>CM067324.1:18430000-24422500 GCA_034376525.1 Nicotiana benthamiana | reverse complement strand
GTCTTTTCTTGTTTTTGGATTTTTTACCTGTTTATTTGGTTCTTTGCTCTTTGGTTCTAAGTGACTACTTGACTATTGTGCTTTGAATGATTCTCTTTTACTCCTAGCTTAGCCCTACTGCTAATGTATGTTTGTGTTGCTTTTGTTTCTTCAACATGTTTGACCCCCTGCATGCCTGTTCATCCCACGCTATTTATATGTTGAGGTGCAGAGTCATGAGACTTTATTGATTGATTCTGACTCCCTCAATGTTGTGACTGATTGCAAAAGGATTTCTTATGAGCCCTAATTTTATTCGTTTGTTTAAATTGATTGATTCCTCTCCTTTAACTACTGTAATGTTTTACCTTGAATCTTTTTCCAAATTAAGCATATTTTTATACTTAGACACAACTATTTACTTCGTACTTTAAATTCCCCCTTATATGGCAATTATCAATTTGTCCCCAAACTGATATCTTTCCTTAATTAAAACCTGTCAGTATCTTGTAAGCAGTGATTCCTTAATTAAAGGGAATCACTTGTGTTAATTGATTCTGATTGTGATTATTTTCATGTTTGTATTAAAACTTTACTTATTACCTTATTCTTATACTCGTTTTCAAAATTATGAATACCCTACCATCTTTTCTTTCAAAGAGAAGAACCACTTGAGTTTAGAACATACACTTACACTCAAAACTCTCTCTTTATTTACTGCTACTTGTGCTATTGCTTTGCCTAGCCGGTTGAAAGCCAATGCTAGACTGTGGAATCTTGCTTACTTTCCCTTTCTGCACTTTTCTTCTCTATTGGTATGTCCTAGTTAATTTATCAAGTATCAACAACAACATGCTTTCTTTAGTTGCTTCAGTCTCTTATTCTTGTCTACTTTTGCTTATATTTCTACAGTCATACATTACTAGCATGCTATAATATGTTCCCTTCCTCTTTAAATTAACGCTTCCCTATGTGTGTACTCTGTCAGTTACTTGTCGTGTACTTGCTACCTCATGAATCTCAAACCCCACATACCACCTATATGTGTTTATTTGGATTGTCTGCGGTCATGCCAACATTAGCTATTGATGTGCATGGCTAGACCAGACCCTTATTAGGGTTATATAATGTATCCCCACAATCCTTTGCCCCTTTGAATGACTACTGATTCTGTGTAGTTTGAGTTTCACTACAACAACTGTTTTTAAATCACCCTTACTATTTACTATTTCTAACCTAGTTTAATAAGTCTCTTTCTACCTATGTTCTGCACTTCCACTATAATCTTAGAATCTAGGTTCTACCCTCTTGTGCGAGCCTTGCCTTGGGATCCTTGAGCTCCCTCTAAACTTGGATGCATAAGGGCTGGCCCTTCCACACTGCACTCATTCAATTTATTTTTGCAAATCTGGGTCCCTTGAGGTCCTTAGGGAACTTTGATACATCTAGATATGAGAAAAGCCTTGGAACAACATTGGCATTGATATGGTTCATTGTATATCTCATAGAGGAAGTCAAGATCAAGCTTCCCATGGTTGTAATGTTTTTTTATAATTCCATCATTTGGATTATAATAATTTGTAAACAAGTAAGGGGTTGGCTAATGAAAAGGGTTGGAAATATGCATGTTTTAGTTATTAAAAAGGTAGAAAGCATGTTATTAGGTTTACATTCCTACTTGCATAATATAATCCATGCTTATGACTCACTTCATGCATTAAAGATCATGTTCCTTAGGATTTGCACTTATCTTTTTTTTAGCATGTCCATTTCACTATCATACCGCTTAGCAAATCCTGCATTAAATGTGTTAATGACCAATATTTCTGCAACCAAGTTCCTATTTCCATGTACACTTAGAGATCCTATTTTAGGATAAACAACGTTAACAAATATAACATCTCTGCATATCCTAGTAATTACTGTTCTAAATGTTGTAATACTTGTATAGAAATCCTATCTAAGGTTCTGCACCTCTTTTCATTTAGATACCATGTCTTTAGGATCTCACTTATAGTCTCTTAAGAACACTTAGGCTAATTACGAATGCATGAAAATGAATAAAAACATTTCTTATTCAGTCATTACAATTAACTAGTAACAATTCTATGTGCTGAACACCTAGAACAACATGCTTAGGTAATAATAGCAATCTCCGGCTGTCTTAATAATCTTGAATAACTATTGAATCTTGCTCACGCCTAGGCAAGCCTTAGGCAATTAGTTGAAACTGGGTTGCCTTTGTTTAAATTATCAACTTCTACAACCAGCAGACATGCCTGATTCAGACTTCTTTTCTGAGTTATACGATGAATCTAGTTCTGACTCAAGCACCTTGCTTTAGGATCTTTAAAACGCAGACCTTAACTGTGTTTTATTAAGTCATGTTGTTTATATGCATTATTTGTGAAGTTATACATGTGTAATACCCTATATTTAAGTTAGGTTATATTGGTCTTTTAACATAAATTAACTTTAAGAAAACAAAGGAAAAGAAAGAACAAAACCTAGTCAACTAAAAGAAAGGGCAAAGCCCACTGGAACGAAAAGAAAATGGGCTTAAGGATAGGGAAACATAGCAATAGTTGATAACAGAGTTAGAACAGAAGAAAAACTAAACAACAAAAGATTCAGATGAGGAAAGCAAGGAGAGTTTCTAGTTCTAAAGTAAGAGGGAAAAAATCAAGCAGAGGTACATAGCTGCTAGAAACTTGGTGCTTCAATTAAATTATTGTCAACCATTGTTATTTCTGAATTCAAAGTATATCTTATTATTCCATTGATACGAGTACCTTTGATTTATCATGATTTAGGTTATAATAGTGATATTGGTAACTTAGTGAGTTCCAATTGAAGTGGATGCAAGCATGCTCATGAAAAGAAATTCAGATTTTATATTTGATGGATTAATTGAAAAAGAATCAGATTTTAATTAGTTTTTTTTTCCTGAAAATTTAATAATTTATATAGATTGAGAATAGATTATTGAATACCATTAGGAGATAGAGGTACTGAAGTATATTTGGGTGAATAATTTATTTTAGAAATCTACCTTGATAAAGGCATGGACAATTGACGCTTAAACAAGGATGAGAATATTATATATATATATATTTAGTTTCTCTATAACAGCTTCCTTAAGTCTAAAAAATTTACCAAGACTAAAGAATACAAGGAAGATAGAGGACTATTTTTAGAGGCATGGACAAAAGTTCAACTTGACAAATTGAGAATCAAATATTGAAACATTAAAAGTGGGATATCTTGAATTAGTTACGAATTAGCTTATACAAGTAAGTTAACACTAGATCAATATGATGTGATTATAGATTGATTGAAGGAAGTACTATGGATTGCTTGAAGTGACACGTTTGGTATTTCGGCACGAGTACTGTGAGTAGTAATCTTACCGTAATTTGTATTTTTATAACTTGCATGATTTACACATGATTTTTTTATATGAATATGTTACAGATTATTTTGAGTTGCATGTGGTACAAGTCTTTTACGATACCGAAATAGTTATATGAGATGAATACCGGGGTTTTAAATATTTTCATTGTCACTAGATCTATTTCACTGTTACTTTAATTTACTGTATCGAAAGGAAATTACATGATTTGATAATATTCGAAATGACCTATATTGTTTTAAATAGTTTCTATGAGTATATACGGATTACAAAGACAAGTATAAATGGGAGTGGACATTGAAGGATCCCATAGATAATAGAAGGTTCATTAGACTTGGTGCACCTTGTAATTACCAATTACCGTTATAGCCCTCGCCAGTAGGAAGGTAGAACTAGCATACCGTATCGATTTTCCTCGAGTAGGGACAACCGATATATTTGACTTCTTGCAAAGAAGTCAACAGTTATACCGTTTACATAATCCGTTCATTGAAACCTCCCAAAATATGAATATTGATATTATACAGTGGTTACCAAGCTTATTACTGAATTGTATTCGTATTATACTATAAGAAAAGTATGATGAGACTGAAAATTATTTATTGTTTTTTAAAGAGCATTTTTATGTTGTTTTCTGTTTGATATACTAGCATGTTTTTTGACTTGTCCCCAAATTAAAAACGGTTATAGTTAATTATTATTATTCACTAAGCTAGCGACTCATTCCCCGCTAATTGATTATACAGAGACAGCAATTGACGCAGGCGAGGATTTTGTTAATTAGAGGTCAAAGGTTGAGAACTCTTGGTGAGCCTCGCACTTGTTCGCGTAGACGGAGATTTTTATCAATTGTTATGGTTTATATTTAAATTCTTAGAGTCACTCCATAGTCATTATTTTAGTGTCGTGATTATTCTTTTGTTATTATAGTCATATGTTGAGTATCGTTCTTTATTATGAAAGTTGGAGGTAGATTAGTATTTCTGGTTGTTAGTGCGTTGATTAGTAATGGTGGAGACTTATTTTGGATAATTGGTAAGTTGTCAATTGCCAGTTGAATTGCTGTTAGGTTGTTTGGTTGGTGATTTGAGACAGGAAATTTTTGAGATGGTCCAAAAACAGGGAAAACTCAGCCCGATTTTCTGTAAAATTACCGATGAGGCTTACTTGGGAGCACTTGCTCCTAAGCATCGGTCGCGATCCTAAATTAGGTTGTGAAAATATGAACCTTCTAATTGCTTACATGTTTCCTTTATAAATGCAGTCCTGCTTGTCTTTGGATGTCGCGTTATCATTTTACCTTTAAACCTAAGAGCCATCCTAAAACCTCCCTCTTATAGGAATTGTAGTCCTATATTCCTCCGGGACTGATAGGAATAGGACGGGTAACAGCATTCAATAGAGGTCGAGACCAATCCTCGCTTTTAATACCTTCATAGGGTGGAAACGATAGATATGGACATGATGACCGGTGCGCTAATACCACGTGTATCCCCTCTTCTGAGGAGTGCCACACCGGGTATTGCAATGATGTGATCTATATAGCAAACAACCGTAGGACCCTTTTTACATTCACAAGCATGCCTAGATTGTAACTCTTTTTATAACCTTGATTTCATTGCTTTTCAAGCACTTGTGTATTTCAGTCCAAAATCCTCTATTACTTGAGCCTTGTTTGTTTACTTGCTAATTGTACAAATTCACATAACTATTTGGCTGGGAACCACACTAGTGGATCTTAGGGGTGCCTAACACCTTTCCCTTGGATAATTTCAAGCTCTTACCCTATCTCTGGTTACCAAACATATTTGTAGTTAAACCCTATAGGCGCCCTAATGCACCTTAAAATTATTTGGTGGCGGCTCTTCAAAATTGCAAAATCTATGAACCCGATTTCGCAAGGAGGGAGGAGGCGACAACATGGCAACTTCGTTGAGGACTTTTAAGCTTTTGCCATTTAAAATTGTTCTTGTGAATTTGTACCCCTCCCTATGTGCAATTATTTTCTTAATTCCTTTCAGCATTTAATTTCTTCTCTAAAGGCAAACTGACATATCTTCCTTGTTTCCATTCATTTATTGCTTTAAATTATGAAATTGTTGTACTTATCCATTTCTTAATGTGCAAATATATGTATACATGCTCTTAATTATTACATAATCATGCTCAACAGCATACTCCACTCGTGCCAAAATAAATAATATAGCAACACTTATAATGAGTGGTTGCGCTCTTCATATATCATTACCCTAAATCCGGGAAGGCATATTTGCGATAAAACTAGTCAACCAGTAGTGCAGTCAATAGTTCCAAGCCTTCCCCTTGAGTTGTCTGCCCAAGGATACCAGTCTAACACCCCATAGAAACCTTACTCTTTTCAAATTGTGCATGCATCATGGTCAAACCTAGCCAGATTAGTCATGTTTTCCACATAATGATACTTTAAGGTAACCTTGTCCAAAGTCCATTGGGTTTTCCTAAACCCTAATATACGCCACCATGTTCTGTGTATTTATTTTGAGAACTAGATGCAAGGGACTAACCTTATTTGCCTTGCAGAAATATGAGGCACGAAGTCCCTAGATTCGGCATGGTCAACAACATCCACCCAAGATTGCAAAGCTGGTGAAAAGATCTGCACTCTAGTGACCAAAATCTCGTCAGAAAATATATGGAAAATCTGCCATATCTTTTGGAGGTCCAACTTAGTAACATGATTATAGAAGTTGTCACATTGTTTCAGATTGTGAGAGGGTCGTATTCCACTTTGGGGGTATTGAGATGACACCTTTGCTGGAGGAGATAATAGGACTGGTTGGTCTAGTATGGGAAACTTCGGGCTTGCTAATGCCTGAGAATCGCAAAGGTAGGGGCTTCCTTAAATGATTGGTTTGAAGGAGAATCCAGAATTAACATGCCTCAAGGATTCATACGTCCCATTTGACTACTTGTATGAAAGGTACGGTCATAGGAAATCTCACCGTACCTACTTTGGCGAGTTTGCCATCACATCCATGGGGCACATCCATCGCAGGGTTTTTGTCTTCATATTTTGCTTCTTGGGTTTGATTGTATTTTTAATGAAGAAAGGCTGGTTGTGGTAGCCAAAACCCTAATGGAGGGCCTTAGAGAAATGTCAATGAGGAGCAAAACACTTCGAATGCTACAATCTGCTACTTCATTTTTGGCTCATAGAGCATCTCCAAAAGGGTAAATATCGACAAGAAATTCAGCAAAGGGACTAAGATGATCACATTGCTATCCACCATCCAAAGCGAATGAACTACATCCCCGACATTTCTGCTCAGATTGAGGATGCTAAGGGATGGGTTGAGCTATTTGATAATCTGACCGAAGACCAGTTTTAATGGATGTTCAAACGGTTTTCAACAGAGGAGTTCATCGCCCGATCCATAAATGCACCTTTCCTAATACTATTTGGTCTTAGGGGAACCTACCCTTACATCTCTCTGTGAGTTATGAGGCAAGCTGGTAAGAAGAAAGTCATACCCAGGGTCAACAAGATGAGCCATTTTCGAGCCGACTTCCAGAACGATGATAGTTCCTACAAGTACCAAGCCCAACACATGTGGCATTGCAAGATTGTAATGGGAAAAGAAACCATAGATCTAGAATTATATCATGCCGATTGCATTCCCCTCTATTTAGGGTGGTTAGAAGATAATCATGATGGTTTAAGCCAGCCAGGGTTTGTTCGGGGCCATAGGCTTATATATGAAAAGGCCGAGGCGCAATTCAAGTACAACCAATTGCGCAAAGGGATCCGTGAGTACGAGAGTGAACACCACAAAATACAAGAGCCCAACCAGAAGCTGAAATGAAGAATAGAAAGACATGGCTACCAACGCTAACAAAAGTCTGGGATACTTCGAGCGAGGCATAGTGGAACTAGAAAGGAAGTTTCTCAAAAGGGTTGAAGATTGTCAAGATGCTAAAGGAAATGAAGGTGGATATCTAGAAAGAGCATACTTGTTGCTAGGACTTTGCAAGTTGGGGAAGTTGTTTGACGGAGCCAAGGATGCTGAATCTTAGGAAGGTCCTTCTGGGACCAAGTAGATAGGAGTTTGTCTTTTTCACTTTAAAATGTAACAAGACCAATGGCCATTAAATAACTTTTATTTCATGTTTATGTAATGTCAATTTAGGATTCGTCTTATTTTTATTAGTGAAATGAGGCATTTAGAATTTCAAGTTCTCCAAATCAACTTGTTCCACCTCGGGCACAACAAGGTTCCCAAATTAGGACAAGCTTTACATTCCTACACTACGTGTTTAAATATTGCACTACTTGTTATCATCCTCACTAACTTGGTTACCTTTTTGTTTTATTTTTGTTTTGTTATTCCCCTCCTCAAAGGTTAGTTTGCACACTCTGGCAACATTATCTTATTCCATGAGATCCAAGGGCCCTCCACGCACTCTTCCTCTTAGTCCTGCTACGAACAAGAACAAAAGCAAGATGGAAGATTTGAACAACAGAAAAGAGAACACAACAGTAGAGCCCACTGATGGCCATAGTATTCGGGTTCCCGATGAAAATGTGTCACAACTTGAACAAAAATTATTGAAGTTTCAGGAAGAGCTCTATCACGTCTGGAATCTGGCCAATCTATCATTCTCCCTCAACACCCCGGACGCCAACTTCCTCAATGTTCAAAACCATACACCTCCTCAAAATATCCCAAAACAACAAATTCATCCCATTGCTTTACCAAAGAACCAATATAACACTTTCCATACCCCAAACAACGCTCCACTGCTCATCCCAGAACCTCAAAACTGTGCAGATGACCATTTCTATGCTCACACCCCAGGCCCCTATAACAATCCCATCTATGTGGAGACCATGCCACACTCCACCCAATCTGTATCTTGCACACCTGAGTCTGATAAAAAGGGTCTGCTCATCAGAAACTTGGTTGAGGAACTTAAGAAACTAAGCAACTGAATTCAGGGCGTCAAAGGATGCAAATGGATCGGAGGGTTGAACTATGAAGACCTCTGCATACAACTGGATGTCGAACTACCTGAGGGGTACAAACCTCCTAAGTTCGAGATGTTTGATGGTACATGTGATCCAAGGGTCCATCTGAGAACATGCTGCAACAAGTTGGTCGGAGTAGGAAAATATGAAAGGATCCACATGAAACTGTTCATGAGGAGTCTGAAAGGAGAAGTGATACCTTGGTACATCGGCCAAGATCCCAAGAAGTGGTCTAGGTAGGTAAGTTTGGCATTTGATTTCATGGACAGGTTCAGTTTTAATACAAAGAATGTGCCAGTTATATTTTATATCCAGGATCTAAAGAAGAAGCCCACGGCGACATTTTGCGACTATGCTACTCACTGGAGTTCTGAAGCTGCTAAGGTCAGACCCGCCTTAGAAGAAGAACAAATGAATAAGTTTTTGTCCAAGCTCAAGACTCGCAATACTATGAACGAATAATGGTAATTGAGAATTATAAGTTTTAAAACATTATCAAACTGGGGGAACGAATTGAAGAAGGGATTAAGTGCAGTATAGTTACAAACTTCGAGGCATTACAAGCTACAAACAAGGCCTTGCAGTCTGGTGGTGTGTCTAAGAAGAGGGATGCAGGGGCCGTGGTGGTTGCACAAAGGACCAAGTCTCCCCTCAAATACAAAACTTACCCAATACCTCCACTCACGTACCAGACAACCCCAAATTACCAAGCACCCTCCTACCAAGCTCCACTGCCAACTTATCAATCATCTCCACCTCCTACATATTAACCTACCTCACCCAGATACTTCCAAGCCCCTCAACTCTACCAAACTTACAATGACCAACCATCTTATTATGAATCAACCCCTACATGCTAAAATTTTCCTAGGCCCGACCTAATCTTGATTGAAGGCCTCCAAAAACATATACAGTCATCGCCGAGCCTATCGACCAGTTGTATGAGAGACTCAAAGTTGTTGGTTATGTCACCCCCATCTGTGCTAGAAGCCCTGAGAACCCTTCTCTGTGGATTAACCTAAACAAGTCATGTGTATACCACTCTGGCATGAAAGGACACACCATCGATGGATGCCGCTCCTTAAAAGACAAGATACAATCTCCGATTGATAACAAAGTTATTATGGAAAAGGAAGCTGCTTTGAATGTTCGCAATAACCCTCTACTGGATTATAAAGGTGGGGGCATTCACATGATTGAAGTAGAGGATGATTGGGATCCTGTAAGATCCATCCGATTGATCGCAAAAGGCGATGACCGAAAAAACCAGTAGTTACTCTCAATATGATTATAGTCTGGATCCAATCGTCTGAGGACACTAAGGTGATGTTTCTATGCCTCTTGAGTTCGAAACAATGCCATCAGCAAAGGCACCAGCACCATTTGAAATTACAATCTTGCCGCCAAAAGAGCATATTTCATCCGAAGTAAATATAGCCACGCCGATCCTAGTGGCGATGTCTACCATGCTGCTATTCTACAGAAATATCATACCATAGGATTATATGGCCGAGGCAAGAAGGAAGGTAAGGCTAGAACTGAAGAGACCGTTACGGCCCAGGGTATGACAAGAGTTGGCAGAGTATATGCCCCTGAACACCTAGCTGAATCAAGCAAGCAGGCCTCCAATCGGCCACCCCTCAATAAGACAGGAACGGATGACCTTTGGAGGAAAATACAAGCTAAGGAGTATTCGGTTCGACCAGTTGAACAAGATGCCAGCACAAATATCCATCCTATTATTGCTGTAAAATTCCAAAACACACAAGAATGCTCTATTAAAGGTGTTGATTGAAGCACATATACTAAGTAACATCACTGCCGTGGAAATGGATAATATGGTGGGACAAGTACTGGAAAGCCATAAAATCACCTTTTATGAGGACGAGCTGCCGCCTAAAGGGCTAGGTCATAACGAAAAACTACACATCACCGTACAATGCAAAGAATATTTCATCACCAGAATCCTGATTGCTGGGGGTTCCAACCTTAATATATGTCCTTTGGTAACACTTAAAAAGTTGGGCAAAGGGTTGCATGAGATAAAAGAAGGAGCAATCAATGTGAAAGCATTTGATGGTTCTCAGAGGTCCACCATCGATGAAATTAGCCTACGTCTGCAAATGGGGCCGACCTGGTTCGAGGTCAATTTTCAAGTAATAGATGTACCAGCATCCTACAACTTGCTACTAGGATGACCATGGATTCATGCTGCTATAGTCGTAGCATCAATGTTGCATCAGGCAGTAAAGTTCGAATAGAATCACCAAGAAATGATATTTCACGGTGACGGCAACAATCCCATATATAGTCGCCAGACCATTCCAGCAATCAGGCGAAGAAGAAAGCTGGGAGAAGAAACCTACCACCACATCGAGTGGGTCAACGCTTTTGACAAAGACAAATGGTGGGATAACAAGACCGAGAGTATATTGAATTGCAGTGGGTATGAACCTAGAAAAGGACTCGGAAATAACCTCCAAGGGATCTATAAACCTATAAAACACAAGAGACATGGCACTACCTTCGGTTTGGGATATGAATACACCTGAGAAGAGTTCAATAGTTGGTCGCCACTATGGTGCGATCCGTACTACCCGTTAGAGTAACCAATATTTTATCTGAAGCAGGCTTTCCAACAGTCCGACGTTGTCTATGGGAGAGATTAAGAAGAAGTACTCGTGGTAGTGAAAAACTTATTTCTAGAGGACCATGATATGTATTGTTTTGTTATTCTCGGGGAGAAGGGGGAGGAAGGTCCTTCCATACAAGCTGCAAGCAGAGGGGCATATCTCAATAATTGGACCATCAGGACAACTAGAGCCCCACGAGCCTCGGGGTAGCAAGGCTAAAACAAGCACTATTCACTATTTTATTTACTAAATGATTTTCTTTGCACATTTTTCAATTTCCGCAAAAAGATCTTCAATGTTCAAAATAATTATTCAACTTATCAAAGCATGTTTCATTTTTCTAATGAATTAATATTTATTGCTATTATTTTCCTCCTTACTTTACCAATACAACATTACTATTACTTATCTTTATGAACCAATGATTGTGACGTGTAATGAGATAAGGCAACAAATAAACATTGATTCAAAAGAAGATGACATACCTGACGAGATTATCAAAAAAGTTGAGAACTTTGAGAAAAGACCTAAGTCTAACCTAGACGAAACCGAAATTGTTAACTTGGGAGATGCGAAAAATTTGAAGGAAACACGAATCAACATTCACCGATTGCCATCAGAGAAGAAAGAATACATAGAGTTTCTAAACGAGTATGAGGACATATTCGCCTGGTCGTATGATGATACGACCGATTAGAGTACGTCTACTGGGCTCACAAACTACCAACCAATCCAATGGGTCCACCGGTAAAGCAACAACTCAGAAAGCTCAAACCTGATATGAGTCTGAAAATCAAAGAAGAAGTCACCAAATAGATCAAAGCTAAGGTTCTCAGGGTGGTTAAGTACCCGGTATGGTTAGCCAATATTCTTCCAGTGCCAAAGAATGATGGAAAGGTCAGAGTCTGTGTCGACTACCAGGATCTCAATCGAGCCAGTCCGAAAGACGACTTCCCTTTGCCGAATATACATATCCTGATTGACAATTGCACTAAGCATGAGCTATAGTCATTCGTAGATTGCTTCACTGGTTACCATCAGATATGGACGGATGAGGAAGATGCTAAGAAAAAGGATGTCATTACACCGTGGGGAGTGTATTTTTACAAGATGATGTCATTTGGCCTAAAGAATGTAGGGGACACCTATATGAGGGCCATGACTACCATTTTCCATAATATGATACACAAGGAGATAGAAGTATTTGTAGATGATGTTATCATCAAGTCCAAGAAGGCCACTGACCACATAGGAGCTGAGGAAGTTTTTCAATAGAGTACGGAGGTATAACCTAAAACTAAACTTAGAACATGTGCATTTTAGGTTTCTTCCGGGAAGTTGCTTGGATTTATTGTGAGTTGCCGAGGAATAGAACTAGATCCTTCAAAGGTCAAAGCCATCCAAGAACTTCCACAACCAAAGAACAAGAAAGATGTGATGAGTTTCTTGGGGAGGCTTAACTACATCAGCCGATTCATAGCACAGCCTACGGTTATCTGTGAGCCAATCATTAAGATGTTGAAGAAGGACACCGCTACCAAATGGACTAATGACTTCCAAAAGTCCTTCAATAGAATCAAGGAATACATGTTAACACCACCAGTCCTAGTTTTGTCGGAGCCAGGTAGACCCTTATTACTCTAACTTGCAGTGTTAGATGGAGCTTTCGGATGCATTTTAGGGCAGCGTGATGAAACAATGAGGAAGGAACAAGCCATTTATTATCTCAGCAAGAAGTTCACCCCAAACAAGGCCCGGTATACCCTATTGGAACGCACATGTTGTAACTTGGGTAGCTCAAAAGCTGAGACATTACTTATGTGCCTATACCATGTATCTCATATTAAGGATAGATCCTTTGAAGTACATCTTTTAGAAGCCCATGCCTACTGGCAAGCTAGCCAAGCGGCAAATCCTATTGAGCGAATTTGATATTGTTTGTGTGACTCAGAATATGATCAAGAGACAGGAACTAGCAGACCACCTTGCTCAAAACCTCGTGGATGGAGAATATGAACCCCTTGTAGAAAATCACTCTATCTATGATATGTGCGCTTTGGTTGTATGAGCATGATTTTCAGGTATAGGTTTTGATGAATGACAAACAATGAAGTCAAGTGTCAAACAACGATATTATATGACAAACAATCGAGATTGAATGGCGAGAAGCATATTGATGACGGAATTGCATAGACAAGCCAAAGACGAGCTCAAATGTTCAAGACCGAAGACCCAAGGCGTAGGTCGTTAGGTAGAACCAATGTAAGAGCAACGTTTAAGTTATCTCGTCTTTTGGCTCAACATAGGTCATCACAGATATGCATAAAATTATTTTATTCAATCATATTTATCATAAATATATTTTAAATACTTCAAACAAAATGATGTTAAAGTTTTCATTTTAACCAAAATGGTTTTTGAAGTAAGTTTTCAAAACTGGGCTAAAATAATCGATTATACAAATCAGCATAATCGATTATGTTATAACAGTGGCGAATGTGTTTGAACACTGCCACAGAATAATCGATTATACAAAGTGCATAATCGATTATGTGATTACCGCTTTTGAAACAGTCTCAATATAATCGATTATATCAATTAGATAATTGATTATCCAGCGGAGAATCAGCTTCTGATTTTCGGAACGTTAGAGGCATAATCGATTATATGGATGAAATAATCGATTATATGTGAGCAGAAACTGATTCCGATTTTGTAACGTTAACAAATAATCGATTATGTGACATAAATAATCGATTATCTCAGCACAAAATCTGCATAATTAATTGTCAATTAAGCAACGGTCATGCACCCTTTTTCACCTATAAAAAGAGGTCTTTTGAGCTGATTTTAAACACACAACACCTCCCAATATTGATATACATATTGACATTATTTGAGCATCATTTTAGAGCTTTTGTTGAGCCATTTGAGAGACAACTTTGTGTTGTTCATAGAGCTAAATTTGTATCTCTTTATCTACTCTTTTGAGAGAGTCTTGTTGTAAGAAGAGAAAGGTGTTTGAGAAGAACATATCTTCTCATTGATTGTCGGGTTCGCTAAGTACCCTAAGTCTTAGTGGTTGAAGTCTTGTGGTGCAGTATCCACGAGCAAAGTGAAGTCTTGAGGTGCGGTATCCTCGAGCAAGTTGAAGTCTTTTAGAGTGTACATCTACGAGCAATTGTAACGGTTTGTTAGGCACCCGTAAGCTTAACGGAGTTAGTGGAATCTCGAGAGAGTCTCTCGGGGACTGGACTAGCCACAAGTTGTGGTGAACCAGGATAAATTCGGTGTGTTCTTTCCTTGTTATTTTAATTACCGAATTTATTTTATTCCTGCCATTTTAATTCCGTATTATTTATCAATATTCTCGTGCCTCACTATTCACCCCCCCCCTAGTGAACGGCATAAATCCTAACACCCCTGAAAACATATTTTCCTGATGAAGAGGTATTATTCATAGGAGAAAACATTGTAGAATCATATGACGGTTGGAGAATTTTCTTCGATGAAGCAGCAAACTTCAAATGAGTTGGCATAGGAGTAGTCTTGGTATCAGAAATTAGTCAGCATTATCCAGTGTCTACCAAACTCAAATTCGACTTGCACCAACAATAAGGCCGAGTATGAAACTTGCATCTTAGGGATCAAAATGGCCATTGACATGAACATGCAAGAGCTGCTAGTAATTGGAGATTTAGACTTACATATACATCTAGTATGAGAATAATGGGCAGCCAAGAACTCCAAGATACTCTCGTATCTGCATCATGTACAAGAATTAAGAAAGAGGTTCACGAAGACGGAATTCCAACATATTCTCAAAGTCCAGAATACATTTGCTCGTGAATTGGCTACCCTATCATCTATAATACAACATCCCGACAAGAATTTCATTGATCCTATTTCGGTAAAAATTCATAATCAGCCAACTTGTCGTGCCCATGTTGAAGAGGATGCAGGCAAAAATCCTTGGTTTCATGATATCAAGGAATATTTGGAGAAAATGAGAGTACTCAGACTTGCCAATCATACTAAAAAATGCACACTTCGAAGATTGACCAATACCTTCTTTCACAGCGGAGGAATCCTGTATAGAAGGACTCCTTATTTGGGACTATAAAGGTGTGTTGACGCAAATGAAGCATCCAAGATACTAGAGGAAGTTCGTGTTAGGACCTGTGATCCACATATGAGTGGTTTTGTCTTAGCAAAGAAGGTACTGCATGCTGGTTACTTTTGGATGACTATGGAAATGGACTTTATCCAGTATGTCTGAAAATGCCATCGTTGCCAGATACATGCAGACATGATAAAGGTACCTCCAAGCGAGCTCAACACAACAAGCTCGCCGTGTCCATTCGCCGCTTGTGGGATGGACGTTATTGGACCAATTGAGCCTACTGCTTCTAACGCACACGGGTTCATCCTAGTAGCCATCGACTATTTCACAAAATAGGTCGAAGTAACATCTTACAAGGCAGTATCTAAGAAAGTCATAGCATACTTTGTCTGCGATCGCATTATTTGTCGCTTTGGGATTCCAGACTCAATCATTATTGATAATGGCTCCAATATCAACAATGACCTGATGAAAGCCATGCGTGAAACTTTTAAGATCAGACATACAAATTCCACAGCCTACAAGCCTCAAATGAATGGAGCCGTAGAAGCCGCTAAAAAAATATCAAGAAGATTTTGAGTAAAATGATAGAAAACTAGAAATAGTGGCACGAGAAGTTATCATTTGCTCTATTGGGGTATCGTACCACAGTCCGCACATCAACTAAGGAAACCTCCCTATTTGCTGGTTTACAGTACAGAGACTGTTATTCCCGCTTAGGTAGAAATTCCTTCCCTAAGGATCATACAAGAAGCTGAGCTCGGCGATGCAAAGTGGGTAAAAAGTCGTTGTGAGCAGCTAGCCCTTATAGATGGAAAGAGAATGAATGTAGTTTTTCACGTTCAACTCTATCAGAACAGAATATCCATAGCCTTCAGCAAAATAGTTGAGCCAAGACAGTTCACACAGGGGCAGCTAGCGATAAAGAAAATTTTTTTGCATCAAGATGAAGCCAAAGGGAAGTTCTCACCTAACTGGCAGGGTCCGTACATGGTTCATTGGGTTTTCATAGGAGGAGACCTTATACTTTTAGAAATGTGGCGATCTTCAGCTATACAATGTATTCTAGCCAAAGCCGATGAATTCAGATGCAGTCGAGCGCTACTATGTGTAATCTTTGTGCTTTCCTTATAAGATGCAAATTGAACTACTCCTGACCTAATTCCTATTTAAGAGGGGATACCAGGCAGCCTATGGTCTCGGTCGGAATTCAATAAAATTTTCATTTCCCCCCAAAATTGGAACTGGGCAGTATTTTGAGGAGTACCCTCAAAATTTTGAAGTAATTCAATCGATCGTTGTACGAGCAACAGTCATAAAACATCGGCCCATCAAACTGGAGCAGAATTTTGAAGAAGACCCTCAAAATTCCTTAGTGAGAGAGGTTGCAATATGCCAAACCATGTTTATTAGTGAAACTTCTTCATTTAGCAACGCTACCCCAATGATACAAGTGGTATCACTAGATCAAAGCATAACGAGTCAAGCAAAGCCAGTGGGGATACGAACTAACCTTTTCCCCTTTACAAAACTCACGATTTTTCTTTGGATGCAGGAACGGGGATTGAAAAATCATTAAGACATACATCACACTCATGGAACAAACATTGTTCAAAAATACGACTCCCTTCACTGTTACACTGGCCAACAATCGCTATCCGCACACCAGTGATGTCCCATATGTCACAATGCTCTCTGCGATCTGCCCTTAGCTTAGAAAACTCCACTGTCAATTATTATTTTATTTCTTGTATTAGGGTACTATTCTACCTTCTGAGGTTAAGCTCTACCTCTATCTGCATTTGCATTAAGGCTACCATTCTGCCTTCCAACTTGCATAAGGCTACTATTCTGCCTTCCGAGGTTAAGCTCTACCTTTATCTGCATCTGCATTAAGGCTACCATTCTGCCTTCCAACTTGAATAAGGCTACCATTCTGTCTTCTAAGACTAAACACAGTCTCCATCTGCATTCGCATCTTTGCATAAGGGTACCATTCTACCTTCCAACTTGCATAAGGCTACTATTCTGCTTTCCATGGTTAAACTGTACCTCTATTTGCATCTGTATTGCATAAGGCTGTTATTCTACCTTCCGAGACTAAACGTTGTCTCATACTATATTGCACAGCTGAAAGATCGCCACATTTCACGGCTAAAAGAGCGCCACATTGCACGTTGAATGATCGCCATATTGCACGGCTGAAAGATTGCCATATGCTAATGCATCCTTCATGGGCTGAAATATTGCCAACTCATCCAAAGGCATCATCATTCGGAGGCACCATCTTCATTTCCTGAGAACACCATGTCATGGCCCGAGGATTTTCTTTTCAATATTTTTCATATCATCATTCAAAGGCACCATGTTCGGATGAACCATCCTCATAGCTCGAGAATATTATTTCATGTCTTGTGAATCGTTTATTATATGCTTCATGGCCCAGGACATCATGGTCAATGCAAAATCATCTTAATCGTCCAATGATAGCATTCATGGTCCAATAGAAATTTACATCATGTATAAATTTACGCACAATATATGCTTGTATTGCTCATTTGCAGGTAAACCGGTAAGCAATAACCATCCCGGTGGGAGAAATTCCACTCCATCACCCGCATCCATGTCAACCCCAACCATTCTCGTGAGTCGTCCACTCACCCAACCCTAGATATTGCGTTCGTTCTTGGAAAGCATCCGTCTACATACTCCGTCGACGAATCCTGAACTACATGTGGCCTTATTCCTGTGGAATCAGGGATATGTAGGAAACTCAGAAGCTAGGGTGAAGCCTAAATCTTCCCAAACCGTTTTTCTCGGTAAAAAATGGCCATCATATCTTTATCCTACAACTTTTTCATCCTTCCTGAGTAAAAATGGGCAACTGTTGATACCCAAATTTTCCCTATATATAGTTTTAATATGCAAAATACTTTTAAAGTAGCATATATAAACATATGTAAGTATTTACAAGCATTTTATTATTTTTCTCACAATTTTTAAGGTTTTTAAACTAAATTCCCTTTTTCATCCATAAAATCCCTAAAATTATGTCCACAATTATTATTTTTTATGATTTATTTATTGGATCTTTATATTTATGCCAAGATATGGTTAATGTAATTTTTGCATATTTTTACAATTTTATTTAATATTTTTAAAGTTAATTTCACATAATTGTAATATTAACCTTTTTAAGATTTAACTGTGTTATATATTCATAAAATTAAGTCTTATATTTTAAAATTGTTATTTACTCTCTATGAACCATTCTAGTGGTTTCAAGTTATTCTAAAAAATTTATGTACTATTTTTATAATTTAAAAAGGGAAAAATAAACTATTTAAATAACAGGCCATTTGTATTTAAATTTTAGCCTAAATTGAACCCCAGATCAGACCCAATTTCCCCGGCCCAATTTTAGTTAAACCCAACCCCAACCCGATTTCAACCAACCCAAACCCGGATTCCCCCACCTACCATTTTAATCTAGGTCGTTGATCATTCAGATCAACAATCACCGTTCACCCTTCCTAAAATAAACCTAAACGACCCTTTACCCAAATTCACTTTTCACCAAATGCCTCCCTCGAATCCCCCTTCTCTCAAGTCTCTCTGCACCCGCACATAAACCCTAGCTGTCACCGCCCTATTTCACCCTAATCCACCTCAATCCCTTCCTAATCTCTGGCTTCCCATGGCCGATTTAGATAATTACAAGCCTCCTACATCTTGTGGTAGCCCGTTTGATGATTTCAGTGACAAAAATCTTGAAGAGATTTGGTCCAGTCCTTGCTTGACATTGATCTCTAGTCTTTTCCCAGCCATCCATGGTTGTTCAAGTCAGATCCTTGAATATTATGACTCGATCACTATTTTCTAAAGCTTTTCTCACTTTCTCTAGGTTCTTTGAAACCCTAGCTCTAAGTGTTGTTCGATTTTTCTTTCAGATCTATTTTAGATCTGTGCTCGATACGAACTTCTTAAGTGTTTCTCGAAGGTTCTTCAAAATGACTCTCCATTTATTAAACGATTAGGGTTTCCTAAACGTTTCTCTGATTTTCAGTGTGTTTTTATGATTTTTACTATATTTGTCCATGTTTGCTGCTACCTGTTTCATCGTGCTAAAAGCCCTATGTGTTTTGGCTCTACCTGGTTTTCAGAAACTCTCTTGGTTTATTTTATGCACATGTTTGATTAAGTTTTTTGTGTTTGAATCTTTTTGTATTGTCTGACTTATCTGATTTTGAGTTCTTACCATCTTTTAAACTCGACTGTTGTCGAAGCCCTAATTTGTTAAAAGCTTTTTCCTCGCTTAGTACTACGAGTTTAGAGGTCTTTGCTTGCTTCTGACTTTCTTACCTGCTAATTTGGTTCTCTGCACTTTAGTTCTATGTGACTACTTGACTACTGTGCTTCGAATAATTCTCTTTTACTCCTAGCTTACCCCTACTGCTATTGTATGTTTGCTTTGCTTCTTTTTGTCAACATGTTTGAACATGCATGCATGTTCATCTCTCGCTATTTATATTTTGAGGTGCAGAATCATGAGCCTTTATTGATTGATTCTAACTTTCTCAATGCTGGGACTGATTGCAAAAGGTTTTCCTGTGAGCGCTGATTTTATTCATTTGTTTAAATTGATTGATTCTCCTCTTTTAATTACTGTGATGTTTTACCTTGAATCGTTTTCCAAAATTAAGCATATTTTTGTACTTAGACTCACTTATTTACTTAATAGAATCGTTTAAGTTTAATAATAAAGTAAAGGAAATCGGCCTGCTCTTCTCTCTTTTCTCTATTGAACTATGGAAAGCACTTTATAGTAGCGACACGGATTCGCCACAACTTATGACTTCGCCAATGGGGCAAACGAAGGCTAACCCGTTCTGGTTGTTATGACTGGCAAGAATCGGTAGGTTCTTTCAGTGCGCTTTGGTCCTTCTTACAGAGACTATCCTTTGTATAAGTTATGATCCATCCAAGGAATGAGCTTCCCCAGAGTAAAATCCCGTGGACTACAAGGAAAAGATAGAATCTCGCCCGGCAACAGCAGCTGATTCAATAGCAGATGGTCTTGGAAAGAACCTTTCATTCGATGCTTCTGATTCAACTCCCAACTTTTACTGCCCGTTATATGGCAATAATCAATATATTCCCAAACTTATCTCTTTCCTTAATTAAACCTGTCAATATCTGTTAAGCGGTGATTCCTTAATTAAAGGGAATCACTTGTGTTAATTGATTCTGATTGTGATTCTTTTCATATTTGCGTTAAAACTTTACTTATTACCTTATTCTTATACTCGTTTTCAAAATTATAAGTACCTTAACCTCTCTTCTTTCAAAGAGACGAACAACTTAAGTTCAGAACACACACTTAAACTCAAAACTCTCTCTTTCTTTGTTGCTACTTGTGCTATTTCTTTACCTAGCCGGCTGAAAGCCAAGGCTAGACTATGGAATCTTGCTTACTTTTCTTTTCTGCACTTTGCTTCTCTACTGGTATGTCCTTGTTAATTTTCAAAGCTGAACAACAACATGCTTTATTTAGTTACTTCAGTGTCTCGTTCTTGTTTACTTCTGCTTATGTTTCTGCAATCATATATTACTAGCATGCTATAATATGTTCCCTTCCCCTTTTAGATTAACGCTTCCTTATGTGTGTGTACTCTGTCAGTTACTTGTCGTGTACTTGATACCTCATGAATCCCAAACCCCCATATCCCCTATATGTGTTTATTTGGCTTGTTTGTGGTCATGCCAGCATCAGTTATTGCTGTGCATGACCTGACCAGACCCCTGCTGGGGTTATATAATATATCCCCACAATCTCTTACCCATTTGAATGACTTATGATTCTGTATAGTGTGAGTTTCACTATTATAACTTATTTCAAATCACCCTTACCACTTACTATTTCCAACCCAGTTTTAATATATCTCTTTCAATATATGTTCTGCACTTCTACTATACTCTTAGAATCTAGGTTCTGCACCTCTTGTGTGATCCTTGCCTTGGTACCCTTGAGCTCCCTATGAACTTGGACACATATAGGCTGGCCCTTCCACGCCACACGCATTCTGTTTGGTTATGCAAATCTAGGTGTGAGCACTCCCCGGGGTCGCTTGAGGTCCTTAGGGAACTTTGACACATCTAGATATGAGAAAGGCCTTGGAACAACATTGGCATTGATATAGTTTATTACATATCTCACAGTGGAAATCCATATCACGCTTCCTATGGTTGTATCTTTATTTTTTTTGTAATTTATTTGGTTTGTAATAATTTGTATACAAGTAAGGGGTTGGCTAATGAAAAAGGCCGGGAAATATGCTTGTTTTAGTTATTGAAAGGGTAGAAAGCATGTTATTAGGTTTATATTCCTACTTGCATAATAGAATCCATGCTTAGGACTCATTTCATGCATTAGAGATCATGTTCCTTAGGATTTGCACTTATCACTTTTCAGCATGTCTATTTCACTATCATACCGCTTAGAAAATCCTGTGTTAAATATGTTAATGACCAATATTTCTGTAACCATGTTCCTATTGCCATTTAGACTTAGAGATCCTGTTTTAGGCTAAACAACTTTAACAAATATATCATCTATGCATATCCTAGTAATTACTATTCTAAACGATGTAATACTTGTGCATATAGAAATTCTCTTTGAGGTTGTGCATATATACATCATTCTGCACCTCTTTTCATTTAGATACCATGTCTTTAGGGTCTCACATAGGAGTGTTCATAAAAACTCAAAAAATCGAACCAAACCGAAAACCAAACCAAACAAACTAAAAAACATGATACGTTTTTATTTAGTTTGGTTTGGTTTTAAATATTAAAATTTGGTTTGGTTTTGGTTTTAATAAAAATATTGAAAAAATCGAACCTAACCGACAATAGGAGTAGCTATTTTAAATCTATTATTACACACACACACACACACACACACACATATATATATATATATATGTATGTATATTTTTATACAAAGTTTCAAATATTTAATGGTAAATATTAAATAGTTTGCACTTTTTGTATAGTTCTTTACTTTTACATTCTAGTTTGAATGGTACTTTTCTTTTGTTAAGTGTAAGAATCTATTTTGTGATAAAATTAATATATTTTTCATTAAGTGCTTAAATTATTGATCACTATTTGATTCAATTATCATACAATATATCTTGGTAAATAATTCTCAAAGGGCAATTGATTTGATAGTGTTACATTGAAAATGTAATTGCCAAAATATGTGTTTGGTAGTATATGTCTTATATTTAAGAAAAAACCGACAAATAACAAAAAAAAAACCAAAAAATCGACAAAACCCGATATAAACCGAATTGAGAAAAACACTGATTTAATTGGTTTGATTTGGTTCTAATATTTAAAAATTGACTTACTTGATTTGGTTTATTTTAAGGAAGAAACCAATCCAAATCGAGCCACGAATACCCTTAACCAGCAGACATGCCTGATTCGGACTTCTTTTCTGAGTTATACGATGAATCTGGTTCTGACTCAAGCACCTTGCTTTAGTATCTTTAAAATTCAGATCTTAACAGTGTTTTAAGTCATGTTATTTATATGCATTATTTGTGGAGGTATACATAAGCCTCTAACTACTTATATGTTTCCCTTCGAAATGCATTCCTACTTGTTTTTGTATGTCGCCTTAGAATTTTACCTTAGAGTCAGCCTAAAACCTCCCTTTTATAGTAATAGTAGTCCTAGATTCTTCCGGGACTGATAGGAATGGGACGGATTACAACATGCAATAAAGATCGAGACCAATCCTCGCTTTTAATACCTTCACGGGGTGGGAAGGGTAGATATGGACATGATAATGGTGAAAATACCACGTGTATCCCCTTTTCTGAGGAGTGCCATCGGGTAGTTCATTGATGTGATCCATATTACAAACAAACCTAGGACCTATTTTACATTCATAAGCATGCCTAGATTGCAACTCTTTTCAAAACCTTGCTTTCATTGTTTTTCAAGCACTTGTGTATTTAAGTCCAAAATACCCTATTACTTGAGCGGTTGAGCCATGTTTGTTTACTTGCTAATTGCACAAATTCACAAAACTATCTGGCCAGGAACCACACTAGTGGATCCTAAGGGATGCCTAACACCTTCTCCTTGGGATAATTTCAAGCTCTTACCCTATCTCCAGTTACCAAACATAGTTGTAGTTGAACCCAATAGGTGCCCTAACGCACCTTAAAATTGATAGGTGGTGACTCTTCAAAATTGCAAAACTGCTTTCCAAAAAAAAAAGAGTTGTCCCAACCAAAATGTCATGAACCTGATTTTGCGAGAAAAAGAGGGTGCGACAATGAGTATCTATACGTTGGTGTCAAGCATGCTCGTGAGTCTTATATCATGATTAATGTGACTCCATTTGTATTGTTCATGCCTTATGTGATGATTTCTATTGTTGAGCAAGGCTTGTGGATGTAATATTGGTATTTAAACATTGAAGAGCACAGGTTCAAGTTGTAAAATGATTTGTGGAAGTATAATTGGCAATTGAACATTATAGAGTATTGTCTCAAAGTGTCAATTGAGTTGTGAAGTAAACGTGAAAAAGAAAAGAGGATTATGATATTGTCTCCCTTGCCGAGATGTTGCTTTTTTAATGTTATCTCCCTTGCCGGGATGTTATTGTTTTTTATATTGTTTCCCTTTCCGGGATGTGATTGTTGTACTATTGTTCCCTTGCCTGGATTTTATTGTGAATTTATTGATTCCATTGCCCTTATTGCTTTGTGATTGTTGTTTGGTAAGGAAGAGTGTTAAAGAACGAAGGGTGATGGAGCATGATTTTGTAAGAGAGTATTAAAACACGAAGGTTGATCTCATGTATGATATTGGTGAGAGAGTGTTAATGCACGAAGGGTGATGTTGTGCCGCACAATGTACAATTCTGTGCCGTTATATGAGTGATAATTCACGGATGATCATTATGTGCCATAATTATGTGAGGTAAAAGCACAAAGGGAGATGTCGTGCCAATTATATTGATTTTATGGCGAGGATGAGAGTAAAAGCACGAAGGATGATAGCTTGTAATTATCTTTGATTTTCCTGATTTTTATTGATAATTGAGTAATGGTATTCTTTACATTTAACTGTTGGTTTCTATTGCTACTTTTTCCCTGCAACACAATTCCCCCATCCTATATTTAATTGTAAAGTTTTGCTTTAATACTCCACTGTAGATGATTTAACCGCGTATGTTTATCTGGTAGTTTGGTCCTAGCCTTGTCACTACTTCATCGAGGTTGGGCTAGGCACTTACAAGCACATGGGGTCGGTTGTGCTGATACTAATCTTTGTAGTGTGTGCAGATTCTGGTACTGGAGCATACAGACCTTAGCTTTGGGTTGTTGCCTTCAGTTTATTCGGAGATACGAAGTAGTCCTGCAGGCATCCGCAGGCCTTGGCATCTCCTTCTATCTTTTCATCCTATTTCATTTGTGTATTTCAGAGACAGTGTTGTATTCATATTTTAGACCCTTATTTGTAGTATTCCTAGACCATGTGTGAAATTGTGAAATCAGTGGAAGTTGAACTCGGCGATCTCTTCCTCCTGAAGTATGGAAAAAGGAAGAAAAAGCAGTCAACCACAGGGAAGGAAGGAGGTATAGCTCAACTTTCTTGCCTCTTCCTCAATCCAGTAGCGAGGTTTCAACGAGGCTCTGTTCTCTTGAATTGGTAGGCTCAGTACGCAGTCATATATCCCAAAACCTTCACGAGAAAGGAACGGACTCACTTGCCCTACTTCTAAAGATAGATAGAAAAGGTTAGGGAGTCCCAGCTGCTGAGGTGGCGCGGAGTGCTTACGGCCGTGGTAGCTGCGAGCCTCCTGGGTCTTGCTCTCTCGTCTTTTTTCCTCCGCCTTCCTCTTGTAATTGACCCTTTCTTTTCTGCTACGCCTATCCATCCGTCAATTCTGGGTAGTTTATGTTTAAGGATTTGTATTGGTAATATTTAAATGGTTAAATTATGTTCTTTCACTTATTCAATTTCGTAGTTTACATAATGTTGGTTCTTAATTGTTAAAGGATTAATATGGGAAAAAGGTAAATAATACAAATGGTTGGCTTGCCTAGCTTTCACTAGTATGTGCCATCACGATCCCTAAGTGTGGGAAATCCGGGTTGTGACAAGTTGGTATTAGATCTCCAAGCTACATAGGTCTCACAATTCATGTACAAGCTCAGTAAAGTCTGAGGGATCAGTACAGAGATGTCTATATTTATCCCCCAGAGGCTACAAAGTTAGGAAAAACTTCGCACATCTATTCTTTCATGTCGTGTGATTTGATTTCTCAATGCTAATTGAACTTCTACTTAATTATCTCGTAGATGGTGATAACACATACCGCTTCATCAGCTGATCAGCAACCCAAGCCCCCAATAGCAGCTCCTACGAGGGGTGGAGGGAGAGGTCGTGCTAGGGCCCAAGGTAGAGGCAGAGCTTAGCCTAAAGCTCGAGCAGTAGCACCAACAACAGAGCCTTAGGTTGAGTTTGATGAGGAGGTTCCAACCCAGTCAGTTCTAGTGGGGCCATCTCAGGTCCTAGAGAGGCTTATCGCCACCCTGGTACTTCAAGATGATCTTGTCTGTCTAGTGGGCCTTGTGGAGAGTGTCACCTAGGCACACTTGCTTCCTGTGGCACCAGCCATCCCTCAGGCTGGAGGAGGAGACCATACTCCTATTACTCGCACCCCGGAACAGATGGCTCCCTGGTTTTAGACTAGCAGCTCAGCAAGTTGGGATAGTTCAGCCTAGTATTGTGGCACAGACCGGAGAGGCACCAACTATGTCTGTTGATACTTTATAGAGATTGGACAGGTTCACAAAGCTTTCCACTACCACTTCCAGTGGTGCATCTTCGGAGGATTCCAAAAATTATTTAAACAGTTGTCATGAGGCTCTCAAGCACATGAGGATAATGGAGACCAATGGCGTTGACTTTGTTGCTTTTCGTTTGTCTGGATCCACCAAGACTTGGTGGAGAGATTATTATTTGGCGAGACCAGCCGGGTCACCAGCTTTGACTTGGGATCATTTTTCTCAACTATTTTTTGGAGAACTTTCTTCCTATCACTCAGGGGGAGAGCTATTTGAGACAGTTTGAGCATCTCCAGCAGGGTTCTATGACTGTTAGTTTGTACGAGACTGGGTTTATTAATTTGTCCTGTCATGCTCGTCTTATACTTCTCACTGAGAGGGAGAGGGTGAGGAGGTTCATGAGGGGCTCATTCAGCCTATTCGACTTCAAATGGCTAAGGAGATGGAGAGTGAGATTTCCTTTCAGGATGCGGTCAATGTGGCCTAGAGGGTTGAGATGGTTCTATCACAAGGGGTGGTCAGGGTCTGACAAGAGGACTCGTCATTCAGGCAGATCCAGTGGTGCCTCGTCTGGAGGCAAGGATTATTTTAGTAGAGGCCATCCTCCTAGGTCTTTTCAGTCAGTGCTTCAGGTTTCTCACGGTGCCTCAGGTGGCCGTGGTTCTCATATGCAGTATTCTAATCCGCAGTCCTATAGTGCTCCATAAGCTCCTATTAATGTGCCGCTGCTCCGAAGTTTTTGTGGTGGTCATTCAGGTTGCCAGGGTCAGCAGTCTCAGCAACTGAGGGCTTGTCATAATTGAGACGATATGAGGCATATTGCTAGATTTTGCCCTCGAGTATCAAGCAGCTCATAGCATCAGGGTTCTCGTGCCATGGTTCAGGAACTAAGTATTCCATAGCTCGCTCAACCAGCTAGAGGTAGAGGTAGAGGTGCTAGAGGTGGAGGTAGAGGTATTAGAGGTGGAGGTCGGGCCGCTAGAGGTATTGGCTAGCCAGTATCGGGCCATCCCAGATATGTAGTTTAGAGTTGTGGGCCCTAGCCCCAATGTTATGCTCTTTCAGCCAGGCCTGAGGCTGAGGCTTCCGATGCACTTATCATAGGTACTGTTATGGTTTGTTGTAGAGATGCTTAAGTTCTATTTCATCCAAGATCTACAAACTCCTATGTGTCATCTTATTTTGCACCATATATGATCATGCCCAGTGATTCCTTGAGTGCCCCTGTATATGTGTCTATATCGGTGGGTAATTTGATTGTGTCCATCATTCATGTATTGGTGTGATTGGGGGTCTTGAGACTCGTGTAGATTTGTAACTTTTGGATATGGTTGATTTTGATCTAATATTAGGGATGGACTGGTTATCACCTTACCACATTATCTTG
This sequence comes from Nicotiana benthamiana, assembly GCA_034376525.1. Taxonomy (NCBI): domain Eukaryota; kingdom Viridiplantae; phylum Streptophyta; class Magnoliopsida; order Solanales; family Solanaceae; genus Nicotiana; species Nicotiana benthamiana. Next base: position 24,395,084 of record CM067324.1, on the reverse strand, counting down.
GATTGTCATGCCAAGACAGTGGCCTTAGCCTTGCCGGGGTTGCCTTGTTTAGGGTGGAAAGGACTCCTGTTCATTCTAGCCATAGTGTTAACTCATATATAAAGGCCCAGCGTATGGCCGAGAAGGAGATTTTGGCCTATTTTGCATATGTTCGTTATTCTAGTACTGAGGTTCCTTCTATGGATTTTGTGCATGTTGTTCGTGTGTTTCATGAGGTTTTTCCTTCAGACCTACCAAGTATGCTTCCCGACATTGATATTGACTTCTGCATTGATTTGGCTAAAGACACTCAGCCTATTTCTATTCTGTTGTATTTTATGGCGCTACCTGAGTTGAAAGAATTGAAGGAGCAATTGCAAGACTTGCTTGTTAAGGGCTTTATTAGGCCTAGTGTCTCGCTCTAGGATGCATCGGTGTTGTTTGTTAAGACGGGTAGATCGATGAGAATGTGTATAGATTACCGGCAGCTAAACAAGGTTACGATCAAGAATAAATATCCATTACCGAGGATTGATGATTTGTTTGATCAACTTCGAGGTGCCAACGTACTTTCAAAGATTGACTTGAGATCTGGCTACCATCAATTGAGGATTAGGGAATCTAATATCCCTAAGACAACTTTTCGCACTCGGTATAGGCATTATGATTTCTTGGTGATGTCATTTGGGTTGAAAAATGCCCCAACAACTTTTATGGATTCGATGAACTGAGTGTTCAAGCCTTACATGGACTCACTGATGATAGTCTTCATTGATGATATTTTGATTTATCCCCGTAGGGGGAGGAGCATGAACAACATCTGAGAGTTGTACTTTAGACTTTGAGAGATAGCCAATTGTATGCTAAGTTTCAAAGTGTGAGTTTTGGCTGGGATCAATTGCTTTCTTGGGTCATGTTGTATCAACAAAGGGTATTCAGGTAGACCTGAAGAAGATTGAGGCAGTCAAGGACTGGCCTACACCCGCATCAGCTGCAGATATCTGGAGTTTCTTGGGTTTGGCCGGTTATTACCATCAGTATGTGGAGGGGTTCTTATCTATTGCAGCCCTGATGACCAGGTTGACCCAGAAGAGTGCCTAGTTAAGGTGGTCAGATGAGAGTGAGGTGAGCTTCCACAAGTTCAAGACATCTTTGACTACGGCTCCAGTGTTGGTTTTGCTAACAGGTTCAGAGCCATATACAATTTATTATTATGCATCCCGTATTGGACTTGGTGTAGTGTTGATGTAGGATGGCAAAGTAATTGTTTATGCTTCACGACAGTTGAAGATTAATGAGAAGAAGTATCCAATTCATGATTTGGAGTTAGCAGGCATTGTTCACACGTTGATTATTTTGAGGCACTATTTATATGGTTTGTCATGTGATATGTTCACGGATCACAAGAGTTTGAAATACTTGTTAAAGAAAAATGAGTTAAATTTGAGGCACATAAGGTGGTTGGAGTTACTAAAAGACTAAGATATATCATTCTGGGAAGGACAATGTGGTGGCCGACACTTTGAGTAGGAAGTCAGTCCGTATGGTTAGTCTTACATATATTCTGATCGGTGAGAGACCACTTGCTTTGGATGTTCATGCTTTGGCCAATCAGTTCGCCAGGTTGGACGTCTCTGAGCCCAGCCGTGTGTTAGCTTGCACAATCGTTTGTTCTTCATTATTTGAGCGTATTCGAGATCGGGAGTATGATGATCCCCATTTGTGTATCCTAAAGGACATGGTAAAGCACGGTGGTGCCAAGCATGTCATAGTGGGAGATGATGGAGTTTTGAGGATGCAGGGTTGTATTTGTATGCCTAATATGGATGGACTTCGAGAGTTGATTCTAGAGGAGGCCCACAGTTTCCGGTACCCTATTTAGCCGAGCGCTGGTAAGATGTATCAGGATTTGTGCAAGAATTATAGGTATAGGAGGATGAAGAAGGATATTGTTATGTATGTGGCTCAATCTTTGAATTCTCAGCAGGTAAAGTACAAGCATCATTGACCTGGCGGTTTGTTTAAGAGGATTGAGCTTCCCAAGTAGAAGCGGGAACGTATCACTATGGACTTTTTTATTGGACTCCTGTGGACTCAAAGAAAGTTTGTCGTAGTGTGGGTTATTGTTGACAGGCTGATCAAGTTAGCGTATTTCATTTCTGTGGTAGCCTCTTATTCTTCTGAGAGGTTAGCTGAGATCTATATCCAGGAGATTATCCGTCTTTATGGTGTGCCGTGTTTATTATTTTTTATTAAGGTACACAGCTTACCTCTCATTTTTGGAGGGTAGTGTAGTATGAGTTAGGCATATGAGTCGAGTTGAGCATAGTATTTCATCCTTACACAGATGGGCAGTCAAAGCGTACTATTTAGATTTTGGAGGATATGCTCCGAGCTTGTGTTATTGACCTTAGAGGCTTGTAGGATCAGTTTTTTCCTTTAGTGGAGTTTTCCTACAACAATAGTTACCAGTCGAGCATTCAAATTCATTGGCCCGTTTGAGATTCTTGATTGAGTGGGAGAGGTGGCTTACAGACTTGCATTGTCGCCGAGCTTATCAGTCGTATATCTAGTGTTTCATGTGTCCATGCTTTGGAAGTATCACAACGATCCATTTCACATGTTAGATTTCAGAACTGTCTAGTTGGACAAGGACTTGTTCTATGAGGAAGAGCCGATAACTATTCTAGACCGGCAAGTTCGTCAGTTGAGATCAAAGAGTTTCTTTTCTGTTCGTGTTTAGTGGAAAGGTCACCCTGTTGAGGCATCAACCTCGGAGTCCGAGTCTGATATGCATAGCCTTTATCCCCATATTTTCTTCAACTTTTGTTCTTCCTTCTTATGTCCGTTCAAGGACGAACTGTTGTTTTACAGGTGGAGAATATGATAACCCAAAAGGCCATCACTTGTTTTAGAAATAAATTTTGTGTTTCGAGGCCGTAAAACCTCCTTTTTATCTCACCTCGATTCGTGTGCACAGTCCAGGCATGTATCCAAAAAGTCATTATGTGAAAATGAAGAATTTTGCTTTTAAAATGAATTTAGATTATCGGTCAACGTCTTGAGTAAATGAACTCGGAACCTGTGACTTGACTGTCCCGAAGGGTCCGTACGATAATATGGGACTTGGGAATATTACTAGAATTGAATTCTGAGGTCCCAAACCCCAGAAATGAATTTTTGAAGAAAACTATTTAACCAAAATTGTAGGGCTTTTGAAAATTTTGAATAGTAATTGAATTTGATGGTATCAGACCCGTATTTTGGTTCCAGAGCTCGGTATAGGTCTTATATGTGAGTTAAGTTGTGCATATAAAATTTGGTAGGAAACGGACTTGAAATGAAATGAATCAGACCTTTGGTTGTTAAAATTTGAACTTAAGAGTTCATCAAATTTTCTTTGATTTTGATGCTAAATTCATAGTTATTGATGTTATTTTGATGATTTGATCACACGAGCAAGTCCGTATAATGTTATTAGACTTGAGTGCATGTATGTTTTGGAGCCCTGATGGCTCGGGTGAGTTTTGGATAGGCCATAGAGTGAAACTTGGACTTAGGAAATTGCAGGTACGTTACAGATCTGCGGGCTTCGCAATTGCAAAGCCTGGCTCGCAAATGCGAAAGATGACCTAGGCTACCTTGGTTTCAAATGCGGCGTATATATCACAAAATTGATATTGCATCTGCGAAGGGTCCCTCACAAATGCGAAGAGGAACAGATTCCTTTTGTGATGATTTCTATGTTGAGCAAGGCTTGTGGAAGTAATATTGGCATTTGAACATAGAAGAGCGTTGGCTCAAGTTGTAAAATGATTTGTGGAAGTATAATTTGACATGGAAATTTATATAGCATTGGCTCAAATTATGAATTGAGTTGTGAAGTAAATGTGAAAAAAAAAGAGGATTATGATATTGTCTCCATTGCCGGGATGTTGTTGTTTTAATGATATATCCCTTTCCAGGATGTTATTGTTTTTGATATTGTTTCCTTTGACAGGATATGATTTTTGTACTATTGTTCCCTTGCCAGGATTATATTGATTCCCTTGCCATTATTGCTTTGTGATTGCTGTTTGGATAAGGAAGAGTGTCAAAGTACGAAGGGTGAGGCCGTGCATGATTTTGTGTGAGAGTGTAAAAGCACGATAGGTGATGTCGTGTATGATATTTGTGAGAGAGTGTTAATGCATGAAGGGTGATTCCACACCATATGATGTGAAATTATGTACCTTTATATGAGTGATAATGCATGAAGGATCAGTCTGTGCCATGATTATGTAGGGTAAAAGCACGAAGGGTGATGGTGTGAAAATTATATTGGTTTCATAGTGAGGACGAGAATACAAGAACGAAGGGTGATGCCATATACTTGTCTTTGATTATCCTGATTTCTATTGAAAATTGAGTTATGGTGTTCTTTATATTTATCTGTTGGTTTCTGTTGCTACTTGTTTTTCCCCGCAGCATGATTCCCCCTTCCTATCTTTAATTGTAAAGTTTTACTTTTACTTTCCATTGTATATGATTTAACTGCGCATGTTTATTTGGTAGTCTTGTACTAGCTTCATCTCTATTTCGCCGAAGTTAGTCCAGGCATTTACCAGCATATGTGGTCAGTTGTGCTAATACTACACCTTGCACTATGTGTGGATCCCAATACTGGAGCATACAGACCTTAGCTTTGGGTTGCTGCCTTCAGTCCATTCGGAGATCCGAGGTAGTCCTGCAGGCGTCCACAGGCCTTGGCATCTCTTTCTATCCTCTCATCTTGTTTCATTTATGTATTTCATAGACAACGTTGCATTTATTTTTCATACCCTTATTTGTAGTATTCCTAGACAGTTGTTAAATTGTGACACCAGTCTCGGTAGTTTAAGTATAAGGTTTTGTATTGGTAATATTTTAAATGGTTATATTCTGTTCTTCCGCTTATTAAATTCTGTTGCTTACATAATTTTGGTTCTTAATTGTTAAAGGATTAAAATGGGAAAAGGTAAATAACACAAATAGTTCGCTTGTCTAGATTTCACTAGTAGGCGAAATCACGACCCTCGATGGTGGGAAATTCGGGTCGTGAAAAGTTGGTATCAAATCTCTAGGTCACTTATGTCTCACAATTCACGAACAAGTTTAACAGAGTATGAGGAATTTTCATGGAGACGGTCTGTATTTCTCCCCTACAGGCTAAAAAGTTACGAAAATTTTCACATCTATTCTTTCCTGTCGTGCAATTTGATTTCTCTATGCTAATTTAACTTCTACTATGTTCTCTGGTAGATGGTGAGAACACGGACCGCTTCATTAGCTGACCAGCAGCCTGAGCCCCAATAATAGCTCCAGCGAGGGGCAGAGGCCGAGGCCATGCTAGGGTCCGAGGTAGAGGCAGAGCTCAGCCTAGAGCTTGAGCAGTAGCACCAACGACGGAGCCTCAGGTTGAGTTTGACAAGGAGGTTCCAGCCTAGTTAGTTCCAGTGGGCTAGCTCAGGTCCCAGAGGGTTTCATCGCCACCCCGGTACTTCAGGATGCTTTGGTCCATCTAGTGGTCCATATGGAGAGTGTCGCCCAGCAAGCCTTGCTTCCTGTGGCACCAGCCATCTCTCAGGATGGAGGAGGAGTCCATACTCCTACTACTTGCACTCTGAAGTAGATGGCTCCCAAGTTTCAGACTCCAGCAGCTCATCCATTTGGGTAGTTCAACCTGGTATTGTGGCACAGATCGTAGAGAGGCTAGCTATGTCTGATGATGCATAATGGAGATTGGACAGGTTCATTAAGCTCTTCACTACCACTTTGTGCGGTGCATCTTCCAATGATCTCTAGGATTTGCTACATAGCTGGAATGAGGTTCTCAGGAACATGGGGATAGTGGAGACCAATGGGGTTGACATTGCTACTTTTCGTTTGGCCCGGATCCACCAAGACTTGGTAGGGAGATTATTAATGGGCTAGACTAGTAGGGTTACCAGATTTGACTTGGGATTAGTTTTCTCAACTATTTTTGGAGAAGTTTCCTCCTATCACTCAAAAGGAGAGTTATTGGAGGAAGTTTGAGCATCTTTAGTAGAAATCTATGATTATTACTCAATAAGAGACCAGGTTTATTGATTTGGCCTGTCATGCTCTTCTTATATTTCCCATTGAGAGGGAGAGAGTGAGAAGGTTCACTGAGGGGCTTATTCAGCCTATTCGACTTCAGATGGCTAAGGAGTTGGGGAGCGAGATTTCCTTTCAGGATGCAGCCAATAAGGGTTGATGTAGCTATATCATGGGGGCGGTCAGGGGTATGATAAGAGGCCTCGTCATTCAGGAAGATTCAGTGGTGCCTTATTTGGAGGTAGGGATTTTTTTTGTAGAGGCCATCGTCCTAGGTGTTTTCAGTCAGTGCTTCAGGCTTTTCACTGTGCTTTAGGTAGTCGTGGTTCTCATATTCATTATTCTGATCTGCAATCCTATAGTGCACCACCAGCTCCTATCAATGCACCATCATTCCAGAGTTTTCGGGGTGGCCATCAGGTCGTCGGGTTCAGCAGTCTCAACAGCCGAGGGCTTGTTATACTTGTGGCGATATGGGGCATATTGCTAGATTTTGCACTTGAGTATCGAGCAACTCTCAACATCAAGGTTCCCGTGTCATGGTTCAGGCACCGAGTGTTTCACAACCCGCTCAGCCAGCTAGAGGTAGAGGTACATGTGCTAGAGGTGGAGGTAGAGGTATTAGAGGTGAAGGTCATGCTGCTAGAGGTAGAGGCCATCTAGTAGCAGGCCGTTCCAAAGATGTTGTTCAGAGTGGTGGGCCCCATCCTTGATGTTATGCTCTTCCATCCAGGCCTGAGGCTAAGGCTTCCGATTCAGTTATCACAGGTATTGTTCGGGTTTGTAGTAGAGATGCTTCAGTTCTATTTGATCCAGGATCTACATACTACTATGTGTCATCATATTTTGCACCATATCTTGTCATGCCTAGTGATTCTTGAGTTCCCCTGTATATGTATCTACACCGGTAGGTGATTCGATTATGATAGATTGTGTCAATTGTTCATGTATAGTTGTGATTGGGGGTCTTAAGACTCATGTAGATTTGTTACTTTTCAATGTGGTTGATTTTGATGTCATATTGGGAATGGACAGGTTATCACCTTACTACGCTATCTTGGACTATCATGCCAAGACTGTAACCTTATCCTTACCGCGGTTACCTCATTTAAAGTGGATATGGTATCACGCCCCAACCTCGGGAGGCGCGACTGGCTCTCAATCGAGTGAACCCAGCTGAGCAAGCATTATCGAGCACTTCCTACCCAACTTAATATGAACAGGAAACCATGCTTTCATTTATTTAGACAAGGAGAGATAGAACGCTGAACACTTTTGGTTCATTTTATATCACAACATTGAACCACAATTAAGGTTAGTTTCCAAGATTCCTATAGAGTTACAATTTATAGGCAACATATGTTTAGAATTACAACATAGTTCATATGCTCCTAAAATACTTGTACAGAACCCACACATGTATCTACGGAGCCTCTAAGGATAAAAAAGATAAGTATGACAATGCATGTGACAAGGCCCGGCTATACCTTAAAAGTGAAAGTCCACAACAACAAAAAATACACCATATAACCCCTTGAAGGAGAAAGGGGCTCACTAAGACTTGATAAGAAGGTAATCCGTTACGCGCTATCGGCACTATCTTCAATGGAGCCACCTACATTTGTTTAAAAATGTAGCACCCCAGCAAAAAGGGACGTTAGTACCATAGAATACTTCTAGTATGTATGATTAAACACCATTTTACTAGAAAGAACTATCGAGCAAGAATAAGGAAATCACAAGAGTAAATCAAAGGTTTTAGCCGTACACCTCCTCATCAAATAAACGAACCATATAACCTTTCACATAATTTCCATGACTTAGTTTGGGGCATTTCTTTCATATGTTCACCAGTGTTCCCAATATTACCGCTATCTTGAGCGGAGTCCGATCATAACCCGATCAACTAGGTTGCCTCATTTGAGGCATATACTCAATCACCATTTTATCTCCCTTTTCCGGAGTTCAATGTTAGCACATTACCACCATGTGTGCGGCATGGTGTCCGATCTCGGCCTGATCGGCTAGGCCATCTTACCTAGGCGTTGTTCTTTTCTCATTGATCATCTCATTTGAATCTTTGTTTCACATAGCTCTTAGCAATTCACTGGCACGTAGGGCCAAAAAATCACATCATTCCATTTTCAATATCCATCTTGCAATTTCACGGTCATAGGCACACACAAGCAATTCAGGTTGCAAGCATAGGTAAGTTTCCACATAGTTAGCATGAAAATCTAAGTTTTAACCTTGGCTTATAGCCTAAGCATTTCAACACATGATTCATATTCTTTACACTTCTCTAAATATCAAGAATAGTATATTACTCACATTGAGGCACACACACACACACACACACACACACACACATATATATATATATATATATATATATATATATATATATATATATATATATATATATATATATATAAAATTCAAATCAATTAATGTGAAATAATAATCAATACATCAACCAATTCTAGTCTTACCACACCTGCAGAAAAATGCCAACGAAGCTCAATTTCTAATAAAAGGGGGTTTTAGCAATACATACCTCAATATAGCTCGCTTTAATCTTTACAAAATTCCGAAACTCTTAGCACTTCAATGGTTGTAAGAATTACAAATTGAACCGATAATTAGAGACGAGATTGAGATTCTAGCTTGTTTGAGCATATTATCAAACACTATGGGTGCATTGTGATCTTAGGTACTTTTTGAGAGAAATTTCTATCATTCTATACCCAATAGCTTTCTGTTAGTTCAATACCTCCAATACTCCATGGTTTGATACGCACGCAAGAAAACCATTCTTATATCCATGAATTACCTCACCAATTACCCCTTATAGCTAAGTATAAAAATAAGAGCTGAGGTGATGAAGTCTTACCTTTTGGGATGAAGATTTAGGTGCCTTCACTTGATTACCTTCAATGTTTTAAAAAGAATTTGGAGTAATTTTGATGAGAAGCACTTTCCCTCTCTTAGATCCCTCTCTCTTTCTTTAGAAGCATCAGGAAATATGCTCAAAATGAGCTATTATACCGAATATAATGATAGGGGTTCAGGTTTAAAATTTAGAAAATTGGAGCCCCAAGTCAGATCTGCAATCGCAAAATCGACATGCGCTTCGCAGAATGGACTGCAAAATTCTCCCCAAAAGCTGGAATACAATGACTGAGTTTGCGGTAGAAATGTGGTCCGCATTCATGTTTTGTGGTTGCAGAATGCATTGCATAATTGCTCTCCACAAAATTCTTAGGAAATTATGCGACGACTATGTGGTTTGCATTTCGGTTATGCGATCTCATAATTGACCGCATAGTTGACTTCAAAATTAGCTAACACAGTGACTCGCTTTGTAGAGACTATACAGTTAGCATACCTAATATGCGACCGCATTCTCGACCGCAGAATTGCAATTTTCTAGAAAATATTATTTCTTGACTTCTTAATATGGTGATCAACTCAAAAAGTCTGAACCGAGATGAGCAAGCTTGCCGCGAAGAATTTTTTTATGAATTTCTAACACTTAGACCTAACTTAGCACTAAGAGATTTGGGTTCTGAGTGGAAAATTTCACGGGGCCTCACATATGGACTCCTGTTCATTCTACCTGTAGAATTATTTCATATATGAAGGCTCGATGTATGGTCGAGAAGGGGTGTTTAGCCTATTTTCCATATGTTCATGATTCGAGTGTTGAGGTTCCTTCTATGGATTATGTGCCTATTGTTCGTGAGTTTCCTGAAGTTTTTCCTTCAGACCTGCCAGGTATGCCACCCGATAGGGATATTGACTTCTGCATTGATTTTGCTCTGGGCACTCAGCCCATCTCTATTACATCGTATTGTATGGCCCCACCTGAGTTGAAAGAATTGAAGGAACATGTGCAAAACTTGCTTGATAATGGCTCTAGTAGACATAGTGTCTCGCCCTGGGATGTGCGGATATTGTATGTCAAGAAGAAGGATAGATCGATGAGAATGTGTATAGATTACCATTTACCGGCAGTTGAACAAGGTTACGATCAAGAATAAATATCCATTGCCTAGGATTGATGATTTGTTTGATCACCTTCAGGTAAGCAAGGTATTTTTGAAGATTGACTTGAGATCTCGCTACCATCAGTTGAGGATTAGGGCATTCGATGTCCCTAAGATAGCTTTCAGCACTTGGTACGAGCATTATGAATTCTTGGTGATGTCATTTGGGTTAACAAATGCCCCAACAACTTATATGGATTTGATTAACCGAGTGTTCATGACTTACTTGGATTCATTCGTGATAGTCTTTATTGATGATATTTTAATTTATTCTCACAACCGGGAGGAGCATGAGAAACATCTGAGAGTTGTTCTTTAGACTTTGAGAGATAGTCAGTTATATGCTAAGTTTTTAAAGTGTGAGGTTTGGTTGGGATCAGTTGCTTTCTTGGGTCATATTGTATCAATAAAGGGTATTCGGGTAGACGTGAAGAAGACTAAGCCAGTCAAGGATTGGCCTAGACCCGCATCTGCTACAGAGATCTAGAGTTTCTTGGGTTTGGAGGACTATCACGGTTGGTTTGTGGAGGGGTTCTCATCTATTGTAGCCCCGATGACCAGGTTGACCCAGAAGGGTGCCTAATTCAGGTGGTCAGAAGAGTGCGAGGCAAGATTCTAGAAGCTCAGGATAGCTTTGACTACGGCGCCAGTGTTTGGTTTTACCCACAGGTTCAGGGGATATACAGTTTATTGTGACGCATCTCGTATTAGACTTGGTATGGTGTTGATGCAGGATGGCAAGGTCATTGCGTATGCTTCATGACAGTTGAAGATTCATGAGAAGAATTATCCATTTCATGATGTGGAGTTAGCAACCATTGTTCATTCGCTGAAGATTTGGAGGCACTATTTATATGGCTTATTATGTGAGGTGTTCACGGATCACAAAAGTTTGCAATACTTGTTCAAGAAAATGAGTTAAATTTAAGGAATAGGAGGTGGATGGAGTCACGAGGAGACTATGATATCACAATCTTATATCATTCAAGGAAGGCCAATATGGTGGTCGATGCTTTGAGTAGGAAGTCAGTCGGTATGGCTAGTCTTGCGTATATTTTGGTCGGTGAGAAACCGCTTTCTTTGGATGTTCATGATTTGGCCAATTAGTTTGTCAGGTTGGTTTTCTCTGAGCCCAGTCGTATGTTAGTTTGCACAGTTGCTCGTTCTTCATTATTTTAGCATATTCAGGATCAGGAGTATGATGATCCCCATTTGTGTGTCCTAAAGGACATGGTACAGTACAACGCCAAGCAGGTCACAGTGGGAGATGATGGAGTTTTGGGGATGTAGGGTCGTATTTGTGTGTCTAATGTGGATGGACTTCGAGAGTTGATTCTAGAGGAGGCCCATAGTTCTTGGTACTCTATTCATTTGGGTGCCCCTAAGATGTATCAGGATTTGCATCAGTATTATTGGTGGAGGATGATGAAGAAGGATATTGTTGCATATGTGGCTTGGTGTTTGAATTATCAGCATGTAAAGTACGAGCATTAGAGACCGGGCGGTTTATTTTAGAGGATTGAGCTTTTCGAGTGGAAGCATGAGCATATCACTATGGACATAATTGTTGGACTCCCACGGACTCAGAGGAAGTTCGATATAGTGTAGGTTATTGTTGATAGGACTTATTCTTCTAAGAGGTAAGATGAGATCTATATCCGAGAGATTTTCCGACTTCATGGTGTGCCCATGTTTATCATTTCTGATCGAGGTACGCAGTTTACCTTACATTTCTGGAGGGCGGTGCAGCAAAAGTTAGGAGCACAAGTCGAGTTGAGCACAATATTTCATCTTGAGATGGACAGGCAGTCCGAGCGTACTACCCAGCTTTTGGAAGATATGCTCTGAGCTTGTGTTATTGACTTGGGAGGCTTGTGGGATTATTTTTTGCCTTTAGTGGAGTTTGCCTACAACAAAAGTTAACATTCGAGCATTCAGATGGCTCCTTATGAGGCTTTATATGATGGGCGAAATCGGTTGCCAGTTGGGTAATCTTAACCGGGAGAGGCTCCGTTTGGGTACAGATATAGTACATGATTCCTTGGACAAGGTCAGGATCATTCAGGATAGGCTTCGTACAGCTAAGTCCGTGCAAAAGAGTTATGCCGACCGTAAGGTTCGTGATATGGCATTCATGGTCGGCAAGAGGGTGTTGCTTTGGGTTTTGCCTATGAAGGGTGTAAAGAGATTTGGAAAGAAGGGAAAGATTAGCCCTAGATTCATTGGCCCATTTTAGATTCTTGATCGAGTGGGAGAGGTGGCTTACAGACTTACATTTTCGCCGAGCTTATCAATTGTGCATCTAGTGTTTCATGTGTCCATGCTTCAGAAGTATCACGGCGATCCATACACACGTGTTAGATTTCACCATTGTCCAGTTGGACAAGGACTTGTCCAATGAAGAGGAGCTGGCAGCTATTTTAGACAGGCAAGTTCATCCCTTTAGATCAAAGAATTTCTCTTCGGCTTGTGTTCAGTGGAGAGGACATCCTGTTAAGGCATCCACCTGGGATTCTGAGCCCGATATGCAAAGCCATTATCTCCATATTTTCTCCGACTCAGGTACTTCCTTCATATGTCCGTTCGAGGATGAATGATTGTTTTAGAGGTGGAGAATGTGATGACCTTTTGGGTCATCACTTGTTTTAGAAATAAATTATGTGTTCCGAGGCCTTAAAACATCCTTTTTCTCTCACCTCAATTTTGCGAAGTCTGAGCTATATTCGGAAAGTCATTATATGAAAATCTATAAAATCGATGAATTTTTCTTTTAAAATAAATTTAGATTGACTTTGGTCAATATTTGGGTAAACAAACCCAGCTACGTAATTTGACGATCCCAAAAAGTCCATAGGAAAATATGGGACCTGGGCGTATTTCCGGAATCAAATTCCGAGGGCCCAAGCCCGAGAAATGAATTTTGAAGAAAATTATTTTACAAAAATGGTATAATTTTTGGAAAATTTGAATGTAATTGACTTTGATGGTATCGGACTCGTATTTTTGTTTCAGAGCCCGGTACAAGTCTTATATGTGATTTATATTGGGCATGTAAAATTTGGTAGGAAATGGACTTGAAATGACGTGAATCAGACCTTCGGTTGTTAAAATTTGAACTTAAGAGTTGATGATATTTTCTTTGATTTTGAAGCTAAATTTATAGTTATTGATGTTATTTAGATGATTAGATCGCACAAGCAAGTCTGTATGATATTTTGGACTTGCGTGCATGTTTGGATTGGAGCCCCGAGGGCTCGGGTGAGTTTTGGATAGGCCATAGAGTGAAATTTGCACTTAGGAAATTGCTGGTATGTTACATGTCTACAGGCTTCCTAATTGCAGAATCTGGCTCGCAAATGCGAAAGATGACATGGGCTGATTTAGTCGCAAATGCGACGTATATACCGCAAATGCGATATCGCATTTGCGAAAGGTCCCTCGCAAACGCGAAGGGGGCCAAATTCCTTCAGTGTCGCAAATGCTACTAAACCTTCCCATATGCGAAATCAACAGTTTCTGAGGGGTTTGCAATTGCGAACCCTGGTCGCAATTGCGACATCATATAGCAGTTAATTGAAACTTAGACGCATTTTCTTCAATTTTTCAAACCTTCTCAAAACCGAAAAACCTTTGGGCGATTTTTCAAAGACAACTACTCTTCCAAATCATTTGTAAGTCATTTTTAACTCATTTCCTTCAATCTAATACATCGTTTTACATGATTTCAACTCAAAATCATGGGTTTTCATTGGGGCGGTGGGGAGTTGGGTGTATTAGGTAGAACTTAGGATTTTTGAATTTTGGGGATTTTGACCTCAATTTAAGGTTCGATTTTAAGATAAATTATATATTTGAGTTCATGGGTGAATGGGTAACCAGGTTTTGGTTCGAACCTTGGGTTTTGACCATGTGGTCCCAGGGTCGAATTTTAATTTTTTGAGAAGAACTTTAGAAAACCTATTTTTATGCATTAGAATTAATTCATTTAGAATTTATTGATATGGTTAAGTAACTTGTGGCTAGATACAAGCGAATTGGTTGTGGAATCAAGAGGTAAAGTGGTAGTTGAGGCTTGAATTGTGTTCGTGGCATCGAGGTAAATGTTTGGTCTAACCTTAGCTTAAGGGATTAGGAGGTCCTATTTTTTATGTGTTAGTTGTTGAGTATGATGTATAGACATAGTGACAAGTATCTATACATTGGTATCAGCATGCCCGTGAGTCTTATACTATGATTAATGTAACTCCACTTGTATTATTCATGCCTTATGTGATGATTTCTATTGTTGAGCAAGGCTTGTAGAAGTAATATTGAACATTGAAGAGCATTGGCTCAAGTTGTAAAATGATTTGTGGAAGTATAATTGGCACTTGAACATTATCGAGCATTGGCTCAAATTGTGATTGAGTTGTGAAGTAAATATGAAAAAGAAAAAAGGACTATGATATTATCTCCCTTGTCTGGATGTTATTGTTTTAATGTTATCTCCCTTGCCGGGATGTTATTGCTTTTGATATTGTTTCCCTTGCTGGGATATGATTGTTATACTATTGTTCTATTGTCAGGATTGTTGTTTGGGTAAGGAAGAGTGTTAAAGCACGAAGAGTGATACTGGGCATGATTTTGTGAGAGAATGTTAAAACACGAAGGGTGATGCCATGTATGATATTTGTGAGAGAGTGTTGATGCACGAAGGGTGATACCGTGCCGCACGATGTACAATTTGGTGCCTTTATATGAGTGATAATGCACAAAGGATAATTCTATACCATGATTATGTGAGGTAAAAGTACGAAAGGTGACGTCGTGCCAATTATATTGATTTTATGGTGAGGATGAGAGTAAAAGCACGAAGGATGATATTGTGTACTTGTCTTTGATTTTCCTGATTTCTATTAATAATTGAGTTATGGTGTTCTTTACATTTAACTGTTGGTTTTCTGTTGCTACTTGTTGTTCCCCGCAACATGATTCCCCCTTCCTATCTTTAATTGCAAAGTTTTTCTTTTATTTTTTGCAGTATATGATTTAACTGCACATGTTTGTTTGGTAGTATGGTCCTAGACTCGTCACTACTTCACTGAGGTTAGGCTAGGCACTTACCAGCACATGGAGTCGGTTGTGCTAATACTACACTATGTACTGTGTGCAGATCCCGGTACTGGAGCATACGGACCTTAGCTTTGTGTTGCTACCTTCAGTCCATTTGGAGATCCGAGGTAGTCCTGAAGGCGTCCCCATGTCTTGGCGTCTCCGTCTATCCTTTCATCCTGTTTCATTTATGTATTTCATAGACAACATTGTATTTATTTTTTGGACCCTTATTCGTAGTATTCCTAGACCGTCTGTGAAATTGTGACACCAGTTCTGGGTAGTTTATATTTAAAGATTTGTATTGTTAATAATTAAATGGTTATATTATATTCTTCCGCTTATTAAGTTCCGATGTTTACATAATATTGATTCTTAATTGTTAAAGGATTAAAATGGGCAAAAAGGTAATGATACAAATGGTTAGCTTGCCTAGATTTCACTAATATGTGCAATCACGACTTTCGGGGATGGAAAATTGCATCAACATTAAAGTTACACTCTAGCAATCGTGGTGCCTATTTGGTTCGCATAGATCTACCGAAGCTGGTCTTGCTCATGAGTCCATATGAACTTGAACCTCAATCATTTCATATTCCATTTTTTGTAGAGTTTTGCCCAGATCTGATGATCCTACGGTCTTCATTATATAGTTGATATCGATGTCTATTCGACCTTGATTCTTAGTCAATATCCTTTTTGACTCTATCTATGGGTATGATAGGATAAACAGACCCAGAAGAAGCCCCTAATTGATCATCCTCGACCGTGAACTTCGACTGATATCGATTGTGCACATCGACCAAAGTGACATTTGGGTATTCGATCAAATTCTGCTTCAACTACTGTGAAGCTATTGAACTTCAAACATTGAGACCTTTAGTAAAAACTTGAACGTCCCAATCGTCGGCGACCGGTGAAAAGTCCATCCATTCCATTTGGAATCGAGAAACAAATTCTCTAAGCATCTCGTTATCCTCAACCTTACCCTGAAAAGGTCTGACTTCCTGGTTTCGACCTTGATGGTCCCGGTGTGTGCCTTTATGAAAGAATCTGCAAGCATAGAAAATGAGTCGATAGAATTAGGTGTTATATTATGATGCCATATCATATCACCCTTTGACAGAGTCACCCCGAATTTCTTCAGCAAGACGGATTCGATCTCGTCATCTTCAAAGTCATTCCCTTTGATAACACACGTGTAAGAGGTGACGTGTTCATTTGGATCAGTCATCCCATTATATTTAGGAACTCAAGCATGCAGAACTTCTTGGGGATTGGCTTCGATGTTGCATTCGAGATGAAAGGTTTTTGTACAAACTATTTGGAATCCAGTCCTTTCAATATTGGTAGTGCTCCCGAGATTTGGTTGACCCTGGAGTTTTAGGTTTCCACCTTCTTGTCCTTTTCCTTGATCTTTTTTCCCCTATCTCAATCCTCTTTATCACTTCTTCGAGCATCTTCATGATAGCAGGATTGGTCTCCAATTCCTTCTCGTTCGATATTCTTGAAACTGATTCGGCCATATCTGTGATTTCCTGGGATGGCTTGAGTCGACCCTGCTCGGGGTGTGCTGTGTGGTTTTGGTTTTGGAAGATGGGCTATTACTGCCTATTGAGCCTGTAACATTTTGAAGATCACATGCAGGCTCATCCCGCCATCTTCACCGTTGCGCACCCTTTTTTCTCGTGAAAGCAGGTTTCGACATTGTAACAATTCCTTTAGATGGGAGATAGAGTGTTAAAAGAAGAAGAGATGCCACCTAACAATTTCTAAGGTGTGTTAGGGCATCTATTTGTGGATAACTCTGCTTGACTAATCAACACCACCATCAAAGATCGGGCAAGGCCTCAAATTACCTCAAAGAGAAGGTGTTAGATATTCTTTGAGGTCTACAATTATGGGTCCCGATCGAACTTAAAACTATATTGAATAAAATTAGGCAAGATGATCAAACAAACAAACAGAATAAAAAGGTCAAGGAGTTTTATTATAACACAATGAGAATTGATAAAAATCTTAAGGGTCATAAGGATATAGTTGTAACGGTCTATATTAGATACCAAAGTGTGTAAGGAAGGGGGTCCTAAGTTTTTAGCTTAGTGGATCACCCTGTGAAACATAAATAATAATTCGCAACTCCCTTGAGATAGGGAATTATTCTTATTATCCAGCGGGCACAAACTATTATCTCCTGCTACCCGATTACTATGTTGAAGTTGTTTACCTAAAAACGCTCTAGTTCAATTCTAAGTCATAGCCTATGTCGTTCCCCCTTGTTCTCGTGAAATCGGGCTTCGACATTTCTGGGACAACTCCTTTTGAGAGGGTAGGGAATTGGGATTCAAAGAGTCGCCACCAAACGAAATTAAGGTGCATTAGGGCACCTAGAGCAGATAACTCATGTTACCAGTTTACATCATCAGAGATCAGGTAGGGGCTTGAAATTACCTTGAGATGAAGGTGTTAGGCACCCCTCGAGGTCCACAGTGGCGGGTCCTGACCGAACTTAACTAATGAATTAGTCTAATAAATAAGCGAGAGGAAGATTTAATGAGAATGGGGGATCCTAAATTTTTTAGCCTAAAGGATCGACCCGTGCAACATAAATAGTACTTTGTAACTCCCTCGAGTTGGGTGTTACTCATATTATTCAGAGAGCACAAACTATCATCTCCTTCTACCCGATCTTTAAGTTTTTACCTAAAGCGCTCTAATTGATTCTAATTCGATTCCTATGCATGCACTACCCGTTGGGATAGTTCTAGACTAAGCCTAGGTTTCTAATAAATGTAGAAGACTAAGCGATAAACAAAACATGTTAGGACTTGCAAGTATAAATAAAATACAGGCTCATGTTAACCTCCGCACATAAACAACAAATGCACGCAATTAATTAGCATGTTTTGTTAATCTGTAGATTCTTATAGACAGGATGTCTATATGAGAAAATAGGCAAGCTGTGTTATGCAGAAGCAGATTCATTAAGGCAAGTATTAGGACATATTATTTGCCTACTGATTTTATTCAGTGATATAGCAGGGGACTTCAAAGAGTAATGCATCATGCTTACAGAATCCAAAAGTGTTATTAAGTTCTATAGGCATATTGTTGTCTAAGTGATGATAGTGGCAATTATGTTCGGAACCAATTGATAGAATCCTATAGGCATGATTTCTAATATCGAATTGCCTTAAATCCTATATGCATGATCTCTTGGATTTGAAACTAATTTTTAATCCTATACGCATGATATCTATTTAGGAATTGATTTAAATCATATAGACATGATTTCTAGATTTGAAACTAGTCTTAGTCCTATAGACATGGTATCTATTGAGCTGTAACACGGGCAGAAATTGTGCAGATTGCTAGAAAATCGATCAAATCAAACATTAAGATCCAATAGGCACGATTGCTAATGCATATTTGTTGGACTGATAGATCCTATGAGCAAGATTTCTAATATGCATTTTAATGTTAACCCTCTAGGCAGGACTTCTGATATGTAAACACAAAATTAACATCATCAATGAAAATCCTATATGCAGGATTTCTAAGCACAGTATAGAACTCATGTAGTTTTTTACCAAATGAATAGAATAGACAGGATAACTAAATCATATAGGTAGGATTTCTGCCCACTTTTGCAAAAGGAAATAAGAAAATCCTCCAGCTTTAATAAATATCCCCAAATCTGTTATTACAGACCAGGATAGCAAATGAATTACATAATAGTAATAAGAAACAATAGGGAGCCTTTATTAGGCCCAAATAAACCTGGGAACCATACCTTCCGTCCATAACAACTTTGAGGCACGACATAATGATTCATCATAGCACATTAGAACCAGGTTTCTAGTGTGTCAAATTTCCCTAGGGCCTCAGAGACCCAGGGCAATGCTCACTCCAGAACCATACATTCAGAAGACAGCTCATAAGAGATAGGAAAACCAATCTCCAATGTGTCAGAGTTACCATGAGTCTCATGTGGACCCTAAGCAACCTCACACAAGAGTGATTGAGAACCGAAGGGACTAAGAGTGAGGGTTTTAAAATCAGTACATAAAAAGAGGTAGGAATATGTTTTAGAAAAGTTTGATTTCAGAAGAAATAAGGTTTAGAACTCAGAGTTGCAGGCAGAACTGCACAAAACAAGGTTATGCTCAAAAGCATAGTTCAAGCAAGTTAAAAGTTTGGTTAAGCTAATTCATGCTAGTACCTAGTGCAATCATTGTTTAATCATATAAGCAATTAGCCAATAGTTAAGTTGGCCAGACACATAAGTTAAGTAACCATACTCAAATTTGTAGAGTTAGGATTAATGAGCTGATTTTATGTTAATACTATTATAGGGATACTAAGCTCAGAAAAAGTGTAAGATTAACACATAGTGTATGAAAAAAATTTAGACATTACGCTAACTTATAAGAGTATTTGCATTATTCAAAATAGCTTAATCCTAAGTTAACAGTGTCACTCGTAAGACTAGATGAGATCATAGAATCGCATAAAAATGACAGAATCATACGTGGAATTAAAACATACTAGTCGAGCAAAGCATAGGGAATAAAATTACAAAGTATCAAGACATACCAGTTAAGTAAGAAAGCAAGTAAATATGCCACGAAAGTTAAGTTCAAGAATAATTTGGCCTTGACTTTCAGCCAGCTAAACCAGAGACAATTAGCACATAACCACAATAAGAGAGCTTAAGTTTTTTTTAAGTGAGGGTATGAGAGTTCGAGTCTGTCGTAAAACAAATAGGGCAATAGGGTTTAAATAGTACTAGACTGGGTTACATAAACATGGGAATAATCAATCAAGACATTTAAGGAAAAACTCAACACATTATTAAGGCAAGTCAGAAATAACAGTTCATAGACACATATGATAGTAATCAAACAAGTCTGGGAATCAAAGATTCTCATGTAATAATTAAGGCAAGAACAAATAGACAGAATCAGTAAGAAAAGTGAAATAAGAGTCGGAACCCTAATTTTTAGGTTAAGTAAAATCAGTCAGAATAATCAAAGGAAGATAACATGCATATAGATAGCTATAGTAAAGTATTGAACAAAATAAGAATCACAATAGGCATGAGCCCTAATTTTAGGGCAAATAAGCCGGTCAGTAATTTCACCAAAATCACAATAGAGTGCATATATACAAATAAAAGGGGCACATTAAAGGAGATACCCAATAAAATATAGAACTAGAACAGATCTTAAAAGATTTGAGCTCTAATTTTAGAGTAAGTAAAAAAAAATTAGTACGAAAACCATAGGAGATTGTACAGAATTTTAAGAAGATATTCAACCATAAATGAAAATAGAACAGATCTTAAAGATCAGGGCCCTAGTTTTAGGGAAAATAAATTAGACAAAACTTTTAACGAAAAAAATCGCAAAGAAAATAGACATGCGGTGAGATTTTGACAAAAATAAGAACAAAAATTAAACAAGTCTTAAAAGATTTAAATCCTAATTTTAAGGGTAAACCATAATCAAAAGAATCTCAGAGATTCATACCATAAAGTGACGAAGAATGAACATAGATGAAAAGGAGTGAAAGTTCGAACCAGATTTGGTTCAAAACAAGATAGATCCACTTTCCATGTTAGGCAAGTGATTATGTAATACCATAATCAATTAACCAGTAATAGGAGACGACCAATAAGGTAAGGAAATCGTCTATGGATTCCATCTCTAAGTTGGAATCAAATGGGAAAATATGATTATGGCGCTAGGTTTTCAGAAGAAGAAGAGATGGTTTAGGAGATTAAGGACGGCGGATGATAGAGAAATGGGGCGATAAGGGTTAGGAGTGGTTTATTAAAAAGGAAAGGGTAAACGGGAGCCGTTGATCTTCAGAGATCAACGGTTGTGATTTTAAAAAAAGAAATAGGTCGGGTTTTTAAACGGGTGTGGGTATGGTTTAATGGGTATTGAGCTGATGTATTAGGCTGGGGTAATGGGTAGTGTATATGTCCTAAATTAATTAGGAAAAAGGAATAGATTTTAAATATCCAATTAAATCAGTAAATAATATATAAAAGGTAATTAATAAATAAAAAATACCACTTATGCATGAATATAATTATTTAATATTATAAAAATATAAAAAGTTATTTATATATAAATAATACAATTATGCATATATATATAGGCTATTATTGCAAAATATGTAATTTTCACCTAAGGATGCAAATATATATATATATATATATATATATATATATATATATATATATATATATATATATATATATATATATATATATAAAGTGTTTAATGCTTAATATGGATATAAATAATAAAACTTAGATAATAAATTATGTAAAATTATTTGTGATGCAATTAATAGTTACTTATATAAAAATGCAGAAATAAATTGATTATAAGTCTTTAAAAATTATAGAAAATTATGGAAAAATACTTGGTAATGATCACGCTTAATTTTGAAAGTATATATGCATATTTGAAATATGTGAGGGAAAAATTGAGTATCAACACCCCTATTCATGCATTACTCATCCCATGCCTATGGTCCAGGAGGCATTAGACCTCTATTTGGGTGACTTTAGACTTTGCTTAGGCCGCTCAAAATGAGAAATCTAAGTGACGTACAAAACAAATAGGTCTTCATAAGAAAGCTAAAGGCTCAAGTTGACCTCCACGCTTAGACAACGAGTGCACGCAAGCAGATTCAGTATTATGAATAAGTAATATCAGAACTGAGGCAAATTGAATCTATTAAATCCTATAGACATAGTTTCTATATAACTTTGAATTCCAACATCGTATATACAACATTATTGTTTTTATTGATTAGGAAAAGAGGCAGTAAACTGTTTGTATATTAGAGTTGCTAGCGTTGATTTTATAGATATGTGTCTTAGGAAGGTGACATCTATAAGCATGATTTCTAATAGTGGCATGGTAAGTAATGAAACAGTATTTGAGAGTTCAACATAAACCATTTTAAGTGAGTGATAATACTCTATAGGCAGGATTTCTAATGATTGACAACTGAAACTGATTTTTTATACTTAGCCACTATAGGCACGTTTTCTGGGCGAGCAATATGATAATGATAGCAATAGCAAACTATCTAATTAAAGTCCCATAGGCATGATTTTTATATGGGCATTAGTGATCCTATAGGCATGTTATCTAGTAACACGTAGCAATAGATACATGGAACAAATGAAGTACTTAAGCTCATGCTTCGATAGTGAACAAGTTGTGTGAGTTTGTAATTCCCCTAATGAAATGATTTCTACTTGTGTGCAGGGAGATTAAATAGCATGTATACAAGTTGGATAAAATCATGTAAAACCTATAGTCATGTTTTTCTGCCCCTTCATGCAAAAATTAGAATATATCTGCTTCCCCAGTTTTCACTAACACCCCAATTATAGGTTATTTCAAATTATTACACGCTCAAATAATATAAATATAAATATTACATAAGAAATAATAATAGTCCCATAGTAGGCCCAAAAGGAGATACCCAATGTTGCCTACGCGTTCAACAAACTCTTTTCTTCGCAAATGGCATGCTCAGATCCAAACAGGGGATTATACCTATCAACATATCCCCAAAGCCATAGAGGAACTCAGGCCAAACCAAACAGTCATAAATTGACCATGTGACCCAAATATTGGATTACACAGAAGTCACTTAAACAAAACCATCTTGTAGACTATGCAAATAATGTGAGGAAGAAAAGCTAAAAACCATAAATATCTCAAGTTCCAGCAGCAAAGACAGTGACCAAAGAACACCAAATCCTAGTATGTCAGAGTTCACAATGGTGTCAAATGGACCTATTGCAGTGCTCACACTAGAGAGGTCAATAAAGAGAGTTTTGTTTGTCTTGGCTTTCTACCAGCCAAGAGTGATAGATTCAAAATAGAATAACAAATAAGAGTGAGAGAACAGTGATCAAATGATAGAATTTGAAGAGATGCACTAATATTTTAGAAGCATACATGATAGGGGTAATTAAACAGAGAACCTACAAGGAAAGAGAATCAACAATATTCAAAAGGGAGCTTGGTATCACAAGTTCAAACACTTAGCATATTAGGCAGAAAATATTTTGTAAGAAGTAGGGAAGCCCGATTTTCTGAGATTACAAGATTAACATACAAAAGCGCACAGTGCCAGACAAGTCTAATGTAATGCACTAACTTAAAGTATTTAAAGCTTAGGGGTCCAAATTATATTAGGTAATCATCACAATATCAAAAGACAGACATGCTAACTTACATCATGACAAAAACCAGTATCAAGCTTTATAGGAAAGTACAAGTTAGGATAGTTACTCTAAAAGTCTCAAATAATCACTTATGGGATTCAACAAACAAAGACATAACAAAGTTCCAAAACTAGAATGGGAGTGGATCATAGTTAATATAAACGTCTTAGGTATATTCTAAGTAAGAGCTAGTCATTCGAATCACTTAAGACAAAGTAGAGAAGCAAACTCATGCTAGCCAGTAAGGTAAACTTTCAGATACCAACCTACTAGTCTAAGCATGCTAAAGAGAATCCAAATTGTTCAAGTTAAGCATATACAAATAATAATGTCTCAAAACTAGAAATCTTAGGTGAATTCAAATGCTAGAGAAGTTCATATCATGAAACAGGTTCAATGCCAACAAATTTGCACATAGAGATGGTCTAAGAACACATTAGGTCATGAAACTTCAGAGGTATGAATATGCAGGACATAAACACAAAAGAATGAAATCGTAAATCCAAGAGACTTACCACAGCAAGAAAGAACAAATTCCACATAACTCTGAATGTCAACAAAGAGAAATAAAACCTATAATCATAGTACGCCAGAGTTCCCCAAGGGATTCAAATGAACCCAAGATAGTGCTCGTACCAAGAAAAAGTTGAAAAATCAAATTCTGGTGGACTTGAATTTCAGCTGGCCAAGAACCAAAGTACAAAATAAGAGAATGAGATAATGATGGAACAATAGCTTCAACTTATAGTGAATTGGGTGATTAAAGGTCTATTTCAAAGGGGAATGGAGAGGAATTTATATAGTAGTTAAATCATGTGAGTAAATAAGGAAAGGAGTTAAGCAAATATAAACAAACAAAGAAATGTACATGCAATTATAAAGCACCAGTAAAGGAAAGAATTCAAAAATCAAACCATAATTAGGGTTCAACAATTGAAAATTTATCAAGTGGTATGAGAAATCAACTATTCTTCTGTGTATATGGACGAGATATTGTCCAGGTCTTAGTGATTGAAGTTGAACAGGCCCGAATATGAGAGATGGTACTTGCCAAATTTAGGCAAGTACTGAGTAACATCATAGTCTTGCAAGTAATAATAAGTAACACATAAAAGGCAAAAAAATCACAAAAGGAATCCATGACTGAGATGGACTTAGAGAAGATTGAGAGGGTAGCTAGTGTTTAGGTTTGAGAGATGAGAGCGTGTGAGAATACAAAGATCGCAGGGTGGGGATTTGTCTCTAGTTATTGGGAGTGTTGGGGATATAAGGAAATGGGGGAGTATTGTGAGTCGTTGATCACTTTTGATCAACGACTAGGATTTAAAACAAGTTGGGCCGGGTTTTGGACTGGGTAGGTTTATTAGGTCGTTCGCGCTACTTAGGTTATTGGTCCAGGAGTCTATTTGGACCTTAATTGCTCCGAAATTAATCCTAATTTTAGGCCAATTTCATACCAAATTTAAAATAAGAAATTAAGGAAAAATAATTTAATAAAATATAGTTAAATAACATTTAAAACATGCAAATTAACACTTTAAAACAATAGTAGAAGATTATAAAAATGTAATATATTATTTTGACTTGAATAAAATGACACATGTAATAAAATTATAAAATATAGGCTATTATTGCAAGATTGTGCAAATAGCTTAAAATATACTAATTTAATAAATAAAATGAAGAAAAATATTTGAAACATATATTATAGATGTAAAATAATAATTTTAGGTAATTAAGTCATATTAAAATATTTTAAAGGGATAATTAATAAATATTCAAGAAATTTAAATGCAAGAAAATCAATTCTAAAACTCTAATAATTATGAAAAAATTATACACAATGCTTGTATAGATTTTATAAACTAAATAATGATGAAAAATAATGTTTTGAAAGGTACATATACTATTTGGAAAAATATGAGGGCAAAATTGAGTATCACAACCGCCACGTGCGTTATTTTCGGGATCGTTGACCAAATTTCCATTGATGGCTACATGTGAACTGATGTCGATTGGATCTACAACCGGAGCTCCATCGAGGTCAATAGGGGGTACATTGGTTCTTGGTGCAATGTTCTCATTTTCGCCGTGGTGGTCGAGATCATTGTCAACATGTAAGGTGCTGACTAAGAGTTTGACATTCTTTAATCCTGTAATCAAAAATACATTAAAGAACAAGTGTAAAATAGTGTATATTATAAAAGTTTGTACCAGGTAACCACTATTATCCTTAGCTCCACAATGGACAACAAACTATTTATCCTAAAATCGGGTAACAATTGAATTCATATTGTGATGACCCAAAAGGTCATCACTTGTTCTAAAAATAAATTCTATATTTCGAGGCCTTAAAAACCTCTTCATTAATACCTTAATTTGTGTGCATAGTCTGGGCGCGTTGCCGGAAAGTCATTATGTGAGAATCTGTAAAACAAATGATGAATTTTGCTTTTAAAATGAGTTTAGGTTGACTCTGGTACATATTTTGGGTAAACGAACTCAGACCCATAATTTGATGGTCCCAGAAGGTCCGTAGGAAAATATGGGACTTGGGCGTATGCCTGGAATTGAATTCCGAGCTCCCAAACCCGAGAAATAAACTTTTAAAGAAAATTATTTTTTTGGAATATCTATGAGTTTTTAAACATGAAATGTATTTAAAATTTGATGGTATCGGGATGGTATTTTGGTTCCGGAGTCTGGTACAGATCTTATATGTGGTTTGAGTCGAGTCTGTAAAATTTGGTAAGAAACGGACTTGAAATGACGTGTATCGGACCGTATTTGAAAAAATTGAAAAATTTGAGGTTCTTAAGCGATTTCATGATTTGATGCTAAATTCATAGTTGTTTATGTTATTTTGGAGATTTGATCACATGGATAAGTTCATATGATATTTTTGAGTTAGTATGCATGTTTGGTTTGAAACCTCGAGGGCTCGGGTGAGTTTCGGGTATGTTCCGAGGTGTTTAGATTTAGGAAAACACTATTGTTGCATCAGTTCTGGTATAACCGCACCTGCAACCCAAGCATCACAAGTGCGATATTGCAAGTGCGAATGGTGGGTCACAGGTGCGGTCCATCCCCTCACAGATGCGGACAAGCTTCTGTAGAAGCTGTTCTGCAGGAGCGAATCTCCTATCGCAAATGCGGCCCCAACGGGTCTAATCATTTCCATAGAAGCGGCCTATTTTTTTGCACGTGTGGTTGCGCAGGTGCGGCTCAAGCACCACATATGTGAGAATCGGGCAGTGGAGTCTTTTAAAAACAAAACGTTAGCATTTCTCTTTCAAAATTTCATAAAAATAGAAGTCCTAGGAGATTTTCTCAAGAGTATTTCTTCCCAAATCATAAGTGTTCATTAACTAATTTCTTTCAACTCTCTAATATTTTTCATCAACTTTTATCTAAAATCCTAGGGTTTTAATGGTAGAAAATTGGGGATTTTGGGTAAAGTTAGGGCTTTTGATTAATTGGGATTTAGACCTCGTTTTGGGGTCGAATTTTGAAATTTATCGCATATTTGGGCTCGGGAGTAAATGGGTGATCGAGTTTTGCTCCGAACTTCGAGTTTCGACCAAGTGAAGTTCGAGGTTGATTTTTGACTTTGGAAAGAACGATAGGAAATATATAATTAGGCATTGCGTATGAATTCTTTAGCATTTCTTGATGTTGTTAAATCATTTGGATTAGATGCGAGTTGTTTGGAGGCAGATTCTAAAGGAAAAGCGGTGTTTGATGCTTGAGTTGGCCGTGGAAGTTTGAACTAAGTGTTTGGTCTAACCTTAGATTGAGGGATTAGGAGATTAGGAGTTGTGTCATATTTGCTACGTGTTACTTATTGAGTACGATGTATAGGCATGGTGACGAGTATCTATATGTTGGTGTCGAGCATGACAGTGAGTCGTAAAGCGAAATTGTTGAATTCTTAATAAATACTACGAATACCTAAGTTGTTGATTCTCTGTGTTGAGCAAGAATTATGATTATCCTCATGGAAATTACTTATGATTGAGTATTGATGTTAGTTGAGGAAGTTAGATGTTGGAACAAGCTTGGTTATACATGATTTTTCCTTGCCGGGATGTATTTACTTATACTATCGATTCCCTTGTCTGGACTTCCTTTGTGATTTGGTGTTGAACTGTATATGTGGAACAGGTTGCACGCAGCAACAATATTTTTTTTGATCGGGTTGCACGTCGCAATAATATTATATTTGAATCAGGTTGCATGCCTCAATAATAATATAATTGGGTCGGGTTGCACGCCGCAACAACGATAAATAATATGGATCAGGTTGCACGCCGCAACAATATTTTTATGACTTGGATCGGGTTACATGCCCCAACAATGATAAATGATATGGATCGGGTTGCACGCCACAAGAGTTTTATGATTCGGATCGGGTTGCACTGCAACAATAGATAGTAAAAGTGCATATTGATTGGTTACGAGTTCCTTATTCTTTTACAGTGAATGTTAAATTGTTCTTTATGTTTTACCTCTTTAATTTTTGTTGGTAAATGATATTTCCCCTGCAACATGTCCCCATCTATCCTTACTTGTTTATTTCTATTTTATATTCCGTTGTACATTACATAACTATACAAGTTTATTTGGTAGTCTGGTCCTAGCCTCGTCACTACTTCGCCGATGTTAGTCTATGCACTTTTCAGCACATGGGGTCGGTTGTACTTATACTACACTCTGCACTATGTGCAGATCTCGGAGCAACAATATTCGGACCTTAGCTTGGGTGGATGCCTTCAGTCTGATCGGAAATTCCGAGGTAGTCCTGTAGGCATCCGCAGGCCCTAGCGTCTCCCTCTATCTATTATTCCTATTTCTTTAACGTAATCCTAGAGACAGTATTTTGTTATTTCATTCAGACATTCATTTGTAGTAATCTTAGACTTTCTGTATAGTTATGACACCAGTTATGGATAGTGGTCGTTCAAACAATTGTATTGGATATATTTACATAGCTTTGATATTTCTCATTCGCTTGCTATAAATTTCGTTGTTTATAAATTATTGCTTCATACTTGTTAAATGATTAAATAGGGAAAAAAAGGAAATTTGTTCAAACAGTCGGCTTGCCTAACTTTCATTAGTAGGCGTCATAACGACTTATGAGGGTGGAAAATCTGGGTTGTGACATATATGCGGTTTTATGGACGCACGGTATAACTTGGCACAAATTAAGAAGAATAGATTACTATTGAAATTGACTGTGAAAGAACAAATACAAACCACATGAATTGAACAGCTTGGCCCTCGAGTTCAGTCACCCTTGAACCAAATAGTTTCAACTTGCTTATGAACAGAATAATAAGATGATGAAAGCTAGAAAATGATAGTATATTGCTTAGCATTGCCTGAATATGATGTCCTTTACAAATGATTCGGTTCGCCTTTATATAGTAAGAGAGTCCTACTCTAGATACAATTTTATATGAGATAAGAAATCATATGATTGACTAATTAATCGGCCTCTTCTTGATACATACCGAGATTCGTATTATGATCCTCGCCCGATTAAGAATATCTTGACTTTCTGTTATTTGACTCGATAATCTTCCTTCGATTTATATCTTGTTCAGTCTCGATCTTGATCGGTCTTAAAGGCACAAGCTCAACAACCTAACTTTGTTATGATTCGATGTAACTCGAGCCTGAACCTTGGCTCATCCTACTGTGGTCTCAATTAGTCGTATAAAAAGGTAAATTCAATTTTTACCGTGTACCGTTGCATTCATGGTTCAACATTGGACTTGGAAAACTACGTGCAAGATAAAATTGAAGTGAATGATTCAAATTTCAAAGTATAGCATCAGCTAATGTATTAAAGTTCAGTTATTGTTGCATTTATAGTGTTTTTCAAGATATTTTGCTTCAACAACAAATTGGTATATTTCTGTAGAGAAAATTAAGGAAATTCAAGTTTAACAGAAATATTAATTTACCATTACAAATAAATTGCTTAATGCTGGAATAATACACAGTGCTTGAGTAGAGTACAGGTAATAGATACAAATGAATCACTTAACTAACTCCAACTAATTTCAAATTAAGATGTAACTATTAATTATATGTATAATTACCAGAAAAAAAATAAAATCTAACCAAATAACAACATGATTAATTATTAATTAAAATTAAAACTCCTTCCTGCACATAACAATTATAAAAAAGAAATTACACGTGTCATGGGACGTGTCAGTGGTGGGAACACCAATAAGGTCCTTTAATTTTCAGACAGGACTACCTCCATCCTTTTACCATCATAAAAATCTTTATAGAAAAAGCCACCCCCCTCCCGAAAAGGACCCCACTTCAGCAGTGGTCAATTCGGTTGCTTTCAACCCGACCCGTAACTCTCCGGGTTGGCCTGCAAAATCTGACACGTGTGGCACGTGTTACATCCCAATTGCAAACTTTAGTTCAGCGAACCCAGTTAAACAAACCCCAAAAAAGAAAAAAAATTCGTAATAGTAACAAAGAGAATTGAATAAAAAAAATTTAAAAAAGGAAAAACAAGACTCCGAAGAAGACAACGTTGTTTCGAAGGTGGGAAAAAGCAGGGTTTTGTTGTGAAAAAATACAGAAAGACAAAGAAGGGAAACAGTAGTTCTGGATACAGATTTAGACACCCATTTATGAAAATTCAAACAGGATAAGGAATTTCTTTGCCTAAAGAGAGTATTGGGTGTCTGAAAAATATTGCAAAATTTAAAGTTTTTGGGATTTCAAAGTGGAAATCCAGTTAGGGTTTTCTCCATTTTCTGACCAAGGTCTTTGGAACTTATTACTTAACTGCAGTTACTGTGAGAGAATTCTAATTATGGGTATATTTTGTTTCTTTGGTTGGTTAACTTTCAATCTTGCTTGCATTAATTGACATAATCAAAATTGGTTCTTTTAGTTCAAAGATATAATCTTTACGCATTTTAGGCTTGACCCAAGTTCTTATGTAGGGTTTTTGTTTCTTGGGTTGGCTAATTTTCTATGGTTCAAGTTGAAATTATTTTAGGGCTTGAGTTTCTTTCTGTTCCCCTTTTGTTTAATCTGTAAATTCAATTCTTTTATTTACTGTTCCTTTGTTGTTCAACTCTACTGCTTAGTTTTTGAGGTTTTGGAACTCATTCTTTGTTTTGAAATTTTGGTTTTTCAGGTTGACATTACTCCCATTTATTGATAGTTATCTTAGAAGTTTCAGTTTTTTTGCAAGTTTCCAGCTTGATCAAAGGGGCATGAGAGTCCGGTAAGTTCAAGTGATAACAAGTTTTTGTTTTTCCTATTGGTTGATATATGTATTTTCGCTGCTGCCTGCATCTTTTTGTTAGTATTAAAAATAACAGTATTAAATTTACACCTGCTAATCTGTTCCAATTTGTGATTTACTCGTTATTCTTTCAGTTGAACATTTGTCGATTCTGATGTATAAGGTTTTGATGTTTTGGAATGATAGTGTAAATGCATACTGATTTAGTGAGCCTCATTCGATCCCCGGCTTTTGTTTTCTCTTTCTATCCTCGAGTCACCTTTTTTGTATTTCTTTCTTTAATACTTTCTGTGGTCGTGATGAAGAAGCAGGAAAGTTTTGCGTATGAACCATTAGTAAGTAGCGCAATATACTAATTACTATACAAAGAGAACGAGATTTTTTGGTATACCTCTTGTATTTGGAGATTTCCGATAATCAGTAAAATTACACATTGCTTGACCAAAAAATAGCTAAGAGAAGGAGGTGGATGCAATTTTCCTTTTATGGAGGAATGTAATTACATGCTTACTTTGCTGTACTGGAAGCGGCAGCAAACTGATTGTTTTCCTAGGAGACATGTGGAATACCATGATGCGAGTCTCATGAATAGCGAAAGCCTGAACTTGCTCATGTTTTTGCGTTTCAAATAATTTTGGGATAGGAAGCATTGGAGCCATGTCATATGCATTTTAAAATCTTATCAGGAAACAATAAGAAGTGTAGAAAGATCTGAAAGGCTCAAACCTGATACGAATACTTATGGCAATTTCTTTGTTAGAGTCATATTTCAAATGAATGATGGAATCCATTATCCACCGTAAATCGCGTTGTAAGCATCGTTGGTTCAAATTCTTTATCATGCTATTAGTTTTTATATGTACGTCATGTGATCTATTGAAGGTCAATTGATAGATTGCTTATTGTAAAATTTTGGTCTTGATATGAATATTCTCGATCTCTATTGATCTTCTATCTCTGACTTTCTTCTTTGGCATTTGCTTGACAATACTTATCTTTTCAAAAAAAATGTAATTTTAGGATATGTACCCTGAAGGTACTGTAAAAGTCAGTCTCACTAAAGGCTTATTTTATGCGCGCTTAAGTTCACATAAATCTAGACTGTGCACTTTGCCTTGCTTAAGTGATGCTTTTGTGTAGGTCCTAAGGTGTTAAGGCATGTGCCTCATCACTGATAGGTTCTTCCTTTGAGAGGACAGTACTAGCCAATAAATATAGTCAAAACTAATAAAATTAAAAACCGTAATGAATGAACTTTTAGTGAGTAAGAATTAATTAATTAAAATATTAGCATAAAAAACTAGTTCCAAAAAAATATAAAACTTCATCTCTTCATATAAATCAGAAATTTAAAATGGTTCAGAAACTTGACTGACGTCCTTGTGTCGAGAGTCTATCGGAAATAACCTCTCTATCTCTATAAGGTAAGAATAAGGTTTGCGTACACATTGCCGTCCCCATACCCTATTTATGGGATTACACTGGGTTTGTTGTTGTTGTTGTTGTAAACTTGATTGATATGATTTTTACTTGATATATTTCATTTAGTATAGGTATTTCAATTCTTTTGTCCAAATATTTAATTATATTGGGTTTATAGTAATTTTTTGTTGCACTAACAATAACAACAACAACAAATATACATTTATTATATTTCTTCTTCAGTAGAGATTTGTTCATTAAAGGCCATGCTTTATTCCGCTTTCTTAAAGCCTCAATAGATTTTGGCGCTACTCTATGCAAAAACATAGAGAATAACTCCTTCTAGATATTGAGAGGGTGCAATAAGTCCATCAGATTATCTAAATCAGTTGTCACTTCCATTTGTTGCTCAAAAAGAGCGTTGATATCACTCAAAACATCAGTAGTAGTAGTATCAGCTGAATTGGTGCCAGATAGAGGGGCTACTAGTCGAACCTCCGTGGGACATCCGAGATAAACCTGAATCCAGTGCGGAAAGTGCTCGGCTTGCTCCTAAAGTAAAAATTCATGAGGACTTATCCCAAAAAAAGAGTAAAAGGCAGTTAAATTTTTTACATATGAAGTATGTCCTATTTTCCATCGGAATTTCTCTCCAGCCAAATTGTCCACATAATGCACAATTGAGAAGCTTTTGAGCAGTTTGGTAGCATAGTTGGTTATCCATTCCCCACCAATTTCTCAGAAGTGTTTTCCCAGTTTAGTATGGCATAGTTTCACCTGCCGATGGCTTCAAAACAACAGGCATGCAGTCTCAACTATTCTTCTTTAAGGGTTATCAAGTGTTATTTTGATTTCATTTCCACAACGATTAGCGTAACATTTTGGAGATTATGAGGTTTAGAGCAGTGTGATGAATATGATGCTCACAGTGGTTTTGGATGCAAAAGTTGCATGATGAATGGGAAGGCTATTCACCTCTTTTTTTCACCCATTAGTCCGTGGCTTTGAATGAGTATGAGTCTAGTAAGATTATTATGTGCAAATGATGGTCTTTGTTGATTTGAGTGCAAAATTTGCACGAGGGATGAGAAAGTTATTCACCTTCGTGAACCCATTAGTCGATGATTCTCGAACAGCTTCTCCTCCAACCCAATTTCTAGCTGCAGCATAGACATTTAGTTTCGGAGAATTTGGTCAATTTGTAAGGACTACTTTTGGTTGCATAGCATTTTAGTCTACACCAAATTATCCTAATATTTTTTTTTTATGAAATATATTAAAAGGCATCAAGAAGATGCAAGAGATTTTCCTAATATTTCTTTAATTGAATACCTAACTAGTCTATGAAATTTTTGTGACATCTCCGCTTCTTTTGGATGTAAAGAGTGTTTTTTTTTGGACCTGCCACTACATAAAGAAGTTTCTGGAATGGGAGAAAGATGTGAAACTAAAAGAAAGAAGAAAATGTGAAACTAAAAGAAAGAAGAAAGTCTTTCTTTTACTGTATATTTGCCTGATCTGTATTACAAGCTAAATAGAAGAGCTTTAAGGGGCTCCTTTACAACGGGGTTGAGCCTGCTAACCAACAGGAAACATACTTGGTTTAATTGAAGAAACAACTCAATGCGTGAAGAAATTATAATCAGTGAACAGAAAATGAACAATATTTGTGTCCTGTATTTACGAGACTGTGAAATCTTTTTAGTGATGTAGGATCATTTTAACCATAATGTAATGTTGCCATCTTGTAGGGAAATTTGAGCTTTCTATTTTGCTTGCTTTGACTGGGTTGCTTCGTAATAAAGGATTACAAAAATGTCTCATAGGCCAAATCAATAACTCTTTGTATGTGCTGACAGTATTATTTGTTATAGACAATAATTGGTATATGTCTGCTTTTCATTTATAATCAGAAAGCTTCATTTCTTACATTTACTGAAAAAATATTATGGGTCATTTTTAAATCTTCTGCAGGGGAAGCTTGCTGGAAATTCCTCTGCGTTAGCATTATCTTTTCCAGATATGAACAATGTAATATCATGTTACCAGAGTCACTTTGCTTCTTGGGAGTCCTAACCTGTGAGCTAATAATAAATTATGACACTCGAGGATTTTTTCACCCTGACTGAGATGAGTAATGGACTTACAGCTCCCGCTCGAGTTCAGGATCTAGTCTCTATAATGCAGAAAGAAGTTTGTGTTGTCAAGAACGCTGGTGAAATAACAAGGCAATGGTCTGCTGTTGCTAGCGCAATCGCTGCAACTGAGAATAAAGAGTGTCTTGAACTCTTTATCCAGCTAGATGGACTCTGCTTTATTGACAGTTGGTTAAAGGATGCTCAGAATTTTGTTAATGAGACCAGTGACAACGTGGAAGAGTTGATCGCTCAGTTACTGGTAGCGGTTGAAAGGCTTCATGTAGACTTTGACAAATCAGTTTCTTCTGGAATAAGGGTTACTGTGAAAAGCCTCCTTGAACATGATAGCTCTAAGGTGCAACAGAGGGCTCGTGCACTGTTTGATAATTGGGAGAGAGAAAAAATTAATGATGCAATTTCAGTCGGTTGTGAGAAACCACAGACAATAGTTGATGATGGGACGAGAGTAATTGAAAACGTCGCCGGAGAAAATGAACAGTCAGAACCTTCTCCGGAGAATGTCCCTCTTTCTGGAGGGGGTTCTGGAGAGAAGTGTGAGGAAAATGTTAGCAATAATATTTTGCTATCTTCAAGGTTTGATGTTGGTAATTCTTCTGGGGTTGACGATACCAAGACATCTGACCAAAATTTGGAGCATTCAACGGTGAAGGATGGCCATCAGCTGTCTCCTCTATTAAAGCCTGTTGGTGAAGATCAGAACGTAGAACCCTCAACATATCATGCAGAGACGATCAATGCAATTGATACGTGCAGTTCTGCAAATTTATCACATGGTGCTCTTGATAGGCAGACAGGGGTTCCTGTTTTGGAGTCTGTTAATTGTTCAAACCATACTCAAGAAGGAAGAAGTTCTGAGAAGTTAGACTCGTCGTCGTCGAAACCATTGGAGGAGAAAACTAGTTCGTCAGGTACTGATGCAGGAGACGCTTCAGATGCTGGCAGTGGTTCAGATTTACAAAGACAAACTGATATCAAGGATGAAGTTAGTTGCAGAGAAAAATCGCCTTCTGATGATGCATCGGTGGTGATTTCCGAAGGAAAGACATTGATGGATGATAGCAGCAGACCTGCAAATCATAGCAGAAGTTCCATGGTGCTTGGTGCTAAAGAGAGAAAATACATCGACAGATTGCACAACTCCTCCAGCGAGCATAGTCTGGAATGTCCCAAAGATTTAGGAACTATTTTGTCGAAGGTAGATCTCATTAATGGGGATGACAAGCAGGTCACTGATGAAAGTGAAGATGATTCAGAAAGTGACTCTGAATTTGGAGAACGACGAACAGTTAGTAAAGACTCTGGTGTGTTTGGTAAGAAATGTGATATTGAATTTGATTATGGCATTATAGATCCTCTAGAAGTTGCTCGACAAGTTGCCATAGAGGTGGAGAGAGAAGTTCAGAGTTGCAGTTCTGAGAAAATACAGGAAAGTAAAATTCGTGAGCCTGATAGCCCTGATTCTATGAGTGCAAAAGAATGCCAAAAAGTTGAGAGCTCTAAGAAGCAAGTACTAAGAGGAATGGCTCTTTTGACGGAGGCTTCAATTGCAAACTCTGAAGCTGGACCTAAAAATGAAAAAGTAAAGGTGGAACCCTCTCAGGGTACCGATCTTGACGCCAATGTTGAGAAGGGCCAGTGTGATTTTGATCTGAATCTAGAGTTTTGCTCAGATGATATAGATCATGTTGAAGATCCCACATCTACCTGCATCTCTGTTGTTTCTGCTTCAAAGGCGACAGCTGCCCCTGGGATGCCTGTTGCTCCATTGGAATTTGAAGGGGCTCTTGGATGGAAAGGATCCGCTTCAACCAGTGCATTTCGGCCAGCATCACCTCGCCGAGTTCCTGAAAGTACCAAGGCTGTTTTCTCTGGTGGGAGTGGGAACGACAGCAGCAAAAAGCAACAGCAAGGTTGGCTTGATATTGATCTTAATGTAGCTGAAGGTGGAAATGACAAATCTGCAGAACTTTTCGCTGTCAAACTTCCGTTACCATCTGCGCTTCCTTCAGGGGAATCTTCCATTGAAGCTAGCTCCAGAAAATCAGAAAGAGTGGAGTTGGATCTCAATTGTGCAAGTGAGGAGGGTGAAGCACCATCAGATTGGCGCATGGAGGGAAGGCTTTTCTCGGATAGGAATGCCCATTGGAGTCAATCTCCATCGTCATCATCGTCATCGAAGCATCTTTCATCGCGGAACTTTGATCTTAATGACCAACCGTCGTTTCTCAACAATTCTTCGGATCTATCCTACTTCAAGAAACCATCTCAAAATATTAGCGCATCCGGAGGGATAAAATCGGCTAATTCTGTAGTATCCATTATGGGCATGAAGGTAGAGGTCACGCGTGAAGATGTTCCTCAATTCTTTCCATTCCCAAATGGCAGGACAGCAGAAAATACAGTTGATCTTACTGTTGCAAGAAGTGGAGGTGTCTTGGGAATGGGATCTCCATTTCTATATACCCCTTCACCCGCCTTTGGTTACAATAGCATTGTACCTGGTCCTCCCATCCCGTTCTCCTCAGCAATGTATGGAACCGGTGGCCCTATTCCTTACATGGTAGATTCCCAAGGTGCGCCTATGGTACCTCAATTTGCCGGCTCTGCTTCAGCAATACCACCATCATTCGCTCAACAACCATTCATTATAAGCATGGCTGGTGCACCTGTTTCAAATGGGGTCCTGCCACCACGGAGTGGTCTGGATCTCAACACTGGTTTGCTACTTGAGGGAGGAAATAGAGACCTCGGAGGTCTGAGGCAGTTTTTCACCCAAGGTCAAGCCAGGTCGATGGATGAACACTTAAGAACCAGCTCACAACCCTCAACCAGTTCACTTGCTGGTGAGAAACGCAAAGAACCGGATGGTGGTTGGGAGCCTTACCCTTATAAACTTCATCCACCGTCGTGGAAGTAAACTTAATGTATCTTGTTTTCTCTAATGGGATCAGTGTCTTTATAGCAATAGGTAAATTCAAGACAGGAGGAGAGCCTTGTTGATTTTGTGGTTAGGGGCATAATATAGCTGAATAAAGACGTGATTTCTGAATTTAATATGCTTCTTGAGATGACTTGGCCAAAGAAGAGTAGATGTTTAGGTTTCATTGTTTCCAAATGTTGTTTTTACTTGTTACTCTCCTCAAGTTTCATAGGTTATTGCTACCACAGAAAACTTACATGTAACTGTAATCTCTCATTTACACCATAGAAATTTAGAAGAATGTCTCTCGTCTTTATCATGTTCTATTAATATTCTAGATTATCATGCAACCAAGATAACCAGGTCGCTAATCCGCTACATGATTCTACATCTTTGCTCATAAGAAGGGTAGCCCGGTGCATAAAATATTTTGCATTTATGTAGGATCCGGAAAATAGTCGCATCTTCAATGTGATGTAAATAGTCTATCCTGGATGATTCTACATCTTCTTCTATGAAAAGGGCATGTCTGGTGCATAAAGCATCCTTCATTTATGCATGATGCGGGGTATAGTAGCATCTCCAATAGTGATGCAAATAATCTACCCTACGTGATTCTACATTTTCTTCCATAAAAAGAGGTAGCCCGATGCATAAAAAAATTCCATATTTACGCCTATCTTACCGAAGATTAAGTGGTTGCTTCCATGTCTTCCAACAAAAGAAGAATAATAAATTAATGACAGACTTTTCTGTATAATTTTGCAAAATTAATAGGCAGATTATGATAAGTAGAATATCTTAAGTTATATACAATGACATTGTAAAATAAATTTCACAATCCATTGCTTTTAACCTATTACAACAGATATTTTATTATGCTAATATTAGCTTATAATAAAATTTAACTACACTAATTATATTAGTAATTTGATTATATGAACATTTTTGAACAATTATTACATAGAACTTAAACCCAAAGACTGTTCGAAGTTAAAAAACGAAAATAATTGGCGTTAGATCATGACTTCATATTTCATACTCTCGAGTCTTGACTATTGGCCTCACACTGTTCCCAACCGTCAATGAAAGAGACAAGAGAAGTTTTATTTTGTGTTTCATATAACTAATAATAGTAAGTTTTATTTTGTATTTCAAACAATTGATAATAGTTGTATGAAGTTTTTTTTTGTCTCACAAATTTGTGGACCCTAATCTTATATTTTCGGGTTCAAAAAATTCTGAATCTACAAAATTGTAAGACAAAAAAATTACCTCATATAACTAATATTAGTCGTATAAGACACAAAATAAAATTTTCCAATAAACCACGTGATTATAGGTCCTACGGTAAATAATTCTTATTGGCTATCTAACTATGATCTATTCTATGGACCTCATCGTACCGGATAGAAACCAGGTCTCTTCGTTTTGACCTATAGAGTCTTCCAGAACAAAGGTGTTCCTCCACGTCTCATGAGGCGATATAACCAATAAAAGCACGCCACGTATAGCAGAACTCACCAAAACCCTAGGATCATCCAGGCTGGCGAAACGATCAATCAGTGTCGAACTCGTGACACATACGGCGACAAGCTCACTATATTAGTCACTCGCTAAATATAGTGCGAGTCGGAATCCAAATTTTCAAAATCTTTTAATTGCGAGAGTGAAATCTATAGACGAATACAAATGAGGAAGTGGACGATCCCTTCCGTTCTGTTTCTGTTATGCCTTTTGTTCCTTCTTCCAGATCAAGGTAACGTAGGGTTTATCTTTAGCTAACTGAAATTTTCATTTCCATTTCCATTATAGTAAATAGAGGATCTAGCCCTATTATGCTTTTGCCATTATATGTTTAACGAATCGGAACAACAAATGGCTTGACGTAAATGAATACTTTATAGTGTTCGAATCAGCATTTGTCTTGAGATCCTATGGAATTTTATTTAATTATGTGTTTAAGACTGTAAGTTGTTTTTTATATAGTTAGATAATAAAGGTACCTCGGGGTTGAATTTTGCGAGGCATTTTTGTTCTGGATCTGCCTTGAAATTTTGATGACATGATTGCTTAAGGAATTACGTAGTGGAAAGATTAATTAATTAAATTGTTTAGTGGAATATTGATATTACTTCTTTATCGGAAGCCCTGATTTATCCACTCAATAGGCCGGAGGATACAAGCAAATGCGGAAGCTGAATCTGACGTCCCTGTTGATCCGCCAAAGGTTGAGGAAAAATTTGGTGCTATTCCACATGGTTTATCCACAGATTCTGATGTCGTTAAAAGGTTTCCAAATTGTTTTCATTTCGTTTGTTTCGCCCTGATTCTGTGCCTTCAACTTCTTTTTATGTTCATCGTACTGAGCACTATATCATTATGTTATCTAGGGAATCGGAGTCTATGTCAAGGAAAACTCTGCGAGCTGATGCGGAGAAATTTGAGTTCCAGGCTGAGGTGTCTCGGCTTATGGACATCATTATCAACTCCCTTTACAGTAACAAGGACATCTTCTTGAGGGAGCTGATCTCGAATGCATCGGATGTGAGCGTGCTTTTTAATTTTTTTTTGATGATGTTTGACATGATGTGTTAATTATTTCTTCTAAGCTAAAATGAAATTTCATTCAGGCGCTGGACAAGATTAGATTCCTGTCACTTACTGACAAAGAGGTACTTGGGGAAGGTGATAACGCTAAGCTTGAGATCCAGGTTGGTGATTTGTATAATTGTATCTATAGTTTTCATAGGTTCTATTGGTTGAGTGCACGAGGAAGTTGCTCTTTTGAAAAGCTATTCTGATGCTTGTGTTGTTGATTGCAGATTAAACTGGATAAGGAAAAGAAAATTCTTTCCATTCGTGACAGAGGTATAGGAATGACTAAGGAGGATTTGATAAAGAACTTGGGAACCATAGCTAAATCTGGAACTTCAGGTAATCTACCTGCTGGGTATGAGATTGTCAGTGTTCTTGGAGTTCTCTTGATTGTTTACTAACTTGTTATTGCTCAACAGCCTTTGTTGAGAAGATGCAGACAAGTGGAGACCTTAATCTGATCGGACAATTTGGTGTTGGGTTTTACTCGGTCTATCTTGTAGCTGACTATGTTGAGGTCATCAGCAAGCATAACGATGACAAACAGTACGTTCTTGTGTGAATGTGTTGATTAATGACTATTCATGTAATGGGAATTTTATTAATGATTTAAGAAATATCTGCATTCAGATATGTCTGGGAGTCGAAGGCTGATGGAGCATTTGCCATTTCTGAAGATGTATGGAATGAACCTCTTGGTCGTGGAACTGAAATTAGATTGCACCTTAGAGATGAAGCAGGAGAATACTTGGACGAGTACAAACTAAAGGTGTGTGTGACCGATACTTCCCAAGGAGACTCTTTTCATATATCATGAGTCGGTGCATGCCGAAACTTTTAATAGTTGACCAGTCATTTAGAGTAATTTTGTTTTCCATTCTGACAGTGGTTTTTGCACAGTAGGTCATAATATACTTTAATGCTGAAATAAATGGAATAAACAATCTTAACCTTGGGATTTGTCAATTCTTTTCTGTCCCACATTATCTATTAGATTATATTTCTTAAGAAGACAAGAAAAAACTTTCCAAGGAAATATTGAGGACATCAGAAGACCAGGGCAGTAAAGGCCTGCAAACCTTTGAGACCCATCAACTTAGAAGATAATTCTAGTTTATTTTCTTATATGATTTTTTCTGCTATAGTTAGGATTATTTGATCATTTGGACCTTTGATTGAATGTGTGCAGTCTAACCGAAAAAATGAAGGACCAATTTCTCTATATTCTATTAGCCTTGGATTACAATGGTTGAGAGAATTAAGCTTATGGATGAATTGTTAGTTTAAAGTAGAAGTCTGTGATATTGGGCTGTTTCTGTTTTGCATATCCAACCTAGTGCTTTTGTGTCAGTGTGGAGGTACCATAAAAATTTGGAGTTAGAGAAAAGAAACACGAACTCTGATTCTGTTGACTATGATTTTGGATTCTTAAATATGGGTACTTATAATCAGCTTCTATCCTGAAATATCCTGTTCAAAAGTTTGATTATTTTCCACTTCAAATTACCATATTAAATTGAAAATAAGAGTTCCTATGAACACGTCTTCTGTTTCTGAAATAATATTATGTTTCTGAAGCTTCTGTTGAGGTTTTCTACTTTGCTTAATGCAATGGGTTACCTTGAATCCAGGACCTGGTGAAGAAATACTCTGAATTCATCAACTTCCCTATACATCTTTGGGCTAGCAAAGAGGTTGAGAAGGAGGTTCCTGCCGATGAAGACGAGTCAAATGATGAAGAAGAAACATGTATGTGTGATTCTTCCTTCCTGACTTGCCCAAGTTTATTCTAGTGTTAATGAAGTCAAAACTTGTAGTAATGTGTTTAATGCATATTTTAAGACCTGTCCCATGCTCGAAGAAATTGTTTTTGTGGGTGCGGGGTGTGGAAGGTTGCTAGAGGATATAAAGTTTATCCCCTCCTTTTGTTATTAATCTTATGTGGCCTCATAGTCTTTCAATGTTGTGAACAGCTGAATCCAGCCCTTCTGAAGATGAAGAAGAAGATGATTCTGAGAAGGCAGAAGATGAGAAAAAGCCTAAAACTAAGAAAGTGAAGGAAACCACTTATGAGTGGGAGCTTTTGAATGATGTGAAAGCTATATGGCTTCGGAATCCAAAGGAGGTGACAGAGGAAGAGTATACGAAATTCTATCACTCACTGGCAAAGGTAAATTGCTACTTACATACTTTCTGCTAGTTGAAATGCTGTGGGAAGACTAGATACTTTTCGAGAACTGTCTTACCATTTGCTAAATTCTTGTATTATTTTGCCAGGACTTCAGTGATGAGAAGCCCCTTGCTTGGAGTCACTTTAATGCTGAAGGTGATGTTGAGTTCAAGGCTGTACTATTTGTCCCTCCTAAGGCTCCTCATGATTTATATGAAAGCTACTACAACTCCAAGAAATCCAACTTGAAGTTATATGTCAGACGGGTCTTTATCTCTGATGAATTTGATGAATTGCTGCCCAAGTACTTGAGTTTCCTAATGGTAGTTCTTGTTACTCTAGAACTTATCTGTTTATGTTATGTATGGGCCAAGAGTTTCTAACACCATTTTGTTTGCCATTTATGCTAGGGTCTTGTTGATTCTGACACCTTACCCCTCAATGTCTCAAGAGAAATGCTTCAGCAGCACAGCAGTTTGAAGACAATTAAGAAGAAACTCATCCGCAAGGCTCTTGACATGATACGCAAGATTGCTGATGAGGATCCTGATGAATCTAACGACAAGGATAAGAAAGGTTAGTTAATATCTCTGAACTATCCATTGCCTAAGAGATTGAATTG
Organism: Nicotiana benthamiana; assembly: GCA_034376525.1. NCBI lineage: Eukaryota > Viridiplantae > Streptophyta > Magnoliopsida > Solanales > Solanaceae > Nicotiana > Nicotiana benthamiana. Next base: position 24,352,421 of record CM067324.1, on the reverse strand, counting down.
CTCATTTCTCATTTCTGAGTTTCTCATGATGTTACAGATATCGAAGAATCCAGTGCAGACAATGAGAAGAAAGGTCAATATGCAAAGTTTTGGAATGAATTTGGAAAGTCAGTAAAACTTGGTATTATAGAAGATGCAACTAACAGAAATCGCTTGGCTAAGCTCCTCCGATTTGAGACGTATGCTGTGTCTTAAGAGTGTTATTCTTAATGAGATTGTGAAGTACTATCAGGGTGACTGATCCCTTGTTGTCTTAATATTTTTTCCGTTTACAGCTCAAAATCAGATGGTAAACTAACTTCGCTAGACCAGTACATCTCAAGGATGAAGGCTGGACAGAAGGATATCTTCTATATAACTGGAGCTAGCAAAGAGCAGTTGGAGCAATCACCATTCCTTGAGAGGCTAACAAAGAAAAATTATGAGGTATGAGTCTTTCTTAAGATAGCAAGGAAAGATTGCAGTGCTGCATATCAAAATAACTAGTGGTTTTTTATGTTGACAAAGTATTAGTCATTATTTCTTGCATTGTGGGTTTGAGTTTGACTATGTTCCTTGTCTTTGATATTTGAATTCTGTTATGAATACATTTGTCATGTCTTCTCTAAAGATTCATTTGCTAAGTTTTTGTTTCATTGATTAGGTGATTTTCTTCACGGACCCCGTAGATGAATACCTGATGCAGTACCTTATGGACTATGAAGACCATAAGTTCCAAAATGTGTCCAAAGAGGGCCTGAAACTGGGCAAGGATTCGAAAGCCAAAGAGCTCAAGGAGTCATTTAAGGAGCTAACCAAATGGTGGAAGGGTGCCCTTGCTAGTGACAATGTAGATGATGTCAAGATTAGCAACCGTTTGGCCGACACCCCTTGTGTAGTTGTGACATCGAAATATGGTTGGAGTGCCAATATGGAAAGAATCATGCAGTCACAAACTCTGTCAGATGCAAGCAAGCAGGCGTATATGCGGGGTAAAAGGGTGCTTGAGATCAACCCTAGGCACCCAATTATTAAGGAGCTTCGGGAGAGAGTAGCGAAGGACCCTGAGGTAACTCTTGATTTTATCTCTATACATGTGATCAAATGATAGATGTTGTAGAAATGGCTATCTGTTACTAATTTCATGTATTTGGTTCACAGGATGAGAGTGTGAAGCAAACGGCTCAGTTAATGTATCAAACGGCATTACTGGAGAGTGGTTTCCTGCTCAATGACCCAAAGGATTTTGCCTCCCGCATCTACAGCTCAGTTAAGAGCAGTTTAAATGTTAGCCCTGATGCAGCAGTTGAGGAAGAAGAGGATATTGAGGAACCTGAAGCTGAAACTGATGAGAAAGAAGCTGCTGCCAAAGATGATTCTGATGCCAAGGACGAATTATAGTTTAGTCCAGAAGAATGCCCTTTCTCTAGATACAACTACGTAGCAGTAACATGCTATAATCAAAGTGCATGTGCTTAATTTGAGTTTACAATTGTTAGTTCAATAGGGTAATGTTATTTTTGTCTGTTTTGCATCTTCACAGATTTGTGTATGAGAACGTTGCTGAGTTTTCTGCAACATATTGTAATCTGCGATCCTTCCCCCCCCACACCCCCCCCCCCTTTTACCTGCAGCTACCATCCTATAGATCTCCTTGCTAAGCACACCAATCTTCCAGATGCACATCTAATTTTCAAGCCTAGTCCATGGAGGACCTCTTTGCTGGTTTTTAGATTATGTTAACCTAAAATCAGTATGATTTGCGGGTCTATTGAAACCATGGCGTGCTACTAATTTTGAATTGGAACAAAAAAGTGTTTTTGTTTACCTCGGAATCATCATTGAATTTAATCTCAGTAAGTGTCATATCATACAATTATTATGACCAAATTAATATGTATAAGCTTATGCGATGCTAGATGATTCGCAACGTCATAATTGAATGGCCAGGAGAAATCTTTTCTTGCGTGGCTATGGTTACTAAATTTTCAAATCTACACGAGTGGACATTTGATAATAGTCAATCCAGACTTACCTTGTTGTATAGTACCACACTTATTTTGTCCCTATGGGCTATGGGGAACGGTAAAAGTGAAAAAGCATAAAGAAGTTTCAGCAAAATCCCCGATGGAATAGGGGATGCACAATTATTAGTAGTAGTATATATTAACAGCTACATATAAATGAATAAAAGAATCATACTAATTGTTCAAATGATAAGTACCCTTTACAATTCAGTTATCGGGCATCCACTATTATCACACCCGATACAACCAAGTAATTTTCTCGATTTTATAATTTGCTCAGGAGCTTCAAAAATGAAACGTAATTAATGCCTTAACCGAACCAAATGTTGTTAGCAGTAGAAACAATAATAGACAAAGTTTATTGTATTACTGCTACCACAAAGAACTTGCGTAATAGTAATCTCTCATTTACATCATAGAAATTTAGAAGAATGTGGTTGTCTTTATCATGTTCTATTAATTTTCTCGATCTTCATGCAACCAAGATATCCAGATCATAAGTCCGCTACATGATTCTGCATTTCTTCCATCTTTGATTGAATTCATGCAAAAGAAAGAACAATAAATGACTACTCTTTACATATGAAAAATCAACAGACGGATCAGTATCATGATATAATCAAATTTTGGACTGAACTTAATAACTGCAAATGGACGTGGTCGGGGATTAAGCCGACTACAGTCTAATGGCGAGGAGTCATCTTAAGAAAGATTAGCACCGAGGTCGAGCAAAGGATGTAAGGAAGCAACGGTAGAATCAGTTTAGAATAGAAGGAACAGTTGTACTTTTAGGGTTTCTAAGATAAATAGGAAGAGATAAAAAACAAAAAAAGTGACTTTCACTTTTCTCATAAGAACACATTGTAAAGGGTACAAAGAATATACAAAAGCATGTCTTGTCCATTGAACACATTGTTCGATATACACTTTTACTTACAAGATCCAAAGATTGTTGTCGGGAAGAGAAATCATCCAAGTCACCTAACATTTGGGTGATAAATTCCTTCTCATTAAATTCGTTGCTATTATCTATATTTATTGTAGTTGGTATACAATATTTTCGGATTCTGCCCTACATCATCAATACATCTAAATCATAAATCTAGTGTTTAGTATATTTAACTAGGATTCACCCTCTATTTTCACATTAATTTGTTTTAATAAGAGGTTTAATACTTTTTTGGTAAAATTATTTGCGCCGTCTGTGGGGACTTTCTAGTTAAAATTTTAGTTTCTTCTAGATAAAAAAAATGACTACAACCATCTTTTTCTCGTTTGCACGAACTAACAATGGCAGGAAAAAGGAGATGAAAGACAGAAAGTAGTAGTGGGCGTCACTACCAACCTCTTGAACACCATCAACGAGGGTGACAGAGAAAATGAAGAGAATGTGACGCCGAGTGCTATACCCGGGCAGAGTGACTCATCTCCTCCTCATGGAAGTATAAACGCTTCACGCGATAGGGGAGCCTCCACGTCCACAACTGAGGAAGCGCCACCAGTAAAGAAAAAGCTATTGGAGGTGTAGTTGACAAGTACTCTAAACAACATACTTGACAAACATGTTTAAAGGGCGAATAGAAGCACCACACAAGAAGATACCATATCAACCACCGACGAGCACCCTGCCGTTCCTACTCCCGCTCCTCTCCTAACATGTAACACTCACACTGCTATTGATGCAGGTAACGACACACGTGTGGCCATTATAAAGAAAATATAATAAACATAGAACAAGAATAAAGCACTCTGCGACTAAATGAGGGAGCATTAAGAAAGGGTTGATAAGATACGGGCGCCTCGAAACTGCTACTAAAATAGGACACGGATTGGTTCGTTGAACAACCATAAAACGAGGAGGAAGCCCCACATGACATACCCAAGGCCTTCAAAATGCCACCTTATTTGAAGATATACGAAGGCATAACAGATCTCGAAGATCATATTATTCATTACGTCGCGACAGTAAAAGGCAATGACCTCTTAAAAGAGTAGGTACCATTAGTGTTGCTGAAGAAGTTCGGCAAAACCCTAACAGGGAGAGCCTTAACATGTACTCACAATTACCAACAAGTTCAATTACAGTGTTTGAGGAAATGACCGACAAATTCGTCACCGCCCATGCTAGGACTAAGAAGGCGGAGTCAGGGTGAATGATAAATTCACCGTCAAATAATCGCCTGGAAAGGGACTCAGGGATTTCCTCGCCCGATTCAACATAGTAAGAATGAGCTTGCCAAACATATCAGAAGGGATGGCGATGGTAGCTTTCCAAAAATGATTGAACAGGAATGGGTCGAGGGCGACCAGAAAGTTGTTAAGCGGACTCATGAAATACCTTCCCACCACTTTGGAAGAAATTTACAATGCCTATTGCGCCAAGGTAAGATCCGGTGAGGATGACCTCAACGGTACAACCCAACGGCTAACTTCAGTCCAAGCAAAGTCGAGGAACGATCACCAGAGAAGCTTGGCCTGGAGGTAAGTGGCCATAAAAGATGAAGTCCAGGCTAAGTACCAGAAAGTCAAACACCCTCTATGAGTTTCATCGGGAGCGGGACCACTAGACCGAATACTGCATAGCCCTACACCAAGAAGTGGTGAACATGCTTCACCAAGGACACCTAAGAGAGATGATGAGCGACCGATGAAGAGCCAACTTCATCAGCGGACGAGAACAACACCAAGGCCCTCCAAAGCCACCCTCCTCTGACATATAATCTAGATAATCATCGGCGGAGGTGACGAAGCAACAATCAATCACGTAAAGTTCATTACCACATATAAACTGAAGCGGTTGATCACCCATGAATAGTATGATGACCTCGAAGACAGTATCATCTCCGATTAGTCAGATACCCACGAGTTGACTTTTCCTCACTTCGATGCTCTTTTCATTACTTTAGGTATTTCAGATACTGATGTAAAAAGAATAATGGTAGACGGCAGGAACTACACGTGTATTATTCACCCTCGAGTTCTCATACAAATGAGATCGAGGACAATATAGTACCACCCTGCATAATGCTAATATATTTTAACGATGCAGTTGAGCAAACCTCATGAGAGATAATGCTGCCCCTTCTGACCGGAGGCGTCACCTTAGAAACAACATTTCATATCATGAACCAGGACACATCTTACAACGCCATCATGGGACGACTCTGGATACACGCCATGGGGGCCATACCTTCCAGCTTATATCAAGTAATCAAATTCCCCACTCCGTAGGGGATATTCAAAATCGAGGCGAACAATGCACAGCCCAAGAATACTACTGTATTGCCCAATATTGTACACACACTCAACGGTTAAAGGGAATAGGCTCGGAAGCATTGCATACAAAGTCGGGGCCCGAACCTGACGAACAAAATGACGTCATCAAGGATCCCGACGTCGTGGAAGCCACAGGGTCAACAATAGAAGACCTCGACCCCGTCAAACTAGACAACAACTACTATAGTAAAAAGGCTTACATCCTCTCAGAATCAGTTAAATTTCATACATTTTTAATTGACAATGCCAATCTGTTTGCTTTCTCCCATGCAGATATGCTAGGTATCCGAAAGACATTGCTACTCACAAGTTGAGTGTGAATCCACTCTACCTGCCTGTACGACAAATTAGAAGAAATTTCAATACTGCAATCAACGAGGCCATCCACGAAGAGGTAGAGAAATTGCTCACCAACGGTTCCATTCAGAAGTCAAAATATCCCCAATGGGTCGTCAATGTGGTCATAGTGAAAAGAAAAATGGAAAATGGTGCATGTACGTGGACTTCACGGACTTAAATAAAGCATGTCCCAAAGACTCCTTCTCGTTGCATCACATCGATCAGCTCATCCACGCAACAACAGGGCATGAGTTATTAAACTTCTTAGACGCTTACTCAGGTTACAACCATATCCTCATGGAGGAAGATGACCAGGAGCTGACCACCTTCATACCCACCAAGAAATATATTGTTACATCCCGTACTTTAATATTTGGATAAGTTATAGTAATTCACATGATCTTGAAGGAATTAAGACCATTCATAAGATTATAAAAGATTTGTGACTATGTTATTATAAGACCCCGTAAGTTTTAACTTTGAAATTACCAGTTCGCTAATAGCTTTGAGAATCGTTCGTTTACTTCTGGGCTATAGTTTCTGCTCTCCATCAAAATGACAAACGTATTGATACTATTAATTTGATTGAATGCAAGTATGCTCTTGTTAATTAGTAAAGAAAAAAAATAGTTTTGTACTAGACACGGGCCATTGCAGCTGTCATTATTCAAATGCGAAAAATATTTGATATCTTTCAATAATGATCTGAATGCTTTCAATAAATCCTTATTGGGCGTCTGAATATTCCTTATACTAAGTTTTAAACTTTAGTTTTAATCATATGGTTTTGAAGACAAATAAGTTAAACGGATAAGTATTAAGTGTTCAAAATATATTTAATTTGTTGAAATTAATTTAAAAAATAAGTGATTATATGTCTGGATAAATATACCGAAATTAATAGTATGCAGTTGAAGAATTAGGTGTACGAAGAGTTTTGTTTTAAAAAATAATATTTTAGGGATAGAACAATAAATATTTTGGCCAAACTTAAAATGCTTATAAGCTGATATTTGATAAGTTGGAGAGACCAACTTATGGCTTTTGGCTTAGTTTTAGCTTATAAGCACTTAACTTATAAGGACTTTTAATTTTACCAAACACATAACAACAACAACAACAACAACAACAACAACCCAGTATAATCCCACTTAGTGGGGTCTGGGGAGGGTAGTATGTACCCTTACCCCTACCCTTGAGTAGAGAGTCTGTTTCCAAATAGACCCCCGGCATCCTTTCCTCCAAGAACTTCCCACCTTGCTCTTGGAGAGACTCGAACTCATAACCTCTCGATTGGATGTTGGGGTTGCTTACCATCAGAGCAACCCCTCTTGTCCTACCAAACACATAAATAAACTAAAAATACTTATAAATCAATTTAACCATCGTATAAGCTTAACCAAACACCCTCTAATTCTAATTTTCTATCCATTTTCTCTCCGGCATTGTGGTGTTCAGAGTTGACAACTCATTGTTAACTAATGTCTGCTCTATTAACTTTTTTATATTTATTTGATTACTTGACATTTGTTAAAATAGTAAAATTGGTAACATATAGTCTAGTTTATATCCTTCTATATGCCTTCTATTCTTTTAAGGTTTGAGATTAAGCATACTTTTTAAGTTACTTCTAAAGTAGTTAACTCTAAATCGATGTTGAAATCAGTTTCTTTATACAACTATCGTTTTCCTTGTAAAATAAGATCTATATTACATATATGTAACCTATAGGGAGATAAGTTAAGACAATATCATGTAGTAAATAATATGTACATGCAAATTCAGGACATTATATAACTAAGCCTAATACCGTTAGATGCTACGTTAGTGTGCTATTTTCTTTTAAGTGAAGCATTTTAGTAAGAATTTTATAAGTATAATATTGGATAGAATTTCTGAATATGGTTAAATATACACATAATATGAAATTTTTTTATAAGATATTCTTTATTTAAAGATATGAATTATTTATATCACAAAAAAAGACGGTTATTTTTTTTTAACTATGTTAATAATTAAGCGTACAAAAAATTATACTTTTTATATGAGATTAGCAAAATAAGTAGTTGAGAAAATATATGCATCTTTACATGGATATTTTAATTAAATAATAGTGTATGTATATTTTTCATATGATACCACATGACCATAATAAAGTATATTATATTATGATATATAAAGTGTATTAAAATTAAGTAAAATTTTAGATAATTTGAGATAATTTTTAATTACGTGAATAATTATAAGTGAGGACCCACGTGGCAACAAATGGAGTGGCATTAAATGACCTACCTTTAGACAAAATAACTAATAGGCACATGAATAACAAATGTTAAAACTATTTTTTTTAGTTGTGCAGCACGAAGGGAACTTAAGAAGAATTTGAAGGAATTTTATATTTGTGAAGATTTATTGTTGTGGAATGAACAACAAAAAGATAGTATTTTTTGTTGGGGTTGAAGTAGTAGTGTGAATGAGGAATGAGTGAAGAAGGTGAAAAGGTAATTTTTGGCTTTTGTACTTATTCCTCATTAATTAAAGAAAAGTATTTTGTTGAGTTTAAATATAGAAGTACTTTCTTAAGCTCTTAAAAGGAGCTAAGAGGAAGGGGCCTCGCACCGTCGTCGTCATTACTCGTTCGGCTTCAGTTTTCAATTAATATGATTGATTGACTTATTTTTTTTGGGTCAAAAAAATGAAATTAATTAATTAAGTATTAATATTTTATATTAATATTTATAGTGACCGTTATGTGTAACGATAAATTAATTAATCCCGCATTAATAAAACAACCACTAAAGAGAGGCTGTATTTTACGAATAGCCACCTGCAGCGTGAACAGTCACTTTCACACCCTTTAAATCCAGAAATTCGTTGGCTATAAATAAGCAGTCATTCCTTCAAAAATTTTCATCCTGAAATCTTCTGCTTCACCTCCGTCTTCTTTCTGTATCATTGCTTTCAAAACAAGGTAAGTCTGTCGTGTGATTACACCATTATTTTGAATTTGCTGATAATTTAGTAGTTTGTAGTGTCGCTACCGCTAAGTTGGAAGTTTCGTTCTATCCTGAAAAAAATGTATCCGTTAATCTTGAGCAACAGTGAGGGGATAAGATTCTTTGAGAACACCAAGGAAATTATCGGCTCGAAAACATAAATCTATCAATTTCTATTCATTCTATACATTTAGTTTTATGTTTTCGTCACTTATAAATTTCAGAACATCTAACATTTTCTCCACACAAACGTGTAAACATTCACACAATAGAATGTCTAAATCACATTAAGCACCTCATAGGCATAGGCTTCTATTTCTCATTCAGACATTACCTTTTCTAATTTTAGAACTATTGCCTTGGTACATTAATTTAGAATTTATGTTCTCATATAGATAGTGTAACTCAAGTAGCTCTTATATGTTGCAGTAAGTAACAAAGAAAATTTGAATATTGTTGACTGACGCTTTCTAATAAATAATTTGTTTGCAACTGAAAGCTAGTATGCGGAAACCTTAGGTTCTGAAAAGTTGAATGATAAAGTGGTTGATATTGTAATACTGACTAGATTGTTTATTTACCAAGTTGGGACATTTCTGGGGTCAATTGCATGCTGTATATTTAAGCCATTGTTTTTTCCAATTACTTATATTTTACCTATCAACGATTGCGTGCAGTAGCATAATGATTTTATGATGTTTCGAAAGATTTATTAACGTACTTTTCATGCATTACATTTATTTATATGTATTTTAACCTATGATATATGGCGTTATATATGTGTGTGTATGGGATGTAGAACAAGGTTACAACGTTATATACGCACCTCCACCTGATCAATTGGTATACATTAATGATTTGTGCATAGTGGCACCAGATGATATTATATACGCATATATATGTAAATATATGTATATAGGATATGGAAAGAAGGTTATGGCATTATATACGCACCACCACCAGATCAGCTAGTATACATTGATGATTTTGCCCACAGTGGCCGAGATGATATGATGAGATGCCTTCAGAGGCTTGATGATATTATGAGCATATGTACCTATACACGACATGACATTCATATGCATATGCATGATACTATAAGTATTTCATGATTTACAAAGTCATCCAGACTTACAGGTTGATTTTTATATGTCTTTAAGTAAATATTAACTTATTGTTATGTTTTAGTTCTACCTTACATACTCAGTACATTATTCGTACTGACGTACTTTTGTTGGGGACATTGCATCTATGCATGCATGTATAGATAATCAGTTGACGAGCCCTTATAGTATACGTGTTTGGCATTCAGTAAAGGGTCGATAAGACTCCACCTCATTTAGAGTGCAACCGAGTGTAAAAGTCATCGTGCCCGAGTTTGCTGCAGACTTATAAGTAGGCTGGTACCCTGTCCCATTTGATGTCAATAATCTTAGAGGCTTTAAGACAAAGGTTCATTTTATACAGTATGTTAGAGTTCTTGACTACCCATATGTATTCATCTTTTTTTACAAAAGCAGTTCATTAATTCAGTATTTTCCGCTTATAGTTATACATTACAAGTTTTAGCCATGTTGGCCCATGAAAGTTAAAAGAAAAAAACTTATAGAATGGTTCGCCGGGTCAGTTCGGCACCGAGTGCCAGCCACGCCTCCCCAGGGTCGGGGTATGACAGGTACTGCTACATAATCATGCCATTCGGATTGAAGAATGCAGGGGCATCTTATCTAAGGCTAGTCACCAAGATGTTCAAGGATCAACTCGATAAAATAATGAAAGTTTACATATACAATATTTTGGTCAAAACAAAAATTAAGGAAGAATATATCGACCATTTGAATGTAGCCTTTGATATACTAAGGCGATACGGCATGAAGCTGAACCCCGAAAAATGTTCCTTCGACGTAACCTCGATCGAGTTCCTCGGCTTTCTAGTGTCACAACGAGGCATCGAGGTCAATCCCAACCAGATCAAAGCCATCAAGGGAATACCCAAAGTATTGACCAGCAAGAAACATGTACAAAACTGACTGGCTGTATAGCTGCCCTGTCGAGGTTCATCCCACGATCCTCTCACATATGCTAAAAATTCTTCAATGTGCTTAAAAAGGAAAACAGACTCCAGTGAAACTCAGAATGCATTGAGGCCTTAAGAGAACTAAAGGCATACGTATCTTCGCCCCCACTATTTGCCAAAGCAGAACCCAGCGAGCGCCTCATAATATACTTGGCCGTATCAGAGGTCGTTGAAATATAGTACTGGTCCGTGAAAATAAAGGTACATATTCTCTAATCTATTACATTAGCAAAACCCTGGTCGACACTGAAACAAGGTACCCCCACCTTGAAAAGTTGGCCTTGGCATTGGTCATAACTTCATGAAAGCTTAGACACTATTTTCAATATAACCCCATATCGGTGGTCACGACCTTGCCCCTAAAGAGCATCCTACATAAACCCGAGCTTTTGGGGAGATTGTCCAAGTGAGCCATAGAATTAAGCAAGCACGATATGATATATCAGCCGCGAACAACGATAAAATTGTAGGTACTCGCCGACTTCATCAGCAGTCAATGCCAAAATAATGCCTAAGGTTGAGCAGGGAACTTCTCGTACCTTTCCCGATTTACCCGACCTATGGGTCCTATACACCGATGGCGCTTCCAACGTGTCAAGATCTGGATTGGGAGTCGTACTTGAGGTCCCAACATGGGAAGTCATTCGCTAGTCCATACGGTGCCCTGATATGACTAATAATAAGGCAGAGTATGAGGTCGTAATTGCAGGACTAAAGCTAGCTCTCAAATACAGAGCATGGTGAGTTGTCCTTCGATGCGACTCACAACTCGTTGTCAACGAAGTCATAGGGACTTTCCAAATCAAAGAGCAGAGACTATAAAAATACCAGGCAGGGGTTTATAAAATACTGCCGGAATTCGATGAATGTCAACTTGACCAAATACTTCAAGCACAAATCATCGAGGCAGACGGTCTCACCAAGTTAGCAGCAGCCACCAAAGACATTAGAAAAGAAAACGTGGTTACCTCTCTCCACTCGTTAATAGATCAACTTGAGGTACACTCTGCAAATTTAACTTGGGGCTGGCGTATTCGTGTTATAACATATTTGTAGGAGGGAGTACTCCTATCGGACAAAAAAGAAGCCAAAAAGGTTCGAATGTAGGCGGTCGGATACAATATCGTAAACCATGACATATACCAAAGAACGTTTGGCAGCCCTTTGGAAAAATGCCTAGGGCCAAACCAAACAAGACACTTCCTCGAGGAAGTACACAAAGGCCACTATAGTGCCCATACCGGCAACCGATCTCTCGTCAAATACCTCATACGAGCAGGTTATTATTGGCCCACCTAAAGAAGAAAGCTCCTGACTTCGTCAAGAAATGCGAGCAGTGCCAGAAGAACGCTCCTATGGTACACTAAGCGGGCAATCACCTCCACTCGGTGACATCGCCATGGCCATTCGTCAAATGAGGAATAGACATTGAGGGACCACTCCTGGGGGGATGAGGTAATGTGCATTTCCTTTTGGTTTTAACTGACTACTTTTCCAAATAGGTAGAATTAGGTGCATTCGTCCAAATACGCGAACAAGAAGTTATCACATTCATATGGAGGAACATCATATGCCACTTCGGCATCCCCAAAGAAATCACTTGTGACAACGGACTTCAATTCATAGGGAAATAGACCGTCGAATTCTCAAGAAATGGCAGATCAAGCGAATACTCTCTACTCCATATCATCCTGCAGGAAATGGCCAAGCCGAGTCCTCCAACAAAACAATACTAAACATCTTGAAGAAAAATCTTGAGGAGGCTAAGGGACTGTGGCCAAAATTGCTTCCAAAAGTACTATGGGCATACCATACCACGCCAAAACAAGCATAGGAGAAACGTCATATTCACTAGTCTATGGGACTGATGCAGTGATACCAGTTTTGAGATACTCCAATAAGAGCGGACCAAGCAATGACAAGAACATGAAACAAGACCTCGACGAAGCGGAGGAGCGAAGAGACATGGCTTACATAAGAATGATAGCAAAAAGTAGAACAATATTACAACAAAAAGGCGAAAGTACAACCACTCGAAGTCGGGGACTATATACTCGAGGTCAAAAAACAGGCGAAAAAAGACACAAGAGAAGGTAAACTAGGAACCAATTGGGACGGGCTATACAAAATCACAGCAGCAGCAAACAAAGGATCATTCCAACTTGAAACAATGAATGGAAAGCTACTACCAAACAATTAGAATGTCTCCCACCTCAAATACTTTAAATTCTTAGAGCAAACGCTCTCTAAGTAGTACTCTTTTTCCCTTGCCCGGGTTTTATCCCAAGCGGATTTTATCATGTAGTTTTTTAAAGAAGCAACTAAGGGGGCGTCTCGAAGTTCAACTATAAGTCGTCGCCCTGCCTATCGACTATTTCTCCAAGCAGAGCGATGAAGAGACTAGGTAGATTGGAACTTCTCAAATGTATGTATGGAACAAACAGAAACATGTAATATTCTCCAATGAATGAAATAAACAAAGCAACATGTATCATCTTTGCACTACTCCACCAAATCATTTTAGATTCTACATGCTACCTCGCTCGAATTACTTTACATTCGACTCGCTCAAATCACTTTACATTTGACCTCGCTCAAATTACTTTATATTCGACCGAATTCGAATCACTTTATATTCGACCTGACTTGAATCGCTTTATGTTCGACCTCGCTCGAATCGCTTTATATTCGAACTTACTCAAATTTCATTACACTCAACCTCGCTCGAATCACTCTACATTCGACCTTACTTGAATTACTCTATATTCAACCTCGCTCGAATTACTCTACATTCAACCTCGCTCGAATTACTTTACATTCTACTCGATCGAATTACTTGACGTTTCCTCTCGCTAGAATTATTTTTTCGACCTCATCAAAACCTCGACTTCATTCGAGCTAATTAGTACTTAGCCTCAGGTCGTTTTATGTTTGACTACGCCAAAATCAACATTACATGCAAATGGCCAAAAAATCAAGGACTTTCCCGAATAGCAAACACAAATAAAGGAACGGGAGTCCGGAAATACATAGCAAAAAGGTACTTGTTCCATTTCAATTGTCAGATTACAGTACTTTTTACGAAAGGCTCAAAAACGCCATCACAAAAATAGCAAAGCAAAAGAAAACTTAAGTACAAAAGCTTCACACCACATCATTAGCATCAGCATACTAATGATCATACCAAGGATCATAGGCAAGCCTATCTGCGGCATCATCATCATCACCCCCACCAGGTGTACCATGGTCATAACCACAACCTTCACGAACTGCTCGTGCCTCACGGACGCCCTCAAGCTCCACCTTGAAAACTTTCCTAGCAACTGTTAAATGTACATGACGATCTTGACATGGACCCATATTTTGTGCAACTCTCAACACATACTGGGATCGACAGAAGTATGAGATGTAGATGGATATGTATGCCGTTGTGTCTTCTCAGCCCTCGGGCCAACGACTTGCTCATTTAACTCAGACAGCTCTACATCCAAACCCATGATCTGCTCCTCAGACCTTGCCACCTTGAGCCTTAATGTCTCTAGCTCATTAGCCTGCTCAAACCTGTAAATATGGAGGGTACGATCTAGGGCTGCCACCTCAACCGCAATAGGCATTCTGACTTTCTCAGCTCGATCTAACTCTTCAATCTAGGCACTCAATTCATCCCTCAGATCGACAGCCCTTGCCTCCCTCTGCTCGAGTCCAACCGTTAAAGTTTCCACTTGCGCCTGAAGGTCAGCATTCTCGACCATCACTCCCTTGCTCACCTCGTGCACGTCTTCCTTAGCCTTTACTGCTCCCTCAAGCACACTACACCTGCTGACGGCCCTCATAAGTTCCTCGTCCCTCTCATTCTTCTCTTCTCCCTTCTTTGTCAGCTCATCGTCCTTTTGTTTAAGCCTATCACGTAGTGACTAAACCTGGTCATCATGGCTGAGAAAGTTGGCTAGCATTTGGTGCTTGGCACGGTACTCTTTAGATTTGATTGAATCTTCCGGTTTTTTATGTCAGCGAGCTAGACCCCTAAAATGCTCGGTACTTTAAGGTGGGGAAACCAAAAGGTCATCTTCTTAAAAATAGCCGTCCTCCACTCCTCCCGCCGGTCACGCTCAATCCCCATAATAAGGGTCTGACATGCAAAAAAAGAAAAAGAAGAGGTCAGTGTAAGCAAATTACACATACAAAACAAACTTAACCTAACATGGAAAAGCAAACTCGCCCACAGGGCCATGGCAGATATACCCAGTGATAGATCCACATCTTTCAGCATCTGTAGCGTCTTATTCTCGTAAGCCACGCACAGGGGATCAAAGGCCGACACCGTTTGTTCTGATTCAGCAGAGAGGTCGTAGTCCATGGGAATGACTATATGCCAATTAGGACCCTCTGTTCTTATCTCCACGCGAGTGGTCCTCTCTACGAAGGTCTGTATCTCTTCAGGGTCAATGTCCAAACCAGAGTCATCGTTCCCTACAAGGACTGCTCTACCTTTCCTAGCCACCTTCAGTAGCCCACATAAGCTATCTGCTACCATGAACCCCCTCAACATCAGAGGATATCCTCTTCATGGCAGCACCGGCAGCAGAAACAGCCTCGATATTTGGTATAAGCATCGATTCCGCTCCCAAAGCAATGAATCTTTCCCGCTCAACATCAAATGACAATGGCCTTCTTGGTCTCCACCCTTCATCTTTTCCTCGGCGATGCTTCTTAGCCGTGAGATGACTTGTCCACAAGGTGAAAAATAGGCCGAGAAGAGATCCCATCCAGCACGACAATAATTTGAGAGGTGAAGTCCCTCATTGGCGTAAATTGGAAGATAGAAATAACACTCACTCGACAAATTCTTGGGTCCAAAGCGCTTGTGAAAGGATTCCCAATTGTTAATTCCCATGTTGTGAAGTAGCACGCGAGCCACCCAATCTTCAATATCAAAGATGGAGAATGTGTACGACTCTCAGCTAAAACCAAGGAAGTCGTGAGTGAGTCGAAAATGAAATAAGAAGAGGAAGAAAGAAAATAACAAACATACGATAAGATACTTACGGTTATAGTTTCATTGCTCGGGAAACTCGATCGGATTCACCACCAGATGCTCCGTTTTGAAGAAGAAATATTTATGCTAGAACCACAGATTCACCTTATTATCCATTTTGGCCACCAATCCTTTGATTCGTGATGCGGTAGATATATCAATGTTCCTCTATAAAAGTTGGGTGAGAATAGATGCAGCGGATGACAAATATTTACCTCACAGCCGGCCAACTCTACGTACTTTGCTAGTATCAAAAAAGCTTTATATAATGGGAGAGTTGCATCGAGCAGACGTTGTGAAAACTGAAAAACTCCTCCACTAATGAGGAGAGAGAAAGAGAATAACCAACCAAGTAATGGATAAATATATCCAGGTAGATGAACCTTTACTCTGTCGCTTCTCATCGAAATAATCTCTACATAAGGAGGAATGTGATACTTAGACCGGAGGTCCCCGCTATTTGACTCGGCCCCATCTTAGAAAGCTTCTGAATAGGAGCAGGGTCAGGTTCCTTTAGAAAGTCATTTCTAACCAAAGGATTATCGGGAACCACCTCCTCCGCGGTAAGGAAGCTTTCTTCCTCCTCAACCATGGATTCCTCACCGCCGAGAGAAACGGCCACCAATAAAGGAATGACATCGAAGAATCCATTATGAATATGAGGGGAATATGACATAGTTGTGTAGTAAAACGTGTACAACAAAGTTAGAGAGAGAATATATCAGCCGAGAAAGAAGTCAAGAATTCGAATTGAAGAAGCTGTGGGAAATCGAAAATGGAGATCAGATGAGAGAGTCAAAGAAGAACAATATGCATGCAAATAGAGAGATGTTGAAAGCTTCAAAAATAAAACCCCTCTCCTCTATTTCCAGGGTTTGGTAACACCAAAATCGAGGCAAAAATCTATTAATGGCACCAAAATCAAAGCAATAGAAGGACAAACATTGTATTGGGAAGACGCGTAATGATGGCGCGCGTGGCATGACATCATCCTACGATAGCACACCAACCGCATCCTCGCCACCATTTCGATCTCAGTTGATTTGATTCAATCATCAAGACCAAATTTCCTCTGAACTGTTGCATGCGGGATTAGCTCATGACCTCAACAAGCAAAAGGGTTGACCAATGACCTTTATTGGTCAAAATTTGGACTGGACTTCATAACTGCTAATGGACGTGGTCGGGGATAATCCGACCACAGCCTAATGGCGGGGAGTCTTCTTAAGAAGGATTAGCACTGAGGTCGAGCAAAGGATGTAAATAAGTAATGATAGGATAAGTTTAGAATAGAAGGAAAGAATATCTATTGAATATTTTTTGAGTTATACTTTTAGGGTTTTACAGGAATATCCCCTATAAATAGGAAGATATAAAGAACAAAAGGGGGATCTTCACTTTCTGATAAGAACACATTATAAAGAGTTGACTACAAAGAATATACAAAAGTCCATTGAATATATTATTCGATATACGCTTTTATTTACAAGATCCAAAGATTCCTTGTCTATCTTCGTTCTCTATTATTCCATGTTGTTATCATGAAGGGGAATCATCCAACTCACCTAAAATTTGGGTGATAAATTCCTTCTTATTACATCTACTGCCATTATCTACATTTATTGCATGCTTTTATTACTATATTCATTGACAATCATTGAACATTTGTAGTTGGCATACAATATTTGGATTCTGCCCTACATCATCAGTATATCTAAATCTTAGATCTAGTGGTTATTATATTTAATTAAGATTCACCCTCTATTTCTATAATAATTCATTTTAAGAAGAGGTTTAGCACTTTTTTGGTAAAATAATAAGTTGAATATTTAAAAGGTTCTAAAATAATTTGATAGTATAAAAATTTCTTTTGTCAGTATAGTTTAACCTATTATCGTAAGTTAGTTATCATGTTTATCGAGATATTAATGAATTCTTGTAACAGATGATTATTTTGTAAGTCATTCTATAAATAGTTTTAGACAATTGTACGTTGAACTTAACTCTAGTTAAAAATATTTTCAAACTTATGGTTTAAGAGGGTGTTTGGCTAAGCTTATAAGTTGGTCAAACTAGTTTATAAGCACTTTTCGATTTATCTGTGCATTTTGTAAAGTTAAAAGTGTTTATAGGTCAAGTGCTTATAGGTCAAAAATAAGCCAAAAAGCCATAAGCTGGTCACCCCCAACTAATCAATTTTTAGCTTATAAGCACTTTAAGTTTGACCAAGATTTTTACTGTTTTATCCTTAAACTATTCCTTTACAACAAAACTCTTACATTGATACTCACTGCGTCAAGTATTGTTTCAATCTAAGCCTCCCCCCACCCCCCCTCCACCTCTTCAAGTCTGCAATTCTCATTGACTATTTAAGATAAACAAATTTTCTATCCTTTTGCATATCTGTATCTATGTGATTGTGTATTAATATTTAAAATGTTGTGATGATGAAGGCATTGTTCGCTTCTCTTCAAATATATTGTGATATTAATTTTTTATTAAGAAACTTTTGTCAATTTATTAATTATTATAACTTATGATTAAATGTTTAAATAAATTATATTTATCATAAAAGTTATTTATCTAAGTACAATTGTATTTAAAATAAAATGACAAATAAAATAATTTGTATTTGAATCAATTTGGATCTTAAATTTTAAAGAAATTATACCCTTATAAGTGTAAACAGTTCTAAAGTTATTTAAGTTATTTTAATAGAAAAAGTGCTTATCGGCACTTTTTTATAAAATACTGCAACAACTTATTATTAATTTTAGCACTTGTATCCAAACTAAGGGTGTCTAACGGATCGTGTCAACCCGTTTTCGGACCGTCCTAGACCGATTGAAATTGGAATCGGCATGAACTTTTACAAAGGGGTTCGGGTGGGTTGGGTTAATGGGGTTGGTCTATTTCCCTTAGTGCAGTCAATTAATCGGGCTAGTCAAACTCGGCCAACAAGATTTACTATATAACCAATTAACCGGCCCGGACTGGATCGGCCAAGATCGGTATAATGGTTAGTTTCAATTTTTTTATTTTTTTATGTTTCTGACTTTTTGAGCGTTGGTAACGATGTTGAGCCCCTTTTTACCTCTCGGAGTTCGGGTTTTGACATTTATCGGGAGCAACTCATTTGCTTTTGGGAATTGGGTATTTAAATTTGAAGAGTCGCCACCTAACAAATTTAAGGTGTGTTAGGTCACCTAGATCAAATAACTCATAAAACTAGTTTGCATTACCAGAGACTTGGGTAAGGGCTCAAACTAACCTTGAGGGGAAGATATTAGGCACCCCTCGCGGTCCACAATGGTCGGTCCCAGCCTAACTCAAATTATGTGAATTAGTCATTTAACATATAGGTAGTCTAAGCACACATATAAGATAGAAGAAATTTAACAGATAAGCAACCTAAGCACACACATGTAGATAAAATGAGGAAAGTTCTAAGTTTGTTAGTCTATAGGATCACATCTGTACACCCGGTAAGCCTTCCTCAACTAGAAGGGTTACACGTGGCATTGGCGCATAGGTCATCATATCCTTTACTACTCAAATACCATCCCCTTGGTTATAACTTAAAGCGTTCTAACAACCTTAAGATGCATCCTATACGTGCCCTATCCGTTCCTTCACTTATATAGTCCTGGAGGTATTTAGGACTTCTAGTTAAGGTGTATCTAGACTTTCTTACAGAAATTAAAAGGGGAAAACTCTAAGCAACAACCAAAACACATAGGACTGGACCAAGGATAGAACAGTTAAAAAGCTCATATTTTGCCTCCACAAATAGAGCAAGTAAGTGCACGTCTCAAAAAATAGTTTTCAGATATTTCAGAAAGGTCCTAGAATAGGATATCTAGGCAAGCATGACAAGCAAAGATATGCAGCATTATGTTAAGGCAAAGTGATAGAGGCCAAATCAGTTTGCTACTGATTTTTAGAACCTGTTGAATCAGGGTAGTCGCAAATAAGCAAAGCACAGTTTTACAGTTTTATTCGAACCTGATTACATATAAGCTTGCCTAGGTGTGGGTCTGCTATACCCTATAAAACGTGATGTCTAAATGCAATCAGAATTCTGGGAATCAATTTAAAACAAATTGAATTTATTAATTCCTATAGGCATGATGGTATAGGTGCTGAATATTACATTACAGATCTAGTTATACACACTTATCTATATGGAATCCAAGTATTGGGATGGTTTTTAGACAATTTTTCATAAACAGGATAGTTATTGATGTAGACATGGTTTAAAGTGAACACAAATACAGTCCTAAGGTAGGATCTCTAATGTACAAAGAATGGACATTTTTATTAGGCAGAACTGTAGTATTACTTAATAACATGATTCCTAGAGGATAATGATTATGCAGGAATAAAATTTGTAACAAATGAGGTAGTGAACCTATAACATGTTATCTAGTGTGCCAAATGATACTAAGAGCATGGCTTCTGATGCAGATAAATATAGCGTAGACCTAAAGCATAATTTCTAATCTAGGCAAGCATATTATAGACCTAAAGCGTGATTTCTAATGCAAGTAAGCATAATGTAGACCTAGAAGCACGATTTCTACCCAGTGTCCCCACAAAAATCATATAAGAATCCCTCCATTTTACTAATTTCCCCAATATCTGTTTATAAAGATTATTATTATAGGCCAACAATAACGAATTACAGAAGTGAAATTGCTACAACAATAGGGAGCCTGAATATAGGTCCAAAGCACAAACACTGGAAAACCAGGCCTTTACCCAGTCAAAATGCCATAACCTCATAGTGCAACAAATGATATCCTGGTGTCTCAAAGTTCCAAAGGCCTCAGGGACCCCGGGCAATGCTCACACTAGAAAAGCTTTCAAATTGTGAGCAAGTTTGAAAAGCCAACTCCAGTGTGTCAAAGTTATTAGGTGCCCCATGGACTCCTAAGCAATTCTCACACTAGAGGGGCAACACCCTAAGTATTCTAAGAATAGGAGTTTAAAATAGGAGAAAAACTTTTTAGATTCTCATGAAGTAAGGAGCAAACAAGGTCATTCAATCACCGTATTTGGTATTTTTTTTGGCATTTTACGTCCTTAAAACCAGAAATCTGCGCGAGTCGGAAATGTTCGGCCAGGTCGGACCCGGCTCGGAATCGCCTAATATTTGTCCTGGACGTCAAATACGACCTAATAAAATATTGTCACCCTCCCGAAATGATAAAATTGTATTTTTGGTTTTTTTTGGCATACTTACCTCTTTCCCTACTCATGGTGCACCTGTTTATCCAGACACAGGGTTAGGTTTTAGTTAAATATACTATTGACACAAAAATTTTGATTTCTAGGGTTTGAATCTTTAAAAAAAAAAAAACCAAACTGTGGGACATTAAATTAGTAATCGTCATTAAAAAAAATAAAAGGCCCAAATAACTTTTTTTGTTTTGTAAGAAAAACTAATAAAAAATAAAACTGGCCTCCCATTTCGCGTTTCGACGCAGGTTTCAAGGCTATTTCGACAAAAGACCTGATGCATGGGCAAAACTGGTTAAAAACTTGACAAAGTGACTATATTATCATTATTTAAAAAAATAAAAAATAATGACTAGTAGTCCATAAGAATGCTTTTTTTACTCATTTTTTTCCAGATGTTTATTTAAAAAGGGGTTAAACCTGATGAAGGTTGCCTACGTATCTCACATCTGGTGAGAATCAAACCCGCGTAGTTCGGCTAAAATAACTAAAAAAGAAAACTATTTTGAAAATTTTTAGTTTATATACCAAAACCTTTCAAAATTTTATTTAAAAAATGGTATTTTATGAAAACTTGGAAATTTCTTCTTTCTTTATCCTTGTTTAATTCAATCCTAAAGCCGGTCAACATTTAAGTGAAGCCTACCAAATAACGTTACATAAAACATATAAATATGAACATGTTGGTCCGAAAAATTAGTACATGTCCTAGACGGGCCCGGCCCCTGTGCCGAGCCCCGCTAAGTTCAATGCACATGATGCAATAAAGCATAACCTACTAAGGATATTCATTGCTTGTGGCTTGTTCTTCTAATTTTTCAAATCCTAAAGGAGATGGTATCTAGACCTGGCTTACCCGGATGGAAAATCCAAGCCGAAGAGCGTTAAACGTTACCTGTAGTAGAATAACACTGGCTAGCTAATAGCTCTCCCGCCTAAACATGTGTGACTAAATCCTTCACCATAAGCTGGTAGGCTAACTGACTTTATCTTAAAACAGAAGTTTTGTGATGTTGGTAGGCAAACACAACATAACTACCTATCAGAAGACTCAGAGGGATGCGAGACAGAAAATAATTTATATCACAGTTCAAATAAATACTAAAGCGGTAAATAAGTGACAAATAGCACATTAAGCTTGCAAACACAATAATATCCAAAACTTGATAAAAGCCAAACAAGAATCAATATACAAAGCTCTAATTCATATTAATTAGTCCCCAGCAGAGTCATCACGGCTGTCACACCTCTTTTTTGTCCCACAACCCTATTACGAGATTGAGTTAGAAGAGTTTTTTCAATTAAAGTGAAGTTTTGAAAATGAATTATTTTTCATTTAGAGTCGTCACTTGGAATTGAGTTTTAGTGTTCCAAGTCACTTTTTATTGAATCTCTTTTCAAAAGGAAGGGTTGACTATTAATTTATGGTCTACGAAAATAGAAAGCTGAGTAAGGAATCCTGTTGACCGAGGGGAAGGTGTAAGGCACCCCTCGAGTCTCGTGGTTCTAGCACGATCGCTTCTGTTGATTAATGTAAGGCTTAAATCATTTTTTAGCTATTCATGTATTTTTATTGATTATGTCTTATTTAGTGTCACTTCACTTAATTTATTATATTTTTTATTAATTATTTTGACCAAGATGCTATACCCACACAAGGTACTTATTTGAAATTAAATATTAAACCAAGGTACATAATGTACACATGGCTATACCTTAATTATATAAATTAAAAAGATAACAAGATGCGAAATGCACACATGATCCTTTTATTATTTAAGCGTATCAACCCAAGGTTTGGGTATGAACACATGAGCTAGTATTTTAAAGTGCATCTGAAAATTGTCTAGCATTTTTAGAGTATTCTATTTATTTATCTATTTTGTTATTGTTATTTTCTAATTGTTATAATAAATTTTAAGGCTTTAAAGTAAAATATAACTAAGAGATGACCATTGGGCTAGAAGATAGAACCAAATCGAAGCTTTCTATTGATGCGGTATAATTTAAGTAAACTTACATAATATTAGATTTATCATTATCTGGAGACATTTATACAAAAAAATATGCAAATTCCAGCCATATTTATCAATAGAACTTAATATAAAATGATAAATCTTAATTAACTATAATATTGTTCTGTGTGACTAACTTGCCGTAATTTGATATACACATCTATATGAACTTGAATTTGATTTAACTATTAAAAAACTAAAATTTCAGCAACTTAAATAATAAACTAACACATGTTCCAACAAAATTTTGTCAATCACCTTTTTTATACCAAAACTATAAATAAAACTTCTAAGAAAAATAAATAAAACGATAACGAAGTAAAAAAAATTCTTTAGGCACTCCTCCTAATTAAAATTGAAAGAAAGAGAAAGAATAAAAGGAACTCGTCTTAGTTATTATTTTACTAAGGTCGCAACAATCAAGCGACATACATTAGACCGAACAAAAATTTTAATTATCATGGAAATCTAAAATTAAAGATTAAAATAAACTCATCTAAGAATCTAATAATTATCATAGAAGTCGTCCTCTTTTAAACGATTTTTTTTCAAACTTCATACTAAACAATATTGAGAATGCATAAATCGAATATGATTAAAACTTCTCAAATTCTTAAACATAAAATGACGCAAAAGATATCAGCAAATATATTTAACCATGTATGATCTAAATATTAAAGAGACAAAGATGAACCTTTTTTTTTTGAATATTTCAACAAAATTATGGCTACAATCTACTGATTTCCAAAGCTAGCAATACTAACTTTTTTAGAACCACAAACATAGAACCGTGAACGAAATCCCAAACTCCATCTCCAAAACTCTCTTCCTTTCTTTCACGTTCAATCTTTTCGTTCTTTCATTTTGTCTCTTCTTTTTTTTTCGTTACCTTTTTTTTTGTTTCTTTCTCTCTGTTTTCTTCCATTTCTTCTTTGCTTCTTCTTTTTTTTGTTTGATGTTTTACTGCTTTTTTTCGTTCATTTCTTTTTCTCCTTTTTTTTCAACGTTTCTTCTCTCCTTTTTTTTTTTTAAGTTTATGATATGTCTCCCTTTTATAAAGAGAATGTGGGTGGTATGTAAAGAAGTTAGAGTTGGAGTAGAAAAAGGGGATTGAAAAGATCATGGTAAGTAATTAGGATAATCTTTGTTTGAATCTTTCAAGATTTATCCCTTTTTTGTTGTATTATTATTATTTTTTTCTTATTATTTGCTTTGCCCCTTTTTTCTCTTTCCTTTCGTTGGTTTTTTTTTCTTTTCTTTTTTTTAATAACTTTTAATTATTCTTTATTAATGAAGAAATTAGAAAGTAAAATGTATAGTTAAAAATATTAGCTAGCTACGTTATACTTAAATATTATATACATAAGAAAATTAAATATTTTACGTTGTAGTTTAAATTATACTAAGAAAAATATTATAGCTTACATTTATACTTCATGGACAATATCAAACATACATATTGTTATTTGTTTAGCCACCTTTCTTGTAGAGTTTCTCTAATATCTGATATTGGCCATGTTATTAGTGGAAATGATTATTTGACAATTACATGTCATTGGATAGATGATAATTATTGTATGCAAAAAAGTATTATCGCTTTTTAAATATGATGAAGATCGGAGTCATAGGATGTGTTTATAAGTACTACTATTTGCGAAGTTGATTTTATAATCTTAAGAAAAAAGTATTTGTGTATGTCTTTTGATAATGCCTTTAATAATAAAGTCGCAATTTCAATACTAAAATTTCATTTGCAACCACCACTTGATGAGATTTTTCATGTAATTTTGCATGTCATGTTTATAATTTAATTGTAAAGAGTAGCCTTGAGTTATTTTCAACTGAAATTACTCATGTTAGAAGAGCGGTTGGTGTTATTTAAGAAAATAATAGACAATCTAGAATTAGGGAATTTAAGAATAAGTGTACTGTGCATAACCTTAAGCCCAGATTCATGTCAGATGAAATTGTTACTAGATGGAATTATTCATATATATTTTTAAAATGTTACTACAGATATAGACTTTCAATAACTGAAGTTGCTAATGCGCATTGTACCGATACAAATCGTATGTTAACAACTACTACATAGGAGATAATTAATGTGTTGTTAAATTTTTACATCAATTTTATACAGCTACTGTTAAGTTTTCTGGAGCATATTACCCTACTGTTACTATTGCTTTAGTACATATAACTGGAATTTCTTTTCCACTCTTTGAATTTAAGAAGAAAGAAAAATATAAGGATGTTGTTGAAAACATACAAGCAAAATTAAAAAAATATTTCTTTCCAATTCGTTCGATTTACTTAATTAGTAGTGTTTTAAATCCTTCTATTAAGATGTTTGATTGTTACCAATTAATCAATGATTTATATACTTATATGAAGATTGCACTAACTGAAACCCCATATATATATGTTTGTATGAACAAGTTAAATAGTTCTTTACAATTATTATATAATTAGTATGCAAATATAATTGATGTTGCTGCTCTTAGTGATGCAATGTTAATTCCACTATGTACTGTGTCACTTCTACTGTTGTGGATGATGAAGAAGGTCTTGATAGTTTTAATATTTTTTTTATATTTTTTAACACTCAAATCAGTAGCAGGAACATTGATGAATTTTAATTCTACTTGTAAAAGCAAAAAGAGTCTCGCACAAAGGAATTTTTACTGTTGGAATGGTGACATGAGAATGACAAACAATTTTCTGTTATTTCCCATATGGCTCGGGACGTGTTGAATGTGCCAATTTAACTGTTGCATCAGAGAATGCTTTTATCCAAGCAAGGCAACTACTTGGAGACATCTGCCATTCATTGGGAAGCAATGCTTTGGAAGTTTTAGTATGTTTTAAAGATCGGATTAGAACGGAACGAAGAAATCAAGGGCTTGAAGATGTTGATAACCTAGAAGACGAGGAACTTAGAGATATATTAACACATGGAAGCCCATCTGAATTTGACGCTCCAGAAGAAGGCCAATCAGTTCATATTGATTATGAAGAACTTAATAAGACAATGCAAAACCTTTGAATTTACTATTTTTTCCGTTAATTTACGTGTTCTTTAATGTAAACCTTACAACTTGTAAGTTTGAAATAAATGTAGCACTTATAATTTATAAGTGTAATTTTTTCTTATTTTTATTGTATTCTTTATATTTTTACTTTATATTAATATAACTTACAATAGTTATACAAAACACACAAAAAAAAAAATTAAAAATTACACTAACCCCGCTTGGCCTGCCCCTTGTTTCGTAACCTCATATTTCATTTTTTTCTCGGATAAATCCGTACCCGTTAAGCGCGGTAACCCCTAACCCCTAACCGGCCTGGTTCATAAGCCGTACGGTTCCAACATTTCCCTATCCAGACCGGTGCGGCCACCTGTAGACACCCTTAATCCAAACATGTAACTACTTGTTTATTAAATTAACTAGTATTAGTACCCTCGCGATACGCGAACACAAACCATATCAAATTGTAATTTAACTTATTTGATTTATATGTAAATAACCTTAACATATTAATCTATAAAATAAAAATTTCTTATAAGCATTAGTTAAATATAAATAATAAAAAAGCATAATATGAAATTATTTCTCAAATTTCATAATGGATAACTTATATATATATATATATATATATATATATATATATATATATATATATATATATATATATATATATATATATATATATATATATATATATATTTGTGACAACCAAACCCTAGATTTTAGTACTTGCGTTTTTTTCGGTGCTAATATTAAAAATGACTGAACATGTTAAGCTGTGATATGTCTTTTTTGAACATATTATATTATACTATTATTTTAGCTAAATTCTTATTATTACTTTATTTTTCATTTCAAATTTCAGTAAGTCTCATATTAATACTCCCTCTGTTTCAATTTATGTAAATATATTTCTTTTTTAGTTAGTCCAAAAAAGAATGATATTTTTTCTTCTTTAAAAATAATTTACCTTTATGCAATAATTTATAGCCACATAAAATTTATATGTCTTATTTTACACCTTAAGTTCAAAAATCTTCATTCAACTTAAACTCAGGCACCGCTATTCTTTCCCTCCGTGCCTAGCTCAAAAGGTAAGGAGACGAAGTATAGAAAATGCTATTGTTAAAGACGAAGAATATTACTGAATGTTTTATTTATAAAATTATTGTAGTGTTATTGATTCCCATCATAAGTTAAATTTGATCAAATCTAATTTGTTTTAATCCTTCTTCTAATATAGTACAAATATAAATAGATAAATTAAATATTATCCTAAATTGCCAGTAGCTCTATAGCAGATTGCTACTTACGTTAACCAGAGTGCAAACTTTGTTCCGTTGACATATATATGTAGATTATTTATAACTTTCTCTTTTCAATAATCAAATTAGTCTTATCCTTTCATATATCTCTATACTCTTAATTATTTGTATTTTTTAATTTCTTGTCCATATTGCATTACTCATAACATAGAATTATTCATTTCATATATAAACATCATAAATAAATATTGTGTTTTCTTGTGATAAATTTTCTTATTTAATTTTATTCTAGTATTCATATTAATGTTAAATTCGTCATATTTTTGATAATGCCTATATTGTTATCTTTATAATTAATTAAGATTGTTATAAATAGAAGATTCTTACACTTCTATTTAAGGTGAATGTCTTTAATGTATTTAATTAGAGAGATTTTAGAGTTCTATTAGTGGTAGCTAAATCTTCCTCTCCCCTATAAATAGAGGTGCCCCCTACCATTGTAATTCATCCCTTGAGACCCCTCTCAACTCAATAAGAAGAACTCTCTCTACTCTTCTCTCTATTGCTATTGTTCTTGCATTATTGTTCTTGTCTTTACTTTATTTCATAACACGTTATCAGCACGAGACTCTACCGTCTCAAGTATCATTCTCGAAAATCCAAGGTATTTTCCCTCTTCCTAATTTAATTTTCGAGTATGTCTGACATTACAAAAAGAAAGTTCGTTGCCCTTGAAATTTCGGGCAAGAACTATATGACATGGGTGTTGGATGCTGAAATCCACTTAGATGCTATTGGTCTCGGAGACACCATCAAAGATAAAGAAAAAGCATCAACCCAAGATTGTGCGAAGGCCTTGATTTTCTTGTGCCACCACCTTGACGAAGGTTTGAAGATTGAATATCTCACCGTCAAGGATCCACTCATTTTGTGGAACAGCTTAAAGGAGAGATATGACAACCTGAAGTTGGTCACTCTGCCACAAGCACGATATGATTGGGCCCATCTGAGGCTACAGGACTTTAAGTCCGTTTCTGAATATAATTCTGCTATGTTCAGAATTACTTCTAAACTGAAGCTATGTGGAGATAACATCTCCGATTACGATATGCTTGAGAAAACGTTTACAACGTTTCATGCCTCCAATATGGTACTGCAGCAACAGTACCGAGAGAAAGGCTTTACGAAGTACTCTGAACTGATTTCTCTCTTACTAGTGGCTGGCGAAATAATGATCTGCTCATGAGAAATCACGAAAATAGACCAACTGGGTCTACACCACTGCCTGAAGCAGATATGGTGCACTCGCATTATGCCAAACATAAAAGGGACCATGATCACGGTCATAAACGGGGTCAAAGCCAAGGACGTGGACAAGGAAGAAATTCCAAAGAAGTCCGTCACCCCCCAAAGAGAGATAACCACCGAAAGCAGAAACGGGGTCCAGAAGATCCTAAGGTAAATAGTTCAGAAACTATATGTTATCGTTGCGGTGGAAATGGGCACTGGTCTAGGACTTGCCGTATACCAAGACACTTGGTTGACCTTTATCAAGCATCTCGAAAGAGAAAAGGCCCTGAAACAAATTTTGTCTATGACGACAATGAGGATATCACCCACCTGGATGTGGCAGACTTCTTTGAGCAACCCGATGGAAAAATAGACCACCTAATCGGCGATGGATCCGTGATGAAAGAAGATGGAGTTATTTGATTTTGTTCTACTTATTTGTATTAGTTAGTGAATAAACTAATAGTCATTAGCATTAGCTCGTATAGTTAGTTCATAAAGCAATGTTAGCAGTAGTTCTTTAGAATATCTTCAATATGTTCAAATATCAATAAAACTTTTATTTTCCAGTGGGGGTAATCGACTAGCCTGAAAAACTAGTCGATTATCAACTATTTTCGCATTAAAGTTGAAAAACAATTGATCAACAATCGATTGTCTTTGGCTAACAATCGATTGTCTTGAAACAGTGTTCTGGAATTTTTCAAAAATAGCCAACAATCGATTGTCTTTGTCTAACAATCGATTGTCTTGAAACAGTGAGGTCTGGAATTTTTCAAAAATCACCCACAATCGATTGTCTATATCTAACAATCGATTGTCGTTAGGCAGTGTAATCTGGAATTTTTCAAAAATCATCCACAATCGATTGTCTATGTTTAACAATCGATTGTCTTAAACAGTGTGATCTGAAGTTTTTCAAAAATAACAAATAATCGATTGTGTGTGTTTAACAATCGATTGTCTATGTTCCAACAATCGATTGTGTGTTTAATAATCGATTGTCTTATGAAAAACGCTGAAATTTTCAAACTGCATAGTAATTGATTATGGACAACATATCTGATTTTGTTAATCAACTGTTAGTAGCAGATTTTGAAAATATTATGTGACACAAAAAGAATTGAACTTGCTTATTCTTATGTTCCTGTATTTCTTTTGTATGTCATACCATGGAAAGTAAATTGATTGAAAGGCTCCAGAAGAGCTAATGTAACTCTGCCCAAAGGCATGACGTTTATCTTAGAGAATGCAATATTCTCCTCCAAGTCTAAGAAGAAACTTGTTGAGTTTTAAAGATGTACGCCGGAATGGCTACAATATTGAGACAATGGATGAAGATAATCTTGAATATCTCGTCCTCACTTTAAAGAATGTCTCCGGCCAAAAGAGGGTTATTGAGAAATTCCCGTCTTTATCTTGTGGCCTGTATTGGACAAGAATTAGTGCAATTGAGGCACATTCAACAGTAAATCTAAAGAATACTGAGTCCAATATATTTGTACTTTGGCATGATCGACTGGGTCACCCAGGATCAACCATGATGAGACGGATTATAGAAAGCTCATATGGGCATCCGTTAAAGAATTTCAAAATTCTTTCAAGTAATGAATATCCTTGCACTTCGTGTTATCAAGGCAAGCTGATTATCAGACCATCCCCAACAAAGGTTGGGACTGAGTCACCCCAGTTTTTGGAACGTATACAAGGGGACATTTGTGGACCTATTCACCCACCTAGTGGGTAGTTTAGGTATTTCATGGTCTTGATAGACGCATCCTGTAGATGGTCTAATGTGTGCTTGTTGCCATCACGCAACCTTGCGTTTGCAAACTTAATGGATAATAGATGAGAATAATCTTGAATTCTTCATGAAAACGAGGCTGCCCATTTCGGTTTGGGTTCACGCCATTTTGCATGCAGCAATGCTACTTTGTCGGCTGCCCGCTTCGGCTTAGGGTCACGCCATTTTGCATGCAGCAATGCTAGTTCGTCTCTGACTGACGAATTGACACAAATACTCCCCGTTGCAATTGGTTTTGGGTCATGAACCCAATATATCCCATTTAAGAAGCTTTGGATGCGCAGTATAGGTGCCTGTAGCACCGCCATCCCGCACCAAAATGGGTTTGCAAAGAAGGTTAGGAATATATGTTGAGTTTGAATCATCCTCCATTATTCGCTACCTCGAAACATTGACAGGAGATTTGTTCACTGCACTATTTGCAGACTGTCAATTTGATGAGACACTTTTCCCAAAATTAGGGGGAGAAGTCGGTGAAACCAAATGGGAAATTTTGTGGAAAAATGCATCATTATCTCATCTTGATCCACATACCTCTATTTGAAAGAAAGAGGTATAAAAGATTATCCATTTGCAAAGAATAGCAAATCAAATGCCTGACGCATTTACGGACTTGAAGAGGATAACGAAATCCCACATTCACGCGGAAAATGTTCCGATCCGTATTGAAGTCCCTATTGGACAAATATCTAGTGTCATATCCAATGAGTCAAATGCACGCCAGAAGCGTGGCAGACCATTAGGTTCCAAAGATCGAAATCCTAGAAAGAGGAAAAAGAACGATCTAAATGACACTATGAAAGAATCACATGAGGACGCTCATGATTTGATTAATTCCGAGATTCACGAAGAATCTATTGAGCCTGAGACTCTTGAAAATACGGAATGCAAGAATGTGAGGATCTCGAACCTCAGACTGTGGTAGTACAAAATTAATTGAGAACTCTCGAAGAGCCAATTGTTACTATGTTGGAGAAACACAATTGAGTATTGTGCTGTAGTAAGTCTCAAAGAAACTTATTCAGTTTCCAAAGTACACGCGAAAGCGATTGATTATATTGAGACTACAATAAAGGAAGGCTTTGATTCTCCTATTACTACAACTTGTAGCGGGGTAATTTGTATATGAAAAGCTACCCGCTTTGTTCTCCAGTTTGTACTACACAAACGAAAGAATGCCACAATAAAGTGGATATCTATTGGTATAAAACCCATGTCATAATAAACCCGAAGTTTATTGATAAGTGCACATGTCATGGTGTAAATTTGAAGTTTACCAATATTGATAATTTATTTAGTTGGCATTCATGTTAGCCATCTCATTTTAAGTATGATGTGCAAATTCACATAGGTGAATATTAAAGAACTAGAAAGTTCTTTACGAATACTCTTGTATCACTTGTTCTCATTAATGAACGGACCAACTAAAGAGTTCGGGTTGAAGCCCATAAATTCTGGAAATATGAAAGGTGAGTATGGGCCCATTCACCTGCCATGTATACCACATATGATGCATCTATGATATGGTTACATGCGCCATTGTTATTAACCCGCAGTGCTTGCGAGGTAAATCGCTCAGTAATCTAACTTCGAGCATAGTTTCTAGATTCTCTACTCAAGACAGTTCATCTTGATAAGTTGGTTTATATCAAAGTTGGTTTAGCAAGATAATTATTGAGTGCTTCCACTTAATAGCTAAACTGTTTCTTATGAGAACTAAGTTATATATATATCAGTTTGATATAAGTTGTATACGAGAGTATATTCTCCCCTCACAAGTGGTTCAGGGTCAGGAACCAAATAATTTCATCTTATTATTAAGGTGCTGTGTATATTGACATAATGCACAAAGATGATTTTTCAAAGTTGAGGAAACATGTTAGTTTTACTAACATGAGGGGGAGACATGATAAACACTTGAGAAAGTGTTACATGGGATGAATTTTCATTTGTATATGTATATCCCCGAATATCATGATATGAACCTGTAGTTCATAAAAAGGGAAATGCAATTGCAACATATTGCAAAGCATGCTATACGCATTTGCTGACTCAAAGAAAGCAACTAAATGGAAGAGATACAATTCAAGAAGAATTGATTCCATATGAAAGACATGTAGCTTTGAACCTGTAGTTCATATGCTTGAAAGTATAAAGGCAAAGGTACGTATAGTCAATTTTCGATATCTTATTTGTTTAGCATGACATGAAACTTTGATATGCAGCTAAAGTCTATTATGTGACTTACATGACTTAACTTGAAAGATTTAAGTTGCTTGAAGCATATGCAATTCTTGGTCCTGAAGTACCACATCCTAAGTACAATTTGTGTACATATGAATCTTGCTATAACTATAAGCATGATGGCATTGAGAATGCATCTATGGAGATATTGAAGAGTTATTCCACGACATTATATGAAGATGTTCATATCTATCAAGAGTGATGATTTCAAGGTGCGGAATATTTATTCAAGTCAACATGGTTGATTTATTTATCAAATATCTACCAAAGATCGTTTTGAAGATGATGCACAAGATTGGAATGCAAATGCTCAAGGATATAAATCGATATACTCATTAGGGGAAGTCAATGCGCGTTGCACTCTTTTTCCCTTACAAGGTTTTGTCCCACTGGGTTTTCCTTGCAAGGTTTTTAACGAGGCAACCAATAGGCGCATATTCAAACATGTGTACTCTTTTTCCTTACTTTAATTTTTCCCATTGGGTTTTGGTTTTAAGGTTTTATGAGGCACATCATTGAATAGACATTCAAGGGGGAGTGTTATAAATAGAAGATTCTTACACTTCTATTTAAGGTGAATGTCTTTAACGTATTTAATTAGAGAGATTTTAGAGTTCTATTAGTGGTAGCTAAATCTTCCTCTCCCCTATAAATAGAGGTGCCCCCTACCATTGTAATTCATCCCTTGAGACCCCTCTCAACTCAATAAGAAGAACTCTCTCTACTCTTCTCTCTATTGCTATTGTTCTTGCATTATTGTTCTTGTCTTTCCTTTATTTCATAACAAAGATAGAGATGTTGCTTTTATCTTTCAATTTTTTTAAAATAAAAACTTACTTATTAAGACAGGGCAGACAGTATCTTTACAAAATATCCACTTTCTTTCTATTCCGATTCAAAAATAAATCTTATATTTTAATTTAAGTTAAATAAATTTATAAATATTGTCCCTAATTTTCAAGTGGACTTTGGTAGCTTGTCATTTTGCTTAACCGTAATACAAACTTATATATATATATATATATATATATATATATATATATATATATATATATATATATTCTCTTAGAATTTCGTTTATAAATTTTTCTATTTTCCAAAAAGTTAACAATATTACAGAAACTCAAAATCAAATTAGTAAAAAGCAAATACCATGGGCTTCAAAAGAATGAAAAATAATTCTTTGAAAGTTACCTTTCAAATATATATTTCTTGCATACACTTTTAAATTCGTAAAATTAAAGCAGCAAAGTAGTAAAATGTGATTTGAATAAGATTTACAATATCCCACAGCTTTAGGCATTTATTTGTCCAGTAAAAAATAAAAATTGCCAAAATCTTCGATTGTAATACACAATTAATGCATTATATTTTATGCTTATCCTTTTACCTTTATCTAAAGTCTTTCCTAAATTAATATTATCTATTTTGTGTTAATTTGCCATATGTCTTGCTCTTAAGGCGCCGCTCGGCTTAATTATATTATAAATTATCTTTTTTTAAAATAATATAATATTTTAATATTTAAAAGTATTTTTCACCGCCTAATATTTATCAGCTACTTTAATTAGCTAATTCAAGCGGGCTCTAATACAAGGAATTAAGCTTGAAATCCAGGTTGGTGATTTGTGTCTGTTGTTTGCGTAGACTCTGTTGGTTGCAAGTATGAAGAAGTTGCTCTTTCTGATGATTGTGTTGTTTATTGCAGATTAAACTGGATAAAGAAAAGAAAATTCTTTCCATTCGTGACAGAGGTATAGGAATGACTAAGGAGGATTTAATAAAGAACTTGGGAACCATAGCTAAATCTGGAACTTCAGGTAATCTATCTGGTGGATATGAGATTTGCGGTGTTCTGGGAGTTCTCTTTACTGTTCACTAATTTGTTATTTCTCAACAGCTTTTGTTGAGAAGATGCAGACAAGTGGAGACCTTAATCTGATAGGACAATTTGGTGTTGGGTTTTACTCGGTCTATCTTGTAGCTGACTATGTTGAGGTTATCAGCAAGCATAACGATGACAAACAGTATGTTCTTGTGTGAATGTGTTGATTAATGACTATTCATGTAATGGGAATGTTATTAGTGATTTAAGAAATTTCTGCATTCAGATATGTCTGGGAGTCGAAGGCTGATGGGGCATTTGCCATTTCTGAGGATGTATGGAATGAACCTCTTGGTCGTGGAACCGAAATTAGATTGCACCTCAGAGATGAAGCAGGAAAATATATGGACGTGTACAAACTGAAGGTCTGTCTGATAGATACTTCCCAAGGAGACTCTTTTCATAAATCATGAATTGGTGCATGCCAACACTTATAATATTTCACCCAGTCATTTAGAGTAATTTTTATTTTTCATTCTAATATTGATTTTGGCATACTTGTAGGTAATAATATATTATAATGCTGAAATAATGGAAATAAACAATCTTAACCTTTTGTGCCTTGGGATTGATTTATCAATTCCTTTTTGTCCCACATTATCCATTAGACCTTTGTATAAGCCATAAGGTAAATAGTTTTATTAACATTTGGAGGAACCCCGTGTACAAGACGTATACCAAAAAAGAGAACCTACACCAAAATATGGTTCTCAGCAAACGAGATCCAATCTTGTATATAATTAGGGACTCATGAGCACACCAAAAGGAAACTAGAAACAAAAGACTACTTTGCAATTTTATAAACTCCTGTTCCAGTCCTTCAAATGTCGTTCTATTTCTCTCTTTCCAAATAACCACATGATTGCTAAGGGGCAACGCTCCATGCCCTTAGACATCTCTTCCCCCTTCTATGACCCAACTATGCAGCACTTCCTTCACTGAACCCGCACATCATCCACTAGATTATATTCTAATACAGACTAGAAGTAAATACTTTCCAAAATTGAGGAACTTAATGAAAAGTAAAGGGCTGCAAGCCTTTGTGTCCCATCGTTTTGAAGCTAGTTCTAGGTTGTTTTCTTATATGAATTTTTCTGCTCCTGTTTTTTTTTAAAAATTTGTTATGAGTTTTCTGCTCCCTTAGGATTATTTTATTATTTGGACCTTTGATTGAATGGATGCAGTTTAACAGAAGAAACAACAGGACCAATTACTTGATATTTCAAAAGTCTTGTATTACAGTGGTTGAGAATGTGATGGTTAAGCTTATGGATGAATTGCAAGCTAAAAGTAAAAGTCTGTGATATTTGGGCTGTTTCTTTTTTTGCATATTCAATCTTGTGCTTGTGTGTCTGTGTGGAGGTACCATAAACTTTTGTAGTTGGAAAAAAAGGCCCAACCTGTTGTTCTGTTGTCTAAGTTTTTGGATTCTTACATTTTGGTACTTTTGTCATCAGCATATATCCTGAATACTCTCTACTCCAAATTTGATTATTTTCCAGTTCAGGTTACCAGATTAAATTGAAAATAAGAGTTTCTATGGACATATTTTCTGTTCCTGAAATAATATTATGTTTCTGAAGCTTCTGTTGAGGCTCTCGACATTGCTTAATGCATGGTTTACCTTGTATTCAGGACCTGGTGAAGAAATACTCTGAATTCATCAACTTTCCTATAAATCTTTGGGCAAGCAAAGAGGTTGAGAAGGAGGTTCCTGTCGATGAAGACGAGTCAAGTGATGAAGAGGAGACATGTATGCGTGATTCATCCTACCTGGCTTGCCAAGTTTTTTTTCTGTGTTAATGAAGTCGGAACTTGTAGTGAATATGTTTAATGCATATTTTAAGACCTGTTCCCCACTCGGAGAAATTGTTTGAGGTTTTTTTTTTTGTGGTGTGTGTGTGTGGGTGGGGGGGAGGTTACTAGATGAACCCCTCCTTGTCTTTTAATCGTATGCGACCTTATAGTCTTTCCATGTTGTGAACAGCTGAAACCAGCCCTTCTGAAGAAGAAGGAGATGAAGATGATTCTGAGAAGACGGAAGATGAGAAAAAGCCTAAAACTAAGAAAGTGAAGGAAACCACTTATGAGTGGGAGCTTTTGAATGATGTGAAAGCTATATGGCTTCGGAATCCAAAGGAGGTGAGAGAGGAAGAGTATACGAAATTCTATCACTCACTTGCAAAGGTAAATTGCTACTTACTTTCTTCCAATTGAAATGCAGTGGGAAGAGTAGAAAGCTTTTGTGAACTCTCTTATCATTTGCTAAATTCTTGTATTATTTTGCCAGGACTTCAGTGATGAGAAGCCCCTTGCTTGGAGTCACTTTAATGCTGAAGGTGATGTTGAGTTCAAGGCTGTACTATTTGTCCCTCCTAAGGCTCCTCAAGATTTATATGAAAGTTACTACTACTCCAAGAAATCCAACTTGAAGTTATATGTCAGACGGGTCTTTATCTCTGATGAATTTGACGAATTGCTGCCCAAGTACTTGAGTTTCCTAATGGTAGTTCTTGTTACTCTAGAACTTCACTGTTTATATTATGTATGGGCCAAGAGTTTCTAACACCATTTTGTTTGACATTATGCTAGGGTCTCGTTGATTCTGACACCTTACCCCTCAATGTCTCAAGAGAAATGCTTCAGCAGCACAGCAGCTTGAAAACAATTAAGAAGAAACTCATCCGCAAGGCCCTTGACATGATACGCAAGATTGCTGATGAGGATCCTGATGAATCTAACGACAAGGACAGGAAAGGTTAGTTTATATCTGAACTATCCATTGCCTTAGAGATTCAATTTCTCATTTTCTCATTTCTGAGTTTCTCATGACGTTACAGATGTTGAAGAATCCGGTGCAGACAATGAGAAGAAAGGTCAATACGCAAAGTTTTGGAATGAATTTGGAAAGTCAGTAAAACTTGGTATCATAGAAGATGCAACTAACAGAAATCGCTTGGCTAAGCTCCTCCGATTTGAGACGTATGCTCTGTGACTTAAGAGTGTTATTCTTAATGAGATTTTAAAGTCAAATCAGGGTGACTGATCCTTTGTCGTCTTAATATTTTCTCGTTTACAGCTCAAAATCAGATGGTAAACTAACTTCCCTAGATCAGTACATCTCAAGGATGAAGGCTGGACAGAAGGATATCTTCTATATAACTGGAGCTAGCAAAGAGCAGTTGGAGAAATCACCAGTCCTTGAGAGGCTAACGAAGAAAAATTATGAGGTATGAGTCTTTCTTAAGATTGCATGGGAAAGCTGCATTACAAAATAGTAGTTTGTTTTAACAGAAAGTATTTGTCATCTTTTCTTGCAGTGAGTTTGACTATGTTCCTTGTCTTTGATATTTGAATTCTCTTATAAATGCATTTATCACGTCTACTCTAAAGATTAATTTGCTAAGTTTCCCTTGTTTCATTGTTTAGGTAATTTTCTTCACGGACCCCGTAGATGAATACCTGATGCAGTACCTTATGGACTATGAAGACAATAAGTTCCAAAATGTATCCAAAGAGGGCCTGAAACTGGGCAAGGATTCAAAAGCCAAAGAGCTCAAGGAGTCATTTAAAGAGCTAACCAAATGGTGGAAGGGTGCTCTTGCTGGTGACAATGTAGACGATGTCAAGATTAGCAACCGTTTGGCGACACCCCTTGTGTAGTGGTGACTTCGAAATACGGTTGGAGTGCCAATATGGAAAGAATCATGCAGTCACAAACTCTGTCGGATGCAAGCAAGCAGGCGTATATGCGGGGCAAAAGGGTGCTTGAGATCAACCCTAGGCACCCAATTATTAAGGAGCTTCGGGAGAGAGTAGTAAAGGACCCTGAGGTACACTTAATTAAATCTCTCTGCATGTGGTCAAATGATAGATGTCATTGAAATGGCTAGAAATGGCTAACTGTTACTGATTTCTTGTTCTTGGTTCACAGGATGAGAGCGTGAAGCAAACGGCTCAGCTGATGTACCAGACAGCATTACTGGAGAGTGGTTTCCTGCTCAATGACCCAAAGGATTTTGCCTCCCGCATCTACAGCTCAGTTAAGACCAGTTTAAAGGTGAGCCCTGATGCAGCAGTTGAGGAAGAAGAGGATATTGAGGAACCTGAAGCTGAAACTGATGACAAAGAAGCTGCTGCCAAAGATGATTCTGATGCCAAGGACGAATTATAGATTACTCTTGAAGAATGCCCTTTCTCTGGAGAAAACTTCGTAGAAGTCTGTTAAATCAATATGATGAATGTGTATAAACTGATGATTCTTGTCATACCAATACACGGCTAAACAGCCCCTTTAAATACAAATACAATAGAAACAAATCCCGCTCTTGTAGGATTTATATTTAACTTAGGATTCTCATATTATCCCTAACTAGTAGGATTTATATTTAACTTAGGATTCTAACATTATCTCTAATATTATCTTCAATACCCCCC
Organism: Nicotiana benthamiana; assembly: GCA_034376525.1. Taxonomy (NCBI): domain Eukaryota; kingdom Viridiplantae; phylum Streptophyta; class Magnoliopsida; order Solanales; family Solanaceae; genus Nicotiana; species Nicotiana benthamiana. Next base: position 24,313,482 of record CM067324.1, on the reverse strand, counting down.
CTCAAGTTGGAGCATACGGATTACAAATGCCCAACTTGCGAAGTAAAAATTCAAACTTGTCTCTTCCCAAGGCCTTAGTGAATATATCCGCTAGTTGTACCGTAGTGGACACATATGAAGGGTGAATAGTACCATCGGTAATCGAGTCCCGAACAAAGTGACAATCTGCCTCAATGTGTTTCGTTCTCTCATGAAACACCGGATTTTGAGCAATGTATAACGCAGACTGACTATCACAATAAAGATGCATGCCACCCTTGTGTTCAACACCCAAATCCCCTAAAAGTTGTTTCAACCATTTCAATTCACAAGTCAATGCAGCCATCGAACGATATTCTGCTTCAGCAGAGGAACGAGAGACCGTATGCTGTTTCTTAGTTTTCCATGAGACAGGAGACAAACCAAGAAGAACAAACCAACCACTTAAGGATCGTCTGGAAATAGGACAAGTAGCCCAATCTGAGTCGCACCAACCTTCAAGCTGCAATGCACTATCCGATCTCAACAATATACCTTGTCCTGGGTTTTTCTTCAAATACCGAACAACACGCAATGCAGCTTCCCAATGTTCCACTCGCGGAGCCTGCATGAACTGAGATAATATGTGGACCGAGTATGCCAAGTCAGGCCTAGTGACAGACAAATATATCAAACGACCAATTAGTCGACGATACTTCTCTACATCTTGCAACACATCTCCTCCTGCCAGGGCTAGTTTGTGATGTTGCTCCATTGGGAAATCTGCAGGCGAGGAACCAAGCATACCTGTTTCTGTAATGATGTCCATGGCATATTTGTTCTGACAAATAAAAAATCCCTGTTTGCTACGAGCTACCTCCAAACCCAAAAAATATTTTAAAAGACCCAAGTCTTTCATCTTGAAACAGTTCCCCAAGTATTGTTTAAAATTGAGCATAGCAGATTTATCATTACTTGCAACAATCAAGTCATCCACATATACCAGCACATTTAACTGTGTTTTACCTGTCGACAAAGTAAATAGGGAATAATCAGAATATGACTGATTAAAGCCATAAGTTTTCAAAGCTGTTGCGAGCTTGGCAAACCAACATCGGGGAGCCTGTTTCAAACCATACAGTGACTTTTTCATCCTGCAAACTTTGCCACAATTTATATTATCAAAACCAGGAGGGATTTTCATATATACTTCCTCTTCAAGATCTCCATGGAGGAAGGCATTATGCACGTCCATCTGATGAACCTCCCAGTTCTTCACTGCTGCTACTGCTAGAAAAGTACGAACAGTTACCATTTTAGCTACCGGAGCAAATGTCTCATTGTAATCCAAGCCTTCAATCTGATGATGACCAAAAATGACCAAACGAGCTTTCAATCTTTGCAAGTGTCCATGCTCGTCATACTTCTCTTTATATACCCATTTGCTTCCGAGGGCCTTTTTGCCAGGAGGCAAGTTAACAAGTTCCCAAGTACCTTGTTCCTCTAGAGCCTTAATTTCATCTGCCATGGCCTTTCGCCACCCCTCGTGTCTCATAGCTTCTTTGAAATTTCTTGGCTCATTCCCTACTGAAATAGCTGCAATATAGTTTCTATGTTTTTGAGAAAAATTGTGAGAATCAACGAAATGTGTTAATGTAAAGACCATACCTGAGGGAGATGTTGTCACGGGAATAACTGGAGGCGGAGATGGACGTTTATTATTTCGCACAGTGGTCACAAAGTCACGATATTTCACATTTGCATACTTAGTACGCATTCCCTTTCCCATAGCATCACCTTGCTCGCGCACCACACCCCGCTCATCAACAAGCTGCGGATCACTGACCTCAGGTTGCGTTACAGTAGCCTCCTCGCCACCAGCAGCATCCTCGCCACTGGCAGTCTCCTCGCCACCAGCAGCTGCCTCGCTACTGGCAGCCTCTTCGCCACCAGGCTGGGCAGGCTGTGCCGCTGCGGCACCAGCACAAATGTCCTCATCAACAGCCCCCCTAACTCGTAGTCCACCCTCATAGCACTCATCTTCATCGTCACTTAACACACAATCCCCCTTAAACGAGGCCGGAGTTGGATTAGATGTCACACTACTGCTAGTTATGAAAGGGAATTCATGCTCAAAGAATTGCACATCACGAGACACAAATCGTTGGTTAGTTTCTACATCAAAAACTTTCCACCCTTTTTTCCCAAAAGGATATCCTAGGAAAACACATTTCCTACTACGACTTGCAAATTTATCCCCTTTTCCCCGTTGATCATGAGCATAACACAGGCATCCGAAAACTTTGATGTGGTCATAAGAAGGGGTTTTATTGAACAAAATTTCAAAAGGAGTTTTATGTTTAAGCAATCTAGAAGGAGTACGGTTAATCAAATGACATGCGGCTTGAACACATTCCCCCCAAAATTGAAGCGGTAATTTTGCCTGAAATCTTAAAGCTCTGGCTACATTCAATATGTGTTGGTGTTTTCTCTCAACTCGCCCATTTTGTTGGGGGGTACCAACACACGAGGACTCAAATATTATCCCATTAGCCACAAAATAATCATTCAGATTATTAAACTCTGTTCCATTATCACTCCGGACTATTTTAATGTCACAAGAAAACTGACGTTTAATTAAAGCAATAAACGAAAGAAACAAGTATTCAACTTCCGTTTTATTGCTTAGCAAATATGTCCACACACTTCTAGAAAAATCATCGACGATGGTCAAAAAATAACGAGATCCACACAAAGAGGGTGTCTTGTAAGGGCCCCATAAATCAATGTGAACCAATTCAAATAAACGACTAGCTTTACTATTGCTAATTGGAAAACTATTCCTATGTTGTTTTGCACGAGGACAAACATCACAGTATTTATTTTTAATGTTTCTAGTAGAACCACTCACAAACGGAAGATGTTGTAGAACTCTTCCCGACGGATGTCCCAACCGTTGATGCCATAACTCTGCAGAACTACTTCGATCAATCTTCAAAGCTTTCACCCCTGGAACCCCGCGGAAATAATAAAGTCCTTCCACCCGATCACCCGCTCCAATCACCTTCCTCGTCGCTAGGTCCTGTATAACACACAATTTTTTAGTGATTTGCAAAGTACAATTTGATTCATCACATAATTGTGAAGCAGAAATTAAATTGCAGTTTAAGTCTGGAACATAGAGAACATTATTAATAGTCAATCCTTCCAGTTCCACCGAACCCTTCGAAGAAGCATTTGCACATCTGCCATCCGGTAAACCTACCGGATAATGAGACACACGGACCGCATTAATCAAAAGAGACGCGTCATATGTTACATGATTTGATGCGCCGGTGTCGATTATCCAATCAACACCCTGCTTACCATGGAGTTTTGGCTTGAGAGAATTAAGATGGTCTAGGAGTTGCTGAACCTGAGCCGCGGAAACCCCTGCAAGAGCTGAGCCATCAGCGTGAGTAGCAGGCTGCGTACCTGGAGCAGCAGACCCTCCTGTCTTGTTTGCACGAGCAGGAGGTGTTCGTAGTCCGCGACCTGCTGTACCTGCTGCACGCCCCCCTCCGCGAGCCGAAGACGTGCTACCACGACCATTACCACGGCTTCCTCGAGGCCTATCACCCCACCATTCTGGGTATCCATGAAGCTGAAAGCAAGAAGCTTCGACATGCCCCTCACGATTGCAATAGGTACAAAGTTTATCCGAATTATCAGGTCGAGTAAACTTTGGTCGTGGGTCAGATTGCACCTTGAAAGCCATGACGCTTTCTCGATTAGAGGCCACTGTATCGGTCGAGCTTAGCCTCTCTGCCTGAATAATTTGCTGATATGATTTGTCCACCCCCGGAAGAGGGTCTTGAGCCAGAAGTTGACCTCGGATGGAAGCGAACTTGTCATCCAAACCAATCAAAAAATGTCATCTTCCCGCAATTTTTCCACCTGGGAAACAATATTACAGGAACAATTCCCACAAGAACACGACGGAACAGTGAGATACGTGTGGAGTTCATCCCAAATTTTGGCCAGACGACCAAAATACATTGCAACAGGTTCATTTTTCTCCTGCCTACACAAGCCCAGAGAGAGCTTCAATTGACAAATCCTAGTGCCATTGACAACACAAAAACGATTTTTAAGGTTTGTCCATAGCAAGTGAGCATCATCATATTCACCAATCGTAGAACGAATAGTCGGTTCTAGAGTATTGGTAATCCAAGAGACCAACATTGAATGAACGACCTCCCAATCCTCTTGCTTCTGGACATCAGTAGGCTTCACAATCGAGCCATCAACAAAACCAAACTTTCGTTTGGCCTTCAACGAGGTCTTGATCGCCCTCGCCCACTCATCGTAGTTTTCACCACGAAGCTGAATAGGGGTGATGATATTTCCTGGACCATCACTGGAGCCCAAGTGATAGATTAAATCGACTTTGGGTACTGATTGGTCTTGCGCAGCAGCCATGGCAGCGAATGTGTAGAGGAAGAAAGAAAAAAAAAATATGTGAAGGCAGCGAATGTGTAGAGGTCGTGGAAAGGCTGCTGGAAAAGCCACAGCAAGTAAAAAAGGGCTAATAGAAAGGTTCTATAATCCAGAATCAGGTGAGATATATTTGGATGGTGTGGAGATCAAACAATTCGTGACAACATTGCCTACAGCAGACAAGGGAATGCAACAGAAGAAGAGATCATTCAAGCAGCAAAATCAGACCCAGGAAATCGTAAGAGTACAAATATACGTGATTAATGAATAATACGTATAAGAGATTGAAAAAAAACTAGGCTCTTGATACCATGTTAAATCAATATGATGAATGTGTATAAACTGATGATTCTTGTCATACCAATACACGGCTAAACAGCCCCTTTAAATACAAATACAATAGAAACAAATCCCGCTCTTGTAGGATTTATATTTAACTTAGGATTCTAATATTATCCCTAACTAGTAGGATTTATATTTAACTTAGGATTCTAACATTATCTCTAATATTATCTTCAATAAAGTCACATGCTATAATCAAAGTGCTTGTGGATAATTTAGGTTTCAGATTGTTAGTCCATAGGTTAATATTACAAGTACCAGGATTTTTGTCTGTCTTGCATTTTCCCAGATTTGTATATGAGAACGTTGCTGAGTTTTCTGCAACATAATGTAATCTGCGATCCTTTCCCTATCCTTCTTACCTCCAGCTTCTGTCCTTCGTAAAGTGTCTTAGGCGGCTTTTCAGGTCTGCCGTCAAATCCCAGGGCTCAACCCTGGACAGGCAGTGGAAACTACCAAGCTAGAGTATGGTAGGGGTAGAGAGGTGGATGCTCTTGCTGCTAAGTATCAATCTTTCCAAGCCTAGTCCATGCAGGAGCTCTTCGTTGGTTTTTAGCTTTGAATGCTACCTAAAATCACAATCATTGCAGGTCTACTAAAAGTTTCATAGCGTATTAGTTATTTTGAACTGGAATAAAAAAGTGTTCTTGAATCCCTCGGAATCATCAATGAGTTGTATCTTAGAAGTGTCATTTTATACAATTATAATGACCGAAGTTAACATGTTTAATGTTAAGTGCGATGATTGGCAATATGATAATTGAATATCAGGGAGAAATCTAACTAGCTATATTTATTCTGAGCCTCTTTACAGATTTGTTTGTAGTTTTATGTCCTTTTTACATGCGATTTTATTTTTACAGATAAGAGACCTGAAAATAACATACATAAAACATCTTTGCATGGTCATTTTCATTTCTTCAAATTATAAGTAGGCACAAGAGACAATTTCCTCGACCGGTTCTTGCTTTTAACGTTTACAATGATACTTCAAAAGAGAAAACCAAGGCACTGTTCTTTCTTCTTGATTATGTGAGCACTACGATAACCTCTTAATTACCCACAATATAATGCAATTGAAACGCTTCTGATATAGGCATAGTTGCAGAGATGATAAACTATACCACAAAGCGTGATTCTAGTTTAATGTCTTTTCGATATCATCATGTCTTATATGAGCAAATGTTACTGCTGCATTGAAATAGCTTACATGAATAAATGAGTGACAAGGGAAATGCTAAAGATATGAAGATGGAACCCGAGATACTGACGGGTCATTTAACTTATGCAATAAGAGTGCCGAAATCAACAAAAAAAGGGCTATATGGGGGGGGGGGGGGGGGGGGGGGGAAGGACATTGATGTTTAGATCATTACAAATGTTCTTTTAGATAAATAGTCTTTTCATGGAAAGACCGCTAAAATGTAACACAAGGAATCATAGAATAAACACATGATATCTTTTTAAGATCATTTTCTTCTATTTGTATCGGTCAAAATTCGGTTTAGAAAATTAGGAGTGGGAAGATCGTTAAGCGAAAAAACTATATTTCGATTTGGGCGGCTAGGATGAGGTCGACCAAAGCCCAGTGACGCTAGTCACCGAGCAATGCATCGGGAAGATGCATAATGATGACTCATGCGTCGTGACTTCACCCTGCACCAACCTTATAACCCACGACTCTCAGAGTGACATCATTATTTCGGCTATAGACACATGTACTCGATTACCGTGCTAAAAAGTTTTCTTAAGTTGCCAACTGATAAAGTCCACTCATTGGGGCCGACCAGGAAGGACCTTTACAAGCGGAGTAACTAACTGTATGGATCAAAATCCGGCTTAGGAAATTAGGCGTGGGGAGATCATTAAGTGAGAAGACCTTGTTTCAATTTAGGCGGCTAGGCCGAGGTCGACCAAAGCCCAACAACGAGCAGTCGCTTAGCAAGCTGTTGAAGCTGAGGTCGACGAAGAGTAGGAACAACAGCTAGTATAAACCTTGAAATGAGAGACATGAATATTCCCTTGAATATTTTCTTTATTATACTTTTTTAGGATTTTTAGCGAACATCCCATATAAATAGAAAGGGAGAGAGAGGAAAGTGGGAGGTGATATTGATTTTGAGAAAAACTATTGTAAGAAGTTGACTCTTGAGAGAAAATACAAAAGTTTACATTTTTACAGTGACTAATTTTGTCGATTATTCTTCCTTTCTACTTATACAATCCAAGAAAACATCATTCATTTTCTTACTTATTACTACACTTTGTTGTCAGAAGGAAGAATCTTCCATATCATTCAACATATGGGTGAATCATTTTTCCTATTTATATTTACTATCATTTTCTATATTTATTGCTCATCATTTATTCTTCATTTATTCTCAAAAGCGTGCTTTTGATAATCTGATAACTGATTCCACACGTTAAGTAGACGATGTCATTTAAACACTTAGCTAGATCTAAGAATCATTATGCTTGACTAGGATTCACCTTTCACCTTATTTATCTTTTGATTAGTTTAACAAGGAGTGCTATACTTTTTGGTCAAACAAATTAGTGCCATATGTGCGGAGTTTCTAGTCAAAATTATAGTCTTTCTAGATCTACAAAAATACTCCAATAGAAAAATACATGACTTTCTTTCCCCTACTTGCATGATCTAACACGGTAGGAAATGAAGAAGAAAGACAAAAAGCAATGGCATGCCTTACTACTAATCTCCTAAACACCATCAATGAAAATCACAGAGAGGACGAGGAGAACGTAACACCAAGCGCCTCACCTAGGCGAAGTGATTCACCCATCTCAAGCAGCATTATCACTTCTCATGGAAGGGGAGCCTCTACTAGAAGCATGACTAACGAATACACTGACCATTATACTCGACAAACCCGCTCAGCGGGTGAGCTGAGAGGGTGCACGAGTCGATATTGCAACAACAACCAATGAGGAACACCCCCTCCCTCGACATGTATCATTCACTCTGTTAATGACGCAGTAATGATGCCCTCACTTCTATCCTAAAAAAGCTGGAGGAGATGGAAAACGAGAACAACGCACATTGTGACCAATTGAGAGAGCATCAAGGAAGGGGAGATAAGATACCGGGCGCCTCATAACTCCTACCAAAACGAGATGCCAGCCAGTTTATGGAACAACCGTATAGCATCGAGACCACACCACATGTTATACCTAAAACATTCAAGATGCCACCATGCCTGAAATGTACGACGGTACAACAAACCCTGAGAATCATATCATCCACTAAGTCACTACAGTGAAAGGCAACGACCCCGCTAAAGAGCAGGTGAAATCCATATTGCTGAAAAAGTTTGGTGAAACCCTAACCAGGGGAGCACTAACATGGTACTTGCAACTGCCCGCACGATCCGTATAAATATTTGAACAAATGGCCGACAAGTTCATCAGTACCCATGCAGGGGCTAGGAAAGCAGAAGCTAGGGTGAATGACATATTCGCCATCAGAAAATCACCTAGCAAAGGGTTCATGGACTTCCTCTCCCGGTTCAATAGAGTGAGAATGACCCTTCTAAATGTACTAGAAGGGATGGTAGTAGCAGCTTTCCAAAATGGGTTGAACAGTAGTGGGTCGAGGTTGTCCGAAAAACTGTTGAATAGACTCATGAAGTACTCTCAGACCTCTTGGAAAGAAATACATAACGCTTATTGTGCCGATGTGAGAGCAAACGAGGATGCCTTAATGGGCCAACCCAGTGGTTGATGTCAGCACAGATGGATTCGAGAAAAGACCGTAGAAACGATAATAGGAGGATCATGTAGCTTCGAATCTCAATTGTGAAAGACACCAACCGTACACCGGAATACCAGTCTTACCACCTCCCTGCCACGGTGACGACTCACCTAGGTCACAAATAGGGTCTCACCAAAATGAAATAGGTATGCCTCCACTGTTATTGTCAATGCCCCCTTTTTCTAAGGCGAAATCGGGCTTATGACATTTGGGTGGACAACTCATTTTCTTTTGGGAATTAGGTTTGCAATTGAAGAATCACCACCTAATGATTAAAGTGCATTAGGACACTAAAAATGAATTTTAATTTAGAAAACCAGAGGTTGGATAAGGGCTTGAAATTATCTCGAGGGGAAGGTGTTAGGCACCCCTCAAGATCCACTAGTGTGGTTCCCGACCATGTTATAATTGTGACTTCACTTAACAAGTAAACAAACAAGGGTTCGGATAGAGGGATTTTTCACATAGCATTGCAAGTAAATTGAAATTTGAGGAGAAGTAAAGAGGGCAGAAATTTTAAGAAAAGATTTAAACAATAAATGAAAACAAGTAAAGGGGAAGGGGGTCCTAGGTTTATAATCAATATGAATCACATCAATGAAATACCCAGCAATTACTTCTCAGAAAAGGTGTTGCATGTGGTATTAGCGCACGGGTCATCATGTCCATGTATACCCTTACCCACCCCGTTAAGGTATTGAAACGCGGAACAGTATCGTTACTTATTGCATGATATTTCCTGTCCCAATCCTATCAGTCCCGGAGACATTTGGGGCCGCTAATCCTACAAAAGGAGAGGAAGAAGGGGGCTTTTTTAGAGTTTAAAAGGATAAAAGTCTAAGGCGACAAACAAAACACATAATGAAGTTAGGGGAAACACATAACAGATTAAAGGCTCTAACATGCCTCTCACTTAAAGAAGCAAATTATCTAGCATGACTTCAAATACTGGTTATAGTATGAATTAAATTTAAAGCGTTAGGATAGGCTGCTTTATCATATATTTCTCAGATGAGAAGTCTGAATTAGGCCTTGTCTGCTTGTAGATTATTACCTACTGGTTCGCCTAGATAAGGCCTATAAGCATGATATCTAACAATGCATAAGGCATACTGATTTTATAGAAAGGTTACTGATTTTATAAACAAAAATTTTGCAGATTTTAAACGACCTTGCTACTGATTTTTAAACTCATAGATGAAATAAAACGAAGCTGATACGACTGATTACATCCTATAGGCATGATTCCTAAGCATTGTTGGTTTTAAGAATATTATGTAAGTTCTGAGTCCTATAGGCATGGTATCTAGAATAAAGTTTTATTATTATTAAACCTATGATTATTTGCCTAATGACAGACGTATATGTAGAGGTGCAGAAACAAAACTATAATCATGATTTGTATATTCAGAACTTATAGGCATGGTTTCTAATGCAGTAATGAAACAATCTTATATGCAGGATTTCTACATGTAATGCATAAATTATAGGCAAGATTTCTAAATGCGTAACCGGAGAAACTTATACATGATTTTGATATGCAGAAACTTATAGGCAGGAGTTCTATATGTTATGCAGAATTTGTAAACAGTAATCCCTATGAGCATCTTATCTACCCACATACATACATAAATGACCCTCCCCTTTTTTTCAATAGAACCCCATAGTTATTACAAAATTATTACAGACTCGAATGAATCAAGAAAGATAAAAAAAATTACATCATAAAATCAAGCTACAACCAAACAACCTAATTCAGACTCAAGGTCTAACATTATGAGATAAACCAACTTCCAGGGTCACTTTCCCAAGACCTTTCTCTTATTTGGGATGTATCAAAGTTTCCTAAGAACCTCAAAGGGGTTCCGGGTAGTGCTTACACCCCGAATACATTGCAGAATGAGATTATAGTGCAGTGTGGAACTCGAGGTCCCAAAGCAAGGCTCATAGGAAGGGGCAGAACTTAGAGTCTAAGAGTAAGTATAAGTGCATAGAGGGGAATTAGGAAAGGCCAAGGCATGCTAGTGGTCATGCCCAGCAATCAGGAATGCTGGCACACCCCTAACCAGCCTGTTAGCCAAATCTTAGGAGTTAGGATCCATTGAAGATCAAGTTCAGACCTGAGCAGTAATTTGGATACTGCCAGCCCAAAACCTTAACTTAGACACATAGATGGGAATAGGGGGTAGGGATTCACAATAGAAGCAGATGCAAGGAATGAACATACGTAGTTTAATCACTGAACATGAACAAAAAAGTGAACAAAAATGCTGAAACTATAAAGTAAACACATAGAGGTGAGGCAGAAAAATTAAATCATACATACCACTTTTAGGGAAAACAGGTAAAAATAGTAGTCTTGAAAATCCAATTTGTAAGCAAAAAGTTCCAAAAGATCTCATAAAAGCAGGGTGTTGAGACAGTATTGAACTCAAAGAAGTATTGTAGATGTGTAAACTGAAAGTAAACGTTCGAGGTATTTCACTCGAAGTATCTTAAAAGTGCAGAAGGGTAGTCCCTTTTATAGTGTAGAGAAGCAAGTAAAAAAGGTAAGAAAGTAGTTTGCAATCAATTACGTAGAATTTCCCTTCAGTTAAGGGATTTGATTTCAAATGGGTATAAGATATTTAAGGAAAGAATTTGATTAATACTTTTCCCAAAGTAATACAAGAAGGGATAACTACACAGGAGTTATTTAAGGCAAAAGTCCAATGGTACACGGTTTGTGAAAAATAAGAAAAGGGAATCAATCAAACGGCCAGAGAAATCAAACTTACAGGCTTTTACTCGAATGAACCAAGTCAGGGAATAGGTAAAGAAAGGTTTAATTTAAAGGCAATCAGTAGCAATCAATTAGCCCCATTAAAGGACTTCAGAATCAATCAATTAGTTGGTAAAATATTTTTCAAAGAAGAGTTCTTATATATATAAAGAACACAAATATGTGAATCAAGAAAGGACTGTCAAGTCATTTAGAAGAGAGTTTAATCGAAGAGAGGTTCAGAATAATAAGCAAAAAAGGGTACAAGCCCAATTTGTAGACTCACAATGACTCTGAGACCCCAGGATCCCAAAGTGGAACCCTAATTCAAACATAAAAATCAAAATGGTCAAAGGAAACCCTAAATCGGGGTTTCAAGATGAATCAGACAATAGAGATGAGAAGGCAAGCCACTCGATAGAGGTTTAGAAGTCTTTTCCAAAGACTTATGAGAAATAAACAGACACAATACATGGTTAAGAGCATGGAGAACGCGTTTTGAGAAAAACTCAGAACTTAAACAAGTTAAGAAGAAAAAGTGATACAAACTTTGGGCAAAAACAGATGAATCATGCTTGGTAAGAACATAAACATAGTCCAGTAAAGCGAACAACATCAAAGAACTCAGTGTAAACACATATAGTAGAGGAGTAACATAACACGGATTAACATGTGAGTATACGAGTAACATGTATAGTAGAAAAAGAAAGCAGAAGAACAGTACATGTATAGTAAGAGAAGTCATACGAGCATAACACAGTCAAACATACATAAAGAAAGAACAAAAGAATCAGAAAGATGGATTTAAAAATCCTTTCAAAAATCCTAAATAGAAATTAAACGAATTTAAAAAGAGAATTTGGGGAAAACCTTTAAAAAGTTCAATAGATCACAGGCATTTTCCAGATCTAAGAAAAATAAGAAAGTAAAGAACCTCAGACATCTTAGGGTTTCAGAGAAAACCCTAGAAATGAGAAGAGTCTTGTGGAAAGTCATATCCTGAGTCAAAACGGCTCATAGTGCTTGAATATGCGGGGGTAATGGCTGGAGAAGACATAGATCTACAAATATGAGAAGGATATGAAGGAGAACCATTGAGGTCCGGTCTCGAAGCTTCGAACAACCATGGTTTACTGATGGGAGGGATTGAGTACCAACCATCCATGGCCTGAGAAGCCATGGATTCCAGTGGAGTGGTGGTTGAAGATGGGTAGAAGGAGGCTAGGGTTTCAGAGAGTTTGAGAGAAGAGACGTTTCAAAGGCAGCTGAGAGATGGAAAATGAGGGATTAGGTTAGTCGTTTGGAGTTAAAAAAAGGTAAGGGTGATTTATGGTTGTTGATCAAAATGATTAACGGCCTGGATCAATAGTAGGAATCGGGCGGGTCATTTGGATTGGGTCGTGGGTTGGATCCAAATGGAATCGGGCTGATTTAATTGAGTCAAATTAAAGGCTACAATCGAAATGTAATGGGGCTGTTATTGAAATAAAAATGGGGCTATTATTAAATAGCCAATCTTCCCCTTTTATTTTATAAAAATAGTGAAGATGATTTTAAAAGCAAATTAAAAATACTGAAACAATTAATAGTATATAAATATTAATCTAAAAATAATGGACCCAATTTTATAATTACGAAATACTATTAATCTTAAATTAGGCTACAATTATAATTATATGCAATTTAGTCTTTTAAATACCAAATAAGTTTGTAAAAATATACAAAAATCATCTTAGCCATATTTTGGTATAAATATGAGAATAAAATAGGTCATTCACCAAAATGATAGCCTTTGGGAATAATTATTGGATTTTATAGTGTTAGAATAGATAATAAATTGCTTTTGAAAGTCTTTAAAAATTAGGTAAAATACCAAAATACTTGGGCATGATTATATATGCATGTACATGCTATTTTTTTAAAGTACTTTGTATACAAAAATACATAGGAAAAAATTGGGTATGAACAGTTATATGCTAATAACTTCTGTGTTTCTCCTTCAGAGATAGTCTACGCTTTAGAGAAGCTCGTCCATAAGGTGAAATGGCTACAAAAGATGAAGTCCGACCAAAACACAGAAAATCAACCGCCCTTAATGAATTCCATCAGGAACGAGGATACAAGACCGGAGACTACATCGCCTTAAGGCAGGAGGTAGTAAATATGCTCAACCGTGGGAATTTGAAAGAAGTGATGACTGACTGAGGAAGAGAGAGCTCCGCTCGCGGGTGAGAACAACACCAGGGGCTGCGCAAACCACTTTGCCTAGTTTGGACCATTCAAATGATTATCAGAGGAGGCGACGATGCATTTATCAACATCGTGAAGTTCATCACTACCCACAATCTCAACGGTCAATCACCCACAAACAGTATGCCGAACTCGAAGAAAGTATCATCATTGATAAGTTAGATATCTACATTTTGGTCTTTCCTCACTATGACACCCTTGTCATTAAATTACGTATTTTTTATACTGATGTAAGACTTATCATAGTCGATGATGAAAGCGGCGCATGCATCATCCATCCTCAAGTTCTCACCTAAATAAAGCTTGAGGATAGGATAGTGTCACACTGCATCACACTAACATGTTTTAACAATGCATTTGAGCAGATATCTGGAAAAATTACACTACTCGTCCTAGCTGGCAGTGTCACCTTGGAGACGATGTTCCACATCATGGACCAAGATACAACGTGCAATACCATCATAGGCCGACCATAGATACATGTCACGAAAGCCATCCTCTCTAGTTTGTACCAAGTTGTTAAGATTCCCATCCCCTGGGGAGTATTCTGCATCTGGGGAGAGCAACGCACGCCCCGGGAATGCTACTGCATCGCACAAGAGTGCACATACACCCAATAGTTGAAAGGAAAAGCCAAGGAAGCATAGCAATTAACAAAGTCGGGGTCGGATGGTGATGAAAAGAAAGACGTCATCAGCGACCCTGAAATCATAGAAGCCATAGGGTCAACCATAGAGGACCTCGATCCCGTCCAACTAGACAACGACCACTGCAAGAAAGCTTTCATCGGCCATAAATTCCAAGATCCAGGTAAATTTTATCAATTTTTAAAAGAATAACGTATATCTATTTGCCTTTCCCATGTAGATATGCTAGGTATCCCAACTGAGGTAGAAACTCACAAGTTAAACGTTGACCTATTTTACCCCCAGTAAGGCAAATTAGACGAAATTTCAACTCTACAATAAATGGCGCTGTTCGTGAAGAGGTCGAGAAATTGTTAGTGAACAGTTCTATCAGAGAATCGAAGTACCCTCATTGGGTCGCCAATATGGTCATGGTGAAAACAAGAACGGTAAGTGGAGAACGTACATGGACTTCAATGATTTGAACAATGCTTGCCCAAAAGACTCGTTCCCGCTACCCCACATCGACCAACTCATCAAGGCCACAACCAGGCATGAACTACAGAGTTTCTTAGATGCCAACTCGAGCTACAACCAAATCCTCATGGAGGAGGATGACCAGGAAAAAACCATCTTCATTACCCACCAGGGGACGTACTGCTATAGAGTGATGCCGTTCAGATTAAAAAATGCGGGGGCAACGTACCATAGGCTAGTGACCAAAATGTTCAACGATCAACTTGTCAAGACTATGAAAGTATATATGACGACATGTTGGTCAAGTCAAATAGAAAGGAAGACTATATCGACCACCTGAGGGAAGCCTTTGACATATTCAAAAGGTACAACATGAAATTTAACCCCGAAAAATATGCTTTCAGCATAATATCTAGGAAATTCCTCGGCTTCTTGGAATCACAATGAGGCATCGAGGTCAATCCCGACCAAATCAAGGCCATAGAAGGAACCCCAAAAAATCTAACCAGCTAAAAGCAAGTGCAAAAGCTAACTCGCCAGATAGCCACTTTGTCAAGATTAATTTCACGGTCCTCCGATAGTTGCCACAAACTTTTTGGCATACTATAAAAGGATAATAGACTCCAATAGTCCAAGTGTGTCAATGCCTTGAAAGAACTAAAGGCATACATATCTTCGCCACGTTGCTCGCTAAGGCAGAACCTAGAGAGTGCCTCCTTGTCTATCTGGCCGTGTCTGACGTTGTAGTAAGTGTAGTCATAGTACGAGAAAATAAAGGTACGCAATCTCTGATCTATTACATTAGCTAAACTTTGGTTGATGGTGAAATAAGGTACCCCCACCTCGAGAAGTTAGCTTTGGCCCTAGTCGTAGCTTTACGGAAGCTTAGACCTTATCTCCAGTGCACCCCATCTTGGTGGTCATGACTTTTTCTTTAATGAGTATCTTGCACAAACCCGAATTGTCAGGCAGATTGTCCAAGTGAGCAATTGAGCTGAGCGAGCACAATATAACCTATCAGCCACGAACAACGATAAGTCACGAGTTCTTTTCGACTTTAGTTCGAAGATAATGTCCGAAGTCAAAAAGGAAACCACCATTACTTCTACCAAAGTACGCAACCAATAGGTTTTATATAGTGATGGCGCTTCTAACGCATCGAAACATGGATTGGGACTAGTGCTCAAGGTCCCAACAGGTGGAATGGTTCGCCAATCCATATGGTGGCCTGATATGACTAACAAGGAGGCCGAGTATGAGGTCGTAATTGCAGGGTAAAGTTGGCATACAAGTAAGGGGCACGACAAGCCGTCCCTCAATATGACTCACAACTCGCCGTAAACCAAGTCTTAGGAACTTTCCAAATTAAATAGGAATGGCTAAAGAAATACCAGGCCGAAACTACTACTTGAGTTTGATGAATGCCAGCTCAATCAAACACCCCGAGCATAGAATATCGAAGTGGATGGCCTTGCCAAAATGGCAACAGCCACCAAAAGCATAACCGGAGAGGGGGACATGGTCACTCTCATCCATTCATCAATAGATCAAATCGAGGTACGATCTATAAACCTAACTTGGGACTGGCGCAATCCTATTATCTCATACTTGCAGGATAGAGTAATCCCACCTAACAAAAAGAAGCCAAGAAGCTTCGAATGTAGGCAACCAGGTACATCATTGTCAATAACGATTTGTACAAAATAACATTTGGTGGTCTTCTAGCAAAGTGCCTAGGAGTAAATCAAACACAGTTCCTCCTCGAAGAAGTACACGATGGCCACTACGAAGCTCATACCGATAATGGAGCTCTCCTCAGATGCCTCATATGAACAGGATATGATTGGCCCACGATGAAAAAGGAGGTCGCTAACTTCACCAAAAGGTGCGAGAAATGCCAAAAATACGTTGCCAAGATCCACCAAGATGGGGAGCAACTCCACTCAGTCATGTCGCCCTGGCCCTTCATCAATTTGGGATGGATATCGTCGCCCGCTCCCTGTAAAATGAGATAATGTGAAATTTTCTTTTGATTTTGACTGACTATTCTCTAAATGGGTAAAAGTAGGTGTATTTGCTCAGATACGTGAATAAGAAGTGATCACCTACATATGGCAGAACATCGTATGTTGTTTCGGCATTCCCAAGAAAATCAGTTGTGACAACGGACCTCAATTCATAGGGAAAAATATCGCTAAGTTATTCGAGAAATGGCACATCAAAAGAATAATCTCCATTCCATGTCATCCCTCCGCCAACGCGTGAGCTGCATCCTCCAACAAAACAATATTGAATATCATGAAAAAGAAACTCGAAAACGCCAAGGACTGTGGCCAAAAGTGTTGATAGAAGTGTTATGGGCATATTGCACCATGTTAAATATGAGCATAGGGGAAACACTATACTCACTAGTATATGGGATTGATGCAATGATACTAGTTGAGGTCGGGGAACCAAGCCTAATATATTCAATCTAAAGCGAGCCAAGCAATAACGAGAATATAAAGCAAGATCTCGACGAGGCTGAAGAACGAAGAGACATGGCTTACATAAGAATGGTGGCCCAGAAGCAACAAGCATAGCGATACTACAAAAAGAAAATTAAGGTCAAGCCACTCAAAGTTGGGGACTACGTACTCAAAGCCAAAAAGCAGGCGAGCAAAGACCCTCGAGAAGGCAAACTGGGGACCAATTGGGATGGCCAATACAAAATCACGGCGGCAATAAGAAAATGGTCGTTTAAAATGGAAACAATGAAGGGAAAAGTGCTACCGAACAATTAGAACGTTGCTCACCTCAAATACTTCAACTTCTAAAAAAATACATCCTCCAAGTCATATTCTTTTTCCCTAGACCAGTTTTTTTCCCAATTGGGTTTTCTCGGGGATGTATTTTTAAACGAGGCGACGAAGAGGGCATGTAGAAGTTAAACATAATTTCATCACCCGACTTCTCGACAACCTCTCTAGGCAGACCGATGAAGGGACTAGATAGTCTAAGACTTCTCCAATGCATATAGAGCAAAAACATGTAAACTTCTCCAATGAATGTACAAACAAAGCAAAATACTCAAACATGTGAGTTTCTCATTTCTCCACCGAACTTATATATCATGCTAATCTTAGAGCCAAATATTCGACCTTACTCGAATCGATTCACAGTTGAATTATATTCTACCTCGTTTGAATCACTCAAAGTTAATCATTTGACCTCATTCGAATCATTCAGATTCAAACGTTTGACCTTGCTCGAATCGACTCTCAATCGACCTTGTTTGAATTAATAACATTTGACCTCGTGTGGATCGACTAATGTTCGACCTTGTTTGAATCATTCAGAGTCAAACATTCAACCTTGATCGAATCGACTCACAATCGACTTTGTTCGAAATAATTAACATTTAACCTCACTCAAATTGACTAACGTTCGACCTTGTTCGAATCATTTTAAGTCGAACATTGGAGCTCACTTGAATCTACTCACGGTCGAATTTGTTCGAATTAATTAACATTTGACTTTGCTCAAATTGACTAATCTTCTACCTCGTTCGAATCATCCAGAGTCAAACATTCAAGCTCGCTTGAATCGACTCACAATCGACTTTTTACGAATTAATTAACATTCTACCTTGCTTGAATCGACTTACATTCAACCTCTTTCGAATCATTCAGAGTCAAACATTTGACCTTGCTCGAATTGACTAACAAATCGACTTTGTTCAAATTAATTAACATTATACCTTGCTCGAATCGACTTATATTCGGCCTCGTTCGAATCACTCGAAGTTAAACATTCGACTTTACTCATATCGACTCGCATTCTACCTCGTTCAAATTAATTTAAAATCATTATTCGACCTTGCTCGTGGAAACTTATGTGTCGACTTTGTTCGTTAAAGACACAAATCGACATTCAACCTCGAACCAGCTTGGCTCACAGTCGACCTAAGTGAATTCGCAACCAAGGCAGTCGATTACAAAAATAACATTCAAGGGAAAAATAAGAAGTTCAAGAGCAAAAACAAAAGTATTATCATTGAAAATGTCATATTACAAGGGCTAAACAAGTGCCCATAAAAAAGAGAGGTGAACAATAGTATAGAGAAAAGCACACTATTCGGCAGCTGCTCCCCCATCACCATCACCACCAATGCCATCTCCATTTGTGTATTCGTTATCGTACCAAGCATCTATCTCAAGCCCATCCAAATCCTTTTCGTCATCATCCACCCGGGGGTGTGCCGGGGTCATAGCCGCAAGCCACATGAGCTGCGCCTGCCTTAACACGAGCATCCTCAAAATATGCCTCAGAAGCTTTTCGGCCGCCATCAAAACCCTGTATATGTCAAGATGAGCCTCATCATGGACCTACTTCTCATACAAGTCTCATGGGACGTTGGGATAAGTGGAAGCATGAGAGGTAGACAACTGAGGATGTTGTTGCACTTTCTCGGCCTTGAGCAAGACTATTTTCTTGTTCAGATCCAGGACTTCCCTTTCCAGTACACCTATCCGCTCTTCGAGCCTTGCCTCTTTAAGAATAGAATTGTCTGCATCACTAGCCCACTCTGATCTGAGGAGTGGATGGTGCTGTCTAGTGCCATCCTGCCGCTAAACAGCGGTCGATCAAGCTCTCTCAATTTGCTCCAACTCCATAGCTTTGGTAGCCAGCTTATCCTTTAAGTCGTTAGCTCTAGTTTCTCTCTGCTCAAGCTCGTCCCATAAGGATGTTTCCTGATCTTAGAGGTCGATGCACTCGGCCATGACCCCCTTGCTCACCTCGAGCTCATCGTTTTTAGTCCTCAATGTCTCTTCGAGCTTGCTGCACCTGCCGATAATCCTCATAAGCTCATCATCCTTCCCATTCAACTCCTCATCTTTCTATCTTAGCTTGTCATGGAGAGGTTGGAACAAAGCGTCCTCGCCGAGCATGCGAACCAGGGGCCGGTGTTTGGTACGACACTCTCTGTATTTTGATTCCATCTTCTTATAGAGTGTTGTTCTCTTATCCTCCTTACGGGAGCTGTCAATCTCCAGAATGAGAGTCCGATAGCAGACGAAAAAGGGTCAGCAAAGGCAAATAACATAAAGGAAAGAAGAAATTAAAATGCTAAGAGAGAACTTACTCGCAGGGCCATCCCGAAAATGCCTAGTGACAGGTCCGTATTCTTCAATATCTGCAAGGTCCTGTTCTCGGAGTCTGCACATGAAAGGCCAAAGCCGGAACCATACACTTCGAGTTGACCAACAAGTTGAAATCCACAGGGAGGACAATATTTCCAGTGGATCCCTCGGTCCTCACCTCCACTCGAGTAAATCTCTCATTGAAAGTCCGCACCTCTTTAGGATCGATATTAGAATCAGACCTGTCATCCTCCATAGCAATCGCTCTTCCTCTACCACCATTAGGCGATGAGCCAACCCCGACTGCCACTGGTGTTTCCCTTTCTACAGCAGCATTTTCCATCTCTAACGACCTATCTTTAGTGACAACCTATGGGGGGAGGAGTAGTCCCCGCAGCTGAAGTGCATGTCGCTTCCACGTCTACAATTATTGCTCGCTCAGGTGTGTCCACGACCTCTATTTGTCTCCTTTTCACTGGCGTCATTTCCTCCTCACCGAAGAAAGATTCGTCCACTAAATGAAATACTGGGCAAGCTGGGATCTCTGATGATGGAATGACCATCTGACGACCTGGTCCGCTTAATATTAGAGTCTGGGAAGTAGTGTTTTTCACAAACTTGACCAGCACAAACTGCATCCTAGTCGAAGCAACCGCCTGGCGAAATACAAGGACAGGAGCCTTCGCCTTCTTAGAATTTCTCCGACCTGGCATCAAAAGAAAACCATAAGCGGCAGAAAGAAATGCACCAAGCCAAGAGAGAAATAGTTATAAGGGCGAAATCCGACTTACTAGTCGAGGGCTTAAGCCCAAACGTCTTGAAAAAGGACGCTCAGTTACGGATCCCTATGGTGTGAGGCAAGATGGGGGCCACCCAGTCACTGATATCAGCGATCAAAGAAGGGGGATGCCTATCATATAGAAATGTAAACAGCGTAATAATTCACGAAATACAAAGAGAAGGGAGAGAACGTACTCTAAATAATGACACTCACGAGTAAAATTCCATTGTTCAGGAAATTCGCTAGGGTTCACCACCATGTGCTCGGTTTTGATGAAGAAAAATAGGCCCAAAATCGGTGGTTCATCCTATCATCCCTCCTTGCCACCAACCCTTTGGTTCCATGGCCACGGGGTAACAGCTTCTGACGCCCCACACTATTGCGACAGGAGGGGGCTTGCCCATCATCCTACTTTATCATAGTGGCGGAGGTGAATCATCGTGCCCTTGTGGAAACGCAGTCCGAAGAGGTGTAGTAAATGATGGATAGAGAATTTACAGCCAGCCAGCTCTGCAAACATAAAGATAGGGAGAAATTTGTGCATGCTAGATGTTATAGTAGCAGCAGAACTCCTCTGTAACGGAGGAAGAGGAATAGAATAGCCTATCTGGAATGGGTAGGCGTATAACGCACAATACCCAGGCCGGTGAACTTGAACCACGTTATCTCCAACTGGAACTAGGTCGACGTGGGTAGGAATGTCATATTTGGTCCTAAGGGAGACAAGGTGCTTCACATCTATCTCAGAATTTGCAATCTTCGGTTCATGGCGGGGTTCCTTAGAGAAGTCGCACCTGGAAGTAGGGTTACAAGGAACAATCTCCTCCATAGTAGGGAAGCTCTCATCCTTCATAGCCACTGATTCTCCACTACTAGAAGTCATGGCCACCGATAATAGAGTAGGCTCAGAGATCGTCTCAGCGTTAGGGTCCCGTTAGCCATTTATCGCTAATATGTATATAGTGGATCAGGAAAGGAAGAAAGGGTGGCAACGACTGCAGCTATAGGGAGCAAGAACACAAGAAGAAGAAAGGGAAGCGAGTGCAGGGTTGAAGAAATCAGAGAATGCAAAAGTTCCATTGAGAAGTTTCCCCCTCTTTATTTATAGATATCAGAGGCATTCGAATCGATGCAAGCAACTGCCAGTGGCCCTAGAATCGAAACGATAGGAGCTCGAGGAACAAGGAAAAGCATCGAGAAGATGCGCAATGATGATGCATGCGTCGTGACGTCATTCTGTACCAACCCTATAACTCACGGCTCTCAAAGTGACATATCATTATTTCGGCTACGGATACCTCTACTTTATCATCACACTAAAAAATTTTCCTAAGCTGCCAACTGATAAAGTTCTCTCATCGAGACCAACCAGAAGGCGACCTCGACAAGTGGAGGGATTAACTGTATTGGTCAAAATTCGATTTAGGAAATTAGGCGTGGGGAGATCGTTAAGTGAGAAGACTGTGTTTCTATTTTGGCGGCTAGGACAAGGTCAACCAAAGCACAATAATGAGTAGTCCCTGAGCAAGCCGTTAAAGCCGAGGTCGAGTAGCAAAGAGTATGAACAACGAACATTATAAACTTGGAACGAGAAATAGGAATATACACTTGAATATTTTCTTTGTTGTACTTTTTTAGGGCTTTTAGAGAGTATCCCACATAAACATAAAGTGAAAGGGAGGAAAGTGGGGACCTGAGATTGATTCTGAGAAAAACTATCGTAAGAAGTTGACTCTTGAAAGAAAATACAAAAGTATACTTTTCAACAGTGATTGATTTTGTCGATTATTCTTCCTTTCTACTCACACGATCCAAGAAAGTATTATTCGTTTTCTTACTTATTGCTACACTTTGTTGTCAGAAGGAAGAATCTTCCACATCATTCAGTATTTGGGTGAATCGTTCTTCCTATTTACATTTACTGCCACTTTCATATTTATTGCTCATCATTCATTCTTTATTTATTCTCAAAAGCGTGCATTTTATAATTTGATAACTAATTTCACGCGTTAAGTAAACAATAACATTTAAACACTTAGCTAGATCTAAGAATTATTATGCTTGAGTAGGATTCACCTTTCACCTTATTTATCTTTTGATTAGTTTAACAAAAAATGGTGTATTTTTTGGTCGAACACTATTTAAAGTTTTAAACTATAACCGCTCATAGAAGATCATTTCCTTTGCAGAAGGGCAGAAAATCACCCTTTGTAAAATGACTTGATATTATTCTACACTATAAATGAATAGATCTTAAACTTTTCTTACAAACGTATCAGATATGGAAAAGATGCGTCTTTATATCTAGTATATACTTGTATTGGAGTATAAAATATCTCTTCTTGTACTGTGTATAAGTTTAATTAATCAGTTGGCAAAAGCGTTATGTATCCCACATTGATAAACAGACAAATATGTAGGTGATGTGGTTAGCATAAAGGAGTGAGCTTACAGGCATTTTAAGTTATGATCCTTCAGGCAAGTTTTAGTGGGATATGATGAGTGATCAAACCTCGCATTTAAATATGCGAGAAGGGTGTCCAGCCCAGCCTGGTTACGACAAACCATGGGCACTCCCTTTTACCTATCTGATCCCTATTCTTCAACAAAATATTGCCCCCTTCGTCCCCAAACCCCCCACCCCCCACCAAAAAGACACATATTTACGCGTTTGCTGGTATTATGTTGTCAGTTTTGTTTTCAAAATGTACATTTGTCACCTTTTCTTTTCTTTCCAGTTTCACAATAGGGTACATTTTAAATTAGACATCTTAATCAATACTAGTGATAAATACTATTATCTCCTTTGTTCCACTTTTACTTGTTTACTATTTTTATTTTGTTTGCTAATTTTAATTTCATATAATTTTAATATTTTATCCTTATTATTGATATTTATTTATTTTCTTTAGTTTGCAATACGTGACTAATTTGTCTTAAACATTCATTAAAAGAATATTAAATTTTAGACGAAAATAATTAATGCGATTAAATTACCCTTTATTAAATATTATATTATATTTATAGTAGCACCTATTTTTCTTCTTACTTAAGGAGTAATTTTGTAGGAATATATACCTTAGGGTAATTTTGGAAAAATAAATTGATTTTTTATATATAAATGAATATTTATTTTTGACAAAAATAAAAAATTAAATTGATTACCTATTATAGACCGGAGGTAGTAATAAATAATTTTTTAAGATTTTTCATTTTCAGTTTATCTATTATTTCATAAGGGGATGTAAAATCATTAAAGCTAACAGTATAATACTTTAGTTCTAAAAAACACAGTAGTCAATTTAGTATTGAGATTGGGGTATTTGGTTACTTTACTAAAAATATATTTTCAATTTTACTCATTTACAATACTAAATTAAGAGAAAGATAATTTCTTTTCTTCCTATTTTACAACTTATCATAAACTATTTATGTCCCAAATAATTTTTCAAACACTTCTGAAAATGCTATTAGGTAAAATTATAAAATACATACTTCACTCCTTTTTTCTTAAAAAGGAATACAATGATAAAAGGATATCTTATATTCACTAGTATAGATGAAGGTCAAAAATATTCCTATGCTCATACTGAATGGACAAAAATATTCCTATATTTTTTCTCTAAAAGTGGACAGTTAAAATTGAATGGAGGGAATGTCTCATTTCAGTAATTCATAATAGCATAGAAAGTAGTATCGGCTTAACAATAGGATAAAAACTTGTTCTTTTCATTAAACGAACTACACGTAGAGAGAGCTTCAGCTTAACACAGAAAACTGAAGAGGTTTTCTACTCCAAAACCCAGTTACACCACTAGCCCTCATCCTTAATGTAATCTTAGAACTCATAATGATTTATATTAAATTATTGCCATTTGCCACCCTTATACGAGACTGTACAAGAGATTGAGTTAAATAGCCAAGAAAATAATGAACCCTTTAACTTGAGATCTTGTTTAGCAGCTCAAAAAGTTGAATCTAATTCATCTAATACATCCAAAACATTAGCCTTTGAATGTCTTAACTCTCTCTGTTGAGAACTACAAACGCTTTTACTTCGAGCAAAGACATCTTTTGTTCGCTTCTTGGACATCACAAGTTCTTGGCTTTTGCTTGTTCCGGGAACCCACATTCCCCTCTTCATTACCTCCTCCAATAAGTTCCTATCTTCCAAAGAGAGCTGCACGTTGGATGTTTTCGTGTCATTGTTCATCATCTCAGTATGCAAAACCAGTCCTTTGCGCGGTGATCTTTCGGGTAAAGCCTTAGATTCATCATCTCTTCTCAGGCTGGTGATGCGATGTAGCAACGTGACTAGTTCAATGATATGCTGGTCCATCTTTCGTTTGTCTGCATGATAGAGAGTCTGCAACCGAATTATGTTCTTGTGTGGAGGAATCTTCTTGCCAGAATTGTTTCTGATAGGAAGAAACAACCACTATTATGATTCCGAAGAATGTTGTCAAAATGAACAGAAAAAATTTGTTCGGGAGTAGGGATAAGGGGTTTTATAACACAAAAATATGCAACTGACTCAGTATTAGCCCACTCTCCAACCCAGCCGAAACCTTGATGTGCTCTGTTATTCGGTTGCCAGCAAAGATGCAAAAGAATCAGTACCAATACATTAGAAAACTTGGAGAAATAGGACCAACTTTTACAGTTCATGGCTTTTGTAGAGAAAACAAAAGGCACAGTTTACACTTGTTTCTTCAACAGATAAAATACGTACCGAGTGGTATATATAGCTACTGGGACAAGCCACTGGAGAGTTTTTCCTATTTCTGCTTTGAGTTGAGGAATTGTGAGCTGCAACAAGGACAATGACGACTTATTTTACATACATATACCCCTTTATGCAGAATTTTAAAAAAATTACGTTATCCGCCTCTGACGAGAGCAAAAGGGAGGAGGCAGGAAAGATGAAATATAAGATATAGTGGATGAAAGTAAAAACATAAGAAGAAAAATCTGGATACAAACCTCTTCCTTGGTGACTGCCTGCAACCGAGAACGAAGAGCTGTCTTTACAGTGGGGGGCAATCCGTTATATAACGAATCCCTCATGTTATGAGGAACGGAAGTGGGGCGTAACGCCTGACATATATCAAATCCCATTGTAGCAAATACTATTTGCATTATAGTCCTAGGAGACTAACTGAGCAGAAAAAACTTACAATATTATCTATTTGAGTAATTAGGTTAGCATAGTGTAGAGCAAGACCGACTTCTCCCAATCTTTCTGGTTTCCTAGTAGGCTCCTTGCTAAAAGATGTCAACTCTACGAAAAGCATAGACATTTTATTTCATAAAAACATCTATACTGCAGGAAAGTAGAGAATAAATGTGCATATGTGCTAGTTATATCAATGACATAAAGCGTAAGAAACAAACAAAATGCCAACGCACTGAACAATTGAAATGAAACCATGAAACATTGGCCATTAAAGAGAAGGTAAGCTTCATAAACACACAATACCGGATATCTTATGCTCTTGCAACCTGTTACCTGAAAACACCATTTCTATTGGTTTTCAAGGTCGAAGATAATCATTTGCATATCTTCCTGTTCCTCTTTTTTTTTTTCTTGTTTTTTTTTAAATTCAAGACAAGAGGGGTTGCTCTGATGGTAAGCAACCCCCACTTCCAACCGAGAGGTTGTGAGTTCGAGTCTCCCCAAGAGCAAGGTGGGAAGTTCTTGGAGGGAAGGATGCCGGGGGTCTATTTGGAAACAGTCTCTCTACCCAAGGGTAGGGGTAAGGTCTGAGTACATACTACCCTCCCCAAACTCACTAAGTGGGATTATACTGAGTTGTTTTTTTTTAAATTCATCTCACTTCTGCCTATGACCTATAAGAATTGAGGTTGTGCAATGTTTACAAAATTACTGGACATTCTCATACTGTCATCCCCAAATGCTTCTGAGATCTCTTGATGAATAAAAGTAACAACGTCAACAAGCTTCTCCACAACCTACAAGGATGAAACATGTGGCCTTTATTTTAAAAAAAAGGATGAAATATGGGTAAAAGTGAGTACTGTTAAGTCCATAACAACATTCGAAAAGCTGAAGACACATTTTCATTTCAAATACTAAACACACAATAAGCTTGGTAACACGGAGGAGCTTAACCAATTTCTGAAGTAAATTTGGAACAGTTTCCCTTTGACAATGATCCTTATGATTTTCATTAGACGAAGTCAAAATGATTTTAGCCTTTTAGGTCAAAGTACCTCTTCCAGACTCTTGAACCATAGAGACTTCTTTTTCATGATCTTCACAGTTTTTCTTTGATGTTTTAGCTCACTCTGTAACATCATGAGACCTCCTCCTACAAGTGAAGGAAAACAAGTCATCTGTCAATTTTAAAATAATTCGCCACATGGTATCAATTTAACAAACACAAACAAAAAGCTAAGAAGCTATTAGAAGAACTGAAACTTAGGAATATCCTTCTTCTTTTCCAATTGACTTAACAGTGTAAAAAAATGAGAATATTGATGTCAACCCCCGAGAATAAACATCCAACTTAGTTAAACAGAATATCACTGAAACAAGTTCCATGACTTCCCAAAGCTAGAGACGTATAATTTGGATATACGAATAATCCCATGCTTTTTTGCTAGCATCACATGGAACGTGAAAGTTTTTGCAATTATACTCGATTGTCTTATTAAGTCAAAAATCAAAAGTTCTAGAACATGAAGACATCTTCTAAAGAGGAAAATGCTACTGGATGATGAAATGACATGTCTCCATAATAAAATTATTCAATATTTTCCTTGCAATTTATTCTTAATTGATTCATTACTTAAAGTGTCATTTACCTGACTATTTCTACTTTGACACAACATATAAGTGCTAGAGATACATAAATTTGGATCAAGGTGATGAAACCGAGTTGTATGCGCTCTCTGAATGAATATTGCTACTTGCTATTGTAAATTTGCACCGTAAAATTTAATATTCAATAGAAATTAGAAACTACTAGTTAAGTTTAATGACAACATGAAAGTCGATCATTGCTTCCACCATTCTCCCAGGGGCATTGTTAAGAAGTACGATAATACCACAGAAAATAGAAGTAAAATTGTGTATACCTTTGGGAGGTGCTTTTAAAATTTTGATTTCCTCAAGATTCCTTCGATGATCCTGTTCAAATCTATCCAGCGCATGCAGCTCATGATACAATTCCTGCAAAGATATGAGGAGTCACATGATCAGCACTGCATATAGAATAGACACTAAACGTGAACCAAATCCTTGTAGAGGAAACATCGCTTCAACATTAACAAAGATGGGACAAATATCAATGAATTTCCTCTGAGAGACTCACATTATAGAAATCTTGGCAAAATATTAATAAAGAACTAAACGTTGGTAGCTTTTATAACTTGATCCCATGCAAAAGCTAATTGCGATGTCAACGAACTGTAAAACCCCCAACCGCAGCAAACATACAAGCTCCAATTGCCCCCAAAATCATACTTTTAAATGCCAACTGACCACATGTTGGCTTATCATCATTTCATCAGGAACAAACATATATGTAAATAAACAAATATATTACATCAGTAAATATGTACTAGGTTATTTAACTAAGCGCATTGAGCTGGTTATCTAGCACCGCCGTCAATAGAGCTGAAGTGCACCACCTATTAGAGTATTGCGGCTCATGTTATTTTAGGCCTATGGGAGGAAAATGTTGATAGAAAGAACTTCTTATATGCTAAGAACAAAAACATATAGAAAGGTAAAAACATCTCAAAACAAAACGAAACGTACAGAAGTATGCTGAGCCAGAGTTATCAGTTCCTGCATTGTCATTTCAGCCTGTGCTTTTGGCAGTTTATGAGTAACAGTGTCCATGTCCGACCTGTCAAATGGTTAAACCTTCTGATAAACATATTTATTGACATATAATTGCAACAGCCTTTGACTCCTTCAGAAAAACATTTCAACATACTTGGAAAAATATCGACCTAGATTGTGCCATTGTGGGTCTTTACACATATCTCCAAATCTGATGACTTCACGAGAGAAAACAGCAAAATCCTTCCTGCGGAAATGCACAAACATATTTTCACTGATGCCTTCAGTGCTCAGAGAATTACACCAGAACTCTTCCACTATATTTTGATTCTTAAAGTTACATACTTCTATTGATGTATTCTCAGGTACCTTGAACTTTGAGCTGTCATAATTTTAGGTTGAAATAGTATAAGGACTATTTTCTTCATTACGATGCTGTTATCAACTCAAAAACCTTAGCAGAGAAGATTTAATAACTTTTCTTGTGAATCTAAAATACTAGAGACACGCATGTGTATTTGAATCATCTCTGTCAGGTTTTTATTTTTGGATATAATTCATTTCTTTTATTTTAGATTTTGTTACGGTTTCGTGAAGAATGGATAGTTTATTGCTTACCTTTTGTCATCAGCAGCTATGGTGAGAAGCTCCTTCATATTAGTAGAAACCAGCTGTTGCACACCTTTTGAAGGAAGAACTTCCGTCTTTAAATACTGGACATTTTCTTCAGAAAGAGATTGCAATAAATTTGCACCTTTGGTGATAGTATTTGCAATTTCAAATGCAAGAATAGATATATTGTTTTCTCGAGAAGCCGTTCCAGTCAAGAAGCCTCCAGATTTCAAATTTATCATGCTGCTGCCAAGTGTATCTAAAACTTCTACTGCCTTTTCTAGGCCAACTGTACTGGCTTTTCCAAGAAAAGAGGTAGGGACCTATTACAAGAAGAATTTTGTCTTGTTATCTGACTTCATTGTGTGAAAAATATACAACGAGAATTTCACATGAATCAAAAATACAAAGCATTAACACGAAAATGATGGTTGTTCAAACATTAGACTTGCTTCCAAGGATATCAATAAAAGAATAGGAAACAAGTGCCAAATAACCCACCCACATGGATATTCCCAAATTCTTTGGTGTATTGAACAAGAACCCTCGTATATGAACAAACAGCCATAGAATTCAGAGCTTTAGTTCTAGTGTCTGTTAGTCAGTCATACCATTAAAGAAAATAACACACTGGTCAACTTCTATTATTAAGTACATTAGTAATCTTAATTAGTAGTCACTCCTCTTTGGGGTATGGCTCTTCCCCAAACCTTGCGTGCACGCGAGTTGTCACTGGCCTGCCCTCTTTATTAGTATTGTTAATTGCCTCACTTCAACTTTAAATTGTCAAAATGAACTTATCAGATGCTTAACCATTGATCTTGTTATCCCGTGTTTATGCCAGACAACTTTAGCCTAATGTTTCCCAATCAATCTCATTCCACAAAACGAATCCAAAATCAAGGTTTCATAAATATGCATCGATCAGTGTGACTCTGATACTCACTTTTTACATCTTACGAGCAGTTGAATTTTTTGAAGATTAGCATAATAAATACAGGTTCGCTCTGTAACAATTTAAACTTTTAATGAGGTGGTTCACACGATTAAACAGATACAAACAGACAGATGGCCTATGTCTGAATCCTGCCATTTCCTGTCATTAAAAATAGTTTCATGTGCTTGGCCAATTAAAATTATCAAACAAGTGAGAGGACATGTTGAGGAATAATATTAAAAAAGAATGTCATTCACTTTTAGGCGTCTAACGAGGCCACACCATTTCAACAATCGTGCATATGTATATTTCTTCTTTTATCCTTTTATGCCATGATATTTTTCTCTTTGATGATGTTCCTCTAGCATTACAATCTATATTTCTTCCCTTTTCCTTTAATGCCAATATATCCTATGAAGGTATCTGTCCAACTTCCATTGTTCATCTGTTTCTTCGTACAGAGTATAGACCATAATCACTTTGACGAAATCTAACTGCATTCAGTTGCCAAGAGCAGTTTCAGTTGCCACCGTGGCGCAGAACATCTAAAGGCATCAGACCTGTTATTACTTCAAACTTCCAGAAGCCTTAAAGGCCGTTATCCCTCTAGAATCCTGGGTGTGGAGGGATACCTAAGCTTACTTGGTTAGACATGCTTAGGTTTCATTCATCAGCAGAATTAACCGGACAAATAGCTCCCCCAACTAAGAAGGCTAAACCACTATCCATAACAAACACCTTGGCCGCATTATTCACCTACTCGTGTAGTCCAATTCCTCTTTATCCAACCAATTGTTTCGCTTCAGACTAATCTTGCCAGCTTTCTAACACCCCGTAGAGGGCAACATCACAAAAGGCAGAATCTTCGACTCAAAATTAAATACATAAAAACTGTGACAAACAATTGCTTCCTTTGATCTAGTCTCATGATATCAATTGAGCCAAGAAAGGGAAAAAAGGAAATTTATGATCAAGCGTGCAAGATTAGGTCGCGATAATTTTTTTTAAAAAAAACTGAACGAACAAATCAGATAACCATTGTTTATACCAACTCCTAGCAAGTATCCAAATACATATACATTGTTAAATTTACAGGAAAAATGGAGTACCTTGTTAGTTCCTGTCCTAGTAGGTGGAGATGGCCTTAACTCCCGGGAAATAGACAAACACAATTCACCAGAATCATAGAGATTCGGCGTCTTACGAAAACCATCCTTATCAGGACATGAAGTAGAAGAAGAAGAAGAATCATTATTTGACTCTTCAAAACTCTTGGTTGACTTCAGCATTTTAGAAGAACCTGAGCTCCTCTCATTGTGAATTTCTGCTCTATTCCTTGCTGTCCCACCTGTACAAACACCTCCCATTTTTGCTCCTTAGAGCTAAGATGGGGGGGGGGGGGGGGGGGGAAAAAAAAATCAAACTCCTTAAACTTGACCTCCTACACCTATCAGCAAAAAAAAAAAAAAACACACACACACACACACAACATCAGCACACACGCGCGCACACAAAAAAAAAGCATTAAAGTTGCTCAATTTGATGAATTTAAAAATTAAGTCAAAAAAGGGTATCAATCAATCAACTGTCTTAAATTTCAAACTAGTTTAGAGGTCACTTATACAACAACAACTACCCAGTATAGTCCCACAAAGTGGGGTGTACGAAGGGTAATATGTAGATGAGCCTTACCCCGAAAGGGCAGAGAGGCTGTTTCCAAAGTTATACAACAACAACAACCCAATATAATCCCACTTAGTGAGGTCTGGGAAGGGTAGTATATACGCAGACCCTGGGGTAGAGATGCTGTTTTCAAATAGAAATTCGGCATCCTTCCCTCCGAAAACTTACTCTTGGAAGACTCGAACTCACAACCTCTCGATTGGAATTGGAAAAGGGCGTTGCCTATTTGTCCTTAGAGGTCAGTTATACGAATCATGTTATTCATTCTACTCAATTTGGGTCCATTTTATTCCAAGGAAACATAAAAGAGTAAACATCATTGGCCAATCAAAAGCTAATAAAGGACTAAAAGGTACTTCAATCCTACTTTCTTGGGTTGAAAACACAAACAAGACTAAAATGTACTCCATTTTCAACTTATTCAACATAAAAGATTAAAAAAAACTTTTTTTTATCCTTATTCAAGCATTATAAATATAAAAAAAGGGAAGCTTACCGAAAATAAGTTCAAAGAAATATCAGAGCAGTAGAAATAAAAAAACATAAGAAGCAACTGAATTGAGGTAAAAAGAAAGGCGTAGAATCATGAAGTATTTAAAGCTCAATAGTCGAGTTATTTGGGTTTAAGAAATAAATGAAAAGGAATGAATGGATGAGTAAAGAATTAATGGAGCGTAATCCCAACAAGATGTAGTCAAGATTTCGAGGATTATTGGGATATGACAGAAATGAATTGAGATTGCCAATATTTTCAGCAGAAGCAAAAAAGACAAAGCTAAACAGTTAAAAAATTTGACTTAAAACTTGCGTGCAGATTTACTTGACACATGTACTTGTGAACGGTAACAGAATTGCTCCATTAATTACTTTTATGTTCAAATTAAATAAATTCAAGTTAATCTGGAAATCTCAGTTTAAAAAATCCAGTTATATGGTTTGACCAAACTGACTCTTTTTAGTTTCCGGATCTATTAGGGGTCGTTTGAGTGGAAACAAGTTAAGTGAGATTGATTATTTTGGGATTAATTATTTTATATTTTTATAAAAATAAATAAGAATTATAATTTTGAAATAATTAACTCTGAAATTAGTTATACCTCAATTTTATTTTAATGGATTAAATTCATATCAAATTTAATATCAGAATTAATTATCTCGTATTAATCGTACCAAACGAGCCCTTAGTTCTTTTGTTCTGAATCATCAGTGTCAAGCTTTGACATAAGAGTTTACCCGTAAAATATATAAATAGGGATGGTCATAATTTGGTTTGCGTCCATTTTTATCTAAAAATCAATAAACTAATAAAGTCGGATTTGTTATGAAATAATATAAAAGACAAGAACAATAACTCAAGAACAAGAGCAAATAGAGAGAAGAGTAGAGAGAGTTCTTCTTATTGATACTTAGAGAATGTTAGGAGTGATTTACAATGGTAGAGGGCACCTCTATTTATAGGGAGGAGGATGATTTATCTACCAAGAATAGAACTCTAGAATCTCTCTAATTAAAGACATTCACCTTAAATAGAAGTCTATTTATAACACTCCCCCTTGAATGTCTATTCAATGATGTGCCTCGTTAAAACCTTAAAACAAAACCCAATGGGAAAAATTAAAGTAAGGAAAAAGAGTACACATGTTTGAATATGCGCCTATTAGTTGCCTCGTTAAAAACCTCGCAAGGAAAACCCGGTGGGACAAAACCTTGTAAGGGAAAAAGAGTGCAACGCGCATTAACTCCCCCTGATAAGAACATCAATTTATGTCCTTAAGTCTTCGCATCCCGATCTGGTGAACTAGCTTCTTGAAGGTTGACTTTGGTAGAGATTTTGTGAACAAATCAGCCATATTTTCGCTTGAACGAATCTGTTGAACATTGATATCACCATTCTTTTGAAGATCATGTGTGAAGAATAACTTTGGTGAAATATGCTTCGTTCTATCTCCTTTTATGAATCCTCCCTTCAATTGAGCTATACATGCTGCATTGTCTTCATACAAAGTTGTGGGTAGTTTATCACACTTCAAACCACATTTGTCTTGGATATGATGTATTATCGACCTTAACCACACACACTCCCGACTTGCTTCATGAATAGCAATTATCTCGGCATGATTAGATGAAGTAGCCACAATTGATTGCTTAGTCGATCGCCAAGATATGGCGGTTTCTCCACAGGTAAACACATAACCCGTTTGAGATCGAGCCTTGTGTGGGTCGGACAAATATCCAGCATCAGCATAACCAACAAGATCCGGGCTGCAATTCTTGCCATAAAATAAGCCCATATCGGTAGTTCCCTTTAGGTACCGCAATATGTGTTTGATCCCATTCCAATGTCTCCTAGTAGGAGCCGAGCTAAATCTTGCTAAGACATTAACTGAAAAGGATATGTCAGGTCTTGTAGTATTTGCAAGATACATTAGTGCGCCAATTGCGCTAAGATATGGTACTTCAGGACCAAGTAGCTCTTCATTCCTTTCTTGTGGTCGGAATGGATCTTTGTTCACATCAAGTGATCGAACAACCATCGGTGTACTTAAAGGATGTGCTTCATCCATGTAAAACCGTTTCAGTACCTTTTCTGTATAGGTAGATTGATGAACAAAAATTCCGTTTGCCAAATATTCAATTTGCAAACCAAGACATAGTTTAGTCTTTCCGAGATCTTTCATCTCGAATTCATCCTTTAGATAATCAATTGCCTTTTGGAGTTCTATAGGGGTTCCAATAAGGTTTATGTCATCGACATATACGGCAAGTACAACAAATTCCGATGTTGTTTTCTTTATAAAAACACACGGGCAAATGGCGTCATTTATATAGCCTTCTTTTAACAAATACTCACTAAGACGATTATACCACATTCGTCCTGATTGCTTTAGACCATACAAGGACCTTTGCAATTTAATTGAGAACATTTCCCGAGATTTTGAATTGTGCGCGTTTGGCACCTTGAGTCCATCGGGAATTTTCATGTATATCTCATTATCAAGTGAGCCATAAAGATAGGCAGTAACCACATCCATTAAGTGCATGTCAAGCTTTTCATGGACAGCAAAACTTATGAGATAACGAAAGGTTATCGCATCCATTACAGGCGAATATGTCTCTTCATAATCGACACCAGGCCTTTGAGAAAAACCTTGTGCAACAAGGCGTGCCTTATATCTTTGTACCTCGTTTTTCTCATTTCTTTTGCGTACAAAGACCCATTTATAGCCGACAGGCTTAACACCATTAGGTGTTTCAACTATAGGGCCAAAAACTTCACGTTTTGCCAGCGAATTCAATTCTGATTGAATTGCTTCTTGCCACTTTGGCCAATCCTGTCTTTTTCGACATTCTTCAACAGATTGAGGTTCGAGATCCTCACATTCTTGCATAATGCTAGATGCTACATTATAAGCAAAGGCATTATCCACCACAATATCCACTCGATTAATATTTGCCTCAATATTAATTGGATTTAGGGATAGTTCCGTATTTTCCAGAGTCTCGGGCTCAATGGATTCTTCATGAATCTCAGAATTTGTCAAATCATGAATTTCCTCATGAGATTCTTTCGTAGTGTCATCTCGATCGTTCTTTTTCCTCTTTCAGGATTTCGATCTTTGGAACCTAATGGTCTGCCACGCTTCAGGCGTGCATTTGACTCATTGGATATGACACTAGATGATTGTCCAACAGGGACATCAATACGGATTGGAACATTTTCCACGGGAATGTGGGATTTCGTTATCCTTTTCAAGTCCGTAAATGCGTCAGGCATTTGATTTGCTATTCTTTGCAAATGGATAATATTTTGTACCTCTCTTTCACAAATAGAGGTATGTGGATCAAGATGAGATAATGATGCATTTTTCCACAAAATTTCCCGTTTGGTTTCACCAACTTCTCCCCCTAATTTTGGGAAAAGTGTCTCATCAAATCGACAGTCTGCAAATCGTGCAGTAAACAAGTCGCCTGTCAATGTTTCGAGGTAGCGAATGATGGAGGGCGATTCAAACCCAACATATATTCCTAACCTTCTTTGCGGACCCATTTTGGTGCGGGATGGCGGTGCAATAGGCACATATACTGCGCATCCAAAAATCCTTAAATGGGATATATTGGGTTCATGACCCAAAACCAATTGCAACGGGGAATACTTGTGGTAATTCGTCGGTCTGAGACGAATTAGCATTGCTGCATGTAAGATGGCGTGACCCCATACCGAAGTGGGCAGCCTCGTTCTTATAAGTAATGGCCTTGCAATCAATTGCAGGCGTTTAATTAACGATTCTGCAAGACCGTTTTGAGTGTGAACATGAGCTACAGAATGTTCAACTTTTATCCCGATTGATAAGCAATAATCATTAAATGCTTGGGATGTAAACTCAGCAGCATTATCCAGTCTAATGGACTTGATTGGATTATCTGGAAATTGTGCTCGTAGTCGAATTATTTGTGCCATTAATTTCGCAAACGCAAGGTTGCGTGATGACAATAGGCACACATGAGACCATCTACAGGATGCGTCTATCAAGACCATGAAATACCTAAACGACCCACTAGGTGGGTGAATAGGTCCACAAATGTCCCCTTGTATACGTTCCAGAAACGTGGGTGACTCAGTCCCAACCTTTGTTGGTGATGGCCTGATAATCAGCTTGCCTTGATAACACGAAGTGCAAGGATATTCATTATTCGAAAGAATTTTGAAATTCTTTAACGGATGCCCATATGAGCTTTCTATAATCCGTCTCATCATGACCGATCCTGGGTGTCCCAATCGATCATGCCAAAGTACAAAGGTATTGGAATCAGTAACCCTTTGGTTTACTGTTGAATGTGCCTCAATTGCACTAATTCTTGTCCAATACAGGCCACAAGATAAAGACGGAAATTTCTCAATAACCCTCTTTTGGCCGGAGACATTCTTTGTGATGACGAGATATTCAAGATTATCTTCATCCATTGTCTCAATATGATAGCCATTCCGGCGTACATCTTAAAAACTTAACAAGTTTCTCTTAGACTTGGAGGAGAACATTGCATTCTCTATGATTAACGTCGTGCCCTTGGGCAGAGTTACAATTGCTCTTCCGGAGCCTTCAATCAATTTACTACTTCCAGAGATTGTAGTAACGTTTGCCTTACACATATTTAGTTGAGAGAAATACTTCCTTTCTTTGAGTATTGTATGTGTAGTACATGAATCAACTAGGCAAATACTTTTACAGTTGGATGTTGATCCAAGTTCGCTTTGTGAGATATCCATATTTGCTATCCCATAGTTTGACATACAAAAGAGATACAAGAACATAAGAATAAACAAGTTCAATTCTTTTGTGTCACATAATATTTTCAAAATCTGCTGCTAACAGTTGACTAACAAAATCAGATATGTTATCCATTACTTTGCAGTTTGAAAATTTCAGTTTAAACGTTTTCTTCAAACAATCGATTGTTACTTACAAACAATCGATTGTTGAACATTGACAATCGATTGTCAAACACACACAATTGATTATTTGCTATTTTGAAAAACTTCAGATAGTACTGTCTTAAGACAATCGATTGTTATGCATAGACAATCGATTGTTGGCTATTTTGAAAAATTCCAGACCTCACTGTTTCAAGACAATCGATTGTTATGCATAGACAATCGATTGTTGGCTATTTTGAAAAATTCCAGAACACACTGTTTCAAGACAATCGATTGTTATGCATAGACAATCGATTGTGGATGATTTTTGAAAAATTCCAGATTACACTGTCTTAACGACAATCGATTGTGGATGATTTTTGAAAAATTCCAGATTACACTGTCTCAACGACAATTGATTGTTAGACAAAGACAATCGATTGTTGATCAATTATTTTTAGCTTTAATGCGAAAATAGTAGATAATCGACTAGTTTTTCAGGCTAGTCGATTACCCCTACTGGAAAATAAAAATTTTATTGATATTTGAGCATATTGAAGATATTCTAAAGAACTACTGCTAACATTGCATCATGAACTAACTAATACGAGCTAATACTAATGACTATTAGTTTATTCACTAACTAATACAAATAAGTAGAATAAAATCAAATAACTCCATCTTCTTTCATCACGGACCCATCGCCGATTAGGTGGTCTATTTTCCCCTCGGGTTGCTCAAAGAAGTCTGCCACATCCAGGTAGGTGATGTCTTCATCGTCGTCATAGACGAAATTTGTTTCAGGGCCTTTTCTCTTTCGAGATGCTTGATAAAGGTCAACCAAGTGTCTTGGTATACGGCAAGTCTTTGACCAGTGCCCTTTCCCACCGCAACGATAACATATAGTTTCTGAACCATTTGCCTTAGGATCTTCATGACCCCGTTTCTGCTTTCGGCGGTTATCTCTCCTTGGGGGTTGACGGACTTCATTGGAATTTCTTCCTTGTCTACGTCCCTGGCTATGACCCCGTTTACGGCCATGACCATGGCCCTTTTCATGTTTGGCATAATGAGAGTGCACCTTATCTGCTTCAGGCAGTGGTGTAGACCCAGTGGGTCGATTTTCATGATTTCTCATGAGCAGGTCATTATTTCGCTCAGCCACTAGTAGAAGAGAAATCAGTTCAGAGTACTTTGTAAAGCCTTTCTCTCTGTACTGTTGTTGCAGTACTATATTGGAGGCATGAAACGTTGTAAACGTTTTCTCAAGCATATCATAATCGGAGATATTATCCCCGCATAGCTTCAATTTAGAAGTAATTCTGAACATAGCAGAATTATATTCAGAAATGGACTTAAAGTCCTGGAGCCTCAGATGAGCCCAATCATATCGTGCTTGTGGCAGAGTGACCAACTTCAGGTTGTCATATCTCTCCTTTAAGCCGTTCCACAAGACGAGTGGATCCTTGACGGTGAGATATTCAATCTTCAAACCTTCATCAAGGTGATGGCGCAAGAAAATCAAGGCCTTCGCACATTCTTGGGTGGATGCTTTTTCTCTATCTTTGATGGTGTCTCCGAGACCCATAGCATCTAAGTGGATTTCAGCATCCAACACCCATGTCATATAGTTCTTGCCCGAAATTTCAAGGGCAACGAACTTTTTTTTCGTAATGTCAGACATAATCGAAAATTAAATTAGGAAGAGGGAAATACCTTAGATTTTTTGAGAATGGTTCTTGAGACGGTAGAGTCTCGTGCTGATAACGTGTTATGAAATAATATAAAAGACAAGAACAATAACTCAAGAACAAGAGCAAATAGAGAGAAGAGTAGAGAGAGTTCTTCTTATTGATACTTAGAGAATGTTAGGAGTGATTTACAATGGTAGAGGGCACCTCTATTTATAGGGAGGAGGATGATTTATCTACCAAGAATAGAACTCTAGAATCTCTCTAATTAAAGACATTCACCTTAAATAGAAGTCTATTTATAACAGGATTTTTAATTTTGAAATCAAACCAAATTAATTAAGTCATTTTTTCATCTCCAACAACTACAATCCAACATAACATTATCAAACTAATTACTCTTTAAGAGAATATGGTATTTATCAAGATATAATGATAATAAATTGGATTAAATAACTTTCGAAATAAAATCATTGGATGCTTGTTTTTATAAAATAACAACAACAACAATAACAATAACAACAACAATAATAATAATAATAAAGTGAGTATTGTTTAGTGTGAAATCGAATGTGCTTTATGATTATTTTAGAATAAATTTCCATAGTTAATACTAAGACGAATAGTCTAAATCACATTTTTTAGAATTTGAAATAAGTAGGATATGTTCGTATTTTTTTCGTACAAAATATATTTTATTTTTTTATTATTACTCTCTCTTGCCCTTTTTATCTGTCACTTTGGCTTATATTCTTATATTCTCAATCATGCTTAACTTTTAATATAATTATCTTTTATATATTTAATTATTATTTATATATATTTTAGGAGTTTTAATAGTATTAATTAGTCTCCTAATTTAACTCTATTGTATATTCCCCCCCCCCCTCCTCCTCCCCCTCCCTCCCCCCCCCCCCCCCCCAAGTTTCTCCCTCTAAATCTTACCCACTCACCCACGTATCAAATTACACCCCATGATTTCCTCTTTAATTACCCAGTATTTCCTCTTATAGAACCAGCAAAAATCTGTAACCCCTCCACCATTGACAAACATTAAAAAGTTTTGAAGCTTTGAATTTGAATTTGATTTTCAAAAGACATTGTTTGTTTGGATTGGATGTTGTTGCAAAGAATTGAGAATTCTCTCTACGTCTCTCTCTATCTTTTAATCCCAAATTCAGTAATGTAAAGCAAAGGAAAAGAGAGCACCAATTCTACTATTGACATCAATTAAAAAGCGTTGAAACTTTAAATTCGAATTTCGATATTCAAAAATCACTAATCCCTCCGATTCACAATAAGTGTCCAATTTGCTTTTTCATTTTGGTTCAAAATAAATGTCCATTTATGTAATCAAGAAAGAATTCAATTTATTTTTACAAATATAACCCCTATGTACATATCCCTAAAAAGTTTCTTACTCCTCACATTAAATATTTAAGTAGGGGTAGTTTAGTCATAGAAGGTATTTTTGTATAGAGTTTAGTATTTTTTTAATGGACGTGCTAAAGCAAATTGAATACTTATTGTGAACCGGAGGGAGTATTTATTTAGATTGGGTGTTGTTGCAAATAATTGGGAATTGTCACGGCCCATTTCTCAAATAGGGCATGATGACGCTCAACACCATTGTCGGGCAAGCCAACATGGAAGAATACTAAATAATCTCTCATTTAATTTTATCCAAAAATAGTTGTGATGATTCCTTAAGTGGAAACAAAATAAAAAATGAACAGTAAAGCCAAAAATAACCATACAATCCCAAAAATAATACAATCCACTACTGTATGCGTCAAAAACTAGTGTCACAAGCCGTGGGCAAGTAGTAAAATATAGAAAAAAATTACACTATCCTATTGTCTCAAACAGAATAGACATAAAAAATACATAAAAGAGACTCCTTCCGGTTGCTGAACGGCATGGGAAGGGAAGTATCTCACCGTAGAAGTCTCGAAATCCGCTCAGGGATGCGCACTAGACTGATATCCAGATGCACCTGCCTCAGATCCTGTACAATTAAATATAGAAGTGTAGTATGAGTATATAAAAAATATGTACCCAGTAAGTATTCCGTCTAATCTCGAAGAAGTAGAGATGAGAGGTCAACTTGACACTTACTAGGGTCAAATAATATGAGAAGAATTTATAATAAGCATGGATACCACAAATTTATTAACATTATATGGCGGAGAATAACAGTTCTTTTTCCAATTACTATCACGAGTATCCATTTACATTTCAAGACATATATGAAGTTCAGCCTGTAGAGAAATACTAAGTAAAGGAAGTGCAAGTAACACTGAGGGTCGTGCAATACGATCCAACATAAAAGTAAATTGTGCACTGCCGAGGATCGAACGGCTCGAACCATAAATACACCTATTACCCCGCTCGCGAATCTCACGTGCGACACGGTCAAATATAAATAAACTCATCAACAAGTAGATAATAATGTATATCTGGGGAGTAGTTATTTACAGGAATATTCACATTCACTTGTAAAAGACCAAGCAATATAAGGTTCCTCTACTGATCTCATTTACATTAATCAACATAATTTATACGAATTCAAATTTATCATTAAGTTATAAGAATATCACATAGAGCATGCTTCTGGGTCCTAGACTACCCGAACTTAACATAATAGTAGCTATGCACGAACTTTCGTCACCTGATCGTACATAGCCATAGCATATAATAGCAACTAATTCATTTATTACATCTATGAGGATAATTCCCTCCTGCAAGGTTAGAAAGGAGACTCACCTCGCTCCGAAGTGCACTTCCAATACCAAAAACAAGTCCAAGCTCTCAATTCGGAGCCGAACGATCCCACACTAGTTAAACGAGGTAGGAACTAGTCAATATACACTCACAAGATCGAATTCTGCTATTTAAGCAATTTTTCAACCTTTAAAACAAGTTTCCTATAATTCGACCCTGGGTCCACGCGCCTGAAGTTCGAAACTTTTTGAAGGATGTTGTTCTCTATAACCTAAGGATGAATAATATATGATTTCTAGTTTATTCCATAGCAAATTTCGTGGATAAATATAACTTTTATTAAAATCTTAGGTTTTGCTCTAACCCTTGATTTTACTTAGTTTCTAGTGTTTAATCTACTGACGACACAAATATTAAACTAAGAATTAGTGGAATAAACTTACCTCAAGATGCTAGGTGAAAGTATTCTCTCAAAAGCTCCCAAAATGACCAATGGAGGAGTGAAAAGTGATAAAAATGACTTAGACCCGTATTAAATGAACCTCACTGCTTCAGCGATTTCAAAATCTGCAAGAAAGGATCGCATATACGAAACGGGCTAAAAGGAATGGGACCGCTTCAGCAGTGTTGAGGCCGCTTCTGGGGTTCGAGAGTCGTTTCTGCTGTTTGGCCTAGCCTTCCCTGGGCTGCATCTACGATAGACGGGCCGCATCTGCGGTCTGGCACCTGTAGTCCACCAACCGCAGGTGCGGTTATGACAGAGCATAAGCTTCAGCACTTTCCAAAAATTTCAACTTCACTCGAGCCTCGTACGATTGATGCTCGGGGCTCCCGAGCCTCGCCCGAATATATCGACAAGTCTTAAATTACGAAACGGACCTACTCGAACCTTTGAAATGCCCAAAACGGGGATAAATCTAAGAATCACCCCCTAAAATCAATTGAATCAGACTTATGAACTTCAAAGTCTTAATTTTCCTCTATCGGACCAAAACACCCTTAAACTACTCGGATTGATACTAAATTTTACGGGCAATCTTAAGTTATATTTGAGAACTGTATCGGGATTCGGGACCTATGTACGAGCCTGATACCCATGAAATCAATCATTAATTAGTTTCTTTAAATCCTTAAAACTTCAGATTAACAATATCTAATAAAAATTTATTATTCTGGCTAGGGACCTCGAAATTTGATTCCGAGCATATGCCTAGGTTTCATATTTTCTCACAGACCCTCCAGGACTATCAAATCACGAATCCGGGTTCGTTTGCTCAAAATATTGACCAAAGTCAAACTTAGTCTTTTAAGAAAATCTTAAGGAATCAAATGGGCATATTCCACTCAAAACTCTTCCAAATCACGAACCAACCATCCCCACAAGTCGTAAATTAGCTAAAACAAGAGCGGAAGGTTTTATTTAATGGAACGAGGCTTTAAAAGGCAAAACAACCAGTCGGGTCATTATATTATCCACCTCTTAAATAAATATTTGTCCTCGAACGGACATAGAAAAGTACCCGAGCTGCCGAATAAACATGGATATCTGCTCCGCGTGTCCTCCTCGACTGGTAGGCCCCTCTACTGGACTCACCGCAGAAATCCTCTTGGACCTCAACTAGAGATCTTGCCTATCAATAATGGCTACTGGCTCCTCCTCGTAATACAAACTCTCATCCAACTGGATAGTACTGATGTCCAACACATGGGATAAGTCGGCGTGATACTTCCAAAGCATCGATACATGAAAACCTGGGTGAACTCCTTATAAGCTGGGGGGTAACAGCTCGTAAGCAACCTCCCCAGGTCGCCTTAACACCTTAAATGGGCCAATAAACCTTGGGCTCAGCTTGCTCTTCTTCCCAAATATCATAACTCTCTTCATTAGAGAGACTTTCAAGAGAACCTTCTCACCAACCATAAATGATATATCACGCGCCTTTTGATCCGTGTAACTCTTTTGTCTAGATTGAGCTATGTGAAGCCTCTCCTGGATCAACTTTACCTTGTCCAAGGCATCCTATACCAAATCTGTACGTATAACTTAGCCTCACTAGGCTCAAACCACCCGATAGAAGAACTACAACAGTGACCATATAAAGCCTCGTATGGAGCCATCTCTATGTTGGACTAATAGTTGTTGTTGTATGTAAACTCCGCCAATGGCAAGAACTGATCCCAATGCCCTCCAAAGTCAATCACACGTGCTCTGAGCATGTCCTCCAAATCTGAACTGTCCGCTCCGACTGCCCGTCGTTCTGAGGATGGAATGTTGTGTTGAGCTCTCCACGGGTCCCCAACTCACTATGAATAGCTCTCCATAAATGGGAAGTGAACTGAGGGCCCCTATCTGATATGATGGAAATAGGCACACAGTGCAATCAGACTATCTCCCGAATGTAAATCTGAGCATACCTTTCTGTTGTATAAGTAGTTGCCACTGGAAAAAAGTGGGCCGACTTGGTCAACCTATCAACAATGACCCGCACTAAATCAAACTTCTGCAAATTGTGCGACAACCCAACTACGAAATCCATGGTGATGCGCTCCCACTTCTACTCTGGTACAGGTATCTGTTGTAGTAGGTCACCTGGCCTCTGGTGTTCATACTTGACCTAGTGGCAATTAAAACACCTAGCCATATACTCTACTATGTCCTTCTTCATCCTCCACCACCAATAATACTACCTCAAGCCTTGGTATATCTTCGTAGCTCCCGGGTGAATGGAATACCGCGAACTGTGTGCCTCTACTAGAATCCTATCCCTCAGACCATCAATATAAGGAAAACATGAACGGCCCTAGAGTCGCAAAACACCATCCTCTCGAATAGTAACCTCCTTGGCACCTTCCTGAAGCATCATTTCTATGAGAACCGCCAAAGGTGGATCATCAAACTGT
This sequence comes from Nicotiana benthamiana, assembly GCA_034376525.1. Taxonomy (NCBI): domain Eukaryota; kingdom Viridiplantae; phylum Streptophyta; class Magnoliopsida; order Solanales; family Solanaceae; genus Nicotiana; species Nicotiana benthamiana. Next base: position 24,269,139 of record CM067324.1, on the reverse strand, counting down.
CGGGCCTTGATCTTCCCCAATAATGAAGACTGAGAAACCACACACGTGAGAACTCTGATGGACTTAAGTCCTGCTATACCCAAACCTACCTTACACTCTACTATGAATAAGGATGCATAGTAGCCTTCAAAGATGACTCTTTGGCCTTTAGACTCGCTTCGGCGACTTCGCCCTTTAAGTGACAAGGGGGTGATCCGCTCCAAGCGGAAAGCGATAGTGAATCCGAACTTTCCCACGCTCATCCAAACCAGCCTCAAAAAGCGATCGGAAAGCGAAGCCCTTCCTTCCAATCCAAGTCGGCAAAGCCGCCCCTATATTTAACCACTGCATGGCTGCAGCCACAAGTGCAGGATCTATGGGAGGCAGGTGCTCCCAAAAGGTAGCCAGGGTTTGCTGCCAGTAAAGAAAATCCTCCCTTCTTGCTTCCTTAGGGTACGTCCCCTATCGCCTTTCATTTTGAAAAGGAATTATTTGCACTAGCTTCAGTTAGCCGTGAAGTACGCTGATACCCCGGTTGTCTATAAATCGTCACAATAAAGTGTGATTACCTTAAATAGATGGCTATGAGACTAGTGCAATCAGGTAATCGACCAAGTAATCCACATACATGATTAAAGAGCATTCCAGCCCTAGCGTACTTATCCACTAGCATTGAAGGAGAAGAATGACAAGGTCTGCTTCCACAGTAAGGATTGCCACTTAGTCCAATCCAAGAGCAAACAAGGGACGCATCATTAAGCAAGAACCCGAGCTAAGAGCGGGGCAGTTCAATTAAGGTATAGAGAAAGCTCCAAGCTAATCCGAAGATGTTATCACGGACGAGCCACATGCAGGGAAACTTGCACGTGTGGTTTACCCGCAGCTTCTGTCCATGAATCTTCTTTCGCTTGGTTACGACCAGTCTCTCCTTTTTTTTATTCCATCAAAGGCCAGTTTTAATTTATCCTTCGAAATTTCATCCATAAGAGCCCACTTACCTTTCTCCAAGATTGAAGTTAGAACTAGGAGTCCTAAAATCTTAATGAAAAGGAGCTTGGCATCCATAGCATGATGAGCCCAAGTTACGGCAGCTCCAGATGAAAGGGGATCTGCGACAGCAGAGATAAAAGTTTAAATGAAATTCGAAAAGTTCAGGTGATTTGCAAACATTCCACCTCAAGTCAATCAATAGTAAGCTGAGACGGCACAGGTCTTTCTTTTAGGTCTTTCCTTACCAGCAAATAAGGGAATTCAAGGTCGGGGACATCTGCTAGAGCTCGCAATTGACATTTCTCACTAAGTTTTTAGGAGATTCCCGAGAGTTCGACTGACTTATAGGATTTCACCGAGGTCTATTTTTTACCTTTGGTGGTAACAACAGAGTAAGCAGTTCCACTTCTTGCTCTTCCAATTCAAAAAGACTTGTCGGAAATCGCCGGTTGGGTTGGTCCGACCAAGAAAGGCATGGGACTTTTGGGCAATTCTTGGGCCGAGTGTTGTATGGTTACCTAGTGATTTACAAGCACCCTCACTGCACACTTTCTATATATCTATCTCCACCCAATCAAAGATGTCCATGCCATAGAGAATCAGGCACGGCAAAAACGAGACTAGGGATCATGCTCCCCGCTTTCTTCTTGTGGTTACTATTAGAACACAAGCCAAGGAACTCAAAACCACAACACAAGCACCCTTTATTTACTAGTTTTGGAGTTTTCGCCCTTTGCTTCCGGCTTTGATGAAGGTAAATAGTCAAAAAAGTTCCCCGTAGAACGCGAGCGAGGCTTTCATCGAAATAAAGAGAGAGGCCCAGCTGGTGCTTTTTCTGTGTTAGCCAGGTGAAAGGCTTGCTTGACTATAAATAGATTAGTGTATTAAGTAAGAAACTACTAAAACCTCTATTCCCGATTTTGGGCTATAAGACTCTTAGCTTCCAGCGAGCTAGGTGCATAAGCTTATTTTACTACAAAAATGATTCCTCCCTCAGCAAAAAGTGGTCCGCCAACTGAACTTTCCTTGTTGTGATAGGGGTACCGCCTTTTCATTACCACTAAGGAGCCGTAGCTTTACTTAGATAGGGCTTGACTGCCTTACCTTCTATTATATTAGTAAAGGGCCTTTAGGCTTGACTTTACAAATATAATATCAAGTAAAGGGGCATGTATCCTTTTTTTGTAAAGAAAGAGGGCTACTTCACGAGCCGCTACTAATAATCGAAAAGGTTCACAACGAGTTCAGTCTATAGTGACAAAGAGAACGTTTCCGCCGGAGGGGTTTGTCTCCATGGAAAAAGTATTCACTACTGCTTACAGTGCCTTCTAGTGTAAGGGTTAGTAAGACCTACCCGCTTTATTGAGCATTTTCATTCACTGAAGCAACTTGAACAAAATAAAAGTAAAAGAATCAAATTCATTGACTTCGAAAAGGAGGTCAATTAAATGAGTACTAACTCTTTTCTGTTACTTTGTTACAACGTGTGAAATGACTTAGTCAAGAGATCGATCTTAGGATATCGGCAAAGGAAGAAGGTGGATACTACTTTGATTCCGATTCGGGCGGAGGAAGACTGATTTAGAGGGGTAGGCATTCCCGTTACACAGGGCCCCCCAAGAAAAAAGAAATGCGGTACCGGCTGTGATCACACGCTGGACACAAAACCGTCATTCTTATGCTTCGGCTTAAACGGGACAAAAGTAGCTATCTGGCACACTAGGTTGTTTGCCTTGCCAAGAAGGATACGTTCTCTAGGATTATCACTCAAGTCTTGGACTTGGATTCTGTGTTGTCTTTGATGTCTGATATTAATGTAGTCTAATTCCAAACCAACTGCAGTACCTAAGCTATCCTTTAACACATTACCCATTCCATAAATAAGGGGCCCTTACAAGAAGTCCCTAGACTAGGGAGATAAAACATCTCCTCAGGTGAACAAGGCGAGCGCCTTCAAAGATTGCTCCAGTCGCCTGAATCCTTGTGGATTGATTGTGGGGGATTTAGGCGTGTCACGCCAACCATCTTCCAGTTCCTGGATAATCATTCCCGGATAATGCTTGCCGCAGGGGCTAACCATATCTTCGCGCATATTTCCTTGGTTGTCTAGGAGTTGAATCAGAAGCATCGAATGAAAAGTTCTTTCCAAGACCATCTGCTATTGAATTCAGCTGCTGTTGCCGGGCGAGATTCTATTTTTCCTTGTAGTCTACGGGATTTTACTCTGGGGAAGCTCATGGATCGAGGAGATTCCCTTGAAGATCACTTACCCAGCTCTGGAAGGACATGAGTGGGGAATTATCACCGAATTTGATCCAAAAAACACAGGGCGGAGTTACCTTATTGGTGAGTCTTGGCCGGGTTAGTGTTTAAGAAAGAAAACCTTATTGTAGGTTCTTTTTTATTTAAATAGTGCCAAATTCAAAAATAAAAGGAAAAAGATGCTTGTACGCACATTAGATTTGCTAACTCAATTGATCCTACTGTGTCTAGATCAGGGTTCCCCTCGGCAAACTGGGATAAAGTTGAGACAAAAGATCTCGATTCAAGATAAATTCATGAAAAAGTGGTAGCTCTTTAGGATCTACTCCAGCGTTTAAGAATTGGTTAATCGGTAAAGATAGATGTACTTGATGCCCCGCCCAAGAGAGAGACCCAAGTCCTAGTAGCCCTGCCAGATGTACCGGCTTGAATTCACTTTCACTTTAGGAAAGGCTCGAAGTGCTTTCTCCTACTATGGTGGAGTTTACCAAGAAAGCATGATGGCAGTTTAAGGTTTTGCATTGATTATAAAGAACAAGTACCTTATGCCTCTTTTTGCAGACCTTTTCGATTAGTTGAGTGGAGAACCTGTAGTAGTTACGGATCTGTCTAGGTTATGTAGGCGCTCGTCCCTTCTCTGGGATGCTACTGGTAGACTGTTGCACAGAAAGGGCGAAAAAAGCAACCTTTCTTAGCGTTCTTTTCAAGCGCTTAGCTTCTGCTAGTGGCGGGGCGGCAAGGCCATGTTGTTCTGTTGGAAGCCGAAGACAAGAAGGTACGAACGAAGTGACGGGCCCCTTTATTTTTCTTGTTACTGTTCTAATGTTCAGACGGACGAATGCTGCTAGGGGAGTGCATAATAGACCAGCTGAAGATGGAAGAGTGAACGTTGTCTAGCCTAGAGCCCGGGAAGCTCTAAAGGTAAGGGTGCTAGATTCAAGATGAAAATATTTCTAATCTTCCCCACTCCACCTAATTTGGCAAAGAACTCACGGCGATCTCTGAGAAAACCACACGACTGCTCGTGAAAGATAGATGAACGCATAAAACAACTATTAAACATATGCGCCAGAGCGATTAAAACGAGAGCGTCCCTTTCACCGGGACAAACAACCCATTTATGATCAGGGTCCTTACTCCGGTGATCTCTTTCCTACCGAGACACGCAAACTCCCATCGTGTCCCAGATCACATTCCGTGAATCTAAAGGGGGCGTTCGCCACACTGGAGCCCCAGGAATGGAACCCAGGTCGGCCACAACTCCTATAAAAATCATAAGCAACTCCGCGGCTGCTTTATCTATTATATTATGCCACCCAATCAAACCGCAATCAACAGGTAATCCCGCATCTGATTGTTCATTGAGTGCGGAGGCCCTTCAAATTTACACGATGATCCCTCTATGATGGAATTCTTCTTCCTCTCCAACTTTACGATATTATTCTATCAAAAGCTAGTGATTAGCTGACAGTATGGTATCTCGACTAAGGGCCGACTCCACTACTTAAGATTGTCGAATCTAATCTACCTTCTATGACCCAGCTTCTGTTATTTGAACCAGTTACGTTAATTGTTGTACATGACTTTACTTTGACGCGTTGGCCTTTCCCTATATCTTAATTAATCGGAAGAGTCAGTGGCTATCCTGCACAGGAAGAAGTCCCAACGAGCCCTCTTTTTTATTTGGAATACGGGCGCTAGGCGCTCCCGTGGTTCGCGAGAAGGAAAAAGGATGTTACATCTGGCATGAGATGATAAAGAGAGAGCTTCCTCTATCGATGAACAGCGGATTGACGGAGCTCTTGGCATTGTCTTCTCCTTGGTTCTATCAGCTATGGAGTCTTCCTCTGGTTCTTCCCGTCTCTAGAGATAAGTTAATCGGAGTTCCCGGAAGGAGGTCCCACCATTTACTTGACTCTTAGTACCTTTGTTGGTTTTGGGCAACAGGGATCAACTTCCAGGACTGTATCACTCCCGATGGTGAGGGCTCTGGTACATAGTCTTTCTGTTGCTCCTGTTATCCGCAAGGAAAAGGGTCACCGAAGTAGGGGACCACAGCTACCGAAGTGAACCGTTAGAAACCGGGGTATAAATAACAACAAGTCAGGCATGAAAGCCAAGTGAAGTGACTAGAGGGTTAGGGTGCGGTGCCAATTCTTATGAACGCATAGCATTCTATGGGTACATAGAATCAAACGTAAAGCAGCGCTCTCTTGGCAGAGTTTTAGGCGGCAAGAAGCCCCCCATCTATTCATGATTCCGGATCCAGATATGGAACTGGAATGTGCCGAAGTTTTCCTGAATCAATGAGAGAGATCCATGTGCGACCGCTCCTTCGACTGATTGTTCGCATCGGATCTCAGGTTCTCTATTGCACTCCCTAAACAGGGTTCTCTTTCATTAACATTCAGTGAAGGTGCATAGCTTCTTTGAATATCCCGCTGATTGACTACTACATCTAGGGACGGGATTGATACCGAAAGAGAGGTCTTTCTTTATGGTTATGAAATCGCTTTGATTGAAAAGCTCGAAAGGAGGCTTACTACCAGCACTAGAGTGGGATAAGTAAACCTTGCCATAGGTCAATCCCTTCCCCTACTCGGGCAAGCAACAAACCCTTTTTAACAACCTCTTATGATTTATTCCCGTGGGAGCATGGGAGCGATATCTGCTTTTGACTGATAGAAAGCATCTCTCTTTTGTCCCTCCTGACCGAACTCGCCAAAAAAATCACAATAGAAAAAGTTGTTCTTGTCGGGAGAGTAGCGTCGGAGACATCTTTATCTGAGGAGGAGGCTTCGTCGTCCGGCTCCTCATAAATGATGTTAGGATCTGCCGGCTCATCCTCGGAATCCGAAAAGAAAACAGAGAAAGAACAGAATCACTTTATTTCAGTGACATATCTAATCAGACTGAATAGGATTTGAAGAGTTGTCACGATCATTCACAAAAATTTCAGTGAACTATTGAAGCTATCAGTGTGATTGATCAGACAAGTACCAAGGGCTTTTGGGTGAACAAGGCCGAGCGCCTTCAAAGGTTGCTCCAGTCGCCTGAACCCTTGTGGATTGATTGTGGGGGATTTTGGCGTGTCACGCCAACCATCTTCCAGTTTTCCTGGATAATCATTCCCGGATAATGCTTGCCGCAGGGGCTAACCCTATCTGCGAAAACCTTTACCAAGTCCGAACGATTGTCGACCACCAGATCCGCTGGTAATATCAATATCTATACCAGAGATTGCTTTTAGCTTTATCTTTTCAGAGACAGGAATTTTCGGTGGAGCGGTGAAATGCGTAGAGATTGGAAAGAACACCAACGGCGAAAGCACTCTGCTGGGCCGACACTGACACTAGACGAAAGCTAGGGGAGCGAATGAGATTAGATACCCAGTAGTACTAGCTGTAAACGATGGATACTAGGCGTTGTGCATATCAACCCCATGAACGAATGAAAGGAATCACTACACAAGAATAGAGCCCTTTTTCTTCATTCACTTGGTATCAGATCTTTTCTAAATGAATCATTTGCCCTTCGACGGGAACTCCTACTGCTTCTATCTATCTACGTCATTCTTTCTTTCATAAATCAAGCAATTTCCCACGGTCAAGCCTAGTAGAGCTCCTAGTCCGACAAGACTAGCAAAGATGCTATCAGGCCTAGTTACCATAAGAATGGAAGGGAAAGCGAAGGACAGAAACCATTTCACAAGAGCTTCAAGAAGAGTGAATTGAATTAGCCGCGGGTGGTGGACCTCCTTGTGATTTACTTGATCGTCAAGAAGAGTTAGTAGCGCTTCAGATTGATCACGAGGGACAACTTCTCTTGATCACTCCTTCTTGTTTACTAGCTCATACTTTGAATTACGACAGCTGATGACGGGTCTAGAGACCTTTTTGCCTTGAGAAAAGCTCTTATAGGAGAGGGTGTTGAGGTCCTCTTACTAGTTCCTACTTCGCTTCAAGAATGTAGCTGAATATAGCTGTTAGAGCTAGTTGCCTCTTTGTAGCTGTTCTCCTTCCTGGTGCTCTTAGGACTAGGACTCAAAAAGAAAACAAGACACTAAGTTGTTGCGCTAACTCTCTAGCGCTAGCGCACTACGGCTTTTCAGCCTCCTGCAGGTCTCTTCATTCCCTCTGCCTTACACGGACTTAAAAGAGTACCTAAGGCGGATTAGTGGTTTATTTTCAAAAGGGATTTTATTTACCGTAGCTTTTATATAACTAACTGCTAAGCCACTAATCAAACAGCTAATAAAATAAAGTCGATCACTACTGAGACAGCTCACAAAAGTCGTTTCAGTTCCCAAATGGGTAAATTCAATAGAATAGACGCATGTTGGCATTCCAGCCTTCCTTCTCCTTTCAGGGCCTATCCATTGAATATCTGAACTGGTTGTTTGCTGTTAAATAATTATTCTTTAGGGATACTTTTGGTAAGACCTATAGTTGGAGGTTACTATCAATGTTGGGTCAGATCCGAATACCTGCGAAGGTTTAGAAGCCTTGGACACCAAGAAGTTTCAATCTGAAAGAGAATAGAAAGGCGGCGGGCTCATCTGCACAGAGGAAATAGGTTCCTAAAGGGCGCTCTGAATATCGGGTTTGATTGTTACTTTCTTTCCTTGCCCCACTCCCACCTACCTCTTCCGAAAAGACAACCTCAATCATTCATTACATATGATATATCGAGAGTTCAAGACCATAACGTAATTCTCTTCACCAGAAAGATAGACAAATAGGCAATCCGATAGATAGATTATGGCTTCCTCACTATCAGCAAGCTCCCACGGGCGATGAACTGCTTCCGACTTCTTCATTCTGTTTGTAGCCATACCGTATAGAGTGAAAAATACCGGCATTGTATTATTGTAAGTTCTCTGTTCCAAACATTTCCTGAAAGTATACGACAAGTTTTAAATCTTAATGCAGAGAAATATCCAATCTCACAAGTTCATTAGCCAAGGACTGAATGTCCAAGGCTAGTGGCCTCTCCTATACTGGAATGAATGTCAAGCTACCTATAATCTCTGCCTTTCTGCTTAAGGCATCCGTGACCATATTTGCCTTGGCCGAATGATAAAGAATGGTGATGTCATAATTCTTCAGTAACTCAACACACCTTCGCTGCCTCAAATTAAGATCCCTCTGTTTGAAAAAATGTTGTAAGTTGCGATGATCAATATAAACCTCACATGATACCCCATACAAATAAAGCCTCCATATCTTAAGAGCATGAACAATCGTGGCCAACTCCATATCATGCACATGAATATTCTTCTCATGAACCTTCATCTGGAACGAAGCATAAGCAATAACTCGCCCCTCCTATATCAATACACATCCCAATACAACATGTAAAGCATCGCAATATACCATATACATCCCTGAACTAGAAGGCAATACAAGAATTGGTGCCATAGTAAAAGTTGTCTTGAGCTTCTGGAAGCTCTCCTCACAATCATCGGACAAATGGAAAAGAGCACCCTTCTGGGTCAATCTAGTCAAAGGTGATGCAATAGATGAAAAGACATGCACGAATCGCTGATAATAACCTACTAGCCCCAGGAAACTCCTGATCTTGGTCACTAAGGTAGGACCTGGCCAACTCTAAACTGCCTTAATCTTCTTGGGATCCACCTTAACACCTTCTTCTAACAAAACATGCGCCAAGAATTCCACTGACTCCAGCCAAAACTCACACTTGGAGAACTTGGCATATAGCTTCTGCTCTCGCAAGTTCTGAAGCACTACTCTCAAATGCTGCTCGTGCTCCCCCAAGCTACGGGAGTTATGTCGTCAATGAAGACAATGATAAATGAATCAATATACGGTATGAACACCCTGTTCATCAAGTCCATAAATGTTGCTAGGGTATTAGTCAAGCCAAAGGACATCACCAAAAACTCATAATGGTCATATCTAGTCCGTAATGCAGTCTTTGGAACATTCGAGTCCCGAATCTTCAACTGATGGTACCCTGACCTCAAGTTTGTCGTAGAGAACACCCTATCACCCTGCAACTGGTCGAACAAATCATCGACATGAGGAAATGGATACTTGTTATTAATGGTGACTTTGTTCAACCGACAGTAGTCAATGCACATCCTCATTGTCCCATCCATCTTATTCACAAATAACACTGGTGCACCCCAAGGTGATACACTAGGTCTAACAAAACCCTTTGGTAACAACTCCTCAAGCTGCTCTTTCAACTCCCTTGGAGTCATGTGGTACGATGGAATAGATATAGGTTGGGTGCTTGGAGCCAAATTGATACAGAAATCAATATTGTGATCTGGTGGCATGCCAGGAAGATCAGAAGGAAACACATCGGCGAACTCTCAAACCACTGGAACTGAATCAATCGCCGGAGACTTTGCGGTTGTGTCCCGAACATAAGCTAGATAAGACAAAACCCCTTCTCGACCATATGCCGAACCTTCAGGAAAGAAATAACCCGACTAGATGAATCAATTGTGCAACCCTTCCACTCCAACCTCGGTAATCCTAGCATTGCTAATAAAACACTCTTGGCATGGAAATCTAGGATAACGTGATATGGAGACAACCAATCCATTCCCAGGATAGGCTCAAAGTCGACCATGTCAAGCAAGAGGAGATCCGCTCTAGTCTGGGAACCACAGAATGTGACGACGCATAACTGGTAGATCCGATCCATAACCACAAAATCACCCGCAAGAGTGGACACATGAATATGAGTGCCCAAAGGCTCAGGAGAAATAACCAGGAAACGAGCAAATAGAGATGACACGTATGAATAAGTAATAAGCAAACATTTAAATAATAAACACACACATAAAATAATAAACTAACATATAAATAATAAACTAACATATAAATAATTATGTTAACATATAAATAATCAAGTATCAATAAAATTATATTATAGAAATTATATCAACCTAAGTAACAATATAGTAAAAATATCGATTAAATATTAATATAAAAGATATTGCAATATATTTAAAGATGCTAATCAATTAAAAAAAATCCTTAAGTTAATATTGTTCAAATTACAGACATAGTCATGGAGGATCCCCCTGTGCATCCCGGACCTGCATCTCTAAAGCTACTTTGGCTACAGACGAACCATAGGTCTTCATACATATGGGATGGGCAGTCTTTGTCCCGTACATTCCGCACCAGGCATATAGACGATATATGGGAGTTCATTAGGAAGAACCCACTCTATCCTCGTATAGTTAGATGTATTTAGTATACATGCTTCTACAAGATCATTGACATTGGTTAGTTGGAGTTCGACTGGCATTTATCACGGGTATGATAGAGCGGTGGCAATCGAAGACGCGCACATTTCATCTAATCATTGTCGAGGCTACTATCACGCTTGAGGACATGGAGGTTCTTTTCACCCTGTTTGTTGGTCGATTACATGTAGCTTACTGCATGCACTTAGAGACTATACGGGATCAGATTACCTAGATATGTTGTAGCGGCTCACAGGTTATCAGCCAGCGAAGGAGACTACATTAAGTGGGCCTAGTCATTTGCAGTTAACGCCTATCCATAAACATGTGGGGGTGATAGATGTGGAGATTACGGATGATTCACCGGTGAAGGTTATCGAGTGGCACATGAGATTGTTGCTGCTGATGCTACTGATATTTGGTGGTGTACTATTCCCCAACACTTTGAGAAACCTAGTCAGCTTGATATTTCTAAATCATCTTGAGCTGCTAGATGATTTGCCTAGTTACAGTTGGGGTGCAACTGTTCTAGGTTACCAATATAGGCAGATGCGTCGGGCGTGCATGGGCGCCCAGAGAGACATCACCGGATTTTTACCAATGTTGCAGGTGAAAACATATTCAAATCTTTTCATGATTATGACACACATAGTAAAAAAACACCTTAAATATTACGTCCACAATTTATATTAAGTTTGGGCATGGGAGCGGTTCCTGTAGTTCCAGCCACCTCTATCACCAATCGGTCCAGATGCACCACTCTACCGTTTCTCCCATTATCTTGGAGGTGGGCTGATAGGCGAGGCTACGGATGCAAGGTCGAGTCTCGACATCATCTCCCATATTATAGGGATTTGTTAGATTTTCTTAAAGGTGCCCAGGTACATCTATACTTAATTTTACTTGGCCTAGGTTTATATGTGTTGGGTTTACTCACGATTTCATGTGCCTAATTTTTAGTTCTTATGGAGGAAATACAGTAAAGTGCTCATTGCTGGTTTGCCTAATTTTTTCTCCCGCGACCGAGTCATGTGGAGCTATTTCGTCCCATTGATATGCATCGATATTGTCGAGCACCAAGCCACCGAGCGAGTCCTTTGCTAGTTTGGTCAACCGCAGCTTATACCTATTTCGCCTGCTTGTCTTAGGACACATTACTAGCGAGATGATCATTCTAGGGTTGACTGTACATACGTGGCCTGGCTAGAGGCCTAGATTGAGACTTGGGACCATGGGTATGACTTGATTCTGCCACCCCTCCACCTGAGTGTATGGATAACAAGCATGATTACATGGGCTAGTATCGCAGATTCACCCCACTTCTCATCAGAAATCTCATTCATCGAGCTGGTGGTCGGTATATTCCATATGCTTGGAGACGTGAGGAACTGGTATGTTATTTGTCATACTTACTTATAACATTAAATTATCTTTTTGTAATTAATATTTTGCATGTTATGTAGTCTATTGGCTTACATGAGCTCTACCAGTTGGGATAGCAGATACTGCAGCATATCGTCGAGAAAGCGGTAGCTTTGCACGAGTATGGCTGGAGGGTTACAGACTTAATCTCAGGGAAATTAAGCCATGCCCGAGATGTTTAACGATTAGGATACGAGGCTGTTTATGTGTCACCAAAAGAGTACCATCATGGTCCACCAGTGGAACCTGAACAGACATGGCAGGCATGGCTAGAGAAGAAAGGGTGTCCTACGAGGTCGTGGTGGTCGGCAAGGACGAGGTCCCCAACAAGGGGGCATTGAGGCATTTGTGGAGGATATTAAGGATGATCAGCCGAGTGACTACCCTGAGCCACAGGATGCTCCTCCTGATATGCCTTTATCCAGCCTTCAGTTGTCTCAAAGGACTTTGCAGTTGACCCCTCCAGCTCCAATGTTGATCGCAAGCACATCCATAACACGGTAGTAGTGGGACCAATATTTTCCTGATCCCTTAGAGCCATCGACGACTGTTGATGATCGTCCGACATGAGACGTGAATAGTGGCCGACGACCGAGTAATGGCTCATCATCGAAGAATGCTGAGGATCTTTCACAGTCACCGATTTCTTTATATTACTATTATTTCTATTTGTTTTATATCATTGATTAGTCAACAATATCTAAATCATTTTTATTTTTCTAACAAACATCGTCATCGCCCATCACGGAGGTCACTTTGTGCGATACTGACATGCTGGTGATGGATAATTTTGTTTAGGAGCCCGTCGAGACCATGGTATGACCATTAAAAAAATTTGCTAACACGTATGTTAGTTATTTCATATAATGATCCTGATAGTGTAGCCGGCCGGGATAGGATGCGCCTCAGGTCAACCAATGCTTTAAAGAATACATGCCATGAGACACATTGACATTTAATAATCTATATATATGGCATTAAATATATAATAGCAATATTATTTATGCTTTAATTAATTGCGCATGTGTTTTTATACCTCGAGTTATTAATCAATGTAATACTAGAACACAAAAAAATGACAACTTAACATAAATTTTAATTTGGTACAGTTAAAGATAATACATGACACATACAAAATTTAAATAAAATACTACACTCAGCACATCCAATATTTTGTTTAGTCACTTTCGCCCATTATTCTATGCTTAAACCACTTAAGTTTCTCTTTCAACCTATTTTTTTCTACTTCTGCCTCTTTTAGTTTCTCCTTCACTGCCGCAAGTTGTTCTTGTAGTTTAAAGATCTAGAGTTCGTATTCACCTGTCATATTCCAAATATTTACCAAACATGATTTGTAGTATTCCTGGTTAATGGGTTCATCATACCATTCTTCAAATTCACATTGATTTTCATCCTACCAATGAAGAATATGACACAACACTATTAATTAACCATATCACCAACATCCATTTGATTTTGTGTATGCATTCTTTTTTTCTCTTGCCATTGATGCACATAATCCTTGTTACACACTATTTTAAATGGTTTCGGTGACCAATAATGCTCAGCACTCACTGGTTGCAACTGTCCACTATAGGTATTTAAGTATGCAAAAGCACTATATTCTTTATCAACATACCTGAATGCTGCGAAACATGTATGTTGAAAGCACTTTATGGCATGTGAGTGTTACCCCCATGTTCTTTGTACGTGAGAGTACGTCGTAAGTCAATTTATGTAAGCTCAAAAATAATATTATATTTGGAAGCATATAGAATAAGTTAATCATGTTACATTGGAGGTTACAAATATTAACATCATGAATAAAGAGTGCCAAGAGGGTTGGAAATCTTAGAAGCTAAACCAATTAAAGAAAATAAGTTTCGTCGAAAGTCGACAAGCTTGGAATGTTATAACATGTACTCTGGGGAGATACTAGGGTTGTTAACATGATAAGAAAGTTATGATATGAGTTATCTTAGTCGTATGATAGTCATTTTCTACGTTTTGAAGGCATGCAAGTTGTGGAACAAAATTTTGCAATGGTCATCACAAGTTACATTCATAAATGTATTGAAAATTAGGTCAAATATAGATGCAATTTTCTCCCATTTTACTTTGAATGATGAGGTTATCTACCTATAAAATTGATGATGTACGAACCTAGTTTCTAACTCATTAAATAGTTTATCGATACAATGTCAGAGTAGACAGATATTCATATTTTTGCAAGATTGCGCCAAGCAACTATCTATGGGACCCACCATGGCAGTTGAGATCTATTGAATATATATATATATATATATATATATATATATATATATATATATATATATATATATATATATATATATATATATATATATATATATATATATATATATATATATATATATATATATATATATATATATATATATGTATGTATATAAAAGACGCCACAACCCATTTTAACTCATTATTTTTCATTATCTTCAGAACCTAGACACCTAAAAATAATCTCTCAAGGTTCTATCAAGATACAAGACCCAAAACAAAGAGCAAACAACACAAATCAAGTTTCAGGAATCCCGTTGCGCTAAGTTTTTTGTTTTTCTTATTGTTGCTGATTTTTGGGTGGTTCCAACTCGTGTGGGAGGTTGTTTTAAGTGGTTTAAGTTCTGTAAAATAATATCCCAAGGTTTTCATATCAACCCTAGGTTATTTCAAGTATTTCAGAGGGATTACACCATACTTCAACATAAAAAGTTAGTTTTAGTGAAGAACAACACCTCTTTGAGGGTGTGATGTCATTGAGGATAGTTATATGTTATGTTTGGCTGAAATTTCAAGTTATTGCTACTTGATAAGGTGAGTATAATACCCAACTAATTTTTCTTAAGCTTTCTTGTATGTTGGCTAAGTTGTTAGAAAGATAAACTACAAGATACTACTTGGATTAGATTAAGTCACTTCTATCGTGTTGTATTGCCATTGAGGGATGCTGTAAGCTAAATATAACTTAGATTTTGACTTGAAGTTACTGTAAGAGGTATGTATATTGTGTTCTTACATGTTCTTAAGGGTATCTTGATGTTTATTAAGTTAAATGGATGGACTAGACATGAACTAGTGAATAAAGTTGCTAATTGATAGTTGGAGTTATGGACTATTTCCTTTGTTATAAATATATGGTATAAGGATGGAATCATTGATGAATGATTTAGTTATCATGTCAGTGATATTGTTACACTAATGCAAGAAGTCTATCAATGGTGATACGGGGTATACAGATTGCAATAGAAGCTTGACCTTCGTTGTAAATTAGTTTTGACTTGTTGTTGCTATATGGTATCTTCTTTTTGATATTTATATGTTGTTGGATTTCTCTGGTTAGTTTTGTTGGTATATGGTATTGGAGGACGCCATTGTTACATTGGATATGTTTTCCAAATTTACATAAATGAGCTACTAGTTCAAGTTGCGGACTTAGCCTTTATTGAGAATTGATTTTGAATCTCCTTATGCTATGGTAGATTGAGTTAAGTTGTTTGAAGAATTGATTGGCACTTCCTACTTTCCTTTGGCATGATCTAAAGTGAAATGAATATAAACGATACACTAATTCATAAGGAATCTACTCCTAGAAACTAAGATTGTCTATGTTGTTATTTCCTTATAAAGCTATTCTAAGCAAGTATGTACTGGCATAAATTCAACACTCCTTTACATCAATGACGATGCACCTCTAACTTTTTTAACAAACCTCTCTGCCATCTGCTTGAATGATATTCGCAACATGACAGTAACATGCAATCCACATGCAGATTTCAATAACCAGTTGCAAAATTCTGGCACATTTGTAGTCAGAATTTCCCATCTTCTACCACCTTCCACATGAAAAGTCCATTTGTCAAGTTCATGTCACACCAACCAAGTATATTCTCCTTGATCTTCCTGCCTAATCAATTCCATTCGCCTCCTAAATATACACTCTTGGTGATCTGTTTAGCCATCCACATTAAATCATGCAAGTCCTTGTTCAGATTAGCTCTCTAGAAGTTGGCCTTCAAGTTCCTAAACAGTAACGGTGGCAGGAATACGGTTCCTTCCATGTACGCAAATTCAGTACAAAACATAAAATACCGCCATGACTATCAGAAATTAGACAAACACCTAAACACTGTCTGACATCATGCTCCTTCAAGTGGTTCAAAAATAATGTCCACGTCTCTTGGATTTTATTGGCACAAATAGCCAATGCTAAGGGAAATATACTTCCATTAGCATCTACTAAAATGGAGATCAACAACTTAATATCGTACTTCTAATAGACATGAGTGCCATCTATGGATATTACCAGCCAATGCACAAAACCATCAATGGCTGGTTTAAATGCTTAGAACACTTATATGCTATTCTCAGACTCTGCTCAAGCTTTCATTTAACAACAGTCACGGGGTTAAAGTGTTGCAATACGGCCATGTACCTGGGTAGAGATGCAAAGGACTTATCCCAGTTAACATAAATAATTTCAAACCGAGAAATGTCTTTCTTTTGGTGATGATACACCCACATACCTAGTGGAAAGATGTTATATGCTCTTTGATCTTATACCTTATGGATTCTTCAATATATGGAATCAACACAAGAGATATCAAATCAAGATTCAAACTAAAATGATTCCCCCAAAATGTGTCCATTTTGCAATTGTAGGTGCCAATTACCCACAATCCATATAGTTTCAACTTTCTCGCGTGCAGCATTCAATTACAACCTTGAAACTATCTACAACAAATAACTTTGTACACATGCGGAGATGACTCATGAACCACGATCTTACGATTCTTTTTTATGTTGTACATTTGCACGGCCTTGCTTAGGCACTCTTCATTAACAAAAAACATGTCCTTTGACAACACTGTTGCTATAGATTCATTCCACATTTGTTGTCCGAATTTCGTCAAGATCCCTTTCAAGGGCATCCACATCCGGCATACTTGGCAAGTTATCAAGGTCGGGAATCTCCCTTGAATGAAACGGCACATGTGACTCATACACTCTTGGTCTAACCTGAGGTGCAACATGCTCCCTCATCAAATCAGATGCATTATTATTGTCTTCTTCACCATCACCCTTATCGGGAAGGGAGTGTCATATCCAAACTCATCGGTATTATTATCATAATTACTATTCTCTTTCTAACTTTACGCATCTTCCATATCCTGATTAAATGTCGTCTTCGGACAATTGAATAAGGATAGGACCTTCAAGTTGCTCGTTTTCACTGCATAACAAATAAAATAACGGGTTTCTTATATTCATCCAAACTTTACATATAAACTCTATCACTTCACTTACAAATCATAATGTATTGATATTCCACGATGCACATTATCCTGTTGGTGATGACTCCTAGATTGACCACCATGATCCTACACACCAAAACTAGCACTACCACAAAAAAAAGTTTTACTGATAATTATTTAGTGGCAATTAGCTACTTGCCAGTAATTCTCTCAGTACAAATATTAGCGGCATTTGTGTATTTTCCACGAAATCGTGTATTTTACCAGCCATTCAAAGTAATGGCCAGTAAAGGTTAAAAGATTAAGTTTATTTCTATTGTTATGAAATATTAGATTATGGTGGATGTCCATAACTCCTATAACACCCACTACTTTAATCCATTATCTCCATAACTCCCACTACTCCAATACTTATGGTTGTAACTCCCACACCTCTATGATCTCCCCCATGATCTTCCTCCATGATCTCAAAAGCTTAATGACATATTTATGGAATTCTTTTAGTATACCTCTATGTAGTACTATAAATAGAGGATGAGAAATCATTTTGTAATACACTTGGATACATAGAAGAAATATATTCTCTTCTCTATTTCTCTTTACTTTGTTGTCTATCTTTTTGTTTATTACTTTGAGTTAAGTTTTGTAACACGTTATCAGCACGAAGCTCTACTATTTCAAGAATCTCTTTGAGAAAATTAAGGTATTTTTTCTCCTCCTAATTTTGTTTTAATTATGTCTGACATTAT
Organism: Nicotiana benthamiana; assembly: GCA_034376525.1. NCBI lineage: Eukaryota > Viridiplantae > Streptophyta > Magnoliopsida > Solanales > Solanaceae > Nicotiana > Nicotiana benthamiana. Next base: position 24,251,218 of record CM067324.1, on the reverse strand, counting down.
GAAAAGAAAGTTTATTGCCCTTGAAATTTCGGGCAAGAACTACATGACATGGGTGTTGGATGCTGAAATCCATTTAGATGCAATGGGTCTTGGAGACGCCATTAAAGACAGAAATAATGCATCCACCCAAGACTGTGCTAAGGCCTTGATTTTCTTGCTCCATCACCTTGATGAAGGTTTGAAAATTGAATATCTCACAGTCAAAGATCCACTTATCTTGTGGAATGGCTTAAAGGAGATATATGACAACTTAAAGTTGGTCACTCTGCCACAAGCACGATATGATTGGGCTCATCTGAGGCTCCAAGACTTTAAGTCTGTTTATGAATATAATTCTGCAATGTTTAGAATTACTTCTAAATTGAAACTCTGTGGAGATACTATAACTGATTATGATATGCTTGAAAAAACGTTTACAGCGTTTCATGCCTCCAATATGGTTCTGCAACAACAGTACTAAGAGAAAGGTTTCAAAAAGTACTCTGAGCTGATTTCTCTTCTCCTTGTGACTGAGCGAAACAATGACCTGCTCATGAGCAATCACGAAAATCGACCCACTGGGTCTACACTATTGCTTGAAGTAGATAAGGTGTATTCCCATTATGCTAAGCGTGGAAAAGGCTATGGCTTTAATCATGGTCGTGGTCGTGGTCGGGGTCATAGCCGTGGACGTGGACAAGGAAGAAATTTTCCTGGTGTTAGTCACCCCCCAAAGAGATATAACCACCAAAAGCGGAAATGGAATTATGAGAATCCAAAAGCAAATAGTTCAGAAACTATATGTTATCGTTGCGGTGGAAAAGGGCACTGGGCAAAAATTTGCCGTGTACCAAGACATTTTGTTGAGCTTTATCAAGCATCTCTAAAGAGTAAAGGCCCTGAAACCAATTTTGTCTCTGACAATAATTTTGACATCACCCACTTGGATATGGCAGACTTCTTTGAGCACCCTGAGGGGAAAATAGATCACTTGATCGGTGATGGATCCATGGTTAAAGAAGATTGAGCAGTTTGATATTTTTATTTTTACTTATTCGTAGTAGTTAATGAATAAACAATTATCATAGTTTACATAAGTTATCTATTATTGTGATATGGTTCAAATTTTATATTTTCTGCTTTAAGCTAGTAAAGCTAAGTATCAAGCAAGTATTCGTTAAAATTATAATATGCTTGAAATAATATGTATTATGGTTTTAAAATATATAACTTTAGATTACACATTCATCTTATGCTTTATTTGTAATAATTTTTCAGTAAGTTAATCGATTAACATAACAGATAATCGATTAACCAATATATTCTATTAAACTGGACCTTTTCCGCAAGGCATGTTAGTCGACTATCCGATTTAGTTAATCGACTAACCTCAGCAGATTTTGAAAATATTGTTAAGCAACGGATACAAGAGTACTAAAAGGAGAATAACTATGATAAAAGATTTTTTTTTTCATAATGACCGCACTGAAACTATTATGTTGAATCATAGACTTAAATTTGTTTATTCTCATATCTATAAAAAAAAATACTAATATTTTTCGTATATTTCTTTTGTATGTCAAACCATGGGAAGCAAATATAGATATCTCACAAAGCAAACTTGGATCAACGTCCAATTGTAAAAATATTTGTTTAATTGATTCATGTACCACATATACGATATTCAAAGAGAAGAAATATTTCTCTCATTTAAGTATGTGTAAGGCAGATGTTACTACAATTTCTAGTAGTAGTAAATTGATTGAAGTCTCCGGAAGAGAAACTATAACTCTGCCTAAAGGAACAATATTTATCATAGAGAATGCAATGTTGTCTTCCAAGTCCAAGAGGAACTTGTTGAGTTTTAAAGATATCCGTCGAAATGGATATCATATTGAGACAATAGATGAGAATAATCTTGAATACCTCATCATTACAAAGAATGTCTCTGGCCAAAAGAGGGTTATTGAGAAGTTCCCATCTTTATCTTGTGGCCTGTATTGGACAAAAATTAGTGCAATTAAGGCACATTCCACAGTAAACCAAAAGGTTACTGATTCCAATACTTTTGTACTTTGCCATGATCGATTGGGACATCCTGGATCAATTATGATGAGACGGATTATAGAAAACTCATATGGGCATCCATTAAAGAATTTAAAGATTCTTTTAAATAATGAATTTTCTTGCACTTCTTGTTATCAAGGCAAGTTAATTATTAGACCATCATCAACAAAGGTTGGAACTGAGTCACCTACGTTTTTGGAACGTATACAAGGGGATATTTGTGGACCTATTCACCCACCTAGTAGGTCCTTTAGATATTTTATGGTCTTAATAGACGCATCCTCTAGATGGTCTCATGTGTGCCTATTGACATCACGCAACCTTGCGTTTGCAAAATTAATGGCACAAATAATTCGATTACGAGCACAATTTCCTGATAATCCAATTAAGTCTATTAGACTAGATAATGCTGCTGAGTTTTCATCCCAAGCATTTAATGATTATTGCTTATCAATTGGGATAAAAGTGGAACATCCTGTAGCTCATGTTCACACTCAAAATGGTCTTGCAGAATCTTTAATTAAACGTCTGCAGTTGATTGCAAGACCATTACTCATGAAAACGAGGCTGCCCACTTCGGTTTGGGGTCACGCCATTTTGCATGCAGCAATGCTAGTTCGTCTCAGACCGACGAATTATCACAAATATTCCCCATTGCAATTAGTTTTGGGTCACGAACCTAATATATCCCATTTAAGAATTTTTGGATGCGCAGTATATGTGCCTGTAGCACCGCCATACCGCACCAAAATGGGTCCGCAAAGAAGGTTAGGAATATATGTTGGGTTTGAATCGCCCTCCATTATTCGCTACCTCGAAACATTGACAGGGGATTTGTTCACTGCACGATTTGCAGACTGTCGATTCGATGAGACACTTTTCCCAAAATTAGGGGGAGAAGTTGGTGAAACCAAACGGGAAATTTTGTGGAAAAATCCATCATTATCTCATCTTGATCCACATACCTCTATTTGTGAAAAAGAGGTGCAAAATATTATCCATTTGCAAAGAATAGCAAATCAAATGCCTGACGCATTCACGGACTTGAAAAGGATAACAAAATCTCACATCCCCGCAGAGAATGTTCCAATCCGTATTAATGTCCCTATTGGACAATCTTCTAGTGTCATATCTAATGAGTTGAAAGCACGCCTAAAACGTGGCAGGCCATTAGGTTCCAAAGATTGAAATCCTAGAAAAAGGAAAGCAAATGATCAAAATGACACTACGAAAGAATCTCATGAGGAAATTCACGATTTAATAAATTCTGAGATTCATGAAGAATCCATTGAGCCCGAGACTCAGGAAAATAAGGAACTATCAGTAAATCCAATCGATATTGAGACAAATTTTAATCGAGTGGATATAGTGGTGGATTATGTCTTTGCATATAATGTTGCATCTAGCATTATGCAAGAAAGTGAGGATCTTGAACCTCAATCTGTTGGAGAATGTCGACAAAGACTTGATTGGCCAAAATGGCAAGAAGCAATCCAATCAGAATTGAATTCACTTGCAAAACGTGAAGTTTTTGGGCCTATAGTTGAAACACCTAATGGTGTTAAGCCTGTTGGCTATAGATGGGTCTTTGTACGCAAGAGAAATGAGAAAAACAAGGTACAAAGATATAAGGCACGCCTTGTTGCACAAGGATTTTCTCAAAGGCCTGGTGTCGATTATGAAGAGACATATTCACCCGTAATGGATGCTATAACTTTCCGTTATCTCATTAGTTTTGCTGTCCTTGAAAAGCTTGACATGCATTTAATGAATGTGGTTACTGCCTATCTTTATGGCTCACTTGATAATGAGATATACATGAAAATTCCCGATGGATTCAAAATGCCAAACACTCATAATTCAAAGTCCCGGGAAATATTTTCAATCAAATTGCAAAGATCTTTGTATGGTCTAAGGCAATCAGGACGAATGTGGTATAATCGTCTTAGTGAGTATTTATTAAAGGAAGGCTATATAAATGATGCCATTTGCCCATGTGTTTTTATAAAGAAAACAACATCGGAATTTGTTGTACTTGCCGTATATGTCGATGACATAAACCTTATTGGAACTCCCATAGAACTCCAAAAGGCAATTGATTATTTAAAGAAGGAATTTGAGATGAAAGATCTCGGAAAGACAAAATTATGTCTTGGCTTGCAAATTGAATATTTGGCAAACGGAATTTTTGTTCATCAATCTGCCTATATAGAAAAGGTATTGAAACGGTTTTACATGGATGGAGCATATCCTTTAAGTACTCCGATGGTTGTTCGATCACTTGATGTGAATAAGGATCCATTCCGACCGCAAGAAAAAAATGAAGAGCTACTTGGTCCTGAAGTACCATATCTTAGTGCAATTGGCGCACTAATGTATCTTGCAAATACTACAAGGCCTGACATAACTTTTTCAGTTAATGTCTTAGCAAGATATAGCTCTGCTCCCACAAGGAGACATTGGAATGGAATCAAACATATATTGCGGTATCTAAAAGGGACTACCGATATGGGCTTATTTTATAACAATAATTGCAGTCCTGATCTTGTTGGTTATGCTGATGCTGGATATTTATCTGACCCACACAAGGCTCGATCTCAAACAGGTTATGTGTTTATCTGTGGAGGCACTGCCATATCTTGGCGATCGACTAAGCAATCAATTGTGGCTACTTCATCTAATCATGCTGAGATAATCGCTATTCATGAAGCAAGTCGAGAGTGTGTGTGGTTGAGGTCTATAATACATCATATTCGAGACAAATGTGGTTTGAAATGTGACAAACTACCCATGATTTTGTATGAAGACAATGCAGCATGCATAGCCCAATTGAAAGGAGGATTCATAAAAGGAGATAGAACAAAGCATATTTCACCAAAGTTATTTTCCACACATGATTTTCAAAAGAATGGTGATATCAATGTGCAACAGATTCGTTCAAGTGATAATATGGCTGATTTGTTCACAAAATCTCTACCAACGTCAACCTTCAAGAAGCTGGTACACAAGATTGAAATGCGAAGGCTCAAGGATGTGAATTGATGCTCTTTTCAGGGGGAGTTAATGCGCGTTGCACTCTTTTTCCCTTACAAGATTTTGTCCCACTGGGTTTTCCTTGCAAGGTTTTTAACGAGGCAACAAAATGCATTTTGTTAGATATGTGTACTCTTTTTCCTTTTCTAGAATTTTTTTTTCCCCACTGGGTTTTATTTTCGTTAAGGTTTTAACGAGTCACATTATCTTTGGACATCCAAGGGGGAGTGTTATGAAATATTAGATTATGGTGGATGTCCATAACTCCTATAACACCCACTACTTTTATCCATTATCTCCATAACTCCCACTACTCCAATGCTTATGGTTGTAACTCCCACACCTCCATGATCTCCCCCATGATCTTCCTCCATGATCTCAAAAGCTTAATGACATATTTATGGAATTCTTTTAGTATACCTCTATGTAGTACTATAAATAGAGGATGAGAAATCATTTTGTAATACACTTGGATACATAGAAGAAATATATTCTCTTCTCTATTTCTCTCTATTTTGTTGTCTATCTTTTTGTAGTTTTGTAAAAGATTAGTTTTATTATCCCTCCAACTTTTTGCTGTAAAATATTCCCTCCCTCCACTGTGCAAAGACACATTCTCCCACAAGTTGCAAAGCGATCTTCTCTGCTACAATAAGCCGTAAAATTGAGCAAATATACATATATCTCTCTCTATCATAGTTGTTAGCGCCTAACTCATCTATTTCACCATCACCAACCACCATCACCAGGTAATCTCTCGATATTTTTCCTTTGGGTTTTGATTTTGATGACCCTCTGCTCGTGAAATGCAAACAAAAGTATATAAATATTAATTTTGCGTTCGTAGTGAGCGCATAAGAAGGTGTGCCTTCTTTAGTTCCTTATGCCGATTAGATTAAATACAATTTTGATCGATCCTGAAGAACTAGGGTTTCACTATTGGTCACTGCTCTTTTGTTCGTTTCTCTGTGTTTTCGACCTTATTTATTTCTTCTTCCTTTGATGGAGGACTCATTAAATGTAAGTTTTTTTTCTCTGGAACCTCTATTGGGAAAGTTCAATATAGACTTACCTAACCTAAGTTTGATCCATAATTTTTATGCGGAATTGAGAAAAAGAAAGTAAAATTTAAGGTGCATTCTGGTGAATTTGGTCTTGTGAAAAAATTGAGATTTTATTTGATAATTTGAATTGCAATACGGGTATGTTTCTCAAGTTCTGTTGAAGACACACCTTTTTATATAAAATCAAATTGATATGCATTTAAACTGCTTGTAGTGAGTATAATTTAATTACTAATATTTTTTTATAATAAGTGCAGGTGAATTCACAATATAGGGATGTTTCTTATGTCTTTACATTGTGTTGTCTTGTCCCATACTCTAATAAAGTAAGTTTTCCTTTTCTGTTGATAATTGAGATTATAGAAAATATAGTAGCTGACTTTTTTGAATTACATCTCTAGTTCTTTATTATGTCTTTGTACTGAAAATTTGTTTTTGTATTGTTCTTGATATAATAGTGTTATACATCTGATAAAAGATGTTCAATCATTTGCTGTAACATGAATTGATTTATGTATGAGAGAACATTGTCTATCCAATATAAGTTATGTATGAGAGAACATTGTCTATCCAATATAAGTTATTTAAATAGTTCATTATATAATTCATTAGATGTGAATTGTTTATGGACTAAATTTGCTTCGCTTACTTATTCATGTTAATTAACTGTTTACCTTATTTTGAGTTGAAACATTCTTGGTTGTATTCCTAAGTTGTCTCATATAGAGAAGAATTAGAAGTGAATTTCGTATGAAGTTCTTAAATAATGAAGGCTGAAACCTTATTACTCCGTTTTCTACTGACATATTGTTCTTATAATAAAAACTAAATTGTTCTGTCCACCTTATTTCATTTATGTACATGCATGTATCTAGTGTGTTCTGTTGTAATAAAACTTGAATTCTTTATTTTCGTGGCATAGTACTTTTTTTTCTTATTAAACAATTTAATTGGTATCTTCTATGCCCAATATTAATATTCATTATCTATCAAACTAAATTATTAAGCATCATATGTCCAAACCACTGAAGTAAGTTAACTGATTGCATCCACTGTACGTATCATTTCTGTTGAATTAGAAGATATTTTTCAAACTTTATTATCTGCCACTGTTGGTGTAAGTTATTTGATGCAAGGTATACTAATTTTGGTTTACATTAGATTTTATATTTTGGCATTCATTTTATTTCACTTCTAGCTATTTTAGTTTCATTTATTTTTTGGTTCTTGCATCATTTTTTCTATGGGTTTTATTGATGATATTGATATATTGTCTCTCTTCGTTTCCTTGAGCTGTGGGTCTTTCGAAAACAGTCTCTCAGTCTCTCGATATAAGAATAAGATCTGCGTACACACTACCCTTCCCGAATGCCACTAATGAAATCTTACTGAATGAAATATTTCGGCGTGAGATGATTATTTTATGGTATTTGCGTTTTTCGCAGTTGAACAGTCCAAACCAAGTATTCAGGTACTAATCTTTTCTGAATCGATTACTAAGCTTTTGTACAAATTTTAAGTCATTTGGAATGAATAACTGGAGTTATACATCATATGTTTTTTGAGAGTTTCGCCTTTCGTGCTAAGTTATTTGAATTCTATAAACTCTAAAATATACTTTATTGTATTTGTTTTGTCGATAAACATATCAAAATTACTAAAAAGAGAAAGGAAGTATATGCTTGTAAAAAATTAAAATGCCAAGCAGATTTAAATGCTACATATATTAAAATTTTCTGAGTTGGAACAAAGCCTACAGATTTAAAGTCTTTTTTTGTAGTGTAGGGATATTTCAACTGTCTGTTATCTCATAACTTGTAAAAATTAATATCTGAACGATATCCCATATGGAATATATGAGTGTTAATAGTTCAATATATAAAAGTATATGTCATAACACAAAAACAAATTGAAGTTTACCACTCAGCTTATAAATTATATAAACTTGGGGAAAAATTATGTCCTCACTCCTCATTCGCCCATGGAGATAACTTTAGATGAGGCCAAACTCTTTCACTTGGAACTTGTTATGCTAAAAAACTCCAAAATAACCACCGAATGATTAAGGGATATCCTTACTTTGCAGAACCTCATTATTGCAAACGTCTTTAGCCTTGACGTACATTTCCAATATTTTTATCAGAAAAAGTTCCTGGTGTACATCCGAAGTCCTAAAAAAATCTATCGAAGTTTCATCGTCTTCGATGTTAAACTCAACATAACAAGCAACCTCTTGTAGAGTAACAGAATACGAATATCTTCCAGTCACTTTAATATTCACTAAATGCTTGCTCGCGCTCATTTATATAAAATGATACCATTCTATCGTAATTCATTGTAAGTAGCAACTTAAGGAGAACAATTATAGCGTAATTTTTTACTTTTCGAATATTATGACAAAATACAAAATAACTTATTTTGGAAAGAATCGAAGGATCCTAAATGAATTTTTACCAAATTTTAAAACTCCTTAGATAAGGAAAAACCTGTCAGAGCGGGTAAAATTATTTGATGTATAGCACATGCATAATAAACTCTCTCTCTCTATATATATATGAATTATTGATGGATCAATTAATTCATACAAATTATTGGTGGGGCCACATCTTATATAAATAGCACGGTGAATAACGAATAAACATATTATTAATGTATAACACGATAAATAACCGCGCCACATATAAAATAATGGTCAAATTTTTTCTTAACCTATTTTAATCGCTTGAGTCCAAAAAATTACAAGTAGATTTCAGACTCCAATGACTACAGGGCTTGAAGTCTTGCCTGAGGATGAACCAACCTTCTCAATATCTCTAGCCCAATAACCACATACTTCCCATCAGGCCACGCAATTTTCTCATTACATATGAAGAAATGCTTACCATTTATGTTCGACACAACGTTCACTGTGGACAACACTCATGGACCCGTGTGCGTCCTCACAAAGTTCTCGTCTGCGAACTTCGACTCAGTGCCGCTACTTTCTCCGGCAGTGAAGTCACTTCCTTGGCACATAGATCCTGGTAGGACTCTGTGGAAGCTGGAGCCTTTGAAGTGTAAATTAAGGTTGTCGCTTCTACCAATGGCTAAGTTTCTTGTACAAAGTACTAGGAATTTTTTCGGCTGTTCACAATCAATTAATTATTGTGTTCACAATTAAATAATTTTGCATATTTAATAAATTTTTTAATATAAATACATGAACTAAGCAAAAGACATAGGTAGTGCACTACCACCGCGGCTGCCTATTAATATTCAATCCAAAATATCATGATTTGCCTTCTAATGGACTTTAATATCAACCAAACTTGACACACAAAATTATTTCTATTCTGACCAACAGATTGGGCGTATGAACTGAGTAATTTAAGGTACTGATATATATATATATATATATATATATATATATATATATATATATATATATATATATATATATATATATATTTTATATATATATATATATATTTCATTGCTGCACAAAAGATGCCGAACTAAACAAATCAATTGCCTATAAATTGCATCCGACACTGTTATTCACCAATGCTTACATCTTCTCCATCTTTTTTATTCTAAACTACTTAAATCGCCTTTGTTTGAGCTTTTTCTCCGGTTAGTTCAAATTGAAGTAGTTGAGTATAAGATGTAAAATGGATCTCACCCGTTAATTGTTTTATACATACGGAAAAAATATAAAAAGCCATTAAACATTACCATATTTAAAATGGTAAAATCAGAGTGTTCTCTTTCTAGATATTCAGACAGGTACATAACTAAACCTGCAAGACCTGAAAAAGAAGGAAGAATAGTGTTTGATTTGATATAGGGTTGTGCATTCATCGCTGAGGCATGAAATTTTTTTATTTTGTGCTACGATAATAATTGCGTGAGGCCTCTTTTTTGTCTGAATACTATGTGATCTTTAAATTTTGTGAACCCAAATATGTAAGAGATAGGTACACAAATATGTGAGATAACAAGAAATCTCATACAACTAATACAAATATTCAGATCTGTTTTTTTGTAAATACCCCAAAAAATGAAAAAAAGTAATTCATGTATCTACTCCAAAAGAGAAAAAGGGATAATTTTTTTTCAAATTAGAGAGGTTAAAGGGGTCAGCGTAAATAAGAGCAGGCATTCAGAATGAGTAGGAGGTTAGTTATTCCTTTCATGAAATAAATCGGATAATTATAACATCGTCATCATTATGCCTGCTCCATCAATCCAAAACAATTGAATATCTTTAAAAACTAAAACAGCAACTTCACAAATAAGAAGAAGAAACCATCAGAAAGCTTGGATCTTTACATCAATTTCGGCACCAAGAGGTGCCTCAGACGACCGTCGTGAGAATTAATCCAAAAAATCATCATTCGGCTTTAACAGATTTACCAAGAATCCCCTTATCATATGAAAAACAACTAAATGAAAGCATTGAAGACGTAATGAAACTTTAGAACAGCAAAAATCTAAACAAATTTCCTTTAGAATAAAATTTTAGGGTTTAAGAGAGCCACGAAAGAAACAGAGCATTGGAACATATTTATAAGGGTAGGAACGTCGTGTCAATAGGGTTTAACATCGATAAAGCACGTCTCCTATAGGGCTTTAACCGGTGGTTCCTTATGGATCATGATATAGTAGTCCATGAAGCCCAAAAGACAGAGCCCACCTACAACTAGGGAGGTACAACGTAAAAGTTGCACAGGGAGCCATATTTGGTCATCTCCAACTTATACCTATTTTTTTTAAAATTTTTTAATTTATATTTTACTTTTTAAATAACTTTAGTTCATTTCTCCTCTCCTCCTCCTCCTCCTTCTTCTTTTTCTTCTTCTTCTTCTTTTTCTTCTTCTGCTCCTCCTTCTTCTTTCTTTCTTTCTTTCTCTTCATCCAATTTATAATCTTATAGGGAATTGAAGGAATCACCATTGTTGTTGTCAGTTTCCTCACCAAGAAATTCAAAAGGAAAACAAGATAGGTATTGTTAAATATACATCCTTCTTTACCCTTCTCTTCTGTCTTCTCGTTGTCGCTGCTACTGGTGAGTCAAATTAAATAGTTTTTAAAAAAAAAATCAAATTAAAGGATTGAGATGTTCAGGATTTCCTAAGATACAAAACAAAAACTTCCTTTGACAAATCAGTTACAAAATAAAAACTTCAGCTCTAGAGCTGAAGTTCATCAGTTACAAAACAGAAACTTCAGCTCTCAGTTATAAAATAAAATCTTTAGCTCTAGAACTGAACTTCAGGCATGGCTACTAAAATACTGAAATTTTGTGTATTTGCCTTTGCTACTTCAGCCCTATATGCTGAAGTTATACGAAAAAGCAGGTACGCATGCATTTTTTTTGCAAAGGGGGTACAAGTTAAAATATGACACAAAAAGCAGGTGTAGATGCAAATGACCCTGCACAAACTGAACTGGTAAATCGCACCAAGCCGAAAAATCAAACTAGACAGATCAAAAAAGGAAAACTACCAACTATGTTCATTTTAAGTAGCTTATTATAAAAATTGACCAATTCATAATATATTATTAATTTTGGCCAAGTATTACTAATATTAGCCAATTACTTAGTTGTATTACAAAAGATCAAATTTTAAGTTTCTTTCGAGTGGACGTTGTTAAAATAGATTGGGTACATTTTAACAAGCTTGAATCTCAGTTTTGGGATGATTTGGTGGAGTTTTGAGATAGTTTGATTTGAAATTTCTAAGTAGAAGATGAACATGAAAAATGATATGTGTATCACATATGTAGCATATTTGTATAAAATGTGTATCACATGTATACTTGTGTATGAGATACATACGTGATACATGTTTGATAACTCAATTTCAACTACGAACTTCGATACCAGATTACCTCCAATCTTTCTGAAATTTTGCATATTGACTCATCATATGTTTTCAATGAATCTCAACCATACCCGTTGAAAAAAGCCCTTTTATTCTTAGATTTTCAGAATCTTGTATGTGTGTGTGTGTATGTGTGTGTGTGTGTGTGTATATATATATATATATATATATATATATATATATATATATATATATATATATATATATATATATATATATATATATATATATATAGTCACCTTATTTGCTTCCCTATCCATGAAATTTTCTTTTTGTAGGCATATAAATTTATTAACATTAAATTCATAAAAAATAATTTTGATTATATTTAAAATTCAAGATATATTGGTCCAAATAAATACTATGGGCTAATATAATTGAATTAATTATATAAGTGTAATATATGGATTAAATAAATAAGTCTTAATCTTTTGGGCTAGCCCATTTTATTAGGCTAAATTGATGAACCCGCTTCATTAAGCCCAAGATGTCATCTTCCTAGATGCCTAATTTGGTGCCACGTGTCAAATGAGATGGCACGCCAAGTCAAACGGAAGAGTCAATCGGATCATGCCATGTGCCAAAATGACAAGGCATGCCAAGTCAAATTAAAAGGCAAATGAAACCACGCTACATGTGCAAGTAACATGTTCTAGACAATCAAAGGTGGTCTTGTCACTCTTCAATCTGATTGGTCGAATAGAGTTTGTTCTTATCATAACTCTTCTGTCCCACAACTATAAATAGGGGTCTTTATAACCCAGAAAAGACACCAGAAGTTAGAACAAGAAGCAAGAAATAGCTCGTGGATCAAACGCTGCAAATTCTTCCACAAGTTTCAAGCTTCGAGCAATCAAGTTCAAGCTCAAGAATAAAGAACAAATCAAGGTCAAGTTCAAGCAATTAAGCACAAGCTCAAGAACAAGATCATCGTTCATGGCAACAACTACATATTCAAGATCAAGCTTAAAACCTATTGAATTTATTTATTATTGGAAAGAAGAATTAGAGTATTCATAGAGATTGTAGCACTTAAATATTTGAAATCAAATACTATGATTGTTACAATATTTTTAGGTCTTAATTTTATTTTTTATGCAAATTTATTGTCTACAGATTCTATTTGTAGGCATATAATTTTTATTAAAAATAAATTCATGAAATAATTTGGATTATATTTTAAATTCAAGATATATTAGTCCAAATAAATACTATGGGCTAATATAATTGAATTAATAATATAAGTCAAATATATGGATTAAATAAATATGTTTTAATCCATTGATCTAGCCCATTTACTTGCGCTAAAGTGATGAGCCCACTTCGTTAGGCCCAAGATGTTATCTTTCTAGAGGCATAGTTTGGTGCCACGTGTCAAAAGACGTTGCACGCCAAGTAAAAAAGATGGGTCAATGAGATAATGCCACGTGTCAAAATGACAAGGCATTCCAAGCCAAATTAAAAGGCGAATAAAATCGCGCCACATGTTCAATAAAACTATCTTGGCCACTCAAATGCGGGCTTATCACTTTTGAATTTGATTGGTCGAAAAGAATTTGTTCTTATCATAAGTCTTCCCTCCCACAACTATGAATGGGGGTCTTTATAACCCAGAAAAGATACCAAAAATTATAATAAAAAGAAAGAAAGAGCTCGTGGATCAAACGCTGCAAATATCTCCACAACTTTCAAGCTTCAAGCATTCAAGTTCAAACTAAAAAACGAAGAACAAATCGAGTTCAAACTCAAGAACGAAGAACAAATTAAGGTCAAGTTCAAGCAATTAAGCACAAGCTCAAGAATAAAATCATTGTCCGTGACAATAACTACATATTCAAGATCAAGCTCAAAGGATCTTGAATTTATTTACTATTGGATAGAAAAATCAGCCTTTGATATTGTTTAGAAAAGAATGTACTTCCCAATCACCTTTGAGCCTGCGGAATAAGCAAATCTGAATCTTCCATCACCAATATTTCATGCACATTTAGGTTTATTTCCATGTTCAAACCCATGATGCAAGCTTCATATTCTGCCGTGTTGTTTGTACAGAAGAGACGAAGTCGTGCTGTGGTAGGGTAATGTTGCCCAGTAAGTGATACGAGAATCGCCCTAATCCATATGCCTTTGATGTTGACAGCCCCATGATAAGTTGGTATTTTACCAACTTGTCTTGCCTTTAAACTTGCACTTTTGTTATGTTTGAGTGATAAAATCTTGCAATTAATGTCATTTACTTCTATTTTACAGGTTTCATGTGATTTAGAAGTAATATTGAAGAAACCAAGTGAAAACAAGCCAAAATGGAGCTAAAATGCATAACATGCAACTGCCTAGTTATTTACAATGTGCGATCGCATTAAGTACTATGCGATCGCATAAGCCAAGGAGCTATACCAATGCGAACGCAATCCTGAAGTGCGAACGCACAGAAGAAAAGGAGCCTAGTCAGCTGATGGTCAACAAGCTTATGCGAATACATTGGCTCTATGCGAACACATAGTTTACAGGAGGCATCTCTTTGCGATCGCAATCGATTTTGTGCGATAGCATAGAGTCATTTCTGGGCGGTTCTGGGCAACTTTGGAATTTCATAATTGTAATCCCCAAATCATTTTTATACTCGTCCAAGCAGACATTTAGAACATCTTTTGGCTTATTTTCAGTCTCTTAGACTTGAAAGAACAAGTTGGAGGCTAGGGTTTTGCACAAACACACTTGGGTTGTGAAGATTAAAGCTTGTGGTTAAGGTTTTCTTACCCATTTATGTTTGTTTCTTCATTTCCTTGCTTTGTATTGAATATTTAAGTGTGTAGTATTTTATCCAACACTTGAATCTTGTTTATGAGAATATTCATAATCAAAGTGTGGATTTTATACTTGTTGTGCTTATGTATTGAATGATTTTTCTATATTTATGAAGTGAGTTGTTGTTTCTTTAATTATTCTTGTTCTTTAATGTTTCCAAAGGGATTAGCTAACCCTCCCATTAACTCCGAATTAATTTTGGGAAAAATAGTTTGGGGTTGGGAAAGATTAATTAACAAGAACTTGAGGCGCTAACCCTCATTTTATAGATTCTACTTAGGGATAAGATTGAACTAGTTGTAGCCTTTCGGGTGTGCTTAATCTTCTAATTGTAGGGATAATTCAATTGTCTTGTTAGTCTTCGGAAGAAGCTAATTAAGAATTATTATCCGTGGCTAATTAACATAAACTCGCTCATATATGTAAAATCGTGAGATACATTGGATCGTTACTTGAGTGTAATTCCCGATGCTTTCATACTTGTAGCCATTGATCATTTTACTTGCTTTCTAGGTTAGTTTACATTTTCGCATCTTAGATATAAAAACAATTGTCAACCCAAAATTCTTATTGTTTGGCACTGCGCGACTAGCGATAATTCTCTTACATTCCTAATCGCCTACACGTTGTTCTCTGTGGGATTCGACCCCGACTCATAGTTGGGTAATTATATTGCAACGACCGTATCTTTTGCCTTTTAGCGGTGAATTTGGACGTCACCAAAATTGGCGCCGTTGCCGGGGAGCAATTTGGCGTAATTTAGGTTGTTTGAGAAATAAGCGGAAGTGCTTTGATCCAAACTTGTTAATAATTGTGTAATTATTCTTCTTACCGTGTGTATATTTTTCTTGTTAGTTTCTTGTTTATTTTATCACTCTAAAAAATGGCATCATATAATGATAATTGGTCGTATGGGAGTTGTTCATATTTTGACGACCCTTGTACTTATTGTGGTGGACCACACTCATGGCAACATTGTTTAAATACTCCCGGGGGTGGATTATGCGCACAACCTCAACCCCATGGTTGGAGTATCTGTGATAAGTGTGGTTGCCAAAATGGTCATTGGGATTATTGTGCATATTTGACCTTCCCTTCCCCAAGCCCCTAAGATGATAAATTTGCTTCTTGTGATGAAAGCTATAGGGCTACGGAAATTGAAGAAAGTGAGCATGGCGAAAAATGGAGAGTTCAAACTCATATTGGAGTGTCTACTTGATGAAGGAAACAAAGAACAAAATGCCTTGGAACATCTTTTGGAGACTAGTCTCCAAAATTATTTAGCACTCCAACGATTGCACTCACAAATGGAGGAAATGATCGAAGCCTCAAGGGTTCAAAAAGCCTCAGAAGTGAATAAAGACCAAGAATCTTTCTTGGAGGTTGAAAATGAAAATCCTTCCGTGGAACTTGATCAAAACTAATAAGAACTCCCAAATGCTCAAGAGGAGAAAATAATGCTCATGTTGGAGACCATTTTTGAAAATGAGGAGAAGCATAACTTTGCACTCGAGGACTTGAGACAGGGATTGAATTACAATGATGAACACATCCGCACTTTGGAAGACCAAATGCAAAAATTGGTTGAGGCTCACTATTCCCAACAACTTGATTGTGCGGAAGAAAGCCAAGAAGAGTCCAATTCCGAGGAAGAAAGTGAACTTTACTTTGAGGAGTCAAGAATTGAACATCTGCCAACCGACTCAATGAGTGTTGTTGATACCGACAAAAATATGGAATTGGAGTCAACTGGTGAAAATGCAATATTGGTTGATGTTGACTCTAATACAGGGGGAAAAGAGGATGTCAAGCTAGAAAAATTGCAAAGTGAAGGCTTGAAGTCACATTTCAAGCATTTGTCAACGTTGAGATTGTGTGATGACATGGAAGTTGAACCTCATGAATCAATGAAGGACTGTGAGGAGGAAAAACTCGAGCCATACATTTTACAGTTTGAGGAAGCAAGAAATCAAAATGACATTCATCACTTGAAAGCCAAGAAGTGCAAAATGAAGATTTTAAGCATTGGCTCGAACATCAAATTACCACCCAACGCTCGTGGTCACAAGCTTGATTCCAAGCCAGGGGCCCAGTTCATATCATCCAAGTGGCGAGAAAAGTGGTAATATTGTTTGCGCTGTGCCACGACATTAAATGCGGCACTTGGTTAGAGGCAACCCATCGTTTTTCAAAATTTTCATTGTTTTTGAAATTTTCTTTTCTAGAATAGCTTAGAATATTATTTGTAACTAATCTGCAAAATATCAGAATTTTTGGAGTTGATTTGAGCAGGTCGAGATGGCCCGGATGGGAAAAACCAGTAGCTGGTGCAAAATTCCAGTGCAACACACTGTTTCACTATGTGATCGCATAAAAGCTCTGGGATCGCATTTCATCAGGTCGCAGACTCTACTATGCGATCATAGATAGTCATTGCAACCGCAGAAGATTAAATTTTTTTTGTACTGTGCGTTCTCATTCCTTGAGTGTGTTCGCATGGTTTGGTGGGCGAGTTAAAATGAAATAAACACGGGAAATGGCCCCTTTCTAATTTTCACCCCAAAACAGACCCCTTTCCCCCATACCCTCATAATTTGCCCTACAAGGTTGGTTCTTCTCCTCTAATCTTCAAGTTCTTGCAAAATTTTCATCTCCCTTCTCAAGGTATGTGATCTCTTCGCTCTCTTCTCAAACCTTTCATCTTATTTTTGGTGTAATTTGTGAAATAGAAGAACACACATGGCTATTTGTTCTTGATGGTTCAAATTTTGAGTGTTAAGTTTCAAATTAATGCTTGAATTTGTTGTGTGTTTGCTGGGTGAGTTTGGTTGAGAGTGAGTGAGTCTTTTGAAGAAAATTTTTGGGTGAGATTCTTAGCACCATGGTCTGAAATTGAGCACTCAACTTTTGGCTCACAAAGTGCTTGTGAAAATGTCCAAACGAAAACAAAAATTTGGGCAGAACGAAACTGCACTATGCGTTCGCAAAAGCTCATTGCGATCGCACATCACTGGAGTCGGAATTTCACATAATTCTCTATGTGATTGCAATAGTGCAATGTGATTGCATAGTAGTAAATCCCAGCAGTGCAAAAACAGTATGCCCACAGATTCTTGTCCAAACGCTTTCTGAATTTTTTCCTTGGCCTAATTGCTTCATAATAATGTGTTTTAAGTACCTGTTCAAGCATTTAACAATTGTTCACCATTTTTAGGTACTTTTTACACAAAATGGCCTTGGAAGATCATGGAAATTTCCAACAATATGCCCTCCCGGCTCCGGAAGATGAATATTTTGATGCGGAAAAATTCCTGGGAGCTGAATGTGAACGAAACTATGACAAACTCATGTCCAAGAGTGTGGTCGAAGAACAGGGAATCCATTTGGACAATGTTTAGGAGAAAATGCTGGGGTTCTTCTAGAGATTGACTGATAGTGGTTGGATATGCTTTGCTCCGGAACCAATCAGGGCGAACTTCACCATAGTTCTAGAGTTTTATGCAAATGCATTGAAGACTAATTTTCGTGGGGAAGTCTTTACTGTTATCAGAGGCAAGCGGATCAACTTTGGTCCTGAGGTTATTAATGCGCAATACAGGCTGCCTAATTCTGACAACGAGGTATACAGAGCTATAGGAAGAGAGAGAGGACCTCAATGGTTGATTGAAAAGCTTCACGGCGGGGAGGTGCCAACTTGGGTAAAAGCGCATAAAGGGGTAGATTCTCACGATTTCACGGGGGAAGCCAAGATTTGGCTATCTCTTATATGTGCCATAATTGTGTCTGCCAGGAACGATACTAAGGTGACTCTGGAGAAAGCAATGTGATTGCTGCGATCATGGATGGCCTGCGAGTGAATGTTGGCCAACACATTGTGGGTGAGATTGAGCAAGATTGCAATGGAAGAACGATGAGCCTATTCTTTCCTTCACTGATCACTCAGCTGTGCCATAATGCGGAGGTGCCGACAGAACCGACTGATGTGGAAAGAGAGCCTGCCACGGCAATCTTTCCATTACTTCGAAGAGGGGAATCTAAGAAGAAGAAGAAGCGAAGGATTGATGTGCAGTCTCCTTCATTTGGGCAATTTGATGAGCCGGACGAGGGATCCGGTAGTGACCCTACAGCTTCAGCAGGGTCCTTTGACCCTATGGGACCACTCCAGTCCGGTCCTCCCACCACGCGCCATATTTCCCACCAGAGAAGGTGTTGATGCGCACATCCGATAACTTGTTGCAGGCCTTCCTTCTGGACCATCTGATTCAGCTATTCCACCTGGTGAGGGTACTTCTACTAGGTCCGACAAGAAGAATCCACCGACCTTGAGTGACGTGGTGCGTGATAAAAAAGCAATCAAAAACAGACTAGAAGACTTGAGCAGCGACAAGGTAAAGTTGAAAGGCGATAACTAAAATTCAAGGAGCACGAAAAGAAGAAAAACAAGTTCTTGTCGCGGATGATGCAGAAGATAAGCTCATTATGTGGTTCACAAGATTCTTCTGATGATGATGATGGCGATGCCGAGCTGAAGTTACCTACCACATCCGACTCCGAGTGATGCAGTGTTCAGGGAGCACTTTTCACCATTTTCTGTTACCATGTTTAGTTGCATTGGGGACATTGCAACATCTTTGGTTGGGGGTGGCTTCCTGTATAGCTATGATATTTTATTGGATATTCGGCGGATTAGTACTTTGACTGTGGTTCATGCTTTTCATTTTATTACTAGTATGTTTTTATATCATGTGTTATATTAGTATGTTGATATTAGTTTGTTTAGTAGTTGTTGTTTATTAGCCTCTTAATTTTTTTAGCTTCTTAATTTTTATTTATTTTAGTATGCTTTTTGTTAGTGGCGATATCCTTGGTTTTCTTTATGCCATGGTTCTTTTTCCAAGGATGCCAACTTTTCTAGTCGAACCGGGTAATAGTAGAAAGTTTATGTCGACTTTTCCCGATGATGGATGGATTGACAACTTTCTTAAGCGAATTAGTCTTTTAGTTAGAATTAGTTTTTGTTAATTGAGTATATTAAATGGTTTGTGTTGGGATTTGTGCCCATTGGTTGTGGCTTGCTTGGTACCAACATAGTTAATCCTAGACATATGATAAGTAAACTAGTGAGTTCATGACTTTTAGACTCAAATTTTGGCTCTTTGATTCATAAATTAATATCTTATGCTATAATGCAACCTCTTTGATTCATTAGTTCCAATTGGATTTTGGATTGATGTTTTATTTGAATGTTCATGTGCCATGTGTGGTGAGATTATTTGTGAGTTCCTTTCCATTGCTTGTAGTCTAGAACTTTTCCGGAATGTGCTTCAAAGCGAAATCATAGATTAACTTGGTTCGAAAATTGATAGTACGCCTTCCTTAGGTCGCTAGTATGCCTAAAAATTCCTACCCGTAAATATTTTCCCTAGTCAACCAATTTTAAGCCTTTAACCTTATTCTTCAGGTCATCGCCAAAAGGGACTGTGTCAGATATCTTGGGTCGGTGATTCAGGGGGACAGAGAGATTGACGGGGACGTCACTCATCGTATAGGAGCGGAGTGGTCAAAGTGGAGGCTTGTATCAGGAGTCCTGTGTGACAAGAAAGTTCCACAGAAACTCAAGGGGAAATTTTATAGAGCTGTGGTTAGACCTGCAATGTTGTATGTGGCGGAGTGCTGACCAGTGAAGAACTCTCATGTTCAAAAAATGCAGGTTGCGGAGATGAGGATGCTCAGGTGGATGTGCGGGCTTACCAGGTTAGATAAGATTAAGAATGAAGTTATTCGAGAGAAGGTGGGGGTGGCCCCGGTGGATGAGATGCGAGAAGCGAGGCTGAGGTGGTCCGGGCATGTACGGAGGAGAAGTCCTGATGCCCCGGTGATGAGTTGTGAGCGGTTAGCGATTGTCGGCGTTCGGCGAGGTAGAGGGAGGCCTAAGATGTATTGGGGAGAGGTGATTAGGCATGACATGGCTAGAATGCGGATTTTCGAGGACATGACCCTTGACAGGAAAGTCTGGAGGTCTATTATCAGGGTTATAGGATAGGGGCTCCTAGAGTTTTTTGTACTCCTCACCGGGGGTTAAGTGAGGCTTGGCAGGGCTATCCACAGATGATTTGTATTTTGGAGTGTGTCTCCCTTATGGTAGTTATTTATGGTAGTTACTGTATGATATTATTGCATGTTATTTTATTTGTGGTTCTTATGTTTAGATAATTATTTACGCTATTTCTACTGGAGTTAATAATGCTCTTTTGTTTTTGTTTTTGTTTTTCCTTTCCTTCACTTAGCCGAGGGTCGATTGGAAACAGTCTATCTGCCCTTTCAGGTAAGGGTAAGGCTCGTCTACATATTACCCTCCCCAGACCCCACTTTGTGGGACTATACTGGGTAGTTGTTGTTGTTGTTGTTTGGCATCCATGTTACAAGGTAAAGCCTTTGTTCTTAATTGATATAAATTTTGGCACCCTACCTCCCGAAGTACTTTTAAAGTGATTGGGGGTGAGTGGTTGGAAAATTTGTGATATGGAAGTTATTGGAAAGGTGGAAGGTAGAAAAAAATGATAAAAAGTCAAAAAGGAAAAAAAGAAAGAAAAAACAATATATATATATATATATATATATATTAAAGTGAATAAAGTTGTGAATAAAGGGAAGATTAGGTGTGAAAAAAAAGTGAAAAGGGGTGAAAAATGTATTTGAAGGAAGTTGACTTTAATTGTAAATTGTGTAGTGCTTGGTTTTGAATCACTTTACCAAAATTGAACCATACCTTATACAAAAGCCTAAACTACAAACCCTAAGTCCTAATTGATTTTGAACCGAGTTATCTACATTAGTGGAGGAATATATAAAGGGCAAGCCTATGGTACTACATGTGTGCATTTGAAAATCTTTTTGAGAGAGTGTGAATTCTTTCCATTTGACATCCCATTGTTGCTTTGAAATAACAATTATGAGTGTGGGATCCTCTCTTAAATGCGAGGGCACATGAAGTTTGAGTTGTGAACTTAATCCCATTTTCAATTGGGAAGACTGACCAAAGAAAGTTGATTGTGATGGAGAGGCAAATTTTGAAGGTTTAGTGTCATGACTTGATTGCTACTCTGATTCGCATTGGTGCGTGAGCACTTGATTATGCGAAATGCTTGATAGTTCATATGTATTACAGTAATTGTTGTTACCAATCGAAGTCATGCATTTATACTTAACGTGATCGTCTTGTTGGCTTGATGTGACAAGGATATACAAAGGGCTGCAACTTTTATTTTTAGATCATCTCTAAATTCCTTATAGATTGTGAGATATAAGCTTCTAAAGTTAAATCAGTGCAGTAGAATATTTACTCTATGCAATCGCAAAGGTTTATCCGCGATCGTGAAGCACTGACATTTTATCGAATTTTACTCATTGCGATCGCATCTAACTCCTCGCGATCGCGTAGAACACTGCTGTAGCCAAAAATCAGTAGCTAAAAATAACTTAGAAATGGTCTGGAACCACCTCGAAACTTACCCGAGGCCCCCCGGAACCTCAACCAAACAAGCCAACCGATTCCACCCTTCAGAACGCTCAAAATAATATCAAAACATCGAATCACCTTCATATTCAAGCCTAAGAATTCCAAAACTTTCGAATTTCGAATTCGATAAAAAAGTCTAGCAAACCTCGTCCGAATGGCCTGAAATTTTGCACACATGTCACAAATGACATAGCGGAGCTACACCAATTTCTGGAATTCCATTCTGACCCATATATCAAAATCTCACCTATCAACTGGAAATCGCAAAATTATAATTTCTCCAACCAAGCCTATATCTACTCCGGAGCTCCAAAACACATTCTGATCATGCTTCTGGGTCCCAAATCACATAATGGAGCTAACCAAATCATAAAAATTTCAATCCGAGATCATATTCTAGCAAGTCAAAACTTGGTCAAACCTTTCAAATTTTTATGCTTCAAACTGAGAACTGTTCTTTCAAATTAATTCCGATCATCCTGAAAACCAAAATCGACGATTTAAATAAATCATAATACATCACACGGGGCTAGTCATGCCAAGAACTGGCGAGCAAAGTGATAAAGCTCAAAACGACCGGTCGGGTCGTTATATGTTTCAACCAAATTGACTCTTCCAAATCAATTCCGAATAACCTGAAAACCAAAATCGATGAATCATAAAAGTCATGATACATCATATGGAGCTACTCGTGCCCTCGAACCACCGAGCGAAGTGTAATTTCTCAAAATGACAGGTCGGATCGTTACAACCTTTAAAAATATGGAAGGTGTTCTTTGTGCATGATTCTTGGAGAAAAAGCACCTTATTTCTTTGGGTTTTAATTTTTATATGTGTTTGGCTAGTTTTGGTAGGTCTATAATTAATGGCTAGAGGTTGATAAGTTGGGACTTTTTAGGATATTTATGTAAGATTCCCATTAAAAACTCCGATTATGTTTGGTTTGATTTGGTTTGATATTGAGTAAGAAAATTCGAACCAAACCGACATATAAATATATAATTTTATATATACTTTTAAGACTTTTTATATAATTTTATTTTGAAAATGTCTAGAAATATTTGCAATTCTTCTATGGGATATAATATTTAGTTAAATATGAAGTGCTTCATATTTATTAGCTTTAAATAATAGGATATATGCTCACTTTTTTTTATCACGTGTTAGTAAAATATGTCAATCTCTTTGTTCTTTCATATTCATATGTTAAGATCTATTAAATTCTTATATCTTTTTTGACTTTGAAATGATATTTCGATAATTTAAAATTAAATAGAACATTATATAGGTTCATATTTATTTTATGTTTAATTATTAAATTTGGTTAACCTTGAAAGTTTACATTAACGTAAAGTTATTGTCATACGAGTACTAAAAACTAACTATCAAGTGTTACTAATAAAATTCTTTCATAAGAATATTTTAATATATCATATGTTTCTTAATTTTTTTTTAATTTTTACTAAATAATGTTCACTTATAAAAGGTATAACAAAGTAAGATTGAAATAATATTCATATAATAAAAATTTTCAAAAATTCCGATAAAATCGAACCAATCCAAATCGATATAATTGATTTGGTTTAATTTTTATAAAAAATTGAGTCACTTCGATTCATGTACACCTCTACCTGCACCTTCACTAATACAAGGGAGTATAATTTGGAATTTTGGAGGAGGGGAAGGGAGGGGGCAGAGGAGGACATAAAAAGTATAACAACTTTAAAAAGGTAAAACTAACAAATTTCAAAATCTCCATCTACAAAATCACAAAGAGATCAATATCCACATGCATTAATTATCTTAAAACGCCATACATTCAATCCGTATAACAATGTTCAAAATGGAGCAAATGAGAAATATTTAACTTTGATCCTTTTTCTTTATACAAACAATTGAAGATGTGAACACCTTTAAACTTAGTGATCAACTACCTCACTATCCTTCAAGAATTAGAAACACACTTACAATATACATCACAGATGTGTTATGAAAGTTAAACACTCAAAGAACAGAAATACTCAAAAATATATATTAGTATCATCTTGGTACATCAGTTAATAATATTACCTAAAAATATTTAAAAAAACAAAAGACAAAAAATCCAGCTCTGTGCAGACAAAAAGAGATATAACAACTTATTCAAAAGTAAATAAGTAACTAAATTGTTTGGCAGAGTTACTTCAAGTAAACAAGTTATTTCAAAAAGATTTCTTTTTTCTATGACAAGCAAAGGTGCTCATGGAAAGACAAATGGAAATCCACTTTCTCTTTGAAGCAAAAATAATAATAGTAACTTATCATTCATTTAAGCAACTCATGGTACCAAAGCTTAGCCTAAATTACTGTTAAATATGATGCTGAATTATATCGAGTATCTCCTGTAACATGTCTACTGACAGATGCTTATATTGATACTACAATAATATACACAAATCACATTAATGAGTAGAATAAGGGCGATCTTTAAGGGTAAAAAGATTTAACATAAAATATATCTTATTGTAGCACTAAACGATTTTAGTTTCTCTAAACTATTTTCTATCTTGCTATTGTCTTTAACTGAGTTTTTCTTAATATCAATGCATTAATTTGGACATATTCTTCATATATTGCAAAAACTTAAAATGAACTATTGATAAACCTTATTCGTATAACTTTCTTTTTTTGTCCGGTCAATACACATTACTTTCGTTTCAAGGTACCGCCTCGTAGTCTCAAAAGTAAATGGATAGGGGAATTTCCTGAAGTAGCGCCTTGTAGTCCCAAAAATAAACACAAGGCTCAAAACCTATGAATACAATAATTAACAACAAGAATTCTATAGTTAAGACTGATACAGATCAAGAAAAATCTAAAAATCAACTGAGCATACTGCATAGAGTTCACACAAGTACTTAAGACACGTAGACATGAGATATTAGGCTAAACCGGATAACTACACATGCTGGTATAACTCAATTAAGATAAACAAGGTACTACTAAGTAAAAATTAGATTTTTCAATAATTAGCCCGTGTATGCATTAGTCACCTCGCGTACGCAACACTTACATATCACAGAAGTATCATAACAATATCAAATCCTAAGAGGATTTCCCCACACGAGGTTAGGCAAGCCACTTACCTCGAACCAAGCTCAATCAATCAATAGGAATGGCTTTTCATAATTCTTCGACTCTGAATGGTCAAAATCTAGCCAAAATCAATTACTTACCATAAATATAACTATAAGAAACTAATCTAATTAATGAAATCAGGACTTTACCAAAAAGTTAGAAAATTATCCCAAAAAGTTGACCCGGGCCCATGTCTCGGAATTGGGTAAAAGTCACAAAATACAAATATCCATTCATTCAAATCTGATATGAAAATCCCAAACAAAACTCAAAAATTTAGCTGAAGAACTTTTCAACTTAATTAATGAAATCAATTATAGATTAGTGGAATATAACTACAAATGAGTTAAGAATCGTTACCCAATATTTCCCTCCAAAAATCCTTCAAATTATCGCCCAAATCCGAGCTCTCAAAGTCCCTAAGTGAAAATGGGATAAACACCTTGAACGTAGTCTTTTTCTGCTCAGTCAAACCGCACATGCGGTCCGATTTCCGCTTCTGCAGAAAAGACTCCACACCTAAAAGGTTAATTTAAGGTTCTAAATTCTGCTTCTGTGGGTCAAGGCTCTCACTAGCGGGCTCGCTTCTACGAAGAACCTTCCGCTTCTGCGACCCTGCCCCAGGCTAGCCTTATCCACCTCTGATGTCACCTCTCCGCATTTGCGGATGCACAAATGCGGCTATCTTTTCTCACTTGTGATCTCTGGCTTTTTCCTTCCATACCGCAATTGTGCCCCATAGCTCGCTTTTGCGAGCTCGCACTTGCGATGGAGACTCCGCAGGTGCGATTAAACCATCTGATGCCCATTTCAGCAATTCTCACAAGTCCAATTCTAGTCCTTTAACCTTCCGAAATCCAGCCGACGCTCCCGGGACCTTAACCAAATATACCAACAAGTAATAAAATATCATACGATCTTAGTCAAGCCCTCAAATCTCATCAAACAACTAAAAACATGAATCAGACTCCAATTCAAACTTAATGAACTTGAAACTTCAAACATCAACAACCGATGCTGAAACCAATCAGATTATGTCCGATTGACCCCAAATTTTGCACACCAATCATAATTGACATTACGGACTTACTCTAACTTTCGAAATCAGAATCCGACCCCGATATCAAAAAATACACTTACAGTCAAACTTCTAAAAAATTCAACTTTCGCTATTTCAAGCCTACTTCAGCTACAGACCTTCAATTCACAATCCGGACATGCTCCTAAGTCCAAAATCACACTACACAGCTAACGTAACTAACAAAACTCCATTCCGGTGTCTTCTTCAGACAATTTCAACTACGATTAAAATCCTTGAACTTAAGCTTCCATTTTAGGGATTAAGTGTCCCAAATCACTCTGAAACGACAAACAGAACCTCCCAGCAAGTCACATAAGTATAAAAGATACGGGGGAAGCAATAAATAGCGGGATTTGGGCTATTACTCTCAAAACGACCAGCCAGGTCATTACATCATCCCCCTCTTAAAACAATTGTTCGTCGTCGAACGAGTATAGAGACATACCTGAAGTGGTGAATAGATGAAGATAACGGCTGTGCATATCATGCTAGGTCTCCCAAGTCGCCTCCTCTACCAGTTGACCCCTCTACTGAACCTTCATTGAAGAACTGTTCTTTGACCTCAGCTTTCGGACTTACCTGTCTAAAATAGCCACCTGCTCTTCCATATAAGAGAGATCCTTGTCCAATTGTACTGAGCTAACATTAAACACATGAGACGGATCGCCGTGATACTTTCGGAGTATAGAAATATGGAATACTAGATGAACTCTTGCTAGAATTGGAGGCAAGGTAAGCTCATAAGCAACCTCCCCAACTCGCCGCAACACCTCGAATGGACCAATAAACCTTGGGCTCAGCTTGCCCTTCTTCTCGAACCTCATAACACCCTTTATGGGCAAAACCTGGAACAAGACCCACTCCCCAACCATGAATGCAGCATCACGGACCTTTCGATCCACATAACTCTTCTGTCTGGACTGGACTGTGCGAAGTCGATCATGAATCACTTTAGCTTTCTCCAAAGCATCATGAACCAGGTCTGTACCCAAAATCCTAGCCATGCATAGCTCGAACAAACCCATTTGAGGCCGACACCGCCTACCACACAAAGCCTCATATGATTCCATCTGAATGCTCGACTGATAACTGTTGTTGTAGACAAACAACGCAAGTGTAAGAACTGATCCTAAGAACCTCCAAACTCCATCACACATGCACAGAGCATATCCTCCAGTACCTGAATAGTGCAATCGGACTGTCCATCTATCTAAAGGTAAAATGCTCCGGTAAACTCAACCCGAGTACCTAACTCATGTTGTACGGCCCTCCAGAACCATTGTGTAAATTGTGTACCCTGGTCAAAGATGATAGATACCGGCATGCCATGAAGCTTGACAATCTTGCGGATATAAACTTGAGCCGACTGCTAAGAACAATAAGTAGTCATCAAAGGAACGAAATGAGTTGACTTGGTCAACTTATCCATAACCACCCAAAATTCATCAAACTTTCACTGAGTTTGTGGAAGCCCAACAATAAAATCCATAGTAGTCCGCTCCCATTTTCACTTTGGAATATCTAGCTTTTGAGAAATCCACCTGGCCATTGATGCTCATACTTCACCTATAAGGAATTTAGACACCGAGCTACATATTCGACTATGTCCTTCTTCATTCTCCTTTACCAATAATGTTGCCTCAATTCCTGATATATCTTCGCGGCACCCGTATGAATGGAGTTCTGTAAACTATGAGACTCCTGGAGAATTACTCATGCAACCCGTCTATATTGGGCACACATAACCTGCCATGCATCCTCAATGAACCATCATCTCCAAAAGTGACCTCCTTAGCATCACAATGCTGAACCGTGCCTTTAAGAACAACCAGATAGGGGTCATCATAATGACTCTCCCTGATACGATCATAAATAGAATACTGGGAGACCACACAAGCCAAAACATAGACTCGGCTCAGAACTATCCAATCTGACAAACTAGTTGGCAAAGTCCTAAACATCCAATACCAATGACTTCTCTGCTGCTGGTAAATATGCTAAGCTCCAAACCTCTCTGCCATGCGACTCAAGGAATCGGCCACCATATTGGCCTTCCTTCCCGGGTTGTATAAAATAGTGATATCATAATTCTTAAGCAGCTCTAACCACCTCCGCTAACGCAATTTAAGATCCTTCTGAACAATAGCTACTAACTCAAGGTCCTGGACATGATAGTTCTTTTTATGCACCTTCAGATGTCTAGACGCATAGGCAATCACCCTACGGTCGTATATCAACACTGCACCAAGACCAACCCGTGACGCATCACAATATACACTATAAGATCTGAACCTGTAGGAAATACCAATATTGGAGCCGTAGTCAAAGTTGTCTTAATTTTTTGAAAGCTCTCCTCACACTCCTCTGTCCACATGAACGGAGCACCCTTATGGGCCTGCCTGGTCATAAGTGCTAAAATATATGAGAAACCCTTTACAAATCGATAGCAATACCCCACCAAAATAAAAAAATCCAGATCTTCGTAACTGAAGATGATCAAGGCCAACTCTCAACACTACGTGATGCAAAAATGCCATTGAATCTAACCAGAACTCACACCTTGAGAATTTTTCATATAACTTCTTTTCTCTCAAGGTCTAAAGCATAGTCCTTAGGTGCTGCTCATGATCCTACTAACTCAGGGAGAACACCATAATGTCATCGATAAATACAGTGACGAATAAGTCAAGATAGGGCCGAACTATACTGTGCATAAAATGCATAAATACTACTAAGGCATTGGTCATCCTAAAGGACATCACAAGGAACTCGTAGTGACCATACCGAGTCTTGAAAGAAGTCTTTGGGATATCTAGCTCTCGAATCTTCAACTGATGATAGCATGAATGCAAGTCAATCTTGAAAAAGACCATTGCATCCTGAACTGATCAAATAGGTCATCAATACGAGGAAATGGATACCTGTTCTTTATTGTAACTTTGTTCAACTGGAGATAATCAATGCATATATGCATAGAAACATCCTTCTTCTTCACAAACAAGATTGGGATACACCAATGTGACATACTAGGTTGAATGAAGTCCTTATCAAGCAATTCATGTAGCTGTTCCTTCAACTCCTTCAACTCAGGAGGAACCATAAAATATGGGGGAATAGAGATAGGTTGAGTGCCCGGCAACGAATCAATACCATAGTCGATATCTCTGTCCGAAAACATGCCCAAAAGATTAGCTGAAAAAATATCGGGATAATCGCTCACTATTGGAACTGACTCAACATTAGGGGTATAAATACTGTCATATACATAAGCTAGATATGTGTCACACCCCTTTTCAATCCGTTGCGCCTTAATAAATGAAATAACTCTCATGGACGTATAATCTAAAGTACCTCTCCGCTCTAACCGCAGTAATCCCGGCGTAGCCAATGTCACAGTCTTGGCATGACAATCAAGAACAGCATAATGGGGCGATTGAGACATGCTATTTTTGACCCTCCCCAAGATTTTACATATTTTAAATTCTTAGTCTAGGCCTAATATCGTTATTTCAACTAGTTTTGACCTTTTTTTATTTTATCATAAAAATAAAAGTTACAAAAATAGTTTCATTAATATTTTGTAGTCATACAATTTTACTAGGATTTTTATTTTTATATAATTTTGAAAAATACCAAAATAGTCTCACAACATTACACTATTTATTTTAATTAATTAAGATTAGTTTTATATTTTTATACTATAAATTATATATAATTTTAGAAGAAAGAGTTAGTTTTGGGTTGGTTTATCCCATATTTAATGAATTTCGTAGTTCATTTTTAGTCTTTGGCCCAATTTTAAGGCCCAATAAGACCAAGCCCATACTCCCTTAACCTAAAAAATCTTTTTTCTTAACTCTAGACCTACAAAACCTAAAAGGACCCTAGACCTAGACCTTCTACAGCCCTGTAGAGAACAGAGCCCCCCCCCCTCCGGGCCTGAAATTCATCTTCTTCACCCCACTCCAATCGACCCGACCACCACCCTTTACCAAACTCGCCGGAACCCAGCCAAAGATAGCAAAACCCCCTCCCTCACAAGAAATCATCAGCCGAAAAAGACCAAAAACAAGGACCCCTCACTATCGATCTTCTTCAACCGACTACAGCTGAAGCTTAGTTATCTTCCTTGAAGAAAAATGGACGAACCCTAAAGAACCTAGCAGTGATTCTCACCCTCGTTCCTTTATTTTTACCCCTCGTTTCTCTCTCTCCTATTCTTAGTTGCTATTGCGCGTCACCCGACTATCATCTTCGATTTCGATGGCATTAGCTCACCGAATATGGATGCCAGGGTTTGGTTTTAGATTTACAGGCAGCTTTGTTCCTTGTTGTTCATCATTTTTTTTTGTTTTGAAAACTCATAATGGGCAAATTGGCTTGAGAAGAGAAAAATAGAGCACAACTTAGGATAGAGAGAGAGAGAGAGGGTAATGACCAGATCTGGATTCAAAGTGATAAGTTTTGATTGAGTCAAGTTTGTCGTAGTTGTTACTCGTTGTTCAAGTTTAGATCGAGGTTCCGTCACCGGCGAGATTAAGCCACTGATTTTGGATGATATCATAATCTTGACGCAAAGTGTTCTAATTACAGAATTATAGGCTTATAGCTTCAATTGAGGTTCTATTGCTGTGCTTGTTTTTCGATCAAGTTCAAATGTCGGAATTCTCATTAATTTGTAATCGTCGGAGATTCAAATATATTTGAAAACGATTCAAGTCCCTCTTCCCTCCTTTTCTTTGTTGCTTGCGATGTTACTCTCGTGGTTATGATTGAAATATGTGGCTGGACTATTCTTCTTTGTTGGTTGAATGTGGTGCTGAATGTCTGAAGTTTCATTGTCTTGGATTTATGTTGGATTTAGTTTCATCATATTTGTGATAGAATTTGATTAAGTAATACATATCTGATGACCCAAACCCCGCACTGGTCGTGATGGCGCCTCTCGTGAATACGAGGCCAGCCAACAAACCCAACTCGTCTTTCCAAAAATAATTTCAACAAGAATAAACAACTACAATATGAATTAAAAATATAAATTAGCGAAAGTACAACCCGATCACAGCCCTTATTGGGGTGTCACAAGTCACGAGCATTTATCAGAATGTAAATCCACTACAAGGTTTAAAATATACAAAACTGGAATAATGAACAAAAAGAGAAACATGGTGCTACGAACGCTGGCAGTCACCTCCTTACTCATATAATTCTACATCTGATCGGCCAAAACCCGCTACCGGGTGAATAGATACCTGCATCTGCACACGAGGTGCAGGGAGTAAAGTGAGTACTCCAACTCAGTGAGTTATAAAGGTTAATAACAACTGAAGGTAAGAAATCACATATGACATATCATCATGCTATATAGAAGTAGTGTAAAACCCTTGAGAAAAGTAGTGAAGCTGTGAAATCTTTCGAGTATTTTAGCTCAGTTTAAAAAAACCTCTTTTGAAAATGACTTCTTCAGCGGCAACGCAAATAAATGCAAAATAAATAGTGCAGATAAGCATAGAATTTCGCCTCTCAGGCACAACACTCAGTTATAAGAGAATGCTAGAATATCATATAAATATTGCAAGAAGCAGCATAACATAACAGATAATAGCAGACAAATAAGACAAGGCAAACACATCAAACAATACCGGTACCGTTGCAGCGTGCAGCCCACTCCACATATCGCTGCGGCGTGCAGCCCAATCCATTTATCGTTGATGGCGCTCAGTGGGGGTGTGCAAACTCCGGGAGGGGCCCCTTGTGGTCCAAGCGCAATATAAGCCATCTCGTGGCATCAACTAGGCACTCGGCCTCATATCAATATTAATATAATATTGCTGCGGCACGCAGCCCTATCCCATGTTCAGTCCAGAATCACATAAGCCCCTCGGGCATAATAATATACAAATATTCAGCCCAAATTTCATTAGAAATATTATTTAAGTTTCAAATTTGAGAAAAGATGGAAGAATTTGAAAAATAGTATTAAATATCAGGACTGAGTTTAATAATACGTAAAAAGGTAAGGAACCTGTAATAGCAATCCATGAAGGATTCAATCAATCTGCACGAAGCCCAAATATGACAATCAATTCAAATAATAATGATAACAGGTGATATCCAATCAAATACGCAGTAAATTCATCTATCAGGACGGACCAAGTCACAATCCCCATGGTGCTTTACCTCACACTCGCTATCTGGCGTGCAAGTCACCTCAATATAGCACTACGATGTGCTAATACAGGGTTTCAAACCCTCAAAATATTATTTACAATCACTATTCACTTCGAACCGGCAATATCTCTAGCTCACGATACCTTTGCCTCTCGAATCACCCACCACGCACGTTGAATCTATCCAAAACTAGAACGAATACGTCACAATACGCTAAGGGAACAAAGCCCAAGCGAAAACAATCGAAAAATATCAAAAATCCAAAAATTAGCAAAAATCCGATCCCCAAGCCCACTTCTCGAAACTCAGAAATTGTTACATCAACGGGTTCCTTATCACTCTACGAGTCAATGCATATAAAAAACACCAAAATCAGAGTCCAAATGACCCATCAAATCCCAAATTACAAATTCCAAATTTCAAGCCCGAGTTATTCCATTTTATGCTTAATTTCCATGACTTTCTAGGTTAATTTCACTTAATAATTACGTTTTTAGTTCATAGGACTTACCTCCAAACAATCCCAGTCGAAACTCCCTTCAATTTCTCCCAAATAGCTCTCAAAGTGCAAAAAAATGGTGGAAAATGACTTAGGTTCGCGGAATAAAATGTTTTATTGCTTCTCCCCAGTTCCAGGTTTTTCTTCTATACGATCGTAGCCCCAGGCTTGCGATCGCAATGCAGAAAAATTCACCCTCCAAATTAACACTATGCGATCGTATAAACATTCCTGCGATCGCGCTGCATGAACTCTCGATTCTACGCGATCGCAAACATAACCCTGCGATCGCATTGAACAGCTGACCAGCCCCAAAGTTTCTTCTATGCGATTGTAAAGCTTCTCCTGCGATCGCATAGAGAAAAACTCTGTAGCACTGACCTGCAATTTTTCTGCAGCATCCAATGTCCCAAAAACCTTCCGTTGACCATCCGGAAACACCCAGGCTCCCGGGACCTCAACCAAAAGCATCAACGCATCCTAAAACATCATTTAGACTTGCTCCAATCATCAAAACACCCCAAATAATACCAAAATCATCAAATTACATCGGATTCAAGCCTAAGTTCTTCTAAAACTTCCAAAACACGCATTTGATCAAAAACCCAACCAAAACACCTCTGAATGACCTAAAATTTTGCACACACATCCAAAATCACCTAACAAAACTACAAAACTCTCGGAATTCTATGTTGACCCTCAGATCAAAATCTCACCTATCAACTGGAAATCTCCAAAATACTAACTTCGCCACTTCAAGCATAATTCTACACTGGACCTCCAAAATCACTTCCGATCACACTCCTAAGTCACAAATCATTCCTGAAAGCTAACCTAATTATTGGAATTCATATCCAAGCCCTCTAACACATAAGTCAATATTCGATTGACTTTTTCCAAACTAAGCCTTCCTTAAAGAGACTAAATGTCTCGTTTCCTTCTAAAAATCAATCCAAGCCAATTCAATCACACAAGACACTGATAATGAAGCATACATAAGCAGAAAATGGGGGAAACAGAGTGGTAACTCATGAGACGACAGGTCGGGTCGTCACAACTTAGAAATTCTCTGTTCTTTTGTAATGGTTTCAGTAATCCATTTAGTTGTAGTCTTGAATTTAGAAGGTATAAGAAGGTTAACTGTTCTTGATCTCGGTCTATAATTAAATCTGTTGAGAAAACAACTTGAATTTCATCAAACCATGGGTGTATTAGCAAGTTGTGGCATCACTTTTAGTTCTGGAATGTTTTTTGAATCCGTGGAAATGGGGAAAAATTCAAAAATAATTAAATTCTTTAAATTTTTAGTACTCTTTTATTTATTTACTTTTCTATAACCGTTAATAGCATGGTTAGGCCGTCAACAAGCGGGTAGGCGAATCTATAGGCACGTTTTGAATTTATTATCGTGATTATGTACACATTCGCGTGACATAATTACAGTTTCTAAAATGAATATTTGTAGCTTGATTTAGGCGTGACTTAGTCTATCGTCGTGATTATGTACACGTTGCGCTACATAATTTTAATTCTAAAAATACATAGAGTATACGTTCGCACAACTTCGGCCAAACTTTTTTAATACTAATAAAGCATTATCAATTGTGGACACCTACGCGTGACATGGTTATTGACGCGCCAAATAAAATGATTACACGTACACCTGACTTGGTTTAGGATAATTTCTTAATTAAAAGCGATAAAAAGTAAAATGTACATATGTTCTTAAATAAGTAATTAGACAATTCAGTAAGCCAGGTAAATTGTTAAAACGACCATGCTAAAATTACGAAACTCGGGAATGCCTAATACTTTCTCCCCGGTTAAAAAAATTCCTTATATGGATTTTTGTGTTTGCAGACCATAAATTGAGTCAAACTTCCTCGATTCAGAATTTTAAAATGGTGATTTGGGACACCATAAATTATCCCTAATGGCAACTCTGAATTTAATATGAACAATCATGTTTCGATTGTCACTTAAATCAGAAAAACTCCTGTATACCCCTTTCGGGGTGGTAAAAAGGAAATGTGACGGCTTTGGCAACTTTGCTGGGGAAAAGAACCCAGAACTTCTGGTTCAGGGTTCAGAATTTGAGCTTGTTAATATGATTTTTACTTGACTTTATTTATTATTGATATTACTGTATTTTGTGGCTTATGTGCTAATTGTCGTTTATTTACCGCTTTAATATTATTAAAATTGCATTAAACTGTCCTCTTACGCCTCCCACCCGAGTCTTCTAAAAAATGGTGCGCATGTTCGCGTGACCCACTTTTCTGTTAGAAGTTATACCAATATTGTGAGGTTGGGCCAGCAACAAGACCGGGCAGACTTTCCTGCTCCCGGTACGTTGCCCCCATCTCGGCTCGAGCTGTCCGCTCGGGTAAGCCAGGTCTAGAACACAACCTCGGGATTAAACATAGAATAATATAACCTCATGCCAAATCCCTAGTAGGAATATCTGTTGCATCATGTGCAATTGACTTAGGGGACTCAACACTGGGGTAGGATCCGTCTAGGACATGTGTACCCAAAAATAAAATACCATCGTGATGCATCCTATGTGCTACATGTTACATTTCTTCAAGGGTAAAAGGTTCATTTGGAGGACCAGTGATGGTTGATGGTAAATGAGAAAGAAAAGAGGGTGAAATATGAAAATAAAGCAAGTAGGCCTAGTTATGTTTTTCTTTCAAAATTTTTTAAGAAAAAGACCAAAAAAAGATATATGAAAAATCCATGAAGATTTTGCACGTTCCCATCATTTTCCAAAAATAAAAAAATTTAAAAAAGGGAAAAGAAAATCCAAAAAGAGTTTACATGTTTTTTTAAAAAAATATAAAAATTATATTTTCTCTAAATTAGTTGTATTTTTTTTAATTTCTCGCCAGTATCCAACGTTTTATATTTGAAAAAATGCATTATAAATCAAAAATCCAAATTTTTTTTTTTTGCATTTTTATATTTCCATTAGAAGTTTTCTTTAGAATACTATTTATGAGAATTTAAAAAAAAGTTCATTTGAGGTGGTTTTCCTTTAGGAAATTAATATCTAGAACTCAAAATAAAAGAAAAATTTGCTTTTATATTTCCTCCAGTATATTAAGACTAAAAATTCAAAAAAAAATCTTTTGATACCTCTTTCGAAGTCTTCTTTAAGATCTCGATCCCAAAAATCCAAAAAGATTTTCTTTTGATGTTCTTTGGGAAATTAAAACAGAAAACATATTCGTTTTGTTTTCATTAGAACTTTAGGACATTGTACATAGAAGAAAAAAAACAACGTACTCTATCTTTGATTTATCTTCAGAGTTTCTCCAATAGGTAATCAAAAACTGAAATCCAAAAATATTTTTTATCTTTTTCATTTCTTGTTTCGAAATCTTTCTTCAGGATATCAAATGAAAATTCAAAATAGTTTTTTGGTTCATTCTTTAGATTTACTTTCTTAAAAAAGGAACCAAAAATAGTTTTCTCTTGTAGGGTTTTTTCCTTAATAGTTTCTCATAGAGTATCTGTTTCAAAAAATAAAAAAAATATATACTCGGGTAAGATTGTGTTTAGAATAGATTATAGAATATTAAGTCTAATAATAGAGAGATTTTCTTCTTTTTTCTTATCAGAGTAGTTGCGAAGATAAAAAAAAAGAAATCTAGTTTATTTAGTCTATTCTCAATTTTCCTGAACTACGTAAAAATCTGATTCATGCGGCGTCAAGATGCGTAGGCAACCTACATAAGGTTTGATCGAATTATTTTTTCTTTAAAATCAAAAAAGAGAGAGCGAGAAAAGGAAAAAAGGAGGATGAAGTTGTGGGACGTGAGAAATGAGAGAAAAGAAAAAAGTGATAATCAGAAAGAAAAAAAGAAAGGAAAATGAGCAAGCCAAGAAGTACTAGAAAAGAAAAGAAAAGAAAAGAGGAGAAAGGAAATAGTAAAAAATCAAATGGTGCTAGAAAGGAAACTAAAGTGAAAAAGGGGCAAGAACAGTGAAATTGAGATGATGGCATATAACCTTCATACCCTCGGAGTCATTTTAGAAACGATAACTATGACTAGGTGCATTGCACATAATGTGACATTATCTTATGTTAAATGCCTTAACGTTAATAGGATGACCCCATTTTGTTCCTTTTGTTATTTTCATTGAGCAGAAGGGTGGTTGGTTTGTGATTCTTAAGTAACTCATCCATACAACAGAAAGTCAAAAAACAAGGTAGACATGGTTAGCAAAGACTTGGACACATGGGTTATTGATCCAGCTAAGGGAATTGTTGAATCAAAATATGAGTTAAAAGAAAAGGTCTTAAAGCTGAAAGGATAGATGACCGAAATATACCAAGACTGGATTAGTGGGCGTCCTCCACCATCAGTTCCCACTAACTACATTGAAAGCATTGTCATCATTCTGCCACTGTCACAAGTCCAGGATATCTCCCCACAATCTTTTTACACTCCACCCCTAGAACCACCTCGTATCCCGCTCTTTCGACCACTCATGTTTTTGTAGCTCCACTACCAATTATTTTCCTCGATCCTCTAATGAAACTGTGTTCAAGTCCCCGATGCCCAACACTATGCTCCAGAATCAACTTTCAATGTATCAGATCCATCCACTCACGCTCCTTATTTTGAGCCTCCTAATGAAACCGAAAAGCCTGCTAAAACAGTGGAGCAAGACGAGCTATCCAAGAAGGTGAAAATCTTAGAGCAGTATTACGAAAAGGGATAGGGAGCCAGATGAGCATGCCTTACAAAGACATGTGCTTGTTTCCTGACATCCAACAGTCTATTGGGTTTAAGATGCCAAAGTTTGATTTGTATGAGGAGAATGGTGATCCCGTGGCCCATTTGAGAGGTTATTGCCGTAAGATGAAAGGCTCTAGTTGAAAGGAAAAATTTTTGATGGCGTATTTCAGTCAGAGTTTGAGTGGAGAAGCCTTAGAGTGGTATACTCGTCAAGATATCAGTAAGTGGCATGCATGGGGTGACATAACTCAAGATTTTGTTCGGCACTACCAGTATAATGTAGACATTATCCCAGATCTCTCCTCCCTATCTCAAATGTAAAAGAAACCCAAGGGAAGTTTTAGGGAGTTTTGGCTAAGATGGAACGAACAAGTTGCTCGGGTCAGTCCCCGGATTGATAAAAAAGATATTGCTGAGCCCCGCCAATGACAAGATCTAGTAAGCATTCCTACTAAATGCTTTCAGCGTAAACCTGTCAACCGGGTCGGGTCGGACCGGTTCCGGACCAGACCGGTATAAACCAGGACCGGTCCGGCTCGGTTACTTAGGGGCCGAGTGGGCTGGGTTCGGGAGGAGGGGAGAGGGGATTGGTCCGTTTGGGTCTTTTGTAGTTGGAACCGGTCCGGTATTGATGAACAGTGCACCGAACCGGTTAGACCGGCCCGGACCGGCACAACGGTAATTTTTTTTTAATTTTCTGAATTTTTTTGGGACCACAAGACCATAGAGACAAATAAAATTATAAAATTAGAATATAAAATCTTGCAAATTGAAGGGAAGAGAGAAATTGATAATTTGAGAATTGAGATTGAGATAAGAATTCTGAATTTTTTTGGGACCACAAGACCATTGGCAACGGTCAAAATTGGTCCAGATCCGTTGGCCAACGGATATTTTTGCAAAATTGGCCATTTTTTGGTTATTTTGTTGTATTTATTAATTTACAATATTAACCCTTCTTAAAATCTATAAATACCCTCCCCCTCTTCTTCATTTCTTCACTCAGAATTCTTATCTCAATCTCAATTCTCAAATTATCAATTTCTCTCTTCCCTTCAATTTGCAAGATTTTATATTCTAATTTTATAATTTATTTGTCTCTCTTTTCCTGAATTTAATTTATCGGAATTTGTCATTAGGAATTTGAAGCTTGAAGTTCAAAATTAAAATACGTGCTTGACGTTTGTTCGTGGTAACACCGAATTTGCATAATCAAGTGCTCAATTTATTGTTGAACTCGGTGCACTCCCT
The DNA here is from genome assembly GCA_034376525.1 of Nicotiana benthamiana. Classification (NCBI taxonomy): domain Eukaryota; kingdom Viridiplantae; phylum Streptophyta; class Magnoliopsida; order Solanales; family Solanaceae; genus Nicotiana; species Nicotiana benthamiana. The sequence continues at coordinate 24,212,011 of CM067324.1, read as the reverse complement.
CCAACTCTTTCTCTTATTTAATATTTTAATTGCATATTTAATTTTAGCTTATTCTTTAATTTTTACAATATGTTTAGTGATACTAAAAGAGCGTATAGAAAAGTTACTGGTAGGGGTGGAAATAAAAAAAAAAGGTAGTCATGTAGCTTCCGGTAGTAATAGTAATTACCCAATAACATATGTTTCTGAATCATCGCCTATTGATAATGTAGAGATAGATTATGAACAATTACAAGAAGATTTTGGAATAGAGGATAATGAAATTAGAATAGAAGATGAGATACCACCTACATCTACTAGTAGAAATGTTGGTAGTATTGGAGTTGGAGTTGCTAGTGCTACAAAGGGTAGTAGACCGGCTCCGACTTCTAATCGTAAAAGAAGAAGTCCGGTATGGAAATTGTTTGAAATAATAGAAGGTACTAATAGAGTTAAGTGCAAACTTTGTAACGAAACTTTTAAACATTTGACTAGAGGAAATTTAGGGGGGGGGGGGGGGGCTGGGACACTTACAAGACATATGAGATCTGACCATCCCATAGAATGGGGCAATAATGGGGATGGAAGTCAAACAACTATTAACCCTACTACTGGAGGTCTAGTAAAATATGATAAAATTAGGGATCATGAGGAATTAGCAAAAATGATTGCTTTGGGTTGTCTACCTTTTTCTTTTGCTTCTTCATCGTATCTTATTATGTATACTCAAAGGATTTACAATCCTTTATTTAAAAGTATACCTAGAAGTACTTGTGGAGCAGATATCTTTAGAATTCATGGACAATATCAAATATACATACGTAATTTGTTTAGCCACCTTCCTTCTAGAGTATGTCTAACTTCTGATATTGGCCATGCTGTTAATGGAAATGATTATTTGACAATTACATGCCATTGGATAGATGATAATACTTGTATGTAAAAATGTATTATCGCTTTTAAATATGATGATGTATTATTGCTTTTAAATATGATGAAGATCAGAGTCATACTGCTACGCTTATAAGTAGTACTATTGTTGAAGTTGTTGAATTTATAATCTTAACCAAAAAGTTTTGTGTATGTCTTTTGATAATGCTTCAAACACTAGTGCCGCAGTTTCAGTTTTAAAAATTGCATTTGCAACCACCTCTTGATGATATTTTTCATGTTACGTGTGCATGTCATGTTTATAATTTAATTGTTAAAAGTGGCCTTGATTTATTTTCAGTCGAGATTACTCATGTTAGCAGAGCAATTGGTGTTATTCAGGGAAATAATAGACAATCTAGAATAATAGAATTTAAGACGAAGTGTATCCAGTATAACCTTACAACTAGATTCGTGCCAGACGAAATTGTTACTAGATGGAATTATACATACACATTTTTAAAATGTTGCTACAAATATAGATTTCCAATAACTGAAGTTGCTAATGCACATTGTACTGATCCTAGGCGTATGTTAACAAGTGATACTTGGGAGGTCATTAATGATGTTGTTAAATTTTTACATAAAATTTTATACTGCTACTGTTGTATTTTCTGGCGCATATTACCCCACTGTTACTATGGCTTTAGTACATATAGCTGAAATTTCTTTTCTACTATCTGAATTTAAGAAGAAAAAAAATATAAGGATGTTGTTGAAAAAATGCAAGCAAAATTCAAAAATTATTTCTTTCCAATTCCTCCGATTTACTTAATTGGTGCAGTTTTAAATCCTTCTATTAAAATATTTGATTGTCACCAATTAATGAATGCTTTATATACTTATATGGAGATTGGAGAAACTGAAACCCCAAATTTATATGATTCTATGAACAAGCTAAATGAATATTTACAACAACTATATAATTATTATGCAAATGAATGTGATAATACTGCTCGTGCTTCTGGCAATGTTAATCCCGCTATGCAATGTAGCAGTTCTGCTAATGTGGATGATGAAGGCCTTGATAGTTTTAATATTTTTTCCACATTTTCTAACACTCAAACCAGTAACAAGAATATTGATGAGCTTCAATTCTACTTGCAGAAGCAAAAAGAGCCTCGCACAAAGGAATTTTCACCATTGGGATGGTGGCATGAAAATAAAAAGCAATTTCATGTTCTTTTCGCTATGGCTCGGGACGTGCTGAATGTGCCAATTTCTACTGTTGCATCGGAGAGTGCATTTAGCCAAGCAAGACAACAACTTGAGACACCCACCACTCATTGGGAAGCAATGCTTTGGAAGTTTTAGTATGTTTTAGAGATCGGATTAGATCGGAACAAAAAAATCAAGGAAAGGAAGATATTGATAGCCAGGAAGACGAGGAACTTGGAGATATATTAACCCATGAAAACCCATCCGAATTTAACAAGTCAGAAGAAGGTCAATCGGTTCTAATTCATTATGATAAACTTGCTAGGGCGATGCAAAACATTTGAAATTACTACTTTACTAGTTTACTTGATAGAAAAAATGTAAACATTTCATTTTCTACTTTTTCAATTTGAAATTAAGAAATAAAGTAGTACTTGCAATAAGTGCAATTTTTTGCCATCTTTCTTGTATTCATTCAATTATTACAAAGTATTAATATAACTTAATAGTTATACTACACATAATTCCAAAAGAAAAGTGAAAGTATACTAAACGTGGCCCGGACCGGCCCCCTCAACCCGTAACCCGTATGGTTCAATTTTTACCCGAACTAACCCAGCCTGCTACGAACTCGTTACTGTCCAACCCGGCCCGGCCCGAAACCCGGACGGGTCAAAAAACTTGACCCGGCCCGGCCCGGTTGGCCCGTTAGACAGGCTTATTTCAGCCTCAATACCGACCCCAATGAATATTCTCGAGCTCCACATAATACACCTTAGTATTATCCTCCGAAAAACGTCCGGCTATTTGTCCAACCGCTGGGTCACTCCAAAAGGCAAGCACGAGCACCACAAAAGCCCCATCAGCCTCCACAAAATTTTCAAGTGCCCTATAACCCACATTCAAGCCAAGGGCATAGAGGGGAACAAAGGATGAAAGATAATTTTACACAAATAGGAGAGTCCTATGCTAGCTTGTTTGAGAAATTAAAATATTACGACATGATTTCACCTATTCCTCTAAATTATATAGACTTTTGTGCGAGAAGATTTGACCTTTCTAAAATGTGTGAAAATCATTTGAATGCCAATGGGCACAATGTTGAATATTGTCGTGCTTTGAAAAGGGAAATAGAAAAACTGATTCAAGAAGGAATAATTGTGGTACAAGGCAGTAATACACCAAGTGTCAAACATAATCCTCTACATGTACATGAAAACACGAGAATTGTTGAGATGGTTTTCAATGACGAAGGGTTTGTCAAAGGAGTCAATGAGCCACTTGGTGAGGACAATGTGATTGAAGTTGGTGAAGTTCCCAATAATATTGATGTGGAACTCAGTGGCTAAGATGTTGAGCTTGGTGATTGAAAATACACTCTTTTCTTAGCTAGTCAGGGAGGAGTTCTGTCGGTTTATTTTATTGTCATTTATGTTGTCTGGGTTATTTCAGGGTTGTAATCCAGATATTGTCTTGTGACTCAAACCCTTCTATCCTTTTATTTTGCCTAGATCGTTTAGTCATAGTAACTCGTTTAGTGTTGTCTAGGTTTGTTCTAGGATTGTAACCCCAGTTTATTTTGCTTGTTTTGTTGTTCAAACCCTGTCATCATCTGTCTAGTGTAATTTTCTGTTGTTTCTAGTTATTTTTGTTTAGTTCTCTTCTCCTTCTATAGTTCTTTTCATGTTGGCTCTAGCGACATGACATGCACGCATAATTCTAGGCCTGGTCTCAAATGTTAGTTTAATCATGAAGCAATGAAATAATTTTGAAGATGATAGGGGAACTTGATAGAAATAAGTATATATTTGGACATTTAGAGATCATTTAAAGCCCGAATTGTGTGAAACTGGGGAAGATGTCTTGGGAAGTTAGAGGACGAAAAGAATTTGTTACAAGAAAGTGCGTCCCAGACAATTTGAAGCAAGCAACTTTGAGTTCAAGTGCATCTCAAGTTACAACATAAAGTGAAGGGAGTTTGCTCCAAACTGATGGAGCACATCTATTTTGAAGAAGAAATCACACAAGAAGAGCTTTGTACTTGACAAGAAATTAAAGAAAGGTGGATGGTATATATGTGATACCAACACCGATGCTACAAACGAAATGCTATGCAGGATCTTCATTTTTTATCGTCAGGTTGCATGTGCTATACTTAGTATTTTTAGAGATTGGGAGGCCCTCTTTCGGATATCTAAACATTTTATACCCTTTGACACCCCTTTGAGCCTCTGCTGATTTCTTTGACCTCACCTTTTTTGGAATCAAGTTAGAGTCATTAAAAAATATATATTAAAAAGAAAATCATTCCCCCTATAAGGTTTGTTTTAGAAAGTTCAATCCAAGAAAATCAATAAAAAGAAAAAAAAAGAGAATGAGAAAAAGAATAAAAAAAGGAAAGAAAAAAAAGAGCAACAAAAAAACAAAACAAGAATTAGTTGTGAACTACGTTTGACATGATTCTTATCACCACAAGATACGTAGGCAACCTTATGGTTCGGTCACACCAAATAAAATATTTCATAATTCCACGAATTCAAGAGTGGGGCAGTCTTTCTTAGAAATTCCATTTCAAAAAGGAAAACAGAAAAAAAGAGAATCAAATTCCATTATTTTAGAAATTGGGGCAAAGCTTTTAGAATTGATTCCAAAAGTTGTAAATAAATTAACCCCGTTGTCTTAGTTATTTTGAGCCTTTGTGATATCATTTCTTTCTAACCTTGTCCAAAAGCCATATTATAGTCCAAAAAAGACCTCCCAGATAATCTTTTAGAGTGTCAAATCAGATATGCAAGGAACATATGATATTTCTATTGTGGTTAATGCCTTGTCACTTACAGAATAAGAAAAAAAAAGAAGAAAAGAGAAATGAGAGAGACTTATTGGTGAAAACCTTCATAGGCACCGTAAGGTGATATTAAGTTAAGAGAAAGAACAAAATAGGAGAGGCTTGATGGGGGAAAACCCTTCAGACACTATAAGTCGAATAAGGATTGTGAATTAGATAGGATAATTGGAGCATTGAAGCCCAGTTTCACGGCGAAGAGGTACAACAAGAGTTGAACATTAGACTTGCTTAACAAATTAGGCCACTTAATCCAAAGGTGCATGTCATGGTCATTAGAGTTGGTATCCATATCTCATAAGTCTTTACTTTGTAATTTTCTTGTTAGGTATCATCTCTTTCTATTGTCCCTTACTCTGTTCCTTTTGTTTTATTTACTTCCTCTTCCTGAGTCTGTTTGGTCAAAACAAGTGAGAAATGACTTCAAAATCCACTACCATCTTTCCAATTGCACAAAGTAGAGCTGGCTAGTACATCAAAGTGGTTTATGTTATGAAAGAACAATGTGCACATTGAGTGAGTGGCAATTGATGTGCTTTGGGCGTTCATGTGAAATACAAAGGTTCGGTATATATCAATTCATGAGCACAATGCCACAGATAGAGGGCTTGGTTTGAACAAATCAGAGGTATTTTGTGTGATAAGGGTGACAGAGAAAGTGGTTAGTCAATAAGCGAGCAAGGTCTTTCGAGTTGAAATCAAAGTTAACATGGGAAGTGAAGGAGCAATCACCCTCAAAGTCAAGGCCACTAACCAATACCCATGTTTAAACTCATAAGTTTTCTTTGTTGAAATAGAGATGAACACTATGTCCAAATCAAAGCTTGGAAGCTTGAATTCGTCAAGTGTCGTGCCCAAATTTTGTCAGCACAAAGGCGACTTGAGAAGGGGAAAGAAAATTTGTTCGATCTGCAGGAACCCTCCATGAGGAAAGCATGATTTAGGAGCAAGGAATTTATTTCGATCTGCAGAGATCCTCCAAGAAGAGAGCATGGCTTAGGTAAGTTCATTCTCGGCTACTCAGGACCCTCCTGGATAATGGGATTTAGTTTCAAGTTTTCAGGACCCTCCTGGATAATGGGACTTAGTTTTAAGACCTTCATTAGATAATGAGATTTAGCATAAGTTACACCTTTAGGAAGTTGAATTTAGCTCTGAAGTTTTCACTCTTAAGGTGAAATTTAATTCTAATTCTCAGGGCCTTCCTGGATTATCGGATTTAGTTTTTGATTACTTTTAGATCTTCTAATAATAAGATTCGATTAACACTCACAGATATTTCCGGTACCAAACTGGGGCATAAAAGTTTTTTTTATTTTGTCTGTTTTGTTGTAATGGCAGGCATCCACATGGAGAAACAAGAGAGTTCAGTTCAAGTATTGGCAGCATGCGCCCACCTGGAGAAATAAGGGAATTCAATTCAAGTATTAACAGCAGGCGTCCACCTGGAGAAACAAGGGAATTCAATTCAAGTATTGGCAGCATGCGCTCACCTGGAGAAACAAGGGAATTCAGTTCAACTATTGGTAGCAGGCGCCCCACCTGGAGAAACAAGGGAATTGATCTCAAATTTTAAAGCGCTCATTTGGAGAACAAGAGAAGTCATTTTGGAATACAATTCAAGTTAGAAGTAGCAGAAGCTCGCGGTAACAAGGTGAATCAACAGTCCAAGATGACCAAAATAAGCATCAATCCGGAATAAAAGAAAGGAAAAAGAAGTGAATCCAAAATGCAGAAGCAGGAAAAGATGTGAACTGCTCAAGATGTGGTTAAAGTCATGAGCTAAATGTTCCGTCTTGATCCAAAAAAGCTGAAGAAGAATGAACTAGTACCTGCAGCTAGCCTATGTCAAGGTTCAAATATAAAGTTTGCATGAAGAATCATTCAAGACTCAAGATCAAGCTTCATGAAACTTATAAATAGGAATCTTGTAACTTAGTTGACATGCTTAGTTAGTCTTTTTCATTTTTTGATTTTGATGTAATAACAGGACCGCCGACTCTCCACCTCAGTATACTCTATCACCTTATTCACTTCCGAACTACACGTGGCGTGATTCCTTTATAGCCAAGGATATGTAGGCAGCTCAAAAACCAGGGCTCGGTCATTGTGAACAACTAATTTTTAACCACACTCAATTTTATACTAGTTTAGTGTAAAAATTTCTTTAAGGTTTAATTTTAATATTTTATTTATTTTTACTCTTAATAGGTTTTTTAAAAGAAATTATTTACAAAAAACTACAAAAAATATTCACATTCTTAGAATATAAGATTTGTTTATATGTTTAAATAGAATATATATATATATATATATATATATATATATATATATATATATATATATAGTATGTGTGTGTGTGTGTTTGTGTTAACAAAAAGGATTACGAAAAGTTAAATAAAAAAACTAACGAAAAAAAAGAATCAGAAAAAAGAGAGATAATAAAGTACACACAAAAAAAAAAAACTAACTGATCTATAACCTCCCAAAACTCCCTAACTTTCACGTCTTTCACCTCACATCAGTTAAGAGTACACACACCCATCCATATATAATGGGCACTTAACAACAAAAAGAAAAGGAAAAAAAGAGAGAAAGGGATGAAAAGAACAGATAAAGAAAGAAAAAAAGAACAAATTCATCAAAATTTTCATTAAAAGCTCTGTTAATTTTGGTCTCGGAACATCGAAATCCTTCGTTGCCGAGTTGTGTCGGAGTTGAGGCATTGAAGAGGTTAGCGGTCTCTGGTCAGAAGTCATTTCGAAATTTTGGGTTGTTGTTAAGGGTGTAAATTTCGCGGTTCCGAATCGGAATCGGATCGGAACCGCGGTCCTGGCGGTTCTACCGGTTCCGGTTCTGGCGGTTCCAAACGGTTCCCGCCGGTTCTGTAACAGTAATGTTTTAAAAAAAAGTTTTTTTTTATTAATAATTTCCAAACGGCTCTTTTTCAAAAGTAGCCGTTTGGAAGTTTAAAATATAGCTATTTGGCCCCCAAACTTTATATAATTACACTATTTCTCATTTTTCAACTTTAAATACCCCCTCATTCTTTCATTTTTATTCACCAATTCATCAATATCTCTCAATCTCTCTCAAGCTCTCTTTCAATCTTTCTAGTGCAAGTGCTTAATTTATTGTTGCAAATTCGTGAAACATTGTGAAGTTGTTGAATTGAAGTTTTCAAGTGTTCAATTTCAACGATTTTCAATTTTCAAGAAGTTGTTCGTCAATCCGGTAAACTCGTTTCAACTCTTACGTGCTAAGAATATTTTTGTGTGTTGTTATTTTGCTTAATTATTATTATTATGGTATTTTCGTTGAAAAATATGTTCGGTAAAGGAAAAGCTAAAACCGGTGAAAGTAGTGGCCAAAATACTACCCCTCCCCCGGCTCCCCGACCTAGAAAAGATGAGCAAGTTCAAAGTAGTAGCCAACCTAGAAATCTTAATGAACCATTCGGAATCCTTGATAGTGATCACCCGTGTTTTCAATTTAGCAATATTGATTTTCTACATGATGTAGCAGTTGGTGATAGAATAGACGATGATATTATGAATGCTCTTTATCCTAATGCACCTGTATTAGAGGGAAATGAGGATGATGATGATGATGAAACCCAAGCTCCAGTAGATTTAAATGATACACCTACTAGTCATGCTCATAACTTAGGTGATGAAACGGTACACCCACCCGTACAAACTCCCACTTTTGGTAGACAACCTCCTAAACGTACAGAAACATCATTAGTTTGGAAATTTTTTATTCAACTAAGAGAACAAAATAAGGCTAAGTGCAAATCTTGTGGGAAATTACTTGTTCATAGGTATACTGGAGATCGTAGCGGCACGGGTAGTTTAGTTAAGCATATAAGATTACACCCTAGCGATAAGGCTAGATATTTGCAATTGAAAGCGCAACAAGAGGGGAGAACAAGTCCTGATACTACAGTTAATCCAAGTACTGGTTCAAATCTAGTTCAACCAGGAATAAACACAGTCACCCGAGGTATATTATATTACGATCCAAATAAGGATCGTGAAGAATTAGCTAAAATGACTACTGTTATGTGTTTGCCTTATTCTTTTGCTTCTAATCCTGCATGGATTCATTATATTAGAAGAGTATTTAATCCTACGTATAAAGGTTGGCCTCGCGCCACAGTTAAGGCCAATATTTATAAATACAAGCATGAATATGAACAATACTTGCGCTATTTATTTACCCATATAACTAATCGTATGTCTATTACAACTGAAATTGGTAGAAGTAATAATGATTGTGATTATCTAACTGTAACCAGTCATTGGATAGACGAAGACTGGACAATGCAAAAACGCACTATTAGGATAATTAATTCACGGCACACGGGTAGGTTTATTGCTAATACCGTTTTAGATGTATGCAGATGTTTTTGTTTTAGTGATAAAATAATGTCAATTTCTATGGATAACGCTTCTAGCAACACTAGTGCAACAGGTATGCTAACTAGAACACTTAATCCTGCTTTTACTAATAGTTTTCATGTTAGATGTATATGTCATATTTATCATTTAATTGTTGGTGATGGTGTGGAATATTAAACTTAGAAATTGAAAAGGTTAAAATTGCTCTTAATTGGTTATTTTATTCAAATCGTAGAAGTAGACTTAGAGAATATTTTAAAAAATGTGACGAATATGGCCTTAGAGAAAGAAAGATTCCTAAACCTTGCCCGACTAGGTGGAATTACATGTACGAAAGTTTAGTAGTAGCGTACGAATATAGAAACCCAATTAACACTACGTATAATTCTCGGGATTGTGGTGAGGACGATAATGACATGCTAACTATACAAGATTGGACTAACGTTAAAATTCTTTTAGATTTTTTAGAACATTTTCATGTGGCAACAAATGCTTTATCTGGCCAATATTATCTAACTATTTCTAACTGTGTAGTTATATTGCCGCACTTGCTAATTTGATTGTTGATCTTAGCGAGGGAGGGGAAATGTATGAAATTGCAATATCTGAAATGAAAAAGAAGTTTAAAAAATATTTTTTCCAATCCCTCCTATATATGGTGTGTCTGCTATGTTAAATCCAAGTATGAAATTAGGAGGACCTAACTTTTGGTATTCTACTATTTATCAATCTTTAGATCTTTCAGAAGTAGAAATTGCTACACTAGCTGATGCGAAAGCATCAATTAAAGTTAATGCTCAAACTGTTTATAATGCTTATAAACAGGCGTTAGAGCATGCTAGGCCTAACATTCCAACCCCTACTTCATCTACATCACAGTCGTCTAAAAGAGCTGCTGGCTTAACAGCTCTTAAATCGTGGACGGAGTTCAGAGGTACTCAAGGGGATAATTTAGATGAAATTTCTCATCTAAATGAGCTTCAAGTTTATTTGTCGCAGGGACTAGAGAATGAGAATCCAGACGGCTCTTTCGACCTTTTGGATTGGTGGAAAACAAGGAAAAAGCATTTTCCCGTTCTTGCAAGGATGGCTCGAGTTATTCTATCGATTCAAGCGTCAACTGTTGCATCGGAGAGCGCCTTTAGTCAAGCAAGACTACAAATAGGTGATCTCAGAGCGTCGATGCGGGACAGCTTGAAAAAATCAGTGCTTTTTCGAGATTGGATCCGCGCAGAAAGAAGGAACTTTGGGCTAGCTTAATCACGACCAGAAATAGATGAGTGCTATGAAGAAATGCTAGCAGAACTTGCTCAGGAGACATCTTCACCCGGAAGTGGTGATGAACAAGCTTCATTTCCATCACCGCCAACACAACCACCTCCAAACCTTGAAGGTTTTATGAGATTTGTTAGAAATAATACATAAATTATGATGTAACTTGTACATTGGCATGTCTTCTTTTAGTTTTTTTCCTTTTAATGGTGGTATTAGTACCATGTTGTGCTCATTCCATTGGGGGAAGGAAGACTAAGAAAGATATGCCATTTTGGTCAATAAATATGCTCTTTATCATATCCTTGAATATCTTTTGTCTCAATATTTATTTATGAATATATACTACTTATATACAATTTATACTAATTACTAACTACAACACAATATGCACTACTTATATACAATATATACTACTTACATACAATATATACTACTTATATACAAAATATACACTACTTATACACAATATACCAAACACAATATATACTATACTAATAACATAGTACACCATATAAAATATATTCTACAATATACTAATGACTACTAAACAAGATATGATTTAAAAAAAAAAAATTCAGAACCGCCGGAACCGCCAGAACCGCCGGAACCGGAACTGCCAGAACCGGAACCGGATGGTACCCGGAACCGGATGGTAGCGGTTCCTGGTCCGGAACTGCCAGAACCGAAACCGCAGACCCAAATAGATCCAGAACCGGAACCGAATACAGCCTTAGTTGTTGTTCGATTTTCCGATCGTCGGCGTCGCATCGCTTTTCTTCCGTTGGAATACATTTGGACGTTCTTTCATCATATTGAAGGAGTGGGTTTGCACGAAGGTCCATTTCTCCATGTAATCTCGTGTTCGTTCTTTCTGTTTTTATATTAATTGTGTGATATTTTCGTTGAATTTCTTGTGCTGGAATTATAGTTAGTCTTTTCTTTAATTGAATGAATTTTCTTGGCTGACTACATTTGTGATATAAATTGATGAAGTAATATATGTGACTAACAGTGAATAATTTGAGAATTAGATTTGAACTAATATTAAATAAAGTAGAATTGGGGGTTAAGTTCACATTCTTGTCTTAATACATATGTGTCACGGTATCTTCCTAAATAAGAGAACTCCTTCCTATAAGAATAAGAAAGATTCTTACCGTGAATTTTGTTCAAAATATTAAAGTCTAGCCAACTAAGTGTAGTACGGCTGATATCTATCGCCATTTTATAAAAACTTAAAAAAATGAATTTTTACTGAAATGCTTTAAGCACTTAATCTATTATCATAATTGTGCACACGTTTGCGTGGTATGATTACGATCCTCATAATTTTGCACACGTTCGCTCAACTTCAACCAAACTTCTTAATATTTAATAAATCATGATTAATTATTAAAATAAAAACGCAACTCCCTTTTAAAAAAATTGAATAGTAGTAGTTCGTATTAGGCTCGATTTAGATTAGTATTGTGATTATGTATACGTTCACGTAACATAATTGCGAATTTAATTCTAAAAGTAACTCGAGAGATGCGTTCGCGCAACTTCAACCAAACTTTTCTTAAAAAATAAATATAGCGTTATTAATTGTTGACATGTTTGCGTGAAATGATTTTTGACGCAGCCAAAGAAAAAGAGTATACGTGCACGTAACTCTTGTTTAATTACGAACGAATCAAGTAATTAAAAGCGGTAAAAATATAAATGTACATAGGTCCTAAAGATGAGTAATTAAACAATTTAAGCCAAGTAATAATCACTAAGTGACCGTGCTAGAACCACGGAACCCATAAATATCTAATACTTTCTCCCGGATTAACAAATTTTTTATCTAGAATTTCTAGTTCGCAGACTTTAAAAAATAAAATTTTTCTCGATTTGGGATTTTAAAATAAACCGGTGACTAGGGATACCAAATAAAATATTCCAAGTGGTGACTCTAATAATAAAATAATCTCATTTCGAATAATATCACTTTAATTGGGAAACGTGTATAATTTTTTTTATCAAAAACTAAATAAGCAAACCCAGTTTCAGCTAATCCCTAACCGTTTTTGTCGGAATAGCCTTAGAACATCTTCAAAATTGTCGAGGGCTATTCTCGCAAGAATGGACTTGTCTGTCAATTGGGCATCACTTTTATCATCACGACTATCCCGACCTTAAAGTTATCTTTGGAAGTATTAAGGGTTATAATTGAAAAAATAACTCTCTCTTTGATTTATCTTAAAATAGAGTCACATACAAAAGATTATTTTACAAAATGAGTACATTAGTTCTTTCTTTTGAGGCTAGTGTCAACCCTAACCTTAATCACCCACAGGTACAAAATGAGCTCTATCCAGAACGCACCATTGACGGTTGTAGATGTGTTTCTACTCCAACTTCAGATGTGGTGGTATAACTTAGGAGAAGATGGTCAGGAATAGGTTACTAAGTATCCGGGATCCCTTACAGATATTATGAAAGTTAAACCACGCGATGATTTGATTGAGGCACTAGCAAATTTTTGGGACCCTGTTCACAATGTCTTCCGCTTCTCTGATTTGGAGCTTACTCCCACTTTAGAAGAGATAGCTTGATATTCCGGTTTTGGCAAGGATTTGAGAAAACAGAAGCTCATATTCCCGAAGGCTCGTTCTGTACACCGATTTTTAGTCCTCTCAACATAGTAATCAAATAAGAAAGACCAACGTGGTCAATGGGTGTTGTTCTTTCTACATCCTATATTCTAGGTTCAGAAAGCCAGATGGGTTTGAAATTCATGAAAAAGGCCTTAGCAACAAGCAGGACAAGGACACATGGCAGATTCACTGTCGCTTCCTTTCATAGTGGCGTTTCTAGGGATAAAGGTCTTCCCAAACAAAGAACAAATGATTGACATTCGTACAGCCAGGGTCGCACAAGTCCTCACTACCAAAGAACATCAGACTCTTGCCCCGATCATTCTATCAGACATTTATCAGGCGTTGACTTTGTGTAAGTCCGGGTCAAAATTCTTCGAAAGGGTGCAATATTTTGTTGCAAATGTGGTTGATTGAACATCTCCGACATCACCCCAAGTTCATGCAGTATGGACCTAGCGAGTACAATGTCATCGAGAGTTATGAAGAAAGAACAAAATATTACAATTCTCCAGAAGGGGTGGAAGCCTGGATATCCCACCTAAGTTCTTTAAATCTAAGTCAAATCGAGTGGACTTTGGGATGGCTCCCGGTAAGAGAGGTAATACACATGTCGGCCTTAAAGAGTTATTTACTGCTGTTGGGTTTGAGAAGTGTCACAAAGAGTTCTAAGACAGCTAGGAAGGTACCAAGTGGTGCCTGATGACGAAGATTTGAGTGTGCAAATGATTAAGCTACACCTCAAAGCCCCACTCCCTAAGGCTTTAATAAAATGAATTTGGAATGGTTGTTGCTACTTGAAAGATGATACCCAAGTTCCAAATCCTGCGAAAGGTGAGATAGATCGGGGTAATGCTAGGTGGTTTTAGAAGAGATTGTGTGGATGATGAGTCAGAACTTGAGCCCAAAAGGCCCATAAAAAGGTCGCATGTTCAAACCTCTGATAATAAAATCCAAGAACGGTTGGCTTGTGGTGAAAAAGGAAAAGGGATACAAAACAACTATTCATGCCTTAGAAGAAAGTTTGAGGAACCTCAATTTTGAAAAAGACTTACAACCACAAGAAGCAGAAGGTGAAAAGAATAGTCTGATTCGCGAGAATGAAGGCCTCCGTGTTCGGCTTCAACAGATGAAGAAAGCCTTTAAAGTGCCAATGAGAAGTTGGAAAGACCAGAGAAACATTGCCAATCTGATAGAAAATGTGCAAGATTATGACTCCATCTTGGCAAAGACTGAAAAGGCGTTGGACAAAAGCTAAGGAAAAAAATCCTACAGTTAAATGAAGAGGCCAAATCTAGCAAGGATCGCCAAATGACAAAGTTTGAAGAAGATAGGGCTCAATTCAAGAGAGAGAAGGCCCATTGGGTACATTCAGAAGCTCAGTTCCATGCACAGTTGGAAGAAATGAGAAGGTACAATAGAGAATATCAACATGTAGATATTGATAGGGAGAGGGCGCAGACGAGACTCAAGCATGCTATACTTCGGGCTCAATTGGAGTCAGCTTTAGATTGCAAGGGCCACATAAGAGATATAGCCACCACTCGCTAGCAGTAGTTGCGAGATCGAGACCAAAATTTCTAGTACTTCAGAGAGCAAGTCCATGATTTGGTTGTTTATACCGCTCAAAGTTATGTGAACTGCCAAGGGATGGATTATGAGAAGTTTTTGGAGCAAGCACCTACTTTTGCCTGTCATCTTGCAGCATAGTTAGAGAGGATGTATCGTACATTGGGGGGTCATCCAGGCCAAGCCCCACCATGAGCAGATGCTCCAGTGGTTGAAAGCAAAATGCTTGTGTTGAAACATAGTCGTAGTTGTTAGTATTTTCCATATAGCAGTTATGTTCTAGTTTGAGTCATTGTTAAGTCCTTTAAGTCATTGTTTTAGTCTTGTCAAAGTCTTTTCAGTCGTGTTCATGTAATGTCCCTTTTGTCATGTATTTTTAATTGTTTGGCTTTGTTAAAAAAATACAAAATTATTGTTGTTTTCTCCTGAACTATGTAATGGTCTGATTCATGCGTTGTCATGATACGTAGGCAATCCTCATTGGTTGCGATCATATCTATAATTAATCTAAAAAAACTCAAAGCAAAAAAGGGAGTCAAACTCAAGATGTAAATAAACTAATTAACCAATAAGCCGGGATGAAGCATGAAGCCTTCTAAACTCATTCTATAAATGAAAATAGCGTTAGGTGCATGAAATACAATATGTGATTGATATCTGCAAAATGCCTAACTCTAACACGTTTGTTATTTGTCATTTTAAAGAGATAAAGTTAAACAGAGGTGGTTAGTTTATGGTTTAAACTAGCGACATACCCTTACAACATGAGATCAAAAGGAAAAAGTAGAATGGCGACAACAGTGAGAATGAGTCAGATAATGATGATGTCCATGGAAAATTGGTCGAACAAGGTTCGGGACTGATTAAAGAAGTAAGAGTGTTGAAACAACAATTGGCAGAAATGTACCAAGCCTGGGTGAGTGGACAAGCACCGGCCTCACTACCCATAGGGCCTTCGGATAATCTTTATAATGTGTCTGTTGCAAATCAAGTGCCTATCTCCATAACAAGTAACCCATTGTACCAACCTGGATTTAGTCCGAGTGTCACGACCCCAGTTCCCTCTCCGTGAACATGTTGTGACGGCACCTAGTCCCTACGACTAGGTAAGCCTAACAATGCAGAATATAAACCAAATTGCAGAAGAAAATAATTAATATTGAACTAGTAAAATAAATCAGTGTTTAAGGTACCGCTTGGTACATCCAATTACAACTCTCGAAGCTAACAAAAATCTCCAAAACCCGGAATCTCACAAATCGCAAGCTAATGGATACATAAGAGGATCTTACTCAAGAATATCTATACAAAAGAAAATACTGGAAGAGCTATACTTATTACAGAAAGCTGGAAAGGGAATCCTCGGTCTGCGGACATAGCAGATATACCTCGAAGTCTCTACCGATACGCCTCCTTCCAAGGCTGATGGAACTGAGTGGGAGTACCTGTATCTGCACAACAAAAATGTGCAGAAGAGTAGCATGAGCACACCACGGCGGTGCCTAGTAAGTATCAAGACTAACCTCAGTGGAGTAGTGACGAGGAATAGTCAAGACACCTACGGATCAATAAATAATATAATCATAGGAACAATGAGAATGATATATAAATATGTAACGACTGCATGAAATGACCAATAATGCTAGAATTCAGAATAAGGGAAAGGAACAACAAGTGACAACGAGAAATAATAAATGATGATGCATAACAACGACAAATCCAATCCAAATCCTAAGGTCACAATACAACAAGAAAAAAACAAGTCCATAACTCATATTCTATTAGGTTTTTCACATAAGGTCGTATTCACTCTTTCCACAATTTAACCAAGTCTCGGACAAACCAAAACTCACGAAAACCCTGCAACTGAAATCTAACACTTGGCATCCTGTGCTCCACCAGTCCCTCAGTCATGCTGAACACTAGCCGGCTAACTATAGCCACTCTCGTATATATAATGGATAAATGAGGGCGTACCTCCCTTCTTAGAAAAAATAAGATCTTTCTACCTCTAACGGGAGTATTCAACTATGTGTATGCTTGTGCAAGTGTCCTAACAAGAATTCTACCAACTAGTAAAGATGAATGGGAGAAACGGACCGCACGTATGATGGTTCCTCACAACTTTCGAGCGATAAAGCTCATACAAGTAAGCAACCCACAATCACAATAATAACAAAATAGGAATGCCTCCACATGCCATCACAAATAATTACAATCAACCCCTGACATAGCCCACCTTGTTTTTCCACGTGTGCAAACACCGCCTTATTTCGCCACACGTGCATCACAATGTTCCCACCTTATTCCGCCACATGCGCAACCCATTTATAAGCATATGACATATCCCGCCTTATTACGCCGCATGTGCAAAACATTAATAACAACAATAGCACGACAAAGACCTTGTGCAACCCCTCAATACAACCGCACGACAGAGACCTCGTGCATCACAGTACCAATAGCCGCACGACAGAAACCTTGTGCTTCACAATATCAACAGTAACACGGCAGAAATCTCATGCATCACAATATCAACGGTAGCACGGCAGAAACCTCGTGCACCACAATATCAACAGTAGCACGACAGAAACCTTATGTACAATATCAACGGTAGCACGACAGAAACCTCGTGCACCACAATATCAACAGTAGCACGACAGAAACCTCGTGCATTACAATATCAAGTACAACTGCAACAAATACAATATATACAGGAATGAAGCAAAAGAATCACTCAGGTATTTCCGTTCACCAAAAGGCAGTACTACTAACTCACAAGGAATAACTGTAATAGAGAAATACTAAGCGCAACAAGGGCAACTCAACAAGGAATAAATGATAAGAAACAACGATTCCATAGTACTCACTTCAACTACAAGGAAGTTAACATGAACCAAATAATTACAATTAAGAAAATATCAACTAAATATAGAATATCTAACTTCTTACTAAGTAAGGCCAATTAATTACACGAGAGACAGAAATAATGCTTTCCAAATAAAGACGAGCAATTAGGAATGATAATGTGACAATAGATGGGTAAATGTCCACAATTAATCAAGTAAAAGGCGATTAGGCAACAAAAAAAACCAAAAAGGGAAATAAAATTCCAAGTAAGACATGTAGAGGTAAAACTAATAACAGGGAACTCCATCGTATCAAGAACAACTTCATGTTCGGTTATTACAAGGATCTAAGGGCCTAAACGGGACAAATTGTTCACAAATAAATTCGAGCACGCACTCGTCACCTCGCATACAAGGAATACAAGCAGCAAAGAAGACTCAAATCCTAAGGGGAAGTCCCCCACACAAGGTTAGGCAAAATACTTACCTTGAAACGGCTAAAGTCAACTAGCAACCCCGTTCTTGCCACGAGTACTCGACTCCAATGACCCAAATCTATCCAATTAAATCACACATTGTAAATAACATCTCAAGAAACTGGTTTTGCTAGTTAATTCAAAGCTAAAGCACATAATTAGGTAAAATGACCAAAATGCCCCTCAAGCCAGCGCCTCAGAATTGGATATATTTAACATTTTTCTGAATCCTCGCACTCTCAGAAGTCTAACAATATAAAATCTCTCAGATCGGAGGTCAAACACCCCTTCAAAACTCAATAATTTGGCCTATGAAGTTTTACCCCATTTTTTTTTCCAAAATTCGAAATTAAAGGATGAAATTAAGAGGAGATTCATGAAAATTAGTCTAAGTCGAGTGAGAAACACTTACCCAAGTCGCCTAGGTGAAAATCCCTTCAACAATCGCCAAGAGTCGAGCTCTAGAAATCAAAATGTGATAAATGGTGAAACCCTTGAATTTGGGATTTAATTCTGTCTGGTCATCGATTTGTTCATCACGATCGTGGAACAATGGTCGCGATCGCGCAGAGGAATTTTGAGAAGCCCAAAAACGTACATCGCGAACGCGGTGAAGAGAACATAAACACAGAGGGGAGAAAAATAATGCTTCGCGATCGCGCGAAGAGCTGACTTTGCATAGGTACGCGAATGCGAGGTGGTCTATGTGAACGCGAAGATGAAGTAGGCTGGGCTTCGCGAACGCGGGAGGAGTTATGCGAACGCGAAGAGGAAATATCCAGGTGGGTAAAATAAGGCATTGCGATCGCGGGTGATGCTTCGCGATCGCGTAGAAGGATATCAGAAGCAGCAATTGCAACAGTTCAAAATAGGAGGAAAATAATCCGTAGCCCATCCGAAACACACCCGAGGCCCCCAAGGCCCCCGAGACCCCGTCTAATTACACACACCAGTCATATATCCTAACACAGACTCACTCGAAGTTTCAAATCACTTCAAACAACATCAAACAACGAATCAAACCAAAAATCAAGCTTATGAACTTCCAAATCTTCAAAATACGCTTTCGATAAAAAACCTAACCTAACTAACCCACGTTAGAATGACCTGAATTTTATACACACATCCCAAATGACACGACAGAGCTAGTGCAACTTCCGAAATTCCAATCCGACCCTCGGATCAAAATCACACAATCAGACCGAAACTCCAAAAATTCAAACTTCAGCAATTCGAGCCTAAATCAACTATGGACTTCCAAAACATATTCCGAACACACCCCAACCTCAAAATCAACTAATGGAGCTAATGGAACCATGAGATTTCCATTCTGAGACTGTTTTCACATTGCTCCGACTGCGGGTGACTTTCTAACACTTAAGTTCTTATTTAGGGTCTAAGTGCCCCAAAGCTCTCCGAAACTCAAAATCAAACATCTCGGCAAATTCAAATTAGCAGAAATAGACTTGAGGAAGGCAGTTAAATAGGGGATCGGGGCGTTAATTCTTTAGACGACCGGCCGGTTCGTCATATCCTCTTATACTTAAACATTCATTCGTCCTCGAACGAGCATATAGAGACGTACCTGTAGTCCTCAAGTCACTGAGTGCGCACTCCCAACATACACCCGCGGGTGACCCCATGTCGCCCCAATCCACTTAAGCATGACGAAACCATCTCAACTGAAATTTAGCCTTTCTAGCAATACCAATAAGCCTTCAAGCCAGAATTCTCACCTTCCATCCGTTTTCAAAAGACCCGATTCTAAATCTATATCCGGTATTAGTCTGAACCAGCTGCTTCAATCCACCCCAACACACACAGGGTACAACCACACAACATGACACACACACATAGGCCCACAATAACATTTCTGATAGCAATACTTGCTTGAGATCAAATCCGTGCCGGCCATAAGCCTCATATTTAATAGAAACTTCTTTCAAGCCTCCACAACACTAGCAATGATACAATAACCACGAAAACCACATAACAGAACACCCCAATAACCAAATCTTAGCCAACACCAATGGTACATACCCCACAAGCTAAAACTCAAGAAGCATAGAACGAAATGATTAAATAAGGGAAATGAAAACACATAAGGGAACTAACAAACAAATCAAACTAGCACAAATTCTTCTAAAACTCAAATCTACAAAGACACCTAACAAGAAAGAATGAAAACATATAAAAGACTCGCGAGGACCTTATACTGGTATAACTCTCACCGCAGCACACAACCCGATCTCAACATATCAATCACCTGAAATCACGAGGGTCCCGCCCTAAATACTGAATCACAAATAGGGTACACATCGATCCATCTAGAGACTTTCACTAGATCAATTCGGTCTATAATTTACAAAACAGACTGGCTCCCACATCGGTGGAGCATAGAAATCACAGCTCGTAACCAAGAATGCTCAAAACTCACATCAAACCTACCGAAATAGACAACATGAATTTACTACTTGCCTCATAACTCTCGACAACAGCTAGAAATAGATGATAGACACAACTATCACTCATAAAACCCACCAACGGAATAATCACATAAATAGAGCGCAAATCTTGAAATGCTCCCATAAATGGAACAACAAACAAGGAATCCCCCGATAAGTAGAACCGTGTGAACTAAATATAGTACCCCTCTATAACAAAATGAATTCATACTTGAAGGACATTAGTTGGCACACTGGCCTCAAGTCTACTATATGAAACACATCAACGAGCCGGGCTTCCCCCTCTTGGACACCCTCTACCTGCCTGAATACCTCGTTGTGACACATCGGTCTGAAGTTTGGACAATCTCTCACCATGTGGCTAGTATCTCCACACTCGAAGCACCCTCTCTGCTAACGAGGCGGTGGAAGCTACACAATACGGGTACTCCGAGACCCATGAACATCCAAATCACCATGCATAGCCTGAAGCGCGAATTGAACAGGCCGACCCAAAAAACCTCTACTGTGACACACTCTGTCTCCAAAGTAAGGACCAGTGTATCTCCCTGATCTACGAGGCCTCCTCAAAATCTCTCTCTCTTGACCTTATCTGCTCTCTCTCTTGTGACCTTTCCTGCCCTCTCTCTCTGTGGCATGCATACCCTCTATCCTCCTAGCAACATTTACCACCTACTGATATAGAATATCCATCTCTAACTCACGAGCCATACTGGACCTGATGCCGGGAATAAGCCCCTCAATGAATCAGCGAAACGTCTTGCGAACAGTAGAAGCCAAGGCTGGGGCATGTCTAGCCAAACCAGTGTAACGGACAGCATACTTCGAAACGGTCAGAACACACTAGCGCAAATGCTCAAACTCCGCACGCCATGCATCTCTAAGGCTTTGAGGAACAAACTCACTTAGGAACATATCTGGAAACTGGGTCTAAGTCAGTGAAGCCACCCCGTTTGGGCTGTCTAACTCATAGGTGTGCCACTAATCATAGGTAGCTCCTTGAAGCTGAAAAGTAGTGAAAGAAACCCCACTCGAACCCAAGATACCCATAGTACAGAGAATGCAATTACACTCATCAAGAAACTCCAAGGCTCGTCTGATGATAATCTACTAAACACCAGAGGATCATACTTCTTGAACCTCTCTAGTGTCGTCTGCTCCTGCTTGGAAGCCGTCGCCATGCCCTCGGGCTGAACTGGTGCTGTAGGCAGCGCATGAATAATCTCAGGGACCTGCTTAACATTCTCTTGCTGCTCAGGAGTGCGGCGGGAGTTTGCGGTCCTCCCCCGGCCTGGGATGTGGCTACAACAAGGGGAAGCAATCCTGCCTGAGCCAAAGTGGTGTACATACTAATGAACTGTGCCAAAGTCTCCTAAAGGGCTGGAGTAGTAGAAGTAGGCGTGTTAGGTGCCTGCAATCTGGCTAGATCTGCAGGTGGTACCTCGGCGGCCGTTAGCACAGGTGCTCTCGTTGCACCACGTTCGCGTCCTCGAACTCTACCCAAGCCTCGACCTTCGACGGTTGCAGCAGGGGGCGCAGGTTCCTGATAGCCTCATATAGTACATGTCCTCACCATCTGTGAGAGAGTAGAAGACAGAGGTTTAGGATTGTGAATGTCAATTCTCGCACAACAGGGAAATCAAATGAGGTGGAATTTTCCTAATGGTTACATAGCCTCTCGCTGATAAGTACAGGCGTCTCTGTACCGATCCACGAGACTCTAATAAACCGTGTTGTGATCTGTGACTCCTATGAACCTAGAGTTCCGATACCAACTTGTCATGACCCCAGTTTGCCCTCCGTGAACATGTCGTGAAGGCACACTAGTCCCTATGACTAGGTAAGCCTAACAATGCGGAATATAATCAAATTACGGAAGAAAATAATTAAAACTGAACTAGTAAAATAAATCAGTGTTCAAAGGTACCACTTGGCACATACAATAACAACTCTTGAGCTAACAAAAATTCACCAAAACCCAGAATCTCACAAATCACAAGCTAAGGGATAAATAAGAGGCTCTGACACAAGAATATCTATACAAAGGAAAATACTGAAAGAGCTATACTTATTACAGAAAGTTGGAAAGGGACTCCTCGATCTGCGGACGTAGCAGATATACCTCGAAGTCTCTACCGATATACCTCCTTCCAAGGCTAACGGAACTGAGTGGGAGTACCTCTATCTGCACAACAAAATTTTGCAGAAGAGTAGCATGAGCACACCACGGCGGTTCCCAGTAAGTATCAAGACTAACTTCGGTGGAGTAGTGACGAGGAACAGTCAAGACACCTACCGGTCAATAAACAGTATAATCATAGGAACAACGAGAATGATATATAAATATGTAATAGCTGCACGAAATGACCAATAATGCTAGAATTCACAATAAGGTAAAGGAACAAAAAGTGACAACGAGAAAATAATAAATGATGATGCATAACGACGGGAAATCACAATCCAAATCCTAAGGTCACAACACAACAAGGGAAAAACAAGTCCATAACTCATATCCTACAAGGATGTTCACATAAGGTTTTATTCACTCTTTCCACAATTTCACCAAGTCTTGGACAAACCATAACTCACGAAAACCCAGCATCTGAAATCTAATACTTGGAATCCTGTGCCCCATCAGTCCCTCAGTTATGCTGACCACTAACCGACTAACTATGGCCACTCTCGTATATATAATGGATAAACGAGAGCGTACCTCCCTCCTTAGCAAAACAACGAGCTTTCTACCTCTAACGAGAGTATTCAATTACGTGTATAATTGTGCAAGTGTCCTAATAAGAATTCTACCAACTAGTAAACATGAATGGGAGAAACGGACCGCGCGTATGAAGTTTCCTCACAACTTCCGAGTGATAAAGATCCTACAGGTAAGCAACCCACAATAACAATAATAACAAAATAGGAATGCCTCCATAGGCCATCACAAATCATTATAATAAACCCCTGACATAACTTACCTTGTTTTGCCACGGGTGCAATAATAATATAATAAGCACCACCTTATTTCGCGACATCGCAATGTTCCCACCTTATTCCGCCACATGCGCAACCCACATATAAGCATATAACATGTCATGCCTTATTACGCTGTATGTGCAAAAAATCAATAACAACAATAACATGGTAAAGACCTCGTGAAACCCCTCAACAACAACCGCACGGCAGAGACCTCGTGCATCACAGTACCAATAGCCGCACGGCAGAAACCTCGTGCATCACAATATCAACAGTAGCACGACAGAAACCTCGTGCACTACAATATCCACGGTAGCACGGCAAAAACCTCGTGCACCACAATATCAACAGTAGCACGACAGAAACCTTGTGCATCACAATATCAACGGTAGCACGATAGAAACCTCGTGCACCAAAATATCAACAGCAGCACGACAGAAACCTTGTGCATCACAATATTAACAGTAGCACGGCAAAAACCTCGTGCATCACATTATCAACAGTAGCACGACAGAAACCTCGTGCATTACAATATCAAGTACCACTGCAACAAATACAATATATAGAGAAACGAAGAAAAAGAATCACTCAGGTATTTCCGTTCACCAAAAGGCATTACTACTAACTCACAAGGAATAATTATAACAGAGAAATACTAAGTGCAACAAGCACAACTCAACAAGGAATAAATGATAAGAAACAACGATTCCATAATACTCAGTTCAACTACAAGGAAGTTAACATGAACCAAATAATTACAATTAAGGAAATATCAACTAAATATAGAATATCTAACTTCTTTCCAATTAAGGCTAATTAATTACACGAGAGACAGAAATAATGCTTCCTAAATAAAGATGAGTAGTTAAGAATGATAATGTGACAATAGAAGGGTTAATGTCCACAGTTAATCAAGTAAAAGTCAATTAGGCAACAAGAACAAACCAAAAAGGGAAATTAAATTCCAAGTAAGATATGTAGAGTTAAAACTAATAACAGGGAACTCCATCGTATCAACAACAACTTCATATGCGGTGATTAAAAGGATCTAAGGGCCTAAAAGGGACAAAATTTTCACAAATAAACCCGAGCACGCACTTGTCACCTCGCGTACAAGGAATACAAGCAGCAAAGAAGACTCAAATCCTAAGTGGAAGTCCCCCACACAAGGTTAGGCATGATACTTACCTCGAACTGGCTAAAATCAACTAGCAACCACGTTCTTGCCACGAGTACTCGACTCCAAATGACCCAAATCTATCAAATTAAATCACATATTGTAAATAACATCTCAAGCAACTAATTTTGCTATTTAATTCAAAGCTAAAGAGCGTAATTAGGTAAAATGATCCAAATCCCCCCCAAACCTGCACCTCGGAATCGGATAAATTTAACATTTTCAGAACCCTCGCACTCTCAAGAGTCTAACCATATAAAAATCTCTCAAATTGGAGGTCAAACACCTCTTCAAAACTCAATAATTTGTATTATGAAGTTTTACCCAATTTTTGTTCAAAATTCGAAATTAAAGGAATAAACTAAGAGCAACATCATAGAAATTAGTCTAAGTCGAGTGAGAAACACTTACCTAAGTCTCCGAGGTGAAAATCCCTTCAAATATCGCCAAGAGCCAAGCTCTAGAAATAAAAATGTGATAAAATGGTGAAACCCTCAAAATTGGGATTTAATTCTATCTGCCCAACGATTTATTCATCGCGATCGCGGAACAATGGTCGCGATCGCGATCGCGTAGAGGAATTTTGAGAAGGCCCAAAAACATACATTACGAATACTGTGATGAGAATGCAAACGCGGATGGGAGAAAAACAATGCTTCGTGATCGCGTAGTCATGAATACGAACACTTTGAAGGAAAAGTAACGAGGTCCAAAAGTTGCTCTATGCGAACGCGTGAAAGCGTCCGCGAACTCGAAGAGCGAACTTAGCTCTGGTACGTGAACACAAGGTGGTCTATGCGAACACGGAGAGGAAGTAAGCTCGGCTTCACAAACACGGGAGGAGTTATGCGAACACGAATAGGAAATATCTAGGGGTAAAATAAGGCATCGCGATTGCAGGCGATGCTTCACGATCGCGTAGAAGTATATCAGAAGCAGCTCTTACAGTAGTTCAAAATAGGAGAAAAATGATCCGTAGCCCATCGAAAACACACCCGAGATCCCCGAGACGCCATCTAATTACACAAACCAGTCATATAACCTAACATGGACTTGCTCAAAATTTCAAATCACATAAAACAACATTGGAAGGACGGATCAAACCAAAAATCAAGCTTATGAACTTCCAAATCTTCAAAATACGCTTTCGATCAAAAACCTAACCAACCCACGTCCGAATGACCTGAAATTTTACACACACATCCCAAATAACACGAAGGAGCTACTGCAACTTTTGGAACTCCATTCCGTCCCTCGGATCAAAATCTCACTATAAGACCGGAACTTCAAAAATTCAAACTTCAGCATCTCTAGCCTAAATCAGCTACGGACTTCCAAAACACATTCTGAACACACTCCAAGCCCAGAAATCAACTGTCGGAGCTAACAGAACCATCAGATTTCCATTTCGAGGCCGTCTTCACACTGCTCTGACTGCGGGCGACTTTTCAACACTTAAACTCTCATTTAGGGTCTAAGTGCCCCAAAACTCTTTGAAACTCAAAATCGAACATCCCGACAAATTCAAATTAGTAGAAATAGACTTGGGGAAGGTAGTTAAATAGGGGATTGGGGCATTAATTATTAAGACGACCGGCTGGATCGTCACATCGAGCATTAACCTCCCTACTGTCCCTAGTACCTCCATTCCACGTCCTCCAGCCGCACCCCTCATAAATGACCCACATACTGTACCCATTGTCCCTACTTTCACCATTCCTCAACCGGCTCCCACTGAAAAACTCAACAATGATCCACAATTAAATGTTCATGATACTAACATTAATCTCCAGAACTAACTTTCAAGGTTCTAGATTCATACAAGTATACTCCTCAAAACGTGTTCCCAGTTGAGATTGAAAAGCCCGACATAAATATGGAACAAGAGGAAATGACCAAAATAATAAAGAGCTTGGAACAAACCATGAGAAACGTACAGAGTCTGGGAGGCCACAAGAGTGTTTCGTTCAATGATTTATGCATGTTTCCCCATGTTCATTTGCCACCGGATTCAAGACCCCTAAGTTTGACAAGTATGGTGGCTACGGTAATCCTGTGGCCCACTTGAAGAGATATTGTAACCAATTGAGGGGAGCAGGAGGCAAATAAGAATTACTCATGGCTTATTTTGGGAAATGTTTGACAGGAATTGCTTCAGAGCAGTTCATAGATCAAGATATCTCTCACTAGCATGTTTGGAACTACATGGCTCAAGATTTTGTCCAACAATTTCAGTACAATATTGCTATAGTGCCAGACCGCTCCTCTCTTGTCAACATAAATAAGAAATCAACAGAAAGCTCTAGAGAATATTATATGCAATCAAGTGGAGAGAGCAGGCTGCTAGGGTCAAATTATCAATGAAAGAGGCAGAAATGATTGACTATTTTCTCCAAAATCAGGATCCTGATTACCTCTATCATATGTTGGCCGCCATTGGTAAACCTTTTGCTGAGGCGATTAAGATTGGGGAAATAGTCAAGAATGGAATGAAGTTGGGCAAATATGCGAGTCAGACAACCTTCAGGCGACCACGCAAGAAATTCAAAGCGGGTCAGGCAATTTCGAAAATCGAAGAAATAATGAGGAAGGATCCATGATGGCATTTGGATTCGGGGGAGCTCAAAGAGGAATAGTTCCTTTGTACGTGCAATTCCAACAAGGACAATCCAATTCTCCCCAACATTATTATCCACATCAGGGTCCCCGGTACTCAGTTCCCTCGCAACAATACACAATGTTTAATGCTCAGGCTTATGCTAGGCCTCCCAATCACCAACAATGGTGAGCACCGATTCCATATGGCTCCCGTCAACTCCGGCCAAATTTTCAATCACCATATAATCCTCGTCCCAGAAAGGAATATGCGAGAGAACAAGATCCAAAGAAAAAGTTCACCCTAATTGGAGAATCCTATACAAGATTATTTCAAAAGTTGATATTGTTGGAAACACGTTCTCAATGCAATATACTAAAACGTGTGTTCTTTTGTATAGGTTTTGATGAATGACAAACGAAGCGAAAATTGATATATGACGAAGTTCAAGAAACAAGCGCACAATTGATATACAACGAAATTCAAGCTCAAGACAAAGTTTTATAGTTTAATTGAGTCATTCTTAATTGTGATCTTGATCCTACAACTTGACTCGTAACATGGCTTCTCTCATAAAAATATTTTCCAAAATCATGCATATTTAATTTAATGTCAAATCATGCATATTTACAGTAGTCAAAATAATTTTTAGACATGACTTAAAAATCTGGACTAAGATAATCGATTATGTACTTATGATAATCGATTGTTTTAAGCCAAGACTGCATGACAATCGATTGTGAACTAATTACAATCGATTGTGAGTAAGACAGTGAGCATCAGGTTTTTCAAACCTGCATGACAATCGATTGTGAACAAATGACAATCGATTGTGACTGAGGCAGTGTCCATCAATGTTTTTCAAAACTCAGAATAATCGATTATGAACTAATGGTAATCGATTATGTTGAGACAGTGTCTTCCAGTGATTTTCAAATTTATTAAATAATCGATTGTTACATTGGACAATCGATTGTCAAAGAGACAGTGTCTAAAATGTTTTTCAAAAACTGATAAGTAATCGATTGTTGACTTTGTGCAATCGATTGTGAAGCTGCCCGTTGTCGTAAAGTTTTCAAATACCGTCAGGTAATCGATTATTAATTCTGTATAATCGATTGTTTTGATTAAAATCTGGAAAAGATTTTTTGAACGTTATTGGGTAATTGATTATTGATTTTATATAATCGATTGTTTTGATTAAAATCCGGAAAAGATTTTTTGAACGTTGCTGAGTAATCGATTGTTGATTCTGGACAATCGATTGTTTGTGGTAAAATCTGGAAAGGATTTTTTGAACGTTGCCAGTAATCGATTATGGATTGAAAGTAATCGATTATCAAGCGTAAAATCTGGGATTGAATTTTGATCTGACTGGCAGACAATCGATTGTTGGGGTTTGACAATCGATTGTCAGTGAGTAAATAACTCTTAATTGGCAATTAGGCAACGGTAATGCCAAGTTTTTCAACTATAAATACAGCTTCATTTCAGTGTTTTAAACACAACAACATACTACAACTGATCATTACATTGCTATAAGCTTGCATACTCTTGTTTATCATTTTATATTCAATTTCATAAAGCTTTTGAGAGCCATATTCTTGTCCAAAGTTATTGTGATCTAGAGCTTACTTCTTTTACTCATATCTACTCATTAAGGAGTATTTTGTTTGAGTGTTTTGTGTTTTATACACTTGTAAGAGAATTGTAATTCTCTTGTTGTAAGGAACTTGTGTTTCCTTGGTTGAAGTCTTGGAGTGTTGTATCTCCGAGCAAAGGTGTTAAGGCTTGTGTCCTTAAGGTGTAAAGGTTTGTTGAGCACCCGTAAGCTTAACAAGTTAGTGGAAAATCTCGAGAGAGTCTCTCGGGGACTGGACTAGCCACGTGTTGTGGTGAACCAGAATATATCGGTGCGTTCTTTCCTTTTTGTTTATTTAACGCACTTATTTATTTCCTGCAAATTTTAATTTCCGCAAGTTTACGCTAAATTTTATTATAACGCTATTCACCGCCCCCTCTAGCGTTAAGCGTATTTACTAACAATTGGTATCAGAGCCCAACTCTCTGAAAACTTAACAGTTTGAGAGAACCATCCATGGCTTCTACTCGTGATTCTTTTGCAGGAATTGATGAAGGACAGTGCTCCACACAACCACCTCTATTCAACGGTACAAATTACACGTACTGGAAGGAGAGGATGAAGATCTTCGTTCAGTCCAATAGCTTTCACCTTTGGAAGGTGATAATGAAGGGAAACCAAATTCCAAAGAAGGTGGAAAACGAATGGGTTCCCAAGTCCGAGGATGAGTATGACGCGGATGACATCCGAAAGGTTCAAAATAATGCTAAAGCAATTAATTTATTATATTGTGCTGTTAATGCTGACGATTACAGGAAAATATCGTGTTGCACAACGGCAAAGGAGATGTGGGACAAGCTAGAAGTTACGTACGAAGGTACGGACCAGGTAAGGGAAGCAAAAATTGATTTCCTAACCCATTCTTATGAATTATTTCACATGAAGGAAGGTGAAAAGGTGGACGAAATGTTTGAGCGATTTTCAATAATCGTAAATGACCTACATGCTCTCAAGAAAACATTCACGGATAGAGAGCTCGTGCGAAAAATTCTTAGAAGTCTCACACCGGCATGGAGAT
Organism: Nicotiana benthamiana; assembly: GCA_034376525.1. Classification (NCBI taxonomy): domain Eukaryota; kingdom Viridiplantae; phylum Streptophyta; class Magnoliopsida; order Solanales; family Solanaceae; genus Nicotiana; species Nicotiana benthamiana. Next base: position 24,182,032 of record CM067324.1, on the reverse strand, counting down.
CAAAGGCCGATGCAATTCAAGAATCCATTGGCGTTTCAAACGTCACCATCGACGCACTAAGAGGTAACCTTAAGACCTATGAATCTACTATTCTTAACCCTTTTGTTGATGATCAAAGGAGGCAAAGAATAGCTCTAAAGGCGAGCACAAGCCAACCGCAAATTGATGAGGAAGGAGACAACGAGTTTGGACTCGTTATCAAAAGATTTCAAAAGTTCATGCGCAAGGAGTATGAACGCAAGGGCAAAAAGCAAGGCGAACAAATCAAGTGCTATGAATGTGGTGAAACCGGGCACATCAAATCAAATTTCCCAAACATCAAAAAGGAGAAGAAGCCTTTTAAAAGGCAACGTGCATACATTTCTTGGGGAGGCGACTCCGGAGATGAGTCACGCGAAGGAGAAGAAGACGAAGCAGCAAATCTTTACCTTATGGCAGAAGAAGACAACAAAGATGAGGTATGTCAAATCTCGTCTAAAAACTTCTTTACTCTTGAAGAAATGCGAACTGCTTTTGATGAATTATATACTGAATTTATTAAGGCTTCAAAAACCGTTAAGGGCATAAAAGAAAATGCTTCATTAAAAGAAAAGGATTTTCAAAAACAGCTTTCTTTGAAAGAAAAGGATTTAGAAAAACTGGTTTTAGAAAATGAAAAGCTGAAAGAGGAAAACAAGTTTTTTGGAAAAAGAAGCGCCGATAAGCCCGAAAGTTCTACTAAAAATTGTTCTTCTTGCTTGCATCTCAAAAATGAGGTAGATAGACTCAAAGGTACCTTAGATAAGTTTAATTCTTCCCACAAGAATTTGAATGAGGTCCTTGTAAATTTGAAATCAACCAAGCATGGCATAGGATTTAAGAATGAGGTTAAAGAAAAGGTTGAAGCCAAACCCCAACCACCTAAGGCTCAACCTAGGACTAATAAAACAAATGCTTATCCTAGAAATAGCAATCCTAGAACCAATATGCATGCTAGACAAAATGTTGAACATTTTAGGAGACCTAGAGATGACTTACCACCTAGAAATAGTGACCCTATAAATGATGCATATTTAGGCCAAATGTTGAACCTTTGAGAAGACCTAGAAATGGCCTTCAACCGAGAAACAATCACTCTAGAAATGCTGCCCATCCTAGAGCTCATAGTAGGAGAAATAATTCTCATGAAATGCGAAATAGTCATAGTGTTCAAAATAGAGTAAGAAATTTTCATCCGTCTAGTTACTATGAACCTAGAAGGATGCATATCCCAAATGTGACTTGTCATTATTGTAGACGTATTGGTCATATTGCTCCTGCATGCTTTACACATCATAGACATATTATTCAATTGCATCATTATAATATGCCTAACCCCCAAGGACCCAAGATGGCATGGGTACCTAAAGAACATTAATTTGTTTTGTAGGTGTGCTTGAAGGGATCAAGTGTACTATGGTACCTTGATAGTGGATGCTCCAAACATATGACGGGAGATGAATCCAAATTCCTTCAATTAGAGCATAAAGAAGGAGGAAGTGTTATCTTCGGTGATAACAATAAAGGAAAGATCATCGGCATCGGCTCGGTCGGTAAGGATGAAAAATCCTCTATAAAGCATATATTACTTGTTAAAGGATTAAAGCATAATCTCTTGAGCATAAGCCAATTGTGTGACAAGGGAAATCTTGCTTTATTTGATTCGGATGAATGCTTAGTGTTCAGACGTAGTGATTTCAAAATTATCCTCCGTGGTTTTAGAGTGGATAATATTTATATGGTTGATCTTGCTAATTCCTCACCCGATTATGTTGATTGTCTAATGAGTAAAGAGGATGATACTTGGCTATGGCATCGTAGAGTAGCACATATCAATATGCATCTTTTGAACAAATTGATTTCTCAAAACTTAGTTGTTGGTCTTCCCAATTTAAAATTTGAAAATGACTCTATTTGTGACTCGTGTCAAAAGGGGAAGAAAAGCATCTTTCAAATCTAAAAACATTGTTTCAACTTCTAGACCATTGCAATTGCTTCATATGGATTTATTTGGTCCCTCCCGCATTGAAAGTCTAGGAAGAAACAAATATGCTTTTGTGATTGTTGATGATTACTCGAGATTTACTTGGACTTTATTTCTTGCCAATAAAAGTGATGCTTTTCAAAATTTTAAATATTTTCTTAAGCGTGTTCAAAATGAGAAAGAAACAACCGTCACTTCAATTAGAAGTGATCATGGGGGAGAGTTTGATCACAATCTCTTTGCGGACTTTTGTGACGAACTCGGAATCGAGCATACCTTTCCGCTCCACGTACACCACAACAAAATGGGGTGGTGGAAAGGAAAAATAGGTGTCTCGAAGAGATGGCTAGAACCATGCTCGACGAAGCTAAGATACCCAAACATTTTTGGGCAGACGCCGTGAGTACCGCTTGCTATGTTCTAAATAGAGTAGTAATTCGGCCGATACTCATGAAAACCCCCTATGAACTTTATAAGGGTAGAAAACCAAATATTTCCCATTTTAGAGTTTTTGGTTGCAAATGTTTTGTTCATAACAATGGCAAAGACCAATTGGGTAAATTTGATGCTAAGTCGGATGAAGGTATTTTCATTGGATATTCCTCACGTAGTAAAGCATATAGGGTCTTTAATAAAAGAACCCAAATTGTGGAGGAATCCCCTCATGTTGTATTTTCCGAAAATAATGCTCGCTTGGCGAGAAAGGATTCCGGTTTTGATCTTGCAGGTATCTTAGATAGCTTGAAAAACAAAATACAAGAGGAACCACCCAAGGAAAATAAAGATGAAACTGAGGAACAACCAACGGAAGAAGCGCCACAATTGGAAAAAGAAATGAATATGCCTAACGAGTGGAGGACAATCAAAGATCACCCTCTCGAACAGGTAATTGGCAACGTTGGAGACAAGGTAAGTACCCGAAACTCTCTAAAAAATACCTTAGAACATACTGGTTTTTTTTCTCAAATTGAACCCAAAACCATCTCAGAAGCAATTGGGGATGAATTTTGGACCTTGGCAATGCAAGAGGAGCTTAACCAATTCGAACGCAATGACGTTTGGATTTGGTGCCAAGACCCGAAGGTCATACCATGATTGGTACGAAATGGGTTTTTCGCAATAAACTAGATGAAAATGGTATAATCACTAGAAACAAAGCTAGGCTTGTAGCAAAAGGCTATAATCAAGAAGAAGGTATTGACTATGAGGAAACATATGCTCCCGTAGCTAGATTAGAAGCTATTCGCTTATTGCTTGCATTTGCCTCTTCTATGAATTTCATTTTATTTCAAATGGATGTGAAAAGTGCTTTTCTAAACGGTTTTATTCAAGAAGAAGTTTATGTTGAACAACCCCCCGGTTTTGAAAACTTTAAATCTCCCGATCATGTTTTCAAGCTCAAAAAGGCTCTTTATGGTTTAAAATAAGCTCCCCGAGCTTGGTATGAAAGATTAAGTAAGTTTCTTTTGGAAAATGATTTCATTAGGGGGAAAGATGACACAACTCTCTTTGTTAAGCATAAAAACAATGATATCTTGTTAGTTCAAATATAAGTAGATGATTATATTTGGTGCTACTAACAATGTTTTATGCAAGGAATTTTACGATTTAATGACAAGCGAATTTGAGATGTCTATGATGGGTGAGTTAACATTCTTTTTGGGATTACAAGTAAAGCAAATGAAAGAAGGTACATTCATTTGTCAAGCCAAATATTGCAAAGAATTGCTGAAATGATTTGAGATGAACAATGCAAAAGAAATGGCAACTCCCATGAGCACATCCGATCATCTAGACAAAGATGAGAAAGGTAAGGAAGTCGACACCAAAAAGTATCGAGGTATGATTGGCTCTCTTCTTTATCTTACTGCTAGTTGTCCGGACATCATGTTTAGCGTGTGCTTATGCGCTCGTTATCAATCGTGTCCGAAGGAGTCTCACCTTACTGCGGTAAAACGGATTTTAAGGTATCTTGTTGGTACTACAAATGTGGGTCTATGGTACCCCAAAGGCTCTTCATGCCAACTTGTTGGCTATTCCGATTCCGATTTTGCTGGATGCAAATTCGACCGCAAGAGCACTAGTGGCACTTGCCATTTGCTCGGTAGCTCTCTCGTTTCTTGGTTTAGCAAGAAACAAGTAAGTGTTGCATTGTCCACAACCGAGGCTGAATATGTAGCCGCGGGGAGTTGTTGCGCTCAAATCCTATGGATGAAACAACAACTCTTGGACTATGGCCTAAGTCTTAATCATATCCCTCTTAGATGTGATAATACTAGTGCTATATGCTTGATGAAGAACCCCGTTCTTCATTCGCGAACGAAACACATTGAAATTAGACATCATTTTATTAGAGATCACGTTATCAAAGGCGATGTCGAAATTGAATTTGTTGAAACCAAAAACCAATTGGCAGACATCTTTACAAAGCCTTTAGAGAAAGAGTCCTTCTTCCGAATTCGCAGTGAACTCGGGATCCTTGACTCCACGTTGATCTAAGTCATGCATTGCATTTTTTTGTTACATGATTTCTAACTTGAGCTTCGGAGACGTCTAACGATTTTTGCAGGTATCGCCCCAAAGGAAAGGGGAATTATAAAGCATGACGCGCAAGAATCGAGTCTTCTTCAGAAAAATCTGTTTCCCTCATCTAATAATCGATTATCTCGTATCAATAATCAATTGTAATGCTATCATTTGAGCTATTATACTCTCTTTAAATAATCACACCTTCTTTCCAATAAATAAACAAGGTTTATTTCATCTTTGGCATCTTATTATTATTTTTGCTAATGGCAAAAGGGGGAAGATAACGGGTATGATGCACTCTCAAGTTATAAGCTTAAATTGAGGGGGAACAAATTGCATACTTGTTGCATGTATATACTTGTCTTGAATCGTCATTATAAATTGCTTGTCTTGCATATCCCGCTTAATGTTTGCCATTATCAAAAAGGGGGAAATTGTTGGAAACACGTTCTCAATGCAATATACTAAAACGTGTGTTCTTTTGTATAGGTTTTGATGAATGACAAACGAAGCGAAAATTGATATATGACGAAGTTCAAGAAACAAGCGCACAATTGATATACAACGAGATTCAAGCTCAAGACAAAGTTTTATAGTTTAATTGAGTCATTCTTAATTGTGATCTTGATCCTACAACTTGACTCGTAACATGGCTTCTCTCATAAAACTATTTTCCAAAATCATGCATATTTAATTTAATGTCAAATCATGCATATTTACAGTAGTCAAAATAATTTTTAGACATGCCTTAAAAATCTGGACTAAGATAATCGATTATGTACTTATGATAATCGATTGTTTTAAGCCAAGGCTGCATGACAATCGATTGTGAACTAATGACAATCGATTGTGAGTAAGACAGTGAGCATCATGTTTTTCAAACCTGCATGACAATCGATTGTGAACAAATGACAATCGGTTGTGACTGAGGCAGTGTCCATCAAAGTTTTTCAAAACTCAAAATAATCGATTATGAACTAATGGTAATCGATTATGTTGAGACAGTGTCTTCCAGTGATTTTCAAATTTATTAAATAATCGATTGTTACATTGGACAATCGATTGTCAAAGAGACAGTGTCTAAAATATTTTTCAAAAACTGATAAGTAATCGATTGTTGACTTTGTGCAATCGATTGTGAAGCTGACCGTTGTCGTAAAGTTTTCAAATACCGTCAGGTAATCGATTATTGATTCTGTATAATCGATTGTTTTGATTAAAATCCGGAAAAGATTTTTTGAACGTTATTGGGTAATCGATTATTGATTTTGTATAATCGATTGTTTTGATTAAAATCCGGAAAAGATTTTTTGAACGTTGCTGAGTAATCGATTGTTGATTCTGGACAATCGATTGTTTGTGATAAAATCTGGAAAGGATTTTTTGAACGTTGCCAGTAATCGATTATGGATTGAAAGTAATCGATTATCAAGCGTAAAATCTGGGATTGAATTTTGATCTGACTGGCAGACAATCGATTGTTGGGGTTTGACAATCGATTGTCAGTGAGTAAAATCAGCAACTCTTAATTGGCAATTAGGCAACGGTAATGCCAAGTTTTTCAACTATAAATACAGCTTCATTTCAGTGTTTTAAACACAACAACATACTACAACTGATCATTACATTGCTATAAGCTTGCATACTCTTGTTTATCATTTTATATTCAATTTCATAAAGCTTTTGAGAGCCATATTCTTGTCCAAAGTTGTTGTGATCTAGAGCTTACTTCTTTTACTCATATCTACTCATTAAGGAGTATTTTGTTTGAGTGTTTAGTGTTTTATACACTTGTAAGAGAATTGTAATTCTCTTGTTGTAAGGAACTTGTGTTTTCTTGGTTGAAGTCTTGGAGTGTTGTATCTCCGAGCAAAGGTGTTAAGGCTTGTGTCCTTAAGGTGTAAAGGTTTGTTGAGCACCCGTAAGCTTAACAAGTTAGTGGAAAATCTCGAGAGAGTCTCTCGGGGACTGGACTAGCCACGTGTTGTGGTGAACCAGAATATATCGGTGCGTTCTTTCCTTTTTGTTTATTTAACGCACTTGTTTATTTCCTGCAAATTTTAATTTCCGCAAGTTTACGCTAAATTTTATTATAACGCTATTCACCCCCCCTCTAGCGTTAAGCGTATTTACTAACAGATGTAAATGAAGTTAATTGAACCTATCATGCCACGTTATATGAATCCAAATTCAAAAGGTTTCGACTCCAATGGAAGATGTGAGTATCACTCTAACACCCAAGATCATAGTACCGAAAATTGTTGGACATTAAAGAAAGCCGTTGAAAATTTGATTGAAGCAAAGGCAATTTTGGTGACAAATAATGAAGATACTCCTAATGTCATAAACATTCGCTCCCGGCTCATGATAATACACATTTTATTAGGATTATTTCTGATGATCATGATTATAAGCAGTCTGACAAAATAGAGATAGTTGTTGGAACCATAGGGCAAGAGCCAAAAGTGATAGTAAGCCCGCCGCAATTGGCACCGTTGATTGTGAAAGGTGCAAGTTTTAGTTCAAACTTGGTAGATTCTAAAAAAACGATTCTCTATGTCCCTAGAAGCACAAAAAAGATTGAGGTTCAATCGGGTGGGCCAAAATTTGATATCCCTGGGAATTCGAAAGATTGTTCAGAATAATTTTTTGAGAAATATAACAGAGCCAGTTGTGATCCGACCTGGTGCACAACTCCCAATGTCAAACATAAAAGCTATTCCTTAGAATTATAACAAGACTATCATGACATACAAAGGAAAAGAGATAGTGGAAGAAACAGGTGAAATCAGAGGCTTGACCCGCTTTGGAAGGTGCTACTCACCAGAGGAATTGAGAAAAGCTAAGCAAGCCAAGGAAAATCACTTTCCAGTAAAAGAACCCATTTAAAAAAATGACGCAGAAGAATTCCTTAATAAGATGAAAATACAAGACTACTCAATCATTGATCAACTAAGGAGAACCCCTCTTAGATATCTTTGTTATCTCTGCTTTTGCACTCTAAAGAATATCGCCGTGTGTTGATCAAAACTTTGAACAAGGCATATGTCTCAGAAAATATAACGGTGAATCAGCTAGAAAAAATAGTTGAAAGATTCTTTGAGGTGAACAAAATTTCTTTCAGCGATGATGATTTGCCTGAGGAAGGTGTTGGGCACAATAAAGCTTTGCATCTTATGGTTAAATGTGAAGGTCATACGTAAAAGGAGTCATGATTGACGGAGGCTCAAGTGTAGATGTATGCCTTCTTTATATTCTATAACAACTGAAGACACTAACAGAATTCGAACTAGTAGTGTCAGCATCAGAGCTTTTGATGGTCCAAGAAGAGACATTATTGGAGAAATCGAACTCACCATGACAATTGGCTCGGTTTATTTTAACATTGTCCTTCAAGTGTTGGATATGAAAACATCCTATAATTTTCTTCTGGTAAGGCCGTGGATCCATATGGCCAGAACTATATAATCAACCCTACATCAAATGGTCAAATTTGAGTATGACAGGTAAGAAATTGTTGTTCATGGGGAGGATGACTATCTGTCTATAATGACCCATCCATTCCATGTATCGAGGCCAAGGAAGGATGTGAATCCCTCATATACCAAACATTTGAGGTGATTGAGGTAGACTAAGTGGAAGAAGGAAAATCAATTATGCATCCCCATCTTTCAGCCACATCTGTGATGGTCGCTTCACTGATGTTAAGGAACAACTATGAACCAGGAAAAGGATTGGGATCTTTTCTGCAAGGAATTGTGAACCCCATTATTACCTTTTTGAAGAAAGATACCTTTGGTTTGGGTTTTAAAACAACATCAGTTGACATAAACAGAGCCAAGGCCAGCAAAAGAATGGTTGGAAATTGTCAAAACCAATCCCTCACATTGCCTACTCTTTTGTTAAGCCACAATTTGAAGAAGTCCAAAATCCTTCTACTCAAGATGACATTGATGAAGTTTGCCAGGGTCTCAAGAAGATGTTCTATGGGATTAATATGGTTCAAGTTGGTGAGGGCCCTAGCCGTGCAAGTGTTTAGCTGATTGGTCCAGATACCTCCCTTAACAGCTGGGAAGCAACTCCTCTTCCCATCAGGAAGGAGTCTTGGTAGTATGTTTTGTTGCTTTTTCTGTATTTCGATTATTTTCAGGGTTGTAATCTAGATATTTTAGTTTAATTGCTTTGTCTTGATGTTAACCCTTCTATCCTTTCAAATTTAATAAAATGAAGTTCCAGTTTCATAGTAGAATTTTGTCTTTTCCTTTCCCTATTTTTTGTTAATTTCTTATCATTTTCATTTTTGTTGATGCTGGCTTTAAAACATGACATGCACACAGAATTCATGCCCGGATCTTAAAAAGTTATCTAATCTCGAAATAATGAATCAAGAGGTTGAGTATGATGAATAAGAGGCTTTTAAGGAAATAAAAAGAGAATTGGATCAATTTGAGAATAAGCCTAAGTCTAACTTAAATGAAACTGAGGCAATTAACCTGGGAGGTCCTGAAGAAATCCGAGAAACAAAAATAAGCATTCATGCTGAACAAAAAACGAGAGATGCCATAATTCAAGTTTTGTTTGAGTATAGAGATGTATTTGCTTGGTCGTATGTTGACATGCCGGGTTTGAGTGCCGATTTAGTGGTTCATAAGCTTCCCACATATCCTAATTTTCTACCAATCCAACAAAAACAAAGGAAGTTTAAGATAGACATGAGTGATCAGATTAAAGAAGAAATCACGAAGCAACTAAGTGCAAATGGGATCAGGTCGTCCGATATACCACATGGTTAGCAAATGTTGTGCCTATGCCAAATAAGGATGGGAAAACCAGAGTTTGTGTTGACAATAGGGATTTAGAGAAAGAAAGTCCAAAAGAAAATTTTCCCTTACCCAACATTCATATCCTTGTTGAAAATTGTGCTAAACATGAGATCCAATCTTTTATGGATTGTTATGCCGGGTATCACCAAATTCTGATAGATGAAGACAATGCAGAAAAGATCGCCTTCACCACTCCATGGGGAACCTATTGTTATAGGGTCATGCCATTTGATTTGAAGAATGCAGGGGCAACTTACATGAGGGCCATGACCACCATCTGTCATGACATGATGCACAGAGAGATTGAATTGTATGTTGATGATGTGATTATTAAATCCAGAACACAAGCGGATCATGTCAAGATTTGAAAAAGTTCTTTAAAAGATTACGAAGGTACAATATCAAACTCAATCTAGCTAAATGTGCATTTGAAGTTCCTTCTTGGAAGCTTTTGGGTTTTATAGTCAGTCGAAGAGGCATTGAATTAGATCCCTCCAAGATAAAAACCATTCGAGATCTTCCTCCCCCGAAGAATAAAAAAGAAGTCATGAGTTTACTCAGGAGATTGAACTACATCAGCAGGTTCATCGCACAACTTACAGCCACATGTGAGCCTATTTTCAAGTTGTTGAAAAAGAACACTGCTATCAAATGGACAGATGATTGCCAAGAAGCTTTTGATAAGATTAGCGAATATTGGTCAAATACTCCTATGTTGGTGCTGCTGGAATGTGGTAGGCCTATATTTTTATATCTCTCAGTAATGGATAGTTCTTTGGTTTTTTTTTGGGTCAACATGATGCCACGAGCAAAAAGGAACAAGCAATCTATTATTTGAGCAAAAAGTTCACTACTTATGAGGCCAAATATACTCTTGTGGAAAGGACATGTTGCGCCTTAACTTGGGTCGCTCAGAAGCTTAGGCATTATCTTTTGTCCTATACAACTTACCTCATGTCCCAAATGGATCCCCCGAGTACATTTTTTAGAAGTCGATGCCAACTGGCAGATTGGTAAAGTGGCAAATATTGCTCACAGAGTTTGATATTGTATATGTCACTCGCACTACCACTAAGGCACAAGCTTTGGCTGATCATTTGGTAGAAAACCCGGTTGATGATGAGTACGAATCTTTGAACACATACTTCCCAGATGAAGAGGTTAATTTAGTTGAAGAAGTAGTCCAAGATGATAGTCATGTTTGGAAACTATACTTTGATGGGGCTGTCAACATAAAAAGCGTAGGTATTGGGGCAATTCTTGTATCACCTGCTGGGGAACATTACCCTTCCACGGCGCGACTTTGTTTCTTCTGTATAAATAACACGGTATAATATAAAGCTTCCACCATGGGTCTGAACAAGGCAATAAACCTAAATGTGCATGAATTGTTGGTGATGTGAGATTAAGATTTGCTTATTCGACAGGCTCAAGGTGATTGAGAGACTCGAGACATCAAGCTCATTCCATATAGACAATGTGTGGAAGATCTTAGTAAAAGGTGCAAGTCCATCGAGTTCATGTACATTCCCAGGTTTCACAATGAATTAGCTGATGCCTTGGCCATCCTGGCCTCAATGATTCCATATCCAGGTAATACTCACATTGCCCATTAGAAATTCAAATTCGAGATCAACATGGCTATTGCAATACAACTGAGGCAGAACTAGATGGTGAACCATGGTACCGTGATATTAAACAGTTTCTGAAAACAAGAGTATATCCATAACATGCTAATAGGGGTCAAAAGAGAACTATTAGGCAACTCTCTAATAGTTTCTTTTTGAGTGGGGAAATCCTATACAAAAGAACCCCGGATTTGAATTGATTGAGATGTGTGGATACGAAAGAAGCTAAAATGATTATGAATGAGGTGCATTCGGGAGTTTGTGGTCGCATATGAATGGATATGTTCTAACAAAGAATATTCTTCGAGCAGGATATTATTGTCTTACTATGGAGCGAGATTGCTTGCGTTTTGGTCGCAAGTGCCACCAGTGTCAGATTCACACTGATTTTATTCACTCGCCTCCTTTAAAGTTGTATCATATGTCGGCTTTTTGGCCTTTTGTTGCTTGGGGAATGGACGCCAATGGCCCGATTGAGCCAAAAGCTTCAAATGGACACAGATTTATCTTGATTGCAATTGATTACTTTACCAAATGGGTGGAAGCTATTACATAGAAAGCAGTTACTAAGAAAGCAGTAGTAAATTTCGTTCACTCCAACATCATCTATCGTTTTGGTATTCCAAAAACCATAATTACAGATAATGCAGCTAATTTGAAGTCACCTGATGAAGGAGGTACGTGAACAATTTAAAATTGACCATCGCCATTCTACTCCTTACCGGCCCAAAGCTAATGGAGTTGTTGAAGCTGCAAATAAGAACATAAAGAAGATTCTTAGGAAGATGGTCCAAGGTTCTAGACAATGGCACGAGAAATTGCCTTTTGCTCTTTTGGGATACCAGACAACTGTTTATACATCAGTCGGTGCAACACCCTACTTGTTGGTTTATGGCAATGAAGTGGTCATACCTATTGAAGTTGAGATTCCCTCTCTCCGAATAATTGTTGAAACAGGGATCGAGGACACTGAATGGGTGAAATCACGATTGGAACAGTTGAGTTTGATTGATGAAAAGCATTTGGCGACAGTTTTTTTGGTCAGTTATACCAACAAAGAATGGCACACGCTTACAATAAGAAAGTGCGCCCAAAAAATTTGAGGTAGGACAACTTGTTTTAAAATGCATCTTTCTGCACCAGGAAGAAGCAAAAGGAAAAATCGCACCGAATAGGCAAGGTCCCTACCTCATCAAGAAAGTATTGTCACAAGGAGCTCTACACTTGACAGATGTAGAAGGAAAGGTGACAGATATATCCGTCAACGCAGATGTGGTCAAGAGATACTATGTCTTACTCGCTTTTGTTGGGGCATTTTTCTTATATATACTTAGCATTCTTAGTTTGGGATGATGAAAGGCTATCATTCTTGCTACCCAAAACACTGGTCAACCCTAGTTAGCCTTTTGAAGCCTTGTTTATATTTTGTTGTTTTCCCCTCTTTTGGAACTAATGTACTTAAAATAAAAAGTAAAAAAATGATTAAATTAAAAAAAATCATCAAAACAAGTTCATGTTCCCTGAACTACACTCGACTTGATTCCGAAAGGATACGTAGGCAGCCTCTCTCTAAGGTTCAGTAACACCAAACCAAAATCAACATTTCCCTAATATTCAAAGAAACTGGGGCATGATTTTATTTTATTTTCGATGGTTGTTCGATCAAATGGTTCCAAAAGTTGTAATTAAGTTGAGTAGTTCTTTTTACCTTATCCTTTTAAGACCTTCTGATTAGCTTTTGAGAATGCTAAGTCAGTATACTTCGGGTGATGCTTCAACCATTGCACAGAGAGAAAAACAAATGAGAGAGTCTTATTGGTGAAAATCCTCAAGGGCACTATAAGGTGATGGGCGAGTTGAGAAAATAAATGAGAGAGTCTTATTGGTGAAATCCCTCACAGGCCCTATAAGGCAAAGGTGAGTTGAGAAAAAGGCAAATAAGAGAGGTCAATTGGTGAAAACTTACGAAGGGCATCGTTGATTGATTTTAGGTCTTCTTATATCCCGGCACAAGCATGGTTAAGACAAAGAATTCAGTTTTAAGGTGAAGTTTACAATAGATTTTGAAATTAGACGATTCAAACGGAACGGGCATCCAGTCCAAAGTGCATGTCATGTTCATTAAAGTCAGCATGTTCCTCCAGATAAGTCCTTTCTTATTTATTTTCCTGAAAGGGACACTTCTTGATTAAGTTGTAATGCCTATTAATTCACCTATTTGTTTTCTTTTGTACTATTCTCTTTGAGTCCCTTTCAGTCTAATTTTTGTCAAAGCAAAACAAAGAAAAGACCACAAAATTGGCTACAGTCCGTTATATGAAGCAAAAGTTTTTGGGCATAAACAATATGGGCAAAGCCATAAAGACGACTTTGATATTCCTTGTCAAGCAAAACGCTTGAAGGACTAAGCGATGTTTCAAGGATCAACAAAAGTTACTCATCAAAAGTTGTTTTGGGGAGCAAGGTTGTTTGCAACATAGATACAAATGGTGATAGGCGCAAAATAGTCAAGTGGTGATGTTGAGAACGAAGATCTTCAAAAAGTAAAGTCAGAATCTCCCGGTAATTTGTATGATCATCGATAGGGTCAGTTTTTTTCTAACAAGTGTAACGGACGCAAGGTCAACCCACCCAATAATCAAGGCTACAAACTGACCATCATTTTAAAATTAACGAATCTTTCTTTGTTTATAACATAAACATAATAGTTTAGTGAAACAGTCTGTGGAAAAGACGAACACCACCAAGTGAAGTTCTCAAATCCATGATATCCTTCCAATATGCATGTAATCATGTTAGTTTTAGTTTCACTATAGGGAATCAACAACCTATCTTCAATACAGAGTACTACATCCTTTGATTACACTTCTTATTGCTAACATAGGGTACGACATCCCCTAGTAGCATTTCAAAATGCCACGAGCCTCATCATATTGCCAACACAGGGTACTGCATCCCCTGGCTGCATTATTTTCTGCCAACATAGGGTACAACATCCCCTAGTTTTATTTCAGAGTGCTACGAGCCTCATTTTATTGCCAATACAGGGTACTACATCCTCTAGTTGCATTATTTTTAACATAGGGTACGACATCCCACTAGCTGCATTTCAGAGTGTCACGAGCCTCATCTTATTGCCAACACATGGTACTACATCCCCTGGTTGCATTATTTTCAATATAGAGTACGACATCCTCTAGTTGCATTTCAGAGTGCCACAAGCCTCATCTTATTGCCAACATAGGGTACTACATCTCCTGGCTGCATTATTTTCAATATAGGGTACGACATCCCCTAGTTGTATTTCAGAGTGCCACGAGCCTCATCTTATTGCCAACACAGGGTACTACATTCCTTGGTTGCACTTCTTGTTGCAAACATAGATACAACATTCCATAGGAGCATCTCAGAGTGCCACGAGCCCGACATGGTACTACATCCCATGGTCGCATTACTTTCTACCTATATAAGGTACTACATACCCTAGTAGAATCTCAGAGTGCCACGAGCCTTATCTTATTGTCAACACAGGGTACTACATCCCCTGGTTGCCTTCCTTCTTATTAACACAAGATACACCATCCCTTATTATTTAAAAAAGCATTTTTTTTCTTTATTCTGCAATAGCAAAGATAGCTTATTATGTTTTCAATAACTCATAAAAATTTCCTAGTACAAACTGGGGCGGAAAATTTTTGTTCGTTTTATTTGTTTGTGATGGCTTGTAGGTTTTTCTGTAAAGCACGGATTGGATGTACAAAAATATTCAAAGAAAGTGGAACGTTTGATCTCAATACCAGCTGCAACCAACTTTGACGTAATGCATGCAGAGACATATGGTCAAAATCCATCTTCCCATCATCTGATCAAGAAGCAAGTTTGTGAAAATATTTTAAGTCTGTTGTATCGAGAGAATCAATTTTCAATCCAAAGTCAATGGGAGAAGCAGGTCAAGAATCAAGACAAGAGTCCAGATGACATTTAGATAGGAACTTAGTAACTCTTGGATTTCAAGAGTATGTAATTTTCTTTTCATTTTGATGTAATAGTAAGAACCGCAGATCGAAACCTAGACGGAACCTCAGTGGACTCTCCATCCAAGTATACTCCATCACTCTTATTTCTACTTGAACTACACGTGACCCGATTCCCTTATAACCCGAGATATATAGACTGCCTAAAACCAAGGGTCGGTCACATCTTTTTCTTTAATCTTATTTTTCTTTTTAAATAATAGTGAGGTAAAAAATCAGCCACCTTGTTCATTTTCTTTGCCTGAAAACTCTTCATGTTTCCAAGAAAAGAGGCGCATGATGTGAACAACTAATTTTTAACCATACTCAAATTTTGTACTAGTTTAGTATAAATATTTCTTTAAGGTTTAATTTTAATATTTTTATTTTTATTCTTAATACATTTTGTTTAAAAAAATTAATTAAAAAAACTACAAAAAAATATTCACATTCTTAGAATATATGATTTGTTCCTATGTTTAAATAAAAGAATATATATATATATATATATATATATATATATATATATATATATATATATATATATATATAGTGTGTGTGTCTTATATTCTTTTATTTAATTAACAAAAAAGATTAAGAAAAGTTAAATAAAAAAACTAACAAAAAAATTCAGAAAAAAGAGAGATAATAAAGTACACAAAAAAAAAAAAAAAAAAAACTAACTGATCTATAACCTCCCAAAACTCCCTAACTTTCACGTCTTTCACCCACTATCACGTCTTTCACCCCACTTCTCACGTTTCCATACTCCTCACATCAGTTAAGAGCGCACACACATTCATCCATATATAATGGGCACTTAACAACAACAAAAAAGGAAAAAAAGAGAGAAAGGGACGGAAAGAACAGATAAAGAAAGA
This sequence comes from Nicotiana benthamiana, assembly GCA_034376525.1. Classification (NCBI taxonomy): domain Eukaryota; kingdom Viridiplantae; phylum Streptophyta; class Magnoliopsida; order Solanales; family Solanaceae; genus Nicotiana; species Nicotiana benthamiana. The sequence goes on along the minus strand of CM067324.1, from coordinate 24,166,156 downwards.
AAAAAAGAACAGATTCATCAAAATTTTCACTAAAAGCTCTGTTATTTTTGGTCTCGGAACATTGAAATCCTTCGTTGCCGAGTTGTGTCGGAGTTGAGGCATTAAAGAGGTTAGCGGCCTCTGGTCAGAAGTTATTTCGTAGTTTTGGGTTGTTGTTCGATTTTCCGGTCGTCAGCGTCGCATCGCTTTTCTTCCGTTGGAATACATTTGGACGTTCTTTCATCATATTAAAGGAATTGGTTTGCACGAAGGTCCATTTCTCCATGTAATCTCGTGTTCTTTCTTTCTGTTTTTATGTTAATTGTGTAATATTTTCGTTGAATTTCTTGTGCTGGAATTATAGTTAGTCTTTTCTTTAATTGAATGAATTTTCTTGGCTGAATACATATGTGATATAAATTGATGAAGTAATATATGTGACTAATAGTGAATAATTTGAGAATTAGACTTGAACTGAGATTAAATAAAGTAGAAATGGGGGTTAAGTCCACATTCTTATCTTAACACAAATGCGTCACGATATCTTCCCAAATAAGAGAACTCCTTCATATAAGAATAAGAAAGATTTTTTACCGTGAATTTTGTTCAAAATATTAAAGTCTAGCCAACTAAGTGTAGTACTGTTGATATCTATCGTCATTTTCTTATAAAGACTTCAAAAAATCAAATTTTTACTGAAATGCCTCAAGCACTTAATCTATCATCATAATTGCGCACATGTTCGCATGTATGATTATGATCCTCATAGTTGAACATACGTTCGCGCAACTTCAAACAAACTTCTTAATATTTAATAAAGCATAATTGATTATTAAAATAAAAATGCAACTCTCTTTTTTTATAAAATTTACATAATCGTAGTTTGTTTTAGGCTCAATTTAGACTAGTATTGTGATTATGTATACGTTCTCGTAACATAATTGCGAATTTAATTCTAAAAGTAACTCGAGGGATGCGTTCGTGCAACTTCAACCAAACTTTTCTTGAAAAATAAATAAAGCATTAATAATTATTGACATGTTCGCGCGAAATAATTTTTGACGCGCCAAAGGAAAAGAGTATACCTGAGCGTAACTCAATTCTTTAGTTACGAACAAATCAAGTGATTAAAAGCTGTAAAAAGACAAATGCATATAGGTACTAAAGATGAGTAATTAAATAATTTAAGTCAAGTAATAATCACTAAGTGACCATACTAGAACCTCGGAACTCGAGAATACCTAATACCTTCTCCCGAGTTAATAGAATTCCTTATCTAGAACTTCTTGTTCGCAGACTTTAAAAAATAAAATTTTCCTTGATTTGGGATTTTAAAATAAACCGATGACTTGGACTATTCCTCTTAAGCTTGAGCTATTCCTCCTCAGAAGATAGTGCCCTACCCCCGGGGCGAACTAGGGCTACTGGCTGCACTAGTATGACCTCTAGGACCTAATTGACCTGAACCCATTGCTCTTGGGTGCGGGCGGCGAGAGTCTGTGCTCCTCCCCCAACCTGAGATGTGGCAGGAGAAAGTGGAATCAACCCTGCTTGAGCTATAGTACTAAACATGCATAGGAACAGTGCAATGGTCTCCTAAAGAGCTGGTGCAGTAATAGGTGTCTTAGGTGCTTGTGCTTCGATTGGAACTACTAATAGGTCCTCTATTGCAGCTCATACGTCTGCTCTGGCTGCACCACGTGCATGTCCTCGGCCTCTACCAAGCCCCGATCTCTCGCGGCTCTTTAGGGGGCACCAGTGCATGTTCATCTGATTCGGTTGTACGTGTCCTCACTGTAAGCACGTGATTTTTGCCTTATACGAAATACTCCTATAAAATCTTAAAAAAAATAGATTTTTTGTAATTATTTTCTATTTAGGAATTCTTGTAGAATTTATAATTTTTTGCATTTTGTGCATATTTAAGTATTAGTTAAATCATAAAAAATACAAAAAATATCGTGCATGAAATTTAGGCTTTATCTTTACATTTTTAGGATTAATTAGTAATTATTTGTTTTATAAAAATCAAAAATCATAAAAAATGCTTCACTTTTACACTTTTTCCTTTTATTAATTTTTTTTTGTTTTAATTTTGAGTTTAAGTGGTTTTTATAAGTTTTATATAAGGCTGTTTCCGGTTCTGGTTCTGGGTCTATTTGGGTCTGGCGGTTCCGGTTCTGGTGGTTCTGGTTCTGGCGGTTCCGGTTCTACGGTTCTGGCGGTTCCGGAGCCGGAACCGCTACCATTCGGTTCCGGAACCATACGGTCCCGGTTCTGGCGGTTCCGGAACAGCGGTTCTGGCGGTTCCGGGCGGTTTCGATTTTTTTTTTTTTGTATTTAAAAATCGATATGTTGTATAGTACTCATTTAGTGGAGAATTTGAGCTTGAAATATGCACATTGTTCTACGGATCCAGCCTGTAATGACTGATTGACAAATACTAAAGCTGCGGGAATCAGAGAGGTAAAAGAATCTAAGGGACTGTTGTGGTTTTTGTTCAAAACCCTTCAGTGAAAAAGGAAAAGGAAAGTGAAAGGTTGATTTATAAAGGATCCAAAGTTTAATTCTTTTTCATTTTTCATATATTGACCTGCCATTTTACAGGTCCAAGATGTGAGACAGAGATAAAATTCTTTTCATTATCATTTTTTGCACCTTTCGACAAAAAGTTGGAAACTCATTATGACAAAGACATCAAATTGCTTAACACAAAAGATTGCTGACATTTAGAATATTATTATTGTCAAAGTTTTCTATAAAATTGTTATAAATAGAACTCTATTTTAGGTGAATGTCTATATTTAGAGAGATTCTAGGGTTTACTACTTGGTGGCTAAGTCACCACCTCCCTATAAATATAGGGGTTCTATACCATTGTAAACCATCCAAAAGTATCAATAAGAATACTCCTCTCTACTTTTCTCTCTATTGTTCTTGTTCTTGTATTATTGTTCTTGTTCTTATATTATTTCATAACACGTTATCAGCACGAGACTCTACCGTCTCAAGAATCCTCTTGAGAAAATTAAGCAAATCTATAGGTCCAAGTTCTCTTCAGAAAATTATCATTGCACAATTTTAGTGTTTTGCGGAGAATTCATCAAGGGTGCTGTCGGATTTTTCACACGGAAGGACTGTGGCAACTCTTGCTGATTCTTTCCTGGCCGATCTGGACGAGTTGTCCGACAATGAAGCTGATGTTATTGATGAGGAGAATCTTGATGCTGAACATATGGAGGAAGACGGAGACTTGGCAGACATAGAAGCACTAAATTATGACGATCTAGATAATGTTTCCAAGCTGCAAAAATCACGTCGCTACATTGACATAATGCAGAATTTCTATACGGAAAAATAGAAGAGATGGTATCATCATAAAGTAATGCAACGGGATGGAAACTCAAGAGGTATATTTGATATCACAACATTTATTGGTATACCTTAAAGGTAAGTATTTTACTTTTCTCTTTCAAATTCTTGAAATTCTACGGTTTGATTTCATATACAAACAAAGACAACAAAGTTTGATTATAACTCTAACGGAGTTTGTAAGAAATTACACTCACATGAAGTGGTAAAATTTCTATGCCTTGCCATGATCAAATTCATGTATGATTGTGGGCAAAGAATTAAAAAATCCGTCCAATTGAATTTGCTCTATTCCCTTTAGAGAATGTGGTAGCAGTATGTGATAAGTCTGAAAGAAGACAAAATTATTACCATGAAGGTATCAATGAATGTGGACGTGGCAATAGACGGAATTATAATCGTCATCATTGTGATAATGAGAATAATAAAGATTCTCAAAATAATCTTTCAGTTTATGAAAGTAATATTTGACATGAAATTATATATATAGCACATACAGATGATTATGATCCATTCCCTGAAGTGAATGTGATAATTGTAATAAAGCCCGTAAGTATGAACACGCTCTTGATGTAATTTTGTTTTATGTCTGACATTATGAAAAGAAGGTTCGTTGCCCTTGAAATTTCGGGCAAGAACTATATGACATGGGTGTTGGATGCTGAAATCCATTTGGATGCAATGGGTCTTGGAGACGCCATTAAAGACAGAAATAATGCATCCACCCAAGACTATGCTAAGGCCTTGATTTTCTTGCGCCATCACCTTGATGAAGGTTTGAAACTGTGCTAAGGCCTTGATTTTCTTGCGACATCACCTTGATGAAGGTTTGAAACTGTGCTAAGGCCTTGATTTCTTGCGCCATCACCTTGATGAAGGTTTGAAAATTGAATATATCACAGTCAAAGATCCACCTATCTTGTGGAATGGCTTAAAGGAGAGATATGACAACCTGAAGTTGGTCACTCTGCCACAAGCACGATGCAATGAGAATCCAAAAGCAAATAGTTCATAAACTATATATTATCGTTGCGGTGGAAAAGGGCACTGGGCGAAAATTTGCCGTGTACCAAGACATTTGATTGAGCTTTATCAAGCATCTCTAAAAGGTAAATGCCCTGAAACCAATTCTGTCTCTTACGACAATTTTGACATCACCCACTTGGATGTGGCAGACTTCTTTGAGCACCCTGAGGGGAAAATAGACCACTTAATTGGTGATGGATATGTGATGAAGGAAGATGGAATTGTTTGATTTTATTTTACTTATTTGTATTAGTTAGTGAATAAACTAATAGTCATTAGTATCAGCTCGTATTAGTTAGCTTATGATATAATGTTAGTATTAGTTCTCTAGAATGTTTCAATATGCTTAAATTTCAAAGATATTTTTATTTTCCAGTAGAGTTAATCGACTAACCTAACAGTTAGTCGATTATCTAATATTTCGCAATAAAACTGGATTTTTCCGCAAGCTAAGATAGTCGACTATCTGATTTAGATAGTCGACTATCCTGATGACTGTTTACTAAGATAGTCGACTATCAACTTAGTTATTCGACTATCTAATATTTCGCATTAAAACTGGATTTTTCCGCAAGGCAAGATAGTCGACTATCCAATTTAGTTAGTCGACTATCCTAATAACTGCTTCCCAAGATAGTCGACTATCAACTAAGTTAGTCGAATAACCTCAGCAGATTTCGAAAATATTGTTTAAATATGAAACAAACGGATTGAATTTGTTTATTCTCATGTTCGTATATTTTCTTTTGTATGTCAAACCATGGGAATTAAATTGATTGAAGGCTCCTGAAGAGCAACTATAACTCTGCCTAAAGGAACAATATTTTAGAGAAAGCAATGTTCTCCTCCAAGTCTAAAAGGAACTTGTTGAGTTTTAGAGATATCATTCAAAATGGATATCAGATTGAGACAATACATGAGTATAATCTTGAATACCTCATTTACTCATGAAAACGAGGCTGCCCACTTCGGTTTGGGGTCACGCCATTTTGCATGCAGCAATGCTAGTTCGTCTCTGACTGACGAATTGTCACAAATATTCCCCGTTGCAATTAGTTTTGGGTCATGAACCTAATATATCCCGTTTAAGAATTTTTGGATGCGCAGTATATGTGCCTGTAGCACCGCCATATCGCACCAAAATGGGTCTGCAAAGAAGGTTAGGAATATATGTTGAGTTTGAATCGCCCTCCATTATTCGCTACCTCGAAATATTGACAAGGGATTTGTACACTGCACGATTTGCAGACTGTCAATTCGATGAGATACTTTTCCCAAAATTAGGGGGAGAAGTTGGTGAAACCAAACGGGAAATTTTGTGGAAAAATGCATCATTATCTCATCTTGATCCACATACCTCTATTTGTGAAAAAGAGGCGCAAAATATTATCCATTTGCAAAGAATAGCAAATCAAATGCCTGACGCATTTACGGACTTGAAAAGGATAACAAAATCACATATCCCCGAAGTGAATGTGACAACATCTGATTCACGAATACATATTCATTATTGGAAGAATATGAACATGAAATTGGTATTGAAGATACCACACTCACCCCTAGAAGAAGGTTTGAGATGATGTCATTATTATGGCATGAATGGTCAGTGGTCACGTACCTATTGTACGCCAAAATAATTTGTCAATGTGATTATCAAAGGACAAAAATAATGCAAGAAACATATCTTGCATATAAGTTTGACATGACCATAATGGTATAACTTTCTCTTTAAGAAAGATATTCACCACATGGATGTTGATGAATTTGTGGTAGTACAAAATTAATTGAGAGCTCTACAAGAGCCAATTAGTACTATGTTGGAGAAACACAATTGAGTATTGTGCTGTAGTAAGTCTAAAAGAAACTTATTCAGTTTCCAAAGTACACGCGAAAGCGCTGATTATATTGAGACTATAAATAAAGGAAAGATTTGATATCTTCTATTACTACAACTTGTAGCGGGATAATTTGTATATGAAAAGCTACCCGCTTTATTCTCCAGTTTGTACTACACAAACAAAAGAATGCCACAATAAAGTGGATATCTATTGGTATAAAAACCCATGTCATAATAAACCTGAAATTTATTGATAAGTGCACATGTCAAGGTGTAAATTTGAAGTTTACAATTATTGATAATTTATTCAGTTGGCATTCGGGTTAGCCATCTCATTTTAAGTATGATGTGCAATAATACAGAATTCACATGGGTGAATATTAAAGAACTAGAAAGTTCTTTACGAATTCTCTTGTATTACTTGTTCTCATTAATGAACTGACCAACTAAAGAGTTCGGGTTGAAGCCCATAAATTCTGGAAATATCAAAGGTGAATATGGGCCCATTCACCTGCCATGTATACCACATATGATGCATCTATGAAATGGTAATGCGCAATTGTTATTGACCCGCAGCCTGGCCGGTGTATGAAAGCTTAGTAGTGGCGTACGAATATAGAAACCCAATAACCGCTACTTATAATTCTAGGGATTGTGAGGATGAAGATAATGATATGCTAACTAATCAAGATTGGAATAACGTTAAGATTCTTTTAGATTTTTTAGAACATTTTAGTGTGGCTACAACTGCTTTATCTGGCCAATATTATCCTACAATCTCAAACTGTTTAGTATATATTGCCGCACTTGCTAATTTATTTGCTGATTTTAACGAGGGAGGGGAAATTTATGAAAATGCAATATTTGAAATGAAAAAGAAATTTAAAAAATATTTTTTTCCAATCCCTCCTATTTTTGGTGTGGCTGCTTTGTTAAACCCTACTATGAAAGCAGGAGGTCCTAACTTTTGGTATAATAGTATTTATCAATGTTTAGATCTTTCACCAGAAGAAATAGCTACACTATCTGATGCGAAAGCATCAATTACAGTGAATGCTCAAACTGTTTATAATGCTTATAAACAGGCCTTAGAGCATGCTAGGCCTAATATTCCAACTCTTACTTCGTCACGTCACAATCGTCTAAAAGAGTTGCTGGCTTAACAGCTCTTAAATCGTGGACGGAGTTCAGGGGTACTCAAGGTGAGAATTTAGATGATATTTCCCATCTAAACGAACTTCAAGTTTATTTGTCGCAGGGGCTAGAGAATGATAATCCAGACGGATCTTTCGACCTTTTGGATTGGTGGAGGACAAGGGAAAAGCATTTTCCCGTTCTTGCAAGGATGGCTCGGGATGTTCTGTCCATTCAAGCGTCAACTGTTGCATCGGAGAGCATATTTAGTCAAGCCAGACTACAAATAGGAGATCATAGAGCGTCGATGCGGGACAGCTTGGTAAAATCAGTGCTCTTCCGAGATTGGATAGGCTCTGAAAGAAGAAACTTTGGGCTAGCTGAATCTCAACCCGAAATAGATGAGTGCTATGAAGAAATGCTAGCAGAACTTGCTCAAGAATCATCTTCACCCGGAAGTGGTGATGAACAAGCTTCATTTCCACCACCGCCAATACAACCACCTCCAAACCTTGAAGGTTTTATGAGATTTGTTAGAAATAATACATAAATTATGATGTAACATGTACATTGGCATGTCTTCTTTTAGTTTTTTTTCTTTTTAATGGTGGTATTAGTACCATGTTGTGCTCATTCCATTGGGGGAAGGAAGACTAAGAAAGATATGCCATTTTGGTCAATAAATATGCTTTTTATCATATACTTGAATATATTTGTCTCAATATTTCTTTGTCTTTACTTCTATATCAATCCTTGAATATACAATATTTATATAACATATAATATATAACGTACAACACATAATACTATTAATACTAACTACTACATAATATACATTATTTATATACAATATATACTACTTTACTACAACATATACTACTTATATACAAAATATACACTACTTATTTTGAATATATACTAATTTCCAAACACAATATATGCTATAGTAAGAACATAGTACACCATATAAAAATATATTCTACAATATACTAATCACTACTTTACAAGATATTTAATTAAAAAAAAAAAAAAGGTCGAAACCGCTGGGAACCGCCAGACCCGTGGTTCCGGAACCGCCAGAATCGGAACCGGGTGGTTCCGGAATCGTATGGTTCTTGGTTCCGGCTCCGGAACCGCCAGAACCGGAACTGCCAGAACCGGGAATCGCCAGAACCGGAACCGCCAGAATCGGGAACCGCCAGAACCGGAACCGTTTACCCAAATAGACCCAGAACCGGAACCGAATACAGCCTTAGTATAGAAGCATGAAATTGGATCTCGTTCAACTCTTTGTTTGTGTTTTTAGCTAGAATTTTGTCATCTAGCAAAATTGCCAAATTAATATTTTCAGCTACTCTTGAAATATATTACTAAAGTAATATTGGTTGCTAATGGGACGTTGAAGTCGTTGGCCTCAACCAGTAAGCCTATGGGAAGGGTTAATTGACTGTCTTAATAACTTGTTATCATAAATTCAGCAGCAGTTCTGTCAAATTTGTGCCTCCATGATACTGATGTTGAAGCCAAGAAAGATTTGAGAGTCCAATAAAATATTAGCTTTATTTTTAGTTACCAATATTACATATAGGCCATTTGGGCATTTCAGGAGTACTATAAAAGGTATTGTAAAACCGTTCCCTCTAAAATAGACAAAGATATAAAATAAGATTTGCTTAGAATTATTATCGGATATTGTTGAGTTCACCATGTAATAGCTCATGTAACTTCCATGCTTCCTTGCAGTAAACAGAGCAATTTAAAAGGCATTATCTTTTGCTGATCTAGTGTTGAACTGTAACCAAGTGAATTTAGTTGATGTTAATTCTGTCATAGCTTGCTTATACTATTGCACCTAAAGTGGTGAAATATCTGACTGTAGATTTGTAGTCTTAATTTTCCTTTGAGCATTTATAGGAAGAAACGTTGAAGAAATAGTAGAGAATCATAGTGCTTTTGCTTTATGTTAACATTTGAGGAGAATACGAATTAAGCTCCATAATTTATGGCCCTCAAAAGTTTAGTTCAAACATCGTTCGAAATTAGAATCGAAGTGTGCCATTAGTTGAATTTTTCATGACCCTCATAAAGTTGAAAGTGTGTAGTTGATTTAGGCGCGCATTTTTAAAAGTGAATTTCCTAAACTCGGGTGTACGTTTCATGTGACCCAAATCCAAATCTCAACAACATTAGATAAAACGTATCGTGAACCATGGGTGCATTTCATGTGACGTGGTTCAAGGCGGATTTTAAATGACGTTGAATTTTTCCTAAAAAAATAACTAAAAAAGCGTTTAATAAGCTAAAAGTGTACCACAGGTTAAACCATGTATTAAAATCAGATAATAGGCCAATTAAAATAGTTTAAGCGACCGTGTTAGAACCACGGAATTCGGGGTGCCTAACACCTTCCCTCGGGTTAACAGAATTCCTTATTCAGAATTTCTAGTTCGCAGACTTAACAAGGAAAGTCGAATTTGCCTTGATTTGGGATTTAAAATAAACTGGTGACTTGGGACACTAGAAACAAAACTATCCCAAGTGGCGACTCTGAATAAAATTAAATAAATACTCATATTTCGAATAATGTCACTTAAATTGGAAAAACTCCCTTATATATTACCCTTCGTGGTGGTGTAAGAAAAAGGAGGTGTGATAGCTCTGGCGACTCTGCTGGGGACGGAACCTAGAACTTTGGTTCATGGTTCAAGAATTCGAGCTTAGAATAGCTGTTATGATTGGCTTTATCTATTATTTGATTTTTTTACATGTTTCATGCTTAATGTGCTAAATTCTTTACCGCTTGATATTTGGTGAATTGTATTTATAAACTGCTACGAAACTCATCATCTCTCTGAGTCTTCTACATCATCGAGAAGGGTGCACTTCATGTGACTTCTCTTCTGTTTAGAGTCTTATCCCATTTTAGAACGAGGTTCAGATAAGTTGCTAAGCCGGCGAAACATCTGTATTCCCGGTACGATGCCCCCTCCCCCTCCCCCCCCGCTCGAGTTGTTCGCTCGGATAAGCTAGGTCTAGAACAATAAACGTAGGTTTTAAACCTAGTATAATAAAGTCTCATGCCAGATCCCAAGTAGGACGCTTGTTTGCATCACATGCATTTAACTTAGGAGACCCAACACAGGGGTTGGGTCTGACTAGGACAGGTGTACCCAAATTAAAAAGACCATCCTGATGCATCTTACGTGCTATTTGCGCATTTATTTATTCGGCTTGCATGTTGACTGGCTTCTAGAATAAAGTTCGGGATGATGTGATCCAAGTCAACCTAAAGGCAAAGCAGTTCCTTGAGTTTGTCCATCGAGTCAGTAGCACGCTTGCAAAGGGTAGAAAGCGGACAGATGCCATCGAATCGACGAAAAAAAAAGAGTGAGAGTTAGGTATCTAAAAAATTATGAAACTCTGCCGAAATTCTGAAAAAAAAAAGAAAAGAAAAAGTCATTTCAAAATGAGCCAACATTTCAAGTGCCATGTTTCACGTGTTCCGTTAGAGTAGTCAGAACTACGCGGGTTTGATTCTCACCGAGTGTGAGATACGTAGGCAAACCTTATCGGTTCCGGTCCCCAATTTTCAAAAATCCAAAAAGTAATTTCTTTTACTTTCTTGTTTAGGAAAGTATTTCTTTGAGACCCCAATTTTAAAAAAATAAGAAAATATTTTCTTTTTGTTGCTTCTCAAAATAAAAAAAATACAAAATATTTTTATTCTTCTTTCAAAAATTAAAAACAATATTCTCTATTGAAAATATTCTCTTTCTTCCTTATAAATCTTTCTTTTGAAAAAAAAGTGAAAAAAAGAGAAAATTCAAAATCCAGAAAAACATAAATTAATTTATTTTCTCTATTCCTAATCTTTTCGAATTATGTAAGATCTAATTCATGCGCCGTCATGTTACGTAGGCAACCCACATCAGGTTCGATCAACCATGGAAAAGGAAAATGAGAAAAAAATGAAAAAACAAGGAAAAAAAGAGAAAAAAAGTGAAAAAATATTGATAATAATAAGAACTGAGTTAATCCATTCTAACATGTCTGTTATTTTGAATTGTGAAGAAAGTTTGAGGTGGTCAGTTTGTGGTAAGTAGACAACACAAGATTCAAGGAAAAATGATAACTGACATCGAAGTTATTACAAGTGCTCGAGAGAATCAGGGTCAGAGGGTTCGACAAGATTCTACTGTGGTTGAGGAAAATAGAATACTGAAACAGCAAATGACCAAAATGTGTCAAGCATGGGCCAATGGCCAAGGAGAACCTTGTCGTGAGTCACAATCTGTTGCACAACAAGAGCGGTACCACTTTCCTTAATACCACTCGTACTCGTTTGATCTTCCTGCAAATATTGAGAAGCTTGCCCAAAAGATGGTACAAGAAGGAATGACCCAAAGAGTGAAAAGCTTAGAACAACAGTTGAAAAACATGCACGGGTTAGCGGGTCAAAAGAGTGTTGCCTTCAAAGATCTATGTATGTTCCCCGATGTCCACTTGCCACCTGGTTTCAAGAGTCCCAAATTTGAAAAGTATGACGGACATGGAGACCCCATAGCCCACCTGAAAATGTATTGCAATAAGCTAAGAGGCACAGGAAGAAATGAAGAATTGCTGATAGCTTATTTTGGGGAAAGCCTCACGGAAGTAGCATCCGAATGGTTTTTGGGTCAAGACAAATCTCGCTGATACATCTGGGATGACATGGCACAGGCCTTTGTCAAACAGTTCCAATATAGCATTAGCATTGCCCCACACCGTAATTCCCTTTCAAACCCGAAGAAGAAACCAAGTAAAAGTTTTAGGGAATATGCTATTAAATGGAGAGAACAAGCAGCTAGAGTTAAGCCACCCATGGATGATCACGAGCTAATCACTGTCTTTCTTCAAGCTCAAGAGCCGGATTATTTTCAAAACATGATATCCGATGTGGGTAAATCTTCTCGGAAGTAATCAAAATAGGGGAAATGGTTGAGAATGGTCTTAAGATAGGAAAAATTATAAGTCAAGAAGTTCTCAAAGCCGCAACTCAGGTTGACCAGGCTGAATCAGATAATTTTGGTAATATTGATGACCCGAATGAGAAGGTTGAAAAAATCATGATGACATCAGAGTCGAGAAGAGGTCCCAGGAGAATATCTCGAAGGTATGAGCAGCCTCCTCAGGTTTTCTATGACTCCCCTGAGCAATATTATCCACATCAGAACCTCCAATACTCTATTGTTGCACCTCAGTATGATACCCAGCCACCAATACACCCTAGAAGGCGAGCACGAGCACCGCAAAATCTCTACCATCCTCCACAAAATTTTTAAGTGCCTTATGACCCACATCCAAGCCAGGGGTATAAAAGGGAACAAAGGTTGAAGGATAATTTTATGCCTATAGGAGAGTCATATGCAAGCTTATTTGAGAAGTTAAAGCATTATGATATGATTGCACCCATTTCTCCAAATTATGTGAACCCACGTGCAAGGAGCTTTGACTCTTCCAAATGGTGTGAATACCATTCCAATGCCCCGGGGAACAATATTGAAAGTTGTCGAGATTTGAAAAGAGAAATAGAAAGGATGATCCAGGAAAACCTGATTGTGATACAAGACAGTGACACCCAGAATATCACACAAAATCCTTTACTTGCACATGATGATGCAGACTTTGTGGGGATGATGCCTAGTGACATGGAGTATGAGAATTCTCTCGGGAACTTGTCGATTGAAATTGAAGAAGGCCACGATGATTCTGATGAGCAATTTTGAGGCTAAATGTCAAGCTTAGCAATTGAAAAGTCATTCTCTCCTAACTAGGAAGGAATCTTGGTAGCTTGTTTTGATGTTTATTCTGTTATCTAGGTAATTTCAGGGTTGTGATCCAGATTTTATTTGTTTTATTGAGTCAAACCCTTCTATCCTTCTATCCTGTTTGTATGAGTCATGTCTGTCTGTTTTGTTGCTATTTTTCTTATCCGAGTTATTTTAGGTTCCTAACTCGGATTTTTGGTTGTTTGTCTTGTTGTCAAACCCTTTCGTCCTTTACTCAATAAAATACAGTTTGTCCTTTTGTGTCATTTTGTTCTTAGTTCTTTTCGGTGCTAAATAACATGACATGCATGCACAAATTTTGGCCAGATCTTAGAAACTGATTTAATCTGAAATTGGATAACTGAAAAAAAGAAGAAGAACTTTTGTGGATGAATAAATAGTTGAAATACTTGGGAATTAAGGACGAGAAAAATTCACCTTCGAATCATTGCGAAGGTCGGGCTTGAGGAAGAATCAATTGAAGATTGTTGGAAAGTTTGACGTTAATGGATGGGAAGTGTCTTGTGACCATGATACACCAAGAAGACACATGTTCATCAATGCAATGATTGCAAAAGGATACTTTGTTTAGCGTTCTCGAGGCTGAGAGACCCTTTTTTCTGTTATCCAAACACTTCATATCATTCGCTACCCCTTTTGAGCATGTGTTATTTTCTTTGACTATTCTCATTTGGAATCATGTTTAGAGTAAAAAAACAAAAAAAAAGAAAAAAAATAAAAAAATCAAAAAAGCAAAAAAAGAAAGAAGAAGAAAAGAATTATCAAAGGTCTACGCCCTCAAAAAATAGAAGCTGGGGCAAATAAAAAATGAAAAAAAATGAAAAAAAGCAAACAAAAAAAAGAAAAATGAAAAGAGAAACAAAAAGAAAGATGAAAAATAGTTTATGTTAGATGTTTGAACTACGTTCGACCTGATTCCTTAAAAAAAAAGATACGTAGGCAGCCTCATGAAGGTCTATGCCCTCAAAAAATAGAAGCTGGGGCAAATAAAAAATGAAAAAAATGAAAAAAAGCAAACAAAAAAAAAGAAAAATGAAAAGAGAAACAAAAAGAAAGATGAAAAATAGTTTATGTTAGATGTTTGAACTACGTTCGACCTGATTCCTTAAAAAAAAGACACGTAGGCTGCCTCATGGTTCAGTCCAACCAAATAAGAATTCAAGAAAAAATTCCAAAAAAAAATCCTAGTATCTGAAACTGGGGAAAAAAATTTTTATTTCATTTTTGAAGAGTCGATTCAAACAGTTGTAAGTCTACATCCCCTCACTTTGAGTCAACTTTGAGCCGTCATGCCTACCCTTTCTCCCTGTCCATATTCAAAAACCTTCCAAATAAAGACCTCCGATCAGCCTTCAAGAATGCCAAGAAAAGCAGGCAATAAGCAACGGTTTTCACGCAACATAGAACACTGTCAAGTTGCTCACAAAAAAAAGAAGGGGAAAGAAAACAAAAAAAATAAAAAAAATAAAAAATGAGAGAGTCTGATAAGTGAAAAACCCTCATGGGCACTGTAAGACGACGGTAAGCAGAGATAAATAAATGAGAGAGACTTGCTGGTGAAAACCCCTCGGGCACCACTAGTCGAAATGAGGCATGAAGCTAACGCGAAGAATTGGCATAAACAAGTCCGATTTCAAAGGTCACAAGAATGGTAAAATGGAAGATTGAATAGTTGACATATTAGGCCGTTAGGTCCAAAATGCATGTATGATCATTAAGGCTAGTTATTAAAAAAAAGAAAAAAAAAGAAAAAAAAATCTTCCTTCTGTCCTTCCGACATGGGGCATTTCTTGTTAATATTCGTTTCTTTACATCATTGTGTCCTTCACTTTGAGTCCATCCTTGTCAAAACGAGGACAAAAAGATTTAAAAATCTGCTACCAGCTTTTCAGTTGCATAAAGTAAATTTGGACAGCGCACTCAGCCGTTGCTATCAGCATGCCTTGAGGATTCATGCAAGGGCTTCCCAAAAAGACTCTTGTCAGCGTGCTTGGCGCAAGCAAAGATAACTTGTGATTCTCTCTGACAGACAAATTGCTCAAAAAGCAGAAAATCATTGAAGATATCAGAAAAGGTCACCTGAGCCAAGATCTCCAATCGGGACAAGGGTGATTAAGCCACAAATACAAATGGTACTGGGTGTGAAATAACTAGTGTTGATACAACGCAAAGGTCTCTTGAAACCGACTCAAGCCGATTGAAGCAGAAGCCAAGCTGCCCGAGACCCAAGGCCACAAATCAACCATCATTTTCAAAACTGACAAGTTTTTCTTTGTGTGAAACAGGTGTTGAAACACGTTCTCAAGGCACTAAACTAAACGTGTGTTCATATTTGTAGGTTTTGATAAATGACAAACGACGCGCAATTGACATATGACGAGGTCCAAGCACAAGCGCGCAATTGACACATAACGAGGTTCAAGCACAAGACGAACAAAAATCATGATCAAGCAAAGAAATAAAGTTATACATGAGTCGTTCTTTAATTGTGATCTTGATCCGACAATTAACTCAAGACTTGGCTTCTCTCGTAAAATCATTTTTATCAAATCATGCATATTAAATTTAAAGCAAAATTATTTTCAAACAAATTTTAGCCAAAATGATTTTTAAACATGCCTCTCAGATTTGGACAAAGATAATTGATTATGTACTTTATGATAATCGATTATGTTAAGACAATGTACACCAGATTTACAAAGCTGAACAATAATCGATTATGTACCTTATGATAATCGATTATGCTAAGGCAGTGTACATTAGATTTTTCAAAGCTACAAGATAATCGATTATGTACCTTATGATAATCGATTATGTTGAGGCAGTGTCCATCAGATTTTTCAAAGCTATAAAATAATCGATTATGCACATTATGATAATCGATTATGTTGAGGCAGTGTCTATCAAATTTTACAAGACTGTAAAATAATCGATTATGTACTTTATGATAATCGATTATGTTAAGACAGTGTAGTCCGAAGTTTTCAAAATATAAAAGATAATCGATTATCCATATAGCATAATCGATGATGCAAATGACCGTTGCCAAAGTATTTTTAAACTCTGAAAGATAATCGATTATACACAATCTGATAATCGATTATGCTAAGTAAAATCTGCATATGATTTTTTGAACGTTGTCAGGTAATCGATTATACACAATCTGATAATCGATTATGTTAAGTAAAATCTGAATATGATTTTTTGAACGTTGCCAGGTAATCGATTATACGATTTGGATAATCGATTATTCTGCTTAAAATCTGGGAATGATTTTTGAACGATTGGAAAATAATCGATTATGCAAATCAGATAATCGACTATCTTAGCACAAAATCAGCAATTCTTGATTTGCAATTAGGCAACGGTTGTGGGGGTTTTGAACACTATAAATACAACTCAAAATCAGTCTTCTAAGTACAACAACTGATTATATTCTTGCAAAAGCTTGCATACTCTCATATTCATCATTTTCTATTCATTTAATAAGTTTTTGAGAGCCAAACTCTTGACGAAAGTTGTTGTGTTCTTGAGCGTATTTATTTTACTCATATCTACTCTTAAAGAGAGTCTTGTCTTGAGTGCTAAGTGTTTGTATACACTTGAAGGAAAGTGTTAATCCCTTGTGGTTGTAAGAAGGAACGTTTTCATTCCTTCGGTTGAAGTCTTGAAGTGTGGTATCTTCGAGCAAAGGTTGTTGAGGCTTGTGTGGCTCAAGTTCTCAGTTTGTAACGGTTTGTTAAGCACCCGTAAGCTTAACGAAGTTAGTGGAATCTCGAGAGAGTCTCTCGGGGACTAGACTAGCCACAGGTTGTGGTGAACCAGGATAATTTCGGTGCGTTCGTTCCTTATTATTTACTTACCGCACTTATTTCAATCCTGCAATTTTTAATTCCGCAAGTTTATATTGTTTTTTATTATAACGTTATTCACCCCCCCTCTAGCGTTAAGCGTATATTCTAATAATTGGTATCAGAGCCCAACTCTCTGAAAGACTTAACCGTTTGAGAGAAACAATCCATGGATTCTACTCGTGGCTTTAATGCAGGAATAGGTGAAGGACAATGCTCCACCAGACCACCACAGTTCGATGGCACAAACTATACGTACTGGAAGGAGAGGATGAGAATATTCATCCAATCGAATAATTTTCATCTATGGAAGGTTATAACGAAGGGAGAACAAATTCCAACCAAAAAGGTTGAAAATGAATGGGTTCCAAAATCCGAAGATGAATACGATGCGGATGATATCCGAAAAGTGCAGAACAACGCTAGAGCCATCAACTTATTATATTGTGCTGTAAATGCTGATGATTACAGAAAAATATCATGTTGCACAACGGCTAAGCAAATGTGGGATAAGCTGGAAATCACGTACGAAGGTATGGACCAGGTAAGAGAAGCTAAAATTGATTTTCTAACCCATGCATATGAACTGTTTCACATGAAGGAAAGCGAGAGGATCGATGACATGTTCGAACGATTTTCAAAAATCGTCAATGACCTACATGCTCTTAAGAAGACCTTCACGGATAAGGAACTTGTCCGAAAAATTCTCCGAAGTCTCACTCCGGAATGGCGCTCCAAGGCCGACGCGATTCAAGAGTCTATCCGCGTTTCAAATGTCACCATCGACGGACTAAGAGGTAATCTTAAAACCTATGAACCTACTATACTTAACCCTCTGTTTAATGATCAAAAGAAACAAAGAATCGCCCTCAAGGCAAGCACGGCTCAACCTCAAAATGATGAGGACTCAAACAACGGAGATAACGAGTTCGGACTCGTTATTAAGAGGTTTCAAAAGTTCATGCAAAAAGAGTATGAACGAAAAGGCAAACAACAAGGAGATCAAGTAAAGTGCTATGGATGCGGAGAAATCGGGCACATTAAATCAAATTGCCCAAATGTCAAAAAGGAGAAGAAACCCTTCAAGAAACAACGAGCATACATATCTTGGGGAGATGACTCCGGAGACGAATCAAGCGACGATGAAGAAGACGAAGCCGCAAATCTATGTCTCATGGCACACGAAGACAATCAAGAAGAGGTATGTCAAATTTCTTCAAAAAATTTCTTTTCTCTTGAGGAAATGCAAAATGCTTTTGATGAATTGTATAATGAATTCATTAGAGCTTCCGAAACTGTAAGAGACGTAAAGAAAAACTCTTCTTTGAAAGAAAAAGATTTTGAAAAACAACTCTCTTTGAAAGAAAAAGATTTGGAAAAATTGATTTTGGAAAATGAGAAGTTGAAAGAAGAAAACAAATTTTTCGGCAAGAGAAGCGCCGACAAACCCGAGAGTTCTAGTAAAAATTGTATTTCTTGCATGCATCTAAAAGATGAAGTAGAAAGACTTAAGGGCATCCTAGATAAGTTCAATTCTTCTCATAAAATTTGAATGATGTTCTTGTCAATTTGAAATCGACCAAACATGGCATAGGTTTCAAAAACGAGCCTAAAGAAAAAGTTGAAGCCATCCCCCAACAACCCAAGGCTCAACCTAGGATAAATAAAATAAACATTCATCCTAGAAATAACCATCCTAGAATCAACATGCATCCTAGACCAAACACTAGAAGAAACTTTGAACATTTTATAACGCCTAGAAATGGCCTTCAACAATTGCAACCTAGACATACTCGACCTAGAAACAATTATTCTAGAAACGCTGCATATCCTAGAACAAACAGTAGGAGAAATGATTTTCAAGGATTGCGCAGTAGCCATATTGTCAAAAATAGAGCAAACGATTTTCGTACCTCCAACTACTACCAACCTAGAAGAATGCATAATCCTAATGTCATTTGTCACTATTGTAGTCGAATAGGACATATTGCTCCTGCTTGTTTTACTAGACACAGACACTTAACTGCATGTCAAGCACAACAGCATTTTACACCTAACACTCAAGGACCCAAAACAGCTTGGGTACCAAAAACTCCTTGATTTGTCTTGTAGGTATGTTTGAAGGGATCAAGTGTACTTTGGTACCTTGATAGTGGATGCTCCAAACACATGACCGGAGACGCATCCAAGTTCCTTCAACTAGAACACAAGGAAGGAGGAAACGTTATTTTTGGAGATAACAACAAGGAAAAATTTATCGGCATTGGCTCGGTCGGTAAGAATGAATCTTCTTCCATTAAGCATATATTGCTAGTTAAAGGTCTAAAACATAATCTCTTGAGCATAAGTCAATTATGTGACAAGGGAAATCTTGTTTTGTTTGATTCGGAAGAATGCTTAGTTTTTCGTCGTAGTGATTTTAAAATTATCCTTCGTGGTTTTAGAATTGATAACATCTATATGGTTGATCTTGAAAACTCTTCATCAGAGTATGTGAATTATCTTATGAGTGAAGAAGATGATATGTGGTTATGGCATCGTAGAGTAGCTCATATCAACATGCATCTTTTAAACAAATTGGTTTCACAAAATTTAGTTATTGGTCTTCCAAATTTGAAATTTGAAAATGACACTATTTGTGATTCTTGTCAAAATGGAACCAAACAAAAGCATGTTTTAAATCTAAGAATATTGTTTCAACTACAAGACCTTTGCAACTTCTTCACATGGATCTCTTTGGACCATCTCGCATTGAAAGTCTTGGTAGAAATCGTTATGCTTTTGTTATTGTTGATGATTATTCTAGATTTACATGGACACTATTTCTTGCTCACAAAAGTGAGGCTTTTCAAAATTTTAAATGTTTTCTTAAACGTGTTCAAAATGAAAAGAACACAACCATCACTTCCATAAGAAGTGATCATGGGGGAGAGTTCGATCACAATCTCTTCACGGACTTTTGTGACGAACTCGATATTGAGCACACCTTCTCTGCTCCACGTACACCACAACAAAATGGAGTGGTGGAACGGAAAAATAGGTGTCTCGAAGAGATGGCTAGAACCATGCTCGATGAGGCTAAGATTCCCAAACAATTTTGGGCGGATGCCGTGAGTACCGCATGCTACGTTTTAAACAGAGTAGTCATAAGGCCAATACTCATGAAAACTCCCTATGAACTCTATAAGGGAAGGAAACCTAATCTCTCCCATCTTAGAGTATTCGGTTGTAAATGCTTTATTCATAACAACGGAAAAGATAATTTGGGAAAATTTGATGCCAAATCGGATGAAGGAATTTTTCTTGGTTATTCATCATGTAGCAAAGCATATAGAGTATTCAATAATAGAACCGAAACTGTTGAGGAATCCCCTCATATTGTGTTTTCCGAAAATAATGCTCGCTTGGCGAGAAAGGATTCTGATTTTGATCTTGCAGGTATTTTAAACACAATAAGTCCTCAAGACAAAGTACAAGAGGAAAACCCAAAGGAAATTCAAGATGAAATCTTGGAACAATCATCGGAGGAAGCACCACCACTGGAGAAAGAAACGAAACTGCCCAACGCGTGGAGGACAATCAAAGACCATCCTCTTGACAAGGTAATTAGCGACATTGAACAAAAGGTAAGTACTCGAAACAATCTTAAGAACACCTTAGGACATACTGCTTTCGTTTCTCAAATTGAACCCTCAACCATTTTCGAAGCAATTGGGGATGAGCATTGGACCTTGGCAATGCAAGAGGATCTTAACCAATTCAAACGAAATGACGTTTGGGAATTGGTGCCAAGACCCGACAATCATACCATAATTGGTACGAAATGGGTTTTTCGAAATAAATTAGATGAAAATGGTGTAATCACTAGAAACAAAGCTAGGCTTGTAGCAAAAGGTTACAATCAAGAAGAAGGAATTGACTATGAAGAAACGTATGCACCCGTAGCAAGGTTAGAAGCTATTCGTTTATTACTTGCTTTTGCCTCTTCTATGAATTTCAATTTATATCAAATGGATGTAAAGAGTGCTTTTCTAAATGGTTTTATTCAAGAAGAAGTTTATGTTGAACAACCCCCGGGCTTTGAAGATTTTAAATCTCCCGATCATGTTTTCAAACTTAAGAAAGCCCTTTATGGTCTTAAACAAGATCCCCGAGCTTGGTATGAACGATTTAGCAAATTTCTTTTGGACAATGAGTTCATTAGGGGGAAAGTTGACACCACACTATTTATTAAGCATAAAAACAATAATATTTTATTAGTTCAAATCTATGTGGATGATATTATTTTTGGTGCTACTAACAATGCTTTGTGCAAGGAATTTTCTGATTTAATGACAAGCGAATTTGAGATGTCTATGATGGGTGAGCTAACCTTCTTCTTGGGGTTGCAAGTGAAACAAATGAAAGAAGGAACTTTCATTTGTCAATCTAAATATTGCAAAGAGTTGCTAAAACGATTTGAAATGAGCAACGCCAAAGCAATGGCCACTCCAATGAGCACATCCGATCATCTTGACAAAGATGAGAAAGGTAAGGAAGTCGACACCAAGAAGTATCGAGGTATGATCGGATCCCTTCTTTATCTTACTGCTAGTAGAGCGGACATAATGTTTAGCGTATGTTGATGCGCTCGATATCAATCATGTCCGAAGGAGTCGCACCTAACTGCGGTTAAGCAGATAATGAAGTATCTTGTTGGTAATATAAATGTGGGACTATGGTATCCCAAAGGTTCTTCATGCCAACTTGTTGGCTATTCCGACTCCGATTTTGCGGGTTGCAAATTGGACCGCAAGAGCACTAGTGGCACTTGCCATTTGCTCGGCAGCTCTCTTGTCTCTTGGTTTAGTAAGAAACAGGTAAGTGTTGCGTTGTCCACAACCGAGGCTGAATATGTAGCCGCGGGGAGTTGTTGTGCTCAAATCCTTTGGATGAAACAACAACTCTCGGACTATGGACTAAGTATCGATCATATCCCTCTTAGATGTGATAATACTAGCGCCATAAGCTTGACGAAGAACCCCGTTCTTCATTCAAGAACAAAACACATTGAAATTAGGCACCACTTTATAAGAGATCACGTTCTCAAAGGTGATGTCGAAATTGAGTTTGTTGAAACCAAATATCAATTGGCCGACATTTTCACAAAGCCTTTAGGGAAAGAGTCCTTTTTCCGAATTCGTAGTGAACTCGGGATTCTTGACTCCACGTTGATCTAAGTCATGCATTGCATTTTTTTGTTTTTCATTATTAACTTGAGCGTCGGAGGCGCCTAATTCTGTTTTGCAGGTATCACCCCAAAGACAGGGGGAATTATAAAGCACTGGTGCAGAAAAATCGATCTCTTTTAAGAATAATCGATTTCTCTTAAGTACATAATCGATTATCAAGTATCAATAATCGATTATGTTGACATTATATTGTCCCTTTTATAATTACGATTTTTGGTTAATCAATAAACAAGTTATTTACTAATATTTTTTTGCTAATGTCAAAAGGGGGAGAATAAGGGCTATGCACTTAATATTTATTGGCATAAATTGAGGGGGAATTCATATGGTGAGGGGGAACTAATTGCATATCTATATACTTGTCTTGGATCGTCATTATAAATTATCTAATATGCATATCCCGATATTGGCTTGCCATTATCAAAAATGGGGAAATTGTTGAAACACGTTCTCAAGGCACTAAACTAAACGTGTGTTCATATTTGTAGGTTTTGATAAATGAAAAATGACGCGCAATTGACATATGACGAGGTCCAAGCACAAGCGCTCAATTGACACATAACGAGGTTCAAGCACAAGACGAACAAAGATCATGATCAAGCAAAGAAATAAAGTTATACATGAGTCGTTCTTTAATTGTGATCTTGATCCGACAATTAACTCAAGACTTGGCTTCTCTCGTAAAATCATTTTAATCAAATCATGCATATTTAATTTAAAGCAAAATGATTTTAAAACATTTTATTTTAGCCAAAATGATTTTTAAACATGCCTCTCAAATTTGGACAAAGATAATCGATTATGTACTTTATGATAATCGATTATGTTAAGACAATGTACACCAGATTTACAAAGCTGAACAATAATCGACTATGTACCTTATGATAATCGATTATGTTAAGGCAGTGTACATTAGATTTTTCAAAGCTACAAGATAATCGATTATGTACCTTATGATAATCGATTATGTTGAGGCAGTGTCCATCAGATTTTTCAAAGCTATAAAATAATCGATTATGCACATTATGATAATCGATTATGTTGAGGCAGTGTCTATCAAATTTTACAAGACTGTAAAATAATCGATTATGTACTTTATGATAATCGATTATGTTAAGACAGTGTAGTCCGAAGTTTTCAAAATATAAAAGATAATCGATTATCCTTATAGCATAATCGATGATGTAAATGACCGTTGCCAAAGTATTTTTAAACTCTGAAAGATAATCGATTATACACAATCTGATAATCGATTATGCTAAGTAAAATCTGCATATGATTTTTTGAACGTTGTCAGGTAATCGATTATACACAATCTCATAATCGATTATGTTAAGTAAAATCTGAATATGATTTTTTGAACGTTGTCAGGTAATCGATTATACGATTTGGATAATCGATTATTCTGCTTAAAATCTGGGAATGATTTTTGAACGATTGGAAAATAATCGATTATGCAAATCAGATAATCGATTATCTTAGCACAAAATCAGCAATTCTTGATTTGCAATTAGGCAACGGTTGTGGGGGTTTTGAACACTATAAATACAACTCAAAATCAGTCTTCTAAGTACAACAACTGATTATATTCTTGCTAAAGCTTGCATACTCTCATATTCATCATTTTCTATTCATTTAATAAGTTTTTGAGAGCCAAACTCTTGACGAAAGTTGTTGTGTTCTTGAGCGTATTTATTTTACTCATATCTACTCTTAAAGAGAGTCTTGTATTGAGTGCTAAGTGTTTGTATACACTTGAAGGGAAGTGTTAATCCCTTGTGGTTGTAAGAAGGAACATTTTCATTCCTTCGGTTGAAGTCTTGAAGTGTGGTATCTTCGAGCAAAGGTTGTTGAGGCTTGTGTGACTCAAGTTCTCAGTTTGTAACGGTTTGTTAAGCACCCGTAAGCTTAACGAAGTTAGTGGAATCTCGAGAGAGTCTCTCGGGGACTGGACTAGCCACAGGTTGTGGTGAACCAGGATAATTTCGGTGCGTTCGTTCCTTATTATTTACTTACCGCACTTATTTCAATCCTGCAATTTTTAATTCCGCAAGTTTATATTGTTTTTTATTATAACGCTATTCACCCCCCCCCCCTCTAGCGTTAAGCGTATTTTCTAATAACAGGAACAAAGCAGTGCAAGGAAAGTGGATCAAAAAAAGAGAAAAAAAAAGAGAGAGAAAAAAAAACAAACAAACAAAAAGAATAAAAAAGAAGGAGAAGAAAAAGAGAAGAAGAGAAGAAGAGAAGAGCCGACAAAGGAAAGTTTCTCGAATCTCTACCTTTATTCGCCTTGCTATTGTAGTCATTGATCCTCCATTTTTCCTCCTAGGATAAAGTCCTGGTTTGATGGATTTTCCTCCCAATCAAAATTTTAGTCTGATGAATCTTTCTCCTAAGATAACAAAAAAAAAAGTAACCTAGTATGATGAACTTTCTCCTAGGATCAAAATCTTAGTATGATGAATCTTTCTCCTAAGATAGAAGACCTAGTCTGATAAACTTTCTCGTAGGATTAAAATCTTAGTCTAATGAATCTTTCTCCTAATATAGAAGACCTAGTCTGATGAACTTTATCCTAGGATCAAAACCTTAGTCTGATGAATCTTTCTCCTAAGATACCAAAAAAGAAGAGACATAGTCTAATGAACTTTATCCTAGGATCAAAATCTTAGTTTGATGAATTTTTCTCCTAAGATAGAAACCTAGTCTGATGAATTCCTCCTATGATCAAAATCCTAGTCTGATGAACATTCTCCTGGGATCAAAATCTTAGTCTGATGAATCTTTCTCCTAAGATAGAAAAC
This sequence comes from Nicotiana benthamiana, assembly GCA_034376525.1. Taxonomy (NCBI): domain Eukaryota; kingdom Viridiplantae; phylum Streptophyta; class Magnoliopsida; order Solanales; family Solanaceae; genus Nicotiana; species Nicotiana benthamiana. The sequence goes on along the minus strand of CM067324.1, from coordinate 24,141,091 downwards.
CTAGTCTGACGAATTTTCTCCTAGGATAATTTAAAAAGGGGATGTCTCGATTTAAAAAAAAAAAGAAAAAAAGGTGTTGGGGCAATTGGTTTAAAAGAAAGATTTTCTCAAAAACAAAATCCAAAATCATGGTAGCATCGGACCTTTCCCCTTTTATCCTGGCATAACCTGTGGACCTCTACGGAATAACCCAAGGACCCATTTTTCTCTTATCATAACCCCTGGATCTCCCTGGCATAACCCAAGGACCTTTTTCTCTTATCCCCGCATAACCCGTGGATCTCCCTAGCATATACCAAGGAGCTTTTTTCCTTTTCTCCCGGCATAAGCTGTGGACCTCCCTGGAATAACCCAAGGACCCTTTTCTTTATATCCCGGCATAACCCATGGACATCCCTGGCATAACCCAAGGACCTTTTTCTTTTATCCCGGCATAACCCACGAATCTCCTTGGTGTAACGATCCGACCGGTCTTTTTGAGCTCTATCACGTCGTTGAGTAGTATGAGGCCATGAACAACTTCATTTTAGGTATTATGACTTGTACGCATGGTCGGAATTAAGTTTTGGAAGCTTAAAGTTGAAAGAATTAACTAGGATTAGAATTTTGAGTAAACAGCCTCGGAATAGGGATCTGAAGGTTCCAGCATATTCCTATGATGATTTCGGACTTGGGCGTATGCCCGGATCGGTTTTTGAATGACCCTGGAGCATTTTGGCGCCTATTGTGGAAAGTAGCATTTTGAGCGAAATTTCATAAGTTTGGGTTGAAGTGAATTTCAGTGATATCAATGTCAATTTAGATTCTGAGTCTGGGAGTAGCTCCGTCTGTTATTCTGGAGTGGGGAGCGCGATCAAAAGTGAATTGGGAGGGTCCGCAGGTCATTTTGGATCCATTTGGCTTAAGATAAAAATTTGAAGGTTTTTGAGAAGTTTGATCGGAAGTGGACTTTTTGATATCGGGGTCGGAATCCGATTCTGAAAGTTGGAGTAGGTACTTAATGTCAAAAATGACTTGTCTGCAAAATTTGAAGTCAATCGGATGTCATTTGATAGGTTTAAACATCGAAAATAGAAGTTGGAAGTTTCAAAGTTCATTAAGCTTGGATTGGGGGTTGATTCATGATTTTTGTATTGTTTGGTGTGATTTGAGGCCTCGAGCGAGTCCGTATTATTGTTTTGGACTTGTGCGGGTGTTTGGTTTGAAGCCCCGAGGGCTCGGGTGAGATTCAGATAGCTTTGGAGTGATTAGCTAGGAGTTAGGATTGCTGGTGCTGATATGATCGCATTTGTGACTCTTGGGTCGCAAATGCAACCTTGCATTTGCGAAGTCCCGTTCGCATTTGTGAGCCTGGGCCGGCTGGGCAGGAGTCGCAATTGCGACCTTCCTCTTCGCATTTACGAAGCCAGGAGGTTTGCATTTGCGAGCTTTCCTTCGTAGTTGCGATCAAGGCAGGAGGGGAGGGATGTTCGCATTTGCGAGTGAGTTGTCGCAATTGTGATATTGCAATTGCGAGCCCAGTGTCACAATTCCGATATTTGAGGGCTGTGTCCAGTTATTAAATTTGATACTTAGCCCATTTCCCTCATTTCCGACTTGGCCTTAGGCGATTTTTGAGAGCATTTGAGGAGGGATTCCGTCATCATCAAAGGGGTAAGTAATTTTTATGCATTTTAAGTTAAATGCATTGATTATGGGTAGATTAACATGTAAAAACTAAGGAAAATCAAGGGGTTTAGATGAAAGCCTAGAAAATGGATGTTCTTGGAATTTGACCACGCTTTTTTGTATGAAATTGAGATTAAATCATATATATATATATATATATATATATATATATATATATATATATATATATGAGTTCGTGAGGTTATGGGTAAACTTAATTCTTCGAAAAATTTTGGAAATTCGGGCACGTGGGCCCGAGGGCGTTTTCGTCAACTTTTCGATCGGGGTAAGAAATTATTGTAAATTCTGTTGTAATGAATAATTGAGTATATATTAACGGGTTTATATAATTATTGGCTAGTTTTGGAGCATTCTTACATCGATTTGAGTCTTCGAAAGGGCGTGAAATGCCGTTATGAAACTTCGGAGCGAGGTAAGTCTCCCTTCTAACCGTGTAAGAGGGAATTGTCCCCATAGATGAATTAATTGGCTATGTGCTCCTAATTGTGGGGGTTACGTGCGTACGAGGTAACGAGATTATGCTATTGTCCGGGTAGTTAGGACCCTAAAGCAGGTTATACCAGGATTACTTGTGAACCTGTTGATAGCTTGACTTGCTTAAATAACGAATTTCTAAAAGGGATTTAAACTTCACTTTCTTAAACTATTAAATGACAATTGGCTTTTCTTCGGAAAGTATTTCCATGATGACATCTTGATTGATTGTCTGTGTGTATTTATTTCCTGTTAAGGCCGAACGCCTCGGCAGATTAAATGGGGGGCCGACTAAACGCCTCGGCAGATTAAATAGATATATCTATGGTTCGCTCCGTTCGACCCTCGGCAGTGGACAATTTACATTTATGTTGGAGCGGGCTGTCGACCTCGGCATGATTTGCGTATGCTTGTATTGCTGCCTTGAATTTGTTAAAGTTGTTATTGCCTCTTCATGGCTTGAGAATATTTGGAAAATAATGAAAAAGGTATTTTTGAAATTACCTATAAAAGGAATACTTGTTTACTTGTTTCCTTCTATTTGGTAAAAAATATGTTTGTAGAAATTCACGATTTAATGTATTATCGACATCATTATTGGACCACTAGTAAGTGTCGAAGTTGACCATCTCGTCTCTACTTCTTCGAGATTAGACATGATACTCATTAAGTACACGTTGTTTTTGTACTCATATTACATTTTTGTGCATTTTTGTTACATAGGTATATGTAACTCTAGTGGCCTACTGGGCGTAGCAACATGCTTGATACAGAGACTTAGGTGAGCTGCACTTCTCAAGGCGACGCGCAGTCATCAGAGTCTCTTCCAATTATCTGTATTCATTTTCTGTCTAATGTCGTGTTCCGGACTGTTATTGTACTTTATTTGATTTATCTTAGAAATTGCTCATGCACTTGTGACACCAGGTTCTGGGATGATTTTGAAGTATTTTTGTATTAACTGCTTATCATTTAAACTTGATTTGAGACAATTATCTTTTAAAACTGCTAAATATAAAGGAAAATCCTGGATTTCAAAAGTATTAAAACGAGAATTTGACTAAGTAATTTGGTTGGCTTGCCTGACAGCAGTGTCCGGTACCATCGCGACCCTTTGTGTATTTTGGGTCGTGACACTTGGCATAACCCAAGGACCTCTTTCTTTTATCCCATCATAACCCGTAGACCTCCCCGGCATAACCTATGGACCCTTTTTCTTACTTTTGGCATAACCTGATGACTTCCCTCGGCATAACCCGAGGACCCCTTTTCTTTTCCAGCATAACCCGTTCAGCTTTCCAGCATAACCTGGCAAACCTCCCAACTTAAGGCTTTACTCCCTATTATCAAGGATACACAATCCTGATTTTGTTGCTTTCAGTAAAGAAATAGCTTAGATTTGTGTCACAAATAACTCACGAAATTTTTCTAGTAAAAATTGGGGCAGAACAATTTTGTTCGTTTATTTATTTTGTTCTATGAGCAAGTTTTACCTCGAGGCACATGATTCAAGATGGCCAAGAAATGAGTCTAAATCCAAAATAAAGAAAAGAAGAAAAGGAACAAATAAGAAATGGATTCAAAGTGCTGAAACAAACAAGGATGCGGACTGCTCAAAATTTGATCGAAGTCACAAGCTTCGCATGTCCTGCCTTGATCCAAACGCTGAAAGAAAGAACCAACACATACAGTTGACGAGCATCAAGATTCAAATAAGAATCCACAGCAAAATTAGCTAAGACTCAAGATCAAGCTTCAAGAGATTTATAGATAGGAATCTTGTAACTCGTAGTTGATAGGCATAGTTAGCTTAGCTTTGATTTTCCTTTTGGTGTAATAAGGAGGTCAGCAAGTAGTAACACCAGTAGTAGCAGTAAAATCACAGCTCCCAGTAGTCTCAGCTACCAAAATTTCCAAAACTACACTGACATGATTCCTTTATAGACGAAGATATGTAGGCAATGTCTGAAGCAAGGTTCGGCCAGACTCTTTTCAAAAAATGCTTCCCATGGAGTTTCAAACGGGCAAAAATCTCTTATATTTCTCAATTTATCTTTGCTTTAAAATTCTTCATGTTTTCGAGCAAAGATGGGTAGTTGTAAGCACGTGATTTTAGCCCTATACGAAATAGTCCTATAAAATCTCATGAAAATAGATTTTTTGGTAATTATTTGCTATTTTAGGAATTTTTGTAGAATTTTGTGCATTTTGTGCATGTTTAAGTAATTATTTGTTTTATAAAAATAAAAAATCACAAAAAATGCTTCATTTTTACACTTTTTTCTTTTATTGATTCTTTTCTGTTTTAATTTAGGATTAAGTGGTTTTTATTATTTTTATAATTAGCTAATTAGTTTGATTTCACATTTTGGATAATTTCGGATTTTTAATTTGTAAGATTTTAACTAAAAGATAAAGGAAAAATTAGAAAATGAAAGAAAGAATTGGAAAAAGAAGGTTTGTATTGTGAAATTGGAATAAAATTAAGGGATTTTTACCTAAATATGCCATATAGCAAACCTTATTACCATTATTGTGCCTTGTTTGGTTATTACCCACATATTCCATGTTTTCGTTACCAAAAATGTACCAAATCATATCTGGCTGATTTTATAACCTAAAATAGCACCAGATTTTAAGCATCTCAATTAATGTTTGATTCTGTCTTAATTAAATGATCTTTTTAAAACCTTAAAAGATCTAATCGCAGCGCAAATCTCTCTGCGTGAATCTCTCATACGTAGCCATCAGTTTCGAAAATCTCTTATTCTTCTACATCCAATACCGAAAATCAGAATTTACAGTGTGATAGTCAATCAAATTGTAGTTCTTCCATATTTCAGTTTCGAAAATCTCTCATTCTTCTACATCAAATATCGAAAATCAGAATTTACAGCGTGATAGTCAATCAAATTGTAGTTCTTCCAGATTCCAGATTATTGAAGCTAGGTTTGTTTATACAAATTGTAGTTAAATTGTAGTCAGTTTGTAGTTAATTGTAGTCCGTTTGTAGTTATTTGTAGTCAATTTGTATTTAATTGTAGTCAGTTTGTAGTTACTTGTAGTCAGTTTGTAGTTAATTGTAGTTCGTTTGTAGTTACTTATAGTCAGTTTTGATTTAATTGTAGTCAGTTTTTAGTTACTTGTAGTCAGTTTGTAGTTAATTGTAGTCAGTTTGTAGTTAATTATAGTGAATTTGTAGTTAATTATAGTCAATTTGTAGTTAATTGTAATTTTTAATAAATATGTCTGAAAATTAGATTTTTTTTAGCTACTGGCTTGTATGTGTAGCTGAGAACTGCAAATGTCATTTCAAGGCAACGTCAATTCATGATTCTTGATTGTTCAAGATAAGAAGTTTTAGCCGACAACACACATGCTGGCGAATGGATGAAATATTCATACAGCGCAAATGTACTGCAACAATAGTTGGTAGCATTGTCGTTCCAAAGTATTGTGATCTTAAGACTGTTTACACGCCAAAGGACATACAAACTGACATGTTATCCGACTTCAAAGCAGAGAGAGAGAGAGAAATCGGTTTTGTAGAGGGTTTCTTTCTTTGATACAATTTTATGGACTGAAAGTATGGTGGATTGAGAAGAACTTCTCGATCTGAAACTGTTCAAGCTTCGACAATGGCGGATGAAATTCAAGCAGAGAGAGAGAGAAATCGATTTTGGTAAAAAAACGTGGGGGGAGGATAATTAAAAAAGGGGAAAAAATCGTGGGTTTTGTTTTTAAGAGAGAGAAGAAACGTGTACAATAAAATCTGAAAAGATTTTTAGTTCCACAAATCAAGCCTATAATTAATAAGTTGATAATTAAACCTTAAATCGAATTTTGGTACATAAATTGAAAGGTGGTATACTTAAATGTAATAAACAAAAATCTTAAACATGGGTGGTAATAAGGTTTGCTATATAGTATGTATATATAAAAATCCCTAAAATTAATGCTGAGCCCAAAGCCTATACCCAAATCATCCCAAACCCAATAACCAACTCAAAGCCCCAATATCATATCCAATACCCTCTAGGCCCACACTCTATTTTCATAAAAAGCAAGACCTAGACCTAAAGGAAGAACAGATTTTAGATCCATAGACCTCCCCCTTCGAGAAAAAAAGACAGCAGCGCCTATCTTCTTCATCCTCTCCAAAACACCCTCACGTCTCGACCACCAAATCTGAGCTGGCAAAATCGTGGCCATTCTCCAGGTCGCGGAAAAGAATGAACACCCATCCATTTTTGAAACCTAGCCAAATAATAGCAGCAGAAATTCAAAAACGAAAAATAAAAACTTCAAAAATCTGAAATAAAAAAAAACAAAAAAAGAATTCAGAAGAGAAGAGGGAAAAACAGAGGTCCGGATCTGCATATGCGCGCTTCCGTGGAAGTGGATCTTGCTGCGTTTTCATTGCTAAACTTGTTGCATTTGTTCCGTCCTGCTCGGTTCATCTTCATTTGTATCTTTTCTGGGCTAATTGTGGATTGTTTGTTGCTGTCTAGGTACCGTATTTGGTCTCAAATCATTGTAACCATCATGCATATATCATAGCACTATAACATTTGCCTCAATTTTGTTCATCTATATGTTGGATTGGATATTCCTTTACTGTTTAACTATAAATTTGAATAGGGTGGTTTGAAGTAAACCTGGTATGGATTGGGAATTGGTGCTATTTGTGTATATTCTCTGAAATTTCACTAGCTCGTTTTGTCTTGCATGTATAGAAGCACGAAATTGGATCACGTTCAACTCTTTGTTTGTTTTTTAGCTCGAATTTTGTCATCTAGCAAAATAGCCAAATTAATTTCTTCAACTGCTCTTGGAATGTATTACTAAAATAGTACTGGTTGCTAATGGGATGTTGAAGTCATTGGCCTCAAGCAGTTAGCCTATGGGAAGGATTAATGTTGAGTTGTCCCACGTCGAAGGGATTTGAGGTCCTTGGTCTCTTTTTATGGCTTGGGCAATCCTCACCTCATAAGCTAGCTTTTGGGGTTGAGTTAGACCCAAGGTCCATTCTTTTCATGGTATCAGAGCCAGGCTCATCTCAATTATTGTTACCGATGTTGGGGCCCCATTTTTGTTGTCCACGCTTCAGACATCTGGGCGTGAGGGGGTGTTGAGTTGTCCCACATCAGAGGGATTTGAGGTCCTTGGTCTCCTAATATGACTTGGGCAATCCTCACCTCATAAGCTAGCTTTTGTGGTTGAGTTAGACCCAAGGTCCATTCTTTTCGGTTAATTGACCGTCTTAATAACTTTTTATCATAAATTCAGCAGCAGTCCTGCCAAAATTTGTGCCTCCATGATACTGATGTTGAAGCCAAGAAAGATTTGAGAGTCCAATAAAATATTAGCTTTATTTTTAGTTACCAATATTACATATAGGCCATTTGGGCATTTCAGGAGTACTATAAAATGTGTTGTAAAACCTTTCCCTCTAATATAGACGAAGATATAAAATAAGATTTTCTTAGCATTATATTACAGGATATTGTTGAATTAACCATGTAATAGCTTATGTACTTTCCATGCTTCCTTGTGGTGAACAGAGCAACTTGAAAGGGATTATCTTTTGCTGATCTAGCATTGAACTGTAACCAATTGAATTTAGTTGATGTTAATTCTGTCATAGCTTGCTTATACTATTGCACCTAAAATGGTGAAATATCTGACTGTAGATTTGTAGTCTTAATTTTGTATTGGAAGAAACATTGAAGAAATGGTAGAGAATCATAGTGCTTTTGCTTTCTGTAACATTTGAGGAGAATACAAATAATGCTCCATAATTTATCACCCTCAAAAGTTTAGTTCAAACATACTTTGAAATTAGAATCAAGGTATACCATTAGTTGAATTTTTCATGGCCCTCACCAAGTTGAAAATGCGTAGTTGTTTTAGGCGCGCTATTTTAAAAGTTAATTTCCTAAACTTGGGTGTGCGCTTCATATGAACAAAATTCAGATCTCAACAACGTTAAATAAAATGTATCATGGACCGCGGATGTATTTCAAGTGACGTGGTTCAAGACGTGTTTTAAATGACGTTGAATCATTCCTAAAAAAAATAACTAAAAAATCGTTTAATAAGCTAAAATTGTACCATACGCTAAAGCATGTATTAAAATCAGATAATAGGCCAAATATAATAGTTTAAGTGACCATGCTAGAATCACGGAATCCAGCGGTGCCTAACACCTTCCCTCGGATTAACAAAATTCCTTATTCAGAATTTCTAGTTCGCAGACTTCACAAAAAAAGTTGAATTTTCCTCGATTTGGGATTTAAAATAAACTGGTGACTTGGAACACCAGAAACAAACCTATCCCAATTGACGACTCTTAATAAAATTGAATAAATAATCCCATTTCCAATAATGTCACTTAAATTGGAAAAACTCCCTTATATACTACCCTTCGGGGTTGTGAGCACGTGATTTTTGCCTCGCCCGAAATGTTCCTATAGAATTCATTAAAATTAAGGTTTTTCTTTTATTATTGAATTTTCAGAATTAATTGCGCGATTTTGTGTTTATTGGCATTTTTGTGCATTTTTTCTTTTATTGTTTGAATTTTTAGGAATTAATTGCGTGATTTTGCGTTTATTTGCATTTTTGTGCATTTTACTTAATATAATTCATAAAAAAAATTATAAAATTAGCATGTTTGCATTTAGAACTTAATTTTAACATTTTTAGGTTATTAATTAGTTAATATTGAAATTTAAAAAAATAACAAAATTTGGTTATTCTTACATTAGTTTAATTTTCCTTTTAAATTTAGAATTTAGGGTATTTTAGAGGTTTATTAGTTTCTTTTGTGGAAGTTAAATCTATTTTGGTTTATTTTTATTTTTTATTATTAAAATTAAAATATATTAAAAAATATACATAAATTTGTTCTTTTGTTGAAAACCTTTGATTTGGGCCAGTTCTTACAATAAAACCTGACCCAAAACCCCTGAACCCGTTAAATTCAACCCAGACCCAAAGTCCTCTGCCGGTCCAAAAACGCCCATGTCAAAACGGCATCATTTACACCAAAGAAACCTGAGCAGTGGATTGATCTTGATCGAACGGTCGAGATGCGGGGGGTGTTACACTATATAAGTGTCTTATAACACCCCCCTGCCCAAAACATCGTACCATGTCTGTAATAACCCTAATCCTTCTGGTGTACACCAACGCCCGCCGCCGCCGCCGGCGTAACTCTAAATCCACCCAAATTAACACCACTTATTCTCCGTCATATCCTCTTTCCACCCCCCATAAATCAACCCTCAAACCCAGCCAAACTCTTCAAATATCCGTTCAAAGGAGTGGCTGCTCCGCCGTCCACGGTGGTGCCGGCTCCAATGGCTACCAAAAACACACCCATACTCCCCATCGCCTCGTCTACCCAAAACTGAACCCTATTTCCTTCGAACAACCTTGTAACTTCTCGAATGTTAAATCTAAAAATTGACCAATTTCTTAGAAGGCTGTCAAAACCCCGAATCGAATTCACAAATGAAGTTATGGGCTTGTTCTTATCAAGAACAAACATATAACTTTATTTGGGGGGTCAATTCGAATCCAATCAAGATGAAGATAGAAAAAACAAAAACAAAAGTGAGTCCCTGTTGCTATTTGATTACAGTTTCTTCTTTGATTGATTTTATTTGTTTTTATTGGTTTAACCATGATTTCTGCTCATTGATTTTTTCTGTTTTCTTTTCTTGTTTGTTTAACTGTATTCTTTTAGTTTTAATCAATGATCCTGCTCCCTTATTTCATCCATGGTCATCATTATTCCTTTTAATTCCGTTTACTCAGATTTGTTTCATGCTTAGTATGGATTCTGTTTTAGGGTTTTAATTTCTTTTTATAGTCTGATTTGGTGTTGTTATTAGTAGTTTGATTAGTAATTGGATTTCACATTAGGATTGCATACTAGCTGTAGCTTTGCATGTTTCTTTTTGAATGCGTTAATTTCAGCCTTTTGTTTGAATTCATGTTAGCTTATAGTTGTGTTAGTTTAATGGTCCATTAGTCTCAGAATTTCGATTTAAATTCCTGATTAGTAGTTCAGATTTGATTAAGGTTTGGTTATAGTTGTTTAGCTAACAAGAATTAGTTTTGAACATTTAGTTTAGTAAGAATGGTAATTTTAGTAGACTATAAGGGTAGTATAGGGGTTGGTTTAGTTGAGGTAGGTCTGATAATTTCAAGATAAGGATAAGGGTAGTATAGGTATTTCAAAAATAAAAAAAAAAACAACGCGAGAACACCCTAGATCCTTCTAGAATAGGACTGAAGTGATAACTTTAAGACTATAATGTAATGACTTGGCCAACAAGCTAAGAAATGAAAGAACAATTGAGTAAAATATGAAACTTGAAAGGGGGACTAGTGTTTAAAATAAAATAAAGGGGTTGCCCTAGGATTTGGCTATAAAAAAGGGCACCCTAGCTCATTCAAAAAGAGGTTGGACACAATATGAAAGCTCTGAAAAATTTCCAAAAATTTTGAAGCCTAAAAAATCTCAAAAATTCCCGAAAAAGCTTCCAGAAATCCAAAGTTTATTAAAGTTCCGAAATTTTCTGAAATTAAGTGGTTTTACTATTCCATTGGATCCCCTTTTCCTTGGAATAATCCTAATTTCAGTTGTCCAGTAGAAGTTTTAGCTCTATAGGATGAAAAATGACCTGAAACATGCCTATTGGAAGTGTTAAGATTTCAGTAATTGTCCTGGGTTCTATTTTCAGCTGGTTGGGGTTTATTCGAGATACTTGAGTGTTTTGCTAGTCTGGTTTGGGTTTAAATCTTCCTGGTCATTTGGTATCATTCCTGTGTTAATTAACTGCTCATGAGCGATTGATTCCTGTGATTATACTGCTGCTTGAGTTTGCTGACCCTCTGCTTTTGTTTTACTCAAATTCTAGGTACACTTCTTAAGCTTGATCATGTAGAAAACCAATTGAGACACGAAATGAAGTTTGCTACGCAAAAATTATATTTAGACCTGTTTCGAGTAGCCTCTTGATTTGATTAAATATGCAATGTAAATAAATTTGAGACTATTCTGGACTTTGTAAACTATTACATGTTTTAGCCTATTCATTTAGAATTGATACACTTCATGCCTTCCTAAAATATGAACTCCAGGAGTTAATCGTATTCAATATCAGTTTTCTTACATTGTATTAGTCTAAGGTCTCTTTGATTATTGTCGTTGTCATCAAGTTTTGATTAATCACATTGTTATACCCATAAGTTGTATAATGTGATGAAGTTGGAAGTCAAATGGAGTCTCGTTCGTGATCCGAATACTTCTGGTTGTCCTTTTTATTACAAAAAAAATCAGTTGTTCAGTGTGTTTACAACTGGTAGTATGAATGCTATAAAAATAAATTTTTGGCTCATTTGGGAGCCAAGCGTGTTCGAGCCTTATTCGACAGCCCACCCAGGTCAATATAATATGCTGAATGGCCTTTCTGTAGATTGGATTAGTTTAACAACCCAATATGCTGAAGGACGAGTACACTTTCCTCGTGTTAATTTAATTTTATAATATATGTTTGAGCATTGAGTAGGGTAGCAAGACCAAATGAGAATTAATTAAGTCTTATATAGAGAGGTATCCCATAGAAAATAATAGTTTGTTCTAGTATCGGCCTCTAAAATGATGAAATGAGGTGCGCCACGCCAAACGGAATCCAAAAATTGCGTGGTCCTCTTTAAATGTCAAAATACGTAGAGATTCGGGACATGTCGTTTATCGAATTTCATGGCTTTCCCACAAATATAATAACACGTTAGTCACTTTTAGGTGCGTCTTTTAATAATTTTATCTTCCTAAGTACGGGTGCACATTTATGTGATCCAAATCCAAATCTCAATGAAGTTGAAATATGTTAAGAACTGCGTACGCATTTATGTGACGTGGTCCGTGGCATATTTTAACAACATTGCAAATTTTCTTTAAAAAATATTAAAAGCAGTAAAGAAATAATTTTAAATTGCATTATAGGATGAACATATACAAGAATCAGAATTGTTAGCCTATTATAATAGTTTAAGCGACCATGCTAGAACCACGGGATCCGATGGTGCCTAACACCTTCCCTCGGGTCAAAAAAATTCCTTACTTAGAATTTTTGGTTTGCAGACTCCATTTGGCCAGTCGAAACAATTTTCTCGATTTGGGATTCTAAATAAATGATGACTTGGGACACCAAAAGCCAAATCTATCCCAAGTGGCGACTCTAAATAAATAAATAATCTCATTTCGAATAATGTCACTTTAATTGGAAAAACTCCCTTGTACGTTTTATCCTTCGGGGTATCCGTGTAAAAAGGAGGTGTGAGAGGGATGATGTAAGAAAAAGGAGGTGTGAGACTCACCATCTTTGAGAGAATAAAAGACAGACGTTTAGAATTTTGAAGTCAACATTTCGCACGATAAGGAATCAAAAGAAGTGAAATATTCCTAATAGTTCCATAACCTCCCGAAGATAAGTACATATGTCTCTGTATCGATCCGCGAGACTCTACTGAACGTGTTTGTAACTCACGACACCTATGAACCTAGAGCTTTGATACCAACTTGTCACGACCCAAATCTCCCTCCGTGAGATGTCGTGGCGATACCTAGTCTCTAAGACTAGGTAAACCTAACAACTAGTGAAATAATAGAAATAAAAAAGAATTTAATAACTAGACTATTACATATAACTATAAAATGGCAAAATGTCGCTCAGTATTGTCATGATCCGGAATTCCCACCTTCTGGATCGTGATGGCACCCAACATATCACTTGCTAGGCAAGCCAACGTTACTTGATTCATAAGTCCACTTCAGTCAATTTTTAATAACAGAAACAATTAATCTAAATAGAAGCTAATATTGGCTTTGCAGAATAATATAAAATCTATTATAACTGATACAATTCGGATCAAGTGTCATGATTCATGAGCTTCCAAGATTTACTACAAAAAAATCTGAAAGAAAATACAAATGTTCTGAAAGAAAGGAAACAATAAAATAAAGAAACTGGGAAGGGACTTCAGGGTCTGTGGATGCCAACAGATTTACCTAGAGATTCCAGGGTCTACGGATGTCAGCAGATCTACATTGGGTTTGCAATAAGCAAGTGCAATAGCTAACCTCATTATTAGCTAGGGCCGGTGCCAAAATCTGCACAAGAAGTACAGAGTATAGTATGAGTACAACCTACCTCATGTACTCGAAGGTGTTGAGCCTAACCTCGACGAAGTAGTGAAGAGGATATGATTGATATATATATATATATATATATATATATATATATATATATATATATATATATATATATATATATATATATATATATATCTATATATAAATATATATATAAATAACAACAAATAAGAGCAAGGCAAGTAATATCGAGAGGGGAACATACTGAGGGAGATACAAGATAAGAGAATCATAACAGATTTGATAACTAGAACAGTCAATATTCCTTGAACCAGTGAAAACAATTAAACACGCTAAAGAAAAGTGCACAACATCACCCTTCGTGCTTTTACTCTAAGCCTCACAATAAAAATCAATTGAAATGGCATGGCATCACCCTTTGTGCATTAACACCCACAATATGGTAATGCATCACCCGTCGTGTATTAATGCTCACAATATGGCACGACATCACCTTTCGTTCATTAACACTCTTCCTTGCCATATAGAAATGAACAAATAACAACAGGGAGATAGAATATAAAGAACAAGTCCTATTTCAACTTTGGTTCCACAATACCTTCCTCAACTTTTAAATCAATACTCAATTATTACCAAAAACGCATAAACATGATAAGAACGGTCAATTTAACAAATAACTAGTCTAAACATGGGTAACATAATAAAAGGAAGCAATAATTGCAAAAAATAAGTCCCACCTGCATGCTTTAACCCAACAACAATGTATAAGTACTTGTCACCTCATATATACATTTTACCTAACATCTAAACATGTAGTAATTAGACAAACAAATCCTATTCCTTCAAGTCAAGGTCAACCACGATACTTACCTCAATCCAAAGACCAAACTCAAAGCTCAACCACCGCTTTGCATTTCAAACAAGCATATGAACTAATAGAATCTAATAATTTACCAACCAAACGATTCAAATTAAGCCTTAGAAACTATCCACGGTTGCAAAGAATTTAATTTAGGTCATTATTAATAAAAAAGGTCATCACCCGAGCTCGCTTGGTCCAAACCAAAAATTTAGACCAAAACCCGATTACCCATTCACCCCCGAGCTTGGTCATGTAATTTATTTTGTAATTCAACCTCAATTTGAGGTCTAAAATCCACATTTTTAAAAATCTCTAATTCTATCCAAAAATCCCAATTTCTACCATAAAAAATTCATATTTTAGGTTGAAATCTTAGGAAAAGTAGTGAAAGATTGAAACAAACTAGTTTAGAATCACTTAGTAATGATTTACGAAAGAAGAGCCCTTTGAAAAAACGTCTCTAGGGTTTCTAAGTTTGAAAATTTTAAGAATGAACCAAAAATCCAGTTTAAGTCCCATTTGAATAGTTCCAAGTGTTGCATTTGTGACCTAGGTTTGCAAATACAAAGAACCTATCGCAAATGCGAAGGTTTCACATCCCTACATTCATCGCATTTGCGATAAATTGTTCGCAAATGGAACGCTGACCCTTCCGCAATTGCGACCACTTAATTGCATTTGCGATCACTGCTACCTCCTGGCTCACTTTGCAAATGCGAAGTATGTTTCACAAATGCGACTTCAATGTGGCCCAGCTACTCTTTGCAAATGCGATGAGTAGCTCGTAAATGCGAACCCATCAGAGGTTGCAAATGCGTTACCTCATCTCGCAAATGCGAGATCAAAGTCCTGCACCAGAACTGAAACACTAGCTACATTTTGTAAGTTCATTTTCACTTTGCAGCCTATCCGAAACTCACCCGAGGCCTCAGGGCTCTAAAATAAAAGTATACACAAGTATAAAAACATCATATGAACTAGCTCGTATGATCAAATCGCCAAAATAACACCTAGAACTACAAATTGAACACCAAATCAAATAAAATTTTCGAGAATACTTTTATGACTTTTATTTTCACAATCGGATATTCGAATCACGTTAAACAAACTCTATTTCTCACCAAATTTGACAGACAAGTCATAAATACAATATTGGACCTATATAGAATTTCGAAACCAAAATTTGGACCCGATGTCTAAAAAATAAGCATTGGTCAAACATTTCAAAATCATTAAGCCTTTAACTTTCAAATTTCGATAAAGTCCAATAACTTGGGCTAGGACTTCTGAATTCGATTCTGAACATATACCCAAGTCCCAGGATACGGACCCACGGGACCAATAAAATATAAATCCGGATCCGTTTACTCAAAATGTTGACCAGAGTCAA
Organism: Nicotiana benthamiana; assembly: GCA_034376525.1. NCBI lineage: Eukaryota > Viridiplantae > Streptophyta > Magnoliopsida > Solanales > Solanaceae > Nicotiana > Nicotiana benthamiana. The sequence continues at coordinate 24,125,485 of CM067324.1, read as the reverse complement.
CTCAAATGGATTTCCAAGCAAAAATTTCATATTTTTACTGTTACATCTCGCGTTTTCATACATTAGAAGTTTCGTCTTCAGTTGATCGACGTAGACTCGGGGATGAGATTATTTTGTGGTTATCGTATTTACGCTATTTATAATAAGCAATAAGTAAGTGTCATGAAAGATAAAGGGTGCACGAATTGAAGAAAAAGAATTTCGTTGAAATTGGCCAATTTAGGATAAAATACGGGTCGAACGATAATACCTGATAATTATGAACTAATACCATTCAAGGTATCATATGACCACGGTAGTATAATGTATAAAGTATAATAAAAATAAGTAGTATTTTTAAGTAAATTGAGATAATTTTTAATTATACAAATAATTATTTAATTACCCAGTAATGAAATATTATCTAATTACCTGATAAGTAGATACAAATTAAATGGATAAAAATTAAATATCCCACCCCACCCCACGTGCCAACCAGCCACATCATAAAAAAATGACTAAGAATCATTCCTTGATTAGGTGTCAAATGGATACACCTAATTCAAGACTTTGGATATCAAGTCTTTCCAATTTATTCAAGACTTTGGATATCAAGTCTTTCCAATTCATTTCATTTTGAAGACTTTGCATTTACAGACTTAGGAACAGAACGTTGTTTTCTTCAAACAGTAGAAAGATTAGTAGGAGATTTTGTTCAAATTGTTACCATTTTCGTGACCGTAAGATTCCTACAAAACAGTAACAGCAAGGCTTCTTCTATAAAATTCAACAAGAATTCTTACTAGAAGCTTAACAATGTAAAATTTTTGGTGTTCTAAAAGAGTACGGTGCAATCTTTTCCAAGAATATTATATGGATTTTCCCTACTTTAGGTATGTTAAGGTCCTCTCTTCTTACTTTTGGCATGGTACAAATTATACTGAAGAAACCAACAGACGCACAGTTTCTATAAATACTCTATTCATAGAAATACTAGGGGTGTCTATATTCTTGTTTCCCAATGTGAATTATTATTATCTTCTGTTGAGTCTTAGAATAATACGCAATTGAAAATATTTATCCAGAAGGAATATTAAGATTATTACATATTTTTCATGTATTTCACTCATTCATACATGTGTATTGACCCATGATCAGATGGCATTATATACGCGTATATATGTAAATATATGTATATCGGATATGGGAAAAGGTTACAGTGTTATATATGCACCACCACCTGATCAGCTAGTATATGTTGATGATGTTGCCCATAGCGACTGAGACAATATGATGAGATGCCCTTAGTGGCTTTATGATATATTGTAAACCAATACCTATGCATGGCACAACATTTATACGCACGTGCATGACATTATAAATGTTTTAGAATTCATAAAGTTATTTAGATTTAAAGACGTGTTTCTATATTCTATGTTTCGTCTATGTCTTTTACGTACTAATTTTCATGCCTTACATGATTAGAATATTTTTTTCGTACTGACGCCCTATTTTACTGGGCCTGCATTTCATTCCTGTAGGTGCAAATAGGAAAGTTGACGGTCCCCTTTCTTAGGATCCCTGATCAGTGAGAGTTGGCGTGCTCCACTTGACCTGTAGCTGCTTATGATTTTGGTACGGTACGTATATATATATATATATTTATATCCTAGACACATGCTTAGAGGTGTTTGACATGTAGGACTCGGGCACCCATCGCGGCCCATAGGTTTGGGTCGTGATAAAAGTGGTACCACAGTAGTTCTGTCCTAGGATTGTCTACAGACGTGTCTAGTAGAGTCTTGTTTATGGGTGTATTATGTACCAAACTTATAGACAGGAGGCTACAGGACATATAAGATGTTATCCTCTCTTCTTATCTTAGATCGTACAATATAAGCATGCGTGTTTCTGATAATGTGTTACATTTTTAGCGATGCCTCCGAAGACTACAATCGCTAGCACAGGTCAGAAGGCTACGATGGTATTAGAAAGAGATATAATTTATACTATGGAGCCAGACCCATCGGAGATCATGGGTTTTATTGAGGAGGATCCATCCGAGGATACATATAAGTTATCCATTCGAGTTGTTTCGACTACTCCGCCAGCAGATAAGGTGAGAGAAGCTCCAACCTCACCAAGGCCCTTAGCTTGATTATCACAACTTGTTGATCAGGGTATGAGGGGAGTAGTGCATGGATTGGCACAACCGAGATTCCCTCAGGCTCAAAACTATGTCAAGGTATTTGCTGACACTAGCTCTTCTAGGATTCCAGATAGTCCACAGTCTTGGGAGTTCGTCAATCAAGGTTCGTCAGTGTATGTTATGGGATAGGCAGAGGAAGAAGATAGTAGTTGGGCCAAGAGAAGGAAGGTAACTGATAAGGACATGAAGATTCCACTCCGAAGTGTGTCTGATCGAGGCTCTCATATAGGATGAGGCAAGGACCCTCTATTCTAGACTTCGTCTATATATCAGCTTTTTGGTTGGTAAGCTCCACTTCTTCTGAGAATATTACCAATTCACAGTTAGGTACGAGTTATGTTGTTTTATAAGGATGTTGGAACTATGTCCCGACTTGTACATATATTATGGTAATGCCTACTTAGAGGTTTTGAAGAAAATATCCTATATATAATTTTGGGTTTGAATATCTACGACCTGGTCGACCCCTATGTATATAAACCTTTTTCTAAGTTAGATATGCAAGATATATTTTAATATTGTTACCTATATATATGGATGTGGCCCGAAATAGCGGGTAATAGATACAATAATAAACAAGGATAAAGTACGTGGTGTTCGGTTTTGTAGAACTTGATATTATAATGGGTATGGATTAACTGGCCTTTTGTTATGCTAACATCAATTGCAGATCAAAGATAGTTCAATTTAAATTTCCAAGGGAGCCTGTTTTGGAGTGAAAGTTAATACGGCGTCGCCGAGACGCATTTTTGTTTCCTATCTCAAGGCAAGGAAGATGACCAGTAAGGGTTGTATTTATTACTTAGTTCAGGTTCAGGATATAGAAGTAGAGTCATCAACCTTTCAGTCCATCCCAGTGGTTAGTGAGTTTTCTAATGTTTTTCCCGATGAAATTCAGGGTCTTCTGCCATAGCAAGAAATTGAGTTTTCCATTGACCTACTACCAGATACTAATAGAATATCTATTCCTCCCTATAGAATGGCCCTCGTAGAGCTGAAAGAGTTTAATGAACAACTAAGGGACTTGCTTGAAAAAGGCTTTATCAGGCCTAGTACATCCCCCTAAGGAGCACCTGTTCCATTTGTAAGGAAGAAAGATAATTCCTTACGAATGTTTATTGGTTACAGACAGCTGAATAAGGTGACTATCAAGAATAAGTACCTACTCCGGAGGATTGATGATTTACTTTATCAGTTGAAAGATACCAAGTATTTTTTAAAGATAGACTTGAGGTCCGGGTACCATAAAGTAAGGGTTAAGGATGAAGATATTCCAAAGACAATATTCAGAACCAGATACGGGCACTTTGAGTTTCGTGTTATATCGTTCCATTTGACCAATGCCACAACAGTGTTCATGGATTTGATGGACCGTGTATTCAGGCCCTTTTTAGATCTGCTCGTAATTGTATTTATCGATGATATATATTGGTATATTCTCATTCAAAGGCTGAGCATACAGATCACTTGTGTACTATGCTCAGAGTTCTACAAAAAGGAAGTTGTATGCAAAATTTTCTAAATTGTGAACTCTGGTTGAACTCTGTAGTATTCCTTGCGAATATCATTTCGGGTGAAGGCATCCGGGTGGATATACAAAAGATTGAGACAATAGAGATTTAGCCTAGACCCACAATACCGATGAAGGTTTGTAGCTTTCTTGGTTTGGTAGGTTATTACATGGGATTTGTAGAGGGATTTTCTTACCTTTTAGCACCTTTGACAAGGTTGTAGGAAGACACGAGGAAGGATAAGAAAAGATGAGTGAAAAGGTGGCGAGAATAGATAAGTCCTTGGGGTTAAGCTCATGACAGAGCTAATAGTTTCTCTAAGTTATAGAAGGCTCAGTATGGTCTGAATAAACTCAAAGGAATCTAAGACTAGTAACATTAGAAATAGATGAAATGCTGCCCTGGTATTGGAATAATGGCGTAATTGTGATAGATAAAGGATGAAGTTTGGGCCTTCGAAGAAGGGAATTTAATGAATTGTGAAATATTAGAATACCTAAGTAAGTTAACTCATAATGAAGCCAAGTTTCAATGTACTGATGCTTGCGAACGGAGTTCTCAGGCATTGAAGGACAGATTCACTTCAACACCGGTTCTAACGCTCCTAGAAGGGACCAATGATTATATTATCTATTGTGATGCTTCAAACGTTTGATTGGGTTATGTGCTGGTGCAGCATGGTAAAGTTGTAGCTTATTCTTCTAGACAACTAAGAAAACACGAGAAGAATCACCCAACCCACAATTTAGAGTTAGCCGCAGTGATTCATGCACTAAAGATGTGGAGGAACTACTTGTATGAATTCATGTTGATATTTATATGGATCATAAATATCCTCTAGTACATCTTCAAGAAAAAGGAATTGAATCTACGTCAAAGAAGATGGTTGGAGCTACTGAAAGACTATGACATTTATATTTTATACCATTCGGGGAAGGCAAACATAGTAGCTGATGCCTTTGGCCATAGGTCGATGGGTAGCCGGTCATATTTACAGTCAGAAAAGAGGGGTATAACCTATGAGTTTCATCCGCTAGCTAGTCTTGGAGTTCGGTTACTGGACTCAGGTGATATTGGAATTACTATTCAATATATGACAACATCCTCTTTAGTAACCGAAGTAAAGAAATGCAAATACAAGGATCCCGTGTTAGTTCATTATAAGGATACCACCCTTCAGAAGGATAATACACCATTTAAAATTACAGAAGATGGGGTCCTCATATATCGAGGGCGATTATGTGTGCCTAATATTGCAGGGTTGCGTCGACAGGTTATGGGAGAAACTCACTATTCTCATTATTCTATCCGTCAAGGAGCAACAAAGATGTATCATGATATCAGGGAAGCATATTGGTGGGACGGAATGAAAAGGATAGAGCAAAGTTTGTTGCACAGTGTCCTAGCTATCAGCAGGTTAAGATTGAGCATCAAAAACCCGATGGATTATTGCAGGCTATAGAGATTCCAACTTGGAAATGGGAAGTAATCAATATGGATTTCTTTGTAGGATTACCTTGTACCCAGCGTAAGTTCAATTCAATATGGGTGATTGTTTATAGGCTTACAAAATCAACCCTTTTTTGCGCGTTTAGGACTACATATTTCATAGAGGATTATGCAAGGCTTTATATTAAGGAGATTATGACTGCATGGTGTCCCTGTTTCTACTATCTCGGATAGAGGATCCAAATTTATAGCTAACTTCTAGAGGTCCTTCCAAAAAGGATTAGGGACTTAAGTAAGTCTTAGTACAATATTTCATCCCCAAACTGATGAACAGGCTGAGCGTACTATTCAGACGCTCGAGGATAAATTACGAGCATGTGATTTTAAAAGAAGTAGGGATAAACATCTACCTCTTATCGAGTTTGCATATAATAATAGTTACCACTCCAGTATCCAAATGGCTCAATACGAGGATTTGTATAGGCATAAGTGCATATCTACAATAAGGTGGTTTCATGTTGGAGAACATAGGTTACATGGGCCAAACTGGTTCAGCAGGCCATAAAAAAGTAAAGCTTATCGGGGAGTGACTATTACAGCTCAGAGTCGTCAAAAGTCATATTCTGACATGCTGGCGATGAGATTTAGAGTTCGGAGTTAATGATTGGGCATTCTTAAAGGTGTCACCTATGAAAGGTGTGATGAGGTTTGCAAAGAAAGGCAAACTTATCCCACGGTATATAGAGCCTTATAGGATCATTTGAAAAGTAGGCCAAGTAGCTTAAGAGTTAGAATTACCCTCTGAATTAGAGTCAGTCTATCCGATTTTTCACGTATCTATGTTACGAAAGTTCATTGGTTATCCTACCCGAGTGGTGCCCACAGATAATCTACAGATCACAAGAGGACTTATCATACGAGGAAATTCTGGCTGTCGTTCTAGACCGACAAACCCGTAAGCTACAGAATAAGGAGGTAGCCTCCGTGAAAATACTTTGGAGAAACAACAATGTGGAAGGAATGACTTGGGAGGTCGAGTAAGGCATGAAGTCTAGATATCCCTACTTATTTCCTCCTCTGGAGAAGGGTCCAACTGGGACATCACAACAATAATGTACGTGCATAAATTCTTGTGTTGGTCATTGTAGTTGGTCGTGTGATGCCATTGTCGTTATTGAAGGTTATGGTCCTATATGGCATTAAATTATTGAGTTTCTATAGGAAGAGCGGGTAGTAGCATTGTTGCAAAGGCGACCTTTCCAAAGTTATATAGATGCTGGGGAGAAAGATTGGAGGACGAATGTTTCTAAGGTGGGGAGGCTGTTACATCTCGCGTTTTCGTACGTTAGATGTTTCGTCTTCAGTTGATCGACGTAGACTCGTGGATGAGATTATTTCGTGGTTAACGTTATAATAAGCGATAAGTAAGTGTTATGAAGGATAAAGGGTACACAAATTAAAGAAAATAAGTTTCGTTGAAATTGGCCAATTTGGGATAATATGGGTCGAACGATAATACCCGATAATTATGAACTAGTACCATGCAAGCTACCATATGACCACGGTAGTATAATGTATAAAGTATATTAAAAATAAGTAGTATTTTTAAGTAATTTGAGATAATTTTTAATTATGCAGATAATTTATTAATTACCGAGTAAAGGGACATTACCTAATAACCTAATAAGTGGATAAAAATTAAATATCCCACCCCTACCCCACGTGGAAACTAGCCATATTATCAAGAAATGGCTAAGAATCATTCCTTAATTAGGTGTCAAATTGATACAAATTCCTTTCATTTTTTCAAGACTTTGAATATCAAAGTCTTTCCAATTCATTTTATTTTGAAGACTTTGCATTTAAAGACTTAGGAACCGAACGTTGCTTTTTGAAATTTCAAACAAAGTCCCATTCTCACTATCATTACAAATACAAACAGTAGCATGATCAGTGGGAGGTTTTGTTCAAATTGTTACCATTTTCGTGACCGTGAGATTTCTACAAAACAGTAGCAGCGAGGCTTCTTCGATCAAATTCAATGAAAATTATTGTTAGAAGCTTAATAATGTAAAATTTTTCTCTTATAGAAGAGTACGATACAATCTTTTTCAAGAATATCATATGAATTTTCTTGACTCCAGGTATATTCTTTATTTTTTCTTTTGGCAAGGTCGAAATTATACTGAAGAAACGAGTAAACGCACAATTTTCATAAATTACTCTATTCATAGAAATACTGGGGGTGTCTATATTCTTGATTCCCCATGTGAATTATTATAATCTTCTATTCATAGGTCTCAGAATAATACACAGTTAAAAAGTTTATCCGGAAGGAATATTGAGATTTTTACGTATTTTTCATGTATTTCACCCATTCACATGTGCATTGACCCATGAACAGATGGCGTTGTATACACGTATATATATATATATATATATATATATATATATATATATATATATATATATATATATATATATATATATATATGTATATGGGATATGAAAAAAGATTATGGCATTTTATACGTACCACTACCTGATTAGCTGGTATATGTTAATGACATTGCCCACAGTGGCCGAGACGATATGATGGGATGCCTTCAATGGATTGATAATATAATGTACACCCATACCTATGCGTGGCACGAGATTTATACGCACGTGCATGATATTATAAATATTTTAAAATTTATAAATTTATTCATATTTAAAGACGTGTTTCTATATTCCATGTTTCATCTATGTCTTTTACATACTACTTTTCATACTTTACATACTCAGTACATTTTTCATACTGACGCCCTATTCACGGGGCTTGTATTTCATGCCCGCAGGTGCATCTAGGCAAGCTGATAGTTCCCCTTTTTAGGATTCCTGATCAGCGAGAATTGACGTGCTCCACTTGATCTGGAGCTGCTTTTGGTTTTGGTACGATAAGTTTATATATATATATATATATATATATATATATATATATATATATATATATATATATATATATGACTCAGTCCCGTCTTTGTACAATTGTGTTTCCATTAGATGTTTGTAGACAGTATGTATAGTTGGGTTGTATGTGGCCTTGTAAGCTTTCAGTGATTGGGTGTATAGTTGTCTATTGCAGTCTTGCCGGCTCACCCACTGTATTCTGCATGTATACGTACATATGGCATGTTGGCAGGTTCCTTTATGTATGTTATCTTCGTAATTCAATAGATGTTATACAGGTTCATATCCTAGATGCACTCTTAAAGGTGTTTCACAGGTAGGACTCAGGCACCCGTCGGGGCCCATCGGTTTGGATCATGACATTTATCAGCTTTTAACATGAAAGCTTTCTGAAAACACGCACGAACTGCACATGCATATCGAGGAGGGATAAATGAGGTGTAGCTCAGAATTGGGTTCTAAAACATAAGATGACTTTTAGGGTTATCACATTCTCCACCTCTAAAACACTCGTTTATCCTTAAACGGACATAGAAAAGTACCCCGACCGGTGAAAAGGTAGGGATATCTACTTTGCATGTCCGACTCGGACTCCCAAGTAGATTCCTCGACGGGCTAACATCTCCACTACACTCGAACTGAAGAATAATTCTTCTATCTCAACTAACCAACATGCCGGGCTAGAATAGCCATCAGCTCCTCCTCCTAAGTCAAATCCGTGTCCAACTGGCAGAGCTGAAACGCCATGATATTTTCAGAGCATGGACATATGGAAACCCGGATGAACCGGTGATAAACCAGGTGACAACGCAAGCCTGTAAGCCACCTATCGCACTCACTCAAGAATCTCAAAAGGTCTGATATACCTAGGGCTCAACTTGACCTTCTTTCCGAACCTTATCACACCCTTAATGGGTGATACCAGGAGCAACACTCTCTCTCCGACAATGAATGCAACATCATGAACTCTACCGTTGGCATAACTCTTCTTCCTGGACTGAGCTGTGCAAAGTCGATCATGGATAATCTTGACCTTATCCGATGGATCCTATACTAGAACTGTACCTAATAACCAAGCCTCCCCAACTCTAGACATCCAAATTGAAATCGACATTGCCTACCATATTATGCCTCATATGGAGACATGTGAATGCTTGAGTGGTAACTGTTATTGTAGGCCAACTCCTTATGCGGCAAGAACTGATCCCACGAACCCCCGAAGTTTATAACACAAGCGTGGAGCATATCCTCCAATATTTGAATAGTGTGTTTGGACTGTCCATCTGTTTGAGGATAAAATATTGTGCTAAACTCAACCTGTATGGCCAACTCACACTGTACTGCCCTCCATAAGTGGGAGGTAAACTGCGTACCTCAATCAAACATGATAGACATGGGTACACCCTGAAGACGGACAATCTTACGGATATAAATCTCTGCCAACCTCTCTGAAGAATAAGTAACTGCCACAGGAATGAAATGCTCTGACTTGGTCAGCCTGTCCACAATCACCCAAACTCATCGAACTTCCTCTGAGTCCATGGGAGTCCAGCAACGAAATCCATAGTGATACGCTCCTATTCCCCTCAGGAATCTCTAACTTCTGGAGCAAACCACCAGGTCTCTGATGCTCACACTTTACATGCTGACAATTTAGACACCGAGCTATATATGCAACTATATCATCTTCATCCTCCTCCACCAATAATGTCGCCTCAAGTCCTGATAAATCTTGGCGGCGCCTGGATGAATGGAATACTAGGAACTGTGGGCCTCCTCAAGAATCAACACACCAAGTCCAACCATATTAGGCACAAAAACACGACCCTGCATCCTCAAAACTCCATCATCTCCAACAGTAACCTGCTTGGCACTACCGTGTCGTATTGTTTCCTTAAGAACAAACAAATGGGGGTCATCATACTGCCGATCTCTAATATGCTCAAACAAAGAAAATCAAGTGACTGTACAAGCTAGAACATGACTGGGCTCAGAAACATCTAACCTCACGAACTGATTGTCCAAGGTCTGAACATCTAATGCAAGCGGTCTCTCACCGACTAGAATGTATACAAGGCTGCCCATACTTGATAGCTTTCTACTCAAAATAATCAACCACCACATTGGCTTTCTTAGAATAATACAAGATGGTAATATTATAGTCTTTCAATAGCTCAAACCACCTCCTCTACCTCAAATTGAGCCTTTTCTTCTTGAACAAATACAACAAGCTCAAATGATCCGTGAATACCTCGCACTGAACGCCATAAAGAGAATGTGTCCAAATTTTCAGCGTATGAACAATGGTTGCCAGCTCTAGATCATGAATAAGGTAATTCTTCTCGTGAACCTTCAGCTGCCGCAAAGCATATATAATTACCTTGTCATCCTGCATCAGTACCGCACTAAGTCAAATACGAGATGCATTATAATATACCATGTAAGATCTTGAACCTGTAGGTAACACCAACACCGGTGCTGTAGTCAAAGCAGCATTAAGATTCTGAAAGCTCACCTAACACTCGTCTGACCATCTGAACAGGGCACCCTTATAGGTCAACCTAGTCAATGGGGATGCTATAGATAAGAACCTCTCCATAAACTGCCGGTAATAACCCACCAAACCCAAGAAACTTCGAATCTCTGTGGCTGAAGTATGCTTAGGCCAGTCTGAACTGCCTCAATCTTCTTAGGGTCTACCTGAATGCCCTCTGTTGATACAACGTGCCCCAAGAAAGTGACTAAATCCAACCAAAACTCGAACTTTGAAAACTTAGCATATAACTAGCTGTCTCTCAGAGTCTGAAGTATGATCTAAAGATGCTGCTCGTGCTCCTCTCGACTGTAGGAGTAGATCAAGATATCATTCATTAATACAATCACAAAATAATCCAAATACGACTTAAACACTAGGTTCATCAAGTCCATAAATATTGTTGCGGCATTTGTCAGCCCTAATGATATCACCCCAAACTCATAATGCCCATATTGAGTCTGAAAGGCTGTCTTAGGGATAACAGATGCCTTAATCCTCAACTAATGGTAGCCAGACCTCAAATAGATCCTTGAAAACACCTTGGCACCCTAAAGCTGATAAAATATGTCATCAATCCTCGGCAATGGATACTTGTTCTTGATCGTGACTTTGTTCAACTGCCGGTAATCTATGCACATCCTCATCGATCCATCCTTCTTCTTCTTCACAAACAACACGGCCGCACCCCAGGGCGAGACACTAGGTCTAATAAAGTCCTTATCAAGAAAATTTTGCAACTGTTCCTTCAATTCTTTCAACTCTAGTAGGGCCATACCGTATGGCAGAATAGAACAAGCTGAGTGCTCTGAACCAAGTTAATACAGAATTTGATATCCCTATCGGTGGCATCCCTGGTAGATCTGCAGGAAATACATTTGGATACTCACGGAAAACTAGTACAGAATTCATTGAAGGAACCTTCACACTAGAATTGTAAACATAAGCCAAATAAGTTAAACACCCCTTCTCGACCATACGCCAAGACATCATATAAGAGATAACCCAATGGTAGAATGGCCAGTAGTTCCTTTCCACTCAAATAAAGGAAATCCCAGCAAGGCTAAGGTCACCGTCTTGTCGTGATAATCCAGTATGTCTTGATAAGGTGACAAGCAATCCATACCCAAGACAACATCAAAGTCTACCATATCAGGAAGTAGGAGCTCTACACTAGCCTCAAGACTCCCAATAGTAACCACACATGAACAATTAACGTGATTTACAACAATAGCATCTCCCACAAGTGTGGACATATACATAGGAGCACTCAAAGAATCACGAGGCACAACCAAGTGTGAAGCAAAATAGGATAACACGTAGGAATAAGTAGAACCCGGATCAAATAGAACTGAATCATATCTACTGCAAACTAAAAAATACATTTGATAACAATGTTAGAAGACTCAGCCTCAGGCCTGGATGGAAAATCATAACAACGGGGCTGGGCCCACCACTCTGAACTACAAATCTAGGACGGGCCCTAGTTGGCCTCCACCTCTAGTAGCCTGACCTCCACCTCTAATGGCCTAGCTACCACCTCTAGCTGCCTAACCCTTATCTCTAATTGGTTGAGCGGCCGATGAAGCATCTGGTGCCGGGACCATGGCACGAGAACCCTGATGCTGAGAAGAGCTTAATGCATGGGGGCAAAATCTAGCAATGTGCCTTAGATCACCATAAGTATAATAGGGTCTCAGCTGCTGTGACTACCGACCCTGAAATTGACCCCGCCGACTCAAGTAACCACCTGAAAACTCTAGAGCGGAGGTGCACAGATAAGATCTGGTAGTGCACTGTAGGCTAGCTGGTCGGAATAATGCATACGAGGGCCATGACTACCTAACACCTGGAGTGCTGAATGAAACGGTCTGGGAGGATGACCTCTACCAAAAGTACCCTGGCCTCTAGATGAGGCACCACTGAATCCACCGAAGTGACGGGGCCTCTTATCAGGCCCCTAACTACTCCACTGTGCTAGAACCATCTCTACTCGCCTGGTGATATTGGCATCCGACTGAAAAGAACTCTCACTCCCTGTCCCCTCAGCCATCTGCAACCTTATAGGCTGCGTAAGCCTCTCAATAAACCTCATCACCCTCCCTCTCTCGGTAGGAAGTAGAAGAATAACATGACGGGCCAGAACTAAAAAATGGGTCTCATACTGAGTGATGTACATATTGCCTTGCTGGAAATGCTTGAACTGCCTACGATAATCCTCCCTCAATATGACAGAAAGGAAATTCTCAAGAAATATCTGAGAGAATTGGTCCCAATTAGGAGCAGGCAACCTAGATGGTTTGGTCAATACAAAATCATTCTACCATCTCTCGGTGGAAACAATCATTTGAAACACAGCAAAATCGACTCCATTGGGCTCACTATCCCCATGTTCCTCATGGCGGCATCAAGATAATCCTTTGGGTCCTCAAAAGCTGCACCAGTGTAGTAAGAGCTTGGTGAACTTGTCCAACCTCAATAAGCCCTCAGAAGACATAGCTGATCGACTATTGGTCTGTGCCGCAACAACCAACTGTACTTCCCCAACTGGTTGAGTTGTTGGAGTCTGATACTAGGGAGCCATCTGCTCTAGGGTACGAGAATAAGGAGTCTATGCTCCTCCTCCAGCGTGAGAGACGGTTGGTTCCATGGGAATAGTTCCAGTCTAGGCCACACTCTCCATAAGGCCCACCAAACGGACCAAAGCGTCCTAAAGCACTAGGGTGGCGATGAACCCCTTAGGGACTTGAACTGGTCCTATTGGAATAATCTAGCTTGGAACATCCTCATCAAACTCCACCTGAGGCTCCACTTCTGGTGATGTTGCTCGAGCTCTAGGCTGAGCCCTGCCTCTTCCTCGGCCTTTGGAACGACCTCGGCCTCTGCCCCTTGTAGGAGCTTCCACTAAGGGCTCTGGCTATTACTCAGCTGAAGATGCGGTACGTGCTCTAGCCATCTGCGAGAGAACAAGAGTAGAAGAGTTCAATTAGCAATGAGCGAGTAAAATCGCACAACAGAGAAGAATAGAAGTGAAATTTATTCCTAAACTTCGTAGCCTCTGGAAGATAAGTACAGACGTGTTCGTACCGATCATCCAGACTTTACTAAGAATGCTCATGATTTTGAGACCTAGGAAACCTAGTGCTCTGATACCAACTTGTCACAATCCAAAATTTTCACCTAACATATAAGGCAAGCCAATGTTAGAGGATTCTTAAGTCAACTTTAATAAATTTTTAACAACAGAAACAATTAAGCAAAAAAGAAGCCAAAATTGAATTTACGGAATAATATAAAAACCCATTATAGCAGATACAATTCAGATCTGGAGTCATGATTTACGAGCTTCTAAGATTTACTACAAAAAAAGTCTATAGGAAAATGCAATTGTTCTGAAAGAAAGGAAATAGTAAAATAAAGAAACTAGGAAGGGACTCCAAGGTCTACGGATGCCAGCAGATCAACATTAGGTCTCCAAAAAGCAATTCCAATAGCTAACCTCACGATCAAGTAGGGTCGGTACCAAAATTTGCACAAGAATTGTAGAGTATAGTATGAGCACAACCGACCCCATGTACTTGTAAGTATGGAGCCTAACCTCGACAAAGTAGTGACGAGTCTATGACAATACACACACATAATAAACTTGTGCAAATAACAATATATGTACAAAGTAACAAAAAAATATGAGCTAGACAACTAATATCGAGAGGGGGACACACTGAGGGTGACACAAGATAAGAGAATCAAAATACACATGATAACCAGAGTAGTCAATATCTCTTGAACCAGTGAAAACAATTAAACACACTAAAGGAAAGTGCATAGTATCACTCTTTGTACTTTTACTCTCAATTACAATATAAATCAATAGAAACGACACGCCATCATCCTTTGTGCATTAATTCTCATAACATGGCACGACATTACCCTTCGTGCATTAACACTCACAATATGACATGACATCACCCTTCGTGCATTAACACCCACAATATGGCAAGGCATCACCCTTCGTACATTAACACTCACAATATGATACGGCATCACGTTTCGTGCATTAACACTCTCCCTTACAATATAGAAATGAACAAATAACAACAAGGAGATAGAATATCAAGAACAAGTCTTACTTCAATTTTGGTTTTACAATACCAACCTCACCTTTGAAATCAATACTCAATTATCACCAAAACCCCCATAAACATGATTAGAACAGTCAATTTAATAAATAACTAGTCTAAACATGGGTAACATGATCAAAGGAAGAAATAATTGCAAGAAACGATTCTCACCGGTATGCTTTAACCCGACAATAATGCATAAGTACTCATATCACCTCACATATACATTGTACCCAACATCTAAACATGTAGCAATTAGACAAACAAGTTCTATTCCCTCAAGTAAAGGTTGGCCACGACACTTACCTCTCTCCAAAGACAAAACTCAAATGCTCAACCACCGCTTTGCCTTTCAAACAAATCTCCTAACCAATAAAATCTTGAAATTTACCTAACAAATAATTCAAATTAAGCCCTTAGGAACTACTCACGGTTGCAAAAAATTCAATTTAGGTCATTATTAAAAAAGTCAATAAAAGTTAACACCCAAGCCCTCTTAGTCCAAACCCGAAATTCAGACCAAAATTCGATTACACATTCACCCCCGAGCCCGGCTATATAATTTTTTTGGAATCCAACCTCAATTTGAGGCCTAATTCCACATTTAAAAAAAAACTCTAATTCTACCCAAAATCCGCATTTCCACCATAAAAACTTTAGATTTTAGGTTGAAATCTTAGGAAAAGTAGTGAAAGATTAAAAGAACTAGTTTATAATCACTTACCAATGATTTGGGGAAGAAGATCCCTTTAAAAAATTTCCTCTAGGGTTTCTAAGTTTGAAAATTTGAAGAATGCACCAAAAATCCCGTCTAAGTCCCATTTGATCAGTTTCAGGCGTCACTTTTGCGACCTTGGGTTCGCAAATGCGAAAGTTTCACATCCTTGCCTTCATCGCATTTATGATGAATTGCTCGCAAATGCGAATGCTGACCCTTCCACAATTGCGATCACTTGATTGCATTTTAGCTACTTGATTACATTCGCAATCACTGCCCCCTCCTGACTCAATTTGCGAATGTGAAGTATGTTTGCAAATGCAAAGTCGATGTGGCACAGGTACTCTTCACAAATACGATGAGTAGCTCGCAAATGCGAACCTATCAGAGGTTGTTATCTTTTGTTGGTACATCATGTATCATTATTTGGCCTGATTGGCATGAGATTTGTGAGCTTGAGAGACAGGAGAGATTGATAACTGAGTTTAGGTCGAGGGCCAAATTGTGAGTAATGTTTATGGGATCGGGCTGCATGCTGCAATAGAATTTATTTGATTCATGATGGGATCGAGCTGCACGCCGCAACATGTTTTATTGATTCATGATGGGATTGGGTTGCACGCTGCAGCAGGTCATGTTGGATTATATTAGCTCTTTGGCAGGATCCGCCCCTCCGGAGTCTGACATACTAGCAGTGAGCGCAGGTATCGAGTGTCGAGTGACGAGTAATAAGATAGTGAGATTGAATACTCTGAGAGTGCGAATATATAAGCTCATCATTTTGATGTATTACATTTGACATACATACTTGATGTAGGCATATAGATGCACTTCCTCATGCTACACGATTTTTCGACACTGATGACTTCACATGCACATTGACATGTAGGCATAGAGATGTATTTTTCTCATGCTATCTGAGAAAGAAATATTTTATCTGTTGTTGAAAGTTTCTGAAAAAATCACAGTTTTCTGATTTACTCATATTTTGGTGATTTCGGTGAAAGATTTGGGATTTTCTACTATGCCTAAAAAACATGCCTATTTTCCGTAATTGTGAACGAGCTGAGCGTCATATCTTTGAGTTATTGCTTGTACTAATTTTATCATATTATTACGAGTCGTTCTTAGTTGTTGGTGTTTGAATCTGACCATTGTCCAAGCTCGTCACTGCTTTCAACCTAAGGTTGGATTTGTTACTTATTGAGTACATGTGGTCGGTTGTACTCATACTACACTACTGCACCTTGCGTGCATATTTTGGAGCCAATGTTGTTGTGTATAATGGAAGCTGACATTGAAGATGTAGTTGCGTTCTAGTTATTGCTGCCTCTTGTTTTTGGTAGCTTTAGATTTATAAATCTGTTTACGTATATTTTGAACATATGATGTATTTATTTCATACCAGCTTTGTAAACTTTAAATCATAGAAGCTCATGATTGTATTACTAGTCCTTGTGGAGTCGTATAAAATTCAATTATTTTATTTTGGCTCTTATTATTATCATTATATTGTGATTTATTGTTAATTAATTTATCTAGCAGGTTGAATTAATTATCATCACGACTAATTAAATTTTGAATCGTCAGAAATATTATTATTGTCCGTTAGATGTTTCATTCTTGAAAGGGGAAGTGTATTTATCTTCAAGAGTTATCCTTCAGGTCTAACATTTTAATTTTTACTGATAACAATATTACATTGTAGCCATTTGAAATTGTGAGAAACAGAGTTATTCAATAAATCATTGCTCATAAATAAAGATCTTCCTTCCATGAGTTTTAGTTGTTGCCAATGAAATTTTTATACATAATAATAAAGGTTTGAGACTTAAATATTCGCAATTTATTCATCTATCTTCAATTTAATTAAGATATGCGAATATTTTCGTATTGTCTATTCAGTTTTCCAATTGATTTCTAATAATAATGAGTTTTTTTTTTTCATGATGAATGACAGCTTTGAATGCTAATATTATACCAGCACTAAGTTTCACAAGGCCAAAAAGATAATTAGATTTCATTTTGATCAATTTCTATGGCGTCATTTAGGGGTGACAGTTTTAGCCCAAACTCATTCGATCCGTACAATTCACTTAAATATTAATAGGTTACAAATATTTTAATTTATGGGTATGTTTGGATTGAACCTAAGTTAACCTATTATTTTTTATAGCTTATTATCACCTATGAAGTAGCCCAAATACAACTTTTAAAGCTCACCCAAAACAAAAATATCTCAACACAACTTATCTAAAAATTTACTTAATTGCACCATCATTAGTTTTGGGTGTGAAAAAATAAAAATAAAAAATATAAAGAAAAGTAAAAAAAATACACTAGAAGTAAATTGGAATGGTGCAGAAAAATGAAAAGAAAAAAAAATTGAAGTTGGAGGGGCTTGGGGTTAGATGTGAAGGTAGTGGAGTTTATAAAAAATATTTTCTTAACTTTCTTATTGAGAAGTCATTTTCCTTCAATTTCATGAAAATGTAATATGTAGGAATTGTTATAAACTAAAGCAAAAGACAAGAACAATAGAACAAGAACAATAGCAATAGAGAGAAGAGTAGAGAGAGTTTTTCTTATTGAGTTGAGAGGGGTCTCAAGGGATGATTTACAATGGTAGGGGGCACCTCTATTTATAGGGGAGAGGAAGATTTAGCTACCACTAATAGAACTCTAAAATCTCTCTAATTAAATACATTAAAGACATTCACCTTAAATAGAAGTGTAAGAATCTTCTATTTCATAACACTCCCCCTTGAATGTCTATTCAATGATGTGCCTCATAAAACCTTAAAACCAAAACCCATTGGGAAAAATTAAAGTAAGGAAAAAGAGTACACATATTTGAATATGCGCCTATTGGTTGCCTCGTTAAAAACCTTGCAAGGAAAACCCAGTGGGACAAAACCTTGTAAGGGAAAAAGAGTGCAACGCGCATTGACTCCCCCTAATGAGTACATCAATTTATATCCTTGAGCATTTGCATTCCAACCTTGTGCATCATCTTCAAAACGATCTTTGGTAGACGTTTGATAAATAAATCAACCATATTGACTTGAATAAATATTCCGCACCTTGAAATTATCATTCTTGATAGATATAAATATCTTCACATAATGTCGTGGAATAGCTCTTCAATATCTCCATAGATGCATTCTCAAATCCATCATGCTTATAGTTATGGCAAGATTCATATGTACACAAATTGTACTTAGGATGCGGTACTTCAGGACCAAGAATTGCATATGCTTCAAGCAACTTAAATCTTTCAAGTTAAGTCATATAAGTCGCATAATAGACTTTAGCTGCATATCAAGTTTTCATGTCATGCTAAACAAATAAGATATCAAAAATTGACTATACATACCTTTGCCTTTATACTTTCAAGCATATGAACTATAGGTTCAAAGCTACATGTCTTTCATATGGAATCAATTCTTCTTGAATTGTATCTCTTCCATTTAGTTACTTTCTTTGGGTCAGTAAATGCGTAAAGCATGCTTTGCAATATGTTGCAATTTGAATTATCCCTTTTATGAACTACAGGTTCATATCATGATATTCGGGGATATACATATACAAATGAAAATTCATCCCATGTAACACTTTCTCAAGTGTTTATCATGTCTCCCCCTCATGTTAGTAAAGCTAACTTGTTTCCTCAACTTTGGGAAATCATCTTTGTGCATTATGTCAATATACATAGCACCTTAATAATAAGATGAAATTATTTGGTTCCTGACCCTGAACCATTTGTGAGGGGAGAATATACTCTCGTATACAACTTATATCAAACTGATATATATATATATAACTTAGTTCTCATAAGAAACAGTTTAGCTATTAAGTGGAAGCACTCAATAATTATCTTGCTAAACCAACTTTAATATAAACCAACTTATCAAGATGAACTGTCTTGAGTAGAGAATCTGGAAACTATGCTCGAAGTTAGATTACTGAGTGATTTACCTCGCAAGCACTGCCAGGCTGCGGGTTAATAACAATGGCGCATGTAACCATATCATAGATGCATCATATGTGGTATACATGGCAGGTGAATGGGCCCATATTCACCTTTGATATTTCCAGAATCAAAGGGCTTCAACCCGAACTCTTTAGTTGGTCAGTTCATTACTGAGAACAAGAACTTCTAGTTCTTTGATATTCACCTATGTGAATTTGCACATCATACTTCAAATGAGATGGCTAACACTAATGTCAACTGAATAAATTATCAATATTGGTAAATTTCAAATTTACACCATGACATGTGCACTTATCAATAAACTTCGGGTTTATTATGACATGGGTTTTATACCAATAGATATCCACTTTATTGTGGCATTCTTTCGTTTGTGTAGTACAAACTGGAGAACAAAGCGGGTAGCTTTTCATATACAAATTACCCCGCTACAAGTTGTAGTAATAGGAGAATCAAAGCCTTCCTTTATTTATAGTCTCAATATCATCAATCGCCTTCACGTGTACTTTTGGAAACTGAATAAGTTTCTTTGAGACTTACTACAGCACAATACTCAATTGTGTTTCTCCAACATAGTAATAATTGGCTCTTCGAGAGCTCTCAATTAATTTTGTACTACCACAGACTGAGGTTCGAGATCCTCACATTCTTGCATTCCGTATTTTCAAGAGTCTCAGGCTCAATAGATTCTTCGTGAATCTCGGAATTAATCAAATCATGAGCGTCCTCATGTGATTCTTTCATAGTGTCATTTAGATCGTTCTTTTTCCTCTTTCTAGGATTTCGATCTTTGGAACCTAATGGTCTGCCACGCTTCTGGCGTGCATTTGACTCATTGGATATGACACTAGATATTTGTCCAATAGGGACTTCAATACGGATCGGAACATTTTTCGCGTGAATGTGGGATTTCGTTATCCTCTTCAAGTCCGTAAATGCGTCAGGCATTTGATTTGCTATTCTTTGCAAATGGATAGTCTTTTGTACCTCTTTCTTTCAAATAGAGGTATGTGGATCAAGATGAGATAATGATACATTTTTCCACAAAATTTCCCATTTGGTTTCACCGACTTCTCCCCCTAATTTTGGGAAAAGTGTCTCATCAAATTGACAGTCTGCAAATAATGCAGTGAACAAACCCATTTTGGTGCGGGATGGCGGTGCTACAGGCACATATACTGCGCATCCAAAGCTTCTTAAACGGGATATATTGGGTTCATGACCCAAAAGCAATTGCAATGGGGAATATTTGTGTCAATTCGTCAGTCAGAGACGAACTAGCATTGCTGCATGCAACATGGCGTGACCCCAAACCGAAGTGGGCAGCCGACGAACTAGCATTGCTTCATGCAAAATGGCGTGACCCCAAACCGAAGTGGGCAACCGACAAACTAGTATTGCTGCATGCAAAATGGCGTGACCCCAAGCCGAAGCGGGCAGCCGACAAATTAGCATTACTGCATGCAAAATGGCGTGAACCCAAACCGAAATGGGCAGCCTCATTTTCATGAAGAATTCAAGATTATTCTCATCTATTGTCTCAATCTGATATCCATTTTGAATGATATCCTTAAAACTCAACAAGTTCTTCTTAGACTTGGAGGAGAACATTTTGATTGATATCATTAAAACTCAACAAGTTCTTCTTTAGACTTGGAGGAGAACATTGCATTCTCTATGATTAACGTCATGCCTTTGGGCAGAGTTACAATTGCTCTTCCGGAGCTTTCAATCAATTTACTACTTCCATAGATTGTAGTAATGTTTGCCTTACACATATTCATTTGAGAGAAATACTTCCTTTCTTTGAGTATTTGTATGTCTAGTACTTGAATCAATTAGGCAAATACTTTTACAGTTGGACGTTGATCCAAGTTCGCTTTGTGAGATAACCATATTTGCTATCCCATAGTTTGACATACAAAAGAAATATACGAACATAAGAATAAACAAGTTCAATTCTTTTGTGTCACATAATATTTTCAAAATCTGCTACTAACAGTTGACTAACAAAATCAGATATGTTGTCCATAATCAATTACTTTGCAGTTTGAAAATTTCAGCGTTTTTCATAAGACAATCGATTATTAAGCACACACAATCGATTATTTGTTATTTTTGAAAAACGGATCACACTGTTTAAGACAATCGATTGTTAGATATAGACAATCGATTGTTGGTCATTTTTGAAAAATTCCAGACCTCACTGTTTCAAGACAATCGATTGTTAGACAAAGACAATCGATTGTGGATGATTTTTGAAAAATTCCAGACCTCACTGTTTCAAGACAATCGATTGTTAGTCAACGACAATCGATTGTTGATCAATTGTTTTTCAACTTTAATGCGAAAATAGTTGATAATCGACTAGTTTTTCAGGCTAGTCGATTACCCCCACTGGAAAATAAAAGTTTTATTGATATTTGAGCATATTGAAGATATTCTAAAGAACTAATACAAATATCATATCATGAACTAGCTAATACGAGCTAATACTAATGACTATTGATTTATTCATTGACTAATACAAATAAGTGGAATAAAATCAAATAGCTCCATCTTCTTTCATCACGGACCCATCACCGATTAGGTGGTCTATCTTTCCCTCGGGTTGCTCAAAGAAGTCTGCCACATCCAGGTGGGTGAAGTCAAAGTTGTCGTCAGAGACAAAATTTGTTTCAGGGCGTTTTCTCTTTCGAGATGCTTGATAAAGGTCAACCAAATTTTATGGTATACGGCAAGACTTAGACCAGTGCCCGTTTTCACCGCAACGATAATATATAGTTTATAAACTATTTGCTTTTGGATTCTTATCGTATCGTGCTTGTGGCAGAGTGACCAACTTCATGTTGTCATCTCTCTTCTTTAAGCCTTTCCACAAGATGGGTGAATCCTTGATGTTGAGATATTCAATCTTCAAACTTTCATCAAGGTGATGACGCAAGTAAATCAAGGCCTTCGTATAGTTTCAAACCTTCATTAAGGTGATGGCGCAAGTAAATCAAGGCCTTCGTATAGTTTTGAGTGGATGCATTATTTCTGTATTTAATGGCGTCTCCAAGACTCATAGCATCTAAGTGGATTTCAGTATCCAACACCCATGTTATATAGTTCTTGCCCGAAATTTCGAGGGCAACGAACTTTCTTTTCATATGACACAATTACATCAAGAGCGTGTTCATACTTACGGGCTCTATTACAATTATCACATTCACTTCAGGGAATGGATCAAAATCATGTGCTTTACACAATCTTATGTCAAATATTACTTTCATAAAGTGAAAGATTATTTTGAGAATCCTTATTGTTCTCTTTATCACAATAATGACGATTATAATTTCGTCTATTGCCACGTCCATGGTAATGCTTTTGTCTTCTTTCAGACTTACCATATACTGCATCCACATTCTCTAAAGGGAATGGAGCAACTTCAATGGGACGGGATTCTTTGCCCACAATCATACATGAATTTAATCATGGCAGGACATAGAGATTTTACCACTTCGTGTGGTTAAAATTTCTTACAAACTCCATAAGAGTTATAATCAAACTTGATTGTCTATATTTGTATATAAAATCAAATTATAAAATTCCAAGAATTTGAAAAAGGGAAAAGTAAATTACTTACCTTTGATATCAAATATACCAATAAAGAATTCTATCTCCTTCTTTCTGTTTTCCTTCTTTCTTTCCTTTTTTTTTTCTTTTCTTTCTTCACGTTTTTGTTTTGTTTGTTTGAATAAGGCTTCTGCCTTTTCCTTTTTTTTTTCTTTTCCTTCTTTCTTTGAAGCAAAACCCTACACAAACAAAAGTTAAGACAATCGAAAATTTCAATTGGTTAGAGACTCGTGCTGATAACGTGTTATAAACTAAAGCAAAAGACAAGAACAATAGAACAAGAACAATAGCAATAGAGAGAAGAGTAGAGAGAGTTCTTCTTATTGAGTTGAGAGGGGTCTCAAGGGATGATTTACAATGGTAGGGGGCACCTCTATTTATAGGGGAGAGGAAGATTTAGCTACCACTAATAGAACTCTAAAATCTCTCTAATTAAATACATTAAAGACATTCACCTTAAATAGAAGTGTAAGAATCTTCTATTTCATAACAGGAATATATTTTTCAAACTATTTTATTGTTATGCCTAAGTGTATAAAAGGTAAAAGACTCTATTTATGCAAGATAAGCATGATTTAAAACATGAGTCAAGTTGAGCTATGACCCATTGTTTAGCCCATCTTAACGCAAGTGCACTTTGGGTTGGGTCCGGCATAACCTATTTATTTGACCTAATTCATCTTGACCCGTTCAAATTTAGCCCAACTCGCTCATTTGCCACCCTAGCATCAACTTGTTATACTTAATTTATATATACCAAGGGCCCGTTTGGCCATTAGAAAGATTCTTTTTCTCGAAATTCTTTTTATATTTTTTTTAATCAGTATTTAACCATAAAATTTTCGATTTTCACTTAAAAATAAATTTAAGATTTTTTCAAAAATTTTAAAAACTTCAAAAAATTATTTTTAAATTTTCATTTCAGATCACTCACAAAAATTTAAAAATAACCTTAAATTATATTCATATTCAGATAAAATTCTAATTTTCAAATATTATTTTCACTTAATTTTTTATTCACGTTTTTGCGAAATTTTGCCAATGTTATGTCCAAACGCCCACCAAGTACTGTATTACTTTTTCAAAGCTTAGAGTTGATCGTCGTCCAACAGTTTGGGGAACATTCTACATCGCTCCCGCGAAAGCTAAGATATTTCCATGCCTTCTAAAAAGAACTCTTGAAACTTCTGGAACATTCAATTCAGGTTCTCTGTTAAACACATAAATAGCAGAAAACCTCACCGCTCCTCTCATTGTAATAAAATAAAATACTAATACTAATCTCGTTGGCTATCAAAAGAATATCAACAAAGTTAACAAATGGAAAGCCCATTCTACGGAAGCTATTGGTCCCAGCCTACTCGCCCTCGCTATTCCTCAAACATGAGAGGAATACCCGTCCGCCCGATACATAAAAATGCTATCGGTATTAAGCCGGTTGTTGAGATTCCGGTTCACTTCGTCGGTTCGGATCCTGAGCGGTCCGTTTCATCCGTGAAGACTCAGAAACCTAAGCCGAACCAGTCCGTATTCGCCTCAAGGATTCAGAAGGTATTCAGAGGCTTTTTAGTGAGAAAAAACGTAAAGAAAATTATATCAATACGAAAAGAGGTGGACGAAATTGAGCGCAAGATTTTGTGCGGCGAAATGGCGGAGTTGATTCGAAGAGACGAAAGGGAGAGGTTGCGGGTGAATGAGACGCTGATGTCTCTACTTTTGAAATTGGATTCCGTTCGTGGAGTTGATTCCGGTGTTAGGGACTGCAGAAAGGCTGTGATTAAAAAGGTAATCTCTTTGCAAGAGAAAATTGATTTTATTGTTTCCGCAGGTAATCAAATTGCAGTCGAAGAGGAGAATAAATTCAACGATTCCGATGAAGTCCCTAAACTGGTCAATCAGACCGAAGACATCCCCCATTCCACTGTAAATCAGGACGAAAATGAAAAATCGACATGTCAGAGTGAAGTTTCTGATCTATTGGAGCGGAGCGTGGAAGTAGAAAATCTTGCACCATTGAATCTAACGAAGAAAGATGAGAAAACACAAGTAGAGGGCGAATGCGATGCAGCGCCGGCATCAATTGAGAAGTCTGATGAGTTGCCGGAGGTAAAGGAGGTAAGTGTGGAGAGAGGCGAAGTAGGATATGTGATTGAAGGAATTGATGAGGAGGAGAATAAAGCAGGTTTACATGGAGAAAATGAGAATAGAAAAAACAGAGAGTTGATGGAGAAAATGGTGGAAGAGAATGAGAAGATGATGAGAATGATGAATGAGCTGTGCCAGAGAAACGAAATGCAAACACTGATGCTGAATTCGCTGGCGCAGAGGGTGGCGCAATTAGAGAAAGCTTTCCTATGTGATAAGTTGAAGGCAAAGACAAAGAAAAAGAGACATACTTCTTAAAAACTGCTCTGACAGAAGCCGAGCCAATCTTGTTTGAGAGTGTTTCCAATGACTCTGTATTTCTGATGATCAATTCGTTGATTTTGTCTTTTTTTGTCTTCTTCTAATCTTCTGCTCTTTCGTATCTACCTATCTCTGTAGTGCGATGTGTCTCTTGCTGAAATAAAGAAATTGATAAAATGAAAAATTCTTTGGTTGGGTTCTTCATCACTACAACTGTGAACTGGTTAGGTTGCGCTGCGCATTGGCATTTCTGTTTGTTCTATTCTGTTTGTTCTATTTTATTTTTTCGGTTATTTATTCAAGGAAGGTCTAAATTTGTATTCTAAATTGCTGTTATTTGCTTTCTGTGATAATAGTTTCGTTGACTTTACTTGCTCTATGATTAAGAGTGGAAACTCCGAAAGTTACATTCCTGCATAGTTAAGTTTTGTTTCTTCAAGTTTGTCGGATAAAATGAGTCCATATTTGCTTCCAATCTGCGAGCTCAATGGAATGGTGTTTTCTTCAATTTTGTCACTTCTTATATGCTGCAATTTATGCATGTTGTTGTGTATTCCTGTTTTTATTTGGGTGTTTTTAGTTCCATGCCTTTCAACTACGATTTACCTGATTATTTTGCAGAAAGTGAAAGATCAGTTATCCACTTGCTTGATTTAAAAAGGGCGTTTATAGGGAAACATGCTGCATTTACGTGTTGATTTGGTTATGCCGTTGACCACTCAATTGTATTTAATCTTTATACTCCCGTAAAACTCCATATTGACATGAGTTTCTCCTCCGTGCAATAAATGGATAAGTTTTTCTATAGCGAGTGGACATTTCCATCCAACCAGTTGCTGATTAGAAGATTTTGATTCTCTTGGAATTCTTCAGAATAGACACTTTGCAGGACGATGAATTGATGTCCGGCTATACTTGATGTAATTACTGGCTCTATTTTGCCAAGGCAAACTGTGTATGTAGCATAGAATATGTTTGAGAATCTGATAAGTTACTAAAAGTTACAATCCATCTTTTAACCATGTATATGCCACATGAACCAATAGTGCCTCTGTAGCTTGTAATTTGTATCTTTGTTTTGGTTACGTTTTTGTCCCATCGGGTTATTGAGTTCTTCAACTTAAATTAGTATTGAGTTTCATCAAGTGTTTTCTATTCACTGAATTAATTATTGCAGGTCATTAAAATAACTGATTTACTTTATTGAGAGCAAATAGTTCAAACTCCATGAATGTGCCAATTCATCTGTCATCATGGTTAGCTAATCAGCCAACCATGATGACCATTTGACATATAATATTGTTTATGATGAAATTATCCAAAGACGACCATGTAAGTCTTTTACTACCTCCAAATTGGATGAATTTCTGCTCTATTTCGTCCTTTTACTCATGTTTATTGTGCTTAATTTCTGATACGGTTACAACTATTCACATTTATTCTTTTTTCTCAAATAGTCAACGAGGTTGAGAATGGACTTTTACTTACCTGAAGTTCGGAAAGAAGTTCAGTAGTAAGGGTTCTCCATCATATTACTACATCTTAATGCTTGTATGATCTTATTCGATATCATAGATTTGTCCACTACTTATTCTTCCACTTCCTTTTACATTGCTATCTCAATGTATTTAATAATCAGTTGCTCAATTCTTTAACTTCTTGTAAAAGTTATTTGTCTTGATTACTTGCGAACAACATGATTGAGAGAAATAGAACAGCCAGCCAACCATACAACTGGTGCCGGTAAGAACTTCTTAAATGACTGAATGAGTATCTTTGAAATACGGTTATTTCTTCATCGTTTTTGCTTGAACTGACAGTTTTACCATATTGGATAATAGAAAGCTAAATACCATCCAACCTGTGATGGCTGAATATTTGATATTACTTTATGATATCTGAGTCATGACACCAAAGTGCTCCTTCTACGGACATCAAAGTGAATGTTTTTCTTTGTCTTTCTATCTGTCTTCCTTGAGCGGTCCTTTGCTGGGAGATGCCTCTATACAAGGTAAGAACTTCTGATGCTTCTGTTACTGTCTACACTTTAGAATAGATGTCAATTTTAATGCAAGATAGTGCCGACTCTATATTACATGTTAGCAAGGTAGTGCGCACACTATGTTCCATAGTGGTCAAGTTTTTAAAAGGTCATAGGTTTTAGGTTGCTAGATGAAATATTGAAACACGTTTGAGGAGCTGATGATGTATTTGCCCTAATAAATAGGGAATTACAAGTATATCCTAGACTGCATATGCTGGTAATACAGTTGGAAGTGTTTTCCTGCCAACTTTTGAAATTATGAGTTATATGCTCATAGTTTACTTGACTATAGTCAAAAGAAACGCACATGGCTGTCACTCCATAATCTGCATTGATTGTTTTGAAGTGAAGGGACTTTGCATATTAACTAGGAGCTTCAGTCACATGAAGAAGGGTAAGTTCTTTGATATTAGTTTAAGTTGAAAAAGGTACTGCAGATTTGATGCTCCTGTTGATATTTTTTTCTCTGCCCTGTGGACTGGAACTTGAGTTTCATGCGTCTTTATTTCTGAGTTTGGACAGTTTAGGTAATAGACCATTGTTATCTCATGGTTGATTTTCTACTATTGTTGTAGAAGGTTGTAAAATTTTGATAATTGAGTTTTAGCTAGTCAGTAGATTTATATTGGTCTCATTTTCAACATCAAAAATGGTATAAGCTAATTTAAAATTCTGGTGTAAGGTGATGCCCATATTCTGAAGAGATCTATAATAGGAGTTAAAGAAGGGGTACATTGCACATAGTTGTTGAACTAAGTGATCTTGAGTTATAGTGAAATTTGTTGACGCCTTATAGCAGAAGAACAAGAGAAATGGTAGAAGAAAATGGGAGATATAGTTCAATTCCAAGAAGAAACTATTCTAGCTGCTCATTTGTCTGAGTTATTAAGACGAGTCTACACATAAAACTGTGGCAGTCAAGGTATTTAATGGTTTGTTCTGATATGAATTCACTTTGTAGAGTATTTCATTATACCTGGCGTATTTGAATTTTTACCGCATGTAATTTTAAACTTTAAAAAAGGACTTTCATATTACGTATCGTTTAAGGTAGTGATAATATTTTTTACCGTACCTTACCTTTTCAGATTTTATTAACATTGAGATACAGCTTTTGTTGTGCTTTTGGACATTAATCACATCAAAGTACTAGTTATACCACTATTTATCTTTATTGCGGAAGCTAAATATATGTAGTGTGGATGAGTCAGAATTACTATACAAAAATTATAGCAGTTACTAAATAATAAATAAGACAATATTAAAGAAACATCAGAAAGAGGTTCTTTCAATTTTACATACTTTTTCGGATACAATTAATATTTTATTCCACTTCGAAATTATAAGAGAAATAATACTAAAGAGAGAGAATATAAATGTGGTGTGCTTAATTCTAAACGTTAGGTCTTTTTTTATAGGGAAAAACTTTCAAACAAACTTGTCAATTTCACTATGTGGGACTTTTGATATTTTCAACAAATTTTCATATTGCCAAAATTTCACATATTCAATTTTTCTTTCAGCAATAAATTTTGGCTATCTCATTTTTAATTTTCAGTATGCAACAATGTTGATCAAATCTAAACAACGTTGAAATTTGACTGCAATCATTATTTTTGTTAGCATATCCCCAGGATTCAAATTTTCTTCTTTGTGGCTTCACATTCTTCTACGATTTTTCGTACGAAGTTATATCGAACATCAATGTGCTTTGTGCATGATAAACTTAGTTATTCGCCAATTGACGAGCATTTTGACTATCAAAAAAAATTATGATACCTTTTGTTCAATACCAAGCTCTTTTAGCAACCCCTGAAACCAAATTATTTCCTTCACAGCCTCTGTAATAGCTATGTACTCTGCCTCTGTTGCAGATAAAGCAGTCGTTTGACTGTAAAGTAGACTTCCAACTAACTTATGTCTTTGCAAAAGTAAACGCATAACCAGATCACCTGCAAAATCTGAGTCACAATATCCAATTACAGATTGATTGTGTTTCTGCTAACCCAACATCTGCATTTACAGTATTATGAATATATCATAGAGTTCACTTAACAAATTGCCAATGTTCCTTTCCTGGATTATGCATATATATGCTAATAACTTCAACAACTTGTGAAATGTCAGATCCTATACATACTATTGCATACATCAAGCCACCATCATTATTTTCCTATGGTACCGTTGACATATACTCTCGTTTATCTTCATATTTTTGTAACATAGTAGTACTTAGCTTAAAATGGGAAGCAAGTAAAGTACAAATTGTCTTAGTCTTCTCATCTATGCCAAAATGTTATATAGAATTCTCTTTAAATATTCTTTTTGAGATAAACAAAGTTTCTTTGAACGTCTATCTCTTATTATCTCCATGCCAAGATTTTTTTGCTTCACCTAGATCTTTCATTTCGAACTCCTTCTTCAGTTGAATCTTCAACTTATCAATTTCTTTCGAATGTTAGGTAGCTATCTATATATAGGAGAAGATATATAAATGTACCATCTTTAAGCTTACGCAAATATACATAATGATTGTATTTGCTTCTCTTGTACCCTTACTGCAACATAAACTTGTTAAATCGTTTGTACCATTGTTTAGAAGATAATTTCAATTCGTACAATAATTTTGCAAGTTTGTACATCATATTTTTATCCTACAACTTTAAATTCTTCTGGCTGAGTTATGTAGATTTTCTCCTCCAAGTTTCTATGTAAAAACACAATTTTCACATACATTTGAACTAGTTCCAAATTCAACTGTTGTATCGAAGCCAACATAATTCTAGTGGAGGAATGTTCTACAACTGTAGAAAATACTTCATTGTAATCAATTTTCTCTTATTGAGCATATCCTTCGACCACCAATCTTTCTTTGTAGCGAACATCTACATGGTTAGGAAATTCTTTTTTCTTTGTGTAAATCCATTTGCATCCAATTGCTTTCTTGCCTTTTGGGAGATTAGTCAATTTCCATGTATGATTCTGATGAAGGGACTGTATTTCATCATTTATGTCAATTTTTCACTTATCTTCTTCTGAATTTTGGATTGTGTCCTTATAAGTAATAGGCATACCATCAGCTATAATAGAGGTTGTACAAGTCACCGTCTCCATGAGTCTATTGGTTTCTTCATTGTCCTTTTTGGCTTGCTAGTTGCGATTAATTCAAGTAATTGTTGATGTTCTTGAGTTGGAACCTCCCTCTCAACTGGCTCTTCTTTCAGAGGCTGATTTTCACTTGTTTCCTCCTCTGCCTCTTTGTAGTAAGTTTCCCTCAAATTTTACTTGCTTAGAAGCACCATCATCTTGTTTAGTATCTTTATTACCTAATTTACCATAGCAGATTCATCGAAGGTAACATCCATGCTGAATATTATTTTTTTTGTCATAGGACATCATAAGCGGTATCTTTCGATTTCAAAAGTAATTCCCGTAAAAATAGTTTTTCTGCTATTGAGTTCAATTTTGATTTTTCACATGATAATTATACAATTGAGCCAAACATGTGCAAAAAGTCATAGTCTATAATAGGCTTTCCATAATATTTTTCAAATAGTGTCTTTCTAT
Organism: Nicotiana benthamiana; assembly: GCA_034376525.1. Classification (NCBI taxonomy): domain Eukaryota; kingdom Viridiplantae; phylum Streptophyta; class Magnoliopsida; order Solanales; family Solanaceae; genus Nicotiana; species Nicotiana benthamiana. The sequence continues at coordinate 24,094,387 of CM067324.1, read as the reverse complement.
TAATAGCAACAGATGGTAGATGATTTATGAGGTGACATGCACATGTAATAGTCTCAACCTAAAATTCTTTGCCAAGTCAACATTGGATAACATACACCGTACCTTCTCCAGCAAGGTCCAATTCATATGTTCTACCACCCCATTTTGTTGTGGTGTATGTCTGACGGTGAAATGATGGATGATGCCATCATTTTTACCAACCTTATTGAAATGATCAACTTTGTGTTCACTTTTATTGTTGGTGAAATATACTTGTTCCTCCTGCCTGTTTGATTCTCCAGTATCGTGTTTCACTTGAAAAAAATTTCCATTATTTCGTCTTTCCTCTTCATTATATACACTTATACTCTTCAGAAAAAATCATGAATAAATGTTATAAAATAGTGCTTCCCACCCCATGAAGGTGGTTTGAGAGGACCCCAAATATTAGATGTACATAATCCAAAATGCCTTTGGTATTATGGATTGCTGTATCAAATTTAGCCCTTGTTTATTTCCCCTTGATGCAATGGTCGCAAAATTCCAAGTTGCAAGTCTTTACTCCTTGATCTGATAGAGTTTTCAAGGATTTTCTTCCAGCATGTCCCACGCGCATGTGCTATAGCCTGGTTGCTTCTGACTTTTTGTCGTCATTGGTGTCATTGTCACTGTCCTAATTACTGTAATACCATGATAGGGGTACATTTTATTATTCTTCCAATTGTCCTTCATTACTACTAGTGCACCAGAGCTTATTTTTGTCACTCCATTTCCTACAATGATTTTGAGCCTTTTTATTCTAGGAATTCTACAAAGATGATTCTTTTTCAACTCCGATATATATCGAACATCTGTTAATGTTCTGATTATTCAATCATGGTTCTTTAATCATATTGAACAAATGCTATATGAGGTAAGAGGGCTGGTATCGCTATGTGGATGACTTCATATTCTCCTTCTTGTAAATTCACGAACCAGTTCCTGTTGGGATATATATGATAGCTACAAGCCGAGTCCATCAACCATATGTCTTATGAGGTTGATGATTTTTTTTAACTGATGAGAAGTCTGAATCATCACAATCAGCTACATTTGAATTCATAATAGCCTTTTCATTATTATGTTTGGCCTTATTCTTCAACTTCGAACAGCCTTTCTTCCAGTGCCCTTTTTCTCGACAAAAGGCACATTTATCTTTTCTAGGTCTAGATCTTAGACATGGATTTTCCTTTTTTGTCCTCGTTTGGTTTTGAGGACAACCCCTCAACAACTAGTGCTTTTCCTTCTTCGCCCTTCTATTTTTTTCCCTTTTTTTGTTTATTGTTGTACAAAGCCGAATAAACTTCTCTGAGAGAAATTTTGTCATTTTCATGTAGTACAGTAGTTTTAAGGTGCTCGTACTCATCAGGAAGTAATCCCAACAACATTAAGGCCAAGTCACAATCGTAAAAAATTGCATCCATATTTGCAAATTTGTGACCAACTTATTAAAACTAGTGATATGTTCAGTCATTTTGGTACCGGGAACATAGGTGAAGCGAAATAGTCTCTTCTTCTTGTACAATTTATTTTGACTGTATTTTTTCAAAAATGTTTCCTCCAGTGCTTTTCATAATTTACTTGTAAAAGTTTCTTTGTGTATGGATATTTTTGTCTTTTAGAAAGGTAGGACCGAATGGTAACGGGGTTGATAATTTTTTAATCTTTTTCTCCAATAATTTGGTTTCTTTTCTTTAATGGAAAGATCTAGCCTTTGTTGAAAAAGAAAATCTAGAACCTCGCCTTACCACATCCCAAAATGTTCTGACCCATTAGAAATTTTTATCGCAAATTTTATACAATTCTCTTCATAAGTGAAGATGCCAATGATGACGTATTATTGAAACTTAATGTAGATTCTTATTATTTATCATCTTTCATTTGACGCAAATATTATTTAATTGCTGATGACAAGAAATCAAGATTATTTTCTTTCTTGTGTTGAAAATCGGACTAAGTTGTAACCACAAAGCATACTCAGATAGAACCTTAACTCAGTTACCAAGATAAATCTTTTTTTATGTGAAAAATCAGACTATGCTACAAACACAAAGCATACTCAGACAGAACCTTGACTTAGTTTCCAAGATTAATCTTTTCTGATGTGCAAGATCAGACTATGATGCAATCACAAAGCATACTTGTCACACCTCCTTTTTTACATAACCCGAATATGATATAAGAGAGTTTGTCTAATATAAGTGACATTATTCAAAATGAGATTATATATTTAATTTTACTCACAGTCGTCGTGGCATGAACTAATTTCTTCGCTACCATTCCGCCCCTAAAGCTAGCTCCTACTCCCCCTCCCCCTCCTTTAGGATAGGATTCTCCTTGGTCCTTTTTGCATAACACTCTCGACCGCCATTTGGGATAGGTTTGTTTCTGGAGTCCCAAGTCACCGGTTTATTTTAAATCCCGAATCGAGGAAAATCCGACTTTCCCTTGTGAAGTCTGCGATTCAAAAATCTGAGTAAGGAATTCTGTTAATCCGAGGGAAGGTGTTAGGCACCCTTGGATTTCGTGGTTCTAGCACGGGGGGTTTAAGCTATCATTATTGGCTTATTATCTTATTTTACTACATGTTTCAACCTGTGGTGCAATTTTAAATTATTTACTTCTTTTAGTTTATTTTAAAGAAACTTGAACGTCGTTTAAAATATGTCTTTGGATCGCGTCACATGAAATGCACCTGTTGTCCGGAACATATTTTATTCAACGTCTTAGGATTTGAATTTGGGGCACGTGAAATGCGCGCTCGAGTTTAAGAAAGTACAATTATTAAATAACGCGCCTAAAAGCAACTAATGCGTTGCTGAGTTCTAAGGATTTTTAATATAATTAAAGAGCGCCACACAATTTGGATTTATTCGGCGCGGCGCACCTCAATTATTTTAAAGGGTATTCAAACGAAAACCTGATGGGTCCCAAAATTATGTATTATCTAGCATAGTTCATCTCAATTATCTAATGGAGGTTGGTCATCTAACACTAAACGCAACTTTAGATTTTATACCAAGTAAAATTATATGATAAAAGGAATTATTTTGGATAACCTCATAAAAGGAAGAGGCCTATATTCCATTTGGAACGTTTTGGCCCAAAGGTGAGCCCCTACAATCACCATAAGGTTCATATTGTCATTCACACAAAAGTATAAATGCCAGAAATGGGAAAGCACTGAGACCTAGGTCCAGTGCTTTGTTATTAGCCATTGAAGTCATGAGTTATCCTTATTAGAACTGAATCACTTTTGGGCTGAAATGCTAGCAATCACAAATGAATGCAGATTATTATTTCTTTCAAACGAGGCTAACACAACTTATGATGGCCGAGAGTAATTCACAAACTGTTGGAAATCATGTATATCTATGATATGTGCGCTTTGGTTGTATAAGCATGATTTTCAGGTATAGGTTTTGATGAATGACAAACAATAAAGTCAAGTGTCAAACAACGATATAATATGACAATCAATCAAATGGCGAGAAACATACAATCAATCAAATGGAGAGAAGCATACTGATGACGGAATTGCATGAACGAGCCAAAGAATGCAAGACCGAAGACCTAAGACGTAGGTCGTTTGGTATAACCAATGTAAGGACAACGTTTAAGTTATCTTATCCTTTGGCTCAACATTAGGTCATCATAAACATGCATAAAATATTTTATTAAATCTTATTTATCATAAACATGCATCTTTGTGTTAAACCAAAATGATTTGTATTTTAGTCAAAATGGTTTTTAAACATGTCTTTTAAATCTGGACCTAAACAATCGATTATATGCTCCTTACAATCGATTGTGTTTTTCAAAATAGCAAACAATCGATTATGCAGTTTTAACAATCGATTGTATTAAGACAGTACTTAAACTGAATCTTTCAATCAGCTAAATAATCGACTATATGTTTTTAACAATCGATTATTTTGAGACAGTGTGCAACCGAAGTTTTTAAACATCTAAACAATCGATTGTTTTTGTCATACAATCGATTATATTCATAAACAATCGATTGTCCTTTTCATACAATTGATTATATTTTGACAGTTTCCACAGAATCCTAAATTGATTTTTGAACGTTGAATACAATCGATTATTTAGTTCATACAATCGATTGTTTAGCCTAAAATCAGGAATCTGTCTTTTGAACGTTGGTCAAACAATCGATTATCTACTCCAAACAATCGATTGTTTGAGCACAGAATCAGGGATTTTATTTGTCAATTAAGCAACGGTCAGCACCACTTTTTCACCTATAAAAAGAGGTCTTTTGAGCTGATTTTAAAACACACAACTCCTCCATACATTGATATACATATTGATCATTTTCAAGCATCATTTTAGAGCTTTTGTTGAGCCATTTGATAGACAACATTGTGTTGTTCATAGAGCTAAAATTGTATCTCTTTATCTACTCTTTTGAGAGAGTGCTTGTGTAAAAGAGAGTAGTTTGAGAAGAACATATCTTCTCATTTGTCGGGTTTGCTAAGTACCCAAAGTCTTAGTGGTTGAAGTCTTGGGGTGAGGTATCCTCAAGCAAGTGAAGTCTTAAGGTGTGGTATCCTTGAGCAACTGTAACGGTTTGTTAAGCACCCGTAAGCTTGACGAAGATAGTGGAAATCTCGAGAGAGTCTCTCGGGGACTGGACTAGCCACGGGTTGTGGTGAACCAGGATACATCGGTGCGTTCGTTCCTTATTATTTACTTATCGCACTTATTTTATTCCTGCAATTTTTAAATTCCGCAAGTTTACGCTGTTTTTTATTATAACGCTATTCACCCCCCTCTAGCGTTAAGCGTATTTTCTAACACAAACAACTATTTGTATTTCAACATTGAGTTTAAAGTAATATGTGTCATGAGATCCAAATGTTTATAATATGCCATTAATTGACATGCCAAACATAGAGCATAAACGAGCTAATCTAAATAAAATGTAGCCATGAGAGACAATATGACAGAGTAGTAACATCAGTTAAAATTAGAATAGAAAGTCAAGAATGAATCCAGATAATCAACGGCCACATTCCAGTTCATCAATACACATAAGCGATACTCTATAAGAATTCCTTACACATAGTTGAGGAACAAGGAAGCCTAATCAACATTTATAATTCTAAATCTAACTAGGAATATAGAAACAGTAAAAATGAATTCAACTTCCAATATCATCTTCATTCAACAGAAACTTCAGATCCTTTAAATGTTTAGAGAGCAATCTTTAAGCATGAGCTAAGAAAAGTACCTAATTACAACAGTAAACAAGGAAGCTTATGAGCTTAAGTAACAACAGTAGCAGTAAATCAAACAGCAGTAAAGCCAACAGCAATGTGCCAACCTAGAAATGAACAAAGGAAACAAATTTTGGAATATTTTTTGAACCAGTATTAATTTTAAATAACCCTAGAAATCAAATACCAATCCAAAACTAGCCCATATACTTGACTACCAAGAGTATTTAACTCATTTTTACTTCTGAATATTCAGGGCTTGTTTCAACGTATGAAAACCTCAAAGATGCTAGGAAGGCTTTAATAAAACAATATTTTATGTGTCACGACCCCAGTTCACCTTCCATGAACATGTCGTGATGGCACCTAGTTCCTACAACTAGGTAAGTCTAACAATGCAGAATTTTATATAACTTGCGGAAACATTTAAACAAATTAAGCAAAACTAGAAGAAAATGGTATATAAGTTCCACTTGGCATATACAACTCGAAAAAATGCGGAAGTCCACAATAACACCCCAAAATTTGGAAACTCACGGGAACACAAGCTAACAAAAAGTAATACATGGATCTAACTCTATTATATCTAAAGTAAGAGATAGGAAGAAGTCCAAATACTACAAATAGAGTAAAAAAGGAGACTCCTGGGTCTGCGGACGTTGCAAAAGTACCTCAAAGTCTCTGTAGCTCTTCTGGCCTCAAGGATAGTACGCTTGAGATGAAGTACGTGGGTCTGTACATGAAAAAAAACATGTGTAAAAGAGGCATAAGTACACCATTGCGGTACTCAGTAAGTGCCAAGTCTAACCTCGGTCCGGTAGTGATGAGGAAGGTCAGGGCCCTACTGAGATTTAGTAATATAATAAAAATTCCGGCAACGAGAAAGCTGAATATCTCATGCTCGACCATCACGTCGATCATCCGGTTGATGTTAGGCAAATGAAAAGAATCCTTAGGGCATTCCTCATGATATCTTTGTAATCTGCACACATTCTTAGCTTATTTCCTTTTTAGGCACTACCACTACGTTGGCAAACCAGTTCGTGTATTTAACTTCCATAATGGACCCTATTTTAAGGAGGTTAGATACTCCGTCCTTGATGAATGCATGCTCGACCTCGATCTGTGGTCTCCTCTTCTATTTAAATGGGTGGAACTTCGGGTCCAAGCTCGACTTATGAGTGGTCACTTCTGGGGGGACCCTGTCATATCAATGTGAGACCAAGCGAAATAGTCTATGACGGCTTTAAGAAATTCAATGCGTTTTTCCTAAGCTAGGGAGTTAACCCTGTTCCTAGCTATACCTTTTGATTTGGTAAGTGTTCGATCAATATGACTTGGTCCAACTTATCGACCGTCGATTTGGTGGCATCAGTATCATCAGGAGCTGTGAACGACCTCAGAACCCCACAATCATCCTCCTCATCTATCCTCGCTCCTCCGATTTGGTTGGGTCCGGCATTGGTGATTTATACTTAATTTCTTCCTTTATGGTTGGCTTCGGTTCCTCGATGTCAAAATCGTGGGCAGTGGGATTACCTTTCGACTGCAATCATTTTCATTGCGGCCGACTACTCTCCGTAGTATGTCTTAACTCCTCTCGACGTAGGGAACTTCAGTGCTTGGTGTAAGGTACCACCCTCAAGTTATGAACCCATGGCCTTTCAAATAGGGCATTGTACCTTATGTCCCCTTTAATCACGTGGAACTTTTTCTCTTAGGTCGTCCTAACGATGTTCACCGACAGGGTTATCTCTCCTTTAATAGTTTTACATGCTATGTTAAACCTGTTCAATACTTGGATCGCTGGCTGTATTTGGTCTTGTTATCTGAACCGCTCTTTGAGCCTCGATCTAATAATGTTGGATGAACTATGTGGATTAATTAATACACATTTAATTCGAGATCTATTGATAAGTAAGGATATTACAAATGCATCATTGTGTAGTTTCACAATGCCCTCGGCATTCTCGTCATTGAACGAGATGGTTCTCTCCGGGACATAATCTTAGGTATGTTTTTCCCTTGTGATAGATACTTTAATGCTCTTTATCATTGGTCCTTGAAGGATATCGACCCCTCCGATGATCATGCTGATAATGTGCTAAGGCTCTTCGTGTTTGGCATGTTGGCGTCCTTGTTCCTAAAGTTATTTTGCTTGATCGCTCAAAAATTCTTGGAGGTGCCCGTTATTGAACAATGGGGCAACTTCCTCACTAAATTTTCGGCAATCCTCGGTCCTGTGGCCATGAGTGCTATGATTCTTTCATATCAAGTTTGGATATCTTTTTGTAGGGTCATACTAAAACGGTCGAGGCCACTTGGTTTTCTTAATGCGCACGATGGTTAATATGATACTAGCCGCATCAACATTGAAGTTGTATTCTAACAATCGTGGTGCTTCTCTACCTCTGAGCGGCCTATCGAAACCATTTTTTCTCATCAAACCTCGACTACTAGGCCCTCGATCTCCTCTCTTTTCGTTCCTTCTGGGCTGGGACCCGGACCCATTTCCCTTTCGATCTGAAATATAGGGTTGGTATCGATCCCGGACCGGTCTTGGCTCATGATCGACGGCTCTCCTAGACATGGCATCGACTCTGATAGGATAAACGAATCTAGAAGGGGTTCCGAGTTGTTCATCCTCAACTCTAATTTTTGACTGGCACCGGTTGTAGACGTCGGCCCAAATAACCGCCGGGTACTCTACCAAATTCTATTTTAGCTGCTGTGCAGCCAAGGAGGTTCAGGGTTAAGTCTTTGAGTGAATGCCTAAACAACCTAGTCATCCGAAATCGGAGGCAGATCCATCCGCTGTATTTGAACCTTGACACGAACTCCCTAAACATCTCTTTGTCTCTTTGCATAAATTTGAAAAGGTTTAGTTTCTGGTCTCAACCTTGATGGCCCTTGCATGAGCGAGCATAGAAAATGAATTAGTGGAATTTGGGGGTAAGTGGTGGTACCATATCATTACTCCTCTGGGAAAAGTTTCCCCGAACTTCTTTAGTAACTCTGACTCGATTTCATCATCTTCCAAGTCGTTTCCTTTGATTGCGCATGTATTGGACATAACATGCTCATTTGGGTCCATGGTTCCATTATATTTGGAATATGGGGCATACTTAAACATCTACATGATGTGCTCATTCAGGTCCATTGTTCCATTATATTTTGGCATATTAGGCATACGTAAACCTCTTAAGAATCGTATTTGGTGCCGCATTCGGAGGAAAAGGCTTTCGGACAAACTACTTAGAATCCAACCCCTTCAATATTGGCGGTGCTCCTGGGATTTGGTCGATCCTGGAACTGTATGTTTCCACCTTCTTGTTATTGGCCTCAATTTTTCATTTCACCTGATTCCATCCACTTCGTTAATGCTTCAAGCATTTTCATCATTTTGGGACTGACTCCGGGCTCGGCTTCACCCGGCCTCTCGGTGGTTTGTTCGTTTCTTTGAGTGTTCTCCTAGGACCATCCCGGCTCGACCCTGATAGTGGCATGGCGCTGATTCTGTAGCTACGCTATCGCTGCTTGTTGAGCTGACAACAGTTCGAAGATTAGCCACATGCTTACCCCATCACCTTCCCCCTCGGCCATTTCTCAATTTGTTGGTCAGGGACATCTGCTTATGTTATTTTCGAGGTCACTTGGCAGGTTGACGTCGATAGAAACATGTGAATTGGTTTCAATCGGATCTACAACTGGGACTCTGTTGGGATCAGAAGGGGGCGCCTCATTGCTAGGCATCAGATTGTTATTTTTGACATGATGACCAGATTGAGACAACGTTTAAGTAAGCATGCTGAGAATTTGATATTTTAATGTTGATCTAAATTTGAGACCTTAAAGAACAAGCATAAAATAGAGTGTGCTATGGAGATTTATATCAAATCACCACTATTATCCTTATCCCAACGATGCATGCTAAACTGTTTATCCTTAAAACTGATAACAATTCAATTTATATGCAGTTCTAAGGATATGTGAATTGATCCAACACAAATAATCAAGAATGTTAGATAAATGAGTTAAATATAGAATGAATAACCAAACTAATTCTGATGTAACATCCTGGGTCGGATTTGGGATGAACAGTAGTTTTGCCCTTGATCGGACCCTTGGTTCGAAGCCAAGTGTATATGAAGAACAACAATAAAATAAGAGTTTTTCAATAGCTAGAAAGCAGAAAAATAAATTTGTATTGCCATGGTTTGCATGTTACTACATGTGTTATCAAAGAAAAAACTTTCTCTTTATATGGTAGGACAGCCTCACCCCTAGTACAAGTCTGAAAAAGGTAAAACTCCTCCTTTCTCATTAATTATTGATCTGCAACCGGCATCGAGTGAGATCCGCACTGTGATATCCGGTTGATTTCAAATATCACAACCTTCTATCTGTTGCCTACAACTGTCCATGCACTTCCCGAAGTCTTAGAACTTATTTTGGGTCTGGGGTGTGAGGTTTTATCAAGTTCGATTGTGAGCACTCTGTTCAAGCCTCCGTACAAGAAGTTCCCAGTTTCGATCTCAATCCCAAGTATTCATACCCTTGCTTCGTTTCACCTATCGGGAAATCGGGGTGTGTGTTAGCTCCGGTTTCACCTTTAGACATATATATTTATTTAAAAGGTTATTTAATATTATTTTGAGCGACTTTCAACTAGAAAATAGGCATAGTATGTAAAATTAAACTTAATTCATACCAGGATATTGAACATGATAATGTTACAAAAAACTGTTACAAAAAATACCTGAATCGTAAGCCATTATCACAATGCCGAATTGTTAATTAGAATTGGTTTCTCGTTCTTTGGCCTAGCTATCGTTACCACCGATTTTAGTGATAAAAGAGAGAAAGAAAAATACGGTAACCCTAATGGGTGGGAAGAAGTAATTTATAGAGGTTCTCATTTAATCTGGTACGCCCATCAAGTAAATGTCAGACGGATGGGATTTTCTCATTGATTAAATATTAGTTACAGGCCTTAAATTTATTGGGCCACCAATAAACATAGGAAAAACTTACATTCTCCCACTTGGCCCAATAATCACATAAGATTGATATTTAATCATATAAATAAATCTCTTCTATAATGTCCATCATAAATTTCATAATACGATAAAGTACCAAATGTGAGTTATGATGGTTATATAGAATTTTTCTATATATTCCTTTTCATATACTACAACATTAGCAACTCATTGTATAAAGTCCATAAGCTATAAAATGTTATGGTCCACAATAATTTCTCATTTATACTTATCCTGTAACATTTCAAAACAATAATGTGTATACCATTGTGAGAAACAGGAAACCGTTAGTGTATATCAGAAATATATAAATGCGCGCAGAGTGTCAAAACATCATAAATACATCAATCATAAATACAAGCCAAGACCCATTCTGTGTACATGTTCTTTATATATCTTTGGCCGTAAACCTTTTGTTAACGAATCTACAATCATCAGATGCTCAAATGACACTCTTTAATTGTGAACTTCCTCATTGATGGTAAAGTACTTTAATTACATATGTTTGACATTTTTGCTGCCAAATTATCAAAAGAAATTTTGAGTGACTTGGTAATTGATGTGACAACCCCAAGTCGTGAAATCATAATGCATGAATTGTGGCTTCAAAACAAAACACAAATTCTACTTCAATCGTGGATGTAGCAATGACAGACTATTTGACACTCTTCCACGATATTGCTCCTTCAACTAATTAGAACAAATAATCAAACGTTGATTTTCTAGTGTCAATACATCCAGCGAAATCCGAATCCGATTATCCAACAACTTCCATATGATTGGATCTCCTGTACATGATGTAATCCTTCTTTCGTTTGAGGTACCTCAATACTTTGTTTGCAACTATGTAGTGATCAATTCCTGGGTACTCTTATATCTTTCTAGCATTATGATAATAAAACTAATTTCTGGTCTTGTGCAAGTCCGAGCATGCATTAGACAACCAACAATAGAAGAGTAAGGAATTGTTTTGCATTTTTTTTTCTTTCTACAACATTCTTAGGGCATTGTATGAGACTAAATTTCTCCCCTTTTGAATTGGAACAATTCCTGCTAAACAGTTGTTCATGTTAAATCTCTCTAGAACTCTTTCAATAATAGCCTATCTGAGACATTCCCAATAATCCTTGTGATCTATCACCGAATATTTCTATTCCTATCGCATATGGTGCCTCACCCATATCTTTCATTTTAAAATAATAGAGAGAAAAGCTTTAGTCTCACACAATATGCCTAAATCATTTGTACCAAGTAGGATATTATAAACATCTAGAACTAAAGATATTTTTCACAAATTCTAAAGATGTTATTGTATCATTAAACTTTATATACCATTGTCGTGAGTGTCACGACCTAAATCGGAGGGCCATGACTAGCACCAGCCATACTTGTCGCGCACCAACATACATTTCACCTAACCTTCTTTATTATCAGCTAGGGCCAACGAAATCAATATAAATGGTATTCATGGATCACAGACAACCAATTAAAAAAGATGATGGCATAAACATACATAACATGGGGTGGCCAGACAATCAAGAAACTATATATAAGGTACGAGCTACCACGATACCATGAAAGACTATACAACCAAAACCAGCCGACAAGGCATACAAAACTATACATGAGTCGACCCATCTCTATGAGCCTCTAAAGGAACATAAGTTCTGCAACATAGCCAGAACAGGGCCGCGACATACCCATAATGTCTATAACAAAAATGCATACCAAGACCACGGCAAGTCCGGAGAAGGGATCTCGCCAATCACCGCTGAACTGGACAGCCTACTGTGGTAGGGGGCTGCACCTGCCTGTCTATGAGGACCTGCAGCACGACATGTAACGTCCACAAATAAAAGGACATCAGTACGAATAAAGTACTGAGCACGTAAGTCAGGGAACAATAAATACGAATAGTAAGGTAAGCAGGGATAGAGAATATACAGCCTGTAACAACTGAGTCACTGTAAGGGCTACTGACATGAAATACATGATACATATGTATAAATACATAAACTGTTAAAACATATGCCTCTGTGGGAATCATCATTATCATATCGTACACGGCCATAATAGGTTCGGTAAAAAAATGTACCCGGCTATCATAAGGCTCGGTAGAATCGTACCCGGCAACGGGGAGCTCGGTAAAACCCAACTGATCAGTGGTTGAAAAATAGGTGCCGTGCCCGGTCGATTATAGCGCGGCTTGGTAGAGTAAAGTACATACATATATATATATATATATATATAATGCATGCTTGACTCGCGGAAACACGTTCATGACCTTTCGGAGTGAGGTAAGATTTGTATCCTCTGTATACGTTATTAGGATTAACTCTTCACTATGAAATTTATAAGAATCAGGAAGTACCAACAACATTGATAACATAAGAATAAAAGAAGCAACATCACATCAATCATTCCATAAGAGGGGAAATAATGTAGGTACTGCTAGCTTCTAAGAGTAGAGTATCTTGGAAGCTCGTTCATTACAATATGTACGACGGGAGTCGTGCAAAAGAAGGAAAATGCAAAAGAAGGAAAAGGATAGCCTCACATACCTTGTATATACTACCCCAATCTCGAGCTAAGAAATTGTTACAACTCCTTAGTCTACAATAAGAGAGACGATACTATCGTTAGCGTTTAAGCGTCATAACTTTTATGTACCGACCACAACCTATTTTGTGATGAAATGTACATCACCTCCCCTAATTATATGACTTCCCACAAGTGAAAACAATCACCAAACAGCCCAAACAACATCGATGTTAATCATATTAAACCTCCCAAAATAGTCCACCAACCGATAACATAACTACCAAGCCTTTCGATATATATTTCACAAGTTCTAGCTTCAATGACTTAGCCGCAACTTGGATAATCTTAAACACATATATAATAAGAGGTTCCTTACCTTTATAAAGAATATAAAACTCCAATCTCCACGAAAGTTTCCTCCAATGCTGCCACAACAAGAAGGAAGCGAAACTAGCAATCAATTAGTGTTTTTCGGATCTAGAATCACTTCAGAAGGCTTCACCCGGCCTCTCGGTGGTTTGTTCGTTTCTTTGAGTGTTCTCCTAGGACCATCCCGGCTCGACCCTGATAGTGGCATGGCGCTGATTCTGTAGCTACGCTATCGCTGCTTGTTGAGCTGACAACAGTTCGAAGATTAGCCACATGCTTACCCCATCACCTTCCCCCTCGGCCATTTCTAATTTGTTGGTCAGGGACATCTGCTTATGTTATTTTCGAGGACACTTGGCAGGTTGACGTCGATAGAAACATGTGAATTGGTTTCAATCGGATCTACAACTGGGACTCTGTTGGGATTAGAAGGGGGCGCCTCAATGCTAGGCATCAGATTGTTATTTTTGACATGATGACCAGATTGAGACAACGTTTAAGTAAGCATGCTGAGAATTTGATATTTTAATGTTGATCTAAATTTGAGACCTTAAAGAACAAGCATAAAATAGAGTGTGCTATGGAGATTTATATCAAATCACCACTATTATCCTTATCCCAACGATGCATGCTAAACTGTTTATCCTTAAAACTGATAACAATTCAATTTATATGCAGTTCTAAGGATATGTGAATTGATCCAACACAAATAATCAAGAATGTTAGATAAATGAGTTAAATATAGAATGAATAACCAAACTAATTCTGATGTAACATCCTGGGTCGGATTTGGGATGAACAGTAGTTTTGCCCTTGATCAGACCCTTGGTTCGAAGCCAAGTGTATATGAAGAACAACAATAAAATAAGAGTTTTTCAATAGCTAGAAAGCAGAAAAATAAATTTGTATTGCCATGGTTTGCATGTTACTACATGTGTTATCAAAGAAAAAACTTTCTCTTTATATGGTAGGACAGCCTCACCCCTAGTACAAGTCTGAAAAAGGTAAAACTCCTCCTTTCTCATTAATTATTGATCTGCAACCGGCATCGAGTGAGATCCGCACTGTGATATCCGGTTGATTTCAAATATCACAACCTTCTATCTGTTGCCTACAACTGTCCATGCACTTCCCGAAGTCTTAGAACTTATTTTGGGTCTGGGGTGTGAGGTTTTATCAAGTTCGATTGTGAGCACTCTGTTCAAGCCTCCGTACAAGAAGTTCCCAGTTTCGATCTCAATCCCAGGTATTCATACCCTTGCTTCATTTCACCTATCGGGAAATCGGGGTGTGTGTTAGCTCCGGTTTCACCTTTAGACATATATATTTATTTAAAAGGTTATTTAATATTATTTTGAGCGACTTTCAACTAGAAAATAGGCATAGTATGTAAAATTAAACTTAATTCATACCAGGATATTGAACATGATAATGTTACAAAAAACTGTTACAAAAAATACCTGAATCGTAAGCCATTATCACAATGCCGAATTGTTAATTAGAATTGGTTTCTCGTCCTTTGGCCTAGCTATCGTTACCACCGATTTTAGTGATAAAAGAGAGAAAGAAAAATACGGTAACCCTAATGGGTGGGAAGAAGTAATTTATAGAGGTTCTCATTTAATCTGGTACGCCCATCAAGTAAATGTCAGACGGATGGGATTTTCTCATTGATTAAATATTAATTACAGGCCTTGAATTTATTGGACCACCAATAAACATAGGAAAATCTTACATTCTCCCACTTGGCCCAATAATCACATAAGATTGATATTTAATCATATAAATAAATCTCTTCTATAATGTCCATCATAAATTTCATAATACGATAAAGTACCAAATGTGAGTTATGATGGTTATATAGAATTTTTCTATATATTCCTTTTCATATACTACAACATTAGCAACTCATTGTATAAGGTCCATAAGCTATAAAATGTTATGGTCCACAATAATTTCTCATTTATACTTATCCTGTAACATTTCAAAACAATAATGTGTATACCATTGTGAGAAACAGGAAACCGTTAGTGTATATCAGAAATATATAAATGCGCGCAGAGTGTCAAAACATCATAAATACATCAATCATAAATACAGCCAAGACCCATTCTGTGTACATGTTCTTTATATATCTTTGGCCGTAAACCTTTTGTTAACGAATCTACAATCATCAGATTCTCAAATGACACTCTTTAATTGTGAACTTCCTCATTGATGGTAAAGTACTTTAATTACATATGTTTGACATTTTTGCTGCCAAATTATCACAAGAAATTTTGAGTGACTTGGTAATTGATGTGACAACCCCAAGTCGTGAAATCATAATGCATGAATTGTGGCTTCAAAACAAAACACAAATTCTACTTCAATCGTGGATGTAGCAATGACAGACTATTTGACACTCTTCCACGATATTGCTCCTTCAACTAATTAGAACAAATAACCAAACGTTGATTTTCTAGTGTCAATACATCCAGCGAAATCCGAATCCGATTATCCAACAACTTCCATATGATTGGATCTCCTGTACATGATGTAATCCTTCTTTCGTTTGAGGTACCTCAATACTTTGTTTGCAACTATGTAGTGATCAATTCCTGGGTACTCTTATATCTTTCTAGCATTATGATAATAAAACTAATTTCTGGTCTTGTGCAAGTCCGAGCATGCATTAGACAACCAACAATAGAAGAGTAAGGAATTGTTTTGCATTTTTTTTTCTTTCTACAACATTCTTAGGGCATTGTATGAGACTAAATTTCTCCCCTTTTGAATTGGAACAATTCCTGCTAAACAGTTGTTCATGTTAAATCTCTCTAGAACTCTTTCAATAATAGCCTATCTGAGACATTCCCAATAATCCTTGTGATCTATCACCGAATATTTCTATTCCTATCGCATATGGTGCCTCACCCATATCTTTCATTTTAAAATAATAGAGAGAAAAGCTTTAGTCTCACACAATATGCCTAAATCATTTGTACCAAGTAGGATATTATAAACATCTAGAACTAAAGATATTTTTCACAAATTCTAAAGATGTTATAGTATCATTAAACTTTATATACCATTGTCGAGAGTGTCACGACCTAAATCGGAGGGCCATGACTAG
Organism: Nicotiana benthamiana; assembly: GCA_034376525.1. Taxonomy (NCBI): domain Eukaryota; kingdom Viridiplantae; phylum Streptophyta; class Magnoliopsida; order Solanales; family Solanaceae; genus Nicotiana; species Nicotiana benthamiana. The sequence continues at coordinate 24,078,065 of CM067324.1, read as the reverse complement.
CACCAGCCATACTTGTCGCGCACCAACATACATTTCACCTAACCTTCTTTATTATCAGCTAGGGCCAACGAAATCAATATAAATGGTATTCATGGATCACAGACAACCAATTAAAAAAGATGATGGCATAAACATACATAACATGGGGTGGCCAGACAATCAAGAAACTATATATAAGGTACGAGCTACCACGATACCATGAAAGACTATACAACCAAAACCAGCCGACAAGGCATACAAAACTATACATGAGTCGACCCATCTCTATGAGCCTCTAAAGGAACATAAGTTCTGCAACATAGCCAGAACAGGGCCGCGACATACCCATAATGTCTATAACAAAAATGCATACCAAGACCACGGCAAGTCCGGAGAAGGGATCTCGCCAATCACCGCTGAACTGGACAGCCTACTGTGGTAGGGGGCTGCACCTGCCTGTCTATGAGGACCTGCAGCACGACATGTAACGTCCACAAATAAAAGGACATCAGTACGAATAAAGTACTGAGCACGTAAGTCAGGGAACAATAAATACGAATAGTAAGGTAAGCAGGGATAGAGAATATACAGCTTGTAACAACTGAGTCACTGTAAGGGCTACTGACATGAAATACATGATACATATGTATAAATACATAAACTGTTAAAACATATGCCTCTGTGGGCATCATCATTATCATATCGTACACGGCCATAATAGGTTCGGTAAAAAAATGTACCCGGCTATCATAAGGCTCGGTAGAATCGTACCCGGCAACGGGGAGCTCGGTAAAACCCAACTGATCAGTGGTTGAAAAATAGGTGCCGTGCCCGGTCGATTATAGTGCGGCTTGGTAGAGTAAAGTACATACATATATATATATATATATATATATATATATATATATATATATATATATATATATATATATATATATATATATATATATATATATATATATATATATATATATAATGCATGCTTGACTCGCGGAAACACGTTCATGACCTTTCGGAGTGAGGTAAGATTTGTATCCTCTGTATACGTTATTAGGATTAACTCTTCACTATGAAATTTATAAGAATCAGGAAGTACCAACAACATTGATAACATAAGAATAAAAGAAGCAACATCACATCAATCATTCCATAAGAGGGGAAATAATGTAGGTACTGCTAGCTTCTAAGAGTAGAGTATCTTGGAAGCTCGTTCATTACAATATGTACGACGGGAGTCGTGCAAAAGAAGGAAAATGCAAAAGAAGGAAAAGGATAGCCTCACATACCTTGTATATACTACCCCAATCTCGAGCTAAGAAATTGTTACAACTCCTTAGTCTACAATAAGAGAGACGATACTATCGTTAGCGTTTAAGCGTCATAACTTTTATGTACTGACCACAACCTATTTTGTGATGAAATGTACATCACCTCCCCTAATTATATGACTTCCCACAAGTGAAAACAATCACCAAACAGCCCAAACAACATCAATGTTAATCATATTTAACCTCCCAAAATAGTCCACCAACCGATAACATAACTACCAAGCCTTTCGATATATATTTCACAAGTTCTAGCTTCAATGACTTAGCCGCAACTTGGATAATCTTAAACACATATAGATTAAGAGGTTCCTTACCTTTATAAAGATTGTAAAACTCCAATTTGATGTTAATTCTCCACGAAAGTTTCCTCCAATGCTGCCACAACAAGAAGGAAGCGAAACTAGCAATCAATAAGTGTTTTTCGGATCTAGAATCACTTCAGAAGGCTTGACATCACATAGGGTTGATATTACGAACTTGAGGGAGTATTTATAGAACATAAACCCTTTAAAACAACCTCCCACACGAGCTGAAATAACATAAAAATGAGCAACATCAAGAAGAACAAGAGACTTACTAGCGCCACGGGATTCCCGACACTTGATTTGTTGTTTGCCCTTTGTTTGGCTCTTGAATTTTGAGAGAACCTTGAGAAGGTGTTCCTAGGGTTCTAAGGTCTGAAAATAGTGAAAAGAAACGACTTAAAATGGGTTGGAGGTTTCCTATATAGATCTAAATGTCTTAAACCTCTTTAAGTGGGCCCCATATAGAGGTGCCTGGCACAGTCTCGCGAAAACATAAATATCTCTCTACTCCGAGATGGTATCGACAAAAGGTTTAATGAGTTAGAAACTAGACCCATAGTTATTTAATTTGGTTGTAAGATCACTCCATAAGTCTAAGTAAATTGGGATAAAAGCTTAATGACATTTGACCTAAAGTTTCAGTACAACCATGAACCTAAGTTGCGACAACTTTTGTCGGCTTTTGTTTCATAACTCATTTGACTTCTAGACTATGAAATGGATATTATGTGATTCTAATACCTTAAAACATGACCTCTTGAGTGTATTAAGCACCTATAGGTTTACCCGAAATTACGAGTTACAACATTCTTGATTCGTTTAATTTCTAATACTTGGTAATCACCCTTATATACCCTTGTATCACTTAAGATCAATAGGATTAACTTCTTATCATCTCAAGGATAATTCCTTCTTGGATTTATGTTAACTAACATATGGCATGAACTAATGCGTGTGGATATGGGTTGTAACACCCTCCCCCCTTAGGAAAATTTGTCCTCGAATGTAAGGGTTTGTGGGGAGTCCCAAATCATCGTGGATTCCAACGGAAAATGGTCACTAGCAAAATTTTCAAGTAGTCAAGCCCAACGTATAGCCCCACAAGGCTACACAAAGAATTATGGAAATGTACATTATTTGCATATCACCATTTTGTATTAAGGAAGAGTGTTTTAAAGTTATTGCATACCTCATAAAGCCGTTTCACCTTTCCAATGTATCCCGCATTCCACCAAAATCCTTGTTATCATCATTCATGAATAGGTAAGGGTATTTAGAATCCATCTCTTCTTCCGCTTCCCATGCCATTTCTTCCATATTCTTGTTCTTCCACTTTGACGGAAGCTACATCTTTTGTTCTCACCTTGCGGACTTGTCGATCTAATATAGCCACTGGCACTTTTCATATTATAAATCCTCTGTAACTTGTACATCTTTGATAAAGACAACTCGAGAAGGGTCTCCAATATATTTTCTCAACATATATACATGGAACACCGGGTGGACAATTTCCAATTCGGTTGGCAATTCTAACTCATAAGAAACTTGTCCAATTCATTGAAGATTTTTATACGGACCGATATACCTTGGACTCAGTTTACCTTTTTTCCCAAAACGCATAACACCCTTCATTGGCGAGATCCTCAGGAAAACCCAATCACCAACCTCAAATTCCAAATCACGACGTCGGACATCATAATAATACTTTTGCCTGCTTTGTGCCGCTTCAATCGTTCCTGTATCACCTCCACCTTCTCAATGGCTTGGAGAATCAAATCTGGACCATATAATTCTGTTTCACCGACTTCAAACCATCAAACTGGTGATCTAGATCTTCTCCCGTATAGTGCCTCATATGGGGCCATTTTAATACTTGAATGGTAGCTATTATTTTAGGCGAATTCTATGAGTGGAAGATGGTCATACCAATTCCCCTTAAAATCTAGAACACATGCTCGTAGCATATCTTCCAGTGTCTGAATGGTACGTTCAGCCTGTCCGTCTGTTTGCGGATGAAATGCAATGTTGAGATTCATTTGTGTGCCTAAAACCTTCTGAAAAGACCTCCAAATGTTAGCCGTAAAATGATATCCTCAGTCTGATACAATAGATATCGGAACACCATAAAGCCTAACAATCTCCTTGATATGTAACTTCACATAATCTTCAGCCGTGTAAGTAGTCTTAACTGGTAGAAAATGGGCACATTTTGTAAGTCAATCAACTATCACCCAAATGGAGTCAAACTTATGATAAGAGTGAGGTAGTCCAATAACGAAGTCCATATTAATCACCTTCCATTTTCAGGTCGGAATCTCTATATTCTGAAGCAACCCACCGAATTTCTGATGTTCTATCTTTACTTGTTGAAAATTGGGGCACTGGGCTACAAATTCTGCAATAGACTTCTTCATATTATCCCACCAATACTGCTCTTTGACCTCATGATATATCTTTGTCGAGACGGGATGGATAGAATATCGAGACTGATGAATCTCATTCATAATCTTTTCTGGCAACTGTGCCACATTAGGCACACATAATCGGCCCTGGTATCTTAGTGCCCCATCTTCTCCAATCTCAGAATCCGTAGTTTTACAGTGCTGAATGCTCTCTCTCAATCGTACTCGGCTACCAAAGATGATTCGGATGTATTATGTACTGTAACACCTACATCATCAGAGTAATCTGACTCATATTGGCTAGCTGATGAAGCTCTTTAGTCAACCCTCATTTACCTGCCTCAATGTGTACTAAGCTTCCCATTGACTTACGGCTGAGAGAGTCTGCCACAACATTGGATTTACTGGGATGATACAATATCTCGATGTCATAGTCTTTCAGTAATTCAAGCCACCTACAATGCCTCAAATTCAACTCTTTCTGCTTGAAGATGTATTGTAAACTCTTATGATCTGTGTAGATGTCAACACGGACGCCGTATAAGTAGTGTCGCCATATCTTCAAAGCATATATTACTGTAGCTAATTCCAAATCACGGGTCAGATAATTCTTTTCATGCTTCTTCAATTCTCTTGATGCATAAGAAATCACCTTTCCACATTGTATCAATACGCACCCCAAACGTATACTTGAGGCATCACAATATACCACATATCCTTCTGTTCCTTCAGGGAGAGTGAGCACTGGTGCAGATGTCAATCGATTCTCCAGCACCTGAAAACTACATTTGCAAGTGTCAGACCACTGGAATTGGTAGCTTTCTATGTTAACTTAGTCAATGGTGTTGATATAGAGAAAAACCCTTCTACAAACTGCCTATAATATCCTGCTAGCCCCAGGAAGCTATGGGCTTCTGATGATGTTGTAGGTCTCGGCCAATTCTTTAACATCGATCTTCTGAGCGTCGACATTAATACCCTTGTCAGATATCACATGGCCAAGGAATCTAATGAGTTTAGCCAAAATTCATATTTGGAGAGCTTAGCATATAACGTACGATCCTGAAGCGTCTGTAATACTATCCGCAAGTGGCCCGCATGTTCCGCCTCCAAACAATAATACACCAGAATGTCATCAATGAATACAATCACGAATACATCAAGATAGGGCCTGAATACTGTATTCATGAGATCCATACAAACTACTGGGGCATTTGTTAGCCCGAACGACATCAGCAAGAACTGAAAGCTCCCACATCTTGTCCGGAAGGCCATCTTTGGAATATCCTTCTCCTTAACCCTCACCTGATGATACCCTGAACGTAAGTCAATCTTGGAGAAATACTTGGCACCCTGGAGTTGGTCAAACAAGTCGTCAATTCTTGGAAGTGGATACTTGTTCTTTATAGTAAACTTATTCAACTGTCAATAGTCGATACACATCCGTAACGACTGGTCTTTCTTGTGCACGAATAGAACTGGCGCACCTCAAGGTGAAGTTCTAGGCCTAATGAAGCCCTTATCCAGCAAGTCCTTCAATTGCGCCCTCAACTCTCACAACTCTGCTGGGGCCATTATTTATGGAGGGATAGAGATAGGTTGAGTGTCAGGCAAAACATCAATGCTAATCTCAATCTCTTTTTCAGGAGGAAGGCGTGGGAGTTCATCTGGGAAAGCATCTGGAAATTCATTGACCATGGAGATTAATTGTAGAGTAGGCAGCTTCGCTTCCGCATCCCTAACACGAACGAGATGATAAATGTAACCTTTTAAGATCATTTTCCTTGCCTTAAGATAGGAAATAAACCTACATTTCAGCGTAGAAATATTCCCCTTCCATTCAATGACGCGTTCACCAGGAAACTGAAACCTAACCATCTTCGTATGACAGTCAACATTTGCATAGCATGAGGACAACCAGTCCATTCCCATTATTACATCAAAATCAACCATTTCTAACTCAAATAAATTTGCCGAGGTTTGCCGACTACAAATCATCACAGTGCAACCTCTATATACCCTTCTAGCAATCACAGAATCTCCTATCGGAGTGGATACCATAAGGGGTTTACTTATCAATTTAGGTTCCATTCCAAAATTATTAGCCATAAAGGGTGTAACATATGATAATGTAGATCTTGGATCAATCAGTGCATATACATCATAAGAAAACACAAACAATATACTTGTAACAACATCTGGAGACAACTTGAGATCCTGTCGACCTACTAGGAATAGGTTCGATTTTGACCACCACTTGAGCTCGGCACTGCACCTCTACCTCTACCACGACCTCTCGGCTGCTAAAAACCCCGTGCTGGAGGTCAAACTGATGAGGAAGAACCAGGCACAGGTCCTATCGGCTGAGCCATACCATCACCTCCTCTGTTAAGACAATCCCGCATCATATGGACAGGCTATCCGCAAGAATAACACGTATCAGAACCTCGACGGCACAGTCCAATGTGGGCCTTACCGCACTGATCACAACGTGGTGTTGGGGGTCCCGTAACTAGTATTCCTGTGATGTTGCGAGCTAGATGCCCGCAAACTCTAACCTGGACTAGAATAGGATCGATCATATCGAGGCCTCTGAAACTGTGGAGGAGCACTAGCTATAGGTGGCATCGAACTCCTCGAAGACTAGGGCCTAATGCTGCCTCTGAAGTCATCAAGATACCTTGCAAATCTCGCCCTCGTATGCTGGCCCATATCCTGCTCTCTATCTGCCCTCTGCTGGCATTTACGATCTTATAGGGTCTGGGCATAAGCCTGGCGTCGAACTCCTCGAAGACTAGGGCCTAATGCTGCCTCTGAAGTCATCAAGATACCTTGCAAATCTCGCCCTCGTATGCTGGCCCATATCCTGCTCTCTATCTGCCCTCTGCTGGCATTTACGATCTTATAGGGTCTGGGCATAAGCCTGACTATGGGAAATATCCATGCCCTCCACCAAGGAGGCTGTCGCGCATTCATTTATCTGATGTGGTCCCAACCTGTTCACGAACAAATGCACCCTATCACTCATCTCGGCTACCATATGTGGAGCATACCTTGCTAAAGAATCAAACTGCATACTGCACTCTCGTACACACATATTGTCTAAGGTTCAATAACTTATCAGCTCTAGCTCGTCGTATCTTAACAGGCAAGTAGTGACGAAGAAAGGCCTCAGAAAATTCCTTCCACACACTAGAAGAGCGTTCAGACCCCTGGATCTCTCCCAAGTATCATACCAGAGAATCGCTAAATCCGGTAGCCAATAAGAAGCCAACTCTAGTGCCTCTCTATCACTATAACCCACAATGTACGATGAACCTGGTCAATAAAAGTTTGTGGGTCCTCCTTGGGGTCCGATCCGGTAAAGATTGGAGGTTCTAAATTAATAAAATCACGAACTCTTGTACTAGCTGGTTTATCAGCAGCACCTATATTCTGCCTATGAGCCTGAGCAGCTACCAAGCTAGTCAATAACAGCAAGGCACTCCGCATATCCCGATCTGTTGTTCCAGACGGAGGAACTGGAGGTGTTAGGTTCCTCCTAATATCCTCTGGAGGAGACGGACTAGATGAGGTATGAGACGACATCTCACTATGAGCTTCACTTTGGCCTACTCTGGCTTAGGGCACCTGACTGGTACCCTTTCCCGCAGTTGTATCAAGCCGTCTACTAATTGTTTGCCTCCTAGTCGAAGGCATTGCTGAAAGAAAACAAGGTAAATATTAGAGACGAACACTTAGGACTCAACTCTACGCACGATCTAGATTCAGGAAGAAGGTAACAACCCTAGATGTCATGTAGCCTCCTGATTATAAATGTGGCGCTCTATATATCCATAATCAAGACTCTACTAGACACGGCTCATAGACCATCCCTAGGACAGACCGGCTCTGGTACCAAGTTTTTCACGACCCAAACCGGAGGACCATGACTAGCACCCGACCATACTTGCCGCGCACCAACATACATTTCACCTAACCTTCTTTATTATTTGCTAGGGCCAACGAGATCAATATAAATGGTATCTATGGATCACGGACAACCAACAATAAAAGATGATGGCATAAACATACATAACATGGGGTGGCCAGACAATCAAGAAACTATATATAAGGTACGAGCTACCACGATACCATGAAAGACTATACAACAAAAACCAGCTGACAAGGCATACCAAACTATACATGAGTCAACCCCTACCTATGAGCCACTAAAGGAACATAAGTTCTGCAATATAGCCGGAATAGGGCCTCGACATACCCATAATGTCTATAACAAAAATGCATACCATGACCACGGCAAGTCCGGAGAAGGGATCTCACCAATCACCGCTGAACTGGATAGCCTACTGTGGTAGGAGAGATGCACCTGCCTGTCTATCAGGACCTGCAGCATGATATGCATCATCCACAAACAAAAGGACGTCAATACGAATAAAGTACTGAGTATGTAAGGAAGGGAACGATAAATACAAACAGTAAGGTAAGCAGGGATAAAGAATATAGAACCTATAACATCTGAATACCTCTGAGGGATACTAACATGAAATGCATGATACATATGTATAAGTACATAAACTATTAAAATATACGCCTATGTGGGAATCATCATCATTAAATTGTACCCGGCCGTAATAGGCTCGGTAAAAAACATACTCGGCTATCATAAGGGTCGGTAGAATCGTACCCAGCCACGTGTAGCTCCGTAAATCCCAACTGATCATTGGTTGCACAACAGGTGCCGTACCCGACCGACAATAGCGCGACTCGGTAGAGTAAACTATATACATATATATAATGTATGCTCTACTCAGGGAAACACGTTCTAGACATTTCGAAGTGATGTAAGATCGGTATCCTTTGTATACGTTATTAGTACTAACTCTTCACTATGAACCTTATAAGAATCAGGAAGTACCAACAACATTGATAACATAAGAATAAGAGAAGAAACATCACATCAATCGTTCCATTAGAGGGGAAATAATTTAAGTACTGCTAGCTTCTAAGAGTAGAGTATCTTGGAAGCTCGTTCTTTAGAATATGTACGACGAGAGTCGTGCAAAAGAAGGAAAGGGATAGCCTCACATACCTTGTATATACTGCCCCAATCTCAAGCTAAGAAATTGTTCCAACTCCTTAGTCTACAATAAGAGAGACGATACTATCGTTATCATTTAAGCATCATAACTATTATGTACCGACCACAACCTATTTTGTGATGAAACAGACAACACCTCCCCTATTTATATGACTTCCCACAAGTGAAAACAATCACCAAACATCCCAAACAACATCAATGTTAATCATATTAAACCTTCCAAAATAGTCCACCAACCAATAACATAACTACCAAGCCTTTCGATATATATTTCACAAGTTCTAGCTTCAATGACTTAGCCGCAACTTGGATAATCTTAAACACATATAGATTAAGAGGTTCCTTACCTTTATACAGAATGTAAAACTCCAATTTGACATTAATTATCCTCAAAATATCCCTCCAATGCTGCCACAACAAGAAGGAAGCGACACTAGAAATCAATTAGTGTTTTTGGAACTAGAATCACTTTAGAAGGCTCGAAATCACCTAGGGTTGATATTACAAACTTGAGGGAGTATTTACAGAACATAAATCTTTTAAAAAAACCTCCCACACAAGCTTAAACAACATAAAAATGAGAAACAACAAGAAGAACAAGAGACTTACTAGCGCCACGGGATTCCCGACACTTGATTTGTGTTGTTTGCCCTTTGTTTGGCTCTTAAATCTTGAGAGAACCTTGAGAAGGTGTTATTAGGGTTCTAAGGTCTGAAAATAGTGAAAAGAAACGACTTAAAACTTGTTGGAGGTGTCCTATATAGATCCAAGTGTCCTAAACCGCCTTAAGTGGGCCCCATAGAGAGGTGCTTGGCGCAATCTCGTGAAAACGCGAATATCTCTCTACTTCGAGATCGTATCGACAAAAGGTTTAATGCGTTAGAAACTAGACTCATAGATCTTCAATTTGGTGGTAATATCACTCCATAATTCTATTTAAATTGGGATAAGCTTGATGACATTTGACCTAAAGTTTAAGTGCAACCATGAACCTAAGTTGCGACAACTTTTGTATCATGACTCGTTTTATTTCAAGACTATGAAACATATATTATCTGATTCAAATACCTCAAAATATGACCTCTTGAGTGTATTAAGAACCTATAGATTTACCCGAAAATACGAGTTACAACGTCCTTGATTCGTTCAACTTCTAATACTTGTTAATCACCCTTATACACCCTTGTATCACTTAAGATTAATAGAATTAACTTCTTATCATCTCAAAGATAATTCTTTCTTGGATTTATGTTAACTAACGTATGTCATGAACTAACACGTGTGGATATGGGTTGTAACAGTGAGTCTTGCTTAAGTCCATATATTGACTTCTTCAGTTTACACACCATTTGACATTTTCCTTTAGTTTTGAAATCCTTTAGTTGGTCCATATAAACTTCCTCCTCGAGATAACCGTAAGAAAAGGTAATTTTCACATCTATTTAGTGTAATTCTAAATCATAATGAGCCACAAAAGCCATAATAATTCTTAACGAATCTTTGATATTAGTGAAAAGGTCTCTATGTAATCAATGCCTCCTTTCTCAATATAACCCTTGACAATAAGTATGGCTTTATATCGTTCAATATCTCCATTTGAATCGTGTTTGGTATTAAAGACCCATCTAGACCCGATTCTTTCAAAGCTTTTAGCAATTCAACGAGATCCCAAACGTTATTGTATTCCATGGATTTTAAATCTTCCTTCATGGAATCAATACATTTGTCAGATTCATAATTTTCGGTGGCTTGTAAATGTGAAACCAGATCCTTATTAAGACCAATGTCAAAATGTGATTCTTGCAAATAAACAACGTAGTCATCCGAAACAACCAATTTTCTAACTCTTTGAGATTTTCTTAATGCCATTTATTATGGTTCATATTTGTAAGATATTTGTGAGTTAGTTTCTTCATGAAGTTTTTCATCCAAATATTGCTTGATGTTTTCAAAGTGTTCTTCAACAACTGGAATAATAGTTGGTATTTGTGTGGAAGTAGGCACATTCGTGGGTAATGTAATATTGACTCTCACCTCTTTTATTCCCACAAGTTTTTTTAGCACTCCCACTAACTTGACCATTCTCAATGAATTTTGCATTATCGATTTTAATAATTTTCGAACAATGGTTTGGAGAGTAAAACACATACCCTTTAGATTTCTCTGGGTAATCAATAAAGTAACCGTTTGTTGTTCGATAATCTAATTTCTTTATATAGATTATAAACTCCAGCTTTCGCTGGCAATCCCAAACATGTAGGTGCTTTAAACTAGGTTTCCTTTCTGCCCATACTTCAAAAGGAGTCTTTAGAATTGCCTTACTAGGAACCCTATTTAATAAATATATAGCGGTTTTAAGATCATACATCCACAATGATTTGGTTAATGAGGAATTACTCATCATGCTCCTAACCATATCCATAAGTGTTCGATTATGCCTTTCTACAACACTATTTTGTTGAAGTGTTCCTGGCATAATATATTGTGCATATATGCCATGTTCCTCGAGGATCTTCGCTAATGGAACTGGACATTGTCCTGATTCATAATATTTTGCATCTCTACCTGTATCTAACCTAATGATTTTACCTTTTTATCTAATTTTCTTTCAACTGCATTAACGAACATTTTAAGAGCATATGTTGTTTGATATTTTTCTTTTAGCAAATAGATGTATCCACAATGTGAAAAGTCATTGATAAAAGTGATTAAATATTTTTCTCCATCAAAATATGGAACGTCAAAGGGTTCACAAATATCAGTGTATAGTTTCAAAAAGTTGGGTGCTTCTTGTGACATTTTTCTTACTATGCTTTGTTTGCTTTCGCTTAATGCAATCCAAACATATAGTAAGATCCGTAAAATTTGGATTCGGAAGAATGTAATTCTTTACTAATATTTCTTTGTATATATGACCCCAAGTGTCTATGCCACAAGTAAGCAGAACATTCATAGTGAACTACGTTTAATTCCAACATTATGTTGAATAGTAAGAAGGGATTCAGAAAAATTAATATCGAGTTTCAATTTATATAAACCATCACTAAGAAAATCAGAACCATAAAAAAGGGCATTCTTATCTAATCCATTTCCACACTTTAAATCTAATCCAGAAACATCAAGTCTTAAAAGAGAAATTAAATTCCTAGAAACTGAAGGTACATAAAGAGTATGTAATAGATTAAGGTGACGTCTAGTCTCCATGATCAAACGATAAGTCCCTATACCTTCTATTGGTGCCTTCACACGATTTCCCATGAAAAAGAAACTCTCATATGGATTTGTAGTTTGGACCGTAAAGGAATCCATGCAATGTAATAGATACTTGAGGAGTTGCACCAGAATCCATACACCAAGTATTATTAGGAACTTCTACTAAATTTGATTCGAAACATACGAAAGCTCTAATTGTACCTTTCTTTTCGAACCAAGCTTTACGTTTCAGGCAATCTTTCCGATAGTGTCCTTCCTTGTACAGAAACAATATGTATCTACCTTATGTTCCTTGTTAGAATCATGTTGAGCTTTAGCAAGGGCTTTCTTCTTCTTGAACTTGTTGGCCTTCATTCTAAGTCCTTTACCAGCTCCTTCACCCATTAGGTTAATTGAATGACTCCCTTGTTTCTTCAGTCTTGACTCCTCCTGGGTAAGCATACTGGACAATTTACTAACATTGCACTTATCCTTAATAGTTATAGTTAATTTGAAAAGATCAATACTCAGAGGCAACGAGTTCCGGGATAAACTGAACCAAAAATAAGTCATCAACTTTCATTCCCAAGGTCTGAAGTCTTGCTGCAATATTAGTCATCTCGGTGATATGGTTTTGTGCGACCTATCAAACTTCATGGCCAGTATTGTACCAGCGGGAGACTTATCTGCAGAAGGAAAACGTTCTTATACAAACTTCAAGTAGTCCCTTGCACTTTCTGTTTGTGAAATATTACTCTTAATGTTGTTGGCAATATTTATTTAGATAAACATAAGGCTCAGTCTGTTAGAGCATTTTGCATGATTTATGGAAAAACTTCTCATCAATGGAAGCAGGCTTATCATTTAGCAAAGCCAAGTCAAAATCCATTAAATCTAAGTGACTGGACTTGTTCATCCCATTTAGAGAAGTTCAATCCGTTGAATACGGTAACAGATGAAGTATGCAAATGAAAAGGAATAGCTGCAAAATAGATAATACATACTCACAAATCAATATGGATTCAGTAAAATAATTAAAGCATATTGCAATTCTCCTTTGGGTAAATATTACAATACACTATCATAATTTAAATATTGTTTAATCATTAATAAGCAATTAAATAATTTCAACTATATATATATATATATATATATATGGAATCTTTGGATACTAATATGTATTTGACTAAAGCATATTAATTTACCTCATCATATTCACTATTCATAGAATAATTGATCTACCTTTTGGATAAATCTTTAAGTTCTAGGAATAATAAATATTAACTTATCCATTTATTTTTAATAAGCATTCCATTAGTTTTATGGATAAACTACAACTTTATGTATGCATAATTGTATATACAAATTAGTTTGACTAACAAATTATATAAACATAAGTAAACACAAAAATTAAACATCAGAAAAAAATTTATGCATGTAAATATTTTAAAACATTATAGTTTGATCAAACTATATGAATGTTAGTACTCGCATAAAATAAATAATTAATAGCTTTATCAACTAATAGCACAATACAAAATTTTCATAAAGCACTATCTTTTTGTGGTAATTAGCTATTAATAGATACAATTTGCTATATTACGGATTATAGATACATTTTCTATTGTTATAAGATATAATAGATTTATTTAAGCTACTGTATTAATGAATACGGTAGCAAAAATAGGCGTGAATCAGGGAAGTCCACCTAATCAGTTGTTGTATTTGAGTTGTATTCGAATGTATTCATGGTGTGAAATATGAGATTACAACATGACATGTTATTGTATTCGACTGTATTCATGGCGTGAAATATGAGATTATACTGTTTTTGAACGGAAAGTGAATCAATTAACATAATAGACTCCTAATATAACTCAAAAATTTTAACTATAACAAATAAATTTTATATTTTCTTGTATAAAATGATTCTACACCGAAAATACCTCAAAAACATAACAATCTTCAGAGAAAGTATATAATACATTTGAATACATAAAGTATATTAATTAAAAATATATATGAATACATTCATGACATATAGCGAGAAAGTGAATACAATGAAATACATAGAACACAATGGAATACATTGAAATATAATGAAAAAAAGACAGTGAATACAATAAAATATATAAAATACAATGAGATACATTGAATTACAATGAAAAAAAAGATAATGAATTGTCACGACCTGGATTTTTCACCTTCGGGAGTCGTGATGGCGCCTACTTATGGAAGCTAGGCAAGCCGAATATTACAAATTTATCTCCCTTTTTATTTATACATATTAAACAATGTAAAATACTAAGTAGTTAACAATGGAATAAGATGAACCAATTGGAAATACGGAAGCCAAAGCTTAATGTTCCAACCAAACACTGCTACATAATTTGAAGTACAATACTACCTAGAACTGGAGTCACAGCTTTACAGACAGTCTAAGAACACTACAAACAAAGTCTGAATGTAATATATAAGTTTGTCTCTGAATAAGTAAAAATAGAAAGAGAAAAGATAGGAGGAGGCGCCAAGGCTCCGAACGTTTGTAGGACTTCCTCAGGTCACCTGTGTTGACTGAAGACAACACCCTCACTGCGGGCTAGACGCTCGGGTATCAATATCTCCACACAGTATAGAGTATAGTATCAGCATAATCGACCCATGTGCTGGTAAGTGCCTAGCCTAACCTCGACGAAGTAGTGACGAGGCTAGAACCAGACTATCCAATAAACCTATGCAGTTAAATCATACACAACGAAAATAGAAATAGATCATTACAACTAAAGTTGGGCGAGGGAAACATGCTACAGGGAGTAATAGGTAACAACAGAAAAATAGTAGGGAAACATAAAGAATGCCATAAATAAATTACCAGCAAAAATAAGTAAATAGAAGAACAGGTACACACGTAATACCGTTGCAGGCGTGCAACTCGATCCCATTTCATATGATATCGTTGCTGGCGCGCAACCTGCTTCCATTTCACATATTACCGTTGCAGGCATGCAACCCGCTCCCATTTCATATATTATCATTGTAGGCGTGCAACCCACTCACATTTCATATATTGTCATCGGATGAGTGCAACCCACTCCCATTTCATATATTACCATTGCAATCTGCTCCTATTTTTTTTATCAACACCAATCAAAAAGGGTCCCGAAAAGGAAACAATAGTATCAAAACAAATATCTCGGCAAGGGAATGCTAATATGACAATAACATTCAGGTAAGAGAACAATAATGATAGTAACATCCCAACAAGGGAGCAATAATGATAATAACATCCTGGTAAGGGAAAAATAATGATAATCCTCATATGAAGCGTGATAAACCATAATGGAGTCATAACAATTACGGTACAAGACTCACGGGCATGTTTGACATTGACATATAGATACTCGTCACCATGCCTATACGTCATACTTCACAACTAAAACGTAGCAAATAAGACACGACTCTAATACCTCAAGCTAAGGTTAGACCAAACACTTACCTTGAACTTCCATGGCCAATTCTAGCCTCAAACACTACTTTTCCTTTTGAATTTAGCTCCAAATCAATTATATTTAGACATAATCGACTTGATAACATAATAAAATGCTAAACAATCCAATTCCAATGCTTAATTATAGATTTTCTACCGTTCTTCACAAAAAGTCAAAATTTGACCCCGAGCTCGCTTGGTAAAAATATGAGGTTCAGACCAAAATCCAATCACCCATTCACCCACGATCGCGGATATGTAATTAGTTCCAAAATTCGACCCCAAAACGAGATTGAAATCCCAATTATACAAAAAGTCCTAACTATATCCAAATCCATAATTTTCTACCCTTAAGAACATGATATAGGCATAGAAATCTATTGAGTGTTAATGAAATGAAGAAAATGAGTCCAAGATAACATATCTATGAATTTGTGGTGAAACTCCCTTTCAAAAATTGCCCAATTTCAAATTTGGAAGAAGAAGCTATGAATTTTTGTTAAATTCTGTATGTCTTGTTACTGTTTATAAATCACTAAGCAAGCCTTCATCGCATTCACGATAGGCCTATCATGTTCGCGATGGGTCATGCCTTGCTGCTCATCGCATTCACGCTTGACGTTTCCCGTTCGCGGAGCTTCAGCTCCTAGAGCCGTGGCGTTCGCGGTCAGATGGTTGCGTTCATGTAGAACAAATGTGAAACCCCTCCCTCCAGGCCATTAGCTTTATGCGTTCACGAGTGCCTGGACGCGTTCGCAAAGGGTACTCCCCCACAGCCTCACGTTTGGGTCCCAAGCTCGCGAAGAACAAACTGGAAAATGAGGAAGTTTCCTTACACGATCGCGAGTGGGACCATGCGAACGCGAAGAGAAAAACCTCTGTGCACTTGAGACAACAAAAACCAGCAATTTTCTTAAGTTTAAAACCTTCCAAAACCTATCCGGAACTCACTCGAGCCCTCGAGGCTCCAAACCAAACATGCATACTAACTCAAAAATATCATATGAACTTATATGTGCGATCAAATCGTCAAAATAACATCTTAAACTACGAATTTAGCATAGAAATCTAAGAAAATATCAAAACTCTCAAAGTATCAATTTTCACAACTACGAGTCAGAATCACCTCAAACGACTTCCGTTTCTTACCGAATTTCACAGACTCATCGTAAATTAAATAAGACCTGTACCGGGGTTCAGAACTAAAATACGGACCCGATACCAATAGTTTCAAACATAAATTCTTTTCTTAATTTCATAATTAGTTCAGTAAAATAATTTCTTTCAAAAATTCATTTCTCGGGCTCGGGACCTTGGAATTCAATTCCAGGCACACGCCCATGTCCCATATTTCCCTGCGGACCCTCCAGGACCGTCAAATTACAGGGCCGAGTCCATTTACCTAAAATATTGATCGAAGTCAACTTAAACTCATTTTAAAGGCAAAACTCATCATCCTTTATAGATTTTCACATAATGGCTTTCCGATTACGCGTCCAGACTATACACGCAAATCTAGGAGAGGTAAAAAGGAGGTTTTTTTGGCCTTGGAATACTGAATTAGTTTCTAAAACAAGTGATGACTTTTTGGGTCATCACATGAATACAATGAAGTACATGAAAATACATCGTGATACATTGAAAACACATTGAAATATATTAATAAAATATCAGGTTGATCAGCCCCAAATTTCGCTGTCTTTGTTCAAGAACAAACCCTAATTTCCAACGAATCTATCGTCAAGCAAAAATCCTGAATCTCATTATTCCCATGCATCTTGTACAGTAGCCGAGCTATAGGAGGTAAAAATTTCTTAAAAGAAACTAGGCCTTGTGTATTAAGAGTAGGTTGTTTCCTGCTATATGTGAACACCGTCGCAAAACACAGCTTAGAAAAGCCATCAAAAGCTACCATTTTTCGCCAAATACAAAGTTTTTCCTCTCGCACTATTGAACGAAACCAATAAATACTTTTTCTTAGATCATCCTTTTTAGGATACATAAAAGTTAGTTAGGGTTTCGATAGAGTGAACGATAGCGGAACTGGTGAGTCCAGGCAGCGGCGGAGGAATCCATACGAGTGGTGGCGAGCGGAGCCCTCGGTCGTATTTTCAAGGAATGGAGAAAGAGAATGACATATATCAAAGTAGAGAGAGAAAAGAAAGTGTAACAAAATAGCGTATTAGTGGCTTAGAGGTAGGAGGTAACCAAAATTAAATATTTACTATAACCATTTAAAATTATCTATAAAATATAATTTTTTTAAATAGTATTTATTTAAAATAAATAAGATGTTGACCTTGCTACCAGAAATAAAAATTCCTTACTTTACTGCCCAAGAAAATTGATTTTGTTGTACTGGAAAGATCTGGAGTCGGTCTTCATAATTAGTAATAACTACCTTCAAACTAAAGAGAACAATCAAATAAATAACTAAAATACAGCATGCTTGAACTGAATGATGACGTTAGGGTATCATTAACATTATGCCCGTTTCATTATATTCTTTCACATCATGGTAATCTAAATCTCTAGCATCAAATTCGGACAAGTACTAAATGATATTTCAAGCCCGTTTTAGGAGAATGAACAGATACATCGCTTAAACCAATAAATCAATAAATATTAACAATCACGATGATTTTGGACTTTATTTATTAAAAGGACTTCATCAAGGCTTAGTCCAAATTCATTTAAGTTATCGAATAGGATAGAAACTCTTAAACTTTTATTTAAACTTTAAGCTGGTATAGACTTTCGGTATTAATGATAAACAATTACAGTTCATAAATATTAGTACCACAAAAGCAGAATCTAACAAGCTTTAAACATGAGTCTGTAATTATCGAAGAAACGTGATTTCATAACAGCAACAAGTTCATAAAAATGTTTTCTTAATGAAGATTATTAGTTCAATCAATCTAGGCTCATGATACTATATGTAAACTTAAACTTAATTCATACTAGGATCTTGAACATGATAATCGTACATAAAATTATTACAGAAAACATACCTGAATCGAAAGTCATTATCACGATGCGGAAGCGTTAACTGGAATTGATTTCTCATCCCTTGCACTAGCTTTCGTTATTGCCGACACTAGTGATAAAAGAGAGAAATAAATATACAGTAATCCTAATGGGTGGAGAGAGGATCAACTCATAGAGGTTCTCATTTAATTCGGTACGTACATCAAGTAACTGACCGAACGGATAAGATTTGCTCATTAATTAAATATTAATTATGGCCTTAAACTTATTGGTCACTAATAAATGTAGGAAAATTTTACATAGTGTCCTATTTTGAAGTTGGAATTTTTTTATTTCTATGCAATATTTGAAACTTTATTACATGTTCATGTGTAGTAAATTACCTTACCTCCATAAATTTTATTTACAAAATATATATATTCCACTTTAAAAGGCCCCAAATCCATTATTAGTGCCTTCAATTAAGGGATTTAGTTACACCCTTTTTCTTTTTCTTCTCCTCTTCTCTATACTTATGTTTCCACTTATATATCACAATTTGGTGGATCTTACCCAATTTTTTTGGGTGTAAACTATTTGTTTTAATTTTTTACCTGAAGCTTAGTAAATATTAGAAACTATTGATACCTATGGAGTGAACAAAATTAGCCGAGAAGGTTAAAAATGAGCAAAACAACTTGAAGCTTTTGTATCATCAAAATCATAAGCAGTACTTGAATTACTACTGAGAGGAGCTGGAAAGTTAAAATTGTCCTTGACAATTCCTCCTCTATTTTCCCCAAAGCTTTTCCACCTACGAGAACTTATTTGACATAAGCTCATGTCCTTGTTACTGTAGAGAGTTTTGGGAGAATTAATTTTTTCATATTGCTCACAAGTATATATTGAGTACAGAAAGAAATCAAATCCTACCAACTATAGGACTGTACAATAATGGAAGAAATCAAATCCTACCAACTATAGGACTGTACAATAATGAAAGAATATTCTACTAATAATAAAAAGATACACACAATATATTCTAATACGCCCCCTCAAGATGGAGGGCCGGAGGACACGCCAATCTTGGACATCAGCAGAAGAAGTCGAGGACGAGATAAGTGCTTGGTGAGAGCATCAGCAAACTGATCAGCAGAGGATACGTGAGCAACACGAAGAGACCCATTCTGAACCAATTGACGAACAAAGTGATAATAAATGAAGATGTGTTTCATGCGCGAATGAAACACAGGGTTGGCACAGAGGTAAGTGGCGCCAATGTTGTCGCTGTAAATGACAGGAGTAGCCGGAAGAGGGACATGAAGCTCGCGCAGCAGTGAATGAAGCCAACGGACTTCAGCGACAGCAGAAGCAATGGCACGATATTCAGCCTCAGTAGAAGATCGTGCAACGGAACACTGCTTTTTGGAGCTCCAGGAAAGGATTAGACCCCTGAAAGACAACATAGGCACCAGTTGAGGAGCGGTCATCACAGTTTCCACTCCAATCAGCATTAGAGAAACAATGTAGAGGTATAGCAGATGAAGGACCCATCCAGACTCCGAGGTCACATGTCCCATTCATATACCGGAAGAGGTGCTTATCTGCACCCCAATGAGTGACAGTAGGAGCGTGCATGAACTGTGAGAGTTTATTCACAGCAAAGGAGATATCAGGACGAGTGAAGGAGAGATACTGGAGGCCCCCAAGGGCCTGGCGATAGACGGATGGGTCGGCAAGAGCCGAGCCGTCGGCCAGATGAAGGCGGGTTGACGCCGCTGTTGGCGTCTGAACAGGGTTGGATTCCAGCATATTATGACGAGTCAAAAGATCAACAACATATTTACGCTGAGAAAGAAAACACCCCTTGGAGCTACGCAGAACTTCAACACCAAGAAAGTAGCTTAGATCACCCATGTCTTTAAGAGAAAATTGAGTCCCAAGAGAGTCAATCACACGGTTCAAGAAAGCAGAATCATTACCAGTCAATATGAGATCATCAACATATACCAAAAAATAGGCCGTAATACCAGAATGCTGACGAAGAGCGAAGTGTCAGAGGTAGTGTTGACGAAACCCATGGTCAGAAGGCATTGGCGGAGCGCACTGTACCATGCCCGGGATGCCTCTTTGAGACCATAAATAGCTTTCTGTAACATACAGACATAAGATGGATAGGCTTTGTCAACAAAACCCGGTGGTTGTGCCGTATAAACATCCTCAGTAAGCCTCCCGTGGAGAAAGGCATTGTTCACATCCATTTGACGAAGAGGCCAGCCCTTGGATACAGCTAGACTGAGAACCAAATGCACAGTTTCCAGCTTAATAACCGGACTGAAAGTCTCCAGGAAGTCTACACCTGGACGCTGATGAAAGCCCTTCGCAACAAGCCGGGCTTTGAACTTATCCACAGTACTGTCAGGCTTTCGTTTGATACGATAAACCCACTTGCAACCCACAATATTATGTGAAGAATCAGGCGGAACAAGATCCCAGGTTCCATTCCGTAGCAGAGCATCAAATTCTGATGACATAGCAGCGCGCCAGCGCTCATCAGACATAGCACTAGACAAAGTTTGAGGTTCAGTAACAGCTGGAGAGGTGACAGCAGACATACCAAACTTCTTGTTGGGCTTTATTTTTGCTGCGAGTTTGCATATGATGACCAACCTGAGAGGATGTAGGTGGCGGCATAATGGGTGTAGCGGCGGCAGGGGCCGCTGGTGGTGCCGGAAGGGGTGCTGGTGGCGCCGGCAGTGGCGCCGGCAGTGCATCCGGTGAAGGATAGCTAGTGGGAGCGGCGGCAGGTACTGGTGGCGGCAGCGGAAGGACTTCTAGGGAGACCGGAATGGGTACAGGGGGAGGCTGGGATTAGACAATTTGGAGAACGGGAAGACATCTTCATGGAAGGTGACATGATGCGAGACGAAGATTTTAGACGTTGAGGGATCAAAGCATAGATAGGCGCTTTGAGTAGTAGAGTAGCCGAAGAGGACACATGCACGAGATCTGGGTTCCATTTTGTGTGAGGTGTAGGGCCAAAGCCAAGGGAAGCATTGACAGCCGAAGACACGTAGTTTGGCAAGGTTGGGGCGCTTATGGAAGAGAGACTCAAAGGAGGAGAGCATCGAGAGATTTGTCTTAGGAAGACGATTAATGAGATAGACCGCTGTGGCAAAGGCATAAGGCCAGTAAATTAGAGGGACTGAGGCATAATGAAGGAGGGTGAGACCAGTATCAACAATATGACGATGACGCGTTCAGCATAGTCGTTGTATTAAGGTGTATGAGGAGGTGAAGTGAGATGCGAGATGCCATGGGAGGCAAGAAAGGAGCGTAAAGTTAGGAATTCACCCCCATTATCAGTGTACAGAGTAATGATTTTAGTAGAGAAGTATTTTTCGACAATGGACTTAAAAGTGGGGAAGGTTTGTAAGACATCAGATTTACGGCGTAAAGGGAAAAACCAAACGTACTTAGAAGAATGATCAACAAAAATGACATAATATTTAAATCCTTCATTAGAAATAATTAGAGAGGTCCATACGTCAGAAAAAATAAGCTCTAGCGGAGCGGTAGAAGATAAACTTGACTCAGAGAAAGGTAACTTATGACATAAACTTGACTCAGAGAAAGGTAACTTATGACACTTATGAAGCTTGCAAGAGACACAAGCAAAATCAGACACACTACTGGACGCTATGCTGCTAGAAGACACTAAATGACGTAGGATTTTAGCTGACGGATGACCAAACCGAGAATGCCACAATGACGCAGGGAGCTTTTGCGCCGTGAAGGTGGACGGTAGACGGGACGCCGCCAGCCAGTAGTAGGCGTCGTTCCTACGTGGGCCGCTGACGAGTGTTGCCCACGTGCGACGATCCTTCACCTGAAAATCAGTATCAGAAAAAATAACATTAACATTATTGTGACGACATAATTGAGCAACAGAGATCAAATTTTTACGAATATGTGGAAAACAGAAAGCCCCAGGCAATAAAAGAGATGAAAAATTGAAAAGTTGGCCAGTATGTGTAATTTTTAAACCTTCACCGTTACCAATAACAACATCATCGAAACCAGTGTAGGGACTGTGAAGAGACACGTTGGCAAGATCATTGGTTATGTGATGAGTGGCACCAGAGTCCAGGATCCAATCAGAGAGTGATGGGCTGTGTGAGCAGCCGGATAAGACAACGCAGTGTATGCTGGTCGCGGCTGTGATCCACCGTAAGGGAGGTGATTTCCGCCAGAAATAGGATTGGACAGACAGCAGCGCGCGGAGTGGCCAAATTCGCTGGCACTTCCCATTGTACCCACGAGATTGGCCATTGTTGGAGTAACCACCGCGGCCGGAGGATAGACCACGGCTGCCACGGCCGCGTCTGAGGCCACCAAAGCAGTTACGGCCAGACTGCTGACCGGCGACGAAGGCAGCCGACGGAGCCAAATCAGATGCAGCGGAGGTGGCCGGCGCACGGGCAGTAATCTGAGCCTCCATGCTTAACAGCTTGTCATGTAATTCAACAAAAGAGATTGGAGACTCACGGACTTGGATAGCATGAGAGAGCTCCATATACGGATCATCAAGACCATTTATAACCTTAATGACAAGATCCTCAGAATCAACACTAACACCAGGAGAGATAATTCATCCACAATCACGCGAATACCGTGCATAAAATCAGTAATAGATTTAGAACCTTTTACCGGATTATGGAGCTGCTGTTTGAGAGCCATGATACGACCATGAGAAGCAGTGCCGTATGTGCGCGCAAGGATGTCCCAGGCCTCTTTAGAGGTTTCCGCAGCGGCAATAAAGGAGATGATCGTCAGTGTGATCGACGAGATGATGGCACTGAATAAGATTGTCCTGGCGAATCCAGTAAGGATATGCTGGATTGGGAGAAGTTACCTCCTTGTCGACGATAGTGGCTGGTGGGCACGGCTTCGATCCGTCCAAGAAGCCGAGGAGGTCGTAACCCGTAAGAAGGGTTCGGAATTGAAATTTCCACGCCAGGAAATTTGTGGAATCCAATTTAAGTGGGATCTGAGCCGATGCATTGATGGCAATCGGCTGGAGAAGATCGTTGGATGTCGTAGCGGCCATGAAGCGCGAGGCAGAGGAGGCGCTGATCGACGTCGAGAGAGAGAGGGCTGCCGGTTAGTGCAGCGGTGGCGCGGAAAGACGCAAGAGAGAGGCGATGGACCGAGAAGGTCGGCGGTGGCGGGCTGCCGATTAGTGCAGCGACGGTGGCGGCGGCGACGGGGGGAAGAATTAGGGTTTCTTTGGTGATAAGCCACTGGCGTATGATACCATGTAGAGAGCTTTGGGAGAATTAATTTTCTCGTATTGCTCACAAGTATATATAAAGTACAGAAAGAAATCAAATCCTACCAACTATAAGACTGTACAATAATAAAAGAATATTCTACTAATAATAAAAAGATACACACAATATATTCTAATAATTACTACTCATATTTAATTTCTTTTGCACTTCCATTTCTCCTTCATGAGTTATTCTAAACGGCGAAAAATATCGACCGATATAAGGTCCATTCAGAATCGTCGTAGGCGAGGGCGTATTAGTAATGTTATCTTCGTTCAACAACCTAGGTTGCAAATCTATACACCTTCCTGCCATTGACTGATCACTTGTAAATCTTATTGGTTCGCTTGGTGCTTCTTTCCATTGAAATTGAAGGATGAATTGGTGGAGTAGATAGAGGAATATTATTATTTCTTGGTTTGTTTGGAGTTTGGATAAAGAATGTTTCGGAATAGAATTAGAGGCTATTTTACATCATGTAAAATTCTATAACTTCATAAATGAAAATAGCTTCAGATTCAACCATTTCTCTATTCTTGACACTCTTCCTTTTTATACAAATAAAATTTTTGTATAATTTTATAAAATATATCTTATGTATATTTGTATCTGATTTATACATAATAAAAATAAATTTCATACAACTAATTATATATTATACAACTTATCTACAACTTTCATACCTTGTTTCTATTCAATTAAATACAACTACAATAACATACAACTTAAATACAAAATTTATACAACATGTCTTTTGTATATTTTGTATTTGATTTATACATAGTAATAATAAATTTCATACAACTAATTATATAATATACAACTTATCTACAATTCATCAATAATTCTAATTATTTCTACTCAGTTATATACAACTACAATATTATACAACTTAAATATAATTTTTATATAATGTTGTTCAACTTTCATAAAATAGTTAAATAAATAAAATAAAAATATATAAACAATAGAACATAATATTTTTACAATTTCGTAAATATAATATATATCATGCGTTCTTCTTCTTCTTCTTCTTCTTCTTCTTCTTCGAGTTTCAGTATGAAATTTAGCCAAAACCAAGTCTAATTTAACCAAAACCCCTCAAAATTGAGATATAAACTCCAAACCATATTTCAAATTGTTTGAAACAACACCCAATTCAAACAAATAATAATTTTTGAACACTCAAATTATATTCGAATTCAAAGCTTCAAAGCTTTTTAATGACTGTCAATGGTGGAATTGCTGCTATTTTTTTCTTTACTTAACATTACTAAAATTAGGGTTGAGAGATAGCGAGAGACGTGGAGAGAATGACCAATACTTTGCAACAACATCTAACTCAAACAAATAATATTTATTGAAAAGCCAAATTCAAATGTAAAGCTTGAATGCTTTTTATGGTTGTCAATGTTAGAATCGTAGGTGGGTACAAAATACATGAGGAATGGGGTGAAATATGAAAAGAGAAATATAGAAGTGGAAGATATGTGAGAGTAATTTTAGAACACTAATTATTATCATTAATTCCCTTAAAATATACATAAATAATAATTGGATATATAAAATCTAATTATAGTAAAACTTGAATAGGAAGGATAATATAGTTTCATATAGTGTATAGAAAAGTAAAAATTCCTTTGAAGTTTCACATTGTTTACGATAAATGTCCTGAGGTTTAAGTCTCAACGTTATGCCTCAAATTCTTTCCTTTTTAACACTTCTTTTAGTCACTGTGATATAAGTATATCATATCAATATGGCCATTGCTACTGTGACGATTCAAAGGGGTCATCACCTATTTTCTAGCATGATCGTAAGTCTTTATATTGCAAATATTTTGATCTTTATGGTAACTTCCATGCCTAATTGATGATTTCTATATGTTGTAAAAAGCATATGAAAGGAATTGTGATCTTTAAAGTTTGAGGAGCATTGGCTCAAGTTGAAATACAAGTTGTGAAGGTATATGAGATAATTAAATCCTTGGAGTATTGGCTCATGTGATAATGTGAACTATGAAATGAAAATGTAAGAAAGAGAAAGAGTTACTGTTTTATTCCCTTGCCGGGACGTTTAGTTGTTTTGTTGATATTCTCTCTTGCCGGGACGTATATACTTGTACTATTGAGTTCCCTCGTCGGGATAATATAAATTATAGTTAATCCATTGCCGGGACTGTTGTCATGATAAATGTGAGTTGTATACTTAGATATTACATTAGACCGGGTTTCACGCCGCAACAGATATCATATTTTTATTGGGTTGCACGCCACAATTACTATATGTATATGGATCGGGTTGCACACTGCAATAGAATTAATTGATATGTGATTGGGTCGTGCGCCGCAATAGTAATATTATTGACTTATTATAGATGTTGTACTATTCTTTCATGTATCTATTGGTTTTCTGCTAGGTTGATATTGTTTCCCCGAAGCATGTACCCCCCTTTATAACTGCTCATTACTTATTTATTTTTCTGCAATATATTACGTAACTGCACATGTTTACTTGGTAGTCTTGTCTAGCTTCGTCATTACTTCGCCGGGGTTAGACTAGGCACTTTCCAGCACATAGGGTCGGTTGTGCTGATGCTACACTCTATGCTCATTTGCACAAATCCAGGTGCCGGAGCAATATTTGAGTAGCAATATTAGATCGGGAGCCAGCCTTCAGTCTACCAAGACACCGAAGTAGTCCTGCAGGCGTGCCCTTCATCTCATCTATCCTTTATTTTAGTATGTTATTTCAATGTATTTGAGACAAACAGTTATACTTTCTTTCAGAAGATTGTATTTAGTACTCTTAGGAGTTCGTGAGTATTGCGACACCAGTCTTGGATAGAGGATCATGTTGGATTTCCGCATTTTAACCAGTTCCCTTAATTAAAGACTTTCGCTTATTTATTTATTTATTTATTTCCATTATTTCATGCTATTTCTGATAATTGTCAAAAAGGAGTATATTTTAATGAAAAAGTGATTAAGGTTTTGCTGTCCTAGCTTCGATTAGTAGGCGCCATCGCGACTCCCGAAGGTGAAAAATCTGGATTGTGACTAGTTTGTATAAGAGCTCTAGGTTACATCGGTCTCACAACTCACAAACAAGCTTAGTAGAGTCTGAGGGATCGGTACAGAGACATATGTATTTATCTCACACAGGTTACCGAGTTAGAAAAGGTTTCATGTTTGTTCTTTCTTGTCGTGCAATTTGGTTTCTCAGCACTATTTGAATTTGTACTCTGTCCTTTTGCAGATGGTGACAACATGCTCTTCCTTATCTTCCGATCAACAGTCCGAGCCCCAAAAAGCTCCTACTAGGAGTAGAGGGCGAGGCTGAGGCCGTGCTAGATGTTAGGATTTATGCCCGTCACTAGGTGGGGTGAATAGTGCGGCACAGGAATATTGATAAATATTGCAGAATTAAAATTGCAGAAATAAAATAAATTCGGTAATTAAAATAACAAGGAAAGAACGCACCGAATTTATCCTGGTTCACCACAACTTGTGGCTAGTCCAGTCCCCGAGAGACTCTCTCGAGATTCCACTAACTCCGTTAAGCTTACGGGTGCTTAACAAACCGTTACACTTGCTCGTAGATGTACACTCTACAAGACTTCAACTTGCTCTAGGATACCTCACCCCAAGACTTCAACTTGCTCGTGGATACCGCACCACAAGACTTCACACACTAAGACTTAGGGTACTTAGCGAACCCGACAATCAATGAGAAGATATGTTCTTCTCAAACACCTTTCTCTTTTACAACAAGAACTCTCTCAAAAGAGTAGATAAAGAGATACAAATTTAGCTCTATGAACAACTCAAAGTTGTCTCTCAAATGGCTCAACAAAAGCTCTAAAATGATGCTCAAATAATGTCAATATGTATATCAATATTGAGAGGTGTTGCGTGTTTAATAACATCTCAAAAGACCTCTTTTTATAGGGGTTAAAGGGTGGATGTCCGTTGCTTAATTGGTAATCAATTATGCTGATTTTATGCAAGGATAATCGATTATTTAATTTGCATAATCGATTATCCTTTTACCGTTACAAAATCGGAAGAGATTCTGCTCAAGAATAATCAATTATTTGGATGGCATAATCGAATATTTTTTTCCAGTGTTAAAAACTTTGGCAACGGATGCAAGATAATCAATTATTTAAGAATTATAATAGATTATATACCATTGATATACACTGTGTATACCACAGTATACCAGAATTGAAAACTTACTTCAAAAACCAATTTGGTTAAAATGAAAACGTTAAAATCATTTTGTTTGAAGTATATTAAAAATGTTTATGATATATATGATTTAATAAAATGATTTTATGCATATTAATGATGACCTATGTAATATACCAGAATATACCAGAATTGAAAACTTACTTCAAAAACCATTTTGGTTAAAATGAAAACGTTAAAATCATTTTGTTTGAAGTATTTAAAATATGTTTATGATAAATATGATTTGGTAAAATGATTTATGCATATTTATGATGACCTATGTTGAGCCAAAAGACGAGATAACTTTAAACGTTGCTCTTACATTTGTTCTACCTAACGACCTACGCCTTGGGTCTTTGGTCTTGAACTTTTGAACTCGTCCTTGGCTTGTCTATGCAATTCCGTCATTAATATGCTTCTTGGCATTCAAGCTTGATTGTTTGTCATATAATATCGTTGTTTGACACTGACTTCATTGTTTGTCATTCATCAAAACCTATACCTGAAAATCATGCTCATGCAACCAAAGCGCACACATTATAGATAGAGTGATTTTCTACACTAGAGGCCAAGGTAAGGGCAGAGCTTAGCCCCGAGCAGCAGCACCAGTGGTGGAGCCTCAGGTTAACTTTGATGAGGAGATTCCGGTCCCAGGTCCAGCAATTTTGGTGGGCCCAGCTCAGGTCCTAGAGGGGTTTATTGCTACCCCAGTTCTTTAGGACGCCCTGGTCCGATTAGTGGGTCTTATGGAGAGTGTCACCTAAGTAGGTTTTCTTCCTGCACCACCAGCCATCTCTCAGGATGGAGGAGGGGCCCAGACTCCTACTACTCGTACTACGGAGTAGGTAGCTCCCTTGGTTCAGACTTAAGCAATTCAACCAGTTGGAGCGGCTTAGCCTGGTGTAGTAGCCCAGGCCGATGATAGAGCAGCTATGTATGCTGATGCTTTATGGAGGTTAGATAGGTTCACCAAACTTTTCACTACTACCTTCAATGGAGCATATACCGAGGATTCTCGGAATTATTTGAACAGTTTCCACGAGGTTCTTCGGAACATGGGTATTGTAGAGACCAATGGGGTTGATTTTTCTACATTCTGGTTGTCTGGATCTGCCAAGACTTGGTGGAGGGTTTATTGCCTAGCTAGACTAGCAGGGCTACTAGCCTTGACCTGGGGTTAGTTCATGCATATATTTCGGGAGAAGTTTCTCCCTATTACCCAACCGGGAGGCCTATCGGAGGCAATTTGAGTGTCTACATTAGGGATCTATGACAGTCACCCAGTACGAGACCAGGTTTATTGATTTAGCTCACCATGCTCTTGTTATACTCCCTACTAAGAGGAAGAGAGTGAAAAGTTTATTGATGGACTCATTTAGCCTATTTCTATCTAGATGGCTAGAGAGGCTAGGAGCGAGATATCTTTCCAGGAGGCGGCCAATATTGCCCGGAGGATTGAGATGGTATTGTCATAGGGGGGTGGTCATAAGGCTGATAAGAGACCCCGTGAGTCAGGCCGATTCAGTGGTGCCTCATCTTGAGGCAGAGATTCGTATGATAGTGGTCATCCTTCTAGACCTTTCCAGTCAAGGCTCCAGGTTTCCCATGGTGCATAAGATGATCATGGTTTTCGTGGGTATTATTCTGACCTGCAGTCATACAGTGCACCATCAGCTCCTATCAGTGCACCGCCGCTCCAGAGCTTCCGAGGTGGTCATTCAGGCCGCCAATGTCAGCCTCAGTTTCCTCAGCCATAGCATTCGGGTAGACGTTATGAGTGTGGTGAGTATGGTCACATCAGAAGGGCTTGTCAGAGGTTGAGGGGTACTTAGTCGCAGCAGTAGGGTTCGCGCCCTATAATTCAGGAACCAGATATTCCACAGGTCGCCCATCCAGCTAGAGGCGGGGGTAGAGGTATTAGAGGTTGAGGTAGAGGTCATAGAGGTGGAGGCCAGCCAATAACGGGCCATCCATAGAGGTAGATTAGAGTGGTGGGGACCAGCCCTGATGTTATTCTTTTCAGGCTAGGCCCAAGGTAGAGGCTTCAGATACGGTTATTACAAGGATGGTTCTAGTTTGTGACAGAGATGCTTCAGTGTTATTTGATTTGGGGTCTACGTATTCGTATGTGTTATCTTATTTTGCCCTGTACTTGATCATGCCTAGCAATGCATTCGACATTCCTATTTATGTGTCTACACCAGTGGGTGACTCCATTGTGGTCAATCGAGTCCATCATTATTATGTTATGGTAATTGGGGGTCTTGAGACTCGTGTAGATTTGTTACTTCTAGACATGGTTGCTTTCGACATTATATTGGGGATGGACTGCTTATCAACTTATCACGCTGTCTTAGACTGCCATGCCAAGGCTGTGACCTTAGCTTTACCGGGTATACGTTTATTAGAGTGGAGAGGGACTCCAGGTCATTCTACCCACAGTTTTATATCGTATGCGAAGGCTCGGTGTGTGGTCGAGAAGGGGTGTTTGGCTTATTTGGCTTATGTTCGGGATTCCAGTGCTGAAGTTCCATCTATCGATTCTGTGCCTGTTATTCGCGAGTTCTCTGATGTCTTTCCTTTAGACTTTCCGGGTATGCCACCCGATAGGGATATTGACTTTTGCATTAATGTGGCTCCAGGCACTCAGCCCATTTCTATCCTGCCATATCGTATGGTGCTGCCTGAGTTGAAAGAGTTAATGGATCAGTTGCAGAACTTGCTGGAGAAGGGTTTCATTAGACCTAGTGTATCACCTTGGGGTGCGCCGGTGATATTTGTTAAGAAGAAGGATGAGTCAATGAGAATGTGCATTGATTACCGGCAGTTAAACAAGGTAACGATCACGAATAAGTATCCATCACCGAGGACTGATGATTTTTTCGATCAGCTTCAGGGTGCCAGGGTATTTTCCAAGATTGACTTGCGATCTGGCTACCATCAGTTGAGGATTAGGGCATCCGATGTCCCTAAGACAATTTTCTTTACTCGGTACGGGCATTATGAGTTCTTGGTTATGTCATTCGGGTTGACAAATGGCCATGGACTTGATGAACCGAGCGTTCAGGCCTTATTTGGATTCATTCGTGATAGTGTTCATTGATGATATATTGATATATTCCTGCAGCCAGGAGGAGCACGAGTAACACCTTAGAGTGGTTTTTCAGACTCTGAGGGATAGTCAGTTATATGCGAAGTTCTCCAAGTGTGAGTTCTGATTGGGTTCAGTTGCATTTCTAGGTCATATTGTAATAGCAGAGGGTATTCAGGTGGTCCCAAATAAGATTGAGGCAGTCAAGAGCTATCCTGGACCAGCATCAGCTACAAAGATTTAGAGTTTCTTGGGGTTGGCAGGCTACAATCGACGGTTCGTAGAGAGATTTCTATCTTTTGCAGCCCTTCAGATGGTCAGAAGAGTGTGAGGTGAGCTTATAGAAGCTCAAGACAGCTCTAACTATGGCACTGATGTTGGTTTTGCTCACAGGTTCAGGACCCTATGCAGTCTATTGTGATGCTTCCTGTATTTGGCTTGGTGCAGTGTTGATGCAGGATGTCAAGGTCATTGCCTATGCTTCGAGGCAGTTGAAGATTCATGAGAAGAACTATCCAGTGCATGATTTGGAGTTGGCAGCCATTGTTCATGCATTGAAGATTTGGAGGCACTATTTGTATGGTGTGGCATGTGAGAGGTTCACTAATCACAAGAGACTTAAGTACTTGTTTAAGCAGAAGGAGTTGAATTTGAGGCAGGTGAGATGGTTGGAGTTGTTGAAGGATTATGATATCAACTATATTGTATCATCCAAGGATGGCCAATGTGGTGGCTGATGCTTTGAGTAGGAAGTCAGCCAGTATGGGCAGTCTTGCTTATATTTCGTTCAGTCAGAGGCCGCTTGCGTTGGATGTTCAGACTTTGGCCAATCGATTTGCGAGGTTGGATATTTTTGAGCCTAGTCGGGTGTTAGTTTGCACGATCACTCGTTCTTCATTATTGGAGCGTATCCGTGATAGGCCGTTTGATGATCCCTATTTGTGTGTCCTTAGAGACACGGTGCAGCGAGGAGGTGCCAAGCAAGTTATGTTAGATGCTGATGGAGTCTTGAGATTTGCAGGGGTGAGTTTGTGTGCCCAATGTGGATGGGCTTCGAGAGTTGATTTTAGAGGAGGCCCATAGTTCCCGGTACTCTATTTATCCAGGCGCCGCAAAGATGTATTAGGATTTGCGGCAACATTATTGGTGGCGTAGAATGAAGATGGACATTGTGACATATTTGGCGCGGTGTTTGAATTGTCAGTAGGTTAAGTATGAGCATCAGAGATCTGGTGGTTTATTTTAAAGGATTGAGCTTCCCGAGTGAAAGTGGGAGCGGATCACTATGGACTTTGTTACCGGGCTTCTGCAGATCCGGAAGAAGTTCAATGTGATATGGGACATTGTTGATAGGTTGACCAAGTTAGCGCATTTCATTCATGTGGTAGTCTCCTATTCTTCTAAGAGGTTAGCTGAGATCTATATTCAGGAGATTGTTCCCCTCCAAGGTGTGCTCGTATCTATCATTTCAGACTGGGGTACACAGTTTACCTCGCGCTTCTGGAGAGCAGTTCAGCGAGAGCTAGGCATACAGGTTGAGCTGAGTACAACATTTCATCCCCAAGAGGGGATGGTCAGTCCGAGCGGACTATTCAGATCTTAGAGGATATGCTTCGAGCTTGTGTTATTGATTTTGGAGGTTTGTGGGATCAGTTCTTGCCTTTAGCGGAGTTTGCCTACAACAACAGCTACAAGTCGAGCGTTCAGATAGCTCATTTTGAGGCTTTATATGCTAGGCAATTTCGGTCTCCGGTTGGATGGTTTGTGCCGGGAGAGGCTCGGTTGTTAGGTACATATTTGGTTCAGGAGGCCATGGACAAGGTCAAGATAATTCAATATACACTTCGTTCAGCTCAGTCCAGGCAAAAGAGCTATGCAGACCGCTAGGTTCGAGATGTGGCTTTTATGGTTGGTGAGCGGGTATTTCTCCAAGTGTCGCCTATGAAGGGCATAATGAGATCTGGGAAGAAGGGCAAGCTTAGCCCTAGGTTCATTGGTCCATTTGAGATTCTCGATTGAGTGGGAGAGGTGACTTGCAGATTTTCCTTGCCGCGGAGCTTATCGGTCGTGCATCCTGTGTTTCATGTGTCCATGCTCGGAGGTATCACGATGATCCGGCCCACGTGTTAGATTTCAGCATTGTCTAGTAGGACAAAGACTTGTCTTATGAGGAGGAGCCGGTGGCTATTCTAGACCGGCAAGTTCGTCAGTTGAGATCCAAGAGTTTCCCTTCTGTTCATGTTCAGTTGAGAGGTCAGCCTCTTGAGGCATCGACCTAGGAGCCCGAGTCCGATATGCGGAGCCGTTACCCTCATCTGTTTCTCGACTCAGGTACTTCCTTTTTCTGTCTGTTCGAGGATGAACGGTTGTTTTAGAGGAGGAGAATGTGACAACCCAAATGGGTGATCACCTGTTTTCTTATCCATTCTGTGCTTCCGAGGCCTCAAACACCTCATTAAGAGTTGCCTCGATTTGAATGCACATTCCGGATGCGTAGCCGAAAAGCACAAATATGAAATTCTGGGAAAAATGCTAAATTTTGATGTTAAAATGAGTAATTTGACTTTTGTCAATATTTTGAGTAAACGGACCTTGACCCGTGGTTCGATGGTCCTCGAGGGTCCATAAGAAAATATGGGACTTGGGCGTATGCCTGGAATCAAATTCTGAGGTCTCAAGCCCGAGAAATAAATTTTTGAGTGAAATTATTTTTTGGAAGTATTTAAGGAAATTGGAAATGAAATCTGATTAGAAAGTGATGGTATCGGGCCTGTATTTTGGTTCCAACGTCTAGTACAGGTCTTATATATAGTTTAAACACTTTTCGTAAAGTTGCATTGAAAATGGATGTTGCTTCACGTGTTTCGGACTTAAAATAGAAAATTTGTTATTTTATGAAATTTGGAAGAAATAATAGATTTTGGGGCTTAATTTGATGTATATGATCGCACAGATAAGTCCGTAGGATATTTTTGAGGTTGTGTGTATGTTCGGTTTGGAGCCCCGAGGGCTCGGGTGAGTTTTGGATAGGCCGTGAGTGCATTTTGAACCTTTGAAAGTTGCTGGTATGAACAGATCTACAGGCTTCGCATTTGCAAAGCATGGCTTGCAAAAGCGAGATCGCAAATGCGAAAAGCTCCCATAATGCCCGGGATCACAAATGCTATCTGTATCTCACAAATGCGATCATCGCAAATGCGATATAAGTTCCGCAAATGCGAAGGTTCGGGAGTTGGGAAGTGTTCACAAATGCGAACCATTCTCTCGCAATTCCCATACCAGCAAGGTCGGGGGTCGTAATTTCGAACCCCTATTCGCATTTGTCATATCTTCAAAATGTATTTTTTATACTTAGCCGAATTTTGAACCATTTTGACCATTCTTTCATACCCAAACACACTTAGGTGATTTTCCAAGAACAAAACTTCTTCCAAATCATTTAATAGTTGATTTTTACTCATTTTTTTCAATCTTTGACATCATTTAACATGTTTTCAACTTAAAATCAAATATTTACATTGGAGAAATTAAGGGGTTTGGTAGAACATAGGGCTTTCTAAAATTTGGAATTTGGACCTCAATTTGAGGCCCGATTTCAAAAAAAGAATCATAGATATGGATTCGTAGGGGAATGAGTAACCGGTTTTGGTCCGAACCTCGAGTTTCGACCACGTGGGTCAGAGGGCATTTTTGACCTTTTGGAAAAAAATCTTGTAAAGCTTATTTTCATGCATTAGGGCTGATTCATTTAGCATTTATAAATGTGATTAAGTAACTTATGACTAGATTTGAGCGAATTGGTGGTTGAACCGAGGGGTAAAGCTATAATTGAGGCTTAAGTTGCATTCAAGGCATTGAGATAAGTGTTTGGTCTAACGTTAGCTTGAGGAATAGGTGTTGAGTCTCACTTGCTACTTGATAATTATCGAGTGCGATGTATAGGCATGGTGACGAGTATCTATACATAGCCGTCTAGCATGACCGTGAATCTTTATATTGCGAATATTTTGATCTTTGTGGTAACTTTCATGCTTAATTGTGATTTCTATATATTGTAAAGAGCATGTGAAAGGAATTGTGATCTTTAAATTTCGAGGAGCATTGGCTCGAGTTGAAATACAAGTTGTGAAGGTATATGAGATAATTAAATCCTTGGAGCATTGGCTCATGTGATAATGTGAACTATGATATGAAAATGAAAGAAAGAGAAAGAGTTACTGGTCTATTCCCTTGCCGGGATGTTTTGTTGTTTTGTTGATATTATCCCTTGCTGGGACATAAATACTTGTACTATTGAGTTCTCTTGCCGGGATAGTATAAATTATGGTTAATCCCTTGCCGGGACTGTTGTCATGACAATGTAAGTTGTATTTTAGATATTACATTGGATCGTGTTACACGCTGCAACATATATCATATTTGGATCAGTTTGCACGCTGCAATAACTATATATGGATTGGGCTGCATGCTGTAACAAAGTTAATTGATAAGGGATTGGGTTGCGCGTCGCAACATTAGTGTTATTGAATTTTTATAGATGTTGTACTGATCTTTCATCTATCTATCAGGTTTCTGCTAGGTTGATATTGTTTCGCCGAAGCATATACCCCCTCCCTTATAACTGCTCATTACTTGTTTATTTTTCTGCAATATATTACGTATTTGCACAGGTTTACATGGTAGTCCGGTCTAGCCTCGTCACTACTTTGCCGGGGTTAGACTAGGCACTTGCAACAAATGGGGTTGGTTGTGCTGATGCTACACTCATCTAGTCCATTGAGATACTAACGTAGCCCTGCAGGCCCGTCGTCTCCTCTATCCTTTATTCTAGTCTATTATCTCATTGTATTCGAAACAAACAATTGTATATTCTCTCAGACGATTGTATTTAATACTCTTAGCAGTTTGTGAGTATTGTGACACCATTCTTGGGTAAAGGATCATGTTGGATTATCGCATTTTAATCAGTTCCCTTAATTAAAGACTTCACTTATTTATTTATTTATTTTCGTTGCTTTTTGTTATTTCTGATAATTATTAAAAAGAATTATATTATAATAAAAAAATAATTAAAGTTTAATTTGCCTAATTTCCATTAATAGCTTTATCCTAATTATCGAAAATGAAAAATCCAAGTCGTGACGTTGCCCACTTACAGGTAACTATCATGTGAAAGTTGGCGACTTGCGGACATGGCGTACTTCAAATAATTGTCATATTCTATATCTGTTGCTTTCCTTGTTATTTGGTTTGTTTAGAAGTAGAGAAACGAAAGAGACTCGATCGAATAAAAGCCGTTTCCTTCTTTTTCCTCTCCCTCCTCTACCTTTACAAAACAAAACAAATTAGCAAATGACTTTTTCCTTCTAGTTAGCATTATATATACTATTAAAGTGTAAACAATAATTAGGCACGATCAGGGACAGAAATTATATTCTTAGTTATGATACACAGGGACCTATGTTCCTTTTGCTAAATTAGATAGTTTACATATTTATTTTTTAAAATTTGTCTAATACTTATCCGTTTCATATTTGCAAGTTAATTCGGTATGAAATTTATGAAATTTCTTTAAAAAAAGTTATGATCTTAAAAGTTTATGGGATAAAATTTTTGTGTGGTTATATTATTTTGTGACTATAAAAATTTTAGATTAATAATAAAAAAGATAAAATAAATATTTAAAGTTGAATTATTTTAAATATAAAAATATATTATTTATTTTGAAATAAATTTAAAAAAAATACCTTATTTAATATGAAATGGAGGAAATATTATATATTGACTATGGTCTATAAACGTTAAATGATACCCTTTATTTAATACTTAATTATTTATTCAAAAGAATAATAATTAATCCCATTTAATTTTTTCCCTTCTTTTCAAGTGATGCACGTAGTTTTAAAATTTTTAGATTCGCTTCTGGTACAATCCTGAGATCTTTCTTCGCCGAACTCAAAGAAAAACCTCGTCACCTCCCGTTGGCCATCTCTACACACTTGCATGCAAGCCACTTGTCATTAAGTTACTCATCATGTTTTGGCAAGAACGTCTGGTCAAACAGAAATACGAATACAGTTGAATTCTTGGCTTCCAGCTCCTTCCAGAGTGTTATCCCTTTAGTCCTAATAATTTAAATTGTTTATACCAAAGATATAAAGCTGCGATTTGGTCAAGTTATATACTCCATAAATATTTATAGCGTTGAATAAAACTTAAATTCATCGGATAACTGAATATAACTTTAATATAACCCGTAAGTTAATACATAAAACAGTTGGATAATCTATAAAAGTATACTCAGCATGAGTTGAAAAGTAAAGTCGGTTTGCGCTTACTTAACAAGAAAAATAGAGAGGATAACACACTTCTTTCTCTCTCTATATACATGCACATTCTCCTGCCAATCTTTCCAACAAAAAAGGTGAGAGAAATTAGAACAGAAAAACTCTTAATATAACAAAACGTTGAGATGGGTTGGTTCACAAGTGAGAGAAGAGGGATCAGCTGGAGTGACCGAACAGTAGAGTCAGCATCAGCACCTCCCTTTCCTTTGATCTTATTTTTCGGTCTGGTAATTTTGCTGATGTATTTTGCTGGTTATTCAGACTATAAGGCACAAGAACAACGTTACAAGAATAGTATGAGGCTGCTGCTATTCTTGTTGCCTATGCTTGTAGTTATTATGGTATACGCGATGGTTGTTAATAACAGGTGGTTTTCTCCGGAAGCCGCCGGAGGAGGCGGCGGTCCGAGGCCGGTTCTGTATGAGGCGATGCGTCAAGAAGGAAGTCCTCCTTGGGGTCCGGCGTTACTGGTGGTGTTGCTTCTGTTGATGGTTTATTATCAAAATTCATATCACTCTAGCTGGTTTCGACCAATTTAGATACTGTTAATTCTAAATTGAGTGGTTGGGTTCTGAAATTTGTATCTAAATAAATCCTATATGCTTGTTTTTGCCAATTTGTGTAATTAGCTGAATCCGCCGCTGACTACAACCACTGTTCAAACTCTTCATCGATGGAGAAAGGTTGTAACTTGTACATGAAGAGGAGTTCACTGCGCAAGTTTTGTATGTTTGGCAGTTGAAACGGGCGTTTTTGCTGGGGGTGGTGTGGATTATATGTTCAATAGGTTTTTTGAAGTTAAATTTAAAAAGCTTTCCCTTGTCAGTTTGTAGGAATTGAAGAGTTACTGATTGTGGATAATCTGTTATGTTTTTAATATATATATATATATATATATATATATATATATATTTAGCGCTTTTGGCTTTGATCAAGAACGCGAGCAGATATGTTGGAATCATCTATCAATAGGTTAGGGGTCTATGTTTCCATTGATTTTAGATGTGCCAAAATAAGTAAATATGAAGTCACAGTGCATGAGTCCGGATATCATTTTAAGATTGGGATTTGTGGCGTCAGTCTATTGGGTTTAGGATTAAGAAAGATATTATGCATGGCATGCATCGCTGCGAATTGAATGCTATCCTCTCCATTGTTAAGTTTCCTTAATTTATCAGCTAAGTGAATGTTTTATATATGTTCACATATTGCAGTTCTGTTTGCAAGATATGCTTCCTGTCAAATTAAAAAACGGCATTATAGGTTATAGTCAAGAGGTACTTTACTAATTAATTGGACTCGTCCTCATGGCCCAACGATCTCGGAGTCTTGGAAAGTTGAAGCTGAACTGCTCGGCCGCAGCAAATTCCGGCATAAATTTTATAGAAAATGAAGCGGTCTTGTTGAAATGTCATATGATTAAGTTATGGGATACTTACAACTATTCCAAATGAAATCTCTAGCTATTAATCATAGACCTATTAAATTTAATTAATAAAAATTTAAAAAATCAAATATAAATTTTTTACGTATCACATTTAAAAATTATTTTTTATATTGTTTTAGCATAAGTAATAACATTTGATATAAGATGAAAAGAAAATATTATGAATAAAATAATAAATAAAGTAATAAATATAGAAAATATTTTAAAAATCAATGAGTATAATTGAAATTTTATTAAAAATATATAAATGAGTTAATATATAAAATTTAAGAAAAATTAAAGGTGATTTAGATTAATTTTGTATTAAAATTCGTAATTCACTCGAGTTTAGAAAAGTCTTTTGTGACACATGTATCAAATATGTATCACGTATATATTTTACATTCAAATATACATAAATATATATGTAATACATGATTGATACAAATATAATATATATGTGATACATAAATGATACACAATGTAATATACATATCACTCTTTTTACATTCAGGTTTTTATCAAATTTTCAATTCAAACCAACTTAAAATTTTACCAAATCACCCAAAAATTGTAATTCAAGCTCCTTAAGTTGTGCACAATCTATTCTAATAATATTCACTTAAAATAAAATAAAAATTTAATATTTTTTGCTATAAATAACTAATTGGCTAATTTGACTAATATTAATAATATTTATCAATTGGTCAATTTTTGTAATGAGTTACCCATAAATGAAAATAACTGATAATTTCCCTTAAGTTATTAAAAGTACGTGTTTTTTTTTATAGTTTAGTTTTTAAATAAGATGGTTATATATTACATTATATGGTATTTAAGCGGGGAAAGGTTCTGACCTGAAATGTTATTGCCATTCAAAAGCAAAAAATATTTTACTATTTGACTAGGTGAAATAGCCTCGTGGCTACTTAAACTGGCACTAGTATATAAATTCAATAAATAAACTCTTAGGTAAAAATTTACTTGCACCGAATATTTATGTCAAATCAATAAAAAAATAACACTTATTATTTAATCTAACTACAAGTGTTAGTTTTTAATCATAGTGAGCGTTTATTTTTTTGGTACATAATCTACAATTATAATTAAATATATTTAGTAATCTAACTAGCTATTCCGTTATGCTTCTAATCTCTCTCTCTTTCTCTCTCTCTCTCTCTCTTTCTATATATATATATATATATATATATATATATATATGAAGCACTGAGTTACTTACGTTACGATCTTCAGACAGACTGTACTCTAGGTGGCTAGAAAGGCTCGCTAGACCAGCAACAGACCAAGAATGAATATGTATGTGTATATATATAGCAGGGTCTTGGTAAGGTTAAGATGGCATCCTGATAGATCAGAAATCATATTTATCTTTTTTCCTAATTTTTTTCCCTTCTTCGCAATATTTCGTAATTTGATGCGCTTAAGAAAATTTAAAGGTCACGTCTCATAATAACCAGTTTGTAACCTCTGTACCTTAAATTGTATAGCGTCTATTCCATTTCTTAGTGTCATTTTTCCCTCTAATATATTAATCCTCCATGAAATTTGCTGGAGAGAACATCCTTCCGTACAACGCCGACAGATACTTTCTATAATAAATATAGGTCATGGTTCCAAGGTTGATAGAAGAAGCCAGCCAGTTATTCCTGTTATCGTTTGTCCGTGTTCAAAGCAACGAGAAACTGGAAACCAGTAAGAAGAAGAGACACAAACAGAACGTATGTAACGTTAAAAAAAAAAAATTCACAGAAATGAAGAAATCCGAGACCACAGAATTCACTGTGTGTCCTTAAGGAATTTAACCCCCTCACTGTACCCGAGGTTGTGGATTATTTCCTCCCAGGATATAACGGATATACCTGTCG
This sequence comes from Nicotiana benthamiana, assembly GCA_034376525.1. Classification (NCBI taxonomy): domain Eukaryota; kingdom Viridiplantae; phylum Streptophyta; class Magnoliopsida; order Solanales; family Solanaceae; genus Nicotiana; species Nicotiana benthamiana. Next base: position 24,036,983 of record CM067324.1, on the reverse strand, counting down.
TAGGAGTGGCGGTACCTCAAACGCCTACGACTTCGACGAACTCAAATTCGGGAACGAAATCACACTATGACTCGATATGTTTTTTGGTTTAAAGAAAAACAATGCAGAATTTTTAATGCTTCCAGTATTCGAAAATGAGGCATTGCCTCAGTATATATAGCCTCGAATTGTGACTGTTCGGAAAGGCTTGGTGCCTGTTCGGGAAAGGCCATGCCTTTTCCTGAAAAATAAGAACGTTGGGAAGTTTACAGTTAACAAATTAATATTTTTTCCCGCGGGAATTAAAATTAATTTCAGAAAATGAAGATTGAATTTTAAATAAATTTGGTCCAAAAAGATTATCAATCAATCAGATCATTTGACCAAATCCAAATCCAAAGCCAAAGCCAAAGCCGAAGCCGAGCCGAGCGACGACGACGGCGCGAGGGGAGTCCCTCTTCTTAACCCTTTAAGAGCTAGAAGAAGTGCTTTCTAATATAAGCACATAACTTTCCCTTTCTACCACCAATGTGGTACAAAGCTCCTTTTCAAAGGAACTTTGCTTTGAAACTTCATTTTCCTTCTATTGTCTTCTTCCCTCCATTTCTCATTCACACCAACTTAGCTAGCTTTAATCATTAACTAGCTTTAACAATCCCCCACATGAATGGGGAATGGCTATATGATGAAAAACATGCATGACAAAAAACTGTGTGATTCGTAAGCAAGGATTAATTGCATCTGGATAAGTAGATTTCTCTTTGAACTTTCCGTAGTGAGCATATGTCGGATATGCTCGGTCAATCGGTAGATTTGATATCTTTGAACCGTCGAGCTTTGGTGTATACCTAGACAACCACATGTCACACAATTAACCCTTTAACCGTTTTTGGTTCTCATTGTTTTGTTCGTTTCAGCCATGAACACTTCCTGGTTCATAAGTGCGTAGAGAGCTGGCCTTACAGAGTTCTCCTTGAAGCGGCTTACACTTCACACTTACATAGGTGATTCCTAAATGTGTCATCCCGTAGATACACTATTTGATATACCCCGTATCAAACTTAGAAACCATTAAAAAGCCTTAATGTTTTATCCTGGTACTGAACATTGTCTCATCACGAGAATGGACCAAAAAGTTATTGTGACAATGTTGAACCGTCATCAATGACTTTGTTTGATCTCTTTGAACCTAGATCTTGGGATCTCATGTCTTCTAGGTAGAGTTACCGCCACGATGACTTGTCCTCGGCCATAGTCCCATTCCCCTCGATGATCTTTCAACCACTTCTCTAGTTAGGCCTTTAGTTAGTGGATCCGACACATTATCTCTTGACTTAACATAGTCAATTGTAATAATTCCACTAGAGAGTAGTTGTCTAACGGTATTATGTCTTCGTCGTATGTGACGAGACTTTCCGTTGTACATAACGCTCCCGGCTCTTCCTATTGCCGCTTGGCTATCGCAATGTATGCATATAGGAGCCAACGGTTTGGGCCAAAATGGAATATCTTCTAAGAAATTCCGGAGCCATTCAGCTTCTTCACCGGCTTTGTCTAGAGCTATGAACTCAGATTCCATTGTAGAGCGGGCGATGCATGTCTGTTTGGATGACTTCCAAGACACTGCTCCTCCACCTATAGTAAAAACGTATCCACTTGTGGATTTAGTTTCAGTTGAACCGGTGATCCAATTTGCATCACTGTATCCTTCAATAACTACAGGATACCTGTTATAATGCAAAGCAAAGTTTTGAGTATGTTTCAAATATCCCAAAACTCGTTTCATTGCCAGCCAATGATTTTGGTCGGGATTACTCGTGTAGCGACTTAGTTTACTTATAGCACACGCAATATCAGGTCGCGTACAGTTCATAATATACATCAAACTTCCCAACACTCTGGCATAATCCAATTGAGAATCACTTTCACCTTTATTCTTTGCAAGAGCAAGGTTCATATCAATTGGCGTCTTTGCAACTTTAAAGTCCAAATACTTGAACTTTTCAAGTACTTTTTCAATATAATGAGATTGAGACAATGCTAGACCTTGAGGAGTCTTATGGATTTTAATTCCCAGAATTAAATCGGCAACTCCTAAGTCTTTCATATCAAACTTACTAGCAAGCATGCGCTTAGTAGCATTTATGTTAGCAATGTTGTTACTCATTATTAACATATCATCCACGTATAAACAAACAATGACGACGTGGTTCGGAATGTTCTTAATGTAGACACATTTATCACATTCATTTATCTTGAATCCATTTGACAGCATCGTATGGTCAAATTTTGCATGCCACTGTTTTGGTGCTTGTTTTAGTCCATAAAGAGACTTAACAAGTCTACATACCTTCTTCTCTTTCCCTGGAACTACAAACCCTTCGGGTTGTTCCATGTAAATTTCTTCCTCCAACTCTCCATTTAAGAAGGCTGTTTTCACATCCATTTGATGGATTTCAAGACCGTACACGGCGGCTAATGCTACTAACACCCGAATAGATGTAATCCTCGTTACCGGCGAGTATGTATCAAAGTAATCAAGACCTTCTCGTTGTCTAAACCCTTTAACAACTAGTCTTGCCTTATATTTTTCAATAGTGCCATCAGCTTTCATTTTCCGCTTGAAAATCCATTTGGAACCTAAAGGTTTATTCCCTGGAGGAAGATCAACCAATTCCCAAGTATGGTTGTTCAATATGGATTCTATCTCACTATTGATTGCCTCTTTCCAAAATTGAGCTTCCGATGAAGACGTAGCTTCGTTGAACGTTCGAGGCTCATTTTCTAACAAAAATGTTAAAAATTCTGGTCCAAAGGAAGTAGTCGTCCTTTGACGTTTGCTACGTCTTGGATTTTCCTCATCAGGAATGTTTTCCTTTATTTCTTCCCGAGGTCGTTTAGATTCTTTGCTAGACGACGCACATTCCTTTTTATACGGATATATAGTTTCAAAGAAGTCAGCATTATCTGATTCAATTACCGTATTCACCTGAATGTCGGGATTTTCTGATTTGTGAACCAGAAATCTATATGCCTTACTATTTGTGGCATATCCTATGAAAACACAATCAACGGTTTTAGGTCCTATTTTTACCCTTTTGGGTTTAGGAACTTGCACCTTGGCCAAACACCCCCACACTTTGAAGTATTCCAAATTGGGCTTCCTTCCTTTCCACTTTTCGTATGGAATTGATTTTGTTTTGCTATGGGGCACTCGATTGAGTATTCGGCTAGCTGTTAGAATGGCTTCCCCCCACAAGTTCTGGGGTAAACCAGAACTTATTAACAGGGCATTCATCATTTCTTTCAGTGTTCTATTTTTTCTTTCCGCAATTCCGTTTGATTGTGGCGAGTAAGGAGCAGTTGTTTGATGAATAATGCCATATTCCAAACATATTTGTTCAAAAGGAGATTCATATTCACCGCCCCTATCACTCCTTATCATTTTAATCTTTTTGTTAAGTTGAGTCTCAACTTCAGTTTTGTATTGCCTGAACGCTTCAATTGCTTCATCTTTACTATTAAGTAAATAAACGTAGCAATACCGCGTACTATCGTCAATAAAAGTTATGAAATACTTATTTCCACCGCGAGATGGAATTGACTTCATGTCACAAATATCTGTATGGATTAAGTCTAAAGGACTTGAATTCCTTTCAACTGACTTATAAGGATATTTAGCATACTTAGATTCAACACAGATTTGACATTTTGATTGATTGCATTCAAACTTAGGCAATACTTCCAAACTAATCATTTTTCGCAAGGTTCTATAATTGACATGTCCTAAACGTGAATGCCATAAATCATTTGACTCAAGCAAGTAAGACGAAGCAGAAACTTTATTATTATTAGCAACAACCATTACATTCAGTTTGAAAAGGCCCTCTGTGAGGTAGCCTTTTCCTATGTACATTTCGTTCTTACTTATTACAACCTTGTCAGAAACATAAACACATTTAAAACCGTTCTTCACTAGAAGTCCGGTAGATACAAGATTTTTCCTAATTTCAGGAACATGACAGACGTTGTTGAGAGTCACCACCTTGCCAGAGGTCATCTTCAGCAGTATCTTTCCATAACCTTCAATCTTGGCCGTTGCAGAATTTCCCATATATATTGTTTCGTCGGGCCCGGCGGGAGCATATGAAGCAAAGGCTTCTCTAACAGCACAAATGTGGCGAGTGGCGCCAGAGTCAATCCACCACTCTTTCGGACTTCCCACTAGGTTGCACTCGGACAACATAGCGCACAAGTCATCAACCTCCTCGTTTGTTTCAACCATATTAGCCTGACCCTTCTTCTTTTCCTTTTTCGGAGCACGACAGTCTGCAGCTTTGTGTCCGATTTTTCCACAATTATGGCAGTTTCCCTTGAATTTCTTCTTGTTGGGATAGTTCCTTGGTCCCGATGCCTTTTTCCTCTTTTTCATATTAGTTGGGGCAGTTTCAACTATGTGTGCTCCCCCTATGGTTGATCTCCCATTTGCCTTTTTCTCCGCTGCCTTGTTATCTTCCTCGATTCTCAACCGAACGATGAGATCTTCCAATGTCATCTCCTTTCGCTTATGTTTCAAGTAATTTTTGAAGTCCTTCCATGAAGGAGGCAACTTCTCTATCACTGCCGCAACTTGAAACGCCCCACTAATCACCAAACCTACAACAAACAACATGTAAGTGACGGGGCACTGAATACTTTTGACAAAGGCATTAATTAAATTTATACCTTCAGCGAGGAGATCATGGATGATAACCTGCAACTCTTGAACTTGAGTGACAACAGACTTGCCATCTACCATTTTGTAGTCCAAAAACTTGGCAGCGATAAACTTCTTTAAGCCAGCATCTTCTGTTTTATATTTCTTTTCCAACGCATCCCATAGTTCTTTTGATGTTCCCACATTACTATAGACGTTGTAAAGATCATCCTCCAGTCCGCTAAGAATGTAATTCTTGCACAAAAAATCTGAGTGCTTCCACGCCTCAATTACAACAAATCGTTCATTTTCAGGTGTTGATTCCGGCGGAACCGGAATATCCTCCTTAATAAACTTTTGAAGGCTTAAAGTAGTTAGATAGAAGAACATCTTTTGTTGCCATCGTTTGAAATCAATCCCGGTGAATTTTCCGGGCTTCTCTGCCGGAGCCGGTGCTGGTGCAGTACGACTGGAGGACGCAACATTGCTCGTAGAACCAACCACGGGGGCTGGTGTGACAGTAACAGTAGCAGTAGCATTCAAATTTGGAGTTTGGTCTCCCATTTCTGTCATAGGAAATAACAGAACACTTTAATAATCGGTGAAGTTTTTATTTCTTCAAACCGAATCAAATTTACACAAACAGAATTAAAACAAACTTCAAATAGAATGTAATATACTGTATGTAGTATACTTGATGAAGTTTTTATATCTTCAAATCAAGTACCCAAATGAGTATAAAGTTCTGAAAACTTTAATCTCAACCGGAGTAAAAAAAATTCGAAGATTTAGTCTCCAAACAACATACAAGTTCGTTAACAACAGATGAACACGGAAATAATAAATTAATTCCTTAAGCTTGTTATCGTTTGTCCGTGTTCAAAGCAACGAGAAACTGGAAACCAGTAAGAAGAAGAGACACAAACAGAACGTATGTAACGTTAAAAAAAAAAATTCACAGAAATGAAGAAATCCGAGACCACAGAATTCACTGTGTGTCCTTAAGGAATTTAACCCCCTCACTGTACCCGAGGTTGTGGATTATTTCCTCCCAGGATATAACGGATATACCTGTCGTAGGAGTGGCGGTACCTCAAACGCCTACGACTTCGACGAACTCAAATTCGGGAACGAAATCACACTATGACTCGATATGTTTTTTGGTTTAAAGAAAAACAATGCAGAATTTTTAATGCTTCCAGTATTCGAAAATGAGGCATTGCCTCAGTATATATAGCCTCGAATTGTGACTGTTCGGAAAGGCTTGGTGCCTGTTCGGGAAAGGCCATGCCTTTTCCTGAAAAATAAGAACGTTGGGAAGTTTACAGTTAACAAATTAATATTTTTTCCCGCGGGAATTAAAATTAATTTCAGAAAATGAAGATTGAATTTTAAATAAATTTGGTCCAAAAAGATTATCAATCAATCAGATCATTTGACCAAATCCAAATCCAAAGCCAAAGCCAAAGCCAAAGCCGAAGCCGAGCCGAGCGACGACGACGGCGCGAGGGGAGTCCCTCTTCTTAACCCTTTAAGAGCTAGAAGAAGTGCTTTCTAATATAAGCACATAACTTTCCCTTTCTACCACCAATGTGGTACAAAGCTCCTTTTCAAAGGAACTTTGCTTTGAAACTTCATTTTCCTTCTATTGTCTTCTTCCCTCCATTTCTCATTCACACCAACTTAGCTAGCTTTAATCATTAACTAGCTTTAACAATTCCTTCAAAAAGTATACGTAAGTATATATGATCGACAAGTAATATAATAATAAGTTGAGTGTCGAATCCACAGAGACTTGTATAAACTACTCAGTAAATCACTAAAATTTTTTATTCAGTCCAGCTAAAATCAAAGTCCATTAATATAATTATACTATACTACGATTCTATATAATAACAAAATTATCGAATAAAGAATTGATTGTTGTGTATTCAGTAGGGACAAGTATTTCAGGGTTGTGATCGATTCACCATTCGTATTGTGTTCTAATTAAATTTCCCTTTTATATAATTGACTCATGGTTGCTAATTAATCGATAAATGTTCTCATAACCTTCTCCCCCAAGTACTACTCACCTATTCTCAATAGATTAACGCATATATTCCTATGAAATCAATTTATTAAGAACACATTAAGATTATGATATTTAATTAAGCACGATGACTAGATATATTCCTATCGTAACCACAAATCCGCTCCCTCAAAGAGTTAAGATCATTCTCTCTTCAATTCTTCTCAAATCTAAATACGACTTTCCAAAGCATAGCATAGATAGTAATTAGAACCTAACTGTTGGCCAGACAATTAAGTAATTAAACACAGAATTGAAGAAACAATCATATATTGGTGAACTATGATCAAGGTCAAGCTAATATCAAGAAATAATATTTATGGTTAAATTAAAACTCCAAAACAATGGGTATTTAGCCACTCATGATGTAATCAAACAATTGCATAAGTTTTGAAAATTAAAAATACTATAAAAGATAAAGAAATCTAAGATGTTCTTGCTCACTGATATTTCTTGTGTGTATTTTCCCTCCTAATGCATCTCCTGAATCATTCCTACAAATAAAAACACTTCAAATTAATATAAATCATAGAATTTAACATTCCAATTTCACGAAACAAAAGTTAAATATGAAGCGACATACATAGAAATATATATACTTTAAGCTAAACATCAACACCCCACACTTAGACTCTTGCTTGTTCTCGAGCATTGGGACTATCGAATAAACCCCCAACTACGTACAAGTCTCAATCAAAGAGTAGCACCTTAACCTTTAACCACACACTATACCCTTGACTACGATTAATATCGGCACATAGCATGAACACACAAAATCACATTATTCGCCTCTTACAGCTTTTTCCAGATGAAGGTCTAATAGAGTTGCACTTCCTTAGTACATTGCCTTTCATTACCAATCTGTCATTTTACAGCACGAAGTTACCTGATGTTCGCTACTACTAATAAGGGTAGAAAGATATTAACCTTTCACTATTAGTAAGCATTCACCCAGTTTTGACATAATGAGCTTTCTTTATATCTAGTTAATTAACCCAGCATACCCAAGTATAACATTTCAATTCAATAAATTCCAACAACCTATTCACCACCACCCAACCTCAAAAGCCGACTTGCAACCACTAAGCATGCTTAATTTATGCACTTATCCAACAAGAAAATTTACAACATTACAAATTATTCATGAGATCATGTGCCCTCACCAACAAACAAAAGAGTGAATATAAATTGGTCCACACATTTAAATATGCTTTTGAATATAGATTAAGGACATCACACATTTGAACAAAATTCGCTCACTCTCACAAAGAATTCATATACATTTTGTGATCGTACCATAAGCTTGCCCACAGTGTATATCTCTGCTAATTTAAACTAGCTAAATCTAGGATCAATTAGGACTTTAAGATTGTAATGTAGGCCAAGGGACGTGTATGATACATTTAGAATTAGTGGCTAACTCTCCTTAGCACTTTAATACACTCTATTTACAATTTAAGCTCATATACTCAACCAATTCGCTTGCCACATACAACATAACCCTCTTTTTAATTAGGCACTTTAATATTTTCACTAGTGCAAATCCATAAGAATTGGAGGTGTTTATTTTTTTTTACATACTTTTACTATCATTTTTCTTTTCTTTCATTTTTTCTTTTCCTTTCTCTTTTTTTTTTCTTTTCTTCACACACTCCATACATTAAAGTTCATCGGCTAGTGACCTTTGATTTCGACTTTAGTGCACCAATGGGCCCTTCTATGGTTCCACTCAAAAGATACTCCCCAATCTCTAACCTTACTTCTTTTAGCGACTAAGTGCCTTAGGAGGTAAATGTTCAATCAGTATTAAATTAAGGATAAAATGGGGGTATGACATGTAATGTGGTGCCAAAAGAAAGGCCTATAGGCTCAAAGGGGCTAGCAACAAAATTTTTTATTTTTATGTGACTAACACATTAATGATCAAGAAAGAAAATGCCTATGTCATCTCCTACATTTGCACAACTTACAATTTCGCTTCAATTAACATACGTGGCAAGTTCTATACTACACAGGATACCATAAAAACCACAAATCCTCACCCACACGTTGCACATGACTCAATCAAGACGGCTATGTTCAACTTTCAAGTCAAGCAATTACATAAAATTGAGAAATTTAAGCAATATTGTACTATATGGCATACGAGTCAAACAACTGAGAAAAGACATTACAAAATAGGCTATTACTTTACATAGGCTTCACATGTCAAACCAAATACAAAGGAAAACAGAATGTATGTTATAGCCTAATGTTCCAACATCAACCATGTCAGCGAGTATCTCAGAGCGACTTAGTTTCTTCCTAAACTACTCTTAAAAAAATAAAGTACCCGGTTCGAGCTACATCTTTGGAAAAGAACCGGTGCCCAAAGAAAAACAAAGGAATACTACCTAGCTATTCTAGAAAAAATCTTTTTAGTATTTTTAACTCGAACTTTTATCCCTCAAGAAAATTATCCAAAATATCCGTCGTCAGGAAAAGTCCGAGCTTTTCAAAAAAAAATTCTTTTGTATTTTTATGCTTTTTTTTGTTTAAAGAAACTAATACTACACTAGACTAACTACATTAGAACTACTAAAAAAATGAATTAAAACAAGCTAATACAAAATATACAACAACTACAGCACAAATAGTATTCCTTCTACCCCACACTTAAACTATGCATAACCCTCGATGCAAGGTTAAATGAAAAACAGAGTAGGGTGAAAAAGAAAAACTCCCTGTCAGTCAAAGTCCACCTCCCCCAATACTCTTAGCTCATCATCATCCGGTCTCAGAGGTATCAAAGTCATGGGCTCCTTAGCACCATTTCCATCCTCATCTTCAGTTTCTGAGCCATTGACAGAGTTGACGTCTTCCGACGAGTGAACAGGGCTGCCACGTGCAATTCCCAACATCTCCTTAGACGTGATGGACAAGTCATCGCCCAAATACAAACGCTCCTTGTTTGGAATACATGCTCTACTCAGGAGTAAGTTCAACGAGTTATAAAGGTACCTGTTGAAGTTTTCGTCTCTGTCACGATCCGGATTTCTCACCCTCGGAAGTCGTGATGACAGCTACTAGTGGGAGCTAGTCAAGCCAAACCTTAACCACCTAATACACTTTCATTTTTCTTCTTTTTAACAATAACCAGACGATAATATGATAACAGCGGAATTAAATAAATAAGCGGAAGTCAAAAATGTTTATAGCTCAATACGATGTGTATTAAAACTTTCAAAACCTCAATACCCCGTACCTGGTATCACGGTGTCACAGACTGTGTAAGAGTCACTACAAACAAAGTCCAAAGGAACTAGCATAAGCTGTTTCTGAAAAAAATGAAATGAAACAGGGAAATAAGATAGAGGGAGATGCCAGGGCCCGCGAGCGCCTGCAGGTCTACCTTTGTCTCCGGGTGGGCTGGAGGAAGCCCTCCAACTATAGCTGCTGTCCAATGCCTGAATTTGTGCAAAAGAGCACAGATTGTAGTATCAGCACAACAAACTCCATGTGCTAGTAAATGTCTAGCCTAACCTCGGTAAAGTAGTGATGAGACTAGGACCGGACTACCAACAAAACCAGTGTAGTTCAAATATAAATATCCAGCAGAAAAGAAATACAAGAATTAACCAGTCAATATAGGAGGGGGAGCATACTGTGGGGAAGATAACAACTCCAAATAAAAATCATCAAACAAAGAAGAAATCAGCACAGCTAGACATCAATAAAGAATCAGAAATCAATAAGTGCACGACATCACCCTTCGTGCTTTTACTCTCATCCTCACCAAGCAATGGTATAATAAAAATGTGCACGACATCACCCTTAGTGCTTTTACTCTCTTTCCTAACATATAATCAATAAAATTGGCACAGAATGGTACATCGTGCTGCACGACATCACCCGTCGAGCTTTAACACTCTTTTTTCATAATAACAATCAATACACGACATTACCCTTTGTGCATTAACACTCTTCCTCACCAAACAACAAACACAAACAAAGGGGCGAGGTATTAAAAAATAATAAAAGAAATCCCGGCAAGGGAACACAGTTTAATAGTTAAATCCCAACAAGAGAACAATATCAACAAATCTCAGCATCCCGGCGAGGGAGAAAATGAACAAAGTCACAAACATCACGACAAGGGAACAATTTAATAACTCTTTATCTTTCTTTTACTTTTACTTCTCAACTCGTTTAACCACTATAGCCAATGCTCCAAAGGGTTCAGTCATATCATATACTTTCACAATTTGTAATATACTCGAGTCAATGCTACTCGATGTTGAAAGGTCACAATTTCCTTCACCAGTTTTTCACAACATATAGAAATCATCACCAAGGCATGAAAGAAACAATGAAATCATGATATTCACAATTCACGGTCATGCTAGACACCAATGCATAGATACTCGTTACCATTCCAATACGTCGTACTCAACCATTATCACATAGCAAATATGACTCAACTCCTAATCCCTCAAGCTAAGGTTAGACCAAACACTTCCCTCAATGCCTTGAACACAACTCACGTCTTAATTATAGCTTTGCCCCTTGGATTCACTGCCATTCATTTGTATCTAATCACAAATCACTTATTTACATCAATAAACACTAAAGGAATCAACCCCAATGCATGAAAATGAGTTTTCCAAAGTTTTGCCCTAAAAGTGAAAAATTGCCCCCAAGTCCACGTGGTCAAAACCCTAGATTCAAACCAAAACCCGATTATGCATTCCCCCACAAACTCCAATATATAATTTATTTTGAAATCATACCTCAAATTGAGTTTCAAATCCCTAATTTTTGAAAAACTTAGTTTCTGCCCCAAACACCTAATTTCCCCATGAAAATCTTTGATTTGAAGTTGAAATCACGTTAAAAGATGTCAATTATTGAACAAAACTAGTTAATAATGACTTACAATTGATTTGGAGAAGAAAGGTTGCTTGAAAAATTGCCTTTTATGTTTTAGGATTTTGAAAAAGTGAAAAATAACTGAACATCCCGTCTATTTATACCCCTGGCGGATCCCCTGTACGGACCACACTAAATGGACCGCGGTCGCATGGGCTCATCTGAAGACCTGCGGTTCAGCACCCACCACAACCGCGATACCTCCACTGTGGACAACACGAAGGCAACCACGGCCGCGCTGGCTCCACCTCACACCGCACAAAGGCGACCGCGGACGCACAACCCCCAACTGTCGTCGTACGCGACTTCTCGCAGACCGCACAAGAGTGTTTGAAGGCCTGCAACTTCCTGAACCTGCAATATCTGATTTCATAGCCTAAGGCATCCCGGAACGTACCTGAAACTCACCTAAGCCCTCGAAACTCCCACCCAAATGTACACACAACTTCAAAAACATTCTACGAACATATTAATCTAATCAAATTATCAAGATAACATCACTAACATCGAATTAAACCTCAAGATTACTGAAATTTCTCAAAACTCCTTTGAACATCATATTTCCCAATTAAGGTCCGGATCACGTCAAACGACGTCCGTTTTTCACCAAATTTTATAAAAACATTTTAACTCATATATACCACCTGTACCGGGCATCAAAACTAAAATACTGCCCCGATACCAATGCATTCCAATCAAATATCATTTCAATTTTCCTTATTAATTTTGGAAAAATAATTTTATTTAAAAATTCATTTCTCGGGTTTGGGACCTCGGAATTCGATTCTAGGCATGCCCCCAAATCCCATATTTTACTGCGGACCCTCTAGGACCGTCAAATCACCAGTCTGGGTCTGTTTTCCCAAAATATTGACCAAAGTTAAATTTATTTATTTTTATATCAAAACTTAGTATTTTTCACATTTATGCTTACCAACTACGCACCTGGACTGCGCACACTAACAGAGGCAGCTCTATATCATGCTTTCAAGGCCTCGGAAGCATAACATTGGTTAGAACAGGTGATGACCCTTCGGGTCATCACAGTCTCGCTCCATTCAGATGCGGGGGTGAGTTTGACGATGTATCCACCAGAGATGTGATGTCCATAAGTCCTAGCGGAGCTTCTAGTACCTCATCATGTCCATGGGACTCCGACACTTTTCAAAATAGAATATATTGAGTAAGTAAGCTTCCGAAGAAGAACCGCCTAATCTGTCGCCCAAATCTTGTGCGTACCATCTTATTGAGCATAATCGACGCCAATTAATAGGTCGGTCGGTCATTATGAAGAATATGACACACGCTCTAGCTCGAGTGCAGTTGCTGCTGTGCTGCGCCAGCATGAGTCTTGCTTGCACAAAAGTCTGCCACACCTTGGCAGCTTTATTGAAGTGGGATCGAACCATAAAGAGATGAATATTGGCTTGTTTCCTTATCCACTTAGCATTGGAATCCACACCACAAAGAGTATGACGTATCGGCTTATATTTTGGGCTTCTAATAAAGTGTTCGAGTCTCCTTGGGCTAGCATTCTCAACCCCCAAATTGTCACACAACGACTCTCTATCCATTCGGCACATCATCCCTCTTACGCGTGAAATGTCCAATTGATAATCCTAGTTAGCATATAGCTCTCGAATCATGCTCAGGTTTGCAGGCCTCAGGCATTATAAGAACTTGTGCATATTTAAAGCTTTCAACCTGTCAAGTATCTCATGGAAATTTTTCTCTAAGGCTGTGGTATTACTCCCTATCTCAAAAACATACTGACCAGATAGCATGAAGTCTCTGTGCCATGCAATAGCTGCAGCCACCGCAGACCGCCCAAAGTGAAAAATAACTGAAAATCCCGTCTATTTATACCCCTGGCAGATCCCCTATATGGACCGCAATAAATGGACCGCGGTCGCTCAGGCTCATCTGAAGACCTGCGATTCCGCACCCACTGTGGACCGCCCAAAGGCGACCGCAGTTGCGCTGCCTCCATCGTGGACCGCACGAAGTGACTGCGGCCGCGCTGCCTCCAGCTTGGACCGCACAAAGGCGACCAAGGCCGCATAGCCCCCATCGCGGACCGTACAAAGGTGACTGCGGCCGCGCTGGCCCCTCCACAATCACATGCGATTTCTCATGGACCACATAAGAGGGTTCAGAGACCTAGAACTTCTTGAACCTGCAACATCTGATTTCTAAGCCTAAGGCATATCAGAACCTACTCGAAACTCACCCGAGCCCTCGAAACTCAAACAAAAATATACACACAACTTCAAAAACATTCTACAAACATATTCGTGTAATCAAATTACCAAGATAGCATCTCGAACATCGAATTAAACCTCAAGATCATTAAAATTTCTCAAAACTCCTTTAAGCCTCACATTTCCTAATTAAGGTCCGGATCATGTCAAACGACGTCCTTTTTCAACCAAATTTTACCAAAATATCTTAACTTATATATAAGACCTGTACCAGGCACCGAAACTAAAATACGATCCTGATACAAACACATTCCCATCAAATATCATTTCAATTTTCCTTAATAATTTCTTTTAAAAATTAATTTCTCGGGCTTGGGACCTTGGAATTCGATTCCAGGCATGCACCTAAGTCTCATATTTTCCTACGGACCCTCCGAGATTGTCAAATTACGGGTCCAGGTCCATTTTTTTCAAATTTTTGACGAAAGTCAAATTTATTCATTTTAACATCAAAACTTAGCACTTTTCACATTTAAGCTTTTCAGTTATGTGCCCGGATTGTGCATGCAAATCGAGGAATTTTTAAACGAGGTTTTCAAGGCCTCAGAAGCACAAAATTAGTTAGAAACAGATGAAGACTCTTTGGTGCGTCACATTCACCACCTCTAAAATAACTGTTCATCCTCGAATGGACAAAAGAAAGAAGTACCTGAGTCGGGAAAAAGATGGGAATAACGGCTCCGCATATCAGACTCGGGCTTTGATATTGATGCCTTAGGAGGTTGACCTCTCCACTGAACACGATCAGAAGGAAACATATTTGACCTCAACTCATGAGCCTGCCGGTCTAGAATAGCCACCAGCTCCTCTTCGTAGCACAAGTCCTTGTCCAACTGGACAGTGCTGAAATCTAACACGTCGGATGGATTGCCGTGATATTTTCGGAGCATGGATACATGAAAAATCAGATGCATGGCTGATAAGCTTGGCGGCAATACAAGTCAATAAGCTACCTATCCTACTCGATCAAGGATCTCAAACGGGCCAATGAACCTAGGGCTAAGCTTGCTATTCTTCCCAAATCTCATCACACCCTTTATAGGAAACACTCGAAGTAATACCCACTTACCAACCATAAAGGCCACATCTAGAACCTTGCGGTCTGCATAACTCATTTGCTTAGATTGAGCTGTACGAGCCTATCCTGAATGATCCTATCCAAGGCCTCATGAACCAAATCCGTCCCCAACAATTGAGCCTCTCCTAGCTCAAACCATCCAACCGGGGATCAACACCGCCTATCATATAAAGCCTCATAAGGAGCCAACTAGATACTCGATTGTTAGCTGTTGTTGTGGTTAAACTCTGCTAAAGGCAAAAACTGATCCCACGAACATCCAAAGTCAATAACACAAGCTCGAAGCATACCTCCAAAATATGATTACTCCGCTCGGACTGTCCTCCATCTAGGGATGAAATATTATGCTCAACTCAACCCGTGTGCCTAACTATCGTTGAACTTCTCTCCAAAAGAGCGAGATAAACTGCGTACGCCAATCTGAGATGACAGATACAGACATATCATGAAGGCTAATAATCTCCCGAATATAGATCTCAGCAAACCTCTAAAAAGAATAAGAAACTGCCACAAGAATGAAATGCGCTGACTTGGTCAGTCTATCAACAATGACCCATATTGCGTCGAACCTCTTTCGAGTCAGTGGAAGTCCAGTAACAAAGTCCATAGTGATGCGCTCCCACTCCACTCAGGAAGCTCAATACTCTGAAATAAACCACCATGCCTCTAATGCTCGTACTTAACCTACTGAAAATTCAAACAACGAGCCACATATGCTACACTATCCTTCTTCATTCTACACCACCAATAATGTTATTGCGAATCCGGATACATCTTCGCGCCGCATGGATAAATAGAGTACCGAGAGTTGTAGGCCTCCTCCAATATCAACTCTCGGAGCCCATCCACCTTAGGCACACATACTCGACCCTACAATCTCAAAACTCCATCATTATCTAAGGTAACATGCCTGGAACCTCCGCGCCGCACCGTATCTCTAAGGACACACAAATGGGGATCATCATACTGCCGATCAAGGATTCACTCAAATAATAAAGAACGAGATATCATGCAAGCTAACACAGGACTAGGCTCAGAAACATCCAGCCTCACAAACTGGTTGGACAAGGCCTGAACATCCAAGGCAAGCAGCCTCTCATCGACTGGTATATAAGCAAGACTGCCCATACTGGCTGACTTCCTACTCAACCGATCAGCCACCACATTGGCCTTTCCCGGATGATATAGAATGGCTATATCATAATCCTTCAAAAACTTGAACCACCTCCTCTGCCTCAAATTCAACTCCTTTTGCTTGAACAAGTACTGAAGGCTCTTGTGATCCATGAACACCTCATATGCCACGCCATACAGATAATGCCTCCAAATCTTCAATGCATGAACTATGGCTGCCAACTCCAAATCATGAACATGATAGTTCTTCTCATGAATATTCAACTGCCTCAAAGCATATACAATGAATTTGCCATCCTGCATCAACACTGCTCCAAGCCAAATATGGGAAACATCACAATAGACTGTGTAAGGCCCTAAACCCATGGGAAAAACCAACATTGTGCCGTAGTCAGAGCTGTCTTGAGCATCTAAAAGCTCAACTCACACTTATCTGACCATCTAAATTGGGCACCCTTCTGGGTCAATCTGGTCATCAGGCCTGCAATAGATGAAAACCCCTCTACGAACCGTTGATAGTAGCCTGCCAACCCTAAGAAACTCTGAATCTCTATAGCTAATGCTAGTATAGGTTATTACTTGATTACCTCAATCTTCTTTGGGTCCACCTATATACCCTTTACTGATACAACATGACCTAATAATGCAACTGAACCCAACAAGATTTCACACTTGGAGAACTTTTCATATAACTGACTGTCACTTAGAGTCTGAAGAACCACTTTACGGTGCTGGCCGTGCCCCTCCTGGTTGCGAAAATATATCAACATATCATTAATGAAAACTATCATGAATGAATCCAAAGAAGGCCTAATAACTCGGTTCATCAACTTCATAAAAGTTGTCGAGGCATTTGTCAACCTGAATGACATAACCAAGAACTCATAATGCCCGTATCGAGTGCGGAAAGCTATCTTAGGGAAATCAGATGCCCTAATCATCAACTGAT
This sequence comes from Nicotiana benthamiana, assembly GCA_034376525.1. Taxonomy (NCBI): domain Eukaryota; kingdom Viridiplantae; phylum Streptophyta; class Magnoliopsida; order Solanales; family Solanaceae; genus Nicotiana; species Nicotiana benthamiana. Next base: position 24,019,907 of record CM067324.1, on the reverse strand, counting down.
GGTAGCCAATCGCAAGTCAATCTTGAAAAATATCCTGGCCCATGAAGCTGGTCGAAAAAATTATCAATCCTCGATTGTGGATACTTATTCTTGATCGTTACCTTATTCAATTGCCAGTAATCAATACACATTCTCAGTGACCCATCCTTCTTCTTGACAAATAACTCCGGTGCAACCCAATGTGAAATACTGAGTCTAATAAAACCCTTCTTAAGCAAATCCTACAACTGTTCCTTTAACTCCGGCGGGGCCATACGATATAGCGAGATGGAAATGGGCTGAGTGCCCGGTACCAGGTCAATGCAAAAATTGATATCTCTGTCGGGTGGCATACCCAACTAGTCTGAAGGGAAAATATCAGGAAACTCACGAACAATGGGCATAGAATTAATATAGGGAGCCTCGGCACTAAAATCACGGACATAGGTTAAATATGCCAAACACCCCTTCTTGACCATACGCCGAGCCTTCATATACGATATAACACTATGGGTAGAATGAATTGGAGTACCTATGCACTCTAAACAAGGCATACCCGGCAAAGCTAAGGTCATAGTCTTGGCATGATAGTCCAAGATAACATTATAGGGTGATAACCAGTCCATCCCAATATATTATCAAAGTCAACCATGTCTAAAAGTAACAAATCTACATGAGTTTAGAGACCTCCAATCACTATAATATAAGAACGATGGACTCTATCGACAATGATAGAATCACCCACTGGTGTAGACACAAAACAGGAAAACCCATTGTATGACTAGGCATGACAAAGTATGGGGCAAAATAAGATGACACGTACTAATACGTAGACCCCGGATCAAACAAAATAGAATCACCCCTATCACAAACCAGAACCGTACCTGTAATAATTGTATCTGAAGCCTCTGCCTCAAGCCTGGCCTGAAGAGTATAACATCGGGGCTGGGCCCCACCACTCTGATCTACCTCTCTGGGACGACTTGCTGTTGGTTGGCCTCCACCTCTGGAGGTCTAAGCTCTACCTCTATGGCCTCTAGCTTCACCTCTAGCACCTTTACCCCCTCTCTAGCTGGCAGGGCAGGCTGTGGAACACCTAGTGCCTGAACCATGGCACGAGAACTGCTCGATACTCGAGGACAAAATCTTGCAGTATGACCCGTGTCACCATAAGTGTAATAAGTCCTCGGCTACAAATTTTGTTGGCCCTATCAACCTGAATGACTACTACAAAAACTCTAAAGTAGCATTGCACTGAATGGCTGCTGATTAGAATAGTGCGCGTGAGAACCACAGCAACCCGAGGAACTGTGAGAAACAAGGAGGGCTGACTGGAATGGTCTAGAAGGATAACCAATATCATGCGAATCTCTGCCTCTAGATGAGGCACCATTGAATCTGCCTGCTGACGGGGTCTCTTGTCTTCCGTATGACCACCCCTATGATAATACCATCTCAACTCTCACATATTGGTTACCTCCTGAAAGGATATCTCACTCCTAGCCTCTCTAGCCATCTGGAGAAGAATAGGCTGAATGAGTCCATCAATAAACTGTCTCACTCTCTCCCTCAGTGATAAGTATAATAAGAACATGGCAAATTAATAAACCTGGTCTCATACTGGGTGACTGTCAGACACTCGAACTGCCTCTGATAGGCCTCTCACTGAGTAATAGGCAGAAATTTCTCCAGAAATAGCTGTGTGAACTGCTCCCATATCAAGGCCGGTGACCCTACTAGTCTAGCTAAGAAATAATTCCTCCACCAAGTCTTGCCAGATCCAGACATGCGAAATGTAGCAATGTCGACCCCATTGATCTCAACAATCCCCATGTTCTGAAGAACCTCGTAGCAACTATCCAGGTCTTGGGGATCCTCGGTAGGTGCACTGCTGAAAGTAGAGGTGAAGAGCTTGGTGAACCTACCCAGCCTCCACAAAGCATCGGAAGACATATCTGTCCCATCGCTGATATGAGCTACTGCACCCGACTGAGCTGCTCTAATACGCTGAACCACTAGAGTCTGAATCTGGGGAGCTACCTGCTCCAGAGTACGAGTAGCAAGAGTATGAGCCCTTCCTCACTCCTGAGAAGTGGATGCTGCTACAGGAAGCAAACCTTCTCAGGTGACACTCTCCATAAGACCCAGCAATCAGACCAGAGCATCCTGAAGAACTGTGTAGCAATAAACCCCTCTGGGACCTGATCTGGGCTCACTGGAACTGCTGGGGCTGGGGTTGGAACCTCCTTATCAAAATCAACCCAAGTGTCTGCCACTGCTGCTGCTACTCGGGGCTGAGCTCCGCCCTTATCTCAGCCTCTAGCATGGCCTTGGCCTCGCACTTTGCCCCTAGTGGGTGTTGCCGTTGGGGGCTCTAACGGCTGATCGATAGATGAGGAAGCGTGTGTTCTCGCCATATGCAACAGAATAGAGTAGAAATTCAATGAGCATTGAGAAACCAAATCACGCGACAAGAGAGAACAAATGTGAAACTTCTCCTAACGGTGTAGCCTCTGGGGGATAAAATACGACGTCTCTATACCGATCCCTTAGACTCTACTAAGCTTGTCTGTGAACTGTGAGACCCATTTTGTTAGATAATACGCTTAACGCTAGAGGGGGGGTGAATAGCGTTATAATAAAATTTAGCGTAAACTTGCAGAAATTAAAATTTGCAGGAAATAATTAAGTGCGTTAAAAAAACAAAAGGAAAGAACGCACCGATGTATTCTGGTTCACCATAACACGTGGCTAGTCCAGTCCCCGAGAGACTCTCTCGAGATTTTCCACTAACTTGTTAAGCTTACGGGTGCTCAACAAACCTTTACAACTTAAGGACACAAGCCTTAACACCTTTGCTCGGAGATACAACACTCCAAGACTTCAACTAAGAAAACACAAGTTCCTTACAACAAGAGAATCACAATTCTCTTACAAGTGTACAAAACACTAAGCACTCAAACAAAACACTCCTTAATGAGTAGATATGAGTAAAAGAAGTAGGCTCAAGATTACAACAACTATGGACAAGACTTTGGCTCTTAAAAGCTTTATGAAATGAATATAAAATGATAAACAATAATATGCAAGCTTATAGCAATAGAATGATCAGTTGTTGTGTGTTGTTGTTTTTAAAACACTGAAATGAAGCTGTATTTATAGTTGAAAAACTTGGCATTACCGTTGCCTAATTGCCAATTAAGAGTTGCTGATTTTACTCTGTGACAATCGATTGTCAGGAAGCCACAATCGATTGTTTGCCAATCGTTCCAAAAATAAATCCCAGATTTTATGCTTAACAATCGATTGTCCAAGATCAACAATCGATTATTGGCAACGTTCAAAAAATCATTTCCAGATTTTTCGTAAAACAATCGATTATACCAAATCAATAATCGATTTTTCAGCAACGTTCAAAAAATCTTTTTCAGATTTCAATATCAACAATCGATTGTACAAAATCAACAATCGATTACCTGACGGTATTTGAAAATTTTACGACAACGGTCAGCTTCACAATCGATTGTGCAATGTTACCAATCGATTATTTATCAGACTTTGAAAATCATTTTAGACACTGCCTCGTGACAATCGATTGTTATATACTCACAATCGATTATTTAATAATTTTGAAAAAGTCTGGAAGTCACTGCCTCAACACAATCGATAGTCATATGTTCACAATCGGTTATTTTGTGACTTTTAAAAATTTGATGGACACTGTCTCTTCACAATCGATTGTCATTAGCTTCACAATCGATTATTCTGAGTTTTGAAAAACTTTGATGGACACTGCCTCATCACAATCGAATGTCATTAGCTTCACAATCGATTATTCTGAGTTTTGAAAAATTTGATGGACACTACCTCATCACAATCGATTGTCATAAGGTTCACAATCGATTGTCATGCAGGTTTTGGAAAACTTGATGCTCACTGCCTTAATACAATCGATTATCATTAGTTCACAATCGATTGTCATGCAGTCTTGGCTTAACATAATCGATTAACATAAGTACATAATCGATTATCTTAGTCCAGATTTTAGAGGCATGTTTAAAAATCATTTTGACTAAAATAAATATGCATGATTTAAAATCGTTTAGCATTAAATCAAATATGCATGATTTTGTAAAAATAATTTTACGAGAGAAGCCATGTCATGAGTCAAGTTGTCGGATCAAGATCACAATTAAGAACGACTAATTTAAACTATAAAACTTTGTCTTGTGCTTGAATCTCGTTATCCACCAATTATGCGCTTGTACTTGAACTTCGTCATATATCACTTTGCGCTTCGTTTGTCATTCATCAAAACCTACACATAAGAACACATGTTTTAGTATAAAGCCTTGAGAACGTGTTTCCAACAATTTCCCCCTTTTTGATAATGGCAAACTTTATGCGGGATATGCAACTTAAACAATTTATAATGACGATTCAAGACACGTAAAGATATGCAATAAGTATGCGTTTAGTTCCCCCTCAATATATGAATTCCCCTCAATTTAAGCGTATAAATATTGAGAGTGCATACCCGTTATCTTCCCCCTTTTGCCATTAGCAAAAATAATATAAGAAGATGCCAAAGATGTAAATAAAACTTGTTTATTTATTGGAAAGAAGATTACAGTAACAGGGAAGACAATGCAACATATAAAAAAACAAACTTAAAAACAAACAAAGAAATTATTCATTTCCATCATCTCCTGCCTCATCATCCGGCGCTGCTTCATATGGAACAAGACCCGCATAAGGATAATTAACATGGTCAAAATATCCATGGATCTCATGAGTTAATTGACCAAGGGAGGAGGTCAATGGAGAAATTTTGTCGGAAATTGATTGGAGGGTAGGCTCTTGAGCTGGACGAGTTCGACGGGTTGGAGGAGGAGCAGGCGCTGTATGATCACCGTCATGATGAAAGGAGGATTCTGAAATTTCCCACTTCTTGGTACTCTTTTTGAGAGGACCGTTGGAAGTGATGAATCCGGAGGCTTCAAGAAAGTTCATGATGAGGAGAGCATAAGGAAGAGGCCTATCATCTCCGATAGCGTCACGCATGTGAATCTTGACGAGCCGACACCAATTGATATTTGCTCCGGTTATTATTGCATGCATGAGCTTGGTGTCCTCTTGGAAAATGGTAGTATGGTTATGCTTACGAGGCTTGAGGACTCGGGTGATGAAATAGAAAATCAACCGATAATTGGGATCCATTCCCGTAATTGTAGGACGACGGGAAGAAAGATTTGGATCATAAGAAGTAATACCGGTTTGATGTAGGAGGGCTGTTTCATCAAAAAGGGCTCCGGCCTCTCCGGTGTACCGAAAAATGTCTTCACCATTACGAGGAAGATGGGCAATGGTATGGAGGTTTTCTTCGGAGATAAGAATTTGAACACCGTTTATATTTGTCACAAGATCACCGTCATCATCCTCATGAAGGTTGGAATAAAACGCTTGAATTAAAGTAGTATTGATGTATGGATGGGTAAGAAGTAAGAAGTCAAGAAGTTGACAATTTTTGAGTATATTTGCAGCATGGCCATAGGATTCAAGATACTTGTTGGTTGAAAAGCGGGGAGGAAGAATGTCGCGCTTTTCAAATTTTGTTAAAAATCGAGTAAGCTCGATGTCAGAATTAAAGTAAAGAACGGAACCATCTTGGTAAGGATAGTTTGGGGCAGCAGAGGAGGATGCACCATGCCTAGCAGAATGGGAACGTTTAGAGTGACGACCCGACATTTAAACTAAGTATTGCTGGAATTTGTAAGAGTCTTGAAAGAGTTTTGATAGTTTGAGAGCTAAAATTGATGCTTGAGTGAGTAAAAATGAACATATATGGAGCCTATTTATAGAGAGGAGAAAGGCATTTCATTAATGGAAGAGATCTGCAGAAAATTGAAAGCTGAAACAGTCAGAAACGGTAAAAATAAATCTTACTGACCGTTAGACAATCGATTGTTGGGATGAAATAATCGATTGTCATTAAGATTTGACTGAATCTCGGAACTGACACAAATCGATTGCAGAACCAAACGGTAACAATTTTGAATTTCTGACATGAAATAATCGATTGTCAAGATATTGTAATCGATTATTTTGTTCCAGTGAGCACAGTGAATTTCTGACTTCGGAAAATAATCGATTATATATATGGAACAATCGATTGTTGTAGAAAAGCAGTACTGAATGGCTGAGACAGTAATCGATTAAACAGCTGGAAAATCGATTGTTAAACAAAACTTCATAATAAGCATAAACCATAAATGATCGATTAGTGATACTTGCTAATCGATTTTCTGCACAGTAAAATAATCGATTATTTGCTGTAACAATCGATTGTTTTATGCCATTTCTTTATAGTTCCCCCTACCTTTTGGGCGATACCCGCAAAATAGAATTAGACACCTCCGACGCTCAAGTCAGTAATTTGTAAAGAAATAGTAACTTAAGCTAGTGTGGCCGAGTGAGAGCGTGATCTCTTAAGAAGTGTGTCCTAGGGTGTTCTTAAGAGTGTTTCGGGTACTTACCTTTTCTCCGACGTCGCCAATTACCTGTTCGAGAGGGTGATCTTTGATTGTCCTCCACTCGTTAGGCGTTTTTGTTTCATTCTCCAATTGTGGCGCTTCCTCCATCGGTTGTTCCAAGATTTCATCTTTATTTTCCTTAGGCGTTTCCACTTGTATTTTGTCTTTCAAGCTATCTAAAATACCTGCAAGATCAAAACCGGAATCCTTTCTCGCCAAGCGAGCATTATTTTCGGCAAACATAACATGAGGGGATTCCTCCACAATTTCGGTTATTTTATTAAAAACCCTATATGCTTTGCTACGTGAGGAATAACCAATGAAAATTCCCTCATCGGACTTAGCATCAAACTTTCCCAATTGATCTTTGCCATTGTTATGAATAAAACATTTACAACCGAATACTCTAAAATGGGAGATATTTGGTTTCCTTCCCTTGTAGAGTTCATAAGGGGTCTTCATGAGTATTGGCCTTATGACTACTCTATTTAAGATGTAGCATGCGGTACTCACGGCATCCGCCCAAAAAAGTTTGGGAATCTTAGCCTCTTCGAGCATGGTTCTAGCCATCTCTTCGAGATACCTATTTTTCCTTTCCACCACCCCATTTTGTTGTGGTGTACGTGGAGCGGAAAAGGTATGCTCGATACCGAGTTCGTCACAAAAGTCCGCAAAGAGATTGTGATCAAACTCTCCCCCATGATCACTTCTAATTGAAGTGACGGTTGTTTCCTTCTCGTTTTGAACACGCTTAAGAAAATATTTAAAATTCTGAAAAGCATCACTTTTATTGGCAAGAAATAAAGTCCAAGTAAACCTAGAATAATCATCAACAATCACAAAAGCATAACGATTTCTTCCTAGACTTTCAATGCGAGATGGTCCGAATAAATCCATGTGAAGCAATTGCAATGGTCTAGAAGTTGAAACATTATTTTTCGATTTGAAAGATGCTTTTGTTTGCTTCCCTTTTTGACAAGAATCACTAATAGAGTCATTTTCAAATTTCAATTTGGGAAGACCAATAACTAAGTTTTGTGAAATCAATTTGTTCAAAAGATGCATGTTTATATGAGCAACTCTACGATGCCATAGCCAAGTATCATCCTCTTTGCTCATAAGGCAATCCACATATTCGGGTGAGGAATTTGCAAGATTAACCATGTAAATATTATCCACTCTAAAACCACGAAGGATAATTTTAAAATCACTACGTCTAAACACTAAGCATTCATCCGAATCAAATAGGGCAAGATTTCCTTGTCACATAATTGACTTATGCTCAAGAGATTATGCTTTAAACCTTTCACAAGTAATATATGCTTAATAGAGGAATTTTCATCCTTGCCGACCGATCCGATGCCGATAATCTTTCCTTTATTGTTGTCACCAAAAATAACACTTCCTCCTTCTTTGTGTTTTAGTTGAAGGAATTTGGATTCGTCTCCCGTCATATGTTTGGAGCATCCACTATCAAGGTACCATAGTACACTTGATCCCTTCAAGCACACCTACAAAACAAATTAATGCGTTTTAGGTACCCATGCCATTTTGGGTCCTTGAGGGTTAGGCATATCATAATGATGCGATTGAGTGATATGTCTATGTCGTGAAAAGCATGCAGGGGCAATATGACCAATGCGTCTACAATAATGACAAGTCACATTGGGGTTATGCATCCTTCTAGGTTCATAGTAACTTGATGGACGAAAATGAATTACTCTATTTCTATTGCACATTTCATGAGAACCATTTCTCCTACTATTAGTTCTAAAATGAGCAGCGTTTCTAGAGTAATGGTCATGTGTAGATGTTCTAAGAGGTTCAAAACTCCTTCTAGTGTTTGGCCTAGAATATGCATCATTTCTAGGGTAGTCATTTCTAGGTGGTAAGTCATGTCTAGGTCTTCTAAAATGTTCAACATTGGGTCTAGCATGCATATTTGTTCTAGGATTGCTATTTCTACGATAAGCATTTGTTTTATTAATCCTAGGTTGAGCCTTAGGTGGTTGGGGTTTGGCGTCAACCTTTTCTTTAGGCTCATTCTTAAAGCCTATGCCATGCTTGGTTGATTTCAAATTAACAAGGACCTTATTCAAGTTTTTGTGGGAAGAATTAAACTTATCTAAGGTACCTTTAAGTCTATCTACCTCATTTTCGAGATGCATGCAAGAAGAGCAATTTTTAATAGAACTTTCGGGCTTGTCAGCGCTTCTTTTTCCGAAAAAATTGTTTTCCTCGTTCAACTTCTCATTTTCTAAAACCAGTTTTTCTAAATCCTTTTCTTTTAAAGAAAGCTGTTTTTGAAAATCTTTTTCTTTTAGAGAAGCATTTTCTTTTATGCTCTTGACAGTTTTTGAAGCTTTAATAAATTCAGTATATAGCTCATCAAAAGCAGTTCGCATTTCTTCAAGAGTAAAGAAGTTTTTAGAAGAGATTTGACATACCTCATCTTGCTTGTCTTCTTGTGCCATAAGACAAAGGTTTGCAGCTTCGTCTTCTTCTTCTTCGCTTGACTCATCTCCGGAGTCTCCTCCCCAAGAAATGTATGCACGTTGCTTCTTAAAAGGTTTCTTCTCCTTTTTGATGTTTGGGCAATTTGATTTGATGTGCCCGGTTTCACCGCATTCATAGCACTTTATTTGCTCGCCTTGCTTTTTGCCCTTTCGTTCATACTCCTTTCGCATGAACTTTTGAAATCTTTTGATAACGAGTCCAATCTCGTTGTCTCCGTCCTCATCAACTTGAGGTTGGCTTGTGCTTGCCTTAAGCGCTATTCTTTGCCTCCTTTGATCATCAACAAGAGGGTTAAGTATTGTAGATTCATAAGTCTTATGGTTACCTCTTAATGCGTCGATTGTGACATTTGAGAGGCTAATGGATTCTTGAATTGCGTCGGCCTTTGATCGCCATGCCGGAGTGAGACTTCTAAGAATTTTTCAAACCAGTTCTCTGTCCGTGAATGTCTTCTTGAGGGCATGTAGGTCATTTACGATTATTGAAAATCGTTCGAACATTTCATCCACCTTTTCACCTTCCTTCATGTGAAATAATTCATAAGCATGGGTTAGGAAATCAATTTTAGCTTCCCTTACCTGGTCCGTACCTTCGTACGTAATTTCCAGCTTGTCCCACATTCCCTTTGCCGTTGTGCAACACGATATTTTCCTGTAATCGTCAGCATTTACAGCACAATATAATAAATTAATTGCTTTAGCATTATTTTGAACCTTTCGGATATCATCCGCATCATATTCTTCTTCGGACTTGGGAACCCATTCGTTTTCAACCTTTTTGGTTCGAATTTGATTTTCCTTCGTTATCACCTTCCAAAGATGAAAGTTGTTTGCTTGAACAAAAATTTGTATTCTCTCCTTCCAGTACGTGTAGTTTGTACCGTTGAATAGAGGTGGTCGTGTGGAGCATTGTCCTTCAACAATTCCTACAAAAGAGTCACGAGTAGAAGCCATGGATGGTTCTCTCAAACTGTTAAGTCTTCAGAGATTTGGGCTCTGATACCAATTGTTAGATAATACGCTTAACGCTAGAGGGGAGGTGAATAGCGTTATAATAAAATTTAGGGTAAACTTGCGGAAATTAAAATTTGCAGGAAATAATTAAGTGCGTTAAATAAACAAAAGGAAAGAACGCACCGATGTATTCTGGTTCACCACAACACGTGGCTAGTCCAGTCCCCGAGAGACTCTCTCGAGATTTTCCACTAACTTGTTAAGCTTACGGGTGCTCAGCAAACCATTACAACTTAAGGACACAAGCCTTAACACCTTTACTCGGAGATACAACACTCCAAGACTTAAACCAAGGAAACACAAGTTCCTTACAACAAGAGAATCACAATTCTCTTACAAGTGTACAAAACACTAAGCACTCAAACAAAACACTCCTTAATGAGTAGATATGAGTAAAAGAAGTAGGCTCAAGATTACAACAACTATGGATAAGACTTTGGCTCTTAAAAGCTTTATGAAATGAATATAAAATGATAAACAATAATATGCAAGCTTATAGCAATAGAATGATCAGTTGTTGTGTGTTGTTGTTTTTAAAACACTGAAATGAAGCTGTATTTATAGTTGAAAAACTTGGCATTACCGTTGCCTAATTGCCAATTAAGAGTTGCTGATTTTACTCTGTGACAATCGATTGTCAGGAAGCCACAATCGATTGTTTGCCAATCATTCCAAAAATCATTCCCAGATTTTACGCTTAACAATCGATTGTCCAAGATCAACAATCGATTATTGGCAACGTTCAAATAATCATTTCCAGATTTTTCGTAAAACAATCGATTATACCAAATCAATAATCGATTATTCAGCAATTTCAAAAAATCTTTTTCAGATTTCAATATCAACAATCGATTGTACAAAATCAACAATCGATTACCAGACGGTATTTGAAAGTTTTACGACAACGGTCAGCTTCACATTCGATTGTGCAATGTTAACAATCAATTATTTATCAGACTTTGAAAATCATTTTAGACACTGCCTCGTGACAATCGATTGTTATATACTCACAATCGATTATTTAATAATTTTGAAAAGTCTGGAAGTCACTGCCTCAACACAATCGATTGTCATATGTTCACAATCGATTATTTTGTGACTTTTAAAAATCTGATGGACACTGTCTCTTCACAATCGATTGTCATTAGCTTAACAATCGATTATTCTGAGTTTTGAAAAACTTTGATGGACACTGCCTCATCACAATCGATTGTCATTAGCTCCACAATCGATTATTCTGAGTTTTGAAAATCTTTGATGGACACTGCCTCATCACAATCGATTGTCATAAGGTTCACAATCGATTGTCATGCAGGTTTTGAAAAACTTGATGCTCACTGCCTTAATACAATCGATTATCATTAGTTCACAATCGATTGTCATGCAGTCTTGGCTTAGCATAATCGATTAACATAAGTACATAATCGATTATCTTAGTCCAGATTTTAGAGGCATGTTTAAAAATCATTTTGACTAAAATAAATATGCATGATTTAAAATCGTTTAGCATTAAATTAAATATGCATGATTTTGTAAAAATAATTTTACTAGAGAAGCCATGTCATGAGTCAAGTTGTCGGATCAAGATCACAATTAAGAACGACTCATTTAAACTATAAAACTTTGTCTTGTGCTTGAATCTCGTTATCCACCAATTATGCGCTTGTACCTGAACTTCGTCATATATCACTTTGCGCTTCGTTTGTCATTCATCAAAACCTACACATAAGAACACACGTTTTAGTATAAAGCCTTGAGAACGTGTTTCCAACACATTTAACCTAGAGCTCTGATACCAACTTGTCATGATCCGAATTTTCCACCCTCGGAAGTCATGATGGCACCTACTAGGAAGAGCTAGGCTAACCAAACCTTAAACACCTAATACACTTTTATTTTTCTTCTTTTTAACAATTACCAGATGATAATGCAATAACAGTAGAATTAAATAAATAACCAGAAGTTAACAATGTTTATAGCTCAATACTACGTCTATTACAACTTTCAAAACCTCAATACCTCAAACCTGGTGCCACGGTGTCACAGACTGTCTAAGAGACACTACAAAAAAAGTCTGAAGGAAATACAATAATCTGTTTCTAAACAAAATAAAATGAAATAGGGAAATAAGATAAAGGGAGATGCCAGGGCCCGCAAACACCTGCAGGTCTACTTTAGGTCTCTGGGTGGTCTGAAGGAAGCCCTCCAACTACAGTTGTTGTCCAATGCCTGAATCTATGCAAAAGAGCATTGAGTGTAGTATCAGCACAACCGACCCTATGTACTGGTAATTGTCTAGCCTAACCTTGGCGAAGTAGTGATGAGGCTAGGACCATACTACACACAAAACTTGAGCAGTTCAAATATATATATATATATATATATGTATATATATATATGTATATATATATATATGTATATATATATATATGTATATATATATATATGTATATATATATATATGTATATATATATATATATACACACACGTATATATTTACAATAGAAAAAAATACAGGAATTAACTAGTCAATATGGGAGGGGAAGCATGCTGTGGGGGAGATAACAACACTGAATAAGAATCATTGGATAACGAAGAAAGCAGCATAGCTAGACATCAATAAAGAATCAGAAATCAATAAGTGCACGACATCACCCTTCGTGCTTTTACTCTCATCCTCACCAAGCAATGATATAATAAAAATATGCACGACATCACCCTTCATGCTTTTGCTCTCTTTCCCCACATATAATCAACAGAATTGGCACAGAATGGTACATCGTGCGGCACGACATCACCCTCAGCTTTAACCCTCTTTCTTCATAATAACAAATAATACACGACATCACCCTTCGTGCATTAACACTCTTCCTCACCCTAACAACAAACACAAATAAAGGGGCGAGGTAGTAACATAAAATAAAAGAAATCCCGGAAAGGGAACAAAACTTAAATGTTAAATCCCAACAAGAGAATAATAGCAACAAATCTCAGCATCCTGGCAAGGGAGACAATCAACAAAGTCACAAACATCCTGGCAAGGGAACAATTTAATAACTCTTTCTCTTTCTTTTACTTTTACTTCTCAACTCGTTTCACCACTTAAGCAAATGCTCCAAAGGGTTCTGTCATATCATATACATTAACAATTTGTAATATACTTGAGGCAATGCTACTCGATGTTCAAAGGTCACAATTTCCTTCACCAGCTTTTCACAACATGAGAAATCTTCACCAAGGCATGAAAGAAACAATGAAATCATGATATTCATAATATAAAGACTCACAGTTATGCTAGACACCAATGCATAGATACTAGTTACCATTCCTATACGTCATATTCAATCATTATTACATTGAAAATATGACTCAACTCCTAATCCCTCAAGTTAAGGTTAGACGAAACACTTTCCTCAAGGCCTTGAACACAACTCAGGTCTTAATTATAGCTTTGCCCCTTGGATTCACCACCAATTCATTCGTATCTAATCACAAATCACTAATTTACATCAATAAATTCTAAAGGAATCAACCCCAATGCACGAAAATGAGTTTTCCAAAGTTTTACCCAAAAAGTCAAAAATCGCCCCGAGCCAGCGTGGTCAAAACCCGATTACGCATTCCCCCACAAACTCAAATGGTTAATTTATTTTGAAATCAGACCCCAAGCCATCTAAACTCCAACACAAATATAGACACACCTTCAAAAACATTCTACGAACATATTCATCAAATCAAATTACCAAGATAACATCACGAACATCGACTTAAATCTCAAGATTACTGAAATTTCTCAAAACTCCTTTGAAAATCATATTTCCCAATAAAGGTCCGGATCACGTCACACGACGTGCGTTTTCCACCAATTTTTATGAAAACATCATAACTCATATATAACACATGTACCATGCATCGGAACTAAAATACGGGCCCGATACCAAAACGCTCCAATCAAATATCATTTCAATTTTCCTTAATAATTTCAAAAAAATAATTTTCTTTAAAAATTCATTTCTCAGGCTTGGGACCTCGGAATTCGATTCTAGAATGCGCCCAAATCCCATTTTTTATTACGAACCCTCTGGGATCGTCAAATCACCAGTCCAGGTTCATTTTCCCAAAATAGTGACCATAGTTAAATTTATTTATTTTAATATCAAAACTTAGTATTTTTCACATTTAAGCTTACCGACTACGCACCCGGACTATGCATACAAATTGAGGCAGCTCTATATGATGCTTTCAAGGCCTCGGAAGCACAACATTGGTTAGAAGCACTCGCTCCATTCAGATGCGGGGGTGAGTTTTGACGATGTATCCACCAGAGATGTGATGTCCATAAGCCCTAGCTGAGCTTCCACTACCTCATCATGTCTATGGGACTCCGACACTTTTCAAAATAAAATATATTGAGTAAGTAAGTTTCCGAATAAAAATCGCCTAATCTGTCGCCCAAATCACGTGCGCACCATCTTACTGAGCATAATCAAAGCCAATTAATGGGTCGGCCCGTTATCAAGAAGAATATGACACACGCTATAGCTTGAGTGCAGTCGCTGCTGTGCTCCACCAGCATGAGTCTTGCTTGCATAAAATTCTACCATACTTTGGCAGCTTTGTTGAAGTCAGATCAAACCATAGAGATATGAATGTTGCCTTGTTTCCTTATCCACTTAGCATTGGATTCCACAACACAAAGAGTGTGACGTATTAGCTTATATTTTGGGCCTCTAATAAAGTGTTGGAGTCTCCTTGGGTTAGCATTCTCAACCCCCAAATAGTCATACCATGACTCTCTATCCATTCGGCATATCATTCCCTTACACATGAAATGTCCAATTGGTAATCCTAGTTAGAATATAGCTCTCGAATCACGCTCAGGTTTGCAGGCCTCGGGCATTATAAGAACTTGTGCATATTTAAAGCTTTCAGCCTGTCAAGTATCTCATGGAAGTTTTTCTCTAAGGCCATGGTATTACTCCCCATCTCTGAAATGTACCGACCAGATGGCATGAAGTCCCTATGCCATGCAATAGCTGCAGCATTAACCAAATCCAAACGAGGCCTCTTCCGTTGTCCGCTGAGATTCCTCGGCGACCTGTTTCCCTTTGGACTGCTGTGAAGAGCTTTCTCTTACTTACATGTTTTGGGCATAGGGGAAGTGGTGGAGGACTTTCTAATGTCCTTGCCTTTGCTAAATCCCTCACGTGCAATAGTTTCATGCCACACAATTAAACGTGGATGTGGCAACTGGTAAAGAAATATGCCTAAGGTTGTCGTGCAAGTCATGAAATGATCCTACACTTATAACTGAAGGCACAATGTACACTGTGTCACAATTTTCGATGCAACATGGCAAGTGTTGAACCCTAAAGTTATGGGTACTCAAGACTTCTCCATGCCACACAATAGTGATTGATCATGGCCCCGTGAATTCACATTAAGGTAAGTAAGAGGCATATGGTATGCACCTTTCACAACTTCTAGTCTATACTAAATTAGTCAAATTTACCATCCCCAGTCAAAGCTCGTTAAAGAGGATCTATAGGGCTCATGGAGGCACTAATGATGTAGCATCACTTTCCACCACAGAGATCATGGATAGCTCTTCATAGTGGACGAGTTACTTGAGTGCTTTATAAATATTGAATACCTCCACTCAATAATCCACTCTCATTGTCATCCTTCTTTTGCACACATCGATAATAGGTCGGCCCGCGGCTAAGAATGGATGTCCCAAAATAAATGGGACTTCCTGATCAGGATCGTAATCCAAGATAATAATATCAGTCGCGAATATGAAAGAACCCACTTGAACTAGAACATCTTCAATCACTCCCTCAAAATGAGCAACAGAGTGATCGACTAACTATAAGATAACTGTTGTTGGGCGTGGCTAACCCAACTCCAACTGTCTGAGCACAGATAGCGGCATCAAATTGTTGCTCGCTCCAAGATCACATAAAGCTTGCCCAATAATATGTTTACTAACTGAGATTTGGATAGTAAAACTATTTGGATCCTTCAATTTCTGAGGTAACTTGTCCTGAATTCTTAAACTGCACTCCTCAGTGAGTGACACTGTTTCGAACTCGGTTGGCCTCCTTTTATTTGCCATAACGTCCTTAATGTACTTTGCATATTTGGGTACTTCTTATAAGATGTCAACCGATGTAATATTAATTTGCACATGCTTCAAAATATCAAGAAACTTTTTATATATGCGGCATTTTCCCCTTATTTCTGCAATCTTTGAGGGAATAGAGGTGGTGGCCTTGCAACTAATGGTGGGGGTTCCTCTTCCACCGCCTTTCCAACTGGTTTCTTTGGATCCTTAGTTTTTTCTGATGTTGCTTCTATGGCGGTGAATCCCTCATTAAAAGTCACTTGTTTCCTCTTTTTAGACTGAACTTCTTCTAGTTGTCTCCCATTCCTCAAGAACACGGTATTAAGGGCTACCCTAGGATTGACTTCAACATCACTTGGAAGAACTCCAGCTGGTCTAGTGTTTTAAGCACTGGCAAGCTGTCCCATTTGGCATTCCAAATTTCTCATTGTTGCGGCTTGGGCATGATGTTCTTCCATCACTTTTTGAGAGAGGGCTTACTGGTCAACCATCACTTTCTGAGACAGAGCTTGATGTCCAGCCATCACGTTTTTCAACATGTCTTCAAGGTGACTTGTAGAACTTGCTTGTTGTTCAACCTGAGGTGGTCTATAACTCTGTTGAGGTGCTTGAGGCATGTATTGATTTTGAGTACCTTGGTTTCCACCCTAAGAGAAGTTTGGTTGGTTCCTCCAGTTGGGATTGTAATTGTTTCCATTTTGATTTGTTTGGCCCCTATTTGAATTACCCGCAAAACAGGCATACTTTGGGTTAGTGGGGCATATGTCGCTCGTGTACCCCTCTCCACATTTTCAGAAAAAAATTCTAACCTGCTGCACCAATTGTGCTTGTTGCTTGTTGATAATCAAGGTCATCTTACCTATGTGTTGTCCATCTCTCCTGGCCAATACGGATGGATTTTGGAGAATTTGTTCAATAATGCATAAATCTCGTCAAAGCTTTTCTCCAACACTTGATCTCCAGCTGTAGCATCTGCCATAATTTTTGTATTAGGATGTGTCCCTTCTATAAAAGTGTGAGATAAAACTTCATTCGTCTGATTGTGATGAGGATAGTCTCTGAGTAGCCCCTTGAACCTTTCTCAAGCTGAGTATAAAGATTCTCTTGCTTTCTTTTTGAAGACAACTATCTCACATCTGATCTTTGCAATTTTTCCTGTAGGGACGAATCTTGCTAGAAATTTTCTTGCCAAATCATTCCATGATGTAATGGAATTAGCTGGTTTTTCCATTAGCCACCACTTATATTAGCCCAACAGAGAGAATGGAAAAAATATGAGCATCACATAACCTAGAGTGACCTTGTTAGTGATATAAGTATCATTAACCTCCAAGAAGTTAAGAATATGCCATTGTGGATCCTCGTGTGGAAGACCCATAAACTGCCCGTTTGCATGAAGTAGCTGGATCATGATCTGTTTCAGCTCAAAGTGCCTAGTGATTCTAGGCTTCACAATACTGGAGGTGATATTCGCAATGCTGGGCATATCCACCTCCTGAACAACATTCTCCTCTACCATGTCCACATGAAATGGAACAAGTGCCTAATTATTATCCATGTTCCTTACTTCCCTTAACCTCCCGCAAAAGGTTCTCTCGTGTTCAGGATCAAAGCCTTGAAGTCGGTCGTGCTTCTGACCCTACGCATTCAATCAAGGTTCTTGAGATTCGAGCAACAAGCAATTAATATTAAACGCGACGAAATAAACAATTAAAGAAAAAACTAGAAGTAGTTAATACTCAAGTCCCCGACAACGACAGCAAAAACTTATTGCTCCCAAATGCACACGCAAGTATACGTGGTTGACAAGTAATATTATGATATGTTTAGTGTTGAACCCACATAGACTTGTATAAACTACTCACTAAAACACTAAAATTACTATTCAATCCTACTAAAATCAAAGTACAATAATATTATTATACTATACTGCGATTCTAAATAATAACATTATTATCAAATAACGAATTGATTATTGTGTATTCAGTAGGGACAAGTATTCTAGGGTTGTGATCGATTCACTATTCGTATTTTTTTAATTAACTTTCCCTTTCATATAATTCACTCATAGTTTCTTATTAATTGATAAATGCTCTCACAGCCTTCTCCCAAAATTCTACTCAGCTGTCACGATCCAATATCCACTAAGGGTCGTGGTGGCACCGGACACAACTATCAGGCAAGCCAACCAAATTACTCGATTAAGTTTTTATTTAACAATTTTTGAAAATTGAGGCTTTCCTTCAATTTTACTAGTAAAAGACAATATTTACAATGTAAATAAGAGAATGGTTGGAAGTAAATACAAGATACCCAATAATCGTATCAGAGACTGGTGTCACAAATGCATGAGCATTTACTAAGAAGTAAATAAAATGCAACAAGCATCCGAAATACAATTGTGGACAGAAAATAGATACATATAACTAAAAGTGATTTTGCTGGCTACGTATCGCCTCGAGAAGTGCAGATCACGTGAGTCTTCATATCAACCATTCTACCACGCCCAGTAGGCCACTAGAGATGCATATCATGTGCATAAAAAATGGACAGAAGTGTTGTATGAGTGCAAAATATAATGTGTACTTAGTAAGTTCGCATCTAATCTCGAAGAAGTAGAGACGAGAGGTCGACTTCAACACTTACTAAGGGTCCAGTAATTTGATGTCAATAATACATTAAATCGTGGATTTCTATAAACATGATTTTTACTCCAATAGAAAGAAACAAGTAGACAATTATTTCTTTTATAGAAGAGTTCTGAAATTTCTTTTTCATTATTTATCTAAATATTCTCAAGCCATGAAGAGGCAACAACAACTTTAATAAGTTCAAGGAAGCAATACAAGCATGCGTAAATCATGGCGAGGTGTGCGGCCCACTCCAACATAAAATAAACTATGCACTGCCGAGGGTCGAACGTCGCAAACCATGGATGCATCTATTTAATTTGTCGAGTTGTTTGGCCCGTTCCAAAAATAAACAGACAGACAGTTAATCAAGAAGTCCACACAGAGCAATTACTAAAGGAAAACAAATCCTCTTTTAACCATTTGAGAAAAATGAAGTTTTACATGTTTAGAAATTTATTTACCAATTCAATGTGATTTAAGCAATTCAAGCTGTCAATAAGTTCATAAATAATAGAAATATAACATGCTTTTGGGTCTTAAACTACCCGGACAATAGCATAATAGTAGCTATGCACGGACTCTCGTCACCTCATGCGTATGTTGCCCCCACAAATAGGAGCACATAACCATTTATTTAACCTATGGGGACAATTCCCTCTTACAAGGATAAAAAGGAGGCTCACCTCGCTCCAAAGATCCATGACCGGCATTCCACGCCCTTTTGAAAACCCTAATCGATGCTAAATGCTCCAAAACTAGCGAAATAATAGGAAACCCAATGAAAAGACACCCTAATACTTATAACAATTCAACTTATGTAAAATCTCAACTTTGCTCGAAAGGTTGACAAAATCACCCTCGGGCCCACGTGCTCGGATTCTAATATTTTTTGAAGATAAAGTTTACCCACAACCTCACGAACTCAAGTATATAATTGGCTCTCAATTTCATGTCCAAAGATCCAAGAATATAAATTTCCTGGTTTTTCTTCAAAATCCCAAAAATTGATACTAATTTACATGATTTTCCATGTTAAAATATAATCCAAGAAATTAACTTGCATTAGGTGGGAAACACTTACCGTGACATGGATGATGAAAATGGAGCTCCAAAATCACTTCTAGGTCGGCTCTCATGGATGAAATGAGATGAAATGAGCCAAACCCACTTCTTTACACTTATACACTGCCCAGACGAGTCTTCTTCGCGTTCGCAAGATCCCCCATCGCGTTCGCGAAGAAGAAAATTCCCAAAAATCCATTTTCCAAACTCTTCTCATATAGACTCTAGTATCCATAACATTATGTACAAAACTCCAAATAACAAATGGTTTAATATTTTAAAAACTAGAAACCATGATCTACAACTTTTATGTTTTGGTCATCTCCCAATTCCTCTTTTGAGATATAAGCTTCCGAATTCAGACCTGCGCAGCAGAGATTTCCTTCTTTGCGAACATGAGAACCTCTTCGCGAACGTGAAGAAGGTAGTCCTTGAGGCCAAATCTTTCTTCATGAACGCGAAGAACAACACTAGATACCAGCATCAGCTGTTTCAAAACTGCCGAAACTACCTTGAAACACACCCAAGGCCCCCTGGACACCGTCCAATCACACAAACCAGTCCCATAACATAACACGGACTTGATCGAGGCCTCAAATGACATCAAACAACATCATAATCATGAATCGCACCCTGATTCAAGCTTAATGAACTTTAGAACTTCAAACTTTTACATTCGAGGTCGAAACCTATCAAATCACATCCTATTGATCTCACATTTTGCACGTAAGTCACATGCAACATTACGGACCTACTCCAACTTTCGGAATAGGATTTTGACCCCGATATCAAGAAGTCCACTTCCGGTCAAACTCCTCAAAAACCTTCAAATTTCTATCTTTAGCCAAATGATTCCAAAATGACCCACATACCTCCAAATTCACTTCCGAACACGCTCCCAACTCCAGAATCACCATACAGGGCTATTAACACAGTCAGAATCTCAAACAGACATCGATAACACTGAAATGCACTTCAAGCCAAACTTATGAAATTTCTTCCAAAATGCCAAATCCACAATAGGTGCCAAAACGCTCCTGGGTCATCCAAGACCCGATTCGGGCATACGCCCAAGTCCAAAATCATCATACAAACCTACTAGAACCTTCAGATCCCAATTCTGAGGTTGTTTACTCTATAATCAATTCTTAGATAATTCCTTCAACTTAAATCTTCCAAAATGAGAGTTCTCTTCCCAAATCAATCCTGAACTTCTCGAAATTCTATTCCGACCACACATACAAGTAATAACACTTAAATAAAGCTGCTCATGGCCTCATACTGCTGAAAAATGCACTAGTGCTCAAAATGATCGGTAAGGGTACTCCCACTTGTACATGTGTTCATCCTTGAAGGTGCTGAGAACTACACCGAAATATTTTGAAATCACTGTTTAGCACCTCGTGCACCTCCCTGTGCTACCAAAGCTCAGTTGAGCACATCACCTTGATTAATTCTGAAGATATCCCCTTTTATTCAAGCAACTAAGCCTTATAGCCTAAATCCAACATCCGAGATTTTCTGCCAGGCGTGTTTCCAACATACGAACATCATATCAATCAACACCACGATACACCAGAACATGACTACATAGCTTTGCTGAAATTCACAAATTTCACTGCTTTACTCACAGGACCACAATAACTTCCCCTAAACACAATAGTCAAAATTCCACGAACTTGGTGCTCCCATCGCACCACATGACACACACTAGTGTTGCTCTATCTCATACAATACCGCCATGATGGAGGAGATGTGGAGAAATTCACAACCGCTATCGAGACAAAAATTAACTGGGTCTATACTCCAGGCAAGAACTATCACCTCATTTTGAACCAAACAATGGCTTAGATCCTTAACATACTTCATATACTCTGATTGCAATGATCTTGAATTCAGTGATCTCATCTCACCCAGTACGAATTGCTCCGGCTATGAACCGTTTCGGACATGATCAAAAGTCTTATATGATGCTACAATGTGCCAATAGGCTACCAATTAGAATGCGATACAAAAGGGAAAAAGAACTCTAAAAAGGAAATTCAATTACCCTGCTCGTGAATCATACATGCGTGCGGGCACACAATTAATATGAGCCTTTCTCAGAAAAAGGAAAAAAAACACATAAAACAGATATGGGGAATTGTACTAAACATCACATTATGGCGCCGTGCAACCTGATCCAACTAGCATACCCATGGCGGCGTGTCACCCGATCCACATAACATACTCATGGTGAATGCCACCCGACCCACACATAGAACTCACATAAGGATATGCATACCGAGCTAGATTTTCTTATTACAACAAAATACCGAATCGGTCACAAACACGCTAAGTGCAAAATATCGTCCCTCGGGGAACATATAGTGGCATAGGCTACAAAACGCAAGCACAACTGAGGTGCGGTTACGTCTGAATCTCAAGAGCTATTTTTCTCACATAATATCATTTCTATGCGGACCCTCAACACTAAGCAATTTCTCAAGCTATCTTACAACTCACATGGAACAATGTTCACTGCATAAAATATCTGACATCAAAATAACACCTGACCACTCCTTCATCAGGACTACATTACAGAAATGAATACGTTTAACCTGATATAGAGCCCATATTCACATTTTAATCAATCCACTGACCTCAAGCCGATTTTGATCGCACTAAAATAGGCTGATTACATTCCAAAGGTCCATAATAACTCATCTTCCTCTCATAACACATAAGAACATCCATCATAGTCAGAGAAATCATCCGCAATCCACCACCAAACAGACTGAGTGCCCTCTAAGCAACTATTCTCAAATAAACGATATTAACACAACCTTTATACTTTGTTTAAATCTTTAATCAATCAAGTGACTACCTGTCACACTTATACAATCTTCTTGTGGGATGCCCTCCCAACATCTACCATAACAATTAACTGGGTCGTACCGCTAAACCTCTGGTTGCACTATCGCTGAGAAGCGACCAGGAATCATTAACCGGGATAAAAAGCTTTTTTTACAAAACACTGATCTCAGGCGACGCTGAGGACAATACCAGCTTGCTTCAATCATCGAAACTCCTTTCCTGCTCATCTGAGCACATGACATCCTTGTCATTCCTAACCGTAAACTTGATCCTTATTTCAATTTCAATACCACTCACTGCACCCAACATGCCAATATACGATATAATGCGATCATTATCATAACTCTAGAACCACTAAAAGACTAACACTTCATCATATAAAAGCTTCTTGCTTAACTCATTTCAAGAGAACCATAGCAATACACAGGTGAATTCTCATAATCGTGGAAATATGGAAATCTCTAGGTAGTGGTCTGAGCCACCATAACCCTTCCGGGACCCGCTTCCACATAACTGGCCACAATAGTAGAATACTTTCTCATTAACACAAATTGCGACGGCTGACAAGCCTTACACGCACTGTCACAAAGCGCTGATCACTACCACTCATATGCCAGTTCAGCTATGACTAACCAATCTACCTCCTTCCGGTTTATCCTTTATTGCTTTAGAAATAACAATAACTCCATTTAACACATAACATCCTCAATCTGTACTCATCCTGAGTGACTTTGAATCACGAGACCATGCTTTCTCAAGTCCCACGAATCATTTTGTACCTCCCAATTGCCACATCGCAAGCCCAATACATCATAGAACATTCTGTGCCTCTTCTTATAGGCTTCTATCGAGCTTGATTCTTAACCGTACCTATAGGCTCGAAATCATTAAGCATCAACCTTATCTTTGAATTCTCTAAGATTGTTGTTGAGAACCACCCGTTCTGACTTGTCCCGATTATAATCAACTCCATGATTCTTCTAGCATAAGCATACCCTATCAACAGAACACCCGACATGATTATTCTCCAAGTCTGAACATGAGCGGACAAGGCCAACCATAGCACACCTTTAACAATCCGTTCGCTCAATCTACCACTAATGCTCCTCTCCCGTTGCTAAAACAACTTACCAATACGTCGATAACCTGAAACCTCACAAGAAGATAACCATACAACCCAATCATAGGCGGTGAGACTCTCCCACTTGTCTTGAAGCCATTTATTACACAACCCTGGAATTCGCCAGGATTCTTAATCTCTTATTGACACAACCTTGCGCAATCAACCACCTAAATTCTCGAAATCTTTCTATAGAACCCCCTTTTTATATTATGAACCATCAAACATATTTGCACAGGCGATATCTTTGCCTTATAACAAATAGAATATTTTCACGGAAGCTTCGCCAACCACGCAATCGCTAACCTGCTCACAGGAATAACCTACCTGTAGAAATCACTTCCCGACATCTTCCAGTGCTGCTACATGGGGTACACTAACTACAACATCATTAACCCATCCTGAGCCCGAGCTCACTTTCCAGTTGCACAAGTTCATTCACCCCTCATGACATCAATTAACGGTGTGGCAAAATTCTTCCATTTCAAAGTTATATTGCATCCTTCTTTATTGAAGAAGCTCCTTCATATTATATCAAATCTCCTGCCGCATAATGGCCTATGCTTTAAATTAATTCGTAGGCCTAAATCACCAATCACAAAAATTTTCTCCAAATCACTTCAAACTCTTATTAAGGTGTACAGTCATCCTACCACAATGCTCATATGCAGTTCCGCCACTCTCGCACTTTGGAGGAACTAATCCCTTTAATCGACTACTCAACCCTTGGCCTCTTATACTACGCCTTCTAGAGATTTTTAGCCACCGACTGACACCTCCTACATGTTTCTATCCTCATCCTTTGCTGCTTAGTTGTTGCTTTAAATAAAATCTATCATTGTGGCCCTTGAACCTACAATTGTTGTTAACTTTACACCTAGCGGAAGATCATCTTTCTCATACCGTTGACATTAGAAACACTGATTCAACCCAAATTGCCGCACCCTGTGATTTCTGGGAGCCGCATTTTCAGTACTATTTCACTATAGCTTGCCCCAAGGACAAATTGCAAAAGACCATAACCTGGCGAACTTAATATATACAATTGAAGATGGCGATACTATTTCACAGATAAAGACTACACCCAGCCTCGCTTCAACATTAACACAATTCTAAACATTCATAGGCCAAATGCTTTTCTCTTTCCAGGAATAACAAATCTCTAGATCATGCACTGAGTAAACCTCCCTTCAGGTCATTCGCTGCCCCGACACACAGGCAAATACCCCACCATCATATCAATACCGTGAAATGATCGATCGTAAGCAACATGGAAATTTGTGCCTAGCCTCAGAGCTTTGAGAAGCATCGCTACTAGGCTGAAATAATAGAATATCTTTCCAAAAAGCGACGATTATAGCCCAGACAACTATATAGGGAGAGACAGTCAGCAATGCATCGATCGTACCATAACAATTCCTCAATTCTCGATTTATAAGATGGGGTTCGCGTCGCGCAAGATTGAGCAGGAATAAATTAAAGGCATATGCCTCCAAGGATCAAATCTCACGATAAGGAATCAAGAAAGGAAGTACTTCTAAGAATCCTGCAGCCTTCCAAGGATAAGTACATACGTCTCTGTACAAATTTACGAGACTCTACTAGACTTGCTCATGACTCGTGAGACCCTAGGAACCTAGTGCTCTGATACCATGTTGTCACGACCCAAAATTCGCTAAGGGTTGTGGTGGTGCCGAACACAGCTGTCAGGCAAGCCAACCAAATTACTCGCTTAAGTTCTAATTTTAACAATTTTTGAAAACTTACTTTCCTTCAATTTTACTAGTAAAAAATAATCTTTACAATGTAAATAAGAGAATGCTTGGATGTAAATACAAGATACCTAATAATCATTCTAGAACCTGGTGTCAAAAATGCATGAGCATTTACTAAGAAATAAATAAAATGCAACAACCGTCTAGAATAAAAGAGTGGACATAAAATAGATACAAATAACTGAAAGAAACTCTGCTGGTTGTGGGTTGCCTAAGAAGTGTAGCTCACCTAAGTCTCAAACATCGAAAATAGAAGTTTGAAATTTCAAAGTTGATTAAGCTTGGATTGGAGGTTGATTCATGATTTTAGCATTATTTGCTGTGATTTGAGGATTCAAGCGAGTCCGTGTTTGGTTTTTAGACTTGTGTGAATATTTGGTTTGAAGCTCCGAGGCTCGGGTGAGATTCGGGATAGCTTCAGAGTGATTTGCTAAGAAATAAGATTTTTGGTGCTGGTACGATCGCATTTGCGATACTTGGTCGCAAATACGACATGGCAATTGCAAGTTCCTTCTCGCAATTGCGAGCCTTCGCTTTAGGGGAAATATTGCAATTGCAATATGTTGGTCGTAAATTCCACATCACATTTGCGGGATTTTGTTCGCAGTAGCACACCTGGGCGGCTGACGGGTCGTTTGCATTTGCGACATTTAGGATCGCTTTTGCAAGATCTGAAGGGTTCGCAATTGTGAAACCCTTATCGTATTTGCGAAGTAGGCCAGTTCAGTCGGGGCCGCATTCGTGATGAAATCTTTGCTTTTTCAAATTCGCATTTGCGATCCCCCTGTCACAAAAACATCAGAGGGTTGTGTCCAGTTATTAAATTTGGAACTTAGCCCATTTTCCTCATTTCCCACTTGGCCTTAGGTGATTTTTGAGAGCATTTAATGATAGTTTCCATCATTATCAAAGAGGTAAGAAATTTCTATGCATCTTAAGTTAAATACATGGATTGTGGGTATATTAACATGTAAAAATCAAGGAAAATCATTGTGTTTAGGTGAAAACTTAGAAATTTCATGTTATTGGAATTCGGCTACGACTTTGGGTATGAAATTGAGAGTAAATCATGTATTTGAGCTCGCGAGGTTATGTGTAAACTTATTCGTTGAAAATTTTGGAAATCCAGGCGGGCTCGAGGACGTTTTTGTCAACGTTTCTATCGGGGTTAGGAATTGTGGTAAATTGGGTTGTATTGACTAATTGAGTATATATTAGTGGTTTTATATGATTATTAGCCAGTTTTGGAGTATTTTTGCATGGATTCGAGTCTTCGGAAAGGTGCGGAATGCCGATTATGGATCTTCGCAGCGAGGTGAGTCTCCTTTCTAACCTTGTAAGAGGGAAATGTCCCCACAGGTAAATTAATTGATTATGTGCTCCTATTTGTGGGAGCCGTGTACGCACGAGGTGGCGAGAGTCCGTGAATAACAATTATAATGTTTATGTCCGGGTAGTATAGGACTCAAAAAGCATGTAATACTTGGAATATTTGTAAACTTATTGACCGATTGAATTGCTTAAATCACATCAAAACAGTAAATGAATTCCAAAAGGATTAAACATCATTTTCTCGATCGTTAAAGAGAATTGCAATTTTTTGGGTAATTATTGTTCCTTGATGAAGTCTTTATTTACTGTTTGAATGCATGTTTATATATGTACCTGAGCATGGATGATTCGCGAGCTAGGTGTTGTTTATTTATATTTGACCGCGTCTCCTGGATAATTCGCAAGCGGGGTAATAGATGCATCTATGGTTTGAGCCGTTCGACCCTCGACGGTGCACAATTTATTTTTATGTTGGATCTGGCCGTACGTCCCACGACGGTTATTTGTGCATGCATGTATTATTTCCTTGAACTTATTAATATTGTTATTGCCTCTTCATGGCTTGAGAATATTTGAAAAATAATGAAAAAGGAATTTTGGGAAAATCCAATAAAAGGAATAATTGTCTACTTGTTTCCAGCTATTTGGTAAAAATCATGTTAGTAGAAATTTTCGATTTAATGTATTATTGACATCATCGTTGGACCACTAGTAAGAGTCGAAGTTGACCATCTCGTCTCTACTTTTTCGCTACTATACAGGTCACTCATTAAGTATACGTTGTTTCTTACTCATGCTACACTTAAGTAAATTTTGTTGCACAGGTATATGTGACTCTAGCGGCCTACTGAGGATAGCACCACAGATAATTCTGGGACTAGGTGAGCTGCATTATTCGAGATGACCGCAGCTAGTACAGTCCCTTCCAGTCTACTGCATTTACTTCCTGTCCATTGCATTCCGGACGGATTTTGTATTTTATTTCCTTATCAATAGATGATCATGCATTTGTGACACCGAATTCTGGGAGAATTTTTGGATTATTATATGTTAAGTTTGTTAAAGGTTTCGTGGTTTTTTTTTGTAAATTATATTATTCGTTATTTAATATGTAAAGAAAACTGATTTTAGACAATACTCAAATTGAGTATTCCGATTGGCTTGCCTGACAGTGATGTCTGGCGCCACCATGACCCTTAGAGGATTTTGGGTCGTGACATATTCACAACTAGGAAATTAATCGAGTTTCAGTTGAATCGACTAGAGAAAAAGAAGAAGAGATGACGAGGGACGAAAAATAATACCAACGTGAATCAAAGAATTAAGAAATAACTCACCAGCCAGGCTCAAACTTGCGATTGATATCCTGATTTAGCCGCCAAATAACGTCAATCACTTGTTCTTTGCCAAGAAAAAATAAACATCATTTTGCAGCCTGACCGACCCTAAATGTTAAGAAAACTCGGAGGAATGTCCTTGCATCAATGAATTAGGCTTTGGCTTTTAGGGCTCGAACCCTAAATTTAATATTTGAGAAGTTCCAGACAGAATTGAGGGAAATGGTTTTGGGTTATGGAAAGAGGAAGGGCTTGGGGTTATTTGGTGTAACATTGAGGCGGATTGAAGGTGGCGCCACCACCGGAGAATGTTAGGCGGCGCTAGGGTTTTGCGTTTGATCGGAAATTCAAGAATTTCTATGGGATTGGAGAGGAATTGTTTAGAGATTTGGGATGGGGAGGTGGAGATGAGTTCATAGTGTTAGATTGGGGTCATTTGGTGGTGGCGCCGCCGGCTCATAGAGGTGGCAAATTGAGACAGCAGCTAGGGTTCGATGTGGTCTCTAAGACGGAGGAAATGAAAGAGATGGAACGAAGGGATGATTTGGACAGTTTTATATTAGGAACATCCATAGTTCACAACCGTTGGATCAAAGAAGATCGACGGCCTTTATCTCAGGTTATTGAAAATTGGGTCGTTTCAATTGAGTGGGAGATTGGACCGGGTATTAGGCAGGTTTGGATTGATTTTGGTAGGGTATTTGGACAGGTTAGAGGGGGGATTGATTTCAGCTTAGAAAAATTGGATGGTTTGCCCAAAAACTAATCTTCTTCATTCTCTTTTTTTCTTTTCTCTTTTTTTTTAAATTTCAAAATTGCTTTCTTTTCCAGAAAACTAAAATTAAAACGTAAATTATATATTAAAACTAAATTAGCCTATCAAAATATAATACATTTTAAACTATAATTAACACAAACAATTAGAAAGCAAATTTAAAGAAAAATACCAAAATTCGAATTTAAACAACAAAAAATGCGAAAATAGTTATTTTTGGTGATTTTCTAATTTTATGAAACATTAATTTACGAATTAGTCTAAAAATATAAAATTAGATACTAGATGCAAATGAAACAAACTTTTTATTTTTTGAGATTAAATCAAATTAAACGTGTGCACAAAATGTAAACAAACAAGAAAGTTATGCAATTATTCCTAAATACCAAATCATTAAAGGAAACAAATATAACTTTTGGAATTTTGTAGGAGCAAATCATGTGAGGTAAAAATGACGTGCTCACAACAGTCTTGTCAAACTAGCAGTGGCCACAAAGAATATAAGTGGAAAAGAAAATGTAGTCACCCTCCTCCATTCATCGATAGACCAAACAGAGGTACGCAAAATAAACTTGACTTGGCACTGGCGCAATTGTATTATGTCATATTTGCAGGACGAAGTACTTCCACCTGACAAAAAAAGAACCAAGAAGCTTCAAATACAGGCAGCCCGATACAATACATCAACCATGATCTGTACAAAAGAACATTTGGCGGTCCCTTTACAAAGTGCCTAGGACCAAACCAAACTAGGCACATCCTCGAAGAAGTACACAAATGTTAGGCCACAGTGGATCCCATACCGGCAATCAAGCCCTTATTTGATGCCTCATACGGGCAGGCTATTATTGGCCCACCATAAAAAAGGAAGTCGTTGACATTGTTAGGAATTGCGAACAGTGCCAAAAATACAC
Source organism: Nicotiana benthamiana (assembly GCA_034376525.1). NCBI lineage: Eukaryota > Viridiplantae > Streptophyta > Magnoliopsida > Solanales > Solanaceae > Nicotiana > Nicotiana benthamiana. The sequence goes on along the minus strand of CM067324.1, from coordinate 23,989,933 downwards.
TCCAATGATCCACCAGTCCGGTAAGCACCTCCACTCCGTCATATCGCCTTGGCCATTCATCTAATAAGGGATGAACATCGTTGGACCCCTTCCAGTGGGACAACGTAATGTACAATTTTTCTTTTAGTTTTAACTAACTATTTTTCCAAGTGGGTAAAAGCAGGGGCAATCGCCCAAATAGGTGAAGAGAAAGTTATCATATGCCGCTTCAGCATCCCCAAAGAAATCAGTTGTGATAACAGACCCTAATTCACCGGAAAAAAGACCACTGAATTCTTTGAGAAATGGCACATCAAGCGAATACTCTCCACTCCATATCATCCTACAGGAAACGGCCAGGTGGAATCCTCCAAAAAAACAATACAGAACATCATGAAGAAGAAGCTTGAGGATGGCAAGGGACTGTGGCATAAACTGCTATCAGAAGTGTTATGGGTATACTGCACCACATCAAAAATAAGCACATAATAAATGACATATTCACTAGTCTATGGAACTGACGCAGTGAGACTAGTCGAAGTCGGGAAAACAAGTTTTAGATACTCCAACGAGAGCAGGCCAAGTACTGACGAAAACAGAAAGCAAGACCTCAACGAAACAGATGAGCGAAGAGACATGTCCTACGTAAGAATGATAAGCTCAAAAACACCAAGTAGAATGGTACTACAACAAAAAAGCAAAAGTCAAACCACTCAAGGTAGGAGACTATGTACACGAAGTCAAAACAGAAGCGAGCAAAGACCCACGGGAAGGCAAACTAGGAACCAATTAGGATATACCATACAAAATCATGGAAAAGGCAAAAAAAGGGTCATTCCAACTAGAAACATTGATGGAAAAACTACTACCAAATAATTAGAACATCGCCCACCTCAAATATTTCAACCTCTAAATGCGGACGTCCTCCAAGTCGTACTCTTTTTTCTCTTACCTGAGTTTTGTCCCAATTGGGTTTTCTCGGGATGTTTTTAATAGGGTGGCAAAAAGGGAGTCTTGAAGTTTTTAGGTGTTAATTTTATCGCCCCGCCTAGCGACTACTTTTCTAGGCCGCGCGATGAAGGGATTGGATAGACTGGAACTCCTCGAGTGTGTGTATGGACTAAACAGAAATATGTTATATTCTCTAGTGAATAAACAAATAAGTATATGACATTCTTACACAACTTCATCAAATTTACATATCACGCCAACGCAAAGGAAGTACACATTCGATTTCACTCGAAATATTTTCTAAGTCTACTTTCGTCCTCAGTCAATTAAATTACATTCAACCCCATTTGAATCGATGTGCATTCGATCTTGTTCGAATCAATCCATATTCGACCTTGTTCGAATTGATCCACATTCAACCTCGTTCGAATCTCAACATTCGACCTCGTTCGAATTGATCTATATTCGACCGACCGAAAGTCAAGGACTTTATCACAAAAGAACACACACGCGAAACAAAAAGAAAAAAGAGATCGAAATACACAGCAAAAGAAAGTTGTGCCATTTCAATCATTCTATTCCAATACATGTTTACAAATGGCTGGAAAGACACCCCCACAAAAAATAGCAAAAAGCAAGTACAAAAACTTTCACGCTGCATCATCCCCAGTCACTGAATACTCATCATCGTACCAAGGGTTGGAGGCAAGGCCATTTTATGAATATAATTTATTCATATATTTTTATATGTAAGTATTAAAATTGTAAATAAAATATGAATAAATATATCATATTCTCTCATACTTTCTAAATACTTCCTAGGAGAAAGAGATATGAAAATCGAATGAAAAAAAAAGGAATTGAGTAGTCAATTGGGAATGAAGAAGCAAAATGGACTCATGCACCATAGTTGCAATGATAGCAATTGAGAATCATGAAGAAAATCACCATTGTTGCAACTAGAGAACTACAGTGGAAATTGTAGCCTTTCTCTGCAAAAGGAAGTCCATATGATAAGACCATAGTTGCAACAACAATTTTCATAGTTGCAACTATGGAGAATCTTAGGCCAAAAAAACACTATAAATAGAGAGTGCATGTTGGAAGAAGATATAGAGTCTTACGGGAGAGATCTAGTCTTTGCACTCTCTTTTCTTTAGTATTTTTTACTAGTTGTCTTTCTTTTAAAATAATAATATTTCTTCATAAGTTCTTTGTTCCTAAATTAGTTTTTCCTTACTTCATAATGGAGTAAACTTCTTTTGTTCGGATAGTTGCGGAAGATTGATATATATATATATATATATATATATATATATATATACATATATATATATATATATATATATATATATATATATGTTATCTCAGTTTTAATACATTCTTGGTATGAAACTTTCTATTTATATTTTATATTGTGCTATAATAATAATTTTTACGGAAAAGGGTCAGAACTGCCCCTAACGTATTGACGCCAGTTTAAAAATGCCCTCCGTTAGCCTATTTTGAAAAAAATGCCCCTACCGTTAAAATGCTGGCATATTTGTGCCCCTAACGTATTGTCTCCAGTTTAAAAATGCCCCTACCGTTAACCTATTTTGAAAAAAATTCCTCCACCGTTTTAAATATAAGTACACTCAGTTGTTAGACATAGGGGCACAAATATGCCAAATTTTTAACGGTAGGGGCATTTTTTTCAAAATAGGTCAATGGAGGACATTTTTAAACTGGAGTCAATATGTTAGGGGCGATTCTGGCCCTTTTCCCTAGTTTTTTAACTAATCATTGTTATCACTTCTATATATTTTATCTTTAATTTACTCTTATATTAATTTTGTAATTTTCACGGAGCAAAATTAAAATATAGTAACTATTGATTAAAGTAGTGAAGTGAGAGTAATTATTAGTAAGCTATTATTAAAAGTCCGTAATCTTGCTTACCTCAGTTTTAATTCCCACGGAGGAATTGTAGTCGCAGGAATATTGATTTAGTAAAAATATTCTTACGAAGTTTTTACTATCTTTAGCACAATTCAGACCAAAAGATATTTTGATTTAACTGTCACCAGTTTTAACTCAATTACATAACCTCTCGGAGTGTTGTTACTTGACTAATTCTTGGTGAGATAAGATTTAATTGTAGTAGCAATAAGCAATTATCCTTTAGAGAAATACATGTAGAAAGTGAGATTTTATTATAATATATTATCAAGTGAATTTGAAAATTCCCAACGCATTTAAATTACAAATCTTTCGAAAGATGTTTATTTTTGTTAAATATTTAACAAGTATTATTTTCACAAACTTTTCATCTATCTGATTCTCTCAAATAGTATTTGAAATATTAAATGTGAAGACCCAAAGGGTCATCACCGTAATTCTCCATTTCCTTGCGGTTCTGAGGCCTTGAAAACCTCCTATTTGGTTGCCTCGATTACGTGTGCAGTCCGGGCGCGAATGCAGAAACTTTTTATGCGGAAATATTTGAATTCTGTGTTAAAAAGTATGAATTTTAATAATAATATTGTTATAGTTGACTTTGGTCAACGTTTTGGGTAAACGGACCTAGACCCACGATGTGACGGTCCCAGAGGGTCCGTAAGGAAATTTCGGACCCGGGCGTATTTTCGGAATCGAAAAATCCGAGGTTCCTGGCCCGAGTACGGACTTTTCTGTGAAATTGTTTTCTGAAAATGCTTATGAAAAAATGAAAATGGAAATTGATTAAATGTAATGGTATCAGGCTCATATTTTAGTTTCGACACCCGGCACAAGTCTTAAATGAGCGTTAAGCTCTATATGTAAAGTTTGGTTGAAAACGGATGTTGTTTGACCTGTTTCGGACTAAAAATGGAAAACCTAAATGTTTTGAACTTTGAAATGAAAATCATGAGTTTTGGAGGGAGATTCTTTGATTTTGATGTTATTTTGGCAATTTGATCACCCGAGTAAGTCCGAAGGATATTTTTTGAGGTGGGGTGCATGTTTAGGTTGAAGCCCCGAGGGCTCGGGTGAGTTTCGGATAGGTGTTTGGCTCATTCGAAACATTTTTAATTTCTGGTGTCTGCAGTCTTCGCAATTGCAAAGACTTATTCGCAAATGCGAACTCCCCCTTTTTTCCTGCTTCTTCGCAAATGCGAGAAATAACCTCGCAAATGCGACATTCCTTTGTTTGGCCAGTCTTCGCAAATGCGACATCCTTCTCACAAATGCGATCCCCCTCCCCTCCTCCTTGCATCCAGGCTTTGCAATGAGAAGCTAATATTGCAAATGAGAGTTTCCCCTCCTAAGCCTTCGGTTCGCAAATGCAAAAATTTTGTCGAGATGATAATCCTGTTGGAATGGTGACAGTTACCTATGCGCCCGAGTCTAGCATGACCGTGAGTCATAATAGCTATTGTTGTTGAAATGTTCTCCCTTGCCAGGATGATTAGTCCTGTTGTCAATACCCCCCCCCCCCCCCCATTATTTATGCTATTGTTTGGGTGAGGATGAGCGATAAAGCACGATTGGGTGATGCCGTGTAACTACTTTATGCTAATTATTGGGTGAGGAAGAGAGAAAAAGCACGATGCATGATGCTGTGTAAATACTTTATGCTAATTATTGGGTGAGGAAGAGTGATAAAGCACGATGGGTGATGCCGTGTAACTACTTTATGCTAATTATTGGGGTGAGAAAGAGTGATAAAGCACGATGGGTGATGTCGTGTAACTACTTTATGTTATTGTTTGGGTGAGGACGAGCGATAAAGCACGATGGGGGATGTCGTGTAACTTCTTTATGCTATTGATTGGGGAGGAAGAGTGATAAGGTACGATGGGTGATGCCGTACACTTTAATTGATTATCTTGGCGAGGACGAGAGTAAAAACATGATGGGTGGTGCCGTGCATTGTTTGATTTACATGATTCCTTTTACTGATGTTAAATATACATTTTCCATTTCTTTGCTTGTTGATTTTATAATTAAACCTTAATACCCCCCCCCAGCATGTCCCCTCCCCATTATCTGTTTAAATTTTGTTATCTTTTCGTTATTGCCCATATATCTGTACAGGTTGATTGTGATAGGTCCGATTTAGCCTCGTCACTACCTCGTTGAGGTTTGGCCGGGCACTTACCAGCACATGGGGTCGGTTGTACTGATACTACACTTCTGTGCCTTTTTGTGCACAGGTCAGGACCCAGATTGCGGACCACATCTTTAGATCGGGAGTGATCCTTTACTCCAGAGGCTCTAAGGTAGTTCGCTGGTGTTCGCAGGCCCCAAGCCTCCTCTATCTTTTCTAGTTTGTTTCATTTGTATCAAACAGACTTCAGTTTTATTTCTTTCAGACTATTATTTTTAGTACTCTTTAGTTGTCCGTGAGCAGTGACACCAGATACTGGGTAGAGACAGGTTGTTAGTTTTCCGCATCTTATTCTATTGTTATTAAAAGACTTCCCCATGCTTTAATTAATTATTCTAGTATTTATTTGTTTTAAATGTAAGGTTGTGAAAATGGTTATAAAAGTTGGCTTGCCTAGCTTCGATAGTAGGCGCCATCACGACTCCTGATGGTGGGTATATCCGGGTCGTGAGAAGCTGGTATCAGAGCACTAGGTTACTTGGGTCTCACAACTCACGGACAAGCTTGGTAGAGTCTGAGGGATCGGTACGGAGACATCTGTATTTATCCCTCAGAGGCTAAAGAGTTAGGAAAAGTTTCACTTTTTTCATTCTTGTCGTGCGATTCTGTTTCTCAAATATTGATTGTCGTTCTACTCTGTTCTTTCCCAAATGGCAAGAACACTTGCGTCTTCTTCTTCCGCGCAGCAGCCTGAGCCCCCAGCAGTAGCTCCCGCGAGGGACAGGGACCGAGGCTGTGGCAGGGGCAGAGCTCAGCCTAAGGCAGCAGTTCTAGAGGTGGAGCATCATATTGACTTTGATGAGGAGGTTCCAGGTCCACCAGCTCCAGGGGGCTCAGCTCAGGTCCCAGGAGGAGTGATGTTTTCTTCGGGTCTTCAGGATGCCTTTGTCCGCATAGCAGGCTTTATAGATAGTGTGGCCAGAGCGGGATTGCTGCCAGTAGCACCAGCCACTTCTCAGGCTGGAGAAGGGCTTCAGACTCCTTCTACACGTTCTCCAGAGCAGGTAGCTCCCCAGACTCAGATTCCCTTGGTTCAGCCCGCAGTGGCAGCTCAGACCGGCATTACAGCTCAGGCCGGAGATGGGACAGCCATGTCTTCAGATGCTTTGTGGAGACTTGATCGGTTCTCGTAACTTTTCACTACTACTTTCAGCAGTGCTTCATCGAAGGATTCCCGTGAATTTCTATACAATTGTTATGAGATCCTTAGGGCTATGGGGATAGTAGAGACCAATGGGGTCAATTTTTGCACCTTCAAGCTTGTGGTGTCTGCGAAGACTTGGTGGAGAGATTATTGTCTATCTAGACCAGCAGGGTCTCCAACCTTGATATGGGATCAGTTCACATAGTTATTTTTGGAGAATTTTCTCCTAGTCACTCAGCTGGAGGCACTTCGCAGACAGTTTGAGCATCCTCAACAGGGCTCAATGACAGTTACACCGTATGAGACCAGGTTTGTTGACTTGGCATGCCATGCAGTAGTGATACTCCTTACAGATCAGAGAGGGTCGGGAGGTTTATTAATGGATTTATTCAGCCCATTCGCGTACAGATGGCAGTGGGAGTTGGCAGTGATATTACTTTTCAGGAGGCGGCCAATGCGGCCTGCCGAGTAGAGATGCTATTGGATTGAGGAGGTAGTCTGGATTCGGATAAGAGGCCTCGACATTCTGGCAGATTTAGTGGTACCTCCTCTGGAGGTAAGGATTTTCGTGACAAAGGCCAGCCCTCGAGACCTTTCCAGTCGGAACTTCAGGTTTCTCATGGTACGCCATGCGGTGGTGGCCACCAGCAGTATTATTCAGATCAGCAGTCTTTCAGCGTACCACCAGCCCCCATCAGTGCATCGCCACTTCTGAGATTCAGGGGAGGACATACCCGTCGAAATTGTCAGTAGTCTCAGCAGCCGAGGGCATGTTATAATTGTGGTGGCACAGGTCATGTTGTCAGATTTTGCCCTCGAGCCTCAAGTAGTTCTGAGTAGCAGGGTCCTCGCCCAATGATTCAAACAGCAGGTGATCCACAGGCCGCCCAGCCAGCTAGAGGCGGTGGTAGAGATCATAGAGGTTGAGGGAGAGACCATAGAGGTGGAGCCCGGACAGCCAGAGGTAGGGGTCAGCCTGCAGTAGATCATCCCAGAGAGGCAGTTTAAGGAGGTGGGGGCCAGCCCCGCTGTTATGCATTGCCAGCCAGGCCGGAGGCCGAGTCATCTGATGTTGTTATTACAGGTTCTATGCTGGTCTGTGATAGGGGTGCTTCGGTATTATTTGATCCGGTATCTACTTATTTTTATGAATCATCCTATTTTGCACCCTATATTATTATGCCTAGTGAGGCTCTAGGTTTTCCCATATATGTGTCCACACCAGTTGGTGATTCTATAGTGGTCGACTGAGTGCATCATTCTTGCATAGTGGTATTTGAGGGTCTTGAGACCTGTGTCAATTTATTGCTTCTACACATGGTGGACTTCGATGATATATTGGGGATGGACTGGTTGTCCCCGTATCATGCCATCTTGGATTGTCACGCCAAGATCGTGACTTTGGCCTTGCCAGACTTTCCCCAACTTGAGTGGAGAGGGACCCCGGGTCATGCCACCCGTAGTGTTATTTCGTATGTCAAGGCTCGACGCATGGTCGAGAAGGGATGTTTAGCATATTTGGCGTATGTTCGCACCTCCAGCGTAGAGGTTCCATCTATCGACCTTGTTCGTATTGTTCGAGAGTTCCCCAAGGGTTTTCATTCAAACCTGCCGGGTATGCCGCCAGACAGGGATATTGACTTCTGTATTGATTTGGCTCCTGGCACTCAACATATTTCTATTCCGCCGTATCGCATGGCCCCGCTAGAGTTGAAAGAGTTAAAAGAACGACTTTAGAATTTGCTTGATAAGGGTTTCATTAACCCCAGTGTATCCCCTTGGGGTCACCAGTGTGGTTTGTGAAGAAGAAGGACAGGTCGATGAGGATGTGCATTGATTATCGGCAGTTGAACAAGGTGACGATAAAGAACAAGTATCCACTGCCGAGGTTTGACGACTTGTTTGATCAGCTTCAGGGTGCTAAGGTGTTCTCGAAGATAGATTTGAGGTCTGTTTATCATCAGCTAAGGATTAGGGCGTTTGATGTCCCTAAGACAGCATTTCATACTCGGTATGGGCATTATGAGTTTTTGTTCATGTCGTTTGGGTTGACCAATGACGGGATAGCATTAATTGAGTTGATGAACCAAGTGTTCAGGCCTTACTTGGATCTATTTGTGATTGTATTCATTGATGATATCTTGATATACTCCCGCAGTAAGGAGGAGCATGAGCAGCACCTCAGAGTGGTTCTTCAGACTCTGAAGGATAGCCAGTTGTACACCCAATTTTCAAAGTGCGAATTTTGGTTGAGTTCAGTAGCATTCTTGGGTCATCTCGTTGAAGCAGAGGGTATCTAGGTGGACCCGAAGAAAATAGAGGCAGTCAAGAACTAGCCTCGACCAGCTTCAGCTACAGATATTCGGAGCTTCTTGGGGTTAGCTGGTTACTAAAGACGTTTTGTGGAGGGGTTTTCATCCATCGCAGCCCCGATGACTAGATTAACTCAGAAGGATGCCCAGTTCAGGTACTGGTTTTTCCCACGGGATCAAGGCCTTATACTGTATATTGTGATGCTTCCCGTATCGGACTTGGCGCAGTGTTGATACAGAATGACAAGGTCATATCATATGCTTCGAGACAGTTGAAGACCCACGAGAAGAAGTATCCAGTTCATGACTTAGATTTGGCAGCCATTGATCATGCCTTGAAGATCTGCAGGCATTAATTGAATGGTGTGACGTGTGAGGTGTACACGGATCACAAGAGCCTTCAATACTTGTTCAAGCAGAAAGAGTAGAATTTGAGACAACGGAGGTGGTTGGAGTTGTTGAAAGATTATGATGTTTCTATTTTGTACCACCGAGGGAAGGACAATGTGGTGGCCGATGCATTGAGTAGAAAGTCCACCAGCATGGGTAGCCTTGCATATATTCTGGTCAGCCAGAGACCGCTTGCCTTGGATGTTCAGGCCTTTGCCAATAGATTTATGAGATTGGATATTTTTGAGCCAAGCTGAGTGTTAGCTTGCACGGTTCTCGCTCGTCGTTGATAGAGCGTATCCGGGAGCGGCAGTTCGATGATCCCCATTTGTGTGTCCTGAGACGGTGCAAAGGGGAGGTGCCAAGGAGATAATTTTGGAGATAACGGCATATTAAGGTTGCAGGGGCGAGTTTGGATGCCCAATGTTGATGGTATTCGAGAGTCTATCTTAGCGGAGGCCCATAGTTCTCGGTATTCTATTCATCCGGGCGCTGCGAAGATGTATCAGGATTTGAGACAGGATTATTGGTGGCGTAGAATGAAGAAAGACATTGTTTCATATGTGGCTCGTTGTCTAAATTGTCAGTAGGTTAAGTGTGAGCATCAAGGGCCTGGTGGGTTATTTCATAGGATTGAGCTTCCCGAGTTGAAGTGGGATAGGATCACAATGGATTTTTTTATTGGCCTTCCGATGACTCGGAAGAAATTTGATGCTATATGGATTATTGTTGATAGGCTGACTAAGTCAGCACATTTCATTCCAGTTGCCACCACCTATTCATCCGAGAGGTAGAGATTTATATCAGGTAGATCGTTCGCCTTCATGGGGTGCCCATATCTTTTATTTCGGATCGGGGTCCGTAGTATACCTCGCATTTCTGGAGAGCGGTGCAGCATGAGTTGGGTACCCAGGTCCATTTGAGTACAACATTTCACCCCCAGACGGACGGTCAGTCCGAGAGGACCATTCAGATTATTGAGGATATGCTCCGAGCCTGCGTAATTGATTTTGGAAGCTCGTGGGACCAGTTCTTGCCGTTAGCGAAGTTTTCCTACAACAACAGCTGCTAGTCTAGTATTCAGATGGCCGCGTATGAGGTGTTGTATGGTAGGCGATGTCGGTCCCCAGTTGGATAGTATGAGCCAGGACAGGATCGGTTATTGGGTACATATTTGGTACAGGAGGCCTTGGATAAGGTCAAGATCATTCAGGACAGACTTCGGTCAGCTCAGTCCAGGTAGAAGAGTGTTGCAGACCGTAAGGTCAGGGATGATGCTTTCATGGTTTGTGAGCGAGTATTTCTCCGTGTATCGCCTATGAAGGGCGTGATGAGATTTGGGAAGAAGGTCAAGCTTAGCCCTAGGTATATTGGCCCATTTAAGATTCTTAACAGTGCGGGCAAGGTGGCTTATAGGCTTGCGTTGCCACCTAGTTTGTCGGCTGTGCATCTGGTTTTTCAAGTATCCATGCTTGGGAAGTATCATGGTGATCCCATGTGTTAGATTTTAGTACCGTCCAATTGGACAAGGAACTGTCATATGAGGAGGAGCTGGTGGCTATCTTAGACCGGCAGGTTCGACAGTTGAGGTCGCAGAGTTTTCCTTCCGTGCGTGCTCAGTGGAGAGGTCAGCCTCCTAAGGCATCAAACTGGGAGTCCGAGTCTGATATGCAGAGCCGTTATCCCCATCTATTCCCCGACTCAGGTACTTGCTTCTTTTGTCCGTTCGAGGACGACAATTGCTTTAGAGGTGGAGGATGTGACGACCCAAAGGGTCCTCACCTTAACTTTCCATTTCTTTGCGCTTCTGGCGCCTTGAAAACCTCCTATTTGGCTGCCTTGATTTATGTGTGCAATCCTGGCGCGAAGGCAGAAAATATTTATGTGGACATATTTGAGTTATGTGATGAAACTATGAATTTTGATACTACTATAGCTATAGCTGACTTTGGTCAACTTTTTCGGTAAATGGGCCCGAACCCATGAAGTGACGGTCCCACAGGGTCCGTAAGGAAATTTGGGACCCGGGCATATTCCTGGAATCGAATCCGAGATCCCTGGCCCAAGTACGTAACTTTTATGTGAAATTATTTTCTGAAAATGCTTAAGGAAAAATGAACGTGGAAAGCGATCGAAGGTAATGGTATCGGGCTCGTTTTTTGGTTCTGATGCTCTGTACAATTCTTAAATGAGTGTTATGCATTACCTGTAAAGTTTTGTTGAAAACGGACGTCGTTTGACGTGTTTCGGACTAAAAATGGAGAATGTAAAAGTTTTGAACTTTGAAATGAAAATCATGAGTTTTGGAGGGTGATTCTTTGATTTTGATGTTATTTTGGCGATTTGATCGCACGAGTAAGTCCGTAGGATATTTTTGAGGTGGGATGCATGTTTGGGATGGAGCCCCGAGGGCTCGGGTGAGTTTCGGATAGGTGTTAGGCTCATTTGAAACATTTTTAACTGTTGGTGTTTGCAGTCTTCGCGATTGCGAAGACTTATTCGCAAATGCGAACTCGCCCTTTTTTTTGCTTCTTCGCAAATGCGACATTCCTTTGTTTGGACAGTCTTCGCAAATGTGACATCCTTCTCGCAAATGTGATCCCCCTACCCTCCCCCTTGCATCCAGGCTTTGCAAATGCGAAGCAAATCTCGCAAATGCGAGTTTCCCCGCCTAAGCCTTGGGATCGCAAATGCGAGTTCCTCCCTTTTTCTGCTCAGTTCACAATTGCGAAGTCAATCTCGCAATTGCGACATCTGTACCTTTGCAACTTATATGTAAACGATTTCAAGCTTCATTTTTCATATTTTCAAAATCCAAACCTCCATTGGCGATTTTTCTTGACTCCTTCTCTTCCAAATCGATTGTAAGTCAACCTTTACTAAATTTCTTAAAACTTTAACATCTTTTATCATGATTTCAACTTTAAATCAAAGCTTTCGATGGGTAAAAATGGGGATTTGGGGTAGAACCTAGGTTTTCATAAAATTGGGGATTTGAACCTCAATTTGGGGTCTGATTTCAAAACAAATTGCATATATGAACTCGTGGGGGAATGGGTAACCCGGTTTTGGTTCGAACCTCAAGTTTTGACCATGTGGGCTCGGGGCATTTTGGGAATTTTTGGGTAAAACTTTGGGAATTTATTCTTATGCATTCAAATTGATTTAACAAGCATTTATTGATACATTTAAGTAAATTGTGGTTATATTCGACCGGTTTTGAGGCAAATTCGACGGGTAAAGCTATTCTAGAGGCGTGAGTTGAGTTGGAAGCTTTCGAGGTAAGTGTTTGTTCTAACTTTGGCTTGAGGGAATAGGATTAGGATAATATTTGCTATGTGCTATGTGGAGTCGGTGTATAGGTATGGTGACGGTTACCTATGCGCCCGAGTCTAGCATCACTGTGAGTCATAATTGCTATTTAAAATGACGATAGAAGTGAACAATTATGATAATTACTTGTTAAACAAACTAAAGAGGAATTTTTGGGTACTTTTTCCCTTTCCGAGTCTTGTTGTTGAAATGTTCTCCCTTGCCGGGATGATTAATCCTGTTTTCTATACCCTCGCCCCATTATTTATGGTATTGTTTGGGTGTGGACGAGCGATAAAGCACAATGGGAGATGCCGTGTAACTACTTTATGCTAATTATTAAGTGAGGAAGAGTGATAAAGAATGATGGGTGATGTCGTATAACTACCTTATGCAAATTATTGGGTGAGGAAGAGTGATAAAGAATGATGGGTGATGTTGTGTAACTACCTTATGCAAATTATTGGGTGAGGAAGAGTGATAAAGCACGATGGGTGATGCGGTGTAACTACTTTATGCTATTGTTTGGTTGAGGACAAGGGAAAAAGCACGATGGGTGATGACGTGTAACTTCTTTATGCTATTGATTGGTGAGGAAGAGTTATAAGGTACGATGGATGATGCCGTACACTTCAATTGATTATCTTGGCGAGGACGAGAGTAAAAGCACGATGGGTGGTGCCGTGCAACGTTTGATTTACTGGATCCTTTTTATGATGTTAACTATACAGTTTCTATTTCTTCGATTGTTGATTTTATAATCAAACCGTTATACCCCATCATGTCTCCCCCCCCCCCATTATCTGTTTAAATTTTGTTATCTTTCCTTTATTGCCCATATATCTGTACAGGTTGATTGTGATAGGTGCGATTTAGCCTTGTCACTACCTCGCCGAGGTTAGGCCGGGCACATACCAGCACATGGGGTCAGTTGTGCTGGTACTACACTTCTGTGCCTTTTTGTCCACAGGTCACGACCCAGGTTACGGACCGCAGCTTTAGATCGGGAGTGATCCTTCAGTCTAGAGGCTATGAGGTAGTTCGCTGGCGTTCGCGGGCCCCAAGCGTCCTCTATCTTTTCTAGTTTGTTTCATTTGTATCAAACAGACTTCAATTGTATTTATTCCAGACTATTAATTTTAGTACTCTTTAGTTGTGCGTGAGCAGTGACACCAGATACTGGTTAGAGACAGGTTGTTAGTTTTCCGCATCTTATTCTATTGTTATTGTTATTAAAAGACTTCCCCATGGTTTAGTTAATTATTCTAGTATTTATTTGTTTTAAATATAAGGTTGTGAAAATGGTTATAAAGTCTGTCTTGCCTAGTTTCGATAGTAGGCGCCATCACGACTCCCGATGATGGGTAAATCCGGATCGTGACAAGTTGGTATCAGAGCACTAGGTTTCTTGGGTCTCACAACTCACGGACAAGCTCGGTAGAGTCTGAGGGATCGTACGGAGACGTTTGTATTTATCCCCCAAAGGCTACAGAGTTGGGAAAAGTTTCACTTTGTTCATTCTTGTTGTGCGATTCTGTTTCTCAAATATTTATTGTCGTTCTACTCTTTTCTTTCGCAGATGGCGAGAACACGTGCGTCTTCTTCTTCTGTGCAGCAGCCCGAGCCCCCAGCAGCAGCTCCCACGAGGGGCAGGGGCCGAGCCGTGCCAGATGCCATGGCAGGGGCAGAGCTCAGCCCTAGGCAGCAGTTCCAGAGGTGGAGCCTCATATTGACTTTGTTTAGGAGGTTCCAGCTCCACCAGCTCTAGTGGGCCCAGCTCAGGTCCCAAAAGAGTGATGTTTTCTTCGGATATTCAGGATGCCCTTGTCCGCATAGCAGGCTATAAAGACAATGTGGCCAGAGCGGGATTGCTGCCAATAGCACTAGCCACTTCTCAGGATGGAGGAGGGCTTCAGACTCCTGCTACACGTACTCTAGAGTAGGTAGCTCCCCAGACTCAGGTTCTCTTGGTTCAGCCTGCAGTGGGAGCTCAGACCGGCATTACAGCTCAGGCCAGAGATGGGACGGCCATGTCTTTGAATGCTTTGTGGAGACTTGATCGGTTCTCCTAGCTTTTCACTACTACTTTCAGCGATGCTTTCATCGAAGGATACCCAGGAATTTCTATACAGTTGTTATGAGATCCTTAGGACTATGGGGATAGTAGAGACCAATGGGGTCAATTTTTGCACCTTCAGGCTTGTGGGGTCCGCCAAGACTTGGTGGAAAGATTATTGTCTATCTAGACCAGTAGGGTCTCCAGCCTTGACATGGGATCAGTTCGCAGAGTTATTTTTGGAGACGTTTCTCCCAATCACTCAGCGGGAGGCACTGCGCAGACAGTTTGGGCATCTTCAGCAGGGCTCTATGACAGTTACACAGTATGAGACCAGGTTTGTTGACTTGGCATGCCATGCAGTAGTGATACTCCCTACAGATCGGGAGAGGGTCCGGAGGTTTATTAATGGATTGATTCATCCCATTCGCCTACAGATGGCTGTGGGAGTTGGGAGTGATATTACTTTTCAAGAGGCGGCCAATGCGTCCCGCCGAGTAGTTATGGCATTGGCTCGAGGAGGCAGTCACTGTTCGGATATGAGGCCTCGACATTCTGGCAGATTTAGTGGTACTTCTTCTGGAGGTAGGGATTTTCGTGGCAGAGGCTATCGCCCGAGACCTTTCTAGTCGGCACTTCAAGTTTCTCATGGTATGCCAGTCGGTGGTGACCACCAGCAGTATTATTCAGATCAGCAGTCGATTAGCGCACCACCAGATCCCATCAGTGCACCGCCACTTCATAGCTTTAGGACATACCGGTCGACATGGCCAGCAGTCTCAGCCGCCGAGGGCATGCTATGGTTTGGTGACACAGGTCATGTTGTCAGATTTTGCCCTCAAGCCTCGAGTAGTTCTCAGCAGCAGGGTCCTCGCCCTACGATTTAGGCAGCAGGTGATCCACAGGCCACCCAGCCAGCTAGAGGTAGGGGTAGAGATCATAGTGGTGGAGGGAGAGACCATAGAGGTAGAGCCAGGGCAGCCAATGGTAGGGGTCATCCCGCAGCATATCGTCCTAGAGATACAGTTCAAGGAGGTGGGGACCAGCCCCGCTGTTATGCATTGCCAGCCAGGCCGGAGGCCGAGTCATCTAATGCTGTGATTAAAGGTACTATACTGGTATGTGATAGGCTTCGGTATTATTTAATCCAGGATCTACTTATTCTTATGTGTCATCCTATTTTGCACCCTATTTGATTATGCCTAGTGAGGCTCTGGGTATTCTTGTATATGTGTCCACACAGGTTGGTGATTCTATAGTGGTCGACCGAGTGCATCGTTCTTGCGTAATGGTATTTGAGGGTCTTGAGACCCGTGTCGATTTATTGCTTCTAGACATGGCGGACTTCAATGTTATATTGGGGATGGACTGGTTGTCCCCGTATTATGCCATCTTGGATTGTCACGCCAAGACCGTGACATTGGCCTTGCCAGACTTGCCCCAACTTGAGTGGAGAGAGACCCCAGGTCATGCCACCCGTAGTGTTATTTCGCATGTCAAGGCTCGACATATGGTCAAGAAGGGATGTTTAGCGTATTTGGCTTATATTTGCAACTCCAGCGCAGAGGTTCCATCTATCGACTTCGTTCCTATTGTTCGAGAGTTACCCGAGGTTTTTCCTTCAAACCTGCCGGGTATGCCACCCGACAGGGATATACTTTTATATTGATTTGGCTCCTGCCACTCAGGCTATTTCTATTCCGCCGTATCAAATGGCCCCGCCAGAGTTGAAAGACTTAAAAGAATAGCTTCAGCATTTGCTTGATAAGGGTTTTATTAGACCCAGTGTATATCCTTGGGGTGCAGCAATGCTGTTTGTGAAAAAGAATGACGGGTCAATGAGGATGTGCATTGATTACCGGCAGTTGAACAAGGTGACGATAAAGAACAAATATCCACTACTGAGGATTGACGACTTGTTTGATCAGCTTCAGGGTGCTAAGGTGTTCTCGAAGATATATTTGAGGTATGGTTATCATCAGCTGAGGATTAGGGCGTCTGATGTCCCTAAGAAAGCATTTCGTACTCGGTGTGGGCATTACGAGTTTTTGGTCATGTCGTTTGGGTTGACCAATGCCCCGGCAGCATTCATGGAGCTGATGAACCGAGTGTTCAAGCCTTACTTGGATCTATTTGTGATTGTATTCATTGATGATATCTTGGTATACTCCCGCTGTCAGAAAGAGCATGAGCAGTACCTCAGAGTGGTTCTTCAGACTCTGAAGGATAGCCAATTGTACGCCAAATTTTCAAAGTGCAAATTTTGGTTGAGTTCAGTAGCATTCCTGGGTCATGTCGTATCAGCTAGGGGTGTTCAAAATCAATCCGAAACCGAAAACCGAACCGAACCGAAGCTTAATGGCCTAATGGTAACGGCTTAACGGCTTAACGGACGGGGAACGGATTAAAATTTTTTTATTAATGGCTTATCGGATTGGGGGCGGATTATTCAATTTTCTTAACGGGTAATCCGTTAACCCGTTAAGAATATATATATATAATTTATTTTTATTTATATAATTATATATATTAAATATAAAAATATATATAACAGAAAACCTTAAATCCATATTCATGACAGCACAACCTATGATACAACTGCAAACAGATGTGTCGACAAAGTTAAGGTGCCATGTTTGGCATTAATAATTTACAAGATGGAGACAACTTTTCTCACACAATACCAGTGCCTCACTATTATTATTGTTTTGTCCTTTGAGAGGAATGTGCACAAAATCAGGAGCCATATTACATTTTAAGGTTTCCCCCAAACACATTGGGGTACACCTTGATAGTGATGATACTTTCAAACTGGGACAGGTTCGGGAACTCTATCGTTCTCGGCTGGAGTCAAACTATCATAGTATTCCACCAAAACCTTCCAACCACCAGGGCACATAAAACCATCTGGAGGGCTCTCTTTATTCTTTGCAAGTGATCGCATCTGGAAAAACCAAAAAATTAGTTGTGCCTTAAAATTGAACAAGGCATAGCTGATGAACTAAACTGGACAGTGAGGCGTGAGCTACTGAGCTTGCAGCCTTGCATTATAAATTGAATGCAGTGTGCGGACAGAATACATTTGAGCCCTTAGGTAATAAA
This sequence comes from Nicotiana benthamiana, assembly GCA_034376525.1. Classification (NCBI taxonomy): domain Eukaryota; kingdom Viridiplantae; phylum Streptophyta; class Magnoliopsida; order Solanales; family Solanaceae; genus Nicotiana; species Nicotiana benthamiana. The sequence continues at coordinate 23,972,555 of CM067324.1, read as the reverse complement.
CCGATAAACCGCCCAGTAACCGCCCGATAAGAGCTAACCCGATACCAATACGCCCGATATCTTATCGGGTGGCTAACGGATAAATACATTTAAAAGCCGATAATCGTTAAGCCAAACCGTTAGAGTAAAAAGCCACCCAATCCGCCCAATGAACACCCCTAGTATCAGCAAAGGGTATCGGGGTGGACCCAAAGAAAATAGAGGCAGTCAAGAACTGGAATTGACCAGCTTCATCTATAGAGATTCGGAGCTTCTTGGGGTTAGCTGGTTACTACAGACGTTTTGTGGAGGGGTTTTCATCCATCGCAGCCCCGATGACTAGATTGACTCAGAAGGGTGCCCAGTTCAATTGGTCAGATGAGTGCAAGGCGAGCTTCCGGAAGCTCAAGACAGCACTGACTACGGCACCGGTTTTGCCCTCGGGATCCGGGCCTTATACTCTATATTGTGATGCTTCCCGCATCGGACTTGACGCAGTGTTGATGGAGAACGGCAAGGTCATAGCATATTCTTCGAGACAGTTGAAGATCCACGAGAAGAATTATCTAGTTCATGACTTAGAGTTGCCAACCATTGTTCATGCCTTGAAGATCTGGAGGCATTATTTGTATGGTGTGACGTGTGAGGTGTACACGGAACACAAGAGCCTTCAATACTTGTTCAAGTAGAAAGAGTTGAATTTGAGACAACGGAGGTGGTTGGAGTTGATTAAAGATTATGATGTTTATATTTTATACCACCCAGGGAAGGCCAATATGGTGGCCGATGCATTGAGTAGAAAGTCCTCCACCATAGGTAGTCTTGCATATATTCCGGTCAGGCAGAGACCGCTTCCCTTGGATGTTCAGGCCTTGGCCAATAGATTAATGAGATTGGATATTTCTGAGCCTAGCAGAGTGTTAGCTTGCATGGTTTCTCGCTCATCATTGATGGAATGTATCCGGGAGCGGCAGTTTGATGATCCCCATTTGTGTGTCCCGAGAGACACGGTGCAAAGGGGAGGTTCCAAGGAGATGAATTTGGGAGATGATGGCATATTGAGGTTGCAGGGGCGAGTTTGTGTGCCCAATGTTGATGGTATTCGAGAGTTTATCTTAGGGGAGGCCCACAGTTCTCGGTATTCTATTCATCGGGGCATCGCGAAGATGTGTTAGGATTTGAGACAGCATTATAAGTGGCATAGAATGAAGAAAGACATTGTTGCATATGTGGCTCATTGTCAAAATTTTCAGTAGGTTAAGTGCGAACATCAAGGGCCTGGTGGGTTATTTCAGAGGATTGAGCTTCCCGAGTGAAAATGGGAGAGGATCACTATGGATTTTGTTACTGGCCTTCCAATGACTCAGAAGAAGTTTGATGCTATATGGGTTATTGTTGATAGGCTGACTTAGTCAGCGCATTTCATCCCAGTTGCCACCACCTATTCATCCGAGAGGTATGAAGAGATTTATATCAGGGAGATCGTTCTCCTTCATGGGGTGCCCATATCTATTATTTCGGATCGGGGTCCGCAGTTTACCTCGCATTTCTGGAGAGCGATGCATCATGAGTTGGGTACCCAGGTCCATTTGAGTACAACATTTCACCCCCAGATGGACGGTCAGTCTGAGAGGACCATTCGGATTCTTGAAGATATGCTCTGAGCCTGCGTTATTGATTTTGGAGGCTCGTGGGACCAATTCTTGCTGTTAGCAGAGTTTGCCTACAACAACAGCTACCAGTCTAGTATTCAGATGGCCTCGTATGAGGCGTTGTATGGTAGGCGATGTCGGTCCCCAGTCGGATGGTATGAGTCGGGAGAGGATCGGTTATTGGGTACAGATTTGGTACAGGAGGCCTTGGATAAGGTCAAGATCATTCAGGACAGACTTCGGTCAGCTCGGTCCAGGCAGAAGAGTGTTGCAGATCGCAAGGTCAGTAATGTTGCTGTAATGGTTGGTGAGCAAGTATTGCTCCGTGTATTGCCAATGAAGGGCGTGATGAGGTTTGGGAAGAAGGGCAAACTTAGCCCTAGGTATATTGGCCCATTTGAGATTCTTGACCGTGTGGGGAAGGTGGCTTATAGGCTTGCGTTGCCGCCTAGCTTGTCAGCTGTGCATCTGGTTTTTCATGTATCCATGCTTCGAAAATATCACGGTGATCCCACCCACGTGTTTGATTTCAATACCGTCCAATTGGAAAAGGATCTGTCATATGATGAAGAGCCGGTGGCTATCTTAGACCGGCAGGTTCGACAATTAAGGTCGCGGAGTTATCCTTCCTTGCGTGTTCAGTGGATAGGTCAGCCTCTTGAGGCATCGACCTGGGAGTCCGATTTTGATATGCAGAGCTGTTATCTCCATCTATTCCCCGACTCAGGTACTTGCTTCCTTTGTCCGTTCGAGGACGAACGGTTGTTTTAGAGGTGGAGGATATGACGACCCAAAAGGTCATCACCATAATTCTCCATTTCCTTGCGCTTCTGAGGCCATGAAAACCTCCTATTTGGTTTCCTTGATTTACGTGTGCAGCCCGGGCGCGAAGGTAGAAAATATTTATGTGGAAATATTTGAATTCTGTGTTAAAAACTATGAATTTTATAATAATATTGCTATAGCTGACTTTGGTCAATATTTTGGATAAACGGACCCGGACTTATGATGTGACGGTCCCAGAGGGTCTGTAAGGAAATTTGGGACCCGGGCGTATTCCCAGAATCGAAATCAGAGTACCCAGGCCCGAGTACAGAGCTTTTCTGTGAAATTATTATTTGAAAATGCTTAAGCAAAAATGAAAATGGAAATTGATCAAAAGTAATGGTATCAGGCTCGTATTTTGGTTCTGACGTCCGGTACTAGTCTTGAATGAGCGCTAAGCGCTATCTGTAAAGTTTGGTTGAAAACCGATGTCGTTTGACGTGTTTCAGACTAATAATGGAAAATTTAAAAGTTTGGAACTTTGAAATGAAAATCATGAGTTTTGGAGGGTGATTCTTTGATTTTGATGTTATTTTGGCGATTTGATCGCACGAGTAAGTATGCAGGATTTTTTTGAGGTGGGGTGCATGTTTGGGTTGGAGCCCCGAGGGCTCGGGTGAGTTTCGGATAGGTGTATGGCTCATTTGAAACATTTTTAACTTCTGGTGTCTGCAGTCTTCACAATTGTGAAGACTTATTCACATATGCGAATTCCCCCTTTTTTCCTGCTTCTTCGCAAATGCGAGAAATAACCTCGCAAATGTGACATTCATTTGTTTGTCGAGTCTTCGCAAATGCGACATCCTTCTCGCAAATGCGATCCAAATCCCCTCCCCCTTGCATCCGGGCTTTGCAAATGCGAAGCTAATCTCCCAAATGCGAGTTTCCTTCGCAAATGCGAACATTTTGTCGCAAATACGAGTTCCGCCCTTTTTCTGCTAAGTTCGCAATTGCGAAGTCAATCTCGAAATTGCGACATCTGCACCTGTGCAACTTATATGTAAATGATTTCAAGCTTCATTTTTCATATTTTCAAAACCCAAACCTCCATTGTCGATTTTCTCTCGACTCCTTCTCTTCCAAATCGATTGTAAGTCAACTTTTATTCAATTTCTTCAAACGTTAACATCTTTTATCATGATTTCAACTTAAAATCAAAGCTTTCAATGGGTAAAAATGGGGATTTGGGGTAGAACCTAGGTTTTCATAAAATTGGGGATTTGAACCTCAATTTTGGGTCTGATTTCATAAGAAAATGCATATATGAACTCGTGGGGGAATGGGTAACCCGGTTTCGGTTGGAACCTCGAGTTTTGACCATGTGGGCCCGAGGCATTTTGGGAATTTTTGGGTAAAACATTGGGAATTTCATTCTTATGCATTCAAATTGATTTAACTATTATTTGTTTATACATTTGAGTAAATTGTGGTTAGATTCGAACGGTTTTGAGGCGAATTTGATGGGTAAAGCTATTCTAGAGGCGTAAGTTGAGTTGGAAGCTTTCGAGGTAAGTGTTTGTTCTAACTTTGGCTTGAGGGAAAAGGATTAGGATAATATTTGCTATGTGCTATGTGGAGTCGGTGTATAAGTAAGGTGACGGTTACCTTTGCGCCCGAGTCTAGCATGACCGTGAGTCATAATTGCTATTTAAAATGATGATAGAAGTGAACAATTGTGATAATTATTTGTTAAACAAACTAAAGAGGAATTTTTGGGTACTTTTTCTCTTGCCGGGACATGTTGTTGAAATGTTCTCCCATGCCGGGATGATTAATCATATTGTCTATACCCTAGCCCTATTATTTATGCAATTGTTTGGGTGAGGATGAGCGATAAAGCACGATGGGTGATGTCGTGTAACTACTTTGTGCTAATTATTGGGTGAGGAAGAGTGATAAATCACGATGGGTGATGGCGTGTAATTACTTTATGCTAATTATTGGGTGAGGAAGAGTGATAAAGCACGATGGGTAAGGCCGTGTAACTACTTTATGCTATTGTTTGGGTGAGGATGAGCGATAAAGCACGATGGGTGATGCCATGTTACTTCTTTATGCTATTGATTGGTGAGGAGGAGTGATAAGAAATGATGGGTAATGCCGTACACTTTAATTGATTATCTTGGCGAGGACGAGAGTAAAAGTACGATGGGTGGTGCCGTGCAATGTTTGATTTACTGGATTCATTTTATTGATGTTAATTATACAGTTTCCATTTCTTTGCTTGTTGATTTTTATAATCAAATCATTATACCCCCCAGCATGTCCCCTCCCCATTTTCTGTTTAAATTTAGTTATCTTTCAGTTATTGCCCATTTATCTGTACATGTTGATTGTGATAGGTCCGGTTTAGCATCGTCATTACCTCGCCGAGGTTAGGCCGGGCACTTACCAGCACATGGAGTCAATTGTGCTGATACTACACTTCTGTGCCTTTTTGTGCACAGGTTAGGACCCAGGTTACAGACCGCAGCTTTAGATCGGGAGTGATCCTTCAGTCCAGAGGCTCTGAGGTAGTTCGCTTGCGTTTCCGGGCCCCAAGCCTCCTCTATCTTTTCTAGTTTTTTCATTTGTATCAAACAGACTTCAGTTGTATTTCTTTTAGACTATTTTTTTAGTACTCTTGAGTTGTCCGTGAGCAGTGACACTGGATAATGGGTAGAGACAGGTTGTTAGTTTTCTGCATCTTATTCTATTGATTGTTATTAAAAGACTTCCCCATGGTTTAATTAATTATTCCATTATTTAATTGTTTTACATATAAGGTTGTGAAAATGGTTAAGAAGGTTGGCTTGCCTAGCTGCGATAGTAGGTGCCATCGTGACTCCCGATGGTGGGTAAATCCGGGTCGTGACATTAAAAGTCTGTAGTGTAAATGTTCCAATCTATGTGTAATATCATAAAGTATATTTTGAATTTGACAAAGCACAAGCAGAAAAATTCTATATACATTGGCCTCGTAAAACTTTTGGCGCCATTGCTGGGGATTGGCATATATCTACTTCAGATTAAATATTTTGTACTAATTTGAGGCCTTATTATTATTATTTATCTGTTACTAGTATAAATAATTACTAAGTAGTATTATAACTATTACTGTCACATTAATATTATCATTTTTTTAATAGCAATTTCAAAAGGAATATATATATATATATATATATATATATATATATATATATATATATATATATATATATATATATATATATATATATATATATATATATATTATACTTCTTCATATTATTTCAATCATTAGCTTTCCTTCATTATATTGGTGTAATTGATATTAGTACTACCACCTTGTGTTATTTTTTTCCCATTACCAATACTTCGACGTACTTCTTTTTTATTTTTCAATATAGTTTGTTGTTAAATATTATTTTTTTGTAATTGTATATTATCTTGTAATATTATTATTAGTATTATTATTATTATTATTATTATTATTAGTACTACTACTACTTCTATAGTGTTATTCTTATTGATCACTATTATTCACTAGTACAACTTTTATTTATAATTTAATAATGCTATACCGTCTCAATTCGTTGTTAGTATTACTAGGGACGCTCAATTGATAGTTCAATTATTTTATATTTTTTTTATTTCACTATTATACAATTACTATTATAATTATCTATAATGTTGTAGTATTTATTTTTCTTCATTAACTATTTATATTTTCTTTGAAATTTCCTTTAGTTCAGTTATTAATTACTAGTACTACACTAGAAATTAATGTTAAGTTTCTTTTTCGAAATTTTAAGTAGTTTATGACATGCTCTTCTATAAAAGAGTTGGCTAATTACGATCCATAAATTGAAAGATTTCATCGATTGTGCAGAAAGAACAAGCATCGTCTTCTCAAGGAGCCACTTGTGAAGAAATGGAAAACCAGGAAGCAGAAGACATTAACCCACTTGGGATACCACCACCTGTCCATGTAGAGGAGCAATTTGATGAAATATCGCCAAGGCCAGCAAGCAGAATCCTTAGGCATTATGCTAGACCTGATCGTTTAAACTGTGAATCTAGTGTTAAGAAGCCCCCAATGACAGCCAACAATTTTGAAATTAGGACCGACTTGATTTAGACAACTTAACAATCTTGTACCTTCACTGGTGATACAAGTAAAGACCCACACAGTCATTTAGTTAATTTTCTAGAACTTATAGAAACTACTAAATTTAATGGAGTACCTCCTGAAGCTATCAAGTTAAGGCTATTGCCTTTTTTATTAAAAGGAGATGCCAAGACTTTGTTGAGAAATTTGCTTCAAGGGTCTATTACGACATGGGACTGGATGACTCAGAAGTTTTTAAACAAATATTTTTCCCTTGCTAAAACAACAAAGTTAAGACAAGACATATCTAATTTCTTGCAAACTAATACTGAGTCAGTTTATCAAGATTGAGAATGATTAAAAAAATGTTAAGAAAATGCCCACACCATGTCATTCCTAAACATATGCAGTTATACATTTTTTTATCACGGGTTAAAACGCTCTGCTAGAGATGTGATAGATGTAGCTGCAGGAGGTTCTATAATGGGAAAAACCACAGAGGAAGCATTGCAATTATAGAATTAAATTTCGGAGAACAATATCCAATGGCCATCTGAGCATGTAATCATTAAAAAGGTTGCTACAGTAAATCAAGTTGATGTTTTAAATACACTAACCCAGTAGATTGTTCCTTCGGCACATTTGAATCTTTTCAGGTGAATACACAACAACCAAACCAATCTGAGGCTTGTGACATACGCGGAGGAAACCGACAGAACCATGAATGTGAAGCAACCAATCAAACAGATGATCAGGTTAATGTCATCAATTACAAGCCTTATCCTTTTGGGAGTCCAATGGCACAAAAGCATCCAGGATTTTGGTGGAGTAACCCGAATGGTGTAGAAAACTCTCAAAGCTTTCAGAAACAACAAGTACAAGGTCCGCTGGGATACCAGGGCCAAAATCATGAGCAACCAAGTTACAGAACTTATCAGCAAGCAGGACCATATCAACAAGCGTGGTCATACCAGCAGAGGCCCCAACAAGCTCATCCAAGTCTTGATGAACTTTTGTACAAGTATATTAAGGTCACTAATGAAAAGATGGAAAGCCAAAATTCATCCCTCAAAAATCTGAAAATTCAGTTAATCCAATTGGCAGCTCTTGTGTCAAAGATTCAAGGTCCCTTACCAAGCAATACAGAAAAAAATCCAAATGAGCACCTTAAGGCCATCACTTTACGGTCAGGTAAGGAACTTGATGAACCTTATGCAGGTAAACAAGAAAAGAACCAGACAGAACAACAGGTAAACAAGGGTAAGAATTTTGAAAACTTATCTGAACCATCAAAGGAGAAAGAAATAAAGAAAGGAAGAAAAAATTTCTGAAAAAAATGGTTGCCCTACCTGTGACAATTCTTTTTCCACAAAAAATGAAATGAGAAAAGCTTGATGGTCAATTTACAAAATATTTGTAAATCTTAAAACAGATTCATATTAACATTCCATTTACTGATGCTCTGTTGCAAATGCCTTCATATGCTAAATTTTTAAAAGAAATTTTGTCAAGTAAAAGGAAATTGGAAGAAATTTCTGTGGTAATACTTACTGAAAAATTCAGTGCTATACTTCAAAATAAGCTACCACAAAAACTTGATAATCTTGGTAGTTTTACCATTCCATGCAATTTGGGAGGTGTATATTTTAAAAAAGCACTTTGCAATTCTGGAGCTTCAATAAATTTGATGTTATTTTCTATCTTTAGAAAATTGGATCTTGGTGAAATGAAGGACATAGTTGTTTCTCTTCAGTTTGCTGATCAAAGTACTAAGAAACCTAAGGGATAATTAAGAATGTACTTATAAGAATAGATAAGTTAGTTTCCATGTAGATTTATAGTAGTTTAAATGAAAGAATGTCCTTATGAACCGATAACTTTGGGTAGATCATTTCTTGCTACAGGAAAAACAAACATAGATGTTCATCAAGGGCATAATCTTGAGAGTTGATGAAGAAAGAGTCATTTTTGATATGCAAAAGATACTAAGATTTTCAGGAGATGAGGCATCATATTCATGCTTTTCTGTTGACATGATTAGTGATCTTGCAGATAAATTCAAAGATGATCAATTAATTTTAGACTTAGCGGAATGATGTTTGACCAAATCAGGCACCATACAAGATGATGATCCCATAATTAGGAGAGAAGCTGAAATACTGGAAAAAGATTCTGAGGATAAGGAGATGCAATCAGAAGAAGTTCAACCAAAAATTGAACTCAAAGTTCTTCCTTCTCATTTAAAATATATTTATCTTTATCAAGAATTATTTTCAGCAATTATTTCATCTTCTTTGACTGCAGAACAAGAAGAAAGACTAATTCAAGTCTTAAAAGCACACAAAGATGCTTTAGGGTGGACTGTAAAGGATATCAAAGGGATTAGTCTAGTGGTTTGTACACATAGAATCCTCATGGAAGATAGCTACAAGCCAATAATCCAACCACAAAGAAGACTGAATCCTGCAACGTAGGAAGTGGTGAAAAAGGAGATTGTCAAGCTTTTAGCTGTAGATATTATTTACCCAATTTCAGATAACCCTTGGGTAAGTCCAGTGCAGGTAGTACCAAAGAAAAGAGGTATGACAGTTATAAAAAATAAAAATAATGAACTCATACCTACAAGGATTGTTACAGGATGGGGAGTCTGTATTAATTATAGACATCTCAGTAATGCTACCAGAAAAGATCATTTCCTTTTTCATTTATTGATCAAATATTGGAGAGAATTGCAGGATATAGTTTTTACTGCTCTTTATGGCTATTTAGGGTATATCATTTTATGGTTACAGAGAGAATTGTTTTAGGGCATAAAATCAATACTAATGGGATAGAAGTTGATAAGGCTAAAATTAATCTTATAGTAGGATTATCCCCTCCCACAACTGTTAAAGGCATTAGAAGCTTTCTAGGTCATGCAGGTATTACAGACGGTTCATAAAGGATTTTTCAAAGATTTTAAAACCTCTGACTAACCTCTTGATGAAAGATGTTAAGTTTGATTTTTCCGGTGATTGTATGATTGCTTTGGACACCCTTAAGGAGACATTATCATCTGCCCCTGTAGTTGTGTCCCCTGATTGGGGTCAACCTTTTGAGGTCATGTGTGATGCTAGTGATACGGCAGTTGGAGCTGTTTTAGGCCAAAGAAAGGATAAGATTTCTCATCACATTTACTATACCAGTAAAACACTAAATGAGGCTCAACTGAACTATGGCACAACAGAAAAAGAGCTACTGACAGTAGTACTTGCATTTGGAAAACTTCGTTCTTATTTGATAGGAACAAAGATGACTGTTTTTACTGACCATACAGCTTTAAAATACCTCTTAGCTAAAAAAGATTTTCGACCTAAATTGTTAAGATAGATTTTACTTCTGCAAGAATTTGACCTTGAGGTAAAAGACAAAAAAGAAACTGAGAATCAGGTAGCTGATCATTTGTCTAGACTAGAAGACCCTCCCCTTGAGTTCACCGATATAAAAGAAGAATTTCCTAATGAACAAATTTTTCAGTTGACTCTGTTGTGACTCAACCACGCTGGTTCATAGATATTACTAACTATTTGGTTGGAAGATGGACACCCCAAGATCTCTCTTACTAGTAGAGAAAAAAGCTTATTTTTTATGCTAAGTATTATTTGTGGAATGAACCTTACTTGTTAAAAATTTGTGCAGATAATATCATCAGGAGGTGTGTACCTGAAGAAGAGATGACCAAAATTTTGTATCACTGCCATGATGGAGAAATTGGAGGTCATTATGCTCCAAACCGTACGGCATTTAAAGTATTGGAGGCTGGATTTTTCTAGCCAACACTCTTCAAAAATGCCCGAGCATATGTTGCACAATATGACAGGTCTTAGAAAATAGGTAATATCACTAAGAGAGATGGGATTCCATTACAATCAATACAGGTATGTGAAATATTTGATGTTTGTGAAATAGATTTTATGGGTCATTTTCCTTCTTCTCATTCATTTGAATATATCCTTATGGGTGTGGATTATGTATTAAGATGGGGTGAATCCATCCCCACAAAGAAGAATGATGCATATACATAGTGTAATTTTTTTCGAAAAAATATTTTTACTAGATTTGGCACACCTCGAGTCATCATTAGTGATCAAGGAACTCATTTCATAAATAGGCAATTTTCTGCTTTGCTATCAAAATATAGTGTAACTCACAAAACTTGAACACCATATCATGCTCAAACACAAGGACAAATTTAAGTTTCCAACCATGAGTTGAAAAGAATTCTTGAAAAGACGGTTGGAATTTCAAGAAAAGACTGGCCCTTAAAATTAGATGATGCATTATGGGCATAACGAACGGTGTTAAAAATGCCAATTGAAACATCCCCGTATAAATTAGTCTCTGGAAAGGCTTGCCATTTGCAAATTGAATTAGAAGACAAAGCTTTTTGGGCACTAAAAGTATTAACCTTTGAATTAATCTTTGCTAGTAAAACAAAAGATTTTTTTCAGGTTAATGAATTGGAAGAACTGAGGTTGGAATCTTATGAAAATGCCAGAATATTCAACGAAAAAATAAAAATATGACATGACAATTTGATCCGATAAAAAAGTTTTAAAATTGGAGATTAAAATACTTCTCTATAATAGCATGCTGAGGTTATTTCCAGGGAAATTAAAATCCAGGTGGACAGGTCCTTCTAATGTTACATATGTTACTCCATATGGGGTAATTAAAATTCAACAGATCAATGGAGGAGACAAATTTAAGGTAAATGGTCACAAATTAACGATGTATTTTGGAGGCCATTTTGAGAAAAAACCCTCGGTAACATTGATAGCCTAATATATTCTGTTGTTAATAAGTCGAGCTGACGACATTAAACTCAGAACTACAATTTTCTTACCCGTAGCCATTGACGGTGAAGAAATGGAGCTTCATAAGCCCAATATAATTTGAATGAATAAATGCTTAACCAACTGATCTGGTTAATATCTAGATTATTATACAACCGGGACATCCCATCAAGGCCTCTATAAAAACAGAGTCATCTATATAGGAGTAATTCCATGGTGGTTGGTATGCGTAAGTTATTAGTTGATTAACCATCTAATTGTATAAATTAATTATTGGATCAGGTAAATTTTTTAATTTATATCAAAACCTGGACCCCATGACTAATAAGGTGTAAAAGATAGTCCAGTCTATTGCACATAGAATGTGTGTGGTCGCAGTTTCGTTCAAGCTTTCTTCCGTGACTATAAATTTGAAAGCTAAAAAGATATTTAGTTTATTTTTTCAAAAAACTTCTTTAATACTTTATGTATTTACAGTGTGTGTGCATATATAATATATATATATATATATATATATATATATATATATATATATATATATATATATATATATATATATATATATATATATATATATTCTACAATATTATAGTAAACGTTTTCTTCTTGATGATTGTGTCGTTGTAGGTTTTTAATTAGTAAAATAAATTCTTTCTATTCTGCTCAAATATTATTCTTTTCTTCATTATCATACCAGTTCCATGCCTATAACTTTAATTTTGTGAAGGCAAAACTACTATATTCAACTCGCAAGATCAAGGGAATTGAGAAAAGTTATTATCACAAGAAGGTTTACTCAATAATTTTTCTAGAACTTGCTCTAAATGTTCTTGGAGGTGAAATAACGGATGACATTGATTCTTGAAAAATAAAATTAGGTTTTCTTTGATATACCTTTTAGCCTCTTTAAGTTTATTCTCTCCTAAAAAAAGTGTCTTTATCTCTTAGAACCTATCTTTGAGCCTTTATCCTATTTTGTTTTAAAAAAAACACTATGGTCAATGTCCCCACAAAAGAAAAGAAAAAAAAAACAGATGTTTATAGTTATTACTTCTTCCAGCCATGATAAGTAATGTTTGTTAGAAAAAAAAAAGATAGTGCAAGAAAAAGACGAAAAAGAGAGATATAATGTGTAAGTGTGTGTATATTCTTATATATTTTTATGTTGATTAAAGCATATATACAAAAAAAATACCAAAAAAAAGAAATAATTAGTATTAATCCTCAATACGGAATTGTGTTTTGCGACTCGAGAGCAGATTTCCTCCCTCTATCAACTCCTTTTTTATGGTCGGGAGGATCCACAATTCTTCATTGATCCACAAGACCTGGATTCCATACTGAGGGAGCACCTTGAACCCTTAGAATTCAATCACCCTGCTCTATGCCAAGTCTTAGAAAGTCTATGTGTCGAGAGGCATGATTCCCCTTTTTATCAAGATCTAAAAGGAACTCAAGCGCATCATTTTCGTGGCTTAAAGAAAAGTCACTATAAAAATGCCTCTATCCTACTAGCCTGAAGCCTGACATTATAAGCAAGAAAAAGTCCTAAATATATTTCAAAAATTATTGTTGAATCTACATTAGTGGAGATTAACATAAAGAGAAAGCTTATGGATGAACAATTGTGATATTAAAGACTTTTGATCATCATGTTATCAATTCCGAAAGATTTAAGAGAAAACGAGTGCAAATTTTGTTCTTTTCAGAAGTAAAATCAGAAGCAAGGTAAAAGATTTGGTAAATCTTAGAATATTAATCATTTGGCATGATGAAGGAAGTTATTTTGAATAAATTTTCTATCCTACAAAGACCAAAAGTTTTGAAGAAAATATTTTAAGTAAAAAAAGTATATGTATATATATTATCATTAGAAATGTTTTTTTCCTCGAGGACGAGCAAAGACTCAAGTGTGGGGAAATTTGATGAATATAATTTATTCATATATTTTTATATGTAAATATTAAATATTTTAAATAAAATATGAATAAATATATCATGTTCTCTCATACTTTCTAGCACACTTCAAAGGAGAAAGAGCATATGAAAATCAAAGAAAAGAAACAAAAAAAGTAGAAATTGAGTAGTCAATTGGGAATGAAGAAGCAAATGGACTAAAGCACCATAGTTGCGACGATAGCAGTTCGGAATCATGAAGAAAAACACCATAGTTGCAACTACAAAACTATAGTTGAAACTATAGTCTTTCTCTGCAAAAGAAAGTCCAATTGATAAGACCATAGTTGCAACTACAATTTTCATAGTTGCAACTATGAACTTTCTTTTTATATTTTATATTGTGCTATAATAATAGTTTTTAACTAATCATTGTTATCACTTATATATATATTTTATTTTTAAGTTACTCGTATATTAATTTTCTAATTCTCATGGAGCAAAATTAATATATAGTAACTATTGAATAAAGTAGTGAAGTGAGAGTAATTATTAGTAAGCTATTATTAAAAGTCTGTAATCTTGCTTACTCAATTTTAATTCTCATGGAGGAATTGTAGTTGCAGGAGTATTGATTTAGTAAAAATATTCTCACGAAGTTTTTACTATCTTTAGCACAATCCAGACCAGAAGATATTTCGATTTAACTGTCACTAGCTTTAACTCAATTAGTTGCATAACCTCAGAGAGTGTTATTAGTTGACTAATTCTTGGTGAGATAAGATATAATTGTATTAGTGATAAGCAATTATCCTTTAGAGGAATACATGTAGAAAGTGAGATATTACTATAATATATTATCAAGTGAATTTGATGATTCCCAACTCTTTTAAATTCCAAATCTTTCGAAAGTTGTTTAATTTTGTTAAGTATTTAACAAGTATTAATTCCACAAATTTTTCATCATTCTAATTCTCTCAAATAGTAGTTGAAATATTAAAAGTCTGTCGTATAAATGTTCCAATCTCTGTGGGACGATATCATAAACTGTACTAGAATTTGATAAAGTACGAGCAGGAAAATCCTATACACGTCGGCCTCGTCACCATCTAAGGCGTCTTCATCATCGTCCCCTCCGGGCGTACCAGGATCATAACCATAGGCGTCACGAGTTGTACGTGCCTTGACATAAAAATCCTCAAATTCCACCTTGGAAATCTTCCCAACCGTCTTCAGAGACCTGTGTATGTCAAGTTGGATCTCAGCATGAACCCACATTTCATACAATTCTCGTGACACACCAGGAGCGGTACAAGTATGAGAAGTAAATGGTTGGGCTTGCTGTTACACCTTTTCGGCTCTTAGGGTGATAACCTGCTCATAAGCTTTTCATCCTTCTCCTCAGGACCTCATCCTTTTGCTTGAGCCTGTCGCCAAGCATCCGAAACTGGCCATCCTAGCTAAGTAAATCGACTAGTGTTCACTGCTTAGAATGGTACTTACTGTACTTGGATACCATCTTCTTGGAGAGGGCCTTCCTTCACTTTTCCCTCCAAACACGCTTAATCTCCATGATGAGAGTCTGGCACGCAAAAGAAGACAGGTTAGCGGAAGTAAATTGCACATACAAAATGAACTAACCTAACATGGGAAAAGTAAACTTACTCGCAAGGCCACGCAAGATATACCCAATAACTAATTTGAATCCTTTAGCATATGTAGCGTCATGTTCTCAGAATTCATGCACAGAGGAGAAAAGACAAGCACCGCCCATTCTGAGTTGGCCAAAAGGTCAAAAGCCCACACCTCCTCAGTGTCAACATCAGAACCCGATCCATCATCTTCTATGAGGACCATTCTATCCGTTTTGTCCACTGATGATGAGCCGACCCCAACTATTCATGCAGTTTCCCCTCTATCATAGATCCCTTCAACCTCTGACGGCCTCTCCTACACGATCATAGCCAGCGTAGGAGCAGCCTCAATGTCCAGTAAGGGTGCCGCCTCTGCTTCAAGTGACGCAGCCCATCGCGTGCCATCCACGATGAATTCGTTGGAAGGAATTGGGATTTTAATTCCTTCTTCATCAACTCCCAAGTTTCAATTCTTGGCAGTCCAGCACCTTCTCCATCCGCACTTCGTGTACGCCACCACACCTTTGCATCATCCGTCAAGTACATTGGTGTGATCACCACCTTATCGGCATCGGCTATACGTGCAGCCTGGAAATACTGCTCCACGTCCCAAAGGAAATTTTCCAGTTCCTTGGCACTTCTTGCACCACCATAAGGCTTCAGCTCCGGAATCCTCAACTTAGTGCGCTCATCAGTTCTAGGGGCAGAATCTTGCAATGCCCTTCGAAGATCAGCCACTTCTCGTCGCAACTCTTCCTTCTCTTGGCGTACCAAGGCCATTTCTGCCAGCGTTGTCTCGTGCCTCGCCGCATAATCTGCCTCCAACCGCGCCATTCTCGCAAGAACAGAAGAATCATCATTCTCGAGAGCTTGCCCAACTAGTGTTTCCAACTGCTCAACTCTTTGACGCAGCTCCGCATTTGTGCCTCCCGCCATGTTCTCAAAAATTTCAACTTAATCTGCCACTGATCGTTCCGTCACTGCCACAACTTGCTATGGCACGTCGTGTCTCCGCTGCACACGATCTGCCTTCAACCGCGCTCTGATACCAACTGTCACGGGGCCGATTTTGGCCACTTAAATCCTGGCCGAGGTTTCGCCTCTGTGCGGCAGTCAAGCCGTGCCTGACTCAGCCTTCCCCCAAAACTTGCCAATTGCACACAAGTTTGGCCTTAGACGAATTTAGGCAGCAAAACTGAATTTAAATGAGACAAGCATATACGGGAACAATTTCCCAACCTTTATATTAATATGGAAAATAATACAAAGGACCCTCACTCTCGCTATGAACAATGCCGCTCACAGCCCACTCTCCGACTAAGATGACCTTGTCAATCTTGGCCGAACACTCGGATTGTCCCACAACCCAAGTCCCCTTTTTCCTTGAAACACTTAGAACTCCTCACGTTTCCCTCGTGTTTCCCAGCAAGCAACTACACACGAATTACTTCCCTCTTTCTGCCTAAGCCTAAGGGTCCTATTTATAGCACATAGGAACCCTTCACTTGGCAGCACATGCACATTTTCGGCCAACTGCCTTGTCCCACTAAGCTAGCCCACATTCCTAACGTGTGGCTGACAACCCCAGCCACTTAGGATCCACTACTCACGAAATGGGGCATTATACAAGCATTACAAGATAATGGGGATCATGGGGGAACATAGGAGATCATGGCCTACAAACAAGGAACTCCTGCCAACCGCTTCCATGTGCTTCTCATGTGCAATTCGGACCAGCTGCATTCCGCCCTAAGGATGCTCGAGCTATGCCTTAGTCAATTTAACATTGTCCCATACCAATGCCGGCGCAATCCGCTGCCATCATATTTCCCGCACACTGCCCGGCGCCCATACACCGTGCGCACACTGCCTTTGGCCCTTGTCCGTTGCCATGTTCCTTTCTGCCTCATTTCCCTCGTGCCATCACTTGTATTTTCTTTCCTATAGCCTTGCCTTGGCTATTGAAAGCCTTTGCCGTCAACATAGTCTCCACCCTTTGCCTTTTCCTCGGTACCGCCTCCTCCTCGTCATGAGATGACTCGTCAATTAGGTATACGATGCAATAATCAGAGATCTCAGCCAGCGTAATGGTTACCTGTGGGGCAATATCGCCCAACAGCAGAGCTAGAGCTTGGCCCTCTCGTGTAGACTCATCCAATACGAACTGCATTCTAGCCGAAGCAATCTCCTAACAGAATGTGGGCAGCGGAGCCTTCGCGTTCTTGGAAGCTCGTCGACCTGGTGCAAAAAAAAATCACGTAAAACAATATATGACAAGACGATGGTAAGCTATAAAAGAAATGAAAGGGTCGTGGAAATGAGAATCAGACTCACTTGTCGAAGGCTTAGGCCCCAACAGCTTGTTAAAGGACGCCCAGTTGCGAACTCTCATAGTATGACGTAAGAAGTGAGTTACCTAGTCTTCGATATCAAGGACCAAGGAAGGTGGACACCTACTAGCTGAAAGTAGAAAGACACGAGCAAGTCAGAAACAAATGGAGAGGGGATAAACAAAATATATGAAAGACAATAAAAGACCCTTACGGTTGAAGTTCTACTGCTCGGGGAACCCGACTGGGTCTGCCTCTATGTGCTCGGTTATGAGAAGTAATTACACCAAAACTAGCAGTTTTCCTTGTTGTCCATCCCTATCACCAAACCTTTAGTCCTACGGTGGCAGAGATGAATTAGCATGCCTCGGTAGAAAACTAGGCGAGAAAAGATACAACATATGACAGATGAAGACTTCACAGCCGGCCAACTTTGCGAACTTTGCCAGCATCAAAAGACTTTGTATAGGTAAGAGGAAAGTTGCACCGAGCAGATGCCAAAAAAATGGTAGAACTTCTCAGTTACTAGGGGAAGTGGAATATAGTAAATCAGCAAAAATGGGTAGACATAGAATGCGCAATACCTAGGCCGGTGAACTTGTATCGCATTGTTCCCCGCCGAAACAATATCAACATGAGGGGGAATACGGGATTTAGGCTGCATGTCGGATATTTGTTTCAACCACATGACTGATAGTACATGCTCAGGAGTAGGGGGAA
This sequence comes from Nicotiana benthamiana, assembly GCA_034376525.1. Classification (NCBI taxonomy): domain Eukaryota; kingdom Viridiplantae; phylum Streptophyta; class Magnoliopsida; order Solanales; family Solanaceae; genus Nicotiana; species Nicotiana benthamiana. Next base: position 23,954,615 of record CM067324.1, on the reverse strand, counting down.
GGTTCTTTTGGAAAGTCATTTCTGACCAATGGGGGAGCTTGTCATTTCTGCAAGTAACATATTTGTAGTAGAGCCGGAAGAAGGGAATCAATGGAAAAAGAAAATGTAAGCTAGAGTTGTAAAGTAGAAGGAAATCGGAATCAAGGGTTAGAGAAGAAGTAGAAGAGCAAGCAAAGTGCCAAAAGAATATGAAGGGCGAAAAGTTTCATCTTTGAATCTCCTTTCCCTTATTTATAAGGTATTATGGCGCCCAGATCGATGTTACTGGCACTAAAATTGAAGCAATAGAGGCATTGGAAATGACGCATTACATCCCGGAAGATGTGTAATCATGATACGCATAGTCATGACATCATCCTATGTTAGTCATGCCAACCACAACCTTTGAGTCGATTCGTCATCAATACGATATCGACCAATTTATCTCGTTCGCCACGGAAGAATACCTCAATAAGCGGAGGTACTAACTGTGTGGGTCAAAATTAGGTCTAGTTTAGCGAATGCAGACGAACGAGTTGTGGCCCAAGTAGAAACCAAGCACGGCGATGAGTCGCTCAAAGAGAGAGGCCAGTGCCGAGGTGGAGTAGAGAACAAACGGCCGCAACTGTTAGAATATTCCTAGGATTATGAATAGGAATATTCTCCCGTATTGTACTTTTTTAGGGTTTTCTATGGATATCCCTTATTAATAGGAAGAGTGAGGAAACAAAAAAGGGATTCAGAACTTTTATGAAAGAACATCTTGTAAAGAGTAGACTATAAAGGATATACAAAAAACTTGTCTTGTCTCCTCTTTTGATTCTATTACATAACATTCCTCTTTTATTCACAAGATCCAAGAACAAGTTGTTGACTTCCATAGTCTGCTGTCACACGTAATAATCAGAAGAAGAAATCATCCATTACATTCAATATTTTGGGTGACAAATTCCTTTTTATTATATTAATGTCATTTGTCACATTTCTTACAAATTCTCATTCTCATATTTATTAAATGTCATTAAGCATTAACTTGACATTTGTTGACATGAACATGGTCTCGTACCCTCCAAGTTATTGAACTATAAATTTAAAATTTATTACTTTTAACTTGGAATCGCTTTTTATCGATTTGTTAAATTGATTTAACAAAAAGACTTAAAACATTTTTGGTCAAAGACTAATGCCTTCATCGGACTTTTGATCTTAAAAGTCCTAAGAAAATATGTGGTCGTTTTTCAACATATATACATTTATATATTCAAAATTTTTGCCAAAGTTAATAGAGTCTAGTGACCTTTTTTTACAAGTATAGGTCCGTCTCTAAACTAGAGTAGTCCAGCTTGGCCTTTTGGCTTGAAACATGTAATAGACCCATATATATTGAATTTAGGATATAATTCAAATTTTGAAAGAGCCGATAAATTTCAAGTCTATACAATGTCTTCTCTGGCAACAGGGGTCTAAACTAAGCTTGTCACTTCCATTTCTGCGTCGTCTTATACATCTTCCCGTGGTCCTGTTTCTGCTTGTTTGTTACTAGCAGTCTGCACTAAATCAGAGGTTCCTCATAATCAAGCCTTCTTACATTTTTAATTCAACTTTCTTTTTTCTTTTCATTTTTCAACTACTGTATTAGTAGAGTTTGAACAATATAGCAAGGCAAATGAGAATTAAAAAAAAGAAATTGTCATATGAGATTAAAAAAGCTAAAATATTGCAAGATACTTTAATTCATACGCACACACATAGTATTATATTCTTGTGTTTGGAATTATTTTCTTTCACACGCTACAAACAAGGCAATTCACGTGGTGGCAAAGTCTTAATTACACGTAGCGTCCAGTCAGCACTAAATTAATTTAGCTTTATTCTTCCCTTTGCGTGCATACATCGAAAGAGGAAAGGAAAATATATTTTGAAGGCAAGTCAAAGTGAGATAGTTTGAGAAACTAATAAGGCAAGAAGAAAAAAAGAGGCAAGAAGGAGAATTTAAAAGACGTAAAAAGGCATGAAACGCAAAAAAGAAAATAATCCAAAGAAAATTTGACCAAGAACTTTACCTAATATATACACCAAAACTTTTATACACGTAATATATGTGGTATGCGCCATAATAAATTTTTACATTACAACATGATCAGAAAGTTAATAAATGTAGATTATAATAAAAACTTCAAAATAAACTATAGTGTGATAGGGATATTAACCATAACCAATAAAAACTAAATGTAGAATATGAACATGAGTAAAATTAACTTGGTGTGATGCATCAAGTAAACTTTTCCCCCAAATGATTGGAGAACAGCCGTATTTGTGCTACTTCCTCTAAAATGACTTGGCAAGACAGTACGATAATTTCTTTACCAACCGACAACGTACAATTAAGGTTGCATATAATTTCACAACCTTTTTTAGGACATGCACAAAGGTTGTAAAATAGACAGCTTGGCTTGGAATTTTCCCCGTTATCTTACCATCGGATCTTCCTAGACAATCCCAACTGTTGATAACTTTTTTCCAACCACCCAATTATATAATTATATAATTATATAATTATATATATATATATATATATATATATATATATATATATTAATTACTGCAGGTATATCGACATCAACTATTCTTTAACTACCGGGTATACCCCACATTCCACCAATATATAAAGACCTCCGTCATTGCTCCAAAGTCTTCTCTGTATTCCATATATTCAACTCTTTTGGTTAATTGTTCGTTCTTGGTTAGTTCCCAGGAATAAGTTTAGGCTCTTCCTCTGCTCGTTGTTCTTAATCATACCAAGGTTTGTCCGCAGCACCCCGTATACTGTATCCTTTTGTTGTGCATGAGATTCGATGACACCTCAAAATAACACGTAGGTTCGCCTCTGGTGCATGAGAACCATGAGTGTACATGCACTTACCGTCTCTAGATATGTTTGTGTGTCTAAAAATCTAGACGGTGAAAAAATTTTGAATCTATCTCTGCTTATACTCGTTTCAGTCAATCCACCTATCTACTTTGTCTTGCTATGTATTGTTCTTGTTACATTTTCCTTCTCCAATAGATTTTAATGATATTGTAGTGTACGTTTGCCTGTTTGATCAATTTGTATTAGACCGGATTTACACTGCTAGTTATTTGCTCTGTCTTTGGCTTCTTGAGTATTTGCTGCATGCGTTGACTTCATCTTAATGAGAAAGAGAATTCGAGAGAGATATTTTGACTTGATTATGATTATGGCTAATTTCTAAAAATAAGAACAAACTGGTGTTTTCCAGCTGGCTTCGAGTTATTACCCACAGTAATATTTATTCTTATGCTAGTTTGCTTGTTAAGGAAGTAAGTTGAGGTCTATAAGTTGGAACTAAAATTTTTGGTCAATACTGATGTGTTCCAAACAAAAGTTATATATGATGCGTTGAATATTCAAATTCAAACAGAAGGATAATATGAGACGTAGTAGTTGTTGTAATTGATTCATGTGTCTGAATGTGATTAATAAACCCCATTCTCCAAAATACTTTCTGGTTGACTTTGAGATATTGCACTGTTAGTACGTGATAGTCTTCAAAGATTGCTACTTCTGTTGTCTAATAGCAGATCTTTGGTTCGTTTGTTGTAATTGCTAGAAGACTTGAAGAGGTTGTTCAAAATGCCTAGCACCGTGGATTCTGAGAATGGAATTGCCAAATATGTCGAGTCATCTCTTCCATCTTTATTCGAAATTGAGGGATCTGATGATTTATCTAGATTGCTGGAAAAACCAAGAGCTGTTAATATAGAAAGGAAAAGATCATTTGATGGAAGATCTTTCAGTGAAATGTCAATAACTAATTCGCCGCCACGGAATCTAGATGGTGTGTTTTCCCCAGGAAGAAGATCTAGCATAAATTCACCCAGATCAAGCCACTGTGTTGAACCACATCCCATAATTGGCGAAGCATGGGAAGCCTTAAGGCGTTCTATAGTCCAGTTCCGTGGTCAACCAGTGGGAACTCTTGCGGCTGTCGATAATTCTACAGAGGAACTTAACTATGATCAGGTACAATCCTTAGCATTTTCGAGTTCTTAGGTTGATGCTACAACTTCTAGCATGCTTTGCCGTGCTTCTAAAATTAGCTTATGGTAAAATTATTTTTTTTAAAAGTACTTTTGGTGAGAAGCAGTTTGTGCTTGGCTAATCAGCTAAAAGCACTTTTGAACACCAATTAATGTTTAGCCCAACTCTTAAAAAGTTCTACGAAATATATTTTCTCAAAAGCATTTTTGGAGGGAAGCTAATTTTTTTTGCTTCTCAAAAATTGTCTCTACTTCTATTCAAAAGCATTTTTTCCTTCAAAAAGCTTAGCCAAACATTTTAATTTTTGAGAAAAACGCTTTTGGGTAGATAAAAGAGAGCACTTTTGGTCTAAAAGAAGCACCGTCAAATAAGCTATTCATATACTCCATTTGTTGCATGTTGTGTCGCACTAATTCATTATTTGTTATAAGAAGAATGTCACATTCTATATTTGGAAGAAATTTTATTTTAAACTTTTCATTCTACCCTTAATAACATGTTCTTATAGCCACATGAATCTCCTAGCATGTTTAAAATTAGCAATTGAAAAAGTCTATTCTGTCATTCTTATTCTTTATTCCCAGTCAAACATCACTACATAAGAACATACAAAGGGTAGTTATTAAGGATCTTGAGTCCGTGGGTTGAATTTTCGCTATAATATGGATAATGAAGTTATTACATTCTCACATCACAAAGATCCGTTTCCAATTCAATTGTTTCAGGTTGGGGGATAATGAAGAAGGTTTTATTTAAGTTAATAAAAATGCATCGTCTTTAACATCTTAAGCTTTGAATGAGATAGTGAAAACTATAATAATCCTGTTTGATAAATGCTCGTAATGAAACATATTCGCATCTTCCATTTCCCTACTCATATTTGATCAAAATGAAAGGTAACAATTGCAGCCTAGAACAAGAAAGCCAGCTGTTTTAGCTGTCTTCGTTGCTTCCTTATACTTTCATTTTTTGACTTTGCAATAAAAGACCAGCTTGGTGTACTAAGCTCTCACTATAACGGGGTCCAACCACCTTACCCTGCCTCTATATAAAAAGTTGTTTTCGCGGCTCGAATCCGTAACCTCCTGCACACATACAGCAACTTTACCAATTACGCAAGGTTCCCCTTCTTAATGGACCTTGCAATTCTGACTTTAAAAACTATGGCAGGTATTTGTGAGAGATTTCGTGCCTAGTGCTTTGGCATTTTTGATGAATGGTGAACCTGAAGTAGTCAAAAACTTTCTTCTGAAAACGTTACGGCTCCAATCATGGGAGAAGAAGATCGATCAGTTCAAGTTAGGGGAAGGAGTTATGCCTGCAAGTTTTAAAGTAATTCATGACTCTGTTAAGAACTCTGATACAATAGTTGCTGATTTTGGGGAATGTGCTATAGGCAGAGTTACTCCTGTAGATTCTGGCTTCTGGTGGATTATACTCCTTCGTGCATATACAAAGTCTACAGGGGACACTTCTTTATCTGACATGCCCGAATTTCAAAAGGGTATACGCCTGATTCTGACTTTATGTCTTGCGGAAGGTTTTGATACATTTCCGACCTTGCTCTGCGCTGATGGATGCTCTATGATTGATCGCCGAATGGTCAGTCTCATGCACTTGATCTCTTATCATTTCTTTGCCATTGTAGTTGAGCTAGAGGCGGATTTAGACAGGGTCCGTAGGTTCGATTGAACTGATTTTACGGTTTGAATTATGTATACATGCAAGAGAAATTAAGATATAGAAATACTTACATCCTATGTTGCTCGGACTCTTCAAAAATGTCGTCGGATGTGTGTCGGATCCTCCAAAAATAATGTATTTTTGGAGGATCGAACATTGATCCGACAATATTTTTGAACAGTTCAAGCAGAATAGATTATATCTTAAAAATGGTAGATGAGTTGTTTGTTAGCTTATGGAATGATATTGAGATAGACTTTTTACCATATTGCATGTGTAAACTAAAACCAAGTCTAACCTCTTCCGACTTACTTTAAAGTTTTTATTTTCATATGCAGATCAAAATTTATACTTAATGAGTTCAACTTTTAAAATTCTTAGCGTTAAACTCATTGTAGCACTAAATTATGAGTCGAATATAATATTGTTGAATTTTAGTAGGTCCGTACATATACATCTATACTTTGTGTCACAATTATGAATCTGGACCCATAGCTAAAATGCTACATCCGATTCCATCTGTCCACCTCCTTTTATTATAAGGTTTTTTTTCTTCTTATTTTCGGAGGATCTTCACTTTTTCATCATGTACTCCATCCATTTATTCTTATTGATCTTTTGCATTACAAATTCTTTCTTTACTGTTTGTGTTTCTTGTCAATACCAATTTGATAGTTGTATCTAGTAGAATCCCTCTTATCGGTGTGCTTGTTAAGCAGATAAGTTTGACTGCTTATGTCCTGTTGTTAATTTTTTAGGGAGTTTATGGTTATCCTATTGAGATACAAGCACTTTTCTTTATGGCCTTAAGATGTGCTCTGTTTCTACTAAAGCAAGATGAAGAAGGCAGAGAGTTTTCTGATCGAATAATTAAACGCCTTAATGCCTTAAGCTATCACATGAGAAGTTACTTTTGGCTTGATATGAAACACTTGAATGATATACACCGTTACAAGACAGAAGAGTATTCTCACACTGCAGTTAACAAATTCAATGTCATGCCAGATTCATTACCAGATTGGGTTTTTGATTTCATGCCAAGTCGCGGCAGTTACTTCATTGGTAATGTTAGTCCAGCTAGAATGGATTTCCGTTGGTTTTGTTTGGGTAATTGCATTGCAATTTTGTCATCTTTGGCTACACCTGAACAAGCTTCAGCGATAATGGATCTCATTGAATCGCGATGGGAAGAGCTTGTTGGAGAAATGCCACTCAAAATTTGTTATCCTGCTATGGAAACTCATGAATGGAGGATTGTTACGGGGTGTGATCCTAAAAATACTAGCTGGAGTTACCATAATGCTGGATCTTGGCCAGGTTAGTTCCTCCTGTTTTAAAGCCCTAAAGTTCATATCTAGTTAGTGATTTATTATTTGTCAAACATATTGTGATGTATGCAATGTACTTGTTGGGTAGCTTAACAAACTAATTGGTGAATGGAGTGTAAGATTTTGAACCTGATGAATTCAACCTTTGATGTTTTTAGCACTAAACTTATTGTACTTCAGAAATTATTGATTCAAACTTTAGTATTTCTTGAAGTTTTAGTAATTTGACACATATGTATCTAGTTCTAGGAGAAAAATACTAGGTTCAACTGAAATCCTCGGATAAAGGCTCCCTCCACCTTGCCTATGTGAGCAAAGCATAACATATTCCAAACTCGAATAAAGCAGGGGTTGTGGTTTTTGACCTAAACTGGTCCAATGATACTGTTACTGAGCTAAGCTCGCGCCGTTTTCCCAAAAAGCCTCACATTATTAAGAGTATTCAACATCTTAATAAGCAACTTTCTTTTCTTTTTTTACAACACACATCCAATAGTGATAGGCTCATGGTCAATATAATACAAATCAAATAACAACAAAAACAACAACCCAGTATAATCCCATTTAGTGAGGTCTGGGGGTAGTGTGTACGCAGACATTACCCCTACCCTCGGGTAGAGAGGCTGTTTCCAAATAGACCCCCGGCATCCTTCCCTCCAAGAACTTCCCACCTTGCACTTGAGGAGACTCAAACACACAACCTCTCGGTTGGAAGTGGGGGTTGCTTACCATCAGAGCAACCCCTCTTATCTATAATACAAATCAAATGATTCTTCTAAATCAAAATTAGCTTGGATACAACATGTGATACAAATGATCCATATAGTTAACTACAACTAATTTGAGATTGACGTGTAGTTGACTGACATCAATTTGCTTGTTTTTTGTGTCTTAGTTCTTTTGTGGCTCCTTACTGCTGCATGTATCAAGACTGGAAGACACCAATTAGCAAGAAAAGCTATTGAACAAACAGAAACTCGTTTGCTAAAGGATAGTTGGCCAGAGTACTACGACGGAAAACATGGTCGTTACATTGGTAAACAAGCTCGGAAATTTCAAACATGGTCCATTGCTGGTTATTTGGTAGCTAGAATGATGCTTGAAGATCCATCTCATTTGGGTATGATTTCACTCGAAGAAGACAAACAGATGAAACCTCCCATGAAAAAATCTACTTCTTGGTTTTGTTAATATCCTTATAGTCACCTTCAATTGCTTAAAGTATTTGTCGTTTAGATTTTATTTTGAGTTTTTGACATTCTTTTTGATTTGCAATGAAAATTTCCTTATTCATGGTAAGATAGTATTGTGTTTTTGTTTCTCCTCCTATATTGGCCTTGTCCTATAGATATACTTCAAATGATAATTATAATTTGTTACACACATATACTGGTAAGTATACATTAAGAGAAGTACAGAAAGACATCAACAAAAGTACGCTGTAGTAAGATGTTAATGATTATTCACCAAGAATTACATTCTGTTGATGGATGTTTACAAATTACTAGGTATTACTATTTGACTTGGTTTATGCATTGGTGATCTAGGGTGATCACTAAAAGGTTTGGAAATCAAGATATTTGTTAAGCAACACGCAATGGCAAATTCATCTCTCATAAAATATGCATTCTGATTGAGAAGAAAGACACTTCCAGAGAAATTCTTTACTAAAATAAGCAAAAAGAAGACCTCCTTTACATGTAAGAATGAAAGAAATGATCCACGTTCGAAAAGATAACTGAAGTACAAGAACATATAGATGTTTAACAGGGAAATACAGCCAGAAGAAAGAAGGTGTAAACTTTGGAGGCAAGGGGAAGGTGCTTATCTGTAGGCGGTAGCTACAGCAGAAATCTCTACTCCTGCTTTTCTAACTCCCCAATTCTCTCTATAATTGCCTTCCATTTAAAAAATAGATTGTTCAGCAGCAAATTTCAGAAAATCACAGATTCAAGGTAGGATGAATAAGTAATGGGAGCGAGGCAGGGGTAACATATGATTGCTATTATCTCTCAAGGATGAAACAATGTCCAATCATCAATGGGTGCAGAAAATTGTCAATACCAGTAAAGCATTTGGCTATAAGTGGAAATTAACCACAATATTGGCATCCATCAAAAGGGCCAAATATTTTTCTCGCAGCTACAGGCTCTGATTCTTACTATGGCAAAAGGTTATTGGAGGAGTTTTTTTTTTCTATTAAATTTACCTTCTTACTCGTTTCTTGAAGTTCCCCAGCAAGAATGAACTCATCTAATATCAGATATACCTGCGGACAGGGAAAATTTAACAAAGGTAAACAGGATGAGTTAGATGATGACCATCAAATCTACAAACAAAAAGCAATTTGGTGGTCATTATGTATATTTTTTATGAAAAAAGCACAGCTTCACATCAACGTATTCTCAATATTGTGACGAGTGCAATTTTTTTATGCAAAAACTGTGCTGGAATATTGCTTTGCAAACTGGTAGCCTCATTTAGTGCATATGACTGAGCACAACAGAACTGTGACTTTTGCCTGCCATTTCATTGATAGGTTGGAAATAGTTTCCATATATCCCCGGAAAACTAGAACACCAGACTATTGTAATCCCTCTGAAACCCCGAAGTTTTATGATTCCATAAAGGATAAAAAATTATCAGCAGACTTTGTGCAATCTCAGAATTGGTATTAGTTTTTTATTCTTGAGAATAAATGAGAGAACCAATATAAAACATGGAGCTACTAATACTATTCTAGAGACTTAAAGGTAACGGTTTTCTGGTTCTTAATAAATCTAAATCTAATTCCAGCATAAGCTTAAAATTAAAATGGAAAGAAAATTCTAGTGTGTTGACATATAGGTAGAAAAGAGAGAATAAAGGTGGATTCCGTTCCTTCATTTAAAGCTAGAGGAATAACTCCTATGCAAACAGAAAAGACGGGAACCATCAACTCCAGTTCAATGTGATGGGGGTAGTGCCTCCAAGAGCTCCTAGGCTTAGATTGAATATTTTCTTATTCTTACTCAATGTAGGTTATTATAGTACACTTCCTCTTGGATGATGAAAAAGGTAGGGATACTATCTGCAGTCCTGAATCAGGATTGCAGACGAGGATGTTAATGATCAATGAAGAAACAAAAGGGGTGTTTTTATGCATGGCAATACCTTTTTATTTTTGATTGTTTATTGTGCATGGTTAGATTTAATAAACTAAGGCGGTGTTACTATAGGTGTTTTTTTTGGCGAGGGGGAAAGGGGGGGGGGGGGGGTGTATAAGGTACAATTGGGGCTTTTGTCACAGAAACTAAAATACGTGTCTTATTTTAAGTTTCTCTGGAGGCACTTGGTGCATTTGTACCATTTGTTCCCGTACCCACCAGTTTTTCACCTAGTAAGAATCTATCTTGAAGGAATGAAGATATGGCCTGCAGTAAACCGATTAATTCAAGGAAGACCAAGCCACTACTGGGAGGGAAAAACTAAAGTAAATGAATACGACCCAAAATTAAGCAAGCAGCAGACATCCCAGCAGTACAGTTTCCAACTCAGTAATTGACCTGCATATTGGCAACTCATTAGGAGAACCAACATAACAACAAAAGTTCAGCAGCACTTATAGTAAGCTTCTAAGGTTCCACAGTGAGATGTGTTGGATAGCTTGGAATTAATCAAAGCACCACTATGACATAAGGGGTGATGCAAAAGAAAAAAAAGAAGATACTTAAAGAAAATCAGTCCTTCACTACGTAGCAACAGATGCGTGGTAAGAAAATGTCTAACCTTGTGGAAGTTAGAAACCAAATCTAGTTCACAGATGTTGCTGAAGAAGTGATCCAAAATTTCGACAAACAAGTGGATGCTCTCCAGATAAGCTAACTCGTTGTCAGTAATATCAACACAGAGTGAGAAAAACAACCCTGCATATCTTCTGTATATAATCTTGTGGGTGCGGAACTGAAAGGAAAAGAATCATGAACAGGGAGTGTAATTGCTTTGCGAATGATCCAGGAAACACAGTTTAATAAAGCTGAAGAGAAGTCAAAACAATAAAAAAAAAAGAGAGCTATTTGATGCTGCATCAGATGACAAACACGAGTGAAAGCACATTTTTAACTAGTACAGCTTAGAAGATATTAAATGCCCAATCAATCATAGTGCAATGAGACTCGTCCTGATATGCAAATATCATCAACCTAAAATATCAACGAAAAGAGGAGCAACTCCCTCATTTAAATATACTTCCCGATGGATTCCTTTTTTTCTGGTATCCAGTTGAGGTTTAGCCAAAAAGCTAATAAGTTTCCCTAATTTCAAGTTTCATCTCTTTCTAGCATACCCTGAATAAGAAAAAAAGTTAAAAATATCTTTCACACTTCCGTTTCCTTTAACTCTACCCTAGATTAAAAGAAATTACTTGTTAAAAAAGAATTATCTGCTAAATTCTTGTCTTGAACTTTTATCTCTAAGGGATTTACACATCTAGTTTATGCATTTATGACGCATCTGATCAGTTTTTTTAATAATATCACAGTAAATACCCAATTGTTCCGAGGAATCAAATCAAGGCCTAGCCCATCAATATCTTGAGCCCAGTACCACCGGAAAGATAATAGTGCTAGTTAGGTGTCACTTCGAAAATCATCTTACCACACTTGACCTGAAGCCAAACCTGAACCTAGTGAAGGAGTCCTCCCCTAACTTTCTCCTCCTCTCTCCCTCTCAGCCACCCCCAACCCCTCAGCTTTGCTTGTTGGGCTCAACGATTGAACATGACTTCAAAGCCAATCTTCCCCATCCATGATAAAGCTTTTCTCCCCAAAAAATTTCCGCTACACTATAGACTAGTCTTCATCCACAAACCATTTACTCATTTTACAGAAGTCCTTACATCCCACTAGCAGGTTTGCTCATTGAAGATCAATCCAAAATGCTGAATATTCCTCCCCAGTATATTGGAACAAGATAAAAAAGACTTGAAAAAATGAAAGTAGAAGAAAAGAACTATCACTAGGCTATCTAAATATAATTGCACCAGAAACCGAAAAGGTTGGGACTTAGAATAATATTGTGCCTAATGGCGAAAGGTAAAAATTTCCACCAAGGCCACATCTTTCTTTTCACTAACATGACATAAGTTAAGATTGCTAAACACAAGAAGGAAAGTAGCCACTGGCAAGAATCTTAAAATAAAATATAAAAGAAATTACACTTACTGAAACCGACCATTGTACAGATAATCAAGTAAAACGATTTCCACATAAGTATGAATAAGAACTCAATGGTAAATAACTTTTTTTTAGTAGCTTATGTCATGGAAGCATAATAGGTTGACTGAACATATCATATACGGGAACTTAAAAGTAGAAAAATAGCAGCTTTTTAACTAAGTCCTTAGAGTTAAACGGAATTGGGACGGTTTTACCTCCACAAAGTTGGTGAATTTGGGATCTCTATTCACCACCAACCGATGAACCTACAGGACAAAATTGACATTGTAAGCAAAAGCCACAAGCTAAGAATTAACAAGATACAAAAATTCCTGAGAGTACGAGAAGTAAAAAGGAGCAAAATTATAATAGTACCTCGTGTTCGACCTTGTGCTTCTCGGATTCCTCGAGAGGAATGTAATATTTGGCCAAACGGGTCTTCCCTTGCCTGTTCTGAAGCACTATGGAACGGATCTGCCATTTCCAAATGATCCAATTGAAAACAAAAAATCATCAAGATAATAAAATTTCCTTAAGCAAATTTACACAGACATGGAACACATACTGAAATTTCAATGAATTTATGTCCCCTAATTTATTAAGTTCTATTTTCTAGAATGGAAGAAAAGGACTTGAATAGTAAAATCACCATCTCTGACGAGTCGGAGGAGTTACAGATGATCGTTTTGATTTTTGAGTCGTAAACAACACTCGAACTCGAGTTCAGAGCCGAGCTGCAAGACTATTAGAAAGATTTTGGTTTTTTTAGTTTTCATTTAACAGAGAAGGTAAACATAGAAGGACTAATTAAGCACCAATAGGAGTAGTTATCGGGCGGATTGGGCGGTTTTTTACTCTTAACGGTTTGGTTTAATGGTTATCGGCTTTAAATGTATTAATCCGTTTGCCACCCGATAAGATATCGGGCGGATTGATATCGGGTTAACTCTTATAGAGCGGTTAATGGGCGGTTTATCGGCCTAACATACATGTTCACTAAATATCTCTTATTCTTCTCGTCTTAGAAATAATGAATTTCCATAAAAAATAATATTTTAGAGGCAATATGATGCATTCAATTTTCTTTGACAGAGCCACTCAATTTGATTTTCATGATTAGAAAATTAGCTTTACCATCTCCGACATGTTCCAAACAGGAGGATTACAACCAAAAATAAATTAAAAATAGAACCAAAAAATTTCTAGATCCCGAGAATAAAAATGCTTAGAAGTAGAAATAAACTTTTGTTAATCATTTTCAAGGATTTTAGTTATATTATATTTAATATATATATATATATATATATATATATATATATATATATATATATATATATATATATATATATATATATATATATATATATAATATTTATATTCTTAACGGGTTAACGGATTAGCAGTTAAGAATATTGAATAATCCATCCCCAAACCGATAAGCCGTTAATAAAAAAATACAATCCGTTCCCCGTCCACTAAGCCGTTAAGCCGTTACCAGTAAGCCGTTAAGCTTCGGTTTGGATTGGCTTTCGGTTTCGGATCGGTTTTGAACACCCCTAAGCACCAACCAGAAAATTTTAACTTTCTTTTGGTTAATAAGTGTTACCGTGACGATTAATCATAAACTTTAATCTAAATATGGCGATCGTAAAATACTAACTACAAACTGAATATAGAGGATTTATATAGATTCCTGTTAAACTAAAACTGAAGTGTAGTCAACACTAACAGATTATTTGAGTTGAGAGGGGAGAAAATCACGTAAGACTTTTTTTTTTGGCTTTTAGAGAAGGAGAAAAATACTAAATTATGTTAGCAATGGATTTGAACATGTATCTTTGTAATTTAATAAATAATTTAAGTTTAGTGGCGGATACAAAAATTATGTAAAATGGATTTAACTTTTAAGGATTTATCATCAAAACTGTTATTTTATTAGGGTTCATATTTAACACTTGACAAAAATATGCTTCGAAAGTATTGGATTTCGGTGATAAGTATATTGTATCTACCTCTACTTGAGTCTCAATAGAGGAAAAGGGATGAAAATATCGTCAATTCTACTCTCTTTTCATCAACGCTAATCACACAAGGGTAAATAGGTTTGTTCTCATTAGAGGTAGCAAAATGGTTTTATAAAAATAGTTAACCACTCATATTTTTTGCTAAAAAATATGTTGGATAATGAACTTTTTAAAAATGGGTCAAATATGGATAATAACCATATTATCTATTTAAAAAATATAACCAATGAGTAACCAATGGGTAACTAATGGATCCAACTTTAAAATTTGTAAAGGCCCGAATTGGGGGTTCCTCAAGTTAGGGATACCAAAAATTCTCTCAAACGTGATCTTATGCAAGAATTTTTGGATAATATGGCTACACATATTATCCGCCGGTTAACCCATTATTTTTCCTATTAAATATGGTTCGGGTCGGGTCCAATAATTGATCCACTTTTTATTATTCATTTTCGACCTAACACGCTCGTTTGTCACTCCTAGTTCTAACATATCTTCGTGATCTCTTCTTGTGCACCAATTACTCAAAATATTAACCATAGTGCTGGCTTTAGTCACCATTTTTATTAGCTGGATGATATTATCACTTTTAGCTCATGCTAGAAATTATTTACATTTTATAATCATATATATATATATATATATATATATATATATATATATATATATATATATATATATATATATATATATACACACACACACACACACACACAACAACAACTATAAATTTTTCGGCTATTATTTTTGTATGGGTCAAAATCCGACTTAGGAAATTAGGTGTGGAAAGTTGTTAAGTGAGAAGATTGTATTTCGAGTTGGGTGGCCAAGCCGAGGTCGACTGAAGCCCAACAACGAGCAGTCGCTGAGCAAGCCGTTGAAGTTGAGGTCAAATAGCTAAGAGTGGGAACAACAGATAGTGTAGTCTTGGGACTAGCGATATGAATATTCTCTTTGTTATATTTATTTAGGGTTTTTAGAGAACATTTCATATTAATGGAAAAGGGAAAAGAGGAAAAGGGACACGTGAGATTTATCCCGAGAAAACCTATTATAAGAAGTTGACTCTTGATAGAAAATATAAAGTTTACCTTTTCACAGTGATTGATTGTATCGATTATTCTTCCTTTCTACTCACACGATCCAAGAAAGCATTGTTCATTTTCCTACTTATTGCGATATTTTATTATCAAGAGAAAGAATCTTCCACATCATTTGATATTTGGGCAAATTATTCTTTCTATTCTCATTTATTTCCATTTTCATATTTATTGCTCATAATTCATTCTTCAGTTATTCTCAAAGCGTGCATTTAATAATTTGATAACCAATTCCAAACATTAAGTAGACGGTACCATTTAAATTCTTAGTTAGATCTAAGAATTATTATGGTTGACTAGGATTCACCTTTCACCTTAGTTATCTTTTAATTTGTTTGGCAACGAATGCTATACTTTTTGGTCAAACGAATTGGCGCTGTCTATGAGGAGTTTCTAGTCAAAGTCATAGTCTTTCTAGATCTACAAAAATACACCAATAGCAAAATATAGGATTTTCTTTCCCCTACTTGAATAATTTAACATGTCAGTAAATGGAGAATAAAGACTAAAAGCAGTGGCAGGCCTTACTACAAATCTTCTAAACACCATTAATGAAACTCACGGAGAGGCTGAGCAGAACATGACACCAAACGCCTCACTAAGCGAAGTGATTCACCCCCTCCTCCACATGGCACCGTTACCGCTTCTCATGGAAAGAGATCCTCTACGTCCAATACGGAAGAAGCACCACCAGCCATAAAAAAGCTACTAGAAGCATGGCTAACAAACACACTGTACATTATACTTGACAAACCCTCTTAGAGGGTGGGCAGAGAGTATGTGCGATTCGACATCGCCACAGCAACCAATGAGCAATACACCCAGCCTCTCTCGATAGTTATCACTCACTCTATTAATGTTGTAGGTAATGACACCCTCGCTTACATCCTTAGAAAAAATGGAGGAGATGGAGAACGAGAATAAAGCACTCCGCGACCAAATGAGAGAGCATCAAGAAGGGTATATAAGATACCGGATGCCCCAAAACTCCTACCAAAGCGGGACGCCGGCCAGTTTGTGGAACAACTATATAGAGATAAGGCCGCACCACATGCTATACCCTAAACATTCAATACGCCACCATACCTGAAGATATATGATGGTACAATGGACCCTGAGGATCATATGATCCACTACGTCACCGCAGTGAAGGCAACGACCTCACTTAAGAGCAGGTGCCATCTATATTGATAATAAGGTTTGGTGAAACCCTAACCGAGGTATCGTTAACATGGCACTCGTAACTGCTGTACGTTCTATATAGACATTTGAATAAATGGCCCACAAGTTCGTCACCACCCATGCAGGGTCCAAGAAAGCGGAAGCCAGGGTGAATTACATATTCGCCATTAGGCAGTCACCTGGAGAAGGGCTCAGGGACTTCCTTGCTTGGTTCAACAGAGTGATAATGACCCTTCTAAATGTATTAGAGGGAATGGCAGTAGCAGCTTTCCAAAACAGACTGAACATGAGCAGGTTAAGGGCAACAAAAAAACTGTTAAACAGACTCATAAAGTACCCTCCCACCACTTGGGAAGAAATACATAATGCTTATTGTGCCGATGTGAGAGTAGACGAGGATGACCTTAATGGGCCAACCCAGCGGTTGGCGTTAGTCCAGATGGAGTAGAAAAGAGACGGTAGAAATGACAACAGGAGGGATCATGTAGGTCCCCCCTCAATCGCAAAAGACACTAGCCGTTCGCCAGAACAGCTGTTGTACCACCTCCCCGTAACAGTGACGTCTCACCTAGGCCGCAAATAGGGACTCAGCGAAGATAAATAGGTATGCCTCCATTGTTATCAGCTCATAACTTCTGTGTTTCTCCTTCAGAGATAGTCTACGCTCTAGATAAGCTCGTCCATAAGGAGAAATGGCCACAAAAGATAAAGTCCAACCGAAGCACCAGAAAATCAAATGCCCTATATTAGTTTCATCAAGAATGAGGCTACAAAATCGAAGACTACATCGCCTTGAGGCGTGAAGTAGTAAATATGCTCAGCCAGGGGCATTTGAGAGAACTGATGAGTGGCCGAGGAAGAGCGAACTTCGCTTGGAGATGAGAACAACACCAGGGGACACTCATACCACCTTTACCAGTTCGGACCATTCAAATGATAATCAGAGGAGATGGCCACACATCTATCAACAACAAGTTCACCACCACCCATAAACTCAAGCGGTCAATCACTCACGAATAGTATGGCGAACTTGAACAAAGTATCATTTTTGATAAGTCAGATACCCATGGTTTGGTCTTTCATCACTGTGATGCCCTTGTCATTACTTTACGTATTTTATACTATCACGAGCCGAATTTCTCACTGTCGGGATCATGATAGCGCCTAACTTTTCCAAATGATAGGCAAGCTAACAAGTAGAGATATAATACACTAACTACTAAATTAGTAAATAATAATAATTAAACCAAAACATATTAAAGTAGTGCGGAATCCCATAATAATATACATGAGTTTTTCATTACTCCACCAACTTTATATATTACGCCAATCTCAAATTCAAACATTATACCTCACTCGAATCGACTTATATTCGACCTCGTCCGAATCATTCAGAGTCAAACATTCGACCTCGCTCGAATCAACTTAGAATCGTCTTTGTTCAAATTAATTAATAGTTGATTTCGCTCGAATCAGCTTATAGTCGACCTCGTTCGAATCATTCGGAGTCAAACATTCGACCTCGCTCGGATCGACTCACAATCAACTTTGTTCGAGTTAATTAACATTCTACCTTGCTCGAGTCAGCTCATAATCGACTTTGTTTGAATAAACTAACATTCGACACTACTTGAATCGCGTAACAATTGACTTTGTTTGAATTAATTAACATTAGACCTCGCTCGATTCAACTCACAATCAACTCTGTTCAAACTAAATAATAGTCTATTTCGCTCAAATTGGATTAGGTTCGACTTCTTTCTAATCATTCAGAGTCAAACATTTGACCTCGCTCAAATCGACTCATAATCGATTTGTTTGAATTAATTAACATTTGACCACGCTCGAATCAAATCACTATAAATTTTGTTCGAATTAATTAAAATTTGACCTCGCTCGAATCAACACACAATTGACTTAGTCCAAACACTTGAATAGACTTATATTTGACCTTGTTCAAATCATTCAGAGTCAAACACTTGACCTCGCTCGAATCGACTCACAATCGACCTCGTTCGCATCAGAGTTAAACTTTGGACTTCACTCATATCGACTCGTATTTGACCTGTTTGAAACAATTTAAAATCAATATTCGACCTTGCTCGAGGAAACTTATGTTTTGAATTTGTTCGATTAAAAACACAACTCGACATTCAACCTCGAACCAACAGTCGACATAAGTGAAATCGTAACCAAGGCAAAAACATTAAAGGGAAAAATAAGAAGTTCAAAAAAAAGTATTATAATTGCAGAATGTCATATCACAAGGGCCAAACAAGTGCCCGCAAAACCAAAAATAAAAACAAAAAAAAGAACAAAAGTACAAAGAAAAGCACACTATTCGGCCATAGCTCCCCTATCACCATCACCACTCACACCATCGCCATTTGAATACTCATCATCATACCAAGCATCTGGCTCAATACCATCCAAATCCTCTTCGTCATAATCCATCTCGGGCGTGAGAGGGTCACAAACGCAAGCGACACGAGCTGATCGTGCCTTAATACGTGCATCCTCAAACTATGCCTCATAAGCTTTTTCTACAGCCATCAAACCCCTGTATATGTCAAGAAAAGACTCAGCATGGACCCACTTCTCATCCAAGTTTTGTGGGATATTGGGATAAGTGGAAGCATGAGAGGTAGATGACTTAGCCTGCTGTTGCATTTTGTCGGCCTTGAGGACGGTTATCTGCTCGTTCAAATCCAGGACTTCCCCTTCTAGTTAACTTTCCACTATTCGAGCCTTGCCTTTTTAAGAGCAGCAGTCTCTGTTTCACTAGCCTGCTCTGATATGAGGACGCGGAGGGTTTCTGCTAGCACCGTCGCCTCCGCCACACCAGACAATCTAGCTCTCTCAATTTGTTCCAATTTTGCAACTTTGGCAGCCAGCTCATCCCTTATGCCGTGAACTCTAGTTTCACTCTGCTTAAGCTAGGACAGTAAGGACGTCATCTGAGGTTGGAGGTTGACGCAGTCGGATGTGACCCACCCTTTTACTCACCTTGATCTCATTGTTTTTGGTCCTTAATGTCTCTTCAAGCTCACTGCACTTGTCAATAACTCTCATGAGCTCATCATCCTTCTTCTTCAACACCTCATTCTTTTACCTCAGCTCGTCACAAAGAGTTGGGAACAGAGCATCCTCTCCAAGCACACGGAGCAGGGCCTTATGTTTTTTACGGTACTCTCTGTATTTTGACTCCATCTTCTTATAGAGAGCCGTCCTTTTTCTTCTCCCGACGGGCTCTCTCAATCTCCAGAATAAGAGTCTAGAAGAAGGGTCACCAAAGGCAAATAATGTACAAGAAAGAAGAAATTAAAACGCTAAAAGAGGACTTACTCACAGGGCTATCCTAAAATACCTAACGATAGGTCCGCATCATTTGACGTCTGCAAGGTCCTATTCTCGAACTCCGCACATAGGGGGCCAAAGCTGGAAACCACACGCTTCGAGCTGACCTACAAGTTGAAATCCACTAGGATGACAATATTTTTAGTGAACTCCTCGGTCCTCACCTCTACTCAAGTAAATCACTCCTCGAAGTTCGTACCTCCTTTAAGGTATATGTTAGAATCGGACCCGTCATCCTTAACAGTGATATTTTTCCTCTACCACTAGAAGACGAGGAGCCAACCTTGGTTTCCCCTGGTATTTCCATTTTTTCAGCAGCCTCTTCTATCTCCAATAGCCTAGCTTCCACGACAACCTCTGATGGGGGAGCAGTCCCTGTAGCTGAAGGGCATGCCACTTCCACATCGACAATCATTGCCCGCTTAGGCGTGGACACGGCCTCTACTTGCTGCCTCTTAAATGGCGTTATTTCTTCCTCGTGGAGGAAAGATTCGTCCACTAAATGATCTATCCAACGGCTGGGACCTCCGCTGATGAAATGGTCGTCTGACGACCAGGTTCACTTACTATCGGAGTCCGGGAAGAAGTATTTCACACAGACTCGATCAACACAAACTGTATCCTAATCGAAGCAATAGCCTAGATAAATGCGAGGACATGAGCCTTCACCTTCTTAGAAGTTCTCTGACCTAGCATCAAAAGAAAACTATAAACAGCAGAAAGAAATGCACCATAACAAAAGCAATATAGTTATAAGGGCGAAACTCGACTTACTAGTCGAGGCATTGAGCCCGCACCACTTATTGAAGGATGCCTAGTCACGAATCCCTACGGTATGAAGCAAGACATGGGCCATCTAAACACTGATTACTGTGATCAAATAAGAGGGATACCTCTCAGCTGCAAAAAGAAAAAAATGTAACAAGTCACAAAACGCGAAGAGAAGGGAAGAATGTACTACAAATAACAACACTTATGAGCAAAATTCCATTGTTCGCTAGGGTTTGCCACCATGTACTCGATTTTGATGAAGAAATAATGGGCCCAAACCCAAAAATTCATCCTATCATCCATCCCCGCCACCAACCATTTGGTTTCGTGATAGCGAAGGTAAATCATTGTGCCCCTATGGAAGCTCGGTCCAACGGGATGCAGTAGATGGCGGATAGAGACTTCGTAGCCCGTGAGCTTCGCAAACTTTGCCAACATAAGGAAGACCTTGTAAAGGTAGAGAGAAAGCTGTGCCAAGAAGATGGTGTAGTAGCATCAGAACTCCTCCACTAATGGAAGAAGAGGAAGAGAATAGTCTATCTGGAATGGGTGGGCGTAAAACGCACTATACCTAGGTCGGTGCTTGAACCACGTCATCTCTGACCGAAACTAGGTCAAAGTGGGCTGGAATTCCATATTTGGTCCTAATGGTGGAAAGGTGCTTTGCCTTCATCTCAGACTTCGTAGACTCCAATTAAAGAATGGGTTCTATAGAAAAGTCGGACCTAGAAGTAGGCTACGAAGAACGATCTCCTCCATAGTGGAAAAGCTCTCATCCTCTAAAATTGATGATTCTCCGCTACCAGATAATAGAGTAGAGCCAAATATCGTCTCAGCATTGGGGTTCATGTTAGCCATTTTCAGTATTGTGTATATGATGGAACAAAAAATGATGAAAGGGTGGCAACGGCCGCAGTTGCAGAGAGCAAGATGTAACGATCCAACCAATCGTTTTGAGCTTTTGCACTTTGATCACTAGTTCTCGAGCATGACTTGCCCTATGTAATGTATTATGATGGATATGATCGTTTCTTTGGTTTTCAGGAAAATTCGAAATGAATTTAAAGGGAACAATCTCAGTTGAAAGCTTTGAATTTGAAAGGTTTGACCAAGAGTTGACTTATTTATATATGAGCTTGGATCGGAGTTTTTATGGTTTGGTTAGCTTTGTTAGGCGATTTAAGACTTAGGAGCGCGATCAGAATTTGGTTTTTGAGGTCCGGAGTAGAATTTGGCTTGAATTGGCGAAGTTGAGATTTTGGCGGTTTCCAGTTGGTAGCTGAGTTTTTGATCTGGGAGTCGGAATGAAATTCCGAGAGTTTTAGTAGCTTCCTTATGTCATTTGGGATGTGTGTGAAAAATTTGAATGATGTTATGGGTTATGTTGGTACCTTTGGATGAGGTCTCGGAGACCTCGGGTGAGTTTCAGATGGTCAACCGGACCAATTTTTATGTTGAGGAGTTGCAGAAATTGCAGTAGCAGTTGCAGACAATTTTTGGCCTTTGTAATCGCGTGAGGGCCCTCGCAATTGTGTAGAAGGAATATGGGCTGTCTTGAGTTTAGACTTTGCATTCGGGTTTGAGGTCCCACATTCTCGGAGGGCCTTGAGCTTGTGCTTTGCGTTCGCACACAGTATTTTGCCTTTGCGTATAAGTAATTGGGGTCCAATGTTTCTCTTTGCGTTCGCATCATTGTGGTCGCTTTCACGTAGCTTTGGGATTTAAAGCATCGCGTTCATAGCAACATCATCGCGTTCCCATAGATGGTTAGTGCTAGGTAGAATGTTTTAAGTCATTCCATCCGTGATTTTGGATCTTTTTTCCTCTATGGTTGACCATTTTGAGATTTTCTTGGTGGAGATTAAAGAGGGATTCAAAAGGAATCAATTGGAGGTGAGATTGTTGAACTTAAAACTTGTGGTTATCATGAAATCCACCTACAAATTCATGAAAACTAAGCCCAAAATTGAAGAACTAGGGCTTGAGAAATTGGACTTTTAAATTGGGATTTGACGGACCATTTGAGGTCAGATTTTAGAATTTTTGGTATGTATGAACTCGTGGGAGGATAAGGAACCCATTGATGTGAAAATTTCTGAGTTTCAAGAAGTGGGTCCGGGGCTCAGGTTTTGGTAATTTCGGGATTTATTCTCGTTATTGATTGTTTTTGCTTGGGCTTTATTCCCTTAGCATATTCTGATGTATTCGCTCTGATTTTGGATAGATTCGACACTCTTGGAGGCCGATTTGAGGGGCAAAGGAATTTTCAGTTAGTGATTTCACTGATTCGAGGTGAGTAATGATTGAAATGATAATCTATGGGTTTGAAACCCTGAATTTCCACATCGTAGTGCTATGTTGAGATGAAACATGTGTTTGATAATGAGTGTGGGGTCGTTACTATTGGGGTTTATGACTTGGTCCGTCTCGATTGATGATTTTACCACATATTTGACTGAAGCGTATTTTTTATCATTATGATTTGGGTTGATTGCCATTTGGTCTTCGTGCCAATTATTTGAACCCTTCAGGGATTTTATTCACTGTTTCCTCACTGTTTTGATTTATTACTTGAACTCGGTCCTGTTGATATCTACTGTTTTTCAAACTCAGCCACTTTTACTCAGATTTGAAATTTAAATGATATTTTTAAATGATGTTTTGGGCTAAGAACTACTGTTTCACTAATGCCCGAGGGGCTTTTAATGATTTTCAGACTGAGTGAGGCCGATGGCCATATGTGCAAATATGCTGAGTGATATGAGGCCGAGGGCCTAAGATACATTTATATGCCTTGAGGTGGATTGGGTGATGTGAGTCTGAGTGCCGAGTGATGATTCCATAAGGTGGCTAGATATAGCGCTTGGGCCGTAAGGAGCCCCTCCAGAGTCTGCACACCCAAAGCGAGCGCGGGCACCTATTGTTCTAAGAGTGAGCCTGAGGGGCTGGTATGAGTGATTGTGAGGTAACCCGAGAGGCCGATACTATTATGATATTGAGCTCAATGGGCTGAAAAGAGTGATTGTGAGGTAGCCTTAGGGGCTGATATTATTTTGAGAGTGAGCCCGAGGGGCTGATACGAGTGATTGTGACGTAGCCCTAGGGGCTGGTACTGTTCTGAGATGTTTCCCGAGGGGTGAACCTTTATGTATTCATCTTACATATATACTTGTCATTTTACATGATATACAATGGTATATGAGCCCGGGGCGGATTTTCTGTTCTTATCGGCGCTAACTATTTTGCATTCATTTTCGTAACTATTAAAAAGGTCATTTTCAAAAGAGGATTAAAATAAGTTAAGATAATTCTAAAGATTTCACTGCTTCACTACTTTTCTCAAAGGGTTTTATACTGCTTCTATACATCATGTTGGTTTGTTTTACGTGATTTTTTGTTGCTGGTTATTATTTACCTTTATTACTCATATCTAAGTTGGAGAAGTCACTTTACTCCCTACACCCTGCGTCCAGATTCATGTATTCATACACCCGGTAGCGGGTTTTTGTTGATCGGAGGCAGAGTTATCGGAGTTTAGCGAGGTGACTGCCAACGTTCGTACACCGCTTTTCTCCCTTTTGTTCATAATTCCTGTTTTATATATTTCAGACTTTGTAGTTGTAATATTTACACTCCAATAGATGCTTGTGAATTGTGACATCCCGGTTTGGGCCGTGTTTGGGTTGTACTTCCTCATTGTTATAGTACTCTTCTCCAATACAACACCACTATTCTCATGTCTTCTAGTTAGGAGTGAAGTAAATTTCATGTTGCGGTATGAGTTCAGACTTAGGAAAACTAAGTGACTGTGTAGTGTGTATGATGGTGGAAGATATATAGAAAAGTTATATTAAGGCGAAGCAAGTGGCTTATCTCCTGTGGAGTATTCTAAAGTGGTATGATCCTTATGTGTATATTAGGAGACCTCATGTGTAGGTGAAAAGTACGTGTTGAAATTTAAAACTTTGGATCTCTTAAGAGAATGGGCTTAACTATTGTGCGGATGAATGCGAGATTTGTTGAAGATTTGCAGTACTAGTTGATCTGTGTTTTCACAAGCTTACGAATGATTTGAGTTTAATATCACTATGGTATTGTGGGATTAATAGAGTAAAAGATTTATGAGTTATTGGGTGTATCTTGATCCATGGCTTCGAGCCAAGTGAGGGAGTCTGTTGTGAGTAGTTGATTGCATGGTTAGGTGCTATGCTGATTGTGGTTTGAGGCATACGGGTGAATCAGTTATGGCTAGCGGAGATAGAGACCGAGGATGGCTTGAGTAAAAGAAGAATTTTTACAAATTTCATATTATGCTTCATAGGGTAAGAGAATCATAGGATGTCATAGTAAAGAATGCTTAGTGCATAGAGCAAAAGTTGCTTGGTTGTATTGGGATAAGGATTTCATTCGGCGATGTCGGAGTGCCAATAGGGCACAAGTGGGTTTTTTTCATTCAGTCAGGTAAATTGCAGTTTGAATAAGAGTGAATGACTCTCAAGAAGGGCTCTAATTTGTTCAAGATTCTATATGGGCAATCATGTATTTTAAAGCTGTATATGTGATTAGAAATTGAGACTTCATTGGAAAAAGTGTAGAAAATCATTCTATCCATGATATGTGTTCTTTGGTTGTATTAGCATGATTTTCAGGTATAGGTTTTGATGAATGACAATCAATGAAGTCAAGTGTCAAACAATGTTATTATATGACAAACAATCAAGATTGAATGACGAGAAGCATATTGATGACGGAATTGCATAGACAAGCCAAAGACGAGCTCAAAAGTTCAAGACCGAAGACCCAAGGCGTAGGTCGTTAGGTAGAACAAATGTAAGAGCAACGTTTAAAGTTATCTCGTCTTTTGGCTCAACATAGGTCATCATAAATATGCATAAAATCATTTTATCAAATCATATTTCGAATACTTCAAACAAAATGATTTCAAACATTTTCATTTTAGCCAAATTGATTTTTAAACATGTCTTTCAAAGCTTGATGGAAATAATCGATTATGCTTAATTTGATAATCGATTATGTTAAGACAGTGTAAATCGAAATTTACAAAACAGCAAAATAATCGATTATTAGAAGTGCATAATCGACTATCTTGTATCCGTTGCCAGTGTTTGAACGCTGTAACAAAATAATCGATTATGCAAAATCCAATAATCGATTATCCTGCATAAAATCAGCTTCCGATTTTGTAACGATAAGCTGATAATCGATTATCCAAATCTGATAATCGATTATCTTGGCATAAAATCAGCATAATTGATTGCCAATTAAGCAACGGACATACTACTTCTACCACCTATAAATAGAGGTCTTTTGAGCTGAATTGAAACACACAACACCTCTCATTGTTCATATACATATTGATATCATTTGTGCGTCACTATAGAGCTTTTGTTGAGCCATTTGAGAGACAACTTTGAGTTGTTCATAGAGCTAATATTGTATCTCTTTATCTACTCTTTTGAGAGAGTTCTTGTTGTAAAAGAGAAAGGTGTTTGAGAAGACCATATCTTCTCATTGATTGTCGATTTTGCTAAGTACCCTCAATCTTAGTGTGTGAAGTCTTGTGGTGCGGTATCCACGAGCAAGGTGAAGTCTTGAGGTGCGGTATCCTCGAGCAAGTTGAAGTCTTGTAGAGTGTACATCTACGAGCAAGTGTAGCGGTTTGTTAGGCACCCGTAAGCTTAACGGAGTTAGTGGAATCTCGAGAGAGTCTCTCGGGGACTGGACTAACCACAAGTTGTGGTGAACCAGGATAAATTCGGTGTGTTCTTTCCTTACTATTTTAATTATTGAATTTATTTTATTCCTGAATTTTAATTCCACAATATTCATCAATATTCTCGTGCCGCACTATTCACCCCCCCTCTAGTGACGGGCATAAATCCTAACAATTGGTATCAGAGCCTAACTCTCTGAAAGCCCTAACTGGTTGAGAGAACGATATATATTTTTTTTGTTGAGAATATTGAACGCAGGAATGATGAGCGAAGGACACTCCACCTATAGGCCTCCACTATTTGAAGGAACAAATTACACATATTGGAAAGAGCGGATGAGAATCTTCATCCAATCAAATAACTTTTGCTTGTGGCAAATCATCAAGAACGGTGAACAAATTCCAACAAAGAAAGTTGGGGAAACCACGGTTCCAAAGGAGGAAGATGAATATGATGCCGAGGACGTCAAGAAAGTTGAAAATAACGCAAAGGCCGTCAACTTATTATATTGTGCGGTGAATCCGGATGATTATCGGAAGATTTCTTGCTGCACAAACCAAGGAGATGTGGGATAAACTCGAGATCACTTATGAAGGTACGTCTCAAGTCCGAGAATCTAAAGTTGATTTTCTAACACATGAATATGAACTCTTTAAAATGAGGGAGAAAGAACCCATCGGTATTATGTTCGAACGATTCTCAAAAATTGTCAACGATCTTCATGCTCTCGGGAAAGTGTACACGAACAAAGATCTTGTTCGAAAAATCCTACGGAATCTCACTCCCGAATGGCGTTCCAAAGCCAATGCCATCCAAGAGTCGATAGGAATCACGGATGTCACAATTGATGGACTAAGAGGTAACCTCGAAACTTATGAAAGAACAATTCTTAATCCCTATCTTAGAAGTAAAAGTTCGAAAATTGCCTTCAAAGCCTCATCTTCAAAAAAAGTAGAGGTAAGTGATTCGGAAAGCGATGATGATAATATTACCAATGCCTTGATCGAAAAGTTTTATAAGTGTATGAAAAAGGAAATAAAGAAGGAAGAACCAAGTCCTTCATGCCAAAATTGTGGAAAACTTGGCCACACCAAATCACATTGTCCAAAATCCAAGGACAAGAAGAAGAACAAACACCAAAGGCGTGTCACATGGGATTGGGACAGCTCGGGCGATGAAACTGCCGCACTATGCCTCATGGCCAACGAGGAAGAAGAGGTAAGTACTCCTAACTCTCACTCTTATGAAGAATTACAAGAAGCTTTTCAAGAATTATATGATGAATTGAAAAAGTCTTCAAAAATCTCCAAAGAGGCCAAGGCTAAAATTAAAGTTTTAGAAGAGAAAAATAATTTTTTGGAAAATGACAATATTGATCTTAGAAATAAAATTAAGGAGATGAATGAAGCCTCTTCAATTGATCAAAGTTCAAATTGTTCTTCTTGTAAGTCTTTGAAAATAGAGAACATAGAACTTAGGAACACTCTAGAAAAACGTAGTGTTGATAATCCTAAAACAATTAAGATGAATATTAAAAAGGATGATAGAAATGAAGTTGGACCACCTAGAAATAATTCTAGGAACTTCATTAATGAGTCTAAAATTAATCATTTTAGACCACCTAGAAACAACTCTAGGAATTTTATTAATGAGTCTAGAATGAATAATTTTAGACCACCTAGAAATGACTCTAGGAATTTCAACGCTTCTAGGAATAACGACTTTAGATCACCTAGAACGTTTTTGGCTCAACCAAGACATATGCACAACCCGAATGTTATATGTCATTATTGCAATCGGGTAGGACACATAGCACCCGTATGTTTTGCAAAACATAGAGATTTATCATTTGGCTATGATTATTATTTGCCTAACCCCCAAGGACCCAAAAGCAGTTGGGTACCGAAAACCTATTTTTAGGTACGTTTGCAGGTGTGCTTGAAGACTACAATATCGTAGTAGATGCACCAAGCACGAAACCTTATTGCATCGAGGGGGGATTTCGGTTAGTTATCATATTTTTTGATAAAAACGTAATAGTTGATATGTGTTAACAATTAATGTATCTTTGTTAATAATTGATATTAATTATTTTTGTTGATTCATATTTTGATAAATTTTATCTTGAATAACAATTGGTATCAATTATTTTTGTTAAAAATAATGATTGATGTTTTGATGAATATCTCTCTAGTTTGAATAACAGTTGGTATATTCGCTAAAAATAACCTTTGATATGGTTGTTATATTTTTTACTAACATTTGGAATTATTTCATGTTGGTATGATTTTTTAAATATCGTCAATGTATATTCCTCATTGTATTCCCTATCTTATATTTGACACTAACAATTGATATATCCAAAAGGGGGAAGTGTCGAAAGGGGATAATAGCCTTTTGTATACTCTCTTTTTGCTAATGCCAAAAGGGGGAAAAGTTTAGGCGATATGCATCAAATAAGGGGGAATGTATCTACGTTATAGTATGCCTTATTTGAGGGGGAATTAATCTACGTTATAGTATGCCTTATTTGAGGGGGAATTATCATTAAGGGGAATTGTTTGCATGAATTGTATATAGCATGAATTTAGGGGGAATCCGATATGCATATCTCCTGTTGTTTGTCATTATCAATAACGGGGAAATTGTAGAAAATCATTCTATCCATGATATGTGTGTTTTGGTTGTATTAGCATGATTTTCAGGTATAGGTTTTGATGAATGACAAACAATAAAGTCAAGTGTCAAACAATGTTATTATATGACAAACAATCAAGATTGAATGCCGAGAAGCATATTGATGACGGAATTGCATAGACAAGCCAAAGACGAGCTCAAAAGTTCAAGACCGAAGACCCAAGGCGTAGGTCGTTAGGTAGAACAAATGTAAGAGCAACGTTTAAAGTTATCTCGTCTTTTGGCTCAACATAGGTCATCATAAATATGCATAAAATCATTTTATTAAATCATATTTCAAATACTTCAAACAAAATGATTTCAAACTTTTTCATTTTAGCCAAAATGAATTTTAAACATGTCTTTCAAAGCTGGACAGAAATAATCGATTATGCTTAATTTGATAATCGATTATGTTAAGACAGTGTAAACCGGAATTTACAAAACAGCAAAATAATCGATTATCAGAAGTGCATAATCGATTATCTTGTATCCGTTGTCAGTGTTTGAACGCTGTAACAAAATAATCGATTATGCAAAATCCAATAATCAATTATCCTGCATAAAATCAGCTTCCGATTTTGTAACGGTAAGCTGATAATCGATTATCCAAATCTGATAATCGATTATCTTGGCATAAAATCAGCATAATTGATTGCCAATTAAGCAACGGACATACTACTCTACCACCTATAAATAGAGGTCTTTTGAGCTGAATTAAAACACACAACACCTCTCATTGTTCATATACATATTGATATCATTTGTGCATCACTATAGAGCTTTTGTTGAGCCATTTGAGAGACAACTTTGAGTTGTTCATAGAGCTAATATTGTATCTCTTTATCTACTCTTTTGAGAGAGTTCTTGTTGAAAAAGAGAAAGGTGTTTGAGAAGACCATATCTTCTCATTGATTGTCGGGTTTGCTAAGTACCTTCAATCTTAGTGTGTGAAGTCTTGTGGTGCGGTATCCACGAGCAAGGTGAAGTCTTGAGGTGCGGTATCCTCGAGCAAGTTGAAGTCTTGTAGAGTGTACATCTACGAGCAAGTGTAACGGTTTGTTAGGCACCCGTAAGCTTAACGGAGTTAGTGGAATCTCGAGAGAGTCTCTCGGGGACTGGACTAACCACAAGTTGTGGTGAACCAGGATAAATTGGGTGTGCTTTCCTTACTATTTTAATTACCGAATTTATTTTATTCCTGCAATTTTAATTTCGCAATGTTTATCAATATTCTCGTGCCGCACTATTCACCCTCCCTCTAGTGACGGGCATAAATCCTAACAAAAAGGTCACGACTTGTGGTATTTCTATGTCAATTATGGGATTCTATGTATCAGTAATAGGAAAGAAAAGGTAATAGTTTTATATTCGTTGGAGGCCTTTTATAGTAAAGTATTTTGGAATGTGGTACTTTTGGGAACGTTTAAGAAAGTATTCAGCGGCTTATGAGTCAGAGACAGTGTGGTTTTATGCTTGGGTCTCGTATGGTAAGTCTGGATTGAGGAATTGTGGTGTTCCAGCAATTTAGGAAATATCAAGTTGAAGATAAACCTGAAGGAAATTTAGATAGATGGGTAGCTTGGTAGTAAACCATACCGGTATGGCAATGATATGATTAATTCCTTGTTTGTGTTCGAGGTAATAGGTTCTTACAGGTATTTTGCAGCAATTCTCTTGGGTTTTGATGGCTTGCTTAGCTTGGTCAAGTTAGAAGGATTCAGTCCCGGCATGTTTGATTTGTGCAAAGGGAACTTGAAGAGACCTTGATGGTTTTTACTGATGGTCGAGTTACAAGTTTGAGGATGACAGGCTTTGTGCGAGCACCTTCCATAACCACAATAAGCTTGCTTGCCACCCCTGGTACCACCACCTTTTGCTTTTTCTTGTTTCACCACACCAACACTTGAGGACCCTTTCTTGATTACAGCAAAAGGCTCATTGCTTGTTCCACTCAACTTGAGCATTGAAATCTCGCTTGTTAGTTTTTCAATCGGCTTCCCCTCACTGGCTCGGATCATCATCACCATTTGTGAAGGCTATTTGGGCTCCCATTCTTTATGCACTGTCTCAATCATGTTCATTTCTTGATGGGTTGGCAGCGGGTTCTGGTTAGTATTGGGTGCTTCTGGAGCTTGGACCTCAATCCGATGCAAAAATCAATGAGCTCCTGGATGGCATTTTTTAAATGCCAACATTTATCTGTGTCATGCCCTAGAGCACCAAAACAATATTCGCAACTGACAGAATAATCAAGATTTCTCGCAGGAGGATTTGGCAACTTTGCCTCAATCAGCCTTAGCATATCTAACTGTCTCAGCCTGCGGAATAAACTAGTATAGGATTCTCCCAATGGAGTGAAGGTTTTCTTCTTCTTCAACCTCTCATTCTTGAAGGCTTGATTGGCCCAGCAAGCTAGTCTTGGGGGGTTTGGTAGCCTCTTGGGGGTAGATAGGCATTTTGTGGAGCTGGGTAAGTATTTTGTGAGGTTATCGCACGCCATTGTGTGTGGGCGGGAGGTTGAGTGTATGCTTGTGCGTGATGGACAGAAAAACGAGGGTCTGGTATGGGTAGTAGTATTACGGCGGGCTATATGGAGTGTGGGGGTAGGTTTGGTGGTAGGTTCGAGGCTGGTTGTAATAATGTGATGAGCCCTTGGATCTGAACCAAGCTCCTGAAATCAATTGTTGCTACCTCCTCTTTCTTCTTCTTTCCAATTATTCCCCCAGTACCGCATTGAATGACCTGGGTGGTTGCCTTAATTGCTGAATAGCTCATGATTTTATTAGACTGAGCCCTTCTTCTACCATGCTTTCCATTTACACCACTTCATTAAAGGACTTTCTCACATCCGATACCAAGTGACCGAAATAAGTAGGCTCTAAGGCCTGCAGGAAGTAATCCACAATTTCACTTTCTCTCATTGGAGGGCCAACCCCCTCGCTGCCTGCTCTCTCCAATGGAAGCCATACTCCCTAAAACTCTCATTGTGCTTTTTCTCAAGTTTCATCAAAGACAAACGATCCGGAATAATTTCAAGATTGTACTAGAATTGGCAAGCAAATGCCTGGGCTAGATCATCCCACGTATACCACCTTCCGTGGTCTTGCCAGGTATGCCATTCCAATGTAGAACCGCTCAGAATTTGAGTGGAATATGCCATTAGCAACTTGTTTTTCCCTCCATCTCCACTCATTTTGCTACAAAATCCTCTCAAGTGTGCTAGTGGATCACCGTGCCCATCGTATAAATCAAAATTTGGCATCTTAAATCCTGCCGGCAATTGCACATCTGGAAACAAATATATATCTTTGTATGCTATACTTACTTGACCACCTAGCCCCCGTATGTCTCTGAATAATTGTTCAAAGCTTTTTACTTTTCTGAACATCTCCCCCTGTTCGAGATTTTCGCCTGGTTTTTCAGCTTCTGCAGAGAGATCAAAACAAAGGGTGTATGAGTAGGATTCCACAGCTTTACGAGTATACTCCGGGGGGCTAACACTGGTTATCATGGGCTTGGAACAAAGGTTCGTTGGATGATCTGTGGAGTTTTGTGGGTGGGGGTGCCAAGAAGATAGGAGTAACTGGTGGAGGAGGGTGTGGCATTGGCTTGGGTTGTGGAGCTGGTGATGTTTGGGAAGTTGTGCCCTGGTAGTATTGGTAGATAGGAAAGCTTGGAGAGGAACCAGTGGTAGGATGATCATGCAACTGGGCTAATAGTAGGATGAAGGTAGGGTTGGCAGGATAAGTTGGTGGTGGTTACCCTTTTGCCCATGCTTGGTGCATTTCAGCCATTTGTTATTTTAGTTTATACATCTCTTCTTTTATTACATTAACATCCAACTCTTCCACCTCTCTTGAGGGATCGCCGAAACTTGCATCAGGTTCTTGGTTGGCCATGGTCAACTTGTTTTTGGAGCGGGGGTTGTATGGGTTTGTTGCCAGAATGCCACAAATCTAACTATCTGCGTGCTACTAAATATAACAAGAACAAACTTGTTAGCAGTCATGGTTTAATAGATACGCAACCCCATACCTGGGAATGAATGCACCTAAGCAGTTATCGGTTTCTATTATGTATTTGATCAGCTGCTTGCATCATCTTGACTTTTCCCTATTTCCACATGCAAATTCTTTTTTTCTTTCTCTGCTTGCTTCTACTCGATTTATTTTTGTTTATTCTCTCTTATTTTGCCATTGTTACCTTCTCACGGTTTCATATTTTTCCTCTATTTTCTTTTCTTTCTTTCTTATTTTCTCCATTTCTCTTTGTTATGGTCGAATCCTTTGGAGATTGCCTACATATCACGACCTCACATGAATCAGACCGAGCATAGTTTTGGGGAATAAAAATAAGTAACAATATATTCTAGAAATTTCAAATTTTCATACGAAGAAACGCTTTGATTACAAAGATTCGAAGACTAACAGACGTAAAAGCAACTAACAGACTTAAAGCAACCAACAACTCTAAAGAAGAAATGCAAATACAAACTTAAGAACAAACTGACAAACTCCAACAGAAGGTGAAAATACAGACCAACAAACCCCAATCACGAATACATCAATGCCTCTAGTGCTCCTGGGCCCGCAGGACATCTTTCAGTCTCGCCACAGGCCTACGTGCTAAATCACCTTGGATGTGATGGAGGTCTTCCATTACCTGGTGGTCAAAGGTCATCACAGTGGCATAAAACATGGATCTAGTCATATGTTCACAACTACTGCACTTCATTGCGACGTAATCATCGATCTTTCAAACTCTCTCTTTTATGACACACTTTTCTTGCAACAAACGCCGAATCTGCTAGGCTTTGGCTTCCAAAGTTTGTTCGGCTACCCGATTCTGTACTTGAAATCATTGCAAATCTTTTTCTAGTTGTGCCATTTCTATATATCAGTGTTCTCTTTCAGCCTTAAAGTCCTTCGCCTGCTTGACCATTTTGTTCTCAACAGTGATGACCCATTTCTTCAATCCCGCAACCTCGTTGCCGTAATTTTCTTTTAACTATTTAACCAGGCGTGCTCGTTCGTCCGCATGTTTATCCAATTACTTTTGAGCCCTGGCTAGTTCCCCCTCTACTTTGTTCAAGTCAAAACTGTATTCCCCTACCTTCTGCCTAAGGTTGTCTATGAGTTTCTCATGCTTTACACTTCTGGTGGGATTTTCTGCCACTATTTTCATTTTCTAAATTTGGGCTAGAAGGGCTTCATTATCTTTGGCTAATTTTCTCTTTTCACCCTCATTTTCCGCGGCTTGCAAACCATCCTCGAAATGAAGGTCCTTGATTTGTCTTTCCAGCTTTCCTATTGTGGTCCTATACTCATTTTCCTTGGCCAACCAAGCCCACTGTTCTTGTGATGCCTCAACGAATTCTTGAATGTGCGGCTTTTTGGCCGATCTTTTTGGTTCTGCCCTTGCACCTTGCAGTGTTCTTCTTTCTATACCAGGCCAGGTAGGTGGGTGAGACCTCATATCTAGATAGGTCCCGCACTCGAGTGTTTGCCGTCAAATTCTAGCACTCATTCCAAATAGAATGAACTGTTTCTTCATGAAATTGGCCGTCGAAGCTAACTTCGACCACATTAACACTTAGATCTTCATTTGGATGCATTACTTGACACTTTCCAACTGTCTCATCACCCGGTATGAAGCGTAAGGTTGAATGCCTCGAAGACCAATTTGGAGGAAGTAAGGACCAATGGCGGGCATATATACAATTTCTTCAATAGGAGCCAACACAGTGTCCAAACCCCTCTAATAACTTGAACCCTAAAATCCTTGTGTTGAACTCTTCAATGCAACTTTTCTCGGTTGACCCATAACTCATATATTGAGGGCGGTGACACATGTGTTCGATCATCCACATTTGTTGTAGCATATTGCATCCTTCGAAGAAATCTGCCCCAGCTTTACAAGCTTTGAGAGCTTGGTATATCTCATATATTATCATAGGGGCAAGAGTTCTCTTGGAGTTGGTATCAAGACTTTGACGACTCTGGTCACCCGCAAGTCCATATTTCCATCTTTCCAGGAAAACACCACGAGGTCTAACAAAGCTACCATGAAAGCGGAACGCCTATGCTCATCCTATTTTACTTGGATCCCTTTGCTACAAACCTTACTTTCCAGGTTATTGAATCCTCCTACATGCCCGTACATCTACTGTATAAAACGTATACTGGAAAAACCATCCTTCAACTTAGAGTACGGGACTCCCTTGCTTATATTTAGCAAATCCATGAATTTGTGAGAGCAAACACCTCTTGGAGCGATCAGATACTTATGCCTCATACCATCAGTACTTCCCATATAACCTGCTATCTCTTCCAAGGTGGGTGTAAGTTCAAAGTCCGAAAAATGCAAGATGTTGTGAGCTGGGTCCCACATCGTAACCAACGCCTTTATGATATTTCCTCTAGGACTTATCTTCAACAACCCGGTGAGACCTCCTAGATGTAGATTGACCTTAACTCATTCTAACTTACCCAGATCCTCCCACCACATATGCAACTCTAAAGGAATCTTGTTCATTGCTGTTATTGGAAAATTCTGACTCGTGCTCATTCTGCATATTTATTAGAGTGATTAAGCAAAAATCATCATCTACTTGACTCAAAACAAAGCTGACACCTCTTTAAGATTTTTATTTCTAAAGTAAGAACCCGAATTTTGCAAATACGGCCTTTCAGCACTTCGGAGGGGGGGGGGGGGGGGAGAGGGAGATTTTAAGGCTGTGCTTGCTAGCCGGTCAAAAATTAGAAAAGAGACCAAAGGCAGTTGTTCTTGCAGAAATAGCCTTCCGTCGTCTTTTTCGGGACATTCGGCCATTTTTTGACAAGAATGGCATCACCTTACTTATTTGCAATAAAATTAAAATTTTTGTTTCTTTTTGGGGTATTTTTTGCAAGAAAGGAAGTTGGACTTGATGAGGGTTGCCTAGTATCCCACATCCTCTGAGAATGAAGATGGGGTAGTTCGGGCAATTTGGACAAAACAAAAACCCAACCGTTTTTCTTTTTCCTTGAAAATCAAAAAAATTCTTTTTTGTTTTTTTTTTGGTGAAAATTTCGGTAGGGTTTCAGTATATTTTGGGATATTGGTTTTTAAAAATCTCTAATTACCTCTATTAGCCCTCACACTGCTATTTTCTTTTCCAAACTTCTCTCCTTTTATTCAAAAGCCGGTTACCATGCAAATCCGAAACAAATAAATGCACAAGTAGCAAGTAAGAGGCATCGGGATGGTCTTTTTCATTTTTTGTATACCTGTCCTAGACAGACCTAACCCCCGTGTAGAGTCCCCTAAGTCAAATGCACATGATGCAAACATGCGTTCCTACTAGGGATGCCGCATGAGGTTTTTTTATACTATGTTTCAACATGGGTTTATTTGTTCTAGACCTGGCTTACCCGAGTGGACAACTCGAGCCGGGGAGGGGTTGCATATTGGTAACCAAAAGATCATCTGGTTTTGTAAGTTGTCCGAACCTCATTCTATTTGGGATATGACACTAACATAAAGAAGTCACGGCTAGCGTACACTCCTCGGGAGAAAGAAGAGAGGGGTTTCGTAGCAGTTAATATATCGTTCAGGTAATATCAAAGTGGTAAAAACAACATTTAGCACATTAGGCTCAAACATGTAATTAAAACTAGATGATAAATAAAGCCAAATATAACAATTATTCTAAGCTCGAATTCTTGAACCCTGTACCAGAGATTCTGGGTTCCATCCCCAGTGGAGTCACCAGAGCTATCACGCCTTCTTTTTCTACTACACCCCCGAAAGAGGGTAGAAGGTAGTTTTTTCCAACTTAAAGTGACAATCGAAACAGAATTATTTTATTAATAATTCAGAGTCGCCACTTGGGATAATTTTATGGTGTCCCAAGTCACCAGTTAAAATCCCAAGTCGAGGAAAAGCTTGGCTCTGTATTACAGCCCGCGAACCAGAAATCCGGGTAAGGAGTTCTATTAATCTGGGAGAAGGTGTTAAGCATTTTCGGGTTGCGTGATTTTAGTACGGTCGCCCAACTGTTATTATCAGCTTATTATATGGTTTTAGTACATTTTGGAACCTATGTGCAATTTTAAAATTTTAACTGCTTTTAGTTAATTAATTAAAGAAAGATTGCAACTTCACATAAAACATGTTTTGTACCTCATTACATAAATGCACACGCAGTCCCCAACAAATTTTATATAATGTTGTTAAGATTTGGATTTGGGTCACATAAATGCACACCCGAGTTTAAGGAAGTTCATTATTAAAATAACGCGCCTAAAGCAACTACATATTTTTAACTTTGCGAGGGTCATGAAAAATTGCTAAATATCATGCCTCGAGTTCTAAGAATTATAAAACAAATAATTAAGTGAGTGCCACGCATTTAAGATTCTATTTGGCACGGCGTACCTCAATTCCATTTTAAAAGATATTCAAACTAAAATTTTGAGGGCCATAACTATTCGTGTTATCTAATATGGCTCACCTCCAATGCTAAAGGAACGATGAATTAATTACAAGGGCTACTAAAATTGTAACTTCTCAAAGGTTAATGGACAAAGGTTCTACTGCGGTCCAAACTAAGAGAATACATTTTAATAAATGAATGGGGATAATGATGTGAAATCAAATTTGGGCCCAGCTTGGGCCCCTATGTCTCATAGATGTGAGACCGTTATGAAATTTAAGTTAATATTAGTCCAAACCGGCCCATAAGAGAGCCCAAATTTAACATAGGCCATCTTCGACCAGAGATGAGTTCCTTAGTTCGATCCCACACAACAACACAGGAGACCACTCCTTTGCATTTCATTTGTTTTTCAACTATCAACTAAAAAAGGGAAAACAATGGATCATGACTGTTTTATGGCATTAAACAAATATGAACATCATTGTTTTATCCATCAAAAGATAATTTAATTTCTTTCACTTATTGAATTATTCCTAAGGCTAATCCAAATAATTTGAGCAAAGACGACTAGGCATCGAGTGACCATTGTAGATCTACAACCCCAAAGATGATTCTATTGAGCTTCAGCATTTCGAACAGACCACTAATCACATGAAACATACAAATACATCAGACTCAAACGTCATTTGATTGAGTTTCACAAGCTGTAGCTACCATTCCTTACCCATGAACAGTTTACTCAATAATCTGTATACTTAACCCATCTCAAGTGACTTGAAATCAAAATTTAATTTGCAAAACATTAATAGATCCAATGAAACATACTTCATACTCAAACAGAAAATGCATAATTATTTAATTAACACATTCACACGAGTGCCTTTCTAGTTCAAACTCACTTAACATAACAGAACTCAAAATCCCACAGCTAATTAGAAGGGAATTGCTACGTATAACTTCATGTCGGAAACAGATTAATTACAACCATCATAACAAACATTCACTATATTGAACAGACCCAGAATCATGCAATATTGACATAATAGCGCTAAGATAGAGAGCCAAGATTTGCTAAAGCCATGTTTGATATTATCATTTCATACTGCAAGTCAGATTTCATACATGGTTTAAAATTCAGAAAATGTGTACCTGGAAAGAAAAATAAGAGACAAGGAAGAGGATCAACACAACAGAGTAGGGTCAACAGCAGAAATAACTAGTGAAAATCATATTGAACCAATTTTTGAACCAGCAAAGGTAACAAATGAGACACAACAACCTAATGAACAACCCAACTTTGAACCAAACTTTGAGAACCGGCCAAACTCAAATTATTTCAGTCACGAAAAATCAAAAATCATTTAAGATATTGAAAGCTTAAGAAATCACA
This sequence comes from Nicotiana benthamiana, assembly GCA_034376525.1. NCBI lineage: Eukaryota > Viridiplantae > Streptophyta > Magnoliopsida > Solanales > Solanaceae > Nicotiana > Nicotiana benthamiana. The sequence continues at coordinate 23,915,710 of CM067324.1, read as the reverse complement.
AAAGAAACTTAATGAAACAGTAATTTTTTCAGCCCTTTGTATTTCTCTGAAAATTTTATCTCTTCAATCTCGTCCTTGAAAGGAAAGGTGACATTATAGGCAAGGGAAATAGGGAATATAACAGATTTTTTTTTGCATTGTAGACTTTCTTTGCATTTTGCTTTTTTGCTTAGAAATCCTTTGGTAATTTTCCTTTTTCTGAATTACCCTTAATGTAATTACCAAGTTGTCACAACAGTCCGCTAATCCCACTTACTAGAAGTTTCTGAATTTTGTTACTCAAGATTACCTTCCCCAATTGCCTAAATTATCCTTCTTAGATAATTTTATTACCCTTGAAACCAGACAAAATGAACCAAAGGTCTTGGACTAACCGGGCTAGCAAACTCTATGGCCTTTTGGGCTTCTGAATCTTTGAGGCCCAAATTGTGATAAGAAAAATCACAGACAAAAAAATAGGTGAGCCCAAACCATTCTGTCATTTTAGCATCAAAAGAAAAACTAACAGAACAAAGCAAAAAGAAACGGGCAAAATGAAATAAAAAATACTATAGAAGAAAGAAGTTAATTACATTAAAATGCTAATAATTATTAATATGACGTAAATATTAAACATGCAACATATTGACTCAAATTAGCAAAAGAAAAAAAAGAGAAACAAAGGAGAAGCAGACAATATGCAAATTGAAATGCATTCATGGGCAGACATAAAAGATAAAAGATAGAAGGGGAGAAAGACAAAAAAAGAGGAATATAAGAAAAGTAGAATAGAAAAATGATAAAAGCCAAAGAAATACCTAAAATCGAAAAAAGAAGACTCAGGCCAACCTCTTCAGATTTAAACCAAAATTTGTGTTAATCGACTGTTCTTGTGAGAAAAGCGGACTAACACTCGTTTCAGGCCCATATTGTCTTCAACAGTGGGAGAACATGAACCCCGGCCCTTGTATGATGAAGTCGCGACTGGAACGAATTCATTGTTTTATTTTATATCCGAGGTTAAGAACGGTTGGTGGAGATTTTGCAAAGATTTTGAGCATGTGATTTTTGACCTATATGAATTACTCCCATAAATTCAAAAACAAAATAATTTTTTTTGTTTATTTACAATTTTGTGAATTTTGTGGTATTTTTCGTTAATTGTTTGCATTTTGTTTGTGTATTTTAATTAGTGAAAAATACAAAAAAATTATTGTTTGTGCATTTAGGAGTTAATTTTACATTTTAAGAATTAAGGTATTTTATAGAAAGGAAAACCACAAAAAAATAGTCATTTTGCAACCGTTAATTTTAATTTTTGATTTTCGAGTAGTTTCTATTTAATCTATTAATGATTTTAATTATTTAGGATCAGCTAGTATTTTTACTTAGTTAATTTGGTTTTTAATTTAATTTAGGATTTTTAGTTTTAATTTTCAGAAAAAAGAGAAAAGAAAAAGGAAAGGAAACTAAAATAAGAATTAATGGGAGATAAGAATAGAATTAGGCCTGAATTTGAATCAATTCACCATCCCAAATGCACTCCCCCCCCCCCCCCCCAAAAATCCAAACAAGCCAACCCAGCTATACACCCAAACCTGGTTCAACAACCTTTAATATGAAATAACACCGTTTCGTTGGACCTAATCTCAGTCGTCGAGGATCTTTGATCCAATGACTGAACTGAGGATCCTTAGATATATATATATGTCCAAACAGATCCTACCCCTCGTCTCTATCACTTCTCTCAGACCAGACTCAACCCCGCCGTCCACCGCTATGAACCGCCGGTAGGAAATCGCCTCCGCCAACAGCGATCATCCAACAACCTCCATTTTTAAACCATAGGCTCGCCTTGTCCTTCTCTTTCCAAATCCACTATCATCTTTCTTCAAAACCCTCCCAAACTTCTCAAATATTCAAAATTGTTGGGCACCACCATGAGTTCCTCCACCGTGTCCAGCGGCGCCACTTCTATTCTGCCCCAAACTAACACCAAAGGACCCCTCACCTCCCTCTTTTCAAATCCATAGCCCGTTCCCTTCAAATGGCCTCAGGAACGTTCGAATTTCATTTTTGAATTCAACTTTGTAGAAGTGTCAAGGCAAGGGTTTAGGTGGATAGGGACCAAAACAAGCCTTAGTCATAAGCGAGGCCCTTTTGGGTTCAGAATTGAGATTTCTAGCGCAATCTGAGAGTTAATTCTCAATTTTGAGGTATTCATTCTCCTTCTGTTTTTGCATGTTTCTTTTTAGCATTGTGGTTGTATGCCTGTTAATCGTCTCTTCATCAAAATTGCATGATTTTATTTCACATGAAATGTATTTAGCTTATTAGTTTTTCTTTAATGTGTTCATTCTCCTTATGTTTTTGCATGTTACCTTTTATCATGATGATTGTATGCCTGTTAATCGTCTCTTTATCAGAATGGCATGATTTTATCTTACATGAATTGCGTTTAGTTTGTTAGTTGTTCTTTAATTCTGGATTATAGGGGAATCATTCAATTCAGAGGTTTTTATGGTTTTAAAATATTTGGGCCACTTGTTTAAATTCTATCACGTGGTTGGTTTTGAATCCTGAAGCGCAGGCTGGTAGTTTAGGTTAATTGTCAAGGATAGGGAGGGTAGTATAGGTAAATTACTTAGGGAATCTTTTGTAACAATAATAGAAACTTCTGGCAGGGGTTTGGTAGCAAACTTTATGCTATTACTTTGTTCAAGTTAAAAAACTAGGGAATGAAATAAAAAACTAAATTGTAAGGGTTGCCCTAGTGACTTGCCTATAAAGGCATTGTCACTTGCAGCTTGAGGAGGACCCGAATATAAAAAGACTGAGAGCTAAAAAAAAGCAGAAAAGTATAGGCTGCATTTTTTTAAAATAAACTTCAGACTGCAAAGTGACTACTGTTTCATTGTCATGGGTATGAACATGTCAATTGAAGATTAGGGTTACAAAGAGAGGCTCTGGCGAAAAAATGTGCGACTAGAGAGAGAATATCGTCACAGCAGCTCTATGGCCTCTCCGGCCAATGATCCACTATCAACTCCGGCTGGTCAGCCTCCCCTCACCTTTACCCAACCTCCAAAAACTACTCACAATAATTCTCAGCCTGCATTTCCCTCCAATGACAATCCAAAAGCCATGAACTATGCAAAAGCAGTGAAACCTACGTCGAGTAACACTGCCATGCAGGATCAAGCAACATTTATTGATCATATTGCCCTTAGACGTGCTATATTCTTCCAAGGACAACCTTTGGTTTGTTTTACTGAATCAGAAGTGGAGCACATGAATATTATAGAAGGTTGCAATACGCACTTGTATGCAAGTTTTTGTATGGATGGTCGGAACTCAATGAATTACATCTCATTATCCCAATTCAACGCAGAATCAAGGGGGAGTGCAATATTGGGTACTTGAGAGATAGTCATGTATTGATTAGATTAAAATTATGACAAGACATCATTGATTTTTCATCTAAAGGAGTACATTATATAAAGGATAATTACGGGAGGAGTATCGGTTGCGTACTTTGATTTATGATTCTAAGTTCAAAGCAGAAGAGGAAACTCCAAACGTAATGGATTGGATATCTTTCCCAAATCTGTTGCCACTTACTTTTCTAAGGAGTGTCTTTTTTCTTTAGCGTCAACTGTTGGAAAACCATTACACCTTGATCAAGCAACTGTGAAAAAAACGAGACCGAGTTGTGCACGTGTGAAGATGTTGGTTGACTTGTTAGCTCACCTCCCTAAGAAAGTTAGGATGGATATTGTTGATGAAAATAATGGGGATATAAGAACTGAATGGGTAAGTATCAGGTATGACTATTTGCCTAAATACTGCAAGGAAGGCAAACTCCAAGGTCATGATAGTTTGGAGTGTTGGAGGCTGCATCCTGAGCTTATGACAAATAAGAATTAAGAGAAGAAGTCTGGTTCAGATGGTACAATGCAAGGAAATAATGAAAAAGGGAAGAAAAACTCTCCGCTGATGATCTTATCAAGTGGAAGGGTGTTTGCCAATGTAGGTGCACAATGGAAAGAGGTAAGAGATAGAATGGTGCAAGGTAATGATAAACAGAATGCTAAAGGGACAAACTCTGGGAAACAAATAATGCCTGTTGAAAAAGTACTCTCTCAGCAGATGGAGACAAACAATAAATTTGAAATACTAGAGCTTGAGAACAGTGAAGATAATGCCAACAAACAGTTGGCTTTGGTGGGGGAACAAAGGGATCGAAGTGTACTTCCCAATACAAAGGGAATTGGTGTTTTAAATCCTGCAGCTCCGGTTTTTAAGCCTAGTTATCCTAGGCCTAACAAGGGAAAGAAGGGTGGAAAGAAAAACACAACTGTTGTACCTGTTACTAGTTCTACACTTGTAGGATTTAGAAGATCAAGAGAAAGAGAGGAAGCAAAGAATAAGGAAAGGAAAAAATATGAGCAACAGGTCCAAGAATCTACTGTAGCATGGGTACAAAGGGCCTTTACTGGCAATATAGTTGCTACAAATACATCAGCACAAGATATTCCATCACAGGATACCAGAGTTGAGGAAGCACTTGCAAAGGAGAATGACAAAGAGGATATAGATGATACAGACTTTGAAATATTTCAAAGTAATTAAAAATCTAAGTGGACGGCGAGCAAGCTATGGTCTGACCAGGCAAAAGAAGATGCAAAGGAAGGATTGATACCTGAAGTAATGCAAAGTGAGAAAGAAAGTGTGGAAGACAAAGTGGAGGATGGTGATCAAAGTGTAATTGGTAAGGCTAAAGGTGATAATACTTTAGAAGGTACAGATATGAATGCTACAACAGATGTAGGCAATAATCAGAGGAAGCAATAAGCAGAGGAGTAACAATGTGATAGACAGTAACAATGAGAATAGTGTGGCAGAAAAAATGGCTACTAAGGAGATAGAAAGTAACAACATTAATTGTGGAGGAACAAGAGAAGGGAAAATTGCAGATCCTATTAATATATCCAAAAATGAGGCCAATACAAATGCAGCATCACAGTAGAATCAACTGAAACAGGTGGCAACAAATGTTACATTATTAGTTAAAAATACTAGAATCCTTAATTAGAAGGTCTCTAATATAGTAGAGGCTACAGGTTTTGCAGAAGCAAAAGGAGAAGAAAGTAAAGAAAAAGATTTAGACGAAGAATCCACAATATAAAATTTTGTCAATATTGCAAGACAACGAGATCTGTCCCCCAAGCATAATGAACGAGTTAAATCTGCAGCAAAGGATAAGAAGAAACAACAGAAAGAAACTCCAACTGTCCCAGCAGGTGGAGTTCAAACAAGAAGAACCTTATCAAAATCCATTAATCATTGATGGTTGCGAGAATATGGAGCTTCAGGTCTATGAATACAATGTAGGCCTTTGAAAGATTAATTCCTATGCATAGACAACATTATTTTGAATTCATAGGAGTCATAGAGGTTAAGAAACAGTCTCACAAGATAGAAATGTACATGAGTAGAATAGGCTTGGCTTAAGCAGTGGTTAATATTTCAAATAATACCTGGTCCTTTATTGATGAAGTATTTGAGGTGACCATTTTGTACAACATGGTTCAACAACTGACATTGAAACCTTTTCACGCTGAAAACCATGTAGAGCTTATACTCATATTGGTTTTTGCCACATGTGACTCAATAGAGAGGGTAGAACTCTGCAATTCTTTATATGAAATGTCTCCAGATATGAATAGCCCATGGTTGGTAGGTGGATATTTCAACGTCATATCGTATGAAGAAGAGAAATGCCTGTATCCCTGAATGAAGTAGATGATTTTAGGCATTTCATCAACACTTGAAATCTATCGGACTTGTGATTCAAAGGGAGTATATTCACCTGGTGGAATGGGAGATCAGAAGAAGAATGTATTTTCAAGAGATTAGATAGGTGTTTGGCAAACATGGAACTGCAGCAAATGTTTCCTGGTCAGGTGGTTACACATTTGTCGAAAATTAGCTCAGATCATTGTACCATGCTATTGAAATGTGATATTGAAGCTCTTGTTATTAAGACACCATTTAGGTTTCTTAACTTATGGACCAAACATGACTCCTTCAAGTCAGTGGTGAAGGAAAACTGGACAACAGACTTCAGTGCAAATCCTTTTGTTTCGTTCAACCATGAATTGAAGAAAATGTAGAAGGTTTTATCTACATGGAGTAAAGAAACCTTTGGAGATATATTTCAAAAGATTACAAGCCTAGAAGAAGTGGTTATAGTTAATGAAAGACAATTTGAAGCATTCCCTACTAAGATGAATAGAGTGAGACTGCAGAAAGTTCAAGCAAAAATTATTAGATATTTGGCATTTGAGGAGGAATTCTGGAAACAAAAGGCAAGCATGGAATGGTTCAAGGATGTAGATAGAAATACCAAGTTTGTTATGCACAAGTAAGAGGCAGAAGAAAGAGACTTCAGCTGAAAATGATCAAAGACAGCATGGATAATTGCTTTAAGGAAGTGGATCAAATTGCAGAAGAGGCCATTATTTTCTAAAAGGATCAATTTACTGAGACAGTGGTACCTTCTAATTTCCATATACTGGAGCATGTACCTAGTCTAATTGGAAGGGAACAAAATGCAATGCTGATAGAAAATCCCACAAGAGATGAAATGAAAAAGGCAGTCTTTGGGCTAAATGGAGACTCAGCTAGTGGTCCAGAAAGATATATTGGAGCTTTTTTTCAAACATTCATAGAGGAAGATGTTTATGCAATGGTGTTAGTATTTTCAATGGTCAATAACTGGCATAAAGTGTTAACCACAAAAATCTAGTGCTCTTACCAAAGAAAAAAGAGGTTAGTACATTTTCTTATTTGAGGCCAATCAGTATAAATAATTTCATAAATAAAATATTCTCGAGGGTGATGCATGAAAGACTGATGGAACTACTTCCTAATTTGATCTCTGAGGAACCAAAAGGATTTGTGAAGGGAAGGAGCATAGTTGAAAATGTATTTCTTACACAGATGATATTACAGATATAAGACTTAGAACTAAAGTAGGTCCTAATGTTGTGATTAAACAAGATATGACAAAGGCCTATGATAGTCTCTCATGGATGTTCCTCACCAAGATGCTTAGGAAGTTAGGCATTTGTAAAAGGTTCATTGTAATGGTTTTTGATTTGTTGGAAATAATTGGTATTTGTGCTGGTGAATGGTCAGTCTCATGGATTTTTCAAATCATCAAGGGGTGTAAAGCAGGGAGATCCTTTGTCTCCAACTTTGTTCATCCTAGATGTAGAAGCTCTATCAAGAGGCCTTAATTTTTTGCATTTAAACTTATACTTATATGGATTGGACTTCCTAAATAGAGCCCAAAAATTAATCACCTAGCATATGCAGATGATACCTTCATATTTTGCTCATCACATGCTACATCATTAAGACTTGAGATGGAAATTCTTTATCTATATGAGGTTGCTTCTGGACAGTTGATAAACAAGAGTAACTTAGCTGTCTATTTGCATCATTCGACAGACTTGGAGGTTGTGAGAAAAGTGGAGAGGATAACAGGCATAGGGAGGCAGGAGTTTCCCTTCACATATTTGGGATGTCCAATTTTTTATGCAAGGACAAAGTTAGAATACTATCAGCCAATGATTACTAAAGTTCTTGACAGGTTGCACACATGGAAAGGGAAGTTCCTTTCTATATGAGGTAGGGTTGTTTTAATCGCCAATGTGCTGCAGAGCATGCCAGTTCACTTTCTTTCTGTTGTCAATCCTCCTAACAATATGATAAATAGGATACACAAGATATTTGCTCAATGTTTTTGGAGTAGTGCTGTGGGTTCTAATAGTAGGCATTGGGCATCATGGAACACATTATGTATGCCATGTGAAGAAGGAGGAATAGGGTTCAGATCCCTACATGATGTATCCAAGGCATTATTTTGCAAGCTTTGGTGAAACTTCAGGACTAAGCCAAGATTATGGAGTGCCTTCATGAACCAGAAATATTGCAAGAAACTGAATGTAGTATTTGTTCCATGCACGGGGAATCTCATGTATGGAGGAAAATGCTGGAATGTAAAGATCTAATAGAGCATCCGATTATCTGGAAGTTGAGAATGGGTTCTTCACTATTTTGGTATGATAACTGGACAGGCATAGGAGCACTGTATTTCCTAGTGCCACCAGATTTTGGCAAAGATGATGATATATATAATGTGAATGATCTGGTGGAGGATGGGGCTTGAAATGTTGATAGGATAATGAAAGTTCTACCAGGAAGACTTGGCAATTCATATTATTGAAAAGACTAGGTCTCCACATCAGGATAATTTTCTAGACATTCCCTATTGGATGGTGGAAACTAAAGGTCATTTTTCAGTGAAGACAACCTGGGAGTATTTGAGAAGGGGGGATAATCCTAGGATAGCATAAAAGATGATTTGGGTAAAAGGACTTCCTTTCAAAATTGCCTTCTTTATGTGGAAATTTTTGAAAACTAGACTACCTCTGGATGATTTTATGAAGAGGTTGGGCTACGTTATGCTATCTAAATGCTAGTGTTATACTGCACCTATGGAGGAATCATTGGTACACTTATTCTTTACATCAAAGGCAGCTGAAATTGTATGGAAATATTTCTTACCAAGAGCAGGAATTGCTATACAGGGATTGACTCTTCACCAAGCTATTACAAAATGCTGGACTGCACCTGTAGTTACTAGATTGAAGCTAGTTACGCAGGCATTACCTTCGTGCATATCATGAGAACTTTGGATGGACTGGTCTATTGAGCATGGATTGCAAGTGCCTCACAAACGGACTGGTCTATTGAGCATGATGGTGAATTATGCACTAAGACATAAATATGATAAAGTGATCTGGGAATTTCCTGTGGAGGGCTGGATAAAAGTCAACACAGATAGGGCATCAAGAGGGAATCCTGGAAGAAGTCCCATAGGGGTCTGTTTAAGAGATGTAGCAGGAGAAGTAACATATGCTTCGGGAAGAGAGATTACTGAAGGATCTAACAATGAATCAGAGGCAGTAACAATATTGGAGGCATTAAGAGTATGCAGGGCCCTAAATTACTCTGAAATATGGTTGCAAACAGATTCTATGTTGATGAAAAACATTATGGAAGAAACATGGAAACCCCCTGGTGTATTGTTGAATATATGGAGGTAATAATGAAGCTGATAGAATGGTGTAATAAAAAGGTGTAACATATATTCAGAGAAGGTAAAATTAGCTGACCACTTGGTAAGCTATGCATTGGATCATGGAAGCATTGAGTGTTATGAATTTTGGGATCTGGATTCACAAGGAAGGAGGATAGTGAATGAAGATAAATTACAATGCCCATACATCAGAATAAAAGTTGCAAGGAACTAGGTGGAGAAGAGGAAGGATTGAGGTAACAGGAGGGAAATTAAGTCAACACCATGCTCAAATCTTTACCAAGGAGAGCATGGTGAACACATAATGTACTAACTGTTTAGTGGAGTAGGAGATCAGATAGAATGAAGAGAATGGAGACGAAGCTGGTGGAAATATGGTTCAAATACAGGATCAAATTTTGTCCATACATCAGGATCAAGGTTACAAGAATCTAGGAGGTGAGGAGGAAATGAGTAGCAGGAGTAGGAGGAAAACTGGAGTGATAATTGATTACCATACTCAAATCCATTTGGAGAAGAGTATGGTGATCTTGCTTATTACTAACCTAGTTTTCTTTTTTGCAGGGAATGCTACTGTGTTCATGCCCTATCCCGTGAACAATTCTCACTTGGTAGTATCAGTACTATGAACTCAATCCAAGGAGAGGGAAGCATGGGTAGGCACAAGCATGATAATACTCAAATTAGAACAGGACATGTCCAATAATTTTGTAAGCTGCATTGGACCTCGACCTCAGGTCAAGTTAGCACTCATAGAAGAAGGACAACAATAACAAATACAAAATGAAAGCATGAAAAGTTATGGTGGCATACAGGTGCAAAGCTTGCAGACAGGAGAATTTCCATCCTACATGAGGAAACTCAACTGGATAATGCACCTGTGGAAAAAACAGCAAAACATAAGGAGGGATACAATGCAACACATAACGTGAGGACTCAGTATCCTTAAAAAAATATATACAAGATACAACAACAGGAGGTGGTGAAGATCTTTATCCTCATCACATTTGCAGGAATCAAAGGTCTTTGTAAAGAATGTTTGGCAGTAATGCAACACAATTGACTCTAGCATCAACATGCAACAAGAATGATGCGAAGTAGAGCATTCTACTGGTCAGTAGCATCACATTCAGAGCTTGGAAATCCATGTTCTATCATCATAGCAAATGCATCAGACAGGATGGACTAGAATAATCTCCAGGCACAAAGGAATCATAACACTCACATGCAACAGTCTATAATAGATACAGAGGCATAGTTGATCAAAGGAAAACATCTCGCAACAAGGTGGTGATTCAATCAAGGAGCTCAACAAGAAAACAATAGTGGAGGATACATGGTAAAGCTGGAGAAAAAATAAGCTTCAAAGAGGAAGATTGGGCAGTCGTTAATATCTATGGTAGATACAGGAGTGACCATATGGATATAAGGAGTTTACTGACAGGAATAATAACAAGAAACACATGTACCTTGACAATGATGCAAGAAGAGGGGTTACATTTGCAATGTAAGGAGTTGGGTAGCATTTGGATGGTAAGTGGATACATAGGCAAGCACTATTCTTTTTTAGCAATCCACTAGGCAAGTGCCTAGGGCTAGTTTTCATTAATAATAAGAAATTGAAAATTACAACAAATAGGAAAAATAAAATAAGGGGGACTAGCACCGGTATTGTTACCCATATAACAAAAACCGGCGTAAACCTTACCTTTTAATCCTATTGAGGCCAATAAAAGCCTCAAGATCTAACAAGCATGCTAAAAGAAAGACGTAGCAAGAACTAAGAAAAGTATGATCATCACATAGTTTATATCATGCTCTGTGATGATATTACATAGAGAAATACTAATGAGATGGAACAATAAAAAGTTGAAGAAATCATGTTGCTGTTATTTTTTCTCCAATTTTGTGAAAAATTCAAATTGTAGATTAGTGACTTGGACCACAAGTTTTGTCAATATTGCTTCAAAAATCATGCTTTGTTCCTCGATCGATTGGACTTTGTAAGAATTGTTTGAGTGCCCTGTTTTTGTTTTGCATTTCTCATTGGGAGTCTCCTTATGTTTACGTCTTCAAACACCCTGCCGTCCCAGTTTCTATCCCTTTCACGAGACTTCTTTCTTGTATTACTATGCATTGGTGACCAATCACCTTTTCTTGAAACATTTTCCCGACATTGTGTTAAGATATCGTCTTCCTACCCTATCCAGTAGAGTGATTTCTGGAACTGTTGATATGAGCTGGTTCTTCCCCGACTAGTAAAATGGTACTGTTTTGTTATCGGTAGAAGGAAAATTAGTCATTGCATCCGACATTTTCCTCTCCTCCAAAGTAGTGTATGATTTAATAGGTTCAATCTGATTCTAGGCAGATGTTGGCAGTGTTGTTGCGTTTCGGTCAGCAGCTGATGTTTCACCTGGTTTTGTAGTATTTCTTGGAACAAATACTTGAGCATTATGATTCAAGTTGCTGTTTGTGTTTGCTACAGGTTGCACATTTGCAGGACATATGATTGTCGCTGATTTTCTTTGAAATTTTGGCTTGAACTAAGAATCTATTTCCTCTTCTGCACTGTCGCCATCAAACTCTTGGTCGTCTTCTGAAGATTAATAACCAGCAAGTCCTTCTCCCCAGCGCTCCTCATCGTCGTAATCTCGTAGGTCTTTCCACAGTTTTGATTTAATGACCATGTCCCTCATCTTACTGGTTGGATAAATATGATCCTTGGCCATCTGCAAGTTCTGTCTAATGATGATTCCATATTCAATATTGACATTGGTAAGTGCAGCAAGTGAGTTTGAATTTGTATGTATAGCTGAAATCTTATTTGCGACGTGCACTTTGTTTTTTGATTTTGGAGTTGCTTTTCTGTTGCACATCGATAAGCAGTTGTTGCAGTATGTTGAGCAGCTTCAAAAGTTTGTTGATTAGCATCAGTAGGCTGTAAATCCATTCCACGTTGAGATAAGGTTTTATTAGAAACTGCAGCTGTGGTATCTACCAAAGAGATCTCACTGCTTTGTTTAACCATATAAGGCTGATTAGAGATATGTTGTCGAACTGAGTTCTGCACAACCTCATCGTCTGTAAGAGTTGCTGCTATTTGAAAAAATTGACTCACAGCATCATGATTATCATTCCCAGATATAGGTCGAACATCAGGACATTGCAAATGAAGAGTATGATCCAGTTTTGAGGCAATAGAAACTGCAGCAAGTGATTCATTATCTAATGTCCTGTTGGTACTTTTATTACCCTTTGCAGCATCATCTTTTTTGGTATGCTCAGAATTAACAACAGCTGATGCTTCATTCAGTTCATTACAATGTTGTTGTCCAGGATTTTTTGAAGTATCAAGTACATTTGTAAATGTCGACTTCTCCCCTGGTTGAACTTTCAAAACTGTATGATCTGTAATAGATGTGAAATTATTCGAGGCCTCAAAATTAGTTCCATTTTCTTGATCAAACTGAGTAATGTTTTTATTGTTAGTATTATGCGTTATCTGATGCTGCTCGATCAGCTTGACTTTATTACTTTTTGCATTATCATTTTCTGGCATAATATATGGATCTGTAGGTTTCAAATTTAATACCATCTTTTCATTTACAACATTAGAAGACAACTTCAATGGAACAGTGTCTTGCATTTTACAAAACTGGGAAAAATCACCCTTTGGCCTTGGAAGGTCTTCTGCATGTGTAACATTTGTAGCAGAAACATTTTTTTAAGCTCCTAGCTGCTGCACATTGCACCTGTGATGCTGTCTATCAAGATCAAACACCTGCCAATCATGTGCACTAGTAGTAATATGATCTGCAGAAGTCTTCAATGTCCCAGCAGTATGCACATATGATCGTGCATAAATTGTAGAAGTAGGTACATCTCTAGAAAGCTTAGGAGGTCCTTTATCCAATTTCAATACCTCCTCCATAGACTCCAGTGGAACTGCTGCATGTGGTGCATCTGATACACCAGCAACCTCGGCAGTCCTCGCCACTACATGTTGATTTGCATCACCCCTATCATTTACAGTAGGTTGTGTAGTCTTAGAATCAGCAGTCTATTTCATAGCATCCTTTTCACTACCATGTTGTACAGCTGAATCAATTCGACCAACAACCTCCTTCAAGCCTGCATTATTTTGCAAAGTCACTCCTTCTGCAATTTCTAAAGTCTGCTGTAAGACTTTTAATAATTCAACTCATGAATTACCATCTTTTTCTTGTAAATCCTTAGTACCTTGTGCAGCTCTTTTATCATTTAGATAGTCCCTTGCATCCCCTTGTAATTTGTCAACGTCATCCACGTCGATACCAAGTACATCACTGATTAGATTATCCTCTGCCACCACCTCTGCTCCAGCTTTTACTTTTTTAATTCTACAGGCCTTCTCATCGTGACCTTGATGTTTGCAATAAGCACAATATATAGGAAGGTTGTTGTACAATTTCTTGATGGAACTCGACAGATTTACCTGAAACTAAATCTAAAATCTGTAGCATGACCTTTTTGGGATGTTTATCCAAAAGATCAACTATAACCTTAACTTTTGCCGCGCTAGGTCTCGTTCTATCCTGTGTCGCCTTGTCCATGGCTAGATGTTTACCCAAAGCTGAGGCTATAGACATTAATGACCTCTTAGCAAAGAAATTTGGTGGCAGACTTGGAAGAGAAATCCACACGACTGCCATCGACATCTCCTCCTTCGGATTGAATCCCAAAGACCATGGGAATATTCTAAAGAAATATTCGTCGCCTTTGGATTTAAGATATCCAGTCGACTTTGAAAAGAAGTGAACATAATCATTGAAGAGATAAAACCTAATTAACAGATGAAGAAATTCCAACTACCCAACGTTACATTGACCTTAAACATCGAATTGCGACGAAAATATTCTTCGTACTACCGATTGGTCAAGTCTGCTATAAGAAAATTTTATAACAACTGCCTGATGCAATCCTTCTTTTGTAATGAAGTTGTTAACCTCTTCCATTGTGAATTGAATTACAGTTTCACCATGATCAAAGTTAACTGGACACTACTCGATTTTTGTCGGAGCACACTGTTTTGCTTGTAAAGTTTTAGCATACGATTGCTTTGAACTTTCTTTTGTATCAGCTTTTTTGTGGTTTTGAATTACCTATCCCACAGCCATGGGCTGGGGAGAGATTAACGCATCCATGGCTTCCAATCTCCAAAAACGATGACAAAATCCTAGATATAGAACAAGGGCTCATCAATTGTTCTACAAAACCGAAAATAACTGAATTTGTTGAAGAATCTGAAAAAATTCTCCAAGTTACAGTGATTTGTACAATCAAATTAATATCTTGAAGAAATGGTTAAGGATTTGGATAAGAAAACAACTGGGGATTGATCGCAATGAGAAGGGGGTTATTTTGACACCACTCTTGCTACCATCCACCGCCGGATTCCGGAAATATGCCCGATGAATAGTGGCGGAATCGTTATTCACCCTTCTTCCTGATTAGAGAGATATATAAGGGTTTCTTTCCATATTATCCATCGTGCTTTCGAACAGTTAGTCTTGAATTTTATCTCAGGCAAGCACTATGGATCGCTGATTTGGTCTTTTATATTGGCTACAAGTACATACAAATTAACCAGGCTCTTAAGGACGCACTGGCCTGGTTTCATGGGCTGATTTTTATTATAAAATAGTTAGTAATATTATTGTGATATCAACTTTGGGTGCATTACTTAATTTTGATAATAGGATACATGTATTTTTTAAGAGTTTATTCTCTACATTTCGTAGGACATCAAAACACTTTGTGCTTTTATATTTCATATAAATAAAAACTAGTTGTAGGACTTGCCTAGTGGATTGCTTAAAAAAACTAATGTTTCATTGATCTCTTTGTTGAGTTTTGAAATTTTCAATTCCTAAATGCCTTCTAGTTCATTTTGATATGCTGGTTCAAGAATGGGTTTAATTTTGATGTTTGAAAATTGGTTTTGGGTTGCTAAAGGCTTGTTATTGTTCCATTAAATTCTTTTGTGATACCTTCAATTCCTGGTTCATGAAATGGTTTCTAAGTTATATCAGCTGAGATGATTCAAGTTTCGTACTTCTTCTAAAAAACACTAGTTAGAAACTCAAATTTTGAATCTGTGACCGCAGGGCATCAATTCATTTGTGTTCGAAGTTGTTTCCTGGTTTTTGGTGCTTTTGGGACCCTGTTGTTGCTATTGTTGATTCCTGTTGAGTCTTCTTGTAACTCAAATTCTGATTCTCTGCTTTGCTATATTCAGGTGCACACTCTAATGCCTATGTAAAGATTAACTCCTATAATGTGAAGGGATGAGGTTCTACTTAGTTGCTGGATGTGTTATTTCTCCCTTTTGTTATTTTTTTATTTGAATTTTGATTCATATTTTTGCTTTTAGTGTTTAAACCCATGATATCATGAATATTTAAGACTCATTTCAACTTGTAATAACTGGATTGCTGCTGCTTGGGCCCTAGACACAGATATAAGTAGGTGTTTTCTTTTGTGTTTATCTTAAGTATTGTATGTATAAAAGTGGTTTGTAAATAGCATTTCTGTTTGTATTGGTTAAGCGCTATTCCCTGTAGTATGCATTTGAGATCGTCTGAGCATATTTACTGCTGATAATTTCTAGCAGATATGATTTAATGGTGTCAAGCATGTGGTGGTATGGGTTTGAAAATGAATTTGTATGTGTTTAGGATATTAGGAATATAAGCTGATTTGAACACGGTCTAAATGGTTGTCCAGTTGATTTTATTAGTAGTTAGTCAAAACTGATTTCCAGAATATGTTTATTTTTACATCCTTTTTTTCGAAGGGAATTCAAGTTTTTTTTATTGGGCGTCAAATTTAAGTTCTAGTTGTTGTGTTTGAATTTCATGGACCAGCATATTTTGCCTTGACTGGGCCCTTATCTTTAGCTACAATGTTCTTCAATCAGGTTACTAGTGAAACTTGGCCTATGCCACCTAAAATGGCCATTATTTTAGACAATACATTGAGCTACCAAGTCTTGGCCCAATTATGTTGGTTTGCTTCAGTAGTTGGGCCATTGGTTCATTTGTGTTGGGCTGGTCCTTTGTTCGAAATAAGTAGTTCTTCTCGCGTGAATTATTAGTTCATTGGACGCTAACCTTCAATCAAAGTTAGTCTTAATTGACTAGGCCTGAAATTAGTCAAAGTGAGCCAATTAAATAACTCATAGTGTATATCTCTCGTAAAAAATAGTTTAGAGACCTTTGAAGTACAATAATATGAGGCACGCCATGCTAAATAAAACTCCAATTGCATGACCCTCGCGTAATAAATTTTTGTTCGAGCCTTAGAAATCGAGGCATGCCATTAGCAAATTTTCACGACCATCGCAAATCTAGAAACACGTATATGCTTTAGGCACAATAGTTAAAATTTACCTTCCTAAATCCGGGTGTGCATTTCTGTGACCCAATTCCAAATCACAACATTGTTGAAATATGTCGAAGTCCGCGGGTGCATTTATGTGATGTGGTTCAAGATATGTTTTAACAACGTTGCAATCTTCTTAAAATAATTAAAAGTAGTTAAAAGGTTAAAATTGTATATAGGTACGAAATGTATGAAAATTAGATAATTAAGCTGAATATAACAGTTTAGCGACCGTGCTAGAACCAAGGAACTCAGCAACCACTAACACCTTCTCCCGGGTAACAAAATTCCTTACCCGGATTTCTAGCTCACAGAATATATTACAAAGTAAACCTTCCTCTATTCGGGATTTAAACTTGTGATTTGGGACACCTTTAACTATTCAAAGTGGAGACTCTAAAATCTTTAAATAAATAAATCTCTTTTTGGTTGTCCTTTAATTTGAAAAATTCCCTAACTACGCCTTTTGCGAGGTGTAGTAGTAAAAATGGAGGTGTAACAGCTCTGACGACTCTGCTGGGGAGTGCATCCAGAATTTTTGGTTCAAGTTTTAGAATTCGAGCTTAAAATATTTGTGATATTTGGCTTTATTTATTATCTGATTTTATTACATGATTGTGCCCAATCTGCTAAATGTTGCTTTTTTTTTTACCATTTTGATATTATTTGAATTGTATATAAACTATTGCGAAACCCTTCTCTTCTCATCTTCAGGGATGTGCTCGCTGGTCGAGACTCTCTATTCTGTAATGTCATACGTTGAAAAAAGAAAGAGGCCCAGACAAGTTACAAAGCCGGATGGCCTTTTGGTTCTCGGTATGTAGCCCCCTCCTCGACTCGAGTTGTCCACTCGGGTACACAGTCTAGATTATATACCAACATTTTGAACCTAGAATAACTTAACCTCATTCCAGAGCCCTAGTATGAATGCTTATTTGCATCATGAATTTGGCTTAGGGGATTCAACAAAGGGGTTGGGTCCGTCTAGGACAGGTGCACCCAAAATAATTGACCATCTTGATTCATCTTCCATACTACTTGTGCATTTATTCTAGATTTGCATGCCGATCGGCTTTTTGAAAGAGGAGAATTTGACAAAGAAAATAACAGTGCAAGGGATGAGGGAGGAATTTACCTATTTCAAACATCGATAGTGAAATGCTATCAAAATTTTTAAAAGAAAAAAAAAGAGAAAAGGATTTTTGTTTTAAAAAATAAAAAAACAAAAAAAAGAGAAAATAGACGCTGGTTCTTAATTCTGCAAGAATTGCCCGAGATACGCTGGTTTGATTCTCACAGGGCATGAGATATGTAGGCAACCCCCATCGGGCCCAACTTCATTTTTGCAAAAAATAGCCTCAAACAATTAAATTTTGTTTGTGAGAAAGAAATAAGGCAGTTCTTGTCAAAATTAGCTGTGTGTCCCCAAAAGGGCGCCAGAAGGCCATTTTTGCAAGAACAACTGCCATGGATTATTTTCCAATTTTGGCTGATGGCAAGCACAAACTTAAAACCTTTCCCCAGGAGCACTAAAGGATTTAATGTATTCATGATTTTCACCTGAGTCTGTTAGTCCATCTTTGAAGTCTATATTTTCTTCTGTTTTGAGTCTGTAGTAGGTTATCAAGTTAGTTTTTCTTGTTTTCTGTCAGAGTCTGATGGTTTCGTTTGAGTTAGAGTCTGTTGATTTCTTTTCTTAAAATCTATTAGTAGTTGTAATCAAGTGTTTTACTTCATGAAAATTTAAAATTTCCCAAAGTATTTTCTGCACTTATCCGCCAAAACACGCTGGGTCTGATTCATGCCGGGTCATGATACGTAGGCAATCTCCATACTATTCGACCATAACCAAAACAAGAAAAAAGAAAAGAGAGAAAATCATGAGAGAAACAGTAGTAAAATAAAGGAAGAGAATAATAAAATAATAGAAGGTAGTCAAAAATAAACTGAGCAAAGAAACGGGAGGAAAAAAAAGAAAACAAGGGAGAAAAGGAAAGTGACATAAAATAAAAGCAGGCAAGCAGCCGATCCGTGTGCATAATAGAAACTGGTAACTGCTTATGGGCATCCATCCTCGAATATGTGGCTACCTATGTGTTAAGGACAAACTGCTAACAAGTTTTGATGTTGTCTATCTTAGTTCAGACAGGTTGTTAGCTTTGTAGCATTCTTGCAACCCACTTCTATAATACTCAGTCCAAAAGCGAGCTGATTATGTCCAATCAAGAATCCGATGCAAGTATCATTGACCCCTTAAAAGAGGTGGAAGAGTTGGATGTCAACACAATGAAAAAAGAGATGTACAAACTGAAACATCAGATGGCCGAAATGTATCAGGCATGGGTAAGAAGGCAGTCACCGCCAACCTATCCTGCTAACCCGACCTTTATCCCACTATTAGCCCAGTCACATGACCACCCTGCCACTGATTCACATCCAAGCTTCCCCACCTACCAACAATACTAGGGAACAACTTCCCATGCACCCCTAGATCCACCACCGAAAGCTATTCCCCACCCCCTCCTCCACTTGCTCCCATCTTTGTGGAGCCTCCTCCGGTGAGCCTTTTCTCCAAGGTCATGATAACCAGTATTACCTACCAGAACCCACTTTCAAAGCCCATGAACCCTACGTTTACGCTCCCCATTTTGAAATCCCTACTCAAGTTGTAAAACCAATCAAAAATGCCGAGAAAAAGGAGGTGCTCAGAAAAGTGAAAAGCCTAGAGCAATCATTCAGCGATATGCGAGGGTTTGGAGGCCAAGTGAGTGTGGCATACAAAGACCTCTGTTTGTTCCCAGATGTATAATTGCCTCCAGGCTTTAAGATGCCCAAGTTTTACTTGTACGACGGACATGGTGATCCGGTGGCACACGTAAGGGCTTTTTGTAGCAAGATGAGAGGAGCAAGCGGAATGGATGAACTACTGATGGCATACTTCAGTCCAAGTTTAAGTGGTTTAACATTGGAATGGTAAACCGATAGGATCATGCTCGGTGGTATACACAGGACGATCTAGCCCAAACAATTGCTTTTCCGTACAATCTTGAATTTATTCCAGATCGCTTGTCGTTGAAAAAACTAAAAAAGAAGCACAATGAGAGCTTCATAGAGTATGGCGTCCGCTTGAAGGAGTAGGCATCAAGGGTCGACCTACCAACGAAGGAAAGCAAAATGTATGATTACTTTTTGCAAATTTTGGAGCCTACATATTTTGGTCACTTGGTATCGGCATTAGGTAAATCCTTTAATAAGATAGTGAAAATGGGAGTATGGTAGAAGAGGAACTCAAATCTAACAAGATTATGAGTTATTCAGCAGCAACCACCCAGGCTATCCAAAGCGGGACCGAGGGAACAATTGGTAAGAAGAAGAAGGATGAGGTAACGACAATTGACTCAGGGACTTGCTTTGGGCCCTGACGTCTATCCCATTACAACCAGCCGCGACCTTTTCGTTAAGCCTATCAATACATTCCATATAGCCCACACAAGTTTACTACCCACCCTCTGACCCCCGTTTTTCCGGCCATCATGCAGAAAAATATACTCAACCTCCCGCCCACGCAAAATAGCGTGTGGCAACCCCACAAAATAATCATCCAGCTCCATAATAACTACCCACCTCAAAGAGCCTACCCACAACCCTCGAGACCAGCTTTCCGAGCCAACCAAGCTTTAAACACTGAGATAATATACAATAAGAAAACCTTCAATCCACTAGGAGAATCATATGCCAACTTATTCCACAGATTGAGACAGTTAGATATGTTGAGGCCGATTGAAGAAAAATTGCCAAATCCTCCTCCGAGAAATCTGGACTATTCTGTCACTTGTGAGTATCGTTCTGGTGCCCCGGGGCATGATACAGAGAAATGTTAGCATCTGAAGAGTGCTATTCAAGAACTTATTAATTCACATCGAATTGAGGTGCAAGCTCCGGAAACACCCAATATTATTCAAAACCCGCTTCCTGCTCATCAAGTGACAGATATGATTGAGATAGTGCACACACAGAGAGAGTCCAAAAGCCTTCGCAAACTATCATGATGATTCCAGCCAGTGAACGGAAGATGGTTGAGAATTTAGCAAGAGATATATCGACACTTAAGCTGAGTGGAGCAAGCAGCAAGCCCTTCGTTATATTCAAGAAACAATCACGGAGAGACGGGATAGTGAGACAAGAGAATGCAAAATTGGTTGTACCAGGGGTGGCAAGCAAGCCTATGGTTGTCGTGGAAGGTGCTCACACAGAACCTTTCATTATCAAACCAGTAATTTAGCTACCAATAATCAGCATCAAGGCCGTATCTTGGAATTATGACCGAGTAACAGTGACTTACAAAGGAAAAGAGGTTAGAGAAGCAGTTTGTGAGACCCACGGATTGAGTCGATCGGGGAAGTTCTTTGCCCCCGAGGAATTGAGAAAAACCAAACCAACCAAGGATAACTCAGTGCTGGTGAAGAAAATTGTGAGTGAAGAGGAAATAGAAGAATTTCTATAGAAGATGAAAATTCAGGATTATTCTATTACGGAACAATTGAGAAATACACCTCCTCAAATCTCGCTGTTATCATTATTGATTTATTCAAACGAGCACTATCGGACGTTGATGAAGATCATGAACGAGGCACACGTTCCTGATAAAATCACGATCAATAACTTGGAAAACATAGCTAAAGATTTTTGAGTTGAACATAGTCACTTTTTTGACAATGAATTGCCCTTAAAAGGCACCGAGCATAATGGAGCACTCTATCTCACAGTACCGTGCGAAGATTGTGTGGTTACTCGAGTGTTGGTTGATAATGGTTCAAGTGCAAATATTTGCCCTCTTTCCACATTTAATAAGTTGAAGGTGGATAATGAAAGAATCCACAAGATATTATTTGTGTTCAGGGGTTTGATAGCGGAGGAAAATAGTCGGTTGGTGACTGCTCGAACTGACAATCTGACCAGTTGATTTTACCATGGAATTTCAAGTGCTAGATGTGGGTGTCTCCTACAACCTGTTGTTGGGACGACCGTGGATCCATGCTGCTAAAGCAGTCCCCTCTACTTTGCATCAAATGGTAAAATTTGAATTGGATCGACAAGAAATAGTAGTGCACCGTGAGGACCATTTGTATGCTCTTAGTGATGCCATTGTTCCAGTCATTGAGGCAAACGATGATAAGGGGACCTGGGTGTATCAGGTTCATGATACAGTATCGATGAGAAAAGTTTCAAAATGGGAGTGTGGTCCTGTGCCATAGCTAGCCACTGCGTTAGTCATGGTGTCCATTGAAATGTTAAAGAACTGGTTAGTGCTAGGAAAAGGTTTTGGGGCGTCACTTCGGGGTATCATACAACCGGTATCTCTCCTCGAGAACATAGAAACCTTTGGTTTGGTATTCAAGCCCACAATTGCAGATATAAAGAGAGCCAAAAAGATGAAACAGAGAGCATGGGTCCTCCCCAAGCATGTGCCGCGTCTTTTCAGATCATTTGTTAGGCTCGAAACCAAGAAGCGCCCGACAACAACAAGTTTTAGTGCTGTGGTTGATCCTGATAAGGAATTGCTTGAAAGATTCAAAATTTTATTTGAATATGTGAATGTAATAGAAGAGGGCTCTTGCAAGGCATATATACAGTTTGTTGGGTCCCGTGCAAAAATCAACAATTGGGAAGCTACTCATCTCCCAACCAGGAAGGAGTTTTGGTAGTTTGCTTTGATTTTTCTTTCAATTTCTTTGGATTATTGTAGGGTTGTAATTCAGAATCTAAGTTCTGTCCTTTTGGATGTATAAACCTTGTTATCTTTCAATTTCAATGAAATGTAATTTCCTTTTTTGTCAGTGCTGATAGTTTTTATATTTCTTTGCTTTTATTTTCCTTCTTGTACAGTTATTTTTATGCTGGCTCCAATGATATGACATACATAAGGACTTTTCGTCCCAGTCTTGAAAGCCGGTCTAATTTAGAAGTAATAATTCAAGAGATAGAATATGAGGATGAACCATAATATGATGAGGAAAGGGCGCTTGAGGAAATTAGTAAAGAGTTAAGCTACTTTGAGGAAAAACTAAAGCCAAACCTGAGCTATACAGAAGCAGTCAATCTAGGGGACCTAGATAATATCATGGAAACAATAATAACTGTCCATCTTGAGTTGCAGCTCAGGGAAGAAATACTGGAAGTTCTGCTTGAATACAAAGATGTTTTTGCATGGTCCTACGATGATATGCCAGGGTTGAGCACTGATCTGGTGGTTCACAAATTTCCACTAACCCGGCCTGCCCTCCTGTCAAATAAAAGTTGAGGAAGTTTAAAACTGATGTGAGCGTAAAGATCAAAGAGGAAGTTACCAAGAAGTTTTAGGCAAATGTCATACGAGCCACACAATATCCCACATGGTTAGCCAATGTCGTGCCTGTGCCAAAGAAGGATAATGAAACCAGGGTGTGCGTCGATTACCGTGACCTCAACAAAGCGAGTCCAAAGGACAACTTCCTACTGCCAAATATCCACATATTGATTAAAAATTGTGCAAAACATGAGATTGGATCCTTCGCAGCTTATTACGCAGGCTATCACAAAATTTTGATGGATAAGGATGATGCGAAGAAGACAACATTCATCACGCCATAGAGAACATATTGCTAACGGGTCATGCCCTTCAGTCTGAAGAATGCTGGGGCAACCTATATGAGGGCAATGACAACCATATTCCACAATATGATACATAAGGAGATTGAGGTCTACGTGGATGATGTGATTGTGAAATCTAGAATGCAGTCCGACCATGTAAGAGATCTGAGAAAATTCTTTCAGAGGCTCTGCAGGTACAACCTCAAGCTCAATCCTGCGAAATGCGCATTTGGTGTACCGTCGGAGAAGTTATTAGGATTCATAGTCAGTCGCCGAGGCATTGAGCTAGATCCATCAATGATCAAAGCCATACAAGAATTGCCACCTCCGCAGAACAAAACAGAGGTGATGAGTCTGTTGGGGAGATTGAATTACATTAGTAGATTTATTGCTCAGCTGACGACAATTTGTGAGAATATCTTTAAGTTGTTGAAAAAGGATTTCATGGTCAAATGGACGGAGTAATACCAGGATGCTTTTGATAAAATAAAAGGATACTTGTTTAACCCACCCGCTATTGGTTCCACTAGAACTGGGGAAACTTTTGATCCTATATCTGACAGTCTTGGACATCATTGAGATGTGTGTTGGTTCAACATGATGTCACCATAAGGCAAACGAACAGGCTATATATTACCTCAGCAAGAAATTCACCGCCCATGAGGTTAAGTATACTCATCTCGAAAGGACGTGATATGCCCAAACTTGGGTAGCACAAAAGTTGAAACACTACTTTTAATCGTATACTACTTACCTCATATCATGCCTAGAGCCATTGAAGTACACCTTTCAAAAGCCTATGCCCATGGGGAGGCTTGCAAAGTGGCAGATACTGCTCACCGAGTTCTATCCATGTGACTAGGACAACAATGAAAATGCATGCATTGGCTGATCATCTGGCCGAGTACCTGGTGCATGAAGAATACGAACCTTTAAAGACATGCTTCCTGGATGAAGAGATGATGCATATTGATGAACTGAAACAGGACAAGATGCCGGGATGAAAACTATTCGTCGATGGGGCCTCCAACATGAAAGGCGTTGGGGTAGGAGCGATACCTATTTCAAGAACGGGGCACCATTACCCCGTTACAACTCGACTCCGCTTCTAGTGCACCAACAATATGGTAGAATATGAGGCATGCATCTTGGGTTTGAGATTAGCTGTAGACATGGGTGTCCAGGAAGTCTTGGTCTTGGGGGACTCAGACCTTCTGGTACACCAAATCCAAGGGGAATGGGAAACACGAGATTTAAAGCTCATACCATACTGGCAATGTTTGCATGATCTTTGTCAATGATTCTGGTAAGTAGAGTTCAGGAACATCCTAAGAATCCACAATGAGGTTGATGACGCCTTGGCGACTTTGGCGTCAATGTTACATCCAGATAAGGCTTATGTTGACCCACTGCATATCCAAGTCCATGACCAACATGCTTACTATAACGTGGTGGAAGAGGAGCTTGATGGTGAGCCTTGGTTTCATGACATCAAAGAATATATCAGGATGGGCGTGTACCCAGTACTAGCCACAAGTGATCAAAAGAGAACAATTCGTCTCTTGTCAAGCAGGTTTTTCTTCAGTGAAGTGGTATTATACAAAAGAACACCACATCTTGGGTTGTTAAGATGCATGGATGATAGACAGGCCACGACCGTCATGACCGAGGTACATTCCGGAGTTTGTGGATCGCCACTCATTTGGCAAAGAAGATTCTCTGAGCAGGCTTTTATTGGCTCACAATGGAGCCAGATTGTATCGATTTCGTGTGCAAATGTCATCAATGTCATGTTCATGGAGATTTGATTCCCTCCCTGTGTCTGAATTACATACAATGTCTGCACCATGGCCCTTCGTTGGTTAGGGCATGGATGTTATCGGGCCCATCGAGCCAGCAGCTTCTAATGGGCACAGGTTCATCTTGGTTGCTAGATTATTTCACCAAATATGTCGAAGCTACAACATACAATTCAATAACCAAGAAAGCCGTGGTTGACCTTGTGCATTCAAATATCATTTGCCGGTTTGGAATACCGAAGATAATCATCACTGACAATGGTCAGCATTTTAAGATTACACATCGCAATTCCACCCCATACCGCCCCAGGAGAATGGAGAAGTTGAGGTAGCCAATAAGAACATAAATAAGATACTCCAATAAATAGTGGAAAAGTCCAGGCAATGGCATGAGAAGCTACTCTTCGCATTGTTAGCTATCGCACTACTGTTCGTACTTCAGTAGGGGAAACACCGTATTTGTTGGTGAATGGCATAAAAGCAGTAATACCGGCAGAAATTGAAGTCCCATCCCTTCAGATTTTCGCAAAGGTAGAGATTGATGATGACGAGTGGGTCAAAATCCGCCTGGAGCAATTGAGTCTGATTGATGAGAAAAGATTAGCAGCAGTGTGTCATAGTCAGTTGTATCAACATAGAATGGCCAGAGCATATAACAAGAAGGCTTTCCCAAGAAGGTTTGAAGTGGGTCAGTTGGCATTAAAGCGCATCCTCTTGCACCAGGCAGAGGAAAAGGGCAAGTTTGCCCCAAATTGGCACGGTCCGTTCATCGTGTCAAGAGTGTTGTCCAATGGGGAATTGTATCTAACAGATATAGAAGGCAAGTGCATAGAAATGGCCATCAATTCTGATGCAGTTATGAGATACTATGTATGGTTTATTTGATCAAATCATTTTTATTTGTGTTTGGAATATTTTGGAGATTAGAATGACGAAGACATTTTATTCGGCTATCTAAATGCTTTGTCCTTTGTTAACCCTTTTTGAGCTTTAATTATTTTTCTTCATACCCCTCTTTCGAAATCAATAGCAAAATCAGAAACGCAAGCATGAAAGATGAATAAAGAAAAAAAAGGGAAAGAATGAAAAATAAAAAAGAAAGGAAAAAGAAAGAAAAGAAAGGAAAAAGAAAAAAACAAGAAAAGGAAAAGAGGGAGAAAAAGAAAAAAAAAGAAAAAAGAAAAACAAACAACAAAAGAACAAAAGGAAAAGGGAAGAAACCAAAGAAAAGAATGAGAAGAAAGAGAAAAGAGAAAATCACAACAAAAACAAAGCAATTCTTAGGGTGTGAACTACGTTTGACCTGATTCCTTTTAAGGATACATAGGATGCCTCACGGTTTGATCTCATTAAAATAAAAATTCAAAAGTTCCCAAGCAGAAACTGAGGCAGAAGTTGTGGTTGTTGTAAGGAATTTGATTCCGAAAGTTGTAATGTTGAGCCCATCTGGTTTGTTTTGAGCCTTTAATACCCTTTCTTTCTAATCCCATCCAAAAGCATGCATTACGGTACAAAGAAAGACCTTCTGATCAGTATTTAAGAAATTCCAAGTCAAGCAAGAAGAGGTGATTCACACATAGGGCATTACTCTAGTTCGAGAAAGAAAATATAAAAATGAGTGAGTCTTATTGGTGAAAACCCTCACGGGCACCGTACGACGATGGGAGCTGAGAGAAATCAAAATGAGAAAGTCTTATTGGTGAAAACCCTCATAGGCACCTTAAGGCCAAGGTAAGTCAAGAAATGAACAACTGGAAAAAGGGTTGTTGGTAAATCTCGTCAGAACACCGCAGGATAAGCAAGGTCAAGGTTTGGTTAAAAAAATTGGGTTAAGGAAGGTGACAACAACAAAGCATGGCAACTGAAAGACGATCGACAGGTCCGACTAAGCCAAAGTGCATATCATGATCATTGGGACCAGCTATTTCCCCACAGGTAAATATTTTTCTTTCCCCCATCAATACCCAATTCTGAATTTTGTTGTTCTAAAAGCAACTCAGAGTTATTGCATTTCATTTTTCTTCAGGCCCTCATTCCTTTAAGATGTTGTCAAAGTTAATTTTTTTTAAGCAAGCGGGAGAGAAATTTCAAAGCTTACTAACAACGCCAACGGGAAAAGCACACTGCGGCTAAAACATAACAAATGTAGTGAAAGTTAAAATGGCAATATAAAGAATTACTGAAAGTTTTCGCCAGTAAAATGATTCGGTAATCTCAAAAAGTATGAAAAGATTATGGAAAGAGGGTCTAGAATGTAACACAATGTTGGGGTACAGAGCACTCGGTTCGTTTAGAACCATAAGGTCCAGGGGTCATCCAAACAAATCAAGTAACTTATAGTCAGGCCGGTAAATCTGGCCACAATAGAGCATGACAGCAGGAAGGCCCTTTTCAACAAGAATGCCGAAATCTAACCACCACATTTCAAACTGACAAGATTTGCTTTGATTGAAACAGGGTCAAGAAATTCCAGATGTCTTGGGGAAGTCCCAATAGGAGAAGCAAGAACCTGGCTGGTATGACTGTGAACTTTAGGACCCTCCTAGAAAAATGGGACCTAGTTAAAGCTCGAAATTATCGGGAATGACATAGGAACATAAACAGACTTAAGAGTTTGGCAGTTGGAATATGATTCAACTAGGAGTTTTCAGAGCCCTCCTGGATAATGAGATTTAGTTTCAAATTCTCAGGACCCTCTAGGATAATTCGATGTAACTTGAATTAGCAATCCTCAGCAGAGACAACTGAGAATTAAAATTGGCACTTAATTTGAATTTTTCAAGACCCTCCTGGATAATCAGAGTTAATTTGAAAGTTTTTAGGACCCTCCTTGATAATAGGATTTTAATTTTAAAAGTTTTTAGGACCCTCCTAGATAACGGAATGTAACTCTAATTTGTGGTCCCTAGTAGAGACAATCGAGAGTTAAAATTGGCATTTAATTTGAAATTTTCAGGACCCTCCTAGATAATAGGAGTTTATTTAATAGTTTTCATGACCCTCTTGGATAATAGGATGTAGCTTTCATTACTGGTCCCCAGCAGATATAACTTAGATTTAGTTTCATAGGTAACAAGACATAGTAGAAGTAATACCTTTGGAGAACACATCCTAATCTTAAAGTTGTCATTAGTTAAGAGTTGTCTGGACCCTCCTGGATAATGGGATCCGACTTTATTGTCTTCTTAGAAAACTAGATATTAAGCCTTTAAAACTATCATTTTAACTAAGAGTTTTTAGGACCCTCCTGATAATGGGATTTAGCTTTTAATTAGAGATATTTGGTAGCAAGATTTAATTAACACTCACAGATGTGCCTAACACCAAACCGGGGTAGGAAAATTTCATTAGTTTTGTTTGTTTTATTTGTTTGTTGTAATCAGGTTTAAATGCAGTAGTTTCAGGGAATACAATTCAAGGTTTAGTAATCAGGTGCCCACCTGGAGAAGAAGGGTATACATTCAAGTTTTTGTAATCAGACGTCCACCTGGATAACAAGGGAATACATTTTAAGTTTTAGCAATGAGGCCTCCACCTGGATAACAAGGGAATACATTTCAAGTTTTGGCAATCAGGCGCCCGCCTGGATAACAAGGGAATACATTTCAAGTTTTGGCAATCAGGCGCTCACCTGGATAACAAGGGAATACATCTCAACATTTAGTAATCTGGCCCCCACCAGGAGAACATGGGAATGCATTCAAGATTTGGTTATAATGCGCCCAACTTGAGAATAAGGGAATAAATTTCAATTCTTTTCAGGTTTTTGCAATCAGGCGTCCACCTGGAGAACAAGGAAATACATTTCATGTTTGGGTAATAAGGCGCTCACCTGGAAAAAAATGGAATACATTTCATGTTTTGGCAATCAGGTGCCCACTTGAAGAACAAGGGAATACATTTCGAGTCTCTTAATCAGGCGTCCACCTGGAGAACAAGGGAATACAATTCAAGTTTTGGTAATCAGGCGCCCACCTGGAGAACAAGGGAATACATTTGAAGTTTCAGCAATCAGGTGCCCACCTGGATAACAAGGGAATACAGTTCAAGTTTTGGTAATTAGGTGCCCACCTGGAGAACTAGGGAATACATTTCAAATTTTTGGTAATCAGGCTCCCACCTAGAGAACAAGGGAATACATTTCAATTTTTATTCAAGTTTTGGTAATTAGGCGCCCACCGGAGAACAAGGGAATACGTTTCAAGGTTTGGGTAATCAGGCACCCACCTGGAGAACAAGGGAATACATTTCAAGTTTTTTGCTAATCAGGCATCCACCTGGAGAACAAGGGAATGCATTTTATGTTTTTGGTAATTTGGCACCCGCCTGGAGAACAAGGGAATACATTTCAAGTTTTTTGCACTCAAGTGCCCACCTGTAGAACAAGGGTATACATTTCAAGTTTGGTAATCAGGCACCCACTGGAGAACAAGGGAATACATTTCATGTTTTGGTAATCAGGCGACCACTTGAAGAACAAGGGAATACATTTCGAGTCTCTTAATCAGGCGTCCACCTGGAGAACAAGGGAATACAATTCAAGTTTTGGTAATCATGCGCCCACCTGGAGAACAAGGGAATACATTTGAAGTTTTGGTAATCAGGCGTCCACCTGGATAACAAGGTAATATAATTTAAGTTTTGGTAATCAAGCGCCTACATGGAGAACAAGGGAAAACATCTCAGGTTACAATTCAAAGAAAAAACAAAGGAAATTCACCGGGAGATTACAAGTCAACAAGGCAACAAGGAGTTTCATAGGAAGAAATACAAGTCAACAAGGCAACAAGGATCGAGAGCAAGTTTGAAGACATAGATAGGTTGTTTTGTAATTCATAGGTCATAGCTTAGTCTAGCTTCTTTTATTTTGACATGGTGTAATAAGGGGATCTAGCAAGCAGTAGCAGAAGCAACAACAACAGTGAGACCACAGCTTCGGTAGTCCGAGCTACCAAACACTCCAGAACTACACTGACCTGATTCCTTTTAGCCAAGGATATGTAGGCAACCTCAAAAAGAGGGTGTGGTCAAGCTTTTCAAATTGCTTCCCACAGAGTATTCGATAACTTATCTTTGCAAGAAACTCTTCGTATTATCGAGCAAAGAGGGGCAGCGGTGAGCATGTGATTTTTGCCCTATATGAATTACTCCCATAAATTCAAAAACAAAATAATTTCTTTTATTTATTTGCCATTTTATGAATTTTTGTGGTATTTTTCGTTATTTGTTTGCATTTTGGTTGTACATTTTAATTAGTGAAAAATACAAAAAGAGTGTTGCATGTGCATTAAGGATTTAATTTTGTATTTTAAGAATTAATTAGTATTTAAGTTGTTTAATAGAAAGGAAAATCACAAAAAAGTCATTTTCCACCCGTTAATTTTAGTTTTTGATTTTCGAGGCATTTCTCTTTAATTTATTAATGGTGTTAATTATTTAGGATCAATTAGTATTTTTAATGAGTTAGTTTGGTTTTTAATTTAATTTAGTATTTTTAGTTTTAATTGAGAAAAAAAAAGAGAAAAGAAAAAGGAAAGGAAACTAAAAAAGGAATTACTGGGAGATGATAATAGAATTGGGCCAGCTTTTGAATCAATTCACCAGCCCAAATGGACCCCCCCACCCCCAAAAAAAATTAACAAACAGGCTAGCCCAGTTATGTTAGAATATACGCTTAACGCTAGAGGGGGGGTGAATAGCGTTATAATAAAAAACAATGTAAATTTGCGGAATTAAATATTGCAGGAATAACGTAAGTGCAGCAATTAAAATGATAAGGAGAGAACACACCGAATTTTATCCTGGTTCACCACAACGTGTGGTTATTCCAGTCCCCGAGAGACTCTCTCGAGTCTTACACTAACTTCGTTAAGCTTACGGGTGCCTAACAAACCGTTACACTTGCTTGTAGATATACTCTCTACAAGACTTCAACCTGCTCGAGGATACTGCACCTCAAGACTTCAAACCATGGAACTACTTTTCCTTCTTACAACAAGGGATTAGAATATCCCTTCAAGTGTGTACAAACACTTAGCACTCAAGACAAGACTCTCTTTATACAGTAGATATGAGTAAAAACAATACGCTCAAGAACACAACAACTGAGTCAAGAGTTTGGCTCTCAAAAAACTATGAAATGAATATAAAATGATTGATATGAGAGTATGTAAGCTTTAGCAAGAATGTAATCAGTTGTTGTACTTAAAAGAGTGATTTTGAGGTGTATTTATAGTGCTCAAAGTCACCAAGACTGTTGCTTAATTGCCAGTCACTTATTGCTGATTTTGTGCTTGCATAATCGATTATATGATCTACATAATCGATTATCTGCAGATTGTTCAAAAATAATATGCGGATTTTAAGCATAATAATCGATTATTCAAGTTACATAATCGATTATCAGTTAACGTTAAAAAATCGGAAGCAGATTCTGTGCAAGCATAATCGATTATAGCCTTGTGTATAATCGATTATATTTCAGCGTTTTAAAAATACTTTGGCAACGGTCTTAACACAATCAATTACCTAAAAGACATAATCGATTATTTCGTTGCTTTGAAAATCCGGTTATACACTGCCTCAACATAATCGATTATTAGAAGAGACGTAATCGATTATTTCGTTGCTTTAAAAATTCGGTTATACACTACCTCAACATAATCGATTATTAAAGGGACATAATCGATTATTTTGCTGAATTGAAAATCCAGTTAACACTGTCTTAACATAATCGATTATAAGAAATACATAATCAATTATTTATGTCCAAATTTGAAAAACATGTTTGAAAATCATTTTGGCTAAAATGAAAATGTTTGAAAATCATTTTGGTTTAACTCAATGATGCATGAAAATGATTTTACGAGAGAAGCCAAGACTTGAATAAGTTGTCGCTTCAAGATTACACTATAAAGTGACTCATTTATAACTTTGTTTGATATTCTTGAACTTGCTCTTTGTTTCTCATGTTCTTGGACTTTGGCATATGTCGATGTTCCATGCGCGTCGGTTTGTCATTTATCAAAACCTACAGAAATGAACACACGTTTAGTTTTAGCGACTTGAGAACGTGTTTCAACAAGTTATACACCCAAACACGGTCCAGCAAACTCTAAAATGAAACGACTCCGTTTCATTGGACCTAATCTCAGCCGTCGAGGACCCCCTATCCCTCATCGAACCCCCTATCCCTCGTCTCTATAAACTCTCTCAGACCAAACTCAACCCATCCGTCCACAGCCATGAATCGCCTCCGCCGGCGGCAATCATCCAACAACCTCCATTTTTAAACCATAGCCTCGCTTTGGCCTCCTCTTTCCAGATCCACCGTCATATTTCTTCAAAACTATCCCAAACTTCTCAAATATTCAAAACCCTAGGGCGCTGCCATGGGTTTCTCCGACGTTTCCGGCGGCGCCACCTCTATTCCACCCCAAACTAACACCAAAGGACGCCCTCACCTCCCTCTTCCCAAATCCTTATCCTGTTCCCTTCAAATGGCCTAAGAACCGTTCGAGTTTCATTTTTGAATCCAACTTTCTAGAAGTGTCCAAGCAAGGGTTTAGGTTGATATGGACCAAAACAAGCCTTAGTCATGAGCGAGGCCCTTTTGGGTTCAGAATTGAGACTTCTAGGGCAATCTGAGAGTTAATTCTCATTTTTGATGTATTTTTGTTTATTCTCCTTCTATTTTTGCATGTTTCTTTTTAGCATTGCGGTTGTATACCTATTAATCGTCTGTTCATCAGAATTGCATGATTTTGTTTCACATGAATTGTGTTTAGTTTGTTAGTTTTTCTTTAATTTGTTCATTCTCCTTCTATTTTTGCAAGTTTCTTTTTATCATGATGATTTTATGCCTGTTAATCATCTCTTCATCAGAATTGCATGATTTTATTTTACATGAATTTCG
This sequence comes from Nicotiana benthamiana, assembly GCA_034376525.1. NCBI lineage: Eukaryota > Viridiplantae > Streptophyta > Magnoliopsida > Solanales > Solanaceae > Nicotiana > Nicotiana benthamiana. The sequence goes on along the minus strand of CM067324.1, from coordinate 23,882,790 downwards.
TTTATTTTGTTAGTTTTTCTTTAATTCTGGATTAAAGGGGAGTCATTAAATTCAGAGGTTTTTATTTGGTTTTAAAATATTTGGGCCACTTGTTTAAATTATGTCATGTGGTTGGTTTTGAATCCTAAAGCTCAGACTGGTAGTTTAGGTTTATTGTCAAGGATATGGAGGGTAGAATAGGTAAATCACTTAAGGAATCTTTTATAATAATAATAGAAACTTCTGGTAGGGGTTTTCTAGCAAACTTTAGGCTATAACTTGGTTAACAAGTTATAAAACTAGGGACTAAAAAGAAAAACTAAATTGTAAGGGCTACACTAGTGACTTGCATATAAAGGCATAGTCACTTGAAACTTGAGGAGGACCCGAAAATAAAAATATCGAGATCTAAAAAATCCAAAAAATACAGGCTGCATTTAAAAAAAAAACTTCATACTGCAAAGTGACTACTGTTCATTGATCTCTTTGTTATGTTTTGAAATTTTCAAGTCCTAAATGCCTTCTAGTTCATTTTGAGATGCTGGTTCAATAACAAGTTTAATTTTGAAGTTTGAAAATTGGTTTTGGGTTGCTAAACACTTGCTACTGTTCCATTAAATTCTTTTGTGATACCTTCAATTCTTGGTTCATGAAATAGTTTCCGAGTTATATGAGATGAGATGATTCGAGTTTGGTATTCCTTCGAAAAAACACTGCTTAGAAACTCTATTTTTGAATCTGTGACTCCTGGGCATCAATTCATTTGTGTTCGAAGCTGTTTGATGGTATATGTTGTTGTTGGGACCCCGTTGTTACTAATGTTGATTCCTCTTGAGTCTTCTTGTAACTCAAATTCCGATTCTCTGCTTTGCTATATTTAGGTACACAGTCTGATGCCTATGTAATGATTAACTCATATAATGAGAAGAGATGAGGATCTACTTAGTTGCTGGATGTGTTACTTCTCCATTTTGTTATTTTTTTGTTCGAATTTTGATTCATATTTCTTCTTTTAGTGATTAAACCCATGTAATATCATGAATATTTAAGACTGATTTCAACATTGTAATAACTGGACTACAGCTGTTTGGGCCCTAAACACAGATATAAGCAGGTGTTTTCTTTTGTGTTTATCTATGAGATTGTATGTATGAAAGTGGTTTATAAATAGAATTTCCTCTTGTATTGGTTAGGAGCTATGACCCGTAGTATGCATTTGAGATCGTTTGAACACATTTACTACTGATACTTTCTAGCAGATACAACCTAGTGGTGTCAAGCATGTGGTAGTATGGTTTTGGAAATGAATTTGTATGTGTTAAGGGTATTAGGAATAGAAGCTGATTGGAACACGGTCTGAATGGTTGTCCAGTTAATTTTGCTTCCTTGTTTTCAAAGCAAATTCGAGTTTTTTATTAGGCGTCAATTTTAAGTTCTAATTGTTGTGTTTTAATTTCATGGACCAGCATATTTGCCTTGACTGGGCCCTTCTCGTTAGCTACAATGTTCTTCAATCGGGTTAGTAGCGAAGCTTTGCCCAAGCCACCTAAAATGGCCATTATTTTAGCCAGTACATTGAGCTACTAAGTCTTGGCCCAATTATGTTGGTTTGCTTCAGCACTTGGGCCATTAATTCATTTGTGTTGGGCTGGTCGTTCGCTCGAAATAAGTAGTTCTCCTCGCAGGAATTATTAGTTCATTGGACAGAAACCTTCAATCATAGTTAGTCTTAATTGACTAGGCCTATTATTAGTCAAAGTGAGCTAATTAAATAACTCATAGTGTATATCTCTCGTAAAAAATAGTTTAGAGACCTTTGAAGTACAATAATTTGAGGCACGCCATGCTAAATAAAACTCCAATTACATGGCCCTCGCGTAATAAATATTGTTCGAGCCTTAAAAATCGAGGCATGTCGTTTAGAAAATTTTCACGACACTCGCAAATCTTGAAACATGTAAATGATTTAGGCACGATAGTTAAATTTTATCTTCCTAAATTCGGGTGTGCATTTATCTAATCTAAATCCAAATCCCAACAATGTTGAAATATGTCGAAGACTGCGGGTGCATTTATGTGACGTGGTTCAAGATATGTTTTAACAATGTTGAAATTCGTAAAATTAATTAAAATCAATTAAAAGGTTACAATTGCACATAGGTACGAATCATATGAAAATCAGATAAGCGGAATATAACAGTTGAGCGACTGTGCTAGAACCATGGAACTTGGGAATGCCCAACACCTTCTCCCAGGTTAACAGAATTGCATACCTTGATTTCTGGCTCGCAGACTGTATTACAGAGTCAAACCTTCCTCGATTAGGGATTTAAACCAGTGACTTGACACACCATTAATTATCCCAAGTTGCGACTCTAAAATCTTTAAATAAATAAATTTCGTTTCGGTTGTCTTTTAATTGGAAAAACTCCCTTAGTTACGCCTTTTCGCGGGGTGTAGTAGTTAAAAAGGAGGTGTGATAGAGATTAACACTGGTATGGTATTTTAAGGATTATGGGGAGTGTATGGTTAATTTTTGGTGGTGCTTGGAGCTTCACCTCCGGCCGGAAATAGCAATGAGACTGAAGGCGACAGTAAGATTTGCTGAGGAGGGAGAGAGACAGAAGTGAAGAGATACGAGGTTCTTAAGACAGTTTTAATTAAAATGACAAGGTGCCTCAGAGCTGTTGGATGATTAAAAATTAAGGGATAAGATCGATTTAACCCTAATGAACTCAAAATGACATAGTATCATCCCTATATTACGTCGTTCCAAAGGTTTCCACGGTTGACCTCTTGGACCGGGTAAAACAATGGGCTTTGGGCAACTTTTAATGTGTTATGGAGGGAAAAATCATTTGGGCCAATGGGGAATTAATTAAACAGCCCAACAAGACTTTTTCTTCCGTTCCTTTTTTTTTCTTACTTTTTTTTTTCCAAAAACTATTTTTCCTTTTTTAAAAATTTAAAATCTAAATTAATTCATAAACCAAGTTATCCTAAAAATTAGATTAATTACTAAAAATAATACTTATCACAACTAATTAATTACCAAATTAAAAGAATAATTCAAAGCTGAATGTAAAAATGAGTTATTTTTGTGATATTTTTCAATTTTTGCAACACAACTAAATTATTAATTAAATTAAAAATGCAAAATTAAATCCTAATTAAAAATGCAATATATTTTTGTATTTTCATGAATTAAATAAAATAAACGTGCACAAACAAATGCAAACAATTGACAGAAAATGCCACGAAAATTCACAAAATTGCAAACAATAGAAAATATTTTGTTTTGAATTTGTGGAAGTAATTCATATAGGGAAAAAATCACAGGCTCACAAGAAGTACCTTCATGAATGGTTGACCTGAGAAAGGGCCGTGGTTTGGTGCGTGTTTCATTTATCGTTGGCAGTATATGAAATTTTTGGAATGAGACTTTAGTTGATAAGAGGTTTTCTATTGCTATACGGTAGTTGGGGGAAGCTGCTGTGAAAAGAAGTTAATTCTACAAGTATTTGAGTTATGTGGTATATCATAGGATTGCACCCGAAGTTGCAGGCACGGGTTATTACAATTGGTTCAGGTCTATTCAAAGAATAGGTGTGAGGTTTTGATCGTAATGATGGATTCAGAAGTGAAAATGTGGTTCTATTTCTTATAGGCCAGATTGGATTGTGCAATTTCAGTTGCAATAGGTATCAGACCTATATGAGATAGGGTGATGTGGGATAACCCGGGGTATGTTCATGGCAAGGTTAATGAGTGATTGGTTGGCTTTCAGAACAACTTTGGGTACGTTCGAGGATGAACGTGTGTTTAAGTAGGGGGGGGGGGATATAACGACCCGATTGGCTATTTTGAGCTTTTGCACTTTGATCACCATCTCTAGGGCATGACATGCCCCATGTAATGTATTATGATGAATGTGGATCGTTGGTTTAGTTTTTCAGGAAAATCGGAATGAATTTGATGAGAACAATCTCAATTGAAAATTTTGAATTTGAATAGTTTGACCAAGAGTTGACTTATTTTTATATGAGCTCGGATCGGAGTTTTTTGCTTTGGTTAGCTTCATTAGGTTATATTAGACTTACGAGCATGATTGGAATTTGGTTTTGGAGGTCCGAAGTAGAATTTGGCTTGAATTGACAAAGTTGAGATTTTGGCGATTTCCAATTGGTAGGTGAGATTTTGATCTGGGAGTCGGAATGAATTTGAGAGTTGCAGTAGCTTTGTTATGACATTTGGTATGTGTGTGCAAAATTTCAAGTCATTCAGACATTATTTGGTCGGGTTTTTGATCAAAAGTTTTATTTGGAAGTTTTTAGAAAACTTGGGCTTGAATTCAATGAGTTTTTTGTAATTTTATGTTGTTTGAGCTGTTTTGATGATTTGAACAAGTTTGAATGATGTTATGAGTTATGTTAGTAGCTTTAGTTGAGGTCCCTGGGGCCTCAAGTGAGTTTCAGATGGTCAATCAGACCAATTTCTATGTTGAGGAGTTGCAGAAATCGCAGCAGCAGTTGTAGTCAATTTTTGGCCTTCGCGATCACGTAGAAAAAATATGGATTGGCCTGATTTTGGCCTTCACATTTGCGTTTGAGGTCCCGTGTTCGTATAGGACCTAATATTGTGCTTCACTTTCGCATACAGTATTTCTCGTTCGCGTAGAAGTAATTGGGGGTCCCGTGGTTCGCATCATCGTGGTCACGTTCGCGTAGATCTGGGATTTAAAGCATCGTGTTCGCAACAAGATCATCATGCTCACAAAGTGTTAATTTAAGAGGTGGAAATTTAATGCTTCACGATCACGACCTTGGGTCACGATTGCGATGAAGTAATGGTCAGTGCTGGGCAGAATGTTTTAAGCCATTTCATCTGCGATTTTAGGTCATTTTTCCTCCATGGTTGACCATTTTGAGCGCTTCTTGGTAGAGATTAAAGAGGGATTCAAGGGGAATCAATTGGAGGTGAGATTTTTGAACTTAAAACCGTTTTTATTATGAAATCCACCTAGAAATTCATGGAAACTAAGCCTGAAATTGAAGAACTAGGGCTTGAGAAATTAAACATTTCAATTGGGATTTGACGGACTATTTGAGGTCGGCTTTTAGAACTTTTGGTATGTATGAACTCGTGGGAGGATAAAGAACCCGTTGATGTCAAAATTTCTAAGTTTCGAGAAGTGTACCAGGGGTTCGGGTTTTTGCTTGAGTGATGTTAGGACGAGTGCCGAGTGATGATGCCATGAGGTGGCTTGATATAGTACTTGGGCCGTAAGGGGGCCCCTTCGGATTTTGCACACCCACAATGAGCGTGGGTGCCCATTGTTCTGAGAGAGAGCCCGAGGGGCTGATACGAGTAATTGTAGGGTAGCAGGAGGGGTTGATACTATTCTGAGAGTGAGCCCGAGGGGCTGAAATGAGTGATTGTGAGGTAGCCCGAGGGGCTGATACTATTTTGAGAGTGAGCCTAAGGGGATGATACGAGTGATTGTGAGGTAGCCCGAGGGGCTGGTACTGTTCTGAGATGTTACCTGAGGAGCGAACCTTAGTGTGTTCATATTACATATATGCTTGTTATTTTACCTAATTTACAATGGTATTTGAGGCCGATGGGTGGATTTTCTGTGCTTATCGGCTCTAACTGTTTTGTACATAATTTGCGTAGCTATTGAAAATGTCATTTTCAAAAGAGGTTTAAACTGAGCTAAGATATTTCTAAAGATTTCACAGTTTCACTGCTTTTCTCGAAGGGTTTTACATTGCTTCTATACAGCATGTTGGTTTCCTTTACATGATTTCTTGCTGCTCAGTTGTTATTTACCTTTATTACTCACTTAGTTGGAGAACTCACTTTACTCCCTGCATCATGCATGCAGATGCAGGTATTCATACACCCGGTAGTGGGTTTTGGTTGATCGGAGGCAGAGTTATCGGAGTTTAGCGAGGTGACTGCTAGGTTCGCAGCTTCGCTTTTCTCCCTTTTGTTCATCAATCCTATTTTATATATTTCAGACCTTGTAGTTGTATTTACACTCCAATTGATGCTCATGACTTGTGACACTCCGATTTGGTTGTGTTTATGTTGTACATCCGCATTGTTATGGTACTATCTGTTGTTTAGAAATTATTAAATGATGTTTTAGCTTGCTTTATTTCTGTTTAGTCGTTTGACTTCAAATTGGGGATGTGTTGGTTGGACTTGTATTCACGAGAGGCTCCATCATGATTGGGTATAGGTTTAGGGTCGTGACACAAGAACACAAGAAGAAGAAAGGGAAGCAAGTGTAGGGTTGAAAAATATCAGAGAATGCAAAATTTCAATTGAGAAGTTTTCCCCTCTGTATTTATATACATCAGAAGCATTTGAATCGATGCAAGAAACCGCGCGTGGACCAAGAATCAAAATGATAAGAGCTCAAGGAATGAGGTAATGCTTCGGGAAGATGCGCTATAATGACAGATGCATCATGATGTCACCCTGCACCAGCCTCATGACCAACGAATCTCAGAATGACACATCATCGTTATGGCTACAGACACCTCTACCCCGATCACAATGCCAAAAAACTTTTCCAACATTGCCAACAGATAAAGTTTGCTCATCAGGTCCGACCAGAAGGCGACATCAACAAGCGGAGGGACTAACAGTGTGGGTCAAAATCCGGCTTAGGAAATTAGGTATGGGAAGGTCGTTTGAGAAGACTATGTTTCGATTTGGGCGGCCAAGCCGAGGTCGACTAAAGCCTAACAACGAGCAGTCGCTGAGAAAGATGTTGAAGACGAGGTCGAATAGAGAAGAGTAGGAACAACGGCTTGTGTAGTCTTGGGTCTAGTGATAGGAATATTCTCTTTGTTATATTTTTTAGGATTTTTAGAAAACATCCTATGTAAATGAAAAAAGGGAGAGAGGAAAAGGGAAACGTGAGATTCATCCTGAGAAAACTATTGTAAGAAGTTGACTCTTGAGAGAAAATACAAAAGTTACCTTTCCACAATGATTGATTTTATTAGTTATTCTTCCTTTCTACTCACATGATCCAAGAAATCATTGTTCACTTATCTTATCTCCATAATTTGTTGTCGGGAGGAAAAATCTTCCACATCATTCTATATTGGATGAATTGTTCTTCCTATTTACATTTATTGCAATTTTTCATATTTATTGCTCTTCATTCATTTTTCATTTATTCTCCAAAGTGTGTATTTAATAATTTAATAACCAATTCCAGACATTAAGTAGATGGTACCATTTAAACACTTAGCTAGATTTAAGAATTATTATGCTTGACTAGGAGTCACTTTTCACTTTTGTTTTTTTTAATTAATTTAGAAAAAAGTGCTACTTTTTGGTCAAACAATTTTGAAAGTGGCTTACCGTGTAATTTTTATCTTTTTTCACTCATTATAAATAGGGATTTTTCATTCTTATAGACTATTGAAAAAATTATTACCCTAAATATTCATGTATAGTAAATTACCCTACCTACACAAGTTTTGTTTACGAAATATATACATTCTTTCTTAAAATGCTCCCAATTCATTATTAGTGCCTTCAATAAAAGAATTAGTAACACCTTTTTCTTTTTTTTTTATCCTCTTCTCTTTCCTTATGTTTTCACTCATACTTCACAATCCGGTTGATCTTACCTAATTTTTTTTGGTGGTAAATTTTTTGTTTTTATTTTTTACTTTTTACCTTTTGCTCTTCCCTTCAACAAGAGAATCCATAAATATCAAAACTTAGTAAATATTAGAAACTACTGATACCTATGGAGTCAACAAAATCAGCTGAGAAGGTTAGAAAAAAGCAAAATAACTTGAAGCTTTCGTATCATCAAAATCATAAGCATTACTTGAAGTATTACTGACAGGAACCTATTTGATATAATCATATGTCCTTATTACTACTCATGTCTAATTTTTTTTGCACTTCCATTTCTCCCCCATGCATAGTTCAAAACAACGAAAAAGATCGATAATGTCCATCCAAGACCGTCGTTGGCGAGGGCATATCAGTGATTTTATCTTCATTGAACATCCTAGGTGCAAGTCTAGGCACCTTGCTACCGTTGACTGATCACTTGTAGATCTAGTTGATTTTCCTGGTGCTTTTTCCCATTGAAATGGGATTGAAACTGAAAGATGAATTGGTGGGGGGCATGAGTACACCGCAGCAGTACTCAGCAAGTGCCAAGCCTAACCTCGTGGGGTAGTGACAAGGAAGGTCAGGGCCATATTGAGGTAAAAAATAATAAATGATAGGGTAAAGAAACAATATAGATAAAGTCTATAACAAAAAATCTAAACAGGATAGCTAAGGGATACAGGTGTAGAAAGCAGAAATAAGACAACACAAGGAAATGCCACCTACAACAGGAAATAATAACCGGGGATCTCTTGGTATCCTCGATATATATAACTACATGTGTCTGGGATCTCTTGGTATCCCGAAGATCTCTTGATATCCTCGATATATATAAATACATGTGCCGGAGATCTCTTGGTACCCCAAGGATCTCTTCGTATCCTCAATATATATAAATACAAGTGCCAGGGATCTCTTAGTATTCCGCACTCTCAACCCAGGTCATAACACGTGCAGGAAGATCTCCCGGGATGTCGTCCTGTAGTCCCAATTTAAAACACACAATAACAGCTCAAGAATATCAGAATAAATGCTAAACGCATAACAAGTAGTAGTAAATTCTACCCTAACATACTACACGGAATACAAACAAGGTAGTTAAAGCAAACAGGCTAATAGGTCACTAAACATGCTTTTTCCAAATAACACTGGTTAAATTTACAATTAGAGTAACACGGGTAAACAAGAAACTCACTTGAAATATTTCAAGTAAAACTAGATTTTTCAAAAATTAGCTCAAGTACGCGCTCATCACCTCACGTACAAGTCATTCAATTACCAAATATCATGTCCTAAAGGGAAAGGTCCCCCACACAAGGTTAGACAAGCCACTTACCTTGAACTGGCTCAAAAATCAACTCGAAATCATCCTTTTACCATGAGTACCCGACTCCAAATGGCCCAAATATATTCAAATTAATTACATATCGTAAGTAACATCTCAAATAATGTATTCCACTATTTAATTTAAAGCTAAGACGCAAAAGTAGGTAACCAAAATGCCCCTCAAGCCAGTGTCTCGGAATCGGGTGAAACTTATAGTTTTGGAAACCTCATACTCTCACGAGTCTATATATAACAAGAGCACAAAAATCAGAGTTCAAATAACCCCTCAAATCCCAACTTAAAATTCAAAAATCTCAAACCCTAATTCTTCCCTTTTCATATAAATACCATGAATTTTAGGTTAATTTCACAATAAAATCACGTTTTTAGTTCAAAGAACTTACATCCAATCAATCCTCCTCGAATCCCTCTTCAAGTAATCTTAATGAGCTCTCAAAATACTCAACAATGGAGGAAAAAATGACTTAGGCTCGCGGATGAAATCTTTATAACCTTCTGCCTAATCCCAGTAAATTCTTCATAGCGATCGCGACCAAGGTCACGCAATCACGAAGCATTAAAATCCAAGGCTTCAAAAATGACCTATGAGAGCGTGACCAAACACACGCAAATGAGATGCCTAAATATCCATAACTATGCGACCGTGTCCCATTCTATGCGAACGCGAAGAACAAATGTCCATGAAAACTCAAATTAATTAATGATCAAGCCCAAGAACTTCAAATTCTCTCAAAACACGCTTTTGATAAAAAACCTAACCAAACCACGTCCGAATGACCTAAAATTTTTCACACACATCCCAAATTAAATGACGGAGCTACTGCAGCTTTCGAAATTCCATTCCGACCCTCGAATCAAAATCTCTCCTATCAACTGGAAACTTCAAAATTTAAAACTTTGGCATTTCAAGCCTAAATTAGCTACGGACTTCCAAAACACATTTTGAACACGCTCCTCGCCTTGAAATATCCTAGGCCATCATCACGCTGTCCTGACTACGGATAACTTTCTAACACCTAGGCTCTCATTTAGGGACGAAGTGTCCCAAATCTCTTCCAAACTAAAAATCAAATGTCCCGGCAAATCAAATTAACCAAAATAAACTTAGGGAAAGCAGTAAATAGGGGATCGGAGCATTAATTCATAACATGATCGACCGGGTCGTCACATCCTCCTACGCTTAAACATTCATTCATCCTCGAACGAGCGAGCATAAAGACATACCTGAAGTAGTGAAAAGGTGAGGACATTTGCTGCACATATCCTGATCAGTCTCCCAGGTCGCTTCCTTTGCCGGATGATCCCGCCACTAAACTTTTACTGAAGCAATGTTCTTTGACCTCAACTTTTGGATTTGCCTGTCCAATATAGCATATGGCTCCTCCACATAAGATAGATCCTTGTCCAGTTGGACTAAATTGAGATCCAACACGTGTGACTAATCACCGTGGTACCTTTGGAGCATCGAAACATGAAATATCGGATGAACCTCTGCCAGGACAGGAGGTAAGGCAAGCTCATAAGCAACCCCCCTTCAACACGCCTCAATATCTCAAAAGGGCCAATGAACCTAGAACTCAACTTCCCTTTCTTCCTAAATCTCATGACGCTCTTCATATGCGAAACTTTGAGTAGAACCTGCTCTCCAACAACAAAGGAAACATCATGAACCTTCCGGTATAGCTCTTTTGTCTTGACTGGGCTGTATGGAGTCTACCTGAATTACCTTGACCTTCTCCAAAGCATCCTGAACCAAATCTGTGTCCAATTGTCTGGCCTCGCCCTGCTCGAATCAACCCACAAGAGATCTACGCCGTCTACCATACAAGGCCTCGTACGGTGCCATCTGAATGCTGGACTGCGTTGTTGTAAGTAATCTCAGTCAATGGAAAGAACTGATCCCAAGACCCTCCAAACTCAATCACGTATGCTGGAGCATATCCTTAAGAATCTGAATTGTGCACTCAGATTGTCCGTGTATCTGGGGGGTGAAATGTTGTGCTCAACTCACCTGAGTACCCAACTCTTGCTGAACGGCCCTCCAGAACCGTGATGTGAATTTAGTGCCACTGTCTGAAATAATAGAAATTGGAATACCATGCAGATGAACAATCTCCAAGATATAAATCACTACCAACCGCTCCGAAGAATAAGTGATACACATAGGAATGAAATGAGCGGACTTGGCTAGCTGATCAACAATAACCCAAATAGCATCAAACATCTTCAAGTTTTGTGGGAGTCAAATTACAAAGTCAATGGTAATCCGCTCCCACTTCCACTCTAGAATCTCTATTTGTTGAAGCAACCCACATGGTCTCTGGTGCTCGTACTTCACCTGTTTGCAGTTGAGACATCTAGCTAACATATCCAACTATATCCTTCTTCATCCGCCTCCTCCAGTAGTGCTGCCTCAAGTCCTGATACATCTTCACGGCACTCGGATGGATATAATACCTCGAACTGTGGGCCTTCTTTTGAATCAGATCCTGTAGCCCATCGACATTAGGTACACAAACCCGACCCTGCATCCTCAAATACTCTATCCTCGCCAATGGTCACATCTCTGGAATCACCATACTGAATTCTGTCCTTAAGGGAAAGCAAATGAGGGTCATCATACTACCGCTCCCTGATACGATCAAATAATGACGACCGAGAAACCATGCAAGCTAGAACCCGATTGGGCTCCGAAAAATTTAATCTCACAAACTGGCTAGATAAGGCGTGAACATCCATTGCAATAGGCCTCTCTGATTTGGTAGATATGCCAAACTCCCCAAACTCTCCGCCCTGCAACTCAAGGCATCAACCACTACATTAGCCTTGCCCGAGTGATATAAAATAGTGAGGCCATAGTCCTTTAGAAACTCTAACCACCTCCTCTGGTGCAAATGTGGATCCTTCTACTTAAACAAATGATGCAAACTCCTATGATCAGCATATATCTCACACGGCACTCTGTATAGATAATTGCGCCAAATCTTCAAAGCGTGAACAACGGCAGCTAAATCAAGATCATGGATAGGATAATTCTTCTCACGTATCTTCAATTGTCTGGATGCATAGGCGATCACCCTACCGTCCTGCATCAATACTACTCCAAGGCCAACTCTCGAGGCATCATAATAGACAGTATAAGACCCTGAACCTGTAGGTAATACCAAAACCGGGGTTGTAGTCAAAGCTGTCTTGAGTCACCTCACACTTCTTTGTCCACTAAAATGGAGCACCCTTCTGGGTCAATCTAGTCATAGGGCCAATCGATGAAAACCCCTCCACAAAATAATGGTAGTAGACCACCAAGTCGAGGAAACTACAAATCTCAATAGCGGAGGACAGCATGCGCCAACTCTGCACAACCTCTACCTTCTTCAGATCCACCCAAATGCCTCACTCGATATCACGTGGCCTAAGAATGCCACTGAATCCAACCAAAACTCACATTTTGAGAACATCAATTATAATTTCTTCTCTCTCGAAGTCTGGAGAATTGTCCTCAGATGCTGCTCATGATCTTCCCGACTCCGGGAATACACTAGAATGTCATTAATAAAGACAATGATAAAAAAATCGATACACTGCCTGAACACACTCTGCATCAAATGCATAAAGGATGTTGGGGAATTAGTCAACCCGAACGACATATCAAGGAACACGTAATGGCCATACCGAGTCTTGAAGGTAGTATTCAGGATATCTGGCTCCCGAATCTTCTACTGATGGTAACTTGAGTGCAAGTCAATCTTAGTGAACACCTGTGCACCCTGAAGCTGGTCAAATAGATCATCAATATGAGGCAAAGTATAATGGATCTTAATTGTAACCTTGTTAGACTAACGATAATCGATGCATATAGGCATAAAACCATCCTTTTTTTCTTCATAAACAAGATAAGAGCACCCCAAGGTGAAACACTGGGTCGAATAAAACCCTTATCAAGAAAGTCCTACAACTGATCCTTCAACTCCTTCAACTAAGGAGGAGCCATACGAAATGGAGGGACAGAAATGGGCTAAGTGCCCAGCAACAAATCAATGTCTCTATTAGGTGGCATACCTAGAAGATCAGTTGGAAATACATCGGGATAATCCCATACCACTAGGACTGAATCAACAGAAGAGGTATCAACACTGACATCTCTCACATAAGCTAAATATGAGGCACACACCTTCTCAACCACACACTGAGCTTTAAGAAAAACGATAACTCTACTGGGAGTGTGATCTAAAGTACCTCTCATCTCCACACGTGGTACACCTGGCATAGCCAGCGTCATGATTTTGGCGTGACAATCAAGAATAGCATAATGGGGCAACAACCTGTCCATGTCTAAAATAATATCATAATCCACCATGCTGAGTAGCAATAAGTCTGCTCTGGTCTCAAAACCACGAATAGTAACCAAACATGACTGATAAACGCGGTCCATAATAAGTAAATCCCTCACAATAGTAGAAATATAAATAGGGGAACTCAAAGAATCCCAAGATACACCCAAATGCGGAGAAAAATAAGAGGACACATAAGAGTAAGTAGAGCCTGGATCGAATAGAACCGATACATCTCTGTGGCACACCAATATAATACTTCTGATGACAGAATTGGTGGCAAGAGCCTTGGCATGAGCTGTAAGGGCATAGTATCTGGCATGGCCTCCCCCTCGAGGGTGACCTCTACCTCCCCGACCTCCACCTCTAGCTAGCTGAGTGGGTGGGGAGGCAACTAGAGCTATAACCATAGCTTGGGAACTCAGCGGGGTACCCTACAGCTGGGAAGTCTGTAGGGGTGCATTCCTTCCAAGTCTAGGGCAATCCCTCACATCGTGGCATGTGTCACCATACTGAAAACAAGCTTTGGGGGACGTGGTGGATGTGATTGTCTAGGGCCAGATATGCTGGAATGACCTATAAATGCGCCCAGGGCAAGAGGTACATTAGAAACCGAAGGTGTATAGTAAGGCTCCTGAGGCCTAGGAGGAGCTGAAGCTGGAGCACTACTAGTTTCTAGAAGAGATGAATGAATGGGTCGACCCATATAGCCCCTACCATGATGACATATATGGGCACCGGAATAGTAGTTTGACTCTCGTGACCTCTTGGCCTCCCTCTCCTTTCTCTCCCTAGCATGCATACTATCGATCCTCCTAGCAATGCTCACCACCTGCTGATAAGAAACATCAATCTCCAACTCACGAGCCATGCTAGATCTGATACTAGGAATAAGCCCTTCAATAAATTGGTGAACCTTCTCACAAACAATAGCAACCAAGGTCGGTGCATGCCTAGCCACGCTAGTATAATGGATATCATACTCTTAAACAGTCATAGCATCGTGGCACAAATGCTCAAACTCTACGCGTCATGCGTCCTTGAGGCTCTAAGGGACATGCTCTCGCAGGAACAACTTTGAGAACTGAGGCCAAGTTGGCGAAGCAGCCTCATCTGGACTGTATAACTCATAGGTGCGCCCACCACTCATAGGCGGCCCTAAAAAGCTGGATGGTGGTGAAAGAAACCCCGCTGGATCCTGATATACCCATGGTACGGAGAATACGGTAATAATCATCAAGAAAATTCAAAGCATCCTCCGATGCTAGACCGCTGAATACAAGAGGCTTGTACTTCTTGAACCTCTCAAGCCTCAGCTTCTCATCCTCGAAAGTTGCTGCCCTGTCCCAAGGCTGATCTAGTACTACCAGCGGCGTAGACATAACCTATATGACCACCTCAACATGCACTCACTGCTCAGGAGTGCGGGCGGCGAGAGTCTGTGCTCCTCCCTTGGCCTACGATATGGTAGCAGTAAGGGGAAGCAACCCTGCCTGAGTCAAGGTAGTGTACATGCTCATGAACTGTGCCAGAGTCTCCTGGAGAGTTAGAGTAGTTGTAGCAGTGGTAGTAGTAGGCGTGTCAGGTGCCTGGACTCTGGCTGCACCTGTTGGTGGTATCTTGGGGGTAGAAGGTGCTATAGCTGCACCACGTGTGCGTCCTCGGTCTTTACCTCGGCCTCGGCCTCTAGTGGCTGCAGTAGAGGGCGCAGATGCCTAATCAATTCGTATTGCACGTATCTTCACAATATGTGAGAGAATAGAAAGATAATTTTAATTGTGATATCAAAAAATAAAACCATGCACGACAAGGAAATCAAATGAAGTGAAATTTTCCTAACAGTTACATAACCTCACGTAACTCCTATGTACCTCGAGCTTTGATACCAACTTGTCATGACCCCAGTTCTCCCTCCGTGAACATGTCGTGATGGCACCTAGTCCCTATGACTAGTTAAGCCTAACGATGTAGAAAATAACATGACTTGCAGAAATAAATATTTAAGACCAAACAACAAGAAGAAAGCAGTATATAAATGTTGCTCGTCATATACAACTCAATAATGCGAAAGTCTACAATATCACCCCAAAACCCGGAAACTCATGAGAACACAAGCTAAAAGAATACAGTAAGTGCTCTAATCTCCACAAATGTCTACAGCAAAAGTATGATAGAAGGCTAAATGCTACAAGATAGAGTAAAAAGGAGACTCTTCGGTCTACGGAAACGGCAGATGTACCTCTAATTTTCCGTAGCTCTCCCTGCCTCAAGGATAATGCGCCTTGGTGGAGGTACCTGGATCTGCACATGAAAACATGCGTAGAAGGGGCATGAGTACACCATAGGGGCACTTAGTAAGTGTCAAGCCTAGCCTCGGTCAGGTAGTGACGAGGAAGGTCAGGGACTTATTGAGGTAAAACATAATAAATCATAGGGTAAATAAACAATATAGATAAAGTCTACAGAAAAAAATCTAAATAGGATAATCATGGGATACAGTAGTAGAAAGAATAAATAAGACAACACAAAGATATGCGGCTTACAACAGGAAATAATAACTAGCGATCTTTTGGTATCCCAATGAGCACTTGGTATTCTAAATATATATAAATACATGTGTTAGGGATCTCTTGGTATCCCAAGGATCTATTAGTATCCTTAATATATATAAATACATGTGTCAGGGATCTCTTGGTATCCCGCACTCTCAGCCAGGTCATAACACGTGCAGGGGGATATCCCACAATGTCGTCCCGTAGTCTCAATTTAAAACATGCAATAATAGCTCAAGAATGTCAGAATAAATGTTAAACTCTAAACAAGTATTAGTAAATTCTAGCCTAACCTACTCCACAGAATACAAACAAGGCAGTTAAAGCAAAAGGGCAAATAGGTCACTAAACATGCTTCATCCAAATTAACACATGTGAAATTTGCAATTAGATTAACACGGGTAAACAAGAAACCCAAATTAAATACTTCAAGTAAAATCAGATTTTTCAGCAATTAGCTCAAGTACGCACTCATCACCTCACGTACAAGGTATTCAATTACCAAATATCATGTCCCAAGGGGAAATGTTCCCCACAAATGGTTATACTAGCCACTTACCTTGAACCGACTCCAAAATAAAGCCGAAATCGCACTTTTGCCACGAGTATTTGACTCCAAATTGCCCAAATCTATTCAATTTAATTACATATCATTTGTAAAATCTCAAAAAACTGATTACACTATTTAATTCAAAGCTAAGACGCGAAAGTAGGTAAAATGACCAAAATGCCCCTCAAACCAGCATCTCGGAATCGGGTGAAACTTATATTTTTTAAAACCTCAATCCAAATAACCACTCAAATCCCAACTCAAAATTCAAAAATCCCAAGCCCTAATTCTTCCCTTTTCAAATAAATACCTTAAATTTCTAGGCTAATTTCACGATAAAATAACATTTTAAGTTCATAGAACCTACCTCCAATCAATCCTTCTCGAATCCATCTTCAAGTACTCCCAAAGAGCTCTCTAAATACTCAACGATGGAGGAAAAATGACTTAGGCTTGCGGATGAAATGTTTATAACGTTCTACCCCAGTCCTAGCAAATCCTTCATCACGATCGTGACCAAGGTCATGCGATCGCAAAGTATTAAAATACAAGGCTTCAAAAATGACCTATGCAAACTCGACCAAACACACGCGAATGAGATGACTAAATTTCCACAACTACACAGATGCGTCCCACTTTATGCGAACGCGAAGAACAAATCTTCTTGGGCTCCAAAGTCTTCTACGCAAAGGCGAACTAGCACCTGTGAACACAAAGTACAAAGAACTCACCTTCTGCCATCGCGAACCTTCTAGCGTGAATGAGAAGAACAAAAACTTGGCCTGCCAAATTCCTTCTATGCGATCGCGGCCCAAGGCTCGCGATCGCGAAGGACAAAACACACATGCACTGCTGCTGCAATTTTCTGCAATTCCTTAAGTCTCAAAACTTCCAGTTAGCCGTTTGAAATCACCCTGAGGCCCCCAGGACCACAACCAAAAGTACCAACACTTCATAAAACCTCATCCAAACTTTTTCCCATCCTTAAACCACCAAAAAAAGCATCTAAAACTCAAACTAATCAATTATTCAAGCCTAAAAACTTTAAATTCTCTCAAAACACGCTTTCGATAAAAAACCTAACCAAACCACGTCCGAATGACCTGAAATTTTGCACACACCTCCCAAATGACATGACGGAGCTACTGCAATTTTTGGAATTCCATTATGACCCTTGGATAAAAATCTCACCTATCAACCGGAAACTTCAAAAAATTCAAACTTCGGCATTTCAAGCGTAAATTAGCTACGGACCTCCAACACACATTCCGAATACACTCTCAACCCCACAATCACCTAACGGATCTAACGAAACTGTTGGATTTCTATTCCGAGGTCATCTTCAAACTATCCGAACTATGAAAAACTTTCTAATACTTAAGCTCTCATTTCGGGACTAAGTGTCCCAAAACTTTCCGAAACTCAAAACCGAACGTCCTGGCAAATCAAATTAATATGAATAAACTTAGGAAAAACAGTAAATAGAGGATCGGAGCGTTAATTCTTATGACGACCGGCCGAGTCATCACATTTATCTACAACTTTCACATATTATTTCTACCCAATTAAATAGAACTACAATAACATACAACTTAAATACAATATTTATACAATATATCTTTTGTATCTGATTTATACATAGTATAAATAAATCTCATACAATTAATTATATATTATATAACTTATCTAGAATTTTTGTACATTATTTATACTCAATTATATATAACTACAATATCATACAACTTAAATATAATTTTTAAACAATGTTGTTCAACTTTCATACAATAGTTAAATGAATATTAGAAAAATAAATAAACAACAGAATATAATTATACTATAATTTCTGTAATATAATGTATGTCATGTCCTCTTCTTCTTCTTTTTCGATTTTCAATCTAGAATTTAGCCAAAACCAAGTCTAATCTTCACCAAGACCCCTCAAAATTTAGATATAAACATCAAACCATATTCCCAATTGTTTTCAACAATACTCAATCCAAACAAATACTAATTTTTGAAAACCCAAATTCAAAGCTTCAAAGCTTTTTAATAGTTGTCAATAGTGGGATTGTTGTTCTCTTTTCCTTTTCTTTATATTACAAAAATTTGGGATTGAAATATAGAGATAGACATAGAGTTAATTCTCATTTCATTACAACAACATCCAATCCAATCAAACAATATCGTTCAAAAACCCAAATTCAAATTCAAAGCTTCAAAGCTCTTTTTATTAGTTTAATGGTGAAGGAGTTATAAAATTTTGCTGGTTTTAGAAGAAGAAATAATGGGTTATTGAAGAGAAAATTGTGGGGTGTGGTTTGATACGTGGGTGAGAGGGTGGGAATTGGAGAGAGAAACTATCACGATGCATTTCCAGAATAGGTCATGATGGCGCCCGAAACTATTGTCAGACAAGCCAACGCGGAAACATAATTGAGTTCTTTGCTTACTTTTAAAAAAAATAAATGAAACTGATCCTCCCATTTAAAGTTAAAGCCAAAAGAGATCAATACTGTACATAAAAGGATTGTACAAACCAAAATAAAAGCCTACTAATGTGTGTGCTAAAACCTGGTGTCACAAGCTTCGAGCAACTAGTAGAATATACAAAAGAATCACACTATCCTACTATCCGAATCAGGATAGATAGCAAAAAAGAAAAATACATAAGGAAGACTTCTTTAGGCTGCTAATCGGAATAGAAGGAAATCAACTCAACGTAGAAGTCTCGGGTCTGCTCAAGGATGCAGACCAGAATGATAACTAGATCCACCTGGCTCAGATCCTGTACAATTAAGTACAGAAGCGTAGTATAATTACATAAACAATATGTATCCAGTAAGTATCCCGTCTAATCTCGAAAAAGTAGAGACGAGAGGTCGACTCGATACTTACTAAGGTCAAATAATATGAGGAGGAGTTATGATTAGCATGAATAACACAAGCTATTTGCATACATAAGCATGGAAAATCAGTTCCTCTCCAAATAATATCATGAGTTTCCATTAATATATTAAGCAGAAATGAAGTCTAGTCTACAAATAGAGTGCTAGACAAATCATGCGCAAATAACATCGAGGGACGTACGGCTGATCCAACATAAAAATAAACTGTGCACTGTCGAGTCGAACGGCTCGAACCATTGATGCATCTATTACCTCGCTCATGAATCACACGTGCGATGTGGTCAAACATATACAAAATCATCACAAGCAGAAAACAATTCATTTATGAGGAGTAACTATTCACAAGAAATTTCCCAATTCTCTTTTAAGGACCAAATAGAATAAGGTTCCCTCACTATTAGCATTTACCTTAATCAACTAATTTGTACAACTCCAAATCTAACATCAAGTGACAAGAATATCATGTAGAGCATGTTTTCGGGCCCTAGACTACCCGGACATAACATAATAGTCGCTACGCACTAACTCTCGTCACCTAGTGCATATGTAGCCCTTGCATATAATGGAAATGAATTCAATTATTACTGCTATGGGGACAATTCCCTCTTAGAAGGTTAGAAAGGAAATTCACATTGCTCCAAAGCGCACTTCCAAATATCAAGAACAAGTCCAAGCCCTCAATTTGGAGCCGAACAATCCCAATCTTGTTAAATGAAATAAGAACTAATCACAAGATAGAATTCTAGCTATTTAAGCAATTTCCCAACCTTTTTTACAAGTTTCCTAAATTCGAACCAGGCCCACATGCTCGGATTATGAGATTTTTCGAAGAAAGTTCTTCTCTACAACCTAAGGATCACTATTATATGATTTCCAGTTTATTCTATGACAAATTTCGTGGTTAAATGCAAGTTTATTAAAACCCTAGGTGTAGTTCTAACCCTTTGATTTCTCCAAATCATTAGGTGTTAATCTATCCAAACTCGAGTATTAAACTAAAATTAAGTAGAAATAACTTGCCTTGCAGTGCTATGTTGAAATTCTCTCTTTGAAAGCTCCCAAATCGCTCAAGTGTAGAGACAAAATGAAATAAATGACCTAAGTCCCATTTTTAAAAGCTGGGTCCAGGCTCTGATATTGCTTTTGTGACATCAGGCTTGCAATTGCAAAGTCGCAATTGTGACATTATGTTCGAAAAAGCGACTTGGGCCTCCCTCTGCCTTGATAACAATTGTGATGGAGGGTTGCAAATGCGGACCCTTATGGGTTCACATATGCGAAGAAAAAAGTCACAAATGCAAAGAAAAATGTCGCAAATGCGACCACTGGTCCCCAGTCTGCCTCATCAAAAATGCGATACAATCCTCGTAATTTCGAGATTGCAATTGCGAAACCATCAACAGCAAAAACACCAGAAAAGTAGTGTGTTGGTTCTTCCAAACCAATGCCCGAACTCACACGAGTCCTCGGGACCCTAGTCTAAATGTTCACCAAGTCCAACAACATTGTACTAACTTTCTCGAAAGATCAAAATGCCGAAATAACATTGAAACCCACACATTCGACTCCTAAATGCATGAAATCCTTAAGAACATCTAAATTCCTATCTTTACAATCGGACATTCAAATCACGTCAAATCAAACCCTATTTCTCACCAAATTTCATAGACAAGTCTACAATATTATATTGGACATGTACCGAGGCTCCGGAACCAACATACGGGTCCGATACTAGAGGCTCAATCATTAATTAGTTTATTTATATCCTTATTATTTCAGATTAATAATTTCAAATAAAAATTCTTTACTCGGTCTAGGGACCTCGAAATTCGATTCGGGGCATATGTCCAGGTCTCATATTTTCCTGCGCACCCTTATCTGGGGCCGTTTGCTCAAAATGTTGACCAAAGCCAAAGTTAGTCTTTTAAGAATAATTCTAAGGAATCAAACGGACTACCCAAAACTCTTCTAAATCCCGAACCAATTGTCCTCGCAAGTTGTAAATTAGCTAAAGCAAGCAAAGAGAGTTTATTTACGGGAACGGGGATCTAAAAGGCAAAACGACCAGGCAAGTCGTTACATTATCCACATTTTATGCAAACGTTCGTCCTCAAACAGACATAGAAAAGTACCTAAGATGTTGAATAAGTTGGGATATCTGCTCTGCATATCCTCCTCGGACTCCCAGGTTGCCTCCTCGACTTGTATGCCCCACCATTGGACCTTTACTGCATAAATCCTATTGGATCTCAAGTGGCGATCCTTTTTATCAATAATGGAAACTGGCTCCTCCTCATAACCCAAGCTCTCATCCAACTGAATAGTGATGAAGTCTAATACGTGGGAAAAGTCGGCATGATACTTTCGAAGCATCGACACATGAAAAACTTGATGAACTCTTGAGAAGCTGGGGTGTAAAGCAAGCTCATAGGCAACCTCCCAAACTTTCCTTAACACCTCCAAGGGACCAATAAACCTTGGGCTCAACTTTCCCTTATTCTCGAACCTTATAATGCCTTTTATCGGCGAGATCTTCAAGAGAACCTTCTCGCCAATTGTAAATAATACATCTTGCGCCTTCTGATCCACGTAATTCTTCTATCTGGACTAGGCTGTGTGAAGCCTCTCCTGAATCAACTTCACCTTATCCAAGGCATCCTACACCAAATCTGTGCCAAGTAACTTAGCCTCACCAGGCTCAAACTATCCCATAGAGGAGCGATAATGTCGACCATATAAATCCTCGTTCGGAGCCATCTCTATGCTAGACTGATAGCTGTTGTTATATTCAAACTTTTCCAAGGGAAAAAACTAATCCCACTGCCCTCCAAAATCAATCACACATGATCGAAGCATATCCTCTAAAATCTGAATTGTCCGCTTCGACTGCCCGTCAGTCTAAGGATGGAATGTTGAGCTAAGATCTACATAGGTCCTTAACTCACTCTTAGCAGCTCTCTAAAAATGGAAAGTGAACTGAGGGCCTCGATCTGATATAGTGGAAATTGGCACACCGTGTAGCCTGACTATCTCTCGAATATAATTCTAAGCATACCTCTCCACTGAACATGTAGTTGCTACTAGAATGAAGTGAGCCGACTTGGTCAACCTATCCACAATGACCCATACTGAATCAAACTTGCGTATGGTCTGCGGTAGCCCCACTACAAAATCCATGTGGATGCATTCCCATTTCCGCTCCGCAATAGGCATCTGCTGAAGTAAGCCACCTTGCCTCTGGTGCTCATACTTGACCTGCTTGCAATTAAAACATCTAGTTACATACTTCACTATATCCGTCTTCATTCTCCGCACCAATAATGTTGTGTCAAGTCACAATACATCTTCGTGGCATCCGAATGAATAGAATACCTGGAACTACAGGCCTTCTCTAGAATCCTCTCACTCAGACTATAAACATTAGTAACACATAGACGGCCCTGAAGCCTCAACACACCATCCTTGCCAATAGAAACCTCCTTGGCACCTCCCTAAAGTACTGTTTCTTTGAGAACCACCAAATGTGGATCATCAAACTGTCGGGCCTTGATCAGCCCCAATCACAAAGACTGAGCAACCACACATGCTATCACTCGGCAGGGCTTCGAAATGTCCAACCTCACAAGTCTGTTAGCCAAGGAATGAATATCCAAAGCTAGTGGCCTCTTCTCTCCTAGAATGAAGGCCAAACTACCCTTACTATCCACCTTTCTGCTCAAGGAATCCGCGACCACATTTGCCTTGCCCGGATGATAAAGAATGTAATATCATAATCCTTTAGTAACTCAAGCCATATGTGTTGCCTCAAATTAAGATCCCTCTGATTGATAAAATGCTATAAGTTGCTATGATCGGTACAAACCTCACATGAAACCCCATACAAATAATGCCTCTATATCTTAAGGGCATGAATAATTGCTGCCAACTCTAGATCGTGCATAGGATAATTCTTCTCATTAACCTTCAGCTGACACAAAGAAAATGCAATAACTCGCCCCTTCTGCATTAATACACATCCCAAGCCAACCCGTGAAGCATTGCAATATACCATATACATCCCTGAACCGGAAGTCAACACAAGAACTGGTGCTATAGTCAAAGCTGTCTTAAGCTTCTGGAAGCTCTCCTCACAATCATCGGACTAGCGAAATAGAACACCTTCTGGGTCAATCTAGTCAAACATGATACAATATATGAAAATCCTTGCACAAATCATCGGTAATAACCTGCTTGCCCCAAGAAACTTCTGATCTCAATCACTGAAGTAGGACATGGCCAACTCTGAACTGCCTCAATCCTCTTGGGATCCACCTTAATACCCTCTCCTGACACAACATGGCCCAAGAATTCCACTGACACTAGACAAAACTTGCATTGGAGAACTTAGCATATAGCTTATGCCCTTGGAAGGTTTGAAGCACTACACTCAAATGATGATCGTGCTCTCCCAAGCTACGCGAGTATATCAAGATGTTGTTAATAAAGACAATGACAAACAACTTAATATAAGGCCTGAATACCTTTTTTATTAAATCCATAAATGTCGCTGGGGCATTAGTCAAGCCAAAGGACATTACCAGAAACTTATAATGGCCATATCTTGTCCAGAATGCAGTCTTCGGAACATTTGAGTCCCAAATCTTCAGCTGATGATACCCCAGCCTCAAGTTGATCTTAGATAACACCCTAACACCATGAAATTTGCCGAATAAGTCATCAATGCGGGGCAAAAAATACTTGTTCTTGATGGTGACTTTGTTCGACTGGCAGTAATCGATGAAAATCCGCATAGTCTCATCCTTCTTCTTCACAAATAGAACTAGTGCACCCTATGGTGATGCACTGGGCCTAACAAACCCCTCTACTAATAACTCCTCAAACTGCTCTTTAACTCCTTCAACTCCTTAGGAGCCATACGGTGGAATATATATAGGTTGAGTGCCTGGAGCCAAATCAATACAGATATCAATATCAGGACCCGGAGGCATGCAGGGAGATTAGAAGGAAAACCATCGGGGAACTCTGAACTACCGGAACGGAATCAATCGTCAAGGATTCTACTGTGGTATCTCAACATAAGTTAAAGAAGTCAAACACCCCTTCTCGACCATATGCTGAGCCTTCAGGAAGGAAATAACCCTGCTAGGCGTATCAAGATTAGAACCCTTCCACTCCAACCTCGGCAACTCTTGGCATAGAAATCTAGGACGTTGTGATATAGGTATAACCAATCCATGCCCAGGATGACCACAAAATAGATCATATCAAGAAACAAAAGATCTGCTCTAGTCTTGAAACTACAGAATGTGACCACAAAAGATCGATAGATCCAATCCACAACCATAGAATTGCCTACAAGAGTGGGCACATGAACAGGAGTTCGCAAAGGCTCTAAAGAAATAACCAGGAAACGAGCAAACAGAGATCATACATATAAATAAGTAGACACTATATTGAATAATACCAAAGCATCCCTACCACCGATGAAAATAATACCTATGATGATGGCATCCGAGGCCAATGCATCTGGCCTGGCTGGAAGGGCATAGAATCTGGCTGGAACACCGGCTTGCTAGGATCCACTTGACTGAATAGTAGCTAGAAGACCTCTCCCTGCCTGACCTCCACCTTTAGATCAGCCCCTACCAGCCTGCCCTTTATTTCTAGGTGGCTGGGCAGCTGGTGCTGAAGTCATAGGCTGCTGACCTTGTTGCACTGCCTTGCCCCGAAGTCTGGGGTAGGTCATCTTCATGTGACCTGGATCTCCACAATCATAGCACCCTCTTGGTACCATGGCCTGCTGCCCTAAATTCTAAGCATGTTGTCCCGAATACAAACTAGAAGACTCTGGATGAATGGTAGGCGATAAGAACTATCTGACATGGCAATGAAAGGAGCACTGGAAGAACCATGATAATCAGAATACCCTCTAAAGGAACCCTGAACAGTTTGTGGGTGGTAAAAACTCTTCGACATCGCACTGAAATAAGGCCTCACTGGAGCACCTTGGGAAGGGGTGGTGGTGCTGAGTGCGGGGGCCTGCTGGGCTGACCCCCCCGAAGTGGCCTCTACCCCTAGCTGGGGCACCTCTGAACTGTCCCAAAAATCTATCCCTCTTATCATGTTATATCTACTCTCTACACCTTTCGCGATACCCCTCAATCCAGCGGGCAATCTCAATAACTAGTTGATACCCTGTACCCATCTCTATCTCTCGGGCCATACTAGATTGACTAGCAGGTTGTAAACCTGCAACAAACCTCTGCACCTCTCTCTGCCTCTGTGGGGAGTATCCTAAGTGCATGGCAAGACAACTCAGAGAACCTCGCCTCATAATCAGTCACTGACATATGGCACTATTCAAGATGCTCAAATTAATACCGCAACTCTTCCCTCTAATAGGGTGGAATATACCAATCCAGGAATAATTGTGTGAACTAAACCTAAGTGAGGGGAGGAGAACCTTCTGGCTTGCCAAGAGTGTAGGACTGCCACCATCTACGGGCCCTGCCCTCCAGCTGAAAAGAAGTGAAATCCACTCCATGCGACTCCAATATCCTCATGTTATGCAGAGTGTCCCTGTACCTATCGATGAAGTCCTAGGCATCCTCATGTCGCTCACCTCAAAGATAGGAGGGTGAAGCCTAGTCAATCTATCCATTAATTTCAATAGATTGCCCTCGGTAGCTTGCATGGGCTTGGGTGCCACTGTAGCAACTGGTTGAGCCCCATCCGTAGGTCGTGAACCCAAAGTCTAATACACTACAGTTGTATGTCTTGGAGCCTAAGCAGTAGGGGTCTATGTTTCCCTTCTTGTCTTTGAGGCAGCTGGATCTTCTAGATAAACCAGCCTAAGTCATAGTATCCATGAACCGTAGCATGAGGCCCATGATCTCCTGCAATCCCAATGTTGTAATAAAATCTGTCGGGTAGGCTCAACTGCGGGCACCTCGCCCGTCTCCTTGATGATAGAATATCCCCCGGGATCTACCGGTGGCACTACTAGAATAGCTCTGGGACACCCCCATCCCCTACCACGGGCCGGTGCCCTTTTTCGGCCTCTACCCCGGCCTCTAGCAACGGGGAGAGTAGCCCCGCCCGTGTTTGGAACATCAATCATGTGTGTCCTCACAGTCTCTAAGAGAATAGAAGGTGAGTTTTAGTACAACAACCACTACACTATAGGAAATGAATAAAGAGTAGTTTATCCTAATACCCTATAGCCTCTCGAAGATACATACAGACGTCTATGTACCGATCTAACAAAATTCTATTAGGTTTGCCCTTGACTCTTCAGACCTCCATGAACCTAGTGCTTTTATACCATGTTATCACAACCCATTTCCAGAATAGGTCATGAAGGTGCCGGACACCGTTGTCAAGCAGGCCGATGCGGAAACATAATTGAGTTCTAAGCTTACTTTTACCAAAAATAAATGAAACCGATCCTCCCATTTAAAGGTAAAGCCAAAAGAGGTCAATATTCTATATTAAAGGATTATACACCAAAAATAAATAACTACTAATATATGTTCCAAGATCTGGTGTCACAAGCTACGTGCAACTAGTACAATATATAAAGGAATCACAGTATCCTACTATCCGAATCAGGATATAAAGCAAAAGAAAATACATAAGGAAGACTTCTTCAGGCTGCTGATCCGCATAGAAGGAAAGCAACTCACCGTGGAAGTCTCAGTTCCGCTCAAGGATGCGCACCAAAATGATAACTAGATCTACCCACCTCATATCCTATAAAATTAATTACAAAAGCATAGTATGAGTACATAAACAATATATACCCTCTGAGTATCCCTTCTAATCTCAAAGAAGTAGAGACAAGAGGTCGACTCGATATTTACTAAGGTCAAATTATATGAGGAGGAGTTATGATAAGTAGGAATAACACAAGTTATTAGCATAAATAAACATGGAATATCAGTTCCTCTCCAAATAATATAGTGAGTGTCCATTTATATATAAAGCAGAAATGAAGTCTAGTCTACAAATAGAGTGCTAGACAAATTATGCGCAAATAACACCGAGGGACGTACGGCCCGATCCAATATAAAAATGAATTAAGCACTGCCAAGGGTCGAATGGCTCGAACCATAGATGCATCTATTACCCCGCTCGTGAATCACACGTGCGACGCGGTCAAACAATAATAATAAAATCATCACAAGCAGACAACAATATATTATTTGAGGAGTAACTATTCACAAGAAATTTTCCAATTCTCTTTTAAGGACCAAATAGAATAAGGTTCACTCACTAGTAGAATTTACCTTAATCAAATGATTTGTACAACTTTGAATCTAACAACAAGTTACAACAATACCATGTAAAGCATGCTTTGGGGCCCTAGACTACCCTGACTTAACATAATAGTTGCTATGCACGGTTTCTCGTCACCTAGTGCATATGTAGCCCTCACATATAATGGCAATTAGTTCAATTATTACGCATACGAGGACAATTTCCTCTTACAAGGTTAGAAAGGAGACTCACCTCGCTCCAAAGTGCACTTCCAAATATCAAGAATAAGTCCAAGCCCTCAATTCGAAGCCGAACAATCCCAAACTAATTAAACAAAAAATGAAATAATCAATATAGACTCACGAGACCGAATTCTAGCTATTTAAGCAATTTCTCAACCTTTTACACAAGTTCACTAAATTCTGATGCTAGGCCCACATGTCCGAATTCCGAGATTTTTTGAAGAAAGTTCTTTTCTACAACATAAGGATCACTAATATACGATTTCTAATTAATTCCATGACAAATTTCGTGGTTAAATCCAAGTTTTATTAAAACCCTAGATTTAGCTCTAACCCTTTGATTTCTCCAAATCTTTAGGTGTTAATCTACCCGAACTCAAATATTAACTTAAATTAAGTAGAGATAACATACTTACAATGCCATGTTGAAATTCCCTCTTTGAAATCTCCCAAATCGCTCAAGTGTAGAGACAAAATGAAATAAATGACCTAAGTCCCATTTTTAAAACCTGGTCCAGGTCTTTGATGTTGCATTTGCAACATCAGGCTCGCAATTGCGACATTATGTTCGTAAATGCGATGCCATCCTCACAATTGCGAGATCGCAATTGCGATCCAGGTCTCACAATTGCGAAACCTGCAGCAACATCAAAAACACCAGAAAACTTGTGTGTTGGTTTCTTCAAATCCATGCCTGAAACTCACTCAAGCCCTCGGGACCCCACTTTAAATTTTCACATAAGTCCAACAACATTGTACTAACTTTCTCAAGCGATCAAATTACTGAAATAACACCTAAACCCAGGAATTCAACTCCTAATCACATGAAATCCTTAAGATCATCCAAATTCGTATCTTTACAATGGACATCTGAATCACGTCAAATCAGTCTCGTTTCTCACTAAATTACACAGAAAAGCCTAAAATATTATATTGGACCTGTACCAGGCTCCGGAACCAACATACGAACCGGATACCAACGTGATCAACTATTACTTGGTTTATTTAAATCTTTAATATTTCATATTAACAATTTCAAATACAAATTCTTTACTCGGGCTAGGGACCTCGGAATTCAATTTCGGGCATATGCCCATGTCCCATATTTCCTACGGACCCTTATCTGGACCCGTTTGCTCAAAATATTAACCAAAATCAAACTTAGTCTTTCAAAAATAATCTTAAGGAATAAAATGGAAGTAATTCACCCAGGACTCTTCTAAATCTCGTACCAACCATCCTCGCAAGTCATAAATTAGCTAAAGCAAGAATGAAGAGTTTTATTTAAGAAAATTGGGTTCTAATATCCAAAATGACTAGGCGAGTCATTACTGAAACTTGGGGGTAGTTTTAATATACAGTAGAGTTAAATTAGGAGACTAATTAATACCAGTAAAATCCTAAAATGTACATAAATGATAATTAGGTAGATAAAAGATAATTATATTAAAAGTTAAGAATGGAAGGTAATATAGTTTACTATATGGCATAGGAATGTAAAAAAATCTTCGGAAAATTTTTTTGGACTAGTTCTTTGGGCTCCGCTCACTGGTGAAAATTTTTTCCTTTGTCAAAATCCACCTTACAAGTACCAAACTGAAAGCCTACGCAACCTCGCCCAAGCTGTAACAGAACAACCATCTGAAAAAGGAAAGGAAATACTGTTTAGCTACAAGCTTATCTAGCTTCTAAGCCAACACATAAATGTAGACATTGATATTGGGTTGTATATTTATTGTATACTTTGTATATTGTAGGCTTAGTTAGTTGTTTGGGCAACAGAAAAATCTGAGCCCATTCTTTTTACACTTGGGCCGTCTGACCCGACCCAAGTATAATGTGTATATGTATATCTGTGAAGACTCAGATATTTTTGGGGAATGCAATTCATTTTTCTCTCTCGGAAATTCTAGAGAGTTCTCAACTTCTCTCGTTTCTCTCTCTCTCTCTCACTGTATCTCTCATCAGTTTTTCACCTTCAATCTGTATGTTTTCATGGTATCAGAGCGGGATGATCCTCGGATTCATCTCCATTACTTGTTATCGATCGTGTCCGAAGTTCTATTGAATGTTTTTCTTTGGATATTGATGAGAGATTCTGTTTATCGAGAGATGTATGTGTATTGAACAGATAATCGGAACTTTTACTGCTATTTGATGGTTTGATCTTCACTCAGTGGATGTTTTGGGTGATTTTCCGACATCCCTGACCTTATTCTGGTAACTTTCCAGATTCTAAGGTTTCCGGTGTTCGGACCTAGGGTATTACTGCTATCCGATGGCTCGTTCCTCACTCAGTGGATGTTTTGGGTGATTTTCCGACGTCCCTGACCCTATTCCGGTAAGTTTCTAGACCCTACGATCTCTGGTGGTCGGACCTAGAGTTTTATCTGGCGATTGATGGTCGTTCTTCTCCGGTCGCGAAGAAGGAGGGTAACTCTATCCTTGTTCTAAGTGTTGTATATTTTGCATGTGGGTTCTGATTCAACTTTAGCTCTTTACCGAGACGGTTTTTGATTTCAAACTGGTTATTGTTCATGACTTCTAGTATGAATGTTAATACCTCCTCAGTGGACTCTACCAGCCCCCTTTTTGTTTACTCTTCTGATATTCCTGGAGTTTCTCTTGTGTCCACTCCCTTCTAGGGCAGTGGTTATGGGGGTGGGAGGAAAAAAATGATTGTCGCGCTGTCTACTAAAAATAAAATTGGCTTTGTTGATGGCACATGTCCCCGGCCAGTCACTAATGTGGCTGAGCAAAGGTTATGGGATAGATGTAATAATATGGTAATCTCCTGGTTAACTGCCTCCCTGTCCCCTCAAATTGCTGAAAGTGTGCAGTATTCTGATACTGCACAGAGTATATGGTCACAGCTTCAGACCAGATATGGCACTGCCATCAGGACCAAAATTTTTGAACTAAAAAGAGAGCTTTCTCACACTTCTCAAGGGTCTCTAGATGTAGCCTCATATTTTAACAAACTTAAAGGACTGTGGATGAATTAGGAACAATGTGTACACATCATGGGCAAAGATGTGTTTGTGCTACCAAAAATGGCATAATACAGGATGATGATGAGAATAAGGTGTTTCAGTTTTTCATGGGCCTTAATGAAGCATACATGGGGGTAAAGAGTAACCTACTGATGATGCAGCCCCCTTCTACCCTTGACAGTGTCTACAATATGGTCCTCAATGATGAGAAACAGAGATAAGTCTGTTAGAATATACGCTTAACGCTAGAGGGGGGGGTGAATAGCGTTATGATAAAAAACAATGTAAACTTGCGGAATTAAAAATTGCAGGATTGAAATAAGTGTGGAAAATAAATAACGAGGAAAGAACGCACCGAATTTATCCTGGTTCACCACAACTTGTGGCTAGTCCAGTCCCCGAGAGACTCTCTCGAGATTCCACTAACTCCGTTAAGCTTACGGGTGCTTAACAAACCGTTACAAACTGAGAACTTGAGTCACACAAGCCTCAACAACCTTTGCTCGAAGATACCACACTTCAAGACTTCAACAGAAGCAATGAAAACGTTCCTTCTTACAAACACAAGGGATTAACACTTCCCTTTAAGTGTATACAAACACTTAGCACTCAAGACAACACTCTCTTTAAGAGTAGATATGAGTAAAATAAATACGCTCAAGAACACAACAACTTTCGTCAAGAGTTTGGCTCTCAAAAACTTATGAATGAATAGAAAATGATTGATATGAGAGTATGTAAGCCGTAGCAAGAATGTGATCAGTTGTTGTACTTAGAAGACTGATTTTGAGTTGTATTTATAGTGTACAAAACATCCAAAACCGTTGCTTAATTGCCAATCATGAATTGCTGATTTTGTGCTGAGATAATCGATTATCTGATTTGCATAATCGATTATCTTCCAATCGTTCAAAAATCATTCCCAGATTTTAAGCAGAATAATCGATTATCCAAATCGTATAATCAATTACCTGAAAACGTTCAAAAAATCATATTCAGATTTTTACTTAGCATAATCGATTATCAGATTGTGTATAATCGATTATCTTTCAGAGTTTAAAAATACTTTGGCAACGGTCATTTACATAATCGATTATGCTATAAGGATAATCGATTATCTTTGATGTTTTGAAAACTTCGGACTACACTGTCTTAACATAATTGATTATCATAATGTACATAATCGATTATTTTATAGTCTTGAAAAATCTGATAGACACTGCCTCAACATAATCGATTATCATAAGGTGCATAATCGATTATCTTACAGCTTTGAAAAATCTGATGGACACTGCCTCAACATAATCGATTATCATAAGGTGCATAATCGATAATTGTTCAGCTTTTAAAAATCTAATGTACACTGCCTTAGCATAATCGATTATCATAAGGTACATAATCGATTATTGTTCAGCTTTCTAAATCTGGTGTACATTGTCTTAACATAATCGATTATCATAAAGTACATAATCGATTATCTTTGTCCAGATTTGAGAGGCATGTTTAAAAATCATTTTGGCTAAAATAAAATGTTTGAAAATCATTTTGCTTTAAATTAAATATGCATGATTTGATAAAAATGATTTTACGAGAGAAGCCAAGTCTTAAGTCAATTGTCAGATCAAGATCACAATAACAGAACGACTCATGTATAACTTTGTTTCTTTGCTTAAACTTGATCTTTGTT
The DNA here is from genome assembly GCA_034376525.1 of Nicotiana benthamiana. Lineage (NCBI taxonomy): Eukaryota > Viridiplantae > Streptophyta > Magnoliopsida > Solanales > Solanaceae > Nicotiana > Nicotiana benthamiana. The sequence continues at coordinate 23,850,288 of CM067324.1, read as the reverse complement.
CGTCTTGTGCTTGAACCTCGTTATGTGTCAATTGCGCGCTTGTGCTTGGACCTCGTCATATGTCAATTGCACGTCATTTGTCATTTATCAAAACCTACAAATATGAACACACGTTTAGTTTAGTGCCTTGAGAACGTGTTTCAACAATTTCCCCCTTTTTGATAATGGCAAACCAATATCGGGATATGCATATTAGATAATTCATAATGACGATCCAAGACAAGTATGTAGATATGCAATTAGTTCCCCCTCAATATATGAATTCCCCCTCAATTTATGTCAATAAATATTAAGTGCATAGCCCTTATTCTTCCCCCTTTTGACATTAGCAAAAAATAAGTAAATAACTAGTTTAATGATTAACCAATATTGCAATTACATAAAAGGGACAATAAGACAAATAATGTCAACATAATCGATTAGTGATACTTGATAATCGATTATGTACTTAGGAGAAATCGATTATTCTTAAGAGAAATCTATTATTCTGCACCAGTGCTTTATAATTCCCCCTGCCTTTAGGGCGATACCTGCAAAAGAGAATTAGGCACCTCCGATGCTCAAGTTAGTAATTATGTGAAAGGAAAAATGCAATGCATGACTTAGATCAACGTGGAGTCAAGAATCCCAAGTTCACTACGAATTCGGAAAAAGGACTCTTTCTCTAAAAGCTTAGTGAAGATGTCGGCCAATTGATATTTGGTTTCAACAAACTCAATTTCGACATCACCTTTGAGAACGTGATCTCTTATGAAATGGTGCCTAATTTCAATGTGTTTCATTCTTGAATGAAGAACGGGGTTCTTCGTCAAGCTTATGGCGCTAGTATTATCACATCTAAGAGGGATATGATCGATACTAAGTCCATAATTCGAGAGTTGTTGTTTCATCCAAAGGATTTGAGCACGACAACTCCCCGCGGCTACATATTCAGCCTCGGTTGTGGATAACGCAACACTTACCTGTTTCTTACTAAACCAAGAGACGAGAGAGCTACCGAGCAAATGGCAAGTGCCACTAGTGCTCTTGCGGTCCAATTTGCAACCCGCAAAATCGGAGTCGGAATAGCCAACAAGTTGGCATGAAGAACCTTTGGGATACCATAGTCCCACATTTGTAGTACCAACAAGATACTTCATTATCCGCTTTACCGCAGTTAGCTGCGACTCCTTCGGACATGATTGATATCGAGCGCATAAACATACGCTAAACATGATGTCCGGTATACTAGCAGTATAAAGAAGGGATCCGATCATACCTTGATACTTCTTTGTGTCGACTTCCTTACCTTTCTCATCTTTGTCAAGATGGTCGGATGTGCTCATTGGAGTGGCCATTGCTTTGGCATTGCTCATTTCAAATCGTTTTAGCAACTCTTTGCAGTATTTAGATTGACAAATGAAAGTTCCTTCTTTCATTTGTTTCACTTGCAACCCCAAGAAGAAGGTTAGCTCACCCATCATTGACATCTCAAATTCGCTTGTCATTATATCAGAAAATTCCTTGCACAAAGCATTGTTAGTAGCACCAAAAATAATATCATCCACATAGATTTAAACTAATAAAATATTATTGTTTTTATGCTTAATAAATAGTGTGGTGTCAACTTTCCCCCTAATGAACTCATTGTCCAAAAGAAATTTGCTCAATCGTTCATACCAAGCTCGGGGAGCTTGTTTAAGACCATCTTTCTTAAGTTTGAAAACATGATCGGGAGATTTAAAATCTTCAAAGCCCGGGGGTTGTTCAACATAAACTTCTTCTTGAATAAAACATTTAGAAAAGCACTATTTACATCCATTTGATATAAATTGAAATTCATAGAAGAGGCAAAAGCAAGTAATAAACGAATAGCTTCTAACCTTGCTACAGGTGCATACGTTTCTTCATAGTCAATTCCTTCTTCTTGATTGTAACCTTTTGCTACAAGCCTAGCTTTGTTTCTAGTGATTACACCATTTTTATCTAATTTATTTCGAAAAACCCATTTCGTACCAATTATGGTATGATTGTCGGGTCTTGGCACCAATTCCCAAACGTCATTTCGTTTGAATTGGTTAAGCTCCTCCTGCATTGCCAAGGTCCAATGCTCATCCCCAATTGCTTCGGAAATGGTTGAGGGTTCAATTTGAGAAACGAAATCAGTATGTCCTAAGGTGTTCTTAAGATTGTTTCGAGTACTTACCTTTTGTTCAATGTCGCCAATTACCTTGTCGAGAGGATGGACTTTGATTGTCCTCCACGCGTTGGGCAGTTTCGTTTCTTTCTCCAGTGGTGGCTCTTCCTCCGATGATTGTTCCAAGATTTCATCTTGAATTTCCTTTGGATTTTCCTCTTGTACATTGTCTTGAGGACTTATTCTGTTTAAAATACCTGCAAGATCAAAACCAGAATCCTTTCTCGCCAAGCGAGCATTATTTTCGGAAAACACAATATGAGGGGATTCCTCAACAGTTTCGGTTCTATTATTGAATACTCTATATGCTTTGCTACGAGATGAATAACCAAGAAAAATTCCTTCATCCGATTTGGCATCAAATTTTCCCAAGTTATCTTTTCCGTTGTTATGAATAAAGCATTTACAACCGAAGACTCTAAGATGGGATAGGTTAGGTTTCCTTCCCTTGTAGAGTTCATAGGGAGTTTTCATGAGTATTGGTCTAATGACTACTCTGTTCAAAACGTAGCATGCGGTACTCATGGCATCCGCCCAAAATTGTTTGGGAATCTTAGCCTCATCAAGCATGGTTCTAGCCATCTCTTCGAGACACCTATTTTTCCGTTCCACCACTCCATTTTTTTGTGGTGTACGTGGAGCAGAGAAGGTGTGCTCAATACCGAGTTCGTCACAAAAGTTCGCGAAGAGATTGTGATCGAACTCTCCCCCATGATCACTTCTTATGGAAGTGACGGTTGTGTTCTTTTCATTTTGAACACGTTTAAGAAAACCTTTAAAATTATGAAAGGCCTCACTTTTGTGAGCAAGAAATAGTGTCCATGTGAATCTAGAATAATCATCAACAATAACAAAAGCATAGCGATTTCTACCAAGACTTTCAATGCGAGATGGTCCAAAAAGATCCATGTGAAGAAGTTGCAAAGGTCTAGTAGTTGAAACAATATTTTTCGATTTAAAAGATGCTTTTGTTTGTTTCACTTTTTGACAAGAATCACAAATAGTGTCATTTTCAAATTTCAAATTTGGAAGACCAATAACTAAATTTTGTGAAACCAATTTGTTTAAGAGATGCATGTTGATATGAGCTACTCTACGATGCCATAACCACATATCATCTTCTTTACTCATAAGACAATTCACATACTTTGATGAAGAATTTTCGAGATCAACCATATAGATGTTATCAATTCTAATACCACGAAGAATAATTTTAAAATCACTACGATGAAAAACTAAGCATTCTTCCGAATCAAACAAAACAAGATTTTCCTTGTCACATAATTGACTTATGCTCAAGAGATTATGTTTTAGACCTTTAACTAGCAATATATGCTTAATGGAAGAAGATTCATCCTTACTGACCGATTTGCCGATAATTTTTCCTTTGTTATTATCTCCAAAAATAATGTTTCCTCCTTCCTTGTGTTTTAGTTGAAGGAATTTTGATGCGTCTCCGGTCATATGTTTGGAGCATCCACTATCAATGTACCAAAGTACACTTGATCCCTTCAAACACACCTACAAGACAAATTAATGAGTTTTTGGTACCCAAGTTGTTTTGGGTCCTTGTGAGTTAGGTGTAACGTGGTGGTGTGGTTGACATGCGGTGAAGTGTCTGTGTCTAGTAAAACAAGCAGGAGCAATATGTCCTATTCGACTACAATAATGACAAATGACATTAGGATTATGCATTCTTCTGGGTTAGTAGTAGTTGGAGGTACGAAAATCGTTTGCTCTATTTTTGACAATATGGCTATTGCGCAATTATTGAATATCATTTCTCCTACTGTTCGTTCTAGGATATGCAGCGTTTCTAGAATAATTATTTCTAGGTCGAGTATGTCTAGGTTGCGATTGTTGAAAGCCATTTCTAGGTGTTCTAAATTGTTCAACGTTTCTTCTAGTGTTTGGTCTAGCATGCATGTTGATTCTAGGATTGTTATATCTAGGTTGAACGTTTATTTTATTTATCCTAGGTTGGGCCTTAGGTTGTTGGGGGATGGCTTCAACTTTTTCTTTAGGCTCGTTTTTGAAACCTATGCCATGTTTGGTCGATTTCAAATTGACAAGAACATCATTCAAATTTTTATGAGAAGAATTGAACTTATCTAGGGTGCCCTTAAGTTTTTCTACTTCATCTTTTAGATGCATGCAAGAAATACAATTTTTACTAGAACTCTCGGGTTTGTCGGCGCTTCTCTTGCCGAAAAATTTGTTTTCTTCTTTCAACTTCTCATTTTCCAAAATCACTTTTTCCAAATCTTTTTCTTTCAAAGAGAGTTGTTTTTCAAAATCTTTTTCTTTCAAAGAGGAATTTTTCTTCACGTCTCTAACAGTTTTGGAAGCTCTAATGAATTCACTATACAATTCATCAAAAGCGTTTTGCATTTCCTCAAGAGAAAAGAAATTTTTAGAAGAAATTTGACATACCTCTTCTTGATTGTCTTCGTGTGCCATGAGACATAGATTTGCGGTTTCGTCTTCTTCATTGTCGCTTGATTCGTCTCCGGAGTCTCCTCCCCAAGATATGTATGCTCGTTGTTTCTTGAAGGGTTTCTTTTCCTTTTTGACATTTGGGCAATTTGATTTAATGTGCCCGATTTCTCCGCATCCATAGCACTTTACTTGATCTCCTTGTTGTTTGCCTTTTCGTTCATACTCTTTTCGCATGAACTTTTGAAACCTCTTAATAACGAGTCCGAACTCGTTATCTGCGTTGTTTGAGTCCTCATCATTTTCAGGTTGAGCCGTGCTTGCCTTGAGGGCGATTCTTTGTTTCTTTTGATCATTAAAAGGAGGGTTAAGTATAGTAGATTCATAGGTTTTAATATTACCTCTTAGTCCGTCGATGGTGACATTTGAAATGCCGATAGACTCTTGAATCACGTCGGCCTTGGAGCGCCATTCCGGAGTGAGACTTCGGAGAATTTTTCGGACAAGTTCCTTATCCGTGAAGGTCTTCTTAAGAGCATGTAGGTCATTGACGATTTTTGAAAATTGTTCGAACATTTCATCGATCCTCTCGCTTTCCTTCATGTGAAACAGTTCATATGCATGGGTTAGAAAATCAATTTTAGCTTCTCTTACCTGGTCCGTACCTTCGTACGTGATTTCCAGCTTATCCCACATTTGCTTAGCCGTTGTGCAACATGATATTTTTCTGTAATCATCAGCATTTATAGCACAATACAATAAGTTGATGGCTCTAGCATTGTTCTGCACTTTTCGGATATCATCCGCATCGTATTCAACTTCGGATTTTGGAACCCATTCATTTTCAACCTTTTTGGTTGGAATTTGTTCTCCCTTCGTTATAACCTTCCATAGATGAAAATTATTTGATTGGATGAATATTCTCATCCTCTCCTTCCAGTACGTATAGTTTGTGCCATCGAATAGTGGTGGTCTGGTGGAGCATTGTCCTTTACCTATTCCTGCATTAAAGTCACGAGTAGAAGCCATGGATTGTTTCTCTCAAACGGTTAAGTCTTTCAGAGAGTTGGGCTCTGATACCAATTGTTAGAATATACGCTTAATGCTAGAGGGGTGGGGGTGAATAGCGTTATGATAAAAAACAATGTAAACTTGCGGAATTAAAAATTGCAGGATTGAAATAAATGCGGAAAATAAATAACAAGGAAAGAACGCCTCGAATTTATCCTGGTTCACCACAACTTGTGGCTAGTCCAGTCCCCGAGAGACTCTCTCGAGATTCCACTAACTCCGTTAAGCTTACGGGTGCTTAACAAACCGTTACAAACTGAGAACTTGAGTCACACAAGCCTCAACAACCTTTGCTCGAAGATACCACACTTCAAGACTTCAACAGAAGGAATGAAAACGTTCCTTCTTACAAACATAAGGGATTAACACTTCCCTTCAAGTGTATACAAACACTTAGCACTCAAGACAAGACTCTCTTTAAGAGTAGATATGAGTAAAATAAATACGCTCAAGAACACAACAACTTTCATCAAGAGTTTGGCTCTCAAAAACTTATGAAATGAATTGAAAATGATTGATATGAGAGTATGTAAGCCTTAGCAAGAATGTGATCAGTTGTTGTACTTAGAAGACTGATTTTGAGTTGTATTTATTGTGTACAAAACATCCAAAACCATTGCTTAATTGCCAATCATGAATTGCTGATTTTGTGCTGAGATAATCGATTATCTGATTTGCATAATCGATTATCTTCCAATCGTAAAATCATTTCCAGATTTTAAGCAGAATAATCGATTATCCAAATCGTATAATCGATTACCTGACAACGTTCAAAAAATCATATTCAGATTTTTACTTAGCATAATCGATTATCAGATTGTGTATAATCGATTATCTTTCAGAGTTTAAAAATACTTTGGCAACGGTCATTTACATAATCGATTATGCTATAAGGATAATCGATTATCTTTCATGTTTTGAAACTTCGGACTACACTGTCTTAACATAAACGATTATCATAATATACATAATCGATTATTTTATAGTCTTGAAAAATCTGATAGACACTGCCTCAACATAATCGATTATCATAAGGTGCATAATCGATTATCTTACAGCTTTGAAAAATCTGATGGAAACTGCCTCAACATAATCGATTATCATAAGGTGCATAATCGATTATTGTTCAGCTTTTAAAAATCTAATGTACACTGCCTTAACATAATCGATTATCATATGGTACATAATCGATTATTGTTCAGCTTTGTAAATCTGGTGTACATTGTCTTAACATAATCGATTATCATAAAGTACATAATCGATTATCTTTGTCCAGATTTGAGAGGCATGTTTAAAAATCATTTTGGCTAAAATAAAATGTTTGAAAATCATTTTGCTTTAAATTAAATATGCATGATTTGATAAAAATGATTTTACGAGAGAAGCCAAGTCTTGAGTCAATTGTCGGATCAGGATCACAATTAAAGAACGACTCATGTATAACTTTGTTTCTTTGCTTAAACTTGATCTTTGTTCGTCTTGTGCTTGAACCTCGTTATGTGTCAATTGCGCGCTTGTGCATGGACCTCGTCATATGTCAATTGCGCGTCGTTTGTCATTTATCAAAACCTACAAATATGAATACACGTTTAGTTTAGTGCCTTGAGAACGTGTTTCAACAAAGTCCAGTCCCTTTCTCAGTTTAATCCAGACTCTATGTCTTTCAATGTCCACACAAATAGACATTCAGTTGGATTCAATAAGGTCACAATGCCTAATCCTTCTCCTTTCAGACAAAGAGTTAATTTTGACCAAGCTAGATGCTCTTTATTCTGTAGATACTTCAAAAAATCTGGGCACTTAATTGATAAGTGTTACAAGATTCATGGGTATCCACAAAGTACAACATTTAACAAGGGGAGGAGACTTGCTACTGCTCATCTAACTGCTGGTGTGGATTTCCCTTCTTCTGAAGGAAATGTGTCTGTTCCTCAAGGAAATCCTCCTGAAAGCCATCACCCTGTTACAAACATGAATTGCCAGAGTTCTGTGATACCAGGGTTGAGCAAACAACAATATGACCAATTGATGAGCTTGTTACAACAGACTCAGTTAGGGGATTCCACTGCTCAGACTCCTCCTCCCATGTATGCTGCTAATTTTGCTAGTACTATGCTAACTGAGAGCCCTGTTTCTGATTCCAAGCATTGCATGCTTACTCATATTAATTCTGCAACCTGGATAATAGACTATGGGGCATCTAATCATATGACATAAGATAAAAGTTTACTCTTTAACATGACACCTTTAACTGTGCCCTATCTTGTTACTCTTCCTAATGGATATAAAGTGAAAGTGACATGCATAGGATCTTTTGCATTAACTCCATCCATCACCCTTCACAATGTCTTGTTAGTTCCTTCTTTTAAACACAACTTGATTTCTGCCCACAAGTTAGTGAAACAGTTGCATTGCATAGTTTTGTTCACTGCAACTTCCTGCTTCCTCCACATGATACAGGACCCTTCTCTGAGGAAGCCTCTGGATCTTGGTAAAGAGGAGGCTGGTCTATACAAGCTTGCTTGGGTTCCAGCTTCCCCTTCTTCCTCTACTGGTTTTTCATCTACTTTTGTATGCTCTATGTCTGACTCTTGTAATCATGACCATTCTTCCTCTACTAGTTGCCATAAAGTTGTTGCTTTACCTTCAAATGTAAATAGTTCCATCTGTAATAATGTTGTTACAACTGACATAAATTACATTTGGCATTTGGGACTAGCTCATACTTCATTTGCAAACATGAAACACATTTCTTGATTGTCTTTTCCATTTGCTTCTAAGCAGCCTTTCCCTTGTTCTGTCTGTCCTATGGCTAAACAGACTAGACTTTCCTTTCCTGATAGCACAATAAGTACTTCTAGACCTTTCCAATTGATTCATGTGGATACTTGGGGCCCCTATCACACTCCTACTTCTTCTGGTTCTAGATATTTTCTTACAATAGTTGATGATTTCTCTAGGGCAACCTGGACACACTTACTGGGGTCTAAAAGCAGTGCTTTCTGCCTGCTTAAATCATTTCTTTGTATGGTTAAAACCCAGTTTAATGCTGTGGTTCAAACTGTTAGAAGTGAGAATGCTTTGGAATTGGGGTCTAGCATTGATGGTGCATCTTTCTTTAGTAAACAAGGGATTATTCATCAAAACAACATGTCCTCATACTCCTCAACAGAATGGTGTTGTTGAAAGGAAGCATAGGACTCTTCTTGAGATATGTAGAGCTTTACTCTATCAATCTGGCATACCCATCTCTTTCTGGGGGGACTGCTTGCTAACTGCCACCTATCTTCTTAACAGAATACCATCCAGACTCCTTCATAATAAATCTCCTTATGAAATTTTGCATGGAAAGGCACCAACCTACTCTAATTTGAGGGCATTTGGGTGCCTTGCCTATGCTACTGTCCCAATTCCTCAAAGGGACAAATTGAAACCAAGAGCCATTTCCTGTGTATTCCTAGGGTATCCTTTTGCCAAAAAGGGTTATAAACTATATGATCTCACTTCCAAAAAATACTTTGTCTCCAGGGATATTATATTTCATGAAACCTACTTTCCTTTTAAAACTGTATCATCTTCTGTTCATCCTACTCCCTCTTCCTTTCCTTTTGTTCCTCCTCTTGAGCATTCCTCCTCTGATACAGACTTGTCTATACCTGCCTGTTCCTCTCCTCCTCCTCCTTCTGCCCCAGCTTCCCCTTCTTCTAATCCAGTTTCCATTCATCCCTTCAATCCTTATATTTCTCCTCCTGATTTGCCTCCTTCCACATCTCTTCCTGCTCCCAGAAAGTCTGGAAGACAGCATGATCCCCCCTCTTATCTTAAGGATTATGTCTGTCAACTTCCTGCCTTTTTTGGATCTTCTTCTTCTTCTCTGGAATCTGAACCTCTCTATTACTCTCAAGCTGCATCTGTTCCAGTTTGGCAGGATGCCATGAGAAAGGAGTTTGATGCCTTGGATGCAAACCATACCTGGGATGTTGTTCCTCTTCCTCCTGGTTGGGAACCCATAGGATGCAAATAGGTTTATAAGATGAAATATAAGGCTGATGGCAGTGTAGAAAGGTATAAAGCTAGACTTGTTATTAGAGGTTATACTCAGATTGAATGAATTGATTTCACTGACACTTTTTCTCCTGTGGTTAAAATGTCCACTGTTAAGTGTCTTATTGTTGTGGCTGTTAAGAATCATTGGAATTTATTTCAACTTGATGTTAACAATGCTTTCTTGCATGGTGATTTGGATGAGGAGGTATATATGAAGCTCCCTCCAGGTTTGACAGTTTCTGCTCCTTCTTCTAATTCTGTTTCCTCTGCCTCTACTCCTCTTGTTTGTAAGTTGAAAAAGTCTCTCTATGGACTGAGACAGGCATCCTAATAATGGTATGCTAAATTGTCTTCTGCTATCTATTCCAGAGGCTATACACATTCTTTGAATGATTATTCTCTATTCATCAAAGGTAAACCTGGATCTCTTGTGATTGTAGCAGTCTATGTGGATGGCATTATTATTACTGGGGATGACAATGATGAGATTACTGCCCTGAAACTGTTTCTGGATGATCAGTTCAGGATTAAAGACCTGGGGTCTTTGCATTATTTTTTGGGCATAGAGATGTCAGTTGTTCCTGTTGGGATGATCCTTAATCTGCATAAATATGTTTCTGGCCTGTTGTATCAGTTTGACTGTATAAATGTTTCTCCTGTTGTTTGTCCTTTGGATATTAATGTCAAACTCCATGCTGATTCTGGTGATCTTCTATCCTCCCCTGATCAATATAGGAGCCTTGTTGGTAAGCTCTTATTTTTTACTCACACTAGGCCTGACATCTATTTTGCTATTCAGCATCTGAGTTAATTTTTGAAATATCCCAGAGTCCCTCATATGACTGCTGCCCTACATGTCCTCAGATATCTTAAGGGCACTTTTTCTTTGGGTCTCTTCTATTCTGAGAGTTCTGATTTCTCTATTACTGGTTATTCTGACAGTGATTGGGCTGCCTGCCCTAATACTCGCAGATCTGTTACTGATTTTTGTGTTATTTTGTGTGGCTGTTTGATTAGTTGGAAGTCCAAAAAACAACCTGTAGTTTCCTTATCTTCTACTAAAGCAGAATAAAGGGCACTCAGTAAAGTGGTAGCTGAATTGTCTTGGCTTTCTCGTTTACTTACTGATATTGGGGTTTCTGTTACTCTTCCCTTCTCTGTTTTTTGTGACAACCAAGCTGTTATTCATATTGCCAAGAATCCTGTTTTTCATGAGCGGACCAAACATATTGAGGTGGATTGTCACTTTGTTAAGGATCAGCTGACTAGTGGGCTCATTACACTCACCCATGTCCCTATCTCTCGACAGCTAGCTGACCTCCTCACCAACCCTCTGCCTGGGACTGTCCTACATCCTCTACTGGTCAAGTTGAAGGTGGTCTCCCCCTCCAACATGAGGGGGGGTGTTGAGCTACAAGCTTATCTAGCTTCTAAGCCTAAACATAAATGTAGACATTGATATTGGGTTGTATATTTATTGTATATTCATTATATACTTTGTATATTGTAGGCTTACTTAGTTGTTTGGGCAACAGCAAAATCTGAGCCCATTCTTTTTACACGTGGGTCGTCTGACCCGACCCAAGTATAATGTGTATATGTATATCTGTAAAGACTCAGATATTTTTGGGGAATGCAATTCATTTTTCTCTCTCGGATATTCCAGAGAGTTCTCAACTTCTCTCGTTTCTCTCTCTCTCTCACTGTATCTCTCATCAGTTTTTCACCTTCAATCTGTATGTTTTCAAATACTGGTATTTCTGGTGTGATGTAAATAAAAATATTCAATAATATAAATTCATCGAAATTATTTTTGGCGCGTAATTGCCTTACGTTTGTTTTGTAAAGAAAAATGTTTTGCTAGACCATTGAAAACAACTTCCCATTAATGGGCTTAAGTTATTTTTTTCCTACAATTATCTTAAACTCACTTCGTTTTATGTATTCGAGACTAACATGTAAAACCATTACTTTAATCTTTGGATATTCGAATTATTATTCTGCATCTCCTAGTTACTAGTAAAAAACTTATCCGCTCTTAAACATTAAATAAATAAATACATCGTCACTTTTATTCTAAATCATAATTAATTGATATACATATGGGACCTATTCAAATAAGATAAAAAAAAGAAAAAGCAAAGCAACGGTGGCAACAAGTTAATATGGACGGTAACAAGATGGCAATTTGCAAATCTGCAAATTGCAAAGAATGAATTAGATTGGTTAATTTGGACGGCAACTTTACCTATAAAAGGAAGTGTTCTGTTTCAGTCTTAAACACACCAAATCGAGAGAAGCAATAACTCTAAGAGATAAATTTACAGATTATGGTCTGTAAAATAAAAGGTGAGTGAAAGTAATACAATAGTGCGGCATATAAAATAAAGAGTGTTATTTTTTTTAAAGTTGTAATAGTCTTTTGATACTGATAAACTGTAATATTATAGTGGTAATATTGCTCTGCTAGAGTATTATATTTTATCCCGTTCAAATATTGGTGTTGTTGTAACTCTATTGTGTTATTGTTATTTACCGTGGATATTATTTGTGGACGAGATTATTATTATTTTTCCAACAATGTGAAATTGGAGCCATGGCGAATAATGGCCCACTATCTTTTCAGTACCCCCGTCTCATAAAAGATAATTATGCGAAATGGTGTCTACGCATGAAAGTCATTCTTGGTTCCCAGGATTGTGGGAAATCATAGACAGAGGGAATGAAAAAGCCGATAATGAGGAAGCTCTGCCTCATAATATAAAAGATGTCTTGTAAACGAATAAGAAGAAGGATCAACAAGCCCTCACGCTCATCCACCAATGTTTGGATGATGCCATGTTTGAGAAGGTGGCCGATGCTACCACCTCAAATGAAGCTTGGAGATTTTATAAAATTCTCTCCGAGGAGTTGACAAGGTGAGGAAGATAAAACTTCAAACTCTAAGGGTTGATTTTAACGTTTAAAAATGAAAGAATCCGAGTACATTTTAGATTATTGTTCAAAAGTGAAGGTTGTTATAAATCAATTGAGAAGATATGGAGAGGACATGAAAGATGCCAGTATGGTAGAAAATATCCTTCGCACTTTAACACCTAAATTTAATTTTGTGGTGTGTGCTATTGAAGAGTCTAAAGATTTAGACTCTATGGTGGTGGAGCAATCATAGGGTTCTTTACAGGGCCATGAAGAAAAAATCAAGAGGAGACAAGAAGTGCCATTGGAGCAACTTCATAAAACGCGGGCATCCTTCAAGAATTATGGAGGTAAAAAGAGCTATCGAGAAAACGCACGGGGACGAGACCGATGCAATCATGGAATAGGAAGAAGTAACAGTAATAACTTTAACAAAAGTTAAAATGTACCAAACATTTAGAGATCATGGTCGTGGACAAAGAGGAGGAAGAGGACGTGGCTACTACCAAAAAAATAATAGGCAAAGGTATGACAAACCAAATATTAAGTGTTATAACTGTCATAAATTTGGCGATTACTCTTGGGAATGTCATAGAAATGATGAAGAAAAAGCTAACCTTGTTGACGACAAAAAAGAAGAAGTTGAGTCAACGTTGTTGATGACACTCGAGAAAGAAGACATAGATGATTGCAGCTCGTGGTATTTGGAAAATGGGGCAAGCAATCATTTATGTGGATGCAAATAGAAGTTTGTGGAGATCAATAAAAAAGTGACAGGTAATGTATCTTTTGGAGATACCTCAAATATTTAAATCGAAGGGATATGTACGATTCTGATCTTCTGTAAAGATGGTAGTCACAAGCTAATTCAAGATTTTTATTACTTTCCAAAATTAAAAAGTAATATTTTGAGTTTAGGCCAACTTCTTTAAAAGGAATATGACATCTACATGAAAAATATGCATCTTTGGCTTAAAGATTCAAGTGGAATTCTAGTTGCTAAAGTGCATACGGCAAAGAATGAATTATTTCTCTGAATCATAATACAATTGATGCAAAGTGTTTGAAGGCTAATGTAAAAGATGAATCATAGTATTGATACATGTGATTCGGGAACTTGAATTTTGAAGCACTCAAAACAATGGGAGAAAAGAACATGGTGCATGGATGCCATCAATCACCCATCCCAATCAGTTGTGTGAAGCTTGTCTTCTTGGAAATAAAAGGAGGAGTTTTCCCAAAGAGGCCATGTCAAGATCAATCAAACCGCTCAGCTTGTCCACACTGATGTGTGTGGACAAATTAAACCATCTTCCTTTGGTAAAAGCAAATACTTTCTGCTCTTCCTTGATGACTTTAGTAGAAAGACGTGGGATTATTTTTTGAACCAAATTTCTAAAGCTTTTGCTGCTTTTAAAATTGTAGAGAAAGAAAGTGGCTATGAAATTAAAGCTCTAAGGTCTGAAAGAGGAGGCGAATTCACTTCAAACGAATTTAATGACTTTTGTCAATCTCATGGAATTCGTCGCCCTCTAACGGTACCTTATTCACCCCAACATAATAGAGTTGTAGAGAGAAAGAATCGAATGATTCTTAATATGGTTCAATGTATGTTGAAAGCAAAAAGTATGCCCAATGCATTTTAGGCCAAAGATGTTTCTTGTGCAGTTTATTTCAACAACATTTCTCCAACAAGGAATGTAACAAATGAAACCCCTCAAGAAGCATGGAGTGGAAGAAAGCCAAGTGTCAAACACTTGATAATATTTGGGAGCATAGCATATGCTTATGTGCCACAACAAGGAAGAGGGAAGCTTGATGATCGAAGTGTCAAAAATGTGTTTGGTGTATATGATATGATTTTAAAATGCTACAAGTTATACAACCCAAGCAGCGGTAAGGTGGTGGTAAGTCACAATGTTGAATTTGATGAAGAATTGGCATGCGATTGAGAAGCAAGGAAGAAACTTCATATGATTTTCTTCCATATTTTGGTGATGAAGAAGAATCTAAGACCATGGAACCTATGCAGGATATAACTCCACCTACTTCTCCAATCAATGTTGTATCTCCCTCTTCTCAAGAAAGTTCAAATGAACAGCCGCAAAGGACAAGGAGTATTCAAGAGCTCTATGAGGACACAGAAGAAGTTACAAATTTTGATCTTTTATGTTGTCTCTTTGCTAATAGTGAACCAATAAACTTTGATGAAACAAAAAGTGGAGACAATACATGGAGGAGGAGATTGAGTCAATAAAGAAGAACAACACTTGGGAGTTAACAACTCTTCCCGAGGGTCATCGAGAAATTCGAGTGAAATGGCTATACAAAATAAAAAAGAATGCTGATGGAGATGTGGAGAAATACAAGGCACGACTTGTGGCTAATGGCTACAAGAAAAGGCACGGCATTGACTATTAAGAACACTATACACCTATTGGCCGCATATAGACGATTCATTTGCCGATCTCTTTGGCGATGCAAATAAAGAGGAAGATCCATCAACTAGATGTTAAGTCAGCGTTCTTGAATGGCTATCTTGAAGAAGAAGTCCATGTTGAGAAACCATTGAGCTTCGTGGTAAAAAACCATGAAAGTGTTGCGGTTAAACAAAGCTTTATATGATTAAAGAAAGCCCCACAAGCATGGAATAGTTGTATCGACAATTATTTTCAGGACAATGGGTTTACTCGTTGCCTCCATGAAATGCTATTTACCTTAAAGGTCATACTAATTGAAGTATCTTACTTTTTTGTATTTATGTTGATGATCTTATTTTCACAGGCAATAACTCAAGTTTGTTTGAAGCTTTTAAGAAAGATATGTCCCGTGATTTTGAGATGACAGACGTATGGCTCATGTCATACTACCCAGGCATAGAAGTGAAGCAGAAGGAGAATAAAATTTTCATCTTGCAAGAAAGCTATACAAAAGAGATATTGAAAAGGTTCAACATGCTCGATTGCAACCCAGTGAACATACTGATGGAGAGTGGAACAAAATTGTCCCAGTTTGATGAAGGAGAAAAAGTAGATCTCACAATTTTCAAAAGTCTGGTGGGAAGTTGAGGTACTTGATTTGTACCAGGCCAAATATACTCTTTGCAGTTGGAGTTATAAGCCACTCCATGGAAGCTCGTACCTCAATTCATTTGAAAGTCATTAGAAGAACTTTTCGTTACCTAAAAGGTACGATTGACTTTGGGTTATTTTATTCTTCTAATGACTTCAACCTTATGGGATTTTATGATAGTGATTATGTAGGAGATATTAATGATAGAAAAAGTAAAACTGGTTTTGTATTTTTCTTGGGTGATTCTGTTATTTCTTGGAGTTCAAAAAAACAATCAATTGTTACTCTCTCGACATAAAAAACCGAGTATATAGTAGCAACATCATGTACCTGTCATGCTACTTGGCTAAGAAGATTATTGAAGGAGTTCAATTTGCCACAAATTAAAGCTGCAGAGATTTGCATTGATAATAAATCCGCATAGACACTAGCCAAGAATTTTTTGGTGTATCATGATCGTAGCAAGCATATAGATACAAGATATCACTTCATCAGAGAATGCATTGTCAAGAATAAAGTCGAGCTCAAGTATGTAAAGTCTCATGATCAAGTTGTAGATATCTTCACAAAACCTCTCAAGTTTGATGATTTTGATAGATTAAGATCCTGCCTTGGAATGAAGAGAAGAAATCAAAATTAAGGGAAAGATTTGTGGGACCTATCCAATTTTTTTTTTAAGAAAAAAAAGCAAAACAAAGTTGGCAACAAGTTGCAAAAGAACAAGTTGATATGGACGGTAACAAGAGGGCAATTTGCAAATCTGCAGATTGGAAAGAATGAATTTGATTGGTTAATTTGAACGGCAACTTTTTCTATTAAAGGAAGTGTTCCATTTCTGTTTTAAACACACCAAAATGAAAAAGCAACAAAGAGTTAGAGAGTAATCCACATATTGTAGTCTCTGAGATAAATTGTGAGTGAGAGTAATATCGTAGTACGATGTTAAAAAAAGAATGTTAAATTTTATAAAGTTGTAGTGGTTTTTTGACACTACTAAGTTGTAATATTGTAACAGTAATATTGCTCCGCTAGGATATTATATTTTATCTCGTTAAAATATTTGGTGTTATTGTTAATCTATTGTATTTTATTATTTATCGTGAATATTATTTTTGGACGGAATTATTATTTTTTTTCCAACAATACACTTTTACCTTAATTTATGATATAACTATGTCAAATTCGTAAGTTCAGCATAAATTTCGGTAAGTTTTTACCTTAATACCCAATTAAATCCCGGAAAAATATAATAAAAAGAAGCTTTCCAAAAGTTAAATGCATTTAATACATTAATTATATGGAAGGAACCTGAAGAGAAGGAAACAAAGAAAAAAAAAAGGTGTACTGTATAAGAGAATAAATCAAGTGAACTGGACGCGAAGAAAAGAAGCTCCACTTGCCATACTCTCCCTAGCTGCTGCGATCCCTCTTTTAAATCTCTACCTCAGCAAACGCACTACTCCATCCATTACTACTTTACATAAATACAAACTACCAAACAATAACAGTACTTGATTCATATCGTGCGACATAATATAGCCATATTATTTCCTATCATCAGTTTAATTTTGATAGGTGGTGTGAAGATGATGAGATCAAAGGCAGAGATCGACACAAGTGCTCCGTTTCGTTCAGTGAAGGAAGCTGTCACGTTATTTGGCGAAAGAGTTCTTGCTGGAGAACTCTATTCTCCTAATAAACTCACATAGGTCCTTTATCTTCTATTCTCCTACTTTAATATTTTGCACCTAAAACACCGGGTGAGATTCAGTATTTAATTTTTCTAGTCAATATTTATAGATTATACATTAATTATGCACAGTTATACATATATTATATGTAAATGTCTAATATATATATATATGTGTGTGTGTATGTGTGTGTGTGTGTACGAGTGTCTGTAGTTTTTCTTATTTGTGTATGTATAAGTTTTAAGAGTTGACTAATAATTTGATAAATGGGGTAGGGATTTGATTAGTGTATTTTAATTAAAATTGAGTCAAAATTGGCCCAAACTTTGAGCCCATTTTGTCTAAACCCGGTCCACAAGGGGGCTGTTCGGGTAGGGTCAAAACCCGATCTTTGTACAAAAGGAAATAGTGCATAAAACAAATAGAAGAGATGTTCGGCATGCGGATGCCTGTAGGACTACTTTTGGATCCCATGAACTGAAGGAAGGCTCCCTGACTACTGCTGCGCACCGTAAGCTGCTCCGGTATCTGCACATAAGTGCAGAGTGTAGCATCAACACAACCGACCCATGTGCTGGTAAGTGTCTGTCCTAAACCCGTCGAGGTAGTGACGAGGCTAGGACTAGACTCCACATAAACCTATGCAGTTATACAATATATGGTGGAATGTAATCAAATAATAGGCAATTAAAAGGGATAGGGGTACATGCTTCGGGGGAAACAATTTGACTTAGCAGAAAACGATAGATATGAAGGATCAGTACAATATCTAAAATAACATAATCATACTACTGTTGCGGCGCGGAACCCGATTCGAATGTATATATATAACTGTTGCGGTGCACAACCCGATCCAATAAATATAATATATTTGTTGTGGCGTGCAACCCGATCTAGTAGGTACAATATCTGTTGTGGCATATATCCCGATCCAATATAATATTTGTTGCGGTGTGTAACCTGATCCAATATGTACTATATCTATTGCAGCGTGCAACTCGATCCAGTATAATATCTGTTGTGATGTGCAACCCGATATATATATATATATATATATATATATATATATATATATATATATATATATATATATATATATATATATATATATTCATTAATAAAAATGTTTTGGCACGTAACCTGTTCCACATGTACAACTTACAGTGTCATAATACAATCCCGTCATGGATTAACTACAAATTACACTATCCCGGCAAGAAAACTCAATAGTATAAGTATATATGTCCTGGCAAGGAAGAATCGGCTATAACCAATCTCAATTCAACTACTAACATCTCTATTATCATCACTTCTAACTCATAATTAACTTTCACGAAAATGAACTAAGCATTTGCTCTATACTACGGATTTACTCATTATTTCAACCATAGCATATTTATAAATTCAACAAGTATCAATTTAAGACTCATGGTCATGCTCGGCACCAACATATAGATAATCGTCACCATACCTATATGATGTACTCGACAAGAAACACATAGTAATTATGACTCAATTCCTTGTCTCTCAAGCTAAGGTTAGACCGTACACTTACCTCAAACTTCCACGGTCAATTCAATCCTCAATTACAGCTTTTCCTCTCGAATTTAGCTCCAAATCAATTGTATCTATACAGAATTTACTTCAATGCATCAATAAATGCTAACCAATATGAATCAATGCCTAATTATAGCTTTCCAAGCATTCTTCCCGAAAATCTAAAATTTGACCTCGGGCCAGCTTGGTCAAAATATGAGGTTCGGATCAAAATCAAATCACCCATTCACCCACGAGCTCAAATATATAATTTGTTTTAAAATTCAACCCCAAAACGATGTCTAAATCAAGAAAAATCAAAAAGCCCTAACTCTATCCAATTCCCTATTTTTCTACCCTTAATCACATGTTCTGGGCCTAGAAATTCATTAGATGTTGATGAAAATTAGAGAAAATAAGTTGGGGATTACTTACCCAAGAAGTTTTGGTGAAAAAAATGCTTCAAGGATCTCCAAGGAGCTTTGGAGAAGAACAAGTTTCGCAAAAATTTGAGAAATCCCGTAATGGGTTCTGTTTTTGGAACTTAAAATAACTGAGTAAAATTCTTCTTCGCGTTCGTGACAGACTCAACGCATTCGCGATGAGTCAGGTCCACAGACCTTCGCGTTCGCGTGGTGGAACTCGCGTTCGCGGAGAGTAATCTCCTCGAGCATCGCGTTCGCGTGCCATGTGTCGCATTCCTGATGAACAAACTCGTGGCCCTTCCCCATGTACCCTACGCGGTCAAGAGTGGAAGGACGCGTTCACAAACGGTCTCCCCCCGGAGCTTCGCGTTCGCGTCTCCAATTCCGCATTCGCGAAGAAGCCAAGATGGCACCTGGGATCTTTGCCTGACGCGTTCATGAGAGGGACCACGCAAAGCGAAGGTAAAATCCTTGGGCACTACAGCAGAAAATCCGCAACACTTCTTAAGCCAAAAACCATTTCGAAACACATCCAAAACACTCCCAAGCCCTCGGGGTTCCTAACAAAGCACATGCACTAATTCAGCAACATAATACGAACTTATCAATGCAATCAAATCACCTAAATAACCTCAAAACAATAAATCAAGCCTCAAAATCATGAATTTTTCCTCAAACTTCATCATGTTTCAAATATAGGAATTCATGTCCGAATCACGTGAAATGACGTCTGTTTTAAACCAAATTTTACAGGAAGGAATTAAAACATATATAAGACCTGTACCAGGCACCGGAAACAAAATACGGGCCTGATACCTTTGCTTTCTAATAAGATTTTATTTCAATTTTCCATAAAAAAAATTAGAAAACGATTTTTATAGAAAAATTTATTTCTCAGGCTTGGGACCTCGAAATTTGATTCCGGGCATACGCCCAAGTCCCATATTTTTCTACATACCCTCCAGAACCATCAAATCACGGGTCTGAATTCGTTTACCCAAAATATTGACCGAAGTCAAATTTATTTATTTTAATATCAAAACTAAGTATTTTTCACAGAATTTCATAATTGAAGCATTCCAGCTACGCACCTAGACAATGCACGCAAATTGAGGTATCTCAAAATGAGATTTTCAAGGCCTCGGAGATACAGAATTAAATTAAAGATAGGCGATGACGCTTTGGGTCGTTGCATTCTCCACCTCTAAAACAACTGTTCGTCCTCGAACGAATAGAAGAAAGAAGTACCTAAGTCGGGGAAAAGATGACAATAATGGTTCCGCATATCAGACTCAGACTCCCAGGTCGATGCCTCAGGAGGCTAACCTCTCCACTGAAAACAAACAAAAGGGAAACTCTTCGACCTAATCGGATGAACCTATTGGTCTAGAATAGCCACCGGTTCCTCCTTATAAGACAGGTCCTTGTCCAACTGAATAGTGCTGAAGTTTAACACGTGGGATAGATCGCCGTAATATCTCAAAAGCATGGACACATGAAACACTGGATGCAGTTTGATAAGCTCGGCGGCAAAGCATGTCTATAAGCCACCTCTCCCACTCGATTAAGAATCTCAAATGGGCCAATGAACATAGGGATAAACTTGCCCTTCTTCTTAAACCTCATCATGCCCTTCATAGGGGACACTCGGAGCAATACCCACTCACCAACTATAAAAGCCAAATCACGAACCTTGTGATCTGCATTGCTCTTTTCGCCTAGACTGAGCTGAACGAAGCCTATCCTGAATGATCTTGACCTTGTCCAAGTCCTCCTAAACCAGATCCGTACCTAACAACCGAGCCTCTCCCAGCTCAAACCATCCAACCGGAGACCAACGCCTCCTACCACATAAAGCCTCATAAGGAGCTATCTGGATGCTCGACTAGTAGCTGTTGTTGTAGGCAAACTCTGCTAAAGACAAACTGATCCCACGAACCTCCAAAGTCAATAACACAATCACGGAGCAAATCCTCCGAAATCTGAATAGTCTTCTCGGACTGCCCCTCTGTCCGAGGATGAAATGATGTACTCAACTCAACTTGGGTGCCCATTTCTCGCTGCACTGCTCTCCAGAAGCGCGGGATAAAGTGCGTACCTCGATCCAAAATGATAGATACTGGCACACTCTGAAGGCAAAAAATCTCCCGAATATAGATATTAGCTAAGCTCTCGAACGAATAGGAGACTACCACAGGAATGAAATGAAATGACTTGGTCAGCCTATCAACAATGACCCAAATTATGCCGAACTTCTTCCGAGTCTGCAGAAGCCCAGTAACAAAGTCCATAGTGATCCGCTCTCACTTCTATTTGGGAAGCTCAATCGTCTGAAATAAACCACTATGCCTCTGATGCTCGTACTTAACTTGCTGACAAATCAAACATCGAGCCACATATGCAATGATATCTTTCTCTATCCTACGCCACCACTAATGCTGCCGCATATCCTGATACATCTTCGCCGCGCCCATATGAATAGAGTACTAGGAACTATGGGCCTCCTCTAAGATCAACTCCCGAAGCCCATCCACATTAGGTACACACACTTGACCCTGCAACCTCAAAACTCCATCATCATCTAAAGAAACTGGTTTGGAACCTTCGTGCTGCACCTTGTCTCTAACAACACACATATGGGATCATCATACTGCTGATCATGGATACGCTCCAACAATGATAAACGGGTTACCGTGCAAGAAAACAAACGGCTGGGCTCAGAAAAATCCAGTCTCGTGAACTGATTGGCCAAATCTTTAACATCTAAGGAAAGCAGCCTCTCAGTGACCGAAATATAAGCGAGACCGCCCATACTAGTTGACTTCCTACTCAAAGAATTAGCCACCACATTGGCCTTTCCTGGGTGATATAAGATGGTGATATCATAATCTTTCAACAACTCCAACCATTTTCTCTACCTCATATTCAACTCCTTTTTCTTAAACAGGTATTGAAGACTCTTGTGATCAGTGAACACCTCATATGCCATGCCATATAGATAATGCCTCCAAATCTGTAATACGTGAAAAATGGCTGCCAACTCTAATCATACACTGGATAATTCTTCTCATGAATCTTCAACTGCCTCATAGCATAGGCAATGGCCTTGCCATCCTGCATTAACACTGCACCAAGCCCAACACGGGAAGCATCATAATAAATAGTATAAGGTCCTGAACCTGTGGCCAAAACCAACACCGACATTGTAGTCAGAGTTGTCTTGAGCCTCTTAAAGCTCGCATCACACTCATCCGACAATATGAACTAGGCACCCTTCTAAGTCAATCTGGTTATCGAGGCTGCAATAGATAAAAGCCCCTCCACGAGCCGACGATAGTAGCCTGCCAATCCCAAGAAACTCCGAATCCCAGTAGCTGATGTTGGTCTAGGCCAGTTCTTGATTACCTCAATCTTCTTTGGATCAACCTAAATGCCATCTGCTGATACAATACGACCCAGGAATGCAACTCAACTCAACCAGAACTCACACTTCAAGAACTTAACATACAACTGACTATCCCTCAGAGTCTGAAGAACTACTCTGAGATACTGCTCGTGCTCCTCCTGACAGCGAGAATATATCAAAATATCATCAATAAAGACTATCACGAACGAATCCAAATAGGGCCTGAACACTCAGTTCATCAAATCCATAAAAGCTGCTGGGGCATTTATCAACCAAATAACATAACCAAGAACTCATAATGCCTATTCCAAGTGGGGAAAGCTGTCTTAGGGACGTCGTACGCACTGATCCTCAACCGATTGTAGCTAGATATCAAGTCAATCTTTGAAAATACCTTAGCACCCTAATGTTGATCGAACAAATCATCAGTCCTGTGCAGCTAATATTTATTCTTGATTGTTTGCTTGTTCAACTGCTAGTAATCAATGTATATTCTAATCGAACCATCTTTTTCTTAATGAACAACACTGGTGCACCCCAAGGTTATACACCGGGTCTAAAATGAAACCCTTCTAAAGCAAGTCTTGCAACTATTCCTTTAACTTTTTCAACTCAGACGGGTCCATACGATAAGGCGGGATAAAAATGGACTGGGTGCCCAGAGCAACATCTGTGCAAAAGTCAATATCCCTGTCGGACGGCATACACAATAGGTCTGAAAGAAAAACATTAGGGGACTCATGAACAATGGGCACAGAATCAATAATAGGGACCTCAGCACTAGATTCACGAACATATGCCAAATAGGCCAAACACCCCTTCTCGACCATACGCCGAGCCTTCACATACGAGATAACACTGCGGGTAGAATAACTAGGAGTCCTTCTCCACTCTAAATCAGGCATACCTGGTAAATCTAAGCTTACAGTCTTGGCATGACAGTCCAAGATAGCGTGGTAAAGTGATAACCAGTCCCTCCCCAATATAATATCAAAATCAACCATGTATAAAAGCAACAAATCTACACGAGTCTCAAGACCCCAAATCACCATAATACATGAATAATGGACCCGATCGACCACAATCGAATCACCTATTGGTGTAGACATATAAATAGGAACACTCAATGCATCACTAGGCAAGACTAAGTACGGGGCAAAATAGAATGGCACATGCGAATACGTAAACCTCATGTCAAACAACACCAAGGAATCTCAATCATAAACCAGAACCATACCTATAATAACTGCATCTGAAGCATCATCCTCGGGCCTGGCTTGATGGGCATAACATCGGGGTTGGGCCCCACCACTCTGATCAACCTACCTAGGACAGCCTGCAACTGGCTGGCCTCTATTTCTAGTGGTTTGAGCTCCACCTCTAAATCCTCTACCCTACCTCTAGCTAGCTGGGCCTGTGGAACATCTAGTGCCTGAATCATAGATTGAGAAACCTGCGGCTACGGTTGAGTACCCACTAACCTCGGACAAGACCTCAAAATATGACATTCTAACAACACTCATAACATCCACCTGAATGTTGCAACTGAGGAAATTGAGATTGACCTTGGCGGACTGAATGACCACCCCGAAAGTTTTGAAGAGGTGGTGCACTGGTAGAAGCTGGTAGAGCACTGTAGGACTGCTGATCAGAATACTGCCCGCGAGAACCACGGCCACCTGAAGCACCATGAGAAACCGGGAGTGCTGACCCCTGTCATACAAATCTGTGTCTCCAGGCGAGGAACATCCAAATCTGCCTAATTGATGGAGTCTCTTATCTGCCTTGTGACCACCCCTCTATGATAATACCATCTCAACTCTCCGGGCCACATTGGCCGCCTCCTGAAATTATATCTCACTCCTAGACTCTCTATCCATCTGGAGATGAATCGGCGGAATGAGCCCATCAATAAACCATGTCACTCTCTCCCTCTCAGAGGGAAGTATAATAAGAGCATGGCGAGCTAACTCAATGAACCTGGTCTCGCACTACGTGACCATCATGGATCCCAACTGGAGACACTCGAACTACCTCCAATAGGTCTTTCGCTGTGTAGTAGGGAGAAACTTCTCCAGAAATAGCTGTGTGAACTGCCCCCAAGTCAAGGTTGGCGACCCTGCTGGTTTAGCTAATTAATGATCCCTCCACCAAGTCTTGGCAGATCCATACAAGCGAAATGTAGCAAAATAAACTCTATTGGTCTCAACAATACCCATGTTCCAAAGAACCTCGTGACAACTATCTAGATAATCCTGGGGATCCTTAGTATATGTATCGCTGAATGCAGATGTGAAGAGCTTGGTGAACCTGTCCACCTTCCACAAAGCATCGACAGACATGGCTGCTCCATCGTCGATCAGAGCCACTACACCCGTCTAGACTGCTTCCACTGGCTGAACCACTAGAGTTTGAATCTTGGGAGCTACCTGCTTCGGAGTACGAGTAGTAAGAGTCTGAGCCCTTCCTCCAGCCTGAGAACTGGCTGGTGCTACAGAAAGCAAACCTGAACGGGTGACACTCTCCATGAGGCCCACCAATCGGACTAGAGTGTCCTGAAGAATTGGGGTAGCAATAAATCCCTCTGGGACATAAGTTGGGCCCACCGAAACTGCTGCGGCCAGAACCTTCTCCTCAAAATCAACTTGAGGCTCCGCCACTAGTGCTGCTGCTCAGGCCTGAGCTCTACCCATACCTTGGCCTCACCCTCTACACCTAGTGGTAGCGGTACCTGGGGGATCGGGCTGCTGAGCGGTATAACAGGAAGTGCGTGTTCTCACCATCCGCAAAAGAACAGAGTAGAAATTCAATTAGCATTTGAGAAAAAAAAATTGCACGACAAGAAAGAATAAATGTGAAGTTTTCCTAACCCTGTAGCCTCTGGGTGATAAATACAGACGTCCGTAACGATCCCTCAGACTCTACTAAGCTTGTCCATGAGTTGTGAGACCTATGCAACCTAGAGCTTTGATACTAATTTGTCACAACCTAGAATTTCCACCCTCGGGAATCGTGATGGCGCCTACTCGTGAAAGCTAGGCAAGCTACCTTCAAAATCATTAACCCTTTCCATTTTTTATAGGTTTTAAACAATTAAATTAATGGTGAATAAGCAAATAAATGAGCGAAAAGTAAAAAATTAGCAGAAGTTTAGATAAATAGAAAACCAAAACGTACAAAAGCCTAAACATGTTTCTACCCAACACCTGGTGTCACAATGTACACGGAATATCTAAGAGTTCTAAATACAAGAGTCTAAAACAATGAAGTAAAGCTCTGTCTCGGTACAAAAGGAAACAGTGCATAAAATAGATAGAAGAAATGTCGGTCCTGCGGACGCCTGTGGGACTGCCTTTGGATCCCATGGACTGAAGGATGGCTCCTTAACTACTGCTGCACCTTAAGCTGCTCTGGTATTTTCACATAATTGCAAAGTGTAGCATCAGCACAACCGACCCTATGTGATGGTAAGTGTTTGGCCTAACCCCCGCGAGGTAGTGACGAGGCTAGGACCAGACTCCACATAAACCTGTGTAGTTATATAATATATGGAAAAAGAAAACAAGTAATAAGAAGTTAAAAGAGAGGGGGAGGGGGGTAAATGCTTCGAGGGAAACAATTTGACTTAGGAGAAAACAAAAAATATGAAGGATCAGTACAATATCTGAAACAACATAATCATACTACTGTTGCAGCACGCAACCCGATCCATATGTATATATATAACTGTTACGGCACGCAAATCGATCAACTAAATATAATATATCTATGGCGACGTGCAACCCGATCCAATAATATATCAGTTGCGGCGTTCAACACGATCTACTAGGTACAATATCTGTTGCGGCATGCAAACCGATCAAATAGAGTATTTGTTGTGGCGTGCAACTCGATCCAATATAATATCTATTGCAGCATGCAACCCGATCCCCCCCCCCCCCCCACATATACAATATATACACACACACACACACACACACACACACACACACACACACACACACACACACACACACACACACACACATATATATATATATATATATATATATATATATATATATATATTCATTAATAAAAATATTGCAGTGCGCAACCTGTTCAAAATATGCAACATACACTGATCACAACAACAATCACGGTAGGGATATATATTCATTAATAAAAATATTGCAGCGCGCAACCTATTCAAAATATGCAACATACACTGATCACAACAACAATCACGGTAGGGATTAACTACAAATTACACTATCCCGATAAGGGAACTCAACAGTACAAGTATATATGTCCCGGCAGGGGAGAATCATTTATAACCAATCTCAATTCAACTTCTAACATCTCTATTATCATCACTTCTAACTCATAATTAACTTTCACGAAATAAACTAAGCATTTGCTCAATACCAAGGATTTACTCATTATTTTAACCATAGCACTATTCAAGAATTCAACAAGTCTAAATTTAAGACTCACGGTTATACTCGACACCAACGTATAGATACTCGTCACCATGCTAATACACCGTACTCAACAAGAAACACATAGTAATTATGATTTAACTCCTAGTCCCTCAAGCTAAGCATAGACCGAACACTTACCTCAAACTTCCACTGCCAATTCAATCATCAATTACCGCTTTTCCTATCGAATTTGGCTCCAAATCAATTGTATCTATACATAAATGACTTTAGTACATCAACAAATGCTAAACAATTCAAACCCAATGCCTAATTATAGCTTTCCAAGCATTCTTCCCAAAAACCTAAAAATCGACCCCGGACCCGCTTGGTCAAAACAAGAGGTTTGAACCAAAATCAAATCACTCATTCACCCACGGGCCTAAATATATAATTTGTTTTCAAATTTAACCCCAAAACGACGTCTAAATAAATAAAAATAAAAAATCCTAACTCTCCCCAACTCCCTAATATTCTATTCTTAATCAACTTGTTGTAGTCCTAGAAATTCATTAAATGTTGATGAAAATAGAAGAAAACGAGTAGGAGATTACTTACCCAAGAAGTTTTGGTGAAAAAACATTCATCAAGGATCACCTTAGATCTTTGGAGAAGAAGACGATTTGTAAAAAATTGAGAAATCTCGTAATGGATTATGATTTTGGAAGTTAAAAATAACTGGGTAAAATTCTTCTTCATGTTTGCTACAGACTCAACATGTTCGCGATGAGTCAGGTCCACAGACCTTTGCGCTATGTGGCTCGCATTCGCGGAGAGTAATCTCCTCGACCCTCATGTTTGCGTGCAAAGAGTCGCGTTCACGATGAATAAACTGGTGGCCCTTCCCCCTGTGCCCTACGCGTTCTCTAGTGGAAGGACGCGTTCGAGAAGGGTCTCCCGTTGAAATTCGCATTCGCATCTCAACCTCCGTGTTTGCGAAGAAGCCAAAATGGCACCTGGGATCTATACCATACGCGTTCAAGATAAGGACCACACAAACACGAAGGGTAAAATCCCTAGGCACTACAACAGAAAATCTGAAACACTTCTTAAACCAAAAACCATTCCGAAACACCTCTGAAACACTCCCGAGCCCTAAGGCTCCTAACCAAACGTATGCACTAACTCAACAATATCATACAAACTTATGTGTGTGATCATATCACCTAAATAACATCAAAACAATGAATAAAACCTCAAAATCATGAATTTTTCCTCAATTTTCATCAAGTTTCAGATATAAAAATTCAAGTCCGAATCACGTCTAATGACTTCCGTCTTAAACCAAATTTTACAAGAAGGACTTAAAACATATATAAGACTTGTACCGGGCACCGAAATCAAACTACATACCCGATACATTCGCTTTCTAATAAGATTTCATTTCAATTTTCCTTAAATATTTTTCGAAAACATTTTTACAGAAAAATTCATTTCTCGCGGTAGGGACTTTGAAATTTGATTAAAGGTAGACGCCCAAGTCCCATATTTTTCTGTAGACCCTCCGGGACCGTCAACTCACGGGTTTAGGTCTGTTTACCAAATATATTGACCGAAGTCAAATTTATTAATCTTAAAATTGAAACTTAGCATTTTTCACAGAATTTCATATTTAAGCTTTCCGATTATATGCCCGGAATTCACACGTAAATCGATGCAACTTTAAATGAGGTTTTTAAGGCCTCGGAGACATTGGATTTAATTAAACACAAGTGATTGCCCTTTGGGTTGTCACATTATCTTAGTAGAAATTCCAGTTTTTAATTAAAATACAACCTCAGACGGCTGAAGAAAATTTAATAATGTAACTAAATGAATTGAAGATGAAACAATTACTTAAATTTGAAGTTTTGAAAGATATGTCTATAAATATGTCAATTTATTGAAAACATGATAGGGTTCGTTCATAAAGTATCACAGCTGTAAGGAATCTAAACGTTTAAAATACTTGAATTTTTAACAACAAATAAACATAGAAAATAGAAAGTGCACAGTACCAAAATCCAATAACAAACAAGGATAAGGAAAACACACATATTATTTTCACTTTCATTTCATATCTTGTTGCACGCGTGCAACCACTCGCATTTCATATATCTTGTTGTAGGTGCAAACCGCTCCTATTTCATATTTCTCATTGCAGGCATGCAACCCGATCCTATTTCATATATATCTCGTTGCAGGAATGCAACCTGATCCCATTTCATGTATCTTGTTGTAGGCCTGCAACCCGATCCCCTTTCATATATATCTCGTTGCAGGCATACAACCTGATCCCATTTCATGTATCTTGTTGTAGGCTTGCAACCCGATCCCATTTCATATATATCTCGTTGCAGGCGTGCAACCCGATCCATTTTATATATCTCGTCACAGGCGTACACGATCCCATTTCATATATCTCGTTGCAAGCGTACATCCCGATCACATTTCATATATCTCCTTGGGGGCGTGCAACCCGATCTATATTTCGTATATCTCATTGCAGTTGTGCAACCCGGTCCTATTTCATAAATCATCATCAATCATAAAAGAATCCCGACAAGGAACAAGAGTATAACAACAACATTCCGGTATGGCATATAATATCATAGACAATAGCATCCCGGCAAGGAAGAAAATATCATAAACAATAATATCCCAGCAAGGGAACAATAGTATAAAGGATAATATCCCGGAAGGGGAACAATAATATAAGCATTAACGTCCCGGCAAGGGAATCAACAAGTAAATAATAAGGGTATTGGAAAAACCATGAAACGCGATAACCTCAACAAAACAACAATACATAATAAGCACGTGATAATTACACCAGTAACCATAACAATTGGACATGTAACATATTCTCTCAAAGTCATAAAGGAACTCACAATCAAGCAGTATCAAAACAATAAGGAATAAAATCACTTCAAATAAGATAATTAAGTTTCAATGTAACACGTGAGAATTAAAGGAAAGCTAACAATGTCATATGGAGCATATAGAGGCAAGTTAAGCAATTAGAAAACCCAATCATAACGGGATACTTTTCACATAAGGACCTAAGAACTCTAGAGGCAAATTTCTCACAAATAAGGCTGAGCACGCACTCGTCACCTTGCATTCATGGACTACAACTAGCATAAAAGTCTCAATTCCTAAGAGAAAGTCCCTTTATGCAAGGTTAGGCAAGGTACTTACCTCAAAGACGACAAATCGATACTCTAAAATGCATTTCTCGGGTGAAAGACCTCCGAACGGATCAATCTAACCAAATTAACTTAAAAGCACAAATAAAATATATAAGAAACTATTCCGGATCATAACGCCTCAATCTTTAACAAAATCCAAAAATTGGTCCAAAAGTCGATCCCCGGGCCCCCGCCTCGAAACCGGACAAATTTTACAAAAACTGAATACTCATTCCAATATAAGTTAAACCATATAAAATTTATTAAATTCTGATACCTTTTGACCCCTTAAATCATGATTTTTCATTTTAGGAATTTTCTTCAAAAACTAATATTTTCCTCAACTCAAATTGCAGATTAAATGATAAAAATGAAGATAAATTCATGAAATATAATCAATTCTAAGTTAAGAACACTTACCCGATCGTTTTGCTTGAAAAACCAATATAGGATCGCCCAAAATCGAGTTCTAGAACTCTAAAATGGTGAAAATGGCAAACCCTTGGAATATAGTACTATTTATTCTTCCTAAATCATAATGCATCACGTTTGCAAAGAAGAAAAATGAAGGCTGCCCAAGTAAATCATCGCAAACGCAACAATGCATCCACGAACGCGAACAAGGAAAATCTGATGGCCCAAAGACTACTCTTCACTAACACATGAACTAGTACGCGAACGCGAAGGGTGGGATGGCATAACTAATCAGACGCGATGGACTAACGCGAATGGGATGAATGAAAAGATAGAGCTATAGGAACCCGAGGCTTTTTACGCTAATGCAAAGAAGAAAAGTGAGGCGACCAGTAGTGACACTTCGCGAACGCGAGAGGGGCTTCGCGAACGTGAAGGAGGGTATCAGATACCATAAACAGCAGTTCAAAAACAAAATAAAAATGGCCCGTAGCCCACTCGGAACATATCCGAGGCCCTCGGGACCTCAACCGAATATGTTAACATATCCCATAACATCATTCAAACTTGTTCTAACATTTGGAACTCTCAAACTACATTAAAACACCAATTTAACATCGGTTTCAAGCTTAAGAACTCCAAAAACTCTCTATTTACGCTTTTGATAAAAAAGTCTATCAAACCTCGTCCAAATGGATTAATATTCTGCACACACGTTCAACTCTACAAAGCTACTCCAACTTCCAGAATTTCAGTCTGACCCTCAGATCAAAATTTCACTATCAACTGGAAACTTCAAGGATTCAACTTTTGACATTTCAAGCCTAAATTAGCTACAGACCTCCAAAGCACAATGTGAATGCGCGCTTAAGTCCAAAATTGCCATACAAAGCTATTGGAATCATCAAAAATTTATTGTGAGGTTGTTTACTCAAAAGTTCAATTCCGGTCAAATTCCCACTGTTTAAGTTCCAAAACTAGTTTCCACCTTCCAATTTGACTCTCAATCATCCGTTAACTGAATTCAACCATGTACGCCAGTCAATACACATATTATGAAGCTATTTGAGATCTCAAATTGCTGAACCAGATGCAATTGCTCAAAACGACCAGTCGAATCATTAGAGAGAAAGTATATGTATGTATTTACGTATGTATGTACGTACGTATGGATATACTTAAGTTTGATTCTTTTATTCTCTATCATCTAAATAGATAATGAGTTTTAATCGTCATTAATGAAATAGTTTTTGTATTATAGTTTATAATGGTTTTGCAATATAACTAGATAATCTTCTTAGAATTCTGTTATAAATTTATCTCTATTTTCATTTCATTAATAACAATCAAAACTCCTTTTTCTATATAGAATTCTATTATAAATTTATCTCTATTTATTAGTTATTTGTGTATTACTTACATTTTAATATGTTTATAATAATTTTAGTCCCTTTATTGTCATATTATAAATATATATTAGAGCTTTAATTGCTATATATAAAATTAAATTGTTTTATTCTTCTCATTTATTTCTCTATAGAATATATTACTTAAATTACTATTTCTCACTCTTCTGTTTTCATCTCACAAATAATTTTTCTTCTTTGTACTATCACTTTTGGTATATAAATTTTAATTACCGAAAGAAAAAAATCATGAATTTTAAAAAGTAAAAGAAAGAGATAAAGGTCGATATGCAAGGATAAATAGGTATTTAAAAAAGTCAATGAACGTAAAGAGGGAGGAGGGGGAGAATAACTATTATTTAATATTTAGGGTGGGAGTTTGATTTTTTAAGCAATGTGAGGGGTATAAATAATTTTTACCCACTATAGTATTAACTTAAAAATTAGTTTACTGCTTGAAGAAGTTATTATTCTTTTTTCCCCCTTTTGTTTACCATACAATGGATGCCAGCATTAATGTTAGATAAATAAATACATAAGGAGTGCAACCCAAGGAGTTAAGGAGAATTAAACATTTTGAACCAAATGCATAAATTCACAAGAGTCAAACTACATATCTAAAATACTTCTCCCGCTCGGAACCATCACTTCACATTAATCCTTTTGTTTGATGGAATTAGTCAAGTTAGAGTTTCGCAATATCTCAAAACGCCCGCAGATCTGCTATTGTTCTTTCCTATTCTACATATTGAGCTTCTGAAAGAAGAGTTCAATTAAAGATGGTCCAAGGTTTCAATAAGCGAAATTATAGTGAAACTTTCTCTCTCTAGAATGAACGCTCTTCTCTTAGGCCACTGATATGGCGACGAAAGCTAAAACTGGAGGAGGACGGAATAATGGACAGAGAGATGCTACAGATAGAGACCATAAACGTGTATTACAGACCTCGAAAGCAAAGAAATTCAAAAATGTGAACGCCATTCAAGGAATAACACCTATGGATTTGGAGAAATCAATGGAGGAATCATCAACAATGGCAAAAAACACACCAAAATCGAAGTCCTTGGCAGAACAAGCAGATGAAGAGGTTAGTGATGTAATACTGATTGAGGAAATTACACATGCAAAAACTCCAAAAATTGGGAATGCATGGAGTAGAATCGTAGGAAAAGGGGAAGCAAGTGAGGGATATGACCTAACTGGAGCTAGAGAAGAACAAGGGAAAGGGAATGTAAAAATTACGATGGAAGATATTAAGGATGAGATAATATACTAGAAATCAGCAGTTATATGTTATGTATTAGGGTCAAATCCCCCACAAACAATAATCGAAGGATATTTCAAATGGGTATGGGGAGCACTGGGAATTGATAAAATTGCACAGGTAAATAGGGGAGTCTTCTTGGTAGATTTCACTCATTAGAAAGCAAGGAAAAGGTAGTGGAAGAGGGAGTCAGATTGTTTGACAAAAATCCAATGGTAGTGAAACCATGGAACCCGGATAGTAAATTCAACAAATAGGTGGTTGACAAAATTCCTGTGTGGATTCATATAATGAATCTAGATATTAAGTATTGGGGGCAGGATGCACTGGCCAAAATAGCAGGACTGATAGGCAATCCAATTAAGGCAGATAAAGCCACTATACAAAGGCACAGGCTGCAATTTGCAAGGATACTTATAGAGGTGAAAATGGATCAGGAGTACCCAGAAATTGTAATATTTTAGAATGAATGGGGAGGAATCATAGAGCAGGATGTGAGATATGAATGGAAACCAACCTACTGCATAGCTTTTGCCAACTATGGACATGATATGAAGGAATGCAGAAAACAAATAAGAGAGGAGAAGAAGTAGAAAGAGCAGTGCAGAAAAAGAGGACACTACATAAATAGAACAGAGAGACACAATAGGAAAGCAAAAGAAAATAGAAACAATTGACCAGAACAACAGATCAAAACACAGGAAAACAATAGGAAAAGTTGGAAAACGTAGCAGAAGCAAAATGGAACAGGAAAAATGGCTGGTAGTGCAAGGGAGAAAAGCATGGAGAAATAAAGGAAACCATAATAACAATGAAATAGATACACAAATAAATAGCAGGAACAATGAAATACAGAAAGAAGGGGAGCAAGAAAAGGGGAAACTACAGGAAAAGAGAGGAAGCAGCAACAAAATAGGGCAAGGTGGGGGGCCTCAACCCCACTCCCCTAATGGATAGGATTGGATTTTGGAACACTAGAGGTCTAAACAGGAAAACCAAACAGAAGGAAGTAAATCTATTCCATTACAGCAAACAGGTTGGATCTTTTGGGTTCTTGGAAAAAAAGATTAAGAGAGCTAAGGCAAACAAAGCTGCTCTTAATCTTTGTATGGGTTGGTCTTACACAAACTATCATTTAACACATAATACATGGAGGGTATGGATACTGTGGAGGCCACAAATATTCACAATACAGGTAGGGAAAGTAACTGAATAAATGATTCACAGCAAGATCACACACAGAAGCACAAGGAAGAGAATGAACATTACAATGATATATGGATGTAATGACCAAGCAACAAGGAAATAATTGTGGAGAGATATACGAAATATAGTTGATCATATTAAAGAAGCATAGGCACTAATGGGAGACATGAATTCTATAATCAATCAAGAGGATAGAGCGGGAAATAAAGTGACTTATGCTGAAATTAAAGACTTTAAAGAATGTGTGGAATACTGTGAATTACAGGAGATGAAGTCATCAAGATATTTTTATACATGGAGTAACAAGCAAGATAGTGATGCCAGAGTACTTAGAAGAATAGACAGGGTTTTCATCAATGATGAATGGATCATTAAATAGCAATATGCTGAAGTGCATTACATGCCTGCAGAGGAGTATGATCACAACCCTGCAATTATTCAATCGGAAGGGGATAAAGGACTAAAAAAGAAGAGATTCAGATACTATAATATGTAGAGCATGGATGGATCCTTTATGAGCAGGGTGGAAGGAAGCTGGAGCCAACAAAGCCAAGGAACAAAAATGTATCAGGTGGTTGGAAAATTGATAGACATAAGAAAGAACTGAACAAGTTGAATAATGACAGATTCAATGAAGTGGAGAAAAGAGAAGAAAATAGTAAAAAGAGGCTGATAGAGAATCAGGAGAAAATATAAAGTGATCCTAGAAATGAAAAACTAAATAGAGAAGAGAAAGAGCTGACTAAGGAATATACATACTAGGATGAGGCAAAAATAAACTACCTAGGAAGTAAAGTGCAATGGCTCAAATATGAAGACATGAATACTAGCTACTTCCACTCAGTGATCAAGGCAAAAAGAGAAGCAACAAGAGTGTTCACCATTCAGAATATTCATAGGGAAACAGTGCACAAGACAGAGGAAGTTGAGAAGCTTTTCTGGAGTTTTACAAGAATTTACTGGGCACAGAACAAAAAAACAGGAACCATGTTGCAAGCAGCATTGTACCGGAAGGACCAAGAGTATTAGAAGAAAAAAGATCACAATTGACTAAAAGATTCAGCCAGTAGGAGGTCAAAGAGGCAGTACGAGGCATAGAAGGTACAAAAGCACTAGGACCAGATGGGTATGGAAGCCGATTCTTTAAGATAGCTGGACTATTGTGGGCAAAGATATCACAGAGGCAGTGTTGGAATTCTTTCAACCTGGGAAGACGCTAAGGGCAAAGAACAACACTACAATAATTCTAATTCCACAATCCTCTCATACAGAAACAGTGGGAGACTACAGACGTATAGCATGTTGTAATGTGGTATACTAGATCATATCCAAGATGTTATGCAATAGATTAAAGAAGGTGTTACCAGATATCATCTCACAAAATCAGAGTGCATTTGTTGAAGGCAGGATAATAGTGCAAAATATCCTGATTTGTCAAGATCTAGTTAGAATATATAACAGAAAAAACTCTACAAAAAGCTGTTTGATCAAGGTGGACTTCAATAGCCTATGACTCTATAGAATGGAAATTTGTAGAAGAGATGTTACATGCTTTAAATTTCCCTGGGAAATCCATAAGATGGATAATGTAGTACATATCTACAACCAGCTATAGAATTAGCTTAAATGGAGAATGGTATAAAAATATAACAGGAAAGAGAGGGCTAAGGCAGGGGGATCCAATATCACCTCACATGTTTGTGATCTTTATGGAATACTTTACCAGAGTGATGGGGCATGTAGCTCAGCAAATGGAATTCAGATATCATACCAAATGCAAAGGACTGAAGCTAACAAACTTATGTTTTGCAGATGACATGATCCTGTTTATTAAAGGGGATTATACTTCTGCAATGCTTATGTTAAGGGGTGTCATGACATTCTCCAAGGCTTCAGGGATGACAATCAATGCAGAAAAATCAAACATCTTCAGTGCAAATATGAACATAAAGAACATTGAAGATATAAGTGAGATGACTGGGTACAAGAGAGAAAAACTATCATTCAAGTACTTGGAAGTGCCTATATCTCCAAAATAATTGAATGTAGTAGACTGTGAAAAGCTAATAGATATGATCTTAATAAGAATCAAGGGATGGGAGTCGAAACATCTATCTTATGCAGAGAGAACTCAACTGGTGAATACTATACTACTGCACATGCACACCTACAGGGCATCTATATTTATACTACCTAAAAAAGTAATGAAGACAATCATATAAATATGAAGGAACTATCTATGGGATGAGAAAGTAACTACTAATAAACCACCTCTGGTAGCATGGGATGTTGTATGTAGGCCAAAAGAAGAAGGAGGTTCAGGGATTCAAGAATTTACTGCATGGAATGAAGGGGCAATTACAAAATATGTCTCGAGCATTGAACAAAAGAGTGATACTTTATGGGTTAGATGGGTAAATCATATCTATATAAAAGGGAAAGACTGGTGGAAATATAAAGCACCACAGGATAGCACATGGTACTGGAAGAAGATATGTGATATCAAAAGCATATTTCAAGCTCGATTTGAGCAACAAGGCTGGAAGGGACTAAACAAACAATACACTGTTAAAGAGGGATACAAATGGAAAAGAGGTGAAGCACCTAAATGGCCATATACTAGAGGATTTGGAACAGATTAAATGTACCAAACCATAGCTTCGTAGGATGGCTGATAATAAGGAGCAGGAACAAATTAAATGTACCAAAACATAGCTTCATATTATGGCTGATAATGAGGAACAGACTACTTACAAGTGATTGACTACACAAGATAGATGAAAGCCAGGGGAAAACTTGTCTTCTATGTGACAACCATGATGAAACAATATAACACTTATACTTTGAGTGCCAATTTGCAAGGAGAACTGTGGAGGAGCTATGCAACTGGCTGGGAGTAAGGAACAACAACTTAGATCAGAACAACATATGGAGGAAATCTGGAAGAATAATCAAAGGCAGATTATGCAGAGGATTTGTGACTGCTATGATAGCAACAGTCATGTATGCAATATGGAAAGCAAAGAATAAAGCTCTATGGAACCAAAAAGTGCCAATACTAGAGAGAGTGTGGAAGAGTATAAAAGAAGATAGCAAGCATAGAATACAGTTGAGAAGAGACAACAGAAACAACAGGAAAGAAAAAGAATGGATAAAATGTTTGTATAGATAGAATATCATAGAGCAAAACTACATAGTAGGGATGTATAGAAGGAGGATAACAATAGAATAGCTTATAGTTATAGCTAGTTATAAATGTAAATATTCTTGTCGGGTAGAAATTTATAAAAAATCTCTTTTACCAAAAAAAAAAGGTTTTCAATAAGCGGACATAAATTTGGGTCAATTTCACTTTATGATCAATGAACTTTTCTAATATAACAACATAATTACAAAAGTACTTATTGTCACATTAGAATAACTGAACTCTACTCACTAGAATAAATACACGGATCACCTATTATTGATTTGGCCGTTTTGGACCTCGATTGCATGATGTTAGTGTACTTGTGGTCAAGAAACTTTTTGATGTTGATCGAGTTTGGTTCGTACGTTTGAAATAAACGTTATTTCTAAGATGTTTTCTTCTTCCAAAAAAATGAAGAACTTCCTCAATTTTATCTTATCTAACACTATTTTTTTACTTCATTCCAAGATTATCGACACATGTCAATTTAATACTCTTTAGTTTTAATCTTCTCATTTATCCTTAATGATATTAACATATAGTATAGCAATGACATGAATATTAAGGCGTAGGTAGACCACAAGACTGATTCTTACATTTGGTTTATTAGTATATGTTTAGCTTATGTTTCATAAAAATTCTTTTTTTTTTCTTTTAAATTTCATGGCCAATCAAATACAGTCATAACAAATGAAGCCGAGGGAATACTATATGTAATATAATCCCCCAATTTTGGAAGAATATTTTACATGCAAGAACAGATAAAAAAAATTCTGGAACTCCTATTAACACCTACCCCACCATGAATATGGACCTCAAAATTAACACATCTCTCTGGAGAACAAAGAACTAACACACAATTCTATTCTCTCCCGAAACCGAACATATATTAAATGTAATGATTGAGACATAATTCACATTACGAATTCAAAGGCAAAAATAAGTTCCAAAAAAACAAAACCGAAATCACATGACATGAATAACATTGGATTTCCTACCAGTAAAGCCTCCCTGATCTTGTGAAGACTTGTTCAAGAACTCGATACAATCATCAATAGCTTCATTGTAATGAGAAGTTGATGAGTAATAATAAGAACTACACGAGGTCTTGGGCGGGTCAGGCCTATCACACGATCCACCGCCCTTCGCTTCTTGAGTCTGAGTAGATCTGGATGATACGAAAATTAAACGCATGAAAGTTTTGCGGAAGCGATCAAAGATTTTCATGGCTAAGAAATTGATCAACTTAGATCTATTAAGTGTTTGAGCAGTACTCTGAAATATTTCTAAGTCTTTTCAACTACTATTGCCTTGAACAGAAGGCTAAATAGTAGACTTAGAGTACATTAGTAACATTCTAATTAATTATCGTAAAAATTAGAATAACATTTCCAGCCCACAAGAACACAATTATAAGCCTCCGGGAAACGCAGTGTTATCATGTCTGTCGTATGCTGTTGCAAAAAGAGAGTGAAGTTTCCCAAAATGTTAAGAGTATATTGTCCAATTCAAGGTATGAGGATACATATATTCACAAGGAAAAAAAATGATGTTTCAGCTTTCAGCCATGTGACCAAATCATTCGTGTGTGCTTTTGATGTCTTCTCCCAATTGTTTATTCAGTTCTTTTCATTAACTTCAAACTAATTAATAATCAAGTCTTATACCAAAACATTCCCTTTGGAATTCAAGGAGTTCATTTGAATAATCATAGCATCAATCATCGTGTCTCTTAACGGCTTTTTACGGTCAAAACATAGCTTGCTTGATTTGGTACGACTGATCGAAATCGGGAAGAAAGATCAAGGCTTAGTATCGGTTATATCGGAATATGGTACGAAAATGGGTTGGTAAGCTCGTGGATCAATGGACGACCAAGATAGAGACCAGCTATGATCGAGATCGAAGCGAGAAAGAGATCGAGCAAGATCAAAAGAAGCATGCTACGTCAAATAACAGAAAGCTAAGATATTCGTGATCTGGCAAGGATCGTGGTGGAAATCTCGGCATGTATCGAGTCAGGATCGGTTATTTATCCTATCATGGGATTTGCTTCTGTAATTAGAATTATACCATAAATAGGATTCTTTTACTATATAAAAAGAGTCTTAATCATTTTGTAATCATCATATATTCACGCATAATCAAGCAATATACTATATTTTTCTCTCTTAAAATCTACTGTTCAGTTCATACTTTTTCAACAGCATACTCATTTGGTTCGAAGTCAATTTAGTTTGAAGGTCACAGTTGCTTATCACATTGGTTTGCTTTATTTTACTGTTAATGTTCAGCTTTAATTCTCATATTTATCAGTTTGTGCCAAGTATCACATATCCTTAAAATCACTTATAACTTTATTTGTTATCCAATTTTAAGGGTAAACAGTTTGTCGCCCACCGTGGGGCTAAAAATAATAGTGATTGCCTGGTACAATTTTAGAACTGCACACTATTTTATACTTGTTCTTTGAAATATTTTTTATTCCATGATCAACATATTAAGCTCTCAACAATCTCCCATACACACAAATAACAACCTTGGTCTTCATGGTGAGAACGAAAATATAGCCGCCCTAGGAAGCGGAGTACCTCCATTAAACCCTGATGGAGCTCCGGCCGTGAACCCAATCGACGTTAGCTCCCATATCGCCATTAATGGAAATTTAGGCGTCGAACCTGAAAATAGCATCCGCAGAGATGCTCGAGCAGTCGATCAGAATGCACAGAGCGGTGAAGAAGGAAATATTAGCCTTCGAATGATATTCGAAATATTGCAGACTCAACAAGCTGTAATAGCACAACTCCAAAATCAAAATCGTGCACCAAGTAGGATCGAGATTGAGCCATCACATAAAGTTGTTCATAGAGCCTAATTTGTTACAAAGATATCGAATGGAAGAGAATCAGAGACTAATCTTGCTATCCTAAAGATGCTAGATGAACTGACAAAGCGAATCGATACTAGGGAAAAGAAGATAGAGAAAAATGATAAGAAATTGGAAACTTATCATTCCAGGGTCGACCGAATCCCGGGTGCATCCCCAATATTGAAAGGGCTAGATTCTAAAAGGTTTGTACAAAACCTTTCCCCCAAAATGCGACTCTGAAGCCAATTACTGAGAAGTTTTGTATGCCTTAGATTTAAAAGTATAATGTGACAACTGATCCGACTGAGTACTTTACCTCATTTACATGCGCCATCAGAGGAAATGAATTGTAAGATGACGAAATTGTAATTCGTATTGCTGAAGACATTTAGGGAGACTCTATCAAAGGGTGCCATCATATAGTACCATAAATTACCTCATAATTCTATTGATTCATTTGCTATGCTTGTACATTCCTTTGTAATGGCGCACACTGTAGCCACTAAGATTGCAACAAGAAAGTCAGACCTATTAAAGGTAGTCAGAGAGATAACGAGATGCTCACGGAATTCATATCTCAGTTCTGAATAGAGAGAATAGATTTGCTGTCAGTTACTGACAATTGGGATTTTCAACCTTTCACTCAAGGTCTCAACGATCGGAGTTCCATAGCTTCACAACAATTAAAGCAGAATTTGATCAAATATCTAGCTGTCACTTAGGCCGATGTACATAATCGACATCAGCTGATGATTAGGATCAAGGATGATCAATTGGGGGCTCCAACCGATTCATTTTATCATAACAAGCACGTGGACAAAGTTAAATAGGACTTTGACTAGGAACCACGATTGAACAGAGACCGATATCAGCCATATTAGAGATCAGAGAAATAACAAGCCTGGACACAATCTTGTATGAAATAATAGAAGGAATGATCGGGGACAAAGCTCCCGAGGGCTCATGAGCATGAGTGGTTTCAATAGGGAAGTCCATAGAAGCACCTCGATTGTTAGAATATAACTTCAGCATAGATGCTTCCACCTTAGTTTCAGCCATTAGGCGTATCAACGATACCAGGTGGCCTCGACCTTTACAGACCAATCCGGCCTAGATAAACCCAAACAAAATATGCAAGTATCATGGCACCCATGGCCATAAAATAGAAGATTGCAGATAACTAATAGAGGAAACAACCAGAATGTACAACGAGGGGAATCTTTGGGAATTCATAAGTGATCAAGCCAAGAACCACTTCACAAACATAGATTCAAACAAATAGAACCAGCAAGAAGATCCACAACACTCAAAGTACAGGGGGGCTGAATTACTTATTTTTATCAACTTTTATCAATATTTAACTAGATCAAGAATTATTCAACTTGAGGTAACGATAAGATAATAATAATAAATTCAGAATTTAAATGCAGCAAGTAAAGACATCAAAATTTTTATACTGGTTTGAATTCAATGTGAATCCTAGTCCGATCCCATTGGGTTGAAAGGGTGTTCTCTTTTAGTGATTGTAGTTTCGTGAGTTTACAGATTGAATGACGTAGCTTTACACCAATAACTTAGTCTCTATATCTCTCTTCTCTTTTCTTGATACAATACCTCACCATGTTTATCTCTTTTTATTCTCAATCCACATAGCATCCTTTGCAACTTTCTTATAGGCTATGGGCTCAACTATTGTAGAAACCTTGTTGAAATAGCTTTGGTACTTTGGTGTTCCTTTGCCATAGGATATGTAGTTAGTGATGGGATATACCGGTTCCCTTTTGTGTTATGAGATAATCTCTCAACAAAATAGGTTGTACAGAGGTCCTCGAAGAATTCCTAAGTGCAGTATCAAATGCCATGCTTTGATTAGGTTCATGATGCTCATCTTCCTGTATGATTTGAATGATGCCTTCAGATGATGAGTTGTCTTACAACTCATTGTCTTCCTCTGCATTATCAGTTATGTGTTCGATTGAGCCTTTATCCACATCTGGATCTTGTCCTAAACTTTGTCAATTGTTTGTAACTTCTACCTATGGTATTCTAGCATCAAGTATGCCGAATCCAGATGATCAACATGAGAACTGTGACTGATAGGAGACTCTTATTATTTTTTAGAAGGAAACACATATTCCTTACGTAGTTACATAGCAGATCTAATGAAACTATAATATTATTTGGAGAAAAAATCGTAGATGGTTCGATCAAAGTATATGTCTCCAACTCTTACGGTTGTGTATAAATACTTTGAAGAAGACCGTTGAAGCTGAAGAGATTTTCCAACCCAAGAGATTTGATCCTTGGAAGAGATTGATTCTTTCCAAGAATAAGGTTTATTACCATTACTATTCCTTGATGTGTGGACTTTGACAGATTTCCATCTTTAAGTCTTGACAGCTGTCAGATTTTCTTCTTGAATCTGGATCCTTCCAGTAATAGCTTCTTCTTAATTATCTTTCCGGATCTTCAATGGTTCTTTTCCTTTTTAATGTTGATTCCTCTCCTTTGATTACTTCAGCCAATCCTTGTGAATGCTTGAATCAATCTCTAATTGATTTCTTCGTTAAGCTTGGATTTTCTATTTGCACTTAGATCTTGGATGATTTCCTTGAGTTCCTACATGGAAAGCAATTATGTTTTCATCAATAAAACTAAAATCTAACAATCTTCCCTTTTTTGATAATCAACGAGAGGCTAGAGGTTTGGAGACATACCTCGAGTGCAAATTTCGAGCCAAGCCGACGGAAATGGGAGTGGAAGTGAGGCTTGACTCTAAAGCCATCCCTAAGAGGGGTAGTTTCAAGTACCTTGGGTCAGTTATTCAGGGGATCGGAGAGATCGATGAGGATGTCGTACACCGTATAGGGGTAGGGTGGATGAAGTGGAGGTTAGCAACGAGAGTCTTATATGGCAAGAAAATGCCACCGTTACTAAAAGGTAAGTTTTATAGAGCAGTGGTTAGACTTGCCATGTTGCATGGGATTGAGTGTTGGCCGGCTAAGAACTCACAAATCCAGA
Organism: Nicotiana benthamiana; assembly: GCA_034376525.1. Classification (NCBI taxonomy): domain Eukaryota; kingdom Viridiplantae; phylum Streptophyta; class Magnoliopsida; order Solanales; family Solanaceae; genus Nicotiana; species Nicotiana benthamiana. Next base: position 23,806,515 of record CM067324.1, on the reverse strand, counting down.
AGATGAAAGTACCAGAGATGAGGATGTTGAGGTGGATATGAGAGCATACAAGGATGGATAAGAGTAGGACTGTAGATATTCCAGAGAAGGTGAGCGTGACCCCCATAGAGGACAAGATGCGCAAAGCAAGACTCGGATGGTTTGGGAACATTTAGAGGAGCAGCACCGATGCACCGGTGAGATGGTGTGAACGAATAGATATGGTGGGCACGAGAAGAGGTAGAGGGAGACCTAAGAAGTATTGGGGAGAGGTGATCAGGCAGGATATGACGCATCTTAGGATTACTGAGGATATGACCCTTGACAGGGAATTGAGGAGGTCGAGCACTAAATTTGTAGGCTAGGGGGAAGCTGTGGATATTTCTACAGCGCACTAGAGTGAGACAATCCAGTTAAGAGTTAATCTTAAGATGCTATAAATTTGCAACTGGTGCTGGGATTTATCTGTTTGATATTAGTATACCTTGCATCTTTTTTCGTATTTCCTACATTTCTTATATTGTTGTTATAAGAACCACACGTTCTGATAAGCTTCAGGAGAATTTGGGCGCATCAAAGCATACTTTCAGGTTTTTCTACTGGGAACTGGTGCCTATTTCACCGGCGAGGATCTCCGGCAACTCTCGTTCAGACTCGCGGCAGGACGCAATAGAGCCGCACTTTCTGCTAAGATTCAGGGAAACTTGGGCGCAGCAAAGCACACTTTCAGGTTTTTCCACCGGGAGTTGGTCTCTTGTTTACTTTGTGCACCTTTTTACGTATTTTAGCTAGCATTGCGAGTGTGGTCTATTCTGTTGTTATCTAGTTTGCTACATTTGCGATTTTCGCTATAGTGCGTGTGTGTGCCACTGTACCCCACATCGGTTGGTGGGATAGTGGCCGCGGCGGGGGATGATAGCGTAAGGTCATGTCCTCAGGGGGCGGGGGTGGTCGCGGGGGTAAGTAGTGGAGCAGGGGGTGGTCCTACGGGTAGGGCGGGAGGTAAGGGTGGGAAGAGGGCTGCAGACGCTCATAGATTAAGGATTGGGTCATGGAACATAGGCACTCTGACGGGTAAGTCCATTGAGTTGGCGAAGATTCTTCAGCAGAAGAGGGTTAACATAGCGTGCGTCTAGGAGACTAGGTGGAAAGGGACAAAGGCGCGGAATGTTGATGGGTTTAAGCTGTGGTACTCTGGGCTCGTGAGGGGTAAGAATGGAGTGGGTATCTTGGTTGATAGGGACCTAAGGGAGTCCGTGGTCGAGGTTAGGCGAGTGAATGATAGGTTAATGTCTATTAAGCTGGTTATTGGGGGTGGCGTCCTCAACGTCATCAGCACTTACGCGCCGCAAGTAGGCTTAGACGAGGAGGCTAAAAGGCGCTTTTGGGAGGACTTGGATGATCTGGTGAGGAGTATGCCCCAATCTGAGAAGTTAGTTATTGGAGGGGACTTTAATGGTCATATTGGGGCTGAGGCTGGTGGCTATGATGAGGTGCATGATGGCTTTGGCTTTGGGGCCAGGAACGGAGGAGGCACTTCGCTGCTTGATTTCGCCAGGGCGTAGGAGCTCCTGATTGCGAACTCGACATTCCGGAAGAGGGAGGAGCATTTGGTCACCTTCAAGAGTTCGGCGGCGAGGACGCAGATTGATTACATCCTCATCAGAAGGAGCGATAGGGGTTTGTGCAAGGACTGCAAGGTTATTCTGGGAGAGTCTCTTTCAACTCTTCATAGACTACTTGTAATGGATGTCGATCTCTGGTTGAAGAAGAAGAGGAGGGGCGCCCGGGGTCAACCGCGGATTAGATGGGGAGCTTTGTCTAAGGAGAAAGCCCAGGAGTTGGGAAGGAGGTTAGTGGAGGGCGGAGCTTGGAGAAGTTATGGGGAAGCAGACGCTATGTGGGCAGTTACGACGAACTTGGTTAGGGGGGTAGCACGGGACGTGCTCGGGGTAGCAAAGGGATATTCAGGCAGACATCAGGGTGATTGGTGGTAGAACGAGGTAGTCAAAGGAAAAGTGGAGGTGAAGAAGGCGGCGTTCGCTAGGTTGGCAGGGAGCACAAGCGAGGAGGAGCGGAGAGCGAACAGGTTGATCTACAGGGAGGCGAGAAGAGAAGCTAAGATGGCAGTCACGGAAGCTAAAAACGCGGCGTTCGGTCGCATGTATGAGGAACTAGGGGAGAGAGGTGGGGATAAGAAGCTATTCCGGTTGGCAAAAGTAAGGGAAAGGAAGGCTCGTGATCTAGACCAAGTCAGGTGTATCAAGGACGAGGATGGTAGAGTTCTGATGGGGGAATCGCAAATCAAACAGAGGTAGAAGGCGTACTTTCGGGACCTTCTTAATGAGGAGGGGGATCGGAACATAGAGCTAGGGGAGCTGGGGCATTCAGAGCGACATAGAGACCTTGGGTACTGCAGGTGCATTAGGGTGGAGGAGGTCTTAGGGGCGTTGCGTAGGATGAGTAGGGGTCGAGCGACCGGGCCTGACGAGATCCCGGTGGAGTTCTGGAAGTGCATGGGTAAATCTGGAGCGGAGTGGCTCTCTAGGCTGTTCAATGCGATCTTCAAGACTAAAAGGATGCTGGATGAGTGGAGGTGGAGTACAGTGGTGCCCTTGTACAAGAACAAAGGGGACATCCAGTGCTGCAACAACTATAGGGGCATCAAATTAATAAGCCACACGATGAAGGTTTGGGAGAGGGTGATTGAGGCGCGGGTGAGGGAGGCGACAACTATCTGGGAACCAGTTCGGTTTCATGCCGGGCCGCTCCACCAAAGAGGCTATTCACCTAGTCAGGCGGCTGGCAGAACAATTCAGGGATAAGAAGAAGGACCTTCATATGGTGCTTATTGACTTGGAGAAGGCGTATGACAAGGTCCTGAGGGAGGTGCTATGGAGGTGCTTGGAGGCGAAGAGTGTGCCAGAAGCCTATATCAGAGTAATCAAGGACATGTACAATGGAGCTAAGACTAGGGTTAGGACGGTAGGTGGCGAATCAGACCATTTTCCTGTGGTAATGGGGCTCCATCAAGGATCGGCGCTGAGCCCCCTGTTGTTCGCCTTAGTGATAGATGCTCTAACCCGACATATCCAAGGGGATGTGCCTTGGTGTATGCTCTTTGCTGATGATATAATATTGATAGACGAGATGAGGGCCGGTGTTAGTGAAAGGTTAGAGGTATGGAGACAGACCCTCGAGTCTAAGGGTTTCAAAATAAGTAGATCTAAGACAGAATATCTGGAGTGCAAGTTTGGCGACGAGCCGAGTGGGGTAGGCAGGGAAGTGATGCTCGGTTCTCAGGCCATCGCCAAGAGGGACAGTGTCCGATATCTTGGGTCTGTGATTCAGGGGGACGGAGAGATTGACGGGGACATCACCCATCGGATAGGAGCGGGGTGGTCAAAGTGGAGGCTTGCTTCAGGGGTCCTGTGTGACAAGAAAATTCCACACAAACTCAAGGGGAAATTCTACAGAGCCGTGGTTAGACCTGCGATGTTGTATGGGGCGGAGTGCTGGCCCGTGAAGAACCCTCATGTTCAGAGAATGAAGGTTGCGGAGATGAGGATGCTTAGGTGGATGTGTGGGTACACCATGCTAGATAAGATCAAGAATGAAGTTATTCGACAGAAGGTAGGGGTGGCCCCGGTGGACGAGAAGATGCGGGAAGCGAGGCTGAGGTGGTTCGGGCATGTACGGAGGAGGGGTCCCGATGCCCCGGTGAGGAGCTGCGAGCGGCTGGAGATTGTTGGTGGTCGGCGAGAGAGAGGGAGGCCTAAGAAGCATTGGGGAGAGGTGATTAGGCAAGACATGACTAGAATGCAGGTAACCGAGGACATGACCCTTGATAGGGGAGTCTGGAGGTCTAGAATCAGGGTTGTAGGCTAGGGGCTCATAGAGTTCTTCGTACGCCTCTTCTGGGGTTGGGTGTGGGATAGTAGGGTCACTCATAGATGATTAGTGTTTTAGCTTATGTCCCCTTATGGCTGTTAGTATAGTAGTTTCTGCTTGTTATTATTGCATGCGACTGTATTTATGTTTCTTATGTTTACATAATTATTTACGTTATTTCTGCGGGATTACTTATGCTTTATTATTTTGTTTTGTCTTGCCTTTGTTTCTAATTTTGTCTTTGTTTTAATGCAGCTTTTCATTTTATCCTACGCGCTGAGGGTCGATTGGAAACAGCCTCTCTGCCCTTTCGGGCAGGGGTAAGGCTTGTCTACATATTACCCTCCCCAGACCCCACCTGGTGGGAATATACTGGGTAGTTGTTGTTGTTGTTGTTTGTTATTTATGTTATGTTATGTATTTATGTTATTTTTATGTTATTTTAGTAAGCTTCTATTGATAGTACTAATATATCGTCTCTTGTTGTTGTCTTGAGTCGAGGGTCTCCTAGAAATTGCGTCCCTACCCCTCGGAGTAGGGGTAAGGTCTTTGTACATATTACACTCCCCAGACCCGACTTGTGGGATTATACTAGGTTGTTGTTGTTGTTTCTCCTTTTTGATAATGATATATATATATATATATATATATATATATATATATATATATATATATATATATATATATATATATATATATAAACACAAGTTAATTTTCTTGTATTTTACTCCCCCTCAATGAGTGCAGTTGACTCCCCCTCAATAGGTTCAATTAGGACTACTTCTTTTAGTCGACTTCTCATATAGGATCTATAGTCGACTCCCCGGAAATAGATATACCTGCATGAATATATGTATAACCTTCTTTGCATTTTTGACATAAAAAAATAGGGGATAAAAAAATAAGAATATACACTAGATACTAAAGCAAAATATATAGCATAAGATGCATGAGAGGCATGCACATTTATAGAAAAGCAATAGAAACAATCATCGAATGACTGCTTACCCAGTTCAAAATAGCACAGCAAAAAAATTATTTAAAACTTCCACACTAACGACGCAAGAAATAACTAAGGGTGTTTCAAATCGCCTCCTTCAATTGTTCAAAGCTGGCATTAGTTGAGATGATCACTCCATCAAGCCTGTCGTGTACTTCCTTTAGTGCCTTGACTGCGTTTTCCCTATATCTGAGAATTGCAACCCTTATCTTTGAAACATCGACCATATCTCTTTGGAGATTGAATGTATGTCCCCAATAGTGGATTGAGTAAGAGCAATAACATCTTTTTATGGTGTTCAGCAGGTTGTTAATGGCAGTCAGTTTCTCAGTAAGGTCAGGATTACTAAGACTATGTTAGGAAATAGAGGCTTTGGTCTTGGGATCATGTTGAACATGCTTGACTTCAACTTCTTGTTTCTTATCCCAGGATCCCTTCACACACACATACCCCATACTAGCAAATGCCCTAGAATTGTAAGATTTTGAATTAGATACGAAGAGATATTTAGATATAGAGATATCATGGGCTTCCAGAATATGATTGGCGGTCATGCCATAGGGCAGACTGGTAGGATCATCAACACATTCAATCATATAATTTATGACCCAGGAGGACAATTTGATCTTGAGTTTGGTCACAAGGTAGTAGATAATAAAGGCATCTCGTTGAGAGAATGTGGAGAAAGAGCCAGTACGGGGGAGTAGAGTAGTTGCAACATGTGGGATAGAACACAAGTTTCAAAGCTAACATCACTTGTACCTAACTGGTTAGGGAGGGATTCAGATGAACACTCAACAATACAATATTTTGCTTGATCAAGGGTTATTTTAAAGTCATCAGACCAAGAATTTTTTAAAAGCATGGGAAAACTAGAACACTTACACTGAAAAATTGAGTTAAACATGGTACAATCAAGAACGATGTGCATTCCTAGTAATAAGGATTCTAACTTATCGGACTTACTAAAGCGAAGATTGGTATAAGACATTCTCACAAGAGGTTCATACACTTTGGGAGGGGGAATGGATAGGAATTTTGACCAGCCTTGATAAACAAACAGATTTTTTACCTTATACTTTAGGGCTTCCCTATCATCAAGGTCGACTACTCTCCTATGATCTATTGGTTTGTCTTTCAGAGCAATGAAAAAATTCTTGTTTGGAGAATAACATAAATTTAGGCCAGATTCTAAAGAACTTGAAAGATCTATTTTGGATTTCTTTAGAGTAAATGATTCATGGGGTTCTTCCAAAGTCCTTTTTCCTAGGTCTTTTTCTCCTAGAGGATGAGAATGATCTGATAGTTCTGCCAGAGCGGAAGCAAAACCTTCTGAGTGGTTGGACCCTAGGTCTACTTGTTCAGGAGGCTGAGAAGAGGGTTTTGTTCTGGAACAAGTACTTTTCCTGGTGGAAGCTGAGGGATTTTTAGAGTGTTTAGACATGGAGTAAACATTTTGGAGAGAGTTTCATATAGGGTTTCTAAGATGGTTTCTAGGCGATGGAAACGATGGGGATTGAAATAGGGGTTCATATGTTAAAAAGATAGTTCTACCGGTTGGGTACAAAAAAGGAAAGGGTGTTATTTTAACAGGCGTGATGATTTCTTTTTGTTTCTTAGAAGCTACCCTAATGGGAAAGCAGAGAAAAAGAGAGGGAATTCAATGGTGGTATTAATGACTATGAAAAGACAAAGTTTAAACATTAGGCATACAAGATATAACAATATCGCATAGGTCCTAATATTGATGATCAATAGAAATAATACCAAGTAATTCTCTTAAAAAGTAAAATATATCTTCAAGTAAAGGCTTAGTGAAAATATCTGCAATTTGATCCGTAGTACCAACAAATATAATTCTATATTTCCCTTAAGAACATAATCTCTAATGAAATGATGGTGATGTCTATATGCTTATCCCCAGAGTGATGCACAAGATTTTTTGAGAGGCATATAGCACTAGAGTTATCATATAAAATTTGAAAGGGTTCAAAAAATAGTTCATAGTCACCCAATTGATAAGATATCCATAATAATTATGCACAATATTGTCTAATAGCGATATATTCAGTCTTAGTTGTGGTTAGTGCAACTAATTCTTGCTTTCTACTGTTCCAAGATATCACTCTTTTTACAAGTAATTGACATGTTTTACTGGTGCTTTTTATGTCTTCCTTATCTCCTGCAAGATCAACATCTAAAAAACCTTCTATTTTAAAATTGTTAGAGCGTGGATAACATAATCTGTGAGAAACAGTTCCAATAAGATATCGAATAATTCTCTTTACTGTAGTGAGATGAGATTCCTTATGAGCTGACTAAGACCTGTAACATTTACAAACACTAAACTTAATATCTGGTCGACGAGTAGTTAAATAAACAACGGAGCCAATCATTCCATGATATTTGCTTTTATCAATAGGATTTCCCTGTTCATCTCTATTAAGACTTGTTGAAGGACTCATTGGTGTGCTAATAGATTTAGCACTAGTCATACCGAGCTTTTGAATCAACTCCTTTGTGTATTTTGTCTGACATATAAATGTTCCTTCTTCAGATTGTTGGATTTGAAGTAAAAAAAAAATAACGTTGGCTCCTCCATCATACTTATTTCAAACTTACTTTGCATATGATTTGAAAATTCCTTACACAGAAGAGGATTAGCACTACCAAAAATAAAATCATCAACGTAAACTTAAATAATGAGATTACTTTCTAATGATCTTTTAATAAACAGGGTATTGTCTACTTTACCTCTTGTAAATCCGTGATCAAGAAGAATGATCTGAGTCTTTCATACCATCCTCGCTGAGCTTGTTTAAGTGCATACAATGCTTTTGTCAACTTGTACATATGGTAGGGAAACTTTGAATCTTAAAATCTAGTAGGCTGTTTTACATATACTTCCTCTTCAATGAAACCATTTAAAAAAAACTTTTGATATCCATCTAAAAGAGCCTAAATCATTTAAAAGATACATAAGCAAGAAGAATTCATATTGATTTAAGTCAAGCTATTGGAGCAAAGTTTCATCGTAGTCGACTCCTTCCTATGTGAGTATCCTTGAGCTACTAATCTGGCTTTTTTTCTCACAAACTTTCCATCCTCATTTAGCTTATTTCTGAAAACCCATTTTGCTCTAATTACATGAGCATTTTTAAGTTTAGGCAGCAATTTCCATACTTGATTTGTGTCAAATTGATCCTGCATTGCTTATAACCAACTTGAATCTTTCAAAGCTTCCTGTATTTTCTTTTGTTTAATCTGGGAAATTAGTTCTACATTTTCTTCCATCTTGAGAGCTCCCCTGGTTTCATTCCTTCACTTGAGTCTCCTATGATAAACTTTTGAGGATATTCTAGTTCACTTCTCCATTCATTTGGACAAATTGTACTTGTGTGGTTAGTTGACTCCTTCGGAGATTTCGACTTACTGTTACTAATCTCATTAGTTGACGCCATGAAACCATCAGGTTTATTAGTTGACTCTTGAGATTTGCTTGTCTCCTGAATTTTTTGAATTTAATCTTCATCACCTGCACTCATTCCTTTCTCGACCGAAGTATTATTCATCAAAGATAACATGTACTAATTTTTCTACACATAGTGTGCATTTAGTATAGACTCTAAAGGATCGATTATTTAATGAATAATGTAGAAAAATACATTCGTCGCTTCTTGGATCGAATTTTGCTAGATTATCCTTACCATTATTATGGATGAAACATTTGTATCCAAACGTATGACATTAAATTATATTGGATCATTTACCTTTCCACAATCATAAGGAGTCTTATTCAGGATGGGTCATATGAGGCATCGGTTGGGAATGTGACACATTGAACTTACTCCTTCTGCTTAGAAGTGGTTTTTCTATGAATATTATAGTATTATAATTCTTGACATATCTTGCAGAGTCCTATTGTTCCGCTCAACAACTCTATTATATTGGGGTGAGCTTGGAGCAGAGAAATTTTGGGTGTATCCTTGATCATTGCAAAAATCTTCAAATGCTCTACTTTCAAATTCTTTTCCATGATCACTTTGAATTGTTGTAATAAGATACCCCTTTTCTCTTTCGACTCTTTTATAGAAGATCTTAAAATTATTCAAATCTTATCTTTGTGAGATAGAAAAATCACCCAAGTAAAGTGTGAGTAATCGTCAACAATAACAAAAGCATATCGTTTTCCTCCTATGCTAGCAATTCTACTAGGTCCAAATAAGTCCATATGAAGCAATTGCAAAGGCTTTGAAGTAGACACAATATCTTTATTTTTGAAAGAGTTTCTAGTTTGTTTACCAATCTAACGTGCACAACATATATGATTTCAAGAGAAACTGCGTTTAGGTAAACCAATAACAAAATCATACTTGGAAACTTTCTCTATCAGATGCATGCTTGCATGACCAAGTTTTTTACGCCATAACCATAGATCATCAGATATGGATGTCAAACAAACATGAACATCTATATTTTCAAAACCATCAAGAATATAGACATTTCCATGCCTTTATCCTAGGAGAATTATTTTACTTGTCTAACCTTCAATAGCACAGCCTGTTTTCTTGAACTTTACTTTATACCCCGAGTTACATAGCTGATTATACTTAGAATATTATAGTTAAGTCCATCAACAATATAAACCTCAGTGATATCATAGTTATTATTGAAAGGAACTACTCCAGTACCGTTTATTTTCCCTTTTGAGTCACCTCCAAATTTGACACTTACTACATCTATTTTTTTATCTTCTTTAAATAGATTTTTGTCACATGTAATGTGAATAGAACACGTATTATCTAAGTACCATTTTCCTTTGCGACTCCTTCTGTGGTGTTCCTGCAAAACATAATTATCACTTCCTTTTAGGTACCCAAATTTGGTTAGGTCCTTGTTGGTTAGTATTACTAGACTCAGGATTATTTTTGGGTTTCCAAATCAACCCTGAGATGTTTAATTTATGAAATTAACAAAAAGAGTATTATTTACACATTTGTTACAGCAGTGACATGCAGGTCTTCATCCATTCTTGGATCTTCCAATTGTGTTAGTACTAGTGGATTTTGTTCTGACTGATCCTTCTCTAGTTGACTTGTAAGTCGCCTAGTTCAACTTGATAGAACTATGATTGGTGGATTTACGCATGCCATTGAGTTGTATTTGCAATTCATGAAACTCTTCTTGAAGTACTTATTTTTCATTTTCGCATACTTCAATGTTGAGTTTCCAGTCTTTCTTTTCTCTATTGAGTCTCTTCAGTTCATTCATCATTTTTTGAGACTCTTTCAAAATAAGGTCAAAAATATCTTTCAATCTATTAAATCTTTCACAATTATAAGATCTTACCTCGCTTGTTTCACCTCGTGCGGTGAAGCAGTTCTTGTTTTCATCCTTGCACTAGTCATCTGAAGTATCATCATCTGTCCAGCACCCTAAGAGTTTGTTTATTTCATTTTTCACAATTGTCATGAAGCATAGATTTACTATTTCTTCGTTTTTTAAAATGTCTTCATCACTCTAGCTTCCAAATTATTTGTTTTTGTTAAAACCTCTGGAAACCGTTTTTTTAAGATCATGATATTCAACTTGAACATGCCCAAATCTTCCACACTTATAGCATTTACCATTATTTTTTACTTGTTCGTTATATAGCCTACTTCGCCTGGGTGGTATCGTGCCTCTTCTTATATTCCTATATCTCCTCAATTAACCATCCATGTTCATTGATACCATGGCAATTTCTTCTTGAAGAGCTTCAGGGCCATCATCATATCATTGTCTGCTCTTTCAGTTGTAGTCTTGAAAGCAACTATTTTCTTCTTTTCTTTTTGTCTTGTTTTCTTCAGATGCGTTTTCTCGAAAGCTATAAAATTTCCTCGAAGTTCATCGTATGATAGTTTGTTCAAATACTGTAATTTAAGTGTAATGACTTTTGTCTTCCAATTAGTGGGTAGACTTCTCAGAATTTTCCTAACTTGATCACCATTTGTGTATGGTTTGTCAAAAGCTTTTAGATCGCTAATGATTTTGCTGAATCTGACAAATATCTCTTCAATGGATTCTCCTTCTTTCATCTGAAAGAGTTTGTAGTCATGAACCAACATGTTGACATGGGTTTCTTTTACTTTACTGGTTCTTTAACAAGTAACTTCAAGTTTATCCCACATCTCTTTGGTTGTATCACAACTGGAGATTTTCTCATATTTCTCACCACTTAAAGCGTTATAAGGCAGATTCCTTTCATTAGCATTAATTTCACAAATACCATTTGCTCATCCGTGTATTCGTCTATATCTTCGGGATTAGCAGGTGGTTGAGCAGTAGCTGGCAGAAAGTAGTTCCGCTTTTTGATAACTCGCCAGACCTTGACATCATAAGACTTTGCGTATATTTCCATATGCAATTTTTGTGAGAGAAATGTTGCCTATTGAAATATGGTGTCCTCACTTGTGACATTTCTTCTTGGAAGAGTGCTCCGACAATAACATGATTTGCCATGATATTCTTACCCAAGCTGTTAAAGAAATTGTTAGACTTGCTCTGATACCAATTGAAAATACGGGGGGGGGGGGGGATTGAATAGCTTATTATTAACAACTTTTATCAGTAGCTGACTAGATAAACAATTAGTCAAGTTGAGGTAAAGATAAGATAATAATAACAAATGTAGAATTTAAATGCAGGAAGTATAGACACCAAGATTTTTATAATGGTTCAGATTTAATGTGAATCCTAGTCCAGTCCCCGTGGGTTGCAAGGGTGTTCTCTTTCAGTGATCATTGTTTCATGTGTACAGATTGAATTTCATAGCTTTACACTAATAACTTAGTATCTACATCTCTTTTATCTTTTCTTGATACAATGCCTCACTAGTCATTATCTCTTTTTCTTATCTCGCTTCGTTACACAACAGATCTAATGAAACTATAATGCTTGTTTGGAGTAGAACAAAAATAGGGTAGATGGTTCGATCAAAGTATATATCTCAAAGTCTTAAGGTTGTGTATAAATACTTTGTAGGAGACCGTTGAAGCTGAAGAGAATTGCCAACTCCAAGGATTTGATCCTTGGAAGAAATAGATTTCTATCTAGATATGTGGACTTTGACAGATTTCTATCTTTAAGTCTTGATAGCAGCCGAATTTGCTCCTTAAATTTGGATCCTTCCAGTAATAGCTTCTGATTGATTATCTTGCCGGATCTTTAGTGCTCCTTTTCCTTTTTTAATGCTGATTCATTTCCTTTGATTACTTCAGCCAATCATTTTGAATGCTTCAATCAATCTCTGATTGATTTCTTCCTTCAGCTTTGATTACTTCCCTTTTTGCACTTCGATCTTGGTTGATTTTCTTTAGTTCCTACAATAAAAGAAATTATATTATTTTCATCATTGAAACTAAAATCTAACAAGAAAGTGATTCACATGATTGTTGGTGGGGTCGATATTCCTCAAGGACCACTATTCAAATGCACCAAGGTGACAATCATAAGAGAAAAAAGGACTTGGGTCTACTTACTGAAAGAGACCTTTTCTTTCAACGACTAGGATGCAGAAGGGATCGAACAACCTCACATGCACTTGTAATATTTGTCTTTATGAATATCAAGTGAAACGTGTGTTGATTGATCCAGGTAATTCGGCCAACATTATTCGATCAAGGGTCGTAGATTAGCTCGACCTACAAGAACAAATAGTCCGATTGCTTAATTGATATGGCAAGTGAAGCCACCAACGTTTGGAAATTTGTTTGCTAGTAAATGTGGATGGGACCATCCAAGAAACAAAGTTCCATGTGATCGAGGGTGACATGAGGTACACTGCGCTGCTCGGAAGCCTATGGATCCATAACATGAGGATAGTACCCTCGACACTTCATCAAGTTTTGAAGTTCCCAACATCAGAAGGAGTCAAAATGGTGTACGGGGAAAAACCTACCGCCAAAGAAATATTTACAGTCGACGAAGTGATACCGGTATTAGAACATTAATCAACACAGGGATCAGAGTCAAAGGGAAAACTGAAGGCCAAACAACAACCAGAGTCGCCAGCCTCCATAAAATTGGAGGAGCATGGAACTTATGAGGATGATGACTGTATGATACCTCGGTCCTTCATAATCCCAGATAATTCTGATGCCACAAAATTAATAGTCGAAGAGCTGATCAAATCATAATGATCAAGCATTTGCCCGATCGAAAGGTATTCCTGGCCACACGGTTCACGACCTTAGGAAATAACTAATTCTATTTCTTAAAGCTAACATAGATTTTTTGCTTGGAAAGAACTAATTCTATTTCTTAAAGCAAATATGGATTGTTTGCATGGTCCCATCTCGATCAGATAGGGATCCCACCAGAGATCCCTATTCATAAACTAACCTTGGACCAGAAGTTCCGCCCGATGAAAAAAAAAAGGCCTCAGTCAGAGGTCAAACACTCCTTCATCAAATAAGAAGTAATCAAACTTCTCAAAATAGGATCCATTAAGGAGTTAAAGTATGTCGAATGGTTATACAACATAGTGGTAGTCTCTAAAAATGGAAACAAACTTAGAATGTGCATAGATGATAAAGACCTAATTAAAGCATGCCGCGAAGATTCTTTTTCGTTGCCTAACATCGATCGTATGATCGATGCCCCGACCAGCCACGAGACTCTCAGTTTTCTCGATGCCTACTCCGAGTACAACCAAATATATATGAATCTGGAGGACCAGGAAAAGACTTTGTTTAAGACAAAGTATGGCACCTACTACTATAATGTAATGCCATTCAGACTAAAAAATACTATTGCAACCTATCAACGACTTGCATTTTCTTACAACAAATAGGGAAATATATAGAAGTTTATATTGATGACACATTAGTTAAGTCCCTGCGAACAGAGGACCATTTGAAGACTTTGCAAGAGACTTTTGATATACTAAGGAAGTACAATATGAAGCTCAACCTAGAAAAGTTCGTGTTCGGGGTTGGCTCGGGGAAGTTTCTCGGCTTCATGGTGCCCAATCGGGGAATCGAGATCAACCCTAAAAAAATTAAAGCTATCGAGGATATCAAGGTCATGAATAATGTAAAGGTCGTGCATAGGCTGATAGGGCGTATAGTTGCCATAGGGCGATTCATTTCGAGATCATCCGACATGAGTCACTGATTCTTCTTGCTACTTATGAAGAAGAATAATTTTGTATGGACCTTGAAATGTCAGCAGACTTTGTAGGAACTAAAGCGGTACTTATCGATCCCCAAAAATGGACGGATAACTTTACTTTTACTTGGCAATCTCCGAAATAATGGTATGTCGAGTCTTGGTCCAAGAAGAACAAGGTACGCAATTCCTTGTCTATTATGTTTGTTGGACTATAGGTGAGGTAGAAACTAGCTATCCTCACTTAGAAAAATAAGCACTAAATTTGATAAGCGCCTCTAGGAAATGAAAACCATATTTTCAGTGTCATCCCATATGTGTTGTAACAACTTATCCCTTTCGAAATATTTTCCATAAACTTGAACTTTTGGGGCGATTGGCCAAATTGGTCGTGGAACTCATCGGGTACGATATTGAGTATCAACCTCGAACAGCCATCAAGTCTCAAATCCTAGAAGACTTCATGCCAGCTCTCGTACCAGAGGTTGAAAAAGAACTATTATTAAAATCCGGTACGTCATCAAGGGAATTTCATAGAATATCTAAAGAACAGGAAGCTCCCATCAGACCTAAAGGAGTCGAGAGCTCTATGCACAAAGGCAACACAATTCACTATGTCTAAGTATGGAACATCGTTTAGAAGGATGTTCAATGGACCATTAGTGATATGTTTGGAACCGGAAGATACCGACTACGTCTTACGGGAGATTCTAGAAGGCACTTGGGAAACCATTCTGGTTCCAAGTTCTGAGTTCACAAAGTTAACAAAGTGGGATACTACTGGGTCGATATGGAAAATGATATAAAAGAGTTTGTTCGAAAGTGGGACAAATTTCAACGGTATGTGCTAATGATTCACCATCCTAGGAAACAGCTCCACTCGGTCTTATCATTCATGAAATAAAGAATGGACATTGTTGGTCCTCTTCCCTCGACCCCAGGTAAAACTAAATTTATTTTATTTATGACTGACTATTTTCTATGTTGGTTGAAGCATAGGATTTCGAGAAGGTCAGGGAAAAGGAAGTCATAGACTTCATTTGCTACCACAATATATGTCGATTTGGGACGCTTGCCGAGATTGTGTGTAATAATGGTTAGCAATTCATCGGCAACAAAGTGACTAAATTTCTCGAGGATCACATGATCAAAAGAATTTTATCGACACTTTATCATCCAAGTGGGAACGGACAAGCCAAATCGACCAACAAAACCAATATCCAAAAACTTAAGAAGAGACTGGCTGACGTCAAAGGAAAGTGAAGAGAGACACTTCCTGAGGTTCTTTGGGCATACCATACAACATCGAAGTCGAGTACGGGGGAAACACTTTTCTTTTTGTTTATGATACCAAAGCTCTTATCCTAGTCAAGGTCGCGGAACCTAACCTTAGGTTCCAATATGCAACAGAAGAATTGAATCATGAGGCCATGAATACAAGCCTTGAAGTGTTGACAAAAGATGAGAAGCCGCCCTTATTCGATTGGCCGCACAAAATAGCGAATCAAAAGGCACTACAATCGAAGAGCCAATCTTCGACATTTTAAAATTGGGGACTTGGTTCTAAGGAAAGTCACCCTCAACAATTGAAATCGGAATGAAGGAAAACTGGGTCCAAACTAGGAGGAACTGTATGAGGTCCTTGACATCATCGGTAAAGGATCCTACAAGCTCGGTACAATGAACGGCAAACAACTACTGAACAGTTATAATGTATCGCTCCTAAAACAATAGTACTGCTAAGGTAGGATCCTTCCACATCTGTTTATATTTCAAACTAATCATTGCAGGTGTTCGATCAAGAACGACGATGGATACTTCAACGGGAAGCCTTTAGGGCTGAAAGCATGCGTTGCGCTCTATTTCCCTTAGACCAATTTTGTCCCAAATGGATTTTCTGGCAAAGTTTCTAACAAGGCAACCATTTATCATTCTAACATAGAACAATTCAACAGTATCCGAGGCTTCTTACAATCAACCTTGAATACTGGGGGGAGGGTGCATTACCCTCAAAGTTTAATATTGTTCCAAGTAAATTACTCCGTGACAGTAGGGTGTCGATAGGTAAATTTTGTAAGGTTCAAATGGACAAATGAATCATGCCCACATAGGTTACTCGAGCCCTAAAATCAAACAATTACGGATGTATAATCATACATTGAAAGAAGTATTTTTCCTTGACGACATCTCATGCCTTAGAAAAAATTTCTACTTTATACATACTCTTGATGTATTATGCAGGTATGATTAAGAGACAATCATAACGAAAGTTCAAACAACTAACCCCGCGCTTGAGGACTGTTATTTGTTGATACTGAAATTTTTTTATATATTTTTATAGACATATATACTTTGAAAGTAGCCTATATATGCATATGTAAGCATGCATAAGGTTTTTATAATTATTCTATAATTTTAAAGTCTTTAAATTGATTTATTTTTTTCCCTTTTACTTATAAAATTCCTAATAGATATCCTTCAAA
The DNA here is from genome assembly GCA_034376525.1 of Nicotiana benthamiana. NCBI lineage: Eukaryota > Viridiplantae > Streptophyta > Magnoliopsida > Solanales > Solanaceae > Nicotiana > Nicotiana benthamiana. The sequence continues at coordinate 23,790,012 of CM067324.1, read as the reverse complement.
TAATTGTTGTAGTAATTTAGCCATCTAAATTCTATATTTATGCCAAAATATTGCTTAAATATTTTTAGTGTATTTTTATAATTGCATTTTGTATTTTAAAAGCTAAATTGTATGTAGTTGCAATATTAGCCTTATTAATATATAATTACATTTATATGCATAAAATTAATTTTCTATATTTTTAAAATGTTAAATATCTATTTTAATTTATTTAAGTACATGAAATTATTTTCCAAAAATTATATGTTATTTATTATAAATTATATAGGGATAAATTGGATATTTAAAATATAGCCAGATTGCATTTCAATCATACCTAAACTAAACCCGATACCCAGCCCAATTTCAGGCTAAAATACCCGACCAAAATCCTAGACCCACTTACCCAACTCAGAACCTATTAAATCATGACAGTTGATTTGAGAGATAAACGACCCGTATTAAATGTTGCTTTTTTTAAACTCTAAATGAACCATAACCCTAATTCATTCTCCAAAACTTTGTATTCTACTTTGTGCTCTCTCACCTCCTCTCCTCTCTCAATAACTCAATCAAACCCTAGCCTTTCAACCGCCGACTTATCTTTTTTGGTCTTTTTCGGTGATCTCTCATCAACTCTAAGCCTCTAATCTCTTCTCTCATGCCATGCTTGCCTTCTCTAAGGCATTCAAGAGCCCATGGCCATGCCGAATTGCGCCTATGGATCATCACCTGTCAGTTCTTGACTACTCCAGCATGGTTTCGAGCAAAATCATGCCGTATTTGTTACAGTCCTTGGGATGTTCGACAGGTTCTTTCATCTATATTTGGGTTTCTTCTGAAACCCTAATTTTTTCCTACATCTCCTAGATATGTATAGATCTAGAACGATTTGAGATTCTTTCTTAAATGTTTTGCATTATCCTTGGAATTCTTTACAAGAATCATGTGATTTCAAGTGTTTTCATCTTCTTCTAAAAATTAGTGTTTCGAAACTTTTTTTAATACTGTGTTTAACTTGATTTTTTATGTTTAAACATCTATTTCTTGCATATGCCGAGTGACTCTATGATTTACTACCTCTTCAACTCGCTTATGTTGAAAGTGCTAATTTTCTAGATTTTCTTCATTTTATTCTATGTCTTAGCATGACTGATTGTTGCTTATTTGAGTTTCTGTGATGTTCCTAATAAATTTTTAGCCTAACTTATGTCGCCTTTATGTTCTTATATTCATCTTGACTATTCAGACTTGCCTCTTTCTATCATTGTTGTTTAACCTACATGTTTTCTATATCTAGTTATTCTTATATTACTCTATTTATATGTTGAATAATGAATCATAACTTCATCTTTGATTGATTCTAGATTCCCTGTTTCATGGTTTGATTGGAAAACTTTCTTTAGACCCTCAATTTCTGTCCTTTCTATTCAAATTAACTGATTTGCCTACCTTTTCTGCTGTGGTACTTTATTGTTACTGACCATTTCCTTAATTAGAGCTTTCTAAACTTAGCCCTAATTCTTTACCATATACTTAGTGAATTTGAAATCTTTCCTTATTAGTCATACACTGATTTCTTTCCTTATTTAGTACTTGTTCTTACCACTTGAATTAATTCCCTTAACTTAAGGGAGTACCTATCATAATTTTGCTTTAATTAGTTCTAAGTTCCATAATTACTATACTATTTTGATTTTTGCCTAGTTTGGAACTACTATATACACATACTCTCTCATTAACACAAACACACAAACACATTGGTTTGAAGCTCTCACTCACATAAGAACTCTCTTCTGCTTTCTTTTCTCTAGTTACTTACTATTGTTCTAAGTCAGTCGGCTACAAGCCAAGGCTGATTACTCTACTCTCGTGCTCCTCACTTTGTGCTTACTGCCTTCTTTACTGGTATGTTCTGACTTCAATACAAGTTCCAAAATAGTATGGTCCTTTTATTACATCAATTTATCATGTTTCTTGTCTGCTTTTACTTACGATTTTGTTGTGAAACCTATAGTTGATATGTTTACATTATTATCATGTTATGTACTGCCCTTCCTTAGGATAAGTATGAACATCTTACCCCATCTAGGTAGTCTTTCTCCATGTGATCTTGCTCTATCTAGTTTCTGGTATGCATCTTCTTGTAAAGTAGTATGCACTCATATACTTCCATGATTCTGTGACTATGTCTAATCAGTGTTTGTCAACATATCTGTACCAATTCAAAAGACTTTTGCCTGTCATGTGTTTACAATTATGTAATTCACTTGTTCCTATTTCCTATTTACCCTTGTGTAAAGGCTTGTGATGCTAAACTTTACTTGGTTATTTGTTCTGTGTGTGATGTTGAATTTGTTTTGATCTTCATGTTGAGTTATTTATTCATTGCCCCACTCTTTACAAAACAGTCTCATTGAATAACTCCTCTGTGGTTTTACTAAATTATTTCAAGCAAACCTCTTTTAATACTGTTTTCATACTAAAACCTTTAAAACTATGTCAAGCACTCTCATTTTACTCCTAAGTCATTAGGTTCTATCTCCTCCGGTTTGCGTACTGCCTTGGGATCCTTTTGCGAACCCTATGAACTCTAGCACATTGAGGCTTGCTCTTCCACACCGCACTTACTCAATTTGATTAAAAGTATAGTGTGAGCACTACTCAGGATCTTTAAGATCCTTAAGATCTCTGATGCACCTAGACAATGACACTGTATATGGAATTTGAGCATTTTAGCATGTTGGAGGCTTTGGAAATATGAGCACATTTGTAGGCTCCCTATAGAATAACTCTTATTTTTCTTATCTACTCGTGTAGTTTATTCATATGTACTGTAATGATTTATAAACGAATATTGGGGTAACTAGTGAAAAGAGAGGCTATTTACATATTTGGGGTAACACGGGTAGAAATAATGCCTATAGGACATTAGATTTAATATTACTGTCTTACCAAGTAGAAACCATGCCAACAGGACTTTATATTTTGCTATGTTTTCCTTACCAAGTGGAAGCCATGCCTATAGGGCTTTATATTTTGCTATTTTAGAAATCAGACATGTAGGTTGCAAGCGTTTCCAATAATAGAAATCATGTTATAGTCCTTAAAATCAACTTTACAAGTAGATACCGTGCCTAAAAAATATGATCAAGTCCAACTTCTGCTACAACAAATTTTTATATGTGCTTTCATTTATTATCACGCCTACCAGTTTTCTAAAATCAGTTTTAAATAACCAGATATTATGCCTATAGGGAACACCACCAGAAATTTTGCCTATAGATTTAACCCAGTTTAGTTTAAATGAATCAACCCAGTCCACAATTAGTTCACTTCGAAACTAGTTTAATTATTGATTAATTTTCCCCTGAAATGAGTTCTTTCAAAAATTGCCTTAGCCTATCATTAGACATCATGCCTAAAGGACTCAAGAGTCAGTTTTTTAAAAATTTGCCATGTTTTTCTATAAAATGTAATTATCATTATTCCGCGTGTAGACAAGCCTATTGGGCGTTTCCAAATCATGTAACTTTGAAACTGTTTATATGATTTAATGTCGTTTTGATTTTAACAGGCTTTAATAAATCAATAGACAACTGATAGGGGCATTACTTCTGAGTTTATAAAATAAATTGACTATCTTCTGTGTCTTGATATTCACATAGACATCATGCCTTAGGATACTGTTTAACAAAAGACCCTTATTTGTTCTTTAGTTGTGCTGCTTATGTGTATTGTTTAAGGAGGTAAACCTAAGCCTCTAATTACTCCCTTTTATCTTATGTGCTAAGGTCCTACCGGGGTTTCCTCGATTAGAGTAGAAGGGGACCCCTAGCCATTCTACTAGCAAGATTATCATATGAAGGCTCGACACATGGCCGAGAAGGGGTTCCTAGTTTATTTGGCTTTTGTCCGTGATTCTAGTGCAGGGGTTCCTTCTACGGATTTTGTGCCTGTTGTTCGAGAGTTTCCTGAGGTGTTTTCCATAGAATTGCTGGGGATGCCACCCGATAGATATTTTGACTTGTGTGTTGATTTGGATCCTGGCACTCAACCCATTTTTATTCTGACATACTGCATTGCCCTGCCATATTTGAAATAATAGAAGGATCAATTGTAATACTTGCTTGATAAAGGCTTTATTAGACCTATTGTATCGCCTTTGGGTGCACCTGCGTTGTTTGTGAAGAAGAAGGATGGGTTGATGAGGATGTACATATATTATCAGTAATTAAACAAAGTCACTATCAAGAACAAGTACCCATTGCCACGGATCGATGACTTATTTGATCAGCTTCATAGTGCCAAAGTGTTTTTGAAGATTGATGTGAGGTCTGACTACAATTATTTGAGGGTTAGGGCATCGTTGTCCTAAAGACAACTTTTCTGAATTGGTATGGGCATTATTTGTTTCTAGTAATGTCATTTCTGCTGACAAATGCCCTAACAACATTTATAGATTTGCAACCGGGTATTTAAGGCCTATCTGGATTCCTTTGTGATTGTTTTTATCGATGATATCTTGATCTACTGCCGTAGTCGAGAGGAGCGTGAGTAGTATCTTTGGATCATTTTTTAGACTCTGAGAGACAACCAGTTATATGCTTAGTTTTCAAAATGCAAGTTTTTGTTGAGTTCAGTTGCTTTCTTGTGTTACGTTGTATTAGCAGAGGTTATTCAGGTGGATCCTAAGAAGATTGAGGCAGCTAAGGACTATCCTAAACCTATATTACCTACAGAGATTCAGAGTTTCTTGGGATTGGTGAGTTATTACCGTTGGTTAGGTTGACCTTAAAGGGTGCCCGATTTAGATGGTCAGGCGAGTGCGAGGCAAGCTTTCAGAAGCACGAGATTGCTTTGACTACGATGATAATGTTTGTGCTTCCCACAAAATGAAGTCTTTATATAGTATATTATGATGCATTTCCTATTACACTTGGTGCAGTATTGATGCAGAGTAGTAGAGTTATTGCATATGCTTCGCGACAGCTAAAGGTTCGCGAGAAGAATTACCTTGTTCACGACTTAGAGTTCACAGCCATTGTTCATGCGTTGAATATTTGGAGGAACTATCTTTATGGCATGTTGTGTAGTTGTTCATGGATCATCGGAGTTTGTTGTATTTGTTCAAGAAAAAGGAGCTCAATTTGAGGAAGAGGAGGTAGTTAGAGCTATTGGAAGAATATGATATCACTATCATGTATCATCTCGGGAAGAATAATGTGGTGGCCGATTCTTTGAGTAGGAAGAGAACTCGCATGGGTAGCCTTGTGCAAATTTCAGTCGGTAAGAGACCACTTGCATTAGACGTTTAAGCTTTGTCCAATGAATTTGTGAGGTTTGATGTTTCTGAGCCTAGTCATGTTCTAGCTTATATGATCGCTTGTTTTTCATTATTTGAGCACATAAGGGAGTGGCAGTTTGATGGCCCTCATTTGGTCATTTGCTTGTCCTTAGGTACACAATGTGGCACAGAGATACCAAGAAGGTTACGGTTGGACATGATGGATTTTTTATGATGCAGGGTCGTGTTTGTGCACCTAATGTGGATGGACTTTGTGAGTTGATTCTAGAGGAGGCCCACAGCTCCTGGTATTTTATTCATATGGGTGCTACAAACATGTATCAATACTTGAGGCAGCATTATTAGTGGAGTAGAATAAAGAAAGATATAGTGGCATATGTGTCTCGGTGACAAATTTTCAGCCAGTAAAGTATGAGCATTAGAGGCCTGGTTGTTTGCTTTAGAAGATAGAGATTCATGAGTGGAAGTGGGAGCATATCACTGTGGTTTCATTGTTGTACTCCCACAAACTTAGAGAAAGTTTGATGCAAGTTGGGTTATTGTGGATAGACTGACCAAGTTAGCGCATTTCATTCTTGTGGCAGTTTCCTATTCATTAGAGTGGTTGGTAGAGATTTATATCAACGAGATCGTTCATCTTTGCAGCGTGACAGTGTCTATCATTTCTGACCAAGGTACGCAGTTTACCTCGTATTTCTAGAGGGTAGTATAGCATGAGTTGGGCAAGCAGGTTGAGTTGAGCACATCATTCCATTCTCAGGCAGACGGAAAGTTCAAGTGAACAATTAAGATATTGGAGGATATGCTTCACGCCTATGTTATTAACTTCGGAGGCTCTTGGGATTAGCTCTTCCCACTTGCAGAGTTTGCCTACAGTAACATCTACTAGTTGAGCATTCAGATTGCGCCCCACGAGGCCTTATATGGTAGACGGTGTTGATTTCCTGTTGGATGGTTTGAGTCGGGGGAGGCTCAGTTATTAGGTACATATTTGGTACATGATGCCTTTGATAAGGTTAAGATCATTTAGCATAAACTTCGCATAGCTCAATTTAAGAAGAAGAGTTACGCTTACCGTAAGGTTCATGAAGTTGCATTTATGGTTGGAGAGAGAGTGTTGCTCAGTATGTCACCCATGAAGGGTGTAATGAGGTTTGGATAGAAAGGAAGTTGAGCCCTAGATACATTGGGCCTTTCGATATTCTTTATCGAGTGGGAAAGGTGGATTAAAGTCTTGTATTACCACCTGGTTTATCACCGGTCCATCTAGTGTTCCATGCGTCCATGCTTTGGAAGAATCATATCAATCCATCTCACGTGTTAGACTTCAGCACTGTCTAGTTAGACAAGGATTTGACCAACAAGGAGGAGCCAGTAGGTATTCTAGACCAGTAGGTTCGTCAGTTGAGATCAAAGAGTTAACCTTCAGTTCGAGTGTAGTGGAGAGGTTAGCCTGTTAATGGAGCTACCTGGGAGTCCGAGTCCGATATACGGAGTAGATATCCCCACCTTTTTCCTAACTCATGTATTTTTCTATGTCTGTTCGAGGATGAACGGTTATTTTTCAGGAGGAGATTGTGATGACTCGATACGTTATCTAATCATCTAAAACAAAATTCTATGTTTTAAGGCCTTCAAGACCTCATTTTTTCCCTCTTCGATTTGCATGCACAGTCTGAGTGTGTATTCAGAATACTTTTGTGTTGAAAGCTGATAAAAATAGGAATTTTTTATTAAAAACTTCATTTGAGTTTACTTCAGTCAATATTTTTGATAAATAGACCGTGATTCATGTTTTGATAATCTCAATGTGTTACATTCCATGTTTTCGTACGTGAGAGTACGTCGTAAACCAACTGATGTAAGCTCAGAAATGACATTATTTTTTAAAGTAGATAATGTAAGTTTCATCTTGTTATTTTGGAGGTTACAAATCTATAAGATCATGAATAACAAGTACCGAAAAGGTTGGAATGCTTAGACGTTAAACAAACAGAAGAAAAATAAGTTTTGTTGAAAGTCGACAAATTTGGAATGTTATAACATGTACTTTGGGGTGAGACTAGGGTTCTTAACATGATAAGGAGGTTATTATATGAGTTATTTTAGTCTTATGATATTTAGTTTCTACATTTTGAAGGCAAGCAAGTTGTAAAACAAGAGTTGGCAAAGGTCATCACAAGTTACATTCATAAATTTGCTGAAATTTAGGCCAAATGTAGATGCACTTTTCTCCCAATATACATGGAATAAAGGGATGATCTATATATAAAATTGGAGATATACGAGTCTAGTTTCCGATTCATTAAACCGTTCATCTATATGAAATCAGAGTAGAGAGATATTTGAGTTTTTGCGAGACAGCGCAAGCAGCTCCCAATGGGACCCACATAGGCGGTGGTTGAGCTACTTCAATTTATAAACGATTTGGATGCCTATTTTTGCTCATTTTTCAACTCAACCTCATCTCCAAACTTCCCAAACACTTCTAAACAGGTTCCACAAGGGTTTGAAGTGATTCTAATGTGATTACACCATATTTCAACATCAAACCTAGTCCTAGTGAAGAACAACACCTCTTTGAGGTTGTGTAGTCATTGAGGATTGTTGTGGGCTGTATTTGGATGAAATTCTAAGCTTTTGCTGCTGTCGAAGGTGATTCAAACAGCCTACTAATTGTTCTTAAGCTCTCTTGTATGTTCGTTAAGTTGTTAGGATGATAAACTACAAGGTAATACTTGGATTAGCTTAAGTCACTTCTATGGTGTTTTATTGCCATTGAGGGTTATTGTAAGCTGAATATAACTTGGATTTCGACTTTAAGTTACTGTAGGAGGTTGGTATATTGTTTTCTTGCATGTTCCTAAGGTTATATTGATGTTGATTAAGTTAAATAGATGGGGTAGACATGAACTAGTGAATAAAGTTACTAATCAAAGATAGTTAGAGTTGTGAATTGTTTCCTTTGTTATAAATACATAGTATAAGGATGGAATCATTGATGAATGACTTTATTATCATGTTAATGATACTTTTAAGTTAATGTAAGAAGTCTGTAAGGGGTAGATGGGTTATACGGATTCCAATTGGAGCTTGCCGCTCGTCGTGAAATAGTTGTGACTTATTGTTATTATGTGGTGTCTTGTTATTGATATTTATTCATTGATGGATTTCTCTAGTTGTTATTATTGGTATATGGTACTGGTGGAGGCCCTTGTTACAAAGGAGATTCTTCCCAAATTAAAGTAAAACGGGCTACTAGCTTAAGTTATAGACTTGGCCATTGATCAACACTGATTTTGAATCTCCTTATGCTAGGATAGATCGAGTTGACTTGTTTGAGGAGTCACTTGGAAGGAATTAAGGACTCAACATGTTTAAGGTATGTTAAGGCTAAGGTCCGTCCTTTCTATTAGCATAAATTCAGGGAAATTCCTAAGACGTCAAATGTGATATTTTATTATTTTATTGCTAGAAAGACCTTCTGTGGAAGGCATTAGGATCATAGCTGAAGTATTTTCATAACACTATTAAAATTGGTGTTCTACTCATTCGGTTAAATAGGGTATTCGACATCTATATATGTCATTTTGTCAGCTTTCTTAACTATATGTCTATATATATGAATTCTTATTCATCTTTGGGTTGTGTAACTAAAAAAGTAATAATAATAAATAAAATAAATAAAGGATTTAGTATTTACGATCAGTCTTTCTTCCTTGTTAAAGTGTATTTTAAAATCTCTGAAGTGACATGCCGATTTCCAGTAATCTCAAATATAATTTTTATTTAAACTACTAAAACACTTGATTTTTTTGGAAATACTATCTTTTATTAAATATCAAGAAATCAGGTATAAGGACTAAGTGAAGCACCTTAAGCTTTTTATGAACATCTTCAGAGTTAAGTTATCTTTCTAAAAGTTGAGTTATGTTTTCAAGCTTATTCAAAAGAAAAGAAAGATATGAGGTTCCACGAGACAGTTGTGTGCAATACGGAGGTGATTATGAGATCATGAGAATAAGGGTACCTATGAGCCAAGATTGACTAAGTTCTTATTATGTCCATTCAAAGATCATATCATACATGGCATATTATGCATGGACTTTGAGCTATAATCGAAGGTAAGGGGCCTATTTTCTCGAAAAACTATATATTGTACAGATGGCCACAGGTTGGGAATATGATACCGTTTAGCTACCGCAAGAGACCACCACTACTAGAATTTGGTTGGGTATGTCATGCATTTGCATCAATATATATATATATATATATATATATATATATATATATATATATATATATATATATATATATATTCACGACATACGATTACACGAGCATACCATGCATATTTTATTATTATGAGGTCGGATGTCGTCTATGGAGGCTATCAGAGTTTCATTGTCAGGTGATATCTTTATTAATTTTTTTCATCAGCTATGTATGATTCTACTTTTTGCCTTGCATACTAGTACATTTTTATTCGTACTGATGTCCTGTTGCCTGGGGACACTGCATTTTTGTTTCATGCGTGTAGGTCCATGTAGGCACTCTGATCGACCCCTCTGCCAGGTTTTCGAGGTTCAGCTGTGAGTTGGTAAGCTCCACCTTTTCCTGGAGCTTTCATAGGATGGTTACTTTTGTTGTACAGTTTCAGTATAATTGGGGCCTTGTCTCGAAAATGCTTGTGATACTCTTAGAGGCTATTGTGGACATAATATTCTGGGTTCCTTTTGCAGCTTCCACTCTCCAGCCCATACACTTAGTATGTACATATATGTATGTAGTCATGTATGTCTCCAATCGCGGCCTCGTCCGCTAGCTAGTACTTTATTATTTTGGCTCATCTACTTTTGGTTATATGGCTTATTGTTATTCAGGTCATGGCTTTAATGGTCGAGGCTTATTATTTCATATGTTTTGTTGCCCGATTTGTTAGGCCCCAGTTTAGTTAGCTAGTATGTGTAGTGGCTAACTCGGTCAAATACAGTATCGAGGTCCAGTCCTGCCTCTCCTAGTTTGGGGCATGACACAATGGGTCAGTATCAAAATATGGGACCTAGGCGTATGCAAGAATCAAAACCAGAGGTCCTCATCTCGAGTTATAAATTTTTTATGAAAATTGTAAGTTTGAAAGTTTTATGGTTTTTAAGAAATTGTTAGTGTTTGATCTTGTTGGTATCGGTTCCACATTTTGGTTCTCAATCTCGGTAAAGGTTCATTATAATATATAAGACATGTCTTTGAAATTTGGTTAGAAACAGAATTGATTTGATGTGATTCGGATGTCCGGTTGTGAAAATAGGAATTTCAAATTGTTCTTGAGAATTTCATTTGATTTGGTGCTAGATTTGTGGATTTATATGTTATTTTCGCGATTTGATCACACGAGCAAATTCATATGATATTTTAAGACTTGTGTGCATGTTTCGTTTGGAGCATTGAGGGCTCGGGTGAGTTTTGGATAGGCTACAGTTTGGAATTGGACATAGGAATTGTAGATATCTGCCATTTCTGAGAATTGGCTTCTGAGTTCGCATTTTTGAGACATTTGTGGAGATTCAAGTTGCAAATTGCGAACTTATCTTCGCAATTACAAAGGCAGCAGAGATGTGAAGGACCCCATCTATAGAGATGTGAAGGACCCCATCTTCGAAATTACAAATGCGACATCTATAGCTGATGAAAAGGGACTTTCCAAACACGTTTTACAAGATTTCAACCTAAAATCAAAGGTTTTCATAGCGGAATTTGGAAATTTGGCAGAAACTAGGGATTTTATAAATTGGGCATTTAGACCTCAATTTGAGGTCATAATCCAAAATCAATTGCGTATCCGGGCTCAAGGGTGAACGGATAATCGGGTTTTTGTCAGAATTTTTAGTTTGGACAAAGTGGGCCCGAATGTTGACTTTTCTTATTTTTCAATTATGGCCTAAATTGACTTCTTATCAATTATGGGTGATTCCTAAGTTTTATTTTAAAATGTTTGGTTGGTAATTTGCTAGATATTGTTGGTTTAGAGGCGTTTTTCAAAGGAAAAGTTGTGATTGAGCTTTGAGTGGCCTAAGAATAAGGTAAGTATTTTTTCTAACCTTAATTTGAGCGAATTAGGAAGCCTCGGACTTTTGGTTATGTCAATTCTATGTAATCGGTGTATATGCAAGGTGACGAGTGCATATATGCAGCTGAATTATTTGTTTTCCTTTAGTTACTAATTTACTTTAACTGTTTCATTCCCTGACTTAATTGCTATATGCTCTATATTCTTTTCATGCTGAATTGCTACGTGTTAATCAATATCTTCTTCTGTTAACTATGTTATCTAACTTCATAGTTCCACCAATCCCTAGTATTTGCTTAATTTGACTTGTTTATACCTTTTAACTATGAGTTGCTGGTTTGGTCTCGCAGTATATTATTATTTGTGTAGATGCTATATTAAACAAGTTTTCTTTTCATGGTTAAGTTTGGTATTTATTTATCGTAAAGGCCATGTTATTTAGTTTATTGATTTGACTGTGTACATTGACTGTTTGCTATGGTATCTGGCTATATGTCACAATATGTGTAATAATGGAGGATTGATATGGTGGAATAAGGGTGAATATGCATATACGGTGGGATCGGGTTGCACGCTGCAATATGTGGAATAAGGGTTGATTGATATGGTGAAATAAGGGTGTATTACGATATTCATAGAGATATATGGCAAGATCGGATTGCATGTCGCAACGTGTCTCTTTTTGTGTGTGTGTGTGTATATATATATTATATATGTATTTATAATTTATTGTTATTGATATTGATTTGTTGGAATAAGGGAGGATTATATCATGTCTGGTGGGATTGGGTTGCGCACTGCAACAACCTATATGTTTTATTTTCTTGAGCTGTGTTGTCTTCCGGTACTTCTATTTGAGGCGATTGAGATTAGTAATTTTTTATGACACTAGTTTATTTTTGAGGTTATGGTTATCATTTACTGTTGGCTGTTTAATTCTTTATTGTATTCAAATTATTCTGTCATTATTATAGACTGCGCATAGATTTTAGTGTGGGTGACCCGCCTTAGCCTTGTCACTACTTCGTCGAGGTTAGTTGCGGTACTAATGAGTCCATGGAGTCAGTTGTACTAATACTGCATTCTGCACGCTGTGCAGATTTCAGAGATGGTTCCGGCTACAGCTACTAGAGAGCTCGGATCGGATATTTGCGGAGACTTGAGGTACGGTTGTTCAGCGCGCGCAACTCCTGGAGTCCCTATCCTCTATTTATTTAGCTGTGAACTTTCAAATGAACAACTTGTTATTTACTTCAGACCCTTATGTGTATTACTCTAGTAGTTCGTGCACTCGTGACACCATGTTCAAGGAAATTGTAATAGATATTTGGCAAATTGAACTTCTGCATTGGTACTTTAAATTTATTCAGTTATCTCAGTTCTTCTTTAATCTCTATTTTAAACTATTAAAAGGAGTAGTTTGATCTAAATTTGGCTTGCCTAGCAAGAGAAATGCTAGGCGCCATCACGGTCCCGGTGGTGGGAATTTCATATCGTGACAATTTTCTTCCGCAATTAGAATTATACCATAAATGTGATTCATATAATATATAAAGAAGGTCTTAGTCATTTTGTAATCATCATATATTTCCACATAATCAAGCAATATACTACATTTTCTCCCTTAAACTCTATTACGTTCTATTGTTCAGTTCATACTTTTTCATCATACTCATTTGGTTCGAGAGCGATTTAGCTCGAAGACCACAGTTGTTCATCACATTGGTTTTCTTTATTTTAATGTTAATTTTTAGCTTTAATTCTCATATTTATCACTTTGTGCCAAGATAAGTCACATATCCTTAAAACTACTTATAAGTTTAATTGTTATCGAATTAAGAGTAAACATGTCATGACCGAAGTTCTCCCTCCGTGAACTGTCGTGACAGCACTTAGTCTCTACGACTAGGTAAGCCTAATAGTTATGAAAAATAGGAATGAAATATGAAAATGGAAAGTTAAGGATAAAACATAACAAAAGAGTCTAAAAATTCCTCTCGGCATATGAAATACATATTCTCAATACTGAATAAAACTCCCAAAACCCAAAATCTCATGAAGTCACAAGCTGTAGAAAAGCTATATTGTGTTCTAACATCAGAATGTCTAATCAAAAGTAAATACAGGAAGTATAAAGCTAGAGGGTGAGAATAGAGCGGGACATGTGGATCTACGGATGCAACAGACATACCTCGAAGCCTCTGATATCGCCCGCCTCACTAGTAGAACAGCTGAGCAGAAGAACCTGCATCTGCACACAAACAATATGTGCAGGAATAGGCATGAGTACACAATAGTGGTATCTAGTAAGTGCCAAGCCTAACCTCGGTCGAGTAGCCATGAGAAAGGTTAGGGGTATATATATATATATATATATATATATATATATATAGGTAAAACAATGTGCGACAGTATAATTGAAAGTACTAATAGTCAATAAAGAGTAAATCACAGATAGAATATAATCATTGGACAGAGATAGAAACAGGGGGATCTCCTAGGATATCTTCTCATAGTCCCAAACATAAATGTGCATAGGATCTCCCGAGATATCATCTCATAGTCTGAATCATAAATATGCAGGGGCATCTCCCGGAACACTAATTTGTAGTCCCTAAGTAAATATCCAGTACAGGGAATTCTCTCGGGATGTCGTCTTGTAGTCCTAAATATAAACTTACAGGGGGATCTCCCGGAATACCGATCCTTAGTCCCAAAGTAAAGATGTAGGAGAATCTCTCGGGATATCGTCCCGCAGTCCCAAAATAAACATACAATAGTCTCAAGAAAGGATCTACAATTCTATTTGACAATAAACAAGAATGTCTACTTTAAACATGCTACATAGAATACAAGTAAGCAATTAAAGCAGGTATGATAATTAAATTATATAAGCGTGGTTTTCCTAAGCTAAACAAGAGGCTTCAAGTACAAGTATTGCTCAATTACAAGAAAAACACAAATATTTACTTAATGAAAATGGGATTTTCCAACAACTAGCATGTGTACGCACTCGTCACTTCACAAACACAACATTCATATAACAACAATACAAACTCCTAAGGGGAGTTCCCTCACGCAAGGTTTGGCAAGACACTTACCTTGAACCAACTCAAAATTACTCCAAAATTATGCTCTTGCCATGAGTATCCAACTCCGAGTTGCCCAAATCTAACCAAATAAATATCATAATGTAAATATTACTACAAACAACTAGTTTAGCTAAAAGAATCGAAGATAAGGTACAAAAATAGAAAAATGCCCAAAAATCCACCCTAGGCCCACGTCTCGAAATTGGATAAAAATTACAGATTATGAACACCAATTTACTCACGAGCAAACTCGAATAAAAAATTACAAAAATCATATGCCAAAATTCTACTCAAAACTCGGAGTTGTAATTGGGGAAGTTTTCTCCCATTTTCAAACTTTTTCCCTCAACTTCCTTAATTAGAAGAGGAAAAGAACAATAGATTATAGTATTATGATCACAATAGAGTTAGAATTTGTTTCCTAACGATTCCTTTTCAAAACCCCTTGAAGAATAATCTCCAACCAAGCTCCAATTCAATTTTTGTTTTGTGAAATTTCAAACCCACAAATTTTCAATATCTGCTAGCAATTACAGCATCTCAGCTCATGGGGCCGCACCTGCGATCCCGCACATGCGCCTTGGGCTCCGCATCTGCGGAATTTCATTAACTCTACACTCACCACACCTGCACTCCCTTCTCTGCAGTTGTGGCTTGTTTCTACGGTCCTTGAGCCGCATTTTTGGTCATTGGTCCTTGAGCTCCAGACCGCACCTGCGACCTCTTGCCTCGCTACTGCGGGTCGCACATACGGGCTCCTCGTTGTAGGTGTGAAAATACCAGAAGTAGCAAACTTCATAATAGCCTAAGTCCAAATTAAACTTTCGTTAAGCATCCGGAACTTACCCGAGGCCCCGGGGATCTGAACCAAACATACCAACCAATATTAAATCATAATCCAAACTTAATCCAACCCTCGAATCGCATCAAACAATGCTAAAACCACGAATCACCCTCCAATACAACCCTATTGAACTTGAGATCTCAAGAATTCTACAACCGATGCCGAAACCAACCAAACCATGTCCGATTCACCCCAAATTTAGCACACAAGTCACATTCAACATTACAGAGCTATTCCAACTTTTACAATCGGATTCCTGCATTGATATCAAAATCTCACTACCAATCCGAAACATCAAAAGTTTGAATTTTGATTCCAAGGCCGTCATCACACTGCTCTGACTTGGTCCAAATTCTAATGCTTAAGCTCTCATTTAGGGACTAAAAGTCCCAAAACGCTTTGAAACTCAAAACGAGTCTTCCCGGTGACTCACAATAATAGAAACAAACACGATGAAAGCAGTTAATAGGGGATCAGGGCATTAATTCTTATAACAATCGGTCAGGTCGTTACGTCCTCCCCATCTTAGAACATTCGTTCATCCCTAAACAAACATATAGACATACCTGAAGTAGTGAAAATATGAGGGTAACGGCTGCGCATATCCTTCTTGGTCTCCCAAGTTGCCTCCTCGACCGGTTGACCCTGCCACTGAACCTTCACTAATGCAATGTTCTTTGACCTCAACTCTCGAACCTACCTGTCCAATATCAGCACTAGCTCCTCAACATAAGATAGATCTTTGTTCAACTGGACTAAACTGAAATCCAACAAATGTGACAGATTATCGTGATACTTTCGGAGCATCAAAACATTAAATACCGGATGAACCCTGCGAAGCTGGAAGGTAAGGCAACCTCATAAGCAACATCCCCAACACATCGCAATACCTCAAAATCGATCATTAAACCTTAGACTCAATTTTCCCTTCTTTCCAAATGTTATAACGCCCTTCATAGGAAAACCTCGAAGTAAGACCCGCTCTCCAAGCATATAGGAAACATCAAGAACCTTTGTGTCTGCATAACTCTTCTGTCTGGACTGGGCTGTGTGAAGTCTATCCTGAATCACCTTAACCTTCTCCAAGGCATCCTGAACCAAGTCTATTCCCAATAATCTAGCCTCTTTTGGCTCAAACCAACACTTCTGGAATCTACAATGCCTACCATACAAAGCCTCATATGGTGCCATTTGAATGCTGGACTAATAACTATTGTAGGCAAATTCCGCCACTAGCAAGGACTGATCCAAGAAAATTCAAACTCCATCACACACGTACGGAGAATATCCTCAAGAATCTAAATAGTGCATCCGGACTATCTGTCTGTCTCGGGTTGAAATGCTATACTCAACTCCACCCGAGTACCCAACTCATGTTGTATGGCCATCTGAAACCGTGGTATGAACTGAGTACCTCTATCTGAAATGATAGAAATTGGAATACCATGCAGACAAACAATCTCTCGGATATAAATCTCTACCAACTTCTCCGAAGAATAGGTAGTACACACATGAATGCAATGCGTGAACTTGGTCAGCCGATCCACAATAACCCAAGTAGTATCGAACTGTCTCAAAGCCTATAGGAGCCTAATTACGAAGTCCATGGTGATCCGATCCCACCTCAACTCCGGAATCTCTATCTACTAAAGCAAACCACCAGCTCTCTGGCGCTCATACTTTACCTATTAACAATTGAGTAACCAAACTACAAACCCAACTATATCCTTCTTCACCCGCCTCCACCAATAGTGTTGTCTCAAATCATGGTACATCATGGGATGAATGGAATAAAGCTAGTTGTTGGCCTTCTCTAGAATCATCTCCCGAAGCCCATCAATATTGGATACACAAATCTAACCTTGTATCCTCAATACCTCATCATCACCAATGGTCACATATCTGGCATCACCATGCAGAACCTAGTCCTTGAGGAAAAGGAAATGAGGGCCATCATAATGACGCTCTCTGAGACGATCCAACAAGTAAGATCCAGAAATCATACAAGCATAAACCGGACTGGGCTACGAAAGATCCAACTGCACAAACTGGCTAGCTAAGGCCTGAACATCCATCCCGCCATAGGCCTCTCCGTTGCTGGTATATAAGTCAAACTCCCCAAACCCTACCCCTGGTGACTCAAGGCATCGACCACCATATTGTCCTTGCCCAGCTGATACAAGATAGTAATATCATAGTCCTTCAGCAGCTCTAACCACCTCCTCTATTGGAAATTAAGGTCCTTCTTCTTGAACAGATGGTGAAAACTCTAGTGATCACTATAAATCTCATAAGGAACAACATATAAATAATGACACTAGATCTTTAAGCCGTGAACAATAGCAGATAACTCGAGATCATGGACGGGATAATTCTTCTAATGTACATTCAACTGTATGGATGCATAGGCAATCACCCTACCGTCCTGCATTAATATCGCTCCAATGCCAATCCTTGAGGCATCACAATAGATAGTATAAGACCCCAAACATGTAGGCAATGTCATAACTGGGGCTAGTTAAAGTTGTCTTGAGCTTCTAGAAGCTCTCCTTACACTCTTCCGTCCAGTGGAACAAAGCACTCTTCAGGGTCAGCCTGGTCAGAAGTGTTGGAATAGATGAAAATCATTCAACAAATTGACGGTAATAACCTACTAAGCAAAGAAGTATATAGATCTCTACAGGTGAGGATGGTTTGGGCCAACCCTGCACCACTTCCACCTTCTTCAAAATCCACCTTGATCCCTTAATTCAATACCACGTGACCTAAGAATGCAATGGAATCCAACCGAAATTCACATTTTAAGAATTTTATATATAATTTCTTTTCTTTCAAGGTCTGAAGTACTATCCTCAGGTGCAGCTCACAATGTTCCCGACTCTGGGAGTATACCAAAATATCATTAATAAAGACAATGATGAACGAGTCAAGATATGGTCGAAACATAATGTGCATCAAATGCATATATGTTGATCGGGCATTGGTCAGCCCAAATGACATAACAAGGAACTTGTAATAACCATACCTAGTCCTGAAAGCAGTCTTCAGGATATCTGGCTCCCAAATCTTCAACTAATGATAACCTAAATGCAAGTCAATTATAGAAAACACTTGATCACCTTGTAACTGGTCAAGCAAATCATTAATACAAGGCAAAGAATACTGATTCTTCACTGTAACTTTGTTCAACTGCAATAATCAATGCACATACGCATGGAACCATCCTTTTTCTTTACAAACAAGATAGGAGCACCCCAAGGTGATACACTATGCCGAATAAAACCCTTATCAAGAAATTCCTATAACTAATCCTTCAACTCCTTAAACTTAGGAGGGGTCATACGATAAGGAGGAATAAAAATGGGCTGAGTGCCTAACAACAAATCAATGTCGAAATTAATTTCTTTGTCAGGTGGTATACTCAGAAGATCAGCTAGAAACACACAAGAGAAATCCCATACTACTAGGATTGAATCAACTATAGGGGTATCAATAATGCCACCTCTCACATACGCTAGATACACATCACACCCCTTCTCAACCATCCATTGCACATTAAGAAATGAAATAACTCTACTGGAAGTGCGATCTAAGGTACCCTCCACTCTACTTTTAGTACACCTAGCATAGCTAGCATCATGATTTTGGCGTGACAATCAACAATATAATGGGGCGACAACCAATCCATGCACAAGATAACGTCAAAATCTACCATTCTAAGCAAGAATAAATCGACTCTAATCTAAAAAATACTAATAGTAATCAAACACGACCGATAAACGCAGTCAACAACAAAATAATCTCCCACATGAGTAGAAACATAAATAGAAAACCTCAATGAATCCCTAGATACGCCGAAACATGAGGAAAAATAGGAGGACACATAAGAATAAGTAGAGCCTGGATTGAATATAACCGATGCATCTCCGACAAACTAGGGCAATACCTAAGATGACAATATCGAAGGCAAAAGCCTCAGTTGGGAAAGAAGGGCATAACATCTGGCATGGTATCCCCATCTAGGGCGACCTCTACTTTCCTAACCTCCACCTCTAGCTAGCTAGGCAAGTGGGGTGGCAATTGGTGCTGTAATTATAGCCTGAAGACCTGGTGGAGCATGTTATGGTTAAGAAGGCTCTGATACTAACTTGTTACAACCGATGATCTTCCTCTGTGAACTGTCATGACGACACTTAGTCTCTACTACTAGGTAAGCTTAACAAATTGCGAAAAAAGAAAATAAAATACGGAACTAGCAAGTTGTGGGTAAAACATAATAAAAGAGTTAAAAATGTTGCTTAGCATATAAAATCCACAGTCTCAAAATTGAATCAAACTCCTGAAACTCAAAATCTCAAGAAATTACAAGCTATAGAAAACGATATAGTAATCTAACTCCAGGATGTCTAATCAAAAGTAAATACATGAAGTTTAATGCTAAAGGAGAGGATAGAGAGGGACTTCTAGGTCTGCGGACATGGCAGATATACCTCAAAGTCTTTGTATCTCCTGCCTCACTGATAGAACGGCTGAGCAGAAGAACCATGATCTACTACCCAATAAGAGCCAAGCCTAACCTCAGTCGATTAGTGACGAGGAAGGTTAGGGCCCTACTGGTTATATATATACATATATATATATATATGTGTGTGTATGTGTGTGTGTGTGTGGTATGAAATGTGACAGTGTAACTAAAATATTGATAGTCGATAAAGAATAAAATCACAGAAACAATATAAATCAATACACATGGATCTCAATCAGGGATCTCCCAAGATATTGTCCTGTAGTACCAAACATAAATATGTAGAGGATCTCCCGAGATATCGTCCCGTAATCTTAATCATAAAGATGCAAGGGAAATCTCCCGGAATACCAATCCATAGTCCCAAAGTAAATATCCAGTACAAGAGGATCTCTCAGGGATCTCGTCCTGTAGTCCCAAATATAAATGTGTAGAGGGATCTCCAAGAATACGGATTCGTAGTCCAAAAGTAAAAATGCAGGGGAATCTACCAGAATACTCATCATAATCCCAAAGTAAACACACAACAGTATCAGGAAAGAATCCTACAATTCTATTCAACTTCGTATCAGGAAAACAGTAAATTTTTAGTCTAAATATGCTAGGCAAAGTCCAGGTAAGCAGCTAAGGTAGCTAAGACAGTTAAGTCACATAAGCGTGCTTCGCCTAAACTAAATAGGGAGTTTCACATGTTAGTATTGTCCAATTAAGGGAGAAAACATAGGTAAGTATTTAAAGAAAACGGGGTTTTCGAAAATTAGCACGTGCATGCACTCATCACCTCATGTACACGACACTCATATAACAACAGTACCAAAATCCTGAGGGGAGTTCCCCCACACAAGGTTAGGCAAGCAACTTACCTCGAACCAGCTCAAAATCAATCCGAAATCTCGCTCTTGACACGAGTATCCAAATGTCACTGGCCCAAATCTAATTAAATCAATTTCATAATATAAATATAACTAAAAATAATGAATTTAGCTAAAAGAATCGAAGCTAAGGTAAGAAAATAGAAAATGCCCAAAAATTCTCCCCTGACCTATGTCTCATAATTAGGTAAAAATTACTGATTATGAACAAACATTCATGCACGAGTCTAACCATATCGAAATCACTCAAATTTGATACTAAAATCTCGATCAAAATCCTAAAACTCGGCCTAAGAACTTTTCCTCAATTCTCCCAATTTTTCTCCCCAAATCTGAAATTAATTGATAAATTTCAGCTTAGATTAATGGGATACAATCAAAAAGGTATTAGTAATGATTACCCAGTGGTCTTCTATTAAAAATTACTACAAAATCATTTTCCCTTGAGCTCCAATTTAATTTTCCAAGTTATGAGCTCAAACCCTCGATTTCATATTTCTTCCCAGCAATTTCCGCTTTTACGGTCATGGGGATAAATCATTGGGTAACGAATTCTAGCACAATTTTGATCATAATAATCTAATATATTGTTATTTTCCTATTCTAATTAAGGAAATTGAGGGTAAAAGTTTGAAAATGGGAGAAAAGTTCCCCAATTGAAAATCCGAGTTTTGAATAGGATTTTGGCATCGGATTTTGGTGATTTTTCTTTGAGTGTGATCGTGAGTGAATGGGTGTTCATAATCCTTAATTCTTACCCAATTTTGAGACACGGGGCCGGGGAGGATTTTTGGGTTTTTTTCTTTTTTCTTACCTTAGCTTTGATTCTTTTAGCTAAGCTTGTTGTTTGTAGTCACATTTACATTATGATATTGAACTGGTTAGAGTTGGGCTACTCAGAGTTGGATACTCATGGTAAGAGCATGATTTTTGATTGATTTTGAGTCGGTTCGTGGTAAGTAGCCTGTAACCTTGCATGGGGGAACTCCCATTAGAATTTGATATTGTTGTTATATGAATGTTG
This sequence comes from Nicotiana benthamiana, assembly GCA_034376525.1. Lineage (NCBI taxonomy): Eukaryota > Viridiplantae > Streptophyta > Magnoliopsida > Solanales > Solanaceae > Nicotiana > Nicotiana benthamiana. Next base: position 23,768,301 of record CM067324.1, on the reverse strand, counting down.
TATAAGTGAAGTGATGAGTCCATACACGTGCTAATTGTTGGAAAACCCCATTTTTATTAAGTAAATATCTATGTTTTTCTTATAAATGAGCAATACCTCTACTTGAAGCCTTATGTTTAGCTTAGGAAAAGCATGACTATATGATTTAATTGTCTTACCTGCTTTAATTGCTTTCTTGTATTCTTTGTAGCATGTTTAGAGTAAAAATTCACATTTATTTTCGAACAGGACTGCAGATTCTTTGTTGATACTATTGTGTGTTTACCTTGGGACAACGGGATTATATCCCAAGATTTTTCCCTGCATGTTTACTTTGGGACTACGGATTGGTATTCCGGGAGATCCCCTGTACGTTTATATTTGGGATTACGGGACGACATCCTGGGAGATTTTCCTATTCTCGATATTTACTTTGGGACTACGGATTGGTATTCCGGAACATTCCCCTGCATTATTTATGATTCGAACTACAGGACAATATCTTGGTAGATCATTTACTCATTTACATTTGAGACTACTGGATGATATCCTGGGATATTCATTGTTGCTATCTCTGTGTACTGAATTTATTTTTTATGACCTTCCTCGTCACTACTCGACCGAGGTAAGGCTTGGAACATACTGGGTACCGCAATGATATACTCATGTCCTTTCCTGCACATATTTTTCATGTGCATATCCAGGTTCTTCTGCTTAGTCGTTCTACCAGCGAGGCAGGCAATATCAGAAACTTCGAGGTATATTTTCCATGTTCGCGAATCTAGAAGTCCCTCTCTATTCTCCCCTTTAGCTTTATACTTCCTATATTTATTTTTGATTAGACATTCTGGAGTTATAACACTATATAGTTTTTTCAGCGTGTGATTTCATGAGATTTTAGGTTTTGGGAGTTTAATTTAGTATTGAAAGTATGTATTGCATATGCCTACCGGCATTTTAGACTCTTTTATTATTTTTTATCCATAACTTGACAGTTTATATTTCATTTCCTTTTTTCGCAATTTGTTAAGCTTACCTAGTCGTATAGACTAGGTGCCGTCAAACCAGTTCACGGAGGGAAAACTTGGGTCATGAAAAGTTGGTATCAGAGCTCTAGGTTCGTAGGATTCATGAATCATAAGCCGGATTATTAGAGTCTGGAGGATCGGCACAGATATATCTGTATGTATCTTCGAGATGCTATGTAACTGTTTGGAAAATTCCACTTCATTTGATTTTCTTGTTGTGCAAGATTTTGATATCAAGATTCTAAACCTCTATTTTCTATTCTCTTATAGATGGTGAGGACACGTGCTACCGAAGATGACCAGGCACTCGCACCCCTACTAGAGAGACTAAGGACGTGCACATGGTGTAGCCAGAGCACCCATGCGAGCTACCATAAAGGAACCACCAGTAGCTTTAGCCAAATCCCAGGCATCTGATACGCTTACTGCTACTACTATTCCAGCTCTTCAGGAGACCCTTGCATAGTTCGTGAGCATGTATACCACTTTAGCACTTGTAGGGTTGATGCCCCTTGCTGCAGCCACATCCCATGCTAAGGAGATCCCGCCACCCACACTTCTGAGAAGCGAGTCTTGTTTTATCAGATCCCACAGGTTGTACCGATACTGCCTATAGCCCTAGCTCAGCCTAAGGACAGGGCGACAACATTAGAGGAAGAGCAGTGGAGGCTTGAGAGGTTCAATGCGGTGACCCAAAAAGGTTATCACTTGATTTAAAAGTAAGTTCTACATTCTAAGGTCTTAAAGGCCTCCGTTTATCTCAGCTCCATTTGTGTGCATAGTGTAGATGTATATTCGGAATGCTTTTATATGAAAATTTGATGAAAATGCTAATTTGGCCTTAACATTAAATTAATGTTGACTTAGGTAAACATTTTGGATAAACAAACCTGGACCCGTGATTTGGCAGTCTAGGAGGGTCCATAAAAAAATATGGGACTTGGGCATATGCCTGAAATTGAATTCCAAGTTCCCAAACCCATTTTTGAAGAAAATTATTTAATCGAAATCTTAAGAGGTTTTTTATATTTGAATGCATTTAAAATTAAAAATATTGGGCCCATATTTTTGTTTTGGAGCCCGGTACAAGTCCTATATTGTATTCAGGTTGAGCCTGTAAAACTTGGTAAGAAATAGACTTGATATAATGTTAATCGGACCCTCAGTAGTTAAAAATGGAATTTAAGAGTTTATGACATTTTTATTAAATTTTGATGCTAAATTCATTGTTAAAGGTGTTAATTTGGCGATCTGATCGCACGAATAAGTCCGTATGACGGCTTTGAGTTAGTATGCATGTTTGGTTTGGAGCCCCGTGGGCTCGGGTAAGTTTCGAATAGGTTTTGGGATGGTAATACACTTAGAAAAGTTGTAGGTTTTGTTATCTCAGGTGCTCACTGATTTTGTTCTTTGCGTTCACATGGCTTCTCTCACGAACAGGTAAGGAAAGTTCCTCAGGCGTCAGATTTGTTCATCGTGAACGTGACGCTTGGGGGGGTTACCCTTTGCGAACGCGGACTTGCTATCACGAATGCGAAAGCTTTTTCGGCTAGGGACTGGGGAAAAGATTTTTTTCTACATGAACGCGACCGCTTGACCACAAACGCGAAGGTCATTTTGTCCTGACCCACCGTGAATGCGACAGGCCCATCGCAAACACGATGAACGCCTACCCAATCATTTTAGAAAAGATTCCAATACGGACAGAACTCATTTTTCTTCATATTTTCGAACTCCCAAGGCCTAAAGGCGATTTTCTCACATAAATTCAATCCAAAAGTGTTTGTAATCAATTCTAAACATTATTCATTTAATTACACAATGTTTTTTATCACTTTTTAATCAAAAATCAAGAGTTTTCATGGTAGAAATTAGGAATTTGGGTAAAGTTAGGACTTTTTTAATTATTGCGATTTAAACCTCATTTAGGGTCGGATTTAAAAAAGAATTGCATGTTTGAGCTCATGGACGAATGGATGATCGGGTTTTGGTCCGAACCTCGAGTTTTGACCAAGTAGACCCGAGGTCGATTTTTGACTTTTTGGGGAAAATGGTATAAAATCTATAATTTAGCATTGGGTATGAATTCCTTAGCATTTATTGATGCTATTAAATTAATTTGGACTAGATTCAACTAATTTGGAGGTGACTTCTAAAGTAAAATCGGTGTTTGAGGCTTGAGCTGGCCATGGAAATTCGAGGTAAGTGTTTGGTCTAACCTTAGCTTGAGGGAATAGGTATCGTGTTTTATTTGATATGTGCTAGTGTAGTGTACGACATATATATATGGTGACGAGTATCTATACGTTGTTTTCAAGCATGCACGCGAGTCTTAAATTGAAATCATTGTATTATTAATAAGTACTACAAATTCCTAAGTAGTTGATTCTCGGTGTTGGGAAAGAATTATGATTATTCTCGTTGCATTTTTTTATGGTTGAGTATTGGTTATAGGTAATGTGTATTTTGTGAAGTTAAATGTTGGAACAAGTTTGGTTATAGTTGATTCCTTTGCCAGGATGTATTTACTTCTTATTGTTAGTTCCCTTGCTGGGTTATATTTATTCTCATTATTGATTCTTTTGTCGGGATAATGTTGTCTTCTTGTTGTCCATTACAGGTATTCGTTTGTGATAGGTGTTGAATTGTATAGTGAGATTGGCTTACACGCTGCTACAACATTATATGGGATCGGGTTGCATGCTGTAATAGGAAGTAATAAGGGAGGACAGGAGGGGTCGGGTTGCATGCCGCTACAGTGATATATGATTGGATCGGGTTGCACGCCTCAACAATGATATATGATTGGACCGAGTTACACTCCACAATAATGTTATATGATTTGGATCAGGTTGCATGCCGCAACAGTAAATAGTAAAAGTGGATATTGATTTGTTATTGTTTCTTTATTCTTACTGATGCAAACCTTAAAATGTTCTTTTTATTTTTTCCTGTGTTAATGTTGTCACTTCATATTCCCCCGCAGTATGTTTTCCTTCCCATCTTTCACTGCTTGTTTCCATTATTATTGCTAGTCGTATATGCTTTAACTGCACAGGTTTTTATTTGGTAGTCTCGTCCTAGCCTCATCAGTACTTCGCCGAGGTTAGGCTCTACACTTACTAGCACATGGTACCGGTTGTAGTGATACTACACTCTACACTATGTGCAGATCTCGGTACTGGATCATATGAACCTTAGTTAGGGGTTGCTGCCTTCATTCCATCAAGAGACCCGAGGTAGACTTGCAGGCGTCCATAGGACTTGGCATCCTCTCCCTATCTAGTTTCTTTCTATTCTTTTAAATTCCAAAGATAGACATGTACTTTCTAGTTTAGACTTTATTTGTAGTTTTCTTAGATAGTCTGCGAGATGGTGACACCACTTTTGGGTGGTCTATGTTCGTACATTTTTATTGGTATTAGCTTAAAATATTACATTTCATTCTTCCGCTTTAATATTTTTGTTGTTTATAAAATTTTAATTTACAACTATTAAGGGATTAAAAATGAAAAGGGTTAAGTAATTGAAATCATTAGCTTGCCCGGATTTCACTAGTAGGCCCCATCACAACTTCCGAAGGTGGGAATCCGGGTCGTGACAAGTCGGTATTAGAGCACTAGGTTGCTTAGCTCTCACAATTCACGGACAAGCTTGGTAGAGTATGAGGGATTGGTACGGAGACGTCAATGCTTATCCCCTAGAGGCTATGGAGATACCAATAATTTTACTTCTATTCATCTCTGTCGTGCGGTTTGGTTTCGCAATGCTAATTGAATTTCTACTCCGTTCTTTCATAGATTGCAACAACACATGCTTCCTCATCTATCGATCAACAGCCCGAGCACCCAGCATTAGCTCCCACGAGGGGCAGAGTGTTGGACAATACGCTTTACGCTAGAGGGGGGGGGTGAATAGCGTTTTAAAAATATTAAGCATTTTAGTGCGGAATTTAAAAACTTTGCAGAAATTAAAACAAGTGCAGTAGAATAAACTTACACAATGATGTATCCTGGTTGGCCACAAACGTGGTTAGTCCAGTCCCCGAGAGACTCTCTCGAGATTTCCACTAAACTTGTCAAGCTTACGGGTGCTTAACAAACCGTTACAGCTGAGGACACAAGCCTCACCTAGGTGCTCGGGGATCACAATCCCAAAGACTTCAATTGCTCGGGGATACCAATCCCAAAGACTTCAATTGCTCGGGGATAACAATCCCAAAGACTTCAACTGCTCGGGGATAACAATCCCAAAGACTTCAACTGCTCGGGGATAACAATCCCAAAGACTTCAACTGCTCGGGGATAACAATCCCAAAGACTTCAACTGCTCGGGGATAACAATCCCAAAGACTTCAATTGCTCGGGGATAACAATCCCAAAGACTTCAACCGAGGAATCACAAGTTCCTCAACAAACGAGAATCGCAATTCTCTTACAAACACAAAACACACTCACTTTACAAAGCACTCCTTAATGAGTAGATATGAGTAGAAATAGTACGCTCAAGATCACAACAACTTAGCTCAATAGAATGGCTCTTCAAAAAGCTTTATGGATGAATGGAAAATGATGATCAATGTAGGAAAGCTTTTAGCAATGAAAATACTCAAAGTGTATATGTTGTTGTTGTGAAAACACTGAGTTGAAGCTGTATTTATAGGTGAAAAACTCAGTCTTACCGTTGTCTAATTGCCAATTAAGGATTGCTGAAATTACTCAGTGACAATCGATTGTCAAGACTAAACAATCGATTGTTTGCCTATCAGATCAAAAATTCAATCCCAGATTTTACGTCAACAATCGATTACTTCAAATCAATAATCGATTATTTATAACGTTAAGAAATCCTTTTCAATTTTTGGCATAAAACATCGATTGTCCGGAAATCAACAATCGATTATTTTAACAACGTTCAGAAAATCTTTTCCAGATTTTAAGCAAAACATCGATTGTTAAATATCAACAATCGGTTACCTGAAGGTAATTGAAAATATATGACAACGGTCAGCTTCAACAATCGATTATCAAATGGAATAATCGATTATTAATTAATTTCAAAACTCTCTGTCTCATATATAATCGATTATCAAAAGCCACAATCGATTGTCATTTTATTTCAAATCACTGGGAGACATTTTTCTCATTCTAATCGATTACCATTAGTTCATAATCGATTTTTATGAGTTTTGAAAACTTTGCCTCAGTTAACAATCGATTATCATAAGTACACAATCGATTGTTATGCAGTTTGCAAAAACCTGATGTTAACTGACTTACTCACAATCGATTATCATTAATTCACAATCGATTGTCATGCAGTCTTGGCTTAGAGATACTCGATTATCATAAGTACATAATCGATTATCTTAGCCCAGATTTTTGAGGCATGTTTGGAAAACATTTTAACAAATGTAAATATGCATAGTTTAAAATCATTTGACACTTAATTTAAATATGCATGATTTTGGAAAAATAATTTTAGTAGAGAAGCCATGTTATGAGCCAAGTTGAGGAATCAAGATCACAATTTATATTGACTCAATTATAACATTTCTAAACTTTGTCTTGAGCTTCTTGTAATGCATCCATTTTGTGCTTGTCCTTGAGCACTGCTATATATCGCTTTTTGCTTTGTTTGACATTCATCAAAACCTACAAAAGAACACACGTTTAGTATATTGCATTTGAAACGTGTTTCCAACAATTTCCCCCTTTTTGATAATGGCAAACATAAGCGGGATATATGCAATAATTATTTTGATAATCCAAGACAAGTGTAAAGTATGCAATTTGATGTTCCCCCTCAATTCATGTTCCCCCTCACTTTAAGCATGAATGAAGTTGAGAGTGATATAGCATACTTCTTGATATCCCGTTTCTTCCCCCTTTTGCCATTAGCAAAAATATATACAAGGGAAGAATATGCAAAAAAAAAAACATATGAAATAAACAAAAGTTTATTTATTGGAAAATAACGATAACAAAAGTAATCGATTATTGATACAGTAATCGATTGTTTGACGACGATTTTCCTGTAGAATACTTGAGTATTTTGCGTCATGCTTTTATGATCCCCTTTTCTTTAGGGTGATACCTGCAAAAAAGTGTTAGACGCCTCCGACGCTCAAGATAGAAATTATGTAAGAAATAAAATGCAATGCATGACTTAGATCAACGTGGAGTCAAGGATCCCGAGTTCACTACGAATTCGGAAGAAGGACTCTTTATCTAAGGGCTTTGTAAAGATGTCTGCCAATTGGCTTTTTGTTTCAACAAATTCAATTTCGACATCGCCTTTTAGAACGTGATCTCTAATAAAATGATGTCTAATTTCAATGTGTTTTGTTCGCGAGTGAAGAATGGGGTTCTTCGTCAAGCATATGGCACTAGTGTTGTCACATCTAAGAGGAATGTGGTCAAGACGTAGGCCATAGTCCAAGAGTTGTTGTTTCATCCATAGGATTTGAGCGCAACAACTCCCCGCGGCTACATATTCAGCCTCGGTTGTGGACAACGCAACACTAACTTGCTTCTTACTAAACCAAGAAACTAAAGCGCTACCGAGCAAGTGGCAAGTGCCGCTAGTGCTCTTGCGGTCCAATTTGCATCCAGCAAAATCGGAGTCGGAATAGCCAATAAGTTGGCATGAAGAACCTTTGGGGTACCATAGACCCATATTGGTAGTACCGACAAGATACCTTAGAATCCGCTTTACCGCAGTAAGGTGAGACTCTTTCGGACATGATTGATAACGGGCACAGACGCACACGCTAAACATGATGTCCGGACGACTAGCAGTAAGATAAAGAAGAGAGCCAATCATACCTCGGTACTTTTTGATGTCGACTTCCTTACCTTTTTCATCTTTGTCGAGATGATCGGATGTGCTCATGGGAGTTGCCATTTCCTTTGCATTGTTCATATCAAAACGTTTAAGCAGTTCTTTGCAATACTTGCTTTGACAAATGAATGTACCTTCCTTCATTTGTTTTACTTGTAATCCCAAAAAGAATTGTAACTCACCCATCATGGACATCTCAAATTCGCTAGTCATTAAGTTTGAAAATTCCTTGCATAGAGCATTGTTAGTAGCACCAAAAATGATATCATCTACATATATTTGAACTAGCAAGATATCATTATTTTCATGCTTGACAAATAAAGTTGTGTCAACTTTTCCACGAATAAAATTATTTTCTAAAAGAAATTTACTCAACCTTTCATACCAAGCTCGAGGAGCTTGTTTTAAACCATAAAGGGCCTTTTTGAGTTTGAAAACATGATTAGGAAAATTAAAGTCTTCAAAACCGGGGGGTTGCTTTACATAAACTTCTTCTTGGATAAAACCATTTAAAAAGGCACTTTTCACATCCATTTGATATAAAATGAAATTCATAGAAGATGCAAAAGCAAGCAACAAACGGATGGCCTCTAATCTAGCTACCGGAGCATATGTCTCATCATAATCAATCCCTTCTTCTTGATTATAGCCTTGAGCCACAAGCCTAGCTTTGTTTCTAGTGATTATGCCATTTTCATCTAATTTATTTCGAAAAACCCATTTCGTACCAATTATGGTATGACCTTCGGGTCTTGGCACCAAATCCCAAACGTTGTTACGTTTGAATTGGTTAAGCTCCTCTTGCATTGCCAAGGTCCAAAATTCATCCCCAATTGCTTCAGAGATGGTTTTGGGTTCAATTTGAGAAACAAAAGCAGTAAGATCTAAGGTATTTCTAAGGGAGCTCCGGGTACTTACCTTCCCTCCAACGTTGCCTATTACCTGATCGAGAGGATGGTCTTTGACTGTCCTCCATTCTATTTGCTCTTTTGGTTCATTTTCCGGTTGAGGAGCTTCTTCAATTGGTTGTTCCACCGTTTTGTCAATTTCTTTCCTTGGTGGTTCTCCTTGAATTTTGTCCTTTAGACTTTCCAGAATGCCTGAAAGATCAAGACCACAATCCTTTCTCGCCAAGCGAGTATTATCTTCGGAAAATACAATATGAGGAGATTCCTCTACAACTTGGGTTCTTTTATTAAAAACCCTATAAGCTTTACTACGAGAAGAATAGCCAATGAAGATACCTTCATCCGACTTTGCATCAAATTTTCCTAGTTGGTCCTTTCCATTGTTATGCACAAAACTTTTACAACCAAAAACACGTAAATGTGAAATGTTAGGTTTTCTACCTTTGTAGAGTTCATATGGGGTTTTTAAGAGTATCGGCCGAATTGCTACTCTATTCAAAACATAGCATGCGGTACTCACGGCGTCTGCCCAAAAATGTTTGGGAATCTTAGCTTCGTCGAGCATGGTTCTAGCCATCTCTTCGAGACTCCTATTTTTCCTTTCCACCACCCCGTTTTGATGTGGTGTACGTGGAGCGGAAAAGGTATGCTCGATTCCGAGTTCATCACAAAAATCCGCAAAGAGATTGTGATCAAACTCTCCCCCATGATCACTTCTAATGGAAGTGACAGTTGATTCCTTTTCATTTTGAACTCTTTTAAGAAAAAGCTTGAAGCTAAGAAATGCATCACTTTTATGTGCAAGAAATAATGTCCATGTAAATCTAGAGAAATCATCAACAATTACAAAAGCATATCTATTTCTTCCTAGACTTTCGATACGGGATGGTCCGAATAAATCCATATGCAATAGTTGTAAAGGTCTAGAGGTTGAAACAACATTTTTGGATTTAAAAGATGCTCTTGTTTGCTTCCCCTTTTGACATGAATCACAAATAGTATCACTTTCAAATTTTAAGTTGGGAAGACCAATCACTAGATTTTGAGAAATCAATTTATTTAAAAGATGCATGTTCATATGAGCTACTCTACGATGCCACAACCACACATTATCATCTTTGCTCAACAAACAATCAACATACTCGGATGAGGAGTTTTCAAGATCAACCATGTAAATATTGTCAACTCTAAAACCACGTAGAATAATCTTGAAGTCACTACGTCTAAACACTAAACACTCATCCGAATCAAACAATGCAAGATTTCCCTTGTCACATAATTGACTTATGCTCAAGAGATTATGCTTTAAACCTTTGACAAGTAATATATGCTTTATAGAGGATTTTTCATTCTTACCGACCGATCCGATGCCAATAATTTGTCCTTTATTGTTGTCACCGAATACAACGCTTCCTCCTTCTTTGTGCTCTAGTTGAAGGAATTTGGATTCGTCTCCTGTCATGTGTCTGGAGCATCCACTGTCAAGGTACCATAGTACACTTGATCCCTTCAAGCACACCTACAAAGCAAATTAATATTCTTTAGGTACCCATACCATTTTGGGTCCTTGGGGGTTAGGCAAATAACGACCATAATAATATGAAAAATCTCTATGCTTTGTAAAACACATAGGTGCAATATGACCTATACGATTGCAGTAATGACATACTACGTTCGGGTTGTGTTGATGCCTAGGTTGAGCCAACAAAGTTCTAGGCGAATGAAAAAGATTAACACTAGACATATTGTTCCCATTTCTAGTATAATATCTAGATGGTCTAAAGTCATTAGTGCTAGACTTGTTGAAGGACCTAGTGTCATGTCTAGGTGGTCTAAGCTCGTTCCTAGAGTTATTTCTTGGTTGCCGAAAATTACTATTTGTAGGCTTGTTTGCAAGAATCCTAGATTCGGATCTAGGTTTTCTAAAGATATTAGTTCTACCCTTATTTTCATACATTCTAGCATAATGTCTAGGTGGTCTAAAAGAATTTGTTCTAGGCTTGTTTAATACCTTAGAGTTATTTCTAGGTGGAGTAGTGAAGTTTTTGTTTTTATGCCGTTGATATTTCTTAGGCGTTTCTTTTTCAACAACTTTAGGAACTTCTTTACTACGTGTTTCTAATGTTTTCCTAAGTTCTGTGTTTTCTAGTTTTAAGGACTCACAAGCAGTACAAGTAGAGCATTTATCAACACAAGAGGCTTCATGCATAGTCTTGATGACTTGTCTAAGTTCTATACTATCATTTAACAAAAATTGATTTTCATTTGCAAGATTCTCGTTATCACGAGACAGATTTTCAACACCTTTTTGAGCTAAAGAAAGACGTTCTTCAAAGTCCTTGTCTTTTAAAAAGAGTTGTTTTTGAAAATCCTCTTCTTGTAAAGAAAGAGTTCTTTGTAAATCTTTAATAGTCTTAGAAGCATTTACCAACTCATCATGCAGTTTGTTATAAGCAATTTGCATATCGTTAGATGTACTTACCTCGTCTTTTTCGTCTGCCATGAGGCACTGACCAGTTGATTCATCGTTTGTGCTGACCGCTTTTTGAGGCGTGTTTTCGTGCAATTCCTCAAGTTTGTCCCACATTTCCTTAGCAGTTTTATAGTGGGAGATTTTTCGCCAAAGTTCCTGGTTCAAGGCGTTATGTAATATATTCATAGCTTTAGTGTTGTATTCACTTACCTTATTTTTCCCGACTTTTGTCGTCAGTTGATCACTGTGTTTAATAGCTTGCCATAGATACAAATCGTTTGCCATTGTAAAAACTTGCATCCGATATTTCCAGACTGAGTAGTCGTTTTTGTCTAATATTGGAGGCGACATGCTGCATTCTCCTTCACCTATTCCTGCAAAGAAATTTAGAGTAGAAGCCATGGATGGTTCTCTCAAACGGTTAAGTTTTTCAGAGAGTATGGCTCTGATACCAATTGTTGGACAATACGCTTTACGCTAGAGGGGGGGGGTGAATAGCGTTTTAAAAATATTAAGCGTTTTAGTGCGGAATTTAAAAACTTTGCAGAAATTAAAACAAGTGCAGTAGAATAAACTTACACAATGATGTATCCTGGTTGGCCATAAACGTGGTTAGTCCAGTCCCCGAGAGACTCTCTCGAGATTTCCACTAAACTTGTCAAGCTTACGGGTGCTTAACAAACCGTTACAGCTGAGGACACAAGCCTCACCTAGGTGCTCGGGGATCACAATCCCAAAGACTTCAATTGCTCGGGGATACCAATCCCAAAGACTTCAATTGCTCGGGGATAACAATCCCAAAGACTTCAACTGCTCGGGGATAACAATCCCAAAGACTTCAACTGCTCGGGGATAACAATCCCAAAGACTTCAACTGCTCGGGGATAACAATCCCAAAGACTTCAACTGCTCGGGGATAACAATCCCAAAGACTTCAATTGCTCGGGGATAACAATCCCAAAGACTTCAACCGAGGAATCACAAGTTCCTCAACAAACGAGAATCGCAATTCTCTTACAAACACAAAACACACTCACTTTACAAAGCACTCCTTAATGAGTAGATATGAGTAGAAATAGTACGCTCAAGATCACAACAACTTAGCTCAATAGAATGGCTCTTCAAAAAGCTTTATGGATGAATGGAAAATGATGATCAATGTAGGAAAGCTTTTAGCAATGAAAATACTCAAAGTGTATATGTTGTTGTTGTGAAAACACTGAGTTGAAGCTGTATTTATAGGTGAAAAACTCAGTCTTACCGTTGTCTAATTGCCAATTAAGGATTGCTGAAATTACTCAGTGACAATCGATTGTCAAGACTAAACAATCGATTGTTTGCCTATCAGATCAAAAATTCAATCCCAGATTTTACGTCAACAATCGATTACTTCAAATCAATAATCGATTATTTATAACGTTAAGAAATCCTTTCCAATTTTTGGCATAAAACATCGATTGTCCGGAAATCAACAATCGATTATTTTAACAACGTTCAGAAAATCTTTTCCAGATTTTAAGCAAAACATCGATTGTTAAATATCAACAATCGATTACCTGAAGGTAATTGAAAATATATGACAACGGTCAGCTTCAACAATCGATTATCAAATGGAATAATCGATTATTAATTAATTTCAAAACTCTCTGTCTCATATATAATCGATTATCAAAAGCCACAATCGATTGTCATTTTATTTAAAATCACTGGGAGACATTTTTCTCATTCTAATCGATTACCATTAGTTCATAATCGATTTTTATGAGTTTTGAAAACTTTGCCTCAGTTAACAATCGATTATCATAAGTACACAATCGATTGTTATGCAGTTTGCAAAAACCTGATGTTAACTGACTTACTCACAATCGATTATCATTAATTCACAATCGATTGTCATGCAGTCTTGGCTTAGAGATACTCGATTATCATAAGTACATAATCGATTATCTTAGCCCAGATTTTTGAGGCATGTTTGGAAAACATTTTAACAAATGTAAATATGCATAGTTTAAAATCATTTGACACTTAATTTAAATATGCATGATTTTGGAAAAATAATTTTAGTAGAGAAGCCATGTTATGAGCCAAGTTGAGGAATCAAGATCACAATTAATATTGACTCAATTATAACATTTCTAAACTTTGTCTTGAGCTTCTTGTAATGCATCCATTTTGTGCTTGTCCTTGAGCACTGCTATATATCGCTTTTTGCTTTGTTTGACATTCATCAAAACCTACAAAAGAACACACGTTTAGTATATTGCATTTGAAACGTGTTTCCAACACAGAGGGCGAGGCCGAGGCCGTGCTAGAGGACGAGGCAGGGTAGAGATTAAACCAGAGTAGCAGCACTAGTGGCGGAGCCTTAAGTAGAGTTTGATGATGATGTTCCGGCCCAGACAATTTAGTGTGCCCAGCTCAGGTCCTAGGGGGATCATTGCTACCGAAGTAATCTAGGATGCTTTGGTCCATCTAGTGGGCCTTATGGAGAGTGTTACTTGGGCAGGCTTACTTCCTGTAGCACCAGCCATCTCTCAGGCTAAGGGAGGAGCATAGAATCCCGCTACACGTACCCTAGAGCATATGGCTCCAATGTTTCAGACTCCAATAGCTCAGCCAGTTGGAGGCAGTTTAGCCGGGTGTGGTAGCTCAGACCGCTAATGGAATAGCTGTGTCTGCCGATGCTTTGTGGAGATTGGACAGGTTTACCAATCTCATCATTACTACTTATAGTGGTACATCTTCAGAGGATCCCCAGGATTACTTAGACACCTGTCATGAGGTTCAACGGAAAATGGGTATAGTGGAGACCAATGGGGTCGAATTTGCTATTTTTTGTCTTTGAGGTTCCGCCAAGACTTGGTGAAGGGATTATTGTTTGGCTAGGCCAGCTGGGTCGCCTGCCTTGCCATATGATCATTTCTCTAAGTTATTTCTAGAAAGGTTTCCTCCTATCACCCAGAGGGAGGACTGTCGGAGGTAGTTTGAGTGTCTCTAGCAGGGTTCCATGAATGACACTCAGTATGAGACCATATTTATTGCTTTAGCCCGTCATGATCATATCATACTTCCCACAGAGAGAGGAAGAGAGTAAGGAGGTTCATTAAGGGAGTCGCTCAACCGATTCGATTGCAGATAGCTAGGGAGACTAGGAGTGAGATATCTTTTCAGGATACGGACAATGTGGCCTGGAGAGTTGAGATGGTGATAAGTAGGATTTTAACATGTTTTATGCCCCTACTTGCCTATGCTTTGAGTATATTTTCTACCAAATAGACCCAAAATGCTCACAGATTGTGCTTGATTGCAGGTTAGTGACAAAGTGACGAAATATCAAAGATCGGCTCAAAACTGAATGAGACCAACTCAAATATAAAAGGCCAAGTGAAGTGGTGGAAAAATTAGCCTATTATTGTTGAAACACGTTCTCAAGTCGCTAAACTAAACGTGTGTTCATATTTGTAGGTTTTGATAAATGACAAACCGACGTGAACGGAACATTGACATATGCCGAAGTCCAAGCACAAGAGAAACAAAGATCAAGATTAAGTAAAGCAACAAAGTTATACATGAGTCATTCTATTATTGTGATCTTGATCCGACAATTGATTCAAGACTTGGCTTCTCTCGTAAAATCATTTTTATCAAACCATGCATCTTTAATTTAAAGCAAAATGATTTTCAAAAATTTTTTTTATCTAAAATGATTTCTAAACATGTCTTTCAAATCTGGACAAACAAAATCGATTATGTACTTTATGATAATCGATTATGTTAAAGCAGTGTACAACAGATTTTACAAAGCTGTAAGATAATCGATTATGTACCTTATGATAATCGATTATGTTAAGGCAGTGTACACCAGATTTTACAAAGCTGCAAGATAATTGATTATGTACCTTATGATAATCGATTATGTTAAGGCAGTGTACACCAGATTTTACAAAGCTGCAAGATAATCGATTACGTACCCTATGATAATCGATTATGTTAAGGCAGTGTTCACCAGATTTTTCAAAGCTACAAGATAATCGATTGTGTGCCTTAGACTAATCGATTATGTTGAGACAGTGAGCATCAGATTTTACAAAGTAGCAAAATAATCGATTATGGCTTTTCTGGTAATCGATTATATTAAAGACCGTTGCCAAAGTATTTTCAAACACTTAAAGATAATCGATTATGTACAATCAGACAATCGATTATGTTAAGCATAAAATCGGGGATTTATTTTTGAACGTTGTCAGGTAATCAATTATACGATTTGGATAATCGATTATTCTGCTTAAATTCTGGGATTGATTTTTGAACGTTGGCAGATAATCAATTATGCAGAATCAGATAATCGATTATCCTAGCACAATATGAGCAATTTGTGATTGGCAATTAAGCAACGGTCTTGGGTGTTTTGAGCACTATAAATACAACTCAAATTCACTCTTCTAAGCACAACAACTGATTACTTTCTTGCTAAAGCTTACATACTCTCTTTGCAATCATTTTATATTCATTTCATAAGTTTTTGAGAGCCAAACTCTTGACGAAGTTGTTGTGTTCTTGAGCGTATTGTTTTTACACATATCTACTCTATAAAGAGAGTCTTGTCTTGAGTGCTAAGTGTTTGTACACACTTGAAGGGATATTCTAATCCCTTGTTGTAAGAAGGAAAAGTTGTTCCTTGGATTAAAGTCTTGAAGTGCGGTATCCTCGAGCTGGTTGAAGTCTTGTAGAGTGTATATCTACGAGCAAGTGTAACGATTTGTTAGGCACCCGTAAGCTTAACGAAGTTAGTGTAAAACTCGAGAGAATCTCTCGGGGACTGGACTAACCACACGTTGTGGTGAACCAGGATAAAATCTGGTGTGTTCTCTCCTTATCATTTTAATTACTGCACTTACGTTATTCCTGCAATTTTTAATTCCGCAAATTTACATTGTTTTTTATTATAACGCTATTCACCCCCCCCCCCCTCTAGAGTTAAGCGTATATTCTAACAATTGGTATCAGAGCCATACTCTCTGAAAGACATAACAGTTTGAGAGAAACAATCCATGGCTTCAACTCGTAACATTAATGCAAGACTAGGTGAAGGATAATGCTTCACAAGGCCACCACTCTTTGATGGCACAAATTATACCTACTGGAAGGAGAGGATGAGGATTTTTATTCAATCAAACAACTTCCAATTATGGAAAATCATAAAGAACGGAGAACAACTTCCAACTAAAAAGGTTGGAGATGAACTCGTCCCGAAGTCAGAAGACGAATACGATATGGACGATATCAGAAAGGTAGAATATAATGCAAAGGCCATCAACATGCTATTTTGTGCTGTAAATCCCGATGACTATCGGAAAATTTCATGTTGCACCACGGCTAAGCAAATGTGGGATAAATTGGAGATCACCTACGAAGGTACGGACCAGGTAAGAGAAGCTAAAATAGATTTTCTAACCCACGAATATGAACCTTTTCATATGAAGGAAAGCGAGAAGATAGACGATATGTTCGAACGATTTTCAAAATCGTTAATGATCTTCATGCTCTCAAGAAGACTTTCACGAATATGGAGCTTGTCCGTAAAATTCTTCGAAGTCTCACTCCAGAATGGCGCTCCAAAGCCGACGCTATTCAAGAGTCAATCGGCATCACATATGTCACAATCGACGGGCTTAGAGGTAATCTCAAAACCTATGAATCTACTATTCTTAACCCTCCTTTGGATGATCAAAGGAAGCGAAGAATCGCCCTCAAGGCAAGCACGGCTCAACCTCAAAATGATGAGGATTTAAGCGACGAAGATAACGAGTTCGGACTCGTTATTAGGAAATTTCACAAATTCATGCGAAAGGATTTTGAACGAAAAGGTAAGCGACAAGGAGACCAATTAAAGTGCTATGGATGCAGGGAAATCGGGCACATAAAATCAAATTGTCCAAATGCTAAAAAGGAGAAGAAACCCGTCAAGAAACAAAGAGCATACATCTCTTGGGGAGGCGACTCCGGAGACGAATCAAGTGATGGAGAAGGAAACGAGACCGCAAACTTGTGTCTTATGGCACACGAAGAAAATCAAAATGAGGTATGTACTTCTTCTATGAACTATTTCACTTTAGAAGAAATGCAAGATGCATTTGATGAGTTGTATAAAGAGTTTATTAGCGCTTCTAAATCTATAAAAGATTTAAGAAAACAATTTTCTTCAAAAGAAAAGGATTTTGAAAAACTCACTCTTGAGAATGAGAAATTAAAAGAGGAAAACAAGTTTTATGGCAAAAGAAGTGCCGATAAACCCGAAAGCTCAAATAAGGATTGTACTTCTTGCAAATCTCTAAAGGAAGAAGTAGAAAGTCTTAGAAGCACTTTGCACAAATTCAATTCTTCACACAAAAATCTCAATGAAGTGCTTGTAAATTTGAAATCCACTAAGCACGGTATAGGCTTTAAACACGAGCCAAAAGAAAAAGTTGAGTCCATTCCTAAGCCACCTACGACTCAACTTAGGCAAAACAAAATACATGTCAACACTCAACCTAGAAATTTTAATCCTAGAATTGCAACTCATCCTAGAACAAATGCTAGGAGAAATATTAGAATGTACAGACCACCTAGACAAGATTTTCGAAAATCACATCAAAACTATATTTCTAAGAATATAGTGAACACTAGAAGAAACGTTGGCATGCATAGACCACCTAGACAAGATTTTCGAAAACTACATCAAAACTATGTTCCTAAAAATAGAGTAAATAAATTTAGACCCCCAAATTATTATCATCCTAGAAGAATGCACAATCCGAATGTCATTTGTCATTATTGCAATAAAATTGGACACATTGCTCCCGCATGCTTCACTAGACATAGACATTTCACTGCAGGACAATCACACCAATATGTTGCACCTAACGCACAAGGACCCAAAATGGCTTGGGTACCAAAATCTCATTAATTTGTTTTGTAGGTGTGTTTGAAGGGATCAAGTGTACTTTGATACCTTGATAGTGGATGCTTCAAATATATGACCGGGGATGCATCAAAATTCCTTCAACTAAAACCCACGGAAGGAGGAAATGTTATTTTTGGAGACAATAACAAAGGAAAAATTATCGGCATTGGATCGGTCGGTAAGGACGAATCCTCCTCCATTAAGCATATTTTGCTAGTTAAAGGTCTCAAACATAATCTCTTGAGCATAAGTCAATTATGTGACAAGGGAAATCTTGTATTGTTTGAGTCCGAAGAATGCTTAGTTATCCGTCGTAGTGATTTTAAAATTATTCTTCGTGGTATTAGAATGGATAATATCTATATGGTTGATCTTGAAAATTCTTCATCAAGTTATGTGAATTGTCTTTTGAGTAAAGAAGACGACATGTGGTTATGGCATCGTAGAGTAGCTCATGTGAATATGAACTTTTTAAGCAAACTTGTTTCACAAGATTTAGTACTTGGTCTTCCAAACATGAAATTTGAAAAAGACTCTATTTGTGATTCATGTCAAAAAGGGAAACAAACAAAGGCTTCTTTTAAATCCAAAAATGTTGTTTCAACCACTAGACGTTTACAACTTCTACACATGGACCTTTTCGGACCTTCTAGAATTAAAAGTCATGGTGGTAATCTTTATGCTTTTGTTATTGTTGATGACTATTCTAGATTTACATGGACGTTATTTCTTGCTCATAAAAGCAATGCCTTTCAAGCTTTTAAAAATTTTCTTAAACGTGTTCAAAATGAAAAGAACACAACCGTCACTTCCATAAGAAGTGATCATGGGGGAGAGTTCGATCACAATCTCTTCGCGGACTTTTGTGACGAACTCGGTATTGAACATACCTTTTCGGCTCCACGTACACCACAACAAAATGGAGTGGTAGAACGTAAAAATCGATTTCTCAAAGAGATGGCTAGAACCATGCTCGAAGAGGCCGATATTCCCAAATATTTTTGGGCGGATGCCGTGAGTACCGCAAGCTATGTTTTAAACAGAGCTATCATTAGACCGATACTCATGAAAACTCCCTATGAACTCTATAAGGGAAGGAAACCAAATCTTTCCCATCTTAGAGTCTTCGGTTGTAAATGTTTTATTCACAACAACGGAAAAGATAATTTGGGAAAATTTGATGCGAAATCTGATGAAGGAATTTTTCTTGGTTACTCATCACGTAGCAAAGCATATAGAGTATTTAATAATCGAACCAAAACTGTTGAGGAATCTCCTCATGTAGTATTTTGTGAAAATGATGCTCGCTTAGCGAGAAAGGATTCTTGTGTTGATCTTGTAGATGCTTTAAAGAAACTCAATCTTCAAGACGAGGCACAAAAGGAGGATCCGAAGGAAGTTCAAGATGAAGTCATGGAACAACCTTCGGAAGAAGTACCACCACAAGAAGAAGAATCGATGATGCCTAAGGCTTGGAGGACGTCTAAAGACCATCCTCTTGACAAGGTAA
Source organism: Nicotiana benthamiana (assembly GCA_034376525.1). Lineage (NCBI taxonomy): Eukaryota > Viridiplantae > Streptophyta > Magnoliopsida > Solanales > Solanaceae > Nicotiana > Nicotiana benthamiana. Next base: position 23,748,614 of record CM067324.1, on the reverse strand, counting down.
TTGGCAACATCGAGAAAGGGGTAAGTACACGAAATCTTCTTAAAGACACCGTAGGACATATGGCTTTTGTTTCACAAATAGAACCTAAAACCATTTCTGAAGCAATTGGGGATGAGCATTGGACCTTGGCAATGCAAGAGGAGCTTAACCATTTCAAACGTAATGAAGTTTGGGAATTGGTGCCAAGACCCGATAATCACACCATAATTGGTACGAAATGGGTTTTTCGGAATAAATTAGATTAAAATGGTATAATCACTAGAAACAAAGCTAGGCTAGTTGCTAAGGGATATAATCAAGAAGAAGGCATTGATTATGAAGAAACCTATGCACCCGTTGCACGCCTAGAAGCCATTCGTTTATTACTTGCTTTTTCATCTTCTATGAATTTCAAATTATTTCAAATGGATGTCAAAAGTGCCTTCCTCAATGGGTTTATTCAAGAGGAAGTGTATGTTGAACAACCCCCGGACTTTGAAGATTTTACATCTCCCGACCATGTCTTCAAGCATAAGAAAGCTTTATATGGTCTTAGACAAGCTCCTCGAGCTTGGTATGAACGTCTAAGTAAATTCCTTTTAGACAATGAGTTTGAAAGGGGGAAAGTTGACACTACACTGTTTATCAAAAAGAAAAACAATGACATTCTATTAGTTCAAATTTATGTCGATGATATTATTTTTCGTGCTACTAATAATTTTTTATGCGAGGAATTTTCTAAGTTAATGACTAGCGAATTCGAAATGTCAATGATGGGTGAGCTAAACTTCTTCTTGGGGCTGCAAGTAAAACAAACGAAAGAGGGGACTTTCATTTGCCAATCCAAATATTGCAAGGAGTTGCTAAGTCGTTTTGAAATGAGCAACGCCAAAGCAATGGCCACCCCAATGAGTACATACGACCATCTTGACAAAGATGAGAAAGGTAAGGAAGTAGACACCAAGAAGTGTCGAGGTATGATCGGATCTCTTCTCTATCTTACTGCTAGTAGACCGGACATCATGTTTAGCGTATGTTTATGCGCTCGATATCAATCTTGTCCAAAAGAGTCACACTTAACTGCGGTGAAACGGATTATAAAGTATCTTGTTGGAACAATAAATGTGGGACTATGGTATCCCAAAGATTCTTCATGCCAACTTGTTGGCTATTCCGATTCCGATTTTGCGGGTTGCAAATTGGACCGCAAGAGCACTAGTGGCACTTGCCATTTGCTCGGTAGCTCCTTAGCTTCTTGGTTTAGCAAGAAGCAAGTTAGTGTTGCGTTGTCCACAACCGAGGCTGAATATGTAGCCGCGGGGAGTTGTTGCGCTCAAATCCTGTGGATGAAACAACAACTCTCGGTCTATGGCCTTAGTATCGATCATATCCCTCTTCGATGTGATAATACTAGCGCCATTAGCTTGACGAAGAATCCTATTCTTCACTCAAGAACGAAACACATAGAAATTATACATCACTTTATGAGAGATCACGTTCTCAAGGGCGATGTCGAAATTGAATTTGTTGAAACCAAAAATCAATTGGCCGACATCTTTACAAAGCCTTTAGAGAAAGAGTCCTTCTTCCGAATTCGTAGTGAACTCGGGATTCTTGACTGCACGTTGATCTAATTCATGCATTGCATTTTTATGTTTTAACGATTACTAACTTGAGCGTCGGAGGCGCCTAATTCTTTTTTGCAGGTATCGCCCCAAAGACAGGGGGAATTATCAGACACCGGTGCAGAATAATCGATTTCTCTAAAGTCAATAATCGATTATTCCCCATTTACGTTTTATGTTTATTATGCTGGAAAATTGGCATAATCGATTATGCAACTCTACAATCGATTATCTAACAGTTTTGGCTTTGCAGGATTTTAGCTGTTAAATATAAAAATCGATTATCACATATCCCTAATCGATTATGTTGACATTTATTTTCAGGTGTTCAGTCACTGTGTGACAATAATCGATTATTTAAAACAGTGTAATCGATTTTCCTATTACCGTCTTGGATGTCCGTTACAACATTTCCTGAAATAATCGATTATCTCAAAAGCACAATCGATTATTCCCTGAGTCAGAAAATCACTGGGCACACTGTGTCAGCATAATCGATTACCATAGTTCCATAATCGATTATTCTCAGTCAGTATTTCAAAATAGTTACCGTTTCTGACCGTTTGCTCCTTAAATTTTTGCAGATTTCTCAACTTTAATGCAATTTCATTCTTCACATTATAAATAGGTGCATTATATCTTCAATGTCTTCACTCAAACATCAATCTTAGCTCCCAAATTCTCAAAACTCTTCAAAGGCTATTACTATTTATTCAAAATGACGGGCAAAACTTCCAAACGAGCTCATTTCGGCAAAAATGCTGCCTCCTCTTCCGTCACTCGTCCACTAGTTCATTGTTATAAAGATGGTTCTTATTTACGATTCAATAGTGAAGCCGAACTTATGCGCTCCATTGAAAAATTTGAAAATCGAGAAATACTTCCTCCTCGATTTTCCACGAATCGTTTCCTTAATCACAGCGCCCCTCCATCCACAGCAAATATGCTTATGCAAAGCCAACTCCTTGAATTCCTATATCTTCACACTCCTTACATTCACCCTCCTCTAATTCGGGCCTTCTATTCAAATCTCGTGAAGGACGAAGATGGTGAAATTGTCTCGAACGTCAATGGCACTTCAATTCTTCTATCTGAGGCAAATATTCACGCCCTCACTAAACTCCCGCGCAATGGGGAAGACATTTCTCTCTATACTAGGGAAGAAGGCGCGTTATTTGATGAACAACTTCTCTTCACCCAAATTAGCATCAGTGAATTCATTGCAACTCCGAACCATCATCGTCCAACCATCACAAACATGCTCCCGGAATATCGTCTAATTTTTTATTTCATCACCCGCGTTCTAAAACCACGAAAATTCAATCACACAACTATCTCTCATGAAAATTCAAAACTCATGCATGCCATTATCACCGGGGCTCGCATCAATTGGTGCAAGTTCGTCATGACTCACTTATATGATGCAATTGGGGAAGATAAGCCACTCCCCTATGCTTTTGTCGTTATGACCATTCTTGTTGCTTCCGGTATCGACACCTCCGTTGGTCCTCACAAAAAGGCGACAAAACATTGGGAAATTCAAGAATCTTCATTTCCCAATATCGGTGAGCATCCTCCTCCTCCGCCTCAAAGACGTCGTCATCTGGCCCCGTCCGATGCATCCCTCCAATCTATTTCCGAGAAACTTGCCTCCATGTCCACATCCCTAAATCGTATTGATATGAATGTCAATCGTTTGACTCACGAACTCCACGGATATTTTGATCACGTCAATTATCCGTATGCCCAAATTGTCATTCGGGAAGATGTACCGGATGTCGAGACGGAAGTCAATGATGATGAATAATATCTTGTCTCTTTGTTTTTCTAGTTTGCATAATATTTTGTCTTATATTTTTATGTATTCGCAATATTGTTTAATCAATAAAGAGTTAGTTAATTTTTTTTGCTAATGTCAAAAGGGGGAAGATATGGGCTATGCACACTGATACATATTGGCATAAATTGAGGGGGAATTCATAACTTGAGGGGGAACTCGTTGCATATCTATATACTTGTCTTGGATCGTCATTATGAATTAATATGCATATCCCGATATTGGTTTGCCATTATCAAAAAGGGGGAAATTGTTGAACCACGTTCTCAAGTCGCTAAACTAAACGTGTGTTCATATTTGTAGGTTTTGATAAATGACAAACCGGTGTGAACGGAACATTGACATATGCCGAAGTCCAAGCACAAGAGAAACAAAGATCAAGATTAAGTAAAGCAACAAAGTTATACATGAGTCATTCTATTATTGTGATCTTGATCCGACAATTGATTCAACACTTGGCTTCTCTCGTAAAATCATTTTTATCAAACCATGCATCTTTAATTTAAAGCAAAATGATTTTCAAACATTTCTTTTTAACCAAAATGATTTCTAAACATGTCTTTCAAATCTGGACAAACAAAATCGATTATGTACTTTACGATAATCGATTATGTTAAAGTAGTGTACACCAGATTTTACAAAGCTGTAAGATAATCGATTATGTACCTTATGATAATCGATTATGTTAAGGCAGTGTACAAGAAATTTTACAATGCTGCAAGATAATCGATTATCTACCTTATGATAATCGATTATGTTAAGGCAGTGTACACCAGATTTTACAAAGCTGCAAGATAATCGATTATGTACCTTATGATAATCGATTATGTTAAGGCAGTGTTCACCAGATTTTTCAAAGCTACAAGATAATCGATTATGTGCCTTAGACTAATCGATTATGTTGAGACAGTGAGCATCCGATTTTACAAAGTAGCAAAATAATCGATTATGGCTTTTCGGGTAATCGATTATATTAAAGACCATTGCCAAAGTATTTTCAAACACTTAAAGATAATCGATTATGTACAATCAGACAATCGATTATGTTAAGCATAAAATCGAGGATTGATTTTTGAACGATGTCAGGTAATCGATTATACGATTTGGATAATCGATTATTCTGCTTAAATTCTGGGATTGATTTTTGAACGTTGGCAGATAATCGATTATGCAGAATCAGATAATCGATTATCCTAGCACAAAATCAGCAATTTGTGATTGGCAATTAAGCAACGGTCTTGGGTGTTTTGAGCACTATAAATACAACTCAAATTCACTCTTCTAAGCACAACAACTGATTACATTCTTGCTAAAGCTTACATACTCTCTTTGCAATCATTTTATATTCATTTCATAAGTTTTTTAGAGCCAAACTCTTGACGAAGTTGTTGTGTTCTTGAGCGTATTGTTTTTACTCATATCTACTCTATAAAGAGAGTCTTGTCTTGAGTGCTAAGTGTTTGTACACACTTGAAGGGATATTCTAATCCCTTGTTGTAAGAAGGAAAAGTTGTTCCTTGGATTGAAGTCTTGAGGTGCGGTATCCTCGAGCAGGTTGAAGTCTTGTAGAGTGTATATCTACGAGCAAGTGTAACGGTTTGTTAGGCACCCGTAAGCTTAACGAAGTTAGTGTAAAACTTGAGAGAGTCTCTCCGGGACTGGACTAACCACACGTTGTGGTGAACCAGGATAAAATCTGGTGTGTTCTCTCCTTATCATTTTAATTACTGCACTTACGTTATTCCTGCAATTTTTAATTCCGCAAATTTACATTGTTTTTTATTATAACGCTATTCACCCCCCCCCTCTAGCGTTAAGCGTATATTTTAACAATTATGAACTGCACAATCGTGAATGCAGCCGCGCTAAGGAATTCAGAGAAGTGCATTATCAGTATCCTCACCATACGGCCACGATTGGTTTTATATGGCGCGTTCAGCTCATGTAGCCGCGCCATTGTGTCATGTGGTCCGCGCCAAGAGATTCAGAGAGTTGGAGATTTGGGCAATTTCAAGCCACGCGGCCACGGTTACTTTCCCACGGTCCGCATCAGACCTCCTCGCGGCCTCACTACACCATTACACGATTCGTTCCATATACTTCAGAGAGCATGAAAATTGAAGTCAAACAGCTAGTGTTGCCCTCAGTGACCCCGTAGGGCAATTTTGTCCAGTTTTATTAGTCCACTACAAATAGAACATTTTACCATTTTTAGGAGGGGAGTATTTTGAGAACAGAGCTGCGCTTGTGAGGACCAATGTTTTAGCCTTTTTTTCATTTTAGCATTAACTTCTCCATAGATTCTTGCATTTTCTCTTTAGTTATTAACTAATATGTTTAGTTCTTCTATTTCTTCTTCAATTATGTCTAGCTAAAGCCATTAGCTATGATTGTGGCTCAACCCTAGTGTGCGTAATTGATGAGCGTTGCTTTCTAGTGATAGATTGATATTGGAGATTTGTTGTTTAGGTTAATTTTATGCTTTAATTAAGGATTAGTGGTTGCAAACATTGATTCTAGCTTAGTGGGTTTTGACTCTTCTTGAGAAAGAGAGTCTAGAACCCCAAAATTGACCCAACAAGGAATTGGGATGCGCTCATGAGAAATGGTAGTCCCAATTAACGGGTTAAATCTCGAGAGAGTAAACACCCTACTTGAACTCTAGTTGCTTGGTCAAATTGGCTTCCCAATTAGTCTCAAGAGAGTCAATTGGGCAAAATTACTCTCTCTACCGAGAGGTGTGAGAGTGGGTACAATTGTCAGACGGTTATAACATAAACCCCAAATACGTCAATCAATTCTTAGTAGTTTCTACCCATTAGTTAACCACCTAGGTGATGCCACGACCCTAGTGTCTTTCTCCCTATTAGTTACAACCTAGAAATATTTCCTTAGCATAATTTAGATTTAATCTTTAGTTTATAATAGTAGTTGTTAAACAAAGAAAACCCAAAAATGGGCTGAGTGCCTGAATAGAAGTACGACTGCAATTCTAGGCTAAACAGACAATACAACTCCTCCCGAAGCTCCCTGTGGAAATTCGATACCGAACCATTATTTGGGTAAAAGCTGTAGCAACCCGCTCTCCCTAAATTCGCGTAGCGTTGAGTTGGCTGCAACCACTTTTTGGCGCCGATTCCGAGGTGTTTACGGTGTTGACTATCTGTTTAGCTAGTTTGTGTTTTTCTTCTCTTTCCTTATTGTTTACTAATTTTGTTTGTGTCAATCAATCAGTACAAATGGCTCTCAATGCAAATGACCCTCTTGGAAATGCCATGGCGGGGGAGGAGGTTTAAGATATTGATCAAGATGAACTTATACCTCAAGCTCCACGTAGAGGTAGAAATTCCAATGCAAACGTGAATCTGAATAAGAATAATCTAGACAAACCTCTGCCACCGCCAAAAGTGGCTCCAAGAGTACCCACGAATCAAGGATAAGTGAGTTCCATCGTTCCTCCCCGAATCCGGGCGGGGAAATTTCAAATCACAAATGTCATGTTAACCTTGCTCAAGCAAACAGGGTATTTTACAGGCGCCTCCGATCAAAATGCATACAAGCTCTTGAAGGGGTTCGTTGATACATGTTGAGGTAGCAAGCAAACAAACGTATCCGAGGATGCCTTACGATTGAGGCTTTTCCCATTCTCTTTTCGGGGAAAAGCATTGGATTGGTTAGAGAGGCTCCCCAATCATTCCATCACCACATGAAATGAATTGGAGGACAAGTTCATCGCTAAGTTCATTTCTCCAAGTCATATGGCGCCACTCCGTGATGAAATTCTGTCTTTCAAACAAGAGCCAACAGAACTCTTGCACGAAATATGGGAGAGATTTAGAACTATGGTGAAAGAGTATCCAAACAATGACATGAACGATGTGATGATTCAACAAACGTTCTATAGAGGCATCAACACAACCAACCAATGTATTGTGAACTAATTGGCCGGAGGAAATTTTATGAAGCTTCCCTACAATGAAGCTTGTGATGTTTTAGATGAAACGGTCGATACTTCTTTGGCATGGCAAAGCGAGCAAACGTTCCTCAAGGTGACCCTAATGTCATACATTTGCATAAGGAGCTGCATGATCATGGCCAAGACATTGCCCAACTCACAACAACAATGAATCAATTGGAGAAAGAGAAATTGCAACAAGTCCAAAACTCGCGCCAACTCAATGCCATGGAAGGAGTAAATATGATGAAAAGGAGTCAAAGAGGGCAACAACCTCAAGGAAATTTTATAACTATGATGATGGTGGTGGTTATTCGAATGAATGCTATGATGATCAAAGCGAGGAAGTCCAATACGTCAATAACTACCAAGGGAAAAGATGAAATCAAGGGAACCAACAATGGCGACACAAGAAAATTGGGGCAATCAACAAGGTGGTAATTGCAACAATAACAACAACCAAGGTGGAAATTGGGGAACAACAATTCAAATTATCAAGGGCATTGGAACGGGAACAAGAACAATAATTGGAACAACAACAATGTCCAAGGTGGGTGGAATAACAATGGTGGTCAAGGTAATCGGGGGCCAAGGCTTTCAAAGGCCTCCGATGTATCTAACAACCGAACAACCAGCCACCTTTCAATCTTTAGGGTCTAATTCTTCTGGTAATGATAGGGTCGAATTGAAGCTATGTTTGAGCAAACTCCAATGCTCAATTGGCTTCCCACAACACTTCTCTCTGTAACTTGGACGTGAAACTTGGCCAAATTTCTCAATCCTTAAATACTCGCTCAAAAGGTGCTCTACCAAGTGATACAGTAGTAAACCCTAAGGGTGGGTACAACAATCATGTGATGGCGGTAACAACACGAAGTGGAAGAGGCGGTGATGTCCATGCCTCAAGAGGAAATCAAGTTAGGGTTGATGAGGATGAGTTGCGAGATGATGATATGCCTTTGGTGGTTGAGGATGTAGTGGAACCCAATATGAACAATGATGTGTGGATTTATATTAATGAGGTTGAGCAGGAGACACAAGAGGCCGTGAACCCATCTAGGGAACACGTGATTAATATGCCCAAGCCGGTGGTGCTCAAAGTCAAGGCACCCTTGCCTAGGCCTCCTCCGCCCTATCCTCAATGGTTGGCCAAGCAAAGGGTGACAACCAATTCAAGAAGTTCGTTGAGATGATGAAGAGTCCAACTATCAACGTGCCTTTAGTAGAAGCACTCGACCAAATGCTAGGGTACGCAAGGTTCATGAAGGATTTGGTTACGAAAAAGAGGTCAATAGAGTGTGAGACAATCTAGAAGACTCATCAAGTGAGTGCAATTGTACATTCTACGTCTCCAAAACTTGAGGACCTCGCTGCATTTACTATCCCATGTACAATTGGAAGTGTCGACTTTGCAAAATCCCTTTGGAGACTTGGGGGCTAGTATAAACTTAATACCTTATTTGGTTTTCAAGACGTAAGGGAATCGGGAAACCTAGGCCAACTTCAATGAGGCTAAAAATGGCGGATCAGTCAATGAAGCGACCTTTGGGTATAATTGATGACGTCCTTGTTCGCGATGATAAATTCATATTGCCGGCCGACTTTTTCATTTAATAATATGAGGTAGACTTTGAACTGCAAATTATTCATTGGAGACCTTTTTTCGCTACGGGGAAGGCATTGGTTGATGTCGAGGCCAGAAAATTGACATTCCGAGTGGGTGATGAAAAGGTTATTTTCCCTGTCTGTAAGTCCATAAGGTAACCTGATGGCACCGAGGTATGATCATTTGTTGAAATTGTCACAGTTGTGATAATGGATGAGACAAGTGCTGTGATTAATGTTGAAGATCCACTTGTGTCCGCACCTCTAGACCGTGAAGTGAATGATGATTCAAGTAGAGTGATGTGCATAGATGCTTTACATGTCATGGAATCGTACGAGCCCAGTAAGTTGTCATTGGACCTTGATCAATGGGAAACTCCTCTAGAACAGCCAGCAAATGAGGTTCTTCCGGTGTTGGAGATAAAACAAGCTGAGCCACACATGTGCCTCAAAATCTTTAAGCCCGATATTATCTCGAAGGATGATGCAACACCTCTGGAGTTTCAAGGGAAACTGCCAACAGCAGATTATGAAACATTACCTGATCTTCAAAATGTGTGTCTTCCTACAAGACTCGACACAGGTTGGCGGTTTTGCATGAACCATGGTGATTTAAAGAAAGTGCCCCACAGTGACTATTTTCCCTTGCCAGTTGTTGATCGAATGGTTAACAGACTTGCTATTCATGCATTTTATTGCTTCTTGAAGAATTTGATGAGAGCCACATGGTGGAGTTTCTATATTTGAAGGGATGGGATGGTATCATGCGTCATTCCGCGATGTTAAATAGGAGCTTCTTGGGAGGCAACCCATATTTTTTTCTTTCTCTTTGATTTTCTTTATAGATTAGGATTTTTCAGCTAATGGCTTATGAGATGCTATGAGGATTGTGTCAAGGCAATGCAAAACAAAGTGTAAAAATGAACAGTCTCTAAATCTTGCCAGTGCAGCCGCGGTAAGATTTGTATGGTCCGCACTAGCATGAGATGAAGGTGAAGGTTCTTTGAAGTATTTTTTCACGCGGCCACAGTCATGTTTCTGCTGTCCGCAGTGGTCTTCCACGGCTATGTCCCTTTTGTGCGTCCCGCGTGAGTTTCCTGCAAAGGGTTCAAAACGAAACCCAGCGCGGTCCACGGTCATCTTCACGTGGCTGAACTGGTGGGTAAGTAAAGGGGGGCCTACATTTTTCTATAAATAGAGACCTAGGGCCTCATTTTACACTTTTCGCCAACTGAAAGTCTGAATCCTAAAATTTCTACTGTTCATACGCCTCTGAGTAAATCTCTTGTGTGCGTGCATAACTGCTTTGATTCTACATTCCTGGTAACAATTTCTTACAAGTATCATTAATTAGTTTGCATTTTTAATTTTTGTTTGATTTCCAGTAGATTTAGCTTCTTCTTTCTTCACGTTTCTCTTAGAATTGATTAGCTTATTTTATTTGTGCTTTTAGATGATGGGCATGATTTTTATGATGGGTAATTGAGTAGGGAAAATTAGGATGAAAATACTTGAACAAAAAATGGACAAATGTGTTAAACCCTAGCTCCATCCCTAATTGTTGACTCTGTGCGGCCGCAATTATTTTTACACGGTCCGTATGGCCCTGACACAGCCGCACTACTGATGGCGCAGTCCGCGATGGTCCTCCCACGTGGCCGTGCCCTAGAGTGTGCGGTCAGCGATTACTTGTTTGAACTGTGTTCTGCAATTTATTTCTATAGTTGATTTCATCCACCGATACACTGCATGTGCTTATACTAACAAAGTTAGACATGTTTGTTTGCAGAAAATTGTAAAACAAAGAGGAAGAGGTGCAAAACAACCCGGATGAGGTGACTCCTCCTGGGGGGGAAAGGTAAAAAAACCAAACTCACTCCCCTACCAGAACTGAAAACAAGGAAACAGGTCATGAGTGATGATGACGAGTCAAGAAGTAAGTACGTCCCTTCTTAGGACCTCTCAGCGGACTCAGGGAGAGCTCCCTTAGTCCCAACCCCATCTACGGCTCAAGCTCCACAGAATGTACAGTCTGAGTCATTTGATGGCTCAGCACTGGGTAGTGGTGAATACCCTACCTCCCCCATAGCTTCAGTATCTGGGGACAGTGCAGCAGGTGGTGCCAATAGTGATGATGAGGTTCCGAGCAATAGGGTGCTTGAGGTTGGTGGTATTGAACGAACAGAAAAACTAATGTTTGGGAGGACCGCTTTATTTGTCAAGTGGCCTTCCACAAATTCAGAGAAATGTGGCCAAAAGGAAAATTGATTCCAGAGAGGAGTATAGTCACAAGAGACCTGTTTCCCATACTCCCCAATGTACACGAGCGAATTCATACCAGAGTCGGTTGGGGGTACTTTCGAGATGATCTGGAGGATGCCAACGAGCATATGATTAAAGAATTTTATTGCAATGTAGCCCACACTAAAAAGGTCTCAACTATGATCAAAATGAATATTTGGGTTTTGACGATGAAGACGAAACCGAATACATTGAAAAGTTGGAGATGAAGGAGGAGGCTCGCCCATGGTTGGATGAATATTTGGCTCATCCAGGTACTATTCCGGATTGGATACATGAGGGGTAAAAATTTTGAGAATGAATTCAAACTTCGATGCTAGATGGTGGCTTATGGTTGTGTGCAACAGGCTTGACCTCACATCCCATGACCAGACCATTCCACTCCCCCGTGCTCTGCTGATTTCCTCTATCATGGCGGGTTTCCCATTTAATCTATGGAATGTGATACAAGGTGATCACTTCGATGGGTGTTGACAGTGACCAGAACTATCCATATCCCAACACTCTCACGATGTACTTCCGAGATGCAAATGTAAAGAAAATGCCCTATGATGTGAAAGTTCGATCGGTGACCCCGTTCTCTTGGTTCAGTATTCAGGGGACGAACAACCCAAAGGATAGGAAACATAAGGCATCCACCTCCACCCTGATTGGCTGGTCTGAGGAGCTAGTTGTGGCAGAGTCCACTGTTGAGCCCTCCATTCCAGCTGCCACTACTCTTCATGATGTGTCTACTCCTCTGAGGGTCCTAGCACTTCAGCGGGTCCGGGAGTTCCTTTTTCCCGGTCCAATCCTCTGACGGGCCAACAGTTGACCAAGACCTTTGATAGCCTAAACAACTGGATGTTGGCTGCGACATCCAAGTTGTCAAGTTTTGCCACTTCAGTTGAGGCCCATTTTTCACCAGCCACTGTCCAAATTCCTCAGTCTATTTAGGAAACATTGAAGAAGCTCCTAGCCAACTAGGAGAAGATTATAGATACTCAGACCGCCTTGACTAAGGCAGTAGATTCAGATGGCATAGCTCTAAAAGAGCTCGCCTGAGAGCACAAGAAGATGAGAAAGACAAGGGCGTCTAAGGAGTCAGTGAAGGTTCTTTGAGCGGATGCGAACTAGATATTGGCGGATCAGCTGCCTTTGAACTTGTTATTTGAGGAGACTTCCTCTCGAACAGCAGCACCAGTGCAAGAGCAACAGCAAGAGCAGGAACCCAGGCCCCTGAGGAAGCTACCCAGTACTGAAGGTGTACTGATTGAGCTTGAAGAGATTCAGGAGATTCCCTCCGTTGATGCACCAAGCATTCAGGCAGTCCATGATCAATCCCCAATCTTAGCAACCGAGCAGCAGGAAGTCGGGAACCAGTCTGAGGTTCCCACCCACACAGAGGACTAGGGGACCACTGAGGATCCCTTGCATACAGACCAGGCCAAAGGAGCTCCTCTATATCCTTTATTTTAATATTTTGTGCTTATTTGGTAGTTGGCATTGGGGACAATGCCAGCTCTTATTCATGGGGGTGCACCCATACTGTTATTTGGATGATTGTACATATTAATACTTCTTTTATGTTCTTTTGATTTGATTTTCTAGTTGGTCTGTACATAACTTTACATTTTAGCTACTTTCACGTACTTTTTTATTATATCCCGGTGTGTATATAAAGTTATTTTATGTTTGTATTTATCCCCCGTTGTATATTCTACTCCCTTATTGTACCTATTCATTCGATTTTCTATTTTCGCAAAAAATTTTCATTTTTAGCTTCGTAGATAGGCTCATAGTCTTTTGTATTATTTTTGGCGTTTTCAATAAGCCTTTGGTTTTCTTAATGTCACGGTTCTTTCCAAGGTGGAGTGTTGTGCGAACTGAGTGGCTTTCTCAATGATAGATGTCGTGACAACCTTCTTAAGGGTTTGAGTCCGTTTTTTATTTTTCTTTTGATTTTGATATATCGTAGTTAAGGGTACCTCATGCAAGGCTTCACTTGGGCCTAACACATTTGACTTTGATCCTATTATCAAAGACATAATGTTATGTTTAGGATGGTAAAAGTCTTGGCCTTGAGACTCTTGTGTTGAACAAAAGATCATCATGTGGTCGTTTTGGACCATTATGCGCTTGAATTGTAACAAAGGTCGTTGTGGGCCCTCGACTAGATGTCTTTAGCAATCCTTGAGTGTATGTGGTGAGAATTCAAAGTATGAGTCCATGTCCTGAGCCAATGGTCTAGAACTTGCCCTAAATATTCGTTGAGGAAAATCCTAGGTGAAATTTGACATGAGAAGTAATTATAGGCTCTCCTTGATCCAAATGCTAAGTTGAACAATTCCATGGCCTACCAATGAAGTGATCCCTAGTTAACCCTTTTGAGCCTTGAACCTTTTTCTTTCGAGAACCAAAGCCAGAAGCCTATACCCGTTCCTAATGATACCTTCTCTTGGCACCCGAATCTTCCCTTGAATAATGGCAAATGTCTAAGTTTGGGGGGAGACAAGAAAGGAAACAAAGTGGTAAAAGGTACAAAAGTAAAAGAAAAGGAAGGCAGTGAAAAAGAAAGAAAAGGAAAAGACAAAAAAATAAGACCAATGTGAATAAGAACAAAAAGGGGATTCAAGGAAAACAATAGTAAAAAAGGTGTGGAAAAAGTAGAAAAAGGAGAAATGTTTGAATTGCATAAGAAAGAGCGATAATGTGTCCCTCTAACCCTTGAAGGGAAGTGAAATACTCAAATAATTCAAGAAAGTGTACCAAAATTAATCAAAAGAAGTGCTTAAGGAAAGATTGAACCCACTTGAACAAAAACATTTTCTACCCCTACCCAAAAGCCTTCACAATGACTCCATAAAAGCCCTATATGATCTTGAGTTGAAGAAAGCCTACATTAGTGGATACTCACATAAGGGGCAAGCATATGGTACCTAGAGCCGGACTTGTGACCTTCTTCTTTAGAGAGATGAGTGAAAGTCCACCAACCTCGGTTATGTGTCAATACTCTAAAAGGTGAGGTTCTCTTAGGGAAAGTTGAGGATGTGTGAGTTTGGGTTCCACAATGACCAAAGTGATTGAGAGAAGTTCCTTGATGAAATGTGTCAACTCTTGATGCTCTTGTGTCACACTTGTTCCACAATTTTCAAAGTTTAAATGTGTTAAATGATGCATTAGTATTGAGGGCAATTGTTGGTCCCAATTGATGCTTGTTGAGGTTACTCTAGGATAGTTGGATTACTTGGATATTTCCTTTAAGGGGTGGGTCTTTTTTTTTTTGCTTGAGGACAATCAAAGGATTAAGTTTGGGGGAGTTGATAAGTAGGATTTTAACATGTTTTATGCCCCTACTTGCCTATGCTTTGAGTATAATTTGCTATAAAATAGACCAAAAATGCTCATAGATGATGCTTGATTGTAGGTTTGAGCGACAAAGTGACGAAATGTCAAATATCGGCTCAAAACAGAGTGAAACCTACTTAAGTATCAAAGGCCAAGTGAAGTGGTGGAAAAAGGAGCCTAGTGCGGACCGCACAATTGTGCATGAGGCCGCACTACGGGATTTAGAGAAGTGCAAAATCAGGCCCCTCACCACGAGGCCGTGATTGGATTTATGCGGCCTACATTCAGCTCACGCGGCCATGCCATTGTGTCAATGCGGTCCGCGCCAAGAGATTTTGAGAGTTCGAGATTTGGGCAATTGCAAGCCACGTGGCTGCAGTCACTTTCACGTAATCCGCGTCAGACCTCCTTGCGGCCATGCTACACCTCTACGCGGTCCGTGCAAGATACTTCAGAGAGCATGAAATGGAAGTCAAACAGCCAGTGCGGCCGATGTCATAAATTTGCGGCCCCCACTAAACCTGTAGGGGCAATTTTGTCTAGTTTTTCCAGCCCACTATAAATAGAACATTTTACCATTTTTAGAGGGGGGGTATTTTGAGAATAGAGTTGTGCTCATGAGGACCAACGTTTTAGCCTATTTTGGCATTTTAGCATTAATTTCTCCATAGATTCTTGTAGTTTCTCTTTAGTTATTAATTAATATGTTTAGTTCTTCTTCTATTTATTCTGTTTTTTCTTCAATTATGTCTAGCTAATCCCATTAGCTAGGGTTGTGGCTCAACCCTACTGTAGGTAATTGATGGGTGTTGCTTTCTAATGATAGATTAATGATGGGGATTTGTTATTTGGGTTAATTTTATACATTAATTAAGTATTAGTTGTTGCAAACGTTGATTCTACCTTAGTGGGTTTTGACTCTTCTAGAGAAAGAGAGTCTATGACCCCAAAATTGACCCAACAAGGAATTGGGATAGACCCATGCGAAATAGTAGTCCCAATTAACGGGTTAAATCTCGAGAGAGTAAACACCCTACTTGAACTCTAGTTGCTTGGTCTAATTTGCCTACCTAATTGGTCTCGAGAGAGTCGATTAGGCAAATCACTCTCTCTACCGAGAGGCGTGAGAGTGGGTAAAATTGTGAAACGATTATAGCATAAACCCCAAATACGTCAATCTAGTCTTAGTAGTTTCTACCCATTAGTTAACCACCTAGGTGATGTCACGACCCTAGTGCCTTTCTCTATATTAGTTACAACCAAGCAATATTTCCTTAGCGTAATTTAGTCTTAATCTTTAGTTAATAAATGTAGTAGTTAAACAAAGAAAACCCAAAAATGTTAGGAGTGCAATTAGAAGTACGAACGCAATTCTAGGCTAAACAGACATTACAACTCCACTCCAAGCTCCATGTGGAAATTCGATCCCAACCACTATTCGGGTAAAAGCTGTAGCAACCCGCTCTCCCTACATTCGTATAGCGCTGAGTTGGCAGCGACCAGATGCTTCCATCACAGGGTAGTGGTCAAGGGACTGACAAGAGGCCCCGTATTCGGGTAGGTTTACTGGTTCCTCATCTGGAGGCAGGGTATTTTTTGGTAGCGGCCATCTTCCCAGGCCGTTTCATTTAACACTTCAGACTTCTCATGGTGATTCAAATGGATATGGTTCTCTTATGTAGTATTTTTATCAGCAGTCCTACCGTACACCATCAGCTCTTATCATGGCACCTCCTATTTAGAGGTATTCTCATGGTCAGCCGGCCCACCAGGGTCAGTCTGAGTTCCCTCAACTACCGCACTCAGGTGGATGGTTTGAGTGTAGTGAGTATGGTAGTATCCATAGGGCTTGTCCGAGATTAGTGGGTGTTCAATTGTAGTAGCAAGGTTCCCATGCTATGGTTCAGGCACCAGGTGTTCCACTGTCCACTCCGCCAGCTAGGGATAGGGGTAGAGGTGCTAGAGCTTGAGGTTGAGGTATTAGAGGTGAAGGTCATTCCGCTAGAGGTGAAGGCCAGCCAGCAAGAGGTTGTCCTAGCGACATAGCTCAGAGTGGTGGGGATCAGCCTCGAGTTATGCTCTTCCAGCTAGGCCCGAGGCTGAGGCCTCTAATGCAGTTATAGCAGGTACCGTTCTGGTCTATAGTAGAGATGCTTCAGTTCTATTTGATCTACTGTATACATACTCTTAAGTGTCATCTTATTTTGCCACGTATCTAGTCATGCCTAGTTATTCTTTTAGTGATCATATATATGTGTCTACACCGGTATGTGATTCTATTATGTTGGATTGTGTCCATTGTTCATGTATAGTTTTGATTGGGGGTTTTGAGGCCCGAGTAGATCTGTTACTTTTGGATATGGTTGATTTTGATATCATATTTGGGATGGACTGGTTATCACCTTACCATGCTATATTGGACTGTCATACCAAGACTGTGACCATAGTTTTGCTGGGTTTACCTCGTTTAGAGTGGAGAGGGACTCCTAGTCGTTCTACCCTTAGGGTTATATCATATATGAAGTCACAGTGTATTGTGAAGAAGGGGTGTTTGGCCTATTTGGCATATGTTCGTGATTCTAGTGCCGAGATTCCTTCTATAGATTTTGTGCCCGTTGTTTGTGAGTTTCCTAATGTATTTTCTTCAGACCTACCATGTATGCCACCTGATAGGGATATTGACTTCTGCATTGATTTGGCTCCGGTCACTCAGCCTATAACTATCACATCGTATCTTATGGCCTCACCTGAGTTGAAAAAATTGAAGGAGTAGTTGCAAGACTTGCTTGATAAGGGATTTATTAGATCTAGTGTGTCGCCTTGGGCTGCGCGAGTGTTGTTTGTTAAGAATAAGGATGGATCGATGAGGATATGTATAGATTACCGGTAGTTGAACAAGGTTACCATCAAGAATAAGTATCCATTGATGAAGATTGATGGTTTGTTTGATCAGCTTCAGGGTGTCAGTGTATTTTCGAAGATAAACTTGAGATCCAGCTACCATCAGTTGAGAATTAGGGCATTAGGTTTCCCTAAGATAGCTTTCCGCACTCGGTACGGGCATTATAAGTTCTTGGTGATGTCATTTTGGTTGACAAATGCCCCAACAGCTTTTATGGATTTGATGGCCGAGTGTTCAAGCCTTAATTGGATTCATTTGTGATAGTCTTCATTGATGATATTTTGATCTATTCCTGCAGCCAGAAGGATCCTGAGCATCTGAGAGTGGTTCTTTGGACTTTAAGAGTAGTAAGTGTATGCTAAGTTTTTGAAGTGTGAGTTTTGGTTGAGTTTAGTTGCATTATTGGGTCACATTGTTTCAGATAAGGGTATTCAGGTGGATCCGAAGAAGATAGAGGCAGTTAAGGACTAGACTAAACCCAAGTCAGCTACGTAGATCCGGAGTTTCTTGGGTTTGGAAGCTTATTAACATCGGTTTGTGGAGGGGTTTTCATCTATTATAGCCCCGATGATGATCTGACCCTGAAGGGTGCCCAGTTCAGGTGCTCGGATGAGTGTGAGGTCAGCTCTCAGAAGCTCAAGACAGCTTTGACTACATCACCAATGTGTATTTTGCCCACAAATTCAGGGCCATATAATGTGTATTGTGATGCATCGCGTATTGGACTTGGTGTAGTATTGATGCATAATGGCAAGGTTAATGCATATGCTTGGCGACAGTTGAAGATCCACGAGAAGAATTATCCAGTTCATGACTTGGAGTTAGCAGCCACTGTTCACGTGTTGAAGATTTGGAGGTATTATTTGTATGGCGTGGCATGTGAGGTGTTCAGAGATCACAAGAGTTTGCAGTACTTGTTCAAGTAGAAGGAGATTAATTTGAGGCAAGGGAGTTAGTTGGAGATTTTGGAAGACTATTATATCACCATCTTGTATCATCCGAGAAAGGCCAATGTAGTGGCCAATGCATTGAGTAGGACATCAGCCAGTATGGGTAGCCTTGCATATATTCCAGTCGGCAAGAGGCTGCTTGTTTTGGATATTCAGGCTTTGGCCAATCACTTCGCGAGATTGGATATTTTTAAGCATAGTAATGTTCTAGCTTGCACAATCGCTCCTTCTTCATTATTTGAGTGCATCCGAGATCGACAGTATAATGATCTTCATTTGCTTGTACTTAGAGAGACAGTGTGGAAGGAGGTGCCAAGCAGGTTACGGTTGGAGATGATGGATTTCTAAGGATGCAGGGTTGGTCATATTTATTTGCCTAATATGGATGGACTATGTGAGTTGATTCTAGAGGAAACCCATAGTTCCTGGTATTCTATTCATCCGGGCGACACTAAGATGTAACCAGATTTGTGGCAGCATTGTTGGTGGAGGAGGATGAAGAGAGACATTGTTGCGTATATGGCTTGGTGTTTGAACTGTTAGCAGGTAAAGTATGAGCATCAGAAGCCTGGTGGTTTGTTTTAGAAGATTGAGCTTCTTGAGTGGAAGTGGGAGCGTATCACTATGGACTTTTTTGTCTGACTGCCATGGACATAGAAGAAGTTTGATATAGTATGGGTTATTGTTGATAGGCTGACTGAGTCATCGCATTTCATTCCTGTGGTAGTCTCTTATTCTTCTGAGAGGCTAGTTGGGATCTATATCCGGGAGATTGTTCATCTTCATGGTGTGTCCATGTCTATTATTTCCGATGAAGATACACTGTTTACCTTGCATTGCTAAAGGGCAGTTCAACGTGATTTGGGCACATGGGTCAAGTATAGCACAACATTTCATCCCCGTACGAACAGACAGTCCGAGTGTGCTATTCAGATTTTGGAGGATATGCTTCGAGCTTGTATTATGGACTTTGGATGTTTGTGGGATCAGTTCTTACCTTTAGCAGAGTTTTCTTACAATAACAGCTTCAACTCAAGCATTCAGATGGATCCTTATGAGGCACTATATAGTAGGCGATGTCGCTAGGTAATTGTATGATTTGAGCTGGGAGAGGCTCGGTCGTTGGGTACAAATTTAGTCCAGGGTGCCTTGGATAAGGTGAAGATTATTCAGGACATGCATCGTATAGCTCAATCTAGGAAAAAAAGATATGCCGAATAAGGTTCGTGATGTTGCATTTATGGTTGGAGAGCGGGTGTTGCTCCGGGTGTCGGCCATGAAGGACGTGATTAGATTTGGGAAGAAGAGAAAACTAAGCCCTAGGTTCATTGGTCCTTTTGAGATTCTTGATAGAGTAGGAGAGGTGGCTTATAGACTTGTGTGTCCGCCGAGTTTATCAGTTGTGCACCTAGTTTCATGTGTCCTTGCTTTGAAAGTGTCACGGGGATCCATCCCACATGTTAGACTTTAGCACTGTCTAGTTGGACAAGGGCTTGACCTATGAGGATGAGCCGGTAGTTACTCTAAACCGGCAGGTTTGTCCGCTGAGATTGAAGAGTTACCCTTCTGTTCATGTTCACTGGAGAGATCAGCCTGACAAGGCAGCTACCTGGGAGTCCTAGTCCGATATGCAGATCCATTGTCCCCATCTTTTCCCTGACTCAGGTACTTCTTTTCTATGTCCATTCGAAGAAGAACGGTTATTTTAGAAGTGGAGAATATGATGACCCAAAAATTCATCAGTTGATTTACAAGTAAATTTCGCGTTTCGAGGTCTTAAAAGCCTCCTTTCATCTCACATCGACTTACATGCACAATCTGGCGTATATCCAGAATGCTTTTATGTGAAAATTTGATGAAAATGCTAATTTGGCCATAAAATTAAATTTAAGTTGACTTAGGTTAAGATTATAGGTAAACGAACCTGGAACCGTGATTTGACGGTCCCGGAGGGTCCATAGAAAAATATGGGACTTGGGCATATGCCCTGAATTGAATTTTGAAGTCTCACGCCCGAGGGATGAATTGTTGAAGAAAACTTTTTTACTGAAATCTTAAGAGCTTTTGGAAATTTGGATGTACTTGAAATTAACGGTACCAGGCTCGTAGTTTGGTTCTGGAGCCCGTTGCGGGTCTTATATGGTAGGTTGAGCCTATAACATTTGCTTGTCGTATATGCTTTAACTGCACAAGTTTATTTGGTAGTCTCGTCCTAGCCTCATCACTTCTTCGCCGATGATAGGCTCGAGATTTACCAGCACATGGGCTTGGTTGTGCTGATATTACACTCTACACTATGTCCAGATCTCGGTACTGGAGCATACGGACCTTAGCTAGGGGTTGCTGGCTTTAGTCCAACAGGAGACCCGAGGTAGACTTGCACGCGTCCATAGGCCTTGGTGTCCCCTCCCTATCTAGTTTCTTTCTATTCTCTATATTCCAAAGGTAGACATGTACTTTCTTGTTCAGACTTTATTTTATTGTTTTCTTAGATAGTCCGTGAGATTCTGACACCAGTTCTGAGTGGTTTATGTTATACATTTTTATCGGTATTAGCTTAAAATGTTACATTTCATTCTTCCGCTTTATTATTTCCTCTGTTTATAAAATGTTAATTTACAATTGCTAAGTGATTAAAAATAAATAGGGTTAACTAATTGAAATCATTAGCTTGCCTAGCTTTCACTAGTAGGCGTCATCACGATTTTAGAGGGTGAAAAATTCAGATCGTGACTTTCAAGAAGTACAAGCCTCCTATATTCAGTTGCATAGCATCAGATGATGCTCTTGGATTTTTGGAGGAGTGCTCCTGTATCCTCCGACTATGGGTATATCAGGATCGAGTTGGGGTTTCTTTCACTTGATTCCAGCTTCGAGCAGTAGTCTATCAGTGGTGCCATACTTATGAGTTTGACAACCCAGCTGAGGCAGCTTCCGTTACATGGACCCAATTTTCAGATATGTTTTTGAGAGAGTATATTCCTCAAAGCCTCAGGGATGCATGGCGCACAGAGTATGAGCATTTGCACCAGGGTACTATGATTGTTTCGGAGTATGCTGTCTGCTTTATTGACTTGGCTAGCCATGTACCAGCCTTGGTTTCTACAGTTCATGAGAGCGTTCACCGGTTTATTGAGGGGCTCATTCCCAACATCAGGTCTAGCATAACCCCGGAGTTGGACATGGATATTATCAGCAGGTGGTGGGTATTATTAGGAGAGCAAAGGGCAAGCATAATTGGAATAGAGAGGAGAGAGAAGCCAAGAGATCTCAAGAGTCGGACCATTATTTTGGTGCCCATGCCCTATTTGTGGTTTGTCATGGTGGGGGTTATATGAGCTGCCCCGTTCATTCAGCTCATCCAGCAGCCAATGGTATTCCAACTCCTTCTAGAACTCAGGAGCTTTATTATCCACCTCCAGTATCTAGTGCACCTCCTGCGAGGTGGTTTTAGTGGTCAATCCAGCAGACCTGGCCCGAGCCAATCACAGCCGCTACATCCTCCCAAAGCTTGTTTTGAGTGTGGCGACATACACCATATGATTAGAGATTTCCCCAGGACTTGGTTCATGACAAAGCATATATATAGGTAAACTTTCAGGTTAGGTGGATCTACCACTGTTATAGTGGTTGTTCGGCTCGAACAATAATAACCTATTTGGCCAAGCTTCTTTTTGCCCAAAAGTACTTTTTTTCAAATTTAATGATTTTGGCTAAATTTTTAGAAAGAAAAAAGTATTTTTGAATAGAAACAAAAGTAGTTTTTGAGAAACAGAAAAAAAATAGCTTCTTCCCAGAATCACATTTTTAAAAGGTATTTTTGAGAAAAATATACTTTGAAATAATATATAAAATCCTGGTCAAATATTAGTTACTTCTCAAAAGTATTTTTTTAAAATTAATTTGTTAAACACAAATTATTTCTCCCAAAAGTACTTTTAAAAAATAAATTAATTTTAGATACTTGCCCAAAAAGGCTAAGTAATGGACTAGATGATTGGATTTTACTTTACAAAACAAATAATACTATAAGTTTAGGACCAAGAATTCATTAACCAACATCTCCTTTTATTTATACATTATTGAATGTAAACTTTCAATGGTAATGGCCGGTACGTGTTACAATTTCATCATGAATACTAAAGAACATTAGACGATAACAGAGTACAAAAGCTTGCTTCCACATACACTTTCCCAGGTTTGCAAAAGTAGCCTTTCTTTGGTGCACAATGGCTATCCTCTGAACAAATGCATAGTCCTTCTAAAGCACAACCTTCCTTAACAATTGACAATCCACTCTTTAACCCAAGAATTTGATCTGTCCATTTATTAGAAAATAGCCCTAAAGGATCATAATTTTCTTTCACCTTTAAAAACTTATCGGCATCCTTATACTTTTTAATTACATCAATGAAAGCCACATTACGATTCTTCCCCCAGTGAGGCTCTCCTCCATATTTGAACATTGCCATTTGCTCTATTTCTTCAAGAATATCTTCATATAACCTAGGAGTCCATGGATTTTTGCTTCTATAATATGTTATATCAAAATCCACTGCATCTTCTTGATGTCCCAAGTAAGCATTTGAAGCTGTGACATACATCATTAGGATTCCACTGTATAGGTCTAAACCACATAATGCTTTAGGCTGTAAAACCACAAGTTTTTGCACATCTTGTATAAAGTGTTTTACTTTGGACAAGCCAATACTGAATGTTGTTTTGTGAAAAAATAGACCCTTTATTCTTGGATCCCAAGGACAAACCAAATCGTCAAGAATTCCATTATTGATTAGGCAACTGCCAGATGCTTGTAGACGATTTTGTGGTCCGATCAAAGGATAGCCCGTGAACAGAATACCTATATATAAGAATAACTTTAGTTTTCAATCTAAACATTTTCTTCACAAGCTAGATAATAAGTAAGTGGTCAGGTACATTTGGTATTACAAAAATTATTTCAAAAAAATATTTTTTCATGAGAAAGTCATTCTCTATGTTTGGATGACAGAATATGTGTTCGACTAATTTTTTTTAATCAAATGGTGAAAAGTGACTTCCTCACTTATGATCGGGATATCAATTTCCTTACAACTATTTATACTTGAGACTTTATATTACTTGCTTCAATTAGCACTTCAGACGTTGTTATTAATATCTAGCATACTTATTTCTACAACACTTACTCCTATATATATATATATATATATATATATATATATATATATATATATATATATATATTAGGAAATATTTATATCGTGTCAAACACACTTTCAATCTTCCTTCACGATACAATATTTTCGATTTGAAGTCAAATTAAAAGAGAGTAATAATCCGTAAATCGGCAACTGTTTGGGTTTCTATATATGTGCAAAGATTTTTTTTTTTTTTATAACTTCAGGAAAATTACAGTACAGTCTCTGCCCTTCGGGTAAGTATTCTGTGCGCACTGGATAAACCCCCAAAAAATGTAAACCTGTAAACCACATAGGAAATATACACCGCACTGCAATAGCCTCATACGACAGGCTCAGACAAAAAAAGACATTAACGGAGGATCGAACCCTCATCGTCCGTACAGACAACTCCCTCTAAACCAACTGGGTCGTCCCTTCGGGACATGTGCAAGGATTTAGTAAAACATAAAATCTGCAAACTTATTTTCCATTGGAGACATTTTGCTGTGGGATTAGCTGTACCAAGTACCAACAGGTGGATGCAGAAGCTAGCTGTAATATTCCTTTTTAGTTTTGCAAATAAGAGAAGGATCCCAAGATTGTTCTTTATGAATAGAGTCCTTTTACTGATATATAATTTTCTTATGCGACAGCTATAACAAATTATAAGTCACTATTATACATGTTTTTTCCCTTATATATAGTTTGTAGTAAATCTCAAAGTCTGGCATTACTGTAGATTATATTATTGCTTTTGGTTTTATTTGGCCGACAGAAAATGCTGAGGGAAAATACAACAACTCTTTATCTTGAATTTTAATAAAGTATAATCTCTCAACAATAATTCTCTTAATCACGTAAAATATATACTTAACCAATCTGATATAGTTTGGCTACGTGAAGAGGAGGGATACATATGCTTCGGTAAAGAGGTGTGAGACCAAAAAAGAACTGTGGAAAGGTAATTAGACGTGGAGAGGTGATTAATTAGACATCACATTACACATCTTCTCTTTACTATTTTTGCTGGCTTTACCTTTTTTTTTCTTTTCTTCAGTATTTCATCACATAAGTTTTTGTTTTTGTATTTTTCAAACCCGCTCAAAAAATTCATTTATGAGCCAAGAGTTATTAGAAATTAAATAGCGTCTCTACCTTACATAAGGTAAGAATAAAGTCTGCATATTATTTTTTTCAGACCATACGTATGAAATCACGCTAGGTATATTATTAGTGTTGTTGTTAAGTACAATATATGCAAATGTTCTGAACATTCTAATGGAGGTTTAGAGATACTCACCATCGTTTGTATACCCATACTTTGCAGTGTCCAGTAACGCCTTGGTGAGTTTTCCACTTATGCATTTTCCATCAGAATCACGTAGAGCTTCTTGAGTCTCCTCTATTTAAAAGATTTAAGAGGATAAATGTTAAAACAACATAACGAAAAAACATACTATATATAAATATTTATTAATGTTAATCTCCCTTGTACATTATTTTTCATTAATTGGAATGTGTGATTTTAGTTAGAGGTTGAGCTCGAAGCTTAGCTAGTAACTACAGTCTAAACTCTTTACTCCCTTCTTTTATTTTTACTTATTCGCTACATAGGCGAAGCTATATTATTTGGAAAATTAAACTGCATATATATAAAATATTAGATTTTAAAGGTATATAACATATATTGAAGAACCTTTTATCAAAATTTTACTTCTTCCAAGTTTAACCATTATACACTAGAAAAAATCTTCACTTCGCCACTCGTCCACTATATACTAAGAAAAGATATCCACTTTTATTTGTCCCCTCAAAAGATTATTTATTATTATATATCTATTTTAGCCTTATCATTTTTCATCATTTTGGATTTATAATTTTCAGAGTTAGTTTTTTAATAGTTGTAATAATTAGGGGGGATACAGTAAATTTACCATTTTGTTAATTGATTTTTAAAGGATGTGTTTAGTGAAGCATTGATAAAAAAAAAATAAACGGAGGGACTATACTATTCATAAATCAGTTATTAACACACGATGTTACTTCCCTAACAGCACAACAACAACAATAACAACTACTCAGTATAGTCTCATAAAGTGGGCTCTAGGGAGATAATATGTAAACAGGCCTTACCCCTGCCCTAATAGCACAAATAAGAAGAATTCCAAAAATATTGTGAAGTTTAAACAAATTACCTGAGGTTCTCTTAAATGAAAGAATAATTGGTGATGTGGATCGAAATCCAAGATAGTCATTAAGAGCATTGCCGGAGGTGTTTAAGGGAACTCGATTATCAATCCTCTAAAGTACTTTTTTTTGGCTTGGGAACCAAGAGAAATCTGCAATTCATGTTTTCTTCCAAAGGTGATGACTTCATCTCCCAAATTTGAATCACTCTTTTCTACAAATGTGATATTGCGTTTGAACATTGGTTGTAACTTGAAAGTAACCTACATATATAAAACAAAGAATTTATTCAAAATTTTTGGTGAGGTAAACATTTGAATAAATGAATGAACGATAAATCATTATAGTAATAAATGGTGTTATTTTTCTTATATGTATATCCAATATTTATATTTCGTATACCATCTATATATGTATAGATATTTAATAAAGGGAATTTTTTATATACATCCCATATAGCAAACTTTATAACCACCCATGTTTAATATTTGTGTTTATTACATTTAAGTATACCACCTTTCAATTTATGGACCAAAATTATATTTAAAGTTTAATGATCAACTTATTAATTATTTGCTTGATTTGTGGAACAAAATTTTTTCATATTTTTTTTTACACGTTTTCTCTTTCTTCCATGCAAAACCGATGCATTTCTCCCCTTTTTTAATTACCCCCCCCCCCCCCCCACGTCTATTTACTAAAACAGAATTCTCTGGTTCTCTTCTTTAATTTCATCCTCCATTGTTATCCTCCATTGTCGAAGGTTGCCATTGTTTCAGATCGAGAGTTTAATCTGCCATATTTTCAGTCCTACGGTTGCATCAAAGTCCCAAACCTTCTACAAAACTATTTTCTCTCTCTCACTGCTTCAATTTCATACGCCATTTTCGAACCCTCTGCAAATTTTTTTCAAGAAAACACAGTTTCAGTCACTAAAATCATATCCATAGTCAAAAATGGTGAAAAAAGCTAGTACTCCCAAACGACAAAAAGTAGTCGATATTCCATCTTTTGAGTTGGGTGTTTTAACACCTAAATCACCAGTAAAAGGACAACAATTTGTCCATGCAAGTGGACAAAATTGGTTCCACAACAAATTTCATTGAAGGTAAACAAATTTTTTTTTCTCCTCAATGTGTTGTAGTTTAATATTTTTTGCCAAAAAATAGAATGCAAGTGTTTGTTTGGTGTTTAAGTGTTTCTTGTCTAAATGTACTGTATTATTGCATACTAGGGTTGTTTATACAAAATGTAGTTAATTGTAGTTTTTTGGAGTTAATTTGTAGTTAATTGGCAAAATGTACTGTTGAATCAAATTTGTAGTTAATTGTAGTGTTTGTAGTTTAATGTACTTTTTATTTGGAACTGTGACTGTTGACTCAAATTTTTAGTTAATTATAGTTTTTGTAGTTTAATGTAGTTTACTGTACTTTTTATTTGGAACTGTGATAAAAATACAGTGTATAAAAGTAGTTACATTGTACATGCTCAATAATTCTATAGTTACAGTATAGTTGTTTGTAGTTATAATGTAGTTTAATGTTGTCTGTCACAATGTAGTTGATATGTGGTCTGCAATTTTATAGTGTTGTTTGGAACTGTGATTAGAAGACATGATATATATGTAGTTACAGTCTAGTTGATTTGTAATTTGTAAAGTAATTTTTAGTTATGCTTTTAGTAAAATAACTTGTCGTTAGAATGTAGTTTCATGTATTCTATCACAATGTTGTTTATCTGTGGTCTGCAATTTTATGGTGTTATTTGGATCTTTGATTATAAGTCAGGGTATATATGTAGTTACAGTGTAGTTGATTTGTAATTTGTAAAGTAAATTCTAGTTATGCTTTTAAAACTATAATTTGTAGTTAAAATGTAGTTTCATATAGTCTGTCACAATGTAGTAGATCTGTGTTCTGCAATTTTATAGTGTTATTTGGAACCCTGATTAAAATTCATGGTATATATCTAATTATAGTGTTGTTGATTTAACATTTGTAAAGTAAATTCTAGTTATACTTTTTGTAAAAAATTTCAGTCATTATTCCTCTTTATTTGTCATGCACTGGTTTCTACGGTAAACGCAAAGACATTGACTTTAAGATTACAAAGTCATACATAGAGAAGCCAGTTAGGACCCTCTCGACATACAATGGATGGTTGCTGAGATTCCACAACAAAAGGAAGGCTCACTGTAAATAACTAATCTCCATTTCTATATGTTTAATTAAATATTTTTATGTTTTGGTATTTAATGAAAAATTCTCATATCTGCAGGGATTGAGGTGTATTTGTGGCTGTCTTTGCGGAGTATATTAGCAATGGCGATTTGTCTACACCAAAGGAAGATCTTACTGATATTGACAAACACCGTAGACGCTATGGAGCTCTGTTGTGGGACTACGCCACAAAGAAGCTAAATGATGTTCAATCAGTGAGAGTGAGGTTATCGGCAGGCTTGCAAGGAGGAAGGGTCCACCGCCAAAGAATGAGAGAACTAAAGTTGAACGAAAGAAGAAGTAGAGTATATTGTTCATATTTGGTAGTTGGATTTGAAAACAATTTAATTATTAGGTTATTTTGGTTGTAATGAACAATTTGTCATGAATACATTATACACGAGTATTCGAGCTATCTAATAGAATATTTGCCGTAACTGCTATCTAATAGCATATATAATACCTTCAGTTGCGATTTTATATAATTGTCAGTTCTTATATAAGTGTGCGAATAAATTATTTGTGTACAATGACTACAATTGCCTACATTTGCATATAACTACACAAACTGCATTACATATAACTACAATTGCATAACTACAAATTATTGGAAGTCCAATGCTACAAACTACTGTTGCAGTACATTTGCGCTGTTGTGTTTTCGGATAAAACTTCTTATCTTGAACAATGAAGAATCATGAATTGACGTTGCATAGAAATGCCATTTGCAGTTTTCAGCTACTCATACCATCCAGTAGATACAAAAAAAAAACATTATTCAGACATATTTATTAAATACTACAATTAACTACAACTGACTACAATTAACTACAAAGTTCATATAACTACAAAATTTGTAATTAATTGCTTAGGCTTCATGAATAGGAACTACAAAGTTTTGTCTTTATCTATTATGTTTAGAACACATTTAGAAATCACTTACAGTACATTATAACTACAATCTGCCAACAATTTACATTACTCAAATATATGAGTAAACTTCTTTATTATCGTCAAAACGTAGAACAATTACACAATAAATTCTGATAATTTGGGATCACAAACATTTATTTTGAATAACTATTGTAGCTACATTATATTGATTTCTTTTTCAGCCCATTCTTGCAACTTCTTTTGTTATGCCCTTCACCTCCACAATTGCCACATGACACCTTGTACTTCTTTGAGTTTATTTCATCAAATTTTTTATATCTTTCCTTGTGAGGTCTACCTGGCTGCCCTTTATCTCCAGCCGGTGGCTTTACTACATCATCCAAAATATGTTATGGAACATCCCATTTGGCTTCATCAGGAAGAGGATTAACTCGCAATTCATATGTAAGAAGAACGCTCTTCGTTGAGCAATACGGCGAGCAATAGTTGTCCGGCCTTTCATTCCTATGCCTTACTGCTGCCAAAGCATGTGCACATGAAAGTTCATCAAGTTGGAATTGTCCACAGCTACATTTCTTGTTTTCTAAACATACAATGTACCGTTTCACACCATCAAACACAGTATGTATATGATATGTTGAAGCCCTCACCTACAATTCAAGACCAAAAAGAAAATAATAAGGTGTCAATAAGTTAACTATGTTAGCAACAATCAGTTAACTACAAATCAGCTACAAACAAACTGCATATAAACGTTAACTACATTTACCCACATTTGACTACATTTTAAAAACACACTGGAAACAATGCATATAAACTTTGACTACATTTACCCACATTTGACTACATTATAAAAACACACTGGAAACACTGCATATAAACGTTAACTGTAGAAAATCACTCTATCTATGATATGTGCGCTTTGGTTGTATGAGCATGATTTTCAGTTATAGGTTTTGATGAATGACAAACAATGAAGTCAAGTGTCAAACAACGATATTATACGACAAACAATCGAGATTGAATGGCGAGAAGAATATTGATGACGGAATTGCATAGACAAACCAAAGACGAGCTTAAATGTTCAAGACCGAAGACCCAAGGCGTAGGTCGTTAGGTAGAACCAATGTAAGAGCAACGTTTAAGTTATCTCGTCTTTTGGCTCAACATAGGTCATCATAAATATGCATAAAATTATTTTATTAAATCATATTTATCATAAACATATTTTATTCAATCATATTTATCATAAATATATTTTAAATACTTCAAACAAAATGATGTTAAAGTTTTCATTTTAACCAAAATGGTTTTTGAAGTAAGTTTTCAAAACTGGACTAAAATAATCGATTATACAAATCAGCATAATCGATTATGTTATAACAGTGGCCAAAGTGTTTGAACACTGCCACAGAATAATCGATTATACAAAGTGCATAATCGATTATGTGATTACCGTTGCCAAAGTGTTTGAAACACTGTCTCAATATAATCGATTATATTAATTAGATAATCGATTATCCAGCGGAGAATCAGCTTTTGATTTTCGGAACGTTAGAGACATAATCGATTATCTCTATCAAATAATCGATTATGTGGCAAAAAATCGGGGATTCTGATTTTCGGAACGTTTGAGGCATAATCGATTATATGGATGAAATAATCGATTATATGTGAGCAGAATCTGATTCCGATTTTGTAACGTTAACAAATAATCGATTATGTGATATAAATAATCGATTATCTCAGCACAAAATCAGCATAATTAATTATCAATTATGCAACGGTCATGCACCCTTTTTCACCTATAAAAAGAGGTCTTTTGAGCTGATTTTAAACACACAACACCTCCCAATATTGATATACATATTGACATTATTTGAGCATCATTTTAGAGATTTTGTTGAGCCATTTGAGAGACAACTTTGTGTTGTTCATAGAGCTAAATTTGTATCTCTTTATCTACTCTTTTGAGAGAGTCTTGTTGTAAGAAGAGAAAGGTATTTGAGAAGAACATATCTTCTCATTGATTGTCGGGTTTGCTAAGTACCCTAAATCTTAGTGGTTGAAGTCTTGTGGTGCGGTATCCACGAGCAAAGTGAAGTCTTGAGGTGCGGTATCCTCGAGCAAGTTGAAGTCTTGTAGAGTGTACATCTACGAGCAATTGTAACGGTTTGTTAGGCACCCGTAAGCTTAACGGAGTTAGTGGAATCTCGAGAGAGTCTCTCGGGGACTGGACTAGCCACAAGTTGTGGTGAACCAGGATAAATTCGGTGCGTTCTTTCCTTGTTATTTTAATTACCGAATTTATTTTATTCCTGCAATATTAATTCCGCAATATTTATCAATATTCTCGTGCTGAACTATTCACCCCCCCCCCCCTCTAGTGACGGGCATAAATCCTAACAATTGGTATCAGAGCCTAACCCTCTGAAAGCCTTAACCGGTTGAGAGCGATATATATTTTTTGTTGAGAATATTGAACGCAGGAATGATGAGCGAAGGACACTCCACCCATAGTCCTCCACTCTTTGATGGAAGGTATTACACATATTGGAAAGAGCGGATGAGAATCTTCATCCAACCACATATTTTTCGCTTGTGGCGAATCATCAAGAATGGACAACAAATGCCAACAAAGGAGGAAGATGAATATGACGCCGAGGACATCAAAATGGTTGAACTTAACGCAAAGGCCGTCAACTTATTATATTGTGCGGTGAATCCGGATGACTACCGGAAAATCTCTTGTTGCACAACCGCAAAGGAAATGTGGGATAAACTCGAGATCACTTATGAAGGTACGTCTCAAGTCCGAGAAGCTAGAATTGATTTTCTAACACATGAATATGAAATCTTTAAAATGGAGAAGGAATACATCGGTCATATGTTCGAACGATTCTCAAAAACGTCAACGACCTTCATGCTCTCGGGAAAGTGTACACGAACAAAGATCTTGTTCGAAAAATCCTACGGAGCCTCACTCCCGAATGGCGTTCCAAAGCCGATGCCATCCAAGAGTCGATAGGAAACTCAGATATCACAATTGATGGACTAAGAGGTAACCTCGAAACTTATGAAAGTACAATTCTTAATCCCTATCTTAGAAGTAGAAGTTCGAATTTCGCCTTCAAAACATCATCTTGTAAAAGAGTAGAGGTAAGTGATTCGGAAAGCGATGATGATATTATTTCCAATGATATAATTGAAAAGTTTTATAAGTTTATGAAGAAGGAAATAAAGAAGGAAGAACCAAGTCCTTCATGCCAAAATTGTGGAAAACGTGGCCACACCAAATCACATTGTCCAAAACCCAAGGACAAGAAAAAGAAGAAACATCATCGGCGTGTGACATGGGATTCAGACAGCTCGGGCGATGAAACTGCCGCATTATGCATCATGGCCAACGAAGAAGAAGAGGTAAGTATTTCTAACTCTTACTCGCTTGAAGAAATACAAAATGCCTATGATGAATTATATGGTGAATTTGTTAAAGCTTCCAAAACCATAAAAGAATTGAAGAAAACACTTTCTTTGCAAGAAACAGATTTTCAGAA
The DNA here is from genome assembly GCA_034376525.1 of Nicotiana benthamiana. Classification (NCBI taxonomy): domain Eukaryota; kingdom Viridiplantae; phylum Streptophyta; class Magnoliopsida; order Solanales; family Solanaceae; genus Nicotiana; species Nicotiana benthamiana. Next base: position 23,716,096 of record CM067324.1, on the reverse strand, counting down.
CACTTTCTTTGCAAGAAAAATTTTTGAAAAACGACCTTCTTTGAAAGAAAAAGATTTTGAAAATGACATTAGTGCTCTTAAAAATAAAATTGAAGTTTTAGAAAAAGAAAATAATTTTTTGGAAAATGACAATGTTGATTTTAAAAATAAGATCAAGGAATTGAATGAAGCCTCTTCAATTGATCAATGTTCAAATTGCTCTTCTTGTAGTTCTTTGAAAACAGAGAACATAGAACTTAGGAACGCACTAGAAAAACGTAGTGTTGATAAAACAAGTGAAGAAATTAAAAAGGATGTTAGAAATGAGGTTAAACCACCTAGAAACAATTCTAGGAATTTTGTTAATAAGTCTAAAACTAATCATTTAAGACCACCTAGACATAATTCTAGGAAGTTGATTAATGAGTCTAGAATGAATAATTTTAGACCACCTAGAAATGACTCTAGGAATTTCAACGCATCTAGGAACAACAAATTTAGATCACCTAGAACGCATTTGGCTCAACCTAGACATATGCACAATCCTAATGTTATATGTAATTATTGTAACCGGGTAGGACACATTGCACCCGTATGTTTTGCTAAACATAGAGATTTATGTGTTGATTATGATTATTATTACTCTAACCCCCAAGGACCCAAAAGAAGTTGGGTACCAAAAACCTAGTTTTAGGTACTTTTGCAGGTGTGCTTGAAGACTACAATATTGTAGTAGATGCACCAAGCACGAAACCTTAATGCATCGAGGGGGAACGTCGGTTAGTTATCGTATTTTCGATAAAAATGTAATAGCTGATATGTGCTAACAATTGATATTAATGATTGATTCATGATTCGATAAGTTTTATTTTGAATAACAATTGGTATCAATTAGTTTTATATTAAATGATTGATTTATGTTTTGATGAATATTTTGAGTTTAAATAAACAGTTGGTATATTTGCGAAAAAATGACCGTTATTATGATTAGTATGCTTTTACTAACATTTAGTATCATTTGATGTTGATATGATTTTCTTTCTAACAATTGGTATCGTCAATAGTTTAATTAACAATTGGTATACTCTTTTTGCTAATGCCAAAAGGGGGAAGAAATTAGGCGATATGCATGCTTTAATTGAGGGGGAATATTAAATTAAGGGGGAATCATATTGAATTATTTATATTGAATTGTTTGCATAAATTGTATGTTGAGATATAGCATGAATTTAGGGGGAATCAAATATGCATATCTCCTGTTGTTTGTCATTATCAAAAAGGGGGAAGTTGTAGAAAATCACTCTATCTATGATATGTGCGCTTTGTTTGTATGAGCATGATTTTCAGGTATAGGTTTTGATGAATGACAAACAATGAAGTCAAGTGTCAAACAACGATATTATACGACAAACAATCGAGATTGAATGGCGAGAAGCATATTGATGACGGAATTGCATAGACACGCCAAAGACGAGCTTAAATGTTCGAGACCGAAGACCCAAGGCGTAGGTCGTTAGGTAGAACCAATGTAAGAGCAACGTTTAAGTTATCTCGTCTTTTGGCTCAACATAGGTCATCATAAATATGCATAAACTTATTTTATTAAATCATATTTATCATAAACATATTTTATTCAATCATATGTATCATAAACATATTGTAAATACTTCAAACAAAATGATGTTAAAGTTTTCATTTTAACCAAAATGGTTTTTGAAGTAAGTTTTCAAAACTGGACTAAAATAATCGATTATACAAATCAGCATAATCGATTATGTTATTACAGTGGCCAAAGTGTTTGAACACTGCCACAGAATAATCGATTATACAAAGTGCATAATCGATTATGTGATTACCGTTGCAAAAGTGTTTGAAACACTGTCTCAATATAATCGATTATATCAATTAGATAATCGATTATCCAGCAGAGAATCAGCTTTTGATTTTCGGAATGTTAGAGACATAATCGATTATCTCTATCAAATAATCGATTATGTGGAAGAAAATCGGGGATTCTGATTTTCGGAACGTTAGAGGCATAATCGATTATATGGATGAAATAATCGATTATATGTGAGCAGAATCTGATTCCGATTTTGTAACATTAACAAATAATCGATTATGTGATATAAATAATCGATTATCTCAGCACAAAATCAGCATAATTAATTGTCAATTAAGCAACGGTCATGCACCCTTTTTCACCTATAAAAAGAGGTCTTTTGAGCTGATTTTAAACACACAACACCTCCCTATATTGATATACATATTGAAATTATTTGTGCATCATTTTAGAGCTTTTGTTGAGTCATTTGAGAGACAACTTTGTGTTGTTCATATAGCTAAATTTGTATCTCTTTATCTACTCTTTTGAGAGAGTCTTGTTGTAAGAAGAGAAAGGTGTTTGAGAAGAACATATCTTCTCATTGATTGTCGGGTTCACTAAGTACCCTAAATCTTAGTGGTTGAAGTCTTGTGGTGCGGTATCCACGAGCAAAGTGAAGTCTTGAGGTGCGGTATCCTCGAGCAAGTTGAAGTCTTGTAGAGTGTACATCTACGTGCAATTGTAACGGTTTGTTAGGCACCCATAAGCTTAACGGAGTTAGTGGAATCTCGAGAGAGTCTCTCGGGGACTGGACTAGCCACAAGTTGTGGTGAACCAGGATAAATTCGGTGCGTTCTTTCCTTGTTATTTTAATTACCGAATTTATTTTATTCCTGCAATTTTAATTCCGCAATATTTATCAATATTCTCGTGCCGCACTATTCATCCCCCCTCTAGTGACGGGCATAAATCCTAACATTAACTACATTTACCCACATTTGACTATATTTTAAAAACACACTAGAAACACTCCATATAAACGTTAACTACATTTACCCACATTTGACTACATTTTAAAAATACACTGGAAACACTGCAGCTACTATTTATACCAGTGTTTTTTTCCTGCACCAAACAAGAATATATTACCTTTAGTTTCTGGGATAATGTATTGTTATCTTCCAATTCTTTGTTGAATTTGTGCCCAAGTAATGTGAAAGTACCCTTTGCCTTCAATAACTTATCTTTTGTAGAAGAATGAGTGATTTCCGAAACTGAAATCTGGAAGAACTACAATTTTATTGACTATCATGCTGTAAATTCTGATTTTCAGTATTTGATTTAGAAAAATGAAGGTTTTCGAAACAGAAATCTGGAAGAACTACAAAATCTGGAAGATTTTCAGTATTTGATGTAGAAAAATGAAAGATTTTCGAAACTGAAATCTGGAAAAACAGATTTTCGGTGTTAGATGTGGAAGAATGACTGATTTTCGAAACAGAAAACTGGAGAGATTCACGCTGGTTAAGAGATTTTACCGTTTTTGATTGATCATTTAATTGGTACAGAATCAAAGATTAATTGGGAGCCTTAAAAACATGTGTTATTTTAGGCTACAAAATAGTTAATATCGTTGGGAGCCTTAAAAACAGGCGCTATTGTAGGCTACAAAATCAGATTGATTTCGTTTGGTACATTTTTTGTGACAAACACATGGAATATGAGGGTAACAACCAAACAAGGTACATTAATAATAATAAGGTTTGCTATATGAAATTTATAAAGTCCTTTAATAAAAATTACATCCGTTTGTCGCAACGTGTATCCGCCGTGGGCCTTGTTAACGTCAAAAGAAGGTAGAAGGGTCCATAGTTCCCTCCCTTCCCTCATACTCTTTCTTTCTGTTTTGGGATTTGAAAAATTAATTCATATGTTTATCTTTTATATCGTGTATCTTAGTTTATGTACAAATAACCAAACGTCCGATACAAATAATCTTTGTATCACAATACGTATATCAATAATTTATATAGGGGCGGCTCAAGCTCATACGTGACTTAAAGCCAAAGTTTGATATGATATTTATTTTTAATTAATTTGTTTTAAAGATTCTAATATATTTTTGGGTTTGAAGTTTATTCTTCTAGCCTTTTGAGATGCGAAGTTGTTAATTATTTTTTTAATCGATTTATTCCAACAAATTCTTTTCAATTGATATAATAGTCAATCTTGAAACATTGTTGATCTTAGATAGAATTTTTCAATTTTAATTTTAAAAAACTTATTTCCGTTGAGAAAATTATTATAGGAACTGATAACATTATTTTGTAAACAATATAAACATTTGAGAAAAATTAATTTTTTTATTTGATTGAGTATATAGTATCTTCTATTTATATAATTTTTTTCTTTTCAAATCAATTTTCATTCTCACGTCAGATTTTTTTTAAATAATCAACTGATTACTTTATTTACATATCTAAAAAAAAATCGTTCCTTTTATATGAAACAATCTACTTTTATACCTAAAATCTGAATTATATGTTATTTAAATAATTGTACACCTATAATTTCTATAAAATAATGGAGCCTCAAATTAGGGGCCTAAGACACAAGCCTTACTAGCTAAAGCATTAGAGGGGAAATTTGCATCTATATTTATTTTTGGGTCACGTTTTAACTTATACTCACTTTGAAAAATCAAAATTGTAAGCGTACCTACTTTTTGCGTAGTTTCAGGTATACATGCCTGAAGTAGCAAAAAATTTTATCTGAAGTGTAGAAACACTTCATATATTTTTGCATGAAGTTTGGCTTGACTTGCAAAGGCAATCACTCAAACTTCAGTCCCTAGCGCAAATGACAAACTTCAGTTCAATAGAGCAACAACATGTGTTGGCTAATGTTTTTATTTGTAATTGTTGAACTTTATTATTCTAGTAGCTGAAACTTTGTTTTGTATTTGCTGAATTTCAGCACGTTTCATCTGAAGCTTTGTTCTGTTTGTGATGAACTTCGGGACTTAAGTGTGTTTTGTATTTGCTGAACTTTAGCATTCTAGGAGATGAAGTTCTTGTTTATATTTTCTAAACGTCATCATTCTTTAGAGCTGAAATTCTAAAACAACAATTAATTTAATAGATCATGATTAATAGCGATTGATGCTATTCATTTCAAAGATTAAAAAATGAAAATATTTTCGACATGAAAACAAGTTATTATAAATAAATTAGAATCAAATATTAATGTGCATGTAAAGCTAAAATATCTAAGAGGTTAAATTATTAAGAATAAAACCAAACTAAACATGATGAGGTGAGCAGATATATACATGAATCATCAGGCTAGAATGCATAAGAATATCTTAGTCTTCAGCATTTTGAAAACGAAGGGAGAGAAGGAGAAGAAGAAAACAACAAACATTGTTTACACAATAAATACATGTTAAAACTTAAAAAAAAAAATATAGGTTAAATGATGGCGAACAAATAAGACGTCTCGTACAACTTTTACATTAAAGTCGGAAATGATTCATATAGTAATGATTTTCGTATTAAAATCTCTACCTAACTTGTTTCTAAACGAAACGACCCCTAACAGATGTATTAGTCGGTGTACAATGGGTTGTTAAGACATAAACGTCCATTACATTAATGTTATAAATAGTGGTCAACTGATAATAAATTTCCAACTAATTATTGAAGCTAACATATTAAATTTAAATATTTAAAAACTATATAATAAGTAATAAGTATGATTTACCGTTGCTTTATCAATATGGTGAAAAATACATATTAAAATATTAAGTACTCAGAATTTATATAATTTAACTCTCGAAAAAAAAAATTTAATATTATAACTAAATGAGACGGAGAGGGTAACAATATTAATTTTTTAAAACCGTGTGAAGAAGGGTGCAGACAGGTAACATAAGATATGTTTTAAAATCGTGTTAAGAAAGGTATATACATGAAGCGATGTAATTACCAAAGTCAATAAGAAGGGATTAAAGTTCTTAGTAAACTAACGTTATACTTATTACCCTTAATTGTGTAACAATAAAGAGAGCAAAGCTACTCTCCATGTCATTTGATACTGCATGGGGTTTTATATTGGCAGGGCCCGCTCTAATGTAAATTCAAGTAAGGCTTTTGTCTTAGACCCCAAATTTTGGGGTGCCATTTTAAAAAAATAATATATCTATAGGTATTTAAAGAAAATATTTAGCACCTTTAACATAAGAATAAAATTTTTGTATAGGACTTACCTCAAAAAACAGAAGTTTTCACGATTATATTTTATCTAAGATTAACAACGTCTCAATATAGATCAAATTTGTTGACAATATTATCAATTGAAAGGAAATTATTAAAGGAAATCAATTATAAAAAATTATAATAAATTTTTCAAAATATATTTATGCCTCATATTAAACTTTGACTTTATGTCATATATATGTTTGAGCCGCCCGTATATATAGGTACTATTATGCTTCAAGAATGGTAACAACATCATATTAAAATTGTAACATGGATAGTTTAGGGTTTTTTTTAGGTATGAACTCTTAACTAAACCATTTTAAGGAACAAGACAAGAAGTTAAAATTCACTAGTTAGTAACAAAAGTTCGATGAAAAGTCGTAAATTTTGACAACAATTCTACCTATCCCTTTTTCATGTATACTCTATCACAATTCACAAATGATAAAAAAGGTACAAAAGTTAGTTCCACTACCTAGCGACCACTATATTTTACTATGATATTTTACGTGACTTCTGATAATTTCAGAATATGTTGCATATTATACAGATAATTAAGAAGGAAAATAAGGTGATTTATATACCTGTGAAATGACTCCAAGAACTCCAAGTGACAATTTAGCTGCATAGAACTCAGGATTAGCAGTGTCAAGGATACGGACTTTTGCATAGCCTTCTTCTTCTGTAGCTGGTGTGACGATCCGAAGCTCAACTACATAGTTATTCACTGCATTTCCCAAACCCCAAATAGAGCTGCCATGTGCACCAGTACCTAACAGACCACCAACACTCATTCCCCACCAATAAGGCAAATGAGGTAGCGCCAGGTCAACTTGCGCAGCCTCATCGATCAAATCCCTTAGTATTAGTCCACTATCCACCCTCATCTTCATGTTTTGTCGATCCATCATTTGTACCTGTTGAGATATAATATTTTTAAAATAATTTAAAAGGTGTAATTTCAAATAGTTTAAATTCTTACATGTGATGGTCATCCAGTCGAGTACGACAGTACGTAGTACCTTATTAAGGAGTTTTGTACTAATAATGAGGCCATAATCCTCACCACGACAGACCGACTTAGGAATACTCTCATTTTCCTTTTCTCCTTAGTTGCTTTTCCTACTGCAGAAATGAGTTCTTCTTCTGTGGTAGGATAAGCGACTTCAGCTGCACGGCAAATGCTCCTATCCGGAAATGAGCCATAGATATTTGTGATGGTGCAGTTTAAATTTTTGGTTGTACACTTGATGGGATCTTGAGGAAGGCTACCTTCAACTAAGTAAATCATGATCAAGAAAATGCAGTTTGATGTCAAAATTTGGCGTATAACGTCGTTTTGAAAGCGTACGTTCTTCATGGTTAATTGGTGATTTTCGTTCTTGTTTCTTTCTTTCTATGTATTGGAGCCAATTCCAATATATAGACAAGTCACAGGTAGTACTACGGATAATAGACTTGGTTTCATATATAGACCAGTGGATACATGTGGTGAATGTGTACCATGTGTTTCTTAAAATATGCTCTGTTCAATTCATGTGAATTTATTTGCCTGTGCGGAGTTTAAGAAAAATGAAAAGATTTTTGAATTTGTGGTTTAAAATGAATTTCGTAGTTTTAAATCACTACATAAAGGTAAATTGTTTCTAAATAGGGAAAGAAATCTTCCTTTTGGGACAGACTAAAAAAGAAATATATTTACATAAATTAAAATAGAGGGAGTATGAGTGTAATAAACGTGCAAGTTGAGTAGGTTATGAGCGGGTCTAAAATGTAAAATGCAAAAGGGATAAATTATCCTATCAGACATCTATTTAATACAGATAAAAAAGGGTGACGACCAGCAGATAATATGGCCACATTATTCATCATTTCTTGACTATGATCACTTTTGGTAGAATTCATAGTCTACCAAACTTAAGAAACCCCGAATTTAAGGATTAACAATGTAAAAGTTAAACCTATTAGTTATTCATTTTCTAAGTGAATAATATTATTTTTATCAGTTTTAAAAAGTTCATTATCCAATTCATTTTTAATGGATAATATAAGTGAAATTTTTTTACTATTTTTTAACTATTTTACCACCATTACTTGTAAGCTCCTATTTTGTTAATAGGATGTAAGGAACTACTAACTCTTGAGCCTCAAAGAGAGCTTATAGATGTACATCGATTCATCAATGGTGTAATTAGTTTCTTTTGCTGGAGGCCTATGAATTTAGAATAACCTTCCTAAAAGGGAGTTACGATTTTAGGTGCGCTTTAGGTGTAATACATTGCTTATTAATGGTAATAGTTCACAATTTGTTACTAAAATAACAACAATAATCGCTAGACACCTTATCTGATGGTATATTCGTTGGAAAAAAAAAAAACAAGAGCGACCATTTTGTGTGGATTTCAAGAAAAATTGAAGCATCAATGGCGTTGTTGGGCAGCTAAAGTTACCAAATCAATCTCTTTATCACATCATCAAACTAATCATGTATAAACAATAGAACAAGTATATATATACAAAAATCATATTTGGCTTAGGTCAGTCATTATAGCTCATCCAACTACTCATTTTACTGTTTTTAATAGGGTAAAGACAAATGCTGCTGTAACCTATTACCTATTGTTCCGGGGTTCTAATGCCCCCCTGCATTATTAGGTGATGGGGAAGGAGTGGAGGCTTATGTTGATGGTGGAAGGGGTGTCGGCGATGGCGAAAAGAATAAAACTATTTTCCGAGGAACTGAAAATGCGGCGAGCCTATTGAAAAAAAAAAAGAGAAAAGAGGAGGAGAAAAAGAAAAAAAAAAAGAAGAGAGAATGTTATAAAATCTCCTATTTTAGCTGAATGTCCATAATTAGAGAGATTCTAGGGTTTACTTCTTGCTGGCTAAGTCACCACCTCCCTATAAATAAAGGGGTCATCTCCCATTGTAAAACATCCCAAAGTATCAATAAGAATACTCTTCTCTCTACTTTTCTCTCTATTGTTCTTGTTCTTGTATTATTGTTCTTGTCTTATATTATCTCATAACACGTTATCAGCACGAGTCTCTAACCAATTGAAATTTTCGATTGTTTTAACTTTTGTTTGTGTAGGGTTTTGCTTCTACAGAACTGAAAAACCCTAGAATTTCTATACGGAAAAATAGAAAAGATGGTATCATCATAAAGTAATGCAACGGGATGGAAACTCAAGAGGTATATTTGATATCACAACATTTATTGGTATACCTTAAAGGTAAGCAATTTACTTTTCCCTTTCAAATTCTTGAAATTCTACGATTTGATTTCATATACAAACAAAGACAACAAAGTTTGATTATAACTTTAATGGAGTTTGTAAGAAATTACACTCACATGAAGTGGTAAAATTTCTATGCTTGCCATGATCAAATTCATGTATGATTGTGGGCAAAGAGTTAAAAATCCGTCCAATTGAATTTGCTCCATTCCCTTTATAGAATGTGGTAGCAGTATGTGATAAGTCTGAAAGAAGACAAAATTATTACCATTAAGGTATCAATGGATGTGGACGTGGCAATAAACGGAATTATAATCGTCATCATTGTGATAATGAGAATAATAAAGATTCTCAAAATAATCTTTCACTTTATGAAAGTAATATTTGACATGAGATTGTGTATCGCACATACAGATGATTATGATCCATTCCCTGAAGTGAATGTGATAATTGTAATAAAGCCCGTAAGTATGAACACGCTCTTGATGTAAATTTATTTTTATGTCTGACATTATGAAAAGAAAGTTCGTTGCCCTTGAAATTTCGGGCAAGAACTATATGACATGGGCGTTGGATGCTGAAATCCATTTGGATGCAATGGGTCCTGGAGACGCCATTAAAGATAGAAATAATGCATCCACCCTAGACTATGCTAAGGCCTTGATTTTCTTGCGCCATCACCTTGATGAAGGTTTGAAACTGTGCTAAGGCCTTGATTTTCTTGCGCCATCACCTTGATGAAGGTTTGAAAATTGAATATATCACAGTCAAAAATCCACCTATCTTGTGGAATGGCTTAAAGGAGAGATATGACAACCTGAAGTTGGTCACTCTGCCACAAGCACGATATGATGAGAATCCAAAAGCAAATAGTTCAGAAACTATATGTTATCGCTGCGGTGGAAAAGGGCACTGGGCGAAATTTCCCGTGTACCAAGATATTTGGTTGAGCTTTATCAAGCATCTCGAAAGGGCAAAAGGCCCTGAAACAAATTTTGTCTGACAATAATTTTGACATTACCCACTTGGATGTAGCAGACTCCTTTGAGCACCCTGAGGGGAAAATAGATCACTTGATCGGTGATGGATCCATGATTAAAGAAGATTGAGTAGTTTGATATTTTATCACCAATTTCACTACTTTTTATGTTCTGAAATGTGTGTTCAGTTGTATATATATAACATAAACTAGTGATTTTAAGCGTTGTTTTTGTTAGTAGTCTACATAGTAATTGCAACGAGCGTTCTTTACAGCTTGTTGACAGTATTTAATATACATATGAACTATTGGTTTACCCTCATAATACTTGTGATGTTTTAAGTGACTATCTGTTTTCTCATGTTAGTATTGACAATAAAATTTAGTTATGATTTTGCAATTTGCTCATTTATATCAATAGTACGGTAAGATGGCTAATTGCTGTTGTACATTATTACGCGTGAGCTATGTCGTATGTTAAGCAAGATGCATTATGGTTACTTTTTGTAATGATCATATTTCTACATGAATACGTGTCGATAGCGTAGTGTAAAATTGCGAAGGGAGCATTGTGAGACATATATATGTATAGAATTATATTTGGTGTCAATTAACAATATATGAACACGTTTTGAACTTTGAATGTATTGCAAGTTGTCACTGTGAATCAGTACTTAAGGCATGATTATGTATATTATTTTAAATTATTTGTTTAATTGATTCATGTACCACACATACGATATTCAAAGAGAAGAAATATTTCTCTCATCTAAATATGTGTAAGGCAGATGTTACTACAATTTCTGGTAGTAGTAAATTGATTGAAGGCTCCTGAAGAGCAACTATAACTCTGCCTAAAAGAACAATATTTTAGAGAATGCAATGTTCTCCTCCAAGTCTAAGAGGAACTTGTTGAGTTTTAAAGATATCATTCAAAATGGATATCATGTTGAGACAATAGATGAGAATAATCTTGAATACCTCATTTACTCATGAAAACGAGGCTGCCCACTTCGGTTTGGGGTCACACCATTTTGCATGCAGCAATGCTAGTTCGTCGGCTGCCCACTTCGATTTGGGGTCACGCTATTTTGCATGCAGCAATGCTCGTCGGCTGCCCACTTCGGTTTGGGGTCACGCCATTTTGCATGCAGCAATGCTAGTTCGTCTCAGACCGACGAATTACCACAAATATTCCCCGTTGCAATTAGCTTTGGGTCATGAACCTAATATATCCCATTTAAGAATTTTTGGATGTGCAGTACATGCTCCATTATTCGCTACCTCGAAACATTGACAGGGGATTTGTTCACTGCACGATTTGCAGACTGTCAATTCGATGAGACACTTTTCCCAAAATTAGGGGGAGAAGTTGGTGAAACCAAATGGAAAATTTTGTGGAAAAATGCATCATTATCTCATCTTGATCCACATACCTCCATTTGTGAAAATGAGGTGCAAAAGATTATCCATTTGCAAAGAATAGCAAATCAAATGCCAGACGCATTTACAGATTTGAAAAGGATAACAAAATCACATATCCCCGCAGTGAATGTGACAACATCTGATTCACGAATACATATTCATTATTGGAAGAATATGAACATGAAATTGGTATATAATATACCACACTCACCCCTAGAAGGAGGTTTGAGATGATGTCATTATTATGGCATGAATGGTCATTGGTCACGTACCTATTGTACGCCAAAATAATTTGTCAATGTGATTATCAAAGGACAATAATAATGCAAGAAACATATCTTGCATATAAGTTTGACATGACCATAATGGTGTAACTTTCTCTTTAAAAGAGATATTCACCACATGGATGTTGATGAATTTGTGGTAGTGCAAAATTAATTGAGAGCTCTAGAAGAGCCAATTATTACTATGTTGGAGAAACACAATTGATTACCAATAAGGTATTGTGTTGTAGTAGGTCTCAAAGAAACTTATTCAGTTTCCAAAGTATATGCGAAAGCGATTGATTATATTGAGACTATAAATAAAGGAAAGATTTGATATATTCTAATACTACAACTTGTAGCGGGATAATATGTATGTGAAAACTACCCGCTTTATTCTCCAGTTTGTACTACACAAACAAAAGAATGCCACAATAAAGTGGATATTTATTGGTATAAAAACCCATATCATAATAAACTTGAAATTTATCGAGAAGTGCACATGTCATGGTGTAAACATGACCTTATCAATATTGATAATTTATTCAGTTGGCATTCGGGTTAGCCATCTCATTTTAAGATGATGTGCAAATTCACATAGGTGAATATTAAAGAACTAGAAAGTTCTTTACGAATTCTCTTGTATTACTTGTTCTCATTAATGAACTGACCAACTAAAGAGTTCGGGTTGAAGCCCATAAATTCTGGAAATACCAAAGGTGAATATGTGCCCATTCACCTGCCATGTATACCACATATGATGCATCTATGATATGGTTACATGCGCAATTGTTATTAACCCACAGCCTGGCCGGTGCTTGCGAGGTAAATTGCTCAGTAATCTAACTTCGAGCATAATTTCCAGATTTTCTACTCAAGATAGTTCATCTTGATAAGTTGGTTTACATCATAGTTGGTTTAGCAAGATAATTATTGAGTGCCTCCACTTAATAGCTAAACTGGTTCTTATGAGAACAAAGTAATATATATCAGTTTGATATACGTTGTATACGAGAGTATATTCTCCCCTAACAAGTGGTTCAGGGTCAGGAACCAAATAATTTCATCTTATTATTAATGTGCTGTGTATATTGACATGATAATGCACAAAGATGATTTCTCAAAGTTGAGGAAACAAGTTAGCTTTTCTAACATGAGGGGGAGACATGATAAACAATTGAGAAAAGGTTACATGGGATGAATTATCATTTGTATATGTAGATCCCCGAATATCATGATATGAACCTGAAGTTCATAAAAGGGATAATTCAATTGCAACATATTGCAAAGCATGTTATACGCATTTGCTGACCCAAAGAAAGTAACTATATTCTCACTGCAAATGCTCATATTAAGTCCTAGAAGGACAAAGTCTTGGATACGCCTGAAGCGTATAGACAAATCGGTTTCAAAAGGAACTTCTTAATAAAGAAGATGAGCAAATGATCGAAGTGATCATAATGAGGAGGCAAGTGATCCAGAAGATCACATGACATAACACTTCATAAAATCTCATGAGAGATTCAGGTACCTGATATATGAATGAAGAGATCTCCATGTTATGTCCTTATGAAAATTTTATTGGAACCGATATAAAATGGTCGTCGACGACATCTATGATAGCGCTAAATATCGATGAGGATCTTATGTTTGTCGAATACAAACAAAAATATTGGCTAAATGGAAGAGATACAATTCAAGCAGAATTGATTCCATATGAAAGACATGTAGTTTTGGACATGTAGTTCAAATACTTGAAAGTATAAAGTCAATGGTATGTGTAATCAGTTTTCGATATCTTATTTGTTTAGCATGACATGAAAACTTGATATGCATCAAAAGTCTATTATATGGCTTATATGACTTAACTTATATGTCAATCCATGAAAGATTGAAGTTGCTAAGATTGAAGTTGCTTGAAGCATATACAATTCTTGGTCCTGAAGTACCACATCCTAAGTGCAACTTGTGTACATATCTATCTTGCTATAACTATAAGCATGATGGCACCGAGAATATCCCTATGGAGATATTGAAGAGTCATTCCACTACATTATATGAAGATGTTCATATCTATCAAGAATGATAATTTCAAGGTGCGGAATATTTATTCAAGTCAATATTGGTTGATTTATTTATCAAATATCTACCAAAGATCGTTTTGAAGATGGTGCACAAGTATACACTGTTTTAGCTTACTTTGTGTACTTATTGGGTTTTCTTGCTTTCAGAGCTTTATTTGTTGTTATTACTCGCTGAGTTTGTAGACTCGCCCCCTACTCCCTGCACCTTGTGTGCAAATTCAGGTACTCCAAAGGATTTGCGCGTGAGATAGCTGCTAGCATCCGCAGGACCTATGTCTCTGATTCTTCTAGTTATATCCTAGTTATTATGACACTTGTATTTCCCTCATTCGGACATGTATTTAGTATTTTTAGAGGCTTTATAACTCGTGACCCCAGTCTTTGGGGAAGTTATGTTGTTCTTTGAGGTTTTCGGGATACTTTTATATCTACTGTTTATTTTGGTTTCCTTCACTATTAATGGCTTAAAATAAATGGTTTATGAACTCTAAGCTCGGGTTGAGAGCACATTTGGTCGGGCTTGCCTAGCCATTGGTTTGGGCGCCATCACGACCTGTTTTGGCGTCGTGACAAATTTCATGCCCTATCTGGCCTCATCTCTCTACTTGTTGTATAATTTTCATGTTATTTGAGGATAATCTCAAGAGATTCGTACCAGATTGGTTCAAAGTCATTTATCAATTAATAATCCATGTTCACTCCAATATCTGTAACTACTAATATTTTCGTGTCCTTATGGTTTCAAATTTCTGGTTCAAACAATATTTGATTTACTTCTGTTTATTTCCAAACCATACCCATGGGCTACTTCACTGAGACGATGGTCGGAGTTTACAAGCTGCTTTGATAGAAGCAGGTTAAGAAACCTAGTTATTTTTGGTTGAATTCGCTTAGATCTCTTTAGATATGAAGCAGTTATGAGTTTGTTTTGTATTTTTTCCTTAAGATTTTCTGTTTTACTATTATTGTTAACCGATTTAATTTTACCCTAAAAAGCTAGGGCTTTGACTTCTAATGGATTTTCTGCAAAACTGTGTTTAAACATTTACCTGTTTTCAACTCTGGTTTTCTTCTTTACTTTTTTGATTGACTTTTACTTGAGTTTCATCTAAGTGACTTTGATATGTCTTAGGGTTTCAATTATTCGACTATCTATTATATTGCTTTGCTCGTTTACCTTCAACTCTATCAATTAGTGTTAATTGATTTACTTGTCTAAATTAGGGTTTGAATGTACCAGTATTTCCTTATTAAGTTCTTACTTGTTCTTACCTTATTTGTGTATCCATACTACTGGCTGATTTTCTGTTACTGACTCCTAATTGATTTCATAAATTAGTTATTCCTTTATTTAACCTCATTCTTAGAAACTGATTGATTTTGTGTCAAATTTTCCTTAAATTAAGTGGTACTTATTTGATTTTGTCCTCTTGATTAATTCATACTGACCCTAATCGATTGATTAACTGATTCTCATTCCTTATTTATCTGTAATTGATTTTATACCTTTTTTTTTTACTCTATTGTATGTTATAATAGCCCTTCCCTTGTCTTGATTTTAGAGACTTACACGTTTACAACTTCCTCACAGAACAACTTTTACAACTTAAAAAACTCTAAAGCTTTCTGTTCTCTCCAAAAATGAGTTCTTTCTTTATATTATTCGGATTTGCTGCATTGCCTGGCAGGTTAAAAGCCAAGGCTAGATTCTCTAGATTCAAATGGCCATAGCATTCCTGTTTACATATTTCTCAATGGGTATTCTTTAACTCCTATTATCCTATTATGTTCTATGTGCTTATTTTGTTAGCTTATTCAAAACCTCTGTATGATTCTGTTTGCAATGATAATACTAAACTAAGTTACTTCTATTAATGTGAAATCATCTCCGATTCAGTTGTATGTTCCATGTTCTGACCATTGCTAGATACTGCAAGCATATAATATGTGGCTAATTATATCTGCTAGTTCAAATGTCCTTGCTTTTTGTAATTACCTTAAATACTAGTATGAATATCTAGTATGAAAATATCAACTTGGTTGAATTATATGTTGAACATGAGTTTTGAGTGTTCTTTGCTGCAGTTTTGTTACAGTTCTTTATGCACTAGCTTCTAAATCTGTCCCCCTTGCCCTTACCCTTCTGAAAATTAGCTATTCTCTAAAATTGTCCCATTACCCCTGATGTTCTGGTTTTCAAACTTCTACTCTATCTACCTAGGTTCCAAACACCACCAGTATGAGCACTTCCTAGGGTCCATGAGACTCCTCTGAACTCTGACACATTGGGGTTGGTCTTCCAATCTTTTATAAACTGTTTCTTTAAGTGTGGTCCTGATGTGAGCATTGCCCGGAGCCCCGGATGCCCTTGGGAACTTTGACACACTAGTAACCCAATTTTATGTATCATG
Source organism: Nicotiana benthamiana (assembly GCA_034376525.1). NCBI lineage: Eukaryota > Viridiplantae > Streptophyta > Magnoliopsida > Solanales > Solanaceae > Nicotiana > Nicotiana benthamiana. The sequence continues at coordinate 23,699,632 of CM067324.1, read as the reverse complement.
GATGGGTCTTCCTTTATGCTTCAGAGTTGTTATATTTGAAGGCCTGGTTCCCAAGTATATATTGGCCTATGAAGACTCGTTATAGTGTAATGGATACTCTTATGAATTTTATTCATTCCGCACTATAGTAATCTCCATAACAAACAGATTTGGGGCTTATTAGTAAAATGTGGGGATCTATTCTTATATCTTTGTCGAAAATGGATAGAAATCCTTCTTATAAGACTTAACTATGTTGAATGCATTATGTGGATATTGTAATGTGTTTAGAGATCCTACCTACGAGATTCTTATGATCATTTTGATTCTGTGTTGCGCATATGCATGTTAGAAACCCCACTTATAGAACTTTGCATTTAGTTCTGCACATTAGAAATAATGTTCATAGGATGTATATGTATTTTTAACTCAATATAAATTAGTGACTGTGTCTATAGGATTCTTTCTGTTTGATTAACAACATTTCCTAGAAATTTGCTTAAAATTTCTGCCCATATATGATTAATAGATATTATACCTATATGAGATAAAAATATCAGTTCAACTTAGATATCATGCCTATAGGAAATAAAAATTGGTTCCAACTTAGATACCATACCTATAGAGATGAAAGAAATCAGTTTCAAAACCTAGAAATCATGTCTATAGGATGTAAACTAATAGATGTCATGCCTATAGGGTGAAATCGGTTTATGAACTTAGAACCATACTTATTAAGGATTTAAACAAGCCAACACTTAGAGATCATTTCTATAGGAGTTAAATTAATTCTATAACTTAGAAAGCATGCATATAGGATCTAAAGAGAACTCGTTTCATGAGTTAACATTACTAATTTGATTATAAACCATGTTATAGGTCTATAATTAAAAATTATAGATGCGAGCATACAGGATTTTGTTAATCACCTAGGCAAATATGAAAGGTTGTTAATGATTCTGGGGTCTAAAACGGTTTTACCTTACTGCCTGAAAATGCCCAGATTCAAGGCTTAATAAAATAAGTAGGCAAATTGATAGGTCCCGATGCCCGCCTTAGTAAAACTACTCTCTTACATTCTGTTTATGCTCATCTAGATATCCTGCTTATTGGATCTTAAATTAGTGAAGTCTGCTAATTGAAATGCATGCATTTCTTGTCTACTTGTGGAGGTTAATATGAGCCTTTATTTTCTCCTTACATGATAGTCCAATTTGAATTTTATTTGCCGCCTAGCTTTTTCCTCATTTTAAGCAACATAGGTTTGTCTAGAACCACCCTAAATAGTGGTCCTAAATACCTCCAGGACTATAGGTAACGGACGGGTAGTGCACGCATAAGGCACGATTAAGAATCAATTGGCACTTAAGTAACAACTTGAAGATACTAAATGGGTACTAAGGAAATGATAGCCCATGCGCTAATGCTATGAGTAAAACCCCGACTTGAGAGAGTTGCAAAGCATTACACAGAATGATCCTATAGGTTAAAAAACGTAGGACCACCACTATACTCTTGTGTAAAAATAAGTTGAATATTGTATCTATCCAATTTGTCTTCTTCCCTTGTAAGACTACTCGCTTAATTTATGTTCGGTCGGGACCCACCGTTGTGGACCTCAAAGGGTACCTAGTACCTTCTCTTCAAGGTAATTTTGAGCCCTTACCTAATCTTTGGTGATGTAAACTGATTATATGATTTAAATACTCTAGTAACACACCTTAATCCGTTAGGTGCCGACTATTCAAATCCCTTACCCCATCCCAAAAAGAAAGGTGTTGTCAGAAAATGTCGAAACCTATTTTGCGAGAAAAAGGGGTGTGAAGTTGACTACAGCTCCAGTATTTGTATTACCTTCAGATCCAGGGTCTTATATAGTTTATTATGATGTGTCGCGAGTTAGCCTCGGCATGGTGTTGATGCAGGACTATAGGGTGATTGCTTACGCATCTAGATAGTTGAAGCTGCATGAAAAGAACTACTTTTCCATGACCTTGAGCTAGCAGCTATTGTTTATTCCTTGAAGATTTTGAGGCACTATTTATATGCCATTTCTTGTGAGATATACACTGCATACCAGAGTTTGTATCATATGATCAAGCAGAAGGATCTTAATTTGTGTTAGAGGAGGTTGTTAGAGCTGCATAAGGATTATGACATCACTATTTTATACCACCCTAGGAAGGACAATGTGGTAGCCGATGCTTTGGGTCGCCGGGCAGAGAGTTTGGGAAATTTAGCATATCTACCAGCACTAGAGAGGCCCATGGTGTTTGATATTCAGGCCTTAGCTAGCCAGTTTGTGAGATAGGATATTTCTAAGTCGAGTCGAGTATTGGCTTGTGTGGTCTCTCGATCTTCTCCTTATATTCGTATTTGGGAGCATTAGTATGATAACCCCCATCTACTTGTGGTTATGGACACAGTCCGGCACGGTGATGCTAAGGAGGTCACTATTGGGGATGATGGTGCGTTGAGGATGCAAGGCAGGCTATGTGTGCCCAATGTGGATGGTTTGCAGGAGTTGATTCTCTAGAAGGCTCAATGCTCAAGATACTACATTCATATGGGTGACATGAAGATGTATCAGGACCTGAGGTAGCATTATTGGCGGAGGAGGATGTAGAAAGACATAGTAGAGTATGTGGCTAGATGTCTTAATTGCCAGCAAATGAAGTATGAGCATCAGCGACTAGATGGGTTGCTTCAGAAGATAGATATTCTAGAGTGGAAAAGAGAGCGGATAATTATGGACTTCAATGATGGACTCTCACGGACTCACCTGAAGTATGATGCAGTTTGGGTGATTATGGACAGGCTGACCAAGTCAGCTCATTTCATTCCTGTGATGACTACTTATTCTTCCGAGAAACTGGCTTGAATTTATATCCGTGAGTTTGTCAGACTTCATGGTATACCGGAATCTATCATCTCTTACCGAGGTACGCATTTCACATCACGATTCTGGAGGGTCGTATAACAGGAGTTGGGTACTTGGGTGGAGTTAAGCACAGCTTTTCATCCTCAGACGGACAGGCAGTCCAAGCGCACTATTTAGATTCTTGAGGATATGCTTTGTGCCTGTCTGATAGAGTTTGGAGTTTCTTGGGATCATTATTTTCCATTTGCGGAGTTTGCCTACAACAACAGTTATCAGTCCAGCATTCAGATGGCACCATATAAGGCTCTATATCTAGGTGGTGCCGGTCCCCAATAGGTTGGTTCGAGCCGGGCAAAGCCAGATTATTGGGTACAGACTTGGTTTAGGATGCCATAGAGAAGGTGAAGGTGATTCAGGATAGACTTTGTATATCTCAGTCCAGACAGAAGAGTTATGCAGACTAGAAGGTTCGCGATGTTTCCTTCATGTTTGGGGAGCGGGTCTTACTTTGGTTTTACCTATAAAAGGCGTTATGAGGTTCAGAAAGAAAGGCAAGCTGAGCCCAAGGTTTATTGGTCCCTTTGAGGTCTTGCGGCAAGTTGGAAAGGTTGATTATGAGTTTACCTTACCTCCAGATTAGAATGAGTTCATCTGATATTTCATGTTTCGATGCTCCGGAGGTATCACAGCGATCCATCACATGTGTTGGATTTTAGCTCAGTCCAATCAGACAATGATCTATCGTATATTAAGGAGCCAGTGGACAATTTGGACAGGCACGTTCAGAATCTGAGGTCAAATAACATTCCATCAGTAAAGGTTCAGTGGCGAGGTCAGCCAGTCGAGGAGGCGACTTGAGAGACCGAGAAAGATATGTGTTGTTCTTATGCTCATCTTTTTACCACTTCAGGTATGTGTCTATACTCATTCGAGGATGAACGATTATATTAAAAGGGGGAGGATGTAACGACCCGGTTGGTTGTTTTGATAGTTAGAGCCTCAATCCCCTATTAACTGCTTCCCAATATCTATTTCTGCCATCATGACTTGCTGGGAGGTTTCGTTTTGGGTTTTGGAAGTGTTTGGGATACTTAGTCCCTATATGGAGGTTTAAGCCTTAAGATTTAGACCATAGTCAATATTGTGCGTTAAGTGATTTTGGACATAGGAGCATGTGCGGATTGTGTTTTGGAGGTCTGTAGCTCATTTAGACTTGAAATGGCGAAAGTTGAATTTTTGAAGTCTTAGACCAGTAGTGGAACTTTAGGTATCAGGGTCGAAATTTCATTCCGAAAGTTGGAGTAGGTTCGTAGTGTTGAATATGACTTGTGTACAAAATATAGGATCAATTGGACGTGATTTAATAGGTTTCGGCATTGGATATTGAATTTTGAAGTTTCAAGTTCTTAAAGTTTGAATTGGAGGGTGATTCACGATTTTAACATTGTTTTATGTGATTTGATGGCTCGACTAAGTTCGTATGGTATTTTAATATTGGATGGTATGTTTTGTTGAGGTCCCGGTAGTCTCGGGTGAGTTTCGAGTGCTTAACTGATCATTTTTGGACTTTTGAAGTTTGCAGTTTTTCTAGTATTTTATTGCAGAGATTTTCTTCATCGCGTTCACGAAGGAATCTGGGAAGACGGGTCAAGTTTTTTCTTGGTGTTCGCGAAAATGTGCCCGTATTCACGAAGACATGGTCATTGGAAGCATAGCTAATGCGGGCAATGGACGCATTCGCGTAGAGGAAGTGAGGCAGCTGAGGACCCCAGCCATTTGGTCTACGCGTTCTCATAGTATGTTTCACGTTTGCGAAGTATCAGGGATCCAAAGGTACACGTTTGAGAAAGAGGAACTTTAGATCAGTGGAATTTCGTTATACGCGAATGCGAGAGAGCGGCCGTTTTCGCGAAGAAGGATTCACTGGACAAAAATAAACTTATCAAAAATGAGGGTTGCCCATTTTTATTAAAACTTGAGTTTGGGAACTCATATTTGGACAAGTTTTTGAGGGATTTGCAGAGATATAAATTGGGTAATGATTCTTAACTCAAATTTGGTTGTATCTCACAAACCTATCATTAATTTTATCGTTTAATTTCGAATTTGGGTGAAAATTTGAAAAAATAAAAAGAAGTTCTTCAACTAAGAGTTTGAGTTTTCATTGGGATTTTGACATTGAATTTTGATAATTTTTGTATGAACTCGTGAGTGAATGGTTGTTCATAATTTATGAGTTTTTCCCGAATTCGAAACTTGGGACCAAGGAGGCTTTTGGGCGATTTTTCCTATTTCTTGCCTTAACTTTCTTTCAATAGCTAGATTAGTTTCTTGTAGTAATATATATGTTATGTAATTGGTTTTGGCTAGATTTGGGCCATTCGAAGTCGTATATTCATGGAAAGATTATTGTTACAGATTGAATAGAGCTTGGTTCGAGGTAAGTGGCTTGCGTAACCTTGTGTGGGGAAACTCCATATAGGATTTGGTACTATTTAATATGTGAGCGCCATGCACGTGAAGTGATGAGTACGTACACGGGCTATTTGCTGTAGAACTTTGTTTTTCACTAAGTCATAACTCTTTTCTTCTTATTTGAAATACTCTCGCATATGTAACTATCTTATTTAGACTGGAATAACATGCTTATTTGTTTTAACTGCCTATTTGAACTCGGTGTAACATGTTTAGTGAAAGTACCTGCTTTTTTTTACTTGAACTTAGTCAAAATTGTGGATTTTCTTGTCGTTTAACTGTTATTTCTATTGGTTGAGCTGCATATTTACTTTGGAACTACGGAACGATATTTCGGGAGATCCTCTTGTACTACATATTGAATTTGGGACAATGGAAGGGTATTCTTGGATATGTCTGCATATTTACTTTAGGACTACAGAATGGTATTTCGGGAGATCCGGCTGCACATTTACATTTGGGACTAATGAGATGGTATCTCAAGAGATCCCCGATTCTTATCTCTGTATTCTGAGCTATTGCCTTTCTATGATTCTATTCTTGTTATTTTTTATATTTATTTTGACTTTGATATCTCGTTCTGTCTTATTTTATTATATTTACATCGGTAGGACCTGACCTGATCTCGTTAGTGCTCGATCAAGGTTAGACTTGGCACTTACTGAGTACCATTGTAGTGTACTCACGCCCTTCCCTACAAATGTTTTTCGTGTACGGATCTAAGTTCATCTTATCAGACTCATCCCTAATTGCTATCGATGCTGCTTATTGGAGACTTCATGGTACATCTGCCTGCGCCTGCAAATGCTCGGAATCCCTCTCTATCTCCCTACGTTCATTTTTCCTTCTTTTTGTAGAAATAATGAATAGAACAATTTAGACTTCTTAGTAGAGGTGTCAACCGGGCCGGGTTGACCCGGGACCGGCACGGACCGGCCCGGTCAAACCCGGCCCAGACCGGACCGGTTTATAGCGGGGGGGGGGGGGGGGGGGCCCGGGCGGGGTTAGGGGGTGGACAGGGGTTAGGACGTTAGGCGATTCCGTCCAATTGACCCGGACCGGACCGGCCCGGGAAGGAAAATTCCGGGCGAACCGGTCAACCCGGACCGGTCCCAACGGTAAAAATTTTTTTTTTTTTAAAAAAAAAAATTTCTGAAAACGTGGGGCCCACCAGACCGTTGGCAACGGTCCAGCACCGTTGCCCAACGGGACTTTTTGCATTTTTGGCCAATTTTGAGTTTTTTTTTGTTTTTTTTAAATTACATTATTAACCCTTCTTAAAATCTATAAATACCCTCCCCTCTTCTTCATTTCCTCACTCAAAATTATCTATCTCTCTCTCAATTCTCAAATTAGCAAATATCAATCACTCTCTTCTCTTCAATTTTCAAGAATTCATATTCTACTTTCATAATTTTATTGTCTTTATTTTCCCGAATTTAATTTATCGTAATTTCTTATTTGGAAATCGGCATTCGAAGCTTGATTCTTGAAGTTCAAGTGTTCAACATTGAAATACTTGCTTGACGTTTGTTCGTGGTAACACCGGATTTGCGTAATCAAGTGCTCAATTTATTGTCGAATTCGGTGCACTCTCTCCAACTCTTTCTCTTATTTAATATTTTAATTGCATATTTGATTTTAGCTTATATATTAATTTTTCCAATATGTTGAATGCTGCTAAAAGAGCGTGTAGAAAAGTTACTGGTAGGAGTGGAAGTGGAAGTAGTAAAAAAAGTCCTATAGCTTCTGGTAGTAATAGTAATAATGAACCAATAACACATGTTTCTGAATCATCGCCTAATTTGCAAGATGTAAATATTGATTATGAACAATTACACCAAGATTTCGGAATAGAAGATAACGAAATTGGAATAGAAGATGAGATACCACCTACACCTACTAGTGGAAATGTTGGTAGTATTGGAGTTGGAGTTGCTAGTGCAACAAGGGGTAGAAGACCACCAGTCGCTAAAACTTCTAAATCTAATCGTAGAAAAAGAAGTCCTGTTTGGCAATTTTTTGATGAGATAGAAGATAGTGATAGAGTTAAGTGTAGACTTTGTAATGAAACGTTTAAACATTTGACCGGAGGTAATTTAGGGGGGACTGGCACACTTATTAGACATATGCAAAATTATCATCCTATAGAATGGGGAAATAATGGGGATGGAAGTGCAACAACACTTAACCCTACTACTGCAGGTCTCCTAAAATATGATAAAATGAGGGATCGAGAGGAATTAGCGAAAATGATTGCTTTGGGTTGTCTACCTTTTTCATTTGCTTCTTCCTCTTATCTTGTTACGTATATTCAAAGGATATACAATCCTATGTTTAAAGGTATCCCTAGAAGTACCTGTAGATCAGATATCTTTAGACTTCACAGCCAATATCAAACATACATACGTTATTTGTTTAGTCACCTTCCTTCTAGAGTATGTCTAACTTCTGATATTGGCCATGCTGTAAATGGAAATGATTATTTAACAATTACATGTCATTGGATAGATGACAATACTTGTATGCAAAAACGTATTATTGCTTTTAAATATGATGAAGATCAGAGTCATACTGCTGCATCTTTTAGTAGTACAATTGTTGAAGTTGTCGAATTTTATAATCTAAACCAAAAAGTTTTGTGTATGTCTTTTGATAATGCTTCAAACAACAATGCTGCAGTTTCAATTTTAAAAATGAATTTACATCCACCTCTTGATGATATTTTTCATGTTAGATGTGCATGTCATGTTTACAATTTAATTGTTAAAAGTGGGCTCGATTTATTTTTACATGAGATTACTCTAGTTAGAAGAGCAGTTGGAGTAATTCAGGGAAATAATAGACAATATAGAATAAGAGAATTTAAGAACAAGTGTATGCAATATAACCTTACACCTAGATTCATGCCCGACGAAGTAGTTACTAGATGGAATTATACGTATATATTTTTAAAATGTTGCTACAAATATAGATTTCCAATAACAGAAGTTGCTAATGCACATTGTACTGATCCTAGGCGTATGTTAACAACTGATACCTGGGAGGTCATTAGTGATGTGATTAAATTTTTACATAAACTTTATACTGCTACTGTTGTGTTTTCTGGGGCATATTACCCAACTATTACTTTGGCTTTAGTACATATAGCTGAAATTTCTTTGCTACTATATGAATTTAAGAAGAAAGATAGATATACGGATGCTGTTGCAAGTATGCAAGCAAAATTCAAAAAATATTTCTTTCCAATTCCTCCTGTTTACTTAATTGGTGCAGTTTTAAATCCTTCAATTAAAATGTCTGATTGTCAACAATTAATGAATGCTTTATACACTTATATGGAGATTGGGCCCACTGAAAGCCCAAATTTGTATGAATCTATGAACCAACTAAATGAACATTTACAATATCTATATACTTATTATGCAACTCAATGTGATAATGCTCGTGCTTCAACTGCTGCAAATCCCACTATGCAATGTAGCACTTCTAATGTAGTCGAAGATGATGATGAAGGCATTGATAGTTTTAATATTTTTTCAACTTTTTCTAACACTCAAAGTAGTAGCAGGAATATAGATAAACTTCAATTTTACTTGCAGAAGCAAAAGGAGCCTCGCACCAAGGAATTTTCACCGTTAGGCTGGTGGCATGAAAATTCAAAGCAATTTCCCGTTCTTTTCGCTATGGCGCGGGATGTCCTGAATGTCCCAATTTCCACTGTTGCATCCGAGAGTGCATTTAGCCAAGCAAGACAACAACTTGGAGACACACGGCACTCATTGGGAAGCAATGCATTGGAAGTCTTAGTGTGTCTAAGAGATTGGATAAGATCTGAACGAAGAAATCAAGGAAAGGAAGATCTTGATAGCCCGGAAGACGAAGAACTTGGAGATATATTAACGCACGGAAACCCATCCGAATTTAACTCTCCAGAAGAAGGTCATTCGGTTCATATTAATTTTGAAGAACTTTCTATTGCAATGCAAACCATTTGATGTAAATTGTAAACTAATTATGATACATTTTAGTTTTGAAATTTTGAATTTAAGAAATAAAGTAGCACTTGCAATAAGTGCAATTTTTTCCCCATCTTTTGTTGTGTTCATTCAATTATTACAAAGTATTAATATAACTTAATATTTATACTATACGTAATTTCAAAAAAAAAAAAAAACCCGGCCCGGCCCGGCCCGACCCGGATCAACCCAGCCCGTTAACAACCCACCTCTAATTGAACCCGGACCAGACCGGCCCGGACCCGGACGGGTCAGAAAAATTGGACCCGGACCCGGCCCGGCCCACCCGTTGGTCACCCATGCTTCTTAGTATCTTGTGACATGGTATTTCTACTTTTGGGAATTACTTTGTACATTTCAGAGATCATAATTGTATTCAGTTGCTTATTAGATATTTGTTATTGTTAGTAGTTAATGTTCATGTTTTATTTTATTTCCGCAAAGTGTTAGGCTTACCTATTCGTAGAGACTAGTGCCGTCACGACGGTTCACGGAGGGAGAAATTGGATCATAACAATAGCATTAAATAATAGTATGATAAATGTCATTTATATAAATAAATGTAAGTGAGTCAATCGAGAAGGGATGAGATTCTTTGATATTCCCCCTGGAAATGATAAATAATTTATGAGTCTTTGAATATTCGAATTCTCCCTGACTCATGGGAAAAAAGTTAGATAAAAATATGAAAAAAGACCTATTTTATATATGTATAACAAAGCAAGAATCTTCAGAGAATGTAAATGTGCAGTCTTTTATAATGAGTGTCTAATCCTCTTCTATAGCTACATATCTTTTTAGGGATTTTACCTATATATACCATATAGCAAACCTTATTACCAAAATTGTGTATGGTTTGGTATTTACCCGCCTATACCATGTTTTGTTTACAAAAATTGTACCAAACCAAAAATAGATAGATTCTACCCTAAGAAGGCTCCAAATTTGTAGGAATCACATTTAATGGTGATTCTATCACCATTAATTTGGAAAGTTAAAGCGGAAGAAAATTCATTGCAGCGTAATTCTCTCCTTCTCCATATATTTTCCACCATTGATAGCCATTAAAAAGCTTGAAAGCTTTGAATTCAAATTTGGATTTTCAAAAATTATTATTTGTTTGGATTGGGTGTTGTTGTAAATCATTCGAAATATGTTTGGAGTTTATATCTCAATTTTGAGGGTTTTTGGTGAAGATTAGACTTGCTTTTGACTGATTTCCTGATTGAAACTCGTCGAAGAAGAAGAAGACATATTTTTCCAGAAATTATAGTTAAATTGTAGTTCAATTGTAGTTAAATTGTAGAATTGTAGATAAATTGTAGATAAAATATAGATAAATTGTAGATAAGTTGTAGATAAATTGTAGATTGGGAAGACTAAAACTTCTACAGTCTTCTACAATTATGTCGAAAATGCCAATTATGCTACAATTGAAAATCCCTTGAATTGGGTGTTGTTGTAAATAATTCGAAATATGTTTAGGAGTTTATATCTCAATTTTGAGGGGTTTTGGTGAAGCTTAGACCTGGTTTTGAATGAATTTCATATTGAAACTCGTCGAAGAAGAAGAAGACATATTTTTCCAGAATTTGTAGTTAAAATGTAGTTAAATTGTAGAATTGTAGATAAAATATAGATAAATTGTAAATTGTAGTTAAATTGTATTGTTACATTTATACTACAATCAAACTACAATCTTGTGTCATTGACCAGTACTGAGTAGGTGTAAAAATGTCTTGTTCCTTTCAGCTCCCGAACTGTAGAATTGATGATTTGATTCTCTTGTATCAATTTGTTTTTGTTTTTAGGAAATGGGATTCCCTTCTATGCGATGTAAAGATTATGACTATCCTGTAAACCCCTTCATTTTTAGGTACTTGTTTTCTCCACAATCTTGCTTTTAAAGATACTAATGTATGTTTTCTGAATCATTACAATATTTTCCTTGTAATACATGGCATAAGAGTCATTCATTATGGGGTGGAGAGCGGCTAACACACTTGGTGAAATCCTTGCCTTTTTACAGTTGATGTGATGGTTCAAACTCTATTATTGTAGCATCTTCGTCCCTTTACCCCTTCTCTTTCTGATGTAATTAAAAGAAGCCATTCATTACTCTACCCTACATTAATACCACAAAGCTAAGTTGGGATTGTCATTATGGTTACTATTTGCACTTCTTTTTGGATTTTTATCATGCATAAAGGTGCTTCCAATTCAAAACTTTCATCATGAATTGTGGAGTTACCGAAGATTTTAAGTTCAGGTTCAAAATGAGTAATTCCATTAGGAAAGAGAAGAGGAAAAAAAGGGAAAAGAAATATATGCTCCTAAAATCATGCCTAGAATAAATGAAGCAATAATTATATCATTAATTTGAATTATGATACATAAATTGAAATTTGGTATGCTTAAATGTAATAAACATAAACCTTAAACATGAAAGGTAATAAGGATGGGACACAAATATCCTAATTGTACATATACGAAAAATATTCAGTAGAATATTTTCTTTATAGTCTTATTTCTAAAATTAGATATTACTGCTCTGCTAAAGTAAGTACTCGTCGTGTTCGTCCTCAGCCTTTATTGAATCCTCCACCTCGCCTTCGCCCTTTGTTGAAATCAACTTGGTGACATGTGGCGACTTGCGAAGGCCTTCTCAATACCGATTAGGCTCACACAATCATTATAATTTTAACTCATGCAGTGTCCACATTTAAGTAATGTGACATCCACAATATTCAAATCTTTAAATCCTAAATATATCTCTAACCAAAAAGAACCCTAGAAAAGACACCCAAAAGTTAGTCTTCCCTAGAGATTTTGTTCCTTTTTCTCCTTTCGCGCGTATTAAAAAGGAAAATAACATAAGAAAATCTTAGACTATATCTGTATTTTTAACGACAAACTTATTCTTTAAAGGGGTCATAATACCTCTTGAAATTATTTGAAAGTAAATATATATCCCCTTAAATGTTAATGTGGCAAAGAAAATATATTTAACTGTTAAGAAGCAAAACGAATTGTTGAAACTTACTAATTTTTCTCTGTTATGAAATAATATAAGAACAAGAATAATAATACAAGAACAAGAACAATAGAGAGAAAAGTAGAGAGAGGAGTATTCTTATTGATACTTTGGGATGGTTTACAATGGGAGAGGACCCCTTTATTTATAGGGAGGTGGTGAATTAGCCACCAAGAAGTAAACCCTAGAATTTCTCTAATTATGGACATTCACCTAAAATAGGAGATTTTATAACACTCCCCCTTGAATGTCTATTCAATGATGTGCCTCGTTAAAACCTTAACTAAAACAAAACCCAATGGGAAAAAATTAAAGAAAAGGAAAAAGAGTACACATGTTTGAATATGCGCCTATAGGTTGCCTCGTTAAAAACCTTGTAAGGAAAACCCAGTTGGGACAAAACCTTGTAAGGGAAAAAGAGTGAAACGCGCATTAACTCCCCCTGAATAGAGCAGCAATTCACATCCTTGAGCATTTGCATTCCCAGTATCTACAACTGAACAACTGAACAACAATATATATATATATATATATATATATATATATATATATATATATATATATATATATATATGTGATGCAAATTCAAGGATGCGATGCAATGTATATGATGGTACAATTCAATCCCCAACTGCAGCGTGCAGCCTGAGCCACCCATATCATTTATCGTCGACGGCGCTCACTGGGGGTGTGTACAGACTCCGAAGGGGCTCGTACATCCAAAGCGCAATAACCAGCCATCTCGTGGCGAATAATCAAACCAGCCATCTCGTGGCGAATAATCAAAACAGCAATCTCGTGGCGAATAATCAAACCAGCCATCTCGTGGCGAAAATCAATAACTAGGCCAGTCCATGTTACCTGACCGCTCATATCACACAGTGTACGTGTTACCACTGTTTCTAATCAGCACTGCGGCGCGCAGCCTGAGCCACCCAAAATCAATCCAGAAAATATATCATAAGCCTCTTGGGCAGTTATAAACAATGATCCTCAGCCGAAATACATTTAAAAGATAGCGTATGAGTTCTGAACATTTGAAATATGGCTGGGTTTTGAAAACAATTTTTTAAAACCATGGAATGATAGTAAATGATATGCATTCATGCTAATACAGTAATACCAACTCCCGAAGGATATCACAGGTCGGGAATAGGCCCCAAACACGGCATAAAGCCCAATAATAGTCATCACACTGTGCGTATCATACGCCAATATAGTATAATTCTCACTCGAGATGGACCACACCACAATCCATAAACAGTATCTGACCCTGCACTTATCATGGAGCGCGTGTCACGCCTCAACATAGCGTTACGATGTGAATGTCCGGGGTTTCAAACCCTCAAAATAGCATTTACTAGCATTACTTACCTCGAACCGATGAAAATCTCAAGTTGGCGACACCTTTGCCTCTCAATTTGGCTTCCTCGCGCGTCGAATCTAAACAAAAACAGAGCGAATACACCACAAAATGGCAATGAGACAATACCCAATCAAAAACAATCGAGAAATACCAAAAATTTCGAAACTAGCAAAACCCGAGCCCCGAGCCCGCTTCTCAAAAAATTACGAAACTTACATTTTTGGAATCCTCGTCTTGTCATGAGTCTGTACATATAAACTTCATCTAAATCGGAGTCTAATTGCTCCTCCAAATCCCCAATTTTCATTTGGAATACCAAGCCCTAGTTCTTCAATATTTACACCCAATTTCAGAGAATTTATGGTTGAATCTTCAATGAATGACGTAATAAGACCACGAGACTTACCTCCAATCACTTCCCGGTGAAGTCCCCTTCAAAAAACGTAAATGAGCTCTCAAGGTATGTTAAAAATGGAGGAAATAATGAGGAGCTCGCAGATGAAATATTATTAAAAATCCCTCTGCCCAACTCTACTTTCCTCTATGCGATCGCGACATTCCTCCTGCGATCGCATAGAACAACATTTCTAGGCCTCCCCATTGGCCTATGTGAACGCGACCTCAACCCTGCTACCACACTGCTTCATTAGCTGAACCTACGGGAACGCATTCCCAGCTCTGCGATCGCAGAGCACCAGAACCATAGCCTACTCGATACATCCACTGAACGCGACCATATTGAACAAATTTCGGGACCCCAGCCCAGCCTTCTATGCGATCGTAACGCCATTCATGCGATCGCATAGAGCAATCTGTCTGCAACACCTGAAGCTCAATTTCTGCAACACTTTTCAACTTCAAAATTGTTCGACAACCATCTGAAATCAGCCCGAGGCCCCCGGGACCTCAACCAAAAGCACCCAACACGACTTAATACCTCATTCAAACTTGTTCGAGCAATAGAAACACCAACATTAACATAAAAAATCATTGAATTTCATCCTAAGATAAACTATTACTTTCCAAATTCGCATTCGATCCAAAACTCAACCAAACGACGTCCGATTGACCTAAACATTTGCGGACATATTCAATATCACCTAATGAAGCTACTAAAACTCTCGGAATTCTATCCCGACCCACGGATCAAAATCTCACCTATCAACCGAAATCCACCAAAATTCAATCTTCGCCAATTCAAGCCTAATTCTACACTAGACCTCCAAATTAAATTTCGATTTAGCTCCCAAGTCATAAATCACCAATTGGAACTAGTCGAATCATTGGAAATCCATTCCGAGCCCTCTAACTCATAAGTGAACGTCCGGTTGACCTTCCAACTTAAGCTTTCCTTAAAGAGACTATTGGTCACATTTCTAACCAAATTCAACCCAACACACTTCCAACTCACCTAACACATATATCAACACACGGGGAAGCATATTACGGGGATAACAGGGCTGAAATAAAGAAGATGACGGGTCAGGTCGTCACATCCTCCCAAACTTAAGCAAACGCTCGTCCTCGAGCGTACCCAGAGTTATACTAGAAGCAACCCGATAACCACACGACATTACCAGTCATATGATCGGGTGATCCCACGTCACCCTAACTCACATAGGTACCGATAACACAACACAGCTGAAATTTCACAATCCATCTGGCCCATAAACCGTAGAACCACATGGCACTACCCGAAATCACACACAAGATTAGAACCTCGCATATATGCTCAAATTCAATCCGAACCAACTGTAATAATCCACATCTGCAACCTCGGGTGATTTTATACAATGTACACCACATTCCAACACTCGGAACAATAGTCTCTATTCACAACAGTTACTCACAGTACTCAATTACCAATAGGAAACCTCTTATCTAGCTAAAGTCTTATTCCAACACTTTCGCATATTGCCAACGATCACTAAAACATGCAACGAATAGAAGCAGTTCTTCAGATCAACCATTCATGAAGTCACTTCCAAGTTGACTACTACCACAACAGATTTTCGAGTCAAACCTCGACATTATCCTTCTAACCCGCTGAAATCAAATCTGCTCATGCTCTTTAATAACCCAATGATCACCTCGGGCCGAACACACCACTTCTGGTGATATGATACTTCAATACATGCCTAAGCCACAATAGCACAATACACGCGTCAATAAGAGTCAGTCTAAACATTCCCCAAATCGGGCCAATAACTCAACCGGAATAGTTATACCTCAAGCTCATCAATAACTTTACAAAACGAAGCTGAGACCCCGTCTCACATCATAGGATAGAGTACATGACTCCTCCTTGAGAGATCTTAATTCCACGTGGCCTCGCCACAATGCGCGATCCTATCTCAACTCTATTACATATGAATCACCTCGTGCTACCATGCTCAAAGTAGACAACCATGCACAGATCGAGGCCCGAAACTCAATCACCCATCACACTCATGGTGAAACAAGTAATATACACCATTCCGTCCTGGAAGGACATAACCGATACGCTATCTGCCAAGTAATTGTCAATACGGACATTCCATCGAAGCCAGGGAGCAAGGAATACAAATCTGCACATGGATAGCTATTCTCAGCATCACACGGTTGCAGCGCGACAACCTGATCCAAATTACATACTCGTGGTGGCATGCCACCCAATCCAAATAACATACCCGTGGCGACATGCCACCCGATCCAAAAAACCATACCCGTGGCGGCGTGCCACCTGATCCAAAAAACATACCCGTGGCGGCGTGCCACCCGATCCACACATATACCTCACAAAAGGAGATGCACGTCGAGTCAAATTTTCTCATTACAATAAACACATATGGCCTCATGCCCGGCCTCAAGAACGCATTTAAAAAGTCCCTCAATACTGGAACCGAATCAATGGTAGAAACCTCTATACTGACACCCGCCTCGAAGGCCCAATTATGGAACGCAATCCTTCCAAGCCGACCGCTAGTCTTTGGAACACCACTCTCCAACTAGAACATAGTCTGATACACCCAGCCACGCAACCTGTGGCCTTTCCCAACATGACTCATAGCATAAATGTTTAGAATAATTAGACACTGAGACAATCACTTTACATCCTCATAACATATCCAGAATTTAATATACTAAGCACGGAAAGATCCACCCAGCTTCCGAATTCCCAATAGCCGCTGACACTACCAATGCAACACACACGATTCTCAATCACCGCATAGACTGCACCGGAGAACTCCCAATCTCTGACTACTCATACCACAAGAATCACTGAACCCGATCCAAATTTCCACAATGCGAAATACCAATTACATCTCAAGTACCCAACTATTCCACGAAAGATACTCTAAAACTCCCTTGCCATCAAACAACTCAGATACCTGTAGTCAATCCCATATGGAAATACCGTAACACTTCTGACGTATCATTTGCAGAATTACCCACTTTCCAAAATATAAGCCATTATCAAATCACTTCCAATTAACAGTACCAATTCTTGATTACCTGAAGCTACTCATTACCTAAGAAATAGCAAAACCCACCATACCTTTCAGAACTGAATCGAACTCTCGCATACGCCCATCTCGGTTCTTTACAACATACTGCATACACAATACCCCCCATGGATAACACGAGAACTTTCATCTCCCTTCCGCGCCGCAGACATCGGCGCACCCAACTAGTCTGGAACTTTCATTGATACCATTTAGGAGAAAAATTATTATGCCCTCATGCCAATTTACATCCTTAGAAATGCATCCCTTCAACCTTTTCTTAATAATTAAGAACTCTCCCAATTCCATCAGCACAACTAAACCGCCGTGACTGAATCCTTTTTAAATTACCACACGCCAAGAGAATCGTCAATACCTAAGAACATTGCCGCAAAATTGCATGTGCTAACCCATTACCTCGAATACACAGCGAGAACTAACCATACCCTTACCATGCCAAATCTGGTCCACTAACAAGCTACTTCATTTGCCTAGATTCCCACATGATTCATCTTCAAGTAGATATACTCACTTGCTGCAGCACCACAGTTTCTCAACCCAGGCTCACTACATGAGACCTGAACACTAGACCACACTGCTTAATACCTATAGGCTACTGAATACTTCCTCCAACGTTCTCAGAAATACCACGTTTCCAAGTACCTTAATCGAAGGACTTCCTGCGACTTTGAATTAGTTTCCGTTACTTCCCAATTTCTGATACCTAGAATTCCTATAATCAACATGAAAATACCACGAGTCTTGACCCGTTCCAAAGAAAACACTGTCTTAGTCACATACTCAAACTTAAAACACCTGAGTGATACATATCAAATCTCGATCACCTCAAAAGCCATTCTCAAAAGCCATCCACTCTTATACACACTGCAATCACTTGACTTAATGAATCGAACCACACGGGACTTATTAGCACTCTGACACTACAAGAAGAGAGCTCATCCCGATGCAACCGAACAACTTCCTTCCCTTTACTCTAAGCACTCCTTATCAACAACTCAAGACTTCCTCTTATTTTTCTCGCATTTACAATGCACCATATAACCTTTGGCAATTTTTTTTTCTACACTTGTGCCACCCTCGCCTCACTCTCTGCAACCAGAACTGATTCTCTCACATGCATCAAATCGGAACTAACACTATACATAACCGTATCACCAGCTCATCAACAGCAACCTCCCCAACTTAGCTCGAAGCCATATATATATTAAAACACACATACTCTATAGCCCTCGAAATATCGTGGCGAGATTAAACTCGCTCTTTCATAAGCTTGTGGAAACACGAATCATCAGAAATTCTAACTTTTCTCCAATTCTTGCACTCATTCACACAACCGACAAGCCCACTCTTTAGGCGACAAAATTTCTGCTAAGTCTCAAATTTTTCCAAAAATTTTGCTAGAGTTTCCTTTATTATTAAGCATATCCACCTGTCAGAGAATTGACACAATCATCCTAACAACACGTCCACAACTCGACATAGCATCACAATGTATAACAACAACCTTAATCTCGATACTACATGTATTATATTATCAAAATTGATACCTGAACATGCGATGCAACTGTTCGAATCATAACGTATAGAAAATACATCTTAATTACGCATACGGTCTTATAACATACACATAATGATCGTACCACTTCAAATTAATATGCAGGAGATACCCACCTTCTTGCTTCACTTTAATATTTCGGTACATCATCCACCGTCATACTCCTCACGCAATCAATTGATCTTACTGAGTCTGGACTCCTACCACAACACACACACGTGCAACTAGTAGACTCGAAACGATTCTTCACGCGCCCATAACTCGGGGCAACACATCCGATCGCAAAGGGAATCAAACACTTAGTGGTTCATTTATTACCTAGCAGCCCTTCTTCGATACTACCAAGTCATACAGACACACCACACGGCACCAAAGTACTCATCATGAAGCTATTCAACCACCATTACCACAATTAAGGACAATACTTAACATATAAGCTCATAACACTAGTTCGCTCAATTAGCACCTTGGTGCTCAAGCCATAGATAGAGATTCGGCCTCAACTCCTCCAGACTAGCCCAACATCAACTCATAGGAAATCATAATTCGCCCCTCGACCGGGGAACCACCAGCCATCAAGGCACATATAATACTGGACGCTCACGGACGCATACAACGTGAGAAAGAAATTTCAAGGGTTACTCTTTCAAGCTGAATAAATGGCGCACGATAAGATTTCAAGAAAGTGGAGTGTTTCCTAAAGGTTCTGTAGCCTCCTGCTTATAAGTGTGGTGCACGACACATCCATATACAAGACTCTACTAAACCGGCTCATGACTCGTGAGGCATAGTAACCTAGGCTCTGATACCAACTTGTCACGACCCTAAACCCGGTCGTGATGGCGCCCAACCCAACGGCTAGGCAAGACCGACCAAATGTGCTCTCAAACCGAGCTTAGAGTTCATTACTCATTTATTTTAAGCCATTAATAGTGAAGGAAAACAAAACAAACTGTTAGTTATAAAAGTATCCTGAAAACCTCACAGAACAACATAACTTCCCCAAAGACCTGGGGTCAGGAGTTTTAGAGCCTCTAAAAATACTGAATACATGTCAGAATGAGAGAAATACAAGTGTCACAATAACTAGGAAATAACTAGAAGAATCAGAGATATGGGTCCTGCGGATGCTGGCAACTACCTCAATACTCGGTCAAACTAATAATCAGCAACCGCACGTGCAAATCCTCTGGAGTACCTGAATCTGCACACAAGGTGCAGGGAATAGGGGGTGAGTCTACCAACTCAGCGAGTAATAACAGAAAATAAAGCTCCGAGAACAAGAAAACCCAATAATTACACAAAGTAAGCTAAAACAGTGTATAACAGTATCTGCAACTAAAACAGTATATATATATATATATATATATATATATATATATATATATATAATGCAAATGCAGGGATGCGATGCAATGCATATAATGGTACAATCCAGTACCCACTGCAGCGTGCAGCCCGAGCCACCCATATCATTTATCGTCGATGTCGCTCACTAGGGGTGTGTACAGACTCCGGAGGGGCTCCCACTGCCCAAGCGCAATAACCAGCCATCTCGTGGCGAATAATCAAACCAGCCATCTAGTGGCAAAAATCAATAACTAGGCCAGTCCATGTTACCTGACCGCTCATATCGCACAGTGTCCGTGTTACCACTATTTCTAATCACCGCTGCGGTGCGCAACCCGAGCCACCCAAAATCTGTCCAGAAAATATATCATAAGCCCCTTGGGCAGTTATAAACAATGATCCTCAGCCGAAATACATTTAAAACATAGCTTATGAGTTCTGAATATTTGAAATACGGCTGGGTTTTGAAAAAAATGTTTTAAAACCGTGGACTGATAGTAAGTGATATGCAATCATGCTAAAACAGTAATACCAACTCCCGAAGGATATCACAGGTCGGCACTAGGCCCCAAACACGGCATAAAGCCGAATAGTAGTCATCACATTGCGCGTATCATATGGCAATATTGTATAATTCTCACTCAGGATGGACCACGTCACAATCCCTCAACAGTATCCGACCCCACACTTATCATGGAGTGTGTGTCACGCCTCAACATAGCGTTACTATGTGAAAGTTCGGGGTTTCAAACCCTCAGAACAGCATTTACTAGCACTACACACCTCGAACCGATGAAATCTCAAGCTCGCAACGCCTTTGCCTCTCAATTCGGCCTCCTCGCGTCGAATCTAAACAAAAACAGATCGAATATATCACAAAATGCCAATGGGACAATACCCAATCGAAAACAATCAAGAAATAGCAAAAATCTCAAAACTAACAAAACTCGAGCCCCGGGCCCGCTTCTCGAAAAATTATGAAACTTACATTTTTGGAATCCTCGTCTTGCCACGAGTACGTACATACAAACTTCATCTAAATCAGAGTCCAATTGCTCCTCCAAATCTCACATTTTCATTTGGAATACCAAGCCCTAGTTCCTCAATATTTACACCCAATTTCAGAGAATTTATGGTTGAATCTTTAATGAAATGTAATAAGACCACGAGACTTACCTCCAATCACTTCCCGGTGAAGTCCCCTTCAAAAACCGTCAATGAGCTCTCAAGGTATGTTAAAAATGGAGAAAATAATGAGGAGCTCACGGATGAAATATTATTAAAAAGACCTCTGCCCAGCTATACTCTCCTCTATGCGATCGCGTCTTTCCTCATGCGATCGCATAGTGCAACATTTCCAAGCCTCCCTAATGGCCTATGCGAACACGACCTCAACCCTGCGACCACACTGCTTCATCAGCTGAACCTACGCGAACGCATTCCCAGCTCTGCGATCGCAGAGCACAAAGACCTTAGCCTACGAAATCACATCCTTTTGAACGCGATCGCATTGAACAAATTTCGAGACCCCAGCTCAGCCTTCTATGCGATCGCAACGCCATTCATGTGATCGCATAGAGTAATCCGTCTGCAACACCTGAAGGTCAATTTCTGCAACACTTTTCAACTTCAAAATTGTGAGACAACCATCTGAAATCACCCCGAGGCCCCCGGGACCTCAACCAAAAGAACGAACACGACTTAATACCTCATTCAAACTTGTTCGAGCCATAGAAAACCAACATTAACATCAAAAATCATCAAAAACATCGAATTTCATCCTAAGATAAACTATCACTTTCCAGAATCGCATTCGATCCAAAACTCAACCAAACGACGCTTGATTGACCTAAAATTTGCGAATATGCAACTCTCAGAATTCCATCCCGACCCCCAAATATAAATCTCACCTATCAACTGAAATCCGGCAAAATTCAAACTTTGCCAATTCAAGCCTAATTCTACACCTGACCTCCAAATTCAATTCTGATTTAGCTCCCAAGTCATAAATCACCATCCGAAACTAGTTGAATCATCGAAAATCCATTATGAGCCCTCTAACTCATAAGTCAACATCCGATTGACCCTTCCAACTTAAGCTTTCCTTAAAGAGACTATTGGTCTCATTTCTAACCAAATTCAAACCAACACACTTCTAAATCACCAAACACATATATCAACACACGGGGAAGCATAATACGGGGATAATGGGGCTGAAATACGGAAGACGACGGGTCGGGTCGTCACAAAATTGATGAAAACTCTATGAATCAAGGGCGATATCAGTGACGGCTGGCTAGGGTTAGAGGGAGGTGAGAGAGAGAAGGGATTTAGAGGCGGCGGGTAAAGAGAAATGAGGGTAAGGTTTAGGGATTGGTGTAATTAAAAAGGGAATATTGATCCTGGACCATTGATCTTCTTAGATCAACGACCATGATTAAATTATCTGGGTCGTGTTATAGATGGGTAGGGTATTTGGGTTATGGTTGGGGTAATTGGAATGCCTATATTATTAGGCTCGGTGTCTGAAGATTCAATTGAAGAGGGGATATATTTTAAATACCTACTTAATTTAATAAATTAATTTAATTAAATAACTTATAAATGATTAAAATATAATTTGTGCATAAAAATGGTTTAAAATAATTACTGAATATTATAAAAATAAAAAAAGCCATTTTCTCTATAGATAATAGAATTATGCATATATATGATTATTATTGTAAAACATGTAATTCTAGCCTTAAAAATGCAAATGTAATTTAAAAAATGCAGTAAAATATTTAAGCAGTTTGCTTAAATGATAAATTTAAATGATCAAATCATCATAAAAATGATATCAGGGATAATTATCGGATATTTGTATAATAAAAATGTAGGAATAACTTGAAATAAAGCATTAAAAATTATAGAAAAATTATAGGAATACTTGTGCATGTTTATCAATGCATGTGCACTTTAAAAAAATATATGCATATTAAAATATATGAAGGAAAAATTGGGTATCAATAGCTACTCTTCTTTACCCAATAATGATGAAAGAGTTTTGGGTAAAGAAATGATGAAAGATTTTGACCGAATGGGATGTTTGAAAAATGTAGGCCGCACATTGGTCTTTGAGCTGCCTACATATCCCTGGTTTTACCGGAATCATTCCAAGTGTAGTTCTGTACACAAAGGTGAGTGAAATTGATGGAATTGTTATAGGAAGAGTAGTATGTTTTGGAAAAGGTTTATTTTGGGAAGGATAATATCAGATCGGTTTATGCAGAGTTACGAATATGAGTCTAAAGTGTAACAGATGTATCACATGACAGGTATCTGAAAGGTCATGAGGTGAAGTCAAGTAATTCATAAGAATCAACTACATTTGAGATAACAACAAGATAAAAACTGTATGAGTGGAAACCGGAGCGAAGGTCGCTCCTGTTCGAAGAATGATTACCTCCTAGATTTTTTGCTAAGCATAAAACACGATGTATGCAAATATATACATTACTATGAGAATTTAAACATGATGCAAATTCCCTTTGGACCATGAAGGTTGTCTTTGGACAGTGAAGATGATGTCCTTAGACCATGGCGTCCCGGGCCATGAATCATGAGGTAAGTGATTTGCAGGCCATGAAATGATGTTTCCGGGCCATGAGAATGGTGCCTCTAAACCATGACGCCTTTGAATAAGGATGTGTAGTATTGAGAGATCCTGAGGCCATGGCATGGTATCTTCAGGCTATGAGGATGATGCCTTTGGGCTATAATTCCTTTGGACAAGTCGGCTATATATCAGCGCATGAAGTGCTATGACATGATGATGGATCATATAAGCAAACAAGACAGAGCTTACTCTTGCATAGAATTGGGATAAAGCTTAATCCCATATAAGGCAACATAATGCTAGGTTTAAGATAATGTAACATTCAGTATTCGACAAGGGAAGGCAAAGCTTAGCCGTATCCAGATAGGAACGCAGGGCCTAGCCTCAGGCAAGAAACGGAGACAATGCTTAATCTTATGCAACAGAAGGAAATTCTTATCCTTATGCAAATAGGGAGGCAAAGCTTAGATTCATGAAAGAAAGGGAGACAATGCTTAGTCTCATGTAAGAAAGGGGAGGCAAGTCTTAGCCTTATGCAAATAGGGAGCCAGAGCTTAGACTCATGCAAGAAAGAAAGAAAATGCTTAGTTTCATGCAAGAAAAAAGAGGCAGGGCTTAGCCTCATGCAAGGGAAGGCAGTGCCTAGCCTTATTCAAATAGAGAGGCAGGGCTTAGCCTCATGAAAATATAGAGGCATGGCTTAGCCTCATGCAAGATTTGAGACAAGGCTTAGTCTCATGCAGAGAGAAGGAAATGCTTAGCCTTATGTGAATATGGAGGCATGCCTTTGCCTCATGCAAGATTTGAGACATGGCTTAGTATCATGCAAAGATATGGCAATGCTTAGCCTTATGCAATAAAAAAATAGCAAATAGGAGCAGAAAATATTTATTAGCTGGAGATATATTACGCCTGGTTGTCCGATTGTTATGAAGGTAATGGTTTTAAGGCGTATGTACTTGTGGTTATTCCTCATTCATGCATTCAAATAAATATCATAAGTTTTGCGGGGAGGTTGGTTTGTGCCTTTGTCTGCTTGTTTCGCTTTGCTTTGCTATGAAAGCCCTATTCGAGTTGCCCTGGGTAACACCTGGCAGCCATAAAAATAAAGTATTTTTTTAAAATATGCATGTCTTGATGAAATATGATCATCTTTATAGAACATGGTGGTGTGTAACATAAAATAAATTAGATGAATTAATGACTGCGACACTTTTAGAGACATTGCAGCCTTCTTTGCGTTAGAATTTTGAGGGTCATCCTCAATATTCTACCCTAGTTTGGTGAATGATACTTCGACTGTTCTACGTGTAATACGTTTGTTAGATCTGCTCTAGAATTTTGAGAATCCTTCGCAAAATTCTGCTTTCAGTTTCTTAACTGATTGCTGACTGACTTGCATATGATGGCATTGGCTAGACTTGTTCTTGAATTTTAAGGGTTCTCCTCAAAATTCTCCCGAGTTTCTAATTCTGGTGAAACTAAGATTTTAATAAGATGTGACCAAACCCACAGAGCTTCCTATGTATCCCCTCTTAAATGGAAAATCAGGTCAAACGTAGTTCAGTTAAATCAGATGAAGGAATGTAAACAATCTAAAAATAATATCTCTTGACTCTGTTTAAATTGATAGATTTTTGCCAAACTTCTCCTTCCATTTCTGCAAGTATGAGTGCTCCTCCTGTTAGTACCCTATGAACCATGTAGGACCTTGCTACTTGGGTGAAAATTTTCCTTTGACTTCATCCTGATGTGGGAAGATCCACTTCAGCATTAGTTGCCCTGGTGTAAATTGTCTTGGTTTGACCATTTTGTTGAAAGCTCTTGATATTCGATTCTGATAAAGCTGATTGCGACATACTACATTACTGATTGTATTCTTGTATGATCTTTAAACAATGAATTTCTACCTTAACTGGAATGACAGCTTCAGTACCGTAAGCCAGTATATAGGGAGTTGTCCCTGTTGATGTGCAAATTATGGTACGGTACCCGATAGGGTGAAGGGTATCTTTTCGTGCCATTGTTTATGATTTTCTACAATATTCCTTATTATCTTCTTAATGTTCTTGTTGGCAGCTTCCATAGCTCCATTCATTTAAGGCATGTATGCCGTGGAGTTTTTGTGCTTGATTTTGAAGGTTTCACACATGGCTTTCATTAGATCATTTTTGATATTAGTGGAATTATCAGTGATGATGGACTCGGGAACCCCGAATCGACAAATAATACTTTCCTTGACAAAATCTGCGATGACTTTCTTGGTTACAACTTGGTAAGGTTTAACCTCCACCCATTTTGTAAAGTAATCTATGGACACTAAAATGAACCAGTTCCCATTTGAATCAGTAGGCTCGATCGGACCAATGACATCCATTCCCCAAGCAACTAAAGACCAAGGTGCACTTGTTGCGTTAAGTTCATTTGGTAGTACCTTTATCATGTCTGCGTGTATCTGGCATTGGTAGCATTTCTGGATGTACTGGATGTAATCTATTTCCATGGTCATCCAAAAATAACCTGCTCTGAGTATCTTTTTAGCTACGACAAAATCGTTCATAGTTTTTCTACAAGTTCCAGCATGCATCTCCTCGAGCAATTTGAAAGCCTCTTTTGTGTCAATACTCCTCAATAATCCTAGATCAGGAGTTCACCTATACAGGGTTCCTCCAATTGGAAGAAGTTATTGGATAACCTCCGCAATGTGCGTTTTTGTGTATGGTTCGCCTGTTCTGGGTATTCTCCTTTTGCCAAATATTCTCTGATGTCATGGAACCAAGGTTTTCCATACATTTCTTCTTTGACACAAGCATAATAAGCCGGTTGATTATCGATTTTCACTGGGATGGGATCGATGAAATTCTTTTCTGTATGTTGTATTATTGAGGACAAGGTGGCCAACGCGTCTGCGAACTTGTTTTGGACTCTTGGAACGTATTTGAATTTTATCTTTGTGAACCTCTTCATCAATTCATACATATGATACAAGTGTTGTAGTATCTTGGTGTTTTTTGTAGACCATTCTTCTTAAACCTAGTGTACTAGAAGATCTGAATTACCAATTACCAACAAATCTTGTATATTCGTATTGATGGACAAAATTGAGCCCCATAATGCAAGCCTCATATTCTTCCACGTTGTTGGTGCATGGAAGCCTAAGCTTTGTAGATACCAGATAATTTGACCTATCTCTAATACTAAGACCTCTCCATTACCCACTCCTTTGAAGTTTGCAGCTCCGTCGAAGAACATTATCCAACCATCATAGGCCTCAACAATGTCCTCTCCTACGAATGACACTTCTTTGTCAGGAAAATACCTTTTTAGTGGTTCGTATGCTCCTCCTATAGGATTTTCAGCAAGATGGTCTGCCAATGCTTGTCCTTTGACTGCTTTATGAGTTACATAGAGTATGTCGAACTCACTTAATAATATCTACTACTTGGCTTATTTTCCGGTTGGCATAGGCTTCTGAAATATATATTTCAGAGGATCCATTCATGATATAAGGTATGTGGTACAAGCATAGAAGTAATGCCTCAATTTATGAGTTGCCTATGTCAAAGCACATCAAGTGTGTTCTAGCAGAGAATACCGTGATTCGTAAGGTGTGAACTTCTTACTCAAGTAATTTGTGGTTTGATCCTTTCTTTCTATCTTGTCATGTTTTCCCAAACCACAGCCGAAAACCCAATCTAATATGGGCAAATAGAGTAGCAATGGGATCCCATGTTCTGTTGGGACTAGGACTGGTTGCGTGGATATGTATTCCTTAATTTTGTCAAAAGCCCTTTGACAATCTTTAGTCCAACTAGTTTTAGCATCTTTCCTCAACATTTTGAATATGGGTTCACATATTACTGTGGACTGTGCTATGAAGTGGTTGATGTGGTTGAGGCGTCCTAGGAAGCTCATCACATCCTTCTTACTCTTTGGTAGTGGTAACTCTTGGATAGCCTTAACTTCTGACGGTTCCAACTCGATTCCTAGGAGGCTGACAATGAATTCTAACCGTTTTCCTGCGGGAAACCCAAATTAACATTTGGGGTTTAATTTTAAATTGTACCTCCTTAGCCTGTTAAACAACCTTCTCAAGTCTTCTATGTGATATGTGGCCCTCTTGGATTTGATGATGTCAACATCAACATATACCTCTATTTTCTTGTGTATCATATCAATGAAAGATGATTTTCATGGCTCTCATGTAGGTAGCCCCAGAATTCTTTAGACCAAATGGAATCATTTTTAGCAATACACTCCCCATGGTGTAATGAAGGCGATTTTCTTCGTCCATCCAAATGTGATGATATCCTGCGAAGCAATCTACAAAGAATTGGAGTTCATGCTTGGCGCAATTGCCGATTAAGATATGTATATTTGGCAGTGGGAAATCGGTATTGGGAATTTATCTATTTAAATCTTGATAGTCGACACATAACCCAACTCTCCCATCTTTCTTCAGAACCAGTACAATATTGGCTAACCAAGTTGGGTATTTAACTACCTTGAGGAATTTGGCTAATTTGTTTAGTGCCTTCTTTCTTGTTTGTTAGACTCATGTCTAGTTTGAACTATCTGAGCTTTTGTTTCACCAGCGGACACATTAGACTGGTAGGCAACTTATGAGCCACTATAGATGTGCTCAGGCCAGTCATATTTCATATGACCATGGAAAAATATCCTCATATTCTTTCAAGAAACTAGTGTATTTTTCCTTTTCTGACGGTGATAGGTGAATGCACATGCGAGTGTTTTTTACGGTTTTGGAATCTCCCAAATTGATTTCCTCAATTTCATCCAGATTGGACTTAGGTTTATTCTCAAAATTCTCAACTTCTCTGACAATTTCTTCAGGTATTTCATATTCTTCTTCCAAGTCACTGTGCTTATATTGCATTGTCTCATTACATTTCATAGTCATCGGTTCATAAGGAGAAGTAACAACAAAGCTATAGAAGAAAAATGTAAAAGATAATAATAAATACTTAATAACAATGCATTAATTAAATTTTGAAAATATCCAAACATGTACCGCTGGATGAAAATACTGAAAATACTGAAAATATCTTAAATGCCTAAGATGGCTATTAAAACAAGTCAGGCTAATTTCCAAGCTACCTAAGAACTCGATAGGCCTAGGATGGTGTGGTATTCCAATTCTTGAGAAAATTTCCCTTCTCCACGGTCTGAATGGTGAGGCCTTCTTCCTCCCCCCTCTCAACTATCACATTGCAATTCATATTCTCGCCTTCTAGAGACAAGTTCCTCAACCCCACCAAAGCTTCCTCCTCTGCAGATCCCCATATTATGTCAGCCTAGTGAAAAGTCTAACTCAAATGTGGCACTATCTGCTCGACAGGGTAATAGGGACCACGCCATGGTAGCGACCAATCATTAAACTGTTGCCATGTGTAGGTATATCCTAGCCTAAAAGTTGTGCTGTGATGCTTCAACTGTATTAGTTTGGTAATGACCT
Source organism: Nicotiana benthamiana (assembly GCA_034376525.1). NCBI lineage: Eukaryota > Viridiplantae > Streptophyta > Magnoliopsida > Solanales > Solanaceae > Nicotiana > Nicotiana benthamiana. The sequence goes on along the minus strand of CM067324.1, from coordinate 23,670,393 downwards.
GAAGTTTCTTCCCAAGACCTTTGTGGGGTTCATATCCAGACCATGCCAATATGCTTTCTATTTTGTTGCTCCACCACTTATCTTTTTCAATTACGATGACCCACTCAATGCGGTGATAAATTTCTCCACCCAGCCTTCTTCTAATCTCGACAACCGGGATCGTTTGATCGGTGTAAATGGGGTTACTTCCATCTCCGTGAATGATTACCTCCTGATGGTTCCATTTTAAATTCATGGCATGGTGTTGTGTCATCCCTCGCGGTATGTATCCAACGTTGTCCCAATAGAATATTGTATGTAGCAGATATATCTAATACTTGGAACTCAACATTGAACCAAGTGGGGCCCATATGCAGACAAAGGTTAATCTCCCAAATCTTGTCCCTTTGAGATGTATCGAATGCCTTCACATTCATACTGCCTACTCGTATCTCATGGAATTCTTTGCCCAACCTTTTCAGAGTAGTAAATGGACAAATGTTGGGGCTCGAACCCCTATCTATTAAGACTCTGGAAAAGAATTTTTCCTCAAATTGTACTGTGATATACAGTGCCCGGTTATAACTTAATCCTTCATGCGAGTAATTCATCTTCATGGAAGGTGATCTTGTGATTCTCTAGTACTTGCCCTACTATGTTGGCCATCTCTCTACAGGTGATGTTTCTAGTACATAAGCTTTATTTAGCACCTTCATCAGAGCACTCCATGCGCCTCTGAATTTTGTAACAGTGACAGGATGGATATTTAGGCGAGAGTCTTGTTTAAGTGATCAACGATAAAGTATTCCCTTTCCTGTACTTTTCTCCAAAGATCATCTGGACTGGTTTCAATGATGAGTTGTTTGGTAGCAGTTTCCTTGCTTATTGCTCCCAATGTTTTGGATGTATAGATCCTTCCAAGTCTGGTCATCCCCTGTGCGACACCCAATTTTTCCATCTTTGCTTTTCCTTTTCTCCTAGCTTCGTCAATGTAATCACAGGGTCTGGCGTTCTACTTGAAAAGAGGTGTGGGTGCTACTTTCACAGTTAATGGTATGTATACTTATACTTCAAATGGAGTTGGTGTAGTTGCTGGTGTTGTTACTTCAATTTCAAACGGGACTGATGTGACTACTTCAACTTCGATTGGGCCTGTATTTGTACCATAATAAGAGTGAGTGTGACTGTAGGTTTAGGGTCCTCACCTTCCTGTATAAGCCCCATCAAGCCCTCAGGACCCCATTCTTCATCAGTTTCTATCATATTTACTCCTTCACCCCTATGATTTGGGAGGGGGTTCTTGAGGACATTTCGCGTGGCTTCCTTCGCTTGTATGACTTTGGTATCAATCAAGGTTTGAATCTTGTCTTTTGGAGTGCAGAATTCATCAATAGTATTCCCTTTCATGCTCAAATGGTATGCACAAATTTTGTTTGGGTTGACCCATTGGGAGGAGTTTTCCATTGCAACAGCAGGAATGGGGGTGACATAATATGGTAGACTTCAATCTTTCATACAGTTGGTCAATGGGTTCAGCAATATGGGTGTATTGTCTAGACGGCATGCGATCAAACTTTGGTCTGAGTTTTGGATTATTTTTGCGGTTTGGAAGTGAATGGCAATAGGTTGGCTGGGTGTTATAAGTGTCATTGGCAGTAGCGGGTCAAGAATATCTGGGAGGTTAGGGTTGGTATGTAGGTAGGGGTGTTTGGTATGTGAGTAGAGATTTTGGACCTTTGGCCACCATTACTATCCCTACTTCATTTTTCTTTGATATACCTCCTGACTGCAATGCTTTGTTCGTGGCCTGCAATGCCTCGAAATTGGTAACAATCCCACTCTTGATTCCTTCTTCAATCCTTTTCCTTAGTTAGATGATGTTGGAGAACTTGTGATTTTTTATGACCATTAACCTTTCATAGTATTTTGGATCCTGGGCCCTGACGAAAATTTTGTTCATATGCTCTTCTTCTAGTGCCGACCTGACTTTTGTAGATTTTGAGCTCTATCAATTAGCATACTCCCGGAAGGTCTCCATTGGTTTCTTCTAGAGATTCTATATATATAAGACACCTGGTGCATTCTCTGTGTTAAACCAAAATCAATCCATGAAGTTTGATTCCATGCTTACCTAATTAACCCATTTCTTGGGGTTTTGACTTATGTACCAAGATAGGGCGTCTCCAGTGAGACTCCTCATTAACAGCTTCATGAGAATTTTTTTCATCTTTCCCAACTCCCATGAGCTTATCACAGTACGTTCTCAAATGCACCTTTGGGTCACCTATTCTATCAAATATCTTGAACTTAGGAGGTTTGTAACCCTCCGGTAGTTCCACGTCCGGCTGAATGCATAGATCCTCATAATTCAGACCCTTAATTCCTTTACTTTATTCGACAACCTGGACTCGCTTGTGAGTTTCTCGAGCTCCTCTGCCATGTTCTTAATAAGCAAGTAATTCAAGGAGGATTCTGGAGTATATGAGATTGGCTGAGTAGAGTGAGGTAAAGTTTCCAATTATATGGGATTTGTTTGGTGTATGTCAGGGGTTTGGGTGTAGTAGTGCTCGTTACTTGATTTTTGCGGATCAGCGACAGGTTGCAGGGTATTCTGAGCAGTATGGTAAGTGTTTTGTAGATATTGAGTTAGAAGATATTGGTGCTGAGGGGGAGTGGGTATTGTTAGAGGACTAGGATTTTGGGAAAGAGTTGCATATTATTAGGGTGTGGAACGATTTCGTGGATATTGGTTTGGTGTGTTTTGAGGAGGTGCGGGACTTTAAGAATTTTGTTGGTTAATGTCTGAGATTTTTAGGGTGAGGGAAAGCATTGCCAAGTTTCGGACCTGTTCAAGTTTTCCTTGCAACTCAAGTATTTTCCGTTCCAATTGTAGGACCAAATCATTCTAGGCTAAAGTACTTCGCACGTCTGACGTTTTAATATTCTCAGAATTTTCTTTTTGAATACCACTCACATCATCCATCTTAGCTATTCCTTTGCTTTTTGGATTAGTTAGAAGAGGAGGAGGTTGAGGGCCTCAAGATTTAGTATGATATGCTGACTATGCCAGTATGTGCGAACCAACTTTGGGGATGGGAATAATCATAATAAAGAAAACAAAAGGTAGACATGTCAGTAAGGATTCTAACAAATATTTGCTGGATTTAAGCACATATTATGGAAAGGTAAATTCACTTCCTAATTTTGGGAGCCTCGTTGTGCCCGAGGTAGACCAAGCAATAAGTAGATTTAGAGAGATCTAATGTTGATAAATGATCATTTCATTAATGCAATAAATAAATGGAACCTAAAAAAACGAAAATAAATGAGTTACTAATGGCATGCCCTTGCCATATGTCCTCCTTCATTGACTTTTGCATCTCACAATGTACGACCCTTTTCCTTATCTTCCCTTCCAATTCCATTAGACCCTGCTACAAGTACTCCAACCTTTCCACCGACCTTGTAGCCATTTCTATTCATTCATTTATTCCTTCCATATCAAACTTGTGTTGCTCCAGATGCTTGGGTTTGGATTCAAGGACCCTTTTGCGTAGCCTCTCATACTTCACTTGTGCTTCCGTGACTTCGTGTATGAACCTGTTTCCTTGACCAACCCTTGGCTCGAATATTCCTACTATGTTATCTTCTACCCATGATGGGTAGAAGTACACATGACTGGCGTGATATCAATCTGGCTCGATTGTATCCTTTTCTACGATAACCTTCAAATGCCATCTGTGCTGGCCGCATATTTGCATGGAACGACGCCATCCTTAAAATTTGCTCTGTAATGGCTCATTTTAGAGATTCGTGGTATAACTTGTTTTCTACCAACTTGTCTCATAACCCTGATAGTGACATAGGAATGTATTCCTCTTAACCCAATAAATACCAAGTGCGGAACATCTCTGGATCTGATAACGAATTCATTGGTAGGGTACAACTCGAACATCCAGTGAACCTGGTCCTCGGCCAAATTATTGAAACCTGTGCCAATTCTATACGTTCTCTAGCTGTGCAAATCTATCTGTGATAAAGGTCATTCTTTTAGGATGGTGAAAAGCGATGTGATCATTCCTTGGTCTCCATGGTAACCTTTGGCGGTACAGTTCCATCTGAAGATGCTCTAACGACCAAATATGTAGTAGCAAACTTCAACCATCAAAGTGTTTGAACCCCTTTCTTGCACCGATCTTGAGCCCAGTATATGTCTGCTATAATCATCAGGACAATAGTATAGGTTTGCCCCTCAATTACTTACATTAAACCTCTTGTTACCATGGCCAACCTGATGTGAATTTTGTCCACTTGTCTTGGGAACACTATCATACCCAAAAAGCAGACAATAAATACAAAACCCTCTTGTTATCGAAGGGTATGTAAGACTTATTCAAGCACTCCAAGTCCTCATTCTTTCTCAGGCCCATCATTTTTAGAAACGCCCTAGTAGTGCGGGTTTCTCGTACTAGTAAATCGGAACTATCCTATGGTAATCTAGCGAACCCACTGATTTCCTCCAGGAGAGGAGTCATTTATACGTTACTAAAATGGAATACAACTATTACTTTGTCCCGGAACATAGCAGCAGCTTCGATCAACATGTTTTTTGGATGAATGTCCAATAAGGAAGGTAAATTTCCAAGAACCCTTTGCAACTCCCTCAAGTCGGGGTTTTACTCACAGATTAGAGCATGGGCAATATTTCCTTTACTACCCATTTACTATCTTCAAATTGTTACTAAAAAGCACTAATTAATTCTAAACCATGCCCTATGCGTACACTACCCGACCCTTTCCTATGGTCCTGGAGGTATTTGGGTCCTTTATTCAGGGTGGTTCCAGACTATCCTATGTTGCTTAAAATGAGAAAAAAGCTAGGGGAGAAACAAAATTCACATAAGGCTATAATGTAAGGAGAAAATAAGGGCTCATATTAACCTCTACAAGTAGACAACAAATGCACACAATTAAATTAGCAGACTTCGCTAATTTACGATCGTACAGGCAGGATATCTGGGCATTTCCAGGTAGTAAGATATCATAGTTTTAGACCCCAGAATCATTAATAACCCTATATATTTGCCTTAGTGATTAATAGAATTCTATAGGCATGGTATCTACTACTGTTAATTATAGACCTATAATTTTGTTTCTAAGAAATTACTGATTTTAACTCGTGAAGACATGTTTTATCTCTTTAGATCTTGTAGGCAAGCTTTCTAAGTTGCACAATGAATTTAACTCCTACAGATATGATCTCTAAGTGTTGACTTGTTTTATACCTATATAAGCGTGGTTTCTAAGTTCACAAAAAAATTTCACCCTGTAGGCATGCCATCTATTAGTTTAAATCCTATAGAAATTATTTCTAGGTTTTGAAAGTGATTCCTTTTATTCCTATATGCATGGTATCTAAGTTGAAACTGATTTTTATTTAGTATAGGCATGATATCTAAGTTGGAATTGATATTTCTTTTTCTCTCCTTTAGGCATGATATCTATTAATCATATGTGGGCTTTAAGAAAATTTCAAGGAAATGTTTGTTAATCAAACAAACAGAATCCTATAGACATGGTGACTAATGCATATTGAGTTGAAAATACGCGTAGATCCTATGAATAAGATTTCCAATGTGTAGAACTAAATGTAAATTCCTATAAGCAGGGTTTCTAACATGCAGATGTGCAACACAAAATTAAAATAATAATAAAAATCCTATAGGCAGGTTTTGTAAACACAATACAGTATCCACAAAATGCAATCAACATAGTTAAGTCCTATAGGCATGATTTCTACTCAATTTCGACAAAGATATAAGAATAGACCCCCAACTTTTACAAATAAGCCCCAAATCTGTTTATTACTAGATTATTACAACCTATCCATTATACTATAGGGAGCCCTCATAGGCACAGCATAAACCTTGGAACCAGGCCTTCAAACATAGCAACTCTGAAGCATAAAGGAAGACTCATCCATCGCACAAAGAATTAGGTTTCTATGTCAAAGTTCCAAAAGGGCCTCAAAGGCACCGGAAAATTCTCACACCAAGACCACACTTAAAGAAACAGTTAATAAAAGATTGGAAGACCAGCCCCAATATGCTAGATTTAAGAGGAATCTAATGGACTATAGGCATTGCTCACATTGGAGGTGGTGGGAACCTAGATAGCTAGAGTAGAAGTTTGAAAACCAGTACATTAGGGGTAAGGGGTAAGTTTTAGAAATAGCTAATTTTCAGAAGGGTAAGGGTAAGGGGGACAGATTTAGAAACTAGTACATACAGAACAATAATAGAACTGCACCAAAGAACAAACAAAACTCATGTTCAACATATAATTCAAACAAGTTGATATTTGTTCAGACTAAATATATACCAGCATTTAAGGTAATCACAAAATGCAAGGACACTTGAACTAGCAGACAGAATTAACCACACATTACATGCTTGCAGTATCTAGAAATAGTCAGAATAAGGAACATACAACTGAATTGGATAGGACTTGACATTTTTGGAGATAACTTAGTTTAGTATTATCATGGCAAAGAAAATCATGCTGAGGTTTTGAAATAAATTAACCAAATAAGCACATTGAACTGAATAGGATAATATGAGTTAAAGCATACCAGTTGAGAAAGATGTAAATAGGAATGCAATGGCAATTTGAATCCAGAGAATCTAGCCTTGGCTTTCAGCCTGCTAGACAATGCAGTAAATGAAAATAATAGAAAGAGAGAACTCAGTTTTGGATAGAACAGAAAGTTTGAGAGTTTTTTAAGTTTTAAAAGTCGTCCAGTGAGGAAGTTGTAAACATGTAAGTGTCTCTGTGTCTGAGTGTCTAATATCAGGACAAGGGAAGGGCTTTTATAGCATACAATAGAGTAAAACAAATAAGGTATATAATCAATTACACACAAATACGGAATGAAAATTTGTTAATCAATCAATTACGGTCAACATGAATCAATTAAGAGGACAAAATCAAATAAGTACTACTTAATTTAAGGAAATTATCACACGGAATCAATCAGCGTAAGAATGAGGTTAAATAAAGTAATAACTAATTAAGGAATCAATTGGGAGTTAGTAATAGAAAATCAACTAGTAATATGGCTACACAAATAGGATAAGAACAAGTAAGAACTTAATAAAGAAATCTGGGTACAAAATTCAAACCCTAATTTAGGTAAGTAAATCAATTAACGCTTAATTGACAAAGTTAAAGGTAATGGGCAAACAATATAGTAAATAGTTGCATAATTGAAACTCTAAGAAATATCAAAGGCATAGAGATGAAACCCAAGTAAAAGTCAATCGAAAAAGTAAAGAAGAAAACCAGAGATGAAAACATTTAGACATTTAAACATCTTTTTTTTGTAGAAAACCTAGTAGAAATCAAAACCCTAGCTTTTTAGGGTAAAATAAAATCGGTTAACAATAATAGTAACATAGAAAATCTTAAGGAAAAATACCAAACAAACTCAAAACCGCTTCAGATCTAAAGAGATCTGTATGGATTCAACCATAAATATCTAGGTTTGTGGAAATAAATAAAAGTGAATCAAATCTGGTTTGCATCAGAAATTTGAAACCATAAGAACACGAAACAATCAGTACTCATAGATATCAATGTGAATATAGGGGGACCAATTGAGAAATGAGAGACTTTGAACTAAATATGGTTCAAATCTCTTGAGATTTTCCTCAAGTAACTTGAAAATCATATAACCAGTAGAGAGAGGAGGCCAGATAGGGCATGAAATCGAAGGAAAATCCCATGAATCAAGGGAGATATCATCGACGTCAGGCTAGGGTTAGAGAGGGGTGATAAAGAGAAGAGATGAGAGAAGGGATCTAGAGGTGGCGGGTTGAGAGAAATGAGGGTAGGGCTTAGAGATTGGTGTAATTAAAAGAGAAAACTGCTCCTAGACCGTTGTTCTTCTGAGATCAACAACCAGGATTAAATTTAGGTTTGGTCGAGTTATAGATGGGTGGGGTATTTGGGTTTGGGTATTGGGTTATGAGTTGGGGTAATTGGGCTGACTATATTATTAGGCTGGGGCCCGGAGATTAAACTGAAGAGGGGCAATGTTTTAAATAACCATTTAATTTTATATAATAAATTATATATGATAAAAATTTCATTTGTGCATGAAAATAATTTAAAATAATTAAATTAATATTATAAAGATATAAAAATCTATTTTCTATATAGATAATATAATTATGCGTATATATGTGCTATTATTGCAAAATGTACAATTCTAGCCTTAAAATGCAAATGTAATTATAAAAAATGCAATAAAAATATTTAAGCATTATATGGGCTTAAATGATAAATTTATATGATTAAATCGTCATATAAATGATATGACGAATTATTATTGGATATTTGTATAATAAAAATATAGAAATAACTTGATATAAAGCATTAAAAATTATAGGAATAATTGTGCATGCTTGTAAATGCATGTGAACTATTTTTCTAAAAATATATATGCATATTAAAATATATGAGGAAAAAATAGGGTATCAACAGCCAAAGCTGTCTTGAGCTTCTGAAAGCTCTCCTCACATTCCTCTATCCACCTTAACGGAGCACCTATCTGGGTCAGCCTGGTCATAGGGGCTACAATAGATGAAAATCCCTCAACAAACTGACGGTAATACCCCACCAAACCAATGAAGCTCCGGCTTTTTGTTGGTGAGGACGGTTCGGGTCAACTCTGCACTGCTTCCACCTTCTTCAGATCCATCTTGATCCCCTCACTCAAAACAATATGACCCAAGAATGCAATGGAATCTAACCAAAAATCACATTTTGAGAAATTTCCATATAACTTCTTTTCCCTCAAAGTCAGAAGCACTGTCCTCATGTGCTGCTCATGATCCTCCTGAGTCTGGGAAACACTATAATGTCATCAATGAATACGATGACGAAAGAATCAATATAAGGCGAAATTACAGTATGCATCAAGTGAACAAAAGCTGTCGGGGCATTGGTTAGCCCAAATGACATCACAAGGTACTCGTAATGGCCATACCGAGTTCTGATAGGGATCTTCAGTATGTCTAGCTCCCGGATCTTAAACTGATGATAACCTAAACGCAAGTCAATCTTAGGAAATACATTGGCACCCATAGCTAATCAAATAGGTCATCAAAACGAGGCAAGGGTTACTTGTTCTTCACTGTGACTTTATTCAACTAGCGATAACCAATACACATATACATAGAACCTTTTTTTTTCTTCACAAACATGACAAGAGCACCCCAAAGTGAAACACTCTGCCAATTGAGGCTCTTATAAAGCAATTATTGCAACTGCTTCTTCAACTCTTTCAACTCAGAAGGATCTATAAGATATGAAGGAATAGAGACGGACTGAGTGCCCGACAATAAATCAATACCAAAGTGTATATCTATATCGGGCAGTATGCCCGAAAGATCGTCTTGAAACATATCAGGAAAATCCGTCACTACTGGGACTGACTCAAATGTAGGAGTATCAATACTGACATCTCTCACATAGACTAGATACATATCACACCTCTTCTCAACTATTCGTTGAGCATTAAGAAATATAATAACGCTGTTGGGAGTATAATCCAAGGTACCCCTCCACTCTAATCGTGACAAACCTAGTATAGCAAGTTTCACGATCTTGGCATGACAATTAAAAATATCATAATGAGGGGACAACAAGTCCATGCCCAATATAATATCAAAATCTACCATGTTGAGCAATAACTAATCGGCACTAGTCTCAAAACAACTAAAAAAATTCAAATACGATCGATATATGCGGTCCACAAAAAGAAAATATCCCACAGGAGTAGACATATAAATAAGGGAACTCAAGGAATCCCGAGATACGCCCAAATACGAGTTAAAATAAGATGAAACATAATAATAAGTTAATCTGGATCGAATAGAATCGATGCATACTTATGATAGACCGGAACAATACCTGCAATGCAAGAATCAGAAGCAACTGCAGTCATACGAGCAGGAAGAGAATAATATCTAACATGGCATCTCCCTCTAGGGTGACCTCTACCTCTCCGACCTCCACCTCATGTTGGCTGAGCAGGTGGGGTGGCAACTGGTTCTCTAATCATATCCTAAGAACACGGTGGAGCACACTGTGGCTAAGAAGTCTGTGGAGGTGCACCCCTCCTAAGTTTAGGGCAATCCCTCACCATATGGAAAGTGTTTCCATATTCAAAACAATCTGTGGGAGGATGTGGCCGGTGTGGCTAACTCGGGCCAGGAGTGCTAGATTGACCGCTGGAAGCACCTCATGTATGAGGCACACTAGATACTGGAGGTGCATAATAAGGCTCCTAAGGTTTGGATGAGCTTGAATACCACTGGTGACTAGAAAAGCTGAATGAACGGGGAAGCTCACATTATCCCCTACCATGATGAACTAGGGCACGGGCACTAAAATAATGGCCAACCTTTCAAGACCTCTTGGCTTTTCTCTCCTCCATATCCTAAGAAAGCATGCCCTATACTCTCTTAGCAATACTCACCATCTACTGATACAAGATATCCATCTATAAATCTTGGGCCATGCTAGTCCTAATTTGGGAATGAGTCCCTCAATAAACCGACGGGCCCTCTCTCGAACTGTAGAAACAAAGATTGGTGCATGTCTAGCCAAGTCACTGAAACGGACGGCATACTCTGAAACAGTCATAGTACCCCGGCGTAACTGCTCAAACTCCGCACGCCATGAGAAAAGGCTCCCACAAAAAATGCATTCTAGTATTGAGATACTTAATCAAGTGCAAGATCTTGAAGGGATACAATTAATAAAGGATCCAAAGAAAAGAAAGAAGATATAACATGAAAATCAAAAGGATAATTGGAACAAGAAAAGTATCTTTTTGAACATACATATTGGAAATCTCTCTTATTGTGACACAACTTGGATGTTATGTATATCGAAAAGAATACATGTGACAATATTATAGAGACAATCATGAATATCAAAGGAAAAACCACAAACACAATTAAAACGCGGCTAGACTTGCAAGAAATGAACATCATGCTGGAATTGCATCCCATCAGAAAAGGGGAGAAAGTGAAAGTTCCAAATGCATGCTACACTTTGCCTCCTGAAAGTAAGCACAAACTATGCCTTTTCTTAAAGAATTTAAATGTTCATGATGGATTTTCATCTAATATTTCTCAATGTGTGAACCTGAAAGATCACAAGATATCTGCATTGAAAAGTCATGATTGCCTCATTCTTTTGCAACATATACTCCCCCCTTGCACTTTGTGGTATGTTATCCAAAGAAGTATGTGAACCACTTATTGAGTTATCTTTATTTTTAATGTGCTTGGAGCAAATGAGTTGAGGATTGATGAGTTGGAACATATTGAAACACACATTCCTATAATACTTTGCAAATTAGAAGAAGTCTTGCATCCTTCATTGTTTGATGTCATGGTTCACTTGCATATTCCTTTAGCTAGTAAAGCTAAGATTACTGGACCTATTTATTATCGGTGGATGTATCCTGTTGAATGATGGCTATATTTTTTAAAATCTCTCATTGGTGATATAGTACGTTCGGAAGGTTCTGTTGGAGAGGGTACATTGCAAATGAATGTAGGAGTTTATGTTCAAGGTATCTGCATAGGATTGAGACAAAATTCAATCGGCCTGAACAAAATTATGACAGGGGGTTAAAAAATCTAATGGAGAATATATATATTTTGTCAACCTGGAAGTACTCTGGGAGCTAGATCAATGTGATCTTGAAGCTAATTATTTGGAACAAGCACATATATACATATTGAATAATTGTGATGAAGTTATACTATATCTCGAGTATGAAGAGTTCTTTCATATCGTCTTATTTTCTTATTATCTTTTGAGCATTTCTTTTCTATATGACATTTATGGTTCACTTCAACATTGCATAGAGTTTGCACAAACTCATGCAGATACTAAACAATACTTGCCGATGCAGAATGGAACCGATAATTTTGTTCAATGGTTTAAAGTTAGGGTGATTAATACATAAATATCAAATTCGATATTTTAATATTGTATTACTCATTCTAAAGTATTCATCTTAATCTTGTTGATAACTTGCACAATTATATAAAGGAGATGATAGTCGGATCATGAAAGATCTGCTCTCACTTTCACGTGATCCTACCAAATATTTGATACATTTTTATGGTTACATTATTAATAGATATAGATTTCATGTAAAAGACTATGATAAAAAATTATGGACTCAAAATTATGGTGTTGTTGTAGTAGGTGAGAATGATAAAGATAGTGAGAATATTGATTTTATGGAGTTTTAACAGATGTGGTTGAATTGTAATTTGTCATGGGTAGACGAGTGATTTTATTTCGGTGTAATTAGTTTGATGTGTATAATAAAATAAAAGGAGTTAAAAATGGATGAGTATGACTTCGTGAGTATTAATCCATGGAGATTTTGAAAACAAGTGAGCTTTTTGTTTTAGCATAGCAAGCATCTCAAGTGTTTTATGCTAATTATAATTCTAACAAAGGTTTGAATGTAATGAGGAAGACTCAACCTCGTGATTTCTATGAGATTGTGAAACAAATGGATGATGATACTGTAGACTTAGTAAATCCTTCACAAAAGAAACAAAAAAAAATGATGAGGTGAAGTATCTCTTTATGAATTAGTATATTCATGGTCAATATTCTCACGGCATGATTTATTTTAATATTATATTGTTACACACTTCCTCTTAATTATTTTTTTTACCTGTGGCTCTTTGCAGGTTCAATATAAAATCATCAAAGATTGAAAATGAGGTGGAACCAACTATGAAGAATGCTCCCAAATATTCATTCATCGCGCCAGGATCTATAAGAAATGGATGAGGACGAGGACGATGACATAGATCTTTGGTTGAGAAAAATAATATGCCAATTAAGATTTTATTACCTCAATCTAGTGATCTAGTTAAACAATACATTCAAACAATTGAAACGGGTAATATTTTTTAAATCTAATACTTTTAATTTGCATAACTAAATTTAAATGCTTAAGTGTTAATAATTTGATTTCTTTCTACCAGGTTCTATAAGGAAGGGCCGAGGAGAAGGACTTAAAAACTCTACTATGTCTGCTAGTCAAGGAATGAAACTAAAAAACCCCATCGTACCTGAGAAAGACCATATGCAAATTGATATTTCTTTGCCTCCATCTAATGAATGGTTATTTTGTCAATTATTAGAGCATTTTTATATTTGACTGGTTATTCTAGTTAATAGTAGTTATTATAGTGAATGGCTATCAATGAATGTTGGGAGAAAAAATGTTTGGGATATATTCAGCAATTCGTACAGTTACAAATTCAAAAAAAAAAATAGACACATAGGAATTTTTTAGTATAAGTAACTAGATATTAGAAGGAAAAAGTAGGCAAGAATTTATAGAAATTTCTTTCATTTTCATCTCCTATGTTTACCTCCTTCTTCTCTGTTTGTTTAAGCTTTCAACTGTTTGATTCAAATTGCAGCTGTTTGATTACTATTATAGTTTTTTTCTTGATCATTTGCTCTATAATCTAAGTGTGTTTGGATTGGTATTGTTTCAAAATATTATGCCTTTCTATTTCTTGAATCTTTAACCTTGACTAACACTATTTAAGTGAAATTTTGACAGCAAGTTATTGCTTTCTTAGAATTTCTGCAAAGAAATTTCCCCGTTGTTCAGTCAAGAAGATGAAGATTTACGGATGGGTGAATGGGTCCAGCTTCCAGGTAATAGGGAAGTTAAATTTTCATTGAAAATGGCTTACCAATCTATCCTGATGGAGAATCGGCAAAAAACCTGGGTTTGGAGCTTGTTAAAAATGTGCGTGATTGACATACTATCATTTATACTTTTGCTTGTATAATCTAATTATTTCTTTGTCTAGTAAGAAACTGATATTTTTGAAAAGGTCACTGGAATTGGTACACTTTGTATTTGAAAAAAATGGAAAACTGTCTTAAACTTAGCTGTGCCTTTTTTGTTGGTTGTCTCTTGCAAAGATTATTTGTTTACTGATAGATTTTCTCTAATAGAAAGCTCTTATTTTACTCATTGATATGCTCAACAAGTTCTTATATCTTGTTGAGTAATGCAGTTATTCCTCTTGTTTTGCTGGTTATTTGTAGTACGAATGCTATCTTAAATATTATGTATTTCTGTGGATTCTGTACTGTTTCCTATCATAGTAATTATTACCTTTACATTCAGTGTGGAATTATCTATCTCTCATTTTGTGCCATCCCTTATTTTCTTTATGTGGATTCGCAAGGAATCCTTTTTCACCTAAATGCATGAACTTTCTCTTGCCGTAACTTTATTCACTTAACTCTTTCTTTAATGTTTGAAGTTGTGGTTTAAATTGTTTATTTCAGTCATCATCGATAACTATGGATCTCTTTTAGGTGAGTTCAACACTTTGGATAATCTCAATATTTGTTAAATCTGAGGATGAAAGTTTTGTATGGCTGTGGTTTCAAAACTAGTAAATTGCAAGAAGATTTTATGTAGTTTGCAGTGACTCTGTAGATAGTAGCAATATGTAAACTTTTTACAACTGTTGGTCTTAGTCACTATGTCAATGAGTAGCCCTGTTATCCCCTTCTATATGTTCGTTTCAGCTTGTTTCCTAGAAATTATCTCACGCAAAATTCAGTCCTCGCTGTAGAATATTAAGACTTGTTCTACATATATCAAATTTCCACCTGGACTTCCCATATATAAGCTCCAATCTAAGATGTTGGTACGCAATTTTCAAAGAATTGATAACTATATACTGACAAAGAAGTCTTCTTCAGGTGGTTTTCTCCATCGAAAGTTGGCAACTTCTATCCATCCTGGATTGAGCAAGTATTTGCTTTGCTGCACTGCGCAGTATGATTTTTTTATTCTGGCATCCAGAGAGACAATATGAGTGAAACCTTCTGATTCACTTAAATTTTGGATATGTTGGATTATGGCTTGTTTGATTCCTATTGTCTTGTTGGAGTTGCAGATACTTGAATGTTTCTAATTTATACTGTAGTTGATATCATAGAGCTATCAGTTAATTAATTGCATATATAATTAAATGCCATATTTTTTACTAGTATGATTTCTTGGGTCCAGGTTCTATAAGGAAGGAAAGGGAGCAAACGCCTATATCTTTGTGCTCCTCTTTAGGGATTTGTGAAAAGGAGGTGGGGTCTTTCCATAAGAATGCAGTTTATGCTAATCAACGTATGCAAACTCCTTCTAAAAGCACAATATCGAATTTTACCATGTCTTCTAATCAAGAAATGTGAACAATGGATAAGAACTCCTTGGTTAATAAGAAAGAGCATATGCAAACCAATATTTTATTGTCTCCATCTAGTGGTCAGGCTATGAAAAACTCCCAAACAGTTGAAACAGGTATGACATTTTGGATTCATGAGTTATTAATTTGTAAAACTAAATTATGTTGCTATAGTTTTACCAAATTATCCATCTGTAGGTTCATCTAATTCTGAAAAGGTAAAAAGAGTTCGAGGTAGGAACAAGTTCAAAGAAGTTGTATCACTTGAAGTCGGACAAAAGCTGAAAATAACCCTTTACAACAATCGAACGATTAGAACAAATAGCAAACTATTTTTGAGGCACTTGGGCAGAATATTTCATGACCACAATATGTGTCCGCTGGGAGTATCATCGTGGAATGATATTAAGCAAGAAAAGTTGAATCCTATGTGGCAAGCTATTGAGGTACAATTGCGACATACTCTTTTTGTTCCCAGCAATATTGGATATGGTCCAACATGCCTCTTTCTTGATGCTCTTTTTGTGATGTAGCTTGATCAGTGAGGTGCTGCAAACCTTGTGAAAACAGAACTGCAACTCTGTTTCAAGGCTATGTAAAATAGAATTGGTTTATTTGTTTTTTCAAATTATTTCTGTTTATGCTAGTATTGACATTGTTGTCAACTTATACAACCATATGGACAGAGAATGTGGACATATTATTGACATGACATACACAATGACCTCTGTACATATGACATGTGAAGTTACGCTCCAGCTAATGATCGGGACAAAGAGGCCAAATATGGGCGCATGTACCAGGGAACAGTGTGCTCTTTGGATCAGTATGTTAGTCCTTTCGAGATGAAACTCCTATGTCACTTTACTGATTTACTGATTATACTGAAATAAATTTTGAGACTATGAATTAACTGCTTCTTAAACTTGCACAATGAACTGTTTCTCAAACTAGCACAATTTTGAGACTATTGAAACTTGCTTCTTAAATTTTGAGGATGATAAGTGCAGCACTGAAGTCTGTGTTCTTCCTAAGCATCCAAGATTGTATTACTCCTAAATGCCATCTCATCATGCTTACTTGTTCTTTGAGGCTAAATAACTTTATTTTCCTACTTGAATAATTACCATTTATTAGAATAATATAACTTAATACCTATCGGCATAGGGAACCTCAGCAGAGTTGGTTTATGCAACTCTGTTTCAAATTATACAACATCTCTATTTGAACAGTGCATTAAGTAAATGGATTTTTTTATTATTGTAGGATAAATTTGAGAGTGTTGACGTGAATGATCATCGTGATCATATCCTAGGATAGATGAAAGAGTTATGGAATAAATGAAGAGGACACTTGAATGCCAAATATGTGAAGGATAAGCCGATCCACAAGGTATTTTTTGACACGTTCGTCTTTGATGTAAAGGGCGAAAAAGATGGCAATCCACCAGATTTAGTAACAATTTTTTTTCAGTCTCGTAAGAAAAATAATCAGCTTGTTGAACTTGAAGTGATTGAAATACATGTATGTTTGGTAAATTGAATATCTTTGTACAAATTATTATGGATTCTCATTCTCATAGAAAACATTTCTTTGTATGTTCTGCTCAGATTGAAGAAATGGTTCAATCGGATCCATCTGTAGCTAGAATAGATATAGTAGAACAACATTGTGGACTTCAAACTCGTAGTCATGTATTTGGCTTTGGGGTGGAGCACCGGAGAAAGACTTGAAAGGTGGCGCTTCTTCAAATGCTGAATTACTGTCCGCGCTACGTTCAACTTGAGAGGAAAACAAATCTTTGAGTGAGGAAAATAAATCCTTAAAAGATCATTTGTCTAACTTAGAAGATGAGATGAAAGAAATGAAGAAAAATAGGGAATACTTTGCTGCTCAACAATCACATGTCTCACCTACTACATCACTAAGCTGAATGACTACTTTTGTCTACCGATCAAGTTAGTAACAGTATACCTTGCTTTTTAATTTTTTGTTGATTTTTATATAGCCATTTCTATCTTATTGCTATCTCCAATTAAATATTATAAATCAATGAGCCTCAAGGATGGGAATAACAGTTTGGGTTCACGAAGTTGGAAGTAGAAAATCTGAGTATATAGGGTTACTCGTCCGGACATTATTGAGGCCTCAACCTTAACTTCTGTTAAGTTCATCAACTGCTTGTAAAATATTGAAGTGAATACATAAAATAAAAAGAATAAAAACTCCATATGTTAACATTATAAAGGAAACATGTAATGTAGTCTTACTTGCTTTAGTCTTCTCAGTAAAGAATCTATAAGAAATATGAGAAAATAGTTCTGGCTCTTTTGTACACTCAGGTTGCTTATCGATAAGATAATCCATCTCTTGTGATTGCTTTTTTCCTGTCGGACTAATACATTTGTACAACATACTTTTTAGTGAATGTCTCTCATACTTAGACTCTGAAGCTGATTTACATCTCTCCATCTCTAGCTCAGCCTGCTTTCTCTTAGCTTTTCATAATTTGATCTCCTTTAAAAGCATTTGTTTCTCTGCTGTATCCAATTTGGATTTCCTAAGCATAGCTGACAAAATTTGATCTATCAGAAATTTGTCTTGCTATTAGGAAAGCTTCTGGATTAAAATTCATGAAGATAAAAGTAGAAAGGTCTTGTAATAATACTGCCAAGCAATATTACTAAAACAAGAACTACGATCTTTTGGCACAAGATTCAGGTTTGTGGAACTTGACATCTTTACCCAGGAACCAATAGTGATAAATTTCGTAGAATTTAAGTGATAGAATCTACAGGTTTTAATAATAGTAAGTCTAGGAGAAAAGTGACTTACTAACAATTTATAAATCCCCGATTCAATTCTTTTATCGGATTGAAGTTTGATTTACCGTTCAAAAACTTTTCTAATTAATTTTCTTATATTCTTGTAGCAATGTTGATGCTGCTAGATAATACTTGATAAATTTAGACTGTTTTTGGGGTAAGCGATTTTAACCATTACTAGTATAAATTTACATATATTATTTCATCAATAGTTATTCATCATCTTTTAAAAAATTTTACTCACAGGTTTTGAAGATTGAAGCTACAAGTCAAGATGAATGTTTAGAAGAAACATAACTTCATTATTATTTTGCTAGGAAGGTTAGGTAAAACATGATATCATAGCTTAGCCTAGGATGTTAGCTAAGCTTTTTTAGTTAAGGTGTTGAGAAAATATTTAAACTATATGACATCATGGGATATTAACTCTATAATTACTAGCTTTTTTATATAGCAAGTTGATGTTTATTGATAAGAATAACTTTTTTGTGATGTCAAGCTTTAGGGCTGCTTATGGGTAATAAAAGACCAAAAATACGATCGTTAAAGTTTTTACAATTATTTTGAATAATGACCTGTGTGCACGTCTCTAAAAGACAATCTACGGCCAGTTAAAGGTTGGTCGCCAAAACTAGTTAACGATCGAAAAATATATATTTTCCATAATATATTTATCATCTATTAGAGAGGAGAATGGTGGTCACTAAAATAGCTTAACGACGGGCAAATATATATTTTTCATAGTATCTTTATTATCTATTAGGGAGGAGAAGGCTGGTCGCTACAACTTTTTAACTGACAGGAAAACATATATTTTTCATAATATATTAATTACCTACTGGGACGAGATATGTTGCCTCTAAATGTATTTAGCGACCATATATTTTGTCTGTCGCAAAAAAAAATAACGAACGAGTTTCTGAACCTGTCGTTATTAACCATTTGCATCAAAGGCTATTAGACGGGTGACAACCATTTTTTTCTAATCTTAATTGCCCTATTAGGACCACAATTGGATCTTTAGGGACCAGATTTCTCTTCCTTAAAGGTTGTTTTTCTTGTAGTGACTATGGATAGGGAGAAAAGGTAGCATTGTAGGTACCGTCCCTGAAAGAGAGTATCCCGCATGAGGGTTTTTTGAACGTGTACACGTATCTTTTTACACTAGGCCCCCTTAATAGAGTTGTGCTTGACTAATGTCGAAAGTATCGCGTTACCTTAGTGCAGATTCACCTGTCATTTTGGTGGATAGTACTGATAATGAGGTCTTTTGCGAAAGACATGGGTCTTGAATTCACTCTTAGCCACCTCGTCAGGCTATATCGGGCCTTTCACCATCGAGGCTTGCTAACTCTATGATGCCGATCCACCACGTCTTTCATTTTTGACGACGACGAAGACGGAGTTCATGGATGGATGAGCCGATTCGTCTTGGTGTGTACTGTCGATATTATTCAAGTGGAGTTTTTGCTATTTCCCGAGGAATGGGATTTTACAAGTAAGTGGTACATTTGTGCCGTCGTAGTTTTGTTTATGGTGAAGGCGAGCTTCGTAAATACGCCTTCTTTTCCTTTGCTACAACGATTTCGTAGACGTTGGGCGAGGTTCTTAATCTGCCAGAATAGGTTTGAAAGTTGTCGACCAACTCGACATACAATGAGCGTATGTGGCGAAGCTTTATCTAAGCATAGGTGGGAGGCAAAACACCATGGTACGTGCTATGTGATTTATTTCCCCCCCCCCCCCCCCTTTTGTCCAGAAGGGCGCTTTTTCTTTCTGTATACTAACTCTGTCGTCGTATGATTTGGAGAGCCCCTGACAGAGGGGTCATGCCCTTTAGGAGAGGGAGAAAGATTTTTAGCTTTCAGGATAAAGAATGATAATAAGCAAGAAATGCATTTGCAGGGCGACGACGTTCAAATTAATGCTAAACCGGACCGGGGGCTCGGAGAGATTGTATTAACCGAGCCTGCTTCACCCCCAATTTCTAGTTTTGGAAAGGCAATTTTCTCCTCCACTGCTGTCTTCCTATTTCATCGAAGGAACTTCGAAGGATATGAAAAAAACCTGGGATCATATATACCAAGCGACCGTATCGCAGTCGGGGTCAACTCTTCTGGGGTTGAGGGTGCCATACTAGCAGATGTGCGCTCGACCTTCGAGGAAGCTCAGCGGCTTTACTCTGTGGTGAGTTTTAGCACATGCCCTTTAAGTTTCGTGCCTTTTATTTCTTATTGAGTTTTCATTTGTAGGCCTTCGACAGGCTTAATCCAAGCTGCTTTGTCGTGAGGCTAGGCTGCAGAGGGCTTTGGATGGGGATAAATTCCTTAGGCTCCTTTGGATGAAAGGGAAGTCGAGTTAGAATGTTTATGGATAGGTGATTCAGAGCTTAAATTATAAGAGCTACCTAAAGGGGCATGTAATTTTTGTTCCAAGGGGGGCAGTTAATTTTGTTTCGAGGTCGATGAGGTCATGGAGACAATGGGTAAGATGAAGAGGGGCAGAGCTACCGGGCCAGACAAAATTCCGGTTAAACTTTGGAGATGTGTGGGTAGAGTAGGCTTGGAATGTCTTACTGAGTTGTTTAATGTTTATATTCAAGACTAATATGATGCTTTAAGAGTGGAGGTGGAGTACAATGGTTCCGTTGTATAGGAACGAAGGTGATATCCATAGCTGTAACAACTATAGGGGTATCAAATTACTGAGTCATACCATGAAAGACTGGGAGAGGGTGGTAGAAATGAGAGTGTGAAAGGCGGTGTTTATTTCAAACAACCAGTTTGGGTTCATGCTGGGGAGATCTACCACAAAATCTATCCACCTTATTAGGAGGATGATGGAACAATACAGGGATAAGAAGAAGGATCTACACATGTTGTTTATCGATCTAGAAAAAGTGTATGACAGGGTCCCTAGGGAGGTCTTATGGAGCTGCTTAGAAGTTAAAGGGATCTGGTTGCCTACATTAGGATGAATAAAGACATGTATGATGGAGCTATTACTTAGGTTAGGACAGTAGGAGTCGACTCCGAGAATTTTCCCATTGTTACGGGGTTTCACCAAGGGTCTACATTCTGTCCTTTCCTATTTGCCGGGGTGATGGATGCCATAATGCATCATATTCAAGAGAAGGTGCCATAGTGCAAGCTATTTGCTGATGATATAATCCTAATTGACGATACACGACACGACATCAACGAGAGGCTAGAGGCTTAGAGACATGCCCTTAAGTCAAAAGGTTTCAGGTTGAGCAGGACCAAGATGGAATACATCAAGTGCAAATTTGGGGCCGAGCTGACAGAAACAGGAGTAGAAGTGAGGCTTGACTCTCAAGTTATTCCTAAGAGAGGCAGTTTCAAGTACCTAGAGTAAGTTATTCAGGGGATTAGGGAGATCGACGAGGATGTCACACACCATACAGGGGTGGGGTGGATGAAGTAGAGGTTAGCGACCGAAGTCTTGTGTCGACGCCCCCTTTTTTTAAGAGTTGAAATAGGGTTCACAACATTTGTGAGGACAACTCTATTCCCTTTCAAGAATTGGATTTTGGAATTGGAGAGTCGCCACCTATGATTATAGTGCATTAGGATACTTTAAGAAGGGTTTGAGTTGAAAAAACCTGAGTTTGGGTAAGGGCTAGAAATTATCTCGAGGGGAAGGTGTTAGGCACCCCTCAAGATCCACTAGTGTGGTCCCGACCATGTTACAATTGTGACTTTACAAATAAATAATCAAGGCTCAAATAAGGACTTGCAATTAAATTGAAACTTGTGAAAGTAAGTAGAGAGAGAGTACAAATTTGAAATGTCTAAAAAATTCTAAAGAAAGAAAACAAAGACAAACAAAGGAAAAGGGGTCCTAGGTTTATGATTAATATGGATTACTTCAATGCAATACCCAGCAATCACTCCTCAAAGAGGGGTCGCACATGATATTAGTGCATCGGTCATCATCTTCATATTCTACCCTTCCCACCCGGAAAGTTTATTTAAATATGTATCTTGGTACTTAATTTGGGAGAGAAATATGTGGGAAATGCTCTCGGCGCATTTTAGCCTCCAATAGAACAGTAACCATTCCCGCGTGCAATAGCAGGACTGCGATTGTGCCGGAAATGGCTCGCCGCCGTCGTAATGCCGCTCCGATTGCTCCGATAATCCCTGAGAAACTAGTCACCCTTGCTCACGGTGTCGCTACATCACTGGAACCTCTGACCTTTGGGAATTTCCTTCCACGGAAATTCCAATCGCCAGAAAACTTGCATGCAGAGGTTGAAGCTACTGTAAATACAAATCCGTTGGCCAAATCTGAAGTTCCGATAAACTCGACCACGAGAAGACTCCAATTTTCTGAAGTTAGTGGCAAATCTGCAGTTCCGACTGCTGCTGAAGTGGTTAGAGGTAATCGAGATGCACAAATGGGTAAGGTACTCTCATTTGTACCTCCTTCTGATCGGTATGGGAAAAGAGTTGTGAAGATTAGTGAGGATGATTTGAAACCTCAACTGGATTATTGGCAAAATGCGCTGATTGGTTTCGTAAATGGTGATAATCCTAGTGAGAGGAATATGGACAATTTTGTCATGCATGTATGGAATTTTGTTCCCAAATCTCAGGTACTGCTTCATGCTGAAGGATACTGCATTTTTTGCTTTAATAGCATTGAGGATAGGGATATGGTATTGCAATCAGGGCCTTACTCCTATAGGAATAGGCCAATGGTTCTGAAACCCTGGGAAGTTGATTTCAATTTTCAGAGTGATGTTCTTAGCACTGTTCCTATTTGGATTAGGTTCCCTGGCCTTCCAGTGGGCTACTGGTCTACTGAAGTTCTGAGTAAGATGGCCAGTGCAATTGGCAAACCGTTACACACTGATAAATTCACTGCGCATTATGAAAAAATTTCATTTGCTAGAGTTCTAGTTGAAGTTGATGCTGCTTATCCTCTTCCGGACCAATTGGAAATTGAAACTCCTTATGGCCCTAAAATCCAGACAATTGAGTATGACTGGAAGCCTTGTTTTGTAACCATTGCTTAAAATTTGGGCATGACTCACTTGATTGCTAGTGTTATGCTGATAACAGTGAAAACAAGACATTGGAGAAACAGGATAAACCATAGAGACAGAAGGGGACAGTGAAACAGCAAAGGAAACCATCTAAAACAGAATGGCATGTAAAACAGTATGTAGCTAATGCAGAGGTGCAGGTAAATCATGAGGATGCTGAAACAGTTGTAGTGCTGGGTGTCCAGGGAGTGCAGGAATCTAGTAAGGTGGATGAATGCCTAGCTAACCTTCAGCATAATGCACTAACTGAACCTGTGGGTCAAGGGATGCCTGAAACTGCAGTTAGTGCAATCACTGCACATATGGGTGAAAACTGCAATAAGGGCAAGGTTACTATGAATGTGGTGGATAATAGGGTTCAACAAATTGATCCGGGACCCTCTCACAGGGTTACCCCTCACTATCTATGATCATAGTCACATGGAACATTAGGGGCCTAAACCAGCTCCATAAGCAGAAGGAATTGAAAAATTTCCTTGATGTAAATAAGGTAGATGTCATGGGTGTAGTAGAAACTAGAGTAAAGGAGCACAAAGCCAAGAAAATATTAGAGAAGGTTGCCAAGGATTGGAAGGTGCAATGCGATTATTCCAAGGCTGTAAATGGAAGAATTTGGTTGCTTTGGAAGCCATACATTCAAGTCCATATATCTTCTATTACTGACCAACTTATTCACTGTTTTTTAGATGATACAAGAACTCAGATTAAAATCCAGTTTAGTGCTATATATGGTCACAATACTGCAACTCTCAGGAGCCAACTGTGGAATGACCTCAGATCTCTCCATGGTTCCAGTCAAGATGCGTGGCTGATTAGTGGTGATTTAACTGTGTCTTATGTTCTGATGACAGAATTGTATCTCCAGTTACTGAGGCTGAAGTTAAGGATTTCAAAGACACTGTGTCTGATTTACAACTCACTGCACTTAGAGCAAAAGGCTGGCACTTCACTTGGACAAATAAGCAAGATGCATCCACTAGAGTGTATAGTAAAATTGACTGGGCACTAGGCAATTATCAGTGGCTGCAACAGTTTGGGCATTTGGAAGCTGATTACATGAACCCATTAGTGTCTGATCATTCCCCTATACTAGTTAAATTTGGTGATCATAAACCTTTTCATCCTAAATCTTTCAGATTATACAGTGCTGTTATGGAGCATGCTAAGTTCCATAACATTTTACAGCAAGTTTGGAGACAGGATTGTACAGGCTCACCAATGCAGCAGATTTGGCAGAAATTAAAGAAAATGAAGCAGCAGTTAAAAGGAATAAATATCCATATGGAATCCTACAAACAGAAGATTATTCAGGCAAGGGAAACACTTGGCATTGTTCAAGGTCAGATGCAAAGCAGGCCTTTATCACAGGAACTAATTAATGAGGAAAGAGTTGCAATGGAAGAAATTGAGAAATGGAACTGTGTGGAGGAACAAATATTGAGGCAGAAATCCAAAGCTTTCTGGATTGAATGTGGTGATGCCAATACTAAGTAGTTTCATGCTCAATAGAAGATCAGGACAGGGCAAAATAACATCACTTCAATTTATACTGACACAGGTGTGAAACTAACAGATCCTTTATCTGTGGAACAGGAATTCTTGAAGGTGTTTCAATCATTAATGGGGGAGTGTACTTATGAACTTCCCTGTGCAAATTCTAGCATTATGAAGGAAGGAAAATACCTTACTCTAGACCAGCAAAGATCACTTATTAGAGAAGTCACTATGGAGGAGATCACTGCAGCTGTTAATGAAATTCCCAAGGATAAAGCACCAGGAGTAGATGGTTTTCCTGTGGAGTTCTTTACTAGGAACTGGGAGGTGGTAAAGGAGGACATTCTATCTGCTACTAAGGAGTTCTTTTCTACCTGCCAAATGCCACATATGATAAATACTACTGCCATAGCACTTGTGCCTAAAATTAAAACTCCTGCCACTGTTAAAGACTTTAGACTTATTGCCTGTTGCACAACAATTTACAAAATCATCTCTAAAGTCATGACCAGAAGGACGAAGGTAGTCATTGGAGAACTAGTGGGACCTGCTCAGTCTGCTTTTATTGAAGGGAGAGGTATTATAGATAACATCCTGCTTAGCCATGAAATTTTAAGGGTTATTCAAGGAAGAGAGTCTCTCCTAGATGTTTTCTTAAAGTGGATTTGAGGAAAGCATATGATACTCTAGAATGGGGTTTTCTGAAGCAGATTCTCATTGATCTGGGATTTCCAGCAAAGTTTACTCAATGGATCATGGCCTGTGTCTCATCTGTTTCATACTCCTTAGTAATGAATGGTGGCTTAACAAAACCTTTCATTGCTAAGAGAGGCATTAGACAGGGTGATCCTATGTCACCTTACCTCTTTGTGTTGGCTATGGAGTATCTTAACAGAATACTTCAACAGTTGCACAAAGATGGGAACTTCAATTTCCATCCCACGTGCAGGAAACTCAATATATCTCATGTCTGTTTTGCTGATGATCTCCTTATGTTCTACAGAGCTGATCTAATATCTATCTAGATATTGCATAATGCCTTTCTTCAATTTTCAGAAGCATCTGGTCTTCAGCTAATATAAGAAAAAGTGCAATCTATTTGGCTGGGGTGCAGCAAGATATCAGAAAAGAAATTATTGAAGCATTGGGATTCACTGAAGGTCAACTCCCATTCAGATATTTAGGAATTCCACTGGATTCAAAGACGCTGGCTATCCATCACTATATGCCTCTCATTGAGAAGATAACAGACAAAGTCACTTGTTGGTCAGCTAAACTACTATCTTATGCTGGCAGAAGTCAATTGATTAAATCTGTGGTCTTTAGCATTCAGACTTATTGGGCACAGGTGTTCATTATACCCAAGAAATAACTGAAAAGTATAGAAGCAATATGCAGAACTTTCCTTTGGACTAGTAAAGCTACCCTATCCAGAAGAGCTCTAGTAGCTTGGGACAAGGTATGCAAACCTATATCTGCTGGAGGACTTAACATTCTGAACTTGTCTGTATGGAACAAAGCAGCCATAACTAAATTGTTATGGGACTTGGCTAGAAAAAAATATTGCTTATGGGTTCGATGGGTTCATGCCTATTACATCAAGAAGGGGAATATTGCCGCACTTGCTGTACCAACTTCTGCCTCTTGGGTGATCAGAAAGATTCTGGACAGTAGAGATATGTTACTGGATAGTACTCAGCTACAAGGTGATCTTACTTGTAGGTTGCAAAGTGTATGCAGGATGAATAAATTTCATATCCATAAACTGTATCTCACTATGCTACCCAATTTCACCAAGGTTGCATGGAAGAACTTATTGCTTATTACTAATGTACTACCTAAGCATAAGTTTATTGTTTGGTTGGCTGCTCATCATAGGCTTCGCACAGTTGATCGATTGCAGACCATGGGAATACAAGTTCCAGCAGTGTGTGTATTCTGCAAACAGAATGATGAAGTCTTCAAGCACCTATTCTTTGAATGTTCCATTACCAACAGTTTGTGGTCCAGAATTTGTGTTTGGTTGGGGCATTCCAGAACCATTGGATGCTGGGACACTGAGATTCACTGGATTTGTAGCAAAGCTAAAAGCAAGTTGTGGCAGAATGCAATTACAGCTGCTGCATTTGTTACCACTATTGCACTCATTTAGAGAGAAAGAAACCATATTCGATTTGAAGGAGCTGCTTTTGTGGAGGAATTGACATATAGAGAAATTGCTTTACTCCTACATCTTAGAGGCAGAAAATGCAAAGGCTGGCAGACTGGATTGAGACAGCTAAACTATTTTCCTTAGAGTTGTACTTAGTCTTCAAATGATTTGTACTTATGTATAGATAGTCAAGAAAGTAGAGGTTTTTTTGCTGAAACAGTGTAATAGTTAGTCCATACTACTACCATATAGATCCATGATGTACATATTCTTTTGAAATCAATGATACATGACAGTTTGAAAAAAAAATATGTATCTTGGTCACAAATGCTTATTATGTGCTATACCTGTCCCATTCTATAAGTCCTAGAGCGTATTTCAGACCACTATACCTACAAGGTAAGGACTAGGTTGAACCCTTGGGTTTAAAGGTCAAAATGCTAGGCGCCATACATAACGAGTAGGACTACACATAAAGGGAACATACAAAGGCAAATAAGAGGCTCACAAATTCCTCCATAAGTAAACATGTATTAGCATGTCTCAAACACATTTAAGGTCTTAAAAAAAGTTTAAAAGCAGGAATATCGAAAAAGATAAGTTGCAGCAGAAGCAGAAGGTTTAAATCTTAGTGCCTTAAAGAACGTCCGATTTTCAGAAAATAAAAGATGGCAGTAAGTTACAGCAGTTCAGGAATTAGTAAAAGTATAGATAAACTTGTTTAAAACACACTTTGAAAATATTGTAGGGGTATTGCAGTAACCTGCCAAGGCGTAGGATAAATAGCAAATGACATGATTCTGGACAAACAGACAACCTAATAGAAAACATGATAAAACAAAAGTATGATTCCGAGATTATCTCAAAAATAGTACCGGATTTTTAAAGAGAAACAAAGTAAAACTTTATAAAGGAAAACAGGGAATGGAGTTTAGGAATTTAAAAGGAGGCTGAGTAGCCTGAAACATGATTAATCAATTTGCATTAGGCCTAAAGCTTGCCCAGGCGTCGTATATATTGCCTAATTAACAGTGAACATTCATATTAATCCAGCTCTAATAGAGAAGACGCAGTTAACCAAACTTGTGTCATTAAATAAGTAACTCCTGAGGCGTTCAATAATTGCAACTCAAATGAAATAAAAATCCTAAGTTACATGATATAAAATGCACATAAAACATGGTCCTAAGTGCAGCAGTAGTTTATTATAGTTGTTTGTTGATTACTAGCTGATTATAAAGTGAGTATGATAATCTGAAAGTAAAGATCCTAAATAGGATATCTATATGTAAGAGGCATGTCCTACACATCGTTTCTATTGCACAAATAGGTAAGTAAAGCCCTATATACATGTTCTCTACCCATTAATTAAACCAAGTCTGTGGCCAATAATCTAGTCTCATCCAGCTCAAACCAACACACCGGGATATATGCTGCCTACCATATAAAGCCTCATACGGTGCAATCTGAATGTTGGACTGATAACTCTTGTTGTAGGCAAACTCCGCCAATGGAAAGAACTGATCCCAAGACCCTCCAAATTCAATCACATACGTACGGAGCATATCCTCAAAAATCTGAATAGTGCACTCGCACTGTCCGTCCGTTTGAGGGTTATATGTTCTACTCAAATCCGCCCGAGTATCCAACTCATGATGAGTACCTCTATCTGAAATAATAGAAACAAGAATCCCATGCAGGCGAACAATCTCCTTGATTTAAATCTTTGCCAACCGCTCCGAAGAATAAGTAGTACACTCCAGAATAAAGTGGCGGACTTGGTCAGCCGATCCATAATCACCCAAATAGCATCGAACTTTCTCAAAGTCTGTAGGAGCCCAACTACAGATCCATGGTCATCTGCTCCCACTTCAACTCTGGAATCTCTATATGCTAAAGCAACCCACCCGGTCTCTAGGGCTCGTACTTCAGCTGCTAATAGTTGAGGCACCGATATACAAACCTAACTATATCTTTCTTTATCTGCAATCTATGGGCCTCATCCAGAATCAACTACTGAAGCCCATCAATACACAAACTCGACCCAGCATCCTCAATACACCGTCATCACCAATAGTAACATCTCTGGCATCACTATGCCAAACCTTGTCCTTGAGGACAAGAAAAGGAAAGTCATCATACTGAAGCTCCCTGATACAAGAAATTAAGGAAGACCGAGAAACCATTACAAGCTATAACCCGACTAGGCTCCGAAAGATCAAATCTCACAAACTGGCTGGCTAGGCCTGAACATCCTTCAGCATAGGCCTCTCTGATGTTGATAAATAATCCAAACTCCCCAAACTCTCTGCCAGTCAACTTAAAGCACGGCCACCATATTGGTCTTGCCCGGGTGATACAAAATAGTGATATCATAGTCCTTTTGCAACTCTAACCACCTTATCTAGCACAAATTAAGATCCTTCCACTTAAACAGATGTTGTAAACTCTAGCGAATAGTATAAATCTCACAAGGCACATCGTACAAATAATGACACTAGATCCTCAAGGCGTGAACAATAGCATCTAATTTAAGATCATAGACAGGATAATTCTTCTCATGTATCTTCTATTATCGAGACATGTAGGCAATCACCCTACCATCCTACATGGAAACCACTCCTAGGCCAATCGTCGACGCCTCACAATAGACAGTGTAAGACCCAGAACATGTAGGCAATATCCAAATTGGGGAAGTAGTCAAAGATGTCTTGAGCTTCTGAAAGCTCGCCTCACACTCTTCCATCCACTGGAACAGAGCACCCTTCTGGGTCAGTCTGGTTATAGGGGCTACAATCGATGAAAACCCCTCCATAAAACATGGTAGTAACCTGCCAAGCCAAGGAAACTGTGGATCTCTATAGGTGAGGATGGTCTGGGCCAACTCTGCACGGCCTCTATTTTCTTCGAATCCACCTGAATACCCTTACTCAATACCACGTGACCTAGGAATACCACTAAATCCAACAAAAACTCACATTTCGATAACTTAGCAGATAACTTCTTCTCTCTCAGAGTCTATAGCACAGTCCTCGGGTGCTGCTCATGATCTTCTCCACATTAGGAATACACTAGAATATCATCAATAAAGACAATGACGAATGAGTCAAGATATGGACGGAACACACTGTGCATCAAATGCATAAAAGCTGATGGGGTATTGGTCACCCTAAATGACATGACAAGGAACTCGTATTGACCATACCAAGTCGTGAAAGCAGTCTTTGGGATATCTGGGTCCCGAATCTTCAACTGATGGTAACCTGAGCATAATTCAATGTTAGAAAACACTCGTGCACCCTGAAGTTGGTCAAACAAATAATCAATACGAGGCAACGAAAAATGGTTCTTCACTGTAAATTTGTTAAAATGACGATAATCAACACATACGCATAGAACCATCCTTCTTCTTCACAAACATGACAGGAGCATCCCAAGGCGATACAGTAGGCCAAATAAAACCCTTATCAAGCAATTCCTATAACTGATCTTGCAACTCCTTCAACTCGGGAGGAGCCACATGATATTGAGGAATAGAAATGGGCTGTCCAGCAACAAACCAATGCCAAAAGAAATATCTCTATCAGGCGGCATGCTCGGAAGGTCATCGGGAAACACCTCAGAAAAATCCTGTACTACTAGGACTGAATCAACAAAAGGGGTATCAATACTAACATCTCTCATATAAGTTAAATATGTGTCACACCCCTTCTAAACCATACACTAAGCCTTAAGGAAAGAAATAACTCTACTGGGAATGTGATCCAAAGCACACCTCCACTCAACACGCGGTACACCTGGCATAGCCAACGTCACAATTTTGGCATAACAAATAAGAATAGCATAATGGGGATACAACCAGTCCAAGCCCAAGATAATATAAAAAATCAACCATGCTGAGCAACAATAAATCAGCTCTGGTCTCAAAACCACTAAGAGCAACCAAACACGACCAGTAAACACGGTCCACAATAAGAGAATCTCCTACAATAGTAGAAACATAAACAAGGGAACTCAAATAATCCCTAGGTACACCTAAATGCGGAGAAAAATAAGAATACATATAAGAATAAGTAAAGCCTGGATAAAATAGAATTGATGCATCTTTGTAAAAAACCAGTATAGTACCTGTGATAACAGAATCGACGGCAACAACCTTGGTACAGGCAACAAAGACATAGTCTCTAGCCTAGCCTCCCCCTCTAAGGCGACCTCTACCTCCCGACCTCTACCTCTAGCTAGCTGAGCATGTGGGGTAGCGACTGGATCTGTAACCATAGCTTGAGAACTGTATGAGGCACACTGTGGCTGAGAAGTCTGTGAATGTGCACTCTTCCAAACTCTAGGGCAATCCCTCACCACATGGCATATGTCACCACAATCAAAGCAAGCCCTGGGATGATGTGGCAGCTATGGCTGGCTCGGTTCATGTCGGTTGGACAGACCTCTGGAAGCTCCCTGCGCAGGAGGCGCGCTAAATGTTGGAGGTGCGTAATAGGTCTCCAGATGCCTAGGAAGAGCAATAGCACCACTGGCTAATGGAAGAGCTGAATGAACGGGGCGACTCATATAACCCCTACCATTATCACCTGCTACTAGGACACGGGCACTAGAGAATTGGCCCGACTGTCGAGACCTCTTAGCCTCCCTCTCCTCTCTTTCCCTAGCATGCATACCCTAATTCCTCCTAGCAACACTCATCACCTGCTGATAAGAAATATCCATCTCTACTCACGAGCCATGCCAGACCTGATGCTGGGAATAAGACCCTCAATAAACCGGCGAACCCTCTCGCGAACAGTCAAAACCAAGGCTGGTGCATACCTAACCAAACTAGTGTAACGGAATGCATTCTCTGAGACAGTCATAGCCCCTTGAAGCAAATGCTCAAACTCTGTGCACCACGCGTCCCTGAGGCTCTAAGGAACATACTTTCTCAGGAACAGAATCTGAAAACTATGCCCAAGTCAGTGAAGCAGCCTTATCCGGGCTGTCTAACTCATAGATGTAGCGCCTCGAAGCTGGAAAGTAGTGAAGGAAACCCCGCTCGATCATGATATACCCATGGTACGGAGAATATGGTAGCACTTATCTAGAAATCCCATCGCATCATCTGATGCTAAACCACTAAAAACAAGAGGCTTATACTTCTTGAACCTCTCAAGCCTCAACTGCTCATCCTCGGAAGTTGTTGCCCTATCCTCGAGCTGATTATGGAACTATGGGATGTATTGGAATGATATCTGGAACTTGATCAACATGCACTCACTGCTCAGGAGTGAGGGCTGCGTGAGTCTGTGCTGCTCTCCCAGCCTAGGATGTAGCTGCAACAAGCGAAAGCAGCCCTGCCTAAGCCAAAGTGGTGTACATGCTCATGAATGCTAAAGTCTCCTGAAGTGATGGCTAGTAGTAGTATTAAGCATATCAAATGTTTGGAATCCAGTTGGAACTACTGGCGGTACCTCGATGACGGCTCACGTGGGTGCTCTGGCTGCACCACGTGCGTCTCCTCAGCCTCTACCCCGGTCACAGCCTTTGACGGTGGCAGTAGGGGCGCGAGTGCCTGATTATCTCGGGTAGCACGTTTCATAACCATTTGTTAGAGAATAGAAGACAGAGTTTAGAATTGTGACATCAAAATCTCGCACGACCGGAAATCAAATGAAGTGAAATTTTCCTAATAGTTACATGGCCTCTCGTAGATAAGTAGAGACGTCTCTTTAACGATCAACGTGACTCTAATAAACTGCCTTGTGATTTATAACACCTATGAACCTAGAGTTCTGATACCAACTTGTCACGATCCCAGTTTTCCCTCCCCGAACTGGAATGATGGCACCTAGTCTCTATGACTACGTTAGAGTAACAATGGGGAAAATAATAAAAACTTGCAGAAGAAATAATTGAATACCAAAATTAATAGAATGAAATAGTATTTAAAATGTCGCTCGACATGTACAATACAACTTCTCGAAACTAACAACACTTCCCAAAACCCGAAAACCCATGATCACAAGCTAGGAATCCAGTAAAAATGCTCTAACTCCAGAATATCTGCATCAACGGTAAAAATAGTAGGGGTATCACTATAAGAGAGAATGGAGAGAGACTTCTCGGTCTGCGGACGTGGTAGATATACCTCGAAGTCACTGAAGGATCGCCTCGCCTTAAGAGTGATAAGTATGAGTCAAGATACCTGGATCTGTACATGAAAATCATGCGTAGAAAGGGCATGAATACAACACATCGGTACTTAGTAAGTGCCTAGCCTAACCTCGATCGGGTAGTGACGAGGAAGGTCAGGGCCCCTTAAGAGTGGTAAGTATGAGTCAAAATACCTGGATCTGTACATGAAAATCATGCGTAGAAAGGGAATGAATACACCACATCGGTACTCAGTAAGTGCCTAGCCTAACCTTGGTCGGGTAGTGACGAGGAAGGTCAGGGCCATAATGAGCTAAGCTAAAAATATAATGTATGATATAATAAGATAAGCAATACAATTGAAAGCTAACAATAAGAATTTAATAGGAGAAAGTAAGGAACGCAATAATCGAAACAGAGGCAAAAATGAATACAAGGATAATACCCTGGGATCTCTTAGTATCCCGAGGATATCTTAGTATCCTCAATCTGTACTAGGAATCTTTGGGTATCCCGAGGATGTCTTGGTATACTCAATATATGCTAGGGATCTCTTGGTATCTCGAGGATCTCTTGGTATCCTTGATGTACTAGGGATCTCTTGGTATTCCTAGAATCTCTTGGTATCCTTAATATATGCTAAGGATCTCTTGGTATCCCGAGGATATCTTGGTATCCTCAGTATATGTGCCAAGGATCTCTCGATATTCTGCACCTCAGCTCAATCATAAATTCGTTCACGGGATCTCCCGAGATGTCTTCCCGTAGTCCCTAAATAAAACACCCAACAATAGAAAAAGGAAATATTAAATTACGCTCAACTTGATACCAATGCAAAACGAGATAATTTCTAACCTAGCATGCTTCACGTGATGCAAATAAGGCAGTTAAAGCAAATAGAGTAATTTAGTCAATTAAACATGCTTCTCTAGGCTAAGAGCATTTTTACATTCCAAGTAGTGTAAGCAAGAAACGAAAAACACAATATAAGGCTATTTTATTTAAAAAAGGATTTTCAACAATTAGCACAAGTACCCACTCGTCACATTGCATACAAGGCATTTCAATTATCACAATACCAATCCCAAGAGGAGAGTCCCTCACACAAGGTTAGACAAGCCATTTACATCGAACCGTCTTAATAATCAACTCGAGACCACATTCTTGCCACGAGTACTTGACTCCAAATGGCCCAAATCTATTCAATTAAATTTCATACTATAAATAACACTTCAAGCAACTAATTCTATAAAGAAACTATAAGCTAATACACGAAATTAGGTAAAATAATAAAAACGCCCCTCTGGCCCACATCTCGAAATCGCTTGAAATTTACAAATTCTGAATCTTCATACTTTCACGAGCTCATATATATAAAAATTACTCCAATCCGATATCAAAATCATGATCTAAACTCAATTATTTGGCCTAAGAACTCTCTCCAATGTTTTCCAAATTTTCCCCTATTAATTCAAAAATTTTAGGATGGATTCAAGTGTAGATACATGAAATTAGTCTAAATCGAGCAAGAATTACATACCCAAAACACCAAGGTGAAAATCTCTCTTCAAATCGCCAATTCTGAGCTTCGAAATCAAATTTTCAAAGTTTTTAGCTAAACCCTCGAAATCTCCTATTTCTGCCCAATTGTTTCTGCATCTGTCGTTTTGGGACTGCATCTGCAGTCCCGCTTTTGCAGACCAAAGGTCGCATTGCGACAATTACAAACCCAGCCTAATTTCTACGTCTACGACTCCTCATATCCATATGTGGTACAACTTATGCGGAAACTCCACCGCTCCTGCGGCTCCTGCGTAGCTTCCCTATTTCTACTTCTACGATATCAAATGCCGCTTCTGCGGCTCCACACCTGTGAGAGTTAAATTGCATGTGCGGTTATGACAGATACTAGCAGTTTCAGCTGCTTCGAACCATTCCAAAACCTCCCGTCAACCATCCAAAATTCTCCCGTCCCCAAGGACTTCAACCAAAGGCACCAACAAGTCTAATACCACTATCCAAACTTATACCAATCCTTAAAAAATCTTTAAAAAAATCAAAATGATGAATCAACCACGGATTCAATCTTAAGAACTCCAAAACTCTAGAAATACACTTTCGGTCAAAAAGTCAATTAAATCTCGTCCGAATGAGCTAAAATTTTACACATGCGTCATATTTAACACCACAGAGCTACTCCAACTTCTAAAATTTCATTCCGCCCCTTGGATCAAAATCTCACTATCGAATTGGAAAACATTAAAATTCGACTTTAGGCATTTCAAGCCTAAATTAGCTGCGAACCTCCAAAGCACAATCCGAACACGCCTCTCAGCCCGAAATCACCAAACGGAGCTGATCAAACAATCGGATTTCTATTCCAAGGCCACCTTCACACTATTAGAATTACGGTGAAATTTTCAACACTTAAGCTCTCATTTAGGAACTAAGTGTCCCAAAACTCTCCGAAACTCAAAATTGAACAATCTTGGCTAATCAAAATAGTATAAATAAATACGGAAAAAGCGGTTAATAAGGAACCAGGACATAAATTCTTAAATAACCGACTGGACTGTCACACCTTCTTAATATTTTCAGATGAAAGAATGCACGATCCTTCAAGGTCAAGAAGAAACAATAATTTTTTTGGCACGAGAATTTTGGATGAACTCATATATATGTGCTATTTTTTTAATTAAATTGCGAATTAAAATGCCTTAGTGGCAGTGGCGGATCTATATACAGTAGTATCGTTGTTTAAGCACCCATTGCATTTGACCAAATTTAGTAGATTTATATAAGCTATTATCAAAAAATTTAGAGAAGTGTTGAATGAGCACCCACAAGTAAACTCATTTTCTCTCTTTGTTTGAATTTTTTCGGCAAATACTTATGACTATAAAATCTTAAATCCGCCACTGCTTATTGAAATGCTTAAATGTACTAGTATAAGATAATGTATAGTTTATTTTTTCCGCAGCTATATTTTTCTTCTTGTCGTCAGATCTAATTCTTTTTTTTTTTTCCACAAGCATCGCACATTTAAATATTTTTCCCATTATAGATTTATGTCTACATTAATACCTATATAGAACTGAAAGAAAACCTTAGCGGGATTATCGTTTGATTGTGATATTTATATGGTTATAAATTATGTGGGAATACAAAAATAACAAAAGCTAATTCACATCCGAGTAAAGATATAGTAAAAGTAAAACCATCATATACTAATAATCGATATATTAGCAGAATACAATTTGTAGCATCATCAAAACAAACTAAAAAGTACAAAATAAAAAATGATACCTAGTAATATGAATTCAAACTTAAGTACATTAATCATGTGTATTTTCTAGAGAAGCCTTTGAAGAAGACAAATGTTAAGCCTCATTTTTTAACTGCTCCAAACGATTATTCATGTTATAAACTGTTGTACTCAACCAAGCTTCAAACTTTGTTATTTCATCCGCATTAAACTGCTCAATTGACTCCCACCAATATCTTTGGCCGTTTTCTTTCATGTTGTCAAGCAGGCGAGATTGAGCACTTGCAACTTCTTTTATGTTGTCAAACACTTGTTTCCTATTGTTGAGTTGATTCACTTTGTTTCGTGCATGAATCGCAACTAGGCTACTGCTTTCACTTAATTGCATATTAGGATTTAAAAAACGATCAATAATCGCTTCAGATGTAGGATGAAAAAATAAAAAAGGCTTACCAGTAAGGGAAAAAAATACAATTCCAACATCAACATTACATAGCTTAACAAATTCACTAACCTTTTTATATAAACCCGAACGACGCTTTGAAAATGTCGCATAGCGGTCATCTTCACTTTCTATCTTTTTCATTGGAATCTTTTGTCGTCCTCTAGTCTGCTTACCCTCCATCGCTAATAAAATTATAAGGAAGGAGTATAATATAAAACTTACTGATGAATAGTTTTATTTAAGAAATGACACTTATGAGAAATAGAATATCATGGCTATTTATATACATCAAGGCTTCATTCTAATAAATTTCTAGGCAAGTATTATAAATGAAAGTAATCAAGGAAATCTAAACTTTTAAGTTAAAGAAATAAATATTTTATCATTCATACAAAATTTACCAAGTTGTGATTCGAAATTAAGTATCAGAATCATTGAAATTTAACTCATATAGGAAAATAATTTAATTTGTTTAGAAATTCATGAAAAAACTTGTAGTTTAAATTAACTCGGGTCAGATTTTAAATTTAACTTGAATAGGAATATTTTAATAAATTAAAATAATAAAAATTAAATTTTCCAAATGCACCAACATTAACCAAATCTGAAATTTTAAGTGTAATTGAAAAGTTTTAATGTTTTTACTGAAATAAGTGCAAATGTAATTAGAAGATAACCAAATTGAGAAAAAATATTAGAACTGCATTACTACAATAAAAATCGTAAATTACTTGAACTAGGCAAATAATTAATTACTCACTAATTTTATCAAGACTATTTTTAAAATGCAATATAAATAAGAGGGACACAAGTGCATATTAAATATGTTCTCAAATATACGAAGAACACTACAACTTGAATTATACGATAAATTGTACACATGACACTCTAGAATAAGGTGGATCCGGGATTTTAAACTTTATGGGTTAAAATTCAAAATACAATCGCATCACGTCTAATTTATTGGGTTCAAATTTATTTTTTCACTTATTCAACTGGATTTTAACACATATACAAGGCCTAAGCCAAAGTCATTGGGTTTAATGTATTCATTAGCTCCGCCCTGGTATGAAATGTACAATTAAAAGTAACTCGAGATATCAAAATATCCTTGGTCGTCTAAAGAACCTTCACTTATATATAGTAACTAATCTTAACCTTCACTTCCTGCACTAAATATAAAACTTTGAAAAATTAAATAAACATTATATTAATTTTTGTTTGAGTTAAAAATTAATGTTAACAAAAGTGTATGTCTCTAAAAATGATAAATGTTGATTCTATTTAGCTAACTTAATAAAGTAAGAAACTTTAGGCATAAATCCTTAATCATCTCATTCAAAAAAACTGATAAAAGGCAGTCTTTTTTTTTCACGACCAAAATGCAATTATTTTATTTTCTTAATCAATAAGAAATACAACAGTAATTTTTTTCAAAAGATTAAAAATTGCTATTGCTAATGTATTGGATTTAATTCTTATGTTTTGATTAATCTGCTTTTCCTGCGTTTTGTAATTGACTTTCTTTCTCTGTCTTATTACATAACCGTACATTTGAAAATTTCTTTCTATGGAAGTAAGGGGTCGTTTGGTATGCAGACGAAATTATTTCGGTATTATTGTTCTGAAATTATAATTCATGGACTAATTTATCCCAGGTGAGAGGCGGGATAAAATAATACTAGATTTGATTTGATAAGGTGGGATAAGATGGAATATTCAGGATTACATTTGGGACAAAGTTTATACCATATTTGATTGTTGGTATAAATTTATATTACCAATCAAATATAATATAAATTTAGCACCACACTTTATCTCACCTTATTCCGTGTACCAAACAACTCCATAGAGCCTAAGATTGTCATGGAATTTCTTAATGTTAATAGATTCTGAAAGGATATATTAATTATGAGCAAAATATAGAGTTTATGTTAAGAAAATTTTAATTTTGGCACATATCATTAGTTACACACCTAAATTGTTCATAGTCTTAACTACTCACCCGAACTTTGTTATTTAATATTTGATATCCTATGGTCGATGACATGACAAAGCACATTGATACTTTAATTTAGGCGTGTTAGAGTGAAAAAAATAATTTTCAGATACGATAATTTTTGTCAATTATCTCACAGTCAATACAATACTTATTTGTATGAATTGTGTATTTCTTCTTGCTTCTTCTTAATATGCAATGCATATCTTATCCCCATTTAGTTTTACATTTATATATTTTTTTATTTGAAAATAATGGCTTTGATTCAACTGTGTTTTGCTTTTTTAGGGTCAAAATTGTAATAAATTTTTGACTGAAAGTCCATCATTTGAGCCAAATAAAAATGGTTTTATCCAAAATAATGGAGTATCAACATCGTATTTCATGTTATTTTTCCTTAGACAAATGACTTATTTTTATTTTAATTATATATCTTATTTTCGAGTCAAATTAGTAAAAAGGAGTTGTTGGAGCTCCATTGTGTTTTGCCTAATAATTATGTACAACCAGAATAATAAAGTTGCAATCATATAATTTATTTTTATTTTTATTTTATATGCAGCGATTATTTATTTTAACTTTGTAGTTTTTGGGAGAACAAAATATGTAACTATGCTTGCTTAAAGCTCTATTTTTTGTCAAAGAAAAAGTTGTAAGTAAAATAATGTACTACAAACTAAGTAATGTTTCTTTTTATATATTTTTAGATGCATTGATTATTTATTTTAATTATATATTTCTTCTTTTTTAAATAAATTTGTCAAAGTTTATACTGAAATTTTATCATTTAAACCAAATAAAATAGACATATTTAGTTGTTAAATGATAACTTACCCATCAAAATTTTAAGAATATTAATTGCTTTCGTTTGAAAAGGAAAATAAAGCGGCAAAGTTGGTAAGAACTCAAAAATTACACAATGTGTTCGTCGTTGTTCTTATCAGAAAAGAAACTTGCTTTCCATACTTTTATACTTTTTAAATATTTTTTTTTTGTTATTGGGAAATATATTTAATATCAAATAAAATTAAAAAATGAACAAATAGTTATAGAGAAGCAATATTCTCAATTCAGAACGACGGTAGAATAAAGCTCATTATTTTAAAAGGTAAATAATTTATAAAAAGTAAATCTTATTTGATTTTTGTGTCCTAATTATTAGGACTTCTAACGTGACAAATCAAATAAGAAAAATTCTAATGAACAATGTTTTAGTTATTCTGTGAATAAAAGTCAATTATATATATATATATATATATATATATATATATATATATATCCAAAAGGTTAAGATCAATCTTTCAGTTA
Source organism: Nicotiana benthamiana (assembly GCA_034376525.1). Taxonomy (NCBI): domain Eukaryota; kingdom Viridiplantae; phylum Streptophyta; class Magnoliopsida; order Solanales; family Solanaceae; genus Nicotiana; species Nicotiana benthamiana. The sequence goes on along the minus strand of CM067324.1, from coordinate 23,630,382 downwards.
TTCAGTGAATAAAAGTCAGCATGTGATTATACCTCAAAGGTCAAAAACAACGCATGAGATGTTCAAAGACATGACCTTTCTTTGCCTTCAATTCTGTGATATAAGTTCAAGTCACGATGTAGCAATATAGAAGAGAACAAGTTAACTATCTGCCTTACAACTCAAGCAATTGTGCAATTTTAAAAGAATAAACTCGAAAAAGAAGAAATTATTGAGTATTGCTATACATCAAACATTTTACTAACCCCGAGTAATTAGTACCATCAAAATTATAGCTATCAAATCAAGGGTAGAATCCTTGCTTATCAAGGCATCCACGTCCCTTCATGCCGTCCCGCAAACAACCTCCCTTCTTTATCAGATTTATGACATAGATTTGCCATCTGTAACAAAAGAAAGACAATGCGAAAAGTAAGCTATTGAATTAAAATTTAAATATCATTAGTACAACGGTGAAAAACAAAAAGAATCATCAATTAATAAAGAAAATCGACAAAAGCCTAATAATTCCACGGAGCTGTAAATACATAAAATTGATTGAACCATGTTTAGTTGTCCAAAATACTGCAAACTTGTAAACCAAGAAAAAGTTCCAAATTGCAAGATCTACTTGAAATAGAATGGGAGCGCACGTGTTTCTACTGCTCAAATATTTATATGAGCACACCCACTTTATTGAAGATGAACCCTCGATTAAATTAAAATAATTAGCCCTAAAGCCAAATCAAACCACGTATAGAGGTATCATAGGGTCACTTCTGTACCTCACAACAAGAAGATCGAATATTGTTTATAGTGTATGTCCTTGTGCTGGTTTTCAATCCAATCTAAACGGAATATCATCTGAAAGCTACTAAGAGAATTCTAAGATATCTCAATGTGATGCATGACCTAGTTCTCTACTATCCCTTAAGAGATAACGTTGACATAATAGGGTATGCTGATGCTGACGATGTATCTGGCTGATAGGAAAAGCACTTCTAGCATGGCACTTTTTCTAGATTCATGTCTAATTTCATGGGGTATAAGAAAAACAAAACTCGGTGTCCCTCTCTACCCCAGAAGCGTAATATGTGACTGTTGCTTCTTGTTGTGCCCAAATGTTGTTGATCAAACAATAGTTGGAAGACATTTGAGTGCTCTATGACTGTGTACCTCTCCTATGCGACAATACAATCGCACAGAACATGGACAAAGATCTAGTTTAACATAAGAGAACAATACAAATTGATGTGCGTCATCACTTCCTTAGAGAAAATGTTGAAACAGGGCTCATCTGCATGAAATTTTGCAGCATAGAGGATCAGATTGCTCTGATGACCCTAAACCTAAATCATCTCCCAAATATATCCGAACCATCGGAACTCCCATCCGAGCCCTCTAATGCTTAAGTCAACATCTGGTTGGCTTTTCTAACTTAAGCCTTCTTAAAAGAGACTAAGTGTCCCAAACCTTCTCAAAACCTTTCCGAACACAGGCCAACCAACCCGATCATATTGAAACCAATATTTAAGGCCAATAGAAGCACAAATGGGGAAAATGTAGGGGTAGCTCATGGGACGACGGCCGAGCCGTCACATCCACCCTTTCATAAAATAACGTTCATCTTCGAACGAGTCAAGAAACGTGCCTAAAGCCTCAAATAGGTTGGGATATCTGCTCCACATCTCCTGCTCAGCCTCTTAGGTAACCTCCTCTATGGGTCGATCTCTCTACTGCACCTTCACTGAAGTTATATCTTTTGATCTCAACATCGGAACTTGATGCTCCAAAGTTGTTGGCTCCACATCATAAGTCAAATCACCCTCCAACTAAACCGTGCTGAAACCCAGTTAATGAAACGGGTCCCCAGCATACTTCCAAAGTATAGAAACATAGAATACTGGGTGCACACCTGATAGGATGGGTGGAAAAGTAATCTCATAAGCCATCTCCCCAATCCTTTGGAGTACCTCAAAAGGTCCAATAAACCATGGACTTAATTTACCCTTCTTCCCAAACCTTATTACACCCTTCATGGGTAAATCCTCCAACATAACCATCTCACCAACCATATAGGATACTTCACGAACCTTCCTGTCATCATAGCGCTTTTGCCTCGTATCGATGATTTATTCGACCAGCTTTAAGGAGAGAGAGTATTATATTCACCTAATGCTTGAGCAGAGAACATTTTGAAAGAAATTGCTTGGCACTAGGGTTGATAAAACCCAATTGAAAACCTAGTCCCTCAATGATTGGCTACGAAAGATATGTACAAGTAAAATCGATAAAAAGTATTTTTTTGTATTAGTGATCCGACGGTGCCGAGTGGAAGGGCCTTCGCTCAACGGATAAAAGTTACTCTAGGGATAACAGGCTGATCTTCCCCAAGAGCTCACATCGACGGGAAGGTTTGGCACCTCGATGTCGGCTCTTTGCCACCTGGGGTTGTAGTATGTTGCACATTCTAACTTATCTCCATACCGTTACAAGTAGACATGCATGATGATTACAAAGCAAAGAAGAAGCTAATGCACTACACATTGGTCAAAGGATCAGGTTTACATTTGTAAAAAACGGTCAGGGAACCTGGTTCCCTGGACACAGGTTAGTAGTTCCTTTGTACTTCAATGCACAACTTTTAAACAGTTGAAATGGTACCACTTCATCAATTTTCAGTTTCTTTTCTTTCTTGTTGTCTTAACCTAAACGTCTCGCCTCTTTATGAACCGACCTAACTTTCCAAATTGCCACCCACTATAACTGGTTCCATACCCCTATTAAATAGAGTCTGAAACTAAAATATGATTTTTTTGGACAAGTAGCACCTTAATAGGTGTAAAAAAAAGAATATATTTTTATATATAGTGCCCAAATACTGGGCGTTATATATTAACGTTAATTGTGCTATTAATATATAGCACCAAGCATTTAGGCACTATATATAAAAGTTGACACGCCCAGATATAGTGCAAAAATACCCAAATCTATACCCCTTTTTAAAAAATGATCCGTCTTCTGCATCACGACGATATGCTTCTCCTTCCTCAATATTTTACTCCTTCTTCTTGGTTTCCCACTCCCATACCCGCTGCCCCACCATTTAAAAAAAAAAGCTTTAGCCCCCCCCCCCCCCCACGTGACATAAAAGATGAAGAACGTACATCACACATTCGAGTAGAGTTTCGTATTATTGTTGATTCACACTTCCAGAGTCAAAATTTCAATTTATTTGCTTTCTGAAAATTCCAAATCGAGGTATTTCGGTTTATTTAAAGTTTAAACTTTTATAATAATGCATATTATTTGATTTCTATATGTTCTATTTCCGTTTGTGTTTTTTTTCCGAATCCGGATTTAATATTAGTGTTTTATAAAAAAATATAAATTTGTCAAATTAATTTATCTGTTAATATCCTGGTTTATATATATGTTTCTTCATGCCGGTTTGTGTTTTATTTGCAATTAAATTTTATTTTTTGTTTATGTTTAGTTTAGATTTTTTATTAGCGTAGTAAAATATAGACTTTTTAAGCGTAGTAATGTGTAGACCCTTTTAGCGTAGTAAAATTTAGAGCCTTGTAGCATAGTAGTTTGTAGTATTTTAGCTTAGAATTTCTTTTGTTTAAGTATCTTATACTGGTAGTTGAAAATGTACACTTTGTACTTTTAAGTTAATAATTATATCAACACACATAATTATTAATGATAGTTTGGTGCTTTTGAGCCTCAAAATATCGAGCCAGAACCCATAGGTGTGCGTATATATATATATATATATATATATATATATATATATATATATATATATATATATATATATATATATATACATATATATATATATATATATATACATACATATATATCTATGTATATATATACATACATATATATATATATATGTCTATGTAATTTGCATAATTAAGTTATTAAAAATATAAATTTAAATTATAAAACAAACACATAATTATTAATGATAGTTTGGTGCCACTAAGCCTCAAAATTTCGAGCCCCGAACCCTTACAGAAAAAATACAATTAATGTTGTTTTGATTTGCAGTTGACGACAAGGACACGACTATACATCCCGACGTCGCACGTTGGATATATTAGCCCTACAGCCCCAGCATAGATCCGAGTATATATGGGACGAACAGTTTCTTAAGAAGACTTACCGGGTCATGAAAGGGGATCTATTGTGGGAGTTTTTGAGTCCTCCTCGCGTTCTACATCCTCGCGTGGTCCATTACCTGGAGGAGATAGGATTATCAGGATTGGTCGGATACAGCTCGATTGGGCTTTGATCATGGCCTTGATTGAGTGGTGGCGACCAGAGACACACACTTTCCATCTTCCCATCGATGAGGCCACCATCACACTCCAGGATGCTGGGATTTTATATGGCCTGTCCGCTGATGGCTTGCCAGTTTTACTGCCTGCGACCATGAGATATTATAATCGACAGTCTTATTAGGATATGCTGCATATTCTCATGGGTTTCAGGTCAGAGGACGAGGATGTAGCATCTTGGTCAATTCGTATGCAGCTGGTCCCCATTAGAGACCAGATGGTGTATATCCACCATACTATCATCGACGAGTCAGCGGAGGTGGATGTACAGAGATATACGAGGTTGCTGTTGCTCCTTCTACTTTGGGGGTCTTGTTCTCGAACACTTTGGGGAACCTAGTGAGCCTCTGTTGTTTGCATCATATTGTCCGGTTTGAGGATACAACAATCTACAGCTGGGGTGGTGCTGTCATCTCATATTTTTACAGGAAGATGTGTCGGGCATGCATTGGCACATAAAAAGAGACATTGGTGGCTTTCTACCGCTTCTACATGTGACAACATATTAAAATAATATGTCCATTAGTTACAATCCTACCAAGTTATAGTTAATCTTATACTTAACGTCAACTTTGTATGTTAGGTTTGGGTCTGGGAGTGATTTATACAGTTTCGGCCACCTCTTCCACTTCTACCAGCTAATGTAGAAATTTCACAACTCCCTCTAGCCTGTAGGTAGGTTATGCGTCCTACTCTTGCACGAGAGTATGATGCCCATCATAATCTCCGCCTCTACAGGGATGTGTTGGATCTGCTATAGGACGCACATGTAAGTCTCTAACTAAACTTTCCTGTTATAGATTAACTTAGTGTTTCGCATACTAATGGTTTGTGTTCTTATTTGATAGTTCATCTAGATATCGTACAACGATGATGTAATAGGTACCCTGCCAGCGTATTGCACGTTGAGCTGACATAATTGGAGGGCTTCTGTCCCGCTCATATGCCTCGATATTGTCGAGCATCATGCATCCGATTGGGTATTTCATCAGTTTGGCCTACCACATCATATACCGAGTTCACCTGCATGACATGCTTTACATTATGACAGGGATGATCAGTCCAGGACGAACGACACATTTATGGCATGACTTGACCAGCAGTTGGGTACTTAGGACAAGCGAGGGGACTTGACCCTACCTCCGCAGCACTTTCCTATTCAACGTTATATGCCATGGTATCGCACTGTTTCACGACTTTTTATCGGGAACCGAGTTCATCAGGCACACGGTCGGTATGTCCCACACGCCAGGAAACATGAGGCCCTGTTGTGTTTTCTATTATTATTAATTGTATACCTGTAATTTAGTGCCAAATATGTAGTTTATATTTTTTACTTTATGCAGCCAATTGGATTGCATACAGTCTATAAAATGGGGCAGCAGATGTAGAGTCATGTCCACAATCATGTGGCCATGTAGGATTATAGTCGTTGATTCATGAATGTGGCTGCTCAGACACTGCAGCAAGTCCGATCAAATCAGCATTTGGCACATGAGGCTGATTATATGGACCAAGCGCACAACCAGCGAGGTCGTTGTATCCCACGAGCTGGTGGTGCCCGATGAGCTGGTAGTGCTGGATGACGTGGTCATGGCCAGATAGGAGGTGGTCCCCAACAACAGGGCGTTGAGGCTCTAGCTGATGATGTTGCTGCTGATATGGCAGGTGGCATGCATGAGACGAACATGACGTCTTACAACCTTGGAATTTATCGTACTCCAGTGCCATCGCAGGTGATTCCATCGGGTCAATTATTGATCATATGCTTGGATATTCAAGGAGTGGATTGGGGTAGATACTTCCCAGGCCCATCTACCAATGATGGCGATCACCGACCCGAGATTTTCATAGTGTGTGCCAACTGAGTTATGGCTCCATATCACATGCGCAGGTATGAGTTTATTAGTATTGAATTTGAATTTGTTTTAATTGGAAATTATTTATTTTCTTTAACTTTATTAATTTCCTTTTTAAGGATTTATGCGATGCTGTGACAGATGACTACATTCAGGATCCAGACACGATGATGGTAAGACATTATAAATTGTTGTGAATTGTTATGTAGTTTTCTATACTAAGTTTTATATTATTATGTAGCCTTCTACTGGACCTGACAGCGCCATCGATATATGTCACCCTGCACCGCATTCGGCTATAAAGAGACGACTTGATGATGATGATCCTGATAGCATACCCAGGCGGGAGGGGATACGCCTCAGGCCGGTTGCTGCATTGAGACACACCGGATGCAGGACACATTGATTCGACCTTTTTTTTAATTTCGTGTAAATCATATTTTTGTATACATTAACAACAATATTTAATCAAATATGCCTATTACTTTTTTTTAGTTCTCCATTTTTTTGTTAGTTTCATAAAACAACACAAGCACTTAAACTTAACTTCCACTTCAATTAAAATAAAATTTAGTACAACAGACAAGGAAAACATTACTACAACACAAACACAAACATAGCAGGACAACATAATAAAAATACATGAAATATGAAAAATACACAAAATACATACATGCCAATGTTTAGCTCCGGTTGCCATTTATTCTCCGCTCCAACCACTTAAATCGTTCTTCCAGTTGTTCTTTTTCTTCTTCTACCTCTTTCAGTTTCACCTTCACCTCCGCAAGTTCCCATTTATATTTTTTACATTCCTTTTGTGATTCACAATTCCGTTGTGTTTTTCATTTTTCTTCTCCCACCTCCTTCAATGTCGCTCTCAAGTCTGCAATAATTCTATTGCTTTCTTTTTCTTGTTCCGTTATCTTAAACACACATTATGAAGATATTGCAGTTGTTCTTTGTAGCATTCCTGATAACATGGTTCATCAACCCATTCCTTAAAATCACTAATAGGATCGCCGGGAACCTTGTAAAACCGGTTCATACAATGCCAGTAGCAGCGTCCAACTTTAGCACCGTCCCAGCAATTTTGCATCGAGCATGCTTTTCCACACTTGCACTTTTGTGGACGAAGAGGTTGAGCCATTTAATACAATATTTGATTTTAGTAAAAAAGCTTTATTTTTAATGAAATATTTGCTTTTAGTAAATTTTGAGCATACAAAATTACTACAATGAGCCCGTTGTTGGCGAGATAAAATACATTACTTACTAAATAATGGCACTATATTTTGCGTGGTAAACATCATGATGTCGATAAGAAAACTTTATGTCAGCTGGTCAACTTTTTCAGTTCGACAAGACAACATGCATAACATACTATCTAATGGCGTTATATTGTGTGTGTTAAATATCATGATGTTGACAAGATGTCTTTATGTGAACTGGTTAGCTTTTTCAGCTTGACAAGACAACACACACATAACGTAGTATCCAACCGCACTAAATACATATAATACTATCTAATGACGCTATATTTTGTGTGTTAAATATTATGATGTTGACAAGGCAACTATATATCAGCTGGTCAGCTTTTTTAATTCGACAAGATAACACACACAAAACTATATATTTAACCGCGCTAAATATATAGACAATTTTATTAAATTATTGTTTTATTTAGGTAAAATGAAAAAGCACAAATCATAATTAACAAGCATAATTTTATTTTATAAATCTTGAAACATAGACATAACAACTAATTATTACAACATCAACTCATGGGTAGTTAGGTACACTAGAAGAACACCCACCCCGAGCTTGAGTATTGTTGCTCCACAAAGGACATTTTCTACGGTTTTGTCCTGTTTGCGAGCGAGCATATACCATATTTGCGCGCATAAACGGTATCACTAACATCCATTTGGTTCCGTATACGCGTTCTCTTCTACACCTGCATTTTACGCAAATAGAACTTGTTACACACCATTTTAAATGGTTCCGAAGGCCAATAATGCTCAACACCCACTGGCCGTAATTAACCACTCTATGTGTTTAAATACTTGAAAATACTATATTGTTGATCAACATAGTTGGTTGCACCTGAATCAACTTGTTGAAAGCACTTGATGGCATGTGAGCAAGGCATGTGGTAGATGGACCATTTTCCACAAGAGCATAACCTTGTAGATTTATTTACAGTATGCACATTATTACCCCGATTTTGATTGATAGAAATGCGAACTTCAAAAACATTTGTTTTGTTATAGTACTACAAAAATGAATGCCAATGTGCTCGCCATCTGTATTTCTCAAATCTCTGCATCAACACTGGCATAATTCAACACCCTTTTTCATCAATGGTGTTGCATCTGCAGACCTTTCAACAAAACTCTCTGCCATTTGCTTGAACGACATCAGCACTATGGCTGTGACAGACAATCCTCTTGCCGATATTAATAACCCGTTGAAAGACTCTGATATATTTGTAGTCAGAGTTCCCCATCGTCTTCCACCATCCGCATGTAAAGTCTACTTTTCAGGGTTATCTCGCATTAACCAATGATAAACCGCCTCGTCTTCTTGCCTGATATATTCTATGTGCCTTCGAAATTTATATTGTTGGTGGTCTGTTGCTACCAGCCACATCAAATCATGTAGATCCTCATTTAGATATGCCTTCTGGAAATTGGCTATAAGGTGCTTAACACAGTAACGATGGTAGGCATAAGGTTCTTGCCATGCAGGCAAGTTCTCCACAGAACTTAAGATACCACCATGCTGATCAGATATTAGACAGATACTGGAATGCTGTTTGACAATGTGCTCTTTCAAGTGGTTCAGAAATAGCGTCCATGTCTCTTGGCTTTCATTGGCACAAATAGAAAAATCTAGAGGAAATATATGTCCATTAGCATCTACTGTCACGGCTATCAATAGCTTGATATTGTACTTTCCATAGACATGAGTGCCGTCTACGGATATTACGGGGAAAAAATTAAAAAACCCATCAATTGCTCGTTCAAACGCCTACAACACGTAATTGAATATATATTCTGGTTTACCCGGACTCCGCTCAAGCTTCCACTCAACAACTCCTGGGGTTAAACAGCTGCAGTGCAGCCACGTACCTAGACAGATCTGCAAATGACTTATCCCAGTTACCATAGACTATTTCAAACGCTCGTTTGCGCCCGAGAAATGCCTTTCTTTTAGTAATGGTATGGCCATGTTCCTGGTGGACTTGATTTTATACCTTATGGAATGTTCGATGTGTGGAATAAGAACAAGATAAATCGAGTAAATATCCAAGTTGAAGTGATTTTCGCTGAATGTGTCCATTTCGCATGTGTTGCTGGGAATGTATTTACCCACTTTCCACATACCTTTCTTCTTCTTGGTCGCCTAGAACATCAAATTACATGGCCAAAAACACCTGCGGCGGACAGCCTTGTATACCATCGAACTTGACTCCCATACTTGCATCTCATGACACTCTTTTACGTTGTGCATTTTTCATACTTGCATCTCATGACACTCTTTTACGTTGTGCATTATACAAGACCTGCTTAGGCACGCTTTATCAGGAAAAAGAATCCCATTTGCAAGCACCATTGGTCTAGACTCATCCCACATTGTTGTCCGGATTTCATCAAAATCCCTTGTGAGAGCTTCCACATCCAGCACAGTTGGTAAGTTATCAATGTAAGGAATCTCCCTTGAATAAAACGACACTACGAACTTGTACACTATTCGTCTAAGGGGGTCTCTCTTCAAATCAGGTCCTTCCTCCTCATCCTGTGCATCACCATCCTCACGAAGAAAGGGTGTATCATCTCCGAATTCATCGTCATTGTTATTGTAATCACTGTTCTGTTCCTCACTCTGTGCATCTTCCAAATCATGATGTAATACATCTTTTTTGGGAAATTGAGTGAGTACGTGTGGTTCAACTTGCTTCTTTTCACTGCACAACCAAAAAAAATATAAGCTACGGAAGTAATAAATGCTTTCCATATGGCTACATCACTTCACTTACAAGTCGTAATATGATGAAATTCCATGGTGAACACTTTCAATTAGGTGATGACTACCAAATGGGCCACTTGTAAAATTCAAATCCGACCGGCCACCCCAATTACATATATGAGCGTCAATAAAAGTTCAATACGGAAAAAATATACATAATTAACATAAATTAAAATTGAAGTTAACCACTCGTCTTGTGAGTTATGGAAAGCAGATTATGAATTATTATCTTGCTGCTCATTCGCGGGCGGTGATAAGTTTAAATCAATAAAAACGCTTTCATCCGGAACCTTTTTGGCAAAAACTGCTCCAGAATAACCACCCGATAATTTGGGGTTATCTCTACTACGCGCAACCTCGTTTTTTGGAACGTCTTCGACTTTCAAGTACATCTCCAACATTGTGATTACAAGAAATTCTCGAAATTCGTCTGGAGTCCTCAGAAAATCACTCAAAGTTTCATCATCGTCGATGTTAAACTCCAAGAAAAACAGAAACCCCTTGCGGAGTGATGGAATACAAACATCTTCTGGTTACTATAAGTATCACAGAACGTTTCCTCACACTCATTTTTTTTGCTAACAACGATATCAATGTATCGTACTTGATTGTAAGTAGCAATATAAAATGACACTTAGCAGGTAAACTATAGCCCAAAAGTTATTATCCATCACAACCTCACCCCCTCCCCCAATATAATGAAACTCTTATTCTACGCTCTTCAGACATAATGAAAAAATTCTGGAGAATTTAACAATAATAAACGGTTCAACAAGAGTTAAAAATATTTTTGAATAATTTTTTATACAATCCTAACCTCTTTGCATAAGAAATGGCTAGCAAGTATTTTTTTATATATATAGCGCCCAAAAATTTGGCGATACGCTTTTAAATTATTAAAATCAGGAATTATTGGTGGGCCAGGAAAAAAAGTTTAGAGCCCAAATACTAGACGCTATACCTGAGCATGTCAGCTTTTTATATATTGCACCGGGTATTTTGGCGCTATTCCTTGGCGTGTCAGCTTTTTATGTATAGTTCCCAAATACTGGCGCTATACCTTCACGACACAGTTAACGTTAATATATAACGCCCAGTATTTGGGCACTATATAAAAAATGTCTTATTTTTTACACATATTAAGGTGATACTTGTCCAAAAGAACCACATTTTGGTTCCAGACTCATTATATAATCCCTCTCAATCACTTTCACAACTATCCACATCAAATAATTTGAGTCTGTTTTAAGGAAAAGTAAAAAGGAAAAGAAGAAGAGGAGACTTGTGAAAGATAGGAAGATTGCCTCCTGCACAAGTTGTGAATGCTGATGATGAGGTCGAAGAGCAACATGATTCCGTGATTCATAAGTCCTTAAAGAACCTTCCTGTTCCAAAGGCCAAAATGGACTCTTCTATGGTTAGAAAAGAGTTGAGAAGGGTTGAGGGTGAAAAATCTGTTGAAAAAGCAAGTGAGATGGGTGTGAAAAATGTTGAGGGTGAAAAATCTAGTGACAATCTGGTTGAAGAGTTTGGTGAGCTTAGGGATGGGAAGTCCGCTGACAAAGTGTCATCTACTGATAAAGGAAAGAGTACACGAAAATCAATGAAAAAAGGTTGTTCTAATGAGGAACATGGTTTCTCAAAGAAGGTCAAGGGTTATGTAACCCAGGGGTCTAAGAAGGAAAAATTAAAGAATCAGAAAGTGATGTGGGGCTCCACATTTGCCCCTGATATTCTAGATATGGCTGGTATGCATCAATTAGTAGAAATATATGAATTTCAACAGTGGATACTTCTGTTCACATGTGACAGTCCCAAAGTGTATGAGGAATAAGTGTAGAGTTTTTATGTCGACTTCTTTATAGTTGAGGATAATCATATTTGTATTATGGTGAATGGTGTTGATTTTGTAATAGACTTTGTTGTGCTGGGATCTATTTTGGGAGTGTCTGCGAAGGGTTTGTCTTCTATTTAGGAAACTTTCTCTTCGAACGTTAGAAATGTATCTTGAAGGATGCAGCAGTCAACACGGGGAACGGGCAAGGCACAAAAGAAGGCCCTCCTTCCAGTATACCAATTATTGTTTGAAATAGTGAACAAGGTCTTGCTCCCTCGTGCTAAAGGCAAGGAATGCCATTCTTGAGGGTCAGCTAATTCAGCTTCAAGGGGCATATGGTTCTAAAATCTCTCAAAGAATAGAGGTTTCCCGTCTGACCAAGGAAAATGTTGACCTCAGGAAACAGGTTGAGGACCTAAAGGAGATACTGCTCAATGAGCATGTGTCAACTAATTCTCGAATGGACATTCTTCTTAGAACCATTTCCTCTTCATCTGACCTTTCCCTTCGAGTGCTCCCTATATAGTGTCCCTTTCCCAAGTGTCAATTTCTTGGTGTATGTCCTCAGTTTTAGTTCTGATGATGTTTATGACTAGTACTTTTGTTTCTGCTATTTTTATTTTGTGAATGTGTTTGGAAACAATGGAACTACTCTCTGCTTAAAAAATCCAACTATTAATGAAAGCCCTTTTGTTGTGTATGTATTGCTCTAATGTTCTGTTTTCAGTCATGTTTGTGTACACACATGTGGCATGAGTTAGCTAAGCTGGACTTCTTTTTGCTTTTTGCGTGTTACTACTTTTTTTATTGTGCCAAAGGAGGGAAAAATAATTGAGTGGGAATAAGATGGGGAACAGATTTAGGGAGAATGCAGGAAATACAAATTTCATTCTAGTTCTAAGGGGGGAACATGAACTATAAGTTTGTCATCTTCAAAAAGGAGGAAATTGATAAGGTATATATGTATCCCTATTATGTTTTGATGATCTAACAAACTTACTATATAGAACTAGATAAGGAACTTGTTACACATTGTCAAGACCTTAAGATCACAAGGTTCCAGCTTTGGTTATGGTTCAACTTGTAAGAGTAGAATGAACAGCTGAGGGAACAGATCCATACTAGTTCCCCGGGAGATTGTTCAAGTCAATTACCCTTACTGTAAAGTTGTCGCCTGCACGCCTATAATGCAGAAATAATGAAACAATCAATTTTATGGGAAATTTCCTTTACCTAACTTGGTCACAATATTCAGTGACGTCACAAATGAGATATTAACATCAACCAAAGGTAAAATAAATCACTTGCACATTCAAGAACTTATCAAGCATTCTCTCAAGTGTATGTACATTTTGCAAGTGATTCTCAAGGGCATCAAGAACAGAGAACAACATAGTAACAGACCAGTTCCCCATATTGAGTTATTAAATGTCCTTAGTTATGTTGTATCTTTGTTGATGTTCTTACTTATAATTCCTAATCAGCTTACTTAGAAGCATTGTGTAGGAAACCCTTTGTAAATCATAAACCTTTGTATTTGTCTCTTGGCTAGAGTTAGTTGAGTTGTGAAGTCTTTGTAATAGAGTTAATACAAAGTGGCTTGTAATATTGTTGCTACAAGATATTAAGTGATTAAGTTTTTGTCATATAGTTATTACAAAGTGTCTTATAATAATTTAGTTACAAGTTAGTGAGGGATTAGGATGTTAATTCCTAGGTTACAGTAGGTTGTAATCTAAAGATTGCTTGGTAGTGAAGTTAAAATCCTACAATGGTAGGCCTTGCTTTTTAATCTCGTTGAGCTGTAAATTTTTCACGTAAAATTCCTTTGTGTCATTTGCTTACTGCGGTGTGCGTGTGTTCTGTTGAACCTGATTCTCTATAGAGTTTGGTAGACCTTTAAATGCTATCACAAGCAAACTGGCCTGGTTCACCACTCCCCTTCGCATCCCATTCAATTCAATACAAAATCCATTACTCATGCAAATCATATAATAAACAAATTTCCTTTTGAATGAAAGGAAGTACTGTATATTATTTTTGTGGGTACAATGTCATTTTCTTTAGTGAATTAAGAATATCAAACTGTTTTATTTTTTATATACCTAATGAGATACGACGATATTTGGAGAACAATATCATCTATTTCTTTTGAACAGGAATGAAAACTTACTTTAGGGTCTTTTGTTTAAAATTGATTCCGTATTCAACGGATCGATTTGATACTCTATGGATATAATGTCCTTATTATCGGCTTCTCACTTTGAATAAAAATATTCAAACTACAAAAAATTCATGTTGTCACGATCCCATTTCCCCTTTGTAAGTTGTTGTGACGGTACCAAGTTCCTAATATTTGTATGTCCAACAACTACACTGAATTACTGAACATAAGTTCAAACTGAAATCCAATATTTGAAATAAGTAAAGTTGCAATTTTTTAGATGAATACAACTCCTAGAACCCTTTAGAACTAAGTCAAAAGCTGTAAGTGGAATGCTAAATATCTTTTTGCATTAGAGTATAATCAAGATAAGGAAAAACACCATCATAAGGTATATGGGAACTCCAAGGTCTACAGAAGCAAAAAGATATATCTTAAAATCTCTACGTACTCAGTGCTCACTGGTATCGAGGCTAGTGGGAGGTATTTGAGTCTTCACAAAAAGATATGTAGAAGAATAGTATGAGTACACCATAACGGTAACCAACAAGTGCCAAGCCTAACCTCAGTAAAGTAGTGACAAGGTCAAGTCAGGACCCTACTGGAGTAAAAAGGAAACAAGGCATAAGATATAGTAATATAACAAAAGTACTGAGAATTTGACAGTGAGAAATTATAGAAAGGTAATAATATGACAAATTGGGATAAACAACAGGGGCGCTCCCGCAATAGGGGAGCTCTCGAAGCACCGCCTTGTAGTCCCAAAAATAAATATGCAACAGGGAAACTCCCGAGGTACCGCCTCGTATTCCGAAAAGTATTATTCACCAAGAGAACTCCCGAGGTACCACTTCGTGGTCCCAAAAGTAAATACACAACTCGTAATCGATGCAAACAACAAATTTAAAGCAAGAAATCCTATAGTTAAAGACCGAATATAAAATCAAGGAAAAGCATATACTAACTAAGCATGTCGCATAGAGTTCAAGTAAGAATTAAGACATGTAGATATGTGATATTAGGCTAAACATGATAACTACACATGCTAAGGCACTCAGTTAAGGAACTTAAACAAGACTACTCAGTATGAACCAGATTTTCAATATGTATCCTGAGTACGCACTCGTCATCTCGCGTACACAGCCTCCACATATTTCAAATGCCTTAGCAATATTAAAAGTTAAGGGGATTTTTCCCAAACAAGGTTAGACAAGTTACTTACCTT
Organism: Nicotiana benthamiana; assembly: GCA_034376525.1. NCBI lineage: Eukaryota > Viridiplantae > Streptophyta > Magnoliopsida > Solanales > Solanaceae > Nicotiana > Nicotiana benthamiana. The sequence goes on along the minus strand of CM067324.1, from coordinate 23,614,934 downwards.
ATATCAAGCTCTATCGGCCAATAAGAATACCTTTCCCTCGACTTCCAGACTCCGAATGCCCCAAATCTAGCCAAAAATAATTACATGCTATAAATATATCTATAAGAAACTAATTTATTTAATAAAATCAAGACTTTAACAAGAAATTAGAAAATCATTCCAAAACGTCTACCCGGGCCCACATCTCAGACTTGGGTCGAAGTTACAATATTCGAATACTCGGTCAACCTCGAATCCACCCATACTAAAATTACACAAATCCAATATCAAAACATGATAAACATCTCAAAATTTGGCCTAAGAATTTTCTTTCATTTTTCTCAATTTTGCACTCCAAATCACTAATTAAATGGTGAAATAACGACATAATCATGGAAATGGATCAAACTAGGTAAGAATCAATTACCTCAAGCACTCACGTGAAAATCTCTCTAAGAATCGCCTAGATCCGAGCTCTCAAATCCAAATGGTAGAAAAAATGCCATAAACCCTCAATTATAAACATTCAAATCTGCCGAGGTATTTCTTTCTTTGCGAATGTGGAAGCTTCCTTGCGTTCGAAGAACAAAAATGCTTCCGCCCAAAAAACTCTAATGTGAACTCAAGGTCCCACTCACAATAGAGGAGCTTTCCCTTGCCTGACCATTCATGATTGCATGCACCACTACACGAACGCGTGGGTTAAATGCTTGATGACCTAATAGACTGCTCCTCTGTGAGAATGCGGAGGCCCTCACGCAAACGTGTATACCTAAGATCCCACAGCTTCGTGAACGTGAGACCTTCATCGCGAACGCGAAGGAAAAATTCCCAGCAACACTTAGCTCCTCTATGCGAATGTGGGAGTACCATTGCGAACACATAGAAGGAAACAAGACACCAGAACTTCTGAAGCTTCAGCCATTATCGTAGTCCATATTCCAAGCCGTTTGTCACGACCCAAACCGATGGGACGCAATGGGTACCCGGTACATTACTGAACCGAGTACCAATATAACATATCTTTCGTTTCATACTATCAGAGGTATATGAGATGGAAAGACTATCATGAGATAACTAAAATAAAATATGAGGAAATACTCGACATAGGACGACCTAACATGATGTACTGTGACGACCCAAACCGCCGTCTATTAAGTTACTGTCCCGTTTCCCCTATTTTCTGCTTTTTTATGCTTCATTATTAATGTCGTGTGTGATCGAGTTGGTTTGGATGGACTTTTGAAGGAAATGAGACACTTAGCCTCTTTAAGAAAAGCTTAGTTTTGAAAAGTCAACCAGATGTCGACCTACATATTAGAAGGTTCGGACGTGAATTTCGATGATTCGCTTAGCTTTGGAGGATGATTTGTGACTTAGGAGTGTGATCTAAAGTGATTTTGGAGGTCCGGTGTAGAATTAGGCTTGAATTGGCGAAGTTAGTATTTTAGCGAATTCCATTTGATAGGTGAGATTTTGATCCGAGGGTCAGAATGGACTTCCGAGAGTTTTTGTAGCTTCGTAAGGTGATTTAGGATGTGTGTGCAAAATTTTAGGTTACTCGGACATCATTTGGTCGGACATTTGATCGAAAGTGTATTTCGGACGTTTTTGGAAACTTAGGCATGAATTCGATGAGTTTTGAGTAATCTGATGTTGTTTGAGGTGTTTTGATTATTGGAACAAGTTTGAATGATGTTATGGATTATGTTTGTATGTTTGGTTGAGGTCCCGAGAGCCTCAGGTGAGTTCCGGATGAGTCCCAGTGTGTCTTTAGGCTAAAATAAAACTTTTGGAGATCTGGAGGGTCGAATCCCTGAACCATGCCCCCGGACCGCGGTCATATTTGTGCTGGCCACACTGGGAGGCTTCGCGGAGACGGTCGTGCTTTCGCAGTCCGCCATGAAGGAGTCGGGCCACTGATCCGAATTCGGAAGCTCATATCCTTTGATGCACAAGGAATTTTGAGATGATTCAAAAATGAATGTTGTAGCTATTTGAATCTAGTTTTCAGAAACATATTATAATAGGCATTTGGATATCTATAGCAAAATGTACGGAAAAAATACTAAAGCCTATCATTGCAGAGAACACTTGAGCGGCCGCGGTCATTTTTGCGCGGACCGCGCTTGTTTTTGCGCGGCCACGGTCGATTTTGTGCAGCCCGCGGAAGTGGAAATCTGGGGGTTACTCTAAAAATACGAGGTTTTGGGATTTATTTGATTTTTTGCCCTAGGGAGCTTGGATTTTAGTTATTTTTTGAAAGTTTTTCAAGAAATTCATTGGGGTAAGTAATTCTAACTCAGATTTTGCTAGAGTACATGAATCTATCATTGAATTCATATTTAATTTGTGATTCGGGATGGAATTTGGGAAGAAAATTGTGAAATCTTTCAAAAATATAAACTGATGATTTGAAGAACCAAATGGTGTCGGAATTGAATAGTTTTCGTATGTATAGACTCGTTGCGAGATAAGGAATCAATTGATGTAAAATTTTCTGGAAAGGTAGTGTGCAACTTCAAGCCTTAGCTTGAAACTGGCTAGAATGGCAAAGATCAAAAGTAGGAAAGAGAGCATAAAGAGAACCTTTTAGAGTGTAAAGAGTAGTGGTTTTTGAACTATTGTTTGTTGTCCAGAAGTTAAAACAAGAGAGGGTTTATATAGTAATCAAAAGCTTAACAAATAAGGTAAGAGATAAATTAAGTAGCAAATCAGGGAAGTTTGTGGAATCAATAGCAAGCCCTTTCCTTAATCAAAGGAGAATCAAATCAACGGTAAATAATGCTAGGTATTTAATGAAAAGAAGCAAATGAGGTTTTGATATAGAGTAGGTAATTAGGGGTAAATGAACAAAAGTTTCAACTAAGGTGTCACGAACCTAGTTTACCCTCCGTGAACTATCATGATAGCATCTATTCTCTACGACTAGTTAAACCTAATAATGTAGACGAGGCAGTGACGAGGAAGGTTAGGGCCCTAATAAGTTTAAATGAAATATAACGTATAATAATATTGGAGAACACAGTAAAAATCAGGTGTAACAATAAGCAGTAACATAGGATAGAAAGAACCACAACAACTATAACAGAAACAAATAAATCATATAAAGGAATGCAACTTAACTCAGATATAACCATTAGGGATCTCCCATGATACCATCATGTAGTCCAAGTAAGTGTGCGTGTATATATATATATATATATATATATATATATATATATATATATATATATATATATATATATATATATATATATATATTCAATGAATCTCCTGGGATATCGTCCCGTAGTCCAACTAATAGTGCATAGGGATATACCGGAATCCCGATCCGTAGTCCAAAATATAAATACCCAATACTGGGGGAATCTACCAAGTGCAATCCCGTAGTTCCATATAACAGTACAGAGGGATCTACCGAAATCCCACATCCGTAGTACCAAATAAACAGACAAGGGGGATCTACCGGAATACCACATTCATAGTCTCAAATGTAAATAAGCAACAGCAACATGAAAAATATTCAGCAAATTTTAATTGATATCAAGGCAAATATGTAATTCTGGCCTAGCATGCTACATATAATCCAGGTAAAGCAGTTTGAGCAAATAAAGCAATTAAGCCACTTAGACATGCTTTCCTAAGCTAAGAAATGGCTTAAATTGCAAGTAGTAATAATAGAAGGAGAAACACAATTTTAATTACTTTGTGAAAACTCGAATTTTCAACAAGTAGCACAAGTACATACTCGTCACCTCACGTACCAGGCATTTCAAATATCAAAAGTAACAGATCCTAAGGAGAAGTCCCTCACACAAGGTTAGGCAAACCATTTACCTCGAACCGGCTCAAAATTAACCTGAAACCTTGTTCTTGGCACGAGTACTCGACTCCAAATGACCCAAATCTATTCAATTAAATTGGATAATGTAAATAACATTCCAAGTAACTAATTCAATAAATTAATTCTAAGCTAATACGTGAAATTAAGTAAAATAACCAAAATGCCTCTCAGGCCCATGTCTCGAAATCAAGAAAAATTTATATTTTCATAATCCTCATTCTCTCGCGAGTTCATATATATAGAAATTAAACCCTAATACGACATCAAAATCGTGATCTAAACTCAAATATTAAGTCTAAGAACTTTTACAATATTTCTCTAATTTTTCCACCCCAAATTCGAATTTAAAGGATGGATTTAGGCATAGATTCGTGGAAAACAATCAAAACCGAGTAAGAATTACTCACCCAAAACACCCAGGTGAAAATCCCTCTCAAAATCGCCAATCCCGAGCTCCCAAATAAATTTTTCATGTTTTGGAACTAAATCCTCGAAATTCCTATTTTCTGCCCAGCAATTCTGCTTCCGCGGTCAAGAGACCACACCTGCGTTCCTGCTTCTGCGAAGACCTGGTTGCATCTGCGACATTTCATTAATTCCCCAAATCCGCACCTGCGACCTGCTTACCGCATGTGCGGTCACGTAGGTGCGTGAACTCTTTTGCACTTGCGGCTCCTTGCCTTTCCTAATTTGGACGCTTCTATGGCTTAAATTCCGCATCTGTAGGAGTCGCATCTGTGGTCTCTCAACTGCAGATATGGTTATGATAGAAGCCCGAAAGGGATCGGGGAAAGAAAATAATAGGGGATCGAGGCATAAATTCTTAAAACGGCCGGCCGGATAGTCACATCCTCTTACGCTTAAACATTAGTTCATCCTCGAACGAGCATAGAGACATACTTGAAGTAGTGAAAAGATAAGGGTAATGGCTGCGAATATCGTGCTCGGTCTCCAAGGTTGCCTCCTCGACAAGCTGACCCCACCACGGAACCTTCACTGATACAATATTCTTTGACCTTAGATTTCGAACCTACCTGTCCAATATCGTCACTGGCTCCTCAGCATAAGATAGATCCTTGTCCAACTATGTTGAAATAGAAATTCAACACGTGAAATGGATCAATAACCTCAGATTAAACTCCCTTCTTCCCAATTATCATAATGCCCTTAATAGGCGAAACCCAAAGCTAAACCGCTCTCCAACCAATTAGGAAACATCACGAACCTTCCGGTCTACGTAACTCTTCTGTCTGGACTGGGCTGTGTGGTGCCTATCCTGAATCACCTTAACCTTCTCCAAAGCATCCTGAACCAAAATCTGTGGCCAATAATCTAGCCTATAGGGCTCAAACCAACACACCGAGGATCCACACCGCCTGCAATATAAAGCCTCATATGGTGCCATCTGAATGTTGGTATGATAACTCTTGTAGTAGGCAAACTCCGCCAATGGAAAGAACTGATCCCAAGACTCTCCAAATTCAATTACACATGCACGGAGCATATCCTCAAGAATCTATATAGTGCACTTGGACTATCCATCTGTCTGAGGGTGAAATATTGTAATCAACTCCACCCGAGTACCCAACTTATGCTGAACGCCCTCTAGAATCGTGATGTTAACTGAGTACCTATATCTGAAATGATGGAAAGTGGAATACCATACAAATGAACAATCTCCCAGATATAAATCTCTGCTACACATTTTGAAGAATAGGCAGTACACAGGAATGAAATGCAGGACTTGGTCAGCAGATCCCCAATCACCCAAATGGTATCAACTTCCTCAAAGTCTGTGGGAGTCCAACTATGAAGTCTATGGTGATTCGCTCCCACTTCCACTGTGGAATCTCTACATGCTGAAGCAACCCACCTGGCCTCTGGTGCTCATACTTCACCTACTAACAATTGAGGCACCAAGATAGAAACCCAACAATATTTTCTTCTTCCATCTCCACCAATAGTGCTGCCTCAAATCCTGGTAAATCATTGCGGCACCCTAATGGATGGGATACCAGAAACTATGAGCCTCCTCTAGAATCTGATAGGATTTATGCCCGTCACTAGAGGGGGGGGGGTGAATAGTGCGGCACGAGAATGTTGATAAATATTGCGGAATTAAAATTGCAGGAATAAAATAAATTCGGTAATTAAAATAGTAAGGAAAGAACACACCGAATTTATCCTGGTTCACCACAACGTGTGGTTAGTCCAGTCCCCGAGAGACTCTCTCGAGATTCCACTAACTCCGTTAAGCTTACGGGTGCCTAACAAACCGTTACACTTGCTCGTAGATGTACACTCTACAAGACTTCAACTTGCTCGAAGATACCGCACCTCAAGACTTCACCTTGCTCGTGGATAGCGCACCACAAGACTTCACACACTAAGGTTGAGGGTACTTAGCAAACCTGACAATCAATGAGAAGATATGGTCTTCTCAAACACCTTTCTCTTTTACAACAATAACTCTCTCAAAAGAGTAGATAAAGAGATACAATATTAGCTCTATGAACAACTCAAAGTTGTCTCTCAAATGGCTCAACAAAAGCTCTATAATGATGCACAAATGATATCAATATGTATATGAACAATGAGACGTGTTGTGTTTTTCAAATCCGCTCAAAATACCTCTATTTATTGGTGTTATAAGTTGTATGTCCGTTGCTTAATTGGCAATCAATTACGCTGATTTTATGCCAAGATAATCGATTATCAGATTTGGATAATCGATTATCAGCTTACCGTTACAAAATCGGAAGCTGATTTTATGCAGGATAATCGATTATTGTGATATGCATAATCGAATATGTTGTTACAGCGTTCAAAAACTGGCAACAGATAGAGAATAATCGATTATGCTCTTGAGGATAATCGATTATTGACTCTTGCGGAAATTTCCAATAAATGAAATTTCCCAGAATAATCGATTATCACTTTTGCATAATCGATTATTCTATTATGCTATCCAGAATTGACAACTTACTTCAAAAACCATTTTGGTTAAAATGAAAACATTAAAATCATTTTGTTTGAAGTATTTGAAATATGTTTATGATAAATATGATTTGATAAAAAGATTTTATGCATATTTATGATGACCTATGTTGAGCCAAAAGACGAGATAACTTAAACGTTGCTCTTACATTGGTTCTACCTAACGACCTATGCCTTGGGTCTTCGGTCTTGAACTTTTGAGCTCGTCTTTGGCTTGTCTATGCAATCCATTCATCAATATGCTTCTCGGCATTCAATCTTGATTGTTTGCTAATGCATCTTCATTGTTTGTCATACAATAACATTGTTTAACAAGTTGACTTCATTGTTTGTCATTCATCAAAACCTATACCAGAAAATCATGCTAGTACAACCAAAGTGCACATATCATGGATAGAATGATTTTCTACAATTTCTCCCTTTTTGATATTGACAAACAACAGGAGATATGCATATCGGATTCCCCCTAAATTCATGCTATATCTCAACATACAATTCATGCAAACTATTAATGATAATTCCCCCTCAAATAAGGCATACTATAACGTAGATTCATTCCCCCTTATTTGATGCATATCGCCTAATTTCTTCCCCCTTTTGGCATTAGCAAAAAGAAGAGTATACAAAGGCTACTTTCCCCTTTCGACACTTCCCCCTTTTGGGTATATCAATGGTTATTCAAGATAAAAGTTATCAAAACATGAATCAACAAAAATAATTAATATCAATTGTTAACAAAGATATATTAATTGTTAACACATATCAACTATTATGTTTTTATCAAAAATATGATAACTAACCAAAATTCCCCCTCGATGCAATAAGGTTTCGTGCTTGGTGCATCTACTACGATATTGTAGTCCTCAAGCACACCTGCAAACGTACCTAAAAATAGGTTTTCGGTATCCAGGCACTTTTGGGTCCTTGGGGGTTAGGCAAATAATAATCATAGTCAAAAGATAAATCTCTATGTTTTGCAAAACATACGGGTGCTATGTGTCCTACCCGGTTGCAATAATGACATATAACATTCGGGTTGTGCATATGTCTTGGTTGAGCCAAAAACGTTCTAGGTGATCTAAAGTCGTTATTCCTAGACGCGTTGAAATTCCTAGAGTCATTTCTAGGTGGTCTAAAATTATTCATTCTAGACCCATTAACAAAATTCCTAGAGTTATTTCTAGGTGGTCCAACTTCATTTCTATCATCCTTTTTAATATTCTTCTTAATTTCTTCAATTGTTTTAGGATCATCAACACTACGTTTTTCTAGTGTGTTCCTAAGTTCTATGTTCTCTATTTTCAAAGAACTACAAGATGAACAATTAGAACTTTGATCAATTGAAGAATCTTCATGCATCTCCTTAATTTTATTTCTAAGATCAATATTGTCATTTTCCAAAAAATTATTTTTCTCTTCTAAAACTTTAATTTTAGCCTTGGCCTCTTTGGAGATTTTTGAAGACTTTTTCAATTCATCATATAATTCTTGAAAAGCTTCTTGTAATTCTTCAAAAGAATAAGAGTTAGAATTACTTACCTCTTCTTCCTCGTTGGCCATGAGGCATAATGCAGTAGTTTCATCGCCCGAGCTGTCCGAATCCCATGTCACGCGCCTTTGGTGTTTCTTCTTTTTCTTGTCCTTGGGTTTTGGACAATGTGACTCGGTGTGGCCAAGTTTTCCACAGTTATGGCATGAAGGACTTGGTTCTTCCTTTTTTATTTCCTTTTTCATAAACTTATAAAACTTTTCGATCAAGGCATTGGAAATATTATCATCATCGCTATCCGAATCACTTACCTCTTCTCTTTTAGAGGATGAGGCTTTGAAGGCAATATTCGAATTTTTCTTGTTTCCAAAAGAAGGATTAAGAATTGTACTTTCATAAGTTTTGAGGTTACCTCTTAGTCCATCAATTGTGACGTCCGTGATTCCTATCGACACTTGGATGGCATTGGCTTTGGATCGCCATTCGGGAGTGAGACTTCGCAAGATTTTTCGAACTAGATCTTTGTTCGAATATACTTTTCCGAGAGCATGGAGTTCGTTGATGATCATTGAGAACCGTTCGAACATAATATCGATGCTTTCATTCTCCCTCATTCTAAAGAGTTCATATTCATGTGTTAGAAAATCAACTTTAGATTCTCGGACTTGAGGCGTACCTTCATAAGTGATCTCGAGTTTATCCCACATCTCCTTGGCGGTTGTGCAACAAGAAATCTTCCGATAGTCATCCGGATTCACCGCACAATATAATAAGTTGACGGTCTTTGCATTATTTTCAACTTTCTTGACGTCCTCGGCATTATATTCATCTTCCTCCTTTGGAACCGTGGTTTCCCCAACTTTCTTTGTTGGCATTTGTTCACCGTTCTTGATCATTTGCCACAAACGAAAGTTATTTGATTGGATGAAGATTCTCATCCGCTCTTTCCAATATGTGTAATTTGTTCCGTAAAATAGTGGAGGCCTATAGGTGGAGTGTCCTTCGCTCATCATTCCTGCGTTCAATATTCTCAACAAAAAATATATATTGTTCTCTCAACTGGTTAAGGCTTTCAGAGAGTTAGGCTCTGATACCAATTGTTAGGATTTATGCCCGTCATCAGAGGGGGGGGGGGTGAATAATGCGGCACGAGAATATTAATAAATATTGCGGAATTAAAATTGCAGGAATAAAATAAATTCGGTAATTAAAATAGTAAGGAAAGAACACACCGAATTTATCCTGGTTCACCACAACGTGTGGTTAGTCCAGTCCCCGAGAGACTCTCTCGAGATTCCACTAACTCCGTTAAGCTTACGGGTGCCTAACAAACCGTTACACTTGCTCGTAGATGTACACTCTACAAGACTTCAACTTGCTCGAGGATACCGCACCTCAAGACTTCACCTTGCTCGTGGATACCGCACCACAAGACTTCACACACTAAGGTTGAGGGTACTTAGCAAACCCGACAATCAATGAGAAGATATGGTCTTCTCAAACACCTTTCTCTTTTACAACAATAACTCTCTCAAAAGAGTAGATAAAGAGATACAATATTAGCTCTATGAACAACTCAAAGTTGTCTCTCAAATGGCTCAACAAAAGCTCTATAATGATGCACAAATGATATCAATATGTATATGAACAATGAGACGTGTTGTGTTTTTCAAATCCGCTCAAAATACCTCTATTTATTGGTGTTATAAGTTGTATGTCCGTTGCTTAATTGGCAATCAATTACGCTGATTTTATGCCAAGATAATCGATTATCAGATTTGGATAATCGATTATCAGCTTACCGTTACAAAATCGGAAGCTGATTTTATGCAGGATAATCAATTATTGTGATATGCATAATCGATTATGTTGTTACAGCGTTCAAAAACTGGCAACGGATAGAGAATAATCGATTATTCTCTTGAGGATAATCGATTATTGACTCTTGCGGAAATTTCCAATAAATGGAATTTCCCAGAATAATCGATTATCACTTTTGCATAATCGATTATTCTATTATGCTATCCAGAATTGACAACTTACTTCAAAAACCATTTTGGTTAAAATGAAAACATTAAAATCATTTTGTTTGAAGTATTTGAAATATGTTTATGATAAATATGATTTGATAAAAAGATTTTATGCATATTTCTGATGACCTATGTTGAGCCAAAAGACGAGATAACATAAACGTCGCTCTTACATTGGTTCTACCTAACGACCTATGCCTTGGGTCTTCGGTCTTGAACTTTTGAGCTCGTCTTTGGCTTGTCTATGCAATCCATTCATCAATATGCTTCTCGGCATTCAATCTTGATTGTTTGCTAATGCATCTTCATTGTTTGTCATACAATAACATTGTTTAACAAGTTGACTTCATTGTTTGTCATTCATCAAAACCTATACCTGAAAATCATGCTAGTACAACCGAATGGCACATATCATGGATAGAAAGATTTTCTACAGAATCAACTCTTGAAGCACATTCAACATTGGGTACACGAACCTGACCCCGCATCCTCAATTTCCCATTATCAATAATAGTCACATCTCTAGAATCGCCATGCCAAAACTTATCCTTAAGGACAAGAAAATGAGTGTCATCAAATAACCGCTCCCGGATACAATCAAACAAGGAAGACCGAGAGACCAAGCAAGCCAGAACCCAACTTGGCTCCGAAAGATCCAATCTCACAAACTGACTGGCTAAGGCCTGAACATCCATCGCCATGGGCCTCTCTGCTGCTGGTGAATAAGCCAAACTCTCTGAACTCTCTGTCCGGCGACTCAAAGCATCGGCCACCATATTGGCCTAACTTAGGTGATTCAAATTAGTGATATCATAGTCTTACATCAGCTCTAATAACCACCTCTAGTGCAATTTAAAATCCTTCTACTTGAACAGATGTTGCAAACTATAGGGATCAGTATAAATCTCACAAGGCACACTTCATCTTCAAGGAATAACAATAGCAGCTAACTCAAGAACGTGGAGAGGATAATTCTTCTCATATACCTTCAACTATCTAGATGCATAGGAAATCACCTACCGTCCTACATCAATACCGCTCTTAGGCCAATCATCAAGGCATCACAATGGATAATGTAAGACCCCGGACTTGTAGGCAATATCAAAACTGGGGCTGTAGTTAAAGATTTCTTGAGCTTCTAAAAGCTTGCCTCACACTCTTTCGTCCACTGGAATGGAGCACCCTTTTGGGTCAGTTTGGTCATAGGTGTTGCAATAGATGAAAACCCCTCAACAAATCGACGGTAATAACCCGCCAAGCCAAGAAAACTACAGATCTCTGTAGTTGAGGACGGTATGGGTCAACTCTGCACTGCTTCCAATTTCTTCAGATCCACCTTTATCCCCTCACTAGAAACCACGTGACACAAGAATGCCACAGAATCCAACCAAAGCTCATGTTTCGAGAACTTAGCATATAACTTCATCTCTCAAAGTCAGAAGCATAGTCCTTTGTTGTTGCTCAAGATCTTCCTGACTCCGGGAATATACCAAAATATCATCAATAAAGACAATGACGAATAAGTTAATATACAACCGAAACACACTATGAATCAAATGCATAAAGGTTGTTGGGGCATTGGTTAACCCAAATGACATAACAAGAAACTCATAATGACCATGTTGAGTCTTGAATGCAGTCTTCAAGATATCTGGATCCCAAATCTTTAATTGATGGCACCTTGAATGCAAGTCAATCTTAGAAAAAGCTCGTGCACCCTGTAACTGTTCAAAGAAGATCATTAATACAAGGAAAAAAATAACGATTCTTCATTGTAACTTTGTTCAACTGGCGATAATAAATGCACATATGCATAGAACCATTGTTTTTATTCACAAACAAGACAAGAGCACCCCAAGGTGATACATTGGGCCAAATAAAAATATTATCAAGCAATTCCTGTAACTAATCTTTCAACTCCTTCAACTTAGGAGGAGCCATACGATATGGAGAAAAAGAAATAGGTTGAGTGCTCGGCAACAGATCAATGCCAAAATTAATATCTCTATCCAGGTGCATGGCTGGAAGATCATAATACATTAGAAAAAATCCCGCACTGGGACTAAATAGACTTTAGGGGTATTAATACTGACATCTTTCACATAAGCTAGACATGCGTCACACCTTTCCTCAACTATTCGTTGACCTTAAGGAAAGAAACTGGGAGTGTGATCTAAAGCACCCCACCATTCAACACGTGGTACACTTGGCATAGCTAGCCTTACGATTTTGGGATGGCAATAAAGAATAACATAATGAGAAAACAACTAGTCTATGCTCAAGATAATATCAAAATCTACCATGCTGAGCGACAATAAATCGGCTCTAGTCTGAAAACCACTAAGAGCAACCAAACACGATTGATAAACGCGATCCACAATAAGAGAATATCCCACAAGAGTAAAAACATAAACATGTAAACTCAAAGAATCAGCGACATACCCAAATGCATAGCAAAATAAGAATACACATAAGAATACGTGGAGCATAGATCGAATAGAACTGATGTATCTCGGTGATAAATCAGGACAATACATGTGATGATAGAATCGGAGGCAACAGCCTTGGTACGGGCAAGAAAGGCTTAGTATATGGCATGGCCTCCCTCTCTAGGGCGACCTCTACCTCCCCGACCTCCACCTTTAACTGGCTAAGCAGGTGGGGTAGCAACTAGAGCTGTAACCATAGACTAAGAACTCTGTGGGCACATTGTGGCTGAGATGTCTATGGAGGTGCACCTCTCCTAAGTTGAGGAAAATCCCTCACCATATGGATGTCATGCCCCAAAGAGAGGGTGCGACTGATGCTCAACCGAGCAATCCCGATAGAGCAAGCCTATTAGGATTTATTCTACCCAAAAATTAATTTATAAATAACAAAGAGGTGAACTCCATAAATCCTACTTTATGAGCATTACATTGAAAATTTTTATTTTTGTCTTTCATTAACAGTTCAACCATACTAACCAAATTATTACAATTAATAGATACGAAGGAAACATTCTACCAAATAACAACATATCTATTTCAAAATTTCAATACCCAACAACACCCACAACCTGTTTGCAGAACCTCTAAATACAACTGAAGAGTAATATAAAAATACCGACAATAAGGCTCCGTCTATACCTCAAAATACAAAGTACATGATAAACAATGGCATAGTACCACAAAATGAAGTGGGGCTCACCAAGTCAGCTGAAAGGGAGATGTGTCACTAGTTGCGACCAACACTACCTGCAATGGAACCACCTATGTCCATTTAAATACATAGCATCCCGGTAAAAGGGATGCTAGTGCCATTGAATAGCACTAGTATGTATAACTAAGCAGCATCTCATTATAAAGAACAACCATACAAGAATAAATAAATCATAAGGATTCAAAAAAGCTTTAAACAATCACTCCATCATAAAATAAAAGGAATCACATAGCTTTCATACAATTTCCATAGCTTTGGTTTGGGGCATTTAATATTGTTCATCATTATTCACAATACCATGGCTTTCTTGAGCTGAGTCTGATAATGACCCTATCGGTTAGGTTTCCTCATTTGAGACATGTACCTCAATCAGAATTCATTCTTATTTTTCGGTATTTAATATCAGCACAATACCACCGTGTGTGTTGTATAGCATCCGATCACGGCCCGATCGCTTAGGTTGCCATACCAAGGTATCGTTCCTTTCTCATTAATCATCTAATTTCAATCTTTATTTAACATATATCAATTCATAGGCACTTAGGGACACAAATATCACATCATACTTAGCATTAGGCCACATTCCGTAACTCACATTCCACATCAATTTCACTTTCACCATCAAACTTGAAATTTAGGATAATAGGCACATACAAGAGCAATTCAAGTTATAAGCACTATGGAGGGTGGTAATATAAAAGGATTACGAGAAGCTAAATTTTTGAAAGATCTTTGTATGTAGTCACGTGATGTATAACTCAAGAATTTAATAATCTAATTATGTTTAGCAACTCCACTTCCTAATGAAGCACTATAACACACTTCTACACAACCATCTATTACCAGCCACATTGGGAGATGCTATAAGACTTGACTGAGAGAAAGGATTTTACATATGAATGTGTTACTAGGTGTATTGCTCCTTGGTCAACCCAAAACCAAAAGGCAAGAATTAGACTGATAAGAAGATCATTGGACTAGCACATGTGTAGATAGTCCATTATCAAAAGGAGATCATTCAATTTTAGTAATTGTAGCATGCTAGCAACCCTTGATGAACTTGAAGTGAGATGGCAGTATAAAATAATCATGGAAGTTTTATAGATGTTCATAATGAGCTCTCCATGGATTTTGACTTGAGAAATTTCCAGATGTTAATGAAAGACAGAAAAATAGGAGAAAGAGGCATTGTGCTACGATAACCTCCAAAGGTGTGCTTGTTCTTGATATAGAGCCTAGTAAGGGTCCTCATGAGAAAGGAAGTGTTACAATGACACAGAAAGGGATATGTTCTCTCATGTTTATATAAAAGGGAAGGGGAAACTAGCACAATGAATTCACTAACTAAGTGTAACGACTCGATAGTTTGTCGCATGAACTAACGTTCTGTTCCCCTTTTTATGCTTCTAATTGCCTTAATTATTGGTTTTATAAGTGATCGGGTTGGCTGGCTCAGGTTCGGAAAGGTTTTGAGAAGGTTTGAGACACTTAGTCTCTTTTTAGAAGGCTTAAGTTAGAAAAGCCAACCGAATGTTAACTTATGCGTTAGAGGGATTCAATGTGAGTTCTGATGGTTTGAATAGCTTTGGGAGATTAGTTGGGACTTAGGAGTGTGATATGAATGTGTTTTGGAGGTCCGAGGTAGATTTAGGCTTGAATTGGCAAAAATTAGTTTTTGGCATTTTTCTATAGATAGGCGAGATTTTGATATAGGGGCCACAATGGAATTTAGAGAGTTGAAGTAGCTTCATTGTGTCATTTGGGATGCGTGTGCAAAATTTCATGTCATTTTGACGTGATTTCATTGGGTTTTTTTATCAAAAGCTAAATTTGGAAGATTTTAGAAACTTAGGCTTGAATCCGATGTGTTTTTGGTTGATTTGATGTTGTTTGAGGAATTTTTAAGGTTGGTAAAACTTTGAACAAGGTTTGGGATATGCTGGTGCCTCTGGTTGAGGTCCCCGAGGCCTCAGATGAGTATCGGATGGTCAATCTGACTATTTCATCATTGGTTATGTTGCAGAATAGTAGCTTCAGCCGTTGCAGAGAATCCTACGCATATAGTTAAGTGGACCTGGGGTCTTGGCTAGATTTTTATTCATTTTAAACGTGGTGGGAAGTCCGCGATCGCATAGAGCTAGTTTCCTGGCCATCGCATTTGCATGGCTTTTGATGTGTTCGCAAAGAGTAATTTTTAGGGAGTTGAGTATTTGTGCTTTGTGATCGCGCAGGTTGTCACACAATCACGATGACGAAATTTTAATAGGTGGGAAAAATTTCTTAATGACCTGTTCCACGAATTTGAACTCTTTTTACACCATTTTTGAATGGGAAAAAAGCTTAGAGGTGATTTTGAAAAGAGAAAATCATTGTTCTTCATTGAGGTAAGACTTTTGGACCCTAAAACTCAATTATTTGTGAGGAATAAAATATCAGTGTTTAATTCATGAAAGTTAGTGGAAAAGGTGGCTTTAAGGCTTGATATTAGAAGACCTTCTAGGGATAATTTGAGGGGTCAAACAAACTCCGATTTTTTAGTTCTTTATATGTATGGACTCATGAGAAGACTTTTTGGTATAAAGTTTGTCCTGTTCCATGACACGGGACCGGGGGTTGAATTTTGACTGATTTTAGGTTTTGTGTTTAAAATCGATATTTTTTAATTGGAATTCATTTGTTAAGCATAGTCTAATGATAAAAATCTGAACTTGGTAGTTTTGGAGAACTCAGAAGTTGTTTCGAAGGACAAAGGCATTGCAAGCTAGATTTCGGGCTGGATTAAGGCGAGTAATAATTTTAACTGTTGTCCTAAGGGTATAAAACCTCGAAATTTCATAGTGTACAGCTATGTTGAGGTGACTTACACGCTAGATGACGCGCGTGGGGGTAGAACACCATTGAGGATTGTGACTTAGTCCATCCTGAATGATTATTTTTCTGTGTATTTGATAATTAATTGTTTAATAGTATTATATTTTGGGCCAAGTGCCATATGTGGGCTTCATGCCAGTTGTTTGAACCCTTAGGGGATTTTTAAATGATATTTTTCTCCCTGATTGATTTTGTATTGGTACTCGGTCATACTATATTTTACTATGTTAAAGACTCAGCTATATAAATTTATTTTAAACACATTAAATGATATTTTCGAAGGTATTTGAGTTGAGCTTCATATTTTACTGTGTCCCAAGGGGCTTATGAGATTCTGACTGAGTAAGGCCAAGGGCGTGTGTTGTTAGGATACATTTGGGTCGGGCTGCACGCTGCAATAAGTTGTTACTGATTTATGATAATGAGGCCGAGGGCCGGAGATTGTATGCCATGAGGTGGCTTGAGATTTATATGAGGCGGAGAGCCTATTTATGTTGCCACGAGATGTCTTGATTATGCACTTGGGTCGTAAGGGGCCCCTCCCGGAGTTTGTACACCCTTAGTGAGCAAAGGTACCTATTGTAATATGAGATATAGCCCGAGGGGCTGATACTGTTCTATGACATTGCCTTAGGGGGAGATTCTGTTGTTACTGTGCCTGTGAGGCAGTTATTTTGTGTTATTTTTTAGTTTTTTTCCTATATATTGTTTACTGTTTAAGAGATGTTTATGAAATTTCATTCTTTAATTATATTTATTGATTTGTTATGCCTCCTGTAGCTTAATATTGTGCCTTACGTGGTTTTATATTACTCAGTCTTCATTTATTTTTATAACTCACCGAGTTGGAGTATGCACTTTACTCCATGTACTCTTGTGTGAACATTCGCGTGCTATAGGTCCTGCTACTGAGGGTTGATAGTTCCAGCAGGTCTTTAAAGATTTACTAGGCAGCTGCTTGGCGATTCGCACTCATTGCATTCTCCCTCTATTTCAGTTTTCTTTTGATTCAGTTATGTAGTAGTGGATTAGACTCTAGATATTTTGTATTTTTTTAGATGTTCATGACTGGTGACACCCCGATGTAGGGCAGTATTCATTTCCACACTTTTTCTATTTCACTAAATCTGTACTTGTTGGGGACTTATCCTGATAAATGTCTTAAATTAACTTATTAAACTATTAAAAGTGAATTTGGGAATTTTGTCTACTGGCCTTGTCTTCACGACCGGATTTGGTTTGGGGTCGTGACAGGTTAGTATCAGAGCCTAGGTTACATAGATCTCACGAGTCATCAGCAGGTTTAGTAGAGTCTCGCAGATCGTTACGAAGATGTCTGTATTTATCCTCGAGAGGCTGCAGAACCTTTAGGAAAATAACTTCACATTCTAGAATTCTTATCGTACCTCCTTGATTCAGCTTGAAAATTAACTCTTAAAATTCCTTCCACATGTTTGTATGCGCACATGACCGCTCAATATCAGATGTGCATCGATGGCTTGTGATTCCCTTATTGAGGGGGGAGGCGTGATCTCTGTATGTTTGGTGTTGGGCTAGTTTGGAGGACTTGAGGCCGGAATTTTACCCGTAGCTTGACAACCAAGGTGCTGATTATGTGACCCGTGTTTTTGAACTTACATATTCGGTAGTGCCCCTATTAGTATGAGTGATGGTTAGATAGTTAAGTGATGAGTGTGATGTGACTTCGAGATGTATTCATATTATTTAGAAGCGACGAGAAGGGTTTGCTGGAGGATAAAAGAACTATTAGGTGCTTGATTTCCATCTTGATTCGAGGTATACCCATGATTAATTGATGTGTGAGGAACTTTTTCATGTTTTTTAGTTGGGAGTGAAGTAAATTTCATATTGCGGTACAATTTCAGACTCTGGAAGATTAAATGACTGCGTGATGAATATGACAGTGGAAGGTATATGTAAATGCCAGTTTGAGGCAAAGCGGGTGGGTTATCTCCTGCGAAATGTTTTGACTTTGTGCGATCCTTAGGTTGTCTGTTAGAAGATCTCAATTTCAAGTGAAAGATATGTATTGTAAATTGAGTCTGGCTCGCTTAAGAGAATGTGTTATAATATTTAGGAGAGTGAATGCGAGTTTGCATAAGATATGAAGTACTAGATAGTCTCTGTTGCGCTTGCTTATGAAGGATTGAGTTAATCCTACTATGGTATTATGGAAGCAATAAAGTATATACATTATGGGTTATTGTGTGTGCTTTTATCTATGGCTTCGAGCCAAGTGGGGGAGTTTTTTATTGATTAGCTTATTGCATGGTTAGGTGCTATGGTGGTTTCAGTTTGAGGCGTGCTGGTGAATCAATTATTGTTTCCGGAGATTGATCCCAAAGATGGCTCGACTAAATGAAAATTTTTGACTAAGGTAAGGTTATATCAGGCTTCATAGGTGTTTGGCAATCGCAGAATGTCTTGTCTTGCTGTTGATAAAGAATGCTCGGTGCATACAAAAGAAAGTGGCTTGGTTCCATCAAGGTAAGGTTATATGTTGCTGTGCTAGAAAAGAAAATGAGGCGCATGATGTTCAATTATTTTGATCGGGTAATTGCGGTTCGAGTTGAGTGAATGACTCTGGGGAATGGTTCTAATGTGCGCAAGAGTTTGCATGTAATAATTAGGAATTTTCAGGTTGTATTTTTTGCTAGAAAATAAGTTTGCATTTGGAGGATGCCAAGATTTGTGGTATTTCTATATCAATTATGAGCTTTTATATATCAGTATCAAGAAGGTGAAGGTAACGGTCCGGAATTTTAAGAATGCCTCTATAGAGTAAGTATTTTGAACATGGTGCGTTTGGAGATACCTAAAAAAGTATTCAGCGGCTTATGAGCATTAGCCGGTGTGTTTTTATGCTTGGGTTTTGTGCGGCAAGTCGGTGTTGAGGAATTGTGATGCTATAGCAAGAAGGAGTATCAAGTTGAAGGTGAAAACAGAGGAACTCTGATATAGGGATCGATTGGCAGTAGGACGAATTAGTATGGCAAGGATATGATTAGTTCTTTGGATGTTTATGAGGTAATGAACTTTTACAGGTGTTCCGCGGAAATGCTTTAAGATTTTAGTGGCATGCAGAGCTTGGTTGAATTAGAAGGATTCAGTCATATCAGGTATGGTTTGTGCAAAAGGGATATGGAGAGTTCTTGACGATTTCTACTGCAGTCAGAGATGCGTATTTTCTGCGAGTGTAATAAACATGGAATATGTAGTGATTTTCTTTTGAATAGGATCAATCAAAAGTTCTTGGTTGGTTGAGTACATAGTTTTTTGTGGCTCGGAAGGGATATGAAGTTCTCATGTTATCGTAGGATGGTACGGTATATACGCTATAATATGGAGAATTGAGATTTTGTGTGCACAGTTACGATTCAATTCTGAAGGGAAGGTCACAAAACTCTTAAGCAGCGAGGCAGCTTCAGACAATTAGAGAAGTGATCTTCAGACTATTAAGGAAATAGTATTGCTAATTAGGATGATTTGATGAAGGTATATGCTTCACGAAAAGGTAATGTGATTAAGATTATGGTAATTCGGTAGTATTACGGCATCTTCTTATTAGATCGATTTATGATATTTGAGTTTGCTTGGCAGCATAGAAGAATTTTAGAGTATCTCTCATAGAAAAATTGAATATTAGAGGTGTGGTATGTATTCGGTTTGCAAATTGGGATTGGATATGGTGATCTTTATGCTATATGGATTTGGAAACGCAACATTCCCATAAACAGGTTATGTTGTGGTTGTGGAATCGTGTGTATCGGTAGTCTATAGTGACTATCGATGTTGGGAGACCCGAGTGGATCTTTTGCTACTTGGTATGTTAGATTTTGGATGTGATATTAGGCATAGACTGGTTGTCTAAGCGTTGTATCATTATGAGCTATTGCACTAAGGCGGTAATGTTGGTTATACCAAAAATGGAACTAATTGAGTGGTGAGGTTCGACGGATTTCATATTCGTAATAGGGTGGTTTTATGTTTTGAAGATCAAGCGGACGGATGGGACGGATTATCTTTCATTATTTGGGCTTTTATGATGGATGTCAGTGCAGGGACTCCTACCATTAATTCAGTTTCGGTGATGAAGGATTCTTTCGGATATGTTTTGTGCTTCCGGCCATGTCGCCAAATCGGGTTGCTGATTTTGATATTGATTTGGTTCTGGGCAATGTATTGTAAGGCACCACAAAGTTAAAGGAGTTGAAGTAGCTGCTTCAAAGTTTCCTTGATAAGGGGTCCATTGGCAGGCCAATGTGGATGTGTAATCTAACACGAGTTGACTTGGTTGGTCCGAGTTGTGTTTCTGACGGATGTATGATTCAATTAATATTGAGCATATTAGTGTTATGAGGAGATATATGAGTTACCTTTCCATGTTGTGGAGCATTTGGATTTGGCTTTTATATGCACATGTAGTGCGGTGTCATTGGGTTCTCTTTGTAGTGCTCAAGAGGGAGGAGTACTGGATATTGCAATGCATATCGCGTATCAGTTATGCATTGTTGGGATGTGTGGTGTTATGTATTTACTTCACCGCGGTTATGATGATTTGCTTTAGTTCTAGACATCAATTGCGCGCGGTCGTCAATTTTGAGCAGAGTGACTTGAGGTGTTTCATGTGGACCAGTGTTTGGATAAGGTCGCGTATTGTAGTGAAGTTATGTGGAGGTATGACCCTTAAGGGTTGATTTGTGCATTCTGTTTCTATGACGTGTGATAGGTTCTCAGCATTTTGTTGTGGTGGTACTAGTGAGCTTGCGGCACATCCCTTTTATTTGGTGTCATTTTCAGGATTTGAGTATGCTCGGATTGCTTCTTATTGGTGTGCGTGTTGCACAAGTTATGGCTTTAGTCTGAATTGAGGAATCAGGTCACCAGTTCGGTTATGTTGGATTCGATGAGATCGTAGGGATCTTTAATGAATACGAATGGATTCTATTTCTTCATGTTGGAAGGATAAATATCGAGGTTCGGCTCAAAAATTTGCTATGGTCTTTGCCAACGGAGAAGTGGCTTCATGGTTGATCTCAGAAATGTTTATGGCTTATTATGTGTTGCATTTAGCATTGGCAGTATATGAAACTGGATGAATTAGACTTTAGTTGATAAGAGGTTTTCTATCGATATTCAGTTGTTGTATGCAACTGCTGTGATTATAAGTTATCGCAACCAGTGTTTGAGTTATATGATATATCGTGTAATTTCACCTAAGGTTACAAATATGGTTTGTTACAGCATTTCCGGACTTATTCACGATATAACTGTGAGATTCTGATCGTATTGAAGATTTCAGAAGTAGAAGTGTGGTTCTAAGGTTTAAGGGCTAGGTTGGATTGTGAAATTTCATTTATATCGTATTATCGAACCTATGTGATATTTGGTGACGTGAAATCACCCCGAGTATATGAATGGTAAGGTTATTCAGTGATTGGTTGGCTTTTGGAACAACTCTAGCTCGTTCGAGGACAAACGTTATTTTGGGGGGGGGGGGGGATGTAACAGCCCAGCCGGTCGTTGCATGAACTACCACTCCATTTTCCCCTTTTCAGCTTCTAATTTCCTTAATTATTGGTTTTATATATGATCAAGTTGGTTGGCTTGGGTTCGGAAAGTTTTTGAGAAGGTTTGATACACTTAGCCTCTTTTAAGAAAGCTTAAGTTAGAAAAGTCAACCAGATATTGACATATGTGATAGAGGGCTCGGATGTGGGTTCTTATGGTTCGAATAGCTTTGGGAGATGATTTGGGACTTAGGAGTATTATTGGAATGTGTTTTGGAGGTCCAGAGTACATTTACGCTTGAATTGGCGAAATTGAGTTTTTGGCGTTTTCCGGTGGATAGGTCAAATTTTGATATAGGGGTTGGAATGGAATTTCGAGGGTTGTAGTAGCTTCGTTGTATCATTTGGGATGAATTTGCAAAATATCAGGTCATTTGGACATGGTTTGATTGGTTGTTTTATCAAAAGCGGAATTTGGAAGATTTTAGAAACTTAGGCTTGAATCTGATGTGTTTTGGTTGATTTGATGTTTTTTGAGGCGTTTGAAGGCTAGTACTAGTTTGAATAGGTTTTTGGGATATGCTGGTTCCTTTAGTTGAGGTCCCGAGGGCCTCGGGTGAGTTTCTGATGGTCAATTGAACAATTTCATGCCTTGGCGATGTTGCAAAATTTTAGGTTCAGCTAATTGCAGAGAATCCTTCTTCATGATCGCGTAGGGGTTACTGCAATTACGTAGAGCTTTTTGAGGTGCAGTCCATTTTGTTCTATGCATTCGCTAAGGAGGAGTTGTGATCGCATAGTGTGAGGATCTGGGTCATTGCAACCTCAGGGAGGTGGTTGCGTTTGCATATAGTTAACTGGACCTGGCGTCTTGGCTGGACTTTTATTCATTGCGAACACGGTGGGAAGTCCGCGATCGCGTAGAGTTAGCCGCTTGGGCATCGCATTCGCAGGGCTTTGATGCATTCACATAGAGTAACTTTTGGGGAGCTAAGTATTTATGCTTCGCGATCGCGAAGGTTCTCCCGCAATCACGATGAGTGAAATTTTAATAGCTAGGCATAATGTTTTAAAG
Source organism: Nicotiana benthamiana (assembly GCA_034376525.1). Taxonomy (NCBI): domain Eukaryota; kingdom Viridiplantae; phylum Streptophyta; class Magnoliopsida; order Solanales; family Solanaceae; genus Nicotiana; species Nicotiana benthamiana. The sequence continues at coordinate 23,591,914 of CM067324.1, read as the reverse complement.
ATTTGTTCCGCAACTTTGAACCCTTTTTACACTATTTTTGAACGGGAAAAGAGCTTGGAGGCGATTTTGAAGAGAGGAAATCATTGTTCTTCATTAAGGTAAGAATTATGGACCCTAAAGCTAGATTATTTATGATTAAGGAACAAAATATCAGTGTTGAATTCATGAAAATTAGTTGAAAAAGGTGGAGTTAGGGTTTGGGATTATGAGACCTTCTAGGGGCGATTTGAGGGGTCAAACGAACTCTGATTTTCGAGTTCTTTATATGTACGAACTCGTGAGATGATGAAGAACAATTTGGTATAAAGTTTTTCTACTTCAGGAACGCGAGCTCAGGGGTCGGGTTTTGATTGATTTCGAGTTTTGTGCTTAAAATCTATATTTTTCAATTGGAATTCATTCATTTAGAATAATTTAAAGATAAAAATCTGAACTTGGTAGATTTGGAGAACTCGAAAGTCATTTCAAAGAGCAAAGGCATTGCATGCTAGATTTCATGCCAGATTGAGGTGAGTAATGATTTTAAATGCTGTCCTGAGGGTATGAAACCCGGAAATTTTACAGCATACGGCTATTTTGAGGTGACTTACATGCTTGATGACGAGCGTAGGGTAGAGCACCTCTAGGGATTTTGACTTAGTTCATCTCGAATGATTATTTTTCTGTGTATTTGATAGTAAATTATTTAATATTATTATATTTTGCGCTAAATGCCATATGTGGGCTTCGTGCCAGCTCTTTGATCCCCTGGGGACTTTTAGATGATATTTTACTCACTGAGTTGGAGTAATCACTTAACTCCCTACACCGCTGTGTGCAAATTCGAGCGCTACAGGTCCTACTCCTGAGGGTTGATAGTTCTAGCAGATCTTCAGAGATTTACTAGGTAGCTACTTGGCGATTCGCAGCCTAATGCATTCTTCCTCTATTTTAGTTTTCTTTTGATTCAATTATGTAGTAGTGGATTAGACTCTAGACTTTCAATATTGTTTTTGATGCTCATGACTAGTGACACCCCGATGTCTAGCTGTATACATTTCTGCACTTGTTCTATTTTGCTAAATCTGTACTTGTTGGGGGTTTATCCTAATAAATGACTTAATTTGACATATTAAACTATTAAAATGAATTTGAAAATTGTGTCGGCTAGCCTTGTCTTCACGAGAGGAACCATCACGACCGGGTCGGATTTGGGGTCGTGACATAAGGAACACAATTATCACATGTTGTGGAGGTGTATAGATAAAATAAATATTTGTTATGAGTTGGACATACTTCTACTATATTAACTCCCAACCGCAATACACGACCATGCCACGGGCAACCATGATACTAGAACAAAGTGAGCTACTTACTGCGGGATGTTCCAAGTGGACACAAAAGTTATACTAAGATGGCGACACACAATCTTCCTATCACGGGGATGTGAGGATCTCAATTTTCAGAGAGACTTTATGCACACGGCAACCATTTCGACTGACATGCACTCATGTGATAGGTGTTAAGGTATGTTCTTATGTTACTAGACAGTGAGAAGCTTTCATGATGATACTCGCAAGCGAGGAGAGTGAGTGTTCAAACTATATAAGCCATATACACAAGTGATTAAAAGTGAGACTCGAGAAGGATTGCAACATTGGGATGCTTTACATGGAACTTGACACCACATAAGTAAACTTTATGACGGTGCATGCATAGGCACAAATGAGCAGAAGTTGTCCATAAAAAGATTTTGTAACAAACTTCTTGGATGTAGTTCCTTGTTGAGAATTTAGGAAAGAAAGTGGGAATTATTAATCCTAGATTTATAACTCCATTCAAGGACGTATTTATAGAACTTAATTCCACAAAAGGATGTAAATAAGAGAATTTGTGATATAGTGAATTCACGAACAATACGTCTCCTTCAAGGAGTAGGTACACACAAGTTTTTGTGACTCACATCTTATTAAGACCATGTTTATGAGGACTCTTCAATATGGATGCAGAGATGCATTGAGTAAAATTTTTGTGTTCATAATGATGTACTAGGGAATGAATTACTTGGTGACTTTAGGTTGATAGGGCAATAACTTAGTCGATGCCCCTCGACTCGACATCCCTAACGCATGTTGGAAAAATACTAATATACTATATTATTTGGTGGTGCAGTGACATTAATAGGAACAAGGGTACTCCCCTTAGCAACAAGTTCTACCAATCCCTCTATGGATTGATACATTCTCCTAACAAACGCTTAGGCAATCTCCCTCAGGTTCAATGATGGGGTCATTCCCTACTTAATTCTTCAAACTCGGGGATTATGGTATCGAAATTATTCATCTGGAGAATAAGATATAGTGAGGAAATTAGCTCCCTATCTTGGGTTCTACCGCACGATCTAGAGTATCAAAGAAGTGTGAAATTCCTAAATGTCTGAATAGCCTCAAACTTATAGATGTGGTCGACAACACACCGATAAGAAGGACTCTACTAGACATGGCTCCGAGATATCCGATGACACTTTAAAACCTTAGGCGTTGATACCAAGTTTTTCACGCCCCAAAACCGAGGGTGCGACCGGCGCTCAAATGAGCAAGCCTAACAGAGCAAGCCTATTAGGTTTCATTCTATCCAAAAATTATTTATGAATAACAAGGAGATGAGTGCCATAAATACTACTTCATGAGCATAACATAGAAAATTTTTATCTTTGTCTTTCAGTAATAGTTTAACCATACTAACCAAATTAATAGAATTAATGGGTACGAAAGAAACATTCTGCCAAATAACAATATATCTAGTCCGAATTTTAAATACTTGACACCACCCACAACCTATCTACGGAGCCTCTATATACAACTGAAGAGTAATATGGAAATGCCAGCAACAAGGCTCCGGCTACCTCAAAATATAAATTACATGATAAACAATGATACAGAACCCCGAAATAAAGTGGGGATCACCAAGTCAGCTGAAAGGGAGATGCGTCACTAGCTGCGACCAATACTGTCTGCTATAGAACCACCTACATCTATTTAAATACGTACTGACCCTAGAAAAATGGATGTTAGCGCCATCAAACATCACTATTTTGTACAACTAAACACCATCTCATTATAAAGAATAACAATACAAGTACAAAAAAATCATAAGGATTCAATAAAAGCTTTAAACAATCACTACATCATCAAATAAAAGAAATCACATAGCTTTCACATAATTTTCATAGCTTTAGTTTGGGCATTTAATATTTTTCATCATCATTCAAAATACCACTGCTTTCTTGAGCGGAGTCCGATCTTGACCCATTAGGCTATGTTGCCTCATTTGAGACATGTACCTCAATCACAATTCATTCTCACTTTTTGAAATTCAATATCAACACAATACCACCATGTGTGCGGCATGGCATCTCATCACGGCCCAATCAACTAGGCGACCTTACCAATGCATTGTTCCTTTCTCATTATTCATCTTATTCATTTTTATTTCACATATATCAATTCATAGATACTTAAGGCCACAATCATCACATCATACTTGGCACTAGGCCACATTTCATAACTTACATTCCACATTACTTTCACTTTCAACATCAAACTTGAAATTTAGGATAATGGGTACATACAAGAGCAATTCAAGTAATAAGCGTAGAGAGGAATTCTCATGATTCGGCATAATAATCACAATTTAAACTTGGCTTTAAATATAGGCAATTTAGCATATAATTCATATTCTTCACATATCACCAATTTACCAAGAATAACACATTGAACACATTGAGACACACCTTCCACATATATTCTTGCAACACCAAATACTTTAAAATAATAAATACTACATAAATCAAATTCCGGACTTATAACATATGAAGGGACACCATGGGAGCTCAATTTCTAAGAAGAGGAGGTTTTAGCCATACATACCTCAAATAGCTTTTACTTAAGTTTCTACAATCTACCAACACCTCCATCAATAACAATCTATAAGGAGATAGCGTAATATTTTAATAATTAGGAAGATTACCCATGGTGTAAGTATCTTAGGAACTTCATCAAACACTTAACAAGTAAAATAGTCCACTAGGTTCGAAAATGGAAATTCCTTCTTCCCTCAACCAATTGAACCAGGAACTACCTAAATTAGTTCTTTAATATCACATACTACAACTTAGTCCCACATACATGGCCTTTTTCTAATCCCTACCACATATTTTAACCCTTAACCTCTTACATAAAATCTTGGAAGAAGGACTTACCCATATGGAGGACAATCAAGTTGTTATCTTCGTTGATTCTCGAGAACTTGAGCAAGATTTGGGTGATTATAAGCTAGGCTCCTTCTTTCTCTATCTATATGCTCTCAAATATCTCTAATTAGTAGAAAAATGACCGCAAATGAAGCCCCAAAACCTATATGTTAAAATAGTGTCGGGTTATAAAAAAAAGTAAAACTAAGCCTCCGAAATCGGGTCTGCGGTCGTATAATTGATTGCAAAATAGGAATGCGGGTCACAAAATGCATCGTGGAACTGGTGCCTAAAACTAGGCTACACTAGTCCAGTTTTTTACAAGATTTGTGGTCGCAGATCAATTATGCAGTCCGCATAATGGTTTTGCGATTGCAGAAGTGATAAAGGATCGCATTTTTCCAGCATCTGGTAATTTGATCATAACTTTGTGTAGGAATATCCAAATGATAGACGGTTTGAAGCGGTTAAAACTAGACTCAAAAAACTTTCAAATAATAGGTTGTTCATCATGTAAAACCTTATATATATTTATATATGCTCATCCAAAATGTAGTCTTGTGCAAACTCATTTTGGAATTTTAGCCCATTATGAAATTTTCTAACTTGACTTAGAGTAAGAACTCCCATTAAACCCCACATTAATTATTATAAGACTTATACCCTCATTTACTAAATACAATTGATGGCCATCATTTTAATAGCAAATAAAACATTTTACTTAATCTTCATAGCACTACGAAATCCTAATTTACTTAGCAAAACTTTCTAGGGCCTTATAATGGCGTGTGTCACCACACTAAAAACAAGCTTTGGGAGGATGTAGCGGTTGTGACTGGCTCGAGCAAAGTCTAGTAGACTAACAACTGAAATCACCCCAAGCAAGAGGCGTACTAGATACCGGAGGTGCATAATAAGGCTCCTGAGGTCTAGGAGGAGCCCGAACACCACTGGTGGCTGGAAGAGATGAATGAACGGGGGACTCATATAACCCCTACCACGACGATCTACATCTTAGGCACGGGCACTGGAATAATGGCGTAATTCTTGAGACCTTTTGGCCTCCCTCTCCTCTCTATCCCTAGCATGCATACCCTCAATCCTCCTAGCAATTTTCACCACCTAATGATAATAAATATACATCTCCAACTCATGAGCCATGATGTTGGGAATAAGCCCCTCAATAAATCTGCAAACCCTCTCGCAAATAGTAGAAACCAAAGCTAGTGTATGTCTAGCCGAGCTGGTTAAACAGACAACAGACTTTGAGACAATCATAGTACGCTAGCGCAAATGCTCAAATTCTTCACGTTATGCATCCCTAAGGCTCTGAGGAACATACTGTACAGGAACATATAAGCAAGCTGAGTCCAAGTCAAGAAAGCTGCCTTATCCGGACTGTCTAACTCATAATTACACCACCATTGATAGGCTGCTCCTCGAAGCTCAAAAGTAATGAATGAAACCCTGCTCGATCCTGATATACCCATGGTGCGGAGAATACGGTAGCACTCATATAGAAATCCCAGAGCAACATCTGATACTAGACCACTGAAAATGGGAGGCTTGTACTTCTTGAATCTTTTAAGCCTCCGCTGCTCATCCTCGGAAGTCGTTGCCTTATCTTTGGGATGATCTAGATCTATGGGTTGTACCGGAATAATCTTTTGAACCTGATCAACATGTTCTCATTACTCAGGAATGCGGACGACAGGATTCAGTGCGCCTCCCCCGGCCTGGGATGTAGCTGCAGCAAGGGAAGTAACCCTGCCTGAGCCTAAGTGGTGTATATGGTCATGAACTGTGCCAAAGTCTCCTGAAGTGCTACAGTAGTAGTAGCAGTAGGCATATCAGGTGCCTGGGCTCCGGCTAAAATGGCTAGTGGGTCCTCAATGGCAGCTCGTATGGGTGATCTGGCTACACTGCGTATGTGTCCTCGGCCTCTACCCGGCCCCGGCCTCTAAAGGTTGCAGTAGGGGGCGTGGGTGCCTGACCATCTCGGGTAGCCCGTTTACTCACCATTTTGTGATAGAATAGAGGAGAAAAATTTAAAATTGTGATATCGCGCGACAACGAAATCAAATGCAGTGGAATTTTCCTAATAGTTACATAGCCTTTCGCAGATAAGTATAGACGCCTCCGTACTGATCTATGAGACTCTAATAAACTGGCTACTGATTAACGACTCCTATGACCCTAGAGCTCTAAAACCAACTTGTCACGATCCCAGTTCGCCCTCCATGAACTATCATGACGACACATAGTCTCTACAACCAGGTAAGACTAACAATGTGGAAATAAAAAAAAATTGCAGAACGAAGTAATTAAAAACCAAAATAACAAAGTGAAACAGTGTTTAAGATGCCGCTTGGCATATACAATACAAACTCTCGAAAACTGACAACATTTCTCGAAACATGGAATCTCATGAAAACACAAGCTTTTCAATTTCTACAAGTATCTAACTCCAGAATGTCTAATAAAGAAAAATACAGAAGGGATAATACTTAAAGAGGGAATAGAAAGGGAAATTGGGTGTGCAGACGCAGTAGATATACCTTGGAGTCTCTACAAGAACCTCGCCTCAAGCGTGATAAGAATGAGTGGAAGTACCCGATCTGCGCATGAAAAACATGCGCAGAAAGGGCATGAGTACACCACAACAGTACTCAGTAAGTGCCAAGCCTAACCTCTGTCAGGTAGTGACGAGGAAGGCCAGGGTCCTACTGAGGTTAAATCAAATATAAGGTATAACAGTATAGGAGAACACAGTAAAAATCAGGTGGAACAATAAGTAGTAACATAGGATAGAAAGAACAACAGCAGCTATAACAGAAACAAAGAAATCAAGGAAAGTAATGCACCGTAACTCAGAGTAACAACTGGAGATCTGCCAGGATACCGTCCTGTAGTCCAAGTATATATATATATATATATATATATATATATATATATATATATATATATATATATATATATATATATATATATATATATATATATATATATATATATATATATATATATCCCTAATGGATCTCCAATGATACCGTCCCATAGTCTAACTCATAGTGCACGGGATACTGAAATCTCGATCCGTAATATCAAATATAAATACTCAGTACTGGGGAAATCTACCAGGTGTAGTCCCGTAGTTCCATAAGATTGTGTAGGGATATCTATTGGAATCCCACACACGTAGTCCCAAATAAACAGACAAAGGGGATCTATTGGAATCTCACATCCGTAGTCCCAAATAAATAGAAATGGGGATCTATGGGAATCCCACATTCATAGTCCTAAATGTGAATACGCCACATCAACATGAAGAATATTCAGCAAATGTCAATTTCATATCAAGGTAAACAACTAATTCTAGCCTAGCATACTGCACAGAATCCAAGTAAACCGGTTTAAGCAAATATAGTAATTAAGTCACTTAGACATGCTTCCCTAAGCTAACAATAGGCTTAAATTGCAAGTAGCAATAACAGAAGGAGAAACACAATTTTAATTACTTAGTGAAAATCGAATTTTTCAACAATTAGCACAAGTACGCACTCGTCACTTCATGTACCAAGCATTTCAAATATCAACAGTACCAAAGCCTAAGGGGAAGTCCCTCACACAAGGTTAGGTAAGGCACTTACCTCGAACCGGCACAAAATAAACCTGAAACCACGTTCTTTCCCCAAGTAATCGACTCCAAATGGCCCAAACATATGTACTTAAATTGCATAATGTTAATAACACTCCAAGTGACTACTTCAACAAATTAATTCTAAGCTAATACGCGATACTAGGTAAAATGACCAAAATGCTCCTCGGGCCCGTATCTCGAATTCGGGTAAAATTTATATTTTCAGAATCCTCATACTCTCAGGAGTTCATATATATAGAAATTACCCCAATCTAACATCAAAATCGTCATCTAATCACAAATATTAGGTCTAAGAACTTTTACAACTTTTCTCCAATTTTTCCACCAAAAAAATCAAATTTAAAGGATGGAGTTAAGCATAGATTCGTGGAAAACAATCAAAAGCAAGTAAGAATTACATATGCAAAACACCTAAGAGAAAATCTCTCTCTAAATCGCCAATCACGAGCTCCTAAATCAATTTTCCATGTTTTGAAACTAAACACTAGAAATTCCTATTTTTTGCCTAGCAATTCCACTTCTGCGTTTAAGGGATAGCACCTGCGGTCCCGCTTCTGCGAAGACTTGGTCGCAATCTGAGACATTTCATTAGTTCCCCAAATCCGCACCTGGGACCTTCTTACCGCATATGCGGTCACGCAGGTACGTGAACTCTTCCGCACCTGCGGCTCCTTTCCTTTCCTCATCTAGCCACTTATGTGGCTTAAATTCCACATCAGCAGGAGTCGCACCTGCAGCCTCTCAACTGCAGATGTGGTTATGAAAGTAGCCCAAAGAACTTCAGCTGCAACTCTAAATTTCCAACTTCCTGTTAACCACTCGAAATCCTCTCGAGGACCCTGGGACCTAAACGAAAGTCAAAATCAAGTCTAATACCACTGTTCAAACTTATATAAATCTTCAAAACTCCTCAAACATCATTGAATCAACAAATTAGCATCTAATTCAAGCCAAAAAGCTTTAGAAATTCTCAAATTATGCTTTCGATCAAAAAGTCTATCAAACCTCGTCCAAGTGACCTGAAATTTTGCACACAAGTCACATTCAATAGTACGGAGCTACACCAACTTCCGGAATTCCATTCCGTGCCTTGGATAAAAATCTCACTATCGAACCGAAAACTTCAAAAATCAACTTTTGGCCTTTAAAGCCTAAATTAGCTACAAACCTCTAAAACACAATCCAAATATGCTCATAAAGCTTAAACCACCCAACGGAGCTAAGAGGATCATCAAAATACTTTTCTGAGGCCGTCTTTACATTGTTCTGACTACGGTAAAATTTTTAAAGCTTATGCTCTCATTTAAGGACTAAGAATTCCAAAATCTTCAAAAGTCCAAATAAATCCTCCCGGCAACTTACAATAGCATAAACAAACATGGAGAAAGCAGTTAATAGGGTATTGAGGCATAAATTCTTAAAACGACCGTCCGAGTCGTCATATAAGAAAACAATCAGTAAGAATTAGTAAAATGCAAATAAAGAAAGGAAAAATTAATTAAGGCATGCAATTCAATCAAATCGAGTAGAGAGGTAAGAATCGAAAGTTTAAGGGGAAGTGTTCAAATTAAACCAGGAAATAAGGAATTTAGAATAATCAACGGTTAAATCAAAGAGAAAGTCCTGAAAGAGTTAGAAAGTTTAGCATAAATAATAAGGTAAGATATAAATAGTCAGGATTAGACACATAACTTTAACAAAACAAAAAGTTAGAACGACACAAATTCAAGGATAATGTTACAGGTCTTAACATGAATAATAAGGTTGAACACAAGCATATAGGATTAGTGAATTGGTTGAACTGTGAAATTCAGTAGATGCATATTAGTACAAGAAGATCATGAGAAATCACTAGAACCCAAAGCAAGAACACAATCAGATGTACCAGTACTCAGAAACCAAAATAAGGACCCCCAAAATTAGGTCTTTTAGCACAAGCGAGCTAAGGTTGTGGTAGACTTACAAAATCGGTCAAAATATATGAGAATCAAAAGATTAAACACAAAAAAGTCATCAAACATTTTGTAAGATAAATTTTGACAACCCTAGTTTAGAAAAAGATGAAAATCACTTGAAAATCATACAATTCTTGTGAAGAACCTCAAGGTTTTTGTAAAACTCACATGAAACAAGTATAAATCATCTTAAATCTGTACAGATCTAAAAAGTTCAAAAAACAAAATTAGAGTTTTGAAGAAAACAACATAGAGATGAAGAAACATGCTTAGAAACCCATAGATCGTAGTCAATATAGGATGATCTTACTCGGAATCACACTAAAATGGCATGAAACAGGCGAGAAAGGAACCACAGATATAAGCTAACTAGCCTTGGGTCCCTTCAGGACCCTATAGATGGAAAGACTAATGTGAGGGATGCCATTGAAGGCCTGGGGTGGTGTGAAATCATCGGAGACAACCGTAGATGAGTGTCAGATAGGTTTGATTAGGGGTAGGTTTGAGAGAGTTTGAGAGAAGAGAGTGGTAGGTAGCGGGTGGTGCAAAATGATAGGGTTTAGGGGGATAGGGAGTCTTTTTGTTTATTTTAGGAAGGATCGTTTGTGGCCGTTGATCTTCAAGATCAACGGCCGGGATTAAAGGGTATTGGGGCCAGATCGGGTTTTCACGGTTTACTGGGTAATTTAATTAGGGATTGGGTTGGTAATTTGGTTAAATTGGGGATGAACTTTAAAATAAAATAGGCTAAATTTTAAATACCCACTTTTAATAGTTATATAATTTATAAAGATAATAAATGATTTTAAAAAATATTTTCGTATACTAAAATAATTTAACATAGTTGTTTAACATTTTAAAATTACAAAAGACCATTTTATGCATCAATAATTCAATTAAGCATTAGAAGGGCTATTATTCCAACGATGTGCAATTTATCCTAAAAATGTAAATATAATTATAAAAATGCACTGAAATATTTAAACACTATTTTGGCATAAATAAAGAACGTAGATGACTAAATCATCAAAAAAATAATTTGAAAGATAATTAATGCAAATATTATAAATAAAAAGAGAAGAAATAAATCAATTTGGATCATTTAAAATTATAGAAAAATTATAAGAATATTTATGCATGCTTTATGTGCTAATTTGGAATGTATGTATGTTTGTATGTATGTATATATATATTTATGTATATATATATTAAAATTATATGAGAAAAAATTGGGTATCAATAGCTGCTCCTCTTTACGCGGGAAAGAGAGACGAGTTTTCGGATAAAGAAATAGTGGCCAATTTTGACCGAATGGGATGTTTTGTAAGACATAGGCCGGACTTTGGTCTTGAGTTGCCTACATATTCTTGGTTTTACAAGAATCAGGCATGTGTACTTATGGATTCATTTGCGGAATATACCGATTAAGTCATTGCAAGAACAGACCCACGATGCAAGAGTGGCTATGGTGAATGGTTAAGGTTTGAGACAGTTGAAGGAACTAGAGTGAATTCGCTCCTTCTACGCTAGCAGTTGCTTGCTGGTTACCTGCAGATGAAAAGATGCCACTGACATGTATTTAAATATGATGCAGATTCCCTTTGGACCATGAGAGTTGTCTTCGGATGGTTAAGTATAACATCCTTAGACCATGATGTCATGGGCCATGAATTGTTTAGAGAGGGATTTGAAGGCCATGAAGTGTTGTTCTCGGACCATGAAGATGGTGCCTCCAAACCATGATATGTAATTTTGAAGGATCCTCAGGCCATGGCCTTGTGTCTTCCAGCTGTGAGGATGATGCCTTTTTAGACAGTGATGCCATTGGATAGATTGGTAATATTTCAGACCGTGATGTGTAGTAATATTATATTATCAAGACAAGGGTTAGTCTTGTGAAATGAAGGGCAGAGCTTAGCCCGATTGAAAAAGAAATAGATAATACTAGAAATAGAGCAATATTTGTGCAAAGAGGGATAGTGTTTGGTCTCATGCAAGCGTAGATGCAAGGATTAGCCTCAAGCGGATATGGAGGCAGGGAAGCCTCATACAAGTGGGGAGGCAAGGATTAGCATCATTTAGATATGGAGGCAGAGATTAGACTCATGCAAATATGGAGGTAGGGATTAGACTCATGCAACTATGGCGGTAGGGATTAGCCTCATGCCAATATGGAGGCAGGGATTAGCCTCATAAAAATATGGAGGTGTTACACCCCCCTTTTTCTATAGCAAAATCGGGTTTAGTACATATGAGAGGACAACTCGTTTTCTTTTGGAAATTGGGTTTGAAGAGTCGCCACCTAATCATTAAGCGCATTAGGACACTAAGAAGAACTTGATTTTTGAAAAACCAGAGATTGGGTAATGGTTTGAAATTATCCCGAGGGGAAGGGGTTAGGCACCCCTCAAGATCCACTAGTGGGGTTCCCAACCATACTATAATTATGATTTTAAGTTCAAATAACAAGTAGAAAAATAAGAGTTGCAAATATGAGATGGGGTTTTCAAATAATTTTGCAAGTAATTTGAAGTTAAAACGAAGTTAAAGAAGCTGAAATTTGAGAGGAAGAGCAATTTTTTAACTTAGAATAAATGGGTAAATGAAAGAGAAGAAATTTTATATGATTGCTGCAAGTAGATTTAAAATTGAAGAAGCTGGAGTTCGAAAAGAGGATAGCTTTTGAAAGTCTAAATGAATAAACAAGTAAACGGAAGGGGTCCTAGGTTTATAAATGATATAGATCACCCCACAGAACACCCGTTAATCATTTATACTCGTGGTGTTATGGCGTGATGATCATATCCATATCTACTCTTTCCTACCCCGTTAAGGTATTAAATGCGGAATGTTCTCGTTTTACTAATTGCATTCTATTATCAGTCCTCAATCCTATCAGTCCTCGAGGCATTTGGGACTACTAGTCCAAAAAGAAAAGGAGATTTGGGCTTTTTGTGGTTTTAAAAGGATAAAACTTTAAGGCGGCATTGAAAAACACATAGAGCAGATATGGGGAAATACAAAGCAATTAAAGGCTCAAACAGACCTTCTCAACTTAAAGACAGATTGCTTAGTATGTCTTACACATACTGGTTATGGTCTTAATTAAACTTAAAGGTTGTGGCAGACTGATCCATTACATATTTTGGATAAGAAACCCGAGCCAGGCCTTCTTGCTAGTTGGAATTGATAGAATCTGATTTAATTTACAAGTTTCCTTATGGCTTGCCTAGGTATCAAATGATAAAAAACTATAGGCGTGATATCTATTAGTATCAGAGAAAGAAGAAATTGTCAATTACAGGAATATAAATTCTGCAGCCACTATGGTTACTACTGATTTTAGATTTATACGCAAATGAACAATTCTGATTTCGTTGGTTGCTCCAATAGGCATGCTTTCTAGGTGTTGTTGATTTAAAACACTTTATAGTTGAAATAAGAGTGCAGAAGTCCTACAGGCATGGTATCTAGAATGTTGTTTGTTATTTAAACCTATGCACAGGTTTGGTTAGTCATAGATGTAGATGCGAAAATTCAGGAAGTTTTATAGGCATAATATCTAGCATGTTGTTTGTTATTTAAACCTATGCACAGGTTTGCTTTGTGATAGATGTAGATGCGAAAATTCAGGAAGTCCTATTGGCATAATATCTAGCATGTTGTTTATTATTTAAACCTATGAACACGTTTACCTAGTGATAGATGCAGAAGCAAAAATTCCGGAAGTCCTATAGGCATAATATCTATATAGAATGCAGCATTTCAGAAATGACTTATAGACATGGTCTATATATGATGCAGAACTACAGAAGCCTATAGACATTGTTCCTATATGAGATTAAAAAATGTAGAAGCCTATAGACATGGTCCCTATATGAGATGCAAAAAATGCAGAAGCTGAGAACAGGATACATGCGTATAGAAGTGTAAATATTCCCTATGAACATGATATATACCCTTTGCATGCATGATTGACCCTCTCATGTTCACTAACAGCCCCAATAGTTACTACCAGTAATTATTACAGCCCACAATGAATAAAACAAAAAAAAGAAATTATATCAGAGAACTAAAATTACAACCAAGGAGAGCCTGATTTAGACTTCCTGTCTGAAACATGAAAGAAACAAATCTCCAAAGATAAGATTCCAAAGACTTTCTCTTATTTGGGATGTGTCAGAGTTTCCTATGAGTCTCAAATAGACTTCGAGCAGTGCTTGCATCCAAAATATTACAGAATTAAATCATAGTGCAGTGTGGGAGAGCCAGTCCTCAAGTGTCGAAGTTCAAAGGGAACTCAAGGTCCCAAAGCATGGCTCATAGGAGGGGGAAGAACTTAGAAGCTAGGAGAGAGTGCAAGTGAAAAGAGAGGATTCTGGGGAGTAGGGATAGGCTGGTGGTCATAGCCAGCAATTGGAGATGCTGGCACACCCCAACCAGCCTATCAGCCACATTTTTTGGAAGTTAGGATCCCTTAAAGAATCAAGTCCAGACATGAGCAACAATTTGGATGTTGCCATATCCTGAACTTTAACTTGAACCCATAGAAAGGAATAGGGGTACAGGGATCCACAGTAGAAACACATGAAAAGAGGACAGCATACATATTTAACACCGAACATAGATTGCAAAGTAGACAAGATTGTAGAAGCTGTAACACAAACACATCGGCATGAGGCTGAAAACTAAACTAGAACATACTAGTTTCAGGGAAACAAGAAGAAATCAGTAGTCTTGTACAGGAAATTGCAAGTGATGACGTCCATATCCACCGCTAAAAAGCAATAGATACGGTCGGAGCAATATAATTACCCAACTATGAGCCGGGATCGAATCCCACAGAGAACAACGTGTAGGCGATTAGGAATGTAAGAGAATAATCGCTTGTCGCGTAGTGCCAAAGAATAAGAATTTTGGGTTGACAATTGTTTTTATATCTAAGATGCGAAAATGTAAACTAACCTAGAAAGCAAGTAAGATGATCAATGGCTACAGGTATGAAAGCATCGAGAATTACACTCAAGTAACGATCCAATGTATCTCACAATTTTACAAATATGAGCAAGCTTATGTTAATTAGCCACGGATAATAATTCTTAATTAGCTTCTTCCGAAGACTAACAAGACTTCCTAATTGAATTATCCCTAATCAAAATTAGAAGATTAAGCACACCCGAAAGGCTACAAGTAGTTCAATCCCATCCCTAGGTAGTATCTATAAAATGAAGGTTAGCGCCGCAAGTTCTTGTTAATTAATCTTTCCCAACCCCAAACGATTTTTCCCAAATTTAATTCGGAGTTAATGGGCGAGTCCTAGTGTTAGCTAATCCCTTTGGAAACATTAAAGAACAAGAATAATAAAAGAAACAACAACGCACTTCATAAATAAAGAAAAATCATTCAATACATAAGCACAACAAGGTATAAAATCCGCACTTCAATTATGAATATTCCCATAAACAAGATTCAAGTGTTGGATAAAATACTACACACTTAAAATAGTCAATACAAAGGAAGGAAATGAAGAAATAAAACATAAATGGGCAAGAAAACATTAACCACAAGCTTTAATCATCACAACCCAAGTGTGTTTGTGCAAAACCCTAGCCTCCAACTTGTTCTTTCTAGTCTAAGAGACTGAAAATAAGCCAAAAGATTATCCAAAAGTCTACTTGGACGAGCATAAAATTCATTTGGGGTGAGAATATGTGAAATGCCAAATCTGCCCCAGGCCATGTGCTCGAATTCCGCTTCTGCGGCAAAGTGACCGCTGATGCGGTTCCGCAGAAGCGGAAAACCAATCGCAAAAGCGGAAAGCTTCCTGTTCAGCTTTTGTCGCGAAAACAGATAATTGACCGCTTCTGCGGTCTCGGAGAAGCGAGTTTTCAACTGCAGAAGCCGTTTCTTCCTGATCTTGCCATTCCACATACGCGATGAATAATCCGCATAAGCGGAAGTCGCTCCTGCGACCAAGGATCCGCAGAAGCGGAACTAACTGGGGACTTTTGCATGGTTTTAACTCATTTTTGCTCAATTCCACTTCACTTCAATGCAAACCACTTCACAGCATCATGTACCTGAAAATCTCAAAATAATCACTATAAACATCCTCATTTCATACTTAACACGTCATAAAAGCTAAGGTAAAAAGGCCAAAATGTGTGGTATAATCACCCCACATCAACACCCCCAACTTAAAGCTTTTGCTTGTCCTCAAGCAAATCAAAACCAAGAATGAGGATTCAACATTTCAAACACAAGTGTTATTGCCATTTCTTTAATAACATCCCATTTACACACCATACTAATGGATTTGGTTGGTACTAACAATTAGGCTCAAATATGCACATCATTTCCAAATAACTCCCTCATAAATAAAAACAAATTCAAAATATGCACAGGATTTTAAAAGTAATCAAGTGATCAACATAAGCCTCAAGGAACGACTCAAAAGCACTAGTTCGCTAAAAATGCTCACTTTACTCAATTTCACCAATCTTTCCAAATTCATGTGCCCCCACACAAAGAGAAAGTACCAAA
Source organism: Nicotiana benthamiana (assembly GCA_034376525.1). Taxonomy (NCBI): domain Eukaryota; kingdom Viridiplantae; phylum Streptophyta; class Magnoliopsida; order Solanales; family Solanaceae; genus Nicotiana; species Nicotiana benthamiana. The sequence goes on along the minus strand of CM067324.1, from coordinate 23,575,524 downwards.
ACTCACAATACTTACAATACAACACACGGGACAAAATTTTCAGGAACACTCACTCTCACAAAGAACTTCAAGTGTTACAACATTTCATACCATAGGCTTGCCCTTATATTAATTCATCGCTTATTCAAAAATGATCGGTTGGAGGTCTCATAAGGACTTTTTGAGCTTGTAATGTAGGTTTAGGGACGGGTTGGATAGACATTTGGATACAAGTGACTTCACCCTCCTTGAACACTACTCACACTTTTTATTCTTTTGCACTTTGCTTCTTTTCATACCTCCTATAGCCTCATTTACATCTAGTTCCAAACATAAGACCACCTCACACCTCTTCTAATTTTTATTCAAGACTTCATACTTTATATATACACAAATTTTCTTTCTCTTTTTTTTTTCTTTTCCATTATGGAGCTTGAATCATTTAAAGAAACACTTTTTAGTCATGAGGTCCTAAGCTCAACATACAACCTTGCCACTTTTCTCTTCGATAACACCCCCAACATAGGCTTTTAGCCTCATTCTTAATGTTCAAGGAGGGACGGGTTCAAAAGACGGAAATTATGTTTTTTTAAAACGGGGAAAGGTTTGTAATGATTTGGCCAAAGAAAAGGTTTTAAGGCTCAAATTGGGTACTAGTGATATTATTTACAAAAAGGGAGGCTTGAAAGACTAAAGAGTTTTAACAAATCAAAGCAAAGAATGCCTATGATCATTCCTCCAACAACACGAAGTATCCATAGCATGAAAAACCAACCGGGCAAGTTCTAGATGATAGAAGTAAACACAAGATTTATTTGAATAAACACTGACACACATGGCACATGAACTAATCAAGATGGATCAATTTTATTTTCTACTAAAAGATTCAAGAGCAAAATCAAACTAGTGAGCGAAAAGAGTCACTAAAAGAACCAAAATTGTATCACAAGATCAAACTTGCAACATGCAACTTGTTTCAATTCAAACCGAGTTTTCGGAGGGATATTCTCAATTCATAACTTACACACAAGAGACTAATATGATCAGTACCAAATAATCCAAAAGCCTCATCCTAGCAAACAAGACTAATTCCCTTAAGAAAGTTGTCAATCTATCCATCATCGGGAAAAGTCACCCGGTTCACTTCAAAAGTGTTCCTTGGGAAAGAACTGTAGCGTGAAGAAAACCCAAGGAAATTTTATTTAAGGAGATGATAATAAAAAAATAAAAGAGTAACTAAAAATAAAAGAAGCTACTATTACAAAGAAAATAATAAGCTATACTAAGAAAATAAATGACGAAAGAAAGACTACAAACACAAAAACATGACTAATCAACACCAAGCCTGGCAAGGGCACACCATATATCACAAGTATAATCAGAAGGCCAGCATCAAATTATGACTACAGTGCTACAATTACTAGCCCCAACTAAAAGTATTGCAGTGTCCTCACTGCACAAAGTCTAATATAAAGAATACAGAGTATGAGGGTCTCCCTGAGGTCTGTGTCAGACTAGCAGACTGTGGGAGGGCGGCTGCTCAGTGCTGGACCGCACTCATGGCTCCACCATCATCGGCCTCATCATCATCCTCATCATAATCGCCATCATCATCAACAGATTCTGAAATGAAGGAGTACTCCTCGCTATAATATTTGTCCTCTTCTGGAATCTTCACTCCTGCTTTGACCCATTTGAAGATGGCATTGATGCCTCTCCACATCTTGACCGTGAATTTATTCTTCTTCTTGTTCTTCTCCTTCTCTTTCTAAAAGTTCTCCTGAAGCTCAGAATGGGCCTTGGCCAAGGTGCCATAGGCCCCCCTCAAAATTTGCCACGGAGGCCGCCATTTTCTTCATAGTATCATCCATGGTCTTCAACAAGTCCTGTTGGCGTCTCTGAGTCTCCAAGTAACTGTGCATATCCTCTCTGGAGAAGTAAGAAGGTCCAGGCTGGGAGGAGGGGGGCCCACTCGGAAGCTGTGATACTAACTCTTTAATTGATTGAAGCTCGGAGTTAAGTATCCCAAATGGCCCCTGAGATGTGGACTCTGAACCTCTGGTTGTGGAGACAACTTTTCTCTTCTTGCTCTTGAAAACAGTGCCCTCTCCTGTCACTCTCAAAGGGATGGAGGCTTGTTAGCTGGAAGCCATTGGTCAGTGGGGCGGTCTGCAACCTCCGCTCTGGTGCATAGTATGGTAATAAGTGAGGGAAAGATCAACACTGCATCCTTCTCTCTAGCGTACTCCCTCAAGTACTGCCCCATATCCTGAAAATGTAGTTCCCCATATTAACCTGAACTCCATACAAGATGCATGACACGATCAGTTCCCGAGTGTAGGAAACATCTGTGACGTTCTCACACGGGCAAACTCTGCTGCTCACTATATGCAGCTACCTCTTTGCCTCTGCCGTGAAGTCCGTTGAATCCCTTTCCTTTTTGTTCCCCATTTCTCCTTCAAGTGTGGAGGATAGAGTTTGGATATAAGCCACTCTCCATTGACACAATGATTCTTCTCATTTACCGGCTCCAATGGATAGTTAGGGATTCCAAGAGTATCGTTGATGTATTTAACCCCGAACCGCACCATTTTCCCCCTTACTATGATAACTGGATCATCAAAGTTTGTACGCCGAAGATTGGCATAAAACTCGCGAACCCACATCTCATTATATTTGCAGAGTGTGGCAATGAAACAGTTCCATCCAGAAGAATAGAGCCTGGCATGGAAGTCCGGAAGCTTCTCGGCCAATTTCTCCTTAGTTATCCCCCTCTCAAGCAAGATCTTTTTATGGACCAAATCATCCAAATATCGGCGCTCCGCTGAAGAAGACATGAAGCGCGTATCATCATAGTGCTCATCACGCTTCTTGAATTTCCGGGTGTGATCCGCTTGCGTTTGGGTCCATTTTTGAATTAATGCACCTACAAAAAAAAATCATCGCAAAATTAGTCGGACAATTGAATCATGTGAATCAATTCAAAACATTACATTAGAGCCAAAACTTTTGGTTGAACAGGCCCGGGGAGCCTCAGTTGCAAACCCACTGCCTCACCATTTCTGGGCAGTTTCCGCTTTTGCGGAATTGGAGCCGCAGAGGAGGTTACGCTTCTGCGAGAATTCGACTACTTCTGCTGTTCTATTTTTTTCTTTTTTTTCAGTTATCGCTTCTACGATCTTTATGCCACAAGACACTGCCCATCGCACCATTTCTTTCACTTTCAATTTTAACCAATTCTCGGCATCCAAAACATAAAATTTATGCAATTTTACGACACATGATTCAATAAGGACCACAGTTTTGCCCATTTGCACAACATTTTCACTCACACATTGTGTCTAACACATTGTGCGCGAGTGAAGATGAACCCTCTTTCACAACAATGGGGTACTTAAGACTTCCCCCAAGATTATTCAGTTAACTCAGCACACACTCTCAGACTCGACCAAATCCTCACTTTCTACTTTAGCAACCAGAGTACAAAACATGAAACATGAAGAAGAAAATATATGAAAACAAATAAACAAAAAGAAAATTTCTGTTGCAAATCGAGAATGAGAAGTGAGAGATGAAGATTAAGAAGAGAGTTTAGAAAACAATACCTGAACTTGGGCAAGAGAAGAATTTATGAGCAAACTTGAAGAATTTTTTATGTTCTTTCATTTTGGGGATTTAGGGCAGTGGGGAAGGGGTTTTGAATTTTTTTGATTTTTGGGCAATTGGCCCGTTTAAAACACTTTTTAATCTTTCAAACCTGGCAATTTTCCACTTCCGTGACTTTTTAACCGCTTCAGTGGTTCCGCGTACGCGGGCAAAGGGTCGCTTCAGCGATTGTTTCTGCTTTTGCATTAAATTTTCCGCTTCTGCAGTACCGTAGACGCGGTCAAAATGCCGCAGAAGCGGTTCTAGCAGAGTTTGCATGCACATTTCCAGCAGCTACTGGATTTTGCCATCCGAGTCATCTCGACCTGCTCAAATAAACTCCAAAAAATCTAAAACTTGGCAGATTAGTCAAAAATAATATTCTAAGCTATTCTAAAAAAAAAGAAAATTTCAAAAATGATAAAATTTTTGAAAAACGATGGGTTGCCTCCCACCAAGCGCCGCATTTAGCGCCGTGGCATGACGTATAGAACATTACAACTTTTCTCGCCACTTGGATGATATGAACTGGGCACCTAGCTTGGAATCAAGCTTGTGACATGTTTGAGCCAATGCTTAGAATCTTCATTTTGCACTTCTTGGCTTTCGAGTGAGGGATGTCGTTTTGATATCCTTGTGTCCTTAAACTGTAAAATGTATGGCTTGAGTTTTTCCTCCTCGCACTCTTTCACTGATTCATGAGGTTCAACTTCCCTGTCACCACACAATTCCAATGTTGAAAGATGCTTGGAATGTGATTTCAAGTCTTCACTTTGCAATTCTTCTTTCTTGACATCCTCTTTTTCCCCCGGATTAGAGTCAACACCAATATTGCATTTTTACCGGTTGACTCCAATTCCATATTTTTGTCGGCATCAACAACATTCATTTAGTCGGTTGGCGGATGTGCAATTCTTGATTCCTCAAAGTACAACTTGTTAGATAATACGCTTAACGCTAGAGGGGGGGTGAATAGCGTTATAATAAAAATCAGCGTAAACTTTGCGGAATTAAAAAATTGCAGGAAGTAAATAAGTGCGATAAATAATAAAGTATGCACCGATGTATTCTGGTTCACCACAACACGTGGCTAGTCCAGTCCCCGAGAGACTCTCTCGAGATTTTCCACTAACTTGTCAAGCTTACGGGTGCTCAACAAACCTTTACAGCTTAAGGACACAAGCCTTAACACCTTTGCTCGGAGATACAACACTCCAAGACTTCACTGTTAAGCTTACGGGTGCCTAACCAACCTTTACAACTTAAGGACACAAGCCTTAACACCTTTGCTCGGAGATACAACACTCCAAGACTTCAACCAAGGAAACACAAGTTCCTTACAACAAGAGAATCACAATTCTCTTACAAGTGTACAAAACACTAAACACTCAAACAAAGCACTCCTTAATGAGTAGATATGAGTAAAAGAAGTAAGCTCAAGATCACAACAACTATGGACAAGACTTTGGCTCTCAAAAGCTTTATGAAATGAATATAAAATGATAAATAATAGTATGCAAGCTAATAGCAATAGAATGATCAGTTGTTGTGTGTTGTTGTGTTTAAAACACTGAAATGAAGCTGTATTTATAAGTGAAAAACTTGGCATTACCGTTGTCTAATTGTCAACTAAGAGTTGCTGATTTTACTCTGTGACAATCGATTGTTCTGCCAATCGTTCCAAAAATCAATCCTAGATTTTACGCTTAACAATCGATTGTCCAAGATCAACAATCGATTATTGGCAACATTCAAAAAATCATTTGCAGATTTTACGTAAAACAATCGATTATACCAAATCAATAATCGATTATTCAGCAACGTTCAAAAAATCATTTCCAGATTTTAATTTCAACAATCGATTGTACAAAATCAACAATCGATTATTCAGCAACGTTCAAAAAATCTTTTTCAGATTTTAATATCAACAATCGATTGTACAAAATCAACAATCGATTACCTGACGGTATTTGAAAACTTTACGACAACGGTCAGCTTCACAATCGATTGTGCAATGTTAACAATCGATTATTTATCAGACTTTGAAAATCATTTTAAACACTGCCTCGTGACAATCGATTGTTATATACTCACAATCGATTATTTAATAACTTTGAAAAAGTCTGGAAGTCACTGCCTCAACACAATCGATTGTCATAAGTTCACAATCGATTATTTTGTGACTTTGAAAAATCTGAAGGACACTGTCTCTTCACAATCGATTGTCATTAGCTTCACAATCAATTATTCTGAGTTTTGAAAAACTTTGATGGACACTGCCTCATCACAATCGATTGTCATAAGGTTCACAATCGATTGTCATGCAGGTTTGAAAAACCTGATTCTCACTGCCTTAACACAATCGATTGTCATTAGTTCACAATCGATTGTCATGCAGTCTTGGCTTAATATAATCGATTATCATAAGTACATAATCGATTATCTTAGTCCAGTTTTTAGAGGCATGTTTAAAACATTTTGACTAATGAAAATATGCATGATTTAAAATCATTTAGCATTAAATTAAATATGCATGATTTTGTATGCATGATTTTGTAAAAATAATTTTACGAGAGAAGCCATGTCATGAGTCAAGTTGTTGGATCAAGATCACAATTAAGAACGACTCATTTAAACTATAAAACTTTATCTTGTGCTTGAATCTCGTTATCCACCAATTGTGCGCTTGTACTTGAACTTCGCATATATCAATTTGCGCTTGTTTGTCATTCATCAAAACCAATTGTGCGCTTGTACTTGAACTTCGCATATATCAATTTGCGCTTGTTTGTCATTCATCAAAACCTACACATAAGAACACACGTTTTAGTATAAAGCCTTGAGAACGTGTTTCCATCAATTTCCCCCTTTTTGATAATGGCAAACTTTAAGCGGGTTATGCAAATTAAACAATTTATAATGACGATTCAAGACAAGTATAAGTATGCAGTTTGTTCCCCCTCAATATATGAATTCCCCCTCAATTTAAGCTTATAAATATTGATAGTGCATACCCGTTATCTTCCTCCTTTTGCCATTAGCAAAAATAATATAAGAAGATGCCAAAGATGTAAATAAAACTTGTTTATTTATTGGAAAGAAAACATGATTACTTAAAGAGAGTACAATAACTCAAGTAATAGCAGAACAATCGATTATTGATACGAGATAATCGATTATTAGACGACAGAAACCGATTTTTCTGAAGAAGACTTGATTATTGTGCGTCATGCTTTATAATTCCCCCTACCTATAGGGCGATACCTGCAAAAATTCGTTAGACGTCTCCGACGCTCAAGTTAGAAATCATGTAAGATAAAAAGATGCAATGCATGACTTAGATCAATGTAGAGTCAAGAATCCCGAGTTCACTACGAATTCGGAAGAAGGACTCTTTCTCTAAGGGCTTAGTAAAGATGTCGGCCAATTGGTCTTTGGTTTCAACAAATTTGATTTCGACATCACCCTTGAGAACGTGATCTCTTATAAAATGATGTCTAATTTCAATGTGTTTTGTTCACGAATGAAGAACGGGGTTCTTCGTCAAGCATATGGCACTAGTATTATCACATTTAAGAGGGATATGATCAAGACTTAGGCCATAGTCCAAGAGTTGTTGTTTCATCCAGAGGATTTGAGCGCAACAACTCCCCGCGGCTACATATTCAGCCTCGGTTCTGGACAACGCAACACTTACTTGTTTCTTGCTAAACCAAGAAACGAGAGAGCTACCGAGCAAATGGCAAGTGCCACTAGTGCTCTTGCGGTCCAATTTGCATCCAGCAAAATCGGAGTCGGAATAGCCAACGAGTTGGCATTGAGAACCTTTGGGGTACCATAGACCCACATTTGTAGTACCAACAAGGTACTTCAAAATCCGTTTTACCGCAGTAAGGTGAGACTCCTTTGGACACAATTGATAATGGGCGCATAAGCACACGCTAAACATGATGTCCGGACGACTAGCAGTAAGATAGAGAAGAGAGCCAATCATACCTCGATACTTCTTAGTGTCGACTTCCTTACCTTTCTCATCTTTGTCTAGATGATCGGATGTGCTCATGGGAGTCGCCATTGCTTTTGCATTGTTCATTTCAAATTGTTTTAGCAATTCTTTGCAATATTTGGCTTGGCAAATGAACGTACCTTCTTTCATTTTCTTTACTTGTAATCCCAAAAAGAATGTTAACTCACCCATCATAGACATCTCAAATTCACTTGTCATTAAATCAGAAAATTCCTTGCATAAGACATTGTTAGTAGAACCAAATATGATATCATCCACATATATTTGAACTAATAAAATATCATTATTTTTATGCTTAACAAAAAGGGTGGTGTCAACTTTCCCCCTAATGAAATCATTTTCCAATAGAAATTTACTCAATCTTTCATACCAAGCTCGGGGAGCTTGTTTTAAACCATAGAGAGCCTTTTTGAGTTTGAAAACATGATCGGGAGATTTAAAATCTTCAAAACCGGGGGGTTGTTCAACATAAACTTCTTCTTGTATAACACCATTTAGAAAAGAACTTTTCACATCCATTTGATATAAATTGAAATTCATAGAAGAGGCAAAAGCGAGCAATAGACGAATAGCTTCTAATCTAGCTACGGGAGCATATGTTTCTTCATAGTCAATACCCTCTTCTTGATTATAGCCTTTTGCTACAAGCCTAGCTTTGTTTCTAGTGATTACACCATTTTCATCTAGTTTGTTTCGAAAAACCCATTTCGTACCAATTATGGTATGATTTTCGGGTCTTGGCACCAAATCCCAAACGTCATTCCGTTTGAATTGGTTAAGCTCCTCTTGCATTGCCAAGGTCCAAAATTCATCTCCAATTGCTTCGGAGATGGTTGTTGGTTCAATTTGAGACACAAAAGCAGTATGTCCTAAGGTGTTCTTAAGGGAGTTTCGGGTACTTACCTTTTCTCCGACGTCGCCAATTACCTGTTCGAGAGGGTGATCTTTGATTGTCCTCCACTCGTTAGGCATTGTCGTTTCTTTCTCCAATTGTGGCGCTTCCTCCATTGCTTGTTCCAAGATTTCATCTTTATTTTCCTTAGGCGATTCCTCTTGTATTTTGTCTTTCAAGCTATCTAAAATACCTGCAAGATCAAAACCGGAATCCTTTCTCGCCAAGCGAGCATTATTTTCGGCAAATACACCATGAGGGGATTCCTCCACAGTTTCGGTTCTTTTATTAAAAACCCTATATGCTTTGCTACGTGAAGAATAACCAATGAAAATTCCCTCATCGGACTTAGCATCAAATTTTCCCAATTGATCTTTGCCATTGTTATGAATAAAACATTTACAACCGAATACTCTAAAGTGGGAGATATTTGGTTTCCTTCCCTTATAGAGTTCATAGGAGTTTTCATGAGTATAGGCCTTATGACTACTCTATTTAAGACGTAGCATGCGGTACTCACGGCATCCGCCCAAAAATATTTGGGAATCTTGGCCTCTTCGAGCATGGTTCTAGCCATCTCTTCGAGACACCTATTTTTCCTTTCCACCACCCCATTTTGTTGTGGTGTACATGGAGCGGAAAAGGTATGCTCGATACCGAGTTCGTCACAAAAGTCCGCAAAGAGATTGTGATCAAACTCTCCCCCATGATCACTTCTAATTGAAGTGACGGTTGTTTCCTTCTCGTTTTGAACACGCTTAAGAAAATATTTAAAAATCTGGAAAGCATCAATTTTATTGGCAAGAAATAAAGTCCAAGTAAATCTAGAATAATCATCAACAATCACAAAAGCATAACGATTTCTTCCTAGACTTTCAATGCGAGATGGTCCAAATAAATCCATGTGAAGCAATTGCAATGGTCTAGAAGTTGAAACAATATTTTTGGATTTGAAAGATGCTTTTGTTTGCTTCCCTTTTTGACATGAGTCACAAATAGAGTCATCCTAAAATTTTAAATTGGGAAGGCCAATAACTAAGTTTTGAGAAATCAATTTGTTCAAAAGATGCATGTTGATATGTGCTACTCTACGATGCCATAACCAAGTATCATCCTCTTTACTCATAAGACAATCAACATATTCGGGTGAGGAATTTGCAAGATCAACCATATAAATATTATCCACTCTAAAACCACGAAGGAAAATTTTGAAATCACTACGTCTAAATACTAAGCATTCATCCGAATCAAATAAGGCAAGATTTCCCTTGTCACATATTGACTTATGCTCAAGAGATTATGCTTTAAACCTTTAACAAGTAATATATGCTTAATAGAGGAATTTTCATCCTTACCGACCGATCCGATGCCAATAATCTTTCCTTTATTGTTATCCCCAAAAATCACACTTCCTCCTTCTTTGTGTTCTAGTTGAAGGAATTTGGATTCGTCTCCCGTCGTATGTTTGGAGCATCCACTATCAAGGTACCATAGTACACTTGATCCCTTCAAACACACCTACAAAACAAATTAATGCATTTTAGGTACCCATGCCAATTTGGGTCCTTGAGGGTTAGGCATATCATAATGATGCGATTGAGTGATATGTCTATGTCGTTTAAAACATGCAAGGGCAATATGACCAATGCGTCTACAATAATGACAAGTCACGTTGGGGTGATGTGTCCTTCTAGGTTCATAGTAACTTGATGGACGAAAATGAATTACTCTATTTTCATTATGACTATTGCGCATTTCATGAGAACCATTTCTCCTACTATTAGTTCTAAAATGAGCAGCATTTCTAGAGTAATGGTCATGTCTAGATGTTCTAAAAGGTTCAAAACTCCTTCTAGTGTTTGGCCTAGAATATGCATCATTTCTAGGGTAGTCATTTCTAGGTGGTAAGTCATTTCTAGGTCTTCTAAAATGTTCAACATTTGTTCTAGCATGCATATTTGTTCTAGGATCGCTATTTCTACGATAAGCATTTGTTTTATTAATCCTAGGTTGAGCCTTAGGTGGTTGGGGTTTGGCGTCAACCTTTTCTTTAGGCTCATTCTTAAAGCCTATGCCATGCTTGGTTGATTTCAAATTAACAAGGACCTTATTCAAATTTTTGTGGGAAGAATTAAACTTATCTAAGGTACCTTTAAGTCTATCTACCTCATTTTCGAGATGCATTCAAGAAGAGCAATTTTTAATAGAACTTTCGGGCTTGTCGGCGCTTCTTTTTCCGAAAAACTTGTTTTCCTCTTTCAGCTTCTCATTTTCTAAAACCAGTTTTTCTAACTCCTTTTAGTTCAAAGAAAGCTGTTTTTGAAAATATTTTTCTTTTAGAGAAGCATTTTCTTTTATGCTCTTGACAGTTTTTGAAGCCTTAATAAATTCAGTATATAGCTCATCAAAAGCAGTTCGCATTTCTTCAAGAGTAAAGAAGTTTTTAGAAGAGATTTGACATACCTCATCTTGCTTGTCTTCTTGTGCCATAAGACAAAGGTTTGAGGCTTCGTCTTCTTCTTCTTCGCTTGACTCATCCCCGGAGTCTCCTCCCCAAGAAATGTATGCACGTTGCTTCTTAAAAGGTTTCTTCTCCTTTTTGATGTTTGGGCAATTTGATTTGACGTGCCCGGTTTCACCGCATTCATAGCACTTTATTTGCTCGCCTTGCTTTTTGCCCTTTCGTTCATACTCCTTTCGCATGAACTTTTGAAATATTTTGATAACGAGTCCAAACTCGTTGTCTCTGTCCTCATCAACTTAAGGTTGGCTTGTGCTTGCCTTAAGCGCTATTCTTTGCCTCCTTTGATCATCAACAAGAGGGTTAAGTATAGTAGACTCGTAAGTCTTAGGGTTACCTCTTAATGCGTCGATGGTGACATTAGAGACGCCTATGGATTCTTGAATTGCGTCAGCCTTTGATCGCCATGCCGGAGTGAGACTTCTAAGAATTTTTCGAACAAGTTCTCTATCCGTGAATGTCTTCTTGAGAGCATGTAGATCATTTACGATTATTGAAAATCGTTCAAACATTTCATCCACCTTTTCACCTTCCTTCATGTGAAATAATTCATAAGGATGGGTTAGGAAATCAATTTTAGCTTCCCTTACCTGGTCCGTACCTTCGTACGTAATTTCCAGCTTGTCCCACATTTCCTTTGCCGTTGTGCAACACGATATTTTCTTGAAATCGTCAGCATTTAGAGCACAATATAATAAATTAATTGCTTTAGCATTATTTTGAACCTTTCGGATATCATCCGCGTCATATTCTTCTTCAGATTTGGGAACCCATTCGTTTTCAACCTTTTTGGTTGGAATTTGATTTCCCTTCGTTATCACCTTCCAGAGATGAAAGTTGTTTGCTTGAACGAAGATTTTCATCCTCTCCTTCCAATACGTGTAGTTTGTACCGTTGAATAAACGTGGTCGTGTGGAGCATTGTCCTTCATCAATTCCTGCAAAAGAGTCACGAGTAGAAGCCATGGATGGTTCTCTCAAACTGTTAAGTCTTCAGAGAGTTGGGCTCTGATACCAATTGTTAGATAATACGCTTAACGCTAGAGGAGGGGTGAATAGCGTTATAATAAAAATTAGCGTAAACTTTGCGGAATTAAAAAATTGCAGGAAGTAAATAAGTGCGATAAATAATAAAGTACGCACCGATGTATTCTGGTTCACAACAACACGTGGCTAGTCCAGTCCCCGAGAGACTCTCTCGAGATTTTCCACTAACTTGTCAAGCTTACGGGTGCTCAACAAACCTTTACAGCTTAAGGACACAAGCCTTAACACCTTTGCTCGGAGATACAATACTCCAAGACTTCACTGTTAAGCTTACGGGTGCCTAACCAACCTTTACAACTTAAGGACACAAGCCTTAACACCTTTGCTCGGAGATACAACACTCCAAGACTTCACTGTTAAGCTTACGGGTGCCTAACCAACCTTTACAATCTGAAGATACAAGCCTTAACAATCTTGCTCGAAGATACAACACTCCAAGACTTCGACCAAGGAAACACAAGTTCCTTACAACAAGAGAATCACAATTCTCTTCAAGTGTACAAAACACTAAACACTCAAACAAAACACTCCTTAATGAGTAGATATGAGTAAAAGAAGTAAGCTCAAGATCAAAACAACTTTGAACAAGACTTTGGCTCTCAAAAGCTTTATGAAATGAATATAAAATGATAAACAATAGTATGCAAGCTTATAGCAATAGAATGATCAGTTGTTGTGTGTTGTTGTATTGTAAACACTGAAATGAAGCTGTATTTATAGTTGAAAAACTTGGCATTACCGTTGCCTAATTGCCAATTAAGAGTTGCTGATTTTACTCTGTGACAATCGGTTGTCAGGAAGCCACAATCGATTGTTTGCCAATCGTTCCAAAAATCAATCCCAAATTTTACGCTTAACAATCGATTGTCCAAGATCAACAATCGATTATTGGCAACGTTCAAAAAATCATTTCCAGATTTTACGTAAAACAATCGATTATACCAAATCAATAATCGATTATTCAGCAACGTTCAAAAAATCATTTCCAGATTTTAATTTCAACAATCGATTGTACAAAATCAACAATCGATTATTCAGCAACGTTCAAAAAATCTTTATCAGATTTTAATATCAACAATCGATTGTACAAAATCAACAATCGATTACCTGACGGTATTTGAAAACTTTACGACAACGGTCAGCTTCACAATCGATTGTGCAATGTTAACAATCGATTATTTATCAGACTTTGAAAATCATTTTAGACACTGCCTCGTGACAATCGATTGTTATATACTCACAATCGATTATTTAATAACTTTGAAAAAGTCTGGAAGTCACTGCCTCAACACAATCGATTGTCATAAGTTCACAATCGATTATTTTGTGACTTTGAAAAATCTGAAGGACACTGTCTCTTCACAATCGATTGTCATTAGCTTCACAATCGATTATTCTGAGTTTTGAAAAACTTTGATGGACACTGCCTCATCACAATCGATTATCATAAGGTTCACAATCGATTGTCATGCAGGTTTGAAAAACCTGATGCTCACTGCCTTAACACAACCGATTGTCATTAGTTCACAATCGATTATCATGCAGTCTTGGCTTAACATAATCGATTATCATAAGTACATAATCGATTATCTTAGTCCAGTTTTTAGAGGCATGTTTAAAAATCATTTTGACTAATGAAAATATGCATGATTTAAAATCATTTAGCATTAAATTAAATATGCATGATTTTGTAAAAATAATTTTCATGAATCAAGTTGTTGGATAAAGGTCACAATTAAGAACGACTCATTTAAACTATAAAACTTTGTCTTGTGCTTGAATCTCGTTATCCACCAATTGTGCGCTTGTACTTGAACTTCGCATATATCAATTTGCGCTTGTTTGTCATTCATCAAAACCAATTGTGCGCTTGTACTTGAACTTCGCATATATCAATTTGCGCTTGTTTGTCATTCATCAAAACCTACACATAAGAACACACGTTTTAGTATAAAGCCTTGAGAACGTGTTTCCAACACAACTTAGTTTATTCCTCGGAGTTGGACTCTTCTTGGCTTTCTTCCACACACTCTAGTTGTTGGGCATAGTGAGCCTCAACCAATTTTTGCATTTGGTCTTCCAAAGTGCGGATGTGTTCATCATTGTAATTCAATCCTTGACTCAAGTCCTCGAGTGCAAGGTTGTGCTTCTCCTCATTTTCAAGAATGGTCTCCAATATGAGCATTATTTTCTCATCTTGAGCATTTGGGAGTTCTTTTTGGTTTTGATCAAGTGCCAAGGAAGGATTTTCATTTTCGACCTCCGAGAGAGACTCTTGGTTTCCATTCACTTCCGAGACTTTTCGAGCCCTTGAGGCTTCTATCAACTCATCCATTTGCGAGTGCAGCCGTTCAAGTGCCAATTCATTTTGGAGACTAGTCTCGAAAAGATGCTCCAAGGCATTTTGCTCTTGTTTCCTTCCTCAAGTAGACACTCCAACATGAGTTTGAACTCTCCATTTTTGCCAAGCTCAACTTCTTCAATTCCAGTAGCCCTGTAGTTTTCATCACAACAAGCAAACTCATCATAGTAGGGGCTTGGGGAAGGGAATGTCAAATATGCACAATAATCCCAATGACCATTTTGGCAACCACACTTATCACACATACTGCAACCTTGGGGTTGAGATTGTACGCACAATCCACCCCTGGGATAATTTAAACAATGTTGCCATGAGTGTGGTCCCACCACAATAAGGACAAGGATCGTCAAAATATGAACAACACCCATCCGACCAATTTTAATTATATGATGCCGTTTTTCAAGAATGATAAAATAAACAAGAAACTAACAAGAAAGATAGACCCAAGGTAAGAAAAATAATTACACAATTATTAACAAGTTTGGATCAAAGCACTTTTGCTTATTTCTGAAACAACCTAAATTACGCCAAATTGTTCCCCGGCAACGGCGCCAATTTTGATGACGTCCAAATACATCGCTAAAAACTATAGATACGGTCGCAACAATATAATTACCCAACTATGAGTCGGGTTCGAATCCCATAGAGAACAACGTGTAGGCGATTAGGAATGTAAGAGAATTATCGCTAGTTGCGCAGTGCCAAACAATAAGAAATTTAGGTTGACAATTGTTTTTATATCTAAGATGCAAAAATGTAAACTAACCTAGAAAGAAAGTAAATTGATCAATGGCTACAAGTATGAAAGCATCGGGAATTATACTCAAGTAACGATGCAATGTATCTCACGATTTTACAAATATGAGCGAGTTTATGTTAATTAGCCACGGATAATAATTCTTAATTAGCTTCTGCCGAAGACTAACAAGACTTACTTATTGAATTATCCCTAATCAGAATTAGAAGATTAAGTACATCCGAAAGGCTACAAGTAGTTCAATCCTATCCCTAGGTAGAATCTATAAAATGAGGGTTAGCGCCTCAAGTTCTTGTTAATTAATCTTTCCCAACCACAAAATATTTTTTCCAAAATTAATTAGGAGTTAATTGGAGAGTCATATGCTTAGCTAATCCTTTTGGAAACATTAAAGAAAAAGAATAATTAAAGAAACAACAACTCACTTCATAAATATAGAAAAATCATTCAATACATAAGAACAACAAGGTATAAAATCCACACTTTAATTATGAATATTCCCATAAACAAGATTCAAGTGTTGGATAAAATAATACACACTTAAATATTCAATACAAAGCAAGGAAGTGAAGAAACAAACATAAATGGGTAAGAAAACCTTAACCTCAAGCTTTAATCTTCACAACTCAAGTGTGTTTGTGCAAAACCCTAGCCTCCAACTTGTTCTTTCTAGTCAAAGAGACTGAAAATAAGCCAAAAGATGATCCAAAAGTCTACTTGGACGAGTATAAAAATCATTTGGGGTGAGAATATGTGAAATGCCAAATCTGCCCCAGGTCATGTGCTCGACTTCCGCTTCTGCGGCAAAGTGACCGTTGATGTGGTTCCGCAGAAGCAGAAAACCAACCGCAAAAGCGGAAAGCTTCCTGTTCAGCTTTTGCCCCGAAGGCGGATATTTGACCACTTCTGCAGTAGCGCAGAAGCGAGTTTTCAACTGTAGAAGCAGTTCCTTCCTGATCCTGCCATTCCGCATACGTGATCAATAATCCGCATAAGCGTAGGTCGCTCCTGCGACCAAGGATCCGCAGAAGCGGAACTAAATAGGGATTTTTGCATGGTTTCAACTCATTTTTGCTCAATACACTTCTCTTCAATGCAAACCACTTCATAGCATCATGTACCTGGAAATCTCACAATAACCACTATAAACATCCTCATTTCATACTTAACACGACATAAAGGCTAAGGTAAAAAGGCTAAAATGTGTGGTAAAATCACCCCACATCAGCAAGAAAATAATTAGAAGAGATATGAGATTATGTGTGTGAAAGTGTTAACTTGTGAGTTGTGTAATTGAAAATGTCTGAACAGTATCGAATCAAGGTATGTTGGTGAGAAAAGAGTCATACCCTTTTTATAGTGTAGAAGGCAAGAGTAATAAGGTAGGAGAATAATTTTTTTTAAAAAATCGTTCTCAATCAACTACACAAGTTTTCCTTTAGTTAAGGGATTCTGATTTCAATCGGGTAAAGTAATTAAGGAAAGAGGTTGATCAAACACTTTTCTAAAGCAACACAAGAAGGGCAAATACACAGAGATTTATTTAAGGAAACAACCTGATAGCACATAGTTTGTGCAAATAAGGAAAGACAATCAATCAAAAGCCAGTAAAAATCAAAAATTGAAGATTTCTTGTGAATGAACCAGGTCAGGAAGATGGGTAATATCTTGACTTAAGAAAAATCAGTACTAATCAATTAAACCCTAAAAAAAAGATTATGAATCTTAAATTGGAAAACTTTTCGAAGGAAAGAATTTATCACACATATAAAAGCATGCAGCCACATTTAAGCACGAAGAACAATTGTGCTAATCACCAGAAGAATTTAAAAGTTAAAGAGTTTTAAACAAAGAGATTCAAACTCATCTCAGAGACTCAGAATAAGTCAGAAATAGTCAAGGGTTCCAAAATAGAACCCTGGTCAAAACACAAGGAAAAAACCAAAATCCAAGGGTTTCCATTTCGAATCAAATACAGAGACGAGGATACAAGTAATTGAAACATGCTCATAGACCTCTTTCAGAGACTCATGAGGAAACAAACAGATATAATAGCAGGCACATGTTTAAGAAAAAGTTGGGACTTAAATAGGGTTCAGAAGAGAAAAGCGATAGTATAACATTTTAGAAAAGCAGTAGAAGAAACATGTTGAAAGGGAATTTCAACAAAGGTCCAGTAAAAAGGAAAATAAAAAACTTAAGAACTCAGTAGGGAAACATACAGCAAGAGAACCCAATATACTAGAAAAGTATATCGACAAGACATATAAGAAAAATACAATAGGATGAACAAGCGCGAGCATGCTGTAGAAACACTGTAGAAAGACAAGGCACAAAAGAACATATCTAGTAGAAAAAAACATAAGAAAATAGCAGAAGTACATTCGTGACAAATATACACACAGAAAAAGGAAAAGAAAAGTTGGATACACATTTTGAATTTTTTTAGAAAACCCTAAGTCAAGTAGAAGTAATTTTTAAGAACTCAAGTAGAGCACAAACATATAACAAATCTAAGAAAAAATCAGAGAAAACCTCGAGTAGCTAGGGTTTCAGAGGAACCCTAAAACAAGAAAGGCTTTGAAAAGGTCTGATCTTGGTCGAAGAAGTTAGAACTAGGCTCAAAATATCATAGTCTGCGGGAGCTAGGTCAGAGAGGCCATTGAACCTCGAATCAGCGAAGACCTGAACGGACACCTTCGAGGTCAGTCCTCGATTCTTTGAACATTAAGAATTTAAGAGCGGAGGGAGGTGAGTATCGGCCGTACATGGCCGGAGAGGCCATGGATTCTAGTGAGATTGAGGTCGAAGACGGTAGAAGAGGATTAGGGTTTCGAGAATATTTGAGAGAATTTGAGAGAGGAGAGCATTTGGGGGCTGACCGCTGCCAACTCATTGCTACATGAACGTAGGGAAAGCGGGTCGCTACAGCTTTTACCCAAATAGTTGTTCGGGATCGAATTTCCACAGGGAGCTTGGAGTGGAGTTGTATTGTCTGTATAGCCTAGAATTGTGCTCGTACTTATAATTGAACTCCTAACATTTTTGGGTTTACTTTGTATTAACAACTACTATTATGAACTAAAGTTAAGACTAAATTATGCTAAGGAAATATTGCTAGGTTGTAACTATTAGGGAGAAAGGCACTAGGGTCATGGCCTCGCCTAGGTGGTTAACTAATGGGTAGAAACTACTAAGAATATATTGACGTATTTGGGGTTTATGCTATAACAGTTGCACAATTATACCCACTCTCACACCTCCCAGTAGAGAAAGTGATTTTGCCCAATTGACTCTCTCGAGACCAATTGGGTAGGCTAATACCAGCAACTAGAGTTCAAGTATGGTGTTTACTCTCTCGAGATTTAACCTGTTAATTGGGACTACCATTCTCATGGGTCTATCCCAATTTCTTGTTGGGTTAATTTTGGGGTCATAGACTCTCTTTCTCAAGAAGAGTAAAAATCCACTAAGGTAAAATCAATGTTTGCAACCACCAATCCTTAATTAAAGGATAAAATTAACCCAAATAATAGATCCCAATATCAATCTATCATTAGAAAGCAACAGCCATCAATTACGCACACTAGGGTTAAGCCAAAACCCTAGATATAGATTTATCTAGACATAATTGAAGAAGAAACAGAAGAAATAGAAGAAGAACTAAATATATTAATTAATAACTAAAGAGAAACTACAAGAATATATGGAGAAATTAATGCTAAAAATACCAAAAGAGGCTAAAACGTTGGTCCTCACGAGCGCAGCCCTGTTGTAAAAATACTCACCTCCTTAAAAATGATAAAATGTTCTATTTATAGTGGGCTAGAAAAACTAGACGAAATTGCCCCTACGGGGTCAGTGCGGGCAGCAAAATTATACCGCAGCCGCACTGGCTGTTTGACTTCCATTTTCATGCTCTCTGAAGTATCTGGCGCAGACTAGCGCAGTCGCGAGGAGGTATGATGCGGACCGTGTGAAAGTGATCGTAACTGCGTGGCTCGCAATTGCCCAAATCTCTAACTCTCTGAATCTCTAGTGCGGACCGCATGACACAATGGCGTGGCCGCATGAGCTGAACGCGGGCCGCATAAATCCAGCCACGGCCACGTGGTGAGGGCCCTGATTATGCACTTCCCTGAATCCCCTAGTGTGGCCGCTACACAATTGTGCGGTTTGCACTAGGCTCCTTTTTTAACCACTTCACTTGGCCTTTGATACTCGAACAGGTTTCACTCTATTTTGAGTCGATCTTTGACATTTTGTCACTTTGTCGTTCAAACCTGCAATCAAGCAGAACCTGTGAGCATTTTGGGTCTATTTTATACAAAATAATACTCAAGGCATAGGCAAGTACGGGCATAAAACACATTAAAATCCTACTTATCAACTCCCCTAAACTTAAACCTTTGCTTGTCCTCAAGCAAATAAAATAAGACCCACCCCTACAAGGAAACATCCAAGTAATTCAAGTTGTCCTAGAGTAACCTCAACAAGCATCAATTGGGACTAACAATTGCCCTTAATACAAATGCATCATTAACACGTTTAAACTTCGAAAACTATGGATCAAGTGTGACAGAAGAGCACCAAGAGTTGACATATTTCATCAAGGAACTTCTCTCAATTACTTTCGTCATTATGGAACCCAAACTCATACATCCTCAACTCTCCCTAAGAAAATCTCCCCTTTTTAGAGTATTGACACACAAACCGAGGTTGATGTACTTTCACTCATCTCTCTCAAGAAGAAGGTCACAAGTCCGGCTCTAGGTACCATATGTTTGCCCCTTATGTGAGTATCCACTAATGTAGGCATTCTTCAACTCAAGATCATATAGGGCTTTTGTGGAGTTATTGTGAAGGCTTTTGGGTAAGCGTAGGACATGTTTTTTTCCAAGTCGGTTCAATCTTCCCTTAAGCACTTCTTTGATTCATTTTGGCGCACTTTCTTAAATCATTTGAGTATTTCACTTCCCTTCAAGGGTTAGAGGGACACATTGTCACTCTTTCTTATACAATTCAAAACATTTATCCTTTTTCAACTTGTTTCATGCCTTTTGAACTTTTGCTTTTTCTTGAATCCCTTTTTATTATTTTTCACATTGGATTTTCTTTTCGTCTTTTTCTTTTCTCTCTTTTCATTGCCTTCCTTTTTTTATTCTTTGTACCTTTTACCACATTGTTTCCTTTCTTGTCTTCGCCCCCCCCCCCCCCCAAACTTAGACATTTTTCATTACTCAAGGGAAGATTCGGGTTCCAAGAGAGGGTATCATCAAGAAAGGGTATAGGCTTGTAGCTTTGGTTCTAGAAAGAAAAAGGTTCAAGTCTCAAAAGGGTTAAATAGGGATAATTATATTGGTAGACCATGGAATTGTTCAACTTAGAATTTGGAACAAGGAGAGCCTATAATAACTTCTGAAGTCAAATTTCACCTACGATTTAGCCTCAACAAACATTCAGGGAAAGTTCTAGACCATCGGCTCGGGACTTGGACTTATTATTCGAATTCTCACCACATACACTCAAGGATTGCTAAAGACATCGAGTCAAGAGCCCAAAACAACCTTAGTTATAATTCAAGCACTCAATTGTCCAAAACGACTACATGATAATTGTTTGGTTAACAGAAGAGTCTCAAGGCCACGACTTTCACCATCCTAACAACATTATGTCTTTGATCTGGATCAAAGGCAAATGTGTTAGGCCCAAGTGAAGCCTTGCCTGAGGTACCATTAATTACAATATATCAAAATCATAAGAAAATTAAAAAATGGACTCAAACCCTTAAGAACGTTGTCACGCCATCTATCATTAGGAAAATCCACCCGGTTCGCACAACATTCCACCCTTGGAAAGAACTGTGGTATTAAGAAAACCAAGGGCTTATTGAAAACGCCAAAAACAAAACAAAAGACTACGATCGTATCTATGAATCTAAAAACGAAATTTTTTTGCGGAAATAGAAAACCGAATGAATATGTACAATAAGGGAGTAAAATATACAACGGGGAATGAATATATACATAAAGTAACTTTATATACAAACCAGGAGATAATAAAAAGTGCGAGAAAAGTATCTAAAATGTAAAGTTATGTACAGAACAACTACAAAATCAAATCAAAAGAACATAAAAGAAGAATCAGTATGTAAAATCATCCAGATAACAGTAGGGTGCATCCCCATGAATAAGAGCCGGCATTGTTGCCAATGCCAACTACCAAATAAGCACAAAATATAAAAATAAAGGATATAGAGGAGCTCCCTAGGACTGGTCCGTATGCATGGGATCCTTAGTGGTCCCCAGGTCCTGTATATGGACGGGAACCTTAGACTGGTTCTCGGCTTCCTGCTGCTTGGCTGCTGGGACTAGGGACTGATCATGGACCGTATGAATGTTGGGTGCATCACTGGAGGGAATCTCTTGAATCTCTACAGCTCAATCAATACACTCTCAGTACTGGCAAGCTTCCCCTTCTTCCTCGAGGGCCTGGGTGCCTGCTTCTACTGCGGCTCTAGCACTGGTGCTGCTGCTGGAGGGGCTGACTCCTCAAATAACAAGTCCAAATGTCAATAGCTTTTTCGCATCCGCTCGAAGCACCTTCACTGACTCCTTGGACGCCCTTGTTTTTGTTTTTTTTGTGCTCTGGGGCGAGCTCTTTCAGAGCTACGCCATGTGAATCTACCACCTTAGTCAAGGCGCCCTGAGTCTCTTTAATCTTCTCCTTGTTGGCCAAGAGCTTCTTCAATTTTTCCTCAATACACTGAGGAATATGGACAGTGGCTGGTGGAGAATGGGCCTCAGCTGAAGTGGCCAAAGTGGACAACTTGGATGTCGCAGCCGACATCCAGTTGTTTAAGATGGCAAGGGTCTTGGTCAATTGCTGAGCCATCAGAGGATTGGTCCGGGTAGAAGGAACTCCCAGACCCGCTAAAGTGCTAGGACCCGCAGAGGAGGAGGGCACATCATAAACAGTAGTGGAAGTTGGAATGGAGGGCTCAACAGTGGACTCTACTGTAATCGGCTCCTCAGACTGGCTAGTTAGGGCAGAGGTGGATGCCTTGTGTTTCTTATCCTTTGGGTTGTCCGGCCCCTAAATACTAAACCAATAGAATGGGGTCACCGGTCGAACTTTCATATCATAGGGCTTTTGCTTTACCTTTGCATCCCGGACGTACATGGTGAGAGTGTTGGGATATGGATAGTTCCGATCACTGTCAATACCCATCGAAGTGATCACCTTGTACATCACATTCCATACATTGATAGGGAAACCCGCCATGATAGAGTCAATCAACACAACATGGGGGGAGTGGAATGGTCTTGTCATGGGAAGTGGGGCCAAGCTTGTTGCACACAAACGTAAGCCACCCTCTAGCCTTGAAGTTCAAATTCCTTCACAAAATTTTTACTCTCTCCAGTATCCAATCCGGAATAGTACTTGGATGAGCCAAATATTCAGCCAACCATGGGCGAGCCTCCTCCTTCATCTCCAAATTTTCATTATATTGGGTCTCATCTTCATCGTCAAAACCCAAATATTCATTAAGCTCCATCCTAGAAAACACTATGTTCTTATCACGCACTCTGTTCGCAGTTGAGACCTTGTTAATGTGGGCTACATTGCAATAAAATTCTTTAGTCATATGCTCATTGGCATCCTCCAGATCATCTCGAAAGTAATCCTAACCGACTTTGGTATGAAACTTCTCGTGTACATTGGTGAGTATGGGCAACAGCTCTCTTGTGACTGTGCTCCTCTCTGGAATCAATTTTATTTTTGGCCACATCTCTCTGAATTTGGGGAACGCCACATGACTAGCACTCCTCCCAAACATCAGCTTTGCTTGTTCTTTCAATACCACCAACCTCAGGCACCCCACTACCCGGAACCTCATAATCACTGTTGGCACCACCTAGTGCACTCTCCCCAGATACTGAAGCTGTAGGGGAGGTGGAGAATTCGCTGCTACTCGCTGCTGAGCCTTCAGATGACTCAAACTATACATTCTATGGAGCTTGGGCTATTGATGGGGCTGGAACTAAGGGAGCTTGCCTTGAGCCCGCTGAGAGGTCTTGAGAAGGGAGGTACTCACTTCCCGACTGGTCATCATCACTCACGACCTGTTTCCTTCTTTTCAATTTTGGTCTGGGAGTGAGTTTGGTTTGATTAGCTTTTCCTCCTCGGGAGGAGTCACCTCGTCCAGGTTGTTTTGCACCTCGTCCCCTTTGTTTTACCATTTTCAGGAATGTGAAGAATCAAATCAGTTATGCACGCACACAAGATATTTGCTCAGAGGAATATGAACAGTAGAAATTTTAGGGCTCAGGCTTTCAATTGGGGAAAAGTGTAAAATGAGGCCCTAGGTCCCTATTTATAGAAAACATGGGCCCCTTTTACTTACCCACCAGCGCGGCTGCATGAAGATGACCGTGGACCGCGCTGGGTTTAGTGTTGAACCTTTGCAAGAAGTAACCCATGCGGGCCGCACAAAAGGGATGTGGCCGCGTAAGACCATCGCGGACCACAGAAACATGACCGCGTCCGCGTGGAAAAAACATTAGAGAACCTTCACCTTCAGCTCATGCCAGTACGGACCGCACAAAGCTTACCGCGGCCACACTGACAATGTTCAGAGATTCTGTATTTTTACACTTTGTTTTGCACTGCCTTGACACAATCCCTATAATATCTCACAAACCATTCGCTCAAAAATCCTAATCTACAAAGAAAATCAAAGAGAAAGATAAGGACATGGGTTGCCTCCCAAGAAGTGCTTGATTTAACATCGCGGCACGATGCATGTTACCATCACATCACTTTAAATGAAGGAGCATCACCACGTGGCTCTCATCATACTTTCCAAAATAATGCTTGAGACGATGGCCATGACCCAAAGAATTTCCCTATTCTTGTTCTTGAGATAAATAGCACCAAAAGAAGTCATACATACAACTTTGAATGGCCCACTAAACTTTGACTTGAGCTTTCTCGGAAATAACCTCAACCGACAGTTGAAAAGAAGAACCATATCACATACCTTGAATTCCTTCCCCCGAGAATATTTGTCGTGAAGATACTTAATCTTGTCCTTATACAAGGACGAGCTGGACTGTGCATGAAATCTAAACTCATCAAGCTCATGAAGTTGCTCAACACGGATATTTGTTGCGACATCCCATTCCAAGTTCAACTTTCTCAAGGCCCACATAGCTTTGTGCTTCAATTCCACCGGTAAGTGATATGTTTTCCCAAATACCAACCATTACAGAGACATACCAATTGGGGTCTTGTACGTGATCTGATAGACCTATAGAGCATCATCTAACTCTTTGGACCAATCGGTCCGATTTGCATTGACTATTTTGGATAAGATACTCTTTATTTCTTGGTTAGAGACGTCCACTTGGCTGGTGGCTTAAGGATGATAGAGGGTATTTACTTTGTGATTACTCCATACTTGGAAAGCAATGAGTCAAAAGCCTTATTGCAAAAGTGGGACCCCCCATCACTAATGATAGCACGAGGAAGGCCAAACCTTGTGAAGATACACTTTTTCAAGAATGCCACAAAACTTCGGGCTTTATCTTTGGGTAAAGCCACCGCTTCAACCCACTTTGATACATAGTCCACAGCTACGATGAAAGGACCCATGAAATCGATACCCCAAACATCAAAAATATCCACCTCAAGAATCGCACTGACGGGCATCTCAGCCCTTTTTGAGATTTCGCCGGCTCTTTGGTATGCATCACATCTCTTTTATAAATCATTGGCATCTTTAAACAATGTCAGCCAAAAAAAATTGCAACTCAAGACCTTTGAAGCCATCCTCACCCCTCCATGATGGCCACCATAGGGAGAAGAGTGACAAGCCTCCAAAATGCTCAATTGTTCAGCTTCCAGGAAACATCTTCTAATCACATAATCTGTGCAAATTTTTAATAAGTACGGATCATCCCAATAAGAATCTAAACTATCCCGCTTGAGTTTCTTCCTTTGGTTGGAAGAGAGCTCACATACGACAATTCCGGTCACAATGAAGTTGGCAATATCCGCGAACCATGGCATGTCGCTCATTGACACGGAAAGAAGTTGCTCGTCGGGGAATGTGTCATTTATTTCAAGGCTGTCGCATGGTCTCCCTTCTTCATCCAAGAGAGAGAAATGATCCACAACTTGATTCTCACTTCCCTTTTGGTCCACTATTTCTAAGTCAAATTTTTGGAAAAGTAATACCCATCTCATCAATCTCGCCTTGGAATCCTTCTTGGTCA
Organism: Nicotiana benthamiana; assembly: GCA_034376525.1. Taxonomy (NCBI): domain Eukaryota; kingdom Viridiplantae; phylum Streptophyta; class Magnoliopsida; order Solanales; family Solanaceae; genus Nicotiana; species Nicotiana benthamiana. The sequence goes on along the minus strand of CM067324.1, from coordinate 23,550,015 downwards.
TCAAATACCTCAAGGCGGCAAGGTCCGTGTGCACAATCACCTTGGCCCCTACAAGATATGGACTAAATTTTTCCATGGCAAATACAATAGCCAACAATTCCTTCTCCGTCACCGTGTAATTACGTTAAGCTTCATTCATCGTCCTTCTTGCATAGTACATGGGATGAAACATTTTGCTAAGTCATTGACCCAACACTGCCCTCAATGCAACGTCACTTGCATCGCACATTAGTTCAAAGGGTAAACTCTCATTGGGCGCGGTGATGATACGAGTTGTGGTCAACTTTTGGTTAAAGAGTTCAAAGGCCTCCATGCATTTTTCATCAAAAACAAACCTGGCATCTTTCTCTAGCAACTTGCAAAGTGGAGTTCACAACCTTTGAGGAATCTTTGATGAATTGCCGGTAGAACCCGGCATGCCCAAGAAAACTCTTCACTCCTTTACAAAAGTAAGGAGAGGAAGCCTCGAGATCACCTCAATTTTTGCCTTGTCTACCTCAATCACATGCTTAGAAATCTTGTGACCCAATAGTATACCTTTCTTCACCATAAAGTGGCACTTTTCCCAATTGAGAACAGGATTAGTTTCTTCGCACTGGGCCAGGACTCTATCCAAATTTACCAAGCATTCTTCAAATGAGTCACCAACCACACTAACGTCGTCCATAAAAACCTCCAATATATATTCTACCATGTCGGTGAAAATGGCCATCACGCAACGCTGGAAGGTCGCCGGAGCATTGCAAAGCCCAAATGGCATCCGGGAGAAGGCAAATGTACCATATGGGCATGTGAAAGTGGTCTTATCTTGGTTGTCCGAGGAAATTAGGATATGATTATAGCCCGAATACCCATCCAAAAAATAGTAGAAAGCTCGTCCAGCAAGGTGGTCAAGCATTTTGTCCAAGAACGACAAAGGGAAATGATCATTCCGAGTTAACTTGTTGAGTTTCCGGCTGTCCATACAAACTCTCCATCCGGTAATTGTCCGAGTGGGAATAAGCTCATTGTTGGAATTTTTTACCACCGTCATTCCTCCTTTCTTTGGTACACGTCGGACCGAAGAGGTATATGAGCAATCAGAGATTGGATAAACCACAAAACCAATGAACCAAAACAATCATAAAAGAAACCTAATCAACTATACAGGATTTAGCATCAAGCCACTTGTTAACCTCTTTCTTTACCATTTCTTGCATTGCTTCATTTAGTCTTCTTTGATGTTCAAGTGAAGTCCTTGCATCCTCCTCCAAGATGATTGTATGCATGCAAAATGTGGGCTTATTCCCCGAATATCAGCCAATGTCCACCCAATCACTTTTTTGCACTTTTGATGAACCGCCACAGTGGCGTCAACCTGTATATTAGTTAAGAAAGACAAATGAATAATAGGTAAAGTGGAATTTAAACCCAAGAATTCATACCTAAGGTATGATATGAAGGGGCTTCAACTCTAAAAATCGGTGGCTCCTCAATCGATGGCTTTGTTGGTGGAGTTTTGCGGTTTTCAAGATCCAAAGATAACTTTCTAGGCTCATATGAATATGACCCCATGCTATGAAATTCATTTATGCACTCTACTCTACTGGCATCCTCATTTACATCCATGTTAAGAAGCACAGCCTCAATAGGATCTTCAACATTTATCATGGAACTTGTGTCATCCATGATCACAGCTATAACTATGTCCACAAATGAACACATCTTCGTGCTATTGGGTTGTCTCATTGATTTGCAAACATGGAATACCGCCTTCTCATCTCCCACACAGAAAGTCAACTCTCCCGCTTCAACATCAACCAATGCCTTCCCCGTAGCTAGGAAAGGTCTTCCAAGAATAATTGGCACTTCAAAGTCCACCTTACAATCCAATATGACAAAGTTGGCCAGCAATATGAATTTATCAACACAAACAAGAACATCATCAATTATGCCCAAAGGTCGTTGCATCGATTGATCCGCCATTTGAAGTATCATAGAGGTTTCCCTAGGTTGCCCGATTTCCAAGGTCTTGAAAATCGAATAAGCCATCAAATTAATACTAGCCCCCAAGTCACAAAGGGCTTTTGCAAAGTTGGCACTTGCAATGGTACATGGGATAGTAAATGCACCGGGGTCCTCAAGTTTTGGAGCCATAGAATGTACAATTGCACTTACTTGATGAGTCATCTTGATTGTCTCACACTCTATTGACCTCGTTTTCGTAACCAAATCCTTCATGAACTTTGCGTACCCCAGCATATGCTCGAGTAACTCCACTAAAGGCACCTTAATAGTTAGACTCTTCAACATCTCAATGAATTTCTTGACTTGGTTGTCACCACCGGCTCGGGCATATCAATCACGTGTTCCCTAGACGGGTTCACGGCCTCTTCTGTCTCCTCCTCAACCTCATTAATATCAATCTACACATCATTGGTCACATTGGGTTCCACTACATCCTCAACCACCAAATGCATATCATCATCTCGCAACTCATCCTCATCAACCATAACTTGATTTCCTCTTGAGGCATGCACATCATCGCCTCTTCCACTTCGCGTTGTCACCGCCATCACATGATTGTTGTGCCCATTCTTAGGGTTTATCACTGTATCACTTGGTAGAGCACCCTTCGGGCGAGTATTTTACGATTGAGAGATTTGGCCTAGTTACACCTCCACATTCTGAATAGAGGTATTGTGGGAAGCCAATTGAGCATCGGAGTCTTGGTTCTTCTTCATCATTTGTTGGAACATCATTTCTATTCTCGCCATATCACTACCCGACGAACTATACCCTTGAGATTAAAAAGGGGGTGGATTGTTCGGTTGTTGGTACATGAGGGGCCTTTGCGAACCTTGCCCCCGATTGCTTTGGTTTCCGCTATTATTCCATCCTCCTTGATTGTTGTTGTTGCTGCAATTATTGTTGTTCCCATTCCAATTGCCTTGATTGTAACCATGATTACCCCAATTGTTGCTTTAATTGTTGTTGTTCCAATTGCTACCACCTTGTTGTTAGTTGTTACTATTACAATTTCTGCCGCCTTGTTGATTGCCCCAATTTCATCGGGGACGCCATTCTTGATTCCCTTTATGTTCTCTATTTCCTTGTTATTTATTGGCATATTGACATTCTTCACGTTGATCACCATAGCACTCATTAGAATAACCACCACCATCATTGTGCTTGTCAAATTTCTCACAATTACCTTGAAGTTGTTGTTGCCCTCTTTGCCTCCTTTTTAACATAGAAACACCTTCCATTGCATTGACTTGGTGTGGGTTTTGTACTTGTTGCAATTGCGCCTTTGACAATTGATTCATAGTTGTTGTAAGCTCGGCAATAGCTTGCCCATGATCATGTAATTTTGAGCATATGATTTTTGCCCTATTAAGTCGACTACTATAGGACTCTCGGGTTTAGGATTTTCCTTTTAATATTTTTTTTAGGATTTAATTACGTGTGCCATTGTGTTTTTATTAATGCATGCTTGAAATCATTTAGGAATTAATTTCATGTTTTTGCTAAAATAATTATTAATTAGGGTCATTTTTAAAAATATAAAATTCAAAATATATAAGTAGTATTTCTGGCGTTTTAATCATTTCTGTTTAATTTTAACTTGTTGCATTTTTATTGTTTGTGTTAATTAGGAATTTTAAAATAGAATTAGGAATTAAAAGAATAAAACAAAAAGAGAAGAAAATAACAATATATATATATATATATATATATATATATATATATATATATATATATATATATATATATATATACATAACCACCCAGGCTGGCCACAATTGGGCCAGACCTAAGTGGCCCAAATGATTTTTGCCCTGTAAATAATGCCTTTGCCCAGCCCAAAACATCAGCTTCCGACCTAGTCCATCAGACCCGCCCAAAACGACACCATTTTTGTAACCATTCATCTCAGCCATTGATCAACAAACCATCCAACGGCACTGAAACCCTCACCCAAATTAAATAAATATGTCCAAATGTTTGTATAGATACAGAGACAAACACATCACCTTCCTCGTACCAAACACACCGCTATAACACCTCCCCGTCTCCGCCCTTTGACCGCCATTGACCGCCCAGCAACCACCCTAACGCCGCCGCCGAAAATCGCCTCACGGCGGCGGCTGGTCACAAAACCGCCCCAAATTTACACTACAAGACCACCAAGACCTCCCCTTCCCCGTCCTGCAATCAGTTTCCTTCAAACAACTCTCCATCGTCTCGAATGTTCAAAAGATGGATCGCCGGAACTACCGTCTCGGCGACCCAACCCCAAACCAGCCCAAAGTTACACCCCTGAACAACCTCAGCTTCCCCTTTCCAACCATCCATACCGCACCCTTCGAATCCAAGTGAAACGGTTTGAATATTGATTTAAAGTTTACCCTAAAACCTAAACCTCACCGGAATACGGCCAAACTAGCCTCAGATGATCCTCTCCCATCCCTCACCCCAACCATATCATCCATGACCCTCAAACCTAGCTAGTTACCAAGGAAATTCAAATCTGAGACCTTATTTGGTCTCAGAATCACGAAAAACCCCTCTTGAACCCTTTGTCCCTATCTGGTACTCAAGGTGAATGCCTTAGAGATTAAAAAACCTCCCAAAAGATGTCAAAAACTCATGGAATCGGAAGAGCATCAATTTAGGGTTGCATGCACACACAAAAGCTAAGTCCCCTATGCCCTATTTATTGTCAGTGCTTGCATCTTGTGTACATCTCCTGCCTCAATTATTTTGTTCTTCTTTGAATTTTATCTATAGTCTGTATTTTTCATCTTAGAGTGTCCATTCCTGTTTGTTATTCTTCTGGCTACCTTTAGTTTTGGTTGATATTCTGAGTAGTTTTATCTTGAGTTCATTCTTAGGTTTGTTTGATCATCTCTGAAAGTCTTGAAATAATCATTTTTTTCTGCTTCATACCACGCTTGAAATTTTAGGTAGCTTTCTTTTAGAATCTTATACTTATCATATTTCTTGCATAATTTGCATTTGTTGAGGCTAAGTTTGTGTGAATATTGATATTGGTCTTGTTCTCATATAGCTTGAAGCATTTAATCTCCTTTATTGCTTCTAAGTTTTATTGAGTTTTGTAATTGGGTCACTTCTGTAAGTCCTGCATTAGTTGACTGGTTTCATTTCCTGCTCGTTTTTTATCCATTGGTTTTTGACATAAAAATGCCTGAACAATCATGTGATCGTGAAGTGAGGATAATTGTTACTGAATAGGCAACGCTAAGATATCTGTTGATTAATTCCATAACCTTTTCAATTAAGCTTGTAGTCCAGACCAAATTTTTTCCCATAACTTGAATACAATTGACCAGGGCCAGGTTCGACCAAACCAAATGAAAACCAAGGGTAAAAAACTTTAGGTTAGTTAATTAGCAAAGGAAACAGGGGTATAAAGGGTATTTGAGCCAGAAAAAATCTTGTAACAACCCCTAGAACATTCTAGTGAAGGACTTAGGCATAATATTAGCCTCAAACTTGAGGCACAAGTTAGAAACTACGGACTATTTAGGTTAAACTGAAATTTTAATAAGGGACTAAAAGGAAAACAAGGAAAAAGTATTGCCCTAAGGCTTCACTATAAAAGGAGCAATCTGAACATTTGAGAGAGAGGATTTTTGTTTAGAATTTTGGACACTTTCGAGCAGAAATTTGTTAAATCTTGGTAGTAAATTAGAATTAAAAAATGCATATTAGTTTCCTCTACATTCTTCAGAAATTCTGAGTGCTATCCTGTTCCTGTTGAATTTTCCCAAACTTTTCCTAAATTTCTGGTTGTTTGCTGGTCGATTGGCTGCTGCGTGCTTTGCTAGTTGTTTCATTTACTCATATGATCTCTTCCTTATTGAACCAGGTATATTTTAATATCTATTGATGTATGGAGCTTGAACTTAATATACTCCCAAGTTTGAAGATCCATGTCTCTTATGTTATCTTCGAGTCCTCATTTTGTTTTCTTTTCCTTTAGTTTAGATTTGCCTTGTAATAATTGGACATTTGGACTGATATTTTTAAATATGTACAATTAATAGTAAGATTAACTAGTGGTATGGCCAGTTCAGGTGTTTGTCGTAATTCATAAATCATAGCTTGATAATTACTCAAATGTCAAAACATTGTGTAGTGTTTTAGTTCATTTAAGTTTCAGTACATTTAGAAATAGTTTGTTCAAATTTGTTTAGTATATTATAGCCAGAATTATAATTGAGGTTAGAAAACTGAATTTGTATACTCCTACTGATGAGTATTATAAATTGTTTTGTTTAAATTTAAGGTTCAAATATGATACAAAGTCCTCTTTAGCATCTTCCTTGAAAAAATATTGTTGATACATTTCATAGTAGTCATGTATATAGTTTTAATAATTAAGGTACAATTGAAAGAAGAATTCTTATGACTTATTTATTATGGACACATTCGATATCTCTGGGCCCTATTAGAAGTCCTAGCAGGTGCCAATTGTAATATGGCACTACACGTTCCTAGGCTGATTGTAAAGGAAGCCCAAAGCAGCCACGAATGAGGCCTAAAAATGCAAATCTTGATTGTCTTCTTCAGAGTACATTACCCTTGTATAAATAGCTAGGATATTTAGATACCAGAATAATAGAAAACTTAAATGCTTTAAGATGTCCTAATAAAACGAAATGAGCCCCGTTAACTAAATCAAACATCACGAGGCTCCTTAATTTAATAAAATACTTAGGAAAATCGAGAAGTGTTGATTAGCAAATTTCACGTCCTCCCACAAATTTTAAAAGACGTAGTTGCTATAGGCGCAAATTTATTAATAAAATACCTTCCTAAATTCGGGTGCGCATTTATGTGACCCAAATCCAAATCTCAATGGAGTTAGAGTATGTCTGAAACTGCATGCGCATTTATGTGACGTGGTTCGTGGCATGTTTTAACGACATTGCAATTTTATTTAAAATGTTAAAAGCGGTATAAAATAATTTGAAATTGCACTATGGGATGAACATGTATAAAAATCAGAATTTTAGCCATAATAGTTTAAGCGACCGTGTTAGAACCATGGGATCCGAGGGTGCCTAACACCTTCCCTCGGGTCAACAGAATTCTTTACTTAGAATTTTTGGTTCGCATACTGCATTTGGGATTCTAAATAAACCAGTGATTGGGACACTAAAAGCCAAACCTATCCCAAGTGGCGACTCTAATAAATAAATAATCTCATTTCGCATAATGTCACTTTAATTGGAAAAACTCCCATATACGTTCTTATCATTCGGGGTAGCCGTGTAAAAAGGAGTTGTGACAGCTCTGGCGACTCTACTGGGGAAGAGAAAGAATCCCTTGTTCAGGGTTCAAGAATTCGAGCTTGCAATAACTGTTATATTCGGGTTCTTCTGATTTTGATTACATGTTCTCTGCTAAATGCCACATGCTTTACCAGTTTGATATTATCTGAACTGTACATATAAATTGATACGAAACCCTTCACTTCTCACCTCTGGGGATCTGCATACTGGTTGAGACTCCCTATTTTTTTGGTGTCTTACCCTGAAATAAGAAACAGGCCGAACAATTACAAAGTCGAACGATCTTGCGGGTCCCCGGTACGTAACCCCCTTCTCGACTCAAGTTGTCTACCCGTATGCAAAGTCTAGACCCTATACCAAGGTTCTCAACTTAGTATAACAAAACCACAATGCAGATCCCTAGTAGGAACGTTTATCTGCATCATGCATCTTGATTTAGGGGACTCAACACAGGGGTTGGGTCCGTCTAGGACAGGTGCCCTGAAATAAAAGACCATCTTGATGCATTTATACGTGCTACTTGTGCGTTTATTTGCCTTGGATTCGCCTGTTGACCGGCCTATAAACAAAGAGAACAAATGAGGAAAATAACAGTGCTAGGGTGATCACTTGTAAAACCAATGCTTAAAACAACGCCGAAATGCTGCATAATTTTCAAAAAAAAAATAAATTTTGGAGTTTTTCAATAATATTTGCTAGTTTTGATAAATCATTTTGGCCAAGTCCAACCTCTTTTTTCAAAATTTCAAAAAAAAACAAAAAATTCCCGAATTTATTCACTTGTTCTGAAATAAGTCGGGTGGTGCCATTACTTCCGGTAATAGCCGAATGTTACCACAAGGGAGGCCAGAAGGCTAATCTTGCACAAATGGCCACCTTTGAATTTAACTCTGACCTAAGCAAGCACAGCCTGAAAAAACTTCTCTCCGAAGTGTTGAAAGGTCGTATTTGCAAAGTCGGTCCTGGTTTTTAAAATAAATTTCGTAAAATGTCAGTTTTTGTGTTTTGAGAATACTAATTCGCCTAATAAATGTGCAGAATGAGCACGATAATGAATGCGACTATGGTGGAATGATCTCGGGGAAGCAGGACAGAAAAGGGTCAACGCACATCTGGGAGGCCTCACTGGTTTATTGAAAATTAACACCAGAGGAGACATCATAAATGCCTTAATCACTTTCTGGGACCCGGCCCACAATGTCTTCCACTTCTCGGATTTTGAGCTAACCCTGACTTTAGAGGAAATCACCGGATAAATCGGGACCTATACAATCCCTTTAAGACATCAATACTTGATCGTACCCAGAGACCTCGCTGTGCAAAATTTCCAAATTCCTTGAAAATTAGTAGAAAAATTCACAACCCCGACTTATCGGCTGGCTTCCGTACCCTGCAATTTATATATCAGAGGTATGGCCAGATTGGAGGATTCAACAACCCTGAAAATCTTATCTGTAGCAACGGTAATCGGCTCAAGTGGGAGGAGCATCGATGTTTCGCGTTCATGGTGTATTTCTTGGGTCTTTTAGTATTCCCCCGAAAGGACGGGAACATCGACATACAAATAGAGGGAGTCGTTAGCACTTTGATGACCCAAACTAAGAGTAATCTCGCTCCAATGATCTTTTCCGACATCTTCCCTGCTCTCACTGTCTGCAATGCAGGGGAAGATTTCTTCGAGGGTTGTAACTTTTTGCTGCAAATATGGATGATTGAGCATATATGTCACCAGCCTCGGTTCATGAATTACGGGCCGCCAACCAAAAGTTGCATAGAAGAATTTGGCAACAGGGTCGAAGGGTACAAATTTCCAGAGGGTGTCGCCGAATGGGTATCGCATCTCCTGATCATCATTGCAGATCATATAGAATAAACATTTGGTTGGCTCTCTGTGGACGAAGTAGTGTATATGCCCGCAACAAAACTCAATTTTCTCTTGAAGGGCCTTAGGAGCATCCAGCCATACGCCCCACATCGGGTATTGATACCACTCGAAAGATGCTAGATAGTGCCAAAAGACGAAGATCTCAGCATCCGAGTAGTCGAAATTGGGCCTGGTGGTCAGTTCGCAAAATCTCGAATGAATGCCAATACCTAACCGCTCACACTTGTGTATCAGATCCTACTAGAGGTGAAGTATCACCGGGATACCTCGCCTGGTACAGGAGAGAAATTGAGTTTGAGAGACCACCCAAAAGGCCTCACCTCCAAGAGTTCATTGGGACATCGCAAGAGCAGTGGCATTGGTTCGCAAAAGAGAATGAATACCGTGCTACTATAGGAAGGCTAGAAAAGAAAATTCAAGAATTTCAATTTGAAAACAATCTGCAAGCTACAGCCAGCAAGGGAGAAAAGAAGGTTTTGATTAAAGAAAATGAAGCCCTACGAACTCAGATCCAGAAAATGAAGGCAATTGCAAAAAATCTTCCTAGGAGTACAAAAGATGAAAAGCTCATAAACAACCTGTGGCGGAAGGTAACTGAATACGGCGGAGGGTGAACTGTCTAGGGCTCGGATAGCAACTAATTAAAAGTGCAGAGGAACGAGCCCGCACACAGGAGCAGTTAAAAGAGGAAGGTGGCAATGAGATCGTCAGTTTAAAACAAAGGGTTTTCATAGCTGAAAACAAAATGGCCAAACAACCCAGGGATTTCAAAGCCGAATGAGAGCATTGCTATGCGGTTATAGCGGGATTGGAAAGAGAATTACGGCAGTTCAAAAAGCTGATCAAGCAGCTGAATGGAATTTAGAAGCACGGGCCGAGAAAATAGGGCGTCTACTACAAGAAAAAAGGGTTATCAGGGAAAGGGTGCAAGCAATTGCGGAATATATTACCACAAAATGCAATCACTGTGAAGACATGACAAAATCTATGTTTTTCGCCGCTGCCATGAAATTTGTTCGTCAAGTAATGGAAGATCTCCACTATCTCCAGGGAAGTTTGGCACGCAAACCTGCGGAAAGGCCGAACGATGCCCCGCAAGATCCAAAGACATTCGAAGTTTTAATGTACTCATAAATTAGTATTTTTTTCTTAAAAAATGTCTGTCTGTATGTCTGTTACTTACCTTTCGAGTCTGTAAGATTATTAAGTCCCAGTTTGGTAGTTGTCTTTCATTCGGTTAGCCTTTATAATCAAGGTTTATGTCTTTATAAAAATTGCAAAAACCCAAATACTCAGTTGTGTACATAACATTTTTTCATGAACTATGCTCAGTCTGATTCATGCAAAGTCATGATACGTAGGCAATCTCTATACGATTCGACCGTATTCTGTAAAGAAGAAAAAAAGGAATAAGAAGTAGGACACAAAAGGATATTTGGAATAAATGTCGGGATGACACATGCGACTATTGCAAGCATATAGAAACCCGTTATCTGCATAGGTGCATCATACCCAACGTGTGATTTCCTGTCCCGAATTAACTGCTGAATTCCAGTGTCCAGATCAGGAATTTTAAGAATAGTGATTTGTTTGCGGTAAGCTGGCTTCACAAGAATACTTTACCAGGTCAAAGGGAAGCACAGAGATGTCGACTGAAATAACTTTGCCAGCAGTCCCTATCCCAGAGGACAACCCAATTACAGGAGTACGAGCCTCCGAATCTGCAGCGATTGAAGAAATCAGGATCATGCGGCTCCGAGTCATGGAGATGTGGGATGCCTGGGCAGATGGAAAAGAACCTCCAAGCGCTATCCCCGGATTTCCTGAGCTTTTTCCAAGGTCAGGGGTACCTCCAGCATCCCTATAGTCCACTCAAATGTTCTCCTGGGGCAGCCCACCATATCAACCAATTTTGTTGGAGTGCCCTCTAAAACCCGCCCTCCGATGTTTACATCCAGTCTAGTTCCCAACATCTTTAGAGCCCCTCCATACGCAGCCACCACGGAGCATGGGTACCAAGGCCCATGTTTGACCCCACAGCTTTTACATTCCAGACTCCTAATTACCAAACCGAGCCTCCCCCTTACCCCACATACAACTACCCTCGGCCAGCCCACGAACTCACCCCTATACAATACAAAACCTCCAAAACACCCCGACAAGATGAAATCACAAGGAGAATGAAGAGTTTTGAACAAATTCTCAAAGACATGCAAGGACTAAGTGGGCAGAAGACTGTAGCCTACTCAGACCTATGCATTTTCCCACACGTACATCTTCCTTTGGGGTTTAAAACGCCGAAGTTTGAAAAATACGATGGCCACGGCGACCCCATCGCTCATTAGAAAAAGTATTGCAACCAACTACGTGGAGCCGGTGGGAAGGAAGAACTCTTGATGACGTATTTTGCGGAGAACTTAGTGGGCATAGCGTCTAATGGTACATAGACCAGGATATTACCAGATGGCACATTTGGGAGGACCTCGCCCGGGACTTTATAAGACAATTCCAATACAACATTGACATCGCCCCAGATAGGAACTCCCTAGCCAACTTGAAAAAGGAACCTGCTAAAAGCTTCATAGAATATGTTGTGAAATGGCGGGAGTAAGCATCGAGAGTAAAGCCTCCCATGGACGAGATGGAGATGGTCAACGTCTTCATACAACGTGCTTTTCTAGTTGCTTTATTTACTCATAAGCTCTCTTCCTTGTTGAATTCCAGGTAAATTTCAATATCTATTGATGTATGCAGCTTGAACTTAATATACTCCCAAGTTTGAAGATCCATGTCTCTTATGTTCTCTTCGAGTCCTCATTTTGTTTTCTTTTCCTTTAGTTTTGATTTGCCTTGTAATAATTGGACAGTTGGACTGATATTTTTAAATATGTACAATTAATAGTAAGATTAACTAGTGGTATGGCCAGTCCAGCTGTTTGTCGTAATTCATAACTCATAGCTTGATAATTATTCAAATGTAAAAATAGTGTGTAGTGTTTTAGTTCATTTAAGTTTCAGCACATTTAGAAATAGTCTGTTCAAATTTGTTTAGTATATTATAGCCACAATTATAATTGAGGTTTGAAAACTGAATTTGTATACTCGGACTGATGAGTATTATAAATTGTTTTATTCAAATTTAAGGTTCAAATTTGATACAAAGTCTCTTCAGCATCTACCTTGCAAAAATATTGTTGATACATTTCATAGTAGTCATGTATATAGTTTTAATAATTAAGGTACAATTAACAGAAGAATTATTGTGACTTATTTATGATGACTCATTCGTTCAAATATCTCTGGGCCCAATTAGAAGGCCCAGCAGCTGCCAATTGTAATTGGCACTACACGTTCCTGGAATGATTGAAAAGGAAGCCCAAAGCATCCACAAATGAGGCCTAAAAAAATACAAATGTTGATTGTCTTCTTCAGAACACATTACCCTCTAGGATATTTAGATACCAGAATAATAGAAAACTTAAATGCTTTAGGATGTCCTTATAAAACGAAACGAGCCCCATTAACTAAATCAAACATTACGAGGCTCCTTAATTTAATAAAATACTTAGGAAAATTGGGAAGTGCCGATTAGAAAATTTCACGGCCTCCCACGAATTTCAAAAGACGTAGTTGCTATAGGCGCGAATTTATTAATAAAATACCTTCTTAAATTCGGGTGCGCATTTATGTGACCCAAATCTAAATCTCAATGGAGTAAGAGTATGTCTAAAATTGCGTGCGTATTTATGTGATGTGGTTCGTGGCATGTTTTAACGACATTGCAATTTTCTTTAAAAATGTTAAAAGCGGTATAAAATAATTTGAAATTGCACTATGGGATGAACATGTATAAAAATCAGAATTTTAGCCAATTATATTAGTTTAAGCGACCGTGCTAGAACCACGGAATCCGAGGGTGCCTAACACCTTCCCTCGGGTCAACGGAGCTCCTTAGTTAACTCCCTAATACATTCTTATCCTTCGGGGTAGCTGTGTAAAAAGGCATTGTGATAGTAATTCCTAGTGTAAATGTATGACATTAGGGTCACCTTGAGGAATGTTTGCTCGGCTTTGCCATGCCGAATCGACCATTTCATCTAATACATCACAAGCTTCATTGTAGGAAGCTTCATAAAATTTCTTCCGGCCAATTGTTCTCTATCTCTCCCAGATTCATGCAAAGGTTCCGTTGGATCTTGCTTGAAGGATAAAATTTCATCCTGAAGTGCCGCCATATGACTTGGTGAGAAAAACTTGCCAATGAATTTATCCGCCAAGTCATCCCAAGTTGTGATGGAATGATTGGGAAGCCTTTTTAACCAATCCAATGCTTTACCCCAAAGAGAGAATAGGAAAAGCCTCAATCACGAAGCATCCTCGGATACGTTTGTTTGCTTGCTACCCCAACATGTATCAACGAACCCCTTCAAGTGCTTGTATGCATATTGGTCGGAGACGCCCGTAAAATACCCTCTTTGCTCGAGTAAGGTCAACATGACATTTATGATTTGAAAGTTCCCCGCCTGAATTCGGGGAGGAATGATGGCACTCGGATATCCTTGATTCGGGAGTACTCTTGGAGCCACTCTTGGCGCTGGCAGAGGAGGGTCTGGAATATTCCCATTCAGATTCACGTGTCCATTGGCATTTCTACCTCTACGTAGATCTTGAGGTATAAGTTCATCTGGATCAATATCTTCAACCTCCTCCCCTGCCATGGAATTTCCAAGAGGGTCATTTGCATTGAGAGCCATTTGTACCTGATTGATTGACACAAACAAAATTAGGAAACAAGAAGGAACGAGAAGCAAAACACAAAACTAACAAAATAGATAGTCAACGTCGTAAGCTCCCTGACAATGGCGCCAAAAAGTGATCGCTGCCAACTCAATGCTACACGAATAGGGAGAGCGGATCGCTACATCTTTTACCAGAATTGTGGTTCGGGACCGAATTCCACGGGGAGCTTGGAGTGGAGTTGTATTCTCTGTTTAGCCTAGAATTGTGTTTGTACTTCTAATTGCACTCCTAATATTTTTGGGTTTTCTTTGTATTAACAACTAATATTATGAACTAAAGATTAAGACTAAATTATGCTAAGGAAATATTGCTAGGTTGTAACTAATATGGAGAAAGCTACTAGGATCATGGCATCACCTAGGTGGTTAACTAATGGGTAGAAACTACTAAGAATAGATTGATCTATTTGGGGTTTATGTTATAACCGTTGCACAATTGTACCCACTCTCACACCTCTCGGTAGAGAAAGTGATTTTGCCCAATTGACTCTCTCGAGACCAATTGAGTAGGCCAATTAGACCAAGCAACTAGAGTTCAAGTAGGGTGTTTACTCTCTCGATATTTAACCCGTTAATTGGGACTACTGTTTCTAATGGGTCCATCCCAATTTCTTATTGGGTTAATTTTATGGTCATAGACTCTCTTTATCAAGAAGAGTCAAAACCCACTAAGCTATAATCAATGTTTGCAACCACCAATCCTTAATTAAAGCATAAAATTAACCCAAATAATAGATTCCCAACATCAGTCTATCATTAGAAAGCAACACCCATCAATTACCCACACTAGGGTTGAGCCACAACCCTAACTAATGGATTTAGCTAGACATAACTTAAGAAGAAATAGAAGAAGAACTAAACATATTAATTAATAACTAAAGAGAAACTACGTGAATCTATGGAGAGATTAATGCTAAAAATGCCTAAAAAGGCTAAAACGTTGGTCCTCACGAGCACAACCCTGTTAATACTCCCCTCCTTAAAAATGGTAAAATGTTCTATTTATAGTAGATTGGAAAAACTAGACAAAATTGCCCCTGCGGGGTCAGTGCGGGCCGCACAATTTTGACCGCGGCCGCACCGGCTGTTTGATTTCCATTTTCATGCTCTCTGAAGTATCTGGTGCGGATCGCGTAAAGGTGTATCTCGGTCATGAAGAGGTCTGATGCGGACCGCGTGAAAGTGACCGTGGCAGCGTGGCTTGCAATTGCCCAGATCTCCAACTCTTTGAATCTCTTGGCACGGAACATATGACACAATGGCACGGGCGTGTGAGCTGAATGCATGCCGTATAAATCCAACCGCGGCCGCGTGGTGAAGGCCCTGATTATGCACATCTCTGAATCCACTAGTGCGGCCGCATGCACTATTGTGCGGTCCGCACTAGGCTCCTTTTTCCACCACTTCACTTGGACTTTGATATTTGAGCAGGTTTCACTCTATTTTTAGCCGATCTTTGATATTTCGTCACTTTATCATTCAAACCTGCAATCAAGCCCAACCTGTGAGCATTTTGGGTCTATTTTATAGCAAATTATACTCAAAGCATAGGCAAGTAAGGGCATAAAAAATATTAAAATCCTACTTATCCGAGGCAGCTGAGAAAAGAGAATGAGTTTGGGCTAGGGGAGTGGGTGAATTAAAAAGGGAATAGGGGATTATGGCCGTTGATCAAAATGATCAACGGCCTGGATTAAAAGGGACCGGGTGGGTTTAATTAATTGGGTTGCGGGTTGGGTTATATTAATTTGGGCTCATCGGTTTGGGATTCGAAATTGGGTCAATTAAGGGGGGTAATTTTCGCTATAATATGAATAAAATGGGGCTAGATTTTAAATACCCAATTTTCCCTTTTTTATTTTATAAAAATAATAAAATGCCTTCAAAAATAAATTAAAGGTACTGAGTTAATTAATAATGTATAAATATTAAAAAAAACAATATCGGAACTAGTTTCATAATTATAAAATTCTATTGAATTTTAAAATAGGCTAGAATTGTAATTATATGCAATTTAGCTTTTAAAATATCAAATATATTTGTAAAAATATGTACAACTTACTTTAGATATATTTTGGCATAAGTATGGGAATAAAATAAACTATCCAAAAAATGATAATTTTGGGACTAATTATTGATTTTTTGTACTACTAAAATGGACAATAAATTAATTTTAAAAATATTTTGAAAAATTGAAAAAAATACTAAAGCACTAGGGAACACTTATATAAGCATATATATGCTATTTTGAAAGAATTTTTATGTAAAAAATATAGGGAAAATTGGGTATCAATAGCCGCCCCTCTTTGCCTATAAATGTTGAAAGAGTTTTCGGGTAAAGATATGATGGCCAATTTTGACCAAACGAAATGGTTTGAGGAGATTGACTATGCTATAGTTATTGAGATGCCTACATATCCCTGGTCTTGCAAGAATCACACCATATGTAGTTCAGGATCCGTTGGTGGAGGATGCCGATGGCGATTTTTACAAGAACGGATACAACGTTTTAGTTTGTGGTGGATGGTTAAGGTCTAATAGGGTTGCGGGAATCGGAGCGGGATCACTCCTACTGAGATGACAGTTGCTCATCGGTTTACCTGCAAATAAGCAATACAAGCATATATTGTACATAAATTTAAACATGACGCAATTTCCTATTGGACCATGAATGTTGTCTTTGGACGATTAGGATGACCTCCTTAGCTCATGATGTCCTGGGCCATGAAACATATAATAAAGGATTCTCAAACCATCAAATAATGCTCTTAGGCAATAAGGATGATGCCTCCGAGCTATGACGCCTTTGAATAATGGCATGCAAGAGATAAAAGGGGTTCTCATGCCATGTCATGGCATTCTTGGGCTATGAAGATGGTGCCTCCAAACAATGACGCCTTTGGACGGTTTGGCGATCTTTCAGCCCATGAGATGCGGAAGGTGGTGATCTTTCAGCCAGTGTGAAAATGTAAATGAGGTGGTGATCTTTCAGCCAATGAAAAATGCAATAAGTGGAGATATTTCAGCTGATGCAAAAAGCAAATGAGGTGGCAATCTTTCAGCCAAAGCTAAAATGCAATAAGTGGCGATATTTCAGCCATGCAAGTGTAAAAAATAAAGTGGCGATATTTCAGCCGATGCAAGATGTAAATGAAAGTGGCGATATTTCAGCCATGCAGATGGAGGTAGAGCTAAACCTTGGAAGGCATAATGGTAGACTTATGCAAGAAATAGAAGGAGAATAGTAACAAAATTTCTTAGCTAATAGCTACTGGTTGATTGTGATATTGTGGCTGTTGGTGATACTTTGTGCGGATAGTGACTGCGAATAATTTTGACGGCTTTCAGAGTTGCGTTCTTGAACAATAAATATAATAAGATTTTATGACTTGAGTGCCTGCATCCAATGAAAAATCGTGAGCTTTGTAAAGGGGGAAGGTTAGTTTGTGTCCCTGTTAACATTGCTCGCCATATTTGGTTCTGATCTGATGAAACGGTATGTATCACAGGGGTAGTGTTGCTAAATAGAGCAATTTTGATAACAGACATGCATGAGTTTGTGAAAAAATATGACATGAGTATATATATTTGAAAAAAAGTTAGATGATCTGACGACTGTCACGAGGTTTGGGACATTGCAACCTTTCTCGTTTAGGAATTTTGAGGTTCTCCTAAAAAAATTTCCCCAGTTTGCTGGTGTTGCTGTTTGTGACGGCTGCTTGCGATGATCGGCTGAAGTTACTTCAGAATTTTGAGGGTCATCCTCAAAATTCTGTCCTAATTTCCAATAGGGGGGAAAATAATAATTTTATTAAATTATGACCGAACCCATAAGGCTGCCTACGTATCTCCTCTTAAATAGAAATCAGGTCAGATATAGTTCAAATTACATAAGGAAATCATAAATGGTTACACATTATTTCATTTGACTGCATATGAATTGATTAGTTTTGGCCAAACTTCTCTATCCATTTTGGCAAGTATAAGGTTCCTCCTGTCAGAACCCGGTGAACCACGTATGGGCCTTTCCATTTGGGAGAGAATTTTCCTTTGGCTTCATCTTGATGTGGAAAAATTTTCTTTAATACCAATTGCCCCAGTGTGAACCCTCTTGGTTTGACTTTCTTCTTGAACACTTTGGAATTTCTGATAAAGCTGACTGTGGCAAACTGCATTCATTCTTTTCCCATCTATAAGAGCCAACTGCTCGTAACGACTCCTCACTCACTTTGCATCATCGAGTTCTACTTCCTATATAATTCTTAGGGAAGGAATTTATACCTCGGTGGGAATGGCCGCTTCTGTACTGTAGACCAACATGTAGGGAATTGCCCCAGTTGATGTGCGTACTGTGGTGCGATACCCCAATAAAGCAAATGATAACTTCTCATGCCATTGTTTTTCCTTTTTATCATCTTCCTTAGTATCTTCTTCATATTTTCATTGGCGGTTTCTACAGTTCCATTCATTTGGGGCCTGTAAGTCATGGAATTATTCTGTTTGATCTTGAAGGTTTCACACGTAGTCTTAGTCAAGTTGCTATTGAGGTTGGAGCCATCATCAGTAATGATTAACTCTGGAATCCTGAATCGACAAACAATGCAATCGCGAACAAAGTCTGCCACGACTTTCTTAGTCATTGCTTTTTAAGATGCTACTTCATTTGGTGAAATAGTCGATTGCTACAAGGATGAACATGTTCCCATTAGAACGGCCAATTCGATTGGTCTAATAACATCCATTTCCCAAGCATCAAACGGTGAGCTTGTTGCAATTAGCTCCTTTGGATGTACTTTTATCATGTATGCATGTATCTGACAGCGGTGGAATTTTCAGACATATTAGATGCAGTCTGTTTCCATGGTCATCCAAAAGTAACCTGTACGGAGTATCTTCTTGGCTAAGACAAAGCCGTTCATATATGGTCCACAGGTGCCGGCATGGATTTTTCTAGTAGTCCGGATGCTTCTTTTGCATTGACAAACCTTAGCAATCCCAAATCCGGGGTCCTCCTAAATAGGATTCCTCTACTATGAAAGAAATTATTAGACAATCTGCGAAGTGTGCGCATCTGAGTAGCATTTGTGAGCTTAGGATATTCTATTTTTGCCAAATATTCCTTGATATCATAAAACAAATGTTTTCCATCTGCTTCTTCCTCGACATGAGCACATTAAACTGGCTGACCATAGATCTTCACGGGATAGGATCAGTGAAGTTCTTATCTGGATGTTGTATCATAGAGTCCAGGGTAGCCAGTGCATCGACGAACTTATTCTGGACTCTGGGAATATGCTAGAACTCTGACTTTGTGAACCTTTTCCTCAATATCTGTACATGATGCATGTGTGGGAGTATCTTGGGGTTCTTGGTTGCCCATTCTTCTTGGACCTGGTGTATAAGCAAGTCTTAATCTCCAATCACTAGTAACTCTTGGTTGTTCATGTCAATGTCCATCTAAAGCCCTAAGATGCAAGCTTCATGCTCGGCCATATTGTTAGTGCAAGGGTACCTGAGCTTGGTGGATACTGGATAATGCTGGCCAGTTTCACTCAGCAGGATTTTCCATTTGGCTAGATTTCCAGTGGGCATAGGCTTCTGAAAAATGTACTTCAATAGATCCATCCTTGATATAAGATATGTAGTATAGGCACATAAATAGTGCCTCGGCTTCTGAGCTACCCAAGTCAAAGAACAGCATGTGTGTTCCAATAGAGAATCCGGGCTTCCTGCGGGGTGAACTTCTTGCTGAGATAATAGATGGCCTGATCGTTTCTCTCTATTTTATCATGTTGTCCAAGAACACAACCAAAAGCTCCATCCAATACCGCAAGGTAGAATAATATGGGTCTACCTGGCTCGGGCGGAACCAAAACTGGTGGTGTTGACAAGTACTCCTTGATACTGTCGAAGGCTTTTTGGCAATCATCATTCCATTTAGTGGCGGCTTCCTTCTTCAACATCTTGATGATTGGTTCACAGATGATGGTAGATTGTTCTATGAACCCGGCTGATATAGTTAAGTCTCCCTAAGAAACTCATCACTTCTTTCTTTTTCTTTGGCACTGGTAATTCTTGGATATCTTTGACCTTTGATGGATCCAGTTCTATCCGTCGGTGACTCACAATGAATCCAATTAGTTTTTCGGCAGGAACCCCAAATGCACATTTCGCGGGATTCAGCTTCAAATTTTACCTTCTCAATCTATTAAAGAACTTCCTCAAATCCTCCATGTGATCAGTGGCTTTTTTGGACTTGATGATAAAATCATCTACATATACTTCGATATCCTTGTGTATCATGTCATGGAAAATGGTAGTCATGGCCCTTATGTTGGTGGGATCCAACATTCTTTAACCCAAACAGCATCATCTTGTAGCAATACATGCCCCATGGCGTAATGAAAGCTATTTTCTCGCCATCTTCTTTATCCATCCAAATCTGATGATACCCAGCAAAACAGTCTACAAATGATTGCAACTCGCGTTTGGCACAATTGTCAATTAGGATGTGTACGTTGGCAATGGGAAGTCGTCTTTCGGACTGGCTCGGTTGAGATCTAGGTAGTCGACGCATACTATAACTTTCTCGTCCTTCTTTGTAACTGGCACGTTGTTGGCTAACCACATTGGATACTCCACTACCCTGAGAACCTTAGCTTTGACTTGCTTAGTGACCTCCTCCTTGATTTACAAACTCATATATGGCTTGAATTTTCTGAGCTTCTATTTTACTGGCGGACATGTTGGATTGGTTGGCAATTTGTGGGCCATAATAGATGTGCTCAGCCAAGTCATGTCATCGTACGACCAGGCGAATGTCTTCATACTCTCTCAGAAATTATGTGTATTTTTCCTTTTCTGACGGTGACAAATGAATGTTGCTTCGTGTTTCTTTGATGTTTTCTACATTTCCCAAGTTAACAATCTCAGTCTCATCCAAGTTGGACTTAGGTCTATTCTAAAAATCCTCAACTTCGTTAATAATCTCTTCTGGCATATCATCTTTCTCTAAGTCTGTGTCCACTTGTTGCATTGTCTTGTTGCACGTCACAATCATTGGTTCATCAAGATAAGTAATAGTAATGTTGTATAACTAAAGTAATGAGAGAAAACAATAAGATTAAGATTTATAAGAACTAAAATTATTTGATAGATTTCATAAATGTTGTGAACATTGGAGCTTTTTGTTGCAAAAATAAGAATGCGAAAGGAAAGTAAACTAATAAAGTAAAGTAGTGCATGGTGCTTGTTCACCCGTGCTACCCCGAGGCTCACCTGGCTCTGGTGATTTTGATAGTCCAATTGTTGAGGCGTGCTCCTCCGCTTACATCCTGTATGATAGGGCCTTCCTCCCCCTCCTCCTCGAAGATGACACAACAATCCATGTTATCGTCCTTTAGGAAAAAATTACTCATTGCTGCCAATGCTTCCTCTTCTTCTAACCCATAGATAACTTTGGCCGGTTGGAAAGTTTGCTCCAAACGGGGCATTGGCTACTCACGTGGATAGTAAGGATTGCGCCATGATGTCGAACAATGGTTGAATTCATCCCAACTATATCGTGCCCCAATCTGAAGGTGGTGACATGTTTTTTTAGCTTGATGGGATTAATGATTCCTTAAAGATTCTTGCCGAGTCCATTGACATGCTCATACCCACTCTAGTTAAGTATGCTATCAATTTTGTTGTTCTACCATTTGTCCTTATCAACGGTGTTGACTCGCTCGATGTGGTGGTAGGTTTCCCTGCTTATCCTTCCCCTTCCTCCAATTGCTGGAATGGCCTGGCGGCTGTATATGGGATTGCTACCGTCGCCATAGATGATCACCTCTTGGTGGTTCCATTCAAACTTCACTACCTATTGTAGTTTTAACGCTACGGCCCCCGCGACGTAAATCCATGATTGTCCCAACAACAGATTGTAAGATGCTGGCACGTCTATCACTTGAAAATCAACATCAAACAAAGTAGGCCCCATTTTCAAACATACGCTAATCTCCCCAATAGTAGACCTTTGAGAACCGTCGAAAGCTTTGACGTTGATAGCCCCGTCCTTGATTTCATGAAGCCCTTTTCCCATTGTCCTGGGTGTTACCAACGGAAAGTGTTAAGACTGGACCCCCCAACGACCAGGATCCTGGTGATAATATAATCTTCGCACTGCACAGTGATGTGTAACGACTTGTTATGACTTAATCCCCTCGGCGGCAGCTCATCTTTATGGAAAGTGATCTTGTGACTCCCCAATACCTACCCCACTAGGTTTTCTATCCCTCCTCCGGTAATGTTACTCGGTACATATGCCTTGCTCAACACTTTTAACAAAGCATTTTTATGTGCATCGAAACTTTGTAGCAAAGCGAGGATGGAAATCTGTACCAGCATTTTGTTCAGCTGATCAATGACTGAGTATTCCTTCGCTTGGATCTTTCTCAAGAGATCATCGAGCCCAGTTTCACTGATGGCTTGTCGACCAGAGGTCTGCTTACTCAAATTAGCCAAGTGTTCTCGGTATGCACCCTGTCGGTCCTTATTATACCCATTGCTGCAATTGCTTCCCTGAACTTGGCTTTTCCCTTCCTTCTTTCCTTGGCTGTGTAGTCCCATGGTATGGATTTTGTGTGGAATGGTGCTACGGCTGTCATTACTATCGGAATGGCACTCTTGATTTGAAAGGTAGTATAGAAACTTCAAAGGGTACTGGTGCTTTTAGGGACCCAAACTCGACCTTAATTGGTGTTGGCGTCTATGCAAAATATGGGTTTTCAAACTCAAGTGGTATAGACATGTTTACTTTATTGCATTCAGAAGGCTGAATCTAGACCACAATCGAATTGAGGGTGACTATTGGCTTTTTTGGATCATCGCCTATTGTGATTAAACCGATTGATCCATTGGGGTCCCAATAATCTTCTATCTAAATCATGTGAATACCTCCACCCTTGTGATCTAGTAGAGGGTTATTGCAGATATTCGGAGCGGGCTCCTTTGCTACAATGATCTTGCTGTCAATCAAAGCTTGGATCTATCCTTCAGGGAATGGCATTCATCAATAGTATGTTTCTTCATGCCGGAATGGTATGCACATGTTTATTTGAATTGAGCCATTGGGAGGGGTTTTCAGGGGTTATAGCAGGGATGGGGGTGACATAATCAGCAGCTTTGAGCCTTTCGTACAGCTGGTTGACTGTTCAGCAATCGCGGTATACTGTTTGTGAGGTCTACAGTTAAAATTTGGTCATTTTCTAGGAAAGTTTCGACGTGGGGGAGGTGATTGATAGTAGGAAGGTTGGGTGTTGTAGTCTTGGTAAGCATGTGCTGGTTAGGAGTATATAGGTAAAGTGGGTTGATATATGGGAGGTGGAGATAACCAATAAGTGGGTGGTGGAGTATGGTAAAAGGGTGAGTGCGCTTCGTAATTTGGAGTAGGCTGATATGTGATTGGAGGTATCGGGTATGTTTAGTATTTGATATGGGATTTGGTCCTTTGTGCAACCATTACAGCACTTATGTCCCTTTTCTTGGATGTACCACCAGACTATAAGGCCTTGTTGGTAGCTTGCAAGGCTTCAAATTTCATAACTGTTCCATATTCGCAGCCTTCCTCGATCCTCTCACCTAGCTTGATGATGTCGGAAAACTTATGATTCTCAATCAGTATCAGTCTTTCATAGTATTGGGGTCCTTGGCCCGAACGAAAAAATTGTTCATTTGTTCTTCCTCTAAGGCTGGTCTGACCTTAGTAGCTTCCGACCTCCAGCGAGAAGCATACTCACGGAAGGTTTTTGTGGTTTCTTCTTCAAGTTTTGGATATAGAACACATCTGGCACGTTATCTGCATTGAATTTGAATCTATCCTAGAAGTCGAACGCCATACTTACCCAGTTCGGCCACTTCTTTGGGTATTGGCTAATGTACCAAGACAGAGCGTCTCCTTTCAAGCTCCTCATGAAAAGCTTCATGTGGATCTTCTCGACTCTTCCTACTCCGACCAGTTTGTCGCATTATGTTCTCAAATGAACCCTGGGATTCCCTGTACCATCAAATATTTTGAACTTGGGAGGTTTGTACCCCTCGAGCAGTTCGACATCGAGTTGTATTCATGGATCTTCATAGTTCAGCCCTTTAATTCCCTTGCTAACTTCAATGCCATGAATTCTGGCGGTCAGCCTTACAAGCTCTTCCGCCAAACTTCTTATGAGAGATTCCTTATCATTGGATTCGGGTGTGCCTGATATGGGATGGGTGGAGTGTGGCACAGTCTCCACGTAGATGGGGGTGTTGTGTTGGGTGTGGCAGTGGTCATTTGTTGAGTTCAAAGGTTCCGGGTTAAGGAGTGGAGCACTGTTGGGAGTGTGGCAAGTGTTTCAGAGGTGTTGAGGAGCGGGATGATTTTCTGGAGGTTTGGGATTCAGAGTATTTGGGAAGGTAATTTCTATAGGGGTGAGGGAAAAAGATAGACTTGCCAAATTTCGGCCTTGATCCAGTTCTACCTGAAATTTCAATAGTTTCTGCTCGATTTGGGATGCACTTTCTATGGAGCCCTGAGTACCCTGAGTGATTTCTACCCGTTCAACCGATTTGTCCTTTCTGATATTGCTCAAATCTTACATCTTTCCCTTGTTCCTGTTTCTGATAGTACTAGGAGGAGGAGTGGGTGGAGGGCCCTTGGATCTTGTGGAATATGATAACGATACTAGAGTTCACGAACTAACCTTTGTGAAGGGGAATAAACAAAAGTAAAAACAAAAGGTAACAACTTAGTAAGGATTATAAGAGAAGGTGCTGCAATATTTAAACACAGAGTGCAGAAATGTAAATCGTGTCCTAATTTGGGGGCCTCATTATGCCTGACGTAAGCCTACCGACAAATTGATTTGGAGAACTTATGATTCTAAATGCCTCATTTTATTGATTTAAAATAAGATGAACCCTAAAACGACACTAAATAACAAGAAATAAAGATGTCACTAATGGCCATTGGCCTTATTACATCCATGAAGGAAAAGGTAAAATCCTATCTACTTTGTCCCAGAAGGACCTTCCCCAGATTCGACATCTTTGTGTCCCTCGAACAGCTGCACCAACTCGCGAAGTCCCAGCACCAAGTAGGTTCTGGCTAGGAGCTCATCTTCATTTCCCTTAGCGTTCTGGCAGTCCACGACCCTTCTGATGAATTTCCTTTCCAGCTCTACTAAACCCCTCACCAAGTAACCCAGTCATTTGTTGGCGCGGACATCCATGTCTTTCCATTATTCAATCAGCTTTTGGTTGGCTTCTTGAATTTCATGATGCTCATTTTAACATTCCCGAATCCTCTTGTGCAATTGGATGTATTTGACCTATGCTTCAGTCTTTTCATCAATAATCCTGTGACCTCGAGCAAACTCGGCTTGACCCAAACCATTATGAAAGTCTTCTAACCAGCTGGGATAGTATGGAGTATAACTAGCATGGTAGATATCTGGCTCAATAGTGTCCCGTCCCATGACGATTTCGTAGTGCCACATGTGCTGAGCTTGGCACTTGTAAGGGCTATCATCTTCTTAACGCTCGGCTCGGTATTGACTCATCTTGTCAACACTTGGTATAACCTGCTTCCTACTAGCCTGTCTCAAAACTCGAAGAGGAACATAAAGGTAAGTTCCCCTCAAACAATAAGTATTAGAAACGATGCATCCCGAGATCGGGCAATGAAATCTTCAGTAGGGAACCATTCGAACATCCGTTGTACTTGGTCCTCCTTCATATTTCCAAACAGTTCTACCCCCCCCCCCCCCTGGCTTCTTCTGGTTGAGCAAACATGTTGGGCATGTAGTTCATCCTTCTTTGCTGGTGGAAGGCTATATGATCGTCCTAGTCCCTATGCAAAATCTCCTGTCAATACTCACCCTTTTGGAGGTGCTCCATGAGCTAGAGCTGGAGTAACAAGTTGCAACCCTCAAAGTGTTTGGCTCCCTGCTGACACTTATCCAATGCTCGGTATATTTCTGCGATGATCAAGCACCATGCTAAATGGTTGCCTACCAATTCCCTCTATTAATGTTTTGGTGACCATGGCTAGTCGGGTACGGATCCTTGCTTCCTTCATAGGAAACACTATCATCCCCAAGAAGCAGAACATAAAGACAAAGATCCTCCTACGGATATGTCCTAATGATCTGAGGGCGAACTTATCAGGATAAGTGCGGCAAGATTTGCTGTGACCGTACCTCTTGTACAAATATTCAAAGGGAATGTACAACTCCTTTAAGCATGATAAGTCTGGATTCTTCTTTAGACCCATCATCTTGAGAAAACCTCTACCCTTGTGATTTTCCGACACTAACAGACCCGGAGTTTCCCATGGTATACCAGCCAGTCCTTCTATTTCCTCCAGCAAAGGTTTCATCTCAATGTCTCTAAAGTGGAACACAGACCTATCACAATCCCAGAATAGAGTAGCAGCTTCTATGATTTTGTTGTAGGGCTGGATTTCTAGAAGGGAAGGTAAATTTTCCCAAGTATTTTCGGACAATAGTCTGATCACTGTAATGAAGATCTTCCCACCAGTTTAGCAATTTGCGGTGGATGTTGGGGACCATGCCGAATTTGGGGACTTCATGCCTCATATTTCTACAAGACAAAAGTGTTAGGCCCTTTACCCCCACCGGACTCAAAAATTAAATATCAATAATTGGCATGACAAGTATTTAGTTCTCAAAATAAATGCATGAAAACCCGGTGGACTTTGGACAAGGCTGTCTTAAAGAGTCATTATGCGGACAACATAACTAACTCGGCTAGGTTTTGACAGTGATGCATGCACAATTGAATGGAGTAGGGTTTCTATGGGGTGTTAGACTGGTACCCTTGAGCATATAACTCAAGAGGTAAAGGAAAGGAAGTTTCAACTACATCGTTGATCGACTAGTTTTACAGCAAATATGCCTTTGCCGGATTTAGGGGGTGATAATATCGAAAGGGCGCAACCACTCATTATAGGCGTTACTATGGTATTTTATTCGGCACGAGTAGAATATGATGTTGAAAATGCAGTTGCAATAATTAAAACAAGTTGTCATGTATTTACACATTCATAAAGTAATAATTACAACAGTTTCTCCTAATATACAACAGTATTGAAGGAAAGCATTAAGAGAAATAAAGAAAAGAAACAAATAGCCAAGTCAGTTTCGAGGTAGAAGAGGAAAAGTACTTAAAGGAATTTAAACAAACAAAGATACATAAAGAAGCATAAAATTACAAATAGCATGAAATGGTAAAAGCCTTAAAGAAATCCCCAGCAGAGTCGCCATGCTGTCACGCCCCCTTTTTTTCTAAAGCAAAATCGGGTTTATGACATATGTGAGGACAAGTCGTTTCGTTTTGGGAATTGGGTTTGAATAGTTGGCACCTAATAATTAAGTGCATTAGGACAATAAGAAGATCATGATTTCGGAAACCCACAGACTGGGTAAGGGGTTGAATTATCCCGAGGGGAAGGTGTTAGGCACCCCCTCAAGATCAACTAGTGTGGTTCCCGGCCACATTGTGACATTAAGTGCAAATAACAAATAGACAAACAAGAGTTGCAAATATGAGAGGGGGTTTTCACATAATTATAGCAAGTAATTTGAAGTTAAAACGATGTTAAAGAAGCTGAAATCTGAGAGGAAAAACAAATTTTTAACTCAGAATAAACGGGTAAAAGAAAGAAAATCAATTTCATATGATTACTGCAAGTAGATTGAAAAATCGAAGAAACTGGAATTTGAAAAGATGATAGTTTCTGAAACTCTGAATGAAACAAACAAGCAAGGGGAGGGGGGGTCCTTGGTTTATAAATAATATGGATAACCCCACACAACACCCGGTAATTATTTATACATGTGGTGTTATTGCGTGGTCATCATATCCATATCTACCCTTTCCCACCCCATTAAGGTATTAAATGCGGAATGGTCTCGCTTTACTTATTGCATGTTATTACCCGTCGCCAACTCTATCAGCCCCGGAGGAATTTGGGACTACTAGTCCTAAAGGGAAGGGAGATTTGGGCTTTTTGTGGTTTTAAAATGATAAAACTCTAAAGGAACATTTGAAAACACGTAGAGTAGATATGGGGAAACTCATAGCAATTAAAGGCTCAAACAGGCCTCCTCAACTTAAAGGCAGATTGTTTAGCATGTCTTGCACATATTGGTTATGGTCTTAATTAAACTTAAAGGTTCTGGAAGACTGATCCATTACATATTTCAAATAAGAAACCCGCGTCAGGCCTGCCTGCTAGTTGGAATTGATAGAATCATATTCAGTTTACAAGTTGCCTTATGACTTGCCTAGGTATCAAGTGAAAAAACTATAGGCATAATATCTATTAGTTTCAGAGAAAGAAGAAATTGTCAATTAGGGGAATATAAATTCTGCATTCAGTATGGTTTCTACTGATTTTGGACTTATAAGCAAATGAACAATTCTGATTTCGTTGGTTGCTCCGATAGGCATGCTTTCTTGGTGTTATTAATTTTAAACACTTTATAGTTCAAATAAGAGTGTAAAGTCCTACATGCATGGTATCTAGAATGTTGTTTGTTATTTAAGCCTATGCACAGGTTTGCTTAGTGATAGATGAAGATGCAAAAACTCAAGAGTCCTATAGGCATAATATCTAGCATGTTGTTTATTATTTAAACCTATGAACAGGTTTGCCTAGTGATAGGTGGAGATGCAAAAATTTAGGAAGTCTTATAGGCATAATATCTATATGGTATGCAGCATTTGAGAAATGACTTATAGACATGGTCTCTACATGATACAGAAGTACAAAAGCCTATAGACATGGTCCCTATATGAGATGCAAAAATGCAGAAGCCTATAGACATGGTCCGTATATGAGATGCAAAAATGCAGAAGCTGAGAACAGGATACATGAGTAAAGAAGTGTAAATATTCCCTATGAACATGATATCTACCCTTTTCATGCATGATTGACCCTCCCATTTTCACTAAATAGCCCCAATAGTTATTACAAGTTATTATTACATCCCAGAATGAAAAAAATTAAATAAAAAAAGAAATTACATCAGAGAACTAAAATTACAACCAGGGAGAGCCTGATTTAGATTTCCTATTTGAAACATGAAATAAACCAATCTCTAAAGATGAGATTACAAAGTCTTTCTCTTATTTGGGATGTGTTAGAGTTCCTTAAAAGTCTCAAATAGACTCCGGGCAGTGCTCAAACCAAAATATATTGCAGAACTGAATCATAGTGCAGTGTGGAAGAGCCGCCCCTCAAGTGTCCAAGTTCAGAGGGAACTCAAGGTTCCAAAGCATGGCTCACGGGAGGGGGGCAGAACTTAGAAGCTAGGAGAGAGTGTAAGTGCAAAGAGAGGATTCTAAGGGAGAAGGAATAGGCTGGTGGTCATACCCTCCAATCAGCATGTCAGCCATATTGTTTCGGTGTTAGGATACCTTAAAGGATTACGTCTAGACATGAGCAATAATTTGGATATTTCCATATCCTTAACTTTAACTCAAACACATAGAAGGGAATAAGGGTATAGGGATTCACAGCAGAAAACAGATGCAAAGAGTACAACAAACATATTTAACACTGAGCATAGATAGCAAAGTAGAAAGGATTGTAGAAGCTGTAACATAAACACATTAGGATGAGCCATAAAACTAAATTAGAACATACCAGCTTTAGGGAAACAAGAAGAAATCCGTAGTCTTGTAAAGCCAAATAACAAGCAAATAATTAGAAGAGCTACGAGATTATGTGTGTAAAAGTGTAACCTTGTGAGTTGTATAATTGAAAATGTGTGAAAAGTGTCGAATTCAAGGCGTGTTGGTGAGAAAGGAGTTGTGCCCTTTTTATAGTGTAGAAGGCAAGCAGAATAAGGTAGGAGAATAATTTGATAAAATCTGTTGTCAATCAATTACACAAGTTTTCCATAGTTAAGGGATTCTGATTTCAAACAAGTAAAATAATTAAGGAAAGAGGTTGATCAAACACTTTTCCAAAGCAGCACAAGAAGGGTAAATACACAGAGATTTATTAAAGGAAAAGATAGCACATGGTTTGTGCAAATAAGGTAATGCAATCAATCAACAGCCAGTAAAAATCAGAAATTGAGGATTTCATGTGAATGAACCAGGTCAGGAAGATGGAAAAGATCTTGACTTAAGGAAAATATGTACTAATCAATTAAACCCTAAAAAAGATTCTGAATCATAAATTGGAAAATATTTTCGAAGGAAAGCATTTATCACACATATAAAAGCATACAGCCACATTAAAGCATGAAGAACTATTGTGATAATCAGTAGAAGAATTAAAAAGTTCAGAGTCATAAACAAAGAGATTCAAACTCAGCTCATAAACTTAGAATGAGTCTGAAAGAGTCAAGGGTTCCAAAATAGAACCCTGGTTTAAACACAAGGAAAAAACCCAAATCCTAGGGTTTCCATTTCGAATCAGATAGAGAGACAAGGAGGCAAGTAATTGAAACATGTTCAGAGATATCTTTCAGAGACTCATGAGAAAACAAATAGATATAATAGCAGGTTTGACAAGACAGAGTAAAGAAATTGATTCGAAGCATAGTGAGAATAAGAGGCACATTTTTAAGAAAAAGCTAGGACTTAAACAGGGTTCAGAAGAGAAAGCGATAGTATAACATTTTAGAAAAGTAGTAAAAGAAACATGTCAAAAAGGAACTTTAACAAAGGTCCAGTAAAAAGGAAAATAAAGAACTTAAGAACTCAGTAGGGAAACATACAGTAGGAGAACCCAACATAACAGAAGAGTAAATCAACAAGACATATAGGAAAAACACAACAGGATGAACATGCGAGCATGGTACAGAGACACAATAGAAAGACAAGGAACGGAAAAACATATATAGTAGAAAAAACATAAGAAAACAGTAGGAGTACATGCGTAAAATTCACACATAGAAAAAGGAAAAGAAAATTTGGATAAACATTTTGAATTTTTTTAGAAAACCCTAAGTAGAATAGAAGTAATTTTTTTTTGAAAGAAAAATTGGAAAAACGTTCAAAAATTCAAGTAGAGCACAGATATATAACAAATCTAAGAAATATATCAGAGAAAACCTCAAGTAGCTATGGTTTCAGAGGAACCCCAAAATGAGAAAGGCTTTGAAAAGGTCTGATCTTTGTCGGAGAAGTAAAAACCACGCTCAAAACATCATAATCTGTCGGAGAGGCCATAGAACCTCGAATTGGCGAAGACCCGAACGGACACCTTTGAGATAAGTCCTCGAACCTTCGAACATCAAGCTTTTAAGAGCGGATATAGGTGAATATAGGTTGTCCATGGCCCGAGAGGCCATGGATTCTGGTGAGATTGAGGGAGAAGAAGGTAGAAGATGATAAGGGTTTTGATAACATTTGAGAGAGTTTGAGAGATGAGAGCGTCTGGGACGGCTGAGAGAATAGAATGAGTTAGGGTTAGGGGTGTGGGTTAACTAAAAAAGAAATGGAAAATTATGGTCATTGATCAAAATGATCAACTACTTGGATTTAAAGGGGAGACTGGGTGAGTTTAATTAATTGGGTCGCGGTCGGGTTATATTGAATTGGGCTGGTCCGTTTGGGATTCAAAATTGGGTCAATTAGGGGTGGCTAATTTTGGCTATAATTGGAATAAAATGGGGCTAGATTTTAAATAGCCCATTTTCCCTTTTTATTTTATAAAAATAGTAAAATGACTTGAAAAACAAATTAAAGGTACTGAGTTAATGAATAAAGTATAAGTATTAAAATAAAAATACTGAAACCAATTTCATAATTATAAATGCTATTAAATCTTAACATAGTCTAGAATTACAATTATATGCAATTTAGATTTTAAAATATTAAATAAATTTGTAAAAATTTCTTTAACTATATTTTGACATAAGTATGGGAATAAAATAAATTATCACAAAAATGATAATTTTGAGACTAATTATTGATTTTTTGTACTACTAAAATGGACAATAAATTTATTTTAAAAATCTTTTTAAAAATTTAGAAAAATACTAAAACACTTTGGTGTACTTATATATGCATATATATGCTATTTTGAAAGCATTTTTATGTAAAAACTATAGGAAAAAAATGGGTATCAACAGGACGCAAGGATTAAGATCATGCAAATAGGGAGGCAGGGATTAGCCTCATGCAAGCACGGCTGTAGGGACTAGCCTCATGCAGATATAGAGGGACAGATTAGCCTCATGCAAGTATAGAGGTAGGGATTAGCCTCATGCAAGTACGGATGTAGGGACTAGCCTCATGCAGATATAGAGGGACGAATTAGCCTCGTGCAAGCATAGAGGTAGGGATTAGCCTCATGCAAATAGGGAGGCAGAGATTAGCCTCATGCAGATATGCAAGGATTAGACTAATACAAATTTGGAGGCATGGATTAGCCTAATGCAAATAGGGAGGCGAGGATTAGCCTCGTGCAAATTTCGAGGCAGGGATTAGCCTCATGCAAATAGGGAGGTGGGGATTAGCTGCATACATGTATAGAGGCATGGATTAGCCTCGTGCAGGTATGGAGGTATGGATTAGCCTCATGCAGATACAGAGACAAGGATTAGCCTCATGCAAATATGGAGGCAAGGACTAGCCTCATGTAGATGTGGAGGTAAGGATTAGCCTCATGCGGATAGGGAGGCAAGGATTAACCTCATGCAAATATAGAGGCAGGGATTAGCCTCATGAAAATAGGGAGATAGGGATTAGCCTCATGTAAATATGGAGGCAGGATTAGCCTCATGTAGACAGTAAATAGCAAATAAGAGTAATAGATGTCTTAGCTAGAGATATATTTTGTGTCTGATGTCCTGATCGGTAGCGAATTTTCTTTATTTCTACATATCTGTGAATGTTATCGTTACGTCAACATGCCTGCGTTCAAAGGAAAATCGTAAGTTTTGTGAGGGGAGGTTGGTTCGTGCTTCTGTTTGCCGGCCTTGTTTTGCTCCGTTTTGGAGGCCTTTTTGAATTCCCCTAGGTAACAACTGATTGTTACGAAAATAAAGTTTTCAAAAAATATTATTGATAAAAATAGAGTCATTTTACAAAAATATTGATATATCAAGTAATTTTTGATGAAGTAGTGACTATAACACATCTCAAAGGCATAGAAACTTTCTTATGCTAGAATTTTGGGGGTCCTTTCTGCCCCAGTTTGGTGGATAATCCTTCGACTGTCTGCGGATAATTGACCTTGCTGCACCTTTCTTCGGAATCTTGAGAATCCTTCTCAAAATTTTACCCTAGTTTCTTAACCGATTTCTGACTGTTTGACACATGTTGGCGTTGGTTGGACTTGCTTCGGAATTCTGCCCCAGTTTCTGATCTTGGGGGAAATGAACATTTTATTATGATATGAGTGAAACCATAAGGCTACCTACGTATACCCTCTTAAAAATGAATCAGGTCAAGTGTAGTTCAATTACATCATATGAAGAAATGTAAATAGTCTAGGCATAATGTCTCTCGATTGTGTCTGAATTGATTGGTTGTGTCCAGATTTCTCCATCTTTTTCTGCAAGTATGAGTGCTCCTCCTATTATTACCATGTTACCATGTACGGACCTTTACACTTGGGAGAGAATTTCCCTTTTGTTTCATCTTGATGTGGGAAGATCTTCTTTAGCACCAGTTGTCTCATTGCAAATTGCCTTGGTTTGACACTTTTGTTGAAAGCTCTGGACATTCTGCTTTGATAAAGTTGACCGTGACACACTGCTTTCATCCTTTTTTCATATATAAGGGGCAATTGTTCATAGCGGGTCCTTATCCATTTGCATCGTTGAGTTCAGCTTCTTGTATGATTCATAAAGACGAGATCACTACCTCGGCTTGGATGATAGCCCCAGTACCATAAACCATCATGTAGGGAGTTTCCCTGGTTGATGTGCGAACTGTAGTGCGATATCCCAATAAAGCAAAAGGTAGCTTCTCATGCCATTGTTTGTGGTTTTCTACCATCATCCGAGTATCTTCTTGATGTTTTTGTTGGCGGCTTTTACGGCTCCATTCATCTGAGGTCTACATGATATGGAATTCTTGTGCTTGATTTTGAAAGTTTCACACATAGCTTTAATTAGATCACTGTTGAGATTAGCAACATTATCAATACAAATGGACTCGGGAACTCTAAATCGGCAAACAATATAATCCTTGACTAAGTCTGCGATGACTTTCTTGGATACAGCTTTGTAAGATGCAGCCTCTAACCATTTTATGAAGTAATCAATGGCTACCAAAATAGACCTATGTCTGTTTGAAGCATCGGGCTAAATTAGACCAACGACATCCATTCCCCATGCGATGAATGAGCAACATAAGCTTATTGCATTAAGCTCGTTTGGCGGCACTTTTATCATATCGGCATGCACCTAGCATTGAAAGCATATGCGGACATACTGGATACAATCTGTCTCCATGGTCATCCAAAAGTAACCGGCCCTAAGTATCTTCTTAGTCAAGACAAAACCATTCATATATGGGCCACAGGTCTTGGCATGTACGTCCTCAAGCAGTTTAGAAGCTTCTTTTGTATGGACACATCCTATCAATCCTAAATTGGGAGTTCTTCTGTACAAATTTCCTCCATTGTGGAAGAAGTAATTGGACAATCTCCAGAGTGTGTGTGTCAAAAAGTGATTTGTATGCTCCGGATATTCTCCATTCGATAAATACTCCTTGATGTCATGGAACCAAGGCTTTCCATTTGTTTCTTCGTCAAAATGAGCACAACATGCCGGCTGATTATGGATCCTTACTGGAATAGGATCGATATAATTCTTATCTCGATGTTGTATGATAGATGACAAAGTGGCCAATGCATCGGCAAACTCATTTTGAATTTTAGGAACATGTCGGAATTGTATCTTCATGAACCTCTTTCTCAATTCTTGCACATGGTGCAGATATGACAATATATTGGAATTTTTGGTGGCCCACTCTCTTTGTACCTGATGTACAAGCATATTTGAATCCACGATCACCAACAGCTCTTGAATGTTCATGTTGATTGCCATGTTGAGCCCTAATATGCAGGCTTCACACTCCGCCATGTTGTTGGTACAAGGAAATCTGAGTTTAGCAGAGACCAGATAATGTTGACCCATTTCTGATATCAAAACTGCTCCAATGTCCACTCATTTGAAATTTGCAGCTCCATCAAAGAACATCATCTAACTGTCGTATACTTCGGTAATGTCTTCTCCTACGAATGATACTTTTTCATTAGGAAAATACATTTTCAAGGGTTCCTCCCGACGGGATTTCAGCAAGATGATCTGCAAATTCTTGTCCTTTGACCGCCTTTTGAGTTACATAGACGATGTTGAACTCACCCAATAGTATCAGACACTTGGCCAACTTTCCAGTTGGCATGGGTTTCTGAAATATATACTTAAAATGGTCCATCGTGGATGTGAGGTCTGTAGTGTAGGCACAGAAGTAATGCCTCAATTTCTTAGATGTCTTAGTCAAAGCACACCAGGTACGTTCTAGCAGAGAATATTGTGCTTCATAAGGTGTGAACTTCTTACTTAGCTAGTATATGGCCTACTTTTTTCTTCCTGTCTCATCATGTTGTCCCAGAACACATTCGAAGGCTCCATCCAACACGGCCACCTCGGCTCTGGCGGGACCAAATCTGTGGGGTGGATGAGTACTCTTTGATTTTGTCAAAAGCATTCTGACAATCCACGGTCTAGCTTGTCTCGACATCTTTCTTCAACATCTTGAAGATGGATTCACATATGAATGTGGGTTGTGCTATGAAGCGACTAATATAATTTAGACGTCCTAGGAAGCTCATCACGTCCTTTTTGCTCCTAGGTGGCAGTAATTCCTTAATAGCTTTGACTTTAGACGGATCCATCTTGATCCGTCGACTAGGGGTGTGCATTCGAATCTTCTTATCGATAAATGAAATCGATTATTTGTTAATGATTTATTGATATCGATTTATCGATTTCGATTTCGATTCAAAATATTCCTTATCGAGCTATCGATTTTTATTTCGATTTTGTCCTCTTCGGTAATTGGTTTATCGATAAACCGATAAGATATACTAAAACATTACCCTTATTCTATAATACCATTTCCTATACCCTAAGTCCCTATCCCTATTATTTCATCTACCACATTTAAGGAATGATCATATTTAAAGCTCAAGGGAATAAAGTTCAAATTAATGGAAAATAGAATAAGTCGTGATGACATTTTTTTATTTTTTATACCATTGGAGTATTGGTGGCATACATTTGATCCCTTACTTTAGTTTCATTGCATATGCTTGTTCACACAAATTTTATTTTATAGACGGTGTTCGTCTGATTTTAGCTTCTTTTTTGTCCATATTAGTTACACTTGTTTATACCAATATACTTTCTGTGGAATCCCGCAAATTTTCTTATTGATGTAACCGACAACTGAATCGATAAGCCCCAAAAATCAATAAATTAAAATTGAAAAAATTGAAACCTTATTGAAATGATATAATAAGCATGTGTACATATCTATAATCAATAAGTGATTATCGATAAGGGTCAAAATCGAATCAATAAATTGAATGCACACCCCTACCATCGACGACTGAATTTGATTCCTAGCAACTTTCCTGCAGGAACCTTAAATGCACACTTTGCAGGGTTCAGTTTCAAGTTGTACCTCCTTAGCCTGTCAAAGAACTTTTTCAATTCTGCTATGAGATCTTTGGCCCTCTTGGACTTCATGATGATGTTGTCTATGTACACCTCTATCTCCTTGTGTATTATATCATGGAAGATGCTTGTCATGGCTCTCATATAAGTAGCCCCAGCATTCTTTAGACCAAATGGCATCATCTTGTAGCAGTATAACCCCCTC
The DNA here is from genome assembly GCA_034376525.1 of Nicotiana benthamiana. NCBI lineage: Eukaryota > Viridiplantae > Streptophyta > Magnoliopsida > Solanales > Solanaceae > Nicotiana > Nicotiana benthamiana. The sequence goes on along the minus strand of CM067324.1, from coordinate 23,513,128 downwards.
CCCCCAAGGTGTGATAAAAGTTGTTTTCTCTGTGTTTTCTTCATCCATCTAGATCTGGTGATAACCCGCGAAGCAATCTACAAAGGATTGGAGTTCATGCATGGTGCAGTTGTCGATCAAAATGTGTATGTGGCACAATGAAAAGTCATCCTTGGGACTTCCCCTGTTTAAATTCTGATAGTCAACATATACCCTGACTTTTCCATCCTTCTTCGGAACTGGCACATTGTTAGCTAGCAAAGTTGGGTACTCAACCACCCTGAGAACTTTGTCTTTAATATGCTTGATAACTTCCTCTTTGATTTTCAAGCTCATGTCTGGTTTGAACTTTCTAAGTTTCTGTTTTACTGAAGGACACATGGGATTAGCAGGCAACTTGTGAGCCCCTATGGACGTTCTCAAACCAATCATGTCATCATATGACCATGCGAAAATGCCCTCATACTCTTTTAGGAAATGGATGTATTCTTCCTTCTCTGTTGGTGACAAGTGAATGCTGATGTGAGTCTCCCTGATGGTGTCAGTGTCCCCAAAATTTGCTACTTCGGTTTCGTCTAGATTCCAATTGGGCTTATTCTCAAAGTTTTCAACTTGCCTAACAACTTTCTCTGGTATTTCATCTTCTGAATCACTATTCTCATTTTGTGTTGCCTCATTACATATCACAGTCACTGGTTCATCAGGAAAAGTAATAATAACATTGTAGAAAAGTGTAAAAAATAGTAATGAATAATAAAGAGAAAATGCATTTGATATATAATTAAAAACATCCAGACAAGTACAACTCGATGAATCGAGCATTTAGTTTGAAACAATTAAGTCATAAAACAAAATTATTGAAAATCTTAAATGTCTAGAATAGCTATAGAAGTATAATTTGCAAAGCTACGCAGGGACTCGGCAAGCCCGGAATGATGTGGCGGTCCAGGTCCTAAAAACGGTTCCCTTTTTTACAATCTGAATAGTGAGTCATTCTTCCTCCTCCTCCTCAATTATGGCACTACAGTCCATGTCTTCATCTTCCAAGAACAAATTCTTCAACCCAGCCAGTGCTTCCTCTTCTGCAGTCCCCTATATTATATCAGCTTGGTAAAAAGCTGATCTAAGCGTGGAACTGGTTTCTCGAGAGAGTAATACGGTCCGCACCATAGAGTAAAACCAATCATCATACTCTTTCCATGTATACTGATATCTGAGCCCAAATATTGTACCATGATCCTTCAGCTTTATTGATTTAGTGATACCTTGGAGGTTCTTCCCCAACCCTTTGTCGGGTTCATATCCAGACCATGCCAACATGCTTTCTATTTTGTTTCTCCACCATTTGTACTTCTCGATGGAATTGACACACTCAATGTGGTGATAGGTTTCTCCTCCTAGCCTTTTCCTAAGTCCAATGACCGGGATGGTTTGACTGGTGTAAATGGGGTAGCTTCCATCTTTGTAAATGATCATCTCCTGACGATTCCATTCGAACTTCATGGCTTGATGTAGTGTGGAAGGCATGGCTCAAGCAGCATGGATCCATGGTTATCCCAACAAAAGGTTATATAAGGCTGGTATGTCGAGCACCTGAAACACGATGTCAAACCAAGTTGGCCCCATCTGCAAGAAATGGTTGATTTCCCCGATTGTGGCCCTTTGGGACCCATCGAAAGCTTTCACGTCCATGCCCCCTACCCGTATTTCATGGAAACCTTTTTCCTATTTTTTGAGTGTTTCCAATGAACAAATATTGAGGCTTGACCTCCGTCAACCAAGACCCTGGAAATGAATTTATCTTCAAATTGCACTGTGGTATGCAATGCTCGATTGCGATTCAACGCTCCTGGCGGTACCTCATCTTTGTGGAAGATAATCTTATGAATTTCCAGTACTTGTCCTACTATGCTGGCTATTTCTCCACTAGTGATGTTATTGGGTACATAAGCCTCACTCGGCACTTTTATTAAAGCGTTCTTATGCGCCCCTGAATTTTGCAATAGTGACATGATGGATATTTGAGTTGGGTTTTGTTCAGATGGTCAACGATGGAATACTCCTTTGCTTGTACTTTTCTCCACATGTCATTTGGACCTGTCTCAATGGCAGGTTGCCTGGTAGTGGCCTCCTTACTTGGTCCTCCCAAATGTTCAGGTGTGTAGACTCTTCCAATCCTAGTCATTACCTGTGCAGCATCAGATTCCTCTACGTTGGCCTTCCCTTTTGTTCAAGCCTCGTCAACATAATCCTAGGGTATTTCTTTTGAGTCAAAAAGAGATGTGTTTGTTATTGTTACTATGAAAGGTGTGTCCACTTCCACTTCAAATGGAATAGGGGTGGCCGCAGGCAGAGCTACCTCCACCATAAGTGGAACTGATGCAGTTATCTCAACCTCGATTGGTACTTGAATCTGTACCATAATAGGAGTATGACTGCAACTTTAAAGTCATCGCCCTCTCGAATAAGCCCAATCTACCCCTCAAGGTCCCATTCTTCGTTTGTCTCTATCACATGTACTCCACCACCTCTATGATCAGGGAGGGGATTGTTGTGGACATTAGTTGTGTCTTCCTTCGCATGTATGACCTTGTTGACAATTAGAATATGGATCTTATCATTCAATGTTTGGCACTCATTAGTGGTGCACCCATTCATACTAGAGTGTTACGCATAAGTTTTGTTGGGATTGACCCATTGGGATGGATTTTCTAATGCCATTACAGGAATAAAACTGATGTAATCTGCGACTTTTAACCAATCATACAACTAGTTGATGGGTTCAGCAATGATAGTGTATTGTCTGGGCAGCTTGCAATCGAAATTAGGTCTTGGTGTTGGATAATTTTGGCAAGTCGGTGGAGATTGAAAATAAGCCGATTAGGAGTTATATATGTGATGGACATTGGCTGGTTGGAAATATCTGGAAGATGAGGGTTGATATGTGGGCAGTGGTGCTTGGTATATAGGTGGAGCTATTTGATATGTAGGTGGAGCTGTTTGATATGTTAGTGGAGATTTCGGGCCCTGATCCACCATTACTGTCCTAATATCTCTCTTCTTTGATATTCCTCTTGAATGTAATGCCTTATTTATGGCTTGTAGTGCCTCAAAATTCATTACCATCCTGCTCTTAATTCCTTCTTCGATTCTTTCTCCGAGTTTGATGATATAAGAGAATTTATGATTTTTGATAACTATCAATCTTTCATAATAGTGTGGATCTTGTGCTATGACGAAGAACTTGTTCATCTGTTCCTTTTCCAAAGATGGTCTGACCTTGGCCGCTTCCGACCTCCAATGAGTGGCATACTCGCATAAAGTTTTAGTAGGTTTCTTCTTAAGATTCTGGATGTAGAAAACATCTGGTGCCTTCTCTACATTGAACCTGAACCGATCTATGAAATCCAATCCCATATTCACCCAATTGGACCATTTCTTGGGATCTTGGCTGATGTACCAGGATAAAGCATCCCTTGTAAGACTCCTCATAAATAGTTTCATTTGGATTTTTTCGTCTTTTCCGACCCTGACAAGCTTGTCACAATATCTTCTCAAAGAAACCTTGGGATCTCTTATACCGTCGAACATCTCAAACTTGGGAGGTTTTTACCTCTCTGGCAGTTCAACATCTGGTTGTATACATAGGTATTTATAGTTCAAACCTTCTACTCCTTTTTCGCCTTCAACACCATAAACTCGGCTTGTCAACTTCTTGAGTTCCTCAACTATATTTTTAATGAGTAGGTCCTCATTAGAGGATTCTAGTGTATAAGAGATTGGTTGAATAGAGGGAGGTACAGTTTCCACATATATAGGGTTGCTTTGATGGGTTCCAGGGACTTGGGTATAATGATGATCACTGGTGGAGTTTTGAGGTTCGGGAATGGGTTGTGGCGTATTCTGAGGAGTGTGATAAGTGGCGGCTTGTGGGTAAAGAGTTGGTTGATGGTGATGTTTTGGCGGATTTGATATTTGTAAGGGATTAATATTTTGGGGTAGGGTTGCATAATGTGGAGGATTTTGCAGATGTTGGTTTGGTATGTTTTGGGGAGGTGTTGGGCTCTTTGTGTTCTGTTGGTTAATGTCATGGACATTCAGGGTGAGTGACAAGTTTGCAAAGTTGTGAACCTACTTAAGTTCTCCTTGCAATTCCAGTATCTTTTGTTCCAATCTCAAGACTAGATCATTTGGTGCCGGTGTGCGTCGACCGTCTAAAGTTTCTGCGTTCTCAACATTCTCTTTTCGAATACAACTTAAGTCATCCATTTTTTTCCTTTGCCTTTTGTATTGATTGGAGGAGGAGGTGGTGGAGGGCCTCTAAATCTGGTATGACACACTGATGATGCCAATATGAGTGAACCAACCTAAGGTGATAGGAATAATAAAAATAAGGAAAAATAAAAAGGTAAAAAGTCATTAAGGATTTTGAAATGTTTGCCGTAGTCAAACACATGTTGTAGGAATGTAAATCCACGTCCTAATTTGGGAGCCTAGTTGTGCCCGAGGTAGGCCTAACGACAAATAGATTGGAGAACTTTAGATGCCAGTGAATACTGCATTTCATAATGTATAAATAAATGAATCCCAAAACGACACTAAGACAATAGAAAAGTATATCACTATTATCACTTGGCCTTATTACATTTATGAAAGCAAATAAATCTAGCCTACTTGGTCTCACAAGACCTTCCCTAGATTTGATCTATCTGACTCCATCATACAGGTTCCCTAGATCGCACAGATCCTGGAGCAGGTAGGCTCTAGCCAGATGTCCTCCTTCACTTCCTTCAGCATTCTGGCAATCCTTAATCCTTTATATGACTTTACCCTCCAACTCCACTAATCCTCGCTCCAGATATTCCAACTTTCTGTTAGAAGTGATAGCCATTTCCTTCCACTCATCGTTCAATCTTATGTTCTTCTCGTGTATTTTGTGGTGCTCATTCTCGGAGTCGTGGACCCTCTTGCGCAACCTGTTGTACTTGACTTGAGCTTTAGCTTCTTCGTCTATGATTATATTCCCTTGATCGGCTCCTGGTATCACCATTCCTTTTAGATTATCCTCTCACTATGCTGGGTAGAGAGGTTCACACCCCGTATGATACCTGTCTTGCTCAATGGTATTCTTTTACATAATAATTTTGCAATGCTACATGTGTTGAGCTTGGATGTAACGATCCGACCAGGTTTTTTGAGCTCCAGTGCGCCCTTCAGTAGTTTGAGGCCATGATTAGTTGCATTTCAGGTATTATGACTTGTACGCGTGGTCGGAATTGAATTTCAGGAAGTTCAGAGTTGATTTGGAAAGAGAATTCTCATTTCAGAAGCTATAAGTTGAAAGAATTAGCTAAGATTGGATTTTTGAGTAAACGATCTGGGAACCGGGACTCGAAGGTTCCAGCAGGGTCGTATGATGATTTCGTACTTGGTCATATTTTCGAATCGGGTTTTGGAAGACCCGGGAACATTTTGGCACCTACTGTGGAAGTTAGCATTTTAGAAGAGATTTCATAAGTTTGGGTTGAAGTGCATTTCAGTGTATTAATGTCTGTTTGAAATCCGAGTCTGGGAATAGCTTCGTATGCAATTCTAGAGTTGGGAGCGCAATCGGTAGTGAATTCAGAGGTTCGTATGTCATCTTGAAGTCATTGGGATAAAAATAGAAATTTGAAGGTTTTTGAGAAGTTTGGCCAAGTGTTTGACTTTTTTATTTTGGGGTCGGATTGCAATTCCGAAAGTTGGAGCAGGTCCATAATATCGAATATGACTTTTGTGCAAAATTTGAGGTCAATCGGATGTGATTTGATGGGTTTGGGCAGCGAATGTAGAAGTTTGAAATTTCACTGTTCATAAAGTTTGGGTTGGAGTACGGTTCATGATTTTGACGTTGTTTAATGTGATTTGAGGCCTCGGCCGATTTTGTATAATGTTTTGGAACATATTGGTATAATTGGTTAAGATCATGAGGGCCTCAGTGGATTTTGGAAGGTTAACACAATGAATTTCAGACCAAAGAGATGCTGAAATTTTCTGAAGACAACTGTTTGACAGCAACTAGTGCAATCGCGGAGCTGAATGTAGAAGCTTAAATCTCGAAATCTAAAATGAATATGAAAATATGCAAAATATAAAAGTTGTTTCTCTTGCATTCTTGTTTTCATAAAGTTAAACCATTTATGATTTGGATATTTTATCAGAAAGTTATGATTGTATTGAAGATGGCTGTGGAGCAGTATCGACAAAATTTTATGATGCATGGAGTCGAATTTAGAAGCTCATATCTCGGAATATATAAAGAGTTATATGGTGTACAACTTGTCAAATGAAATACCTTTGAGTCTAATTTCTAAATATTCAAACCGTTTGTCATTTGGATATTTCCACAAGGCATTATGGGCGTTTTAACAGAAGGTGTACATCAGGAAAAAATTATAATAGGATGTACAACCTGCACAATGCAAGGTACAACTCGATGAAGCCCGGGCAAATTCTTTTAACCACGAGTTTTGGCCCATTTCTTTCATTTATTTCATTTGGACTGGATGACTTTGGAGTGCTCAAGGAGGATTTTCACCAAGAAAAACTAGATAAGTGATTTCTTCCTATTTTTGAGTTAAATATGTGATCTTACATGGATTTACACATGGAAAATTAGTATAAATTTGGATTTTTGGAGAAGGCCTAGAATTTGGAAGTTTGGACTTTTACCTTGAATTTGAGCATGAAAATCATAGCAAATTGTATATTTAAGTTAGTAAAGCTATGGATAGAATTTATCTTCGAGAAATTTTGGAATCCAAGCACGTGGGCCCGAGGGCATTTTGGTCAACTTTTCGAGCAGAGTTGGGAACTTATATAATTTGAATTGTTACAAGTATTAGAGTGAATTTTTATTGGTTTGCCCATTATTTTAGTAGTTTTGGGGCATTGTGTATCAATTGGAGCCGTTGGAAGCGCTCGGTTATGGAAATTTTGAAGCGAGGTGAGTCTCCTTTCTAACTTTGTAAGAGGGAATTGTGTCCATATGTAAAATAATTGGTCATTGTGTTCCTATTTGTAGGATCTACGTATGCACGAGGTGATAAGAGTCCATGTTTAGCATCTAATATGAGTAAGTCTGGGTAGTCTAGGACCCAAAAGCATGCTACACTTGGAATATATGTAATCTTGTTGGCAGTTGAATTTCTTAAATCCTATCGAATTAATAAATAAATTTCTAAGAGGATTAAGCTTCATTTTTTTAAATCGTTAAAAGAGAATTGGCTTTTATTTGGATAAACATTTCCCCATAAATTCATAATTAGCTATTTGATCATGTATTTCCATGTGTACCTATGCCGCATATATGATTCGTAAGTAGGGTGATTGTTTATTTAAATTTGACTGGGTTGCATGTATGATTCACGAGAGGGGTAATATATGCATCTATGATTCGTGCTATTCGACCCTCGGCAGTGCACTTTATACATTTATGTTGGATCGGGCCGTATGACCTCGGCATAATTTGTGCGTGCTTGTATTGCTTGCCTTGAGAGTTATCGCTATTGATGTTTGCTCTCCCCGACTTGAGATAATTGTTAATTAATGGATTATGAATCCGGAGACTTTTTATAAAAAGGATCTCTTACATGTTTCGTGACTTATTTGAATTTACTGTTGTTCTTAATAAATACGTGATTCATCGCATTAATAATATTGCTATTGGACCACTAGAAAGTGTTGAAGTCGACCTCTCGCCTCTACTTCTTTGAGATTAGACAGGATACTCATTGGGTACATCTTATTTTCGTACTCATACTACACTTGATATGCATTTTTATTGCCCAGGTTCATATGTGGCTAGTGTCTTAGTGGTATAGCGGCATGGTAGATATGGAGACTTAGGTGAGCTACAATTCTCGAGACGAACCGCAGCTAGCAGAGTCTCCTTCAGAATATTGTATTGTATTTTCATTTTTGTCCATTTATATTTCGGACACTTACTGTATTTTACATCATTCCCTAGTAAATATTGATGCACTTTTGACACTGGGTTCTGGGATGATTATGGGGTATCTTGTATTAAATACTTAACAATCATATTTGATTTGAAACGATTATATTTTACTGGTAAAATTGAAGGAAAATCATAGTTTTCAAAATTATTAAAACTAGAATTTAATTAAGTAGTTTTGTTGGCTTGCCTGATAGCGGTGTCCGGCGCCACACGACGCTTAGTGGATTTTGGGACGTGACAACATAGTATTATATCACTAGGTTCCCTTAGGTCTCACGAGTCATGAGTAAGTCTAATAGAGTCTCACGGATCAGTACGGAGACATTTGTACTTATCTTCGAGAGGCTACATGGCTGTTAGGAGTACTTCCCTTCTTGATTTCCTCATCGTGCGATTTGATTCTTTGAGGAATATGCCTTTATTTGCTTCCTATTCAATCTTATGTGACACGAAATGCTTGTTATAAATCGACAATTTGAGAATTTTAATGGTACTACAGAGGTGGTGCAGGGTGTTTCTCCCGGTATAGTTGATTGGGCTATTGTCGTCGCCTTGCAGAAGGCTATCTTGTCATTTCGGCTCAGTAGCTGTATTTCGAGAGCTTTGAGCCTATGCGTAGGTTTCTGCGATTACTCATGATCAGTTATCACGCAGTATGGGCGTGTTGTCAAAGTTCTTACCCACATGCTGGGGCAATTAAAGATTTGGAAAGGAGTTCTCTCAGTGCATGATTCTTAGATTCAATATTTCATTTGCATCAATGGAGTAATGAGACTTGGTGTTTTAAAGTGTGGCAGAATTTTCATCTACGATGTGGTATCGTCATCCTCGATCGAATATGTTAAGTTTGTCGGTGTTATGGTCTTCTGCAATTTGCCTTTGGAGCATGATATTATGAGACAGTATTGAAGAAACGACTACTAGAGATTGTAGGGTGCGGAGGTTTAGGATTGAATCGGTGTTTCTAATGTCAACGGCGGGAAAAATGATCCTCAAAAAGGTTTAAAGTTAATAACGGTCTATTGGTTCAAGTGCTATCGAGATGGGTTTTGATCTATGGCATCAACGGAGCAGAAAAGAATGAGGAAGGACATGTAGGAAGTGTCATGCGGTAGTTAAATTTCTAGAAGGCCTGATATAAGAAGCGAAGGTCGAATAGTCGACTATAGAGGTGAGTTTCTCCAAAGTAAGAGAGCGGCAAAGTTGCATTTGGCCATTGTGGTAGGATGACCACGCACCTTAAGGAGATTTTGGAGTGATTTGGGAATTTTAGTGATTTATGATTAGGTCCTACGAATTAATTTGAAGTATGGACTATTATGCGGCAAGAGATTTGATATAACGGAAAGGAGCTGCTTGAAATGAAGAAGGAGACAACCTAATTGGAAGGATGTTGTCGCACATTCAATTGGTGTCCATGAGGCATGAATGGACTTGTGCAGCTAGAGAGTGAGCTAGGACTCAGGATCGGTAATTGATGTCATAGTGATTTTACCCCGTGCAGCAGCATTGGAAGACGTCGGCACGTAAATTCCACAAGTGGGTTATCTCCAGTGAGCACATCGGGGGTCGCATGGTTGGCGAAGCTTTTATGAAGAATTTTATTGGTTACACTACAAAGGGACAGGTTGTGCGAATGTGGTTGATGATTCAAAGTATAGGTTTACAAAAAGATTCCGAGAATTTTGGTGGTGTTGCACAATGTTATGTAAATCAGAGAAAAAGAATCCTGGTGAATTCCAGAGTTGTGTAATAGTGGCTTCAGGCTAAAGGGGAGAGTCCTACCACCTATGGTTGGGTTGGATGGTTAACTACTTGCCAGGTTTCTGGTTATTAGCATATTTATAGGATATTTTAGCAACGGGAAAAGAACATAAGTGATAATTTGAGTAAAGGAATTGTTAAAGGTGTGCTATGGTTGGCCTTACTGGCTCATGCTTAGACTTGGGGAAGGATTCAAGATTTATGCCTTGTACAAGTGCAGGTTTTAGGGGAAGTGATTATTTTGGTTGCTTCTTCAAGGGTATATGTATGTGCTAGAAGAATCGTTGAGTTGATTATATTTGGGGCCAAGTCAGAGCGACTTGCCCTCAAAAACGGTCCTAATGAATTCAAAGGAGTAAATTGTGGTGCCTAATGATTTCGAGTCTATAGGTACGGTTAAGAACCAAGCTTTTATAGCAGCTTATGAGAAGAGGCCCAGAATGTTCTATGATGTTTTGACTTGCAGTGTAGCATTTGGGAGGAAAATGAGAAAAGACTTTGGATCCGTAGTGGAATTATCAGAATGTGCATACCAGTTGATGATGCAAATGTGCACACAAGAGAAGTATGAAATGGTTCGTGGGATTTGAGATAGCATGGTCTCGTGATTCAAGGTCACTCGGGATGAGTGTGGATTGAGTTTGTTATGTGTTCAATGGAACTATTATTATTTCTAAGACAATTGAGGATAAGTTAGAAGAAGTAGATTGGTTAACCATTATTGAATTGGCATGATGATGGCAGTGACTAGTTTCTTTAGTGTGATTAAATTATGCAAGTGATTTGTGACGGTACGGGCGAGGCTTTTCAACCGCCGTAATTGATTTTATTCGGAGGTATTCTGGCATCATGGCACGTTATGTGTAGGTAGATCATGGAAGGGCTATGGTGGCTTAGACAACTACTTAGAGATTTGCATATTCTACAATTATGATAATTCATTCCTGTGTTGCAATGGTTCTCCTGGAATGAGTTAAGTAAAAAGTTTTTATATGATGAAGTGTTGATCTATTAGTGGGTTCGGAGTTATGATAAAAATTGTGTCATATCGTATATTGGCATATTGGGTCTAGTGAGTGGTATGGAATTGGAAGTAAGGATCAAGGTTGCAGTTCGGAGTTGACAAGGGATGTCACGAGCTCGGATGAGCAGAAAAGGAGTTTCGATGTTTAAAGTAAGTTGGTTTTGTCTTCAGCGTCACCTGAGATCGGTGTTTTGTAAAAAAGTCTTTGCATTCTGGTTAAGGATTCTTGATCACTTTTTAGCGTTTGTGCAGTCGGTGGTTCGTATGTACAGACAAGTTATCCGTTACGAAAGGTTATGGGAGTGTGCAGCACGGGAAGGTCATATGAGTGGTGTGTAGTCACTTGATTGATTGAAGAGTTAAACCAAGTATGAAGATTGTGGTGATGTTGTAAAATTGAGAACTAATGCTTGGAGGGTACTCGGTTTATTGGGTTGTGCATTGTGGAGGATTACTCTGGGTATGATGGTTGTTCTTATGTGTTATGAGAAAAAAGGGAGTTATTATGGACCTTTGAAAGGTTATTAGCCTAGTTCAGTGCGAGCAGAATCAGCTTGGGGTTTGTGGATAGATTTAAATGTGAATATGGGCTCTATATCAGTCCAGATGTGTTCATTTCAGTAATGCTGTCCTTATGGAAGAGCAATCAGGGTGTTATTTCATCGTCTGTTATTTCCTGTAATGATATATTGCATCGTGTGAGTTGTGAGACAGCTTGGTGAATTGCTTATGTGTTGAGGTTCTGAATAGAGATAATGTTATACGAGCAAAATGGCTCTTGAGATTCAGATCGTATATAGCACCTCATTTGTGCTTGAGTTTTGTAGCTTGTAGCGCTATATATCTCTCCAGTGATGGTATTATGCACTTAGCGTTCTTGTGACCAATATTCGGTATTTTATTGTAATGAGCAATTTAGCTCGATGTATATCTCCTTATATAAATTCTAGGTGTGGATCGTGTGGCACGCCGTCATGGGTATGTTATTTGTCAGGTTGCACGTCGCAACAGTATGATGTTGAGTACAGTTCCCTATATCTGTTTTTATCTATTTTGTTTCCTATTTTTCTAAGGAAAACACACATTAGTTGTGTGCCCGCGTTGCATGTATGATTCGCGAGTGGGGTGTCAGTTCAATTATGTTGACCGCGTCGCATATATGATTTGCGAGCGGAGTAATTGGATTTCCTTTTCTGAGTTTGTTTTCCTTTTGTATCGCGTTTGAATTGGTAGCCTATTGGCACATTATGGCATCACATGAGACTTTTGATCATGTCTGGGGTGGCTTATTGCCTGAGCAGTTTCATATTGGGTGAGACGAGATCAATGGATTTAGGATCAGTGCAATCTGATTATATGAAGTATATTAAGGAGCTAAGACCATTATTTAGTTCAGGATGAGGTGATGGTTATCACACCTCCTTTTTACACACCTGCCCGAGAGGGTGGATATATATTGAGTTTTTCAATTAAAGTGACATTAATCGAAATGGGATTATTTATTTAATTAGAGTCGCCACTTGGAATATATTATGGTGTCCAAGTCACCGATTTATTTTAAATCCCAAATCAAGGAAGTTTTATTTTTTAAAGAGTCTGCGAACAAGAAATGTTAGGTAAGAAATTATGTTAACTCGGGAGAAGGTGTTAGGCATTTCTGGATTCCGTGGTTCTAGCAAGGTCGCGTAGCAATTTGTACTTGGATTAATTGTATAATTACTCATTTTTAAGATCTATGTACAATTATCTTTGTACCGCTTTTAAATCGCTTTATTTATTCGTAATTAAAAAATCGAGTTATACGTACGTATACTCTTTCCCTTTAGCGCGTCAAAAACTATGTCACGCAAACGTGTCCACGATTAATAACGCTTTGTCTATTTATTTAAGGAAAAGTTTGGTTGAAGTTGCGCGAACGCATCTCACAAGTCATTTTTAGAATTAAATTTGCACCTATGTTACGCGAACATATACACAATCGCAATATTAACATAAATCGACCCTAAAGCAAACTACGAATATCTGATATTTGTTAGGTCTAAATTATGAAACTAATACGAGGGCTATGAGCTTAAGAGTTTTGTTTAGCACGGCACACCTCGACTTCAATTTTTTTTAAAAAAAAAAAGAAAATTCAAAATAAATTCTTGAGGACCATAAATTATACTTGTTAAATATGGCACACCTCAAATCTAATTGCCTAAAAAATGAAACCTAATTTTGAATAGTCTAAGTTATTTACAAAGTCATTGTGGCAACAAATCGGGCAATTATCACAATGTTACTCATATTACCAAGGAATCTCCCAAACTTTAATTTCTACACTAAATCAATATGACAACTTCCAGTAGACAACAAACTATATTTAAGCACTCAAACTTACTTCAATGAACAAATAAGATTTAGCCGATACCATTCAAATGCTCAAAGTCAAGAAAAATCTTCCAACAATTCCATGTCATATTCTAAAAAAATTAAAATAAATCTCAAAATTAGTTTAACAATATCAAATGCTTCAACTCCTTAACAATCCTATATTTTAGTAGCTCAAGTGCCCTTAAACTCATCTGAAACTGGTTGGAACAATTGTCTCGGTGAATTTTAAATATCAAATAGGAAAGAAAAAAAATTCATGTTGTATATTAGAGGCAGAGTTTGGTTGATTCGAAATGAAATGCAATATGAAATCATCTTCTATGAGTAAGACTTAACTCATCCATGAGATACGTGGAAAACACTAACTTTATAATTTAAAAAAATCAGTCTGCTATATGTATTATAATAAAAAAGTTAACAAAATAAAATAGAATTAACTAAAAAAGGGCATTCAGCAATATTAACACAAACTTAGAGTTCCCAAAGAAAAGTGATATAGTATGAAAATGCCTTATTATACGAATAGAACTAGCTCAAATCCAATTAAATCTTTTCTTCAAATTCTTTCTCTTATATTTTCTCTTTATTTTTATCATAAAAATAAAATCCTAGGTTATCTAGAAATATAAAAACAAACTAATTAACTAATTACAAAAATTATAAAATCTACTTAATCCTAAATTAAAAGAGAAAATCAATGAAAGGAAAAAGTATAAAATGAAGCATTTTTGTGATTTTCGAAATTTTATAAAGCAAATAATTATTGATTAATTCTAAAAATATAAGAACAAATCCTAAATAAAATGCATGATATTTTGATATTTTTTTGACGATTTAAATAAAACATAAACATGCACAAAATGCAAACAATTAAATAAAATTACACAAAAATTCCTAAAAATGGCAAATAATTAAGAAAATATATTTTCTTGGGATTCTGTAGGAGTAATTCATATAGGGAAAACATCACGTGCTTACAGCTGGCCCCTCTTTGCTCGAAAACATGAAGAGTTTTCGGGCAAAGATAAAGTGAGCAATATGAGAGATTTTTGCCCGTTTGAAACTCCGTGAAAAACATTTTTGAAAAGAGTCTGACCGAACATTGCTTCAGAGGTTGCCTATATATTCTTGGCTATAAAGGAATCAGGTCAGTGTAGTTATGGAAGTTTTGATAGCTGGGACTACCAAAAAGCTGTGATTTCACTGATGTTATTGATGTTTCTGCTTGCTGAGCTCCTTATTACACCAGAACAAAAAATAAGAAGCTAACTCTAGCTAATCCTATCAACTACAAGTTACAAAATTCCTCTCTATAAATCTCGTGAAGCTTGATCTTGAGTCTTAGTTGGTTCTTGCTGTGCACTCCGATCAGAATCTTGATGCTCGCCAGCTACAGATGTTGGTTCTTTCATGAGCTTTTGGATCAAAACGGGACATGAAAAGCTTGTGAGTTTAATCACATTCATGAGCAGACCGCATCTTTGTCTGCTTCAGCATGTTGAATTCACTTCTTTTTGTTCTTTTTATTCTTTTCTTTATTCTGGACTGAGGCTCATTCTTTTGGCCACCTCAGATCCCGTACTTTGAGGTCAACCTCTTCAAATGCAAAAATAAACAAACGAATGAAATTTTTCTACCCCAGCTTTCACTAGCAAAATTTCGTGAGTCATTTGTGACAAAAATATGAACTTCTTCTCTTGTCACCTTTTTATTTGAAAGCAAATAAAATAAGAATTGTGTCTATCTAGAAGGGAAAGGATCAGGGAACGGAGTTCTATATCAAAAATGCCAACTCAGGAATTGGAGCCCTAATTTTAGCAAAAATGCGGCTAGGAAGTGGAGGCCCTATGTCTAAAATTCTCAACTCAGGGATTGGAGCCCTAATGTTGGTAAGAAAGGCGACTAGGGAATGGAGGCCCTATGTTTAAAAGCTCAACTCAGGGATTGGAGCCCTAATTTTGGTAAAAAGGAAACTAGGGAATGGAGATCCTATGTCTACAAACTCAACTCAGGTTTTGGAGCCCTAATGTTGGTAAAAAAGCGACTAGGGAATAGAGGCCCTATGTCAGAAAACTCAACTAAGGGATTGGAGCCTTAATGTTGGTAAAGGCGACTAGGGAATGGAGTACCCTATATCTAAAAACTCAACTCAAGGATTGGAGCCCTAATATTTGTAAAAGGCGAATAGGGAATGGAGGCCATATGTCTAAAAATTCAACTCAGGGATTGGAGCCTTAATGTTGGTAAAAAGGCGACTAGGGAATGGAGGCCCTATGTCTGAAAACTCAACTCAGGGATTGGAGCTTTAATCTTGGTAAAAAGGCGGCTAGGGAATAGAGGTTCTATGTCTAAAAACTCAACTCAAGGATTGGAGCCCTAATGTTGGTAAAATGATGTAAAAGATTAAGGTTCGGAATCCTAAGCTATCAATTTTGTTTTGGATTTTTCTTTTTATTTCTCTATTTTTTTAATTTTCATTTCATTTTTATTTCAATAAAATGCAGGAAAAAAATTTGGAGGAAAACTTCCCTTTTGGGCTGATTATTAATGTGAAGTTGTTTCTAGCTTTTGCTCATTTTTTTCTTTTTGGTTGCACCCCCTTCTTGCACGGTTGCTTGGATTACACATGTTTCAATTTTTCAAATAAAGAATAATTGTTAGTTTGAAACGGTGGTTGGTTTTGTGGCCTTGATTGTTTTGATCACTTGATTTCGACCCTTTCGACTACAACTGGTTGCTTCTTGATTACCGATTACATTTCTGTCTTTGGAAAATACTCTAGCTTTTCCAGACTTTATCATGATGACTGGTCAGTGAAACTCAACCTTTTGAACTTTATTTTTTCTTCGTAGGCCTTTCCTTTCTGACTTCCTTTCTTTTTTTTCTTTTTCTTTTTGTTGTTTTTTTTCTTCTTCTTTTTTTGTTCATTTCATTTTTTCTGTTCTTTTCTTTTCTTGGGAAAATTGGTGAACTTTTGGCTCCTCAAATGTTTTTTGCAACTGCTAGTTGCATGGGACTTAACCTTTCCAACTTATTTTGCCTTGGTAGGCCTTTCATTTCTAACTTCTTTCTTCCAACTTTCATTTCAACTCATTTGTGTACCTTTGCTTTTCAAACTTTTGCCGAGATAGTTGGCCACATGGGACTCAACCTTTCAACTTCATTTGCCTTTATAGGCACTTCAATTTAATTTTCTTCTTCCAAGAGTTTTCAATTCCGGAGAATCGACCGACATGGCCAGTCGAGGTTGACTTGATGCCCCCTGATGAGAATGGGTGCCTTTTTTCACATTGCTCGCATCAAACGAAAGCCCTGTAAATCAGTCTTGCCATCCCTTATTCGCCTTAGTTCTGGAATGGAGTTAGACCAAAAGGGATTCAAAGAAAAATAAATAATGGACAGGACAATGAATTTAAACGAGAGGTATCCCTTTGGGGGTGAGGAAAGAATGACTTATCTGGAGTATATATGGACTTCAATGAACATGACATACCTTTTAGACTGGATGTTTGATTTGTGTAAATCCTTCGACTCTTAGAAATTCATCTAAATTTTTGCCTTGAAATCGAGAACCTTGCCAGGACTTTGTCAATGCTGATGGTTGTGAGGATCCTCTTTTTGATTGGGGATGCCCTTTGCAGGTTTTCACGAGCTGACCTCTCTCATTTATCTTCTCACCATCGCCTTATAGTGCTTTTTCCGAGTTTTCACTAACAAGACTCTCTCATTTTAATTTCTTCGCTTACCGTCGCCTCACATTGCCCGTGTGGGTGTTCACCAATTAGACTTTCTCATTTTATTTCTCTCATTTTATTGTATCAGATCCAAATAACTCCATCTTCCCATGATGAACCTCTTTATCGATTGATCAGAAGGACTTGAACAAGGTTTGGAGTAAAAAGAATTTGGATTGAATTACAACTTTGGAACCTTTCAAGCGAAACCATCGCCGAACCATTATAATATCTTCCCCAATTTCATTTTTGGGGGACTTTGGATTTTTATTTTGGTGTGACTGAACCCTAGAGAGAGGCTGCCTACGTATCCTTTCGAAATCAAGTCGAACGTAGTTTAGGGAATTTTTTTTTTATTTTTCTTTTGTTTTTCTGTTTTGTTTTATTTTCTCTTCTTCTTTTTTTTTCCTTTTTCCTCTCTTTTCATTTTTTCATTTTTCATTTCTTTTTCTTCTATTTTTTTTTCTTTTTTTCATTCTTTCAATTTTTTTCGATAACACTTTTAGGTTCCAAAGAGGGTAAACAAAGAAGAGTAACCGGCTCAAGTAGGTTTGCAAAGGGTTAAGTGTTTGGATAATGAAAAAGAAAGCTTTAGTCATCCCAACCGGAGAATATTAGAACTATATGGAGATAATACCTTTTGACTGCATTTGCATTGATAGTTATTTCAGGGACATTTCCTTCGATATGTCCCAAGTACAACACACTCTTTTGGCAACACTCTTCTTGTAATGTATGGAATTTTCTAATCCGGTAATCAATTTTCCTTCAGTTGTTCCAACTCTTTATTTTATTTCCTTAAGTTAATCTTTATTGCGACCCAATTCTTGATTCATTATTTCGAGGTCTGACAGCATTTCAAGATCTAGGCATGAAGTCCGCAAGCATGTCATGTTATTGAACATGTATTTAACAGAACTAAATAGAGAATAAGAAAGAAAAAATGACAAGATTAAGAAAAGAGAAATTCTTGGACAATGAAATATTAATTTCATTTGATTTTGATTTTTGACTTTCTGACTTTTTTCAATTTAGGAGATAGAAGGGTTTATATCAAAAAGTAAGACAATAAGGTAAAACATCCGGATCACATCCTGAGATAATCCGGACGCAGAAAGAATAGCAAGACTTGCTACTAAGACTCTCGTCTAATGGGGAACTTTCATTCTTGGCAACTATTTTTTGGATTTTCTTCTGTCTCGGCAATAGTTGCAACGACATTCAGCGCCGAGTCAAATTCGTCAGCTTCACATATCATTCTGACCATTAGCCCGATGTTGTAGGCAAACAACAAATTGTTCACCATATCAGGAGCTTCTTCATCCCGAAAAATAATTCTTTCAGCTTCAATTAAATCTTCGACTGCCCTTTTGAGGGTCCAACAATACTCTGTACTATGTCCCATTGCTCTAGAACAGTATTCACATCAAGCATCAGTTCGGTGCGAGGGTACTCAGGATTCGGCTGGTTCGTGGCAATTGGTTGTAATACATCTAGCCTGATTAGCTTTTGGAACAAGCTTGAATACAATTCACCAATAAGGGTGAACTGATTCTTTCTGAAAGGCTCTCTTGGGCGAGGATTGTATTGGGGATCATTTTACCGAGGATTATATAGAGCTTGGTAAGGATGGGCATTTCTGGGAGGTGGAGCTCGACTTTGTGGATAATGTTGTGGCAGCTGGTAAGGTTGCGCATTTATCACCGCATAGGGAAGCGGCACCATAGCATAAGCATCATCTTGAAGGGGATAATAGTATAATGGGACGATAAGAAGCACATATGATTGGTTGAATGACCCTCGGGACCCCCTCTAGCTTAAAACCATCATAACTCCCTCTTTACTCCTATTTCTATTTATCAAACCATTCTGAGCAGCCTGTGATGTGGCCTTAAAAGCAGCATGACTTAAGATTCAGCCTGTTTTTAAATCGTTTTCAACCATTTCTCCGATCTTGATAGCCTCAGCAAATGGCTTACCCACAGCAGACATCATTTTTTGGAAGTAATCAGCCTCTTGGGCCTGCAGAAAGACAATGACCATTTTAACTTCATCCATTAGAGGCTTTACCCTAGCAGCTTGTTCACGCCATTTGACAGCATATTCACGGAAGCTTTCCGCGATTTTCCTTTTCAAATTAGATAAAGTGTTTCTATCAGGAGTAATGTCCATATTATGCTGGAATTGGTGAACGAAATATCAGGCCATATCATCCCACCCATGAGTAATTTCTTGATCCGTATACCACTTAGAAGCGATTCCAGTGAGGCTTTCCCCAAAATAAGCCATTAGTTGCTCATCTTTTCCACCAACACCCCTCAACTAGTTACAATATCGTTTCAGATAAGCGATCGGGTCTCTATGCTCGTCCTGCTTTTCAAACTTTGGCATCTTGAAGCCAAGTGGCAAGTGGACATGGGGAGACATACAGAGGTCAGAGTACGAGACACTCTTTTTGCCAGTCAGACCTTGCATGTTTTTCAAGCTTTGTTCCAAGCCCTTCATCTTCCAAGCAATCCCCTCTTGCTTGGGATTTTCAACAACCTTTTCTTGCCCCACTGAGAGGTCATGTTGTGGAGATTGAGTGAAAGAGTACGAGGCCACATATGTTATTTCTGGATGAAGTTGTGGACTCTAAAAGATGAACATTGGAGGCGGTGCCCTTAAAGTTGGTGCCTAGGGGCGAACCATTGAAGGCATGCCAGGAACATTGGATAGCATTGGAGGGTGCCCGCATGGGATGAGCAGGTCAGGCACAAGGGCATTGGTGACCTCACTTGACCTGGGATCAACTCAGGAAACCTAGGGATTGCACTTGGTGGTTCCCTACCATTAGACCACGCATTCCACATTTCCAATATGTGGAGACGCAACATCTTATTCTCTTCAACAACTGCTCATTCTAGCTGCGGAATAGCCGATGTCGGGCTATCTTCAGGACCAATGATTGGTAGATTGCTAGCGGAGGCCATCTGTGCTTTTAGATCTTGTGAAGGAGGGGAGGCTACACTACCAACAAAACCAACCACCAAAACCTAGCTAGTTTGCACATCTAACAACTTTGTTGGTTTTGAAATATTTAACATATAAAAAATCGCACGTTGGGATGCTATGCACCTAACAGTTAAACGCTTCTACCATGTGTTTGAACGGTTGCATGCTTATCCCGGCCTTAACTAACTCTTTCAGTATGGACCTCGTTTGTTTTTCTTTGTTTCTCTCTAATCACTCTTGATTTTTGTTTTGTTTTTGCCGCTCTTTTATTTTTGTCACTCTCTTTTCTTTTTTTCTTTTTTTTTATTTTGTTTTTGTCAGTCTTTTATTTTTGTCACTCTCTTTTTTTCTTCTTCTTTCTTTTTCGCTCTTTTATTTTTTGTCACTCTCTTTTTTTTACTCTATTCTTTTCTTCTTCTTTTTTAACTCAATTTTTCTTTCTTTTTCACTCAAAAAAGATTCTCTTTTTTATTCTTTCTGCTTATTTTTAACTCAATTTATTTATGGCTATGATCGAATCCGATAAAGATTGCCTACTTATCATAACCCCACATGAATCAGATCTTGCGTAGTTCGAGAAGATTGAAAGAAATGCATTAAAAGAAGAAAGAAAATATTTTTTTGGGGATTTTTTTTGTTTTTTTTTTTTTTGCTTTTTAAAAGAACGACTTCTAAAAATTTGCTTTTGATTTAAACTTTGGGAATCTTTATAATTAAAAAGAAAATATTTTAGTTTGAATTTTTATTTGTTTTATCTTTTTCTAAGGAAGAAAGAAAATATTTTTGGATTTTGAAAGTTTCCTCTTAATTTTCGAAAGAGTGACTTTTTAAGAAAAATATTTTGTATGTGAACATTATTTATGCAAAAAAAGTACTTCTAAAGAAAAATGAAAATATTTTTGGACTTTAATTTTTCAAAACTTTTATGGATATTTACAATAGAAAGACATCTAAAGAATATTTTTGGATTTTTTTCCTTCTAGAAAAATATTTCAAAATGAAGGAAATCCATATTTTGCGTTTTGATTTTTTCTTTCACATGAAAGGCATTAGAAAGAAGGAACCCGTTTATCTATACTTTTTTTGGTTTAAAGCTTACTTTTACTTCTTTTTTTGAATTTTCGAAGGAAATATTTTTTAAAGAATGAACTAAAGGAAAATATTTTTGGATTTTTTGAAAATGGGGGGTTGGAACACATGAGGTTTGCCACATATATCACATTCGATGATAATTAGACCCGCGTAGTTCGATCAGTTTTGACATAAAGACATGATATTTGACTCATTCTTTTTGAAATACATTTTCTTTTTTCTTCAAAACTTCTGCAGAGTTTCGAGATATTTCAAGTATTGGGATTTTAGAAACCGATTAGATTCTCTATCCTATCTCACTCTTGGTTTTTCACTTTATTAACCGGTCAACACGCAAGCCGAAACAAATAAATATTCACATAGCACGTAGGATGCATCAAGATGGTCTTTATTTGGGTACACCTGTCCTAGACAGACCCAACCTCTATGTTGAGTCCTCTAAGTCAAATGCATGTTATGCAAATAATCGTTCCTACTAGGGATCCGGCATGAGGTGTCATTCTAAGTTTAAAACCTGGGGTTGGTGGTCTAGACTTGGGTCACCTGAGCGGACAACTGGGGTCGAGGAGGGAGCAACGTACCGAAAGCACGAAAGTCTTCCCGGCCTTGTTGCTTGCCCAACCCCGTCTTATTTGGTATAATTTCTACAGAAAAGCGGGCCACGTGAACGTGTGCACCATTTTCAGAAGACTTGGATGGGCAGCGTAAAAAGATATTTAAATACAGTTCAAATAATATCAAATCGGTAAATGACAATTAGCACATTAAGTCCACAAAATTACGGTAATATCAACAATAAAGCCAAGCACATTAACAAGCTCGAATTCTTGAACCCTGAACTGTAAGTTCTGGGATAATATCCCCAGCAGATTCGACAGAGCTGTCACACCTACTTTTTTACACACCCGCCCTAGAGGGTGGGATATAAGGGAGTTGTTCTAATTAAAGTGACATTATTTGAAATGAAATTATTTATTTAATTTTAGTGTCATCATTTGGAATATATTACGGTGTCCCAAGTCACCGGTTTATTTTAAATCCCAAATCGAGGAAACTTTATTTTTTAAGGGTCTGCGAACAAGAAATGTTAGGTAAGGAATTCTGTTAACTCGAACGAAGGTGTTAAGCATTTTCGAATTTCGTGATTCTAAAACGATCACTTAGCAATTTGTACTTGGCTTAATTATTTAATTACTCATTTTTAAGACCTATGTACAATTATCTTTTTACCGCCTTTAAATCACTTTATTTATTTGTAATTAAGAATCGAGTTATGCGTACGAATAGTCTTTCCCTTTGGCGCGTCAAAAACCATGTTACGCGAACGTGTCCACAATTAATAACGCTTTGTTTATTTATTTAAGGAAATGTTTGGTTGAAGTTGCGCAAATGTATCCCTCAAGTCAATTTTTAGAATTAAATTTGTAATTATGTTACGCGAACGTATACATACTGATAATACTAATTTAAATCGAGCCTAAAGCAAACTATGAATATTTGATATTTGTTAGGTCTAGATTATGAAACTAATACGAGAGCCATGAGCTTAAGAGTTTTGTTTAGCACGGCACACCTCGATTTTAATTTTTTTTTTTTTTTAAAATTCAAAATAGATTCCTGAGGACCATAAATTATATCTTGTTAAATATGACGCGCCTCAAATCTAATTGTCTAAAGGATGAAACCTAATTTTGAATAGTTAAGTTATTTACAAAGTCATTGTGGCAACAAATCGAGCAATTATCATAATGTTACTCATATTACCAAGGAATCTCCCAGAACTTTAATTTCTATACCAAATCAATATGACAACTTCCAATAGACAACAAACTATATTTAAGCACTCAAACTTACTTCAGTGAACAAACAAGATTTAGCCGATACCATTCAAATGCTCAAAGTCAATAAAATTCTTCCAACAATTCCATGTCTTATTCCAAAAAAATTAAAATAAATCTCAAAAATAGTTTAACAATATCAAATGCTTCAACTCCTTAACAATCGTATATTTTAGTAGCTCAAGTGCCCTTAAACTCATTTGAAACTGGTTGGAACAATTGTCTTGGTGAATTTTAAATACCTAATAGAAAAGAATAAAAAATCATGTTGTATATTAGAGGCAGAGTTGGGTTGATTCGAAATGAAATGCAATACGAAATCATCTTCTATGAGTAAAAATTAACTCATCCATGAGATACGTGGAAAATGTTAATTTTATAATTAAAAAATCAGTCTGCTATATGTATTATAATAAAAAAAATTGAAAAAATAAATAAAAACGACATTCAGCAATACTAACACAAACTTAGAGTTCCCAAACAAAAGTGATATACTATGGAAAAGTCTTATTATACGAACAGAAACTTAACCCCAATATATCAAAATTTAACCCATGTATTCGAGAACAAGATTCATACCATAAGCAGCAGTAACAAAGTTCCAAATAGCCAAACAAAGGCTTGATAATACCGATGGAGATCAGCAGTAGTGGTGAATGAAGCAGCAGCACTCAACATCGATTTTCAGTCAGAAATCAACTTGGTTTCGAAATTTCTACCTTCTTTTGGTTTTCAGATCTCTATTTGAAAATCTCTAGCCCTTTTTTTTATCTTCTATTATATTATGTGTGAGTTATATAGAAGAGTGAGTGTGAGAATAGAGAAGAAAAAGGCAAAATAAATGGAGAACGAGAGAAATCCCCTACGTTGTTCTCTCTGTCTCTTTGTTTTGGAGGATGGGATCTCCTTTAAGTTTAGGTATTTTTATAGGTCTAAATCTAGGTTTTAATTGGAGTATGGGTTTTAGGCTAATAGGTTCAAGTGTATTTGGGCTAGTTAGGAAAATTAGGGCGTAATTTGGGTACAAGAACTAGCTCAAATCCAATTAAATCTTTTTTCAAATTCTTTTTCTTATCTGTTCTTTTTCTTTAGATAAAAATCCTAAAATTAAAATCCTAGGTTATCTAAAAATATGGAATTAAACTAATTAATTAATTACAAAAATTATAAAAGTTACTTAATCCTAAATTAAAAGAGAAAAAATCAATGAAAGGAAAAAGTGTTTCGAATTTTTATAAAGAAAATAATTATTAATTAATTCTAAAAATGTAAAAATAAATCTTATATGAAATGCATGATATTTTGGTATTTTTTTTATTTAAATAAAAATTGAACATGTACAAATGGAAACAATTAAATAAAATTCTACAAAAAGTTCTAAAAATGGAATATAATTAAGAAAATCTATTTTCTTGGGATTCTGTAGGAGTAATTCATACAGAGCAAAAATCACGTGCTTACAATGGTTCTTGTCAAGAGTATAGACCCAATGATTTGTTGATTCAGCAGTTAGTTATGAATTTCTACGCATCTCTTCCGTCAAGGTGGTATTGTAAGAATTAGAGCAAGACCTATGTAGGTCATGAGGTGCAATGGGAGCATTAGATTCATGGAATTTCGACTAATTTGATCAAAGAATGTTATTGTGGTCCTGTGAGTAAAGTGGTGCAAGGTGTGAATTCAGCTAAGGTATGCGGTAATGTTTTGGTTTTCGTGTAGTTATTGATACAGTGAGCGTATGTTAAAACAAGCCTAGAGAATTTTGGATGTTGGGATTGAGATCTTAGACTTATTTGCTTTAGGGAAAATGGATATCTTCAGATTGATCAAGCTAGGGTGCCCAGCTGAGTTGTGGTAGCACGGGTAGGTGCTCGAAGTGTTAAACACTGATTTCGGATAACTCCAGCACATTTCTCATCATGTTCAAGGATGAGCGTATGTTTAAGTGGGAGATAATGTAACGACCTGGCCAATTGTTTTGAGCTCTAGCACGCCGTTCAGAAGCTTGAGGCCATAACAGCCTTATTTCAGGTATTATGACTTGTACGCGTGGCCGGAATTGAATTTCGGGGAGTTCGGAGTTGATTTGGAAAGAGAAT
Organism: Nicotiana benthamiana; assembly: GCA_034376525.1. Classification (NCBI taxonomy): domain Eukaryota; kingdom Viridiplantae; phylum Streptophyta; class Magnoliopsida; order Solanales; family Solanaceae; genus Nicotiana; species Nicotiana benthamiana. The sequence goes on along the minus strand of CM067324.1, from coordinate 23,488,229 downwards.
TCTCATTTCAGAAGCTTGAAGTGAAAAAATTAGCTAAGATTGGATTTTTGAGTAACAACCTCGGAACTGGTATTCGAAGGTTCTAACAGGATCATATGATGATTTCGAACTTGGGCATATGTCCGGATAGGGTTTTAGAAGACCCAGGAATGTGTTGGTGCCTATTGTGGAAGTTAGCATTTTGAAAAAAAATTAATAAGTTTGGGTTGAAGTGCATTTCATTGTTACTAATGTCCGTTTGGAATTCCAAATCTAGGAATAGCTCTGTACAGTAATTCTGGAGTTTTGAGCGCGATCGGAAGTGAATTCGAATGTCCGTAGGTCATTTTGAAGTCATTTGGCTAAAGATAGAAATTTGAAGGTTTTTGAGAAGTTTGACCAAGAGTATGACTTTTGATATCGGGGTCTGATCCAATTCCAAAAGTTGGAGCAGGTCCGTAATATTGAATATGCCTTGTGTGAAAATTTGAGGTCAATCGGACGTGATTTTGACGGATTTCGACATCGAATGTAGAAGTTTGAAATTTCAAAGTTTATAAAGTTTGGATTGGAGTACGATTCATGATTTCGATGTTGTTTGATGTGAATTGAGGCCTCAAGCGAGTTTGTATCATGTTTTGAGATATGATGGTATAATTGGTTAAGGTCCCAAGGGCCTCGGGTGAATTTCGAAAGGTTAGCGGAATGAATTACGGACCAAAGAGTTGCTGAAAATTTCTGCAGAAAGCTGTTTTGACAGCACCTAGTGCAATCGCAGAGCTGAATTAGGAAGCTTATATCTCAAAATCTATAAGGAACCTGAAAAGTTGCAAAACATATAATTGTTTCCCTTGCATTCTAATTTCCATAAAGTTAAACCATTCATGATTTGGACATTTTATTAGAATGTTATGATTGATTGAAAATGGCTGGTGGAGCATTTTCGACAGAATTTTCTAATGCATGGAGCTAACTTTTGTGTGCATGAGATTTTTGCCTAGTTTAAATTGTTAGATAATACGCTTAACGCTAGAGGGGGGGTGAATAGCGTTATAATAAAAATTAGCGTAAACTTTGCGGAATTAAAAAAAATTGCAGGAAGTAAATAAGTGCGATAAATAATAAATTACGCACCGATGTATTCTGGTTCACCACAACACGTGGCTAGTCCAGTCCCCGAGAGACTCTCTCGAGATTTTCCACTAACTTGTCAAGCTTACGGGTGCTCAACAAACCTTTACAGCTTAAGGACACAAGCCTTAACACCTTTGCTCGGAGATACTATACTCCAAGACTTCACTGTTAAGCTTACGGGTGCCTAACCAACCTTTACAACTTAAGGACACAAGCCTTAACACCTTTGCTCGGAGATACAACACTCCAAGACTTCACTGTTAAGCTTACGGGTGCCTAACCAACCTTTACAATCTGAGGATACAAGCCTCAACAATCTTGCTCGAAGATACAACACTCCAAGACTTCGACCAAGGAAACACAAGTTCCTTACAACAAGAGAATCACAATTCTCTTCAAGTGTACAAAACACTAAACATTCAAACAAAACACTCCTTAATGAGTAGATATGAGTAAAAGAAGTAAGCTCAAGATCACAACAACTTTGAACAAGACTTTGGCTCTCAAAAGCTTTATGAAATGAATATAAAATGATAAACAATAGTATGCAAGCTTATAGCAATAGAATGATCAGTTGTTGTGTGTTGTTGTACTGTAAACACTGAAATGAAGCTGTATTTATAGTTGAAAAACTTGGCATTACCGTTGCCTAATTGCCAATTAAGAGTTGCTGATTTTACTCTGTGACAATCGGTTGTCAGGAAGCCACAATCGATTGTTTGCCAATCGTTCCAAAAATCAATCCCAAATTTTACACTTAACAATCGATTGTCCAAGATCAACAATCGATTATTGACAACGTTCAAAAAATCATTTTCAGATTTTACGTAAAACAATCGATTATACCAAATCAATAATCGATTATTCAGCAACATTCAAAAAATCATTTCCAGATTTTAATTATCAACAATCGATTGTACAAAATCAACAATCGATTACCTGACGGTATTTGAAAACTTTACGACAACGGTCAGCTTCATAATCGATTGTGCAATGTTAACAATCGATTATTTATCAGACTTTGAAATCATTTTAGACACTGCCTCGTGACAATCGATTGTTATATACTCACAATCGATTATTTAATAACTTTGAAAAAGTCTGGAGGTCACTGCCTCAACACAATCGATTGTCATAAGTTCACAATCGATTATTTTGTGACTTTGAAAAATCTGAAGGACACTGTCTCTTCACAATCGATTGTCATTAGCTTCACAATCGATTATTCTGAGTTTTGAAAAACTTTGATGGACACTGCCTCATCACAATCGATTGTCATTAGCTTCACAATCGATTATTCTGAGTTTTGAAAAACTTTGATGTACACTGCCTCATCACAATCGATTGTCATAAGGTTCACAATCGATTGTCATGCAGGTTTGAAAAACCTGATGCTCACTGCCTTAACGCAATCGATTGTCATTTGTTCACAATCGATTGTCATGTAGTCTTGGCTTAACATAATCGATTATCATAAGTACATAATCGATTATCTTAGTCCAGTTTTTAGAGGCATGTTTAAAAATCATTTTGACTAATGAAAATATGCATGATTTAAAATCATTTAGCATTAAATTAAATATGCATGATTTTGTAAAAATAATTTTACGAGAGAAGCCATGTCATGAGTCAAGTTGTCGAATCAAGAACACAATTAAGAACGACTCATTTAAACTATAAAACTTTGTCTTGTGCTTGAATCTCGTTATCCACCAATTGTGCGCTTGTACTTGAACTTCGTCATATATCAATTTGCGCTTCGTTTGTCATTCATCAAAACCTACACATAAGAACACACGTTTTAGTATAAAGCCTTGAGAACGTGTTTCCAACAATTTCCCCCTTTTTGATAATGGCAACCTTTAAGCGGGATATGCAACATAAAGAATTTATAATGACGATTCAAGACAAGTAATGATATGCAATAAGTATGCGATTAGTTCCCCCTCAATATATGAATTCCCCCTCAATTTAAGCTTATAAATATTGAGAGTGCATACCTGTTATCTTCCCCCTTTTGCCATTAGCAAAAATAATATGAGAAGATGCCAAAGATGTAAATAAAACTTGTTTATTTATTGGAAAGAAGATTACAGTAACATGGAAGACAATGCAACCTATAAAAACAAACTTAAAAACAACAAACAAAGAAATTATTCATTTCCATCATCTCCCGCCTCATCATCCGGCGTTGCTTCATATGGAACAAGACCCGCATAAGGATAATGAACATGGTCAAAATATCCATGGATCTCATGAGTTAATTGACCAAGAGAAGAGGTCAATGAAGCAATTTGGTCGGAAATTGATTGGAGGGTAGGCTCTTGAGCTGGACGAGTTCGACGGGTTGGAGGAGGAGCAGGCGCTGTATGATCACCGTCATGATGAAAGGAGGATTCTGAAATTTCCCACTTCTTGGTACTCTTTTTGAGAGGACCGTTGGAAGTGATGAATCCGAAGGCTTCAAGAAAGTTCATGATGAGGAGAGCATAAGGAAGAGGCCTATCATCTCCGATAGCGTCACGCATGTGAATCTTGACGAACCAACACCAATTGATGTTAGCTCCGGTTATTATGGCATGCATGAGCTTGGTGTCCTCTTGGGAAATGGTAGTATGGTTATGCTTACGAGGCTTGAGGACTCGGGTGATGAAATAGAAAATCAACCGATAATTGGGATCCATTCCCGTAATTGTAGGACGACGGGAAGAAAGATTTGGATCATAAGAAGTAAGACCGGTTTGATGTAGGAGGGCTGTTTCATCAAAAAGGGCTCCGGCCTCTCCGGTGTACCGAAAAATGTCTTCACCATTACAAGGAAGATGGGCAATGGTATGGAGGTTTTCATCGGAGATAAGAATTTGAACACCGGTTATATTTGTCACAAGATCACCGTCATCATCCTCATGAAGGTTGGAGTAAAATGCTTGAATTAAAGTAGTATTGATGTAAGGATGGGTAAGAAGTAAGAAGTCAAGAAGTTGACAATTTTTGAGTATATTTGCAGCAGGGCCATAAGATTCAAGATACTTGTTGGTTGAAAAACGGGGAGGAAGAATATCGCGCTTTTCAAATTTTGTTAAAAATCGAGTAAGCTCGATGTCAGAATTAAAATAAAGAACGGAACCATCTTGGTAAGGATGGTTTGGAGCAGCAGAGGAGGATGCACCATGCCTAGCAGAACGGGAACGTTTGGAGTGACGGCCCAACATTTTTACTAAGTGTTGCTGGAATTTGCAAGAGTCTTGAAAGAGTTTTGATAGTTTGAGAGCTAAAATTGATGCTTGAGTGAATAAAAATGAACATATATGGAGCCTATTTATAGAGGGGAGAAAGGCATTTCATTAATGGAAGAAATCTGCAGAAAATTGAAAGCTGAAACGGTCAGAAACGGTAAAAAAATCTTACTGACCATTAGACAATCGATTGTTGGGATGAGATAATCGATTGTCATTAAGATTTGACTGAATCTCGGAACTGACACAAATCGATTGCAGAACCAAACGGTAACAATTTTGAATTTCTGACATGAAATAATCGATTGTCAAAATATGGTAATCGATTGTTATGTTACACTGAGCACAGAAATTTTCTGATTTTGAGAATAATCGATTATATTTTGAAACAATCGATTGTTTTGGAAAAGCATTGCTGAAAGGCTGAGACGGAAATCGATTTCGCAGTTAAAGAATCAATTATTTAACAAAACTGCATAATAAACATAAACCATAAACAATCGATTAGTGATACTGCTAATCGATTTTCTGCACAGTAAGATAATCGATTATTTGCTTGGAACAATCGATTGTTCTGTACCAAAACTTAATAATTCCCCCTACCTTTAGGGTGATACCAGCAAAATAGAATTAAACGTCTCCGACTCTCAAGTCAGTAATTAAAATATAAATGCAACCTAAAATGTATGCATTTAGATCAACGTTTACCCGCATTCAATACTTCATTTGGACATGATTTATATTTAGCACGACATTAAACGCTAAATATTTTATCAAGCCTACTAGCAATAATGTAAAGTGAGGAACGATCATACCTGTGTAGTTCTTGGTATTGCTCGTCTTACCTTTCACATTTCTGTCAAGATGGTCATCTAAATTCATTGAAGTGACCATTGGTTTGGTGTTGCTCTTTTCGAATTGATTTGGCAACTCCTTGCGACATTTAGATGGACAAATGAAAGTTCCCTCTTTCATTTGCTTAATTTGCAGCTCCAAGAAGAAATTAAGCTTGTTTATCAATGATATCTCAAATGCCATTTACAGATTCCTTGCATGACACTTATTAGTTGCTTCAAAGTAATACAAATATTTTCTAAGATATCATTTTCCACAAGATTTGGAATGCAAGATATTCGTGGCATGAGAGTTTAAAGAAAATAACATTGCCAATATAGAGAGTTGGTTTGAAATTCTGTCATCAAAAAGATAGTGAACTTCATGCAATCTATTTCCCCTTTATCAGAAATTTATCAAGACATACCAACAAGACATAGATATACCAATTGTTATAAAACAATGATAAACCCATTTGTTGGATGACATAACAAGTGTACCAAAAGTTATTTTATTAACAGTGATACAAATTGTTATTTTTAGTAAAGCATATTACAAACGAGTGTTGACTGTTAACAGATCAACCATACATCGAATTTTGAAGAGCATACCAACCATTATCCAGACCAAGGGATGTGTTCATCAAGAGACGATTTTTAACAGAAGGATTTTTGTCAATTGTTAGAAACATGAGACATCTCAATTATTTTTCAAAGCTGATGATAGCATTCATCAAGAACGTGAGTGAAAACTTTTTGAAGAATATGCTAATAGATAATACACACCACACGGTATACTAACAGTTATTTAAACCACAGATAGCAATTATCAAATCATGAATGAAATGATTTTGTCAAGCTAACTATTAATACATATCAACAGTTTTGATCTTTTTAAAAGTAGATAACTAACAAGTAAACTAATTGACACCAATTTTCATTTAACAACACGTTTTCAACATATGAATCAACAAAGCTAATTGATATTAATTGTTGACAAGGATATCTCAATTGTTAACGCACATCAACTATTACGACTAAGCTTATCAAAGATTCAACAATAAGGGAAACAAATTAACAACAAATAAGTTAATATTGGTTGCTGGCACATATCAACAATTCAATTTTTGTCAAAAAGGATAACTAACCGAAATTTCCTCTTGATGCAATGAGGTGTCGTGCTCGGTGCATCTACTACAATACTGTAGCCTTTCAAGCACACCTGCAAAACAGATTAATGATCTTTTGGTACCCATGCCATTTTGGGTCCTTGGAGGTTAGGCATATCATAATGATGCGATTGAGTGATATGTCTATGTCGTGTAAAACATGCAGGAGCAATATGACCAATACGTCTACAATAATGACAAGTCACGTTGGGGTTATGCATCCTTCTAGGTTCATAGTAACTTGACGGACGAAAATGGTTTACTCTCTTTTCAGCATTATGACTATTGCGCGCTTCATGAACATCATTTCTCCTACTATGAGCAGCATTTCTAGAATAATTATTTCTACGTTGGAAATCATTTCTAGGTGCTCTGAAGGGTTCAAAGTTCCTTCTAGTATTTGGCCTATAATATGCATCATTTCTAGGGTAGTTATTTCTAGGTGGTAAGTCATTGCTAGGTCTTCTAAAATGTTCAACATTTGGTCTAGCATGCATATTTGTTCTAGGATTGTTATTTCTAGGATAAGTATTTGATTTATTAATCCTAGGTTGAGCCTTAGGTGGTTGGGGTTTGGCTTCAACCTTTTCTTTAGGCTCATTCTTAAAGCCTATGCCATGCTTGGTTGACTTCAAATTATCAAGAACATCATTCAAATTTTTGTGCGAAGAATTAAACTTATCTAATGTGCCTTTAAGCCTTTCTACTTCATTTTTGAGATGCAAGCAAGACGTACACTTTCTAATAGAGCTTTCGAGCTTATTGGCGCTTCTTTTTCCGAAAAACTTGTTTTCCTCTTTCAACTTCTCATTTTCTAAAACCAGTTTTTCAAAATCTTTTTCTTTTAGAGAGAGTTGTTTTTGAAAATCTTTTTCTTGCAACGACAGAGTTTTCTGCAAATCTTTAATAGTCTTGGAAGCATCAACAAACTCACTATGTAATTTATTATAAGCATTTTGCATTTCTTCAAGCGAGTGAGAGTTGGACGTACTTACCTCTTCTTCTTCGTTTGCCATGAGACATTGGCCAGTTGATTCATCATATGAGCTGTCCGCTTTTTGAGGCATTATTTCATACATTTCCTCCAGCTTATCCCACATCTCTTTGGCGGTTTTGTAGTGGGAAATTTTCTGATAGTCTTCCTGATTCAAGGCGCTATACAACATATTTATTGCATTAGTGTTGTATTCACTTACCTTGGCTTTCCCAACTTTTGTTGTCATTTGATCACCATGCTTGATGATTTGCCATAGATAAAAGTTGTTGGCTCTGATGAAAATTCTCATCCGATCTTTCCAATATAAGTAATTATTTCCATCAAATATTGGGGGCAACATGTTAAAATCACCTTCACCTATTCTTGCAAAAGAGTCATGAGTAGAAGCCATGGATGGTTCTCTCTAACTGTAAGGTCTTCAGAGAGTTGGGCTCTAATACCAATTGTTAGATAATACGCTTAACGCTATAGGGGGTGAATAGTGTTATAATAAGAATTAGCGTAAACTTTGCGGAATTAAAAAAAATTGCAGGAAGTAAATAAGTGCGATAAATAATAAAGTACGCACCGATGTATTCTGGTTCACCACAACACGTGGCTAGTCCAGTCCCCGAGAGACTCTCTCGAGATTTTCCACTAACTTGTCAAGCTTACGGGTGCTCAACAAACCTTTACAGCTTAAGGACACAAGCCTTAACACCTTTGCTCGGAGATACAACACTCCAAGACTTCACTGTTAAGCTTACGGGTGCCTAACCAACCTTTATAACTTAAGGACACGAGCCTTAATACCTTTGCTCGGAGATACAACACTCCAAGACTTCACTGTTAAGCTTACGGGTGCCTAACCAACCTTTACAATCTGAGGACACAAGCCTCAACAATCTTGCTCGGAGATACAACACTCCAAGACTTCGACCAAGGAAACACAAGTTCCTTACAACAAGAGAATCACAATTCTCTTCAAGTGTACAAAACACTAAACACTCAAACAAAGCACTCCTTAATGAGTAGATATGAGTAAAAGAAGTAAGCTCAAGATCACAACAACTTTGAACAAGACTTTGGCTCTCAAAAGCTTTATGAAATGAATATAAAATGATAAACAATAGTATGCAAGCTTATAGCAATAGAATGATCAGTTGTTGTGTGTTGTTGTATTGTAAACACTGAAATGAAGCTGTATTTATAGTTGAAAAACTTGGCATTACCGTTGCCTAATTGCCAATTAAGAGTTGCTGATTTTACTCCGTGACAATCGATTGTCAGGAAGCCACAATCGATTGTTTGCCAATCATTCCAAAAATCAATCCCAGATTTTACGCTTAACAATCGATTGTCCCAGATCAACAATCGATTATTGACAACCTTCAAAAAATCATTTCCAGATTTTACGTAAAACAATCGATTATACCAAATCAATAATCGATTATTCAGCAACGTTCAAAAAATCCTTTCCAGATTTTAATTATCAACAATCGATTGTACAAAATAAACAATCGATTACCTGACGGTATTTGAAAATTTTACGACAACGGTCAGCTTCACAATCGATTGTGCAATGTTAATAATCGATTATTTATCTGACTTTGAAAATCATTTTAGACACTGCCTCGTGACAATCGATTGTTATATACTCACAATCGATTATTTAATAACTTTGAAAAAGTCTGGAGGTCACTGCCTCAACACAATCGATTGTCATAAGTTCACAATCGATTATTTTGTGACTTTGAAAAATCTGAAGGACACTGTCTCTTCACAATCGATTGTCATTAGCTTCACAATCGATTATTCTGAGTTTTGAAAAACTTTGATGGACACTGCCTCATCACAATCGATTGTCATTAGCTTCACAATCGATTATTCTGAGTTTTGAAAAACTTTGATGTACACTGCCTCATCACAATCAATTGTCATAAGGTTCACAATCGATTGTCATGCAGGTTTGAAATACCTGATGCTCACTGCCTTAACGCAATCGATTGTCATTTGTTCACAATCGATTGTCATGCAGTCTTGGCTTAACATAATCGATTATCATAAGTACATAATCGATTATCTTAGTCCAGTTTTTAGAGGCATGTTTAAAAATCATTTTGACTAATGAAAATATGCATGATTTAAAATCATTTAGCATTAAATTAAATATGCATGATTTTGTAAAAATAATTTTACGAGAGAAGCCATGTCATGAGTCAAGTTGTCGGATCAAGAACACAATTAAGAACGACTCATTTAAACTATAAGTCTTTGTCTTGTGCTTGAATCTCATTATCCACCAATTGTGCGCTTGTACTTGAACTTCGTCATATATCAATTTGCGCTTCGTTTGTCATTCATCAAAACCTACACATAAGAACACACGTTTTAGTATAAAGCCTTGAGAACGTGTTTCCAACATAAATTACTCCTATAAATTCTTAAATTCGGGTTTTTCCTTTTTCTGTGTGATTTTAATTGCATAATTGTGTGTTTGCTTGCATGTTGAGCGCATTTTAATTAGTGAAAAATACAATAATTGCATTTTACATTTAGGATACCAGCTTTAACATTTTAGGTTTAGTGATTAATTAATAGTAGGGTAAAATAAAAAAATAATAACAAATCGGTTCTTTTCGCATTTTTGCTTTTGAAGCTTTGAATTTGTCTTAATTTCTTTTTAAAATTAGGGTTTGGTTAATTTGGAATTAATTAGCTTAATTTAGATTTAAATCAGGTGCTTGCTATTTTAAATGTTATTGGTTTTAATAAACTATTTAGTAATTAAAATGAATAAGGAAAAAAGAAGAAGGAGAAGAATGTGAAAATGTGGTCTCGACCAATTTGGGCCATATTTGATTAATAAACCAGCCCATACCCACCTCCAACCTGACCCAGACCCATATCCACACCCAGTCCACACCCAGCTCAAAATGGCGTAGTTTGGGCCCCTTTAATCACAACCGTCCACTGCCCTTGATCAGACGGTGGCAAAGCTGGGATGTAACAGGTATATAAGTGTCTCAAACCCCTACCCCCAAACGAGACCTCATACCCTGTCTCTCCCAAACCCTAATTGCGCCAAAATAACACCACCACCCTTAGTAGTCCGCCGCCGGCCGGAAATCGTCTCTACAGGCGGCGATGCTCTGATAACCACCAAAAAACACCACACCACTCTCTTAACCTCCTCTTCCCATCACATCTATCAATTTCCCTCGATTCCCACTCACATTTATCAAATATTGAGTTGAAACCAGGACTGCTCCGCGCCCACGGTGGCACCGACGCAAAACACCTCTAAACTAACACCCTAGGTTCCCCGAGCCTCCCTCACCCCGGATTTGTAAGTCCCTTGCCTCGAATCTAGTCCTAGCTCTTTGAATTTTTGTTTGAAAATCTGGCCAACCTCCCCCCCCCCCCCAAGTCCAACAAAAATCATACCCCAAAGCCTTTTTGACCTCCCCTTCCCAAACCCCAAACCAAAATCCTTCAAACCCCGTCCAAGCTTGCCGAATTTTTAGGTCTAGGGTTTTCTGACTCAACGTTGTCGAGTTTCGTTTGCATGGGATTTTATCAAAGATCAAGTGGTCCTCTAAAAGCGTTGTTCGCCTATTTTAACCAAAATAGGCAAACAACATTATTCGAAGGCCAAAGTCGAGGACAGTCGATTCAAGCCTCAGTTTGTGAGTTTTCTTTTTTTTCTTTATTATTCACTTTCCTTTATTTCTTTTTTTGTTTTCTTGCTATGTTAGATTTTTCCTTTAGTTAAAATTAGCATCTCCTTCATGCTAAATTCCTTTTCACGCTCAACTGATTTAGTTTTAGTTTTATTTCCTCTATTTTCCATTCTGTTGATTATTTCCTTTGTTCATATGTGTTTGGGTCCATCGTTTGAAACCACGATGCTATTCTTTCAATTTTGTGTTTTAATTGTGATTGATGATCCATGTTTGTTGTTGTTCAGCATAAGATATGAGTTTTACTTTAGTTTATTTGCTGGTAGTTCACTAATAATTAGCATTAAATTTTAGATTGTTTGGTTTGTTTAATTTTAGGATTTGTTTGGTTACAGTTGAATTGCTCTAGTCCCTGGGCAATTAACTAGGGTCACTGGACCAAGGTGAAAAGGGGTTGGGTTAGGGTTAACCCAGGTTAGAAATTTTTAGGGTAATTCAGGGTTTTTCTAGGTATTTTACAATAAAGAATATAACAGTAACTACCTGGGAACCTCCTAGAATCTTCTAGAAGGAGGTTCTAGTTGGAATTTTAACAACTTGGTAAGTATAACTTGGAAATAAGGTAAGATTTTAGGGACCAAATAGTAATTAATTGAGGGGCCTAGGCTAAAATGAAATCTGAAAGGGTTGCCCTAGGTTTTGCTTATAAAAAGGCATAGTACTACCTTGTGTTACAAGTTTAGAAGCTGGAGAGAAAAAGAAAAGCTAAAACAATCCATAAACACAGAAAAATAGATAAATTACTGCCTGATAACATGTTTGAGCATAAAACATTAGAAAAATACAAAAGATGTTATTGTTCCATTAGAAACCCCTTTTTCTTGTAATGTTCATTCTAGGACAAAATTTGAGTAGCTAATAGTTAGAAATGAGCTGAAACTTTGCTGAAATTCAAGTCTTTAGGGGTCAGTCTTTGGATGATAATATTTGGATTCAACTTGGTTTTAAGTGGTCTTTCTCACTCATCACTGGGCTCTTACTGCTATTGATACCTGTTTCTTGCTGCTGATAACACTGCTGATTCCATTTCATTCTATTGTGCTTTGCTTCCAGGTATTCATCTTGTTTTCTCATGTACCAAGAGATGAACATGAAGTTTGATGAAATTGAAATTCGATTTGTAATAGTATATTAGCATGCCTGATATTTGTTTTCAGCACCTGATTCAGTTTTCCTCTTATATTTTTCTTATTGTTATTTAGAATAGGGATTGATGGTTTGTAACTGAATATAGACAATGTTCAAGACTATTAGGACTTTAAAACTAATTCTATTATGGTTTTTCTTGTGATCATATGAGCAGGATACTTAGAAGTGTAGGATTTAAATTAATTTGAGCCTAATATCTATATAGCTGTTTGTTAAATTGCCATCAAAAAGTTTGACAGCGCTTGTTAATTCAAAGTAATGGATCAATCCAAAATCGTAAGTTAGTCGTGATTTTTTCTTAGGATCTCAATCTTAAAATCATTTGAATGAGCTGAAACATCCTGAATTGTCCAAGCCTAGGAGACTAATAGCTTTGTTTGAATGTCATGTTATCAAGTCTGCTAATGTATCGAGTTTACATGACTTATATTCCTTTATAGATTCATGTGAGATGCTTCATCTCCAATGTGTATTATTAATTCCTCTTTCAAAGTGTTAAGTAGAATCGAAATTAAATCCGGACATTAGCCCGTGAATTAAATCTTGGTCTAAGAGACCCATAGCCTCATCTCAACATAGCTAGATGTGCCTGTCCCTCCTGAATTGGACCTTGTTTGCAAATGTAAGGCCCAAATGTTAGTAGTTGGCCTTGTAGTTTGATTCGTTTTAGTAGTGCAATTCTAGGCCTTCCAAGTTAGGTAGCAGATTTAAATTAAGGGGTTTTCCTCTTGTTTAAATTCGGACTTGAACTTGAAGCCCGAATTTCATGAATGCTTTTATGGGTAGTTTACCAATAATGTTAATTGAACAAACTGCTTTAGAGATGATCTTTAATAGAGAACAATAGTCTCTTTAGAATTGCCCTTTAATTAAACAAGGTGCGCCGCGCGAAATAAAATCACAAAATTACATGGCCCTCATATTGATTTGTTATGACTTTTTAAAAGATTAATATTTTGTAGAATATCCTTTAGGGCCGTCTTAAAATACTATCATGATTGTGTATACGTTCGCGTTACACAATTATGGTTCTAAAAACAAAACTGGAGTACGCGTTCGCGCAACTTCGGCCAAAACTTTTCTCAATAATAATTAAGTGTTATTAATTGTGGACACATTCGCGTGACATGATTTTGACGCGCCAAACAGGCGGGTATATGTACGCGTAACCCATTTCAAGATAATTTTCTAATTAAAAGCGGTAAAAAGCATAAGCACATAGGTTCTAAAATCAGTAATTGAACAATTTAGTCAAGTCAAGTAGAATCAAATAGACCTTGCTAGAACCACGGAACTCAGGAGGGCCTAACACCTTTTCCCGGGTAAACAGAATTCCTTACCCGAATTTCTGATTCGTAAACTGTAATAAAAGAGTCATTCTTTTCCTCGATTCAGAATTTAAATCGGTGATTTGGGACACCATAAATCTCCCAAGTGGCGACTCTGATTTAATTAAAATAAATCTCGTTTTTATTGTCACTTAAATTGGAAAAACTCCCTCTATTATGCCCTTCGGGGTTGTAGTAGAAAAAGGAGGTGTGAAAGCTCTGGAGACTCTGCTGGGGAAGGTGAACCCAGAATATTTGGTTTCGCAGACCTGTATTCAAGAATCCGAGCTTGTTTTATGATTTTTACTTGGATTATTTATTGTGGATATTACTGTATTCTATGAACCTTGTTGTTCTAAAATGCTATCTTTTTACCGCTTTAATTTTTTTGAATTGCATATAATTTTCTCCTTACGCCATCCCTCTGAGCCTTTTAAAAATAGTGCATACGTTCACGTAGCCCACTTTTTTTGTATAAATTATACCAAATAGATCAAGACTGGGCAAGTGACAAGGCCAGACAAACTTTAGTGCACCCGGTACATCGCCCCCTCCTCGGCCCTAGTTGTCCGCTTGGGTACCCCATGTCTATCAAAACCCCAGGATTCCGACTTAGAAGAACACAGCCTCATGCCAGATCCCTAGTACGAGCGCTTGTTTGCATCACATGTATTTTGACTTAGGGGACTCAACACAGGGGTTGGGTCCGTCTAGGATAGGTGTACCCAAAATAACAGACCATCATGATGCATCCAGTGTGCTATATGAATATTCATTTGTTTTGGCTTACATGTTGACCGGCTAAATAAGAAAAGAAAACTGAGGAAAAATCAAAGAAAAATAAGAAGAGGGGAAAAGAGAGAGAGAAAGACCAAGAGTGATGTACGAAAGGAGCAAACCCGGTTCTAAAGAAAACTCAATGCTTGAAAATACCCCGAAACTTTGCCGAATTTTTTAACAAAAATAGTCATTTCAAAATAAAATTGGCCGAACCACGCGAGTCTGATTCCTATAGTATATGGGATACGTAGGCAACCTACATAAGGTCCAGCCTTATTTTGGAAAATAGAGTAAAAAAAAAGAAAGAGAGAGAAATAAGTCGATTCAGTGTTGGTAGTGTTTTAAACCGTTCTTACCGAGAATCCTTAGAATATTCTCCCGTTACCGAAGGGATATCTTCATAAAAGATGGACAAAGTTGAGAAGTGTCACAAAATAACCTCCCCGACCTCAAAATTCTTATGGAAATGGGAAAGGGCCATATTTGCAAAGATAGCCATTTGGCTAAAATGGGCATGTCAAGGAGGGAATTACGATTTTTTTGTTTTAAAATTAGGAACTTGTTTTCTAAAAAGGGTCATCAGAGTCAACCCAAACCCTATCTTCCTATAGGAATGAATGAGTATTATCCAGGACCCACCAGAAGTGATCAGGGAGAAGGCTCGAGTACATTTGCGCATGTGGTGGAACGATTTGGATCAAGATGGATAGAAATGGGTGAGACAATAGTTGGTCGCTCTTATAGACATTTGGGAGATCAAACCAGGAGACGATCTGATCAAGGCTATAATAACTTTCTGGGACCCCGCTCGTAATGTTCTTTGCTTCTCAGACTTTGAGATTACCCCTACTTTGGAGGAGATAGCCGGGTACATTGAGTTTGGACGAGATCAGAGGAAGCAACAACTTATATTTCCAAGGGCTCCATCGGTGCACAAGTTTTTTGACCTCCTGAATATCAGCATGCATACAAGTAAAAACCGCGTAAGCAACGGGTGTTGTGATTTCCATTTCTTATAGTTCAGGTTTGGGCATTCTTCTAGTTTTGAGAAACATGAAAAGGGGTTAAGAAACAAGCAAGATAAGGGTCTTTGGATACTTTATGGCCGGTTCGCATTTATTGTGGCATTCTTGGGGATAATGGTTTTTCCAAATGAGAAAGGGACAGTGGATATTCGTATGGCTAGAATTTCACAAATCCTCACCACCATGAAAAATCATACACTTGCCCCGTTATTACTGGAGGATATCTATTGTGAGTTGACTTTATGCAAAGCTGGGGCCCAGTTCTTCGAAGGTTGCAATATCCTCCTACAAATGTGGATGAACGAGCATCTTCGCCACCATCCCAAATTTATGAGTTATGGCTCGAGCCCAAATAATTTCATCACTAGTTATGAAGAGAGGGTAAAGAATACAACGTGCCAGAGGGGTTTGAAGTATGGATGTCTCATTTGAAAGCTCTCAAAGCAAGTCAAATTGAGTGGTCCATAGGATGGCTTCCAAATACAGAAGCCATATACATGAATGTTGCTAAGGGCTAATTGAGGATAATAGGTGTGAAAAGTATTAAACCGTATGCACCACATAAGGTCTATAGACAATTGGGACGGTATCAAATTGTGCCCGAAGATGAAGATCTAAGTACTCAAGTCATAGAGTTGCATCCAGAAGCCGCATTTCCCGAAGCTTTAGTTCAACAGGATTGGAATGGTTTCTGGTATCTTAAAAATGGAACCTAGGTACCAGATGTCGCAAAAGGAGAAGTGGACCACACTATGCTGCTTCGTTTGAGAAGAGGTCCGGTGTGAACAATGAGCTAGAACCTGAACCTGAGAGACCCACCAAAAGACCTCATGTTCAAGATTTTGAAGACAAAATCCAAGAAAGATTTTCATGGGGAGAAAAGGAAAAAAGCGTATCAAGCTGAGACTCATGCCTTAAAAGAAAAGTTGAGAAACATGGATTCAACAATGATCTCCAAGCTCAGGAAGCCGAAGGTGAGAACAGAATACTGATCCAAGAAAATGAAGCTCCCACAGCACAGATTCGGAAAATGAAAATAGCAATTGACAACCCGAGCAGGAGTAAAAAATATGAGAAGCTTATCTACAACCTTACCCAGAAGGCACATAATCTCGAGGATGATATACATAAGACTGAAAAGGAGTTAGCAAATGCTCGGGCCAAGATAGCCAAGGATGCAGGGGAACGAGCCAGTTTTATCTGCAGTTGAAGGAGAAATATGACAAGGGGATGGCAAGTATAAGAAAAAGGTCAAGATCGTCGAAAATGAAATGGCCAAGCAGGGAAGTGATTTTGACGCCGAAAGGGAGCACTGTTATTCTTTGATAGAACGGTTAGAAAGGGATTTGCAACAATTTCAAAAACAAAGCCATGCAGCTAAACAAACTGTGGAAGCTAGAACCCGGTAAATTCGAGATTTATACGGGATAAGGGTAGGATCCATGAAAGGTTCACCGTGATTGCAGAGTAAATTGTGGTAAAATGCCAAATATGTGAAGACATGACCCATACCACTTTTTTCACTGCAGTCAGGATGTTTGTCCAGCAAGTAATGAGAGATTTGGAAAGGCTCCAAGTGGATCTTGCAGACGAGCCTGCATCAAAACCAAACAACGCCCCGAGAGCTCCAGGAGTGTTCAAGGATTTAATGTATTTGTGATCTTTATTTGAGTCGGTACTTTTGCTTCGAGTCTATTAAGTTGTTTTGGAGTCTGTTAGGTCTTTTGAATTGATCTTTTCTAAGTTTTTAGTTTATTTCGAGTCTTTGAATCTTGAGTCTTTTTAGTCAAAGTGTTTGTTTTTAAGAAAAATTGAAAATTCCAAAAATATTTTGTTGTTTATTTCTTTTCATATCCCTAGAATACGCTGGGTCTGATTCATTCGGGGTAATGATGCATAGGCAATCTCCATAGGATGTGACCATAACCAAATAAAGAAAAGGAAGAAAAGGGGAGGAACATGAGAGAAACAGTGGTAAAATAAAGAAACGAGAGATGTAGGCAAAACAAATTGAGAGGAAAGAAGAAAAGAAAAGAAAAAAACAAGAGTGAAGACAAAGATTACACAGGATAAGAGCCGGGATGATGCAAGCAATCATGTCTGTGCATCATAGAAATGGATAACTGCTTAGGTGCATTCATCCTCAAACATGTGGCTACCTATGTGTTGAAACCTAACCACCAACAGTGTTGGTGTTGTCTCTCCTATATCCAGACAAGTGGTTATTTCTTGCGGCATTCTGGCAACCCACTCATAAAACACTCGGTCTAAGAGCGAGCAGAACATGGCCAATCAGGAAACCGATCCAGCATCATTGACCCCTCAAAAGAGGTAGAGGAATTGGACGTTAATGCAATGAAGGAGGAAATGTACAAACTGAAACACCAAATGGTCGAAATGTATCAGGCATGGGTTAGAGGGCAGCCACCACCAACCTATCCTACTAATCCGACCTTCATCCCACCGCTGGCCCAATAATATGATCATCCTACCACTAATTCACCCCCAAGTTTCCCCATCCACACGCAATACCAGGGTACGACCTCTCAAGCACTCCCAGCTCCACTACCCAAAGTTGTTTCTCACCCCTCTCCACCAATTGCTCCCATTTATGTGGCACCTCCTCCCCCCACACTCCACAGATCATCAAGTAAGCCTTTGTTTCAAGCTCACAACAACCAGTACTACCCACCAGAACCCACTTAAAAAGCCCATGAACCTTACTCATATGCTCCCCGTTTTGAAATCCCGATGGGGTTGAAAAACCAATAAAAAATCTTGACCAAGAAGAGGTGCTCAGGAAGGTCAGAAATTTAGAACAATCTTTCTGAGATATGCGAGGGTTAGGTGGCCAGGTGAGTGTGGCATTCAAAGACCTTTGTTTATTCCCAGATGTGCAGTTTCCTCCAGGTTTTAAGATGCCCAAGTTTGAATTATATGATGGCCTTGGCAACCCAATCGTGCATCTAAGAGGTTTTTGTAGTAAAATGAGAAGAGTGAGAGGAAAGGATGAACTGCTAATAGCATACTTCAGTCAAAGTTTAAGTGGGTGGGCGTTGGTATGGTACACCCGGCAGGATCATGCTCAATGGTATACTTGGGATGACCTAGTACAAGCATTCGCCTGTCACTTTCAATATAATCTTGAAATTGTCCCGGACCGCCCGTCTTTGAAAAAACTGGAAAAGAAACACAATGCGAGCTTTAGAGAATACGATTTCCGTTGGAGGGAACATACAGCAAGGGTTGACCCAGCAATGAAGGAGAGTGAGATGGTAGATTATTTCTTGCAAGCTTTGGAGCCTACATATTTTGGTCATCTAGTGTCGGCAGAGGGTAAATCCTTCAATGAGGTAGCTAAAATGGGAAGTATGGTCGACGAAAGACTCAAATCCAACAAGATAATGAGTTACTCTGCAATCAAAGCAACCACTCAGGCTATCCAAAGTGGGACTGGGGGAACATTTGGAAAGAAGAAGAAGGAAGAAGTAGAGACAGCTCAGTCAGGGACTTGGTTCAGGCCTCGGGCTCCATCCCATTACAGCCAACCCCATCCTCACCACCAAACATACCCACACACTCCATATGGCCCACCACAACACTACTACCCACCTTTGGAACCCCGCTTCTCAGTCCATCATGCACAACATATACCCTACCTCCCGCCCACGCACAATGGCGTGCGCCCGCTCCACAAAATCATTACCCAGCTCCACCAAATAACTACCCTCCAAGAGCCTACCAATTACCCCTAGACCAGCTTTTCGGGCCAACCAAGCTCAAAAAACTGAGAGGGTGCAGAAGAAGAAAACTTTCATGCCATTGGGAGAATCATATACCAACTTGTTCCACATATTAAGGTAGCTAGACAAGTTGAGGCCCATCGAAGCAAAGTTGCCAAACCCTCCACCGAGAAATCTAGACTATTCTGTCAATTGTGAGTACTGTTCTGGTGCCCCAGGGAATGATACAAAAAAGTGTTGGCATCTGAAGAATGCCATCCAGGAACTTATTGACTCACATTGGATCGAAGTGCAAGCTCCAGAAGCACCCAAAATTAACCAAAACCCGTTGTTGGCTCATCATGAGACAATATGTTTGAGATAGTGGACAAAGGAGGAGAGCCTAAAAAGCCCGCATAAACTGTAATGATGATCAAATCCAGTGAAGTCGGGCCAATTGAGAATGAGAAGTCAGTGAGCAAGATGAAGGAAATAGATAGAAAACTATTGTGGTTGTTCAGGGGGAGCCATTAAGCATGGTTGCACTAATGCAGGAAAAGGCAAAAGTGGTAATGCACGGGGCAGCTAAGGAACCCGTCATAGTTGTAGAAGGCGCTCGTATAGAGCGTGTCATCGTAAAATTAGTAATTAAGCCGCTTGGAGATATGAACAAGCAATAGTGATGTACAAAGGGAAGGAAGTTAGAGAAGAAGTTTGTGAAGCCCGGGGTTTGACCCGGTCAGGGAGATACTTCGTTCTCGAGAAGTTAAAGAAAAGCAGGATCCCCAAAGATAACCAAGAATAGGTAAAGAAAGCTGTGTCAGAAGAAGATGCAGAAGAATTCCTAAAGAAAATGGAAATGCAGGACTACTCCATTATAGAGCAATTGAGGAAAACACCAGCTCAGATCTCCTTGCTCTCCTTGTTAATCCATTCAGATGAACACCGCCGGGCGTTGATGAAAATTTTGAACGAGGCCCATGTTCCTGACAAAAAAATAGTGAATCACTTGGAGAATATTGAAAACAAGATATTCGAGGTAAATCGGGTCACTTTCTCTGACGATGAGTTGCCCATGGAAGGCATTGAGCATAATCGGGCCCTTTATTTGACTGTGAAGTGTGAAGATGTTATGGTCACCCGAGTTCAAGTGGACAATGGGTCCAGCGCGAACATTTGCTCGCTCTCAACCCTGAACAAGCTGAAGGTAGACGATGAAAGGATCCACAAGAATAACATTTGCGTTCGAGGGTTCGATGGCAGAGGCAAGGACTCGGTTGGAAATATAGTGCTAGAGCTGACAATAGGTCCCCTTGAGTTCACTATGGAGTTTCAAGTGTTGGATGTGGTAGTTTCTTATTATCTGTTGCTGGGCAGGCCCTGGATTCACGCCACCAAGGTAGTGCCTTCTACTTTGCACAAGATGGTGAAATTTGAATGGGATCGTCAAGAAATAGTGGTGCACGGCGAAGACTATCTGCATGCTCACACTGATGCTATCGTGCCCAGCAGATGATGATAAAGGGCCCTGGGTGTATTAAGTTTGTGACTCGGTAACAGTGGAGAAGGTCCTAGAGGGGGAGAATGTTCCAACACCAAGGTTATCTACTACAGTAGTGATGGTGGCGGTTGAAATGCTAAAGAATAGGTTTGTTCCTGGAAAAGATTTGGGGGCCTCACTTCAGGGTATCATACAGCCAGTGTCTCTTGCCACGAACCTAGAGACTTTTGGTTTTGGTTTCAAGCCTATAAGGGCAGATATCAAGAGAGCCAGAAAGATGAGAAAGAAAGTATGGGCCCTCCCTAAGCCTGTGCCTCGCCTCTGCACATCATTTGTAAAACCTAACGCCAAGAAGTGTTTGACAACAACGAGTGCCAATGCTGCGGTTGACCCTGACAAAGAGTTACTCGAGAAGTTTGAAAAGTTGTTTGAAAATGTGAACATAGTGAAGACCGGGGAAGGATCAAGCAAGACAGATGTGCACTTTGTGGGACTCTATGCAAGAATCAACAACTGGGAAGCTACTCCTCTTCCTACTCGGAGGGAGTCTTAGTAGTCGGCTTTGATTTTATTTTCAGTTTAATCTGGATTATCTCCAGGGTTGTAATTCAGATATTATGTCCCGTCTGTTTGGATGTGTAAACCTTGTTATCTTTCCAATTTCAATGAAATGCAATTTCCTTTTTCCTTAGTGCTAATAGCTTTCATTTTTCTTTGCTTTTCTTTTCTCTTTTGTACAGTTATTTTTGTGTTGGCTCAAATGATCTGACATGCATAAGGACTCTTCAGCCCGGTCTTAATAATCGGTCTAATTCAAAAGTAATAATTCAAGAAATAGAACATGAGGATGAGTCGGAGTATGATGAGAAAGAGCATTGGATGAAATTAGTAAAGAGTTGAGACATTTTGAGGAAAAACCCAAGCCAAACCTGAGCAATATAGAGACAGTCAATTTAGGGTACCCAGATAATATTAGAGAAACCAAAATAAGTGTCTATTTGGAGCCACAGCTTAGAGGAGAAATAATTGAAGTGCTGCTTGAATGCAAAGATGTTTTTGCATGGTCTTACGATGATACACCAAGGTTGAGCACTGAATTGGTAGTTCACAAATTTCCCACCGACCCAACCTGCCCTCTTGTCAAACAAAAGTTGAGAAAGATTAAAAATAATGTGAGCATGAAAATCAAAGAGGAAGTTACCAAGCAATTTGAGGCCAAAGTCATTTGAGTCACGCGATATCCCACATGGCTAGCCAATGTCGTGCCTGTGCCGAAGAAGGATGGTAGAACCAGGGTATGCGTCGATTATCGTGACCTCAACAAAGCAAGTCCAAAGGACAAGTTCCCACTGCCAAACATCCACATATTGATTGATACTGTGCAAAACATTATATCGGGTCATTCGTGGACTGTTACACAGGTTACCACCAGATCTTGATGGATGAGGAGGATGCGGAGAAAACAACATTCATCATATCGTGGGGGACATACTGCTACAGGGTCATGCCCTTTGGTCTAAAGAATGCTGGGGCAACCTATATGAGGGTAAATGACAACCATATTTCATAATATGATACATAAGGAGATTGAGGTCTATGTGGATGATGTAATTGTGAAATCTAGAAAGCAATCAGACCATGTCAGAGATTTGAGGAAATTCTTCCAGAGGCTCCGCGGGTGTAATCTCAAACTCAACCCAGCGAAATGCGCATTTAGGGTCCTCTCAGGGAAGTTGCTAGGGATTATAGTGAGCCGCCTAGGCATTGAGCTAGATCCATCGAAGATCAAGGCCATACAAGAACTGCCACCTCCAAGGAACAAAACAGAGGTGATGAGTCTGTTAGGGAGATTAAATTACATCAGTCAATTCAGTGCTCAGCTCATAACAACCTGCGAGACAATCTTTAAATTGTTGAAAAAGATGTTGTAGTTGGATAGACGGGAGAGTTCTAGGAGGCTTTTGATAAAATATAGGAATATTTGTCGAACCTGCCGGTATTGGTCCCCCCCTGATCTTATATTTGACAGTCTTGGACAACTCATTCGGATGCATGTTGGGTCAGCACGATGTCACCGGGAGAAAAGAGCAGGCCATATACTACCTCAGCAAGAAATTTACAGCATACGAGGTCAAGTATATTCATCTTGAAAGGACGTGTTATGCCCTAACTTGGGTAGCCCAGAAGTTGAAACATTACTTGTTATCATATTCCACTTACCTCATCTTACGCCTGGACTCGTTGAAGTACATTTTTCAGAAGCCCATGCCCACAGGGAGGCTTGCAAAATGGCAAATCTTGCTCACTGAGTTCGATATTGTCTTTGTGACTAGAACCGCAATGAAAGCACAGGCATTGGCTGACCATTTAGCCGAGAATACGACAGATGAAGAATATGAACCTTTAAAGACATACTTCCCGGACGAGGAAGTAATGCATATTGATGAAATAGAATAGGGCGAGAAGCCGGTATGGAAATTATTGTTCGATGGGGCCGCTAACATTAAAGGCGTCGGGATAGGAGCAGTACTCATTTCTGAAATAGGGCACCATTACCCAGTTACAGGTCAGCTCCGCTTCTATTGCACCAACAATATGGTAGAATATGAGGCATGCATTTTGGGTTTGAGGTTAGCAACAGACATGGGTGTTCAGGGAGTCTTGGTCTTGGGAGACTTGGACCATCGGGTACACCAAATTCAAGGGTAGTGGGAAACCAGAGATTTAAAGCTCATACCATACCGGCAATGCTTGCACGATCTTTGTCAATGATTCCGGTCAATAGATTCAGGCATATCCCTAGAATTTAAAATGAGGTTGATGATGCCTTGGCTACTCTAGCGTCAATGTTATATCATCCGGATAAGGAATTTGTTGACCTAATACATATCCAGGTTCATGATCAACATGCTTACGGTAATATGGTGGAAGAAGAGCTTGACGGTGAACCGTGGTTTCACGACATCAAAGAATATATCAGGATGGGTGTGTATCCAGTGCAGGCCACAAGTGACCAGAAGAGGACAATTCTTCTTCTATCAAATGGGTTTTTCCTCAGTGGAGGGGTGCTATAAAAAAGAACATTGGATCTTGGGTTGTTAAGGTGCATAGATGTTGGGCAGGCTACAACCATCATGAATGGGGTGCATGCTGGAGTCTGCGGGCTGCACATGAGCGAATATGTTTTGGCAAAGAATATTCTCCGGGCGGGGTATTATTGGCTCACTATGGAGCGAGATTGTATCAGTTTCATGTGCAAATATCATCAATGTCAGGTGCATGGAGACTTGATTCACTCCCTGCCATCTGAATTGCATACAATATCTGCACCATGGCCCTTCTTTGCTTGGGGCAAGGATGTCATCGGGCCCATCGAGCCAGTAGCTTCCAATGGGCACAGGTTCATCCTAGTGGTTATTTATTATTTGACCAAGTGGGTTGAAGCTAAGACCTTCAGGGTAGTGACCAAGAAAGCCATGGTCGACTTTGTACATGCAAATATCATTTGTCGGTTTGGAATCCCGAAGACCCCCATCACTGATAATGGAGAAAATATCAATAGTCATTTGATGAAAGGGGTATATTAGCAGTTCAAGATTACACATCGAAATTCCACCCTATACTGCCCCAAGGCAAA
The DNA here is from genome assembly GCA_034376525.1 of Nicotiana benthamiana. NCBI lineage: Eukaryota > Viridiplantae > Streptophyta > Magnoliopsida > Solanales > Solanaceae > Nicotiana > Nicotiana benthamiana. Next base: position 23,464,017 of record CM067324.1, on the reverse strand, counting down.
TGGAGCAGTCGAGGCAGCCAATAAGAACATAAAGAAGATACTTCGCAAAATGGTGGAAGGGTCCAGGCAGTGGCATGAGAAGTTACCCTTTGCATTGCGAGGCTATCGCACTACTATCCGCACTTCAATAGGGACAACTCCGTATCTCTTAGTATATGGCATAGAAGCAATAATCCCGGCTGAAGTTGAAATCCCATCCCTTCGGATTGTGGCCGAAGCAGGAATTGACGATAAAGAATGGGACAAAGCCCGTCTGGAGCAATTGAGTATGATTGATGAGAAACGATTGGTAGCAGTATGTCACGGCCAGTTGTATCAACAGAGAATGACCAGAGCATATAAAGAGAAAGTGCATCCAAGAAGGTTTGAAGTGGGTCAGCTAGTATTGAAACGCATCCTCCTCACCAGGCAAAGGAAAAGGGAAAGTTCGCCTCAAACTAGCAAGGACCGTTTGTCGTGTGAAGAGTTTTGTCCAATGAGGCATTGTATCTAACATATGTGGACGGCAAGTGCGTAGAAATGACTATCAATTCAGATGCAGTTAAGAGATACTATGTATGATTTCCTTTTGTTCAATTCAGTATCTATACTTGGCATGTTTTAGAGACTGAAATGACGAAGGCATTTTATTTGGTAATCTAAACACTTTACCCATTGCTAACCCTTTTGAGCGTTAATTACTTTCTTTTCATACCCCTCTTTCAAAATCAGTAACAAATTCAGAAGCGCAAGTGTGAGAAGGCAGTGAAAGGAAAGGAAAGGAAAGAATAAAAAAGAAAAAAAAAAGAAGAAAAAGAAAAAACAAGAAAAGAAAAGAGAAAAGAGAAAAAAAGAAAAAAACCAAAACAAAGAAAAGATAAAAGAAAAGAAAAACAGAAAGAGAAAAAGGAAAAGGAAAACATACAAACAAAAACAAAAATAAGGAATCGACAAGAACTACGTTTGACCTGATTCCTTTTGAAAAGGATACGTAAGTAGCCTCACGGCTCTGTCATATTCGAATAAAATCTCCCCAAGCAAGAAACTGGGGCAGAAATTGTGTTTTGTTATAATAAATTGGATTCCGAAAGTTGTAAATTCTGAACCCATAGGAAGTATTTTGAGCCTTTTATATCCTTTTCTTTCTAACCTTATCCAAAAGCCTACATTACAGTCCAAAGAAACACCTTCTAATCAGTGTTTAACAAATGCTGAGGCAAGCAAGAAGAGGTGGGCCATACCCCAGGACAACACAATAGTTCAAGCAGGAAAGTAATAGAAACGAGAGAGTCTTATTGGTGAAAACCCTCACGGCACCGTAAGGCGAGAGAGCTGAGAGAAATGAAAATGAGAGAGTCTTATCGGCGAAAACCCTCACGGGCACCATAAGGCGAAGGCAAGGCAAGAAGTAACAACTAGAAAAAAGGCTATTGGTGGAATTCGTTTAGAACACCGTAAGTCAAGCAAAGTTAGGGTTTAGCTAAAGAAATTGGGTTAAAAATGGTCACAACAACAAAAGCATGGCAACCGAAGGTCGATCATCTGGACGGAATGGGTCGACTAAGCCGAAATGCATGTCATGATCATGAAAACCAGTTGTTCCTTCACAGATAAGTTTCTTTTCTTCTCATCTACATAGTCGTCAAATTTGGAATTCGTTTATTCTAGAACAGTTCAGAGTCACATTTCATATTATTTCGCGTCTCCAAAGTCATTTTGCTTAAGCAAGCAAGAGAGAAATATCAAAGCTTACTACCAAATTCCCAAAGATACAAAGCACATGCTGGCCAAAAACGTTGCAAAGGCAGCAAATGTTGAAACAACAAGGGGAAGGATTCACAAAAGCTTCAATGATAAAACTGACTCGAGAGGAAAGAGTTCTGGCAAGAAGGATAAAGGCGCAACACAGGGCTCAGAGGTCAGCCGAGCATAGCACACTGACCGGGTAATCTCAGAAAGGATGCAAGGATTCTGGCGAATGAGTCAGAAGCGCAACGTAAAGATGGGAAAGGCCACAAGGATTAACCAAGAATAGTAAAATGACTCAGCAATCTCAAGAAAGGATGTAAGAATTCTAGCAAGAGGGTCAGAAGTGCAACACAAAGATGGGGGAACAGAGTAAAGCCATAAGGGCCAGGGGGTCAGGCAAGCATAGTACATTGACTTGGTGATCTCAGGAATGATGTAAGAATTTTAGAAAGAGGGTGTGAAGTGCAACACAAATATGGGGGAGCAAAGTAAATCCATAAGGGTTTGGGGGTCAGCCAAGCAACTCAGGCAACTCATCATCAGCACAAAAAATTAAACACAATGGAACACGACAGTAGGGAGGCCACTTCCAACAAGAATGACACAAGCTAACCACCACTTTTCAAACTAATAAGTTTTCTTTGATCGACACAGGGGCAGAAAAAATTCCGGAAGATCCTAAGGGAGGCCATCCACAGAGGAAGGCAGGCACATGGCAAGTATGATCAAAAATCTCAGAGCCCACCTAGAAAGTGGGACCCAGTTAAAACTCAAAAAGGAACATAATCCGACATAAATATTCTCCCCAACAAAAGTGGTCAGGACTCTCTTGAGTAATGGGACGGAACTTTAAGTAGCAATCCCCAGAAAAGACAACCGAGAGATAAAAGGGGCATACAAGTTGAAATTCTCAAGACCCTCCTAGAATGGGACTAAATTTAAAACTCAAACAGGCATGGGTAACGTGAGCAAGCACAAACACCTTCCCTAGTAAGAGACGCCGGGACCCTCCTGAACAATGGGACGCAACGTTAACTAGCAATCCCAAGCAGAAACAACCGAAAGTTGGAATTGGCATATAATTTGGAACCTCAAGACCCTCCTGGAAAATGGGACTTATTTAAAGGTTAGAGGTAATCATGAATAGTAAAGGGCAAAAAATGACTTGCATGTTGAAATAGGATTTTAGTTCAGAATTGTTAGGACCCTCCTGAAAAATGGGACTTAGCCTAAAACATAAACAGTCAGGTGGCATGGGAAAGCACAAAATTTCCCCAACAAGAGTCGTCAGGACCCGCTTGGATAGTGATATGTAGCTCTAAATACAAATCCCCAGCAGACACATTTGTCATCTAATTAAAAGTTTTCAAGACCCTCCTGAATAATGGGAAGTAGCTTTAATCAACTAGTCCCCAGTAGATCCCCAGCAGACATAACTCAGAAAACAAGACATAGTCGAAAATAAGGCATTCTGAAACATAGCCTAATCTTGAAAGTTGTCACTAGTTAAGAGCTATCAAGACCCTCTTGAATAATGAGATTTAGCTTTCAAATTTTATAAAAAGTTGATAATGGGATTTAACACTCACAGATGCATCCAGCACCAAACCGGGGCAAAAAGAATTTCTCTTGTTTTGTTTGTTTTGTTGTGATCAAGTACACAGACAACAGTCTCAGCGAATACTTTTCAAGTCGCAAGGTTTGATAATCAGGCGCCACTAGAGAACGAAGGAATACTTTTCAAGTTGCAAATTTTAGTAATCAGACGCCCACCCGGAGAACAAGGGAATATATTTCAAGTTTCAAATTTTGGTAATCAGGCGCCCACCTGGAGAACAGGGGAATATTTTTCAAATTTCAAGCTTTGGTAATCAGGCGCCCACCTACAGAACAAGGGAATACATTTCAAGTTTCAAGTTCTAGTAATCATGCGCCCACCTGCAGAACAAGGGAATACAATCCAAATTCAAAGTTTTCGCAATCAGGCGCCTACCTCGAAAATATGGGAATACGATTGAAGTCTTTGTAATTAGGCACCTACCTAGAGAACAAGGGAATACTTTTCAAGTTGCAAGTTTTGGTAATTAGGCGCCCACCTGGAAAACAATGGAATATTTTCAAGTTTCAAGCTTAGGTAATCAGGCGCCCACCTGGAGAACAAGGGAATATTTTTCAAGTTACAAGCTTTGGTAATCAGGCACCCACCAGGAGAATAAGGGAATACTTTTCAAGTTGCAAGTTTTAGTAATCATGCGCCCACCTACAGAACAAGGGAATATTTTTCAAGTTGCAAGCTTTGTTAATCAGGCGCCCACCTGCAGAACAAAGGAATACACTTCAAATTTAGGGTTTTAGGTGATCAGGCGCTGGAGAACAAGGGATTACTTTTCAAGTTGTAAGCTTTGGTAATCAGTCGCCCACCTGGATAACAAGGGAATACTTTTCAAGTTGCAAGTTTTAGTAATCAGGTGCCCACCTGGAGAACAAGGGAATATTTTTCAATTTCCAAGCTTTGGTAATTAGGTGTCCACCTGCAGAACAAGGGAATACATTTCAAATTTCAAGTTTTGGTAATCAGGCGTCCACCTGGAAAATAATGGAATAGAATTCAATTCTTGGTAATCAGGCACCCAGCTGGAGAACAAGGGAATACTTTTCAAGTTGCAAGTTTTGGTAATCAGGCGCCCACCTTCAAAACAAGGGAATGCATTTCAAATTCCAAGTTTTGGTAACAAGGCACCCACATGAAAAATGAGGGAATACGATTCAAGTCTTGGTAATCAGGCACCCACCTGGAGAACAAGGGAATACTTTTCAAGTTTTGGTAATCAGGCGCCAACCTAGATAACAAAGGAATATTTTTCAAGTTTCAAGTTTTGGTAATCAGGCGCCCACCTAGAGAACAAGGGAATATTTTTCAAATTTCAAGTTTTGGTAATCAGGCGCCCACCTGGAGAACAAGGGAATATTTTTCAAGTTTCATGGTAATCGGGTGCTCACCTGGAGAACAAGGGAATATTTTTCAAATTTCAAGCTTTGGTAATCAGGCGTCCACCTGCAGAACAAGGGAATACATTTCAAGTTTCAAGTTTTGGTAATCAGGCGCCCACCTGCAGAATAAGGGAATACATTCCAAATTGCAAGTTTTGGTAAAAAGGCGCCCACCAGGAGAATAAGGGAATACTTTTCAAGTTGCAAGTTTTTGTAATCAGGCGTTCACCTGGAGAACAAAGGAATACACTTCAAGTTTAGGGTTTTAGGTAATGAGCGCTGGAGAACAAGTGAATACTTTTCAAGTTACAAGTTTTGGTAATCAGGTGCCCACGGAGAACAAGGGAATACTTTTCAAGTTGCAAGTTTTGGTAATCAGGCGCCCACCCAGAGAACAAGGGAATACTTTTCAAGTTACAAGTTTTGGTAATCAGGCGCCCACTTGCAGAACAAGGGAATACTATTCAAGTTTCAAGTTTTGGTAATCAAGTGCCCCAAGCAGAACAAGGGTATATTTTTCAAGTTGCAAGTTTTGGTAAACAGGCGCCCACCTAGAGAATAAGGTAATACGATTGAAGTCTTGGTAATCAGGCACCTACCTAGAGAACAAGGGAATGCTTTTCAAGTTGCAAGTTTTGGTAATTAGGCGCCCACCTGGAGAACAAGGGAATATTTTTCAAGTTTCAAGTTCTGTTATAAAGCGCCCACCTGGAGAACAAGGGAATATTTTTCAAGTTGCAAGAATTGGTAATCAGGCGCCCACCTGGAGAACAAGGGAATACTTTTCAAGTTGTAAGCTTTGGTAATCAGGCGCCCACCTGGATAACAAGGGAATACTTTTCAAGTTACAAGTTTTAGTAATCAGGCGCCCACCAGCAAAACAGGGGAATACATTTCTAATTTCAAGCGTTGGTAACCAGGCGCCCACCTGTAGAACAAGGGAATACATTTCAAATTTCAAGTTTTGGTAATCAGGCGCCCACCTGGAAAATGAGGAAATACGATTCAAGTCTTGGTAATGAGGCACCCACCTTGAGAACAAGGGAGTAATTTTCAAGTTGCAAGTTTTGGTAATCTGGCGCCCACCTGCAAAATAAGGGAATACATTTTCAAATTCCAAGTTTTGGTAACCAGGCGCCCACCTGAAAAATGAGGGAATACGATTCAAGTCTTGGTAATCAAGCACCCACCTGGAGAACAAGGGAATACTTTTCAAGTTTTAGTAATCAGGCGCCAACCTAGATAACAAGGGAATATTTTTCAAGTTTCAAGTTTTGGTAATCAGGCGCCCACCTAGAGAACAAGGAAATATTTTTCAAATTTCAAGTTTTGGTAATCAGGCGCCCACCTGGAGAACAAGGGAATATTTTTAAAGTTTCATGGTAATCGGGTGCTCACCTTGAGAACAAGGGAATATTTTTCAAATTTCAAGCTTTGGTGATCAGGCGTCCACCTGCAGAAAAAGGGAATACATTTCAAGTTTCAAGTTTTGGTAATCAGGCGCCCACCTGCAGAATAAGGAAATACATTCCAAATTACAAGTTTTGGTAATCAGGCACCCACCTGCAGAATAAGGAAATACATTCCAAATTACAAGTTTTGGTAATCAGGCGGCCACCAGGAGAATAAGGGAATACTTTTCAAGTTGCAAGTTTTTGTAACCAGGCGTCCACCTGGAGAACAAGGGAATACTTTTCAAGTTCCAAGTTTTCGTAATCAGGCGTCCACCTGGAGAACAAGGAAATACTTTTCAAGTTGCAAGTTTTGGTAATAAGGTGCCCACCTGGAGAACAAGGGAATACTTTTCAAGTTGCAAGTTTTGGTAATCAGGTGCCCACCTGCAGAACAAGTGAATACTTTTCAAGTTGCAAGATTTGGTAATCAAACACCCCCTGCAGAACAAGGGAATATTTTCAAGTTGCAAGTCTTGGTAATCAGGCGCCCACCTGTAGAATAAGGAAATATTGTTCAAGTTGCAAGTTTTGGTAATCGGGCGCCCACCTGGAGAACAATGGAATATTTTTAAAGTTTCAAGTTTGGGTAATCAGGCGCCCACCTACAGAACAGGGGAATACATTTCAAGTCCAACAATTCAGCATCAAACATGGAAGAAGAGAAAACAAGAAATTACAGGAAGAAATACGAGTTAACGTGGCAACAACAGGGAAATATACAAGGAACAAGGCAACAAGGACCAAGAGAAAGTTTGAAGACATAGGTAGGTTCTTTTGTAACCCATAGTTCATAGCTTAGTCTAACTTCTTTTATTTTCACAAGGTGTAATAAGGGGGGTCTAGCAGCAGTAGTAGCAGCAGCAACAACAACAACAGTGAGATCACAGCTTCGGTAGTCCCACCTACCAAACACTCCTGAACTACACTAACCTAATTCCTCTTTGGCCGAGGAAATGTAGGCAACCTCTGAAACAGGGTGCGTTCAAGCTTTTCAAAACGCTTCTCATGGAGTGTTAAGCTGGCAAAAATCTCTCATGATTGCTCACTTATCTTTGTCCGAAAACCCTTCGTGTCTCCGAGCAAAGTGGGGAAGCTGTGAGCATGTGATTTTTGCCTAGTTTAAATTACTCCTATAAATTCATAAATTAGGATTTTTTTTTCTTTTTCTGTGTGATTTTAATTGTATAATTGTGTGTTTGCTTGCATGTTGAGTGCATTTTAATTCATGAAAAATACCAAAAATAGCATTTTACATTTAGGATACCAGTTTTAATATTTTAGATTCAATGATTAATTAATAATAGGGAAGAACAAAAAATAATAACAAATCGGTTCTTTTTGCATTTTTGCTTTTGAAGTTTTGAATTTGTCTTAATTTCTTTTTAAAATTTGGGTTTGGTTAATTTAAATTTAATTAGCTTAATTTTAGATTAAAATCAGGTGCTTGCTATTTTTAATGTTAATTTGATTTTACTAAATCATTTAGTAATTAAAATGAATAAGGAAAAAAAGAAGAAGGAGAAGAATGTGAAATGTGGTCTCAACAAATTTGGGCCAGATCAGATTAATAAACCAACCCAAACCCACCTCCAACCTGACCCAGACCCATATCCACACCCGGTCCAACACCCAGCTCAAAACGATGTAGTTTGGGCCACTTTAATCACAAGCGTCCATTGCCCTTGATCAGACGGTGGCAAAGCTGGGATGTAACAGGTATATAAGTGTCTCAACCCCCCTTACCCCCAAACAAGACCTCGTACCCTGTCTTTCCCAAACACTAATTGTAGCGACGTGACACCACCACCCTCCACCGTCCGCCAGCGCCGATGCTTCGATGACCACAAAAAAACACCACACCACCATCTTAACCTCCTCTTTCCATCACAGCTATCATTTTCCCTCAATCCCCCTCAAACTCGTCGAATATCGAGTTGAAATCAGGACTGCTCCACCGCCCATGGCGGTGCCGATGCAAAACACCTCCAAACTAGCACCCTAGCTTCCCCAAGCCTCCCTCACCCCAGATCTGTAAGTCCCTTGCCTCGAATCTAGTCCTAGCTCTTTGAATTTTAGTTTGAAAATCTGGCCAAAACACCCTTCTCCCCTCCAAGTCCAACCAAAATCATACCCCGAAGCCTTTTTGATCTCCCCTTCCCAAACCCCAAACCAAAATCCTTCAAACCCCGACCAAGCTTGCCGAATTTTTAGGTCTAGAGTTTTCTAACTCAACGGTTGCCGAGTTTCGGTTGCATGGGGATTTTATCAAAGATCAAGTGGTCCTCTAACAAAAAAACATTATTCGAAGGCCAAAGTTAAGGACAGTCGATTCAAGCATGAGTTTTTTATTTTCCATATCAAGAAAAGCATTAACTTATTCCCGATTTGGACAGTTTTTAGCAATGTAAGGTCCGCCGGAAGTCCAGCAACCATCGCCCTTTGGTAATACCTTTATTTCTAGCAGATCCGCGAACATTAGCCTTGCGCTTTTCCGTGTTTTCTTTTCGAACTTCCTTCATCCATTCTCCTTTCTTATCTACCTTTTTCTTAGGTTTTGAAGTATAAGAAATTTCATAAAGACTCCGGGTACTGCGATAATCCACTAATGAAATTGTTGCAGCAATCGCACTCGAGAGATCATTGACATTCTGTCTACTGAGTTCGTTTTGTGCCCACACTTGCAATCCAGAAATAAAATTATACAATTTGTCATCCTCCGATATGTTCTATATATCCAGCATCAATAAAGTGAGTTCTTAATATAATCACTAATTATTCCAGTTTGCCGCAAACGTTTTAAGCGATCCCTAGCAAGCCAAGATGTGTTGCTAGGTAAGAACTGGTCATTCATTTGTTTTCGGAGTTTCTCTCACGTATCTGTTAGAATAATAGTGTAAATAGGAGTGAATCAAATATGAATTAGGATTATGATATCTAATGTGTGTGTATATGTATATATATATATATATATATATATATATATATATATATATATATATATATATATATATATATAGGGATCATTGTAGTATTGAAATAATAATATCTCAATAATATTTTTCTCCCGTGCATTATTACATGGTATCAGAGCAACCATGAGAAATTCATCGTTGTGCGTTATACCAACGACATCCGGGAAGGAATAACTAAGTCATCGTGCAATTTTCCGGTGACCTAAGTGACTAATCGCGTCAAAGTCACTAATTATTAGTATTGTGCAAAATCCGAGACCACCACAAGTTCGGAAGAGAATTCTGACCAACCCTAGAAAAAACATATGCCGCTGCCAGCGCGTCTGTCTCACGCACCAGCGCGTGAGCCACCTTTTGGCCAGTATTGAAAAGCAACAAGAGCAACGACAGAAGATGTTTCTAGTTCTTACACTAGCTGGACTCCCTAATGACCTTGATTCAGTACGTGACCAAATTTTGGCTAATCCGGCTGTCCCCATAATTGATGAACTATTCTCTCGATTACTTCGCCTTGCTGTAGCACCAAGTCACCTAGTGAGCTCATCACAGACACTTGATTTATCTGTCCTTGTGTCCCAGTCAGTGTATAATCGGGAATCTCCTACTATGGAGAATAGACGCGGAGGAGGTTGTTTTGGAAGATCTAGACCCAAGTGCTCTTATTGTCATAAACTTGGACACACTCGTGACATGTGCTATTTTTTACATTATCGACCACCCAAAAATACTTATGTTGCTCAAACAGAGACTACAGGTAACCGGGGTTTTTCTTTATCTGAATGGAGTATAATGAGTTCTTTCAGTATCGGGCAAGTAAGCAAAAATCTCCACAAGTAGCTTCTGTTGCTCAAACTGATACTTTTGTTGCTGGTAATTCTTTTGCTTGTGTTTCCCAATCTATTACTCTTGGACAATGGGTTGTGGACTCAGCCGCTTCTGATCATATCTCTGGTAATAAATCACTGTTGTCAAATATTGCGTATTCACAGTCCCTTCCTACTGTTACTTTAGCCAATGGGTCTCAAACCAAAGCAAAAGGAGTTGGACAAGCAACTCCTCTACCTTCTGTCACTCTAGATTCCGTTCTCTATGTCCCTGGTTGTCCTTTTAATCTTGCATCTGTTAGTCGTTTGACTCGTTCCCTCCATTGTGGTATATATTTTATTGATGATTCCTTTATTATGCAGGACCGCAGTACAGGGCAGACTATTGGAACAGGACTTGAATCAGAAGGCCTTTACTACCTTAACTCGCTAAAATCCCCCAAGGCATGTCTAGTTACGGATCCTCTGAACCTAATCCACAGACGTTTAGGACACCCAACCTTATCCAAGCTTCAGAAGATGGTACCTAGTTTGTCTAGTTTATCCACATTAGAGTGTGAGTCATGTCAGCTCAGGAAACATACCCGAGCCTCCTTTCCTCGAAGTATTGAGAGTCATACAGAGTCTATTTTTTCTTTAGTTCATTCTGATATATGGGGTCCTTGTAGAGTTAGTTCGACCTTGGGGTTTTGTTATTTTGTTAGTTTCATTGATGATTATTCAAGATGTACTTGGATTTTCTTAATGAAAGATCGTTCTTAGTTGTTTTCTATTTTCTAGAATTTTTGTGCTGAAATTAAAAATCAATTCGGTGTTTCTATTCATCTTTTCGCAGTGATAATGCCTTAGAATATTTATCCTCATCATTTTAGCAATTTATGACTTCTCAAGGAATTTTTCATCAGACCTCTTGTCCTTATACCCCTCAACAAAATGGGTTTGCCGAGAGAAATAATAGGCACATCATCGAGACTGCTCGCACACTTCTCATTGAGTCTCATGCTCCGCTGCATTTTTGGGGCGATGCAGTTCTTACAGCTTGTTATTTAGTTAATCGGATGCCTTCCTCTCCCATACAGAATCAGATACCGTATGCCATATTATTTCCCCAATCACCCTTATACTCTGTTCCCCCTTGTGTTTTTGGGAGCACTTGTTTTGTTCATAACTTAGCCCCTGGGAAAGATAAATTAGCCCATCGTGCTCTCAAGTATGTCTTCCTTGGTTATTCCCGTGTTCAGAAGGGATATCGTTGTTACTCACCTGATCTTCGTAGGTACTTTATGTCCTCTAATGTCATATTTTTTTAGTCTAAATCTTTCTTTACCCCTTCTGATCTCCCTGATATATCTGCGATCTTACCTATACCGACCTTTACGGAGCCTACTATAGATTCTCCTTTACCTTCCACTACTGAAGTCTTACCCATTCCCTCGGTTGAGGAATCTAGTATGGCTCCTCCGAGACTCCTTGTCACAGGAACACCGCTTTTGACATATCATCATCATCCGCACCCAGCATCAGACCCAGCTGATTCACGTCCTGCACCTGACCCTGCTCCTACTGCGGACTTATCTCTTCCTAGTCCACTGATTGCACTTCGGAAAGGTAAACGGACCACACTTAATCCTAATCCCCATTATGTCGGTCTGAGTTATCATCGTTTGTCATCACCTTATTATGTTTTTCTATCTTCTTTGTCCTCTGTTTCCATTCCTAAGTCTGCAGGTGATGCATTGTCTCATCCAGGATGGCGATAGGCTATGATTGACGAGATGTCTTCTTTACACACGAGTGGTACTTGGGAGCTTGTCCCTCTTCCTTCAGGTAAATCTACTGTTGGTTGTCGTTGGGTGTATGCAGTCAAGGCTGGTCCGGATGGTAAGGTTGATCATCTCAAGGCTCGTCTTGTTGCCAAGGGATATACTCAGATATTTGGGCTAGATTACAGTGATACCTTCTCTCCCGTGGCTAAGGTAACTTCAGTCCTCCTTTTTCTCTCCATGGCTGATATTCGCCATTGGCCCCTCTATCAGCTGGACATTAAGAATTCCTTTTTACACGGTGACCTTGCGGATGAAGTTTATATGGATCAACCACCTGGATTTGTTGCTCATGGGGAGTCTCGTGGTCTTGTATGTCGCTTGAGCCGGTCACTTTATGGTCTAAAGCAACCTCCTCGAGCCTGGTTTGGTAAGTTCAGCACAGTTATCGAGGAATCTAGCATGATTCAGAGTGAAGATGATCACTCTGTGTTCTATCGGCATTCTGCTTTGAGTCTTTATATTTATCTGGTGGTTTATGTTGACGACATTGTTACTATGACCAGGATGGTATTGCTAAATTGAAGCAACATCTCTTTCAACATTTTCAGACTAAGGATCTAGGCAAATTAAAATATTTTCTGGGTATTGAGGTCGCTCAGTCTAGCTCAGGTATTGTGGTCTCACAATGAAAGTATGCCTTAGATATTCTTGAGGAGACAGGAATGACAGGCTGTAGACCTGTTGACACTCTGATGGATCCGAATTCTAAACTTCTGCCAGGACAGGGGGAGCCGTTTAGCGATCCTGCAAGATATAGACGGTTGGTTGGTAAATTAAATTATCTTACAGTGACAAGACCTGACATTTTATTTTCTGTGAGTGTTATGAGTCAGTTTATGGGTTCTCCGTGTGATAGTCATTGGGATGCAGTTGTTTGCATTCTTCGATACATAACATCAGCTCCAGGTAAAGGGTTATTGTTTGAGGATCACAGCCATGAGCGAATCGTTGGATACTCATATGCTGATTGGATAGGATCACCGTCTGATAGACATTCTACGTACGGATATTGTGTGTTAGTAGGAGGAAATTTGGTGTCCTGGAAAAGCAAGAAACAGAATGTAGTTGCTCAATCCAGTGCAGAAGCAGAATATCGAGCAATGGCTATGGTAACATGTGAGTTAATTTGGATCAAACAGTTACTCAAGGAGTTGAAATTCGGTGAGATTAGTCAGATGGGACTTGTGTATGATAATCAAGCTGCTCTTCATATTGCATCAAATCCAGTGTTCCATGAGAGAACTAAACATATTGAGATTGTAAAAAGATACTCTCAGGATATATTGCTATAAGTTTGTGAAGTCGAATGATCAGCTTGCAGATAATTTTACCAAGTCTCTCACTGGTCCTCGTATTAACTACATATGTAACAAGCTCGGTACATATGATTTGTATGCACCAGCTTGAGGGGGAGTGTTAGAATAATAGTGTAAATAGGAGTGAATCACCCTAATCCTATATGAATTAGGATTAGGATATGTAATGTGTGTGTGTGTGTGTGTGTGTATATATATAGGGATCATTGTAGTATTGAAATAATAATATCTCAATAATATTTTTCTCTCGTGCATTCTCACAGTATCAATCTCGGGTCTACCTACACTTTCGTCATCGGCCATACAAGCCCTCTACCATAATTTAGCATCACCCATTAGGTACATGCTTGTAATTCTGACTTTTTCTATATTTGGAACCTTGGTAGCAATGAAATATTGCTATATATCCCACATAAAGTTCTCCAATTATTTTGTACAAGGAGCTCTATCAAACACCTTCGGTTCTAGGATCTTTACCTTAGAACGTTATTCACTGCGTTGGCCAGGAGCAGCAAATGCCCTTCGAAGAACAGTAATTTCCAAGTTCATAGTTTCAATCTCCTTTTTCAGATATACAACTTGAACATTCGTGACCCCACACGTTTTTTTAATACCTTCATAAAACTGATCCATTCCATCTTTTAGACAATAGATCTCAGTAATTAGATTTTCCAGATCCAAAGGATCATCAGTCACACCAATCAGCACCTCCAACCCTTGCACACATTCACGCAAGTCCGAAGTGGATCCGCCAGCCATGGTCCCAATTCACGAGCAAAGTTCTGATACTAGTTGTTACAAGGCCAATTTTTCGCAACCAGCACTGCACGACAGCAACTTGACTCTCAAGCCACTCAGCCTTACTTTTTTCGCACACAGTTTGACACTTCGAATTACTTCAAACTTGTAAAACATAAGCAACACATAGTAGTACGGGTAAAACCTAACCTTTATTCTATTCTCGCAGAATATGTAAAGTACACTCAGTTAGAAGGCTCACATATGCTTACTTGCCTTAAACCAACAATATACAACAATATAAAGGGGCTGCCTATAGCAGATTACAAGGGGCAGTTACACAGGGCAGTTATACAATGTGCTTGAGCCTAAAAACAAGCATAAAGATGGTCCAACTGTGGGAAAATTAATTAGAATTGGCTCAATGAACATGTGCATTGCACATGGCTTAAACTTCCATAGCACATGCAAATCACACTTCTTCACAGTCACATGACTAGCATACTTCTTCCACAACTTTGCCCACATTTTGCCTTCCGCTTGCCTTGTCTTATCTTTGGACCATGCCTCACTCATGAGCTCATGACAACGTCTTGTCACAATCTTTGTCGTCCCACTGATCCACACACATGCATTAGCCAAGTGCCATGCGCCTTCGTTTGCCATAGCCATTGCCCACAATCAAGATTGTCTTGCCATCACCCAAGACACTTTGTGTAGCTGACCTGTCCAAATCCATGCACTAACTTAGATGTATTTTTAGCTCCGCATATTACTTGCTAACACCCGCACGAACCTATACCAAAGGGCAATATATAAGCCCTTGACATTGATTTTGCCCGACATTCGTCATGTTTCAAAAATATATCATGCGGTAACATGAAGATACTTAGCCCTACCCAACCAACAAAGACCAAGCTCCTCGTTGGTCACGCTCACAATGTTCACATTACCTTGCCATCGCGCCATTGTCTTCTCTCCTACTTCCCCCAAATCTCTTACCCGCATTGCTCTCCTCGTCGTTCCGTCTTATAATAGACAACAACAACAAAATAATAGCCCCATTAAACAACGTTGTCTTTTCGTCGAACACCTCAAGAGCAATCTCTTTAGTTCACATTTTCTTGCCCGTTCCCTTGCGTCCTCATCCTCTGTAATGGGATCCCTTTCAGTCCTCGCCGAACCTCTGCCGTACCCAATTGCTCGCCGAGATGAATCTGTTGTAGATAACTATCATGGAGTTAGCGTTCCTGATCCTTATAGATGGTACAATTGTGGGAAATTTAATTAGAATTAGCTCACTGGACATGCTCTAACTACTTTAGCTCTCTATTTTACGGCAATTTCGTGCGAAAAGATACAGTTTTTTAATAGTAATTTTGCTAGTGTCTCGCTTCGATAAATTTGTGATTTGCTTTCATAAACATTGGTTTTTTTTTAAATGTGTTTGAACCTTTCGATTAGGCTTGAGGATCCCGACTCAGAGGAGACCAAGGAGTTTGTGGAAAAACAGGTGAATCTAACGGACTCAGTTCTCAAGACTTGTGAGACAAGAGAAAAGCTACGGGAAAAAATCACGAAATTGTACGATTTTCCAAAATATGAAGTCCCTTTTAGGGCGGGCGATAAGTACTTTTACTTCCACAATTCAGGACTTCAACCCCAAAAAGTCCTTTACGTGCAGGTCTGTAAAGATTCCATTTTTAGCGGAAGTAATATAGATGATTCATTTGGCCAACCCCAACTGGTCTGAATTGAGGCATTAGTTGATTGAGTGATTGACTGTGTCTTATTCCTTGGTGATTCTAGGATAGTTTGGACGGAGAACCAGAGGTTTTGCTTGATCCGAACACACTTAGTGAGGACGGGACAGTTGCATTGAGTATTTGCTCCATTAGTGAGGATGCTAAGTACTTGGCATATGGTATTAGTTCGAGTGGTAGTGATTGGGTGACTATCAAAGTTATGCAGGTTGATGATAAGAGCGTCAATCCTGATGTAGTCTCATGGGTAAGTGTTTGAAAAGGTGATAAATTTTGATTATGGTGGACATATTTCTTTGCTTGGAGTTCTTTATTTGTCATTATGGGTGTAATTGTTTTCCTCACAGGTTAAGTTCTCTGATGCTAGCTGGACCCATGATAGCAAAGGGTTTTTCTATAGCCGTTATCCAGCACCAAAGTGAGTACTGAAAGTTATATTGTGATTACAAATCCATTTCATATACAAGTGTGGTTTGAGACAAGAGGGGTTGCTCTCATGATAAGCAACCTCCACTTCCAACCAAGAGGTTGTGAGCTCGAGTCCCCCAAGAGCAAGGTAGGAAGTTCTTGGAGGAAAGGATGCGGATGGTCTATTTGGAAACAGCCTCTCTCTCCCAGGATAGGGTTAAGGTCTGCGTACACACTACCCTTCCCTGACCCCACTAAGTGGAATTATATTGGGTTGTTGTTATACAAATGTGGTTTGAGAATCCTGAAGTTTCTGTATCATCTGATCTATTTCTGAGGGAAAACAAAAAACAAAAAACCTATATCATCTGATCTGGTGTAAAATAAATCTGCTGGCTAATATTCTGATAAGTTAAAAAGGTTTGGTGTAATACATATTTGCTACATCTGCTGGTATGTCATCATTGTAATGGTACAGAACCTTATATATGTTTCATAGTAAAGGTATAAACTATGTTGGGCGAACTCTCCAAAATTCTGTCGCACCTGTGTCGGATCCTTAAAAATGCACTACTTTTGGAGGATCCGACACGCACCTGGCAACATTTTCAAAGAGTCCGAGCAGCATTAGGTATAAAAATGTAATAGTAACGGTATAACACTTCCATTATTTTGTGTGACTCTAAGTTTGGA
The DNA here is from genome assembly GCA_034376525.1 of Nicotiana benthamiana. Lineage (NCBI taxonomy): Eukaryota > Viridiplantae > Streptophyta > Magnoliopsida > Solanales > Solanaceae > Nicotiana > Nicotiana benthamiana. Next base: position 23,447,304 of record CM067324.1, on the reverse strand, counting down.
GTGTGTCTTGCTTCTTAGTGATGGAGAAAGTTTGGATGCTGGGACAGAGACACATGCCAATCTGAACCATGAAGTGTATTATCATCGCTTGGGTACTGATCAGTCTGATGATATCTTGTGCTGGAAAGATCCTGAAAATCCAAAGTGTACACGATCAGCTTCGGTGACAGAAGATGGAAAGGTTAACTATAGAATCTCCGTAATCTGTTGCATAATTATTGCTGTCTGAGAACTGTGAATTTTCAAATTTTAATGTAATATCACTATTTTGTTTTCTTCCTAAACCATGGGAAAATAGACATGGGTCTAGGAAGATAAAAATGTATCAAGAATTACCAGGAACAGGGATACATTGATAAGGATCACTCTCGCAGATGTAATGTGCTTCTTGATAAATTTTCTGGGGTGAACAGCCATGTTGTTGTTTTGACTATAGTATAAGTGTCGTACTTACCATTTAATGAAATTTATGCTACGATGGTAAGGCGTGGAGTTTGGGAAAGCAGGATGATACTTATAAGAAGAAGAAAAAAGAGAGAAAATCCTGAGAAGGTGCTAAGAAGACATGACTCCTATGAGAACACAAGATGAGTAGTCAAAGAACTACTTTCTTAAAAGACTTTTAATCAGGATGATTGTGACACTTGGAGCACTTTTATCCCATATTAGTGATTGTAAATTGAATTAAAGTGAGGGTCATTGGATTCTGGAAAAGCAACTCCTTTTTTGGGTTTATTTTTTGTCTTTCCTACACTGATGAAGTTCTTTTTGTTTAATTTGGTTTTACCTTCCCTTATCCAAAAATAAGTTAATCTTGTTTACAATCTAATTTTACAAACTATTGTTTCTGCAGTACGTTCTCCTGTATACTTATGAAAACTGTGATCCAGTCAATAAAGTTTATTACTGCGATTTATCTGCACTTCCTGGTGGGATTGAAGGTTATAAAGGGAGAAATGAGTTGCTACCCTTTATCAAGCTTGTTGATAACTTTGATGCCTCTTATGACTGTGTTGCAAATGATGGCACTGCTTTCACTTTCCGGACCAATGAGGATGCTCCCAAGTATAAGTTAGTCAGAGTAGATCTGAAGGAACCCGATTCTTGGTCTGATATCATCCCAGAGGATGAAAAGGATGTGCTTGAATCAGCTGTCGCTGTCAATGACAATCAACTGGTTGTGAGTTATCTGAGTGATGTGAAAAATGTTTTGCAGTTGAGAGATTTGAAAGCAGGAGTATTGCTTCATCATTTACCCATTGATATAGGCACAGTGTCTGGAATTTCTGCTCGCCGCAAAGACAGCACCATTTTTATTGGATTTACAAACTTCCTAATCCCTGGAATTATATATGAGTGTGATCTCAAAGCTGAGGTTCCGAATCTGAAAGTATTTCGAGAAACTATTGTCCCTGGGTTTGATCATACTGAGTTTCAAGTTAATCAGGTGAATGGGGCTTTCTTTAACAATTGTGCTTTTGTAGTGTTTTTCCCTCCTGGGCTTTCTTTCACAATTGTGCTTTTGTAGTTTTTTTCCCTGCTAAGTAACTATGCCTGTGTAGTTTAATTTTTATATACTTGGAACTTGTGTCTTTTGACCTTTTCTCCCTATTATTGTATAGTCCTGGCGTAGTGGACGCTTCTACTCAGGTTTTACAAATGAAAAGTCCGTGCATGTTTTTTCCCATTGAATCAACCCATTTTTCCAAATTTCTTTAACCTGAAGTATCTAAGCTAATCTAGGAGATTTACACATGTACCTTATCAAAAAAGATCTAGGAGATTTACACTTACATGCACACTCATTCAGCACCTGTAGAATAGGAAAATTACAGATTATTAGTTCCGAATTATGATCTTTTCCTTTTCTTTTAAAATTAATTATTCTGCAAAATACCTTCCTGCATCTCTTTGGCGCACTCCAATTCGCTTGGTGTAGTCAGCTACCCTTATTCTTCTTGACAGAAGACAAATACCTGGACTTTTTCCAAATCTGTAAAGGGTCAATACTTGTCATAGAATCTGTCATGTCTACCCATTTTGTGACAAGGAATTCTGCTGGGCATAGCAGTCAATTGATGAATTCCTCTACTTTTGGTTTTCAACTACTTACTCTAAGAGTGCACCAAGGCAAATGCAACTTAGTGAAACAAAATTTTTACAGATTGATTCTATTTTCTTTTTGCTTCTCACTAATGAACATTAGAGCAAAAGCCATATAAACACACAAAAGTAAACAGGAACTTTATTACTCTTTTCTTCTGAAAAAATAATGTCTCGTCTCTTTTGTCAACTATCTTTGTCTTATGTCTCCTTTTCTTTCATGGTTGGGATCTACTTTTGCAGGTTTTTCTGCCCAGTAAAGACGGTGTCAAGATCCCTATGTTCATAGTGGCTGGAAAGGATATTTCCTTGGATGGATCACACCCTTGTTTATTATATGGATATGGAGGATTCAATATTAGCATTACTCCATACTTCTCCGTCGGTCGTGTTGTAATTGCAAAGAATTTAGGTGTTGTGTTCTGCATTGCAAATATTCGTGGTGGTGGGGAATATGGAGAAGATTGGCATAAAGCTGGCTCCCTTTCCAAAAAGCAAAATTGCTTTGACGACTTCATATCTGCTGCTGAGTATCTTGTGACAGCTGGTTACACTCAGCCAGAGAAGTTGTGCATCGAAGGCGGAAGCAATGGTGGGCTTCTTGTTGGAGCCTGCATCAATCAGGTACTTAAACTGTTTCTTCAATATCGCTATCTTACTGTGCTGCATTCTGGTGTTGATGAATCAATGGTTGACTGTGGAAGCTTCATAATTGCAGAGACCTGATCTCTTTGGCTGTGCTCTTGCGCATGTTGGTGTTATGGATATGCTTAGATTTCACAAGTTTACTATAGGTAATGTGTTGTAGACTGAGTTGTCATCTTCAATGAAACATATTGGTTTTGCTCATTTGCTCTTTGCAACTTAAATTCTCTTCCTCACTAGGTCATGCTTGGACTTCTGATTATGGCTGTTCAAACAAGGAAGAAGAGTTTCAGTGGCTAATCAAGTGAGTTTTGGAACTTTCGCTGAAACATCCCTCGGCATACTCTTAATATGCTTTTCAATTCATGCATGTAAGAGAAAATGAAAAGAAATATGACAGCGGCTCCCGACCGTGTAAAACTGTCAGCACGGTGATAGATTGCTTTTGGAGGAATCCTTGTTTAGGCAATATTTCTCGTACTAGAGAATAAGATAAAGACATGTAGCAACTCTTCTAGTCTACCTTGTCAACTTTACATTTGATACTTTTCCTTCTCCTTGCTCCCCTTCCCTTTTCCCCCCTTTTTAATTGCTTCATCTAACGATACTCAATGTTCTGTAGATTGAGGCATTTGGCCTAGCACTTTTTATCCTTTTTCGAGCAGCAACCTTAAATTTACTTAGCCTGTCATTCCCACTCAATTGTTTTCAGGTACTCGCCACTCCATAATGTCAGAAGGCCATGGGAACAATCTCGTGATCAAGAATCTCAATATCCGTCCACTATGTTACTGACAGCAGATCATGATGATCGAGTGGTGCCACTGCACTCGTTGAAATTATTGGCGGTAGGTTACTAACTAGCTAAACAGAATCCTGCTTCTTCTGCCTCTTGATGGACAACTATGAGCCTTTTTATTGACATTTCATCTGCATCCAGATACAATTTTTCCCTACTTTTGATTGGCATGAATATTAGTTTTCAAATTTGTTTTTTTCGTGGAATAGGTTTTCAGACTATAGCACTTTTAGATTGTAAATCCTGGGACTGATATATGGTTTGCCGAATCAAATGGAAAGGAAGGAAAAATAAAATAGATTCTCTTTTGTTGCCTTCACCCAGGTTCATACATGTTTTGGTTATTATATGATGACTAACCTACAAATATACAACCACTTTTTTGTTTGGACTATTCTGCTATTAAAATTTTCATCGTCGTACAGTTTAAAGTTATGTAAAAATATGAGTACTATATCTATTACATGATCATAATGTAATGAAAAGGTTCTCCCTGCTTCTCGTTGGGCACATTCTTTTTAGATTTCTAAAGTCTAGCCTGGACTTACAGCTTCAGAAGTTGAGGCTTGGGCTACTGGTCGAATTTGTTCTCTTTTGGAAAAGGATATTCACATAGGTGAGTTTCCTTCATTGAGTTCTAGTTGACAGAGGGACTCTTGCCAAAATTGTTTAGAGACATGTTTCCAAAGTTAATAATTCCCACAGCTAAAATCCCATTGCTGCTATGGTCTGTCCCTATTTATAGCCTGGATGAGGATTTCATTATCTGTTTACGTTCTCAGAACTAAACTTGTCTCTTTATATGAAACATACACTTAATGAACCTGTGTGATCCATAGTGAAGCAGTTATAAAATTTCATATGCTTGTTCGTGAAGGTTCAGTACTGCTAATTTCTATGTGATTTATATCTTGTCTTCTTCTTGTTGTAAATTGAACCATTTTGCCACGTGTGATGTGTTCTTTAGACCATGCAATATGTCCTATGCACAAGCTTGGAGAAGAGTCCGCAGACCAATCCCATCATTGGTAGGATCGACCGCAAGGCTGGTCATGGAGCTGGACGACCAACACAAAAAGTGGTAAGTTTCTCACTAGTTATCGTTCTGGGCTGCTTCAGTTACATTAACACTATTGAATGTAAAACCTGTATTGCAGATTGATGAAGCTGCAGACAAATATGCCTTCATGGCTAAGGCCTTGGGTGCATCTTGGGTTGAGTAGATGAAGTTGATGCCAAGCATTACTAAATTGTAAATTAAGAAGATGGTGCATGGTGAATTTACATGTGGTCATAATTTGGCTGCAATTTCCAGATCAAGTAACTGTTACCAATTCAGAGTTCTCAGAAATGAATCAAGCTTTCATCATTGACTATCTTTTCGGATTCCTATGTCGTGAAGGTGCACAAGAAGTTTAAAACAAAGATAGAACATATTTTCAGTTTTGAATACATTCTTGGCCAAATTTTGAAGCCCATGCATACCCTCATACGAGATTATGATATACTGCATCTTTAATTCATGGCCCTCCTTCAACCCCCAACCATTCTATAGTTTTCCTCATGCATTGGTTCCCATGTGTATGAAAATGGTCAGCATAATTCATGGCCCTCCTACATCCATCCTGTACGGTATTAGCATATTGCCATATTCCTATACTACAACTGGAATTGAGTTGAAGGGTAAAAATTCCGCATCTCCATCTTCTTTGCTAGCCTTGGCTTCATAAGGCTTTGTAGAAGACCTCTTGCACAATTTGCCTCGCTATTACAGCATTTGCTTGCTTCGGGAAGTTCTCAGTTACCTCTTGTTTCTCACAGCTCAAGAACAAAAATGACATGCTCTCATTTTCAGTATTGCATAGTCCCTCCGTTTCACTTCATGTGATAATGATAATCTTTGGTTAAACTAATTAATCAGTTATTAAGGAGATTTAATCCTAGTTTAATCCTAGTAAAAGCTAATAATCTTAGATCTTGGGATGACAATATGAAAGGTATGAGCAATGACACGGAATTAATGTGCAAGCAATAAATGCCAATTGTAATAATGTGCATGAAGTATCAAGTATTAAATAACAATAAATGAAAATAAGGAGAAAGATTCACCCAATATTGAATGAGGTGAATGATTCCTTCCCTGATAGTGATGAATGACAGGGATATAATAGAATATTGAGCACTTTCTTGAATCTGGTGGAAATAACAATAGATAATACAAAAATGTCGAATCTCTCTAGAAAGTTGTTCTTTGTATTTATTTAGAAAGCTTACTTTTCAAAAGTGTTCTTATCATCTAGTATATTACATGTCTTTTGCCTTTTCCTCATACTATTTATATTGGGATATTTTCAAACAACCCTAAAAAGTACAAACGGGAGAGAATATCCAATAGAAAATTCCCTCTGAGGATTCCAAAACAAAACTAGTCGTTACTCCAATCTGTGTTGCTCGACCTCGGCCCTAATGGACCATTCAGCGGCTCGTTTTGTTGATCACTGGTCAACTTCAGCCAAACTACCCGCGTTAATTTGCAAATCGCTCATAGTAATCATCTTCGCATGCTTAATTTCTTTGGTCTGATTTTAATCCATACAGTTAGTCCCTTCACTTATCGAGGTCGTATTTTGGTAGACCTCGATGACCGAACTTCATTAGTCGTAGTTTGAAAATTTTGGATGGAGAGGTCGAGCAATGAGGATTGTGGCCGAGATGGTGATGTGGCATTTTAAAAACCACATTTAATACGTTGGTTTGGGATGATGTCATGGCCTTACGCGTCATTTTTACGCATCTTCCCGATGTGTTGCGTTGCTTCCCGTGCCACTGTCTTTTCGATCCTAGTGCATTTGACGGTTGATTGTCTCCATCTGAGTATCGGTGTTCTCCATAAATAAGGTGGACAACCCTTTGAGCAAACTTCTATTTTTTTCAGCCTTTCAACCTACATCATTTCCCTTTTTCTTCTTCCTGTGTTCCTACTCCAGTTGTTTCTTTTTTTCGCATTTTGGCTCTTTTTTCTAGTTCGAGTGATTCCTATTATTTCTGCCTCTTTCGAATTCGTATCTTCTGTATTTACAACTAACCAAAAATGGTTAATATAGCTCTTGTCTCTAATGAGGTTCCCGAACCAACTCCACTAGTAGTGAGAATGCCCCCTCGCAATGATGATAATGTCGATGTCGCTGCCGAAGATGAGGACTTTCTCACCATGGAGATCACTCCTCGTAATGATACAGCCAGGTCGGACTTCTCGAAGTCACCTGCGGACGAGCCTGAAACTGTAATATACGAGATGGACATAACCATTCTCGCCGAGCTTAGGGCCAAGTACAACATCCCCACCCACATATACCTTGTCCCAACTGGGAATGACGTAATCTATATTCATCTTCTTGGGAATTGTGCATTTTACGCGTACTCATTCCAAGTGGGCTATTCTCTTCCTCTTTCCTCGTTGGCGGAGGTGTTAGGATTTATGCCGTTCACTAGAGGGGGGGTGAATAGTGAGGCACGAGAATATTGAAATATAATGCGGAATTAAAATTGCAGGAATAAAGTAAATACGGTAATTGAAAAAATAAAGAAAGAACACACCGTATTTTATCCTGGTTCACCGCAACCCGTGGCTAGTCCAGTCCCCGAGATACTCTCTCGAGATTCCACTAACTTCGTCAAGCTTACGGGTGCTTAACAAACCGTTACAGTTGCTCGTAGATGTACACTCTACAAGACTTCGATTGCTCGAGGATACCGCACCCCAAGACTTCACTTTGCTCGTGGATACCGCACCACAAGACTTCAACCACTAAGACTTTGGGTACTTAGCAAACCCGACAAATGAGAAGATATGTTCTTCTCCAACACCTCTCTTTTACAACAAGTACTCTCTCAATAGAGTGGATAAAGAGAAACAAAATAAGCTCTATGAACAACACAAAGTTGTCTCTCAAATGGCTCAACAAAAGCTCTAAAATGATGCTTGAATATGATCAATATGTATATCAATATATGGAGGAGTTGTGTGTTTAAAATTAGCTCAAAAGACCTCTTTTTATAGGTGAAAAAGTGGTGCTGACCGTTGCTTAATTGACAGATAAAATCCCTGAATTTTTGCTTAAACAATCGATTGTATGACCTATATAATCGATTGTTTGAGGAACGTTCAAAAGACAGACTCCTGATTTTAAGGGAAATAATCGATTGTAAAATCTGTATAATCGATTATTATACAACGTTCAATTTAGGATTCTGTGGGAACGGTCTGAATATAATCGATTGTATAAAAAGGGTAATCGATTAATTCGATGTTTGAAAACTTCGGTTGCATACTGTCTCAATATAATCGATTGTGCAAAAAATATAATCGATTGTTTTCTGATTTGAAAAACTTCAGATCACACTGTCTCTATACAATCGATTGTTCAAACTATATAATCGATTGTTTGCTGTTTTGAAAAACTTCAGATCACACACTGTCTCTATACAATCGATTGTAAGGTTCATATAATCGATTGTATTGGTCCAAATTTAAAAGACATGTTTAAAAACGTTAACATCATTTTGTTTGAAGTATTTAAAACATATTTATGATAAATATGATTTTAATAAAATGTTTTATGCATGTTTATGATGACCTATTTTTGAGCCAAAAGACGAGATAACTTAAATGTTGCTCTTACATTGGTTCTACCTAATGACCTACGCCTTGGGTCTTCGGTCTTGAACATTTGAGCTCGTCTTTGGCTTGTCTATGCAATTCCGTCATCAATATGCTTCTCGCCATTCATTCTTGATTGTTTGTCATATAATATTGTTGTTTAACACTTGACTTCATTGTTTGTCATTCATCAAAACCTATACCTGAAAATCGTGCTCATACAACCAAAGCGCACATATCATCGATAGAGTGATTTTCTACAATTTCCCCCTTTTTGATAATGACAAACAACAGGAGATATGCATATTGAATTCCCCCTAAATTCATGCTATATCTCAACATACAATTTTATGCACACAATTCAACATAAACAATTCAATATTGTTCCCCCTTAATCGAATATTCCCTCTCAATTAAAGCATGCATATCGCCTATATTCTTCCCCCTTTTGGCATTAGCAAAAAGAATATGCCAAATGTTATTTAAACTATTGACGATACTAATTGTTATAAACAAAATCATATTAACATCAAATAATACCAAATGTTAGTAAAAGCATACTAACCATAATAACGGTCATTTTTCTCAAATGTACCAACAGTTATTCACACTAAAAATATTCATCAAAACATGAATCAATCATTTAATACAAAACTAATTGATACTAATTGTTATTCAAAATAAAACTTATTAAAACATGTATCAATCAAGAGTAATTAATGTCGACTGTTAACACATATCAACTATTGCGTTTTTATTCAAAATACGATAACTAACCGGCGTTCCCCCTTAATGCATTAAGGTTACGTGCTTGGTGCATCTACTACAATTTTGTAGTCTTCAAGCACACCTGCAAAAGTACCTAAAAATAGGTCTTTGGTACCCAACTTCTTTTGGGTCCTTGGGGGTTAGGATAATAATCATAATCAACACATAAATCTCTATGTTTAGCAAAACATAGGGGTGCAATGTGTCCTACCCGGTTACAATAATGACATATAACATTAGGATTGTGCATATGTCTAGGTTGAGCCAAATGCGTTCTAGGTGGTCTAACGTCGTTATTCCTAGAAGCGTTGAAATTCCTAGAGTCATTTCTAGGCGGTCTAAAATTATTCATTCTAGACTTATTGATAAAATTTCTAGAATTGTGTCTAGGTGGTCTAAAATTATTTATTCTAGACTCATTAATAAAAGTCCTAGAGTTGTTTCTAGGTGGTCTAAAATAATTAATCTTAGACTCATTAGTAAAGTTCCTAGAATTATTTCTAGGTGGTTCAACCTCATTTTTATTATCCTTTTTAATTTCTTCAATTTTAGGATTATCAACACTACGTTTTTCTAGTGCGTTCCTAAGTTCTATGTTCTCCATTTTCAAGGCACTACAAGAAGAACAATTGGAACATTGATCAATTGAAGAGGCTTCATTCAATTCCTTGATCTTATTTTTAAAATCAACAATGTCATTTTCCAAAAATTTATTTTCTTTTTCTAAAACTTCAATTTTATTTTTAAGAAACTACTTGTCATTTTCAAAAGAATTCTTTTCTTCTTTTAGCTTCTCATTTTCACTAGTCAATTTTTCAAAATCTATTTCTTTCAAAGAAAATGGTTTTTCAAAATCTTTTCTTGCAAAGAAAGTGTTTTCTGAAAATCTGTTTCTTGCAAAGAAAGTGTTTTCTGCAAAGAAAGTGTTTTCTTCAATTCTTTGATAGTTTTGGAAGCATTAACAAATTCACTATATAATTCATCATATGCATTTTGCAATTCTTCAAACGAGTGAGAGTTAGAATTACTTACCTCTTCTTCCTCGTTAGCCATGAGGCATAATGCGGCAGTTTCATCGCCCGAGCTGTCCGCTTTTTGAGACGTACTTTCATACGTTACCTCAAGCTTATCCCACGTCTCTTTGGCAGTTTTGCAGTGGGAAATTTTCCGATAGTCTTCCTGATTCAAAGTGCTATACAACATATTGATTGCCTTGGTGATGTATTCACTTGCCATGGCTTTCCCAACTTTTGTCGTCATTTGTTCACCATGCTTGATGATTTGCCATAGACGAAAGTTGTTTGATTGGATGAAGATTCTCATCCGATCTTTCCAATATGCATAATTTCTTCCATCAAATAGTGGAGGCAAAAAAGTAGATTGACCTTCGCTTATTATACCTGCGTTCAACATTCTCAACAGAAAAATATATATAGCTCTCAACCGGTTAAGGCTTTCAGAGAGTTAGGCTCTGATACCAATTGTTAGGATTTATGCCGTTCACTAGAGGGGGGGTGAATAGTGAGGCACGAGAATATTGAAATATAATGCGGAATTAAAATTGCAGGAATAAAGTAAATACGGTAATTGAAAAAATAAAGAAAGAACACACCGTATTTTATCCTGGTTCACTACAACCCGTGGCTAGTCCAGTCCCCGAGATACTCTCTCGAGATTCCACTAACTTCGTCAAGCTTACGGGTGTTTAACAAACCGTTACAGTTGCTCGTAGATGTACACTCTACAAGACTTCGATTGCTCGAGGATACCGCACCCCAAGACTTCACTTTGCTCGTGGATACCGCACCACAAGACTTCAACCACTAAGACTTTGGGTACTTAGCAAACCCGACAAATGAGAAGATATGTTCTTCTCCAACACCTCTCTTTTACAACAAGTACTCTCTCAATAGAGTGGATAAAGAGAAACAAAATAAGCTCTATGAACAACACAAAGTTGTCTCTCAAATGGCTCAACAAAAGCTCTAAATGATGCTTGAATATGATCAATATGTATATCAATATATGGAGGAGTTGTGTGTTTAAAATCAGCTCAAAAGACCTCTTTTTATAGGTGAAAAAGTGGTGCTGACCGTTGCTTAATTGACAGATAAAATCCCTGAATTTTTGCTTAAACAATCGATTGTATGACCTATATAATCGATTGTTTGAGGAACGTTCAAAAGACAGACTCCTGATTTTAAGGGAATTAATCGATTGTAAAATCTGTATAATCGATTATTATACAACGTTCAAAAATCAATTTAGGATTCTGTGGGAACGGTCTGAATATAATCGATTGTATAAAAAGGGTAATCGATTATTTTGATGTTTGAAAACTTCGGTTGCATACTGTCTCAATATAATCGATTGTGCAAAAAATATAATCGATTGTTTTCTGATTTGAAAAACTTCAGATCACACTGTCTCTATACAATCGATTGTTCAAACTATATAATCGATTGTTTGCTGTTTTGAAAAACTTCATATCACACTGTCTCTATACAATCGATTGTAAGGTTCATATAATCGATTGTATTGGTCCAGATTTAAAAGACATGTTTAAAAACGTTAACATCATTTTGTTTGAAGTATTTAAAACATGTTTATGATAAATATGATTTTAATAAAATGTTTTATGCATGTTTATGATGACCTAATGTTGAGCCAAAAGACGAGATAACTTAAATGTTGCTCTTACATTGGTTCTACCTAATGACCTACGCCTTGGGTCTTCGGTCTTGAACATTTGAGCTCGTCTTTGGCTTGTCTATGCAATTCCGTCATCAATATGCTTCTCGCCATTCATTCTTGATTGTTTGTCATATAATATTGTTGTTTGACACTTGACTTCATTGTTTGTCATTCATCAAAACCTATACCTGAAAATCGTGCTCATACAACCAAAGCGCACATATCATAGATAGAGTGATTTTCTACAGGAGGAACTCTGCCGCTACTACAGCGTCTGGCCGACCCAACTCTCCCCCTATATTTATAAACTCTTCTTCATGTTGATAAAGTACGCGGAGATGGCCAACCGCGGGATTTCCATCCGACATCTACTTCACCTTTTCGCGCCAAATTTTCACACGGGTATGACGATATACCTCCGCCACCGTGGGACCAAGGGATTGTTGGTGAAGATAGATGATAAGGCAAATCGTTGATTTTTGTTTAACTTCTTCAACATTAAGACTGAGCACGTGGTGGCGAATCCCATTAGGTTCCTAAAGTGCGGAACTTTGCCCGTAAGTGTTTTTGCTAACTGATTGCTTTTTTTGTTCCCTATCAGTGACTTAATCATTCTTCTTCCTCTTTTGTGCAGCCTAGAAGGAGCCTCCTGTGTTGGTCGTTGACATTCGCGAGTGGGTGAGTGAAATTTACCTCACACGATAGGGATGCATGAGTGGTCGTTGTTCAAAAAGAAGTTTGAACGTAAACCTTCTTCGATTGGTAAGTCAATTCATTTCGATCTTCAGCTGCTTCGACCTTCACATCATTTTCTTTTTCACTTCATATAGTTTAACTTCTGTTTTTTCTGTCAGGTCGAAGGGCTTCGAGAAGAGTGAAGGCTCCTACCCCCGATTTTTATTAATCATGCATCTCGATTGGGTCTCTGCTCGCTACGACTGCGATAAAGTCCGTACATACTGCTACTTCTTCTCAGACCCCAGGCTTGCGTAGGCCTAATCAATAGGCGGCTGCCCTATCAATTGAGACTCCGGCTTCTCCTATACTACATTTGGTAGACGAAACATTATCAGGTGAGGAGGAGCTGCCTCCGCTAAAAAGGCAGAGAGTTGAGATCAGTGACGTGATAGCTGGAGCCGAAGAGTCAATAAGGGGCGATCCTGAGCTGGCCACGGCTGCATCTAAGGGCGATGTGGGTTTGAACACTGAGACTTTGCCGCCTGAAGAGGTTGTAGAAATCGCTCTTTCGCCCAAATTCATTGCCGAAGAAAGAGGCGATCAGAAGAGGCGGAGGCTATTCTTAGGAGCGATCCATCACAATCTGGGCAAGCTGACGTGCTTTCATCGACCGAGGAGAGAAGGACGGGTGTGGCCCTGGATGGCTATGAAACCAATTTCGACATCGACCCGAAGAGATACAGATGTTCAATGAGGGTTTTACTCTGGTAGAAGTGAGGATAGAAGGATCTACTCTCATCCTAGTCATTCCCTAGGACCGCGACTTTTTGGAGAATACAGAGATCATAGTTCCTTCTTTGTCTCTTCTCTGCTCTCTCGCCGAGAACAGGACTTTATGGACCTTTGATGATGTGGATCTGTCATTAGGCATATCCGGAATGGTTTTGAGGGTAAGTTTTTTTTGTTTTCGTACCTTATGTTCTTTCTTTTTCTTTTTTGTTTCTACTGACTTTTTTTGCTCTTCCTTTTTCATTAGACCCTTATTTTGGATATCGAGAGCGCTCACCGAGAAGAGAAGCATAAGGCTATTTTTAAGAGAATGAATTTGAAGTATCAAGAGTACCATGCCAGGTACCGTGAGATATGCTCCCGATTCAGCGCGAACGGTAATTTACAGTCTCTTAGAGATGAGTTGAGGCAGAAGGACGATGAACTCTTGAGGATCGGTAAATGTAGCAAGTTTGAGAGAGCTCAAAGGATTAAGTAAACCGATCTTGAGGTGAGAAGGGGGGTCGCGGCTGAGTGTGACGATCTTCAGGCTCAAGTGGCATCCATACGGGCTGAACTTGAGCAGAGTTTGGCCAAGGCCAATGATAGAGTGATGAGTTGATTGAAAATATGACAGGTTTGGGGAAGGTCGAGGAGGATAGGATGGCGTCTTTGGCTAGGGCGGTAGTATTGGAGGTGGTCATCCGCGTCCTCAGGTCTGAACAAGCAAGTGAAGTGAAGGCGGTTGTGCTCAAGGAGGCAAGTCTTGATGAGTGTATTGGCGAGCTTGAGGGAGAGGTTTCGAACTTAAATGATCAGGTCTCCACTCTTGAGGCCAAATGGGTGCAACTATTGGCGTGACCGTCATCTTGTCACACTTCCTCTTATCTTGACGTTGCGGGGGACTCGTACGAGAAGTGGATCCATGCCGAGGTCCACCTAGGCATATTTAGGGACTTGATAGCGGCAAGGAGAGATACTGAGGTTGAGTTCGAGGGTTCTCGTGCCAAGGCGTGTACATCTTAAGTCACCCCTGGTTATGATTCCGCCACGCCACGGGTGGGCAATGATGAAGACGAGGTGGGGGGAATCGAGAAGTGTGCTTGGTACGATGATGCGTACTCGACTGACGAGGATGATGGCGGGGATGATAGCGGGCATGATGGTGGGAACGATGTTGCTGAGTGACGCTTTTTGTAATCTTTTGTTTTTACTATTGTGGGCGTCTGTTCGGCCCTTGTAAGATATCTTTTTAACTTCGAATGTTACTTTTGCTGTTTATTTCTGAGTCTTCTATTTTTTTCCTTATATGTTTTCCCCGATTGATTGCCTTGATTTAAAAGACTTTTGTTGGTAGGCGTTAGCTCGAACGTAGTCGAGTGTGCCTTTGATTAGTTCGAGCAATGTTAAATGTCACTATAATGAATTCGAATGAGGTTAACTGTGACTGAAATTTGATCTAGGTCGAATGAATTCGAGCGAGGTCAAATGAATTCGAGCAAGGTTGAATGTGAGTTGATTCGAGCGAGGTTGAATGTTACTCTTAATTAAATCGAACAAGGTCGAATGTGAGTTGATTCGAGCGAGTTCAAATGTAACTTTTAATTAATTCTAACGAGGTCGAGTGTGAGTTGATTCTAACGAGGTCGAATGTTATTTCTAACTAATTTGAATGAGGTTGAATGTGAGTTGATTCTAGCAAGGTCGAATGCTATTCTTAATTAATTCGAATGAGATCGAATGAGAGTTGATTCGAGCGAGGTCGAATATTATTCTTAATTAATTCGAACGAGGTCGAATGTGAGTTGATTTGAGTGAGGTCAAATGTTACTCTTAATTAATTCAAACGAGATCATGTGTGAGTTGATTCGAACAAGGTCGAATGTTACTGTCTATGCCCCTTTTCTAAGGTGAAATCGGGTTTATGACATTTAGGAGGACAACTCGTTCCAATTTTGGGAATTGTGTTTTGAATTTAAATAGTTGCCACCTTATGATTAAGTGCTCTAGGACACTAAGAAGCTTTAGAAGTTGAAGAACCAGAGTTTGGGTAAGGGCTAGAAATTATCTCGGGGGGAAGTTGTTAGGCACCCCCCAAGATCCACTAGTGTAGTTCCCGACCATATTATAATTGTGATTTCACGTAAGAAGTAAGCAAATAAGGGCTCAAGTAGAAGGATTTTTCACATAATATTGCAAGTACATTGAAACTTGAGGAAAAGTAAAGAGGGAGAAATTTTAAGAAAAGATTTAAACAATTCTGAAAAAAAGAAACAAGTAAAGGGGAATGGGGTCCTAGGTTTATGATTAATATGGACACATCAATATCATACCTAGTAATCACTCCTCAAAATAGGGGCTACAAGAGGTATTAGCACATCGGTCATCATATCAATATGTGCCCTTCCTTCCATGTTAAGGTATTAAAGCGCGGAATAGTATCGTTACTTATTGCATGCCATTACTTGCCCCAATCCTATCAGTCCCGGAGGCGTTAGAGCTACTAAATCCTAAAGGAGAGGGAGTTGGGGCTATTTAGAGTTTAAAAGGATAAGTCTAAGGCGACAAACAAGAACATATAAGCAATTAGGGGTAAAACAAATAGTAGTTAAGGCTCAAACAGGCCTCCTCATTTAAGGAGCAAATTATATAGGATGACTTCAAATACTAGTTATGGTCTGAATTAACTTTAAAGCGTTAGGACATGCTGATTAATCACATATTTCTCAGATGAGAAGTCCGAATTAGGCTTGTTCTAGTTGTAATTTATTAAGAACTGACATAGTTGATTAGTCACCTAATAGCTTGACTAGGTGAGACCTATAGGCATGGTATCTAACAGTGCAGAAGGTGTATTGGTTTTATAAACAAAAGTTCTGCAGATTTTGAACGACCTTATTTACTGATTTTAGACTCAGAGGAAATAGACAAAGCCGATTCAACTGATTAGTCCTATAGGCATGATTTCTAAGTGTTGTTGATTTTAAATGATTACATAAGTGCAGGATTCCTATAGGCATGGTATCTAGAATGAAGTTGATTATTATTAAACCTATGATTGTTTGCCTAATAACATGTATATGCAGAAGCGCGGAAAAAAAATGATCATGGTTTCTATATGCAGAAATGCAGAAACTTAGAGTATAGGATTTCTATATGTAGAAATGCAAAACTTATAGGCAGGATTTCTAAGATGAGAACGCAAAAGTTCAAGAATTCCTATGAACAAGTTATCTACATGAATGCAAACATTTACAAGTAAACTATAGGTATGATGTCTATGTGAATGCAAGAATAAGAAAATCCTATATGCAAGTTATCTACCCTTTGCATACAGTCATCCCCATCCCTTTCCACTAGCCATCCCAATAGTTATTACAAATTATTGCAGACCAAAATGAACCAGAAAAAGTAAAAATTACATTAGAAATTCAAGTTATACCTAAACAGCCTAATTCAGACTCAAGGTCTAACAATATGAGATAAACCAACTTCCAGAATCAGATTTCTGAAAAGCCTTTATCTTATTTGGGATGTGTCAAAGTTCCCAAGAGTCTCAAAGGGCCAGCTCTCAAATGTACAAGTTCAGAGGGAACTAAAGGTCCCAAAGCAAGGCTTATAAGAGGGGACAAAACTTTGGGTCTAAGAGTAAGTGTAAGTGCATAAAGAGGGAATTAGGAAAAGCCATGGCAGGCTGGTGGTCATGCCCACCAATTGGGAGTGTTGGCACACCCCTGACCAACCTGTTAGCCCAATCTTAGAAGTTAGGATCCATTGTGGATCAGGTTATTACCTGGGCAGTAATTTGGATATTGCCAGGCCGAGAACCTTGACTCAAACACACATAAGAGAATATGAGGTAGGGATTCACGATTGAAACAGATGCAAGGAAAGGACATACATAGTCTAATCACTGAACAACAATAGTAAAGTAAATAAAAATGCTGAAACTATGAAGTAAACACATAGGGGTGAAACAGAAAATTAAATAAGAACATACCGGTTTCAGGGAAAAACAAGTAAAAACAAGAGTCTTAAAAAAGCCAAGTTGCAAGCAAACAGCTCCAAAAAATCTAAAGAAAAATAAGAACATTGAAAGAGTATTGAACTCAAAGCAGTAAGTGTGTGGCAGTATTGAACTGGGAGTTAGAGACGAGTACTGAAAGTGTCTTAAGAGTGCAAAAGGGCAGTCCCTTTTATAGTGCAGAAAACAAGTAAGAGAGGTAAGGAAATATCATTGAAATAAATCTCCCTTTAGTTAGGGATTCTAATTTCGACGGGTAAAAACCAACTAAGGAAAGAAGTTTTGATTAAAACCTTTTCAAATTAGCAAAAAAGGGGTAAATACATAGAAGTCATTTAAGGAAAACATCCAATGGTACACGGTTTGTGACAAATATGGGAAGGGAATCAAGAAGGGATTGTCAAGTTATCTAGAAGAACGTTTAATCAAGGAAAAATTCAGAATCATAAGCAAAAGTGGTACAAGTCCAGTTTGCAGACTCAAACGAGTCTGAGAGTCTAGGGTCCCAAAGTGGAATCCTAACTCGCACATAAGAAATCAAAATTGCCAAAAATCCCCAAATCCTAGGGTTTCGAATTGAGTCAGACAATAGAGATGAGAAGGCAAACCACATTAGAGAGGCTCAGAAGTCTTTTCCAAAGACTTATGAAAAACAAACATATATGATAGAAAGAAAACTGATTCAAGGTCATGAGAACATGTTTGAGAAAACTCAGAATTTAAACAAGTTCAAAAGAAAGAGATGATATGAGCTTAACAAAAGTTGATGAAATATGCTTAGCAAGAACACAAATAGAGTTTAATAAACTAAACAAAATCAAAGAACTCAACCGTAAACACATATGGAAAGAATAAGGAAAATGTTGGAAATCATGTACATCTATTATATGTGCGCTTTGGTTGTATGAGCATGATTTTCAGGTATAGATTTTGATGAATGACAAACAATGAAGTCAAGTGTCAAACAACGATATAATATGACAATCAATCAAATGGCGAGAAGCATACTGATGACGGAATTGCATGAACAAGCCAAAGACGAGCTCAAAAAGTTCAAGACCGAAGACCCAAGACGTAGGTCGTTTGGTAGAACCAATGTAAGAACAACGCTTAAGTTATCTCGTCTTTTGGCTCAACATTAGGTCATCATAAACATGCATAAAACATTTGATTAAATCTTATTTATAATAAACATGCATCTTTGTGTTAAACCAAAATGATTTGTATTTTAGTCAAAATGGTTTTTAAACATGTCTTTTAAATATGGACCTAAACAATCAATTATATGCTTCTTACAATCGATTGTGTTTTTCAAAATAGCAAACAATCGATTATACAGTTTTAACAATCGATTGTATTAAGACAGTGTGATCTGAAGTTTTTCAATATAGCAAACAATCGATTATATACTTCTAACAATCGATTGTATTGAGACAGTACTTAAACTGAATTTTTCAATCAGCTAAATAATCGACTATATGTTTTTAACAATCCATTATAATCAGAATAATCGATTATGGTTTTTATACAATCGATTATATTCAGACCGTTCCCACAGAATCTTAAATTGATTTTTGAACTTTGAAGAACAATCGATTATACAGGTTTTACAATCAATTGTTTCCCTTAAAATCAGGAGTCTGTTTTTTGAACGGTCCTCAAACAATTGATTATGTAGGTCAGACAATCGATTGTATGAGCAAAAACTCAGGGATTTTATTTGTCAATTAAGCAACGGTCAGCACCACTTTTTCACCTATAAAAAGAGGTCTTTTGAGCTGATTTTAATTACACAACTCCTCCATACATTGTTATACATATTGATCATTTTCAAGCATCATTTTAGAGCTTTTGTTGAGCCATTTGATAGACAACTTTGTGTTGTTCATAGAGCTTATTGTGTATCTCTTTATCCACTCTATTGAGAGAGTATTTGTTGTAAAAGAGAGTTGTTTGAGAAGAACATATCTTCTCATTTGTTGGGTTTGCTAAGTACCCAAAGTCCCAGTGGTTGAAGTCTTGGGGTGAGGTATCCTCAAGCAAGTGAAGTCTTAAGGTGTGGTATCCTTGAGCAACTGTAACGGTTTGTTAAGCACCCGTAAGCTTGACGAAGATAGTGGAAATCTCGAGAGAGTCTCTCGGGGACTGGACTAGCCACGGGTTGTGGTGAACCAGGATACATCGGTGCGTTCGTTCCTTATTATTTACTTATCGCACTTATTTCATTCCTGCAATATTTTAAATTCCGCAAGTTTACGCTATTTTTTATTATAACGCTATTCACCCCCCCCCCTCTAGCGTTAAGCGTATTTTCTAACAATTGGTATCAGAGCCTAACTCTCTGAAAGCCTTAACCGGTTGAGAGAAATATATATTTTTCTGTTGAGAATATTGAACGCAGGAACGATGGATGAAGGACAGTCCACCACTTGTCCTCCACTATTTGACGGAACAAACTATACATATTGGAAGAGCGGATGAGCATCTTTCTCAAAGCAAACAGTTTTAGTTTGTGGCAAATCATCAAAAACGGTGAACCAATGCCAACAAAGAAAGTTGGAGAGACCACGGTTCCAAAGAAGGAAGATGAATATGATGCCGAGGATATCAAGAAAGTTGAAAATAATGCAAGGGCCATCCATGTATTATATTGTGTGGTGAATCCAGATGATTATCAAAAAATCTCTTGCTGTACAACCGCCAAGGAGATGTGGGATATGCTCGAGATCATTTATGAAGGTACGCCTCAAGTCCGAGAAGCCAAAATTGATTTCCTAACACATAAATATGAAATCTTTGAAATGGAGAAGGAACCCATTGGTGTTATGTTTGAACGATTTTTAAGAATCGTCAACGATCTCCATGCTCTCGGGAAAGTTTACACGAACAAAGATCTTGTTTGAAAAGTCCTACGGAGTCTCACTCCCGAATGGCGCTCCAAAGCCAATGCCATCCAAGAGTCGATGGAATTCACAGATATCACAATTGATGGACTAAGAGGTAACCTCGAAACTTATGATAGCACAATTCTCAATCCTTATCTTAGAAGCAATTCGAATTTCGCCTTCAAAGCCTAATCCTCTAAAAGAGAAGAGGTAAGTGATTCGGAAAGGGATGATGACAATATTTCCAATGATAAAATTAAAAAGTTTTGAAGGTATATGAAAAAAGACAAGAAAAAGAAGAAACACCATAGGCGCTTATCACAGGATTCGGACAGCTCAAGCGATGAAACCGCTGCATTGTGTCTCATGGCTAACGAAGTAGAAGAGGTAAGTATATCTAACTCTCACTCGTTTGAAGAATTACAAAATGCCTATGATGAATTGTATGGTGAATTTGTTAGTGCTTCCAAAACTATCATAGAATTGAAGAAAACACTTTCTTTGCAGAAAATACTTTCTTTGCAAGAAACAGATTTTTAGAAAACACTTTCTTTACAAGAAAAAGAGTTTGAAAAATCCTCTTCTTTGAAAGAAATAGATTTTAAAAAATGGACTAATGAAAATGATGTTCTTAAAAATAAAATTGAAGTTTTAGAAAAAGAAAATAATTTTTTGAAAAATGACATTGTTGATTTTAAAAATAAAATCAAGGAATTGAATGAAGCCTCTTCTATTGATAAATGTTCCAATTGTTCTTCTTGTAGTTCTTTAATACTAGAGAACACAGAACTTAGGAAAGCACTAGAAACACGTAGTGTTGATAGTCCTAAAATTGAAGATATTAAAAAGGATGAAAGTAATGAGGTCGGACCATCTAGAAAGAA
The DNA here is from genome assembly GCA_034376525.1 of Nicotiana benthamiana. Lineage (NCBI taxonomy): Eukaryota > Viridiplantae > Streptophyta > Magnoliopsida > Solanales > Solanaceae > Nicotiana > Nicotiana benthamiana. The sequence goes on along the minus strand of CM067324.1, from coordinate 23,426,396 downwards.
TTCCAGGAACCTCACTAATGAGTCTAAGATTAATTGTTTTAGACCACCTAGACACAATTCTAGGAATTTTATAAATGAGTCTAGAATGAATAATTTTAGACCACCTAGACATGACTCTAGGAAATTCAACGCTTCTAGGGGGGAACAACTTTAGATCACCTAGAACGCATTTGGCTCAACCTAGACATATGCACAATCCTAATGTTATATGTCACTATTGTAATCGGGCAGGACACATTGCACCCGTTTGTTTTGCTAAACATAGAGATTTATGTGTTGATTATGACTATTGTTACCCTAACCCCTAAGGACCCAAAAGAAGTTGGGTACCAAAAACCTATTTTTAGGTTCTTTTTACAGGTGTGCTTGAAGACTACAATATTGTAGTGGATGCACCAAGCACGAAACCTTAATGCATTTAGGGGGGACGTCGGTTAGTTATCGTATTTTGAATAAAAACGCAATGAGTTGATATGTGCAAATAATCTATATCAGTTTTGGATTGATACATGCTTTAACAAGTTTTATTTTTGAATAACAATTAGTATCAATTGGTTTTATAATAAATGATTGATTCATGTTTTGATGAATATTTTTAGTTTAAATAACAATTGGCATAGTTGAGAAAAATGATCGTTATTATTAGTATGCCATTTACTAATTTTTTATATGATCTTGTCTATAACGATTGGTATCGTCAATGGTTTAAATAACTTTTGGTATACTCTTTTTGCTAATGCCAAAAGGGGGAAGAATATGGGCGATATGCATGCTTTAATTGAGGGGGAATAGTAAATTAAGGGGGAATTATATTGAATTGATTATATTGAATTGGTTGCATAAATAATTGATTATATTGAATTGGTTGCATAAATTGTATGTTGAGATATAGCATGAATTTAGGGGGAATTCAATATGCATATCTTCCGTTGTTTGTCATTATTAAAAAGGGGGAAATTGTGGGAAATCATGTACATCTATGATATGTGCGCTTTGGTTGTATGAGCATGATTTTCAGGTATAGGTTTTGATGAATGACAAACAATGAAGTCAAGTGTCAAACAACGATATAATATGACAATCAATCAAATTGCGAGAAGCATACTGATGACGGAATTGCATGAACAAGCCAAAGACGAGCTCAAAAAGTTCAAGACCGAAGACCCAAGGCATAGGTCGTTTGGTAGAACCAATGTAAGAACAACGCTTAAGTTATCTCGTCTTTTGGCTCAACATTAGGTCATCATAAACATGCATAAAACATTTGATTAAATCTTATTTATAATAAACATGCATCTTTGTGTTAAACCAAAATGATTTGTATTTTAGTCAAAATGGTTTTTAAACATGTCTTTTAAATCTGGACCTAAACAATCGATTATATGCTCCTTACAATCGATTGTGTTTTTCAAAATAGCAAACAATCGATTATACAGTTTTAACAATCGATTGTATTAAGACAGTGTGATCTGAAGTTTTTCAAAATAGCAAACAACCGATTATATACTTCTAACAATCGATTGTATTGAGACAGTACTTAAACTGAATTTTTCAATCAGCTAAATAATCGACTATATGTTTTTAACAATCGATTATAATCAGAATAATCGATTATAGTTTTTATACAATCATTTATATTCAGACCGTTCCCACAGAATCTTAAATTGATTTTTGAACGTTGAAGAACAATCGATTATACAGGTTTTACAATCGATTGTTTCCCTTAAAATCAGGAGTCTGTTTTTTGAACGGTCCTTAAACAATCGATTATGTAGGTCAGACAATCGATTGTATGACCAAAAATTCAGGGATTTTATTTGTCAATTAAGCAACGGTCAGCACCACTTTTTCACCTATAAAAAGAGGTCTTTTGAGCTGATTTTAATTACACAACTCCTCCATACATTGTTATACATATTGATCATTTTCAAGCATCATTTTAGAGCTTTTGTTGAGCCATTTGATAGACAACTTTGTGTTGTTCATAGAGCTTATTGTGTATCTCTTTATCCACTCTATTGAGAGAGTATTTGTTGTAAAAGAGAGTTGTTTGAGAAGAACATATCTTCTCATTTGTTGGGTTTGCTAAGTACCCAAAGTCCTAGTGGTTGAAGTCTTGGGGTGAGGTATCCTCAAGCAAGTGAAGTCTTAAGGTGTGGTATCCTTGAGCAACTGTAACGGTTTGTTAAGCACCCGTAAGCTTGACGAAGATAGTGGAAATCTCGAGAGAGTCTCTCGGGGACTGGACTAGCCACGGGTTGTGGTGAACCAGGATACATCGGTGCGTTCGTTCCTTATTATTTACTTATCGCACTTATTTCATTCCTGCAATATTTTAAATTCCGCAAGTTTACGCTATTTTTTATTATAACGCTATTCACCCCCCCCTCTAGCGTTAAGCGTATTTTCTAACAAAAAACAACACGAATTAACATGTGAGTACAGGAATAACATATAGAGTAGAAAAGAAAATACAAAAATAGTGCATGTGTAGTAAAAGAAGTCAGACAAACACATGTAAAGAAAGAACTAAAGAATCAGAAACATGTTTTTGAAAAACCTTTCAGATACCCTGAATTGAAATTAAAAGATTTTGAAAAGAGAGTTTGGGGAAACCTTTAAAAAGTTTGATAGAACACATATATTTTCCAGATCTAAGAAAATAAGCAAGTAAAGAACCTCGGACAACTTAGGATTGCAGAGAAAACCCTCGAAATGTTAAAGGTCTTGAGGAAAGTCAGATCCTGAGTCGAAAAGACTCATATTGCTCGAATATGTCGGAGTTATGGCCGGCGAAGCCATAGATCTACATATCTGAGAAGGTCTTGGAGAGAACCATCGAAGACAGGATTCACAACCTTGAATAGATTAGGTCTAATGGTGAGAAAAGGTAAGTACAGACCATCCATGGCCTGAGACACCATGGATTTCGGTGGAAACATGGTAAGATAAGGTGGGAGACGATTAGGGTTTCATGAAGGTTCGAGAGAGTTTGAGAGACAAAGGGGTTCAAAGTCGGCGTCTCAGATGAAATGAATTAGGCTAAGGGGGTTTGGAAATTAAAAAAAGGAAAGGGAAAATTTTATGGCCATTGATCAAAATGATCAACGGCCTGGATCAAAGGGGAGCCGGGCGGGTTTTTTAATTGGGTCAGCGGTCGGGTGTTTGGGATTGAAATTGGGTTAATTTAAAGGCTATAGTTGAAAGGTAAAAGGGTTGTAGTTGAAATAGCCAATTTTTCCTTTTTATTTTATAAAAATAGTAATAATAATTTTAAAAGTAAATTAAAAGTACTGAGCCAACAAATAATATATATACTGGAAAGAATTTATAATTATAACATGCTATTAATTTTAAAGTAGGCTGTAATTGCAGATATATGCAATTTAGCTTTAAAATACCAAATAAATTTGTAAAAATATACAAAAATTACCTTAATTATATTTTGGCATAAATATGAGAATAAAATAGGCCATTCACCAAAATGATAATATTTGGGAATAATTATTGGATTTTATACTGCTAAAATAGATAATAAATTAATTTTGAAAATTTTTAAAAATTATGTAGAATACCAAAATACTTGGAAATTCTTATATATGCATGTACATACTATTCTAAAAGTATTTTGTATATGAAAATTATATAAGGAAAAATTGGGTATCAACAGCTACTTTTAATTAATTCGAACGAGGTCGAATATGAGTGTTTTAATTGGTGCAGTGTTAAACTTTGTGGAGACATAGGAAAACATCATGTGCTTTTTGTTGGCATATATATATTGGAGAAGTTTACACATTTTCTAGGCTGGTATTCCAGTTCCTAGTCTATCTAGTCCCTTTATTGGTCGATCGGGGAGAAGTATTCAAGGGGTCGAGCAATGAACTATCTAACTTGTGTTTTCACTTCCTCCTGCTTAACTTTCAAATCTCCTCCTCCTTTCCTCGTTAAAACCTCCCCGAGAAAACCCAATTGGGACAAAATTCAGGCGAGGCAAAAGAGTACGGCTCGAAGAACATCTTTCCTTAGAAGTTGAAGTACTTGAAGTGGGTGATGTTCCAGTTGTTTGATAGTAGTTTTACTTCCATCGTTTCCACTTAGAACGACTCATTGCTTGTTGTAGCCGTAATTTTGTATGGTCCATCCCAATTAGTCCCTTGCTTTCATTCTCGTGGATCCTTACTTACCTGTGTTTTGACTTTGAGTATGTAGTCCCCGACTTTGAGCGGTCTAACCTTGGCTTTTTTGTTGTATTATCGCTCCGTTTATTGTTTCTAGGCGACCATCCTTATGTAATCCATGTCTCTTTGTTCTTTGGCTTCATCGAGGTCTTGTCTCCTACTTTTGTCGTTTCGTGACCCACTCTCGTGTGAGTACCTTAGACTTGGTTCTCCAACCTCGACCAGTATTACTGCATCAGTCCCATAGACTAGTGAGTACAGTGTTTCTCAAGTGCTTGTTTTTTGCATTGCACGGTATGTGCGTAGCACTTCCGGTAGCAACTCTGGCCATATTCCTTTGGCACTCTCGAGCTTCTTATTTATGATATTTAATATTGACTTGTTGGAGGACTTCGATTTTCTTTTGCCCGCGGGATTATAAGGCGTGGAGAGTATTATTTTGATATGCCATTTCTCGAAGAACTCGACAATAGTTTTTCCTATGAATTGAGGCTCGTTGTCACAGTTGATTTCTTTGGGGAGGCCAAAATGACACACGATATTCTCTATATGAAGGCGGTCATTTCTTGCTTGCGTATTTAGGCGAATGCACCTGCTTGTACCCACTTGGAAAAATAGTTAGTTAAAACTAAAATAAATCGTACATTACCTCGTCCTGCTGGGAGGGGTCCGACGATGTCAATCCCTTATTTGATGAAAGTTCAAGGCGATGTGACTAAGTGGAGGTGCACGCTCGCTTGGTGGATCATGGGGGCATCATGGGGGCGTATCTTTGGCATTCTTCGTAAGCTTTTACAAAGTCGGCGACCTCTTTTTCATAGTGGGCCTGTAGTAGCCTACTCGTATGAGGCATCTGACTAGGGCTAGATTGTCGGTATGAGCTTCGTAGTGAACTTCGTGGACTTCATCCAGAATGCGTCTTGTCTGGTTTGGACCAAAGCATTTCTTTAGCGGGGCCGTCATATGTTCTTTTGTATAGATCGTTATTAATGACGTTGTACCTGGCCCCGCATTTGAAGCTTTTTGGCTTCTTTTTTATCGTCTGGAAACACATCGTTCTGCAAATATATGACAATACATTTGCGTTTGTCCCATGTTAGGTTTATAGTTCGTACCTCGATTTGATCGATTGTTGAGTGGAAGAGATTGACCATATTCCCTTCTCTGATTATGCTTTTAGTAGCCGCTGCTAGTTTGGCAAGCCTATCTACGTTGATATTCTATGCTCGAGGGGTTTGGTCGGGTTGGCATGCGTCGAACTCAGGTAACAACTTGCAGATCTCAGCCTGGTATTTTTGTAGTCTGTGTTCCTTGATTTGGAAAGTCCCTATGACTTTATTGACGACGAGCTGAGAGTCGCAGCAGGATGACTCTCTTCGCTCCATACTTAAGTGATAACTTTAGTCCTGCAATCACGCCCTCATACTCGACTTCGTTGTTAGTCATATTTGAGCATCTTATGGATTGGTGAATTACATTGCCTGTTGGGACTTCGAGCACGAGTCCCTGATCCCGACTTGTTAGAGGCACCGTAAATGTACAAAACCCATAGGTCAAGTATTTTGGGGGAAGTACAAGCGGCTTCCTTTTCGACTTCAAGCATTATTTTTGTGCTAAAGTGGATGAGCACTTGCGACTTTATCGATGTTCGCGGTTAATAGGTTATATCATGTTCACTTAATTCTATTGCCCATTTGATAATTCTGCCCAACAACTCCATTTTGTGCAGAATACTCCCTTAGGGGAAAGGTCATGACCATCGAGATTAGGTGACACTGGAAATAGGGTCTAAGCTTTTGTGAAGATACGACAAAAGCCAAGTCTAGATTTTTGAGGTGCGAGTACCTTGTTTCTGCATCAACCAAAGTTTTGCCAATATAACAAATGGGAAATTGCATACATTTGTTTTCTCGGTCCAGGACCACACTCACAGCCACATCGGACACAGCCAAGTAAATAAGGAGACGTTCCCCAAGTTCCGTCTTAGCGAACGTAGGTATGCATTTAATTCTTTCAAGGATTTGATACACTCGGACATCCATTTGAGTCCATTGTATTTCTTGAGTACACCAAAAAATTTATTGCATCTGTTAGAGGACTGTGAGATAAATCTCAATAGGGCGACTATACGGTCGATCAACTTTTGAATCTATTTCTTACTGGTTAAGTTCTTCGGTATTCCTTTTATATCTTTGATTTTCTCGGGGTTGACCTTGATGCCTCGTTGTGATATCAAGAAGCCAAGGAACTTTCTCGAAGGCGCACTTTTGGAGGTTCAATTTGATACCGTATCGTCTGAGTATGCCGAAGGCCTCTTTCAAGTGGTCAATGTGATCCTCTTTTCTTTTGTACTTGACCAACATATCATCGATGTAGACTTCCATAGTTATGTCTAGCCGGTCTTTGAACATTTTTGTCACCAACTTTTGGTACATCGCCCCTGTGTTTTTCAGTTCGAAAGGCATCACTCTGTGTAGTACGTCCCCTGGTGAGTGATGAAAAAGGTTTTTTATTGGTCTTCCTCCTCCATATGAATCTGGTTGTAGCCCGAGTAGGCGTTTAAGAAACTTAATAGCTCGTGCCTGGTTGTTGCGTCAATGAATTGAGTCAATATGGGATAGTGGGAATGTGTCTTTCGGGCAGGCTTTGTTCAGATCTGGGAAGTTACGCATCCGCCATTTCCCATTCTTACTTTTCACCATGAGCATGTTGGTAACCTATTAAGGGTACTTTGATTCTCTCATAGAGCCAATTTCCAACAATTTTTCAACCTCCTTAGGGGACCGCGTCATTTATTGCAGAATTGAACTTCTGCCTAACTTGTCGTACTGAGGGGTAAAATGGGTCGACGTTCAACTTATGCATCGTTATCACTTTCGGGATACCCAGCTTATCTTCATGGTAAAAGGAAAACAAGTCTGCATTGTTAGCTAAAAATTGATGGAATTTACCTGGTTCCTAATGTTTGTGGCCAATGTAGGCTTTTTTGCTGTGGTCGTCTTTGTCGAGTTGTATGGGGTCGAGATCCTCTATGGTTGACTCTATGGCCTCTATGATTTTGGGGCCTCTGATGAGACATTTCCCTTCGTCACCAACATACCCCGACCCTATTAATTCCTATGCCTCATCAGCTTTGTCCTTTAATTGTAGGTGTATGTGCAGTCTTGGGCGATGCGATTGCATTCTCGAGCAGTGCGTTTCTCTTCTCGGATACTGAATAACCCCTAAGGAGTAGGAAATTTGATAATTTAATATAAATTGGAAGGGAGGACTTTAATGGCGTGTATCCAAGGCCGACCTATGATAGCATTGTACGTCGTATCCTGGTCCATGATGTGGAACATGATCTCCAACGTGACACCTCCGGCCTGACGGGTAACGTGATTTCTCCAGATGTCCGCTCAACTACATTGTTAAAACCTGTTATTATGATACTACATAGCATTATCCTATCCTTGAGCGTCATTTGTGCGAGAACTCGAGTGTGGATAATGCAAGTGTCGCTCACATCATCAACCATAATACGTTTTACATCAGTATCTAAGATGTGTAAAGTAATAACAAGGGTTTCATAGTGAGGAAAGACCAAATTATGGGTATCAGACTCATCGAAGATGATACTCTCTTCGAGTTTGTCATATCGTTCATGAGTGATTGACCGTTTCAGCTTATGGGTGGTCGGGAATTTTATGTTGTTGATTGACGCATTATCACCTTTTACGATGATTATTTGGATGGTTCGAGCTAGTGAGGGTGGTTTTTGTGGGACCTGATGTTTTTCGCATCCTCAAGCAAAGTTTGCCCTTCCTCGGCCGCTCAGAAGTTCTTTCGGATGTCCTTGGTAAAGCATGTTCGCGACCTCTTGCCTTAGAGTGATGCAGTCCTCGGTTTTGTGGCCCTGTTCCTAATGGAATTCATAGAGGGCATTTGACTTTCTGTTGTTTGGGTCGGACCTCATCTTCTGCGGCCACTTCACCTTTGGGCTGAGCTTCTCCAGGGTATTGACTATTTCTGATGGAGAATTGTTAGCACATAGTAGTGGAGGCATACCTCCTTCACTTCATTGAGTCCCTTTTTGCATCCTAGATGGGTCGTCGTCATGACGGGGAAGTGGTATGATAGCGGCTCTAACATATGGTTGATGTCTTTCACGGTTGGGTTGCGGGTCTGCTTGGTCCTTTTTGTTATCATTTCTTCGATCTTTCCTGAATTCCATTTGGACTGAGGTTTGCTATTGAGTTTTACCATTGGGGTCGTCCTCATCAGCTCATACTTTGACGCAGTAGGCATTATGTATCTTATCCCAAATGGTTAGGGGATATGAGTCGGCTTAGCAATTTTCTGGTCGCCCTTGAACCGTTCTTGTTTAACCCGTTATGGAAAGATGCTAATGCCATTCCCTCTTATACATTTGGTAAGGTCATCCTCACACGGTTGAATCGGGCGAGGAAATCTAATAGTCCTTTACTGGGTGATTGTTTAATGGGAAAAAAATGGCATTTACCCTCGCCTCTTCTTTCTTAGCCCCAACATGGGCAGTTATAAACTTGTTGGCCATTTTATTGAACGTCTCTATGGAGCGTAAAAGTAGTTGTGATTACCAAGTTAATGCTGCCCCGGTGAGGGTTTCATCGAACTTCTTCAGCAATATGGAAGAAACTTGTCCTTTGGCGAGGCAAACTCTGACTACTAGATATGACCTCAAAATAAGATGGGGCAGGTCGGCGGGTGAGATGATAGGGGATAAGCTTCATGAGGTCATTGCCTTTCACTATGGTGACATAGTAGGTCACATGATCCTTATGGTCCGTCGTGCCATCATATATTTATAAGTATGATGATAGTTTGAAGGTTTTAGGTATGGCGTGTGGTGCAGCTTCATCATTGTACGGTTGCTCAATGAACCGGCCGGTGTCCCTTTTTGGTAAGCGTTTTGGGATGCCTGGTATTTTTCTACCCTTTCTTGATTCTCTTTTATTTGGTCACAAAGCATTTTTTTCTTGTTCTCCATCTCTTCCATCTTCCTCAAAATAGCTTTGAGGGTGTCGTTACTTGCATCACTAACGCTGTCAGTAATACCTGTCACAAGAGGAGGGTTGTGCTGCTTGTCTGTCACTGGCGCGGCATAGAATCTCGCATCTTCTATTTTCGTCCTTTGGGCGGGCTTGTTGAGAATGTTGGTCAGTGTTGTGGAGGTAGAGGCCCCTTTACTGTGTTTTCGTGTGGGAGAGGTGAACCACTCTGCCTGAGGGAGGGATTTGGCGTCACATCCTCAATATCTATTTCAGTGACTTCGTTGATGGTGTTTAGGAGGTAAGACCAGCTACTGTCTTCATGATTTCCTCTCCAATACCTGCCATGTTAAGCTATGCACGCAAGAAAAGACAAGGTTTTGTGTTATTTTCTTTTAGATCTGAAAGAAACTAAGACTCTAACTAGGAAATCCCCACAGAAGGTGCCAAATTGTTTGACCAAAAAATAATAATCTTTGGTTAAACTAATTAATCAGTTATTAAGGAGAGTTAATCCTAGTTAAAGCTAATAACCTCAAATCTTGGGTTGACAGTACGAAAGGTATGAGCAGTGAAGAAATGGAATTAATGTGCAAGCAATAAATGCGTTGAATGTTATAATGTGCATGAAGTGCCAAGTATTAAATAATAATAAATGGTAATAAATGTAAATAAGGAGAAAGATTCAACAAATACTGAATGAGGTGAATGATTCCCCTCTCTGAACATGATGAATGACAAGAGTTTAAGAGAAATTGAGTACTTTCTCGTATCGGCTGGAAATGACAATAGATAATCCAAAAAGGTTGAATCTCTTGAGAAAGTTGTTCTTTGTATTTATCTAAAAGGCTTACTTTTCAAAAGTGTTCTTATCATCATATTACATGTCTTTTGCCTTATCCCTCGTACTATTTATATGTGATATTCCCAAAGAACTCTAAAAAGTACAAGCATAGAGAATATACAATAGAATATTCCCTTTGAGGATCCCAAAACAAAACTATACATTACTCCTATCTATACTGCTCGGGCCCTAATGGGCCGCTCATCGGCTCATTCCGTTGATCACTGGTCGACCTCAGCCAAACTACCCGTGGACCAAAAACATATATTTAGCTAATTAAAGTTTAAATGTGTTTAATTAAATATCGCAAGGACCAACATTATAATTTACCAATAATTGAGGGGTCAAAAGTTACTATCCTAAAATATTTTCCATACATTGTTTTATAAATCAGACAGCACTTGCGCATAGTTCAGACAAGCTTCTTGACAGTGGAGTATCATTTTGGAATTCGCATATCTGAAAATCCGATTATCTTTGTACTTTATATTTGGCTCTTAAGCCTTAACCCTTAAACCAAACGTATCATTGATTTGCAAATCGCTCATGATAATCATCTCAACATGCCGAATTTCTTTGGTATGATTTTAACCCATACAATGTGTTTCTTAAATATTTTTAAATTATAAATTATTGTGACTTATTATAATATTATGTAATTTTAAATATGTCAATTTTATATAACAAAGTTAAAGAATATTTTCCTTATTTAACTTTCAAAAATTAAGAACTTTGACCCTCGTATTCAAAATCTTGTCATATTGTCACACCTCCTTTTGTTACGGCTACCCCGAAGGATGACACGTATAATGGAGTTTTTCTAATTAAAGTGACATTTTTCGAAATGGGATTATTTTATTTATTTAGAGTCGCCACTTGGGATAGGTTTGGCTTTTGGTATCCCAAGTCACCGATTTATTAAGAATCCCAAATCGAGGAAATCTTTCAACTGCCCAAATGGAGTATGCGAACCAGAAATTCTAAGTAAGGAATTTCGTTGACCCGTGGGAAGGTGTTACGCACCCTCGGATACCGTGGTTCTAGCACGGTCGCTTAAACTATTATAATTGGCTAAAATTCTAATTTTTTATACATGTTCATCCTATAGTGCAATTTTAAATTATTTGCCGCTTTTAATATATATTTTTTAGGAAATTTGCAATGTCATTAAAACACATCGTGAATCACGTCACATAAATGCGCACGCAATTTTAGACATATTTCAACTCCATTGAGATTTGGATTTGAGTCACATAAATGCGCACCCGAGTTTAGGAAGATATTTTTATTAATAAATTCGCGCCTATAGAAAATACATCTTTAAAAATTTGTGGAAGGCCGTGAAATTCGCTAAATGGCACCTTTATTTTTTTATATATTTTACTAAGTTAAGGAGCCTCGCGTGGTGTTTGATTAAGTTAACGTGGCTAACTTTATTTTATAAGGGCAACCTAAAGCATATTAAGTTTTCTATTATTCTTGTATCAAGAAATATCCTAATAATTTATACATGAGTAACATACTTGGAGGAATTCAATACTTGCATTTTCCAGCCTCATTCGTGGCTAATTATGCACATTGGGCTTCATCTTTAGTTAGCCCAGGAATATGTATTGTTTATACTACAACTGGAAGCTATTGGGCATTCCAATTGGGCCCAAAAGCATTGGACCAATGAGTCCACTATAGGAAAATATCAGCGGCCCTTTTTCGATTGTACCACAGTCATTAAAACTATCACATGATCATTATAAAATATACTAAAAGCATTTTAATAAGGAAGATGCTAAGAAGGATTTCACATCAGATTTCAATTTAATATTTGGAGAAACAATTTGAAATACTTATCATTCAGAGTATACGTATGTTCAATTGTCGAATTCCTAATATAACTCAAATTGCAAACACTAAGCTAACTTAGGATCAACTATTGCAAAATCTACTGGAACTTAAACGAATTAAAAACATAGTCCTGATACAGTCCATAATTAATACATATTCATGTTCATTGCAATCACCAAAAATTCTAAAAAAAATAAATACAGTTATAACATGGAATTGAAACAAAAGTATTATCTTCCTCATTATCAGCCACAATCTCGAATATACTTAGGCACTATTTCTTAGCTTTTGAGTGAAGATGGATACCTGGAATTTCATCAAAAATAGAGTGTACGAGTAAGGTTAAGAGAATAGCAAGCCAAAAACAGCAGCCAATCAACCAATAAAATCCCAGAAAAAAACTCAGGAAGTTTTAGAGGGCAAATAATACCAATAAATCTCTAAAGCAACTCAATATAAATCGGAAGAGAACAACACCAAAGAATTTCTGAAGAATGTATAAGAGGCTAATATGTATTTTATATATTCTAATTCACTAAGAGCTTTAAAGGAAAAATCTTCTAAAAAAATCTCAAAGTCCCCCCAAATGATCAGATTGTTTTCTTTTATAATTGAAGCCTTAGGGCAACATCATTTTCTTGTTTTCCTTTTAGTGCCTTATACAATTTTCAGTTTTTGTCTAATAGTCCTTGGTTTTCTGCCTCATGTCTCAAGTTTGAGACAGAAATTATACTTAAACCCCTCGCTAGAATGTACTAGGAGTTTGTTACAGGATTATTTATATTCAAATACCCTTAATACCCTGTCCCTTTTTCTAATTACTGACCTAAGGGTTTTAACCTTGGTTTTCTTTTGTTTGATCACATCTGACCCTAGTTAGTTGCATTCAAGTTATGGGTCAAAATCAAGTCTGAACTACAGACTTGATCATGTAAAAATAAGCAATCAAAGAGTTTAAAAATCAATGCAACTTATGGATTCAAGCAATCATCTTAACGTGAATTTTACACTATTCAGTAACAAGGGATGAAACCAATTATCTCAACTCTCAGAATCATATGAATACTCATGAAAACTAGACACCTAATGGGTGGATATGCATGTTCTTACATGTCAAGACCAATGAACCAAAATAAATTAGAAAAGGGACTCAATCAACTATGCAAGACTCATAAAAATGACCAACACTCAGAAGAGAAATAAACGGAAAGTAATGGGTATTCAGGATACATGTAAATAAAAACCAAAGAAATGAAAACAAGACTAGTATCAAAAGTTAAAATATTCAGAAAACTTAGCCTAATAAATGCAAATTAGACAAGAACCATGATAGGTATAAGATTCTAAAAGGAGACCTACCCAGAGTTTCAAACATGGTATAAAACAAATAAGAAACCAAAGATGAGCATTTGATCAACCATTCAGAGTTTTCAGAGATGAACAAATAAAAGTCAGGAAACAAGGATGATCATGAGATCAGACTACTCAGAACATCAGTAACACTAAAGGAAACCAGAAGAATAACAGGCAGGAATGACTACTTTAAGATAAAAATACAGAAAACAAGTAAAATTTAAAGAAAACAAAGTAATTGAGACAAGAAATATACACAAAATATAAGCATTGAGAACAATTAGAAAATAGGACACTTAGCTTTCGTGCATGCAACCCTAACTTGGAAATTTTCCAGTTCCACGACTCTCTGACCCCCTTTGAGAGGTCTTTAACTTCTAAGGCATTTTTCCTTGAGTATCGAAGAGGGAAAAGGGTTCGGGGGAGGGGGGGTTTGTTGATTTTGAGACAAGGTGAGGTCTCACATTTGGTTTTCCATTGTACCCAATTGTGTTTAAGGGTTGTGGGTGGTAGGGTTAGGGATAGGAATAGGAGAGGATCATCTGGGACTAATATGACCGGGTTTAGGTGAGTTTTAGGATTTAGGGTTAGTTTCAATTTGATATTCGAGCTGGTCTGTTAAGATTCGAAGGGTGTGGTTTAGATGGTTGGAAAGAGGGAGGGGAGGTGGTTCAGGGGTGTTGTTTTGGGTTGGTTTGGGGCTGGGTCGCCAGAGACGGTGGTGTCGGCGAACCCTCTTTCGAATATTCGATGAGTTTGGCACTTGTTTGAAGAAAACCAACCACGGGAAGGGAAAGAGGGGGTCGAGGTGGTCCAGTGGTGTAAATCTAAGGTTGTTTGGTCATTGGCCGCCGCCGTGAGGCGATTTCCCGCGGCGGCGTTAGGGTGGTTGGTGGGTGGTCAACGGTGGTCCTATGGTGGTGCCGGGATGGTGTTACACCAGCGATATATGTACGAGGAAGACAGGTTTGTTAATTTTGAGACAAGGTGAGGTGTCAGATTTGGTTTTTCATTGTACCCAATTATGCTTGAGGGTTGTGGGTGGTAGGGTTGGGGATAGGAATAGGAGAGGGTCATCTGGACTAATTTGACCGGGTTTTGATGAGTTTTAGGATTTAGGGTTAGTTTCGATTTAATATTCGAGCCGGTCTGTTAAGATTCGAAGGGTGTGGTTTAGATGGTTGGAAAGAGGGGGGGAGGTGGTTCAGGGGTGTTGTTTTGGGTCGGTTTGGGGTTGGGTCGCCAGAGATGGTGGTGCTGGCGAACCCTCTTTCGAATATTCGAGGAGTTTGGCACTTGTTTGAAGAAAACCGACCACGGGAACGGATAGAGGGGGTCGAGGTGGTCCGGTGGTGTAAATATGAGGTTGTTTGGTGACCGGCCGCCGTCGTGAGGCGATTTCCGGTAGCAGGGTGGTTGGTGGGTGGTCAACAGTGGTCTTATGGTGGTGCCGGGGGTGGTGTTACACCGGCGATATATGTACGAGGAAGACAGTTTTGGTATCTGAATATACAGAGACATTTGTTCATATATATAGGGGCTTGGGAATGATTCAGGGCCGTTGGATGGCCTATAATCAACGGCTATGATGAACCACCCCCAAAATGGTGATGTTTTGGGGCATCCCTTTTGGACTGGGTCGGGGGTCAATTGTTGGGCTGAGTATGGGTGTTTTTACACGGGTTAAAAGACTTGGGCCACCCAGGTCTGGCCCAATTGTGGCAAGCCTGGGTGATTTATTAAAGAACCCCTTTTTTTTGTTTTTTCTCATTTATTTTATTTATTTTTAATTCCTAATTGTATTGTTTTTAAATTCTAATTGAGCTAAATAACCTAATAACTAACCATTGTGCAAAAATAAATAAAATACCACAAATGAAAAATTAAACATGAAAAATGCAAAACAATTAAAATGCCGGAAATGCCATTTAATTTTTTTTGTGATCTTTGTATTTGCAAAAATAAACCTAATTACCAATTAATCTAGCAAAATATGAAATTAAATCCTAAATGCTTATGCAATTTTGTATGTTTTATGATTTTATGCATGCATTAATGAAAACACACTGACACGAGAAATTAAATCCTAAAAATAAATATTTAAAAGAAAAAAATACTAAACTTGAGAGTTCTGTAGGAATCGTCTCAACAGCGTAAAAATCATATGCTCACACATATAAAGCAAACTGGGGAGTAATAAATAGGTCATATTCTCCACTAGATTTTATTGAACTAATCTTTCCTTTGGTGTATAGTCTGTCATGTGCTGCCATGGTAGTCGGTAGATTATACACAAATTAGAAGAGTATATTCTCAAGTAAGCCAATTTACAAGGACTTTTAGTATGATTTCCTCTAACAAATTATCTGTCGTTCATTAGAGGAATCTATTATTTTCTATACAAAAATGAAACTCCTAATTAAAGATAAAAGGAGAGATTTTGGAGTACTTGAGTTCTTAGTACAAGTTGGAAAATCAGAATAATAGAAAACAACAAAAATAATCGCTTATGTTCGGAGAAAAGCTCAAAATAGTCTCTTAAATAACACCCTACACAATTTTAATCCTTCTAAGTCTGCCAATATATGAGCATGTTTAGTATTCATTAAGTATTTAACAAATTCTTATTGTTTAACTTAGGATAATTATGTAAAAAAGAATGATTGAACAAAAACTCGTATTCGGAGATGAAGTGTTTGCAATTTCTGTTATTTATGATCTATCTAGTATTTGATGCAGTTTTCTAAGGTACAATTTCTGTTAATTTTAGTATTTATACTATCTAATGCATTTTTTCTGTCTTAATGGTTATGGTTAAATCTGCCTTTCATAACTTTTGTTAAATATTTGAAGGAGACTAACTTTTCATAAATTTAAAGGATCAAAATTACTTAGTAGTATATTTAAAGGACTACATTAAACCTGCTCCAAAACATACGGTACGATTTTCGTTATTTTCGATCGGAACAACCTCAACTAACTTTACCACTAGTCTTTCATCCTTTCTTCCTCCTTTCCCTGTAAGCAAATTCAATTTCCTCTCGGTCGTCGGCGGTGGACTAGTCGCCGGCGCGTTGATCTCTTCAAAATCTCCGTCAAAGTGATCGGAGCATATGTGACTTACAGTTACACAATCAGAGACACAATTATATTTGATAGATTGAGAACGAGAAATAGAGAAAGAGGGAGAAGGGTGAGGGGGGAGGATGATTACGAGATCGAATTTGGCGGAGCAGCTGAGAGAGTATCAGATTAGATCCAAACATGATTGGGCTTCCGTCTCTTTCTTCTCCTCCATCTCCTCTAATCTCACTTCTTCTTCTAGGTATTGCATCGCATCCTTTTTTTATTTTCTATTCAGTTCCAGTTTAGGGTTTATGCCTTTCAATTAATGTCTCACTCGTTGGATTTTCCTGTCTCTTTCTGGGCATCCTTACATCAACTACGGACTTTTTAGGTCATCCTTTTTCAGTCTGAATTATGAGATGCTCGTGGCTATTTGATTTAGAAACTTTTATCACTCGGAATTTTTCTAATGGCATCTTTATTTTGTCTAGAAATTTGTATATATAGACCTAAACCCTGTGTTAGAAGTTTAATTGTTGAGTATTTGTATGAAATGAACTTGAAAGTGCAAAGCGGATATAGAGAATTCATATAACCGGCTCTATCTAGTTTGAGATTGAGATGTCCTATTGTTGTTGTTGTTGTCATTTGGCCTTTATTCTTGTAATTGAACCAAATTGGGCTTATAAGCCAGAAAGATCAAATTTTTATATTGGTAAAGTGAAGATTTTGCGTGTCAATGTTCTCATGAAGGTATTGTTGGACTTGGCATAAAGCGTCAGAAAGAAATGTAGGCCTTTAGAACTTGTGGGCGTAACATGCTTAGTGTTTGTGCATCTATAAAAGCTTCTCATTTAGGATTAAATGGGAAGTTAAGTTTAAAGTTAACATGCCATTCTTTTTGGAAGGTCTGATTAGGAAATTGTACCAAACAAATTGGAATGGAGGAATAATATCTTTATGGCTAAGAATTGCAGCTTTTGAATGAGATGGATTATATTGATTTGGAAATGCCTGTGTAGAATCTGTCAGTAAATTGGTCATTGAGTTTAATTGTTCAATTTAAACATACTATGTCATTGAATGCTAATTATGAAATCCCGATGTAATTTGGAATGTAGGTTAAGTTCTTAACTACCCGTTTCCTTCTTTAATACACCAGTATACCGAGTAGAGATTCTATACCAATTAATTGTTGCATAGCTACAGGGAAAGCAAGGTGAGATCCCATATGCTAGACATATCAGCACTATGGGAAGATGTCATGTAATGTCTAAAAAATTGTGCATTCATCTCTACATGATCATATCACCTTTGTTCTCCAAGAGTTGAAATAAACTATGTGACATGTGTCTTCTACTTTTCGTCCTCAATATTCTCAATATGTCAACTTTCAACACCCTAGAATAGCCGCAATAACATATGCAGAGTATGACCTTTCTGTACTCTAGCAATCAAATAAGTACAGTTTAAAGGCACAAAGTAACCAACTTTGAGAAGGATAAAAAGGAGTTTCTAAAGCGTCTTAAGCACTTTACTTGTAGATGAGCACACTGTTTCTAAAGCTGCCCATTGTCATTGGACTAGAACTGCACTAGTTATGCACACTATAAGGACTATTAGTGATCCATATAATAGAACATGGATAATTTTGGTTCAAAGCCTAAACATAAGAGAATATTCTGGGATTTTTCTCTTCCCGTAGTGATTACTGAGTTCCAGTTGTATCCTTGTAAACACATCTACAACCTTGTTATGCTCCCCCTTAGCAGTTATTGTAACCATGTTTCGACCGACAAGATGTTTTGCTTCCCAACTGCACATCCACCTAGTAATTCTGTTGCTATTCCTATTGAGGTTGTATATAAAGTAAGGACGAGTAGTTGCTCTCTTGGACTTTGAAGCATCTCTTTTTTAAAAAAAAAATTATAAAGCATGTACATCTAGAGCTAGTGCTAAACATTTTAATATGCATTCTATCAGTCTAAGTTCCCCTCATGTTGATTTGTATTGACTTCCACCCAACAATGACAACAGAACTACTACTACGCTTTGTTCCCAACTGATTGGGCTGCTGTATGAGTGTCTGTTATCCAATTTGCTCCATTTGGTTCTTTTCTATTCCACTACTTATTTAGACACGTTAGGACTTCTCTAAAATTGGTTACTTTAGTAGATGCCAACTGATCATCTTACCAAAGGAAGCATGTATTGGATCTTAATAGGGTTTTCCCTTCCAAGAGGTCTGAAACTCTTCTTTGTACACGAGAGAAGTTTATTATGATAGAAAAGAACCGTGATTGAACTCGCATAATAATAGTTATCGGAAAAAAATCTTCAAGGAATCCATTCTTAAGCGGAAGAAGATAGAAACATCTCACTCATATAGGACTTGATCTTCCCCCCAGCTTTTAGTTTGATCCTCTGGACGAGGTGAAAAGCTTAGGATTCTAAGACCGGGTTTTTCTTTTTGACAGATTCCTTGAAAGACAAGTAAAATTTCAAGCCCATATGGAGGCTACAAATGTTGGACTGGTAAAAATGTTTGAAATAGACCTCCTTTATGATATTGTCGTCACTCGTGCACAATGAGCTAGATAAGGACATGAATGAATTGGATCCTTGCTGCTTGTTCATAGAGCTACTTAGAAGTTGTGAACTGACACCTTTTGCTACTGATGAACTAGTACGGTGCCTGCCGGTCACCTTAGGACTAATGATTGATTTCTTTAACAGTTGTGATGTGTAAGTATTATCTTTTACAACATAACATTATATTTGCTGAATGTATAAATACATTGCATGAGAAGCAGCTTTGTTCATCTTCTCTCTTGAGTTCTATTTTCTTTTCATATTTTTCACTTCTGGCAGTAATTTTCAAATTGCCTTGTCTTGTGCCTTCTGTCCACCTTATTTCATTTTCCTATTCTGTTGATGCAGGGTGGATGTCGTCATCTTTGTGGTATGGGAACTAGTTATTTTAGCATTTCTGGTTTTCTCTGCCGTTTCATTGTACTTCAGGCATTTAAAGATTGCTTTGATCTTAGTATGTGTCACCTCGCTATTGCTTTTATGCATGAAAATCACAAAGCAAGTTAGGTCGGCCCGCAAAAAGAAGCGAAGGATGCTTCTTCCATTGTCGATGTAGAGACGTAGGAAGTAGTGTTATTCTACTACAAGCGAACAATTCTTTTCCATGTAAATTACGAAGAATCTTGATCATTAATTTGGTCCTACTTCTTTTTTAAAAAAAATTAAACATGATATGGAAGAGAGACAAGCTGACTGAATGATAAAGATGTTGGGGGTTAGTTTCACTTCATGATGGTTCTCTTGTCCTATACGTTAGGCATTGAGGCCCATTAGAATTTCTTCTTGTAGGTTTATCCTCTGTTGTCAAATTTCCCTGTTCCTTTTTTTTATATCTAACTCTATTCAGCCACCAACTTTAGAGAATCTTCATCTTATTGATCAGATGCAAGAAGTTTGGCATTCAAATTAATATGGTGCTTGATCCTTTTCGGACTGTTGCTATATATATGCACGACGATATTTGTTCTTTAAGGTATTTTTTTCCATCAAAGCTTGTTTGCTTATGTTCCTAGATCTTGTCATAGTGCTAGCCATAGTTTGTCTATTGTTATTTGTCTCTGGTTATGATGTGTGCTTTGCAGTTGGCGTAGTTATTATCTTTTGTCTTGAATTGAACATTCTTTACTTAACTATCCGTTATTATCTTTTGTCTGGAAGATAGTTTACTTGACTATCTTCTTGATTTAAAGTTTAAACGAACGGCTAACTGCTTTTAAGGAGAAGCAACTTTACACTTTTCTGTCTGCACAAAGGAATGCAAAATGTTTGTTGTGCCTTTTGCTTTCTAAATCTGCTAAATAAAGATTGATGCAACATATCTGGTACTTTTGACTAGTTAATGTCTTTCACCTGCAGTTGGATACTGTTAAGATACTGCTATTCCATTTGTATGTTGTCTACAGAGCAGTGTTTTTTTTAAAGTTCTATAAGTCTATTTGCCGAGATGATGACTATAGTCTATACCAATAGAGAAATCGCAGTAATTATACTAGAAGATCGAAGGTAGAACATAGAGCTCTAAACCCCATTTATGAATGAAAAAGGGCAGCCCGGTGCAAGACATCTCGCAGTCATGCAGGATCCAGGGGGTAAAACTCATTTATGTGTATTACCAATAAACTTCAACATACTATAACTAGAAGGCCAAATCCTAAATTTAAAGTTTGGACGTCGCAAGCTTTATTAGATCCTTCCCGAATGCCAACTTCCCTATCATCTTGCATGGAGACACCTGCATATACAAAAAGAAAAGGTTAAATTTAGCCATGGTAGCAGCAAAGCCTCTAACCCTGCAGGAGAAACCTACAAGATCAAATCATATTTTGTCAGAGAACATAAACTAGCTCAATGTTAAGTATCATTGATAGTTCAATCAACTGTATGCCTCAACTTCAACCTAGTTAACATCGGCTATATGAATCAATCGTATCCATTACGATGAATTAAAGTCAGTGTCAAACTATTGCAACCCTCCTCCTATATTCAGACTTGAGAATGGCTATGATTTTCGCATAGGGCTGAAGTAAGCCCTTCAAGTAAATTGGACATTATCATTGGACCAACTGACTCCATATGAATGCAGAATTGTGTACATAAAAGAATGAGAAACTCTTTATCCTCTTACTTGATAACTCTTATACTTGATCAGCTCCTTCAGCCTATCAATCACAAAAATGAAACCACCCTCATCAATGTAGCAGAGATCTTCAATTCTTAACCATCCATGTGAATCCATTGTGGAGGTAGTTGCTTCTTCATTACTGAAGTAACCTGTTTGCAGTGACCAATAAGTCCATTAATGTATATTCCAGAAAACACGGGCAGAGCCAGAGTGTGGGATGTGGGTTCCGTAAACCCAGTAGCTTTAGTTCAAATTATGTATTTGTCTTAAGAAATTCATTGAATATATACAAATTATTAATTTAGAATCTAATAATCCAAAAGGATTACAATTCTGAACCCACCAGCTCCAGATTCTGACTCCGCCTCAGTAAGCAAAAAGGAAAATTCAATGCAAGAAAAGTACTGCATGAAAATGCTAGAAAAGCACCAACAGTTTCCAACATGTCCTGCATAAGACTGTCAATCGATATCATCTTTGGGAGTTTGTGAGTAGTTCAGCAGCAAAAATAGGATAGGAGAAATAGTATGTTTTAGCAGATATAGATCTCTAAATTTGGCTTACAACAATGATCAAGTTACAAATGACCCTAATCTTTTGGAAGCACATTGACCAGATCCAACTTTTCAGTGAAAGGTCTATCTTTTCGAATAACTATTTTTAGTACACTTTTCTGCCATCACTTTGGAAACATTGATTGAATTCTCTCCCTTCCTTAGGCTTGTGCTACCTACAATCCGAGAGAAAATACTATATATCCAAAGCAGTATGCCAAGCCAGCTAGCACCCTTTCGATGAAAAATTATATTGTGTATATATATTAAATACTACTTTATATGGTTATATATTATATTTTAGATATTTTTAACACAATTAACTGAGGCAGTCCAATAGTTTAGGTGTTGAAAGTAACGTGATGTTCACGAGTTCAAAGTTTTGCCATTTTGTTTAAATTTGTGTAGAAATAAACAACTAATCTTAAAAGTAATTTTGTAACTAAAGGTAATTTCTTAAATAAATTTTATAATTTAAAAGTCAATATCTACACAAAAAAAATCAACAAAAGTTCTCTACAGACTACAAACCCTCTCGACTCTCTTTTCTTTGGTTTTATACTTACTTTTATTAATAAAATTTCTAATATTGCTTTTATTATTTTAATTTTAATTTATAAAAAGTATGGTTCTATTAAAGATTTTTTTATTGTTTAGTTATTTATTGGCCATAGTTTGATCTAAAAATTTTGATACACCATTTATCGACAAAAAAATCATTGACTTGTTTGAACAACCTTGATGGAACTTCTAGTTATACCATTGATCCAAAGAGATTCTAAGTAGACGTGTCAATGAATTTTTAAAAATCGACTAAACCGACCGAATCTTACTGAACCAATTACTAGATTTTTTTTAATAAAATGGTAAGTTTTTATATAAACGTATAACCATACTGAACAATAGGATGTGTTTTTAATTTTATAAAAGATAAACCAAAAAAATATCAAATTGTACCAAATAAATTAATTTATATATAAAATATATATTTTATATACTAAGTTTAAAATTAACAAAGCATTAAACTTTGTTTCCAAGGTCTTGGATTATGGAAATTACCAAATAATTAATATCCAAAGTCTCAACTTCCAATCCTAATCAGCTTCTCATATCGGAACTTAGTTCCAATATCTTAAGTAGCAAGCGAAGGGGAGCCTTGGCGTAACTAGTGTTGTCATGTGACCAGAAGATTACGGGTTCGAGCCGTGGATATAACCTCTGGTAGAAATACAAGTTAAGAGTGTGTACAATAGACTTTGTGGTCCAACCCTTCCCTGGACCTCGCGCATAGAGGGAGTTTAGTGTACCAGACTATCTTTTTTTTAATATCTTGAGTAGCAAGCCATTAGGTATTCCAATGATTTTAAGTAGTAAGCTATAAAGGTATTGAATATCTTTCCTCTCATTTAGATTTTTTTGTTGGATATTAAACTTCTAATAAGCTTTTACTCGTATAATTTATATTTCTCTTGTCTTCGCGTAATTTAGCTGAGTGTTTGCCTGTCAAGAAGTCTCATGTTCAAAAGATGAGTGTAGTAGAAATCATGATGTTGAGATGGATGTGTGGTCATACCAGAAAAGACAAGATCAGGAATGAAGTTAGCAGGGACAAGGTGGAGTGGCATCTGTGGAAGCAAAGTTACGGGAGTCGAGGTTGCAACGGTTTGGCCACACGAAGAAGAGAGATATAGATGCACCGGTCAGGAGGTGTGAGGGGTTGACCATGACAGGCTTGAAGAAGGGCAGGGGTAGGCCTAAAAATTATTGGGGAGAGCTGATTAGGCAGGACTTGTCGGTGCTTCGTCTAACCGAGGACATGACTAGCGATAAGAAGGTGTGGAGGTTGAGGATTAAGGTGGTGGGCTGACAGATAGTTGCGAGTTTTATATAGGTTCACCGGTAGTACTAGTAATATTTTTGTTGTGGGTTGAAAGTTACTTCCTTCTAATTTGTTATTGTATCTAGTACTTTGCAACCATATCCTTTATTTTTGTAAATTGCTATTGGGATTGTTGCTCTTTGATTATTACTGTTTGATGCTACTTTTTCTTTCCTTTTGTTCAATATTGTTGCTCCCTGATGATTACTATTTAATGCTAGTTTTTCTCGATTTCCTCAATTTTTTGGTTTATTTTTCATTTTTCTTTTAGTTATATTGTTCTCGAAAAAAGAAATAAAATAATCACCAATTGTCCGGTTGATTACTATTTTTCTAAATAATCGATAAGGAATATCAATTGTTTGTTTGAATCATAATTCCAAGACCTTTCGTAATAAAAAATGACAACAAACATATAATACAGCAAAACACATAAACTTGATAAATCTCAATATTAAAATAATCACTAATAATATGAGCAAACTGACAAACAATTAAAATAATCTTTACCAAGGTATTTGATTTTTTATTTTCTAACATCAAATCAACCGAACCATACCACAAATTACTTTTTTTCTTCGGTTTGATTTGTTCATGGTTCGATTTAGCTTGAACACCCTTATATAATACCATCTCTTTTTATTCATCCAAAATGAGTTTCAACACATTTGTTTATTTATAAATATGGAAGATGAGATAAAAAACCTTATTTATTTGGTTTTTTTAAATTTTATATGTACTTGGCTAGTTATAGCGGAAAAATTCAAAAATAGTCAGATTTACAATTGATAGTTCAAAAATAACTCAGTTTCAAAAGCAATCGAAATTTAGTCACTTTCAATGTAAAGATAAATCTGAGCGAAAACAATGTTCAAAACCCGAAAAATACGCAAGTGATTATGCTGGAGTTCCAGCATAAGTGTACTTGAATTCCAGCATATTATACCGGAGTGCTAGGATAAGTATGCTAGAACTCCAACATAATATGATAGAGTTGCAGGATAAGTACACTAGAACTCCAGCATAATATACTAGAGTTACAGCAAGTATATTGGTCCAGCATAATATACTGGAGTTTGGAGCACCGGTGCTCCAGTCTCTAGTATATCATACTGGAGCCAGCAAAGTATACTAGTCCATCATAATATGCTGAAGTTCATACACAGATGCACCAAACTCCAGTATATTATGTTGGATCGGTCTATGTTGCAGCAAAATAATGGCTATTTTTTATTGATTTGGTAAATCCTGGCTATTTTTGAATGATCAGTCCGAAAACTGGTTATATTGTGCTATTTTTATAATTTTAATAAGTGTATGATTAATGAGTAAAGGTTGATAAGTTACAATTAATTGAGACTTTTGTGCAAGTTTCCCATTTATATTGAACCACGTAACCATTTTCCACTCAAATTCTGTCTCATAAAATATAAAAGTGAGCGTAGCTAATTCGAGTACACTGGCCGTTGTCTCTGTCTGCGGGCTCCTCGCCTTCCATTTTTCTCACTTATTACGAGTCATAAAAAATCAAACTAGTGACTGGATAACATTCAGAACACGTAATTCAATCCAAACAACAACCAAATATATGGCTTCTATTCAAGATTCAAACTAGAATCAAAAACCAACTTAAAAACCTCTATCAATCTAAACTATTTCTACACTATCATTGTGTTCTTTCAACCCCAATTCCTTCAATAATAGAAATTCTCACAATAGTCACAAATTATGGCTTTTTCAATGGCCAATTCTTTGCTCTCTTCCAACTTCTTAGGCTCCCAAATCTTTGTTTCTCCTCCCACACCTAAAACCACAAAGATTTCTCATTTATACCCCAAAAGAAAGTTTTTTCCAGTCCCACAATCAATTCTTAACAAAAAACCCAATTCAGATAAAGTAAAGAATTTTCTTTCTGAAGCTGCTTTAGCTGCTCTCCTTTTCTCTTCAATAACTCCACAAGCCTATGCTCTTGACAACACTACTCCAACAGCTCCACCCCCTTCAGTGATTCAAGCTGAAACACCTAAACCCAACCCTTTAAATCCATCTTCTTTTTCGCAAAATCTAATCTTGAATGCCCCAAAACCACAAGCTCAGTCAACTTCTGACATTCCAGATGGTTCTCAGTGGAGGTACAGTGAGTTCTTAAATGCAGTAAAAAAGGGTAAAGTTGAAAGGGTTAGATTTAGTAAAGATGGAAGTGTTTTACAGCTTACTGCAGTAGATGGCCGTAGAGCCAATGTAATTGTGCCTAATGATCCTGATTTGATTGATATCTTAGCTATGAATGGTGTTGATATATCTGTTTCTGAAGGTGAGGGTGGTAATGGTCTGTTTAGTGTTATTGGGAATTTGTTATTTCCCATACTTGCCTTTGCTGGTTTGTTTTTCCTGTTCCGCCGCGCTCAGGGAGGGCCCGGTGGGCCTGGAGGGCTTGGGGGGCCGATGGATTTTGGCCGGTCCAAGTCTAAGTTTCAAGAAGTGCCTGAAACTGGAGTGACATTTGCTGATGTTGCTGGTGCTGATCAGGCCAAGTTGGAGTTGCAAGAAGTTGTTGATTTCTTGAAAAATCCTGATAAGTATACTGCTTTAGGTGCTAAGATACCTAAAGGGTGTCTTTTAGTGGGACCACCTGGTACTGGTAAGACACTTTTGGCTAGAGCAGTAGCTGGTGAGGCAGGTGTGCCATTTTTCTCATGTGCAGCATCAGAATTTGTTGAGTTGTTTGTGGGAGTGGGAGCTTCTAGAGTAAGGGATTTGTTTGAGAAGGCGAAGTCGAAAGCGCCTTGTATTGTGTTTATTGATGAAATTGATGCTGTTGGAAGGCAAAGAGGAGCAGGGCTTGGAGGTGGAAATGATGAGAGGGAGCAGACTATTAATCAGCTGTTGACAGAAATGGATGGGTTCTCTGGAAATTCTGGAGTTATAGTTTTGGCTGCAACAAATAGACCAGATGTTCTTGATTCTGCCTTGTTGAGGCCGGGGAGGTTTGATCGCCAAGTGACCGCTGACAGACCTGATGTTGCTGGTAGAGTCAAGATTCTTCAGGTTAGTGAACTTCCAGCACTTCTGTATTGTTTACTCTTTGTAGTCTGTTACTTGAATCTCACCTGGTATAATGACAATATGAATATGAATGTTTGTCCAGATATTCTGCAATTCTGTTAGAGCAATGTGGACTAACTACATTCTACATGCATTTGATGGTGTATATGTGTGATTCACCTTTTTCCACACTATTCAAACATATGCGGAAAAGAACAATTAATCATCCAGTTCTGTACTTACAGGTTTATTGTTAGGAAAACTAATGAAAGGGCAAAAAGTTAAAAAGTTATAGTGTTGCAGTAGAACAGTGTGTAATTTTGAAATAGAAAATGCACATCATTTTTGAAAAATAATAAAAAGAGCTGATTGTAGAAGTCGCTAGCAGGAAATATTCCTGTCTATACCCCGAATTTAAGTATCAAATTTGCTGTTGTACTATCCAAAATTGAGCAAATTTGCACTCTGCTAAACATTTGGTCTAATATTAAGCCCACCATGAGGAAAGTTTCATATTTTTTCCATTTGACTCATAGCGGAGCTCCAACTTGAGGATATTTTTAATCTATTGTCAAAAGTAGATAAGTAAATTTGGACCTTTTTTCTCAAAAAATTTAGACACGTGGAGTCCACCCATTTCATATTGGCGCTCTGTTGATGGCAAGGGAAATATGAGATGATTTGCCAACAAGAAGAGTGTAAATGGACCAAAAGTATAACGGAGGACAACATTGAGCAATTTCGGGTAGTGCATGGCAAATTTGGACCTTTTTCCTTTTGCAAAATCATATTTATTGCCTGCATATTCTTTGTCTTACCTACTGACACCCCTTTCTTGACAGGTCCACTCTAGAGGAAAGGCCCTTGCAAAGGATGTAGACTTTGATAAGATTGCTAGGAGAACACCAGGTTTTACTGGTGCAGATTTGCAGAACTTGATGAATGAAGCAGCCATCCTAGCAGCTAGGCGTGACCTTAAGGAAATAAGCAAGGATGAGATATCTGATGCTCTGGAAAGAATAATTGCTGGCCCAGAAAAGAAAAACGCCGTTGTCTCAGATGAGAAGAAGAAGCTGGTTGCTTATCATGGTACAAAAACACTACCTGTCAATCGACCCTTTCTCGCGAACTATTTATACAACAGGCATTCTAAATAACGTGTACATTTGGATTACAGAGGCTGGCCATGCTTTGGTTGGTGCACTCATGCCGGAGTATGATCCTGTTGCCAAAATCTCTATAATTCCACGTGGCCAAGCTGGTGGTCTTACCTTCTTTGCCCCAAGTGAAGAGAGACTTGAGTCTGGCCTCTACAGCAGGAGCTACCTGGAGAATCAGATGGCAGTTGCACTTGGTGGAAGGTCAGTTTACAATAGCATGCTTAATATCTCATATTGGAAAGTTTATTTTCCCTTTATACTATTCTCTGTCTATCTATTCTATTCTCACTTCCTGGCTTTGTTTGCTTTTGCAGAGTTGCTGAGGAGGTCATTTTTGGACAAGACAATGTAACAACTGGGGCATCTAATGATTTCATGCAAGTTTCACGAGTGGCGAGACAGATGGTTGAGAGGCTTGGGTTCAGCAAAAAGATTGGCCAAGTTGCCATTGGCGGAGGTGGAGGGAATCCTTTCTTGGGCCAGCAGGTACTCATTTTCTTTCAAAGTTATCTGTCATAAATTGTTTCAGTGCACTGAAGAGTGTTGTTAACTAACCATGCCTTTTATTTGCATTTGTTACATAAAAGATGTCAACCCAGAAAGACTATTCCATGGCTACAGCCGACATTGTTGATGCTGAGGTAAGGGAATTGGTGGATAAAGCATACTCGAGGGCAACGCAAATAATCACAACTCACATTGACATCCTACACAAACTTGCTCAGCTGCTGATAGAGAAAGAAACTGTTGACGGCGAAGAGTTCATGAGCCTTTTCATTGATGGCAAGGCCGAGTTGTATATTTCATAAGTCATCAATGTATTTTCAATGCTAAATTGTAAAAAATATTATACATACAAATGTACACATTGGAAATTATTTAATTATTTTCACGAATTATATTGAACAAACTGACATGAGAATCTACTAAGTGAGTAAATCAATCCTCAGAGTATCAAACCAAATGATACAGGAGCTTGGTTAATTTTGCAAAATCGAAAACAATTGATTCGACCAGGGCTACAAAAGAAGGATACAGATTGGGTAGTATCAAGATCCTCTTATACCTCGCTGCCTTTTTTCTTCTAGAGCTGCAGCTTCATTCAACATATCAGCTGCGTCTTTGTGCATGTCTAACTTGGAAAGGGCAACTGCCTGCATGTAAAATGCCGTGGACCATTCTGGGTACACACATTGTGCTTGCATTGCATCTCTAAGGGCAGCATCAGGTTGATCACACATAAGATAGCAAAGGCTTCTCCTAGCATAAACAGTTGGTGATACCATTGTTCCGACATCTATGAACTGCAATAAAGACGAAGATACAAGCATATTTAATCTGAAGCATTCTTTAGTTGGTTCATGCTATCCAAATTTAAAAAAGCTAAGCAGTACACCACCATTGAATAAAAACTGAGCTAAATCTTACATGACTCAATAAGAATAGAAGACACAAGCTATTGCTCAATGAACCGCACTGGAAAAGAACTTATGGTGTAAACTATCAAACACATGAGAAATTGTCCCTCTAAATAAGCAGAACACACAAATCTTTTCCCTAAAAGTTGGTTTATGCTAAGATTATCAGCAGCACATGGAGTCCATTCATTGCATAGACAAGTGGGCTACACAGAGTAACATGAGCACGCCTAACAACAAGTTACCACCTTGATTAACAACACTATGTGCCTTATAGAATTAAGCACGTAGTTGTCACTCAAATGTGAAATAAAAGCCCCAGACTGAAGCTCCTCCAGTTGAATGGTTGACTAAAGAGAGCATCGACACTCGTAGTGGTTTGAAGCATCTAAGGTTTTCAAACTTCGGAGACAGACGCATAACACCTACCATTCCCACCCCTCCTGAATGGAACACCATGTACCATACAGGATGAGGCGCACAGAAGTCACTTAAATGTGAGATAAAAGCCCAAGTCTCTCCAGTCGAATGGTTGAGTAAAGAGAGCATTGTCAATAAAATTGACGCATCGAATTTTTTTTTTCCAAACTTCGGATACTTTAAAATTGGAGGATGCAAATGAAAATATGCCACCTTCCATTCCGACCCCAAATTTGGTAATTTTTGTTGAGAAAGATGTACCTGAGAATAACAATCTATGGCCGTCTTGAATTCCTTGTCCCGAAATGCCAAGTCCCCACGCTTTCTCGCCTCTAACATATCCCTCATTTGTTGGGTCCATTCTTGGAAAGATAACTACATCAGTTGGTTCACCTCATCAATTTAAAGAGTGAACAGTAAAACCAGTTCTCACGTCACATACTTGTCAGAAAAATTACCTCATTTGTTCCTTCGTCATCTTTGTAGTGTATCATCACCAAAATTTGATGAATGGCTGTGAGATCCATTCTTGAACAAGCATCGCCCATGGCAGAAAGGGGGTGCTGTGGGGTTGGAGGAGCTTCCTCATTCTTAGGAATTCCGAGCATCACATGAGGTGCAACCTGAAAGCAGATGTCGGGAACACTTCAACCTTCAGTAATGCTATTTGTCACAGTTGCTATTCATAAGAAAAATAACATATGTGCATATATGCAAAAGAGACAACAAGATAAGACTATCTCGAGGTTGAGGAGAAACGAGGAAAGCAAGACCATATCCATAAGTTTTGGTAATTCTGCTAGCTGAAACCCAAAATAGCAAGTTTAGCATCAATATAAGCTTCTTCATTTTCAACATGGTTTTCCAAATGAGAAGGCAGGAGAAGTTAGTGAACACACTGAGAACAAAAAAGTAAATTAGCTGGTAAAACAATGGTGCATAGGTCAGAGGACAGCATGACTCTTAACAAAGCCAAATATTTAAAATCACAATAATGAGACAACCTCTTTTTTAAAATACCATAAGATTTGTTCTAAATAAGAAAGTAAAGAGAGAGGACTAACTTCAGGTTTACTTTGTAATGGACTGAGTGTTGTAACGAGATCTTTGATATTTGGTCGCTCCCTAGGTTCGTACTGCAAGCATCTTGAAGCCAGATCAAGAACCACAGTTGCCTCTTCTGTTGAGAAATTTCCCTCCAAATGTGAATCCAGTAACAGAAGAATGTTTTTGCCCCGGATCATATCAAGTGCCTAACATGTAAAGGTATATAATAAGCACATAAATCTCAAATTTGAAATAAAAAAACAAGATATGTTCTTGATTACTAAACAGAGAGAGGCGAGTAAATACTGATTAGACACCTGTGCCAAAATTGAATTGCTCCTCTTCGGGGAAAAGGCAAAGGCATATATTATACGACTACGTTAATATTATATGTACTCGCTCCTTTTAATATCAGATGAATGAGGCGAAGGTAGATAAAATCCAAGGTGAAACATGCTTATCTAATACAGCTCCAATCTCCTATTCTTCCTGGTCTAATGTGCAAGTGTCCTGCTAAATTTTTGTCCAGAACAGGAAGATCATGATAAAAATGGCAGGCTCTAGCCCACATTGGAGTAAATTTGATTTTAGCGAATTCCAGTCAGCGCAACCTAAAATATTATAAACATAACAACAGTTTTGGTTATCCGCTTATGCAGTAATCCAACTTCAAGAACCCCCAGCAGATTATTTCCAAGATTTCCATGTGTTTCTTTGTAAAGACAACACTAGCTCCAGCTAATAATTAATAAATCATGCACTTCTACTCAGTATCTGAATATGAAAACATTGTAGGTATGTAAATGAGGTTTCAATAATCTTAACCTCAAAAGAGGGAGTCAGAACTCAGTATGAAACCTCTAATATCCCAATTTCATCAGATGGAAGCCAAGTTCCAAAGGAATGGAAGCAAATAAATGTTTTAGAGCACCAAAGACCACAATGATAGATCTCCAATAAAATTGAGAATCTCCAAAGAGCAAAATGATTATTTTGTTGATTTGGTTGTGGGGCGGGGGGGAGACCTCTATGGTCTTTTGGGCCTTCTCACTATAAATATTTGTCCAAACTTGTAAAAGTTACATGCCTTGCCCGTGATTAGTTGTAACAGCATTTGCATGGAAATGGGCAAGTTAAGGTGAAGGTAACTAGGGACACATGAAATTCCACGCACTATAGACCCTTTTCATTGATCAATATAAAAGTAAGAAAGCCAAGTCAGATCAAAAGCCCTGTCACAAAGATCGGTAATATTTTTAATGAGCCACAAGGCCAATGTATATTCTAAAGTTAGCTTATTATTTTGGGGAACGGGCCGCAAAAATGAAAAAGGAAAAGATACATCAATGACTTGGCATAATAGTTTGATATATCATATATCACCATGTTTCCATAATATAGACAATTCGATTATCCCCAACAATTCAAAAAGCAGAGATGGTTTCTGCAACCGAAAGACCATTCCTATTCAAGTGAAGTGGTAGCAAGAAGAATGTTATTACTTAACTTTTTCTTCCTCCTCTTTTGAAAAACAAAATTTACCAGTGCACGTGTCAACTTGAGCATACCACAACTAATCCACAGGACTAGTTGCTATAGCACACAAGCACAGATGTTGGATAAACCTACCCACCGAGGATGGGAAAGGTGCGCTCACATTGATTGTGCTACACTAGGTATTCAAGATCATCTGATATACTCCTAAAATGGAATAATATCAAAAATACCAGCTTACTTCATGATAATACCGCACCGGCACACCCAGATAAGAGTAAAGATATTCTGCTAAGTTGATTCCAACATAAAACTAAACAAATTGAAGAGGAAGATGAAGAATGTTTTGGAACGTGCTCTCCAAGGCACATGTTACATCAGTAATTGGTGTGGTGAAAAAACTATTTTTTTTAAAAGAACAGGTTCAAGCAGAGGGGAGAAGATAGAGGATACATATTGCTGATCGGGATTTAGGCTTAGTTGGTGTGTGCATTCCTGTGCCTTTCCTCCTGAACATTCTACTGGAGAACAATAAGGCATTGAGCAGCACTAACGTCATTCCCCCAATCCTCATTGATCCTTTGACAATTCCATGCAGCTTATGATTCTTCTAGCCGCTGCAATTTGTGCATTTTGTCCATTAATGAGCACATGAGAGAGCTGGGATAGATTTTTGCACTACACTTTGGAAGCATAAGTTGATTAGGGAGTATGCCTAGCAATAGTGGCTAGAAGAAGAGGGGCCTGGACAGTTTCTTGGCAGCCTGGAATTCTTGACAAGAGAGGGAAATAAAATATCCTTTTTTCTATTCAGGAAAACCGCAAAGAATGTTTTAGTTAGGTTCACTTTAAGTTACAATTTTGATTTTATATTGCTGCCTGGTACTAGGACATAACTCTTGATAGGGAGGTGTGGAGGTCAAGGATTAGAGTAGTAGGGTAGGTGGTAAATTGCTCATACCAGTAGGATTCGTACGCACTCGCATTCTATTAGTAGTAGGTTTCTATGATTACCCGTCGTTTCTTTCGTTTTGATCATTTTATTATCGTGTTGTTTTTATGCTGCTTTTACATGGTCTTTTGGTGTTGTCCCTCATTGTCTATCTTTTAATTAATGTGGTGCTTATGTTTTCTTGAGCCGAGGGTCTATTGGAAACGGTCTCTCTACCTTCAGATAAGGTATGCGAACACAATACCCTCCCCAGACCCCACGATGTGGGATAAAACTGGGTATGTTCTTGTTATTGTTATTCCTGCCAGGTACTAGAGTCAAAGTCATTTTGGTAATTTTGGTTTGGCTAACTCAATCTGAAATGAATTTTCCCTGATAACTTCTTAGCCAACTTATTAGATATTTACCCATTTTGCGTAATTCCACTGGGGTCCCGAAGCTGGTAGCTCGCAAGTAACCATATAACATTTCAGTTTAATGTTGGTGAACGACTTCACGTTGAAAGTTTTGAGGCCTTTTGTTGTTTCTTGAGTGTTCATGAAGCATCACCTCAGGCAGTTGTTCCTAGGCAATTCTGATTGAGTTCCCGGTGTATTATTCACTTGACTGTTCACAGGTACCAAACAGCCGTATGCCTATTTCTTCCCATAAATCTTTCATTCTAGAAATCAGTACCCACCTGTGGTCTTAGCCCAAATACTTCTCTGATATTTGAACCTCAAGTCCCACAAAAGCCCTCAAACAACAATCTTATCTCTAACAAGTTTTCTTTTCTTTCATAAAAGAGAACCAGAGAAGTCGAAATGGGTCATGCAATAGGACCACCGACATAACTTTACACGGAATGTATTTAACTTACTCATCAAAAATGAAAGGAATTTAGAAACTTACATGACCAGGAGGGATATGCTTTCCACTTAGGAGGTCCAAGAGGACTGTCCCAAAACTGAAAACAACACTTTCTGGAGTAACTCTCCCTGCAAAATAAATGACAGTTTTAACAAAAACCTTCCATCTCCAAATAGCACTTAGATACTGAAATGATAGTATATAGAACACGGAGATATCAACAAAATCTCTCATGCAAGCCCGTAACAATCTCTTGCAATATTTTTTAGTTGAAAGGATTACGTCCAGATAAGTTCAGCATCTTCTCCTCCCCCTCCCCTCCCCTTCCCCCTCTCAAACCCCATCCAACATCTAACAAAAGAAGATAAGCACACAGGATGGTAGGATAAGTACACGAAAATTAAGGATCATACATTCAATGGTGACAAATTCTAGGCACTCGGACAGTGATAACACATTGCCTTAGAACGGTACGAAAACGATACCATAGCCCTCCCCAATATCAACTTCCAGATAATGATGCCAGATACTTCCAGATTATCAAGCAAGGTTCTTGCCATAAGAAATAAACTGTTCATTTGACAATGTCCGTCAAAGAGCTAAGGAAAATTCCCCCCTACATTCAATTGATAGAGTTGCAAACATCACAGAAAATCAATTGAAGTTTATTCACTGTAGCTTTTTCCTTGGGATTAAAGAGAGAGATCCTTACTTACGTTACAGCATTTCCATCTCATTTTAGTTGGACATCCAAATAAGTAGCCATCAGCAAATGTGGCATGCAGTTTAGTTGAGGTGTCTCAGTTATGCTAACTACAGCAAATTACATGAATGACAAAGGCACTGGCTATTATTTTCTTCAAGTTATCTTTTTTATTTTATTTACTTGCAGTGTCATTGAGCATTTTATTTAAAGATCTCCATTCTACTTTTGCTTGATCTATTCCAGAGTCGTGACAACTCAGTTCCATTTGTAAATCAGTCTTCAGGATTTAAATATTAAGCTCGCTTCCCACGGGGAGTTTCATATGCAAGATCAGAAGGTGGCAGATCTGGGCGCCTTCTCAACAAATAATGAGCAGAATATCTTAAAGGAAGTAGCGGCTTCAAGTTCTTTTTTTTTTAAAAAATAACGATGGCGTTCCGATTAGTGCACCTCGACTAACTTTATGGGATACCTGCTACCTCGCACGAGCGCAGGTACCAGATAACTCTATCTATCAAGGCTTGGACAAATGAAAAAAAAACACCTACTGCGTTTGCCTCCACTGAGATTTGAACCAAAGACTTCATGGTTCTCAACCGACTTCACTGACCACAAAGCCACACCTTGGGTGCATAACGGCTTCAATTTCTTCTATGCTATGGATTTAAAATAATCTGGAGATATTTCATATGCTGCTGGAGCAAAGATCACTTAAGACGTTTATCTTGGTTTATGTTCATTCACCCATGAGCCGAGAACAAAAACACTCCATGCTTTTTCATATATAACACGTGTAGTGGTTTTCTTTTTCAAAATCCCACCAGCCAAAATTGATAAATCATATTAACTATCAGTTAGTTTGGTCCAAGACCCAACTATCACGAAGTCTAACATCGTTATTGTACATATGGAAGTAATGTTTAAGGGAAAAAATTCTAAAACTGGCAACAAATGCAAGGAAAAAAAAGAATGGAAAGTTTACCATTTCTTAAGTACTCAGGAGGTGTATAAGCAAGGTTTGTACTGTAACTTTTACCATCCCTGCTATTTTTCATCAGCCCAAAACAAGAAAGACGGGGATCGCCATTCTGTCCAAACATTTTACCAAGTTAACATTGCACAAATAACCCATAAAGTCCCACTAAACTAAACTTTCCAGGGGAAAAAAGGAAGGTGGATAATTTGGGATAGCTATCACCCTAGGGAGTGAATAAAAAATTTCAAGCTCAAAAAAGAAGAGGTCCAGCAGAACACCTCATCGAAGAGAACCCTATATGCGTTCAAATCATGGTATAATGGTCGACCTTGACTGCTACAATAACTCAATGCCTCAGCAATATATAAAGCCACTCTTAAACGCATGGCCCATTCAAGCGTTTGATTTTCCCCTGCATAGAAGCAAACAAGCAACTCTGAAGCCATAAGTTCTAAGATACTCTATCAGATAAATGAGGGACAAATTATGTAAATTCAGGACTGACCATCAAGCCATACAAAGCATGCAAAAGCTAGAAGCCTAATTCAAGTTATAAAAGATGGTGTAACAACTCAAGCAAGCAAAACATACAGCACAAACATGTGTTAATAGAGCTAAACACACACTTATTAGCACAAATCTGAAGCTCTCTGAATACCTCTTTCCTATTTTCAATCCTAAAGGAAATCTGTCCTACTAGTTAATCGTATATAGGTTTGTTAATAGGCTTTGGTGGTTAAGAAAATCTACCAAGCATCTCTTTGCGATAAAATGCCACACAACCCTTTTGTTCCTTTAAATAAGTTAAATTCTACCAACTACCCAGTATAGTCCCACAAAGTGGGGTCTGGAAGTTAAATGCTACTAAGGAGAAAAATAACCAAGACATTAGTCAGTTAATAAACCACAAAATCAAGTCAATATTTTGCAAACACTTATTAAGCAGATGCAGTAACTGTTAACTTGTGATCTTTCCAACAGTGAGCAATCAAATAATCTTGTGGTTTCTCTTATCTATGAAAGGAGCATCAGCATTGAAGTTCCAATCTCAGTATAAATACAGAAGAGAAAAAAATAACAACTTTGCAACAAGAAAAACATACAGTGAAATAGATGTTTTGCAAGTGTATCGTTGGGCATATATTCAGCTACAAGCAGTCTCTCATCACCATCGCAGCAGTAACCTATCAAATTGGCGACCCTTTTATGTCTCAACTTCCCAACACCCCAAGCTTCATCCTATAACACACCATCAAACAAAAAACACAAACCCCATTAGAAAGTCTCAAAAGAAGGAGAAAAATATGAGTTTTGTTAATTTTCAAAGCATTTTTATTTTGCATACCAGTAACTCTTCAAGAAGTCATTTTTCGGAAGAAAAAAAAACATCTCTCCTTTAAAAACACATTTTTTCACGATTCAAGGTAATCAAACATTGAATATGATTTTATCAAGCAAAAGAATGTCTACAAAAAACTTTTTTTTTTCATACCAAAAGAAGTCCATTTTTTCCACTTGGAGGGGAAACTTTAAAAAACACTTTTTCCCGAATATGTACTCATACATTGTGATATTAAAATTATCAAGCAAAACAATGCCTAAAAACACATTTTTCGCCATATCAAACATAATTTAACAGGAAACAGAAAAACTAAATCAGACGCAGAGGGCATAAAATACCACGAATTGTTTAGGATCAGGCCAGGCTAATTTAGTAAATTTCTTAACAGCGATCCACCGGCGATTCTGAAGACGGCCTTTATAAACCACATTCGGCGCCTTTTCGCCGCTTTCAGAAACTATAAATTCGGAGCTGAAGTTATTAGTAGCTGTTTTGAGCTCAGCTAATGAAAACTCAGAGAAGGCAGGTACGCCGTCAGACACGGCGGGAGCTGCAGCGGTGGTGCCGTTAGAGAAACGAGGAGGTTTGTGGGTGTGAACATGGCGGTGGTCGGATGTAGGGTCTTTGGAGCTCAAAGAAGAGTGCCAACACCCCATTGGAGCTTTTACACACAACACGAACGAAGTCTGTAATTGCCTTTAAAGACTGACTTTCAGTTGAAAGGCATACGACCAAATGGGACCATTATTGTAAGAATACTAATTTTGTCTTGGGAAGGAAAAAGATTAACACATGTTAATATCCCAAATTGCAATTTTTTTTTTAATTCTTGTCCTAAAAAGAATAATTTTTTATTTAAAAATAATTTAATACTTTCTCTGTTTTAATTTAGACAAAATAGTCTAATTTGATATAGAGTTTAAAAAGATTTTCAAAATTTTAAATTTTAAAAGAATAAAAGGTAAATGCTTTATGGAGTAATGAGTCATGACATTTGTATAATTATAAAAGTTTTTAATTAAAATAAAGAGTTTAAAGTTTAATTATTTTTAATTATAAAAATATTTTATTCTTTTTTAAACGGACTAATAAGAAACGTGTGTCATCTAAATTAAAACAAAGGAAGTAATAAACTTTTTAATTTATCCAATTAGATAATTTATAGTTACATAAATATATACATAATTTATTTTAAATTATAAAATTCAAATTTTTAATAAATTTTGTATGCAGTTAAATTTTATTATATAAAATGGGACAGAAAGAATAGGATAAATATTGTAACATATAGGAAGGGCTTAGGTTTCTAAGGATATTAGAGAAATTATTTATGTTGTTATTATTCTCAATGATAAGCTAGCTTTGATTTGGTTGGAAAGTGCTTGGGTTAAAGTATTCTCATATAGTTATTGTCATTCCAATAAATTGAGTAAAATACTGTAATATTTTTATGGAAGAATGCTAATCTTGTCTTGGTAAGGATTAACACGTGTAAATATTCCAATAGTTACGAACTACTTGCTTTATTCCAATTTATATAATTAATTTCCTTTTAAGTCTTGTCCAAAAAAGCAGAATATTTTTTAATAAAAAATATAATAATAAACTTTTTATTTATCCAATTAAATAATTTATGGTTCGATAAATATATATAATTTATTTATTATTATAATTTTATATTCAATTATGTATCATATAGAATGAGAGTTATTTCTTGATTTTGCTTTTTGGGGCTGGGATATTAAACATTGTACCATATAGGAAATGCTTAGGTGGAAGCAGTACAGCTAAGACTTCGGTTTCTAAAATTATTAGAGAAATTATTTATTGTTATTATTATTCTCAAATGACAAGCTAGCTTTGATTTGGTTGGAAGTGCGTGGATTAAAGAATCCTCATATAATGATTCCAACTAAATTGAGTAGAATGTAATTAATTAATTGATTACTTATGCTAAATTTAAATGCATTTGAATATAATCTAACTAACATTTTAAGAATTGTTTTATTTGAATTATATCTAACCGTAAATATGAGGTGTGAAAGTATTCTTCGATAGCAAATAATTACACTAAAATCAAGGTTAGTTAAGTAATTACGCTAATAACATTCACATAATCAGAATAACAATTTAACACATCAGAACCACTAAATACCAAGAGTACCTTTAATCAACTTATGCGTCTAAAAAATTTTCTTTTTAATCAGCATTTAATAAAACATCAGCGCATATTTAAATTTGTATATTTATAATTTAATTTTTTTTAAAATATCACTTCTTAACACATAACGAGCTTGAGGAGTGATTGAAGTGAAACTGATACAGACTCACTGTACTTTCTGAAATCCTCTGTTTGTACCTAAAAATTTTATTTTGTGCATCATACAACTAATTGATACAATTTCTTGTCTCAAAGTTTTATGGGCCCAGATTTTTGTGAATGCAGAAGTGTACATAAATTTATAAGACAAAAAGAAATGTCATACAACTAGTGTCTGTTGTATGAAACATAAAATAAAACTTCTCATGTGTACCATACTTTGTCCATATGATAAAATTAAGGGCTGTTTCTGTCATTTTCATATGTAAATAATATTTTTAACATATTATCCTGGTAGAGACTCTTTAGAACTGAATGTTGAATTTTATTGACCATTCCAAATATAAGAATCAAGCTTCTTCTTCTGTTACAATGGAAGATGGAACGGGACAGTGTCTTTATTATCCCCGTCTTATCAACAATGATCACTTTTTCCTAAAGAATTTAACGCAGGATTTGTCATATATGACATGTTAAAACAAAAAGTAAGACATTATTAGTCAGAAATGAAGGAATATTATGAAAAGGTGGTAATAATAGCTTCTTTTTTTTTTCCTGTAACATCAACATCAAGGTATAGCGACGATTAAGGATTAAGGCTGTATTTCGTCCGGGTCCGAACCTAAACGGACCAAATGGCCTGGGCTTTGGCTGGTCGGGCCTTGGCGGTGGCAAAATGAGTGGAATCGGCCACTGTGATTCTAAGCCCATATGGTTTCGGATTGAATGGGTTGGATCCGGACATTTCCGTTCCGAGCTATCTTTTTTTAATTTTTTTAATCTAAAGCAATTTTTTGTAAATTATATATGTATATACTAATATAAATTGCTTATATATAGCTTTCTATATATATATATTTATTATTACAACATTAACAAAAATAGCAATATCTTTTTTGGTCTTCCTCCCTCCAATGAAATGAGCACAACAAGGTGCTAATACCACCATTAAAAGGAAAAAAACTAATGAAGATGTGTCAGTCTATGTATTATCTCTAACAAATTTCATAAATCCTTCAAGGTTCAGAGGAATTTTCGTTGGTGGTGGCGAAAAATAAACTTGTTCATCATTGCTTCCGGGCGAAGCAGCATCTTCCGCAAGTTCTGCTATCATTTCTTCATAAACTTCGTCTATCTCCGGTTGTGATTCAGCAAGTCAAAAATTTCTTCTTTCTGAAATCCAATCTCCGAAGAGTACTGATTTTTCCAAGCTCTCCCTCATAGACACTCTATGATCACCTATTTGAAGTCTTGCTTGACTGAAAGTGCTCTCTGATGCCACTGTTGTACCTTGAACATATAAAATATCTCGAGCTATCCTTGAAAGAATCAGAAAGTATTTTTCCTTGACCTTCCACCATTTCAAAAGATCAAAGGTGCCATCTAGATCCTCCTTTTCAAGGCCCTGTGACAAATAAACTTGAAGCTCATTTAGATGTGAAATATCATCAATATTATCACCTTGAGAACCTCTGGAATCCATCCAAGAACTAAGTGCTTTTAGGCTCAGATTTCTTTTAGATGATTGCGAACTAGACGAAGTAAGAGTTGAAACATTTGGTCTAGTATGATCTAAGGCTTGTCGATAAGCATTGTAAATTGTTTGAACATTTATTTTAATAAGGTTTTTGCATCTGCAAGTGTAGCTAGTTCTTCATATGAAATATCTAAACCCCTGTAAATATTTGAATATCAAAAGTGAGGACGTCCTAATTTCATGGTAGGATTTAATATGGCAGCAGCACCATAAATAGGAGGGATATGAAAAAAAATACTTTTTAAATATTTCTTTCATTGCATTTATAGCAAGTGATAAATTACCCCGCCCTCTGAAAATTGAAAAAATAAATTACGTATGCTGCAATATAAACTAAACAGTTTGAAATAGTAGGATAATATTGGCCAAACAATTCATTTGTAGCAATATGAATTGTTCTAAAAAATCTATAAGAATTGATTTGTAAGGAGTTCATCATCATCCTCACCACCAACACGAGCATTAAATGTTGCATTTATTTGGTTTCTGTATTCATATGCAACAACTAAACTTTCGTACATATAATTTCATTTAGTTGGACAAGCTTTAGGAACCTTTCTTTCTCTAAGACCAAATTCATCCTATTTTTAAAAAATATTCTCTAAGTCTACTTTTACAGTTTGAATAAAAAAACCAATTATAAACCATTTTAACTTTTTTAATTTTCAAATTTAAAATTTTCATACTATCACCGACGATTAAATGGTAAATATGAAAAACACATCTAATATGGAAACAATTACTAAATGCATGATTTAGTGTAGTCGTAAGTAAGCCTATAACATTAGTGTTACTAGAAGCATTATCTATAGAAATTGATATTATTTTATATTTAATGCAAAAAAATCTACAAATATCTGCAACTGTGTTAGCAATAAACTTACATGTGTGACGTGAATTAATTATTTTATATGCAATAATATGTTTTTGCATTTTCTATTCTTCATAAATCCAATGAGTGGTAATAGTTAGATAATCACAGTCATTACCATTTCTACCAATATTAGGAGTAATAGCAATGCGACAATCTATATGAGTAAATAAATTGCGCAACTATTATTCATGTTCATGTTTATATTTATTAATATCGCTCTTTACGGTTGCGTGAGGCCATACTTTATAAGTAGGATTAAAAACTCTTCTAATATATGGCACAAAATGGGGGTGAGAAGGAAAACTATAGGGTAAGCACATAACATTAATCATTTTTGTCAATTCTTCACGATCTTTATTTGGATGGTAATATAAAATGCCACCGGAAACAGTGTTAATTCCCGATTGAATTAGATTTGATCATGTACTAGGATTAACCGTAGTATATACACTTGTCCCCTCTTGCACAACTTTCATTTAAAGATATCTAGCTTTATCTATAGGGTAATTTTTTATGTGTCTAGTCAAACTACCTGTACGCTATGGTCTCCAGTAAATTTATGAGCCAACAAAGACCCACAAGTTTTACACTTAGCCTTATTTTATTCTCTTAGTTAAGTAAAAAAGTTCGAAACAAGTGATGTTTTGGGGCGTTTAGAACGTTGTCTATTAAAAGTACGAGTTATTACAGGAGGGTCAGACGGGGCATCAGATGGATTATTAACAGGACTAGTAGGTGTATCATCTAAATCCGATTGTGTTTCATCTAATCATCATTTTCCTCATCATTTTCAAAGATAGTTTGATTAGGATAAAGAGCATTCATAACTTCTTCATTTAATTATTGACCTGGTGTAACATCATGGCAAAATTAACTATCGAAAAATTGAAACAAGGGTTATCACTATCAAGAATAACAGGTGGAGGAGGACGGGTAACAGTTCTAGGTGTGGGAGCCGGGGAAAGAGTAGTTTTTTGGCGACTAGATTCACCAATTTTAGATTTTTCCTTACCACCAATATTTTTTTCAAAGAAAATGGCATATTAATTGTAATTATACAAGCTAAAACAAATAAAATTATAATATTAGACTTAAGAGTTGGAACGAGTTTATCAAATTGAAAACAACTTCTTGAAAATTGAATATCGTTGAAGACTCAAAGACTTGAATACTTCAATTCACCAACTTCATAATTTTTCACGAAATTATGATAATAAAGTAATTATAGAAGAAAATTAGAGAGAGATTGATGAATTTATGAGTAAAAATGAAAGAATGAGGAGGTATTTATATTTGAGAATAAGAAATAAATGTAATTATAAAAAGTTTGGGGGCAAAATGGCTATTTTTTTTAAGTTTCAAACGGCTAAAAATTGAAGGTCAACCGCTAGATTTTTAAAAATCTGACCGTTGACCCTTTTAAA
This sequence comes from Nicotiana benthamiana, assembly GCA_034376525.1. Classification (NCBI taxonomy): domain Eukaryota; kingdom Viridiplantae; phylum Streptophyta; class Magnoliopsida; order Solanales; family Solanaceae; genus Nicotiana; species Nicotiana benthamiana. The sequence goes on along the minus strand of CM067324.1, from coordinate 23,383,387 downwards.
AAAAAAGTCGTTGGGGCCCGTTTGTAAGGGTGCAAAGTGGCCCGGGCCTGAACCGGATCGGACCGGGCCTGCGGTCCTGGCGGGCCGGTTCTGGTGGTCCTGGGCCTCGTGTTACATGTAGGCCCGTGACGGGCCGGTCCCAGTCCATTAGACCGTGAGCCCGGGACCGCCAGGCCCGAGACCGTCAGCCGGTCCTGGGCCGGTCTTGGCGGGCCTAAACGGGCCCAACGAATATTTTTCAATTTTTTTAAAAAAAAATCAGTTACGACCATATTTAAAATATAGCCGTTTGGGCTGAAAATATGGCCGTTTGGAAGTTTGTAAAATGGTCATTTGGCCCTCAATCTTTAATTTAACCCCAAACTTTAAATAATTACGCTTTTTCCCATTTCTCAACTATAAATACTCCCTCATTCTTTCGTTTTTATTCATCAATATCTCTCAATCTATCTCAATTTTCTACTATAATTGCTTAATTTATTGTTGAAAATTCGTGAAAAATTGTGAAGTTGTTGAATTGAAGTTTTCAAGTGTTCAACGATTTTCAATTTTCAAGAAGTTGTTTGGCAATCCGATAAAATCGTTTCAACTCTTACGTTTTAATAATATATTTTTGTGTGGTTTAGTTTGCATAATTATAATTAATATGGCATTTTCTTTGAAAAAATTGTTCGGTAAAAGAAATGGTAAAACCGGTGAAAGTAGTGGCCATAACTACCCTTCCCCCGGCTCCCCGACCTACAAAAGATAAGCAAGTTGAAAGTAGTCGCCAACCTAGACGTCCTCCTCCTCCTCCCGTAATGCTTGATAGTGATCACCCTTGTTTTCAATTTACCGATAGTGAATTTCTACATGATATTGCAGTAGGTGATCGATTAGATGGTAAAATTATGAATGCTCTTTATCCTAATGAACCTATCTTAGAGGAAAACTAAACGTCGCATTAATTGGATTTCTAAGATAGGTTCCAATGAATGACAACATATTAGAGAAGTTCCAATGAATGACATGCCGCAAAAAATTTCAATCAGTGAACCGTGCTCAGGGGCTTGGACAATTGCAAAAAGTTTTGTTGAATACAAACAATTAGCATCAAATTACTTGGTCCAAAAACAAAAAATGAAGTGGAAAAGAAACATGAGCGAATGTTGACTCATGGTTGCATGAAAGTGGGGAGGCTTTTGCTCCGTCCTTCCTCTTTTATAGTTTGATTTTGTTGTAAATGCTCTTTATCTTAATGAATCTATCTTAGAGGAAAATAAGGATGACAATGAAACCCAAGCACCAGATTTAGATGATACACCTACTAGTTCTGTTCATAACTCAAGTAATGCACAGGCCGACCCACTTGTAGAAACTTCAACTTTTATTAGACAACCTGCTAAACGTCAAGAAACATCATTAGTTTGGAATTTGTTATACTCAAGTAAGAGAACAAAATAAAGCTAAGTGTAAAACTTGTGGGAAATTACTGGTTCATAAATTTACTGGAGACCGTAGCGGCACCGGTAGTTTGACTAGGCATATAAAAACACACCTAGAGATAAGGCTAGATTTTTTCAAATGCAAGCGCATCAAGAGGGGACAAGAGTAGATTCTGCGATTAATCCTAGTACAAGTTCAAATCTAGTTCAACCAGGAATTAACACTGTCACCGGAGGTATTTTATATTACGATCCAAATAGAGATCGTGAAGAATTAGCAAAGATGATGGTATTAGTACTTTGTTGTGCTCATTCCATTGGGGGGGAAGGAAGACTAAGAAAGATATGCCATTATGGGTAATAAAAATTATAAGACATACTGTTGAATATCTTTTTTCTCAATATTTCTTTGTCTTTACTTCGAATTATTTATAAGCTAATATATATATATATATATATATATATATATATATATATATATATATATATATATATATATATATATATATATATATAAACATACAATATATACTACAAGAAAATATATAAGTAATAACATATATACATAAGATACAATATATATATATATATATATATATATATAAGATACAATATATATACTACAAGAAAATATATAAAAGAATATATATACATAACATACAAGAAAATATATAAGGATATACATAATATACAACATATACTAATTACTACAAAACAATATACAATGAAATATATGTATATTATATACTATACTAATAACTAGTATACTATATAAATATATTCTATCTAGTATATTATATACTATAAATAACTACTATACAAGATATTGCCTTAAAAAAATTACAAAAAAAGCCCGCAAGGACCGGCACGCTAAGCCCAGGACCACATGGGCTTAGGCCCGTCACGGGCTGGTCTCACCCATTGAGCCCACGAAGACCGGAACCGCGAAACCCGACCCGCCAAGCCCGTTTAGGTCCGGGACCGGCCACTTTGCACCCTTACCCGTTTGGTCCGTTTGAGCCGGACCAGGCTCGCCTGCCGGTCCCGGACTCACGGGTTTTTGGATTAGGACCGGCCCGTTGTAAGCTTTTGCACCACAAGAGACCGGCCTGTTTGAACCGGCCCATTTAGCTTATTTGGCGCGCCCAGCCCACAACGATACGTGTCGGTTTTCTTATTGCTTGTGTATAGAGTGAAAATTTTAACATTTTAAACTTTTTTCAGTGACAAAAGTTGTAGGTAAATATAGCTAAATCATATGTTTTTAAATTTTCCCATTAGAAGTAAGTAAAATGAATGCATTACAAAAGAAATATTTATACAATTTACTGTTTGACGAGATCCATATTTCCTAAAGAGAGCATAGAGAAGATTGACCATTTTTTAGTGATGATTTTTAAGGAAATTGTTAGTTTAAAGAAGTTGGCTGAGGTTAATCAGACCCTTTAAGATGAAAAAGAAAATCAGATATATCAATAATTTAGGGTGTGTTTGGTATGAAGGTTTCGGAAAATATTTTTCAATTTTTTAATATTTAGTTAGTTTATATATTTTGATTTTTTTATGAATTTATTTTCCTTTAATTGGAGGAAAATATTTTCCTTATCAAGAGAATGAAAAACATTTTCGAAAACTCATTCTCAACCTTCCCGACTCTCACCAACCCACTCAACACCCTCTCAAACAGTCTTTTTTTCAAATTTTAATTTTTCGGTTACCACCTGCCCTACCATTCCTCCACCCCACCCCACCCCACCCCACCCCAACCCCTCCCCCCGTACAAAAAATATTTTTTTATCTTAATTTATTTTTTTTGCAATTTTAAATTTCTATTTTTTTTTTGTTCTTCTGCATCACACCCCCCCAAACCTCCCCTCCCCCTCAGCGGACAAAAGAAATATTTTTTTATTTTTTTATAATTTAACTTTCTATTTTTTTATTTAACAGCCCCCCCCCCCCTCTCCCCGGAAAAAAATATTTTTTTGTTTTAATTTTTTTATCGGTTTAAAGGTTTAAAATTTTACAAGTTCCAAAATTATTGGTTTAGAGCTTTATGTGTTTGGAAGTTTACGAGTTTAGAAATTATAAATTTTACGTGTTCGAAATTTTGCGGTTTTGAAAGTTTAGCAGTTCGAAAGTTTATGAAATTTATGGGTTCGGACAGTTATTAGTTTGAAAGTTTATGACTTCATATTTGTTATATCTAAATTATTTATGAATACTGTTGAAACGTCATTTTCCTTAATTTACATTCTAAACACTAATAAATAAATAAAATTATTACCTATTTTTCAAGAATATATTTCCCACAAAAAATATTTTTCATCGTACCAAACATACTCTTAATATCTCAATATCGCCTAGAAATTATTTAAATTTGTTTATAGCTGATGATTAATTTAAAAGGTGAAAGTCAACATTAATGTGTCCCTCCGTTTATTTATTCTCAATGTCGCCTAGAAAGTATTTAAATTTTTGTAGCTGATGGTTGATTATAAGATGAAAGTCAACATTAATGTGTCCATTTATTTAATGCTAAAAATTGCCACATTTTATGGTTTAAACTTGAACTCAATGTGTCAATGTTTTCTTCACTTGAAAACTACTCTTTCTGTTCTGGGTCCCACATGAATATTTGAAAAGCCGGGACCTACCATATGTGACATCAGCAAATGCAAGACTCACGTGGGCTTGTCTTTTGTATTGAGATCTGTGTGAAAAGCTTTTTGCAACTTTAGCGCTGTAATGAAAATTTGTTAAAATAGCTATTTATTCAAAAATATTTATTATTTATCAAGTTATTAAAAAATAGTTATTATTTTATTATAATAAAATAACATAGCTAATAAACTTCTAGTATATTATGCAGGACCGATATACTTTAATAGCTCTAATATATTATGTTAGAGTAATTTTCGGAATTGAACAGTATTTTTTCTTAAATTTATCTTTATATAAAAAATAATTAAATTTTAATAATTTTAAAATTATAATTATTTTTAAATGATCAATTATAAATTTAACTATTTTAAATTTCCCCGAAAAAATTCCAATTACACATTTGGGCCAAATCTAATTCTAACACTGCCAAGTGACTGAAAATATGGTTATCTCAGACCTAATTCCAGTCCAACTCCCATTCTGTATTGCGAAACATTATTTTCTTGGGCTGAACATCAACTTTCATATCCATTAGTACATTATTTGTTGAAGAATTAACTCAAATGACCTTTAACCAAATTGCTTAAATTAAATATAAACGGTAAACATATAAAATATACATAATTTATAAAGAATATATATATTTAATTATATATAATTAACATATAAATTATATATATGACTAAAAAAATAAACAATGAATATGACCGATTATTTGTGTAAGAATTCCTTATTTGTCAAAAAAATTGACATTTGTCCCTAAACCAATTTGATGATGAGGGGGTATGCTAATAATATTTGTAAAAGTTGCACGGGACGTATTATTAGTCGCCTACTTTTAACTTATACCCGTTTTATTTTTCTGTTTGTATTCGTATCTATTTTCTTGTTAAAGGTATTTTAAAAAGACAATTTTGCACTTTAGGACTATTGACAAAACTGTAGACTACAGGACAAAATTTCAGCATGTTTTGGCATGAAATTTTAGCAAATGAACTAAATAACTTAAGCATGTTTAGTCTGAAAATTTAGCAAATGAACTAAATACTTAAGCATGTTTGGTCTGAAGTTTTAGCAAATGAACTAAATAACTTAAGCATGTTTAGTCGGAAATTTTAGCAAATGAATGAAATAACTTAAGCATGTTTAGTTTGAAGTTTTAACAAATGAACTAAATAACTTAAGCATAATGAACTAAATAACTTAAGCATGTTTTATCTGAAATATTAGCAAATGAACTAAATAACTTCAGCATGCATTAGCAAAAACTTATTAGAAAATTATATACTGCAAGACAAAAACTTAAGCATGTTTAATCTGAAGTTTTCACAAATGAACTACATAACTTCAACATGTTTAAACTGAAGTTTTAGCAAATAAACTAAATAACTTCAACACTCATGACAAAACTGTAGACTGTGGGATAAATAATTTCAGCATGCATTAGCATGAAATTTTAGCTTCAATGTAAAACAACTTCATGCTATATTAGTATGAAATTTTAGCGTCAACATGAAATAACTTCATGCTACATTACCATGGAGTTTTTTTTTTTTTATAAAGCTGCTGAGACGAGAGGAGGAGATCTTTTTTCATGAATGAGGAATCAGGTGTGTAAGTGTCATATTATTATGGATTTTTGGTCAACTAACTACCAAATCAATAATTTTTAAAAATATGGTACAGATTAAAAGGTGGCACAAATATAAGGTACGACTTAAATCCTTCTACGAAAGACCAAGGCCCTGTTTGGCCATACATTTTGGCAACGTTTTTTCAAATCTTTTTTGAAAATATTGTTTGTTCATAGATTAATGATCTACTTTTAAAAAAAAATTTGAAATTATTTTTCAAGTTTTCAAAATCTAGTTTATGGTAGATTTTGGGTGAAACTTGTTCTCCCACTCACAAAAGTTTAATTTTCTTTCAAATAAAATATATGTCCAAATATAATTTCAATTTCTAAAAAATATTTTTCAAAACTAAATTTACTTCCAAACGGTACCCAAAGTTCTGCCAATTTTATAGAGAAAATATGTTCTTATAGTAGAATAATATCGGCTGAGCGTCAGAGCTTGATCGATTCCATTATTGAAGACATTACATTGAATTTATACACGTTTAAAAATATAATTAATATATGTTTGAAATTTAATGATTTTTACACACAAACATATATATATATATATATATATATATATATATATATATATATATATATATATATATATATATATATATATATATATATATATATATATATATATAGATAGTAAACTTCATTTTGGAAATGATGAGTTCACTTGAATCCATTAAACCGATGCTCCACCCGCCTCCCATTTGGCACAAATAAACGTAATTGCAAATCTGACATTTTTCACTATATTCTTATGATTGAGCATTCTGCTTATTTTTACATTCAATTCGGTTATTACATGTCAGTTGACTAGTGTTTTCCGTCACTAGCCATTGGTCGGCAGTATAAACATTCAAAAATTATATTAAAACTAATTAACATCTGAAAATGATTAAGTATTATTGTTTTTATGAATAATAATGTAGACACAACCATACGAATTAACTTTTTCTGTACCAAGAGAAATATGATTATTAGAGTTCATGTGCTCATGAGTCATAACGACGACGATTACTATTATTTTTTTGTATCTTTTTCCCGACAAAAGCAAAATAAATTCACAGACCAAAATTATATTTATGTTTAACTTTGTAATATAGCCTCCATAGCAAGTGTTTCAGGTTCAAACTGCAAGATTTTAAAAAGTAGTTAGAGTAATGCACATGATAATACTTTGACTAACAAATAAAGGATTACAATTCCGGGATTAAATTCGAAGGTTATACATTGGGCGAGATCCAGAGAAGTATCACACCACAAAGGTATATTGCGGGTAGAATAATAATTTCGAAATTATTAATCACAAGATAAAACACCAAAACAACAAAAAGAAACTATTTCCCGAGGTTCTTTTAACAATATTCTTCAAATATCCAAGGTTAAATTAGAATAAAAAGTTTATCCCAACTTATCTTATATAATGTTTGATAAAAAAGTATTAAACTTTTTGATTAAATCAATTAATGATGAGAAGAGGAGTGAATCTTAGTTATGGATAATAATCTAGACCAAATGATAGATAGAATAGACAAAATGAAATAGGTTAGTTAATATGTTTGAGTCGATTAAATGCTCATAAATGCAACAATATAAATGTGCAATCAATCTAAGTAAATGCGATCTTCGTAATCATAGGAAGTTGCTACTCATTATTGAGATCTTTCGGAAAGCTTCTTTCCTTGATAACGGTGTGGAAAGAAAAGAGATATGAGAAGATTGAGGAATCTTTGGAACTTGTCTATATAGAACAACGAGGTATACTTGAGTAATGCAATCAATGAATAAGGCATTTCCAGTATATTCTCTTAAATAAATCTTTTACAAAGTGTTCTTTTTTCTCTTGTTCGGATCCCTTTTTCTTTACTGACTCTTCCTATTTATAAGGGATAATCTCCCTAAAAATCTAAAAAGTACAACATAAAAATACTCGAAAAGCATATTCTTACAGTCTTCCTAAGTTTAAACTACCGTTAACATCTTGTTTCGACTTATCGCTCTTGGTCCTCGTCCTTTATTACGACGACCATCAGACATTGCGTCCTCATATTACTTGGTTACTGTCATGGTTTCCATATTTAGACCCATACAGTTAGTCCCTCCACTTGTTGAGGTCATGGACTTACACGTCCTTGATAAGCGAACATCGCCTATTCCCGAGGGAAGATTGGCAGTTGAATTACGTCGATTTGACTAGGAAAGAAAGAGCGGTGCGTTCCACGGTGTCCTATTTGGTGTAGCTTATCAGGAAATGACCCCACTCCCACATGCATCATCATTATGCATCTTTTCGAGACAGAGACTAATTGCTTGTCGCTTTGATTTTGGTGCCATTGGTAGCCTTCCACTTCGATTCTAGCTCCACCCAACCCTATAAATAGGCGAAGGTTTTGTTTTTTCAAGTACTTTTAGCGATCTCCTTTCTTGTGTATGCATTGCCTCATTTGGTCATCTCTTCTTGGGTCTTTTGCTCTGTTTTCGTGATTTTTCTTCTCATTTTTCCGTTCAATCACCATTCTTCATTTTACGTTTCGCCAACATACCTTCTATTATCAAGATGCATAGAATGCATCATACACACAAACAAATTTTTAATGCCACCCCGTTATCCATGCCACCTCCTGCCAGTAGCGAGGATATGGCAGTTGAGGAGGGGGACACCTTTCCCACCGTAGAGGAGATACTCTCTAGAAACTCTATGTCCTAGAATGATTTTCATAAAGAACCTACCTCTTCCCCTGTTCCGGTGATTTTTTAAATTGAGCGGACTCATATAAATGACCTCCAGTTTACGTACAACATTCTTTCCCATGTTGAGATGGTTCCGGCTGGGAGGGAACTCGTAGAGGTACATAGACCAGGATATTGTGCTTTTTACGTATATCCTTTTGTAATCGGCCATACCCTCCCTTTTCTTCCGCCGACGGAGGAATTATATCATTTCTACGAGGTCTTCCCATTGCAACTATCTCCATATACATATAAAATGTTTCTAGTAATGACGAAGTATGTGGAGTTGACGAGGTGTGAATTTGGCCTTCATCACCTATTATATTTGTTTTCCCCAAGTTTTCATAGGGGCACGATGATACACTTGCGACATCATGGGACCAGGGGGTTGGTAGTCGGAACGGACGACCGGATGCCGTAAATTTTGGCTCTAATACTTCTTCATTAGAACCGACTTGGTGTCGGACACTGCTGGATTCCCAAAGCGGTGGAATCATACCCGTAGGTGTTGGTACCCGTGTTTACTTTTGTTCTTTCTAATTTGTACGTATTCATAAATTTCTCGTGTAGCTGTGAGACGTGCGCCTCCTCTCATTGTTGGTATTGTAGCTCGCGTACTACCTTATATGGCGGGGACTTGAGATTGGCCAGCTTTCTTCAAACGATCTGGGCCAAAAGTTCCATCCGGTAACTGTTCCTTTTATTTTGACCTTTGGTTGTTTGCTATCATTTATTGATACAGCATCTTCGTGATGATAGGTTGTAGGGTTTCCAGGAAGAAGGCCCCGGTCCCGGCATTTCGCCAGGCCATCGCATCAGCAAGGATGCAATTTACCTTGGCTGAGTTCGTCTGAGGAGACTGTGCTCAATCTGTACTGGCTAGAGACTCTTATCGTGATGTCGTTGTACGGGATAAGATCTCCTCTCGACCCGTCTATCACCTCATAGATGATCCCTCCAAACGGGGATGAATTAGCGTCGAGGAAAAAAAGGAGGTGGAGCTCGAGAAGGCCATCGCCACTGATACTAGAAAGAAAAGAACTGATGCTTTGGGGGCAGCCTTTTTGCCTGGGTCAAGAATAGATTTTTATGGCGGAAGCCACATTGGCAGGGAGGTCCCCTATGTCTGAATGAATATGTCAAGGTGGCGGAACTGTACGATCCATCAAAGGTGGCGCATCGTCTGCCACTAGAGAAGGTGGAGTTGAGCATGTCGATGACGACGGTTCAGGCTCGGACGTCGACCCAAAAGATGTACGGCTTTCTTGGAGTGGCATACTCGCGTAGAAGTGAGGACGGAAGGTTATGACCAACACATAGGCATCCCTATGGATTACCACTTGTTGGCGAATTGCGAGCAGGCTGCATCAGCATTCGCCCTTTTGTGCGCTGCTTCTGAGAGTGCGGTGCTTCAGGCGATGAATGATGTGAAACATATTCTGGAGCATTTATGGCATGGATTTGTAGGTAAGTGTTTATCTCTTTTCTTTTTGTTTTTGGATTCGTTTTGTATACTAACCTATTCCTTGTTTTGAATTTTCTTTGCATACCAGACCCTCATCATGGAGATTGAGCACGATCAGAGGGATAGGTGGAATACGATCGTTTTTGGAAGAATAGCCTCCAAATATAAGGAATAACGCACCAAACATCGCGCATTAGCCGATCTATTTACTTAGGATAGAGATTTTCAGTTGTTCCATGACATGCTCAAACAGAAGGAGAAGCAGTTGGCGCAAAATGTCAAAGAACTGAAAGAGCGGGATGAAGACCTGATGAAGGCCATTGCCCGATACAAGTGAATTTGAGATAGCTCTTAAGGTCAAGGAAGATGAAATCTAGATGAGTAAGGGGGTGATGACCGAGAACATTGACCTTCAAGTGCCGATGGCCACCTTAACTGCTAAACTTGACAGGAGGGCGGCTGAGGCTGTCGACCTTAAGGGCGAGATGAGCACTAAGTCTGATGGATTGGCTCATGCTGAGAGGGATAGGGCGACTTCCATCTCTGAGGTAGCGGCTTTGGAAGATGCCTATGGGAAAAGGAGGTGGAGATGTCTGCGCTTAAGGTAGCAAGATTTGAGGGACGTATCCGAGATTTGGAGGCGGGGTTGTCCGTGTTAAGTGAACGAGTTACCGCTTTGAATGCGGACGATGTACAACGGCAGGTGCAACCCTCTACATCTCACGCTTCAGTCGACCCTATCGTACCACGAGATTTATATGAGTTGTGGGTTCATGCCAAAACTCAACTTGACATGTGTAAGTCTCTTCAAGCCAATGGGAAGGTGTCTGAGGCAAACCTTTTGGATGTGCGTGTTAAAGCACGTGCAACTCATAAGGCATGCGGTTACGAACCCAACATGCCTAGAGGAGACAATGTTGATTATGGCGATGCGGACAAGCTCGCGTTTGATTCTTGGTACAATATGGTGTATGTCATGGGGGATGATGTGGCATAGGAGATAATTGTATTTATTTTTGCTATTTTCGTGAAGGCGTCCTTGAGCCCTTTTGTGAAACATTCTTGTAATATATCAGCTGTAACAGAACAGTTACTTTTTTATTGTGTACCTCTGTACTTGTTTTTTGTTGTTGTTTTGTTTTGTTGCGGGGGTGGGGTGGGGTTCCTGGACTACCCAGCCTTGCGTGATATTTTGTTGTAACTCGGAAGACGTTGGATGTCAGACAATCCGTGTGACGTCGACTATTAAATTATTTAAGTAAGGTCGAGCTCTTTATTTGGCGATGGCCTTTGCCGTAGAGTGTTATTTTGAGTTAATATCGAAATGTTAACTCGTTACTTTTTGAGCAAAGTCGAGCTCTTTATTTGTGGATGGTCTTTGTCGTAATGGTGTAATTTCGAGTCAATGTCGAAATGTTAACCCGTTGCATTTCGAGAAAAGTCAAGCTCTTTAGTTGGTGATGGCCTTTGTCATAAAGGTGTTATTTCGAGTTAATGGGGAAATGTTAACCCGTTGCATTTCAAACAAGGTCGAAATATTGTCTTTGGCAACAGCCTTTGCCGTAGGGGTGTTATTTCGAGTTAATGTTGAAATGTTAACCCGTTGCATTTCGAACAAGGTCGAAATATTGTCTTTGGTGACGTCCTTTGCCCTAGGGGTGTTATTCCGAGTTAATGTTGAAATTTTATTCTATTGTATTTAGAACGAGGTCGAAATATTGTCTTTGGTGATGACCTTTGCCTTAGGGGTGTTATTTTGAGTTAATGTCGAAATATTAACCCATTGCATTTCGAACGAGGTCGAACTCTTAATTGCGAAAGAGGATCGATGGAGAGTAAAATGCTGTTTCATTTCATTTACTGGAGTATTGTACATGTCGATTTCAATGTTTCTTAAACACATTGGTGAAGTAGAAGTTTCCTTGTTTCTAGTCCCTTCATTGCTCGGCCTGGAGATACTATCGGCAGACAGAGCAATTATACTTTGAACTTCAGACATTCCCCTCGTCGCCTTGTTAAATATCTCCCCGAGAAAACCTAATTGGTACAAAACTCGGGTGAGGGAAAAAACAGTACATCTTGGGTGGTGTCGTTTTTCAGAAGTGGAAGTATTTGAGATGGGCAACATTCCAGTTGTTTTGTAGTAGTTTTCCTTCCATTGTTTCTAGTTGGAATGCCCCATTGTTTGTTGTTGTTGCTGTGATTTTATGTGGTCCGCCCTAGTTGGTTCCTTGTTTTCCTTTATTTGGGTTTTGGTTTCTTGTGTTTTGGCTTTGACGACGTAGTTCTCGACTCTAAGTGGTCATATTTTGGCCTTCTTGTTGCAGTATATTTTCGCTTGTTGTTTTTGGGCTACCATCCTTACATGAGCCATATCCTTCTGTTCTTCCACTTTGTCCAAGTCTTGTATTCTGTTATCATCATTGTTTGGTCCACTCTCATTGGAGTATCTCGGGCTAGGTTCCCCGACTTCAACAGGTATAACAGGTTAGTCCCATAGACTAATGAATATCGCGTTTCATCCGTGCTGGTTTTTGGCATGGTACAGTAGGCCCATAATACCTCTGGTAGCAGCTCCGACCATATCCCTTTGAAGTCCTTGAACTTTTTCTTTAGTATATCCAATATTGTTTTATTGAAGGATTCTGCTTGACCGTTGCCCGCATGATGGTATAGCGTGGAGAGTATTCACTTGATGTGCCATATTTTGAAGACTCGGTCATCTTTGTTTCGATAAACTCAGGTTCGTTGTCGCGGCTAATTTCTTTGGGGATGCCAAAACGGCATATGATGTTTTTCCATATGAATGTGATGACTTCCTATTCGCGTATTTGGGTGAATGCACCTGCTTCCACCTATTTGGAAAAGTAGTCAGTTAAAACCCAAAGGAAGCATATCTTATTGGGAGGGGTCCGATGATGTCCATTCCCCATTTTATGAATGACCGTGGTAAAGTGACGGAGTGCAGGAGTTCACCTGCTTGGTGTATCATAGGTGCATGCTTTTGGCATTGCTCACATTTCTTGACGTAATCCGCGACATCCCTTTTCATAGTGGGCCAGTAGTATCCTACACGAATGAGGCATCTGACAAGGTCTCGGTTTCCTGTATGGACACCGTAATGACCCTCGTGTACTTCTTCTAGCACATGTCTTGTTTGATTTGGTCCTAGGAATATTGACAAAGGATCGCCGAACGTCCTTTTGTAAAGGTCGTGATTTTTAAGGTTGTACCTGGCCGCCTGTATTCAAAGCCTTTTGGATTCTTTTTTGTCTTGCGGAAGTGTTCCCTCATGCAAATATGTTATGATGTGATTGAGTTAGTCCCAAGTTAAATTATAGAATATAACTCGACTTGTTTATTGATGACTGAAGGAGGGTGACTGTGTGTTCTTTGGTAATATTTTTGGTTGCTGCAGCCAGCTTGCGGAGACCATCTGCTTTGATGTTTTGCGCTCGAGGTATTTAGTCGAATCGGCATTCGTCAAATTCTGGTAGTAGCTTATGGATTTTTTCCCGGTATTTTTGCAGCCTTAGCTTCTTGATTTGGAAAGTCCCGGTAACTTGGTTAATGACGAGTTGTGAGTCGCATCGGAGGATGAATCATCGTGCACCATATTTGAGGGCAAGTTTTAGTCCTGCAATTACTGACTCATACTTGGCCTCATTATTAGTCATTTCGTAACACCGTATGGATTGGCAAATTACTTCGCCTCTTGGGACTTCAAGTACGAGTCCCAGTCCGAACCCCTATGTATTGGATCCGCTGTTGGTGTAGAGGACTCAGAGGTCAAGTCGTCCAAGAGAGGTGCAAACCGCTTCTTGTTCGACCTCGGACAATATTTCTACATTGAAGTGGGCAACGAAATTGGCGAGTACTTGCAATTTTATTGTTGTTCGCGGCTGATATTTTATATCGTGCTCGCTTAATTTAATGGCCCGTTTGGCCAATTTACCTAACAGTTTGGGTTTGTGCAGGATGCTTCTGAGGGGGAAGGTCGTCACTGCCTTTATGGAGTGACATTAAATATATGGTCTAAGCTTCCGTGAAGATATGAACAACGCCGGAGACAATTTTTTGAGGTGGGGATACCTCATTTCGGTATCAGTTAAGGTTTTTCTAATAAAATAAAACTAAGATTGCGTACCTTTATTTTCGTGGACCAAAACTTCACTTACCGCGACTTCGTAGATGGCTATGTGGACAAGGAGGCATTCGCCTTGATCTTCCTTAGCGAGTAATGGCGGCAAGGACAGGTATGTTTTTAGTTTTCTTTGGGCGCCAACATATTCTGAAATCCATTGGAGCATGTTGTCTTTCTTTAGCACACTAAAAAATTTGTGGCATCAGTCCGATGACCGCGAGATGAACCTTGACAGGGCGGCTATCCGACCCATCAATTTTTGTACCTGTTTTTGTTGGTTAATGTTTCGGGTATACCTTCGATGAACTTGATCTGGTCTGAATTGACCTCGATGCCTCTTTGTGATACCAGGAAATCGAGAAAATTTACCAAGGTCACGTCAAAGGCATATTTTTCGGGGTTTAGTTTCATGTCGTACCGCCTTAGAATGTCGAACGCTTCCTTCAGGTTAACGATGTGGTTCCCTTTCCTTTTTGATTTTACCAACATGTCATTGATGTAGACCTCCGTTGTTTTGCCAAGTTGATCTTTGAACATCTTGCTAACTAGCCTTTGGTGTGTCGCCCCTACATTCTTTAGTCCGACCGACATAACTTTGTAGCAATACATTCCCTGGTGAGTGATGAAAGTAGTTTTCTCTTGGTCCTCTGCCTCCATGAGTACTTAGTTGTAACCCTAGTAGGCATCTAAGAAGCTTAGCAACTCGTGTCCCGTTGTTACATCGATGAGCTGGTCGATATGTGACAGTAGAAAGGAGTCTTTTGGGCATGCTTATTTAGGTTTGTAAAATCAACGCACATCCACCACTTCCATTTTTCTTCTTCACCATGACTACATTGGCAAACTACTAAGGATACTTTGACTCTCGTACGGAGCCATTGGCGAGCAGCTTATCAACTTTTTCGCTGAGGGCTTCATTAAACCTTCTCCCCATTTGTAGCACTGGTGGATAGAGGGGACTGACATTCAATTTGAGCGTGGCGATGTCTTTCGGGATGCCTGGAATATCTAAATGGGCGAAAGTAAACAAATCGACACTGTCAGTTAAGAATTTATGAAACTTACCTGGTTTTGAGAGGTTGTGCCTGATGTAAGCCTTTTTGTATTTTTGTTTTCATCTAGTTGGACGAGATCGAGATCTTCTAGGGTTGACTCGGTGGCTTCCACGATTTCGGTATCCTTGATAATGTCCATCGATATATCGAGTTTGGTTCCCGACATCGCTAATTACTATGCTTCCGCGCTCGTTCCCTTTAGTTGTTAGGTGTGTGTGTAATCCCGGGCAATGCGAAAGCATTCTTATGCGCTGTGCTTTTCGCTCCGGATGCTGGTTATTCCCTATGGAGTAGGGAACTCAATTACTTGGTAGAGACTTAACGGTACGGCTCACATGGCGTGTATCCATAGGCGCCCTATGATGGTGTGTAGGCTGTGTCTTGATCCATTATGTGAAATGTTGTTTCCAGGGTGACTCCTCCGGCTAGGACGGGTAGAACTATCTCCCGGAAGTTCGCTCGACTGCATTATTAAAACTAGTTAGTGTTATGCAATGCGATATTGTTTTTATTTTCGAGCCTTATCTGTATGAGGACTCGAGGATGGATAATACACGTGCCGCATCCGTTATCCACCAATATTCTTTTCACATTAGTGTCTTCAATACTTAAAGTAATAACAAGAGCATCGTAGTGAGATTAAGACAAACCATCGGTATCTAACTTGTCGAAGATGATACTATATTCGAGGTCATCATATTGTTCATGAGTGATAGACCATTTGAGTTTGTGTGTACTGGTGAATTTTACAAGGTTGATTGCTGTCCTTTCACCTCCACCGATGATCATTTGTATGGTATGAGCGTGAGAGGGCAATTTTGGAGGTGCGGGGTTGTTCGTGTCCGCGATCAAAGTTGGCTCATCCTCAATTGCTCATAAGTTTTCTCATGTTTCCTTGATTTAGCATTCTCACTACCTCCTGCTACAGACCTATTCAGTCCTCGATTTTATGACCTTGTTCATGGGGGAATTAACAGAGGACATTCGACTTCCGGGTACTTGGGTCAGAATTTATATTTTGCGGCCATTGTACCTTCATGTCGAGCTTCTCCAGTGCGTACACCATTTCTGAGGGGGAAACACAGAAATTGTGAGCAGATAAGAGCGGAGGCATACCTCTTTGTTTCGTGTCGACCTGCTGTGACCGTATCGTTCATTGAGGAAGTTAAAGGGTATGTAGGAGTTTTTCAAGCACCCCAAGTCATCATTTCTAAGGGGGAACACAGAAATTGTGAGCAGATAAGAGAGATGGCTATTCTGATGTAGGGCTGATGTCTATCTCGGCTGAGGTGGGGAGCCATCTGATCCCTTCGACCGTCATTACGACGATCCTCACTTGTTTTTGCTTGTACTACCTTAGCCGTTGGATTGGGCCATTGAGATCATGCTCGTCGGTTCTTACCTTGGTGCAATAGGCGTTGTGGATTTCTTCCCAAGTGTGGGAGGGTATTTCATGAGGCTGTTTAATATATTTTTGATTGCTCTCGACCCATTCCTGCTCAACCCGTTCTAGAAAGGCCGCTACCGCCATCCCTAATAGCTTTCTAGTTGCTCTCGACCCATTCCTGCTCAACCCGTTTTGGAAGGACGCTATTGCGACCCCCTTTGATACATTCAGCACGTTCATTTCTGGAAGGACGCTATTGCGACCCCCTTTGATACATTCAGCACGTTCACTCTCAGCCTATTAAATCGGGATAGGAATTCCCTGAGTCCCTCGTCGGACATATGCCTAACAACGAATATGTCGTTTACCTTGGTTTATGCATTTTTAGCTCCTGCATGAGCTGTGACAAACTTGTCTGCAATTTCCTCGAACATGACTATTGACCACGCAGGTAGTTGTGAGTACCAGGTTAGGGCTCCCCATGTTAGGTTTCACCGAAATTTTTTCAGTAGCACTGATGGTACTAGTTCTTTCGAAAGATCGTTGCCTTTTACAGATGTGACGTAGTGGATGATATGATCTTTTGGGTCTGTAGTACTGTCGTATATTTTCAGGTATGGTGGCATTTTGAAGGTTTTAGGAATGGCGTGGGGGGATGGTTCCTCGCTGTACGGTTGCTCAATGAATAGACCGACGTCCCATTTTGGTAACAACTTTGGAACGCCTGGTATTTTATCGACCATTTCTTGATGCTCCTTCATCTAGTCACGGAGTTCCTTGTTCTCATTTTTCATTTCCTCCATTTTCTTTAGAATGGCTGCGAGTTCTCATTACCTGCATCAACAGTGGCATGCGTGTTACCTGTTCTATGGGCATCTTGTTTGCCACTGATTGTTGTGACACCTACGTGGGCAACGTCTCTATTCTCTCTTTGAGCTAGTTTATCCAGTATGTTGTTTAGAGTATTTGTTAGCTATTCTTCTAGTAGTCTTTTTACCGCCGGTGGTGACTCTCCTGTCGTAGATGTTGAGGATCTCTTTTCAAGCGAAGCAATTAAGCTTTTGTGTGGGGGAGGCGAAACGTCTCTCCTAGGTATAGCATTTTGTGTCACGTTTTTATTGTCTTCCCTGCTATCTTCATTGATGGTGTCCAGAATGTTGGTTGTGACACCCGCTATCACTTTTAACCTCTCATCTCATTTTCCTGCCATTGTTAGTTTATGCAAAGCTAGGAAAATATGGATATCCATTTTTATGATCTGGATGAAACTAAATTTAACTAAAGAACTCCCCACAGAAGGCACCAAATTGTTTGACAAAGAAAAACCTTTTGATTAAATCAGTTAATAATGAGAAGAGGAATGAATCTTAGTTAAGGATAACAAATCTAGACCAAATGATAGATAGAATAGATAAAATGAAAGACATTAGTTAATATGTTTGAGTCGATAAAATGCTCATAAACGCCCAACTCTAGTTCTAAAAAGGATAAGTGGTCGCTGCAAATATAATCCTGTCTAAAAGTCCAGAGTCGAATTCCACTTAGACGTATCTGTTTAATATCACTAAGAAGACAAGATTGAATTATTTTCTAAATAATCAAGATTGAGATTTATATTTCTAACTAACTAACTAGCAAATACTAGAAACTTGTAAAATTATCAACTAACGGGACAAAGTGAATAAACAATTGAAAACTGAAAGTGAATAAACAACTGAAAATTAACTATGCTTGATTTGTAAATAATTGGAATAAGGTCTAGGGTAATGGTTTCCCCCGTTGTTGATTCTTTGGTTATATATTTCTTATAGCGTGACTTAGTTGCCTCTATCAATCATGAACTCTCTAGCTACCATAAATCTCTCTCAAGCAATTATGATAATTTGTTAGACGCACTCTCTCAAGCTACTTTAACTAGATCCACATTACAATTCACTTAGATTGCACCCGAGGTATCGTTATCTCTAATCCATCTCTAAACCCTCGGTTATGACTCTCGTCTATACTCCGGGAGTGATGTTGTTCAAACAACTACCTAAACATGCACTCTCTCTCAAGCAAATATATAATAAATATGAATGGCTAATTAAGGGTCCTTTCAATTAATCACAATCAAAACGTAGTTGAACAAATAGAGATTAATAACTACTCAAAACTATATTAATATAACAACAAATTTATCCCCAAAGGGTTTCACCAATACCTTAAATTAAAAGATTTAGCTACTCATAACAATGATGAAAAATAGGAAGAGGAAGGAAAAACTAGTAGAACAATTCTCCGCCTTGCTCCTATTGTGTCTCTTGCCTCCTTAGGTCAAATCTGTGTCAAAAATTGGTCTCCCTTTCTCAAAATACCACTTTTCATGTATATATACCAAGTAGGGTTGGACCCAAACAATTATACCTTCTCCAATGTGAAAAAGATACTTTTCCCGGGTTTGACTAGAGCGATCGCGCTAGTGGTCGTGCTAGTGGCCCAGTGTTCTGCCTGACGAGCGCGACCTGAGCGCGATCACACTATTGGCGCGAATCTTTAACCATGTTCAGTTTCGAATTTTGAAAAAAATAAAACATGAAAGTTGTATCCCTTTGAGTTATCTTTCTAACCATATATAGTAGAGTACAAATGGAGTTTTGAGCAAAAAGTTATATCTATTTTACTAGACATCGCGCAATATGCTGACTGGATTTTTCGTTCACTCTAACTATCATCTGTTGACTCCCAAACACGATCCCGACTTAATTTCTTGAACTTTTACTCAAACTTTAAAGCTCCAAATTACTTGAGTTCATTCCATAACATCTACATAGCTCGGAATCACTCCTACAAGGCATAAAACACACTATTAGTGCAAAACACTAGCGATTAAAGCTCAAACTCAATTAAAGTGCAGTAAATTAGAGTGTAATAATAGACTAAAATACGTAATTATAACCTATTATTATGCAACAACATGAATGCGCAATTAATCTAAGTAAATGCGATCGGCGTAATCATAGGAAGTTGCTACTCAATTATTGAGATCTTTCGGAAAGCTTATTTCCTTCAAAACAATGTGGAAAGAAAAGAGACATGAGATGGTTGAGGAATCTTTGGACCTTGTCAATGTAGAACAACGATGTATACTTGCTTAATGCAATCAATAAATAAGGCCTTTCCGGTATATTCTCTCAATTAAATCTTTTACAAAGTGTTCCTTTCTCTTGTTCGGATCTCTTTTTCTTTACTAACTCTTCCTATTTATATGGGACAATCTCCCAAGAAACCCTAAAAAGTACAACATAAAGAATATTAGAAAAGCATATTCTTATTGTCTCCTCCTAAGTTTAAACTACCGTTAATATCTCGTTTCGACTGACCGCTCTTGGTCTTCGTCCTTTATCATGACGACTATTGGACATTGCGTCATGATAACCTCGTTCCTCTTCTTACTCGGTTACTATCGTGGTTGTCAAATTTAGACTAATACATATAAAACAGAAAAAACATTTGATATTATACCGATATATCTCATTTTTTTGTCCAATAAATCAAATATCTATCCATAAAAATACAAGTACTTAATAATTCTACCACTACTAATCCCGGTATTATAATTAATCCCATCATTATTAATCTCCCGATAATTTTTCCCCAACCAAACAACCTCTAACAAGTGCATCTTGTGAAACAATGATGCAAAAGCCAATTCACGTTTGATTCCTCAGCGTACTGCATTGTAGATTGCCATGAAAAAGTTATGCAACTTGCAAATTAAAGAGGAAATGATTGCTTAATTATTACGTGAATTCACCAATATATAGATTTTATTATGTGGAGAAAATAACGAATGATGAATGAGACAGTTCAAGTCTCAATCATATGCGAGGAATTAAAAAGCAACTTTATTCCCCCTATTGTGCCTAAATTATAAAAAATAAAGGAATCTTTTTTGGATGGAAAGGAAAACCTAACAGGTTTTGGAAAAGAGTTTTAACCCTTAAAACTTGTGCTATAAATACATAAGGTTTTCCACCTAGAGGAGGTGGATAGAGTGGCCGAAATTTTCAGCAAACGAAATTACTATTTTCGGGTATTATTTGGGTACACAGTAGAAGACCGTGAAACGTTCGAGAATCACGATTGCGCGGGTAATGAAAATTCAATTGAAAAGTTATGGAGATAAAGGCTCACATGATAAACGAGTTTTGTTCACGCTTTAAAAAATAACCCGTAAAATTTCATGTATATTAATTGTGTAGATTATATATAATTTTGATACTAGAATTACTTAAGCTGGTTATTATAATCCATCATGAAAGACCAAATATATCGCCAATTTCTTGCCTTTGCATATTTCAAAATGGCTATCTAGCATAAAGGAAAAACAATTACTCCCTCAATTTGTATATAGCAAGGCATGGATTACGAGGGTTAAAGTTCTTAATTTTGACAGTAAATTTAAATATATTTTTTAAAAATAAAATGTATATATTAAAAAGCTACATAAAAAATACGATAAGTCATAGTAATTTATAATTTAAAATATTAATAAAATATGGTTTATAAAAAACTTATTTGATTTCCCAAATACTAATGCCACATCAATTAAATGTAGGAATTATTTTATCCATCTCAAATTATTTATCATAATTTTAAAATTTGATCATTTCAAATTATTTATCATTTAAAAAACTTCTGACGCATTTTCTTGGGATGCGGACCATCTTCTCTCTTCCCTCGTAGTGGATTAACTCAACACATAGAGAAAAAAGAGGCTAATAGGAAATCTATGAATTGTTCTCATGTCTAGAAAGAGCACATAAAATTATGAAATGGTTGAATAACATATTAACATTGCCTTTTCTTGCTCTCTATTTTTGTTTTTGGAGAGAATTAAAGCTGGCATCGTTAAAAAATGGTGTAAAACGAAATGGCAATGACTCGTAAGATAGAAAAAAATAAAATGGTAATGACACGTAAGAATATAAAGAAACTCAATCAAATTCTCAAAGAGATGATTTTATCGTAGATTCCAAATTTATTTTAAAAATTTTAATTGAAATAAAGTTTGATTTGAAAATAAAAATATTTTTGGCCATCAATTTTTAAAAATATTTCACCTTTTCTTATTTCTAAAAAAACATGAAGTATGACTAACCATAAGTTCTAAAAACCATCACAAATATCCCACAATACCTTCATCACTAATATTCATTATCATTATTACAAACCATAATCCTGAACATAAAAAGTTTTGATACAAAATTATCATTTTATAATGGACTATATAATACACTATCAAATGATCAAGAAGACGAAGAAAAATTGTTACAGTAATAAATGGTGAACTCTTTTATAAAATATAAAGTCTGGGACAATTTTTAAAAAATGTAATAGTAATATTTTGGGCCAAAGCTGATTTTGGGATTTTGAATTTGTCAAAATATATAGTAAAATTTATGAACAAACATGTACTATTTGCCAAAATTTTTTAAACGGGTCATTAGTAACTTTATATGACCTGTGTAAAATTTAGTTTCCTATAAAATCTGTACAACCAAAACTGTACTCTAGCACTATTCAATCCTCACGAAGCATTTTATACCTTTTCCTTTTCCCCAATTAAATTAGACAGTTTAAAAACGAAAAAAAATAAGTAGAAAAATTAAAGGAAAATTTACAATACCTATGCATTATCTCTATTTTCTTTCTCTACTGTGTGTATACATTGAGCAATGAAACCCTAGCGTTAATTAAACTCCTAAACACTTTCTGCGCACAAATTTCAATCCCACCAATGCAATCTTCCAAATTCATGCATTTTTTTAGAAACCATTTTCTTTCTCAACAAGCTCATTTGTAAAAACTCTTCAATACCCTCATCCAATTTCACTTTCTTCGTTTTCTTTGCCAACCAAGAAGAAGACGATTTTGGCAATGACATTGACACAGAAAGTCCATTAAAAAGCGCAATCGAAACTGATACAGTCACTTCTAAAAGCTCTGTACCTTCTATGGATTGTTGGGGTAGTACAAGGACATATTGCACGTTAGACACGAGTTTGTCCATTTCTTTTGCTAATTTTCTTACAGCTTTAACGTAAGAAGCAATCTTGGATTCATCTTTACGTCTTAAATCAACTTGTGCAGCCGAATGTTCTTCCTTGAATGTGAGAATTAAAGTCCGGAAAATCCCATAAACATGGACGAATCGAAGGAAGTCTTCTAGAAGCTTCTCAACGAGTTCGGAGTGGTTATGGAGAGACTCACGGGTTTGAGGAAGTTGGAGGAGATCGTCAAGGGATTCATGAACGATTTTGAGTTGTGTTAAGCCATCACAGAGCCATGCAGAGGTGCGGGCTTCGGGCTTGAAAGCCCATGTTTTGAGCTCGTTGAGGCCATCTTTGAGCTGAGGAATCAAAGGATGGGATCGATCACATGGAAGACTAGTGGATCGAACATGAAAAGTTTTTTTAGGTTTGTTTGAATGATTTGGATAGTTGAAAGAAAGAGATCTCCTAAAACTGGCAACCATTCTTGGAGTCATAATTTAAAGAAAAAAATTGAAACCTGAATATATGAAGTTAAGAGAAATGTGAGGAGGAGAAAGGAAGACAACGCGGAAAGGAAACGCACGAGGGGGAGATATAAAATTAAAGGGGACTGGATCCGCGAATAAATCCAGCTGTTTGGGGGATAAGACTGCACGATAGACCATAGTGATCCGGTCCTTCCCTAAATACCGCGCATAATAAAGGCTTAATGCTCCAGACTTTCCTCTAGACAAATATAAATAAAAATATATTTTTAGCATAATAAATAAATAAAAATTAACGGAGAAAGTACATCCATAAAACGATTTCAAAATTCTAAATAAATGGGTCATGAATAAGTGAATGGTCAATGGTAGTAATGACGTAACTTTCCACATTAGCGAAAATGGGTGTGCTGGAATGATAACTTTTTCTTTTTATAGTATTTTTAATTAGAGGTTTTGAATTCGAACTATTAAAGATAATACTTTTATTTTGAGGGAACACTAAAACCTCTTGTGCGAACTATCTGCTGTTAAAATTCGAATAAATTAGTTAAGTTAGTGAATTTTGAACCCGGGATACTTGAAGGAAAAAAGAAAAATTAGTAGCTAGGCTTCTCGGTTTTATTTAACTCAATGCAAGTTGCGCTGTGTGCCAGTAGTGTAATAAAGACCTTCAGGGGTCGTTTTGGTTGAAAAATCAGTTATTTCATTATTAATTATTACAAAATTGTTATGTAATAATATAAGAACAAGAACAATAATACAAGAATAAGAACAATAGAGAGAAAAGTAGAGAGAGGAGTATTCTTATTGATACTTTTGGAATGATTTACAATGAAGAGAACCCCTTTATTTATAGGGAGGTGGTGACTTAGCCACCAAGAAGTAAACCCTAGAATCTCTCTAATTATGGACATTCACCTTAAATAGAACTCTATTTATAACACTCCCCTTGAATGTCTATTCAATAATGTGCCTCGTTAAAACCTTAACTAAAACAAAACCCAATGGGAAAAAATTAAAGAAAAGGAAAAAGAGTACACATGTTTGAATATGCGCCTATTGGTTGCCTCGTTAAAAACCTTGCAAGGAAAACCCAGTGGGACAAAACCTTGTAAGAGAAAAAGAGTGCAACGCGCATTAACTCCCCCTGAATAGAGCATCAATTCACATCCTTGAGCATTTGCATTCCAATCTTGTGCACCATCTTCAAAACGATCTTTGGTAGAGATTTGATAAATAAATCAACCATATTAACTTGAATAAATATTCCGCACCTTGAAATTATCATTCTTGATAGATATGAACATCTTCATATAATGTCGTGGATTGACTCTTCAATATCTCCATAGATGTATTCTCGATGCCATCATGCTTTGACTTTACACTTTCAAGTATTTGAACTACATGTCCAAAACTACATGTCTTTCATATGGAATCAATTCTTCTTGAATTGTATCTCTTCCATTTGGCCAATATTTTGTTTGTATTTGACAAAAACAAGATCTTCATCGATATTTGGCGCTATTATAGATGTCGTCGACAATCATTTTATATCGGTTTCAGTCAATTTTCATAAAGACATAACATGGAGATCTCTGCATTCATACATTCAGGTACCTGAATCTCTCATGAGATTTTATGAAGTGTTATGTCATGTGATCTTCTGAATCACTTGCCTCCTTATTATGATCACTTTGATCATTTGCTCATCTTCTTTATTAAGAAGTTCCTTTTTGACACCGATTTGTCTATATGCTGAGAATATAGTTACATTCTTTGGGTCAGCAAATGCGTATAGCATGGTTTGCAATATGTTGCAATTGAATTATCCTTTTATGAACTTCAGGTTCATATTATGATATTCGAGGATCTATATATACAAATGATAATTCATCCCATGTAACCTTTTCTCAAGTGTTTATCATGTCTCCCCCTCATGTTAGAAAAGCTAACTTGTTTCCTCAACTTTGAGAGTCCATCTTTGTGCATTATGGTGTTAATGAAAATATACACCGCACATCAATAATAATAAGATGAAATTATTTGATTCCTGACCCTGAACCACTTGTGAGGGGAGAATATAATATACTCTCGTATACAACGTATATCAAACTGATATATATAACTTTGTTCTCATAAGAAACAATTTAGCTATTAAGTGGAGGCACTCAATAATTATCTTGCTAAGCCAACTATGATATAAACCAACTTATCAAGATGAACTATCTTGAATAGAAAATCTGGAAATTATGCTCGAAGTTATATTACTGAGCAATTTACCTCGCAAGCACCGGCCAGGCTGCAGGTTAATAACAATCGCGCATGTAACCATATCATAGATGCATCATATGTGGTATACATGGCAGGTGAATGGGCCCATATTCACCTTTGGTATTTCCAGAATTTATGGGCTTCAACCCGAACTCTTTAGTTGGTCATTTCATTAATGAGAACAAGTAATACAAGAGAATTCGTAAAGAACTTTCTAGTTCTTTAATATTCACCCATGTGAATTTGCACATCATACTTAAAATGAGATGGCTAACCCGAATGCCAACTGAATAAATTATCAATATTGATAAGTTCATGTTTACACCATGACATGTACAATTCTCAATAAACTTCAAGTTTATTGTGGTATGGGTTTTTATACCAATAAATATCTACTTTATTGTGGCATTCTTTTGTTTGTATAGTACAAAATGGAGAATAAAGCGGGTAGTTTTCACATACAGATTATCCCGCTACAAGTTGTAGTATTAGAAGATGTCAAATCTTTCCTTTATTTATAGTCTCAATATAATCAATCGCTTTCGCATATACTTTGGAAACTGAATAAGTTTCTTTGAGACTTACTACAACACAATACCTTATTGGTAATCAATTATGTTTCTCCAACATAGTAATAATTTGCTCTTCTAGAGCTCTCAATTAATTTTGTACTACCACAAATTCATCAACATCCATGTGGTGAATATCTCTTTTAAAGAGAAAGTTATACCATTATGGTCATGGTCAAAATTATATGCAAGATATGTTTCTTGCATTATTGTTGTCCTTTAATAGTCATATTTCCAAAATATTTTGGCGTACAATAGGTACGTGACCAACGATCATTCATGCCATAACAATGACATTATTTTCATATATCATCTCAAACCTCCTTCTAGGGGTGAGTGTGGTATACTCAATACCAATGCGTCTGGCATTCGGTTTGCTATTCTTTGCAAATGGATAATATTTTGCACCTCTTTTTCACAAATAGAGGTATGTGGATCAAGATGAGATAATGATACATTTTTCCACAAAATTTCCCGTTTGGTTTCACCAACTTCTCCCCCTAATTTTGGGAAAAGTGTCTCATCGAATTGACAGTCTGCAAATCGTGCAGTGAACAAATCCCCTGTCAATGTTTCGAGGTAGCGAATAATGGAGGGCGATTCAAACTCAACATATATTCCTAACCTTCTTTGCAGACCCATTTTGGTGCGGTATGGCGGTGCTATAGGCACATATATTACGCATCCAAAGATTCTTAAATGGGATATATTGGGTTCATGACCCAAAACCAATTGCAACGGGGAATATTTGTTATAATTCGTCAGTCAGAGACGAACTAGCATTGCTGCATGCAAAATGGCGTGACCCCAAACCAAAGTGGGCCGCCTCGTTTTCATGAGTAAATGAGGTATTCAAGATTATACTCATGTATTGTCTCAATCTGATATCCATTTTGAATGATATCTTTAAAACTCAACAAGTTCCTTTTAGACTTGGAGGAGAACATTGCATTCTCTAAAATGTTGTTCCTTTAGGCAGAGTTATAGTTGCTCTTCCGGAGCCTTTAATCAATTTACTACTACCAGAAATTGTAGTAACATCTGCCTTACACATACTTAAATGAGAGTAATATTTCTTCTCTTTGAATATCGTATGTGTGGTACACGAATCAATTAATCAAAAAAGATATACGAACATGAGAATAAACAAATTTAATCCGTTGCTTCATAATTAAACAATATTTTCAAAATCTGCTGAGATTAGTTGACTAACTAAATCAGATAGTCGATTATATGTTTTCCATAATCGATTACTTTGCAGTGTGAAAATTTCAGTTTAATCATTGTCTCAATGTAATCGATTGTTAAACATACATAATCGATTATTTGCTAATTTGAAAAATTTTAGATCACACTGTCTTAATATAATCGATTGTTAAACATACATAATCGATTATGTCTTAATATAATCGATTGTTAAACATACATAATCGATTATTTGCTATTTTGAAAAACTTCAGATCACACTGTCTTAATATAATCGATTGTTAAACATACATAATCGATTATGTCTTAATATAATCGATTGTTTTGCAGTTTTAATGCGAAATATTAGATAATCGACTAACGGTTAGGTTAGTCGATTAACTCTACTGAAAAATAAAAATATCTTTGAAATTTAAGCATATTGAAACATTCTAAAGAGCTAGTACTAACGTTATATCATAAACTAATTAATACGAGCTGATACTAATGACTATTAGTTTATTCACTGACTAATACAAATAAGTAAAATAAAATCAAACAATTCCATCACAGATCCATCACCAATTAAGTGGTCTATTTCCCCTCAGGGTGCTCAAAGAAGTCTGCCACATCCAAGTGAATGATGTCAAAATTGTCGTCAGAGACAAAATTGGTTTCAGGGCCTTTACTCTTTAGAGATGCTTGATAAAGCTCAACCAAATGTCTTGGTACACGGCAAATTTTCGCCCAGTGCCCTTTTCCACCGCAACGATAATATATGATTTATGAACCATTTGCTTTTGGATTCTCATCATATCGTGCTTGTGGCAGAGTGACCAACTTCAAGTTGTCATCTCTCTCCTTTAAGCCATTCCACAAGATAGGTGGATCTTTGACTGTGATATATTCAATTTTCAAACCTTCATCAAGGTGATGGCGCAAGTAAATCAAGGCCTTAGCATAGTCTTGGGTGGATGCGTTATTTCTGTCTTTAATGGGGTCTCCAGGACCCATTGCATCCAAATGGATTTCAGCATCCAACACCCATGTGATATAGTTCTTGCCCGAAATTTCAAGGGCAACGAACATTCTTTTCATAATGTCAGACATAAGACATAATTACATCAAGAGCGTGTTCATACTTACAGGCTTTATTACAATTATCACATTCACTTCAGGGAATGGATCATAATGACGATTATAATTCCGTCTATTGCCACGTCCACATTCATTGATACCTTCATGGTAATAATTTTGTCTTCTTTCAGACTTATCACATACTGCTACCACATTCTCTAAAGGGAATGAAGCAAATTCAATGGGACGGATTTTCAATTCTTTGCCCACAATCATACATGAATTTGATCATGGCAAGGCATAGAAATTTTACCACTTCATGTGAGTGTAATTTCTTGCAAACTCCATTAGAGTTATAATCAAACTTTGTTGTCTTTGTTTGTATATAAAATCAAATCGTAGAATTTCAAAAATTTAAAAGGGAAAAGTAAATTACTTACCTTTAAGGTATACCAATAAATGTTGTGATATCAAATATACCTCTTGTGTAAATTCCTTTCTTTCTCTCACGTTTTTCTCTTTCTGTTTCTGTATTCTATGACACAAGATTTCACCACAAAAGTTATTTGATCAACCATCCTTTTTTCCTTCACGATTAATTTTCAGTGAATCCCTTCCTTGTTTTCAATTTCAATTGCTTTCAGTTGCTTGGCCGATCATAGTCTTTGTCTTTTGCCCAAATATTAATACGTTTCCTTTTTCTTCTATTTTCCGTATAGAAAATTTTGGGATTTGGTTACGGCAGAACCTCACGTGAAACCCTACACAAACAAAAGTTAAGACAATCGAAAATTTCAATTGGTTAGAGACTTGTGCTGATAACGTGTTATGAAATAATATAAGAACAAGAACAATAATACAAGAATAAGAACAATAGAGAGAAAAGTAGAGAGAGGAGTATTCTTATTGATACTTTTGGGATGATTTACAATGAAGAGAACCCCTTTATTTATAGGGAGGTGGTGACTTAGCCACCAAGAAGTAAACCCTAGAATCTCTCTAATTATGGACATTCACCTTAAATAGAACTCTATTTATAACAGAAATTAATTATTTTATGATTAGTTATTTCACTTTTATATAGGGATAAAATACATTACAATTTTCGAATAACTAATTCCAAAATTACTTATACTATAATTTTATCACAATTAAACGTGGGATAAACTTATCTTAAATTTAATTCGCTAATTAATTATCTCTTATTTCTTGTACTAAACGAGCCCTTAGGTTTCATTATCACTCTCGCGCGAGATTAGGATCCCTAAGTGTCCCAAATCCTCACAGTATAGACTACAGAGTACAGAGTAGCAATTTGTCCAAGCTAAGATACGAGTAAAAATAAAAAAGAAGATATCTTCTGATTTGAATTGTGGGTATTTTCTTGAGAAATAAATAAAAGTAATTTGATAAATTATACCTTATGCTTAATGTTTTCTTATTGAACGGTTAAAACCTTACCGGTAAAGACTTAAGATTGGAACATGGGAGCATAAAAGAAGAAATATTGAACTACATGCAGCAGTCCCTTGATATCTATAACTGAAAGGATCAGAAAATTTTCATTTATAGGTAAGAAGCAGCTTGTAACGACCCGATCGACCGTTTCATGAGTTACTGCTCTGTTTCACTTATTTCTGCTTCTTTGTTGTTCAGTTTTATTTCATCTCATCGTGTTGCTTAGCTTGGGTTTGGAGTAATTTTGTGGAGAAATGAGACACTTAGTCTCTTGAGTTGGCCTTTCAGTTGGAAAAGTCAACCGGAAGTTGATTGTGAGTAAACGATCTCTCAGTTTAATTATTCTGATAGTCTCGGAAGGTGATTTGGGACTTAGGGGCGTAATCAGAATGTAATTTGGAGGTCCAGAGTAGATTTAGGCTTGAATTGGCGAAATTGAAATTTTGGCTTATTCCGGTTGGTAGCGGAGAATTTGATATAGGGGTCAGAATGAAAGTTCGAAAGTTGCAGTAGGTCCGTTGTGTCATGTGTGATGTGTGTGCAAAATTTCAGGTCATTCGGATAAGGTTAGACTTTTTGATGAAAAGAGGAATTCGGAAGTTTTTGAAAAACTTATGCATGAATCCGATGTTATTTTGTTGATTTGATGTTGTTTTAGGTATTTCGAAAATTGGTATAAGTTTGGATAATAGTATTTGACTTGTCCGTATCTTTTTTTGAGGTTCCAGGGGCATCGCGGTGATTTCGGATGGTTGACGGGAAGTTGAATGTTATAATTGTGCAGCTGAAGCTGCTGATTTTGCTATCATAACCGCACCTGCGAATTGGGGACCACAGAAGAGGGAGAGAGCAACAAATGCTGAAATGAGCAAGAGGCTGAAGGCGCATATACGGAAGGTTGATCGTACATGCGAGACCGCAGGTGCGGAAGATTATGCGCAAATGAGGCTTAGCGAGTTTAAGTGGGAATTGCAAAAGCGGTTGTTTTGCCGCAAAAGCTGTATCGCGGGTGCGGTAAAGGGATTGTAGGTGCGAAAACCATAGATCAGAAAGTATATAAGTCGTCCTTCGCAAATTCTTGGTTATTTCACTATTTTCTCATACGAGTTTGAGCTTGGGAGAGCAATTTGAGGAGTGAATTCAAGAGGGTTTCGTGGAAGTAAGGTTTTTGGACCCTAAACTTGTTTCCTGATGATTTTTAACTGTTTAAGCTTGAAATTTGTGGTAATTATTGGTTAAAAAAGGCTTGGAAATTGGAGACCTAAATTTAGGGATTTGAGGGGTTATTTGTGGTTAGATTTTTGTACTCTCGGTATTACGAACTCAAGGGAAGATAAGAATTCTATTGGCATGATTTTTATCGGATTCCGAAATGTGGGCCCCTGGGTCGAGTTTGACCAATTTCGATTTTTTAGTATAATTTGATTATTTTTGCATTGGCTTCGGCCTTAGCATATTTTGACATCATGATTCTGATTTTGGATAAATTAGACGCTAGTTAAGGCTAAGTTGAGAGGCAAGGCCGTCACAGAGTAGTATTTCATCCGACTTAAGGTAAGTAACTATTATAAATCTGGATCTGAGTGTATTAAACCCCGGTATTTCGTATTGTTTTGATAAATAAGGTAGCACACATATTAAGTGACGAGTGTGTGTACGTGCACCGGTATGAATTGTGACTTGGTTTGTCTAGTAATGACTCTTAAGCCGTGTATTTGATTTGAAATCTTATGATATCCTGCATCTTTTGAGTTATATTATATGTTGGGCTGTACACTGTGTTTGGGGCCTTGTGCCGACTTGTTTAGACCCTTAGGAGAATTTTTACTACTTTCTTCATTCTGTTTGATTTGGAAACATATCCTCAGTCATATTTTACTTTTTATTTATTTAAAACTTGTTTCATCACTCTATTTTTTAATATATGAAAGTTTTTTGGGCTGAGTTCCCTGATTTCTACTGATAAACATGAGTGGTCGTGAGGTTAATGACTGAGAGAGGTTTATAACCTAATGGTGAGATTATATATCTATTATGGATCGGGCTGCATGCCACAGCAATATTATATATATGGAACGGATGCACGCCCCAATGATATACATATGGATCGGGCTGCACGCCGCAGCGATATATATTGGATCGGGCTGCTCGCTGCAGCGGTATGACGTTTGGGCTGTAGGAGCCTGTCCAGAGTCTGTACACCCCCAGTGAGCATAGTCGACTATTAACTATGGATCGGGCTACGCGCCACATCGGTTATTATGAGATATTATTGAGCCGAAATGCTGACTATGAGTATTGTTTGATGAGAGCTGAGTCATGAATGACTGAGAGGCTTCCCGAGAGTCTATATTTATGATTGATACCTTGCCCACGGGGCTGGTTTATGACTTTTATTTTTTTCACTCTTCTATTATACTGAACATCTGTTGAAAAATGTTGGCTAAATGTTTTCAAATGATTCTTTTTTAAATCGAAATTGAAGTTTTACAAGATGACTTGGCTTTAAAATTACAGAATTTGACTTGATATTTCTGCTGAGATTTATTATATGATTTTAACTGCTCATCACTGCACTCAGGCCTTATTTACTTTAGTTACTTACTGAGTCAGCGTACTCACGTTACTCCCTGCATCTTGTATGCAGATTGATGTGCCCAACATCAGAGTGAGAGCTTCCAGCACTCTCAGAGCTTTACTGGAGATCGCAAGGTGGTTGCACGGTGTTCGCAACCCTACCTTCCTCCTTGCTATTTTAGTATTTTGTTGTTTCTAACTTATTTTGTATTATTCAGATAGTGTCTTGATTGTATTTAGAGGCTCATGACCAGTGAAACTAGATTGTTGGGCCTTGTTGGTATATTTTGTACTGATTTTCGCATATTTCGGTTGATTGATATATTTCATATGAAAATTACTTTAATCCGTTTTTGAAAAATGGTTTTATAAAATGAATTCACCGTGGTTAACGTTGGGTTGGTTTGCCTAGCACTATGATATGTGCCATCACAATCGGGATATTTGGAATCATGATACAGTTTTCCTATTTTCTTTTAATATCATTTTTTCATGGATGTTTTTTCGGGGCGGAGGTACGAGTTGCCCTACTAATTCGACCGAACCCAATAACTTTTATTCAAATATTATATTTAATATTTTAAATTTATAAAATATATATAAACACTAAATTTAAATTCCAGTTATTAATATTTTAAATCGTAATCCAAAAATTCAAAACACATAAAATTAAAATCATAAATTCATTGTTTTCGTTCAACAGACACCGCGTCACTTTGTCCGTCGGGTTTAGATAAAGGTAAAACGTCACGTGTACATATGACTAAAATAGAAGGAAAATAAGACAGGTTGCAAAACTGGCTTATTAGTATTTGAAGTTTCCACATACCTGGCTCCCTGCCGTCTGCAGGTTGTGAGGAATGCCTCTTCACGGCAAATTTTATTCTGTATCTTGTACAACTAACATTAATTATATAACGTTATTTTTTATCTCATAAATTTATAAACTTTAATCTTACATTTTTGGGTTCATAAAAATTTAAGTCCATAAAACTATGAGATAAAAAATTATCTCATACAATTAATATTAATTGTACGAGACACAAAGTAAAATATTTCCCTTTTTACTTATTTCAGCCGCCGGATTTACGTACATCTTTTTTGTTGGAATTCTTGAATTAATGGTTTAGGATATTTGACTCAAAAGTTACTAAACACTTTCTAAGCAAATTAATCAAAAATGATGAAGGGGTAAATCGTAATTGAAGATAATAAACTCTAGAATAACCTTGATAATCGGTGTAGTAGCAATAGTAGAAGGTACAGAGAGAGAAGAAGTAGTAGAGAGATGAGAGAGCAAGACAATTTGTATATTAAAAATTATCCCCCTATTACAACGCTCAGATCCCCTTTATATTATAGGGGATCCTTATTTAAGTATTGGAAAGACAAGATCAAAGTACGTCCTATAGCGGGACCGACGAGGTTGTTTCTCCAATTATCCCCATGTCGTCCCTCTGTATCGGCTCGCAAATGTACAACGATCGGTCGTGTCGACTGAAGGACATGACCGGTCAAATTCGACCCCATACATGGGATGCAAAAGAATTAGAGTTAATTAGGATAACCTGTGGGAATATCAGAACTACTACAGTTTAGCTGCAAATATATGATAGATCGAGAACTAAATAAAGGTATGCTAATTTATTGGACCATATATTGATTAGTTGTTAAGTGTTGGACAATATTGTATTGGGAAAATTTTAGTTTGCATATTGGAGATGAGATGGCATGACAGTAGACTGGTCAAACATTCAAAGAATTAAGGTTAGTTAATAGGTACGAGCAACAACAAATACGAGCAAGACAAATAGAAAAGGCACGAGCAGTCGTACAAGTAATTAAACGCTCGTACATATTCAAGACATTTAAAGCTCAAAGATCGTGAAGAATCAAAGGAATGAATCTTGCAGCAAATAAGAGTCCCGATACAGTATTTAATGAGTATTAAAAAGTAGAAATGTTAGAGAATATGTATTTAATGTATATGATTGTGTAACATAGCATTTAAAGTCATTAGTTGCCCATAATAGCCTTATTATGGGAAAGGTAAGGTTCATATCCCCGAAATAGCTATAAAAGGGCAAGGAACAAACAATTGTAAGGACACGAAACACTATTGGAATACACATTGATTTACTTGTTTTCTGATCATATTATTCGCAGATCTCTTTCTTTATATACTTTTCTGATTATCGGTAACCCCTATTCTTCTAAATTCTAGCTTTAACTAAAAATCAATTTTTTGGTTAAACAAATTGGTTCCGTTATCAGGAATCTGATAATCAATTATATCTTAGCTTAATTTTCTTTGTTGCATCAACTATGTAAAACAACAATGACAACACCCAAAGAAACCAAGAAAATCAAACAAACCAACAACTTCAGGGAGATTTGCGAGACAATAATGCATTAGTTTCTTTTCCACAAGGTTCGCCACGACGATCTCGTGAAGGAATTCAAGAATCCCACACAGATGGAAAAATTCAATTTGAGAATGTTGAAACTATGGATGAAGCTTTACAAAAACTTATCGCTACTCAAGTCAACAAGGCTTTACAAGCTTTTGTTAGTCAATTACCTGCTGCTCCACCCACACCTACTCCAAATAACAATATTTTGGAGAATCCTTGTTCTGGACTAGTTAATTCAGGTAGCGGTGGAACCACCAGTGAAACACATGAGGGAGACCCAGATAATCAAATTAATTCTTATTTACAAAATCTAGTACTAACATTGCAGAAACAACTCAAGGAGCAAAGCGACCGCATAGTGCTAATACCCGGGGTACCGCCCGTGATCAAGGGAGTAGATATGGATAAGTATTCTCAACAGCCCTGGAAGCCAAGTGCCGCCTCTCTCCCAGTTTTAAAAAATTTTAAGATGCCTGATATTTCAAAATATGATGGAACAACAGATCCGCAGGATCACGTTCTTGCATTTATAATAGGTGTCAAAGGAAATGATTTGACCAAGCAGGAGACTGAATCAGTTTTAGTCAAAAAATTCGACGAAACGCTCAGTCAAGGAGCACTAACATGGTATTCTCTTTTACCTGAAAATTCTACAAATTCTTTTGCTGAGCTTGCAGATTCATTTATCAAAGCACACTTGGGAGCTCAAAATGTGGAAAAGAGAATGGAATACATCTTCAAAATCAAGCAAGGAGATTCAGAGTTGCTTAGAGAATTCGTGGATAGATTTCAACGTGAAAGAATGATATTACCACGAGTACCTAACAATTGGGCAGCCATAGCCTTCACCAGCAATTTGAATGAGAAGAGTTCAAAAGTTACGAGACGACTCAAGGAAAGCCTTCGAGAATTCCCTGCAACAACGTGGAATGGCGTCTATAACAGATAAAGTACAAAGATGAGGATATTATTTTACGACATAAAAAAGAAGAAAAAATAAGTTCAAGGCGTATAGAAAATAAAAAAAGATCTAGTAAAAAAAGGTACGAGCCATATATGGGACCCGCGGGAAGAGACTCACGATCAAAGCAAGACAGCCAGAAGTATGATCATAGATCAAGGAATAGAGAATCAAGTTCGCTTCAAGATTTGGGAACGATCGGAACACACGAGGGACACAAGACGATGATGGAAGTCTAAAGGCAAGATTCGGTGGTTACAATTTCAACGTAAGCACCTCTAAACTTGTAGCTGTTTTAAGAAGCATGTGAGATAAGGTACAATGGCCGAAGGAGATGAGATCAAATCTGAACAGACAAAAACTTGATCATTGGTGTGAATTTCACAATGATCATGGACACAAGGACGCAGATTGCAAATTTTTGCAGGGAGAAGTTGATCATTTGTTAAAGCAAGGGTATCTCACTGAGTTATTCAGTGAGAAAGTGAAACAAGCATATATAAAGAAAAGAGACGGAAGCCACCAAAACCACCTTCTTCCAAAATAACAGTTATAAGTTGGGGCGAAGACATCAATAATGTGTCATATACCGCAACTAATAAAATTTCAAAAGTTACAATTACCCACGGGAAGCGGCTGCGACACATGTTAGAGGAAGAAAATATCACGTTTGATGATGTAGATGTTGATGGTTTATTAACTTCACATAACGACGCACTGGTAATATCTTTACTCGTACATGATACTAACGTCAAACGAGTTTTAATTGATCCAGGTAGTTCTGTGAACATTATTTTGTACGAGTGTTACGATAAATGCAAGCAGAAGAAAAGTTGGATCCAAAAGTACATACTTTTCCGGGTTTCGACAATTCTAGTTTCGTAACAGAAGGGGCAGTAATGCTCACTACATTTGTGGAAGGTGTTATCAAGGATACAAAATTTCAAGTAGTAGAAATGAAATGGCATACAATATTATTCTCGGTAGGCCATGGATCCATGACATGGATGCTTCTCCATCGACATTACATCAAATCAATAAATTTTCAGCACCATGGGGAATATGTCAAATCAAGAGAGACAAACAAACATCCAGGAACATCAACTCTGTGGCAAATTCAAATGGGAAAGGTGAAGAGAAATAACAATTACAGAATTCAGTTGGGGAGAACATGATATCAATCTCAGCTGATTCAGGGCAAACAAATATGGATTCAAGACCCGGTTTCATTCAAGAACTAGAAGAGAATGAAAACATCAAAATTATAATAGATGAATTGGAGGCAGTGGTCTTATTTGTATACTGGCCAGAGAGAAAAGTGTACATATGAGCCAATCTTAGCCCGGAGATGAAACGTAAGTTGATTGAATTTTTAAAATCTAACGCAGATTGTTTTTCTTGGTTTCATTCTAATATGACAGGTATACCACCGGAGGTTGACTCACAAATTGAATGAACATCCATCTCATCCACCTGTCAAACAGAAGAAAAGAAAGCAAGGCGCTTTTAAAAATTAGGTGATTCAGGATGAGGTGAGCAAATTATTACATAATGGGTTTATACACGAGGTAAAGTATCCTTAATGGATAGCTAACACTGTCGTGGTACCAAAAAAGAATGGTAAATGAAGAGTTTGTGTAGATTATACAGATCTCAATAAAGCTTGTCCTAAATATTCTTTACCCTTACCTCATATAGATCAACTAATTGATGCTACTATAAAGCACGAACTGTTGAGTTTTTTAGATGCATATTAAGGTAATAATCATATTAAAATAGACCCAGATGATGAAGAAAAAACATCATCCATAACAAGGGGGGGGGGGGACTTACTGCTATAAGGTAATGCCTTTTGGATTAAAGAATGCAGGAGCAACGTATCAAAGGTTAGTTACCAAAATATTTCAAGAACATTTGGGAAAGAATATGGGGGTTTATATAGATGATATGCTCATTAAAACACAACATACCATAGATCATACATCGCATCTGTCTGAAACGTTTAAGATTTTGCGAAAAATTAAATGAAATTAAATCCCAAAAAATGTGCATTTGGCATTGCATCAGGTAAGTTTTTGGGTTTTCTTGTTTCTAACCGTGGTATCGAGGTAAATCTTGAAAAAATTAAGGTCTTTGAAGAAATATCTGATGTACTTTCAAGTAAGAAAGAAGCTCAAAGATTAACAGGGAGGATTGCAGTCTTGGGAATATTTATATCCAAGTCACTAGAGAAATCTTTTAAATTCTTGTCAACTCTTAAAAAGCAAGATAGTTTTGAATGGAATGAAGAATGTCAACATGAACTTAGAGATTTGAAAGCATACTTGTCAAATCCACCTTTGCTCGCAAAACCAAAGGCTGAGGAAATACTACTCATCTACCTTGCTGTTTCAGAGGTAGCGATAAGTGCTGTTTTGGTTCGAGAAGAACGAGGTAAACAATCTCCTATCTATTATGTTAGTAAATCTCTATTAGATGCAGAGACAAGGTATCCCAGTTAGAAAAGCTAGCTCTTGCATTAATCATGACATATAGGAAATTGAGACCTTATTTTCAATATCATCCAATTGTTATAGTTATCGTATATCCTTTATGAAATGTATTACATAAGCAAGAATGATCAGGTAGGTGAATATGAAATCAAATACTAACCTATAAATGCTATTAAATCACAAGTATTAGCTGATTTCGTGGCTGATTTTAGCCA
Organism: Nicotiana benthamiana; assembly: GCA_034376525.1. Taxonomy (NCBI): domain Eukaryota; kingdom Viridiplantae; phylum Streptophyta; class Magnoliopsida; order Solanales; family Solanaceae; genus Nicotiana; species Nicotiana benthamiana. The sequence goes on along the minus strand of CM067324.1, from coordinate 23,345,143 downwards.
AGGGATACAACCAGAAGCAGAAAAAGATGTACAAATACTTAATGGGGCTAATCCAGGAATTTGGACTTTATTTGCTGATGGTTCGTCTAACGTGAAAGGAGCAGGTTTAGGGATTTATTTAGTACCACCTACAGGTAAAACTATACGACAAGCAATAAAATGTCAATTCAATAACTAACAATGAAGCAGAGTATGAAGCTATGATTGCAGGTTAGAATTAGCTTGAGAACTGAGCATAAATCAGATCATAATAAAGAGCAATTCGCAGCTTGTAGTTAACCAGATGCTATGCAAAAATCTAACATGTACTAAATGATGAGTCACAACCTGTAAGGCATACGGAATAAACTAAAATTCCTCGCCTAGGGTTACTATTATTCTGATGGAAATACAAACAGGCTAGTCAGTCTTCTTCTAAAATCGTACCTCCAAGTCCCGTACGTTTTTCCTTTTCAAGAAAAGGACCAAAAGAGGGGAACAATCAAGTGCTCGAGGCTTCATACTTCAACACTCAAAGACTTGGGGGACTACATAGTATATACAAGTACGTATAAAGAAGGCAAAGAAGATTGAAGAAAACTCAATCTTGAACGAGTCAAGTAGTCAAGCGCAGAGTAAAAGTCACGAAGTCATGAGCCAAGGCTAAAAGACAATCTTACTATAGTTAGGTAAAGATATGTACTAAAGCAGTTTATAAGGAAAATCTTGCATTTGTTATTTTGAAATGAAACGGGTTGTAAAGACAAAACCTCATGTTTATTAACAATCTGTTACAAGAAAAACAGTTACGAGAAAGTTATAGATGTAATTCAAATACATATAAAGTATTATTTAAAACTTGTCAAAGTTCAAAAGACACAAAATTTTCAAGTTAATTCAAAGAAACATGTGTGTTCCTATTTCTTTTATCATATGTTAACACTATTATGAAGTTGAGACGTCTTCTTTATTAAGTGTCGAAATATAAAAGGGCCTTCTTTTATGAAACTCATGTTATTTAGTCATGAGATTAACAGAAGCATTTTCAAAGAACAAAAATGCAGACTATTCTGAAGTCCTTGAAAATAAAAGGCAAGAATAGAACAGACGGAAGTTTAATAATAACAAAAACTTCTCAATATTTAAAACTAAAGACTAAGTATAAACTTAGTCATCAAACTGTTTATACAAAATACCCCATGAGTTGACTTGGGGACTTATAATAACCAAGGGTTTGATTACCAAAAATTTTCAAAAGAATCCAAGAACTTTAAGCACAGTTTTCCAAACATGTACCTGCAAAAAGGGAATTTAAAGCAAATATATTCACTAAGAAGAAATAACTGAGGAAAGATCATCAGCAGGCTCAACTTGAACAACATCATCAATAGAGGCAGGTTGATCTTCAATCGCAACAATTGATGTATCAACAGACGAAGTTTCAGCCTGGTTTGCAACAAGAGGCAAGGTTGAGATTGAAGAAGGTGCGGTAACCGAGGCAATTTTAGCGTTCATGGGGACTTCAACTGCGAGACTTTCAGCCAAGGAAGTTTCAATCACGAGAGCTTCAACTTCGGGAGATTCAGCTTCAGGAACTTCAATCGCAGGTGAAGGGAAGTCCGGTGGTTGTTGGGCTTTTTCAATGGTCTCCATAACTATAGCTAACTCTGACTCCAGATTGAAGTTTTCTTCGATAGCTTCTACTAAAGCATCATGCCGAGAGTTCAGAAAAGCCCAGCTTACATCGATGGAAGCCTTATCTTCAAGAAGCTTATAGTCTCATTCCCAAGTAAAAATGTCATTCTTGAGTTCTTTATGTTCAACCAATGCTAATTTGTAAGAGGCTTGGAGAGAAGCATGAGATTTTTCTAAGGCATGCACCTTACCATCAGAAGTTCGCAGATCTTCTTGTGTCTGAGTCAAACTCTACATCAGATCTCCAGCATAAACTTCTTTTTGACTTAAAAGAGCTTTCAACTCTCTATTCTTTTCACTTGCCTTAGACAATTGCTTTGAGAAAGAAGACTCAAGACACTCCCTTTCTTTCTCTGCCTGACTTGAAGAATCCTTGACAACCTCAAGCTCTGAAGATAGTGCTCTTATCTGTTGTTCCAGGTTATTCTTGTTCTCTTGAAAATCTTCTATAGTAATTTGTGCACTATCAAATTGTTCCTTCCAATTAGCTACTTCCAATTGAGAATCGTGAGCTACCTTCTCTGAATCATGAACAACCTTTTCAGAGTCACGTGTCACCTTCTCTAATAGAGAAAATCTGCTCATCAGCTCTGTACCAATGAGATTGGCCTGAAAATGATAAGGGAGGAAAAATAAGAATTCTAGAGGAAAATTTTGCAAAGTAAAGAAAGAAGGAAAATACCTTCAAGGTAGCATGAACTATGTCATTTATCAAAGTCAGACAACTATGGCTATACATTTTTTCTTTCTCAATTGGATCAATTAGAGGCTCAAGCCAAATATCTACCTGACAAGATTTCCTTAAAAGGCTGTTCTTAGCAGGAACTTCAATAGTCACGCTCCTCATAGCAACACTTCTACTTGTAGAACCCACTTCTTTATGATGGACAATAAAAGGAGGAGCGGTAGAAGAAGTAAAAATAACAGAGGAAGGTACAGAAGAAGATGGAGCAGGTAAGGAAGGGATCAATGGAACGATAGGATAAAGAAAAGAAGGAATTGAAGATATGGGAGTTGAAGAGGAAGACAGGGGAAGTTCATCCAAAACAGGCCCTAACTTACCACTCTCGAAACCACTAACGAAAAGCTAGTTAATGGAGTCGCGAGTGTCACGAGGGGTAGCAACGTCGTCATCTGAGACGAGATGAACAGGCCCAGTAGGTGAAAGATCAGGACAAACTTCAGCTTCATCAGAGATGATACATCTCCTAACTTTTGGCCTTATCATCAAGGAACCACCCACTTTCTTCCTCGGAGTCATCCTCTTCAATGGTTTTTTCTTTTCAAGAGTATATCCTGAGCCCTTTCTAAGGAAATTCGAGTTCCTAAAGAGGAACAAGAGGCCGCAACTGCTTCAGCAGTAACACATCGAATAACAAATCATGACAAAGAGAAGGATGAAAGTTAGGACAATAAAAGAAAAAAATTTTACATACGAGAAAGACAAAAACTCTTACCGTGACTTTCCAACCATAAATATTGGAAATATATTTCCAAGACCTAGCCTGCATAGGCGCGATCTTCAATAATTTATCTACCCAACCACAAAAATTGGGAACGTTCTCCACAACTCCCATGGTTGCTAAAAAAAAGTTAATGAAATTGATAAAATTGAAAGAAAAAGATACGAAAAAGGAGGAGAGACTTACGTGCGAAGTTCCACTTATCAGGAAAGGGAACGTTTTCTTCATTACGTGCGAAGTTCCACTTATCAGGAAAGGGAACAGTTTTTTCACCCACTAAACCAACTATGGGGGCAACAACAAACCGTGCATACTAGCCACGATCCTTATCGTCTTCAGCAACACCAAAACCCTCGTACTCCTAGCCACTAAGGTAAAAACGCCATTACGAAAAAGTCTAGGGGGTTAGAGATAAATTAGGCGAGGGAAGGTGAAATTAACCTCCGCCAAATTGGCCAGATGTCTTAAATAAGAAACAGCCCTCCATACCAGCGAGCCAATCTGTGCTGAACAGACTTTAAAAAAATGATAGAAATCGAGGATTACTGGATCAATAGCTGGTTTAAACCCAAGAGTAAAAGGGTATATATAAACAAACCATAGTTCAGTCATATAAGAAGTAATTCTTTGATTTGGATTGGGGATTACAATGGGAAAATCATCAATCCAGTGGAAATCTTTACGGACAATGGGAGCTAAAATCTTTGTAATCAAAGTGGGATAAGCGTCGGCACAATCTAGATAAGAAATTTGGCTTTGAAGTGATTGTCTATCATGATGAAAAGATACATCATTAGGGACTATCTCTTCTACCAAATGCTCCGGGGTGCAAACTGCAGAATTGATAAGGAGTTGACACATGTGAAGAGCATTAAATAAAAGTGACTATTGAAGCGTCAATCTTATTATAGTATTAATGACGACAAAAATTCCCCTTTAATAAAATTCACTTCCCAAATATTCAACTGACGAATAAATGGAAAGTGGGGGGACTATCTGTATTGGAAAAAAGTTAGTTTGCATACTGAAGATGACATGGCATGACACGTAGACTGGTCAAACAGTCAAAGAATTAAGGTTAGTTAAGAGGTACGAGCAACAATAAACATGAGCAAGGCAAATAGAAAAGGCACGAGCAGTCGTACAAGCAATTCAATGCTCGTACCTATTCAAGATATTTAAATCTCAAAGATCGTGAAGAATAAAAAAAATTAATTTGGCAGCAAATAAGAGTCCCGGTACAGTATTTAATGAGTATTAAATACTAGAAATATTAGAGAATATGTATTTAATGTAACGATTGCTTAATGTAGAATTTAAAGTCATTAATTGCATATAATAGCCTTATTATAACAAAGGTAAGGCTAATATCCCGAAATAGCTATAAAAGGGAAATGAACAAACAATTGTAAGGACGCGAAACACTATTGGAATATACTTTGATTTACTTGTTTTCTGATCATATTATTTGCAAATTTCTTTTTTTTATATACTTTTCTGATTATCAGTAACCCATATTTTTGTAAATTCTAGCTTTGATGAAAAATTTAATTTTTGGTTAAACACATATATTAGTTGGTAAGTGATATATATCAGTTATTATTTTGAGAGCGGCTATACATTATTTTCTTCGGTCCATTTTAAGTTATTTTTTTGGCTATTTTCACACATATTAAGGAACCCTTCTAGTCTCTTTACTCCAAAAATAACTTTGAAAAAAAAGGAATTAATTATTTCTTAATATTTGAAAAAACTAAATATTGTGAACCATTAAAAAAATACCAAAATCAACTAAAGTAAATCGAATGAAGTATTATTTTCCCCAAAAATTGACTCCACTTTTTCTAAGATTTTGGTGACTAGGCGGACGTTTGGACATAAGAATTGAGAATTCCAAAAAAGAAAATAGTGGGTTTTAAAGTGAAAATAATATTTAAAAATTAGAGTTATGATTGGATATAAATATAATTTTGAGTTGTTTTTGAAAATTTGTGAATGATGTGATTTTGAAAAATAATTTTTTAGAGTTTTTCAAGATTTCAAAATTCCAAATACATCTGCAAGTGAAAATTGAAAATTTTATGGCCAAACACCGATTTTAACAAAAAATCCAAAAAAAAGATTCTCATTTCCAAACTGGCTCTAAAATAGTACAGCCGCTAGAATTAGGGGTGGGCGTTTGGAATAGTTCGGATTGAATTTAAAATTTCAATTTAAATTTTTTATTTTCGAATTGAAGAAATGACGATCCAAATAAGTTCGGATTGGATTGGATTTTTTAAGTTATGTTTCAGTTTAATCTGTTTGGATATTTGGATTTTCGGTTTTGAGCTTATAAGTTTAGATGTTTCTTCTTTTTACAAAAATGAATATCCAAATAAAGTACTCATGTTAAATTACCCGAAAGGTTCCTCATTCTCACCTCAATCATCCAAATAAAGTATTCAAGTAGTGAAATATTATTAAGAAAGTGCAACAAAGACATTAATACGCCTGATAAAGTAGCAATAGTAAAACCATATTCAAAATAAAAAATATTCTGACAGTAACTTAGTACTCCCCCGTTCCAAAAGAAGAGATTTTTTGGATGTTTTCACACAGATTAAGAAATCCACTTTTAAGCATTAATTAGCAATAGAATTGACCATATTAACCTTTACTATCTCACATAAACACTCCTAACATATATTTCATCACTATTTACTCTAAGGACAATGTAAGAACAAAATAATTAATTCATCCTTAAAATTTGAAAATATCACTTATTTTAGATCACAAAAAAAAGGCCAAAAATTATTTATTTTGGACCGGAGGGAGTACTTAATTGATAGTAAATATATGATATAATATCTAAAGGTTGGGTATCAAACTTATTTTCTACTGGCATATGGATAATGGACTAAATATAACAACAACAATCACTAATAATCTTACTAGTGGGATGTGGGGAGTGTAGAGTGTACGCATACCTTATTCCTACCCATAAGGATAGAGAGGTTATTTCCGGAAGACTCTTGGCTTAATCAACTAAATATAAAGTATAAAAATTTCGAATTTTCGGATATTCAAAAATTTAATGTACCAAATTCAATATCCACTCCATAATCTGAAAATCCAAACAAAAATATCCAAAATATTCGGATTTCAACTTTGTCCAAACTATATCCACCCTACCAAGAACTGAATTCATAACATCTTATCTGTAAAAAACATGAAAGCTACGAGCTTCTTGACGTCGAAACGTGTTACACTATAGACCCAGCTCATCTACTCTGTATTTTGACTAACTAAAACTAATGGTGGAGTGGATTAATTCCTCTTTAATGAAGTTGAGTACTGAGATAATTAGTTTTAGTAAGAAGCAAATGCTGGGGAGCTAAGCTGGCATTGTTTGCTATTGAGCCTACATCTCTTTAATGCACCAGCTGGATCACCTTGTGACAACCAAATTAAGGGTTTCATTTTTAATTTTCTCCTACTGTAACATTTCCCCATCTTCAGTAATATCTACCAATTACCCACATATAATAATCCGGAAAAATCCAATAAGGTATGAGAAATATGATAAGTAATTAATCTTTTCTATGAAAAGTAAACTTCCTTTATTTTCTAGAGAAAATAATTTCTTAAAGCTATCGTAAAATAATTTCTTACAGTTATCGTAATTAAAGAAAACTGGTTGGACTTCTCGTATGTAATACTATCATTCTTTTGGGACGAGAGAATATAACCAAATGGCTCAGAATTAATTGAACCAAGTTACATATATAATAATTGTAACTTCGTGGTATGTAACAATGAGAAGTTTTATTTTGTGTCTCATATAACTCACACTAATTATATATTATTCTTTTTTGTCTCGTAAATTTGTGAACCTTAATCTTATATTTCCGGGCTTACTGAAATCTGGGTCCGCAAATTTGTTTAGCAAATTACAAGTAGATGGTGGCATATAAATATAGAGGAATTAAAGACTCAATAAAAGTTATAGTGGAGTGATAAGTATATTATGCATGCTTGATCAGAAATTTTGGGTTTGAGCCTTACGTAGCCTTTGTTAAAGAATGCTATACAAATATGAAAATTTTTAATACAAATAAAAATTTAGTCGATCCCAAAATAAATATAGAACACCAAATAAGAAATTAAAAATAAAAGAATTAAAGGGAATGATTTGTTGTAACTGAAAAGCCACGTCGTACTTGAACCTACCGACCTTATAACATGATTTGTTCCACCTCAACATTTTTGTAGTCTAAATAAAGAATTATAAAAGAAATAACTTCGACTAATGGCGTGTACAATGAAATTTTTTTTACAATAAAAAAGCTCGGAAAACTTTAAAACAGATCTATGACGAAAAAGTTATTGTGTGATTTATTTGTTGTCGAATTATTACAAATATTCATGCAAGAATGGCTAATGTTTCTTTAGCTCTTCCAACGGGAGTATCTTTTAATTATATTAGAGTAAAACTCCACCAATATAGGGTTACTCACATTGCCGGTCTTAAAGTTCGAATAAATGAGGTGAGTTGTGGTAGGCTGACAGTTAACGTAAAATTTATCAATTCATGATGAATCTTTATAATAGATTTGAGTATGGCTGTTCAATGGGACGGGTCGATCCTGTCCTGTCCCGTTTCGTCCCGCGATTCGTTCATTTTTTTTATTTTAAAAACTAGCCGTAGGCCAACGGCTTAGATAGCAAAAATAGTCGTTGCCAATGGTCCAAACAGCACCTACATCCTCCAAAACACCCTCTACCCCTGCCAAACTTTTAATATAACCTCTAAGTTTATTAATATACTTTGGCTCTATTTTCTACTATAAATACCCCTCATTCTTTTTCATTTTTTCCCACACAAAATTAATCTTGTCTCTCAAATCTCTTACATTCTAATATCCTATCTATATTCTATATTAAACTCTCAATATTGTTACTATCAAGTATTACGTGCTATCTTTCAAGTTTCAACTTTCAAGTATTTGGGTAAATTTCAACTCTCAATTATTTGTATTTGAGATTTGAAAGTTCTATTAATAAAATAAAAGGCTCTAAGCGTTGAAGTTTTTTATGAACTGTCTTAGTTACTTAATAGCTAAAACTTTGAAATTATATGAAATAAATTATAATTGTATTATAAATTTATAATTAGTAGAATATTTCATTAGAAGTATTTTGTCTTAATGTTTTATAATTCTTTACTTAGTTTTCTAATTTTAATTTTAACATAGTAACATTTAAGTTTATTAAATAAGTCAAAGATATTATGGTATATTTTTGAAATTTCGGTTGTATTTGGTAAGTTTAAAATAAATTCAACTTATGCACCGACCATTAAAGAAATGATTTTAAAATTTAAAATGTATTTTTTCCTTATTCCCGAAGTTTATTTAATTTCTACTCTGCTTAACTCATCTTTAAAACTAAGAAGTGCAAAGGTACTTGTTCGTAAAATTAGGAGAATTTAGAAATTCAAGAAAATGAACAACCATCTCTCGAAAACTACCAGGTTAGCATATACTCTTATGCTAGATCAATGTTTGATAAATATAAATCTATGGATACAATTGGTATTGAAACTGATCCTTCTACTTCTAAGTTTGAAACAAATTTTTTATGGGAAGATATGGATGATATAACATGCTTTGGTTCCTCTATTGATGATGAACTTGGTTCTTATCTTAATCAAGGAATAGAAAATATTAAGGATGAAGAAAGCAAGGAATTTGTCATGGTGGAGGGAGCGTGGCAAGGCTTTTCCAACACTTTCAATTATGGCCCGATATATCCTGGCTATTCAAGTATCATCAGTAGCATCAGATAGTGTTTTTAGTGCGACAAGATTTCAAATTAGAGATCATAGACATGCATTAGCGGAGGACAGTCTAGAGGTTTCCATATTATTCAGAGATTGGATTAATTCAGAAAGAAGAAATCTTGATTTTGAAAAATTAACCAGTAGAGAAGAAGAAGAATACAATGAGATACTTACCATTGGGAGCGATGACGACATAGAGCTCATGGAACATCAATCAACATTGCCAATTCTAGTATAATGTCCGAGAGATATTATTGATAAGTTGGAAAGAAACTATATAGGAACTTACAAATATTAGCATAATAATTTGTATTGGCTACTAAGAGGCCTAGTTCAAACAGAGCCCTTCCTAGAAGGTGGCTGCATAGATTAGGTGCTCTTCAAAAGAATTATATTTGTATTTGAGATTTGAAAGTTCTATTAATAAAATAAAAGGCTCTAAGCGTTGAAGTTTTTATGAACTGTCTTAGTTACTTAATAGTTAATACTTTGAAATTATATTAAATAAATTATAATTGTATTATAAATTTAAAATTAGTAGAATATTTCATTAGAAGCCTTTTGTTTTAATGTTTTATAATTCATTACTTAGTTTTCTAATTTTAATTTTGACATAGTAAATTTAAGTTTATTAAATAAGTCAAAAATCTGGTCGTTGCAAACTTTAAAAATATAATAATTTTAAAAGTTCTCTATAAAAAAATACACTTAAGGCCCACGAACCTGTCCCGTCCTTTCCCATCCCGTTTGTTTGCGGGATGGGATGGGACGAACGTTTCGTCCCGTTTGTTCCGTCCTGTTTCGTCCCGTCTCATTCCTCTACCGTCCCGCTTAAATGTCGTCCCGTCCTGTCCCATTATGTTAATTTCGTCTCGTATTGTCTCGTCCCGTCCCGTTGGACAATCCTAAATTTGAGTTAACCTAACTGAAATAAATAAGAATTCATATCGCTAAACCCAACTTGTTTGGGGCTAGATGTAATTATTGCTGTTGTTATAGATTAATACACGAACTCACATGTATAATAATTTACAAATTGCAACAGTAAAGAAATAAGAATAGTTTGTGCTGATATTAAATAATTCAACATTCATATGCATGAATATAATATTCGTTGTAGTTGGACTCGTATGATTTTTGACCACATACTATTGGTAGAAATTTAAAAATAGTCAGATTTACAAGTAGTAATTTAAAAATAGTTACAATTTTTAAAGTAGTCGAAATTAAGTCACTTTTCATTTAAAGATAAATTTGAACGAAAACACTGTTCAAAGTCCGGAAAATATTCTAACATAATATACTGGAGTTCCAGTATATTATACTGGAGTTCTAGTATAATATACTCCGCTTCAAGTATAATATATTAGTCCAACATAATATGCTAAAAGTTCATACACAGGTGCTCCAATCTCTAGTATATTATGCTGAAACTTTTCGTGCATTGGAATTTCAGCATAATATGCTCGAAGTGTTGGTTTTTTTAATGTATTTAATTAATATATTAAATACTTAAAAGATGATGAATGTGAAATGGAGGAAAATGAAATTTTTGAGTGAAATTTTAAGTTTGCCCCTTGGTAAATGGAAAGTGTTCCATATTGGAAGAAGAAGAGGATTTTTATGGGTATATGAGCAATTGATCTTCTTCTAGCTCTTAAACAGTTGAGAAGAAGGCAAGCCTCGCACCGTCGCCATCGTCGCTCGGCTCGGCTCGGCTTCGGCTTCGGCTTCGGCTTCGGATTTTTATTTTAATAATGCAATATTAATATTAAATTCAATCTGTTTGTCTATTTTGATAACAGAAAATTAACTACCCTCTTCATTTTTTCTTCTTTATTGTTGAGTAAATAATCATTTATGTAATGAAATTTATGCTGTAGCTGTTTTGCATAAACAATCATTCTAAAGATTTGCACCACTTTAGATTTCAGCCTAATTTTGGCTATAAATACAACACTATTCTGCTCAAACTTTCACTAGGATTTTCTGAGTTTCTTCTCCTTCTTCTGCATACTTTTAGCATCAAACAAAGCAAAAGTAAGTGTGATTTTCTATCGAGCTTTGATACCGCTGAAATACTATTGTTTGAAGTACCACTATAATCACTGTATAATTTGTTCTATCATGGGAAGAAATAATCCATAATTTTGGGTACTAGCAGAAGATTAAATTTATTAAGAAAACATTGTGAATTCAGTGAGCTCGAATTGGTTTTTTGATATTTTGTTATTCATTTTTGTTTATGTTCATTTATATTTCCAAAATTATTTACAAATGCAGTATACCAACAAGCTTAAGGAATTTAATATATTTTATATATTCGTACTTACTGTTTCTAGAGAGTAAACTTTGTGGTTTTACTCTATTGGGGATTATAATCTACGTGATTTTAATGTTTGTGTCATTCTTTTACAGAAGTAACTAATGATAACAGAAATCAAGTTGTTCCTATGGTAACTGCTAATGCCTCAACGAGCCGAACAACACCGGCAGCATTGGCATCGGTCGAGAAACTTGAAAAATTTTCCGGGATTGATTTCAAGCGTTGACAGCAAAAGATATTCTTCTATTTGACTATTCTAAGTCTCCAGAAATTTATCAAGGAAGATGTTCCTGTGATGTCCGATGAAACTCCAGAAAATGAACACTTTCTTGTGATTGAGACGTGAAAGCATTCAGATTTTTTGTGCAAGAATTATATTCTAATCGGACTAGAGGATGCTTTGTATAATGTATATAGTGGCGTGAAAACGTCAAAGGAACTGTGGACTGCGCTTGAAAAGAAATAGAAAATCGAAGATGCCGGGTTGAAAAAGTTTGTTGCTGCAAAAGTTTATGGACTACAAAATGGTAGATAGCAAGTCTGTTATTACTCAAGTCCAGGAATTGCAAGTGATTATTCACGATCTACTTGCTGAAGGTATAAATCAAATTAATAATGATGTTGAAAGTAATAATCTTAGTATTTTTACTAACATAAATTTTATTGAAAGTCTTATCATCAATGAAGCATTCCAAGTAGCACCGATGATTGAGAAGTTGCCTCCTTTGTGGAAGGACTTCAAAAACTACTTTAAACACAAACACAAAGAGATGTCCCTTGAAATGCCATTGTTCGGTTGAGAATTGAAGAGGACAACAAAGTTGCTGAAAAGAGAGGCCGTGGGAACTCAAAACAATGAGAGCAAATATTGTTCAAGAAAACAAAAAGAATAAGAAGGCTTTTGGACCGAAATACAACCCAAGCAAGAAGCGGTTAAGTGGAAACTGCTAAAACTATAGAAGAATCGAACAAAAATCTATGAAGTAACGTGCTTCGAAGAAAGACAAGAAGAAGGGTCAAGCAAACATAGTTGAAAAACATGATGATGTTGATGACTTATGTACCATGATTTTCGAATGCAACTTGGTGGGAAACCTAAAGAGTGGTAGATTGATTCTGGAGCCACTCGCCATATTTGTGCTCTTAGAGAAGCTTTTGCAACTTATGCTCCTGTTGGACCCAATGAGACGATTTCTATGGGAAATGCTTCAAAGGCCAATATGAAAGATGTGGAAAGATATTTCTCAAAATGACCTCCGACAAAGTTGTGACTTTGAAAAACGTCCATCACGTTTGTCAAGATTTATGCCCGTCACTAGAGGGGGGGGGGGGTGAATAGTGCGGCACGAGAATATTGATAAATTTGCGGAATTAAAATTGCAAGAGTAAAGTAAATGCGGTTTTTAAAATAGTAAGGAAAGAACACACCGAATTTATCCTGGTTCACCACAACAAGTGGTTAGTCCAGTCCCCGAGAGACTCTCTCGAGATTCCACTAACTCCGTTAAGCTTGCGGGTGCCTAACAAACTGGTACACTTGCTCGTAGATGTACACTCTACAAGACTTCAACTTGCTCTTGGATACCTCACCTCAAGACTTCACCTTGCTCGTGGATACCGCACCACAAGACTTCACACACTAAGATTGAGGGTACTTAGCAAACCCGACAATCAATAAGAAGATATGGTCTTCTCAAACACCTTTCTCTTTTACAACAGGAACTCTCTAACAAGAGTAGATAAAGAGATACAATATTAGCTCTATGAACAACTCAAAGTTGTCTCTCAATTGGCTCAACAAAAGCTCTAAAATGATGCACAAATAATATCAATATGTATATGAATAATGAGAGGTGTTGTGTGTTTCAATTCAGCTCAAAAGACCTCTATTTATAGGTGGTAGAAGTAGTATGTCCGTTGCTTAATTGGAAATCAATTATGCTGATTTTATGCCAAGATAATCGATTATCAGATTTGGATAATCGATTATCAGCTTACCGTTACAAAATCGGAAGCTGATTTTATGTAGAATAATCGATTATTGGATATGCATAATAGATTATGTTGTTACAGTGTTCAAAACTAACAACGGATAGTGAAATAATCGATTATTCCAATCACATACTCGATTATGTTGCCTTGCGAAATCTCCAGCAAAGCTGGAATATACCAGAGTATACCAGAATCAAAGCTGGAGTATACCAGAATATACCAGAATCGAAAACTTACTTCAAAAACCATTTTGGTTAAAATGAAAACGTTAAAATCATTTTGTTTGAAGTATTTGAAATATGTTTATGATAAATATGATTTGATAAAATGATTTTATGCATATCTATGATGACCTATGTTGAGCCAAAAGACGAGATAACTTTAAACGTTGCTCTTACATTGGTTCTACCTAATGACCTACGCCTTGGGTCTTCGGTCTTGAACATTTGAGCTCGTCTTTGGCTTGTCTATGCAATTCCGTCATCAATATGCTTCTAGGCATTCAATCTTGATTGTTTGTCATATAATAACATTGTTTGACACTTGACTTCATTGTTTGTCATTCATCGACTTCGTTGTTTGTCATTCATCAAAACCTATACCTGAAAATCATGCTAATACAACCAAAGCACACATATCATGGATAGAATGATTTTCTACAATTTCTCCCTTTTTGATAATGACAAACAACAGGAGATACGCATATCGGATTCCCCCTAAATTCATGCTATATCTCAACATACAATTCATGCAAACAATTCCCCTTAATGATAATTCCCCCTCAAATAAGGCATACTATAACGTAGATACATTCTCCCGTATTTGATGCATATCGCCTAAACTCTTCCCCCTTTTGGCATTAGCAAAAAGAAGAGTATACAAAGGCTACTTTCCCCTTTCGACACTTCTCCCTTTTGGGTATATCAATTGTTAGTGTCAAGAATAAAAATAGAAAATATAATGAGGAATATATATTGACGATTAAAAATCATACCAACATAAAATAATACCAAATGTTAGTAAAAATATACCAACCATAATAATGGTTATTTTTAGCAAATCTTATATCGACTGTTAATTTTTAACACACCAATAGTTGTATTAAAAAAACATGAATCATTTATTTTTTAGAATAAACCAACTGTTAATTAAATTAATAGTATTCATCAAAACATGAATCAATCATTAATATTGATACCAATGGTTATTCAAAATAAAAGTTATCAAAACATGAATCAACAAAAATAATTAATACCAATTGTTAATTAAATTAAAAACAACATTCATCAAAACATGAATCAATCATTAATAATGATACCAATTGTTATTCAAAATAAAAGTTATCAAAACATGAACAAAAATAATTAATACCAATTGTTAACAAAGATATATTAATCGTTAACACATATCAACTATTTCGTTTTTATCAAAAAATGTGATAACTAACCTAAGTTCCCCCTCGATGCAATAAGGTTTCGTGCTTGGTGCATCTACTACGATATTGTAGTCTTCAAGCACACCTGCAAATGTACCTAAAAATAGGTTTTCGGTACCCAACTGCTTTTGGGTCCTTGGGGGTTAGGCAAATAAAAATCATAGTCAAAAGATAAATCTCTATGTTTTGCAAAACATACGGGTGCTATGTGTCCTACCCGGTTGCAATAATGACATATAACATTCGGGTTGTGCATATGTCTTGGTTGAGTCAAAAACGTTCTAGGTGATCTAAAGTCGTTATTCCTAGACGTATTGCGATTCCTAGAGTTATTTCTAGGTGGTCTAAAATGATTCATTTTAGACTCATTACAGAAATTCCTAGAGTCATTTCTAGGTGGTCTAAAATGATTCATTCTAGACTCATTAATAAAATTTCCAGAGTTGTTTCTAGGTGGTCTAAAATGATTAATTTTAGACTCATTAATGAAATTCCTAGAGTCGTTTCTAGGTGGCCTAAAATAATTAATTTTAGACTCATTAGTGAAGTTCCTAGAATTATTTCTAGGTGGTCTAACTTCATTTCTATCATCCCTTCTAATATTCTTCTTAATTTCTTCAATTCTTTTAGGATCATCTACACTACGTTTTTCTAGTGTGTTCCTAAGTTCTATGTTCTCTATTTTCAAAGACTTACAAGAAGAACAAATTGAACTTTGATCAATTGAAGAGGCTTCATTCATCTCCTTAATTTTATTTCTAAGATCAATATTGTCATTTTCCAAAAATTTATTTTTCTCTTCTAAAACTTTAATTTTAGGCTTGGCCTCTTTGGAGATATTTGAAGTCTTTTTCAATTCACCATACAAGTCATGAAAAGCTTCTTGTAATTCTTCAAAAGAATAAGAGTTAGAATTACTTACCTCTTCTTCCTCATTGGCCATGAGGCATAATGCGGCAGTTTCATCGCATGAGCTGTCCGAATCCCATGTCACACGCCTTTGGTGTTTGTTCTTCTTCTTGTCCTTGGATTTTGGACAATGTGATTTGGTGTGGCCAAGTTTTTCACAATTTTGGCATGAAGGACTTGGTTCTTCCTTCTTTATTTCCTTTTTCATAAACTTATAAAACTTTTCGATCAAGGCATTGGAAATATTATCATCATCGCTATCCGAATCATTTACCTCTTCTCTTTTAGAGGATGAGGCTTTGAAGGCAATATTCGAATTTTTCTTGTTTCCAAAAGAAGGATTAAGAATCGTACTTTCATAAGTTTTGAGGTTACCTCGTAGTCCATCAATTGTGACGTCCGTGATTCCTATCGACTCTTGGATGGTATTGGCGTTGGATCGCCATTCGTGTTGGAAACACATTCTCAATGCAATATACTAAAACGTGTGTACTTTTGTATAGGTTTTGATGAATGACAAACGAAGCGAAAATTGATATATGACGAAGTTCAAGAAACAAGCGCACAATTGATATACAACGAGATTCAAGCTCAAGACAAAGTTTTATAGTTTAATTGAGTCATTCTTAATTGTGATCTTGATCGTACAACTTGACTCGTAACATGGCTTCTCTCATAAAACTATTTTCCAAAATCATGCATATTTAATTTAATGTCAAATGATTTTAAATCATGCATATTTACAGTAATCAAAATAATTTTCAGACATGCCTTAAAAATCTGGACTAAGATAATCGATTATGTACTTATGATAATCGATTGTTTTAAGCCAAGACTGCATGACAATCGATTGTGAACTAATGACAATCGATTGTGAGTAAAACAGTGAGCATCAGGTTTTTCAAACCTGCATGACAATCGATTGTGAACTAATGACAATCGATTGTGACTGAGGCAGTGTCCATCAAAGTTTTTCAAAACTCAGAATAATCGATTATGAACTAATGGTAATCGATTATGTTGAGACAGTGTCTTCCAGTGATTTTCAAATTTATTGAATAATCGATTGATACATTGGACAATCGATTGTCAAAGAGACAGTGTCTAAAATGTTTTTCAAAAACTGATAAGTAATCGATTGTTGACTTTGTGCAATCGATTGTGAAGCTGACCGTTGTCGTAAAGTTTTCAAATACCATCAGGTAATCGATTATTGATTCTGTATAATCGATTATTTTGATTAAAATCCGGAAAAGATTTTTTGAACGTTATTGGGTAATCGATTATTGATTCTGTATAATCGATTGTTTTGATTAAAATCCGGGAAAGATTTTTTGAACATTGCTGAGTAATCGATTGTTGATTCTGGACAATCGATTGTTTGTGGTAAAATCTGGAAAGGATTTTTTGAACGTTGCCAGTAATCGATAATTGAAAGTAATCGATTATCAAGCGTAAAATCTGGGATTGAATTTTGATCTGACTGGCAGACAATCGATTGTTGGGGTTTGACAATCGATTGTCAGTGAGTAAAATCAGCAACTCTTAATTGGCAATTAGGCAACGGTAATGCCAAGTTTTTCAACTATAAATACAGCTTCATTTCAGTGTTTTAAACACAACATTATACTACAACTGATCATTACATTGCTATAAGCTTGCATACTTTTGTTTATCATTTTATATTCAATTTCATAAAGCTTTTGAGAGCCATATTCTTGTCCAAAGTTGTTGTGATCTAGAGCTTATTTCTTTTACTCATATCTACTCATTAGGGAGTATTTTGTTTGAGTGTTTAGTGTTTTATACACTTGTAAGAGAATTGTGATTCTCTTGTTGTAAGGAACTTGTGTTTCCTTGGTTGAAGTCTTGGAGTGTTGTATCTCCGAGCAAAGGTGTTAAGGCTTGTGTCCTTAAGTTGTAAAGGTTTGTTGAGCACCCGTAAGCTTAACAAGTTAGTGAAAAATCTCAAGAGAGTCTCTCGGGGACTGGACTAGCCACGTGTTGTGGTGAACCAGAATATATCGGTGCGTTCTTTCCTTTTTGTTTATTTAACGCACTTATTTATTTCCTGCAAATTTTAATTTCTGCAAGTTTACGCTAAATTTTATTATAACGCTATTCACCCTACCTCTAGCGTTAAGCGTATTTTCTAACAATTGGTATCAGAGCCCAACTCTCTGAAAACTTAACAGTTTGAGAGAACCATCCATGGCTTCTACTCGTGATTCCTTTGCAGGAATTGATGAAGGACAGTGCTCCACACGACCACCTCTATTCAACGGTACAAATTACACGTACTGGAAGGAGAGGATGAAGATCTTCATTCAGTCCAACAGCTTTCACCTTTGGAAGGTGATAATGAAGGGAAACCAAATTCCAACAAAGAAGGTGGAAAACGAATGGGTTCCCAAGTCCGAGGATGAGTATGATGCGGATGACATCCGAAAGGTTCAAAATAATGCTAAAGCAATTAATTTATTATATTGTGCTGTTAATGCTGATGATTACAGGAAAATATCGTGTTGCACAACGGCAAAGGAGATGTGGGACAAGCTAGAAGTTACGTACGAAGGTACGGACCAGGTAAGGGAAGCAAAAATTGATTTGCTAACCCATTCTTATGAATTATTTCACATGAAGGAAGGTGAAAAGGTGGACGAAATGTTTGAGTGATTTTCAATAATCGTAAATGACCTACATGCTCTCAAGAAAACATTCACGGATAGAGAGCTCGTGCGAAAATTCTTAGAAGTCTCACACCGGCATGGAGATCAAAGGCCGATGCAATTCAAGAATCCATTGGCGTTTCAAACGTCACCATCGACGCACTAAGAGGTAACCTTAAGACCTATGAATCTACTATTCTTAACCCTTTTGTTGATGATCAAAGGAGGCAAAGAATAGCTCTAAAGGCGAGCACAAGCCAACCGCAAATTGATGAGGAAGGAGACAACGAGTTTGGACTCGTTATCAAAAGATTTCAAAAGTTCATGCGCAAGGAGTATGAACGCAAGGGCAAAAAGCAAGGCGAACAAATCAAGTGCTATGAATGTGGTGAAACCGGGCACATCAAATCAAATTGCCCAAACATCAAAAAGGATAAGAAACCTTTTAAAAAGCAACGTGCATACATTTCTTGGGGAGGCGACTCCGGAGATGAGTCAAGCGAAGGAGAAGAAGACGAAGCAGCAAATCTTTGCCTTATGGCACATGAAGACAACAAAGATGAGGTATGTCAAATTTCGTCTAAAAACTTCTTTACTCTTGAAGAAATGCGAACTGCTTTTGATGAATTATATGCTGAGTTTATTAAGGCTTCAAAAACTGTTAAGGGCATAAAAGAAAATGCTTCATTAAAAGAAAAGGATTTTCAAAAACAGCTTTCTTTGAAAGAAAAGGATTTAGAAAAACTGGTTTTAGAAAATGAAAAACTGAAAGAGGAAAACAAGTTTTTTGGAAAAAGAAGCGCCGATAAGCCCGAAAGTTCTACTAAAAATTGTTCTTCTTGCTTGCATCTCAAAAATGAGGTAGATAGACTTAAAGGTACCTTAGATAAGTTTAATTCTTCCCACAAGAATTTGAATGAGGTCCTTGTTAATTTGAAATCAACCAAGCATGGCATAGGATTTAAGAATGAGGTTAAAGAAAAGGTTGAAGCCAAACCCCAACCACCTAAGGCTCAACCTAGGACTAATAAAACAAATGCTTATCCTAGAAATAGCAATCCTAGAACCAATATGCATGCTAGACAAAATGTTGAACATTTTAGGAGACCTATAAATGACTTACCACCTAGAAATAGTTACCCTAGAAATGATGCATATTTTAGGCCAAATGTTGAACCTTTGAGAAGACCTAGAAATGGCCCTCAACCGAGAAACAATCACTCTAGAAATGCTGCCCATCCTAGAGCTCATAGTAGGAGAAATAATTCTCATAAAATGCGAAATAGTCATAGTGTTCAAAATAGAGTAAGAAATTTTCATCCGTCTAGTTACTATGAACCTAGAAGGATGCATAACCCAAATGTGACTTGTCATTATTGTAGACGTATTGGTCATATTGCTCCTGCATGCTTTACACATCATAGACATATTACTCAATTGCATCATTATAATATGCCTAACCCCCAAGGACCCAAGATGGCATGGGTACCTAAAGAACATTAATTTGTTTTGTAGGTGTGCTTGAAGGGATCAAGTGTACTATGGTACCTTGATAGTGGATGCTCCAAGCATATGACGGGAGATGAATCAAAATTCCTTCAATTAGAGCACAAAGAAGGAGGAAGTGTTATCTTCGGTGATAACAATAAAGGAAAGATCATCGGCATAGGCTCGGTCGGTAAGGATGAAAATTCTTCTATTAAGCATATATTACTTGTTAAAGGATTAAAGCATAATCTCTTGAGCATAAGCCAATTGTGTGACAAGGGAAATCTTGCTTTATTTGATTCGGATGAATGCTTAGTGTTCAGACGTAGTGATTTCAAAATTATCCTCCGTGGTTTTAGAGTGGAAAATATTTATATGGTTGATCTTGCTAATTCCTCACCCGATTATGTTGATTGTCTAATGAGTAAAGAGGATGATACTTGGCTATGGCATCGTAGAGTAGCACATATCAATATGAATCTTTTGAACAAATTGATTTCTCAAAACTTAGTTGTTGGTCTTCCCAATTTAAAATTTGAAAATGACTCTATTTGTGACTCGTGTCAAAAGGGGAAGCAAACAAAAGCATCTTTCAAATCAAAAAACATTGTTTCAACTTCTAGACCATTGCAATTGCTTCATATGGATTTATTTTGTCCCTCTCGCATTGAAAGTCTAGGAAGAAATAGATATGCTTTTGTGATTGTTGATGATTACTCAAGATTTACTTGGACTTTATTTCTTGCCAATAAAAGTGATGCTTTTCAAAATTTTAAGTATTTTCTTAAGCGTGTTCAAAATGAGAAAGAAACTATCGTCACTTCAATTAGAAGTGATCATGGGGGAGAGTTTGATCACAATCTCTTTGCGGACTTTTGTGACGAACTCGGAATCAAGCATACCTTTTCCGCTCCACGTACACCACAACAAAATAGGGTGGTGGAAAGGAAAAATAGGTGTCTCGAAGAGATGGCTAGAACCATGCTCGACGAAGCTAAGATACCCAAACATTTTTGGGCGGACGTTGTGAGTACCGCTTGCTATGTTCTAAATAGAGTAGTAATTCGGCTGATACTCATGAAAACCCCCTATGAACTTTATAAGGGTAGAAAATCAAATATTTCCCATTTTAGAGTTTTTGGTTGCAAATGTTTTGTTCATAACAATGGTAAAGACCAATTGGGTAAATTTGATGCTAAGTCGGATGAAGGTATTTTCATTGGATATTCCTCACGTAGTAAAGCATATAGGGTCTTTAATAAAAGAACCCAAATTGTGGAGGAATCCCCTCATGTTGTATTTTCCGAAAATAATGCTCGCTTGGCGAGAAAGGATTCCGGCTTTGATCTTGCAGGTATCTTAGATAGCTTGAAAGACAAAATACAAGAGGAACCACCCAAGGAAAATAAAGATGAAACTGAGGAACAACCAACGGAAGAAGCGCCACAATTGGAAAAAGAAACAAAAGTGCCAAATGAGTGGAGGACGATCAAAGATCACCCTCTCGAACAGGTAATTGGCAACATCGGAGGAAAGGTAAGTACCCGAAACTCTCTTAAGAACACTTTAGGACACACTTCTTAAGAGCTCACGTTCTCACATGGCAACACTAGTTTAAGTTATTACTTCTTTACAAATTACTGACTTGAGCGTCGGAGACGTTTAATTCTATTTTGCAGGTATCGCCCTAAAAGATAGGGGGAATTATAAAGTTTTGGCACAGAACAATCGATTGTTCCAAGCAAATAATCAATTATTTTACTGTGCTGAAAATCGATTAGCAGTATCACTAATCGATTGTTTATGGTTTATGTTCATTATGCAGCTTTGTTTAATAATTGATTCCTTAAAATTGCATAATCGATTTCTGTCTCAGCCATTCACCAATGCTTGTCCAAAACAATCGATTATTTCACATACATAATCGATTATTTCATGTCAGTAACTCAAAAGTTTGTTACCGTTTGGTCCCGTAATCGCTTACCACATTTGACAATCGATTATTTCATGTCAGAAATTTAAACTCTTGTTACCGTTTGGCTCCTCAATCGATTTGTGTCAGTTCCAAGTCAGGTCATAACTCTTCAACAATCGATTATTGCATCTCAACAATCGATTGTCTAACGGTCAGTGAATTTATTTTACCGTTTCTGACTGATTTGGCTTTAAATTCTCAGCAGATTTCTTCCATAAATGATAAGCCACTCTCCCATCTATAAATAGGCTTCATATATGTTCATATTCATTCACTCAAGCATCAATTTTAGCTTTCAAAATATCAAATTCCCTCTAATCCTTTGCAAAATCCAGCAGCTTTCATTAAAAATGTCGGGCCGTCACTCAAAACGTTCCCGTTCTGCTAGGCACGGCGCATCCGCCTCTGCTGGCCCTCCTCGTCTGAACTATCCCTATCAAGATGGTTCCGTTCTATATTTTAATTCCAACATCGAGCTTACTCGATTCTTAACCAAATTTGAAAAGCGCGACATCCTTCCACCCCTATTTTCAACCCACAAGTATCTTGAATCATTTAGGCCTGCTGCAAATATGCTCAAAAATTCTCAACTTCTTGACTTTTTACTCCTTACCCATCCGTATATCAATACTACATTGGTTCAAGCATTTTATTCCAACCTCCATGAGGATGATGATGGTGAGCTTGTCACCAACATTAATGGTGTTCAAATTCTTCTTTCCGATGAAAATCTTCATACCATTGCCCGTCTTCCTCATAATGGTGAAGACATTTTTCGGTACACCGGAGAGGCGGGAGCCCTTTTTGATGAAACAGCCCTCTTACACCAAATCGGTCTTACTTCTTATGATCCAAATCTTTCTTCCTGTCGTCCTACAATTTACGGGAATGGATCCCAATTATCGGTTGATTTTCTATTTCATCACCCGAGTCCTCAAGCCTCTTAAGCATAACCATACTACCATTTCCCAAGAGGACACCAAGTTCATGCATGCCATAGTTACCGGAGCTAACATCAATTGGTGTCGGCTTATCAAAATTCACATGCGTGACGCTATCGGAGATGATAGGCCTCTTCCTTATGCTCTCCTCATCATGAACTTTCTTGAAGCCACCGGATTCGTCACTGGAAATGGTCCTCTCAAAAAGAGTACCAAAAAGTGGGAAATTTCGGAATCCTCCTTTCATCATGACGGTGATCATGTAGCGCCTGCTCCTCCTCCAACCCGTCGTGCTCCTCCGCCTTAAGAGCCTTCCCTCCAATTTATTTCTAACCAAATTGCTTCGTTGACCTCTTCTTTCGGTCAATTAACTCACGAGATCCATGGATATTTTGACCACGTTCATTATCCATATGCGGGCCTTGTTCCAATGAAGCAGCGCTGGATGATGAGGCGGAAGATGATGAATGAATAATTTTTTTTAAGTTTGTTTTTATATGTTGTATTGTCTTCCCTGTTGCTGTAACTTCTTTCCAATAAATAAACAAGGTTTATTTCATCTTTGGCATCTTATTATTTTTGCTAATGGCAAAAGGGGAAAGATAACGGGTATGATGCACTCTCAAGTTATAAGCTTAAATTGAGGGGGAATTCTCAAATTGAGGGGGAACAAATTGCATACTTGTTGCATGTATATACTTGTCTTGAATCGTCAATATAAATTGCTTGTCTTGCATATCCTGCTTAATGTTTGCCATTATCAAAAAGGGGGAAATTGTTGAAAACACGTTCTCAATGCAATATACTAAAACGTGTGTTCTTTTGTATAGGTTTTGATGAATGACAAACAAAGCGAAAATTGATATATGACGAAGTTCAAGAAACAAGCGCACAATTGATAAAACAACGAGATTCAAGCTCAAGACAAAGTTTTATAGTTTAATTGAGTCATTCTTAATTGTGATCTTGATCCTACAACTTGACTCGTAACATGGCTTCTCTCATAAAACTATTTTCCAAAATCATGCATATTTAGTTTAATGTCAAATGATTTTAAATCATGCATATTTACAGTAGTCAAAATAATTTTTAGACATGCCTTAAAAATCTGGACTAAGATAATCGATTATGTACTTATGATAATCGATTGTTTTAAGCCAAGACTGCATGACGATCGATTGTGAACTAATGACAATCGATTGTGAGTAGAACAGTGAGCATCAGGTTTTTCAAACCTGCATGACAATCGATTGTGAACTAATGACAATCGATTGTGACTGAGGCAGTGTCCATCAAAGTTTTTCAAAACTCAGAATAATCGATTATGAACTAATGGTAATCGATTATGTTGAGACAGTGTCTTCCAGTGATTTTCAAATTTATTGAATAATCGATTGATACATGGACAATCGATTGTCAAAGAGACAATGTCTAAAATGTTTTTCAAAAACTGATAAGTAACGATTGTTGACTTTGTGCAATCGATTGTGAAGCTGACCGTTGTCGTAAAGTTTTCAAATGCCGTCAGGTAATCGATTATTGATTCTGTATAATCGATTGTTTTGATTAAAATCCGGAAAAGATTTTTTGAACGTTATTGGGTAATCGATTATTGATTCTGTATAATCGATTGTTTTGATTAAAATCCGGAAAAGATTTTCTGAACGTTGCTGAGTAATCGATTGTTGATTCTGGACAATCGATTGTTTGTGGTAAAATCTGGAAAGGATTTTTTGAACGTTGCCAGTAATCGATTATGGATTGAAAGTAATCGATTATCAAGCGTAAAATCTGGGATTGAATTTTGATCTGACTGGCAGACAATCGATTGTTGGGGTTTGACAATCGATTGTCAGTGAGTAAAATCAGCAACTCTTAATTGCCATTAGGCAACGGTAATGCCAAGTTTTTCAACTATAAATACAGCTTCATTTCAGTGTTTTAAACACAACAACATACTACAGCTGATCATTACATTGCTATAAGCTTGCATACTTTTGTTTATCATTTTATATTCAATTTCATAAAGCTTTTGAGAGCCATATTCTTGTCCAAAGTTGTTGTGATCTAGAGCTTATTTCTTTTACTCATATCTACTCTTTAGGGAGTATTTTGTTTGAGTGTTTAGTGTTTTATACACTTGTAAGAGAATTGTGATTCTCTTGTTGTAAGGAACTTGTGTTTCCTTGGTTGAAGTCTTGGAGTGTTGTATCTCCGAGCAAAGGTGTTAAGGCTTGTGTCCTTAAGTTGTAAAGGTTTGTTGAGCACCCGTAAGCTTAACAAGTTAGTGGAAAATCTCGAGAGAGTCTCTCGGGGACTGGACTAGCCACGTGTTGTGGTGAAACAGAATATATCGGTGCGTTCTTTCCTTTTTGTTTATTTAACGCACTTATTTATTTCCTGCAAATTTTAATTTCTGCAAGTTTACGCTAAATTTTATTATAACGCTATTCACCCCCCTCTAGCGTTAAGCGTATTTTCTAACAATTCGGGAGTGAGACTCCGCAAGATTTTTCGAACTAGATCTTTGTTCAAATATACTTTTCCGAGAGCATGGAAATCGTTGATGATCATTGAGAACCGTTCGAACATAATATCGATGCTTTCATTCTCCCTCATTCTAAAGAGTTCATATTCATGTGTTAGAAAATCAACTTTAGATTCTCGGACTTGAGGCGTACCTTCATAAGTGATCTCGAGTTTATCCCACATCTCCTTGGCGGTTGTGCAGCAAGAAATCTTCCGATAGTCATCCGGGTTTACCGCACAATATAACACATTGATGGCTTTTGCATTTCTTTCAACCTTCTTGATGTCCTCGGCATCATATTCATTTTCCTGCTTTGGAACCATGATTTCCCCAACTTTCTTTGTTGGCATTTGTTCACCGTTCTTGATAATTTGCCATAATCGGAAGTTATTTGATTGGATGAAGATTCTCATCCGCTCTTTCCAATATGTGTAATTTGTTCCGTCAAATAGTGGAGGCCTATATGGGGAATGTTCTTCGCTCATCATTCCTGCGTTCAATATTCTCAAAAGAAATATATATTGTTCTCTCAACCGGTTAAGGCTTTCAGAGAGTTGGGCTTTGATACCAATTGTTAAGATTTATGCCCGTCACTAGAGTGGGGTGAATAGTGCGGCACGAGAATATTGATAAATATTGCGGAATTAAAATTGCAGGAGTAAAGTAAATGCGGTTTTTAAAATAGTAAGGAAAGAACACACCGAATTTATCCTGGTTCACCATAACGAGTGGTTAGTCCAGTCCCCGAGAGACTCTCTCGAGATTCCACTAACTCCGTTAAGCTTACAGGTGCCTAACAAACCGTTACACTTGCTCGTAGATGTACACTCTACAAGACTTCAACTTGCTCGAGGATACCTCACCTCAAGACTTCATCTTGCTCGTGGATACCGCACCACAAGACTTCACACACTAAGATTGAGGGTACTTAGCAAACCCGACAATCAATGAGAAGATATGGTCTTCTCAAACACCTTTCTCTTTTACAACAAGAACTCTCTAACAAGAGTAGATAAAGAGATACAATATTAGCTCTATGAACAACTCAAAGTTGTCTCTCAATTGGCTCAACAAAAGCTCTAAAATGATGCACAAATAATATCAATATGTATATGAATAATGAGAGGTGTTGTGTGTTTCAATTCAGCTCAAAAGACCTCTATTTATAGGTGGTAGAAGTAGTATGTCCGTTGCTTAATTGGCAATCAATTATGCTGATTTTATGCCAAGATAATCGATTATCAGATTTGGATAATCGATTATCAGCTTACCGTTACAAAATCGGAAGCTGATTTTATGTAGAATAATCGATTATTGGATATGCATAATCGATTATGTTGTTACAGTATTCAAAAACTGGCAACGGATAGTGAAATAATCGATTATTCCAATCACATACTCGATTATGTTGCCTAGCGAAATTTCCAGCAAAGCTGGAATATACCAGAATCAAAGCTGGAGTATACCAGAATATACCAGAATATACCAGAATCGAAAACTTACTTCAAAAACCATTTTGGTTATAATGAAAACGTTAAAATCATTTTATTTGAAGTATTTGAAATATGTTTATGATAAATATGATTTGATAAAATGATTTTATGCATATTTATGATGACCTATGTTGAGCCAAAAGACGAGATAACTTTAAACGTTGCTCTTACATTGGTTCTACCTAACGACCTACGCCTTGGGTCTTCGGTCTTGAACATTTGAGCTCGTCTTTGGCTTGTCTATGCAATTCCGTCATCAATATGCTTCTAGGCATTCAATCTTGATTGTTTGTCATATAATAACGTTGTTTGACACTTGACTTCATTGTTTGTCATTCATCGACTTCGTTGTTTGTCATTCATCAAAACCTATACCTGAAAATCATGCTAATACAACTAAAGCACACATATCATGGATAGAATGATTTTCTACAACGTTCCCGAGATTAGAAAGAATTTAGTCTCTACTGGACTTCTTGTTAAGAATGATATTAAATGTTTTTTTTTGTTTTCGATAAGGTTTTAGTAAGTAAGAATGAAATATTTGTAGGAAAAGGTTACCTCGCTGAGGGCATTTTCAAGCTGAATGTAATGGTTGTCGAAAATAATAATAAAATTTTAACTTTGTCTTACTTATTTGAGTCAAATAAAGTATGTCATATACGTTTGGGTCATGTCAATATAAAACCTTATGGAAAATGATTAATTTGGAAGTATTGTACAAGTTTGAATGTGACAAATCAAAATGTCAAGTATGTGTGGAATCGAAGTATGTTAAATATCCTTATAAGTCAGTTGAAAGAAATTCAAATCCTTTAGACTTAATTCACACAGATATTTGTGACATGAAGTCAATACCATCTTGCGGTGGAAAGAAGTATGTCATAACTTTTCTTGATTATAGTACTCGATCTTTCTATGTTTACTTACTTAATAATGAAGATGAAGCAATATGCACATTCAAGCAATACAAAAAATGAAGTTTAAATGTTACTTAACAAGAAAATCAAAATGATAAGAAGTGATGGGGTGGTGAATATTAATCTCTTTTTGAACAAATATATTTATAATATGAAATTATTCATCAAACATCGGCCCTTTATACGTCCCAATCCAATGAGATTGCAGAAAGACAGAATCATTCATTAAAGGAGATGATGGACGCATTATTGATAAGTTCTGGTTTGCCACATAACTTATGGGGGGAAGCCGTTCTTACATCTAGCTGAATTCTAAATCGAGTACCCCATAACAAAACACAATCCATTCCATATGAAAAATAGAAAGGAAGGAAGTACAACTTGAATTATTTTAGAGTGTGTGGGTGTTAGGCAAAAGTGCAAGTTCCCAAACCAAAAAGGGTAAAAATAGGACCGAAAACTATTGACTGTGTTTTCATAGGATATGTGACTAATAGTAAAGCATATTGATTTCTAGTTCATCATTCAAAAAATTCCGACATTCGTACTAATAGAGTTGTAGAATCAAATAATGTTGAGTTCTTTAAAAATATATATCCGTATAAAAAGGAATGTGAGTCGATTGGTGAAAGATCTAAACGACCTCGGGAAGAAACAAAGAAAGTACACTTAACTAGGAAGATCCAAGACGTAGTAAACGTCAAAGAATGTCTACTTCATTTGGACCGGATTTTGTGACTTTCTTATTGGAAAATGAGCCTAAAATATTTAAAGAAGCTATGTCTTTTTCGGAATCATTATTATGGAAAGAGGCAGTCAATAGTGAAATAGAATCCATATTGAACAACCATATATGGGAATTGGTTGATCTTCCTCCTGGAAATAAACAATTGGGTTCTAAATGGATCTTTAAGAGGAAAATGAAAGATGATGACACTATTGAAAAATATAGGGCAGGACCTGTAGTCAAAGGGTATAGGTAATGAGAAGGTCTTAACTATTTTGATACATACTCTCCAATTACAAGAATTACGTCCATACGAACGTTAGTAGCGTTAGCTGCAGTTTATGATCTTGAAATTCATCAAATGGATGTTAAGACGGCCTTCTTAAATGGAGAGTTGGAGGAAGAAATATACATGGAACAACATGAAGGGTTTGTGGTTCTATGTAAAGAAAGGAAGGTCTGTAGACTTGTTAAGTCCCGTTACAGACTAAAACAAGCATCCAAACAATGACATGCAAAATCTAACCAAACTATATTGTCAAATAGATTTAAGATAAATGAATGTGATAAATGTGTGTACATTAAAAATGTTCCAAATCAATAATAATTATTTGCTTATATGTGGATGATATGCTCATAATGAGTAATGACATTGCCAACATAAATGCTAATAAGCATATGGTGACTAGCAAGTTTGATATGAAAGATTTGGGAGTTGCTGATTTAACTCTGGGAATTAAGATCCATAAGACTTCCCAAGGTCTAGCGTTGTCACAATCTCATTATTTAAAACAGTACTTGAAAAATTCAAGCACTTGGGCTTTAAAGTTGCAAAGACTCCAATTGACATGAATCTTACATTAGCAAAGAACAAATGCCAAAGAATATCACAATTGGATTATACTCGTGTGTTGGATTGCTTAATGTACACCATGAATTGTACACGACCAGTTATAGCTTGTTCTACAAGTAAATTGATTCGATATACGAGAAATCCAGGTCAATCTCATTGGATGACCATGAAACGGGTTTTGGGGTATTTAATATATACCAAGGACTTTGCTTTGCATTACAGTAAATATCCTGCGGTCATTGACAATTACTATGATGCAAATTGGATCACTGGATGAACTGATTCCAAGTCCACCAAGTGGATATGTTTTCACTATTGGTGGAGAAGCAGTATCTTGAAAGTCGTCCAAACGAACTTGTATTGCTCGCTCTACAATGGATGTTGAGTTCATAGCCTTGGATAAAGCCGGTGAAGAAGCTTAATGGCTCCGAAATTTCTTGGAAGATATTCTATTTTGGTTCAAACCGTTGGCACCAATATGCATACATTGTTATAGTCAAGCGGCAACTGGAAGGCTGGGAATGTTATATATAATGGTAAATCTCATCATATACGAAGACATAAAACTGTTAGACAATTACTCTATAGATGAATTATTATGATTGACTATGTAAAGTCAAGTGATAATGTGTGAGATCCACTTACAAAATGCCTAATTAGAGAGGTAGTTAAGAAATCATCAAAGGTAATGGAACTGTGGCCGAGAACAAGTCATTATGGCAGGAAATCTACGTAGAAGACTAGAGATCCCAAGATCTAGGTTCAAGGAGATAAAACAAAGTCATTAATGACGGTTCAACATTGTCAAATAAACTTTTCGTCCCTTCTCATATGAGACAATGGTTAGTACTAAGGATAAAACATTACGGCTTTTTAATGATTTCTAAATTTGATAAGGGGTATATCAAATAGTGTATCTACGGGATGACACGTTTAGGAATTACCTATGTATGTGTGAGTGTTAGCCGCTTCAAGGAGAACTTCGTAAGGCCAGTTCTCTACGCAATTATGAAACCATGCGGTGTTCATGGCTGAAACGAACACAACAGTGAGAACCAAATATGGTTAAGGGTTGGTTGTGTGACTTGTGGTTGTCTAGGTATACATCAAAGTTCTACGGTTCAAATGATCGATTGATTGATTAACTTTTTGGACCAAATTTATTTGTTAATAGTAAAATATTAATAGAAATGTTATTAAATATTTATTTTAATAACTAAATATTAATATTAAATTCAATCCATTTTTTCTACTTTGGTAACAGAAAATTAACTACCCTCTTCAATTTTCCCTCTTTATTGTTGAGTAAATGGTCATTTATGTAATGGTATTTATGCTGCGATCGTTTTGCATAAATAACCATTCTGAAGAATTGTACCTCTTCATATTTTAGCCTAATTTTTGTTATAAATACAACACTTTCCTGCTCAAAATTTCATTACTATTTTATGAGTTTCTTCTCCTTCTTCTTTATACTTTTAACATCAAACAAAGCAAAATTAAGTGTGATTTACTATCGAACTTTGTGTTCGCTGAAACACTGGGGTTTGAAGTACTACTACACCAGCGTATAATTCGTTTTATCCTGGGAGGAAATAATTCATAATCTTGGGGTACTATGAGGGGATTAAATTCCTTAAGGAAACACTGTGAATTCAGTGGGCTCGAATTGATTTTCTGATATTTTGTTGTTCAATTCTGTTTATGTTCATTTATATTTCCATAACTATTTTACAAATACAGTATACTAACAAGAAGTTCATACACACGTGTACCAATCTCCAGTATATTATGCTGAAACTTTTTGTGTTGCAGCAAAATAGTGACTATGTTTTGACGAGTTTACTAACGCTAATTATTTTTTAATGACCATTCCGACAACTAATTAGCATGTGTTATTTTCACCATTATATTGTTTGGCAAGAATGGGGTGACCTGAGTGAACAAAGTTACCATCCAAATATCCAAAGCATCCAGGCCTAACATAATTGAACAGGCGTTTAATTGTGGTGGGTCAACATTAACAGCTTCTGATTAAACTAAAAATTATGAAAATAGCATGTGTTTGCTAAATTTAGGATTGATAATTGAAAATAGTCAATGTTAGTAAAATCAATAAAAACTAGCTATTATTTTGCTGAAATATAAAAAATTCCAGCATAATAGGTTGCATTACGGAGCTTCCGCATATAAACTTTCAACATATTATGTTGGAACTCCAGCATACAGAAAGTTCTAGCATAATATGCTGGATTATGAAGCTACCGTCTATAAACTTCTAGTATATTATATTAGAACTCTAAGACATTATGAAATTTCAATATATTATGCTGGAATGTCATATGTAAAAAATTCGAACTCCAGCATATTATGCTGGATTTTTCGAGTTTTTAAGGGTGTGTTCCGATTTTATCTTCATATGAAAATATGACTAAATTTCGATTACTTTTAAAATTGTGACTATTTTCAGTTACTAGTTATAAACCCGACCATTTATGATTTTCCCCTAAAAATTTGGATAGACTTATTCTAATTCATGATCAATACGACAATAACAACATGTTGAGTGTAATCCTGCAAATAATTTAAAAAGAATAAAACGTATACAAACATTGCCCCCACCTATCCAAGATTAATCTTATGTCAAAATAACACTTGCCAGGCCTAGTTACACATCTTTGGGACTATTAGTTAGACTTCTTTTGTACTATTGACACGGCAAATTAATTGGTGCTGGATTTCTTGCACGCCTTGACGTTAGATTAAGGCTCTCTTTAGATTTTGGGAAGAGTTAACCTAACAAACCATCAATTCAATAGCTTAAGTTAAAAGTATTTAACGGACATATAATGATTTATGTAAATATATAATTACATATAATAAGTGTGTATATCCTACGCTTAAACTCTTGCTCGTCCACTAGTAACTTTTAAAATTAAGCACAATGGTAAGAAACACATTTTCAAAATCTAAGCATCATATTAATGACAATGGCTTATACCAATACTTATAACTCAACATAAGAATGATTGACATTTTTCTTCAAAAGTAGACTCATGCCAAGACTATATTTATGCGACTTCTTATAACATCCGAACTTCAAGAGATGACTCCAATACATTTCTTACGATGACTCACTTTTGGTATCAACTCTAAGATGCCTGGAATTCATCAATCCTTTGTAAACAATGTGCTCTCACCAAATCAAAGAGAGAAATTAGCCCACGTACTCAAATATGCATTTAAGTATAATTTAAAGACTTACAAATCGAAAGAATTCACTCATTTTCACTAAAAAAATACATGTGCATTTCAAGGTCGTACCATAGGCCTGCCTGTAATGTATGTCTCTACTAATTTAAACTTGTAAAGTTTATGATCAATTAAGTCTTTACAGGTTGTAATGTAGGCTAACTGATGGGTATCATATATTTAAGTATTGTGACTAACCCTCCGAAGAACTTTAATACACTACACTTAACTTTTCAATACACACTCTTGATGACCAATTCGAGCAATGCCACGAAATCATATAAAATTTTTCCCTTTCTTTTTTAAGCATGCTACACATTTACTAGCTCACATAAGAGGAATATGAAGTGTATTTTCTATTTTTTCTTTTCTTTATACTTTTTTTTTTCAACACTCTCAAAACTTGGGTTGCCTGACTAATGATCTTTCAAACCATACCTGCACCTTTTGGCCTTTCCATGGTTTCACTCAAAAACTATTCCAACTCTCACCTTACTTATCCAGCGACTTAAGTGCTTTCGAAGGTAAAGGTTCAAAAAGATTTAATTAAGAATAAAAAAGAAAAAGAAAAAGGGAATCGACTTGTAATGTGGGTGCCAAAGAAAAGTTTTATAGGCTCAAATGGGTTATCTAGGGACAATTTTCTTTATGGTGGTATACTAGCTCAATGGACAATCAAAGAAACATCTACATCAATTTCAAGACTTACAAAGCTTACTTATTTCGGTTCGACTAACACAAGAGGCAAGTTCTAGTCTAACATAGGATAGTACAAAATATAACTAAGATCTCACATCATACAATTCACATGATTCACTTCAGTCAGTTCAGACCTAACACTCAAGTTAAACAACTAAGCACAACCACCCTATTAATTCAACACATGAAAAGTAATCATAGGAGTCAAAAAATAAACTTAAGCATCAAAAGAAAGTCATATATATTCTCAAAGCATGTGGCCACATAAAACACGAAGAAGAGAATCAGCTCAAATATTATAGCTCTAAATTCCGGCATAAAACATGTCAAAAAGTACAAATACTCAAGTTTTTCTCATTACATTATAGTTTCTAAAAATAAAAAGAAAATCTTTTGTATTTTTTTGCTTTGGATGTTACTCCCTCAAGAAAAATATCTAAAAAATTCATCTTTGGAAAAGATCTAATTTTTTTGAAAATTTTACCTTAAAAAATTATTACCCGATTTAACGAGTCATGCCTTGGAAAAGAACAACGGCCACAAGAAAAACAAAGAGGGACTATATATATATATATATATATATATATATATATATATATCTATCTATATATATATATATATATATATATATATATACATACGTAACATAGCACAAGAAATCACCTAGATAGTCTTCTCCCAACCAATATTTATAATTGTGCATTGTCCCTAATGCGTACTATAAATAACAAGAGGGTAAAAAAAAACTCCCTGATAGGCCAAACGCCAAAGCATTAGTTGCTCATGGAATACTCAGACTTTTCCCGGGTATTGATCTTTTATGCGGGCACCCCATGCTCATAGAAAATTAAATCCTATACTAAAAAAATCAACACAATAAAATATTTGAAAAATAATAATAATGAAAGCAGAAAAATTTGGTTGCCTCCTTATAAACGCCCGATTTAACGTCGCGATATGACATGAAAAACTTTTTGTCTCTCTTTCGAACTTATGAATTAGACCCTAAATTTTGCTTCAAGTTTATGATTATGTTCCTGCGATGGTGGAATGAATCTAGCTGGCCCAAGAAAATAATATAGTATTCTGTACTACTTGACCTTTAGATGAGGTGTGCAATCCTAACTTTTTGGCAAGAATAATTCCTGAATGTAGGTACCTTGTTCCTCATTCCTTAACTCCTCCATTGGCTCGGGTGACACTATTTCCATATCATCATTCAAATATAGTGTGAAAAAATATATGAACTGTGAACCAATGCGCTCAATTACATGACTTTGGCACTGGCGACATCCTCAATACCAATGACAATATAGTCAATTAAATATGTATCATCAATATCATTGGTTGACTCTAGTATCTCTTCTACAACATCAACATTTTCAAATTCTAGTTTGATTAATTGTTTGTGCTCTACTATGGACCCCTCTATTGGCACATCAATTTCTATCTCCAATTCACACTGCTCCTGAATACAATTCATAACATTATCTTTTTGAGCATTTAAAGCCTCAACCAATTGCCTCACTTGTGCCTCTAGGTTAAGAATAATTACCTTTGCGTTTGGTATCCTCTAGCCTTTGTATTTGTTGTTTTTTATTACTTCGTTCCATAAGGCACTTTAACATATCTTTGATCTCCTTCAGGTCAGCTTTCCTAGGTTGCAAACCTTTTCAGAAACAGTGCCAAATGGGCTATAAATATTCCTTCAATCCTAGAATATTTACTTACGAAATTTTCTGATCTTCTTCTTCTTCTTCTTCTTCTTCTTCTTCTTCTTCTTCTTCTTCTTCTGCACATAAGATTTTAGTGATGAGTGGTTCACTGTTCATCGGTGTTTTTGGTACGAACACTCCAGTGAGTGAAATCGTTCTATCCTGGGAGGATATATTCCAAAACCTCGAGTACTTAAGAGGAATAATTTCCTTAAGGACACACTACGTATGCGGTGGACTCAATTTATTCCTATACTGTTTTCAAAATTTATTTTGAAGTTCCTATACTGTTTTCATAATTTATTTTGACGTTCTAGTTCTACTAACTTTCTGTTTCTATTTTTCAGAAAGGTTATTATTTTATTACTTTTTTAGCAATACAAATTGAGTAAGAGAAGGCAAGCTCGAATAGTTTCTAAGTAACGAATATTAAGATTCTTATGTCTAACTAATCAATAAAAAAATTAAAATATTAAATTAATAACTAAAGATATTAAGGTTTGGAGACTAAATTAGGGTGTCTAGAATTATGATTTTTCTAATTGTCGGAATCTTTTTCGCTATATCTTCTATTATTTCGTCTAAGTATTCTCTATCGATCGTGAGTACTTTGGGTATCGGAGCTCTCTCTCGAACAACTACCATAATTTACTAGAAGTATTCTCTTGAACTACAATAGCTGACACTAATTCACCGCTCACTACGATCGCAACAAAGTTTCGTTATCTCTAGTACCATCTTTAAACCCTCCATATTGATCTCTCACATACGTTAGGAGTGATGTTGTTCAACAACTACCTAAATGCGTACTCTCTCTCGAGCAATACAGACTAAATAGGCACGGTCAATTGATGTTTGTTCAATCAACAATAATAAATACGTAGTTGAACAAGTAGAGAAATCCAATAACTCAATTATATAAAAACGTCACAAGAATTTATCCTACAAAAGGTTCCATCAAAACCCTAGATATCAAATTAGCTATTCGTAATGGTATGCAAAATTACAATACTAGAATACATAACCAATAGTAAAAATAGGAAGACGGAAATGAAAAGCTAGTAAAATAATTCTCCGGCTTACTCCTAGTATATTTTTGCCTCCTTGGGTCGAATCCCCTCTCCAAAAATATCTTCCCCTTTTCAAGTGAGTTTAAGAACTATTTATATAGGGTAGGGTTTGATTAGGGCGAAATAATACAAGCTAAATTTCAAACAACCTTTCCAGATTAGCTTATTCACTTTCTCGTGCGCACGCAAGATTAAACGAACAAAGTTTTTTTTTTTTCTTTTCCTTCTAAGATTCATGCCTTTTTGTCGCAATTCGTTGTTTTTCTCCAAGCTCCTCTCAGTTAGCTCATTCACTTTCTGATGTGCAGGCGAGAATAAACGAACAAGTTCTTCTTTTCTTTTTTAGTCTCGAATTAATTTCTTTTACTTACTTTTCGTCCAACTTATTCCAACACATAAAAATACACTTAACGTTAACGGACATTATTTTCTATAAAAACTTATATAATCTACGGTAAACACATAAATTATGCGCCGAACACCAAAAATATACATTTTCGATCGTCTATCAATTGATTAAAAAAATTAAATAATAAATTTAACTGACTACTTTTATGAATAAATTAATTCGTAAACGACAGGAACGAAGCGATTGGCCTGTCATATGATGACACAAAGTTAACGCCCACCACGTTTCTGGTTACATGCGTGTCAAATAGATTTCTTATTTTCTTTCAACTATCACAATTAGATTGCGATGCAATTGGCTATAAATCTTTGGTAAATTATCATTTCGATGGCTACTCCACTCAGCTTAAGTACTGTTAATCCAACAAAAAGAATGTCCAACGAGAAAAATAAATCTATGGAGAAAGAAGAGCAAGATCAGGAGAGAGATTATAAGGATCAAGAGGATAGCCGGCGGGAACACCAACCACTATATATTACGCCGTTGCAGCCGCTGACTAAGGAAGCGTACGGCGGTGGGATGCATGGGAAGGATGATGAAGGTGGTGGTCCGGCGAGGAAAGTGGTTGATAAACCACCAGCTAGTGAGACACAAAGTGCTGATGGACCGGAGGAAGCCACTCTTCAGGCCAAACATAAACCTCCGCCATCTTCCGGCGACCGTGACATCGATATCACCGGCCAATCTTACATTCAATAGCTTAAGTACCAATATTGAACGGTGGTGTGTCTTGTGGTAAAGAATCATCTTGCAATAAGCAAAATAAAGTTGGAATTATGTTTATTAATATTGTCCAGCCTTTTATTTACCTCGGATCCGTGAAAATAATTACGGGAAATCAGTTGTCGAAGAAAAATAATTTTCCTCGAAAGGGAAAAAATTAATTTAACTCAACCTTCTCTTCTTTTATCTCAGGCCCATAATGACCTATACATTTTTCAAAATCGCTAATACGAGGAAAAAAATTTACAGAGTAGAAGTTAAGTGGAGCAACATTCGCCCTTTATGAATTCGAAATCTCTAATTAAAATATATTTAATGCACTATATTTTTATTAATTGCATCATATCTTTTGATATAGGTGGAGCAACATTTGTCTCACTCCATCGCATCTTTTGATGGAGGTGAAGCAACATTTATAAGGAAATATGTAATACTCAAAAATATCATGACAAACATTACATTCTTTGCTCAAATTCTACCACGTGCACGATTATCATGCGACATGTACCTTCTTTACGATCAACCACGCGAATACGAGTAATTTAATAAGATTTTTCTTTAATGATATTTTTATAAATAATTTTAAAATATTTTAAAGTGTTAATTAATACATAATCTATAGTTATATAGCTTTTTCTTTGTAACAAGGCACTCAAATCTTTACAAATGAATAGCACCTAATTCTGCTAACAGAGCTTAGGCCTCAAACAAACACATAAAGCTAATTACAGAATTAAACTTTCACATCTATGTGCCTTCTTTGACTTGGTAAGTAACCCATCCTTTCTGTTAATTTCCTCTTTATCCTCAAAATTACCCCATCTTTTATGTACAATTACTCCTGTAATATTTTCCAATTTCTACCCCTCCATCTATGGTATAGTAAAAGTAATGCTCCACACATTTTAAAGTATTTCCAATGTTTCCTTTTTAATAATTCCCTGTCCATTGGAAGATATGTGTTAGGGTTTTAAAGTATTCACACTCTTTAAATAAATAATAAGTGAAGACAACAGCTTTCATCGGCCACTGATATATGTAATTTCCTTTGCAGTAAGCAGCCTCCCTTGCATGTGTTGCCAGCTAAAGGATGAATCTCTGCTTTGGTTGAGCAAATGCAGTCAAAATTAGCTCAGCAGTCTCGATGTCCTACAATTGTAAGCTAAGTTCTAGTGACTTAACATACATCTTGTTCATACCAACGTAACCCTGCATTTGAACCTTTAAGTTTCTTCCGGTACTAACTACAATCTCTACGTGGTCTATATGTCCAAATGTTACTATTGCCTTCCTATATGTCCCATGAACCCATTTGATCCATAGAGATTCTTTGCAGTTGATTAGTTGCCATATCAACTTCCCAACTGAAGCTACATTCTAGTTTAAGCTAGGGCTGTGCATAATCCGGTAAATACCGAATTATCGTATTAAAATAAAAATTTGGTATTTACTATTTAATATAGTGGTATTAAATATGATATTTGGTTTAAGTTTTTATTTTAAAAAAATTGGTATTAGGTATAGTATTTGGTATTTTAAAATAAAATTACCGAAATACGATACCGTATCGAAATATATATTATATTACACAATACATAAATTATTAATTATAACATAAATATAAAACAATTTAATTTTTATTTTTTCCTTATTTTCTAAGTTCATCAATTAACTTTAAGCAAATAGCAAAACAATTTTAATGATCAAATTTATTTCTTTATGTATAGTTTTCTATCTCAGGGTTGATATTTGTTGGTCTTAGTCAAAACTTTTGTGAACAAGTATGTTTAATTTTGTACTTTTGAGTACTTTAAGTAAGAATATTACGGTCTATGGCTTTATGCACTAGTTAGTATTCAAACCGAATAAATCGAAGTTAGCGAACACACCAAATTTAATTAGTTACAATTTTTCTATAACATTTTAAAAAATCGAATACCGAACTGAAATGTCTAAATACTGTACCATACCGACCAACAAACACCACTAGTTCCAATAACTCTTTATATTCGGTGCACCTAGCTTCTTAGGATAGCAAACTTTTTCTCAGGAAACAAAGACACCTTTTTCTCCTCAGATCCTCCCCGCAAATATTCCCTATATATTTTATCATCCTTCTTTAGAACACTTTGAGGCACGATGAACACTGCCCGCAGAAATTGTGAATAAAGAAAAGGACTGCATTGGTTACTTGTAGTCTGCCAGCATAAGACAGATACTTTGATATGTGACAGTATTTCTTCTAGTGATTTTCTCCACTATCATATGGCAGTCTAACTTGTTCCATTGCTTGGGTGAGAGTGGCAATCCTAGATACATGACAGGGAAGGTACCCAATGTTAAGCCAGTCTTTGGCGGCAATTGATCCTTAGTATTATCGTCCACTCTAGCTAAGAAAATGCTTGACTTATCAAGATTAGATATTAAACCTGTGACTTCACTGAAATGGTCCAAGGTCTCCATGCCTCGATTAACTGATTTCACATTACCTTTGTAGAAGATCATAAGATCATCTACAAAAATGAGATGAATTAACTTCAATGTCTTACATATGGGATGAAACTTGAAATTAGGCAATATATTCAGTCTTTAATATTACAACAATAACAACTACCCAGTATAGTCCCACAAAATGGGGTCTGGGGAGGGTAATATGTAGACGGGCCTACCCATACCCAAAAGGGCAGATAGGTTGTTTCCAATCGACCCTCGGCTCAGTGAAGGAAAGGAAAAATAAAAATAAAAACAAAAATAAAAACAAAAGAGCATTAGTAACTCCAGCAGAAATAGCGTAAATAATTATTTAAACATAAGAACCATAAATAAAATAGCATGCAATAACATCAGACAGTAACTGCCATAAATAACTACTATAAGGGAGACACAATCCAATACACAAATTATCTATGGATAGCCCCGCCAAGCCTCACCCAACCCCGGGTGAGGAGTACGAAAAAGTCTAGGAGCCCCTATCCTACAACCCTGATACTAGACCTCCAGACTGTCCTATCAAGGTCCATGTCCTCGGAAATCCGCATTCTAGCCATGTCATGCCTAATCACCTCTCCCCAATACCTCTTAGGCCTCCCTCTGCCTCGCCGTGCGCCGACCATCGCCAGCCGCTCACAACTCCTCACCGGGGCATCAGAACTTCTCCTCCGCACATGCCCGAACCACCTCAGTCTCGCTTCTCGCATCTTCTCATCCACTGGGCCATCCCCACCTTCTCTCGAATAACTTCATTCTTAATCTTATCTAACCCGGTGAACCCGCACATCCACTTGAGCATCCTCATCTCCTCAACCTTCATTCTCTGAACATGAGAGTTCTTCACTGGCCAGCACTCCGTCCCATACAACATGGCAGGTCTAACCACAACTCTATTAAATTTCCCCTTGAGTTTCTGTGGAACTTTGTTGTCACACAGGACTCTTGATGCAAGCCTCCACTTTGACCACCCCGCTCCTATACGATGAGTGACGTCCCCGTCAATCTCTACGTCCCCCTGAATCACCAACCCAAGATATCTGACACTGTCCCTCTTGGCGATGACCTGAGATCCAATCATCACGTCCTTGCCTGCTTCGCTCGGCTCGGTGCTAAACTTGCACTCCAGGTATTCTGTCTTAGATCTGCTTATTTTGAAACCCTTAGACTCGAGAGTCTGTCTCCATACTTCTAACCTCTCAATAACACTGGCCCTCGTCTCGTCTATCAAGACTACGTCATCAGCAAATGGCATACACCAAGGCACATCCCCTTGAATATGTCGGGTTAGAGCATCCATCACCAAGGCAAACAAGAGAGGGCTAAGTGCCGATCCTTGATGGAGCCCCATAACTACTGGAAAATGGTCTGAGTCGCCACCTACCATCCTAACCCTAGTCTTAGCTCCATCGTACATGTCCTTGATTACTCTGATGTAGGCTTCCGGCACGCTCTTCGCCTCCAAGCACCTCCATAGCACCTCCCTTGGGACCTTGTCATACGCCTTCTCCAAGTCGAGCACCATGTGTAGGTCCTTCTTCTTATCCCTGAACTGCTCCACCAGCCTCCTGACAAGGTGGATAGCTTCTGTAGTGGAGCGACCCGGCATGAAACCCGTCATCTCCCTCACCCTTGCCTCGATCACCCGCTCCCAAACCTTTATGGTGTGACTTATTAATTTGATACCCCTATAGTTGTTGCATTACTCAATGTCCCCTTTGTTCTTGTACAAGGGCACCACTGTACTCCACCTCCACTCCTCCGGCATCCTTTTGGTCCTGAAGATCGCATTGAACAACCTGGACAGTCTTTAATATTCTGGAGAAGTATTCCATTACTCGAACAAACAACAAATATGAGACAGGATCACCTTGTTTAAGTCCTCTCTTCCTTGCAAAATACCCATTCCCTTCTCCATTCACCTTGATTGAAAATTTGGTTGTTGATACACAAATTATAATCCACTTAATGAATTTGTCAGGAAACCCAAACCCTGCTTAAACTTCTTCAAGGAAACTCCAGCTTACCATGTGATAAGCTTTTCTCAAATCAATCTTCAGGAAACACCTTGATGGGGTCTTCCTGATGTACTGTCTAAGTAAGTCATGACATATCAATACAAGGTGAAATATGGATTCGTTTTGCACAAAAGGTGACTGATTTTCTACCACAAAGAAGCTCACAACACTTCTCAATTTACTAAAAATCATTTTAGAGATGCATTTGTATATGATATTATGTTATATCCTATGTTTTTGTACGTGTAAAAGTATGTCGTAAGTCAATTGATGTAAGCTTGAAAATGAGATCCTCGTTGAAAGTAATATAAATCGATTTAATGATGTTACGCCCCATTTCGCAAGCCTTTAAGAGTTAACATTTGGGGAAAAATATTTTTAAGGGTACATGTTTTTACATCCCTTACTTCAAACATCACTATCGTTATAGGATTATCTAATGTAAGCTAAAACGGACGAAATCCTTCTACAAGGATAAGAAAGATTTACCGAAGTCTTAAGTAAGTTAAGATGAATATGAGACTTGTTAATAATTATTTAAATGAGTTTAAAGTCATTATATAACTATATATGATGTTTGGACATGAAATATAAAGTTTGGAAAAGTCGGATTTAAGTTTCGAAATAACCGACTAAGAATTTTCCTTGTAATGAAGCTTTTCGAGCAATACATTTTGTGTGTTATATGAGGTATTTTTGGGACATATTATATATCAAATTGAGGGTATTGTAATTTAGTTTTCAACTCTCTTAATTATTTGCTCATACGACATCCGGATAAATAGTTATAAGCGTTGGAAGAAGGACCAATGCTAGGGTGCCAAGTAGCACCTTTTTGACTTTTCGAAAAAAAAATAAAATATATATATATATATATATATATATATATATACTTATATTGTCTCTATCTTCAATTTTCAAAGAAAACGACCAAATAAGACCCTTAACTTTACCATTAAGCTCTCTTCAAGGGTTTCAAACTAGATTATCATCCCGGACATAAAATCAAGAAGCAATAACTTTAGAACGATCCCTACAATGTAAGTATCTCTATATAGCCTCTCGTTTTCTTTGTAGTTTGAGTTTTGGAAGGTATTTTGCTGTCACACCCTTAATCTAAGGGCGAGACTGGCACCCGGTGCCTCACCTATGCTTGCGTACCAACTTGCGACTAAGGGACTCTGAACATATAGTGTCATACTTTGGCTATGGGTCACATTGCAAGACAATTGCGAATACTGACTAAACATCAATAAAATTGGGCCGACAATGCCCTCATAACAACTAAGGCTGGCAAACCAATAAAATATACATAAAAGGCTTGTTAGAGTTTTCTTAATAGGCACCTGCCCACCGATTATTGCTCGATAGTGGTAAAAATACTATACTACTGTATATATATAGACCATCCACTCTCTTGACGGGAAGAAGACAATATTTAGTTGAATATAAAGTCTTGATAAAGGAAAATACTATAATTTCTAGCATTTCTATGACTACCGTC
Source organism: Nicotiana benthamiana (assembly GCA_034376525.1). Lineage (NCBI taxonomy): Eukaryota > Viridiplantae > Streptophyta > Magnoliopsida > Solanales > Solanaceae > Nicotiana > Nicotiana benthamiana. The sequence continues at coordinate 23,302,047 of CM067324.1, read as the reverse complement.
ATTTATGAAACTTGTGAATTTTCTCATTTCATTTATATCGTATAGATCATGCCAAGAGGAAAGAAGGGATAGCCTTAACATAACTTAGCCAATTCTCTTGACAATCCTTCTAAAGCACATCAATTGTGACAACACATTACGGCGGATTGAAGTAGGAGATAATTCATATGATATTCTTGAGAAAGATTTCATTGTAGTCACTTAGAATCGCAAAACTTCGTTGCTATTAGGTGTGAGCACGTGATTTTTGCCCTATATATGAATTATTCGCATAAAATTCAAACAAAAATGATTTTTCCTTATTTTTATAATTTTATAAATTTTGTGTTAATTGTTTTGCATTTTATTTGTGCATGTTAATTCATATAAAAAAAATACATACAAAAAATGCATTTGCATTTAGAATTTAACTTCATATTTTAGGATTAATTAGGGGTTAATTTATTTTAGAACAAAACATAAAAATAACAAAAATAGTTCATTTTTGCATTTTAGTTAATTGTTAAATTTGTCGCAAAATAGATTTTAAACAATATTAGGAATTAATTAGTTTAATTTTGAAAATAATTAGATCTTTATCTTTATTTTTGTATTGTATATAAAAATCAGAAAATGTGAAAAAAATATAAATAAAAAAACAAACAAAAAGGAAATAAAAGGAAACTAATTAAAAATAGAGAAAAGAAGAGGTTTATTTAAAATGGCCAATTGGGCTCAGTTGTGACCAAATTCCCAGCCCAAACCCCAAACCCCCTCAGCTGGCCCAAGTCTTTTCCCCTTAACCCGGTCCACCTTCGTAAAAGCCCAAACGACATCGTTTTAAGGGTTGATCTCAACCTTTGCTTTTTGATCAGACGGTTGAGATCATCCTATGATGTTCCATATTAATATGTCCGAACTAGACCCTACCCCCCACTTCCCAGCGTCTCCTCCCCTTTCTCAGAAAACCCTAGAGACGCTGCCACCAAATCCCACCGCCTTACGGTGGCGGCGCCACCCCCAAATCCAGCCAAATTAGCAGCAGATGTTCTCCCCAGTCTCCTCTTTACAACCATACACACCGTTTATCATCACTAATCCATACACAAATCCATCTAAAAATCCTCAAATTCATACCATGTACTCCTCACCCCTTTATCATCACAAATCCATACATAAAAACTCTCGAATTTCACTGAAGCTTGATGAATTTCAAATCTAGGGTTCCTAGCGGCTCGAGTCTGTTTTAAGAGTCTTAGAGGTCGGCTGGTTTTTGGTTAATATTATGTGCTTATTTATGACGAAATAAGCATTTAATATTAAGTGGAAATCAATTTCGAAAGGGTTATATGAAGTCTGATTCCGGTAAGTTTTCTAATTCGATTATTCTTTTCTTGTTCGTTTAAATCATGCATAAATTCAGTTTTAGTTAGTTTAAATCTCATTGTGGTAATTATCTATGTTAATTTAGTTTTAGGTTGATTCTTTATTTCTTCTGTTAAATACTTATTTGATTTAGGATAAGTTTAATTGGGTTTCGTCTGTTGCTTGACTGTTGATGAGGCCTTAATGGTCGATCGATTGGTTTATTTGCATGAGTTTCTTAGTTTAACTAGTATCCAGATTAGATTGCCGTTAATCCAGTAAATTTAGGGTTTGTTCTTGTTGATTTCCTTTTTCCTGTTGGTTCTTCTGGAATTATTTTGATGTTAACTGCAATTTGTAATTTGATTTGTTAGTTGGAAATTTAATTAGTGAAAATTAGTATTGACTAGCAAATGTTTAATTAGATTCAGGTTTGGATGTAGATGTTTAATCCTTTTAGTAGATAACTTTAGTTAATTAACAAGGGTAAAAAGGGTTTGGTTTCAGTTAATTAAGGTTTGTCATTTCATATGGTAGTAAGGGAAATTTGGGCAGGTGAAAGGGTTGAATATTGAGAATCAGTAATTGAAAGGAAGGGTTAAGGGTAGTCTAGGAATTGTACAGCTCAAAGAACCTCTTAGAAGCTCCTAGAATAGGGCTGTAGTGTAGATGTCAATAAAACTTAGGTAGTTACTTGGGAAACAAGTCAGAAAATAAGGGGTTAAATTGAAAAATGAATAGGGACTACTAGTGAAAAACTGAAATTTGGGGGCTGCCCTACTTTGCTGCTATAAAAAAGCATTAAATGCCTTGTAAAGGGGGTCTTCTCCTTGAGCAAAAAATTCCTTGTAGACTGCTCATTTTTCATATTTGAAGCTTAATTTCATTTCAGAAATTGTAAGTTCTAATTCTCCTTATATTCAAAAACCCAAAAACAAAAACTCTAAAAAACCAAAAAAAAAGGTCTCTCTTTTGAGCCCTAAAAAATATTCATATTCATATATTTCCTTCCATTTCCTCATGCATCAGTAGTTAGTTTTTTTAAAATTCAGAAAAACCAAAAACAGTAGAAAAATCTGATAGAAAACTCAAAAATATTACTGTTCCATTAGGTGATTTAAGGTGGTTTCCACATCAGTTGCTGATTTTTCCAGTTTTAGTTCAACAGTTGGGTTTTGAAACCTCAAAGTGTTTCTAGTGTTGTTTCGTGCAGTTTTGGATTTATTTAAGCTGTTTTCTGGTTGAAATATGAGTTTGCTGAAGGTGCTGTGGTGATTCTGGGTAGTTTCGAGTTAATATAAGTTGCTTCAAGCTGATTTTGGCTTTGCTGGTTCTTTTCTGTGTGGATTTGGCATTCTTGCATTTCCGGATTTCAATTTGAGTCACATGTTGATTCTAAATTGCTGGGTTGTTTGAATTCATACTGTTGCTGCTTGTTCTGTCTGCCTCAACTGACTTTCATTCTCTTATTTCATCTTAAATCCAGGTACATATCCTGAATCACAACCTCATGTAGATTTTCAGTTGAGTTGAAATAAAAGAGGCACAATGTCAATGGAAGATTCAGTCACCTTTATAGTTTTGTTTTAGTTTGTCTAAATTCAACTGGGTTAGAAACTCCTCCTTGCTGATTCGACGTGTTTAGATCTGTACAAGGACAATATAAGGATTGTATATCCTCTCAGATTTGTGTAGAGTGTTAATAGTTGAATACTAATCTAGTTGTATTTCGTGTTCAATCAATAGTAGCTTTGTTAGTTTATGCCTCTAAAAGTGTCCATGAGTGTCTAGCTGAATCTGGCCCTTGAATACATGTATTTTGAGTGTGCTGATCGATAGGAATTGAAGATGAATTCAAATTTATAGTATGGCACAGTTTGTGATTAAGCTTGGAAAAACAATTATAGTTTATTGGTCTCACATGCATAGTTCAGCCAATAGGTAATAGCTTAATCTTAAATGCTTTTCATTAATTTTGTTTCCATCAAGCTGTTAGGCAAATTGAACAAGTATCATCCTAGGTTGTCCATATGCACGGTCATAAGATATTCGAGAATTCACCAATAGCCACAAATAGAAGACAATCTGAATTGGGAATTTAAATTGCGAGTAATTAGTCTTTAATCAATCAGGATAAGCACGTCTATATCATGCGCTTGATTCAATTGTCAGTCTGATTGCAGGAGTTTGGGCTAGACTGCATTAACGGGCATCCCATGTCTAGTTATATTAAGTACCCGTTTGGGCCTGGGTTCAGGCTGGCGTTTAGCTTGCCCTTTGTATTAATTGGGTATTGATTTCTCATATGGATTGTGTGCAAGGTCCAATATGCTAAGGATTTCTTTATCTTTTAGAAAGAAGCAAAAATAAAAATTGTAGTTGCTTTTAGGTTGGCCTTTTAATAAATAATAAGACAAGCCCCGCCAAACAAAAACAATTGCGGGGCCCTGATCAAGGTTAAAAATATTTAGAATTCGGGAGGGCCGTTTAGCAAATTTCATGGCCTTCCCCAAAATAACAATACGCTAGAATCTTCAGACGCGTTTAATTAAAATACTTTCTTAAACTCGGGTGTGCATTGATGCAACCCAAATCCAAATCTCGACAAAGTCAAAATGTGTTGATAACCACGGGTTCCAAAACACGTTTTCATGACATCGTAAGTCTTATAAAACAAATAGTGATTGAAAAATGGTTCAAATTTGGAGATGAGCCTCGTCGAACAAAAATAAATGTGGGCCCTCAATAATTGATTATTAAAAAAAGTATTAGAATTTGGAGAGGCCGTTTAGCGAATTTCAACGGCCTTTCCCAAACATTATTACCTTTAAGCGCGACTTAATTAAATTAATTTCTTAAACTCGGGTGTGCATTTATGAGACCCAAATCCAAATCTCGACGAAGTCGAAACATGTCGATGATCACGTGTACACATGTGGTGACGTGATTAGAACTACGTTTTCACGACGTCACAAGTCTTTTAAAATAAATAAAGATAAAAAGTGGTTTGTAAATAAAAGGCATAAGCTAGCATATATTAAGGTTAGATAAAACCAAATACAACAGTTAAGCGACCGTGCTAGAACCACAGAACTCGGGAATGCCTATCACCTTCTCCCAGGTTAACATAATTCCTTATCCGAATTTCTAGTTCGCAGACTGTAACAGAGTTATCATCTTCCTCGGTTCGGGATTCAAATCGGTGACTTGGGACACCATAAATCTCCCAAGTGGTGACTCTGGAATAATAATAACTAAATCCCGTTCCGACTGTCCTTTAATTGGAAAAAATCCTTTATGCTTCCTTTGCGGGGGTGTATATCGAAAAAATGAGGTGTGACATTAGGCAGTGTAATTTCGTATGTAATTTATGCTGAAGCAAAATCACGCCAACCTATCTTACTTCGTAAAAGAGTCATATGAATTCTTATTTTGAGACTTTCATCCGTAACTCACTTATAAGATATATGAAAGTTGATGGGCTTATGATATTTTAATCTATATTTTGATAATCTAACAAACTTTCTGTATGGAACCATATAAACGACCTGAAGCATTCCTGGTACAATCATTCAAGTTAGCTAACTCAAGATAATCTGGGCAGTGTGCCCTTAGATTCATAAGAACCAGATTAGGGACATGATCCCTTGGTGTTCTCTTGACAGAAGTATAAGTCAACTCTACAGCTGGAAAGCAACTGCAGAAAGTGACTGTCTGCACTAGTACAACAGACATTGCATCAGTCACTTCCTATTGGGAAGGGGCATGTACTAACCAAGAATTTACATCATCCATGGGATGTCTTTGATAATATAACAACATGGTGTAAGGCACAGGATATTCACTTGACCATTTAGTGATATTATTTGAAGTGCTAGCCACAACCTCTCTCAAGAACAAAGCTACTGCAACCTCAAGGACCAGATCCAAAGATTGAAGATATCTTAAGCCCTTAGATTTGTTGAGTCTTTGTTATTTGTTATTCATTATAGCTCATATCTTGATTTACTAGAAGCTTTGTTTTAGGAAAATCAAAATTATAAACCATCTGAGTTTGTGTTGTGACTAGAGTTAGACATAGGTTGAAGTATTTATAACCAGTGAGTGACAAAGCGGCTTGTGATAAGTGTATTACAAGTTAGTATGATTGAAGTATTTGTAGCTAGTGAGTGCCTAAGTGGCTTGTGATTAGTGTATTACAAGTTATAGTGTTGAAGTCTTTGTAATAGAGTCATTAAAAATAGCTTATAATAGTGTAGTTACAAGTTAGTAAAGTTGAAATCCTACCACTGTAGATCGTGGTTTTTGTCCCCTTGTGTTGGGATTTTTTCACGTAAAAATCTTGTGTCTTATTTATATACTAGTTCAGTAGTTAGCACTCTAGGAACTGATATAGGACCATGTCTCTATGCAATTGGTGGACTCATATAAACTATCAATTAGTATTAGAGTAGGTTCTTTCTAAAAGGTTAACACCTAGAAAGGATCTCAAATAGTTGCTTCACTTAACTTTGAGGACGGAGAATCAACATATACACCCCTTTTAGATTCAATGGTCAGTATTATAGCTAGTGAAAGAATCGTATAGATGATTTTATAATGGCACAAGACTCACAGATGTGGGACATCATTAGTGATGGTCCACATGTTCCTATGAAGAAGCTTGGAAAATCTGGACCAATGGTGCCGAAAACCAGAAAAGAATACAACGATATTAATAGAAAAGTTGTTGAGAAGAACTTTCGTGTCAAGAAGATCTTGGAATGTGGTACAAGAGTTGATGAGTACAATAGAATCTCAGCCTGTCAATCTGGGAAGCATTGCAAACAACACATGAAGGAACTACTCAGGTTAAACACAGCTCTGACAAAGCAACAAAAAGGAACCCGGTTCCTGACAAACGTTTCTATCGAAAAAGTGCAGCTAACAATGTTGTGAAGCAAGCTCTTGCTGCATGGGGCGACTCCTCCAGTGTATTAGAAGGGTAACTAGATGCAGAAAATCGTTCCATGATGGTAGTGGAAAATGAAGCAGAGGAATATGATTCACTATTTACATTAATGGCTCAGTCCGCAATGATGAAGAGGATGACAATGATGAGGTAAATTTCAGGGATGTTCAGATAAATATGAAGTCCTACTCTTCTAAGAAATTGATGTCATTAGCAAATGTTCTAATCGATGCATGTTATAGTCTTGTTAATGATAAGGATGTCCTGACCATAAAGTTGGAAGATGCTGAACAATCTAGAGATGATCTGGTGGTTTGTGTGATTGATTTAAATAAGACCATATGCAATCTTGAAAAAGAAAAAGAAGTTCAAAGTAAAAAATAAATAGTGTACAAAATGGAAAAAATGACTTGAAGGAAACCATAGAAAACCTTAGCAAAGAAATGAATACTCTAGAAGAGAAAATTGCAGCCACTGAGCAAAAAAGAGATGACTTTTTTGTGGGAATCACAGACCTAGAGGAAACCATTGAGGGACTCAAATCAAAATATAGGAGTGTAAGTATTGGAAAAGGGAAGGAAGTAGCTAGTGAGACACACATCAAACCCGAGAAGGAATTGAATGGTGTGAAAACTAGTTTATGTGGTGAACTCGGGAAAAATAGACAACTTCAAGCTGAATTGGAGAAAGTATAAAATTGATCTTGAGAAATCTTTAAAGTGGACCCAATCCTTACATGTTGGCACTGCCATGTACTTCAACAATAGTGGAAATAGGCAGGGAAACAGGTTCCAAAAGGAGAAAATTCCTTGCAACCCTCACAACAAGTATGCCACTGCTCCTGATAACTGGATTTGTACCCACTATGGGAACACTGGCGACTTCAAAAGAGAATTTCCAGGCCAGGGTTCAATCTGTTCAAAAAAATAAAGTGTTTTCTGAAAAGTGACTACCAAAGAGGGACCAGGTACCACTCGCAAAAATCCCATATTGCCTGCATGGACTAGAAAGGCTCTTATCCACCCTTTTCCTCATTACAGGTACCACTTCTGAATAGATTGATACAGAAGGACCTGGTTCGAGGTATGCCAAATTCAAATTTCAAGGAGCACAGAGTGTGTGCTGCATGTGCTAAGGGAAAATATGTGATATCATTTTTTAAGCCAAAGAACGATGTTAGCACATCAAAACGACTCGAACTCCTTCATATGGATCTGTGGTCCTATGAGAATACCAAGCAGAGGTGGAAACAAGTATATTTTTGTGATTCCGGACGGCTATTCAAGATTCACATGGACACTGTTTCTTAGAACAAAGGATGAGACTTTCCAGGTGTTTGTGCCTTTTTTCAAGAAAATCCAAGTGAAGATGGAATTGAAGGTATCATGCATAAGATCTGACCATGGGACAGAATTCGACAATGCCAAATTTGATGAGTTTTGCAATGAAAGTGTGATCTTACAACTTCTCAGCACCAAGGACTCCACAACAAAATGGTGTTGTTAAAAGAAAGAACAGAACTCTAGAATATATGGCATGAACAATGCTTATTGATAGTGGAGTTGCCAAAAATTTCTGGGCAGAGGCAATAAACAATGTGTGCTACTTGGTGAACAGGTGTATGATCAGGTTCCTCCTAAACAAAACCCCCTATAAGCTGCTCAATGGAAGAAAACCAAAGATAACTCATCTGAGAACCTTTGGATGTAAATGTTATGTTCTCAACAATGGGAAGGACCGGATTGGGAATTTTGATGGAAAAAGCAATGAAGGGATCTTTCTGGGATATTCCTCTCAAAGCAAAGCCTACAAAGTCTACAAAAAAAGGACACAGTATATGGAAGAAAGTGTTCATATATTATTCAACGAGTTACCCTCTTCTAACAAGGAAGGAAACAATGATGATCAAGATAATGAACCATTTTTGGTTCCTGGGGAAACATTTGATGTCTCAAATAGCAAGGTTGATATGATGAGCCAGATAAAGGAGACAAGAAAAGACAATGTAACATCATCTTCCACTTCTCAAGAGGAACCTGGTACCCCAATTACTACCACTAAAGCTGAAGAAAGAGTTGGAGATGTAGTGAAAGGTACTCCATAAGTAACACAACATGGAGTGCATGAAAATCCATTTAACTTACCCAGTTCCTCTACCAATCAAACTTCATTCCCAAATTGGAAACACAAAAGCTCTCATCCACTTGATAATTTAATCACCCCCTTGACTCTAGAGTTCAGACAAGATCAAAAACCAGAAATTCCCTAGCCTTTTTAGCATTTCTATCCCAAAGAAGACCCAAAAATATCAAGGAAACCTTGAAGGATGCATACTGGATTACTGCAATGCAAGAGGAACTACATCAATTTAAAAAAGTTTTATCACCCGGTACCTAGACCCTCAGACATAACCATAATAGGGATCAGGTGGATATTCAGGAATAGGCTGGATAAACATGGAAATACTACAAGGAACAAAGCAAGGCTTGTTGTCCAAGGATACAATCAGGAGGAAGGGATCGATTATAATGCCACTTCTGCCCTAGTAGCTCGCATGGAAGCTATTAGGATCATCATTGCCTTTACATCACATAATGAATTTGCCTTATTCCAAATGGATGTGAAGAGTGTCTTCCTGAATGGTTTTCTTAAGGAAGAAGTCTGTCACACCTCCTTTTTACACCACACCCCCGGAAGGGAGTATAAGAGAGTTTTTCTAATTGAAGGACAATCGAAACAGGATTCATTTATTTAAAGAATTCAGAGTCGCCACTTGGGATAATTAATGGTGTCCCAAGTCACTGGTGCAAATCCCGAATCGAGGAAATGATTGACTCTGTATTACAGTATGCGAACCAGAAATTCAGGTAAGGAATTCTATTAACCCTAGAGAAGGTGTTAGGCACTCCCGAGTTTTGTGGTTCTAGCACGGTCGCTCAACAGTTATATTCGACGTAATTATCTGAATTTAAGAACATTTTTAAACCTATATGCTTTTTAACTCTTAAACCGCTTTTATTCATTTTAAGAAGACTGCAACGTTATTAAAACATGTCTTGAACCACGTCACATAAATGCACCCACGGTTTTCAACATATTTTAACATCGTTGGGACTTAGATTTGAGTCATGTAAATGCGCACCCGAATTTAGGAAGGTAAATTATTGACTAACGTGCCTAAAGCAATCACGCGTTTTTAGATTTGTAAGGGCCATGGAATTTGCTAAATGGCACGCCTCAAGTTCTAAGGATTAAATATTAATCAAGTAAGGGCCATGGGTTGTGGAAGTCAATTGTAGATAAAATATAAAATCTAATTAAAGAGAATAAGCATGACTTTTTTAATACCGATTTCACTAACAACCATGCCCCAAAACCCCAACATCATATATAGACACAAACGAAGACACTTCATTTGTATCCAGTATTCTTAATGAAGCTAAAACTGGCCAGCTCACTAGTAATTCACAGTAATGACAACAAAATGGAATAAAGACACTCTTCCATGAGAAAAGCAATTATATTGATCTTGTCAATCACAAAGACCATGCACCAATAGTCAGAAATCCTAAATCACTGCACATTTTAAGCAATAGATTAAGTTTCAACTAGGACTCAATTGATGGCTTAAGAATGTCGACACAAGTCGCATGAGTTTGAGCAATTCTAATGCCTCCAACTTTAATACAACCAATAGTAATCAAAATGGACATGCCGATTCGTAATCAACAGTTTGTTTTCAAATTTTCACGGTTGGCTTCACGTAGATTAGTACTTTATTTTGTCAATTTGAGCGAAAAAACTTAAAACACAGCCAATAGAAGACTAATATTTCAACCATGACCAAGTAAAATGCGGAAAGACCATCCCAACAAGAACGGACCAAGAACACAACTAGTAAAGCCTGGATTAATTAACCATCGTTGCAGGCTGAGCGCGTTAGGACATTGGGCTCCAGGTGAAGCCCAAACTGCCTTTTGAAATGCAAATACCCAAGTTATATGACATTTCACTCTGACCTTGGAACCAAACTAACCATTTCAGCAAGATAAAATGACATTGAACCTTGACATAAACCTTTCCAACTGTACATCAAATGCAGAAATGTTCTAGCACTATAAATATAAGGGAGAGTCATGATATCACTCCTAATTATAAAATCGACTATCTAACGAATGAACATGAGTCTAAAATCTGATACTTAATGAATGCACATGCTTACCAAAATAAGGGCTTTGTAAATCACTATATATACATGCCAACACATAGAAAATAAAAAAGGTCAGAAAATAACTTATCTTCTGCAGGAATTAAGAAAAGATCAATAATCCACACCATCAAACCAAAATACAACTGAATGTGCCAAAGTCCATAGTCTATTTAGTATTACAAACCCAGATCTAACCGTACTCACACCTTTAGGTTCAAAAGACCTCACTCTCACATACAGATTCAGAATATATCATGTAATGAAGGGAGAATACTAATTGACAGTTACAGCTACGAATCTACCACAAGGCATAAAAAACAGTAGGAGAAACAGAAGATTAAATAAATACAATTGGTATTTTATCAAACTTCCATCGAGTTACATAGCTAACATTTAACTGCTGTACGGAGCATCCGCTGACACATGTAAAAAAATCATGGGCATCCTCGCCCTCAGCACCGCTGAATGTCGGAGGCTAGAGTCTACCAAACCTCTCAAGATGACGATGCTCATCCACTGGCATAACTGGAACCCTGAACTCCTGCACTGGTGCAATCGGCTGAGGGTGGAGGTGCCTCTAGTGTCTGAAGTCCCCTCACTACCTACTCAGGTGTGCGAGCAGCAGGGGTCTGATTGCCTCCCCCGGCCTGTGAAGTAGCTGCTGCTGTGGTGGCTGAAACTGTCTGAGCCAAGCTAGTGCAAAATGTCAAGATCTATGTCAAGGTCTCCTGTAGACCCGGAATCATGATGGGCATCGTTGGTGCCTGAACTAGTGTCCCTGGAGTCTGATCCGGAGCTAGGGCAGCTAATGGATCAACAAATTCTCCCCTCGCTACTCTGCCTCTTCCACGACCACGACCGCATCCACGGCCTCTAGTGGCCTCAGTGGGTGGAACTGCTGGTCGTCCACCTCGTCCAGTAGCTCGTGTCCTCAACATCTGTGAGAGAATAGAATAATAGAAGGTTAGTTCTTGGTCCAACCTCGAACCAGCTAAAGTTCTAGCTCGCTATCCCTTTGCCTCTCAAATCGGCCTCCTCGCATGTTGAATCTTACAAAAGCCACAACGAATACATCACAATATTCCAAAGAAACAATACCCAATCGAAAAATATCAAAAAACCCTGAAATTAGCAAAACTCAAGCCCTGGACCCACTTCTTGAATCTCAGAAATTTTTACATCAACAGATTCCCTATCTCGCCTCGAGTCTATATATATAAAGAAAACCAAAATCGGAGTCCAAATGACCCCTCAAATCCCACTTTTAAAATCTGAAAATTCAAGTCCTAGTTCTTGGCTAAATTTCCATGAATTTTTAGGTGGAATCCACAATAAAATCACGTTTTTGGTTCATAGAACTTACCTCCAATCAATCCTTTTCGAAACCATCTTCCCATGTAAACCCAGACACTATCTCTGATCAGGAGTGATCATTTAGGGAAGTTTCGTTACCTCACTATTCCTTCATTTTTTTCTGCCATGAGGACATGGCTATATTCTAAGTGTGGGGTGGGGGATACTTTTATGTGTGTATATACATGTTGTTCTTGATTTTTTTTTATCTTGACATGTAATGCTTGATTATTTTGTTGTGCGGTTTGATTGATAGATAAATTCGGAAAGCTTAAAATAGGGAAGTTGACTTGTCCCGACGATGGATCTCTTTCGACTGGGTTCTTGAGAGACTCAAGTCGATGTAAAAAAACAAAAAGGGAATATATAGACTTTTACTGACGATGAATAATGGAAACAATTCTTGATGGGAGTTAGTCTAGAAGATCAACCAAAACATTAAAGTTTTTCTATCTCCTTTTAATTCTTGCAATTATTCATTATGAACAACTTTGTAGTTTTATCGTACTTTGTTATGAGTAGCTAAACATTATCTAGAGTTGATGGAACTAATTGTTGGTTGAAGTTCTGACTCAATTTGTTATAATCGAGCCGAATTTATTATATGATTGTTCAACTACGTTTGTATGGTGATTAATTGAATGGGCCCTTGATTAATCGTGTCTAATTACCTCATATTGCTTGAGAAAGAATATTAGTTTAGACTGCTATTGAACAACACCAGTTTTAGGTATTGAAAAGATTCATTACTTGAACTTAAAAATGGGTTTAGAGATAGAAAACTTTGGTAAGATAATTTAGAGTTGCACATATTGTCAACGAGAGTAGTTCGAGAAAATGCTCTAGTAACGTATTGTAGTTGATTGAGAGATAATTAAGATAACTCATAGCTCTTAATCCTTGTAGAGTATTACGGCAAGATTATAGCGAAATAGTCAAGATCTAACTGGGAAAATCACTGCCCTAGATCTTTTTCCTTTGAAATACCTTTAATCTAGCATATTGTTATTTCTGATTTTATTTGAAGTAGTTAAACAAAACCCAAGATTGATTGATAAAAATCTTGCATCTAGAAATTGGTTGAGTTGACAATAGCATTGCTAAAGAGTTATAACAGATAGGTTGGTTCCCTAAAGGTTAGACTCCGGACTTAAAACTAGATTATATTTACAACGACCGGTTTGTCTTTGAGAAGAGATAGTTGGGCCATGATCATATTAATGACTTAAAGGGATTTTTTTCCAACTTAAAGTGACAATCGAAATGGGATTTATTTATTTACAAATTCAGAGTCGTCACTTGGGATAATTTATGGTGTCCCAAGTAACCAGTTTTAAATCCCGAATCGAGGAAAGATTGACTCTATTTTAAAGTCCGCGAATATAGAAATTCGGGTAAGGAATTATGTTAACCCGGGAGAAGATGTTAGGCATTCCCGGGTTCTGTGGTTCTAGCACGGTCGCTCAACTGTTATAATTGGCCTAATTATCTAATTTTAATACATGTTTAAACATATGGTTTAATTTTAACTTTATAACTGCTTTAATTTATTCCAGAAAAATTGAACGTTACATAAAACGCGTTTTGAACCGCGTCACATAAATGCACCCACAGTCTGCAAAACATTTTAAATAACATTGTTAGGATATGAATTTAGTTTACATAAATGCGCACCCGAGTTTAGAAAGGTAAATTATTAAAATAATACGCTTAAAGCAACTACGCATTTGCAGCTTTGCGAGATTGTCAATTACTCTATCTGTGACCCATGAAACAACAATGGCATCAAAATTGCCAGTAAGTTAAATTAGCAAGATTGCAAATTAGTAGGAAAAGATTTGGTGATCAACCAGCTGCGAAATTTCCAAGGTCTTAACCATTAATACGCCAATAAGGAAACATTCAAATCAAGTTTCAAAACAGTAAGGACATGCTGAATAGTACCACAAATTTCTGGATAAACATAAATATGGTCCAAGATGCCAAAATTATTTCATGAAACAGACTACAAGGACACAGAAAACATTTCACAATACGCATTCCTAAAGTCACTACCCGGATTAAGAGGATGCCTTAGCCTTTCTAGGAGCCAACTTAAATGAAACTATTTCTAAACTAATAAAAAAAAAAGCCCCAATTATTCACTTCTGACAGTTATACGATTCCAGAAGATGATCCAGAATTGGGTCAATCACATTTATTAGAAGTCGACAATAGAGTGGTTGTACCAGCAAAAATAGGAAAGCATGTTTTCCAAACTTATCACTTCTGCACATTTCACATTAGCTCCCATGACCCAAATTTATCTAACCTCATGACTATACACAATTGAACCCCAACCCCTAATTCCTGCTCGTATCACATGTTACTATACAAGAACAAAGGCGTGCCAACATATATTCAACTTACAGTCAATTATCAAAACAAGACTCGGACTCATGGAAAACACAGTGAAAGAGAAAACTGTTGAATGAACTCCGCACGCATGATACAAAACAAACTAACAACAAACGATTTATATTCAACCCATTTTAATACCTCAATTGATTATGGCTCTTACCATACTTTAATACCATCCAAAAATAAAACAAGAGAAGGAGTTGGAGATGAACCTGAAATTACAGCTTTTGATTAACTTTGGAAGCAAATACAATAAAAGACTACAGAATTCCGCTGGATAAGAAAGTAGGAAATGCGAACGGAAACCTCAATCGAAATTTTACCAGAATTTTGACCAAAACTTAATCCCTTTTTTATTAGATCTGGACTACTTCAACACGAATTAACCTCTCCGAAAAACTCGGAACTCGAAACTCGAAACTCGATAGTGATGAAAAATGAAGAATGAGTTATTGATGAAAGGGTGTTATTCGGTGATTCTAGCAAGATTGTTGCTGGATTTTTGCGACAGAGAAGGGAAGGAATGGAGCTGGCAGCTGTGGTCTCTTAACAGACGAAATATTGAGAGGGTATAGTGGGGTGTGCGACGAGGAAGGTGAAGCCGATGGGGAGGGCTGTTGGAACGCCGCTGATGGCTGTTGTGATGTTGGAGATCGTCGACAAAGGGGTGGGTGTTCAAAGAAGAAGACGTAACAGTGGGTGTGGGTCTCCTTCTGCGGCGCTCCTCCTTCAAATTTTTTGTTTTTCCAGGCGTTTTTGTTTTTTCCGCCCTTCTATATTTTAGCTCCTTGGGTCTTTTATATTTTATGTATTTGGCAATTAATCCCTAGATCTTTTGTGTTAAGTCATTAGGGTCTTTATATTTATATTTTATTTAAAAAAGAATCTAGAAGGGTTCCTAGACTACAGCTTTTAAAATAAGATAGAAATATTACATAATATCAAAGCTAATCCTAATTAATTAAACTAACATGAAACTATTTTTCTATTTTCAAAATTATATAAAGATAAAAATAAGGTATTATTTTTAAAAATACATAAGCTAAAATATTTTTGTAATTTTGTTTTTCTCGTAATAAAATAAAGTAAAAGAGTCAAAATGAGTTGAAATAGTTATATTATGCCTAAATCAAATATTTACGTGCTAAAATATAAAAAATCTCGGGGAGGGCCAAAAATCACATGTCTGCAGCCATGAATATATTCATATGTTTTTTTAACTAATATAATTTATGTATTCAGATGTATTATATAATGTATCTGAAAATACAAAATTTGTGTGTTATAATTGAGTTTGTTGAGTTATATTAGGAGTCTATTATATTAATTGATTCACTTTTCGTTTAAAGATAATGTAATCCCATGTTTTACGTCGTGAATGCTGCCGAATGTAGTCGAATACAATAATATGTCCAACTATAGTCCCATATTTTACGCCATGAATACACTCGAATACATGCATTTTTTGCTACTGTATTTATGGATACATTAGCTTAGATACATCTTATAACAATAGAAAATGTATCTACAATCCGTAATATAGCAAATGATATTTCTAGATAGCTAATTATCACTAAAAGATAGTGTTTTATAAAAAAATTTTGATAAAACCGGGTTTTATTTTTTAAACTTATTCTTTTATTTGCTACACCTGTGAAGTTTAATTTACACTTTGATTAAAACTATTACATTCTCTGCTTTTGAAATAAAAAGTGAATTGAAATTGCTAAAGTGTAGTTGGTCATAGTCTCGTGTACAAAGATTGACAGGGGAATTTTTTAATTGATAGGATAGCGACTGCAAAATATATCAGAGGTCGTATTAAGGATATGGGAAAAAAAAAGTATTCTGGTGCACTAAATTTAGTTCCCACGTGTAAAGTTGGGCTAAAGGCTAGATTATAAGGGTCTATTGTATGTAGTTTTAGCCAGTATTTCTGTAAGAGATTATTTCCACGGCTTGAACGCATGACTTCTTTGTCACATGACATCAACTTTACCAGTATTAAGGATATGTACTAATGCTAATATTTGTTTAGTTTAATTTCAAATTTATAGCTCAATCGAATATCTTTTAGAATATTTATACATAAATTTATTATTATAAATATATATCATGCGAATATTAATATGGGATACACGTGCAATATATATGCCTAGATATTATTAAATTTTAAAAAATGTTACATCTAGTGTTGCAATAATGCAATTAGAATAATAGTTATGCTTAAAGTAAATTTGACTAAAGCTAGACCGTTTGACTTATAAGCAATTCAAAAGGTGTTTTTAAGATAGAGTTTGAACATCGATTTAGTTAAAATTTCAAAAAATAATTTTTGAAGTAATTTTAAAAAATAATTTTTGGAAGTTAAAATTATGTTTGGACATAAATTTTATTTGAAAAAAATTAAAGTTTTATGCGCGAGAGGATAAATTTCACCCAAATCTAAAACTTAAAAAATAATTTTAGAAATTTTTTAAAAATAAATTATTAATCTTTAAACAAATAATATTTTCAAAAGAAATTTGAAAAAATATTGTCAAAATGTATGGCCAAACGGGACTACGAATCCACTTAAACTCTTACCAACGCCATTTATAAGTCATTGAACGATAAATACGAAGTACGAATGCTTTGGAGTTCCACGAACTATTTTAAAATTTGCAAATATGATTAATTAAAACTTGGAAATTATATTATTTGAAAATCTGATTGTTAAAGGATAGCTTTAATTAAGTACTTATTTAAATATAAATTAATTATTAGGAAATTATTAAGCTTGTCTCACAAGATAAAATATTAGAATTATTTTGTTAATTAGTACTTCAAAAAAGTTACTAAAAACATGAAATTAGGAAACTCTGTGTTGACATTATGATCTGAACTAGTGACCTATTGTTTTTCCATAAATATTCACTAAATTTCATTGCTACTCAAATGGAAAAAATTTACCTACACTGAATATTATATCAAACTATATTAACTTATCATGGTTAATAAATTTAATTAGATGAGGATGCATATAACTTACCATGGTTAAATGATTAGAGTTCATATGCAAGACACATATCATATATGTATTAGTTTGGTATAAACACCCGATAAGGATAAGTTTTTTTCTCTACTCAAATGGAGACTGTATACCTAAGTTTCGTAAATTACTAAATTTCATCTTTGTTTATTTATTTTTATTTCGAAAAAGGGCCAACAATACCCCTATCGTTTGATAAATTGTTTATAAAAGCTCCCGTCCATCTATCCGTCTGAACTTACATAATACGTTATTTCTAATTTCTAATTTACCCCCGCGACTAACAGATCCACGTCTGCATCTCATTAACTGATGTGGCCTTGTTTCATTTTTCCACATGAATTAGTAGGCCTACCATTATATTTGGGTATTTTTTTACCCATTAAACCGACCCGACCCATTTCTTTTACATATAGGTCGGTCTTTTAACCCTAAATCCACCACATAATACTTAATTTTACCATTTCTCTCATTTCTTCTGCAGATTCTTCTATCTAAACTATCAATGGCGATTTTAGGGCTTTGTTAGGGTTCATTGTCTGGTCCAATTTGGTGGACTCAAAACAGGAAGACCTTTGATTTCCATCGATATCTTGCATTATTATTCGAGTAATGTAAGTACTTACAACATAAAATTTCTCGTGCCAGTATTATCCCACATTTTTACTCGTTTTCTTCCCCAATTTAGAACATAGGTTGTCAGTTCCTCTATTCCCCTTTCTTATTCCCCAAAACTTCTCTTTTACAACTAATTAAATCTTGTCTTTTCCCTTCGAAATGTCTAAAATTTTGTCTCTTCTGGTTCGTCGCGTCTTTGTGGTTGTGGTTGAACTGCAAATTATTTTGTGGCTAAGACTCAATTGAACGATGGTCGTCAATTCTACAAATGCCCTCGTTTTGACGATGCCTCTTTTTGTGGTTTGTGGGAATGGCAGGATGAAGAGATGCCACCACATGTGACGATGCTAATCCATAACTTGAATACCTCACTGAAGTCAGTGGAAGTTGAAAAAAATTATTTGAAGAAGATGATGGCTAACTTGGAAATTGTTATTTCTGCTGAAATACTGAAAATTGAGAAAATAATGGAAGAGGTCGAGGGAATTAATTCAGCAAAATTACAGAAGGTTGCCAGGATGGAGGCTCAACTACAAAATATGAAGTTGTTTATTGTGTTTTCTTGGATTGTCTTTATGTTAATACTAGTTTTCAAGATGGTGTAGTGTATTTATGTTATGGGGTAGGTACGCTATGATGCAGAAGTTTGAAGTTTATGTATTATGTTTTGATGTAGTTTGAAGCTAGACCAGAAAAGCGAAATATGATGTTTGTAGATGTTTATGTATTAGTTTCTGGTTTTTTTTCCTTTTTTCTGCATTTTGTAATGTTTATGTATTATGTTTCCTTTTATAATTCTGCATTTGTAATGGTTCTCTTTTGGTATGAAATGAAGTTTGTTGCCATTATCTTCACTCTCATACAACATTTAAATTCAGTATTTGTAAAGGTGCACATGCACAGACTATCACAATAACAACTTGAAATCTCTTATAGATAGACAAGAAGAACAGTGTCGTTAATCGAGTAGCAAATTTATATTGTTTCAAGATGTAAGCCCAAAAAAACATTGCTATTAGACAAGTAAATGTGTGATCCAAAAACCTGTACCACTGTCACAACATTTACTTGTCTAAAAACCTCGAACATAAACAAACATCATGTACTCGAACAATTATGTAAAAAGGATTTTAATTTAATCATTTCTTGCTACACTACTCCCCCTCCCCATGCCTCTTTTAGCTTTGAGTTTGTCAATCTTTTTTTCTTTCACACCCAATATTTGAGCTGTTGTCATTGCTTTTTTCCCCCTCCAGGTAGTTTTCTTTGGGGAGTATGGCAGTTTGTTGGTTGTGAGGTACCAGTGTGATCACCTGTGAATGGTAACTTCCTAGAACCAGAATTTTATTGATTCCTACGCTAAAGTCTAGACTTAATATCAGACATAACCTTAGGCCTCAAGACTGGGTCAGAATCTGCACCAAAGTCTGCTTGAATAAGCATTATTCTGCTCTGAATACTTTGAGTGCTGGAGTGTTGAGTTGCCATTTGAGTGTCCTGACTAGATTGCTGACTTGGCTGTTGAGTGTCATGACTGGATGGATGAGTTGGTTGCTAAGTGGTGTAACTAGATTGTTGAGTTGGCTGTTGAGTGTCATGACTGGATGGTTGAGTTGGCTGATGAGTGTTTTGACTGGATGGTTGAGTTGGCCCAAAAACCTGGAGTAGGGACCATAAAAAATTCTGATTCTTGGTCTTCATTTGTCTGAGTGTAGTCTTGCACTTTTTTTTACTGTAATTATAATCAAATATATATGTTATCTTGTGAGTAAAAAAATAGATTGTGAGTATAAACAATAGATAGAAAGAATACCTTGTTGGCTAATGGACAACTTCTTTTATTATGATTTGGCTGGCCACAAAACTGCAAGTCATCTGAAGACCCTTCCTAGATGTTGACTATTGTCTTTGCATTTTTCTAGCTTCATCCTTCTCACTTGACCTTTTCACTTTAGGTCTAACAACGATCTTTGCTAGTGGTGGTGGATCCATGGCTTGGTGCGGGTCAACTTTCCAAAATCTTTCACCTCTAACATGATGCAGTTTGTGTTGATCCACCAACTGCCATGCTTGCTTGGAAAACCACCAGCGAATCCCAACTGTTGGGTCTTGTTTCTTATATAAGAATTCCCTGATAGCATGAGCACAAGGGATTCCAAACAAGTCCCAAAGCCTACATGTGCACCTTTGTTGCTCCAGAATCACTGTGTGGCTGTCTGCACCTTCACTTATTTCAAAATCCCTGTCTCCATTAAAATTTTCCTTGCACTTTGAAGCCATATCTCTATAATCATTGTATAAATCCATTGTGTATGGTCTGTATTCACCTCTCTAAGTGTTAACTTCTTCTGCTCTATCGTTTAGTTGATTCATCACCTTCAATAGTTAATCAGCAACGTAGTAAATTAGTTTTTAATCAACAATATGAAAGCAGTTACATAGTAATTAGTCAACAGTAGTAAATTAGTAGTTAATCAACAATATTAAATCAGTAAATAAGCAATTAATCACCTTCACTCTTATATCCTCAAGCATCTTCACTATTGGCTTATGTCCAGGTTTAAGAATTCAAGAGTTGAAGGACTCTGTAAAGTTGTTGTCCACCATTGGATTCTTACAATGGGTATCAAAGTATGCTCTACACCAAGTTATTGGAGGATAATTCAGCAAGTCCCTGACAGCATCCTCAGAAACTTCACCTAACTGTTTCAACATGTCCTTAAATTCCTCCTCATATATGCTCCAAGAACACCACCATATTAACTTTTTCATCTCATCAGTATTCCATTTTTGTTCCAATTTTCTTCAATATGCCTTGCACAATATTTGTGATATGATTGGGGACATACATTTCTCGCAGCATCTAACAAACCCTACACATGAAAAAATACTACATCAACAAAGAATGTGCTAAATGTAAAAATTTGTTGAATGTGAAAATCTGCATATGGTAACATACCTTCTGCATATCTGACATGAATGTGTACCCTTCACCATCTTTCAAGTCCAAATAAGCCTTCAAGTTCTCCATGAACCACTGCCAGGTTGTCTTTGTGTCCTTATCCACTACAACCCAAGCTAGTGGATAAAAATGCTTGCAAGAATCTCGAGGACAAGCAACTAACAACATTCCTTTGCATTTGCCTTTTAAAAATTTTCCATCTATACCTATAAAAGGTCTTAAACCTGCTTTGAATCCACTCTTGAGGGCTTGAAAACTTACATACATCCTTAAAAATCCTCTCTTACCTTGCTCCATTGCATCCTTGGATATCTATATCACCACATCAGTACCAAGGTTTGTTTCTCTCAACTCCTGAGCATATGCCTCCAATTTGGTGTTCTCATCCAAGTAAGAACCCTCCAATTTCTGTAAAACCATTCTCTTTACCCTTTTTAACTTTGAGTCACTCACATTCAAACTAAATCTATCCTCTAAATCAATTTTCATCTCTTTAATGTTAAACTTAGTATTATTCTGAATCTTTCTCTTAAAATAATATGCTAATGCAGCATGAATAGCTCTTCTATTCTCAAAGACTTCACCACAATCATCTTCATCCCTCCGAGTTTTTATCTTTACCCCTTGATCTTTGCCATCCTTAGAAATAAGACATTTAAAAGGACACCCTATCTGACACTTGTATCTAAGTCTTCTCTTATCACTCTTATCTACCTTAAGGCCCCTCTCATTAGACACAACATAATAACCAATAACCTCCTTAGCTTCAACAAGATCTTTGAAAGTCATACCCCTTTTCAATGTTTTATACCTATCAAGGTTGTCAGTTACCTCACACTTATTCTGCCTCTCAAATAAACCTAGGGCATCACTATCATAATCACTATCAACACTTGCAATATGTATATCATCTTCAGTACTATCACAATCAGAAGCTACAACAACATGTACACTATCTATTGCTGCTGTATACTGGGTAAATAACAGGAACATTTACAATATCATCTAACAGGTCAACACCAAATAATTGTACATTAGTGAAACCATCATTAATTAGGGCTTGAATCTTCCTAATCCCTTCATCCCCATCTAACAAAAAATACCTCCTAGAAGGGTCAAGAAATATTACTTGTTGTACCTCAACATATCCTATAACTTCAGTGTATTCTTTACACAAATAAATATAAGAGAGATGATCTACTTCATAGCCGTGCAACACGTGCACATCTCTCTTAGTATAAGACAATGTAGGTTTCAATACCCACTCACCCCCATAATTAAAATATAAGTTCACTTTATCCACCATCCTTCTGATAAAATCACATGCAACAACAATAAAAAGGGGCAAAATGGGACCACACTAGCAGTATAATACAAAGCGACATTAAAAATATAAAGATTTGAAACCCCACCATCAAGTAAATATACAGATCGACAAAAACCATAGTTTTAATATCTAGGACCAATACGATATACGATACAGACCACCAAAAATAAAAGTAACAAAAAAATTTCAAGAAAGGTATAAAAAAATAGCTCAGAAAATATAAAAACATCACATGCACCAGAAATAAATCTGTCAAATCCCAAATATTCCTCAACCCTACAATTTAATAATTTTAACCTGTAAATACTTACTCTACTCGAATAGTAATGCGAGATATCGATGGAAATCAAAGGTCT
The DNA here is from genome assembly GCA_034376525.1 of Nicotiana benthamiana. Lineage (NCBI taxonomy): Eukaryota > Viridiplantae > Streptophyta > Magnoliopsida > Solanales > Solanaceae > Nicotiana > Nicotiana benthamiana. The sequence continues at coordinate 23,279,495 of CM067324.1, read as the reverse complement.
TCCTATTTTGAGTACACCAAATAGGATCAGACAATGAATCCTAACAAAGCCCTAAAATCGCCATTGATAGTTTAGATAGAAGAATCCGCAGAAAAAATGAGAAAAATGGTAAAAGCAAGTATTTTGTCGGTGGGTTTAGGGTTAAAAGACCGACCATAGGTAAAAAAATATGGGTCGAATCGGTTTAATGGGTAAAAAAATACACAAAGATAATGGTAGGCCCACTGATCCATGTGGACAGATGAAATAAGGCCACATCAGTTAATGAGATGCACACATGGAATTCCATTAAGACTTGGGGGTAAATTTGAAGTTAGAAATAACGTGCTATATATTTTCAGACGGATAGATGGACATGGGGCTTTTATAAACAATTTATCAAACGATAGGGGTATTTTTGGCCCTTTTCTATTTTTATTTTTTAGTGACTAATATGCTACTAATCTACAATAAAGAGTATGCAACTAAGGATTTTAGGAACTATAGGGAGTTAACTGTTAAATATTTTTGTTAAGCAACTGTACTATATTAGCATTTCAAACAGTTAAAGGACCTACTATGGGATTAAGATTGATATTTCTTGAAAAGAAGCTCTTATGAAGGTGAGGGACGCTCTCGGCGCATTTTAGCAGAGCAATATAACAGTACCATACTCGCCGCACAATAGCAAGGTGCAATTGACGCCGGAAATGGCCAGACACCGGCGAAATGCAGCTCCGACTACCACAATAACACATCCTCAGCTCGTCACCCCTGCTCACGGTGTCACTACGACACTAGAACCCCTGACATTTGGGAACTTCCTCCCATAGAAGTACCAATTGCCAGTGACTACACATGCAGAGGTTGAAGAAGCTGTCAATACACCTCCGAAGGGTAATGAAGAGATGATTAACTCGACTGCGAGGAGATTATAATTTTCTGAAGTGAATGAACCTGCTAAATCAGTACAAACTGCTGCTGAAGTTGTCGGAGGTAATCGAGATGCACAAATGGGTAAGGCACTCTCATTTGTGCCTCCTTCTGATCGAAATGAAAAAAAAGTTGTGAAGATAAATGAGGAAGATCTAAAACCTCAGGTGGATTACTGGCAGAATGCACTGATTGGATTTGTAATAGGTGATAATCCCAGTGAGAGGAATATGGAAAGTTTTGTCATGCATGTATGGAACTTTGTTGCTAAATCTCAGGTATTAATGCATGCTGAAGGATACTGTATTTTTCGTTTTAATAGCACTGAGGATAGAGATCTGGTGTTGCAATCAGGGCCTTACACTTATAGAAATAGGCCGATGGTTCTAAAGCCATAGGAGATTGATTTTGATTTTCATAGGAATGTTATTAGCATTGTTCCAATTTGGATTAGATTTCCTGGCCTTCCAATAGGCTACTGGTCTGCTGAAGTTTTAAGTAAAATGGCCAGTGCAATTGGCAAGCCATTATACACTGATAAATTCACTGCACATTATGAGAAGATCTCATTTGCCAGAGTTTTAGTTGAAGTAGATGCTGCTTATACTTTGCCTGACCAATTGGAAATTGAAACACCTTATGGTTCAAAAATCCAGACAGTTGAGTATGACTGGAAGCCTTGCTTTTGCAACCATTGTTTGAAGTTTGGGCACGACTCCATTGACTGCTGGTATTCTGCTGAGAACAATGAACATAAGGAAGTGAAACAGCAGGATAAACTACCTAGACAGAAAGGGAAGGGCAAACAGCTAGGTAATGCAGGTCAAACAAACTGTAGCAGAGGTGCAGGTAACTCATGAGGATGCTATAACAGATAAAGTGCTGGGAACTCAGTTAGTGCAGGAATCTAGTAGAATAGATGAAAGCCTAGCCAATCCTCAGCAGATTGCACTGAATGAGTCTGTGTGTCAAGAGGTGCTTGTCACAACAGATAATGAAGTTACTGACCAAATGGCTGACAATTGTAATAAGGGAAAGGCAACAATGACTGTGGGGAGTAGTAGGGTCCAACAGATTGATCCAGGACCCTCTTATAGAGGTAACCCTCTCTTTCCATGATTATAGCTATATGGAATATTAGGGCCTCAACCAGCCCCATAAACAGAAGGAATTAAAAAACTTCCTTGCTGTAAATAAAGTGGATGTCATGGGAGTAGTAGAAACTAGAGTAAAGGAGCACAAATCCAAGAAAATACTGGACAAGGTGGCTAAGGATTGGAAGGTGCAATGCAATTATTCCAAGGCTATTAATGGAAGAATTTGGTTACTGTGGAAGTCTTACATTCAAGTACATATTTCTTCTATTACAGACCAACTTATTCACTATTTTATTGATGATACAAGAAGACAAATCAAAATCCAGTTTAGTGTTATATATGGTCACAACACTGCACCTCTCAGAGTTCAACTGTGGCATGATCTAAGAGCTATACATGGTTCCAATCAAGATGCTTGGCTAATTAGTGATGACTTTAATTGTGTCCTTAATTCTGAGGATCGAATTGGCTCCCTAGTTACTGAGGCTGAAGTGAAGGATTTCAAAGATACAATGTCTGATTTACAACTTACTGCTTTAAGAGCTACATGTTGGCATTATACTTGGACAAATAAGCAGGATGCTGATACTAGAGTATATAGCAAGATTGACTGGGCACTGGGCAACTATCAATGGCTGCAGCAGTTTGGACATTTGGAAGCTGATTACATGAATCCATTGGTCTCTGATCATTCCCCTATTCTGGTAAAATTTGGTGATTATAAACCCCTGCATCCTAAACCTTTCAAGCTATACAGTGCTGTTATGGAACATGTTCAATTTCATAACATTGTCAAGCAAGTTTGGGAGCAGGATTATATAGGCTCACCAATGCAGCAGATTTGGCAGAAATTGAAGGCAATGAAGCAGCAACTAAAAGGTATAAATAACCACATGGCAACCTACAAACAGCAGATTGTTCAGGCAAGGGAGAGACTTGGCATTATCCAGGTGCAGATGCAAAGTAACCCTCTCTCACAGGAAATGATAAAAGAGGAAAGAGATGTACTAGAAGAACTTGAGAAATGGAACAGTGTGGAGGAACAAATAATGAGGCAGAAATCCAAAGCTCTATGGATTGAATGTGGTGATGCAAATACTAAGTATTTTCATGCACAATGGAGGATCAGGACAGGCCAAAATAATATCACTTCAATTTATACTGGCACAGGTATAAAACTAACAGATCCTCTAGCTGTGGAACAGGAATTCTTGAAGGTGTTTCAATCATTAATGGGGGAATATGCTCCTAAACTTCCCTGTGTAGATACCAGCATAATGAAGGAAGGTAAGTGTCTTACACTTGATCAGCAGAGATCTCTTATTAGAGCAGTTACTATGGAGGAGATCACTGCATCTGTTACTGAAATGCCAAAGGATAAGGCTCCAGGGGTAGATGGCTTTCCTATTGAATTCTTTACTAAGAACTGGGAGGTGGTGCAAGAAGATATACTATCTGCTGCTGAGGAGTTCTTTGATACCTGCCAAATGTCACATATGATTAATACCACTGCAATAGCCTTTGTGCCTAAAATTAAAACTCCAACCACTGTAAAGGACTTTAGACCTATTGCCTGCTGCACTACTCTATACAAAATCATATCTAATGTCATTAAGAAGGATGAAGGCTGTGATTGGCGGATTGGTTGGGCCTGCCCAATCTGCTTTTATTGAAGGAAGGGGTATTATGGATAACATCCTACTTAGCCATGGAATTTTCAAAGGATACTCTAGGAAATGTGTTTCTCCTAGATGTGTTCTTAAAGTGCACTTAAGGAAAGCATATGATACACTGGAATGGAGAATTCTGAAGCAGATTCTAATTGACCTGGGGTTTCCAACCAAGTTTACTGCATGGATCATGGCTTGTGTCTCATCTGTCTCATACTCATTAGTAATGAATGGTGGCCTTACTAAACCTTTCATTGCTAAGAGAGGCATAAGACAGGGGGATCCTATCTCACCTTACCACTTTGTATTGGCTATGGAGTATCTTAACAGATTACTCCAGCAGTTGCATAAAGATGGAAACTTCAATTTCCATCCACGGTGCAGGAAACTCAATATATCTCATGTCTGTTTTGCTGATGACTTGCTCATGTTCTGCAGAGCTGACTTAATATCCATCCAGATATTGCACATGACTTTTCTTCAATTCTCAACAGCATCTGGCCTTCAGGCTAATGTAAGTAAAAGTGCAATCTATTTGGCTGGAGTTCCACAGGACATCAGAGAAGAGATTATTGCAGTTCTGGGATTCACTGAAGGACATCTCCCTTTCAGATATCTAGGTGTTCCTTTGGATTCAAAGAAGTTGGCTATTCATCACTATTTGCCTCTTATTGAGAAGATTACAGCAAGAGTCACTTGCTGGTCAGCTAAAATGTTATCTTATGCTGGCATAACTCAATTGATTAAGTCTGTGGTCTTTGGAATGCAGACTTACTGGGCTCAGGTGTTTATTATACCCAAGAAAGTCTTGAAGACTATAGAAGCAATATGTAGAACTTACCTCTGGACTGGTAAAGCTACACTGTCCAGAAGAGCATTAGTTGCCTGGGACAAGGTATGCCAACCTTTATCTTCTGGTGGACTTAATATTCTGAGGTTGGATGTCTAGAACAAAGCAGCCATAGTCAAATTATTATGGGACTTGGCTAGGAAAAAGGACTGCTTATGGGTCAGATGGGTGCATGCCTATTACATCAAGAAGAGGAATGTTGACACAGTTGCTGTACCAGCTACCACTTCTTGGGTGATCAAAAAGATTTTGGATAGTAGATCCTTGATGATGAACAATGCTCAGTTACAGGGTACTCTTATATGCAGGCTGCAAAGTGTATGCAGGATGGACAAGTTTCACATTCACAAACTGTATATTGCTTTGCTGCCTAGTTTCACCAAGGTTGCATGGAAAAACTTAATGCTTATTGCAAATGTACTTCCTAAGCATAAGTTTACTGTTTGGCTAGCTGCTCAGCACAAGCTTCCCACAGTTGATAGATTACAGATTATGGGCATACAAGGTCCAGCAATGTCTGCATTCTGTAAGCAGTATGTTGAAGATTTCAAGCACCTATTTTTTGAGTGCTATATCACAAACAGGTTGTGGTTGAGAATTTGTGTATGGCTGAGACATTCCAGGACCATTGAATGCTGGGAAAATGAGGTGCACTGGGTTTGTAGCAAGGCTAGAAGCAAGCAATGGCAGAATGTTATCACAATAGCTGCTTTTGTGACCACTACTGCTATCATTTGGAGGGAAAGGAATCATATTCGTTTTGAAGGTGCAAGCTTTGTAGAGGATTTGACATGCCGAGAAATTGCAACACTCCTGCACCTTAGAGGCAGAAACTGCAAGAATTGACAGATTGGATTGAGCAAGTTAAACTGTTACCCTTAGGTAGTTTACTTAATTGCTTACTTGTGTATAGATAGTAATAGAAAATAGCTTACTGGAACAGGGTCGTACTTGGTCCATGCTACGGCCAGTCTTGCTACAAAATGTAAATATTTTTTGGATATTAATGATACATGACAGTTGATAAAAAAAAGAAGAAAAAAGGAGATACTATGCTACTATTTGCTAAAGTATAGAATATCTGTTCTGAGCTATTCGAGCTGAAAAAACATGGTGGCTCTATCTCTCCCCTCAACCTTCACTTGCGGGAGAAGAAGAAGGAGAATGAATACTCTGTTACTTTCCCCTCCGTTGCAACTACGTTTTCCGTTCATTCACTTCCGTTTACACACCAGTTACCGCTGTCAAGTTCGCCTTTGGCCGCTTCAACCTCCAATCTCTCTATTTCCGAGCAATTCAATATCGATAACCTCGAAGTGGAAGAGGAAGAAGAAGAGTGCGACGCCGTTTCATACCCGAATCGCCGTTACGATTTCACTTCTCTGCTTCAATTTCTATCAACTTATACGCCCACTGAACCCAATTCATACACTTCTTCGCCCACTCAACTCGACCTGGCCGAGTTAAAACTCGCCGAGTCATACCGAGCCGTCCCCGCCCCAGTCTGGCACTCTCTTCTGAAAAACTTCGCCTCAACGTCATCCTCAATTTCTACGGCATACGCACTCGTTACGTGGCTTCAAAAGCACAACGTTTGTTTCTCTTACGAACTGCTTTACTCAATTCTCATTCACGCGCTGGGACGCTCGGAGAAGTTGTACGAGGCCTTTTTGCTTTCACAGCGGCAAACTTTAACGCCGTTAACGTGCAATGCACTTATTGGTGCTTGTGCACGGAACGGTGACCTCGAAAAAGCACTTAATTTGATGTGTAGAATGCGGAGAGACGGGTATCAATCTGACTATGTTAATTACAGTTTGATTATTCAGTCGCTTATTCGTAGTAATTCAATTGATTTAACTATGTTAGAGAAGTTTTATGATGAAATTGCAGCTGATATGATTGAACTTGATGGCCAATTGTTGAATGATATGATTGTGGGCTTTGCGAAAGCTGGTGATGTTGATAGAGCTTTAGTCTTCATGAGTGTTGTTCAAGGTAATGGGCTGAGCCCAAAAACGTCTACTGTTGTTACCTTGATATCTGAGTTGGGTAATTCAGGTAGGACTGAGGAGGCTGAGGTTGTATTTGAGGAGTTGAAAGAAGGCGGGTTAAAGCCAAGGACGAGGGCATATAATGCACTTCTGAAAGGGTATGTGAAAACTGGATCCTTGAAGGATGCGGAGTATATTGTATCGGAGATGGAGAGGAATGGGGTGGCACCGGATGAACATACGTACAGCTTGCTTATTGATGCTTATGGGAATGCAGGTAGGTGGGAAAGCGCGAGAATTGTGTTGAAAGAAATGGAAGCCAATAATGTACAGCCGAATTCGTTTGTGTTTAGTAGGATTTTAGCTAGTTATCGTGATAGAGGAGAGTGGCAGAGATCATTTCAGGTGCTTAAAGAAATGAAGAATAGTGGGGTGAATCCTGATAGGCAGTTTTACAACATAATGATTGATACTTTTGGGAAGTACAATTGTTTGGATCATGCAATGTCTACATTTGAAAGGATGAAATTGGACGGAATTGAGCCTGATACTATTACATGGAACACGCTAATAGATTGCCATAGTAAGCATGGCCATCACAATAAGTCGGAGGAGCTGTTTGAGGCGATGCAGGAAAGTGGATGCTTGCCGTGCACCACCACATACAATATAATGATTAATTCTTTTGGTGAGCTGGAGAAATGGGAGGAAGTGAAGGGCTTGTTGAGTAAGATGCAGAGTCAGGGATTACTGCCCAATGTTGTTACATATACCACACTGATTAATATCTATGGACAGTCAGGAAGGTTCAATGATGCCATTGAGTGCTTGGAGGTGATGAAGTCTGCAGGGTTGAAACCATCTTCAACCATGTATAATGCCTTGATCAATGCCTATGCACAGAGGGTAAATAACTCTCACTTATTGTGACCTATAATGGATTGCTTTGTGAAACTTTCATAGCTACTTGCTCACTATATCTTAGGGAATAACTTCCCTGAATAGATAATTTGTTATTATTTTGTATGCTTATTCATATAGGTAATACCAACTAGTTGAGATTTAGGTTTAGGTGCGGGCACACTTGAAGTTGGTACGAAGTTTGGCAAGAATTTTCATGGTTTTGTTGGATTTATCTATCAGTGCAGGATGAGTGCGAGATCTGGAGAATGCTAGCTTGAAAGAACCACCAATTGTCCTAAAAGACAAATTATTCACTAACAAAAACAAACCGAGTGAAATCTCACAAAGTGGAGTCTAGGGAGGGTAGAATGTACGTAGACCTTACCCCTATCTTTGTGAAGGTAAAAAGATTGTTTTTGATAGACCCCCGGCTAAAAAAGAGACTAACTATTGACTATTCGAATGAAAAGGGTCCAGATGTAACAGAATGGTAATTGGGAATTCATATAGCCAATCCCTTGAGTATCACTTCGTATGGCAGGTAGTTCATGTACATCCCATTATATTCAAGTTTGCAACAGAATATTGCTGGAACTTGTGATCTAACCCCCTCCCCCCAACCACCCACCCACCCCACCAAAAAGAAAAAAACAAAACAAAGCATCTGTAAGGAAGATTGCTCAACTCCACCAAACAGGCACTGGACATATACCCGTGTTGCAGCTTAACCTCCTATTTTAGCTCAATCATTCTACTTTTCTGCAGATTTATGTTCTTTATCAAGATTTCTTGTGATTACATATGTAAGATGTTTCTCTTCATCCACAGGGCTTGTCTGAACAAGCAGTAAATGCCTTTAGGATCATGAAGGGAGATGGTCTAAAGCCCAGTCTGTTAGCTCTCAATTCACTAATTAATGCATTTGGTGAGGATCGGAGGGATGCTGAGGCTTTTGCTGTATTGAAGTATATGAAAGAAAATGTGAATTCACCTTTTTCTTTCTGTATATATATACATGGCATGCTCATGTATAAATCTACATGTCTTCTTTTTTTCACCTCTTGATGATGATATATTCAGCTGACTTACATGCATATCCTACAACTGCAGCATATGAAGGCAGATGTTGTTACATACACCACTCTTATGAAAGCCTTGATACGTGTGGACAAATTTGAAAGGGTAAACCTTCTTATGCGGAGTCTTTTCATCTATAATTATAGTGTTGGAGTCGCCATTTTGTATGATGCGTCATGATTATTGTCTCTTGCTTTTCCAACCTAGTGTCTTACATTTGGATCTTCTTTTAAGCGAACTTATGCTTATTAAAGGACTAAATTCTCATATTTAAAAACCGAAACTCAGATCTTTTGATGCAGCAAAGCAATCAGGCTTGGGAATAGATGGCATAGGATTGCAATGAATTGCACATTAAAATTGTTGTCTTTGTCATATTGACCTGATTGTGCATTCTTACATCCTAGTTGTATGGATCATGCTAAATATTTGGCTTTCAGGTTCCCGCCGTTTATGAAGAAATGCTTTTGTCTGGATGTACCCCAGATAGGAAAGCTAGAGCGATGTTACGATCCGCTCTGAGATACTTGAAGTCCACATTGAAATAGTAGTAGACTCTTCAAATCTTTGTCACATAAAAGGGTAGAAATTCTAGCTGTGCAAATCATTCCAACAAAAGGACCACGATGAACCGAGATGTTTCACTTTGACTTTGAATTTGAGGTAAGTGAATCATCTAGATGCTTATTTCAGCCAAACAGTGTGCTTTGGAGTTAGATATGTGTATTCAAATAGAAAATTTCCTTTTTCTGGTGCTATAAGTTTTGCTGAAATTATTAGAAAGTAGAAACATTGAAGAGTATATTCGAACATGAAAATTCTAGTTTTCCTTAGAAGCTTACCATCTAATTTAACCTGAATTATTTAATTTTGTAGGCTGTGGTTCACGATTGTGCGTTGACCTATGACACAAATCAAAACTGTTCCATGTTTGACAGCCAAATCTGGGGACAACGGCAGATACAGATTCAAGGTGAATAAAGGATCCAAGGTCCATATTCGTCCCAGCATTCTTTCAACAACACACTTCTTATAGCTGCAAAGAGCATATTCAGTTTCTTTTCTTTTTGCAGTAACATGTGAAAGTGTCATATTTATGTATTTGCAGTGTTGAATAGAGTCATGTCATATCTTATGATAAGAGGTTACAATTGAATATCAGCTTGTGGATAGAATCTAGCAAATGACTGAGCTCCTTAAAAACCTCTGTACTTGTATATTCTAGCTGTCTTCTTTTATAGCCTATTTGGCCAAGCTTCTCCAAACCCAAAAACGTTTTTTTTCTCCAAACCCCCCAAAAAATACTTTTTCAAAGTTGAAGTGTTTGGTCCAGTTTCTAGAAAAAAAAAAGTAATTTCTCTTTAATAACACTTTTTTGACAAACACTTTTAAGGGGAATACACTTGGAAGTACTTTTTAAAAGTTTGGTCAAACACAAATTATTAATTAAAGTGCTTTTAAATTAACTAATCAAATATAAATTATTTCTTACCAAAAGTACTTATAAAACAAAATATTTTTTAATATACGTTGAGTTTAGAAGCTTATCCAAACATACTATTAGCAAGTTAGATTCAGCTACATTCTTCTCGTTCTTAATTATTCGACAGGAACGGATATGTCCATTTTTCAGTTCTCAATGCGACAGGATCAAAATTGGACATCTAAATTCGAGAACAAAACACAATATACTTGGCCTTTATGTAGTGAAAACAAGAAGAGAGTACTACTTGTTTATTAGTATAATTAAACATACGTATTTTCATACTAAGTTATATCAGAGATATTTGTGTTAATTTGCACTGCTAAACCAATACGACATATTGCCGCTGCATACTTGTAATGACCTCGGACAGTCATTTCGTAAGTTATAGTCACGTTTCCTCTATTTATGTTTCCTTTTCTGTTCTCCAGTTATATTTGATCATATCGCGTTAATTGGTTTCGGGTCCGGAGTAATTTTGGAGTAAATTGAGATACTTAGTCTCTTTTGAGAAGGCTTAAGTTGGGAAAGTTGACTGAATGTTGACTTATGAGTAAACGACATCTGATTTGATTTTGATGGTTTTGTTAGCTCTGTTAGGTGATTTTGGACTTAGGCGCGCGTCCGGAATGTGATTTGGAGGCTTGTGGTAGAATTAAGCATGAATTGGCGAAAGTTGGAAATTTGGTGATTTTGGTCGGCAGTGGAAATTTTGATATCAGGGTCGGAATGGAATTCCTGGATTTGGAGTAGGTTCGTAGTGTTATTTTGACGTGTGTGCAAAATTTGAGGTCATTCGGACGTGATTTGATAGGTTTCGGCATCGTTTGCGAAATTTAAAAATTTAGATGTTCTTAGGCTTGAATCCGAAGGTAATTTGATGTTGTGATGTTGTGATGTTGTTTGAGTGATTTGAATGTTCGACTAAGTTTGAATGATGTTATGGGATGTATTGGTATGTGATAGGTTTCCAATGTCTTTGCCATATGTTTTGCTGATCTAACAAACTTAATGTCAAGGACCATATAGGGAACCCAACTCACTTGGAACTACACTGCATCTAACGGATTCCAGTTGAATGTGAATTGCTACAGATTCAGGAGCTAGGAAACTAAATAAGGAACCGATACCCTTGTGGTTCACTCACAGCAGTACAAAGTCAATTGGATACAACTGGAAATAAAGTGACTGTCTGCACTGTTTCTACCGCACTGCACTGTTTCCGGCGCTCGCTCATTCCTTGACCAACTAAAGTGCTCACATCATTTCAAGTGATGTGATTAAGGTGTACCAACATGAGTTTATATTAAAACATTACTTGAATGCTTCATTTTCTTATTCAAGCTTTTTGCAAAAAAAGAGAAATCAATCCTTACAAGCTTGAAGAACAAAGTTGAACGGAACTACGGACCAGTTCCTAAAGTTAGCATGTTGTTGTCCTTAGTTGAGTTATAACTTTGTGATTTTACTTTTTCTATCTCTTAAATTTTTTAGCTAGAAGCGTTGATTAGGAATCATTTTGTAAATCCATAAACTCCTTGAGTTTATTTTGTGACTATGTTTAGTCATAAACAAAAGCCTTTGTAACTATAAAGTGACAAAATGGCTTATAGTGAGAGCATCACAAGTTAGTAAAAGTCTTTATAACTAAGGAGTCATAAAGTAGCTTGTGGTAAGAGTACCACAAGTTAGTTGAGTAAATTCTTTATAATTGAGTCATCACAAAGTGACTTTTAATAGGTTTTTACAAGTTAGTGAAGTTAAAAGCCTACAGGTGTAAGTTGTGGTTTTCTTATCCCCTTGTGTAGGATTTTTCCACGTAAAAATTCTTTGCCTTATTTACTTGCGATTTTATTAGCATTCTCAGCAGAATCTCATAGAGGACCAGGTACTCTATTATTTGGTGGACTCATACAAACTAACAGTATGTTTAGTTGAGGTCTTGAGGGCCTCAGGTGAGTTTCGGGTGGTTAACGGATCAATTTTTTATTTTAAAAGTTGGCAGATTTTCTGGTGTGATGTTGTAGAGAATTCCTTCATCGCGTTCGCGAAAGGCATTTGAGAAGGGAAACTGAGTTGTTCTTTGCGTTCGTAAAGTACTTCCCATGTTTGCGAAGGTGTAGGATTTTAAGGCTACGCGCTCGCGACCAGGTCATCGCGTTCACATATAGTTAACACTCTTTGGGAGCTTCATGTAGATAAGCCTATGCGTTCGCTAGAATTGTTCAACTTTCGCGTAAAGCTAGCCAGCGTAGGCTTCGCGTTCGCGAGTGGGTCCTCGCGTTAGCGAAGGAGGATTTCTAGGTCAGAGCAGTTTGTGCTTCGAGAACGTGATGGCAACATCGCATTCGCGAAAAGTAAAATCTGGGCAGCAGTGTTAAATATCAAAATCGAGGGTTTGAACCCATTTTTCATATTTTGGGTTAGATACCACGGAATTGGGCGATTTTTTAAGGGAATTTCATAGAGGCAATTGGGGTAAGTTTTCTTCACTTGATTTTGTCAAATTCCATGATTGTATCTTGATTTTCATTATCTAAATTGGGAATTGGGGTGTAAAATTGGGGGGGGGGGGGGAAGTGAAGAGAATTGGAGAAATGATTTTGAGGATTTGAATGGCCATTTGATTTCAAATTTTGATGAATTTGGTATGGGTAGACTCGTGAGTGAATAGGCTTTCTAGTTTTATGATTTTTGTCGGATTCCGAGACGTGGGTCTGAGGGCCAGGTTTTGAAAGGATTTTGGGATTTTGGTCTAAATTGATAGTTTTTCGTGGGAATAGATTCGGAGTATTTGAAGGCCGAGTCGAGGGGCAAGCGCATCGCAGAGTAGAGATTTGACCGATTTGAGGTAAGTAACGAGTGTATAAAACCCTGAATTTCATATTCTTTTACTATTTTGAGGTGACGCGCATGTTAGGTGACGGGTGTGTGAGCGTTTGTTTTTACTGAGAGCTCGAGCGCCTTGAGATGTTTATGACTGAGTGAGGCCGAAAGCCTGATTTGTGAGGATATTTATATGATCGGGCTGCATGCCGCAGCATGTTGTGCTAATTCATGATTTGAATGAGGCCGAGGGCCTGATTGATTTATGCCACGAGGTGGCTCGTTATAGCGTTTGGGCTGAAGGAGCCCCTCCAGAGTCTGCACACCCCAGTGAGTGCGGGTACCCATTGAGTGTGAGAGATGGTGAGGTATGCCCGAGGGACTATATACGAATGGCAGTGAGGGTTGCCCAAGGGGTTGTACATAAGTGATGTTTTGCCCCAATGGCTATTTATAATTTCATATTTTGCTCACTGTTGCACTGAGCCTCCGTTCGGAACTGTTGAAAAATATCTTAAAATGATTTTACTGAAATTGAGTTTTAAACGAACTGATTTGATTTGAACTCGGCTTTTAAAAGACTGTTGTATTTTTACTGAGATTTCATGATATGAACTTTATTATGTTTTATTGCTCGTCACTACTTCTCAGTCTTTATTTACTTTGATTATTTACTAAGTTGGCATACCCACGTTACTTCCTGCACCTTGTGTGAAGATCCAGGCGTATCAGGATCCAATAGCAGCTGTTGACTATTCCAGCTATAGATCTTCTCAGAGTTAGCAAGGTAGTTGCTGGCATTCGCAACCCTGCTCTTCTCCCTCCTATCTTTCTATAGCTGTTTGTAGTTATATTTGCAGACTATATTAGTCTTAGTATTCTGGACAGACTGTAGTAGATGCTTATGACTAGTGATATTTCGATGTCGGACTTTTCTTTTCGCACTTTCATTATTCAGATTTCTTAATGAAGCTTTATTATTAAATAGCTTGAAGTTATCTTTAAATTGATATATCGGGTTGTTTTTGTTAGAGAATCAGTTTGCCTAATACCATGATAAGTGCCATCACAATATGATAATTGGATCGAGACAATACTTGCTCCAACGTGATAGAAACAAGTCCAGTAAAATGACAAGATACAACTATTTTACACTGTTATTTTGACCGGTCACCTACATGTTTGTTTGTCAACCAACAAGTTTGGAAATGTAGACGCAGTTAGTAATTTGATAATATGGTGTAACGGTATTGTTAATTGTGATCAGATTTTTTTCGAATTTTGTACATAGCGATAAGTTTAGTATATTATACTCTCCTTTTCGGCATTACCAGCTGTCCACTTTTCCGATCTAATTAGTCACGTCATGCACGGTTCATTTTGTCAATAGGTGCACCTCAATTAATTTTACGGGATATATGCTATTAGTAATATAGTAATAGGTACAAGGTAACTCTATTCACTTATGCTTAGATATATGAAAAGAAATTACCTAATGTTTTTTGTGTTTTCGCTATATTTAAACCTGAAATCTTATGGTTCTCGCCAAACCACTAGACTACGGTTACACACTTGGATGCATGATCAGGTCCTAATATCTTTACTTCGTGCCAAAGATAATCAAATATAGCTAATGCCCAGAAAAAGCTTTTAGAGTGGGTCCATAATGATACTATATTGCTGTAGTCGTTGCCCTTGAATTCTGCGTTCTTTCTCTTGCTATGCCATGAAGGTGACTTCATGTCCAGGATTGGCTATTCTTAGTTTAGCCAGTACATTAGCACCAAAACAATTTGTTGACAAAAATACCCCTACTTTGTTTATAAAAGTTACGCGACATGGCCTCATACTACGTTTCAACAAAATCTAACGGCGTCAATCTATAGATTAAAGTAAGCTCTCACAATTATTTGTTCTGTTCTTTTTCAAATTTTGTGGTTTACTCTTCTTATTCTCTTTACTGCGTTAATCTACTATTCTTCCCGTTTGTAATTGAGATCGTAACTAATAATATCTGCATTGTTGTATATTTTATAAAGTTTATATGAAAATCATTTATTCTGTGCTTTATTGTGTAAAAAAAAATGTAATTTAATTTACAATACTTGATGTTGTCATTAAGCATTGGAAATGTTCAGTTGATTAAAAAACACAGTTAAAGTAATGGCAAATGAATTAATTGCAGAACAAATATCCAGTATAATATGCTGGACCTTTATAAATTGATATATAGAACTTACAAACTTCCAAGATAATATACGGAGAGTATCTGTGATTTAAATCCCAAGAAAATATTTAAATGTTGAAGGTTCATCTTTTATCATGATAAAAAGCTAGAATTTTGTGATTAGATATGTTAAAACTATTAGACTCTGCAGCATATAATAATGGAAGTATCTTTGATTCAAACTAGAAAAAATGTTGCATAAAATGTGTAGGATAAAGTTACAGTATAATATGCTGGACTTTTGTGATTTGATACGTAAAACTTAGAAACTTCCAGCATATTATGCTGGAAGTATCGATGATTCAAACCAGAATATACATCTAAGTTTTTAAGGTTCCCCCTACTGTTCTGAACAAAATGCTGGATTTTTGTGATTAGATATGTGAAAACTACCCGATAAAGATAGAAAGACTGTTTCCGGCAGACTCTCGACTCAAGAAAAGGTGAAACACCGCTCGATTACATGGATAATAGTAAATCAGAGAACACTTCAAGCAGGACTTTGCAACCATTTTAGGTTTTATCCTCATAACATTAGCAGTACATTTCAATTCATGACAAAAGTATCCTAATTTTACCAAACAAAGAAGATTATCAAACTCCTTGAAGAAAATTGCCTCATATTCTTATTTCCTTTATTACATTGGGAAACTTTTTCCCTTTGTCCAGTAATATCACTTGCAAAATCATTATTGTGCTAAAGCTACACAGATCTTTGGTAATCTGAAGGTTTATAAGGGGTGAAAAGTTCACTCAACATTGTTTTCTTTCGTCTGGGATTCAAATTCATGTCCCTGCACAGCAGATCATTGCAGTATATTTGTAACAGCACACTCACACAAGCTCGTTTGTAGTATTTACAAGCGTAACGTTGCATACACTTCTCCCATCTCAGGACGTCCTCTTCCATTTCCGCTATTGTTGGTAGCTTAAATTTCCCTGCAAGAAAATGAACTAACCATTTGCTTTGCATCTCAGTGGTGTATAGTATTGCAGGACTCTCAGAATACCCAAGTATCGCGAGCTGTGGAATACGTGGATGAATGCATTCGCGGTAGAAGGGAGTTGATGAGCCAGTAATGCATTTCTGAAAATAGGTTGAGGTGAAAATATTACAAAGCTTATCATCACTTCTGTATCCAGTTGCAAAGATGACAATGTCTGTTTTCAAAGGAAGATTCTCCTCCTCGTCGATGATGAGTCCGTTTTTACAAAAGCAATAACTTTTCGACTTCTTTAAAATGAGGCTACCTTCTTCAACTCTCTTATAGAAATCAGCTGGCAATACTGTGAACATGCAAGAAGATATCTGTGTAAGAAAACCATGGTCCGGGATCATATTGTACTTCTTCAATGGGTATATCCATTTGAGATAACTTTCCGCAAACTTTGAAAATATCCACAGCTGAAAGTAACAAGCATATCCATCAATTTTTATACCATGCTAAAGGTAAGACATCGGTAGAATTCTGCTATGTTGTGCGGACTCTCCAAAATGATGCCGCACCCGTGTCGGATCCTTCAAAATATACTATTTTTGGAGGATTTGACACGCACCAGGCAACATTTTCGGAGAATCCGAGCAACATAGGAATTCTGAATACAACTAAGACTAAAGCAATGTGAGGCAAAATTAAGTTATATATTACCAGAGGTGAAAGTAAAATTGCCAAGAACCAAAGGAAAATTCCTTCGCTGGGCTTATGGATCATTAACTCTGAGAATCTATTCAAATTCCGAAAAGAGAGTTTCAGAAAGCCCTCTGGTACTGTCCAATGTACCCTCCTGAGTAACAATGTACAGGGATGTTTCACTCCTGAAATGTACACATTATAAAGTTCTTTTATCAGTCCAAAGAAGTCTGCTGCAAACTAGTACATTATTCTGTTCCGAATGGCATAGCAAGCATTCGCGTACCAGACAACAACAACAATAACATACCCAGTATAATCGCACATAATGAGGTTTGGAGAGGGTAATATATACGCAGACCTTACCCCTACCTTTGTAGAGGTAGAGAGGCTGTTTCCAATAGACCATCGGCTCATGCAAGCATAGGCACCACAATAATAACAAGAAACAATACAGGACAACACCGAAAAACCATGTAGAAGCAGGACAAAAAAACAGGAATTCAAATAAGCCTACTTTCAACCAAATGCGAGAGTACGTACTAACACTACCGGTATGAATAATCTAGATTACCTAACCTACTATCCTAATCTTAGACCTCCACCTGTTCCTATCACGGGTCATGTCCTCGGTCAGTTGTAGTTGCGCCGTGTCATGCCTAATCACGTCACCGCAACTCTTCTTCGGCCTGCCTCTACCTCTCCTAAGGCCCTCAAATGTCAACCTCTCACACCTCCTTACCGGAATGTCTTGTGCTTCTCCCCCTCACATGTCTAAACCATCTAAGCCGTGCTCCCGCATCTTGTCCTCAATTATTAAAAATTCAAACATCTCTAGCAAATAATTCATTAGAGGCAGCAGATGTAATGGCAAAAAATGAAACTGGTTCTAGGCTGGCAATATCTGTTTAGTGTATCCACTTAATTACTAAGTAGTAGTACCATTTAGTCTGGCAACTTCTGCTGCAAGATCTATTGCTGATTTTTGGAATCCAATAACAGTGACGCTCTTATCTTTGACCATTGCAGTTGCATTAACACTTCCCATTTCAGCATAATCCATGGCGTGTATAACGTTGCCATCGAACACCTCTGGCCCTTTATTCATAGGAAAGTGAGGGATATTTGGCAGGCCACTGAACTTTCCAATGCATAAGATTATGAAATCAACTTCATAAACCTATCATTTCACATATCAGAAAATGAACATCATGCATGTCAAGAAAGTAATACAAATATGCACTGCTAAAAACAGAATAGACTGAAAATTTTGACAACAAAAAACATCCAAGAAAAAGGTACACTTTGCTTGGAAAAAGTTTTTTTTTAAATACTTCCCAAAAGAGAAAATTCTGAACCAACAAATAATCCATCGGTTTCATTTTAATATGTTAGTGTTTGACGGGACATGAAATTACTAGAAAGAATGACTTTTGGCATATGAAAGGCAATCTTGGAGTAATGGTAAAGTTGTCTCTGTGTGGCCTATAGATTAATGGTTCAAGCCGTATGGAATCCGCCACTGATGCTGGGTGTACGCCGCTTACACTATACCACCTTGGATGTGGCACTTCTCCTAACCCTATGTGAACATGAAATACATTGTGCATCGGCCTGCCATTTTATTGACTTTTTGCATATACCAAATTACCCTATAACTAATACTCTAATAGTATGTGGACGGAGCTAGAAACCCGACCATGGATTTGGCCGAACACAATAACTTTTGCTCAAACAATGTATTTGCATTAAAAGATTCATTAAATATATACATATATTGAATTTAGAACCCAGTTATTAACATTTAAAGTGAGACGTTGTAAAATTTAGAGAACGTAAAGTTGAAACCCTAACTCCGCTAGTGTCACTGAAGTAAAATGAGGTAGCGTCCCTTTTAAGTAGACTAAAAAAATGCAGAATTAGTATTTACCTTATGTGGACGCAAGGGACGAAGGAGATCCATTACTGTAACAACCCATTTGCATTTAGGAGAGAACGCTTGGCCTATATCACCCCACAGATTCTCACAACCAGCAGCCATTATTTCTTCACCATTATCTTCACAACAGTAATCAATACTAACCACCTTAGCATTAAACTGAATATGTTTGAGGATGTTGAAGTGAAGAGCATAGGATTCAATATAATCCTTAACTTGATTGTGATTAGGAAAAGTTTCTGTGACAGACTTTGGCCATGCAAAATCTGAGAACTGGTAAAAATCTTTAGGAGTCTGAAGTTTAGTTGACTCAATTGTATTGGACCAAACTCCGCCAATACCATTTGAGGATTCAAAAATTATAGGATTAAAGCCTTGTTCTAGTGCGTGTCTGCATGCAACAACACCACTTATCCCGGCACCGATGATTCCTATTTGCTTTTTCCTTTTTTCATCATTGATTTCTCCGTTTACGTGTGTCTCCATGTTGAAAAGACAATAACACCCTAATTCCAAACTCCAGAAAAAAGGAAATTGGAGAATTGTTTACTATTTGATGGCTAAACTCAATTTTGGGACCTTGTCAAATTATCAAAGGACAACTGAGATTCTTATACTATACCAACCGACTCAATAGACGTCACTATTACACTTCACATAACATCCGAGGCGGACTCAAGAATTTAATATGATGGACACTATTATTCTACTCAACTAACACTCCTTAATGACTTTTAAGTGTTCCTCATTCCACACTTATTTATATACTTATATTCAACTAAATACACGTATATACTTCTTACGATTCAATTTAGATGACACGTTTCACTTATCGAGAGTCTGTTTGACTAAGTTTTGAAGCTAAATAGGATTGATTTAACTTAATATTTTAAAATTAAATTTTGAATATTTATAAATTACATAAAAAGTACTATAAGTTGTAATTTTTCTTATGTCAATATGATAAAAATAAATATCTATAATGTTGGTCAAACTTCAAATAATTTGACTTTTGACAAATGAAATATATCATCTAAATTAAAACAGAGTAAGTATATATACAAATTTTTTATCGAAATTTATAAAATCCGATAGTCCCTTAATATTATACATAAGTGCGCCTCAATAGATAAGGGTCGCACGCGAAGGAGATGTGACGAAAGACGCCATTACAAGGAAATTTTAAACACAAACATGTGACCGCTTCATCTTTTGGGTTCCAAATTTTCAGCCTTAGATGTAGGCAGAAGGCAAGGTTTACAAACTTAGTGTATGGAGTTATGTCATCAAAAGAGTTGATACCGTTTGGGAAAATGTAGAAGGTGACAGAAACAAATTTAATTGGCGAGATTTCGAGACGTGATGAATTGTTTTTCTTTAGAAAAAGTTATTTATCAACTACCAAGTTTGGTAATAAGTTCAATTAATATCATTCACAGGATGCACCAATATTTGGCAAGGTTTACAAACTTTGAGCCCGTTTGGCTTAGCTGATTTAGAGTAGCTGATAAATATTATGTGCTGAAAAGCACTTTTAAGTGCTGAAGTTGATTTAAAAAATAAGCAGTAACGAGTTTAGATAAAAGTACAGAAATTAATAATAAGCAGCCGACAAATTTGGTATACGAAGAGTTTTTTTTAAAAAGAAGTATTTTAGGGATAAAATAGTAAATATTTTGGTCAAACCTAAAGTAGTTATAAGCTGAAATTTGATAAGTTGGGGGAGACCAACTTATGACTTTTGGCTTATTTTTAGCTTATAAGCACTTAACTTATAAGTATTTTTAATTTTACCAAACGTATAAATAAACCAAAAAATACTTATAAACCAATTTGACCAGTTTATAAGCTTAGCCAAACATCCTCTTGGCGTATGGAGTTATGTCATCAAAAGAGTTGGTACAATTGGGAAAATATAGAAGGTGACAGAAACAATTTTAATTGGCGAGATTTTGAGACGTGATGAATTGTTTTTGTTTACAAAAAGTTATTTATCACCGTACCAAGTTTGGTAATAAGTTCAAGTAATATCACTCTCAGGATACACCAATATTTGGTTTATACTTCAGCAACTAACACTAACAAAGTACTACATACTGTATGGGTCAAAATGATTTAGCACGAGGAGGTAATTATCGTAAAAATTATAAGTTATTATAGATGGTTTGGCCGAGATCGATTAGTGGAGAACAAAACGAGCCATTGAGTAATTCATCAGGGCTGAGATCGAGGAGCAAAGAAAAAACAGTAACGACTAATACAGCTTTGAAACTTACAAATAAAGTATTCCATTGAATATTCGTTTTGATTGTACCTTTTTGGGGTTTTTTCGGGAATTTTCCAATTAAATAGTAGGAGAGATAAGGAAAAAGGTATGTAATATTATATATAATAAGAACTCTCTTGAAAAGTTAACTCTGAAGCAAAATATAAAGATTACTTTTCCAAAGAGATTCAGTTTGTTTTTTATTCCATATTTCCCGCATCAAATCCGAGAAGGCATCATGTATTCCCATATTCATTTGTCTTACATCATTGTCAGAGAATCATCCACCTCATTCAATATTGGGTGAATCATTTTCTCTGTACATATTTATTGCTTATCACTATTCTCCTCTCGTTTATGATCGTATCATTTAATGTACATCGCATTAAATCTGTTCTAACGCACCCCTATATTATCTGCATAAACACATTTTTGATCTAGAAATTATTATCTTTAACTAGAATTTACCGGTTATCTACTTATATAATATTGGTTTAACAAGAGGTTTCATAGTTTTTGGTCGAACAATTTGGCACCGTATGTGAGAATTTTCTAGATAAAATCTTAGTTTCTTCTAGATCTTAAAAAAGCGCTACCCTACACTTGTGTACACAAATCTAACATGGCAGGCAACAGAGAAGAAAAGAGGAAAACAATAGCCGATCTCACCATAAACCTCCTTCACACTATCAAAGAAGTCAATGAAACAGAGGGTAAAGACATAACGCCAGATACCTCTCCCAGGCGAAATAGCTCTTCCCCTCATCACGACAGCATCACAACCTCACACGGTAAAGGGGCCTATACGTCCACAACAAAAAAGGAACCATGGTAGTGAAAAATCTACTCGAGGCGTGGTTGACAAACATGTTGACCAACATTCTCGACAAGCCCGTTCAAAGGCCGAACCGAAAAAACGCAAGAGTTTGCATTGCCTCAGTGACAAACAAGCAACACGCCCCTCGATAAAAGGTATTACTCACATTGTTAGAAATGCAGGTGACGACACCCTCACAACCATCTTGAGAAAATGGAGGAGATGGATAACAAAAATAAAATGCTCTCCGGCCAAATGAAAGAAGATCAATAAAGGGTAGACAAAATACGGGGCGCCCCAAAACTCCTACAAAAAAGGGACGCCGTCAGTTTATTGAGCAGCCATACACCGACGAAGTTGCACCACATGCAATACCCAAAACCTTCAAAATACCACCGTACCTAAAAATATACAATGACACAATGCACATCATGTGACTCAATACATCACCGCAGTAAAAGGCAACAACCTCGCCAAAGAGCAAGTATCCTCCATCTTGTTGAAAAAGTTTGGTTAAACCCTTACTTGGGGCGCATAGACTTGGTAGTCACAGCTACCCGTACACTCGATCAAAATTTTCGAAGAGATGGCCGACAAGTTCGTGACGGCACATGCCAGAGCGAAAAAAGGTGGAGGCACGAGTAAATGACATATTTACCATCAAACAATCGCTTGGAGAAAGACTCAAGGACTTACTCACTCGATTTAATTTAGTAAGGATGACCTTATCAAACGTATCGAAAGGAATGGTCGTGGAAGCCTTCCAAAATGGGCTAAATATGAGCAGTTTGAAGGAGCTAGAAATCCACTAAGCCGACTTATAAAATACCACCCAACCACTTGGAACAAAATACATAATACTTATTGCGCCGAATTCGAGCTGACGAAGATGATCTAAATGGGCCGACCCAACGATTTATTTAGGTACAATCCGAGTCCAGAAAGGACTGGAGGAATGACAACAAGAGAGATGTAGCACGACCCCGTAATCGGGAAAGACATCAGCCTTATGTCATAGGCACCCATATGCGGCCTCTTTTCTACGACGAAGGCCCATACGGCCACGAATAGGAACTCACCAAAATGAGAGAGGTATTCCCCCTTATTATCTGCTCACAATTTCTGTGTTTCCCCTCCCAAAAGTGAAGTGGCCGCAGATGATGAGGTCTGACCCGAGCACCTGAAAGTCAAATGCCCTTTGTGAATTCCACCATGAGCGAGGTTAAAAAATCGAGGACTGTATCTCTCTGAGACAAGAGGTCGTGAACATGCTTCACCAAGGACACTTGAAAGAACTGATGAGCGACCGAGGGAGAGCCAACTTTTCCTGAGGACATGAATAGCACCAGGGACCCAAACAACCTTCCACAGCTCGAACTATTAAAATGATCATTATAGGGGGCAACAACGCGTCAATCAACAACATAAAGTTCACCACCTCCCACAAACTCAAACAGTCGATCACTAAAGAACGGTATGACGAACTCAAAGAAAGTATCATCTTTAATAAGTCGGATACCCACGGTATGGTTTTTCCTTACTATGACGCCCTTGTCATTACTTTACGCCTCTTAGATATTGATGTAAAACGTATTATGATTGATGATAGGAGTGATGCATGCATCATCCACCCCCGATTCCTCGCACAAATGAAGCTCAAGGATAGGATAGACCACATTATATCACACTAACGGATTTAACAATGCAGTAGAGGGGAAATCTAGAGAAATCATGCTACCCGTCTTGGCCGGTGGCGTCACTTTGGAGACCACGTTCCACATCATGGACCAATATGCGACGCACAACACTATCATAGGTCGAACTTAGATACACGCCATGAAAGTCGTCCCCTCCAGCTTACACCCCCTGAGGGGTATTCAACATCCAATGAGAACAATGTACTGCCCATGATGCTACTGTATCTCCCAAAACTGCACATACACCCAACAATTGAAGGGTAAAGCTAAAGAAGCATAGAAATCAACAAGGTTGAGGTCGAGCGAGGACAAGAAGGATGTGAACAAAGATCCTAAAGTTGTAGAAAACCTCGACCCCATCCAACTCATTGACAGCGACCTCAGCAAGAAAGCTTTCATCGGCCACAAGCTCCAAGAACAAGGTAAATTCATCAATTCTTAAAAACTAACATAGACCTATTTGCTTGAATGTCGACCCATTCCACCCCTCGGTGGAAGAAATTCAATGTCATCATAAACGATGCAGTTCTTTAAGAGGTAGAGATGTTGTTGGAAAACGGCTCCATCGGAGAGTTAAAATATCCTCAATGAGTCTCCAATGTGGTCATGGTGAAAAAGGAGAACGGAAAGTGGCAGATGTGTGTGGACTTTACAGACCTAAACAAAGCCTGCCGAAAAGATTTGTTCCCGTTTCCTCTTATCGACCAACTCACTGGTGTGATGGCCAGGCATGAGCTACTCAACTTCCTAAACACGTACTCGGGCTATAATCAGATCCTCATGGAGGAGGAAGACCAAGATAAAACTACCCTCATCACTCATCAGGGAACATACTGCTACAGAGTGATGCCTTTCGGACTTAAAAAATAGGGGGTGATGTACCAGAGATTGGTGACAAAAATGTTCAAAGACCAGCTTGGTAAAACCATGGAATTCTACATTGATGATATGTTAGTCAAATCGAAAGGGAAGGACGATTATATCGACCATTTAAAAGAGGACTTAGACATACTTAGACGATATTTTATGAAATTAAACCTCGAGAAGTGTACCTTCGGAGTAACCTCAAAAAATTTCTTAGCTTCTTAGTATCACAATGAGGCATCGAGGTCAACCCTGACCAAATCAAAGCTATAGAAGGAATACTGGAGAACGTGACTAGTAAGAAATAAGTACAAAAGTTGACCGGTCGCATAGCCACCGTATCGAGGTTCATCTCATGATCCTCCTATAGATGCCATAAATTTTTTGACGCACTCAAGAAAGACAATGTACTCCAATGGAACTTCGAGTGCGTCAAAGCCTTGAAAGAATTAAAAGCTTACTTATCTTCTCCTCCACTACTCACCAAGGCGAAACCTGGTAAGTGTCTCCTCGTCTATCTGGTCGTGTATGATGTGGCAGTGAGTGCGGTCCTATTTCGAAAGAAAAGGTATGCAATCTCCTATTTATTATATTAGTAAAACTCTGGTTGACACTGAGACGAGGTATCCACACCTCGAGAAGTTGTCCCTAGCTTTGGTCATAGATTCACGAAATCTTAGACCCTATTTCTAGTGCCATCCCATCTCTGTAGTAACTATCTTTCACGCGAGGAGTATTCTTCACAAGCCCGAACTGTCACGCAGATTGGCAAAATGAGCCATAGATTTGAGCGAGCACAATATAACCTCTCAACCGTGAATGGCAATAAAGTTTCAAGTGCTCGCCGACTTCGTCAACAACTCCATCACGAAAATAATGCCTAAAGTCAAAACGTTTCCCCCAAAATACATGACCTATGAGTGTTGTATACAGATGTCACCTTCAACGCATCGCGATCGAGACTAGGACTCATGCTCGAGGTCCAACAGGTGAAGTAATTTGCCAGTCATAAGAGGCCCAGATATGACTAATAACGAGGCCGAGTATGAGGCCGTGATTACATGTTTGAAGCTAGAACTCAAGTCCAGAGAAAAGCGAGTCATCCTACGGTGTGACTTCAACTCTTCGTCAATCATACCATAGGGACTTTCCAAATCAAGGAATAAAGACTGAAAAAATACCAGGACGAGATCTACAAGTTGTTACCCGAGTTCGATGAAAACCAACTCGACCAAATCCCTCGAGCACAAAATATCGAAGCACACAACCTTGCCAAACTTGCAGCAGCCAGTGAAAGCCTAACCAGAGAAGAGAACGTGGTAACTCTCCTTCATTCATATTGAAACCCAATTTTTTCCTATATATTTTTGGGAAACTTACACAAATGTCTCAAATAAAGCTCAACTTACCAACCTCTAGTCATTAATCATAGACTTACTAAAACTGGCTAACAAAAATTGAAAAACCAAATAATATGGTTCTTTCTCTCAAAGAATCACATGCAAAATTCACCTTCCATATTTTAAGCATGATTAACAATACTAGATACAAGACGAAAAGCAAATTTTATGGATGAGGTAGCAAATAAGGTGATAAAATACAAAAAATATATACAATAGTCCAAAAATCTAAACAAAAAGGTAACTTTTCAATGGGTATAGATGAAATTCATTGAAAATAGATAGATAAGTCAATATAAAAAATTTGAGGACGATTGGAGGTGATTTGGGTTGGTTTGTATCAAATTCTTAATTAAATTGAGTTCAAAAAAGTCTTATGCGACATATGTATCAAACATGTATTACGCATGTATCTCACATACATGTATACATGGATATACATGTGATACACAATATATACAAATATGATACATATGTTATACATAAATGATATACAGTGTGATACACATATTATTTTTTCATGTTCAGTTTTTACCGAATTTTTAATTCAAACCACCTCAAAGTTTCATTAAGTCATCCCAAAACTGATATTCAAGCTCCTTAAGTTATGCCTAATCTATTCTAATAACTCCCATTCGAAACAAAGCAAATATTTGATGCAACAACTAGCTAATTGGCTAATATTAATAATATTTCATCAATTAGCCAATTTTTATAATGAGCTACCTATAAATAGACATATTTGATAATTTCCCTATATTTTTATATGTAAAACAACTTTAAAATGGCATATATATGCATATGTAGCATATTCAAGCGTTTATTAATTTTTTTCATAATTTTAAAGGCTTTTTCTATCAACTTATTTTCCTTTTTTATCTAGAAAACCCAATAATCATTTCATGAATTATTATTTTTTGGAAAATCATCTATTGATTTTTCATATTTATGCAAAAAATATAGATAAAGTAAGTTTTGCATTTATAAATTATTTAGTATTTTTCAAAGCTAAAGTGCATAATTGCAATACTAGCCTCTTTTAAGATTTAATTGTGTTTATATTCATAAAAACAAGTCCTATATTTTTAAAATATCAATATATATATTGTAAATCATTTTAGTACTTTCAATTTATTTCCAAAAATTAATTTACTATATTATAATTTTTAAAAGGGAAAATTTGCTATTTAAATAATAGCCCAACTATATTTCAATTATTGCCTAAATCCTACCCCAATTCCCAACCCAAACAAACCCATCGGACCAGGCCCAAACCCAATTTCATAAACTGACCCACTTACCCGCTTTAATCTAGGTCGTTGATCATTCAGAATAATGCCTCGTACTCGCCCTTTCCATTTTTAACCTTAAACGACCCCTTACTCTACCCTTTTTTTACCTACCACCGCCCTTGAATCCTCCTTCTCTCTCAACTCACTCTGTAATTCTCATGATCCCTAGTCGCCGCCATCTAACCACACCCTAATATCTACCTAATCCATGGCCCCTCGTGGTCATTTGGAACTGTACCAGACTTTTATGGCTCCTGGTATTTATTTCTGTGGGTTTCATGGCCAGTCCTTGAACGAATCTGGTCCAGTCCTGTTCAACTGTTGTCATGGCCTTTCTCCGGCCATTCATAGCTTTTTCAAGGTCGATCCTTGACTTTTCTAGTTAGATCGTTAACTTTCAAGATCCTTCTCGTTTCTTTTGGGTTTTCTAAAACCCTAATCTCTAAGACCTTCCAATTTCTTTCAAATCTACATTAGATATGTGCTTACCATGAACTTTTTCAGTGTTTTCTCGAAGGTTCTTCAACTTTTCTTTCAAAACGACTCTTCGTTTTTCCAACAATTCGAGTGTTCCTTTAAGTTTACTTCTCTGATCTTAATGTTGTTTGAGGATTTTGCTATTTGCTCATGTTGTTCTTCTATCTATTTCAGCATGTTAAAAACCCTAGTTCTTTTAGTCTTATCCGATTTCGAGAAATTATTTGTTTAAATGTGTACTTGCTTGATTAAGTTATTTGTTCTTCTTTGACTTATCTGATTCTGAGTTTTGCTATCTTTTAACTCGATTTTTGTTGAAACCCCAACTTCTCAAAAAGTTTCTTCACCTGCTACTGTGAGACCTTTACATATTTTTGATTTCTTTTACATGATACTGTGTTTTCTTCACTGTTGATTCTATATGACTTGAGCTACTTGGTTATTGTGCCTCAAATGTTTACTTTACTGCTGAATCCTAGCTTATTTATGACACTACTGCATGTTTGTGATTATCTCTTTTGACAATGTGTTTGGCCTCACATGTTTGATGTTTCTGTTCACTCTATTCATATGCTGACATTTCTTCCTTGATTGATCTTGATATCGGGACTGATTGCAAAAGTTTTCTTACAAGCCCTAATTTCTACTCGTCTATTTAAAGTAAATTGATTCTTTTCCTTTCTTATGATATTTTACCTTACTAAATATTTTCCAAGATAAGTTTATTTTCGTACTTAGACTTGATTGTTTGCTTCACTAGTACTACCCTTTTTATGGAAATAATCAATCTGCCCCCAAAATTGATTTTGTTTCCTTAATTGAAACCTGTCAATACCCGTTAATCCATTATTTTTTAATTAAAGGGAATCACTTGGGTTAATTAATTCTGACTTGTGACTGTTTCCATGTTTGTGATAGGACTTTATTTATTACCTTACTTTCACTCGTTTTCAAAAGCTATAAATACTCACCCCCTCTTCTTTCAAACACACGAACTATACAAGTTTAGAACACACACTTCACTCAAAACTCTCTCATTTCCATGTTACTAGTTGTGATAATGCTTGTCTAACCAGCTGAAACCTAAGGCTAGGCTATAGGAATTTGCTTACTTTTTCTTTCTACACTTTGCTTCTTACTGGTATGTCCTAGTTAATTTTCAAGCATCAACAACAACATGTTTCTGTAATTGTTTCAACTTCTTTCATGTTTGTCCACTTCTGCTTATGTTTCTATAATCAAGTTACATTACTAGCATGTGACAATATGTTCCCTTCCCTTGGTTAACTCAATGCTCTCCCACGTGTATGAATCCCAAACCCCACATCCCCTCTTTGTGTTTTGTATTCTCTGGCTGGTTTGTGAGCATGCATGCATCATCTATTGTTGTGCATGTCCAAACCTAATCCCTTCGAGGGTCATACGCTTCATGCAATGTATTCCCAAAATCATTTACCCCTTTGTGTAACTATTGATTCTGTGTACTACTATTTCATGTCACCCTTATCACTTACTATTTTCCAGTCCAATTTTAAATAAATATCTGTATTATGCACTTTCACTATATTCCAAGAACCTAAGTTCTGTCCCTCTTGTGTAAGCCTTGCCTTGGGACCTTGAGCTCCATCTAAACTTGGACACATAAAGGCTGGCCCTTCCACAATGCACTCATCTCTATCTGGTTATGCAAACCTGGGTGTAAGCGCTCGGGGTCCCTTGAGACCCTTAGGGAACTTTGACACACCCAGATCTGGGAAAGGCTTTGAAACAAGTTGCATTTGAGGTGGTTTGTTCCATAATTCAGATAGGAAGTCAGAATCAGGCTTCCTATGGTTGTAACTTTCTATTTTACACTTTGTTGATGTAATTCAGTATTTGGTCTTTAATAATTTGTAAACAAATATTGGGGTTGGCTAGTGAAAAGGGATGGAGTAATTACGTATGTTTTAGCTATTAGGAGGGTAGATGACATGCCTATAGGATCTTCTTTCAAATTCTGCATGTTTTAATTCTACACGTAGCTAACATGCCTATAGGATCTATTTTTAATAAGTTTTGCATATTTTACTTCCACATTTAGATATCTGGTCTATAGGATCTATTTAATAAAGTTCTGCATGTTTACTTCCCATATTTAGAAATTATGCCTATAGGGTCAAATGGCTATAATCATACATCACGCCCATAAAGTTAAAATCAGTTTCTAAACTAGATGTCATGCCTAAAGGATTAAAATCAATATTTCTATAGAAATCATGCCTATAAAAATTTTGCAGTAAATCTTGCCTGCTTCATTTCATGTTCAATTAGATACCATGCCTATAGGACCAAAGTTGACCTTGAATACTTATACGTCATGTCTGTAGGGATTAAAATCAACACAATAGAGATTATGTCTATAGGATCTGAAACCAATTTTTGTAAAAAAATCAGTTTGACTCGTACTGTTTTGAATTAGTTTAAACAACCTACTCCTACCATTAATGCGGTTCAAAAAGCATGCCTATAGGATCCATACTGCATTTAAATTGTCATTGCTTTCCCATTTTGAATCAGTAATAGATATCATGCTATCATCAATACACATTTAGGCATGCAATAGGTAACAATAACAAAATTCAATCCGCCTTTGTTTAATTAGCAACTGCTACAACCAGCAGGCAGGCCTGATCCAGACTTCTTATCTGCGTTATGTAATCCATGGGTTTGCTTCAACAACTAAAACTCCCATGTATTTGTACTTTAAATTCTAACCCTAAATGTGTTTAAGTCATTCTATTTATGTGCTTTGCTTGAGGAGGTATATATGAGCCTCTTAGTTGTTTACATGTTTCCCCTAATATGCAGTCCTATGTGTTCTGAATGTCACCTTAGTCTTTTTACCTTTAAAAACCCAAGAGTCATCCTAAAACTTATAGGAGTAGTAGTCATAATTCCTCCGGGACTGATAGGAATAGGACGGGTAATAGCATGTAATAAGGGTCGAGACCAATCCGTGCTTTAATGCCTTAATGGGGTGGAAAGGGTAGATATGGATATGATGACCAGTGAGCTAATACCACGTGTAGCCCAACTTTTGAGGAGCGGTTACCGGGTACTGCATTGATGTGATCCATATTACAAATAGACCTAGGACCCTTTTATATTCATTAGCATGCTTAGTTATAACTCTTTCAAAACTTTTGTTTATTTTATCATTTCCACATACTTGTGTACTAAAATCCCCTCTTATTTGAGCCTTGTTTGTTAAGTTAATTGAACAACTTGACAAAGAACTATCTTACCGGGAACCACACTAGTGGATCCGGAAAGGTGCCTATACTTTCCTATTGGGATAATTTCAAGCCCTTGCTCTATCTCTGGTTATCAAAAAATATGGTTGTAGTTGAACCCTATAGGTGCGCTAACGCACCTTAAAATCATTAGGCGGAGACTCTTCAAAATTGCAAAACCCCTTTTCCAAAAGGAAAGAGTTGTCCCAACCCAATGTTACAAACATAATTTTTGCGGAGGAAAAGGGGGCGCGATAGCATCGCGACTCTGTTGGGGATTTTTAGGCTTTTGCCATCTCAAATTATTCTTGTCAATTTTTACTTCTCTTTATGCTCAATTATCTGTTTAATTCCTTTGAGCATTTAGTTTTTTCTTTAAAAGCAAAAATGAAATATCTTCATTGTTTTCTTTTCTTTATTGCTTTAAATTATGAAATTGTTGTATTTATCGCTTTCTTAATGTGAAAATACATGCCAACATGCTTCCAATTATTTCATAATCATGCTCAACATCATACTCCACTCGTGCCAAAACAAATCCTATAGCAACGCTTATAATGAATGGTTGCACTCTTCCTATATCATTGCCTCCTAAATTTGGGAAGGCATATTTGCTGTAAAATAGTCGATCAGCGGTGCGGTCGACAGTTCCAATCCTTCCCCCTTGAGTTAAATAGTCGAGTCCATTGGGGGAAGGGTCTAACCTTATTTGCCTTGCAAAAATATGAGGCACGAAGTCCCTAGATTCGGCATGGTCACCAACATCCACCCAAGGTTGCTAAGCTAGTGGAAAGATTTACACTCCGGTGATCAGAATCTCACAGAAAATATCTGGGAAATCTACCATCCCTCCTGGAAATGCAACCCAATAACATGATCATAGAAGCTGTCACATTGGTTTGGGATTGCGAAATAGCCGTATTCCGCTTTGGGGGTATTGAAATAGAACCTTTGTTGGAGGAGATAGGAGGACTGGCTGGCCTAGTATGGGGAACTCTGAGTTTGGTATGCCTGAGAATCGCAAAGGTAGATGCTTCCTTAAAATGATGGATTTGAAGAAGAATCCATAATTAACATGCTTGAAGGATTCATACATCCATTTTGACTACTTGTATGAAAGGTATGGTCACAGCAAATCTTACCGCACCTACTATGGCGAGTTTGCCATCACATCCTTGGGGCACGTCCACCGCAGGGTTTTCGTCTTCACATTTTGCTTCCTGGGTCTGATTGTATTTCCAATTAAGAAAGGTAGAATTTAACTTGGTTGGATATGGCGACTAAAACCCTAATGGAGGGGATTGGTGAGTAGACATTCAGTTGTGTACCTATGATTATTGCAGACATATACTGAGCCTTAGAAAAGTGTCAACGAGCAGCAAAACACTTCGAAGACTGCAAACCTGCTACTTCGACTTTGACTCATAGAGCATCTACAACGCGGGGATTGGGATGATAACATCGCTTTTCACCATTCAAAGCGAATGAATTATATCCCCGACATGTTCGCTCAGCCTAAGGATGCTAAGGGATGGGTTGAGCTATTTGATAATCTAACCAAGGAACAAGTTCATTGGATGTTCAAATGGTTTCCGACAAAGGAGTTTATAATCTGACCTAGAGACGCACACTTCCTGATACTAATTGGCCTAAGGGAAACCTACCCTTATGTCCCTCTATGAGTTATGAGGAAAGCTGGTAGGAAGAAGGTCATGCCCAGGGTCGACAAGATGAGCCACTTTCGAGCTAACTTCCAAGGCAATGATAGTCCTTACAAGTGCCAAGCCCAACATATGTGGCATAGCAAGATCGTGATGGGAAGAGACACCATAGAGCCAAACAAATACCACGCCAATTGCACTCTTTTCTATGCAGGTTGGTTGGAAGACAATCAGGATGGTTTGGATCTGCCAGGGTTTGTTCGAGGCCACAGGATTATAAACGAAAGGGCTGAAGCGCAAGTCAAGTACAACCAGTTGCACAAAAGGACACGCGGGTGTGAAAGTGAACATCGCTAAATACAAGAATCCAATAAAAAACTTATCAATGGAAAGATATGGCTACCAATGCCAACAAAAGACTAGGATACTTGGGGTGGGGCATAGTGGAACTGGAAAGAAAGTTTCTCAAAAGGGTTGAAGATTGTCAAGAGGCTAAAATGGCTGAAGGCGGATATCTATCTAGAGTATACCTGTTGTTGGGACTTTGCCAGTTGGGGAACTTGTTCGAAGGAGCCAAGGATGATGAATCTGGGGAAGGTCCTTCTTGGACCAAGTAGATAGGAATTTATCTTCTTTGATTAAAATGTAACAAGGCCAATGGCCATTAGTTACTTCTATTTCTTGTTTATTTAGTTTGGGATTCGTCTTATCTTTATCAATGAAATAAGGTATTTAGCATTTCAAGTTCTCAAAATCAACTTGTCGCTAGGCCCACCTCGAGCACAACGAGGTTCTCAAATTAGGATACGATTTACCTTCATGCACTACGTGTTTAAATATTACAACACTTTTTATGATCCTCACAAACTTGGTTACCTTTTTGTTTGTTTTTGTTTTGTTATTCCCCTCCCCAAAGGTTAGTTCGTGCACTCTGGCAACATCATCCAGGGGCCCTCCACCCACTCCTCCTTTTAGTCCTGTTAAGAACAAGAACAAAGGCAAAATAGAAGATTTGAACATCAGAAAGGAGAACACGACAGCAGAGGCCATTGATGGCCATGGTATTTGGGTTCCTAATGAAAATATATCACAACTTGAGCAGAAATTGTTGAAGTTTCAAGAAGAGCTTGATCAGGTTAGGAGTCTGGCCAACCTATCCTTCTCCTTCAGCACCCCAAACACCAACTTCCCCAACGGTCAAAATCCCACACCTCCACAAAAGCAACCATAACATCCCACTGCTCCAACAAAGAACCAATGCAACATTGATACACTCCAAACAACATTCTACTACTCATCCCCGAACCATAAAACTCTTAAATGACCATTTCCCCACACACACACCAGGCCACCATAAAAATCCCTTCTACTTGGAGACCATGCCACTCTCCACCCAGCCTATATATTGCACCCATGAGTCCGATGAAAAGGATCTACTCATCAGAAACTTGGCTGAAGAACTTAAGAAACTAAGTAGCTGAATCCAAGGCGTTGAAGGAAGTAAAGGATCAAAGGGTTGAATTATGAAGACCTCTGCATAGAACCAGATGTCGAACTACCAATGGGTATAAACCTCCCAAGTTTGAGATGTTTGACGGTACAGGTGATCCAAGGGTCCATCTGAGAACATATTGTGACAAATTGGTCACGGTAGGAAAAGTTGAAAGGACAAACATGAAACTGTTCATTAGGAGTCTGAAAGGAGATACACTATCTTGGTACATTAGCCAAGATCCTAAGAAATTGTTGAGCTGGATAAGTATGGCAATTGATTTTATGGACAGGTTTAAGTTTAACACAGAGAACGCACCAGGCGTATTAATCTAAATAAGAATCCCACGGAGACATTTCGCGAGTATGCTAATCACTGGAGGTCCGAAGCTACTAAGGTCAGACCCACCTTAGAAGAAGAACAAATGAACAAGCTCTTTGTCCAGGCTTAAGACCCGCAATACAATGAATGGTTGATGGTGATTGAGAATCATAAGTTTTCTGACATTATCAAGCTGAGGAACGAATTGAGGAAGGTATTAAGATTCGAGGACTTGCAAGCTACAAATAATGCCTTGCAGTATGGTGGTATGTCAAAAAAGAGGGACGTAGGGGCCGTGATGGTTGCACAAAGGACCTAGTCTCCTCTTAAATACCAAACCTACCCAATACCTGCACTCACATATCAGCCAGCCCCAAATTACCAAGCACCCTCCTACCAAGCTCCCCCACCAACTTATCAGTCACCTCCATCTCCCACATATCATCCTACCTCACCCAAATACTCTCAGCCCGCTCATGTCTACCAAACTTACAATTCCCAAGCATCTCATTACCAATCACCCCCCCCCCCCCCGCACGCCAAAACTTCACTAGGCCCTGACCAAATTTTGATCGGAGGCCTCTAATATGTCACCCATGTCCCTGCTACAACCCTTGAGAATCCTTCTCAGTGGGTTACCCAAACAAGCCTTGTTCATACAACTCCGGCATGAAGGGACATACCATCGATGAATGCCGCTTTTTAAAAGACAAGATACAGTCTTTGATTGATAACAAAGTCATTGTAGCAAAAATGCCGCTCCGAACATTCACAACAACCCTCTACGAGACCATAAAGGCGGGAGTATTCACATGATTGAAGTA
Organism: Nicotiana benthamiana; assembly: GCA_034376525.1. NCBI lineage: Eukaryota > Viridiplantae > Streptophyta > Magnoliopsida > Solanales > Solanaceae > Nicotiana > Nicotiana benthamiana. The sequence goes on along the minus strand of CM067324.1, from coordinate 23,244,503 downwards.
GAGGATGAATGGGATCCAGAGGAATCCATCGGGTGGATCACAGAAGGTGATGATCCAAAGAAACCAGTAGTTACTTTTAACCACATCGTAGTCCAGATCTGACCGTTTGAGGTCACTAAGGTAGAAGTGTCTATACATCTTGAGTTTGAAGCAGCGCTACCAACAAAAGGCACCAACGCCATTTGAGGTTGCAGTTTGCCACCAAAGAACATGTCCCATTCGAAGTAAAGATGGCCGCACCAATCCCAATGCCAATGTCCATCATGACGTCATTCCATACAAATCTATACCCTGGTATTATACAGCCGAGGCTAGGAGGAAAAGAAAAGTCAGGTTTGAAGAGATTGTTGCAGTACACGGTATGACAAGAACTGGGAAAGTTTATACATCATTGAGATGGGTCCAGATAACCTTTGGAGAAAAATACAAGCAAAGAAGTATTCAATCATCGACCAGCTAAACAAAACACCAACACAGATATCCATACACTCATTACTGCAGAATTACAAAACGCTCTATTGAAGGTGCTGAGCGAAACGCACGTGCCAAGTAACATCACTGGTGAGGAAATGGCTAATATGGTAGGACAAGTATTAGAAAGCCATAAAATCACCTTCTATGAGGACGAGCTACCACCTGAAGGGTTGGATCACAACAAAGCCCTACATATCACCGTGCAATGCGAAGACTACTTTATCACTAGGATTCTAATCAATGGGGGTTCCATCCTTAACATTTGTCTGTTCGTAACACTCAAGAAGTTGGGAAAAGGGTTGCATGAGATAAAAGAAGGGGAAATCAATGTGAAAGCTTTTGATAGTTCTCAGAGGTCCAGCATTGATGAGATTAGCCTGTGTCTGCAGATGGCACCAACCTGGTTCGGGGTCGACTTTCAAGTGATAGATGTTCTAGCATCATAAAAATTGCTGCTAGTACGACCCTGGATTCATGCTGTTGGGGTTGTAGCTTCAACACTGCATCAGGGGGTAAAATTTGAATGGAGTTACCAGCAATTGATTATTCATAGTAATGGTAGTAATCCTATATACAGTCGCCAGACTATTCCGGCAATCGAAGGAAGAAAAAAACTAGGCAGAGAGACCTATCACCATATCGAGCTGGTCAATGCTATCGACAAGGACAAATGGTGGGATAACAAAATATAGAGCATATTAAATTGGAGTGGGTACGAACGTGGTAAAGGACTCTGCAAGAACCTCCAAGGGATCCCTAAACCTATAAAACTCAAGAAATATGGCACTACCTTCGGTCTGGGATATGAATACACTTGAGAGGAGTTCAATAGTTGGTCGCCACCATGGAGCAGTCCTTACTACCAATTAGAGCAATTTTCAAATAGGGTGACATCATCTTATGAATACCTAATTTTTCACCACACCCAAATTCTATACTGGTTTAGTGTAAATATTTCTTTTACAACTAATATTAATATTTTAAAACTTTTATCTTACTCTTAATAGGTGTAGAATAAAAAGAGGGCACACATCTAAACTTGATCATCTGTCAATCATGGCCCCTTTTACGTAATGCCCTTCACATTTGACCATAAGATGCAAAGCTTTATTGTGCCGAGCCCCTTCCTTAGGCAAATCATCATCGCTGAAAGAAATTTTGTTCACCTCAAAGAATCTTTCTGCCATTTTTTCTAGCTGATTCACAGTTGTCTTTTCCGAGACATATGCCTCGTTCAAAGTTTTGATCAACACACGACGATGTTCTTTCGAGTGCAAAAGAAGAGATAACAAAGATATATGAGCAGGGGTTTTCCACTGTTGATCAATAATTGAGTAGTCTTGCATTTTCATCTTCTTAAGGAATTCCTCCGCTTCTTTTTTCTGAAACAGCTTCTTTCATTGGAAAGTGATTTTCATTGGCTTGCTTAGCTTTTCTCAACTCCTATGGCGAGTAGCACCTTCCAGAGCGGGTCAACCTCCCATTTCATCTGTTCCTTCCACTATCTCTTTTTCTTTGTATGTCATGACAGTCTTGTTATAGTTCCAAGGAATAACTTTTAGGTTTGACACTGGAAGTTGTGCAACAGGTCGGAACACAACTGGCTCTGTTATATTTCTCAAAGCATTATTCGGAACAATCTTTTGAATGCCCCCAGGGATATAAAGTTTTGGCCCACCCAATTGAACCTCAATCTTTTTTGTGCTTCCAAGTACATAGAGGACCGTTTTTTAGAACTTGCCAAGTTTGAACTAGAACTCGCACCTTTCACAATCAGCAGTGCCAATTGCGGCGGGTTTACTATCACTTTTGGCTTTGGGCCTATGGTTCCAACAATCATTTTTGTCTTGCTAGATTATATAATCACGATCATCACAAATCATCCCTATAAAATGTGTATTATTATGAGCTGGGAAAGGATTGTTTGTGATATTAGGAGTATCTTCATTGTTTGTCACCACAATTGCCTCTGCTTCAATCAAATTTTCAATGGCTTTCTTCAATGTCCAATAATTTTCGGTACTATGACCTTGGGTGTTAGAATGATACTCATATCTCGAATTGAGTCAAAACCTTTTGAATTTTGATTCACATAACGTGGTATGATAGGTTCAATCAATTTCAGCTGCATCAACTTTCGAAATAGGCTTGTATACAATTCTCCTGTTGGGGTGAACTCTTTCTTTGGCTCCTGTTCTCTCACGCATTCCTATCTGGGAGGAGGATTAAATGGTGCTTGAAAATTTTGTCGGAGTTGACGGGAGCCTTGTGGAATTGATGCTCGCCATTGTTGGTGATTGGGAGGCCTAGCATAATCCTGAGCATTATACATTGTGTATTGTTGCGAGGGAAATGAGTATCAGGGACCCTGAGGCGGATAATAATGTTTGGATTGTCCTTGTTGGAATTGCACGTATGAAGGAACTATTACTCTTTGAGCTCCCCCAAATCCAGACGCCATCATGGATCCTTCCTTCTTCTTTTTCCGATTTCTGAAAGTGCCTAACCCTCTTTGAATTGGTTGCGTGGTCGCCTTAAGGGCTTCCTGACTCACCATTTTTCCCGACTTCATGCCATTCTCAACTATTTCCCCAATCTTAATTGCCTCGGCAAAAGGCTTACCAATGGCGGCCAACATATAATGGAGGTAATTAGGATCCTGAGCTTGGAGAAAGCAGTCAATCATTTCTTCCTCTTTCATTAGTGGTTTGACCCTAGCAGCATGCCCTCTAAACTTGATTGTATATTTTCTGAAGCTTTCTGTAGATTTCTTCTTTATGTTGACAAGAGAGGAGCGCTCTGGCACTATATCAATATTGTACTGAAATTGTTGGACAAAATCTTGAGCCATGTCGTTCTAAACGTGCCAGTGAGATATGTCTTGATCTATGAACCACTCTGAAGCAATTCCTGTCAAACTTTCCCCAAAATAAGCCATGAAGAATTCTTCTTTGCCCCCTGCTCCCCTCAATTGGTTACAATATCTCTTCAAGTGGGCCACATGATCACAAGGACCATCATACTTGTCAAACTTAGGGGTCTTGAATCCAGGTGGCAAATGAACATGGGGAAACATGCATAAATCATTAAACGAAACACTCTTGTGGCCTCCCAAACCCTGTATGTTTCTCATGATTTGTTCCAAACTCTTCACTTTTCTGGTCATTTCCTCTTGTTCCATATTCTTGTTGGGCTTTGTGACCTCAACTGGAAAAATGTTCTGAGGAGTACGCTTGTATGAATCTGGAACCTTGAAAATCAGTTTTGGAGAGTAATGTTGGGTATCATGGGCATTCAATTGTGGATCATTGTTGAGCTTTTGATCGAGAGCCGGTTGAGGAATGGGTACAGTATGCGGGTCATTTATGAAGGGCGCGGCTGGAGGACGTGGAATGGAGGTACTGGGGATGGCGGGGAGGTTAATGCTCGGACTGAATCCAGGTTGGTACAATGGGTTACTTATTATGGAGATAGGCACTTGATTTGCAACTGACACATTATGAAGATTATCCGAAGGCCCCAGGATAGTGAGGGCGGTGCATGTCCATTCACCCAGGCTTGATACATATCTCCCAATTGTTGTTTCAACAATCTTACTTCTTCAACCAGTCCCGAACCTTGTTCGACCAACTGTCTATGGACATCATCATTATCTGACTCATTCTCACTGTTGTTTCCCATTCTACTTTTTCCTTTTGACCTCGTGTTGTAAGGGTGAGTCACCAGTTTAAACCACAAACCAATCACCTCTGTTTAACCTTATCTTTCTAGAAATAACAAACAACAAACGTGTTAGAGTTAGGCATTTTTCAGATATTAATCACACATTGTATGCCAAGCACCTAATGCCATTTTCATTTTTAATGATTTTGGAAGGTTTGATACTTCATCCCGGCTTGTTGGTTTATTTCCTTTTGAACTTACTGCTCTTTTATTTTATTTTATTTTATTTTTTCATCATTTTTTTCTTCAGATTAGTTATGGCTGTGATCGCATCTGATGGGAATTGCCTAGGTATCATGACGCCGCATGAATCAGACCATCACATAGTTCAGGAGAAATAATAACAATTCTAATGATTTCTTCTTTTTTTTTAAAAAAAAATAAATAAAACATCTAAAATGTTTTTCAATTATATTTTTCTTATAGAATGAGAGAAAAGGAAATATATACAAACAGACTCTACTGAATCTAAAGACATAAACATGACTGGAATAAAACAAACTTTGATAATAATAAAAAGTCTCCAAAATTAAAAATGTGACAAATAAATAAACTAAGAACGAATGGACTGCACTAAAAATTTAATTTTCAATAGTCTTCTTGCTTAAACTAATATCATCAATTGTCTGCATCTCTTGGCCTCCAGAGTCCCCCTAAAGTCTCGTACAAATCCTGAAACACTGTCGGCAACTGTGGAACGAGGACACGTGTTTGTTGACCAACTTCCTCATTGTTTAAACGACGATGATTATCATGAACATATGCTGCTTTTTCTGCCAATCGAAGTACCTACTCTCTAGCTTGCCCCATACTCATGTGACAATTCTGCAACCACATCTGGGTAGTGTTGAGTGCTTGCCCCATATGAGCCTCACGTCCCTCATATTCTTCAATGTGACGGTTTAACACACCTCTCTCAATCATCCACTGACGCCGCTCCTCAAAATCTGTGTGTTGATGACCCCTCTTCTGCCTTCTTATTTCTTTTAATTGTGCATAAAGCTGACTCTTTGAGCGTATCCAGTGGGCCCTTTCTGTTTCAAACTGCTCTTTCTGCTGATCAAACTCCAGTTGTTGTTGGTGCGCATCCTCTTCAATGATACTCAAGTCTTCTTGCGACTTATGTATTTCAACATTTTTGTTCACCTCAACTCTTCTAACTAAACCAGTTGTGTTTGTCAGTTCTTCTTCTAAGCAGGCTGCCTCATTTTTAGCATGCTTTAGATCTTTATCCATGACCCGCAAAGCAGATTGATAATCTTTCTCAATGTTTAAACGAATATGAGCGACTCCGGCTTGATGTCAGGCTTGTTGTTTGGCTATAATCATTTTAGCATGCTTCAATTCCTCTTTCAGCTTTTCTATAGTACTTTGATCATTTCTCCTCCTGTTCGACCCCTCAGGCTTATCTCTACATGACGAAGGATCATGAGACCAAGTAATATATTCAGGGATCACCTCTCCACGATATCGGTCCTATGCCATCTCATTGAACTCCGAAACTTTACTTGCATACCAAATTTTCATAATTTCCCCTTCGTCATGAGGTTGATCTTTATCGAAATCATAACAGAACTTGCTCATATCTCGTGTTGGTGGCACCTTCTGTCATCGTGCAAGCTGGCGCATTACCGTAAGTGGAGCATAAAGGTGAACACCATCTAATCCTATATGTAGCAAATAAGAATGGTATACAGATTCACAAATGACCTCTTTCGAGGAAAACCAATCGTAATTCCATGTGATCTGTTTGGCAGACAAAGTAAGAAGTAGTTCTTTCCAGGCGTTACTCCCTTCAGGTAAGTCACATTTGTCAATTCTTTTCTGGTAATCAAAAGTGTGATTGGGCCAGAGCTCACAAAAATTAGAGATCGTAGGATGACGACAAAAATGCTCCAAAAATCATATTTGTAGCAAAATGTTGCAGCCATCAAAGTTTCATGCGCCCAATTTACATCCAGTTAAAGCACGAAAAATGGAAGAAATAATAATATGGACAAAAGTATAATTATCCCCTTTTGAGGTCAGCACCTTAACTACACCTGCCAACTGGATGTCAATGCGTCCTTCCCTTTCCAGAAAAATACACGCCCCAAAAAAGCAACCATAAATGCAAACCTTCTGTGTATCTTCCATGTTTCCTTGTCTTCCTTTGAGTTCAGCTTTCCCACGTTCCTTTCAAAATTGCATTTGAGGCCGTACAAATGAAACAGAAATCCCAACTTAACCCAATTGCTTCCTAAGCCTTCATAATGTCCATAGTTTATGTTTAAGAGTTTCAGAAACTTACCCTCATTTACACTTTTTGGCACTATGGGTCTCTGGCGGCGAAGATTACAGCCCCACCCCTGGAAATAGGCGATTTCCTCCAAGGTCGGAGTCATCTCATAGTCAGTAAAATGGAACAAATTATTTTCAGGATCCCAATGCGGAATCAAATCTTCGATCACATCCCTCCTAGGCTTGCTCGTCATCATGTGAACTAAATATCTCAAGTACTTCTTTATCTAGTTTTGCACATATTCCTTAAAATCTCTCCACCAGTCTCACAATAATTGTGGTATCTGATCAACAATAAGAAAATCCGGTATCCCTTCTGACCTGGCCTCTTTTCAGACTTACCTCTTTCCCCACTTATGGTGCACCTATTTATCCAGACACGGGGTTAGGTTTTAGTTAAATATACTATTGACACAAAAATTCTGATTTCTCGGGTTTGAAAGGAAAAAAATAAAAATCAAATTGTGGGACTAAAAAAAATTAAATTAGTAATAGTCATTAAAAAATAAAAGGCCCAAATAACTTTTTTTTTGTTTTGTAAAAAAAATTAATAAAAAATAAAACTGGCCTCCCATTTCGCATTTTCGATGCAGGTTTCAAGGCTATTTCGATAAAAAGACCGGATGCAAGGGCAAAACTAGTTAAAAACTTGACAAAGTGACAATATTATCATTATTTCAAAAAAAAAAAAAATAACAACTAATAGTCCATAAAACCTTTTTTTACTCCTTTTTTATGTTTATTTAAAATGGGGTTGAACCTGATGATGGTTGCCTATGTATCTCACATCCGGTGAGAATCAAACCCGCATAGTTCGGTTAAAATAACTAAAAAAGAAAATTATTTTGAAAACTGTTAGTTTATATACCAAAGCCTTTCAAAATTTTATTTTAAAAAAATGGTATTATATGAAAACTTGGAAATTTTAAAATATGCTAACTGTATATTCACATTCTTAGAGTATAAGTTTTACTCCTAGTTTTAAATAAAAGAAAATATTTAAAAATCTAATTAAAATTTAAAATGTAAGCTATAATATTTTTCTTAGTATAATTTAAACTACAATGTAAATATTTAATTTTCTTATATATATATATATATATATATATATATATATATATATATATATATATATATATAAGATTTAAGTATGAGGTAGCTAACTAATATTTTTAACTATGCATTTTACTTTCTAATTTCTTCATTAATAAAGAATAAGTAAAAGTTATTAAACAAAAAAAAACTAACGAAAAGCAAAAAAAAGGGCAAAGCAAAAAATAATAATAATAAAAATAATAATATAACAAAACAAGGGATAAATTTTAAAAGATTCAAACAAAAATTATCCTAACTACTCATCTTCTCAACCCCATTCTCCCACTGCAATTCCAATTCTAACTCCTTTAGTTACCACTCACATTTCCTTTATAAAAAGGGGATATATCATAAACTAAGAAAAGGGGGAGAAAATTAAAAGAAAAAAACAAAAAGAACGAAAATACAAAGCAGCAAAACGTAAAACAAAAAGAGAAGAAGCAAAGAAAGAAAGAAAGAAAAAGAAGGAAGAGAAAGGAAGAAGTAAAAAAAGGAACCAAAAAAACAAAGAAGAAACAAAATAAAAGAACGAAAAGGTTGAACGTGAAAGAAAGAAAGAGAGTTTTGTATCGCGGTTCTAAGTTGAAGGTTCTAGAAAAGTTAGCCTTGCTAGTTTTGGAAATCAGTAGATTGTGGCTGTAATTTTATTATAAAGAAGCTTCACATTACATGTTTTCTTCTAATCTTTTATTTAATTTATTTTATGTGTTTGTTGGAACATAAATTGTAAATTGCTATATTATAAGAATTAAGATCTATTATGAAGTTGTTGTGTTGCTATAGTTTACACCTCATTTATTATTGGAGCGATATTTGAGTTTTTATTTTTCTCTTAATCCCTGTTGTGTATTTAAAATATTATTCCTTCAACCTTGAGCATGGAAGTTATTTTTTAAATTTATTTATTGTTTTGGCTAAAGTTTTGTTTTAAATTTTTTATGTTATAATAATATTATTGTTAAATGGGTAAGAATAATTCAAACAATAAAGTTATTTCTTATATCATAAGAATTATTGATAAGAAGTACTGAACACAAAAATTAAGTCCATTATGATTTTTTACTTTTAAATTTATTAATTTGCGGCAATACCACTTCAAAAAAAAATAAAAAAAAAAATTTACTTCCGTTAAAGAGTTCATGTAAACTCCTTGTAGTATGTTTTGGGTTTGGAGTTTATTTGAAACTTTTCTTTTATGTGTTATTTTAAATTTTTTATTTTTCTTAAATTTTTGCATAAAAGAATCACGTCACACATTTTAATGTGAAGTGTGATATTTTCATCGATTAGTTTTCTTAGTTTTGTGTTGACCTCTTTTTTTTTCAATGTGACTAATAGAAAATTGTTATGAAATAATGTAAAAGACAAGAACAATAACTCAAGAACAAGAGCAATAGAGAGAAGAATAGGGAGAGAGAGAAGTATGCTTATTAATACTTGGGGTGGTTTACAATGGGGTAAGACCCCTCTATTTATAGGAAGAGGAATGACTTAGCTTCAAGCTAAAACTCTTAGACATTCACTCTAAATAGACTTCTATTTTATAACACTCCCCCTTGAATGTCTATTCAATAATGTGCCTCATAAAACCTTAAAATCAAAACCCATTGGGAAAAATTAAAGAAAGGAAAAAGAGTACACATGTTTGAATATGCGCCTATTGGTTGCCTCGTTAAAAACCTTGCAAGGAAAACCCAGTGGGACAAAACCTTGTAAGGGAAAAAGAGTGCAACGCGCATTAACTCCCCCTAATGAGTACATCAATTTATATCCTTGAGCATTTGCATTCCAATCTTGTGCATCATCTTCAAAACGATCTTTGATAGAGATTTGATAAATCAACCATATTGACTTAAATAAATATTCCGCACCTTGAAATCATCATTCTTGATAGATATGAACATCTTCATATAATGTCGTGGAATAACTCTTCAATATCTCCATAGATGCATTCTCAATGCCATCATGCTTATAGTTATAGCAAGATACATATGTACACAAATTGCACTTAGGATGTGGTACTTCAGGACCACGAATTGCATATGCTTCAAGCAACTTAAATCTTTCAAGTTAAGTCATATAAGCCATATAATAGACTTTAGATGCATATCAAGTTTTCCATGTCATGCTAAACAAATAAGATATTGAAAACTGATTATACATACCTTTGACTTTATACTTTCAAGCATTTGAACTATAGGTTCAAAACTACATGTCTTTCATATGGAATCAATTCTTCTTGAATTGTATCTCTTCCATTTAGTTACTTTCTTTGGGTCAGTAAATGCGTATAGCATGCTTTGCAATATGTTGCAATTGAATTATCCCTTTTATGAACTTCAGGTTCATATCATGATATTCGGGGATATACATATACAAATGATAATTCATCCCATGTAACCTTTTCTCAAGTGTTTATCATGTCTCCCCCTCATGTTAGTAAAGCTAACTTATTTCCTCAACTTTGGGAAATCATCTTTGTGCATTATCATGTCAATATACACAACACATTAATAATAAGATGAGATTATTTGGTTCCTGACCTTGAACCACTTGTGAGGGGAGAATATACTCTCGTATACAACGTATATCAAACTGATATATATAACTTTGTTCTCATAAGAAACAGTTTAGCTATTAAGTGGAAGCACTCAATAATTATCTTGCTAAACCAACTTTGATATAAACCAACTTATCAAGATGAACTGTCTTGAGTAGAGAATCTGGAAATTATGCTCGAAGTTAGATTACTGAGTGATTTACCTCACAAGCACCGGCCAGGCTGCGGGTTAATAACAATTGTGCATGTAACCATATCATAGATGCATCATATGTGTATACATGGCAGGTGAATGGGCCCATATTCACCTTTGATATTTCCAGAATTTAGGGGCTTCAACCCGAACTCTTTAGTTGGTCAGTTCATTAATGAGAACAAGTGATACAAGAGAATTCGTAAAGAACTTTCTAGTTCTTTAATATTCACCTATGTGAATTTGCACATCATACTTAAAATGAGATGGCTAACACGAATGTCAACTGAATAAATTATCAATATTGGTAAACTTCAAATTTACACCATGACATGTGCACTTATCAATAAACTTCGGGTTTATTATGACATGGGTTTTTATACCAATAGATATCCACTTTATTGTGGCATTCTTTCTTTTGTGTAGTACAAACTGGAGAACAAAGCGGGTAGCTTTTCATATGCAAATTACCCCGCTACAAGTTGTAGTAATAGGAGATATCAAAGCCTTCCTTTATTTATAGTCTCAATATAATCAATCGCTTTCGCGTGTACTTTGGAAACTGAATAAGTTTCTTTAAGACTTACTACAGCACAATACTCAATTGTGTTTCTCCAACATAGTAATAATTGGCTCTTCTAGAGCTCTCAATTAATTTTGTACTACCACAGATTCATCAACATTCATGTTGTGAATATCTTTCTTAAAGAGAAAGTTATACCATTATGGTCATGTCAAACTTATATGCAAGATATGTTTCTTGCATTATCGTTGTCCTTTAATAGTCATATTTCCAAAATACTTTGGCGTACAATAGGTACGTGACCAACGATAATTCATGCCATGTATCATCTCAAACCTCCTTCTAGGGGTGAGTGTGGTATCATCTCAAACCTCCATCTAGGGGTGAGTGTGGTATATTTAATACCAATTTCATCTTCATATTCTTCCAATAATGAATATGTATTCGTGGATCAGATGTTGTCACATTCACTTCGGGGATATGTGATTTTGTTATCCTTTTCAAATCTATATATGCGTCAGGCATTTGATTTGCTATTCTCTGCAAATGGATAATCTTTTGTGCCTCTTTCTCACAAATAGAGGTGTGTGGATCAAGATGAGATAATGATGCATTTTTTCACAAAATTTCCCGTTTGGTTTCACCAACTTCTCCCCCTAATTTTGGGAAAAGTGTCTCATCAAATCGACAGTCTGCAAATCGTGCAGTAAATAAGTCGCCTGTCAATGTTTCGAGGTAGCGAATGATGGAGGGCGATTCAAACCCAACATATATTCCTAACCTTCTTTGCAGACCCATTTTGGTGCAGGATGGCGGTGCTAAAGGCACATATACTGCGCATCCAAAAATTCTTAAATGGGATATATTGGGTCCATGACCCAAAACCAATTGCAACGGGGAATATTTGTGTCAATTCGTCAGTCAGAGACGAACTAGCATTGTTGTATGCAAAATGGCGTGAACCCAAACCGAAATGGGCAGCCTCGTTTTCATGAAGAATTCAAGATTATTCTCATCTATTGTCTCAATATGATATCCATTTTGAATGATATCTTTAAAACTCAACAAGTTCTTCTTAGACTTGGAGGAGAATATTGCATTCTCTAAAATGGATTCTCAAAACTCAACAAGTTCCTTTTAAACTTGGAGGAGAACATTGATATCATTAAAACTCAACAAGTTATTCTTAGACTTGGAGGAGAATATTGCATTCTCTAAAATGGATTCTCAAAACTCAACAAGTTCCTTTTAAACTTGGAGGAGAACATTGATATCATTAAAACTCAACAATTTCTTCTTAGACTTGGAGGAGAATATTGCATTCTCTAAGATAAACGTCATGCCTTTGGGCAGAGTTACAGTTGCTCTTCCGGAGCCTTCAATCAATTTAATTCTCATGGTTTGATATACAAAAGAAAATATACGAACATGAGAATAAACAACTTCAATTCGTTTGTGTCACATAATATTTTCAAAATCTGCTGCTAACAGTTGACTAACAAAATCAGATATGTTATCCATAATTGATTACTTTGCAGTTTGAAAATTTTCAGAGTTTTTCATAAGACAATCGATTATTAAACACACAATCGATTGTTTGAACATAGACAATCGATTGTTAAACACACACAATCGATTATTTGTTATTTTTGAAAAACTTCAGATCACACTGTTTTAAGACAATCGATTGTTAGACAAAGACAATCGATTGTGGATGATTTTTGAAAAATTCCAGACCTCACTGTTTCAAGACAATCGATTGTTAGTCAACGACAATCGATTGTTGATCAATTGTTTTTCAACTTTAATGCGAAAATAGTTGATAATCGACTAGTTTTTCAGGCTAGTCGATTACCCCCACTGGAAAATAAAAGTTTTATTGATATTTGAGCATATTGAAGATATTCTAAAGAACTACTGCTAACATTGCATCATGAACTAACTAATACGAGCTAATACTAATGACTATTAGTTTATTCACTAACTAATACAAAAAGGTAGAACAAAAGCAAATAACTCCATCTTCTTTCATCACGGATCCATCGCCGATTAGGTGGTCTATTTTCCCATCGGGTTGCTCAAAGAAGTCTGCCACATCCAGGTGGGTGATGTCCTCATCGTCGTCATAGACAAAATTTGTTTCAGGGCCTTTTCTCTTTCGAGATGCTTGATAAAGGTCAACCAAGTGTCTTGGTATACGGCAAATCTTTGACCAGTGCCCTTTCCCACCGCAACGATAACATATCGTTTCTGAACCATTTTCCTTAGGATCTTCATGACCCCGTTTCTGCTTTCGGTGGTTATCTCTCTTCGGGGGGTGACGGACTTCATTGGAATTTCTTCCTTGTCTAAAGTCCCTGGCTATGACCCCGTTTACGACCATGACCATGGTCCTTTTCATGTTTGGCATAATGAGAGTGCACCTTATCTGCTTCAGGCAGTGGTGTAGACCCAGTGGTTCGATTTTCATGATTTCTCATGAGCAGGTCATTATTTCGCTCAGCCACTAGTAGAAGAGAAATCAGTTCAGAGTACTTTGTTAAGCCTTTCTCTCTGTACTGTTGTTGCAGTACTATATTGGAGGCATGAAACGTTGTAAACGTTTTCTCAAGCATATCATAATCGGAGATATTATCCCCGCATAGCTTCAATTTGGAAGTAATTCTGAACATAGCAGAATTATATTCAGAAACGGACTTAAAGTCCTGGAGCCTCAGATGAGTCCAATCATATCGTGCTTGTGGCAGAGTGACCAACTTCAGGTTGTCATATCTCTCCTTTAAGCCGTTCCACAAGACGAGTGGATCCTTGACGGTGAGATATTCAATCTTCAAACCTTCATCAAGGTGGTGGCGCAAGAAAATCAAGGCCTTCGCACATTCTTGGGTGGATGCTTTTTCTCTATCTTTGATGGTGTCTCCGAGACCCATAGCATCTAAGTGGATTTCAGCATCCAACACCCATGTCAACGAACTTTCTTTTCGTAATGTCAGACATAATCGAAAATTAAATTAGGAAGAGGGAAATACCTTAGATTTCTCGAGAATGGTTCTTGAGACGGTAGAGTCTCGTGCTGATAACATGTTATGAAATAATGTAAAAGACAAGAACAATAACTCAAGAACAAGAGCAATAGAGAGAAGAATAGGGAGAGAAAGAAGTATTCTTATTAATACTTGGGGTGGTTTACAATGGGGTAAGACCCCTCTATTTATAGGAAGAGGAATGACTTAGCTTCAAGCTAAAACTCTTAGACATTCACTCTAAATAGACTTCTATTTTATAACAAAAATATCTTATTTGGTTCAATTTGTTATGTAGTTTCCTTTTTTTCTTAATATTCTTTTATTTTATCATTCTTGGATTCTGATTTAGAATTGTTGGAACATTTATTCTTTTATTTTTTTTGATGTTGATACCGAAAGAATGGATTTATGAGAAAATTTAGCCCATTAAGACATTTCAAAAATTGTATATAAAAAATAATTATGAAAGAATAAAATGATTCATGAAATAATTCAAGACTAGTTCCAATAATAAAATATATAATTGTATATCTTGAATCTAAAAGAGATCAAATAATTGATATATTGTAAAATATGTTATTAGCCCATGTGTTCATACCCGAACCTTGGATTGACATGCTTAAATAATAAAGGATCATGTGCGCATTCCGCGTCTTGATACCTGTTTAATTTAAAATAATTATGTTATACCATGTGTACATTTCGTACCTTGGTTAAATATTTAATTTCAAGGAAGTACACTGTGTGTGTATCGTATCTTGGTCAAAATAATTAATAAAAATATAATAAATTAAGTGAAGCGGTAATAAATAAGTCATAATCAATAAAATATAAGAATAGCTAAAAATTGATTTAAGCCTTACATTAATCAATAGAAGCGACCGTGCTAGAACCACGGAACTCGAGGGGTGCCTTACACCTTCCCCTCGGTCAATAGAATTCCTTATTCAGTCTTTTATTTTTGTAGATCATAAACTAAGAGTCAAACCTTCCTTTTGAAAAGGGATTCAAATAAAAGGTGACTTGGAACTAGGGGTGTTCAAAACCGATTCGAAACCGAAAATGAACCGAATCGAAGCTTGATGGCTTAATGGTAACGGCTTAGCGGCTTAACGGATGGAGAACGGATTAAATTTTTGTTATTAACGGCTTATCGGTTTGGGGGCGGATTATTCAATTTTCTTAACGGATAATCCATTAACCCGTTAAGAATATAAATATATATATATATATATATATATATATATATATATATAAAAAATTTATTTTTACTTATATAATTATATATATTAAATATAAAAAACTAAAAACCTTAAAAATGAATAAGTATAAGTGTATAATAAAAATAAATTACAAAAACAAACCACCTCCACCATATGTTCTGATTGAGTGAGACAGTGAGTAGTGACTTCTGTCTATACCCATTACCCCTTATTTTCTAATTTCTATTTCCTAAATCTAAATATCTAATTCCTCATTACGGAACCAGTGGCCAATTGGCGTATTCAAAATTGTGATTCTGAGCTGGGTATGGTTTTTGAAAAGCATATCTAATTCTAATATCAACCTATTTTTCGCACACATATATAGAGTTTGACCTTATGCGTTGGACTCATGGTTGGTTCCGCTACTAATAGAACCCTCAGTTTTATGTACATTATCTGTAAAAGGGATTTAAGTTGGACATTTGCTAATTACTCCCAAAACTTAGCCTATTCCAAAGATGTTAGCAGTATTTTGGCATGACAAGTATTGTATTGTACAAGTATTGTAATTCGGTATAAGCTTTTCGATTACCCTCATAGGTATTAAACGGATAAACCGCCCGGTAACCGTCCGATAAGAGCTAACCCGATACCAATCCGCCCTATATCTTATCGGGTGGCGAACGGATGAATACATTTAAAAACCGATAACCGTTAAGCCAAACCGCTAAGAGTAAAAAGCCGCCCAATTCGCCCCATGAACATCCTTACTTGGAATACCAAAACTCAATTCCAAGTGGCGACTCTAAATAATAAATAATCTATTTTCAATATGTCACTTTAATTGGAAAAACTCTTCTAACTCAACCTCGTAATTGGATTGTGAGGAAAAAAGAAGTGTGACAGCTTTGGCGATTCTGCTGGGGACAATTAATTAGAATTCGAGCTTTATATATTGATTTCTTGTTTGGCTTTTATCATGTTTTGGATATTATTGTGTTTTGAAGCCTAATGTGCTATTTGTTGCTTATTACCCTTTTAATATTTATTTGAACTGTGATATAAATTGTATTTTCTCTCGCATCCCTCTGAGTCTTCTGATAGGTAGTTATGTTGTGTTTGCCCACCAGCATCACAAAACTTCTATCTTGAGATAAAGCCAGTTAGCCTACGAGCTTCTAGTGAAGGATTTAGTCACACATGTTTAGGCCGGAGAGCCGTTAGCTAGCCAGTATTGTTTTACTACTGGTGATGCTTGATGCTCCTCGGCCCGGGTTGTCCAGCCGGGTAAGCCAGGTCTAGATACCATCTCCTTTAGTATTTGAAAACTTAGAAGAACAAGCCACAACAAATGAATATCCCTAGTAGGTTACGCTTTATTTGCATCATATGCGTTGAATTTAGTGGGGTTCGATATAGGGTCCGGGCCCGTCTAGGATAGGAACTAATTTTTCGGACCAATATATTTATATCTATGTGTATATATAACGTTATTTGGTAGGTTTCACTTAAATAATGACCCGCTTTAGAATAGAAGTAAACAAGAATAGAGAAAGAGAAAAGAAAGAGGAGGAAAAGAACGAATAGAAAGAACAAAAGAAAGAAATGAAAAAAACAACAGAAGGAAGAGAAAGGAGGAAAAGAACGAAAAAGGAACAAAAGAAAGAAACGGAAAAAAAATAACAGAAGGAAGAGAAAGGAGGAGGTAAAAAAGGAACGAAAAAACAAAGAAGAAACAAAATAAAAGATCGAAAAGGTTGAACGTGAAAGAAAGAAAGAAAGTTTTGGGGATGTAGTTCGAGATTTCGTTCGCGGTTGCGTGTTCGTTGTTCTAAAAAGGTTAGTATTGCTAGCTTTGGAAAGCAGTAGATTGTAGCCGTAATTTTGTTGAAATCTTCAAAAAAAAAAAGAGTTCATCTTTGTCTCTTTAATATTTGGATCATACATGGTTAGATATGTTTGCTGATATCTTTTGCGTCATTTTATGTTTAAGAATTTGAGAAGTTTTAATCATATTCGATTTATGCATTCTCCATATTGTTTAGTATGAAGTTTGAAAAAGAATTGTTTAAAAGAGGACGACTTCTATGATAATTACTAGATTCTTAGATGAGTTTATTTTAATCTTTAATTATAGATTTCCATGACAATTGAAACTTTTGTTCGATCTAATATATATCGCTTGATTGTTTGCGACCTTAGTAAAATAATAACTAAGACGAGTTCTTTTTTATTCTTTCTCTTTCTTTTAGTTTTAATTTGGAGGAGTGCCTAAAGAATTTTTTTTACTTCGTTATAGTTTTGTTTATTTTTTTTAGAAGTTTTACTTATTGTTGGTATAAAATAGCGTGATTGACAAAACTTTATTGGAACATGTGTTAATTTATTATTTGAATTGCTGAAATTTTAATTCCTTAACAGTTAAATAAATTCACGTTCATATAGATATGTATATCAAATTACGGCAAGCTAGTCACACATAACAATATGATAGTTAATTAAGATTACTATTTTATATTAAGTTATATTGATAAATATGGTTGGAATTGGCATTTTTTTTGTATAAATGTCTCCGGACAATGATAAATCTAATATTATGTAAGTTTGTTTAAATTATAACGCATCAATAGAAAGTTTCGTTAATTTGGTTCTATCTTCTAGGCCAATGGTCATCACTTATTTATATTTTACTTTAAAACCTTAAAATTTATTATAATAGTTAAAAATAACAATAATAAAATAGATAAATAAATAAAATACTATAAAAATGCTAGAAATTTTTTAGATGCACTTTAGAATACTAGCCCATGTGTTCATACCTGAACCTTGGATTGATACGCTTAAATATTAAAAGGATCATGTGCGCATTCCGCGTCTTGATACCTTTTTAATTTAAAATAATTATGTTATAACCATGAGTACTTTCCGTACCTTGGTTTAATATTAAATTTCAAGGAAGTACCTTGTGTGCGTATCGCATCTTGATCAAAATAATTAATTAAAAATATGAGTGAAGCGGTAATAAATAAGTCAACAACAACAACAACAACTACCCAGTATACTCCCACCAGGTGGGGTCTGGGGAGGGTACTATGTAGACAAGCCTTACCCCTACCCGAAAGGGCAGAGAGGCTGCTTCCAATCGACCCCCCGCTCATAGAATAAAAGGAAAAACAGCAGTAAAACAAAGACAAAAACAATAAAGCATTAGTAACTCCAGCAGAAATAACGTAAATTGCGTAAATAATTATCTAAACATACGAAACGTAAATACAATCGCATGCAATAAATAAATAAATAAGTCATAATCAATAAAATACAAGAATAGCTAAAAATTAATTTAAGCCTTACATTAATCAACAGAAGCGATTGTGCTAGAACCACGGGACTCGAGACTGTCAACAGAACCAAGCGACTGTCAACAGAATTCCTTACTCAGTCTTCTATTTTTGTAGACCATAAATTAAGAGTCAAACCTTCCTTTTGAAAAGGGATTCAATAAAAGGTGACTTGGAACACCAAAACTCAATTACAAGTGGCGACTCTAAGTAATAAATAATCTCTTTTCAAAACATCACTTTAATTGGAAAAAATCATTTAACTCAACCTCGTAACAGGGTTGTGTGGGAAAAAAGAGCTGTGACATCTATAGGATAGACGAAAAAGGAGCACTCGCGGCAGTGAAAAACTTATTTCTAGAGGATTGTTGTGTTATTCTTGAGGAGGAGTGGGAGGAAGGTCATTCCATACAAGTTGTGAGTAGAGGGGCATACCTCAATAATTGGACCATCAGAACCACCAGACCTCGACGAGCCTTGAGGTAGCAAGGCTATAACAAGCACTATTCACTGTTTTATTTACTGGATGATTTTGCGTTTTTCAGTTTTTGTACCACCGCCAAAGAACAAGAAAGAAGTGGTGAGTTTCCTGGGAAGGCTGAACTATATCAGCCGATTCATAGCACAGTCTATAATTATCTGTGAGCCAATCTTTAAAATGCTAAAGAAGGATGCTGCTACCAAATGGACCGATGACTGCCAAAAGGCCTTTGATAGAATCAAGGAGTACCTGTCAACACCACCAGTCCTAGTTCCTCTAGAGCTAGGTAGACATTTACTCTCTACCTTGCAGTGTTAGATGGAGCTTTCGGTTGCATTTTGCGCCAACATGATGAAACGGGGAGAAAGCAACAAGCCATTAATTATCTCAGCAAGAAGTTCACTCCGTATGAGGCTCGATATTCTCCTTTGGAACACACCTGCCGTTCTTTGACTTGGGTAGATGAGAAGCTGAGACATTACTTCTGTGCCTATACTACGTACCTCATATCAAGGATGTATTCTTTGAAGTACATATTTCAGAAGCCCATTTCCACTGTCAAGCTAGCCAAGTGGCAAGTCTTATTGAGTAAGTTCGACATTATTTACGTAACTCAGAAGGCAATCAAAGGACAGGCACTGGCAGACCACCTTGCTGAAAACCCCATGGATAGAGAATATGAACCCTTGAAATTGTATTTTCCTGATGAAGAGGTATCATTCAAAGGAGCAGACATTGCAGAATCCTATAACGGTTGGAGGATGTTCTTTGATGGAGCGGCAAACATCAAATGAATTGGCATAGGAGCAGTCTTGGTATCAAAAACCAATAACATTATCCAATGTCCTCCAAACTCAGGTTCCCCTACACCAAATCTTAGGGCTCAAAATGACCATTGACATGAACGTGTAATAGTTGCTAGTGATTGGAGATTCAAATTTTCTCATACATCAGGTACGAGAAGAATGAGAAACCAAGAACTCTAAGATGCTCCTGTATCCGCATCATGTACAATAATTGAGAAAGAGGTTCACGAAGATGGAATTCCAACATATTCCCAGAATCCAAAATGAGTTCGCTGATGCATTGGCTACCCTATCATCTATGATATAACATCCAGACAAGAACTTCATTGATCCCATTCCAGTAAAAATTCATAATCAGCCAGCTTATTGTGCCCATGTTGAAGAGGAAGCAGAGGTAAAGCCTTGGTTTTATGATATCAAGGAATATTTAATAAAAGGAGAGTACCTGAAGCTTGCCAATCATACTCAGAAACGCACACTTCGGAGATTGTCTAACAACTTCTTTCACAATGGAGGAATCCTGCATAGGAGGACTCCTGATTTAGGATTATTAAGTTGTGTTGACGCAAAAGAAGCATCCAAGCTACTGGAAGAAATTTATGCTGGGACTTGTGGTCCACATTAACGGTTTTGTCTTAGCAAAGAAGATACTCCGGGCTGGTTACTTTTGGATAACTATGGAAACAGACTGCATCCAATATGTCTAGAAATGCCATTGCTGTCAGATACATGCAAACATGATAAAGGTACCTCCAAGCGAGATCAACATAACAAGCTCACCATGGCCGTTCGCCACCTGGGGAATGGACGTCATTGGACCAATCGAGACAGTCGCTTCTAGCGGACACATGTTTATCCTAGTGGCAATTGACTATTTCACCAAGTCGGTCAAACAAGCATCTTACAAAGCAATGACTAAGAAAGTCATGACAGTTTTTTCTATGACCGCATTATTTGCCGATTCGGTATTCTAGAGTCAATCATTACTGATAATGGCTCCAATATTAACAGTGACTTAATGAAAACCATGTGTTAAATTTTAAGATCAAACACAAGAATTCCACAGCTTACATGCCTCAAATAAATGGAGCCGTAGAAGTTGCCAACAATAATATCAAGAATATACTAAGGAAAATGATAGAAAAGCATAAACAGTGGCACGAGAAGTTGTCATTTGCTCTATTAGGGTATCGCATCACAATACACACATCAACCGGGGCAACCCCCTATATGCTAGTTTATGGTACATAAGTCGTCATTTGCACCGAGCTAGAAATTTCTTCCCTAAGGATTATACAGGAAGCTGAGCTCAACGACGAAGAGTGGGTGAAGAGTCATTATGAGCAACTAGATCTTATAGACGGAAAGAGAATGAACGCAGTTTGCCATGGTCAACTCTATCAGAATAGAATGTCCAAATCTTTCAACAAGAGAGTCAAGCTGAGATAGTTCACACCGGAGCAATTGGAGTTAAAGAAAAATTTTTCTGCATTAGGATGAAGCCAAAGGGAAGTTCTCTACCAACTGGCAGGGCCCATACATGGTTCACCGAGTTTTGATAGGAGAAGCCCTCATACTTGCAGAAATGAACAAAGAAGTCTGGCCAAAGCCGATTAATTCAGATGCAACCAAACATTACTATGTGTAATATTTATGTTTTCCCCATATAGTGAAAAGTGAACTATGCCTGACCTGATTCCCATTTAAGAGGGGATACAGAGGCAGCCCTATAAATTGGTCACAATTTAATAAATTTTCATTCCCTTCCGCCCTCCTCCCGAAATTGGAAACTTGGGTAGAATTTTAAGGACCCTCAAAATTCCGAAATAATTTCAGTCGATCGTTGCGCGAGCAGTAACCAGAAATGTCAACCCATCAAACTGAGGTAGAATTTTGAGGAGGACCCTTAAAATTCTGTAGAAAGAGCGGATGCCATATCCTGAATTGCGTCACAATCGTCAGTTCATCTAAAAACTATTTTAATTATACATTTATGTCATACTTTTACAAAATCATGCATGTCTATCATTGAAACTGCTTTGTTTAGAAACGCTACCACGATAATACAAATATTATCACTAGATCAAAGCTGAACAAGCCAAGAAAAGCTAGCGGGTATACGAACTAACCTTTCCCCCTTTACAAAACTTATGATTTTTCTTTGGATGCAGGCACAAGGATTGCAAAATCATTAAAACATACTACACGCTCATGGGACAAAAATTGTACAAGAATACGACTCTCTGAACCGTTACACTCGCCAACATTTGCTATCAGTGTCCACCCATAATGTTTCGCATGTCACAGTGCTCCCATTAATCACAACTTCGCAATCTGTTATCAGCTAAGAAAGCTCTACTGTCATTTGTTATTTTATTTCTTGCATAAGGCGACTATTCTGCCTTCCTAGGTTAAGCTCTACCTCTATTTAATCTGCATTCATAAGGATACCATTCTGCCTTCCAACTTGCATAAGGCTAAGCTTTCCGAGGTTAAGCTCTACCTCTATTACATCTGCATTGCATAAGGCTACTATTCTACCTTCCGAGGTTAAGTTCTACCTCTATATGCATATGCATTGTATAAGGCTACCATTATATCTTCCAACTTGCATAAGGCTACTATTTTGCCTTCCGAGGTTAAGCTCTACCTCTATCTGCATCTATATTGCATAAGACTACCACTCTACCTTCCGAGACTAAACACTATCTTTATCTACATTGCAAGGCTGAAAGATCGCCACATTGCACGGCTGAAAGATTGCCATATTGCACGGCTAAAAGATCGCCACATTGTACGACTGAAAGATCGCCACATTGCATGGTTGAAAGATTGCCACATTGCACGACTGAAAGATCGCCACATGCTACTGCATCCTTCATGGGCTGATAAATTATCAACTCATCCAAAGGCGTCATCATTCGGAGGAACCATCTTCATAGTCCGAGAACACCATGTCATGGCCCAAGGATCCCATTCAATCTTTTGCATATCATTAGTCAAAGGCGTCATGGTATAGAGGCATCATCCTCATAGCCCGAGAACATCATCTCATAGCCTGTGAATCCTTTATTATATGCTTCATAGCCCAGGACATCATGGTCTAAAGACGTCATCCTAACTGTTCAAAGACACATTCATGGTCCAATGGGAATTTGCATCATGTCTAAATTTACGCACAATATATGCTTGTATTACTTATTTACAGGTAAATCGTTAACAAACAACTATCCCGGCAGTAGCATTTCCACTCCAATACCTGCAGCCACTTCAAACCTAACCATTCCCTTAAGCCATTCACTCACCCGACCCAAAATATTGTGTCCGTTCTTGGAAAGTACCCGCCAGCATACTCTGGCGATGGATCCTGAACTACATATGGCCTGATTCCTATAAAACCAAGGATATGTAGGCAATTCAGAAGGCATGGTGCGGCCTGAATCTCTCAAACCATTTCGCTTGGTCAAAATTGGCTATCATATCTTTACCTAAAAACTCTTTCATTCTTTCCGGGTAAAGAGGGGCAACTGTTGGCACCTAATTTTTTCCCTATATATATTTTTATATGCAAAATAACTTCAAAATAGCATATATATATATATATATATATATATATATATATATATATATATATATATATGTGTGTGTGTGTGTGTGTGTGTGTGTGTGTGTGTGTGTGTGTGTGTGTGTGTGTGTGTGTGTGTGTGTGTGTGTGTGTGTGTGTGTTGTGTGTGTGTGTGAGTAAGCATGTAAAAACATTTATTATTATTTTCATAAATTTTAAGGCTTTTTCAATCAATTTATTTCCCTTGTTTATCTATAAAACCCAATAATCATCTCCAGAATTATTATTTTTTGATAAATCATCTACCGGATTTTAATCTTTATACTAAAATATAGCTAATATAAGTTTTTCATATTTTTACAAATTTATTTAATATTTTTCAAAGCTAAAGTGTATAATTGCAATACTAGCCTCTTTTAAGATCTAATTGTGTTTATATTCATAGAATCAAGTCCTATATTTTTAAAATGTTAATTTTATGTTCTAAATAATATTAGCACCTTCAATTTATTTTAAAAAATTAATTTACTATTTTTATAAATTTTAATGGGGAAAATTGACTATTTAAATAATAGCCAAACTACATTTCAATTATAGCCTAAATCCTACCCCAATTCCCAACCCACTTCCCAACCCAATTAAACCCACCGGACCAGGCCCAAACCCAATTTCATAAACTAACCCACTTACCCGCTTTAATCCATACCGTTGATCACTCAAATTAACGCCCAATACTTGCACTTTCCATTTTTAACCTCAAACGACCCCTTACCCTACCCTATTTTTCACCTACCGCCACCCTTGAATCCCTCTTCTCTCTCAACTCTCTCTGAAACTCTCATGAACCCTAGTCACCGCCATCTAAACCCACCCTAATATCTACCTAATCCATGCCCCCCGTGATCATTTGGAACTTGTACTGACCTTCTATGGCTCATGGGTGTTTAATTCTGTGGGTTTCATGGCTAGTCCTTGAAAGAATCTGGTCCAGTCTTGCTCAACTGTTGTCATGGCCTTTCTCCGGCCATTCATGGCCTTTTCAAGGCTAATTCTTGACTTTTCTGGTAGATCGTTAACTTTCGAGATCTTTCTCGTTTCTTTTGCATTTTCTGAAACCCTAATCTCTAAGACATTCTGATTTCTTTCAGATATACCTAAGATTTGTACTTACTATGAACTTTTATGTGTTTTCTCGAAGGTTCTTCAACTTTTCTTTCAAAACGACTCTTCGTTTTCCAACGATTAGGGTTTTCCTTTAAGTTTTCTTCTCTGATCTTAATGTTGTTTGAGGATTTTGCTATTTGCTCATGTTGTTCTTCTATCTATTTCAGCACGTTAAAAACCCTAGTTCTTTTAGTCTTATCCGATTTCTCGAAATTATTTGTTTAAATATATACTTGCTTGATTAGTTATTCGTTCTTCTTTGACTTGTCTGATTCTGAGTTTTACTATCTTAACTCGATTTTTGTTGAAACCCCAACTTCTCAAAAAGTTTCTTCACCTGCTACTGTGAGACCTTTACATATTTTTTGACTTCTTTTACCTGATACCATATTTTTCTTCATTGTTGATTCTATATGACTTGAGCTACTTGGCTACTATGCCTCAAATGTTTGCTTTACTGCTGAATCCTAGCTTACTTTTTCTATCTACACTTTGATTTTTACTGGTATGTCCTAGTTAATTTTCAAGCATCAACAACAACATATTTCTGTAATTGTTTCAACTTCTTTCATGCTTGTCCACAGCTGCTTATGTTTCTACAATCAAGTTACATTACTAGCATGTAGCAATGTGTTCCCTTCCCTTGGTTATGTTAATGCTCTCCCATGTGTATGAATCCCAAACCCCACATCCCCTCTTTGTGTTTGTATTCTCTGGCTTGTTTGTGAGCATTCCTGCATCATCTATTGCTGTGCATGTCCAAACCTGACCCCTCATAGGGTCATATGCTTCATGCAATGTATTACTAAAATCCCTGACCCCTTTGTGTAACTACTGATTCTATGTACTACTGTTTTCACATCACCCTTATCACTTACTATTTCCCAGTCAAGTTTTAGATAAATATCTGTATTCTGCACTTTCACTATATTCTTAGAACCTAAGTACTGCCCCTCTTGTGTAAGCCTTGCCTTGGGACCTTGATCTCCCTCTAAACTTGGACACATAAGGACTGGCCCTTCCACACTGCACTCATCTCTATCTGGTTATGCAAACTTGGGTGTAAGCACTGCCTGGGGTCACTTGAGACCCTTAGGGAACTTTGACACACCCAGGTCTGAGAAAGGCTTTGAAACAAGTGGCATTTGAGGTGGTTTATTACACAATTCTGATAGGAAGTCATAATCACGCTTCCTACGGTTGTAACTTTCTATTTTACACATTTTTGATGTAATTTAATGTTTGGTCTTTAATAATTTGTAAACAAATATTGGGGTTGGATAGAAAAAGGAACGGAGTAATTATGTATGTTTTAGCTATTAGGAGGGTAGATGACATGCCTATAGGATCTGCTTCCAAATTCTGCATGTTTTAATTCTACACGTAGCTAACATGCCTATAGGATCTATTTTTAATAAGTTTACATATTTCACATTTAGATATCTGGTCTATAGGATCTATTTAATAAAGTTCTGCATGTTTACTCACCATATTTAGAAATTATGCCTATAGAGTCTAATGGCTATAATCATACATCATGCCCATAAAGTTAAAATCAGTTTCTAAACTAGATGTCATGCCTACAGGATTAAAATCAGTATATCTATAGAAATCATGCCTATAGAAATTTTGCAGTAAATCCTGCCTGCTTCATTTCATGTTCAATTAGATACCATGCCTATAGGACCAACAATAGAGATTATGTCTATTGGATCTGAAATCAATTTTAGTAAAAATCAGTTTGACTCGTACTGTTTTGAATCAGTTTAAACAACCTGCTCCTATCATTAATGCGGTTTAGAAAGCATGCCTATAGGATCCATACTGCATTTAAAACTATTACTGCTTTGCCATTTTGAATTAGTAATAGATATCATGCTATCATCAATACACACTTAGGCATGCCTTAGGTAATAATGATAAAATTGAATCCGTCTTTGTTTAATTAGCAACTGCTACAACCAGCAGGTAGGCCTGATTCAGACTTCTTATCTGAGTTATGTAATACATGGGTTTGCTTCAATAACTAAAACTCCCATGTGTTTATACTTTAAATTCTGACCCTAAATGTGTTTCAGTCATTCTATTTATGTGATTTTCTTGATAAGGTATATATGAGCCTCTTAGTTGTTTACATGTTTCCCCTAATATGCAGTCCTATGTGTTTTGAATGTCGCCTTAGTCTTTTTACCTTTAAAAACCCCAGAGTCAGCCTAAAACTTATAGGAGTAGTAGTCCTAAATTCCTCCGGGACTGATAGGAATAGGACGGGTAATAGCATGCAATAAGGGTCGAGACCAATCCGTGCATTAATGCCTTAATGGGGTGGAAAGGGTAGATATGGATATGATGACCAGTGCGCTAATACCACGTGTAGCCCAACTTTTTTGAGGAGCGGTTACCGGTTACTGCATTGATGTGATCTATATTACAAATAGACCTAGGATCCTTTTATATTCATTAGCATGCTTAGTTATAACTCTTTCAAAACTTTTGTTTATTTTATCATTTCCACATACTTGTGTACTAAAATCCCCTCTTAGTACTTTAACTTCCAATGAAAAATGTTCTCCGAGCCGTATATTTTTCCCTCACCCGAGTTTTGTCCCAATTGAATTTTTCCAGGAAGGTTTTTAACGAGGCAACACGGAGAATGTTTCAAGTTAAAGTATGTTGAAGGTGCAGACTAATAGATTCATTGTCCGACCTCTTGATACTTCTCCAGGTTGCCCAATGAAGGGATTAAATAGATTGGGACTGGAATACCGGTCTAAAAAGCATGTAAGTTTCTCCAAGTTTATAGAAGCAAAACAAGAGTATAATGGAATCCACTTACGTTCACTAAACCGACAATATAACTCACACTCGACCTTGTTTGAATTAACCAAATTTACATTTGACCTCGCTCGAATTAACTCATATTCGACTTTGCTCGAATCACATTCGACCTTGCTCGAACTAACAATTCGACCTTGTTCGAATTAATTAAATGTCATCGACCTCGCTCGAATTAACACATTTGACCTTATTCGAATTAATTAAAGTGGCATTCGACCTCGCTCAAATTAATACATTCGACCTTGTTCGAATTAATTAAAGTGACATCCGACCTCGCTCGAATTAACTCACATTCAACCTTGTTCGAATTAACTAAAGTGACATTCGACCTTGCTTAAACCAACTCATATTCGATCAGGAAAATACCTCAATTGAGCCTATTTTTAGTTGGACACTTCAAACCTTGAATAAAATAAGTCAACTAAACACCCAACCTTGTCAACCCACCTCACGTGAAATACACTCTCGATTCACCTCCTTCGGATTCCTCTCCTTCATTTTGGATGGTATAGTGCCCGGAGTAATATTTTAGGATGAATGTTTGATGGACCGATAGTGTGGGGGCTGGGTAAACATTAGTTAGTAATTTAAGCCATTCATGTGCTGAAATTGGATCGAGAAACACACGATATGCCATATCAGCATGAGGTGTTTAATTAACTTATTTTATTGAAGGCTTAAGTGTCCAGCTAAAATAGGTTCCATTAAGGTGTTTGCCTGATATTAGGATAAATTAACATGACTGTTTATGTATTTCGTCTATTTTATCCTTTATTTCATTTTTAGGAGGCTTATTTAAGAAAATTAAAACCACAAAAAGCATCACACTTTTAGATATTAGTTTTACTTTTATTTACAAAGAAAAAATTCACAAAAAGTATGTGTTTTTCTTGTGACAAGTTAGTATTTTGTAAGTCTTTTCATTAATTTCTTATATTGTTTTAGGTCTAAGAATAGTTAGTTAATATTTTATTTCTGTTATAAAATAATACAAGAACAAGAACAATATTGTAGAGCAAGGTAGGGAGAGGAGAATTCTTATTGATATTTTGGGATAATTTACAATGGGGTAAGACCCCTCTATTTATATGAAGATAAATGACTTAGCCTCAAACTAAAACTCTTCTATAAGATAGACATTCACCCTAATTAGAGTTCTATTCTTAACACTCCCCCTTGAATGTCTACTCAATAAATAATGTGCCTCGTTAAAACCTTAACTGAAATAAAACCCAATGGGAAAAAAATTTTAGAAAAGGGAAAAGAGTACACATATTTAGAAATGCGCCTATTGGTTGCCTCGTTAAAAACCTTGCAAGGAAAACCCAGTGGGACAAAAACCTTGTAAGGGAAAAAGAGTGCAACGCGCATCAACTCCCTCTGAAGAGAGCATCAATTCACATCCTTGAGTCTTCGCATCCCAATCTTGTGCACTAGCTTCAAGAGATCGTTAGTAGATATTTGATAAATAAATCAGCCATATTAACTATAATGAATATTTGCACCTTGAAATCATAACTCGTGATAGATATATAATGTCTTCACAAATATCGTGGAATGGCTCTTCAATATTTCCATAGAGATATCCTCGCCATCACATTATCATAGTTATAGCAAGATATATTTGTGCATAAATTGCATTAAGGAAGTGGTACCTCAAGATCAAGAATTGTAGATTCTTCAAGCAACTTAAATCCTTCATTGGTTGTCATATAAGTTAAGTCATATAAGTCATATAATAGACTTTAGATGCATATCAAGTTTTCATGTCATGCTAAACAAATAAGATATCGAAAACTGATTACACATACCATTGACTTTATACTTTCAAGTATTCGAACTACATGTCCAAAATTACATGTCTTTCATATGGATCAATTCTACTTGAATTGTATCTCTTCCATTTGGCCAATATTTTTGTTTGTATTCGACAAACATAAGATCCTCATCGATATTTAGCGCTATCATAGATGTCGTCGACGAACCATTTATATCGGTTCCAGTAAATTTTCATAAAGACATAACATGGAGATCTCTTCATTCATACATTCAGGTACCTGAATATCTCATGAGATTTTATGAAGTGTTATGTCATGTGATCTTCTAGATCACTTGCCTCCTTATTATGATCACTTTGATCATTTGCTCATCTTCTTTATTAAGAAGTTCTTTTGAAACCGATTTGTCTATACGCTTTAAGCGTATCAAAGACTTTGTCCTTCTAGGACTTAATATGAGCACTTGCAGTGAGAATATAGTTACTTTCTTTGGGTCAGCAAATGCGTATGGCATGCTTTGAAATATGATGCAATTGAATTATCCTTTTATGAACTTCAAGTTCATATTATGATATTCGAGGATCTATATATACAAATGATAATTCATCCCATGTAACCTTTTCTTAAGTGTTTATCATGTCTCCCCCTCATGTTAGGAAAACTAACTTGTTTCCTCAATTCTGGAAAATCATCTTTGTGCATTATCATGTTAATATACACAGCACATTAATAATAATAAGATTAAATTATTTGGTTCCTGACCCTGAACCACTTGTGAGGGGAGAATATAATATACTCTCGTGTATAGCGTATATCAAATTGATATAGATAACTTTGTTCTCATAAGCAATAATTTAGCTATTAAATGGAGGCACTCAATAAATTATTTTGCTAAACCAACTATAATGTAAACCAACTTATCAAGATGAACTATCTTGAATAGAAAATCTGGAAATTATGCTCGAAATTAGATTACTGAGCAATTTACCTCGCAAGCACCGGCCAGGTTGCAGGTTAATATTAATCGCACATGTAACCATATCATAGATGCATCATATGTGGTATACATGGCAGGTGAATGGGCCCATATTCACCTTTGATATTTCCAGAATTTATGGGATTCAACCCGAACTCTTTAGTTGGTCAAATAATTAATGAGAACAAGTAATACAAGAGAATCCGTAAAGAACTTTCTAGTTCTTTAATATTTACCCATGTGAATTCTCTATTATTGCACATCATACTTAAATTGATATGGCTAACCCGAATGCCAACTGAATAAATTATCAATATTGATAAACTTCAAATTTACACCATGACATGTGCAATTATCAATAAACTTCAAGTTTATTATGATATGGGTTTTTATACCAATAAATATCCACTTTATTGTGGCATTCTTTTGTTTGTGTAGTACAAACTGGAGAATGAAGCGGGTAGCTTTTCATATACAAATTATCCCGCTACAAGTTGTAGTAATAGAAGATATCAAATTTTTCCTTTATTTATAATATAATCAACCACTTTCACATATACTTTGGAAATTGAATAAGTTTCTTTGAGACTTACTACAACACAATACCTTATTGGTAATCAATTGTGTTTCTCCAACATAGTAATAATTGGCTCTTCTAGAGCTCTCAATTAATTTTGTACTACCACAAATTCATCAACATCCATATGGTGAATATCTTCTTTAAAGAGAAAGTTATACCATTATGGTCATGGTCAAAATTATATGCAAGATATGTTTCTTGTATTATCGTTGTCCTTTAATAATCATCTTTCCAAAATATTTTGGCGTACAATAGGTACGTGACTAATGATCATACATGCCATAATAATGACATTATTTTCATATATCATCTCAAACCTCCTTCTAGAGGTGATGTGGTATATTCACTACCACTAGCACGTTCATATTCTTCCAAGAATGAATATGTATTCATAAATCATATGTTGTCACATTCACACCATGAATGGATCATAATCATCTGTATGTGCTATATAAAATCTCATGTCAAATGTTACTATCATAAAGTGAAAGATTATTTTGAGAATCTTTATTATTCTCATTAACAGAATGATGACGATTATAATTTCGTCTATTGCCATGTCGATATACATTGATACATTCATGGTAATAATTTTGTCTTCTTTTAGACTTATCACATACTGCTATCACATTCTCTACGAGGATATGTAATTTTGTTATCCTTTTCAAATTCGTAAATGCGTCTGGCATTTAATTTGCTATTCTTTGCAAATGAATAATCTTTTACACATCTTTTTCACAAATAGAGGTATGTGGATCAAGATGAGATAATGATGGATTTTTCCGCAAAATTTCCCGTTTGGTTTCACCAATTTCTCCCCCTAATTTTGGGAAAAGTGTCTAATCGAATTGACAGTCTGCAAATCGTGCAGTGAACAAATCCCCTGTCAATGTTTCGAGGTAGAGAATAATGGAGGGCGATTCAAACCCAACATATATTCCTAACCTTCTTTGCAGATCCATTTTGGTGCGATATGGCGGTGCTACAGGCACATATACTGCGCATCCAAAAATTCTTAAATGGGATATATTAGGTTCATGACCCAAAACTAATTGCAACGGGGAATATTTGTGATAATTCGTCGGTCTGAGACGAACTAGCATTGCTGCATGCAAAATGGCGTGACCCCAAACCGAAGTGGGCAGCCTCGTTTTCATGAGTAAATGAGGTATTCAAGATTATTCTCATCTATTGTCTCAATATGATATCCATTTTGACTGATATCTTTAAAACTCAACAAGTTTCTCTTGGACTTGGAGGAGAACATCTCTATGATAAATATTGTTCCTTTATGCAGAGTTATAGTTGCTCTTCCGGAGCCTTCAGTCAATTTACTACTACCAGAAATTGTAGTAACATCTGCCTTACACATACTTAAATGAGAGAAATATTTCTTCTCTTTGAATATCGTATGTGTGGTACATGAATCAATTAAACAAATAATTTAAAATAATATACATAGCCATGCCTTAAGTACTGATTCATGTATCCAAGTGTATTACAAAATGAGTTTTCATCCTCTATTTATAGTACAACATAGAGGTATACCAAAAGAATTTCATAAGTATGTCATTAAGTATTTGAGATCATGGAGGAAGATCATGGGTAAATTATGAAGGTATGAGAGTTACAACAATAATGGTGAGAAGTAGTGGGGATTATCTACATAATGGAGAAGAGTAGTGAGAGTAACTTCTTTAGGAGTTATAGACATCCACTACAAAGTATAATATTTCATAACATAAACAATAATGTATTACAAACAATCTAGGCCGAAACTGATATGGTTAATAATTAAGGGACGATATGATCACCATGTAAACAAACAATAAGTCACCACCACACAAAAATTAAATTCTGGTACTCATATTTTCCTTGAAATTGATAAACTAGGAATCAAGTAGATTAATATATCTTAGATCCAAAGAACTTTGATTTTAAATTCATGATGGGCTAACAGGTGTTGAACGAATGCAAATCATTGGTCAAAGATTTTCTAATCTCGTTGGCTTAGAGATTGAATTCTCAATTCTACTTATTTACACATCATGAGAAAATAAATATGTTCTTACAGTTTCGCTGAAAACTGTTCTTAACTAAAGCTACGGTGATTTCAGTTGTACTAGTAAAGGAAGATTTCCAGTTCAAATATCATGCTCGGATACCACATATTAGCGTAAACTATAATTCATACCAGGATCATGAACATGATAATTTTACATATAGTCGTCATAAGAAACATACCTGAAGCGGAATTCATCATCTTGAAGCGGAAGAGTTATTTATTTTACACAAAGTAGCACTTAATTTCTTACAACTATATTCTGTGTTTGAACGTGCAAAGAAGGTCAGCGTGGTAAACCAGCCGGCAAACTCGTATAAGAAGATAATGTACCGTGATGGTTAGAGACTCGTGCTCATTCTCTTCGCGTACTTAGTTTTGCCATAAATTTGAATACTTCAAAGCTTTTTCCTGCAGAACTTGAATAAAGGATTCAAGTACCTAGCACACTGCTTAAAAGTAGCAACCATTGATTTCCCTTTAGCTGTCCGCTTTTCAGCCTCAGTCATCTCATCAAGTTCCTAATTCCACTCATTCAACAACTTCTTAAAGAACACCAAAATCTTACCCGTTTCTTCAATTCCACAATATCTCTCAGAAAATCATTTATTTGTCCCTCAGTCATGTCACTATCATCAACTTCAAACAATCCAGCTTTTAATACAAACTTCAACCGATCGAGCCTCGCCACATCATCTTCTCCGAACAAAGTCACCGGTTGTTTCAGAAACCTAAGGCGGCGAATCACCTCCTGTCGCTTAAGGTTTAAGTCATCGATTTTTTTTTGCTCGTCGGTTAGTGCTTTGGAAGCCGAAGAAGATGATGAATCCTACTTGAGGGACTGGATGTCGTTTTTGGAGTTTGATTTTGACGAGAATTTATCGGTAGGGTTCTGTTGCTGTTCTAATTGCTTTTGACGGAGGGATTTGGCTTCCGCTTCACGTTTTTCCTCTTCGCGAATTCTCTGGAGGCGTTTCTGTTCGATTTTCGATCGCTTGAAAACTTTCCGTCCACCGACGTCTTGGGCTAAGCTTTGCCGTCGTTTCTCCAATTCCTGTTTCAGTATATCCATTGGTCCGATACCGTGTAGGGTTTCTCCTGCTTTAATCTGCGAATGGAAGAGATGATCGGTATACTGGAGGAGAAGTGGTTATTCTAATTATAGAAAAATTGATTTCAAATAAACTTCTTGAGACGGTAGAGTCTCGTGCTGATAACGTGTTATAAAATAATACAAGAACAAGAATAATATTGTAGAGCAAGGTAGGGAGAGGAGAATTCTTATTGATATTTTGGGATAATTTACAATGGGTTAAGACCCCTCTATTTATAGGAACATAAATGACTTAGCTTCAAACTAAAACTCTTCTATAAGATAGACATTCGAGTTCTATTCTTAACAATTTCACTATTTTAATTTAGTAGGATACTATTTTAGTTTTATTTGTTATATTCTTTAAAAGAAATTAAAAGAGGAAAAAGGAGCGAAAAAGGGGTTGCTGCCGTCTTTCTTCGATTTCATCTTCCTTCCCTTAGTTTTAGCCATTGAACACAGCGTTTCTCTACTATCCAATGACCTCTGTTTTCCTCCATTAAAGCACTCCAAAACTACCCTTTCTTCCACCGAAACCTCCAAATCTCAGCCGAAAACAGCCCCCAAAATCACCAAAAATCAGCTCCTTTCTTCCACCAGAAAATACCTCAAACCAGCTCAAATCCCACCCCAAAAGTTCTCCCCGAAAAAGCCCAAAAGAAGCTCCAAAACCAGCCACCAGTTCACCGATTTTTTCAAGGTCGCAAGTTGCGATTTTTCGTCGAGGTTCCGTCGCCGGTTCGAATTTCCAATCAGTAGCTCGTTTGAGTGTTGCTGTTTCTTTTGGTGCACGCTCCTTTGCATACGTAGCAAATTCAGCAATAAAGGTTCGCGTTTCTTCATTCTTCTTTACTATTATTTAGCTCACTTTGTTACTCTTTCTCATTACTCTATTTGTTCTATGAAAAATCCTCTGTTTTCGCTATTTTTTGTGTGTGGAAGGACAATGGATTTCGCTTGAAATTGAAGCCGTCCCTTACCGAGATGCTATTTTGCAAGAAAAGAAAAACTCTAGGCGAGCAATGTGCTGTGAATTGTCAGTCATCACGTTAAGTTTTTGGTGAAATCAACAAGTTCCTTTGTCTACTTGAATTTTTGGAAAATCGTGATTGAACTTGAATTGGATTGGATTGGTAAATTGGTTTGGCTTTGCGAATCATTATTAAGAAAAATTGTGATTTATGAACTGAATTGAATTTTACTAGAGATTGATACTATAGATTGTGTTCACTATACAAAAATTCGTTCGAACGATAGTGAAGTAAATTATGTTCGGAATGATAGTTTGATACTAATAAATTGTTATTCTGCAATTGTTTTTTATTTATATTTTAACTTATATTGTTTGGTTTTACGTTGTTATGACTGGCAAGTTTCTGTGGTTTAGCGGACCTCAATTCCCGTGCCCACCATTTCTATTAATATACTATGTCTTTGGTTTTGTTTTTGTACTGATTGTTTTTTATCTTATTCTTGAATGTTTTAGGAAAAGAAATGTCTTCGCTTACAGTATGGAGCTAAAATGGGTTTATTCATAAACCAAATTGGAGAAGCTTTCATGGCAATTCTTGAATAAGTTTCTGAATAACATATAATGGCTAGTTTCTGAAATTTCTGCGCTGCCCATTTGAAGGTATGCTGAAAAGGCCGAAACTTTTGATTCACATACGTGAAGAGCTAGGAACTCTGTATAAGAACCCTTCTTTCGCATTTTGTACTTGTATGACTGATGACAAGTGTGGTAACACTAAAGGCAGTGGTGGGTCGGAGTCCGAGAATGAATGGGAAAGATTGCTTAAGCCTTTTAACCTCAAGCAACTCCGAAGATCACTTAACAAAATTACCCCGTATCAGCTCAATAAATTATTGGCACTGCCTTTGGATGTACCAACATCGATGGAGCTATTCCAGTGGGCCGGTAGCCAGATGAGCTATTGCCACTCATTTGATGTCTACTATACTTTGATTGACAAACTTGGGGCTGCCAAGGAATTTAAGATTATAGATAGATTGTTATTACAGATGAAAGATGAAGGGATAGTTTTCAAAGAGTCCCTCTTTATTGTGATAATGAAGCATTATGGAAGAGCTGGTTTACCAGGACAGGCAACTAGAATACTGTTGGATATGTGGAATACTTTCTCTTGTGAACCCACATTTAAGTCATACAATCAAGTATTGGATATTCTGTTGGCTGAAAATTGTCCAAAAGTTGCTCCGAATGTGTTTTATGAAATGTTAGGGAAAGGTATTTCTCCTTCTGTATTCACTTTTTCTCGAGTGATACAAGCATTATGTATAGTCAATGAGGTAGACTCTGCTTGTTCACTTCTTAGAGACATGACAAAACATGGGTGTGTACCAAATTCGGTGATTTACCAGATACTTATTCGTGCACTTTCAAAGTCTGATAGGGTAAATGATGCATTGAAACTTTTGGAAGAGATGTTTCTTATGGGTTGCATACCCGATATCAATACTTTCAATGACATTATCCATGGGCTTTGTCGTGCTGATAGGATTCGTGAGGCTGCAAAATTGGTGGATCGGATGCTTCTCCGAGGTTTCACCCCCAATGCTATAACTTATGGCTCTTTGATGCATGCTTTATGTCGAACAGGGCGAGTTGATGAAGCAAGGGTTCTTCTCAACAAAGCACCTGAACAGAATAATATCATCTTTAATATGTTGATTAATGGCTATGTGACTAATGGGCGGTTCGATGAAGCAAAAGCCATTCTGAAAGAGAACATGTTGATTAAAGGTTATCAACCAGATGTTTATACATACAACATTCTGATTCGAGGTCTTTGCAAGAAGGGATCTTTGTCTTCGGCTCATGAAGTTGTAAAAGAAATGTCATCCAAAGGTTGCCAGCCCAATGTGATCACGTACACAACCTTGATTGATGGCTTCTCCAAGGCTGGCCGTCTACAGGAAGCTTATGACCTTGTTACTGAGATGTCAGCAAAAGGTCTCAGCCTAACCATAGTGGGTTTTAACTCTCTTATATCAGCTTTGTGTAAACAAGGAATGATTCGACAGGCATTAGAAATTTTTGGTGATATGTCGAGCAAAGGATGTAAACCAGACATTTTCACATTCAATGCGTTGATTTCAGGTTTTTGCAAGGTAGACAAGATGGGTGAAGCATTGGGGATGTATCAAGATATGTTCCTTGAGGGAGTTATTGCCAATACAGTTACCTACAACACATTGATTCATGCTTTCTTGAGGAAAGGTAAAACCCAAGAGGCACTTAAGCTTGTGAATGATATGTTATTCAGAGGATGTCCCCTTGATGAAATCACATACAATGGCCTCGTAAAAGCACTTTGCAATGATGGAGAAATTGAGAGAGCAGTTGGACTTTTTGAAGAAATGTTGATAAAGGGAATAAAACCTAATCATGTAACATGCAACATCTTGGTCAATGGCTTTTGTAGAATAGGGAAGGTTCAAAATGCCCTTGAGTTTCTGAGAGACCTGGTACATCGTGGATTGACACCTGATATAGTCACGTACAACAGTCTGATAAATGGCTTTTGTAACAATGGTCGAATTCGAGAAGCTCACAACCTCTTTGAAAAATTACAAGTTGAAGGAGTTTGTGCGGATACTTTCACTTATAACACCTTGATTTCTTCCTATTGTAAAATGCACATGCTTGATGATGCTTATACCCTGCTTACTAGGGGCATAGCTGTTGGTTTCATTCCCAATAATGTCACATGGTACATACTCGTCAGAAATTTTGTTCGAAAGAGTTATGAGTCGGTAAGTAATGAGTTAGGTTAGTCAATATGAGCAAGAATTGAGGGCGGCTAGACATCTCTAATGAGTTAGGTTAGAAATATACCACCTGAGCACATATTTCAGAAATTGTCTTGTTTTGATATCAATTACATAACCATGACATTTTACTTTATATGCTCGCACCTCTTCTTTCTCTTTCCTTTTTCTTTGTAGTGGGGGGTGGGGGGATTTTCATTGGTTCACCTCATAGATGATGCTTGTGATTTGTATCCAGTAATAGAAGGATTCTTTGTGATGTTGTTCAAAGAATCTTGTGAAGCTTGAGCTTTTTCCCCATCTTATCTCTAGAGAAACTTGACGTAGCAGATGATGTCTATGAAATTTAATCTTGTTATCGCTAACATTATTTAGCTGATATGAAGCAAGCCAAGGATAACAATTGGGGTAAATTAGAGCAATCATATCTACCCTGATTATCAGCTGTTAATAAAAAATGCAGATCTGGTACTGGTGCTGAAATAAACACTGACCAGAATATTCCCAGACAGTGCATTTCTGTTTTACTTTCTGCATGATGGAGGTATATTATGCACAAAGTCTGGCTTCATTTTGCTGTGTTGAGCACTTCCAAATCTGGGAAGTTCACCAAACAGTGCATGAGGTCGAATGTGTCACCAAGTTGTGGTAACAACAGCTTGACCTTTGAAGCATCTTTTGTCATTGAGAATCCATAATATCTGTTCTGTCTTCTCTCCCCCCAGGTACCTTCTCTTCTATCCCAAAGTCAAATAGCAAATAAGAGTCCCTCGTGGAAGATTCTTAAATGTTGAGGTGACTCTCCCTGTCTTATATAAATTTGTTTCTAGTTGCTTTATATTTGAACTTATACCTTGCTTCTACAAGTACTTTGTGTAGCTTCTTTGTCATTGCAATTGTTGAATTTGATTCTTTCTTCTTTTTTCTTGTGAACTTTGTCTTGGATGTCGTAAAATCATCTCCAGGCAAATGGGAAGTCGAAAAAGTTCCCCATAGAACGCGAGTGTTGAGGCTTTCATCAAAACAAAGAGAGAGGCCCAGCTGGTGCTTTTTCTTGTGCTAGCCAGGTTGGACAAGACCTCCTTCTTCTCCCTCTCTTTTTGCTGCTGCATTGTTGCACTTGTTGGGGTTATGCATTGATATGAACTTGAAGCAAAATATTCTTTTAGCATCATTCATTTCTCTTTCAGCTTCCGCAGGGTTCACAAGCTGAAAAGAAGAGATGAAAATAATGACATAGGAAGTTATGACTGATCAAACTTAAAAAGATTGAGCAATCAATATTTTAACATTATGTAAAAAGGTCTTACTTATTTCTTTCTTGTCAAGTAGTGTCAAAAAGGGATCATTGAAACTAAAACCAGCAACTATAACTAACATTTGGTACCAACAATATAAAATTACCCAAAATATAAGCATATTTCTATTTTAGGCTACATCGGGAACATTGTTAAATAATGTCCTGTTAAAGAACCAAAAGGCAAGGAAAAGTTAGAAGAATGAGATGCTTACACTTGAATATGAATATATGATCTAATAACAAATAAATTTGTATATCCCGAACAGTCACTCACTTTCATATAAAGTGCCAATGAACTTTCTGATGCTGAATAGTCTTTTGAATGTACCGGCAAAAAGGAAACTCCTCTGACAGACAAACAAAGTATAAGCTTCTATTATTAATAAAATGGTATAAATTATAGTAGAAAGTAGTAAACTGTAATACTGCATAACAAGTTGTTAACATCATATACATCTACAAATGCCCGTTCAAGGGACTTAGAGTTGCTACCAAGTTATAAACTTTTCATTGAAACATTTGATAGCATGTAGCTCTTCAGAATTCCTAACAATTGATAACCGGAGAAGCATTAGATATGGAAACATCATAATTTCTCCATAGACATTTTTCTAATGCATTAATTAAACAACTCTTGAAGATTTGATATGAGTAAATTGACAACCAGAACAACTTAGTCTCTCCATGCAGTGTAATGATCAACCTCTTTGTGATGGTTATCTGAAAAAGAATAGTGTTGCAACCAAACGAATCATGACTTTAAGCAACAAAGATACAAATGTGACAATAGAAACCAAAACTTATGCGGATGCTAAGCCTGCAGTAACTGAAGCGGCTTTGCTAGTAGTACTGGAGAAGTTCTTTGAAGTGGTTTTGAACCTTCCCCCTGTAAATAGGTAAGAACATCTCTTGAGATAATTTCTGTTTCCAGAATTGCCTTTTCTGCGAGTGGTTGTGATAAAATGTTTTTAAGCCTGTAATAATTAATAAAAGTACCAAAATTGTATCTGCATTTCGTCTTTGTGCTCACCTATGAAGTAGACCTTGTCAATGTCATGTCCACTCTCCAGTGGATTGCAATTAGTACATGTAGCAAATGCCAAAGATAGGTCCCTCTATGTACTTCCATTGATCTTTGGATGAAATTGCAGGAGACTTTTTTTTAAAGATCTATTGACATGTCGGCAATCAAGTTGCCCACAATTGTACATATACAGAAGTGCAGACACAGTCATTCCTGCGGTTTCTCTTGAGTCCTTTGTAGAGGAGCAATGAAGAACTGGTCGCAATGCAACTTCATTTCTACACCTCATGTTGATCATTTCAGAAATGACCCAGAATTATATACTTTACAGCTTACCAATTTCTTCAGGACTCTGTTCTAAGCTCTTGCAAAAAAGTTTTCCTGAATAATTCCTAACCACATTCTTTCTTTTAGCCTTTTCTTCACTTTTTACCAAATACTTTGTAAAACTTCTGTTTTCCAATTTTAAAACAGATATACATTTAAAATACATTGGTGTAGGTTTGTTAAATATACAGTAAAATAAGATTCTTTTATTTTATTTTTAGTTGCATCTATAGTCTTTCAGCAATGAAGTGGTTGCATTGTAAGTTTGTAACCCAATTTTATATATTAATGTAATTATGCTACATGTCATTCTTGATAATCTTGCCATTGACCCTTTCTCCTTGGTAAGAACACAGCTCGACATAGGAAAGAAACTATAAATATGCATAACCCTAACAACAGATTCTACTCTGTATTTCAATATCTTAAATTGTTTATCCACTTCTTTAGGATTGTAAAAAATGATGACTCCTTGCTAAGAATTTTTTAGTATTTTATCCATGTTTCTGGAATGTGTTTTATAGTCAACCTCTACTTTATAAGACACTCCATGTTCTCTAATTTACAAACTTGGCTTAAAGTTTAAGAAAAATAATAAAGATTTTAAAACTTGTGAATTTAAACATGTCATAAGAACTGTCATGGGTTGCTTTCCATACATGGCCCATTGGTCGCGCCCCATGGTGACCTAGGAAGCCTCACAATGCCTAGAGCCATGGTCAGCCCCGTGGTCTTGGCTGCGCCAAGTGACAAGCGCCCATACGCCTCTGTTGCCCCACTGATGCATCTCGCCAGCGCCCAGCGGCTGGCCAATGACAACAGCGCCTCGCACGCTAACAATGTTGCGCGCACAGATCCTGATGCCTTGCCGGCGCCCAGTGGCAGGCCCATTCCAGCAGCGCCTCGCGCACAGACCCAGATCTTTTGTAATCAGCTTTCAGTCATCAATAAAATCATCATCAGCATTCAAAACTCAGTTCTCTCTCAGCTTCCGCAATTGCTCGTGACATTGATTTTCCCGCACGGCACTGACAATCTAGTCTAGCGTGAGGCGGGGACCTCATTGGCGGATAGTAACCGTACTGACATCGGTTGCTTAGCCTTACGTTACCCTTCCAAAGAATCTCAGGAAAGCGCCGCGTAACAGTTGGTATCAGAGCTTAGGCTTGACACCGGACGAGGGAACACATTTTCCCTCATCACCATTTCTGACCATGGTGAATCAGGGAGCGTCTAGCATCCCTAGAGGAGACAGTTGACCGATTACGATCCATTGTGGATACGGTGCCTGATCTGAGCACCAACCTAGTGCAAAAGTTGGACGACCTAGACCGCCAAATGCGGCAGGCTGAAAATGACATTGCAAACATCAGTCGCGACTCTGAGGATGACCGGCAAACAGCACCAATTGAAACTGCCAATATTCATGGCAAATTTGAGGACCTCCAGTAGGAGCGTGCCGATGATTTAGCCCATCAGGAACAGGAGGTAGACAAACTAACGGCCATGCAGCAAGCCATAGACGACTTGACAGGCCAGCTCAATGTTGTCAATGCTGCCCTACAAATCCTGCTTCAAGGAGGCAACAACCACATCAGGGGTACTGCAAACCCGAGCATCATTCCACAAAAACTTAAGATAGCGGAGCTAAATCCACACGACGGATCCCGGGATGCTAAAGAAGTGGAAAACTTCATCTTCGACATCGAACAATACTTCGATATTGTGGGCCAGTTGGAGGAATCCAAGAAGGTAACAAGTGCTGCCATGTATCTTCAGGGCGATGCCAAACTTTGGTGGTGGGTCAAATACGAAGCCATCAAGGCCGGTGAAGATACTCTCCAGACATGGGATGAATTGAAGGCAGCCATACGCCTGCAGTTCTTCCCCGAAAATGTGGAATACAATGCAAGGAGAAAACTACGGGAGCTCCTTCACACAAAGTCAGCGAGGGAGTACGTGCGTGAATTCTTCGCGCTGATGCTGAACATACGCGACATATGGGACAAAGACAAACTCTTTGCATTCATAGAAGGTTTGAAACCTCATGCCTGTATGAAACTACAGAGACAACGGGTAGACACCCTGCCCAAGGCCATTCAAGCTGCAGAATGCCTTGGCGATTATCATTTGGGAACTCATAACGACAGGGCACAACTGCCTGTCCGAGGGGGATTCCACGGGAACCATCCCAGCAATGGTGGCCCAAGCAAAAGTGGGGGAGATCAGAGTGCATAAAAAACTAAGACTCCTCCCTCAAACAGCAACAACTCTACATCCATCAACAACAATCAGGGGAAAAAGCCTCCCTCAGAATGCCGTCATTGCGGCGGAGATTATTGGAATAATGAATGCCCATCCCTCAAGATCAATGCGCATCAAACTGTCGAGGATGAGTCAGATGCATCAGACACATAAGAAGACGACCAGATAGGCACCATCAATGCAATTGTTGGCTCTATCCCACATGCCTTAGCGGGGACCAGTGCATGTCCTGCTAAGAAAGCTCAATCACCAAGAAAAGGAAGGAAAAGATAGACGAAGGGCCTCCTACACAAGTGAGGACCCTAATGCTTGTCAAATTGAAAGTGAACGGCAAGTCCCTTCATGCGCTAATAGACACGGGGGCTACCCATAACTACTTGGCTTCAACTCAGGTAGAGCGCCTGGGTCTAATTGTGCAAAAGAGTAAAGGCCGCGTCAAGGCTATCAACTCGCCGCCCCAGACATTGGGTGGAACAGCTACAGATGTCCCAGTGAAACTTGGCCCATACAAATGAAGCATCGACCTGCACATCGGAATCATAGATGACTTCGACATAATAGTGGGTTTAGAGTTCATGAGGCAGACCAACACCATAGCAGTGCCACATGCTAACATGCTCCTAATGATTGGAGAAAACGGGGCCAAGCCCTGCACCATACCATGCAGCCCCATAAATATGTCCACCGGGGACATCTCGGCCTTGCAGTTGGAGAAGGTCGCCAACAAACATGAACCCCTGGTTCTAGCGATCCTTCGCAACAACAATCAGCCCTCATGTCATCAGCCTCAACAGACTGGTAACGCTCCTCAGCGGGTGAACACTGGTCAACCATGCCACGAGGACAAGCCGGAGCACTCATCACATATGGGATTATTGCAGCCATTACATGTCCCGTAGAGACCATGGGAAAGTGTTTCCCTCAGATTTATCAC
This sequence comes from Nicotiana benthamiana, assembly GCA_034376525.1. Lineage (NCBI taxonomy): Eukaryota > Viridiplantae > Streptophyta > Magnoliopsida > Solanales > Solanaceae > Nicotiana > Nicotiana benthamiana. The sequence continues at coordinate 23,201,101 of CM067324.1, read as the reverse complement.
GGGATTGCCCCAAGTCGGTAATCTTGCATCCATCTTGGTTGTCATAGATCAGTTTTCAAACTATGCAACTTTCATAGCAGCCCCACGAAATATCACACCAGAAGATACAGCTCGACTCTTCTTCTCACACATTGTCAAACATTGGGGACTACCCAATATTGTTAGTAGGCGTGACTTACGCTTTACTAGCAACGTTTTGGCCCATCTCTTTAAGCACTTGGGTCGACATTGAGTCACAACTCAGACGTCCATCCACCATTGGATGGCTAGACATACCGGTTCAATGACATGCTGTAGGAATATCTCCGCAACTTTGCAATTGGATCATAGAAGCATTGGATGGAGCTCTTGGATGTTTCTCAATTGTGTTTCAATTCTCAAAAGAGCCATCATACCAACAAAATCCCTTTTAAAATTGTTATCGGGTAACAACCGCTTCTCCCGCAAATAGTGAATGCATCAATCGTGCCGAAATCTCCTCGAGCTGCCAACTTCTCAAGCGAATGGGAGCGCAACATGGAGATAGTGCGGAGCTATCTTGTCAGAGCCCAAAAGCGGGCAAAAAGGTTCACCGAACAAAATTTTTGCTTTGCCCAACATCAAGCAGGGGACAAAGTAATGTTATGCATCCCAAAGCGATACTTGTTTGCAGAAAGGACTCTTGACCCTCGCCTGCAACAAAATACATCGGGCCCCTGCCCATAGAAAAACTCATTGGGAAGTGTACATATCAGGCAAAAACTCCATCATGGTGGAAGATCCATCCAGTCTTCCATGTCAGCCGCATGAAATCACTGCATCGCTACAATAGCAAACTCAAAGAACAGAAGGGCGCAGACCTCCCATCCATGAACCACCAGACTCATCATCATCAGCATCATCCTTATCATAAGGCTCCGAGGACGGCGCCAACTCAGGTGGGGGAGAATGTCATGGGTTTCTTTCCATACATGCCCCATGACCCCTTGGTCGCGCCCCATGGTGACCTAGGAAGCCTCACAATGCCTAGCGCCATGGTCGGCCCCGTGGTCTTGGCTGCGCCAAGTGACAAGCACACATGCGCCTCTATTGCCCCATCGATGCATCTCGCCAGTGCCCAGCGGCTGGCCAATGACAACAGCGCCTCGCGCACTGACAATGCTACGCGTGCAGATCCTGATGCCTTGCTGGCGCCTAGTGGCAGGCCCATTCCAGGAGCGCCTCGCGCACAGACCCGGATGCCAAGCTCCAGCGCCCAGCCGAAGGCAAACACAACAAGTGTCGCGCGCGCCCACAGCACCGCGCGCGCAGACCCTGACCCGCAAGATAAAGTTGCTGCCATCAGACATGTTTGTACATTGTAATAAACTAAGTCTTCTTTCATTGTTATTCTAGGCTAGCTTTACTTCATTTTCATTCAGTATGCTTTTACAGCTTTCTTAGGGCCAGTCATGTAATCTTGATTTTTATTTTTTTGTATTATTAGGGGGGATCAAGCAATCAAACATTTTCAAGCAAGCATTTTCTGTACTGATGTCTCTCCCCCTCGACACCGCATCTTTTGTAATCAGCTTTCAGTCATCAATAAAATCATCATCAGCATTCAAAACTGAATTCTCTCTCAGCTTCCGCAATTGCTAGTGATATTGGTTTTCCTGACGGCACTGACAATCTAGTCTAGGGTGCGGCGGGGACCTCATTGGCGGATAACAACCGTACTGACATCGGTTGCTTATCTTTATGTTGCCCTTCTGAAGAATCTCAGGAAGGCACCACGTAACAGAACTCATGACAACAACAACAACAACAACAACTACCCAGTATACAGAGAGGCTGTTTCCAATCGACCCCCGGCTCATAGGATAAAAGGAAAAACAGCAGTAAAACAAAAATAAAAACAAAAACAATAAAGCATTAGTAGCTCCAGCAGAAATAGCGTAAATAGCGTAAATAATTATATAAACATACGAAACATAAATACAATCGCATGCAATAATATCATACAGTAACTACCATAACTAACAGTCATAGGGGGGACATAAGCTAAAGCACAAATCATCTATGGGTAACCCTGCTGACCCACACCCAACCCCGGAAGAGGGGTACGAAAAACTCTAGGAGCCCCTATCCTACAACCCTGATTCTAGACCTCCAGACTTTCCTATCAAGGGTCATGTCCTCGGAAACCTGCATTCTAGTCATGTCCTGCCTAATCACCTCTCCCCAATACTTCTTAGGCCTCCCTCTGCCTCGCCGACCGCCAACAATCTCCAGCCGCTCGCAGCTCCTCACCGGGGCATCGGGACTTCTTCTCCGCACATGCCCGAACCACCTCAGCCTCGCTTCTCGCATCTTCTCATGACAGTGGTCTTAAATATACTATAGCAATTGTATGACTATAAAAGTCTCATTTAGGTATAATGAGATAGTTAAGGCTAATGTTTCCAAGTACAAAAATGTACCAAATTTTTTGCAACTGACAAACAAGGAAATTGGACAAGAGGGGTTGCTCTGATGGTAAGAAACCCCCACTTCCAACTGAGAGGTTGTGAGTTCGAGTCCACCCAAGAGTAAGGTGAGAAGTTCTTGGAGGGAAGGATGCCGGGGGTCTATTTGGAAACAACCTTTCTACCCAAGGGTAGGGGTAAGGTCTGCGTACACACTACCCTCCCCAGACCTCATTAAGTGGGAGCATACTGGGTTGTTGTTGTTGTTGTTGTTGTTGACAAACAAGGAAATAGTGCCAAACAAACTGAAAAAAAATGCTATTTTCTGACTACTAATTTCGACAAAAGGTGTTAATGTGGCGGGTCAGACCCGAAAAAATAGCGTGGCTGGTCTTGGTACTGGGTTGGTATCAGCTCAATCAATTTCGGTATTTGGGGGCTAAATTTCGTCTAGAACAGGTCAGGCTTAAAAATACCTTGTCAAGTCGCGTTTGGAAAGTTTACTTTTTATCATTATAATTTAACAAATATAATACAATATATTTTTTATTTGAATGTTATGAAACTTCTAAATTATAATAAAGAAATTAAGAACTTCAAACTTTAACGAGTCAAATATTATAAATTGCTTATTCTAGCAAGAGGTCTCTACAAATTTTGGAAGGAAAAGATTACCTTTTAGTTGTTCAAAATGGTATTGGAATGGAAGCCCAACGCAACAATAACAACGCAGTAAAATAAAGAACTTAGGGAGGATAGCATATACGGAATCCTACCCCAATAGAGTAGAGAGGCTATTTCGACAAACCCTCGGGAATGGAAGCTCAATACAATTCAAAAAATTTACAACTTCTTATTCTTTGTAGTAGTTGGTTTTATGTCTACTTTGAACATTAAAATTTATTAGGTCCATGGTTCTTTGGTTAATTTTAACTAGATAAGTTTTCTTTTGTTTAGGAGGCATAGTTAGTATCGGCAATCTACATTTCTAGTATGTATAAGGAAAGAAGCAGGCTACTCTTCTCGACATCTCTGCGAAGCAGAGGGTAGCTATGCTGTTATGTTTTTAAATATATTACCCTATGCAGAGGGTAGCTACTCTTCCCAACAACTGCACACGGGATGGACCACCACGCACATTCATTTGGTATACCTCATTTTCTGTGTTGCAGCAGCACTATCAAGTTTTTCTGTTTAGAAGAAAAGGTGGTACAGATATCAATCACTGCCTTGTATGCAATACCAACCTACGAGACAAAGCAACCTAATAGCAAACACTATTGCTCTAAGAGGAGCAAAATTAGTATAGAAGACTCTTTTGGATTATGGTCATCTATTTTGATTTCAATGTAGAGTATTTTAGCTACTATCGTCGCCAAACTAGATATATGCTGGGTTTGAGTTGCCACGGGCTATCGCCACCTAGCCTTTCAATAAAACATACTTTCATGAATTGGCATGTCCTTTGGAGAGGATATCTTCGAATGTGAAGAGAAAAAAAAAGACAACTCGGTGCACAAATCATCCCGTCTTCGTATAGGGTCCGAGGAATAACCGTAGTCCAAAAGGTATAATGTAGACATCTTACTCTAATGCAGTTATTAATAGTTGCTTCCACTGCTTTAATTTGTAACCTAAAAACGAAGATAACTTTACTGTTACTCCAAGGCTCCGCCTCCTTTCAGGTGAGAACATATTTTCAAATGAAGTTATGTCCTTAACAACATTGGCGGAAGCAGAATTTTCACCAAGACGATTCAAAAAAATAAAAAAAAAGTGAACACGTGAAAAAGCTAAGGGGTTTCAATATCTAATAAATATACCTGAAGAAAAAAATGCGACGGGTATTTAACTGAACACCCTTCTGCCACCTAGCGCTGCTCGTGCTTACCAGAGATAAAGTTTCATGAAAAATAATATCCCTCCAGAAAACCCCAAGGTCAAAAAGTCACATAGGTAGTTATTTTGGTATGTTTTAACCAAAAGTCACCAAGATACCACAAGTTAACTTTTAATGAAACAATGCTATAAGCATTTACTCGCTAACCTTGCGGTTGTGCAGCTAAAATGGCAGTGAAATTTGTAGATTATCATATACAACAGGCATTCCCACAACATAAATGTGATTCAATCAAATAAAACAGAGGCGACCATATCTCATTATAGCAATAATTTTATCAGTCTATCCACAACACTGGAAAGTTATGAATTATAGTTTGCTGGCCTTTGAGATACTGCCCATAGTTTTGGCCCTCTGCCTCAAAACAAATTTTTGCGTCTTTCCTGTTGAAGTTTTGGGCAAATCATCGAAAATTACTGTTTTAGGAGCCATGTAATGTGGTAAACGATCACGGCAGTAGTTGATGATTTCATCGGCAGTTGCATAATTACCATCCTTCAGTTTCACAAAGGCACAAGGTGTCTCACCCCAGTAATCATCTGGTCTTCCAACCACAGCAGCCTCAAGAACGGCTGGATGGCTGAATATCACCGACTCCACCTCAATCGTGCTAATGTTTTCTCCCCCTGAAATAATGATGTCCTTTGCGCGATCCTTCAACTCAATGTAACCATCGGGGTGTTTTACAGCAAGGTCTCCACTTCGAAACCAGCCCCCTTTGAAAGCATCTTCTGTGGCTTTGAGATTCTTCAAGTAGCCATTCATTACAGTGTTTCCTCTAAACATTACCTCACCCATGGTTTTTGCATCTGGAGGTATGCTCTTCATTGAAGCTGGATCCTTCACATCTACTTCCTCCAGGCCAATGTGGTGCAATCCCTGACGAGACTTGATCTTTGCCTGCTCATCAGGTGACAAAGAATTCCACTCAGGTTTCCAAGTGCAAACCGTTCCTGGACCATAGGTTTCAGTTAGACCATATGAGTGAGTTACATCAAAACCGAGCTCCTCCATCTTAAATAGCACTTGACGAGGTGGTGGTGCACCACCAGTCATCACTGCTACTTTCCTTGGAAGTGACCTCCGAACACTAGGAGGTGCATTTATTATCATGTTTAAAACTGTAGGCGCACCACCCATGTGGCTCACTTGATGCCCAGCTATGCTTGTAAAAATTCCTGCGGCTGTGACATTCCTAAGGCAAACATTTTTGCCACCCTGTGCTGCAACAGCCCAAGTTAGACACCATCCATTGCAATGAAACATGGGAACACACCATAAGTAGACAGGCATTAAAGGCATTTCATTGAGAAGAACTGCAGCAAGAGAATTAAGATATGCTCCTCTGTGACTGTAGACAACCCCTTTCGGACTGGATGTTGTACCTGAAGTATAATTCAGAGCAATGGCATCCCATTCATCTCTCGGCCATACTATCTCAAAATTAGGTTTTCCGGTCACCAAAAATGACTCGTATTCCAGATCTCCAGCTATCGATGTCCTATTATGAACACTAGATAGCTGCCTGTCACAGTCGGGGATTAGGACTAGATAAGGCAATTTGATCCTTTCCTTCGAAAGAATCTTTAATGCCCCCTTAGCAATATCAAGGAACTGATAATCTACAAATATGACTTTTGCCTCTGAATGTTTGATCAACACTGAGACCATTGCTGAATCATGACGAACATTAAGAGTACAAAGAATTGCCCCCGCCATAGGCACCCCAAAGTGTAGCTCATACATAGCAGGAATATTTGGAGCCAAGGTAGCAACCTGCTCATAATTAGAAAAGAATAAGAGAAACACAAGTACGAGAATCTGCACTTCTAAATAAGAAGTTATTTCCTTTCTATGAAAGCATAAAGTACAATAAAAGTGATCAAAACTGTTCAAAGAGATAGAAAACAGAAACAAGATTAGCTAACACTGAAAGAAAAGGCAAATGCTTAACAACTTCTAACTTTGTTTAGATTAGTAACTGAAACTCGATAAAACAATGAAAACATATCCTGTATATAATTATCCAAGAGAAAGGCCAAATATGGCTGCTTATCATCGAGCTTAGACTCAAAAGCATCCTATTCTTGGAGTATCTTATTGTTGAGTATTGGTGTTGAAATTGTAAAACCGTGATCTCATCTAGGCAAAGTTGTAAATTGTTGAAATACCATTCTTGTTGAGCTATTGTCGAAACTCTTGTACACATTGTGGTTGAGCCATGCGCTACTTATTGTGAATACATTGATATTGTTGATTCTTTTGGCAAGTTGTGGTATTTGTGCACTTGAGGTGCGAGTTGTAATATGTTGTGATATTGATACGCATACGTTGAGATAAGGATAGGGGTTGATAAGCATGCGGTGAAATAAGGTGGACTTGATCCGTGTGTTGCTAGTAGAAGAACTACTTGAAGCCATGCGGTGTAATAAGGTGGGCTAAAACGCGGGTCGCTTTTTAGAAAAAATAATTTTGAAAACTAAATGTAAGGCTCCGGTAGTGATATAAGAAAAGATTGTGAATGTGGTTGTGAAATGAGATTAAGATAATGAGGGGGTACCTCGGTTGTGATTCTTGATGTTATCTCTCATTTACCTCACTTGTATTTGTCCCAATTGTTTTCTTGATGTTCTTATTATGTGTTCCTTCCTTGTTGTATTTACTGCTTTAAATTCAGTTGCAATCTATCTTGTTGTATTTTCTTATTGCCTCTTTCATCCTCGTTTACATTCTTAAATTGTATTATACATGTTCAGTTTCTTATTCTTACCCTAATAGGTGTCTTGACCTGACCTCGTCACTGCTCTACCGAGATTATGCTTGAAACTTACTGGGTACCATTGTAGTGTACTCATACTATGTTTCTTCACATCTTTTGTGCAGATCTAGGTAACTTGTACCAGGCTAGGCACCAGTGAGTAGAGCTTCCAGATCGGAGACTTCAAAGTATACCTGCCGGCATTCGAAGGCCCCGGAGTTACCCTTTGTCCTTATTTTTCTATTGCATACTTTTTGTTTAGATAATGATGTATTAGGGATGTTCAGTATACTCGTATAGAGCTTATTACTCAGTCTCATCAGATTTTGGGAGTTAATATCAGCTATACTGTGGAGTTATTTTATGATAGTTGGTTGGTTTAAATTCAAAGTTATGTTATTTTTTCCGTCATTTTTTCATTTGCGTAGGCTGACCTAGTATTAGAGACTAGGTGTCATCGTGACATTTTACGGTGGGACATTGGGATCGTTCATTATATTAGTGGAATCTACACAAATAATAAATCAAGGAAGAAACTTGTTTGCCGTATAATGACAGCTATATCATTTGCCATCTTTCGGACAAAGTTAGTGACACATAAATAACTAGGTAGGGCAGCCATAGGGGTCCATTTAAAGCACCAGAAATAATAAAAACAAGTTAATAATGACTTATCCCCGTGACTGGGCATCCACAACAAGCATTCGAGGTCCCCCATTTGGAGAAAAGCGACTCTAATCACAGCTTAAAAAGATAAAACAAGAAGAAAAGGAGATAATTTCTGACCCACAATCAGAGGCAAAAAGCATAATTGTAAAGATTAGAGAAAGAACATACTAGAAATGAAACTTCACCATTAAAGAGAGACCACACAATCTGTTTTAACCTTATTATTAACTACTCATTCCCAAATTATTTTACTTTTAAAATTGCTATCGTGTAAAATTGACAAAAATAAACCACTAAAAGCAAATGAAGGAATTACATTAAAGATAAAATAAAAATTTTAAAATTAAATAATTTTTTTAAATAAATAAAGCGATCATCATTTTTCGAATGATCTAAAGAAAACAGAGGAAATGAAGCAAAAGAAGGAAGAGAAGAACATTACGACATCACCGCGAGAAATCCCAAGTTGGGTGAGAGCTGAAGCGAGGTTAAGACACCTTTGGCGGGTCTCAGCCCAAGTAAACTTAACATCCCCACAAACAATAGAAACTCTGTTGCCGTACACCACTGCTGCTCTTTCCAGAAAGCTTATTGGACTCAATGGCACATAATTTGCTGAGCATCGAATCGTCCCCTCCATTACAAATTTCTCAGATTTTTTTTTTCAAAATTTAGAACTAATTTCGAGTCGATCACCAGTCGTGAAATAAGAAAGTGAACAGAGAGGAAGTAGAGGGGGCTCAAATACGGGTCACTAGTCAATAGTATAAGTTAAAATGCAACTTGGATATGTGAAATGTCAATTTCAATATATGAAGAAAGTTGGTGCTTGTTAAGGGGATGTATATCAGTCGCTTTGGTTCAGTTTTTTATTAAATTAAAATTAAATTAATTATATTGGTTTATTAAATTTATAATTAAATCACACTAATATAAATTTAGTTTTTTCGATTTCAGTTTTAATCGATTGTTTCAATTTTTTTGGTTTTTCAGTTTATTTTTAATTTTTCTTTTTAGTTATATATTATGCTTGAAAAAAAGATCAAATGATTACCATTATCCGCATCATCACTATTTTTTTAATTAATTTATGAGAAATATTAATTGTTTCTACGGATCATAATTGCAAGATCTTTCATAATAGAAAATGACAAAAAATATGTGACAAAGCAAAGCACTATAAACTTGATAACTCTTTACACTAAAATAATCATCAATTATGTGAGCAAGATGACAACTAACGACACCAAATACATATTGAAAGGAGAAATCAAAATTCAATGATGCCAATGATCTGAGGATTAACTGGATATGCAACCTAGTGCATAAGCACATAGAACTTGGGGTTTTGTTGTCTTTTGCCTTATTGGGTTTTAAGTTGCGCTTCATATTTAGATTAGAGAAATTTTTACAAAGCACTACTTTTAGTAGTAATTAATCATCTATAAATACTATTTATTATATTAGAAATTATAAATACTTTTTTTGTGGTTATAAGATGTAATTAATGTATTTAACTATTGCATTAATGAATATAGTAGCAACAATAGGCATGAATAAGGGAATTTCAGGTAATCATTTGTTGTATTCGACTGTATTCATGGAGTGAAACATGGGATTACAGCTGGGCAGATTATTGTATTCGACTGTATTCACGGCGTGAAATAAGGGATTACACTATTTTCAAAACAGAAAGTGAATCAATTAACGTAATAGACTTCTAATATAACTCAAAAAACTCAATTATAGCACACAAATTTTGTATTTTCAGTTCTAAAAAAGATTTTCAACCGAAAAATACACAAAAAATATAGCAATCTTCAGAGCAATTACATAATACATTTGCATACATAAATTATATTATTAAAAAAATATATGAATACATTCATGGCATATAGCGAGACAGTGAATACACTGAAATACATAAAATATAACGGGATATATTGAAATACAATAAGAAAAAAGACAGTGAATACAATAAAATACATGTCATATAACGAAATACATTGAATTACAATTAAAAAAAAAAAGACAATGAATACAATGAAATACATGAAAATACAACATGATATGTTGAAAATACATTGAAATATATTAACTGAAAACAAGTTTCTCAGCCCCAAATCTGTCGTCGTTGTTCAAGAACAGACCCTTATTTCCGATGAATTCGCCGCCGGACAAAAATCTTGAATCTCTTTATTCCCACGCATCATGTACAATGCTTTTGACATATCAGTACCATCGTAGCTTTTGTACCACTACTCGCAAGTCCTCGGTATGAAGCCATGATCAAACTCACCACCCAAAACACCCAACTGGACCTCATCAACATCGCCGCTGTCAACATCCAGTTTAGAGATAGACCAAGAGGCCATGGTAAACTGATAAAACGACTCGGCCCAAGAATTGGCTTTTTCAGCCATGTCGGGTCAAACCAGAAAATAAATCTCTGTTATAACCACTAGGGCAAAGAACAGAGGTAATGTCACGACCCCAGTTCACCCTCCATGAACATGTTGTGATGGCACCTAGTTCCTACAACTAGGTAAGCCGAACAATGCGGAAATTTAAGATAACTTGCGGAATGTTTAATTAAATTAAGCAAAATTAGAAGAAAATGGTGTATAAGTGCCACTTTGCATATACAACTCAAAAATAAAACGCGGAAGTCTGCAATCTCATCCCAAAACCCGAAAACTTACAGGAACTCCAGGCTAATAGAAATGAAATATACTGCTCAACTCCAGATTGTCTAATAACTGAAATAAAAGGATAGAATAACTATTAAAGGTGGAACAGAATAGAGACTCCTGGTCTGCGGACGTGGCAGATATACCTCGAAGTCTCCGCTAGATCTCTCCGCCTCGAGGATAGTACTCCTGAGTGGAGGTACCTGGGTCTGTACATAAAAACATGTGCTAGAAGAGGTATGAGTATACCACAGCGGTACTCAGTAAGTGCTAAGCCTAACCTTGGTCGGGTAGTGACGAGGAAGGTCAGGGCCCTACTGAGATTAAACAATATAATAAGAATGCTGGCAACAGTATGAAATAAGCAGAAATAATGGAATACAATTGTGAATTTAGTCAGGTTACACAAACAACAATCAACACACCGAGGATAAGATAACACAGAGTAGGACAGCTCAATATCAGTACCAATCACGAGGATCTCCCAGGATACTGTCCTATAGTCCATTTCCCATGTCAATACCAATAAAAAGGATCTCTCAGGATACCGTCCTGTAGTCCATTTCCATATCAATACCAATAACGAAGATCTCCCATGATACCGTCATGTAGTCATAATATAAATGTGCAGGGGGATCTCCCTGGAATCTAACTCATAGTCCCAAAGAAAATATGCAGGGGGATCTCCTGGGAATCTAACCCGTAGTCCTAAATATAAATATGCAAGGGGATCTATCGGGAATCTAACCCGTAGTCCCAAATATAAATGTGCAGGGGGATTTCTTGGGAATCTAACATGTAGTGCTAAATTAAACAAACAGGGGGGAAGCTACCGGAATCCCACGTCCGTAGTCCCAATGTGAATGCGCAACCATAATCAGAGAATATTCAGAAATGAAGTACAACAATACAAGCAACAGATAGTTCTAGCCGAACATGTCTCACGTAGTGCAGTTAAGGCAATTTAAGCAAGTAGGCAAGTTAAATCAACTAAACATGTCTTTCTAATCTAACACAGGTTATAATTGCAAGTAAGATAAAGCAAGTACGAAAGAAACTCAATCTCAATATCTTAAGTGAAAATCGAATTTTCAACGATTAGCTCAAGTACGCGCTCGTCACCTAACGTACAAGGAACTGAATTACCAAATACAATATCCTAGGGAAAAGGTCCCCCACACAAGGTTAGACAATCCATTTACCTCAAACGGCTCCAATTCAACTTGAAACCACACGTTTGCCACGAGTATCCGACTCCAAATAGCCCAAATCTATTCATTTCAATTACATGTCAAGCAATCGATTCTACTATTAATTTTAAAGCTAAGGCGCAAATTTAGATAAAATGACGAAAACTCCCCTCGGGCCAACGTGGTCAAAGCCCGAAGTTCGAACTAAAATCTAGTTACCCATTTCCCCACAAATCCAATTATGTGATTAGGTTTGAAATCGGACCTCGAATTGAGGTCCAACCACCAATTTTAGCAAAACCCTAGGTCCTACTCAATGTACCCAAATTTCCCATTAAAATATTCGATTTGACGTTGAAATTATGTTAAACGGTGTTAAGGAGTGAAGAAAATGAGTTAGAAATCACTTACTAATCGTTTTGAAGAAGAAGAATTGCTTAGAAAATCACCTCTAATGTTTTGGAATTTTGAAAAGTGAGAAACAACTAAAAATCCCGTGTATTTATACTCTCTGACGCCCCAGCGCGGGCCGCGCAAAAAGGACTGCGGTCGCGCTGGGCAACTTGAAAACCTTCTATTCTCTAAAACCCCTAGTGTGGACCGCTGAAAAAGAACCGCGGCCGCGCTGGTGGAACTTAAGACTGCTGGCTCTCTGAAGTTTGCCATGCGGACCACGAAGGGACGACCGCGGCCATGCAGCACACACCACGGAGCGTGCTAAGGCGACTGCGGGCGCGTTGTAGCCTGCAACTTTTCCTAACCTGTAATATCTGGTGTTTTTATGTCTAAGGCTTTTCGGAACCTACTCGAAACTCGCCCGAGCCCTCGGGGCTCCAAATCAAATGTACGCACAACCTCGAGTACACCCTACGAACTCATCCGCGCGATCAAATCGCCAAATAATATCATATACATCGAATCAAGCCTCAAAGCTCATGATTCCTTCTCTAATTTTTTCATATGACATAAAATTCTCATTTCGGGTCCGAAACATGTCAAACGACGTCCTTTCTCAACCAAACTTTACAAAAAGTGCTTAAATAATATATAAGACTTGTAACGGGCGCCGGAACCTAAATACTGGCCCGATACCCTAGTCTTCTGATCAAATTTTGTCTCCATTTTCCTTAATTATTTTCAGAAAATAATTTTACATAAAAAATCATTTTTCGAACTTGGGTCCTCCAAATTTGATTTTGGACATACGCTCAAGTCCCACATTTTCCCGCGGACCCTCCGTGACCATCGAATCACGGGTCCGGGTCCGTTAACTGAAAACGTTGACCGAAGTCAAATTTATTCAATTTAGTATCAAAATTTAGCATTTTTCTCACAGAATTCATATTTAAGTTTTTCGGTTATGTGCTTGGACTACGCATGCAAATCAAGGCAGCTCGAGAGGAGGTTTAAGGCCTCAAAAGTATAGAACAGAAAAATAAATAAGTGATGACCCCATTGGGTCGTCACATCCTCCACTATTAAAATAATTGTTCGTCCTCGAACGGACAAAAGAAAGAAGTACCTGAGTTGGGAAAAAAGGTGAGGATAACGGCTCCGCATATCACACTCGGACTACCAGGACAATGACTCAGGAGGCTGACCTCTCTATTGGACACGAACAAAAGGAAATCTCTTGGACTTCAACTAACGAACCTGCCGGTCTAGAATTGCTACCGGCTCTTCCTCATAGGAAAAGTCCTTATCCAACTGGACAATGCTGAAATCTAACACGCGGGCTGGATCATCGTGATACCTCCAAAGCATGGATACATGAGAGACTGGAAGCACGGCTGATAAGCTAGGCGGCAATGCAAGTCTATAAGCCACCTCTCCCACTCGATTAAGAGTCTCAAACGGACCAATGTACCTAGGTCTAAGCTTTCCCTTCTTCCCAAATCTCATCACGCCCTTCATAGGCGATACTCGGAGCAATACCCGCTTACCAACCATAAATGCTACATCTCTAACCTTGCGGTCTGCATAATGTTTCTACCTAGAGTGAGTTGAACGAAGCCTATCCTGAATGATTTTGACCTTGTCCAAGGCCTCCTGAACCAAATCCGTACCTAACAACCGAGCCTCCCCCGGCTCAAACCATCCAACTGGTGATAGACACCATTTACCATATAAAGCCTCGTAAGGAGCCATCTGGATGCTCGACTGGTAGCTGTTGTTGTAGGAAAACTCCATTAATGGCAAGAAATAATCCCAAGACCCTCCAAAATCAATCACACACGCACGTAACATGTCCTCTAGGATTTGGATAGTGCGTTAAGTCTGTCCGTCCGTTTGGGGGTGAAATGTTGTACTCAACTCCACCCGAGTACCCAACTCATGTTGCATGGCCTTCCAGAACCGCGATGTAAACTGGATACCTCTGTCTGAAATAATTGAAATTGGGATGCCATGAAGACAAACAATCTCCCAGATATAAATCTCCGCCAACTGCTCCGATGAATAAGTAGTACACATAGGGATAAAATGAGTGGACTTGGTCGGCCGATCTACAATGACCCAAATGGCATAAAATTTCTTCAAGGTCCGTGGGAGTCCAGATACAAAATCCATGGTGATGCGGTCCCATTTCCAATCCAGAATCTCTATCTGCTGAAGCAATCCACCCGGTCACTGGTGCTCATACTTCACTTGCTGGCAGTTGAGGCATCTAGGCACATACCCAACTATATCCTTCTTCATCCGCCTTCACCAATAGTGCTTCCTAAGGTCCTGATACATCTTCACAACACCCAGATGAATGGAATACCGCGAGCTATGGGCCTCTGCTAGTATCAACCCTCAAAGGCCATAAATATTGGGCACACAAATCCGGACCTGCATCCTCAATATCCCGTCATCTTTGATGGTCACATCTCTGGAACCTCCACGCTGAACCCTGTCTTTAGGGACAAACAAATAAGGGTCTTCATACTGTTGCTCCCTGATACAGTCAAATAAGGAAGACCGGGAAACCACAAAAGCTAGAACTCGACTAGGCTCCGAAAGGTCCAATCTCACAAACTGGCCGGCTAAGGCCTGAACATCCATCGCCATAGGCCTCTTTGAAGCTGGTAAATATGCCAAACTCCCTAAGCTCTCCGCCTGGCAACTCAAGGCATCCGCCACTATATTGGCCTTGCCCGGGTGATACTGGATAATGATATCATAATACTTTAGCAACTCTAACCATCTCCTCTGACGAATATTTAGATCCTTTTGCTTGAGTAAGTGCTACAAGCTCTTATGGCCAGAATAGATCTCATAAGGCACACCGTACAAATAATGACGCCAGATATTCAAGTCGCGAACAATGGCAGCAAAATCAAGGTCGTGGACAAGGTAATTCTTTTCATGTATCTTTTCTTCAACTTTCGGATGCGTAGGCAATCACCCTACTACCCTGCATCAACATCGCTCCATGGACAACTCTCGAGGCGTCACAATAGACAGAATAAGACACTGAACTGGTAGGCAATATCAAGATTGGGGCTGTAGTCAAAGCTGTCTTGAGCTTCTGAAAGCTCGCCTCACATTCCTCTGTCCACTGAAATAGGGCACCCTTCTGGGTCAATCTGGTCATAGGAGCCGCACTCGATGAAAACCCCTCCGCAAAGCGACGGTAATAGCCTGCCAAGCTAAGGAAACTACGGATCTCAATAGCTGAGGACGACCTGGTCCAACTCTGCACGGCCTCTATCTTCCTCGAATCTACCCAAATGCCCTCGCTCAAAACTACATGGCCTAAGAATGCCACTGAATCCAACCAAAACTCACATTTTGAGAACTTCGCATATAACTTCTTCTTCCTCAGGATCTGAAGCACGGTCTTCAGGTGCTGATCATGATCTTCCTGACTTTGAGAATACACCAAACTATCATCAATAAAAACAATAATGAACGAGTGGAGATATGGCCTAAATACATTGTGCATCAAATGCATAAAAGCTGTTGGGGCATTGGTCATCCCAAATGACATAACAAGGAACTTGTAATGACAATACTGAGCCCTGAAGGTAGTCTTCAGGATATCTGGCTCCCGAATCTTCAACTAATGGTAACCTGAGTGCAAGTCAATCTTAGAAAACACCTATGCGCCCTGAAGCTGGTCAAACAGATCATCAATACGAGGCAAAGGATTATGGTTCTTCACGGTAACCTTGTTCAACTGACGATAGTCAACACACATACGCATAGAAACATCATTCTTCTTCACAAACAATACAGGAGCACTCCACGGTGAAATATTGGGTTGAATAAAACCCTTATCAAGCAATTCCTGTAACTGATCCTTCAACTCAGGAAGAGCCATACAATACGGAGGAATAGAAATGGGCTGAGTGCCCGACAATAGATCAATGCCAAAATTAATGTCTCTATCAGGCGGCATGCCCGGAAGATCAACGGGAAACACATCGGGATAATCACGTACCACTGGAACAGAATCAACAGAAGGGGTATCCACACTGACATCTCTCACATAGGCTAAATACGATGCACACCCCTTGTCAACCATACGCTGAGCTTTAAGGAAAGAGATAACTCTACTAGGAGTATGATCTAAGGTGCCACTCCACTCATTACATGGAATATCTGGCATAGCCAACGTCACAGTCTTGGTGTGAGAATCAAGAATAGCATAATGGGGTGACAACCAGTCCATGCCCAAGATAATATCAAAATTAACCATGTTGAGTAACAATAAATCTGCCCTAGTCTCAAAACCACGAATATTAACCAAATATGACCGATAAACGCGGTCCACACGAAGGGAATCTCCCACATGAGTAGAAATATAAACGGGGCACTCAAAGAATCCCGAGGCACACCCAAATGCGGAGCAAAGTAAGAAGACACATAAGAATAAGTAGAGCCTGGATCGAATAGAACTGATGTCTCTGTATAGCAAGCCAATATAATACCCGTGATAACAGAATCAGAGGCAACAGCCTCAACACGAGCGGAAATGGCATAATATCTTTCCTGGAATCCCCCACGAGGGTGACCTCTACCTCACTGGCCTCCACCCTTAGCTGGCGGAGCAGGTGGGGCGGCAACTGGAGCTATAACCATAGCTTGGGAGCTCTGCGGGGCATGCTGTGGCTGAGCAGTCTGTGAAGGTGCACCCCTACCAAGTCGGGGGCAGTCCCTAACCATATGGCATGTATCACCACAATCGAAATAAGCTCCGGGAGGGTGTGGTGGTTGTGACTGACTAAATTCAGGTCTGCTGGATTGACCTTTGGAAGTACCCCGCGTAGGAGGCGCGCTAGAAACTAGAGGTACATAGTAAGGCTCGTGAGGCATAGGCGGAGCTGGAGCACTGATGGCTGCTGGAAGAGCTGAATGAACGAGGCAACCCACAAAACCCCTACTGTGTCAACCTGTACGGGCACTAGTGTAGTGGCTTGACTCTCGAGACCCCTTGGCCTCCCTCTCCCTTTGCTCCCTGGCGAGCATACTCTCGATCCTTCTAGAAATGCTCACTACCTGCTGATAAGGGATGTCCATCTCCAACTCTCGAGCCATGCTAGTCCTGATGGGTGGGATAAGACCCTCGATGAACCTGCGAACTCTCTCGCGGAGTGTAGCAACTAAGGCCAGTGCATGCCTAGCCAATCTGGCATAACAGATAGCATACTCCGAAATGGTCATAGCACTCTGGTGTAAATGCTCAAACTCTGCGCACCATGCGTCCCTGAGACTTTTTTGGAGAAAATCTCTTATAAACATCTCCGAGAACTAGGTCCACACCAATGAAGCAGCCTCGATTGGACTGTCTATCTCATAAGTGTGACACCAATCATAGGCGGCTCCCCAAAGCTGAAAAGCAGTAAAGGAAGCCCAGCTGGACTCTCTATGCCCATAGCGCGAAGAATAAGGTGGAATTCCCCTAGAAATTCCAAGGCATCATCTGTCGCTAATCTACTGAAAACTGGAGGATCATACTTCTTAAACCTCTCCAACCTCCGCTGCTTGTCCTCAGAAGTAGCTGCCCCATCCACGGGCTGAACTGGCACTACAGGCGAAACAAGAATGATCTCTGGGACCTGGTCAACCTTCACTCGCTGCTCAGGAGTGCAGATGGAGGGAGTCTGTGCTCCTCCTACGGCCTGCGATATAGCTGCAGCAAGGGGAAGCAACCCTGCCTGAGCCAAGTTGGTGTACATAGACATGAACCGAACCAACGTCTCCTAAAGGGCTGGAGTAGTAGTAGCAGTAGTAGGCGTTCCAGTGCCTGGGCTCCGGCTGGATCTGTTGGTGGTGCCTCGGTGGTAGCTCGCGCAGGTGCTTTGGCTGCACCACGTGCACGTCCTCGATATCTTCCCCAGCCCCGACCTCGGCCTCTGCGGTTGTAGTAGGGGCGCGAATGCCTGATCATCTCGAGTAGTACGTGTCCTCACCATCGATGAGAGAGCAGAAGACAGAAATTTAGATCCGATGTCAAAAATATAGCACGACAAGGAAATCAATAAAGTGAAGTTTCTTCCTAAATAGTTACATAGCCTCTCATAGATAAGAAAGACGTCTCTGTACTGATTAGTGAGCCTCTAATAAACTGGCATGTGTTCCGTGACTCCTATGAACCTAAAGCTCTGATACCAACTTGTCACGACCCCAATTCACCCTCCATGAACATGTCGTGATGGCACCTAGTTCATATAACTAGGTAAGCCTAATAATGCAAAAATTTAAGATAACTTGTGGAACGTTTAATTAAATTAAGCAAATTTAGAAGAAAATGGTGTATAAGTGCCACTTAGCATATACAACTACAAATAAAATGCGGATGTCTGCAATCTCATCCTAAAACCCGAAACTCAAGGGAACCAGAGGCTAATAGAAATGTAATATACCGCTTTAACTCCAGAATTTCTAACAACTAAAACAAAAGGATAGAATAACTACTAAAGCTGGAACAGAATAGAGACTCCTGGTCTGCGGATGCGGCAAATATACCTCGAAGTCTCTGCTAGATCTCTCTGCCTCGAGGATAGTATGCCTGAGTGAAGCAACCTGTGTCTGCACATGAAAACATGCGCAGAAGGGCATGAGTATACCACAACGGTACTCAGTAAGTGCCAAGCCTAACCTCGGTCGGGTAGTGACGAGGAAGGTCAGGGCCCTACTGAGATTAAACAATATAATAAGAATGCTGGCAACAGTATGAATAACCAGAAATAATGGAATACAACTGTGAATTTAGTCAGGTTACCCAAACAGCAATCAACTAACCGAGGATAAGATAACATAGAGTAGGACAACTCAATATCAGTAGTAATCATGAGGATCTCCTAGGATACCGTCCTATAGTCTATTTCCCATGCCAATACCAACAACGAGGATCTCCTAGGATACCATCCTGTAGTCCATTTCCCATGTCAATACCAACAATGAGAATCTCCCAGGATACCGTCATGTACTCCATTTCCATATCAATACCAATAACGAGGATCTCCCAGGATACCGTCATGTAGTCTATAATATAAATGTGCAAGAGAATCTCGCTGGAATCTACCATATAGTCCCAAAGAAAATATGCAGGGGAATCTCCCGGGAATCTAAGCCGTAGTCCCAAAGTAAATATGCAAGGGGATCTCCCAAGAATCTAACCTGTGGTCCCAAATTAAACAAACATGGGAGGGAGCTACCGAAATCCCACGTCCATAGTCCCAATGTGAAAGAGTAACCACAATCAGAGAATATTCAGAAATGAAATACAACAATACAAGAAACAGATATTTCTAGCCAAACATGTCTCTCGTACTGCAGTTAAGGCAATTTAAGCAAGTAGGCAAGTTAAATCAACTAAACATGTCTTTCTAATCTAACACAGGTTATAATTGTAAGTAAGATGAAGCAAATACGAAAGAAACTCAGTCTCAATATCTTAAGTAAAAACTGAATTTTCAACGATTAGCTCAAGTACGCGCTCGTCACCTCACGTACAAGGCACTCAGTTACCAAATAACATGTCCTAGGGCAAAAGGTCCCCCATACAAGGTTAGACAAGCCACTTACCTCAAACCGGCTCCAATTCAACTTGAAACCACACGTTTGCCACGAGTATCCGACTCCAAATGGCCCAGATCTATTCATTTTAATTACATATTGTAAATAAAATCTCAAGCAACCGATTCTACTATTCAATTTAAAGCGAAGACACAAATTTAGATAAGATAACCAAAATTCCCCTTGGTCTAACGTGGTCAAAACCCTAAGTTCGAACTAAAATTCAGTTACCCATTCCCCCACAAGTCCAATTATGTGATTAGTTTTGAAATCGGAGGTATTGAGGTCCAACCCCAAATTTTAGCAAAACCCTAGGTCTTACCCAATATACCAAAATTTTCCCGTTAAAATCTTCGAGTTGACATTGAAATTATGTTAAAAGGTGTTAAGAAGTGAAGAAAATGAGTTAGAAATCACTTATCAATCGTTTTGAAGAAGAAGAATTACTTAGAAAATCGCCTCTTATATTTTAGGTTGTGAAAAGTGAGAAATAACCGAAAATTCCGCGTATTTATACTCTCTCACACCCCAGCGCGGATCGCGCAAAAAGGACCGTGGTCGCACTGGGCAACTGGAAAACCTGCTACTCTCTGAAACCCCCAGAGCGGACCGCGGCCGCGCTGTTGGAACTAAAGACTGCTGGCTCTCTAATGTTTGCCACGCGGATTGTGCAAGGACGACCACGGCCGCACAACACACACCATGGGCGCGCTGGTGCCTATAACTTTTCCTGACATGAAATATCTGGTATTTTTAAGTCTAGGACCTCCTGGAACCTACTCGAATCTCACCTGATCCCTCGGGGCTCCAAACCAAACATACGCACAACCTCGAGTACACCCTACGAACTCATCTGCACGATCAAATCGTCAAATAATA
The DNA here is from genome assembly GCA_034376525.1 of Nicotiana benthamiana. Lineage (NCBI taxonomy): Eukaryota > Viridiplantae > Streptophyta > Magnoliopsida > Solanales > Solanaceae > Nicotiana > Nicotiana benthamiana. The sequence goes on along the minus strand of CM067324.1, from coordinate 23,180,582 downwards.
TCATATACATCGAATCAAGCCTCAAAGCTCATGATTCCTTCTCAAATTTTTTCATAAGACATAAAATTCCCATTTCAGGTCCGAAACATGTCAAACGACATCCGTTCTCAACCAAACTATACAAAAAGTGCTTTAATCATATATAAGACTTGTACCGGGCGCCAAAACCAAAATATGGGCATGATACCCTAGTCTTCTTACCAAATTTCGTCTCCGTTTTTCTTAATTATTTCCACAAAATAATTTCACATAAAAATTCATTTCTCAGACCTGGGACCTCGGAATTTGATTTTGGAAATACGCTCAAGTCCCATGTTTTTTCATAGACTCTCCGGGACTATCGAATCATGGGTCCGGGTTCGTTTATCAAAAACATTGGCTGAAGTCAAATTTATTCAATTTAGTATCAAAATTTAGCATTTTTCTCACATAATTCATATTTATGTTTTCCGGTTATGCGCCCACACTGCGCATGCAAATCGAGGCAACCCGAGAGGAGGATTAAGGCCTCATAAGTACATAACGAAAAATAAATAAGTGATGACCCCATTGGGTCATCACAGGTAACAATTGTGATTTCATGGGAGGAGAGAGTAAAGTGTATGGAGAGAGAGAGAGAGAGAGAGAGAGAGAGAGAGAGAGAGAGAGAGAGAGAGATGTGTGTGGTTTGGGAAATTTACCGTGATTATGTGAGAGAAAATCTAAAAAGGAAGAGAGAAAAATATTAATTAGCGTATATGTTGCATTAAGTGTAGGATATAACTATAATTAGATATTTTGCTATAAAAGGTAAAAGGTAGCTATATAATATAATTTTTTAAAATAGTATTTATTTAAAATAAATAGGGTACTAATCTTTTCTATAGGGTATAAAATTTCCTTTAGATTATGTAGATAGATATCTATTTAGTGGATAGTGAATTTACAATCCCACAGATGAATAATATCTCAAGACATTGAAAACCATAAAATAGTTTAGAAAATACTTACAAACTAGATTTTAGTGATTATTTTTTATGTATAAAATTTGTAAAATCTATTTATATATAATATCGGTTTGGTTTAGATTCAGTTTGATTTATGTTTTGTTAATATCAAACCAAACCAAGAGTGATCAATTTTTTATTTTCCAATACGAAACCAACCAAACCAAATCATGAGTCGGGTTTTTTCTTCGATTTGACTTGGTTCATCGGATCGGTTTGACTTGATGGTTTGGCTTGTATATCCCCAGTGCTTGTAACGTTAAAGCATTGATTACAGCTACAGGCGATTGTAATATTTATTAAAGAAAGTCTAAATGGCTTCCTTCCCACTTTAATTTGTACTAATTTGTAAACATGGTATATTCTCATTTTGAGCCCGTTTGGACATAAGAATTTATTCTTTTTTTCAAAATTATTTTATTTTTTTCGGAATCAACATTTGTTCATAATATTTTAAATTTTCACTTGAAGATGAAAATTTTCAAAAATTTTAAAAACTCCAAAAAGCTTGTTTTTCAAAATTTTTACTCAAGTCACTCATATAACTTCAAAAAAAATCCAAACTTATATTCATGCCAAATACAAATCTAAATTTCAATACATTTTCACTTAAAAAAATTCTCGCCCTATTTTTGAATTTTGCAATTCTTATATCCAAACACCCACTTTAGCTCTTAAACTTGAATTAATTGGGCAATCTGTCTAACATGAATGTCATATCACATGTTTGTTCTTTTATTATATGACATGTGGATTGTGGACTCTACATTTTAAATCTTTAAAAATTTTAATTTCTTTCTATTTCTCTTTTTCTTCACCATACACCTTCAATAGTCCACCAATAACACCAGCATTTTCAGCCATTATCATCTTCTTCCTCCTATACAGTAGCTTCATGTTCAACCCATAATCACCTACCATAGAATCAAAATATCACGATCCGAATTTTTCACCATCGGAAGTCGTGATGATACCTACTAGTGAAGGCTAGGCAAATTGATTATTACAGAGTTTATTATCCTTTTTTCCTTATCTTTTAAAAATTTCACAAGTTAATATCTGATCGACAGCGGAATAAAAAGTGCAGAAAATGAAATTCAACAATTTAACTAAATACTAGTACGAAATCTAAAATACAAATCTACCCGAAACTGGTGTCACAATATCACAGACCATCTATGAATACTACAAATAGTGGTCTAAATAGGAAAGTTAAGTCTGTCTCTGAAATAAATAAAATAGAATGGAAAGGATAGAAGGGGACGCCAAGGCCTGCGGACGTCTGCAGGACTACCTCGGGTCTCAGCTGAACTGAAGGCAGCAACCTCGCTATGGTCCAAAAGCTTCAGCATCGGGATCTGCACACAGTGCAGAGTGTAGTATCAGCACAACCGACCCCATGTGCTGGCAATTGTCGAGCCTAACCTCGGCGAAGTAGTGACGAGGCTAGGACAAGACTACCAAATAAACCTGTATAATTAAATCATATACGACAAAGAATGATAACAGAAATTAGTATTTAAAGATGGAAAAGGGAAACATGTTGCGAGGAATATCAAGTACTAACAAAATTTCAGTAGAGAAGTATAAAGAACACCATAATTTCATATTAACAAGAATCAGGAAAATAGTAACAAGTGCGCGATATCACCATTCATTCTTTTACTCTCTTTCTCACCATAAGAATCAATATTCACTTTTATTCTTTCTTGTTGTGGCATGCAATCCGATCCCAATCATATAATACTGTTGCATACAACCCGATCCCAATTGTATAATAATATTGCAGCATGCAACTCGACCCTACATGTCTACCCTTATTACCTTGTTGTGACGTGAAAACCGATCCCATATAATATTATTGTAGTGTGCAACCCGATCCCAATATACAAATAAACACCAATCACAAAAGAATCCCGGTAAGGGAACAATCGTATAACAATAATATTCCGGCAAGAGAAACAGTATCATAAGTAATAACATCCCGGCAAGATAAAAAATATCATAAGTAATAACATCCCGGCAAGGGAAAGAATATCATAAACAATAACATCCCGGCAAGGGAAACAATATCATAAACAATAACATCTAAGGGAATCAACAATATACCTCAACTCGTTTCCACCATCACTTTACAACATAAGTCTCAACTTGAGCCAATGCTCAACAATTAAACAGGAATATTTTCATAAGCCTTGTTCAACATTTATAATTATCATATTAAGCATGAAGAATACATAACAAAGTCACAACAATTATAGTATAAGACTCACAACCATGCTTGACAACAACGTATAGAGACTCGTCACCACACCTATACGTCGTACTCAATGCATAACACATAGCAAATAAGACCACAACTCATATTCCCTCAAGCTAAGATTAGGCCAAACACTTACCTCAATTCCACAAATAAATTAAGCCTCAACCCCGCTTTACCCCTCGATTCCACTTCCAATTCACTTGTATAAAGTACGACCCAGTACAATACCACTCAGTGGTGTCTGGGGAGGGTAGTGTGTACGCAGCCATACCCCTACCCTGGGGTAGAGAGGCTCCAATTCACTTGTATCTAGTCACAATTTACTTAATAACATTAATATGTGCTAAATAAACTAATTCTAATGCATAAAATTAGATTTCCCATTGATTTCCCCAAAAAGTCAAAAATCGATCCTAGGCCCGCTTGGTCAAAATCCAAAGTTCGAACCAAGCCCGATTACTCATTCACTCACAAACTCAAATATGTAATCACTTTGAAATCGGATCTCCAATTGAGTCCAAATCCCCAAAATTTTAAAATCCTAACTTCTATCGGAAAACACCCAATTTCCAATAAAAACCCCTTGATTTTGAAATGAAATCATGTAAAAAGAGATTATAAATTGAAGAAAATAAGTTTGAAATTACTTATTAATGATTTGGAGAAGAATCTTTCTTTAGAAAATCGCCCAACAGAGTTTATGGTATGAAAAAGTTTGAAAAATAGTTAAAATTCCGTCTAAAATCCCACTTATCAGGTTCAGATATCGCAATTGTGACTAGGGGTTCGCAATTGTGAACTCTTTGAAAATCTGCTGTCTTCGCAATTGCGAAGAAAATGTCACATTTGCGAGCCCTAAAAATTCATGTAACTTTCGCATTTGAGAAGAAATTATCGCAATTGCGACTACTGGAATGTACTGAGGGCTTCGCATTTGTGAAGAAATGCGAGCAAGCTGGCCAGAGTAAAATTTTGCAATTGCGATCCGCCCTTCGCAATTATCAAGCTGACATCCTTAGCAATTGCGATCCCTGGTCTCGCAATTGTGAGATCAGAGGCCAGTTCCAGATCTACAACCTGCAATAATTTTTCCTAAGTCCAAATTCACTCCGTAGTCTATTCAAAACTCATTCAAGCCCTTGGGATTCTAAACCAATTGCATGCAAGTCTAATAACATTGCACGGGTTTGCTCGTGCGATCAAATCATCCAAATAGTATAAGAAACTACGAGTTCAACCACAAATTCATAAAATTACATAAGAACATTGAAATTTCTATTTTCTTATTTAAAGGTCCGATTTATACCAAACAAACTTCGATTCTTACCAAACTTTACAAATTCGACTAAATTATTATTTTAAACCTATACCGGGCTTCGAAACCAAAATACGGGTCTGATACCATGAAGAAAATACATCATTTCACTTCCAAAAGCCTTTATATTTACCAGCAAATAATTTTCTTTAAAAATTCTTTTCTCGGGTTTGGGACATCAGAATTCGATTCCGGCCATATGCCCAAGTCCCATATTTTACTACGGACCCTACGGGACTATCTAATCATGGGTCCGAGTCCGTTTACCAAAAATATTGACCAAAGTCAACTTTAATCAATTTTAAAGGTAAATTTTCTTATTTTACTTAGATTTCACATAAAAACTTTCCAAAAATGCGCCCGGACTGCACACAAATCGTGGTGAGACAAAAAGAGGTTTTAAGGCCTTCAAATACAGAATTTACTTTTAAAACAAGTGATTACTTTTAGGTCATCACATTCTCCACCTCTAAAATAATTGTTCATCCTCGAATGGACATAAAAAGTACTTGAGTTGGAGCAAAAATGGGGATATCGACTACGCATATCAAACTCGGACTCACATGTCGCTGCCTCAACAAGCTGACCTCTCCACTGCACGTGAACTGAAGGGAAATTCTTTGATCTCAACTGACGAACCTGCCGATCTAGAATAGCTATTGGCTCCTCTTCGTAGGTCAAGTCCTTGTCCAACTGGTATAATTAAACTTTAGATTCCACCACCAATTCGTTCGTATCTAGCCACAAGTTACTTAACTATATCAATAAATGCTAAATGAGTCAAATCCAATGCACAATATATGTTTTCTAAAGTTTTTCTCAAAAAGTCAAAAATCGCCCCCGAGCTCACATGGTCAAAATCTGAGGTTCAAACCAAAACTGATTATCTATTCCCCTACGAACCTAAATATATAATTTATTTTGAAATCGGACCTCAAATCGAGGTCCATATTTCCAAATTTTGAATAATGGAGATTCTACCCAAAATACCCAATTTCCCCCATGAAAACTTTTGATTTTGAGTTTAAATCATGAGAAAAGATTTTAAAGATTAATAAAACAAGTTAGAAATGACTTACAATCGATTTGGAAGAGTAATCTTTGAAAAATAGGCCAAGAGAATTTATGTATTGAAAGGGTTTGAAAATGGTTGAAAATGCGTCTAAGTTATGATTCTGCAGGTTGCAGATATCGCAATTGCGAAACCCTCTCAGACTGCTTACTTCGCAAATGCGAAGCTTTTGTCACATTTGTGACCCAGCTTATTTCCGATCACCTTCACATTTGCGAGGGACCATTCGCAAAATGCGATGTCGCATTTGCGAGAAAGAAGTCGTATTTACGACCAAGGCAGCTCAGGTCGAATATCGCATTTGTGATGATTTCTCGCATTTGCGAAGCCTGCAGACCTGCAATATACCAGCTGAAACCTGCAACTTCCTAAGTGCAATTCCACTCCGTGGCCTATCCAATACTCACCCCAGCCCTCGAGGCTCAAAACCAAACATGCATACCAACCTAAAAATATCATACGGACTTGCTCGTGCAATCAAATCACCAAAATAACATCAATATCTATGAATTTAGCATCAAAATCAAAGAAAATCTCAAGAACTTTAAAAGTATCAAATTTTACAACTAAGGTTCCGAATCATGTCATATGAACTCCGTTTCTTACCAAATTTTATAAGCTCGACTTAAGTCACATATAATACATGTATGGGGATCCGGAACTATAATACAGGCCTGATACCATCAAATTCTAAATATTTTTTATTTTCAAAAACTCATATATATTCCAGAAAATAATTTTCTTTAAAAATTTATTTCTCGGGCTTGAGATCTCGAAATTCGATTTCAGACATACGCCCAAATCCCATATTTTCCTACAGATCATCCGGGATCGTCAAATCACGGGTCTGTGTCCATTTACTCAAAATATTGACCTAAGTCAATATAAATTTATTTTTAATGGCAAAATTTATCATTTCCGTATATTTTCACATAATCACTTTCCAAATATGCTCCCGGACTGTGTACACAAATTGGGGTAAGACAAAAAGGAGGTATTAATGCCTTGAAATGTAGAAATGATTTCTAAAATAAGTAATGATATGTTGGGTCATTACAAAATAATACATATTTAGACCGTCTCACTCGACTATACTAAAACTGTTCAAAATATAATACAACCGATAGGAATTAGCTTTGCAACTTAATTTTGTAGCTAATGAATTTAACGAAATTGCAAATAGCTATGAAATTTTAATATGTGTGGCTATGCTTAGTTATTTGCTACGACTTTCATATTTATAGCTATGAGTGTACATAGATCGGGTTGGTTTGGTTTTTATCAAAACCAAACTAAACCAAATATTTCGATTTGGATTGGTTTGGTCTTGTCGGGGTTTTTGGGTTTTCAGGCTTTTTTTATTACATAAATATTATTTCACTTTGTTAAAATTGTAGATAAAGCTTTGATAAGTGAATATATGTTTAGTAAATATAGAAAAAATTGACAAACATATGATCTATTAAAATATTATAATGTGAGAATTTTTTTAGTAACACGTGATAGTTATTTTCTTAGTAGTCTAATAATAATTTTTCGTTAATTGAAGCTTTCAAGGTTAATACATGAGAGGATCTCAAATATTTCTACATTTTCTAAAAAAAATTCACTATAAAGTCTTAAAAATATAAATAAAATTTATATATTTATATATCGGTTTGGTTCGGATATTTTTTACTCAATAACAAACCAAGTCAAACTAAACCTAGTTGGATTTTTTAATCGATTTGATTAGGTAAAAATTTTTATTCGGTTAGAACACCCTATTGTAGCTAAGAATTTGTAGTTATAAATGTATAATACAGTAGTAAACATAAAATCTCTTTCCCCTTTATTTAATGTTAAATATATAATAAATTCTATATATATATAATTTAGGGTAGATCTACATGGGTGAGATAAAGTATTAAAGTGTATTGTTCATGATATATAAAATATTTAGCTAGAGTTATTTTTGTGTAAGAAGCAAGGTATTGTAATGTAGCATAGAAATTTACCATTTTGGCTGCAACAATATAATATTTCATAACGTTTCTTTCCTGTAAAATAGTTACTATTTTGGCCACGTAAATTTTTTTTTTTCACAATAGCTATATAAACGCATGTTGTAATTTGACCTTGTTAATTGAGAATTGTATTTGTAGCTATTGTTTTTTTTAAACCTATTTATAATTTTCTTTAAAACCAATATACTATATAATTTTTCGAAAAAACAATTATGCTTTTCAGCATAACTCCTCCACTAAAGTGGTGGTAAAAATGGTATAAATATAATGTAGTTGCTGGTGTACTGTAATGTATCAATGTCCGTCAATTCGTGAGATTATGGATGTGTTTGGTATAACGAAAAATATTTTTCGTGGATTGGAAAGCAAGTAGTAATCTTATTCATTTTTCGGTGTTTGGTATGCAAATTAAGGAAAATAACTTTTCAAGAATATTCATAAATAATTTAGATATAATAAATATGAAGCCATAAACTTTCAGAGCAACAACCCTCGGGGCCCATAAATTTCATAAATTTTTGAACTGAAACTTTCAAAAATGCAAAAGTTCGAACGCGTAAACTTTATAATTTCTAAATCCGTAAATTTCCAAACACATAAACCTCAGAACTCATAATTTTGGAAATTAAATAATTTTAACCCTTTAAACCGATAAATAATAAATAAAACTAAAAAATATATCTAAATTTTTGTTCCCGGGGGTGGGGGATGGGTAGGGGTAGGGGTAGGGTTAGGGGGCAGTAAAATGAAAAAAAATAGAAATTTAAATTACAAAAAAAAGTAAAAAATTTTATGTGTGTGGGGGGGGGGGGGGGGGGAAGTTGGGTGGTGCAAAAAAATGAAAAAAATAGAAATTTAAAATATAAAAAAAATAAGGTAAAAAAATATTTTTTTTGTTGGGGGGAGGAGGGAGGGGATGGAGGGGTAGTAGGGTGGGTGGTAACGGAAAAACTGAAATTTAAAAAAAAAATAATAGAGGTGGTGGGTGGGTTGGTGAGAGTGGGGAAGGTTGAGAAGGAGCTTTGGCAAATGTTTTCCCTTCTCTTAGTAAGAAAATATTTTCCTCCAATTGGAAGAAAATGAATTGACAAGAAAAATATTTTTCAAAACATTTAAGCCAACCAAACATGAAAAAATTGAAAAACATTTTCCGAAAAATATTTTCCTTCATGCCAAGCACACCCTATGTGTTTTATTTGTAGAAAATAAAGGTTGGACAAGTAGAGTTGCTGTGTGGTGAATAATTAATGGAGGAGCCGCGGTGTTACAATACTTTCCGCGAACTTTTATTGTGGAATCTCTTGAAGCTAAGAAATTTTTGAAAGTGGGTGAACGCCTTGCTCCTTCCTTGACTCTTCTTGCACGTATCCCGAGTCGCAAGTTGAAACTGAAAGTGAAAATATAATTCCATATTCTATGTGGTGTTTTGTTCCCTCCGGTTCATTGGTCTGTGAGCATACGAGTCTTTCTCGAAAATAAAGGTACTCACAACTGAAGTCATTCTACCCAATAAAATCGATACTTCGGGTCCTGATTGGATGAAACGGAAGATATTATAAATAAATAAAAGTACGTCTTGTTTATTAATATTTTGGAAATATTCTGCCTAAGTTAGGGCAATCAAATCACATCTCATACGAGCTCCGTCGGTTGATTTATCTGACAATAAATTAGGGCAATTTTTTATTGTGCAATATTTTCTTCATTGATCACTTCATATTCTTTCATTTTCACGTAAATATCATTTCCTTTTAGAGTATGTTCACCCACTCCTCTCTTTTGCTTTCTTTTCCTTTGATAGGTTGTTTCTTGCATGCCAGTGAATTCAACAGCGGTTCTGTAATGACCCAACCAGTCGTTTTGAGCTCTAGCACGTCGCTCAGCAGTCTGAGGCCATGAACAGCTTCATTTCAGGTATTATGACTTGTACGCATGGTCGGAATTAAGTTTCGGGAAGTTCAGAGTTGATTTGGAAAGAGAATTCTCATTTCGGAAGCTTAAAGTTGAAAGAATTAACTAGGATTAGAATTTTATGTAAACGACCTCGGAATCGGGATCTGAAGGTTCCAGCAGGTTCGTATGATGATTTCGGACTTGGCGATGTCTGGATTGGATTTTGGACGACCAGGGAACGTTTTGGCACCTATTCTGGAAAGTAGCATTTTGAAAAAAAATTCATAAGTTTGGGTTGAAGTGCATTTCAGTGATATCGATGTCCGTTTGAGATTCCAAGTCTGGGGGCAGCTCCGTATTATGATTCTGGAGTTGGGAGCGCGATCGGAAGTGCATTCAGAGGTCCGTAGGTCATTTTGGAGCCATTTGGCTAAAGATAGAAATTTAAAGGTTTTAGAGAAGTTTGACCGGAAGTGGACTTTTTTATATCGGGGTCGGAATCCAATTCTGAAAGTTGGAGTAGGTCCGTAATTTCGAGTATGACTTGTGTGCGAAATTTGAGGTCAATCGGACGTGATTTGATAGGTTTCAACATCAAAAATAGAAGTTGGAAATTTCAGAGTTCATTAAGCTTTGATTGGGGGTTGATTCATGATATCAGTTTGGTGTTTTTTGAGGCTTCGAGCGAGTATGTGCTATGTTTTTGGACATGTGTGAGTGTTTGATTTGAAGCCTCGGGTGCTCGGGTGAGATTCAGAATATCTTCAGAGTGATTTGCTAAGAGTTAAGATTGTTGGTGCTGGTATGATCGCATTTGCGATTCTTGGGTTGTAAATGCGACTTCGCATTTGCAAGCTTAGGCGCTGGGGGGAAAGTTCGCAATTGCGAAAGGGGGATGAGAATTGCGAAGCATTGATCTTCGCAATTGCGAAGATTTTATCGCAAATGCGACAAGGGCAGGGGAAGGCTAGGCTTCGCATTTGCTAAGCTTTTGTCGCAAATGTAACATCGCAATTGCGAGCCTGGAGTCGCAAATGCAATTTTTGCGTCTGGAACTGTGGCTTTTTAATTCGAAACTTAGCTCATTTCCCTCATTTTTCACTTGGCCTTAGGCAATTTTTGAGCGCATTTGAGGAGGTATTCCGTCATCATTAAAGAGGTAAGTAATTTCTATGCATCTTAAGTTAACTACATAGATTATGGCTAGACTAACATGTAAAAATTAATGTATCAAGGGGTTTGGATGAAAACCTAGAAAATTGGTGTTCTTGAAATTTGACCACGATTTTGGGTATGAAATTGAGACTAAATCATATATTTGAGTTCGTGAGGTTATAGGTAAACTTATTCTTCGAAAATTTTGGAAATCCAGGCACGTGGGCCCGATGCGTTTTTGTCAACTTTTCTATCCGGGTTAAGAATTATTGTAAATTGGGTTGTAATGAATAGTTGAGTATATATTAATGAGTTTATATAATTACTGGCTAGTTTTGGAGCATTCTTGCTTCGATTTGAGTCTTCGAAAGGGCGTGGAATGACGGTTATGGAACTTCGGAACGAGGTGAGTTTCCTTTCTAACCTTGTAAGAGGGAATTGTCCCCATAGGTAAAATAATTGGCTATGTGCTCCTAATTGTGGGGGCTACGTACACACGAGGTGATGAGAGTCCGTGCGTAGCTACTATTATGCTATTGTCCGGATAGTTAGGACCCCAAATCATGCTATACTTAGATTAGTTGTGAACTTGTTGATTACTTGACTTGCTTAAATAACGAATTTCTAAAAGGATTTAAACTTCATTTTCTTAAATTATTAAATGAGAATTGGCTTTTCTTCGGAAAATTTTCATGATGACTTCTTGATTGACTGCATTTGTGTGTTTATTTCCTATTGGAGCGGGCCGAACGCCTCGGTAGATTAAATAGGAGCGAGCCGAAGGCCTCGGCACATGAAATAGATGCATCTATGGTTCGCATCGTTCGACTTTCGGCAATATACATTTTACATTTCTGTTGGAGCGTGCCGTCGACCACGGCATGATTTGCGCATACTTGTATTGTTGCCTTGAACTTATTAAAGTTGTTATTGCATCTTCATGGCTTGAAAATATTTGGATAATTACGAAAAGAAATTTTCGAAATTTCCTATAAAAGGAATACTTGTTTACTTATTTCCTTTCATTTGGTAAAAACAATCATGTTTGTAGAAATTCACTATTTAATGTATTATTGACATTATTATTAGACCACTAGTAAGTATCGAAGTTGACCATCTCGTCTTTACTTCATCGAGACTAGACGAGATACTCATTGAGTATACTTTGTTTTCGTACTCATACTACACTTCTGTGCCTTTTTGTTGCACAGGTATATGTAACTCTGGTGGCCTACTGGGCGTAGCAGCAGGGTTGATACGGAGACTTAGGTGAGCTGCACTTCTTAAGGCAACCCGCGGTCATCAGAGTCTCTTTCAGTTATCTGTATTTATTTTCTGTCTAATATCGTGTTCCGGATAGTTGTTATACTTTATTTGATTTATCTTAAAGATTGCTCATGCACATGTGACACCGGGTTCTGGAATAGTTTTGATATATTTTGTATTAATTGCTTATCATTTAAACTTGATTAATTGCTAAAATTATATTAAGGTTTTGAACATTTTCCATTTTTCTAGTGGTGACGTTCTACTGATTTTTTTTTTACTCTAGTAACATTTTTCTTTTTTAAAGAAGTCGAATGCCAAAACTTTAAAATACGTTGCCATGCTTTATCTTGCCAATTTTTGATATATTGCAGAGGTTATTTGAATAGTGAGTAACTTTTGACCTAAAAATCTTGTTATTATTTCTCTGAGATTAGTCAAGATATTTTTGAAATACATAAAATCAGTTGTACTTATACTATACTTTTATATTTTGTGTGCAAATTTCGGAGCTGAGTAACTGTAAAAATGAAGTTTTGCATTAGAAATATACCAGCGTACCATATTCATGCTACCGTTTCGTTGATGGTGGCTTAGGATTTCATTGTAAATCAAAATTATTGTAACTCATAACTTGTGTTATCAATTTTTGGGATACTTGTATTGTATTCTTTTGCAGTTTTTATTTATAATATTAGTAAATTCTCATTACAGTTCTAGCTTACGTTGTTTGGCTTGCCTAACCAATAAGGTTATGTATCATCACGACAATAGTAGGATTTTGGGTGACAAACTTTAAATTTTTTGGCCGCTTTGATCAATTGAGTCTGGAAAATCATGTTTTTACATAGTCTCGGACTGAAGAATTCAATAAGTCTTACTTTAGTTAAATAGATCTTGGGTAAAATTTGTAGATGTCCCTTCTATAAAAAAACATTTGCTCTGGGTCTTTGAATTAGTGTTGGAAATTTGAACTTTGAAGGGAAAATCACATAAGTGCTTTCATCATTATTTTAGTAATAACATAGTAGCATGCAAGTAAAGCTTCTTCAAATGATCACTTTTTTCATCTTTTCGCGAACATTCTCCCATAACATTCGTACCGAAGAAATTTAAAAATAATCAGATTTACACTAGTTATTTAAAATAGCTTAATTTTAAAAATAATTAAAAATTAATTATCTTTTTGTAAAGATAAAATTGAACAAAAATACTGTTCAAAACCCGAAAAATACTCCAGCATATTATGCTGGAGTTCCAGCATAAGTATACTTGAACTCCAACATATTATATAGGAGTTCCAGGATAAGTATGCTAGAACTCCACCATAATATAATAGAGTTCCAGGATAAGTATGCTAGAACTCCAGCATAATATAATGGAGTTCTAGCATAATATGATGGAGTTCCAGCATAAGTACAATAGAACTCCAACATAATATAATGGAGTTCCAGCAAGTATAGCGGTCCAGTATAATATACTGGAATTTGGAGCACTGGTGCTCTAGTCTCCAACATATTATGCTAGAGCCAGCAACGTATACCGGTCCAGCATAATATGGTGAAGTTCATATACATGTGCACCGAACTCCAGTATATTATACTAGACCGGTTTCTTTGCAGCAAAATAGTGGCTATTTTTTATTGACTTGGTAAATACTGGCTATTTTTGAATGATCAGTCCGAAACCGACTATACCGTATTATTTTCACCATTCATACTAGTAGGGTTAGCTCGGGCTTTGCCGGGGCTCAACATAAACAATGTTATACATTTTGTTATATATTATGATACCTTGTCAATGTAAGGGTAACATTGAGGGGATGAGTTTTCATTACCAAATCGTCCATGTAAGACTCGCATATGTTATGTAGGAGGTCACTGATAATTTGTGTCAGTTTAGGTCTCCATAGTAAATATTTTTTTTTTTGTTATATATTATGATATAGAGAAATTTTTTTTACGCTTGATTTGTGCTAGATGTTGACTCAGAGCATAGAAGTACGAAGAAAAACTGGAATTCATTTTGCAATGATATTTCTTCTTCAACATAAAAATTTTGTGCCTGATGAGGAAATAGCAGAAAGATACTACTTAGTAATTACAACATAGAATATAGCAAGATGAAATGGCGACCCCAATAACACTAAAAAGTTTCTGGCTCTCTAGCAATTGTACTGTAGCAAAACTATATTCATAAATCTAATGGACTGACGCTTTACTTAAGGTCAAATAAATTTTGAGTATATTTTTATTTTTCTACCTTTTCAAATGATAAATAAATTATTTCGATATATAGTAGAGCACTATTTAATTTAGGAGATCACATAAAAAATTGTAGGAGAACGTCAATGTAACGTCTTTATCTCCTCTTATTCTACTCATTGTGGAGTTCATTATTTCTTCCTGACATCCCGATTATCTATTATTTTTATAGCAGCAATATAGTATATGAAAAAAATATTTTAAGCGAATCAGCTATGTGAAGTTCATTTAGCTAAAAATTATGTTGAATAGGTCTACAAGTGTTCGGCTAATTTTCCTAATAAAAAATATTTCTTTTTGTTCACGTAACTTCTTTGTTGATTTCAGCCAATATATAGTAAGTCAAAAGGCTACTTCTAGTCCGATGTACAACCACAAGAACAATCGACTCATATATTTTAATATACTTAATGGTAGACTGTGAATGAATGCTTGAAATGGGAACTATTTGATCTTTATAAGGTGCAATATTTAGTGTGGAAGGTGATTATGATGGTGTATTCAATTAGCATATGCTTGTTGTCCTTTGCCCTGTGATGTAATAGCAGATATTGTGGGTTTTTTTTATAGAGAAATACGGTATTAAAAAATGGAACGTATATGTTTAACCAAAAAGTGGAACTTCGGTTAAAATTTTAATTTAGAACAATTTGGGTTACTAATAATCAAAAAATAAATAAAGAAAATTATTTTTTTGCTAATAATAAGATGAACAGAAGAAAGCAAAGTAAATCAGTATATTCCAATACTGTTTTGTATCCTTACAAATGACCGGTCTTCTCCATTTTATAGCTATCTCTAAGATATATGTTTCGCCTTTGTCATAATAAGGCCATTATAGACAATTAAAGGCATTAAATGCTACATTACATAATCATTGTAATTTAATACAGATTCTCTAACGTTTTCAGTATTTAATGCTTTGTTAAATACTGTATTTGTACTCTTTGTATTGTCAAATTCATTCTCCTTAATTTTTGGATTTAAATAGGTACGAATGTCGAGTCTTTTGATTTTATGCTGGTGCCTCTGTTCGTATTTGTTGTAACTCGTGCCTCTTTGTCAATCATTGTTCTTTGACCAACCTTCGTGTCATGACATGTCATCTTTTAATTACTTTAATATATATATATATATATATATATATATATATATATATACTCAATTTTTTTCGTTACAGATAGTCCCCCCACTTGCCATTTATTCATCAATTGAATATTTGAGAAGTGAATTTTATTAAAGCAGGAATATTTGTTGCCATTAATGCTATTATAGAATCTACGCTTCAATTGTTACTTCCATTTAATGCTTATTACTCGTGGCACCTTTTTATTGATTTTGCGACTTTGCAGTGCTTTTTAAGGCTTTTTTACGGCTTCATCAGTTACGAAGTGACAGTTCTCATTATGATCTTTTCATCATTGCACATTTTCCTTTGATGGTTGCTTCCTAGTATAAACATAGTTTTCATCTTTGTTTTTCTCACATAAAGTTTAAAGTTTTCAGAATATTCAATTCTTGTTCCCATCTATCTCGTGCTGTCATGTCTTCATCAAACCCTAACCTTAGGAGAGTTCCCATAGTTGATAACTTTCCTCTAGCCCCAAGTAGGAACAAAAGAGGAGGTAGACCACGTAATTTAGGGTCTTCATCCATACGTGGTTCTTCTCTTCCTGCATCTAGTTCCAGTCCCTCTACTAGAACCAGAGATTCTCTTTCTCAAAGGTCTTCTTCTAGAGGTAAAGAACCCTTTGAACCTCTTCGTGAACCCTCTGTGGAAGAAATAGTTCCTGCTGAACTATCTTTTTACAATGATAGTGAGTCCTCAGAAATCAAAGGTCCTCTTTAGATTGTGCTAATATCTACTCAACTCAGATAACTGAAGGTCTGATTTCTTTAGTTCGTAAAGAATGCCATTGGAGTCATGACGTCCCTGTTATAATTACCAGTGCGAACCATAGAATCACCTCCTATTTAATTGGATTTTCTTTTGTTTATACAAACCCTTTCACATTAGGTTTCAAACCTGCTATTGACCCTATTATCCTCGAGTTCTGTCAATTTTTTGACGTTTGTTTAGGTCAAATTGGCCCCATAGTGTGGAGGGTTGTTGCATGTTTGAGGCATTTGACTAACATGACCGGTGGGCCTTTCAATTTTTCCAATTTAATTCATCTTTACTCCCCAGACTTTTTCGCCAAGGCATTTTTACTTTAGTAGAAAGAAGCAAAAGAGTTATGGTCAGTCCAGAAGATGACAGAGACCATGGCTGGTACGCCGGGTTTGTTGCTGCCCCCATTGTTGGTTTAGTGGGCGATGAAAATTTTCCATTACCTGAGAAGTGGAATTTTACACGTGATTTTTCTTTTTAATAACTTTCTCCAACCTTTTTTCCTCAATTTTGATAATCATTATCCTAATTTTTCTTTTCTTTTCCAGCAACCATGGGAATTGTTGATGAAATTCCCAATTTTTGTGGTTGGGTAGGAAATTTGTTGAATACAACCCCAATGGAGGGTAGATCTTAGAAGACTCTTTCCCAACGACTTGGTTGGAAAGTGAAAACTCATGGTAAGAGTTTTTATTGCTTTTTTCAGAACATATTTTAATCCTTTTTTTATCAGGATTTGTCGTTCGAGGGTTTAGTGCTGAAGCGGTCGTAGCTTCTCGTATTTCTTTGGAAAGGACTCAAGAGATAGTTTTGGGCTCTTCATCGAAAAGAAAAGTTGTTGTTGACCAAGACTCTGAAGAAGAGGAAGATGGAGGTTCCTTGATAAAAAGGCCACGAGCTCGTAGAATCATTGATGATGAAGCATCTCCCCCTCATTCTATTCCTATTATTGAGTCTGTTGAAGCCCCGGTGATAATCTCTGATGGTGATATTCCCGCTGCTGCTCATGACTCTATTGAGCAGTTTCTTAACCACGGGTTTGATAATGAATATTTTGGTCCGATTTCTTATGAAGCACCCCTTGCTTCTTTTTTACTCCCGTTCCTGTGATACGGTTTTGCCGATTATGGCTATTACCGTTCCTCCCCAGGCTGTTTTGACTGCTTCTACTGTTCCTCCCTCTACTACTCCTCCTTCACCTGTTACCCTAAAGTTGGGTCCTCAAGTAGAGGTGAAGCTATTAGGCAAGTTACCATTGAAGTTCCTGCTGAGGGTAACCTTTTAAGGAAATCAGGTCAAGCCGTCATGTGGCTAAAGCCTTTGATTGATCCAATTGAGAAAGCTAAGCTTGATAGCACAGTTTTTTGACCTTGATGAACGACATAGTGCATGGTTCTTTAAAGGTATCCCTTTTTCAAACTTTAGTCTATCTTTTTTCTATTTTCAAGGTTCTCATTTTCCCTCTCTTTTTTTAGGTCAACCTAATTGGCACAAAGATGATGAAGAGGTTTACCCTCTTAGAGCAATGAGTGCGTGACTACTGAGTGGAGGCGGATAATTGGAAGGAACAGTGTGAAAGTTTTCAAATCGACAAGGAAACATTAGAAGAAAGTAAATGTACCTTAGAGCAGCAGGTAATGGCTTTTACTTCAGAGTTGGCGGTTGAAACAGCTTCCGCAAGTCAAGCAAGTAAGGAAAAAAATCATGTTGAAACCTATTTCTCTGAGCAACTTTCCAAGGCAAGTGAAGAGATCAAAGAGTTGAAGGCTCTCTTAGGTAAAAAAAAGAAGAAGAAGCATATGCTGGTGAACTCGTACAGACCCTGACTCAAACTCAAGAAGACCTCCGGGAGTCTTCTTAAAAAGTTCATTTCTTAGAAAGTTCGCATGCTTCTCTTCAAACTTCTTATGAGTCTGCCTTGGACGAGAATGAGAAGCTAAAATATGAAATTGATGACTATGAAAGAGATTATGAGATTATTGAAGATAAAATCATCTATGAATACTACAAATAAAGCCTAAATAGAAATACACGACTCTGTCTCTAAATAAGTAAAAATAGAAAAGAAATTATAGAAGGAGACGCTAAACCATGTGGACGCCTGCAGGACTACCTTGGATCGCCTAAATGGACTGAAGGCAGCAACCTCACTGCGGTCCAAAAACCGGGATATGCACACAGTGCAGAGTGTAGTATCATCACAACTGACCTAAACAACAATCCCAAAGCAATAAGGGCAAGGGAATTAATCCCGGCAATGGAACAATAGTATAACAACCATATCCCGGCAAGGGAAACAATATCAAAACATAACATCCCCACAAGAGAGATAGCATCAATAATAACAACATCTCAGCAAGGGAGACAATATTATAAACCTCTTCTCTTTTCCACATTTACTTCACAACTTGAGCAAATGCTCTAAAATGTTCAATTGCCAATAATACTTTCACAAAATATTTTACACTCTTGAGCCAATGCTCTTCAATATTCAATTACCGATTATACTTCCATAAGCCTTGTTCAACAAAAAAAATCATCATATAAACCATGAACAATACGAATCAGAGTCACATTAATCATAGTATAAGACTCACAGATATTCTTGACACCAACATATAGACACTCATCACCATGCCTATGCGTCGTACTCAACAATAACACATAGAAAATAGGACACGACTCCTAATCCCTCAAGCTAAGGTTAGATCAAACACATACCTCTATGACACAAACACAATTCAAGCCTCAATTATCGCTTTACCCCTTAATTCCATCACTGATACGCTCGTATCTAGCCACAAGTTACTTAACTACATCAATAAATGCTAAATAAATCAATTCTAATGCATGAAAATAGGTTTTCTAAAATTTTTCCCAAAAAGTCAAAAAACGACCCCGGACCCACATGGTCAAAATTCGATGTTCAAACCAAAATGAGTTAGGAATGACATACAATTGGTTTGGAGATTGAACTTTTCTTTAGAAAATTGCCCAAAAGTGTTTAGGTTTTGAGAAGGTTTGAAAAATGCATTGAGAATGCTCCAAGTCCCAATTAACTGGTCTCTAATGTTGCAATTGCGATTAGTGTTCTCGATTGTGAACCCTTTCAGAACCTGCTATCTTCGCATTTGCGAAGAAAAAGTGGCATTTCCGACTCTGGCCTTTTTGCATTTACGATGAATTGGTTGTATTTATGATCAATGCTTGCCTATGCCATCTTCGCATTTGCAATACAACTTCGCATTTGCAGGCCAAGCTTCGCAATTGCAAATCCTGCAGGCCTGCAACACACCAATAATTTCCTAAGTCAAATTTCACTCCATGGCTTATCTAAAGCACATTCGAGCCCTCAGGGCTCCAAATCAAACATGCACGCAAATCCAAAAATATCATACGGGCTTTCTTGTGCGATCAAATCATTGAAATAACATCAATAACTATGGATTTAGCATCAAAATCAAAGAAAAATCTCACAAACTCTTAAGTTCCATTTTTAACAATCGATGGTCCGATTCACGTCATTTTAAGTCTATTTCTTACAAAATTTTGCAAGCTCAACTTAAATGCCATATAAGACTTGTACCAGGCTCAGGAACCAAAATACCGGCCCGATACCATCAAATTGAAACACATTCCAATTTCTAAAAACTCTTATAATTTCAGTTAAATAGTTTCCTTCAAAACTCTATTTCTCGAGCTTGGTATCTCCGAATTCAATTCCGGGCACACGCCAAAGTTCTATATTTTCCTACGGACCCTCCGGGACCGTCGAATTAAGGGCCCGGATCTGTTTACCTAAAATATTGATCGAAGTCATCTTAAATTCATTTTAAAAGAAAATTTTATCATTTTTCTTGTATTTTCACGTAATGGCTTTCCAGATACATGTTCGGACTGTGCATGTAAATCGATGTGAGACAAAAAGAGGTTTTTAAGGCCTTGGAACATAGAATTTATTCTTAAAATAAGTTCGTTTGGGTTGTCACAGTTATTTTACTAAGAAAGATTTTGGATTGAAAAAGAATCAAATAGACCACACATGGTGGTCTTTTTTTAACTTTGGCAAATAAAATGAATAGATCTTTGAACTCGTAAACAACATGTCATTTTGAACATTCTGAACCGCTGAACTGCTCACTCAACTATGTTAAGGATTTTCAAATATAACATATAATCGTACTAATATACACAATATAATTTTTTGGCAAAAAGTGTGTGCTTGATCACCCTTGCCATAAAAGGGCTACACCACTAGTTCTAACAATAGTCAGTTCACGCAATAACAATTATATTATTCTCAACTCTGAACAATATATTTAGGCCTTTAGGTATTGGTTCTAACTAAGCCACTCATACCTTCATTTTGATCTATAAGCTGAAATCTTAACTCCTCCATATCATTCCTATCAATCAAAAGGTTATAAATAATTAAATACCATATTGGATCCAACAAATTTCATCTAATAATTCCTACAATTCATCATGTTTTCCAACTCCCCTACCCCACTATTAAGTAGTAGTAAAATACACGCATCAAGCTTTGATTTCAGCTTGAATTTCATGTTAGTATATTGTATTTGAAAAATAAATTTGGAAATATAAATGAATATAAACAGAAAAGACAGAAAACCAATCCGAGCCCACGGAATTCATAATGTTTTCTCAAGGAATTTAATCCCCGTCTATCACCTAAGGTTATGGATTATTTCCTTTCAGGATAGAACGAATTACACACTGGTGTAGTGGTACTTCAAATCCCAGTGTTTCAGCGAATACAAAGTTCGGTAGAAAATAACACTTGCTTTTTGCTTTGTTTGATGTTAAAAGTATGCAGAAGAAGGAGAAGAAACTCAGAAAATCGTAGTGAAATTCTGAGCAGAATAGTGTTGTACTTATAGCCAAAGTTGAGCTGAAATATGAAGAGGTGTAACTCTTCTTTTTCAGAATGGTTGTTTCTGCAAAATGGCCACAACATAAATATCGTTACATAAATGGATTTTTGCTCAATATTAAAGAGGAAAATAAAGAGGAAAAATTGATGGGTTGTTACTTTTCTGCTACAAAAACATAAAACTAAAATTTGGATAACTGAAATGGATTTAATATTAATATTTATTTAATTTAATATTCTATTATTAAAGTAAATATTTAATAACATAATATATTAATATTAACAAATACATTTGGTCCAAAAAATAATCAATCAATCGATCATTTGATCAAATCCAAATCTGAATCCGAATCCGAATCTGAATCCGAAGCTGAAGCTGAAGCTGAAGCCAAAGCTGAAGTCGAAGCTAAAGCCGAGCCGAGCTGAGCGAGCGAGCGACGGCGACGATGGTGAAAGGCTTACCTTCTTCTCAAATCTTTAAGAGCTAGAGGAAGATCAATTGCTTATATACCCATTAAAATCCTCTTCCTATTCCAATATGGGTCAATGTCTATTTACCGGGGGGAGAACTTAAAATTTCACTCAAAAATTTTATGTTCCTCCATTTCCCATTCACCTCTCTTTTAAGTATTTAATATATTAATTAAATACATCCAAAACCCAATAATCCCCCACATGAATGGGGAATGGCTATATCACGGAAGTATGCATGAAAAACTGTATGATTCGCAAGTAAGGATTAATTACATTGGGATAAGTAGGTTTCCCTTTGAACTTTTAGTAGTGAACTTATGTCGGATATACTCGATCACGGTAGTTTGATATCTTTGAACCATCGAACTTTAGTGTATACCTAGACAACCATAAGTCACACAACCGATCACTAACCGTCTTTGGTTCTCATTGTTATGTTCGTTTCAGCCATGAACAACGCTTGTTTTCATAAGTGTGTAGAGAACTGGCCTCACAATGTTCTCCTTGAAGCGTGTAACACTTCACACTTGCATAGGTGATTCCTAAACTTGTCATCCTATAGATATACTATTTGATATACCCCGTATCAAATTTAGAAATCATTAAAAAGCCTTAATGTTTTATCCTTGGAATGAACATTGTCTCATCACGAGAACGGACTAAAAGTTTAGTTGACAATGTTGAATCGTCATAAATGACTTTGTTTAATCTCTTTGAACCTAGATCTTGGGATCTCCAATCTTCTAGGTAGAGTTACTGCCACTATGACTTGTTCTTGGCCACAGTCCCATTCCCATTGACGACTTCTCAACTACCTCTCTAGTTAGGCCATTTTTTAAGTGGATCCGACATATTATCACTTGACTTTACATAGTCTATGGTGATAATTCCTCTAGAGAGTAATTGTCTAATAGTTTTATGTCTTCGTCGTAAATGACGAGACTTACCGTTATACATAACGCTTACAGCCATTCCAATTGTCGCTTGATTATCACAATGTATTCATATCGGTGCCAACGGTTTGGACTAAAATGAAATATCTTCCAAGAAATTCCGAAGCCATTCAGCTTTTTCACCGGCTTTATCCAAGGCTATGAACTCAGCCTTCATTATAGAGCGAGCAATACAAGTTTGTTTGGATGACTTCTAAGATACCGCTCCACCACCAATAGTAAATACATATCCATTTGTGGACTTGAAATCAGTTGATCTGATGATCCAATTTGCCTTAGAGTATCCCTCAATGACCACAGGATATTTACTGTAGTGCAAAGCAAATTCCTGGGTATGTACTAAATACCCCAAAACTCGTTTCATTGACATCCAATAAACTTGGCCTGGATTTCTCGTATACTGACTCAATTTACTTATAGCACAAGCTATATCTAGTCGTGTACAATTCATGATGTACATTAAGCAACCCAACACACGAGCATAATCCAATTGTGATATGCTTTGGACTTTGTTCTTTGCTAATGCAAAATTCACATCAATTGGAGTCTTTGCAACTTTAAAGCCCAAGTGCTTGAATCTTTCAAGTACTATCTTAATATAATGAGATTGTGAAAATGCTAGACCTTGAGAAGTTTTATGGATCTTAATTCCTAGAATTAAATCAGCAACTCCCAAGTTTTTCATATCAAATTTGCTAGTTAACATACCCTTAGTAGCATTTATGTTGGCAATCTCATTACTCATTATGAGCATATCATCCACATAGAAGCAAACAATGACTATGTGATTTGGAACATTTTTAATGTACACACATTTATTACATTCATTTATCTTAAGTCTATTTGACAATATTGTTTGGTGAAATTTAGCATGCCATTATTTGGGTGCTTGTTTTAATCCGTAAAGGGACTTAACAAGTCTATAAACCTTCTTTTCTTTACCTGGAACCACAAACCCTTCAGATTGTTCCATGTAGATTTCTTACTCCAACTCTCCATTTAAGAAGGCCATCTTAACATCCATTTGATGAATTTCAAGACCATAAACTGCAAGTAACGCTACTAACGTTCGCATGGATGTAATTCTTGTAACTGGGGAGTATGTATCAAAATAGTCAAGACCTTCTCGTGATCTATACCCTTTGACCAAAAGTCTTTCCTTATACTTGTCAATAGTACCATCATCTTTTATTTTCCTCGTAAAGATCCATTTAGAACCCAACGGTTTATTTCCAGGAGGAAGATCAACCAATTCCCATGTATGGTTGTGCAGTATGGATTCTATTTCACTATTGATTGCCTCATTCCATAACAATGATTCCGAAGAAGATAGCTTCTTTAAATGTTTGAGGTTCATTTTCCAATGAGAAAGTCACAAAATTTGGTCCAAATAAAGTAGCGTTCTTTGACGTTTACTAAATCTTGGATCCTCCAAGTTAAGTGTACTTTCTTTTGTTTCTTCCCGAGGTCGTTTAGATCCTTCACCAATCGGCTTAAATATCTTTTTATACGGATATATATTTTCAAAGAACTGAACATTATCTGATTCTATAACCGTATTATTATGAATGTCAGAATTTTCTGATATATGAACCAGAAATCGATATGCTTTACTATTAGTCGCATATCCTATGAAAACACAACAACGGTTTTCGGTCCTATTTTTGCCCTTTTGGGTTTAGGAACTTGCACTTTTGCCAAAAACCAACACACTTTGAAATAATTCAAGTTGGGCTTCCTTCATTTCCATTTTTCATATGCAATGGGTTTTATTTTGCTATGGGGTACTCGATTTAGTATTCGTCTAGCTGTAAGAACGGCTTCACCCCACAAGTTCTATGTCAAACCAAAACTTATCAATAATGCATTCATCAACTCCTTTAATGAATGATTCTTTCTTTCTGCAATCCCATTGGATTGGGGCGTGTAAGGGGCCGTTGTTTGATGAATAATTCCATATTCTAAACATATTTGTTCAAAAGGAGATTCATATTCACCATCCATATCACTTCTTATCATTTTAGTTTTCTTCTTAAGTTGCGTTTCAACATTTTTTTTATTGCTTGAATGCGTCTATTGCTTCATCTTTACTATTAAGTAAGTAAAGATAGCAATATCAAGTACTATTATCAATAAAAGTTATGAAATACTTCTTTCCACCGCGAGATGGTATTGACTTCATATTACAATTATCTGTGTGAATTTAGTCTAAAGGATTTGAATTCCTTTCAACCGACCTATAAGGATGTTTAACATACTTAGATTCCACACATACTTGGTATTTGGATTTGTCACATTCAAACTTGGGAAATACTTCCAAATTAATTATTTTCTGTAAGGTTTTATAATTGACATGACCTAGACGTATATGTCATAATTCATTTGACTCAAGCAAGTAAGACGAAGCAGAAATTTTATTATTATTTTCACCAACCATTACATTCAGATTGAAAAGGCCATGAGTGAGGTAACCATTTCCTACAAATATTTCATTCTTACTTATTACAACCTTATCGGAAACAAAAACACATTTAAAACCGTTCTTAACAAAAAGTCCAGTAGAGACTAAATTCTTCCTAATCTCGGAAACATGAAGGACGTTTTTCAAAGTCACCACTTTGCCGGAAGTCATTTTGAGAAGTATCTTCCCACATCCTTCAATCTTTGCCTTTGAAGCATCTCCCGTAGAAATCATCTCATCCGGTCTAACAGGAGCATAAGAAGCAAAAGCTTCTCTAGCAGCACAAATATGGTGAGTGGCTCCAGAATCAATCCACCACTCTTTAGGATTTCCCACCAAGTTGAATTAAGAAAGCACGACACATAAATCATCAACATCATCATGCTTTTCAACCATGTTTGCTTGAACCTTCTTCTTGTCTTTCTTCGAAGCACGACACTCCATAGATTTGTGTCCGATTTTTTCACAGTTGTAGCAGTTTCCACTGAACCGCTTCTTGCTTGGTTGTATTTCGGTACAGAAGCCATCTTCCTCTTTTTGTTCTCTTTAACAATATTTGCTACCATTATTGTTGAGTTTCCACTGCCTCTCTTTTCAGCAGCTTTGTTGTCCTCTTCTTCTCAACCGAACAACGAGATCTTCAAGGGACATCACCTTGCATTTGTGTTTCAAGTAGTTTTGAAGTCCTTACACAAAGGAAGCAACTTCCCAAGTATCGCTGCTACTTGAAATGCTTCATTGATGATAAGACCTTTAATGAAATTTCTGTTAGTAAAAATACTAATATTATTAGTTTCAACATCAATATTACTTTGATGTATACCTTCAGCAAGGAGATCGTGAATAATCACTTGTAATTCTTGGACTTGGGTAATAACTGACTTGCTATCTACCATTTTGTAGTCTAAAAACTTTGTAGCAATAAACTTTTTCAACCCAGCATCTTTGGTTTTGTATTTCTTTTCAAGCACAGTCCACAGTTCCATTAACGTTTCCACGCTACTGTAGATGTTATACAAAGCATCCTCCAGCCCGCTTAGTATATACTTCTGCACAATAAAATTTGAATTCTTCCACGCCTCAATTACGAGAAAGCGTTTAGATTCTGGAGTTTCATCGGACAACACATGAACATCTTCCTTGATGAACTCTTGGAGATCTAGAGTAGCCAAATAGAAGAACATCTTTTGCTGCCAGCGCTCGAAATCAATTTCGAAAAATATGTCGGGTTTTTTCGCCGGTGCCAATGCTGTCGGTGTCGTTCCGTTTGTTGAGGTATTGGCAGTCACCATTGGAACATCTTGGTTCTGATTCTCATTAGTCATTTTCTGTAAAAAATGACACAAACGTTAAAATCACGTAGATTTTAATAGAGTACAAAACCACAAAGGTTTTACTCTTCCAGAAACAGTGAGTACAAATACATAAAATATATATTTAAAAATTCCTTAAGATTGTTAATATATTGTATTTGTAAAATAATTCTGGAAATATAAATGAATATAAACAGAAATGACAGAAAACCAATTCGAGCCCATAAATTTCACAATGATTCCTTAAGGAATTTAATCCCCTTCTAGTACCCAAGGTTATGGATTATTTTCTCTCAGTATAGCATGAATTAGACACTGGTGTAATGGTACTTCAAACCCCAGTATTTCAGCGAACACAAAGTTCGGTAGCAAATCACACTTATTTTTTGCTTTGTTTGATACTAAAAGTATGTAGAAGAAGGATAAGAAACTTAAAAAATCATAGTGAAATTCTGAGCAGAATAGGGTTGTATTTATAGCCATAGTTGGGCTGAAATCTGAAGAGGTGCGACTCTTCAGAATGGTTGTTTCTGCAAAACAGTCACAGCATAAATGCCATTACATAAATAGTTATTTACTCAACATTAAAAAAATTGGATAACTGAAATGAATTTATTATTAATATTCTGTTATTAAAATAAATATTTAATAATATTTTTGTTAATATTTTTCTATTAACAAATATATTTGGTCAAAAATATTTAATCAACCATTTGGACGAAGCTGAAGCCAAGACAAGCGACAACGACGACGCGAGACTTGCCTTCTTCTCAACTCTTTAAGAGCTAGAAGAAGAGCAATTGCTTATATACTCATAAAAAACCTTTTCCTCTTCCAATATGGGACAATGTGCATTTACCAAGGGGGAACTTAAAATTTCACTCAAAAATTTTATTTTCCTCAATTTCCCATTCACCCTCTTTTAAGCATTTAATATATTAATTAAATACATCCAAAACCCAATATTTCATCCCTCCGATACAAATGTTGATTATCTCGTAGAAAGGGGAATTTATTTCACACTTAGAAATATTAATCTACAAAACATTAGATGTATAGTTAAAAATCTGGAATAAATTAACGGGGTATTTTTGTATTGTTAAGGTTTGCCTTGATCTTCTTACTATATTTGAATTTTTTTCCTTAAGTGGACATAATATTTACCATCATCGATTTTACGTTACCTTAAAGGAAGATATCTTTTATATTTTAACACATTCATTTGTTGGAGGAAAAGGTTGTGACCTCTATAAATTGAGGATCTTACCTTCGTACACAACAACACCATAGCATTCACAATGTATTTCTTAAGAGAGTATTGTTTACGGGAAGCTTATTCTCTCTGTAGTTTTCTATATTTGATATTAGTTTTCTTATATGTATGTCAATTGACCAAAATAATATTGTGAGCATATAATTTTTACCCGGTTGAAACAAGCTCCTATAGGACTCTTAAAGTTAGGATTTTCTTTAAAATATTTACTTTAGGATTTTAACATATAGGATTTAATTGCATGCTCGTGTTCATTAATGCATGTTTGAGATTGTTTAGGATTTAATTGTTAAATAAATTTGTTTTACAAATTAAAATACAAAAAAATATAAATATTTTCGGCATTTGAAATTATTTTTATTTAATTTCAACTTGGTGTAGTTTTATTTGTGATAATTAGGAATTTGTAGTTTTTAAACAAGTTAGAAATTAATTATAATAAAAATAAAAGACAAAAAATATATATGTATATATATATACACAGCCACTCAGACTGGCCACAAATGGGCCAGACCTGAGTGGCCGAAACCTTTTTCCCTTCTAAAAATACACAGCCCCAGCCCAAATGACCGACCCTGGTCCAATCCACACCCAAGACCAAAGGAAACCGTTTCAAAAAAGGCTCATCACAGCCGTCGATCATGTGCTCATCCAATGGTCACGAAAGCCCCACCAAAATGATATACACATGTCCAAACATCTCTAATACAATTAAAGATCAAACCCCCCTCCTCGTACCATCATTCCGGGTTGTAACACAGCCATCGACCACCCATTGACCACCCCACAACCACTATTGACCACCCACCTATCACCATAGCGTCGCCGCCGGAAATCGCCTTACAGCGGCGGCCAGTAACCAAACCTCCCCAAATTTACACCACTAAACCGTTACAACCTCCTCTTTCTCACCCTGTGGGTAGTTCCTGTCGAATAAACCCCCCCCCCATCTCGAATATTCGAAAAAAAGGTCGTCGGAACCACCGTCTCCGGTGACCCTGTTCCAAAACCTTCCAAACTTACACCTCTGAGGCAGCTTGATCTCCTCTTTCCAACTATGTGTGTCACCTCTTTCTAATCTGCCTGAAACCCTTCGAATATCGATTCAAAGACTAACCCTAAAACTCACACTCGTCGGAACTTGGCCAAATTCCTCCTAGGAAACCCTTGGCCATTCCTTTCCCCAACAATGCTGACCCCCAAACAACACTAGCCACTGAAGAAAATTAGATCTGAGACCTCACTAGGGTCTCAGAATCGTAAAAGGCCTTATCCTGAAATCCTAAGCATGTTATACATCACAGTGTCCTAGGAGGTTAGAAAACCTCTATAAAAGGTCAAGGAGTGGTAAAGTGATCTCAAGCGGAGTTGCATGTGTAAAGAAGCTAAGTATTTTGCCTCTTCTGTGTACCTTTGCCTAAGTATTTTATATCTTCTGTATATATTTGCCTAAGTATTTTATATCTTCTGTATATATTTGCCTAAGTAGTTTATCTTTTTCTGTATATATTTTGCTTTATTTCTATTTGCTTTTAGATGTTTGGCTTCTTTTAAATAATTGTTTGTTTGTCCACAATCTTGCCTAAAGTAGGTCTAAATGGTCATATGCTTTGCTTATCAGTAATCTGAAATCTCTTCAGTAGTTGTGATATCATTTTATGCATTAGCCTTCTGATCTGGAAAGTTTAGCTTGCTAATCCTTCAGTAGTATGATTTCTATAGTTGTTGAACTTCATCTCATGATCCTCATATGTTTTGTTCCCTGATGTTCTGACTAGTTTGATTAGTTTGTTTATGCTGCTGAGTAACTGATTCTCATTTCATAATAACTTTGATCTTCAGTATTTATGCATAATTAAACTATTCTTTCTCGCTGAACTTTTGCTTGCTTCCTCATTTTTGTTCATGAACTTAGTGCTCATTCCCTGCTATGAGCTTCTCACTTTCAAGAATTTCTGAGTACTTTGATTGAGATACTTCTGAAAAGTTAAGTGCTGATAGATATATGCATTCTTCTAGTTATTTTGATGCTTTGTTTTGATAATCTGGAATAATGTTTGTGTGCTGAAAGTCTACATTAAGGCATTTATTTTAAAACCTGGTAGTTTTGGCTGATCTTAAACCTTGATAAGCCTGTTAGTCCAAGATTAAAGTGTGACCCAAACTTGATTGACCAGGGTCAATTGTAACTAAACTAGGGTCAAGGAATAGTTATGGTTAAAACTTTAGGTGGGTAATTTAGGAAAGGAAGCAGGGGTATAAAAGGGATTTTGAACCTTAAGAAATCTGATAGTAATCCCCAAACCTTCTATTAAGGGACTAGAACACAGTTTCTGCCTCAAACTTGAGGCACAAGTCAGGAAATGAAGGACCATTTAGGAAAAGTACAAATCTGAAGCAAGGACTAAAAGAAAAACAAGAGAAAAGCGGATGCCCTAAGGCTCCATTATAAAAGAAACCACCTGAGCACATTTGAAAGAACCCGAAACCTTTTCTTTGAATCCTAGAGCTAAAAATACATACTAGCTCTTCCTATATCTGTTAAAATACCATGTTGTTTGAATCATTTTTCTGAAGATTTCATTCTCTATAAACTCTGCTGAAGTCCTGGATGCACTGTTTGATTGGCCACTGATTGCTTAGATGATTCGATACATTTACTCATAGGCTTTGTTTTTTGCTGAATTACAGGTAACTTCTAATGTTCATTGATGTATTT
Organism: Nicotiana benthamiana; assembly: GCA_034376525.1. Lineage (NCBI taxonomy): Eukaryota > Viridiplantae > Streptophyta > Magnoliopsida > Solanales > Solanaceae > Nicotiana > Nicotiana benthamiana. Next base: position 23,150,384 of record CM067324.1, on the reverse strand, counting down.
GAAGGTCAAGTGTAAAGTACTCATAAATGTGAAGATCTGAGTTCATTATACCATTCTAAACCCTTTCCCTATTTTTCCCTTATTCAGTTTGAATATAGCTGTAGTGATAAGATAATCATCATGTTATAATTATACGTTGGAGTGATTCATTTTTATAATAATTGGTCTTTAGAGACTGATTTGCGTTGTAATATCAGGATATTCGAACCATTACTTTAAGCATGTACAACTGATAGAACATTTAGTTAGTGATGTGATTGATTAGGCGTTCATGTCCTGCTTTGTTTAGAAATGAGGAATTTAGGAAATGATAGTTTAGTATGTATTTAAAATCCAAACATTGTGTATCGTTTTAACTAGTCTAAATTTATACATGTTAGCAATAATTTGTTTCAGATCTATAAGTTGTAATCAGAATCATAGTTGAATTTTGAAAGCTGGCCCCATATACTCCGACTGACGAGTATATGAATCAGTTAATTCAAATCTATTATTGAAAATTGATATAAACTGATCATTAGCACCATCTTTATAAATGTATAAATAATTAATCTTGTGTATAGATTTGAACTGAAAAAAGCATTATTGAAACTTGTTCATATGGACTCCCTCATCCAAATGAACTCTAGGCCCAGTTGAGAGGCCCAGTAGTGGACAAACACAATGTGTGTTCTGGGCCAGCCCAAACTTGAGTCCAGTGTGTGCAATTAGTCATGAATGAGGCTAAGAGGCACGTATTGTTTTCCCAAATACACAGTCTGTACATAAAAATGATTACTGCATTTAAACACTAGCTATAGTAGAGAATTTAGTTTACAATAGAATGTCCTAAAAATAAGGGGAGCCGCATTAATTCCAATCAAAACCAATTGTACAGTTCATCGCAGCCGCGGCAAGACCGCGGTGACGATTGAACATTCTTCCTCGCGTAATTTTCTGCCGCGATCGCGGTGGATTTCACCTCAGTCCATTTTTGCTTCTTTATACTCGGGTACTTCTAGATTGGGTGCTTTCTTCACATTATTGACTCCAAAATACTCCAAAATACATTGCTTCTTTAATTCATTAAGACACATAGAAAGATAGGAAGTACCGTTTAGTGAACTTCACGGCCTTCCCACGAACTTCGAAGACGTAGTTGCTATAGGCGCGTGTTTAATAATAAAACCTTCCTAAATTCGTGAGCACATTTATGTGACCAAAATCCCATTCTCAATGGAATTAAAATATGTCTAAAATTGCGGGTGCATTTATGTGACGCGATTCGTGATGTGTTTTAATAACATTGCAAATTTTCCTAAAAGATGTTAAAAAGCGGTTAATAATCTAATATTGCAGATTAGCAGGTATAGCAGATCATATATTGGCCACTTATAATAAGTTTGAGCGACCGTGCTAGAAACACGGGATCCGAGGGTGCCTAACACCTTCCCTCGGGTCAACAAAATTCCTTACTCAAGAATTTCTAGTTCGCATACTCCAATTGAGCAGTCGAAATTTTCTCGATTTGGGATTTTGAATAAACCGGTGACTTGGGACACCAAAAGTCGAACCTATCCCAAGTGGCAACTCTTGAGATAAATAATTAATCCTATTTCGAATAATGTCACTTTAATTGGAAAAACTCTTGTACACATGTCACCTTTATGGGGTAGCTACGTGTAAGCTGAAAAAAGGAGGTGTGACACTAATATTTACTTTATTAGCTTCCACATGACGTTTAAATTTGGTTGATGTAATATAAAAATGTACACACTATTTGAGCAACTTGCACAATACTTAGAACAGATGTTATGCTGAAACTGACCCGGATAGCTTTTATCGAGAGGTTTAATTTGATGTCTCATACAACTGACACTAATTGTATGAGGCTCTTTTTTGTCTCATAAATTTTTGGACCCCAATCTTACACTTTTCTGTCCACAGAAATTTGGATCTACAATTTTGCAAGACAAAAAGGGACCTCATACAACTAATGTCAAGTTGTACGAAATACAAAATAAAACTTTTCGCATTTACCTGCTCTGAAATCCGTCACTTTCTTTGGAAATAAATAAAGGATGTTGTTGTAGACAATAAATTTGCGTCGAGAAAATAAAATCAAGACCGAAAATATCGCAACAATCGTAGTATTTGATTTTGAATATTTGAGTGTTACAATCTTTATGAATCCTCTTATTCTACTTTTCAGTATAAATTCAAGGGACTTTGAGCTTGATCTTGAATCTATGTTTGTTTCCATGAACGATGATCTTGTTCTTGAGCTTGAGCTTGGTTCGTTCTTGAGTTTGAACTTGATTTCTTGAACTTGAACTTGATTGCTTGAATCTTGAAACTTGTAGAGAAATTTGCTGCGTTTGATCCACGAGCTCTCTCTTGCTTCTTGTTATCACTTCTGATCTTTTTTCTGAGTTATGAAGACCCCTATTTATAGTTGTGGGAGGGAAGAGTTATAATAAAAATAAACTCTTTTCTACCACTCAAATTGAAGTGTGACATGCCCGCATTTGATTGGCTAGAACATGTCACTTGCACACCTGGCACGATTTCATTGGCTTTTTAGTGTGACTTGGCATGCCTTGTCATTTTGACACATGGCATGATCCTATTGGCTCTTCCGTTTGACTAGGCGTGCCACGTCATTTCACACGTGACACCAAACAGGACCTCTAGGAAGATGTCATCTTGGGCTTAATGAAGTAGACTCATTACTTTAGCCCAATTAAATGGGTTAGCTCAAAGGATTAAGACTTATTTATCTAATCCATATATATTGGACTTATATAATTAACTCATTTATATATTAGCCCATAATATTTATTTGGACCAATATATCTTGAATTTAAAATATAGTTCAAATTATTTTATGAATTTAAGTTTAATAAAATTTATATGCCTACAAATGTCCCATACTTTAAAATTTGTCGAAGTATTAAAACTTTTAAAAACTAGACTTGAAGTATTGACGGATCATTGAATTTGGAGTTCGGATCAAATTAAAGTTACCCGTGCAAGTCATTCCTTGAGACTTTCGATATCGATTCATATTCATATAGAAAGAATATCAAAATTATGTAAGAATATAATTCTTGGCACTTGAATCAATACTGACAAAGATTCCCTCCACGTATGAGTAGGAACAAGTGCACCTAGTCTTAATAATCTTGCCAAAGAATTAAGTATTACTTAAAACTTAGACTTGTACCAGAAAACTTTTCGTGACAGTAGTGGACAATTATGTAAGACAGCTTTCACGAGACATGTGAGTTTGTATTTTACTCGAAAACAAATTGCTTCAGCTGATGTTTACTTGATCAAAGGAAGCATTAAATTACCACCTTCACTGTTGTCCTACATCGCACTAATTGGATAAGGAGTCCAAATCTATTTCGAATTGGCTTTTTAACGAGTCCGAATTCATTTTGAATATGAATCGTCGTAGTTCCCACATCGACAATCCATGCTTCAGCAGTCCCTTTGGGTTATAAATCCCTATGCTCATATTTGTTGAGCATCAATTTGCAGTATTTACAAGCAATTTAAGTCTATTTTTGTGGATTCGGAAGCATTAATGCGAGGGTAATTTCTTTTTTTTCTTGTACTTTTTTTGTTTTGTAATTTTTTTAAAGGTCAAGCGAGAATAAGGTGATCCATGTATGAAGAGGGCGGTCTTACGTTGTTCGAGGACGGGTACTCATCCCTGCCCAAATATTGGAGGGATTACTTTCATGACCCGATTCTTGGAGAGATTATTCTCAATGTGGCGCGATTCTTAGAGAGATTACTCTCAATGTGGCCCAATTCTTGGAGAAATTACTCTCAAAATGGCCTGATTCTTGGAGAGATTACTCTCAATGTGGCTCAACTCTTGGAGAGATTACTCTCAATGCTGCCCAATTCTTGGAGAGATTACTCTCAATGGGCCCAATTCTTGGAGAGATTACTCTCAAAGTGGCCCGATTACCGAAGAGATTACTCTCAAAATGGTCTGATTCATGGAGAGCTTAACCTCAAAACGGCTCGACTATCGGAGAGATTACTCTCAATGTGGCCTGACTATCGGAGATGTCAACTTAAGCTGCAAAGGGACTTATATGTCCACCTTAAGATTGGGAGACTTATAGTTCCTTTTAAGGACAAACCCGCGAAGAGGCCAACTTAAGATGCAAAGGAACTTATATGTCCACCTTAAGATTGGAAAGTTATAAAGCTTCAACTTGAAGACCACACCGACTTGAGCACTTGAAAAACATTGAAGATTTGGCTGACTTTTCATACTTCAATTCGAAGATTCGGAGGGCTTAAACAATTCAACTTTAAGACCGATAAATTTGAAGACTGAAACTTGAAGACTTGGAGGGCCTAAATATTTCAACTTGAAAATCGGCGAATTTGAAGACTTCAACTTGAAGACCGACGAGGTTGAAGATTTCAACTTGGGGGCTTCAACTTGAATACACTTGAAGACTTCAACTTGGAGACTTTGAGGGTTTAAATGTTTCAGCTTCCCTTTTGCTTTACATTGTTTGACTTTTATCTTAGTTGCATAATTTTCTACTTTACGCACTTGTAACAAAATATTCATATCTTGTCGTTGGAGAGTTCAAACAATGAACCGTTTAATTTTTCAAAATTAGGCTTCAATATCTAAAATATATCAAAAATTCATAACCAAACACCTTCAGAATCACCCAGATGATATTTTGGAACCAACTATAGATTCTACCATGTTGAAAACTTCATATTTATGTAGTCTCACCAAAAAATTCATAACTCGATGTAAAAATATCGAAATTGTAAACCGTTTGATTTTAAAAAAAAATAAACTTCAAGATCTAGAGCATATCTAAATTCTAAATCAAACAATTTCAGAATAATCCAAAATAATATTTTGAATACAACTTTATATTGCACCTTGCTATCAATTCCACATTTGTGCATTCTCACCAAAAAAATTATATCTTGTTGTCGGAACGTTGAAATTATGAACCGTTTAATTTTTTTAAAACTAGACTTCAAAATTTAGAACATATCCAAAATTCTTAATCAAATAATTTTAGAATCGTCCCAGATAATATTTTGAAATCAACTTTCGGTTCCACCATGTTGAAAATTTCAGATTTGCGCGACTTCGCCAAAAGTTTTGTATCTTGAAGTAGGAATGTCGAAATCACGAACCATTTGATCTACTGGAAAGTTAACTTCTAAATATACAACATATCCAAAATTCAAGATTTAATCCTATACGGATACATTCAGATAATATTTCCAAGTTAATACTAAATTCTGATACACCGACAATTTCAGATTTGCGCGACTTCACCAAATATTTTGCATCTTGATATGGAAGCCTACAGATCGGAAGGCGTCTTACTTGCCATAAATCGAATTTTAAGATCCATATTCTCAAAAATATCTTGGGATTCAAAGCTCACTGAATTTGAAACGTTGCATCAAGAAATCATTTCCTTATACTTGTGTTTCCTTTTGACGCCTCGATCCCCCCCCCCCCCCAAGGCAGAGGGCGGACTTGGAGACCAACAAAGTTGAAGATTTAACGAACGTGAAGACATAGATAATACATGGACTTCAATGCAAATACTTGACATCCTTCTAAAATTGGTCCATTGAAGATATCAATTTACCATGGAGGGTTTTCCCCTTTAAATCAAATCAGATCAAAGTTCAAGAGGAGGATGGCATTTCAGCTTGATCTTATATTCCTTCATACTTCATTTGAACAACAATTGGGGCAATATGTATCTTTTGAACTTATGCGACTATACTTAGAAAGAAACTCTAAGCTGTTTACGTACTTCGGTGAAGAGGATCAAGTCATACCGTAGTTTAGAATAGGTAGATTTTTTTTTCATCCTAACTTTTTCCTAGGCCGCCTCTTTCGAGATTTTCAATCTAGAAGACTCTTTTTTTTTTTGCCGTACACAGTTTGCACTCTTGCGAGCCAGGAGTGTAGCAACATGCAGTTTAGGCTCATGCGTCAAGGAGCGTTATGACTTGCAATTTAGCTCGTATGTCGAGGAGCATTATGACTTGCAACTTCATGGATAATACTTCTTCAAAAACTTGTCATTGATATGGCTGATTCTCATACCATCTGCATCAACCAGCTTGTAAGCCACACTTGAATAAGCTTCTTGTACGACATATGGCTCATCCCATTTTGAAGTGAACTTCCCTATATGTTTATGGGAAGTAATTATGGGTATTCGTACGAAAAGGACTTGATCTACTGCTTGAAAGGATCTCAGACAAATTCTTTTACTAAAGGCGCAAGACAATCGAGCTAGATAACATTCAAGACTCTGTTGAGCTTCCAATCTCTTTTCATCAAGAGCTTCCAACTCTGCTAATCGAAGTCTAGCATTTTCTTCATTAGTGATCCCTTCTTGAATAGCCAGTCGTAACAAAGGTATTTGACGCACACGTGACAAGATCGTTGCGACCCATAAAGGAGTGAATAAGGAGTCACCTGTGTTGGCGTGTGGTGAGTCGTCCTATATGCCCATAGAGCTTCTTCCATACAGTCATTCCAATATCGTTTGGATTTAGAAATGACTTTCTTTAACAAGTTGCATAGAGTCTTGTTGAATGCCTCAGCTAGTCCATTGGCGGCAGCATTGCACATCGAAGAGTTACGTTGCTTGAAGCCAAAGAGATCACAAATCTTGTTCATCAGCCTATTATCGAATTGCTTTCTATTATCCGTTATTATGTAACGAGGAATGCCAAAGCGATAAATAATGTTTACTCAGATGAAACTTGCAACATTTTCTTTCTTTACTTCCTTAAGAGCAACAACTTCAACCCATTTTGAGAAGTAGTCTGTTGAAGCCAACATGTATAGGTACCACCAGAGGACTTTGGTAGTGGACCAATAACATCCAATCCCCAAGTGTCAAATGGCCAGGATACAACAGTCGGGTGCAACACTTCAGGAGGTTGATGAATAAAATTTGCATGGAATTGACAAGCCTTGCATCTTCGGGCTTAGTCCAAGAAATCTTTTACCATCGTTGGCCAATAATATTTCATCCTTTTTATATGGAAGTGGAGCTTTAGTACATACTGGTGTGACCCACATACCCCAGAATGTACCTCTTGCAAAGCTTGGAGGCTTCTTCTTCTCCTAGGAATCACAAGAGTACCTCGTTGAACGACCTTCTGTAGAGTATCTTTGTAGTAAAGGAAGCGAGGTGCACGATGACGGATTTCAGTCCTTCTCCTCAGATTTTCTGGAAGTATCCCATAGCATAAGTAGTTGATAATAGGTTGTCTCCAATCTTCTTTCTCAACTTCAGAAATAGCAACAAGATGCAAGAGTTCGTTTTCTTCATCTTCAACCTCATTTGGGAGCGGTACTACCCATTTTTGGCATACGGTAACTTGCGTTTGGTCAGGCAGGGTTAATGATGAAGCTAAAGCAGCTAAAGCATCAGCCTTATTATTTTCTTTCCTTGGTACATGTTGAATAGTCACATCACCGAGCCATCCCATCAACTTTTTAGCGTAATTATGATATGGGCGTAGTTCAGGCTTATTAACCTCGTAACTACCCAAAAGCTGATTGGCTACTAACTGGGAGTTACCCAAGACTTGCAATTGCAATTGCTTCATATCAACGGCCATTTTGATCCCAAGTATTAATGCTTGATACTCAGCAATATTGTTGGAACAGAGTTGTGTCAAGGTGAAGGAGTAGGGCAAGTCTTCACCTTGGGGAGTGACAATTACTACACCAGCCCTGGCTCCCCCATGATGCGCAACACCATCAAAGTAAATCTTCCATGGAGTTTGAACTTCCATGACCATTGCGTCCTCATCTGCTAAGAAGTCTGCCAGTGCTTGTCCTTTTACACCTTTTTAAGAGATGTATAAAATCTCAAATTGTTGAAATTGGAGGTACCATCTCGCTAGTTGATCACTAAGAATAGGATTTGACATAACGAACTTGATGAGATTTGCTTTAGAAAAAAGACAGACAACACGAGCTTGAATGTAGTGCTTCAACTTTTGAATAGAGAAGACTAGAGCCTAACACTACTTTTCAATTGGTGAATAATTCAACTCGTTAGGTTTCATCATCCTGCTCAAGTAGTTAAGAGAGTTTTCTTTCCCCTCACTGTTTTCTTGGGCCAACAGTGCTCCAACAGACCTTTCTTGCGCCGCAATGTATAATATTAATGGCTTTCCAGATAGAGGATCTGCTAAAATTAGAGGCTTCATCAAGTAGGTTTTGATACTTTCGAAGGCATTGCTACAAGCTTGGTCCCACTTGAAAGGAACGCCTTTCTTCATAAGGTGACTAAATAGTTGGCACCTCCCAGCCAGGTTTGATATGAATCTTCTAAGGTATACTAGCTTTCCTTGCAGACTTTTCAATTCATGGATATCTCGAGGCTTAGGCATTTTCAAAATGGTATCCACGTTGGCTTGATTAATTTCTATCCCTCTATATCGAACAATGAAACCAAGGAACTTTCCAGAAGTAACTCCAAAGGCACATTTCAACGGATTCATCCTAAGTTGATACCTCCGGAGCAATTTAAATACCATCCTCAAGTCTTTAATGTGGTCACCTTTCTCTTTTGATTTCACCACCAAGTCGTCAACATAGCATTCGATATTCGTATGGAGAAGATCATCGAAAATATTTTTCATAACCCTTTGGTAAGTAGCACCAGCATTCTTCAAGCCAAAAGGCATTACCTTGTAGTAATAAATACCCTTTGGGGTATGGAATGCAGTAAGCTCTTCATCTTTTGGTGCCATGCATATTTGGTTATAGCCCAACGAGCCGTCCATGAAAGACATTGCCTCGTAACCAGTAGTAGCATCGATCATCAACTCTGGAATAGGAAGCGAAAATTCATCCTTCGGACATGCATTGTTGAGATCTCTAAAGTCGCGCACACTCAAAACTGGCGATTTTTCTTCCTTACAGGAACAATACTTGAAATCCATGTTGGGTATTTAACTTCGCGAATAAAGCCAACTTCTGAGTTTGTCAACTTCTATTTCAATTAAAAGGGAACCAAGTCCGTCCTAAAATGCCTTTGAGCTTGTTTAACAGGACGAGCACCATTTTTGACTGCAAGGTGATAGACTGCTACTTTCGGTCCAAGCCAAGCATCTCTTTGTAACTCCAAGCAAAGACATCCCTAAACTCTTTGAGTAACTTCTTCAGCGGTGCCAAGGTTAACTTCTTTTAAGGCGTCAACTAACGTCTTCACTCCTTCGTCAAGTTCAGGTGGAGCATCTTTTGCATCTTCATCTTCTTGAGGGTCTTTATCATTGGAGGATATGTGATAACATGGCAAAGCATCCTCCAATTCCGTATTATCTTCCATCAAAGACGAAACACCATTCTTGCCTTATACAGTGACATGATACGAAGAACCTACACTTTTTTCATCTTTGTCACGTTCCTTAGTGTAGACCACAGTATATGTCTTTACCTTCAGTACTTTTTCACATGAAACCACAAGTTTTGTTTGTTGCCTCATTCTGGAAGGAACCAAACTTTGGAAATCCTTAGAGATCTCCTGAATTTTAGGTGGAGCGGGTGTTCTTGCATTTTGATGATTTCTCTGGAACTTATTCTCCTTCTTTAATGGACCTAACCTCTCAAATACATAAGTTCTCACAATTGATTTTCCAAGCAGATCAAAGATAGAAGGCTTGCTAGAAGTGGCAGATCATCCTATACACTGATATAATTGCTACTCGCCCTTCTTATTGAGATGCGCACTGGTGACAGTTGCTTGTATCTCAAACCTTCACATGGTTTCCTCGTTGAAGCTTCTGATGGGAGACTCCCTAGCTTAGATGGCTCATTGGGATTGTATCCAGCTTTTGCAAATAGCTTGTAAGCGTTAGAATCGAAACCTTTATCTGTTCGCTTTGAAGGGAGTGCCACATTCTGCACCTGCAAGCAGCTTTGAGGACAACTTTACTGCCTCAATTCGTTTTACCGGAAGAGTTAACTCCCTTAGCATCTTGGGTTGGAGATTATGTGATTCACCCTTGTCTTTCTTCCTTTTAGGGATATATTGGAGCGTGGGACTTAATTTCTTTCCATAAGACGCAATACCCCCTCTATGATATTTATTCATGTTGGCGGGTACCTCCCCAGTAACAGTTTTGGCTTTGCCAATAGTCACATCAGCTCTTTTAGTTATGGGTTCGTCATTCTTGATTTTCGTACCATCATCAACTTTAAGCTCCTTCACAATGCGGTTCTTCAAGAAGAACTTTGCATCGGCGAAGTATGACTCAGCATCGGTGAATGGATCATCATCAGTAACCACTGTCTTCTCGACTTCAATCTTGTAGTATTTTAAACATTGATGGTAGGTAGATGGAACAACTTTATTCTCATGTATCCAAGGCCTCCCAAACAAAATACTGTATGAAGTCTTCACGTCGATCACATGCAGCCATGCACTTGATTGCATATCTTCAATAGTGATTCCCAGCTTGATCGCGCATATGGATCTTTTGCCCCCTTAGTTGAATCCCTGGATTATCACACGACTTTATGAGAGTTCGTTCATGGGAATATCAAGTTCTTTCACAGTATGGATTGGCAAAATATTCACTAAGGATCCTCTATCAACCAAAATCTTATTTACCCTTTCATCGCGTATATAGCCAACCAGGTACAATGGGCGGTTATGAGGAGTGTCACCTAGCAAAAGATCATCATTTGTGAACGTGACCTTTTCCTCACAAGCATTAACTTCTTGAGAAGTGGATTCGATGGGCTTTTTCGAAGGTGGTGCCAACGGCAGGTCATCACTCTTTTCTTCCCCTTTGTCAGCATGGCAACAAGAGGCATCAATGCCCTCATGGGAAATCTTCGTGCGTAACCAACTTGGTAAAAACTCCTCCAAGGTCACTGGATTTCGTGGCTTTCGTGAGTGGTACATATACACTTTTGCTTTCCTCAAATGCCTAACTGGATTCTTTTTTATTGGTCTTTTTACCATCATCTTCCTTGTTGGTTGTTCCACTGATTCTTTTTATGGGCTCCTTTTGTTGCGCCTATGAAGAGTCACCAACGTCCAACCTTCATCATCATCAGGTTGGTTGACTTCATCTTTGTCTCTCTCTAGTAATTCTTCATTTTTACTTTCTTTAAAACCATATAATTCATCCGGACTGAATGAGACAAAGGTAATAGAGACTTGGTTTGCGCTTGTTTCCTCATCTTCAAGCACGATCTTCTTTTCATGAGCCAAGTCCATGATTTTATCCTTGAAGACAAAGAACTTCTCTAGAGGGTGGCTTACAAGTCGGTGATATTTGTAGTAGTTTGGGTCATTTCTTTTCCCAGCTTCATTTGGTCTCTTCATCTCCAAAAGCTCTATAAGATTTAACATTCAGAATCCAGGAATGGGTACTCTTTCTCCTGCATCTCTTTTAGAGTCAACTTTTCACTTGGCTTGTCTTGAAAAGAAGTGGATTTCATACTCTGCTTCTTTTTCACCTTCGTTGTGAACTTCATAGGTAACATATTGACATTCATAGCTTCTTTGCTTTCAGACTTGTGTACGAGCTTGCCCAACTTCCTAACTTTTTGCTTATCATTTGCTTTGCGAGGTTCATAGATGGGCAGCCTTTCATTTCCAGGGGAGGCCATTCTCCATGTCATGGGCACGAGTTGCAAGTTCTTCAAATGTGTTAGTCTTGATACCTTGCAAGATGTAGCTCAATCCCCAATGCATGCCTTGGATGCATATCTCTATGCCTGAAGCTTCACTAAGCCTGTCTTTGGAGTTGAGGCTTGCATTCCTCCAACGATTGATAAAGTCGATAACTGGTCCCCCCTTTCATTGATGAGTATTTGTAAGTTCTATCATACTCACAGTACGTCTTGTACTATTAAAGCAATTGAGGAACTCTTGCTCCAGTTTATCCCAGTTATCGATAGATCCAGCCTCGAGGTTCGTATACTAGTCAAAAGAATTTCCTTTTAGCGAATGGACAAACTGCTTAATGAGGTAATCTCCATAAGTCCCAGCGTTGTTGCAGTCTCCACGAAGTGCGCCACATGTTGCTTTGGGTAACCTTTACCATCAAACTGTTGAAACTTTGGAGTTTGATAGCTAGAAGGAATCTTCAATATATCAACCCTGTCAATGTACGACTTTGCATACGTAAGGGAGGATTTGGCAACAACTTCATATTTGTTCTTAATGGTTCCTTCAATGAACTCCTTCAGTTGATCGATTGGAATCATCCCTTCAAATGAGACATGGATAGCCTTAATGGATGTTGCTTGTCTTGGGGGAGAGTCACTCTCTAGAACTTCTTGGAGCTTGCCGGGTACATGGGTAGATTCTTCTTCCATCAAGATTCCCACCCTGTCTGTTAGCTTGTCAATTCTAGCCTCTTGATTTTGCATGCATTTGGTCAAGCCAGTGATTACTTCTGTCAAGTTTGCCAACTGCTCCTCCATAGATGAAGTGTTTGTTACCATGACTTGCATGATTGTAGTGGACGATAGAGAGTAACATGATTTTCATACAGATTGATCCTTTATTGGCTCATACTATATGGTGTAAGTGGGGTGGATCCATCACTTGAACCATCATCATCTTCCTTAAAAATAGAGTGCTTGGATCCGGAGAGGTGAAGCAGAGCAAGAGTTTTCTTGATCTTTTCAACAACATCGCTTCCTTCTTCAGATGCGTTTGTGGAAGATCTTGCTCCTTTTGAGGATGAAGTTCCGAAAATAAGGGTTGACACGAATGACACTTGGGGTGCTTGTTGTCCTAAAGAGCTTGCTTTGCTCCTCGTAACTGGTCTGAAGCTTCCAAATGTGACATCGAGGATGCTTTTCATATCAGCATAGAACCTGGAGTTAGCATCCTTGGTGGATGTTGATCTGGAATTGACTTTCTTCGAAGCCATTTCAATGTTCTTGAACTTTGGTGATTGAAAAGTTGAGATGAGAGGTAGAGATGGTTCTACAGGGCGTGCTATAATTTGTAGACAACAAATTTGCGTCGAGAAAATAAAATCAAGACTAAAATATCGCAACAATCATAGTACTTGATTTTGAATATTTTAGTGTTACAATTTCTATGAATCCTCTGATTCTACTTTTCTAGTATAAATTCAAGGGCCTTTGAGCTTGATCTTGAATCTATATTTGTTTCCACGAATGATGATCTTGTTCTTGAGCTTGAGCTTGATTGCTTGAACTTGATCTTGATTCGTTCTTGAGTTTGAACTTAATTTCTTGAACTTGATTGCTTGAAGCTTGAAACTTGTAAAGAAATTTGCGGCATTTGATCCACGAGATCTCTCTTGCTTCTTGTTATCACTTCTGGTCTTTTTCTCTGAGTTATAAAGACTCATATTTATAGTTGTGGGAGGGAAGAGTTATGATAAGAACAAAGTCTTTCTCATCAATCAAATTGAAGTGTGACATGTCCACATTTGATTGGTCAGAACATGTCACTTGCACACGTGGCACGATTTCATTGGCCTTTTAGTGTGACTTGGCATGCCTTGTCATTTTGACACATGGCATGATCCTATTGGCTATTCCTTTTGACTTGGCGCACCACGTCATTTCACATGTGGCACCAAACTGGACCTCTAGGAAGATGTCATCTTCAGTTTAATAAAGTGGGGTCATTACTTTAATCCAATTAAATGGGTTAGCCCAAATGATTAAGACTTATCTATCTAATCCATATATATTGGATTTATATAATTAATTTATTCATATATTAGCTCATAAATTTTTTTGAGCCAATATATTTTGAATTTAAAATATAATTCAAATTATTTTATAAATTTAATTTTAATGTAATTCATATGGGCCACAAATTTGTCGAGGTAGTAGACAAGGGTGCCGTCGTGTTAGTCCCTTATCATCCGCATCTTTGTTTATTTGTTTTGTTCACATCTAATAAAACTGTCCAAAATAGCTATTCTCAAGCCCACATGGGGATTGCACGCGTTTCAAGGTCCTTTTACTTGTCACAAGTGGTGGTTGTGAAGTAGCTCTCATATGTGTTTATAAAAATTCAAAAATAAAATTAAATTGAAAATTAAATTTAATTGATTAAAAAATTAATATTTTTTATTTGATTTGGTCTTGATTTTGAATTTAAAAATCGATCAAATTTGGTTTGGTTTTAATAAAAAAAATCGAACCAAACCAATTATAGGAGTAGTTATTTTAAATTTATTATTACACCTATATATATGTATATTTTTATACAAAGTTATACAAATGTTAATCGTTTGCACTTTTGGTATATCTTCTTAACCTTTATATTCTAGTTTGATTGGCAGTTTTCTTTTGGTAAGTGTAAGAATCCATTTTGTATTAAAAAATATATGTTTTAATTAAGTCCTCAAATTATTCATCAGTATTTGATCCAATTATCATTAATATATTTTAGCAAGTAATAGATTTCTCAAAGGGCAATTGATTTGATAGTTTTACGTTAAAAATATGGCGCCGAAATATGTGTTTGGTAGTGTATATCTTATATTTAAGAAAAATCAGATAAATAACTAAAAAAATCGAAAAACCAACAAAAAAACATAAGCCGAATCAAGAAAATACCGACTTAATTAGTTTGATTTGATTCTAATATTAAAAAAACCAACTTACTTTATTTGATTTTTTTTTAGAAAAAAAAAAACCCGATTCAAATCCAACTCCCCTGTACTCCAAAAGTCTTCTCAATTAACTTTTATATCCCCATCTCGTTATACGTGGAAATTCTTTTATTACAAAAAGAAACAAACACACCAGAAACAAAAAAATGTGCAGAAAACTCCTCAAAATATGATTGCAACTACGGTATTGCTGCCAATTTTTCTGATTAGGAGGGGCCGAGGTTGGAACTTATGTCCCACGATACTTGGCCTTACCAGTATGATTTGCACATTTTTACCGCACTTCATCCCGAGCCTCGGTTTGGAACTCGCCCAAAAAATACTTTTTAAAATGATGATTGGGCGATAAAGATAATGCTTGTTTGAGTATTTTATTCTTTATTAAATAAATCGTTTTATTTCTAACAAGTTTCATTGTATTTATATCAATGTCAAATTCAACTAAAATGCACATGGATACGTATTGTGTCACTGTATTGTTGCTAGAGCTCCACATAATTTGACAATTTTAAGATCATATAATAATCATTATCACAAATCAACAACAATAAAAATTTAGTATAATCCTACTTAATAGGGTTCAAAAAGAATAGTGTATACATAGATCTTACCCCTATCCTGAAGTAGAGAGGCTGTTTCCAAATAGACCATTGACATCATTCCCTCCAAGAACTTCCCACCTCGCTCTTGGGGAAACTCGAATTCACAACCTCTTGGTTGAAAGCGGAGGTTGCTTACCATCAGAGCAACCCCTCTTGTCTCAAGCTAGCACAGATCAAAAACTCGAACTCACAACTTCTTGGTTTGAAAATGGAGGTTTTTTTTTCTATCACAGATCAAAAACCATAATATAAATAGCATTGATTTTACCATTGATATTATTGTATGGGTTGAAATCTGACCAAATAAGAATCTGCATGAAGAGGAACGGCAGAGTCACTTGGGCCAAAGTCGTATTCGTACAATGCTATAACAACAAGCACATCGGCCACGGCCGAGGTCGTGCACTCAAAATACTTGTAAGTGAATTGGATGTTACGTTTCAGAAGGTCAGTATGTAATACAGTTAAATGACTTAGGTACTTTGGCTAATAATCGTTGTGTAAATGAGATTACCTAATATATATACTAAGTGAGAGAACAAAGATAGGGAGCGGAGTATTTTTGACAAGTCACACACTTCTTCACTAATAGGGATCTCGAAAATAAAAGAATGTTCAGAACTGTGTTATTCATGTTCCACATGCTTCCTTATGGAATTAATAAAGACATACCCCGTGGTTATTAATGATTTATTTTATGTGGATTAACAATGTCGAGAATGAATGTAAGTTCACCATATATATTAAATTTTTTTCATTATCTTAATGAGTTCATGAGCCTAACCTTACTCTATTTTTCTCACTTATTATTTATTAATTTAAAGTTAATTATCTTACTAGTTATTCATTTAGTAAAATAATTTGACTAAAAAAAAGGTAACATACAGTTATTATCATCATTGTCCGAGGTCCAAGAAAACTATGCAGATGGTATGATGGTTTTAGCTTATCACAATCTGCAAGAGATCAAGAAAATGGATAAAATTAATTACACACACCAAATGCACATTTTTAACTTGAATTAATTTTACCACGTCTCAGAAAAATAGTGAATGTGATTATGCTTGTATTCAAATTGTAAAAAGTTGCGTATGTTATGCTATTTCCACGACATAAAGAGAGAAAACGCCACAGCTTATAACTTGTAAGATGTTATAGTAAATGTCAGGATAATTTCTTGTTTTATATCCTTTATCCCGTGATATTCCTAATATTCTTTTTCATAGAGGCAAATAAAAAAAGGATATTATTTCCAACTGTGAAATAATAGAATTGGATAATAAAAGGATATTATTTTTTATTGAAAAGAAAATTATTTCCAACTGTAAAATAATAGAATCGCGAGCCAAAATGTTGACCCCACTCTTTATAAATCAGCTGCTCTTTTTAAGAAAACATCAAACTGATCGCCACACCATTGACTGAACACTTACTTGCTTTCTTCTTCTCAACGCTCATATTCTCTCGCCATGGATCCGTACAAGGTATTATTAAGGTTGATGCATACAATCTATGATCTTTAACTACGATTTCTGCGTAATTGATCCTTTAATCTCTGAATTGTTTTTTATAAGCTTCGAATAATCCGCTTGGATTCATTAATCTTAGTTTAGCTTTATGCTAATAGCAGAAGATTTCCTTTTAGAGACTAGATATTTTGTGAAGTTTAGGTTTTATAGTGGAAAGTTGATGAAGTTAAATTTATTAGTTGGTTTTAGTGGATTTTCGGTTGCTTGTATTTAGCTTTGATAGTGATTTATGATGCAGAATCGCCCTTCAAGCGCGTTTAATTCACCTTACATGACAACAAATTCTGGTGCTCCTGTGTGGAACAATAACTCATCGTTGACTGTTGGGACTAGAGGTATTTTGTTTTTATTAAGTAAATGTCAACCTTTCCTTTTTCTTTCTGTCCCTTATGGTGTATAAAGTCTAAGAACATTTATTTCGTCTCACTATTCTTCTTGTTTGGGTGTGTGCAAAACCAATTACTATCTTGATCTCTTGGTTTCATGTATATTTGCATGAGTGTTTTTATCTTATTTTTTAATAAGTAATTAGACTTGTTAATGCAAACACAGCACTAAGATGCTGCTGGCAAATGAATTGATTTGAGTTTCTCCTTGTAAAAGTGTCTTATTTACAATTAGCATGTTGGCCAGTAGGCGAAGCATTAAGTGTTTGGTTCATTAAATTAGGAAATAGTTATGGGGATTTGGAGCAACATGCTTTTTGGAGAGGGTGATAGAGCCATAGCGGAAAAATACGGGGTCTTGGAAGGGGCTTGGAGGATTATAAATGTATCTATGCCATTTTCATAGGGATTGTGGAGGAGCATTTTGAAGGGGTGGAAAGAGTTCAGGGTAGAGGATGGGAGGAGAGTAAGTTTTTGGAGGTACAGGTGGTGCGGGGACAATACTTCGACACTTACTTTTCAATCATTTACAGAATTTTCATGCCAATTTTTTTTGGGTTAAGGTTTATGAGGAACTTTCAAGACTGGAAAATGGCAGAATCCAAGACTTAGGAGAGTTTCTTCACAAAGAAGGAACACCATAGGATAGCCACGATGTATGAAGGTGAGGATGGAGAACAATGGAGTGTTCTCTGGTAAGTCTACTACGAGAAGCTCTTGGCTAGGGAGGAGGTTTTGTTCCCACATAAAAGGTTCAAGGAAAGTGTGCTTCGTCACTTGGTTAGCTACAAGAGGTTGATATTGATGGCCGGAAATCCGAGGATGAGGAAGGTTTTAGTTGGCGCTTCATGCGAAAGTGATTGGATGAAGACGTTGACCTTTTCCTCCTTCATTGTAGGGTAGGCTCGAGTTTATGGTGGGAATTTCTATGTTGGTTTGGTGTAACTTTGGCGATGCCAGGCGCCGAGAAAGAGCTAATGCTCAGTTGGAAGTGTAGGAGATGGAAGAGAAGACACATGCCATGAAATGTTGCTTCACTAGTACTTATGTAGGTTATTTAGGGAGAGAGAAATATAAAAGCTTTTGAGAGTGTAAAGATGAAGTTTGTACAATTGAGGAATAGCCTCGTACCCCTTATTTTATTTAGATTTACTATAGATTCCTTTATGTATAGAGGATTGAATATCATTCACAGATCGTATCTTTTTGAAGCTTGTCTACTTTTTGGTATACTTCTTCTATTCAGGCGTATTTATGCTCAAACATTTTAAAAGTATTAACAGTACTTGCATCAGAAATTAATAGGAAACTCTCCAGTATGCTGTCTTAATATTAGTCTGCCTAGATAGTCAGCAGGAAAAGAGAACGTAGATAGTCAGCAGGAAAAGAGAACGTAGATAGTCAGCAGGAAAAGAGAACGATTGGCCAGTTTGTTTATTGACTTCTAGATAGCTTGTTTTTGTGGGTTTTGAACAGTTATCTAATACGAGTAGGAAGTGGATCTGAAAATATTGTTAGTGTGATTTTTTTTCTTCGTAATGGCCACCAAGAAACTAAGTATTAAGATTTGATACCTTGGATGGTCGATAGATGGTGGTGTTACATGATGGAGAGTATCATATCATTGTTTTTCTTTATTTCCATGCTTTGAATGATCTGAATGAATGCATAGTCCATAGAGATCAATTGAATTGCAAAATGAAACAAACAAACAAAAGAGAGAGAGAGAAAAAAGAAGAATATATATATTTTATAAGCAGGAGAAATACCTCTTACTAGCAAAAGTTCTTTTTATGAGATCAACACAAATAGGATTTATTATTCTGCTGTTGGAAATACATACCAAGTAACATCTGAAGTGGTCTCAAATTTCTAGTAAATTCTGGATAATTGACCAAGATCTTGGTACACCACTGTAATCAAAAGTAATATATGCAAACATATTAAAGCCCTGAGTTCTGCTTCATTGAGGTTCTTTCAATGGCTTCAAACATGTTCACTAATTTTGAAACTTTTCACTTTGCAGGGCCAGTTCTTCTTGAGGACTATCATTTGGTGGAGAAACTTGCCAATTTTGATCGTGAACGTATCCCGGAGCGTGTTGTCCATGCCAGAGGTGCCAGTGCCAAGGGTTTCTTTGAAGTCACTCATGATGTTTCTCATCTAACATGTGCTGATTTTCTTCGATATCCTGGGGTTCAGACACCTGTTATTGTGCGATTCTCTACCGTTACCAATGAGCGTGGAAGCCCTGAAACCCTCCGTGACCCCAGAGGGTTTGCGGTAAAATTTTATACCAGAGAGGTAATTGCTCAATCAAGTACTTGATTTTTCTCACGATGTGTGTAATCTGGTTGTTATAACATTATCTTCTCTAGTATCCTTTAATCAACACCCATTAAGCTAACCACTGGCTTTAATCAACACCCATTAAGCTAGAAGCATTACTCAAAAGCAGGCTTATATCTTATTTTTGTAACAGTGCCCATTTAGATAACTATACATGAACTTTGCTGCTTGTTTGAGCTGTGTTTGGATCTAAACGTTTGGTGTTTGTCTTAAACTAATGTCTCTATGTTCTCAATTCTTTTGCTCGTTTTTATGAAATCAGGGCAACTTTGATCTGGTAGGAAACAACTTTCCGGTCTTCTTTATCCGCGATGGAAT
This sequence comes from Nicotiana benthamiana, assembly GCA_034376525.1. Lineage (NCBI taxonomy): Eukaryota > Viridiplantae > Streptophyta > Magnoliopsida > Solanales > Solanaceae > Nicotiana > Nicotiana benthamiana. The sequence goes on along the minus strand of CM067324.1, from coordinate 23,130,533 downwards.
GAAGTTCCCAGACATGGTCCATTGTCTGAAATCAAATCCTAAGTCCAACATTCAGGAGAGCTGGAGGAGCCTTGATTTCTTCTCCCACCATCCGGAGAGTTTGCATATGTTTACCTTCCTCTTTGATGATTTGGGTGTCCCACAAGATTACAGACATATGGAAGGTTCTGGTGTCAACACTTATACTTTAATCAGTAAAGCTGGGAAGGCACATTATGTGAAGTTCCATTGGAAGCCAACTTGCGAGGTCAAGTGCCTTTTGGAGGAAGAAGCTATTAAGGTTGGGGGAGCCAATCATAGCCATGCCACCAAGGATCTATATGATGCAATTGCTGCTGGCAACTATCCTGAATGGAAGCTTTTCATCCAAACTATTGATCCTGATCATGAAGATAGATTTGACTTTGACCCCCTTGATGTAACAAAGACCTGGCCTGAGGACATCTTGCCACTACAACCAGTTGGTCGCTTGGTGTTGAATAAGAACATCGACAACTTCTTTGCTGAAAATGAACAGCTTGCATTTTGCCCTGCCATTATTGTCCCTGGTATTCACTATTCGGATGATAAGCTTCTCCAGACTCGGATATTCTCATATTCTGATACTCAGAGACACCGTCTTGGGCCAAACTATCTGCAGCTCCCCGTTAATGCTCCCAAGTGTGCTCATCACAATAATCACCATGAAGGTGTCATGAACTTCATGCATCGTGATGAAGAGGTAATGTGCACTCTTGTGCTGCAGCTTGCCATAATAACGATGCTTATTTCATTTTAAAGAGGAAAAAGGCTATCGATATATTATTTGACTACTTGTTATGTGACGTCTAGACATAGACATAGTTGGGAAGTCTTTGGGTGGGTTGGGGTGGGGTGGGGGGTAGTCTGATAATTAAGCTATATTGCCACTTTATTTTCTTGAAACCCCATCTCCAAATGCATGTTTATCACACATATCTGAGATAATTTGCTCCTGATGCATATTTGGTTGGTCAAATGTTAGTTTCCCACCTTCGTAGCAATACAACAACTTTTGATTAGTTCTCTATGGTCAGAGGCGGATCCAGGATCTCAAGAGGATGGGTACACCTATTGTAAAGATGCGGATTTAGAATTTTTTGACGAGTTTAACTTTAGTAGCTACCATGTACCTATTATACTTTTGAAATTATTGGTTCAAAATTATATTTTCTAAAAATATTTAGTGATTTTCACGTATATATCTATTCTCCGTGCCGAAAAAAGACCTTCCGGACTAGGATTTGAACCACCAATTTCATTCGTAAAGGTGCACCCAATGATTATTGCACCATAGGAGTCTTTGAGTATGGGTTCACTCACGTATAATGAAGTAATTCTCAAGAAATATAACATTATTATACATGGTTTAGGGAAACGAGTATGGGTTCACGTGAACCCATGCCCTAAGACTTAGATACGTCTCTGTCTATGGTGATGCTTTAACTTGATGTTGCTTGCATGTCCAGGTCAATTATTTTCCCTCGAGGTTTGATCCTTGTCGTCATGCAGAGCAGTACCCAATTCCTCCTCGCATCTTGACTGGGAAGCGTGACAGGGTAAGCCTTTGTTTATTCTTTTCACCTTGAGTAATCTTGAGCTTTTAATGTGAAGGATATACTCATAAATGATATTTACCAAATTGCTTTGGGCCTGAGGTCCACTGTCTTATGGTATGTGTATATATATACTCATTCTCCACCTCGTCAAGGCCTCAACCGCATTCTGCAATTGGAGTTCAAAATTTCTGAGACCAAAATCATGTAATGATGCTTTTAGCAATTTGTCTGTCTGCTATGGTGCTGATAAAGCAGCTTTATCAGTAAATTAGAAGAATGACGGACTTGCAGTCTAGCAGCTTGGCTTGCATTGTGTTGACGTGTGTGAAAATGGTGTTAATGACACCTTATGGCTCATGTCTGTTATCTGCAAGTTTTCTACTTGACTTTCATCTCTGTTCTTGTTCTTTCCCTTTTTTTCTTTTGGTGGTTTGGGGGGGGGGGGGAGAGAGAAGGGGGTGGTTTGTTGTTGTGTTCCAGGGACATTGTGCTTTTATATATTCTTTTGTACTAAGATCTCTACTCTTTTATTTACAAGCCTTTTACTCTGCTGAAATGCGTTTTCATCTTCTTTTTTCTTTTTCCTTGCTGAAATGGATTTTTATCTTCGTTTACAAATAAAATGCTTATAGATTCTTAGGAAGTACAGCTAGGTGGTTGCATCGATTTGATAGGTTGAGCTTCACTTTTAAACTGCAGATATCTTAGGTCATTTTTACGAGTTATCCTTTTTTATATACAAAATATTAAGATAGATTCGCTTACCTTTATGGTTGTTTTGTAGTGCATCATTGAGAAAGAGAACAACTTCAAGCAGCCAGGAGAGAGATACAGATCCTGGTCGTCTGACAGGTAAATCAGTTTCTTGGTCATTTTATATTGACCATTTTGCACTCCTTTCAAGCACTCGGATATATTCTTCTGCCTTTTTGTTGCAGGCAAGAGAGATTTATCTGCAGATGGATTAATGCTTTATCTGATCCACGAGTCACTCATGAGATACGCACTATTTGGATTTCATATTGGTCACAGGTCTCTTATTCATTCCTTTATCATGTTTCTTTAGTTATCTCTATCATGAGAGTGGTAAAACATGCTCAGTAACGCTTTTGCATAAATGTGTTGAAGGCTGACAAGTCTCTTGGTGAGAAGATAGCTTCTCGTCTTAATGTAAGGCCCACGATGTGAACGTGGCAAAAGTAGGAAAATGTCTCAAGTTGCTGTGCTGAAGGAGTACCGGTCCAAGGAAACATCCTTTTCTTTTGGTATGAAGTATAGGTCTGATGATTGTGTTGTAATTTGTACCAATGATTGTGTTGTAATTTGTACCAAACAAACTTCAACATGTCACATTAACTGTGACAATGTTGCTGGAATAAATTGCAGTTGTATGTTCTCAAACATCAGTCGATCATTTTCGTTTTATCCTTCCGTGTTCACTCTCAAGTTCACCAGTTAAGTAATAGCTGTTTTTTTCCAAATGTACTCTTTGATAACTATAGTTCCACGGCTATTTTGTGGTTTTTTGACAGATCATAAGAGCTGTAAAACTGATTTCTCTCCAAAATTTACCCAATGCTTGTGCCTTTATCAAGTGTATAAACTCTAGCAGAAGATTCTGGTAGCTCCTCTACAATTTTCCAAGCGGAGAAACAGAAGAAAAGGAAAGCATTGTTTTACAGGGAAAGTCTGCCCCTTTATATTTTCCTCTTCTTCTTCGTTGGAGTTGCTCATAGTCAGTTTTCTTATGAAGGTGAGAACCTAATAGATGTTGGAATGGCATAAACAATGATCATGTTACTTCAAAAGAGAGAAAGTAATACTTTGGGAAGGTAAGAAGATGTGCATCAACTATAATCCTTAAGTTTTTCACTCTTTAGGTGTGGTCCTTTCGTGAACCCTGTAAGAACGCTGTAAGAACGCATGATACTTTGTGCACTGAGCTATTATTTTTTAACTCAACAAAAGGAAAAAGAAAAAGAAAGCAACTCAGAGGTAAGTTTCATTGTGCCTTCTTTTTTGTGGGTTTCTTATGAAATAAAGGTAATAAGATCAATTCATGGGCAATGTTAGTGTTTGTCAATTTTGGTGGCTACATAAACCGCATTATGGGAATAATTGCTTAACCTGGCCATCATATCGAACAGTACGTAGCATAATGCTTCTAAAATCTAAATATTCAATTCGTTGTGTGAGTTGGAATCTATTGAACGTCACTTTCCATTTACTGATCCGGCCATAAAACACATTGATAAAGGTAACAAATTACTTATTCTATAAAATGACGTCAAAACAATTTGTGCCTTTGATGAGGGAAAGAGAGTCATCGCGAGCGGAGCCTCGGAGTAACGATCAAAATTATGACTTATAGGTTATAGGTTATAGGTTCAAGTGACGGAATTATCTACTAATAATACTTATATTAGAATAAATTATCTACCTTTTAAGGAAATTGACATCAATAATCATGGAGCATTTGTTTGTTCGTTTTATAAAGGGGAGAATCTAGTAAGCATTCCTTAGTGACAAGTGACACAAAAGTCACGTGCAATGATTCCAAAGAATGTATTCGACAACTCTGCAATTTCATGTTATACATGTTCTTTTATTTCCATTCCGCTTTCACATTTGACAAAAAAGCTCAACCAAGTTGAGTATTACTTTGTCTTCCCGATGTATCACTCAGGTATTATCTGTATTTTCACTAAATACTGTTTTTTATTACTCAATTGATGTGGGACTTTAATATCCTTGCATTTTCGGAATGTGTCTAACTCTAATACCATGGTAAACCGTAGATATTAACTTAACTCCGAATAAATCTAATTCATGTAACGAGAATTGCCAAATACCAAATGAATAGATTAAATACTTTATTCACGCTCGATATAAGATTCTACAAAAAGTATAGTCTAACGGGTAATATTTTGGATCAACGATAAAGTTATTTCTAAAACTTCTAGGTTAAGTGTTCGAGTCGTGAGAGCAACTACTAATAATTGTATTAGGTTGATATGTTTACATCATACCTCTGTGGCTGTCGCCTTTCCTATACATTGCATGAATACGAGTTGCCTTGTGCGACAGACTGCTCTTTTTGAGTGATGGCTGGGATCAAACATGGTCCTAAATTACCTGCAAGTAAAGGTTTTTTTCTCATTTTCTGAGTATGAAGTGGCAAACAACAAGTAATTAAAGTCCCACTCAGCACACTTCTCTTCCACCAACCCTGAATAAGTGGGAAGCGATGACCCAAAAAGTGAGAAAGAAATGCATTGTTTATTCTTTTTCATTTTCAATGCATATGGGACAGAAAAAAATAATCAAAAGGAGTACTACTTTCTTTAATTTATTGTCTAAAATCCACGAATGCTTTTCTTGTCAGCATTTTCTCTTTTTCTTTGTTATATTATATCCTCAGTTTATGGATTTGGATTAGTGATTTGAAGTTGACTTTGCAGCAGTATTCCAAAGGGATTGTGGGGCATGTGTTTGTTAAGCAGAATCTTCTCTTTGTTGGCAGACTAAGCTAAGAGAGAATCATAAGAGTTTGGAATCACAGATAATAACTAGGGAGGGAGAGAGAGAATCGTAAGAGTTTGGAATCACAGATAATAACTAGGGAGAGAGAGAGAGAGAGCGAATGGGTTGTGTTTGAAGTTTGTGGAGGGTATTTCTAGAGGGACAACATTAAAAGGGACAGTCAGTTCAGACCCTACACGCATATTTATGTTGTTTTTGTTGCTGCTTGTCAGACAACCACATAAAGTTTTTGGAAAATACTATAATTTTCTTGCAAAGGTTACATTTTTACTACATATAGGAACAGGAAAAATCTCGTCTTTGGAAATATCCAACAAATCTTTTCATAGTAAGTTTCTCATCTCTTTTGATTGATTGCTCTTTTGTCTGTGATTTCACTTACTAGGCTGCAATTTTTATTGCTTTTCTGTTTTTTTTTTTTGCCGCCCATGTTGAAACAGTTACTTTTAGCAAATTGGCTTTATGTCTCATTGTAAAACTTTAACTGTGTTTCTGAAAGTTAGAGGGGTTACCATTGTTAGATCCTGTTGGGAGAATCTACTGAAAAGACATTGTTCACTTTCCTTGTGTTTGTCCTTATTTCTTTCAACTATCTTGTGTTTGATTTATTGTTGTATAGACCTATGTTTTAGTTGTAGTTCTTTATTTCTTCTAATTCTGACTTATAATCAGGTCTATCGGAAAGAGTCTCTCTGCCCTTCAAGGTAGGGGTAAGGCTACGTACATCCTACGCTCTTAGATCTCACTCGTGATATTATACTAGGTGGTAGTTGTTGTTCTTGTTGACTTATTATCAGATATGTAGAACATAATTAGAAATCCCCAAGTTGGTAAAATATGTTGGTTTTTACTTAAATTCGATTGTAGAGCAAATACATACACAAATATTCCTCCTTTATTGCTTTTTGGACTTATTTCCTTATACTTGCTTTATAGCAGATCTCAGTTAGAGCATCTATTTATAATTTGGCAGATTTGATTTTGCAAAGCTGAAGTCTTTTAGATAAGACTGATTACGAGAAATTTGGGTCTAGTGACATTTTGATGTCAATGGATGAAAGATTTGTTGTTACCAATACTTTCTTGACTACTCAATTTGATTCATTCATGGATCTGGATTGCATGGATGAACTGTTGTTAGAAGGATGCTTTTTGGAGACTATTGATGATCGTGATTTCGTGCATCATAGGCCGTCCATTTCCAATATGCCATTTAACTCTTCATTTGTGTGGCCTACTTTATTAGACACCAATGGTTTCGAATTTAGTGGAAGTCCATCGAAAGATGGCCAACAAGGAAGGCAAAGGTCATCTTTCTCCAAGAATTTATCCATAAGCCAATTCCAAGAGCTAAATTCAGCTAAAGTTCAGTCTTTTGGTGAGAATTCGATTAATGCCATGTGCAGTTCGGGTCAATCTGAAAATTGTTTATTTGACGCTCCTGAACTGAGTAGGAGGTGGTGGATCGGACCCAATGCTTCTTCATCTGTAATGGACAGATTGATTCAGGCACTTGGATACATAAAGAATTTCTCCAAAGACAAGGATATTCTTATTCAAATATGGGTACCCATATACAGGGATGGAAAACGCATACTCTCTACAAATGATCAACCTTTCTCGCTAGACCTTAATTGCCCTAGGCTTGCCCACTACAGACAAGCTTCTTTAAACTATCAATTTCCTGCAAACGATGATTCTGAGGAGATCGTTGGGTTACCGGGAAGAGTTTTTCTGGATAAAGTTCCTGAGTGGACTCCTGATGTTCAGTTCTTCCAAATGGAAGAGTATCTGCGAGTTGGACATGCACAGCAGTACAACGTACGAGGCACCCTTGCTGTTCCTGTGTTTGAACAAGGCAGTAGTAACTGCTTGAGTGTTATTGAAGTTGTCATGACTACACAGAAAATCAAGTATAGCCCTGAGCTTGAAAGTGTCTGCAAAGCTCTTGAGGTTTGTCATTTCTTTTACCTTTTCTGAATTTATTGTTTCCTTTAATTGCTGGAATTTTATAGTCTGAACAAGCCCGTACAAACGTTAGCCTATTTCTGCAACTCATGGATTTCTTTAATCATTATTGCTCTTGGTTACCGGATAAGGTTAATTATAATACTGTCTCATAAGCTGCATCTCGTATTGAAAGACTTTTTGCCTTAATTTCGATGTTCATGGATCTTGCTTTTGTTATGCAAATTGAATTGCTTGTTTGGCGTTCTTGTGGAAATGAGGTCAATCTTCTGTTTTCTGATGGTCTACCAACAATTTGCTTGTTGATAGGCTGTTGATCTTCGGAGTTCTGAAGTGTCAAGCACTCTGACAGCGAAGGTAAGGCAAAACTTGCAAAAGTATGTGCCTTTGGTTACCATGATTTCTTTGTCATAATATGTGGGATAATTTTGTCAGGCATGTGACTTGGCCTACCAAGCCGCGTTATCTGAAATTCTAGAGGTTCTGAAATCTGCATGTAAGACGCATGGATTGCCATTAGCTCAGACTTGGGTACCTTGCATTCAACATGGAAAAGGGGGTATCCGCCACTCTAATGAAAACCTGATTCGTTGTGTTTCCATAGAGGATTCTGCTTGCCATGTAGCTGATCCTCAAGTTCAGGGTTTTCATGAAGCTTGCTCTGAGCACCATTTGCTGAAAGGTCAGGGTGTTGTTGGGAGTGCATTTATAACGAACCAACCGTGCTTTACAGCTGATCTAACTTCCTATAGCAAGGCAGCATACCCACTTTCTCATTATGCAAGAATGTTTGGGTTGCATGCTGCTGTAGCCATACGTCTGCGGAGTATGTCAACTGGCTCATCTGACTTTGTATTGGAGTTCTTTTTACCACCAAATTGCAGAAATCCCGAAGAACATAAAAGAATGCTCGCTTCATTGTCCATTATCATACAGAACGTTTGTCAAACATTCCGGGTAGTGACAGACAAAGAATTACTGGAAGAAACTGTCTCTGTTGGTGAAGTGACAAGCCTTGCAACTAGTGAATACAGTGAAGAGGTGAGAGAACAAGAACGCAAAGGGTCCATTGTATCTTCACAAGAAAGGACGTCGTGGACCTCTAGTCATGTAGAGGTCCAGGAGACGTCGAGTGTTATTTCAGCATTCCAAAATGGAAAGCCAGTTGAAGTGCCGACTGAAGAACCTGTAGCATTTAAGAACCAAATGAATTCTGGTTCAGCGACCACTTTTGCATTTAGCAGAAACTATCGTACTTCTGAGGAGGGCATCTCTCATAATTGGCATAAAGCAAGAGACAGAAGACGTTTGAAGGCAGAGAAAAATATTACATTGCAAATTCTTCAGCAGTACTTTGCTGGTAGCCTGAAGGATGCTGCAAAAAGCATTGGTGGTAAGCAAGCATATCTGAATTTTCAATCCATAAATGTATATATTGGTCATTTTATAACTCTTTTGTCCTCAATTGATTTATCATTTTTTCTCCTCGTCTGGTTACTTTATCTAATGGTGCTTTGTTCTATGCAAGCATTTTTAACAATATCGTTTCTTTTCACTCCCATGTCTGTGTCCTCTTAAATTTCAGTTTGTCCTACCACTCTGAAGAGGATATGCAGGCAACATGGAATTCAACGATGGCCTTCTCGGAAGATAAAGAAGGTCGGTCTCTCCTTAGAAAGGATCCAACGTGTCATCAACTCAGTCCAAGGTGTGTCTGGCACTTTACAAATTGAATCCTTCTATTCAGACTTCCCAGAATTGGCATCTAAAAATATATCAAGATCAAGCCCCTTTGCAGACCCAACGTATAATCATCCGGAGGACTTGACCAGGCCACGAGAAAGTGGTGGTAACAATGCTGCTATATCTAAGTCAGTTTCCTCTTCCTGTAGTCAAGGTTCCAGTTCAAGTCAACGTTCAACCGGGACACAGCTTGCAGGTCATGAAGATCCAGTGGCCGAGGAAGCTTCTGATAGTCATGCATTAAAAAGGGTTAACAGTGATGCTGAGCTGCATTTATCAAGTGACGCACTAAATCCACAGCAAAGATCTCAAAGCCACTCGTCTCTTACTGAGAGTCCTGAATCAGTAAGTCTTTCGCCAGTGAAAAAGAGTCTGTGGAGATCTCAAGAAGGTGCCCCAAGAATAAAAGTAATACATGGAGAAGACAAGATTAGATTCCGCATGCAAAAGAATTGGGGATATAAAGAACTGATGAGAGAAACTGCCAGGCGCTTTGGCGTAGATGATCCAAGTGGATTTCACCTTAAATACTTGGATGATGATTCTGAATGGGTATTATTGACGTGCGAAGCTGATCTGGAGGAATGCATTGATGTTTGTTGGTCTTCCCAAAACCAAATTATTAGACTCCTTTTGCTTTGTGATTCACAGCCTCATTTAGGAAGCTCTTTTGGTAGTAGCAGTTCCTTGTGAGAATTGTGGACATTTCGTATAGCCTGAACTGCAGTTGAGTACTAGGAATGGATGTTTCTTGCTCTGTCGTTCACGATTTGCATATGATACGATGAACTGGAGACATCTTGATTCCTAAACATTGCCGAAAAAGCTATACTAGTTCATATGGTCATAATGGCAATCTATGATATCCTGAAGCTGAAATCTCTAACTCAAGATTCTGACAAAACTTGTCTCCTTGAAACAACCTCTCACCAATTGGTATCAGCTCACTGATAGTAGCGCGAAGATAGATTTAGTAACGGACTTGGACGACGAATTCTTGGTTTTACAGGTTGGATTTTGGTTTACCAATTGTCTTATGCTGATCATGGAGCTTGATTAATCACAATGTAGCAGTGGGGATAGAAAAATCACACAATGTATCAAGATCATACTCTTGACTCTTCGGGGATAGAAAAATCACTTCACCGGAGCCGTAAGGGTGTTCAAACCGAATCGAAAAATCGGACCAAAACAAAAGGTCAAACCAAACCAATTGAAAATGCCGATTAGGTTTGGTTGGATTTGGTTTGGTATTGCGTAAAAAAATACGAACTAAACCGACATAAATATATACTAATTTGTATATATACTGTTAAGACTTTATATAATTAAAAAAATTAAAAAAATATCCATAGATATTTGGAATCCTCTAATGAGATGTAATATTTAATAGAACTATAAAATACATTCATTTTATTTACTTTACGGGTCGCATTACTTTCTTATCAAGTGTTATTGAAATGCATTAATGATCTCTTTGTTCTTCCATATTCATATGTCAAGATTTCTTATATTTTTTTCGAATTTGAAATGGTATTTCAAAATATTGAAATAAAATAAAACATATCACCATTTAGGAATCATATTGATTTTTATATTTAATTATTAAATTTGGTTAACCTTGATAGCGTACATCAATAAAAATTATTGTTAGATCACTAAGAAATAACTATCATGTGTTACTAAATAATTTTCCCATAAAAATATTTTAATAGATCATATATTTGTCAATTTTTTCATTTTTCACTGAACATATGTTCATTTATCTAGACTTTATCTATATCTTTAACAATGTAAGATTGAAATAATATTCATGTAACAAAAAAGCTCGAAAATCCGACAAAATCGAACCAATCCAAAATGAATATAATTAGTTTGGTTTGGTCTTGATAAAAATCGAACCAACCAGATCAATGTGCATCCCTAACTAGAGGTTAGCAGTTGAAGTTGCAATGCACGTGTTACTACACAATGCATCTGATCATCATCCAACCAAAACTTTAGTATAAGAAGTGGGAGATTCTTGGGATATACTATTAACCATGCAGTTTAGACATAGTGTTTTTGTTTTAATTTTATGGAGTAATTATTTATTTAATTTATTCAATTCAATAAAGTACTATTTAAGTAGATTATTTGTTACATGTGTGTCATTTTAGTTATGTAGTAGACAATTTAGTGTATGGAGTTTTAGGTCATGCACAGAAGATTAAATTGTCGGTTCACATAATTAATAAACTATATTCACAATCGAATTAGCACAAGATTATAGTATAATTTGTCTTGATTATGTGAGTGGTTTTACTCCGACTTCTTGGTGTTAGTATACTTAGTGTATAATGAGAATAGAAAAAATAGAGAAAAGATATTTTTGTACCGAATATATATAAAATATTTTCTCTAATTCATTAAATGGTCTTATAATCCTAATTTGAAATAATTATTATGATCAATGTAATTTTTTTTATTGTTTTGATTTATCAAAAGGTACAACTTTATGCAGAGTTAGTGTATGCCTAATAGATTGGACGATAACGAATAGCATTTGTGAAATAATAATTAGTTGATAGAATCTATGACTCGATTTTGAGTTTGATGATACCCTTTATGTGAGCTTATAAGTTTTCATGTGAAAACCCTGCAGGTGAATTTTGTATCTGTCACATAAAATAGTTTAAGCGGAATTATAAAGAATTTAATTAGTTGATTAAATCAAATTTTCAATGATTTAATTTAATTAAATGGTATTTGAAATCTTAGACATGGGAAATTAAAATAAGTGTTAGTGAATTTTTGAAATTCACATTGAGGAGTTCAATTGCATTTTTTTAGTGGAATAAATTACAATAAGTTATAGTAAGAATTAATTCATGCAAAATTTTGAATTAATACTGTAATTACTAGCCTCTTATATTTCTATTATCTTTGCTATACCTAGTAATAATGTGGACTGACTTGGGAGGAAGTCATCCGGTAGAGTTAGAGTATGATTCTATTTGTGCAAGTGGAATCCAACACGTTTTTGGAGCCCGAATTTCGGACGAAAATGTGTCCACTTAAGGAAGACAATCTTCACCAAGTAACTCACCTTTTAGAGTTGTATTTGTTTGCAACTAATTTTTAACATATGAAAAATAAATTGCAATCACAAAATAAGAGAAAAGTATTTTCACTAGTCAATTGTAAGTACAATTCTGTTTCTCCCTTGATTCTTCTCTCCAAATTATCTCTGTGATTCGAGGGCCGAAGCCGCGTATTTCTCGAACATAGGATGATGCAGACCTCTTGGGGATGTATTTGATCTCCAGCTTCTTAAATTATTTGATTGCCAAGAAGTATCTCATTATATTTTGATCACTTTAAGAATATCCCTAGAGCTTATGGGATTTTGAGACACCTCTTCAAGAGAATACGTATCATTTATATAGGTGTGAATTAGGGTTTAGGGTAGAGTAACCTCCAAGAAACCCTAATAGATTCCTAGGATTTTAAGAGTCCTGTAGTATCTTTAATTTAGGATCTAGCTTGATCTTTTAAAATTTCGATGTCTACAAATGCCCCATGCTTCAAGGTTTTTCAGGGTGAAGGCTTGCCGAAACTTTAAGACGAGACTTGAAGTACTCGACCATCGCAACAAATGGTTTTGAAACTTGGAGTTTCAATTTACAGGAGGACGAGATGAAGGGTAGAAATGTGTTTGCAACTAATTTTTAACATATGAAAAATAAACTGCAATCACAAAATAAGAAGAAAATATTTTACTAATCAATTGTGAGTACAATTTTATTTCTCCATTAATTCTTCTCTCCTAATTATCTCTGTGATTTGAGGGCTGAAGTCGCGTATTTCTCGAATGTAGGGTGAAGCAGATCTCCCGGAGATGTATTTGATCTTCAGCTTCTTGAACTATTTGATTGTCAAGAAGTATCCGGTCATATTTTGATCTTTTTAAGAATATCCCAAGAGCTTATGAGATTTTGAGACACCTCTTCAAGGGAATATGTATATCCCTTACATAGGTGTAAGTTAAAGATTAAGGTAGATTAATCTCCAAGAAACCCTAATAGATTCCTAGGATTTCAAGAGTCATGTAATATCTTTAATTTAGGATTTGGTTTGATTCTTTAAAATTTTGATGTCTACAAATGCACCATACTTCAAGGTTTGTGGGGGCGAAGGCTTGTTGAAACTTTAAGACGAGACTTGAAGTACTCGACCATCGCAACAAATGGTTTTGAAACTTGGAGTTTTGATTCACAGGAGGAAGAGATGAAGGGAAAAACTGGTCCCACTAGGCATGTTAATTTGTTTGCGACTAATTTCCAACAAATGAAAAATAAACTACAATCACAAAATAAGAGAAAAATATTTTTACTAATCAATTGTGAGTAGAATTATATTTCTCCCTTGATTCGTCTCTCCTAATTATCTATGTGATTCGAGGGTTGAAGCCGCGTATTTCTCAAATGTAGGATGATGCAGACCTCCTAGGGATATATTTGATATTCAGCTTCTTGAACTATTTGATGGTCAAGAAGTATCTGGTCATATTTTGAACTATTTATGAATGTCCCAAGAGCTTATGGGATTTTGGACACCTCTTCAAGAGAATACATATCCCTTTACATAGGTGTGAGTTGGGATTTAGGGTAGAGTAACCTCCAGGAAACCCTAATAGATTCCTAGGATTTCAAGAGTCTTGTAGTATCTTTAATTTAGGATTTAGCTTGATCCCTTAAAATTTCGATGTCTACAGTGTTATATATGTTATATACCATTATAACACGGGTCAAATTCTAAAGGTTTAATTAATTGAAGAAAGCCGCTACCTAATTATTTTAACAGTAAATTAGGACACCTATTTTAGCTAAATGATGCTTCAGGTTAAGTTTATTTTATGGCCTACTTAACCTTAAAATTATGAGTAAGAGTTCTAATTAATCTTATAGGGAAATTATTAAAACATCCTATATAATCCATTAATTACGATTAACCAGCCAAACTTAGATTAATTAATAAACTTAAACTAATTTAGATAATTATATACCTAAACGTCAAAGTTAATACGCATGCCAAGTATATATAAAATAAGATGGTGTTTAACATTAATATTGACTAAGTTCTTTTGGACTTAGCTTTTACGATTTAAGAAAATCTTTTATTTAAAGTCAAAAAAGGAGAATTCTTCCTTAAAAATAAAATGACTCAAAAGAGAGGAGCTGAAAATTTCAAATTACAGGAATTTGTTCGAGTTGCTAAAAACCGTATGGTGGGGTTATTCATACTTAGCTAGTATTACACCATTTATAAAAAAAGTTCCAATTTAATAATATTGAAAACAAATTGACTACAAGCTTCGGCAAGTGCCATCTTACCAAATTGACTTTGGAAAAATACAAGTACAGTGACTTACTTAGAAAAATAGATAAGCTAGTGGGAAATAAGTGAAAATTTATTATTGATCTTAAACCTCTTATTCTAACTGCCATACCATGTGAAATAATGCAAGTAACAGACAAAGAACCTAGATGATTAAATCCTAAAATTGAGATAAACACCAAACAGACAAATAAATCAACAATCATAAAAGATTAACTACAATAGATAATAAAAGAAAAGATGCCATAGGCACCCCAAGCGTCTTGCTTATTTTTTTTTTATACTCGATACACTTAAGGAAGACCATATGTGATGACTCCATGCTCGGGTAATACTGAGTGAGACTCCATTTGCTCCAAGTGGATATGCAAAAGAGAAGAAGAAAATTAGAGGCAAAGATTCGCAAAAGAATAAAACATCAAGACAAGAATATAACTATTTGTTTTACTCTGTAATAGTCCAGAAACCTAAGAACAATAGCAACTATTTTAACGTATCTTTTAAGAGCAAAAATAATCCAACAAATAGAAACATTTCCTACTTCTACAAAGCTATTTAAATTGGTACATATAAGATGCCAACACCTTATAGCAAAATACATAAGTGATTACTAGTATTTATTATAAGATAAAGGCACATGTATTTTTTTTTTTTAAAAATTAAGTCCTAGGGTGGGGCATGATATCTAAAGAAAAAGTTTAACACTAGATAGGCTTGAGTCTATAAAATGCAAATTTCTTCATAGTATCATGAGAAAAATAAAAAAAAGTACAACCCAGTATAATCCCATTTAGTAGGGTCCAGGGAGGGTAGTATGTACGCAGACCTTACCCCTACCCTGGGGTAGAGAGGCTGTTTCCAAATAGACCCCCGGCATCCTTCCTTCCAAGAACTTCCCACCTTTACTCTTGGGGAGACTCGAACTCACAACCTCTTGGTTGGAAGTGGGGGTTGCTTACCATCATAGCAAGCCCCTCTTGTCTCAAAAGTACAACCCAGTATAATCCCACTTAGTGGGGTCTGGGGAGGATATTATGTACGCAGACCTTACCCCTACCCTGGGGTAGAGAGCCTGTTTCCAAATAGACCCCTGGCATCTTCCCTCCAAGAACTACCCACCTTTGCTCTTGGGGAGACTCGAACTCACAACCTCTCGGTTGGAAGTGGGGGTTGCTTACCATCAGAGCAAGCAAGCCCCTCTTGTCTTATCATGAGAAAAATACCTATATTAAATAATGAAGGTTCTAAAAACTACAACAAGTTCAGATTTAATTGTCATCAAGTATAAGTCAAAGCTTTATAACCCAATAGGCATGAATTCTAACAATCTCTTTTAGATAAAAAGCTTGAAAGTTTTAACTTTTAAAACAAAACACTAACCTTCTCTTTTACACAACACTTTAGATGAGCAAAAGTGATAGATCTAAACTTATATTCATGAATCATGTGGATTAGGCAGAAATATTTGCCTTCAAAAAATTCAAGAACAAAATATGGATCGTTTATTTAAAAGCTATGGCATTTTATGAGCATGGTATCATACATCTATGTTAGGTTCTTATACAATTAGATCCAAATCAGAATATCCTATGCTCATGGCACTTACAAAATAAGGAAAACATAATAAAGTAAAGCTAATATGCAAATAAAATAGAACAAAACAGACATTTCATGTAATGATTTGATCAAGACATTAATGGGTCACATTTGGAATTATAGGTGTAGAACACAAATTTTCTTAAGGACATAATCTCTAGCTTGAAACTCTAGAACATGATTTCTCATAAACCTCAAGACACAGACAAATATATAACTGAATATATACAATGCCTATTAACATGCTTTCTACGACATCAAATTTAAAAGGGGCTATAGCTCGAAATCACTGACCTTCTGCAGTAAACTGGGGGTGAGGTTTTGGATTCTCTATCGAAATCTGACCTCGAACTCACTACCTCTGACGCTGCTAATTACCGGTACAATATAATCTCTGTTCAGGATTAGAAGCCAACAAAAGCAGAAGCAAAAAAAAAGTTTTTTGAAGTTAAATTTTGAAGAAAAAAAAAAGTGTGGGATTTCAAACGGGCAAATTGTGGCAGAAGCGGGCAGCGATATTGCCGCTAATGGTTGCCGTGTCTTACCACCAAAGCGGGCAACGTCATTTTTTCACTCACATTTTTTTCTCTTCTCCATTCTTTCTTCTTCTCAAAATAACAAAGATGAGACCCATTGAGTATATTCAAATTTTTAGCCAAAGAGATTCAATGTGAAACCCATTGTTTCGGTTATTGTAATTTCTGGTAATTGTCAGATATTTGTTCTGAATTTTAACAAGTACAAGATCGAGAGTAGATATATGATACAGAAGACTTCCTCAACCGATCAATCAACAATTCTAAATTGTAAATTTGTGGGGTAGCCATATGAATCTTCTGTAAGTGTGACAGTGTGGGTGCAATTGTAGTTTATTTGTATTTTTTTGTAAAAATTTTGATGATGAAGAGCAAATTTTATTGTCAACTTTTTTTCCACATAAAATTGTAGTTTAATTTGTAGTATAAATGTAGTAATTTTGGAGATACTCTTAAAAATAATACAACTTTATACAATACTTAAACCGATTTGCAGTTTATTTGTAACTTTTTTTTTTAGAAATTTTGTAGTAACATCTTTTTTCAACATAGATTATAGTGTAATTGTAGTATAAATGTAATCGATTTGCTGTTTATTTGTAGTTTTTTTTTATAGAAATTTTGTAGATGAAGAGAGAATTTTGTAGTCGACATTTTTTTCAACATAGATTGTGATGGAACTGTGGTATAAATGTAGTAATTTTGTAGATACCCTTCAAAACCATACTACTTTATACATACGTAAACTGATTTGTAGTTTATTTGTAGATTTTTTGTAGAAAATTTGTAGATTAGGAAAAAAATTTGTATTCAACATTTTTTTCAATATAGATTGCAGTTTAATTGTAGTATAAATGTAATATTTTGTAGATACCATTAAAACAATATTGAAAAAATATTTAGTCCCAAATTTTTAGCCGCCTAATTTGGAAGGAATAAGCTATTCAAAAATTTATCCAGATTTGTAGGCGCCTAATTTGAAAGGAATCAATCCTTAATATTGGGTATTTAATGAATGGTATTAATTTTTCAGATTTGTAGGGGTCTAATTAGGAAGGAATCAATTCTTAATATTGGATATTTAATGAATGATATAATTTTGTAGCAAAAATATAAACATGGCAGGTAATAATAAAAATATATATATTTTTAATAATAAAGTTTCATATATGGTATAGATAAGAAAAAATTTCAAATAGGTAGAAGACATTCCAAAATTACTACTATGCTAGTTTTGCTAAATAAAATAATATAGCATTAAATGATTTTAAAAATATAGAATTAAAGAAATGTTACTACTTGATAAAATAGAGAAGAATAAGACGTTTTCTTGCAAAAAAAACATAAATGTTGATAATAATAATAAAGTAATAATAATAATAATAATAATAATAATAATAATAATAATAATAATAATAGTTTTCAATAATAAAAGGCTTAGTTGGTGTTAAAAATAGTAGAGTAGATATTCTTATATTAGTAATGATATTGGAGGCTTAAAAAAATAGTTTGGAAGAAAGGATAAACAAAATTGGATGTCAACATACAGTACTGTTCTTGCCCACTTAATGCAAATTTGTCTAAGGTCTTACTAGGACCATAGCAGAAGACTGCAACCCTAAATTCTTGTTGTGTGGAGGATTTGTGTAATGATTTCAAGAGGTTAGTGCTTCTAATCTAGTAATTATAGTATTATTTAGTTTAAATATATTTGATGCTTGGATTTATGCTTGCTTCTGCCGTGCATGTTTCTAACAAATACCTGTTGGAAAGGCCCTGGACTTGCAAAGTTATATGTGTATGGAAAGAAGTTGAGCTAAAGATGGGGTTGCGCTTCCTTTAACCAGGGATCTCGGGTTCAATTCCTGGATATGGAAATTTTTTTAGTAGGGAGCGCTTCCCTTCTAATGGGGCCCAACACGATGCCAGTTCGGATATAGTCGAGCTCAAATACAGGTACCGGACATCGAATGAAAACCAAAAAAAAGATTTTAGCCAAAACTAGACTTTAATTTTCAAGATATCTGTAATACTTTGATCCTCCTCCCAGTTTGTTGTGAATTGTGTTAGTGGGGAATTTCTGACTTTCTAGACTCTAATAATTGTCTAAATGTAATTTCTAAAAAAAAATTGAAATCTTGATTTTGTATATTGTGCATTTTATAAAGGCGAAATACATAAACGACCCTTTGAAATTGTCCTCGACGACCAGCTGAACATCTCAATTGACCATTTTGTTATTCAGACACTTCAAGTTTCTATTACTCAGATCAAGTAAACAATGTCAATGATGTTGCATATGCACGATTGCTAATCAAATTTTGAGCGCCTGATACATTTTTGCAGCATAATTTTTTTTTAAAGAAAAAACATGAAATACTCAGCTTACACTCTCTTCTTCTTTCACATGCAACTCACCACGAAACCACCATAGTTTCTATGAAAACCCGTCACTAAAGCTCCAACTAAGCCACCTTAAATCACTAAAAAAAATACCGTCTTTCATCAAAAAACTTATTGCCCATAATCTCTAGAGCTTCGCCTATATCCGTCGAGCCAAAATAAATCCCGCGCTAGCCGAAAAAAGCAGCAACAAGAGCTGCAAATAACTACTAAATATCTACTAGATCAACATCCTCTTTCATCTAACAATACCTTCATTCCAACAGAAACGCATAAACAATAACCAATTATTTGAATCGGCAGATAATTTTACACCAAAAATAATAAATTAGAGAAACAAAAGTGAAATAAGCCCAAATTCGTGACCAAGAAAATGACGGAGAAAGAAGACTGAACATTAGTAGAATCATTCGGCTTTGCTTGGAGATCAATTTTTTGGTGAAAGAGATGAGGCGAGGTCGGTCAATGATTCGATGGTGGATTCTCTGCTTTGGCTATTCTTTTTTGTTTCATATTTGTATTAGTTTTATGAAAAGATTTAGATTTAAATTTCAAGTATGAATGAATAAATTTTGAGTATAGGGCATGTTAGAGAAGAAGGTGGGGAGGAGAAGGGATCTAGTGAAAATATCTGTGTTTAATTTGTTGGATAGGCAGTGGATTAGGAAAAAGGGGAAGGAGACGCAAAAGAAGGGCAAAAGGAAGAAGATGAATGAGGTAGGGGTGGGGTAGCGCTAGTTTTATATCTGTAAAAAAAAGAAGATATCGGGGGGGACTGCTTTGTTAATAGCGAGGGGAAAAGGTTTGTTTCTTCTTTAAATTTATTTTTTTATTATAAGTGCTAAGTTTTAATTATAAATTATAGGTGTTGTTCACTGATTGACTCATTTGATATATTATTGGTAAGTGTAACTCACATATCCGATCTGTTGTACTCGGATATTTATTTGATTTACTTAACAATCATTTAATGTTGAGATATGTAAATAGACAATGATGATACTACTCACATGTAGACCATTTTGGTCATTAAAGGAAAGAGTCATATCTGAGCCAAATAGGCTACCTCTACAATTAGGCTATTTTTGTAATTCGTTTGTCTATGTCTGTAATTAGACTAGTTGTGTAAATAGGTTATACTTGCAATTAAGCCAGTCATGTAAATAGGCTATATATGTAAAAGTGGTTGTTTTTGATATAAGGGTCAGGGGTCGTTTTGTAGACACCGAGGCGTCATTTTCTCATAAATGAATTCTGAGTCTTCTTCGAGACTCTTCGATGCTCTCCCTTCTCTCTACTTTCTCTCTCTAAGTTTCTTCGATATTGTGCATGTTTTCATGGTATCAGAGCCTTGCATAGTGATCCGATGATGCTCTTGTGTGAATCGATGATTCATTTGAACCATTCTCTGATAAAATTCGAGGTTTTCTAAGATCGAAAGATCGATGATTTTTTTTTTGGTTCTGATAGGGTTCCTTCGAGTCTCTATCTTCACGATTTGTGACCGTTCCTTCTCTATTGAACAGTTCAATCGTTTATTGTGAAATTTTCGGAGATTTTCCGGTGAGTTTTCAACCTCTAGGGTTTTCTGGTGGTCAAAACGGTTGTTTGATTGCCATCCGGTGGTTTGATACTCATTTTGCTGAGGTTTTGGTTGTCGTCACTACTGTTGCGACATCATTGACGGTATTTGCGGTAAAGTTTTGACGGTTACTTCTAGGGTTCATACCTAGGGTTTCATTTGTTGTTGAAGGCCGATCTTCTCCGGTTGCGAAGAAGGACGGTAACATCGTTCCTATTCTTTGGTTGTGATTCTTTGACTGCTTGTGCGATTATTTGCTTCTATCTGTGAATAACCTGTTTGAGCTGTGAATACTGGTTGTTTAGATTGTGAATATTGATTTTTGGTGATATTTGTAAAAGATTTCATTCATTTGAACATGGCTGGTAACGCGAGTGGTAATGGTTCTGGTGGCAACTCTGGTCCTATCGATCCTTCTAATCCTTTGTTTGTACATTCTTCTGATGTGCCTGGTACATGCCTTGTTCCCACTCCTTTTTCAGGTAGTGGTTATGGAGGGTGGAAACGGAAGATGACAATGGCTTTATCTGCTAAAAATAAAGTTTGTTTCATTGATGGTTCTTTTTCCCGACCTAGTAATAATGTGAGCTTACAGAGGTTATGGGATAGATGTAACATGCTCGTTATGTCATGGTTAACTTCTTCTGTGTCATCTCAAATAGCTGATAGTGTACAATATTCTGACACTGCTCAAAGCATGTGGTCTCAACTTGAGAAGAGATATGGTACCCCCAATAAAACAAAAATTTTTGAGCTTAAACGGGAACTCTCTCAGACATCCCAAGGTTCCCTTGATGTAGCCTCATACTTTAATAAAATCAAGAGTTTATGGGATGAATTGGGGACAATGGTCCAAAATCATGGACAGAAGTGCACTTGTGCTGCTAAGAATGGTATTATCGAGGAAGATGATGAAAACAAGATTTATCAGTTCCTTATGGGACTGAATGAGACATATTTGGGTGTAAGGAGTAATTTGTTAATGATGCAGCAATTTCCTTCCCTTGACAGTGTTTATAATATTGTACTCAATGATGAAAAACAAAGAGAAGTCAAGTCTGTCTCCCATATGAGCCCAGACTCTATGTCTTTTAATGTTCACACTGACAGGCCCTCTGCTGGTTTCAACCAGGGTAAATTGTCTGGGTCTAACTTCAGACCCAAAGTCAATTTTGAACAAAATAGAGAAAACTTATTTTGTAGATATTGCAAGAAGTCTGGACACTTAATTGATAAGTGTTTCAAGCTGCATGGTTTTCCTCAAAGCAATTCTTACACCAAGGGAAGGAAATCTGCTGCTCATCTTTCCACTAGTACTGACTGTGTGTCTGCTGATACAGGAAATTCAGGTCTGTCTGTTCCTCTAGGGGATCCTATTGCCAGTCAACCTGTGATACCAGGGTTGAGCAGACAGCAATGTGATCAGATTATGAGCTTAATTCGACAGACTTTTTCTACTAGTGATCAAGCTCCTTCTCCCATGAGTTCTGCTAATTTTGCTGGTACTTTGATGTCTGAGAGTCTTGTTTCTGATTCCAAGATGTGCATGCTTACAAACATAAATTCTGCTACCTGGATCATTGATTCAGGGGCTTCCAATCACATGACTTATGATAAAAATCTACTTTTTGATATTATACCCTTAACTATCCCTTACCTTGTTTCCCTTCCCAATGGTTATAAAGTAAAGGTCACTTGTACAGGATCATTTGCATTGACTCCTTCTCTTACTCTTCACAATGTACTCTTGGTTCCTTCTTTCAAACATAATCTGATTTCTGTTCATAAAGTGATGAAACAATTACATTGTTTAGTTTTGTTTACACCAACCTCATGTCTTCTTTACCTGTTACAGGACCTTTCTCTGAAGAGGCTTCTGGATCTTGGTAAAGAGGAGGCTGGTTTGTACAAGTACTCTTGGTCACCTCCTTCCTCTTTTGCCTCTTCCAAGTCTTCTTCTACTCTTGAGCATACTGTTTCACATGTTTGTAATGATGATGTTGTTTCTGATGGCAAACATTTTAGCTCAATTGTACAATCTCCCAGTTGTAATAACGTTGCTACTGCTGATATGAACTATATTTGGCATTTGAGATTAGCACACACTTCCTTTGCTAATATGAAACATGTTTCTGGCTTACCTTTTTCTTTTGTTGCTAAACAACCTTTCCCTTGTTCTATTTGTCCTATGGCTAAACAAACCAGACTGCCTTTCCCTGATAGTATCATCAGTACTACTAAACCATTTCAACTTATACATGTAGATACTTGGGGCCCTTACCATACCCCTACTTCCCTTGGTAGTAAATACTTTCTCACCATAGTTGATGACTTTTCTAGGGCCACCTGGACACATTTGATGGGTTCTAAAAGTAATGCCTTCCCTTTATTAAAATCTTTCATTTCCTATGTTCAAACTCAGTTCAATTCCATGGTCCAGGTTGTCAGGAGTGATAATGCCCTGGAACTGGGTTCCAGTGCAGAAGGGATTTCCTTTTTCAGTAAACTTGGGATTGTGCATCAAACAACTTGCCCTCATTCTCCTCAACAGAATGGGGTTGTTGAGAGAAAACACAGATCCTTACTTGAAACTTGTAGGGCTCTTCTTTTTCAGTCTGGTTTGCCTATATCATTTTGGGGTGATTGTTTGTTAACTGCAACATACATCCTTAATAGATTGCCATCCAGAATACTTCATTACAAATCACCTCATGAATTATTGCATGGTTCTCCCCCTTCCTACTCTCACCTCAGAACTTTTGGTTGTTTGGCTTATGCTGCTGTCCCTATCCCTCAAAGGGATAAACTGAAGTCCAGAGCTCATTCTTGTGTTTTTATTGGTTACCCTTTTGGTAAGAAAGGCTACAAATTGTATGATTTGAATTCTAAGAAATGTTTTGTTTCTAGAGATGTTGTCTTTCATGAAACTCACTTTCCCTTTAAAACTGCACCTCCATCTTCCTCTCCTCCTCCTCCTATTCCCTTTTCTGATGACATTCTTGACCATTCTTTACGGCTACCAACTTCCAGTGATTCTTCCCCTTCTTCTCCTCTTAGTTCCTCTCCTGTATCCATTCCTTCTCCCCTTTTCAATCATGATACTTCTCCTCCTGCTTTACCTGTCTCTCAGCCTGTCTCCTTGCCCAGAAAATCCACCAGACAACATATTCCCCCTCCTTACCTCAAAGACTATGTTTGTCAACATCCAGCCTTCTCTGGTTCCTCTTCCTCCAACTTGGAATCTGAACCTATGTTTTACTCTCAAGCTGCCTCTGTACCAGCTTGGCAGGATGCCATGAGGAAGGAATTTGATGCATTGGATGCTAACCATACTTGGGACATTGTGCATCTTCCTCCAGGCAAGAAACCTATTGGCTGTAAGTGGGTTTACAAGATCAAATATAAATCTGATGGCTCTATTGAAAGATACAAGGCAAGGTTGGTTATTAGAGGTGATACACAGGTTGAGGGTGTGGACTTTACAGACACATTTTCTCCTGTTGTTAAGATGACTTCAGTGAAATGCATTATTGCAGTTAAAAACCATTGGCCATTGTTTCAGCTTGATGTTAACAATGCTTTCCTCCATGGTGATTTGGATGAGGAAGTGTATATGAAACTTCCTCCAGGTTTGGTGGTATCTGATTCTGCTTCTCCTTCTTCTTCTTCTACCTCTTCTTCTTCTTCTCTTCCTCTGGTTTGTAAACTAAAGAAATCTTTATATGGGCTCAGGCAGGCCTCCAGGCAGTGGTATGCTAAGCTGTCATCTGCTCTTCATTCAAGAGGTTACAGGCACTCTTTGAATGATTATTCCCTGTTCTTAAAAGGTACCCCTGATTCCCTTGTTGTAGTGGCTGTGTATGTTGATGACATTATAGTAACTGGGCATGACTGTGATGAGATTGCTGGCTTAAAAGCCTTCTTGGATGATACTTTCAAAATCAAGGATTTGGGGTCATTGCATTATTTTCTGGGTCTTGAGGTTAAACATGTCCCTGGTGGGATACATCTGAATCAGCATAAGTATGTTAATGACTTGTTGCATGCTTTTGACTGTGTATCTGTTTCTCCTGTTGTTTCCCCTCTGGACATTTCTTCCAAACTGACTGCTGATTCTGGTGACCTTTTGCCCGCTCCTGACCAGTTCAGGAGTCTTGTTGGCAAATTGTTGTTCTTAACCCATACTCGCCCTGATATATGCTTTGCCGTGCAACATCTGAGTCAATATCTTAAATGCCCAAGGGTTCCCCATATGTCTGCTGCTATGCATGTTTTGAGGTATCTTAAAGGCACTTCTTCTTTGGGTCTCTTTTACTCTGATGTTCCTGATTACTCTGTGACTGGGTACTCTGATAGTGACTGGGCAGCCTGTCCTGACACTAGAAGATCTGTTACTGGTTTTTGTGTATTGTTGGGTGGCAGTCTTATAAGTTGGAAATCGAAAAAGCAACCAGTTGTCTCTCTTTCTTCTGCTGAAGCTGAGTACAGGGCTTTGAGCAAGGTTACTGCTGAACTCACTTGGCTCTCTCGTTTACTTGCTGATCTTGGGGTATCTGTTCCTTCTCCTATTTCTGTATTTTGTGATAGCCAGGCTGCTGTCCACATTGCTAATAATCCAGTTTTCCATGAACGTACTAAGCATATTGAGGTGGATTGTCATTATGTTCGCACTTTGTTACACAATGGTTTCCTAAAGCTTTCCCATGTTTCCACTTCTCAGCAGCTGGCTGATCCGTTGACCAAGGCATTATCTGGGACTGCTCTTTCTCCTCTATTGTCCAAGTTAAAGGTGGTTTCCCCCTTCAACTTGAGGGGGAGTGTTGAGATATGTAAATAGGCAATGATGATACTACTCACATGTAGACCATTTTGGTCATTAAAGGAAAGAGTCATATCTGAGCCAAATAGGCTACCTCTACAATTAGGCTATTTTTGTAATTCGTTTGTCTATGTCTGTAGACTAGTTGTGTAAATAGGCTATACTTGCAATTAGGCCAGTCATGTAAATAGGCTATATATGTAAAAGTGGTTGTTTTTGATATAAGGGTCAGGGGTCGTTTTGTAGACACCGAGGCGTCATTTTCTCAGAAATGAATTCTGAGTCTTCTTCGAGACTCTTCGATGCTCTCCCTTCTCTCTACTTTCTCTCTCTAAGTTTCTTCGATATTGTGCATGTTTTCAAGTATCCAAATAATAAAGGGATCAATTAATGTGTTTATCTGATATTGAAAATAACTTCAAGGGGTAATTTATGTATTTCACCTTTTATATACAAAATAATGAAAACACCAGTATTATTTTTGGTTAATTGTTGTGCCTAATTTTAACCACTATCCTTAAGTATAAGCAATTGATGCATCCTCGCTCAATGACTTGGGCTGGCGGTTTTGTGTAAAGTTTGTGTACCACTTCGTACCAGCCTAATTTAGTCGAATTTTTTACAGAGTTATTCTTAGCCACACTAATAAAAAGTTTTACCTTACCAAAAATAAAGCACCCCACCCCCAGTCGGTTAGATTTTCTATATAGAGTTTAGAAGTATTATTACTTTTAGTACCCCCTCCTCTCCAAAAAAAAGTGTAATATATATAATATAAAATTTTATATATTTTTCGGCTATTATTTTTATAGCAACTATACAATGTCATTTTTTTAAGAATTTAAGTTACAATAACGTGTTAGAACTTTAATATCATTAGATACACTAACGGCTCATTTGGTACGAGGAATAAAGGATAATTAATCTTGGGATTAAATTTGAGATAAATTTATTCCATGTTTAGTTAAGGGTGCAAACGGCCGGGGCCTGAACCGGGATCGGACCGGGACCGTGGTCCTGGTGGGCCGGTCCTGGCGGTCCCGGGCCTACCGGTCTATTAAGCCCGTGACGGGCCGGTCCATTTGCTTCGAACCGCCACCCGGGACCGCCAGGTGGGCCTGGGCCGGTCCTGGCGGGTCCAACGGCTCTTTTTTATTTTTATTTTTTTTTTAAAAATCAGTAACGGCTCTTTTCAAAAGTAGCCGTTTGGAACTTTGTAAAATAGCCATTTGGCCCCCAAACTAGGGGTGTGCATTTGAATCGTTTTATCGATAAATCGAATCGATTATTTGTTATCGAAATCGAAAAAATCAAAATCAAAAAAATCGAAACCTTATTGAAACGATAACGATAAGCATATGTACAAATCGATAATCAATAAGTAATTATCGATAAGGTTCAAAATCGAATCGATAAATCGAATGTACACCCCTAGACTGTAGACACTTGTAAAATGAGTAATTACCTATTTGTGTAGATTAATATAACATACATAATGTATATATATTCCGCTACTATTTTAAATACGGCTATACAATATCATTTTTCCTAATCTATACCATTTCCTTTACCCAAAGTCCCTTAACCTATTATTTTCTCTACCACATTTAAGGAATGATCATATTTAAAGATCAAGGGAATGAAGTTCAAATTAATGGAAAAAAAAATTAGCCGTGATGATGTATTTTATTTTATTTTATTTTTTATACCGTTGGAATGTTAGTGGCATACATTTGATCCCTTAATTTAGTTTTGTTGCATGTGCTTGTTGATACAATTTTTAAATGGTGTTCGTCTTATTTTAGCTTCTTTTTGTCCATATAAGTTACGCGTGTTTACAGCGATATACTTTCCGTGGAATCCCACAAATTTTCTTATTAGTATAATCGATAACCGAATCGATAAGCCCGCAAAATCGATAAATCGAAATCGAAAAAATCGAAACCTTATTGATTAAGTCGAATCGATAAATCGAATGCACACCCCTACCCCAAACTTTATATAATTACAATTTTTCACATATCTCAACTATAAATATCCCCTCATTCTTTCATTTTTTTTCACCAATTCATCAATATCTCTCAATCTCTCTTTCAATATTTCTACTACAATTGCTTAATAATTTGGAAGACTAAGAAAGATATGCCATTTTGGTCAATAAAAATTATAAGACATATCCTTGAATATCTTTTTTCTCAATATTTCTTTGTCTTTACTTCGATATGTTATCCTTGAATATATATATATATATATATATATATATATATATAACATACAATATATAACATACAATATATACTACAATAAAATATATATACGAGAATATATATACATAACGTATAACCTAAACTACAAGAAAATATATAAGTAATAACATATATACATAAGATATAATATATATATATATATAAGAGAATATATATACATTATACATAAGAGATACAATATAAATATATACAATATATACTAATTAATACAATACAATATACTAAATTTTTTTTTTAAAATAGACTTTATTTCATTTCATTTAATAACAGAACATTTTACAAATAGCGCAGTTGCTGACCAGCTACTTTCCTCACTCAATCTATAGGGGATTCACTCCCATAATTTATATATATAGCAATATCTAAGGGTAGTGATCCAGTCTTCGCAATTCATCCTTCCAGTGTTTAAAGGAGTTTCCTTGTATATGTATGTGGATTGCTATTTCTTTGCATATAGCATTTATATCCATTCTTCCGCCTTGGAATCTAATCTTGTTTCTCTCTCGCCATAGACAGTATACTAGCATCCCAAAAACACTGGTAGTAGTTTCAGCACGCCCGTTTCTCCTTTTAGCAATGTTGCTGATCCATCTTACTTCGTTGTTCCAATCATTTATGGCCCTCTGGTAGCCCCGCCAGACTAGCAGTCTATTCCATAGCTCCCACGCTGTCGGGCAAGTAAAAAAGAGATGGTCAAAGGATTCATCTACTTGCCTCACATTACACATTGTTGTGGGATCTGTATCCCAAAAGTCATTAGCCTCTCCACTGTTGCTAGTCTTCTGTGCAAAGCTAGCCAGACAATAAATTTGAATCGTGGATGGAGTTTTGTCTGCAGTACAATGCTATTCCAGTGTACTTTTGAGTATTGAGGAATTTGCAAAAAATAGAGTTTTTTAATGCTAAATCGTTCACCTCTTTGTAGCATTTGCAATCTACATTCCAGATCCCCTTGAATTCCTTGTAGATTTTGTTATCAATGCTCGAGTCTCAAAAATCTTCCTTACTGCCCAGGCAGCATTTTTTGGAAACACAATATACTAATTACTACAACACAATATATACATTATATACGATATATACTAATTACTACAACACAATATATACATAATATATATATCAATATATACATAATATACAATATATACTAATTACTACAACACACTATATACATAATATACAATATATACTAATTACTACAACACAATATACAATGAAATATATATTATATATACTATACTAAAACTTAGTACACCATATAAAATATATTCTACACTATACTAATAACTACTATATAAGATATTGCCTTAAACCCCCTCCCCCCTTCCCCCCGTCAGGCCCGCCAGGCCCAGGACCACTGTGGGCTTAGGCCCGTCACGGGCCAGTCTTAACCGCCAGGACCGCCAGGCCCGACACACGAAGCCCGGGACCGCGAAGCCCAGCCCGTCAGGCCCGTTTAGGCCCGGACCAGAATACACCCTTATGTTTAGTTGGGATAAAATCAATGTAGAACTAATCCCGGAATTAGTTATCTCAGGATTGTAGTGTTATTTTTATTCCTTTGTGAGGATATGATAAAATTTCCGGAATAAATATTCCTGAGATAATGACCCCTATTAGTATAACTTAAATTTTTTCAACAATAGCCTTTTTCCAAACTAAGCCTAAGCATGTAATAGTCTGTTTGGTCAAGCTGCAAAAATTAGCTTATTTTGAAAAGTACTTTTCTCAAAAGTACTTTTGGTGAGAAGCAGTTTGTGTTTGTCTAATTAGTTTGAAAAGCCTTATGAGCAACAATTAGTGTTTGGCCAAGTTTTAAAAAATTGTTTCTAAGTGTATTTTTCTCAGAATTGTTTCTCAAAAAAGTATTTTTGGAGAGAAAATTAATTTTTTCTGCTTTTCCAAAACTACTTTTGTTTCTCCTCAAAAGTGCTTTTTTTTTCCTTTGAGAAGCTTAACAAACACCTCAATTTTTTGGACAAAAATACTTTTGACAAATAAAAAACACTTTTCACTAAAAATAAACTTGGCCAAAGGCTATGAGTTTCCTTTTTCTAATTATTGGACGGACTTTTCTTTATACGTATGTGCTAGAAAAGGAGTAAATATTGAGATGCAAATGGTCATTTTTTTATTGTAACTTCTATACTAACAATTCGTGTGCACTAAAACCTATTGTCAATATAAGTTTGAGCAATTGACAATGGCACCACGAAGCTAATTATCCATGATTGTGCAGATTAGGAGTTTAAAATCAAATCTTTACGTAGTTCTACGTTTGCTTTTTTCATTTTAATTTAGGTTTTGAAAGTATTGATTTCGATGGAAAGGTAATTTAAAAATAATTTTGTGTTTAGATTCAATTGTTTCGAGAAATTAAATAATTTAATTGTAAATTTTTTGAGTTTTAGTTGGGTTTTTTTGAGTTTTAGTCGGGTTGTTCTATCCTCGCGATCGCAGAAGCCTTCTTGCATTTATGAAGAAGCTTTTCTGACACGTGGCTTTGCATTTGCGATCGTGAGGCTTCTTTCGCGAACGCGAAAAAGGAATCACTGGGCAGAAACATCTTTGAACTTAGGCCATTCTGTTTTATTTCTCACCTCTCTTGGCCGAAATTGGATCTCATTGGAGAGATGTTTTCACCTAGCATCTTAAGATAATTAATTTTTGCATAATATGAGTTTAATACATAGTTTATGGATAGATTATAACATAAATTTTGAGATTTTTTAGAAAACCAAGGGGTTGGCAGCAAAATTAACGTTAGAATTAGGTACACAATATATATTTGAATGCGTAAGGTCATGGGTAATATTTTTCTACAAAAATTTTAGAATCTGGATATGTGGGTCCGATGTGACTTTTATGAACTTTTCAAATTAGGTTGGAAAATTAATCTAATAATTAAATTATGACCTGTTGGACATATATTGATCAGTTTGTATGACCTTTGGCAATTTTCGAATTGCCCCGCATCGATTTGAGGCAATTAGTGAGATTGGAGAGCCGGGTAGCGAATTTGGAAGCGAGATAAGTCTCTTGCCCAATTTTGTAAAAGGGAATTATCCTCATAAATGCTTAAATTGTTATTTGCTACTAGATGTGGGTCCTACGTACATACGAAATGACGAGAGTCCGTACGCATCTAAAAGCATGTATATGTCCGGGTAGACTTATGAGTTTATCATGCAATATTTGTACTATTTGAACTCAACTTGTTAGTTTAATTACTTGAATCTATAACTGAAATTTGATTAGGGATTATTTTAGCATGAGTTCATTACCTTGAGTTTTGGGTGGATACTTGATTGTTGGTAAAGTTATGCTTTATTTATGTGCCTATCCTTGTGTTATAATTGCATGACCTGTAGATCGAAGAGTTTCTCTATTTCTCTTAATAGGATTGTATGCCTCGACAGTATATTTGAGATGCAACCATGGATCGAGCCGTATGACCTCGGAAGTGTATGTACACGATTATTATGGATCGAGATATATAACCACAGCATAACTTATGTGTCATATCGCTAGGAGTTAGAATATACTTGATATTCCTTCTCGACTTGAGATTTGATATTTACTTGATGGTACTTATTTGTTGAGATGTCACATAATATTTGGAGATTTTAGACTATTATTATTAAGGATCGTGTTAGTTACCATTTCTTATTCAATTAATAATATTGTATTTTATGTCGATTTATAATTCTTATACTTATTTATTGACCACTAGTAAGTGTTCATGTCGACTCTTCGTTACTACTTTTTCGATGTTAGAGTAGATACTTACTAGGTACGCATCGATTTATGTATTCATGCTGCACTTATGCACTTTTTGTTCAGGTACTGCGACAGGTAGTGGACATTCAGGCGTGCATCCCTGTTATCCGAAGACTTGGTGGTGAGCTGTTCTTCATGCTGATCTGTAGCACCCGAAGTCTCCTTTCTGTTATATTTTCTTTTTGCCATTCATTAGCTATAGTAATTTGTATATTCTATTAGATTACTCATGTACTTGTTGACACCGGATTTTGAGAAACTTTTAGTAGATGTTTATGGTTTTGTCTAATATTATTACCTTCTTTATATATATATATATATATATATATATATATATATATATATATATATATATATATATATATATATAAAAAATGAAAAGCTACAATTTTAAAAGTAATAAAATAAATAAATAAATTGATAGTTAACAGTTGAGTCGCCTAACAGGGACGTTGCGCACCATCAGGGCCGAGAATTTGAATCGTGACAACTTCACTTTTTGTGGAAGTAATATTTTTTTCCTTTTCTGAAGGTTTGGCATTGCATCCTTGGCCGTAGGGCATTCATATCCTACCATTTGATTTGGTCTGTAGGGCATTGATGCAAATTATCTGTGCAATTGAAAATTATGATGGGTCTCTACTCTCTAGTCAAAAGAGTAAAACTTTAACAAAAAGCCTTTGATTAGGGATACTAATTCATAAAAGAAACATAACATTAATAATTACTCCTAATCCAAGAATAACAAAGGATTGAAAAGACATTGATCTCACACCCCTTCCCCTTCCTGATTCCTTTATCACTGCTGCGAATAGAAGCATCTTCCATAACCTGATTAAATGACAAAAACAAGTAAACAAAAAGTAAGTCTGGGTTGAATAATACCTCTATATTGATCAAACTGAGTAACTGAATTCGGATATGTATACATTAAAAATGCAATTAATGTCAAGTCAGACCACTCTATAACATTATCTTTATATAACAACACTTCATTATAATAACAAGTTTTTCCGAAACCAAATTCCATGTTCTATTATAATACATGTTTTCTATAATAGCAATTCGCTATAACAACAATAACAATAACCCAGTAAAATTACACAAGTGGGGTCGGGGAGAATAGAGTGTACTCAAACCTTACCCTACTCTAATGGTAGAGGGGCTGTTTCCGATAGACCCTCGGTTCAACCAGACGAAAAGACAATATAACAATACCAACAACAGAAAGCATAGAAATAATAACAGAATCAAAGGTACCAGAAAAATAACAATCCAGTAAAATCCCACAAGTGGGATCTAGGGAGGATAGAGTTTACTCCGACTTCACCCTATCCCAAGGGGTAGAGGGGCTGTATTCGATAGACCCACGACTCAAGCAGACAAAAAAAATATATATCTATACCAACAATAGAAAGCATAGAAATAATAATAGAATCAAAAAGTACCAGGAAGTGAATGAAAAATAATACGCTGTAAGAATTAAAAACTAAATATCTGGAACAAAATTATAAAATGGTTTGCATGTATTTGATTTACTTACTTGGATCACTGAAGGTAACAAGGCCAGTTCCTTTGAAATCACAATTCCAGTAATTCCTTCCATGCATCTGGTAATAAGCATTCATCGCGTAAGAAGCATGAGCATGAATTTTATCAGGTGGAAAACAATCGCCATTTTCATAAATTTCTCTACAATCTACACCACCAGGTCCACAGCAAAAATCCAGCACTGCTTGTATTACCTTCTCGTCTGCATGTGGTTTAGCCACACACCAAACTGAAGGTCCCCTTAACGACGCTTTTTCTCCGAAACCAAAACTGATTTTGCCATTAGTATTGCTACTGCAGAATTGACAACTCAAATCCACATCATATACCATTGATCCATCACCATTGAAAATCCCAAAATTCCTCTCACTTGTTCCTCCTTGTTTCTTGTTTTCGTTGAATAATGCAAAGACAAAAATATCAATGTTGTCTTTTGGGCTCATTGGTGTACCTTTACTTGACTGTGCACGTTCAACTAATCGGGTATTATAAGTCCTAGCATTATCAATCGTTGCAGCTGTTTCTCCCTTATCTCCTTTAGACGGCCAACCAGATTCAGACACCATAATCTTAATTGTTCGATTTCCAAAACCGAGTGCATTTACTGCTGATCTAATTGCATCAATTTGTGCATCCAACATGTTGGTGTACACGTAACCTTTAGGGTCACTTACCCCGGTTGCATTTCCTAGTAATGCGTACTTTAAGTTGACCATACCGGGATTGTCCCGGTATGCAAAATATGGGTACGCATTAATCATGAAGGGAGAACCCGTATCGGCTAAAAACCCGACAATGGAAGTCATAATAGGAAGGAGAGTAGTGGCAAATGTGGAAGACGAAGGTGGAAAGGAAGAAGCAAGAACAGCCATGCTATGTGGCGTAGACACTTTGATTTTTCGGTCTAGCCCACGTGCTAGTAAAACTGAATGCAGATTTTGCATAGCTTGGACTAAGGCATTATGGTCTAATTTATCATCACCGTTATCAATGGTTAAGTACTCATTTCCAACTGCAATGGCGACAATGGAAGTGGCAGGAATGAAGGGTAAGATACAAGCGGTGAACCAGTCGTCAGCAGCAGATTGAGTGGCGCTTAAGTTTGCAACATGGGAGTTTTCTACAGCAACAATGAGGTCAATGCCAGTGTTAGAAAAGGCTTCAAGAATTTGAGGGTTGGTATCATAAATCTTAACCTTGTCAATGATGGTGGACTGAAGTAGCTGAGCCACTTTCTTTGGTGAGGGCAAATTGCTTCCAATTGTTCCATAGTTTATGCCCACGCCGTTAACGGGGCTCAGCAGGAGTAGAACGAGTGGGAAAAAAATAGTACTACAAAGGAGAGACATTTCGGCCAACTAGAGGTTAATTGCCCGGACGTGGTGTAGCAGTATATGTTATTTAACCACTGGTATGGGGAAAAACTTACAAAATTTACATGATTAACTTACTGTGTCATGTGAACTATGGCAATTAGTCAAACTTGTGGACTATTTGGGTGGGTCAGTTTGTGTCCAAAAGTGCTTACACAATTATGAGTACCCAAAGAGCTAAGCTGGATGGATTTGAAATCTTGCAATTGCAAAGACAAAAATGTCAAAAGAGGCGCTGCATAAAGTCGATGTGAGATTGAAACTCGTGCATACTGCATCCAGCTAGTTCGAGTGACTGGTGACAGCGTCCCAGCTCCTCGCCCCCCCCCCCCCCAACCCCCCAACAATTTGTTGTAATAGTTTGTGAATCTCAATTCACTAGCATTAATGTTAGTATGATATCTTTAATCAGTTTAACGAATATGATGCCTGACAAACTGTAGTTGGGGAAAGTAGCAATGCATACAACAGATTCCAGAACAATTTATCAATGTCATGATACGACTCTCAAAAATTTCAGTACGTAAGAGAGTTGGAAAAAAGAACGCGCACCTGAAGAGGAGACACAGCATAATTATGTTTTTTGGATAATGTCTACCAGAAATAGTCTCTCTACCTCAATAAGTAGGGTAAGGCTCCGGTACATAATATCTTCCCAGACCCCCCATTTGTGGGATACCCCTATGTTTGTTGTTGTTTTTCGGATAACCAGCTTAATTGAAGATGTCATACCAAAGTACACTCATCCAAATGAAAACAGAGGCAGAAGAGCAGGGACGGGTAGTGAGATAAAAAAAGATTATAAGCATGTACACTAGCAGTTGAAGTTGCGATGCACATTCATCAAATAAAAGCAGAGAATTGTAATTTTATTCCTCAGTTGTAGAAATCATCTCATATCCAAGACCAACTATACTAAATCTGTAACCAAGAATATTTCCGAACACGCTGTATCATCTGAACTGAAGAGTAGACAACTTCACTTGTCCAAGTCAGGATTCTTACACTAGGGCTTCAACATCGTCTGGGTTCACAGTAGCTCCATCTTCAGTGTCTTCTGACCTCAACTGAGCAGAAATGCCATCAATAGAAGAATTAATCTGTTCAATCTTCTTTGCAAGTATCTTGCGTTGTTTCTGCAGGGAGAACATACACACATCACAACTTGGAAAAGAAAGAAAAATACTGTCATCAGCTTGCGAGGTATTTAGAAGTCCACAGTTCCAGTCCAAATTGCAAGACAGTATTGATTCCAGAAAGGAGGAGCAAGCGTTAGCCCTTTAGGAAACTAATGGACTATGCAGATTAACAAATTAAGATAATGGTGGCATAGTTTTGGTTCAACTTTCCTTTAGCTAAGGGTCTATCGAAAACAATCTCTCTCCCCGTCTAGAACAGGGGTAAGGCTGCGTACATCTTACCCTACCCAGACCCCACTTCTGAGAATACACGGGATGGTTATTGTTGGTGGTGGTGGTGACATAGTTTTGGTAGAGCAAGTCATTGTCTTCTTATGTCATTATAAAAATATAAAAAAGAAAGAGAAACCCCTAGTCTCTATTAGGGTTTCCGTTTCATGTGCACTAAGAGGGCTACTTCAGGAGCCGAGGTGAATCAAAAATAAGTTAAGAAACTTTTGGAAGCTGCTTATTAAATTGTTTAGAGAACACCTAAATGGGTTCACTGAGAGACAAAGGATAGCAGCCATGCTAGTTATTTAGAAACTTGTTATAAGGTTTTGTCCAGTATCAGAATGAAGTAGAACTAAAAATTTAGTTCTAAAACTGCATAACACCCCACATTGGTAGCTTCAAATCCTTGTTATGTGTGCCTGTGTGCACGCATGCGCGTCCCTATGGCTCAGAATATCTTTTCTGGCATTTCCCCTTCGCATCCCAAATATAATTGGCACATAGTTACATTTTTGTTTCTGATTGGTAGTTCATAACTACTTACAATCTATTACCGACTTGTTAAGCTACCAACTTTTTGTCCAAGTACAATAGCCTGGTCACATAATCTGCTTCTATTTGGATTATTTGATTTTAAATTCTCCCAAAACTCTAACTAGAAATGATTGCACTCTCGGTCCCTCAGTTATCAACTAATTCCAATTTTTGTCCATGTGATATCTAATGAAGCCCATTCATTGATATCGGCCTCTAAGGGTGCAAACCGCGCGGGCCTGAACCGGGACCGGACCAGGACCGCGGTCCTGGTGGGCCGGTCCTGGCGGTACCGTGTCTGCCGGTCCATTAAGCCCGTGACGGACCGGTCCAGAAGCGAAGAACCGTCAGGCCCGGGACCGCGGGCCCAACGGCTCTTTTTTTTTTAAAAAAAAAAAAATTTAAATCAGTAACGGCTCTTTTCAAAAGTAGCCGTTTGGAACTTTGTCAAACAAACTTTATATAATTTCAATTTTTCCCATATCTCAACTATAAATACCCCTCATTCTTTCATTTTTATTAACCAATTCATCAATATCTCTGAATCTCTCTTTCAATCTTTCTACTACAATTGCTTAATTTATTGTTGAAAATTCGTGAAAAATATACAATGTATATTAATTACTACAACACAATATACAATGAAATATATATTATATATACTATACTAATAACTTAGTACACCATATAAAATATATATTCTACACTATACTAATAACTACTATACAAGATATTGCCTTAAAAATAAAAATAAAAACCCCTGTCAGGCCCGCCCGGCCCGTCAGGCCCGCCCGGCCCGTCAGGCCCAGGACCACTGTGAGCTTAGGCCCGTCACGGGCCGGTCTCAACCTCCGGGACCGCCAGGCCCGGCACACGAAGCCCACCCAGCCCGTTTAGGCCCGGGCCAGAATACACCCCTATCGGCCTCCCCAACATATTCCTGTAATTTCAATGGACCATGTGTGTAATCGTCTTTTTTAAAGAGGGGATCATTTAATACTTTTATTCTATATCCAAGTTCACGAACTATTAAATGACAAGATATGTTAGTGGACAGACCAATAAACATTAAAATGTCAAGTTAAAAACTTAAGAAGTTTATCCAAGTTCACGAACTATAAATGAGGAGGATATGCTAGTGGACAGACCAATGAACATTAGAATATCAAGTTCACAACTTAAAAAAGGTTTTGACAATAACTGTAGGACCAAAAGCATTTTCCCAAAAGCTATTTTAAAAAATAACTGTTTAGTGTTGAATCGTGTCACCATTTCATCTAAACTCTTTAACTTTATTAGAGATGAGACTCTTTAATTTATTTATATTAGGTGTTCAATACACCATTTCATGCGCGGTTATTATTCTTTTTAGGGTCAAACACCTGAAAACATTTTGTTGATAAAACTCGAAGGCAAGACTCCTGTTTAGGATGTTGAATTATGTGGCGATAAATTTAGTTATTTATATTACGCCATAAACAGAGGTAAACTTGACCATAAGAAATATTTTAGATTCATATAATATTTAGCATTACAACTACAACCCACGAGGATTTCAAGCTTTTGAAAATGGTTACAAAGCTTAGATTTCTTTTGATAGGGTAAAAAGTTATTGATATTGCCCAAACCGAAAAAGTAAAGAACTTACAGCAGAATATGATTCTATACAAAAGCCACCAAATCAACAAAATGCTTAGATTTTAACAGTAAGAGTCAACTCATTAAGTTATGCTTGGAAAATAGAAGAGGTGTGTAAATCTATGAATTTCAGATCATTTGAATCCAAACAGAGCCTAGGTGGACGCACTATATATACACAAGCACACCCACCAAAGAGAAAGACAGATAAGAGCTCTATCAGGAATATTGCACATTCAGCTTTAAAACTTTATCCATTCTTTAAATTATTCATCTTCCTAATTCGTGATACACGTTTCCTGCTTCCTAATGCAAGATATGTCAAAAATCAGCCTACCTCCAATTCCTTTTCTTCATCATATATAAACTTGGGCAATTTTTTCATGATGTCCTCCTTATCTGTTCCAGATATTGCTTTACTGATCTGTAAAAACAAAATTAGAGATAATTGGCGCATTTACAAAAGAGAATAACTGAAAAAGACAATCAACTAGTGATAGACTGGATGTAATTGTAATGCTTAGAGCATAGAAAACTAAGGCAGTGATGATTGTAATACCCCAAAATTAAAAGGGTAGTTTGGTCATTAATCCAATAAGTAATAAACAATAGGGAAGAGATTAAAAAAAACCAACAAAGTCGCAAACACCATTCTGGTGCTTTCTCATTCTTAACTTGGGAGAACTAAGGATGGGAGCTGCCAAAGAGAGCCAAGGTATTCTCTTCAATACAAAGGAAAGCATAATCTTAGAAACTCAGATGGGAGTAAGGAGGTGAGATAAGAACTTTCGGGAAGAGGTCTCCACTATCTGAAACCCTATTTCTTTCACTTTCTAACCCTTGGGAAGAGACCCAAGCTTTAATTAGGGAATCTTGGTTGGGCTTCAGGTGCAACATTATATTCAGGGTTGGGAATGGAATTAGCTTCTGAAGTCACGGGTGGAGCCGAAGGGACCAATTAAGAATATACATTCCTTTACATTTACAGGATATCGAGCCAGTGAGAGATGACTATTGGAGAGCCGAGGTATGCAAGGAGGAGATCCATGGGACCTGAGGCTTAGGGGGGACGTGCAGGACTTTTAGATAATCAAATTCCATAATGGAAATGCTTTACAAATACAAGATATGACAGACTAGCCAGGACCAGTGCATTTAAAAGAGAGAAGTGCCAAAAAGTGACAAGGTCCATGTCATTTGAAGCAAAGAGCGAGAAGTGTGCTTGAAGTGCACACTTCTTTGGAGTGACGAGCACAATTTATAGAAATTTTTCAAATGCCCAAACATACATGAATTTAATACTATAACAATCAAATTGCAATTAAAATAACTACTATCAGCATTCAATATACAATGTTAACATTATGTGACCATCTCATCTAAAACCTAATTTGTCAAAGAGCGCACACTTTTATTTTACTTAATTATGTCTTAAACACGAAGGCGGATCTATATTTGAAAGTCGCGGATGCACTTTTGGATTCAACCAAAATCTGCTTTGTTTCTAAACATATATACATGTAAACATGGAATCATTGCAGAACTACGGGTGCCAGTGACCCTACTCTGTATGCATAGGTTTGCCTTTGCTTCAACATGCCCCTTCATGTGTCGGTTCTGGTCTGATTCTTTATTATGGGCCAAGAACACGGTATTCTTTTTTATGATAGGTGATGTTGAGACTCGTCTGCTTGCTCCGATACCATGTTGAAATATGTGACCATTTAAGTTGTTAGAAATGATACTCTTTTATTTATTTCGTATTATCTTCATCATATAGTAATGTCAATATTAATTCAACTCGTCAAAGCTGAGATTTAAGCATGTTTGATACGATGAATTCACTTTTCATGGAAAATGTTTTCATGAATAATGTTTTACATGGAGAATATTTTTCTAGAAAATGCTTTCCGGTGTTTGGTTGGTGAGTTGATAATAATTTTGAAAAGATACATATTAATGATTAATAACAATATTAGCAAATCGAAGAATGTTTTGATGAAAATTTTGAATAATAAAGATTTATTACAATGTCAACGTGTTAGTTTGAGCAAACAATTTGAAGTTAAAATTCAAGATAACAACAACAACAACCCAGTATAATCCCACTTAGTGGGGTCTAGGGAGGGTAGTATGTACGCAGACCTTACCCCTATCCTTGGGTAGAGAAGCTGTTTCCAAATAGACCCCCGGCATCCTTCCCTCCAAGAACTTCCCACCTTGCTCTTGGGGAGACTCGAACTCACAACCTCTCGGTTGGAAGTGGAGGTTGCTTAAAATTCAAGATAGTCGTAAGGAAAATGACCTCCGTCAATAAGTGAGGGAAGTCATTTTCGCCCGGTTGATGGACAATATTTTCCTTGGACACCACTTTCCCTTAACCGCACACCAAAAAATTACTTCCTCAAATCATTTTCCTGAAAAGTTACTACTGGCATACCAAAAACACCCTCAAAGAACTGTCACTTTTCTTGTAGATCATTTTACGCCCATTGTTTTGAAGCGCACACTTCTCCGGAGCGCATGCCTTCACCCATGAAGCAATTCACTTTGCATCGCTTCATCACTCTAAGCGACGGCTTTTAACAAAACTCGCCAGGACTCATGGAGATGGATTGATGGAGGGTGAGGAGAGAATGGATGTTCACTGTCAAGACATACTACCATAAGCCGTTGGTAAGATAGGAATCAGTCTTCTCGCATATATCAGTGTGGGTACTTAGAGCACCAAGAAAGGTGTGTTTACTGTGAGGGGAGCGATCCTAACAGTCGAGAACCTAAGAAAGCATGGGTTACATACGTCAGTTGGTATTTCACGAGTAAGTGCTCGGACAAAGATATGGATCATCTCGGTTACACTGCAAGGTGGAAACATGGTTGCGGTGATAAGTACTGAAGTGGTTCAGTGAACAGGGGAAGATGCCAAACAGTGAAGGACATGTTACACAGTTGGGCCTATGAGAGACAGAAGAGAAGATGCAGGGCATGGGATGTCCCTCCACTAGCACTGATGTGGATCCTCTGGAAGGACAGGACTAGGAGAGCTTGATGGAGTAGAAACTGATTTTTAATTTGTACACTCAAGGAATAACGCTTTGCTTCGATTTTTTTTTTCTTGTTGCACCAATAAGGCTTCTGTTTGTATAGAAGATGGGGTTCAATTTGTAGAGAACCATATTTTGAGTAGTGTTCTCTATTATTTGGTATACTTCTCATAAACGGGAGATCCTCTCACTTCAATGAAATTACTTTACTTCAGCAAGTAAGTGGAACTACAGTCAGACATCTCTATAACAATATCCCTATATAACAACATCCACTATAAAAGCCTAATTTTTCTCAGAACTGATTTTTTATGTTATATATTACCTCTACATTTTTTGTAAATTTACCCCCTATAACAACCATGCATATTTTCTAAGATTATTACTAATAATAATTTTAAATATTTAAGCAAATATTTTATAACTTTAATGTAAAACTTATAATAGCTATATATATTATCTTAAGGATAGCAGTATGTTTCATGAACATATGCACATCAAATATTTTTTATAACTAAAGATCTACAAATGATATATCTTGCGTTACAAAAATGCCAAAAATACTTAAAAGATCTACTTATACTTTTTGAAGATATGCATATCATTCTTTTTTTTTATTTGAAGATGTACGCATGATATATCTTATATTGGATTACCAATAATATGTAAACGTAATCTATTCGTATTTTTTAATTGTGTTCCTTAGAATTTAAATATTTGTGCATTTAGTAAAGAATTTTTTAATAATGTATTAGATTTCTTTAGCATTTAATTCGTGAAATATTTATATCTTTTGAGATTTTGAATTTAAATATTTTATTAATCTTCTATATATAATATTATAAAAGAAAAACAATAGTTTTTGGATAAATTTTTGTCTATAACAGACAAAATATATTTAAATACTGTTATATGTGTATATAGGTGTATAACAGTCATTCACTATAAAAGCTGAAAAATTTCGGAACAAACGATATTATCATAGAGGTTTGACTGTATATTGTGTGTGATTGGAATGATGGGTTGATGAAAGGTTTGCTAATCAGGATGGTCTGGTACAGAGGACACTCTATTGAATTTCCGACAAGGCAAAGGGTAGGCTTGCTAGGTGGGCTTAGGCTCACATAGCAACAGTCACGGCTTCCATGTTGGGTTGTGACACCATTACACCGCCAGCAACAATCTACAAAAAGGATTAACTAATTTTAGCTTAGCATGATTACCTGAGGTGCATAGACAC
The DNA here is from genome assembly GCA_034376525.1 of Nicotiana benthamiana. NCBI lineage: Eukaryota > Viridiplantae > Streptophyta > Magnoliopsida > Solanales > Solanaceae > Nicotiana > Nicotiana benthamiana. The sequence continues at coordinate 23,088,548 of CM067324.1, read as the reverse complement.
AACCAAGTGTGCCAACAATTAATCCTCCCAAAACAAAGCCACCAATAAAGAAGCCACCATTGCTTGGCCTTCCACCATCCCTGCCATTTAACAAGAATAATTATACAATGAAATATTTTCTCCAATCAGCGGTAAGTAAAACTCACATAAACGAATTGACAAAAATCTGAGTTAACACCAAAAGAGAAGCACCAATTATTTCAGTTCATATCTTGCATAAAACTAGAGCACGTGATGAATAAATACCTATATCTCGCTTGAATAGACAATGATCTTCCAGACCAGGAAGGTTTTGCTCCACGCCTAGCACTGAAAAACAGCTTGGTGGAACAGCTACTTTCGTCAATTGATTTCAACGGAGAGCCTAACACGTCAATAAAGTTAATAGGTTTGTATATCATAACCAGGTGTTAGGCTAGGGAAGTAGAGAGGAAACTATTAAAGCTATATATGATCTTCTAATGCATTCATTGACCAATCATATTTGAGAGAAAAATTGTTACCTTCACGCTGCTCATGAAAAAGATTGATAAATAAGCAGACGGTATATTTGAAACAAAAAACTTTCCTTTACGGTTCTACTTCTATGCTGAAACAGTTGAAAAAAATGCATACAATGAACTTCAAATGTCATGATCCCTTGTTCCAGTCGTTTATGATGAGCTCTTCCATACTTAATTGGCTAGCAGCTGTATGTTGCGTTTAGTGTAAAACATCATTTATCATGCATGCTCATTCAAATCGGAATCCCATTCAACCAATGATATTGCTTGATAAAGAATATTAACTTCCATAAGAAAAAACAAAAAAAATGGAGAAAAAGTCAGCTAAGACTTTATTAATAGAAGGATCCACTAGTGTCATGGAAGGTTAAAAATTGAAAATTGCTTTAGAAACATCTAAGTGTAATTGAAAGGAGAACTTATAACAAAACAACACTATGTAATAACTCAAGTTGAATACAGAGAACATGAGTAAGATGCTAGAGGTTGGATTCCCCCTCAGGGACGGTGCCAACATAACATGTTGTATGCGGGTTCGGCTGAACCCAGTAGCTTTGGTTCATATCATGTACTTTTCCTATAAATTCCATTGAATATGTATAAATTATTAATTTAGTAACTTAAAAGAATTAGAATCCCAAAGTCATAAGCTTCAAATCATAGCTCTGCCTCCGTTCTCAAACAACAACAAATCCACTGTAGTCACACAAGTGGAGTTTGGGGAGGGTAGAATGTATATCGACCTTACCCTTGCTTTCAAAAGGCAGAAAGGTTATTTCCGATAGACCCTCGGCAAAGGGAGCCGCCTCTGTTCTCCTTTTCATAAATTAATTAGTTCATGTCATTTAACGAAATTTACCTTACCAATTTTAGTGCATGTTCCATGAAAATCCAAAGACAATCCATGAACAATGAAAACCGTAGCTACTCATAACTCAGGGGCGGCCCGACAAATTTTGTAGCCTAAAGCCAAACATTTTAAAGGGCCTTAACTTTTTTTTAAAAAAAAAATTTATTTGACATCTATTTTTTTTAGTTTTTCGTAGATACAAAGTTATTAATGATTTTCTTATAATTAGTAACTCCAAATAAGTATTTCTCAACTAACAATACATTGTTGTTCTTAGGTAAGATTTTATCAATTTTAATTTTGAAAACTTCGTTCTGCTGAAGCAACTGTGACATGAGTTATTAACATTATTCCATTAGAAAATTAGACATTTGAAAAAGATTAAATCTTTTTATTTGATTAAATGTATCAATTAAACCGTTATTTTTTAATTGTACTATTTTCTTTAATACTTTTAATTCATAAAATAAATTTAAACCATCGATATTGGATTGATGATCATGCTTTAAGGAACATTCAAGATTAAGGCAATATTTTTTCAAATTTCCAACATCTATACTGCCAACTAGAAAACCAAAAATATTTTCATATGCTTTAAATTGTTCAAATCTATTTTGAAGTGAAAAAATAGATTTGTCTTATGTATAAAAATAATCAACTCTAAAGGATCCTTCAAAAGATTTTGATATTTCATTATCAACATTCACATCAAATTATTACTTCCTATATATCACACGTTTCTATAAAATTCAGGTTTGATATTTATTTCAAGTACAATTTCCTTGGCAGAAATCATCACAGTCACAAATCATTCTTCTCTAAAAGAAAGAAATCAAACTTTTTCACTTTAAAGGACCTTTTTATACATAACATAAACTGGAGCCTCCACAAATATGGGGCATAAAGCGGTTGCTTTACTTGGTATACGGAAGGGCCGCCCCTGTCATAACTTTATGCTTTTTAACTTTCCCAACAAATGGGAGGAGAAGAATAAGATAGATATTATTGCCCTTTATCAAAACTCCACAATGTGCTGTAACGTTTCTTTAAGCGCTAAATGGTAAGTACAGAAGAACAGAAATGTAAAAAAAAATAATAAAGATATTCCAAATTATCTTACATGTAGTACATACGGAGGTCGATTGATGGATACAGGAAGCTCAGTGGGGTATAATGGGACCAAATTAAAAGCAATGAAGACAATAGATCGATTTAATTACCAGATGATAAATGGAGAGAAGGGCTTTTAGATATAAGCAGCGAATTCGAAAGAGTTGTCATCCTGTGAGTATATGCGAGTTCCCCAACAAAGAAGTGAAGAAGCGACGGCCGAGAAGTAAAAAGGAAAAATAGAGAGAGTGAGATGATATTATTGTTTTTCCTTCGGTGAGAACGATGCTGGTTAACATGGTTAACCACGGACGACCCATGGATATTTGCGTCACTACCTATGAAATAAAATTTAACGCTTGTTTGGATGGTTGCTGGCCATTGTATGGTGTTGTTATTATAATTATAATATTTGTTTTGATTGTTATTTATGTTATAAAATAATGAAATAATGAGAGCAATATTGCAGAGAAAGAGATAGAGAAAATTTTTATTGAATTTTGGATGGTTTACAATGGGTTAAGACCCCTCTATTTATTTATAAGAGGAAAAATAACTTAGCCTCAAAGTAAAACTCTCTACAAGATAGATATTCACTCCAAATAAAATTCTATTCTTAACACTCCACCTTGAATGTCTACTCAATAAGTAATGTGCCTCGTTAAAACCTTAACTAAAACAAAACTCAATGGAAAAAAAAATCTAGAAAAGGAAAAAGAGTACACATGTTTAGAAATGCGTCTATTAGTTGCCTCGTTAAAACCTTGCAAGGAAAACCCAGTGGGACAAAACCTTGTAAGGGAAAAAGAGTGCAACGCACATTAACCCCCCTGAAGAGAGCATCAATTCACATCCTTGAGCCTTCGCATCCCAATCTTGTGCACTAGCTTCTTGAAGGTTGACGTCGGTAGAGATTTTGTGAACAAATCAACCATATTATCACTTGAACGAATCCGTTGCACATTGATATCACCATTATTTTGAAGATCATATGTGAAAAATAACTTTGGTGAAATACGCTTTGTCCTATCTCCTTTTATGAATCCTCCCTTCAATTGAGCTATGCATGCTGCATTGTCTTCATACAAAATCGTGGGTAGTTTGTCACATTTCAAACCACATTTGTCTCGAATATGATGTATTATAGACCTCAACCACACACATTCTCGACTTGCTTCATGAATAGCAATTATCTCAGCATGATTAGATGAAGTAGCCACAATTGATTGCTTAGTCGATCGCCAAGATATGGCAGTGCCTCCACAGATAAACACATAACCTGTTTGAGATCGAGCCTTGTGTGGATCAGATAAATATCCAGCATCAGCATAACCAACAAGATGAGGACTGTAATTATTGTTATAAAATAAGCCCATATCGGTAGTCCACTTTAGATACCGCAATATATGTTTGATTCCATTCCAATGTCTCCTTGTAGGGGCGGAGCTATATCTTGCTAAGACATTAACTGAAAAAGTTATGTGAGGCCTTGCAGTATTTGCAAGATACATTAGTGCGCCAACTGCACTAAGATATGGTACTTCAGGACCAAGTAGCTCTTCATTCTTTTCTTGAGGTCGGAATGGATCCTTATCCACATCAAGTGATCGAACAACCATCGGAGTACTTAAAGGATATGCTCCATCCATGTAAAACCATTTCAATACCTTTTCTATATAGGCAGATTGATGAACAAAAATTCTGTTTGCCAAATGTTCAATTTGCAAACCAAGACATAATTTTGTCTTTCCGAGATCTTCATCTCGAATTCCTTCTTTAAATAATCAATTGCCTTTTGGAGTTCTATAGGAGTTCCACTAAGGTTTATGTCATCAACATATACGGCGAGTACAACAAATTTGGATGTTGTTTTCTTTATAAAACACATAGGCAAATGACATCATTTATTTATAGCCTTCATTTAATAAATACTCACTAAGACGATTATACCACATTCGTCCTGATTGCTTTAGACCATACAAATATCTTTGCAATTTGATTGAAAATATTTCTCGGGCCTTTGAATTATGTGTGTTTGGCATTTTGAATCGATCGGAAATTTTCATGTATATCTCATTATCAAGTGAGCCATAAAGGTAGGCGGTAACCACATCCATTAAATGCATGTCAAGCTTTTCAAGGACAGTAAAACTAATGAGATAACGGAAAGCTCTTCATAATCGACACCAGGCCTTTGTGAAAATCCTTGTGCAACAAGGCATGCCTTATATCTTTGTACCTCGTTTTTCTCATTTCTCTTGTGTAAAAAGACCCATTTATAGCCAACAGGCTTAACATCATTAGGTGCTTGAAATATAGGCCCAAAAACTTCACGTTTTGCAAGTGAATTCAATTCTGATTGGATTGCTTCTTGCTATTTTGGCCAATCAAGTCTTTGTCGACATTCTCTAACAGATTGAGGTTCATGATCCTCACTTTCTTGCATAATTCTATATGCAACATTATATGCAAAGACATAATCCACCACTATATCCACTCGATTAAAATTTGTCTCAATATCGCTTGGATTTATTGATAATTCCTTATTTTCTTGAGTCTCGGGCTCAATGGATTCTTCATGAATCTAAGAATTTATTAAATCGTGAATTTCCTCATGAGATTCTTTCGTAGTGTCATTTTGATCATTTGCTTTCCTTTTTATAGGATTTCGATCTTTGGAACCTAATGGTCTGCTACGTTTTAGGCGTGCTTTCGACTCATTAGCTACGACACTAGAAAATTGTCTAATAGGAACATCAATACGGATTGGAACATTCTCTAAGGGGATATATGATTTTGTTATCCTTTTCAAGTCCGTAAATGCGTCTGGCATTTGATTTGCTATTCTTTGCAAATGGATAATCTTTTGCACCTTTTTTTTTACAAATAGAGGGACGTGGATCAAGATGAGATAATGATTGGTTTTTCCACAAATTTTCTCGTTTGGTTGCACCAACTTCTCCCCCTAATTTTGGGAAAAGTATCTCATTGAATCGACGGTCTGCAAATTGTGTAATGAATAAATCTCCTGTCAATGTTTCGAGGTAGCAAATAATGGAGGGAGATTCAAACAGAACATATATTCATAACTTTCTTTGGGGGCCAATTTTAGTGCGATATGGCGGTGCTACAGGCACATATACTGATTCAAAAATTATTAAATGGGATATAATAGGTTCATGACCCAAAACTAATTGCAACGGGGAATATTTGTGATAATTTGTCGGTCTGAGACGAACTAGCATTGCTGCATGCAAAATGGTGTGACCCCAAACAGAAGTGGGCAGCCTCGTTTTCATGAGTAACGGTCTTGCTATCAATTGCAGACGTTTAATTAAAGACTCTGCAAGACCATTTTGAGTCTGAACATGAGCTACAGGATATTCCACTTTTATCCCAACTGATAAGCAATAATCATTAAATGCATGCGATGAAAACTCAGCAGCATTATCTAGTCTAATAGACTTAATTGGATTATCGGGAAATTGTGCCCGTAATCGAATTATTTGTGTCATTAGTTTTGCAAACGCAAGGTTGCGAGATGAAAATAGGCACACATGAGACCATCTAGAAGATGCGTCCATTAAGACCATAAAATATCTAAACAACCCACTAAGTGGGTGAATAGGTCCACAGATGTCCCCCTGTATACGTTCCAATAACGCAGGTGACTCAATTCCATCATTTGTTGGTGATGGTCTAATAATTAACTTGCCTTGATAACAAGAAGTACAAGAAAATTCATTATTAAAAAGAATCTTTAATTTCTTTAATGGATGCCCATTTGAGTTTTCCATAATCCGTCTCATCATAATTGATCTAGGATGTCCCAATCGATCATGCCAAAGTACGAAAGTATTGGAATCAGTAATCTTTTTGGTTTACGGTAAAATGTGCCTCAATTGCGCTAATTCTTGTCCAATACATGCCACAAGATAAAGATGAGAACTTCTCAATAACCCTCTTTTGGCCAGAGACATTCTTTGTAATGGTGAGATATTCAAGATTATTATCATCTATTGTCTCAATATGATTTCCATTTTGATGGATATCTTTAAAACTCAACAAGTTCCTCTTGGACTTGGAGGAGAACATTGCATTTTCTATGATAAATATTGTTCTCTTAGGTAGAGTTATAGTAGCTCTTCCAAAGCCTTCAATTAATTTACTACTACCAGAAATTGTAGTAACATCTGTCTTACATATATTTAAATGAGAGAAATATTTCTTCTCTTGAATATTGTATATGTGGTACATGAATCAATTAAACAAATATTTTTACAACTGAATTTTGATCCAAGTTTGTTTTGTGAGATATCCATATTTGTTTCTCATGATTTGACATACAAAAGAAATATACGAATAAACATTAGTATTTTCAGTGGAAAAGGAGAGGAGAATAATATAGTTAAATCAATAAATGATCTTTTAATGCAATTTTGAGAAACCATGATTAAAATAATTACATAGTCTAAAATTAAATTATAATACGACTTATTTCCCTGAAAATTAGCATGTGCAACTGTTGTATGCTTCTATTGCCATGTATTTAGCATTAGCTTTGTTGGATAACTATTTAATAATGGTCAATATAAACATAGCAAATGATTGTTTTGTAATATCGTAAACCAAGAGAAACAATAATGATTTGAACTTGTTTTACTAAACATGTTATAATTGCTAAGAATTATTATAACATTGGTACAATAATTAGTACGGTAAAATATATATGAAAGTTATAACACAATTATGAAAATTAGGTGTGAATCGCAATGAAACTTTATATATGGCCTAGCCAAATCTTGAAATGTATGTCAAATTAACATGCACATGGGTAGTAGTAGTGTACGGGCACTTTTTCAATAAGCAAACAGTAAGAACATACAGTACAATGTAATTATTTATATCAGTGATATGAAAGATTAAAAAATATATATAGTTATTTATTCTAAAAATTGACAGTATAAATTAATGTTTATTGATAAAATGTGTAATGTAATACTTCTTTAACATCTGCAGCAAATGATGTTAGCTAATGGTTCAGTTTTTCACGTTGTCGAATTTAATAACTGGATTAAGTGAAACACTCTTGCAATCACCTTTCAATATTTAATCAAAAGAACTAACACAATTTAATAAAATAAATAAAACTAATGACTACTACTCATATAAAGAACTATGATTATGTGATTTATTCACTAACTATTATGAATAGGCAAGAATAAAAATTAAACTACTCAATCATCTTTACCACGGATCCATCACCGATCAAGTGGTCTATTTTCCCATCAGGGCACTCAAAGAAGTCTGCCACATCCAAGTGGGTGATGTCAAAATCATTGTCAGAGACAAAATTGGCTTCAGGGTCTTTATTCTTTAGAGATGCTTGATAAAGCTCAATCAAGTGTCTTGGTACACGAAAAATATTTGCCAAGTGCCCTTTTCCACCGCAACGATAGCATTTAGTTTCTGGACTATTTGCTTTTGGCTTCTCATCTTTCCCTTTTCGCTTTTGGTGGTTATATTTCTTTGGGGGTGATTGACACCAGGAAAATTTCTTCCTCGTCCACGGCCATGACCACGATTAGAGTCATGGCCTTTTCCACGCTTAGTATAATGAGAAACACCTCATCCACTTCAGGCAATGCTGTAGACCTAGTGAATCGATTTTCATGATTTCTCATGAGCAAGTCATTGTTTCGCTCAGCCACAAGGAGAAGAGAAATCAACTCAGAGTACTTCTTGAAACCTTTCTCTCTATACTGCTGTTGCAGAACCATATTGGAGGAATGAAACGTTGTAAACGTTTTTTCAAGCATATCATAATCAGTGATAGTATCTCCACAGAGTTTCAATTTAGAAGTAATTATGAACATCGCAGAATTATATTCAGAAACAGACTTAAAGTCTTAGAGCTTCAGATGAGCCCAATTATATCGTGCTTGTGGCAGAGTGACCAACTTTAAGTTGTCATATCTTTCTTTTATGCCATTCCACAAAATAAGTAGATCTTTGACTGTGAGATATTCAATTTTCAACCCTTCATCAAGGTGATGGCGCAAGAAAATCAAGGTCTTAGCACAGTCTTGGGTGGATGCTTTATTTTTGTCTTTAATGCCGTCTCCAAGACCCATTGCATCCAACACCCATGTCATATAGTTCTTGCCCGAAATTTCAAGGGCAACGAACTTTCTTTTCATAATGTCAGTCATAATTAAAAAGAGGAGAAAAATTACCTTAATATTCTCAAAGAGCTTCTTGAGACGGTAGAGTCGTGTGGTGATAACGTGTTATAAAATAATAAAAGAATAAGAGCAATATTGCAGAGAAAGAGAGAGAGAGAAAATTCTTATTGAATTTTGGGGTGGTTTACAATGGCGTAAGACCCCTTTATTTATAGGAGGAAAAACGGCTTAGCTTCAAAGTAAAACTCTCTACAAGATAAACATTCACTCCAAATAGAATTCTATTCTTAACAATTTAAAATTTATTGTATTGTATTACTAAATTTATTTTTATGTAATAATGAAAAGAGTTATTTTACGTAACGATTGATTTAGTGTGATCGGATCATTTTATATTTTTCTTTCCAATTATACCCTTATTTATTACTTATTAATCCTACTTTACCCTTTTCCTTATTTTATTATTTTAACTCCAGTCCAACCTAAACCTACTCTCTTCGTTCATTCTCCCGTGAGAATTTGGTTAGATTTACCGCTTTTGTTTCTTATGGTTCTTCTGTTGTTCTATTTTTTTTATTGCTAATAATTGTTAATTTTTTTCTTTGATTGGGTTATGGGCTTGTTTTCAAGATACAACATACATGTACTTTTATCTCCGTTTTTTTTTTTTTTTTGGGGGGGGGGGGGGGGGGGGTTTTTTTTAATGTGTTTCGGTTCTTGTTGCAAGTTGTAATTATATCAATTTTTTTCAATAGTTCTCTCCTAATATGTTGAAGCTATGTATAATTATTTTGAAGATTTTTATTTGCATGATGTAAATATTTGATGAGTAATATGATTTGCTAATATGATTCATCGAGTAATAACTTCACTAGTACTTGTATGGATTGAATAATTGTGTGTGCGTGTGTTTACATATATGAGTTGTTGTTGATAAAATCTAAATTTTACTACAATTAAGGGTATTTTAGTAAATTTATCAGTTACAGTACATTACCATACAATCAAACTAAATATTAAAACGATACAATCTATCCAGACATTGTATCCACAAAACAAAACAATATAATATGATACACTACGATATGATACATTATAGAACAATGGGTAACAACCATCAAAACAAGGTGTTAGGGCGATTGTAGTCCCCATATATTTGTATCTTGAAGTTTGAATGAGAAAAGAAAAAATTGAACTTCAATATACAAAAACTAAAAACTTGAAGTTTGACTTGAAAAAATGAACTTAAACAGACAATTTTTTAAAATAAAAAAACTAATTGATAAAGAATGAAAAATGTATGTTTTGAGTGTCTTTGTGTTTTATTTCGTGTGTGAGTTGTGGGATTTTACATTGCTTTTGAAATGAAAATATAATCATTATGTGTTTCTTATGTATAGGGATACACTTGCGCATAACATAATCAAATGGGAGAAAAAATTGTGAAAGAAGAGCTGAAGAGAAAAGTCTCGTACAACAAAGTGAAGTTCACTTCGACAGACCGGAACCGAAGCAAAAGAAATAAGAAAAGTTTCGGACAGCAAAGTGAGGGTCACTTCACTAGACTGGGACTAGAATAGAAAACCTCAACTTTTCCAATCCGAATTAGGAGAATCTAATTCGGTCCAACTCAAGCATAAACCATATAAATATGAAAGTTAGCCACTTTTTAGAGGGAGAGAAGACTTTGGAGAGGCAAGAACGCGCTTGGAGCAAGGAGAAAGATTCAACTTCACATTTTTTTCCTCTTTCTTCTTAATTTTCCATTCTTATGAACTCTAATTTTGTATTTGTGCAAGCAATTATAAGTAGCTAAATTCTCATCTAGAGTTTGATGGAACTTCTTGAAGGATGACTTTTCCACTACGTTTAATATTAATTTGTCATTTACTTTGTTCTACTTGTTCAACTATATGATTATTGTGGTTAATTGAAGGGCTTTCGATTGACTATACTTATTTAGTGTGTATTGCTTGGAAAATGGTACACATTTAGGTAGTTGTTGACCAAAATCACTCATAACGTATATGAGAAATAAATACGAAGGTTTAAATGTGTGATTATGTGACGGAACTTGGTGCAATCTTAGTAAGCGATAAACTAGTGCCAACTGTCGCGCTCCGTTTTCTCGCGAAATCGGGTTTCGATATTGAAAACTCTTTCAAGGAAGGGTTTTAAAAGAGAGGGTCGTCACCTATCAGATTAAGGTTTGTTGGTATACCTATTTGTAGATAACTTTGGATTAAATATTTGCATCACCAAAGATCGGGCAAGGACTCAAATTACCTCGAGGATACGTTTTTAGGCACTCCTCGAGGTCCACAAAAATGGGTCCCATCCGAACTTGAATTATATGAATTAGAGACAAAAAAAATGATTGATCTTGCAAAGTTTCTTCTATTTTGGCATTTGATGCATATTCAAGAGAGTTCTATATGAAGAACATGGTTCATCAGTATGTGTTCATGTGAAAGGTCATGTATGTTTTCTATGCTCTGCACAATTAGAAAGATTAATTTTCAATAATGAGCAGAAGTCCTACATTCAGCAAATTCCAAGAAATTTTATCCGTTGAGCATTGAAACAGTTTCGTTCTCTTAGAACTCTAAAACATAGATTTTTAGCTAAAATCTAGCGATGCCTAATAATCACTGAGAGAACTGAATTATATATTTATCAGACTTATAATTGACCTCTGAAAAAGCTATTGTTACTGCATTTAACTCTAATCATCTTTAAATACACATCACACCCTTTCTTCATTAGTCCATAACCATCAAAACATTACTCCAGTTCTGATCGCCCTTTTCTTCTCTAGAAATCCAAAATCCTTTTTCTTATAAGAAATTCCCAAAACTCTTCCATAGTCAAAGAACCATGTCCAACCCCCAAGATAATCCTAGTACTCTCCTCCCAGCATCTCCCTCGAACACACCCTCATCTACTCCTCCTATTGAACCCCTAAAACCTAGGGTTCGTAGGCAGAAAATGTTGGCTAGAAATACTGTAGCATCTGGAGCCCTAAAAAAATCTCTAAATGAGAATTGAAGGCTAGCCAAAAGAAATAAAGCCTTGTACACGAATCTGACTCTAGCTCTAAGTCTGAAAGTTTTATTTCTGCTAGTGAAGGTGACGAATATGGGTCTTCTGACGCTGAGAAAATTAAAGAAAGTCCTGGTGAGGTAAGTTCTTGTGTAGTATTTGTTGAAAGCATTGAAAATTGGTTTATTCTAGTGGGTCCTATTAAAGATGTAAAGGAGGTTGAATCAAGTAGGAGTGGAGGTAAACATAAAGTAAAAGAAAGAGAGAGAGAAAGTGGTGATGTGAGGGGCAGTGGGAAATAATAAGTTCTTGTTATATGTGAGAGGGTTGAAGATAGTGGCTTCAAGTCAGGGGGAAGTGGTTCTGGGAAAGCGGCTGAAGGACTTGTTCATCTAAGCAAGCAACAAGAAGAACCTGTTTCATCAGCTGAGGAAACTCTGGTTGATTTTCTGAAAAAAAGTTGAGCAAGTTATGATCCAATGAAGTGCAAGGCTTCTTCACAAAGGCTCCAACTACTTCCAAGTCAACTAAGGAAAGCAAAACTTCATCTCCAAAACCTATTGTCCCTTCAGTGCCTAAGGGGAGAGCTATTAGAAGCAGGGTCAGACAAAGTGAAACAGAGTTACAGAAAGCCTTGGAAGAAAGTAGGAAGAAAGCAGGAAGAAGATGAAAGAGAAGGGAAAAGCAAAAGTTGTAGAAAGTTTTGAGGTTGTAGAAGAAGAAGAGGAGGAGGAGATGGAACTAGACCGTTAAGAAAGAAGAACAACTGAAGAGGTTCCAACACACAAACCAAAAAGTTCCAAGACTTCTTCCAAGAAGTTTTCCTCTGTACCTGTACCTGCTGAATATTCTTTAGCCAAAAGAACTAGGTCTGCTGTGAAGGGTAAACAAACAAAAAATTGTTGAAGAAGATGAAGAGTGGAGTGGTGAAGAAGAATAAGAAGAAGAATCTGAAAAAGAACAAGACAAGTTTTCCATCTTTGGCAGAAGAAATTTTTTGAAAGGAAGACTATTGAGAGACCTGGATGAGCCAGGTATGAGAAGATTGGTGGATGCCCTGGCTGCACAAAGTTGGAAGGACTTGGTCCTTGAGATGGATAGGAGGCTGGCTAGGGATGAATTGATTGAGTTTATGGCAAATGCCACTGTGAAAAATGGGGTAGTCTCCATCTTGGTGAATGGTGTAAAAGTGAAGTTTGATGCAAACAAACTGGGTGAGATTCTAGACATACCTAGTAAAGGGTATGATGATTATACAAGGCAAAGATGGCCATGTCTAGACTCTCTCCCTACTGCTCTTCAAATCACTAGGAATTTTTGTGATGCTACAACTGCTTAAGAAGTACCTGAAGCCAGGTTTGTGCAGAAAAGTGAGATGAGACTGAGCACAAGGTCTTGTTTGAATTTGTTAACAAGTGCCTACTACCCATACATGAGAGGAGACATACTGGCAACTACATGGACCTGGTTCTTATGGAGTGCCTTGTGAGAGGAATGTAGATAAATAGGCATGCTTTCATTGTCAAATTACTAGACAAGGTTATTAATGGCATCAAGGCACATGCAACTCCATATGGCTTCTTACTGACTACTGTGCCAGACATGCTAAGGGTGCCTTTGAAGAAATAGGAGATGGCATCATGCAAGGAGCATTGTGGTGTTAAGACCTTATTGGCTTGTGACTATCCTGTAAATGCCATCCCAGTTAAACATGGTTCTCTGAAGACATATGTGAATAGAAAGGTTAGGGCTTTGGTTCAAGACTGTGGAACTAAGGATGCTAAAATTGCTATGCTTCAGGCTCGAGTTGCAGAATTGGAAACTGAAAGAGATGACCTTAGAGCTGAGCTAGCAAACGAAAAGAAGAAAAGTGATGGGATGCTTCAGAATATGCTCAACCTTCTCCAAACTCATCCCTCTAGTTCCTCCAAGCCTTAGGTTCTCAATTGTTGTCTTCTGAACCAGTCTAGTACCCCCCAACGACCCAGATTAGGGACTTTTTCTATTTTTTTGCTCATGTTGTGGAAGTTTTTTTTTTTCTTTTGGGGTTTCTTGGTGGAAACATATATTATCAATGACAACTGGTGCTTCTCTTGTTCAATGAACATTTTGTTCTTAATAGTTTGAACGTGTTTGTTGATTATTGATGATTAATCCATATTTTCATTTGCAGTTGCCCAAGTGGCCATGAGTAATTTGTAATATCTGGGATTCATAATGTATGCAACTTTTCTATGATGCCAAAAGGGGAAAGAGATATTGTGCTTTAATATTTATTTTGAATAATAGGATATTTATAACCTAATTAAACGTGGTCCTTGATGATAAGTTAAAACTATAATCAAAATGGGAGAATTTATTGGCCTAAGTTCATGTGAAGTTTTGAAGAATGATAAATGAACCCAGTCATGGACCAGGTCCATCATGTGAGGCATAATATTTATCAACCTAGACATGTGAGATGCACGTGAAGGAGACAAGTCTCGATGATCGAGCAGCAATATCTCCGGAACTAATCGAAAAGGTTGCACACTGGATGAGGAGAGAAAGTATCCTCATGGGAAGAAGACACAATCCGGATAAAGGATAAGGTTGGAATCTGTACTATTCAATGACTCAACTTTGATGGAAGATCAGCAACTGAGTCTCAATCAAACTCTGATTACTAACTCATTAAATAACAATATTGTTCTCTTTTATAAGCATTTTGCACAAACGCATAAGTGAAACTAAATTGAGTGTGCATATTATATATAAGATTTGAGTGTGCATTCTTGAAGCTACTTGGACAAGATAGAAGAACCAATTTCATTATGTCTTTCTTTTATTCTAGTTCAATTGTAATAGGTGGTTTAAAGTTGTATATTTCTAGCTTTCACATAAGCAATTGTATTAGGTACTTTGAGTATTCAAGTTAGAGTTAACTTGAAGGTGTCGCAACAGTTGAGGGTGTGTGCTACACTGGGATTATAGTTAATCCTTAGGTTTACAAAAAAATTTTGTAAATGTTGTTTTGGCTCAGTGATTTTAATGGAAGTTTAGAAAAATCCTACTGAGTAGTAGGTCGTGATTTTTTCACCTTTTGAGCCAGGTATTTTCCACGTAAAAATATATGTGTTCTTTGTTTTCTGTACTTTTAATTCCGCAAGCAGTAGTAGTTAGAACACCTAGAAGAACCAGGTTCTTCTAGATCAAAAATTGGATACCATACAAATCACTCCCCTCTGTGTGGTATTGACGTTTGGAACATCAGAGAAGATGAGAGACAAGAGGGGGTGTTTGGACTAGTCTAACTAATAGGGAATTTCAGATATTTTAATTAAGATGGGGGAAGTGTTTCTGGTCGTTGGATGTACTGAGATGAAAGGCTCAGATTAGTTTAAGTGATAAGAACTCAAAGCTGCGTCGTTTTGGATAATAGAAAGGGATGATCGGGTTGGGAGCAGAATTTGGGCTTGGATTAACCGAGTATTTGTGTTTAATCAATTGGGCTTGGGAGGATTGAATTAAATTGGCCCAAACATTAGACTTCTTCTTTTATTTTCCTTTCTTTTCCTTTCAATTTCTAATTTTCTTTTCTGTCAAAATTATAAAAAACTGAAATTAATTCTTAAAACTAAATTATCCTATCAAATTAGATTAAATACTCAACACAATATTTACAATAATTAATTAAGTCATAAATTAAAAGAAAAGCTACAAAATTCCAAATTAAAGAATTAAAATGCAATATGAACTATTTTTTGTGATTTTTCATATTATATAAAACAACTAAATTACTAAGTAATCTAAAAAATATAAAATTAAATCCTAAATGCGAATGCAGTATATTTTTGTATTTTTTATGAATTAAATGAAATTAAACATGCACACAAAAATATAAATAATTAGAAAAACTCTATAATAATAATTTATAAAATAACAAATAATTAAAAAGAAAAATTTAAATTTTTAGAATTCTGTAGGAATAATTCATGTGAGACAAACATGATGTGCTTACAAACCCCTCCTTATTCTCTCAATCTTCTCTCCTTTTTCCAAATGACCCACTGATGCCAATGAGGTAAGATCTAACTCCATTACATCATGGTGCTAATTTGGATTTTTTCCCTTCTAGGGGGCTTGACATATCTACTTTTTTAGGAACCAAAGTATCGTAACATAAACCTGCACTATGTGTCTTCAATTGCACCAGATTAAGAGAAGGTGAAGTGGGATTCTTATGTCGGCGGTGCTTGCAATCAAAGAAGTTGTTCACTTTCACTAGCAATACATAAATTAACACAAAACTATCCATATATATTTAACATTAAAAGTTCTTGCTATCTCTCTCATCGCATAGACACAAAACTTATCCGAGCTCCTCATCTTTCAATCACAACGACAGCTTGAAAATTTTGGGTTAGTTATTCTATAGAATATATATAAGCTTGATTTGAACTAAACAGTTCAAACTTATGACATAATGCCACTCGTTTAAACTTGAAAAATGAAATTTAAAAAAATAATTTCTTGAAGCTTTAAACTGAAAAGTTGAAATTCAGGATATAATATCCTAAATATTTGAACTTTAGGATACTCATAGTGTCCTTAAGTTTAAACTAAACTATTGGACTTTAGGACATTGTGTCTAGAGAATTTGAATTGAATGAATTTCAGGATACGATGAAGAAGCAACATCTACCAACTTATTTAAATTGTGGCTAAACGCTAAATAATTTGCAAGTGTTAGAATAAAAGTTAAACAGCAGTCCAATAAGTGGCTACCGGGTGACATTGCTACATTGTTTTCGGCTATTGGGTCCTTAATTACTATGGGCCAGAACATATTGTAGATCCAGTTAAGAGCCCAGAATGGAAGGATCAACCATCGGCGAGATCTCTGCCTCTAGCTCTCCAACTCCATTGGACGGCGAGAGAAGTCGTTTGGCATCTTTGCTTGGTATAATCTCTGTACTATTTACTGATTTTTTGGGTAGAATTCGTAGAGATGAACCCTATTTTTTGTTCTGCAGACAGGACGAGCTAAGCGTAACTCGAGAAAAAAGTTAGGTGAAAAAATGGCAGCTTCAATTTGGACTCTACAACTTCATACAGTCTCAGTTCCGGTACCCACTCCACCTCACATTTATTCTCTTTCTAGTTAATAATATCTTTATCAGTTTCTAATATGAATTAATTTACATTCCTTTTATTTCAAAAGCTTCGGATTCCACCTAAGGCAGTTGACTTCAGAACCGATGATTTGTTCAATTATGCATTCCGAAGGTGTACAAGGAAGAGGACTTTCAAAAATATTGATGTAGTTGCCTCGGGGGATTCATTTACCAATGGTGACGGTAAGAATGCTAAGAATCATTCAGACCAAGTTATGGTTATCAAGTCCAAGAAACGGAGTTTACCTGTTCTACTACAAGACATTGTTACCAAATTACAAGAGAGCGTCAAATCTATACCTCCCCCTACTCTCCTGGTAATTCCGCTTAAGATGTCTTTTTTCCGCGTAATATATGAATTTCTGATGATATTTATTTTTTGGAAATTAATTAGGGAAAATTATCTTAGGATAGACCTAGAACTTGTGGAGTGCCCCAATATTCATATCCTTCAAAGTGCTGAACTTTTCATATTAACTTCGCTTGGAAATTGAGTTTTTTTGTTATGACGTAGACTATTTCTTTGGACGGACACTTCTTCCACTTTGTTCCTTACGATTTTATGGAATGTGACAATAATGCTTTGTTTCCTGTTCTTTGTTGAGCTATCAACTCTTTTACATTCATCTCGATTACTGTGATGGTGCAGTTTCTCCTTCCATGTTGGTTGTCAAGTCTCAGCCCTTTCTATAATTATGATTTGATGTTACTTCCAGTGCAACATATTTTTTATTATTGGGTAAATTCACTATTGAAAGCAGCTTAGGCCTTGTATTCACTGTAATTTAGTCTTCTTGGCACTTTTCCTTAACACACGTGTTTTAATAGCAGGTAAAGAAACATTCTGGTGTTAGTTTAGCAATTGGGTTATCTACCGTGGTCATCTTGCTGGTTATTATGGTGAGGAGTTATGTTGCAAAAAGGTCACGACCCAAACACCCTGGTTCTGTAGCTGATCTTGTCAGGCGTGGGCAGTTAAGATCTGATAGAAGAGGCATGTATGGATCACTAACCTTTTGGATTGTTGTTTGTCTATGGTGTTTTTCTTCTGCTGTTAAATTCATCCCTTTTTAGGATGTAGATTTAAGTCATATGATCATATGCTGCTGAGATGATGTGCTTGCATAGTTTTTAAGTGTTGTAATGCGTGTTTTTCATCATTGGTTTGTCTTAAAATTCAGATCAAATCCTCTCAAATATGACGATCCATTCAATAATCCATTAGTGAAAATCAGCAAAAACAATTCAAGTGTAGAGATGTGTGGGAAAGTGTACCGTTTGGCACCAGTAACTCTTACCAAGGAGCAACAAGCTGTCCATCAGAAACGGAGGTCACGTGCATATCAGTGGAAGAGACCAACATTGTTTCTTAAAGAAGGTGATTCAGTGCCTCCTGATGTGGATCCTGATTCAATCAGGTGGATTCCTGCAAATCATCCTTTTGCCACTACTGCAAGTGAAATTGATGAGGATCTGGCACAAACTAATGTTTACCAGAAGCACGGTGTTCCATTCCGTATTCAGGCAGAACATGAAGCTCTGCAGAGAAAGCTTGAAGCACTTCAAAGTGTAAGCAATCATAGCCCCTAATATTAGTTTATAGATGTGGTAAAGAAAATAAAGTATCACTTAGACTTACCTGGTTTCCCAAGCATGTTGGATGCATTTTCATAATTAGCATCTGCCATTATGTTATTCAATTATCACTTGTCCAATTGCAGTATCGATACCCAACTCTAATGGTCTGTACCTTCATGCAAATGTAGTTTGATTTGTAGATAAACTGCAAGATTCTACAGGTTCTTGCTTTAAAACTCTTACTGGAAGTTAAATAATGGGGTTACCTCTTTTTCTTTTTATTTTAAGTAAACTGCTTTCTAGCCAATGAAATAATGGACATGCTGATGCTATGTTCTAAGCTTGTAGTAGGAAGGGAAAGGAATAGACAGGACTCCAGGACAGGACTGCCAACCTCAATCTGCTATAGATTAAAAAGATGTAAGTTAAAGACTTGCATGCTATGTTGCACGGAGTCTCCAAAATGATGCCGCACTCGTGTCAGATCCTCCAAAAAATACACTATTTTTGGAGGATCCGATACGCACTCGGCAACATTTTCGGAGAGTTTGAGCAACATAGCTTGCATGCACATTTGGAATTTCCCCAAAATATTGTAGGTATAGGGTCTAGGGACGGGGAGCCTTGGCACAACGGTAAAAGTTGCCTCCATGTGACCAGGTCATAGGTTCAAGCCACATAAACTGTCTCTTGCATTTTCCCGGACCCCTAACATAGTAGGAGCTTAGTGTATGGAGCTGCCCTTTATTGTAGATATACATAGACAGAACTGCCAAGCTTTTGTAGATGGAAAGAGATGTAAGTTGCAGACTTGCCTGCACATTTAGAGTTTCTCTAAACATTCTGGGTATACATAGTTGAAGTAGCGGATTGTGCTTCATCATTTATATATATTTTGGTATGGTGACTCAACCTCATAGTGCTTTGAGGGTTATTGAAGCATTTGATTTTCTGTGTACACACACATGAAGTGTGAATTTTTCCATAGGTCGATATACTTGTGCGTAGCCTTAAATAGCGAGGACAATAAACTTTTAAACCAGGAGCAGTAAAACAAATTGAAAAAGGTTACTGCTCTCGGAACACTACATGAATTGTCTGTCAGTTCTAATTAGTATGGCAAAGTAATTCTTTGGCAATCATCTCAAAAAAATTAAAGAAAGAATGTTGCTGCTGTGTTAAAAATGGTATAGGTAACACAAAACTAGCAAAGACTCCTCAGGAGTGATTCTGCTGTTAATGCTTGCAAGAGCCAAGAAGGTAGTAAAGCAAGTTGTAGTCCACTTTAGGATACTGCATTTCTTTTACATTAGAAATCTGACAGTTGAAAAATATTATTTGCTGCTTTTTCCCCTTTTTCACTTCTCTTTTTGGGAATGAAGAAATGAGCTATAGGAAGAACCAAAATGTTTGGGATGAAAGCAATGTCTTTCACCCCTTGGTTACAGCAGAACAAGATGCTCTATTTACGCAGAAAGTACAGCCTCCTTTCTGGATTTTCCTTTTGTGTTTTCACTTGGTTCAGCTTAATACTGCTTCGTTTAGCTTACTTGGCATATGACCCCCTCTAGGCTTAAGAATATGTTCCAGCTTTGTACAATCATACAATGTAGGAACAAGTGTGTTGTGTACTTGGTGCTTGTATCTTATCTTTCCAAATTGACAGCCACAAGGTGTCCTGCTGTCTATAAGTACGGTCAAAATTGTCTAGTTCCCAATCCTGACACTGTTCTGAAATTCAGATTCCAATTCCTATTATTCCTGTATTCTGCAACAGTTTCACCTTCTTGTTAGGAAACTGGTCCCTCAGAGGTCCATGTCCCCGACCATGCATCATCCCAAAATCTGAGTGTCTTCCCATCCCCAAATTAAATACCAGACAGTATACCCTGTCTGGAATTTTATATATCCTTCTATCTTATCCATCAGTTGTTGACGGCATGTATTCATTATTTGAATGTGTATGCATGAATCATGCTGGATGTCACTTGTAGTTTGAATAATTTAAAGTTCCATTTTCTTCCCATAATTAGTAAATGCATGAAAGCCTCCTTTGATGTCATTGTTACAGGAGCAAAAACTTGGTAAACTAGTTATAGATCCTGGTGCTGCAAAAGATTTTGAGAGGCCATTCAAAACGCGTCTAAAGTCAGAGGAGCAGGCTGAGCAAGGCCCAAATAACTGGCAAATTGGCTCCAAATTTTCTGAATCAGAGAGTGCTCGTGATTCCTTTCTCAACAAACGTAGTTCTGAAGAAATAGAGAAAACCTAGATGGTTTCAACACCGTTTTGTAAATTCTGGCAGAAATAGGGTAAGAGCTACGGTTTGAAGTGAAGACCTGGTAGTTATGTTTTAAGTCCTGACATTAACTGGGTTCCAAGAGCTTCAAGAATCAGAAATGAGACTGTAAATAGAAGTTTTGTTCTCTGCAGCCAAGTGTCTACCAATTGTTTTATCTTCTATGGTAGACTTCTATGTTGTAATATTTGCCTACTCCCTCAACTCTGGTTTTCTGAACTAATGGCATAATTTCCTTTGAAATTGCTGCATATTAAAAGGTTTTCAACTCATATATTTTCTTCCTTGGATGTGGAGTTGCATCTGACGACCTCTCTGTGATGGTAGTGTGTAATTCCCAGTTGAACTGTTAACCAAGTTCCTAATCAGAAAAACTGGTAATTTTGGCTTGCACTTGATATTTTGAAGAGATATAAATGGTCAGATTTGATGCAGATATTACGAAATTCATAATTTCTGAGAATCATATTGCTTAGCTTCCTTCTGGAGTGATTGCAAAAATAATCCCAAGCTTAAACTGGAAAAACTTAAAGTAATTTTACATGAAAAATAATCTTTCCGATCGGCTAGTTACAATTCCAAGTTACTTGAACTTCAACTTCAAATGCTCTTTTTTCGTTTCAATTTTAACCAAATAGCACCTTCTCTTTTTCAATTAAATTTTCTATACTTTCTTATTTATATAAATTAATATTATTTGCTTTCTAGAAAAAAGAATTTGATACGATAGAAAAGTATTTTTTGAAAGATAAGTCACTTTTTTGTTGAATATTTCAATTTGAAAGGTGGCCTCCCTCGCTGTTGGGTAGAAGTAAATTTACTTAACTATCTCGGCTAGCGGAAATACAAAAATAGAATTGAGAACTTAACTTTGTGGTTTATAGAACATTCAAAAGGGAATTTCGTTTTCCAGAAAAGAACCCAAATTGTGTCGCTTAATAAGATGTATTAGAAAAAATAATATATATATATTCGCTCAGAATTATTAATATCTTATTTGATAGTAGTATTTTTCAATATTGTATGTATTAATTATACATCATATTCCTTACTATTTTGAAAACTATAGCATTGGCGATACTATAGTTTTTAACACATGGACAAGTATATATAAAGATATAATTATTTTTTCGAAACCTTTTTTAAATACAAAATTAAAAAATATAAAGGATATTTTTATAAATAACTTTTTTAATTAGGCAATGCATATCGAATTAAATGATCGATAAGAAATAATTTCATCGTTATTAATCTCAACATTACTGATATGCTTCGTATTATTCAAACGACAATAAAATTATAATGAGACAAAATGTCAAAAAATTTGCAACCACAAGGCTAATAAGAGATTCTAGAGAAAGAAGAGTGGCCTAAGTAAAGGGTACGAAGGGAGAAGATGTAGATACGTGTTTGCTTACTGCATGTTCCAATTGGAGTAGAGCATGGCTGCAACGAACCTGTCCACTTCAATACCATTCCGGCCACCGGAGTTCACCCAAAACCGCCATATTAAACCCGTCGTTTATCTTCCTCCTTAAAGAATACGCATTTCTATTTGTTGCGCTACCAGCAGCAGCTCACCGGAAGCTGCCTCCTCATCAACTACCACTAAACCTGAAATTGAGCTTGAGTTCGTCGGGGTAAGTACGGGACGGTTACGTTCTCAATTTTGTGCTAATTGTTTCTTTGATTTGTTATTGATATCTGCTGGTGTTTTAATTATGGAGTAACTAATATGCAGCCAAAACCAGATGAAAATGGGAATTTTCCGATGGATAAAGCAAAGGCAGTGAGTGATGAAAAGCTCCTGAGGAACATTATGTCGGAGAATAAGATCGAGTTGTATGCTGCTTATGTGAGTAAATAGTAATATAATTAATTGGCTTAATTACCACTTCTTAATTTAGTCTTCTCTTAATTGAAACATGCAAGGAACTATCAATTCCATGAACTTTCGTTTAAAGGAAATGTCATGTGAATTCTGAACTAATAGCAATCTATCGACTACTATGATGTTGATAATAATGAACTTTTTGAGTAACTTCTATATGGAATTGATAAGAATGGATCTTGGGCCTAACTCAACCCAAAAGTTAGCTTATGAGGTGAGGATTGCCCAAGCCATATAAGGAGACCAAGGAACTCAAATCCCTCCGATGTGGGACAACTCAACACCCCCTCACGCCCAGATCTCTGGAGCGTGGACAACATAAATGGGGGCCCAACATCGGTAACAATAATTGGGATGGGCTTGGCTTTGATACCATGATAAGAATGGATCTTGGGCCTAACTCAACCCCAAAAGCTATCTTACGAGGTGAGGATTGCCCAAGCCATATAAGGAGACCAAGGACCTCAAATCCCTCCGATGTGGGACAACTCAACAGGAATTTTAAGTGAAAATTTACATGTAGGCAGTGAAGAGGATTGGAAATGTATTTAATTTGTTACAAACTTTGTTCTTGTTTAGACAGGAATTCAAACAACAATTCATTACCAATCGTCACCGTTAAAGCTGTTTATAAGAATGTGTTGATGCTTTAGCAATATCATTGAAGATAATATTGCATAAGTAGGCGCGACATCGATAATGTTGCAGCAAAGATATCTGCACTGCTAGAAATCATTTGTGGGATGAAATTTGAGCATATAGAAAATGAAATTCAGTGAGATTTCAAGTGAATCAAAGACTGCAGCTTTTTCAGTACTCTGTCTAGACGTTTTATTGTTGCACCTCATTTTGATCTTGCACACGATATCTACTTTTTGGCAGGGAAAGGTGATGAATTGTGGAGGTGGCGGACGCTGTGGTACTTGTATTGTGGAGGTATAAGTCTATGGTTCTCCACATTCTTCTTAGTAATGGGTCTTAATTATCACTCTAGGAATTTTTCTGTGGATGACATTCATATGTATATGGAAGTTAATTAAGGCATCTAAATATCCAAACAAGATTATTTGCTGGTTATATTGTAGTTGAAACATACCGCTCATAACGGTGATATTGTAGGTTCGAGCCCTCTAAGCCTTTTCAACATTTTACGCTTTTGCTCTTGCATTACAGATGAATGGTGCATTAGTTTATAGTGCTATCCATTTTAATTGCATTTTGGACAAAAGTTGGTCTTATCATTTGCATATCTGAATTAGCAAATTGATAGCTTGCTGCTGAACTATTGATAGTGAGCTTTATGTTACCTAATGGTGACAATACCTTTTGCTTCTTTTATGAGCTATTGCTGGAAAGCTTCTTATTTTTGAAGATATTGTCTATATCACTTCCCAAATTTCCCTGTGATGCAGATCATAGATGGAAAGGATCTACTGAATGAGAGAACAAATACAGAACTCTGATACCTAAAGAAGGTATTGGGCTCTACAAGCCTCTCTTACATGCTTTTAGCTTCTCTTCTATCACATTCTTTTCACATTATTAAGCACATTAAACTTTTCTTCCCAAATGTTGAATCACTCGATTTTGAACGATCAAGTCTTTAAGGCTGCTTCAGAGAGTATCAATTTTTCTTTTTCGGGACCAACTTGTTTTTAATCTTATGAAAATGGTTACGATGGTAAGCAACCCCCACTTCCAACCGAGAGGTTGTGAGTTCGGGTCTCCCCAAGAGCAAGGTGGGAAGGGGTCTATTGGAAACAGCCTTTCTACCCAAGGATAGGGGTAAGGTCTGCGTACACACTATCCCTCCCCAGACCCCATTAAGTGGGATTATACTGGGTTGTTGTTGTTGTTGAAGATGGTTATGATGGTAGTTATCTTTCTTAATCTTCAAAAAGACTTGCTCATTCAGCTTTCATAACTGTGCAGAAACCCGAGTCATGGAGATTGGCTTGCCAAACTATAGTTGGAAATAAGGAAAACTCTGGAAAGGTATCAGAATTATATTATGAATGTTTAGCTGCATTCCTTGGATTTCAATGTTTTCAAAATCATTCAACGTAAATTTATACGTATTCCAGATAATTATGAATTCTTTTTTATAGAATAAAACTCTTGAGCCGAGGGTCTATTGGAAACAGTTTCCCTACCTGCATTAGATAGGGGTAAGGTCTGCGTACATGTTACCCTCCCCAGACCCCACCTGTTGAGACTACTGGATTTGTTGTTGTTTGTTGTTTATAGAATAAAACTTAATACCTCTTCACTGCAAGAAAATTCAAGTCAGACATTATTATCACCTCAAGGTCCTAAACTGTGACTGTTGGCACTTGTAGCGCTCTCTCATACAGTAGTATTTCGATGATATGTACAGGTAGTGGTGCAGAGGTTGCCTCAATGGAAGAAGTGACCGCACATGCATATATTGAACAGGTAATTCAGCCAGAAATAGAAGAATATACATGTACTACTTTGAACAGAGTATAAATCACTTAAAACCAGAATGCTTCAGTAGCTAGAGAAATATGTATTTTATTCATTCACTAAGTGACAGCAAGTTTTTCCTGCTCCGGCATTTTGCACTAGAAAGGATGTAATTATAATGGTTGAACTCAGCAACAGACCGCTGCAAAACATTCTTGGTTTACTTAGCTGTTTCCATCTCTAGAATGACACTGTTTTTCTTCCCCACTATTAACTACTTATATTCTTTAAATGAGAACGTTCTTCCACTTCCAAAACAGTTGTTTCAAAAATTGGTAAAAAGTCTACTATAATTAGAGAAGAGTATTTCTCTCAGTTACACTGCCAGTCATTCATTCGTTTAAGAGTGTGTTTCAACACACCTCACATTCTTTATGTTATGTATTTCTCGTTTCCTCTTTACTTATTCTGACATCATATCGAGCCTTTAAAATATGGAATAGAAATATGTATTCTTATAGTACTGATTTTGGTGACGATCTATTCTCCACACCTTTGCTATGTTTTCTTGCTGGAACGGAACTGATCTTCAGGTCCTGTGACTGCTCTACTTTAAGCTGCTCTTTTGGTTTAGGCGAAATACTTAAGTTACCCCCTAAATTATGGATCAAATCCTTATTACAGATTTTTTATGGACGAAAATTAACTTTCACACTCAACCTTTCCATAATGTTATTAAGACACAACTATTTGTCTACGTGACAGGTTTAATATAACTTATCCAATGGGTAAATAGATTTTTTCTGTCCTTTTCTAATATCATCCTTTTTTTTTTTTCCAAAGTATTCTAGTTACGAAGATAATGGATGTTTACTGTCCATTTCTTCCTCTTTCAATGAAGAAATTTGTTCAAATTGTAACTGATGGAAAAATCGATTCAGGAAGAAATTATAAACACTGTAGAGGAATCTGTAATGAAATCTTCAAATGAGATTGGTAGAACAATGTAAAAATTCTTTTTTTTCCTTTTCAATGGACAGCCATTAAGAAACCCACTTATTATATCTCAAAAAATTTCAAATAAAATACATCAAAAGGTAGGAGAAATTGATTAGAGCTTCTTCTTTTTTCTTTTACGAATTGTAAGGTGGAGGTTTGGGTTCTTTTGGTGATAGACGACAATGGATATGATGAGAAGGTTGTGGAAGGTGAATAATGACGGCGGGACAGTGAAAACTGGGTTATGTCTAGTTTATCCATGGTTTTTTCTTGGATATGTTTATGTTAATGGAGAAAGAGGATTGTTGATGAAGGATTAGTGTTGTGGGACTATGAAGGCACGATGAAGGAGATGGGTTTCTTTTCATTTTTGTTTTTTTAATTTATTTTTTGGGGTTTGTTTTTCTTTTCTTTTTTATTTCTCAAGTCAATAACACGTGTTGCTATATTATTGGTGCGTTATATTACGTATGTTTTAATAAACTGGTCAAAAAAAAAGTGGTGTGTCTTAAAAATACTCTAAAAAGTTTGAGTGTGCAAAATAATTTTGTTCATAAAAAATCTGTAATAGGAATTTGGTCTATTGTTCAAGGGTAACGTATGTACTTTCTCTTTAGTTTATGCTATCACTCTACATTGTCATATTTGTCCCGCTGAATAGAGATGCAATAACATGTAGTGGATTTTCTGTCAAATGTGGATCCAACCCAATTAGCACCTGCAAAACTCTCATACATGTATACCCGTGATTGTAATACAGTATGGCAAATCCATGAGCTCCTTTCAAGTAGATACCCATGATTGTGCACAAGATGTTATCCAACGCTATAGTTGTGAATATAAATTGAGTGACAATGTTAATTGCATATGCAACATCAAGGCAGGTTACTGTGAGTTAGGGTGGTGCAACCGACGGGGCAGAGCGGATATGAACGGGTTGAAAATGGATAATACAAAGACATTTAAGTTATTCGATTCTATTCATATTTAGTATAGATAGAAAATTGGTTAATCAACGGATAATATGGATATCCATGTTATCCATGTGACATTTTGAATATGTTCATTTTTAGGAGGATTATTAGTTTCTCAAATTTGAAGAAACTTCCATTTAATTCTTTACAAATGTAAAAGTTAAAACTAATTAGTTATTCATTTTTAAGTAGATAATATGATTCTTATTTATATTTGATATATTTTTAAAAAGTTCATTATCTAATGTATTTTTAAATATATAATATGATTGAATAATTATTGTTTTTTAAAACCATTTTGCTATCCCTACCTGAGGTAGTTCAATCTCCTAACCTAAACTACTTAAATTGAATCTCCTTCGCTAAACAACTATTTTTTGCAAATAGGGCACAGAAGCTTTTTCGGTCATATATAACTATAAGCAACAATCCTGTTGACACGAGAAAAATTTCTAGTAAAGTGGCAAAGTATATTAAAAAATTGTTGGTCACAATTTCAAAATCTTAAATATGGCATATCAAAGTTAAATAAGTAATTTACAATTTATGTATACACTTTACTGTTTAGTATTTTTTTTTTTTTTGTTATATATACCCTATTGATTGTCATCAACATCTACCATTGTATCACTATTATAAACGTTAATTTTTCTTTGAAAAATAGTTCCTGAGATATCTACCCACACTGCATCATTTGCAAACACCAGAGGAACTGCCAAAAGTTGGTCTTGCCAAAAGCTTCCTTCCTAACTCCTTCCTTTCCGACGTGGTCCGCCGCTTGGTTCTGCTCCTTATAGCTATGCCCTTTGAATGGGTTCCTCAGCTGCTCCATCAGAAACCTATATTCAGAAATTATGGGGTTGTGATTAAGTACCATGCTTTAACATTACCAACACCACTTTAGAGTTAGTCTCAATAACAATGGGTGACAAGCCTTGATCTCTAGCTATTTTTAGGCCCACATATAGCATTAGGAGCTTTGCGTAAGACTGTAAGTGATTGGGATCCCCCTTATGAAGCCTAAAACCAGTCCCCCCTGCGTTGTTTCTGATTACCCCCTACCTGATACCCTTTTCCCTTTGATAAGGCAAGATGCCCCATCAATGTTCAACTTATAAAAGCCCACATCTAGTGGTTGCCACTTCAGTTATAAGGTTTTTGTTATTTTAACATGCCTAGATATGGTTGCCACATGTTGGTATTACAACCTTAGTAATTGGTTGGTGTACATTAATATAATTTTTTTCTTATCAAAGACATTAGAGTTCCTAGTGAGCCAGATGGCCCAGAGGCAGAAGGGCAGTAGCTGTTTTCATTTGATGCAAGTATTGTATTCCACATTTTGGATCCTATTCCATGTGTCTTCCTAGTTTGGCATTGAAAAGGATTGACTCTAAAGTTAGGTTTATGGTTACACTGGTTCAGCAATTGCTGCCAGAACCCTATGACATGAGCACATTCAAAGAAAATATGGTTTATGTCTTTTATGACATGATCAAACAAGTAGCAGTTAGGATTAATTCTCAGCCCAGTGTGGTGTAAATGACTTCCTGTAGTCAGCATATTTTATTGCATAAGCCATATGAAGAATTTAATCTTATTGGGGGTCTTTAGCTTCCAAATCCAACTGAAATGGTCTTTATTAGAAGCGTCATTGTGCGTTAGTGCATCAAGGAAGTAGTAGACTAATTTGTACTAAATAGGTTGTTGGGGTTGATGTTCCATATTAGCTTATCCTCGGCCGAGGTGTAGTTGGAAATGAAAGTGTTTTGGATTATAATGTTGATGTCATAGGGAAATAGATAGAGAATGTTTTTGAAGTCACATGCCTCTTTGGATTACACTTCATTTATACTTGTGGTCATGTCATTTTGATATCATGGACCATTGAGGATTTTATCCATTGGCTGCATCTTGGAGAACCGGTGTCAGTAAGGAATCTAACCCTATCCCCTTTTATGGACCACCTATTTAGTGCAATTGGTGTGTATATTCCCTTCCTCCCGAACATTTTTCTAGGTCCTAGTCTTAGACTTAACCTTGTTCCCTCTTCCATTGTAGTGCTTTCCCATGAGTATCCTAGCCCATATGGATGATATATTATTGTAGAGTCTCCAAGCAAGACTAGTATGTCATGATATGTTCTTTAGGTAGGCTTGCTGAAGGCCCAGTCCTCCTCTATTCTTAGGTTTGGTAATTGTGGCCCATTTGATCATGTGAAGCTTCCTTTTAATCGGAGTTGTACCCCCAAATAAATTTTTTTTGGATTTTGTCAATTTGGTTGGTAATTTGGAAGGGTCACTGGACTGCATTACATGGTTTGGAATGTTAACGTGACGGGATTTTGCTAAGTTATTCGACCATCCATGTTCAGAAACTTTATTTTCCACCCTACCATTCTACTGTTGAGGTTATATATGATGAACCAGAATTTTTTCATCATTATGGAATTCTTGCAGTGTGGGATGAGGCAGAGGTTGGTTTTGTTTATTTCATGAGGGATGGTACAAGTGGAAAAGACAATGTGGCAGAATTGGATTAACTTGCTAGAAACTATGTGTAGTACTTCTGGTAGAAGAAAAGGGCCAAGGCCATCAAGACCATGATCTTTCCCCGGCTTGAAGGAGAATAATGCACACTTGATCTCAGAGAGCCTAAAGGTGGAGTCAATGGTTCTTTACTCCCTGGTAGACAATACATTGACATTATCCATAATATGGCTCTTGTTCAGTAATGAGGTGTGATGTTCAGTGGTATAGATAGTGGTGAAGTAGTTAAGAATTGTGTGTTTAATGTCATTTGGATCATGAATTAGGGTCCCCACCTCATCTCTTAAAGACATGATCATATTTTCCCTTCTTCTGTTAAGTATGAATATATGGAAGAATTCAGTTTAAGCATCTCTCTCACTTAACTAACTAATTCGATTTTAGTTTTCAAAAATCTTCTTCACTCCTAAGGATGACAGAGAAGTCTTGTTATAGCTTTTTATTCAAGCTATTGAAGGAAGGTACTTAAAGGGTATGCGTTGGACTTGTGGATGATAGAAAGTCTAGCAAGGATGTGCCTTGTTCTACGAAAAACATTGCCAAACACGTGCATATTCCAATCAGCCACCCTATGTAAAAACAGAGGCATATTTTAGGATATCAGTATTGGCTGAGAAGCTATTTTCCACAAGAGGAAAGAAATATGGATGGTTTCTATACATAGCTTCAAATTTGAAAGGCTTGTTGGCCTTGGTCAGACTTCGCTGAAATCATACTTAAAAGAAAAGGACAATGATCAGAATGGGTTCTAGGAAGATGGATAACAGTTAATTCAAGAAACTACTTTATCCAGTCATCATTAGCAAAGCACCTATCAAGTCTTTTTAAGGATTAGGTCTTGCTTATTGGAGTATCTCTTATTAGATCAAGTATATTTTGAGACCTTTAAACCTAAGTCAGCTAATTTAAAAATGTTCAAGCATCTCCATAATTCACTGCCTCTATTGGTGTTCAAGGTACCCCCAAACGTATTCCTAGCTTTTAGAATTTCATTGAAGTCCCCTCCCCCCACCCCCACCCCAAACAATTCAAATGCCATTGTAGATAGAAGCTAGATCCTCAACACATAGCTTATTTCTATTATTCATACAACTACTAGCACATATAGCAGAAAAAAGCCATTTAGTGGGGGAGGGAGTACCTTTACCATTACATGTACCCCATGTGGAGTAGTGGCTACTTGCTCGAGCTTAACTAGATCATCCTTCCATATAAGGACAATCCCACCAGATTGTCCAATAGTAGGGGATTAGAATTGTGCATCAAACTTGAGCTCAGCAGTGGGGTGCTTGTGGTTTGCTATTTTGGTCTCAAGTAAGACTAGCACGACAGGGTTTTGGAGCCTCACCATGGATAAACAATGCATACGGAACTCGGCACTACTCCCCCCCCCCTCCCCACCCAACATTCCATATTATGAAATTTATTAACATGTGATTTTGGGTTGGAGCCTTCCTTTTGATTCCCTTACCTTTGCTCACTGGGTCGGTATTAGCATACCCATTATGGGGCCAGAGTCACTGGTGAGTTTTTTAAGTTTATAAATGAGTGCACTTGGTGATCGAGTTTGCAACTTAATGAGTTTTTTGGGGCATAGAGAAATAAACATTTCTACCGGCTGCTCTTTGAACTCTATTTCCAGCGGTGCCCGAGGAAGGACTTTGTCTTTGGCATTCATAGTTTTCTAACATGTTCTCCAGGTCCACATTGGACTCCCTGAGTAAGTCCAATGCCAAGGTGGAACTTCTGCTCGACATATCTATGTATAAGAATAGTTAGGATGGTGGTTGTGAAACTTGGACTATTGGTGGCCATAGTTAAAAGGTTGGAGAAGGGACTGGTTCTCCATGTTCACGTGGGAGAAGAATGGAATGGTCTGACAAAACTGACCCATGAGCATGTTGATTTTTGCCATAAATAGGGGTTGTTAGTTCCCCATGTACTGGTCTTGAAGCAAGGTGGACGTCCATAACTGATGGCCAAAATTTTTCATAACCTAGTGGAGAAGTTGTATGGCTAGTCGAGCTAGGTACCTAGGGTTCTGAGTATTTATTTTAATTGGGACAGACCCTACCATCATTTGTAGGTTCTGGGTATGTCCTTGGAGTGCTATTTCCAGCCACGACTCTGGCATGAGCTTTGGATGCATTGGGGTGGCGGAGGTGGATAATGGTATTTGTGGCTTGTGTTTGGGAGTGGGGGATATTATTTTCCATCAGAAAGATCAAAATGAGTAGGACCGTTAGTGTGGCGAGATAAAGGAAAAGTAGTGAGATACATTGTAACCTATTTCTTATTTGGGTTTCGTATATGACGATTTTCGATCTGAGTTAATCTTGAGGGATTTGACAAGCAGTGTCACCTTATTGATAGTATTGGTTATTTAGTTTGTATCATGCACTTGATTACTTCCTGTGGAAAAGGCAAGGCCGGGGGAAGAGATGTAGGTGGGTTATGTGATGCGCATGTGTAGGCTTGCTAAAATGACCTTTCATAAGTATGTGAGCCAATTTAGAATGAGATTGTGTTGACAAATGATCCCTTTTCAAAAGAATATATTCTCTTTTTGTGTAAGAATACTCGATTTGGAGAAAGCAGAGTCAAAAGAGAGGAGTGTGTGGAATCTATAATTCTATTTTTGTAGATTGTATTTTGATTTTTTAGGAGTGGAGATATTCCTTAAAGTGGCATCTTTTGGGATTGTGCCTGACTTGGGCAGATGCCATTTTAGCCTAGTCCGCTTTGCTTGTGGATCTTTAGTTGTTTTAACTTGGCGCGCTTATAAATATGGGCCGTTATCAGAGTAGGACCTTTAATACCTCGAGTCATGTTGGTTCTGTGTAGACCATACCATAGAGCCCAAACGTTCACCTAGGTTTATATGTTCATAGTCTTCAAGGCTATATTGTTGATGATGGAGATAGGTAGATCGAGGAACGTACATGTGGCTTCAATATACCGCTTTACCTAGGTCATGGGCTGATCTGATGTTATTTCGGTTGGTATTTATAGGCAGTTTCATTTACGAGTTCCCTTTTTATTTCCCTTGAATGGGATCGTTTTCCATATAGAATCTTCGCCAGGGACTGTATTAGTATAAACTGTTATAGGATTTGGGTTGCTTGAACTCCCTGTTTCGTTGTCCTTTGGGTGAATGGCTAGTAGCGTAATGCATGACCAATTCTCATGCATCCCTTGCAGATAATCCCTTTCCCCTCATATAGGATGGGTTGATTGCGGGTGCCGGTGGTGATAGTGGTGGTGACAGGGATGTCTAACAGAACCTAGACACATATCCTAGCATATCTCCCCCTAAGGTGGAGGAGGTACATGTATCATTTTTTAGTAATTTGCCAACCCTATTGCCCACTTGCTCGAGGATCGTCCTATCAAAGGACTCCATTGGGAGTTGTGAGAGTCTGATCTAAGTTGTTGTAATAGCAAGTTTGGAATCCGTTGGGACAAAGTTTGGTTCCCACTTTCGTATGGATAGGAAAAGACCCGTCACAAACTAGGGTCCCTCTGCCAGTACTTTGTTCATGCTAGCTTCTAGGTTGAATTTCACAATAAAAAAGTCCTAACCCATGTCGATTAGTGTTAGCGTTTCAATGGGCTTCCAAATGTTTGCAAGCTTTGCTTGTAGTATGTGGTGGGAAATTTTCCTCCCAAATAGTTTCATTATTAGTGAGTATCTGCAGGGGAGGTATAACCTGTTATTTTCCTCCTTTGACAAAAGGATAGAGATATTACCTGCATTTAATTCGAATAAGGGAGGGAAATGAATTAGTTCAAGCGAAGTGATGGATAACAGATTCCTTTCAAGTAGGATCTCTTTACAAAAAGTTTTTTTGAGGGGTGTCCTCTTCCATCTCAAATTGGGAGGCTTCCATAAAGGGTCAAGTGGTTCTAGTGGGATTTTGGAGGTGGATCCTTTGCAAGAGGTGGGGATATGGCCATGTTAGTGGTATTTTAGTTAGAGAGTAGAGAGAGATGTGGTTTTTCTCTCCCTCAAAACTAAAGTTTCATTTTACCGTTGTTTAGTACGTAAAGAAAGAACAAAACACTTTTATATTTTAAAAATAATTTAATTTTAAATTTTTTATTTTACTATTAATGAGATGATTTATAATTACATAAATATATGATTTGTTTTAGACCATAATTTTTTTTAAAAAGATATTAAACACAATGCTAAGTTAAAGTACATCACATAGAACGAGAGGGAAGGAGCATTACACCGGAGGAAAGAGAAATTAAGAAAAGAAAAATACATGTGAATACCGACACGCCGGGCGTTTATATATTTGTTTATTCTCA
The DNA here is from genome assembly GCA_034376525.1 of Nicotiana benthamiana. Taxonomy (NCBI): domain Eukaryota; kingdom Viridiplantae; phylum Streptophyta; class Magnoliopsida; order Solanales; family Solanaceae; genus Nicotiana; species Nicotiana benthamiana. The sequence goes on along the minus strand of CM067324.1, from coordinate 23,054,668 downwards.
ACCTTTTGGTCAACAATGTTCCAAAAAGTCCGCCCCAAAATTTAAAAATTGAAAATTTCAACACTATTGTTCAGACCTTAAGATCTAGTTGACTCTTAAGTTACGTGCAGTAAAAGTGAAAAGAAAATGAAGTAATTAGCTGCACTCCAACTATTATTCCATGCTACAAATATCACTTTCTCTGCTAAGTATTTTGTCTTTTTCACTTTTTACTTTTAACTAATGATATTACGGATCCTCTTTTCAAATAAAAGACCTTTTCTTTTAAAACTACTAAATTAAAGGTAATAATTTTAATTTTTATTTTCCCCTAAGTCTAAGTGCACAATGTTTGTGAACGGGGCATGCCTAGGTAACATATGTATCAAAGCACGTAAAGATTTGAAACTGTTTTCCCTCTTAGATTTCTATGTGCGAAATGTCATAGTAGTTAAATCAATTCATTTGAATATGATTGAATATAATGGTGGCAAAATAGTTTATAAGAAAACAAAAGTGAATTGGATAATGAAATTTTAAAACGGGTCAAATATAGGTAATAACTATATTATCTACTTAGAAAATAGATAATCATTTGATAACTATTAGGTAGGGTGCAAACGTGTGGGTCGGGTCGGATATGAGCGGGGCAAACGGATAATTTAAAAATGAATAAATTATCCAACCCGACTTGTATTTCAGACGGATAAAAAACGAGTTTATTCGACGGATAATATGGATATCCATATTATCCATGCCTTCTTAAATATGATCACTTGTGAGAGAATACCTAATCTCCCAAACTTGAGGAACTCTAATTTGAGGTTTTACAAATGTAAAACTTAAACATATTAGTTATTCATTGGTTATCCATTTGGTTAACCATTTCCTAAGTGGATAACATGGTTCTTTAACCATATTTGACTCATTTTTAAATAGTTCATTATCCAATTCATATTTTGTTGGATAATATGGGTGAATAGCTGTTTTCTTTTGACCATTTTGCCACCTCTACTAATGAGTTTGACTTTTACATTTGTACAACCTCAAATTGGAGGTTTCTCAAATTTGGTAAATTAGGAATTCTCCCAAAAAGTAATTATATTCAACAAGTCATAGATAATTAAGGTTGTATCCGGTTCTGGTTCTGGATCTATTTGGGTCTGCGGTTCCGGTTCTGGCGATTCCGGTTCTGGCGGTTCCGGAGCCGGAACCGCTACCATACGGTTCCGGAATCGTCCGGTTCCGGTTCTGGCGATTCCGGAACCGCAGTTCTGGCGGTTCCCGGTGGTTCCCAGCGGTTCTGTTTATTTTTTATTTTTTTTTAAATCAATATCTTGTATTGTAGTCATTAGTATATTATAGAATATATTTTATATGGTGTACTATGTTATTAGTATAATATATATTGTGTTTGGTAATTAGTATATATTGTGTATAAGTAGTGTATATTTTGTATATAAGTAGTATATATTGTATTTAAGTAGTATATATTGTATATAAATAGTGTATATTGTGTTGTAGACTTGTAGTTAGTAATTAGTATAAATTGTATATAAGTAGTATATATTGATAAAAGAATATTGTCATTAGTATATTGTGTTGTATGTTATATATTGTATGTTATATAAATATTCAAGGATTGATATAGAATTAAAGACAAAGAAATATTGAGACAAAAGATATTCAAGGATATGATAAAGAGCATATTTATTGACCAAAATGGCATATCTTTTTTTATTCTTCCTTCCCCCAATGGAATGAGCACAACATGGTACTAATACCACCATTAAAAGGAAAAAAAACTAAAAGAAGACATGCCAATGTACAAGTTACATCATAGTTTATGTATTATTTCTAACAAATCTCATAAAACCTTCAAGGTTTGGAGGTGGTTGTGTTGGCGGTGGTGGAAATGAAGCTTGTTCATCACCACTTCCGGGTGAAGATGTTTCCTGAGCAAGTTCCGCTAGCATTCTTCATAGCACTCATCTATTTCTGGTTGTGATTCAGCTAGCCCAAAGTTCCTTCTTTCTGCGCGGATCCAATCTCGAAAAAGCACTGATCTTTCCAAGCTGTCCCGCATCGATGCCCTGTGATCACCTATTTGTAGTCTTGCTTGACTAAAGGCGCTCTCTGATGCAACAGTTGACGCTTGAATCGACAGAACATCCCGAGCCATCCTTGCAAGAATGGAAAAATATTTTTCCCATTCCTTCCACCAATCCAAAAGGTCGAAAGAGCCGTCTGGATTCTCATTCTCTAGTCCCTGCGACAAATTAACTTGAAGCTCATTTAGATGGGAAAAATCATCTACATTTTCACCTTGAGTACCCCTGAACTCCGTCCACGATTTAAGAGCTGTTAAGCCAGCAGCTCTTTTAGGCGCCTGTGATGTGGACGAAGTAGGGGTTAGAATATTAGGCTTAGCATGCTCTAACGCCTGTTTATAAGCATTATAAACAGTTTGAGCATTCACTGTAATTGATGCTTTCGCATCAGATAGTGTAGCCATTTCTTCTTCTTCAAGATCTAAAGCTTGATAAATAGTAGAATACCAAAAGTTAGGACTTCCTACTTTCATTGTAGGATTTAACATAGCAGCCACACCAAATATAGCAGGGATTGGAAAAAAATATTTTTTAAACTTCTTTTTCATTTCAGTAATTGCAATTTCATAAATTTCCCCTCCCTCGTTAAAATCAACAAACAAATTAGCAAGTGCGGCAATATAAACTAAATAGTTAGAAATAGTTGGATAATATTGGCCAGATAAAGCAGTTGTAGCCACATGAAAATGTTCTAAAAAATCTAAAATAATTTTAACGTTAGTCCAATCTTGATTAGTTAGCATATCATTATCTTCCTCCCCACAATCCCGAGAATTATAAGTAGCGTTAATTGGGTTTCTATATTCGTACGCCATTACTAAACTTTCGTACATGTAGTTCCACCTAGTTGGGCAAGGTTTAGGAACATTTCTTTCTCTAAGGCCATATTCGTCACATTTTTTAAAATATTCTCTAAGTCTACTTCTATGGTTAGAATAAAAAAGCCAATTAAGAGCGAATTTAACCTTTTCAATTTCTATGTTTAAAATTCTCATACCATCACCAACAATTAAATGATAAATATGACATATACATCAAACATGGAAAATATTAGTAAAAGTAGGATTAAGTGTTCTAGTTAACATACCTATTGCACTAGTGTTGCTACTAGCGTTATCCATGGAAATTGACATTATTTTATCACTAAAACAAAAATATCTACATACATCTGAAACAGTGTTAGCAATAAGCTTACCCGTGTGCCGTGAATTAATTATTCTATATGCAATAATGCGTTTTTGCATTGTCCAGTCTTCGTCTATCCAATGACTGGTTACGGTTAGATAATCACAATCATTTTCACTTCTACCAATATCAGTTGTAATAGACATACGATTACTTATATGGGTAAATAAATAACGCAAGTATTGTTCATATTCATGCTTGTATTTATAAATGTCGGCCTTAACTGTGGCGCGAGGCCAACCTTTATACGTAGGATTAAATACTCTTCTAATATAATGAATCCAAGCAGGATTAGAAGCAAAAGAATAAGGCAAACACATAACAGTAATCATTTTAGCTAATTCTTCACGATCCTTATTTGGATCGTAATATAATATACCTCCGGTGACTGTGTTTATTCCTGGTTGAACTAGATTTGAACCAGTACTTGGGTTAACTGTTGTTTCAGGACTTGTCCTCCCCTCTTGTTGCGTTTTCAATTGGAAATATCTAGCCTTATCGCTAGGGTGTAATTTTATATGTTTAACTAAACTACCAGTGCCGCTACGATCTCCAGTATACCTATGCACAAGTAATTTCCCACAAGATTTACACTTAGCCTTATTTTGTTCTCTTAGTTGAATAAAAAATTACCAAACTAATGAAGTTTCTGAACGTTTAGGAGGTTGTCTATAAAAAGTGGGAGTTTGTACGGGTGAGTGTTCCGGTTCATTAGTAGCAGGACTAGTAGGTGTATCATCTAAATCTACCGGAGCTTGGGTTTCGTCATCATCATCATCCTCATTTCCCTCTAAGATAGGTGCATTAGGATAAAGCATATTCATAGTGTCATCGTCTATTCTATCACCAACTGCTACATCATGTAGAAAATCAACATCGCTAAATTGAAAACACGGGTGATCACTATCAAGGATTCCGAAGGTTTCATTAGTATTTCTAGGTTGGCTACTACTTTGAACTTGTTTATCTTTTCTAGGTCGGGGTGCCGGGGGAGGGGTAGTATTTTGGCGACTACTTTCACCGGTTTTAGATTTTCCTTTTCCGAACATATTTTTCAATGAAAATGCCATAATAATTATAGTTAAGCAAAATAACAACACACAAAAATATTCTTAGCACGTAAGAGTTGAAACGAGTTTACCGGATTGACGAACAACTTTTTGAAAATTGAAAATCGTTGAAATTGAACACTTGAAAACTTCAATTCAACAACTACACACTGTTTCACGAATTTGCAACAAAAAATTAAGCACTTGCACTAGAAAGATTGAAAGAGAGCTTGAGAGAGATTGAGAGATATTGATGAATTGGTGAATTAAAATGAAAAAATGAGGGGGTATTTATAGTTGAGAAATGAGAAATTGTGTAATTATATAAAGTTTGGGGGGGGGGGGGGGGGGCCAAATGGCTATTTTTGAAAATTCCAAACGGCTAATTTTGAAAAAGAGCCGTTTGGAAATTTAAAAATTTTTTTTTAAAAAAAATTGGACCGTTGCGGAACCGGCTGGAACCGTATGGAACCGCTTGAACCGGTCCGGTTCCGGTTCCTGTTCCAGTTCTGGCGGTTCCGGTTCCGCGGTTTCAACGGGTGGAATCGCCCCATCACGGTTCCCGGGAACCGCCGGAACCGGAACCGCCGGAACCGGCAGAACCGCGGTTCCGGTCCGGTTCCGGTTCGGAACCGCGAAAAATACAGCCTTATAGATAATCGATTAAATCTATTTTTTATCCGTATTAAAAATGAGTTAGATCGAATAATTTATTCATTTTGACCACACATATCCGACTCAACCCGTCTGTTTACTGCCCTTAATTGAAAATATGCGTGGCAAGATTTGAAGGCTAGCTTACTTGATGTATACACTATTTTCGAACTGATAAAATAATTGCTACTAATATTATTATAATTAGTAGCCAGGGGGTGATAAATACTCAAGGAGGCAAGAGAAAATATCATCGAACTCTAAAGTTTTATGGATACAAATTTGGCATTGGGGAAAATCTCCATATTTTTTTTCAATTTGGTGCACGTCTGCGCATTAGTTAAGGAGGGGTTTGTTAGGTATGAATTCAAAAATGAAGGACAATTTAAATAAGTCCATCAAAGCAAGTGACTGATTATGGTCCCAAGATTGTACTACATTTGATAAAAATATAGTCTTTCTAACTTCTAATGTTTCAAAACCAACTCACTAATAAAATATAATACGTTTTCGGGATATAGAGAATGTTTGGCTTAGTTTATAAAGTGGTCAAATTAGCTTATATGAATTTTTTTGGTTTATTTATGTGTTTGATAAATACCTAAAGTATTTATAACTCAAGTGCTTATATAAATTTAAATTAATCATAAGTCATAAGTTGATCAGCCCCAACTTATAACTTTTCAGTTTATAAACATATTTTAGTTTGACCAAGACTTGTATAAATTTATCCTTAATAATATTTTGTAATTATAGAATACTTTTCCCCAAATTAGTTTACTAACTTTCTCCTAATTCCATATTTGTTGTTCATCCTTTTCTTTACAGCAAATTTTTTTAATTTATATTCTCTTGTAAAGTTTTTTAATGTATTTTAGCCGTTTTAACAAATGAATAACTTATCATCACTTTTTTACACTACTAGAAATTCGAAAAAATTCGATCAAAGTAGGTCGGTAATAGCCAATAACCATCCAAAATGCGATCATTAATATATGGTGGGTATTTTAAAGGTCGGAAGAGCATACAGACCAAGTTGGTCGGAATTAAATTTAAAAAGACCCGAAGAAACCGACCAAAGTTGGTCGGTTTTTCGGTATTTTAGTTATATAATTTAAAAATACAACATCTAGGAATCAAATCGGGATATATACTGTGGCAGGATACTATACCACTAGACTATTGGTGCATTTTATTTTAAGACTGTCCTTTATTTCATTTATATTCTTTAATTATATTTTCACACGAAAATAACCGACCAATATAGGTAGGTTTTATTAAAAAATAAAATTACCAACTGATTTTGGTTGATTTTTTGAAAGATCGACCGAATTAACCGATTGATTTCGTTCAATTTTTTTAACATTAGTTTTAATTTATTTTAAATAAAAAATCGATCAAAGTTGGTCGGTTTCTCGAAAAAAATAAATTTCGCGTGATTCAAAAATAGTTTCCCCCTTTTTTGCGCCAAAGAAACTGACCAAAGTTGTCGGTTTCCTAAAAAGAGTTTAAAAATAAAATATTTTAAAAAACCGACCGACTTTGATTAGCTTTTTTGCCTGTTTTTTGGCCGACTAAAGTTAGTTGGTTTTGTCGAATTTCTAGTTGTGTTGCCAAACACATCAATTGCTTAATATAAGTTTCAGCACCTCTATTTAAATACGTAAATATTTATTTAACAAATTAGTTTCAATATTTAAAAATATTTTTCAATACTTCAAGCTCTTCGATTATTTAACATTAGCTAACTCGAACGGGCTCATATTAGCTAAAATCAACTAAAAGGACACCTTGAAGCTCTGCATTCAATATTGGTCCAGAAAGGAATGAATACAATAGTCATAAACTTTGTTTAAATATTTGACTAATTTTTGGGTTGATTTCTTTGTTTAATTAATGGGATGACCACAGCTCAAGAGGGTATTTACCATCAAAGTAGACCATATTTAGAATGTCCAGATAGTAGTTTCAAAAGAGATTAATCCATCATTCAATGGTGTTGCGTCCAGGCGTATTTCAGGTCTCATAAATTGGTAATAGAACCTGAGTCATAAATTTGTAGTTTTAATTCTTAATTAAGAACAACAATCGTTTCTTCTTATCCACTCCTTTTATTAATTTATTACTCCTATTTCCTTATAGGGGCTTGGATAGGTTCGTTGACTTTGCCCAATTTCCTCTTCACTTATTTGTCATTAATAATCCCTTTAATATTTATTTTCTTCTACTTCATCATTTACCAATAATTCAAAATAGCAGAAAAAATAAATTTTGGTAATAATATTTAATGTCAAATCGCCAAAAAAAAGAAACTTAAAATCTGAAAGTGAACTTATAATAAATTAATAATCCATTGCCTTTTTCAACCCTAGGGTACAATTCATCTCGAGGAGAGAGTGTTTCATTAAAGCGTGAAAATAGAGTTAGTGTTATGAAACAATAAAAGAATAAGAGTATTGTAGAATAAAATAGAGAGAGAATTTTTTTTTTTGATATGGGATGGATGAAGTTACAATGGAATAGAACCATCTATTTATAGAGAGATGGTAACTTAGTCATCAAGTAATAAACCCTAGAATCTTTCTAAATATAGACATTTACCATAAATAAAATTCTATTTGTAATACTCTCACTTGAATGTCTATTCAACAGATAATGTGTCTCGTTAAAATCTTAACTAAAATAAAACTCAGTGGGAAAACAATTTAGTAAAGGAAAAAGAGTACACGTATTTAACAATACACCTTCTGGTTGCCTCATTAATAACCTTACAAGGAAAACCTAGTAGGACAAAACCTTGTAAGGAAAAAAAAGTGCAACCCGCATTAATTCCCCCCGGTGAGAGCATCAATTCACATCTTTAAGCATTTGCATTACAATCTTGTGCACCATCTTAAAAAGATCTCTTGAACGAATTTGTTTTACCTTGAAATCATCATTCCTAATACATGTACTATCTTCATATGATCTTGTTGGAATCGTCAGTTCAATATTTTCACATAGAGGTGAAAACTCTTGCTATCATATTATCATGCTTATAGTTATAGCAAGGTACATTTGTGCACAAATTGCATTGAGGAAGTGGTACTTCAAGATCAAGAATTATATATGCTTCAAGCAGCTTAAATCCTTCATGGATTGTCATATAAGTTAAGTCATGCAAACCACATAAATAAGACTTTAGATTTGTATCAAGTTTTCATGTCATGCCAGACATATAGGACATATAAAGGTGATAGCACACACCATTATCTTCATACTTTTAAGTGTTTGAACTACAGGTCCAAAACTACTTGTCTTTCATATGAAACCAAGTTTCACTTGAATTGTTTCTTATATATATATATATATATATATAAAATATCGTCAATAAATATTTTATATCGGTTCCAACCTCCTTAGTTTACATAAAGACATAAAATAGAGATCTATTCATTCATATATTCAGATACCTGAATCTCTAATGAGATTTTATGAAGTGTTATGTCATATGATCTTCTAGATCACTTGCCTCCTTTATTATGATCATTTGCTCATCTTCTTTATCAAGAAGTTTATTTGAAATCGATTGTCTATATGCTTTAAACTTATCACAGACTTTGTCCTTCTAGTATTTAATATGAGCATTTGCAGTGAGAATATAATTACTTTTCTTTGGGTCAGCCAATGCGTCTGGCAGGCTTTGCAATATATTGCAAATGAATTATCCTTTTATGAACTATGAACTTCAAGTTCATATTATTTTATTCGAGGATCTAGATATACAAATGATAATTCATTCCACGTAACTTTTTTTCAATTGTTTATCATGTCTCACCTCATGTTAGAAAAACTAACTCGTTTCTTCTAACTTCGAGAAGCCATTTCTGTGTGTTACGGTGTTAATCAAAATATACACGGCACATCAATAATATTAAAACTAAATTATTTGGTTCCTAACCTGAGCCACTTGTAAGGGGATAAAATAATATACTTTGATATGTAACATATATCAAATTGATATAGATAACTTTGTTCTCGTAAGTAATTGTTTAACTATTAAGCGGACGCACTCAATAAGTCATTTTGCTAAACCAACTGTGATGTGAACCAACTTATCAAGATGAACTATCTTGAATGAAAAATCTGTAAATTATGCTCTAAATCAAATTATTGAGAAAGTTACCTCACAAATACCATGTTGCGGATTAATAATAATTGCACATGTAACCATCTCATAAATGCATCTTATGTGGTATATATGGCATGTGAATGAGCTCACATTTACCTTTGATGTTTTCAGCATTCATGAGATTCAGTCCAAATTGTAGTTGATTTATTAATTAATTAGAACAAGCAATATAAGAAAATTTGTAAAGAACTTTCTAGTTCTTTTAATATTTACCCATGTGAATTCTCTATTATGTTTGCACATCATACTTAAATTGATATGGCTAAACCAATTATGCCAACTGAATAAATCATCAATTGATACACTTCAATTTATACAATGCAATGTGCAATTATCAATAAACTCCAAGTTTATTATGATATGAGTTTTTATATCAATAAACATCCATTTTATTGTGGTATTCTTTTATTTGTGTAATACAAACTGGAGAATAAAGCGGGTAACTTTTCACATGCATATTACTCAGCTACAAGTCGTAGTAATAGAAGATATTTAATCTTTTTCTTATTTATATTCTCAATATAATCAATCATTTTCGCGTATAATTTGGAAGCTGAATAAATTTCTTTGAGACTTATTACAACACAATACCTTGTCGATAATCAGTTGTGTTTCTCCAAAATGGTAATAGTTGGCTCTTCGAGAGCTCTTAATTAGTTTGGTACTAGTACATATTTATCAACATCCATATGATGAATATCTCTTTTAAAAATAAAGTTATACCATTATGGTTATGGTCAAAATTATATACAGGATATATTTCTTATATTAATGTTATTCTTTAATAATCGTGCGTTATTCTTTAATAATCGTGCTGATAATGTGTTATTCTTTAATAATCACATTACTAAAATATTTTGGCGTGACCAATGACTATTCATGCCATAATAAATGACATTATTTTCTTACATCATCTCATACCTTCTTCTAGAGGTGGGTGTGGTATATTCACTACCACTAGCACGTTCATATTCGTAAATCAGATATTGTCTCATTCACATCATGAATGGACCATAATCATCTATATGTGCTTTATAAAATCTCTGTCGAATCGATGACAAATATTACTTTCATAAAGTGAAGAATTATTTAGAGAATCCATATTGTTCTCATTATCACAATGATGACAATTATAATTTCGCCTATCATCACGTCCACATCCGTTGATACAATAATAATTTTGTCTTCTTTCACACTTATCACATATTGCTATCACATTCTCTTAAGGGGATGAATGAACAAATTCAACGGGACGAGTTTTCAATAGTTTGCCCACAATCATACATTAATTTGATCATGGCAAGATATAGAAATTTTACCACTTCGGGTGGTTGTAATTTCTTACAAACCCCTTAGAATTATAAGCAAACTTTGTTGTCTTTGCTTGTATATAAAATCAAATTATATAATTTCAAGAATTTAAAAGAGAAAAATAAAGTAAAATACTTACCTTAGACCCAAAATTTAACCATGAAGGAAGTTACGGAATAATTGACAATCATTATGCTCAGCCCCAAAGCTTCTACTCAATTAGTTAGAGTATTGTACTGATAATGTGTTATGAAATAATAAAGAAGAAGAAGAGTATTGCAAGCAAAGTAGAGAGAGAGAAAAAATTCTTATTGATGCGGGATGAATTACAATGGAATAGAACTCTCTATTTATAAAGAGAAAATGACTTAGCCACCAAGTAATAAACTCTATAATCCCTCTAAATATATACATGCATCATAAATAAAATTATATTTATAAATTTATGACATTAACGCAGAAAAGAAGTTTGAAATTAAAAAGTGAGATTATCAATAATTCTTGTTTTTTTCCGAATGAATGTTTTATGTCCAAGAGAGAGTTTTAATTTTGCAAAGAATGAAAATAAAATTTAAAAGTAACATCTCAACACCTAAGCGCAAAACCATTAAAGTTTAGAACATTATAAAGTGGTAATAAAACATTAATCATAAATTTGCAGGTTTAAATCTTAATTAGGAAGATCAACCGTTTCTTGTTATCCATTGTTATTATTGTTTAGTTATTATTACTCCTATTTCCATTTAGGTGCTTGGACAGGTTCATTGACCTTACACAATTTTCTCTTCACTTATTTGTCATTAATAATCCCTTAAAATATTTCCCCCCCTACTCGATCCTTTATTTAATTAATTTTGTATTTACCAACAAACACAACCTCTTATTATAACTCAATTAAAAAAAATGTTGAACGATAATATTTAATTCTATAACGCAAAAAAATTTACAATTCAAAAGTGAACTTATCAGTAAACCATTGCCTTTTTCAACCCTATGGCACATTTCACCTCAAAGAGAGAGTATTAATTCAATATCGCGTGAAAATACAATTAGAACATTAACACAAAAAAAAGTTTAAAATGAAAAAGTGATTATCAATAAACTACTCCATCTCAAAAAAATTATCAGTAAACAACTAGTACATTTATCAAATAAATGTTTCATCTCAAAGAGAGAGTGTTTATCTTAAAATTTAAAAATAACATTTTAATATCTAGAAAAAACATTCAAATTATAAAGTGAAGTTTTCTATAAACATTGCCATTTAGGATATATTTCATCTCAAGGAGAGTATTAATTCAACGAATCGTGAAAATAAAAGTTGAACAATAACATTTTTAATGTCTAAGCACAAAGAAGTTTGAAATTAAGAGCCCATTTGGTCATGCAATTTTTTTCACATTGTTTGGCCATAATTTTGTAATTTTCATTTAAATAAAAAAAAACTTTCAAAAACTGTTTTCATTCATTCATAATACTTATAAAAATAAAAAAATAATCTAAAATTATATTCATGTCCAAATATAACTCTAATTTTAAATATCATTTTTATTTATTATTTTCTTCTTTTTATTTTTTTCAAAATTTTATAATTCTTATGTCCAAACGCCCACCAAAAAATGAGGTATAAAATTAAAAGCTAAGAAGAAAGGAAGAGGTAAACAAGTAAAAAGAAAAAAAAGAAGTGTTATGAAATAATATAAGAACAAGAACAATAATACAAGAACAAGAACAATAGAGAGAAAAGTAGAGAGAAGAGTATTCTTATTGATACTTTGAGATGGTTTACAATGGAATATAACCCCTATATTTATAGGGAGGTGGTGACTTAACCACCAAGTAGTAAACCCTAAAATCTCTCTAAATATAAACGTTCACCTTAAATAGAGTTCTATTTATAACACTCCCCCTTGAATGTCTATTCAATAATGTGCCTCGTTAAAACCTTAACTAAAACAAAACCCAATCGGAAAAAATTAAAGAAAAGGAAAAAGAGTACACATGTTTGAATATGCGCCTATTGGTTGCCTCGTTAAAAACCTTGCAAGGAAAACCCAGTGGGACAAAACCTTGTAAGGGAAAAAGAGTGCAACGCGCATTAACTCCCCCTGAAAAGAGTATCAATTCACATCCTTAAGCATTTGAATTCCAATCTTGTGCACCATCTTCAAAACGATCTTTGGTAGAGATTTGATAAATAAATCAACCATATTGACTTGAATAAATATTCCGCACCTTGAAATTATCATTCTTGATAGATATGAACATCTTCATATAATGTCGTGGAATGACTCTTCAATATCTCCATAGAGGTATTCTCGATGCCATCATGCTTATAGTTATAGCAAGATACATATGTACACAATTTGTACTTAGAATGTGGTATTTCGGGACCAAGAATTGCATATGCTTCAAGCAACTTAAATCTTTCAAGTTAAGTCATATAAGCCATATAATATACTTTAGATGCATATCAAGTTTTCCATGTCATGCTAGACAAATAAGATATCGAAAACTGATTGCACATACCATTGACTTTATACTTTCAAGTATTTGAACTACATGTCCAAAACTACATGTCTTTCATATGGAATCAATTCTTCTTGAATTGTATCTCTTCCATTTAGCCAATATTTTGTTTGTATTCGACAAACATAAGATCATCATCGATATTTAGCGCTATCATAGATGTCGTCGACGACCATTTTATATCGGTTCCAATAAAATTTTCATAAGGACATAACATGGAGATCCCTTCATTCATATATCAGGTACCTGAATCTCTCATGAGATTTTATGAAGTGTTATGTCATGTGATCTTCTGAATCACTTGCCTCCTCATTATGATCACTTCGATCATTTGCTCATCTTCTTTATTAAGGAGTTATTTTGAAACCGATTTGTCTATACGCTTTAAGCGTATCAAAGACTTTGTCCTTCTGGGACTTAATATGAGCATTTGCAGTGAGAATATAGTTACTTTCTTTGGGTCAGCAAATGCGTGTAGCATGCTTTGCAATATGTTGCAATTGAATTATCCTTTTATGAACTTCAGGTTCATATTATGATATTCGAGGATCTACATATACAAATGATAATTCATCCCATGTAACCTTTTCTCAATTGTTTATCATGTCTCCCCCTCATGTTAGAAAAGCTAACTTGTTTCCTCAACTTTGAGAAATCATCTTTGTGCATTATCATGTCAATATACACATCACATTAATAATAAGATGAAATTATTTGGTTCCTGACCCTGAACCACTTGTGAGGGGAGAATATACTCTCGTATACAACGTATATCAAACTGATATATATAACTTTGTTCTCATAAGAAACAGTTTAGCTATTAAGTGGAGGCACTCAATAATTATCTTGCTAAACCAACTCTGATATAAACCAACTTATCAAGATGAACTATCTTGAGTAGAAAATCTGGAAATTATGCTCGAAGTTATATTACTGAGCAATTTACCTCGCAAGCACCGGCCAGGCTGCGGGTCAATAACAATTGCGCATGTAACCATTTCATAGATGCATCATATCTGGTATACATGGCAGGTGAATGGGCTCATATTCACCTTTAATATTTTCAGAATTTATGGGCTTCAACCCGAACGCTTTAGTTGGTCAGTTCATTAATGAGAACAAGTAATACAAGAGAATTCGTAAAGAACTTTCTAGTTCTTTAATATTCACCCATGTGAATTCTCTATTATTGCACATCATACTTAAAATGAGATGGCTAACCCGAATGCCAACTGAATAAATTATCAATATTGATAAGTTCATGTTTACACCATGACATGTGTAATTCTCAATAAACTTCAGGTTTATTATGGTATGGATTTTATACCAATACATATCCACTTTATTGTGGCATACTTTTGTTTGTGTAGTACAAACTGGAGAACGAAGCGGGTAGCTTTTCATATACAAATTATCCCGCTACAAGTTGTAGTAATAGAAGATATCAAATCTTTCCTTTATTTATAGTCTCAATATAATCAGCGCTTTCGCGTGTACTTTGGAAACTGAATAAGTTTCTTTGAGACTTACTACAGCACAATACTCAATTGTGTTTCTCCAACATAGTAATAATTGGCTCTTCTAGAGCTCTCAATTAATTTTGTACTACCACAAATTCATCAACATCCATGTGGTGAATATCTCTCTTAAAGAGAAAGTTATACCGTTATGGTCATGTCAAAATTATATGCAAGGTATGTTTCTTGCATTATTTTTGTCCTTTGATAATCACATTGACAAATTATTTTGGCGTACAATAGGTACGTGACCAATGACCATTCATGCCATAATAATGACATCATCTCAAACCTCCTTCTAGGGGTGAGTGTGGTATCATCTCAAACCTCCTTCTAGGGGTGAGTGTGGTATCATCTCAAACCTCCTTCTAGGGGTGAGTGTGGTATATTCAATACCAATTTCATGTTCATATTCTTCCAATAATGAATATGTATTCGTGAATCAGATGTTGTCACATTCACTGCGGGGATATGTGATTTTGTTATCCTTTTCAAATCTGTAAATGCGTCTGGCATTTGATTTGCTATTCTTTGCAAATGGATAATCTTTTGCACCTCATTTTCACAAATGGAGGTATGTGGATCAAGATGAGATAATAATGCATTTTTCCACAAAATTTCCCGTTTGGTTTCACCAACTTCTCCCCCTAATTTTGGGAAAAGTGTCTCATCGAATTGACGGTCTGCAAATCGTGCAGTGTACAAATCCCCTATCAATATTTCGAGGTAGCGAATAATGGAGGGCGATTCAAACTCAACATATATTCCTAACCTTCTTTGTAGACCCATTTTGGTGCGATATGGCGGTGCTACAGGCACATATACTGCGTATTCAAAAATTCTTAAATGGGGTATATTAGGTTCATGACCCAAAACCAATTGCAACGGGGAATATTTGTGATAATTCGTCGGTCTGAGACGAACTAGCATTGCTGCATGCAAAATGGCGTGACCCCAAACCGAAGTGGGCAGCCGACGAACTAGTGTTGCTGCATGCAAAAAATGGCGTGACCCCAAACCGAAGTGGGCAGCCTCGTTTTTATGAGTAAATGAGGTATTCAAGATTATTCTCATCTATTGTCTCAACATGATATCCATTTTGAATGATATCTTTAAAACACAACAAGTTCCTCTTAGACTTGGAGGAGAACATTGCTTTCTCTAAAATATTGTTCCTTTAGGCAGAGTTATAGTTGCTCTTCAGGAGCCTTCAATCAATTTAATTCCCATGGTTTGACATACAAAAGAAAATATACGAACATGAAAATAAACAAATTCAATCCGTTTGTTTCATATTTAAACAATATTTTGTAGCCATCAAGTAATAAACAAAGAAATGTAGAACATAGTATATGATATGTAGTACATAATATAACAGCAACTGTAGTAATTATCTGTCTGTGAGTATAAATACATTTATATCATCACACACACAGCTTAATCTGTAATCATAATTTTAAATTTATGTCATAATAAGTTTTTGTTTTTATTATGTTGTTACAGTTGCCTAATTATTGTATGATTCACTCAATAACAAATAGTAAAATACATTTGATAATCATAACAGAAAAAGTAAAACTATCAACACAGCTAACATAATATACATTAGCATAGTAGTATCATGTAAAACACTTGGTAAATTCTCAGTTATAATTCAAATGGTAGGATTAGTGTTTTGACAATGTTGACACATGCGTTTAACACAGAGATATGTGACAATATACAAATTATACAAAAATGATCATAAAAATTGTGTAAAATAATTATTCATCAGTAAATGTGCTTGTTTTCCAAACTATATGCTTGTAAACATTTCAAAATCTGTTTAATTGTTGACGTGACAAATACTTAAATACATATACAAAACCTTCATCAAGGTGATGGCGCAAGAAAATCAAGGCCTTAGCACAGTCTTGGGTGGATGCATTATTTCTGTCTTTTATGGCGTCTCCAGGACCCATTGCATCCAAATGGATTTCAGCATCCAACACCCATGTCATATAGTTCTTGCCCGAAATTTCAAGGGCAACGAACTATCTTTTTATAATGTCAGACATGAAACAAAATTACATCAAGAGCGTGTTCATACTTACGGGCTTTATTACAATTATCACATTCACTTCAGGAAATGGATCATAATCATCTGTATGTGCTATACACAATCTCATGTCAAATATTACTTTCATAAAGTGAAAGATTATTTTGAGAATCTTTATTATTCTCATTATCACAATGATGACGATTATAATTCCGTCTATTGCCACGTCCACATCCATTGATACCTTCACGGTAATAATTTTGTCTTCTTTCAGACTTATCACATACTGCTACCACATTCTCTAAAGGGAATGGAGCAAATTCAATTGGACGGATTTTAATTCTTTGCCCACAATCATACATGAATTTGATCATGGCAAGGCATAGAAATTTTACCACTTCATGTGAGTGTAATTTCTTACAAACTCCATTAGAGTTGCAATCAAAATTTATCGTCTTTGCTAGTATTTAAAATCAAATTATAGAATGTCAAGAATTTGAAAGAGAAAGGAAAAATACATACCTTAAATCCAGAATTTGATCATGAAGGAAGTTCATGGAACAACTTACAATCATTATGTTCAATCCCAAAGCTTCTACCCAATATGTTATGTGACGTACATGCACACTTGATAGCGCAAGGCTCGGGCTAAAGTCAAGTTATGACAATGCTTTCTTTCCACTGTCCCATTCCATTGGGTTGTTCCTGTACACAAAGTTCACAAGACAATCCAATCTTCAAGAAAATAATTTCTTGTACCTTGGCGTTAGCTCTTATTATTCTTCGGAGCATCATTCTACAAAACAATAAGAAGGACAAAAGCATACAGTGAAAACAGATTGTGAAGAATAAATAAAAGAATTGAGTCATATGAACAATAATGCGTATAGGGAGATAAGAACTATAATCCAAGAAATAACTATTCTATCATCTTCAACAAGACGACAACAACAATACTCGTCCTTCTGCTCTTCTTAATTTTTCCGTATAAAAATTCTGTAGGAGGAAGAAATCAAATTCAATTGGTTAGAGACTCGTGCTGATAACGTGTTATGAAATAATATAAGAACAAGAACAATAATACAAGAACAAGAACAATAGAGAGAAAAGTAGAGAGAAGAGTATTCTTATTGATACTTTGAGATGGTTTACAATGGAATAGAACCTCTATATTTATAGGGAGGTGGTGACTTAGCCACCAAGTAGTAAACCCTAGAATCTCTCTAAATATAGACATTCACCTTAAATAGAGTTCTATTTATAACAAGAAGTCTATTTTCGGATAAATATCCATATAAGGAGTGGAATTAGTAAAGGAAGGTCTTTTTTTTTTTTTTTTTTTTTCTGGGTCATTTGGCAGATATTTAGAAGTTTAAACTCACTATCCCGCTCTCACGCTCCAAACCCCACCCCCTACCCCACCGCACCACCTACATGTGTACAGTCCTAGTGGTGTTATATATCTAAAACATTACTCACTCTACACACTTCCACTCTCCTCCACTGGACCACAGCTACAAATTTCATTTTAATGCCCGATCGGTGTTGATAGAAACCCTAGCTCTGTTACCGAGGAACAGCCATTAAAACGCTCTCTCGGAGCTCATAATTTATTTGTAAATGCAATGTAAGCTCAGGTCCCATGCATACATTATTTACAATTTAACACATACATACATTACATGTTCCTATGTGCTTATATACGGACATGTATTCTGATATGTATATAAACAAGCAGATTAGGTGCAACGTACCACTTGCATTGTACTCTTTTTTTTGTTGAAATTTTGAGCTCCAGGTGTGGAATCCTCGAGAATTGCTTCGATCTGT
This sequence comes from Nicotiana benthamiana, assembly GCA_034376525.1. Classification (NCBI taxonomy): domain Eukaryota; kingdom Viridiplantae; phylum Streptophyta; class Magnoliopsida; order Solanales; family Solanaceae; genus Nicotiana; species Nicotiana benthamiana. The sequence continues at coordinate 23,036,294 of CM067324.1, read as the reverse complement.
GTTATTTGCAATTTAATTCAGCTTTTTTTTTTTCGTGCTTTTGTTTTTCGGAGTTTCAGTCTTTGGATTCAGCAACTTTTAGTTTTTTTTTTGTTTAGTTTTATTATTATTATTTTTCATTTTCTTGAGGTAGGAAAGTTTTCTCTTGAAAATTTTGCGTTCTCTTTAATGCTGGCAAAAAGAAAAAACAAACTAATTTCCCGTTTTAGTTTTGAGATTGTCATTTCTGATGGAGGAGTTTTATCCGGTTGTACTTCGAGAGATTTATTCTGCTACTCTCAGAAAATATAGGAAATTTTCCAATTTAAAAATTACTTTTGGTTTATAAGATAATCCACCAAATATTACATTAACTGAAGATTTTTCTATTATTAGCATTTTAGCTTTGTTTCGAAGGGTAATAAATTGTACGCGGTGACACAGCTTAGGACCTTAGGTGAATAAGATCTCTTGTTTTATTCAGTTATCTGTAAAATATTTGATCTATGGATAACAATTAATGAAATATGTTAACTATATATGTCATTTTTGTTTCTGAATTTTTGGTGTTATCATGTCTTTGTACAAGGCATAGATGAGCATTATCTTCCTGATCAGTGCAATGCATGAATTGTAAAACTCTTTCAACAGCACAATCTTTGTGCTGTTTTGATTCTAATAAAATTCTCAAATAAAAATAAAAATAACAATAATGGTGTGTTACTGACTGTCTTCATATGACATATGTGTAACCCATTCACCTTGATGTGGAAACATGCTAATTTTTGAAACGAACTCTATGCACAACTGGTGAAGAAAAAGAAAATCTCTATGCACAACTAAATATGCTACTATAATTATCATTAAATAATTTGCATTGCATATTTGAAACATAGCTCTTTTACTGCTCAAGATAGGAGTTCTATTTTTTTTGATTTGCACTGAGTGTCCGAGTCTCTTCGAGCCCCAACTATTCCGGGGGATGCACATGCCCTTGGCAAGGAGTTTCCCGCAAGTGCACCACGGTTAATTCAGGTTTTACCTAGTCCGATGGCCTTCAGAAATTATTTGCACCAATGGGTTTCGAACTTGAGACCTTGAAAGGGAGCAAACCCCAAGGCTCAAGTCAATTGCCACCAGGCTAACCCCTGAGGGTTATGGGAGTTCTATTTTTATTTAATGAAGAGTTTATTGCAGGCTTGATTTTTTTGGCGAGAAGAACATATTGCTGCTTATTTATTTATACCTCTAGAATCTCATCGGAATGTAATCCTGGTGTGTTCCACTCTTTCAAAAGTGAATACGTATGTTGTGCATGTGCTGTCTTTTTTTGATATTCGAACTATTTTGACGATCTTGAGCCACAGAGAACTGAAAAGGCAGATATGAAATTGCGTCACCTCACTTGACAGTTTGTTGTATAGTTGGTATTTTGATGATATGTTGGTTGTTGTGTTTGTAACGCTTTCCCTTTATTGCTTCCCTTCAGATAATTCCATTCTGTTTTGAATATGGATATATAATGGTATATTTCTTTCCTAGTTGGCTCCTGGTCGATCAAAAGAGAGAAAGAAGGGGTTCTTTTGCCTAATTGACAGATGCGATTGTGAATTTAGCCCGTGGTACTTGTGAGAAAGCACGGGAGAAAAACAATAATTGATATTAAACATGATACAATGAGACATATATATATACACATAACCTATCCTACTCCTAAAACACATTGGATTAGGTTTATTTTACTGCTATTTACATATTCTAACACTCCCCCTCAAGCTGGTGCATATAAATCATATGTACCGAGCTTGTTACATATGTAGTTAATACGAGGACCAGTGAGAGACATCTAGTCAGTCATAGCCTGTCGCCACCCTGGATGAGATGATGCTTCACCTGTAGACTTAGGGATGGAAACAAAGAACAAAAAAGATAGAAAAACATAATAGGGTATTGACAAACGATGATAACTTAAACCGATATAATGGGGATTAGGATTAAGGGTGTTCCGTATACCTTTCCGAAGTGCAATCGGAAGAGACAAGTCTGCAGTAGGAGCAGGATCAGGTGCAAGACGTGAATCAACCGGGCTGGATGCTGGGCGAGGACGACGATGATATGTCAAGAGTGGAGTGTCTGTTGTAGGGAGTCTAGGATGAGCCACACTAGACTCTCCAACGGTTGGAATGGGTAAGACTTCTGTAGCGGAAGGTGAAGGGGGAAATATAGTAGACTCCCTAAAGGTCGGTATAGGTAAAACCTCATATATATCAAGATGGTCAGAAAGGTCAGAAGAGGTAAAAAAAGGTCTAGACTCAAAAAATGTGACATCGGCTGACATAAGGTACTTACGAAGATCAGGTGAATAACAACGATAGCCCTTCTGGGCACGAGAATAACCGAGAATAACCAATGATATCCTCCATAACTGCCTGTACTTGTCCCAAGTAAGTAGACATATCTAATTCCTGTTTCTTTAAATTTGTCATCCGCGATATCATATCATAAAAACGAGATATGTCATTAGTGTATAAAGTACGAGCCTTTTCCCAAACCAAATAACATGTTTGGAATAGACGAAACAAGGGCATCAACTTGGAATCAATAGATCGCCACAAAATACTGCATAATTGAGCATCGATCTTCTCCCAATGTGCTTTGGCTTTTTCATCTCCTTCACTAGACTCCTTGATTAGATGATCTTGAAAACCTTGACCTTTACACCATAACTCGACAGATGAAGCCCAAGCTAGGTAGTTTGAACCTCCCATTAAAGATTCTGAGGTAATCATAACACCGGAACTGCCAGAACCCGGGTTTCTAGACTCGAAAGCATCGAGTCCCAAAGACATTGTTGGGTTATCACCAAATAATCAGAAAGAACCAACTGAAAACTCGCTGAAACAAATGAAGGAAGCTGAAATCTGGAAACTGGAAACACTGTAGCTGCCGGAAAACTGGAAACACTGTAGCTACCGGGAAACTGGAAACACTGTAGCTGCCGGAAAAAAAAAAATCAAGGTTGTTGGAATTGAAAAATAAAAATATGGATAGGCTCGGAATTCTAGGACGATCAGACTGTCCTGAAGGAATTTTTTGAAATTCTGGCCGGAAGGTGTCTCACGCGCCGGCGCGTGGACAGACGCGCCGGCGGCGACAAAACTCCGGCGGGCGCGTGGCAGCGCGTGGGGGGTTCTTTTCCGGTGATTTTTTCTGGGGTTGGTCGGAATTCTCTTCCGAACCTTGTGGTGGTCTCGGATTTTGCACAATACCTACAAAAAAGGTAATTTAGTACGGACAGCCTCTTAAGTCGCCGGAAAATTGCAGGGCGACGAGGTCTTTTATTCCCGGAAGTTGCTGGAATGATGCACAACTATAATATTCTCACTGTAGCTCTGATACCATGTGAAAAAGCACGGAAGAAAAATAATAATTGATATTAAACATGATACAATGAGCCCTATATACACGTACGCATAATCTATCCTACTCCTAATACACATTGGATTAGGGTTATTTTACTACTATTTACATATTCTAACTGTACTATCTAGAGATATAATTTTTTTTTCCAGTTAGAGCTCTGTTACATGCTTGGACCTTTGTATTCTTGATGTCTTCTTAAGCAGATTGCTAGTTGGTCCTTGTTATTGTGTGATTGACCATTATATTGGAAAAATATAATCATTATGAAGAACTCGCATGTTCAGAGAATGAAGGTTGCGGAGATGAGGATGCTTAGGTGGATGTGTGGGCACACCAGGCTGGATAAGATCAAGAATGAAGTTATTCGACATAAGGTAGGGGTGGCCCCGGTGGACGAAAAGATGCGGGAAGCGAGGCTGAGGTGGTTCGGGCATGTTCGGAGGAGGGCTCCGATGCCCCGGTGAGGAGCTGCGAGCGGTTGGAGATTGTTGGTGGTAGGCGAGGGAGAGGGAGGCCTAAGAAGCATTGGGGAGAGGTGATTAGGCAGGACATGGCCAGAATGCAGGTTACCGAGGACATGACTCTTGATAGGGGAGTCTGGAGGTCTAGAATCAAGATTGTAGGTTAGGGGCTCATAGGTGATTAGTGTTTTAGTATGGTAGTTCCTGCTTGATATTACTGCATGCGACTGTATTTATGTTGCTTATGTTTGCATAACTATTTACGTTACTTTTGTGGGAGTACCTATGCTTTATTATTTGATTTTGTCTTGCTTGTGTTTCTAATTTTATCTCTGTTTCTTAATGCAGCTTTCCCATTTTTACTCTACTCGCCGAGGGTCGATTGGAAGCAGCCTCTCTGCTCTTTCGGGCAGGGGTAAGGCTCGTCTACAGATTACCCTCCCCAGACCCCACCTGGTGGGAGTATACTGGGTAGTTGTTGTTGTTGTTGTATAATCATTATGAAGAAACAGCATATGACTGCTTGATGATGGGTGGAATAAGATATTTTATTACAAAAGGAAAAACAAATATTGCATCCTATGTGGTATGATAGCAGAAGTTGAGTAAAGTCCGAGAGCTATTACAAGTACTGCCTTTTGGCAAGTGGTTTGTACTTCATTATGTGCTCTTGAGGATATTAGCATCCAAATCTCGTTCATGATGGACTTCTCTGAGTATTTCACTGGTTCTTCACTTCTTTTCTAGTTCAACTTCAACATTGTCCTTTTATCAGATTATGGATCCTAAATTAGAACTAATTTTGGGATTTAAAATTTCTAAAAATTGCACTGATCCAGTGATGTCAAAGGCGCACTTAAGCCCTGAAGCGAGGCTGAAAACATGCTAAGCACTTTGCCTCGCATTTTGGGCGCTTTAGTGTCACATCAAGGCTCTAAGGCATTCGTTTCTTTACCAATAAGTGTAATCCTTAAAAGGCGACACTAGACAATCTTTATCGTATTTTTTTTAATTTCTTTGTCCATATATTTGTTATTCATGCTTATAATTATTGGTCTTGGATTACATATACATATTTTTACTTTTTCTACAGTTGCGCCTTTTTTCTTTAAAGCCCACAAATTGCGCTTCGCGCTTAAAGCCCCAACGGATCTTGGAGCTTTTTTGCGCTTTTCGCCTTTTAAGTATTGCACTGATCGTGGTTTCTATTTTAGGGTAGACTTGGTGCTTCAATACCATTAGGTCCATTTGGCATAGGCTGCATATAGTTAGCTAACTATGATAGCTCCTATTTGAATCTATCAAACCAGTCGATTATGTTTCCATTGATTGATATTCTCAGTTATGAGCTCCCAAATCCAGCTTGTTGTTGACAGTGGCCATGCTGCCATGGTATATTAAACAGTCAAGCATTTTAAACTGATCCTGCATTCAGGATAATATGGTCAATGATACTCTTTTAGCTTTACTTTGGTGTATCTGAATTCGTTGAGAGATAATGCTTATGGTCAATGATACTCTTTCAAGCTTTTGTGGCCCTTTATTGGGGCTAATTCCAAAAGGAAGTCTTTCTGGTATTTTTTTATATTAATCAAGTTTTTCTGGCCATGGTCTCGATGTTTTTGGTCTGTTATCTGTACTTGCTTCTAGATGGTCTTCTTTTCTTAAATTCTTTTTCTTTGTGCCATATTTATTTCATGTGTTTTTTTGGTAACGGTATGTTGGTTCTGCAATTGTAGTTCTGATATTAGGTGTGTCATTGAGTTCAACACACTTTCTGCTCGATGAGGCATGCAAATATAAAGCATGGATCTCTTCATCTTGAAGAGCACAATATGCGAATCACACGAGCACGAGCAAGAGTTTCGGGTTCATCAGGACGATTACCACCCCTACACCCATCCACAAAACAGGATAAGAAGCATGTATTAGAAGCAGAGTCCAAAAGACCGAAAAGATCCGCCTCAGATGAGAACAGATCTGGTACCTCTAGTACTGCTACTGCTGTACAGCCAAAGAGAAGGGCTGTTCTTAAAGACATGACGAATGTACTTCATAAGAACTCTCACATGAATTGCATCAACGGAAGCAAAATTCAGGTTTTCTTTTTTGTTGACACACAATGTTCGCCATTTGCAAATAAAAATAATTGTGTTATATGAATGGCTTATCTAGGTAGTGTTTTCTGCGTCTTAGACTGGATCTTGTGCTTAATTTCACTGTCTCAAAATTGCTACCAGCTTGTGGTCAAATATGTTCATATTGGTGATAGGTTAAAAAAGGCTCCGATAAGAGGAACAATAAGGCGAAACCTGCTGTTTCGGTAAAATCGTCACAGCTCCAAGAGAAAGGGAAAGAGGATATAGCTGATAAAGTAAAGAAAGTGAAGGTTGAGGGATCACAAGAAATCAGTTTGGGGGCAAACTGCAAGGAGGATATGTTACCTCAGCTAAGTAGATATGTAACTCCAGCACAATGTGGTTTAATCCATCTGGTGCCTGTGAACAGAAGTTCCTGTAAGGCCATTCCACTTCAGAATGTAATGAAAAAAGGTTTGATGTTGTCTGTCATCGTGCAAGATATAAAAGCATCGAAAATTTAATACACTGTCTATCCTTTAAGATTTTTAAATAGGTTAATACAGCCAAGGTGGTGCTAAAATGCCAGCTTATTTTTAGTGTAATAAATGCTGGGCTCTCTTCAAATTATTATAGCTGTTCTCTGTTCTGTGACATGGTTCACAAGGTAAGTACTTAATCAGCCAACTTTTGCTGGAAATTGTCTCATTCTGAATAGGGAAATTTAGCACTATCTGTATTCTGTCCTACTGCAACAGGTTTATATGTAATAGGTTTATGTTTGATCCTTGACGCATTAGAGTCTTTTATTATCGTGAGAAGCCTACTAGCTTGTTAGATCAGGTTCTGTTGTCCAAAAGTGAACAAAGCATGCATATCCTGTGAAAAATATGTTCAGTAACGAAGTAGTCCCACGGGTTGTACTTCCTGGTCTAGTTCTGGCATCTCATTATCATATTTGATGGATTCTAATTATAAGCCAAGATTTTGTGTACCAGCTGTAGGAAGCTATTTACATTTCCCCTTGGGCTACTGAGTTTTTTGCAATAGATAGATGGAACTTATCCTCCACTTTGCTCCTTTTTAGCCGTTGCATTGGATTGAAGTCTCAATATGTTAATTCGTTGAACTTTCCCGTTCTCATGCCCACTTGTATGGTAAAATGAAGCTTGGATGAATAAGAGATTGAATAGCTGGTAAAAAAAGGGGAAAGAAACTTGTTAGTCTGCCTTATCTTCTGCAATGACCTCCAAAAAACTCTAATCATCTGTTCATCAGGTAAAACTTTACCGTATCATATCCTTTTGTGAATCTGCTAAGTTTCTTTCTGTTGCATCATGCAGATGAAAGCAAAGTTTGCCAGAAACAAGAAGGCTTTGCTAATCTAGGAATTGCTGATATTGATTCAAAACACAAGGATCCACTGATGTGTAGTCTGTATGCTCCTGATATTTATAACAATTTGCATGCCATTGAGGTACGTACGAATGTTTCTTAAATGACTGTTATACCGTTGATATGTGATCATACACGCATCATGCCACTCTGGTGGTACAAATAAAATCAATGTTCTGTTACCTACAATTCGTTACTATTAACGTATCTTGGTTCTAGCACAATGGTATCATGGATAATTAAAGGGCTTAAATTGACATACTCTGCACACGTCATGGATTAAAAACCGAATAATTTTTCACTTTGAACAAGTTTAAAAGGTGTAGCTGTCCTTTTCTTTGCCAAACAAAGGAAGAGCTATATAGTTTTACTGGTGAGACCAAATTCTCTCTTCTCCACTTTAAAGCATTGATGGATTTTTCTTTCCTGCAGTTTGACCGTAGGCCTTCTGTTGATTACCTGGAAAAGCTGCAGCTGGACATTAACAAGGGTATGCGAGGTATTTTGATTGATTGGCTTGTGGAGGTCAGTTAACTTACTTTGGATGCATTACCAATGATTTAAAATTTTCTTCTCACATCTCTTACCAAGCACTATCCTTTTTAAATGTTTACTACTTTTTCTTGGATGTTTTTGTTCTCTAGCCTTAGATTGATTAGTTTTTACTGAACAGGCATTATCAACTTAAATGTTTGCTTCATATCCAAGTTTCATCATCTTTGTTTAATATTTCCTTTCACTACCCATCCTTATTTTCCATTTGAGATTTTTACAGAAGAAGCTTTCCTCGACCAAAATTCTAGTATTTGAGAAACAACATGCAATTATATCATTTGTGCATGTTTTTAGTAGGATTGGCATATGGGATTCATAGTTTGATAGTTTTATCAGTTCCTCCCTCCCGAGTTTTCCTTCATATTAGGTCCAACCCAAAAAACTTGACCTCTTACTTTATTGGAAAGTTTTTCTATCTTCAACAATTCGAACTATTATACATCTTATGAACTAGCTCACTTCTTGAGCACTTTTTTGCCAACTTCAATACAATAAATTCAAATATCTTATTATTAACAACCGGACCCCGTGCCTAGCGGGAGCTTATTGCACCGGGCTACCCTTTGCCAGTCCAAATCAGTTCTACTTTATTTTCACTATCTTACAATATTATTACATGTTGATCATCAATATCTCTTGCAGGTTTCAGAAGAATATAGGCTGGTTCCAGACACACTTTACCTAACTGTTAATCTTATTGACCGGTTCCTATCTGAAAATTACATTGAAAAACAAAAGCTGCAACTACTTGGAGTTACCTGCATGCTAATAGCTTCGTAAGTTCTTGTTTCTGATACTTTGACTATTTGAACATCTGGGCCCGCTTGCTTATGACATTCATATTTAAGATAACCGGGCATCAAGAGTAGGGCCTTGGAATGAGCTATCTTCTGGTTGCGTGCCTGTGTAAAATGTCTTGCTGCACTTTTGTGTTATCTAGCTTGTGGAAGATGATTGAAGTATTGTCAGATTATTATAGGGTAGAAAGAAAAGGATTTACTTTCAAGAGCTTAGTTGATTTCATAAACATGCCACAAACTTCTGAGCATGGATTGTGGTCTACCCTTAAACTGAGTTCTTTTTCTCATTTTCTCAAGAAGATAATAGTGTCCAAGCATATAAATGTACCTACCTTCAGCAAAAGAGAAACTAACAGTATCTGCACTTATTCAGTTGCTCTTTTCTGTAGTACTAAGATTTTCTGCGTCATTGCATTTAATGTTGCAGCAAATTTGAAGAGATATGTGCCCCTCGTGTTGAAGAATTTTGCTTCATTACCGATAACACTTACTCAAAGGAAGAGGTATCCGTTTTTTATGTCAATATACTTTATCGTCATCATCTCTTTGGTCTGTGATTTGCGCAAGTCACCTATACATTTATACAACCCAATGATATTGTGTTCCAGAGTTAGTCCTACTGAGTACTGATCAAGTTTCCTAGTAAAAGCTGATCCTTATGTAATATTGTAACCATCTGTCAGTATGTTTGTCGTTACTTGCAAAGTCAACCTAACATTCTTTTCTATTAAACTGGTCTGTATTGCTTAAATTTTTCATATTAAGCTGATCTTCCACAAGGCAAAGTTATCTGGTTGTCTTCTTGATTTTTCCCATTTGGATATACTTCTTCCTAAGGACTTAAAACTTTCCTAGGTTTCAGCTTATTTGCGCTGTCCATCTTCGGTCGACTGACATAAGCTTTGTCATGTGGATGTGTAAAGGCCATAATTACATCGTATTGCAGGTAATAAAAATGGAAAGCAGAATCTTGAACCTTTTGAGCTTTCAAATTGCTTCTCCAACCACTAAGAAATTCCTGAGGTAACACAATTTGTATAATCTGCTCGTAATTTTTACTTTAGTATGATATAGAAAAGAGCTTTTCATTGTGGCATTGTTCATCCTTGTTTTTAGGAGATTCATTCAAGCAGCTCAAGCTTCGTACAAGGTATGAGATAGCACTATTTTGCCCGATATCATGATAAGGATGCCTATATGTAATTAATTGCTCCAACCAGCAGGTTCCCTCTGTCGAACTGGAATTCATGGCAAATTATTTAGCAGAGTTAACTCTTGTTGACTATGGGTTTCTTAAGTTTCTTCCATCTCTTACTGCTGCATCAGCTGTATTTCTAGCTAGATGGACGCTTGATCAATCTAACCACCCATGGGTATGCATCTTTTAAACTCCTTGAGACTATTCGTCTTCCGTTCTGCATTTAAATGCAACTATGAAATGACTCTGGTGATGTATCACAGAATCCAACTTTGGAGCACTATACCAGATATAAGGTATCAGAGCTTAGAACTACAGTTTTTGCACTGCAAGAGTTACAGATTAACACCAGTGGCTACACCCTCAATGCCATACGTGAAAAATATGGACAACCAAAGGTAAACAACTACTACATCACATTTTGCTAATGACCAGCTTATGCTAAGAAATACCAACTACCTAGCGCACAAGATTTCTGTAGTCGAATGTCTGCACCAATTCAGAAACAAACCTCATGTTTTATGCATATAACTAAACTTATTGTCATGTTGACAGTTCAAGTCCGTGGCTACTTTAACAGCTTCAAAACCAGTCCAATCACTGTTCTAAGAAGAGCTTGTATTCCATCTGCTTGGCCAGTTCAAAGGTTGTGAATCCATCCTAAATCTCTCATATTAAGTCAGATTTACATGGAAATATCCCATAATCTGTCAATCGCCAAAAGAGCCCTCATTTTGTTTATTCCTCTTCCAAGGTTTAACTGCTGTATCATTCTAGATTCTAAGGAGTTCAAGGTACTAATAGATTATTAGGTGGAAATGTGAAGGCTTAATTGAAGTGAAGCTGTTAATTTAACAGAACCTTAGTAGAAAAGAAGTTAAGAGTAACCGATAGCTACTTGCTATCTTGTAGTTCGACTTTCGACCTTACTGAAAGCTCCAGTTGTAAAATCGTTCTGAAACTGACATTTCTATCCTTTGAGTCAATAAATTCGTTCATGCTAAATGCTTGACTAGTGTTGGATCTACTTTTAAATATAAGAAATTGGGTTGAAATGTGGCTTCCCGACCTAAACGTTTTTTTTATTTAAAATTTATATTTTCATTTCTGGTATTCCAATTGCTGCTTTCCTTTTTAGGGCTAAAATTTATTTGTAGCTTGCATAGATGTAAATTTGAATGATGCTGAACTACAGTTAGGATATTGTTTGATAATTTTAAATAATTGTTTATGGGGGGTTATAATAATAGAGAGATCTGTTAATAACTCCCGTAGTTGGATAATCCCGCTAAATCACTGCAGAAGCTCATAGAGTTTAACATTGGATCTGTTGATCCGATCTTACAGACTTACACCACCTAATATCTACAACGCAAACATCCACAAAATGTGACCATTTTTCGCTTACAATTGAATATATTAATAACGTTGGTTTTTGAAGCCGTGAAAGAGTTTTACGGACCAGCTAAGAATGTTGCACCAATCCTACATACGGCTTGTTAAAGTAGGTTCCATCATGAATCAGCCACTTCAGCATTAGTTCTAAGAAGGGTGGTATGTGCGCCAATCTCGGGTCTAAGTGCGTCGGTCCTCACGGTTCTGGTCCCGGTAGACTTTTTGTAGGAATTGGCTCGGGACCAGACATGCGAATTAATAGTTCCAGGCTAAGTGGACCTAACAAATATAAAGGTTGGAGAAAAAAAGATGGTAATAAAAATATCCAAGGAAATGTGTTATAGAATTGTGATTTATAAGTGGACCAAGCCATGTTTATATTATAGAATTGTGATCTAAAATTTTTAATTCATATTTAAAGATAAAAATATTATAAAAAGATATTTAAAGCAATGCATTATAATCTTATTATAGCTATGAGCACGTCATTTTTGCCCTATATGAATTACTCTCACAAATTCAAAACAAAATAATTGTTTTTATTATTTGTAATTTCGTAGATTTTTATTAATTGTTTGCATTTGTCTGTGCACGTTTATTTTGTTTAATTCATAAAAATACAAAATATATAACATTTGCATTTAGGATTAGTTTTACATTTTAGATTAGTAAGTAAATTAGTTTGTTTTAAAAAATGCAAAAATCACAAAAATAACTTATTTTTGCATTTTAATTTGAGTTTCGAATTTGGGAGTTTTTCTTTTAATTTGCTAGTTAATTATTTGTGGTAACTATTATTTATAGTTAATTAATTTGATTTAGGAATTAATTTAGGTCTTAATTCTAAAAAAAAGAAGATTTTTTGAAAAATAAGAAAAATGAAAAGAAAGGAAAAGATTTGAAGAAAATGGATTTTGGGCCTTCAGCATTGGAGTGGTACACTAGGCAGGATCAGGGAAAATAGTATACATGGGATTGTCTAGCCTAAGAATTCGCTTGTCATTTCCAGTATATCCTCGAGATTATTCCGGATCGTCTGTCTCTGACGATGATTGAGAAAAAGCATAATGAAAGCTTCAGGGAGTATGGTTTTCGGTGGAGAGAGCAAGCATCGAGAGTTGACCCTCCAAGGAAAGAAAGCGAAATGGTGGATTATTTCCTGCAGGCCCTACGACCATCTGGTATCAGCAATAGGCAAGTCCTTCAATGAAGTAGTGAAGATGGTAGTATGGTAGAAGAAGGGCTCAAGTCAAATAAAATCATGAGCTATTCAGCTATTAAGGCAACTACCCAGGACATTCAGAGCGATACTGGGGGGATAGTTGGAAAAAAGAAGAAAAAGGATGTAGCAACGATCGATTCAGGAGCTTGGTTCAAACCTAGGGGCTCGTCTCACCACTATAATCAACCTCGAGCCAACCACCAAACCAATCCCCACACCCGTATAATCCACCCCAACATTATTACCCATTACCAGACCCTCACTTTCTGTACACCGCGCCCAAACATACACTCAACCTACTGCCCAACGCACAATGGCGTGCACCAGCCCCACAAAATACCTACCCAGCTCCACTAAATGCCTACCCACCCCCACGAGCCTACCGAAACCCTCATAGACTAGATTTCTGGTCTAATCAAGCATTTAAGAACGAGAGGTTGCAAAAGAAGAAAACATTCACTCCATTGGGAGAGTCCTATACTAGTTTGTTCCACAGGCTGAGATAATTGGATATGCTGAGGCCAATCGAGTCAAAATTGCCAAATCCTCCCCCGAAAAAACTCGATTATTTTGTAAGCTGTGAACTTTGTTCTGGTGCTTCGGGGTATGACACGGAGAAATGCTGGTATTTGAAGAATGCTATCCAAGAGCTCATTGATACAAATTGGATTGAAGTCCAAGCTCCGGAGGCACCCAATATCAACCAGAACTCGTTGCTGACCCATCGGGAGACAAATATGGTCGAGATAGTGCATAAGGGAGGGGAGTCTAAGAAGCCTTCACAGACCGTCATGATGATTCGGTCCAGTGAAGTCTGGCCGTTGGAAAAGTCAACAAGTAAGGAATCAGTTATCAAGTTGAGCAGGACAAACGGTGAACCATCTGCGGTAGTCAAGAAAGGGCCCTCAAGTGATGTTGCAACGAAACAAGAAAAGGCAAAAGTGGTTGTGCCAAGAGTGGCGAAAAAGCTTGTCGTAATTGTGGAGGGGGCCCGCACAGATCCTGTCATTATCAAACCTGTAACCCAGTTACCGATAGTCAACAACAAGGCTATCCCTTGGAATTATGAACGGGTGACATTGACTTACAAAGGAAGAGAAGTTAAAGAAGAAGTCTGTGAGACCCATGGATTGACTTGTTCGGGAAGATGTTTTGCCCAAGGAGTTACGAAAAGCTAAAACCTCCAAATATAACCCAGTGTTGGTGAAGAAAGCTGTGACTGAAGAAGAGGCTGAAGAGTCTTTGAGAAAGATGAAGATGCAAGACTATTTCATTGTAGAGCAGTTGAGGAGGACGCCTGCTCAAATTTCACTATTGTCATTGTTAATCCATTCAGACGAGCACCATCGTACCTTGATGTAAATCTTGAATGAGGCTCACGTTCCCGATAAAATCTCAGTAAACCATTTGGAAAAGATAGCCAACAAGATATTTGAGGTAAACAGAGTCACTTTTTCTGCTGATGAGTTGCCCGTTGAGGGTACTAAGCATAATAAAGCCCTCTATATTATGGTGAAATGTGAAGATTTCGTGGTTACTCGGGTATTGGTTGATAATGGTTCCAATGTAAACATTTGCCCTCTCTCCACTTTAAACAAGTTGAAAGTGGATGAAGAAAGAATCCACAAGAACAATATCTACGTTCGGGGATTTGATGGTAGAGGGAAAGATTCAATCGGTGATATAATGCTTGAGCTGACGATAGGACCAGTTGAATTCACCATGGAGTTTCAGGTGCTGGATGTGGTTGTTTCCTACAATCTGCTGTTAGGTCGACCTTGGATTCATGCCGCCAAAGCAGTCACATCTACTCTGCACCAAATGGTCAAGTTTGAATGGGATAGACAGGAAATCGTTGTGCACGACGAAGATAATTTGGGTGCTCCTAGTAATTCCATTGTTCCGTTCATTGCGATTGAAGACGACAAGGGGCTTTGGGTCTACTAGGTTTTTGATACAGTGTCGGTCGAGAAAATTCCAGAAGGGAAATGCGTTCCAATTCCAAAGGTAACCACTGCACAGTCATGGTAGCCGTTGAAATGCTGAAAAATGGTTTTGTACCTGGCAGGGGTTTGGGTGCATCTCTGGAAGGTATCGTACAGTCGGTGTCTCTCCTCAAAAACTTGGATACATTTGGTTTAGGATTCAAGCCCACAGCCGCAGGCATGAAAAGAGCCAGAAAGTTGAAACAGAGCGCGTTGATCCTTCCAAAGCCTATCCCACATCTCTCCAGGTCGTTTGTCAAGCCTGGCGCCAGGAAACGCCCAGTAGCAACAGTTCCCAGTGACGTGGTTAATCTTGATAAAGAGTTGGTTGAAAAGTTTGAGAAGCTGTTCGACAATGTGAACATGGTGGAAATAGGATAAGGATCCAGCAAAGCGGATGTGCAATTTTTCGGGCCAAGTGCAAAGCTTAACAATTGGGAAGCTACTCCTCTCCCTACCCGAAAGGAGTTTTGGTCGTTTTCTTTGATTTTCTTTTAGCTTATCTGGATTATTCCAGGGTTGTAATTCAGATTCTATGTTCCGTCCGCTTGGATGTATAAATCTTGTTATCTTTTGATTTCAATGAAATTCAATTTTCCTCTTTCATCCTTTCTGATAGTTCTATTTTTATTTTTCTTTTCTTCCTTGTACAATTCTTTTTATGCTGGTTTTAATGATATGAATGCATGAGGAATCGGCCCAGTCGTTAAGGCCAATCTAATTCTGAAATAATAGTTCAAGAAATAGAGTGTGATGATGAATCAGAATATGATGAGTATGGGGCCTTTGAAGAGATTTGTAAATAACTAAGTCATTTTGAAGAAAAATCCTAGCCTAACCTAAGTGATACTGAAGCAATCAATTTAGGGGACCCAGATAATATCAGAGAAACTAAGATAAGTGTTCATCTTGAATCGCAAACCAGGGAAGAGATAATTAAAGCGTTGTTTGAATACAAAAATATTTATTCACGGTCATATGATGACATGCCGGGTCTAAGCACTGACTTGGTGGTTCACAAATTTCCCACTGACCCGGCATTCTCTTCCGTCAAGCAGCAGTTGAGGAAGTTTAAAACAGACATGAGCGTGAAGATTAAAGAAGAGGTCACCAAGCAGTTTGATGCAAAGGTCATTTGAGTCACGCTGTAACCCACTTGGTTAGCCAATGTTGTGCCTGCGCCAAATAAGGATGGTAAGACCAGAGTATGTGTTGATTACCGTGATCTCAACAAGGCAAGTCAAAAGGACAACTTCCCGCTGACAAATATCCACATTTTGGTTGATAATTGTGCCAAGCATGAGATTTGATCTTTTTTGGATTGTTATGCATGCAATCATCAGATTTTAATGGACGAGGAAGATGCAAAGAAGACGGCATTCATCACACCATGGGGAACATACTACTACCGGGTCATGCCTTTCGGTTTGAAAAATGCTGGGGCAACTTACTGCAGGGCAATGACGACCATATTCCATGACATGATACACAAGGAGATCGAGGTTTATGAGGATGATGTTATCATAAAGTCTAGTAAGCAGTCTGACCATGTTAGAAATTTGAGAAAGTTCTTCCAAAGGCTTCGCAAGTATAATCTTAAGCTCAATCCTGCAAAATGTGCATTCGGTGTGCCATCTAGAAAACTGTTGGGATTCATATTTAACCGTCGAGGTATCGAATTGGACCCGTTAAGGATCAATGTTATCCAAGAATTGCCGACACAAGGAATAAGACTAAGGTGATGAGTCTATTAGGGAGGTTGAACTACATCAACAGGTTTATTGCTCAGCTTACGACAACTTGCAAGCCTATCTTCAAACTGTTAAAGAAGGATGCTGCGGTCAAATGGATAGATGACTGTCAAGAAGCATTTGATAAGATAAAGGGGTACTTGTCAAACCCATTTATGTTGGTCCCGCCAAAACTGGGGAGACCTTTGATTCTGTATTTGACGGTCTTGGACATTTCATTTGGTTGTGTATTGGGTCAGCATGACATCACACGCAGAAAAGAACAATCCATCTATTATCTCTGGTAGAAGTTCACATCTTATAAGGTTAAGTACACTCATCTTGAAAGGACATGTTGCGCCCTATCTTGGGTAGCACATAAGTTGAAGCACTATTTGTCATCTTACACTACTTACCTCATTTCTCGTTTGGATCCGTTAAAGTATATCTTTCAGAAGCCTATGCCCACAGGGAGGCTTGCAAAGTGGCAGATCTTGCTCACAATATTTGATATTGTTTATATGACTCAGACTGCGATGAAAGCCCAAGCATTGACCGACCATTTGGCTGAGAACCCGGTGGATGAAGAATATGAACTTTTAAAGACTTACTTCCTTGACAAAGAGGTGATGCACATCAATGAGTTGGAATAGGATGAAAAACCAGGTTGGGAACTTTTCTTTGGTGGAGCTGCTAACATAAAAGGCATTGGGATAGGAGTTGTATTTATTTCTGAAATAGGGCATCACTACCCTGTTATGGCTCAGCTTTGTTTCTATAAGATGGACCCGGTTGTGATGGCGCCTCTCGTGGGGACAAGGCCAGCCAACTAAACCCAATTCTCTTTCAAAAATAGTTTGAACATGAATAAAAAGTTGCAATATGGCTTAATAATATAATTTAGCGGAAGTACAACCCAACACATCCCTCATCGGGGTGTCACAAGTCACGAGCATCTATCAAAATGTAAATCTACTACAAGGTCTAAAATATACAAAATCAGAATAATGAACAAAAGAGAGAAATATGGTGTTGTGGGCGCTGGCAGTCACCTCCTTACTCATGTATCTCTGCCTCTGATCGGCCAAAACCCGCTACCTGGTGAATAGACACTTACATTTGCACACGAGGTGCATGGAGTAAAGTGAGTACTCCAACTCAGTGAGTAATAAAGGTTTCAGTAAGAAATCACGTATGGCAATATATATGCTATATAGAAGCATCATAAACCCTTTTTAAAAAAATAGTGAAGCTGTGAAATCTGTAGTGAAACACCTTTGCTCAGTTTAAAACCTCTTTTAAAAAGGACATTTTTCAGCGGTTACGCAAACGAATCCAAAACGAATAGTACTGATAAGCACATAATCTCCGCCCCGCGGGCACAATACTCAGTTATCAAGGAATGCCAGAATATCATGTCTATAGTGCAAGAAGTAGCACAAAATAACAGATGATAGCAGCCAAATATGACAACGTAAACACATCAACTAGTACCGGTACCGCTACAGTGTACAACCCGCTCCACATATCGCTGCGGCGTGCAGTCTGATCCATTTATTGTCGACGACGCTCACTGGGGGTGTGCAGACTCCGGGAGGGGCCCGTCACAACCCAAGCGCAATAATAGGCCATCTCGTGGCATCAACTAGGCCCTTGACCTCATATTAATATCAATACAATACCGTTGCGGCACACAGTCCGATCATTTATTTAGTCCAGAATCACATAAGCCCTCTCGGGCAAATTAACATATAAATATTCAGCTTAAACTTCATTAGAAATATTATTTAAGTTTCAAGTTTGAGAAAAAATTGCTGAGTTTGAAACAAAGTATTAAATACTAGGATTGAGTTCAATAATACGTAAGAATGGTAAGAAACCAGTATAGAAATCCCTGAATGATTCAATCAATTGGCACGAAGCCCAAATATAGCAATCAACTCAAATTATTATGATAATAAGTGAATTTCAATTAAATACGCAGTATATTCATCTACCGGGACGGATCAAGTCACAATCCTCAATAGTGCTCTACCCCACGCTCGCTATCAGGTGTGCAAGTCACCTCAATATAGCACTACGACGTGCAATTACTGGGGTTCAAACCCTTAAAATATCATTTACAATCATTATACACCTCAAACCAGCCAAAATCCTAGCTCCTATGCCCTTGCCTCTCAAATCGACATCCTCACGCGTCAAATCTGATCAAAACCACAACGAATACGTCACAATATGCCAATGGAACAATACCCAATCGAAAAAAATCAAAAAACAACAAAATTCTCAAAATTAGCAAAACCCGAGCCCCATGCCCACTTCTCAAATTTTAGAAAATTTTACATCAATGGATTCCTTATCTCGCCACAAGTCCATACATACAAAATTAACCAATTCCGACACCATTTGGTCGTTCAAATCATCATTTTATATTTTTAAAAGATTCCACAATTTTCTTCCCAAATCTCATCCCGAATCACGAATTGAATGATGAATTCAATGATAGATTCATGTACTATAGCTAAATTTGAGTTAGAATCACTTACCCCGATGAATTTCTTGAAAAACCTTCGAATAATTGCCAAAATCCGAGCTCTCTTGGGCAAAATATCAATTAAAACCCAAAACCTCGTATTTATAGAGTAACCTCTAGATTTCCACATACGCGGGCCGCACAAAGGCGAGTGTGGCCGCACGAAAACCAGTGCAGTCCGCGCAAAAATGACTGCGGCCGCACCAATGTTCTCTGCAATGACATGCTTTGGTATTTTGGCCATAACTTTTGCTACAGATTTCCAAATGCCTATTATAATATGTTTCTGAAAACCAGATTCAAAGAGCTACAACTTTTTTTATTGAATCATATCAAAATTCCTTAGGTATCAAAAGAAATGAGCTTTCGAAGTCGGATCAGTGGCCCAGTTCCATGGCGGACCGCGAAAGCACGACCGCGTCCGCGAAGCATCCCTGCGCGGCCAGCGCAAATACGACCGCAGACCGCGATCCTGGGTTTAGGGATTCGACCCTCCAGACTTCTAACGGCTATATTTTAACCTAAAGATACTGCGGGACCCATCGGAAACTCACCCAAGGCCCTCGAGACCTCAACTAAGGGTGTTAAACGGGCTGGGTCAGTCCATACCTGTAGAACCTTGAACCGACCCGGACTGTTATGGGGGGATGGGCTAGGCTGGGTAGGGTTGAGGGGGGTTTGGACGGTTTAAATTTTTGAAACGGGTTACCTGGCCTAGTAAAACCCGTTAGATGAATAGTGCCGTTAAACCGGTTAACCTGTCCGGACCGTGAACATAACATGAATATATCGTGAATATACCATAATATACCATGAATATATTATAAATATACTGTGAATATATCAATTATTGTATACTAATTAACATAATTTAAAATTATTGGAATTTAACATATAGTGTATATATTTAGGGTATAAAACTATAAAGCTAAAATCATAGAATATGATGGTGACATATTATTATTAAAATATGACATATATATGTTATTTTAAGATTTTAAGAAAATTTGTGTTATTTTAAATTGTTAGACGTATTTATGCTTAATGTTTTAGTTTGTTAGATCAATTTGAAGTATTATTAATTTATTATGCATGAAAATTTAATTTACTATTTATTTGTTAATTTAAAATTATATTAAACCCGGCTCGGCCCCCTCAACCCGTGACCTGTACAGTTCAATTTTTACCTGGATGAACCCGAACCCGTTAAGACCCAACCTGTAACCGGCTCGGACCGTAACCCGTACGGGTCCAAAAAATATTGGCCCGGCCCACCCGTTAAACACCTTTAACCTCAACCAAACATACTAACATAATCCATAACATCATTCAAACTTGTTCCAATCATCAAAACACCTCAAACAACATCAAATTACTCAAAACTCATCGAATTCATGGCTAAGTTTCCAAAACTTCCGAAATATACTCTCGATCAAAAGTCCTACCAAACGACATCCGAATAACCTTAAATTTTCCACTCACCTCCCAAATCACCTAACGAAGCTACAGTAACTCTCGAAATTCCATTCCGACCCTTGGATCAAAATCTCACTTATCAACCAGAATTCGTCAAAATACTAACTTCGCCAATTCAAGCCTAATTCTACACATGATCTCCAAAATCACTTCCGATCACACTCCTAAGTCCTAAATCATCCTCCAAAGCTAACCAAATCACCGGAAATTCCATCTGAACCCTCTAACGCATAAGTCAACATCCGATTGACTTTTCCAAACTAGCTTTCCTTAAAGAGACTAAGTGTTCTATTTTCTTCTAAAATCAATCCAAATCAACTCGTTCACACAAGATACTGATAATGAAGCATAAAAGAGTAGAAGATAGAGAAAACGAAGTGGTTACTCATGAGACGACGGGTCGGGTCGTCACATCCTTCCCAACTTAAACAAACACTCGTCCTCGAGCATACCCAAAGTTGTTCTAGAAGCCAACCAATAGCTAAATAACTTTACATTGCATATACCTGAGGGTGATCCCCCGTCACCCTATCTCACATAGGTTCGATTACACAGTGTCACTGCTAGTTCATAATCCAATGACAAAATACATAAGTTACCCCTCGAACTATGACCCAAATCCCTGTTACACACTTTCTAGGAACGAATATTAGTTTACACACCCAATCTTTTCAAAGTGTATCTAATACACACTATTTTTCCTACGTAGATAGTGTGTGTTTTTCCAACGAATGACTTGCGTGAACAGAAGCATTTTGTGTTTAATGTTTTTTTTTAAAATTTTAAATTGAGTCATCTTCTTCTTTTTTTAAAATTCTGCCATATCTACTCCTTGAGCTCCACCACCCGATCTCCTTCTTCTCAAATAGACATACCACGATTTCTCATATATCTTCTCGTTGCAGAGAAGCTTAACTTGAGCTTTACCCATGGCGAAGTCAAATTTTTAGGGACTGAGAAATTTTCAAATTTCTTCCAACCATTAAAGCTTAGCGCAAGTCTAATGGATGATTTTTTAAATAGCGGACTTGTGGCGATGACAGTTAATGGTGGTTGAACTTTTAAGAAGTGAAATGGAAAATGAGTTGGATCTGGGCTCAAAAATTTTGATTCAATTTCAGCATAAAAGATGGAATTTTGGGTGTATTTTCTGGTTCTTTTGTTAGCTAATGGTAGCTTTATTATTATGTAAAAGATGGAGGAGAAGGCTATGGTATTTGATGGTGACATAGGAGGAAGATGAGGGGTATGATTGTAATTTTAATTATTTTACCTTTTAAATAACACGTGTCACTGTTTGATTGGTGCATGTTGTTAAACATATTCTGCAAAATTGATTAAGAAAAGAATGATGTGCCTTGGATACACTCTGAAAGGTTGGGTGTGCAAAGTAATATTCGTTCCCAAAAAGTGTGTAACAAAGATTTGGGTCATTGTTACGGTAACTTATGTATTTTGCGTAATCCAATCTAGCCCACAAACCTTTGAACCACATTTCCATTCCGAAATCATACACAAGTCCAGAACCTCCCATCTATATTCAGAACAAGTTCGAATTTGCTGTAATAATCCATACCTGCAAACTCAAACACATGTAACGATAACTCCCATTAACAGCAGCTGCACACAAGGCCGAATACCGGTAGAAAACCTCTTAACGACTAAAGTTTCTTTCCAATACTTTTACATATACTGCAACTGATAACTAAAACACGCAGTAAGCTATCACCATTTCTTATATCAATCATTCATGAAACCCCTTCACCTTTGGCAAATAGTACATCAAATTTCTAAGTCGAAGCTCGATATTATCCCTCCAACATACTGAAATCAAATCTGCTCGTACTCATTAAAGATCCCAACGATCTTATCCAATCAATAAACTACTCTGGTGACATTACACACTAATACAAGACTGAGCCACAACTCGCACAATACACGCACCAATAAGCAACAATCTGAACATATTCAATTCATGAAAATGACTCAAATGAAAGAGTTGTACTTCAAACTCTCCAGTACCACCACAAAACAAGACGGAGAACATGTCTCCCATCATAGAGATAGAACATACGAATCTAACCCACAACATCATACATCCGCATAACTTCTCCCCAATGCATGACCTCATCTAGTACAAACTAGTTAGGCAATAAGCCACCTCGTACATAATCAAAAGTCTCATATGATGCCACAAAGTGCTAATAGGCTACCGATTAAAATGTGGTACAAAAGGAAGACGAACTCTAGAAGGAACTACCTAACTTATGCACTAATATATGCTCTCCTTAGAAAAATCAGAAGCAAGGCATACAAAAATAGCATATAGAGAACTATGCTCAATATCACACTGTTGCGGCTCGCAACCCGATTCAAATAACACACTCATGGTGGTGTGCCACCCGATCTACACATAACACTCACCTAAAGCGGTGTACATCGAGCTAAATTGCTCATAAACATCATTTCTACGCAAATCCTCAACACATATTCTCAAACCATCTCACAACTCACACGGCACAATATATCACTACATAAAATATCTGACAACAAAATAACACCCTAGCTCCTCCTCCATAAGGAGCGCATCACTGAGATGAACCCGTTTCGCCTGACATAGAGCCCATATTCACATTTGAATCCATCCACCGACCTCAAGCTGATTCTGATCGCACTAAACTAGGTTAATTACATTTCAAAGGTCCCTAACAACTCACCTTCCGCTTGTAGCACATAAGAACATCCGTCATAGTCGAAGAAATCATCCGTAGTTCACAACTCAATAGATTGAGTGCCCTCCGGGCATATTTTCTCAATTCAACGATATTATCACAACCTCCATACTCGGTTCAAGTCTTCAATCAATCAAGTGACTAATTGTGATACTTACACAATCCTCCTGTGGGACACCCTTCCACAACCAACCATTACGAATAACTGGGTCGTACCTCCAAACCACCGACCGCACTAATGCTGAAAAGCGATCAAGAATCATTAACCAGGGTGTAAATACTTTTCACAAAACACCACTCTCAGGTGACGCTAAAGACAATACTGATTTACTTTAAACGTCGAGACTTCTTCCCTGCTCATCCGAGCTCGTGACATCCTTGTCCATACTGAGTTGTTACCTATATCTTCATTTCAAATTCCATGCCACTCATTGCACCCAACATGCCAACATACGATAGAACACGCTCTTCATCACAACTTTGGAACCATTATAAAACTTTCTACTTAACCCACTTTAGAAGAACCATAGCAACACACAGGTGAATCCTCATAAATGTAGAATATGCAAATCTCTATGTAGTGGTCCAACCCACCATGACCTTTCGGGGATCCTCCTACACGTAACATGCCCATAATAATGGAATACTCTTGAATAACATCAATTACGACGCACGACAGGCCGTACCTGTACCGCCACAAATCACACGCGTAACTTGATCATGTTGACGGAATTGATCTCTACCACCAATATGCCAACATATATATGGCTAACCTATCCATCTTCTTTCGACTTACCCTGATTGCCTTAGGAATAATAGTAACTATATTCAACATATAACACCATCCATCCGCACTCATCCCGAGTGAATTTGAATCACGAGACCATGTTGTATCACGTCCCACGAACCATTTTGTACCTTTCAACTGCTATATCTCAAGTCGAAACATCATAGAACATTCTACAAATTCTGAACCATTACCTGCACCTTCCTGATAGTGCTACATGGAAGCCCATAATTAATATAGAAAAATTACACATCTTGACCTCTCCCAAAGGAGACTCAGTTCTAATCACATATACAAATTCAAGATACCCAATTGTCACATGTCGAATCTCGAACAGTACTATTCTCGAGAGTCATTTACTCTATTTAACTGCATTTATCCTGATCTAATGAACAGAACCACCTGTGCCTCGTTTGCACTCTGACACCGCAAGATATGACCTCGTCATAATGCAAACAAAAATCTTCCTACTCCATGCACCGAGCATTCTTCACCAACAACAGCTTAAGTCATCCTGTGATTCTTACACATCTATTAAGCACCATATCACCTTTGTCAAAATTTTCCTTCACTCGAGCCATCCTCGGCTCAATTTCTGCAACCAGAACTAATTCGCCAGCATGTCTTAAATCAGAACCAACATAGCACATAATCGTACATTTAGCTAATCAATAAAAACCTCCCCAACTTGGCTCGAAACCATAGATCAAAACACACGATAACTCATAACGCATATACTCTATTGCTGCCTTAATACCAAAGTGATATTATACTCAATTCTTCATAAGCTTGTGGAAACACAAATTATCTAGAATTTTTAACTTTTCTGCAAATCTTGCATTCACTCACACAACAGTTAAGCCCACTCTCTAGACGATCCAATATAGATTTCAACACATTTTCTTCACTTGTAAATGAGATCTCCTAACATACACATAAGGATCACACCACTTTAGAATACTCCGCAGGAGATAACCCACCTGTTTCGTCTCAATATAACATCTATGTATATCCCCCACCGTCATACACATTACAAAGCCACTAAGTCTTCCTTAGTCTGAACTCATGCAGTATCATGAAATTTACTCCACTCTCAACTGGAAACATGAAAAGATTCTTCACGCGCTCATAACTCGGGGCTATTCCTCGAATCACGATAGAAATCAAACACTTAATAGTTCTTCTATCATCCATCAGACCTTCATCGTCACTTCTAAGTCACATAAATATATCTCGCAGTATTAACATACTCATCACGTGGCTATCCAACCGACATTTTCACTAATTGGGACATTATCGAACGTATAAGTTCGAAACACTTGCTCACACAATCAGCACCTCGGTGCTCAAGCCATAGGCCAAGATACAGCCTCAAGTCCTCCAGACTGGACTAACATAAACTCATAGAGATTACGTCTCGCCCCTTGATCGGTGAATCACAAGCCATCAAGGCACTTTTGATACCAAGCGCTCATGCGCGCATACAAACGCGTGCAAGGAATTTCAAGAGTTTTCTTTCAAACTGAATCAAGGACGCACGATAAGAATTAAAGAATGTGATATTTTTCCTAATGGTTCTGCAGCCCCTCGAGGATAAATATAGATGTTTCCGTACCAAGCCGTGAGACTCTACTAAACCTGCTCATGACTCGTGAGACCAAGTAACGTAGGCTCAGATGCCAACTTGTCATGACCCAAAATCGGACTCGGTCGTGATGGCAACCCTCTTGGGGACAGGGCCAACCAATTAAATCCAATTCATCTTTTGAAAAATAGTTTGAACATGAATAAACAACTACAATATGACTTAATAATATAATTTAGCGGAAGTACAACCCATCACAGCCTAGTCGGGGTGTCACAAGTCACGAGCATCTATTAGAATGTAAATCCACTACAAGGTCTAAAATATACAAAACCATAATAATGAACAAAAGAGAGAAATATGGTGTTGCGGGCGCTGGCAGTCACCTCCTTACTCATGTAACTTTGCCTATGATCGGCCAAAACCCGCTACCAGGTGAATAGATACTTGCACCTGCACACGAGGTGCAGGTAGTAAAGTGAGTACTCCAACTCAGTTAGTAATTAAGGTAAATAACAACCGATAGGTGAGAAATCATGTTTGGCAATATTTATGCTATATAGAAGCAGTGTAAACCCTTTTTAGAAAAATAGTGAAGCTGTGAAATCTTTAGCGAAACACCTTTACCCAGTTTAAAACATCTTTTAAAAAGGACATTTTTCAGCGGTTACGCAAACGAATGCAAAACGAATAGTGCATTTAAGCACAGAATCTCCGCCCCGCAGGCACAATACTCAGTTATCAAGGAATGCCAGAATATCTGGTCTATAGTGCAAGAAGCAACATAAAAGAAAAGATGATAGCTGCCAAATACGACAATGTATACACATCAACTAGTACCGGTACCGCTGCGGCGTATAACACACTCCATATATCACTGCGACTTGCAGCCCGATCCATTTATCATCGACGACGCTACTGGGGGTATGCAAACTCCGGGAGGGGTCCCATATGGCCCAAGCAAAATAATAAGCCATCTCGTGGTATCAACTAGGCCCTCGGCCTCATATCAATATCAATACAATACCACTGCGGCACGCATCCCGATCCTTTATTTAGTCCAGAATCACATAAGCTCTTTCGGGCACATTAACATATAAATATTCAGCCCAAACTTCATTAGAAATATTATTTAAGTTTCAAGTTTGAGAAAAAGTGGCTGAGTTTGAAACATAGTATTAAATACTAGGACTATGTTCAATAATACGTAAGAATGGTAAGAAACCAGTATAGAAATCCCTGAGGGATTCAATCAATTGGCACGAAGCCCAAATATAGAAACAACTCAAATTATAATGATAATAAGTGAAATTCAATTAAATACCCAGTATACTCATCTACTAGGACGGATCAAGTCACAATCCCCAATGGTGCTCTACCCCATGCTGCTATCCGGCGTGCAAGTCACCTCAATACAACATTACGAAGTGCAAATATGGGGTTTTCAAACCCTCAAAATATTATGTACAATCATTACTCACCTCAAGGCGGCCAAAATCCTATCTCGTTATGCCATTGCCTCTCAAATCAACCTCCTCGCACGTCGAATCTGATCAGAACCACAACGAATACATCATAATATGCCTATGGAACAATACCCAATCGAAAACAATAAAAAATAGCAAAAATCTCGAAATAGAAATATTTGAGCCCCAAGACCACTTCTCGATTTCCAGAAAATTTTACATCAACGAATTCCTTATCTCGCCACGAGTTTATAGATACGAAAATTATCCAATTTCGACACCATTTGTTCCTTCAAATCATCATTTCATAATTTTGAAAGATTCCACAATTTTCGTCCCTAATTCCATCCCGAATCACGAATTAAATAATGAATTCAATGATAGATTCATGTACTCAACCCAAATTTGAGTTAGAATCACTTACCCCGATGAATTTCTTGAAAAGCCTTCAAAAATTCGCCAAAATTCGAGCTCTCTAGGGCAAAATATCAAATAAAATCCAAAATCTTGTATTTATAGAGTAACCCCCATATTTCCATCTCCACGGGCCGCATAAAAACGACCGTTGCCGCGCGAAAACTAGCGGGGTCCGTGCAAAGATGACAGCGGCCGCACCAGTGTTCTCTGTAGTGACAGGCTTTAGAATTTTGGCCACAACTTTTGCTACAAATGTTCAAATGCCTATTTTAATATGTTTCTCAAAATTATATTCATAGAGCGACAACTTTCATTTTTGAATCATCTCAAAATTCCTTAGGTATCAAAATATATGAGCTTCCTAAGTCGGATCAGTGGCTTAGCTCCTTTATCGCGGACCGCATAAGCACGACCGCGTCCGCGAAGCCTCTCAGCACGGCGAGCGCAAATACGACAGGGGAACGCGCTCGTGGGTTTAGGGATTCGACCCTCCAGATCTCCAACAGCTATATTTTAGCTTAAAGACACCCCGGGACCCATTCGGAATACACCCAAGGCCCTCGGGACCTTAATCAATCATACCAACATAATCCATAACATCATTCAAACTTGTTCCAATCATTTAAACACCTCAAACATCATAAAATTACTCAAGACTCATCGAATTCATGCCTAAGTTTCCAAAAACTTCTGAAATACACTCTTGATCAAAAGTCCGACCAAACAACATCCGAATAACCTGAAATTTTACACACACACTCCCCCTCCAAATCATCTAATGAAGCTACAACAACTCTCAGAATTCCATTCCGATACTTGGATCCAAATCTCACCTATCAACCGGAATTTGCCAAAATACTAACTTCGCCAATTCAAGCCTAATTCTACATCGGACTTCCAATTACTTTCGATCACACTCCTAAGTCAAAAATCATCCCCCGAAGCTAACCGAATCACCGAAAATGACATCCGAGCCCTCTAATGCATAAGTCAACATCCGATTAACTTTTTCAAACTAAGCTTTCCTTAAAGAGACTGAGTGTCTCATTTCCTTCTAAAATAAATCCGAACCAACTCATTCACACGACACTGATAATGAAGCATAAAGGAGTAGAAGATTGAGAAATCAGAACAGTAACTCATGAGACGTCGGGTCGAGTTGTCACAACATTCTAGCAAAGAAGATTATCCGAGCAAGTTATTATCTACTCACCATGGAGCGAGATTGTATCAGCTTTGTGTGCAAATGTCATCAATGCCAAGTACACGTAGATTTGATTCATTCTCTGATATCTGAATTACATACAATGTCTGCACCTTGGTCTTTTGTTGCATGGGGCATGGATGTCATTGGTCCAATTGCGCCAGCAGCATCTAATGGACACAAGTTCATCCTGGTGGCCATCGATTATTTCACCAATTGGGTTGAAGCTCAAACTTTTAAGTTTGTGACCAAGAAAGCGGTGGTCGATTTCATGCACTCAAATATCATCTGTCGGTTCAGGATCCCAAAGGTGATCATTACAGATAATGATGCTAATCTCAATAGTCATTTGATGAAAGAGCTATGCCAACAGTTTAAGATTACTCATTGCAATTCTACCCCATACCGCCACAAGGTGAATGGAGCAGTCGAGGCAGCTAATAAGAACATAAAAAAGATACTTCAAAAAACGGTGGAGGGTTCCAGGAAGTGGCATGAAAAGTTTCCATTTGCATTGTTGTGTTATCGCACTACTGTTCATACTTCAGTAGGGGCAACTCCTTATTGTTGGCATGTGGCATAGAAGTAGTGATACCCTCAGAAGTTGAAATTCCATCCCTTCGGATCATCGCTAAAGCCGAAATTAATGATGATGAGTGGGTCATAACCCGCCTGGGGCAATTGAGTTTGATCAATGAGAAAAGGTTGGCAGCTGTATGTCATGGCCAGTTGTATCAAAAGAGAATGGCTAGAACATAAAACAAGAAGGTGCATCCATGGAAGTTTGAAGTGGGTCAACAAGTATTGAAACGTATTCTTCCATATCAGGCTGAATCAAAAGGCAAGTTCGCCCTGAATTGGGAGGGGCCGTTCACTGTAACTAGAGTGTTGACCAGTGGCTCTTTGTATTTAACAGATATAGAAGGCAATTGTGTAGACATGGCTATTAATTCCGATGCAGTCAAAAGATATTATATATGATTTCTCTGGTTTAAATTGTCTTTGTTTGTACTTGGCATGTTCTGAAGATTGGAATGACGAAACATTTTGTTCTGCTATCCAAATACTTTATCCTTTGAGCCTTTTTTTTTCATACCCCTCTTTTGAAATCAGTGGCAATGTTTAGAAATGTAGTCACAAAAAACGAGTAAAGGAAAAGAGAGAAAAGAAAAGAGAAGTAAAGAAAAGAAAAGGAGAGAACATCAAAACAACAAAAAGAGAAAAAGGAAGTAAGAAAAAAAGAGAAAGAAAAGAGAGAGAAAAGAGAAAATTACAGCAACAAAGTAATTTCTATGTCACGAATGTTTGACGTGATTCCTTTTAAGGATATGTAGATAGCCTCACGGTTCGGTCCCATCAAAATGAAATTTCAAAAGTCCCTAAGCAAAGAAACTGGGGTTGAAGT
The DNA here is from genome assembly GCA_034376525.1 of Nicotiana benthamiana. Lineage (NCBI taxonomy): Eukaryota > Viridiplantae > Streptophyta > Magnoliopsida > Solanales > Solanaceae > Nicotiana > Nicotiana benthamiana. Next base: position 23,006,468 of record CM067324.1, on the reverse strand, counting down.
TGTTGTAAGAAATCTGATTTCAAAAGTTATAATTTTGAACCCCATTGAGTTTTTTTTGAGCCTTTTAATACCCTTTCTTTCGAGTTTAGTTTGCTTGTTTTGTTGCTCAAACGCTTCCACCATCTTTCTAATGCAAATTTCTATCTTCTGTTATATCTAGTCATTTTTGTTTAGTCTGTTTTCCTTTTATAGTCCTTTTCCTATCGACTCCAGTGGCATGACATGCACGGGTAATTCTCAACCTGGTTTGGTTTTTTTTTAAAAAAAAAATAGTTTAGTCATGAAGAAATTTTGAGGATGATATGGACATTTGAGGGAAACAAGTAAAGGGATGTTGAGATCACTTCAAGCCTGAATTGTGTGAAACTAGGGCAGATAGAATATAAAGAAACACTATTGAAATGCATCATTCCACATCAGGTTGAAGCTAAAGGCAAGTTTCCCCAGAATTGGAAAAAGTCGTTCATGGTAACGAGAGTGTTGTCCAATGGTGCTTTGTATTTAACACATATAGAAGGCAAATATGCAGAAATGACTATCAACTCTGATGCGGTCAAAAGATATTATGTATGATTTCTTTAGTTAAATTGTATTTGTTTGTACTGAGCATGTTTTGAAGATTGGAATGACGATATTTTGTTCTACTATCTAAACACTTTATCCTTTGTTACCCCATTGAGCCTTATTTATTTTCTTTCATACCTCACTTTTTGAAATCAGTAGCAAAGATCAGAAACGCAAGCATGAAAGATAAGTAAAGGAAAAGAGAGAAAAGAAGAAAAAAAATAATGAAAATGGAAAAAAAGAAGAAGGGAAAAAAGGAGTAGAAAAGTGAAGAAAAAAAAAGAGAATAATGAAACAACAAAAAGAGAAAGAAGGAAGAAGGAAGAGAAAAAAAAGAGAAAGAAAAGACAGAGAAAAGAGAAAATCACATGAACTACGTTCTACCTGATTCCTTTTATAGATATGTAGGAAGCCTTACGCTTCGGTCCCATTAAAATAAAAATCCAAAAGTCCCCATGCAAAGAAACTGGGGCAGAAGTTGCGGCTATTGTAAGAAATCCGATTCCAAACGTTGTAATTTTGAACCCGGTTGAGTTGTTTTGAGCCTTTTGATACCCTTTCTTTCTAACCACATCCAAAAGCCAACATTACTGTCCAGAAAAAGACCTTCCGGTCAGTCTTCAAGAGATGCGAAGGCGCGCAACTAGAGGTGAATCATATCTGGGGCAACACTCCGATCCAGCGAGGAAAATATAAAAATGAGAGTCTTATTGGTGAAAACCTTCATGGACATCTTGGGGCCACTGTAAGTTGATAGAAAGAACAATATGGGAGAGGCTTGATGGTGAAAACCCTTCGGGCACCACAAGTCAAATAAGGATCGTGAATCAGATTGAAAAATTGGAGCATTGAAGCCTAGTTTCACGGCGAAGAGGTGCAATAAGAGTTGAACATTTGACTTGCTTGATAACCCACAGGTGCATGTCATGGTCATTGACGTTGGTATCCACATCTGATATGTTTCTACTTTGTAATTTTATTGTTAGGAATCATCCATTTCCACTGTCCTTTACTATGTTTCTTTTGTCTTGTTCACTTCCTTTTCATGAGTTTGTTTGGTCAGAACAAGTGAGAAATAAATTTATAATTTGCCACCAGCTTTCCAATTGCACAAAACGAGATCTGGCTAGCACATCAAAGTGGCATAACTCAGGAAAGAACAATGTGTGCACTGAGTTGGTAACAATCAACATGTTTGGGGGTTCATGTGAAATACAATGGTTTGGAATATATCAGTTCATGAAGAATGCAACAGATGGAGGGTTAGGGCGAACGTATCAAAGGTATTTTCTGTGATAAGATTGACAAAGAAAGTGGTTAACCAGTGACAATCAAGGTCTTCCAAACAGAAATCAAAGTTATCATGGAAAGTGAAGGAGCAATAGACCTCAAGTCCAAGACCAGTGGTTTAAGTCAATAAAGAAAAACATATGCACTGAGTGTGTGGCAATTGACGTGCTTTGCGATTCACGTGAGACACAAAGATTTGGTAAATGTCGGTTCATGAGCAATGCAACAAATAGAGGGTATTGGTTTGAATGGAGAAGAGGTATTTTCGGTGATAAAGGTGGCAGAAAAAGTGGTTAGTCAATAAACAAGCAAGGTCGTCGAGTGGGAATCAGTTATCATGGGAAGTAAAGGAGCAATTGCTCTCAAAGTCAAGGCCAAAAACCAACCACCATATTTTAAACTGACAAGATTTTTCTTTGATTTGAAACAGGGCAGAAAATTTTGTTTATTTCGGAGAAACCCTCCATAAGGAAAATCAAGCACCAGACAGGTTTGACCGTCAATTCTCAGGACCCTCTCGGAAAATGGGACCTACTTTAAAATCAAAGCAACCATGAGTAATAAAATCTTGCATAAATGTACCCTAAAAGAATATAAGTTAGTTTCAAAGTTTTCATGCTTGAGATAGGATTCAATTAGGAGTTTTCAGGACCCTCTTCGATAATTGGGTGTAGTTTTAAGACTTTCGTAGATAACAAGAATTAGCAGAAGTCATACCTTCATAACATATAATTTAACTTTAAAATTGTCATTTAACTAGGAGTTTTCAGCACTCCCTTGGATACCGGGATCTAGCTTTCAAATTTGTAGTGATATTTGGTAACATGATGCATTTAACAATCACAGATGTGCCCAGCCACCAAACTGGGGCAGAAGTTTTTTTATGTTTTGTCTATTTTGTTGAAATCAGGTGCCCACCAGGAGAATAAGGTAATACAGTTCAAGTTTTGGCAATCAGGCACGCACCTGGAGAACAAAGGAATACGGTTCAAGTTTCGGCAATCAAGCGCTCACCTGGAGAATAAGGGAATACAACTCAAGTTTTTGGCAATCAGGCGCCCACCTAGAGAACAAGGGAATACAGTTCAAGTTATTGGTAATCAGGCGCCCACCTGGAGAACAAGGGAATACATTTCAAGTTTTAGGCAATCAAGCACCCACATGGAGAACAAAGGAATGTAGTTCAAGTTTTGGAAATCAGGCGCCCACCTGGAGAACAAGGGAATACAATTCAAGTTTTAGGCAATTAAGCGCCCACCCAGAGAACAAGGGAGTACAGTTCAAGTTTTTAGCAATCAAGCGCCCACTTGGAGAACAAGGGAATATAGTTCAAGTTTTTGGCAATCAGGGGCTCACCTGGAGAACAAGGGAATACAGTTGAAGTTATTGGCAATCAGGCACCCACCTGGAGAACACAGGAATACAGTTGAAATTTTTGGCAATCACGCTCCCACCTGGAGAACAAGGGAATACAGTTCAAGTTTTTGGCAATCGGGCACCCATCTGGAGAGCAAGGAATACCGTTCAAGTTTTTGTCAATTAGGCGCTTACTTGGAGAACAAGGGAATATAGTTCAAGTTTTCGCAATCAGGCGCCCACCTGGAGAATAAGGGAATACAGTTCAAGTTTTTGGAAATCAGGCGCCCATATGGAGAACAAGGGAATAAAATTCAAGTTTTTGGCAATCAGGCGCTACCTAGAGAACAAGGGAATATAGTCTCAAGTTTTGGCAATCAGGAGCCCACCTAGAGAACAAGGGAATACAGTTTAAGTTTTGGCAGTCAGGCGTCTGACTGGAGAACAAGGGAATACCATTCAAGTTTTTGACAATTAGGCGTCCACATGGAGAACAAGAGAATACAACTCAAGTTTTTGGCGATCAGGCACCCACCTGGAGAACAAGGGAATATAGTTCATGTTTTTGGAAATCAGGCGCCCACCTGGAGAACAAGGGAATATAGTTCAAGTTTTTGGCAATCAGGCGCCCACCTAGAGAACAAGGGAATACGGTTCAAGTTTTGGCAATCGGGCGCTCACTTGGAGAACAAGGGAATACGGCTCAAGTTTTTGGCAATCACGTGCACACCTGGAGAACAGGGTGTTGAAACACGTTCTCAAGTCGCTAAAACTAAATGTGTGTTCATTTATGTAGGTTTTGATAAATGACAAACCGACGCGCATGGAACATCGACATATGCCAAAGTCCAAGAACATGAGAAACAAAGAGCAAGATCAAGAATATAAAACAAAGTTATAAATGAGTCACTTTATAGTGTGATCTTGATCCGACAACTTATTCTAGTCTTGGCTTCTCTCGTAAAATCATTTTCTTGCATCATTGGGTTAAACCAAAATGATTTTCATACATTTTCATTTTAGCCAAAATGATTTTCAAACATGTTTTTCAAAACTGGGCATAAATAATCGATTATGTATTTCTTATAATCAATTATGTTGAGGCAGTGTATAACCGGATTTTCAAAGCAACGAAATAATCGATTATGTCTATTCTAATAATCGATTATGTTGAGGCAGTGTATAACCGAATTTTCAAAACAACGAAATAATCGATTATGTCTCTTCTAATAATCGATTATGTTGAGGCAGTGTATAACCGGATTTTTCAATACAACGAAATAATCAATTATGTCTCTTAGGTAATCGATTATGTTAAGACCGCTGCCAACGTTTTTTTAAATCGCTGAAATATAATCGATTATACACAAGGCTATAATCGATTATGCTTGCACAGAATCTGTTTCCGATTTTTTAACGTTTACTGATAATCGATTATGTAACTTGAATAATCGATTATTATGCTTAAAATCCGCATATGATTTTTGAACGATCTGCAGATAATCGATTATGTAGATCATATAATCGATTATGCAAGCACAAAATCAGCAATTAGTGATTGGCAATTATGCAACGGTCTTGGTGACTTTGAGCACTATAAATACACCTCAAAATCACTCTTTTAAGTACAACAACTGATTACATTCTTGCTAAAGCTTACATACTCTCATATCAACCATTTTATATTCATTTCATAGCTTTTTGAGAGCCAAACTTTTGGCTAAGTTGTTGTGTTCTTGAGCGTATTGTTTTTACTCATATCTACTCTATAAAGAGAGTCTTGTCTTGAGTGCTAAGTGTTTGTACACACTTGAAGGGATATTCTAATCCCTTGTTGTAAGAAGGAAAAGTAGTTCCTTGGTTTGAAGTCTTGAGGTGCGGCATCCTCGAGCAGGTTGAAGTCTTGTAGAGTGTATATCTACGAGCAAGTGTAACGGTTTGCTAGGCACCCGTAAGCTTAACAAAGTTAGTGTAAAACTCGAGAGAGTCTCTCGGGGACTGGACTAACCACACGTTGTGGTGAACCAGGATAAAATTCAGTGTGTTCTCTCATTATCATTTTAATTACTGCACTTACGTTATTCCTGCAATTTTTAATTCCGCAAATTTACATTGTTTTTTATTATAACTCTATTCACCCCCCCCCTCTAGCGTTAAGCATATATTCTAACAGTTGGTATCAGAGCCTAACTCTCTGAAAGACTTAACAGTTTGAGAGAAACAATCCATGGCTTCTACTCGTAACATTAATGCAGGACTAGGTGAAGGACAATGCTTCACAAGGCCACCACTCTTTGATGGCACAAATTATACTTACTGGAAGGAGAGGATGAGGATTTTTATTCAATCAAACAACTTGCAATTGTGGAAAATCATATAGAATGGAGAACAACTTCCAACTAAAAAGATTGGAGATGAACTCGTCCCAAAGTCGGAAGACGAATACGATATGGACGATATCAGAAAGGTGGAATATAATGCAAAGGCCATCAACATACTATTCTGTGCTGTAAATCCCGATGACTATCAGAAAATCTCATGTTGCACCACGGCTAAGCAAATGTGGGATAAATTGGAGATCACCTACGAAGGTATGGACCAGGTAAGAGAAGCTAAAATAGATTTTCTAACCCACGAATATGAACTTTTTCATATGAAGGAAAGCGAGAAGATAGACGATATGTTCGAACGATTTTCAAAAATCGGTAATGATCTTCATGCTCTCAAGAAGACCTTCACGGATAGGGAGCTTGTCCGTATAATTCTTCGAAGTCTCACTCCGAAATGGCGCTCCAAAGCCGACGCTATTCAAGAGTCAATCGACATTACAAATGTCACAATCGACGGGCTTAGAGGTAATCTCAAAACCTATGAATCTACTATTCTCAACCCTCCTTTGGATGATCAAAGGAAGCGAAGAATCGCCCTCAAGGCAAGCACGGCTCGACCTCAAAATGATGAGGATTCAACGACGAAGATAACGAGTTCGGACTCGTTATTAGGAAATTTCACAAGTTCATGCGAAAGGAGTATGAACGAAAAGGTAAGCGACAAGGAGACCAATTAAAGTGCTATGGATGCGGAGAAATCGGGCACATAAAATCAAATTGTCCAAATATCAAAAAGGAGAAGAAACCCGTCAAGAAACAAAGAGCATACATCTCTTGGGGAGGCGACTCCGGAGACGAATCAAGTGATGGAGAAGGAAACGAGACCGCAAACTTGTGTCTTATGGCACACGAAGAAACTCAAAATGAGGTATGCACTTCTTCTAAGAACTATTTCACTTTAGAAGAAATGCAAGATGCATTTGATGAGTTGTATAAAGAGTTTATTAGCGCTTCTAAATCTATAAAAGATTTAAGAAAACAATTTTCTTCAAAAGAAAAAGATTTTTGAAAAACTTACTCTTGAAAATGAGAAATTAAAAGAGGAAAACAAGTTTTATGGCAAAAGAAGCGCCGATAAACCCGAAAGCTCAAATAAGGATTGTACTTCTTGCAAATCTCTAAAGGAAGAAGTAGAAAGTCTTAGAAGCACTTTGCACAAATTCAATTCTTCACACAAAAATCTCAATGAAGTGCTTGTAAATTTAAAATCCACTAAGCACGGTATAGGCTTTAAACACGAGCCAAAAGAAAAAGTTGAGTCCATTCCTAAACCACCTAAGACTCAACTTAGGCAAAACAAAATAAATGTCAACACTCAACCTAGAAATTTTAATCCTAGAATTGCAACTCATCCTAGAACAAGTGCTAGGAGAAATATTGGAATGTATAGACCTCCTAGACAAGATTTTCGAAAACCACATCAAAACTATATTTCTAAAAATGTAGAACACTAGAAGAAACGTTGGCATGTATAGACCACCTAGACAAGATTGTCGAAAACTACATCAAAACTATGTTCCTAAAAATAGAGTGAATAAATTTAGACCCCCAAATTATTATCATCCTAGAAGAATGCACAATCCGAATGTCATTTGTCATTATTGCAATAAAATTGGACATATTGCTCCCGCATGCTTCACTAGACATAGACATTTCACTACAGGACAATCACACCAATATGTTGCACCTAACGCACAAGGACCCAAAATGGCTTGGGTACCAAAATCTCATTAATTTGTTTTGTAGGTGTGTTTGAAGGGATCAAGTGTACTTTGGTACCTTGATAGTGGATGCTCCAAATATATGACCGGGGATGCATCAAAATTCCTTCAACTAAAACCCACGGAAGGAGGAAATGTTATTTTTGGAGACAATAACAAAGGAAAAATTATCGGCATTGGATCGGTCGGTAAGGACGAATCCTCCTCCATTAAGCAAATTTTGCTAGTTAAAGGTCTTAAACATAATTTCTTGAGCATAAGTCAATTATGTGACAAGGAAAATCTTGTATTGTTTGACTCCGAAGAATCCTTGGTTATCCATCGTAGTGATTTCAAAATTATTCTTCGTGGTATTAGAATGGACAATATCTATATGGTCGATCTTGAAAATTCTTCATCAAGTTTTGTAAATTGCCTTATGAGTAAAGAAGACGACATGTGGTTATGGCATCGTAGAGTAGCTCATGTAAATATGAATCTTTTAAACAAACTAGTTTCACAAGATTTAGTCATTGGTCTTCCAAACATGAAGTTTGAAAAAGATTCTATTTGTGATTCATGCCAAAAAGGGAAACAAACAAAGGCTTCTTTCAAATCCAAAAATGTTGTTTCAACCACTAGACCTTTACAACTTCTACACATGGACCTTTTCGGACCTTCTAGAATTAAAAGTCATGGTGGTAATCTTTATGCTTTTGTTATAGTTGATGACTATTCTAGATTTACATGGACGTTATTTCTTGCTCATAAAAGTAATGCCTTTCAAGCTTTTAAAAGTTTTCTTAAACGTGTTCAAAATGAAAAGAACACAACCGTCACTTCCATAAGAAGTGATCATGGGGGAGAGTTCGATCAGAATATCTTCGCGGATTTTTGTGACGAACTCGGTATTGAATATACCTTTTCGGCTCCACGTACACCACAACAAAATGGAGTGGTAGAACGTAAAAATTGATGTCTCGAAGAGATGGCTAGAACCATGCTCGATGAGGCCGAAATTCCTAAATATTTTTGGGCGGATGCCGTGAGTACCACAAACTATGTTTTAAACAGAGCTATCATTAGACCGATACTCATGAAAACTCCCTATGAACTCTATAAGGGAAGGAAACCAAATCTTTCCCATCTTAGAGTCTTCGGTTGTAAATGTTTTATTCACAACAACGGAAAAAATAACTTGGGAAAATTTGACGCTAAATCTGATGAAGGAATTTTTCTTGGTTACTCATCGCGTAGCAAAGCATATAGAGTTTTTAATAATCGAACCAAAACTGTTGAGGAATCTCCTCATGTAGTATTTTGTGAAAATGATGCTCGCTTGGCGAGAAAGGATTCTTGTGTTGATCATGCAGATGCTTTAAAGAAAATCAATCTTCAAGACGAGGTACAAAAGGAGGATCCAAAGGAAGTTCAAGATGAAGTCATGGAACAACCTTCGGAAGAAGTACCACCACAAGAAGAAGAATCGATGATGCCTAAGGCTTGGAGGACGTCTAAAGACCATCCTCTTGACAAGGTAATTGGCAACATCGAGAAAGGGGTAAGTACACGAAACCTTCTTAAAGATACTGTAGGACATATGGCTTTTTTTTCACAAATAGAACCTAAAACCATTTCTGAAGCAATTGGGGATGAGCATTGGACCTTGGCAATGCAAGAGGAGCTTAACCAATTCAAACGTAATGATATTTGGGAATTGGTGCCAAGACCCGATAATCACACCATAATTGGCACGAAATGGGTTTTTCGAAATAAATTAGATGAAATTGGTATAATCACTAGAAACAAAGCTAGGCTAGTTGCTAAGGGATATAATCAAGAACAAGGCATTGATTATGAAGAAACCTATGCACCCGTTGCACGCCTAGAAGCCATTCGTTTATTACTTGCTTTTTCATCATCTATGAATTTCAAATTATTTCAAATGGATGTCAAAAGTGCCTTCCTCAATGGGTTTATTCAAGAGGAAGTGTATGTTGAACTACCCCCGGGTTTTGAAGATTTTACATCTCCCAACCATGTCTTCAAGCTTAAGAAAGCTTTATATGGTCTTAAACAAGCTCCTCGAGCTTGGTATGAACGTCTAAGTAAATTTCTCTTAGACAATGAGTTTGAAAAGGGGAAAGTTGACACCACACTTTTTATCAAAAATAAAAACAATGACATTCTATTAGTTCAAATTTATGTCGATGATATTATTTTGGTGCTACTAATGATTTTCTATGCGAGGAATTCTCTAAGTTAATGACTAGCGAATTCGAAATGTCAATGATGGGTGAGCTAAACTTCTTCTTGGGGCTGCAAGTGAAACAAATGAAAGAGGGAACTTTCATTTGCCAATCCAAATATTGCAAGGAGTTGCTAAATCGTTTTGAAATGAGCAACGCCAAAGCAATGGCCACCCCAAAGAGTACATCCGACCATCTTGACAAAGATGAGAAAGGTAAGGAAGTAGACACCAAGAAGTATCGAGGTATGATCGGATCTCTTCTCTATCTTACTGCTAGTAGATCGGACATCATGTTTAGCGTGTGTTTATGCGCTCGATATCAATCATGTCCGAAGGATTCACACTTAACTGCGGTAAAACGGATTATGAAGTATCTTGTTGGAACAATAAATGTGGGACTATGGTATCCCAAAGATTCTTCATGTCAACTTGTTGGCTATTCCGATTCCGATTTTGCGGGTAGCAAATTGGACCGCAAGAGCACTAGTGGCACTTGCCATTTGCTCGGTAGCTCCTTAGTTTCTTGGTTTAGCAAGAAACAAGTTAGTGTTGTGTTATCCACAACCGAGGCTGAATATATAGCCGCGGGGAGTTGTTGTGCTCAAATCCTTTGGATGAAGCAACAACTCTCGGATTATGGTCTTAGTATTGATCATGTTCCTCTTCGATGTGACAATACTAGCGCCATAAGCTTGACGAAGAATCCTATTCTTCACTCAAGAACGAAACACATAGAAATTAGACATCACTTTATAAGAGATCATGTTCTCAATGGCGATGTCGAAATTGAATTTGTTGAAACCAAAATCAATTGGCCGACATCTTCACAAAGCCTTTAGAGAAAGAGTCCTTTTTCCGCATTCGTAGTGAACTCGGAATTCTTGACTCCACGATGATCTAATTCATGCATTGCATTTGTTTTAAATAATTACTAACTTGAGCGTCGGAGGCGCCTAATTCTTTATTGCAGGTATCGCCCCGAAGACAGGGGGAATTTTCAGGCACTGATAACATGTAATCGATTATTGACTAAGAACAATCGATTATTTCTAACACTCTGTTTGCAGGAATTTGGCAATAATCGATTATCATATATTACTAATCGATTAATTTGAGATTCAGTGTTACAGGTTTTATAATAATCGATTATTTAGGACTGCATAATCGATTATCTTTTATCGTCTCGGCTTTTCGTCACTTCACTGGACTGAAATAATCGATTATCATATTAACCACAATCGATTATTTCCCAAGCCCGGATCCTCATAATACTTACTTTCTTCAAATAATCGATTATCTCCTATCGCATAATCGATTACTTCTCTGCCTACAATTCAAAATATTGGCAATAATCGATTATTCAGCCTCCATAATCGATTAGCAACGGTCCGTGCTTTTAATTTTGTTACCGTTTCTGACCGTTTGGCTTATGAAATCTGCAGCTTTTTTGCTCCATAAATGCCTCACTTCTTCAATTCTATAAATTGGTATGTTCATCCTTCAAATTTCTCACTTCACACTTCACTCTTAGCTTCAAACAATCTTCCAAAGTCTTCTAACTTTTGAAACAACTCCTATTTCTTCATACTAATGGCAAGCAAGCACTCTAAACGCTCTCGTTCTGGCGAACAAATTGCCTCCTCTTCCGCCGCTCCTCCACCCGTTTTCAACTATAAAGACAGCTCTTATTTGCGTTTTGATACTCAACCCGAACTTCTTCGATTTATTGAAAAATTTGAGAATCGAGAAATCCTTCCGCCTCGTTTTTCAACTACTCGATATCTTCGAGATAGCGCAACCCCCTCAACAGAAAAAATTCTTATACAAAGCCAACTCATTGACTTTCTATACCTTCAAACTCCTTACATTCACCCTACTCTAATCCGTGCCTTCTATTCAAATCTACAGAAGGACGAAGATGGTGACCTTGTCTCTAACATCAATGGAGTTCCAATTTTTGTAAGTGAGGAAAACTTGCAACTCCTCACTAACCTTCCACGGAATGGTGAAGACATTTCTCTCTACACTAGAGAAGCAGGCGCTTTATTTGATGAACAACTTCTTTTCCACCAAATTGGTATTGGCGACTGTCCGAAGAATCGTCGCCCAACTATTACTCACATGCGCCCAGAATACCGTCTAATATTTTATTTCATCACCCGAGTTCTCAAACCCCGATAACTCAATCACACAACTCTCTCTCATGCAACCGGGGCTCGCATCAATTGGTGCAAGTTCGTCATAACTCATATGTATGATGCAATCGGGGACGATAAGCCACTCCCATATGCCTTTCTCATAATGGCTATTTCTGAAGCCTCCAGTATCGACACCTCCGTCGGTCCACACAAAAAGGCAACGAAGCATTGAGAAATTCAAGAATCTTCATTTCCCAATATTGGTGAAAATCCTCCTCCTCCTCCTACTCAATTCGTCGTCCTCAAGCTCCTACTCTCAAACCATTTCGGACCAACTTGCTTCATTGTCAACCTCAGTGGCTCGTATTGATCAAAACGTCAATCGTTTGACTCATGAGCTTCATGGGTACTTTGATCATATCAACTATTCATATGCCCAAATTGTTATTCCGGATGAAGTGCCGGATGCCGAGCCGGATGTTAATGATGACAATGAATAAAATTTTTTATGTATCGCTTGAATTATATTCTGTCTATTTCTTGCTTTCTCATGTATGTTTAATATTTTTTAATGGAAGTTCATTATTTTTGCTAATGTCAAAAGGGGGAAGAATAAGGGCTATGCACACTAATACATAATTGGCATAAATTGAGGGGGAACTTATAAATTGAGGGGGAATTTATACTTATCTTATGCATATCCCGATATTGATTTGCCATTATCAAAAAGGGGAAAGTTGTTGAAACGCGTTCTCAAGTCGCTAAACTAAACGTGTGTTCATTTATGTAGGTTTTGATAAATGACAAACCGACGCGCATGGAACATCGACATATGCCAAAGTCCAAGAACATGAGAAACAAAGAGCAAGATCAAGAATATCAAACAAAGTTATAAATGAGTCACTTTATAGTGTGATCTTGATCCGACAACTTATTCTAGTCTTGGCTTCTCTCGTAAAATCATTTTCATTCATCATTGGGTTAAACCAAAATGATTTTCAAACATTTTCATTTTAGCCAAAATGATTTTCAAACATGTTTTTCAAAACTGGGCATAAATAATCGATTATGTATTTCTTATAATCGATTATGTTGAGGCAGTGTATAACCGGATTTTCAAAGCAACGAAATAATCGATTATGTCTATTCTAATAACCGATTATGTTGAGGCAGTGTATAACCGGATTTTCAAAACAACAAAATAATCGATTATGTCTCTTCTAATAATCGATTATATTGAGGCAGTGTATAACCGGATTTTCAAAACAACGAAATAATCGATTATGTTGGGACAGTGTATAACCGGATTTTTCAATACAACGAAATAATCGATTATGTCTCTTAGGTAATCGATTATGTTAAGACCGTTGCCAAAGTTTTTTTAAATATCTGAAATATAATCGATTATACACAAGGCTATAATCGATTATGCTTGCACAGAATCTGTTTCCGATTTTTTAACGTTAACTGATAATCGATTATGTAACTTGAATAATCGATTATTATGCTTAAAATCTGCATATGATTTTTGAACGATGTGCAGATAATCGATTATGTAGACATATAATCGATTATGCAAGCACAAAATCAGCAATTAGTGATTGGCAATTAAGCAACGGTCTTGGTGACTTTGAGCACTATAAATACACCTCAAAATCACTCTTTTAAGTACAACAACTGATTACATTCTTGCTAAAGCTTACATACTCTCATATCAATCATTTTATATTCATTTCATAGCTTTTTGAGAGCCAAACTTTTGACTAAGTTGTTGTGTTCTTGAGCGTATTGTTTTTACTCATATCTACTCTATAAAGAGAGTCTTGTCTTGAGTGCTAAGTGTTTGTACACACTTGACGGGATATTCTAATCCCTTGTTGTAAGAAGGAAAAGTAGTTCCTTGGTTTGAAGTCTTGAGGTGCGGCATCCTCGAGCAGGTTGAAGTCTTGTAGAGTGTATATCTACGAGCAAGTGTAACGGTTTGTTAGGCACCCGTAAGCTTAACGAAGTTAGTGTAAAACTCGAGAGAGTCTCTTGGGGACTGGACTAACCACACGTTGTGGTGAACCAGGATAAAATTCGGTGTGTTCTCTCATTATCATTTTAATTACTGCACTTACGTTATTCCTGCAATTTTTAATTCCGCAAATTTACATTGTTTTTTATTATAACGCTATTCACCCCCCCCCCCCCCCTAGCGTTAAGCGTATATTCTAACACAGGGGAATATAGTTCAAGTTTTTGGCAATCAGGCGCCCACCTGGATTACAAGGAATATAGTTCATGTTTTTTGTAATTGGGCGCCCAACTGGAGAACAAGGTAATACAATTCAAGTTTCAACAATCAGGTGCCCACCTAAAGAAAAGGGAAAGCATCTTAGACTACCATTCATGTTTGCGACAAAGGGACTTCACATGGAGAATACAAGTCAACAAGAACTTCTAGATCAAGTTTGAGGATATAGATAGAATTTTTGTTGTGCATAGATCATTGTTTAGACTAGCTTCTTTATTTTGGCATGGTGTAATAAAGGGTTCAGTAAGCAGCAGCAACAACAATAGTGAAATTACAGCTTAATGGTAGTCCCAGCTATCGAAACTTCCCGAACTACAGTGACCTGATTTCATTATATCCAAGGATATGTACGCAACCTCGGAAGTAGGGTGCGGTAAAATATCGCAAAAAATACTTCCCACGGAGTATTCGGACGGGCAAAAATCGCTCGTATCCGCTCACTTTATTTTTGTACGAAAACTCTTCGTGCTTCCGAGCAAAGAGGGGCAGCTGTGAGTACGTGATTTTTGCCCTATATGAATTACTCCCATAAACTCAAAAAGCAATCATTTTTTCCATTTGTTTGCAATTTCGTAATCTTTTGTAGCATTTTTCGTTAATTGTTTGCATTTGTCTGCGCATGCTACTTTTGTTTAATTCATGAAAAATACAAGAAAAAATATGTTTCATTTGCATTTAGAATTTAATTCTATATTTTTAGATCGATTAGCAAATTAGTTAGTTTTTGAAATGGAAAAATCATTAAAATAGTTTATTTTTTGCTTTTTAATTATAACTTTTGAATCTTGGCAGTTTTCCCTTCAATTTAATTTTTAATTGTTTATGATAATTATTTTTTAGAATTAATTAATATTTTTGATAGGCTAATTTGATCTTTTTGATTTATTGTAGGATTTTATTTTTATTTTGAAAAAAAAAAATTTTAAAAGAAGAAGAGAAAAGGAAAGAGACTAGATTTTTGGACTTTAACTAAATCTTCCCAATAGGCCCAATTGAATTCCTCCAATACCTGTGTAGTCCGGCCCAAAATCTGTTCCCCTCCGGTCTGAGCCTCACTAACACTAAACGATGCTGTTTGAAGTCTCCGCGATCTGCACCGTTGAATTTATTTAATCGGATGGTCCTAAAGTGGGATTCTTTTAATTTTTATATGTCCAAAAGCCTAGCCTACTCCCCCCAAAGCCCGTCTTTGTCACCTCTCCCATCAGAGAATCCTTAAAAACCCTAGCTCGCCGCCCTAAAATCTCCTCCCCTCCGGTGGTGGCGCCACCACCAAATACACCCAAACTAATGCCATAAAACCCCCGTGGTCCCCTCCTTCTCAATATGGAATGAGTGTCCCTCGAATCTAGCTGGAACTCCTGGAATATTAAATATAAGGTTCGTGCCCTAGGAGCCAAAGCTGAATTCGTTCATGCAAGGATTTTCTCCCAAGTTTTCATAGTGTTCAAGGTCGGTTCAGTCACAAAATAATGTTGGTTGCTTGTTCTTGGCAAAGAATTAGCGATTGACGTTATTTGGGGACTAAATCAAAGTATCAACCGCGAGTTCTAGCTTGGTTTGGTGAGTTCCCTCTTTTTCATTTTATTCACTTTTATGTTCCTTCAATTTTTCTTTCCTCTTCATTTCTTCTCTTTCTCTCTGGTTAATTAAATTGAAATACCAACAAGTTTTAGCTAAATTAAGTACTATCCGTTTGGTTTTTTTTTTTTCAGCTTTTCCTTTCCGAGTTTTGCTCCATAATTATTTTTTGCTTGGTCTGTTTAATTCTTTTATTAATAGCAAGTAATTTTCGATTTCACTTTGTTTGTTTAGTCATTTAAGTTTAACTAGGTTTATATGATAATTTAGTCTTTTAGTTTAGATTTTAAGTTTTGTGAAATCGTTTAGTCGTCGTCCTACTGTTTGCCATATTTTGCTAAATCTTGGTTTGATTTATTTTGTTGTTTGGGCTTTGAATTCATTTCAGAATTCGTTCCCAGGAACTCAAAGTGATTTTCTGAGCCCATGCCTGGTTTAACCATTGGGTCATTTAACCTATGACCCAAATTGAGGTTCTAAAGGGTAAAAAATAGGGGTGTGAGGGGTAGTCTAGGTAATTGGCTAAAGGAATCTCTGAGTAACAGAATAGGAAGCTTCTAGGAAACTAGGTGTTGGGACTAATGTGGAAATCTATTGTTTAAACTATGGTCTCCTAAGCTAAAATGAAAATTCTAGAAGGTGCAAAGTGCAAACCTGATCTCCTTTAGGTTGCCCTAATAGCTTGCATATAAAGGCATCATAACTTGACATTCAAGTTTGATTTTTGAGAAGAGAATTTTTTCTGGAGAAGTCAGAAACGGAAAAAAAAATACAAAACACTAAAAAGTTCTGAAGAATTAGAGGAAAAATACAAAAAAAAAGCACCACATGTTAGGATTTATGCCCGTCACTAGAGGGGGGTGAATAGTGCGGCACGAGAATATTGATAAATATTGCGGAATTAAAATTGCAGGAATAAAATAAATTCGGTAATTAAAATAGTAAGGAAAGAACACACCGAATTTATCCTTGTTCACCACAACTTGTGGTTAGTCCAGTCCCCGAGAGACTCTCTCGAGATTCCACTAACTCCGTTAAGCATACGGGTGCCTAACAAACTGTTACACTTGCTCGTAGATGTACACTCTACAAGACTTCAACCTGCTCGAGGATACCGCACCTCAAGACTTCACCTTGCTCGTGGATACCGCACCACAAGACTTCACACACTAAGATTGAGGGTACTTAGCAAACCCGACAATCAATGAGAAGATATGGTCTTCTCAAACACCTTTGTCTTTTACAACAATAACTCTCTCAAAAGAGTAGATAAAGAGATACAATATTAGCTCTATGAACAACTCAAAGTTGTCTCTCAAATGGCTCAACAAAAGCTCTATAATGATGCACAAATGATATCAGTATGTATATGAACAATGAGAGGTGTTGTGTGTTTAAAATCAGCTCAAAAGACCTCTATTTATAGGGGTTAGAGAGTGTATGTCCGTTGCTTAATTGACAATCAATTATGCTGATTTTATGAAAGGATAATCGATTATTGGATTTAGATAATCGATTATTTGCTCTAACGTTCAAAAATCAGAAGCTGATTTTATGCTGGATAATCGATTATCTGAAGTGCATAATCGATTATTTTGTTACAGTGTTCAAAAACTTTGGCAACGGTTACAAGATAATCGATTATGCACTTAATCGATTATTTTGCTGTTTTGTAAATTCCGGTTTACACTGTCCTAACATAATCGATTATCACAATAAGCATAATCGATTATTTCTGTCCAGTTTTGAAAGACATGTTTAAAATTCATTTTGGCTAAAATGAAAATGTTTGAAATCATTTTGTATGAATATTTGAAATATGATTTGATAAAATGATTTTATGCATATTTATGATGACCTATGTTGAGCCAAAAGACGAGATAACTTTAAACTTTGCTCTTACATTTGTTCTACCTAACGACCTACGCCTTGGGTCTTCGGTCTTGAACTTTTGAGCTCGTCTTTGGCTTGTCTATGCAATTCCGTCATCAATATGCTTCTCGGCATCAATCTTGATCGTTTGTCATATAATAACTTTGCTCGACACTTGACTTCATTGTTTGTCATTCATCAAAACCTATACCTGAAAATCATGCTAATACAACCAAAGCACACATATCATGGATAGAATGATTTTCTACACCACAAACACTGTTTCACTGAAGTTGTGTGTGTTTTTTTGGGTTTCTTAAAAGTTTGAAGTCATTTTTGACTCTTTTTGGGATCAAAATGGTGTGAGCAAGCTAAAACTGTTGTTGTTGATCTGCTGAATCTCACCCTCTTCTACTGCTGATTTTCTCATTGTTCTTTTGCTTAATTTCACCATGTATTCCTTGGATCTATTTAACCTGTGAAGTGCAACATGAGAAGCCTTATAACTGATATGCAATTCAAGACATTTGATGTCTAATGAATGGTCATTCATGTTGTATTCTTGTGTTATTTTAGCTTATTTGGATATGTTCATCCATTTAGTCATGATTTTATTTTATTCTAGTTTGTAAATCTGGACTGAAACTGTAAATTGGGGTGTTGGTTTGATGGTTTGAAGTTCTGATCTTATGTGGACTAATTGGGTGTCTTAGTTGTAGAGATTCAGTTGGATGAATAAGGACTCTGATCTTGTAGTTTATTAGTTGAAACTATTTTGCTTTTGGTTTGTGTTTTCATAGCCACATGATTCAGACCATTGGTCTAACGGATTTGGTTAAAGTTTTGTTATCCCAGTAATTGTGTTCAAGTTTGCACCCATATAGCTTGAAACATGGCTCAATAATTTCATAAATTATCACTAGTTCTTCTTTGTGTATGTATTGGGATATTTTTATTGTTAAAGGAATTTTCAAATGAATTGGTTCATTATGTCTGGTTTGTCTTCTTCTTTCGGAAGTGTTGAATCATTATAGTCCTACTAAACTCGTCAATCCAAATAAGATGTTGCATAGGTCCGTAATCACTGAGTTGTGACACTAAAATGACGGATGATTTGTGCATTGTTAGAACTAAAAGTTATATTTCACCATAAAATACATACATTGATTTCAGAATGTATTTTACATTTGATTCATGGATTATTAGTTTTTGTTCAACTCCAATTTTCTTGAATAATAATTTGTGTTGAATTGTATATTAGGCTACCAGATTTGGCCCATTTCTGATTCTTTCTCTGTTTAGAAAATTTTATTGCCAAGTTGGGCCACATCTTGGGCCCATTTGTTACACCTGCTGGCATGCAATAGCGAATGGGTAGCTTTGGTGTATGACTAACCCAAGCTTTTTTCCAAAATCAAATGTGGGCTGCTCCTTGCTAACATTGATTACCAAATTTCAGTTCAACAAAACAAATGGAATCCTTACGTCTTAGTGTTTTAGATAATTGAGTTCTTCAATTAGTGGAGGTAATCCATACTAGATAACACAAATAGTTTATGGTCCTCCAAAAAGTTTATTTGATTTTTCTTTTAAAATTGGAATTGAAGTGCGTTTGTGCCAAATAAAAATCTCAAAATGCATGGCCCTCATTTAATTAATAGAATTCGAGGCGTGTCATTTGACGAATTTTCTATGGCCCTTGCAAAGTTAAAAAATGTGTAGTTGCTTTAGGCGCGTTTTTTAATAATTTACCTTCCTAACCTCGGGTATGCATTTCATGTGACCCAAATCCAAATCTTAACAATGTTAAATAAAATATGTCTCGGACTGTGGGTTCATTTCATGTGGCGCGGTCCAAAGACGTATTTATAGATGACGTTGAAATCTTCTTTAAAATAACTAAAAGCGGTTTAAAGTTAAAAATGCACATAGGTTTAAAAGTGTTTTAAAATTAGATAATTAGGCCAATAACAACAATTGAGCGACTGTGCTAGAACCACGGAACTCAAAAATGCCTAACACCTTCTCCCAGGTTAATAGAAATCCCTACCCCAGATTTCTGTATTCGCGGACTGTAAAATAGGTTCAATCTTTCCTCGATTCGGGATTTGAACCCAAGTCGAGACTCTGAATCTATAATTAAACAATCTCGTTCCGATTGTCACTTTAAGTTGGAAAAAATTCCCTTATATGCTCCTCCGAGGGTGTAGGAAAAAGGAAGGTGTGACAGGAATAAAATAGTAAAATTCAAAACTGGATGACTTTTTGAAGGGGAAAAGAATAGAGACTTATATGAGTGGAGCAGCAGGTATTGATGATCATGATATGTATTGCGGATTAATCGGTCCAGTTTCTCCAACCAAACAACTTTAAGTTGTCGTACTTTACGCCCCGAGATTTTCAAAAAACTCCCTTATATGCTCTTCCGGGGGTGTAGGAAAAAGGAAGGTGTGACATGAATAAAGAAGTAAAATTCAAAACTGGATGATTGTTTGAAGGGGAAAAGAATAGAGACTTATATGAGTGGAGTAGTAGGTATTGATGATCATGATATGTATCGTGGATTAATCGGTCCAGTTTCTCCAACCAATCAACTTTCGGTTGTCGTACTTTATGCCTCGAGATCCTCAAAATCTAATTTCTTCACCAAAACCTTGACCTTGTTTGGACTGCGGTGCTCCGAAGGGTTTTCACCAACAAACCTCTCTTATTTGTTCATCTCTTAACTCACTTTTGCGGTAAGGTTTCCGTAAATTTTTCACCAATAAGACTCTCTCATTTTTTATTTCTCTCGGCTTTCATCGCCTTACGGTGCCCGTAAGGGTTTTCACCAATAAGACTCTCTCATGTTTCATTTTCCTTGTTTGTACTGGAGTGTTGCCCGTGATATGAATCTCTTCTTCTTGCTCGCCTTGGCATCTCTCGAAGATTGATCAGAAGGTCTTTCTTCAGACCGTAATGTGGGCTTTCAGATGGGGTTAGAGGTTACAATTGTGACGACCCAAAGGGGTCATCACCGTAATTCTCCTTTTCCTTGCTCTTCTGAGGCCTTGAAAACCTCTTATTGGGTTGCCTCTATTTGCCGGCGCAGTCCAGGTGCGAAGCCGGAACATTTTTATGTGAAAATATTTGAATTTTGTGTTAAAAACTATGAATTTTAATACCAATATTGCTATGGTTGATTTTGGTCAACATTTTGGGTAAATAGACCCAAACCCGTGATGTGACGGTCCCTGAGGGCCCGTAATTGAATTTGGGACCTGGGCGTATTCTCGGAATTGAAATCCGAGGTCCCAGGCCCGAGAAAACAATTTCTCAGTTTAATTGATTTCTGTTAATGTTTAAGGAAAATGAATTAGAAAAATAAGCAAAAGGTGATGGTATCGGGCTCGTATTTTGGTTCTGGCACCCGTTACAAGTCTTAAATGGGCGATAAGAGCTATCTGTAAAGTTTGGTTGTAAACGAACGTCGTTTGACGTGTTTTGGACTAAAAGTGGAAAAGTTTGAAAGTTTTGAACTTGAAATAAAAATCATGAGTTTTGGAGGTTGATCCTTTGATTTAGATGTTATTTTGGAGATCTGATCGCACGAGCGAGTTTGTAAGATGTTTTTGAGGTTGTGCGAATATTTGGGTTGGAGCCCCGAGGGCTAGGGAGAGATTTGGAGTAGGTATTGAGTTCATTTTGCATGGTCGGAACCTATTTCTGGTGTTTTAGATCTGTATGCGAAGCCTGGTTCGCATTTGCGAAAGAAGTCCAGGTCCAGCTAATCTCGCAAATGCGAGTTCTACTTCGCAAATGCGAAGTCTCATGGCTTCCTTCAGTCATCATAAATGCGATTATTCTTCGCAATTGCGACCTTTCCCCATTCCAGCCTAGGTTCGTATTTGCGAACACCCTCTCGCAAATGCGAGGTCCGCCTTTTTCCAGCCCAGTTTGCAATTGCGAATTCCATCTCGCAATTCTGAGGTCCCCTTCTTTGATGCCCAGTTCGCAATTGCGAATTCGATCTCGCAATTGCGAGGTCCGTGTCTGCACAAAATGTACTTAACCGATTTTAAAGTTATTTTTTCATAATTTCAAAACCCAAAACCTTCATTGACGATTTTCTCTCAACTCTTCCGTCCCCAAATCAATTGTAAGTCCATTTTTACTTGTTTTCTTCAATACTTATCATCATCTAACATGATTTCTTCACTAAATCAAAGCTTTCATGGGTTAAAAATGGAGGTTTGGGTAGTAGTTAGGTTTTTCATATTTTGAGCTTTTGGACCTCGATTTGAGGTCTGATTTCAATTCTAATTATAGATATGAGCACGTGGGGGAATGGGTAACCCGGTTTTGGTTCGAACCTCGGGTTTTGACCACATGGTCCTGGGGCGTTTTGGGAATTTTTTGGATAAAACTTTGGAAATTTCATTCTTATGCATTCAAATTGATTTAACTAGCAGTTTTTGATACATTTGAGTAAATTTTGGTTAGATTCGATCGGTTTTGAAGCAAATTCGAAGGGTAAAGCTATTCTGGAAGCGTGAGTTGAGTTGGAAGCTTCCGAGGTAAGTGTTCGATCTAACTTTGGCTTGAGGGAATAGGATTAGGTTGTTAATTGCTATGTGCTATATGGAGTCGGTGTATAGGTATGGTGACGGTTACCTACGCGCCCAAGTCGAGCATGACCGTGTTGTCATTTGTTATTAGAATTGTGAAAGAAGTGAACAATTGGGATAAATTCTTGTTATAAGAGCTATGAAGTTAAAGATGAGAAGTAAATGAACTAGAGATGAGTTGTTGGCGTTTTTCCCTTACCGGGGCTTGTTGGTAAACTGTTTCCCTTGCCGGGACTTGTTAAATTGTTTCCCTTTCCGGGACTTGTTGTTGCATTGTTCTCCCTTGCATGGATGGTTAATCTTGTTGTTTACTCCTTTTCCCATTAATTGTGATTATTGTTTGGGTGAGGAGGAGCGATAAAGCACGAAGGGTGATGTCGTGTACTTATTGATTTCCTCCACAAGATGGAGTGGTATATATATATATATATATATATATATATATATATATATATATATATATATATATATATATATATATATATATATATATATATATATATATATATATATATATATATATATATATATATATCAATTTCCTCCACAAGATGTAGTTGTATATATTGATTTCCTCCACAAGATGGAGTGATATATATTGATTTCCTTCACAAGATAGAGTTGTATTTATCGATTTCCTTCACAAGATGGAGTGGTATTTATTGATTTCCTCCACAAGATAGAGTGGTATTTATTGATTTCCTCCACAAGATGGAGTGGTATATTTATCGATTTCCTCCACAAGATGGAGTGGTATATATATCGATTTCCTCCACAAGATGGAGTGGTGCTATTGATTGGGTGAGGACGAGAGTAAAAGCACGATGGGTGGTGCCGAGCAACGTGGTTTTATTGCTCTTACATTACTTGAGTTCCAAAAACCGTTTTCCCTTTATTAGTTGTTGTTTCTTTGGATTCTCTTATTTAAATGCTATCTATTCAGTTCCATCTCTTAATTGTAGAAGTTATAATTGAACTGCTATTCCCCCAGCATGTTCCCTCCTTTTGTTTTGTGGTTTAAATTCTTGTTTTCCTTTTCTGTTATCGTATATATCTGTACAGGTTGTTTATGGTAGGTCCGGTTAGCCTCGTCACTACCTCGCCGAGGTTAGGCCGGACACTTACCAGCACATGGGGTCGGTTGTGCTGATACTATGTTTCATTGCCTTTTGTGCACAGGTCAGGACCCAGTCTACGGACCGCATCTTTAGATCGGGAGTGATCCTTCAATCTAGAGGCTCAGAGGTAGTTCGCATGCCCCGAGTCTCCTCTAACTTTCCCTTTCAGTTTGTTAAATTGTATCAAACAGACATGCTATGTACTTCTTTCAGACTATTATTTTTAGCACTCTTTAGTTGTCCGTGAGCAGTGACACCAGATATTGGATAGATATTAGTTGTTAGTTTTTCGTATATTGTTTTCATTATTGTTATTAGACGTATTCCGCATGTTTTAACTAATAATTTTAGAATTTAATTTGTTTTAGACATAAATTTTTTGGAAATGTTTATAAGGGTTGGCTTGCCTTGCTTCGACAGTAGGCGCCATCACGACTCTCGATGGCGGGTAAATCCGGGTCGTGACAACAACCTTGGAACAAACCTTGGCAACACTAACTGAGCTACTACGACTAAGTAGACTAGGCAAAGTAAAAGGATAGAAGGGTTCGAGTCACAAGACAATATTCGAATTACAATCCTGAAAATAACCCGGACAACAGGAATGACAGTAAAATAAACCACCAAGACTCCTCCACAGCTAGCTAAATATGGAGCGTCTTTTCAATTACCAAGCATGGCGTCTTAGCCACGAAGTTTTGCATCAATATTGCCAAGACCATTACCAACTTCAACATTATCAACTTTAGTAAACAAGTTCCCAAGAGGCTTCGCATGCTCCCTGTCACTATCATTGATCACAATTACCCCTTCTTGAATCATTCTTTCGATTTTCCTTTTCAAAGAGCAACACTCTTCAATGCTATGCCCTTGGACATTAGAATGGTACTTGTATCGTACAACATGATGAAAGCCTTTTGCATATGGGTCTGGAGTATAGCCGAGGAGCAGCCCAATCATGCCGGAATGCTTTAACTTTTCAAACAAGCTTGTATAAGATTCTCCCATGGGTGTGAAAATATTGTTTTTTAGTAGTCTTTTCATTTTATACTCCGTCCTCGATTGGAACCTTTTGAGGCAGGTGGTTGATATGCTTGAGAGGGCGGGAAAGACATTTGTGGAAGTGGTGTGAGCCATCGCGGGACTCGGGGATGTGGAACATTTGGTGGTGCATTATGGATGGGGTATCGGGGAAGTGATGTACGATTATGGGGGTTATGTGGAGATAAGGAGCGGTGGGATAATTACAAGGATATCCACGGGGTCGATATTGAGGCTGAAAGAGTTTAGCAAGAATGATCGGTGGACCCTGTCATCGGTGGGGCTCAACAACAACTTTTCTATCAATGGGAGGACTATCCTGAGCAACTTGTTCGTTCCACATGAGCCAAAGATCCCTAAAACTTTTCTTGGATCTTTTCCATCTAAGGTAGGGAGGAGCGGACTTGGACAATGTCTATATTGTACTGAAAGTGTCGCACAAAATCTTGAGCCACGTCGCCCCATATGTGCCACTTACCGACATCTTGACGATTATGCCATTCCAAAGCTACCCCAGTTAAGTTCTCATTGAAATACGCCATCAAAAAATCATCTTTCTCACCAACACTTTTCATTTAACTGTAATAACCCCTCAAATGGGCTACCGGATCTCCACACCCGTCATACAAGTTAAACTTTATCACTTTAAACCACGTGAGCGGACGAGCGTTAGGGAACATACACAACTCTTTGTAAGACATGTTGACATGGTCTCCCATCCCTTGCATGTTCGTTAAGGACTGTTTTGTGCTTTTCAACTTTCTGGATATCTCATCTTGCCCTTCTTTTCCTTTCACCTTTTCATTTTCAGCATGAAGCTCATCCTGAGGGCTCTTCTTGTATGAGTCAGGAACCCTGTGGGCAAACTCTGCGAGGTAGTATTGGGCATCATTAGCTTTGAGTGGATATTCATTGTTGGGGATAGTGGATATGATAGGAGGGAAATTTTGGGAAGAAGTAATTGGAGGATGAGCAATGGAGCTGCTAGGGTGGTCGGGAAAGCTGTGATAAACGGGTGGATCTGGAGAGTATGGGGGATCATCTGGCACTATGACCGGAGTTTGGGTAAGGGCAACATCTAAGAAGTTAGGCGGTGGCAAGGTTGGTGCCTTCCCGGTCAACCAGGTCCGATACATGTCTGTAATATGTTGTCTTAACATCCTTACTTCCTCAACCAACCCATTTTCCTATTCAACCAATTGCTTTTGGGAACCCGTATCGACCAACTCAGTTCTGTTGTCATCTGCCATTGCCTTTTAACTTTATGTTGTAGAGAAAAGTTACCACTTTAAGAACCACAAACCAACCACCCTTCTGCTTTATAATAAAAGGAACAAAATGAGGTCATCACGTTAGCGTTAGGGCATTTAACAGCTAAAATATCACATTGCATGCAATGTAGCCTAGTCACAATTATCGATTCTAACATGACTTCAAGGGTATGAAGGTCATATGGCATCATCCCAGTTTGTTCGTTTCAGTCCGTTCCATTCTTTGCTTTTCTAGCACTTTTTGGCTTACTCATTTTCCTTCCTTTCTTTTTCTTACTGCTTATCTCCCTTTTCCTTCTTCTCGTCTCTCACATCCCATGATCTAATCTCTCTTTTTTCTTTTCTTTTTGTTTGTTGTATTTTTATTTTTCATTAAAAAAATAATTCGATCGAATCCTATGTAGGTTGCCTACATATCATGACACCTCATAAATAAGATCTTTGCGTAGTTCTGGAAGATCCACAATAAAGTAAACAAACTAACATTATTTTTTTATTACATAAAAGACTCTTCTGATGAGAAAAGAGAAATAAAAGAAGCTAAACTATTTTTTTTAATTTTCTAGACTGAATGCTCTATAATCTATTCTAAACTCAAGCTTAACGAGCATATTTTTTTTAAATAAATACTCTTTTAAGAAAAATCCTAGAAGAGAAAAATATTTTTTGATCCGCCCCCCCCCCACCCCCCCACCCCCTTTTTAGTAAGAACATCTAAAAAAAATAAACCAAAGAAATATATTTTAAATTTTCATTTGATATCCCTCAAGAAAGATTTCGAAACGAGAAATGAACAAGATAAAGAATATTTTTGTATTTTAGTTTATGAATTTCTAACGAAGAAACTTAAATAAACAAAAGATAAAGTATGTTTCTTTTTTCTTCTACGTACAATATCATAAAGTTCTAGTGAAAATAAAAGAATATTTTCTAATTTTGCTTTAATTTACTAAAGAAGGACCTCAAAAGGAAATCTTTTTTTTGGACTTTTGGAATTAATATCTTAAAGAAAAACTTTAAAGGGGTAATAAAAAAATTCTTTCTTTTTTGAATTTTTGGTCTTAATATACTGAAATAAAATATAAAAGAAATTTTTATTTTGACTTCTAGATATTAGTTTCTTAAAATAAAATCACCTCAAACTTTTTTTTAAATTTCTAGGAGTAGTATTTTTAAAAAAAATTCTAAGGGAAATATAAAATATCTTCTTCATTTTTTTTTTTTGCTTGTTTTTTTTATTCTTGACTTGTAACACATTTTCAAATACAAAATAAGAAATACAATAACGAAAGACTCGGCAAACTTAGTTAGACTAATATAAACTCTAACATCACCTAAGACTCAATATTACTATAAAAGAACGAAAAGTAAAACATGAATAATTGACTCAAAAACATAAAATGGCTCCTCGAGCAGCTCCTGAATGCAGTGATCTTGGGGTATCTGTCATGCTCAAACTCCGATAAGTAGATCCACACCTGTATAAGAAAACTTAAACCAACACTATGTAAGACGATAACATTTTCTACTAGACACATGCAAGACATGGTTGAGGCTATTTTCGTAAAATGACCTGTTTGGCCAAAAGATGGCTAGAAGTGAAAATTTTGGCTAAGATCTCGCAAAGCCAAGAACCTAAGATTTACTAGGAAGACAGGACCCTATGTGGGTTGCCTATATTTTTTTTTTTTTTTGTTTGTTTTCATATTTTTTCATTAAAAATAATTCGATCGAACCCTATTTAGGTTGCGTACGTATCATGACACCGCATGAATAAGATCTTTGCGTAGTTCTAGAAGATCGAGAATAAAGTAAACAAACTGACATTCTTTTTTTTTATTACTTTAAAGACTCTTCTGACGAGAAAAGAGAAATAAAATAAGCTAAACTTTTTTTTTTGAATTTTCTAGACTGAATGCTCTATAACCTATTCTAAACTCAAGCTTAACGAGCATGTTTTTTTTTTGGAAACAAATACTCTATTAAGGAAAAATCCTAGAAGAGAAAAATATTTTTTGATCCCCCCTTTTTTAGAAGGAAATCTAAAAAAATAAGCCAAAGAAATATATTTTAAATTTTCATTTGATATCCCTCAAGAAAGATTTTGAAACGAGAAATGAACAAGATAAAGAATATTTTTGGATTTTAGTTTATGTTTTTCTAACAAAGAAACTTAAAAATAAATAAAAGATAAAGTATGTTTCTTTTTTCGTTTATGCACAATATCCTAAAGTTCTAGTGAAAATAAAAGAATATTTTTTTCATTTTGCTTTAATTCACTAAAGAAGGACCTCAAAAAAAACCTTTTTTTTTGGATTTTTTGGAATTAATATCTTAAAGAAAAACATTAAAGAGGTACCAAGAAAATTCTTTCTTTTTTGAATTTTTGGTCTTAATATAATAAAATAAAATATAAAAGAAATTTTTATTTTGAGTTCTAAATATTAATTTCTTAAAATAAAATCACCTCAAACTTTTTTTTAATTTCTAGGAGTAGTATTTCTAAAAACAATTTTAACGGAAATATAAAATATCTTCTTCTTCTTTTTTTTGTTTGTTTTTTTTATTCTTGACTTGTAACACATTTTCAAATACAAAATAAGAAATACAAAAACGGAAGACTCGCAAACTTAGCTATTAATACAAACTCTAACATCACCTAAAAGACTTAATATTACTATACAAGAACGGAAAGTAAAACATGAACAACTGACTTATAAACATAAAATGGCTCCTCGAGCAGCTCCTGAATGCAGTGATCCTGGGGTATCTGTCATGCTCAAATTCCGATAAGTAGATCCACACCTGTATAAGAAAACTTAAACCAACACTATGTAAGACGATAACATTTTTTACTAGACACATGCAAGACATGGTTGAGGCTATTTTCGTAAAATGACTTGTTTGGTTAAAAGATGGCTAGAAGTAAAAATTTTGGCTAAGACCTCGAAAAGCCAAGAACCTAAGATTTACTAGGAAGATCGAACCCTATGTGGGTTGCCTATGTTTTTTTTTCTTTTTGTTTGTTGTTTTTTTTTTATTTTTCATTAAAAAAATAATTCGATCGAACTCTATGTAATTTGCGTACGTATCATGACACCGCATGAATAATATCTTTGCGTAGTTCTGGAAGATCGAGAATAAAGCAAACAAACTAACATTCTTTTTTTATTACTTAAAAGACTCTTCTGATGAGAAAAGAGAAATAAAATAAGCTAAACTATTTGTTTTTTGAATTTTCTAGACTAAATGCTCTATAACCTATTCTAAATTCAAGCTTAACGAGCATATTTTATTTTTTGAAACAAATACTCTATTAAGGAAAAATCCTAGAAGAGAAAAATATTTTTTCATCCCCCTTTTTTTAGGAAAAAGAAGAACGCAACTGTTGCAAAAATCGGGATTTTAGTAGTAGGCGGCATCCCCTCTTAGTTTTTAGTAGGCGGAACCATTCTGTTTTGGTTCTTCTCCACGGATGATCCAGGAATTTTCCTATTATTTTTTCAACTAAGATTTCGATATAGAAGGATCTCTTTATTTCTTCACCGCGGGTTCTCGCATCATTTTCAATTAAACCAAAGAAATATATTTTAAATTTTTATTTGATATCCCTCAAGAAAGATTTCGAAACGAGAAATGAACAAGATAAAGAATATTTTTGGATTTTAGTTTATGATTTTCTAACAAAGAAACTTAAAAATAAACAAAAGATAAAATATGTTTCTTTTTTCTTCTATGTACAGTATCCTAAAGTTCTAGTGAAAATAAAAGAATATCTTTCTCATTTTGCTTTAATTTACTAAAGAAGGACCTCAAAAGAAATCTTTTTTTTTGGATTTTTGGAATTAATATCTTAAAGAAAAACTTTAAAGAGGTACTAAAAAGATTCTTTCTTTTTGAATTTTTGGTCTGAATATACTAAAATAAAATATATAATAAATTTTTATTTTGAATTCTAAATATTAATTTCGTAAAATAAAATCACCTCAAACATTTTTTTAAATTTCTAGGAGTAGTATTTCTAAAAATAATTCTTACTGAAATATAAAATATCTTTTGTTTTTGTTTGTTTTTTTATTCTTGACTTGTAATACATTTTCAAATACAAAATAAGAAATACAATAACGAAAGACTTGGCAAACTTATCTAGACTAATACAAACTCTAACATCACCTAAAAGGTTGGATATTACTATAGAAGAACGGAAAGTAAAACATGAACAACTGACTCATAAACATAAAATGGTTCTGCGAGCAGCTCCTGAATATAGTGATCCTGGGGTATATGTCATGCTCAAACTCCGATAAATAGATCCACACCTGTATAAGAAAACTTAAACCAACACTATGTAAGACGATAATATTTTCTACTAGACACATGCAAGACATGGTTGAGGCTATTTCGTAAAATGACTTATTTGGGAAAAAGATGGCTAGAAGTAAAAATTTTGGCTAAGACCTGACAAAGCCAAGAACCTAAGATTTACTATGAAGACGGGGCCCTATGTGGGTTGCCTATGTATCACGCCCCGAAAAACGAGAATCGGATATGCGTAGTTCGGGCAGATTTGACGAAAATAAAAACCAACTATTATTTTTTTGAAAAAGAAAAAAGAAAATTTTGTTAGAATTTTGCGGAATTTCAGTATATTTGGACATCGATTTTTGAAAACAAACAATTAACTCTTTTATCCCTCACATTAACTTTTTTCCAACTCTCCTCTAATTATTCATAAGCCAGTCAACATGCAAATCCGAAGTAAATAAATACACAAGTAGCAAGTCGGATGCATCGGGATGGTCTTTTCATTTCGAGAACACCTAACCTAGACAGACCCAACCCCTGTGTTGAGCCTCCAAAGTCAAATGCACATGATGCAAACAAACGTTCCTACTAGGGATCCGACATGAGGTTTTGTTATACTAGGTTTAAAATCTAGGTTTATTGTTCTAAACCTGGATTACCGAGCGGATAAATCAAGTCGAGGGGGACAGTGTATCGAGAAGCAGAAGCTTCACCGGCTTTACAACTTGTCCGAACCTCGTTCTAAACTTGGATAGACTCTATACAGAAGAGAAGTCACACGAAGTGAAACCTTCTCACATGATTTAGAAGACTCAAAGAGAAAAAGGGTTTCGTAGCAATTTATGTATATTTCACAGAATATCAAAGCGGTAAAAGCAACATTCAGCACATTAGCCCAAACATATAATAAAATCATATAATAAATAAAGACAAATATACAACTCAACCAAGCTCGAATTCTTGAACCCTGAACCAGAGATTCTGGGTTCGATCCCCAGCAGAGTCACTAGAGCTGTCACACCTCCCTTTTTGCTACACCCCCGAAAGGGCATATAAGGAAATTTTTACCAACTTAAAGTGATAATCGAAATGGAATTATTTTAATTAAAGATTCAGAGTCGCCACTTGGGATAATTTATGGTGTCCTAAGTCACTGGTCAAATCCCGAATCGAGGAAAGATTGACTCTGTTGTACAGTCCGCGAACATAGAAATCCTGATAAGGAATTCTATTAACCCGAAGATGTTAGGCATTCCCGGGTTCTGTGGTTCTAGCATGGTCACTCAACTGCTATTATTGGCCTAATTATTTGAGTTTAAAACACTTTTAAACCTTTGTGCATTTTTAACTTTAAACCGCTTTTAATTATTTTAAAGAAGATTTCAATGCCATTTAAAATACGTCTTTGGACCGCGCCACATAAAATGACCCGCAGTCAAGACACATATTATTTAACGTTGTCAATACTTGGATTTGGGTCACATGAAATGCACACCGAGATTAGGAAGATAAATTATTAAAACAACGCGCCTAAAGCAACTACGCATTTTTTAACTTTGCGAGGGCCATAGAAAATTCGCTAAATGGCAGGCCTTAAATTCTAATGATTAAAAATATTAATTTAATACGGGTCATGCACTTTGAGATTTTTATTTGGCATGACACACCTTAATTCTAATTTTAAAAGGAAAATTCAAGCTAAATTTTTTGGAAGACCATAAACTATTTGTGTTATCTAGTATGGCTCAACTCCACTAATTAAAGAACTCAAACACTATGGGGTTAGGATTCCACTTATTTTGTTGAACTGAAATTTAGTAACCAATGTTAGCAAGGAGAAACCCATATTTGATTGTGGAAAAAGGCTTGGTCTAGTCATACACAAAAGTTACCCATTCGCAACTGCATGCTAGCAGGTGTAACAAACGGGCCCAAGATGAGCCCCAACTTGGCAATCTGATTTTCTGAACGGAGAAATAATCATAAATGGGTCAAAGCTGGTAGCCCAATACACAATTCAACACATATTATTATTCAAGAAAATTGGAGTTGAACAAATACTAATAATCCTTGAATCAAATGCAAAACACATTCCGAAATCAATGTATATATTTGGTGGTGTAATATAACTTTCAGTTCTGACAATGCACAAATTATCTATCATTTTAGTGTCAAAACTAAATGAATACAGACTTATGCAACATCTGATTGGGATTGGCGAGTTTAGCAGGACTATAATGATTCAACACTTCCCAAAGAAGAAGACAAACCAGACATAGTGACCTGATTCGTTTGAAAATTCCTTTAACAATGCAAAGATCACAGTACTTACACAAAGAAGAACTAGTGACAATTTATGAAATTATTGAGCCATGTTTCAAGCTATATGGGTGCAAACTTGAACACAATTACTAGGATAACAAAACTTAAACCAAATCCATTAGACCAATGGTCTGAATAGACATGCATTTAAACTTGTGGCTATGAAAACACAAACCAAAAGGCAAATAGTTTCAAGTAGTTAAACAACAATATCTGATTCCTTATTCATCCAATTGAATCTCTACAACTAAGACACCCATTTAGTCCATATAAGATCAGAACTTCAAACCATCTAACCAGCAACCCAATTTATAGTTCCTATCCAGATTTACAAACTAGATTTTAACAAAATCATGACTAAATAGATGAACATATACAAAAAAGCTAAAGTAACACAAGATTACAATGTGAATGACCATTCATTAGACATCAAAAGGCTTGAATTGCATATCAGTTACAAGGCTTCTCATGTTGCACTTCACGGGTTAAAGAGATCCCAGGAATACGTGATGAAATTAAGCAAAAGAACATTGATAAAATCAACAGTAGAAGAGGATGAGATTTAGCATATCAACAACAGCAGTTTCAGCTTGCTCACACCATTTTGATCCCAGAAAGAGTAAAAAATTACTTCAATATTTTAAGAAACCCAAAGAGATACACATGTTGGAATAAATTGGATTATAAAACTAAAGCCTTCATATCGAATTATTTGGAACTATAACATAAGCGGAAGCGTAGCTGAATCCATAGGTGGAAGCTCCTTGATCCGGATTGAAGATTGTCCAAGGTTTGGCTTTCCACTTGATATGCAAGAACAAGTTTTGCTCTCTCTCTCAATGGGAAGAAGACGAAGAGAATGTCTTGCATTCTTGTGGGAACCATAACCCCCTTATTATAATGTAACTTAAGAAAACTCAAAGGTCACAAGCATGTAACCTTAGTTACATGTATGTAACCTTAGTTAGCCCATCATTAACTAAGGTTACTCTTTATGGGTATCTACACAAGAAATTATACCCTATACTTTATATGACTATGTATTGGCCTCCTTAATAATAATGTCCAAAAGACCACTAATTTAGCCCAAACCAAAAGATAGCACATAACATATAATTCATCCATATATTGTCCATATGTATGTAGTATAAGTCCATATATTGTTATAAGTCCATATATCTAACAATCTCCCACTTGGACGATATACTCATGCATATGTACAAACCTTAGTATTATATGTTACATTATAACTTTATGAGCTCAGTATTGCTATCAAAATAAAATTGTCATGAACAATCCGGTCCATCAATCATATCAACATAGGACCTAAGAGATCTTAGTTACTCTCGCGTAACTAGACCCAACATTGATCACGTATATCAATATAACCAACGACATGGATCAAGTATAGGTGTGTAACATGGAAATAACATAAAGTGTGGTCTGAAATAGAATGTCTATTTCCAACTGGTTCACCTTATTGAGATCAATCATAAACCATAAGAGTACATAAAACTTTAAGACTGAATATCTGCATATAAAACCTTAAAGACTGAATTACCAAATGTACTGGACAATACATAATTGTTTAA
Organism: Nicotiana benthamiana; assembly: GCA_034376525.1. Classification (NCBI taxonomy): domain Eukaryota; kingdom Viridiplantae; phylum Streptophyta; class Magnoliopsida; order Solanales; family Solanaceae; genus Nicotiana; species Nicotiana benthamiana. Next base: position 22,972,774 of record CM067324.1, on the reverse strand, counting down.
TACAAACTCCCACTAAAACTCATAATCCTCAACTGATTTGACACCCATGCGAGCAATATGCTCATGAAATACTTTGGGTGGCAATCCCTTAGTAAGCGGATCCGCAATCATGGAGTTTGTATTGATGTGCTCTATTGTCCATTTTGTACTCTTTCTTTAACAACCCGAAACTTGACATCCATATGATTTGCCTTCGTCAAACTACTGTTATTGTGAGCATAAAGGACTGCTGATCTGTTGTCGCATAATAGCCTGAGTGGCTTTTTTAATACTGTCTACTATTCGCAGTCCACTAACAAAATTTCGCAGCCATAATCCCTCATTTGATGCGTCATAACATGCCATGAATTCCGCTTCCATGGTGGAAGTGGCCGTAAGAGTTTGCTTGATGCTTCTCTAAGAGATAGCGCCGCCAGCAAGCATGTAGATATAGCCTGATGTAGACTTCAGACTATCCTGACATCCAGCAAAATCAGAGTCGGTGTACCCGATGATCTCAAGCTGGTCCGATCTCCGATATGTGAGCATGTAATCCTTAGTTCTCTGTAAGTACCGCATGACCCTTTTGGCTGCCTTCCAATGGTCCATTCCCGGATTGCTGCGATATCTGCCCAGCATCCCAACAATGTATGCGATATCAGGTCGTGTGCATACCTAAGCATACATCAGACTACCTACAGCCGAAGCATAAGGTGTCTTCTCCATTTCCATGGTTTCAAAACTATTCTTTGGGCACTGTTTGAGACCGAACTTGTCTCCCTTAGCAACAAGGGTGTCGCCTGGTTTACAATCCTGCATGCCAAATCTTTTAAGAACCTTATTGACATAGCCCTTTTATGACAGACCGAGAACACCTTTGGAGCGATCTCGATGTATTTGAATTCCTAATACAAAAGAGGCATCACCAAGATCTTTCATTTCAAATTTCTTTGAAAGAAATTTCTTAGTTTCGCGCAATAATACTATATCATTACTGGCAAGCAGTATGTCATCGACATATAAAACCAGAAAAATATGTGTGCTCCCACTGAACTTATGGTATATACAGTCATCAGCAATATTTGGTTCATAACCAAAGGATGTAATGACTTCATGAAACTTATGATACCATTGACGGGAAGCTTGCTTGAGCCCATAGATGGATTTCTTTAATTTGCAAACCCTTTTCTTTGAGTCTCCCGAAATAAAGTTTTCAGGTTGCACCATATAAATTGATTCCTCAATGTCACCATTGAGAAACGTTGTCTTAACATCCATCTAATGAAGTTCAAGATCAAAATGTGCTACTAGTGCCGTTATTGTCCTAAAAGAGTCTTTCGATGAAACCGGAGAGAAAGTCTCGTTATAATCAATGCCTTCCTTTTGAGTGTAGCCCTTTGCGACCAGGCGAGCTTTATACTTAATGACATTGCCCTCTGAATCCCTCTTGGTTTTAAATATCCCTTTACAACCAATTGGTTTAACACCTTCGGGCAATGTAACAAGCTCCCAAACGCCGTTATCGCTCATAGACTTCAACTCATCATTCATTGCATCAATGCACTTTTGAGTTAGAACCTTTCATGGCTTGACGAAAGTTGATTGGATCATCTTCCTCAAGTCCAATGTCACTTTCTTGTTCTTGGAGAAATACAACATAATCGTCCGGAATTGCACTTCTCCTCTCTCTCTAGTGGATCTCCTTAATGGCACTTCAGATTCTTGAGGTTGTTGAGTTTGATTTTCATTAATAATATCAGGAACTTGAATAGGGAGATTATCAAGATTGTCTTGAACTGGAGTTGTGTGATCCATATCAGGAATGAGAACACCCTGATCAAGATCAACAACTAGAGGCAAAGACACATGCATGTTCTTCCTCAAAGACAAAATCTCTAACTTTATCTCCTTACCCCCCAAACTCAATATCCTCAAGGAACCGAGCATTACCCGTCTCAAAAAAAATAGTTCTAGAAGTGGGATCATAGAACTTATACCCCATGGATTTTTCAGAGTATCCAACAAAATAGCTACTAACCGTTTTAGAATCCAGTTTCTTTTCATTTGGCCTGTAAGGCCTTGCCTAAGCTGGACAACCCCAAATGTGTAAGTGCTTTATACTGGGCTTATGTCCAGTCCATAGTTCATATGGGGTTTTGATTGTAGCTTTAGTTGAAACCCTATTAAGTATATATGCTGCGGTTTTCAATGCTTCTCCCCAGAGTGAGTCTGGCAAATTAGTATGACAAATCATACTTCTCACCATGTCCTTTAGAGTCAGATTTCGTCTCTCAGATACACCATTCATAGTAGGACTGCCTGGTGTAGTGTACTGAGGAACGATCCCACACTCATCTAGGAATTTGGCAAATGACCCTGGACGTTGTTCACCACAACCATCATATCTACCATAGTATTCACCACCACGGTCGGATCTAACTGTTTTAATCCTTTTGCTTAGTTGATTTTCAACTTCGGCCTTATACGATTTGAACACGTCTATAGATTGGGACTTCTCATGAATGAGATATAGGTATCCATAACGAGAGTAATCATCTAAGAATGTGATAAAGTATTGTTGACCATTTCTACAAGGTGTAGGGAATGGCCCACAAATATCCGTATGTATCAATTCTAAGACATCTGAAGCTCTCTGGGCACCTAATCTCGTCTTGTTTGTTTGTTTACTCTTGATACACTCAATGCAAATATCCGAATTTGAGGAATCAAGAGAATCAAGAATTCCATCTGACACGAGTTTCTGAATTCTTTGTTTAGATATGTGACCTAAACGCTTGTGCCAGAGTGATAAAGAATTCTCATTAGATAATTTTCTTTTGGTACCACTAGAACTTGTATGCAAAGTTTCATTATGTGAGGTTACTATGTCAACCAAATATAGGCTATCATATGCTGATAAAAGACCAGTACCGATAAGATTTGAACCTTGAAAAAGACTCACTTTATTGTCACCAAATGAACAAGAATAACCGGATATGTCCAATTTGGGAACAGAAATTAAATTCTGTCTAAAAGACGGTACAAGAAAAGTATCATTCAAATCCAAATAAAAACCAGTCTTAAATAATAGCCTAAAATTTCCAATAGCCTCAACTTCGACCCTTTTGCCGATAGATGTATCTTTCACCATCACTTGGTTTTCGGCAGTTCAGGCAACCCTGCATAGATACACTTATGTGAGTAGTAGCAGCAGAATCTACCCACCAAGCATCTTTAGGTACCGAAATTAAATTAACTTCAGAACAAACAAGAGCAAGAGATATACCCTTTTTCGCACGCCAAGCGTGGTATTTGGTACAATCTTTCTTCTTGTGATTAGTCCCCTTACAGAAAAAGCAAGCTGATTCTGTAGTTTCAACCTTAGTTTCCTTGTGTTGCTTCTTCTGGGGCCTTGAGACCGCAACTTCCTTATTTTTCCTCTTCTTGTTGTCTTTAGAAGAGGATGCCAAATGATCACTTTCTGTCTTATCTTGCTTTATGCTCTCTTCCTCTTGCACACAATGTGAAATGAGCTCATTAAGAGTCTATTTCTCCTTTAGGCAGTTGTAACTGACCTTAAACTGATTAAAGTGTGCAGGGAGAGAGATCAAAACTAAGTACACAAGTAGTTCCTCATGTAATTCCAACTTGAGTGACTTTAGTTTCGAAGCAATATGAGACATTTCTAAAATGTACTCCCTTATGTTTCCTTTGCCTTTATACCTCATGGAAACAAGTTTACTCAAATGAGTACTAGTTTCCGCCTTTTCGTTTTGTGCAAAACGCTTTTCAAGGTCCTCAAGGAAAACTTTGGCATTGTTTTCTTTAGTCATGGTGCCCCTAAAAGATTCTGGAATTGCACGTTTCATGATCATAAGACTCATGCAATTTGAGCGTTCCCACTTCTCCATCTCCTTCTTGTCATCAGAAGAAGATGTATCCTCAAGAGAAGTAGGTTTCTCAATCCGAAGTGCAAGGTCTAGATCCATGTAACCGAGAACTATCATAATGTTCTCTTTCCATTCCTTAAAATTTGTGCCATTAAGCACAAGGATGCTGTTAATGTTCGCAGATATTGTAGCAGCTGAAGAATTCACTGAAAATAGAACAAGGACAACTTAACACATGCTTACAATTATTTGAATTTTAACTTTAGTATACAGATTCAAAATAGGCAAATCCCATTACAAGATACCTAGCACAACATTGATTTTAGTCTTTGGACAGAAAATCAATTTGTAAGTGGTACTCTTGGTTAATCAAATATTGACAATAAACTCCTGTCAAATATCAAGCCTTTGGGCCGACTTAATATTCACATGGAAAACTTAATAATTGTCACATATTTATCACCACAAGCATGCTCGAATTCCTGCCAAATAACAACCTTCCTTTGGGCCGGTGTTAAACGCATGGAATACTAACATACACAGTCATCGTATATTTTAAAAATCAATCAAAAGAGGTTACTTTGGCAACATAATGTTTCAATTGACTAATGTAAAATATTAGATGCAAAATTAATTAGTTCTTTAAACCATATATTGAATCTCAACAGAAATTTACATGTTTATAATGTAAAATCTGAATAATAATGGACAAAACATTAATATTATAACATTAATCTTGCATTATGTGTCCATTAATCTTAAAAAACGTTTCTTTAATGATGGAAAAAACATTTCATTAATTAATTTTACATTATGTCTTCATTAAATTGCCAGAAAATAAAATGTTTCTGCAATTTATTGCCAGATAATCGATTATCTGGTCCTGATAATCGATTATCTTGGCCTTCTGGAATTTTCATTTTTGCTGGAAATTCCAGAAAATCAATTATCTTGCTAGGATAATCGATTATCTTGGCTTTCTGGAATTTGGCGGACATATAACATACTCGATTATCCAAATACAATAATCGATTATTGTATGGTTCTGTTTCATAAATATTCGATGAACAAATGAAATAATCGATTATAGATCTAAAATAATCGATTATAGATCTAAAATAATCAATTATGTAAACGTTACAAATAAGATAATCGAATATCTTCAAAACATAATCGATTATTTTAAGCTTCTGTTTTGCAAAATTTTGGTGAACTTATCAAGATAATCGATTACCTATATAAGATAATCGATTATCTTACCAATCTGTCCAACTTAATGGGACTTTCAACAAAAGGCTTAATCATGGAATCATATTCAACAACCGAAATTATGCAAATAATTTCAACATTTCAATTCATTTGGTGATATCAAAAGTTATCGAAATACTGAAGTTTATCATCAACAAATCATTCATGAAAGCATGCTATATCAAGGTACTAGAACTTCAAAATTAAAATTCTATTTGAATTTAGTCATTAACCATTATAACATTGAATTCATGAACTTCCAAATGATCCAATACGAAGGAGGCTCTGATACCAATTGTTGGAATAAATCCGATTATAAAACTAAAGCCTTCATATCGAATTATTTGTAACCATAACATAAGCGGAAGCGTACCTGAATCCATAGGTGGAAGCTCCTGGATCCGGCTTGAAGATTGTCCAAGGTTTGGTTTTCCACTTGATATGCAAGAACAATTTTTGCTCTCTCTCTCAATGGGAAGAAGAAAAAGAGAATGTCTTGCATTCTTGTGGGAACCATAACCCCCTTATTATAATGTAACTTAAGAAAACTCAAAGGTCACAAGAATGTAACCTTAGTTAGCCCATCATTAACTAAGGTTACTCTTTATGGGTATCTACACAAGAAATTATACCCTATACTTTATATGACAATTTATTGGCCTCCTTAATAATAATGTCCAAAAGACCACTAATTTAGGCCAAACCAAAAGATAGCACATAACATATAATTCATCCATATATTGTCCATATGTATGTAGTATAAGTCCATATATCTAACAACACACGGCTTCAATAAAACAATATTAGTGGTGCTTTTTTTTTCTATTTTTCCTATAATTCTTCAGACTTTTTAAGTGTTTTGCATTTTTCTTTTTGTTTCTGACTTCTTCAAAAAATTTCTCTTCTCAAAATCTGACTTGAATGTCAAGTTATGATGCCTTTATAGGCAAGCTACTAGGGTAGCCTAAAGGAGATTACGTTTGCACTTTGCACCTTCTGAAATTTTCATTTTAGCTTAGGAGACCTTAGTTTAAAAAAAGATCTCCACATTAGTCCAACACCTAGTTTCCTAGAAGCATCCTATTCTGTTATTCAAAGATTCCTTTAGTCAATTACCTGGACTACCCCTCACACCCCTATTTTTTTACCCTTCAAAACCTCAATTTGGGTCATAGGTCAAATAACTCAATGGTTAAACCAGGCATGGGCTTAGAAAATTAATTCGAGTTCCTGGGAATGAATTCAAAGCCCAAACGACAAAATGAATCAAACCAAGATTTAGCAAATTATGGAAAATAGTAGGAAAGCGACTAAATGACTTCACAAAACGTAAAATCTAAACTAAAATACTAAATTATTATATAAACCTAGTTAAACTTAAATGACTAAACAAACAAAGCGAAATCAGAAATTACTTAATTAAAAGAATTAAACAGACCAAGCAAAAAAATCATAGAGCAAAACTCGAAAAGGAAAAACTGAAAAAATAAATAAAAAAAGAACCAAATGGACAGTACTTAATTTAGCTAAAACTTGTTCGTATTTCAATTTAATTAACCAGAGAGACAAAGAAGAAATGAAGAGGAAAGAAAAACTGAAAGAACATAAGACTGAATAAAAAGGAAAAGAGGGAACTCACCAAACTAGGCCCCAACTCGCGATCGATACTCTGATTAAGTCCCCAAATAACATCAATCGCTAATTCTTTGCCAAGAACAAGCGACCAACATTATTTTGATGAATCTCGTCTTATCATGCCAATCCTTTCAAACTTCTGCCTTTCCTGCACTAGCGCCCTTCCTCTTGATATACCGCTATTGTTTTTTTTATGCATCTTTCTGTTCTCATCCTCAAAATCGTTTTCGTGACCAAACCAACCTTGAACACTAATAAAACTTGGATGAAAATCCTTGCATGAACGAATTCGGCTTTGGCTCTTAGGGCTCGAACCCTAGATTTGATATTCAAGGAGTTCTCGCCAGATTCGAGGGACACTTGTTACATATTGGGAAAGAGGGGACCAAGGGGGTTTTATGGTGTTAGTTTGGGGGTTTTTTATGGTTGCGTCGCCACCGGAGGGGAGGGGATTTTAGGGCGGTGGGCTACGGTTCTTAGGGTTCTCTGAGGGCAAGGTGAGAGAGACATGCTTTGGGGGATTATGTTAGGTGTTTGGACATATAAATATTAAAAGAACCCCACTTCCGGACCATCCGATTAAATAAAATAAACGGTCCAGATCGAGGGGCCTTCAAACGATGTCATTTGGTGTTAGTGGGACTCAGACTGGATGGGGAACGGATTTCGGGCTGGACTGCACATGTATTGGAGGAATTCAATTGGACATGTTGGGAAGATTTAATTAAATCCCAATAATCTAGTCTCTTTCCTCTCCTCTTCTTCTTTTCAAAGTAATTCTTTTTACAAAATAAAAAAGAAAATCCTACATTAAATCAAAAGACCAAATTAGCTATCAAAAATACGAATTAATTCTAAAAAATAATTATCTCAAATAATTAAAAAGAAAATTGAATAGAAAACTGCCAAGATTCAAAAATTATAATTAAAAAGCAAAAAATAAACTATTTTTGTGATTTTTTGCATTTCTTAAAATAATTAGTATGCTAATCGATCTAAAATATAGTTTTAAATCCTAACAACAAATGCAATATATTTTTTCTTGTATTTTTCTTGAATTAAACAAAATTAGTATGCGAAGACAAATGCAAATAATTAACGAAAACTGCTACACAAGTCTATGAAATTGCAAATAAAAGGAAAAAATTATTTTTTTTTGAATTTATGGGAATAATTCATATAGCGCAAAAATCATGTGTTCACAATTCCTAATGCTCAAAGTCATTGTATTTCATTTCTTTTGGGTTTGTCTTTACAAGATGTGTTCAATGTCAGTTATGTTTTAAAAAAATAAGAAAGGATTTCAAAGCTCACTACCAACTTCCAAAGTTGCACAAAGCACAGTGCGGCCAAAGCATGCCAGAGTTAGTACGATGTAGAATGGGGATATAAAGGTTCAGCGAAAGTTCCATCAGTAGAATGGTTTTGCGATTTCGTGGGAGATGTAGAGGTTCAGATAGATGGATTGAGATTTAACACAACAGTTGGGTATACAATACTCAGGTCATCCAAGGTCATGGGGGTAAAAGTCAGTCAGAAAGTCAAGCAGTTCTTAGCCAGTTCGGGGAAAACAGTCAAAGCAGAACATAGCAGCAGAGAGGCCACCTTTAGCAAAAATGCCACAAACTAACCACTACATTATAAACTGACAAGGTTTTTCTTTGATTAAAACATAGGCAGAAAATTTCATTTGTTTCAGAGAAACCCCCCGTAAGGGAAAAGCAAGCACCAGACATGTTTGACAGTAAATTCTCATGATCCTCCTGGAAAATGGGACCTAGTTAAAATTCAAAGCATTCACGAGTAACAAGATCTAGCATAAGTGTACCCTTAAGTAATATAAATTGGTTTCAAAGTTTTCATTCTTAGGATAGGATTCAATTCGAAATTTTCAGGATTCTCTTGAATAATGGGACCTACTTTAAGACTTCCATTAGATAACAAAATTTAGCGTTAGTTCTGTTGTAGGGAAGTATAATTTAGCCTTAAAGTTGTCACTCTTAAGACAAGACTTGATTTTAATTTTCAGGACACTCCTGGAAAATGGGACCTAGTTTAAAATTCAAAACAACCATGAGTAGCAAAATCTAGCATAAATATACCCCAAAGGAATATAAGTTGGCTTCAAAGTTTTCATGTTTGAGATAGGAGTTTTCAGAACCCTCTTGGATAATGGGATGTAGTTCTAAAACTTCCTTGGATAACAAGACTTAGCATAAGGCATACCTTCAGAAGATATAATTTAGCTTTAAAATTGTCATTTAACTAGGAGTTTTGAGGACCCCCCTGGATAATAGTATCTAGCTTTCAAGTTCATAATGATATTTGGTAATATGATGTAGTTAACACTCACATATGTGCTCAGCCACCAAATTGGCATAGAAAATTTTCTTTGTTTTGACTATTTCATTGAAATTAGGTGCCCACCTGGAGAACAAGGAAATACAATTCAAGTTTTAGCAATCAGGCGCCCGCCTGGAGAACAAGGGAATACAGTTCAAGTTTTTGGTAATCGGGCACCCACCTGGAGAGCAAGGAAATACATTTCAAGTTTTTGGAAACCAGGCGCTCACTTGGAGAACAAAGGAATATAGTTCAAGTTTTGGCAATCAGGCGCCCACCTGGAGAATAAGAGAATACGGTTCAAGTTTTTGGAAATCAGGTGCCCACATGGAGAACAAGGGAATACAATTCAAGTTTTTGGCAATCAGGTGCCTACCTGGAGAACAAGGGAATATAGTTTCAAGTTTTGGCAATCAGGCGCCCACCTAGAGAACAAGGGAATACAGTTCAAGTTTTGGCACTCAGGCGTCTACCTGGAGAACAAGGGAATACCGTTCCAGTTTTTGACAATCAGGTGTCCACCTGGAGAACAAGGGAATACAGTTCAAGTTTTTGGCAACCAGGTGCCCACCTGGAGAACAAGGGAACATAGTTCCAGTTTTGGCAATCAGGCGCCTACCTGGAGAACAAGGGAATACAGTTGAACTTTTTGCCAATCAGGCGCCCACCTGGAGAGCAAGGGAATACAGTTCAAGTTTTTGGCAATCAGGCGCCCTCGTGTAGAATAAGGGAATACAGTTCAATTTTTGCAATCAGGTGCCCACCTGGAGAATAAGGGAATATAGTTCAAATTTTGGCAATCAAGAGCCCACCTGGAGAACAAAGCAAATTTTAGCATCGGTAATCAGGAGCCCACCGGAACAACAAAGGGAAAGCATCAATGTTAGGAGGAAGACGGTTCAAGTTCAGCAATCAGACGCACACCTGAACAAAAGGGAAAGTAGCTCATATTACAATTCAAGTCAACAACAAAGGAACTTCACCTGGAGAATACAAGTCAACAAGAACTATAAGATCAAGTTTGAAGATATAGATAGGATTTTGGTAATGCATAGATCATAGTTTAGTCTAGGTTCTTTTATTTTGTCCTAGTGTAATAAGGAGTTCAGCAAGCAGCAACAACAACAGTGAAATCACATCTTCATAGTAGTCCCATCTACCGAAACTTCTCAAACTACACCGACCTGATTCCTTTATAGCCAAGGATATGTAGGCAGCCTCAGAAGCAAGGAGGGGCAGTTGTAAGCACGTGATTTTTGCCATATCTGAATTACTCCCACAAATTCAAAACAAAATAATTTGTTCCATTATTTACAATTTCGTAGATTTTTGTAGCATTTTTATTAATTGTTTGTATTTTTCTATGCATTTTTATTTTGTTTAATTCATAAAAATATAAAGTATATTGTATTTGCATGTATTCTTTAGTTTTACATTTTTAGATTAGTTATTAAATTAGTTTATTTTAAAAAAATAGAAAAATCACAAAAAATAACTCATTTTTGCATTTTAATTTGAGTTTTGAAGTTTGGGAGTTTTTCTTTTAATCTGGTAGTTGATTAATTGTGGTAATTGTTATTTAGAGTTAGTTAATTTAATTTAATAGGATATTTTAACTTAGGAATTAATTTAGGTTTTAATTTTAAAAAAAGAAGAAAAATAATGAAAATAAGAAATATAAAAAAGAAAAGGACAAGAGTTGAAGAATTTTGGGCCAAGTCTTATAAACTTCCCCCGCCCCCTCCCATGCAATTTTCCCTCAAACCCGCCCCAATTTCAGCCCAAACCCATTTCCCACCAGGTCCGGTCTCCACTTAACCAAAACGACCTTGTTTCCCCTCCCCCCAATCGATCTCAGCCTTTGGTTTTATTTGATCCAACGGACGGGAACTGGGTTCCCCTTATTATGTAACTGTCCTAATGAGCCTATCCCCTTCTTATTGTGTCTCTCAACCACTTCTCTTCAGACTCTCCCAACCCCAAATCCTAGCAGCCACCCCAAATTCCCACCACCATCCGTCGGCGCCGCCACCCCTAATCCACTCAAAATTCACACCCTAGAACCCTCTCCATCTCCCCATCCCAAATATCTAACCCTTTACCCTCGAACCCCCAAATCCCGTCGAATCTTGAATCTAAGGATAGAGTTCGAAGCCCCAAAAGTCAAAGTTGTTCGACCTTCGATTCCGTGGCTTGCATGGCTATTTACTACCGTCTTTTTAAAAAATTAAAAGTTGATTAAACGCAAAAGTGATGTGTTCATTAGTTCTTGACAAAGACCAAATCAGTAACATTACTTATCGTCTAAATCAGTGTTTTCAACTTATTTCGAGTGATTCGGTAAGATTTCTGCATTTTTTCATCGTCTTATGCTTTTCATCTTTCCACCGTTTCTTTTCTTCTCTGTCTATTGTTTTCTGACTTGGAAGTTTACGGGAAGTCTCCACCTTAATTTCCATTTTTTTTATTAGCTCAGTGTTCGTCTTTGTTTTGCTGGATTTTTAGTTTTCTTTTCAAAGTTTTCTTTGTTGCTCTTATTTTCTTCAGTCAATCATGACAATTTAATTTAAGATACGTTTTGTTAAATTGGTAGTTTAGTCTTAATCTCAGTTTAGTATTTCAGCTGAAGAGAAAAAAATCACTGGTTAGCTTAGATTCTGGGGTTTAAAGTTACTTAATTGTTTTTCTTTTCTGCTTATCATCAAATTGGTTAATTGAATATCTGACCCTTTTGGTTTGGGCCTTGGTTTCGATTTTGGTTCATTCATTTAGGTTTGAATCATTAGGTCAAAGTTTCCCCATTGCTCGTTTTTTGTTTCAGGGTAATAATATGGTGCTTAAAGGGTAGTATAGGAATTTAGAATAAGGAATCTCTACATAACAGATTAGGGAAGCTTCTAGGAAGCAGGGGGTGCGGGATAATATAGAAATTTTATTTTTAGACGAAGGAGTTTTAAGCAAAAATGAAAATTAAAAAAGGGCAGAAGTGCAAAGCTAAATGCATTATTGCTGCCCTAAAGGCTTGCCTATAAAGGCACCTTTGCTTGACATTCAAAGCAGAAAAAATAGAGACAAAATTCTGGAAAAAAAACTGAAACGGCTAGAAGATATTGAGAGGGGTGAATAATCATTACATACACATAGAAATCAGAAAACTACTGTTACATTGAAATTTTCTTGCACTTCTGGGGGTTTTCAAGTTTTTGAAGTAAATCTGGGTCCATTTTGGGTGTGAAATAGATTAAAGAAGCTGGATTGTTTGTCGTTGAGCTACTGAAATATATTTTCTTCTACTGCTGATCTTCTTACCTTTTTTGCTCAAATTACCCGGTATTCCTTTTAATTATGGTGAAAATGAAGCCTGACATAGCTTTGTATACAGATCTGTAGCCAAGTTGAAATGTAATGACCAGATCGGTCGTTTTGAGATTTTGCACTTTGATCGCTAGTTCTCGGGCATTACTTTCCCCGTATGATGTATTATGACTGATGTAAATTGTTGGTTTTGATTTATATAGAAATCGGTATGAATTTAAAAGAACATTCTGGACTGGCCTAGCCAAAAAGCAGTGGGTGGCCAAGAACCATGGTAAAATTTCCCTTGCCACCTGTGTCTTAGCTTTATGTTTCTTCTTGTACCCTTTGAGCTGATAAGTTTTGGCAGTTATGCTCCTGCCGGCCTTGGTGAGAATGTGCAGATGAGATCGTTTCCTGGTGGTGAAATGGTGATTTCGGACCCTGCCAAGGGTAACAAAATGAAGGTCAAGGAGGCTGCCTACCCCTCTGTAATGAAGAAATCCAAGTCACACGGGCCTCGAACCGCCGCAAAGATCTCAGCTTCAGCTTCCGAAGCAAACCTCGACACCGGGGACAGAAATGGTGATGAGAGCGAATATCATTTGAAAGAGAGGCCGAGGTCACAGGCGCCCCGCAGGTACTTTGACCAGAAGTCGCTGAATCGAGGACGGCTGACTCAGGTCAGTCCCGTGTGGCGGAGACCCTCGAGGAGGGTGCTAACGTGGTTCCCAATCCCGCAGCCGGATATGGTGTAGTTTCTGATAGGGTGACTGTTGCTACCGGTCCCAAAAGAATTGGACCAGGAGATTTGCGGAGTGTAGGAGTTGCCCATCAGGGACTTTTATGACTAGTGCGATTTTGGTTCAAGTCTCCGATTCTCGTCAAGGGAGCTAAGGGATGCTCAGAAGATAAACACCACCAAAGTAGGGAGTCTTCTAAATAGGGGAGGCTTACTTGGCACTATCCTTGACGATGTTAGCGATAAAGTCAGTCTCGATGTTCCTGGCATCGTCAAGGCAGGAGAGAGATTCCTGTAACAGGTGATAATTATTTTTTGTGTATTTTTTTTAGTCTTGGGCATCACTCTTTGTTTCTCTAATTCTTATGTTATACCGCAGTGGTAGGATATATATGATCATGCCATCTCCCTGCTTCACAAGGACCTTTCATGCAATGTAAAGGAGCATGAGTTGCTTAACTTGGTGCTCGGGAGTCAGAGGCTCATTCTGCCTGAAAGGAGAAAGAATCAAGCAAGCTCCGGGCAGAGAGTGCTCCTGAGAAAAGACTCAACTTGCTGAGCATGTATTTTGTATTTTGTCTTGCACGGACCCGAACTTTTCTCCTATAGTTCGATATCGACCGTCTTACCTTTCTTTTTGCAGGTTGATCAAAATGACTCGCATATTGGGTTACTGAATATGGATATCCTCGGGATGGGGAAAAAATGAGGTAGTGACCTCGGAGTTGACATCAACCCATGATCTTCTCAAGGATGCTCAAAAGGAGATTGTTGCTCTGGTTGCGGCTAAGTCCGTGATTGATGGAAATGTTGATACTTATCTGAAAGACGCATCCACGGCGCATCAAATAGCTCGTGATGTATCGATAAAAGCCAAATAGAAACTGGCTTAGGCCATCGAACAAGCTAGGGCATAGGCGAGGAAAGAAACCTTAGAGGAGATCAAGACCAGAGGCGTAGATCTGTCAGTTGAACTTGAGGAGGCCCGAGAGCTGGAGAGTAAGTTGGCACTCTTGATCTCCCCAGATGAGGATGTTGGAGATGGTACAGAAGAGAGTGGCAATGAAGAGTAGGCCTCGTGTCTCTTTTCTCTCTATTTTTTCTTTTATACGTACTCCCGGGGGGGGTGAGTTTTGTAAATATGCCCCTTATAAATATATTTTTGGCAATGCAAAAAGGGTTTTTCTTCTCTCAGTATTTTCGTTCTTCTTACCTCGTCTCTCTTGCAGAGTTAACCTTTGACTTTTGATGTTAGCTCTTTGAAAATCATTCACGGAGCTAACGGGACCCCTAAATCGAATCCTGTCCGGAAGTTAGATCGACAACTTCTTTAGGGTCGGTGCTAGTGGTAGCGAGGAGCCCTCAAGGCCTCGTTGCTTCTCTAATTTTTCGGTATAGCAGCATTCGCGCAATCTGGTAAAAGGGCCCCGAGGCGATTCTGTTAATACATTTCCCAAAAAAAGTGATTTTAATGCGGACAGAATTAATTGGCCCTCTGGGTAGCGAGCAACCGTTGATTTGCACCTATATATTCATTTATTTGCCTCTCAAGTGAAGATTCTGCTACTTTGAGTAATCATTTCTTCCATAGAACCTGGCGCTTTGTGCTAGTTCTCCCATTGTTTCAACTCAAAATCTTTGCCCAAATTCATACATTCCCCTTCTTATTTTATTGTTGCCATGACTGCTACATCGATATCCACCCACCAAGGAGAGAGGAGTTCTGCTTATGCTCCGCATTTGGTCGGTGGTACACACTAGTGCCCGGTGTGGGCCTCGAGGTGCCTTGCCTCTAGGAGAGACATTATGTTAGAGAGACCTTCCAATGATCAAGGGCATCGGGAGCATGCGTCGAGGTTCATATCATCAATGGGAGAGGAACACCTCAAAATGATTAGAAACGATTGTGGATGGGGAGAAGGTATGGTATTATAAGTACCTTCCTCTGAGGAGAGCATCACGACCTATGTCGAGGGGTTTTTGAGCGTGTGTACAAATACTTTTACACCGGGTCTCCCTGATCGGATTGTGCTTGAGTTTTGTCAGAGATATCGGGTTACCTTGGCACAAACTCACCCATTCCTTTGGAAGATAGTGCAGACGATAAGATATTTCGCCGACAAGGCAGGGTTTAAGTTTACCCTCAGTCATCTCATAAGGTTATATCAGCCACTGTGCTATCAAGGTTTGATTCTGCAGCATTGATCTACCCGGTCTCCTGTTATTAACAGCGAAGAGGATGAGGACCGTGGGTGGATGAACTAATTTGTTCGAGCTTAAACGATAGATGTTATTCCTAGAGAGTTTCTGCCCTTTCCTAAGAAATAGAACTTCACACGTAAGTGTCACGCATGTATTTTCATTATTTTAATTGGAGGTGGGCTCCGTAATGACATTTTTCTGTTTCATTTTTGCAACAACTCCTTGGTTGCCGAACGAGGTCCCTGATTTGGCCAAGTGGTCTCGTAAGCTGGTAGCTTGCTCGACTCATGATTAGCGCATGTGAAGAGACCTGTCCAAAGAAACATATGAGGCAAAGCATCATGGTAGGTGCCAGGTGGCTTGTTTCCCTGAAACGGTGCTTTCCTTTTTAGCGTACTAAATTAGTTGTCACAGTTATTAGAGATTTTTTCGAGGCGAGAAGCACATGGTGCCTCCTTCTTTTTCTACCTAAAGGCGCTTTGAGAGATAATAATCCAGCAAATATTGGCTCATTGTTCGGTGAGGCTCAGAGGCTCGGGCTTAAGGTAAGATTTGGTATAAGATTATACTAGTCCCACACTCTTCCTTTTTCATTGAATTTTCTTTTACAAGCCTTTGACGGGCTCAAATCCGAGCTACTTCAATGTGAGGCCAAGTTGCGGGAAGCTTTGGATAGGGAGAAATCTTTTAAGCTTCTTTGTGCGAAAAAGGAAAGCGAGCTGGTTTCCTAGTGGTATGAGGCGGATTAGGGCCGGAGCCGTGAGAGCTACCTTAAAAGACTGGTATCATGTATTTCATGCTGACGTATACACCCCATTTTATCTTTGGCAATTAATGTTTTGATATTTTATTTGGAGAGCAAGACGGGGGAGCTAGAACTCTCGGGGGAAGTTGATCGGGCCAAACGTGAGTTTAACAAGTTGCAGGCTCATGTAGATACCCAAGTTGCGGCCAAGGAGAGTGCGTTCACTATGGTTTCCACCCTCGAGGAACAAATCCGGGCCGTTCGTGCAAATGAGTCGATACGAGTGAACATGATTGCAAGTCTCGCGTCTGAGTCGAGGCTGTAATGAGCAGCACCGGGGCACATCAGAAAGCGGTGATCTATTTAAAGAGCGCTGCTACTGCTAGAGCTGAGCTGGGGAGAGCTCTCGATCGTATGAGCAGTAGCAAAGAGTATGCAAAATGCAAATCTCGGAGGTGAAATCTTGAGGAAATTCATGCTCGGGGCTTTGATCTTTCGAAAGAGATCGAGCAAGCCAAGGGGGATGAGTATGACGCCAAGTTCCTTATGTCTGATGCCGAAGATGGCGAGGACGGGGCCGTCGAGCCATAGTCCCCAAGGGGGACATTTACTTCCTTCTCTGTTCTTATGTATATATATTTCACAGTATGTTGTAAATAAAGCTTGTATTTTATTACCTATATGTATTAGGGGGGAAACATCACGATTTTGTATCTTCTGAGTTCCTATTGGCCAAGATTTTAGCTAGATAATTTCGACCTTTGAGTTAGTAGGAATCTATAGATTCATGATATGGCTCTGGGGCTTATTAGGCTGGCTTGTAGGCACTTACATGCTTGGTCGATGAGACCTTTAATACGGGCTGGCGACTATGTTTCTTACTCCTTGGGTCGAAGCGGCCATTTATGCAGGCTGGCGACTACGACTCTTATGCCTTGGGTCAAAGAAACTTTTTATATGGGACTGGCGACTATGTTTCTTATGCCTTGGGTCGAAGCTACCTTTTATACGGGCTGGCGACTATGGATCTTATGCCTTAGGTCGAAGCGACCTTTTATGTATATGGCCATGAGGCTCATTAGGCTCGCGACAATGGCTCTTATACTTTGCTCTTCGGCATATTTAGTTAACTATTTTGGGTTGCATCTCTGAATCGGGTTACGACTCGAGCTCATTTGACCCTCAAGTTTTGTATTTGTGCGAGCTGGGAACAATGGCTCTTACTCCTTGGGTCAAATTGACCTTTTATGTGGGCTTTATTTTTCACTCAATAAGGATTTTTGAGATAGTGTTTTACCGGCTCTTCAATGGCTTAAAAAGCCTCGATTGTGAGTCATGATATGGCGATGATCGAGCACCTCAGGAGGTTTTGGCTTGGAGGTTGAGTATCTCGAAGCCGATGTGTAGGAGATGACATGGTCAGAGCCCTTTTTCCTATATCAAGGGTAGCCTATTTAGTCGGTTCTTTTCAAAGTATATTCAAAGTAACTCAAGGCCTGTGATTTTGTAGCGTTGGTCGGGCATCCCCAAGTCGCATTAGTTTGGTCGGTACAGCCGTATGACCGTAATCATTTATGCTTGGACGGAGCCATTTTGGCCCCGCGTGAAGTAGTGTAGGTGTCTATATCGAGGGTATGCCTTTTTAGGGGTCTTAAAAGTTCGATATATAGCCTAAACTTCGGGATCGAGTTTATGCATGTAGTAGGTCTTACAAATTTTTCATGCCTTTAAGGTCCTACAGTTTTGGATACTTGGTATAGGTATTTTTCATGCCTTGTCTAAGGTCTTACAGATATTGTTGTTACCTTGTGTAGGTCTTCGAGACCAAGTCTTCCTGCCTAGAGTCTTATGGCCTCGGCTTTTTTATTTAATGGCGATTGGCGATAGTCCCTGAGTCATCGAGGGTACCTCGGCTCAGAAGTCGTAACTTGTAGACTTTGTATTACCTCATTGAGGGCATATAATTTCAGAGATCCCGACCTCAAGGTCGTGCATTTTGAGATTTTGACGTTGGTCCCAGAGTATTCGGGGCACTTTTGGTCTTACAGACGTTTTGTGATTTTCTTGTTGCCTCACTGAGGGCTTATAAGTTTAGAGTCATGACTCGGAGGTCATTCGGTTGTTGAATTGTCAATGCCAGTCCCAGAGTGTTCAGGTCATTTTTTTATGGATGAGTCATTTTTTCGGAAAATGCTGAGTTGGTCTTAGCGCGTGAGATGTTTTGATAAAAGGTATTCTTTTACTACTTGGCATAAGTATACATTCTTGGATGTTGAGGGCCGGGCTATACGGACATGGTTCATTAGACCGTTTGTCCCGGCACATCATTTTCCTATTGGAACCCCATTTGGCGTTTCTTGGTTCTTTTGAGTGAATGACCACCATGGGGGATACCCTCAAGTGTTTGATGATTATTTTTAAATAAGACTAGAATACTTGTCAAGTCTTCCTTAGGTAGCATGTGGACGTTTCCTCATTAAAAACCTTGCCGGTAAAACCCTTGTCGGGATAAAAACTTGGTCGAAGGATAAGACTGCAACGGATGCCTTAAAACCTTAAGGTCTTCGGGCTGAGTTAGTGCTTTGACTGCCTCGATCAGGCGCCTGCATGAGGGTTAGCATGCAATATAAAATGAAATGGGAGATGGTTATACCTCAATGGCGATGGCGCTTTTGATCCTTGGTATTCATTTGGACGATGCGGTACAGCCCTTTATTCAGATACGGCCGAGGGCGTATCTCGTGGTTGCTACCTCAAATGATCATATGGATGATATGTTGTGGCATGTCTGCCTTATCTTTTTTTATTGTTTCCCTTTCTTGAGATAGTTTTTTTAGCTTGGTCGCTGAGGAATTCCCAAAGATAACTGTAGTTGAGTAACGAGCCACTTCCTCTCGGAGTTGTCGGCAATCTTCAGTCATGTGTCCATGCGTGTTGTGAAATTTTCATACTAAATTGTTGTTCTTTTGTGAAGGATCTAATTATACAGGTTTGGGCTACATAACGTCTTTGATTTTACTGATGGCGACATGATTTTTGACACATCGATGTTAAAGTTGTATTCTAATAAGTAAGGTACCTCGGTTGGTGCTGCGTGTCTATCGATCCCGACTTTGTTGATGAGTCACCGAGGATTCTGTCCTCGGTTTATGCTTCCATTGTTACGAGTTGGATTACGCCTCGGGGCGTTCCTTCTATCGTCGGTGTATAGTTGATATCTTTCTTTGTTTGGCTTTGACTCCTTTGCCAAGAGCCTGTTTGGATATATTTAACCTGGGGGGGCTCCCAGCTGGTCATCCTTGACCCTAATTTTTGACTGATATCGGTTTTGGACGTCCGACTAGATCACGACGGGATATTCGACCAGATTCTCTTTTAACTGCTTCGAATCCACCAAGCTTCGTACATTCATACCATAAGTGAAAGCATACATCGCCCAGACGTCAAAGACTTGCGGTAGTTCATTTGTTCCACTTGGAATTGAGATACGAACTCTCGCAGCATTTCGTTCTCCCTCTGCTTGATCTTAAACACATCAGATTTCCTTGTTGCTACTTTGATGGCACCGGTGTGTGCCTTTATGAAGGAGTCTGCTAGCACGTCAAATGAGTCTATGGAGTTAGGAGCTAGATTGTCATACCACATCATGGCCTCCTTCGAGAACGTTTCGTTGCCCTTCACTACGCATGTGTAAGCAGTAACGTGATCATTGGGGTCTGAAGTCCCTGTATTTTGGGAGTTCTGGCATTCTGAACTTCTTTGGAATAGGCTTCGTGTCTGCTTCCTCTAGAAAAGGCCTTTGTATGAACTACTTTTAATCCACATTGTTCAAGACCGAGGGAGCGCCCAGAATTTTGTCGACCCTGGAATTGTAGGTCTCGACCTTCTTGTCGTTGGCTTCTATCATTTTCCTGCCTTACTTGATCTTTCTGGTGAGGTCCTACAGCATCTTCACGCTGACAGGATCGGCTATCGACCCGTTAATGCTCGATCTCCCCGGCACATGTTTGGCCAAGGGAGCGGTCCCCCATGCTACTGTGCAAGGGGTTTTCTGGTGACTTTGTATCTAAGCGATAGCAAGCTATTGTGCCTATAACATTTCAAAAATAACGTGAAGTCTAACATCGCATTATTCCTTATTTGGGATTTTCTAAGCTTCTTGTGGGTCTGCTTCGTGCACGCTCCTATTGGTGTGTGAGCTTATATCGACCTGTTGAGCATCGCGTGAACCTATTGTTAGATAATACGCTTAACGCTAGAGGGGGGTGAATAGCGTTATAATAAAATTTAGCGTAAACTTGCGGAATTTGATATTTGCAGGAAATAAATAAGTGCGTTAAGTAAACAAAAAGGAAAGAACGCACCGATGTATTCTGGTTCACCACAACAAGTGGCTAGTCCAGTCCCCGAGAGACTCTCTCGAGATTTTCCACTAACTTGTCAAGCTTACGGGTGTTCAACAAACCTTTACAACTTAAGGACACACGCCTTAACACCTTTGCTCGGAGATACAACACTCCAAGACTTCACAGTTAAGCTTACAGATGCCTAACCAACCTTCACAACTTAAGGACACAAGCCTTAACACCTTTGCTCGGAGATACAACACTCCAAGACTTCACTGTTAAGCTTACGGGTGCCTAACCAACCTTTACAATCTGAGGACACAAGCCTCAACAATCTTGCTCGGAGATATAACACTCCAAGACTTCGACCAAGGAAACACAAGTTCCTTATAACAAGAGAATCACAATTCTCTTCAAGTGTACAAAACACTAAACACTCAAACAATACACTCCTTTATGAGTAGATATGAGTAAAAGAAATAAGCTCAAGATCACAACAACTATGGACAAGACTTTGGATCTCAAAAGCTTTATGAAATGAATATAAAATGATAAACAATAGTATGCAAGCTTATAGCAATTGAATGATCAGTTGTTGTATGTTGTTGTGTTTAAAACACTGAAATGAAGCTGTTGTAGTTGAAAAACTTGGCATTACCGTTGCCTAATTGCCAATTAAGAGTTGCTGATTTTACTGTGTGATAATCGATTGTCAAGAAGTCACAATCGATTGTTTGCCAATCGTTCCAGAAATCAATCCCAGATTTACGCTTAACAATCGATTGTCCAAGATCAACAATCGATTATTGGTAACGTTCAAAAAATCATTTTCAGATTTTATGCAAAACAATCGATTATACAAAATCAATAATCGATTATTCAGCAACGTTCAAAAAATCCTTTCCAGATTTTAATTTCAACAATCGATTGTACAAAATCAACAATCGATTATTCAGCAACGTTCAAAAAATCTTTTCCAGATTTTAATTACAACAATCGATTGTACAAAATCAACAATCGATTACCTGACGGTATTTGAAAACTTTACGACAACGGTCAGCTTCACAATCGATTGTGCAATGTTAACAATCGATTATTTATCAGACTTTGAAAATCATTTTAGACATTGCCTCGTGACAATCGATTGTTATATACTCACAATCGATTATTTAATAACATTGAAAAAGTCTGGAAGACACTGCCTCAACACAATCGATTGTCATATGTTCACAATCGAGTATTTTGTGACTTTTAAAAATCTGATGGACACTGTCTCTTCACAATCGATTGTCATTAGCTTCACAATCGATTATTCTGAGTTTTGAAAAACTTTGATGTACACTGCCTCATCACAATCGATTGTCATAAGGTTCACAATCGATTGTCATGCAGGTTTGAAAAACCTGATGCTTACTGCCTTAACACAATCGATTGTCATTTAGTTCACAATCGATTGTCATGCAGTCTTGGCTTAACATAATCGATTATCATAAGTACATAATCGATTATCTTAGTCCAAATTTTAGAGGCATGTTTAAAAATCATTTTGACTGAAGTAAATATGCATGATTTAAAATCATTTAGCATTAAATTAAATATGCATGATTTTGTAAAAATAGTTTTACGAGAGAAGCCATGTCATGAGTCAAGTTGTCGGATCAAGATCACAATTAAGAACGACTCATTTAAATTATAAGACTTTGTCTTGTGCTTGAATCTCGTTATCCACCAATTGTGCGCTTGTACTTGAATTTCGTCATATATCAATTTGCGCTTGTTTGTCATTCATCAAAACCTACACATAAGAACACACGTTTTAGTATAAAGCCTTGAGAACGTGTTTCCAACACCTATGTCCACTAGAACTGGTCCTGGCGCATTCTCGAGGTTTCGTGGTGGCACACTAACAGTTGGAGCAGCCACACCATTCTCTTCGTGGTTTTCAAGATTGTCGTTTTCAACTCTATTTACCGAGCTAGACATTTTAACCTGAAATTGAAGATCTTGGACACGAAAAACTGTGAAAGATAACTTGCATTATATAATGAAACCAGCAAGAAAATAATCACTATCAGTTTTAGCCACACGGTGGATGCCAAATTTTTTATCGTGAAAATGATAATAATTATTAAATTTATTGATGGGACTCTATAAATACGTGATCTATTTTTATGTTTGTTGTTAAGCAGCTGATGCTAGATATGTGAAACTTAGAGACAAAATATAGTTTAAGGAGAGAGCTATAATCAAACTAATAGGCTAGTTATTTGGGGCCTCGAGCTTGTCAATATCCCAAGGCTCGGCTATGAGTTGTCGAGGGTAATCGGGGTAGTCCTTAACAGTAATAAAATAATCGACAAAGGCTATTTATGACCATGATAATCAATAAATGAAGAACAAATATGAAGATAATAAATGGAAGCAATAATATCGAGAGAGTATATTAGAGAGCAAAGAGAATTTTCTTGTATATTTCGTGCGGAGTAACTGAAGCAACAACATGGGTTTACAAAGTGACAAGGATCCCTTTTATATAGGAGGGGAATCCCATCAAAGTATAACAAGCATTGATTACAAAGATAGGGGGATGGGACAACTAGATGACACCAGGCTCTGCCAGTACTAGTTGTATGCCTTGGGAACTCCCCCTTCCCATCATGACTGTGGCCAATATTATCGTTAGGTCGGGCGTCATCGGACCTTTACGGAGGGAACTCGACCGTAGTCTTGCTGCCTCTAGGCTTCAAGATGATCTTCTGAAATGCCTTAATGATGAGAAATTGGACCCTCCGATTTCGCCGTATACAAAAATATTTTTCATAGCTCTTTGGTAGGTTGCGCCATCATTCTTCAAGTCGAAGACATTACCTAATAAATACCTTTATGAGTACAAAATGTGGTAAGTTGTTCACAATTAGGTAACATGTGGATCTTATTGCAGCTAGACGAACCATCCATAAAAGACATCGCCTCGTATCTAGTGGTGGCGTCAATTATAAGCTCGGGAATAGGTAGCAAAATTCATCAGTAGGCCTTTTTCATTATTGAGATCCCTAAAGTAGACACAAACTCAAATTTTTTCGTTCTTATTCCTCACATGGACAACACTTGAAATCCATGTGGGGTACTTAACTTCACGAATAAAGCCATCTTCAATAAGCTTGTTAACTTCAGTTTCGATTAAGGGAACCAACTCTGGCCTAAAGCACCATTGCGAATTCTTGATGGGACGGGCACCTTTGTTGACCGTAAGATGATGGACTGGCACGTTAGGGTCTAAGCCATGCATCTCTTTGTAACTCCAGGTAAAGATATCCTTATACTCTTTAAGTAGCTCAATGTAAGCAACTTCTTCATCAACTGCTAGAAAATCACTTACGTAAGTGGACCTTGGATCATCTTCAATGCTAATGTTGACCTCTTTCAGTGCATCAACCATCATTTTAATTTGTTCCTCAAGTTCGGGTTGGGCATCTTTAGCATACTCATCCTTTTGAGGACCGCCATTATTGAGAGACATGTGGTAACACAAGAAAATAACCTTCAATTCTTCATCAATATTTTTTGGAGATGTAGTATAACTCTTATTTTGTGCACCAAAATGATATGAAGATCCAACACTCTCTTTGTCTTCATTACGTTATTTGGTGTATATCAAAACGTGCAACTTTTCTTTTAGTACCTCTTCGCACGGAGCTACAAGGTTAGTTTGTTGCCTCATTCTGGAAAGGATCAAACTCTAACAATCATTGGAGAGTCTTTAAGATTTAGACACAGAAGATTCTTTCATGCTTTTATGGTTTCTGTGCAACTTGATTTTCTTCTTCAACGGCCTTAATATCAAATACAGAAGTTCTTGCAGTTGATTTTCCTAGACGATCGAAGGTAGAAGGTCTTCCATTAGAAGCAATAGATATGTCTTCCATAGTGATATAGTTATTGCTTTCCCTTTTATGGAGATGCGGTTTGGCAAAGGTTTTTTGCATCCTAAAGCTTCATGCGATCACCTTGTAACATATTCTGAGGAAATTTTCCCTAAATTTGATAATTCATTAGGATTGTACCCTACTTTTACAAGTAGTTTGTAAGCATTTGGATCCAAAACCTCGTCTGTACGCTTCTCCGGGAGTGCATCATTTTGTGGCGGACTTGGGCCACAAGTTTTCCAAGTAATTATGAGGGTACCTTTCCATGTCAATCCGCCTGATAGGAAGGGTCATATCTCCTAATGTAATTCCTTACAACTTAGAAGATTGTTCTTTGACTTTCTTAACCCTGAGAACATAGTAAAGAGCAGGTGCTACCCTTTTACTTGAAGATGCAATATCCATTTGAGGCACCTTATTCCTTTTGGTAAGCACTTGACCTTCCTTAACTTAAACCTTCCCAGCTCTCACTTCAGATCTTTTGGTATTGGTCTCAACATTCATGATCGTAGCAATGTCATCACTTTTTCCCTTCGAGACATTTCCAACTTTGACTTCACTCAGTATGTAGCTCTTTAAGTAGAACCTTACATCCGCAAAGTATGATTCATCTTCAGTGAATGGCTAGAACCTTGCATCCGCAAAGTATGACTCATCTTGAGTGAATGGCTAGTCATTTACAACTATCTTTTTTCGACTCCGACTTCATGATAATTCAAATACTGATAGTAGGTGGATGGAACAACTTTGTTCTCATGTATCCATGACCTACTAATAAACATGTTGTATGAAGTTTTTGAGTCAATCACATGTATCCGTGCACTTGAATGCATATCTCTGTTGGTGGTCTCTAATTTTATAGAACCTATGGCCCTTTGCCCCCTAATTAAATCCTTTAATCATCAAGTGGCTTTCAGAAAGTTCTTTAGTTGAAATTCCCAGTTCCTTTATTGTATGAATAGGAAGCATATTGACTCCAGATCTATCATCTATTAGGATTCTATTTATCCTCTTATCAAGCACATTATACTACCATGAATAAAGGACAATTGTGCAGTGTTTCACCAAGTGGAATGTCGTTATGGGTGAAAGTAATTTTAGCCATGAAATCATCTAAGACTTCATGAGAAGACTTTGGAGGGTCCTCTGGTGGATAGGAACAGGATAAGGTTGCATTGTTTGCTTCTTTCTCTTCAATGTTACAACACAAAACTTTGACATTGTTATGAATCAACTTGCTGGGAAACTAGCTTGGTAAATATTTTTCAAATATCAGGGGTCAACGTGCATTCTGGTGGGGGTTCCACTTCATTCGTTCCTTCTTTGAGCGCTTAATTGGATCTTTCATTTTGGATATCGTAACGATTTTATCTCTATTTTGTCTTTTGGATGACTCGTTTGGTGAACTTGCCTTATGGCATTTACGGTGAGTCAGGATAGTCCAACCCTTGTCATCAAGTTGATGTACTTGGTCTTCCTCTTCGTTTGTATATCCTTCACCTACTTGAACCAAATCACTTGACATTGCGTGAGATGGTAATTCATTTATAGCGACTCGTTCAAAGTCCCCAAACTTGATCATTATTGGCAGAGTGACATTTGGTCTGTCTCTTCCTAGATGTCCCTCAACAATATTGCAGGTAATGCATAGATTGAGTGAGCCAAAAGTGATAAAAAAATTGGTTTGTATTTGCTTTCTCATCTTCAAGTATGATCGTTCCTTCATGAGCTAGCTCCATAACTTTATCCTTGAAGAAAAAGCCTTTCTCAATGGAGTGGCCAACCAATCGATGGTACTTGCAATAATTTGGTTCATTGGTTCTCCCTGCATCATTTGGTCGATTCATCTCTAGAAACTCCAGAAGTTTTAGCATAAGGAGTTATTCAAAGATTGGAGGAACATCAGAATCAAGGAATGAGTACTCTTTCTCATGCGTTTCTTTCAGGTCTAGTTTTCGATTTGCCTTATCATCTAGAGAAGTCATCTCCACACTATTCTTCTTGCTTACCTTAGTAGTAAACTTCATAGGCGAAGCATTGACATTCATGGATTCTTTGCTTTCGGCCTTGGGTAAAAAAAATTCCCCCTATATTGACTTCTTGCTTGTTTCTGCCTATGCGAGGTTCCTAGACAGGCAGCCCTTCACTCCTGACTGCAACCATGCTTAACTCCATATCATGAGTGTGAGTGGCCAGTTCTTCGAAAATCTTGGCTTTATGCCTTACAAGATGTAGCAAAGACCCCAATGCATACCTTGAATGCACATCTCAATTTTGGAGGCTTCACCAAGCCTATCTTTACAGTTGAGACTTGCATGTCTCTATCGATTAATAAAATCAATAGCTGGCTTTCCTTTTTGTTGATGTGTATTTGTAAGTTCTACCATGCTTACGGTACGTCTTGTTCTATAAAAGTGATTGTGAAACTCTTGCTCCAATTACTCTCAGCTATCAATGGAACTAGACTCAAGGTCTATGTACTAGTCAAAAGCATTCCTCTTTACGGGAACGGACAAACTGCTTCACAAGGTAATTATCATATGTTCCAGCATTGTTGCATGTTTCGACGAAGTGCACCACGTGTTGCTTTAGATTTCCTTTTTTGTCAAACTACTAAAATTTTGGGATTGATAACTAGTAGGCATCTTCAAGATATCAATCCTTGCAGTGTATGATTTTGCATATGTAATAGAGGATTTGGCAGTCACCTCGTAGTTATCCTTTAGAGTCCCCATGAAGAACTCATTCAGTTGATCAACTGGGATCATCCTTTTAGAAAAGACTATGATTTCCTTAGTAGATGCCACTTGTATTACGAGAAAATCAATTCTCTGTTTTGCTTCTGGACGCTTTCCAGATGCATAACTGGAATCTCCTTCCATTAGGTCGTTCACTTTTTCAACTTGTCAATTCGAACTTCTTGACCCTCATACATTTGGTTAAGCCTTCAATCCCTTTTGTCAAGTTTGCGAGTTGGTCCTCTACAGATGAAGCATTGGCCATCATTGCATGCATCACCATAGTATATGATGGAGAATAACATTGATTCTCGCGAGCATGATATATGGACATGTTATGCTGAGTTGATCCAGTACTCAAGGTAACATCATCATTCGTGCTTGGGATTTCTTGGGTGTAGACAAGCTAAGTTGGGCAAGAACCTTCTCGATCGTTTCGGCAATGTTATTTCCTTATGTGCCCGTGCTTACGGAAGATCTCACGCCTTTTGAAGATGATGAACCAAAGCCAATAGAAGATTCAGACTGCACTTGAGATGTTTGTTGTCCCAACAATTTGGCTTGGTTCCTTGTAATTGGTGCCACGCTTCCAAAAGTATCATCTAGGATGATTTCCACAATAGCAGAAAATCTGGATTCGATAGCTTTTGTGGAAGCGAACGTTGAGTTGACCTTCTTAGGAGCTATTTTGGTATTTTTGGATTTTGATTATTAGAGAGAAGAGATGAGAGGCAAAGATAGTCCTATTGGGTGTGCCAAAATTTGTAAAATTAAAATTTTGTTCCCGAAAATAATAATCAAGATAAGAATATAACGACAAATAAAAGTATTTGTATTTAAATAATTTACTTGGATTACAATCTTTGAACAATCTTAAGTTTGAAGATGTAATCTTCTGATTCTTCTTCTCATGACCGTCAATTCGAGAGCTTCGCTTGTTCTTGAATTGATGGACACTTGTTGTTGGGATTTGATCATGAATGCGGAGCTAGGATTTGATCACAAACGATGGAGGATGAAAACTTGTGGCTCACCCCTTGGAGATGATGACTTCTTGCTATGCAGAAGACTTGCGAATCACCACTATATAGGAGAGCTTCAATATGTATCTTTTTTGTTTTGCCTTGTAGAGACTCTTATTTATACTTGTAGGGGAAGAGACTTGTGATAAACACATATTTTTTCCCTCCAATTTGATTGACCAACTTGAATCATCAAACCTATCACTAAAGCTATGTGATAAGCTTGCGTATAAGTGGTTGAACCATATCATTTGAATATTTGGCGACATTTGTTTGGTCCTTACATTTGACTTGGCATACTACATCACTTATTCGTGCGGCATGATTTTAGTGATCCTTAATTTGAGTTGGTGCACCATGTCATGGACCTTGGACTTATCATTTGAAGTCTAACAAGATGAACTAGCCCAAATAACTCGGGCTCTTAATTAAATCCATATACGTACATTGGATTTGAATAATAAATTCAATTATACTTGTCCGTAATTCTTGTTTGGGCTAATACGTCTTTTAACATAGAGATTTTTTCCTTCCTATACAATTTTTGAAAGTTATTTATCAAAATTGTTCTAGTTTTATATATTAACTTCCCTAAACAACGATTACTTATAAATCAATCCATTATTTGTGCTTTAAATTAGGGAATTTAGTTACACTTTTTTCTTTTTTTTTTCTCCTCTCCTATTTTCCTATACTCTACCTCCTCTCTTCCTATTTAATCTATTATTAGTGTTTTAAAATAGGGAAATATAGTTTCACTCTTTTTTCTTCTTTTTTTCCCTTCTCCTCTCCTCTTCCTTAATTTTCTGCTGCCTTAATTGCTTGTAAAATTAAGTTGGAATCTTTTCGGAGTGATAAGGAATGTCAAAAAATTTCTGCTGCCTTAGTTAATTGCTTTTAACAAAATTTAGCTGTATAAATTTTACAAGAATTTGCTTCCTTAATTGTTATCGTCATACATATTTGGTTTAAATTTGCTATTGTTTTGTTTTCCCAACATTTATTTAGTAAAAATAGAAAGTTAAATTTGCTTTCTTAATTATCGCCGTCAACCACTGCTCTCATTGTGATCACAATTTATGAAAATGTAGAAAACGACAATATTGATAGTGCTTTTATACAACAATAATAATAATCCAGTACAATCTCACTTAGTCGGATTTAGAAGGATAGTGTGTACGCAGATCTTATTTCTACCCTATGGTAGAAAAGTTGTTTCCAAATAAACCCTGGACATCCTTACTTCTAAAAATTTCCCACCTTACTCTTGGGAAGACAAGAACTCAAAAAATTTCTGCCGCCTTACTTAATTGCTTTTATACTACTTGCATTTAACAATCTTGGCTCTATATTTTTTACATGAATTTGCTTCCTTAATTGACACTGTCATACATTGTTTGATTTAAATTAATTATATTTTTTAACGGATAAATGGATAGAGTGTATTTATAAACCATTTAGTAAACGATAGGGATGGGTCTTTCATTAAATGACGTGGCGGTTTTTAATTGGGTCACGTGACAATCTTTGACTGAAAAAAAAATGAATATTATTTCACTTGGTCACGTGGCATTATTGACCAAGAATCAAATATGGGTCTTATTTTTACCCATTCACCTGGTCCGACCCTATTTATTTGCCCTGCTTAAGTTTTTTCTTTGCTTTTTTTCCCTCTCTTTTTCCTTATCACCTAGAATATTCAGCGTTTCTTTGTTGAAATAAATCTTTCTTTGTGTTTGAAAATATGGCTTTGGCTTTCGCTTCATCTGCAATTCATGGCTCTTTGTCCTCCTCCTCTTCTTCTTAGGAACATCCTAAAGGTAACTCTTCACTCTTTTTTTACCTTTTATAGATTCAATCTTTATCCTAGAATGTGATCATTTCAAGCTTTTTAGCACCTTGATTTCAATTTTCTTGTGTGCTTGTATCAGTTATATGTAGTTATTTTTTCTCTGTTATTTCGTGGCTCGTTTTTCTTCTTATGAACAATCCAAAGATTTTCATTACCTGTCCCTTTTAAATTTTTAATATTTCTCCTAGATTTGATTGATATATTTAGATAAATTTAGCATTTGGGCTCAATTTTTTTTCCAGATTTTTAGTTTGTTTTGATCTTTGTATTCTTACTTAACAACCCAAATGTATCTATTGATTTTCCATTTAAGAGTTTCAATACTTATCCTGAGTTTGATTGGAGAAATTTCAGAATCTGATTTGAATTTGGGGTTATTTGATTTTGGGTTTTATCTATTCTTTAATTAATTTATTATTGTGTGTATGCAGTGTTCCAATTGGAGAAAACGAAAGGGGGAGATCAGATGAATGGAAATGGGTGTGATAGATACTATCTATTTTTGTAAATGGGTCGGATAAGATAAATGGGTTGAAATAATATCCATTTTTGTTCTAGTCAAAGATTGTTATGTGGCCCAATTAAAAATGGCCACCTCTTTAAATGAAAGGCCCATCCATATCGTTTGCTAAATGGTTTATAAATACCATCCGTCCATCTATGCTTTCAAAAAAACATACTCCATCAGGTATTTTTGTTAATAGAATTAACTTTGTGTATTTTTTTGGACGGATAAATAGGCGGAGTGTATTTTTTTGAACGGATAGATGGACAAGGGATATTTACAAACCATTTAGCAAGCGATAGGGATAATTTTGGCCCTTTTTCCGTACAACATAATACAACTTAAAAATTATTTTTATTTTATTCTAAATAAATTTCATACAAATTTGATACATTTACAACAACATATAAACTAAAAATAAATTTTCTATGACATAATTATATAGTATAAAATTTGTTTACAATTTTCATACAAAACTTTTAACTAGCTAAATACAACTACAACAATATACAACTTGCATATTTGTATATATTTTATATGTTGTGTGTTCTTCTAACTCTAAGAAATTGCAATTAAAACTTTCTCTATTGATACAATTTTTGATATATATGAACAGATTTATGTAAAAAGATAACATTTGTATCACGATCCATATTTTTCACTTTCAGGAGTCGTGATGACGCCTACTAGTGAAAGCTAGGCAAGCCAACTATTTATATTATTTACCCTCTTTTCACATTTTAATCTTTTAACAATTAGAACCAAGATAATATAAACACCGAAATTTAATTAGCGAAATAACAACATTTAAATATTACCAATATAATTCCTTAAACATAGACTACCCAAAATTGGTGTCACAGTTTCATATATTGTCTAGGAATACTACAAATAAAGGTCCAAACTATTTATACAACAATGTTTCTGGAATACTTGAAACAAACAGAATGAAAAAATAGAAGGAGATGCCAAGGCATGCGGATGCCTGCAAGACTACCTCGGGTCGTCTATTGGACTGAAGGCAGCAACCTCACAACGGTCCAAAGCTGCACCACTGGGATCTGCACACAGTGCAAAGTGTAGTATCAACACAACCGACACTATGTGATGGTAAGTGCCTAGCCTAACCTCGGCAAAGTAGTGATGAGGCTAGGACCAGACTACCAAATAAACATGTGTAGTTAAATCATATACAATAGAAAATGAAGGCAGAACTTCACTATTAAAGAAAGGAAGGGGGAATCATGCTGCAGGGAACAACAAGTATCAACAGAAAACCAACAGTTAAATGTAGAGAAACCATAACTCAGTTATCAATAAGAAACAGAAAATCAAAGACAAGTACACGGCATAACCTTTCGTGCTTTAACACTCTCTCAAAAATAACATGCACGACATCACCCTTTGTGCTTTAACACTCTCTCACAAATATTATGCACGACATCACCCTTCATATTTTACAATGTTCCTCACCCAAGCAACAATCACTAAGAAATTTGGGAAAGGGGACTCAATTACATCACATAAAATCAAGTAACAATAGAAAATCAGTAAATAAATGTAAAGAACACAATAACTCAATAATCAACAAGAATTAGAAAAATCAAGGACAAGCGCACAGCATCACCTTTCGTGCTTTTACTCTTTTCCTCACCATAAAAATAAATTTAATTGGCACGGCATCACCCTTCGTGCTTTTATCTCACATAATCATGGCGCAGAATGATCCATCGTGTGTTATCACTCATATAAAGGTACTGAATTGTACATCGTGCGGCACGACATCACCCTTCATACATTAACAATCTTTCACAAATATCATGCACGGCATACCCCTTAGTGTTTTAACTCTCTTCCTTACCTAAACAATAATCACAAAGCAATAAGAGAAAGAGAATCATAAAAACAACAATCATATCTCGGTAAGGGAAACAATATAAAAAGCAATAACATCCTAGCAAGGGAGATAAAAGCAACAACGTCCCAACAAGGAAGATAATATCATGATCCTCTTCTATTTTTCATGTTTGTTTCACAACTTGAGCAAATGCTTTATAATGTTCTATTGACAATAACACTTCCACAATTTATTTTACCACTTAAGCCAATGCTCTTCAATATTCATTTACCAATATTACTTCCGCAAGTCTTGTTCAACAATAGAAATCATCACATAAGGCATGAACAATCCAAAATGGAGTCACATTAATCATAGTGTTAGACAAAGGGTATGCTTGACACCAACGTATACATATTTGTTACCATGCTGATACTTTGTACTCAACAATTAACACATAGCACATCGGACACAACTCCTAATCCCTCAAGCTAAGGTTAGACCAAACACTTACCTCGATGCCACGAACACAATTCAAGTATCAACTACCGCTTACCTCTTGATTCCACCGCCAATTTGCTTGTATCTAGCCACATGTTACTTAACAGTATCAATAAATGCTAAATGGATCCATTTTAATGCCAAAATATAGGTTTTCTAAAGTTTTTTCCAAAACGTCAAAAATCAACCCTGGGCCCACATGTCAAAACTCGAGGTACGAACCAAAACCCGATTACACATTCACCCACGAACTCAAATATATAATTTATTTTGAAATCGAACCTCAAATCGAGGTCCAAATCCCCAAAATCCAAAAAATTCTAGGCTCTACCCAAAACACCCAATTTCTCCCATGAAAACCCTAGGTTTTGAGTTAAAATCATGTAAAAAGATTGATTAGATTAAAAGAAATGAGTTAGAAATGTCTTATAAATAATATAGAAGAGCGGTTGCCCAAAGGTGTTTAGGTTTTTAAAAGGTTTAAAAATGATTGAAAGTGCACCTAAGACCCAATTAACTGGTCTCTGATATCGCAATTGCGAACAGGGTTCGCAATTGCGAACCCCTTCAAGACCTGTGAGTTTCGCAATTGCGAAGAATATGTCGCAATTGCGACCCTGGGGAAAAATTCACTATGCTTCGCATTTGCGAGGAAACAGTCGCATTTGCGACTCTAGCCCCTTTCGCATTTGCGGTGAATTGGTTGCATTTGCGATCAAGGCATGCCTAGGCCATCTTCGCATTTGTGATACATTTTTGCATTTGCGTGACATGCTTCGAAATTCCGAAGCCTGCAGACATGCAACATGCAAGCAATTTCCTAAGTCCTAATTCACTGTGTGCCATATCTAAAACACACCCGGGCCCTCGGGGCTCCAAACAAAACATGTACGCAAGTCCAAAAATATTATATGAACTTTCTCATGAGATAAAATTATCAAGATAACATCAATAAATATGAATTTAGCATCAAAATCAAAGAAAAATCTCATGAACTTTTAAGTTCAAATTTACAACCGAAGGTCCGATTCACGTCATTTCATATCCATTTCTTACCAAATTTTACAAGCTCAACTAAAATCACATATAAGATCTATACCGAGCTCCGGAACAAAAATATGAGCCCGATACCATCTTATTCAATTACATTTAAATTTTCTAAAAACTCTACAATTTCAGTTAAACAATTTTCTTCAAAAGTTTATTTCCCGGGCTTCGGACCTCGGAATTCGAATCCGGACATATGCCCAAGTCCCATATTTTCATATAGATCCTCCGGAATTGTCAAATCACAGGTCTAGGTCTATTTACCCAAAATATTGACCCAAGTCGACCTCAATTTACTTTAAAAGCAAAATTTATCATTTTTCACAAATTTTAATATAATGGCTTTCTGGAGACACGGTCGGATTGTGCACGCAAATTGAGGTGAGACAAAATGGAGGTTTTAAGGCCTCGGAACATAGAATTTATTTCCAAAACAAGTGATGACCTTTTGGGTCATCACATTCTTCACCTATAAAACAACTATTCATCCTCGAACAGACATAAGAATGAGGTAACTGAGTCGGAGAAAAGATGGGGATAACGGCTATGCATATTTGGCTTGGACTCCCATGTTGATGCCTCAACAGGATGATCTCTCCACTGAACACAAACAGAAGGAAAACTCTTCGATCTCAACTGACGAACATGTTGGTCTAAAATAGCTACCGGCTCATCCTCATAGGACAAGTCCTTATCCAACTAGACAATGCTGAAGTCTAATACGTGGGATGGATCGCCATGATACTTCCGAAGCATGGACACATAAACACTGGATGCACGACTAATAAGCTCGGCGGCAACGCAAGTCTCTAAACCACATCTCCACTCGATCAAGAATCTCAAACGGGCCAATGAACCTAGGGCTAAGCTTGACCCTCTTTCCAAATCTCATTACGCCCTTCATAGGTAACAGCCGAAGCAATACATGCTCATCGAGCATAATGCCACATCACGAACCTTACGATCGGTATAACTCTTTTTCCTGGATTGAGCTGTAAGAAGCCTATCCTGAATGATCCTGACCTTGTCCAAGGCATCACGTACTAGATCCGTACCTAACAACTAAGCCTCTTCCAGTTCAAACCACCCAACCGGCGACCAATACCGCCTACTATATAAAGCCTTATAAGGAGCCATCTGAATGCTCGACTGGTAACTGTGGTTGTAGGAAAACTTCACTAAAGGAAAAAGCTGATCCTACGAGCCTTAAAGTCAATAACACAAGCTTGGAGCATATCTTACAAAATCTGAATAGTGCACTTGGACTGCTCGTCCGTCTGAGGATGAAATGTTGTGCTTAACTCAACCCCTATGCCCAATTCACATTGCAGTGCCCTCCAGAAATACGAGGTAAATTGCGTACCTTGATCAGAGATGATAGACACGGGCACACCATGAAGGCATATAATCTCCCAAATATAGATCTCAGCTAACCTCTCAGAATAATAGGGGGCTACCACATGAATGAAATGCGTTGACTTGGTCAGCCTATCAACAATAACCCACACTCTATCGGACTTCCTCTGAGTCCGTGGGAGTCCAACAACAAAGTCCATAGTGATATGCTCCCACTTCCACTAGGAAGATCAATCCTCTGAAACAAACCACTAGGTCTCCAATGCTCGTACTTTACCTGGTGACAATTCAAACACCGAGCCACATACACAACAATATCTTTATTCATCCTCCTCCACCAATAATGCTACCGCAAATCTTCATACATATTAGCGACGCCCCAATGAATAGAGTACCGGGAACTATAGGCCTCCTTATATTCAACTCTCGAAGTCCATCCACATTAGGCACTCAAATACGACCCTGCATCCTCAAAACTCCATCATCTCCCACCGTGACCTTCTTGGCACCACCGTGTTGTACCGTGTTTAGGATAAACAAATAGGGATCATCATACTGCCGATCTCGAATATGCTCAAATAATGAAGAACGAGCGACTGTGTAAGCTAACACATGGCTAGGCAAAGAGACATCCAACTAGATGAACTAATTGGTCAAAGCCTGAAATTCCAAAGCAAGCGATCTGTCACCGACCGGAACATATGCAAAACTACCTATACTGACTGACATTCTACTCAATGCGTCAGCTACCACATTGGCCTTCCCCGGATAATATAAGATGGTGATATCATAGTCCTTCAGTAACTCTAACCACCTCTTCTGCCTCAAATTTAACTCATTTTGCTTGAACAAGTATTGCAAACTTTTGTGTTCCATGAACAGCTCACATGACACGCCATACAAATTGTGCCTCCAAATCTTCATCATGTGAACAATGACTAGTAACTCCAAATCATGAAATGGATTATTATTCTCATGAATCTTCAACTTTCGTGAAGCATAAGCAATGACCTTTCCATCCTGCATCAACACCGTACCAAGTCCAATACGAGATGCATCACAATAAACTGTATATGACCCTGAACTCGTGGGCAAAACCAACATTGACACCGTAGTCAAAGTTGTCTTGAGCTTATGAAAGCTCTCCTCACACTCGTCCAACCACCTGAACTGGGCACCCTTCTATGTCAATCTGGTCAAGGGGATGCTATATATGAAAGCCCTTCCATAAACCGACAATAGTAACCCACCAAACCCAAGAGACTCCGGATCTTTGTAGTTGATACAGGTCTAGGTCAGTCCTAACTGCCTCTATCTTCTTTGGATCTACATGAACACCCTCTAATGAAATATGACCCAAGAAAGCAACTGATCCCAACCAAAACTCACACTTCAAAAACTTAGCATGCAACTGACTTTCTCTCAAAGTCTGAAAGACAATTCTCAGATGTTGCTCATGCCCCCGGCTACAGGAGTAAATCAAACTATCATCAATGAAGACTATCACGAACGAATCCAAGTAAGGCTTGAACACTCGGTTCATCAAATCCATAAAAGATGTTGGGGAATTTGTCAACTCAAATGACATCACCAATAACTAATAATGCTCGTATCGAGTGTAGAAAGTTGTCTTAGGGACATTAGATGCTCTAGTACTCAACTAATAGTAGCCAGATCTCAAGTGAATCTTCAAAAATACCTTGGCACCCTGAAGCTAATCAAACAAATCATCAATACTCGGCAATGGATATTTATTCTTGATTGTAACTTTGTTCAACTGCCGATAATCTATACACATGCTCATCGATCCGTCCTTCTTATTAACAAACAATATCGGCGTACCCCATGGAGAGATACTAGATCTAATAAAGCCATTATCAAGCAAGTCTTGCATCTGCTCCTTCAAATCTTTCAACTCAGGCGGGGCCATACGATTCGGCGGAATAGAAATGGGCTGAATGTTCAGAGCCAAATCAATGCAGAAGTCAATATACCTGTGGGGTGGCATACCCGAAGGTCTGAAGGAGAAACCTCAAGAAACTCACAAACAATAGGCACATAATCCACAGAAGGAACCTCAGCACTAGAATCACGAGCATATGCCAAATAAGCCAAACACCTCTTCTCGGTCATACGCCGAGCCTTCATATATGAGATGAAACTACGGGTAGAATGATTAGGAGTCCCTCTCCACTCTAAACGAGGCGATCCCGGCAAGTCTAAGGTCACAAACTGGGCATGATAGTCCAATATAGAGTGGTAAGGTGACAACCAGTCCATACCCAATATGACATCAAAATCAACCATATCCAAATGTAACAAATCTACACGAGTTTCAAGACTCCCAATCATAACTATACATGAATGATGGACACGATCAACCACAATAGAATCACCCATCGGTGTAGAAACTTATATAGGGCACTCAAGGAATCACTAGGCATGACCATATGCAGTGCAAAATAAGATGACACATAAGAGTATATATATCCTGGATCAAATAGAACTGAAACATCTCTACTACAAAGGAGAAAAGTACATATGATGACTACATCGAAAGCCTCAGCCTCAGGCCTGGCTGGAAGAGCATAACATCAAGGCTGGGCCTTATCACTCTAAACTACATCTCTGGGACGACATGTTGATGGCTGGCCTCCACTTTTGGCGGCCTGACCTCCACCTCTAATACCTCTACCTCTACCTCTAGCTGGTTGAGCGGGCTGTGAGACACTCGGTGCCTGAACCATAGCACGGGAACCCTGATGGTGAGAGCTTCTCGATGCTCGAGGGCAAAATCTTGCAATATGTCCCACATCGCCACAAGTATAAAAATCCCTCGGCAACTGAGACTGCTGACCAGAATGACTACCCCAAAACTCCGGAGCGCAGGTGCACTGATAGGAGTTGATGGTGCACTCTAGGACTGATGTTTTATACGTCAATACCACACAACAGGGGGTGATTTGTGTGGTACCCAATTTTTCGCTTAAACTGCTTATGAAGGACCTGGTTCTTCTATGTGTTCCAACTACTGCTGTTGAAAAATAATAAATACAGAAAATAAAGAACACAGATATTTACGTGGAAAACACCTGGCTCAAAAGGTGAAAAAACCATGACCTAGTACTCAGTAGGATTTTCCCAAACGTCCACTAAAATCACTGAGCCAAAACAACATTTACAAAACCTCTTTGTAAACCTAAGGATTAACTCTAATCCCAGTGTAGCAAGCAACATCTAACTGTTGCGACAACTTCAAGTTAACTCTAACTTGAATACTCAAAGTACCTATTACAATTGCTTCTATGAAAGCTTAAATGTACAAATAAAAACACCGACTACAATTGAACTAGAAATAAAAAAAAACACATAAAACTCTTTATGGATCTGGTTCATGTAGCTTCAGGTTTGCACACTTGAATTGCACACAAATTGCTTGCAAAAAGCCTTGCTATTTTGCTCTCAATTCACGTTTAACTTCTGCGTTTTTGTGCAACACTTTTAATGTGAGAACATCCTGCAATTTATAGAGTTAGTAGATGAAGAAATAACTAGAGTTCTGATGCAACTCTTCCTTGGTGGAAGAGTTCTAATTGATTTTAACTTCTAACTCCTTCCCTATCTTGGATAGTGTTCTCTTTGATTAAGGACTCCTTCTCCACTATCAATTTTGCAACCTTTTCGATCAGGAGATATTAAATACACCAAGTTAACCCCTTCATGTGAAACACACATGCTCAAATCTGCCCCTTTTTTTGCACCTGAGTGATAGACATGGTTGATCCTGAGTTCATTTTACAGGAAATGTGCATACTTGTAAAAGAGAACAAACTTAGCTATTTATTAAGTTAGTAATCAGAGTTTGATTGAAACTCAATTGCTGATCCTTCATCGAATTTGAGTCCTAGAACAATACAAACTCCAACCTTTATCCTTGATCCGGATTGTTTTCTCTTCTCATAAGGAGACTTCTTCTCCTTATCCCATATGCAATCTTTTCGATCAGTTCTGAAGATATTCGGAAGATATTGTTGCTTGATCCCTAAGATTTTTATCTTCTTCACGTGCATCTCATATGCATAGGTTGATAACCACTATGTCTCATAAGATGGACCTGGTCCGTCATTGACTTCAACTGAACTTTGGCCAACAAGGACTGATTATCAGAATACTACATATGAGAACCAAGGCCACCTGAAGCACCGTGAGAAACCTAAAGTGCTGACTAAAAAGGCCTGGGAGGATGGACTCTACCAAAAGAATCCATGCCTCCAAATGAACCACCACTGAATCTGCCTGAATAATGAGGCCTTTATAACCACCCCCTGTGATAGGACCATCTCAACCCTCTTAGCCACATTGGTCGCCTCCTGAAAGGAAATCTCTCTCACCGTCTTCTTATCCATCTGAAGTCGGATAGGCTAAACGAGTCCCTCAATGAACCTCCTCACTCACTCTCTTTCTCTCTCTCTCTCTCTCTCTCTCTCTCAGTGGGAAATATAAGAAGAGTATGACTGAACAAATAAATAAACTTGGTCTCGTATTGAGTAATAGTCATAGGACCTTGCTGGAGACGCTCAAACTGCTTCTGATAGCTCTTTCTCTAAGTGATAAGAAGAAACTTATCCAGAAATAGCTGAGAAAACTAATCCCAAGTCAAATATGGTGACCCAACTGGTCTAGCCAAACAATAATCTCTCCGCCAAGTCTCCAAAGACGTAGCAGATCCATCAACATTCTGTGCTGCTACTTGGCTGAAGAAGCGGTATGTAACCTCACCATTCACAAAGGAACAATAGTAGAAGTTCAATTAGCATTGAGAAATCAAGTAGCACGACAAGAAAGAATAGATGTGAAGTTTTTTCTAACTTTGTAGCCTCTAGGGGATAAATACAGACGTCTTTGCATGATCCCTTAGACTCTACTGAGCTTGTCCATGAATTGCAAGACTTAAGCAACCTAGAGCTCTGATACCAACTTGCCATGACCCGGGTTTTCCACCATCGGGAGTTATGATTGTGCCTACTAGTGAAAGCTAGGCAAGCCAACCATTTGTATTATTTACCCTCTTTTCCATTTTAATCCCTTAACAATTAAGAACCAACATAATATAAACATCAGATTTTGATAAGCGGAAGAACAAGATATAACCATTTAAATATTACCAATACAATTTCTTAAACATAGACTACCCAGAACCAGTATCATAATTTCACAAACTATCTAGGAATACTACAAATAAAGGTCCGAAAGATTTATACAATGTTGTCTCTGGAATACATGAAAGAAACAGAATGAAAAGATAGAAGGAGACGCCAAGGCCTAAAGACACCTACATGACTATCCTGGGTCGCCTGTTGGACTAAAGGAAGCAACCTCATAATGGTCCAAAAGCTTCATCATCGGTATCTATACACAGTGCAGAGTGTAGTATCAGCACAACCGACCCTATGTGCTGGTAAGTGCTAAGCCTAACCTCGGCGAGATAGTGACGAGGCTAGATCAGACTACCCAAATGAACCTTTGCAGTTAAATCATATATAGTAGAAAATAAAGGCATGACTTCACAACTAAAGACAGAAAGGGGAAATAATGCTGCGGGGAACAACAAGTATCAATAGAAAACAGAAAACCAACAGTTAAATATAGAGAAACCATAACTCACTTATCAATAAACAAAATCATAAAATCAAAGACAAGTGCACAATATCACCTTTCGTGCTTTAACACTCTCTCACAAATAACATGCACGACATCACCCTTCGTGCTTTAACACTCTTTCACAAATATCATGCACGACATCACCCTTCGTATTTTACACTCTTCCTCACCCAAGAAACAATCATAAAGCAATTTGGGGCAATGGAATCAATAACATCACAATAAAATCAAGTAACAATAGAAAATCAATAAATAAACGTAAAGAACACTATAACTCAATTATCAACAAAAATCAAAAAAATCAAGGACAAGCGCACAACATCACCCTTCGTGCTTTTACTCTCGTCCTCACCATAAAAATCAATTAATTGGCATGGCATCACCCTTTGTGCTTTTATCTCACATAATCATGGCACATAATGATCCTTCGTGCGTTATCACTCATATAAAGGCATGGAATTGTACATCGTACGTCACGACTTCACTCTTCGTGCATTAACACTCTCTCACAAATATCATGCACGACATCACCCTTTGTGATTTAACACGCTTCCTTACCAAAACAACAATCCGAAAGCAATAAGGGCAAGGGAATCAATAAAACAACAATCATATCTCGGCAAGGAAAATAATATCAAAAACAATAACATCCCCACAAGGGAGATAACATTAAAAGCAACAATGTCCCGGCAAAGGAGACAATATATAACCCTCTTCTCTTTTTCACATTTGCTTCACAACTCAATTCACAACTTGAGCCAATAATCTATAATGTTCAATTATCAATAACGTTTCCACAATTCATTTTACCACTTGAGCCAACGCTCTTCAATGTTCATTCACAAATATTTCTTCCACAAACCTTGTTTAACAATAGAAATTATCACATAATGCATGAACAATACAAAACGGAGTTACATTAATCATAGTATGTCTCACAAGCATGCTTGACACCAACGTATAGATACTCATCACCATGCCTATACAACATACTCAACAATTAGCACATAGGACACAAATCCTAATCTCTCAAGCTAAGGTTAGACCAAATACTTACCTCGATACGACAAACACAATTCAAGCCGCAACTACTGCTTTACCTCTTAATTCCACCATCAATTCGCTTGTATCTAGCCAAAAGTTACTTAACTATATCAATAAATGCTAAATGAACCAATTCTAATGCATGAAAATAGATTTTCTAAAGTTTTTCCCAAAAATTCGAAAATCAAGCCCAGGCCCACATGGTCAAAACCAGAGGTTCGAACCAAAACCCGATTACCCATTCACCCAGGAACTCAAATATATAATTTGTTTTGAAATCGGACCTCAAACCGAGGTCCAAATCCCCAAAATTCAAAAATCCTAGGCTCTACCCAAAATACCCAATTTTCCCCATGAAAACCCTTGAGTTTGAGTTAAATCATGTAAAAAGATGGATTATATTGAAAGAAATGAGTTAGAAATGACTTACAAGTGATTTGGAAGAGTAGTAATCCTTGAAAAATCGTTCAAAGATATTTAGGTTTTGAAAAATGGTTGAAAATGCATCTAGACCCTAGGAAAAAATTCACTATGCTTCGCATTTGCGAGGAAACAGTCGTATTTGCGACTCTGGGCCCTTTCGCATTTGCGATGAATTGGCCACATTTGCAATCAAGTCATGCCTAGGCTATCTTCGCATTTGCGATACATTTTCGCATTTGCGAGTCAGGCTTCGTAATTGGGAAGCCTGCAGACCTACAACATGCCAGCAATTTTCTAAGTCCAAATTCACTCTGTGCCTATCAAAAACTCATCCGAGTCCTCGGGGCTCCAAATCAAACATGCACGCAAGTCCAAAAATATCATACGCACTTTCTCATGCGATCAAATCATCAAAATAACATCAATAACTATAAATTTAGCATCAAAGTCAAATAAAAATCTCATGAACTCTTAAGTTCAAATTTTAACAACCGAAGGTCCGATTCATGTCATTTCAAGTCCGTTTCTTACCAAATTTTATATGCTCAACTTAAATC
The DNA here is from genome assembly GCA_034376525.1 of Nicotiana benthamiana. Taxonomy (NCBI): domain Eukaryota; kingdom Viridiplantae; phylum Streptophyta; class Magnoliopsida; order Solanales; family Solanaceae; genus Nicotiana; species Nicotiana benthamiana. The sequence continues at coordinate 22,929,881 of CM067324.1, read as the reverse complement.
ACATATAAGATATGTACCGGGCTCTGAAACTAAAACCGGGACCAATACAATCAAATTCAATTACATTCAAATTTTCCAAAAACTCTACAATTTTAGTTAAATAATTTTCTTCAAAAATTTATTTCCCGGACATGGGACATCGAAATTCGATTCCGAGCATATGTCCAAGTCCCGTATTTTCATACGAACCCTGCGAGACCGTCAAATTACATGTACGGGATCGTCAAATCACGGGTCCGGGTCCGTTTACCTAAAATATTGACCGAGGTCTAAATTTATCATTTTTCACAGTTTTTCACATAATGGCTTTTCAGATACACTCCATACCGCACACGTAAATAGAGGTGAGACAAAAGAAAAGTTTGAAGGCATCGGAAAACAGAATTTATTTTTAAAACAATTGACGACCTTTTGGGTCATCAAAATTTGTAACTTAAATACAAATTTCTTACAACGATTCAACATTCATACAACATTCAAATAAAAAACTATATAACTACAACATAATACAACTTAAAAATAGTTTACATATAACTTATATACAATTTCATAATCATATTGAATGTCACGTCATCGTCTTCTTCTCCTTCTTGAAATTCGGCCAAAATAAAGTCTAATCTTCACCAAACACCCTCAAAATTGAGATATAAGCACCAAAAATATTCTCAATTGTTCGCAATAATACCCATTTAGACAAAAAATAGTTTTTGAAAATCCAAGTTCGAATTCAAAGCTTCGAAGCTTTTTAGGCTGTCAAATGATGAAAAATCAAATAACTTTAAAACTTATTGAATGAAAATTTTAATTCGAACATCAACTGTATAGCTTGAAAGAAAATTGTTGAGTTAAAGCTCTACCGTGAAATGATTAAAATCCATTGATGAATTCCATTAAAACTCTATACAAAAAGAAAGCATAAAAATTAGAGAACATCAAATGAAGAAAAATTGGGGGGAAATGGGGGGGGGGGGGGGATAAGTGATATTCCTTATTCAATTCCTAATATAAAGAGATACTCATTTAAAACTAATTTGTATATAATAGGTAAATTGTATATGACCATGTAATTAAGTTAAAACTTTATTACGAAGAATAATAAAGTTTCTTATGTTGTATAGGAAGATAAAAATCCCTTGAATTTTTAACATATGATCCAAACAATTTAATGAATTTAAACTCAAATAAATAAAAATCAATCGTCTACAGTAAGTTATACAATCAAAGAGGTAAATCGATGTCGTCTTCTTCTTCTTCGGATGGTGATGATGATGATTTCACCATTTTATGTAGCAATCAGTAAATAGCAAAGGTGTTAGACGGTTCAACCGGTCTGGTCTGGGTCGCAATTTTTTTGACCCGTCCGGGTTCCGGGCCGGGCCGGTCCGGGTTGAGCAGTTGCGGGTTCGTAGCTGGCCGGGGTTGTTCGGGTTAAAATTAAACCATACGAGTTACGGGTTGAAGGGTCCGGACGGGGCCGGATTTAGTATATTTTTAATTTTTTTTAGAATTAATTATAACTATTAAGTTATAATTATATTAATACTTTGTAATAATTAAATGAATACAAGTAAGATGGGAAAAAATTACACTTATCGCAAGTGCTACTTTATTTCTCAATTTCAAATTAAAAAGTAGAAAATGAAATGTTTACATTTTTTCTAACAAGTAAACTAGTGAAGTAGTAATTTCAAATGTTTTGCATCGCCTTAGCAAGTTCATCATAATCAATATGAACCGATTGACCTTCTTCTGGGGAGTTAAATTCGGATGGGTTTCCATGGGTTAATATATCTCCAAGTTCTTCGTCTTCTGGGCTATCAATATCTTCCTTTCCTTGATTTCTTCGTTCCGATCTAATCCAATCTCTGAAACATACTAAAACTTCTAAAGCATTGCTTCCCAATGTGGCAGGTGTCTCAAAGTTGTTGTCTTGCTTGGCTAAATGCACTCTCCGATGCAACAGTAGAAATTGGCACATTCAGCACGTCACGAGCCATAGAGAAAAGAACAGGAAATTGCTTTTCATTTTCATGCCACCATCCCGACGGTGAAAAGTCCTTTGTGCGAGGCTCCTTTTGCTTCTGCAAGTAGAATTGAAGCTCATCAATATTCCTGCTATTGGTTTGAGTGTTAGAAAATGTAGAAAAAATATTAAAACTATCAAGGCCTTCATCATCCACATTAGCAGAACTGCTACATTGCATAGCGGGATTAACATTGCCAGAAGCACGAGCAATATTATCACATTCATTTGCATAATAATTATATAGTTGTTGTAAATATTCATTTAGTTTGTCATAGAATCATATAAATTTGGGGTTTTAGATTCTCCAATCTCCATATAAGTATATAAAGCATTCATTAATTGGTGACAATCACACATTTTAATAGAAGGATTTAAAACTGCACCAATTAAGTAAACCGGAGGAATTTGAAAGAAATATTTTTTGAATTTCGCTTGCATTTTTTCAACAACATCCATATATTTTTCTTTCTTCTTAAATTCATATAGTAGCAAAGAAATTTCAGCTATATGTACTAAAGCCATAGTAACAGTGGGGTAATATGTGCCAGAAAACACAACAGTAGCAGTATAAAATTTATGTAAAAATTTAACAACATCATTAATGACCTCCCAAGTATCACTTGTTAACATACGCCTAGGATCAGTACAATGTGCATTAGCAACTTCAGTTATAGGAAATCTATATTCGTAGCAATATTTTAAAAATATATACGTATAATTCCATCTAGTAACAATTTCGTCTGGCATGAATCTAGGTTTAAGGTTCTACTGGATACACTTAGTCTTAAATTCTTTTATTCTAGATTGTCTATTATTTCCTTGAATAACACCAACTGTTCTTCTAACATGAGTAATCTCAACTGAAAATAAATCAAGGCCACTTTTAACAATTAAATTATAAACATGAAATGCACACCTAACATGAAAAATATCATCAAGAGGTGGTTGCAAATGCAATTTTAAAATTGAAACTGCAACATTATTGTTTGAAGCATTATCAAAAGACATACACAAAACTTTTTGGTTTAAATTATAAAATTCAACAACTTCAACAATTGTACTACTTATAAACGTAGTAGTATCACTCTGATCTTCATCATATTTAAAAGCGATAATACATTTTTGCATACAAGTATTATCATCTATCCAATGGCATGTAATTGTCAAATAATCATTTCCATTAATAGCATGACCAATATTAGAAGTTAGACATACTCTAGAAGGAAGGTGACTAAACAAATAACGTATGTATGTTTGATATTGTCCATGAAGTCTAAAGATATCTGCTCTACAAGTACTTCTAGGGATACCTTTAAATAAAGGATTGTAAATCCTTTGAATATACATAATAAAATACGATGAAGAAGCAAAATAAAAGGTAAACAACCCAAAGTAATCATTTTTGCTAATTCCTCACGATCCCTCATTTTATCATATTTAATAGACCTCCAAAAGTAGGGTTAATAGTTGTTTGACTTTCATCCCCATTATTTCCCCATTCTATGGGATTTATAGTCGTCATATGTCTAGTAAGTGTTCCAGTCCCCCCTAAATTACCTCCGGTCAAATGTTTAAAAGTTTCATTACAAAGTTTGCACTTAACTCTATTAGTACCTTCTATTATTTCAAAAAATTTTCATACCGGACTTCTTCTTTTACGATTAGAAGTTGGAGCCACTAGTGGTCTTCTACCCCTTGTAGTATAGCAACTTCAACTCCAATACTACCAACATTTCCACTACTAGGTGTAGGTGGTATCTCATCTTCTATTCCAATTTCATTATCTTCTATTCCAAAATCTTCTTGTAATTGTTCATAATCAATCTCTACATCTTGCAAATTAGGCGATGATTCAGAAACATGTGTTATTGGGTCATTACTATTACTACCAGAAGCTACAAGACTACCTCTTTTTTTATTTCCACATCTACCAATAACTTTTCTACATGCTCTTTTAGCAGCATTAAACATATTGTAAAAATGAAAATATAAGCTAAAATTAAATATGCAATTAAAATATTAAATAAGAGAAAGAGTTGGAGGGAGTGCACCGAATTCGACAATAAATTGATCACGAACAAACGTCAAGCAAGTATTTCAATTTTGAACAAGCGTCAAATTCCGAATGACAAATTGCGATAAATTAAATTCGGGAAAACAGTGACAAATAAAATATGAAATCTTGCAAATTGAAGGGAAGAGATAGATTGATAATTTGAGAATTGAGATTGAGATAAGAATTTTGAGTGAAGAAATAAAGAAGAGATGAGGGTACTTATAGATTTTAAGAAGGGTTAATATTGTAAATTAATAAATACAAAAAATAATGAAAAAATGGCCATTTATACAAAATTGTCCGTTGGCCAACGGATCTGTACCGTTGCCAATGGTAATGTGGGCCCCACATATTAAAAAAAAATATTACCGTTGAACCGGGCCGGTCCTACCGGTACACGGTACTGTTGACATATACCGGGCCGGTCCGGTCCGGTTCCGACACCAAAAAATCCTAACGAACCAACCCCCTATCCCCCTTGAACCCAACCCAATCCGACCCCTGCTAACCGGTCCGATCCGGTCCCGGGTTTTACCGGTTCGGTCCGGCCCGGTCCCGGTTCAACCCGGCCGGTTAACACGGTTGGTAAATAGTGAATCAATTTACAATTATTAGTAAATGTTATTTAGTAAAGTATAAAATCTTAAAATAATATAATGTTGGTCGATCCTTTTTTCTGATAACTAAGTTAACTTGTACTTAATACAACTGAAAGTTAGACCTGAACTCATCCGTATATTTGAATTTCTCAAGTTGAATATAAATTATCAAACATTTTTATATTTAGAAAAGCACATCTATTAGGAGTATAAAAAAGTCGTATTGTCCGTTAAAAAATTTCATTTTTGATAATAACTTTTAAAGGAGCGATATTATCTAATTTCTATATTTGTACTTACTAATCTAATTTTAGCATAAGTCTTTACAAAAATAATTTAGGCACGTGGAACACACTTATTGTATATTTAAATAGGTGTGGCATCTTTTTGGAATTAATTATAAAAATAAGGCAAAATACCTTACTAACTCCCTTAAACTTGACACAAATTATTAATTATTACCTTAAATTATTTGTGTTCTTAAAGCACTCGCATGTCATGAGGGTTTTTTATGAATATGTAGCATGTTTTTTAAAAATTAAAATGCATTTTTACATTTTACCCTTTTAAGTATGTTTTATTTTTAGTTAATTTTTTCGAATATAATTTATAATAAAACTTGGATAAAACTACTTTATTTATGCTAAAAAATTTTATTTGGCTAAAAATAATAAAATTTTAGTTAATCTTTTTTTTTTAATTTGACTTGAAATAAAGATTTATACAATTGAAATAAATAGTCAAGACATCTAAAAAGTTATAAAAATACATAGTTTGAAATTAATTATTTTGGCTATAATTTTTTATATAGCTCTAAATTATGGTGCTCTAAAAAAATATATATTTTATTTTACAGATTTTTACCTGAATAATGTAAAAATACACAATTGAAATAAAACAGTCATTGTATCAAAAAAAGAAATAAAAAGAGTGTATAGTTGCAAGAAATAACTTACTCTATGGATACACTTTTTTTTTTTATTTCTTCCTTTGATTAAGTGACTATTATTTTAATCGTGTATTTTTATCTTTTTGATAAAATCTGTAAAAAGTATATTTTTAGAGCACCATAATTTAGAGCTATATAAAAATAGCCAAAATACTTAATTTCAAATAATTTATTTTTATAACCTTTTAGATGCTATCACTATTTATTTCAATTGTATAAATCTTCATTATCACGTCAAATTAAAAAAAGATTAACCAAAACTTTATTATTTTTAGCCAAATAAAAAAATTTAGCCTAATTAATGTAGCTCTATCCAAATTTTACTATAAATTGTATTTGAAAAAAATTATTTAAAAAAGTAACATACTTAAAAGGGTAAAAATATATTTTATTTTTCAAAAAAAATGCCACATATGCAGAAAAATCCACGTAGGAGACGAGTGCACCCACACTTTCTGTCATATCGGAGTCAAGGGGGTACTGATTCTCAAAAATTCAAGTTAAATTGGCAATTAAAACCATTAATAATTTGAGGCAATAATTAATTATCTGTGTCAAGTTTAGGGGTGGTAAGGTATTTTGCCTAAAGATAGTGGTAGATGTTGCTTGAAAATTAAACGGCAGGGGTACAATTGCTATTAAAATTTAATAAAGAATAAAAGTGATTTTTATTTCAAATAGTTTTTCTTTAGATTCAAACCAGGTATCGGACAGGACTAAAGAGTAAACCCAAGGGATCGAAATTGCAATTTATGAAGTTGTACCTATCTTCTTCTCCGCCCACTTGCCTATCCAGAAGCCCCTATCCTTTTTCTTCCAAACCAACTCACTGTTCTCTCTCGACTCCGTTAAACCCTACAACAACATCATCTTCTCCTCTCTTCTCTCTCAAAGAAATTCTCCAAACAGAGAGAGAAGACGAGATAGTAATATGAACCCCTTACTTCTCCTCTCTACCAACCAACCTTCTGTAAACCCCACCACAACTACTTTCTTATCTCCTTTTCTCAACCCTACTCCTCTCCGTTCTACCCGTAAAATCTCCCAGAGACGCCGCTATTTTCGCTACAATTACGGTTTATCTGCTGTACGTTCTTCTGCTTCTGACAAACCCCCTTCATCGTCTATTTCGGTCAAACCAGATGTCTTTGGAGGTAAGAAAGAGCTTTCTACTATTCAATCCCTCGTGGATGCCATGTCGCCGCCCATAAGAATAGCCAGCTCGGCTTTAGTATTTGCTGGCGCTGTGGCTGCTGGGTACGGGCTTGGTGTTCGTTTTGGTGGGTCCCGCAATGCTGGGGTGGGTGGTGCTATTGCTCTTGGTGCTGCTGGTGCCGGCGCCGCATATGCATTGAATTCCTGTGTTCCTGAAGTCGCGGCTATTAATTTGCATAACTATGTGGCTGATTTTGAGGACCCTGCTGCCTTGAACAAGGAAGATATTGATGCAATTGCTAATAAGTTTGTCCACTATACCCATTTGATTTATTTATTTATTTGCTAGTATATTTACCCGCAACTAATGCTTGCACTAACCAAATTAATTAATATGTGCTATTTCCTGGATTTGTGACCAATGCCCACTTAAAGTTAAATTAACATGAGTTGGTGCAAACACTGGGTGGGTGTGCGTAATTTTCCCCGTAGTAGGTTGCTTGGATAGTTTAATTCTCAGAAAAAAAAAAAACTCTAATGCGGATGCTTGGACCATTTGCTTTGATTTGATTGATTGTCTTGTGATGAGCTAAGTAGCATAATTATCATTTTATTTCTGGCTTAGTGACCTTTTAGTAACATTCTGTTATTTCAGACAATAGACCGGTGCTGTGTCTGGATTACAACTATTTTGTTTCCCAAACATGCTACTACCACATATATATTTTAGCCTTTTCTTCTTGAACTTATTTATCAAATTCCATGTGGCTACTTTATGAGCTTTCATACACTAAGTTTAGTCAGAGTTCTCTAACTTTTCTAATTTCGTTTATGGATGTTTGTCATCTCATTTCTTTACCGCTTTTACTTCTTTTTATTGTTTAGGTATGGTGTCAGCAAACAGAATGAGGCATTCAATGCGGAGCTACGTGATATTTATTGCCGGTGAGTGATAAATTGTCTGCACTGAAGTACTAACTTGTTACGAACACCCTAGCTGACATGAAAGCTGTATGTATTTCTAAAATAAATAAATTGAGTAAGTGAAAGTTGCATGTATTTCTTTTTACATAAAACTGAGATAAAACCTCTTCAATTTATTATCATATCTCTCTCCTTTTTTGTTTTTGGTTTCTTTTGTGCTCCTTGTTTCTTTTTTTCCCCCATTGTCTTATGACAAATTTTCTTTATATGAGTTGCTTGCTTTGGACAGAGTTTGACCCTATTAAGCACTTTGTAGGGCAAAATATGGGATTTATAGTTAGTTGGTTGCTTGCTACGTCCAAACATATTGATCTTGCTTCCTTTCTGAGAAGTTTTTTCTTTATTTAAGATCCCCGAAATGTTTTAAGGTTGTGTCAGCTTTTGCAGATTAAAAGAAAAAGAAAATATTTGTCACCTTTCTGCAGTTACAACTTCTTGCACTTGTTTTTCTATACTGTTTCAGTTCCTTATGTCCCAGAAAGTATCAAAATTGCTATCCTTGTCTTGGCATATTGACCCAATTACATTTGAATGCTATAACTAACATGGCGTGATACTTGTTTCAGACACGTAAAAGGAATCAAACAGAGATTTTTGCTTATTCATTTCAAATGATTATTTTGAATTTTAAATGTCCTTTTTATTTACCAGTGACATGGCCCATAGAACTTATCAGTTTAAATATTTTTAGCTTATCTGCGCTTTCTTATGCATCAAATTTGATTTGTGTTCAGATATGTATCTGCTGTCTTTCCTACTGGGACTGAAGAACTTAGAGGCGATGAAGTTGATACCATAATCAAGTTTAAAAATGCATTGGGAATTGATGATCCAGATGCAGCAGATATGCATATGGAGGTATCTTGAAGTATTTATTTGATTCTGTACCTCAGCATTATAATACTTCTAGCTGTGGTGGGCTTGCAAAGTTAGAATGTTATGTTGATGAGCTACATTTGCTTTAATAAATAATTCGTCAAGTGTTAAGAAACTTATACATGTTGGTTTCTCAGATTGGCAGGCGAATATTCAGGCAACGACTTGAAACGGGAGATCGTGATGGAGATATAGAACAGCGTCGGGTGGGTCATCTCTTTAGCTTTAATTTCCACTTTATGGCTACTGTACCGCCTTTAGTTATCAAAGAACAATAAATGGAACTTGACCATTTCTGACTTCTCCAGTGCAGGCATTTCAGAAGTTGATATACGTCTCAACTCTCGTATTTGGAGAAGCATCTGCATTCCTTTTACCTTGGAAACGTGTTTTCAAGGTTACTGATTCCCAGGTAGTGGATAATTCGATGCATCTCCGTTGGCCCCTTCTCTCTCCCCCTTCTTTCTGGAATTGTTCGATTTTGCAGTGCCATGCCCTGCTTGTGGCTTTAACATTTCTATCTTCTAATTGAAGTTGCTGTCATTCCTCCTTTTCTGTATAATTTGGGTTGTTTTTGAATTTTTGTGAGTGATCAGAGTGAAAATTTTGAAAAATAGCTTTTTGGGAGTTTTTTAAATTTTCGAAAAATTCCAAAATTCATCTTCAAGTGAAAATTAAAAATTTTGTGGCCAAACACGGATTTCGGAAAAAGTGAATTTTTCGAAAAAAAAGTGAAAAAGTACTTATGTCCGAACGTGTTCTAAGTTATTTGGCTCTCTACCTTACCATTTCTACCAAAAAAAAAAAAGGAAAGGAAAAGTTGTCTGATTCTCTACTTCATTTCACCTGTTTTTTACATTTTTGTTCATTAGGTTGAGGTTGCTGTCAGGGACAATGCACAACGATTATATGCCTCCAAGCTCAAATCTGTTGGCCGAGGTAAATTTGGTCTACTGATGCCTTAGAAGGCACCTTTTGCTTTTCTCTAGTGTATGAGCCATCCATTCAGAGCAAATCTCTTCATATGCTTTCTTTTTTATCGCTGAATGAAAGTAATGTTTTCCAAAAACTTTCAAACTACTTGCTTTTTGGCTTGGGGGTTTCTTTTTCTATTCTTAAAATTTTCTCTCTATTGTGGTAATTTTAGCAAATCAGCTTATGTGCTTAACTTTGTCTCTTTTGTGGTATATGGCGCTTAATCCTGAATAAGATGAATTGTTACATGTGGCTCTGCGCTGCATTGATTTGGCAGGTTCCGCTCGTGCACCGAGTAGAGATTCTTTTCTCTGGAAGTTTTTCTCTCACTTCAAATTTCTCTATGTCTAGTGATATATCAAATTGATTTATCGGTTTTGAGGGCGTTTTGGCAATAGCTCTTGAATCTGGATTCTATTCTCTAGGGCAGTATCGGTCTTTGTATGGATTTTTCCAGCCTTGTATTGCAAATGCTAATTCTTTCATTAATTGCACAATTTCAACTCCTAGTAGCTAACGGACCTTGCAATTCTAAGTTATGGTGGTGTTGGGATGAAGTTCTTTCAGTTGTTTTTTCATGATTTAATTACTCCACTTTACTTCAGAAGCTTTGCATGGTTTATTTAACTACTATACTTGTTTCTCCAGATATTGATGTGAACCAGCTGGTCAGTTTGAGAGAAGCACAGCTTGCATATCGGCTGTCGGATGAGGTAGTGCCTAATAAAATAATCACATTTCTACTTAAATACATCATTGTAAAACATACCTTGCTCCTTGAAAAAAAGATAAGACTGTTTTTAATTTGTTGCATGATATTCATGATCTATTTTACTATATCCATGTCTTCGGTCATCATTAATATGCCCATGACTATTTATGCGATTGCAGCTTGCAGAAGAGATGTTTAAAGAGCATGCAAGAAAGCTTGTTGAGGAATGCATATCACTCGCTCTTGGCAGTTTGAAATCAAGAACAAGAGCAACGTAAGGTCTTAAGTGTGTTTAATATCTTAAAAAGGAACTTTGAGGCATATCTGCGACTTGAATTTCACCGGATAAATCTTTTACAGAATCGGGATAACTCGTGCAATTTCTAGCACGGCATAATCTTCCGTATTCTTTGCTTGTATCATTTGTTTAATAGATTGATTGGGTCGTTCAGCAGGGAAGCCACACGTGTGATCGAGGAGCTTGATAAGATGTTGTCATTTAATAATTTGCTAATTTCACTGAAGAACCATCCTGATGCTAGTCGCTTTGCTCCGGGCATTGGGCCAGTTTCCTTAGTAGGTATATTTGTTGGTGATCTTTGGCTGACTCTTATAGAACTTGTTTTAAAAGTCACTGATCTCTCTCAAATCTAAGTGAAATCCTTTCACGGAGCTTTTTTCTTTCAGCTGTTTGTTGTTTGTATGTCAGTTTGTTACCTGGAGTTAACTTTCCTTTTTCCTTATTCTTTTCCTTCCTGCTCCTTCAGGAGGGGATTATGATGGTGATAGAAAGATGGATGACCTAAAACTTCTATTCAGAGCATATATTACAGATTCTTTGTCAAGTGGTCGGATGGAAGAAGACAAGGTATGGTGATTAAATTTTTATTTTCCTTCCTTCTTTCTTTATATGGTTTTTTGAATTTTCCTTTTCTACTTTCCTGCCATTTTGGCAGGCAAGTGAGATTCTCTCTTCTTTTCTCCTTGCATATGTCGGATTACGTTATGTTTATATATTTGCTTCTTGGGAGGGGCTTGAAAAGATTAAAGGGGAGGGTTATTCATTGATATAGTTTTCCTATGAAAGATGGTTTATCCACCTGCTTCTGTTGTTGGATATGAATGGACAAGAAGTTAAAGGAAAACACACATTTCTTTTTATCCAGCTTCACTATATTAAACGTCTGGTACATGTTTAAAAATTAGTGCTTCTTGATTTGCTTTCCTATGGAAGATAGCTTATGCACCCCCTTGTGTTTGGTATTACTGGACTGGAGCACACACATTCTTTTCTCTTTTCTAGCTTCCGTGTGGTTGAAAATGCTGACACGGGAAGACAGAATATCCCTCCATTTTTACTCCCTTATCCCGTATCTCTCTTGTCCTCCTGCCTCTTTGTTCTACCAAACTTATGATAAGTTAATGGAACTAGAACCAAAAAATGGATGATGTGCAAATATTACCAGAAAACTGGTGGGGTGGCACCAAAATTTGTAAGTTGTTCAATCAAGAGGATTAGCATGACCTTTGTGCAAAGGCGACATGCACTAATCTAAATGTGGTCCGAGTTGTCTGATGAGGATGAAAGCAAGAAAGACTAGTTTCATAGTGGCTCTTGTCCTAATTAGGCTAAGTTGCACACTTGCACAAATAGGCTTGTTCGCTTCAATTGCTTTTCTCTAGAGGATCTCATATTTCTCGAGATGAGAGTGATATACACGTGTCTTAACATATTTTGGTAAAGCAGATTATAGAAGGAGCTCTTGCTTGTTAGCATCACATGTATCACATGTGCGCTATGTCCATAAAAACATGTCCAATGGGAAAAATATAGCAGAAAAAGCTGTAGTATGTTGGGTGCACATAAGGGTGTAGCCAAGTGATCAATGAAGTGGGTTAAGAATCATGAGATCTCAGGTTCAAACCCCAGCAGAGGCTAAAAAATTAGGTGATTTCTTCCTATCTGTCCAAGGCTGGGTGAGCAGTGGTACCTGGTACTTGTTGCTAGTGGAAAGTAGCAAGTATCTCGTGGAATTAGTCGAGGTGTGTGCGAACTAGCGCAGCCACCATGGTTTATTAAAAAAAGGCTGTAGTATGCCGAGTCCTTTCTTTTGTTTATATCTACATTGATCCTTTTCTTACCCTCTTTTATCATTTTTTTCCTTGAGAACATTCATCTTTTAAAAAGTTAGAACTATGAAAAAGTACATGTATTGGTTTTTGAATTTCATTCTTGGTAAATATGTTTCTGCCACAAATATATTGATGATATATTTGGAGTACCTTTCTATGAAAACATTAGGATATAAAGACGTAGATAAGGTTATAAAACAGGGTAGATAATAAATTTGGAGTAATTTATAAATTTGGAGTAATTCAACCTTGTTGAATCTTGCTTTGTGGGTGTAGGCTGATATTACTACAATATCTAATGATGTAATAATAGTGTTTGTTTAATCATTATGTGCAAATCAGTGAAAAATAATTGCAACCAAATCAGTCAATGTTCTTAGGCTCTTTTAAGTTGCACACAAACAGTATAAGTTCCTCATCATTATCACATAAGGATTACTCTTAGCTTGATTCAGGAAACAGATTTCTCATTGATGAGATGGTTGTGGGACCAATCAGTTTCTAGACCGATGTGCTTGTAAGATTGGAGTATATTGGATCATTGTTTAATTAATGTGTTCAATTGGTTCTGCACCCTAACGAGTAGGAGTTCCCGTGCATCGTCTCTATGCCATTTGATTTTCTTCTGTTTGTCATTTAGTTGTATGCCTTTTAACCGTTCAATGTCATCTCTTCTTGTAGCTTGCTTCTTTGAACCAATTGAGAAATATATTTGGTTTGGGGAGACGAGAAGCAGAGACAATCACATTGGATGTCACCTCAAAAGTATACCGTAAACGACTTGCTCAAGCTGTTACCAGTGGTGATTTAGAAGCTGCTGAGAGCAAAGCAGCCTATCTTCAAATGCTGTGTGAAGAATTAAGTTTTGATCCGCAAAAGGCTCTTCAGATTCATGAAGGTAAGTCATGACTTTACTGTAACTTATCTTCTAATGGATATTGAGTGACATTTTCATTTTCAATCTTTTTGGAGAGGGAAGCCTCTTGTTAGTAGTCAATTTTTTAATCACATCGAGGAGGCTAACAAGAACTTGTTGAGGCTATTGGTTTTAGTTTCAGTTGATTCATCTGTGAGGCATAGATATAACTGAGCTGTCCATTCAGTACAAGAGTGTCGACTTTCTTTTTCTGATTCTTTACTAAAACCTCCTCCTGAAACAGTCGTTGAAATTTGAGTTGTCTCCATTTCTGCGTCATGTATAGCATGTCAACAACAACAACAACCCAGTATAATCCCACTTAGTGGGGTCTGGGGAGGGTAGTGTGTACCCATACCTTTGGGTAGAGAGGCTGTTTCCAAATAGACCCCCAGCATCCTTCCTCCAAGAACTTCCCACCTTGCTCTTGGGAGACTCGAACTCATAACCTCTTGGTTGGAAGTGGGGGTTGCTTACCATCAGAGCAACCCCTCTTGTCTAATGTATAGCATGTCAGTTGACTAGAATAGGAAAGGTATTTATAGTGTCACGAGTTTGCTTACCGGCCATTTGTAATTTCATTTTGTAATTGAACATCGTAATTCTGTTAGTTGTTCCGTTTAGAGTGTTGCAAGTGAGGATGCAAAATGTTCAGGATGAGGCTATAAGATTAGAGAATGCTTAAGGGCGTATCAACCAAACGAGTAGACCTAGGGAGGGATTAGGGAATTTTCGATGTTTGTCCTATTGGCTTGTGAACAACATTGACGACCTATCTATAGTATCTTGGATTCTGTGCTCCAGTTTAGTCCAGGTATTTTTATGCTGACAATGCTTTTGAGCCATCTAGGTAATGCCTATGTGTCGTCTTATGAACTAAGTTTTTTCCCTAACAATATGCAACATAAACTTTACTATGTGCCTGACGCATTCATCTGAAACCTTTAAAAATTGTGAAAAGAATATTTTGAACTGTTGTATTCTGTCACTGGAAAAGCTTGTCTTTACTTTTCATTTTCAGAAATCTATAGGCAAAAGCTTCAGCAGCTTGTCGCTGATGGAGAACTTAGTGATGGGGACATGAAGGCATTGGAACGCCTGCAAGTCATGCTTTGCGTTCCCAAGCAAACAGTTGAGGCGGCTCATGCAGATATCTGTGGCAGTTTATTTGAAAAGGTAACCACCAGTCTCTTCTTTATTTATGCGGCGTCAATTAGTTCATTTTTATGCTATGCAGCCTGATTGGGCTGTAATGAAATGGGGCAAATTTTGCTGTGGATTATATAAGAATTTGTGTACCCTGTCGTTTCTCTTATGTTAAATTAGCTAAGTGTAGTTTGATATTTTGAGCAATTGCCTTTAGGAAATCACACCCAACCCCCCCCCTCAGTTGCCATAGATACGTTTGCTCTAGATGGTGGTAAAATACAAAACTTCCTATACTGCTTATAATGTCATTACAGAGACGTATTTTGTGCCTGCTTTTAATTGAGGAGATAGCTTAAAACTCTGCTGTTATCTGGGAAGTTACATTTTATTCACCGGACACCCTTATCCTATGCGCTTCATGGTGTATGAGAATTGAATAAGTTGAGTCATAAATGTTGGGAAAAAGCAGTTAGGAATGTGAAAGCTAATGGACTTTGCTCCTAACTCAAACCTAAAAATAGCTGATTAAGGTGAGAATGACCCAAGACCATACAAGGAAATAAACACTCCATTTCTCAACCAATATAGGTCACTTAACAAGGACCAAATGCTATTGCTTGACTGCTTCTACCTTGCTTACCTTCCGCCCCATAATTTTTGTGCAGGTATACTTTCAAAAAAAATGCCATCTGTCAAATGCATGTCTCATATAGATCTGCTTCATATTTGGAAATATTAGACCTTTTATGTGGAGTTACTTTTCATTTAGCTTATTATAATTTTAACTTTTTTTTAGAACATTGTGATATTTAGTCCAAGTGTGATTTTACTCTGCTGTTGTTGTGATATTTAGTCCTAAAAATTGCTTTGATCAAGTTGCAGTTTGACCCCTGAAAGTCAAATATGAACAAAGATTAGTGTACATTGTATGTGTGAGAATGCACGAGAGAAAATCTATTTTATTAACAATGATAGGATGAGCCCTACATATAATACATATTCTACTTCTGCTACATATGAAACTAGGCCTTATTCTACTCCTACTACATATGGGACTATAACTATTTACATATAGCTATCTGACACTCCCTCTCAAGATGGTGTATACAAATTATATGTATCGAGCTTGTTACATATATAACTAATAAAGGACCAACGAGAGACTTGATGAAAATATCTGCAACCTGATCATTCGACATACAAAACCATAGACTCCCCCTAGCAACGAAACCAAGAGGTTGTTGATAAATAGAAGTTGCTATGGAAATGTTTTGTCTTGCTATGCCTGACACAAACAGATAAAATGAATCGAAGAGTCGGGGTCATAAACGAAAATCAAACCAGTTTAATTCTAAAAACCAAGAACGTCGAGCCTCATTCCATAATTAACATGCACTAAAGAAAACTAAGTAGAGGTACCCATTACTTACTTTTCATCTTGCTTTTCTCCGATTCTTTAGAATGATTTGGAGTTGGTTGTCAAGTGGATAAATTTTGCCTCTACATTTTGTCTTCAGCATTCACTCTTTCT
This sequence comes from Nicotiana benthamiana, assembly GCA_034376525.1. Taxonomy (NCBI): domain Eukaryota; kingdom Viridiplantae; phylum Streptophyta; class Magnoliopsida; order Solanales; family Solanaceae; genus Nicotiana; species Nicotiana benthamiana. The sequence goes on along the minus strand of CM067324.1, from coordinate 22,913,820 downwards.
TGTGAGAATCATTTTTCCAGATGGGCTACTTACATAAAAAAAAAAAAAGAATACATATTTCAAGATGGTTATTTTGGAAAATATTTGGCACTGAGCTGCAGGAGCAAGTTTTTACCGTGTGTTAGTTCTTTTGGCAACAAAATCTTCTTGCGAGGGGAAGTAGCTGTGCTATCAATGGGTTTCTAAGTGGAGAACCAGAAGGAAGTAAACTATGGAGCAAATGTTGTCAGTTTAACTGTCTATATAGTTAGCTTTTTGTAGAAAGCGTTTCTTTTCCTTTTTGCTCTTGGTCCTTCGAAAATTCGCATCTTATGCTACAGGTAGAAAACTTAGGATGATTGAATGGAGTGAAATGCAAACTTTCCCCAATAAAATTAAAAGCAAAAGAACAAGAACGATTTAACTTTCATTTATCTGTGATTTTTGTTGAAGGTTTAATTTTTTCATCTAGTAATTCAGATGTTTTCATAAACTTTGGCGGTGCTGAGTGTAGTTAGTGAGTAGAGTTCACGTGTACTGAGTCGAACCTGCAGTAGGGTTTGCTTGTCTGTTCACAACAACTATTCTATTACCACGTATGATCTGCTGAAAGCAGAAGCCCATTGTCAACTGTAGCAGTATGTGGCATCTTATGCACCATAATGGAGCACTGTCCCATTTCATGTCCTCTGCCAGCTTGTTTTCCTATGTCAATTTTAGCAAGTTCTTCCATACTGGTTTCTCAGATAGTGTAGAATTAGTTGATTTGACATTGTCTTGTTACGTACAGTAATCACATTGTAACAAGTCACGTTTGTTAGAGATTTTGTTTCTTAGATTGTGAGTTTTTTGTTTTCAATATTTATGTGGGTTGATCTCTTTCAACTTCTTATGGCGCGAAAGGTGTGAAATTGAGCTAATCTGATTCCCTCCTGTCACCCAATATAAATATTGTTGGCAGGTGGTTAAGGAAGCAATTGCTGCTGGTGTAGATGGTTATGATGCTGAAATCAAGAAATCTGTGAGAAAGGCAGCATATGGTTTACGGTTAACCAGGGAGGTTGCCATGTCTATTGCTAGTAAGGCAGTAAGTATCAGGATGCTAACTCTCGTTTACAGCTTGTAAAAGTTTAATTTGATTCCACAATCAGAAATATACCTTGATATCTTTCTAATTACATTCATTGGCTTCACAAATACAGGTCAGAAAGATTTTCATCAGTTACATTCAAAAGGCCCGAGGATCTGGAAGCCGCACTGAACAAGCCAAAGAACTGAAAAAGATGATAGCCTTTAATAGTTTGGTTGTGACTCAACTAGTTGCGGACATCAAGGGTGAATCGTCTGATACGCCACCAGAAGAGCCTCAAAAGGAGCAGGTTCAACGAACCGACGAGGAGGATGGGGAGTGGGAGTCCTTGCAATCACTAAGGAAAGTAAAACCCAGCAAGGACAATTTGAGAAAGGAAATCCAGACTGAGATTTCTCTCAAAGATGATCTTCCGGAAAGAGACAGAGCTGATCTTTACAAGACATACTTGCTCTTTTGTCTAACTGGGGAAGTTACTAGAATTCCTTTTGGGGCCCAAATCACCACAAAGAAGGATGATTCAGAATATGTCTTCTTAAGTCAACTTGGTAGCATCCTTGGGTTGACTGATAAGGAAATTGTTGAAGTGCACCGAAGTCTAGCAGAGCAGGCTTTTAGGCAACAAGCTGAGGTGATCTTAGCAGATGGACAGCTAACCAAGGTCAGAATGGAACAGCTTACTGAATTGCAGAAGAATGTTGGCTTGCCACCTCAGTATGCCCAGAATATAATAAAGAGCATCACCACAACAAAACTGGCGGCAGCCCTTGAAACTGCTGTTGGTCAGGGAAGGCTGAGCATTAAGGAGATTAGAGAATTGAAAGAATCTTCAGTAGATATAAACACCATGATATCTGAGAGTTTACGTCAGAATCTTTTCAAAAAGACAGTGGATGATATCTTCTCATCTGGTACCGGAGAGTTTGACGAAGTAGAGGTATATGAGAATATCCCAAAAGATCTTAATATTAACGCTGAGAAGGCCAAAAAAGTTGTTCATGAACTAGCTCATAGCAGATTATTAAACTCGCTTATTCAGGCTGTATCCCTTCTGAGGCAGAAAAACCATAAAACATTGGTATGAGTCTGATCTGAAGATGCTATTGGTTTTGCGTGAATAATGTCGTAATTTTGCAGTTTTAATGCTTCTGTGTGTTTTTGTAGGTATCGTCTCTCAATGATTTATTAGCTTGTGACAAGGCCGTTCCTTCGACCCCATTATCTTGGGAGGTGCCAGAAGAACTGGCTGATCTTTTCATCGTATATGCGAAGAGTGATCCCGTACCAGACAAGTTGTCCAGGTTACAGTATCTGTTAGGTATAAGTGATTCAACTGCAGAAACTTTGAGATCTATGAAGGATAGAGAACTACCAAATGGGGTAGGGGAGGAAGAGTTTGTATTTTGATTCTCTTATAGCTTCTGATGAATGTCTAAATATCAGGCGAGAGAGAGAAAGAGGGGGATGGGTACTGGTAATTTTTTTCATTTAATGTAATTGAGGTGTATCTTTGTGCTTTAGGATGTGAGCCAGAAATGGTAGTATCGTTTTTTTGGTATTTAGTAACTGGTAGAGCACTGGTATGCCTTTTGAGTTTCTTTGTTGCTTAGTTACGAGTTGGACTCTCTTCTCCTTTCAGAAGGGAAAGGAATTAGAATGAACAAATGAAAAAGATTTAATGCAAGGAGTTTGTGTCTCAATTTTCATTTCCTTGGTGAGTCAGGACGAGAGGGAACTTTGTGTCGACCAATCTTAGCCTATAAAGAGGGATTCTTTTATTTGGAAAACGGAAAAGGGCCAGAATTACCCTTGAAATATAGTTTTAGGGTTTAAAATGGGTCCACCTTTTTGGGCCACTAGTATCCCTAACGTTTTTTTCTTGGCCCATACATGCCACTCTAACTAATGATTCCTCATTTAAAAAAATAAAACTTAAATACTAGTTACGTGTCAAATTGTCATTGGCTGATTTTAAAACAATTTGACCCATATTCATACAATATATTAAACCTGGCCTGCCCCAAAATAACCCACTCGCTCCGACCCATTAACAAATAAAATACGAATTTCAGCTCTTTTCTTCTCTAATGTTTATTCTACTCAGCTCTCTCTCATGTTTAGGTGATTTATCAATCCAAAAAATGTTTGCAGTTTATAGAGATTGACGCATAAAATATTCGTTAAAGTTGAAACATTCCTGAAAATACAAGATTTTCTCTCATTCAAGTAAGATTCTACTGTTTTTGGGAATAAAATATGTTTAGGGTTTTCTTGATTCTGTCAACTTTTGTTGCTTCTGAAGTTTTAGGAATATTTACTTGTTTCTTCCGTGCTTTGATGCCTTTGTTTAGTCAATTTCACATTGCATGTGGTCCTGATTTGTTTTTTGCTCCGAAATTTAGGGTTTAAGGGATGGTCTCTGATTTCTTTATTCTTATGTGGTCCCAATTTGAATATTGCATGTTATTTAGCAGTTTGTTGGTTGCATGTGATCCATACATAATTTATGTTTCTGGTAGGGCTTGTGAATTGATTTTTTCTGTATTTATTCCTTTTATTTTTCTATTTTTATATGTCTGCTGGGTCCGTTTATCTTATTATTGTATGGCTTGTGTATGACTTTTTTTTTTTGTAAAATGCTTGACAAGGTAGACTTGGTCTTTGATTATGGGGGCAGATGGGTCTTGAAGCCTTATGTGATTTACATTAAAACCTGAATCATGTGTTGAAAGAATATGATGTGGATATGCTCTCTTATATTGATATTTATGTTGAATACACTGAAGTCCTTAAGTTAAGGGAGGTGAAACAGATTTTAGTCACAGGGACTTCAGGTAGATACTATGTGATTGAGGGTGACGAGTGTATTAGAAAATTAATATCTGTACTATCTGCCAAGTTCAATGTTGTTCAGTTATTTGCTGTACATGAAAGTGAAGAACAAGTAATAGTTCCTAACATTATTCAGTATAATGAACATAATATTGACACATTAGAGGTTGGTACTGATTGTGACTCATCTGATGAAGAGGGTGCTAGTGAAACTAATTCTAGTGATATGATAGTGAGCAATTGGAACTTTTCAAGAAGGAAATGACTAAAGAAGTCACTGAAAAACTAGAAAAATACAAAGCACTAGAAAAGGGAATGAGTTTTATAAGCTTGGCTGACGCTAAAAGAGTTGTGGGATTTTATGCAGTTGCTACTAGCAAGGGCCTTAAAGTTAAGAAGAGTGACACTACTAGGGTGAGATATAAATATGACATAGGATGTCCTTTTGTTTGCCATATATCTTTGGATAAAAAAGATCGGGGATTTAAAATCAAGACCTTACACTTGGAACATAATTGTGACCCAAAATTTATAAAATTAGTAGAGCTACTGCCAATACTTTAGCACACTATTTCAAGAACAAGGTTCAAAATAATCCAAAGTACAAAGTGAAAGACATGAAAGTGGATCTAGAGGATCAATTCAAACATAATGTTAGTTATTCCACAATGAAGAGGGTTAAAAGACTTGTGTTAGAGAAATTAGAGGGTAGCTACATTGATGATTATAACATATTAGAGGCTTATACTCAAGAGTTGAGGGATAACAATCCTGGATCTGATGTGGTGATAAACATATCCAAAGATGCTTTGGAACAAGGAAAAAGGAAATTTCTAAGAATGTCTATTTGCTTCCATGCTTTGAAAAATGGTTGAAAAGGAGGATTGAGACCTTTAATAGGTCTGGATGGTACTTTTCTAAAAGGAAAATGTAAGGGGATATTACTTGTTGCTATGGCACAAGATTCAGTGAAACACTTTTATCCCCTAGCTCGGGCAGTGGTTGATAAAGAAACTAGTAGGACTTGGAAGTGGTTTCTAGAGTTGCTAAGAAGTTCCTTGGATTTGAAAGAGGGTGAAGGAGTGACATTTATGTCCGATATGCAAAAGGTAATATCTAATTATTTTTTATCAACATGTTTCTTTGTAGTAATTTTACTATATGTTTAACTGCTTTCTTTCCTTGGTGCTTTGTAGGGTCTGCTTGATGTTATTTCTACTGTGCTTCCCAGTGCAAATCACAAATGGTGTGTTAGGCACATAGAAGCTAATTGGAGCAAAAAGTGGAGGGGTATGGAGTTAAAGAAGTTGTTATGGTAGTGTGCTTGGAGCACATATGAAGAGGAATTTACAGATCATTTGAAGTCCATGGGTGATGTGACTGAAGAAGCTGCTAAAACCTTAGTAGGATATCCACCCCAAAATTGGTGTAGAACATACTTTGACACCATTTGCAAGAACAACATGGTAGACAATAACTTTACAGAATCTTTCAACAAATGGATTTTAGAAGCAAGACAAAAACCTATAATCAAGATGCTTGAAGAGATTAGAGTTAAGGTACAAATTTGATGTTTAACTGTTTTCTTTCATTTGTTAAACTATTTTCCCCCTTCTTAACATTTTTTTTCATTTGCTTAACCATTTTTCCTCTTCAATACTTCTTAACTGTTATTTTTATTTGAACTTCTTAACTGGAAGGTGATGAACTTGTTGAAAAATCGTGAAGAAGAATGCAGAAACTGGAATGGAGAAATTAGCCCATATGCCATGGAACTATATAGTGATTATAGAGCTATTGCTGCAGAATGTGAAGTTAACTTCAATTGAGACTTTGGATATGAAGTGATTGAAGGTCCAGACAAGCATGTGGTGAACCTAGAATTGAAGAGATGTACATGCAGGGCATGGGACTTAACTAGAATACCATGCCCTCATGCCATTAAAGATTTATTCCATAAAAAGCTCGATCCTTTGAGTGAGGTGCATTGGTGGTATTCCAAAGAAGCTTACATGATGGTGTATATGCATAAGATACAACCTGTTAGAGGTGATAAATTCTAGAAAGTTGAGCCAGAACATGCTATGGATCCACCAGATGTGCATAAAATGGTTGGTAGACCAAAGGCCAAGAGAACAAGAGAAAAGGATGAGGTTAGGAAGAGAGAAGGGTTATGGTCTGCTTAAAGGAAAGGACTTCTTATTTCATGTGGGTACTGTAGTGAACCTGGTCACAACATCAGAACTTGTCCATTGGTAATCTTTTAGACCTTCCTGAAATGAGTTTTAAAAGCATTTTTAATTGACAAACACATGTGATATACTCATGGTAAGAACAAGAACAGCAAGCAGCCTTAAGTGATATTGTGATATACTTAGGAACAAGAACAGTAACCAGCCATAAGTGATATACTTAGGAAGTTCAGTAGAGTGATATTGTAGTTGGAACAAAATCTGATGGCAGTGTCTAATGCAGCCTTAAACTGTGTTAGTCTATTTTTATAACTATGTAAACACATGTTTTTTGTCTTGAAGGTTCATGGTAAGCACAAGCCTTTGTTGCAAGGCGAATTTTCTCAAACAGTGGAAGACGTGCCCCTGACAGCACCTCAAGATAGTCAGAATTCAGATTTTGCCTTTATGCCTACTCCTGGATACAATGTTTCTTTGAGTGAGCCAACAGCTCAACTATCCAGTCAAGCAAAAAAATTTGCTGAACAGACCAGTCAAGCAAAGAAATCTGCTCAACAGACCAGTCAAGCAAATAAAGCTATTCGACAAAAATATGCTGCAACTAAGAAGACAAGTAAACAAACTGCTCACCTTCTAACTTGCCAGTATATGAAGATGATTTTGATGATGTTACTGGAGATGGAAATGATGATGAAGATCTGAATTTGAGGCCAGTGGGTGATATCTGAAGCTTAGACTATGCTTCAACAAAGAAAGTTGCACCAAAAACCTACTAGTATCAGGAAGATTAGTTTCAAAGGAAATGAAATCGGTATAAATTTGCCTACTAATCTTTGTTGAAAATCATGTATATCTATGATATGTGCACTTTGGTTGTATGAGCATGATTTTCAGGTATAGGTTTTGATGAATGACAAACAATGAAGTCAAGTGTCAAACAACGATATAATATGACAATCAATCAAATGGCGAGAAGCATACTGATGACGGAAATGCATGAATGAGCCAAAGAGTTCAAGACTGAAGACCCAAGACGTAGGTCGTTTGGTAGAACCAATGTAAGGACAACATTTAAGTTATCTTATCCTTTGGCTCAACATTAGGTCATCATAAACATGCATAAAATATTTTTATCATAAACATGCATCTTTGTGTTAAACCAAAATGATTTGTATTTTAGTCAAAATGGTTTTTAAACATGTCTTTTAAATCTGGACCTAAACAATCGATTATATGCTCCTTACAATCGATTGTGTTTTTCAAAATAGTAAACAATCGATTATACAGTTTTAACAATCGATTGTACTAAGACAGTGTGATCTGAAGTTTTTCAAAATAGAAAACAATCGATTGTCTACTTTTAACAATCGATTATTTTGAGACAGTGTGCAACCGAAGTTTTTAAACATCTAAACAATCGATTGTTTTTGTCATACAACCGATTATATCTATAAGCAATCGATTGTCATTTTCATACAATCGATTATATTTTGACCGTTCCCACAGAATCCTAAATTGATTTTTGAACGTTGAATACAATCGATTATTTAGTCCATACAATCGATTGTTTAGCCTAAAATCAGGAATCTGTTTTTTGAACGTTGGTCAAACAATCGATTGTCTACTCCAAACAATCGATTGTCTGAGCACAGAATCAGGGATTTATTTATCAATTAAGCAACGGTCAGCACCACTTTTTCACCTATAAAAAGAGGTCTTTTGAGCTGATTTTAAACATACAACTCCTGCATATATTGATATACATATTGATCATTTTCAAGCATCATTTTTAGAGCTTTTGTTGAGCCATTTGATAGACAACTTTGTGTTGTTCATAGAGCTTATTTTGTTTCTCTTTATCCACTCTATTGAGAGAGTATTTGTTGTAAAAGAGAGTTGTTTGAGAAGAACATATCTTCTCATTTGTCGGGTTTGCTAAGTACCCAAAGTCTTAGTGGTTGAAGTCTTGGGGTGAGGTATCCTCAAGCAAGTGAAGTCTTAAGGTGTGGTATCCTTGAGCAACTGTAACGGTTTGTTAAGCACCCGTAAGCTTGACGAAGATAGTGAAAATCTCGAGAGAGTCTCTCGGGAACTGGACTAGCCACGGGTTGTGGTGAACCAGGATACATCGGTGCGTTCGTTCTTATTTATTTACTTATCGCACTTATTTCTTTCCTGCAATTTTTAAATTCCGCAAGTTTACGCTAATTTTTATTATAACGCTATTCACCCCCCTCTAGCGTTAAGCGTATTTTCTAACAATTGGTATCAGAGCCTAACTCTCTGAAAGCCTTAACCGGTTGAGAGCAATATATATTTTTTCTGTTGAGATTATTGAACGCAGGAACGATGAATGAAGGACAATCCACCACTTGCCCTCCCTTTCTCGATGGAACGAATTACTCATATTGGAAGGAGCGAATGATAATCTTCGTCAAATCAAACAACTTTCGTATATGGCAAATCATCATGCATGGTGAACAAATGACGACAAAAGTTGGGAAAGCCATGGTAAGTGAATACAACACCAAGGCAATCAATATGTTGTATAGAGCTTTGAATCAGGAAGACTATCGGAAAATTTCCCACTGCAAAACTGCCAAAGAGATGTGGGATAAGCTTGAGGTAACGTATGAAAGCACGTCTCAAAAAGCGGACAGCTCATGTGATGAATCGACTGCCCGATGCCTCATGGCCAACAAAGAAGAAGAGGTAAGTACTTCCAACTCTCACTCATTTGAAGAAATGCAAAATGCTTATAATGAATTATACAGTGAGTTTGTTAATGTTTCCAAAACTGTTAAAGATTTGCAGAAAACACTTTCTTTGCAAGAAACAGATTTTCAGAAAATACTTTCTTTGCAAGAAAAAGAGTTTGAAAAATTGACTTGTGAAAATGAGAAGCTGAAAGAAGAAAATAAGTGTTTTAAAAATGACAATGGTTTTTTGAAAAATAAGATTGAAGTTTTAGAAAAAGAAAATAATTTTTTGAAAAATGACGTTGTTGATTTTAAAAATAAAATCAAGGAATTGAATGAAGCCTCTTCTATTGATAAATGTTCCAATTGTTCTTCTTGTAGTTCTTTAAAACTAGAGAACACAGAACTTAGGAAAGCACTAGAAATACGTAGTGTTGACAATCCTAAAATTGAAGATATTAAAAAGGATGTAAGTAATGAGGTAGGACCATCTAGAAAGAATTCTAGGAACCTCACTAATGAGTCTAAGATTAATTGTTTTAGACCACTTAGAAACAACTCTAGGATTTTTATGAATGAGTCTAGAAGGAATAATTTTAGACCACCTAGACATAATTCTAGGATGTTTATAAATGAGTCTAGAATAAATGATTTTAGACCACCTAGAAATGATTCTAGGAATTTCAACTATTCTAGGAAAAACAAATTTAGATCACCTAGAACGCATTTGGCTCAACCTAGACATATGCACAATCCTAATGTTATATGTCACTATTGTAATCGGGTAGGACACATTGCACCCGTTTGTTTTGCTAAACATAGAGATTTATGTGTTGATTATGACTATTGTTATCCTAATCCCCAAGGACCCAAAAGAAGTTGGGTACCAAAAACCTATTTTTAGGTTCTTTTTGCAGGTGTGCTTGAAGACTACAATATTGTAGTGGATGCACCAAGCATGAAACCTTAATGCATTAAGGGGGAACGTCGGTTAGTTATCGTATTTTGAATAAAAACGCAATAAGTTGATATGTGCAAATAATCTATATCAGTTTTGGTTGATACATGCTTTAATAAGTTTTATTTTTGAATAACAATTAGTATCAATTGGTTTTATAATAAATGATTGATTCATGTTTTGATGAATATTTTTAGTTTAAATAACAATTGGCATAGTTGAGAAAAATGATCGTTATCATTAGTATGCCATTTTCTAACTTTTTATATGATCTTGTCTATAACGATTGGTATCGTCAATGGTTTAAATAACCTTTGGTATACTCTTTTGCTAATGCCAAAAGGGGGAAGAATATGGGCGATATGCATGCTTTAATTGAGGGGGAATATTCAATTAAGGAAAAATTATATTGAATTGAATTGGTTGCATAAATTGTATGTTGAGATATAGCATCTATTTAGGGGGAATTCAATATGCATATCTTCCGTTGTTTGTCATTATCAAAAAGGGGGAAATTGTTGAAAATCATGTATATCTATGATATGTGCGCTTTGGTTGTATGAGCATGATTTTCAGGTATAGGTTTTGATGAATGACAAACAATGAAGTCAAGTGTCAAACAACGATATAATATGACAATCAATCAAATGGCGAGAAGCATACTGATGACGGAAATGCATGAATGAGCCAAAGAGTTCAAGACCGAAGACCCAAGACGTAGGTCGTTTGGTAGAACCAATGTAAGGACAACATTTAAGTTATCTTATCCTTTGGCTCAACATTAGGTCATCATAAACATGCATAAAACATTTTTGTCATAAACATGCATCTTTGTGTTAAACCAAAATGATTTGTATTTTAGTCAAAATGGTTTTTAAACATGTCTTTTAAATCTGGACCTAAACAATCGATTATATGCTCCTTACAATCGATTGTGTTTTTCAAAATAGTAAACAATCGATTATACAGTTTTAACAATCGATTGTACTAAGACAGTGTGATCTGAAGTTTTTCAAAATAGAAAACAATCGATTGTCTACTTTTAACAATCGATTATTTTGAGACAGTGTGCAACCGAAGTTTTTAAACATCTAAACAATCGATTGTTTTTGTCATACAACCGATTATATCTATAAGCAATCGATTGTCATTTTCATACAATCGATTATATTTTGACCGTTCCCACAGAATCCTAAATTGATTTTTGAACGTTGAATACAATCGATTATTTAGTCCATACAATCGATTGTTTAGCCTAAAATCAGGAATCTGTTTTTTGAACGTTGGTCAAACAATCGATTGTCTACTCCAAACAATCGATTGTCTGAGCACAGAATCAGGGATTTATTTATCAATTAAGCAACGGTCAGCACCACTTTTTCACCTATAAAAAGAGGTCTTTTGAGCTGATTTTAAACATACAACTCCTGCATATATTGATATACATATTGATCATTTTCAAGCATCATTTTTAGAGCTTTTGTTGAGCCATTTGATAGACAACTTTGTGTTGTTCATAGAGCTTATTTTGTTTCTCTTTATCCACTCTATTGAGAGAGTATTTGTTGTAAAAGAGAGTTGTTTGAGAAGAACATATCTTCTCATTTGTCGGGTTTGCTAAGTACCCAAAGTCTTAGTGGTTGAAGTCTTGGGGTGAGGTATCCTCAAGCAAGTGAAGTCTTAAGGTGTGGTATCCTTGAGCAACTGTAACGGTTTGTTAAGCACCCGTAAGCTTGACGAAGATAGTGAAAATCTCGAGAGAGTCTCTCGGGAACTGGACTAGCCACGGGTTGTGGTGAACCAGGATACATCGGTGCGTTCGTTCTTATTTATTTACTTATCGCACTTATTTCTTTCCTGCAATTTTTAAATTCCGCAAGTTTACGCTAATTTTTATTATAACGCTATTCACCCCCCTCTAGCGTTAAGCGTATTTTCTAACAATCTGCCCTATTCACCCAAAAAGGTGACTTGGAAAGGCAAAGCAGCTGTGACTTCTAACCAATTGATAGCCGAAAAGGAAGTAAGAGTTGACAAGCTAAAGGCTAAGAGGGCCAAAACTGCCTTTAAATTGCAGCTATTTCATTTGGATCATTTAATGTTTTGTAATGACTTATTCAAACTTAAACCTTTTTTTGTTATTTTGTGGTGAATCAGTTATGAATGGTGCTATGTTGATTCACCCCAAAATTCAGCAGTTATGAATGTTTTGTAGATTCAGCAGTTATGAATGTTGAATCAATTATGAATGTTTATGAATCAATTACGAATGGTGAATCAGTTACGAATGTTTTATAGATTCAGCAGAATCATTGGATAATGTTGCAATGTTGGATAAGCTGCAATATTGCTTCAAATGACTGACTTGTTTCTTACTGGTGTCCAAAAAAATTGACACCAGTTGACATCCTTGAGATAAATCGACTGAAGCTCTTCTGCATATAATCACAAAGCTATAGCAAATTAAACTTACTAATTATACTTATCCACGAGGACTTGATATCTTAGTGTACAAACAAATAACAGATGATCCAAAAAAAAAAAAGACAGAGAGGTTATAAGGGACAATAGTCAAATTTGCTTGATTGAACACAACAACAATTACTACAAAAACTGCATATTTGTTCATTGACAAACAAGAAACTAAGCCCGGTTGGGTATATTGCAACTTCAACTTCAACACTTTCTTCATTGCAACCAAGCCACTAACATAATACAACAAAAGAAAAATGCATCTACAATTTCAATACATGTTCTTCACGGCTACAAAATAGACAAAAATGCCCATGACAACAACAAAATCTTTTTTCATCGTTTCAAATTTGAATCCAAGTTCGACACTTTCTTCAAATCTGAAGCATTACTACCTACGAATTCATCCAGGGTCTTCTCCGAATTGTTCTTTTCTTTACGAATGGCATTCAATGAAATCTTTGGAGTGTGAATAAACATTGACACAGGGGCCGGAAGTTCTTCATTGCACCATTCCCAATAGCGACAAGCAATGTCTTCAGGACGAGGACATTTGAAGAATCTACGACCACCATTCATAGATGTCGTAGCAGTAAACTGGTTAGCAGTCAATCCGCAAAAACAAGTTCGTGACTGACATGATTCACGAGAAGAAGTAGAAGATTCCGACATTCGACTTAATTTTGTTGAATTTGAGAATTCAATTTGAGAGGCGAAAGATGGGAAATTTTGGTTTGCAAAGAGGGGAGAAGAACGATGGCTAAGAAATTGGGTGAAATCTGTATTTTATTTAGGTTTTTGTTAATGGGTCGGAGCGGATGGGTTATTTGGGGCTGGTCAGTTTTAATATATTGGGTATGGATATGGGTCAATAGTTTTAAAATCAGCCAATGACAATTTGCCACGTAATTAGTATTTAAGTTTTATTTTTTTAAATGAGGAATAGCTAGTTGGAGTGGCATGTATGGGCCAAGAAAAAAACGTTAGGGATACTAGTGGCCCAAAAGATGGACAGAGGGTATTTTTAAACCTGAAACTATAGTTCAAGGGCAATTCTGACCCTTTTCCAGTCTTAGAATTTAGAAATGCTGCTGAGTCTCGAGTGCCCTTCTCAAAGAAAAAGGAAAAAGCAGAAATACCAAATAAATTAAGTACACAAAATTTAAAAAGATCCCAACTTTCCAAACGGTTGATGTTGCTTTTATTTAATATTTCATCATATTTTATAAAAGAATATTCATTATCCCTCTCTATCTAAGCTACCTTTTTCTGTATACTAAATAAGTTAGGAACTTCTTTTTATTTTTATTTGTAATCCAAAATTATTATAAGGACTTTGAGGGAAGGGCCCTCGAAAAGGGCATCTTCATCGTTATAGTATTTTATCCCGAAATTAAATGTAGGATAGAATAATATTGGTATAAATTGATCCCCGGATTGCTAATCACAAATTCGACGAGGGACCTTTACACAAATAGTCAATCCTATTAACTTTTCTAGTCATATACATAATTTTTACATTAATTATATACAACTATACATATATAATACATAAAATATGCATATATTATACATCCACAGATTATTTTTAGTTAAAGCGATTAGATGTATGGCTATATGAATTAATTCTTCAATTTAAATTCAACTAAACGCGAAATAAAATAATCACATATCTTTTCTCTGTATTATTATTCCTTATCCCATCAACAAAACAACCTCCAAAAGAATGAGAACCTCTTTTAAATATTGTTATTTTAGTTATATCTGTAGATTAGTTTCTAACTGAATATACAAATACAATGCTTTCTTTTGTTTGAGAGAATAAAAAGTTATCATGAAATGACTTAATGGAGAATAAGATAATTATTTCACAAAGGGATAGGTGTTACAGTATCTTTCTTGTGGAGAGAACGTAGAGCGGAGAGAATCAAATCTTTGTAACGTAAGAGATTTGGAGCCGTCGAACTATAAATGCAGAATGATGTGATTGAGCACAAACATATCAATCACTAACTAGAATTTAACGACTCTCGTGATATGAAACAAAACCAAAAAAAACTAAACTATCTAACTAGTTGTGTGTGTTGGGGGGGGGGGGGGGGGGGGGTGTTTGCAATCAGACTGAACATAGTTGGCTTTAGCGTCAAACAATGGAATATTCTTTTATAACAAGCATGATTCTGCAATTAAGCATAAGACAATAAATAAAGACGAACAAGCTTTAGATTAAATAAAGAATACCATAGGCATAGATTAATTTTTTGACAAATTATTAATTGAACCCCTTTAATCTATGTGACTCTGCTCTTGTTACTAGACGTAGTTGCATTTTCATAGTCCACATCGTTAGCTTGAGATTTTTGCTTACCTATGGCTCATCAAATGGTATTGTCAAAGTTGGTCAAAACCATTACCATATTGTTGAAGAAGAAACCAAATTTCCATAATAATATTCTACCATATAGAATGCGCAAGTTTGGAAGGGAAAAGCTTGTCACTTCGCTCATTCTGTCTAGCTCCGAGAGACGTCAACATAGCTAACTAGCTCCAAAAGACAAACCATTTCAGAAACTTCGCGTATTGCAACGTAAAACTGCATCCGATAGATACAGTAACGCTTATGATACCTTGGTGATCTAGGCCACGACGACCAAAGCTAAACTACTAATCAGAAACGAGAAACTAATAATGTAACTTCAATCTACTACGACAGTGAAATTGAGAGAAAAACTACCCTCGGATACTCACAGACCAAAAGAATTATAAAGCTACTACAATATTTGCAAAGCCATGATCCTGAACTGTCATCACAAAACAAATAACATGCAAGGCATGCATACTTTCCCTTCAATGAGTTGTGCAACAGGTCCCCCCAATGGCCAAGACCAACCATACTGTAGGCAAGACAGAATACCTCCCCTAAAGACGCATCACATATATTCACCTTTTCCCTCTGCCTCGCTTTTTTCCACTTTTTGTCTTATTTACTTGTTCCTTTGATGCAACAGATAATTTATCCTTTGAGCTTTCAGGTGTTTTCACTGGATCAGTTAACTTTTCTTTTTGGTCCGACATTTCTTTCACCTTTGAGGAATTTGATTTTGCCTTGCCCGTGCCATTGGCATTAGGCTTGCTGCCACTTTGAAACTTTTCTTTTCGGTCCAACATTTCTTTCACCTTTGAGGAACTTGATTTTGCCTTGCCCGTGCCATTTGCATTAGGCTTGCTGCCACTTCGAGGAGTTTTACCTTTGAACTTGGTGGCAGTCTTTGATGAGGGTTCTTGCTCAGACTTGGATTTAGGTGTACTACTACCAAAATTAGATTTGCCAGATGCCTTTTCAGTGTCGTCAACAGATTTACCGGTACTCTTTCGAGGTTGGGCCTTCAATTTACTGCCAGGCTCATCATCCTCGTTTATCCTATCAGATTTATCTTCACTCCTGGATTTAAGTCCAGATTTTGTGGACTTGCCTTTGAGATTACTGTAAGAAATAGATCAAAAACTGAAATCATTAGCTTCAACACCTATCAATTTCATAAAATTTAAAAACATGGATGAGATATAAAAGATAACCTATTAGGTGAAGCCTCCACTTTGACATGCTTCGCTGATGACTCAGCAATTGTTCTACCTTTTTTCTTTTGCCTGGCATATGAAAGCACAGGAGTCAACAGGATTCAATTAAGCCACTTCCAGAAATGGAATTACGACTCCTTTAACTCTACTTGAGTTCAAATAATTAGATTCAATAACAAATAAATCACACCATACCTTAAATGGCTGAGAAGAAAAGGTTAATCACACAATCACTTAAAAGATAGCCTCAATTTCTTTAAAGAGGGAACACTATATCCTCCTTACAATGGTAATTTCCACATCCTATCACTTCATACAGCAACTTTGTCGCTTAAATCAAGAAAAACATAATAAGACAAGAAAAGACATACTAATTAGTTATGGACAATTTAAACATAGCCCGCTCCACTTGGGTCTCAAACTAAGAGAAACTTCTCTTATACTGGAACCACCGAAACAGAAGACCACATAAAATGGTTATTTATACACGCAATCCAGCCATAACACCTGGCTTTGCTCATAGACTAACAGAAGTAATATGTTACAAATAATCAAAGTCACATGCCATCACAGGTGTATATAGCTGTGCTTTGGAAGCAGCACAATGCAACAGCCCTCAAAATTCAGCAATTCAACCAACTAAAATTATGGGAAATCAGAGCAGGAAATCAGGCTTTTTCAGTCCAATGAAAATAAATCCGTTCAATGATGGTATGTGCGCCATGAAGTAACAGGCAAAGAAGGAGAAAAATAATAAAATAGTGGAACATTATCTATCAGGAAAAAATCAAAGGAAAAAGTACTGCGAGGATGAGAAACATAATATTTTACTAATGAGTACTTTATATTATAAAAATGCCATCCGGCAGAAGTTAAAGCCGAAAAGTATAACACATACAATAAAACCTATTGACTTCTTTTCCTTGTGATTAGCCGTGGATTTCAATCTTGTGAGACTTGCCTTGCAGTGTCTGCAGTCAAGATGGTGACCTTAGGGAATGTTCAACTTTTCGCACTTCATTAATGATATTAACTTAATGTGACTGGCACTCGTATTGCATCAAGCAATAAACTAAGTGCATCACATCTTTCTAAGAAAAATAATAAAAAAATAGTGCATCACATATTGACAGATTCCGATTTTTACTGAATGGGACGAGCGATTTCTAGACACGGCACAGTAATCTACACCTACACAGACCGCAGATCAAAACAAGAGGGCTTTAAGGAATTTGTCAAACAATGGCAGGACAATTTCAAGATTAGAAAGGACAGATAACAAATTGGCAAGCAATTTGAAAGTACTGAGGAACATTTTAAGAAGCAAAAGTAGGAGAATACGGAGTCTTGGACGACCAGAAAATAATATTGTCAAAGTGCTTCAAGAATTATATGAGCAAGAGAAAGAAGGATACCAAAAAACAGAAGCTACAAAGTGAGGATTCAAGGAACACAGCAAATAAGCTGGAGATGGAAATCGATAGTGAGATGGTTGAAAAATGGAAATGACAGTAGTAGATCTTTTTCATAAAATTGTCTATGCTCATAGGAGATAAAATTTATCCAGTAATTACATATGAACGAGAATATCTGGAGATGAGGAAATTAAGGAAAGAGTAATTACAATTTTATAAGTGATGGTTAACTGATACAAAAAGTTGTAACTGTCATTGGATGAAATTTCATTTCAAAACATTAACTTGTCTTAAAAGATATCTTACAAAGACTTTCTGCAAAAGGAGATCACTGAAAAGCTATGAAGATAAAGTACCAAAACTTGATGGATTTGGGATGGCTTATGAAGGGAAAAAAAGGTACCTGATGGATTTTACAATGGGAATTTTCACTGTACCTTGGAAATTGCCCATGATGATATGAACAGAATGCTTAGCACACACGATCTTCCATATTTTGTCTTCCTAAAAAGAATGGAGCAAAGGATATAAATGAATTCACATTGTTGGTCCCAAGCCCGTATAAAAGAGGAGGAAGATTAAGCACCCAAGGGTGTCGTCAAGTGGTCAATGATGTAGGTTGAGAGCAATGAGGCATCATACTCAAATCTCAACGAAGGCAAAAACACTACATGATTTCTTCCAAGCCTGGTGGACAGAGTCACCAGCACCTGTACTAGTAGGAGCTAGCAGGTACTGAATGGAATTAGCCGACCTATGCGCAAGCTAAACTGGGAAAAAAAAAAGGAGAAGCATTAAGGTGGACTGGCAGCCAGCGTAAAACTTGTCAATTCATAATCCTCATACATCACACCTATGTGTGAAGGAGTATAAGCAATTGTTCCCACATCATGGACAGGTGAAGAAGCTAGTTCCGCCACATCATGCCCAAATGTGGATATGAAAGGGTTCCCATTTCATGGACAAGTATGTCTGGAAAAGCGCGCGCTTCGTCGCTTAAAGCGCGAAGCGACGCGATGCGATGCGATAGGGTATCGCTTTTCTGTGTCTAAGGCGACTTGACCAGGGGAAGCGCACCCTTCAGAGAAAAAATCGACAAAGCGATGAGGCGACGAGGCGACTGTAGCGATCGGTTTTGTTAAATAAATCGCTGCTGGGCCTTTTGTTTTAAAAGAAAAACTTGGGTCTGAGATTAAAAAAAACAATTGGTCTCAAAAATACCTAAATTAGTCCCAAACAGAGCTGGACCAGCCTCTCTTCTTCTTCTCCGGTGGCCGAAAATTAGGGTTCCATCTTCTTCAGTGGACGACCAACCCAGGTATTTTTTCTTCTCCTTTCTTCTTGTTTTTTTTTTTTTTTCTTCTTCTTCTTCTTCCATCTTCTTCTTCAGTCGACGAGTTCACCAACCCAGTCGATCTTCATCTTCTTCATTTTTTTCTTCTTCTTTCTCTCTCTGTCGACCAGTCGAATTTTTCATTGTTTTCAACTTTTCGTTTGTGTAGTGTAGCATATATATAATTATATATTTAATTATTGTATCTTAATTAAAATTATTGTATCTTAATTCAGCATTTAATATTTTATTTCAGCATATAAATTATAAAATTAATATTATATATATATATATATATATATATATTTCATTTATTATTTTATTTCAACATATAAATTTATTATTATATTCTCAGCATATATATATTTAATTATTATATGTATTTCATTTATTATATTATTTCAGCATATAAAATTAATTATATATATGTATTATTTTTAGTTTATATGATTTTTTATATATATAGTGTTTATAAAATACAATAGAGCATTGAGGCATAATTTATGTAATTTCAGTTTATTTCAGTTAATTATTATAATTTATATCATTTCAGTTAATTATTATAATTTATATAATTTCAATTTATTTTCAGTTAATTATTACTATAATTTATATAATTTCAGTGTATTTTCAGTTTATTAATTATTTTTTCTCTTATATCTTAATAGGGATAATTAAATGTCTCAAAGTTCGAAAGAGAAAGACCCGGCTTGGCGATATGGCCAAAGAGTTAATGAGAAGAATACAAATGTTGTATGCATCTTTTGCAACAAGATTACAACGGGTGAAATCTGTCGCTTTAAATACCATCTAATTGGTGGCGATAGGAATTTATCACTCCGGAGTTACAAACTTTCGTCATCAAAGTTCTAAGCTTAACTTGTAGCTCATCCGGATGTGAAAGGAGCTGGAGTGTTTCTGAACACGTGAGAAATAAAAAGAATTATTTTGTGTTTTGAGATAAAGTAAATTATATCTCAATTGTCCAAACTCCTTTTAATTAGTTGACACATCATTTTTGCAGATTCATACAAAGAAAAGGAATCGACTAACCATGATCCAATTCTTTTGGACAATATTGATGACGCTAATGAGTGGCTAACCGGAGTCCCCGAAAATTGTGAAGATGAAGAAGTATTTGAAGGCGACCCCGATTTAACTTGGGGTGATGTTGCGGTTGCTAGTGGAGTTGGGGAGGATCCTTATAGTTTAAGGAGTTGTACTCCAAGTTCAAGTTCTATTAGGAAGGGAAAAAGTGTGGTTACTACAAGTCGATCCATTGATGAAGATGAGAATGATTATGAAGAGGAGGGGGAAGAAGAAGATGACGAGCAATATGAAGATAACCGAGGAATTCAAGATTTTGACAATCTTGAAGGAGAAGAAGACATAGAAGAATAAGATGTTGATTGACTTCTAGCAATTTAGTAGCTTTGATTTTGCTTGTCTTATGGATTATGGATGGTTTGTGGATGATTTGGTGGTACCTAGTACCTACTTTTAAGTATTTAAATTGATGTTTTTGATTATTTATAATTTTACATTATGTTTTTTAAGAATTGCGCTTCATTTCAAAAAAGCGTGCGCTTCTTTGAGTACGAAAGCCCTTGTCGCTTTTTTGCGCTCTCCGAAACACTGGGTATGAGTACAAAAGCTACTTTCACCTCATCAATGCCCGGATGTACTATAAAATAAGAAAGGTTTCTCGATCATGGACGGATAAGGGTAAAAAGCTAGTGCGAGAGAGACGAATTCAAGTAGGTATCTGAAACATATGCACATTGACAGGGAAGTCGATGGCATTGGTGGATACCCTAAAAAAGGAGAGGAGTTAATATTGCATGGCAAAAGCCTAGAGAGATACTCGGGTTATAAATAATGATATTGCGCGATACATAAAAATATGAATGGGTTGGAAATTATTGTAGAACCAGGACATAAAAATAAAGTTATAGAGGTAAAACGAGTAGGGGATAGGATTATTGCATTAAGGCTTGTACGGGAGGAGGAGGCAATCAATGTTATTAGTGACTATGCCCCGCAAATAGGTTAAAATAACATATAGATGCCTAATCCATGTAATGTATTACAAACAGCCATATTGTTATTCCATATTCTATGTCCCATAGAATAATACACAAATTCTCACATAAACTTATGGAGGTATTCTTTATGAGGAAAAGAAAGTAGCAACGAAATATTGTATTAACAGTTTTGGTGTTTATGAGGAGATAAAATCTCCTCGCTACACCAACCAGTAGCGCCTAAAGGAATAAGTAATAAATAGCCATGCTTACACTACTGTTGACACATCTGGACTTGCAATTTGAACCTGCCAACAGATCAGCATTCAAATGCATTAGAGACTGTATAAGGTAAATCCAGCAAATATCAAATTCTGGCAGCAATAAACCTCTTCAGACACTTCATCTCCTTGAATGAATTCCCACCGTTCCTTTCTGAGATTTAATACTTCTGTTTCTCCATCATCATATGAAACCTAGTACGAAAATACTAGTCAAACTTAGAAGTAACAAAGGGAACAAATCTACTATAGCAGCAGGAAATAAATTGCACTTACAGTGTGCTTTCTTTTGCCAGAATCAAAGGCACTAATAACACCATCATAGAATCTGTAACAACAGAGCAGGGTCAGCAAACAACCCAGAAAGTGTTTACAAACAAAAGTAAAGCAAGTTTATATTGCTAAAAGTGTAAAAATAAAACTAACTAAAACACTTGCGCAACAATTTCTGTTACCACCGTATGATAAAAAGTGTCAAGAATTATAGCAATTAGTTCTGAGGGCCCAGAGGGTTGGGGGGGGGGGGGGGTAGAGCAAACAAGTTGACAGCAGTGTAACACAGGAAATAAGATAAACACTTACGATCGATCATGTGGCCACCAAACTTTAACTTTTAAACCAACCAGGCTTTCATCATATTGCACATCCTCTGTTGCCTGACAAGTAGCACAGCAGCATATACTGATTAGACGTCAGCTTCCTAGAGAAGTCACTGATTAATCACACGAGACATTCTCTAGATGATAAATGAATCAAATATAAACCAATTTTTGAAGATTTCACTACACACTCGACAAACTTCATCCTGGATATGCACATTCAAAAAAATATCAATATCATGGTTAAGGGGGTTGCATAGACTGTCATAAGTAGAGTGAAAAAGACAAGCAAGATACTGCAACTATGTCGAAAAGAGATTCCAATGGGACGGTCAAATCGAGCAGAAATATTTGAGCGTTATTTTCTTTTTCACAATTACATTTGGACACTGAACAGCTAGCAGATACGATGGATAAAGCAGCATATATACATTGTAAAGCACTTACCCTGTCCTTACCAGACGACCGTTTTCTCTTTGCACTCTTTGTGGTTTCCTCTGGGTTACCTTCTTCTTTAGCAGGCCTATCAGGAGAATCCGGTGAAGGTGTGCTCTCCTACCCCCCCAAAAAAAGGAAAAAAATAGATGGCGCCAATAAGAAATAAAATAGATGGGATTAACATGAAGAGCGTTTGGTAAGTCTAAGGGATGATGCTGGAATGAGAGAAACCAGAAATTACAGTGACATCATCCTTAGAAGAATATTGTAGAGAATCATATTACCAGCCTAGTTTTTGCAGGAGCACTCTTTTTGCCATCGGCCTTTTTCGTAGAGGGGCCATCCTGGCTCTGACTCTGACTCTTAACCCTCGGTTCATTCTTCTTACCCAACTGCTTCGGCGTTATTGCCTCCGCATCACTGGAGGAGCCATCTTCTTTTTCCTCATGAGAAGGCTCTAAAGGGGCTTCCTCGGAAGGGCGACTGACCCGCTTTGCTTCTAAGTTTAGTGTACCTTCAGGCACCTCCTTAGACACACACCGTTTTTTATTCGAGCTTTTTTTCTTCTTTGACCGACCACGACTAACCTTTTTTCGGACACACTCTTCAGCAAAGCTCCGACTTGGAGATGTCAGAGCTACATTTATAGCTTCTCCCTCAGATTCTTTTGGCGTAGAATGCTGAAGATTAGCTTCTATTTTCTTCTCCAAAGAGTTGAATCCCTCACAAGCTGGGTCATGAGAAGTGGAACTTTCAGAATCACTATTTTGATTTTTCCTGCATTCTGGAAGCTCCTCAGCTTCTTTTTCATTGTCGTCAGGAGCTTGAAAAGAAGATTCAGCTGAGTTTATTAAAGAGTTTGCCTTCTTTGCACTTTCCTTAGCAGCTTGTGCTGACCTAGACTCCGATTTCATTGCCTTCTCATCCATTGAATCATCAGAATCAGACTGGGATGTCATCTTAACAGCAGCACCTTGCAGATCCCCACTATCATGATTCTCGACCTTAATCAAAGAATCTGTTTGAGCAGCAGATTCCCCAGTTCTTTCACTAACACCATTACTTGTGATGGACTTTGAAGATTTATTAACAGCATGGTCAACATCATCAGAGCATGCCTCTTCTCTGACACTCTGAGCCATCTAATCAAATAAGAAGTTCCCAAATAAATACCTTAAAATAACAGCCAGCCAACAACACAATCACATTGGAAGCACATTCTGGAAATAACACATTTATATGCAGAACCATAGATGACATCAAACTAATTCATCGATTTGGCAACACAAACAAATATAATAATCATAATATCCAGATAACATGCCTGGTCTGCCTCGTCCAAAGATATTCTACCCACTTTGCTCCCAGCAGCCTTAGACAATGTGCATTCCAAGACAAGATATAAAAATACTTATAACAAAAATATCCTGGAAAAATAAAAAACATAAGAAATCCAATCGCACAACTGAGTTGCATGAGCACCCTCTGGAAGGCCAGAAAACTTGCTCTCAGCAGCCTTGAACACACATCAATATATAAACTTAATACTAAAATAAGGAGAGAATTGCTAGGGGAAATCACATTGTCAGTAGTTTTAAAAAAGTGTGAAACTTTCAACCCAATGCCACACAAAAAGATACTGCAATAGCATGGCCTTCATCAAATTTTTTGGTTTTTCGGTTAGCTCCCAGGTTCTATTTATAACATCACGTAATGGAGCAAGCATACTTACCTTTGTACTCTTTGCATCTACTTGATGCCAGTAATGAGATTATGAAATAACTTACTTCATAATAAAAAAATAAAAAACACTGCGATAATATTGCGGCCAAACCAACAACATCAACTACTACACGCTTGTGGCGCACACAGATAGTAAAAAGTGGCTTCAAAGTCTCATACTGAGAACAAGTACATGTTGAAGAACATGAAATCAACATGCAAAACAGAAGTCAAGGAGCTTTGCAGAAATCGCTCTTCCCCAGAACCATTAATATTTAGCAATCATCAATCTCATTGCCAAAAAACTACAAAATTGGCAAAACATTAGAATTTCAGCACTTACATATGAACTACGAGATATATTTGGCGTCTAATCACATCATTTACACAATGACGCATCAAGAAAGTTATACACTTCCAACTCTTTTGGTAAAAGACTAAGAAATTGGTTTCCTTGTTAAATTGCAGTGGCGAAACATCATAACAGTACAACAAAAACTACTTTGCCTCAATTCTGAGCTGTTAGGGTTAGCATAAAATCCTTATAATACATTTTGCTCTGTTTCAACTCATTTCATTCCAGTGTCTAAAAATTGAGGTTACCAACAATTGAGGTTACCTACACTTCCTACTAACAATCTTTACACAAACTAAATAGATACCAGCAACACTTTGCCCATCACCACAGCGCATATGACTAAACCTTAATCTCCACTAGTTGGTCTATGGGTCTTTAGCCTTTATTCTGTCCTGCATTTCACTAAATTTGTGTGGAGCCCAAGACATTGCAGGTCTTTTGAGACAACAATCATTTTATATGATAGCTCTGCCTTCTCCCTTTTGCAAAACATCATAAAACTTTTTAGAAAGATTTTTTTTTTTTTTTGCATTCTTATTTCATATTCAAATATGCTGTTACCAATAGCCCTCACTGTAACAAGTTATTTATGGTCATTTACTTGATCTGTGCCCGTAAGTTATGCCGCTACAATTTAGTAGATATCATCTGAACATTGCTACTACAGTGTGGGAGTTCAGACTTGAAAACTGAAGATTTTATTTTACAGGGACAATACAGCATCAAAAGCTTAGAAAGGTAGCATAACTTAACAATGAAAATTAAGTTACCAATTGGTCTCTTAAGGAACTGTCATTGTCAAGCTCAACAGCTATACGAGTCCCTTCCAACACAGAGGTCAGGGATTTGCTGTACTCATCCAAAGAAAGGTCTAATGATTCAACTACTTGTGCCAGGTAAGGCTTGAGCTTGGGTGCACAATTTGCAAATACTGTCTTCACCAACTTCTTAGCAATGGGCGTCACCTCCTGAATGTTGAGAACATTTAGCCATATCACAAGACTAAAAAGGACTTAATAAATGCGATAATACACAATAAGTGCATCTATTAAACCATGAAAAACCTTGCTGTGTTTTTTTACAGTAGCCAGCAGCGGGGTAAGCAGTTCCATAGTTACTTCTTCACTTTCTTCCAACACAACAGTCATTATCGTGGCCATATATGTGAATATAGCCTCCGAATGAAAATCTCTGGAAATGGAATTCAAGCAATACACTGTTAAATTGATTAACTTCACGATGTCTACCCAAACGTCATTCACAAAGCAGTGATGTTGAACAATTTATTACCAGGTTTACAACAATCATTTCAAAAACAATGCTAAATTGATAATTAACATGGAAATGCAACTGAAAACAAAGTAAAAGGTCGACTAAAAGAAAGTCAAGTTCCATAGAGTAAATGTCACTATTTTATATCTACTAACAACTGCAGCATGCGATACAAAATTTGTGATCCTTAACAGCGTATAAGTCCATACGGTGTCGTTTGGTTGAGAAACAAGTTATCCCATGATTAATTATCCCGGGATTAGTATTCCGCAAAAAAAACACTACAATCCCGGGATAACTAATCCCGGAATTAGTTATACCATGATTTTATCCCATCCAACCATGGGATAAAGTTATCTCAAATTTAATCCCGAGACTAATTATCCCTTATTCCTCATACCAAACGAGCGCTAAGAGACTTAAAATCCCGCCTGCAACAGAATTCATACCAGGGACACCCATCAGTATAGTTAGAAGTATAGTTAGAATTAACGGATTGGTAACGGTTTAATAAAGCTTCACAAATCCATTCTTCAAAAAAAAAAACAAGCAGAACGAGAATTACAGAAAATGCAATCCTCTATTTCAATTAGAACATTATCGCTTATTTAGATATAATTTTTCATTTTTTACCAACATTCGAGAAAAAATTCCTACCTCACTACTTTAATGCAGCATTAGATATCATCAAAAAGGATAATGGACCTTCTAATTCCATTATGGATACTGGTCAAGCTGAATCTCAATATGTGCACTATCACGTTGCTCGATTTAGTGAGGAATGCGAGGAATGGATGTCTAGTTAGTATCAGTGTTTGGAAAAGCGCGCGCTTCGTTGCTTAAAGCGCGAAGCGACGCGATGCGATAGGGTATCGCTTTTCTGTGTCTAAGGCGACTCGACCAGGGGAAGCGCACGATTCAGAGAAAAAATCGACAAAGCGATGAGGCGACTGTAGCGATCGCTTTTGTTAAATAAATCGCTGCTGGGCCTTTTGTTTTAAAGAAAAAACTTGGGTCTGAGATTAAAAAAAACAATTGGTCTCAAAAATACCTAAATTAGTCCCAAACAGAGCTGGACCAGCCTCTCTTCTTCTCCAGTGGGCGAAAATTAGGGTTCCATCTTCTTCAGTGGACGACCAACCCAGGTATTTTTTCTTCTCCTTTCTTCTTGTTTTTTTCTTTTTTCTTCTTCTTCTTCTTCAGTCGACGAGTTCACCAACCCAGTCGATCTTCTTCTTCTTCATTTTTTTCTTCTTCTTTCTCTCTCTGTCGACGAGACGACCAGTCGACTTTTTCATTTTTTTCAACTTTTCGTTTGTGTAGTGTAGCCTATATATAATTATATATTTAACTATTGTATCTTAATTACATTATTGTATCTTAATTCAGCATTTAATATTTTATTTCAGCATATATATATATATATATATATATATATATATATAAACATATTGTATTTCATTTATTATTTTATTTCAACATATAAATTTATTATTATATTTTCAGCATATATATAATTAATTATTATATGTATTTTATTTATTATTTTATTTCAGCATATAATTTGTTATTATATTCTCAGCATATATATATTTAATTATTGTATTATTATTATATTTTCAGCATATATATATTTAATTATTATATGTATTACATTTATTATTTTATTTCACCATATAAAATTAATTATATATATGTATTAGTTTTAGTTCGTATGATTTTTTATATATATAGTGTTTATAAAATACAATAGAGCATTGAGGCGTAATTTATGTGATTTCAGTTTATTTTCTGTTAATTATTATAATTTATATAATTTCAGTTAATTATTATAATTTATATAATTTCAGTTTATTTTCAGTTAAATTATTACTATAATTTATATAATTTCATTGTATTTTCAATTTATGGGGAAGCGGATGCTATGTGGTCAGCGACAGCAAACTTGGTTAGGGGGGTAGCACGGGACGTGCTCGGGGTTTCTAAGGGATATTCAGGTAGTCATCAGGGTGATTGGTGGTGGAACGAGGTAGTCAAAGGAAAAGTGGAGGTGAAGAAGGCGGCGTTCGCTAGGTTGGCAGGGAGCACAAGCGAGGAGGAGCGGAGAGTGAACAGGTTGTTCTACAGGGAGGCGAGAAGAGAAGCTAAGATGGCAGTCACGAAAGCTAAAAACGCGGCGTTCGGTCGCATGTATGAGGAACTAGGGGAGAGAGGTGGGGATAAGAAGTTATTCCGGCTGGCTAAAGCAAGGGAAAGGAAAGCTCGTGACCTAGACCAGGTCAGGTATATCAAGGACGAGGATGGTAGAGTTCTGATGGGGGAATCGCAAATCAAACAGAGGTGGCAGGCGTACTTCCGGGAACTTCTTAACGAGGAGGGGGATCGGAGCATAGAGCTAGGGGAGTTGGGGCATTCAGAGCGTCATAGAGACCTTGGGTACTGCAGGCGCATTAGGGTGGAGGAGGTCTTAGGGGCGTTGCGTAGGATGAGTAGGGGTCGAGCAACCGGGCCTGACGAGATCCCGGTGGAGTTTTGAAAGTGCATGGGTAAACCTGGAGGGGAGTGGCTCTCTAGGCTATTCAACGTGATCTTCAAGACTAAAAGGATGCCGGATGAGTGGCGGTGGAGTACAGTGGTGTCCTTGTACAAGAACAAAGGGGACATCCAGTGCTGCAACAACTATAGGGGTATTAAACTAATGAGCCACACGATGAAGGTTTGGGAGAGGGTGATTGAGGCGCGAATGAGGGAGGCGACGAATATATCTGGGAACCAGTTCGGTTTCATGCCGGGCCGCTCCACCACTGAGGCTATTCACCTAGTCAGGCGGCTGGCGGAACAATTCAGGGATAAGAAGAAGGACCTGCATATGGTGCTTATCGACTTGGAGAAGGCGTATGACAAGGTCCCGAGGGAGGTGCTATGGAGGTGCTTGGAGGCGAAGAGTGTGCCAGAAGCCTATATCAGAGTTATCAAGGACATGTACGATGGGGCTAAGACTAGGGTGAGGACGGTGGGTGGCGATTCAGACCATTTTCCTGTGGTAATGGGGCTCCATCAAGGATCGGCGCTGAGCCCCCTGTTGTTCGCCTTAGTGATAGATGCTCTAACCCGTCATATCCAAGGGGATGTGCCTTGGTGTATGCTCTTTGCTGATGATATAATATTGATAGACGAGACGAGCGCCGGTGTTAGTGAAAGGTTAGAAGTATGGAGACAGACCCTCGAGTCTAAAGGTTTCAAAATAAGCAGATCTAAGACAGAATATCTGGAGTGCAAGTTCAGCGACGAGCCGAGTGGGGTGGGCAGGGATGTGATGCTTGGTTCTCAGGTCATCGCCAAGAGGGACAGTGTCCGATATCTTGGGTCTGTGATTCAGGGGAACGGAGAGATTGACGGGGACGTCACCCATCGGATAGGAGCAGGGTGGTCGAAGTGGAGGCTTGCTTCTGGGGTCCTGTGTGACAAGAAAATCCCACACAAACTCAAGGGGAAATTCTACAGAGCCGTGGTTAGACCTGCGATGTTGTATGGGGCAGAGTGCTGGCCCGTGAAGAACTCCCATGTTCAGAGAATGAAGGTTGCTGAGATGAGGATGCTTAGGTGGATGTGTGGGCACACCAGGCTAGATAAGATTAAGAATGAAGTTATTCGACAGAAGGTAGAGGTGGCCCCGGTGGACGAGAAGATGCGGGAAGCGAGGCTGAGGTGGTTCGGGCATGTATGGAGGAGGGGTCCCGATGCCCCGGTGAGGAGCTGCGAGCGGCTGGAGATTGTTGGTGGTCGGCGGGGTAGAGGGAGGCCTAGGAAGCATTGGGGAGAGGTGATTAGGCAGGACATGACTAGTATGCAGGTTACCGAGGACTTGACCCTTGATAGGGGAGTCTGGAGGTCTAGAATCAGGGTTGCAGGCTAGGGGCTCTTAGAGTCCTTCGTTCGCCCCACCCGGGGTTGGGTGTGGGATAGTAGGGTTACCCGTAGATGACTAGTGTTTTAGCGTAGGTCCCCTCTTGGTTGGTAATATGATAGTTGTCGCTTGTTATTGTCGCATGCGACGGTATTTATGTTTCTTATGTTTACATAATCATTTACGTTATTTCTGCAGGATTACTTAGGCTTTGTTTTGTTATTGTGTTTTGTCTTGTCTTGGTTCCTAACTTTATCTTTGTTTTCCAATGCAGCTCTTCATTCTGTCCTATGCGCCGAGGGTCGCTTGGAAGCAGCCTCTCTGCCCTTTTGGGTAGGGGTAAGGCTGTCTACATATTACCTTCCCCAGACCCCACCTGGTGGGAGTATACTGGGTAGTTGTTGTTGTTGTTGTTGTTTCAATTTATTAATTATTGTTTCTCTTATATCTTAATAGGGATAATTAAATGTCGCAAAGTTCGAAAGAGAAAGACTCGGCTTGGCGATATGGCCAAAGAGTTAATGACTTCTAGTAATTTAAGAGCTTTGATTTTGCTTGTCTTATGGTTTGTGGATGATTTGGTGGTACCTAGTACCTACTTTTAAGTATTTAAATTGATGTTTTTGATTATTTATAATTTTACATTATGTTTTTTTAAGAAATGCGCTTCACTTCAAAAAAGCGTGTGCTTCTTTGCGCTTTGCGCTTTGAAGCGAGGCGAGCCCTTGTCGCTTTTTTGCGCTTTGCGCTCTCCAAAACACCGGTTAGTATGCAAGCAGATGCGGACAGTAACAGACTTTTCGGCATAAAATCAAATAACACATTTGGCACAACTCTGGCCTCCAATAATTGCTTAAGCCACAATAAAAGTACGATGACGTGTACATAAAATAAGCAATTCTATAAACAATACAAGTCCTGGAAAGAAATAATAGAAGTATATGGATCATAAACTTCGCCCATAAAAGATAATATGGAGATCATAAACTTCAGATGCAGTCTAAGGAATCTGCAAATCCAAGAATATACCAGTAAAAACATTGTTAGAAAATTATTTTTAATATTTGGGAAAAGAGTTCAATCTTAATTACAAGTAATACTTAAAAGAGCAAACAATAGAAGCTCACTGTGGCGAACATCTGTAGTCAAAATTTTCAATCAAACAGACTCACTTTTTTGTGAGAAAAAAGTAGATTACAAATAGAAGAACAAAGGTACATGGAAGGAGTCAAGATGTCCTTGATAGCAAAATTACGTTTAAAGCAATGAGATACACGGAGGTACCTTATCTCTTTAAGGAAATGCTGAAACATCTCTGTTATGAGCCTATCGCATTCTAGATCAAGCATGATGACACATGACCTGACCTTGGCCACAGTCTCAAGGACCAAGGCCCTTTTACTATATGATCTGCTGCACTTGTCATGAAAATTCTCAAAGGATGAAACAATTAATTGAAAGACATCCTGCGCATCAACCAAATGGAATGTTATTAGACGGCCGATAAGGAAGGATAATGAGAGAGTGAATTTCTGATACCTTCATTTTGTCATCATCATAAGGAGCTTCTGGAGCAGAAATTCTAGTTATTTCAGATACACAAGAAGCAACAGCGACCTTCACATCAATGTCTGAATGCCTTAGGAGTTCATCTGCTACCAATGCCTTCATTAGCGGAGAAAGTGCATCATGCATGGATATGGATGGTGATTGCTCCACTCTAGACAGGCAAGACTCCACTCGCTTTAAGTAGACGATAAAGGAAAAATTAAAAAAGGAAAGCGCACAAGTGAAATCATTGAAAAGTAGAAGCCTAACAAAGAGGTGTCACAGGAATCCTGAAATACAATTCCAGATTCTAATCTGAATATTTTTGCAAAACCAAATCAACCAAAACATGGAAGGATTAAAAGTGACATAATTATGTTTCACCCTACCAAGTATATCATCTTATCTATTTCCCAACACTTTTCTTTTTCTCATTTACATTTTCAAGGCCTCAATGGACGAATGCTAGTCAAATCAAGCTTAAAATACAATCATGATACATCTACAGAGGACTCCATATCGTAAAATTATATTATTTCCATCTAGTAATAGTTCCCACTTGTAAGTCAAATTCATGTTATTTACAATAAGATAACAATTAATTACTTCGTCTTTCTTGAAGAAACCCAGTAGCGCTAATTTTCTTGCTCTGTATAGGATACAAGGAACCACATGCAAACTTGTAAAGTTCTTACCCACTGATGAGCTGAAGATCAAAGTTCACCCCAAGTTCAGTCTACCAAGCTAATAAGTTATGGAGTATCTAAAACAATTGTTAAAAAGCAGAAGGTTTGAAAAACAAAAAGAAAGAATTTGGCAAGTACATAGCAGCGCCACTTATATCATGGGAGCATGTAACAACCAGTAATTGGAGATGGACCACAAAAACCATAATGCTGTACATCCAAAGGTATATAAACCAGAAACATGAATATAAATTTTACTAATAAATTGAAATGAATTTACTGAAAAGCACAAATCCATGCATTGGACTTGAAAGCGGCACACTTTTTAAAATGTAAGAAAAGTGACGGGTTATTTAAAGACATAGCAGTAGAACCTTTTTCTGTCAAATCTTGCTACAGGTAATTAAACTCTAAATACACAACATAACCGGATATGTCCTTGGAAACAAATACGGAAGACGAAAACCCACAATAAAGTCAAGATACTGGATTTTGTCTCGTGATGCCTGCCCCACGCAATTATACCACAAAAGAGAGGGATTTTGTTATTCGACAGATGTTATATGTGACACAAACAACTAGAGAACAACGATCATCTATTTATTCAATGTCCAACTGCTAGGCAACCCTGGACTTGTTCCTTAATATGTTCGGATTTCAGTGATTGATGCACGGTCAGTAAATGAACTTCTGAGCTGCTGACGGACTTTAGGGTGATAAAAAAGCGTTTGAGACAGAGGGACTCATTATCTCCTACACTATTCATCCTGATAATAGAAGCATAGAGTGGAATGATGGATAGAATTGTACAGGTGGTTACTTCAGGGGTTTACCTGGGGTGATCGGGAGCAATGCACAATGAGATTTCACATCTATTGTTCACAAAAGATACTTTAGTTTGCTGTGACATAAACACTAACCAGCTGGATTATCTTAGACAGGTTCTTACACTGACTGGGCCATTGCCAAACCACAAAATCAACCTCGGGAACTACGAGATCATCCCAGTGACCAGCAGGTGAAGTAAACAACAACAACACCAACATCCACTCAGTCTAATTCCACAAGTGGGGTATGAGGGGTAATATGTACGCAGACTTTACCCTTACCCCAAGGGCAGAGAGATTGTTTCCATGAGATCCTCGGCTCAAGAAAGCAACAAGAGACGATATATTAGTACTGTCAATAGACTCATACTAAAACAACATAAAATACATAACATACATAAAACAACAAAATAACAACAATATAAGAAATATAGGAAATACGAAAAAGATGAAAGGTATACAAATATCCAATAGATAAAGCCCTATATTAGTAGTATCATAAGACTAACTCCTAACTGGCTAGTCTCACTCTAGTGCGTTGTACCTCCCCTAACCTACAACCTTAATGCTCGACCTCCACAATTCCCTATCAAGGGCCATGTCCTCAGTAATCCTAGGTCGCGCCATGTCCTGCCTAATCACTTTTCCCCAATACTTCTTAAGTCTCCCTCTACCTCTCCTCGTGCCCACCACAGCCAGTCGCTCACACCTCACCGGTGCATTAGTACTCCTCCTCTGAATGTGCCCAAACCATCTGAGTCTTGCTTCCCCCATCTTGTCCTCCATGGGGGCCACGCAGACCTTCTGTCAAATATATTAATTCCTAATCTTATCTATCCTTGTATGCGCGCACATCCATCTCAACATCCTCATCTCTGCTACTTTTATCTTCTGGATGTGCTAGTTCTTAACTGGCCAACACTCAGTCCCATAAAACATGACAAGCCTAACCACTACTCTATAAAACTTATCTTTTAGTAACTGTGGTACTTTCTTGCCACACAGGACTCTCGTCGCTAACCTCCACTTCATCCACCCCACCCCTATTCAGTGTGTAACATCCTCATCGATCTCCCAGATCTCTTGAATAACTGACCCAAGGTACTTGAAACTACCCCTCTTAGGGATGACTTGAGAGTCAAGCCTCACTTCCACTCCCGCTTCCATCGGTTCGGCCCCAAATTTGCACTTGAGGTATTCCGTCTTCGTCCTGTTCAACCTGAAACCTTTAGACTCAAGGGCATGTCTCTAAACCTTTAGCCTCTCGTTGACGTCGCACCGTGTCTCGTCAATAAGGACTATGTCATCAGCAAATAACATGCACTATGGCACCTCCCCTTGAATATGATGCGTTATGGCATCCATCACCAGGGCAAATAGGAAAGGGCTGAACGCAGACCTTTGGTGCAATCCCGTAACAACCAAAAAATGCTCGGAGTCGTCTCCTACTGTCCTAACCCGAGTCTTAGCTCCATCATACATGCCTTTAATCACCCTAATGTAGGCAACCGGGACCATTTTAACCTCTAAGCAGCTCCATAAAACCTCCCTAGGAACCTTGTCGTACGCTTTCTCTAGATCAATAAACACCATGTGGAGATCCTTCTTATCCCTGTATTGTTCCACCATCCTCCTAATAAGGTGGATAGCTTCTGTGGTAAACTGCCCCGGCATGAACTCGAACTAGTTGTTTGAAAGACACTGTCCGCACTCTCATTTCTACCACTCTATCCCAGGCTTTCATGATATGACTCAGTAATTTAATACCCCTATAATTGTTACAGCTTTGGATATTGCCTTTGTTCTTATACAACGGAACCATTATACTCCACCTCCACTCTTCAGGCATCCTATTAGTCTTGAATATAACATTAAACAGCCCAATAACCCATTCCAAGCCTGCTCTACCCACGCACCTCCAAAGTTCAACCGGAATTTTGTTTGGCCCGGTAACTCCACCCCTCCTCATATTACGCATTGCCTCCATGACCTCATCGACCTCAATTTCCCTACAATAACTTAATTCATGGGGGCTGTCAGCATTCCTCAATTCACCTAATACAATATCATAATACCCTTCTTCATTTAGAAGTTTATGAAAGTAGGTCTGCTATTTCCTCTTAATCTGGTCATCCCCCATCAAAACTTTGTCGTCCTCATCTTTTAAGCACCTTACTTGGTCCTGATCTTGAGTCGTCCTCTCTCTCACCTTAGCGAGTCGGAATAACTTCTTCTCCCCGTCTTTGTTCCCGAGTTCCTCATACAGACGAGCAAAAGCTGCCGTCTTAGCCTCCGTTACTGCCATCTTCGCCTCCTTCCTAGCTACCTTATATCTCACAGTTCGCTCTCTTCTCCTTCTCAACAGTGCTCCCTACTAACCGCAGGTAAGCCGCCTTCTTCGCTTCCACCTTACATGGGACAACTGCATTCCACCACCAGTCTCCTTTGTGGCCACTGATGCGGCCCGAAGATATCCCTAACACCTCTCTCACTGCCTTCCTCATACAATCCGCCATCGTCGACCACATAGTGTTTGTGTCCCCATTACTTCTCCAAGCTCCCATTGTCAATAACCTTCCTTCCAACTCTTGAGCTTCATCCTTAGTCAAGGCGTCCCACCTAATCCCCGGGCGGCCTCATGTTGACCTCTTCTTCCTTCTTATCATAATACCAAAGTCCATCACCAAAAGCCTATGTTGCGTTGCAAGGTCTCACCTGGGATAACTTTGCAATCCTCGCAAGTGCTAATAGGGATCAAGCTGTGTGGGACTTAGTGATTGAGAGAGTTGAGAAAATGCAAGATGACAAATGAGGTGTACGTCGAAAGGGGGAAGGAAGTATTAACTGCGAGCACTGCTAGCACTTTATTGAGCATTCCCACGTACTTTATATCATTGTTCCATGGACCAACTATTGTCACGGAAAATTTGAAAGGCTCCAAAGGAACTACTTATGGATTCAGAAAATGGGGCAAAGAAGTTCCATTTAATCAGTTGGAAAGACGTGATGTCTCCAAGAAAATGAGGTGGTCTTGGGGTAGAAAAAAAATCGAGTTCTAAACATGGTCCTATTAGGGCGATTATGGAGATTCGAAATTGAGGAGCTTGCTTTACTGAAGGGGGTGATAGTGGAAATGTACGGAGTACTTTAAGGGGATGGAGGACTAAAAAAGTTACTCCTTTTTGGGTGTAGATTTTGGAGGAATATTATGAAATGATAGGAAAACTTCTTTTCTTGAAAGGAAAATGATCGGAAAACTTCATCAGCCCCAAAACTTTGAAGGTGGGCGTGGAAGTTGAATCAGATTTAGGAGTCACGGATGGTGTGGAGAAGGAACTCTGAGACATATACTGACATTCCCGAAATTTTATAACATATCAAGCCAAAAGGAAATGTCATTACAACAAATCCGAAAGGCTACTAGGAGGAGAACCTTTTCTTGAAATACCATCACGTGCATCCCCTTATAAGTTTTTGGAGACCGGGATGTAGTTTAGATCATGAGCATCTGGTCAACCAGCTAAGTACAGCAGCGGGGGAAGGCGTGATGGTAGTCGGGGTTTGGATTTTAGCTGCGTAGGGTACTAGTAGTGTTACCTTAGCAACGGGGTGGTCCTCTGTCTCGACCATAGATAGGAAAGGCTAGAGAGCGCTTCCGCTAGAGAGAGAGAGAGAAATTGGCAGGTAGCTAATTTCATGAAATTCTTCTCACTAAGAGGGTAAAACACAAGAAAATTCCTGTGCTTTCTCCATGACAATGATCTATTGGCCAAGACTAGCCTCAAACTTGAAAATTATCCAAATCAAATCAACAAATCACGACATAAATAACGGATTCTATGAGCTTATCTGGAGATATTAGGTGCGCATTATAGAACTTAGGACGCATTGTAACTGTAGACTTCAACCCATCTTTTGTCAAATTCAGAAGCAGACGGTTTTATTTTGCTTTTTCCTTGAAATGCCATCTAAGCAGAACCATTAGGCTTTCCAGCCAACCCCCAAAACTCAAATGCAGAGGTAAAAGCCATATACAAATTGAAGGTAAGAAAAAGCTCCCAACACTCACATTGAAAACCCCTAGGAAATTTCAAATGTGACCAGTATAAATAAATATGCAACTCACTTTTTACAACTATTTACAAGAATCAGTCAATTCGAATTAAAGCGGGGAAAAAATACTATAAAAGAGGAGAAGGGACTCACGTCGAGTAACAGAAGGAGTTCATTGTCAACCGAAGAAAGAGGCTGAAGAAGCTTGTTTCCAGCTTCGACGAGCTGTTGTTCCAGTTCTTTATCTGAAGATGCCATCATTGGTTTTCTCTATTCTCCGAACCTTCAACAATTATCTAACAAACTATCCAATAATCCCTATAAAACCCTAGAATGAATGAAAATTGTTTTGTTCATGGAAATTGAGAGGAACAATGAAATAAAAGGCGGTGTAACCCTAAAAGCAAGCAACGGCAACAAAGAGAGGGCGGGGAAGAAGAGAGCGAGCAACAAGGCGACACTCAGGGAGAAAAATAAAATACATGTTTAAATTTTGGGTTATCCACTACCAATTTAAACCTTTTCTCGTTTGTTTTTATTATGGTTTTGTTTGCGATTGAGACATTTAACTCAGGACATGTCTGATCATTAAAATATTGCATTTAAATTTGAATTCTGAATATCAAAGCAGGGCGGCTCGATACGGGCTAAGGTGAAAATATAAAATGAGGCCTTATATTTTTAATTTTTTTTAATTCTTCAACTTTTCTTTCTTTTGAATTTTTGAATAACTGAATGCATATTTTTATATTGATATATCTATATTTTAATTAAATAATATGTATGGAGTAAAATTAATAAAATAATAAATAATACTAGAAAGTTAAAATAATATTACCTGATGATTGACTGATTCATGAAGTTTGAAGATTTTGATTCCAAAATATTTAGTTGTTGGCTTGTTAGAGTCTCAGAGAAAGAAAAAATCTAGTAGAAAGAAAATGAACATAAATAAAGAGGAACAAATAAGGCGATGTCTCATATATGGAATATGAAAAGTTAAATAAAATTAAAACATTGGGATTCCTTGGGAAGAAGAGTAAAATTAGAATTGTCAAATCATATCAAATTGAAAACTATTTTTCTACTATTTTAAGCTTTACTTTATTAATATATATAAAAGTTTTTTTTTCTTTATATATATATATATATATATATTAAAAACCTATATACCTGTAAAATATATATTATTCTAAAAAAATTAGGCCCAAAAATTAGGGTCTAAGGCACTTGCCTTACCCCATACAATGTTAGAGTCAGCCCTATATCAAAGATTCTTAATTTAAGATGGTTTTTTGAGGTGTTATTATTTTTAGTCCGCGCCAAAAATTATTTATATTATATAGACAAAAAAAAATATAAAATTTATATATTTTTATATATAGCACACAATTCATTACTTCTTCCGGCCATCCAACAAGCCTAGTAAAGTTCTTCATTCCAATTGCTAATTGTTCTTTGGGAAAATGGTACTAGATAGCCACTTTTAAATATGATGTTTATAATGTATTTAAAAATAAATAATTTGCTTAAATATAGAGTATCGTGTCTTAAAGTTCGAAAATAGTTCATAAATAAATCTTATGTCCTTAATTACAAATTAACAGTTTAGTAATTCAAGATACTTAGTCTTAAAATTTAGACGAATTAATTAATATGTAATATATTATAAATTATAGATATAATATTTTCATAGCTGCTATAAAGTGCCATTTTACCTTTTTGAGTCAAAATAATAACTTTTATTGATACCAAAAAAGAAAATGCACATTTAATTCCAAACAAATTTCCTATTCCAGCTAGTCAACTACTGGGTGGGGAGAATATAACTCCATGTTATTACCTCACAACTGGCATAATTAGGAATATAAAATCCAACAACTTAATCACTGTTATGAAATAATATAAGAACAAGTAAAATAATGCAAGAACAAGAACAATATAGAGAGAATAGGGAGAGAGAGTATTCTTATTGATACTTTGAGATTGTTAGGGATGATTTACAATGGTAGAAGACCCCTTTATTTATAGGGAGGTAGTGATTTAGCTACCAAGAATAAAACTCTAGAATCTCTCTAATTATAGACATTCACCTTAAATAGAAGTCTATTTATAACACTCCTCCTTGAATGTCTATTCAACAATGTGTCTCGTTAAAACCTTAAAACAAAACCCAATGGGATAAATTAAAGAGAAGGAAAAAGAGTACACATGTTTGAATATGCGCCTATTGGTTGCCTCGTTAAAAACCTTGCAAGGAAAACCCAGTGGGACAAAACCTTGTAAGGGAAAAAGAGTGCAACGCGCATTAACTCCCCCTAATAAGAACATCAATTTATATCCTTGAGCATTTGCATTCCAATCTTGTGCATCATCTTCAAAACGATCTTTGGTAGAGATTTGATAAATAAATCAACCATATTGACTTGAATAAATATTCCGCACCTTGAAATTATCATTCTTGATAGATATGAACATCTTCATATAATGTCGTGGAATGACTCTTCAATATCTCCATAGATGTATTCTCGATGCCATCATGCTTATAGTTATAGCAAGATACATATGTACACAAATTGTACTTAGGATGTGGTACTTCAGGACCAAGAATTGCATATGCTTCAAGCAACTTAAATATTTCAAGTTAAGTCATGTAAGTCACATAATAGACTTTAGATGCATATCAAGTTTTCACGTCATGCTAAACAAATAAGATATCGAAAACTGATTATACATACCTTTGACTTTTATACTCTCAAGTATTTGAACTACATGTCCAAATCTACATGTCTTTCACATGGAATCAAGTATTTGTCTATACGCTTTAAGCGTATCAAAGACTTTGTCCTTCTGGGACTTAATATGAGCATTTGTAGTGAGAATATAGTCACTTTCTTTGGGTCAGCAAATGCGTATAGCATGCTTTGCAATATGTTGCAATTGAATTATCCATTTTATGAACTTCAGGTTCATATCATGATATTCGGGGATCTACATATACAAATGATAATTCTTCCCATGTAACATTTTCTCAATTGTTTATCATGTCTCCCCCTCATGTTAGAAAAGCTAACTTGTTTCCTCAACTTTGGGAAATCATCTTTGTGCATTATCATGTCAATATACACAGCACATTAATAATAAGATGAGATTATTTGGTTCCTGACCTTGAACCACTTGTGAGGGGAGAATATAATATACTCTCGTATACAACGTATATCAAACTGATATATATAGCTTTGTTCTCATAAGAAACAGTTTAGCTATTAAGTGGAAGCACTCAATAATTATCTTGCTAAACCAACTTTGATATAAACCAACTTATCAAGATGAACTATCTTGAGTAGAGAATCTGCAAATTATGCTCGAAGTTAGATTACTGAGCAATTTACCTCGCAAGCACCGGCCAGGCTGCGGGTTAATAACAATTGCGCATGTAACCATTTCATAGATGCATCATATGTGGTATACATGGCAGGTGAATGGGCCCATATTCACCTTTGATATTTCCAGAATTTATGGGCTTCAACCCGAACTCTTTAGTTGGTCAGTTCATTAATGAGAACAAGTGATACAAGAGAATTCGTAAAGAACTTTCTAGTTCTTTAATATTCACCTATGTGAATTTGCACATCATACTTAAAATGAGATGCCTAACACGAATGCCAACTGAATAAATTATCAATATTGGTAAACTTCAAATTTACACCATGACATGTGCACTTATCAATAAACTTCAGGTTTATTATGACATGGGTTTTATACCAATAGATATCCACTTTATTGTGGCATTCTTTCGTTTGTGTAGTACAAACTGGAGAACAAAGCGGGTAGCTTTTCATATACAAATTACCCCGCTACAAGTTGTAGTAATAGGAGATATCAAATCCTTCCTTTATTTATAGTCTCAATATAATCAATCGCTTTCGCGTGTACTTTGGAAACTGAATAAGTTTCTTTGAGGCTTACTACAGCACAATACTCAATTGTGTTTCTCCAACATAGTAATAATTGGCTCTTCTAGAGCTCTCAATTAATTTTGTACTACCACAGATTCATCAACATCCATGTGGTGAATATCTTTCTTAAAGAGAAAGTTATACCATTATGGTCATGTCAAACTTATATGCAAGATATGTTTCTTGCATTATCGTTGTCCTTTAATAGTCATATTTCCAAAATACTTTGGCGTACAATAGGTACGTGACCAACGATCATTCATGCCATATATATAGCCAACAGGCTTGACACCATTAGGTGTTTCAACTATAGGGCCAAAAACTTCACGTTTTGCCAGCGAATTCAATTCTGATTGAATTGCTTCTTGCCACTTTGGCCAATCGTGTCTTTTTCGACATTCTTCAACAGATTGAGGTTCGAGATCCTCACATTCTTGCATAATGCTAGATGTGACATTATAAGCAAAGACATTATCCACCACTATATCCACTCGATTAATATTTGCCTCAATATTGATTGGATTTATGGATAGTTCCGTATTTTCCAGAGCCTCGGGCTCAATGGATTCTTCATGAATCTCAGAATTTGTTAAATCATGAATTTCCTCATGAGATTCTTTCGTAGTGTCATTTTGATCATTTGCTTTCCTCTTTCTAGGATTTCGATCTTTGGAACCTAATGGTCTGCCACACTTCAGGCGTGCATTTGACTCATTGGATATGACACTAGATGATTGTCCAACAGGGACATCAATACGGATTGGAACATTTTCCGCGGGGATGTGGGATTTCGTTATCCTTTTCAAGTCCGTAAATGCGTCAGGCATTTGATTTGCTATTCTTTGCAAATGGATAATCTTTTGTACCTCTCTTTCACAAATAGAGGTATGTGGATCAAGATGAGATAATGATGCATTTTTCCACAAAATTTCCCATTTGGTTTCACCAACTTCTCCCCCTAATTTTGGGAAAAGTGTCTCATCAAATTGGCAGTCTGCAAATCGTGCAAATCTCCTGTCAATGTTTCGAGGTAGCGAATAATGGAGGGCGATTCAAACTCAACATATATTCCTAACCTTCTTTGCGGACCCATTTTGGTGCGGGATGGCGGTGCTATAGGCACATATACTGCGCATCCAAAGATTCTTAAATGGGATATATTAGGTTCATGACCCAAAACCAATTGCAACGGGGAATATTTGTGTCAATTCGTCAGTCAGAGACGAACTAGCATTGCTGTATGCAAAATGGCGTGACCCCAAACCAAAGTGGGCAGCCGACGAACTAGCATTGCTGCATGCAAAATGGCGTGACCCCAAACCGAAGTGGGCAGCCTCGTTTTCATGAGTAAATGAGGTATTCAAGATTATACTCATGTATTGTCTCAATCTGATATCCATTTTGAATGATATCTTTAAAACTCAACAAGTTCCTTTTAGACTTGGAGGAGAACATTTTGACTGATATCATTATAACTCAACAAGTTCCTCTTTAGACTTGGAGGAGAACATTGCATTCTCTATGATAAACATCGTGCCTTTGGGCAGAGTTACAGTTGCTCTTCAGGAGCCTTCAATCAATTTAATTCCCATGGTTTGACATACAAAAGAAATACACGAACATAAGAATAAACAAGTTCAATTCGTTTGTGTCACATAATATTTTCAAAATCTGCTGATGTCCGTCTAAATAAATCAGATAGTCGATTATATGTTTTCCATAATCGATTACTATGCAGTTTGAAAATTTCAGTTTAAGCATTTTCATAAAACAATCGATTGTTAAACACACACAATCGATTGTTGAGCATTGACAATCGATTGTTAAACATAGACAATCGATTGTTGACTATTTTTGAAAAATTCCAGATCACACTGTTTTAAGACAATCGATTGTTAAACATAGACAATCGATTGTTGACATTTTTGAAAAATTCCAGATCACACTGTTTTAAGACAATCGATTGTTAAACATAGACAATCGATTGTTGACTATTTTTGAAAAATTCCAGATCACACTGTTTTAAGACAATCGATTGTTAAACATAGACAATCGATTGTTGACTATTTTGAAAAAATTCCAGATCACACTGTCTCACGACAATCGATTGTTAAATTTAGACAATCGGTTGTTGGCTATTTTGAAAAATTCCGGAGCACACTGTCTTAAGACAATCGATTGTTAAACATAGACAATCGATTTTTGAACATTGACAATCGATTGTTGGACATTGACAATCGATTGTTTGCAGTTTTTAATGTAAAATATTAGATAATCGACTAACTGTTAGGTTAGTCGATTACCGCTACTGGAAAATAACTAATACTAACATTATATCATAAACTAACTAATACGAGCTGATACTAATGACTATTAGTTTATTCACTAACTATTACAAATAAGTGAAATAAAATCAAACAACTCCATCTTCTTTCATCACAGATCCATCACCGATTAGGTGGTCTATTTTCCCCTCAGGGTGCTCAAAGAAGTCTGCCACATTCAAGTGGGTGATGTCAAAATTGTCGTCAGAGACAAAATTTGTTTCAGGGCATTTACTC
The DNA here is from genome assembly GCA_034376525.1 of Nicotiana benthamiana. Taxonomy (NCBI): domain Eukaryota; kingdom Viridiplantae; phylum Streptophyta; class Magnoliopsida; order Solanales; family Solanaceae; genus Nicotiana; species Nicotiana benthamiana. The sequence continues at coordinate 22,871,036 of CM067324.1, read as the reverse complement.
TTTAGAGATGCTTTGACAAGGCTCAACCAAATTTCTTGGTACACGGCAAATTTTCGCCTAGTGCCCTTTCCACCGCAACGATAACATATAGTTTATGAACTATTTGCTTTTGGATTCTCATCGTATCGTGCTTGTGGCAGAGTGACCAACTTCAGGTTGTCATATCTCTCCTTTAAGCCATTCCACAAGATAGGTGGATCTTTGACTGTGATATATTCAATTTTCAAACCTTCATCAAGGTGATGGCGCAAGTAAATCAAGGCCTTAGCACAGTTTCAAACCTTCATCAAGGCGATGGCGCAAGAAAATCAAGGCCTTAGCATAGTCTTGGGTGGATGCATTATTTCTCTCTTTAATGGCGTCTCCAAGACCCATAGCATCTAAGTGGATTTCAGCATCCAACACCCATGCCATATAGTTCTTGCCCGAAATTTCTAGGGCAACGAACTTTCCTTTTATAATGTCAGACATGAAACAAAATTACATCAAGAGCGTGTTCATACTTACGGGCTCTATTACAATTATCACATTCACTTCAGGGAATGGACCATAATCATCTGTATGTGCTATACACAATCTCATGTCAAATATTACTTTCATAAAGTGAAAGATTATTTTGAGAATCCTTATTGTTCTCATTACAATAATGACGATTATAATTTCGTCTATTGCCACGTCCACATCCATTGATACCTTCACGGTAATAATTTTTGTCTTCTTTCAGACTTATCACATACTGCTACCACATTCTCTAAAGGGAATGGAGCAAATTCAATTGGACGGATTTTGTCTTCTTTCAGACTTATCACATACTGCTACCACATTCTCTAAAGGGAATGGAGCAAATTCAATTGGACGGATTTTGTCTTTGTTTGTATATGAAATCAAATCGTAGAATTTCAAGAATTTGAAAGGGAAAAATAAATTACTTACCTTTAAGGTATACCAATAAATGTTGTGATATCGAATATACCTCTTGAGTTTCCATCCCGTTGCATTACTTTATGATGATACCATCTCTTCTATTTTCCATATTTCTAATGCTTGCTCCCAGAGTTTAATGACCCCAATTATGAACAAGTTGTGTGTCTTTGATGGAAAGCTGCAGACAAGGAAACAACACATATTATATATTTTAATCGAACATAAAATCGATACTTATCTCTTGAAGCGTGACCCGGATAATGCCCGGAATTAGCGCAATTTGTGGGGGCGAATTTCTCCTTAATCTTCTCAAAGTGTTTCTTGAGACGGTAGAGTCTCGTGCTGATAACGTGTTATGAAATAATATAAGAACAAGTAAAATAATGCAAGAACAAGAACAATATAGAGAGAATAGGGAGAGAGAGTATTCTTATTGATACTTTGAGATTGTTAGGGATGATTTAAAATGGTAGAAGACCCCTTTATTTATAGGGAGGTAGTGACTTAGCTACCAAGAATAAAACTCTAGAATCTCTCTAATTATATACATTCACCTTAAATAGAAGTCTATTTATAACAATCACTATATAACTTATAAAAAGAATATATCTTGTATAGGTCTCTACCACTTGTCAATACCTCTGCCTCTATGTAGAGCAATTTATCAGCAAGTAGCCTCAAGTTATATGTTTTAGAATCTGATCTTGTTTTTTCCCCCAAAATAACAGCTATGAGCATCGCAAAACACAATAGCACATAATTCGTTACTTTTTTGGGTCATTCGACAAGCCTACTAAAGTGTCACGATCCGAATTTTCTAACTTTCGAGAACCGTGATTGCGCCTACTGAAGAGAACTAGACAAACCAATTATTAATTACAATCCCTTAACTACATAATTTTTTTAATATTTATCAACGATAAGATAAAAGCAACCAATTTAACTAAATAAACGGAAACTTAATATTAATAAAACCAAATAATAATACGGAAGTTCAACATAGTCTCTATCCCAAATCTAGTGTCATATAACTCACGACTACTAAGATTCACTAAATATAATGCTGAAAGAAAGTGTAAGTTGTTTGTCTCGAAATACATGAGATACAGACTGAAATAAAGATAGAGGAGACGCGGACGCCTGCAAGGCTGCCTCGGTGTCTCACTGGACTGAAGGCTCGCTCCCAGGCTACTGTTGCTGCTCAAAAGTTGCTCCAGTATCTGCACATAAGTGCAGAGTGTAGCATTAGCACAACCGACCACATATGCTGGTAATTGTTTGGACTAACCCCGGCGAAGTAGTGACGAGGCTAGGACCAGACTCCAGATAAACCTGTGCAATTAACATAATATATGGCGAAAGGAACAACAAAAAATAAACAAGTAAAACTGGGGAGGGAAAACATGCTATGGGGATAGCAAAAATGAACAACATTCTCATAGCTGACAAAGAAACCAACTATAAAGCTGCTAATACGAAACAGAATAGATAAAACAACTTTCACTTTAAATGCTCATCTCGTTGCAGATGTACAACCCGATCTCATTTCTCAATTTCTCGTGGGAGGCGTACCATCCGATCTCATTTCATCATAAGTTGTGGTAGACGTACCACCCGCTCCTATTTCAATCAATATCTCGTGGCAGGCGTGCAACCCGATCCCATTTTTCAATTTCTCGTGGTAGGCGTGTGAGCATGTGATTTTTACCCCGTTGAGATGACTCCTACAGGTTTCTCAAGTTTAGGATTTTTTTCTCTTAAAATATTTATTTTTAAAATTTAATTTTAGGATTTAATTGTGCGTGTCAGTGTGTTTTCATTAATACATGCATAAAAATCATAAATAATATATACAAAATTGCACAAGCATTTAGGATTTGATTTCATAGTTTTGCTAGATTAATTGATAATTAGGGTTATTTTTGCAAATATAAAAATCACAAAAATCAAGTAGTATTTCCGGCATTTTAATTGTTTTGCATTTTGTGGTTAATTTTCATTGGTTTTTGCACAATAAGTAGTTATTAGGTTGATTTAGCTTAATTAGGATTTTTAAATGCAATTAGGAATTAAAATAAACAAGAAAACAAAAACAAAAATGGATTTTCTAATAAATCACCCAGGCTGGCCACAATTGAGCCAAACTTGGGTGGCCCAAATCATTTAACCATGTAAAAATGCCCAAAGACCCAGCCCAACAGTTGGTCCCCAACCCAGTCTACAAGAGATGCCCCAAAATGACACCATTTTGGGGCAATTCATCTTAACCGTTGATCATAAGCCATCCAACGTCCTGAAACTACTTCCCAAGTCACATATATATGTCCAAACCCCTTTGTACACTCAGAGACCAACAAACCGTCTTCCTCGTATCTATAACACCACCGTCTACCACCCATCAACCACCCTAAGACCGCCGCCGGAAATCGCCTCAGGGCGTCCGGTCACCAAACGGCCTCAGAATTACACCACCAGGCCACCTCGACCCTCTCTTTCCTTTCCCATCGTCAGTTTCCTTCAAACAACCCCACAACTCCTCGAATATTTGACAGAAGGTTCGCCGGCGCCACCATCTCCGGCGACCCAACCCTAAACCAACCAAAATAACACCTCTGAACCACCTTCCCCCCTCGTTCCAACCATCTAAACCACCTCCTTCGAATCCTAATGGATCGTCTCAAATATCAAATCGAAATTAACCCCAAACCCCAAAACTCACCAGAACCCCGTGAAGTTGGTCCCAGGTGTCCGTCTTACCTTCTCAACCACGACCTTGCCACCCACAAACCTCAAACACAACTGGGCGTGACTGAAAATCCAATCTAAAACCCCCATTAAGTCTTAAAACCAGTTGACCCCCTGAAACTCTGTTTTCGCTCTCCATTATGAGAGAAAAAGACCTTATGAGGCCAAAGGACCTCTCAGAAGAGGTCAAAGATCTGGAAATTCGAGAACCCTATTTTTAGGGTTGCACGAGCAAAAAGCTAAGTTTCCTGTGATCTAACTGTTGTTAATGCTTGTGCTTTTGTATGTATTTCTTGTTTTAATTACTTTGTTTTCTTTAAATGTTACTTGTTTTCTACATTCTCATCTTAAAATGTTCTGATTAGTCATCCTTGCCTGCTATTCTTTTGGTTTTCTTTAGTGTTAGGGGTTCGCGTTCGTTTGTCTTCTATGTTTCACCTTCAAGATCTTCCTGAGTAGTTTGCTCCCATGTTCGTCCTTGTCTCCTCACTTTTCATTTGTTCATCTCTGAAAATTCTGAATGGTTGTTAAATGCTCATCTTTGTTGATCTTATTTGTTTTATATCATGTTTGAAAATTCTGAGTAGGTGTCTCCTTTTAGAGTCTCATACTTATCATGGTTCTTTTCTAGTAATTTTTGATCTTCTGTATTTGCATTTGTTAGGCTAAGTTTCTTTATCTCTTTTCTTAATGTTTTAACTTCTGATACCAATATTGTTTTAATTTCTTGGGTTTTTATTTATGTATATCCTGAGTGTTTAATCTCCGTTACTCATTACTTGCCTTTAGTTCCCTGCTGAGTGTTGTAATTTGGTTATCCTTATAAATCCTGTATAGTTGATTGGGTCTCTTTTCTGATTGTTTTGGTTCATTGATTTTGTCATATAAAAACATGCATGCCATTAGGTGTCTAATTTTCCATGAGTATTCATATGATTTTGAAAGTTGTGATAATTGGTTTCATCCTTGTTACTGAGTAGTGTAAAATCCACATTGAGATACTTGCTTGAATCCATGAGTCGCATTGATTAATTTTTAAGCTCTTTGATTGTTTATGTTTACATAATTGAGTATGTAATTCAGACGTTGATTTTGGTCTATAACCTGAAGCAACTAACTAGGGTCAAATTTGACCAAATAGATGAGAACCAGGGTTAAAAACCCTTAGGTCAGTAATTAGGAAAAGGGACAGGGGTATTAAGGGCATTTGAATATAGGAAGCAATGCAACAAACTCCTAGAACATTCTAGTGAGGGGTCTAAGTATAATTTCTGCCTCAAAACTTGTGGCACAAGTCAGAAAACCAAGGACTATTTAGGCAAAACCGAAAATTGGATAAAGGACTAAAAGGAAAACTAAGAATTTGATGTTGCCCTAAGGTTTCAGTTATAAAAAGGGACAATCTGATCATTTAAAGGGGACTTTTTGCTATATATTTTTTTCGAGCAGATTTTTCTTCAGGCTCTTAGAGAGTTAGAATAGATAAAATACATATTAGACTCTCATACATTCTTCATAAATCCTCTTTGAGCTGTTTTCTTCTGATTGAACTTTCCTTGATAACAAGTTGACAATGGACTGACTGAATGTGCATGTCGAGCTGCTGTAGAGATCAATTCGTACTATTTGCTTTTCTCAAAATATCCTGAATTTCTGGGTTTTTACTGGTTGATTGGTTGTTTCTTGCTTGCTACTTGCTTAACTTTGCTCATAGGCTTTCTTTCCTATTAAAATTCCAGGTATCAATCCTCACTCAAAAATCTGAGAAGCAATAGCCATGTACATTCGAGATTACATGCTGATAATGAAGACAATAATGTTTTATATATCAATTTTATATTATGAGTGTAATTCACCTTTCAGTAGCCTTTCTAATATTGTAATGTCTATAAACTTGTAAAAAAACATTGGACTGTATGTGGACTTTAACTTCAGTTGGTTTAGATTAACATAGCCTAGTTCATGATTTTACTTAGCATCTATGAATGAGGACATAGTAATAAGCCAACAACTGTATATGAATATACTCCGAATGATGAGTACTTCATATTTTCCTTAAATACTAAATGTGAAATATGAATTATGACTTCTTAACGTGAAATCATTCCCATCATCTGCTTTTGAAATACCTTTAGTATGCTTCAACATGATCACTCTATGCTTTTGCAACTGTAATACAATCGATAAAATGTTGCTATTATTTTTCCTACGATAGACTCATAATCTAGTGTTTCTGGACTTTATCGAAAGGCCCAATTGTTAGCTGTCATAACGTGAAGAATATACATTTCCTGGGCTGGCTATAGATGAAGCCAAAGTTACATGACCAGTCATGAATGAGGCTGTAAATGTAAAGGTTGAGTCTCTCTAAATGCATTACTCATGTATAAAATTATTAGGACATTTTTAGATACAAGCATAATAGAAAACTGTAGTATGCTTTAGTTTGCCTTTATAAAATAAAGTGAGCCACACTAACTTAATCAAACACTACGTGAGGCTCCTGAACTTAATAAAATGCATTGAAAGTTGGAAGTGTTGTTTAGCGAATTTCACAGCCTTCCACGAACTTCTAAAACGCGTAGTTGCTATAGGCGAGAATTTATGAAATATCTTCCTAAACTCAGGTGCGCATTTATGTGACCAAAATCCAAGTCTCAACGATGTTAAAATGTGTCGAGAACCCAGATGCATTTATATGACGTGGTTCGAGGCATGTTTTAATAACGTTGTAAATATTCCAAAAATGACAGCAAGTGGTTAATAACTTTAAAATTGTACTATAAGGTTGAACATGTATAAAAATCAGATTCTTAGCCATTTATAATAGTTTAAGCGACCGTGCTAGAACCACGGGATCCGAGGCCCGAGGGTGCCTAACACCTTCCCTCGGGTCAACAGAATTCCTTACTCAAGAATTTATGGTTCGCAGACTCCATTTGGGTTGTCGAAAAAATTTCCTCGATTTAAAGGATTATAAATAAACCGGTGACTTGGGACACCAAAAGCCAAACCTATCCCAAGTGGCGACTCTTAAATAAATAATTAATACCATTTCGAACAATGTCACTTTAATTGGAAAAACTCCCTTATACGTGTCATCCTTCGGGGTGGTGTGTAAAAAAGGAGGTGTGACAGCTATTGCGACTCTTCTAGGGACCGAACCCAGAATCTCTAGTTCAGGTTTCAAGAATTCAAGCTTAGAATAACTGTTATATTTGGATTTTTCTTATTTCATTACATAATCTGTGCTAAGTGCTAAATGTTTTTGCCGCTTTGATATTATCTGAACTGTACATATAAATTGCTACGAAATCATTCACTTCTCACCTCCTGGGATGTGCTTACTGGTTGAGACTCCCTATTCTGTTAGTGTCATACCTGACATAAGAAAGAGGCCGGACAAGTTACTAAGCCAGATGGCCTTTTGGTTCCCGGTACGTAGCCCCCTCCTCGACTCGAGTTGTTCGCTAGGGTGCACAGTCTATACCATGTACCAAGGTTCTAACTTAGTATAACAATACCCCATCCCCTAGTAGGAACGTTTGTTTGCATCACATGCATTTGACTTAGAGGGACTCAACACAGGGGTTGGGTCCGTCTAGGACAGGTGACCTGAAATAAACGACCATCCTAATGTATTTTACGTGCTACTTGTGCATTTATTTGCTTTGGATTCGCATGTTGACCGGCTTAAGGAGAAAGATAGCAGTACTAGGATGACCACTTATAAAACCAATGCTCAAAATAGCGTTGAAATGCTACCGGATGTTTTGAAACAAAAAGAAAATACAAAACAAAAGAAATTGGGAAAGTTTTTCAATAATATTTTTGGGTTTTTGATAAACTATTTTTCCGGGTCTAACCATTCTTTTGCAAAAATGCAAAAACCACGAACACGAATCTCTTTTTATTTCGAGATAAATCAGGTGGTGCCATTACTGCCGGGAATAGCCGAACGTCAGCGTAAGGGACGCAGGAAGGCTGATCTTGCACAAATGGCGCCTCTGAGTCTTATTTTGACTGGTAAGCAAGCGCATCCTGATAAACCTTCTCTCCGAAGTGTTGCAAGGCCGTCGGTCCCCTTTTTATGAAATAAATTTCTTCAAATGTCGGTTTTTACATTTTTGAGAATACTAATTCACCTTAATAAATGTGCAGAATGAGCATGATAATAAACAAGATCCCCTTGGAGTTGCGACTGTGGTGGAATGATCTCGGGGAAGCAGGGCAGAAAAGGGTCAATGAACATCTAGGAGGTCTCATTGGTTTATTGAAAATTAGCCCAATGGGGGACATCATAAAATCCTGAATCACATTCTGGGATCCTTCCCACAATGTCTTCCACTTATCGGACTGTGAGCTTACCCCGACATTAGAGGAAATGACCGGATATATCGGGACCCATACAATCCCTTTGAGACATCAATACTTGATTGCACCCAGAGCTCTCGCTGTTCACAAATTTCTGGATTCCTTGAAAATCAGCAGAAAAGTTCAAAATCTTGACTTATCAGCTGGCTTTTGCACCCCGCAATTTATATATCAGAGGTATGGACATATCGGAGGATTCCACAACCCCAAAAATCTTATTTGTAGCAAGGGAAATCGGCTCAAGTGGGAGGAGCATCGATGTTTTTCATTCATGGTATCTTTATTGGGCCTTCTAGTGTTCCCGCGAAAGGACGGGAACATCGACATACGGATAGCAGGGGTTGTTAGCACTTTAATGACCCAGGCTAAAAGTACCCTCGCTACAATGATTTTGTCCGACATCTTTCATGCTCTTACCATCTGTAAAGCGGAAGGAGATTTCTCCGAGGGTTGTTAACTTGTTGCTGCAAATATGGATGATCGAGCATATATGCCACCAGCCTCGGTTCATGAATTACGGGTCGCCAACAAAGAGCTGCGTAGAAGAATGTGGCAACAGGCTTGATGTGTTTAAATTACTTGAGGGTGTCGCAGAATGTGTGTCGCATCTCCGGGTCATCACTGCAAGGCAAGAATGGACATTCGGTTGGCTCCCTGTGGACGAAGTTGTGTATATGCCTGCCACTGGACCTCATTTCCTTCTGATGGGCCTCCTAAGCATCCAGCCCTATGCGCCGTATAGAGTACTAAGACAATTGGGTAGATGCCAAATGATCCCTAAAAACGAAGATATTAGCCGTCAAATGGTTGAGATAAGCCCGAATGGTTAATTTCCCTGAAGCCGTTGTACGCCAAATCTGGAGTGAATGTTGCTTCGGGTATGTTCCTTGGTACAAAAGAGACATAGAGCCTGGGAGGCCGATAAAGAGACCACATCTCCAAGAATTTGCTGAGACATCACAAGAGTAGTGGGATTGGCTAGCCAAAGAAAATGAGTATAGGGCTACTATAGGAAGGCTAGAAAAGCAAATCCAAGAGCTGCGATTTGAAAACAGTTTGCAAGCTGCAGCCAGCGAGGGAGAAAAGAAGGTATTGACTAAAGAAAATGAAGCCCTACGAGCTCAGATCCAGAAAATGAAGGCAGCCACAGAAAATCCTCCTAGGAGTGCAAAAGATGAAAAGCTCATAGAAAACTTGCGGTGAAAAGTAACCGAATACGGGTTTGACCTGAATAAGGCAGAAGGAGAGCTATCTAGGGTTTGGAAGCAATTAATTAAAAGTACAGAGGAACGAGCCTGCATACTGGAGTAATTAAAAGAAGGGAATGGCAATGAGATCGTTGGTTTAAAACATAGGGTCATCGCAGCTGAAAACAAAATGGCCAAACAAGCCAGAGACTTCTAAGCCGAAAGAGAGCGTTACTACGCAGTAATAGCGGGATTAGAAAAGGATTTGCGGCAATTCCAAAAGCTGAATCAAGTAGCCGAACGAACTCTAGAAGCAAGGGCCGAGCAAATTTGGCGTCTATTACAAGAAAATTGGGTTATCAGGGAAAAGGTGCGTGCAATCGCAGAATATATTACCACAAAGTGCAAACACTGTGAGGACATGACAAAATCTATGTTCTTTGTTGCTGCCATGACATTTGTCCGTCAAGTGATGGAAGACCTCCACTACCTCCAGGGAAGTTTATCACGCAAGCCTGCAACAAGGCCGGACGATGCCCAGCAAGCTTAAAAAACATTTGAAGTTTTAATGTACTTATAAATTTGTATTCTCTTAGAAAAGTTTGTCTGTATGTTCTTTTACGCACCTTTCGAGTCTGTAAGATTATTGTGTCCAAGTTTGGTAATTGCCTTTCATTTTGTTAGCTCTTGTAATCAAATTTTTTATCTTTATAAAAATTGAAAATCCCAAAAATATTCTGTTGTGTACATAACATTCTTCCATGAACTACGCTCGGTCTGATTCATGTGGCATCATGATACTTAGGCAATCTTCATAAGATTCGACCGTAAAAAAAGAAAGCTAACAAGGAATAAGAAGTAGGAAACAAAAGGAAATTCAGAATAAATGTCGGGATGACACATGCGACCATAGCTAGCATATAAAAACCTGTTAACTGCATAGGTGCATCAGACCCAACATGCGGTTTCCTATTTGTTATTTACCTCAACCTAACTGTTTGAAATTCCAGTGTCCAATCCAGGAGTTTTAAGAACAATGATTGGTTTGCGGTAAGCTGGACTCGCACAGATACTTTACTAGATCAAAGGGAAGCGCAGAGATATTGACCGAAATGACTATATCAGCAGTCCTTATCCCAGAGGACAACCTAATTATGGGAATCCCAACCTCCGAATCTATGAAGGCTGAAGAGAACAAGATCCTTCAACTCCAAATTATGGAGATGTGGGACGCTTGGACAAATGGGAAAGAACCTCCAAGTGTTATCCCCGGATTTCCCGAGCTTTTCCCAAGGTTAGGGGGTACCTCCACCATCCCTATCAGTCACACAAATATCCTCCTGGGGCAGCCCACCATATCAACCAACTTTGTCGGAGCGCCTTTTGAAACCCGCCCTCCGATGTTCACATCTGGTCCAGTTCCCAACATTTTTACGGCTCCTCCATGCGCAGCCACCACACAGCCTGCGGTGCTGAGGCCCATGTTTGACCCCACAGCCTTCACATTTCAAACTCCCAACTTCCAAACCGAGCCTTCCCTATACCCCGCATACAACTACCCTCAACCAGCATACGAACTCACACCTGTGCAAGACAAAATCCCTAAAACACCTGAACAAGATGAAATAACAAGAAGGATGAAAAGCCTCAAATAAAGTCTGAAAAACATGCAAGTATTAAGTGGGAAGAAGAGTGTGTCTTACTCAGACCTATGCATGTTCCCACACGTACATCTCCCTCTGGGGTTCAAAACGCCAAAGTTTGAAAAGTACGATGGCCACGGCGACCCCATCGCTCATTTGAAAAAGTATTGCAATCAACTGTGTGGGGCAGGTGGAAAAGAAGAACTCTTGATGGCATATTTTTGGGAGAGCCTAATGGGCATTGATTCTGAACGGTACATGGACCAGGATATCACCCGATGGCATATTTGGGATGACCTCGCCCGGGATTTCGTAAGGCAATTCCAGTATAACATTGACATTGCCCCGGACAGGAATTCCTTAGCCAACTTGAAAAAGAAACCTTCAAAAAGCTTCAGAGAATATGTTGTTAAGTGGTGTGAGCAAGCGTCGAGAGTAAAGCCACCCATGGACGAGATGGAGATGGTTACCGTTTTCCTACAAGCGCAGCAGATTATTTTCAAAATATGATGTCAGCAATAGGCAAACCTTTTGTGGAGGCAGTTAAGATCGGTGAGATGGTAGAAAATAGCCTGAAGAGAGGGATAATTCTGAGTCAATCTGCCATAAGAGCAACCTCCCAGGACATAAAAGGCTGGGCGGGAGGGATCACAAGAAACAAGAAGAAAGAGGAAGTGTCAATAGCAGTCTCCGGAATGAGAAGACATAATGCTCACAGACCTGTATTCTCAGAAAGGGCCTCCCAACATTAGTATCCCCACCAAGACATGAATTATGTTCCTCAACCTTATGCAGTCATGAATGCCCAGCCCTTTTCTTGACCACAACAACAGGGCAAGAGGAACCAAGCCCCGAGAAATCAGCTTCCTCAGAATCACTATAATCCCCACCCTTCACAAAATAATTACCGTCCCAGGGAACCGCCCAAGAGACAAAACTTTACTCCTATAGGGGAATCTTATGCCAGCTTATTCCCAAAATTGGTCCACATGGGTCTCCTGCAGCCCGTGCCCTCAAACAGGCAGAACCCCAAGTCACATTCCTATCAAAAGGGCGTACGTTGCGCTTATCATTCCGGGGCAGAAGGACATGACAACAAAAACTGCTGGACTCTGAAACTAGCGGTGGACGATTTGATAGAACAAAAGAAAATAGTACTGAGAGATGAATAGGTCCCAAACGTAACCAATAACCCATGGCCGGCTCACAACAACTGGCCAGTCATCGGAATGATTTGTGAGGACAAAGAATTTGACCCTACCTTAAAAGCCATAATAGCCATCGGTGAGGCAGACAGAAAATCGAAAGTTACCCCTAAGAAGGTCAAAGAAAAGGAAACAGGTGAAGCCAAGCATCTAGGAGCAGAGAAGAAGTCTGAAATCAAAACTGAGACGACCCCTACCAAGGAAACAATAATTTAAATCCCACGAGGTCGTCGAGAAAAATAGCCCACCCCTAAGAAGGTTTGAGCTGAAGTAAACTATGTATGTACCCATGAAAGCTTATGTGGTACGGGGACAGGTTAAACCACCAGTGCTGAATGAGCCCGTGGTAATCGGTCGCACACCTCAGAAGCCAATGACAAACCCTTCTACAGACCCATGGAATTACCAAGAAACCATAATCACATACAAGGGCAAAGAAATCATCGGAGAAACTCAAAAAGGCCTTCCCACAAAGAAATATTCAGATATGGAAGAGGTGAACGCTGCTATCAAACGATGATTTCCACCTAAGAGGCCCATGAATATTGAAGAGGCAGAAGCCTTCTTTCAAAAAAGGAAAATGCTAGAATACGAGGTGGTGGACCAGCTCCGAAAGTCTCCCGAGCAGGTCTCTTTATTGTCACTCTTGATGAAATCTCCCGTCCATCAGCAAGTGTTGGCCAAAACCTTGAATGAAGCTTACGTACCGGCTGGAACCTCCTTGGAGCAACTAGAGAAAATGGCGGAATGATTCTTCGCCGTTAATCAAGTTACGTTCAGCAAGAATGACTTACCTCCGGAGGGAGCTGCCCACAATAAAGCCTTGCACCTCACCGTCAAATGTGAGGGCTATTATGTCAAAAGAGTGATGATAGACGGAGGTTCAGGGGTAGATATATGTCCACTGTCTACATTGCAAAGGATGGAGATTGGGATGGAGATGATCCGTCCTAACAATGTGTGCGTCCAAGCTTTTGATGGAATCAAGAGAGACACCATATGTGAAATTGACTTAGTGCTAACCATTGGTCCGGTCGACTTTGAAGTGACATTTCAAGTATTGGACATGGACACATCCTACAACTACCTCCTAGGAAGACCGTGGATTCACGCGGAAGGAGCGGTGCCCTCTACTCTGCACCAAATGCTGAAGTTCGAACATGAAAACCAGGAGATTGTAGTTCACAGAGAAGACGAGCAGTCAATTTACCGGGACCCCTATGTTTCCTGCCTCGAAGCCAAAGAGAGAAGTGAGCACATAGTCTACCAAGCTTTTGAAATCATGGTAGCCGATCAACACGAAGAAGGCAAGCCACTCCCCCAGCCTTTCCTCTCAAATGCTTCAATCATGGTGGCAAGGGAGATGACACGCTAAGGTTTTAAGCCAGGCAAGGGGCTTGGAAGCTCCCTACAAGGCATAACTGAGCCGGTCGCTTTGCCTGCCGCAGAAAAGTTCTTTGGGCTAGGATTCCATCCAACATGAGAAGATATCACCTGAGCCAATCACAGAAAGCGTCATGGATGGGCTTTAACCACGACCCCTGCCCCATTTGTACAAAACATTTGTAAAACCAAAGTACAGTGAGGAAGAGGAAGAAGAGACCTTCAAGTAGAAGAATTGATGAGATATGTGGAGCCATGAGGGAATTATTGTATGAAGCCAACATGGTCCAGCTAGGAGAAGGCTCAAGCACTACTGAAGTGCTCTATATGGGACCGGATGCCAAGCTGCAAAACTGGAAGGCCATGCCTTTCCCAGTCAGGCGGGAGGCCCCGTAGTCCTGCCTTGCTACCTTTTTTTACATCACGAGCTATTTTAGGGTGTAGCTCGATTGTTTTCTTTAACATTTTGTCCTTTAAATTCCAGTTGTAAACCCTGTTATCTGATAATTTCAAAGAAATGAAATCAATATTTCATCGGTAGCACTTCTCTGTCTTTCTCTGATTTTGTCTTTCTTTTAATTTTCATTTTTTCTTTCAGTCCCAATAATGCGGCTTTAAATAAAATGAGATGCTCGCGGACTTCATGCCACGACCTAAACATGCTGCCTATTTGTGAAATAATGAACCAAGAACCGGAATACGATGAAGAAAAGGCTTCTAGAGAAATCAACCGAGAGTTGGAACATTTTAAAAACAAACCTAAGCCAAACTTAAACGATACTGAACCGGTTAACTAGGGCGATCCCGGTGAAATCAAAGAAACTAAAATAAGCATCCATGTGAATAAAGAAATACGGGATTCATTGGTTCAACTCCTTTTTGGAACTAAAAGATTATTTGCTTGGTCTTACGATGATATGCTTGGACTGAGTGTTGACCTGGTGGTTCATAAGTTGCCCACATACCCTGAATGCCCTCCGGTGTAACAAAAAAAAAGAAAGTTCAGGCTTGATGTCAGTGATAAAATCAAAGAGGAGATCACAAAACAGCTAGAGACGGGGGTAATCCGAGTGGTTCGGTACACCACATGGCTGGCCAATGTGGTCCCGGTACCGAAAAAATACGGAAAAACTCGAGTGTGTGTGGATTACAGAGATTTAAACAAGGCGAGTCCCAAGGACAACTTACCTCTACCCAACATCCACACCTTTGTCGATAACTGTGCCAAACATGAGATTCAGTCCTTTGTAGATTGCTACGCAGGATACCACCAAGTGTTAATGGATGAGGAAGATGCTGAGAAAACCGCTTTTACCACACCTTGGGGAACTTATTGTTACAGAGTTATGCATTTTGGATTGAAAAACGCCGGGTCAACATACATGAGGGCCATGACCACTATTTTCCAAGACATGATGCATCAAGAAATAGAAGTATATGTGGATGATGTGATTATCAAGTCCATGACTCAGAATGATCATGTAAAGGACTTATGAAAATTCTTCGAAAGGCTTCGCAAATATGACTTGAAATTGAATCCAGCCAAATGTGCATTTGGTGTCCCGTCAGGCAAAATTCTGCGATTCATTGTCAGCCAAAGAGGCATCAAGTTGGATCCAACCAAGATAAAATCCATTCAAGAGCTACCTCCTCCAAAGACCAAGAAGGATGTAATGAGCCTATTGGGAAGATTGAATTACATCAGCCGATTCATCGCCCAGTTGACTTCCACATGCGAGCCTATATTCAAGGTATTAAAAGCGGGTGCGGGGGTTAAATGGACTGTCGAGTGTCAAGAGGCTTTTGACGGGATCAAACACTACTTGTCCAACCCTCCAGTCTTGGTTCCGCAGGAACCGGGAAGGCATTTCTCTATCTAACGGTCTTCGAAAGCTCTTTTGGTTGTATTATTGGGCAGCATGACGCCACGAGAAAGAAAGAGCAAGCCATCTATTATCTAAGCAAGAAGTTTACTAGCTACGAGGCCCAATACACGCTGCAAGAAAGAACTTGTTGCGCTTTGACATGGGTGGCCCAGAAGTTAAGGCATTATCTGCAAGCTCATACCACCTACCTCATAGCCAGGTTGGATCCGCTGAGGTATATATTCCAAAACCGATGCCCACAGGGCGATTGGCGAAATGGAAAATTTTGCTCACCGAGTTCGACATAGTTTATGTCACTCATACTGCAATGAAGGCTCAAGTATTGGCAGATCATCTGGCTGAAAATCCCGTTGATGATGAAAATAAGCCTTTAAACACCTATTTCCCTGATGAGGAAGTGAATTCGGTGGAAGAAATATTTAAAGACATCTCCGCTTGGAATATGTTCTTCGACGGAGCAGTAAACGCAAAAGGCGTAAGGATTGGGGCAATTTTAATCTCACCCACAGGTCAATATTATCCGGCTACAGCCAGGCTTCAGTTTTTCTGCACCAATAATACAGCTGAATATGAGGCTTGCATTATGGGCAGGAACATGACCATTGATCAAGATGTCGAGGAATTGTTAATCATGGGAGATTCAGATCTGATCATCCGACAAGCTCAAGGAGAATGGGAAATAACAGAAATTAAACTCATCCCATACAGACACTATGTGGAAGACCTCGATAAACGGTTCGAGTTGGTACAATTTAGGTACATTCCCTGTTGCCACAGAGTTAGCAGATGCACTCGCAACCTTGGCCTCCATGTTGCCTTACCCTGGAAACGCCTATGTTGATCCTTTACAAATCCAAATCAAAGAAAGGCATGGGTATTGTAATGTGACCGAAGCAGAGTCTAGCACACAACCCTGGTATTATGAAATCAAGAGATTCCTAAAAACACAGGAGTATCCCGAGCAAGCCACCGGAGAGCAAAAGAAAACCATCCGACGGCACGCAAGCAATTTCTTCTTGAGTGGTGATACTTTATACAAAAGGACTCCAGATCTTAACTTGCTGAGATGTGTTCACACCGAGGAAGCCGGGAGAATTATGCACAAAGTACACGCGGGAGTGTGTGGGCCTCAAATGAACGGGTACGTGCTGGCAAAGAAGATACTCCGATCCGGGTATTACTAGATGACCATGGAGAAAGATTGTTTCAGCTTCGTCCAGAAGTGTCATTAATGTCAGTTGTACGGTGATTTGATTCATGCACCGCCAAATGAATTGCATCCTATGGCAGCACCTTGGCCATTTGCTGCCTGGGGCATGGACGTCATTGGGCCGATTGAGCTAAAAGCTTCAAATGGACACAGACTCATATTGGTCGATATTGATTACTTCACAAAATGGGTTAAGACCACCACTCTTAAGTCTGTTACCAAGAAAGTGGTGGTGGATTTTGTGCATGCCAACATCATTTGTCATTTTGGGATTCCCGCAACTATGATCACAAACAACGCAGCTAATCTAAACAGCCGTCTAATAGCAAAAATATGTGAGCAATTTAAGATAACACATAGAAACTCCTCCCCTTACCGGCCCAAAGCTAATGGTGCCGTCGAAGCAGCTAACAAGAACATCAAGAAGATCTTGAGGAAAATGATTCAAAGCTCGAGGCAATGGCATGAAAAGTTGCCTTTTGCATTGCTGGGATATCGCACCACAGTGCGTACATCGGTAGGAGCAACTCCATATTTGTTGGTCTATGGGACTGAAGCTGTCATACCCGTAGAGGTAGAAATCCCTTCGCTCCGAGTAATTGTCGAAGCAGAAATTGAAGATAGTGAATGGGTTAAAACTCGTTTGGAGAAGCTGGCATTAATTGATGAAAAACGAATGGATGCGGCGTGTTACGGACAGTTGTACCAATAAAGAATGGCCCGCGCTTACAACAAGAAAGTGCGCCCTAGGAATTTCAAAGTCGGGCAGCTGGTATTGATGCGGATACTTCCTCACCATCAGGAAGCCAAAGGAAAGTTCGCTTCAAACTGGAAAGGCTCATACATTATCAAAAAGATACTGTTAAAAGGAGCATTGTACCTGGGCGACGTTGAAGGAGATGAGCCCGAGGTAGCAGTAAATGCAGATGCGGTAAAAAGGTATTATGTTTGAACCAGGTTGATTGAAATGTCGAAGGCTTTTTCTTTCCCGCAACCATAAACACTATCAATCCCTCACAAACCCTTTGAGCCGGTTACGTTTCTTCGATCACCCTCTTTGGAACCCGAAAATGCTGTTAAAAAAAAGAAAAAAAATAAAAAGAAGAAAAGAAAAGAAAAACAAAAAAATGATGAATGAAAAAAAAAGAAAAAAAGAAGAAGAAACACAAACAAATTAGTTTAGGAAAAACTTCCTGAACTACATCTGACTTGATTCCGAAAGGATACATAGGCAGCCTCCCCCTAAGATTCAGTCATATAAAAATAAAAACCCCATTTCCCCAAGAAAACCAAAACCGGGGCAGAAATGTATTGGTTCGGTTACAAATCCGCTCGAATGGTTACAAAGTTGTAGATTCCCGTCCAACTTCCTCTAGAAGCCTAGTCCAAGTCCTTCAGATCGGTTGACCAAAACAGGGACGTGAAAAACACCTTTGTTGGGATTCTGCAAAACTCAAATTTTTGAGAGAAATAAAATGAGAGTCTTATCAGTGAAACCTCTGGGTACCATATGGCTATGGCGAGCAGAGAAAAACAAAATGAGAGAGTCTGTTTGACGAAAACTCGCAAAGGGCGCTATCGGGCGTCGGGAGAAGAGAAATGAGAGAGGCGGATTGGAGAAAACCCGAAAAGGGCGTCGTTGGCCGAAAAGAGGAAATATTGCCGCTCAAGTCTGAATAAATTTCCTTGGTTTTTTAAAAATTTGAAGTCAGAAAGCGGAAATGGATCTGGGCCGGGTATTCAGTCCAAGAAGCATGAAAGCCGGCACATACTCCCAGATAAGTCCTTTCTTTTTCCTCCAAAAAGAGACACACCTCTCTAAAATTCATGTTTCATTCCTTTCCCCTTTAACTTTGATGTCCTTACCATCACATAAGAAAGGTACCAGGTCCGGTCTCGCGGGTTTTTCTCCTGGCAAAAACTAAAGGAATGCCCGGCATCGTCAAGCGCATTTAGTCAACCCCGGCTGATCATGACGGCTAACGCTTCAAAAGCAGGGTAATAGAAAGAAAGAAAATTCAAAGTTAAAAAGTCCATGAAGGTGAATCAAAATCGGAGGGGTTAAGCCCAAGCAGGAAAATGGTTCCTACCAAAGATCCCCAAAGGCAAGCTCTGAAATGGAAATTGGGACAAAAATCATAACTAAAGGCTTGGAAAACAAAAGCCAACCCGAAAATGAGGACCCCCTGGCCAACCAATGAGACAAAGATCAAAGTCAAGGGTTTCTCGTCCAACATAAATGAAGCTGAAATCAAGCAGAACAAGGCCGCAAACCCAATCACTGTTCAAACTAATAGTTTGTTTTTGAATTGAAGTAGACGCAGGTGTAATCTAGAAAAAGAAAAGGAACATGGGGTAAACACAACCAAAGGAACGACGCAAGGACTGAGAATGGTGTTGCATCAATAACAAAAGGGAAGTTTTTCTTTTCATTCTTCTCCTACAAACTCATAGCATGGGCTTCCAATCCCTAGCTTCTCCCTGTACAGCTTGTGGATTTCCCCGATATAACCCGAGAATTTCATTCCATTCTCTCCTCCGGCAAAGATCAAGAAATTTCCTTCCCTCACTCCTCGGCATAACCTGGGAAGTTTATCTTTACATCCCCAGCATAACCTGAGGACCCCTTCTTCCCACCTTTCACTCCCCAGCGTAGTCCGAGAATTAGAGTTCTTTTATCCGTAGTACAACATAAGGGTTTTCCTTTCTCCTCTACCCCCAGCATAGTCAAAAGGATCTCGGTGGCCTTTCACTTCCTTGTAATTCCCTAGCATAACCTAGGAAAATTTCACTCCATCCCGGCATAACCCGTGGATTTCCCCTGGCATAACCCATGAATTTTCCATTCATCCCGGCATAACCCGTCGATTTCCCCTGGCATAACCCAGGAATTTTCCATCCATCCCGGCATAACCCATGGATCCCCCTAGAATAACCTAGAAGTTTTCTTTCAATTCCGGCATAACCCGTGGATCTCCCTAGCATAACCTAGGAGTTTTCTTTCAATCCCGGCATAACCCATGGCTTCCCCTGGCATAACCCAGGAAATTTCCATTCATTCCGACATAACCCGCGGATTTCCCTAGCATAACCTAGGAGTTTTCTCTCAATACCGGGATAACCCGCGGATTACCCTGGCATAATCCAGGAATTTTCCATTCATCCTGGCATAACCCGCGGATTTCCCTAGCATAACCTAGGAGTTTTCTTTCAATCCCGGCATAACCCGCGGATTCCCCTGGCATAGCCCAGGAATTTTCCATTCATCCCGGCATAACCCGTGGATCTCCCTAGAATAACCTAGGACTTTTCTCTCAATCCCGGCATAACCCGCAGATCCCCCTAGCATAACCTAGGAATTCTTCCATTCATCTCGGCATAACCAGCGGATTCCTCCTGGCATAACCCAGAAATTTTTCTTTCATTCCCGACATAACTCGTGGATCTGCGTAGCATAACCTAGGAGTTTTTCTTTCTATCCCGGCATAACCTGTGGATCTACTTAGCATAACCTAGGAATTCTTCCGTTTATCCCGACATAACTCGTGGATCTCTCTAGCATAACCTAGGAAAATTTTCCTTTCAACCCCGGCATTAAACCACGGTTTCCCCTGGCATAATCCAGGAATTTCTTCATTCATCCCTGCATAACCCATGGCTTTCCTTCCATCCCCAGTAGGGATCTTTCATTCCCATCCGGCATAACCCGCGGATCTTTTCCTTACCCCAGCAAGGACTTCTTCATTCCTATCCTGGCATAACCCATAAGTCCTCTTCCTATCCCTCCAAGAGACCCTTTTTCCTTCCCAGCATAACCTGGCAATCAGTCCAAGGATATGCAAGTTATAGCTTAGATTTGTGTTGCAAATAACTCACGAAATTTTCCGGTGAAAACTAGGGTAGAAAATTTTGTTCGTTTGTTTGTTTTGGTGTCCGACCAAGTTATACCTCAAGGCACAGAATTTGAGATGACCGAAAGTGGGAGTCTAAATCCAAAATAAGAAAAGAAAGAAAAGAACAAAAAAGAAATGAATTCAAAATGATGAAGTGGACAGACACACGGATTGCCAAAATCAGATTGAAATCTCAAGACCCCCATGTCCTGTTTTGTTTCAAAATTAAGGAATAAGCCAGCAGCTGCAGCTAACGAGCATCAGGATTCGGATCGAAGTCTGCTACAAGAGCTAGTCAAGCCTCGAGATCAAGTTTCAAGTGACTCATGGATAGGAATTTTGTAACTCGTAGTTGATAGACCTAGCTAGCTTAGCTGTTGTTTTTTGTTTGTGTAATAAAGAGTCGGTAAACGGTAGCAGCAGTAACAACAGTGAAACCACAGCCCACGGTAGTCCCAGCTACCAAAACTTCCAGAACTACACTGACCTGATTCCTTTATCGCCGAGGATATGTAGGCAACCTTTGAAGCAAGGTTCGGTCAGAAATTTTTCAAAACGCTTCACACGGAGTATTCAGTCGGATGAAAATCACTCATGTTTACTCACTTGTCTTTGCACGAAAATTCTTCGTGTTTCCGAGCAAAGAGGGGCACCTGTGAGCATGTGATTTTTACCCCATTGAGATGACTCCTACAGGTTTCTCAAGTTTAGGATTTTTTCTCTTAGAATTTAATTTTAGGATTTAATTGCGCGTGTTAGTGTGTTTTCATTAATGCATGCATAAAAATCATAAATAATATATACAAAATTGCACAAGCAGTTAGGATTTGATTTCATAGTTTTGCTAGATTAATTGATAATTAGGGTTATTTTTGTAAATATAAAATCATATAAATCAAGTAGTATTTTCGGCGTTTTAGTTGTTTTGCATTTTATGGTTAATTTTCATTGTTTTTTGCACAATAGGTAGTTATTATGTTGATTTAGCTTAATTAGGATTTTTTAAAAGCAATTAGGAACTAAAATATACAAGAAAAAAAAACAAAAATGGATTTTCTAATAAATCACCCAAGCTGGCCACAATTAGGCCAAACATGGGTGGCCCAAATCATTTAACCTTGTCAAAAAGCCCAAAGACCCAACCCAATAGTTGGTCCCCGACCCAGTCCACAAGAAATGCCCCAAAATGACACGTTTTGGGGAAGTTCATCTTAACCGTTGATCATAAGCCATCCAACGGTCCTAAAACTACTCCCCAAGTCATATATATATGTCCAAACCCCTTTGTAAACTCAGAGACCAACAAACCGTCTTCCTCGTATCTATACCACCACCGTCTACCACCCATCAACCACCCTAACGCTGCCGCCGAAAATTGCCTCACGGTGGCGGCCGGTCACCAAACAGCCTCAGAATTACACCACCAGACCACCTCTACCCCCTCTTTCCCTTCCCATCGTCAATTTCCTTCAAAAAACCCCACAACTCCTCGAATATTTGACATAAGGTTCGCCGGCGCCACCATCTCCGGCGACCCAACCCTAAACCAACCCAAAATGACGCCCTTGATCCACCTTCCCCCTCGTTCCAACCATCTAAACCACCTCCTTCGAATCCTAATGGATCGTCTCAAATATCAAAACGAAATTAACCCCAAACCCCAAAACTCACCAGAACCCCGTGAAGTTGGTCCCAGGTGACCGTCTTACCTTCCCAACCACGACCTTGCCACCCACAAACCTCAAACACAACTAGGCGTGACTGAAAATCTAATCTAAAAACCCCCCACTAAGTCTAAGAACCAGTTTACCCCCCGAAACTCTGTTTTCCCTCTCCATTATGAGAGACAAAGACCTAAGGAGGCCAAAGGACCTCTCAGAAGAGGTCAAAGATTTGGAAATTCGAGAACCCTATTTTTAGGGTTGCATGAGCAAAAATCTAAGTTTCCTGTGCTATAACTATTGTTAATGCTTGTGCTTTTGTATGTATTTCTTGTTTTAATTACTTTATTTTCTTTAAATTTTACTTGTTCTCTACATTCTCATCTTAAAATGTTCTGAGTAGTCATCCTTGCCTGCTATTCTTTTGGTTTTCTTTAGTGTTACGGGTTCGAGTTCATTTGTCTTCTATGTTTCACCTTCAAGATCTTCTTGAGGTGCTTGCTCCCATATTCGTCCTTGTCTCCTGACTTTTCATTTGTTGATCTCTGAAAATTCTGAATTGTTGTTAAATGCTCATCTTTGTTGATCTTATTTGTTTTATATGTTTGAAAATTCTGAGTAGGTGTCTACTTTTAGAGTCTTATACTTATCATGGTTCTTTTCTAGTAATTTTTGATCTTCTGTATTTTTATTTGTTAGGCTAAGTTTCTTTATCTCCTTTCTGAATGTTTTAACTTCTGATACCAATCTTGTTTTAATTTCTTGGGTTTTTATTTATGTATATCCTGAGTATTAATCTCCTTTACCCATTACTTGATATATTTTTTTTCGAGCAGATTTTTCTTCAGGCTCTTAGAGAGTTAGAATAGATAAAATACATATTAGATTCTCATACATTCTTCATAAATCCTCTTTGAGCTGTTTTCTTCTGATTGAACTTTCCTTGATAACAAGTTGACAATGGACTGACTGAATGTGCATGTCGAGCTGCTGTAGAGATCAATTTGTACTATTTGCTTTTCTCAAAATATCCTGAATTTCTTGGTTTTTACTGGTTGATTGGCTGTTGCTTGCTTGCTACTTGCTTAACTTTGCTCATAGGCTTTCTTTCCTATTAAAATTCCAGGTATCAATCCTCACTCAAAAATCTGAGAAGCAATAGCCCTGTACATTCGAGATTACAAGCTGATAATGAAGACAATAATGTTTTATATATCAATTTCATATTATGAGTGTAATTCACCTTTCAGTAGCCTTTCTAATATTGTAATGTCTATAAACTTTTAAAAAAACACTGGACTATATGTGGACTTTAACTTCAGTTAGTTTAGATTAACATAGCCTAGTTCATGATTTTACTTAGCATCTATGAATGGGGACGTAGTAATAAGCCAACAACTGTATATGAATATACTCCGAATGATGAGTACTTCAGATTTTCCTTATATACTAAAATTGAAATCTGAATTATGACTTATTAACGTGAAATCATTCCCATCATCTGCTTTTGAAATACCTTTAGTATGCTTCAGCATGATCACTCATATACTTTTGCAACTGTAATAAAATCGATAAAATGTTGCTATTATTTTTCCTACGATAGACTCATATTCTAGTGTTTCTGGACTTTATCGGAAGGCCCAATTGTTAGCTGTCATAACGTGAAGAATATACATTTCTTGGGCTGGCTATAGATGAAGCCCAAGTTACATGACCAGTCATGAATGAGGCTGTAAATGTAAAGGCTGAGTCTCTCTAAATGCATTACTTATGTATAAAATTATTAGGACATTTTTAGATACAAGCATAATAGAATACTGTAGTATGCTTTAGTTTGCCTTTATAAAATAAAGTGAGCCACACTAACTTAATCAAACACTACGTGAGGCTCCTGAACTTAATAAAATACATAGAAAGTTGGAAGTGTTGTTTAGCGAATTTCAGCCTTCCACGAACTTCTAAAACACGTTGTTGCTATAGGCGCGAATTTATAAGATATCTTCCTAAACTTGGGTGCACATTTATGTGAACCAAATCCAAGTCTCAACTATGTTAAAATGTGTCGAGAACCCGTGTGAATTGACCTTGGGTCTTAAATTGATACTTGTGAATTCTTATTTGATCC
Source organism: Nicotiana benthamiana (assembly GCA_034376525.1). NCBI lineage: Eukaryota > Viridiplantae > Streptophyta > Magnoliopsida > Solanales > Solanaceae > Nicotiana > Nicotiana benthamiana. Next base: position 22,846,800 of record CM067324.1, on the reverse strand, counting down.
TATAAAAGCCTGAATTGATGATCCTTGATACTGAGTAATTGTTTTAACTGTGCCGATTAGAAATTGAATAAAATTGGTTATAGCTGACTCTCCCTTGCCGGGACAATTGAATTGTTGTTATTGTATTCCCTTCCCGGGAAGTTATTACATTGTCTTGTTCCCTTGCCGGGATTATTTTGTGTATTGTGTTGGAAGTAATGGGATCGGGTGGTACGCCTACCATAAGATATTGATTGAAATGGGACCGGATGGTACACTTACCACAAGATATTGATTGAAATGGGAGCGGGTGGTACGCCTACCACAAGATATTGATTGAAATGGGATCGGGTGGTACGCCTACCACAACTTATGATGAAATGGGATCGGGTGGTACGCCTTGTCACACCTCCTTTTTTACACACCACCCCGAAGGATGACACGTATAAGGGAGTTTTTCCAATTAAAGTGACATTATTCGAAATGGGATTAATTATTTATTCAGGAGTCGCCACATGGGATAGGTTTTGCTTTTGGTGTCCCAAGTCACTGGTTTATTTAGAATCTCAAATCGAGGAAATTTTTTCGATTGCCCAAATGGAGTCTGCAAACCAAAAATTCTTACGTAAAGAATTTTGTTGACCTGAAGGAAGGTGTTAGGCACCCTCGGATCCCATGGTTCTAGCACGGTTGCTTAAACTATTATAAATGGCTAAGAATCTGATTTTTTATACATGTTCAAACCTATAGTACAATTTTAAAGTTATTAACCCCTAGATGTCATTTTAGGAATATTTACAATGTTATTAAAACATGCCTCGAACCATGTCACATAATGCTCGACACCAACATATGGATACTCGTCACCGTGCCCATACGTCGTACACAACACAAACACATAGCAAATACGTCTCAACTCCTAATCCCTCATGCTAGGGTTAAACCGAACACTTACCTCGATGCTTTGAACTCAACTCAAGCCTCAATTATAGCTTTACCCCTCGATTCCTCCACGAATCCGGTCGAATCTTGTCACAAATTACTTAAATACTTCAACAATTGCTTGCTGAATCAATTTGAATGCATAAAAATGAATTTCCCAAAGTTTTGCCCAATAAGACCAAAATGCCCCCGGGTCCGCGTGCTCAAATCCCGAGGTTCGAAACAAAACCCGGTTACCCATTCACCCACCAACCCATATCTATGATTTATTCTGATACCGGACCTCAAGTTAAGGTCCAAAACCCCTATTTTAGAATAACCTAGGTTCTACCAGAAATTCCCAATTTCACCCATGAAAATCCTTGATTTTAAGTTGAAAACATGTTAAATTATGTTAAATATTGAAAGAAATGAGTAAAAACAAACTTACAAATGATTTGGAAGAAACCTTGCTCTTGAAAAATCGCCCAAGGAATTTGTGTGTTGAAAGAATGGTTCAAATTCGACTAAGTATAAAATTTGCTGGGTCTCAGATGTGGGAAATGCGAACTGGGGTTCAAAAGTGTGAACCCTGACTCTGTTGGCTTGGGAATTGTGAAGAGTAGGTTTGCATTTGCGAACCCTTCCCATTTTCCCAGTTCTCGCGTTTGCGAAGGGAAAGGTCACATTTGCGACCCCCCTAATTTCGCATTTGCGAACGTTGAGATCGCATTTGCGATCATTGGCCAAAGTCCCAGAATTCATAATTTTGAAGCATAGCTCGCATTTGCGAGTTCCCCATTGCGAGATGATCTTCGCATATGCGAAGATCACAAAGCTGAGCATACCCGGTTTTTCCAAAGTTTGAAAAAATGCAATCCGTGGCCTATCTAAAACTCACCCGAGCCCTCGGGGCTCTAACTAAACATGCACACAACCTCGAAAACATCCTACGAACTTATCCATTCGATCAAATCGCTAAAATAACATCATATACATCGAATCAAGCCTCAAAGCTCATGATTCCTTCCAAATTTTCATAAAACATCAAATTTCCATTTTACGTCCGAAACACGTCAAACGATGTCCATTAACTTTATAGAAAGAGCTTAAACAATGTATAAGACTTGTACCGGGTGCCGGAACCAAAATACGAGTCCGATACCATAGTCTTTTAATCAAATTTTATTTCCAATTTCCTTAATTATTTCAAGAAAATAATTTCACACAAAAATTCATTTCTCGGGCTCAGGACCTTGAAATTCGATTCCGGGCATACGCCCAAGTCCCATATTTTCCTGCGGACCCTCCGGTACCATCAAATTACGGGTCCGGGTCCGTTTACTCAAAATTTTGACCGAAGTCAAATTTATTCAATTTAATATCAAAATTTAGCATTTTTCTCACAGAATTCATATTTAAGCTTTCCGGCTACGCGCCCGGACTGCGCACGTAAATAGAGGCAACCCTAAATGAGGTTTTCAAGGCCTCAAAGAACAGAATGGTAAGAAAACAAGTGATGACCCCTTGTGGGTCGTCACATTCTCCACCTCTAAAACAACCGTTCGTCCTCGAACGGACAAAAGAAGGAAGTACCTGAGTCAGGAAAAAGATGGGGATAACGGCTCCACATATCAGACTCGGACTCCCATGTAGATGCCTCAGGAGGCTGTCCTCTCCACTAAACACGCACAGAAGGAAAACTCTTCGACCTCAACTACTGTACCTACCGGTCTAGAATAGCCACCGGTTCCTCCTCATAGAACAGATCCTTGTCCAACTGGATAGTGCTGAAATCCAACACGTGGGATGGATTGCCGTGATACCTCCGAAGCATGAATACATGAAAAACTGGATGCACGACTGATAAGCTAGGTATAAATGCAAGTTTATAAGCCACCTCTCCCACTCGATCAAGAATCTCAAGCGGACCAATGAACCTAGGTCTGAGCTTGCCCTTCTTCCCAAATCTCATTATGCCCTTCATACGTGACACTCGGAGCAATACCCGCTCACCAACCATGAAAGCTACATCTCGAACCTTACGATCTGCATAGCTCTTTTGCCTAGAATGAGATGAACAGAGCCTATCCCGAATGATCTTGACCTTATCCAAGGCCTTCTGAACCAAATCTATACCCAACAACCGAGCCTCTCCCGGCTTAAACCATCCGACCGGAGTCCGACATCACCTATCATATAGAGCCTCATACAGGGCCATCTGGATGCTCGACTGATAGCTGTTGTTGTAGGCAAACTCCGGTAAGGGCAAAAATCGACCCCACGAGCCTCAATGACACAGGATCAGAGCATATCCTCTAAGATTTGAATTGTCCGCTCGGACTGACCTTCCGTCTGGGGATGAAATGATGTACTCAACTCCACCTGAGTGCCTAAGTCTGCTGAACTGCTTTCCAGAAATGTGAGGTAAACTGTGTACCCCTGTTCGAAATGATAGATACCGGCACATCATGAAGGCGGACAATCTCTCGGATATAAATCTTAACTAATCTCTCAGATGAATAAGAGATTGCCACCGGAAGGAAATGCACTGACTTGGTCAGCCTATCAACAATTACCCAAACTGCGTCGAACCTCTTCCGGTTCAACGGAAGTCCAGTAAAGAAATCCATGGTAATCCTCTCCCACTTCCACTCGGGAAGCTCAATCCTCTGAAACAATCCTCCAGGCCTCTGATGCTCATACTTAACATGCTGACAGTTCAAACATTGAGCCACATATGCAACGACATATTTCTTCATTCTACGCAACCAATAATGCTACCGCAAATCCTGATACATCATCACGGCACCCGGATGAATAGAATACCGGGAACTATGGGCCTCTACTAAGATCAACTCTGGAATCTCATCAACATAAGGCACGCAAACTTGCCCCTGCAATCTCAAAATACCATCATCACCTAAGGTCACCTGCTTGGAACCTCCACGCTGCACCGTGTCTCTAAGGACACACAAATGGGGATCGTGAAACTGCCGATCATGGGTATGCTCCAATAATGAAGAACGAGCAATCGTACAAGCTAACACCCAGCTAGGCTCAGAAATATCCAGCCTTACAAGTCGATTGGCCAAGGACTGAACATCCAAAGCAAGCGGTCTCTAACTGACCGGAATATAAGCAAGACTTCCCATACTGGCCGACTTCCTACTCAACACATCGGCCACCACATTGGCCTTTCCCGAGAGATACAAGATAGTAACATCATAATCCTTCCACAACTCCAACCACCTTCTCTGCCTCAAATTCAATTCCTTTTGCTTGGACAAGTATTGAAGGCTCTTGTGATCAGTGAACACATCACATGCCATGCCGAACAGATAATGCCTCCAAATCTTCAGCGCGTGAACAATTGCTGCCAACTCCAAATCATGCGTTAGATAGGTCTTCTCATGAATCTTCAACTGCCTTGAATCATAGGCGATAACCTTGCCATCCTGCATCAAAACTGCACCAAGCTCCATACGAGAAGCATCACAATAGAATGTGTAAGGCCCTGATCTTGTGGGCAAAACCAACATCGATGCCGTAGTTAGAGCTGTCTTGAGCTTCTGAAAGCTTGCCTCACACTCGTCCGACCACCTGAACTGGGTACCTTTCTGGGTCAACCTGATCATCGGGGTTGCAATATATGAAAATCCCTCCACGAACCGTCGATAGTAGCCTGCCAACCCCAAGAAACTCCGAATCTCTGTAGCTGATGCTGGTCTAGGCTAGTCCTTGACTACCTCTACCTTCTTCGGGTCCATCCGAATACCCTCTACTGATACTACGTGACCCAAAAATTCTACTAAAATCAGTCAGAACTCACACTTGGAGAACTTGGCATATAACTGACTATCCCTCAGAGTCTGAAGAACTGCTCTGAGGTGCTGCTCGTGCTCCTTATTGCTGTGGGAGTATACCAAAATATCATCAATAAAGACTATCATGATTATGTCCAAATAAGGCATGGACACTCGGTTCATCAACTCCATAAATGTTGTTGGGACATTGGTCAACCCAAATGACATGACCAAGAACTCATAATGCCCATACCGAGTGCGAAAAGCTATCTTAGGGACATCGGATGCCCTAATCCTCAACTGATGGTAGCTAGATCACAAGTCAATCTTGGAACCCGGCACCCTGAAGCTGATCGAACAAATCATCAATCCTCGGTAGTGGATACTTATTTTTGATGATTACCTTGTTCAATTGCCTGTAATTAATATACATTCTCATTGACCCATCCTTCTTCTTGATGAACAACACAGGCGCACTCCAAGGCGATACACTGGGCCTAATGAAGCCTTCTCCAACAAGTCCGGCAACTGATCCTTTAACTCTTTCAACTCTGGCGGTTCCATACGATATGGCGGGATAGAAATGGGTTGAGTGCCTGGTGCCACATTAATGTAAAAGTCAATATCCTTATCGGGCGGCATGCCCAGCAGGTCTGAAGGAAAGACATCAGGGAACTCTCGAACAATGGGAACAGAATCAATAGAGGGGACCTCAGCACTGGAATCACAGACATAATCCAAATAATCCAAACACCCCTTCTTGACCATACGCCGAGGCTTCACATATGAGATAGCACTGCGAGTGGAATGACCAGGAGTCCCCCTTCACTCTAAACGGGGCAAATCTGGTAATGCTAAGGTCACAGTCTTGGCATGGCAGTCCAAGACAACATGATACAGGGACAACCAGTCCATCCCTTATATGACATCAAAGTCAACCATGTCTAAAAGCAACAAATTGATACAGGTCTCGAGACTCCCAATCACGACAGCACAGGAACGATGAACTCGGTCGACCATGATAGAATCACCCACCGGTGTAGACACATAAATAAGAATACTCAATGGATCACTAGGCATGACCAGATACGGTGCAAAATAAGATGACATATACGAATACGTAGACCCTGGATCAAATAACATTGAAGCACCTCTATCACAAACCAGAATAGTACCTGTAATGACTGCATCTGAAGACTCAGCCTCTAGTCTGGCTGGAAGAGCATAACACCGGGTCTGGGCCCTACCTCCCTGAACCACATCTCTAGGATGACAGGCTGCTGGTTGGCCTCCACCCCTGGCGGCATGAGCTCCACCTCTATGACCTCTACCTCCACCTCTAGCACCTCTACCCTTGCCTCTAGCCAGCTGAGCATGCTTTGGAGCATCTGGTGCTTGCACCATGGCATGGGAGTCCTACTGTGAAGAACTGCTCGAAGCTTGAGGACAATACCTAGCAATGTGCCTCGTGTCGCCACAAGTAAAACAAGCTCTCGGCTGCTGGGACTGGTAACCTTGGAAACTTTGAAGCGGTGGTGCACTGATAGGTGCTGATGGTGCACTATAAGGTTGTTGATCAGAATAATGTGGCTGAGAACCACAACCACCTGAAGTACCATGAGAAACCTGGAGTGTTGACTGGAAGGTTCTAGGATAACGACCCCTATCGTATGAATCTCTGCCTCCAGATGAGGCACCATTGAATCGGCCTGACTGGCGGGGTCTCTTGTCTTCTCCATGACCACCTAGTGTGGCAATACCATCTCAATCCTTTGGGCCAAATTGGCCGCAGCATGAAAAGTGATATCACTCCCTGCCTCTCTGGCCCTCTAGAGACGAATAAGCTGGATGAGTCCATTAATAAACCGTCTCACTTTCTCCCTCTCAGTGGGGAGTATGACAGTATCATGGTGAGCCAACTTAATAAACCTAGTCTCGTACTGGGTGACTGACATGGACCCTTGATGGATACGCTCGAACTGCCTCCGATAGGCCTCACATTGTGTGACAGGGAGAAACTTTTCCAGAAATATGTGCGTGAACTTCTCCCAGGTCAAGGCTAGAGACCCTGGGGGTCTAGCTAAACAGAAATCCCTCCACCAAGTCTTGGCCGATCCAGACAGGTGAAATGCAGCGAAATCAACTCTATTGGACTCAACAACACCTCTTGTACTAACTCTTAGACTCTATGTTCTACCCCTCTCTTATGAGCCTTGCTTTGGGACCTTGAGTTCCCTCTGAACTTGGACATTTTGAAGGCTGGCCCTTCCACACTGCACTATGATCTAATTCTGCAATGTATTTGGGGTTTAAGCACTGCCCGGAGCCCTTTTCAGACTCTTGGAAACTTTGACGCATCCCAAATAAGAGAAAGACATTTGGAAATCTGATCCTGTAAGTTGGTTTATCTTATATTGTTAGACCTTTGAGCCTGAATTAGGCTGTTTGGTTGTAGCTTGAATTTCTGATGTAATTTTTACTTTTTCTTGTTCATTTTGGTTTGTAATAACTATTGGGATGGCTAGTGAAAGGGATGAGGATGGCTTTATTCAAAGGGTAGATAACTTGCCTATAGGATTTTCTGATTCCTGCATTCACATAGACAACATGCCTATAGGTTAGTTATAAATTTCTGTATTCATGTAGATAACTTGTTCATAGGAATTCTTGGACTTCTACATTCTCATCTTAGAAATTCTATCTATAAGTTTCTGCATTTCTGCATATAGAAATCTTGTCTCTAAGTTTCTGCATTTCTGCGTATAAAAACCATGATCATAGGTTTTTTCTGCACTTCTGCATATATATGTCATTAGGCAAACAATCATAGGTTTAATAATAATTAACTTCATTCTAGATACCATGCCTATAGGACTCCTACATTTATGTAATCGTTTAAAATTAACAACGCTTAGAAATCATGCCTATAAGAGTAATCAGTTGAATTATCTTCGTCTATTTCCTCTTTGAGTCTAAAATCAGTAAATAAGGTCATTTAAAACCTGCAAAACTTCTGTTTATAAAACCAGTAATCCTTTCTTTAAAATCAGTACACCTTTTGCACTGTTAGATATCATGCCTATAGGTCTCACCTACCAAAGCATTAGGTGATTAATCAACTGTGTCAGTTCTTAATAAATTACAACCAGACCAGGCCTAATTCAGACTTCTCATATGAGAAATACGTGATAAATCAGCCTGTCCTAACGCTTAAAATTTAATTCAGATCATAACTAGTATTTGAAGCCATGCTATATAATTTGCTCCTTTAAGTTGAGGAGGTCTATTTGATCCTTAACTGCTATTTGTTTTCCTCCTAAATGCTTATGTGTTCTTTTTTATCGCCTTAGATTTTTATCCTTTTAAACTCTAAAAAGCCTCAACTCCCTCCTCTTTAGGATTAGTAGTCCTAACGCCTCTCGGACTGATAGGATTGGGATGGGTAATAGCATGTAATAAGTAACAATACTATTCTGCGCTTGAATACCTTAATGAGGTGGGAATGGTAGATATGGATATGATGACCGGTGCGCTAATACCTCATATAGCCCCTCTTTTGAGGAGTGATTACTGGGTATTGCATTGATGTGATCCATATTAATCATAAACCTAGTACCCCTTCCCTTTTAAAACCTAATTCAAAACCCAATTCCTAAAACGGAACGAGTTGTCCTCCCAAATATCATAAACCCTATTTCGCCTTAGAAAAAGGGGGCGTCGACACACAGTCCCAGCAAGGGATTAACCATAAGTTACACTATTCAAGCAAGGGAACTCAACAGTGCAAGAATATACGTCCCGACAACGGAGAATTGGTTATAACCAATCTCAACTCAACTCCCAATCATCTCTATTATCACCCTTTCTAACTCATAAGTAACGTCCACGAAAATAAACTAAGCATTTGCTAATATTACAGATTTACTCACTATTGCAACCATAGTATCATTCAAGGAAAATAACAAGTATCAATTTAAGACCCACGATCATGCTTGACTCCAACGCATGGATACTCCTCACCATGCCTATACGTCGTACTCAACAAGAAACAAGTAGCAAATATGACTCAACTCCTAATCCTTCAAGCTAAGGTTAGATCGAACACTTACCTCAAACTTCCACAACCAACTCAATACTCAATTACCGCCTTTCCTTTCGAATTCGGCTCCAAATCAATTGTATCTATATATAAATAACTCCACAACATCAATAAATGCTAAAAAAATTCGAATTCAATGCCTAATTATAGCTTTCCAATCATTCTTCCCAAAAGATCAAAATTTGACCCCGGGCCTACTTGGTCAAAACACGAGGTTCGGACCAAAATCAAATCACGCATTCACCCACGAGCCCAAATATTTAATTATTTCCATAATTCAACCACAAAATGAGGTCTAAATTACAATTAATCAAAAATTCCTAACTCTACCCAAATTCCTAATTTTATACGTTTAATCACATGTTTTAAGCCTAGAAATATAATAGATGTTGATGAAAATAGAAGAAAACAAGCAAAAGATTACTTACCCAAGAAGTTTTGGTGAAGAAGTGCTTCAAAAATTGCCTAACAATTTTGTAGAAGAAACAGTTTGCGAAATCTTGGTAAAATCCCGTGATGGGTTCTGGGTTTGGGACCTAATATAACAGGGCAAATATGTGCATCGCGTTCGCGATGGGCCAGTCTGCAATAGCCTTTGCATTCGCGGATGACGGCTCGCATTCGCAAAGTGGGAACTGCTCGTGCCTCGCATTTGCGTTCAAGGGACGCGTTCGCAATGAACAACTTGGTAACCCCTCCCCTCAACCTTACTACGTTCGTGAGTGGAAGGACGCATTCGCGAAGGGTCTTCCCCTCTCAGCTTCGCGTTCGCATCTCAACCTTCGCGTTCACGAAGAAGAAATTGGGCACCTAGGTTCTTTGTCTTGCGCGTTCGCGAGAGATACCACGCGAACGCGAAGGGTAAAATCCCTGAGCACTAACTGCAGATAATCTGCAACTTTTCTTAAACTCAAAACCTTCCGAAACACATCCTAAATATACCCGAGCCTCGGGGCTCCTCACCAATTATATGTTCTAATTCAACAATATCATACGAACCTATACGTGCAATAAAATCGCTAAAGTAACCTCAATAAAAGTGAATCAAACCTCAAAATCAAGAACTTTCTCAAACTTCATCAAGTTTCAAATTTTTGGAATTCAAGTCCGAATCACGTCAAACGATGTCCGATTTTAACCAAATTTTATAGAAAGTACTTAAACCATATATAAGACTTGTACCAGGTGCCGGAACCAAAATACGGGTCCGATACTATCGCTTTCTAATCGGATTTCATTTCAAATTTCCTTAAATATTTTCAGAAAATAATTTTACTCAAAAATTTATTTCTCGGGCTTGGGACTTCGGAATCCGATTCCGGACATACGCCCAAGTCCCATATTTATTATCGACCATCCGGGACCGTCAAATCACGGGCGTCCGGGTCTTTTTATTCAAAATATTGACCAAAGTCAAATTTAGTCATTTTAACATTAAACTTAATATTTTTCACAAAATTTTATATTTAAGCTTTTCGGCTATGCGCCCGGACTACGTATGAAAATTTAGGCGACTCTAAAGGAGATTTTTAAGGCTTTGGAGTCATAGAATTTAATTTAAAACAAGTTTGATTCATCACAGTTTTAAAACAAATGGTGTAGGTAGAAAAAGGAAGATGAGCATACTTCACTTTTCCAAGTATTACAAAAGTGATTGGTGAAATTAGAAACGTCCTCTTTTTTATTTTGGATTCTCATCTTAGCTGTATCTTTGTTATTTATATATCGTTCAACATGATGATTGAATTTGTAATTTATAACTTAAGTGCATAAAATTCTTATTTGTCATCCACAATTTATCAAAATTATTGATAAATTAAGTGGACCTTTTTTTTTGTGTAGAAAGTTTGCCCGAATTTTTTTTGGTTAAAGTTTAAACCTCTTTTTTACCACCTTTTATCAATCCAAGATAGAATCTACTAATAGGTGGCCTTGAAATTTTAAGAGTTCCTATAATTTTTTTCAATATTATAGGAGAACAAAATGACAAAAATTATCGTTATCTGAAAGTTTCAATTATATTTATCGAAAATTAAAGATGTCAATTTTACTCACAAGTTTAGAGATGCCCATTGCTTAATTTTTTTTACTAGATATAAAAGTTTGTCATATAAGAAAATAATTTATATAAGCTATTTTAATTGATGTTTTTAGAGTTTTAAATAATATAACTTCCTAAATACTTCAAATGAGAAATTATTTAATATGCATAAAATTTGTTGATTTTAAAATCTTAAATATTAAATAAATATCTGAATGATAATTTGTCTCGATTAATATATGTCGATTAGTTTCTTCTTGCAGCAACCATCTTATTCTTTTAATTATTAATTTCAAGCAAAGAGTAAAAGAAGATAACTAAAAGAAATAATATATAGATCAACTTAGAAGATTCTAAACTATAAAGGTTGTTTGTTGTGAATTAACTAATGTTTTATAAATAATATAAGTGACTACCATAAGTTACTTCAAGTAATCTCCTCCTCAAAAAGGATGATTGATTACAAGTTTCCAAGGCACATTATAAGTTAAATGGAAAATACAAATTTATGCTAACTTTAAATTTGATCAGGTACATAAGAATAAAAGTATGATTTATGTACATGTAAGCAGAAGCAAATTTAATCTTGCTTAAATTGTTACTGGCAAAAATTAACAAAAAGTAAAAAAGATTGAAATTCCTAAATATTAGGAGTTTATAGGTTAAATAAGGAAAGGGTTTTATTGCAAAAAGTTTAGTTATAGCTTGTTTGGATTGTTGTTAGTTATTGTATTATATTGTATTGTATTGTTATCTCAAAATAATGTTTGTTTTGATTATTTAGTTAAAATTGATTATATTGTATTGCTAAATTTATTGTTTCGGAATAATAAAAAGTTTCACTTTTTTGAAACAACCAATTTAAGATGGTAAAATTATTTTCTATTTTTCTTTTCAATTATACTTTTATTTAATACTTCATAATTTTATTTTATTTTTTACTATTTTTTAACTCCAAATCTCCAATCTATAATTTACTTTGTGTTCCTCCCATACTTTCCAAAATTGGTTATGTCGTTCTTTGACAACCCCACGGCCAGAGTAACAAGATTAGGTTCTGTCATTCTTTACCTAATTTGTCTTCGTTCGTTTCCACTGTTGTTGTTATTATTATTATTATTATTATTATTATTATTATATTATTATTATTATTATTATTATTATTATCATCATCATCTAATAATATTATTAGATATTATTATTTTATCTAATTATGCATGGAGTGTACGTTTTATTGATTTTAGTATTATTTAATTGTTCCATTGATTTTGTTAGAATTTGCATGAATTTAATTACTTAATCTATTTATAAGACATAATTGGTGATAAATTAATAGAAACGACTTTTCTTAAATTATCATAATTCTTGATAAACTTAATATATAAAATAATTTAGGGTATTTTAGTAAACTTATTAGTTACATTACAGTATGATACAATCAACCAAATAGAAAAGATATTATTTAACAAGAGTAAACAGTACAATCTATCCAAACAATGTCCATAAAGCGATATAGTACAGTACAATACATTATAAAATAATGACTAACAATGATCCAATTAGACTGTTAATTTTAAAATTCTAAATATTAGAGAAATAATCAAATGACCATTTTTTCTAGTACGAAATCTATTTTAAGGATAAAAAAGTCGAACGACATTTGTAATGACCCGACTTGTCATTTTGCATTTTTGAATCCCGTTCCCTCGAATAAAACTTCCCGTACTTGCTTTAGCTAATTTATGACTTGTGGGGACGGTTGGTCCGGGAGTTGGAAGAGTTTTGAGTAAAAATATGTCCAATTATTCCGGAGACGGTTGACCCGGATTCATGGTTTGACGGTTCTGGGAGGTCTGTAGAAAAATATGGGATCAGAGCGTATGCCCGGAATCGAATTTCGAGGTCCCTAGCCCGAGTAATGAATTTTTATTAAAAATTGTTAAACAGAAATCCTAAGAGTTTAATATAGAGGAAAAATGCTTGATCACATTGATATCGGGCCCGTATGCTGGTTTTGGAGTCCGGTACAAGATTGATATAATATTTTAGTCTTATGTATGAGATTTGGTGAGAAACGGGAGTGACTTGAGGTGATTCGGACGTTCGGTTGAAAAGATATGAATTTGAATGTTTTTAAGGAATTCATGCATTTTGGGGTTAGATCCGTAGTTTTAGATATTAATTAGGCGATTTGATTTCTTGATCAAGTTTGCACATTGTGGTAGGACTTGCATGGGTGTTAGGAGTGGAGCCTCGAGGGCTCAGGTGAGATTCGGGCATGGTTGGAGGTAAGAAAACACAATAATATTTGCTACTGCTGCAGGTTTCGTAGTTGCGAGATGGACATCGCAATTGCGAACTCACAATTGCGAAAAACGCTTCGCATTTGCGATATTGGTCGGGCTGGGCAGTGTTCGCATTTGCAAATACAGCAGGGTCCACATATGTGATCCATGCATCGCATTTGCGATATTGGCCGGGCTGGGCGGTGTTCGCATTTGCGAACCTTTTTCTCGCATTTGCGAACCCAGTAGGGTATGCATTTGCGACCCACGCCTCTCATTTGCGATCGATGCAGGCTAGGGCTCAGTTCGCATTTGCGAACGTTTTGTCGAAATTGCGACCTCGCATTTGCGACCCTGGTGTAGCAAATGCGACATCAGAGGACTGGCCAAGGCTTTTAAAAACGAGACTTAGAGCATTTATTTCATTTCTACTCTACACTTGGGTGATTTGAGAGCTTCCAAAGAGGGGATTTCAACATAGCATTGTGAAGTAAGTAATATTCATCCTTACTTTAAATACATGTATATTAGGTAGATTAAACACCAAAAACTAGAGTAAAATCAAAGGGTCAGAGCTAGACCTAGGGTTTTAATAAAACTAAGATTTAACCACAAAATTTGTTATGAAATAAACTATAATTCATATATTATTGATCTTTAGGTTATAGAGAATGACTTTCTTCAAAAAATCTCGGAATCCGGGCACGTAGGCCCTGGGTCAGAATTTAGGAAACTTGTGAAAAAGGTTGGTAAATCACTTGAAGAGATAGAATTTAACCTTGTAAGCCTTTATTGACTAGTTCTTACTTTATTTAACTAGTTTGTGATCGTTCAGCTCCGAATTGAGGTATTGAGCTTGTTCTTGATATTGGAAGCACGCTTTGGAGTGAGGTGAGTCTCTTTTCTAACCTTGTAAGAGAAAAATGTCCCCATAGGTATAATAACTAAGAATTTGCTACCAAAATGGGGGGGCTACAGCGTATTTGGTGACGAGAGACCGTGCATAGCTACTACAGTATTAATTGTTTGGGTAGTTTAGGACCCACATCATGCCTAATTTGGGATTTTCTTCTATTTAAATGGCCAATATGATCATCTACGATATGCTAGAGACTTGAGAGAAATAAAAAGAGAACATATGAACTTGTTGGACTTTGTAAGAGTTTTCTTGTATAGAAATGAGCCTTTGTGTGCATTCTTGTTGTTTTCTTGATATTTATGGAGCGGGCCGATCGCCTTGGTAAAAATAGATGCATCTATGGTTCGTGATGTTCGACCCTCGGCGGGATTGCGCATGATATATACATGTTGATGCTTAAACCTGGCATGCCTACTTGCTAAGTAATTGAAAAATGTCAATGAAAACTGGAATAAGGTCAAGAATCCGATTATTGCTTTCCTTATAACCTGTTAAAATATTGTAGCTTTCCATGCTTAGCATAGCAAATTGATATTATATTATCTTGACCCTAGTAAGTGTCAAATCGACCTCTCGTCTCTACTTCTTCGAGATTAGGAAGGATACTTACTGGGTACATGTTGTTTATGTACTCATGCTACACTTCTGTACTTAAATATACAGGATCCGAGGCAGGTGGATCTGGTTATCATTCCGGGGGCACCCGTGAGCATACTTGGGACTTCTATAGTGAGCTGCTTTTCCTATATGCCGACCCACAGTCGAAGAAGTCTTTCCTTTGTACTTTTAGTTTTTTTCTATCCTGATTCAGACATTAGGATAGTATGATGTTCTTTTGTGTATATTTTACTAGCTGTTCGTAGCTTGTGACACCAGGTTCTGGCACATACATTAGCGGACTCATTTCTTTTTTTTTTTAATTGTATTATTATTACGCTGTTTACATTGTCTATCACTTTTGGTTTTGAATTCAAATTGGAGTATTTATCTCACTTGACCTCTGATAAAAAATCAACTTAAGAAATTTAGAGATGTTTCTGCGTTGGCTTGCCTGGCAAAGGTGTCGGGCGCCTTCATGACCTAATATGTAATTGGGTCGTGTCAACATGGTATCAGAGCACTAGGTTCACGTATGTCTCACGATTTATGGGCAAACATGATAGAGTCTTTTTGATCGGTACGGAGACGTCTGTATTTATCTTTCAGAGGCTATAAGGTATTAGGAAAGACTACTCTTTATTCATTATCTGTCATGCAGTGCTTAGCGTACTAAATTTTCCTCTTCTATTCTCTCACAGATGGTGATAACTCGCACTGCTGACGTTTTGGACCTGGGAGGAGCTGCTCCCCCCGTTGCTCGAGGCCGAGGTAGAGGCCGGGGGAGGACACCGGCTTGTGGTAGGGGACGAGGGCGTCCCAGAGCCGATCCAGTTGCAGCACCTGTAGATCTTGTGGAAGATCCTATTATTTAGGAGCAACGCGAGGTGCCCGCAACTGAGCCTACCCCGGCAGATTTCATGACAACACCGGGATTTTAGGAGGTCATGGGCTGCATGCTACGGTTCATGGACACTATGAATCGGCTAGTTTATTTCCAGCAGACCCAGCTGCTTCGCAGGCAGGAGGGGGGAGCCCAGACCCCTACTACTCAGGCTCCCGGTCACGCAGCTGTAGTATATCAGACTCCGGGTGCACTACTCGCAGATGGGGCTCAGCTAGTTGCTGCAGTGGTACCCCAGTCCAGGCCAGGTGTGGATGGTGATCCACAGAAGTTATTGGATAGATGGACCAGGCTTCATCCTCCGGTCTTTGGGGGTGTGCGTCGTGAGGATACCAGGACTTCATTGACAGGTGCAGGGACAGACTACACAACATGAGGATATTGGAGTCGCATGGGGTTGACTTCACTACTTTTCAGCTCGAGGGTAGGGCCCGTAGATGGTGGCAATCTTATGTTTTTGGCAGGTCAGCGGGTTCTCCTCCCCTCACTTGGGGTCAGTTCATATAGCTATTCTTGGATCGGTACATTCCACTCTCTGAGAGGGAGAGCTACGATATTATTTTGAGCATCTAGAGCAGGGTAAGATGTCAATGACCGATTATGAGGCGATGTTCTCTAAGTTGTCTCGTCATGCACTTATGATACTTCCCACAGAGGCAGAGAGAGCAGAGGTTTGTCGCGAGGTTACACCCCACTATCCAGTCTCTTGTGGCCCGAGAAGCAGAGATAGGTAGGGGGTATCAGCTAGTGGTTGAGATTGCATGCAGTATTGAGGGTTATTTTCTGAGGGGTAGAGAGCATATGCAGCAGGATAAGAGGGCTAGATTCTCCGAAGAGTTTAGAGGCGCCAAGCTAGGGGTAGAGGTTAGTTTGGGAGGGGTCAGACCAGCAGGCCCCAGTTTCAGCACCACCATCTGCTCGGGGTGCTCCAGCGCCCTACTATTTCAATGCCATACCAGAGAGTTCTTATCGCCCGCCAGCTATTCAAGGTTCCTCCAGTGGGTATTCAGGTCCCGCGGATTCTTCCAACTCTTATCTCAGTGTTGTGCCGGAGAGTTCATACTACCCACCAGCTATCTAGGCTTCTTCAAATGGATCTTCTGGGTTTTAGAGTCAGCCCTCCAAATAGCAGGTCACCGCACCGCGATGCTTTGAGTGCGGAGACCCCGGTCACATGAGGAGACATTGCCCCAAACTTCGGGGCAAGGCGGCGCAGCAAGAACAACAGCCCATGACTCCAGCACCAGCTGCCCATCCACCTAGAGGTGGAGAGCTGGCTGGTAGAGGCCGTCCTAGAGGTGTAGGCCAGGTAGGGAGGGGCCGGCCAACTATTTCTCTGTCAGGTGGAGGCCAGCCAGCCAGTTCTCCAGCTAGATTTTACACTCTTCCTACCAGGCCAGATGCATTGGCCTCAGATATCGTCATCACATGTATTATTTCCATTAGTGGTAGAGATGATTCAGTATTATTTGATTTGGGGTCCACCTACTCATATGTATCACCTCTGTTTGCTGATTTCCTGGTTATCTCTCCCGAGCCTTTGGGCACTCCTGTCTATGTGTCTACTCATGTGGGTGATTCTGTGGTTGTGGTTCGGATCTACCGGTCCTATGTGGTCACTTTCTGTGGTTTCGTGACTAGAGTAGATCTTCTGTTGCTTGACATGATTGATTTTGAGGTCATCTTGGGCATGGATAGGTTTATCTCCATATCACGTCGTCCTTGATTGCCATGCCAAGACTATTTCCCTAGTGATGCCAAGATCGTCGAGATTGGAGTGGAAGGGTTCCATAATTGACATGCCTAGCGGGGTTATTTCTTTCCTGAAAGCTCGACACATGGTCGAGAAGAGGTGTTTGGCCTATCTAGATTATGTTCGAGACATCACCGCAGAGTCTCCGACGATTGATTCAATGCCAGTAGTCCAAGAGTTTGGTGATATGTTTCCTTCTAATCTTCCTGGCATGCCTCCGGATCGTGATATTGATTTCTGTATTGATTTGGCTCCAGGCACTCAGCCTATATCTATTCCATCATATCGTATGGCTCCTAAGGAGTTAAAAGAGCTGAAGGAACAGTTATAGGAGTTGTTAGCAAAGGAGTTTGTCAGACCCAGTGTATCACCCTGGGGCGCACCAGTGCTATTTGTGAAGAAGAAGGATGGGACCATGCAGATGTGAATTGACTACCGCCAGTTGAACAAGGTCACCATCAAAGGCATTGATTACCGCCAGTTAACAAGGTCACCATCAAGAACAAGTACCCGTTGCCTCGTATTGATGATTTGTTTTGCCAACTGCAGGGTGCTAGGGTGTTCTCTAAGATTGACTTGAGGTCAGGGTATCATAATCTGAAGATTCGGGACTCAGATGTTCCGAAGACTGCATTCAAGACTAGGTATGGCCACTATGAGTTTCTGGTGATGTCATTTGGCTTGACTAATGCTCCATCGACATTTATGGACTTGATGAACAAGGTGTTCAGGCCTTATATTGATTCCTTTGTTATCGTCTTCATTGACGACATCTTGATATACTCACATAGCCTGGGGGAGCACGAGTAGCATTTGAGAGTAGTGCTGCAGACCTTGCGGGAGCAGAAGAAATATGCTAAGTTCTCCAAGTGTGAGTTTTGGCTAGAGTCTGTGGCATTCTTGAGGCCTGTAGTGTCAGGAGATGGTATTAAAGTGGATCTCAAGAAGATTGAGGTTGTTCAGAGTTGTCCACGTCCTACTTCCGTGACCGAGATCAGGAGTTTCCTAGGGTTAGAAGGCTATTACCAGTGATTTGTGTAGGGTTTTTCATCTATTGCATCACCTTTGACCAGATTGACCCAGAAGATTGCTCCTTTCCGTTGGTCTGATGATTGTGAGGAGAGCTTCCAGAAGCTCAAGACAGCTTTGACCACGGCACCAGTTCTTGTATTGCCTTCCGGTTCGGGGATGTATACAGTATATTGCGACGCTTCCCGTGTTGGCTTGGGATGTGTATTGATGCAGGAGGGGCGAGTTATTGCGTATGCCTCATGTCAGTTGAAGGTTCACGTGAAGAATTACCATGTGCACGATCTAGAATTGGCAGCGATTGTTCATGCTCTTAAGATATGTAGGCATTATTCGTATGGGGTGCCATGTGAGGTTTATACCGATCATCACAGTTTGCAGCATTTGTTCAGGCAGAGGGATCTTAATTTGAGGCAGCGCAAGTGGCTTGAGATATAAAAGGATTATAACATCACCATTCTTTACCATCCAGGTAAGGCAAATGTGGTCGCGGATGCCCTGAGCAGAAAGGCGGAGAGTATGGGTAGTTTGGCATTCATTCCAGCAGAGGAGAGTCCACCAGCTTTGGACATTTAGTCCTTGGCCAACAAACCTGTGAGGTTGGACATTTCAAAGCCCAGCCAAGTTCTAACATGTGTGGTTGCTCAGTCTTCGTTATTGGGGGAGATCAAGACTCGGCAATTCGATGATCCACATTTGGCAGTTCTCAGAGAGATGGTAGTTCAGGGAGGTTCCCAAGAGGTTTCCATTGGCGAGGATGGTGTTTTGCGAATTTTTGAGGAGGCACACAGTTCGCGGTATTCCGTACATCCGGGTGCTACAAAGATGAACCGTGACTTGAGGCAGCATTATTGGCGCCTGAGATTGAAGAAGTGTAGAAAATCATTCTATCCATGATATGTGCGCTTTGGTTGTACTAGCATGATTTTCAGGTATAGGTTTTGATGAATGACAAACAATGAAGTCAACTTGTTAAACAATGTTATTGTATGACAAACAATGAAGATGCATTAGCAAACAATCAAGATTGAATGCCGAGAAGCATATTGATGAATGGATTGCATGGAAAAGCCAAGACGAGCTCAAAAGTTCAAGACCGAAGACCCAAGGCATAGGTCGCTAGGTAGAACCAATGTAAGAGCAACGTTTACGTTATCTCGTCTTTTGGCTCAACATAGGTCATCATTAATATGCATAAAATCATTTTATTAAATCATATATATCATAAACAATATTAATATACTTCAAACAAAATGATTTTAACGTCTTCATTTTAACCAAAATGGTTTTTGAAGTAAGTTTTCGATTCTGGTATATTCTGGTATACTCTGGTATGCAAAGTGGATAATCGATTATCTTGCATAAAATCAGCATAATTGATTGTCAATTAAGCAACGGACATACAACTTCTAACACCTATAAATAGATCTTTTGAGCTGATTTTAAATACACAACACCTCTCATTGTTCATATACATATTGATACTATTTGGGCATCATTTTAGAGCTTTTGTTGAGCCATCTGAGAGACAACTTTGAGTTGTTCATAGAACTAATCTTGTATCTCTTTATCTACTCTTTTTAGAGAGTTCTTGTTGTAAAAGAGAAAGGTGTTTGAGAAGACCATATCTTCTCATTGATTGTCGGGTTTGCTAAGTACCCTCAATCTTAGTGTGTGAAGTCTTGTGGTGCGGTATCCACGAGCAAGGTGAAGTCTTGAGGTGCGGTATCCTCGAGCAAGTTGAAGTCTTGTAGAGTGTACATCTACGAGCAAGTGTAACGATTTGTTAGGCACCCGTAAGCTTAACGGAGTTAGTGGAAACTCGAGAGAGTCTCTCGGGGACTGGACTAACCACTCGTTGTGGTGAACCAGGATAAATTCGGTGTGTTCTTTCCTTACTATTTTAATTACCGCATTTACTTTACTCCTGCAATTTTAATTCCACAATATTTATCAATATTCTAGTGCCGTACTATTCTCCCCCGCTATAGTGACGGGCACAAATTTTAACAATTGGTATCAGAGCCTAACTCTTTGAAAGCCTTAACCGGTTGAGAGAACGATATATATTTTTTGTTGAGAATATTGAACGTAGGAATGATGAGCGAAAGACACTCCACCTATTGGCCTCCACTATTTGACGGAACAAATTACACATATTGGAAAGAGCGGATGAGAATCTTCATCCAATCAAATAACTTTCGCTTGTGGCAAATCATCAAGAGCGGTGAACAAATGCCAACAAAGAAAGTTGGGGAAACCACGGTTCCAAAGGAGGAAGATGAATATGATGCCGAGGACGTCAAGAAAGTTGAAAATAACGCAAAGGCCGTCAACTTATTATATTGTGCGGTGAATCCGGATGACTATCGGAAGATTTCTTGCTGCAAAACCGCCAAGGAGATATGGGATAAACTCGAGATCACTTATGAAGGTACGTCTCAAGTCCAAGAATCTAAAGTTGATTTTCTAACACATGAATATGAACTCTTTAAAATGAGGGAGAAAGAACCCATCGGTATTATGTTCGAACGATTCTCAAAAATCGTCAACGATCTTCATGCTCTCGGGAAAGTGTACACGAACAAAGATCTTGTTCGAAAAATCCTACGGAGTCTCACTCCCGAACGGCGCTCCAAAGCCAATGCCATCCAAGAGTCGATAGGAATCACGGATGTCACAATTGATGGACTAAGAGGTAACCTCGAAACTTATGAAAGCACAATTCTTAATCCCTATCTTAGAAGTAAAAGTTCGTATATTGCCTTCAAAGCCTCATCTTCTAAAAGAGTAGAGGTAATTGATTCGGAAAGCGATGATGATATTATTTCCAATGATATAATTGAAAAGTTTTATAAGTTTATGAAGAAGGAAATAAAGAAGGAAGAACCAAGTCCTTCATGCCAACATTGTGGAAAACTTGGCCACACCAAATCACATTGTCCAAAACCCAAGGACAAGAAAAAGAAGAAACACCATAGGCACGTGACATGAGATTCGGACAGCTCGGGCGATGAAACTGCCGCACTATGCCTCATGGCCAACGAGGAAGAAGAGGTAAGTAATTCTAACTCTTACTCGTTTGAAGAAATGCAAAATGCCTATGATGAATTATATGATGAATTTATTAGAGCTTCCAAAACCATAAAAGAATTGAAGAAAATAATTTCTTTGAAAGAAAAAGATTTTGAAAAACAACTTTCTTTGAAAGAAAAAGATTTTGAAAAATTGACTCGTGATAATGAGAAGTTAGAAGAAGAAAATAAATTTTTAGAAAATAATAATATTGATCTTAAAAATAAAATTAAGGAAATGAATGAAGCCTCTTCAATTGATCAAAGTTCCAATTGTTCTTCCTGTAGTTCTTTGAAAATAGAGAACATAGAACTTAGGAACACACTAGAAAAACATAGTGTTGATGATCATAAAACAATTGAAGAAATTAAGAAGAATATTAGAAAGGATGATAGAAATGAAGTTGGACCACCTAGAAATAATTCTAGGAACTTCATTAATGAGTCTAAAATTAATCATTTTAGACCACCTAGAAACGACTCTAGGAATTTTGTTAATGAGTCTAGAATGAATAATTCTAGACCACCTAGAAATAACTCTAGGAATCGCAATACGTCTAGGAATAACGACTTTAGATCACCTAGAACATTTTTGGCTCAACCAAGACATATGCACAACCCGAATGTTATATGTCATTATTGCAACCGGGTAGGACACATTGCGCCCGTATGTTTTGCAAAACATAGAGATTTATCTTTTGACTATGATTATTATTTGCCTAACCCCCAAGGACCCAAAAGTGCCTGGGTACCGAAAACCTATTTTTAGGTACGTTTGCAGTTGTGCTTGAAGACTACAATATCGTAGTAGATGCACCAAGAAAGAAACCTTATTGCATCGAGGGGGAATTTCGGTTAGTTATCATATTTTTGATAAAAACATA
Source organism: Nicotiana benthamiana (assembly GCA_034376525.1). Taxonomy (NCBI): domain Eukaryota; kingdom Viridiplantae; phylum Streptophyta; class Magnoliopsida; order Solanales; family Solanaceae; genus Nicotiana; species Nicotiana benthamiana. Next base: position 22,824,509 of record CM067324.1, on the reverse strand, counting down.
ATAGTTGATATGTGTTAACAATTAATATATCTTTGTTAACAATTGATATTAATTATTTTTGTTGATTCATGTTTTGATAACTTTTATCTTGAATAACAATTGGTATCAATTATTTTTGTTAAAAAAATGATTGATTCATGTTTTGATGAATATTTTTTTTGGTTTGAATAACAGTTGATATATTCTTGAAAAATAAATGATTCATGTTTTTAATACAACTATTGCTTTGTTAAAAATTAACTGTTGATATGTTCTTAAGTAATATGATTTGCGAAAAATAACCGTTATTATGGTTGTTATGTTTTTACTAACATTTGGTATTATTTCATGTTGGTATGATTTTTTAAATATTGTCAATGTATATTCCTCATTGTATTTCCTATTTTGTTCTTGACACTTACAATTGATATACCCAAAAGGGGGAAGTGTCGAAAGGGGAAAGTAGCCTTTGTATACTCTTCTTTTTGCTAATGCCAAAAGGGGGAAGAAATTAGGCGATATGCATCAAATAAGGGGGAATGAATCTACGTTATAGTATGCCTTATTTGAGGGGGAATTATCATTAAGGGGAATAGTTTGCATGAATTGTATGTTGAGATATAGCATGAATTTTGGGGGGAATCCGATATGCATATCTCCTGTTGTTTGTCATTATCAAAAAGGGGGAAATTGTAGAAAATCATTCTATCCATGATATGTGCGCTTTGGTTGTACTAGCATGATTTTCAAGTATAGGTTTTGATGAATGACAAACAATGAAGTCAACTTGTTAAACAATGTTATTGTATGACAAACAATGAAGATGCATTAGCAAACAATCAAGATTGAATGCCGAGAAGCATATTGATGAATGGATTGCATGGAAAATCCAAGACGAGCTCAAAAGTTCAAGACCGAAGACCCAAGGCATAGGTCGCTAGGTAGAACTAATGTAAGAGCAACGTTTAAGTTATCTCGTCTTTTGGCTCAACATAGGTCATCATTAATATGCATAAAATCATTTTATTAAATCATATATATCATAAACATTTTTAATATACTTCAAACAAAATGATTTTAACGTCTTCATTTTAACCAAAATGGTTTTTGAAGTAAGTTTTCGATTCTGGTATATTCTGGTATACTCTGGTATATTCCAGCTTTGCTGGAAATTCCGCAAGGCAACATAATCGATTATGTGATTGGAATAATTGATTATTTCACTATCCGTTGCCTTCCCAACGTTCCGTTTTATGAACGTTGAGAAGATAATCGATTATGCAAAGTGGATAATCGATTATCTTGCATAAAATCAGCATAATTGATTGTCAATTAAGCAACGGACATACAACTTCTAACACCTATAAATAGAGGTCTTTTGAGCTGATTTTAAATACACAACACCTCTCATTGTTCATATACATATTGATATTATTTGGGCATCATTTTAGAGCTTTTGTTGAGCCATTTGAGAGACAACTTTGAGTTGTTCATAGAACTAATCTTGTATCTCTTTATCTACTCTTTTTAGAGAGTTCTTGTTGTAAAAGAGAAAGGTGTTTGTGAATACCATATCTTCTCATTGATTGTCGGGTTTGCTAAGTACCCTCAATCTTAGTGCGTGAAGTGTTGTGGTGCGGTATCCACGAGCAAGGTGAAGTCTTGAGGTGCGGTATCCTCGATCAAGTTGAAGTCTTGTAGAGTGTACATCTACGAGCAAGTGTAACGATTTGTTAGGCACCCGTAAGCTTAACGGAGTTAGTGGAAACTCGAGAGAGTCTCTCGGGGACTGGACTAACCAATCATTGTGGTGAACCAGGATAAATTCGGTATGTTCTTTCCTTACTATTTTAATTACCGTATTTACTTTACTCCTGCAATTTTAATTCCGCAATATTTATCAATATTCTCGTGCCGCACTATTCACCCCCCCTCTAGTGACGGGCATAAATCCTAACAAGAAGGACATTGTGGAGTATGTAGCTAGATGTTTGAATTGCCAGCAAGTCAAGTATGAGCACCAAAGGCCAGGTGGCCTATTTCAGCATATGCTTATAACTAAGTGGAAGGGGGAGCGCATCACCATGGATTTCGTAGTTGGGTTGCCACGGACTTTGCGGAAGGTTGATTCAGTGTGAGTCATTGTGGATAGGTTGACCAATTTGGCTCACTTCATTCCAGTGGCGACTATTTATGCAATAAAGAGGTATGCTCAGATTTACATTCAAGATATAATCTGATTGCATTGTGTGCCGGTTTCCATTATATATGACCGAGGCCCTCAGTTCACTTCCCATTTCTGGAGGAACATTGAGAGTGAGTTGGGGACCCGAGTAGATCTTAGCACAACATTCCATCCTCAGACCGACGGGCAGTCGGAGCGGACAGTTCAGATCTTGGAGGATATGCTTATAGCATGTGTGATTGACTTTAGAGGGCAGTGGGATTAGTTCTTGCCCTTAGCAGAGTTTGTGTACAATAACAACTACCAGTACAGCATAGAGATGGCCCCGTACAAGGCTTTATATGGTCGACGTTGTCGTTCTCCTATCTGGTGGTTTGAGCCTGGTGAGGCTAAGTTGCTTGGTACAGATTTGGTATAGGATGCCTTGGATAAGGTAAAGTTGATTCAAGAGAGGCTCCGCACAGCTCAGTCCAGACAGAAGAGTTACGCAGATCAGAAGGTGCGTGTTGTATCATTCATGATTGGCGAGAAGGTGCTCTTGAAAGTCTCGCCAATGGAGGGCATTATGAGGTTCAGGAAGAAGGGAAAGCTAAGCCCAAGGGTTATTCGTCCCTTTGAGGTGATAAGGTGAGTTAGGGAGGTTGCCTGTGAGCTTGCTTTACCCCCCAGTTTATCAGGAGTTCATCTAGTTTTTCATGTATCGATGCTTGGGATGTATCATGCCGACCTATCACATGCGTTGGACTTCAGTACCATTCAGTTAGATGAGAGCTTGGGCTACAAGGAGGAGCCAGTTGCCATTATTGACAAACAAGATCGCCAGTTGAGATCCAAGAGGATTTATGTGGTGAGGGTCTAGTGGAGGGGAAAACCGGTTGAGGAGGCGACCTGAGAATCCGAGGAGGGCATGCGGAGTAGATATCCCCATCTATTCAGCAGTACAGGTACTTTCTATGCCTGTTCGAGGACGAACGATTGTATAAGAGGTGGAGAATGGAACGATCCGACTAGTCGTTTTGCATTTTTGAACCCCGTTCCGTCATATAAAACTTACCGCACTTGCTTTAGCTAATTTATGACTTGCGCGAATGGTTGGTTCGGGAGTTGGAAGAGTTTTGAGTAAACATATGTCCAATTATTTCTTTAAGATTCTCTTAAAAGATCAAGTTTGACTTCGCTCAACATTTAAGGAAAATGGACCTGGATTCGTGGTTTGACGGTCCTGGAAGGTCCGTGGAAAAATATGGGACCTGGGTGTATGCCCCGAATTGAATTTCAAGGTCCCTATCCCGAGTAATGAATTTTTATTGAAAATTGTTAAATGGAAATCCTAAGAGTTTAATATAGAGGAAAAATGCTTGATCACGTTGATATCGGGCCCGTATGTTGGTTCCAGAGCCTAGTACAAGTTCGGTATAATATATTAGTCTTATCTGTGAGATTTGGTGAGAACGGGACTAATTTGACGTGATTCGGATGTTCGGTTGAAAAGATAGGAATTTGGGTGTTTTTGAGGAATTCATACATTTTGGGGTTAGCTCCGTGGTTTTAGGTGTTAATTAGGCGATTTGATTGCTTGAGCTAGTTTGAACATTGTGGTAGGACTTGCGTGGGTGTTAGGAGTGGAGCCCCGAGGGCTTGGGTGAGATTCGGGCATGGTTGGAGGTGAGAAAACACAGTAGTTTTTGCTGGTATTTTTGTTGTAACTGCAGGTTTTGCAATTGCGAGATGGGCATCGCAATTGCGAACTCGCAATTGCAAGAAATGCTTCGCATTTGCGATATTGGTCGGGCTGGAAAGTGTTCACAGTTGCGAACTATGTCTTCGCATGTGCGAATCCAGTAGGGTCCGCATTTGTGACCCATGCATCGCATTTGCGATATTGGCCGGGCTGGGCAGTGTTCGAATTACCCAACCTTTTCCTCGAATTTGCGAACTCAGCAGGGTCTGCATTTGCTACCCAAACCTTTCATTTGCGATCGAGGCAGGCTAGGGTTCAGTTTGCATTTGCGAACCATTTGTCGCAATTGCGACCTTGCATTTGCAAGAATGGTTATATGTATAGAGAGATCCCCTAGATATACAGATACAATAGATGTTCATAGATATATTGACATTCTATTGATTCTTTGTTTTTGACTGAAAAAGCCCGTCGATCCAAATGAATCATTCTTCTGGTCTCTCTTCGCTCCCCACCCCGAAACTGACCCACGGCGCAGCGCCCATTCGCTTCGCGCGCGGGAAGGAAACAAAGTTCAGTTCATGAGACCGCAGCGCAACGGAGTGGAGAAACCGCGACACAAAGTTCCTTACCTTAGCTGGATCTCGCTGGTGCCACCTAAATGGTAGGTAGAACGAGCTCTTATTCGCCCCTAGCGAACCTGTATACTCTTGTCCTGTTGGGTATAAAGGACACGAGGAGCTGCCTTGGGTATCTCTGAGGACTTGTGCTAAGGGATTGTTTACTTCCTTGCTTCCCATCGTAATTGTCATTGTAGCACGTGTGAGTCACAAATGCGACATCAGAGGACTGGTCAGGGCTTTTAAAAACGGGACTTAAAGCATTTATTTCATTTCTACTCTACACTTGGGCGATTTGAGAGCTTCCAAAGAGAGGATTTCAACATAGCATTGTGAAGTAAGTAATTTTTATTCATACTTAGTTTAAATACATGTATATTAAGTAGATTAAACACCAAAAACTAGAATAAAACCAAAGGGTAGAGCTAGACTTAGGGTTTTAATAAAACTAAGATTTAACCACTAAATTTGTTATGAAATAAACTATAATTCATATATTATTGATCTTTAGGTCATAGAGAATGACTTTCTTCGAAAAATATCCGAATCCGGGCACGTGGGCCCTGGGTTGGAATTTAGGAAACTTGTGAAAAAGGTTGGTAAATCACTTAAAGAGTTAGAATTCAACCTTGTAAGCCTTTATTGACTAGTTCTTATTTTATTTAACTAGTTTGTGATCGTTCAGCTCCGAATTGAGGGCTTGGGCTTGTTCTTGATATTGGAAGTACGCTTTGGAGTGAGGTGAGTCTCTTTTTTAACCTTGTAAGAGGGAAATGTCCCCATAGGTATAATAATTAAGAACTACTAAATGCGAGGGTTACGGCGTATTTGGTGACGAGAGTCCGTGCGTAGCTACTACAGTATTAATTGTTTGGGTAGTGTAGGACCCACATCATGCCTAATTTAGGATGCTCTTCTATTTAAATGGCCAATATAATCATCTATGATATGGTAGAGACTTGAGATAAATAAAAAGAGAACATATGAACTTGTTGGACTTTGTAAGAGTTTTCTTGTATAGAAATGAGCCTTTGTGTGCATTCTTGTTGTTTTCTTGATATTTATGGAGCGGGCCTATCGCCTTGGTAAAAATAGATGCATCTATGGTTCGTGTTGTTCGACCCTCGACGTGATTGCGCATGATATATACATGTTGATGCTTAAACCTGGCATGCCTACTTGCTAAGTAATTGAAAAATGTCAATGGAAGCTGAAATAAGGTCAAGAATCTGACTATTGCTTTCATTATAACCTGTTAAAATATTGTAGCTTTCCATGCTTAGCATAGCACATTTATATTATATTATCTTGACACTAGTAAGTGTCAAATCGACCTCTCGTCTCTACTTCTTCGAGATTAGGCAGGATACTTACTGGGTACATATTGTTTATGTACTCATGCTACACTTCTGTACTTAAATATACAGGATCTGAGGCAGGTGGATCTGGTTATCATTCCAGTGTGCACCCGTGAGCGGACTTGGGACTTCTACGGTGAGCTGCTTTTCCTTTATGCCGACCCGCAGGCGAAGAAGTCTTTCCTTTGTACTTTTATTTTTTGTCTATCCTGATTCATGACCTAATATGGAATCGGGTTGTGACAACATTTCTCTAAGAGTCTTCATGCTTGTAATATAGAAATTAAAAGCACATTGCGCGTGTACCCTATCTTAATAAGTATATTTAAAAAAAATGCACACTAATATTAATTTTTTTATATTAAAATAAAAGTTAAAAAATATAAAATTCTAAAAGATGCAACCTAATTAGCAACTCAATAAAAGAAGAAATCTTGCTCTTACAGAATATATTCAAGTTAAGATTTATTCTAAATATAAGTTATTAGGCTTTCTTTTACGTATCAATAAAAAAAACTTTCAAAAATTTAAAGAAGTTTTTCTGAATTTTTTCTTAGGAAGTTATACATTCTTGAGTTTATTGTAGAAGATACAGACATGAATAATTTGGCAGAAGACATACTTTTCGTCATGCAAAATTCAAAATTTTTGAGGAAATTGAGTAAAACATGAAGAAGTTATACTTTAATGGCTCAACATTGTAATTGACAAAATTTTCATAATTAAATTCAATTTAATATATTATGATACATGTACAAACAAATCAAAAGCGATAACAAATAATCTTCATTATCTTTCCGTCCTCCCCAAATTTCAAAATAACTTTGCCACATCCTACAAGAAGAAGAAAAAAACAAACTCCAAATTAGTGACTTGGAAATTTTAGTCTCACCATCATTCTTTTGGGTGTCGTCTGAAATTCAGTAGCAAAAATACATGATGGTAACTAAAAAAAGGAACCAATATCAATGTAAGAAAAAATAAATATCAAACAAAGCACAATGAATCAAATTATACAAAACAGGTAAAGGACAAAACAAAAAAAATACTCTAAGCTATAAATTGACACCGGCGATAAATAGCTTTCACGTAAGCGAAAAGAAGAACATCGATGCAAATATTCTTTGAAGTACCATATTTAATCTCACCACCTATTTATCAATTTATATTTATACTATATTAAAAAGAGAGTAGTATATATCTATATTATATTAAAAGGAGAATAGTATACATTGTGGTTAAGTCAAGTGGCAAGCTAAAATGAAGCCACTTGTCAATTTTAAGACAATATCTATAATTATAAAGTATAAATTGAAACATAAGTAATGAAAATAGTTGAATGAATCTTATACATAATTTAGATAAATCTTAGATAAATTTAATCTATTATCTATATTTATATGTATATTTATATCCATATCTACTATATTTGGATCATATAATGATCAACTCATAGATTTTCTTCTATTTTTGGTAAGTAAAATTGTTTATTTCACAAACCAAGTATCTAAACTTTACAAATCTGTATCTTCAGGCACTTGGACATCATGCCCCAAGCCCTGTACTCTTCTTCTATCTACTTAACACAAAAAAGAACTAAAAAAAAACATATCTTCAAGGTACTATCAACAATAAATTATCACTTAGATCTCGGGTATGACTTCATTTCCTGTAATGTTGTATCTAACTTTCTGTACTTGCTGTCACAGTAATGTATCTCATGTGCTACTGCTCGCAGAACTTCTTCCTTCCTTCTGATTTTCTGCTGAAAAACTCTCATATTCCTCTCATGCCACATATGATATACACATACTACTAAACAAATCCTATACATGTGAGCGTTTGCAGTTTCCCCTTTACATTCATTTCAGCCCACGTTACTTCTTCAGCCCACCCTTTTGCTCTTCTTTTAATCCCTTGCCATCTTAGTATGATGGTCCGTATCTGCTTAGTCGTCGCACATCCAAAAATTAGGTGTTCAATAGTTTCAGAATCTTCCTCACACATAATGCATGAACTATCTTCCACTAGACTCCATTTAGCCACTCTATCTTGCGTCTGTAGCATGTCAGAAATAAGATGATTTTCCACCTGGGAATAGCATAGTTATTACATATTAGCCTTCTCCATGTGCATTTTTGAAATTCTCCTTGCAAATTTCTGTACATCATATGTATATTGAACTTAGCCATCTTTTTTATTTCCTCCTATTGTATCCCTACTTCCTCCATGAATTCTGCAGCCTTTAATATTTTCTGAACTATTCAAGATGCTTGCATTGGTTTACTCTTCCACAAGCTACTATTTTTTCGATAATAACAATGTATCCATTTCACCCACATTTTATCTTTTTTATTACAAATATTCCATAACAATTTACTCACAGCAGCCTTGTTCCACAACTGAATATCCATTATGTTCAAGCCCCCTGCTGTCTGAGGCAAGCAAATCCTGTCCCAAGCTATGAGTGCCCTGTGAAATACCTCAACTCCTCCAGTCCATATGAACCTCTTACATACACTCTCTATTATTTGTATCAACTTTTTTGGCAATGTAAATATCTGTGACCAAAAAGTTACAGATCTATATTATCTAGAAATATTTAAAACAATAGTAGAAAAAAATAAAAAATATAGAAATACGTAAATTGATATAACATAGGACTATCTATGTGACGACCCAAAGGGTCATCACCGTAATTCTCCCTTTCTTTGTGCTTCTGGGGACTTGAAAACCCCTTATTTATTTGTCTCGATTTGCATGCGCAGTCCGGGCGCAAAGCCGAAAATTTTATATGTGGAAATATTTGAATTCTGTATTAAAACTATGAATTTTGATAGTAATATTGCTATAGTTGACTTTGGTAAACGTTTTGGGTAAACGGACCTGGACCCATGATGTGAAGATCTCGGGGGGTCCGTAATGAAATTTGAGACCCGGGCGTATTCCCGAAATCGAAATCCGAGGTCCCAGGACCGAGTACGGAGCTTTTCTATGAAATTGTTTTTGAAAATGCTTAAGGAAATATGAAAATGAAAATTTGATCAAAAGTGATGGTATCGGGCTCGTATTTTGGTTCCGATGCCCGGTACAAGTCTAAAATGAGTGTTAAGCGCTATCTGTAAAGTTTGGTTGAAAACGAACGTCGTTTGACGTGTTTCGGACTAAAAGTGAAAAGTTTGAAACTTTTGAACTTTTAAATGAAAATCATGAGTTTTAGAGGTTGATTCTTTGATTTTGATGTTATTTTGGCGATTTGATCGCACGAGTAAGTTCGTAGGATGTTTTTGAGGTTGGGTGCATGTTTGGGTTGGAGCCCCGAGGGCTCGGGTGAGTTTTGGATAGGTGTTAGGCTCATTTGAAACATCTTTAACTGCTGGTGTCTGCAGTCTTCGCATTTGCGAAGACTTATTCGCAAATACGAACCTCCCCCTTTTTCCTGCTTCTTCGCAAATGCGAGAAATAATCTCGCAAATGCGACATTCCTTTGTTTGGCCAGAGTTCGCAAATGTGACTTCCTTCTCGCAATTTCAATCCCCCCTCTTTGCAACCAGACTTCACAAATGCGAAGTCAAATCTCGCAAATGCGACTACCACGCCTAAGCCATTGGTTCGCAAATGCGATGCCCGTACCATTTGTGCCTTCTTCGCATTTGCGACATCTGCAGCTGTGCAACTTATACTTAAATGATTTCAAGCTTCGCTTTTCATATTTTCAAAAACCCAAAATCTCCATAGGCGATCTCTCTCGAACCCCTTCGTCCCCAATCCACTTGTAGGTCAACTTTGACTTCTTTTCTCAATCCTTATCATCTTCTACCATGATTATTTCACTAAATCAAAGCTTTTATGGGATAAAAGTGAAGGTTTGGTTAGAAGTTAGGTTTTTTCGTATTTTGAGCTTTTGGACCTCGATTTGAGGTCCGATTTCAATTCTAATTATAGATATGAGCTCGTGGGGGAATGGGTAACCCGGTTTTGGTTCGAACATCGACTTTTGACCACGTGGGCTCGGGGCTTTTTGGGAACTTTTGAGTAAAACTTTGGGAATTTCATTCTTAGGCATTCAAATTGATTTAACTAGCATTTGTTGATACATTTGAGTAAATTGTGGTTAGATTCGACCGGTTTTGAGGCGAATTCGAGGAGTAAAGCTATTCTAGAAGCGTGAGTTGAGTTGGAAGCTTTCGAAGTAAGTGTTCGATCTAACTTTGGCTTGAGGGAATAGGATTAGGTTATTAATTGCTATGTGCTATGTGGAGTCGGTGTATAGGTATGGTGACAGTTACCTATGCGCCCAAGTCGAGCATGACCGTGTTGTCATTTTTATTAGAATTGTGAAAGAAGTGAACAATTGGGATAATTTCTTGTTATAAGAGCTATGAAGTGAAAGATGAGAAGTAAATGAACTAGAGATGAGTTGTTGGTATTTTTCCCTTGTCGGGACTTGTTGTTAAACTGTTTCCCTTGTCGGGACTTATTGTTAAATTGTTTCCCTTGCCGGGACTTGTTGTTGCATTGTTTTCCCTTGCCGGGATGGTTAATCTTGTTGTTTACTCCTTTTCCCATTAATTGTGATTATTGTTTGGGTGAGGAGGAGCGATACAGCACGATGGGTGATGCCGTGTACTTATTGATTTCCTCCACAAGATGGAGTGGTACTTATTGATTTCCTCCACAAGATGGAGTGGTACTTATTGATTTCCTCCACAAGATGGAGTGGTACTTATTGATTTCCTCCACAAGATGGAGTGGTACTTATTGATTTCCTCCACAAGATGGAGTGGTATTTATTGATTTCTTCCACAAGATGGAGTGGTATTTATTGATTTCCTCCACAAGATGGAGTGATATATATCGATTTCCTCCACAAGATGGAGTGGTATTTATTGATTTCCTCCACAAGATGGGGTGGTATATATTGATTTCCTCCACAAGATGGAGTGATATTTATTGATTTCCTCCACAAGATGGAGTGGTATTGATTGGGTGAGGACGAGAGTAAAAGCACGATGGGTGGTGCCGTGCAACGTGGTTTTATTGGTCTTACCTTACTGGTGTTCCTTATTCCGTTTTCCCTTTATTAGTTGTTGTTTCATTGGATTCTCTTATTTAAATTCTATCTATTCAGTTCCATCTCTTACTTGTAGAAGTTATAACTGAACTGCTATTTGCCTCAGCATGTCCCTCCCTTTTTATTGTTTAAAATCTTGTTTTCCTTTTCTGTTATCGTATATATTTGTACATGTTGTTTATGGTAGGTCCGGTTAGCCTCGTCACTACCTCTTCGAGGTTAGGCCGGACACTTACCAACACATGGGGTCGGTTGTGCTGATACTACACTTCTGTGCCTTTTTGTACACATGTCAGGACACACCCTACGGACCGCAACAGTAGTTAGGGGCGATCCTTCAGCCCAGAGACTCTGATGTAGTTTCGCTGGCGTTCGCGGGCCCTGAGTCTCTCTATCTTTTCTAGTTTGTTTCATTTGTATCAAATAGACTTCAGTTGTATTTCTTTCAGACTATTATTTTTAGTACTCTTTAGTTGTCCGTGAGCAGTGACATCAGATACTGGGTAGAGACAGGTTGTTAGTTTTCCGCATCTATTGTTATTGTTATTAAAAGACTTCCGCATGCTTTAATTAATTATTCTAGTATTTAATTGTTTTAAATATAAGGTTGTGAAAATGGTTATAAAGGTTGGCTTGCCTAGCTTCGATAGTAGGCTCCATCACGACTCCCGATGGTGGGTAAATCCGGGTCGTGACAATCTATACTTTGGAGTAAGTTAAAATATAAAATAAAATAAAATTTTACTTAAAATACTAAAGATTTATTGACTTTAAATATTTAAAATTCAAGCAACATAATAAGATCTTACATAAAATATATAAATTATATTAATGTAAAAAATTAAATAATCAGTAAAATATATTATAATAACAAGAATAATAAAGCCATATTAATATTGACAAATTCGGGCAACTGGATATTTTATACATAAATAAATATTTCTTATATAATTGGATAAATTTAACTTAAGAAGAACAAATTTTAACCACTTGGACAAAATTTAAAAATATTTACAAAATCTAATAAGAATTAATGCAAAATAAATTTGATCAAATTTAACTTAAATGTATAAATCAACTAATATTGACTTCTATTTTTATTGTAAATAGATTCCAAAACTTTCTTAAAATAAGAATTTTTATTTTAGAATTACTAACCACATGATCCCTTTTCTTATATATATATATATATATATATATATATATATATATATATATATATATATATATATATATATATATATATATATATATATATATAATAGTGGAATATTATGTAGAAATAAATGATAGTGGAATTATTGTTGTAAACATTTGAGATAAAATGTTGTTTATAAAGAAATATGATAAGAAATTGATCCACGTGACAATATAATAATATTAAGTATTAAATAATATAATAAAATGTAATAAAATAAGGCAAAATAAATTTGATCAAATTTAACTAAAGGTATGAATCAACTAATATTGACTTCTATTTTCATTGTAAATAGATTCCAGCACTTTTTAAAAATAAAAGTTTTTATTTTAGAATTACTAACCAAGTGATCCATTTTTTTTTGGTAATTAAAATCTTTGTATTAATCACCAAATGAGTTCTTTAAAAAGCTATAGGCAGCAAATACAGCTGACTATCCTCAGGTAGCAAAACACTAATCTACTACAAACTGAAATACTAGTCTAAATTGAAGACTAAACTCTAAGAGGACTCCGAGCATGGCATATATATGCTAGTTGTCTAAGAATCTGGCCACTGGAATAGGATGTGTTGTTAAACACTCTTGAGTTTCTTTCTAACCAAATGTGGTAGAGCATTTCAGCAAAAATCAACTTGATCAGATGAGCACGACCAGTTTTTCCTTTGGACTTGAGAATGATCCATTGTAATTGCTCCTCCCAATTCTGGTGAGTGACATAAGGAATGTTGAAACACTGAAAAATTTGACACCTTATTACTGCAGTAAAGGGACAAGAGAAAAACAAGTGATCTCTTGTTTCCTTATCCAGATGACATAATTCACATGTTGTATCCATCTTGAGCTTCCACTGTTCCATTCTGTCTTTTGTAGGCAATCTGTCCTGTACTATCAGCCAAAGGTTGAAAACAGCCTTTGATCTAGCATGGTTTTGGATAGTTAGGTTCTTCCATACAACCCTTGGTAATTGGCCAATCTGTAGTAAATACAGCTGCCTTATAGAACAAGCAGACTGGTGTACCAAATTATACTGTTGCAATGCAACAGTAGCAGTTATAATCTTCCTAACCATCCAACTAGCTTGGTTAGGAATGATTAAAGACTCCAACTGTTGTTGTTTTATATAAACTGTATGAATCCATTTACCCATAACACATCCTTCTTTTTGGACAAATCCCACCCTAACTTTGTGATGGCAGCTTTGTTCCACATTTGCAGGTTCATGATATTCAATCCACCAGCAGATTTAGGTAAGCAGATCCTTTCCCAGGCTACATATGATTTTTTTTGTTATAATAGCTGAACCTGTCCAGATATAAGATCTACAAACTGCATTCAGCATCTTTATAAAATGCATTTTCTTCCATTTCATATATATTTTCTTTTTAGAATATTATGTATTGAATAATATAATAGAAAAATTGAGGAACAAATAGAGAAAAAAATAAAAAAATTTATCATACAAAAGAAAAAGGATAAAATTTATTTAAATTTGAGATGATAAAATGTTGCTTAAGTATAATAAAAAATAGTATACATGTGCATAAAGTCACATAACTAAAGTCTATAGATAAAAACAATGTAAATAATAACTAATATAAATAAATTAGAGATCATGTGAGGATATTTATATTAAGAATTACTTTAAAAAAAATAAAACAATGCAAATATGCAAACTCAAAAATATTATTAATTAATTTAAATAATTTAAAAAATTTCAAACAATAGTTTAAAAATAAAATAAATATTTAATTTAATATAAAAAATATATACCTATCTATATTATATTAAAAAATAACAGTGGATAACAATATTAAATAAAGTGTAAAGTTATTAAAAAATCACATGAAAATGTGATAATATTACATATTAGATGACATTTAAGAAGAAATAAGAATAATAATTAAAATTTAAAAAATTATATTAAAAAAATTATTTAAATTTTAGATTAGAAAGTTCTTAAAATTATGATAAGAACACTTAAAATATGGATATGACCACAAAATTGAAGTCTTGCTAGATAAAGAAAAACAAAACTTTGATACCAAATTAACTATTTAAACATATTAAATAAATATCTCATGTAGGTAATTTTATTAATAAAAATTAAAAGCTAAATTTGTATCTTGAAACTAAAAGAGAAAGAAAATTTAATTGCACATAATACCAAAATAATTATGTGAAAATTCAACTAAGTTTGAAACATTATAAAGGAACTTATTTATTAAGTTTTAGACTAATTCAAAGCACTATTTTAAAATAAGACGTGATATTATTTTGAGTTTGGGTCAAATATTTGTGTAAAAGCTAATTAAAGTTTTTAGTAGGGAAAAGAGTATATAAAGGAAAATAGAATAGTGCAATAATACTTATATTTTAAATTTATTTAAAAATATATATAAATTAAATTATTAAATAATAGTAAAAAATATTATTGATAGATTTGAATGATGAAAGAGTTATGAGTAAGAGGATGATAGTATAAATGTATTAAATTTCAAGAATAAAAGTTTACATTTATTGATGATTATTAATAGGGTAATAAGTAGTATATTAAGTTAATTTATAAGCTAATAAATGTTCACATTACAGTATAACAATATTAAGTAATAAATATTGCAATAACTATAAGCAAAGAAAAAAAAGAAAAATTATATTTAAAAATGTAGAAGGATAAGACTTATTTCAATTTGAGATGAAAAATAAAATGGTAGTAAGAATTTTTCAAATATAATATAATTTAATATGCTCAAACAAGACATGTCATAATATTACATGTTAAGTATTCTTTAATATTGACCGTAAAATAAAATACAAGTGCCAACATCACAGGGTTGTATTATTACAGTATAAAAAAAAGAAAACAAGTTATCCACTATGAGATTTGAGAAATGGTTTCATGTTCTGCTTCTTAATTAAATATCTAATAATTATTTACAATTTTCATATAGAAGGTTTAATTTTAAGATTATTTGCACATAATTCAAATAATCCAAATCAAAATTTGATATAGTTTATACCGCACATTGCGCATGTACTAAAACTAGTTATATTAAAGGGAGAATAGTTTGCAATGTAGTTTATCAAGTGGCAAGCTAAAATGAAGCTACTTGGCAATTTTAAGACAACATAAAAAGTTTGGATTATATATGGAAAAATATTTTTTTTTGGTAATTAAATCTTTTATATTAATCACCAAAGGTATCTCTTTACAAAACCATAGTGCAGCTACACACAGCTGACTATCATCTAAAAGAACTAACTGACATCTACATTTACTATACCTATAATTCTAATTACAGAAGAGAATGCAGAAGGTGTTCACTAACTTTAGAGGGGCTCCTAACATGACATATATAAGCTATGCTTCTGAGTAACTGTCCACTGGTACAGGATGTGTTGTTGAACAATCTTGAGTTTCTCTCTAGCCAAATATTATAAAACATTTCAGCAAATACCATTTTGATCATTTGAGCTCGACCTGATCTCCCTTTAGATTTGGTTATAACCCACTGTATGTATTGCTCCCAATTCTGGTAATTGGCTTCTGTTACTCCAAGCCACTGCAAAGTTTGGTGTCTCAGCAAAGCAGTGAATGAACATGAGAAGAACAGATGATCCCTACTCTCCTTGTCTTGGTGGCATAATGTGCAAGTGTTGTCCACATTGAATTTCCACTGTTCCAGTCTATCCATGGTAGGCAACATATTCTGTAGAATCAGCCAGAGGTTGAAGACTGCCTTAGGTCTAGCATAGTTTTGGATAGTTAGATTCTTCCACACTACTCTTGGTAACTGCCCAATCTGTTGCAAGTAAAGCTTCTTGATAGAGTAAGCTGGTTGTTGCAGTATCTGTGAGTGTAGCAATGTAACAGTAGAAGCAATGATCTTCCTAACCATCCAACTGGCTTGGTTAGGAATAGTTAAGGACTGTAATTGTTGTTGTTTTATGTAGACAGCATGTATCCATTTCACCAATAGAGCATCTTTCTTATTGGCCAGATCCCACCCAAGTTTGTAGATTGAAGCTTTGTTCCATAATAACAGATTCATAACATTTAAAACCCCAGCAGATTTAGGCAGGCAGACTTTATCCCAGGCTATATATGATTTTTTTGATATGTTGGCTGATCCTGTCCAAACATAGGATCTACATACAGCATCCAGCATCTTTAATATTTTGGAAGGAATAAGGAAAAGCTGAGCCCAGTATGCTTGTATACCAAAAATGACAGATTGTACCAGCTGAAATCTCCCTGCATAGGATAGTTTCCTAGCAGTCCAGGATGTAATCCTGGCAGTAACCTTATCCACCAATGGTTGCCATTGTAGTAATGACATCTTCTTGGCTGATAAGGGAACTCCCAAGTACTTGAAGGGTAATTCTCCATATACATAACCAAGATGATTGATAATGTGTTGCTGTACATCAGGAGAAACTCCTCCAAAATAGACAGAGCTTTTACTCAGGTTAGCAGTCATACCAGAAGATTCAGTGAACTGGGAGAAGTATCTGAACATGGTTGTCACTGCCTTCAAATCTCCTTTGGCAAATAACAATAAGTCATCTGCAAAGCTAAGATGGGTGATATTTAACCTCTTGCAACCAGGATGAAATAAGAAATCTGGATCCTTCTTCAGTTCCACAAGAGCCCTGCTAAGATATTCCATCACTATAACAAATAGGAAGGGAGAGACTGGATCACCTTGTCTCAGACCTTTAGCTGCTTGAAAGGGTTCAGTAGTTTCCCCATTAAACATGATTGTATAGCTCACTGTTTGGACACATTCCATAATCCACCTTATAAACCTGCCTGGAAAGTGTAAGGATTCCATCACTTGTTGCAAAAAGATCCACTCCACAGAGTCATAAGCCTTCTGTAAGTCTATTTTGATCATGCATCTAGGGGATACATGGGTTCTAGCATAGTGCTTGATCAGTTCATGTGCTAAGATAACATTGTCAGCAACCCTCCTTCCTGGAATGAAGCCTGC
The DNA here is from genome assembly GCA_034376525.1 of Nicotiana benthamiana. Lineage (NCBI taxonomy): Eukaryota > Viridiplantae > Streptophyta > Magnoliopsida > Solanales > Solanaceae > Nicotiana > Nicotiana benthamiana. The sequence continues at coordinate 22,807,422 of CM067324.1, read as the reverse complement.
CTGGGAATTACAGATGATACTAGCCATGCATTTCTGTAATCTGTTGGCCAGTATCTTAGATATAATTTTATATAAAACTGAGCAGCAAGCAATTGGTCGAAATTCCTTAACTGACTGTGGGTTAGGGACTTTAGGAATCAGTGTAAGGGAGGCACAATTAACTGGTTTATACATTTTACCTGATTGAAAGAAATCTAGAACTGCTCTGGTAATCTGATCACCAGTGATTCCCCAGGACTGTTTAAAGAAAACAGCATTATAACCATCTATCCCTGGTGCTTTGTTATCACCAATGGATTTTAGGCTATCTAGAACTTCATCAGTAGTTACATCTGCAACTAGCTGCTACTGCTGGTTGTGGTTAAGTTTTGGACCATTATCCATATATGCCCTATTGATTGCTGGTAGAGCTACAGCTGAAGAACCCATCAAGGACTTATAAAAGTTCTTGATTTCATCTCTAATGTCGTCTGGATTGGTGAGTTTGATGCCTCCTGCAGTAACCAGTTCAGTAATACTTTTGTACTGATTCCTTTCTTTTAACATTGGATGAAAATACTTGTTGTTTGAGTCTCCCAATTGTATCCATTTAGCTCTGGATTTCTGTTGGAGAATACTTTATTCAATCAATGACCACTTCTCCAGCTTCAATAGCAGATCCTTCTCTTTAGACTGCAAGTCATCAGCATATTGTAAACTCATCTGGTGTTGGATGATTTTTAATTCCTCCCTGCTAGATTCAATTCTCTGATCTGGTGTTGGATGATTTTTAATTCCTCCCTGCTAGATTCAATTCTCTGTGAAATGTTCTTAAATTCTCTAACATTTAGAGATTTTAGAACAGGTTTAAGTGCTTTGAGATTATTCCATATCATCTTAAGAGTACCCTGATCTGGACTCCTCCAATGTGTCCTTATGATGTGATGGAATTCCTTGTGATTAGCCCATGCATTATAGAATCTGAAGGGAGCCTTCCTGACAGTAATATCTTCCTTCATAGTCAACACCATTGGATTATGATTAGAGATTAGAGGAGGGTCATACATTGTCTGTACATGACTCTATTTAACCATCCAGTCATAGTTTCCAAAAATTCTATCCAATATACTACAGACTCTCTCATTTCCAGTTTGTTTATTGGTCCATGTGAAGAAATCCCCTTTCCAAGGGAGTTCTGATAATTCAGCTAGTTGGATGCATTGAGTAAAGTCCTGAGTTTCAGCTTGCTTGACTTGGGTACATGACTGTCTGTCATTAACAGACAACACAGCATTGAAGTCACCTGAAACCAACCAAGGATCAGTAATACCAGTAGCAAGGTTTTGTATGTGCTGCCACATTGTTCTTCTTTGATCCAGACCATTGGAACCATAAACCACAGTGAGCAGGCAGATCAGATCCCCAACAGGAGTGTGAACACTGCAATGAAGAAATTGGCCATCCTCCTGAGTTTTTGTGACATGGATCTTCTGAGGGTCCCATAAAATCCAGATTCTACCCCTTGGAGAGTCTCTGTAGTTAGCTAGCATACTCCAACATGGAGCCACCAGATTAGAAATTCTTCCTGCATTATTCTCCTTTACTTTTGTTTCTACCAAACTAACAAGACTAAATTTATTCTGTCTAAAGTAATCTTTTGCTTCTTTCTGTTTATATCTCTTATTGATCCCTCTAATATTCCAAACTACCAACTTCATTTTGTAAAGCTAGGACCCCCTTCATCAGGGGGTTGAACTGTTCTATTGGCTGACACAACTTGAAATCTATTACTCAATACCACTGGGGATAATGGGGGAAAATTTGCAAGGTTGAAAACTGGAGATTGCACCTGTTTGCCCTTCTCTACCAAAGTGAAGCCTTCAGTGCTTTCCAAAGGACCAGCATCCTTAGGAGGTATTACATTCTGCCTTGGTACTACCTGTTGGATGGGGTTCTCCATGGGTTGTAAATCTGATTGAATTGGTACCTTAACTCTCCACTCCTGGGCAATTTTAGGCTTATGTGTAGGTTGGGGGGGTTTAGGTATGGACGAGCAGTTATGACCTACCATGAGGCACTTCTCACAGTATGTTGGCTTCCAGTCATATGTCACTTCCTGTACAAATTTCTTACCATTAGGATCAATAATCTCAATCTCACTTGGCAAAGGCTATGGAAAAATATTTAATGAAGTAGTAGTCCAAGTTTTTCTATAGGTATCTTTAATTATATTTGTGTATAATTCAGTCATGGTAGGTATACTTTTTTTAACAAGAATCAATTAAAATTTTGTTGAAAATCTTATACACTAATTTTAAGTTGAAATAATAATTTTTTATTTTGTACAAGTTTTGTATCTAACTTTATTTGTAAACAATATACATTATAATAGGTATTTTTAATTAAATTTTGTGCATAATTCAGTTATGGTAGGTATTCTTTTTTAAGAAAAAAATATTTAAATAAACATTTTTTTATCTTACAAAATTGATAGTTCATATCTAACGATCCCTCACTATTGAAAAAATATTTATTATAAATTTTACTTTAGAGCTAAGAATATGTTTTTTAGAAACATCTATAATATATTAGAAGGAGAATAATTTGTAATGTGGTTAAGCCAAGTGGCAAGCAAAAACGAAGCTACTTGGCAATCTTAAGACAACATAAAAAATTTAGATTATAAATGAAAAAATATTTAGTGAATTAGTAGTCCAAGATTTTCTATAGTTATCTTTAATTAAATTTGCATATAATTCAATTATGGTAGGTATCCTTTTTTGAACAAGAATCAATTAAAATTCCGTTGAAAATCTTATACACTAATTTTAAGTTGAAATAATAATTCTTTATTTTGTACAAGTTTTGTATCTAACCTTATTTGTGAACAATATATATTATTATAGGTATGTTTAATTAAATTTTGTGTATAATTCAGTTATGGTAGGTATTTTTTTTTAAAACGATATTTAAATAAACAATTTATATCTTACAAAATTGATAGTTCATATCTAACGATCCCTTACTATTGAAAAAATATTTATTATAAACTTTACTTTAGAGGTAAAAATATTTTTTTTAGAAAAATGTGATGTAATTAAATTATTGGATTTCAAATGTTTGTTAATGCATACTTTATATGATGAGGTTTAAATTTATTAAAATGAATCTTGCAAATATTCTGAAAAATAACTTTTAAGGAAAAAAGACTCCTAAACTACCGTATCTCTGACATATCTTTTAGATATTATTCTTAACGAAAAATAGAATTAAATAAATCACTCAGATGATTAATTAAGAATAACAAGTTAATCAACCACGTCAAACGGTGTGATATGAAAGAGTTAAAGTAAAAGTTAATAAACATTATAATTGTTATGAAATCTCCTATTTAAGGTGAATGTCTATAATTAGAGAGATTCTAGAGTTCTATTCTTGGTAGACAAATCATCCCCCTCCCTATAAATAAAGGGGTCTTCTACCATTGTAAATCACTCCTAACATTCTCTAAGTATCAATAAGAAGAACTCTCTCTACTCTTCTCTCTATTTGCTCTTACTCTTGAGTTATTGTTCTTGTTCTTATATTATTTCATAACACGTTATCAGCACGAGTCTCTAACCAATTGAATTTAATATTCAGCAATTAAGCTTCTTGTGTTTGTTTTCTTATGTTGTCTTGACGGATGAATCGTTATGATGGGGTTTGTGAAATTTGATGTCTACTGTTGCAAAGGGTGTCAAAAGAAGTTGAAGAAATAGTTAACAAAAGTCGAAGGTGGCCAGCAATAGATTATGCACGGTTAAATCACGGTACTGTTTCTTTCTTCAATTACTTGAAACCGGAAACGGCAGCTTCGCGGTGGAATCGCGTCGGCTTAAATGCTTCCAAGAAGTTATTGGTATACCTTAAAGGTAAGTAACTTACTTTTCCCTTTCAAATTCTTGAAATTCTATAATTTGATTTTATATACAAACATAGACAACAAAGTTTGATTATAACTCTAAAGAAATTTGTAAGAAATTATAACCACACGAAGTGGTAAAATCTCTATGTCCTGCCATGATTAAATTCATGTATGATTGTGGGCAAATAATTGAAAATCCGTCCCATTGAATTTGCTCCATTCCCTTTAGAGAATGTGGTAGCAGTATATGATAAGTCTGAAAGAAGACTAAAATATTACCATGAAGGTATCAATGAATGTGGACGTAGCAAAGAATTCCGTCCAATTGAATTTGCTCTATTCCCTTTAGAGAATGTGGTAGCAGTATGTGATAAGTCTGAAAGAAGACTAATTACCGTAAAGGTATCAATGGATGTGGACATGGCAATAGACGAAGTTATAATCGTCATTATTGTGGTAATGAGAACAATAAGGATTCTCAAAATAATCTTTCACTTTATGAAAGTAATATTTGACATGAGATTGTGTAAAGCACATGATTATGATCCATTCCCTGAAGTGAATGTGATAATTGTAATAGAGCCCGTAAGTATGAACACGCTCTTGATGTAAATTTGTTTTATGTCTGACATTATAAAAAGAAAGTTCGTTGCCCTTGAAATTTCGGGCAAGAACTATATGACATGGGTGTTGGATGCTGAAATCCACTTAGATGCTATGGGTCTCGGAGACACCATCAAAGATAGAGAAAAAGCATCCACCCAAGAATGTGCGAAGGCCTTGATTTTCTTGCGCCATCACCTTGATGAAGGTTTGAAGATTGAATATCTCACCGTCAAGGATCCACATATCTTGTGGAATGGCTTAAAGAAGAGATACGACAACCTGAAGTTGGTCACTCTGCCACAAGCACGATACGATAAGCACCCAAAAGCAAATAGTTTATAAACTATATATTATCGTTGCGGTGAAAACGGGCACTGGTCAAAGGCTTGCCGTATACCATGACTTTTGGTTGACCTTTATCAAGCATCTCGAAAGAGTAAACGCCCTGAAACAAATTTTGTCTCTGACGACAACTTTGACATCACCCACTTGGATGTGGCAGACTTCTTTGAGCAACCCGAGGGGAAGATAGACCACCTAATCGGTGATGGATCCGTGATGAAAGAAGATGGAGCTATTTGATTTTATTTTACTTGTTTGTATTAGTGAATGAATAAACTAATAGCCATTAGTATTAGCTCGTATTAGTTAGTTCATGATATAATGTTAGTATTAGTTCTTTAGAATGTATCAATATGCTCAAATATCAATAATATTTTTACTTTCCAGTAGAGGTAATCGACTAACCTGAAAAACTAGTCGGTTATCTCATATTTCGCATAAAAACTGCAAAACAATCGATTGTTGATCATCAACAATCGATTGTCTTTAAAACAGTGTGTCTGGAATTTTTCAAAAACAGTCAACAATCGATTGTCAATGTTTAACAATCGATTGTCGTTAGACAGTAATCTGGAATTTTTCAAAAATCATCCACAATCGATTGTCTTTGTCTAACAATCGATTGTCGTTAGACAGTAATCTGGAATTTTTCAAAAATCATCCACAATCGATTGTCTATGTCTAACAATCGATTGTCGTTATACAGTGAGGTCTGGAATTTTTCAAAAATAGCCAACAATCGATTGTCTATACATAACAATCGATTGTCTTAAGACAGTGTGATCTGAAGTTTTTCAAAAATAACAAATAATCGATTGTGTGTGTTTAACAATCGATTTTCTATGTTCAAACAATCGATTGTGTGTGTTTAATAATCGATTGTCTTATGAAAAACGCTGAAAATTTTCAAACTGCAAAGTAATCAATTATGGATAACATATCTGATTTTGTTAGTCAACTGTTAGCAGCAGATTTTGAAAATATTATGTGACACAAAAGAATTGAAGTTGTTTATTCTCATGTTCGTATATTTTCTTTTATATGTCAAACCATGGGAAGTAAATTGATTGAAGGCTCCGGAAGAGCAACTGTAACTCTGCCGAAAGGCATGACGTTTATCTTAGAGAATGCAATATTCTCCTCCAAGTCTAAGAAGAACTTGTTGAGTTTTAATGATATCAATGTTCTCCTCCAAGTTTAAAAGGAACTTGTTGAGTTTTGAGAATCCATTTTAGAGAATGCAATGTTCTCCTCCAAGTCTAAAAGGAACTTGTTGAGTTTTAAAGATATCATTCAAAATGGATATCATATTGAGACAATAGATGAGAATAATCTTGAATTCTTCATGAAAACGAGGCTGCCCATTTCGGTTTGGGTTCACGCCATTTTGCATGCAGCAATGCTAGTTCGTCGGCTGCCCACTTTGGTTTGGGTTCATGCCATTTTGCATGCAGCATTTTAGTTTGTCGGCTGCCCACTTCGGTTTGGGGTCACGCCATTTTGCATACATCAATGCTAGTTCGTCTCTGACTGACGAATTAACACAAATATTCCCCGTTGCAATTGGTTTTGGGTCATGGACCCAATATATCCCATTTAAGAATTTTTTGATGCGCAGTATATGTGCCTTTAGCACCGCCATCCCGCACCAAAATGGGTCTGCAAAGAAGGTTAGGAATATATGTTGAGGTTGAATCGCCCTCCATTATTCGCTACCTCGAAACATTGACAGGCGACTTGTTTACTGCACGATTTGCAGACTGTCGATTTGATGAGACACTTTTCCCAAAATTAGGGGGAGAAGTTGGTGAAACCAAACGGGAAATTTTGTGGAAAAATGCATCATTATCTCATCTTGATCCACACACCTCTATTTGTGAGAAAGAGGCACAAAAGATTATCCATTTGGTCACGTACCTATTGTATGCCAAAGTATTTTGGAAATATGACTATTAAAGGACAACGATAATGCAAGAAACATATCTTGCATATAAGTTTGACATGACCATAATGGTATAACTTTCTCTTTAAGAAAGATATTCACCACATGGATGTTGATGAATTTGTGGTAGTACAAAATTAATTGAGAGCTCTAGAAGAGCCAATTATTACTATGTTGGAGAAACACAATTGAGTATTGTGCTGTAGTAAGTCTCAAAGAAACTTATTCAGTTTCCAAAGTACACGCGAAAGCGATTGATTATATTGAGACTATAAATAAAGGAAGGCTTTGATATCTCCTATTACTACAACTTGTAGCGGGGTAATTTGTATATGAAAAGCTACCCGCTTTGTTCTCCAATTTGTACTACACAAACGAAATAATGCCACAATAAAGTGGATATCTATTGGTATAAAACCCATGTCATAATAAACCTGAAGTTTATTGATAAGTGCACATGTCATGGTGTAAATTTGAAGTTTACCAGTATTGATAATTTATTCAGTTGGCATTCGTGTTAGCCATCTCACTTTAAGTATGATGTGCAAATTCACATAGGTGATATCAAAGAACTAGAAAGTTCTTTACGAATTCTCTTGTATCACTTGTTCTCATTAATGAACTGACCAACTAAAGAGTTCGGGTTGAAGCCCATAAATTCTGGAAATATCAAAGGTGAATATGGGCCCATTCACCTGCCATGTATACCACATATGATGCATCTATGATATGGTTACATGCGCAATTGTTATTGACCCGCAGCCTGGCCGGTGCTTGCGAGGTAAATTGCTCAGTAATCTAACTTCGAGCATAATTTCCAGATTCTCTACTCAAGACAGTTCATCTTGATAAGTTGGTTTAATCAAAGTTGGTTTAGCAAGATAATTATTGAGTACTTCCACTTAATAGCTAAACTGTTTCTTATGAGAACAAAGTTATATATATCAGTTTGATATAAGTTGTATACGAGAGTATATTCTCCCCTCACAAGTGGTTCAGGGTCAGGAACCAAATAATTTCATCTTATTATTAATGTGCCGTGTATATTGACATGATAATGCACAAAGATGATTTCCCAAAGTTGAGGAAACAAGTTAGCTTTTCTAACATGAGGGGGAGACATGATAAACACTTGAGAAAATGTTACATGGGATGAATTATCATTTGTATATGTATATACCCGAATATCATGATATGAACCTGAAGTTCATAAAAGGGATAATTCAATTGCAACATATTGCAAAGCATGCTATACGCATTTGCTGACCCAAAGAAAGTAACTAAATGGAAGAGATACAATTCAAGAAGAATTGATTCCATATGAAAGACATGTAGTTTTGAACCTATAGTTCAAATGCTTGAAAGTATAAAGTCAAAGGTATGTATAGTCAGTTTTCGATATCTTATTTGTCTAGCATGACATGGAAAACTTGATATGCATCTAAAGTCTATTATATGGCTTATATGACTTAACTTGAAAGATTTAAGTTGCTTGAAGCATATGCAATTCTTGGTCTTGAAGTACCACATCCTAAGTACAATTTGTGTACATATGAATCTTGCTATAACTATAAGCATGATGGCATTGAGAATGCATCTATGGAGATATTGAAGAGTTATTCCACGACATTATATGAAGATGTTCATATCTATCAAGAATGATGATTTCAAGGTGCGGAATATTTATTCAAGTCAATATGGTTGGTTTGTCAAACGTCTACCAAAGATCGTTTTGAAGATGATGCACAAGATTGAAATGCAAATGCTCAAGGATATAAATTGATGTACTCATTAGGGGGAGTTAATGTGCGTTGCACTCTTTTTCCCTTACAAGGTTTTGTCCCACTGGGTTTTCCTTGCGAGGTTTTTAACGAGGCAACCAATAGGCGCATATTCAAACATGTGTACTCTTTTTCCTTTCTTTTATTTTTCCCATTGGGTTTTGGTTTTAAGGTTTTAACGAGGCACATTGTTGAATAGACATTCAAGGGGGAGTGTTATGAAATCTCCTATTTAAGGTGAATGTCTATAATTAGAGAGATTCTAGAGTTCTATTCTTGGTAGACAAATCATCCCCCTCCCTATAAATAAAGGGGTCTTCTACCATTGTAAATCACTCCTAACATTCTCTAAGTATCAATAAGAAGAACTCTCTCTACTCTTCTCTCTATTTGCTCTTACTCTTGAGTTATTGTTCTTGTTCTTATATTATTTCATAACAATAATAAAAATATTGAATTTAGATTAAAAAATATTTAATTGAGATAAAAAAATTTAAATTGAAAGATAAAAGTTTTTGAATTGAAATCTTAAATCTTGAATTGAAAGATAATCATTTTTTGTATTAAGATTCAAAAATCAAGTTTGATTTAAAGAAGCATTATGATACTATTAAAAACAATTGCATATCTTATTGATTTTTCTTCGTGCTTCATTGTTGTTGGATTTTCTTTTATGAATCAAGAACTGTAAATGTATAAATATAGTATTCATATACTGTGTGTCTTTATTTGTTAGAAATGTGATACTATATGATATATTATAGGAATATGCTATTATCTGAATATTCTTAGGGGAGATTTTAGGGAGTATGAGCTTAAACTCATGTACACGTACTCTTCTTCCTGGGAAAGAGAAATCAAGTCCGATCTATATAAAAGTTGTGCAATCTCCAATGTATTATTTGTTCCATTGAAGCAGTAGTAGTACGGTGAATTCTCCTTTTTTTCTTATTTATGAAGCTTTAAAAAAAATTCTATAACCATGATATGATATTGTTTTTAATGTTTAATTCATTCATTTTCCATAAGTATATCATAATTTCTTAAAAGTAATTAGTATGATTTTCTGATGAATTTAAATATTATAAGGTTCATCAAGTTGATATAAAAATGAAGGCATTAAATATTGTTCATAATTGGATAATGTGTATGCATTATATGTAATTACAGATAATTATTGTATTTAAATTTTCAGTCAAATACTTTATAATATCATCTATCGTTTATTTTGACTATTTTGGTTTCAATAGGCTTCCTGTTTGGTTAAAGAACATAGAAAATACTCTTTAGAATATCTATAAATAAGTAATAGCTACAACTGTTAAATTTTAAAGAATCCATTCTTTGTATGGTAATTATCTTAATTGATTGGATCCACTTCATGCATTGTTCTTTAAAATAGAGCACCAAAGACCAAAACAACTTTTTTATAATATAAGTTGATATTGATTATCTCCGAAGTTATTTTCTCATTAGTGAATGCTTTGAAAGAACATGATTTGAAATGGTATATATGTCTAGAAATGATATCGAATTGAAATGTACTTCCTCTTTACTATGACTTAATTCTCATTTGCGTATTTTCAAATTTTTTTGATGCACTTTTTTTTGCTTTTGCAAATAATAGAAGATGTTATTTGTATGGTATGCCAGGAATATAATTACTCAATTTTTTACTACTTTTTTTTATTTAAATAATAATAATAATTTAACAGTTACAAAATTATTGAACATTTAGAAAAATGAAGGTCATATTACTTTTAAACAATAATTATTTTGTGTTCTGTCATAGCTAAACCTAATTTTATTCATCTTTTTACTATTTTTTTTTCCTTCTCAACCGATTGAATTTTACAGAATCAATAAATTCCTAGCTATAAAATAAGAGTATGAAAATAAATTAATTTTAAGAGTTAGACCAAGTATTACAAAATGCAACAACGAACTAACATGGTTTAAAAGGTTGAAAGAATAATACTTATTTTAGTTTGAGATGAGAAATTATTTTTAATTTTTGAAGAGCAACGATATACAATAAATAATCTTACATATATCAAATCTCATTAAGTAAAGTCAATAATACAAAACAAGGCACATAAATTTTATAAATAAATAAAGTAGGAAATACAAGATTTATTTATATATTAAATATTATAAGAAAATTTAACAATATAAGAAACTAAAAAATTATAAAATTAGGAGGAATAAAAATTTATATTAATATATAAATGGACTAATGGACAAGGATACTAACGCATTAATAAAAACTTTTATATCTATGTAATAATATGAAATAGCCGATAATGTAATCAATTAAAATAATAAATAGAAAGTTAATTAAAGCTATATAATTAGTTTCCTTTAATTTTATTATTATATTTTTGGTTACACTGCATTAAAGATACAAAATAACAATTGATAATTTTATTAGAATAATATGTTTAATATTTTTTAATGTTATTCATGCATCGCGCGGGTTCTAATACTAGTATCTATATTATATTAAAAGGAAAGTAGTATGCATTGTGGTCAAGCCAAGTGGCACGTTAAAATGAAGCCATTTGGCAATTGTAAGACAATATCTATAATTGTAAAGTATAAATGGAAACATAATTAATGGAAGTAGTTGAATGAATCTTATACTAATTTAGATAGATCTTAGATAAATTTAATCTATTATATATATATATATATATATATATATATATATATATATATATATATATATATATCCATTCTACTATATTTAGATCATATAATGATCTGCTAATAGATTTTCTTCCATATTAGCTAGAATATGGAGGTAAAAAGTTAATTTAAAAACTATAGTAGAAAAAAATAAAAAATATAGAAAGACGTAAACTGAGATAACATAGGACTATCATATGGAGTACGTTAATACATAAAATAAAATAAAAATGTACTTAAGATATTAAAGATTTATTGACTTTAAATATTAAAAAATTCAAGCAACAAAAAATCTTACATATATAAATTATATACAACATAAAAAATTAAATAGTCAGTAAAGTATATTTAATAACAAGAATAATAAAGTCATATTAATATTGATAAATTGGGCAAATGGATATTTTATACATAAATAATATTTCTTATATGATTAGATAAATTTAATTTAAGAAGAACAAATCTTAACCACCCAGACAAAATTTAAAAATATTTACAAAATCTAATAAAAATTAAGGCAAATCAAATTAGATCAAATTTAACTTAAATGTATAAATCAACTAATATTGACTTCTATTTTCATTATAAATAGATTCCAAAACTTTCTAAAAATAAGAATTTTTATTTTAGAATTACTAACCACATGATCCCTATTCTTCCATTTTTTTTAGTAATTAAGAATTTTATTAATCACCAAAGATGTTGCAATATACTATCATAGTCCAGCTTATACGCAACAGACTATCTCATCTTATCTGTTTAACCACAACTAACCCTATAACTATACATTAACTATATTTGCAAGAGAAATTGCTTCATCTGTTGTCTAACTTTAGGAGTTCCTCTAACATTACAAATATAGGCTAGTTCCCTGAGTAAAGTATCGCTGCTGTGAAAGGCATTCTCAAATATCCGCGAGTTTCTCTCCAGCCACAAAGCATAGCATAGTTCTGTAGTCACCATTTTGAAAATGTTAGCTCTACAAGACTTTCCTTTAGCTTTGCTAATTATACACTGGAAGTACTGGTCCCAGTTCTGCATTCTGGGATGGTCCTCTTTAATCCAGGTCAGTGTTTGCTCCCTTAAATATGTTGAATATGGACATGTAAGGAATATATGTTCTCTGGATTCTGCATGCTTTTGGCACAACACACATTTCTGGTCAACATTAATTCCCCAATATATTATCCTATCCTTGGTTGGAAGTCTGTCATGGAGTGCTAACCATAAGTTGAACACAGCTCTGGGTCTGGCATAGTTCTGAACAGTTAAGTTCTTCCAAGGGACTCTCGGCAAATGATCAATCTGTAGTAGATAAATTTGTCTAATGGAGCACACTTGCATATTAAGGCCTTGGTGTTATTGCAGCACATCTCTTGCTGCTATGATCTTTCTAACCATCCAACTAGCTTGTCTGGGAATAGGCATGTTCTCCAATTGGTGCAGCTTCATATAGACAACATGAATCCATTTTACCTACAGCCTATCTTTCTTGTGAGCCAAATCCCAGCAGAGTTTAGCAATTGCAGCCTTGTTCCACAGAGATAAGTTAATAAGATTCAATCCACCAGCTGATTTAGGAATACACATTTTTTCCCAAGATATATAAGCTTTTTTAGTGATGACATTTGATCCAGACCGGATGAAGCTTCTATAGATTGCTTCAATTAGCTTCAGTATTTTAGTTGGGATGATGAAGAGTTGAGCCCAGTATGCCTATATTCCAAATACCACATATTGGACAAGTTGCAGCCTCCCAACATATGACAGTTTATTGGCAGTCCATGATTGTTGGATAATACGCTTAACGCTAGAGGGGGGGTGAATAGCGTTATAATAAAATTTAGCGTAAACTTGCGGAATTTGAAATTTGCATGAAATAAATAAGTGCGTTAAGTAAACAAAAAAAGGAAAGAACGCACCGATGTATTCTGGTTCACCACAAGTGGCTAGTCCAGTCCCCGAGAGACTCTCTCGAGATTTTCCACTAACTTGTCAAGCATACGGGTGCTCAACAAACCTTTACAACTTATGGACACAAGCCTTAACACCTTTGCTCGGAGATACAACACTCCAAGACTTCACTGTTAAGCTTACGGGTGCCTAACCAACCTTTACAACTTAAGGACACAAGCCTTAATACCTTTTCTTGGAGATACAACACTCCAAGACTTCACTGTTAAGCTTACGGGTGCCTAACCAACCTTTACAATCTGAGGACACAAGCCTCAACAATCTTGCTCGGAGATACAACACTCCAAGACTTCGACCAAGGAAACACAAGTTCCTTACAACAAGAGAATCACAATTCTCTTCAAGTGTACAAAACACTAAACACTCAAACAATACACTCCTTTATAAGTAGATATGAGTAAAAGAAGTAAGCTCAAGATCACAACAACTTTGAACAATAATATGGCTCTCAAAATTTATGTAATGAATATAAAATGATAAGCAATAGAGTATGCAAGCTTATAGTAATTGTAAGATCAGTTGTTGTGTGTTGTGTTTAAAACACTGAAATGAAGCTGTATTTATAGTTGAAAAACTTGGCATTACCGTTGTCTAATTGTCAATTAAGAGTTGCTGATTTTACTGAGTGACAATCGATTGTCAAGAAGCCACAATCAATCGTTCCAGAAATCAATCCCAGATTTTACGCTTAACAATCGATTGTCCAAGATCAACAATCGATTATTGGTAACATTCAAAAAATCATTTCCAGATTTTACGTAAAACAATCGATTATACCAAATCAATAATCGATTATTCAGCAACGTTCAAAAAATCCTTTCCAGATTTTAATTTCAACAATCGATTGTACAAAATCAACAATCGATTATTCAGCAACGTTCAAAAAATCTTTTCCAGATTTTAATATCAACAATCGATTGTACAAAATCAACAATCGATTACCTGATGGTATTTGAAAACTTTACGACAACGGTCAGCTTCGCAATCGATTGTGTAATGTTAACAATCGATTATTTATCAGACTTTGAAAATTATTTTAGACACTGCCTCTTGCCAATCGATTGTTTTATACTCACAATCGATTATTTAATAATTTTGAAAAAGTAGACAGACACTGCCTCAACACAATCGATTGTCATAAGTTCACAATCGATTATTTTGTGACTTTGAAAAATCTGAAGGACACTGTCTCTTCACAATCGATTGTCATTAGCTTCACAATCGATTATTCTGAGTTTTGAAAAACTTTGATGTACACTGCCTCATCACAATCGATTGTCATAAGGTTCACAATCGATTGTCATGCAGGTTTGAAAAACCTGATGCTCACTGCCTTAACACAATCGATTGTCATTAGTTCACAATCGATTGTCATGCAGTCTTGGCTTAACATAATCGATTATCATAAGTACATAATCGATTATCTTAGTCCAGTTTTTAGAGGCATGTTTAAAAATAATTTTGACTAATGAAAATATGCATGATTTAAAATCATTTAGCATTAAATTAAATATGCATGACTTTGGAAAAAATAGTTTTACGAGAGAAGCCATATCATGAGTCAAGTTGTAGAATCAAGAACACAATTAAGAACGACTCATTTAAACTATAAAACTTTGTCTTGTGCTTGAATCTCGTTATGCATCAATTATGCGCTTGTACTTGAACTTCGTCATATACCAATTTGCGCTTCGTTTGTCATTCATCCAAACCTACACATATGAACACACGTTTTAGTATAAAGCCTTGAGAACGTGTTTCCAACAATTTCCCCCTTTTTGATAATGGCAAACTTTAAGCAGGTTATGCAAATTAAACAATTTATAAAGACGATTCAAGACAAGTATATATATGCATCAACAAGTATGCAATTTGTTCCCCCTCAATATATGAATTCCCCCTCAATTTAAGCTTATAAATATTGAGAGTGCATACCCGTTATCTTCCCCCTTTTGCCATTAGCAAAAATAATATAAGAAGATGCCAAAGATGTAAATAAAACTTGTTTATTTATTAGAAAGAAAAAACAATTACATAAGGAGGGGACAATAAAGCATATCACAATAAAAAAAAATCATTCATCATCATTTCCCGCCTCATCATACGGCACTGCTTCGAAGGGAACAAGACCCGCATATGGATAATGAACATGGTCAAAATATCCATGGATCTCATGAGTCAATTGACCAACAGAGGTGGTCAAGGAAGCAATTTGGTCGGAAATGGATTGGACAGTGGTCTCTTGAGGCGGACGAGTTCGACGGGTTGGAGGAGGAGCAGGCGCTGCATGATCACCGTCATGATGAAAGGAGGGTTCTGAAATTTCTCACTTTTTGGTACTCTTTTTGAGAGGACCGTTGGAAGTGATGAATCCGGAGGCTTCAAGAAAATTCATGATGAGGAGAGCATAAGGAAGAGGCTTATCATCTCCGATAGCGTCACGCATGTGAATCTTGACGAACCGACACCAATTGATGTTAGCTCCGGTTATTATGGCATGCATGAGCTTGGTGTCCTCTTGGGAAATGGTAGTATGGTTATGCTTACGAGGCTTGAGGACTCGGGTGATGAAATAGAAAATCAACCGATAATTGGGATCCATTCCCGTAATTGTAGGACGACGGGAAGAAAGATTTGGATCATAAGAAGTAAGTCCGGTTTGATGTAGGAGGGCTCTTTCATCAAAAAGGGCTCCGGCCTCTCCGATGTACCGAAAAATGTCTTCACCATTATGAGGAAGACGGGCAATGGTATGAAAGTTTTCATCGGAAAGAAGAATTTGAACACCATTTATATTTGACACAAGCTCACCGTCATCATCCTCATGAAGGTTGGAGTAAAATGCTTGAATCAATATAGTATTGATGTACGGATGGGTAAGAAGTAAGAAGTCAAGAAGTTGACAATTTTTGAGCATATTTGCAGCAGGGCCATAAGATTCAAGATACTTGTTGGTTGAAAAGCGAGGAGGAAGAATGTCGCGCTTTTAAAATTTTGTTAAAAATTGAGTAAGCTCGATGTCAGAATTAAAATATAGAACGGAACCATCTTGGTATGGATAGTTTGGAGCAACAGAGGAGGATGCACCATGCCTAGCAGAACGGGAACGTTTGGAGTGACGGCCCGACATTTTCACTGAGTATTGCTGGAATATGCAAGAGACTTGAAAGAATTTTGATAGTTTGAGAGCTAACATTGATGCTTTGAGTGAATAAAAATGAACATATATGGAGCCTATTTATAGAGGGGAGAAAGGCATTTCATTAATGGAAGAAATCTACAGAAAATTGAGAGCTGAAACAGTCAGAAACGGTAAAAATAAATCTTACTAACCGTTAGACAATCGATTGTTAGAATGAGATAATCGATTGTCATTAAGATTTGACTGAATCTCGGAACTGACACAAATTGATTGCAAACCAAACGGTAAAAAAAATTTGAATTACTAACATGAAATAATCGATTGTCAAAATATGGTAATCGATTGTTATGTTACAGTGAGCACAGAAATTTTCTGATTTTGAGAATAATCGATTATATTTTGAAACAATCGATTGTTTTGGAAAAGCATTGCTGAATGGCTGAGACGGAAATCGATTTTGCAGTTAAAGAATCAATTATTCAACAAAACTGCATAATAAACATAAACCATAAACAGTCGATTAGTGATACTGCTAATCGATTTTCTGCACAGTAAGATAATCGATTATTTGCTTGGAACAATCGATTGTTCTGTGCCAAAACTTAATAATTCCCCCTACCTTTAGGGTGAAACCTGCAAAATAGAATTAAACATCTCCAACGCTCAAGTCAGTAATTAAAATATAAATACAACCTAAAATGTATGCATTTAGATCAACGTTTACCCGCATTCAATACTTCATTTGGACATGATTTATATTTAGCACAACATTAAACGCTAAATATTTTATCAAGTCAACTAGCAATAAGGTAAAGTGAGGAACGATCACACCTGTGTAGTTCTTGGTGTTGCTCGTCTTACCTTTCACATTTCTGTCAAGATGGTCATCTAAATTCATTGAAGTGACCATTGGTTTGGTGTTGCTCTTTTCAAATTGATTTGGCAACTCCTTGCGACATTTAGATGGACAAATGAAAGTTCCCTCTTTCACTTGCTTAATTTGCAGCTCCAAGAAGAAATTAAGCATGTCTATCAATGATATCTCAAATGCGATTTACAGATTCCTTGCATGACACTTATTAGTTGCTCCAAAGTAATACAAATATTCTCTAAGATATCATTTTCCACAAGATTTGGAATGCAAGATATTAGTGGCATGAGAGTTTAAAGAAAATAACATTGCCAATATAGAGAGTTGTTTTGAAATTCTGTCATCAAAGATAGTAAACTTCATGCAATCTATTTCCCCTTAATCAGAAATTTTTCAAGACATACCAACAAGACATAGATATACCAATTGTTATAAAACAATGATAAACCCATTTGTTGGATGACATAACAAGTGTACCAAAAGTTATTTTATTAACAGTGATACAAATTGTTATTTTTAGTAAAGCATATTACAAACGAGTGTTGACTGTTAACAGATCAACCATACATCGAATTTTGAAGAACATACTAACCATTATCCAGACCAAAGGATGTGTTCACAAGAGACGATTTTTAACAGAAGGATTTTTGTCAATTGTTAGAAACATGAGACATCTCAATTATTTTTCAAAGCTGAGGATAGCATTCATCAAAAACGTGAGTGAAAACTTTTTGAAGAATATGCTAATAGATAATACACACCACACAGTATACTAACGGTTATTTAAACCACAGATAGCAATTATCAAATCATGAATGAAATGATTTTATCAAGCTAACTGTTAATACATATCAACAGTTTTGATCTTTTAAAAACAGATAACTAACAAGTAAACTAATTGACACCAATTGTCATTTAGCAACACGTTTTCAACATATGAATCAGCAAAGCTAATTGATATTGATTGTTGACAAGGATATCTCAATTGTTAACGCACATCAACTATTACGACTTAGCTTATCAAAGATTCAACAATAAGGGAACCAAATTAACAACAAATAAGTTAATATTGGTTGCTTGCACATATCAACAATTCGGTTTTTGTCAAAAAGGATAACTAACCGAAATTTTCTCTTGATGCAATGAGGTGTCGTGCTCGGTGCATCTACTACAATACTGTAGCCTTTCAAGCACACCTGCAAAACAGATTAATGATCTTTTGGTACCCATGCCATTTTGGGTCCTTGGGGGTTAGGCATATCATAATGATGCGATTGAGTGATATGTCTATGTCGTGTAAAACATGCAGGAGCAATATGACCAATACGTCTACAATAATGACAAGTCACGTTGGGGTTATGCATCCTTCTAGGTTCATAGTAACTTGACGGACGAAAATGGTTTACTCTATTTTCAGCATTATGACTATTGCGCGCTTTATGAACATCATTTCTCCTACTATGAGCAGCATTTCTAGAATAGTTATTTCTACGTTGGAAATCATTTGTAGGTGCTCTAAAGGGTTCAAAAATCCTTCTAGTATTTGGCCTATAATATGCATCATTTCTAGGGTAGTTATTTCTAGGTGGTAAGTCATTGCTAGGTCTTCTAAAATGTTCAACATTTAGTCTAGCATGCATATTGGTTCTAGGATTGCTATTTCTAGGATAAGCATTTTTATTATTATTCCTAGGTTGAGCCTTAGGTTGTTGGGATTTAGCTTCAACCTTTTCTTTAGGCTCATTCGTAAACCCTATGCCATGCTTGGTTGACTTCAAATTATCAAGAACATCATTCAAATTTTTGTGCGAAGAATTAAACTTATCTAATGTGCCTTTAAGCCTTTCTACTTCATTTTTGAGATGCAAGCAAGAAGTACACTTTCTAATAGAGCTTTCGGGCTTATCGGCGCTTCTTTTTCCGAAAAACTTGTTTTCCTCTTTCAACTTCTCATTTTCTAAAACCAGTTTTTCAAAATCTTTTTCTTTTAGAGAGAGTTGTTTTTGAAAATCTTTTTCTTGCAACGACAGAGTTTTCTGCAAATCTTTAATAGTCTTGGAAGCATCAACAAACTCACTATGTAATTTATTATAAGCATTTTGCATTTCTTCAAGCGAGTGAGAGTTGGACGTACTTACCTCTTCTTCTTCGTTTGCCATGAGACATTGGCCAGTTGATTCATCATATGAGCTGTCCGTTTTTTGAGGCATGCTTTCATACATTTCCTCCAGCTTATCCCACATCTCTTTGGCGGTTTTGTAGTGGGAAATTTTCTGATAGTCTTCCTGATTCAAGGCGCTATACAACATATTTATTGCATTATGTTGTATTCACTTACCTTGGCGTTCCCAACTTTTGTTGTCATTTGATCACCATGCTTGATGATTTGCCATAGATAAAAGTTGTTGTCTGTGATGAAAATTCTCTTCCGATCTTTCCAATATAAGTAATTATTTCCATCAAATATTGGGGGCAACATGTTAAAATCACCTTCACCTATTCCTGCAAAAGAGTCACGAGTAGAAGCCATGGATGGTTCTCTCAAACTGTTAAGTCTTCAGAGAGTTGGGCTCTGATACCAATTGTTAGATAATACGCTTAACGCTAGAGGGGGGGTGAATAGCGTTATAATAAAATTTAGCGTAAACTTGCGGAATTTGAAATTTGCAGGAAATAAATAAGTGCGTTAAGTAAACAAAAAAAGGAAAGAACACACCGATGTATTCTGATTCACCACAACAAGTGGCTAGTCCAGTCCCCGAGAGACTCTCTCGAGATTTTCCACTAACTTGTCAAGCTTACGGGTGCTCAACAAACCTTTACAACTTAAGGACACAAGCCTTAACACCTTTTCTCGGAGATACAACACTCCAAGACTTCACTGTTAAGCTTACGGGTGCCTAACCAACCTTTACAACTTAAGGACACAAGCCTTAATACCTTTGCTCGAAGATACAACACTCCAAGACTTCACTGTTAAGCTTACGGGTGCCTAACCAACCTTTACAATCTGAGGACACAAGCCTCAACAATCTTGCTCGGAGATACAACACTCCAAGACTTCGACCAAGGAAACACAAGTTCCTTACAACAAGAGAATCACAATTCTCTTCAAGTGTACAAAACACTAAACACTCAAACAATACACTCCTTTATAAGTGGATATGAGTAAAAGAAGTAAGCTCAAGATCACAACAACTTTGAACAATAATATGGCTCTCAAAATTTATGTAATGAATATAAAATGATAAGCAATAGAGTATGCAAGCTTATAGCAATTGTAAGATTAGTTGTTGTGTGTTGTTGTGTTTAAAACACTGAAATGAAGCTGTATTTATAGTTGAAAAACTTGGCATTACCGTTGTCTAATTGTCAATTAAGAGTTGCTGATTTTACTGAGTGACAATCGATTGTCAAGAAGCCACAATTGATTGTTTGCCAATCGTTCCAGAAATCAATCCCAGATTTTACGCTTAACAATCGATTGTCCAAGATCAACAATCGATTATTGGTAACGTTCAAAAAATCATTTCCAGATTTTACGTAAAACAATCGATTATACCAAATCAATAATCGATTATTCAGCAACGTTCAAAAAATCCTTTCCAGATTTTAATTTCAACAATCGATTGTACAAAATCAACAATCGATTATTCAGCAACGTTCAAAAAATCTTTTCCAGATTTTAATATCAACAATCGATTGTACAAGATCAACAATCGATTACCTGACGGTATTTGAAAACTTTACGACAACGGTCAGCTTCACAATCGATTGTGCAATGTTAACAATCGATTATTTATCAGACTTTGAAAATCATTTTAGACACTGCCTCTTGCCAATCGATTGTTTTATACTCACAATCGATTATTTAATAATTTTGAAAAAGTATGGAAGACACTGCCTCAACACAATCGATTGTCATAAGTTCACAATCGATTATTTTGTGACTTTGAAAAATCTGAAGGACACTGTCTCTTCACAATCGATTGTCATTAGCTTCACAATCGATTATTCTGAGTTTTGAAAAACTTTGATGTACACTGCCTCATCACAATCGATTGTCATAAGGTTCACAATCGATTGTCATGCAGGTTTGAAAAACCTGATGCTCACTGCCTTAACACAATCGATTGTCATGCAGTCTTGGCTTAACATAATCGATTATCATAAATACATAATCGATTATCTTAGTCCAGTTTTTAGAGGCATGTTTAAAAATCATTTTGACTAATGAAAATATGCATGATTTAAAATCATTTAGCATTATATTAAATATGCATGACTTTGGAAAAAATAGTTTTACGAAAGAAGCCATATCATGAGTCAAGTTGTTGAATCAAGAACACAATTAAGAACGACTCATTTAAACTATAAAACTTTGTCTTGTGCTTGAATCTCGTTATGCATCAATTATGCGCTTGTACTTGAACTTCGTCATATACCAATTTGCGCTTCATTTGTCATTCATCAAAACCTACACATAAGAACACACGTTTTAGTATAAAGCCTTGAGAACGTGTTTCCAACAATGATGTGATCCTAACAGTGATCTTTTCCACTAATGGTTGCCATTGAATCAATGACATCTTCTTGGTGGATAGAGGAATGCCTAGGTATTTGAAAGGTAATTCTCCATGAACATAGCCAAGGTGACCAGTAATCTGCTGCTCCACTTCTTGTTTAACCCCTCCAAAATATACTGAGCGTTTGCCTAGATTAGCTTTCAATCCTGAAGCTTCAGTGAATTGGGAAAATACTGGAACATGGCAATGACAGACTTGATTTCTCCTTTAGCAAATAAGAGCAGATCATCAGAAAAGCTTATATGAGTAATGCCCAGCTTTTGACATACAGGATGATATAAAAAAGCTTGATCTTTCCTTATTTCAGCCAGTGACCTGCTAAGATACTCCATGACTATTGCAAATAAGAATGGGGATACTGGATCTCCTTGTCTGAGGCCTTTAGCAGCTTTAAATGGTTCTGTTGTTTCCCCATTAGTCAACACTGTATAGCTTACTGTTTGGACACACTCCATGATCCAGTTAGTGAACCTGGTTGGAAAGCCCATTCCCTCCATTACTTGTTGCAAGAAGATCCACTCAATAGAATCATAAGCTTTCTGAAGGTCAATTTTTATCATGCATCTGGGAGTCACATGGGCTCTGGTATAGTTTTTGATCAACTCATGAGCCAAGATGACATTATCTGCAATCTTCCTGCCTGGAATGAAACCTACTTGAGCCTCACAAATGATACTAGGCATGATCTTCTGTAGTCTGTTGGCTAGGATTTTAGAGATCATTTTGTATAGAATTGAGCAGCATGCGATTGGTCTATACTCTTTAACTGTGGTTGGGCTGGGGACTTTAGGGATTAATGTAAGAGTGGCACAATTTATTGGCTTATACATCTTGGTTGTTTGGAAGAACTCATTGATTGCACTTATGATCTGCTTACCAATAATGTTCCAGGATTTCTTGAAGAATACTGCATTATATCCATCAATTCCTGGAGCTTTATCATCCCCAATTTCCTTTAAGCTCTCCAAAATTTCAAGCTCAGTTATATCAACACTTAGCTCTCTTCTCTGTTGCTGTGTTAAGATAGGGCCATTAGCCATATACATTTTGTTTATGGCTGGTAGGGAAGTAGCTGATGAACCCATTAATGACTTGTAGAAGTCAGTGATCTCCTTTTTAATGTCTGCTGGTGTAGTAACTTTAAGACCCCTTGCTGTAGTAAGTTCTGTGATCTGCTTATATTGGTTTCCTTCTTTCAGGACAGCAGAAAAATACTTGTTATTAGAGTCTCCAAGTTGAATCCATTTTGCTCTAGCCTTCTGTTGTAGTATTCTTTCTTCAATCAAGGACCATCTTTCCAGCTTCAATACTATTTCTTTCTCTTTGTGCTGCAACACATCATTGTATGCTAGTATCATTTGGTTCTGTATGTCTTTCAATTCTTGTATGCTATGGTCAATTCTCTGAGTAATGTTCCTAAACTCTTTAATATTTAAAGACTTTAGGGGACCTTTCAATGATTTGAGTTTGGACCATGCTGATTTCATAGAGCCCAGATTGTTACAGTGCCAGTTATCTTCCACCAGTTGCTGAAAGTCTTCATGTTCAGTCCATGCATTAAAAAATTTGAAAGGTATCTTACCTTTCTTAGTAGCTTCTGCCAATGTTACTATCATAGGATTATGATCAGAGATTAGATGATGATCATATACTGTTTCCACATGGCTCCACTTGATCATCCATTCATAGTTACCAAATACTCTATCCAGTCTACTGCATACTCTATCAGTTCCTGTCTGCCCGTTAGTCCAGGTGAAGTAATCACCTTTCCAAGGTAGTTCTGAAAAGCCAGCCTGTTGTATGCATTGAGTAAACTCTTGAGTCTCTGAATATTTAACAAGATTGCTTGACTGTCTATCACTGGCATATAACACAGCATTGAAATCTCCAAAAACTAACCATGCCTCATTTATAGATGTTGAGTAATCCTGCAGATGTCTCCATAAAGATCTTCTCTGGTCCACCCCATTATGTCCATATACCACAGTTAGATAGCAAGTGACATCCCCAATGTTGCTTCTGACTCTACAGTGTATCAATTGAGCCTCCTCCTGGATACCTGTGACTGTGAGCAACTTTGTGTCCCATAAGATCCACACTCTACCATTTATAGAACCATTATAATTGTTAGAAAACCCCAACCAGGAGCCAACAACTTATCAATTCTTCCTGCATTTTTTTCCTTAACCTTAGTTTCTACCAAACCAACAAGGTTTATTTTATTTCTTCTTATATACTCCCTAACTTCTTTTTGTTTGTACCTTTTATTTATACCTCTAATGTTCCAGAATAACCACTTCATTGGCAGTTTCTTGGTCCTCCTCTATCTCCTGGTGGGATCTCAACTCTACTATTGAACACTGCTTCAAAACAATTGCTAACTACAATAGGGGATAAAGGTGGAAAGTTGATGAGGTTGAATTCAGGGCTTTGAACTTTCTTCCCTTTCCCTTCTTGTTTAGTCTTCTCTGTAACCAGTATTGGAGATTCATTAGGCTCTTTATGGATCTCATTCCTCAGACTTGTCTCATGTGTATCATTATGTTGATTTGGTACCTCATTCTGGTTAGTATCAGTTTGTACTGAAGCCTTGGTTCTCCATTCCTGAGTCACTTTAGCCTTCTTCACTTGAGTAGGTTGGTGTGTTTTTTGCTTCAGTTGGGCCAAGAAGCTATGACCAACCATTTGACATTTTTCACAATAAGAAGGTTTCCAATCATAAACAACTTCTTGTAAAAATTTCCTCCCATTTGTATCCATTAACCATATTTCTCTTGGTAGTTCTTTAGTAACATTCATCTCTATAAGCCTTCGAGCATATGATACTCTAGTTTGTTTGGTTGTGCATTCATCCGCAAAGATAGGTTTCCCTAAGACACTTGCAATTGTGCTTAGTGATCTCATTCCCCAACAAGACATGGGAAGCTTAGGGAACTTGACCCATAGAGGGATATCAACAGGGAGTTCCTCTGTGAAGTCAAAGTCTGGCGACCATTGCTTAAGAATCATGGGTTTGTTTGCTATAGAGTAAGGTCCTGCACAAAGAATTTCCTTAGCATCATCAATTGTTCTGAACTTGACTATGTAGTATCCTTCCTTATGATAGAACAAGTCTGGCTTTGAAACATGCGCCCAATGGAGGTTTATGAATCTCTTCATCGCATTGAACCCATGGCCATCCCCTAAGATATACACAATTAACACACATTTTCACTTATTCTCTTCCTCCACCACCTCTGATCTGTTCAGTTGCCCTATTGATTGACGGTCGATCATTACCGGAGGTATGTATTCTAGAGCCATATCATTAGATGCAAATCTGTTTTTCTGAAAAAGGTTAGCCCAGTTCTGCTTTGGTACCTCTGTTTTGCTTGTAATTTCCTCCGATTTCTCCGCTACTTCCTTCACTGGATGGATTTGGACCTGCATTGACTTATGCATGTCTGCAATTTCACTGGTTATCTTCTTCATCGGAGCTAAAGCATCTTCAATCGAAGCTGGGTAGGTTTGATCCGTCTCCTTTAACACATTAGGTTGCTGCAATGTCTTCCTGGTTGCCTCATTCTCACCTTCGTCTGAAGGATCGACAGTTTGCTCAGATGCGACCATGGTGATTGCTTTCTCCATAGATGGCTGGTTTATGATTGTTATCACTCTCTTAATCGTTGCTATCGAAATCTTCCGGGGTCGTCCTCTACCTCTCCCTCTCCCTCTCCCTCTCCCTCTCGCCATTGATACGAGCTCGGCAGTTAACTAACGTGCGACGAGAGAAACAAAGAAGAAGGGTTTTAAATGATGGTGAAACGATTGTTGTAAACATTTGAGATAAGATTTTGTTTATAAAGAAATATAATAAGAATTTGAGCCATATGATAATATAATAATATTAAGTATTGAATAATATAATAAAATTTAATAAGAATTAAGGCCAAAAATTTGATCAAATTTAACTTAAAGGTATGAATCAAATAATATTGACTTCAATTTTTATTTTAAATAAATTCGAGAACTTTCTAAAAATAAGAATTTCTATTTTAGAATTACTAACCACATGATTCATTTTCTTCCATCTCATATATGTTTTCTTTTTAGAATATTATGTATTGAATAATATAATAAAAAATTGAGGAACAAATAGAGAGAAATGTAAAATTTTCATCATACAAAAGACAAAAGGATAAAACTTATTTAAATTTGAGACGATAAAATGTTGCTTAAGTATAATAAGAAATAGTATGCATGTGCATAAAGCCACATAACTAAAGTCTACAGATAAAAAAATTTAAATAACAAAATAATATAAATAAATTAGAGACCATGTGGGGATATTTATACTAAGAATTACTTAAAAAGGTAAAACAATGCAAATATACAAACTCAAAAATATTATTATAAATTTAAATAAGTTAAGAATTTCAAACAATAGTTTAAAAATAAAATAAACATTTAATTTAATAAAAAAATATATCTATCTATATTATATTAAAAATAGAAGTGGATAAGAATATTAACTAAAGTGTAAAGTTAATAAAAAAATTACATGCAAATGTGATAATATTACATATTAGATGGCATTATAGAAGAAATAAGAATAATAATTACAATTTTAAAAATTATGTATAAAATAAAAAAAACTATTCAAGCTTGAGATTAGAAAGTTCTAAAAATTATGATAAGAACACTTAAAATATGAATTTGACCACAAAATTGAAGTCTTGCTAGATAAAGAAAAATAAAAATTTTATATCAAATTAAATATTTAAACATATTAAATAAATATCTCACGCACGTAATTTTATTAATAAAAATTAAAGGCTAAATTTATATCTTGAAACTAAAAGAGAAAAAAAATTTAATCGCACATAATACAGAAATAATTATATGAAAATCAAATAGGTTTGAAACATTATAAAGGAACTTATTTATTAAGTTTTACACTAATTCAAAGTAATATTTTAAAATAAGGCGTGACATTATTTTGAGTTTGTGTCAAATATTTGTGTAAAAGCTAATTAAAAGTTTTTAATAGGGAAGAGAATGTATAAAGAGGAAAATAGAGATAGTGCAATGATACTTATATTGTAAATTTATTTAAAAAGTATATAAATTAAATTATTAAATAATAGTTAAAAATAATATTGATAGATTTGAGTGATGAAAGAGTTCGGAGTAAGAGGATGATAGTTTAAATGCATTAAATTTTAAAAATAAAAGTTTACATTTATTGATGATTATTAATAGGGTAATAAGTAATACATTTAAGTTAATTTATAAGCTAATAAATATTCACATTACAGTATAACAATATTAAGTAATAAATATTACAATAACTATAAGCAAAGAACAAAAAAAGAGAAAACTTATGTCAAAAAATGTAAAGGGATAAGAGTTATTTCAATTTGAGATGAAAAATAAAGTGGTAGAAGTATTTTTCCAAAATAATATTATTTAATATGCTCAAACATGACATATCACAATATTATATATTAAGTATTCTTTAATATTGACCGTAAATTGATATATATACTATCACATAGTGAGATAGCAACAATTTTGTCATCTGATAGTAGCTGTAGTGATTGTTTAGAATGAGAGTATAGATGGTCAGCATCTATGTTTGTAGTTATATAGTTTTTTGATGGAATGAAATAGAAAATATGTTTATTAAAAAAAAATATTGACCGTAAAATAAAATACAAGTGCCAACATCAAGGGGTTTGGTTATTACAGTATAGAAAAAGAAAACAAGTTATTTACTATGAGATTTGAGAAATGGTTTCATGTCCTGCTTCTTAATTAATATCTAATAATTATTTATAATTTTCATAGAAAGTTTAATTTTAAGATTATTTGCACATAATTCAAATCAAATTTGATATAGTTTATACCGCGCATCGCACGGATACAAAAACTAGTTATATTAAAAGGAGAGTTGTTTGCAATGTAGTTAAGCCAAGTGGAAAGCTAAAATGAAGCCACTTGGCAATTTTAAGACAATATCTATAATTACAAAGTATAAATAGAAATATAATTAATGAAAATAGCTGAATGAATAGATAGATCTTAGATAAATTTAATCTATTATCTATATTTATATTTATATGTATATTTATATCCATATCTACTATATTTGGATCATACAATGATCTACTCATAAATTTTCTTCTATATTAGCTAGAAATATGGAGGTAAAAAGTTAATTTAAAAACTATAGTAGAAAAATCCTTAAAAAAATATATAGAGAGACATAAACCGAGGTAACATATGACTATTTGTACTTTGGAGTAACTTAAAATATAAAATAAAATAAAAATTTACTCAAGAAATTAAAGATTTATGGACTTTAAAAATTAAAAGAATTCAAGAAATACAATAAGATCTTACATAACTTAAATGGAAGAAAAAGGATCGTGTGGAATAAATTGAAAAATATTGACTTCCATTTCATATATATTTTCTTTTTAGAGTATTATGTATTGAATAATATAATAGAAAAATTGATACAAATAGAGGAAAAAATAAATATTTCATCATACAAAAGAAAAAATATAAAACTTATTAGAATTTGAGATGATAAAATGTTGCTTAAGTATAATAAAAAATAGTATGCATACGCATAAAGCCACATAACTAAAGTCTATAGATAAAATTTTTTTAAATAATAAATAATATAAATAAATTAGAGATCAGGTGAGGATATTTATACTAAGAATTACATAAAAAATAAAATAGTGCAAATATACAAACTCAAATATATTATTAATAAATTTAAATAAGTTAAGAATTTCAAACAATAGTTTAAAAATAAAATAATATTTAATTTAATATAAAACATATATATATATATATATATATATATATATATATATATATATATATATATATATATATATATATATATATATATATATATATATATATATATATATATCTATATTATATTAAAAAATAGCCGTAAAACAGTTTATATGTTATCTCACAGATAGTCAGCTGAGTTGAAGCTAGACTATGATTTTGTAATGTTACTTCATTGGTGATTAATGAAAAGCTTTAATTACAAAAAAAATAGCCGTGGATAAGAATATTAAATAAAGTGTAAAGTTAATAAAAAAATTACATGAAAATGTGATAATATTACATATTAGATGATATTATAGTAGAAATAAGAATAATAATTAAATTTTTTAAAAACTATAGTAAAAAAAACTATTTAAACTTGAGATTAGAAAGTTCTTAAAATTATGATAAGAACAATTAAAATATGAATATGACCACAAAATTGAAGTCTTGCTAGATAAATAAAAATAAAAATTTGATATTAAATTAAATATTAAACATATTAAATAAATATCTCATGTAGGTAATTTTATTAATAAAAATTAAAAGCTAAATTTGTATCTTGAAACTAAAAGAGAAAGAAAATTTAATTGCACATAACACAAGATAATTATATGAAAATTCAAATAGGTTTGAAACATTATAAATGAACTTATTTATTAAGTTTTAGACTAATTCAAAGTAGTATTTTTTTTTTTGAATAAACAGATTTGCTTTCATTTCATCAAAAAAACTGTTCAATTACATGCCATAGATGTTGACCATCTACTTCTCTATTCTAAACACTCGTCTGCAGTTTCATCTTGTACTAGAGTATACATAGCATTTCTCCTCTATCACTATTGACATTGCATACAACCATAACAGACTGTACATCCTAAGGGTAGTAGTTTAACCTCAGCAACACTTCCTTCCAGTTGTGAATTGAATTTCCCTTCAAGTGCATGTGGATGGCTATTTCTTTGCAGATATTGTTCCTGAGCATTCTCCCTCCTTGAAATCTTTGTTGATTTCTTTCTCTCCATATCACATTCACCAGCATCCCAAATACACATGTAGTGATTTCTTCTAGTCCACTCCTCTTCTTTGCTATTTTACTTACGCACTCAATCTCTTGCTTCCAGTCAAATATGGGTCTGTGATATCCCAGCCAACTTCGAAGACAACTCCATAGTGCCTTTGTCTGCGAGCATTCAAAGAACATATGGTCAAAGGTCTTGATATCTTGCCCGCAGAATGTGCATTCCTGTGGAACTTGTATGTCAAACTTCCGAAGTCTATCTACTGTTGCCAATCTACTATGTAACGCAAGCCACAATATGAATTTTTATCTTGGATGCATATGAGCCTGCAACATGATGCTCTTCCACTAGACTTTTTGTATTGAGGGTATTGAAGCCTATACAGTTTTTTTTATACTGAAAACCTCACCCCTCTGCATCTGAATCAGTCTACTCTCCAGATTCCCTTGAATGCTTGGAATTGCATTGATCAACTTTCTTGACTCAAAGATCTTCTTTACTATCCAAGCAGCAGTTTTAGGAACAGGCATATTATTAAATCTTGTGATTCTTTATGTTATAGATGTGCATCCACTTAATCCATAAGTTGTCTTTCTTCTTGGCCATTGCCCATAAGTGCTTTGCAATAGCAACCTTGTTCCATTTAATTAAGCTTAGTAAATTTAGCCCACCTGCACTATATGGCAAACATATTGTTTCCCAAGCAACCAAGGCCTTCCTCGACACAGTAGCTGAGCCTGTCCACAAGTAAGATCTGTAAATTACTTCTATCATCCTCATCACTTTCTTTGGCAATAGGAAAATTTGAGACCAATTGGATTGCACTCCAAATAATACTGACTTTATCAACTGAATTCTTCCTGCATATGATAGTAATCTATACGTTCAGCAATTTCTTTTCTGCGTTACTTTCTCAATCAATGGCCAACATTGAGCAATGGTTAATTTTTTAGAATCCAAAGGCACCCCAAGGTATTTGAAAGGGAGTCTACCTTCAGGGAAACCCAGCTCTTGTAGAATCTCCTTCCTATGCCAATTTGAAACTCCAGCTATGTACACAACATTCTTTTCAGCACTTGCTTGGAGCCCATATGCTTTTGAGAATTCCTGGAAGGCCTGATTTAGTAGTTTAACAGACTGAATATCTGCTTTACAGAACATAAGCAGATCATCTGCAAAACATACATGTACCACTCCCAATTCCTTACACCTAGTATGGAATTTGAACTCTTTCCTCTTCATCAATTGCATGAATTCCCTTTGCAAATACTACATAGCCAGGACAAAAAGGTAGGGAGACATAGGATCACCTTGCCTTATGCCTCTTTTGCCTTTAAAAGGAACTGTGAGCCCACCATTTATGTTGAGGGAATAATTGACTGATGGTATGCATTCCATTATCCACCCTATGAATTTATAAGGAAATTCCATATCTTTCAGCAGTCTTTCTAAGAAGCACCATTCAACTGTGTCATAAGCTTTCTTCAAATATACTTTAAGGACACATCTTGGAGAAATTCCCTTCCTGGTATTACCTTTGAATAGCTCATGCGTAAAAAAGATGTTATCTATGATGCTGCGACACTCAATGAATGCTGACTGAGATCTCCCATTCAGACCTCCAATGACTGCTTTCAACCTAGTAAGGATCTTAGTGATGATTTTATATAGATTTGTACAACATGCGATGGGCCTGTAATCCTTCACTTGGCTTGGATTTTGCACTTTAGGAGTTAGAGTTATAGCAGTACTACTAACTCCTTTATGCAGCCTTCCAGTCATAAAGAAATCCATCACAGCCTCATAAATGTCATCACCAACAATTTGCCAGTGCCTTGTGAAAAACTCTATTGGAAATCCATCCACACATGGCGCCTTATCATGAGGCATATCCTTTATTGCCATAAGTACTTCTTCCCTTGTAACTGACTTAACTAGTTCTTCTTTTTGCTGCAAATTAAGACAAGGGCCCTGATGGATAACTTTAGTGTTTGGACATTGACATGTAATATTGCTTTCCCCCAATATCTTCTTGAAATATTTTGTAAACTCTTCTTGCACTTGTATAGGGTCACACAGCTTGTTTCCCACTTAATTATATATAGAGTTTATGGTATTGATATTTGTCCTCATCTTCAATTGAGCATGAAAATACTTGGTGTTTGAGTATCCACAAGCAATTCATTGTGCTCTAGACTTCTGGTGTAAAATCTGCTCCTCTATGTTGCTCCATTTCTCAACTTCCACCAGCACCTTTTTTTCTTGGTCAATCAAGTCTTGATCCATGCAGTTGATCTTTAACTGAGTCTGAATGACTTGCAGCTTCTGCCCAGCTTTTGCCTAGCATTGCCGAGGTGAATCCTATACAATGCCATATAGGTGTTTAATTCCTTTAACTTCATTTTCAAGGCTTTTAGTTTACTCCATACCCTGTACATATTTCCTCCAGTTGGCCTTTGGTTCCAAACCCTTTCCACTATGCTTGCAAAATCAGCATGTTCCATCACAGAGTAATATTTTAAAATAATAAGTGATATTATTTTGAGTTTGGGTCAAATATTTGTGTAAAAACTAATTAAATTTTTTAGTTGGGAAAAGAAAGTATAGAGAAGAAAATAGAGATAGTGCAATGATACTTATATTATAAATTAATTTTAAAATTATACAAATTAAATTATTAAACAATAGTAAAAATATATTATTGATAGATTTGAATGATGAAAGAGTTCTGAGTAAGAGGATGATAGTATAAATGCATTAAATTTTAAGAATAAAAGTCTACATTTATTGATGATTATTAATAGGGTAATAAGTAGTAATATATTAAGTTAATTTATAAGCTAATAAATATTCACGTTACAATATAACAATATTAAGTAATTAAATATTGCAATAACTATAAGCAAAGAACAAAAAAAGAGAAAAATTATGTCTAAAAATATAGAAGGATAAGACTTATTTCAATTTGAGATGAAAAATAACGTGGTAGTAAGAATTCTTTCCAAAATAATATTATTCAATATGCTCAAACAAGACATATCACAATATTATATGTTAAATATTCTTTAATAATGACCATAAAATAAAATACAGGTGCCAACATAATGGAGTTGAATTATTACAGTATAAAAAAAAAGTTATTCACTATGAGATTTAAGAAATGGTTTCATGTCATGCTTCTTAATTAATATCTAATAATTATTGATAATTTTCATATAGAAGATTTAATTTTAAGATTATTTGCACATAGTTTAAATAATCCAAATCAAAACTTGATATGGTTTATACCGTACTTTGCAAGAGTAATAAAACTAGGATATTTAAGATGAAGACTCTAGAATCACTTGGATACTATTAATTCAGTATCTTCTTAGTATTCTTTTGAATCTTGGCACTAAAAAGTCAATGCTCAGTTAAAATTCTTTTCTATTTTAGTACATTTCTTACCAATATAGCCTACCTATTTTTGTTAAATTATTGAACAAAAATTGAAAGGCACTAAGTAGCAAAAAGTTAGAATTAATTGTTAGTGTGTGAATTATTAATTAATTAAAGATACTAACTCAAGTGATATTTTACTTGGTTAATGAATCGAAGTTAAATAGGCCTTGATGCAATATATGGCAAGTAAATAAGCACGATATAAACTTAAATTTTAAATATAAAATATTTTTAGATATTAGGGCTTCTTACATAATTTAAATAAGGAAAAATTAAATAAGCTATTGATTTTAAAGTTCTAAAAAATAAAAAGCAATATAATATCTATTTTGTCAAGTGTGTACTTTAATTTTAAAGAGTAAAAAAAACGAAAGATATTTGCTAAAGACCTTCGTATTTTTAATATAATATAGATATCAAATATAATGAAAAAAATATTATTTGAATATGAAGGAAATTCAAATATTATATGATAGTGGACTTATCTGTTATTAGTTATATACTACTAAATGCTAGGAAAAACTATAAAATCAAATACGTGTGCTTCACTCCAAAGTTACACCATTATCGTCGGGAACAAAAAATTTCATCATCCAAGACAAATTTAATATGTAGTCGGATACATGGCATGTGTACAACCAAATAATTAAAGGCTTAGATTTATTTGGTTATTAAACAACTAAAAATGGTAAGACAATATTTAATGAAAATAATAAGCATTGAAGCTCGGACAGGCCACGTTTCATATCATCTTCAGCGAAAGCCGCTCTTTCTGCTCAACTCTTTCGCATTCTTCTCAACTTTAATAAACTTAGCCTGAAAAGTTGAATTACTGTCCTAATCAAATTGAATAGGAAAAATAGTAATGCTTACTATGGTATGAGTGACAGCCCAAGAAGTAATTACAATAACAATGAAGTAAAGAAAGATATTAAAGATCAAAGCATATATGCTGCTGATTTTCCTGTCCCTATAACAATAATCACTTTCCAGCCAAGATCCAATATTACCACATTTTTCAGCTGAGAATGACCAAGCAATGCACACTTAAGTGAATAGGTGAGTTGATAGGTTAAGGATAAATGACTTAATTGAGAAAAAGCAAGCAGAAGTAGAGTCAGCATCCACAACCCCAATGTCACGATCCAAAATCCACTAAGAGTCGTGGTGGTACCGGACACCTGAAGCCAACTGAAAAACTTAATTAAATTCTTGTTTTAATAATTTTGAAAACACTCCTTATATACGGTTAAAATAATACCCAACATATTCATTCGAATGAATAATGAAATATTCAAACAGCTTTTAAAATTTTTGATTAATCTCAAATACATCCTAGAACCTATTGTCGTAAGTACATGAGCAATTTCTAAGAAAAAAATCCAAATAAAGTATAATAGCCGTCCGGAATACAATTGGACAGAAAATAAATAGGACCCTGAGAGAGACTATACTAGTTGCGGGTCACCTCGTGGAAATACAACTCACCTAGTTTCTGTGTCAACCATGCCGCTATGCCACCAAGACACTAGCCACACATAAACCTATACAACAAAAATACGCAGCAAGTATAGTATGAGTACGAAATCAACGTGTACCCAATGAGTATCCCGTCTAATCTCGAAGAAGTAGAAACGAGATGGTCGACTTCGACACTTACTAGTAGTCCAATAATGATGTCACTAGTACATTAACTCGTGGATTTCTATACACATGATTTTGATCCAATAGAAGGAAACAAGCAAACAATTAATTCGTTTATAGGAAATGTTTAAAATTTCTTTCCATTATTATTTAAATATTATCAAGCCATGAAGAGGCAATAACAACTTTAGTAAGTTCAAGGCAGCAATACAAGCATGCGCATATTATGCCGAAGCGACAGCCCAATCCAACAGAAATAAACTGTGCACTTGCCAAGGGTCGACAGCGCGCCTATAAATGTATCTATTTAATCTACTGAGGTGTTTGAACCGTTCTAAAAATAAACACACACAGACAGACAGTCAATCAAGAAGCCAACATGGAGCAATTATGCAAAGAAAAGCCAATTCTCTTTAATAATTTAAGAAAGTGAAGTTTAACTTTTTTTAGAAATTCATTTACTAATTTAATGCATTCAAAGAAGTACAAGTTGTCAATAAGATTGTAATTATTTCAAGTATAGCATGCATTTGGATCCTAGACTACCCGGACAACATCACAATAGTAGCTATACATGGACTCTTGTCATCTCGTGCGTACGTAGCCCCCACAAATAGGAGCATATAACCATTTGTTTCACCTATGAGGACAATTCTCTCTTACAAGGTTAGAAAAGAGACTCACCTTGCTCCGAAGATCCATAACCGACTTCCAAGCCCCTTCCGACGACTCCAATTGATGCACAATGCCCCAAAACTATCCAAATAACTGGAAAAATTTACTCTAATACTTGTAACAATTCGAATTATATAATTTCTCAACTCCGCTCGAAATTTTAACCAAAATGCACTCGGGCCCACGTGCCCGGATTCTGATTTTAAAAAAAAATAAAGTTTACCCATGAACTCAAATATATGCTTTCTTCTTAATTCCATTCCCAAAATCATGGCCAAAATCCATGAATACTAATTTTCTAGGTTTTCTATAAATTTTCATGCCTAAATCCATATATAAACCTTGTATTTTAACTTAAAACCAGTAAAAAACACTTACCGCATGCTTGGTGATGAAAATGATGCCCCAAAGTTGCTCTAAAATCGGTTCCCATAGAGGAAATGAAGTGAAAATGAACATAATCTGATTTTTCAAAAGAACAGTGCCCAGACACTCTTCTTCGCGAACACGGAAATGCCCTCGCGTTCGCGAAGCCCAACTTGCTTCAGCCCCAAATATTCTCTTCGCGTTCGCGAAGGTCAGCTTCTCAAAACCTACGCGTTCGCGTACCCAGCCTGGCGTTCGCGTAGGCCAATGACCTCAGGCCATGTTTCTAATTCTATGCGTTCGCGATCTCTCCCTCACGTTCGCATAGCAACTCCTTCCACCCCTTCGCGTTTGCAACATCAACCTCGCGTTCGCGAAGGCCAAAACCAGCAGCCTCCCATTTTTCTCTTCGCGTTCGTGAGACATGCTTCGTGTTCGCGAAGAAGTACACCATATACCAGCAACCAGCAACAACTACAACTGTTTATCCAAATTCTATTCGAAACCATCCCGAAACACACACGAAACCCCCGAGACCCCAACCAATCATACCAATCAGTCCCAAAACACATTACAGAGTTGTTCGAGACCTCAAATCATATCAAATAACGGTAAAATCACGAATCGATCTCCAATCCAAGCTTTATGAACTTTAGAATTTCAAACTTCTATTTTCAATGTTTAAACCTATCAAATCACGTCTGATTGTCTTTAAATTTTGCACACAAGTCATACTCGACATTACGGACCTACTCGAGCTTCCAGAATCGAATTCCGACCCCCATATAAAAAGTTCACTTCCGGCCAAACTTCTCGAAAATCTTCAAATTTCTAACTTTAGCCAAATGACTTCAAAATGACCTACGGACCTCCAAATTCACTTCCGATCGCGTTCCCAATTTCAGAATCACCATACGGAGCTATTTACTAACTTGGAATCCCAAACAAACATCGATAACACAGAAATGCACTTCAAGCTAAACTTATGAAATTTCTTCCAAAATTCTAACTTCCACAATAGGCGCCAAAACGCTCCAGAGTTGTCCAAAACCTGATCCGTCTATATGCCCAAGTCCGAAATCATCATACAAACCTGCCGGAACCTTCAGATTCCAGTTCCGACATGGGATAGAAGGCGACCTGGGAGACTGAGCAGGATATGCGCAGCAGTTACCCTCACCTATTCACTACTTCAGGTATGTCTTTATGCTCGTTTGAGGACTAGCAAATGTTTAAGTGTAGGAGGAAGTGACGACCTGGCGGTCGTCTTAAGAATTAATGCATCGATCCTTTATTTACTGTTTTCCCTAAGTTTATTTTTGTTAATTTAATTGTCAGGACGTTCAGCTTTGAGTTTTGCAGAGTTTTGGGACACTTAGACCCTAAATAAGAGCTTAAATGTTGGAAAATTGTCTGTAGTTGGGACAATGTGAAGATATCTTCGGAACGGAAATCTGATGGTTCTGTTAGATCTGTTAGGTGATTTCAGGGTCGAGAGCGCGTCCGGAATACATTCTGGAGGTCCGTAGCTAATTTAGGCTTGCAAAGCCGAAGTTTAAATTTTTGAAATTTCCAGTCTGATAGTGAGTGTTTGATCCGAGGGTAGGAATAGAACTCCGGAAGTTGCAATAGTTCTAGCATATCATTTTAGATGTGTGCCCAAAATTTCAGGTCATTCGGATGTCTTTTGGTTATGTTTTGATCGAAAGCGTATTTTGATGAAACTTGAAGTTCTTAGGCTCAAATCCTTGATTAATTCGGGTTTCTGTTGTTGTTTTAGGTGGTTTAAGGATTTGGTACAAGTTTGAATGATGTTATGATATATGTCCGGAGGTTTGGTTGAGATCCCGGGGGCCTCGGGTGTGTTTCAGATGCTCAACAGAGCATTTTGGAGTTGTGAAAAGTTGTAGAAAATCCTTTAGCAGTTGCAGGTCCAAATCCTTTTTCGCGTTGTCCCATCGCATTCGCAAATCTCTGAGCTTTACTTCCCGGTGTTCGCGTTCTCCTCCACGTGTTTACATAGAGTAATTCTGGAGGGAGACCAGTTTCCTCATCGCGTTCGCGTCCGGTCCTTCCGCGTTCGCGAAGTTCCACCTTTTCCTCCATCTTGTTCGCGTACACCTTATCGTGTTCGCGTAGCCTTGTTAGCTCGGGCCTTTGCGTTTGCGTACTGCTTCTCACGATCGCGAAGAGAATTTTTGGCGGCTTCTATTTTTCTTCTTCGCAAACGCGAGCATACTTCTGCATTCCGGATGCATAAAAGGCCTAGGCAGTTATAAACATTTCAAAGTCCGAGGGTTAGCCATTTTTACCAAAACTCAAGCTTGAGAGCTTGGATTTGCGAGAGATTTCGAGGATTTTTTAGAGGCAAAACTCACTAAACTAATCATGAATTCCTTCTTACTTTCAGATTTTTGAATGGAAAATAGGTAAAACTTCATAGACCAAATTGTTGAGTTTTGTGTGGGTGTATGACCTCCGATTTGAGCGATTCTTATATGGTTAGACTCGTGAGAGTACGAGAGTTTTGAAAATGTAAAAATTTTCCAATTCCGAGACATTGTACTAGGGGCATTTGGTCATTTTATATAATTTCGCGCCTTAGCTTTGAATTAAATAGTAGAATCAGTTGCTTGAGATGTTATTTACGATATGTAATTGAATTGAATAAATTTGGGCCATTTGGAGTTGGATACTCGTGGCAAAGGCGTGATTTCTAGTTGATTTTTGAGCCGGTTCGAGGCAAGTAGCTTGTCTAACCTTGTGTGGGGAACCTTTCCCCTTAGGATATGATATTTAGTAATTGAATACCTTGTATGTGAGGTGACGAGCGCGTACTTGAGCTAATTATTGAAAAATCCGATTTCACTTGAAGTATTTAATTGAGTTTCTTGTCTGCCCGTGTTACTCTAATTGCAAATTTAGCATGTGTTAATTTGGAAAAAGCATGTTTAGTTGATCTACTTGCCTATTTGCTTAAACTGCCTTGTTTGTATTCCGTGGAGCATGTCAGTCTAGAATGTACTAATACTTATTATGAGTTTAGCATTTATTCTGATATTCTTGAGTTGTTATGTGTTTAAAATTGGGACTACGGGACATCTCGGGAGATCCCCCTGCACGTGTTATGACATGGGATGAGAGTGCGGGATATCAAGAGATCCCCGATTTACTTATTGAGGATACCAAGAAATCCCTCGTGTATATGGTGAGAATACCAAGAAATCCCCGGTTATTATTTCCTGTTGTAAGCGGCATTTCCCTATATTGTCTTATTTCTGCTTTCTACTACTATATCCCTTAATTATCCAGTTTAGATTCTCGCTGTAGACTTTATCTATACTATTTATTTACCCTATCATTTATTATGTTTTACCTCAGCAGGGCCCTGACCTTCCTCATCACTACACGACTGACATTAAGCTTGACACTTACTGAGTACCGATGTGGTTTACCCATGCCCTTTCTGCGCATGTTTTTCATGTGCAGATCCAGATACCTCAACCCAAGTGTATTATCCTTGAGGCAGGGAGAGCTACAGAGACTTCGAGGTATATCTACCGCGTCCGCAGATCGAGGAGTCTCCTTCTTTACTCTATCTTGTAGCGTTTAGCCTTCTATCGTACTTTTGCTGTAGACATTTCTGGAGATTAGAGCACTTACTATATTACTCTAGCTTGTGTTCCCGTGAGTTTCCAAGTTTTGGGGTGATACTGTAGACTTCCGCATTATTGAGTTGTATATGCCGAGCGCCATTTATATACAATTTTCTTCTAGTTGTTCGGTCATTTATTTTCGCAAGTTATGTTATTTTCCGTATCGTTAGGCTTACCTAATCTTAGGGACTAGGTGCCATCACAACATGATCCCACAGGGCGAATTGGGGTCGTGACAGATTCCTTTCTCGACTGAAGTTGCAGTAAGAACTCCATCTGTGTAACAGAACAGAAGATATTCACTTGCTATACCTGGAAGTGCATACCAAAAAAACCATGAAGCATCCGTTAAGCATTGTATAGTGTAGGAATTAATGTACGCAATAATCATAGTACACATTGCAGCTGGAAATGACTATGGAAACCTTAACGAATAGTAACTTACCATCAGGAACAATAAAGCTTCAAATTTTATGGATTGCATCAATGAGCCTGTGATTCCGTCTATATAAAGAACAAGTAAATGCTGGCTGACAATGGCAATCCCAATTTATAGTTATTTGTAGACCTTTTTCATTTAAGTAGCTATATTTAACTTTTAAACATGGTTGATTTATAAGTTGTATTACAATTTAACTTAAAAGAGTGAAGATTCATCTGTAAAAGCTCATATAAATAGGTTGATTAAATGAACCTATTGACAAAGTCTGCATCAGTTTGAGGGGATCCATCAATAAGAGACAGAAATGTCTTCTAACACTTTAACTATATGACAAGGGTATCATTATTTTTATTTGGATTTACAAAGCAGTAGTTACTTGACAGCAAAAGCATATAACATAGTATTTATCTCTTTAAAATTGAAGTTTCGAATAATGGAGCTTAAAACTTTGTTTGGAAAATTATAGTAGCTAATACCAACATGAGTTACTGCACAAGAATTTTAACTCACAAGAATTTTAACTCACTCTATCAGTTGTCTCCATTCCTATTTATTTACAGTAGTAGTCTTTGTTGTTTTGCTGATATATTCAAAAATTGATGATTGTGGTTGGGATGCTGCTGGACATAGCCCTAAAATCTCCTTTTAATGAATTCTTTGAGTCCTCACTTATGGAGATGGAGCTGCTATGAAAAACATATTAACAAAGAAAAGATAAGTTGGCTGAAACACCAATTTCTCTTCAAGCAGTTAATTTCACAAAATCAAGAAGGATTCAACCACTACTTTAATAGAGCAAATATGGAACTGCAAAATACCAAGCAAAGCACCTGATTTCACAGTAGTAGTAGAAAGACCAAATTGCTCTCTGTCAGCAAGCAGGTATGTCGAAGGATATCGACGGTCTCCTGCCTGCTTTTTCTGTTAAATATATATATGATGTTAATTATTTGTATGTATGCATAGTACTTGAATGAATATAATAAAGACATTAAAGAAGATTAATTGGATAACTTCCCGTAGTAAAACTAATCACATCATTAAAATATGCAAAGATATCCATATAAAATCAAATAATGAAACAATTTCTAAGGTAGAAAATGAAATTACTATATCAAAATTTGGTTAGTGTGACAACCTTCTAGTACCAATTTGTGAAAACATTTTACTTTAAAAGATCTCTTTAAAATACCTACAATACAGATTATACTTGTTACTTGTTAGTAAGCAGTAAAGGAACATAAAGACATCAAAATAGAAGACGAATAAATTTTTAACTTATTTCTCATTTCGTTTCTTAAACGGACAATAGATTTTTTTTGCCAACATATTGAATAGTGATATATAAAATTTATAAGAGGAAATCAATAAATACATTCAAATAAAAAAATAAAATACAACTATTATTACCAATAGACAATAGACTCTCCTCCTTTGTCCGGGCTTGGGATCGACTGTGTTACGATATAATTTAAACACATCGGAGTTAAAAACATTATTTTTTTCCTGATGTAAATATCAGCTAGATCAGCTTTACAGAGTTGAAAAAAATCACATAAATATGCAAGTAGCTTGTGTATTTATAGATTTGCAAAGATGAAAGCTTTGACTTTCTGGTCTTGGAAAGTCCTCAATGTAAATATTTTGATTTGTATATTGTGCAGCAAAAAACAATATTAGATAAGTAAAAGTTTAGGAAGAATTTGCAGATACACAAGCCAACTCTTATTTAGCACATAGTAAATTGCAACGAAATTATCTCAAGTCTCAAGAAAATTAGCTACAGATCTATAGAAGTGCTTTTTGAATGATTTCGTTATACACTATGTTATATGTAGAATGGTCATCATCGCTATCTATGATAGGTGGTCGTATTTTATTTTAACACAACTTGAACTCTTTGCACTGGATAAAGTAACATATAGCTGGCCATGAGAAAACACTGGCTCACGCAAATAAATACCAACATAATTTAATATTTGCCCTTGCGCTTTATTTATCGTCATTGCAAAACACGGGCGTATTGGAAATGGAGTTCTTTTAGATGGGATTGGTAACTTCTCATCATCTGAAGATAATAATGGTATTCTGGGAATAAATATATGTGTATCTTTAAAATTAACACTCGTAATTTTAGTGCTTATAATACAACTCTTAAAATCACGGCATATCAATCGTGTACTGTTGCATAAACCTTCACAAGGACTTAAATTTCGCAGCAACATAACATGACAATTTTCCTTCAAAATTAATTTGTAAGGAGGCCAACCAGCAGGGTTCAATGAATGTACAAAAATCCTCAAGCTGGCTTTGATCATGTGGTTCAACAGTTTCATCCATTGCAATAAATGTTTTAGCTTCTTTAGGGAATTGAGCTATAAGTCTCTCATTTATTTCATCAACCAAGTCATTTTTTGTCGTCAAAATAACGCGCGAAGTTAAAAAAGAAGAATTGTAAAGAGACATGTGCAAATTAGGATATATTATGTTGAATAAAATATTCAAAGATTCTTTTTCAGTAATATAAGGAACAATGAAAGACCTCGGAATTTCTATTTTATTATCGATATTTGTTTTATTCCATTTCCAATTTGCATCAAATATTCACAAAAAGAGGGATCAGTTTTGGCACGTATATTGTCTGATAATCGTAGTTTTTCAAGTTCGTTCCATATTTCGGAGTTCAATATACTTTCCCGAATGAAATCTTCCTTTTTTCCACTTCTAACCATATGAAGAATTTGTCCAAAATACCCTCCAAACACAACAACGTTTCTGCCAAAAAGTATATTTGTGTTTATTATATCTTTCAAGAGAGAATCTACAGCTTCAATCATGTTCTTTTTGGCTATTGATACTTCATCCCGCACAATCAATTTTGCATCACGAATCAAAGATGCCAGTGAGATTTGCTTGCTAATATTGCAAGAAAATTTTTTATCGATATTAATCGGAAATTTAAAACGTGAATGAACTGTCCTCCTAGAAGGATCGAAGCTGCAATTCCAGAAGTTGTTGTTGCTAATGCTACAAATCCTTTAGATCTCACAATTGCTTTTTTTTTTGATTAATTAAGGATTTCCAGTAATCATCAATGAAAGAGCTTTACAAAACCACAGTCGAGCTTCAACTTAGCTGACTGTCCAGGAGTTTAACATACATACTATTTCTACTTTCCTAACTATCTAGCACTACTATATGTGAAGATGTTGTAATATTTGTCTAATTTTTGGGGTACCTCTAACGTTACAATTATACACTATGTCTCTTAGTAAAGCAGTATTACATCGGAATATTTTGTTGAAGACTCTAGCATTTCTTTCCAGCCAGATAGCATATGCAAACTCAGCTATGACCACTTTGAAGGTGGCAGCTCGAGGTGTTCGACCTTTGGCTTTGCCTATCAACCATTGCATTTTTTGGTTCCAGTAAGATTTTGGTGTTTCCTGGAGCCAGTTCATTGTTCTTTCCCATAAGTCCACAGTGACAGGGCAGTTCATTAATAAGTGATCTCTTG
This sequence comes from Nicotiana benthamiana, assembly GCA_034376525.1. Classification (NCBI taxonomy): domain Eukaryota; kingdom Viridiplantae; phylum Streptophyta; class Magnoliopsida; order Solanales; family Solanaceae; genus Nicotiana; species Nicotiana benthamiana. The sequence goes on along the minus strand of CM067324.1, from coordinate 22,764,004 downwards.
ATTCCGGGTGGCTTTGGCACAATGGGCACTGCTGATCGATAGTCATTCCCCAGCTGTGTAGTCTGTCCTTTGTTGGGAGTCTATCCTGGAGGAATAACCATAGATTGAATGTTGCTTTTGGCCTTGCTTGGTGCTGTATGATTAAGTTCTTCCATGTCACTCTTGGCATTGTTTGCATCTTTGGTACAACTGTCTTGTCGAGCACTTCTGTTCCTTCCAATTCTGGATCCTTTGTAGAACATCTCTAGCTTGGATAATTTTCCTCACCATCCAACTAGCTTGGGCAGGAATTGGAATGGATTCTATTGGTCTGACCTAGATGTAGGAGACAGTGATCCACCTGATCCACAACTTGTCCTTTTTATGTGCTAGATCCTAGCAGGTCTTTGCAATGGCAGCTTTGTTCCAGAGCTTTAGGTTAGTTAGGTTCGTCCCCCCAACTGATTTCGGGGTATACATTTTGTCCCAAGAGATGTAGGCTTTCTTAGTTACAGTATTCATCCCGGACCAAATAAAACTCCTACAGATACCTTCAATCATTTTGAGCACTTTCACGGGCAATATAAACAGCTGTGCGCAGTTAGCTTGGATCCCAAATATTACAGATTGTACAAGCTGTAGCCTCCCAGAGTAAGACAATGTCCTGGCAGTCCAGGATGTGATTTTTGCTGTGATTCTGTCCACTAATGGTTTCCATTGCAGCATTGTGATTTTCTTGGTGGACAGTGGGACTCCAAGGTATTTAAAAGGCAGTGGTCCTTGTTCATAACCCAGGTGATCAAGAATCTGTTGCTGTATAGGCACTGGTACTCCACCAAAATAAACTGAGCTTTTGTTAAGGTTTGCTTGAAGTCCTGAGGCAGCTGAGAACTGTTTGAAGCAATTGGACAGTGCCTTGACAGAGTTGAGGTCACCTTTAGCAAAGAGAAGTAAATCATCAGCAAGCACATATGTGTGATGTCCAGCTTCTTGCATCCGGGATGGAATGTATAGGCCGGATCATCCTTTAGTGAGGAACGGGATCTACTTAAGTACTCCATGACAAGGCAAAAAGGTAGGGGGATATGGGATCCCCTCGCCTCAGTCCTCTGGCAGCAGCAAAAGGTATGGTAGGTTCACCATTAACTAACACAGAGAAGGTAACTGTTGAGATGCATTCCATGGTCCATTTTGTGAAGGTGCTGGGGAAGCCAATTTGCTCCATAACTTGCTTCAGGAATGTCCATTCAACTGTATCATATGCTTTCTGGAGGTCGATTTTAATCATACATCTAGAGGAAACATTCTGCCTAGTATAGCTTTTTACAAGCTCATGTGCTAGGATGATGTTATCCTGAATCTTTCTTCCTGGGATGAAACCTACCTGAGCTTCACTGATAATACTTGTCATTACCTTCTGCAGCCTATTTGCTAGGATTTTTGAGATGATCTTGTATAGGACAGAACAACAGGCAATAGGTCTGAACTCTTTGACTGTAGTTGGTTTGGATAGTTTAGGAATGAGGGTGATAGTGGCACAGTTGATTGGTTTGTACATCCTAGCTGATGTGAAGAACTGTTAGATGTGAAGTTCTGCCCATCAGTGCTTTGTAAAAGCCTATGATTTCCTCTTTGATTTCCTCAGCTGTAGTGAGTTTGGTGCCCACTGCATTATCAAGCTCAGTGATCTGATTGTGCTGGTTTCTTTCTTTCAGTACTGCAGTGAAGTATTTGGTATTGGAGTCTCCAAGCTGTATCCACTTAGCCCTTGCCTTCTGTTGCAGACCACTCTCCTCAATAAGTGACCATTTTTCTAAGTTCAGGACCAGTTCCTTCTCCCTCTGTTGAAGGTGATCAGTGTATGATTGACGCATTTGTGCTTGCACTGTTTCCGGTTCCTTTCGACTCTGCTGAATTTTTTCTGAGATTGTCTTGAAGTCCTTACTGTTCAGGTTCTTCAGTGGGTGTTTCAGTGCTTTGAGTTTTCCCCAAATTGCTTTCATTGTATCTGCCTTGCCCTCTTGCCAAACTCTGGATACAATATGTTGGAAATTCTTATGGTCAGCCCAAACATCAAAAAATTTGAAATGCTTCTTCCCATGCCATGAGGTCGAGGACAGTGTCAACACCATGGGGTTATGATCTGAGATTAGGGGCAGATCATAGTCAGTACCTACCTGGCTCCATTTGATCATCCAGTCATAGTTACCAAAGGCTCTATCTAACCTGCTACATACTCTGTCCACACCAGTTTGTTTGTTTGTCCATGTGTAGTATTCTCCCCTCCAAGGTAATTCAGTCAGTCCAGTTTGTTGCAAACAGCTGTTGAAGTGTAGAGTTTCAGGAAGTCTGATTGGCTTGATAGATTGTCTATCTTTATCACAAAGAACTGCATTGAAATCCCCAGCAACAACCCAAGGCCCCTGTATTCCTGTTGCCAATGCTTGTAAACTGGTCCATAATGATCTTCTTTGTTCCAGGCCATTGAACCCATACACCACAGTGAGGAACCCAATGAATTCCCCTGTTCTGCTGGAAATCCTGTTGTGGACCAACTGGCTTTCCTCGAGAACACTAGAGACTATATAAATTTTTGGGTTCCATAGGATCCATACTCTACCCCAGTGTTTTTGATAGCGCGCGGCAACAAATAGCGATGAGGGCTCGTTTCAGTGAGGCGAGAGGCGCGCAGCGAAGCGCTCGCCTTTTTGATGTGAGGCGACAATTTATAAAAAAAAAACAATATATATATATATATAACTAAAAACTCAATAACAATAATATGTTAATAAATATTCAATTTAAAAATTAAAAACTCAATAGATATTCATAAACTCATAATAGATTCATAAATTAAAGAGTACTAATAGTCTAAACTCTAATTGCAGTTCTTGACGGGCTTGTATAGCATAATTCCAAGCTATATCACTTCGTTTACTATTATCGGATGACGCCATTTCAATTTCAGCACTGTTTTAAAGAAAAATAGAGCAATAAATCAAATAAATTTAAGCAACTTAGCAAAATTGCAGATTAATTTTCCTTTTTTGATCTGTGCAGGTTACAGAGCGGTCGACAAGACTGAAAAAAAAAACAGAATAGTAGACAAGTCTGAAAAAAAAAACAGAGGGACTGGATCACTGGAAAAAATAAAAAAGAGCAGTCGACAGACTGGAAGAAGAAGGAAAAAAAGAAGAAGGCTCTGATTTTTTTTCACTGGTCGTCGACAGTGCACTGTCGACCAGTCTGTCGACTGGAAGAAGAAGGAAAAAAAAACAGAGCCTTCTTCTGTCGACTAGGAGAAGAAGGAAAAAAAGAAGAAAGAAGAAAGAGAGAAGAAGGAAGAAGGAAGAAGGAAGAAAGAAGAAAGAAGAACATACCTGGTCGAGTCGTCGAGAGAAGCCAGAAGATGAAGACTGCCTTTTGCCTTTTGTTTTTGTCGAGTATAATAGATAGAAAACCCTAATTTTCTGTTTTTGTAAAGCTGCTGCTGCTGTGTTTAATTTCTGTGTAATTTCAAAATAGCGTCGATACGCCTCGCCTCGCACCTCGCTACGCCTCACTGCCTGTTGCCAGCGCTATTCACGATCGCCTCGCCACATAGGCTGCTGTGGCGTCAGCCACTCGCTACGCCTCGCTACGCGCTAAAAGCGCTGTAGCGAGCGCTTTTAACAACACTGCTCTACCCTTTTGACCAGAGACATAGTTTGTGAGTACCCCCCCCCCCCCCCCCCCGCCTGGAGCAAGCAGATTAGTAATTCTGCTAGCATGAGCTTGTTTGACCTTGGTTTCTACTAATCCTACTAGGTTAATATTGTTTTTCCTAATATATTCTCTAACCTCTTTCTGCTTATACATTTTATTTACACCCCTCATATTCCATATTAACCACTTCATTGGTAAGATGTTGATGGTGGTTCCTCTCCCTCCATAGGAGGACCTTCTTTACTAACAGAAACTGCTGCAAATCTGTTACTCACAGTGATGGGGGATAAGGGTGGAAAGTTGGAGATGTTGAGTGCTGGGCTCTGGGCTTGTTTCCCTTTATCACTGCCCTTATCGACTCAATGATTCAGGACTGTTCTTGCTTCATTTACAGTATGTTCAGCATGTTGGGTTACAGGTTGTTGTTGTACTGGCCTAGCAGGGCCTTTAGTTCTCCATTCCTGCACCACCTTTGGCTTCCATACTTGTGTAGTCTGTCTTAGGTTCTGCTTCTGTTGGATTGCACAATTGTGTCCTATTGTTTGGCATTTCTCACAATAAGTGGGCTTCCATTCATACTCCACATCCTGCAAGAACTTCTTACCAGTTGGGTCCATAACCCATATCTCCGTAGGCAATTCTTTGGTAATAGTCACCTCTATAAGCATTCTGGCATAGGATATCCGTGTCTGTTTTGTGGTGCACTCGTCTGCAAAGATTGGTTTTCCTAGCCCACTGGCAATTCTGCTAAGAGACCTCATCCCCAGCACGACATTGGTAATCTTGGAAACTTTACCCATAGGGGGACTTCTGTTGGAAATTCCTCCGAGAAATCAAAGTCAGGTGTCCACTGTTTGAGTATCATAGGCCTATTGGCAATGGAGTACGGACCAGCACACATAATCTCTTTGGCATCAGCCACATTCTTGAATTTCACTATGTAGTACCCTTCATCATGGTAGAACAAATCTAGTTCGGGGACTTGGGACCAGTGATGACTAACAAATCTTCTCATTGCATTGAAGCCAGGACCGTCACCCAGAATGTACACCACTAAGGCACACTTCCATTTAGCTTCCTCCTCCTCCACTTCAGCTTTTTCCAGTTGTACCATAGGTTTCCCATCAACTATCATTGGGGGATGTAATCGAGAGCCATACCGTGTGTCGCAAAGCGATTCTTCTGAAAGAGTGTTGACCAGCTCTTCTTAGGTTCTTCTGCTATGACTTTGGTAGGTCCTGTTTGCTCCGCCGGTAGTAATGTTGGTTGCATGGTGGTCTCTGTGGCTACGGAACTTGGAGCGGTTGATAGGCCTTCAACATCTGGAGTCTCCTGGGCTTCCATAGTTGTTTCTATTAGAGGGGCTGGTTGCGTTGTAACTTCTTCTGGAGCTTGCTCGTCGGAATCCATGGTGATTAGGGTTTCCGATTGAGGCAAACTCTGCACCTCCTTTGCATTGTTCTTCTCCATAATCAATAGGTTCAGTTTTCAAAAGTATCGATAGGGATTTTCACTGGAAAATACTCTTTGCAAGATTATGTCATATGTTATTTTCTGTTCTGTATTTAATTTTTTATGTAATAACAGATCTTTGTTACTCACAATGATGTTTCTTTCGAAATATGCTTCCTTTGCTTCATTTTTCATTTTCGAAGATGTAATATTTTCTGAAACAAGATTGAACTCATTAATATCACGACCCATAGAATGTAGTATATCATTAATGTGATTCAGAACAGCGAGGTGGATATCTTTTGTTGTTATATTGTCTAGGATTTTAAAATCTTCGGACATTTAATCTTCAAACTATTCCCACAATTCTCTTGGATTGTCCGGGCTACAGTATACTAATATTGTAGCAAAATAAACATCCTAAACTATAAGGCATTTGATAACATGCAGCCTCTAACATACGTTCAATCAAATTGTTGTCACAGTGTAACAACCCTCTTTTTTCTGCATATTTTCTAAATGTCTCGCAACATATTGCATTTACCGTTAGAAGATCTTTGTATGACTTTGGTGCTTTCACATTCACTAGTAATAATCTAAGGTAATATCTTTCTCCCTCTGTTGGATGACATGTTATAACCCGGCCAATAACGTGACCTTATTGTCGTCGAGTCCATATTTTATAGGTAGATGACCATACGAAGTGTTGTGGAAAATCTTTATACAGTAATTTAAACTCTTTAGCATCTTTATTTGTTTCATTCATCAAAAAGAATTTTGTCAGCATTGTCTTCTTAATCATAGGATTTTTCTAGATACTATATACAGTGTCAATTTTTTTAAAAGAGACAAACTATAATCCATCAAGATGTAATGGGAGGTGATAAATGCTCGGAGTCATTTTACTAATAGGAAATGCAAATAAGCGCCACATAGCTTCTAGAGGTGACACCCATTTAGCAGATTGATATTCTTTTACCTCATCTATTTGTATGTTTGTGTTATCTTCGTGTAAGCCAAATGATATCTTATCATGTCATTTACAGATATATTTGTGTATATATTTCACAACATTAATATCGGAGCAAACCTCTACATTTATATGGCAATTGTATTTGCATAGCAGATATGGGTTGTAGGGAACAACCCATGAGTTATCAAGAAATTGTTTTCTAACTTTCATAGATTTACTAGTATTTCATCTTCTATAAATTGGGTATGAGTTCTTTCCTCTCGTTGTCTCATCAGCGAAGCTCCAGGGGTACTTAAATTTGCACCCATTTCTTTTCATATATAAATTTGTAGGATTTAAATGACCACAAGGCCCATGCACCATCTGTTTAACGACAAACTTATGTAAGTAAGAGTATGTATCAAGGTCAGGCAGCTCAGCACAAACAAATTTGTCATAAGCCTCGAGTGTTAATAATTTGTAGTCATAAGTATAACAAGAAAATGGGCATGTGGAAGACCGCATTTTTAAAATTCTATGCTGTACATAAAGGCTGCAACTTCTCCAAATATGTTCCTTTTTAATATATTTGTTTTCATCTCTTCTACCTTTGCTTTGAATACTCGACTAACTAAATCAGGCCTATTTTGAGTTTCGTCTGTTGGGAGAAAATGTTCCTTTATTTCAGGCCAAGAGGAATTACATGTTATCGTCAGAAATATATCAAGCTTTCCAAAATGCCGCACTAACGCGATAGCATCCATATAACATTGACACATATCTCTTGGACCACCCGTAAAACTTGTTGGAAGAATGTTTTGTTTTCCTATCTTAGAAGCTTCTCTTTCGCCAAGTCTCAAGATATCCAAAAATCCTTGTAGTACATCAATCTAAAATAAATCTTGGTTAAATGAGGCAAAATCTAATCTACGAGTTTCTACTTTTATGAATTCATCAACCAAATATTCTTGAAATCATCTACCAGAATGTAAAACTCCATTTTCCTCATTATCTCTCATTTAGAGTTTGTAACAGTAGTATTCACGACAAGAAACATTATTTCTTTTTCGTTTCCCCTTTTGCAGAACATCCACTTCCATATCAAGTAATCCATCAATAGAACACATGTTAGAGACACTCAGAAGCTGCTCGGTCTCATAATAAGCTCGCTTTCTCAATTTATTTCTAGGTTGTTCGATTTTTGGAATAACGCAGTGCCAACCATTTTTACCATAAGGAAATAAAAGTGGATATTGCAAAGGATCATAACAACCATAACAATAATTTACTAATTGGCTTTTGTTACTGTGAGCGTAAATTCGAACATGGGATGCAGAACTATATTGCTCGTTTCTTGTTCTAGCCATAATGCTGCTACTTCTGACACAGTCGGCAGGTTATATACTCGTTGATCTAAGCCAAAGCCACATCTTAATGCAATATAAAAGTTTGATAACTCTGGAATATGCATTAGAGATTTCAAGAAAATACAATAAGGATTTATCTTTAATATGTTCATTAGTTTTTGAACAATCGATTGTCGAAGTACATCAGAGGAAGCCATTCAATTTAGTATTTTTGCATTTTCATCGTAAAAATACAACTGTAAATTTCTTGGTTGCCGATTTGTTGGAATTAAATCATTTATAAAGTGATACAATTGACCTTGTACTCTAAATGTATAAATTCCTGGTTTCTTTTTGCTAGTACTTTGTCATAGTTTACTCCAAGGGAAGTATGCAAACATATTATTATATAATCTAAGGTAGGTACGGAAGTGTTCAGATTCTTCGGTACTGCCTAAATATAAATTCAAGAGCTCATTAGGCATTTTATGTGATGTTAACTTAACTGAACCATTGCTACAACAAAATGATGGCGGCTCATACTCAAATCTTTTTGCTCCACAATATTTATAGTCTGGTATAGTTTTTAAAATTGTTGCATCAGTGGGTAGTTCTCTAATGTTCCAGTTCCAGCTTATTATTTTTTATTTAGATACTATGTCTATTAGTTGTAACAATATATCCTACTAGTATTGAGAAGAGAGAGGCAACAAGTGGTGTTATAAGATTAAATTGAGACAACCTTTTGTTTATGACAGTCGATGTCTCTACATGATGTTGGTCACAGGGAGCGCCAGAGGTCGAACCTGACATACAAATAATTCTAATTAATATACTAAAAGGGAGTATAATCAAGCTGGAAAAACATATTTTCACTAACTTACAATGTTCAAAAAACTGAGAAGTGATCAGTAATATTTTTTCCTTTGTGACAATCAACTGTTGTCCCCACAACTGAAGATATACCTGCTAATATGCAAATCCAAATGTGTTCAGGAAGAGCAAATTGTATTTAGGTACAGTCACGACGAAGAACACATATATACATGCATATATTTCTATCTACAAAGAGTGTATATGTAGATGTGTCTTTTGCTTGAATAAATCTTTTTTAGTTTCTAACCTTTCCCAACAATGCATGGTGCATCGACTATTGTCAGAGTTTTTTCTGTATGCAACTCAAACCCAACAGCTTGTTTGGTATATCCAAGCAGCGCAGTCGAATCTTTTTTTCAATTCAAGTTTTTTCTGATCGGCAGTGCGTTAAAAGCAATTCTTTTTATCAATCGGTAACTGCTTGTATAGATCACGTCTCCTACGGTTAATTTTAGAGACGGTTTCTGTTGAGTACTATTGCTTCCTTTTCTGCGGACAACAAGCTGACGGTAAATGCTTTTCAACACTCGATATCTGCAGCTGAAGCAATCAATAAAACTTTAACATCAAATCTGCAGTAACAATGATTTCTATATATGAAAGGTTCTACTAACAGATATAGAGTTACAATTCAAAGTATGTATTTGTTACTCTAAGCAAATAAAAAGACGACCAAAACAAATAATTCAATAGTGGTAACGCTGGAAAGAAAATGAATTAATACTATAATTGTTTCTTATTATAGAATTAGTTTTTGTATATGGTAGAAACTTTGAACATTGACTATAGTTGTAGTGTTCAGTAGAAAGAAGAGCACAATGATAGACGAAGCTTCTTAATATTTATTGGTAACTTATACAAAAAATAGTCAAATTGCTAAATGTAATAAAGTTTTTACACCACTGGAAGAAATACAAATTATTTTCAAATTTTAAATAGTTTTAAGTTGATTAGAGGAAATTATTGAAAACATGAAAAAGAATATCTGCCATAGCTACACTATTAGTTGCCTCAAGAGAGTGAAAAGAAGAAACTTCATCCTTTCTCATTTTCTTTTGTAGACTTTTCAACTGCTAACTCAGGAATTAACTTTTAACACTTATGCCAAAAAAATATGCTAAACTTAGAAGAAAGATTGCTTATTCTTGCACACGATTATACCCCAGCTCAGATACCTTGCAACAAAATAAGCTTATAGAAGACGGATAGATAAATATTTGAGGTATAGTAATGTTTTGACATATATTCTAAAAAAGAAAACAACTTATTCTATGAAAAAATGGAAGAAGTTCTGTTCTTGCTATCACTAAAAATTCTTAGTAAGTTATTTCACATACAGAACTGGGAATAATATATTATTCAGAGCAACAGTACAGAAAAGTATATAAAGAGATTTAGATGTATAATCAGTCCAAAATTTCTCAAAAAGCATAATCAGTAAACCCAAAAATTGACTAATTAACATACGACACTGTGCTAGCCATGGGAAACCCCCAAAAAACAAGCACCAATGAGATCGATAAAAATCAACAATTGAAGGGGAAGGTACAAATATTTTCCATAAAATCAAAAGTAGCGACCAAATTGCTATCAAAACGGCAAAGAGCTTACAATAATTCAAAGCTCAGCAGTGTGGTATATCACCTACAGTCAGACATGTTCACATTAAAAAAGCCAAAAGCATGGCAATAACAAAGCTTATATAAAGCAAACTATATACTACTGAAGAAGTCAAACAACATATGCATAACAAAATCATCACAGCTTATCCAATTTTCCCATTCTGAACTATGCTAAAACCTATCAAAGAAATCAACAAAGCAGCAAACTTGAAGAAGCAGAACACATTATAAAGAGATGGACTCAAATTTCATCACTGCTCGGCGCACAGTTTACCCAAAATCAAATCAAAATTATCCAAAATTAAAATTATCAGATTATTCTTCACAGAAATCGAATAGAAAGTCCAATGCATTGAATTTTTTTTCTCAAACACATATAAGACCCTTATTCTCATGGAAGTATACAAAAGTTGGGGCAAAGGAAGCAAAATTCCATGCAAAATATAACTAACCTGATAACTGTTTCGATGAAGTGCAGAAACTACGCCGCAAGAAAGAAGATCGGAAGAGATTTGAGGAAAATAGATCAAAATCTGGAGAAAGAATAGTAGGGTGGACCTTCGTTGGAATTCTGTGCTGGTTTGACACTTGAAAGTTGAGACAAAGAAACAATCAGAGGATGAACAGAATGCAGACAGAGAAAAACAAAGAACATGAATAGATAGAGATAGAGAGTGACATATCTGTCATACAAAAATGCCACAAACTTTTTGTATTTGCACCAGCTGTCAAGTTGATTCACACACGTTATAGCCTTCAGAAAACTTTAGGAATAACATGAAATGACCAGAATACCCTATAATAGCAAGCACACATGACGACTGTGTCACGATCCCAGTTCGTCCCATAAACATGTCGTGATGACACCTAGTTCCTATAACTAGGTAAGCCTAACAATGCGAAAAACTACATAATTTGCGGAATAATTAATTAAAACTGAACGATTAAAAGAAATTGTATATAAAGGCCACTCGGCATTTACAACTCAAAATGCGAAAGTCTACAATATTATCCCAAAACCCGATAACACACGGGAACACAAGCTAATGAAAAGTAATATACGGCTCAAATCTCCTGAATTTGTCTAAACAAAAGTACGAAAGGAAGCTAAATACTACAGATAGAGTAAAGAGGGAGACTCTTCGGTCTGCGGATGCTGCAGATGTACCTAGAAGTCTCCGTAGCTCTCGTTGCCTCAAAGGTAGTGTGCCTGAGATGAAGTACCAGGATCTGCACATGAAAAACATGCGCAGGAGAGGCATGAGTACACCACAGCAGTACTCAGTAATTACGAATCCTAACCTCAGTTGGAGAGTGACGAGGAAAGGTCCGGGCCCTACTGAGATATAACAAAATAAATAATAAGATGAGTACATAAACAGTATAGATAAAGTGTACAACGAGAATCTAAACATGATAATTACATAAACCGTAATAGAAAGCAAAAAAACATGACAATACTAGTAAATACTACTCACAACAGGAACCATAATCGGGGATCTCTTGGTATCCCGAGAATCTTTTGGTATCCTCAAATCTTACAATTTCATTGTGCCAGGATCTCTTGGTACCCCGAGGATCTCTTGGTATCCTCAAGTCTTACAATTTTATGTGCCATGGATCTCTTGGTATCCCGAGGATCTCTTGGTACCCTCAAAATCTTACAATTTCATGTGTCAGGGATCTCTTGGTATCCTCAAGTCTTACAATTTCATGTGCTAGGGATCTCTTGGTATCCCCCACCCTCAATCCATAACATATCAAGTGCAAGGGGATCTCCCAGGAGGCCAACCCATAGTCCCAATTTAAAAACACACAACAGCAACCCAAACATTAGGATAGATACTAAACTCAAGATAAGAAATAGAAAATCCTAGCCAAACATACTACACAGAGTACAAACAAGACAGTTTAAGCACTTAGGCAAGTAAGTCAAATGAACATGCTTCTCTAAACTAGCATAGGATAAACTTACAATTTAAAATGAACAGGTAAGTAAGGAAACTCAATTTAAATACTTCAAGTAAAAACGGATTTCCAACCATTTGCTTAAGTACGCGCTCGTTACCTCACATACCAGGTATTCAAATACCAAACATCATGTCCTAAGGGGAAGAAGTCCCCCACACAAGGTTAGACAAGCCACTTACCTCAAACCGGCTCCAATTCAACTTAAAACCACACTTTTTCCACGAGTATCCAACTCCGAATGGCCCAAATCTATTCATTTCAATTACATCTCGTAAATAACACCTCAAACAACTGATTCCACTATTTAATTTAAAGCTAAGACGCAAATTTAGGTAAAATAACCAAAATGCCCCTTAGGTCAACGTGGTCAAAACCCGAGGTTCGAACAAAAATTTGGTTACACATTCCCCCACGAACCCAAATAGATGATTTATTTTGAAATCGGACCTCAAATTGAGGTCCAAATCCCTAATTTTAGAAAAACCTAGGTTTTACCCAAAACACTCAATTTCACCCATAAAAACCCTTGATTTTAAGTTGAAAATATGTTAAATGACATCAATGACTAAAAGAAATGAGTAAAAACCAACTTAGAAATGATTTGGAAGAGGTCTTGTTCTTAGAAAATCGCCCAAAAGAGTTGTGTTTTGAAAATAGGGTAAAACAATACCCAAAATTCGACTAAGCATAAAAATTGCATGTTGCAAATATGGAAATTGCGAACAGGTGTTCACAATTGCAAACTGCAGGTATGGGAAATGCGATATTTTTGTTCTCATTTGCGAACACTTGCCAAAAAGAAGAACTTCGCATTTGCGAAGTAAGCGAAAAAGCTCAACCTTCGCATTTGCGAAGGAAGCTTCGCATTTGCGAGCCGAGCAGGCCTGGCTGGTTTCGCATTTGCGATCCAACCTTCGCATTTGCGTGTTCGCATTCGCGAACCAAGCTATGCGAAGCCTGCAGGCTTATTCATACCAGATTTTCCAAAATTCAGAAATGCAATCTAACACCTATACAAAACTCACCTGAGCCCTCGGGGCTCCAAACCAAATATGCACATAACCTCAAAAACATCATACGGACTTACTCGCGCGATCAAATCGCCAATATAACATCATATACATCGAATTAAGCCTCATAACTCATGGTTTCCTCCAAATTCTCATAAAACATCAAATTTCCATTTTAAGTCTAAAACATGTCAAACGACGTCCATTTTCAACCAAACTTTACAGAAAGCGCTTAAACCACATATAAGACTTGTACCGGGCACCAGGAACTAGAACCAAAATACGAGACCGATACCATAATCTTTTAATCAAAATTCACTTCCAATTTCCTTAATTATTTCCAGAAAATAATTTCACACAAAAGTTTATTTCTCGGGCTTGGGACCTCGAAATTCGATAACGGGGATACACCCAAGTCCCATATTTTTCTACGGACCCTTTGGGACCGTCAAATCACGGGTCCGGATCCGTTTTACCTAAAATGCTGACTGAAGTCAAATTTATTCAATTTAATATCAAAATTTAGCATTTTTCTCACAAAATTCATATCTAAGCTTTTCGACTACGCGCCCGGATTCCGCACGCAAATTGAGGCAACCTCAGATGAGGCCTTCAAGGCCTCGAAATTACAGAATAGGTAAGAAAACAAGTGATGACCTCTTTGGATCGTCACAAACCTCTACCTGCTTCTCACACTCTTCTATATATTAGTAGTCTATATAGAATAGGAGAAGTAACGTCATATTATTGTGCCAAGTGTCAATACATAAATTAAACATGCGTCCAATTTTTGGACAAACTTCTAACTAATTTGAAAGTTCAAAAATAATTTAAAACTATGTCAAATAAATATTTAAGTATGCTAATGCAGTTGAACTTATATGTTAATATGTTCTGTGGTTTTTTAAATTAGTTAAAAGAAGTTAAAAATGTTTAGAACTTCTTTAATTGGTCTACGGAAGCTCATACACTTTAAAACTCCCAATTTAGTATACATCTATACTTTGACTCTCACGTTTGTTGGTCTACTTTTTTTAATTTGGTAAACCTGTAAATTAGACAAAAAAATACTTCAACCACGCCTGGTGTTACTTCCCCATTTGGAATAGGATAATGTGCAATATGAATAGATTTCAAAAATAAATCGGAAGAATTTTTTTTTTAAATAACCATGATCATCTTCCCAAACGTGGGTATTCCACCATTACTCCATTACTTATTCACTTTCTCCATAACTACATCAATAGTTTTATGCGACACCCTTTAATTCCTTTTCCATTCTCTTTTTGCTTTGGTCAGAATATGAATTTTGCAAATATGGCTACAAAACTTCATGACATCAGACAAATTTCAAGCACATGCAATGGAATTTAAAAGTTAGAGTAGTTCGAATGTGGAAAATCCCGAACGATACAAGCCTGAAATAACTTATTTGATAAAGTTGGTATTATAAGATGTAAAGGTAACATATTTATAATTGCTTTCAATTTTTCTTCGTCTTCTCTACTGCTATGGTTTATAGATTTTTCAATATGCAATCGTTTATTAATTTCCAATAATCCTCAAAAAGATGAAACTACCCACTTGTAGTGATTTTGTGGTTTAGTCTTATTTCTATTTCTATTTGTGAACATCTGATTCACAATTGTTTATTTATTTCTAGCAAAAACATAATATTAGCATACATCTTATATAATTCACCTGAGAAATAAAATATAATGTTCCTCCTGAAGCTGCTGCAAAATATAATAATATGCATATATTCTGCCAATAGAAGTTACAATATTTGTTGACAATTGTATAATCTCTATAGCTACTGCAAGTTCTAAAAATATGTATATTCTGACAAAAAGCTTTATAATGTTTGTTGACAATTGTTTACTAATATCCAGCATTAACAATTTTTACCAATCTAATGCATTTTAAAACTTAATATAATTTTCTAGGGTGATCGTATACATGTCTCAATCAGGAAGTAAGTTATAAAGTTCTTTAAGAATAAGATACAAGAATTCGACTTAAATTGTATGACTTACTTTGTTGTCGGGCCAAATAATTTGAAATTAAAGACTACAACGCACAATTTGAGGCTGGCATTTACGCAGAGGACAATAGTTGAGGAAATTACTGATCCTACATTTCATATGAATATCTTTAACTCGCGTCCTTTTGATCAATTCACGAATCATGATGTGGATGAGGCAGAATTATTCGATAATTCTTCTTTTCCATTTAATTCTAATACTATGTTTATTAAAATTTTATGATTAACTTCTATATTTGTAGATGTCGTTGATTAGGTTGTGACCTATGAAGCTATTCAGACCTACAAGCAAGGAGACAACAAAAGTGTCTTTATGAATATTGAACTTGAAGATGATAAGTAAGTCATTCACAAATAGATGTTGGAAACACGTTCTCAATGCAATATACTAAAACGTGTGTTCTTTTGTATAGGTTTTGATGAATGACAAACGAAACGAAAATTGATATATGACGAAGTTCAAGAAACAAGCGCACAATTGATATACAACGAGATTCAAGCTCAAGACAAAGTTTTATAGTTTAATTGAGTCATTCTTAATTGTGATCTTGATCCTACAACTTGACTCGTAACATGGCTTCTCTCATAAAACTATTTTCCAAAATCATGCATATTTAATTTAATGTCAAATGATTTTAAATCATGCATATTTACAGTAGTCAAAATAATTTTTAGACATGCCTTAAAAATCTGGACTAAGATAATCGATTATGTACTTATGATAATCGATTGTTTTAAGCCAAGACTGCATGACAATCGATTGTGAACTAATGACAATCGATTGTGAGTAAGACAGTGAGCATCAGGTTTTTCGAACCTGCATGACAATCGATTGTGAACAAATGACAATCGATTGTGACTGAGGCAGTGTCCATCAAAGTTTTTCAAAACTCAGAATAATCGATTATGAACTAATGGTAATCGATTATGTTGAGACAGTGTCTTCCAGTGATTTTCAAATTTATTAAATAATCGATTGTTACATCGGACAATCGATTGTCAAAGAGACAGTGTCTAAAATATTTTTCAAAAACTGATGAGTAATCGATTGTTGACTTTGTGCAATCGATTGTGAAGCTGACCGTTGTCGTAAAGTTTTCAAATACCGTCAGGTAATCGATTATTGATTCTGTATAATCGATTGTTTTGATTAAAATCCGGAAAAGATTTTTTGAACGTTATTGGGTAATCGATTATTGATTTTGTATAATCGATTATTTTGATTAAAATCCGGAAAAGATTTTTTGAACGTTGCTGAGTAATCGATTGTTGATTCTGGACAATCGGTTGTTTGTGGTAAAATCTGGAGAGGATTTTTTGAACGTTGCCAGTAATCGATTATGGATTGAAAGTAATCGATTATCAAGCGTAAAATCTGGGATTGAATTTTGATCTGACTGGCAGACAATCGATTGTTGGGGTTTGACAATCGATTGTCAGTGAGTAAAATCAGCAACTCTTAATTGGCAATTAGGCAACGGTAATGCCAAGTTTTTCAACTATAAATACAGCTTCATTTCAGTGTTTTAAACATAACAACATACTACAACTGATCATTACATTGCTACAAGCTTGCATACTTTTGTTTATCATTTTATATTCAATTTCATAAAGCTTTTGAGAGCCATATTCTTGTCCAAAGTTGTTGTGATCTAGAGCTTACTTCTTTTACTCATACCTACTCATAAAGGAGTATTTTGTTTGAGTGTTAAGTGTTTTACACACTTGTAAGAGAATTGTGATTCTCTTGTTGTAAGGAACTTGTGTTTCCTTGGTTGAAGTCTTGGAGTGTTGTATCTCCGAGCAAAGGTGTTAAGGCTTGTGTCCTTACGTTGTAAAGGTTTGTTGAGTACCCGTAAGCTTAACAAGTTAGTGGAAAATCTCGAGAGAGTCTCTCTGGGACTGGACTAGCCACGTGTTGTGGTGAACCAGAATATATCGGTGCGTTCTTTCCTTTTTATTTATTTAACGCACTTAATTATTTCCTGCAAATTTTAATTTCCGCAAGTTTACGCTAAATTTTATTATAACGCTATTCACCTCCCCTCTAGCGTTAAGCGTATTATCTAACAATTGGTATCAGAGCCCAACTCTCTGAAAACTTAACAGTTTGAGAGAACCATCCATGGCTTCTACTCGTGATTCTTTTGCAGGAATTGATGAAG
This sequence comes from Nicotiana benthamiana, assembly GCA_034376525.1. Taxonomy (NCBI): domain Eukaryota; kingdom Viridiplantae; phylum Streptophyta; class Magnoliopsida; order Solanales; family Solanaceae; genus Nicotiana; species Nicotiana benthamiana. The sequence goes on along the minus strand of CM067324.1, from coordinate 22,746,882 downwards.
GACAGTGCTCCACACGACCACCTCTATTCAACGATACAAATTACACGTACTGGAAAGAGAGGATGAAGATCTTCGTTCAGTCCAACAGCTTTCACCTTTGGAAGGTGATAATGAAGGGAAACCAAATTCCAACAAAGAAGGTGGAAAACGAATGGGTTCCCAAATCCGAGGATGAGTATGACGCGGATGACATCCGAAAGGTTCAAAATAATGCTAAAGCAATTAACTTATTATATTGTGCTGTTAATGCTGACGATTACAGGAAAATATTGTGTTGCACAACGGCAAAGGAGATGTGGGACAAGCTAGAAGTTACGTACGAAGGTACGGACCAGGTAAGGGAAGCAAAAATTGATTTCCTAACCCATTCTTATGAATTATTTCACATGAAGGAAGGTGAAAAGGTGGACGAAATGTTTGAGGAATTCTCAATAATCGTAAATGACCTACATGCTCTCAAGAAAACATTCACGGATAGAGAGCTCATTCAAAAAATTCTTAGAAGTCTCACACCGGCATGGAGATCAAAGGCCGATGCAATTCAAGAATCCATTGGCGTTTCAAACGTCACCATCGACGCACTAAGAGGTAACCTTAAGACCTATGAATCTACTATTCTTAACCCTTTTGTTGATGATCAAAGGAGGCAAAGAATAGCTCTAAAGGCGAGCACAAGCCAACCGCAAATTGATGAGGAAGGAGATAACGAGTTTGGACTCGTTATCAAAAGATTTCAAAAGTTCATGCGCAAGGAGTATGAACGCAAGGGCAAAAAGCAAGGCGAACAAATCAAATGCTACGAATGCGGAGAAACCGGGCACATCAAGTCAAATTGCCCAAACCTCAAAAAGGAAAAGAAACCTTTTAAAAAGCAACGCGCATACATTTCTTGGGGAGGTGACTCCGGAGATGAGTCAAGCGAAGGAGAAGAAGACGAAGCAGCAAATCTTTGCCTCATGGCACAAGAAGATAACAAAGACGAGGTATGTCAAATTTCGTCTCAAAACTTCTTTACTCTTGATGAAATGCGAACTGCTTTTGATGAATTATATACTGAATTTATTAAAGCTTTAAAAACAGTCAAAAGCATAAAAGAAAATGCTTCTCTAAAAGAAAAAGATTTTCAAAAACAGCTTCTTTAAAAGAAAAGGATTTAGAAAAACTGGTTTTAGAAAATGAGAAGCTGAAAGAGGAAAATAGGTTTTTTGGAAAAAGAAGTTCCGATAAGCCCGAAAGCTCTACTAGAATTTGCACTTCTTGTTTGCATCTTAAGAATGAAGTAAGTAGGCTTAAAGGCACATTAGATAAGTTTAATTCTTCGCACAAAAACTTGAATGATGTTCTTGTTAACTTGAAATCAACCAAGCATGGAATAGGCTTTAAGAATGAAGAAAAGGTTGACGCTAAACCCCAACAACCTAAAGCTCAACCTAGGATTAACAATAGAAATGCTTATCCTAGAAACAACAACTCTAGAGCCAATATGCATGCTAGACAAAATGCTGAACATTTTAGAAGACCTAGGAATGACTTACCACCTAGAAATAGTCACCCTAGAAATGATGCATATTTTAGGCCAAATTTTGAACCCCTTAGAAGACCTAACAATGGCCCTCAACCGAGAAACAATCACTCTAGAAATGCTGCCCATCCTAGAGCTCATAGTAGGAGAAATAATTCTCATGAAATGCGAAATAGTCATAGTGTTCAAAATAGAGTAAGAAATTTGCATCCGTCTAGTTACTATGAACCTAGAAGGATGCATAACCTAAATGTGACTTGTCATTATTGTAGACGTATTGGTCATATTACTCCTGCATGCTTTACACGTCATAGACATATTACTCAATCGCATCATTATAATATGCCTAACCCCCAAGGACCCAAGATGGCATGGGTACCTAAAGAACATTAATTTGTTTTGTAGGTGTGCTTGAAGGGATCAAGTGTACTATGGTACCTTGATAGTGGATGCTCCAAGCATATGACGGGAGATGAATCCAAATTCCTTCAATTAGAGCACAAAGAAGGAGGAAGTGTTATCTTCGGTGATAACAATAAAGGAAAGATCATCGGCATCGGCTCGGTCGGTATCTTAGATAGCTTGAAAGACAAAATACAAGAGGAACCACCCAAGGAAAATAAAGATGAAACTGAGGAACAACCAACGGAAGAAGCGCCACAATTGGAAAAAGAAACAAAAGTGCCAAATGAGTGGAGGACGATCAAAGATCACCCTCTTGAACAGGTAATTGGCAACATTGGAGACAAGGTAAGTACCCGAAACTCTCTCAAAAATACCTTAGAACATACTGCTTTTGTTTCTCAAATTGAACCCAAAACCATCTCAAAAGCAATTGGGGATGAATTTTGGACCTTGGCAATGCAAGAGGAGCTTAACCAATTCGAACGCAATGACGTTTGGTATTTGGTGCCAAGACCCGAAGGTCATACCATAATTGGTACGAAATGGGTTTTTCGCAATAAACTAGATGAAAATGGTATAATCACTAGAAACAAAGCTAGGCTTGTAGCAAAAGGCTATAATCAAGAAGAGGGTATTGACTATGAGGAAACATATGCTCCCGTAGCTAGATTAGAAGCTATTCGCTTATTGCTTGCATTTGCCTCTTCTATGAAGTTCAGTTTATATCAAATGAATGTGAAAAGTGCTTTTCTAAACGGTTTTATTCAAGAAGAATTTTATGTTGAACAACCCCCCGGTTTTGAAAACTTTAAATCTCCCGATCATGTTTTCAAGCTCAAAAAGGCTCTTTATGATTTAAAACAAGCTCCCCGAGCTTGGTATGAAAGATTAAGTAAGTTTCTTTTGGAAAATGATTTCATTAGGGGGAAAGTTGACACAACTCTCTTTGTTAAGCATAAAAACAATGATATCTTGTTAGTTCAAATATATGTAGATGATATTATATTTGGTGCTACTAACAATGTTTTATGCAAGGAATTTTCCGATTTAATGACAAGCGAATTTGAGATGTCTATGATGGGTGAGTTAACATTCTTTTTGGGATTACAAGTAAAGCAAATGAAAGAAGGTACATTCATTTGTCAAGCCAAATATTGCAAAGAATTGCTGAAACGATTTGAGATGAACAATGCAAAAGAAATGGCAACTCCCATGAGCACATCCGATCATCTAGAAAAAGATGAGAAAGGTAAGGAAGTCGACACCAAAAAGTATCGAGGTATGATTGGCTCTCTTCTTTATCTTACTGCTAGTCGTCCGGAAATCATGTTTAGCGTGTGCTTATGCGCTCGTTATCAATCGTGTCCGAAGGAGTCTCACCTTACTGCGGTAAAATGGATTTTAAGGTATCTTGTTGGTACTACAAATGTGGGTCTATGGTACCCCAAAGGCTCTTCATGCCAACTTGTTGGCTATTCCGATTCCGATTTTGCTGGATGCAAATTGGACCGCAAGAGCACTAGTGGCACTTGCCATTTGCTCGGTAGCTCTCTCGTTTCTTGGTTTAGCAAGAAACAAGTAAGTGTTGCGTTGTCCACAACCGAGGCTGAATATGTAGCGAGGGGAGTTGTTGCGCTCAAATCCTATGGATGAAACAACAACTCTTGGACTATGGCCTAAGTCTTGATCATATCCCTCTTAGATGTGATAATACTAGTGCCATATGCTTGACGAAGAACCCCGTTCTTCATTCGCGAACGAAACACATTGAAATTAGACATCATTTTATTAGAGATCACGTTCTCAAAGGCGATGTCGAAATTGAATTTGTTGAAACCAAAAACCAATTGGCAGACATCTTTACAAAGCCTTTAGAGAAAGAGTCCTTCTTTCGAATTCGCAGTGAACTGGGGATCCTTGACTCCACGTTGATCTAAGTCATGCATTGCATTTTTTTATTACAAGATTTCTAACTTGAGCGTCGGAGACGTCTAACGATTTTTGCATGTATCGCCCCAAAGGAAAGGGGAATTATAAAGCTTGACGTGCAACAATCGGTTTCCGTCATCTAAAAATAGATTATTTCATATCAATAATCGATTATGTTGCTATTATTCGGGTTGATGTTGCTGTAATTTCTTTCCAATAAATAAACAAGTTTTATTTACATCTTTGGCATCTTATTATTATTTTTGCTAATGGCAAAAGGGGGAAGATAACAGGTATGCACTCTCAATATTCATAAGCTTAAATTGAGGGTGAATTCATAAATTGAGGGGGAACAAATTGCATACTTGTTGCATGTATATACTTGTCTTGAATCGTCATTATAAATTGCTTGTCTTGCATATCCCGCTTAATGTTTGCCATTATCAAAAAAGGGGAAATTGTTGGAAACACGTTCTCAATGCAATATACTAAAACGTGTGTTCTTTTGTATAGGTTTTGATGAATGACAAACGAAGCGAAAATTGATATATGACGAAGTTCAAGAAACAAGCGCACAATTGATATACAACGAGATTCAAGCTCAAGACAAAGTTTTATAGTTTAATTGAGTCATTCTTAATTGTGATCTTGATCCTACAACTTGACTTGTAACATGGCTTCTCTCATAAAACTATTTTCCAAAATCATGCATATTTAATTTAATGTCAAATGATTTTAAATCATGCATATTTACAGTAGTCAAAATAATTTTTAGACATGCCTTAAAAATCTGGACTAAGATAATCGATTATGTACTTATGATAATCGATTGTTTTAAGCCAAGACTGCATGACAATCGATTGTGAACTAATGACAATCGATTGTGAGTAAGACAGTGAGCATCAGGTTTTTCAAACCTGCATGACAATCGATTGTGAACAAATGACAATCGATTGTGACTGAGGCAGTGTCCATCAAAGTTTTTCAAAACTCAGAATAATCGATTATAAACTAATGGTAATCGATTATGTTGAGACAGTGTCTTCCAGTGATTTTCAAATTTATTAAATAATCGATTGTTACATTGGACAATCGATTGTCAAAGAGACAGTGTCTAAAATATTTTTCAAAAACTGATAAGTAATCGATTGTTGACTTTGTGCAATCGATTGTGAAGCTGACCGTTGTCGTAAAGTTTTCAAATACCGTCAGGTAATCGATTATTGATTCTGTATAATCGATTGTTTTGATTAAAATCCGGAAAAGATTTTTTGAACGTTATTGGGTAATCGATTATTGATTTTGTATAATCGATTATTTTGATTAAAATTCGGAAAAGATTTTTTGAACGTTGCTGAGTAATCGATTGTTGATTCTGGACAATCGATTGTTTGTGGTAAAATCTGGAAAGGATTTTTTGAACGTTGCCAGTAATCGATTATGGATTGAAAGTAATCGATTATCAAGCGTAAAATCTGGGATTGAATTTTGATCTGACTGGCAGACAATCGATTGTTGGGGTTTGACAATCGATTGTCAGTGAGTAAAATCAGCAACTCTTAATTGGCAATTAGGCAACGGTAATGCCAAGTTTTTCAACTATAAATACAGCTTCATTTCAGTGTTTTAAACATAACAACATACTACAACTGATCATTACATTGCTATAAGCTTGCATACTTTTGTTTATCATTTTATATTCAATTTCATAAAGCTTTTGAGAGCCATATTCTTGTCCAAAGTTGTTGTGATCTAGAGTTTACTTCTTTTACTCATACCTACTCATAAAGGAGTATTTTGTTTGAGTGTTAAGTGTTTTACACACTTGTAAGAGAATTGTGATTCTCTTGTTGTAAGGAACTTGTGTTTCCTTGGTTGAAGTCTTGGAGTGTTGTATCTCCGAGCAAAGGTGTTAAGGCTTGTGTCCTTAGGTTGTAAAGGTTTGTTGAGCACCCGTAAGCTTAACAAGTTAGTGGAAAATCTCGAGAGAGTCTCTCGGGGACTGGACTAGCCACGTGTTGTGGTGAACCAGAATATATCGGTGCGTTCTTTCCTTTTTATTTATTTAACGCACTTAATTATTTCCTGCAAATTTTAATTTCCGCAAGTTTACGCTAAATTTTATTATAACGCTATTCACCCCCCCTCTAGCGTTAAGCGTATTATTTAACAATATAAACTATACTTTGCAGTAAAACTGATTTTTTTACTGTGGGTTTTCCATGAAATATATAGGAGGAATAGGATTTCAGCAACCTTATGGAGTGAACTTGTGGATCAAATTCAACCTCACTTGAATGCATCTACTGCTGATACTTTAATTGTCGTTCTTCAACTTATAAAAGCTAAAAAATATTAGTGTTTTTCAATAGTTACATTTATATTTGATAAACAGTTTCAAAATAATTTATAATTTTCAATTTGTAATTTTTTTATTTTATTCATAGGTAATTACTCAACGTAGCTGTTGGTATGTTTCAAAAATATGGATAAATTCTACTTTTCTGTAATTTATCGATTTTAAATCCAGGTTTATCAGGGGTATAATTCTTATTTATATATACTAAAAATATAATATTATTATTTAAAAGTTTTTAATTTATGCAGATTAGATGCAGCGCTCCCAATCAAACTATGAGTCGCTTACTCAGACGAGTTCTCAGCAAAATTACTCTATTAGAGATGAGTTAGCCAAAGGAATTGTATTGGTTAAAACTATTGAGGATTTAGTTCAGTGCACACAAGTGAGTTAATATAATTTTAAAATTTACTTACCTTTTGTTTTATGTTTTTCATTTACTACGCTATTTTTTGTGTTAAATAGGAGTGTAACTACTTGATTGCCGCAAAATTGGTGAATTTGGAACTTCAGCGAGGATTGTCATATTTGGGATGCAACAAGTGTACTAGAAAGGTTAAACATTTGGAAATAAATTTTTTATAAGAAATGCTATGAAGAAGATTGTTCTGTTTGTCACATGTAATTATTCTATTATACATATTTGAACAAATTGATTGTTCAATAAATGTGTTGGTGAAGTTCTGAACTTTGAAAAATTTATTCAACTCAATCTTAGTACAAGATATATTTGATAGTTCTAAACTCGTAGCGATGAGTTGTTGTTCCAGTAGTTGTGTATGACCAATAAGGTTCTGTTAAATATATATGTACTGCAGCTGAAGTTTTGTCTACTGAACTATAAGTGGGAAATTAAATTTAACTTTTTACCTTGTTTCTTCTTCTTCCTATTTGTGAAAATAATCCTCAAAGGACATGTCTATAAAAATTATAAAACTTTTGATTTTTCTGTTCAAAACCTAAGGTAGTGTATTAGTTTATTCTGAAGCAATTTCATAGCAATTGTAATTACAAGAACTCTCTCTATTTATGAATTAGGGTACGCCTGAAAATTAATAAGAAAACTCTAGTTAGTAAGTAGGGAAATAACCTACAGATTAGTGTCAAAGCTTACATATGTTGTTAGTTAAAAACATAATCAAACATTAGGGAACATGAGCTAAAGATAATACCAAGCAGTTAGCCATAATGTCATTTATGACGAAAGGTACTACTCTAACAACCTATATGGAGAAACTTCATCTAAAATCAAAGTATTAATCTTGTGCTGTATTGTTATGATAAATAATGTAATAGTGCATTGCTAAGCATGACTGTACACCCGGGGAGAAGGATAGATAGTAAATCCAAGCTTAGACTTTTTTCCATAATCGATAGGTAGATGTTCCAACAACAATGACCCCAATCTAGAACCAGTACCACCACCAACAACATTAAACACCAAAAAACCTTGCAAATCCGTGCAATTATCAGCCAATTTTCTTACTTGGTCAAGGCATAGATCGACAATCTCCTTTCTAACTAAGAAGAAAGCTAATACAGCCAAAAATTAGGTGCATCTAATAAAAGTTATTCACAAACAAAGAAATGGCTCTTGAGTTCTCCAGGATAAGTAACCACCTGTATAATGCGCTCTGTTACTGCATCTTCCTTTCCTGAAATGAGCTCCTCAGGATGGAAAAGCTAGCGATAAGTCCAAACAAAGAAAGGGAGTTCTGTGTTTCGTACGTAACAAGCAAATTAGACACGAGGCATGATCAAAAGTCTAGCTCAAAGAGCATGAAACAATTATTTTAGAACTATATCAAGAAAAGTGTCTTTTGACCTTTTTCTGGATAGAACATGTACAAGTTGGAAGTAGTGGAGAATTCTTTGCCACAATCAAGAGATTATAATCATCTACACTATGTCATTATTTTCTACTCTGCCTTTAAAATATGCAACATGGGAGACCACTTTAGTCTCTTCTATGGATAAATATACATAAGCACGACGATTTGCAAATTAGTTTGATGAGAGTTAATTAATAACAATGGGCTAACGCCTTCTTTATTCAATTGAAAAGATATCGGTAATATAAAAATTAAGTTTTCGGCTGTACTTCAACTTTTAATTATTTCCAGTAGAATTTAAAAAATTATCTGTAGGAGTTATAGTAAACTAAAATGATAAAAAATACAAAAACAAAAATATAAAGGAAAAATAGGCGCATCAGTGTCCTCTTATCGTCAACTGTTCTCTCTTTAAGCTTTTCTTAAACACTCTTCAACTTCTCAAACGAAATTCAGTTCCTCAACAGTGGTATTGTCACCTTTTCTATCTATAGACCAGCTGCTCCTTTTGCTTCTTCATCTGTCCAAGATTTGAGTTACATTCTTTTGAGCGAAGGACTGGGCATGTATGAATGTTATGTTGCTCTTTTTTTCACATTAGAACAATGATAGACACGAAGAATTTTTCCAATTAAAGAATCTGTAAGTTAAAAGATTGCTTTACTAAAGCATAAAATGGATTATGTATTGGAAAATTACATACTAAAAATTCTACAGATGCACTATTCAGGTCTGTTAAAGATATCAATAAACATCCAACTGTTAGACATGAAGCAGCCAAACTCTTGGTTCTCATAGCAGATGCGAAACATATTACTCTTCTTGAAGATTTTTCCTAGTTGACTGCTTATGGACAAAGTTCAGCAATGATTAAAATATAATTTTTTAATGCGATATTTACAATATTTGAAAAAAGGATGGGAAAAAAAAGGCGGACTTAGAGTGAAACCATATAGTACTATTGGTTATGATTTAATCATGGGATTTTTACTTATATATATCATATAGCAAACCTTATTACCAAATTTGTGTATGTTTTGGTATTTACCCGCCTATACCATGTTTTGTTTACAAAAATTGTATCAAACCAAAAATAGCTTAAATATATCCTAAAACAGCGCCACTTTTGTAGCTATCATAATTAATGTGATTCTGTCACAATTAAATGAGAGTTTGAAAACGGAACAAAATCATAAACCAGCGTGATTCTCTCACAGAAACATAGCTCTCATCTGTAACTAAATCAAATTGTAGAACTTCCAAATTGTTGAATACAGTTCTTTTACATCAGTATAGAAATTGTAGAATCTAAATCTGTTCCTCGTCGAAATCAGTACAAAAATTCTCTAATTGTTGAATACAACTCTTCGTCGAAATCAGTACAAAAATTGTCGTATTGTCGAATACAGCTGTTCGTCGTCATCAGTACAAAAATTGACGAATCTAAATCTGTTCTTCGTCTGTTTTTCTATCAACTACACAAAATTATGTCAAAATCCCAATAATGCTGAAATCGAATGGTTATTGGGATAACTATGGCAGATTCCGAGATTTTGAAGTTGAAACCATTTTGGTAGATGATAATGCAAGCTATGGAATTCTCCAATCTACAATTGCAGAACAATTATCGATTGATACATCGGATAAAATTGTAGAAATAAAATACATTGTGAATGATAATTGTCCTCCATTGGAGATTAGGAATGATATGGGTGTTCGTGTATATATGGAAACGAAAAAAGAGAATAAAAACTTAGGTTCGTATCCCTTATGTATTAGCGTAAGAGATTTCAATATAGAATTGGCAATCACCAATGAAAGCATCACTACATGTATGTTTGATTCGACAATGATGAGTGTTTTGTGTTACCTACTAATCTATTATTCAACGACATGTATCTACAATTAAACTATGATGATGATATAGTACTGGAAATGACACAGCGATGTTGCTTTCAAATTTACCTACATAGTTACTACATTTGTGAATTTATTGTCTGCAGGTTCTTCAGGATCACTGAGGTTACTAGAAATTTCATCCTCACCAGCTATAGAGGAATATCAAAGTGAAATATAATTGAATCTACGCAAACATGTATTGAAGAAGGACAAGTGTACCAGGACAAGAAAACAATAGCTGTTGCAATGAAGAATTATGCAGTTATGCACAAGTTCCAGTTCAGAGTGAAAAGATCAAGTAATAGAAGGTATGTAGTTATTTATGGATTTGAAAAATTACTGTATTATTGAAGATAGGTTTGTTTATGCAATTGTAGTTAAATTGTAGTTATTTTGTAGTTAATTGTAGTGTTTAATAAATATGTCTGAATATTGTATTTTTTGTAGCTACTGGCTTGTATGTGTAGCTGAAAACTGCAAATGGCATTTCAAGGCAACGTCAATTCATGATTCTTCATTGTTCAAGATAAGAAGTTTTAGCCGACAACACACATGCTGCCGAATGGACGAAACATTCATACAGCGCAAATGTACTACAACAGTAGTTGGTAGCATTGTCGTTCCAAAGTATTGTGATCCTAAGACTGTTTACACGCCAAAGGACATACAAACTGACATGTTATCCGAACATGGAGTGAACCTAAGCTAGCATGGAGAGCAAAGGAAAAAGCATAACAGGTTTTGAGAGGGAATCCGTGTGACTCGTACAACAGATTACCAAAATATTTTAATATTCTTGAGAAGAATTATCCCGGTTCTGTTGTTAAATTGAAGAAGGCAGCAGATAATTGCTTCTTGTATGCATTTGTTGCTCTTTGTACATCAATAAATGGTTGGCAACATTGTAGGCCGGTAGTAGTGGTTGATGGGACATTCTTAAAATCAACATATAGGGGTATTATGCTGACAGCAAGCACCATGGATGCAGCAGGTACTAGATGCAATAATTTTGTAGTTATTTTGTAGACAGTTTAAACAATGTAGGTAAATTGTAGTTATATTGTAGTTAGTTAGTATTTATATAAATCAATGCAGTTAAACTGTATAAACTCTCAATATATATTTGTATTTAATAGTTAATCTTATTTTATGACTACAAATTGTAGGTTCTATTTTGCCCTTGGCATATGCTGTTATTGATTTTGAAAACGACGCGTCTTGGAAGTGGTTCTTTGAACAATTCAAGGAGGCATATGGTGAAAGACCTTCAATGTCTGTTGTCTCAGATAGGCATGAGAGTATATCGAAGGCAACATCAGTTGTCTATCCGGGCTTGGCACACTACTTTTGCATGTGGCATATATGGACAAATATAAGGTCAAAATTTAAGAAGGCACATCTACAATTACATGAATTGTACTTTGCTACAGCACGGTCATATGCTCTAGATGAATTCAATGAAAGGATGATGAAGATTGAAGAGGTAGACCCACGTGTATCGTCTTACCTATATGATATTGGCTATGATAGATGGTCAAGAGTACATGCAACGGTGAATAGAACTTTTACTATGACGTCAAACATTGCAGAGTCGTTGAACGCTGTAACAAAAGAGGCAAGAGAGCTGCCAATATTTGATCTATTTGAGTATATGAGGACTATTCTAGAACGTTGGACAAAAGAAAATTTATTTGATCTATTTGAGTATATGAGGACTATTCTAGAAGGCAAAGGGTACTTTCACATTCCTTGGTCACAAATTCAACAAAGAATTGGAAGATAACATAACAATACATTATCCCAGAAACTAAAGGTAATATATTCTTGTTTGGTGCAGGAGAAAAAACAAAAATAGTAGTAGCTGCAGTGTTTCCATTTTGTAGTTAAAATGTAGTCAAACTGTTGGTAAATATAGTTATCATTTATATGTAGTTTATTTGTAGATGATTTGTAGTTAACTGATTGTTGCTGATCTAGTTAACTGATTGATGTATTATTATTTTCTGTTTGGTCTTGAATTGTAGGCGAGGGCTTCAACAGGTCATATACATACTATGTTAGATGGTGTGAAGCGGTACATAGTATGTCTAGAAAACAAGAAATGTAGCTGTGGACAATTCCAACTTGATGAACTTCCATGTGCCCATGCTTTGGCAGCATTAAGGCATAGGAATGAAAGGCCTGTCAACTATTGCTCTCCGTATTACACAACGAATAGCCTTCTTCTTACCTACGAAATGCCAGTAAATCCTCTTCCTGATGAAGCCAAATGGGATGTTCCACAACATATTTTGGATGAGCTAGTAAAGCCACCGGCGGGAGACAAAAGGCAGCCAGGTAGACCTCACAAGGAAAGATATAAAACATTTAATGAAATAAACTCAAAGAAGTACAAGGTATCATGTGGCAATTGTGGAGGTGAAGGGCATAACAAAAGAATGCGCAAGAATGCGCAAAAAAAAATGAATATCATATAGCTAGAATAGTTATTCAAAATAAATGTTAGTGAGCCCAAATTATCGGAATTTATTGTGTAGCTGTTCTACGTTTTGACGATAATAAAGAAGTATAACCATATATTTGAGTGTTTGCACTATTTACATTTTTATGTATTCCGTCAAGCATCAATTCTTTTGCCAGATTCTAAACTGTTGTTAATAAAGAAAACAATGAATGTAAACTGTTGCCAGATTGTAGTTATAATGTACTGTAAGTGTGTTCTAAATGTAGTACTGGGAATCACCTAATGAGAATTTGTAGTTAAAATGTAGTTCAATGTAGTTATATGCAATTGTAGTTATATGTAGTTCAATTTATAGTTATATGCAACTGTAGTTAAATTGTAGTCATTTTGTAGTTAATTGTAGTGTTTAATAAATATGTCTGAATATTGTATTTTTTTGTAGCTACTGGCTTGTATGTGTAGCTGAAAACTGCAAATGGCATTTCAAGGCAACGTCAATTCATGATTCTTCATTGTTCAAGATAAGAAGTTTTAGCCGAAAACACACATGCTGCTGAATGGACGAAACATTCATACATCGCAAATGTACTGCAACAGTAGTTGGTAGCATTGTCGTTCCAATTTGTAGTTATATGCAATTGTAGTTATATTCTATACAATTTGTATTTATATGCAATTGTAGTTAAATTGTAGTCATTGTAGATAAATTATTTTTTCCCAGAATAATTTTTGATAAGGGGTGGCTAAATTATTTATCTGGGACCTATATACATTTCATCTTTATGTCGTGTAAGAACTGACAGTTATATAAACATATTAAATGGCAACTGAAGGTATTATATAAAAATAACTCCAACATTAAAGTGAAATTATAAGACAAAGCTGTTACGGCAAAAATGCTATTAGATAGCTCGAATACTCGATTATAATGTATTCAAGAAAAATTATTGATTACAACCAAAATGACTTAATGATTACATTGTTTTCCAATTCAACTACCAAATATGAACAGAATAGTCTACTTCTTCTTTCGTTGAACTTTAGTCCTCTCATTCTTTGCCGGTGCACCCTTCCTCCGTGCAAGTCTGCCAGTAACCTCACTCTCACTGATTGAACCATCTGTTAGGTTCTTTGTGGCGTAGTCCCACAATAGAGCTCCATAGCGTCTATGGTGTTGGTTAATATCAGTAAGATCTTCCTTTGGGATAGATAAATCACCATTGCTAATATACTCCGCAAAAGCAGCCACAAATACACCACAATCCCTGCAGAATATGAGTATTTTTCATTATATACCAAACGATTAAAAAAATTAATTAAACATATAGAAAGGGAGATTAGTTTTTTACAGTGAGCCTTCCTTTTGTTGTGGAATCTCATCAACCTTCCATTGTATGTCGAGAGGGTCTGTAACTGGTTTCTCTATGTATGACTTTGTAGTCTTGAAGTCAGTGTCTTTGCGTTTACCATAGAAACCAGTGCATGACAAATAAAGAGGAATAATGACTGAAAATTTGTCAACCAATGTCTGAACTGTTTGATTACACTTTGCTCTCACCAATGAATCATAAACATAAAGTTGCCGGTCCTTTATGTCAAAAAACTAGCAACAACCAATGAAAGTTCTCCACAAGGTTAACAGGATTTAGCATATAGTCAATAAGATCCCATGCTACATTAGCAAGAATTCTATAGTCCATAATATATTCTCCAATATCATCATCGGCTTTAACAACAGAATTCCTGCCAGTGGAGAAGTAGTGAACTTCTCGTAGATTCTTTCAACTTTTGTCTTGAACAAGCAATCGGTTGTTGTAAACCTAGTTTGGATGTTGGGGCCATATTTCCCCTTTTTTCTCAGATAGTACATAATGACATCAATGTTCTGCAAAAGTAAAAGTGCAATTTACAATAAGTTGTAGTGTAGACAATCACATCTACAAAATAACTACATGTTAACTACAATTAGAAATTATGAATAAATCTAACAGCTTGCTTCACTTTAACAACACCATAACTACAGATATATAACAGTTAGCCCAAGTGCATCACAAAATGTAATTTGATTGCATTTGGCATGAAAGATATAGAAGACAAGTACTATATCTACAATTGACCAATCACAATTACATAAGAACTACACATTACCTTCTTTTTTACACTGACTGCATGAGGTTCAAAAAAACATAATTTTACAGTTGAAGAATAAATATAGTAACATATATATGATGTGTACTATATAACTACATTTAAACATCATAGTTAAAGACAAAACTGCAATTATAAATTATATACTTACTGTGCTATTGATTACTTATCCGGGGTGAGCAAGGGCATAGAACCAGACCTTCTTATCAATCTTCTCACAATCCAAGTCCAACCAAGGATTGATTTGGTTATCCTTCTTTGAAAAGAAATCTTTCCTCCTGTAATAATAATAGAATGAAACAAATACCAAAAAATTCCAAAAAGATTTACAACTTTAAAGTCTAAAAAGGGTGAACAGACAGTGTAAATTTAAGCACCATACCTCCTAGATGCTTTGTCAGTGCGATGGTTTAACCAGGTTGTGAACCTATCTATTAATTCAGGATCAACATCTTCACCTATGACACTTGTGAAGGGGTGATTTAGGTAAAAATATTTTGGCCCAACCGAGGTGCTGCCTTCAATACTATAAAGGGGAGTGAATGGTGATCGTGCATGTTTTCCGGGTAACCTTGTTCTTCCTTGATGAACGGGGGTTGAATCAACTTGTATGGGCTCGCTATACATGACCAACTGTGATAGGTTTTTCGGAAGCTCAAAATCATCCAATGTCACACCTTTCTTTTCAATGCCTTCAGGCACAACTCCTGTCTCCTCTTTTTTATCAAGGCATTCATGGACAACTTCAGTCACTGTTACACCATGAATTGGTACTGTGGAATGTTGTCTTCAACATCTGTTACATAAAAAAATGACATACTTAACAGCATTATACCAGTGTATGATCATCTATTTTCTATTATAAACTACATTATTAAACAATACCTTCTTTTGCTACCTCAGCTGCTTTTTGGAAGTCAGCATACAAGTCAACTTGTGCTTGAACATGTTGAGGAGAAGTGGGAGCTGAAAAACAGAGTGAAAAAGTTATTAGCAATTCTTGAAGTTTGTAGATATGTATGTAGGAATTATGTAGATACCTGTATTACTTGTGCTTGCATGGAGTTGATCACCAACATTGAACTGAAAATGATTGTTTTTGTCTCCTTGATTTTGTTGATTATATTTTGTTGAACTACCAGCAAACTACATTTTTTGAGGAATATTTGAGAATGCTTTTTTGTCATTAGTATTATATAGTCTTAGCATAAATTATACGTAAATTCTTACCTTTGACTCATCCAATTCATTCCTCATGTTGACAGCATTAATTACACTTTTCAAAGATTGATCTATGAACTCTCGAAGGCTTGAGAGTTCATCAAAAACATCCTTCTTAAACTGGTCTAACTTTCCATCAACCTAAAAATTAATTATGTCTATTAGTTGGTAAGGATATTCTATTAGTTACACTTAAATAAAAAGAAACTACAAAGTAGCAGGAATGAATTCAAGTGGTGCTAA
The DNA here is from genome assembly GCA_034376525.1 of Nicotiana benthamiana. Lineage (NCBI taxonomy): Eukaryota > Viridiplantae > Streptophyta > Magnoliopsida > Solanales > Solanaceae > Nicotiana > Nicotiana benthamiana. The sequence continues at coordinate 22,730,860 of CM067324.1, read as the reverse complement.
ATTATGACCAAAATATTGTATTTTCTCACAATACATGCTCAAGCTTCTTTTCCAACTTCCCGATCTTGCTACTGACATATTCCATGGCATTTTGAGAATTATCTTCTTCCGGTTCAACTGTCGGAGAAGCAGCAGTTGGGACATTTGATGGTTGACCAACCTCTTTATCTTCATATTTAATCTTCTCTGGGAGATTAAGCACTCCAATCTCTTCTCCAGATTCAACCATGTTTGAGAACTGACTGATGGAAGTGACAGCTAATTCAATTGAAAAGAAAAATGTAGATGTAATGTAGTTACTATAACTGTAATTGAAAAATTATACAAAGGTTAAAAAAAAACCTTGAGCCACTCAGTCTTGATAATCTTGTCTTCAATTGCAGTTAACCAAATCTGTCCCTTTGTAGCTGACCATCTTAAAATACGATGAATCGATTCAGAGCACTGTGTAGTAAGCTCGGTGCTGACAGAAGAGCAACACTCGTATAGCCACACTTGTAAGGCTAATGAGCATCCACGTATAAGATAAGAATGTATGTTGGGATTAAGACGATGTCGGACAGATTCAATAATCTGCTTGAAGGATTTTGTACCCCATGGGTACTACTCAGACTCGATAAGAAAGAACATAAACTTGTCTATCAAAGTAACATTGTCCTTATCAGAAGGACAAACATAGAATTCCAACATATAAAGGACGCACAACTGTACATCATCCACATCGTTTGTCCATGATTTCTTAGTCACTACATTTTTCAAAAGACATTTCTCAACCCTTTCTTTGTTAGGGAAATATGTAGTCATTAAAGGGCTAACATAGTTCGAATTGTAACCATAGTCTGAGAAACTATTGACACAATTAAAACCAGTAATCAAACAAAATTCTCTCAAAGAAATAATCAATTTCTGACCATTTAAAAGAACAAAAAGTATGCGTCAGTAGACTTTGACAACTCATACTTCATTAGAAGATGAATGGACTGGTTTTGCATACATATTGGGGGAAGATCTAATAAATATCCAAAACACTTTTTCTTGAAAACACGTAATTGGTTTGGGGATAGTAAAGCCTTTATCTGGCTAGGTATTGTAGGATCACACAAGATGTGGAATCGGAGCACACCATAATCAATATTTTGTTGAGCAAAGTAAGGTCCATTCCGCAAAAAAAGTATATTAACTGTGGTTAGAATGACGTTATAGATTTCAGCATTACAAGATAGAATGTAACATATCATACCTACAATTTTAATCAACGGACTACATTTAAACTACAATCTAACTACATTTATAAATTGTATAAAAGGCATGCTCCAATAAAACTACAAAATTGAGCCAAATAATCTACAAAAGTAGGACCAAAACAAATTTTACAAAAATTCACTTGAACAGACAAATAATAACAAAATAACAGTTAACAGTTACTTAATGTAACCATGAAAAAAATGTAGTATAATTTTATTGAGCATGAAGTTAAATGTAGCAGCTATACAAGTTGCAATACAAAAAGCATAGCTACAATTTACTTTGCAGACTACAAATCAACTACAATGTAACTACATTTATATTCTGTCTTTTAATCACTGTTCCAAATAACCCTACAAAATTGCGACAAATAATCTACAAAATTGAGACAATATCACATTTTGCCAACAAACACTAAAACACCAAAGAAAACACTTGCAGAATTTTTTTTGGCAAAAAAAAATAAACTACAAAACAGTGAGGACAAATAAAAATTGTTTACCTTTAATCAAATTTTTTCGAGGAACCAATTTTGTAGATTTTTTTGGGGGTTTCTTCTTTTTTTTTGTTTTGAGGGGGAAGGAGACACATTTTGTTTTTTCGGAATTTGAAGTTTGGGTGAATATTCTACAAAATCATCATCATCTACCATCAAGTCTTTCCCCTTGCGCTTAAGTTGTTTGTCGACTTCTTTTTCTACTCAGCTGGCATCAACATAGTGCAAATGCTTGCTTCGCATTTCAGCATGGATTTGTCTTTGAGATGCACGACCTCTATTTTTTTCACTTGGATGGAGAGATTGTGGGTTTTTGGGTGGTGATTTCGGTGTTAAAACACCCAAATCAAAAGACGGAATATCGGGTAATACATCTTTTGATTGTTGTTTTTTTGGAGTATTTGCTTTTTTCACCATTTCTGACTTGAATACAAATTTGGAATGGGGTTTGAAACTGTGGGGGATTGAACAGAAATTTTCGAACTGAAAGTTTATGGGTGTGCGATAATGGTGGAACAACTAATTTCAAACAGAGCTGTGTAAAAATCGTGGGGGGAGGGTAATTAAAACAGGGGAGGTAAATCGTGGGTTTTGATAGACAGAGAGAGAAGCGTGTGGAGATATGTAAAAATCTGAGAAGATACGGTTCCGAAAATCATGCCTACAATTAATGAGGCTATAATTAAAGACTTAAACTGAATTATGGTACATAACTTGAAAGTTGGTATGCTTAAATGTAATAAACACAAACCTTAAACATGGAAGATAATAAAATTCGCTATATGGTATAGATATGTAAAAATCCCAATAATCATACATCTGCTCCATTTTCTTATTGATAATGAGGTTGTAAGGCTAATGTACAGTTTTATAATGGTTGAGTGCTTTTACTAGGTTTAAGAATTTGTATTCACCCTTTTCATAAGGTTCTAAAGATCTGAATATGCTTATTTAGCTTCCTATTTATAATTTTCGCTTCTATAATTTATGAGCTGAATATTATGCATATTATTACTTAGCTTATAGCTGCTGCCATCGCCTATTGTCTGCACAAGAAAGCTTCTACGTCCTTTTCCCGCTAGCTATATTTATAAGGAAAAAGTCTATTTTTATATGACTTGAACGTATTAATGTGTTTCTTTTTCGTGTACCGTATTTTCAAATAATATTTTCTTTTAAATTTATATTTTTTGCACAATGCACGGATACAGATACTAATATATATAAAGGAGGAAATAGAAAGCTGATTTGGCACTCTCCTAGGCCAAGAATGACATTATTTTTTATCAATTTTTTTTGACTTTTTCTTATTTTATGTTGAAAGAATATGCATAAAATAAAATACACTCAACTTATTTCTATCCTCATTATTATTACCCTATTTATTTCTTTTCCTAAAATCCCTCCTTTTACCTTCTGTTTCTTCCGTTTTCTCCTTTGTAAGTTTCACTTTTCCCACGCTCATTAATATCATTAATTTATTTCCTAGCATCCCTCACTTTACCATATCTAATTCTCTCCGGTTTTCCTCTTTATAAGTTCCAGTCATGTCATAGTTAGTTCATCAGTTTATACTGCTTCCTATTTCCACTCGAACCCAAGCTTTCCTTAATCTTTTTTTCATCATTCCTTTTTTGTTCTGTACTTTACCTGCTTTTACATTTTATTAATAATTGTTCTACAATTGGATATGTTAATGCAGTAATATTTTGGTTAATATGTTAATGCAGTAAAAAAATTTTTTGGGGTTTCATTAGTGATTTAGCAATTTCTCTTCTGAAATGGTTGCTAATTTGGCTTTAGGCACTTTACAATGTTGGAAGATTCATCATTTCATGTTACGATCCAAAATCTACTAAGGATCGTGATGGTGCCGGATACCGCTATCAGGCAAGCTAACTAAAAAACTTAAAAAAAAATTCTAGTTTTAATAATTTTGAGAACACTTCTCTTTATACGATTAAAACAATACTCAGTATATTCCTCCGAATGAATAATCAAGTATTTAAAAAGCTTTCAAATTTTTTGAATAAACCCAAATATATCCCACAACCTGGTGTCTCAAGTACATGAACAATTTCTAAGGATAAAATAAAAAGAAAACGAATAAAGTACAACAACTGTCCGGAATACAATTGGACAAAAAAGAAAGTAGGATCCTCCGAGAGACTATAGTAGCTGCGGGTCGTCTCGAGAAAATACAGCTCACCTAGTCTCCGTGACAACCATAACGCTATGTCAATAAGTCTCTACCCATGCATAAACCTGCGCAATAAAAATGAACAGAAGTATAGTATGAGTACGAAACAACGTGTACTTAATAAGTATTCCGTCTAATCTCAAAGAAGTAGAGACGAGATGGCGACTTTGACACTTACTGATGATCCAATGATGATATAACCATAATATATTAAATCATAATTTTTTTTATAAACATGATTATAATTCAATGGGTTGAAGCAAATAATAATTCTTTCTTTTTACAGGAAATCGTTCTTTTTAATCATTTATACATATATTGTTAAGCTAGAAAGAGGCAACAACAACTTCAATAAGTTTCAGGGCAAGCAATACAAGCATGTGCAAATCACGTCGAGGTCGACGACCCGCTCCAACAGAAAATAAATTATGCATTGCCGAGGGTCGAATGACGCGAGCCATAGACGCATCTATTTAATTTGATGAGCCGTTCGGCCCACTCTAATAGGAAATAAATACACACAAGCAGTCAATCAAGAAGTCATCATGAAAAAAATTTCCGAAGAAAAGCACATTCTCATATAATAATTTAATAAAGTGAAGTTTAAATCCTGTTAGAAATTCGTTTACTAATTTATGTTATTTAAGCAAGTCAAGCTGGCAATAAGTTTATAATTAATCCAAGTATAACATGATTTTGGGTCCTAACTACCTGGACAATGGCATAATAGTAGCTACTCACGGACTCTCGTCACGTCGTGCGTACGTAGCCCCCACAATTTAGAGCACATAATCGATTATTTCACCTATGGGGACAATTCCCTCTTACAAGGTTAGAAAGGAGACTCACCTCGCTCCGAAGATCCATAACCGGCATTCTACGCCCTTCCGAAGACTCTAATTGATGAATCAAAGCTCCAAAGCTAGCCAATAATTATATAAACCCATTAATATATACTCAATCAGTCATTATAACCCAATTTACAACAATTCCTAACCCCGTTCGAAAAGTTGACGAAAATACCCTCGAGCTCACGTGCCCGGATTTCTAAACTTTTTGAAGAATAATTTTACCCATAACCTACGAACTCAAATATATGATTTACCCTCAATTTCAAACCCAAAATCGAGGTCAAATTCCAAGAACATCGATTTTCTAGGTTTTCATCTAAACCCCTTGATTTTCCTTAATTTTCACATGTTAATCTACCCATAATCTATGTATTTAACTCATGTTGTGTAGAAAATACTTACCTTAAAGTTCTAGGCGAATACCCTCTCCCAAAAGCTCCAAAATCGCCTAAGAGGATGAAGAAAATAAGCTAAATGGCCTAGATCTCGAAATTAATAGCTGGACATAGACCTCTGATGTCGCATTTGCGAAACCAAGTTCCCAAATGCGTGGACCGCAAATGTTACAAAAACCTCGCAAATGCGAAGCCTGTTCCCTTTCTGCCATCGTTGCATTTGCGACAAGAAGATCGCAAATGCGAAGAATCCATTGCAAATGCGACCCCTGACTGATTTGGCCCACTTCGCAATTGCGATAAGGGTTTCACAAATGGTTTCACCTTCAGGCCTCGCAAAAGCTACCCCAATTGTAGAAAATGTAAAAAATTCCCTAGCTACCAATGTTTCAAATGCGAACGGCACCTTGCAATTGCGATGATCGCATTTGCGGCCAAGGCATCGCAATTGCGATTATACCAGCATCAGCAACAACTTTTTACCCAATTTCGATCCGTTAACCACCCTAAATCCACCCGAGGCCCACGGAACCCCAACCAATCATACCAACAAATCCCAAAACACATTACGGACTTGCTCGAGGCCTCAAATCATATCAAACAACGCTTAAACCACGAATCAACCTCCAATCCAAGCTTTATGAGCTTTAGAACTTCAAACTTCTATTTTCGATGTCAAAACCTATCAAATCACACCCGATTGATCTTAATTTTTTCACACAACTCATATTCGACATTACTGACCTACTCCAACTTTCGGAATCGGATTCCTACCCTAATATCAAAAAGTCCACTTTCGGTCAAACGTCTAAAAAACTTTCAAATTTCTATCTTTAGCCAAATGGCTCCAAAATGACCTGCGGACCTCCGAATTCACTTCCGATCGCGCTCCCAACTCCAAAATCACAATACGGAGCTGCCCCCAAACTTGGAATCCCTAACGGACATCGATTTCACTATAATGAACTTCAACCCAAACTTATGAAATTTCTTTCGAATTGCTATTTTCCACAATAGACGCCAAAATGCACCCGGTTCATTCAAAACCCGATTCCGGCATACGCCTAAGTCCGAAATCATCATACAAACCTGCTGGAACCTTCAGATCTTGATTCCAAGGTTGTTTACTCAAAATTCTAATCCTAGTTAATTCTTTCAACTTTAAGCTTCTGAAATAAGAACTCTCTTTCCAAATCAACTCTGAACTTCCCGAAACTTAATTCCGACCACGCGTACAAGTCTTAATACCTAAAATGAAGTTGTTCATGGCCTTAGAATGCTGAGCGACATGCTATAGCTCAAAACGACCAGTCGGGTCATTACATTCTCTCCCACTTAAACATACGTTCGTCCCCCAAGTTACTGACATACACTGAAGTAGTCTGAAATCATTGTTTAACTTCTCATGCACCTTTCCGTGCTACCACAACTCAGTTGAGCACTTCAGCTAGATCATTTAAGAAGATATTCGCTTTTATTGAAGGAAATAAGCCTTAGACCCTAATTCCAACATTCGAAATTCTATTCCTTACCTGTTTCCAACATAAGATCACCATATCAATCACTACACGTTGTACCCAAACATGGTTGCATAACTTAGTTGAATTCACACCTAGCATCACTTTACTCACCGGACCATGAATCTTATGCTCCCATTGCACCTCATGACATACACAGGGCTTACTATAACTCTTACAATGCCGCCACAACGGAAGGGATGTGCAGAAATTCATAAATCAACTGCCGAGTCAACCAATCATTGAGTCTATACTTCTTACAAGAAACATAGCCTCATTCTGAACCAAATAATGATCTTTGCTCCTTAATATATTTCACGTAATCAGATTGCACTGATCCTAAGTCCAACAATCTTGTCTTACCCAGTACGTACTGCTCAGGCAATAAGCCACCCCGACATGACCAAAAGTCCCATATGATGACACAATATGCCAATAGGATACCAATTAGAATGCGATACAAAAAGTAAAATGAACTCTGAAAAGGAATTTCACTTACCCCGCTCACGAATCATATTATGCAACGCGAACGCACAACTAATATGAGCTTCCTTCAGAAAATAGGAAACAGAACACAATAAACAGATATGGGGAACTGTACCGAACATCACACCGGTGTATCGTGCAACCCAATCCGAGCAATCATAACCATGGCGGCATGCCACCCGATCCTCACAACATAACCATGGCAGCGTGCCACCCGATCAAAATAACATACCCATGGCGGCGTGCCACCCGATCCACATGGAACTCACATAAGGATATGTACATCGAGCTAAATTTCTCATTACAACAAAATACTAAATATCAGTCATAAACATGCTAAGTGAATAATACCATGCCCTGGGCGACATATAACGCTATAATCCACAAACTCAAGCACAACTGAAGTGTGATATATGATCTGAATCTCAAGAGCCATCATGCTCATATAACCTCATCTCTATGCGGAACCTCAACACATAAGAAATTCACCAAGCCATCTCATAACTCACAAGACGCAATACATCATTACATGAAGTAGCTGACGCGAAATAACACCCTGACTCCCTTCCATAAGAAGCGTATCTGTGATGAACACATCTGGCCTGGTATAAACCCCTTGTTAACATTTAAATCAATCCACTGATCTCAAGCCGATTTTGGATTGCACCAACTAGGCTAATAACCTTTCAAAGGTCCATAATAACTCCCCTTTTCTCATAGCACATAAGAACAACCCTCATAACCAGAGCGAACCTCCACAGTCCATAACCCAATAAACAGAGTGCCCTCCAAGCATAAATTCTCAAATTAATGATATTACCACAATCCTCGTACCTGGTTTAAATCTTTAATCAATCAAGTGACTACATGTCACACTTATACAAAATTCATGTGGGACACGCTCCCACAACCCTTCGAAATGAATAACAGGTCTGCACATCTAAACCACCGGCCGCACTAACGTTGAAAAGTGATCAAGAATCCTTGACCAGGATGTAAAGCCTTTTTCACAAAACACTGATCTCATGTGATACTGACGACAATACCAACTCACTGCACCCGACGTGCCAATAAAAGCTCTTCATGAGACTCACTTCAGGAGAACCATACCAAAACATGTAAATTCTCATAACCATAGTGTAGGCAAACATCGAAGTAGTGGTCTAAGACACCATAGCCGGGATCCGCCTGCATATAACAAGCCATAATAGAAGAATGCTTCTAAACAACATTAATTACGGCGACCGACAAGCATCACACGTACCGCCACAAATCACATGCATAACTTGATCACGCTGAAGGAACTGACCTGTACCACCAATACGCCAACTCAACTGTGGTTAACCAATATATCTTCCTTCGATTTACCCCGATTACCTTAGTAATAACAATAAATCCTTTCAACACATAACACACTCCATCCCCACTTACCCTGAGTGACCTGGAACCACCAGACCATGTTGCCTCAAATCCCATGAACCATTTCATACCTTCCTAGTGTGCACATTCGCACCCTCAACTGATATGCCCATTCTTCTAATCCTCTTACGAATCCGAAATCGTTTCTCATCTTTCTCTCAAGTGCTATGCTGCAAGTCAAAACATCATAGAATATTCTAGGCCTCCACTCATAAGATGATGCAAAAGCTTGATTCTTAACTGTACTAATAGGCTCGAGATCATTAGGCACCATACTTTACCTCTTTTTGAATCTATTAGGACCGTTGCTAAGAGCCACCCGCTCTGACTTGGTCCTGAATATGATCAACTCCATAAATCTTATATCACATGAATATCGTCTCGACGAGGCACCCGGCACAATCACTCCCCTCGAAATCCGCATCCATACAAGGCATAAGTCCTGAATCCTTCCCCAAGTATGAACATGAGCGAATAAGGCCAACCATAGCACCCTTTTACAATTCATCTGCTCAAATCACCACGTATGTTCTTTTGCCGTAGCCAAAATAACCCAGAAATACGCTAACAACCAGAAAACCTCGCAAGTGGTTAACCACGCAACCCAATCATAGGCGGTGGAACTCTCCCACTTAGCTTGAAGCCACTATTACACAACCCTGGAAGTCACCAGGATTCCTTATCTTTTATTGACATAACCTTGCGCAATCAACCGCCTAAATTCTCGGATTCTTTCTGTGGAAACCTTCCTTTTATACTCTGAATCATCAACAACATTCGCATGACCAATCCTTTTGCTGTATAACCATCAGAATTCTTCGCAGAAGCCCCGCCAAGTATGCGACGGCTAACCTGCTCACAAGGAATAACCCACCTACGAAAATCCCTTTCTGACATCTTCCAACGCTTCTGCACAGGGTACAATCATCATGACATCAATAACCCATCCTGCGTCCGAGCTAATCCCTCTAGCTGCTTGAGTCTTTTCAACCCTCGTGGACATCAATCAAATGTGCGGCAGCATCCTTCCCATTCAAAGTTACGTTGTATTTTTCTTCATTTCAAGCATCTTTTTTTCGTGATACCAAGTCTCTTGCCGCATAATACCCCATACTTCAGAATAAATCCGTAGACCCCAATCACCAATTACTAATATTCTCAAATCCCTCCAAACTCTCTTTAAGGTACGCAGTCATCCTATAATGAAGACGATATGCAACTCCGCCACTCTCCCACTTTGGGCAAACCCACTTCCTTAATCAACTACTCAACCTTCGCTTCGTATACCTGGCCTTTTAGAATTTTTTTAACACCGCTTGACGCTTCTTACATGTCTTTCCTCATCGTTTGCTGCTCAGCTGTTACCTTAAATAAATCCCTCTTTTTAGCAGTTGAACCCATGAATCACTACTAACTTTTAAAACTTTATGAAGATCTCCTTTCTCGAGCCGTCAATATTAGAAACACTGATTCGATCTGAACCACCATACCCGCGACATTTACTGTTGACTTTCCAATATTATTTTATAGTGCCTAATCCCAAGGCGAATTGCAGAAAACCATAACATCGTCGAACTTAGCACATACAACCGAGGATGATGACACGACATCGCAGATGAAAATTCCACTATGCTCGCAAATACCAAGTCTTGTTACCCCCAACCCGCATATGAAAATTCTTAGCCCAATTGCCTTCCCCTTTCCGGGAATAAAATATCAAATCTCTACATCAAGCACTGAGTAAACCTCCCTTCAAATCATTCACTACCTCGACACGTAGGCAAACATCCTACCATCATATCAATACTGAGGAATAATCGTTCATAAGCATCACGACAACTAGTGCCTAACCTTAGAGCTCTCAAAAGTACCGCAATTGAGCCGAAACAATAGAATATCCTTCCACAAGGCGATGGTAATAGCTCAAATAACCCCGCAGGGAGAAACACCCACACCACATTCGTAGTGCCATTACAATTCTTCCATTCTCGATTTATATCAAGCTCTTCGTGTAGCATAAGATTGAGTAGGAAGGAAACAAAGGCATAAGCCTCACAGGAAGTCAAGTCGCATGATAAGGAATCAAGAAGGGAAGTACTCCTAAGAGTCCTGCAGCCTCCCGAGGATAAGTACAAACGTATCCGTACCGATCCGCGAGACTTTACTGGACTTGCTCATGACTCGTGAGACCCTAGGAACCTAGTGCTCTAATACCATGTTGTCACGACCCAAAATCCACTAAGGGTCGTGGTGGCGCCGGACACCGCGGTCACGCAAGCCAACTGAAAACTTAAATAAAATTCTGGTTTTAATAATTTTGAGAACACTCTCTTTATACGATAAAAATAACACTCAATATATTCCTTCGAATAAATAATCAATTGTTTAAACAACTTTCAAAATTTATGAATAAACCCAAATATATTCCAGAACCTGGTGTCACAAGTACATGAGCAATTTCTAAGAATAAAATAAAAAGAAAACGAATAAAGTACAGCAACTGTCCGGAATACAATTGGACAGAAAGTAAGCAGGATCCTGAGAGAGACTATACTACTTGCGGGTCGCCTCGAGTAAATACAGCTCACCTAGTCACCATGACAACCATAATGCTATGCCAATAAGTCTCTAGCCATGCATAAACATGTGCAACAAAAATGCACAGAAGTGTAGTATGAGAACGAAAACAACGTGTACTCAATAAGTATACCGTCTAATCTCAAAGAAGTGGAGACGAGATGGCGACTTTGACACTTACTGATGGTCCAATGATGATATATCCATAATATATTAAATTGTGAATACTTTTTTTTATAAACATGATTGTAATTCAATGGGTTGAAGTAAATAAATAATTCTTTTTTTTTACAGGAAATCATTATTTTTCATCATTTATACATATATTCTTAAGCCAAAAAAAGGCAACAACAACTTCAATAAGTTTCAGGGCAAGTAATACAGCATGCGCAAATCACGCCAAGGTCAACGGCCCGCTCCAACAGAAAATAAACTGTGCACTGCTGAGGGTCGAACAACGCGAACAATAGACGCATCTATTTAACCTGCCGAGGCATTTAGCCTGCTCCAACAGGAATAAACACACACAGGCAGTCAATCAAGAAGTCATCATAGAAAAAAATTTTGAAGAACAGCCTATTCTCATTTAATAATTTAAGAAAGTGAAGTTTAAATCCTGTTAGAAATCGTTTATTAATTTAATGCGAATTAAGCAAGTCAAGTTGTCAATAAGTTTATAATTAATCCAAGTATAGCATGCTTTTGGGTCCTAACTACCTGGACAATGGCATAATAGTAGCTACTCACGGACTCTCGTCAACTCGTGCGTACGTAGCCCCCACAATTTGGAGCACATAATTGATTATTTCACATATGGGGATAATTCCCTCTTACAAGGTTAGAAAGGAGACTCACCTTACTCCGAAGATCCATAACCGGCATTCCACGCCCTTCCGAAGACTCTAATTGATGAATCAAAGCTCCAAAGCTAGCCAATAATTATATAAACCCATTAATATATACTCAATCAGTCATTATAACCCAATTTACAACAATTCCTAACCACGATCGAAAAGTTGACAAAAACGCCCTCGGGCTCATGTGCCCGGATTTCCAAAATTTTTGAAGAATAATTTTACCCATAACCTCACGAACTCAAATATATGATTTACCCTCAATTTCATACCCAAAATCGTGGTCAAATTCCAAGAACATTAGTTTTCTAGGTTTTCATCTAAACCCCTTGATTTTCCTTAATTTTCACATGTTAATCTACCCATAATCCATTATTTAACTCATGTTGTGTAGAAAATACTTACCTCAAAGTTCTAGGTGAATACCCTCTCCCAAAAGCTCCAAAATCGCCTAAGAGGATGAAGAAAATGAGCTAAATGGTCAAGATCTCGAAATTAATAGCTGGACACAAGCCTCTGATGTCGCATTTGCGACACCAAGTTTGCAAATACGTGGACCGCAAATGCGATAAAAACCTCGCAAATGCGAAGCCTGCTCCCTTTCTGCCATTGTCGTATTTGCGACAAGAAGATCGCAAATGCGAAGAATCCATTGCAAATGCGACCGTTGACCGATTTGGCCTACTTCGCAATTGCGATAAGGGTTTCGCAAATGCTCAAATGCGAACGGCACCTTGCAATTGCGTTGATCGCATTTGCGACCAAGGCATCACAATTGCAATCATACCAGCACCAGCAACAGCTTTTTACCCAATTTCGATCCGTTAACCACCCGAAATCCACCCGAGGCCCCCGGAACCCCAATCAATCCCAAAACACATTACGGACTTGCACGAGGCCTCAAATCATATCAAACAACGCTAAAATCACGAATCAACCTCCAATCCAATTTTTATGAACTTTAGAACTTCAAACTTCTATTTTTGATATTAAAATCTATCAAATCACGCCCGATTGACGTCAATTTTTGCACACAAGTCATATTCGACATTACGGGCCTACTCCAACTTTTGGAATTAGATTCTGATCTCGATATCAAAAAGTCCAATTCCGGTCAAACTTCTCAAAAACCCTTCAAATTTCTATCTTTAGCCAAATGGCTCCAAAATGACATGCGGACCTCCAAATTCGCTTCCGATCGCGCTCCCAACTCCAGAATCATAATACGGAGCTGCTCGCAGACTCGGAATCCCAAACGGACATTGATTTCACGAAAATGAACTTTGACCCTAACTTATGAAATTTCTTTCAAATTACTATTTTCCACAATAGGCGCCAAAAAGCACCAGGGTCGTCTAAAACCCGATTCAGGCATACGCCCAAGTTCGAAATCATCATACAAACCTGTTGGAATCTTCAGATCATGATTCCGAGGTCGTTTACTCAAATATTCAATCCTTGTTAATTCTTTCAACTTTAAACTTCCGAAATGAGAATTCTTTTTCCAAATCAACTCTGAACTTCCCGAAACTTAATTTCGACCACGCGTACAAATCATAATACCTTAAGTGAAGCTGTTCATTGCCTCAGGCTGCTGAACGACGTGTTAGAGCTCAAAACGAGCGGCGATCGTTACACTTCCTCTTTAGTCATCCTGTGATCTGCCTCTGGATTTTACTTTACACTCTTTTTTTTCTGTACGCATTTCTTCAATTTTACTTAGATGGTGAAATTTGCCCAAAAAGGCAACGGCAACCTGGAGAAGAATCGAAATTTGATTAAAAAGCGTGAAACTGACCGTTAATTTAACAAAGAAAAAAGGATGATATGGCCATGAAGTTGGCAGAAAAAATGGCATGGCGGTGGAGGCAGAAGCAATAAAGATGCGGTAGGTTGGATTCTTCTGCACAAACATTCGGTATTTACCTGGAATTGTTACCTGTAATCCATAAAAGGATTTTACACCGCACGAATATAAACTGAGTCAGACAAATTAATATTTTCTCCCTATGCTCTCATTATAATTTCTTGCGTAAATTCTATTTTATACTTTTGACCTTTTGTGTATGTAAATAAAACCCTTCACCTTTTGAAAGAGAAAGGGTACCCCTACGAATTGTAGGGAATTTTATTACAAGCCAAAGCAGTAAGAGACCAAGAAACTTATATAAGATTTATGATTGCATTAGTTGAATTGTTTGTGGTATATATATTATTGTTTTGAAGAATATTTACAGATGCCTGAAGCTTATATTAGTAGCTTCATCAAACTTATGATTACATCTCTTACACAATGATATTGTACTTCAAACAACCTAGAGAAATAATCTTAATATACTAAAAAGAAATGCTTTGGTTGAAAATAGTCTGTAAATTCCGACAATAATTTGGAGATTCCAGCCATAATTAATTTATTTTGTTGGTTGATTTTTGGAGGTCCCTTTCCTATTTAAAATGTGAAAGAGGTAAGGTAGAATTTACTTTAGTTTCATTTTTCTCTTCCAATTGAATTTCGGGCCATAATGTCTTCTTTTGGTGTGTTTTATATGAAGAAAGTGCTGTAAGGATATCTTTTATTAAATGTGGGAGCATGTGTACGAATTTTAGTGTGATTTAGGAGGAAAATTGAATTTTCTCTATGTTTTGGGCAATGATTTTAGAGTTTGTTCAATATGTCCCGAGTTAGTAGGAAGCTAAAAACTAGGAAAGAGGAGAAACAAAATACAAAAAATAGGAAGGAAGAAAAACAAAGCAAGAAAGAGTTGGAGTAGAGTTTCGAGAACGAAGTTGTAGAAGTCTTTTTCAAATTTTTTCCATTTTTGTGACACGATAAAATAGGAAATAAAGGCACTAATATTATATATATAAGAAAAGTGAATCATAGGAAATATTTTGCAATTATTTTTCACAACAAAATAGGATACTGATAGTGAATTTACAACTAAATATCTGAACACATAAGCAATACAAATGCGAATAGAACAGGAAGCTAAAAGCTTATGTGAAAATTGCCTTTCTTTTGGTTATTTTTAGTATTTAAATATTAAGTAAAAATTCTTTTATACCTTTAAAAAGTTTATAACTGCGACTAGAATAACTATAAGATGTTATGAATAGAATTTTATTTAGAGTGAATGTCTATCTCGTAGAGAGTTTTACTTTGAGGCTAAGTTATTTTTTCCTATAAATAGAGGTGTCTTACCCCATTGTAAATTATCACAAAATTCAATAAGAATTTCCTCTCTCTTTCTCTGCAATATTGTTCTTCTACTTTTATTGTTTTATAACACGTTATCAGCACGATACTCTACCGTCTCAAGAAGCTCTTTGAGAAGATTAAGGTATAAATTTTCTCCTCTTTTTAATTATGACTAACATTATGAAAAAAAAGTTCATTGCCCTTGAAATTTTGGGAAAGAACTATATGACATGGGTGTTGGATGCTGAAATCCATTTAGATGCAATGGGCCTTGGAGATGTCATTAAAGACAGAAATAAAGCATCCACCCAAGACTATGCTAAGACCTTGATTTTTTTGCGACATCACCTTGATGAAGAATTGAAAATAGAATATCTCACAGTAAAGATCCACTTGTTTTGTGAAATGACTTAAAGGAAAGATATGACAACTTAAAGTTGGTCACTCTTTCACAAGCACGATATGATTGACTTCATCCGAAGCTCCAAGATTTTAAGTCCGTTTCTGAGTGTAATTTTGTGATGTTTAGAATTACTTCTAAATTGAAACTCTGTGGAGATACTATCTCTAATAATTATATGCTTGAAAAAATATTTACAACATTTCATGCGTCCAATATGGTTCTGCAATAACAGTACAGAGAGAAAGGTTTCAAGAAGTACTCTGAACTGATTTCTCTTCTCCTTGTGGCTGAGCAAAACAATGACTTGCTCATGAGAAATCACGAAAATCGACCCACTGGGTCTACATATTTCTTGAAGTGGATGACGTGTATTCACATTATGCTAAGCGTGAAAAACGTCGTGACCCTATTCGTGGTCGTGGTCGTGGACAAGGAAGAAATTTTCCTGGTGTTAACCACTCTTAAAGAAAAGTAACCGCCAAAAGTAGAAAGGAAAATATGAGAAGCCAAAGGTGACGACCCGACCGGTCGTTTTTAGCTCTAACACGCCGTCCAGCAGTTTGAGGCCATAGCAGCTTTATTTCATGTATTATGACTTGTCCGCGTAATCGGAATTGAATTTCGAAAATTTCAGAGTTGATTAGAAAAGAGAATTCTCATTTCGGAAGCTTTAAGCTGGAAGAATTAACTAGGACTAGATTTTTGAGTAAACGACCTCGGAATCGGGATCTGAAGATTTCATCAGGTCCGTATGATAATTTCAGACTTGAGCGTGTGCCCCGATCGGGTTTTGGATAATCCGGGAGTATTTTGGAGCCTATTGTGAAAGTTAGCATTTTGGAAGGAATTTCATAAGTTTGACTTGAAGTGCATTTCGATGTTATTGATGTCCGTTTGGGATTCCGAGTAAGGGAATAGCTCTGATACCATGTTGTCACGATCGAAAATTCACTAAGGCCTGCGCATCCTTCGTAGTCGGGCACCTAGTTTGCGAGTGCAACTATACTCCAACAGTTCTCCGACTACAATAGAGGATATCGACGGAGGAGAAATGACAAGCGAACTAGACAGAGAAGAGGAAGAAGAAGCTACCGATTTACTCCGTGATCGATTCCGATTATGCACTATTTCCATCGCTGAGGCCGAGGGAAACAATGTGGTATGGAGGTTTTTCAACCGATTATGGCCTGTATTTCTGATTTAGCCTTCAAGTTTGCAGAACAGCTAGCAAAAGACCTTGAATTATTTGCCCAGCATGCTGGTCGTAAGTCCGTAAACATGGAAGATGTTATTCTTTCCGCACATCGGAATGGTCACCTGGCTGCCTCATTGAGGTCCTTCGGCAATGACCTAAAAGCAAAAGAGCCCAATTTGGAGAGGAAGAGGAAGAAGAGTTCCAGAAGGGAAGATAAAGTTGTTCGAGATGTACTTCGTACTCCAGACTATTAGATTAGAGACGTGGCCAGTTTCACTATGTAGTCCAATAGCCTAATAGCTTGGTGAGAGCAGCATCTGTGCAGCACTCACAACTTTTTAAGGTAAAAACAGGTTGACAACATCATTGAAAAACTATCTCAAAATAGCGCCTCAAGTGCAACATGGTAATAAATCTGGAGAATAGCAAAGCAACTAAAAGAATGTGGTCTGATAGTACTTTTGATGTTGTAAAACCTTTCACATTTGTACTATAAAAAAAGTTTTGAATTTGAACTTCCACCTCATATTAGTCTGGGAGGAGCTCACACCTTGGAACTTGGAATAGTATGAAAAATATCCGTGCCATGCTAGGCATATAATTTAGCTAAAAAAAAAAAAATTCACTAAGGGTCGTGGTGGCGCCGGGCACCGCATCAGGCAAGCCAACCAAAATACTTGACTAAATTCCAACTTTAATACTTGTTTAAAATCATTTTTCTTTATACAATAATTAACGAGTAATAAAATTTACAGAAATAACCATGAAGTCTTCAACAAACTACATATTCAATAATCCGAAAATTATCCCAAAACCCGATACCACAAGTGCATGAACAATTTTTATGAAATAATAAAGTACAACAATCGTCCAGAGTACAATATTGGACAGAAAAACATAAAGAAAAATGAAAGCAACTTTGCTGGTTGCGGGTCATCTCGAAAGTGCAGCTCACCTAAGTCTCCGTATTAACCATGCTGCCATGCCCAGTAGGCCACTAGAAATGCAGGTGTCTGTGCAACAAAAATGCACAGAAGTGTAGTATGTGTAGGAAAATAACGTATACCCAATAAGTATCCCGTTTAATCTTGAAGAAGTAAAGACGAGATGGTCAATTTCGACACTTACTAGTGGTCCAATAATGATATATTATTAATGCGAATAACCAAGGAATTATTAAAACTGACAATAAATTCAAGTGAGGCATGAACAGGTGAAAGTTTCCTTTTGTATTAAAAGTCTCCGGATTCATAATCCATTAGTTCTCAATTATCCCAAGTCGGGAAGAGCAAATACCAATCTCAAATAATCTCAAAGCAAGCAACATAAGCATGCACAAATCATGCCGAGGCGTACATCCCGATCCAACAGAAAATAAATGGTGCACAACCGAGGGTCGAACAACACGAACTATAGATGCATCTATTACCCCGCTCGCGTATCATACATGCGACGCGATCAACATTAAATAAAAAAAATATCCTGCTCGCGAATCATACCTGCAACGCGAGTGTGTGTGTGTGTGTATATAGATATATATATATATATATATATATATATATATATATATATATATATATATATATATATATATATATATATATATATATATATATATATATATATATATATATATATATATATATATATATATATATATATATATATATATATATATATATATATATATATATATATATATATATATATATATATATATACACATAGTCAAACAACTAATTTAGAGTTTATCGGGAAATGTTTATTTCAATAAAAGCCAATTTTTCTTTAATGATTTAAGAAAAATAAAGTTTAATCCTTTTTGAAATTCAAATTCATTTGCTGATTCGATGTGATTTAAGAAATTCAAGCTGTCAATAAGTTTAAAAATAATCAAGGTACAACATACTTTTGGGTCTTAGACTACCCGGACAACAGCATAATAATAGCAATGTACGGACTCTCGTCACCTCGTGCGTACGTAGCCCCTACAAATAGGAGCACTTAACCAATTAACTCACCTATGGGGACAATTTCCTCTTACAAGGTTAGAAAGGAGACTCAACTTGCTCCGAAGATCCATAACCGGCATTCCACGCCCTTTCGAAGACTCAAATTGATACAAGATGCTCCGAAACAAACTAAATATTATAAAAAAATCATTAATATAGGTTCGATTACTCATTACAATCCCATACATAACAATTCCTAACCCAGATCGAGAAGTTGACAAAATTGCCCTCGATCCCACGTGCCCGGAATCCGAAGTGTTTTTGAAGATAAAGTTTACACATGAACTCGCAATTAAAATATATGATTTTCTCTTAATTCCATACCTAAAATCATGGCCGAAATCCAAGAATACTAATTTTCTAGGTCTTCCCTCAGACCCTAAGTTTTCTACAAATTTCCATGTCTAAATCCATATATAAGCCTTGTACTTAACTCAAAACTAGCATTAATTACTTACCTCATGATAAATGACGGAACCCCACTTTACAAGCTCCAACAATCACCTAATCCAAGAGAAAAATGGGTGAAGTGAACTCAAACCTCGATTTTAAACCTTCTGCCCAGCCAGGTCCGCCCTCGTTCGCATTTGCGAAGGCCAGTTAACCAACCCCTTTGCATTTGTGTATAAGGCCTATGAGGAGGGCCCAGAATATTCTATGATGTTTTGACTGGCAGTGTAGCAACTGGGAGGTACGAAATGGTTCATGAGATTTGAGACGACATGGTCTCATAGTTCAAGGTCACTCGGGACGAGTGCGAATGGAGTGTGTTGAGTGTTGAATGGAGTTATTATTGTTTCTATGGCAATCAAGTATAAATTGGAAGAAGATGTATTGGATTGCCACAGTCGAATTGGAATATTGCTGGTAGTGATCAGTTCTTTCAGCGTGATCAAGTTATGCAAGTGATTTGTGACAGTGCGTAAAAAGCATGTCAGCCACCATAGTTGGTGTTACTCAGAAAGTATTCTACTTTAGTGGCCTGCTATGTGGAGGTGGGCCACGGAAGGGCTATGGTGGCTTACACCAATACTTAGAAATTTTCATATTTCCACGTTTATGAGAATTCGCCTGTGTGTTGCTATGGTTCTCCTGAAATGAGTCAAGTGAAAAGCTTTTATATGATGAAGTGTTAGTCTATTAGTGGTTCTGGAGTCATGATGAAGATCGTGTTCTATCGTACATTGGCACGTTGGGTGCAGTGAGTGGTATGGAATTTAATGTAAGGATCAAGGTTATGGTTCGATAATGACAAGGATGTCATGAGCTCGGATAAGAAGAAAAGAAGTTTCGATGTTTAAGGTAAGCTGGTGTTGTCTTTGGCGTCCCCTGAGATCGGTTTTAGGTGAAAAAGGCTTTGCCTCCTGGTTAATGATTCTTGGTTGCTTTTCAGCATTAGTACGGCCGGTGGTTTAAAGGCACGACCCAGTTATTTGTTATGGAAGGTTGTGGGAGTGTGTCTCACCGTGAGATTGTATAAGTGTGGCATGTAGTCCTTTGATTGATTAAAGATTTAAACCAAGTATGAAGGTTGTGATAATATTGTTGATTTGAGAATATATGCTTGAATGGCACTCAGTCTATTAAGTTGTGGACTGCAGATGATTTCTCCGACTATGATGGATGTCCTTATATGTTATTAACGGAAGAGGAGTTATTATGGACCTTTGAAAGGTAATTAGCCTAGTTCAGAACGATCAGAATTGGCTTGAGGTTGGTGGATGGATTCAAATATGAATAAAGGCTCTGTATCAGGCCAAACGTGTTCATTTCAGTAATGCTCTCCTTATGGAGGAGTAGTCAGGGTGTTATTTCGTTAGATATTTCATGTAGTGATACATTGTGCCATGCGAGTTGTGAGATGGCTTGAGAAATTGCATATGTGTTGAGGATCCGCGTAGAAATGATGTTATATGAGCAAAATGGCTCTTGAGATTCTGATTGTATATTGAACCCCTGTTGTGCTTGAGTTTTGTAGCTTATAGCGCTATATGTCCCCTCAGGGATGGTATTATGCACTTAGCGTGCTTGTGACCGAAATTCGATATTTTATTGTTATGAGCAATTTAGCTCGATGAGCATCTCCTTAGGTGAGTGCTATGTGTAAATAGGTGGCACGCTGCCATGGGTATATTATTTGGATCGAGTGGCGCGCCGCAACAGTGTGATGTTGAATATAGTTTTCTATATGCTATTTTTGTATGCCTTGCTTCATATTTTCTAAGGAAAGTCCGTATTGGTGTGTGAGTTAGGTAATTCCTTCAAGAGTTAGTTTTCCTTTGTATCACATTCGAATTGGGGGCCTATATTAGTTTTCCTTTGTATCAAGTTTGAATTGGGGGCCTATAGCACATTACGGCATCACATAAGGTTTTTGATCATGTCCGTGGTGGCTTATTGCCAGAGCAGTTCGCACCGAGTGAGATGAGATCATTGAATTCGGGATCAGTGCAATCTGATTATATGAAGTATATTAAGGAGCTAAGACCATTATTTGGTTCAAAAAGGGTGATAGTTCTTGTCATGAGTATAGACCCAATGATTTATTGATTCAGCAGTTGGTTATGAATTTCTACATATCCCATCCATCGTGTCGGTAGTGTAAGAGTTAGGGCAAGACCTATGTATATCATGAGGGGCAATGGGAGCATCAAATTCGTGGAATTTCGACTAATTGGATCAGAGAATGTTATTGTGGTCCGGTGAGTAAAGCGGTGAAAGGTGTGAATTCAGCAAAGGTATGCACTCATGTTCTGGTGCATCCCGTGGAGATTGATACGGTGTTCGTATGATGGAAACCAGCCTGGCAGAGAATTTCGGATGTTGGAATTGGACTCTAAGGCTTATTTTCTTGAATAAAAGGGGATATCTTCATAATTGATCGAGCTAATGTGATCAACTGAGTTGTGGTAGCACGAGAAGGTGTATGAGGTGTTAAACAGTGATTTCAGACTACTTCAGTGTAGTTGTCAGCATGTTCCAGGACGAACCTATCTTTAAGTTAGAGAAAATTTAATGACCCGACAGGTCGTTTAGAGCTCTAGCACGTCGTTCAGCAGTTTGAGGCCATGAGCAGCTTCATTTCAGGTATTATGACTTGTATGTGTGGTCGAAATTGTATTTTGGGAAGTTCAGAGTTGATTCAGAAAGAGAATTCTTATTTCGAAAGCTTTAAGTTGAAATAATTAACTAGGATAGGATTTTTGAGTAAACGACCTCGGAATCGAGATCTGGAGGTTCCAGCAGGTTCGTATGATGATTCGGACTTGTGCATGTGACCGGATCGGATTTTGGATTACTCGGGAGCGTTTTGGCGCCTATTGTGGAAGTTAGAATTTTGGAAGGAATTTCATAACTTTGGCTTCAAGTGCATTTCGGTGTTATCGATGTCCGTTTAGTATTCTGAGTCTGGGAATAGCTCCCTATGGTTATTCTGGAGTTAAGAGTGCGATCGGAAGTGAATTCGGAGGTCAGTAGGTCATTTTGGAGTCATTTGGCTAAAGATAGAAATTTGAAGGTTTTTGAGAAGTTTGACCGGGAGTGGACTTTTTAATATCGGGGTCGGACTCCGATTACTTAAGTGGAAGTAGGTCCATAATATCAAATATGACTTGTCTGCAATATTTGAAGCCAATCAGACATGATTTAATAGGTTTAAACATCGAAAGTAGAAGTTGGAAATTTCAAAGTTAATTAAGCTTGGATTGGAGGTCTATTCGTGGTTTTAGCGTTTTTTGATATGATTTGAGGTCTTGAGCAAGTCCGTAATGTATTTTGGGTCTGGTTGGTATGATTGGTTGGGGTCTCGGGGGGCTCGGATGGATTCCGGGTGGCTAATGGATCGAATTTAGGTAAAAAGCTGTTGCTAGTTGCTGGTATCTGATTTCCTTCTTCGCGAATGCAAAGGGAATATCGTGAACGTAAAAGGAAAGTGGGAGGCTGCTGGATTGTCCTTTGTGAATGCTAAGAGTAAGTCGCGAACATAATGGGGTGGGCTGAGCTGCTACGTGAATGTGAAGAGGATATCACAAACGTGTAAAAGGAAAAGCTGGACCTGGGTTCTTTGTCCTACGTGAAAGCGACGCCTTGTACGCGAACGCGAAGGGTCTGTTTAACTGGCCTCCGCGAACGCGAGAGATGGGTCGCGAATGCGAAGAAGGACGAACCTGAGCTGGGCAGAATGTTTAAAATCGCGATTTGAGTTTATTTTACCCATTTTTCTCTTGCCTTGGGCGATTGTTGGAGCTTGTGAAGAGGGTGTTCTGTCATTTATCATGAGGTAAGTAATTTATGCTAGTTTTGTGTTAAATGCAAGGTTTTTATATGGATTTGGACATGGAAATTTGTAGAAAACTTGGGGTTTGAGGGAAGACCTAGAAAATTAGTATTCTAGAACTTTGATCATGATTTTGAGTTTGGAATTAAGAGAAAATCATATATTTGAGTTCGTGAGTTCATGGGTAAACTTTATCTTCAAAAAAATTTCGAATAATGGGTGCGTGGGCCGAGGGCGATTTTGTCAACTTCTCGATCGGGGTTAGGAATTGTTATGAATGGGATTGTAATGAGTAATTGAACCTATATTAACGGTTTTTCATAATAATTGGCTAGTTTTGGAGCATCTTGCATCAATTTAGTCTTCGAAAGGGCGTGGAATGCCGGTTATGGATCTTCGGAGCGAGGTGACTCTCCTTTCTAACCTTGTAAGAGGGAATTGTTCCATAGGTGAGTTAATTAATTATGTGGTCCTATTTGTGATGGTTACATATGCACGAGGAGACGAGAGTCCGTGTATAGCTACTACTATGCTATTGTCCGGGTAGTCTAGGACCCAAAAGCATGATGTACCTGGATTATTTGTAAACGTATTAACAGCTTTAATTGCTTAAATCACAATCAGCAAATGAATTTAGAAAAGGATTAAACTCTTAAATCATTAAAGGAAAATTGGATTTTATTGAAATGAACATTTCCCGATAAACTCTTGATTGGTTGTTTTTGTGTGTGTGTGTCTGTGTATATATGTGCCCGCATTGAAGGCATGATTCACGAGCGGGATATTTATTTATTTAATGTTGACCGCGTCACATGTATGATACTCGAGTGGGGTAATAGATGCATCTATGGTTCATGTCGTTCGACTCTCGGTAGTGCATAATTTATTTTTTGTTGGATCGAACTCCTCGACATGATTTGTGCATGCTTGTATTGTTTGCCTTGAGATTATTTGAAATTCATATTTGCTCTCCCCAACTTGGTATAATTGAAAACTAATGGATTATGAATCCGGAGACTTTTAAGATAAAAGAAAACTTTCACATCTTCATGGCGTACTTGAATATACTGTCATTCATAACAATTCCTTGGTTTTCGCATTAATAATATATCATTATTGGACCACTAGTAAGTGTCGAAATCGACCATCTCGTCTCTACTTCTTCGAAATTAGACGGGATACTCATTGGGTACACGTTATTTTCGTACTCATACTACACTTATGTGCATTTTTGTTGCCCAGCCACCTGTATCTCTAATGGCCTACTGGGTATAGCAGCATGGTTGATATGGAGACTTAGATGAGCTTGCACTTTTCGAGATGACCCACAACAGCAGAGTCTCTTTCATTTTTCTGTATTTATTTATGTCCAATATTGTACTCCGGAAGATTGTTATGCTTTATTATTTCATAAAAATTGCTCATGCACTTGTGACATCGGGTTCTGGGATAATTTTCAGATTATTCAATATGTAGTTTGTTGAAGACTTCATGGTTATTTCTGTAAATTTTATTACTCGTTAATTATCATATAAAGAAAAATAATTTTAAACAAGCACTAAAGTTGAAATTTAATCAAGTATTTTGGTTTGGCATTCCTGACAGCGGTGTACGGCGCCACCACGACCCTTGTAGATTTTGGGTCGTGACAAAAGGCAAATGGTTCAGAAACTGAATGTTATTGTTGGGGTGGAAAAGGGAAATGGGCACATATTTATCGTATACCAAGACATTTGGTTGAACTTTATCAAGCATCTCTAAAGAATAACAGCCCCGAAGCCAATTTTGTCTTTGTGACAATGATTTTGACATCACTCACTTGAATGTGACAGACTCTTTGAACGCTCTGATGGAAAAATAGACCACTTGATCGGTGATGGATTCGTGGTTAAAGATGATTGAGTAGTTTAATTTTTGTTTTTCGACTATTCTTAGTAGCTAGTGAATAAATATCATGTATTCATAGTTCTTTACATGAGTAGTAGTCATTTGTATTATTTATTTTATAAAATAATATTAGTTTTTCTCGTATATTTCTACTTATATTAAGAAGACCAAAATCCCTTATCAGAGATGGTGTTAACTTTCTCCCAAACGAGTGTCACTAATTTTTACATTTGTTTAAAAACATTATTTATTTACTTACAATTATGCACTTCACAATTCTCAAGTATTTACAAGTAGTTTTTATATTTTACATGACATGTCATATTCCAGTAAATATCTCTAACTATATGGTCACTACGCATAATTATTATTCATATATTGAATCATAGACTTAACTTTATTTTATTTTTTCTCTAATAAATACTAATATTTGTATTTATATTTATTTTATATGTCAAATAATGGGAAGCAAATATGGATATCTCACAAAGAAAACTTAGATCAAAGTTTAATTATAAATGTATATATTTAATTGATTCATGTGCGACACATACAATATTTAAAGAGATGAAATATTTCTCTCATTTAAGTATGTATAAGGCAGATGTTACTATAATTTCTTGTAGTAGTAAATTAATTAATGGTTCCGGAAGAGCTACTATAACTTTGCCTAAGGGAACAATACTTATCATAGAGAATGCAATGTTCTCCTCCATGTCAAAAAGGAACTTGTTGAGTTTTAAAGATATCCGTCGAAATGGATATTATTTGAGACAATAGATGAGAATAATCTTTAATATCTCATCATTACCAAGAATGTCTCTGGCCAAAAGACGGTTATTGAGAACTTCCGATCTTTATCTTGTGGCTTGTATTGGACAAGAATTAGTGCACTCGAGGCACATTCTATTGTAAATCCAAAAGGTTACTGATTCCAATACTTTTGTACTTTGGCATGATCGATTGGGATACTCTGGATCAATTATAATGAGGCGAATTATAGAAAACTCAAATGGGCATTCATTAATTTAAATATTCTTTTAAAGAATGAAATTTCTTACACTTCTTGTTATCGAAAATTATTACACCATCACCAACAAAGGTCGGAATTGAGTCCCTTGCGTTTTTAAAACGTATACAAAAGGACATTTGTGGACCTATTAACCTATCTAGTGGGTCGTTTAGATATTTTATGATCTTAATAGACGCATCTTATAGATGATCCCATGTGTGCCAAATGTCATCTTGCAAGTTCGCGTTGTTGATACCCAATTTTTCCTATGTATTTTTAATATATAAAATACTTTTAAAATAATATATCCATATATATAAGTGTACCCAAGTGTTTTAGTATTTTTCTAATTTTTTAAAGAGTTTTTAAGTCAATTAATTGTCTATTTTAGCAGTACAAAATCCATAATTATTTTCAAAATCATCAACTTTGGTGAATAATTTATTTTATTCCCATTTTTATACCAAATATATTCAAGGTAATTTTATATATTTTTACAAAGGTATTTGGCATTTTAAAGCTAAATTGCATATAATTGTAATTTTAGCCTATTTTTAAATTAATAGTATTTTATAACTGTAAAATTGGTTCCACTATTTTTTTATTAATATTTATGTATTATTAACTGACTCAGTACTTTTCATTTTCTTTTAAATTATTTTTATTATTTTTTATAAAATAAAGGGGAAAATTGGCTATTTAACATTTGGCCTCATTTCGTTGCCATTATAGCCTATTCATATTTCAATTTTAGCCCTCAATTGACCCGATCCTAACGCCCAATTGGACCTTCCCAATTTCATTTGTTACCCTGCCCCCAACCCAATTAAAAACCCGCGAAGCCCCTTCTTTTAATCCGAATCGTTGATCGTTTTGATCAAGAGCCAAGATCTTCCCTTACTATTATTAATTCCCCTATCCTAACCTAAACCCCCCATTTATTTCGTTTGGTCGCCGCCTTTGAATACTCTTCTCTCTCATAACACCCTTGAAGGTTCTCTAGAACCCTAGTCGTCTTCGACCCTTTTTCCACCGTACTTTTACCGGAATCCATGGCTTCTCAGGCCATGGATGGTCTGTACTCACACACATCCACCATTAAACCCTGGGTGTTCGAAGTTTTGAGTCTTGACCTCGATATTTTTCTTTCAGATCTTCTTAGATCTATAGTTCCATGGCCTCTGCGGCCATGCTCAGGCATATCCAAAGCATTGAGAGTCTGTTTCTAACTCATTCGATTCCACATCGGACTTTCTTCCAAACCTTTCTCATTTCTAGGGTTTTTCCGAAATCCTAAGCTAATCGAGGTTTTTCTTTGTTTGTTTTCTTAGATCTATGATATATTTGTGTTCCATTGGATGTTTAAAGTATTTTCCCCAATCTTTCTTTCAAAAATTATTTCTTTTCGATTTAGGGTTTCTGAAAAGTTTTCAGAACAAATTTTTAATTCTTCCTTTTCTTTTCTTTATGTGTGTTCATCTATATTATGCTCGTGTATTTTCTTTTCTACCATGCATGTGTTATTCTTCTGTTTTCTTCCTACAATACGTGACTCTTCTGTACCTTTGTACTCTATTGTTCCTCTAGATTAGGTTCTCATGTTAATCTTTGTTATATTTTCCTACATGTTCTTTGCTATACTTTCCAGTATTCTTCTACTGTACGTGTTTCCTGCTGAGTTCTTCATTTTTTTTCTTTACTGGACTTTTCTTTGAGTTCTAAGCATGCTTCCTTTACTTTTTCTTAAGTTTATATCACCCTTCTTCTCTCTTCTGAACTTTCTTAAGTTCCGAGTTTTTCCTAAAATATGTTCTTTATGCTTTTAAATCAACCTTTCACTCTGTCACTTCAAACCTGCAATCGTATCTGTGTATTTCCTTATGAGGCTCTGAAACAGGTCACTGAGTCTGTTTCGATGGCTTGCATTCTCATCTTTGTATCTGATTCGAGTTAAAACCCTAGGATTTTGGGGGTTTCTTTGGCAAGTTCGATTTTGTATTTGGACTGGGGTTCTGCTTTGAAACCCTGAACTCTCATACTC
This sequence comes from Nicotiana benthamiana, assembly GCA_034376525.1. Lineage (NCBI taxonomy): Eukaryota > Viridiplantae > Streptophyta > Magnoliopsida > Solanales > Solanaceae > Nicotiana > Nicotiana benthamiana. The sequence continues at coordinate 22,702,795 of CM067324.1, read as the reverse complement.
ATTCTGAGTCTATAAATTTTATCAGAACCTTTTTATGACTTTTCTATGACAGATTTTCTAATCAGCATGACAACTCCTTCTTGTTTGATATTTGTGTGATTTGTATATGAGAAATTCTTCTCTCAAAAAAGGTTTTGCCAACTATTAATTGATTTTGAATCCCTTTTAATAAAGTTTGACTGATTGTTAATGATTTTTTCTTTGATTGAACCTTCTTTACCTTTTCCTGACTTGGTTCATTCGGACAAAGCTTGTAATTTTGATTTTACTGGCTGTTTGATTGATTCCGTTTCCTTATTTGTCACAAATCGTGTACCACTGAACTTTTGCCTTATATAAACCTTTTTGTATTTGCCTTTATTGTACTGCTTTGGAAAAGATTTTGATCAACTCTTTCCTTAATTGCCTTTTACCCGTTTGAAATTAGGATCCCCTAATTAAAGGGAGGTTGATTTCAATGTTATTTTCTTACATTTTCTTACTTGCTTTCTGCACTATAAAGGGCACGACCCTTCTGCACTTTGATAGACTGGGAATTCAATATTTTTACACACCTTCCAATCCAATACTCTTTAAGACACTCTCAATTACTCTCACATTCTCGTCTAAGTTTCTTCTGGCTGTTTTCTTGCAATTTTGTCTTTACAAGACTTCTGCTTTTACTTGTTTGTTTCCCTGAAACTGGTATGTTCTAATTTAGTTTCAGCCATCATCCCAATATCTTTATTTACAGCTTCTGCGATCTTGTTTACTTTTACTCCTAATTGCTGGGTATGACCACCAGCCTGCCATGGCCTTCCCTAAATCCCCTCTGTGCACTTGCACTCTCTCTTAGATTCTAAGTTCAGCCCCCCCTCCCCATGAGCCTTGCTTTGGGACCTTGAGTTCCATCTAAAATTGGACATTTGAGGGCTGGCTCTTCCACACTACACTATAATCAATTCTGCAATGTATTTGGGTGTAAGCATTGCCCAGAGTCCACTTGAGGCTCTTGGGAACTTTGACACACCCAAAAATGAGAAAGGTTTTGGAAATCCTAATCTTTGGAGTTGGTTCATCTCATATTTTAGACCTTAAGTCTGAATTAGGCTCATTGGTTGTAGTTTAATTGCTGATGTAATATTACTTTTGGTCTCTAATAATTTGTAGTAACTTATAGGGTCTTAGTAAAAAGGGGAGGGTCACTCATGTATGCATATGGGTAGACATCATGTTCCTAGATATTTATTCCTGCAATCACATCCTTCTTTGCACTTCTGCGTCTCATCAAGGGATCATGATGATAGGGTTTTTATGCACTTCTGCATATAGAGATCATGACTATAAGGTTTTTTCTACACTTCTGCATATAGAGATCATGACTATATTGTTTTTATGCACTTCTGTATATCATATATCACTAGGCAAATGGTTTATAGGCTCAAATAACAAATTGCACTCTAGATACCATGTCTATAGGATTCCTGCACTTTTATAAACATTTTAAAATCAATCACGCTTAGAAAGCATGCCTATAGGAATAACTAACTGAATCTGAATCGTCTATCTCGCTTACAAGTCTAAAACCAGTATTAGTATCGTATAATATCCGCAGAACTTATGTTTTTCTATAATCAGTAAGCCCTCTTTAAAATCGGCAAACTAGTGCATTATTAGATATCATGTCTATAAGTGTCACCTAGGCAAGCCATTAGGTAATTAATTAATTACATCAGTCTTTGATAATTATAACTAGGGGTAGGCCTAATTTAGACTTCTTATCTGAGAAATATGTGATAAACCAGCCTGCCTTAACGCGTAAATTTAATTCAGACCATAACCACTATTTGTAAGTCATGCTACACAATCTGCTTTTAAGTGAGGAGGCATGTCTAAGCCTTTTTATTGTTCTGTGTTTCCCATAACTGCATTACGTGTTTTGTTTGTCGCCCTAGAATTTTATCCTTTCTTATGCTATACAAAATCCACATTTCCCTCCCCTTTAAGACTAGTAGTTCCAAATTCCTTTGGGACTTATAGGATTGAGATGGGTAATAGCATGCAATAAGTAACGAGACTATTTCGCGTTTAATACTTTAGCGGGGTGGGAAATATAGATATGGATATGATGACCACGTAATAACACCACGTGTATAAATGGTTATCATGTGTTGTATGTGGTGATCCATATTATTTATAAACCTAGGATACCCTTTTCCCCTTACTTGTATATATTTTCAGAATTTTAAAATTATTCAATTTTCAGCTTCTTTAACCTCTTCTACTTTAATTAACTTGCATCAATTATGTGCAAACCCCTTCCCCTTTACTTGTGTGTTTTTTTAGAATTCTAAAACAGTTTTCTTCCAAATTTCAACCTCTTTAACTTCTTTTATTTCAGTTGTTTATAACCCTTATGTGAAAGCTGCCTAATATTTATAATTCTTGCTTGTTTACTTATTGTTTGTACTTAAAGTCACAACTATAGCATGGCCGAGAACCACGCTAATGGATCTTGAGGGGTGTCTAACACCTTTCCCTCGAGATAATTTCTTGCCTTTACCCAATCTCTGGTTTTCTAAACCAAATTCATTTTTAGTGTCCTAATGCACTTAATCATTAGGTGGCGACTCTTCAAAAATTGCAAAACCTAATTCCCAAAAGGAGAACAGGTTTTCCTCCCAAATGTCATAAACCCGATTTTGCTAGAAAAGGGGGCATCGGCAGCATGGCGACTCTGCTGGGGATTCTTTAGGCTATTACCATTTCATCTTGCTTGTGACTTTACTGCTTCTTTGTTTCCTTACTTAATGTCTTTATCTCTTCTTCTACTACGAGACTGACTTGGCTCTTCGTTTCTTTTATTTCTTTTAACGTTTTCCTTTACCGCTTTACTTCAATACTGTTGTAAATTATGAGAAACTGTTGTAAACGTGCAAATACGTGACAATTTGTTCAATTATTGTAATTTCATCTTCAACATCATATTCCACTTGTGGCAAAAAAATACCATAGCAACGCATATAATGAGTGATTGCGCCCTTCCGATATTGTTACCCCCTAAATTTGGCAAAGGCGTATTTGCGGTAAAACTAGTCGATCAACGGTGTAGTTGACGGTTCCGTGCCTTTCCCTCTTGAGTTTCCGCTCAAGGGTACCAATCTAATACCCCATAGAAACCTTACTATGTTCAACTATGCATGCATAATGGTCAAACCTAGCCGAGTCAGTTATGTTGTCCGCATAACGACTCTTTAAGAGTAGCCTTGTCCAAAGTCTACGGGGTTTCCTTGAAACCCAAACGGACACCACCATTTTCTGTGCATTTATTTGGAGAACTAAATGCTTCCATGCTAATTGTTGATATTTAATAGTCGATTCTAGCGGGGGTAAGGGTCTAACACCTTTGTCTTGCAGGAAATAAGACACGAAGTCCCCAGATTCGTCATGGTCACCAACATCCACCAAAGGTTGCTAAATTGATAGAGAGATCTTCATTACAGCGGATTTGGTTGTTTGCATTCCCCACTGATAAAACCTAATTTGTTCTTTACGGACAATCCACGAAGAACACTACGCCTCCAGGATCTATATCATATCCCATCAAATGGGACAGACACAAGCATTGCACCAGGATTATCGGATGGGTGCAGATAAAGAGAATCACTTGGATCAATTCCCGTGCTCGGAGGTATCGCGGTACCCATATTACTAGAATTTGCATCTTCTTGATCGGTGACAGCCATTAGAGTATTGAATTAGTAGAATTTGACAGAGCAAAAACGATTGGAACCAAAACTTCTAGATTTCTATGCGGTAGATCAATCAAAATCGAAAAAATTTATCGAATTTAGGGCAAATCGACCATACTAGGTCAAAATCAGAAAAGAGAAAGGGAAGATAGAATCGGTAAATGAAAGAGAGAGAGTGAGGAAGATTAACCTCGCGATGGGAGGAGGATTAACCTCGCTCTGATAATATGATAAGCCTACGATTGAGATGAGCTCAATGAAGCTCAACTTCAGCTCCAATGCTTGAATCTCGAAGCTTCTGAAAGAGGAGGAAGACGACAGCAGAGGAAGAACTTTTTTATTTAAAGAATGAAGCTTGACTTCAAATTAAGAACTGTACAACACTATATGTACATGTGATTGATAGTTGTGTATCCTAACCACTAACTATTGCTAGTTATATTAAATAATTAACTGTCTCCTAACTAACATGCAAAATGTATACAAAGAAGGATAAATACAATCTTATCTCAATAGTTAGAAAATAGGAAGTGTAAGGATTCATTATATGTCCCAGCATTTGTGAATTAGAATGTAGGAAGAGTATAGATCAAATACTGTTCATTTGAATACGTACAAAATTGAAGAATAACTTTTATATGAGAAAAAGAACTTGAGATTCTCAAAACAGTAAGGCTCTTTGCATATGGTAAGGCTAATTACGAGTCTTTCTTTACATAAATAACAAATGAGAGCTTTCTTCATGTATTTGATAATAAAATGACTAAGGGTTAGGGGCATACGATTCAAAATTAAGTGAATAATGAGCTCGTCCTTCTATACTTCTTCATTCAATACAATTTTGATCTAAATACAGTAGCGTAGAACCTTAAATTTCTTTGATCACTCTAATAATAAATGTATGATAATACATGGTGATTACGATTATAACATAAAAAATGTATTTTGCTATTATTTTCGACTGAGATGGATAAAGCTTAAATGGCAAGCAGATCAGTTATTAAGGCATTCACCCTTGTTGCAAACAATAAAAGGCTTTCTTCAGTTTGTAGGTCATTGCGATGGGGCAGCTCTTCAAAATGTCGGTGACAGTATGACATAGTATCATTTATTGTCAATAATAAAGACTATGCATTTTTCAAATTAGTGATGCAACCATGTTTGCACACCGTTGATACTGTACCACAGAGTTCAATTCATTTAATGTATGTTTATTTCATTTTCGACTCCTCTATTTATGGCATTTCAAAGGAGCATTTTTTCTGGGCTTTCAATATAATAAGAAAAATAAATAAGAGGGACCAGTACTTATAAATAAAATACTACTCTACTAGGTAGCTGAAGTATGTTATGCTAAGGAAAATGACAAGACGATCTTCTGTTGCATGCCTTTAAAACTAATCAGACTCAAGATTGACATATGAATTAGAAAAGAAATATTTTTTGAGATCATGAACAGGGCCAGGGCCAGGGCCTGATCATATCAAGATTCAAAGCAAGGTACTGCACTGCAATAAAACGGACCGTTTGAAGTGTCTACAAAAAGGACTTAAATTAATGGTTTCAGAAAAAAGAAAATAAAAGACCAAAACAAATTTTAAAAAAATCTACCACCATAACCATGGACTCGTAAACCTCAAATATTACTTAACCGACAAAAGTAACTAGAGCAAAAGTTTTATTTGAAGGATTTTTTGTTGGAATAAATCCGATTATAAAACTAAAGCCTTCATATCAAATAATTTGGAACTATAACATAAGCGGAAGCGTACCTGAATCCATAGGTGGAAGCTCCTTGATCCGGCTTGAAGATTGTCCAAGGTTTGGCTTTCCACTTGATGTGCAAGACAATGCTTTGCTCTCTAATTTCAATGAGTAGAAGAAGAGAATGGACTTGCTTTCCACTTGATGTGTAAGACAATGGTTTGCTCTCTAATTTCAATGGAAAGAAGAAGAGAATGGTCTTGCATCAAATGGGAACCATAACCCCCTTATAAGAATGTAACTTAAGAAAACTCAAAGGTCACAAGAATGTAACCTTAGTTACATGTATGTAACCTTAGTTAGCCCATCATTAACTACGGTTACTCTTTATGGGTATCTACACAAGAAATTATACCCTATACTTTATATGACAATATATTGGCCTCCTTAATAATAATGTCCAAAAGACCACTAATTTAGGCCAAACCAAAAGATAGCACATAACATATAATTCATCCATATATTGTCCATATGTATGTAGTATAAGTCCATATATCTAACAATCTCCCACTTGGACGATATACTCATGCATATGTACAAACCTTAGTATTATATGTTACATTATAACTTTATGAGCTCAGTATTGCTATCAAAATAAAATTGTCATGAACAATCCGGTCCATCAATCATATCAACATAGGACCTAAGAGATCTTAGTTATTCTCGCGTAACTAGACCCAACATTGATCACGTATATCAATATAACCAACGATATGGATCAAGTATAGGTGTGTAGCATGGAAATAACATAAAGTGTGGTCTGAAATAGAATGTCTATTTCCAACTGGTTCACCTTATTGAGATCAATCATAAACCATAAGAGTACATAAAACTTTAAGACTGAATATCTGCAGATAAAACCTTAAAGACTGAATTACCGAATGTACTGGACAATACATAATTGTATAATACGAACTCCGACTAAAACTCATAATCCTCAACTGATTTGACACCCATGCGAGCAATATGCTCATGAAATACTTTGGGTGGCAATCCCATAGTAAGCGGATCCGCAATCATGGAGTTTGTACTGATGTGCTCTATGCACAGTTATCCATTTTGTACTCTTTCTTTAACAACCCGAAACTAGACGTCCATATGCTTTGCCTTCGTCAAACTACTGTTATTGTTAGCATAAAGGACTGCTGATCTGTTGTCGCATAATAGCCTAAGTGGCTTTTTAATACTGTCTACAATGCGCAGTCTACTAACAAAATTTTGCAGCCATAATCCCTCATTGGATGCCTCATAACATGCCATGAATTCCGCTTCCATGGTGGAAGTGGCCGTAAGAGTTTGCTTGATGATTCTCCAAGAGATAGCACCGCCAGCAAGCATGTAGATATAGCCTGATGTAGACTTCAGACTATCCTGACATCCAGTAAAATCAGAGTCGGTGTACCCGATGATCTCAAGCTGGTCCGATCTCCGATATGTGAGCATGTAATCCTTAGTTCTCTATAAGTACCGCATGACCCTTTTGGCTGCCTTCCAATGGTCCATTCCCGGATTGCTGAGATATCTGCCCAGCATCCCAACAATGTATGCGTTATTAGGTCGTGTGCATACCTGAGCATACATCAGACTACCTACAGTCGAAGCATAAGGTGTCTTCTCCATTTCCATGGTTTCAAAACTATTCTTTGGGCACTGTTTGAGACTGAACTTGTCTCCCTTAGCAACAGGGGTGTCGCATGGTTTACAATCCTGCATGCCAAATCTTTTAAGAACCTTATTGATATAACCCTTTTGTGACAGACCGAGAACACCTTTGGAGCGATCTCGATGTATCTGAATTCCTAATACAAAGAGGCATCACCAAGATCTTTCATTTCAAATTTCTTTGAAAGAAATTTCTTAGTTTCGCGCAATAATACTATATTATTACTGGCAAGCAGTATGTCATCGACATATAAAACCAGAAAAATATGTGTGCTCCCACTGAACTTATGGTATATACAGTCATCAGCAATATTTGGTTCATAACCAAAAGATGTAATGACTTCATGAAACTTATGATACCATTGACGGGAAGCTTGCTTGAGCCCATAGATGGATTTCTTTAATTTGCAAACCCTTTTCTTTGAGTCTCCCGAAACAAAGTTTTCAGGTTGCACTATATAAATTGATTCCTCAATGTCACCATTGAGAAACGCTGTCTTAACATCCATCTGATGAAGTTCAAGATCAAAATGTGCTACTAGTGCCATTATTGTCCTAAAAGAGTCTTTCGATGAAACCGGAGAGAAAGTCTCTTTATAATCAATGCCTTCCTTTTGAGTGTAGCCCTTTGCGACAAGGCGAGCTTTATAATTAATGACATTGCCCTCTGAATCCCTCTTGGTCCATTTACAACCAATTGGTTTAACACCTTCGGGCAATGTAACAAGCTCCCAAACGCCGTTGTCGCTTATAGACTTCATCTCATCATTCATTGCATCAATCCACTTTTGAGAGTTAGAACCTTTCATGGCTTGACGGAAGTTGATTGGATCATCTTCCTCAAGTCCAATGTCACTTTATTGTTCTTGGAGAAATACAACATAATCGTCCGGAATTGCACTTCTCCTCTCTCTAGTGGATCTCCTTAATGGCACTTCAGATTCTTGAAATTGTTGAGTTTGATTTTCATTAATAATATCAGGAACTTGATTAGGGAGATTATCAAGATTGTCTTGAACTGGAGTTGTGTGATCCGTATCAGGAATGAGAACACCCTGATCAAGATCAACAACTGGAGGCAAAGACACATGTTCTTCCTCAAAGACAAAATCTCTAACTTTATCTCCCCACCCCCCAAACTCAATATCCTCAAAGAACCGAGCATTACCCGTCTCAAAAATAGTTCTAGAAGTGGGATCATAGAACTTATACCCCCTGGATTTTTTAGAGTATCCAACAAAATAGCTACTAACCGTTTTAGAATCCAGTTTCTTTTCATTTGGCCTGTAAGGCCTTGCCTCAGCTGGACAACCCCAAATGTGTAAGTGCTTTATACTGGGCTTATGTCCAGTCCATAGTTCATATGGGGTTTTGATTGTAGCTTTAGTTGGAACCCTATTAAGTATATATGCTGCGGTTTTCAATACTTCTCCCCAGAGTGAGTCTGGCAAAGTAGACAAATCATACTTCTCACCATGTCCTTTAGGGTCCGATTTCGTCTCTCAGATACACCATTCATAGTAGGACTGCCTAGCATTGTGCTGAGGAACGATCCCACACTAATCTAGGAATTTAGCAAATGTCCCTGGACGTTGTTCACCTGAACCATCATATCTACCATAGTATTCACCACCACGGTCAGATCTAACGGTTTTAATCCTTTTGCTTAGTTGATTTTCAACTTCGGCCTTATATGATTTGAACACGTCTATAGATTGGGACTTATCATGAATGAGATATAGGTATCCATAACGAGAGTAATCGTCTATAAATGTGATAAAGTATTGTTGACCATTTCTACAAGGTGTAGGGAATGGCCCACAAATATTCGTATGTATCAATTCTAAGACATCGGAAGCTCTCTGGGCACCTAATCTCGTCTTGTTTGTTTGTTTACCCTTGATACACTCAATGCAAATATCCGAATTTGAGGAATCAATAGAATCAAGAATTCCATCTGACACGAGTTTCTGAATTCTTTGTTTAGATATGTGACCTAAACGCTTGTGCCAGAGTGATAAAGAATTCTCATTAGATAATTTTCTTTTGGTACCACTAGAACTTGTATGCAAAGTTTCATTATGTGAGGTTATTATGTCAACCAAATATAGGCTATCATATGCTGATAAAAGACCAGTACCGATAAGATTTGAACCTTGAAAAAGACTCACTTTATTGTCACCAAATGAACAAGAATAACCGGATATGTCCAATTTGGGAACAGAAATTAAATTCCGTCTAAAAGACGGTACAACAAAAGTCTCATTCAAATCCAAATAAAAACCAGTCTTAAATAATAGCCTAAATTTTTCAATAGCCTCAACTTCAACCCTTTTGCCGTCACCAACATAGATGTATCTTTCACCGTCACTTGGTTTTCGGCAATTCAGGCAACCCTGCATAGATATACTTATGTGAGTAGTAGCAACAGTCTATCCACCAAGTATCTTTAGGTACCGAAATTAAATTAACTTCAGAACAAACAAGAGCAAGATATATACCCTTTTTCGCACGCCAAGCGTGGTATTTGGTACAATCTTTCTTCATGTGATTAGTCCCCTTACTGGAAATACCAGGATAATCGATTATCTTGTTGATAATCGATTATGCAGGCTTACTGGTGGAATTTGGCGGACATATAACATAATCGATTATCCAAATACAATAATCGATTATCTTATGGTTCTGTTACATAAATATTTGATGAACAAATGAAATAATCGATTATTTATCTACAATAATCGATTATCTAAACGTTACATATAAGATAATCGATTATCTTCAAAACATGATCGATTATGTTAAGCTTCTGTTTTGCAAAATTTTGGTGAACTTATCAAGATAATCGATTATCTATATAAGATAATCGATTATCTTACCAATCTGTCCAGCTTAATTAAAAGGCTTAAACATGGAATCATATTCAACAACCGAAATTATGCAAATAATTTCAACATTTCAATTCATTTGGTGATATGAAAGGTATCGAAATACTGGAGTTTATCATCAACAAATCATTCATGAAAGCATGCTATATCAAGGTACTAGAACTTCAAAATTAAAATTCTATTTGAATTTAATCATTAAGCATTATAACATTGAATTCATGAACTTCCAAATGATCCAATACGAAGGAGGCTCTGATACCAATTGTTGGAATAAATCCGATTATAAAACTAAAGCCTTCATATCGAATTATTTGGAACTATAACATAAGCGGAAGCATACCTGAATCCATAGGTGGAAGCTAACACTTTTGGCCAATTAGATACTTGAATGATGAAGTAAAACTACTGAACATATAAACAAAATTTTGGTCAAAAGACTATTTTTTGGGGTACATGTGTTTGATACTGTAGAAGTCATTTTTTGATATTTGGTTAGTGGGTCGAGAATACTTTAGGAAAAGTATATACGAAAAATAAGTATTAAATATTATTAGCAAATTCTGATTATTTTGATGAAGTTTTCGAGCATTAAAGAATTAATATAACATCTACGCCTCATTTATTTGTGCTTAATAAATATCTGAATCTTAATTATTCAGATCTCAGACATTTAAGTGTGTTTGTTTTTAAAGTAAATCTTAATTAGTAAATATTAATAATTAAGTATTTTATTATTTTTTTACTTCACAACCACTTAAGGGGTCTGAATAAGTATGTATAATTTAGATCTATAACAGAGACTTAATTTCATTAAGATGCTATCACATATTCATTATTAACTGTCGCCATTGCCTACCATTATCAACCATGACGATGCTGCCGCCACCATACTCAACCACCACCACCACTACCATAGTCAACCACCACTATCACCATCATCCTCAATCATAGTCACCACCATTATCGACCATCACCATCCACCGTCCCCACCACTCCGACCACTATTATTCTCACTGTATCAACACTTACCCACCTCAACTACCACAACCAACAACTCCATCACCATTAACAACTACAGTCGGCATCGCCCATCATTATAACTTACCACCACCTTCCTCAATCACAAACCACGATCCCCCATGATTAACTATTCCACCACCACCATACTCAATCATAATCGCCACCACTATTAATCACGGCCAGCTACTAGCATAAACCAATATCATCAATCAACACTACTACCAACCACCGCCTATAGTCAGCATTCACCCGTTAGCCATAACCATCAATAATTATCATATTTTAAAAAATTATATATTTTAATAGAATATTATATTAGTTAGTATTTTATTTGAATTTTATGCTTACTATTTTTCAAATAAAAATAAATTTTATGTATTCAAATGTTAAAAATCAAACAGTCTTAATTTTTAATATTCAAATCTTAATACACATCTTAATATATTCAAATATATATTTAAATTTGAACGTCTTAATCTTAAAAAAAAACCAAATGAGGCTTTAGTTGAAGGAAGTAATATAAACTTAAAAGTTAAAATGGTTGTAGGTACAAGGACTTTCGCCCTTAGTGAGATAAGTCTTTTTTCTATTTTGATATTTTTTAACCAAACGCCAAAAAATCACTGTACAAATTATTTTCTTCAAAAATAATTTGGGTTGCACCAATTCCAGACACGCCATCGTGGCGCTTTCGCGACACCAATAGTAGTATAACATGAGAAATTTTATTGTGCGTCATACACAACTGACATTAGTTACGTGATGCGTTTTTTTGTATCACAAATTTATGAACCTTAGATTTATATATTTGAGTCTATATAAATCTAGATTCACAAAATAAATTTTTTCGTATAAGATGGAGAATAAGAAAATCTCCGTGCATTTGCTATTTTGAGAAAAAACATTTTTTTTTAACTGAAATTTTTATTTCAACCATTGGCAAATTTACATCAGCTATTCATTTGGACTCTAGAACAGTTCTAAAATTACAATCAAAATAGTAAAACTCTACAACTATTGTTGTTAAACTAAGCTTCTATTACAAACAAAGATGAGACTTGTTACGATTGTGAAGAATCGCACAAGGGATAGCTATTCATAGTCTGCAGAATGGGAATCCATTTAGAGTGTTTCATTCCAGCAAAGTGCACTTGAATTGTAATCTCCTTTGCTCGATCTTGGACGTTTGAAACCTTCTGTTGTTTCTTTCCATCCAGATGTTGTAGACTACTGCTGCAAACACCACACCGAGTATGGCTTTTATGGGATTCCTGCTGTTGACCTTATCAGATAACCATTGCACTTCTGACTCCCATGTGCCTATTATTCTTTGATACTTCAACCATTGTAACATACCTTGCCACAGGTCTTTGGAATACAAGCATTCAAAGTATAAATGATCATGTGTTTCTTCAATATCTCTTTCACATAATATGCAAGATGTATTAATTTGAATTCCCCATTTAACCAATCTGTCAACTGTTGCCAATTGCCTATGCAGTGCCATCCATAAAATGTATTTCTGTTTTGGGATCATGCCAGTCACCATCACTAAGTTTTTCCATCGGACCTTGGGGTATTGTGGAGTGGTATGGATGTATGCCTTTCTGATGCAAAATTGCCCATTTTGAGTACATGTTTGCATTCTTGTTCCATCATTTGCCCACCATTCCCTTGCTCCAATCAATTTCCTAACGAGCCAGCTAGCTTGTTTAGGAATTTCCATTGTAGTAATGTCCCTCTTCTTTATGTAGTGACAATGAATCCATTTGATCCAGAGTTTGTCTTTCTTTGCCATTAAGGCCTAGAGAAGTTTTGACAGAGCTGCTTTATTCCACCTTTCATAGGAGATAATGTTCAAACCTCCTGCTGTCTTTGGTTTACACAGTGTTTCCCAGGCAATTGGGGTCCTATGACTAGTTTCATGACTACCAGTCCACAGATAGTTCCTGCAAATTCCATTAACCAGTTTTATGATTTTTTTTGGAATGAGGAATATCTGGGCCCAGTAAGTTTGCATTTCAAATAGGACACTTTTAATGAGTTGAATTCTACCAGCATACGATAAGAGTTTGGATGTCCAGCTTCTAATTCTGTCCACTATCTTTTCCACTAGGGGCATACATTGTGATATTGTGAGCTTTCTTGTGGATAAGGGAACTCCTATGTATTTGAAAGGCAAGGTGCCCTCTTCTAGGTGTAGTTCAGCACAAATTTTCTTTTTGAATTCAGTTGAAACACCTGCTATATATAATGAGCTTTTATCCATATTGGCTTGAAGTCTTGACACATTAGAGAAGTGTTCAAATTCCTTCATCAATAACTTCATGGAAGTTTCATCAGCCCTACAATACATCAAAAGGTCGTCTGCAAAGCATATGTGTGTGATTTGTAGATTGGTGCATTTGGGGCGGAAGTTAAAATCTGGATTCCTGTTTAGTTTCTTTATAGATCTATTTAGATACTACATGGCTATGACAAATAAGTAGGGGGACATTGGATCTCCCCGTCTTAGTCATTTCCTTGCTTCAAATGTGTTGGTCAATCCTCCATTTATCAGAAGAGAGTAACTGACAGTGGAAACACATTTCATTATTAGCACAACTATTTTGTAGGGTATTTTAAATTCTAGAAGTACTGCTTTCAGAAATTCCCATTCGACAGAGTCGTATGCCTTTCTAACGTCGACTTTGATCATGCATCTAGGAGATATTGTCTTGTGATTATAGCCTCTGATCAGTTCGTGGGCCATAATTACATTATCAAGGATGTTCCTCCCTTCTATGAAGGCTGACTTGGATTGCCCGACTAAATGATCCACAACCACTTTCAGCCTATTTGTTAGGATCTTTGAAATGATTTTATACAGAGTAGAGCAGCAGGCAATGTGTCGAAAATCTGTGACATAGCTAGGATTTTTCATTTTTGGTATCAAAGTAACAGTTGTGCAGTTAATCTGTTTTAGGATTTTTACATTTTGGAAAAACTGCTTCACTGCCCTGGTAATTCCTCCCCCCCCCCCCCCCCCCACAATTGGCCAAAATTCTGTATAAAATTCTGCAAGGTAGCCATCAATACCTGGAGTTTTATCTTGAGGAAGATTTTGTACTATCTGTTTGATTTCCTCTGCAGTCACTGGTGTCAACATTTGCTGCTGTTGGTGCAGATTTAGGCAAGGACCATCTCTGGCCACATTGATGTCAATGCCTGGAAGTAGAACTGCTGATGTGCCCAGTAGGTTGTGAAAGAATTGGGTGAATTCTTGGTAAATCTGGTGTGGGTCAGTAAGCTTCAGTTTGTTCTCTGTGAGGATACATCTCACCTTATTTCTTGCTTGTCTTGATACAAGCATTTATTGCTTACCATATACTCCTTCTGTTTCAATCTAAATGAGTTAGTTTTACTCGACACGAAATTTAAAAAAAAAAAGAAGAATTTTAAAACTTGTAATTTTAAAAACTTAAGAGGTTAAAGTTTTATGTGACCATAATATTTGTGTGGTTATAAAAAAAATTTATTAAGAATAAAATAAAGAATTTAAAATTAAATTATTTTTAAATTAAAAAATATATTATTTATTTTGAAATAAACTAAAAAAAACTCATATAATTTAAAACGGGGAGTTCGTATAGATTTTCAAGACCAAAAATTTGTCATTAGGAGATGTCATTCTCATGATTATTTTGCTATCGTTGTGTAAATTTAAAAAAAAAAATATCCTAGATCTCAATGTTCACTTAACTAATAATGACGGTTAATTTTGGCAACGTGACAGCTATATAGCACCTTTTCTTTTCCAAAATCAACCAAACGACAAAAATCTGTAATTTGTACTATTGAGTATTGACTTTCGAACTAATGGCCTTGTATAGAGAACTCGTGTTTTGCGATAATGAAGCAAGGAATTAGTGCTTGGAGTCTTGGACAGACAACTAATTCAAACGTCAGTGACTCCTTCATTGACACCGACAGTTTATAGCTACGTAGTGAAATCAAACTGCACACTGGTAGATCTCAGATTTCCTGGATCGGACACCTCAATTAAAGTTTATCACCTACAACCAGAGATGGTATCGTACACGGTACAGGCGCATCCAATGCAAAGCATTTACTAAGAATTTTACCCTCAAAGGCATAAAAATAAGGAAATACGCAGCTTCCCTCCTACCATACATATTAAGTAAGGAACACCACCAACCAATAATTAATTTGGAAGCAGGATTTCATCCATTTTCAAGTCGACATATAAATCCCACTCTCATGAAATTGCACTATACTTTTGTTTAAAACCCGTATCTTATCTCCTCAAGATATCTTTGAACGCGGAGCTAGATCATTAGCTACATGGTGAGAAAACCCAGTAATCTTTGCTTGAATTATGTATTCATGTATTAAAAATTTTATTAAATATATAATTGTGAAACAAATTCAGAATCCATAAACAACAAATCCGGCCACGCCTATGACTCGGACTGCAAGCAAAGTTGCATTAGAGATCAAGTTGACTAGAGAATCAAGATTCAAGAAGAGAGATTATTGCAATATAGTCTAGCAAACCCTCTCCCACAACATAACAGATACTGCATAGGTAGCAAATGTATATGAATCCAAGTCAAAAACAATGCCACTTCTTTTTATTAGCATGGGAGGTCTACAATAACTAAATCTAGATCAAGGACAAACTCTCTAACAGTAGCAGATATCCATGAACGCGAAATTAAGCAAGAAGATAACTAATATACTAATACTAAAATTTACAATATACGGAGAACGACTATATCGCCATATAGTTATCCAAAACTACAACTGCATCAGAGACATGCGAAGATAAAACCATACCTTAACTAGAAAATAGCAAGCTACCAAAATACTGTCATTTCAAAATGGCAGGCTCTTAGAAGTTGAGCTTGATGTGAGGGACTTCAAATGATCAGAAGGAACAAATTCATGGGGTAGATTAGCCCTCTTCACTATCCTCTTCATGTTACTCTGCAAGCTCTGCTGAACTAATTGCTTCACTGCTTTTTTCTCTTCACTCATCATATCATCATCCATCCGATCTTTCGATTGAACACTTGAAGAATATGCCGTAGAAGCTTGTGGGGCAGATATCGCCGCGCCCACACCACCACCTCCATAGTTTTCAGAAACTTGCTTCCCTTTGTCCACCCTCAAGGATTCCAAGATTCTGGAAGCTCGCTTTTGAGCCAATGTGCTGCCTAAAAGTGTCAATTCGAGCAGGGCTGAAGCAACTCCAGCCTCAATCATTGTCTGTCTATCTCCATACGACTTGTGAGCCATAACCATCAAAATGTATGATGCTTTCTCTTGGCAACCTGGTGCATCGGTCCAACTCAGAATATCAATCAACATGGGGAAGACATCAGGTACACTACTAATTGCCTTCCGGGCCTCTGCTACTGCTACTACATTGCAAAGAATGGACAGAATTCTCTCGGTTACATCCATATCTCCCAATTTGTTCATGAGATAAGGTATGAGATCGCTCTCAAGTATGGGGATTACGTTCAAAGGCGAGATGGAAAGGTTGTAAAGCGCTCGCAATGAGTCTTGTCTAGCTTGACAACTGTTTGTGTTCTCCACATTCTTTAGAGTTTTCACCAGATATGCAATTGCTCCAGATGAACCAATTATGGGTTTATTGGAGTCCAACGCACTCAATCCAAGAAAATTAGCAACTACAGCTTCAGCGACCTCTGGGTTTGGGAATTCAATTACTACTAGCTTGAGCATCTTGTGAACAGCCCCTGCTTTGACGATAGCTGCTTTATTTCTACATTTACAAACGAAAAATAGCAAAATTAGTTAACATTGTTATGTACTCCTACTATGCTAGAGAATGGATTTAAACTATACGCACCGAATGTGTAACAACAAAATTTACACCATCAATTATTTAACTTGTTAGCAAGTTACTTACAAATAACACCGTCGGCATAGAACTTAAACTCGACTAGAATAAGGCAATCGGTATACAGAATCAAGCACAATGGAAATCAATAGAACTTACGCATCATTGCCAATTCCAAGGTTAAGCAGAGCATAGAGAGCGGCGATCTGAGAAACGGAATCTTCTGAATCAAGCAATGCTATCAGCGGTGGAATAGCTCCGAGCAAAGCAAGGGTGGTTCTGGCATCGGAGTCCTCTTTAGTATACCGCCGGACCTCCTTGGCTCCTTCCAAAACGGCGTCGACGTGGCTATTCTGTAAGCGCTTGACTACTACCTTCAACTCCTCCAACATTTGCTCCTTTCGCCGGACGTCCTCTTCGTTCTCTGACGACTCCGACAGCCTCAACAGCTCCGACAACCTGTCGGATCCGGCAGGTTTCTTCTGTTTTTCGTTGCGTTCACATTCAGATCTTAGGTTGACAGGATCGACAGGTCCCGGTCCCGGCGGTGGCTGGTCGGAAGGAGACTTGGAAGCACGCTTGTGACGTTCGCCGCCACCGCAGCGGAAGGCGTCGAGGATCATGCGGCGGAAGGAAGCGCGAGAAAAAGAAGACCATAGCTTGAAGTGATCGGGTCCGGGAGGAGTGGAAGAAGGGCGGTCGAGTACGAGCGATGCCACGTCATTTCCGCGATGACACTTGCCCATTCTAGTTTTCAGGAATGCTGCATTACACGACGGTTGGTTGTTACCTCGGGAACGGAGCACGGAGGCGCTTGTTTCTTACTTTCTCCGAACTAAACAAACTCTAAAGCAGCAGAAGAAGAGCTAGCGCACTACTTAGGTGTGCTCAAGGAGTGGAGAGAGCAAGCGCTGTGCTGGGCTGTGGAGTGGAGTCTACTATATTTATATTATATGATTGAATTATTAAAAAAAGAAAGAGAAAGAGGGACAGTGACAGTGTGGAGGAAAGTAACAATAATGGTGTGGAGGGAAGAGAAAGTAGTGGGAAAAAAGGAAAGAATGAAGAGGCATACACCGTCTAAAAGAAGCCATTTCCCAGACCCCAGTACACCACC
The DNA here is from genome assembly GCA_034376525.1 of Nicotiana benthamiana. Lineage (NCBI taxonomy): Eukaryota > Viridiplantae > Streptophyta > Magnoliopsida > Solanales > Solanaceae > Nicotiana > Nicotiana benthamiana. The sequence continues at coordinate 22,684,741 of CM067324.1, read as the reverse complement.
CACCCAGTCTCCCAATTAAAAAAATTTTCTTCGCCATAAATTGTTGTTTTTTCTTCCTTTGAGTAAAGTTAGACATGAATGCTTCAATGCCAAAGTTAGCAGTTAGCACTTTGCTTGCCACTTTTGGACGAGACAAAACCGTGGTAGTCTCGTCCATCGCTGTTCTTTTCCCAAATTTTCTTCCTTCGTTTTTCTTTGCTTTTTATTCTCTTTTTCTTTTCAGAAATTCTTCAATAAAATTCAACTTTTTTTTTAGGCAAAATACCTAAATCATTCCTAAATTTGACTCAGATTATTAATATCCTGCCCAAATTATGTCCAATCTTAATTACTCCCTCCACTTAGCTTTTTGAGAGTAATTACCTCCTAGACACTAATGTGATAAAAAATGTTGGTTCACTCACATGACACGTGGATTTTTCTTCCTATGTGATATTTTTTTTAAAAATAAAATATTTTTTTTACCTTTTTAAAAATATTACTCTTTAGATACAATTTTTCGAATATAATTTATAATAAAACTTGGAAATAATTATATTATTTGGGCTAAATATTTTTATTTGGCAAAAAATAATAAAGTTTCAGTTAATCTTTTTTCGAATTTGACCCGAAAACAAAGATTTATACAATTAAAATAAATAGTTAAGACATCTGAAAAGTTATAAAAAGAATACATAATTTAAAGTTAATTATTTTGGCTATAAATTTTTATATAGTTCTAAATTACGCTGCTCTAATTTTTAAATTTTTTTTTTTACAGATTTTACCTATAAAAATAAAAATACACCGTTAAAATAAATAGTCATTGCATAAAAAAACTGTACAATTGCAAGATTATAAGTACAATTATATATTTCAACTGTGTATCTTTTTATATCTTTTTCATATGCCTTGACTATTTATTTTAATTGTATAAATCTTTATTTTCATATCAAAACTTTTTTTAAAAAAGATTAACGAAACTTTACTATTTTTGGCTAAATAAAAATATTTAGCCTAAATAATATAGTTATATCCAAGTTTTATAATAAATTTTATTCAAAAAAAATTATCTAAAAAAGTAATATTCCTAAAAGGATAAAAAAATTATTTTTTTAAAAATGCGACATAGACAGAAAAATTCACGTGGCAGGCGAGTGCACCCACATTTTTTGCAACATCGGCATCTAAGGGGTAATGACCCTCAAAAGGCCAAGTTGAGGAGGGTAATTAAGAACGGGCATAGCTCAAGGAGGATATTAATAATATGAGCCATGTTTAGGGGTGATTTAAAATATTTTGCCATCTTTTTAATATAGAGTTTTAACTTAGCAATTACCTTTCATGTTACACGATTGTTGTTTGAATTAAAATTATCAATCAATAAATTTTGAAGGTGTTTGACTTTCCACCATTAACAACCATTAAAAACCTTTAAAATTTTGGATTCAAATTTGGGTTTCAAAAAATACTATTTTATTTGGATTGGGTGTTTTTATAAACGATTGGGAATATTTTTTTGAAGTTTATATTTCAATTTTAAAGGTGTTTGGCGAATATTAGAATTGATCTTTGCTGGATTTCAGATTAAAATAAGAATAATAAGACGAAGACATGGGATGTGGTATACATATAAATTGTGCTAAAATTACATTATAGTTATATATAAATTGCATTTAAGTTGTATTATCTTTTAGCAAATATACCACTAGGGTGGCTGCCTAGTGGCTAACTTAAGTTGCACTTTGTTTGTAGTTTCATGTTTTTTTTATTTGAATATTGTATAAAAGTTGAAAATCAATTATACAATGTATGAATCGTTGTATAAAATTTATATTTAAGTGAATACTATCTTTCTACATATAAATTGTGATATGTATCAAAGTTATATTAAGAGTGGAGTTTTAATCAGAATTTCAGATAGGAAGAATAACACGCCATATACAAAATATATACAAATTATATGCAAATGCGTATAAAAGACATATTGTATAAAATTTATGTGAAAATTATATATAAGTTGTGTGATGTTCTAATTATATTTAATTGGTAAAAATAATGTATAAAAGTTGTATGAAATTTATTTTTGTTTGTATGTTGATGTAGATATATCAAATTTGTATGAAATTTATTTTAATTTGTATGTTATTGTAGCATTGATTATTTTTTTCTTACTCAATTTTTAAAAGAAAAAAGTAGAGAATGAATTCCGAATCGACTCGTATGTACTGATTCATGTTTGTTTGAACTGAAAAATCAATAACTCAATTTTGCAAATTGCTTTGCCGCCCTGTAGCATCCTTAAACAATGATTCAAATTTGAAAATTTCGGATTCAATTGCAATGATTTAGTGCTTTTGAAGTTGTTAATCACATAATTCTAGGGAATCATCCTCAATTTCTTATCAAAATTTTCCCGACCATTCCTTCAATGCTTCCCTTTCTTTTCTTTATCGAGATGTTAGAATGGAGGAATCACTCACCGAAGAAGAAACTTCATAAGAAAGGGATATGGAGGATTTCCATTGTCTAAGTTGATGTGGTCTTCATCCTATAGGTAGCTTTAGACAGATTCAACTTTTACAATAACATAGGATGACTATTTAGCAACCAATAAACCAATTACCTCTAGGATGGACACAAACTGATAAAATCGTTAAGATCTTGTTGCCTCAATCAATGTTTTCTTTTCTGAGACTTTTTATTTTAGTAACTATTGCGTAAATCACGCTTTAGATAAGGAAACACCGTTGGAAAGAGACTCCTCAAAGGAATTGTATATGAATTGTACAAAAATCATGGTTATAGTGGGAAAATTACAAATCTAAGACAATTTTGGTAAATAAGTTTGAAATATTGTATAGGAAGAAAAAAATCTATAATGACCTCATCGGTCGTTTTGAGTATTTGCACTTTCCTTGGTAGTTTGAGGGCATGAATATCTCCGTATGATTTATTACGAATTGTGTGAATCATCAGTTTTGATTTTAAGGTTATTCGGAATCTATTTGGAAGAATGAATTCTATGATTGAAGCTTTTAAGTTGGAAGAGTTCATCAAGTTTAACTTTTTAGTATTTGACCTCAAATTAGAGTATTGATGGTTCCGTTAGGTCTGAGTGGTGATTTTGGACTCAGCCATATGCCCGAATTTGCATTTGGATGTCTCTAGAAGGTTTCAGCACTAATTGACGCAAGTTGGAAATTCAAATGTTTGGAAATTTCATAAGTTTGACTGGGAGTTGACTTTGATGATATCGGATTCGGATTATAGTCCCGAGAATTGGAGTAGCTTTATTATGTCATTTGGAACTAGTGAGCAAAATTTGAGTTCATTCCGAATTGATTTAATATGTTTCGGGGCGAGTTTAGGAAGATTAAAGTTCAAAAGTTCATTAAGTTCGCTTTGGGGTGTGATTCACCATTTTGATATTGTTATGTGTGATTTGAGGCCTCAAGTAGATCCTTATTATATTATAGGACTTTTGGTATATTGGAAGAGGCCTCGAGTGGCTCGGATTAGTTTCGGACAAGGTTCGGATCATTCTATCACATGCATTGCTGAAGGAGTGTTGGTTATGGTGTTTCCGCATCTGCAAAAAAATGGACACAAATATGGACAATTGTTCGCATAAGCACAAACAGGCTAGGCTGGGGTATCATCACAGATGCGGAGGAAGAGACGCACATGTGTGCACGCAGAAGCAAGATCATTAGGTGCAGAAGGGGGTTTTACGCATGAGCAAAGAGGAGCTCGCACCTGTGATGTCGCAGAAGCGAAAACTGTTTCGCATGTGCGAAGGGTCAGTTGGTTAGTTGTTCTGTAGGTCCAAAGACTTTGGTAAATACCTAGGGTTCCCCATCATGCATAAAAGTCCTACCAATACTGACTTCCGATTCATACTTAATAACCTCAACAGTTGGATGAGAGGTTGGAAAACCAAGTTCCTTAACATGGTGGGGCACACCACACTAGACAAATCATGCCTAATTAGTATCCCCAGTCACGTGATGCAATATATCCAATTGACTTCCCATATTACTAACCAAATTGACAAATTTAAAAGAAACTTTATTTGGAGAACAACTCCTGCCAAAAGGAATCTTTACATGGTTAAGTGAGCCACTGTCACCAAGCCAAAGAACATGGGAGGCTTAGGCCTAGGGGTGTGCATTCAAATCGGTTTATCGATAAATTGAATCGATTATTTGTTATCAATTTATCGATATCGGTTTATCGATTTATCGATTTCGATTTCGAAATTTTTCTTATCGAGTTATCGATTTCGATTTCGGTTCTATCCTTTTCGGTTTATCGGTTTATCGATAGACCGATATTTTTTTAATTTTTCATAAAAATATTTTAAATTTTTTTTTTACCCTTATTTTATAATACCCTTTCCTTTACCCTAAGTCCCTAGCGCTATTTTTTCCTCTACCACATTTAAGGAATGATCATATTTAAAGCTCAAGTGAATGAGGTTCAAATTAATGGAAAACAGAATTAGCCGTGATGATGTATTTTGGTTTTTTATACCATTGGAGTGTTGGTGGCATACATTTGATCCCTTACTTTAGTTTCGTTTCATGTGCTTGTTGACACAATACTTATGTTATAAACGGTGCTCTTCTTATTTTAGCTTCTTTTTGTCCATATTAGTTAGGCGTGTTTGTAGCGATATACTTTCCGTGGAATCCCCAAAATTTTCTTATTGGTGTAATCAATAACCGAATCTATAAGCCCCAAAAATCGATAAAATCGAGAAAATCGAAACCTTATTGAAACGATAACGATAAGCATATGTTTAAATCGATAAATAAGTATCGATAAGGGTCAAAATCGAATAGATAAATCGAATGCACGCCCCTACTTAGGCTTTTAGAAAGTATAGCAAAAAAATAAGACTTGCCATACCAGCCTAGCTTTGAGACTCTATAATAACACAAACTCCATCTGTGCTAGAGTGTTCAAAGGAAAGCACAACAATAGAATATGGAACAGGGCTAAGGTTAAACAAGAACATGTTAGTGTGTCCTGGAGGGCTGGAAGATATGCATAAAAGGCTCTGGATGGTTTGTTCACAAAGATGATAGGGTTACATTTCTTACTAACACATGGTTTCCCAGTATGCAACTATTAGATACAATCCTTAGAGGTTCATGGCATACGAATGCAATGAACACCAAGATAAATGCGATATACTCCAATGGGTTTTGGGATTTCACCTCCATCCACTTCCCCATCCACCATGTCATCAACAACATAATCCAAAACAGCTTCATCTTCAACTCTACCACAACCGATGACAAGATCATCTGGAACCTTAGATCCAATAGATTGTTTAGTGCTAATAGATGTACACATGCTATAGCTGCTCAAGAAGATCACTTCAGTTGGATTTGGAAAGGGGAGGTCTTGGTGGTCCTACGATGTAAAGTTGGGGTGGTTTGGGACTGGGTCGCCGGAGACGGTGGTTCCGACGACACTTCTTTTGAATATTCGAGACAGATGAGGGTTGTTCGAAGGAAGCTGATTATAGGACATGGAAGAGGAGGTTTTGGTGGTCTGGTGGTGTAAAGTTGGGGTGGTTTGGTGACCGTCCGCCGCCGTGAGGCGATTTTCGGTGGCGGCGTTAGGGGTGGCTGTTGGGTGGTCAAGGGTGGTCATAAGGCGGTCAAGGAGAGGGAATACACCGGTGTATTTTGGTACGAGGAGGGTGATAAGTTTGTCTCTGTATCTATACAGAGATTCATACATATTTTTTCAATTTTGGTAGGAGTTTCATGGCCATTGGATGATTGGCTTATCAACGACTGTGATGGATCTTCCTGGAACGGCGTCATTTTGGGCAGGTTATATGTGGACTGGGTCGGGGAATGGTGTTTGGGCTGAGTGCTGTGTGTTTTAAAGGGTAAAATTATTTAGGCAACTCAGGTCTGTCCCAATTGTGGCCAGCCTGAGTGGATGTATATATGTGTATATTTTGTTTTGTTTTCTTTCTTCCCCTTTTTTATTATTATTTAATCCCTAATTCTACTTTAAAAATTCATTAACACAAACAAAAATGCAACAAATTTAAACAAAGATGATTAAAATGCCAATAATATTTTTGTATTACATTTTTTGTAAAATTAAACCTAGTTAACGATTATTATAGCAAAAACACGAAATTAAATCCTAAATGATTTTATGCATGTATTAATGCAAACACGCAAATAAACTCTAAAATTAAATACTAAAAACAAATATAAAAGGGAAAATCCTAAACTTGAGGGTCTTGTGGGAGGCATCTTAGGAAGGCAAAAATCACATGCTCACAATTTTCCCTCTTTGTGTGGAAACACGAAGAGTTTTCGTGCAAAGACAAGTGAGTAGACATGAGTGATTTTGGTCCGATGGAGTACTCCGTGTGAAGCATTTTGAAAAATTTCTGACCGAACCTTGCTTCAAAGGTTGCCTACATATCCTTGGCGATAAAGGAATCAGGTCAGTGTAGTTCTGGAAATTTTGGTAGCTGTGAATACCGGGAAACTATGATTTCACTGCTGTTTCTGCTTGCTGAGCTCCTTATTACACCAAAGGAGAATCAAAAGCTAAGCTAGCTAGGCCTATCAACTACGAGTTACAAGATTCCTATCTATGAGTCTCTTGAAGCTTGATCTTGAGTCCCGGCTAGCTCTTATTGTAGACTCTGATCTGAATCTTGATGCTCGTTAGCTGCAACCGCTGGTTTACTCTTCAATTTTGAAATAAAGCATGACATGCGGGCTTGTGACTTCAATTAAATTTTGAGCAGTCTGTGTCTTTGTCCGCTTCATCATTTTGAATTCACTTATTTTGTCCTTTTCTTCTTTCCTTTTGTTCGGAATTGAGACTCATGCTTTCACTCATTCCGAATCTTGTGCCTTAAGGTGAAACCTGCTCGGACACCAACATAAACAAACGAACGAAATTTTCTGCCCCATTTTTCATTGGAAAATTTCGCGAGTTAATTGCAACACACATCTATGCTATTTTTATTGAAAACAATAAAAATCAGGATTATGTATCCGTTGGAAAGATCGCCAGGTTATGCTGGGAAAGAGAAAGGGTTCCTGCTGGGGATAAGATGAGAATCCACGGGTTATGCCGGGATAGGAATGAAAAGTCCCTGATGGGGGTAAGAAAAGATCTGCTTGTTATGCCGGGGTAGGAAGAAGAAGGTCTCTGTGGGGATGGAAAGAGAGTCATAGGTTACGAAAAAATTTCTACGTTGTGCTAAGGGATCCGCGGGTTATGCCGGGATGAAAATTCCTAGGTTATGCCAGGGGATCCACGAGTTATGCCGGAATGAATGAAAAACTCCTGGGTTATGCCAGGGGGATCCACGAGTTATGCCGGGATTTAAAGAGAAATCCTGGGTTATGCCAGGGAGATCCGCAGGTTATGCCGGTATTAATGGAAAATTCCTAGGTTATACTAGGGAGATCCACGGGTTATACCGGGATGAATGGAAATTCCTAGGTTATGCTAGGGATATCCACGGGTTATGCCGGGATGAATGAAAAACTTCTTGGTTATTCCAGGGGAAATCCACGGGTTATGCCGGGATGAATGAAAATTTCGAGGTTATGCTAGGGAGATCCACGGGATATATCGGGATTTAAAGAGAAATAATGGGTTATTCCAGGGAGATCCGCGGGTTATACCGGGATTATTAGAAAATTCCTAGGTACTAAGGAGATCCATGGGTTATGCCGGGATGAATGAAAATTCCTAGGTTATGCTAGGGAGATCCAAGGGTTATGCCGGGATGAATGAAAATTCCTAGGTTATGCTAGGGAGATCCACGGTTTATGCCAGGATGAATGAAAACTCCTGGGTTATGCCAGGGGAAATTCACGGGTTATGCCGGGATGAATGAAAATTCCTAGGTTACGCTAGGGAGATCCACGGGTTATGTCGGGATTTAAAGAGAAATCCTGGGTTATGCCAGGGAGATCCGCGGGTTATGCCGGGATTAATAAAAAATTCCTAGGTTATGATAGGGATATCCACGGGTTATGCTGGGATGAATGAAAATTCTTAGGTTATGCTAGGGAGATCCACGGGTTATGCCGGGATGAATGAAAATTTCTAGGTTATGCTAGGGAGATCCGCAGGTTATGCCAGGATTTAAAGAAGACTCATAGGCTATTCTAGGGATATCCACGGGTTATGCCAGGATTGAAAGAGAAGTCCTGGGTTATGCTAAGGGAATCCGCGATTTATGCCGGGATTAATGGAAAATTCCTAGGTTATGCTAGGGAGATCCACGGGTTATGCCGGGATGAATGAAAATTCTTTGGTTATGCTAAGGAGATCCACGGGTTATGCCGGAATGAATGAAAATTCCTAGGTTATGCTAGGGAGATCTGCGGGTTATGCTGGGATTTAAAGAAGACTCCTAGGTTATGCTAGGAAGATCCACGGGTTATCCCGGGATTGATAGAGAAGTCCTTGGTTATGCCAGGGGAATCCGCGGGTTATGCCGGGATGGAAAGAGAAATTACTAGGTTATGCTAGGGTAAATCCGTGGGTTATGCCGGGACGGAAAAGAAAATTCCTAGGTTATGCTAGGGGGATTTACTAGGAAGTGAAGGACCGGAGAGATCCTTTTGACTATGCTGGGGGTAGACGGGAAGGAAGAACCCTTAAGTTATGTTAAGGATAGGGTAGCGTCAACCTTTAGACTACACTGGGGAGTAGAAAGTGTAGGGAAGGAATCCTCAGGTTATGCTGGGGATGTGGAGAGGAACTTCTCGGGTTATGTCGGGATGTGACGGAAGGAGATTTCTTGATTTATGCTGGAGGGGATGGAATGCAATCCTTGGGTCATGCCTAGGAAATCCACAAGTTGCACAAGGGGAAGCTAAGGATTGTAATCCCGTGCTATCATGCTTACTTGCGAGTTTGCAGGAAAATGAGAAGCAAGCATCCCTTTTGTTATTGACGCAACACCATCTTTGGTCCCTGCGCTAATCATTTGGTTGTTTTTGCCCCATGTTCCTTCTGCATTTCTTGGTTGCATCTGCGTCTATTTTAGTTTAGAAACAAAACAAACTGTTAGTTTGAACAATGATTGGTTTTGCGGCCTTTTCACGCTTGATTTCAACTGGGGCTATTGTTGCAGGGGTTTTAAACATAATACCTCTTTACTGCATCTGCATTTACCGATGCCTCGGGCTCGTCTCCTTCAACGTCACCTTGGTACAATGCTTCTTTAGGAAATATCTTTCTGATAATGTATGGACCTTTCCAAATTGGAGCGAATTTTCCTTTGGCTTCCTGATGATGAGGAAGTATCCGTCTTAATACCAGCTGACCGACTTCGAAGATCCTGGGGCGCACTTTCGTGTTGTATTCATTGGCCATTCTTTGTTGGTACAACTTCCCGTGGCATACCGCGGCCATTCGTTTTTCATCAATTAATGCCAGCTGCTCCAAATGGGTTTTGACCCATTCATTATCTTCAATTTTTGCTTCGACAATCACTCGAAGCGAAGGGATTTCCACCTCGGCGGGTATGACAGCTTCAGTCCCATAGACCAGCAAACAGGGGTTTGCTCCTACCGACGTACGTACTGTGGTACAATATCCCATCAGTGCAAAAGGCAACTTTTCATGCCATTGTCTCGAGCTTTGAATCATTTTCCTCACAATCTTCTTGATGTTTTTGTTAGCCGCTTCGACTGCACCATTAGTTTGCGCCAGTAAGGAGTGGAGTTTCTATGTGTTACCTTGAACTGTTCACATATCTCTCCCATCAGCCAACTATTTAGATTAGCTGTGTTGTCTGTAAAGATGGTAGCGGATATCCCAAAGCGACAAATGATGTTGGAATGCACAAAATCCACTACTGCTTTCTTGGTAACAGACTTGAGGGTGAAGGTCTCAACCCATTTTGTGAAGTAGTCAATGGCGACCAATATGAATCTGGGTCCATTTGAGGCTTTTGGCTCAATCGGCCCAATGAAATCCATGCCCCAGGCGGCAAATGGCCAGGGTGCTGATATAGGATGTAGTTCATTTGGCGATGCATGAATCAACTCACCGTGCACCTGGCATTGATGACATTTTTGAACGAAGCCGAAGCAGTCTTTCTCCATGGTCATCCAATAATAGCCAGCTCGGAGTATCTTCTTTGCCAGTACATAACCGTTCATATGAGCCCCACAAACTCCCGCATGTACCTCGTGCATAATTCTCCCAGCTTCCTCGATCTCCACACATCTCAACAAATTGAGATCTGGAGTCCTTTTATTCAAAGTGTCACCGCTCAAGAAGAAATTGCTTGCATGCCGTCGAATTGTTTTCTTTTGTTCTCCAGCGGCTTGCTTAGGGTACTCCTGTGTTTTCAAGAATCTCAAGATGTCATAATTCCAAGGCTGTGTGCTGGGCTCTGCTTCTGTCGCATTACAATACCCATGCTTTTCTTTGAGTTGGATTTTTAAAGGATCAACATAGGCGTTCCCAGGGTATGGTAACATGGAGGCCAAGGTTGCAAGTGCATCTGCTAACTCTTTGTGGCAACGAGGAATGTACTTGAACTGTACCGACCTGAAGCATTTGCTGAGATCTTCCACATGCTGTCTGTATGGGAGGAGATTAATGTCCCATGTCTCCTATTCTCCTTGAGCTTGTCGGATGATCAGATCAGAATCTCTCATGATTAGCAATTCTTCAACATCTTGATTAATGGACATGTTCATGACCATGATGCAAGCCTCATATTCAGCTGTATTACTGGTGCAGAAAAATCGGAGCCTGGCTGTATCTGGATAATGCTGGCATGTGGGTGAGATTAAGATTGCCCCATCCCTATACCTTTTGTGTTTAGCGCTCCATCGAAGAACATTTTCCATACGGGGGTGTCTTTGGCTGCTACGTCCAACGAATTCACTTCTTTATCAGGGAAGTAGGTGTTTAAAGGCTGATATTCATCATCAACGGGGTTCTTAGCCAAATGGTCTACTAATGCTTGAGCTTTCATCGCAGTACGAGTGACATAAACAATGTCGAACTCGATGAGCAAGATCTGCCTTTTGGCTAGTCGTCCTATGGGCATTGGTTTTTGGAATATGTACCTTAGTGGATCCAGCCTGGTGATGAGGTACGGGTATGAGCTTGCAAATAATGCCTTAACTTCTGAGCCACCCATGTCAAGGCGCAACAAGTTCTTTCTAACAGTGTGTACTTGGCCTCGTAACTAGTAAACTTTTTGCTTAGATAATAAATGGCCTGCTCTTTCTTTCCCGTGGAGTCATGCTGCTCGAGAATGCAACCAAAAGAGCATTCCATGACTGTCAGATAGAGAAATAATGGCCTTCGTGGTTCTGGCGGAACTAAAACTGGTGGATTGGACAAGTATTGTTTGATTTTGCAAAAGCTTCCTGACACTCGACGGTCCATTTAACTGCCGCATCCTTTTTCAGTAGCTTAAATATGGGCTCACATGTGGAAGTCAACTGGGATGAATCGGCTGATGTAATTCAATATTCCCAATATACTCATCACATCCTTTTTGGTCCTTGGCAGGGGCAGCTCCCGAATGGATTTTTGCTTGGTTGGATCCAATTCTATGCCTCTTCGGTTGATGAAGAACCCTAGAAGTTTGCCCGACGGGACTCCAAATGCGCACTTTGTTGGATTTAATTTCAAGTTGTATTTGTGGAGCCTTTCGAAGAACTTCCTTAGGTCCTTTACATGATCGCCTTGAGTTTTGGATTTGATAATCACGTCATCCACATACACCTCTATTTCTTAATGCATCATGTCGTGGAAGATGGTGGCCATGGCCCTCATGTATGTTGCCCCAGCGTTTTTCAATCCAAAAGGCATAACTCTGTAACAATAGGTTCCCCAAGGTGTGGTAAAGGCGGTTTTCTCAGCATGTTCCTCATCCATCAACACTTGGTGATACCCTGCGTAGCAGTCGATGAAGGATTGAATCTAATGCTTGGCACGGTTATCAACAAGGATGAGTATGTTGGGTAGAGGGAAGTTGTCCTTGGGACTCGCTTTATTTAAATCCCCGTAGTCCAGACACACTCGAGTTCTTCCGTCTTCTTCGGCACCAGGACCACATTGGCCAGCCATGTGGTGTACCGAACCACCCGGATTATCCCTGCCTCTAGCTGTTTTGTAATTTCTTCTTTGATTTTATCGCTGACATCAGGATTGAACTTTTTTGTTTTTGTTGGACCGGAGGGAATTCAGGGTATGTTGGCAACTTATGAACCACCAAATTCATACTCAAGCCAGGCATGTCGTCGTAGGACTACGCAAATACATCTTTGAATTCCAACAGGAGTTGAACCAATGAACCCCGTATTTCTTTGTTCACATGGATGCTTATTTTAGTTTCTTTAGCCCAAGTTAACCGGTTCAGTATCATTTAAGTTAGGCTTAGGTTTGGTTTCAAAGTGTTCCAACTCTCGGTTGATTTCCCTAAAAGCCTCTTCTTCATTGTATTCCGGTTCTTGGTTCATTATTTCACAGATGGGTAGCAAGTTTGGGTCGTGGCATAAAGTCCGCGAGCATGTCATTTTATTTAAAGCCGCATTATTGGGACTGAAAAAAAAGATGAAAAATAAAAGAAAGACAAAAACCAGAGAAAGACAAAGAGGTGTGAATGACAAAATATTGATTTTATTTCTTTGAACTTGTAACATAACAGGGTTTACAATTGAGATTTAAAGAGCAAAAGTGTTGAAGAAAAACAAACAACATCTACACCCTGAAATAGCTCATGATGTAGAAGAGGTGCAAGGCGGGACTACCGGGCCTCCCGCCTGACTGGAAAAGGTGTGGCTTTCCAGTTTTGAAGTTTGGCATCTGGACCATGTAGAGCAGTTTGACGACGCTTGAACCTTCTCCCGGTTGGACCATGTTGACCTCGTACAACAACTCCCTCATAGCTCCGCAGATCTCATCAATTTCTTCTGCCGTGAACATTTCTTCTTCCACCTCCTCACTGCACTTTGTTTTTACAAAGGTTTTGTACATGTGGGGTAGGGGTCGTGGTAAAGCCCATCCCTGACGCTTTCTGCGATTGGCCCAAGTGATATATTCTGATGTTGGATGAAAGCCCAATCCAGAGAACTTTTCTGCGGTAAGCAAGGGGCCGGCTCAGCTATGCCTTGTTGGGAGCTTCCGAGTCCCTTGCCTGGCTTAAAACCTTGGCGCGTCATTTCTTTCGCCACCATAATTGAAGCATTTGACAGGAAAGGATGGGGGAGCGTCTTTCCCTCTTTATGTTGATCGGCTACTACGACTTCAAAAGCTTGATAGACTATGTGCTCACTCCCTTCCTTGGCTTCTAGACAGGGGACTGAGGGGTCCCGGTAAATCGATGTTCATCCTCTCCATGAACTACAATCTCCTAGTTTTCATACTCAAATTTCAGCATTTGGTGCAGGGTAGAAGGCACTGCCCCTGCTAATGAATCCACGGCCTTCCTAGGAGGTAGTTATAGGAGGTGTTCATGTCCAACACCTGAAATGTACTTCGAAGTCGACTGGACCAATGGTGAGCACCAAATCAATTTCACCTATGGTGTCCCTTTTGATTCCATCGAATGCTCGGACACACGTTGTTAGGATGGATCCTCTCTCCATTCTCTGCAAGGTATACAATGGGCATATATGTCTACTCCGGAACCGCCGTCGACCATCACTCTTTTGACATAATATCCCCCACACTTGACAGTGAGGTGCAAAGCTTTGTAGTGAGCAGCTCCCTCCGGAGGTAAGTCATTCTTACTGGACGAGACCTGGTTAATAGTGAAGAATCTCTCCGCCATTTTCTCTAGTTGCTCTACAGAGTTCTCATCTTGTACATTTGCTTCGTTCAATGTTTTGGCCAACACATGCTGATGCTCGGGAGACTTCATCAAGAGTGACAATAAAGAAATATGCTCAGAGAATATTCGGAACACTTCGTACTCCGGCATTTTCATTTGTTGGAAGAAGTCTTCTACCTCCTCGGCATTCACTGGCCTCTTCGACGGAAATCGCCATTTGGTAGCGGCGTTCACCTCTTCCATATCTGAGTATTTCTTTGTGGGATAACCTTTTTGAGCTTCCCTGAGGACTTCTTTGCCCTTGTATGTAACGATGGTTTCCAGATAATTCCAGGGGACAGTTGAAGGGCTGGTCATGGGCTTCTACGGTGCGCAACCGATTACCATGGGCTCATTCAGCACCGGTGGTTTAATCGATCCCGTATCACATAGGCTTTCTTAGGTATATACATGGTTTTGTTCAGCTCGAACCTTTTTGGGGGGCTCAAAGTGGGTTGTTTTTCTTTACGTCCTCGTGGGATGTAGAGTATTGTTTCCTTTGTAGGGGTCGTCTCAGCTTTGATCTCAGCCTTCTTTTCTGCTTCTAGGCATTTGGCTTCATTCATTTTCTTTTCTTCAATCTTTTTTGGGGTGACTTTTGGTTTTTTGTCTACCTCGGCAATGGCTATGATGGCTTTCAGGGCGGGATCAAATTCTTTGTCCTCGCAGATCATTCCGATGACCGGCCCGTTGTTGTGAGCCGGCAACGGGTTATCAGTTACGTTTGGGACCTCTTCATCTCTTAGTACTATCTTCTTTTGATCTATCAGATCTTCGACTGCTCGTTTTAGGGTCAACAATTTTCGGTATCACGTCCCTCTGCCCCAGAGTGGTAAGCACAACGTACGCCCCTTTGATAAGAAGGTGATTCTGGGTTTTGTCTGTTTGGGGGCACAGGCTGCAGAAGACCCATGTGGACCAACTTTGGGAACAAGTTGGCGTAGGATTCTCCTATTGGAGTGAAATTCTGTCTCCTGGGTGGCTCCTTGGGACGATAATTGTTTTGTGGAGCTGTAGTAATTCTAAGGAGGCTAATTTCTTGGGGCTTGGTCTCTGTTGTTCGACTGTTGAGGTCGAGCAAAGGGTTGAGCGTTCATAACAACATAGGGTTGACGAACATAGTGCATGTCTTGGTGAGGATAGTAATGTTGAGATTCCCTTTCAGAGAATGCATGCCTGTGGGTATGATGCTTCCTCATCCCGGAGGCGGCCATGGATGCTTCCTCCTTCTTCTTGTTTCTTGGTAGTCCTCCCGCCCCTCCTTGTATGGCCTAGGATGTGGCTCTTATGGCGGATTGACTCAGAATCCTCCCTATTTTGAGACCATTCTCTACCATTTCCCCAATCTTAATCGCCTATGCAAAAGGTTTACCCATGGCCGACATCATATTCTGAAAATAATCTGCCTCTTGTGCTTGTAAAAAGACAGTGACCATCTCCTTTTCATCCATGGGAGGCTTTACTCTCGATGCTTGCCCGCGCCATTTAACAACATATTCCTGAAGCTTTCAGCAGGTTTCTTTTTCAAGTTGGCTAGGGAATTCCTATCCGGGGCAATGTCGATGTTGTACTGGAATTACCTTACAAAGTCCCTGGCGAGGTCATCCCAGATGTGCCATCGGGTAATATCCTGATCTATATACCATTTAGATGCAATGCCCACTAAGCTCTCTCTAAAATATTCCATCAAGAGTTCCTCTTTCCCACCTGCTCCACGTAGTTGATTGCAGTACTTCTTCAAATGGGCGATAGGGTCGTCGTGGCCATCGTATTTTTCGAACTTTGGTGTTTTAAACCGCAAAGGAAGATGTACGTGTGGGAACATGCATAGGTCTGAGTAAGATACACTCTTTTGTCCACTTAGTCATTGCATGTTCTTCAGGCTTTGTTAAAGACTCTTCATTCTCCTTGTGATTTAATCTTGTTCGGGTGTTTTGGAGGTTTTGTCTTGCACAAGGGTAAGTTCGTATGATGGCTGAGGGTAGTTGTATGTGGGGTACGGGGGAGGTTCTGTTTGGTAGTTAGGAGTCTGGAATGTAAAAGTTGTGGGGTCAAAAATGGGCCTTGGTACCGCAGGCTGCGTAATGGCTGCGCACGGAGGGGCCGTAAAGATGTTGGGAACTAGCCCGGATGTAAACATCGGAGGGAGGGTTTCAGAAGGCGCCCCAACAAAATTGGTTGATATGGTGGGCTGCCCCAGGAGAATATTTGGGTGGCTGATAGGGATGGTGGAGGTACCCCCTGACCTTGGAAAAAGTTCGGGAAATCCAGGGATAGCACTTGGAGGTTCTTTCCCATTTGTCTAGGCATCCCACATCTCCATGACTCGGAGCCGCAGGATGCTGTCCTCTTCGGCCGCTACAGATTCAGAGGCTGGTACCCCTGTGATTGGGTTGTCCTCTGGGATAGGGACTGCTGGCAGAGTCATTTCGGTCGACATCTATGTGCTTCCCTTTGACCTAGTAAAGTATCTGTGTGAAGCCAGCTTACCGCAAACCAATCACAGTTCTTAAAACACCTGAACTGGACCCTGGATTCAGTAGTTAGTTTGGGGCAGATAACAAACAGGAAATCACACGTTGAGTATGATGCACCTATGCAGATAACGGGTTTCTATGTGCTTGTAATGGTCGCATGTGTCATCCCGGCATTTATTATGAATTTCCTATTGTTTCCTACTTCTTATTCCCCCTCTTTTTTTTTCTTTTTTAAAGAATACGGTCGAATCCTATAGAGATTGGCTACATAACATGACTTTTCATGAATCAGACCGAGCGTAGTTCATGAGAAAAACAAAAATGTTTTTTGTGATTTCCAATCTTATAAAGACATAAACTTTGATTACATACGCTTAAGGGTGTGCATTCGATTTATCGATTCGATTTTGACCCTTATCGATAATTACTTATCGATTATCGATTTGTAAATATGCTTATCGTTATCGTTTCAATAATGTTTTGATATTTTCAATTTCGATTTATCGATTTTTGGGGCTTATCGATTTGGTTATCAAACACCAATAAGAAAATTTGCGGGATTCCACGGAAAGTATATCGCTATAAACACGCATAACTAATATGGACAAAAAGGTCATTCTTGTCATATACACGATGAATGGTCGACAATTGATGCAACAACTTTGATATGGTAGATCCAAAATTTTAAAGTTATGAGTGTTCGTCGATAAAAACTCCAAAAGAAAAAAAATGAATTTACTTGTTGGTGCTCACTCAATATTTATGTAAATATTTTTATAATTGCTTATATAAATTTACTAGATACGATCAGAGTTAATGGGTGCTTAACCACTTACAAACGCCTAAGTGGATCCAACTGTACGATTTTATTGGGGGCAAAGAGGAGTTGGAAGAAAAAAATATTGATTATTTTTCTCATTCAATAAGTAACAACTGAAAACAGCAAAAGACACCCAAAAAAATAATTACCCAATGTAATCGTATAAGTAGGGTTTGGGGAGGATAATGTGTATGCAAACATCATCTCTATCTTATATAAATAGAAATATTATTTTTGATAGACCCTCAACAAAAAAAAAAGTAAAAATAAAATAACCAATAACAACAATAGTAATAATAATATAATATAATATAAATAAAACAAACAATAACAATATAATGGGATAACAGACGCAAATAACACCAGTAATAATAAAGAACCATTCTGAAAGCTTATAAATTCACAATGCACAGCTGACATTCTCTTTCTCTGACATTTTGACAGGGAAGCCATCAAAAGTTTGGCTATAAGCCATTCAAATTTCAAAAATCACCAATGTTATGATTGGAATTATGAAAGATAAGCAATCATTTTTTTTCATCCACATTTTCAACCAGTCAAAGTATATTCTGCTCAAATGTCGAAAAGAAGAAATATAGGTAATCTGAAACAATAATGCGAAACGTACAAGAATGACGGAAGAGACGGCACAGTGAAGACTGAAGAGAATCGATGTTGAAGAAGGGAGGAAAATAGGGTTAGCTGGTTAGGGATTTAATTGAAGGGAAAGTGTAGTATATTAGTATTATAAAATAAGGATATATCTGTCTTTTTAGTATATTTTATCGGTTTAACGATAAACCGATAAACCGAAAGGGAAAAGTCGAAATCGAAATCGATAACTCGGTAAAGGAAAATTTCGAAATCAAAATCAAAATCGATAAACCGATAACAAATAATCAATTCGATTTATCGATTAACCGATTTGAATGCACAGCCCTACATACGCTAGCGAAATGAAGGCAACTACCAAACTGGGACTTAATAATTTTACAGAGTCGAAAGGTAAGTAACAGAACATACAGCCTGACTTCTTTTTCTTTTTCTTTTTTTCAAGAAAGATACAAGTTTATGAGTACATCAAAACTTCAAATGCTTTTGGCGCTTGCGGAGCATCGTCCGGCCTTGCCGTAGGTTTGCGTGTTAAACTTCCCTGGAGATAGTGGAGATCCTCCATCACTTGGCGGACAAATGTCATGGCAGCGGTGAAAAACACAGATTTTGTCATGTCCTCATAGTGATTGCACTTCGTAGTAATATATTCTGTGATTGCCCACACCTTTTCTCTGATAACCCCTTTTTCTTGTAGTAGACGCCCTATTTGCTCAGCTCGTGCTTCTAAAGTCTATTCAGCTGCTAGATTCAGCTTTTGGAACTGCTCCAAATCTCTTTCCAATCCCGTTATTACCGCATAGCAATTCCCTCTCTCGGCTTTGAAATCCCTGGCCTGTTTGGCCATTTTGTTTTCAGCTATGACAACCCTTTGTTTTAAACCAGCGCTTCCATTGCCACTTCCATCTTTTAACTGCTCCAGTATGCAGGTTCTTTCCTCTGAACTTTTAATTAATTGCTTCCGAGCCCTAGACAGTTCACCCTCCACCTTATTCAGTTCGAAACTGTATTCAGTTACTTTTCGTCGCATCTTCTCTATGAGCTTTTCATCTTTTGTACTCCTCGGAGGATTTTCTGTGGTTGCCTTCAGTTTCTGTATCTGGGCTCGTAGAGCTTCGTTCTCTTATATCAATACCTTCTTTTCTCCCTCGCTGGCTGCAGCTTGCAGACTGTTTTCAAATTGCAATTCTTGAATTTTCTTTTCCAGCCTTCCTATAGTAGACGGTATTCATTTTCTTTTGCTAACCAATCCCACTGCTCTTGTGATGTCTCAGCAAATTCCTGAAGATGGGGTCTCTTTGCCGGCCTCCCAGGCTCTATATATCTCTTGTACCAAGCAACATAACCATGGTGCAACCTCACCCTTAGATACGTCACGTATTCGGGTATCGGCTGTCAAATAATGGCACTTACTCCAGATATAGCGTACAGTAGCTTCGGGGAATTGACCATTCGGGCTTATATCAACCTCATGGCGGCTAATATCCTCATCTTTTGAGATCATTTGACATCTACACAATTGTCTGAGTACTCTATACGGCATATAAGGCTGGATGCTTCAGATGCCATCAAAAGGAAATAAGGTTCGGTGGCGGGCATATACACAATTTCATCCACAGAGAGCCAACCGAATGTCCATTCTATTTGATTTGCAGAGATGACCCAGAGATGCGCCACCCATTCTGTGACACCCTCTGGCAATTTAAACCCATCAACTATGTTTCCAAATCCCTCTATGCTGCCTTTTGTTAGCAACCCGTAATTATGAACCGAGGCCGGTGACATACATGCTCAATCAGACAGATTTGTAGCAACAAGTTACAACCCTCGAAGAAATCCCCTCCCACTTTACAAATGGTAAGGGCTCGGAAGATATGAGGTAGGATCATTGGAGCAAGAGTACTCTTTGCTTGGGTCATCAAAGTACTAACGACCCCTGCTATCTGTATGTCGATGTTCCCGTCCTTTCGCGGGAATACTAAAAGACCCAATAAAGACACCATGAGCGTGAAGCATCGATGCTCCTCCCACTTGAGTTGTCACAGCAGAGTTATGGGTTTTATATCCCCAGCAGAGTCGCCAGAGCTGTCACACCTCCTTTTTGACTTACACGTGGCTACCCAGAAGGATGACACGCGTATAGGAGTTTTTTCAATTAAAGTGATATTATTCGAAACGAGATTAATTATTTATTCAAGAGTCGCCACTTGGGATATGTTTGTCTTTTGGTGTCGCAAGTCACCTGGTTTATTTAAAATCCCAAATCGAGAAAACTTCGATTGTCCAATTGGAGTCTGCGAACCAGAAATTCTTAAGTGAGGAATTCTGTTGACTTGAGGGAAGGTTTTAAGCACCCTCGGATCCCGTGGTTCTAGCACGGTCGCTTAAATTTATTATAAGTGGCTAAAAATCTGATTTGTCATACATGTTTAAACCTATGATACAATTTGAATTATTAACTTTTTGATATATATCTTTTAGGAAGTTTGCAATTTCATTAAAATACATCTCGAATTGCGTCACATAAATGCGCACGTAATTTTAGACATATTTTAATTCCATTGAGATTGGGATTTAGGTCAGATAAATGCACACCCGAGATTAGGAAGGTATTTTATTAACAAACTCGTGCCTATAGCAACTACGTCTTTAAATTCATGGAAGGCCGTGAAGATCGCTAAACGGAACTTAATATTTTTTCTATGTATTTTATTAAATTAAGGAGTCATCGTATGGTATTTGATTAGAGTAACATGGCTCGCTTTATTTTATAAGGACATCATGATGCACACTAAGTTCTCTATCATGCTTGTGCCTAAATGTCCTAGTCACTTATACAGGGGTAACACATTTTGAGAAAAAAACTAATACTTGCATTTTTAGCCTCATTCATGGGTGATTATAAACATTGGGTTTCAGGTTTTGGCTAGCCCAGGAAAGTGTAGTACTATATTGTGTCTAGCAGCTGCTGGGCCTTTTAATCAGGCCCAGAGATATTTGGACGAATGAGCCCATCATAAATAAGCCTCAACACTTAGTTCTCGATTTATAGCTTAATTACTGAAATGTTATGCCTGACCACTATTAAATATATCAACCATATTCACAAGGAAGATGCTGAGGATGATTTTAGTATCAGATTTCAGCCTTAAATTTGCACGAAACAATTCATAATACTCATCAGCAAGAGTACACAGATACAGTTTCCAAACTTCACTTAGAATTATGGTTACAATATGCTTGACGAATCTAAACAGATTATTCCCAACTGCACTAAAACATGAATGAGCTAGAACACTACATATTTAGTTGACATTTGAATAGCTGTCAAGCTATGAATTACAAACTACAACAGGCCTCTGATCTAGCCATATCGTTAGTTAATCTTACTATTAATTGTACATATTTAAAATATCAGTCCAAATGTCCAATTATTACAAGGTTAATTAGTTCAAACGTTCAGTTATTAGAAAATAAATCAGCCCAAATGTCTAGTATTACAAGGTGACGATCTTTAACATGAAATATATTAAAGCCAAAGAAAAAAAGGAAAACAAGATGGGGGTTCGAGGAGAAAATAATGCATATAAATCTTCAGATCTTGGAATATATTCAACTAAAGTTCCGTACATCAATGAATATCGAAATGCACACGGAATTCAGCAAAGGAAAAGCCTATGAGTAAACGAATGCACTCAGCAAGCAAGCAACAACCAATTGAACAGTGAGCACTCAGATTTTAGAAAGGTTGTGAAAAGAAACACTTCAACAGGAATGGGATAACATTCAAAATTCTGAAGAATGTAGAGAAAACTAATATGTGTATCCTTTTTTGTATTTTTTTAATTCAACTACAAGGCTTTTAAAGGAAAAATTTTTCTCGAGAATATACAAAAATCCCTTCTAAATGTTCAGATTACCCCCTTTTATAGTGAAGCCTTAGAGCAACACTTTTTCCTTGTTTTTCCTTTTAGTCCCTTATTCAAATTTCAACTTTTTCCTGAATGGTTCTTAGTTTTCTGACTTGTGCCTCAAGTTTGAGGCTGAAATTGTGCCTAAGTCCCTCACTAGATGTTCTAGGGGTTGTTACAAGATTCTTTCAAGCTCAAATATCCCTTATACCCCTATTTCTTTTCCTAATTAATTAACCTGCAGTTTTTAACCTTTGTCTGTCATTTGGTTTGGTCAAAACTGGCCCAGGTCAATTGTGCTTAAGTTTTGGGCCAAATTTGGTCTGGATTAACAGGCTCATTATATAAGATTAAGAATTAGACCATACAACTAGATATCCTAATATGGACTGATCAATCAACAATTATTATAACTTTAGGATCATATAAATTTTCAGGCATCTTTATGTCAAAACAAATAGATCAAATCGACCAGGAGATGACACTAATCAACTAGTGCAAGACTTATTAAAGTGACCCAATTAAAAAAAATCAATAAAGCTTAAAAGAAAGAAAAGGATATGAGAATAGGACTAATATCAGAAATTATACAATCTTAGCCTCAGCAAATGCAAATTAAGCAAATAATCCTAACTACAATTTTCAGCATGGTATAAAGCAGGCTAAAATGATTATTTCCAGGACTTTCAGAGATGATCAAACAAACCTAAAAATGCATTCAAGATCATGCTACTCAAAACATCGATAGGACTAATGGTGACTAGCAGAATGACAAACAAGAATGAATATTCTGAGAATCATGACGCAACACAAGTAGGATCCAAAAGGTATTTACCAAAACTACTCATGATCTTAGGGGGTAAAAATGAAAATCAAGAGATGAAGATCAATGAGACATATAAATTTCAAATATGAAACTACAGATCATGTAAAGCATTAGAGGTGAAAGCAAACTGACAAATCAATATAACATCAGACCATAGAAGATGTAGTCCACCCAGTAATACCCCAAATACAAGCAAAGAAGACTATTTGTGGAAAACAACTAAAATTGTAAAGAGAACAAAGCAAATAAACATACAACAACGAAAGGGACACAGAATACTTAGCTTTTACACATGCAACTCTAACTTGAAATCATTCCATTGGTTTCTGACCTTTTCTGTGGAGGCTTCTAACCTTCTAGGGCAACTAGTTTTTAGAATAATGGATTTAGGGGTTCAGGAATGGGATTTTGTGATTCTGAGACCAAGTGAGGTCTCAGATCTGGATTTCCTTTGTGGTTAGTGGTATTTGAGGGCAATGGGTGAAATGGTTGGGGAGGTGAATGGAGGGGGGCTGTATGAGGTGAGTTTGACCAGAATTCGATAGGGTTTGAGTTTTAGGGTTAGCCTTCAAATTAATATTCGAGGCGTTTCAATCGGATTTGAAGGGTATGACATGCACGGTTGGAAAGAGGAAGATGAGGTGTTTCATGGGTGTAATTTTGGATGGGTTTGGGGTTGGGTCGCCAGAGATGGTGTTTCCGGCGATCCTTTTTTTGAAGATTAGAGACGATAGGGAGTTGTTCGAAGGGAACGGGTTAGAGGACGGGGAAGGGGAGGTCTTGTTGGTCCTACGATGTAAACTTGGGGTGGTTTGGGACTGGGTCGCTGGAGACGGTGGTTCCGACGACCCTTCTTTTGAATATTCGAGAATGAGGAGGGTTGTTCGAAGGAAGCTAATTGCAGGATGGGGAAGAGGAGGTTTTGGTGGTCTGGCGGTGTAAAGTTGGGGTAGTTTGGTGATCGGCCGCCGCCGTGAGGCGATTTCCGGCGGCGGCGTTAGGGTGGCTGCTGGGTGATCAAGGGTGGTCAAGGGGTGGTGAAAGGCAAGGGGAGGGAATACACCGGTGTATTTCGGTACGGGGAGGGTTATAAGTTTGTCTCTGTATCTATACAGAGATTCAGACATATTTATTCAATTTTGGTGGGAGTTTCATGGCTTTTGGATGATTGGCTGATCAACGGCTGTGATGGATCTTCCAGGAACGGCGTCGTTTTGGGCAGGTTATATGTGGACTGGGTCGGGGAATGGTGTTTGGGCTGAGTGCTGTGTGTTTTAAGGGGTAAAATTATTTGGTCCACTCAGGCCTGGCCCAATTGTGGCCAGCATGAGTGGTTGTATTTATGTGTATATTTTGTTTTGTTTTCTTTCTTCTCTTTTTTTTTTATTATTTAATCCCTAATTCTACTTTAAAAGTTCCTAATTAGCACAATCACAAATGCAACAAATTTAAACAAAGATGATTAAAATGCCAAAAATACTACTCGCATATGTATATTTTTTGTATTTTATTTTTTTGTAAGAACAAACCTAGTTAACGATTATTCTAGCAAAAACACGAAATTAAATCCTAAATGATTTTAAGCATGCATTAATGCATACACGAAAAATAAACTCTAAAATTAAATCCTAAAAACAATTATAAAAGGGAAAATCCTAAACTTGAGGGTCCTGTGGGAGGCATCTTAGGAGGGAAAAAATCACATGCTCACATGCACCGTTGCCGGGGAGCTAAACGGTTTTGGCTATTTATCCAACTAGTTTTGTGTCTTGTTTTTCTATCCTTCTATTTTACTAACTTGTGTGAGTCATGAATTCAGGTACAATATGGCAAATAATGATCCTCTTAGAAATGTTCTACCAGGGGAGGAGGTTGATGATAATGGTGAAGATGAGGCGCATTTAGTACCTCAAGGTTAAAGAAGAGGCCGCCAAGCTAATTATAGCATTCCAGAACCTCCCCTGGTACCTCCAAGAGTTGTTCCTAAGGTGCTTCCAAATCAAGAATATGCAGTGCAATTCCACCCAGGATCCGGGCGGGCTATTTCAAATTACAAATATGATGTTGACTTTATTGGAACAACGAGGGTATTTCACAGGCGCTCCCCATCAGAATGATATAAACATCTTAAAGGCTTTGTGGATACCTATTGCCAAGCAAGCAAACAAATGTGTCAGATGATACATTGAGGTTGAGATTGTTGTCTTTCTCACTTAGAGGGAAGCTTTTGATTAGCTCGAAAGGTTTCCCAACCATTCCATCACTATGCGAGACGAGTTAACTGATGAGTTTATAGCTAAGTTTTTCTCACCGGGGCATATGGCAAATTGAGAGAGGAGATTTTGTCCTTCAAGAAAGAACCTCATGAACCACTTCACAAATATGGGGAAGGTACCAGACAATGGTAAAAGAATGTATAAACAATGACATGACCGAAGAAATGATCCGGTAGACTTTCTACCGTGGCATTAACATGACAAATTGGTGTGTAGTGAACCAGCTAGTAGTGGGAAACTTTATGAACATACCTTATGCTGAGGCGTGTGAGATTTTGGATGAGATGGAATATACTTCCTTAGCTTGGAAAAGTCGAGCTAATGTGCCACAGGGCGATCCCACAGTCATTCACTTGCATAAAGAGCTCCACGACCATGGCCAGGAAATAGCAGATTTAACTACAACAATGAACCAGTTAGCAAAAGCTCAATTGCAACAAGTTCAAGCACCGATACAAGTAAATGCTATGGAAGATGTCAATATATTGGTCAACAAGATGCGACAAAGAGGTCCACAAGGTCAAGGTAGCTCAGACTAATATAAGTAAGGTAGTGGTGGTTTCAACCAAGATGATGGGTATAATTAGGAAAGTGAGAAAGTGCAGTATGTGAACAATTATCAAGGACAAAAAGGCAATGCTCCTAACCAACAACAACAGTGGAGATCCCAAGGAAGTTGGGAGAATCAGAACCAACA
The DNA here is from genome assembly GCA_034376525.1 of Nicotiana benthamiana. Taxonomy (NCBI): domain Eukaryota; kingdom Viridiplantae; phylum Streptophyta; class Magnoliopsida; order Solanales; family Solanaceae; genus Nicotiana; species Nicotiana benthamiana. The sequence goes on along the minus strand of CM067324.1, from coordinate 22,659,282 downwards.
AGGAAATAGTAACTGGGAACAACAATCAGAATTGGGGCAACCAGAACAATCAGGGTAACTGGAGTGGCAAAAACAAAAATTGGGGAGGAAACAACAACCAAAGGGGTTGAAATAATGGCAATCGGGGTCAAGGCTTTCAAAGACCTCCGACATATCAACAACAGAAAACCTGCCTCCATTTCTATCCGAGGTCCTAGCTCGTCAAACAATAAGATGGGAAGGATCGAGATGATGTTTGGACAAATGATGAAAAATAATGTCGACTTTGATGCCTAGTTGACATCCCGCAATAATTCAATCCTAAACTTGGAGGTGCAACTTGGCCAATTTTGCAATCTTTGAATACTCGCCCTAATAGGGCTCTACCTAGTGATACGGTAGTAAAATCAAAGGGTGGGAATAATACTAGACATGCAATGGCGGTGATTACAAGAATCGGTCTAGGTGGTGATGTGAATACCTCCAAGCAAAAGGAAGTTCTGAGTGGTGATGTTGAAATGCAAGATGATGATGTCCTTATAGTTGATGAGCAAGTGATAGAAGAGAATTTGAATGCGGAAGTGAGAATTGATATTCATGATAATGAGGGGGAGACTCAAAATGAAGTGAACACATCTAGGGAATACGTAATAAACATGCTGTGAGCATGTGATTTTTGCCTTATACGAATTACTCCCATAAATTCAAAATAAAATAATTTCATTTGTTTATTTGCAATTTTTTATTTTCATGGCATTATTCTGTTAATTGTATGCATTTCTATACATTTTCAAAAATAAAAAAATACATGAGGCATGTACATTTAGGAGTAATTTTGCATTTTTTATACATTAATTAGTAATTGAAAAATGAAATTAAAAAAATGGCTTAATGTGTATTTAAGTTTTATTTCAACAAGGTTAATGGAAAAATTAATAAGTTCATCTTAATTTTAATTTGTATTTCTATTTCTGAGTCTGGCTTTATTTCTTTTAGATTGAAAAGACATGTTATTAGATTTTTTTATTAGGATCATAGCTCTATTATTCCTTTTCTAATTAATAATCTGAGCATGTTCGTTTGTGAGAAAAATTAGTCGTTCCTATTTTGTTTGACATACCCGTTTTTAGGCTTAAGTTTGAAGTTTAGCATGTTTTCTTTAGTCTTTGTATGGTTATGGACCTTTGAATCAGAGTGTTGGTTTGAGTTCACATAGGAAATGGTCTTGATTGTTTGATTTGTTTAGCATAACAACTCCCCTATTTGTTCTTTGTTTTAATAATTTCCTAATTTTCTAAGTGTGAGTATCAATTAATGGTCCGTATGATTTGAGGTGTTGATTTCTGAGTTGAATTTTGGTAGTGGTAGCCTTCCATTGTTCTTCTTCTCAAATTGAGTATTGGACTTGATTTCTACTTTGATTTCTGAGGATTGATTAGCATTTGTCCTTGATTAGTATCATTTGAATTGGTTATAGCTGTTAAGATTAGAAGAATTAGTTTTAGGAGTTAGTTTTGATACCAAATAAGTAACTTAATGGTAATATAGGGTTTTCCTACCTATTTCTGATAATTTTAGGATAAATAAGAGTAATATAGAGTTTTCAACTTAGCTTTGGTAATATTAGGAACAAAATAAGGGTATTATAGGTAGTCCTATGAAGGGTAGATGATGGTAGAAGTCTTTAGACCCTTCTAGAAGGGGTCTTTAATACAAAATCAGTAGTTTTGTTGCAAAAACTTGGGAAACAAGGCAAAAAATGAGGGTCCAAATAGGTAAAATTTGAAAATTGAAAAAAGGACCTTTAGTTAAAACAAAATAATAGTGTTGCCCTAGCCTTTGGGTATAAAAAGGGACTGAAAATCACTCAAATGGTGGTTGAACCATCTGAAAATAGCTCTACAATTTCTCAGAATTTCGAAGCTCAAAATCTCTTCAAATAACTCCTGAAAACCTCCAGTTGTCAGTAAGAAATTATAGAAAAATGGCCTGAAATATATGTGAACTTTCCACACTCATTTTGGTTTGGAGTCAGGATGGTCTAGTTGCTATTCAATTTTTCTTTTTTCGAGTAGGATGGTTAATGTTGTATGGTGTTAAAGCCTCCTGGATTCCTGTTTGATTTGCTGGGCTCATTTGATATATTTGGACCTATGTTGTTGTTTGTTTTTTGGGCCTAAGACTTGCCTTGTTTGTATGGTGGTGCTTATGGGTTATTGGCTATTCCCAAGCTGTGAATTCCAGTGGGTGTACAGTTGTTGAGTACTGCTGACTCTCAATTCATTTTGCACTCATTCCAGGTACATGTTTTCAAACCTCCAATGATGCACCAAGTTTGAAGCCTAATGAGTATCCAAGTTGAAGATGCATGTCATTTTTCCTTTATTAGTTTCTATTATCATTATTATGCTTATTATTGTGGTTGATTTGTATAAATAGGACATTCGGACTGCTAGATAACTGTAGTGCTTTTGTCAGTTATTGAGTATGTCATTTGGGTTTTTTGCGGGGTAATTATTTGATGATGACTCTCAGCAGTTGTTACTGAACATTGGTTCAGGGTCTAGTTGTACTTTATATTCAGTTGATACTTGATTGGATGATGTAAATAGTGTAGAATAATTGAATTTTCGTTTGTGTGATTTGGGAAAGGGCTGTTTGTTTGTTGTCACCAAAGATTAGTATTCTTTTGGGCTCAGTTAGAAGCCCAATACGTCAGGATTCGATCCAGCATCTCCTCAAGCTGTTGGCATCCGCTGAAAGACATTGCAAAGGTTGGGTTTATCCCCAACTTGGGCCCAGTCCCATCTTATTAGTTTAGTCTGCATGTTTGGATCCTGAGTAAAGTAGCAGGTTTAAAGGAGGAACTCATTAATTTTTGAGGTTTGATTAATAAAAAAACAATTGACTCTAGGACTAGCCTTCAAAATAATAATTGGAACGCTCAATGCCAAACAAAAAATGACTATTGCATGACCCTCGCTTTCATTTAACCTTGAATTGATCCTTAGATTCCGAGACGTGCCATTTAATAAATTCCATGGCCCTTGCAAAGTTGCAAATGCGTAATTGCTTACGGTACGTTAGTTTAATAACTTACCATGGCAAAATTCGGGTGCGCATTTATTGACCCAAATCCGAATCCCAGCGAAGTTGAAATGTGCCGAAAACCACTGGTGCATTTATGTGACGTGGATCGAGGCATGTTTTGACGAAGTTGTCATTCTCTTTAAAAACCAATGAAATAAGTGGTTAAAAAATTCAAAATGCATATGAGTTCATAATTGTATAAAATCAGATAATCTAAGCCAAATATAACCGTTGAGTAGTGTTGTATTTTGTCCAGGGCCCGTACCTAAACGACTTCGCGGGCCAGGCTTCGTGGGCCTGGCGGGCTTTTTTTGTAATTTTTTTGTTTAAGGCAATATCTTGTATAGTAGTTAATAGTATAATATATAATATACTAGTATAGAATATATTTATAGTATACTAGTTATTAGTATAGTATATATAATACATATTTCATTTTATATTGTATTGTAGTAATTAGTATATATTGTATGTTATGTATATATATTCCCTTATATATTTTCTTGTAGTATATATTGTATGTTATGTATTTATATTCTCTTATATATATATATATATATATATATATATATATATATATATATATATATATATATATATATATATATATATATATATATATATATATATATATATATATATATATTGTCGTATATATGTTATTACTTATATATTTTCTTGTAGTTTAGGTTGTATGTTATGTATATATATTCTCGTATATATTTTCTTGTAGTATATATTGTATGTTATATATATATATATATATATAGTATCTTATAAATAATTTGAAGTAAAGACAAAGAAATATTGAGAAAAAAGATATTCAAGGGTATGTCTTATAATTTTTATTACCAAAAAATGGCATATCTTTCTTAGTCTTCCTTCCCCTAATGTAATGAGCACAACAAAGTACTAATAACACCATTAAAAGAAAAAAAAAACTAAAAGAAGATGTGTCAAAATACAAGTTACATCATAATCTACATTGTATCATTGTATCTCTAAGAAATCTCATAAATCCGTCAAGGTTGAGAGGGGGTTGTGTTAGTGGTGGTGGAAAAGTAGCTTGTTCATCACCACTTCCGGGCGAAGCCGAATCCTCTGCAAGTTCCGCTATCATTTCTTCATAAGCTTCATCTATCACCGGTTGTGATTCTGCAATTCCAAAGTTTCTTCTTCTTTCCGCGCGGATCCAACCTCTTAAAAGTACCGATTTTTCCAAGCTATCCCTCATTGACGCTCTATGATCACCTATTTGTAGTCTTGCTTGATTGAAAGCGTTCTCCGATGCAACAGTTGAAGCTTGAATTGATAAAATATCCCCAGCCATCCTTGCAAGAACTAGAAAATATTTTTCCCTTGACTTCCACCATTCCAAAAGATCAAAAGAGCCGTCTGGATTCTCTTTTTCAAGTCCTTGAGACAAATAAACTTGAAGCTCATTTAGATGTGAAGTTTCATCATAATTATCACCTTGAGAACCCCGAAACTTCATCCAAAATTTAAGAGTTGTTAAGCCCGCAACTCTTTAGACGATTGTGAGCTAGACGAAGTAGGGGTTGGAGTATTTGGCCTAGCATGCTCTAAGGCAAGTTGATATGCATTATAAACTATTTGAGCATTAACTTTAATTGATGCTTTTGCATCTGCAAGTGTAGCAACTTCCTCGTTTGAAAGATCTAAAGCCGTATAAATATTTGAATACAAAAAATGAGGACCTCTCAATTTCATTGTAGGATTTAACATTGCAGCAACACCAAAAATAGGAGGGATAGGAAAAAAATATTTTTAAATTTTTTGCTTCATTTCATATATAGCAAGTTCATAAATATCCCCACCCTCGCCAAATTCAACAAACAAATCAACTAGTGCGGCAATATAAACTAAACAGTTTGAAATAGTAGGATAATATTGCCCAGAAAATGCATTTGTAGCAACTTGAAAATGTTCTAAAAATCTAAAAAAAAAATTACATTCGTCCAATCTTGGGTAGTAAGCATTGCATCATCATCCTCACCACCTACCCGAGAATTAAACGTTGCATTAATTGGGTTTCTATATTCATATGCAACAACTAAACTTTCGTACATATAATTACATCTAGTCGGGCAAGGTTTAGGAACTTTTCTTTATCTAAGGCCATATTCATCACATTTTTTTAAAATACGCTCTAAGTCTAGTTCTACGTTTGAATAAAAAAGCCAATTAAGAGCCATTCGAACCTTTTCAGTTTCTATGTTTAAAATTCGCATACCATCACCGACAATTAAATGATAAATATGACAAATACATCTAACATGGAAAATATATAGTAAATGGAGGATTTAGTGTTTTTGTAAGCATGCCTATAGCACTGGTGCTACTAGAAGTATTATCCATTGAAATTGCCATTATTTTATCACTAAAGCAAAAATATCTACAAATATCTAAAACAGTGTTAGCTATAAAAATACCTGTGTGACGTGAATTAATTATTCTACACGCAATTATACTTTTTTGCATTGTCCAGTCCTCATCTATCCAGTGACTTGTAACAGTTAGATAATCACAATCATTACCACTTTTACCAATATCAGTAGTAATAGAAATCCGATTAGGTATATGAGTAAATAAATAGCGCAAATATTGTTCATATTCATGTTTGAGTTTATAAATACCGGCCTAAACTGTTGCGCAAGGCCAACCTTTATAAGTAGGATTAAAAACTCTTCTAATATAATGAACACATTAGGATTAGAAGCAAAAGTATAAGGTAAGCACATAACAATAATCATCTTTGCTAATTCTTCACGATCTCTATTTGGATCGTAATATAAAATACCTCCGGTGACAGTGTTAATTCCTAGTTGAATTAGATTTGAACCTATACTAGGGTAAACCGCAGAATCTACTCTTGTCCCCTCTTGCTGCGCTTGCATTTGCAAAAATCTAGACTTATCTCTAGGGTGTGTTTTTATGTGCCTAGCCAAACTACCCGTGCCGCCACGGTCTCCAGTAAATTTATGAACCAGTAATTTCCCACAAGTTTTACACTTAGACTTATTCAGTTCCCTTACTTAAGTAAAAAAATTCCAAACTAATGATGTTTTTTGACGTTTAGCAGGTTGTCTATTAAAAGTTGGAGTTTCTACAGGTGGGTCGGCCGGTGCATTACTTGAGTTATTAACAAGACAATTAGGTGTATCATCTAAATCTGGTGCTTGGGTTTTATCATCATCATAATCATCATCCTCATTTTCCTCTAAGATAAGTTCATTAGGATAAAGAGCATTCATAATTTCATCATCTAATCTATCACCTACTGCAACATCATGTAGAAATTCACTATCGGTAAATTTAAAACAGGGGTGATCACTATCAAGAATTGGAGGAGGAGGAGGAGGAGGAGGAGGAGGACGTCTAGGTTGGCAACTACTTTCAACTTGCTTATCTTTTCTAGGTCGGGGAGCCGGGGGAAGGGTAGTATTGGCCTCTACTTTCACCGGTTTTACCTTTTCCTTTACCAAAGATTTTTTTCAAAGAAAAAGCCATATTAATTATAAATATGCAAACTAAACCACACAAGAATATATTCTTAAAATGTCAGAGTTGAAACGAGTTTACCAGATTGCCGAACAACTTCTTGAAAATTAAAAATCATTGAACACTTGAAAACTTCAATTCAACAACTTCACAATTTTTCACGAGATTTCAACAATAAATTAAGCAATTGTAGTAGAAAGATTGAGAGAGATTGAGAGATATTGATGAATTGGTGAATAAAAATGAAAGAATGAGGGGGTATTTATAGTTGAGAAATGGGTAAAAGTATAATTATATAAAGTTTGGGGGCCAAATGGACAATTTTTAAACCTCCAAACGGTCAAATTGTAGCCCAAACGGCTACTTTTTAAAATATGTCTGTTGGTGATTATTAAAACCAATTTTTTTTAAATATAGCCGTTGGGCCCGTTCAGGCCTGCCAGGACCGGCTGACGGTCCCGGGCCTAACGGTTCCAAGCTCACGGGCTAAGTAATGCGGACCGGCCCGTCACAGGCTAAGAGTAACACCATGCCCAGGACCACCAGGCCCGTTAGGCCCTCCAGGACCGTGGGCCTGGTTCGGTTCGATTCAGGCCCGGGCCACAATACAGTCCTACCGTTGAGCGACCGTGCTAGAACCACGGAACCCGGGAATGCCTAACACTTTCTCCCGAGTAAACAGAATTCCTAACTCGGATTTCTGGTTCGCAGACTATTAAATAGAGTCATTCTTTCCTTGATTCGGGATTCTAAACGGTGACTTGGGACACCATAAATCTCCCAAGTGGCGAATCTGAAATTCTCTTGAAAAATTGAATTCCGCTTCGATTGTCCTTTAATTTTCGAAACTCCCTTATTTACGCCATTCGCTGGGTTGTAGTAATCAAAAAGGAGGTGTGACAGCTCTGGCGACTCTGCTGGGGATGGGAACCTAGAATCTCTGGTTCAGGGTTCAAGAATTCGAGCTTAGCATAATTGTCGTATTTGGCTTTTTATCTGATTTTACATGTTGGCTTAATGTACAAAATGATGCTTTTACCGCTTTCATATTATCTGAACTGTACATATAAACTGGAACGAAACCCTTCTTTTCTAACCTTCGGGGATGTGCTTACTAGTTGAGACTCCTTATTCTATTGGTCTCATACCCTGAATAAGAAAGAGGCCGGACAAGTTACTAAGCCGGATGGCCGTATGGTTCCCGATACGTAGCCCCCTCCTCGACTCGAGTTGTCCGCTCGGGTACAAAGTCTAGACCCTATACCAAGGTTTTAACTTAGAATAACTTGACCTCATGCCGGATCCCTAGTACGAATGCATATTTGCATTATGCATTTGAATTAGGGGACTCAACACAGGGGTTGGGTCCGTCTAGGACAGGTAACACAGAATGAAAAAGACCATCCTGATGCATGACTGTATGTGCATTTAACTGCCTGTTGACCGGCTTGCGAATAAGGAAAGAAAACAGAAAATAGCAGTATTAGGGTTTTTTGGGATTAGCCATCTGTCTTGTAAAACCCAATGCTCAAATAGCGCCGAAATGCTGCCGGATTTTTTAAAAAAGAAAAGAAAAAAAACAATAACAAAAAATGAGGTTGTTTAAAGTTTTGATTTTGATTGCCCGAACTACGCCGATTTGATTCTCGTCGGGAGCGAGATACGTAAGCAACCCCCATCAGGTCCAACCTCTTTTTTGAAAAAATAGCCAAAACAAGAAAAACAAATGTTCGATTTTATTTATTTTGTTTTCCAAAATAAATCCGGTGATGCCGTTGCTTCCAGGAACAGCCGAACGTTACCGCAAGGGACGCCGGAACGCTGATTCTGTGCAAATGACCGCCTCTGAGTCTTATTTTGGCTGGCGAGTGAGCACACCCTCAAAACCTTCCCGGAAGTGCTGAAAGATCGTGTTTGCAAAGCCAGGCCCGAGTTCTATATAATAGAATTCATAAAAGGAAGAGGGAAGTTTTGATATTTTGTGGAGTCAAGAAGTCAAATTTTAAGATGCTAATTCACTTTAATAAATGTGTAGAATGAGCACGATAACGTTCTTGAACAAAATTCCCTTGGAGCTGCATTTTTTGTGGAATGACCTGCGGGAAGTAGGGCAAAACAGGGTCAACATGCATTTGGGAGGACTTACCGGGCTGCTAAATATTAACCAAGGGGAGATATCCTAAAGGCATTGATCACATTTTTGGACTCAACTCACAATGTCTTTCATTCTTCGGATTTTGAACTTACACCGATACTGTAAGAAATAGTTGGATACATTGGGACCCCTACAATTCCCTTAAGACACAAATACCTAATTTCACCGAGAGCCCTCACCATGCATAAATTCCTGGACTTTTTAAAAATCAGTAGGTAGGTTCACAACCCGGACTTATCAGCTGGTTTCTGCACCCCGCAGTTCATATTTCAGAGGTCCAGGCATATATGGGGATTCAATAACCCGGACAATTATATTTGTAGCAAAGGGAACCAACTCAAGTGGGAAGAGCATCGATGTTTTGCATTCATGGTATTTTTCCTGGGCCTTCTGGTGTTTTTGCGGAAGGACGAAAATATCGACATACGGATAGCAGGGGTCGTCACCACTTTAATGACTCAGGCCAAGAGCACCCCGGCTCCTATGATCTTCTCTGAAATCTTCCGTGCTCTCACCATATGTAAAGCAGGATGAGACTTCTTTGAGGGATGTAACCTATTGTTACAAATATGGATGATTGAGCATTTATGCCACCGGCCTCGGCTCGTGAATTCTACATCCATCAAAGAATTCTACAACATAGTTGATGGGTTAATGCTACCTAAGGGTGTCACAGAATGGGTATCACGTCTCCAGGTTGTCATTGCAAATCAAACAGAGTGGACATTCGGGTGGCTCCCCGTGGATGAAATTGTGTATATGCCAGCCACCGGGCCTCATTTCCTTCTGATGGGTCTCCAAAGTATCCAACCTTATGCGCCATACAGAGTGTAAAGGCAATTGGGTAGATGCCAAATAATTCCCCGCGACAAGGACATTAATCACCATGCGGTTGAGATTATCCCCAATGGTCAATTCCCTGAAGCCATTGTGCGCCAAATCTGGAGTGAATGTCAATACTTGACGGCAGGTACTCGAGTACGCGACGTATCTAAAGGTGAGGTTGCACCGGGATACACTACCTGGTATAGAAAAGAGATGGAGCCCGGGAGGCCAGCTAAAAGACCACATCTCCAAGAATTTGTCGAAATATCACAGGAACGATGAGATTGGCTAGCCAAGGAAAATAAGTACAGAGCCACCATAGGAAGATTAGAAAAGAAAGTACAAGAACTACAAATTGAAAAAAGTTTGCAAGATGCAACATATGAGGGAGAAAACAAAAGATTAACCAAAGAAAATGAGGCGCTGCGAGTCCAAATCCAGAAGATGAAAACAGTTGCAGAAAATCCTACCAAGAGTGCGAAGGATGAAAAACTCATAGACAATTTGAGGCGAAAGGTAACCGAATATGGGTTCGACCTGAATAAGGCCAAAGGTGAGATATCTAGGGTTCGAGGACAGTTAGCTAAAAATGCAGAGGAACGAGGCCGCATCATTGAGCAATTAAAGGAAAAGCATGACGATGAGGTCGTTGGGTTAAAGCGAAGAGTTATCAAGCAAGTTGGGGACCCCAATACCTAGAGAGAACATTGTTATGCAGCGATAGCAAGGTTGGAGATGGATTTGAGGCAATTCAAGGAACTGAACCACGCAGTCGTGCGAACTCTATAGGGGAGGGCTAAACTAATTGGGCGTTTGTTGCAAAAAAAGTGTTATTAGGGAAAGAGTACGGGCAATCGCAGACTACATCACCACATGGTGCAGCCATTGCGAGGATATGACAAAAACCATGTTCTTCGCCACCACCTTGACTTTTGTCCGACAAGTGATGGAAGACCTCCACCACCTCCAAGGGAGTTTAGCACGTATGCTAGCCGCAAGGCCGAACAATGCCCCGTGAGGCCCAGGAGCACTTGAGGCATTAATGTACTCCTAAAGATTACACTATTAATTTATTAGTTTCTAAAGTCTATTAGTTTAACTGATTCTATATTTTCTTTATGCATAGTTGGTTGTCGTTCGAGCCTGTAGTTTGTTTATCAACATTTGTTTAATCTGTCACCTTTCGAGTCTTTGTAATTAAAGTTTGTTGTTATAGAAATTTTCCCAAATATGTTATGCTCTGTTTTTGTTTGCAGGAACTACGCTCGGTCTGATTCATCCGGGGACATGATACGATTCGACCATAATTGAACAAAATTGGAAATCGAATAAATATGGAAAAGGGAGAGAATAGGGCTAAAACAAAAGAGAGTTTCGCAAACTCGCAAACAAAAGCTGGGATGACGCAAGCAACCAATGCATGTAGGGACCAATTGCCATTTATGTGCATACATACTCAATGTGTGGCCACTTGTGTGTCAAGAACCTAACCACTAACGTGTCTTTGGTGTTGTGACTTGTAGTACCAATTAGACAGGTGACTAGTACTCGCGGTATTATGGCAACTCACTCCTACAACACGCGGTCAAAAAACAAACAAGTCATGGCCAACCAAGAAGCGGATGTCAGTATTATTGACCCCTCGAAGGAGGCAGAGGAATTGGACGTTAATGTTATGAAGGAGGAAATGTATAAGCTTAAACACCAAATGGCCGAGATGTACCAGGCATGGGCAAGAGGACAGTTGTCCCCGGCCTATCCTGCCAACCCAACCTTCATCCCACCACTGGCCCAAGCACCTGACCAGTCCGTCACTGATCCGCCTCCAAGTTTTTCTATATACTCACAGCATCAGGGTGCTACCTCTCAGCCACCAGCCCCACTACCCAAAGTCACTCCTCACCCTCCCCCGCTAATTGCTCTTATCTATGTGGTACCTCCGCATCCTACACTGCATAGGTCATCCAGCGAACCACTGCTTCAAGCTTATGACCCTCAATACTATCCCCCAGAACCTGCCTACAAAGCCCAGGAGTCTTACTCCTGTGTTTCTCGTCCTGAAATCTCAATGGGACCTGAAAAGCCGATCAAAATTTCCGAGCAGGAAGAAATGCTTAGAAAGGTCCGGAGTCTGGAACAATCTTTCAGAGACATGCGGGGATTAGGTGGCTAGGTGAGCGTGGCATTCAAGGATCTTTGCTTATTCCCGGACGTACGGTTGCCTCCAGGTTTCAAAATGCCTAAATTTTGACTTATATGATGGTCACGACGATCCTGCCGCACATCTGAGAGGGTTTTGCAGTAAAATGAGGGGAGCAGGGGCCAAAAATGAATTGCTAATGGCATACTTTAGCCTGAGTTTGAGCAGATCGGCATTGGAGTGGTACACTCGACAGGACCCTAATCGGTGGTATACCTGGGATGATTTAGCGCAAACGTCTGCATGCCACTTTCAATATAATCTTGAGATTGTCCCAGACCGTCTATCTCTAACAAAGCTGGAGAAGAAACATAACGAGAGTTTCAGGGAGTATGGTTTCTGGTGGAGGGAACAAGCAGCCAGAGTTGATCCCCCCTTGAAGGAGAGTGAGATGGTTGATTATTTTCTGTAATCTTTGGAACCTACCTATTTTGGCATTTGGTATCACTGGTAGGGAAGTCTTTCAACGAAGTGGTCAAGATGGGAAGTATGGTTGAGGAAGGCCTCAAATCCAATAAAATCATGAGCTACTCGGCAATTAAGGCAACTACTCAAGCCATCCAGGGTGGAGCTGGGGGAGCTTTCGGGAAAAAGAAGAAGGAGGAAGTAGCGATAGTGGAGTCAGGAACCTGATACCATCTCATTACGGTCAGCCCCGTCCTCACCACCAGACATACCCACACACCCCATATGACCCGACATAGCATTACTTTCCACCACCAGACCTCGCTTCGTGGTCCATTACGCGCAAGCACATACCCAACCTCCCGCTCATGCACAATGGCATGCATCACCCCCTCAAAACACTTACCCAAATCCACAAAATCATTACCCACCCCCAAGAGCTTACAAGCAACCTCCAAGGCTCGCCTTCCGAGGCAATCCGGCCCTGAGGAATGAGAGGGTGCAGAAAAAGAAGACTTTCAGTCCGCTAGGAGAATCTTACACTAGCCTATTCTACAGGCTGCGACAACTGGACATGTTGAGACCAATTGAGCCGAAACTGCCAAACCCTCCTCCAAAGAATTTTGATTATTCAGTCAGTTGTGAATACTGTTCTGGTGCACCAGGGCATGACACTGAAAAATGTTAGCATTTAAAGAACGCTATCCAAGAACTTATTGACTCCCACAGGATCGAGGTGCAGACTTCGGAGATGCCCAATATTAACCAAAACGCGCTGCCGACCCACCAGGAAACCAACATGATTGAAATTGAGGAGAGAAGGGGAGAGACCAGAAGATCTTCACAAACAGTAATGATGATCAAAGCCAGTGATCCTATCAAGATTGCAAGCAGCAAGAAGCTAGTAACCGGGGAATAAGAAGGCAGTAAAATTATCGTAGTTCAGGGGAGCTCAGCATGCGCGGTTGCACCGAAGCGAGAACATGCTAAGATAACAGTACATGGGGCAGCTAGACAACCCGACGTGGTTGTGGAAGGTATCCGCATCGAGCCAGTTATTGTAAAAACCAGTAATCCAACCACCAATCATCAACAGCAAAACAGTTCGTTGGAGGTATGAACAAACAATAGTGATGTACAAAGGGGAAGAAGTTAGAGAGGAAGTGTGTGAGGCACGAGGCTTAACTCGATCAAGAAGGTACTTTGCTCTAGAAGAGTTGAGAAAGGGCAGAATCTCTAAAGATAACCCTAGACCAGTGAAGAAAGCTGTATCAGAAGAAGAGGCTGAAGAATTCTTGAAGAAAATGAAAATGCAGGACTACTCCATCATAGAATAGTTGAGGAAAACACCAGCCCAGATCTCTTTGTTATCCTTACTAATCCACTCAGATGAGCACAGCCGGGAATTGATGAAGATTTTTAATGAAGCTAATGTCCCAGATAGATAACGATGAACCACTTGGAAAAGATTACAAACAACATATTCGAGGTAAACCAGGTCACATTCTCTAATGATGAATTGCCTATGGATGGTACGGAGCACTACTGCTCTTTATCTGACTGTGAAATGTGAAGATGTCGTGGTGACCCGAGTATTGGTCGAAAACAGGTCCAGTGCAAACATTTGTCCACTATCCACATTGACCAAGATGAAGGTGGAAAATGAAAGGGTCCGCAAGAACAACATCTGCGTTCGAGGTTTCGATGGGGGAGGTAAAGACACTGTAGGGGATATAGTGCTGGAAGTAATTATAGGGCCCGTCGAGTTCACAATGGAATTCCAAGTGCTGGATGTATCAGTCTCATATAATCTATTATTGGACAAGCCCTGGATTCATGCAGCCAAAGCAGTGCCATCTACACTGCACCAGATGGTCAAATTATAATGGGACAGGCAAGAGATTGTCTTGCATGGAGAGGATAATCTATGTACCCCAGGTAAAACAATCGTGCCTTTCATTGAATCCGAGGACAACAAAGGGTCATGGGTTTACCAGGTGTTTGATGCAATGTCAGTTGAGAAGGTCCTATAAGGTGAGGTAGTTGCAATCCCAAAGATAACAACCGCATCCATCATGGTAGCTTCATAAATGTAGAGAAATGGTTTTATACCCGGCAAAGGGTTGGGAGCTTCTCTGCAAGGCATCGCGCAACCAGTATCCCTTCCCAAGAATATGGACACTTTTGGCCTAGGGTTCAACCCCACATCCGCAGACATAAGGTGAGCCAGGAAGCTGAGACAGAAAGCCTGGGTTCTCCAAAAACCTATCCCAAGGTTATCCAAGTCATTTGTCAAATCCAGTAATGGCCCCAGACCAAGACTTTCGGCCCACTGATCGACGTGGACAGTGATCTCGATAAAGGGTTAGAAAGGCTGTTCAATGAGGTAAATATGGTATAGGTGGAAGATAGATCGAGCGGGGCAGACGTGCAGTTTGTGGGAGCACGTGCAAAAATCAATAACTAGGAAGCCACTCTTCTTCCCACTCGGAGGGAGTCGTGGTAGTCGGCTTTGATTTTCCTTTCAGTCTAGTTTGTATTAGCGTCAAATTGTCAACTCATTTGTTATTTCTGTCCATTTGGATGTGCCAACCCTGTTATCTTTGATTCAAATGAAATGCAATTTCCCTTTCATCAATGCTGATAGTTTCCATTTCTCTTTACTTCTTGCTTTTCTCTTTTGTACAGTTATTTTTATGCTGGTTCCCATGATCTGACATGCATAAGGACTCCTCGGCCCAATCTTCAAAAGAAGTCTAGTCCAAAAATAACTATTCAGGAAATAAAACACGAGGATGAACCAAGGTATGATGAGGAAGGGGCATGGGATGAGGTCAGCAAAGAGATGACTCAATTCGAAGAGAAACCCAAATCAAACCTGAATGATACAGAGGCAATCAATCTAGGAAGTCCGGATAATATCATAGAAAAAAATAAGTGTCCATATTGAGCCACAACTTAGGGAAGAAATAATCGAAGTACTATTGGAGTACAAAGATGTCTTTGCATGGTCCTACGATGACATGCCCGGGTTGAGCACTGATTTGGTAGTCCACAATTACCTACTGACCCGGCTTGCCCGCCTGTTAAGCAAAAGTTGAGGAAATTCAAAACTAATGTGAGTGTGAAAATCAAAGAAGAGGTGACCAAGCAGTTTGAGGCAAAAGTCATTCGCATCACACGATATCCCACCTGCTTAGCAAATATTGTGCATGTGCCGAAAAAGGACGAAAAAACCAGGGCATGTGTCGATTATCGCGACCTCAACAAAGCAAGTCCAAAGGACAACTTTCCCTTGCCGAACATCCACATATTGATTGACAATTGCGCAAAGCACGAGATCAGGTCATTCGTGGATTGTTACGCCGGGTACCATCAGATTTTAATAGACAAAGAAAATGCAAAGAAAACGGCATTCATCACGCCGTGGGGGGGCGTACTGTTATAGAGTCATTATATTTTTAATTTTATTTTTTATTTTAAAATTATTTTAAAACTTCAACTTCAAACTATTTCCAGATTTGAATGCGCGGTTCTTCTCTTTTTTCATTTTTTATAGCTATTTTTTTGTCTTTTATCTTAAAATAATATAAAATTTTAACTTGAAACTACTCTCACCCAATTTGAATGGGTAGTTATTTTTTATATTTTTATTTTTTATATTTAATATTTAATTATAAGATATCTATATTTGTTAATTCAATAAAGTAACCATTTAATATAAATAAATAAATAAATAAATATATATATATATATATATATATATATATATGGTGATTTTTATTTTATTCTACTAATTTTGTTTTTTATATATATTTAACTTAAAAAATAATAACTAGTAACTAATTATAAACTAAATAACTAATTATGCCATGTGCCATTTTTTTAGGTTGCCACTTGGCTTAAGGAGAGAGATTTTATATAGATAGATCTATATAGCTATTTGTTTTCCTTTTATCTTAAAATAATTTTAAAAATCCAACTTGAAACTCCCACCCAATTTGAATGGGTAGTTATTTTTTTATATATTTATTTTTCATTTATATATGATATATATATTTATTAATCCAATTAAAGTAACCAATTAATATATATATATATATATATATATATATATATATATATATATATATATATATATATAAAAATTATTTAATAGTTTTCTCTGAAAGATTTTTAATTTTTTTATTTTCATTTTTTATTTTAAAATAATTTTTAAAACTTTAATTTAAAACTACTCCCAAATTTGAATTGGTAATTCATTATTTTTTTAATTTCATTTTTTATAGCTATTTTTTAGTCTTTTATAGTGAAATAACTTAAAATTTTAACTTAGAAACTATTCCCACCCAATTTGAATGGATATATATATATATATATATATATATATATATATATATATATATATATATATATATATATATATATATATATATATATATATATATATATATATATATATATATATAAATATGGGATAATTTTTTTATTTTATTTTATTATTTTTATTTTTATATATATTTAAATTCAAAAATAATAACTAATAACTAATTATAAACTAAATAACTAATTATGCCATGTGATATTTTTTTAGGTTGCCACTTGGCTTAAAGAGAGGGCTTTTATATAGATAGATTTTGATAGTTGTTTTTTGCCTTTTATTTTAAAATAATTTAAAAAATTCAACTTGAAACTACTCCCACCCAATTTGAATGGGTAGTTATTTTTATATATTTATTTTCATTTTTTATATTCAATTATAAAATATCTATATTTATTAATCCAAATAAAGTAACCAATTAATATATATATACATATATATATACATATATACATATATATATTTATGGTAGTTTTTATTTTATTTTATTATTTTTGTTTTTTTGTATATATTTATATTCAAAAATAATAACTAATAACTACTTATAAATTAAATAACTAATTATGCCATGTGGCATTTTTTAGGTTGCCACTTGGCTTGAAGAAAGAACTTTTTCCTCACTTTAATAATATATAATTTTTTGTCCGATTGTTAATCAAGTGCAAGTTCTCTTTCTCCCTCATTTCTTCTCCAAAGCATAATCTAACCTTTTTGCCTTATCGTACTCATTTAAGGTTTTATGGTGTTTTCTATTATGTTTTTTATTTTTCACGACGGTTGATTGAAAGAGACTATGGCTATAGAACTTTGGGTTTTTCAGGTGAAGCAATTTTGGGGTCTCGTTCTATTGTCATTTTCATGGATGGGTTAATTACTTTTAGGTTGGAGTCTCTTTCTATGGTACTTTCTGTTGTTTTGGGCGGATTTCTTTAAATGACCTTCCGCCGAACTGTTCTTTAAAAAATCAAGACCGGAAAATCACCTTCCAGTTTTGGCACTTCAATCTTCAAATTACCTTTCTCTGAAGGAAAAATTAATAGTATTAATGAACCCATTTCTTAATTTGCCTTTTATTTTCCTTCCCTAAATCATCTTCCGACGAACTCAAATCTCTACACAAAATTAAAGCAAATTCTGAAGTGGATTTTTGGTCTTAAGTTATAATATAGGTTGATATTATCTCAAGATTTTTGATTCTTCGCGCTTCCTTGAGATTTTCTATTTTAATTTTGTTTTGAATCGGAAGGTGGTAACCTGGATTGTTCTAGATGTCGACGGCAACGGATAAGTCAGAGAAGAGAAAGAGATGAAAGGGAGAAGATGGTTAAGGGGTATAGTTGTAGTTTTAGGTGTTTTATTTTTTAAATTAAAAAATAGTGACACGTGTCACTATCTGATTGGAGCATGAAATTACACATGTATTGAAAATTTGGTCAAGAAAAAAGTAGTGTGTATTAGACACATGTAGGCGTACAAATTTTATTAATTAAATCTGTAAAGTAATTGGGACTATATTTTAAATACAAGGTATATTGGTCCAAATAAATATATGATTTAATACAATTGATTTAGTTATATAAGTTCAATATAAATGGATTAAATAAATAAGTCTTAATCCATTGGGCTAGTCCATTTAATTGGGCTAAAGTGATGAGCTCATTTCATTAAGTCCAAGATGTCATCTACCTAGAGGCCCAGATTGGTGCCACATGTAAAATAACGTGGCACGCCAAGTCAAGCGGAAGAGTCAATAGGACCATGCCACGTGTCAATATGACAAGGCATACCCCAGTCACACTGAAAGGCCAATTAAATCGTGTCACGTGTGCAAGTGACATGGTCTGGCCAATCAAACACGGCTATGTCACACGTCGATTTGATTGGTCGGAAAGAGTTTGTTCTTATCATAACTCTTTCCTTCCACAACTATAAATAGGGGTCTTCGTAAATAAAAAAAGACACCAGAAGTTATAACAATAAGCAATAGAGAGCTCGTGAATCAAACACTGCAAATTTCTCCACAAATTTCAAGCTTCAAGTTCAATTTCAAGAAATCAAGTTCAAGCTCAAGAGCGAAGATCAAATCAAGTTCAATTCTCAAGAACAAAGACCAAATCAAATTCAAGTCCAAGTAATCAAGCTCAAGCTCAAGCTCAAGAACAAGATCATTGTTTGTGGCAACAAATATAGATTAAGATCAAGCTCAAAGTCCCTTGAATTTATTTACTATTGGAAAAAAGAATCAGAGGATTCATAGAGATTGTAATACTCAAATATTCGAAATAAAAATACTACAATTGTTGAGATATTTTAGGTTTTGATTTTATTTTTTCGACGCAAATGTATTGTCTACAAATTCTGGCACGCCCAGTGGGACCATCTCTACCTCTCATCTCAACTTTTCAATCACCAAAATCAAGAACATTGAAATGGTTTCAAAGAAATTCAACTCTGTTTCAACTTCCACCAAGGGTGCTAACTCTAGATTCTATGTTGATGTGGAAAGCATCCTCTATGTCACCTTTGGAAGCTTCGGACCAGTTACAAGGAGCAAAGAAAGCTATTTAGGACAACAAGCACCCAATTGTCGTCCGCATTAACCCCTATTTTCGGATCTTCATCCTCAAAAGGAGCAAGATCGGCCATATACGCATCTGAAGGAGAAAGCGATGTTGCTGAAAAGATCAAGAAAACTCTTGCTCTTCTTGACCTCTCCGGCTCCAAGCACTCTGCTGTGAAGGAAGAAGAAGATGATTCAAGTGATGGATCCTCCTTAGTTACACCACATAGCATGACCAGTCAAGGGTCAATCTATATGAAAATCCATGTTACTCTCCGCCATCCACGACAATCATGCAAGACATTGTGACAAACACTTCATCTATGGAGGAGCGATTGGAAAACTTGATGGAAGCAATCGCTGGCTTGACCATATGCATACAAAATCAAGAGGCTAGAATTGACAAGCTAATAGATAGGATAGGAATCTTGATGGAAGAAGAATCTACCCATGCACCCGACAAGCTCCCAGAAGTTCTAGAGAGTGACTCTCCTCAAGACAAACAGCATCCACTAAGGCTATCCCTGTCTCATCTTAAGGGATAATTCCAATCGATCAATTGAAGGAGTTCATCGAAGGAACCATTAAGAACAAACATGAAGTTGCTACCAAATCCTCCCTTACATATGCAAAGTTGTACACTGCAAGGGTCAATGTGTTGAAGATGCCTCCTGGCTATCAACCTCCGAAGTTTCAACAGTTTGATGGTAAAGGTAACCCGAAGCAACATGTTGCGCACTTTGTGGAGACGTGCAGCAATGCTGGGACTTACAGAGATTACCTCATCAAACAGTTTGTCTGCTCACTAATAGGAAATGCTTTTGATTGGTACACGGACCTCGAGGCAGGATCTATCGACAGTTGGGATCAACTAGAGCAAGAATTCCTCAATCGATTTTATAGCACAAGATGAACTGTGAGTATGATAGAGCTTACAAATACTTGTCAACGAAAGAGGGAACTAGTTATCGACTTTATCAATCATTGGGGGAATGCAAGCCTCAACTGCAAAGACGGGCTTAGTGAAGCTTCAGACATAGATATGTGCATCCAAGGCATGTACTAGGGATTGGTCAACATCTTGCAAGATACCAAGCCTAGAACATTTGAAGAACTTGCAACTTGTTCCCATGACATGGAATTGAGCATGGCCTCTGCTGGGAATGAAAGGATGCCCATCTATGAACCTCATAAAGTAAATGACAAGCAAACATTCAGGAAGTGAGGCAAGTTCGTACTTAAGTCTAAAAGCAAAGAAGCTATGAATGTCGATACGTCACCTATGAAGTTCACGATGAATGTGAGCAAGAAGTAGAGTATGAAATCCACTTCTTTTCAAGACAAGCCAAGTGGAAATTTGACTCTAAAAGAGATGCAGGAGAAAGAGTACTCATTCCCGGATTCTGATGTGCCAGCCATTTTCGAAGAACTCATCGAGTTAAATCTCATTGAGCTTCCGGAGATGAAGCGACCAAATAAAGCTGAGAAAACAAATGACCCAAACTACTGTAAATATCACCGACTTGTAAGCCACCCTCTTAAGGAGTGCTTTGGCTTTAAGGATAAAGTCATGAACTTGTCTCATGAAAAGAAGATCATGCTTAAAGATGAGAAAGCAAGCGCAAACCAAGTCTCTATCACCTTTGGCTCATTCAGTCCGGATGAATTATGTGGTTTAAAAGAATGTAAAAATGAAGAATTACTGGAGAGTGACAAAGTTGAAGTCAACCAACCTGATGATGATAAAGGTTGGACTATGGTTACCTCGTCGTAGGCGCCACAAAATGAGCCCATGAATAGAATAAGTGGAACAACCAACAAGGAAGATGATGGTAAAAAGACAAAAAAAAAAAAAAGAATCCAATTAGGCATTTGAAGAAAGAAAAAGTGGAGATGCACCACCCTCAAAAGCCACAAAATCCAGCGATCTTGGAGGAGTTCTTACCAAGTTGGTTCCGCACAAAGATTTCCCATGAGGGCATTAATGCCTTTTGTTTCCATGATGACAAAGGGGAAGAAAAGAGTGATGACCTACCGTTAGCACCATCTTCGGGAAAGCCCATCGAGTCCACTCCTCAAGAAGTTAATGCTTGTGCGGAAATGGTCATGTTCACAAATGACGATCTTTTGCTAGGTGACACTCCTCACAACCGCCCATTGTACCTGGTTGGCTATATACGTGATGAAAAGGGTAAATCGGATTTTGGTTGATGGAGGATACTCATTGAACATTTTGCTAATCCATATTGTGAAAGAACTTGGTATTCCCATGAACGAACTCTCAGAAAAGTCGTGTGATGATCTAAGGATTCAACCAAAGGGAGAAAAGAGCCATAGGCGTGATCAGGCTGGGAATCACTATTGAAGATATGCAATCAAGTGCATGGATGCATGTGATCGACGCGAAGACTTCATACAATGTTTTGCTTGGGAGGCCTTGGATACATGAGAATACATTTGTTCCATCTACCTACCATCAATGGTTAAAATATTACAAGAGTGAAGTCGAGAAGACGGTAGTTGCTGATGATGATCCATTCACTGAGGTTGAGTCACACTTCGCCGATGTAAAGTTCTACTTGAAGAACCACATTGTGAAGGAGTTTAAAGTTGATGATGGTACGAAAAGCAAGAATGATGAACTCATAACTAAAAGAGTTGATGTTACTATTGGTAAATCCAAAACTGTTACTGAGGAGGTACCCACCAATATGAATAAATATCATAAAGGGGGTATTGCGTCTTATGGAAAGAAAGTAAGTCCTGCGACCCAGTATGTCCCTAAAAGGAAGAAAGACGATAGCAAATCACATAATATTCAAACCAAGATTCTAACGAAGTTAACTCTTTTGGTAAAACAGATTGAGGCGGTAATGTTGTCCTCAAAGCCGCTTGTAGGGTTTGTAGCCCAAAATTGTTTGCAAAATATGGCACTCCCTATAAAGCGAACAGATGAAGGTTCGATCCTAACGCTTACAAGATATTTGCAAAAGTTAGATACAATCCTAATGAGCCGTCAAAGTTAGGGAAGCTCCCATCAAAAGCTGCAACGAGGCAACCACATGAAGGTCTGGGATACAAGAATCCGTCACCAGTGCGCATCTCAATAAGAAGGGCAAGTAGCAATTATATCAGTGTAGAAGATGAATCAGTCGCTTCTAACAAGCCTTCTGTCTTTGATCGGCTTGGAAATTCAACTATGAGAACTTCTGTATTTGAGAGATGGGTCCATTAAAGAAGGGGAGTAAGTTCCAAATAATCATCGAAATACAAGAACACCCACTTCACCCAAAATTTAGGAGATATCTAAGGATTTCCAAAGTTTGGTTCCTTCCATAATGAGGCAACAAACAAAACTGGTGGTTTTATGTGAAGAAGTACTAAAGGTAAAGCCATATGCTATGGTCTACACTAAGAACGTGACGAAGATGAAGAAAGTGTAGGTTCTTCGTATCATGTCACTGCATAATGCAAGAATGGTGTTTCGTCTTTGGTGGAAGATAATGCGGAATTGGAGGATGTTTCGCCGTGTTATCATATATCTTCCAATGATGGAGACCCTCGAGAAGATGAAGATGCGAAAGATGCTCCACCTATACTTGAAGAAGGAGTGAAGACGACGATTGATGCCTTAAAAGAAGTTAACCTTGGCACCGATGAAGAACCAAGACCCACCTGCCTAGGTGCTTTACTAGAAGTCGATGAAGAGAACACTTATATTAAGTTACTCCAAGAGTTTAGGGATGTCTTTGCTTGGAGTTACAAAGACATGCCTGGCTTGGACCTGAAAGTAGCAGTCCATCACCTTGCAGTCAAAAATGGTGTCCCCCCTAATAAACAAGCTCAAAGACGTTTTCGACCAGACTTGGTTCCCCTGATTGAAACTGACGTTAACAAGCTCATTAAAGCTGGCTTTATTCGCGAAGTTAAATACCCAACATGGGTTTCAAGTAGTGTCTCTGTAAGGAAGAAGAATGGCCAGATTCGAGTATGCGTTGACTTTAGAGATCTCCATAATGCATGTCCAAAAGATGAATTTTCGCTTACTATTATAGAGCTGATAATCGATGCTACTACTGGTTACCAGGCAATATTTTTAGGACAGTTCATCGGGCTATAATCACATATGCATGGAACCAAAAGATGAGGATCTTATTGCATTCTGTACCCAAAAGGGTGTTTATTGCTACAAGGTAATGCCTTTTGGCTTGAAGAATGCTGGTGCTACTTACCAGAGGGCTATTCAGAGTATTTTTGACAATTTTCACCACAAGAATGTCGAATGTTATGTTGACGACTTAGTGGTGAAATTAAGAGAGAAGGGCAATCACTTGGAGGACTTGAGGATGGTATTTGAATTGCTTCGGAGGTACCAACTTAGGATGAATACATTGAAATTTGCCTTTGGAGTTACTTCTGGAAAGTTCCTTGGTTTTATTGTCCAACATCGATGGATCGAAATTGATAAAGCCAAAGTGGATGCCATTTTGAAAATGCCTGAGCCTCGGGATATTTATGAATTGAAAAGTCTACAAGGAAAGTTAGCGTACCTTAGGAGATTCATCTCGAACCTAGCTGGGAGGTGTCAACCATTCAGTCACGTTATGAAGAAAGGTGTCCCTTTCAAATGGGACCAAGCATGCAGTAATGCCTATGAGAGCATTATATCCTACTTGATGAAGCCTCCAGTCTTAGCAGCCCCTATGCCTGGAAAGCCATTGATACTATGCATTGCGGCACAAGAAAGGTCTGTTGGAGCACTGTTTGCCCAAGAAAATAGTGAGGGGATAGAAAACTCTCTTGACTACTTGAGCAGGATGATAAAACCAAACGAGTTGAATTATTTCCAATTGAAAAGTTATGTTTGGCGCTAGTCTTCTCAATTCAAAAGTTGAAACACTACTTTTAAGCTCATGTTGTCCGTCTTATTTCTAAAGCAAATCCCATCAAGTTCGTGATGTCAAAACCCGTTCTTAGTGATCACTAGCAAGATGGTACCTCCAGTTTCAATAATTCAAGATTTTGTACATCCCTCAAAAGTCTATAAAAGGACAAGCATTGGCAGACTTCTTGGCAGATTATCCGGTACCTTATAACTGGGAGCTAACTGATGAACTACCTAATGAGGACGCAATAGTCGTTGAAGTTCAAAATTCATGGAAGATGTACTTTGATGGTGCTGCGCATCGTGGGGAGCTAGGGCTGGCGTAGTATTTGTCACCCCCCAAGGTGAAGTCTTGCCCTACTCCTTCACCTTGACACAACTCTGTTCCAACAATGTTGCTGAGTATCAAGCATTAATACTTGGCTCGAAATGGTCGTTGATATGAAGCAATTGCAATTGCAAGTATTTGGTCACACCTAGTTAGTGGTCAATCAACTTTTGGGTCGTTACGAGGTCAAGAAGCCTAAACTACGCCTATATTATGATTACGCTAAAAAGTTGATGGGGTGGCTCAGGGATGTGACTATTCAGCATGTGCCAAGGAAAGAAAATAAGATGGCTGATGCTTTAGCTGCTCTAGCTTCATGATTAGCCCTGCCTGACCAAGGCAAGTTACCGTCTGCCAAAAAATGGGTAGTATCGCCGCCAAATGAGGCTGAAGGTGAAGAAAACGAATTAAAGCATCTTTTTGCTATTTCTGAAGTTAAGAAAGAAGAATGGCGGCAACCTATTATCGACTACTTATGCTATGGGATACTTCCATAAAATCTTAGGAGAAGGACTGAAATCCATCGTCGTGCACCTCGCTTCCTTTACTACAAGGATACTCTATATAGAAGGTCGTTCGAGGGAGCACTCTTGCGATGCCTAGGAGAAGAAGCAGCTCTACAAGTTTTGCAAAAGGCACATTCTAGGGTTTGTGGGTCACACCAGTCTGGACCAAAGCTCCACTTCTATATAAAAAGGATGGGATATTATTGGCCAACAATGGTAAAAGATTGCTCGGACTACGCCCGAAGATGCAAGGCTTGTCAATTCAATGCAAATTTTATTCATCAACCTCCTGAAGTGTTGCAACCGACTGTTGCATCCTGGCCATTTGACGCTTGGGGATTGGATGTTGTTGGACCACTACCAAAGTCCTCTGGTGGGCACCTATACATATTGGCTGCAAATAACTATTTCTCAAAATGGGCTGAAGCTATTGCTCTTAAAGAAGTAAAGATGGAAAATGTCGCAAGTTTCATCCGAGTAAACATTATTTATCGATTTGGTATTCCTTGTTACATAATAACAGATAATGGAAAGCCATTTGACAAGTGTTCAAGTCGATGTCGTCTTCGAGTTGAAACTTTATAACTCTCCAATATTAAGATGGATGATGATAGGTAAGACTATAATTAGGCCCTAAAGAACCACATTTTTTATAGCTTTTACGGAAAAAAGTGATAACAAAATGCTCTGATTAGTGATTTTCATGATTTGCAGGTTATATCCAATAAAAAAAGTCTGCGGAGTACTTTTGTGATCAATTACGGAGAAAATGAGGCCAATCATACAATATCCACAAAATGCACCAAGCGAAGGGACAAAACTAGAACTGAAGCTGGTCTGCCACTGTCCGGGCGTAATCGCGGTAGGACCGCGGTAGAACACTGCTACAGATTATGAAGCCCACTCTGGCCGCGGTCTGGCGTAACTGCGGTAGGACTGCGGCAGGACGCGTAAACTTCAGGGACCAAATTGCAAAAACACGGGATTTTAATCCTAGATCCTATATTAAATGAAAAAAGCCGGCCTAGAAGGAGTAGAATGATTTTTGGAAGTGAAAAACATCAAAAGGAGGGGCAAGAGGCAAGGAGGATCATTGGGCATCAATCTTTAATCTTCTTCTTTGTTCTTTTACCTTTGAATATGAATTCTTTTGTGATTTTTGTTATTTTCATGAGTAGCTAACTTCTCTAATCTAGGGTTTTAGTGGAACTCGCTGGGGATGAATTTATTGTGATGTTAATATAGTTTTGGTTGGTTGTTTATCTTTATTTGTTCAACTACATTCTTGTTATAGTTGATTCGAGGGCCCTCAATTAGCTGCGCGTGTTTATTATGTACATACTTGAGAGAGAGAGAGAGAGAGAGAGTGTGTGTGTGCATATTTAGGTAGTTGATTGAACAACATTACTCCCGAAGTATAGATGAGAGTCATAGTCGAGGGTTTAGAGGTTGGATTAGAGATAACAATACCTCGGGTGTAATCTAGGTAAACTGTAATACGAATCTAGCTAGAGTAGCTTGAGAGTGCGTCTAACAAATTATCATACTTGCTTGAGAGAGATATATGATAGATGGAGAGTTCATGATTTATAGAAGCAACTAAGTCAACGCTATAAGAAACATAAAACCAAGGAAATCAACAACGAGGGAAACCATTACCTTAGACCTATTCCAACTATTTACAAATCAAGCATAGTTAATTTTTAGTTATTTATTTACTTTTAGTTTTAGTTGTTAGAATTACCATCAACTATTATTTACAACGTTTGGGAAGTTGAGTCTATAGAATTTAGTAAGTCCAAGAAAAGTAATTGATAGGTTAAGTCCCTGTGGCTTCGAATCTGGATGCTCAGATTATATTTGCAACTCCCGCATAGTCTTTTTCAAGACTCATTTGAGCGTGATCAAATTTTGGCGATGTTGCCGGGGACTTGACGGTGTTATCAATTACAGTTGAAATAAATACAAAAATTCTATGTGTAGTCAGTTTTCTCTATACTTTATCTTTCATTGAAATTCTAACGTTTGAACTCTTCTGGAAATCAGGTGTATGCCTAGAAGTTCTTCTAGGACTGGAGAACTGCTAGAAGGACTCATAGACCCCGAGAAAACATTCAGGGCATTGAACCGTGCCAACAAGAGACTTCAACAATCCCAATAATCGTAGCATCTCGAGTTAAAACATGGGTGACGTAGACAACTTCAACGGAAACGTTGGGGACCCACCAACAAACCCTAACGCAAGAGTAATGGCACCTATTGTGTCTGAGGCTGCACTTTTATGACTGGGCACAACCCACAGTTGATAACTTGGCCACTGCCATAGTTGTGCCCGCAATCCAGGCGGAGACTTTCCAGATAACCAACAATATGTTGCATCTGCTGCAGAATAAAGGATTGTTCTCTGGGTCACACATTGAAGACCCGCAGCAACACTTGAAAAATTTTCCGTCAATTTTTATGACCAAAGGCAGCCAAACGCGACTCCGGAAGCTATCAAGTTTCTACCGTTTCCATTCTCTGTAACCGAGGAAGCTCAGACTTGGCTAAATGCGCACCCTATCAACTTTATCACTACCTTGGAGTAGTTAGTCAAGCAGTTCCTGAACAAGTTCTATCCGCCTAACAAGACTGCAAGACAAATTGATGAAATATTGTAGTATAAGCAGCAGCCAACTGAGTCCTTGCAAGAAACTTGGGAAATATTTAAAGGGATGCAAGTGTAGTGTCCTCATCATGGCATTCCAGACCAAATACTCGGCCAGAGACTCTACATGGGTGTAGCTGACAACTTGAAAGCAAATGTGGATGCTTCAGCTGGAGGTGCTTTCTTAAGCAAAACATTCACCGAAAGAAAAATCATTCTTGATAAGATGTCATAAAATTTGGGGTGGATGACTAGAGGTACAACACTGGCACCCATAGTGCATTCAGTCCTGCTTGATCCCAATAATTCACATGCAGAGAACATGGCCACGCTCATGACCCAGGTAAGTATCTTGACAAAGAAAATTGATGAGATGGGTGCAAAACAGGTGCACATTGTTGATACAACAAATGGAAGACTGTGTACACCTTGTATTAATCAGTCGTATGTGTGTTCGTGGAGCAGGGAAGGTGATAATCAAGAGGCACGAGAGGATATGAATAATGTCAAAAACTATGGGGGCAGAGACAAGGAGCACAACAATGGAGACTTCAGCAAAATGAACAGTACATGCCTAATATGCAACAACCTGGGGGTATGCACCCTCAAAATCAATTAGTGCCAGTACCATATCAAAAACCACAGGGCTATCCACAGAAAAATTAGCAACAACTAGCTTATCAGTCGCCTCCTCAGTAGCAAGATAACAATATGGTAGAAATCAAGGGAATGCTTCAGCAACTCTTTGGGACAAATAATAAAGTGCAGGAAAAATTGGCAGTGTATGATTCAACCATAAAGAACATAGAAACGCAGTTGGGACAACTGTCTATGGATTTGAACAACCATCCTCAGGGAACCTTGCCTGCAGACACTAAGATAAACCCCAAGGATCAAAACCCAAATCAGCTGATGGCAGTAAGTCTCCGGAATGGGAGAGATTTAGATAGAGAACATGAGAATCTACAAGCTAGGAAGGAGAGTACGGCAGTCGCTCCAGTTCCGTTAGAGGTGGAGGATCTAACAAAGCTTACTGAAATGGTGGTTGAGCAGATTTAGGAGAAAGAAAAGATGAATGAGCAAGCTGCAGAACAGGTGGCACCTCTTGTGCCAGAAAATTCCAACATAGAGAAGCCAGCAAGCAATGCACAAAGGGTGATACCTGCACCTTTCCCTCAAAGACTGGTTAAACAAAAGAAGGAAGTTCAATACAAGAAATTTATGAAGATGTTGCGTCAGATTCAGTTGAATATTCCTTTGATGGATTCTTTGAGGGAGATGCCCGGTTATGCAAAGATGATGAAAGATTTAATGTATCGAAAGTTTAGTTTTCAAGATCTTTCCACTGTGACTCTCACACAGACCCGCAGCACAGTAGTGACAAGACCGATGGCTCAAAAGATGTCTGATGCAGGTAGTTTCACTATTCCGTGCACAATTGGAATCTACTCCTTTGCAAAAGCCTTATGTGATCTGGGGGCCAACATAAATTTGATACCGTTGGCTGTGTACACTAAATTAGGCATCAAAGGCCGACTTCTATGCTGCAACAGCTGGCTGATCGCATAGTGAAAAGGCCAACTGGTATTCTTGATCATGTGTTGGTAAAAGTGGGGAAGTTCGTGTTCCTAGCAGACTTTGTTATTCTATACTACCAGGTAGATGAGGAGATACCTCTCATTCTGAGTAGACCATTTTTGGCGACTGGCAGAGCACTTTTCGATTGTGAGACTGGGAACTAAAAATGAGACTAAATGATACAGAAGTCATATTCAATGTTCAGAAATCTATGAGAAGACCCAACGAATATGCTAATTTCTCTTTAGTGGATGCAATAGATGTGATTCTACAAGAGGACGACGCAACCCTGACTGTGAATGGCCCATTGGATGTATATCTGAAAAATCTAGAAGAGATGGATGGTAAAAGGTTAGCTGAATGGGTCATGGCATGTGAAGGCCGAGGATTCTGGAAAAGGGAGCCTCAATTTGAGTCCCTTGAATTAGAAAAAAGGGCTACACCTCCAGCAAAGCCATCAATAGAAAAACCACCCAAACTGGAGCTAAAGCCACTCCCAAATCACCTCCGGTATGTGTTCTTGGGCCTTGATTCGACCTTGCCTGTTATTATATCATCCGGTTTGCTAGATGTGCAGGTAGAACGGCTCTTACAGGTACTACAAGAAAACAAGACTGCCATTTGCTAGACCATGGCAGACATAAAGGGTATCATCCCAGCCTTCTGTATGCATAAGATTCTCCGGGAATAGGGGCACAAACCTTCCAGGGAACATCAGTAAAGGCTGAACCCAAACATGAAAGAGGTTGTAAAGAAGGAAGTGATAAGATGGTTAGATGTGGGAATAATCTTCCCTATCTCTAATAGTAATTGGGTCAGCCCTGTCCAATGTGCCGAAAAAGGGGGAATGACTATTGTGAAAAATGACAACAATGAGTTGATCTCAACTCGTATAGTCACAGGGTGGCGAATTTGCATGCATTACCGGAAATTGAACACCACCACCCGAAAGGACCACTTTCCCTTGCCTTTCATTGACCAAATGTTGGATAAGGTGGTTGGAAGATCGCACTTTTGTTTCTTGGAAGGATATTCGGGGTACAATCAGATATCAATAGCCCCCAAGATAGAGAGAAAACAGCTTTCACCTATCCGTAAGGCATCTTTGCCTTTCGTAGAATGCCCTTTGGGCTTTGCAATACACCAACGACTTTTCAACGGTGCATGTTGGCCATCTTCACAGATATAATGGAGGATACTATGGAAGTCTTTATGAATGATTTCTCCGTGGTGGGAGATTCATTTGAAGACTGTCTTCACAACTTAAGCAGAGTGCTAAAAAGATGTGTGGAGACAAACTTAGTGCTAAACTGGGAGAAGTTCCATTTTATGGTTCAAGAAGTGATAGTCTTGGGACATCGAGTGTCCAGAAAAGAATTAAGGTCGACCATGCTAAAGTTGACGTGATTGAAAAGCTACCAGCACCCACTTTCGCCATGGCGGTGAGAAGCTTTCTTGGGCACGTCGGGTTCTACCAGCGTTTCATAAAAGATTTTTCCAAAATTGCTAAACCATTATACAAACTCCTTAAAAAGGATCAGCCCTTTGTGTTTTCTAATGATTGCAGGTTGGCGTTTGAGGAACTGAAGAAGAGGTTGGTAACTGCACCCATCATTGTTGCACCCCATTGGGAGCAACCATTTGAGCTCATGTGCGACGCAAGAGATTATGCTACAGGAGAAATCTTGGGGAAGCGAAAAGATAAGTTGATACATCCAATTTATTACGCAAGCAGAACGCTAAATGGTGCACAACTCAACTATATTGTGACGGAGAAGGAGAAGTTAGCGGTGGTGTTTGCTTTTGCCAAGTTCTGTTCATATCTGATTGGTTCCAAGGTAATTGTATACGCTGACCATGCAGCTCCTAGGTACCTAATTGAGAAAGAGTCTAAGTCGCCCCTGATTCGTTAGGTGCTGCAGTTGCAAGAATAGATCTCAAAATTCGTAATCGTAAGGGCACAGAAAATCAAGTTGTTGATCATCTATCATGACTTGAAGGAGCTGAAAAATCAGTCGAGGTCGAAGAGATTTTGGAAACCTTTCCAGATGAGCAGCTGCTCGCAACTACTTTGGAAGATGCGCCATGGTATGCAGATTTTGCAAACTACTTGGCCTGCGGTATAGTTCCATATGACCTTTTATTTGACCAAAAGAAAAAGCTCTTTTTTGATTGCCGCATGTATTATTGGGACGAGCCTCATTTGTTTAGAATATGTGTTGATAATATTATCCGGAGGTGGGTCCCTGATATAGAATAATTTTCAATTTTGCAGGCTTGTCACACATCAGCATACAGAGGACATTATGGAGGGGTCGGGACAGCTGCGAAAGTGCTAGAGGCCAGATTCTTTTGGCCAACTATGTTTAGAGATGCACTCCTTAGGGTCAAGGGCTGCAATGAATGCCAGCAGAGGGGAAACATTTCCCGTCGCCATGACATGTCATTGAACCTGATTTAAGAGGTAGAGATGTTTGATGTTTGGGGAATTGACTTTATGGGTCCGTTTGTCAGCTCATTTGGCAATAAGTACATCCTTGTTGTTGTGGACTATGTGTCTAAATAGGTAGAGGCTGCAGCGTGGCCACTAATGATGCAAGAGTGGTGGTAGGATTTCTGAAAAAGAACATATTCACAAGGTTTGGGACACCAAGAGCGATCATCGGTGATGGGGGCAATCACTTTTGTAATAGAGCCTTAGAGAAACTACTAGCAAAATATGATGTAGTCCACAAGGTGGCCACCCCTTACCATCAGCAAACAAGTGGGCATGTTGGAGTGTCCAACGGGGAGATAAAAATTATACTAACCAAGACGGTGAATGCCACACGAGCTGATTGGGCAAAGAAGCTTGATGACGCACTTTGGGCTTACAAAACTGCGTTGAAAACACCAATAGGTATGTCGCCATACAAGTTGGTATTTGGGAACCTGTCACTTGCATGTCGAGCTAGAACATCGAGCTTGGTGTGCACTAAAGCAATTGAACATGGATCATGACGTAGCTAGACAAAATCGACTGACAGAGTTGCATGAGCTGGGAGAATTTAAATCTCAAGCCTTTGAAAGCATGAGGCTATACAAGGAAAGAATGAAGAAGATGTATGATAAAGACATTGTGGACAAGGATTTCACACCCGGTGATAAGGTATTACTGTATAATTCAAGATTGAGATTGTTTCCGGGTAAGTTAAAGTCCCGATGATCAGGACCATTTAGAGTGGTACAAATGTTCCCATCTAGAGATGTGGAGATAACAAGTGAGAACGGCACCAACACCTTCGAGGTTAATGGGCAAAGACTTAAAATGTATGTGGGAGTGGATGGACCGAAAGTGTTATTTGTAGTACTTCTCGATGAACCAAAAAGGTTGAGCAATTCTTAATTGCGCTCATACTGCATCGTGCTGCAACATTAAATCATGCGCTTCATGTGAGGCAACCTACGATAGTATAATTTCTAACATATTGTATATATGCAGGCTAGTGCGGAGGACTTTGCATAACGAGCCTGGCATAACATGGGTAATGTAGGCATTAAAATAGGAAAAAATAGTGCCTAAGGGGCAAAACAACGAAAAGAACCCAAAATTGGTATCCAAGAACAGGCCCAGACCGCGGTCACGGCATAACCGCGGTAGGAACGTGGTCATAGATCCCCTCTGATG
The DNA here is from genome assembly GCA_034376525.1 of Nicotiana benthamiana. Lineage (NCBI taxonomy): Eukaryota > Viridiplantae > Streptophyta > Magnoliopsida > Solanales > Solanaceae > Nicotiana > Nicotiana benthamiana. Next base: position 22,626,554 of record CM067324.1, on the reverse strand, counting down.
AAGGCTCACCACGGTCATAGCGTAATCGCGGTAGGACCACGATAGGTCATAGCAGGCCGAGGTATATCTGCAGAAATGTTTTATTTTTTCCTCTGTTTTACTCCTTTAATTAACCTAACCTAACCCCACCCTCCCCATAACACCCGCCCATTCTCTCCTCTTCTCTCCACTTCTCTCATCTTCTCTCCTCTTTCTTCTTTCTTCTTCTTCCCAAAACCCAAAACCCCCATTTTGATTCCTTCTTCCTCTTCCTTTCCTCCAACCAAACCCACCACCCACTTGACCCATACACAACTTTCTCTTCTCCCATACATAACTCCCTTGCCAAAACCACCCCTACCTCTCAAAAACCCCCCTAAATATGTCTCTCTCTTTTTCCCCCCCAAGATTCCGCTGTAATTTTCAAGTACTATGAGCGTAGGAACACGGAAAGCACTTCCGAATTGCCGACGCATGATGTCACCCGGTTCGAGTCACATGAGGCAGAGGACTGGTTTCATGCTAAAGCTACAAAAAGCTTTATCCCTTAAATTGCCATTGATAGGGCTGCTCTCCGTGTAGAAAAACCGGACATGTACGAGGAAATCAGACGGAGGGGGATGGAGTTCTTGTTCGAGGAACCTAAAACGGCCAACCCAATGATGGTGCGGGAGTTCTTTGCGAACTGCCCTGAACATATGTGTCGTTCTGTGATTGTCTGGGGCAAAGTGGTAGATGCCTCATTACTGAAGATTCGCCAGGTCTTGCAGCCGCCTCAGTTCATTGGTGAAACTGATTATTGCAACACAACTCCCCAGTGGTCGATTAGGACACTCCTATTGAAACAATATGCTTAGGGGGACGGTTAGTCTTGATACATAAGTATATGACCCTTCATTCCAGGTCGTTCATATGGGAGGCTAAGTGCTCGTTCACCATTATTTGCAGCAGGTTGGTTCACCATTATTTGAAGCAGGTTATTTCCCACGGGCAACACGTCAGATGTGAACAACTTGCGGGCTCTATTGGTTTGGTGCTTAGTAACCAAGAAGGACTTTGATGTAGCGAAATTCATTGGAGATGAAATGTTCCTTTGGTCACCTCTGATGTCTAAGGGGTTTTACTTCCCCTCACTTGTGAGGAGGTTATGTTTGATGCTGATGTCCCAGCCAGTCATACGGATGGAACTTTAGCCACAAGAGCAACATTCAGAGCTGCGAAGATCACGGTGGGTAGAGATACACCCACACCCATTGAGCTTGACAACGACGATGATACCCCAGCACCCATGGCACCACCTAGGAGATCTTATGATGTAGCGGGATCCTCTCGGCGACCCCAGACTAGAGAAAGGTTCTCTAGATCATACTCCAGCCAATCCAGGTTGCCCTCTTTGAAGGAAGAGGTGGCAGAACTTCACACATTGGTAGATGGCATGTATGTACGTTTGGGATGCCATGTCTAGACGGCAGGCCATGTCTGAGAGCCGGATGATGGCTTGGTTCCGCGCTATAGGAAGTCCTTGTAAAATGGACCTCAACACCGTCTCCGACTCTGAGTCAGGACCAGGGAAGTTTTCTCACCCTTCTACACTTTATTTGTTTTATGACATGGGACATGCGATATTCTTTTTGTGTGGGGTGGGAGACTTGATTTGGTGTTGTGTATTGTTAGTGTATATATACATTAAGCATGTTGTTGTTATGTGCCTCTATTTTTATGCATAATTATTTGTACTTATCTTATACGTCACCAACTTGGCCCAATGACAAACACTTGTCGACGGGTTTCTTGAGAGCTAAGGTCGGATAAACAAAATCTAGAAAATATAGGAGACTCTTCTTGACGACAAACCACTTAGACAGTATTCTTGAGGGAAGAAGTCTAATAAAAAAGCCAAAAGAAGATCTTTTTATTTTATTTTGTTTTTAGGTACTGTAGTAATTCCTCCTTGGTTTTTCTTTTGACCACAGTTCTTTTTCAAGAGTTTTTCTTGAACCGAGTTAGGTAGATTTTTCTTTAATATTTTTAGGGCCCTTAGGACTCTCTTGTGCTAAGATGGCTGAGGGCAAGAATGCATCCCGTAGTGTATAACATGCAAATAACTAAAACAAACTTGAGGGTGCGACGTCTAGGCTCACTTGTAGACTCTTAATCTTATGCCTTAATTTTTCACACCTTGTCTTACTTGAACGCTCACGTGAGTGTGTTGAAAAACTAATTCGGAATGAGTTACATGCCAAGTGTGTGTGAGGTAATACATGTATTCTATGCTTGCATGTGATACCTAGCCATGTGTGTGTACAAAGCGAAATAGAAGTTGTTTGGTCTTAGAGATGATTTAGGCATTTCTTTGTGCAACATATATAATTATGAATCCACCTATACATATTACCATAGTTACCCCTTCGAGCCTAAAGCTTGTTTATTTGATAGCCTTACAATAACCTACATCCATGTGTCTGAATAGTTTGACTTTTTGAATCTTTACCTCCTAGAAGCACTTGAATCGTTAAAGATCATGTAAAAGTCAAAGTGTAGAGTGGTAATGGAGTGAGAAAAGAAAAATCAGGAAAATACTTGAATGGTGCAATGATTCTTAAAAAAAAATTTGAATAATAGAAGAATGACCTTGTAAATAGGTGGTCCAAAAATATTGAATGGCAAGAAAAAAATCTAGTTGCATCTAGGAAAAGTGGGGTAGCTTATGAAACAAGTGTGGAAGAATGACTAGGCTGAACATCGAAATTGGAATAAGGGGAACTATTGTATTAAAAGTGCTTAGGGAGGTTAGTCACTATAACAACCAAATGAAGCCCTATTGATCTTATATTGAACAACTCGAATAGTAGAGTATTACACTAAAGGTAAGCTTATGGTGTATCTGTGTGGCATGTGAATATTCTTTGCTGAGAATGAGTGAATTCGTTCTATCTATAGTTCTTTGTTGTTTGATTTTATGTGTGTGGAACTTCTCTAAAAAATGTGATGTGAGGGCGTTTAACTCGGGAAGAAAAAGCAAGTCTTCACCTCTGTTTAGACTACATAGAGTAAGCACGGGCGTGGCGTGGAATTAGAGTTTTCACCTGAGGTGTGGCTCTTGCACTACTTAGGTTGTTCTTTCATAATGGCAGGTGTGACATAAACAGGGTAATGCTATCAAACGATTAGTCCTAGAAGTGTGGTTCAACTTGATCGAGGACGAGCAAAGATTTAAGTGAGGGGTGTTGATGATAGATAAATTAGACTATAATTAGGCCTTAAAGAACCACATTTTTGTATAGCTTTTAAGGTAAAAGGTGATAACAAAATGCTCTGATTAATGATTTCATGCTTCGCAGGTTATATCCAATAAAAAGATCCATGGAGTACTTTTGGGATCAATTACGGAGAAAAGAAAGCAAGTCATACAATATCCACAAAGTGCACCAAGCGAAGGGACAAAACCAGAACTGAAGCTGGTATGCCGCTGTCCGGGCGTAACCGCGGTAGGACCGCGACAGAACACTACTGCAGATTCTGAAGGCCACTCTGGCCGCGATCTTAGCGTAACCGCGGTAGGACCACAGCATGCCGCATAAACTTTAGGGACCAAAGTGAAAAAATACAGGATTTTAAGCCCTAAGCCCTATATTAAATGAAGAAAGCCGGCCAAGAAGGAGGAGAATGATTTTGGAAGTGAAAAACATCAGAAGGAAGGGTAAGAGGAAAGGAGGATCATTGGGCATCAATCTTTAATCTTCTTCTTTGTTCTTTTACATTTGAATATGAATTCTTTTGTGATTTTTGTTATTTTCATGAGTAGCTAACTTTTCTAATCTAACGTTTTGGTGGAACCCGTTGGGGATGAATTTATTGTCATGTTAATATAGTTTTGATTGCTTGTTAATCTCTATTTGTTCAACTACATTCTTGTTGTAGTTGATTGAAGGGCCCTTAATTAGCCGTGCCTATTTATTGTGTATCTACTTGAGAGAGAGTTAAGGCTGTATCCGATTCCGGTTCTGGGTCTATCTGGGTCTGGCGGTTCCGGTTCTGACGGTTCCGGTTCTGGCGGTTCCGGTTCTGGCTGTTCCGGAGCCGGAACCGCTACCATACGGTTCCGGAACCATACGGTCCCGGTTCTGGCGGTTCCGGAACCGCAGTTCTGGCGGTTCCGGAATCGCAGTTCTGGCGGTTCCGGGCGGTTCCGGGCGGTTCTGATTTTTTTTTTATTTATTTAAAAATCGATATGTTGTATAGTACTCATTTAGTATATTGAAGAATATATTTTATATGGTTTAGTATGATATCAGTTTAATATATATTGTGTATGATAATTAGTATATATTGTGTACAAGTAGTGTATATTTTGTATATAAGTAGTATATATTGTATTTAAGTAGAATATATTGTGTATAAATAGTGTATATTGTGTTGTTACAAATTCGAAGAAGAAAAAAGACCGAAATTAAAAAAAAATTTAAAAAATTACCGTTGGAACCGTTTAGAACCGTTTGGAACCGTTTAGAACCGTTTGGAACCGTTTAGAACCGTTTGGAACCGATTGGAACCGTGAACCGTTTGAAAATTATTAAATTTTTTTTTTAACGGGAACCGTTTGGAACCGCGGTTCCGGTTCCGGTTCTGGGGGTTCCAGTTCCGCGGTTCCGACGGGTAGAACCGAACTGGAACCGCGGAACCGGAACCGCCAGAACCTGAACCGCGGAACCGAAACCGCCGGAACCGCCAGAACCGCGGTTCCGGTTCCGGTTCCGGTTCGGAACCGTTACGTGTACAGCCTTAGAGAGAGTGTATATTTAAGTAGTTGTTTGAACAACATCACTACCGGAGTATAGACGAGAGTCATAACCGAGGGTTTAGAGGTTGGATTAAAGATAACGATACCTCAGGTGCAATCTAAGTGAACTATAATGCGAATCTAGCTAGCGTAGGTTGAGAGAGTGCGTCTAGTAAATTATGATAATTACTTGAGAGAGATTTATGATAGCTGGAAAGTTCATGATTGATAGTGGCAACTAAGTCAATGCTATAAGAAACATACAACCAAGGAAATCAACAACGGGGGAAACCATTACCTTAGACCTATTCCAATTGTTTACAAATCAAGCATAGTTAATTTTTGGCTGTTTATTTACTTTCAATTTTAGTTGTTAGAATTACCATCAACTGTTATTTACAACGTTTGGGGAAGTTGATTCCATAGAATTTAGTAAGTCCAACAAAAGTAATTGACAGGTTAAGTCCCTATGGGTTCGACCCTGGGCATAAATACTCAAATTATATTTGCAACACCCACATAGACTTTTGTGAGACACAGTTGAGCGTGATCAATGGACACAAAGTCCCTTTGCACCTTAAGTTGACCTCTTCGTGGGTTTTTTCTAAAAAGGAACTATAACTTTCCAATCTTAAGGTGGACATATAAGTCTTTTTGCACCTTAAGTTGGCCTCTTTGTGGGTTTGTCCTTAAAAGGAACTATAATTTTCCAATCTTAAGATGGACACGTGAGTCCCTTTACACCGTAGGTTGGCCTCGCCGATAGTTTGGGCTACATTGAGAGTAACCTCTCCAAGAATCGGGCCATTTTGACAGTAATCTCTCCAAGAATTTGGTCATTCTGAGAGTGATCTCTCCAAGAATTGGGCAATATTGAGAGTAATCTCTCAAAGAATGAGGCCATTTTGAGAGTAATCTCTCTAAGAATTGGACCAAATTGAGAGTAATCTCTCCAAGAATCGGACCATGAAAGTAATCTCTCCGATATTCGGTCAAGGATGAATAATCATCCCCGCACATCCTAAGACCGTCTTCTTCATGTGTGGATTATCTTGTTGAACAAGAATATATTTTTATCGCTTGACCTAAAAAAAAGGACAACAAAGGAAGAAGAATTTACCATAATAGTGAGTGCTCCCTACCGTAGCTTGCGAACGTTGCAATTGATGTCAACTGAAGGAAAATCATGTCCTATTTATAGAGCCTCCAAAATGCTATTTGATGGATTATTAGCGATTTGAGAGTATTACTTATCAGAGTCCAAAATGAACATGTCCTCTAAACTAATTTGGAGACGTACAGATTATGGCAAAATTGGATAATGACAGACGTGGTAAAGGGGCAATGAAGAATTCAGAGTAGCGGAAGTCTATTCGAATTAGAAAAAAACAGGAAAGTAAATTACTATTGAAAGCTCACGTGATTATTCTTTTGGGGTTACTAGTCTTGTAAGGTTTAGCTCTTTTAAAATTGGAAGTATAAAAGACGAAACCAAATAAATAAATGATGTATTTTAGACAAGAAATACATGTGATTCTTACGTGTGTCTCCAAATAGATGCTTATATGACACTTTCTAATTTCTAAGATTGTATTGTATCATAGATGGATTGTATGAAACTTTGCACCAATAAAGGATATATGTTTTAGATAAACATGGTAATCATCCAAATGATTAAAAAAGTCTGCAAGTCCATGGGTGTTTGGCGTGATGTTATTGTACGAAGGTAAATAAATGATATCCTACCAATGTAAGATATATGGATTTATATCTAGATATATGGACTTATATCTACACACATATGAACAATATATGGATAATTATATGTTATGTGCTATCTTTTGGTTTGGCCTAATTATGTGGTCTTATGGACATTATGTTAAGGGGGCCAATGTGTTGTCATACTAAAGTGTAGGACTAATGTGTAGATTCCCAAAAGGGTAACCTTAGTTTATGATGGCCTAACTAAGGTTACAAATGTAACTATGGTTACATGAATGCTTGTGACTCTTGAGTTTTGTAACTCTTGCAAGACATAACTCAAGACATAACTTTTGTCTTGTAACTCTTGTCTCTTGGGTTATGTAACTCCTAGAGTTATAAAGTGGGGTTATGGTTCCCATTCTTTAGCAAGACAAGTTCTTCTTCTTCCCATTGAAATAAGAACCATATTGTCCATTGTCTTGCAAATAGGGTGGAAAACCATAAGCCAAATTTGATCATTGTCATATTATTGTTATTGTGTAACAATTCTCATATTGTTAAATCTTGTGGATTCATTCTTGTGGTAACATACAAACTTCACGAAACTTGAAGAAATGATCAAGAGGTTTAAAAGGAATCAAGGACAATAATCAAAGGTGGTTCATAAAATTCCACACATATGGATTCAGGTTAGCTTCCGCTCATGTAGTTGTAATTCCGATTATTCAATATGAAGGTTGTTGTTTTTAGTAGGAATCATAATCCTAACAATTGGTATCAGAGCCACCCTTCATTTTGGATAATTGGATGATCATAAGGTTCATGTTATGTTAGAAATCATGTTTAAGTTTAATTAGAATTTTGTTTATAAAATTCTACCATGAAATAGCATGATCTTATGATTGTTATGTTTTAATGTATTTGATGTTAAAACGTTGTATGTTTCAGCATGATTTTAGTTGGTTAACAACATGTTTTTTATGTTTAAAATCCATGTTGAAAATCATGTGTTATTCTGGAAATTATTTTTTGGTCACTGCCAGTCAGACAATCAATTGTTCCCTTAAACAATCGATTGTCTGAGACGTTAAATATTCTGGCAGTTTTTTTGGAACACCAGACAATCGATTGTTATAGTCTGACAATCGATTGTTCTCGTCCAGTGAGTTGAAACGTTTTTTAATAACACCATACAATCGATTATCTATTGTAGACAATCGATTGTGATGGTCCAGAAACTGAATTTTTTATCAAAACCAAAACAATCGATTGTCTGGTTTTGACAATCGATTGTCATGGTCCAGTAACTTAAAAAATTTTCATAAAACCACAACAATCGATTGTTTGGTTTTGACAATCAATTGTGGATGGTCCAGTAACTTAAAAACTTTTTCAGAAAACCAAACAATCGATTGTCTGGTTTTGACAATCGATTGTGTTGGTCCAGTAAGGTTAAAAACGTTTCAACTCTCTTAAGTTTCAGTAAATATTAATTGTTTTAAAGTCCATCAATTCTTTTAATATATTTAGAATTGTCCTATCATGTAAACAACGATTAATATTCAAGTGTTACATATCAAAATATGTAACACATTAAGTTGAGATTCATAAAATGGCTTAAGGAACTAAAGTTTATAGCATCTAATATTTTAGTTATTCAATTGAAGCACTATGTTGCCAAAATAACCTCTATTGTGTAGATTGATTAATTTTAAAATATAAGATGACTGTGGATGTTAGTCTTCCATGCGTTTAACACCGGCCCAAAGGAAGGTGTTATTTGGCAGGAATTCGAACATTCTTGTGGTGGTAAATATGAGACGATTATTTGGTTTTCCATGTGAATATTAAATCGGCCCAAAGGAAGGTTTAATATTTGACAGGAGTTTATTATCTATGTTTGATCACTACACCAAGAGTACCACTTACAAGTTGTTTTTCTGTCCAAAGACTAAAATCAATGTTGTGCTAGGTATCTTGTAATGGGAATTGCCTAATTTTGAATCTATAAAGTTAAAGTTCAAGTTTTTGTAAGCATGTATTCAGTAATCCTTTTGTTCTATTTTCAGTAAATTCTTCTGCTTCTACGATCTCTGCCAACATCAATAGCATCCCTGTGCTTAACGGCACTAACTTTAAGGAATGGAAAGAGAACGTCATGATCGTTCTCGGTTGCATGGATCTTGACTTAGCACTTCGGACCGAGCAACCTACTCCTCTTGAGGATACATCCTCTCCTGATGACAGGAGGGTGATGGAGAAGTGGGAACGCTCGAATCGCATGAGTCTCATGATCATGAAGCGTGCAATCCCAGAATCATTCAGGGGCACTATGAATGATGAACCCAATGCCAAAGTTTTCCTTGAAAACCTCGAACAGCGTTTTATTCAAAACGAAAAGGCGGAAACAAGTACACTATTGAGTAAACTTGTTTCCATGAGGTATAAGGGCAAGGGAAACATTAGGGAGTACATTATAGAAACGTCTCATCTTGCTTCGAAACTTAAGTCACTCAAGCTGGATTTAACTGAGGAACTGCTTGTGTACTTTGTTTTTATATCTCTTCCTGCACACTTTAATCAGTTTAAGGTCAGTTACAACTGCCTGAAGGAGAAATGATATCTTAACGAGCTCATTTCACACTGTGTGCAAGAAGAGGAAAGGATAAAGCTAGATAAGACAGAAAGTGCTCATTTGGCATCCTCTTCTAAGGAAACTAAGAAGAGGAAGGGTAAGGAAGTTGCGGTTGCAAAGCCCAAGAATAAGCAACATAAGGAACCTAAGGTTGAAATCACTGCATTAGGTTGCTTCTTCTGTAAAGGGACTAATCATGTGAAGAAGGATTGTACCAAGTACCATGCCTGGCGTGCGAAAAAAGGTACACTTCTTTCTCTTGTTTGTTCTGAAGTTAATTTAATTTCAGTACCTAAGGATACTTGGTGGGTAGATTCTGCTGCTACTACTCACATAAGTATATCAATGCAGGGTTGCCTGAACTGCCGAAAACCAAATGATGGTGAAAGATACATCTATGTGGGTGACGGCAAGAAGGTGCCAGTTGAAGCTATTGGCAAATTTAGGCTGTTGTTTAAAACTGGTTTTCATTTAGATTTGGATGAGACTTTTATTGTACCGTCTTTTAGACGGAACTTAATTTCGGTTCCCCAATTGGACATATCGTGTTATAAATGTACATTTGGGGATAATAAAGTTAGTCTCTTTCAGTGTTCAAATCTTATTGGTACTGGTGTTTTATCAACATTTGATAGCTTATATTTGGTTGATACAATAACTTCAAATAAAGAAACTTTGCATACAAGTTTAAGTGGTACTAAAAGGAAATTAACTAATGAAAATTCTATATCACTCTGGCATAAACGTTTGGGTCACATATCCATTCAAAGAATTCAGAAACTCGTGTCAGATGGAATTCTTGATTCTCTTGATACCTCAAATTCGGAAATTTGTATTGAGTGTATCAGGGGAAAACAAACAAACAAGACTAGATTAGGTGCCAAGAGAGCTTCGGACGTCTTAGAATTGATACATACGGATATTTGCGGGCCATTTCCTACTCCTTATCGGAATGGTCAACAATACTTTATCACATTCATAGACGATTACTCTCGTTATGGGTACCTATATCTTATTCACGAAAAGTCCCAATCCATAGACGTGTTCAAATCATTTAAGGCTGAAGTTGAAAATCAACTAAGCAAAAGAATTAAATCCGTTAGATCTGACCGTGGTGGTGAATACTATGGTTGATATGATGGTTCCGGTGAACAACGTCCAGGGCCTTTTGCTAAATTCCTAGATGAGTGTGGGATCGTCCCTCAATATACTATGCCAGGAAGTCCTACGATGAATGGTGTAGCTGAGAGACGAAATAGGACCCTTAAGGATATGGTAAGAAGTATGATTTCTCGTACTTCTTTGCCAGACTCACTCTGGGGTGAAGCATTAAAAACTGCAACTTATATTCTAAATAGAGTTCCAACTAAAGCTACAATCAAAACCCCTTATGAACTTTGGACTGGGCATAAACCCAGTATTCGGCATTTACACATTTGGGGTTGTCCAGCTGAGGCAAGGCCTTATAGGCCGAATGAAAAGAAACTGGACGCTAAGACGGTTAGTAGCTATTTTGTTGGATACTCTGAAAAATCCAGGGGTTTTAAGTTTTATGATCCCACATCACGAACTATTTTTGAGACGGGAAATGTTAGGTTCTTTGAGGATATTGAGTTTGGGGGGTGGGGAGATAAAGTTGTTAGAGATTTTGTCTTTGAGGAAGAACATGTGTCTTTCCCTCAAATTGTTGATCTTGGTCTTACTGACTCGGATCACACAACTCCGGTTCAAGACAATCTCGAAAATCTCCCCCATCAGGAACCTGATATAACTAATGAAAATCAAACTCAACAACCTCAAGTAACTAAAATGCCATTAAGGAGATCCACTAGAGAGAGGAGAAATGCAATTTCGGATGATTATTATGTATTTCTCCAAGAACAAGAAAGTGATATTGGACTTGAGGAAGATGATCCAATCAACTTCCGTCAAGTCATTAAGTGTTCTAACTCTCAAAAGTGGATTGATGCCATGAATGATGAGATGAAGTCTATGAGCGATAATGACGTTTGTGAGCTTGTTACGTTGCCCGAAGGTACGAAACCTATTGGTTGTAAATGGATTTTTAAAACCAAAAGGGATTCAGGGGGCAATGTTATTAAGTACAAAGCTCGTCTTGTCGCAAAAGGCTACACTCAGAAAGAAGGCATTGATTATAAAGAGACTTTCTCTCCAGTTTCATCGAAAGACTCTTTCAGGACTATAATGGCATTAGTAGCACATTTTGATCTTGAGCTTCATCAAATGGATGTTAAGACTGCTTTTCTCAATGGTGACATTGAGGAAACAATTTATATGGTGCAACCTGAAAACTTTGTTTCGGATGAATCAGAGAAGAAGGTTTGCAAATTAAAGAAATCCATCTGTGGGCTCAAGCAAGCTTCTCGTCAATGGTATTATAAGTTTCATGCAGTCATTACATCTTTTGGTTTTGACCGAATATTGCTGATGACTGTATATACCATAAGTTCAGTGGGAGTAAGTATATTTTTCTGGTTTTATATGTCGATGACATACTGCTTGCCTGTATCGATATAGCATTATTACTTGAAACTAAGAAATTTCTTTCAAAGAAATTTGAAATGAAAGATCTTGGTGAAGCTTCTTTTGTATTAGGAATTCAGATTCTAAGAGATCGCTCCAAAGGCGTTCTCGGTCTGTCACAAAAGGGCTATATCGATAAGGTTCTGAAAAGATTTGGCATGCAGGATTGTAAACCAGGCGACACCCCTGTTGCTAAGGGAGACAAATTTAGTCTCAAACAGTGCCCAAACAATTCTTATGAAATTTCGGAAATGCAGAAGACACCTTATGCTTCGGCGGTAGGTAGTCTGATGTATGCTCAGGTATGTACACGACCTGATATAGCATACATTGTTGGGATGTTAGGCAGATATCTAAGCAATCCGGGAATGGACCATTGGAAGGCAGCCAAACGGGTCATGAGGTACTTACAGAGAACAAAGGATTACATGCTTACATACCGGAAATAGGACCAGCTTGAGATCATTGGGTATACCGATTCCGATTTTGCTGGATGTCAGGATAGTTTGAAGTCTACTTCAGGCTATATTTACATGCTTGCGGGTGGTGCTATCTCTTGGAGAAGCATTAAGCAAACTCTTACAGCCACTTCTACCATGGAAGCGGAGTTTATGGCATGTTATGAAGCATCCAATGAGGCATTATGCTGCGGAATTTTGTTGGTGGACTGCGTATTGTTGATACTATTCAGAAGCCTCTTAGGCTATTATGTGACAACAGATCAGCAATCCTTTATGCTAATAACAACAGTAGTTTGACGAAAGCAAAACATATGGACGTCAAATTTCGGGTTGTTAAAGAAAGAGTACAAAATGGACAATTGTGCATTGAGTACATTAGTACAAACTCCATGCTTGCGGATCCGCTAACTAAGGGATTGGCACCAAAAGTATTTCATGAGCATATTGCTTGTATGGGTGTCAAATCAGATAAGGATTATGTATTTTAGTGGGAGTTTGTATTGCACATTTATGTAATTGTTCATTATATTCAGAAATTCAGTAATTCAGTTATATCTGCAGATATTCAGTTTTAAAGTTTTTGTACTCTTACAGTTCATGTTTGATCTCAATAAAGAGAACCAGTTGGAAATAGACATTCTATTGACCACACTTTATGTTATTTCCATGCTACATACCTACACTTGATCCATGTCATTGGTTATATTGATATACGTGATCTATGATTGGTTCTAGTTACGAATGAGTAACGACGAGCACTTAGTTCCTATGTTGGTATGATTGATGGACCGGATTGTTCATGACAATTTTATTGTGATAGCAATTTTGTGCACCTAAGGTTTGTAACATATAATATTAAGGTTTGTACATATGTATGTATATCTCGTCCAAGTGGGAGATTGTAAGATATATGGATTTATATCTACACACATATGAACAATATATGGATAATTATATGTTATGTGCTATCTTTTGGTTTGGCCTAATTATGTGGTCTTATGGACATTATATTAAGGGGGCCAATGTGTTGTCATACTAAAGTGTAGGACTAACATGCAGATACCCAAAAGGGTAACCTTAGTTATGATGGGCTAACTAAGGTTACAAATGTAACTATGGTTACATGAATGCTTGTGACTCTTGAGTTTTGTAACTCTTGCAAGACATAACTCAAGACATAACTTTTGTCTTGTAACTCTTGTCTCTTGGGTTATGTAACTCCTAGAGTTATAAAGTGGGATTATGGTTCCCATTCTTTAGCAAGACAAGTTCTTCTTCTTCCCATTGAATTAAGAACCATATTGTCCATTGTCTTGCAAATAGGGTGGAAAACCATAAGCCAAATTTGATCATTGTCATATTATTATTATTGTGTAACAATTCTCATATTGTTAAATCTTGTGGATTCATTCTTGTGGTAACATACAAACTTCACGAAACTTGAAGAAAGGATCAAGAGGTTTAAAAGGAATCAAGGACAATTATCAAAGGTGGTTCATAAAATTCCACACATATGGATTCAGGTTAGCTTCCGCTCATGTAGTTGTAATTCCGATTATTCAATATGAAGGTTGTTGTTTTTAGTAGGAATCATAATCCTAACAACCAATACTTCAACCCTTGCCTCAATTTCAATAAAATTATCTAGGCAAGCGTTGAAGTAGGGGGCATTTGCAAGCGTATAGATTTTATTGGAATTAAATTCGTAAAGTAATTGAGACCATATTTTAAATTTAAGATATATTAATCCAAATAAATATATGGGCTAACATAATTGATTTAGTTATATAAGTCCAATATAAATGAATTAAATAAATAAGTCATAGTCCATTGGGCTAGCCCATTTAATTTGGCTAAAGTGATGAGCCAATTTCATTAAGTCTAAGATGTCATCTTCCTAGAGGCCCCAGTTTGGTGCCGCATGTCAAATGACGTGGCACGCCAAGTCAAGCGGAAGAGCCAATAGGACTATGTCACGTGTCAAAATGACAAGGCATGCCCAGTCACACTGAAAGGCCAATTAAATAGCGTCACGTGCGCAAGTGACATGTTCTGGCCAATCAAATGCGGTCATGTCACACTTCGATTTGATTAGTCGTAAAGAGTTTGTTCTTATCATAACTCTTCCCTTCCACAACTATAAATATGGGTCTTCATAACTCAGAAAAGACCAGAAGTTATAACAAGAAGCAAGAGAGAGTCCGTGGATCAAACATCGCAAATTCCTCCACAAGTTTCAAGCTTCAAGTACAAATTCAAGAAATCAAGTTCAAGCTCAAGAGCGAAGATCAAAACAAGTTCAAACTCAAGAACGAAGACCAAATCAAGTTCAAGTCCAAGCAATCAAGCTCAAGCTCAAGAAAAAGATTATCGTTCGTAGCAACAAATATAGATTCAAGATCAAGGTCAAAGGCACTTGAATTTATTTCTATCAGAAAGAAGAATCAGAGGATTCATAGAAATTGTAACACTCAAATATTCGAAATAAAAATACTACAATTGTTATGATAGTTTCGGTTCTGATTTTATTTTCTCGACACAAATTTATTGTCTACAACACACTTTTATAAGGTTGAATGTGTAAAAGATTGCCCGTAGTCGAAAGGTGTATAACAAGGATTTGAGTACAAGATTAATGAGTAAATTATATATTTGGCCTATTTATATAATTTATCTTGTCATATGTAGCACGACCTTAAATTTCTAGTAAATTTCACTACTAAGCTTTCATAGTATCACACTAAAAAAAAGAAACCAAAGGAAATGCTTTCAAAATAATTGTACCATTCTGTTAAATTTACTTTTTCGTCTTGAACAAAACGTCATTGGACCTCACTTTTAATGATTTTACGTTAAAAGTAGCACGGTATAGTCAGTTTCGGATTGTTCATTCAAAAAAAGTCATCGTTTATCAAATCAATAAAAAATAATCACTATTTTATTACAATAAAGACTGGTCCAATATAATATACTGGAGCTCGGTGCACATGCGTATCAACTCCAACATATTATACTGGATCGATATACTTTGTTGACTCCAGTATAATATATTGGAGACTGAAGCACCGGTGCTCCAAAATCCAGTATATAATACTGGAGTTCCTGCAACTCCATCATATTATGCTGGAGCTCCAACATACTTATCATGGAACTCCATCATATTATGCTTGAGCTCCAGCATATTTATCCTGGAGCTCCATCATATTATGCTGGAGCTCCAACATAATTATTCTGGAACTCCAGTATAATATGTTGGAGTTCAAGTATACTTATACTGGAACTCCAGCATAATATATTGGAGTATTTTTCGGGTTTTGAACAGTGTTTGCGCTCAGATTTATTTTTATATGAAAAGTGGCTAAATTTTGATTACTTTTGAAATTGGGCTATTCTTGAATGACCAATTGTAAATGTGGCTCTTTTTGAATTTCTCCCGATTTTACGGGAGAAACGTTAAAAATAGCCACAATTTCAAAAGTAATCGAAATTTAGCCACTTTTCATGTAAAGATAAATCTGAACGAAAATAATATTCAAAATCGGAAAGATACTTTATCATAATATACTGGGGTTTGGAGCACTGGTGCTCCAGTACACAGGTGCACCAGACTCTAGTATATTATGCTGGATCAGTCTCTGTTGCAATAAAATAGTGGCTATTTTTCAATAACTTACAAATGCGGACTATTTTAAAATAACCCGTCCGAAAACTGACTAGATCGTACTATTTTAATATTTTTTAACAAACCCCAAAAAGCAAAAAGGGTAAATAAAGATTTTAGAGTACCTCAAATTAGGAAAGGAAACGAAATATCCAATGTCCTTAAACAATTTTCCCAAAGAAGAGGGGTGGTCGAGATTTTAAGAACTAAAGAGGTAGGAGAATTATATACGAAATTAACCAAGTATACCAAAACAGAGGAAATTAGCATTCATCAGTTCTTCCCTCTTATTCCTTACGTTCAATTCAGCATATCAGTGCTCCCAACGGCATTTGTCGCTTTCCTCTGGCGTGTCCTTTTCTCTTTCTTGCATATATAGAAACAGATACCAGGTACTTCATTCCCTCTTTGTTGTAATCTAAAGGAGTTCTGTATAAACTACAAGCCCTAGTCCCATTTCATCCGTCTTTCCTTAGAATTCTAACTCACATTTTAGTTTGTGTTTGATTTCACGGCGTTAAAGTTTAAAGGTTTTTGGGTGCTTTCCACTACTTTCTTTTTATATCCTGTTTGGACTGGAAATAAAGAAGATTACCGTTCGCCTGAATTTTGTGGAGGACCAAACGTGTCTATGTTTAATTTTATTCAACTCAGTTCATTCTTCCTCTTTTTAAGTTTAGGACTTTTGACTGGATGTTGTCTAAGGGTTGATCTCTGTGTATTTTTTCCCCCTCCTTACTCCTTTGTTTGATTTCATCAAAAACTGAGATTCATATAGCCCGAATTTTAGAAGAGAAGTAAACATTACTATGTTTTGCTTAATTCAATTGATTTTCATGCCATTTGGTTTGTTTTGGGTGTGATAGAAACTTTATTGTTAATGATAAAAACTAATTTCATTCTTTTGTTTTCCTTTGTTGCTGTTGTTATTATTTTTATTGGTAGAAGATTGAATGTATAGATTTTTTTGGGTGGCCTCCTCATCCTCTGCTTGAATGCAGAAAATGGCTAGCTTGGTGGAGAGGCTTCGTGTGCGATCAGATCGCAGACCTGTTTACAATTTAGATGAGTCTGATGAAGAAGCTGATCAGAAGCCAGGAAAGTCTGGGACTAAGAAGCAGGAATATGAGAAAATTGTTCGATCTGATGCGGTAAATTGCTTGTAGATTGGGGATTGTTTAATTCTTTTACCATTTCTTTACTTGGCATTTCCGAAGCAGGGTTTTTTCTTTGGACGGTACAAGTAATTTCATTGCATCTACAAGACTACAACTGTGAATTTCATTTAGAAGTTTCTGTTGTATATTGGATCGTTATTGCTAATTCTTTTACCATCTCTTTCCTTTACTTTTTTCCTCCATAGAGCTCTTCAAGCTAACATTACTATTAATCTTTTGCGTCTATGTGTGGGAATCATGTTCAGAAATCTATTTTCAGCTTTAAAATATGACTTAGAGACTAGACACGACTTCGGCTTTAGCTTGTTCATCATGGGGAAAGTTGTACCTTTTGCTATGTCTGCTGACTTAATCATAGCTAACTTAATCCAGCTTGGTGTGTGTGCTAGTCGGAAGATAAATACATGTTTATACTGTTTTCTTGAAATTGTTAGAATGGCAACACCGGAGTCAAGATCAGTTACAAACTTTAGTAATTGAATATGCTTGTTCCTCTGTTTCATGGTGTCTGTAAAAGACTTGTGATTGTAGACTGTGGTTGCATCCTTTTTTTAATCGGATGTCCCCGAAGGGGCTTGGTTGGTTCCTTTCAGATTTGTTGAATTCCTTCTAAGTGTAACTGTTGCACCTTATCTTCTATTAGGTACGTGTCTTTAGGGATTGGCATCGGTCGGTTCGGTTCCGTTATTAATATTATCGGTTTAGTATATCGGTTATCGGTTTGCAAATTTGATAAACAGATAACTGAACCAATAAGATATCGGTTATCGGGTATCGGTTATCGATCATTATCGGTTACCCGATAAGATAACTCTATCTAGAGTTAAGCAAAAAAGAAAAGGTAATTCACTGGAGTTAAGCAAAAAAGAGAAGAATTCACATATAGTATACTAAAGACTTATGCTAGGAGTAACTAGTAAGGTCTATGAGGAATGAAGATGAAGCAACTGAAAAATGGGATTGAGAAAGAATAAACTCAAGCCCTAACATTTGTATATACTTAAGGGTAAATTCATTATTTTATTAATTCTTATTGCGCTATCGGTTAACCCATTAACAAAATTGGCAAACCGAGGCCCGAACAGATAACCCAATAGTAAAAAAATTCTAGATCACCCGATATTGATAACCCAATAAATAATTAACGGTTTGGGTTATCGATTTACCCGATATATGGCCAACCCGATGTGTCTTTGCTGGTGCCTTCTTATTTTCTGTAGAAGGATATGTAGTAAAGGAGAATGCATCACATGCTTGCAGTAGGAATAACCAATCATCCTATCTAGCATCATAGCATTCTCCAAGATGAAGAGTTAGGATCACTGTTTCTTATTATATACCCGATGACTTTCATGAAGAGGACTGATTTTGAGGACAATCACGGTTAGGAGCGGCAAATGGGTGGGGTCGGGTCGGGTTGGATACGGTTCGGGTTAAAAGCGGGTAATGAAAAATGGATCAATTATCCACCCCGACCCATATTTAATATGGATAAAAAAGGGTTAACCGGCGGATAATATGGGTTACCTATATTATCCATGGCTTCTTGTATATGATCACTTTTGGGAGAATTTTTAGTCTCTCTAACTTGAAGAACTCCCAATTTGAGGCTTTACAAATATAGAAGTTAGACTCATTGGTTATCCATTGGTTACTCATTGGTTATCCATTTTCTAAATGGATAATATGGTTCTTATCCATATTTGACCCGTTTTTAAAAAGTTCATCATCCAACCCATTTTCTAGTGGATAATATGGGTGGTTAACTGTTTTCTTTGAACCATTTTGCCACCCCTAATCACGGTCGGTCGAGCTAGTAAAAATTTGAACCATTTGAACATATATAGTCAAAAATGAAAGAACATGCATTCTTTCAAGGTCAATGGTTCATCTCAGCTCTGTCTGCTAATTTGGAAGATTGTATCGGTGATGGATCCATGTTTAATTTTGTTTCAACGGAGATATCTTGTAGCGTGCAACTATAAAATGGAAGACTAACTTTTGAAATGTCACAAGAACACAAGAAATGATATCTAACATACTTTAAAAGAAAGAAACCTACAGTTAATGTTTTTCTTTCTTTGACAGCGTGATTTAAGTGTGTGGTCATGAAAGGAAATTTATTACTCCCTCAGTTTCAATTTATGTAACGCTGTTTAACTTGGCCCGTGGTTTAAGAAAAAGAGGAAGATTTTTGAAAGTTTGTGGTCTTAAAAGCTTACAAGGTAAAGTTTTTGTGGGGCTTTCAATTTTTATGGTCTAAAAGCTTCTCATTTAGGCTAAATAGAAAGTTAAATTATTTCCAAGTATATAAATGTGTCATTTTTTTGAAACTGACTAATAAAAAAAGCGTGTCACCTGGAGTATATTTTTTATGTTATTTTGTCTCTACTAATTTTCTATAACTCTCATCCTTTGTTAGGATCCCTCAATATTCTATTCAAAGGGGCCGCTTTTTAATGATTAAACTATCTGAATGTAAATATTAAGATGTTGCATTTAGATATGAATACTGAGTGATTAAGTCTATTTGTTTTCTCAATTTCCAGAATGTTTATAAGTTATCTTTCTTATAAAATTAATTAAAATAAAATAAAATAATTTAAACATCATATCCACTAATTATTAGGTTGTAAGGTGGTGATTGGTAGTATTTGGTGGTGGTCACTAATGGTGGTGGTTGTTGTGTGGAAAGGGTGGTGACATTGATGGTTAGCAGTGGTGATGTTGGTGCTGGTGGTAGTGGCTGGTGCTGGTGGACGTGGTTGGTATGGTAGTGAATGGAAATGATGGCGGTTGGCAGTGGCGGCGATGGTTTTTGTGATGGTGGTGGTGGCTGTTTGATTGTGGTGGTTGCTGACTTGTGGCTGACAGTGGTGGTTAGTGGTGGCGGGTTGGTGTTTGTGGACAGAGTGGTGGTGAAATCATCTTCAAAAATCTTTGAATAGCTTCGTAATAAATTAAGACTTTGTAAGGTTGGAATGATTCAGTTCAATTCAAACCCATTTAGTGGTTAGATCTTAAAAACAAAAAAATGCACTTAATCATCTGAGGTACAAACAAGTTAAATTCAGTATCCATTAAGTGCAAACAAATGGAGCCTAAATGAAATTTTCTTTCACTAATTCCTTGAATTTATGTATTCATGAATTTGTATATTTATGTAACTAATCATGATTGAACATTGGTTTTGTTCTATCAATCAGATTAAAGTTTTTACAACAACTACATCAATATTTCAAATAATTCATGTGGGAGTTTTCAGTTTAACGCTGTGTCAAGCCAAATCATGATATGTTATTTGCAATAGTTTGATTATCAGCTATGAAAACCCTCTATTTGTTGGCAGTTCAGTCCGTTACTTAGTTCAATCACATGTAGTGGTTTTTAGGATAAATCAATGCTTTGTTGGGTTGGCAACAACAAAAAACAAACCTAGTGTAATCCCACAAGTGGGGTTTGGGGAGGGTAATGTGTACGCAGACCTTATCAGGATGTTTCTGATATATTCATTTTGATGGAGCATCTAGTCTTCATATGTGCTATAGCATAATCATACTGATAGTATGTCTTTTACAAATGAATAATAGTAACATAATGTTCTCATTTATTTGTAATTTCTGCTGAACCCAGCTTCATAGGTCAGATAGTAAAATATAAAGTGTTCTTAGCAGTTCTGTTGTAGAAAACTTCAGGAATGTGAAATTTTGTTAGCTCCTTAGTATTGGCCTGAACATATGTATTGGAGCTGACATTATTCCTTTTTGCTATAACTCTTTTGCAATTATTATGCGTCTTCTTGATGCCAGCAATGATATCGATTACTTCATCAAAAAAAAAAAACTTGAGGAATGTGAAACTAAAAAGCTGTATGTTTACAATACTTGTAAAAAACAATTAAGGGGTTTCACAAACTTAGGATGACCATTTCGGAATGTGATTAAACTGTTTACTGTTACTGCCTTCAAGAAAAGTTTGTTTGACCTCATAGTCTAAAGCTTTTTTATTAAAAAAAACTTACAGTCCAAAACTATTGCTTCAAAAGTTAGTGGTTTATATTATTTCTCTTCTGAAGATATAAAATTGCTTTTCTCTTGGCTCTTTGTTGTGAACCATGAAATGTCTTCTAAAGAAACTTCGGGTCATAGATTCTATACTTTAGAGCTGTAAATAAAGGCAGCAACAGAATTTGTTAGTATTTAGTCAAAGACATATCTGCTTTGCACGATAAGACTAAAGGTAGCTGTTTTGATTCGATCCAGACACAATCAAAAAGCAAATGGGCTTCTTGTTTAGTGCTAATAAAAGCCTAAAATGTACAAATTTCTACATGTGACTCACGCTACGTGAAACCTGTACTCAAATGTTTGTTTGTTGGAAAGTAAATTATAATAGCAAAGAAGCTTAGAGAATGATTGGGTACAGAACATGCAGCTATTACAGGTTCATTTAATCTCTGTACTTGGCAATTCTTAGATACAGTTTTAATCGCATATACTCGTTTTAATCGCTCTGGCGCATATGTTGAATAGTTGTTTTATGCTCTCTTGTTCATATATTGGTTTTTAGATTTGATTCCCCGTATGCTCTAGTATAGAGAAAGGTAGACTTCTTTTCTCTATACTAGTAAGAGAGATTGAACCTGCAAGCGCTAACCTAACAGAAAAAAACCTCCTCTAGGGAAATGGCCCCGATGCGTGTAATAGAGAATAGGCATGCTTGGCTTACTTGAATCTGCGTTGGGGATGGGATTGCCTACCTGTCTAGTTAGCTGGAATGAAAGCGTAAGGCAAGCCCAAGGGCTAGTAGTAAGGCATTGGGGATCGTAGACCACTAAGGAGAGAGGCCAGTCTTCCTACTCAGCATAGGACTTAGCTGGGAAGAGTTTCCCGCGCTACTTCCCAGTCCAATAGCGGTCTTTCCAGTAAAAGGAGGTCGTGTACCACAGTTCGAGTTAAAAAGAAGAAAGGGGCTGCGATAGAAAGAGAGGGTCTTTTCGTTGCATTCACTTACAACAAGAAACAACCACCAGTGTTTGGTGCAGCACTTGCATTTTGGTAATTCACTGTATTATTTTGATCCTATTTAATTTGCATGCATTAATTTCTGTAGTAAAAACAGCCATCTCGATTTAGAAAAGGCAGTCATAAATTAAATGAATTTCTGAAAACTAGATACCAAGGCACACAGATAGTTGGCTGGTTTCTGGGAGGCTTAATGCACACTTGTACCATGTCAGTTTTGTAAAGATAACACCAGCTTAGTGTACGTAAATGCATATATTTGATTTATCAATAATTTTTTTGCTTAATCGAAAGATATATCTGATTTATAAGAAATAGCTAAATACCAGGGCACTCTGCTGTAAGTTAGATTTGGATAAACTCTAATGAAACATAAACATAAGTCGGGAAAAATAACAAACTCGATGGTGCTGGAGAAAGAAAGTAACATGGAAGTAAAGGAGATAACCTGCAACTTACTATAGTTTCTGTTTTAACCTCCAATTTATATTTATGGTCAGTGTTATAAGTTTGAAGTTAAACGTAACAAGTTTCGTTAACTGAATAACACCACTATTTAGGATATACTATAGACAATACTTTAGGAAAAAGGAAAAAGAGAATGCTGGCAGTTTAATCCTTAATTTTACCCTCACTTTGGACAATTGTACACCTTTAATTCTTTTATTAAAAGTATCATGTAAAAGGTCTACGGCTGAGATATGTGTAAAGCATGATAAAAAGTATACGGGAAGTACTGGACATTGAATTTGAAAGCTGCTAGATTAGTTAAGATGCTATCGCCTACCAGTACTGTAGGTGCACTGCTCAGATTTGAGTGTTAGTTTCTTCAGTTCTAGAAAACATTGATAGGCTAAAATAGTTGAGTCGTAAATATCCTAGCCGAATATTGAACAGGTAGATACCTTACTTTGATTTTCAATTTTAATTTTTCTCAAAGCTTTGATAGTCTTTTTCCTTTTCAATTCTGTACTTTCTCCTGCATTACAACAACAACAACAACAACTACCCATTATAGTCCCACAAAGTGGGGTCTGGGGAGGGTAATACGTACACATGCCTTACCCCTACCTGAAAGGGCAGAGAGGCTGTTTCCAATCGACCCTCGGCTTCTCCTGCATTACGGTTAATTCAAAATGAGTTGCTGCCTTAAATTAAGGAGTGTTGCCTGCTTCATATGCTTTCAACTCTTGGATTAAGTTGAAAATTTACTTTCTTTCCTCGTTGAGATGACACCTTTCTACTCTAGCTCATTGACTTTGCATTTAAAGATTAATTCTCTTATAGGAAACAAAATATAATCTCAAATAATGAAATGTTTACTTGCCTTAACCAACGTATTATACGACTGAACTGACTTAATTAACGTTTGGATTGGTCGATTGGATTGGGTTCTTTTGAGTCTGAACAACTTCTCCACGGGAGTCTGTAAAATGATAAATGGTAAATGCTTAATTCACTTTTTCCTCTTAGAGTGGATTAGTGAAAGGTCCTTTTAATTAATTTTTTTTTGGAAATATTAGACATGCCCTCGGATAACGCTTGTTCATGCGAGGTAATTGACATATCCTTTTTTGCCTTTATTTGACCCCGGTAATGGATTGGATCCCCTCCCTTCACGATTGGACTTATCTTAGCCATGTCTTCTATTGTTGTTTTTTTGATATGGCTACTAACAATTAGTTAAAAAAGAAAGAGGAAAGTTTTTCGTTTCTCGTGGTGTGGTAGTGTTCCCAAATAGGCTGATGAAGAGGAGTACTACTGACTACTGGCCGCCTCCTGTTGAATCATTGATTACAACATATCTAGGTTGCTTTATGGAGTTTGCTCATATTTAGTGAATAAATGACACAATAGCTCCATAAATCATAAACACGTGCCGCTATCGCATCAACAGCTTCTAGAAACATGCTCTCTTTTGTAGTATTTCATGGTAATTATCTTCATTCATTTTACTTACACCAGAAATAACGATGCAAATTTACTCTTTTGATAGAAAGACGAATCTTGTCAAGCTTGTGGAGGAGATAGTAACCTTTTGTACTGCGAAACATGTAACTACGCTTACCATCCCAAGTGTTTAGTTCCACCACTAAAGGCTCCTTTGCCAAGCAGCTGGTGGTGCCCTGTATGTGTATGTACCCATTCTATCAAATTTATATATTTCACATGGAATTCTAATACTCCTGTTAGTTCTCTTCCCCTCCCCCCTAAATTTACTCTCGATGTTGCCATTTCTGCAGGTGAGTCCCCTGAATGATATTGACAAGATATTGGATTGTGAAACGCGCCCTACTGTTGCTGATGATAATGATGCTTCCAAGCTTGGGTCGAAGCAAGCATTTGTTAAACAGTACCTTGTTAAGTGGAAAGGATTGTCTTATCTTCACTGCACATGGTATTTTTATTTCCAAACTACTACTTTATATGCTCTATATTTTCTTTACATCTATGACAGTTGTTCAGCAACTAAGGCCATCTTGTAGTGCTTATAGCTGTGTTCTATGCTTCACCATAACGCATGTTTGTGTAAATGATCAATTTAATATGTTACATACTTACATTATCTCCTTTAGACCTTTTTACAGTTTCATTTTTATGTATTTGAAGTCATATTGTGCTTTACATGCAGGGTGCCAGAGAAAGATTTTTTAAAAGTTTACAAAGCGCTTCCCCGTTTGAAGACTAAAGTGAATAATTTCCATCGCCAAATGTCATCAATGACTAACTCTGAAGAGGAATACGTCGCAATCCGTCCTGAGTGGACTACAGTTGATCGAATTCTCGCTCGCAGGTTCTTTGAAAGAATTGACTAGTAGATAATTCAATTGAGCTGCTTTATCCCCCCCAAAAAAAAGTTGACCTGTTAACTAGTCCTCAAATTTTCTGTTCAACGCTTTTCTTTTGCTTCTGAAAAGTTTCAGTTCTTAAAGTTTGCTATATCCCATGTTTGCAAGAATTAGGCTCTTGCCATATTGTCAGTTTCCGGATTCTTAATGATTAAAACTAGAGGACCTCTATTAAAAAATAAATTTGATTGTGTTGATGAAGCACAAACATGTTAGTGCCCACATGGGGGCCACGACTGTGGCATGGGAAATATAGTAATAGATTGTGAAAGTACCTACTATTTGTATTCTTTTCCTAAATTGTTCATTTCTAGGAGTTGTTTTTGCCTTTGCGAGATTTATATGCCAGTAAAAAATAAATGAACTTCTAATACTTTTTATTTTATTTTTTTAATTATTTCTTATTTATTATTTTTATTAAATAATATTAACCTGAGATAAGTTTGTATGGAGTGGCATGGTCAGATTGGATTCATATAGCCGACCTCAACTTGTCTGGGACTGCAACTTAGTTGTTAATGTTAGATATGTAAATATAGTAGAACTCTAGTTATAGTAGAACTCTAGGTTATTAGTATTATATATAGGGCTCATTGTATTATGTTTAATCTCAGTTATATTCTTCTCCCGTGCTTTCTCACATGGTATCAGAGCTTTGGTGAGATAATTATCGTTGTGCGTCATTCCAACGATATCCGGGAAGAAATAACTCGGTCACCGTGCAATTTTCCGGTGACCTCAGTGACTAATTGCGTCAAAGTCACTAATTATCAGTGTTGTGCAAAAACCAACACCACCACAAGACTCGGAATATAATTCCGACCAAACCCCAGAAATTTCTCCGGCAGATACCTCCACACGCGCCGCCACGCGCCACCACAGCTGTCGGCGCGTCAGACCACGCGCCGGCGCGTGGAGCCTTTTCCGGCCAGTTTTTCACTTCGCTCCAGAAGGACAGTTTGGTCGGCCTTAATTTCCGACCCTACCCATCCTTGTTCCGTTCAATTCCGACAACTTTCAGTTTTTCCGGCGACTTTTCCGGCAGCTACAGAGACTTCCTGGCCAGAATTTCAAAAAGTTTCTTCAGGACAGTATCATCGCCCTCAAATTCCGAGCCTACTCATGTTTTTACTTTTCAATTCCGACAACTTTGAAGTTTTTCCGGCATCTACAGTGATTTTCCGGCAAAAAAAAAAACAGTTTTCTTTCATCTGTTTCAGCAAATTTTCAACGATGTATTTGGGAATCGATGCTTTCGGGTCTAGAAACCTGGATTCGATGTTAAACTACATATGTAACAAGCTCGGTACATATGATTTATATGCACCAGCTTGAGGGGGAGTGTTAGATATGTAAATATAGTAGAACTCTAGTTATAGTAGAACTCTAGGTTATTAGTATTATATATAGGGCTCATTGTATTATGTTTAATCTCAGTTATATTCTTCTCCCGTGCTTTCTCACAGTTAATATAGTATTTTCGACCTATGCATGAAATGCTAGTTTCGGGTTAAGTTGCATTGAATAATATGCTGTTGTTCTTAGGGGAGATGGTGAAGAAAAAGAGTATCTTGTAAAGTGGAAGGAGCTTCCATATGATGAGTGCTGCTGGGAATTTGAATCAGACATTTCCTCTTTTCAGCACGAAATTGAAAGATTTCATAGAGTTCAGTCTAGATATAAAAAATCTTCAAAACAAAAGGGTGAGCTTAAAGAGACAACAGAATCTAACATGAAAGCCAAAGAATTTCAACAGTATGAAAGCAGTCCTGAATTTCTTTCTGGAGGTATATCTGATATTGGTTTTAATTAGTCTACACTATGTTATTGTATATATCTATTATCTAGTGAAGTTCCTTAATCGTCATCTATGTTGAAATACAGGTTCACTGCATCCATATCAGCTTGAAGGGCTGAATTTCTTGCGTTTTGCTTGGTCCAAACAGACACATGTCATACTGGCTGATGAAATGGGGTTAGGTAAGATATATTTTGTTCTTCAACTGCTTCTAGTTTCTCCTCGTCTTTTTCTCATTTGCGTAATACTGCTGCTGCATGGTCCTTTTCTAAAATTGTTTTTTATTGTCCTTATTGCCTATAGTTTCTTCTTGAATATTATTAGGTTATTTTTGCTGATACATTTCCAAGCTTGCAGGCAAAACAATACAGAGTATTGCATTTTTAGCTTCCCTTTTCAAAGAGAATGTTTCTCCGCATTTAGTAGTAGCGCCTCTTTCCACATTGAGAAATTGGGAGCGTGAGTTTGCCACTTGGGCTCCTCAAATGAATGTGGTAAGTTTGAGGCGATTTATTTCCTACTATGAATAGCGGAACAATAATTACTGTCATGATTACTATAATGAATAGCAGATAATACTTCTCCTGAAGAGAATTGACATGTGTAGGTTATGTATGTCGGGGGTGCACAAGCTCGTGCTATTATTAGACAATATGAATTTTTCTTCCCGAAAAATCTCAAGAAGAGCAAGAAAAAGAAATCTGGTCAAACTGTTGGTGAAAGCAAGCAAGATAGGATAAAGTTTGATGTCCTCCTGACTTCATATGAAATGATCAATATGGATAGTGCCTCTCTGAAGCCAATAAAGTGGGAGTGCATGGTAATTGCTTTCTGAATCCTCAATTGTGCCATTAGCGCTTGTTATTTGTTTTGCCTCTAAAAGATTCTTGACATCTGCATTTAGATTGTTGATGAAGGTCATCGTCTGAAGAACAAGGATTCCAAGTTATTTTCAACTTTGAAGCAGTACTATACTAGACATCGTGTTCTTTTAACTGGAACTCCCCTTCAGGTTTGTTGCAATAAGTTGCTTTCTATGCACCTGGTAGTTCTCTCATTTCATGTTCAGATGCCCAGTTATGCAGAATTACGGAGTGTATTTATCCTGATGTTACATCTTCCATA
This sequence comes from Nicotiana benthamiana, assembly GCA_034376525.1. NCBI lineage: Eukaryota > Viridiplantae > Streptophyta > Magnoliopsida > Solanales > Solanaceae > Nicotiana > Nicotiana benthamiana. Next base: position 22,598,816 of record CM067324.1, on the reverse strand, counting down.
CTAAAATTATTGGTGGAAAATTTAATCCCGTCTTTCTTTACGTTTGTTTGACCAGTTATTCTACTTCTATGGTTATATAGCTTTCTTTTGAGAAGGTAACATAATTGTATATTAATATAAAACTTCACTAAGATTGTGAAATCATCCATAATTACAATGAAAGTGCCCTAGCAAAAAAAAGGAAGACACTTCTAGTCCTTAGTCTTCTTATAAGGACTCTAGTACATCTAAAATGGATTCATGATCCTCCAAAAACTTTCCTTTACATGAAGAATAGAAAAGAGCTAAATATTTCATCTTTATCTTTTGAATATTGCTGGACTTATCTTCAAAACATCTTTGATTCCACTCTTCCCAAATTGTCCACCATATGCAGGCTAGGACAATCTTCCATCTCTCTCTTTCTCTATATAGTGTGCCCTCTTTACTCCAGCTGGCTAGAATATCAAGGACTCTTCCTGGCATTGCCCATTGAATTCCCCTCAAACTGATGAAAATTCTCTATATCGGGATAGTTAACTTGCAATGCAGAAAAAGATGGTTAATTGTCTCTGCCTTCTCTCCACATAAGTAGAATTTGGAACATAATCGGAATCCTCTTCTAGTTAAATTGTCCTGTGTTAGAACTGCTTCTCTTGCCGTTAACCATGTGAAGCAGGCCACCTTGTATGGGATTTTAACTTTCCAAATCATCTTCCATGGCCAGCAATCCGCCTGATTATTGGATGCATTAAACTTCTTGTAGGCAGCCTTAACAGAAAACTTCCCTTTACTATTGCCTTGCCACTTGATTAGGTCTTGATCTTGGTTTGAGTTGATACCACTGAACTACTGCAAAGAACTGTAGAACTCCACAATCTGTCAATCTCCCAGTCATTTAACTTCCTTCTGAATGTGAGGTTCCAGCCTTGGTCTGTCCATACCTCTTCTATTGTTGCATTCTGTTGTTGCTACAAAGTATAAATGTTAGGAAAGAGCCCCTTCAGAGGTCCTTGTCCTAGCCAATTGTCCTCCCATAGTGAGATCTTCCTACCATTTTCAACTTTAAATTTTGCTTTGTTGATCAATTTTGGTGATAGGTTCTAATTGATCTCCACAGACTGACCCCATATGGCTTTCTTACAGTTTTAGCTGTCCAGTTTCCTTCCATTCCATATTTTTCCCTAACCACTTCTGTCCACAGTGTTTGTTCATTTGCTGCAAATTTCCACAACCACTTCATCATCAAGCTCTGATTCTGGACTCTCAAATTTTTTATCCTCAAACCACCTGACTTCTTGCTTGTAATTAGATCACTCCACTTGACCAAGTAAAACTTCTTTTTCTCACCGTTACCTTCCCATAGGAAGTTTCTTCTTAGGGCATCAATTCTGTTCTGGAAGTGGAAATATTGACATCATATATATGGGCATGGCATCAAGTACAAAGTTAATCAAGATCAACTTTCCCCCATTGACAGATATTGATTCTAAAAGTTAGCTAGTTTCCTTTCACATTTCTCCAATACATTATTCCATATACATTTTGATTTGCTCTTGGCACCTAATGGCATCCCCAAATATACTGTAGGCAATTCCCCTACCTTTCCCCCAAGAACATTGACCAGACTCTATAACTCCATAACCTCATTAACCGAGTAAATGAAGCTTTTTTGCCCGTCAATTTGCAACCCAGACGTGGCTTCAAAGAGAATGAATATTACCCTTAGAACTTTCACTTGCTCTATTTCTGCTTTACAGAAGCCTAAAATCTCATCTGCATATTGTAAAGGAGAAATCCTTCTGTTGCTGTCACTTCTAGTGCTCATTTTGAATCCCCTGATCCAGCTGTTTGCCTGGGCTGTTTTCAGCATGTCATTCAGTCCCTCCACGGCTATGATAAATAGAAAAGGGAGAGAGGATCCCCTTGCCTTAGCCCCCTCTGTGAAGGAAAAATCCAGTTGGGGCACCATTGATTAGAACTGAAAAGCTTACAGTGGATAAGCAGAATTTTATCCAACTCCCTCCAAAGCCCATCCTCCTTAGAATGTAAAGAAGGTACTTCCAATTCAAATGATCATATGCCTTCTCAATATCCAGCTTACATAGGATCCCTGGTTCTGTGCTTGTTGTTCTTGTGTCTATGCACTCAGTAGCTATTAAAACAACATCCATGATCTGTCTTCCTCTTATGAATGCCATTTGTTGAGAATCCACAAGCTTGTTGACCACCTTTGTGAGTCTCTCAGTCAATTGCTTGGATATAATCTTATATATGCTGCCAATCAAACTTATGGGTCTGAAGTCTTTTAGTTCTTTTGCCCCCACCTTCTTATGAATGAATGCCACAAATGTAGCATTCATGCTCTTTTCAAGGACTCCTTGATCATAGAAGTTCTGGATTGCTGCTACAACTTCCTTTTTACCACATCCCAGCAATTGTTGAAGAAGGCCATTGAGAATCCATCTGGTCCTAGTGCCTTGTCCCCTGTACATGCCTTAACACTGTCCCTATTTCCTGTTCTTCAAATGGACTGTGCAACATTAAGTTGCCCTCTGCTGTAATCATTTGGTTGATTCTGTTGGTTCCTACTTGTCTCCACTCTTCTTCTTCTTTTTACAGCTTTTTGTAGAATCTGATAACCTCCCTCTTGATGTTTTCTGGATTCTGCATAGTCTCCCCTTCTACCAACAGTTGGTCGCCTATGGTTATAGCTTTTGCCCCCCTTTTTTTTGAACATGTGAATGGATTTTTCTAAATAATGAACACCCTTGGGAAGAGCAGGCTGCAGCTGTATGCGACAGATGTATAATATGCCCCAAGAAAACGTATAAACCCCCTCCTTAACCTGTTGCTTCAGGTTATCTTTCAAGTAAATGTTCATTTCCTTGCATGTCTGTTTTTTTAAATCATAGATCATGTAACCTTTTTCAAGTATATGTCTTAGATCATGTGACATTCAAACCCTCATTTCTAGTTGTTCTCTCTGTGACTACTTTACATTTCTGTATAACTTCGTGTCTCTCTCTCTCTCTCTCTCCCTCTCCTCAAACCCTATCTGTTATTTATACTCTATGTCTTGCATTCTCTAGATTTCCCTGCAATTCTTATTTTTCTTTGCCCATTTGAATCATCAAGAATTCCTGGATTTCACTCATTCAATTTGAACTCCTCAAAATTCGCACTCTGAAAATTTAAGAGTGTGACTAGGTGCTACATCACTTTGCGAATTGTGCTTATGCCCAAAGTAATTGGAGAATGGTAGTATTAAATAATCTGATACTGAACTACTTTACCTCTAGTGGTGTGGGACGTTAATATCAGCCTACTGCATATGTGCCATTAATGCAATAAAATCATGATGCTTCACTTATTTCTTTCTATGTTTTAATTAAAACCTTTCTAACATAAATAACACTTATTTATTTTTTGATTAGATTAAATAATACTTATTTATTTTTAACATGAATAACACTTATCATGAAGTGTTTACTGCATATGCTTTTTCCATGCTATAGTGACCTTGGAGCTTGCACCAATGACTTTTGGAAACTCGACTCACACACTCCTGCAGTCCCCTCCGGTCTCCAGGAGTTCGCCCCTCATTTTTCTCAGTGGTTAACGTGTTATTATATTCTGTTCAACCACTTCCACTACCTGAATAGTTAGCTGTTTGCTGGTTTTGATATTTGGTCCACCAACCATTCAGTACCCGTATAGTGTTAGTATATTCCTTGGTGCAACTGTATATTCTCCCTCTCCCAAATTGGTTTAGAGGCGACCAGTTGTCGATTTTTACTGCCTAAAGCGATGCGACCACCAGAAGCGCTCGCTTAACAGTGAAAAGCGAGGCGAGGCGACGCGACCGAAGCGAGAGAAGCGATCGATTACCTGAAAAAATCGATCGTTTAGTTAAAAACAGAGATCGACCCAGTTCTGGAAATTAGGGTTTCCACTTTCCATTGACTGGAATTGAAAAAAGAGCTCGACCAACGTCCCCTCCTCTTCTCCAGTGACGGAAATTAGGGTTTCCATCTTCACCGACGACCGACGACCGACGAGATACCCAGGTATTTTTTCTTCTCCTTTCTTCTTGTTTTTTCTTTCTTCTTCATCTTCTTCTTCCATCTTCTTCTTCTTTCTCTCTGTCGACGTCGACGACGAGGTTTTCCATCGTTTTTTCATTTTTTTTTCACGTTCGATCAGCGTCGACCGACGTCGACGACGAGCTCTCTGTTTCACAGTTTCACTTTATTCTTTTTCATTAGTTTTTTGTCCAGTTCTTTTCATTTTTTTTTAAATGGTACTGTAGCAGTAGCATATATATATATATTTAATTATTGTATTATTATTTTTAATTTCAGTTTAATTTCAGTGTATTTTCAGTTTAATTTCAGTGTATTTTCAGTGTATTTTCAGTGTATTTCAGTGTATTTCAGTTTATTTTCAGTTTATTAATTATTTTTTCGCTTATATCTTAATAGGGATAATTAAATGTCTCAAAGTTCGAAAGAGAAAGACCCGGCTTGGCGATATGGCCAAAGAGTTGATGGGAAGAATACAAATGTTGTATGCATCTTTTGCAACAAGGTTACAACGGGTGGAATTTATCGCTTTAAATACCATCTAATTGGTGGCGATAGAAACGTGACAAGTTGTCCCAAATGTCCACCGGATGTGAGGGAAGAAATAAAGAATTTTGTTGAGAAGAAGAAGGAGATAAAAAGTCAAATGGTTCATCAACCAATGGTGAACAATCTTGATGATGATGATGACGACGATGATGAAGAATTGTCACTTCCAACAAAACGGGGAAGAGATGGCTCAAGCCATGGATCATCGACTAAAGGTCCTATGGATTGCTACTTCTCAAAGAAGCAGGGAGCAAAGGGAACAAAAGACGGTGGAAAAGATATACAAAAAGTTGCTAGAGACATTTTAAGCGACCGTGCAGTTAGTGCTTTTGCACGATGGGTCTATGATGCTGGACTCCCCTTCAATTGTGTCAACTATGACACTTTTGGAGACTTTATTGAGCTTGTTGGTCAATACGGACCTGGGATGAAGCCTCCCACTTACCATGAAATAAGAGGTCCTTATCTAAATAAGGAAGTGGAGGAGACTAATAAAATTGTTGAGGAACATAAACTTGTGTGGAACAAGTACGGCTGCTCCATTATGATGGATAAGTGGACGGCAAGAACGGGAAAGATGATTATTAATGTGTTGGTGAATTCTCCCCGGGGAAGTTTGTTTCTTGAGTCCATTGATGCTAGCGACTCATCCACCGACCACATCAAAATGTTCACCTTGTTTCAGAACACCATCGAAAAGATTGGTCCAAGCAAAGTTGTTCAAGTAGTAACTGATAATGCAAGTGAAAACAAGAAAGCGGGTGGCATGATTGAAGGAGCGTACAAGCATGTGTATTGGACTCCATGTGCGGCTCATTGTATTAACTTGATGTTCGGGGACATTTTCAAAGAAAAACCCTTTTCTACAGTTTTTAGCCAGGGTGTTAGAGTATATTCTTATATTTCTCAGTGACCCTTGTTATTGAATTTGATGAGAAAATTCACCAATTAAAAAAATTTGGTGAAACCGGCCAAGACAAGGTTCGCCACTGCTTTCTTGACTTTGCGTAGTCTCCACTGTCAAAAAGAGAAATTGCAAACGATGGTCACTTCAGAGAATTGGAACACGAGTAAATTTGCTAAGGAAAATGCGGGGAAAGAGGTTGCACGCATTATTCTTTCTTTTTCTTTTTGGAATAATGTCCGTTATGCTCTTAAAATTGGTGGTCCATTGGTTAGAGTACTTCGTTTGGTGGATGGGGAGGCAAAACCATCAATGGGCTACATCTATGAAGCTATGGATAGGGTTAAGGAGACTATTCAAGCATCATTCAGCGATGAGCAAAAATATGCAAAGGTCTTTCAAATCATTAATGCAAGATGGGATGCGCAACTTCATAGACCTTTGCATGCGACTGGACGTATTCTAAACCCATCACTCTTTTATGAGCAGCAAGAGAATAATTCGTTGGCTAAAGAACTGTGGACAAGATTCCATCAGGTTGTTATCAAGTTGAACCCGGATGAAGATTTGCAAGAGAAGATAGTAGATCAGCTTGCTACTTACAAGGCAGCTGAAGGACTTTTTGGTCTTCGACTTGCTATTAAACAAAGAACGAAGAAGTCGCCAGGTGACTAAGTGTTTCTACATTTTATTACTCTAACTTCGATGTATTTTATATACTTATTAACTCTTGAATATTTTTTTTGACTTCTATAGCTGAATGGTGGGACATATATGGTGCAGAGACTCCGGAGTTACAGACTTTCGCCATCAAAGTTCTAAGCTTAACTTGTAGCTCATCTGGTTGTGAAAGGAACTGGAGTGTTTTTGAACACGTGAGAAATAAAAAGAATTATTTTGTATTTTGAGTTATAGTAAATTATATCTCAATTGTCCAAACTCCTACTAATTAGTTGACACATCATTTTTGCAGATTCATACAAAGAAAAGGAACCGACTAACCATGAAGCGCCTCCATAATCTAGTGTTTATAAAATACAATAGAGCATTGAGGCGTCGCTACAACCACCGCAATTTAATTGATCCAATTCTTTTGGACATTATTGATGACGCTAATGAGTTGCTAACTGGAGTCCCCGAAAATTATGAAGATGAAGAAGTATTTGAAGGCGACCCCGATTTAACTTGGGGTGATGTTGCGGTTGCTAGTGGAGTTGGGGAGGATCCTTATAGTTTAAGGAGTTGTACTCCAAGTTCAAGTTCAATTAGGAAGGGAAAAGGTGTGGTTACTACAAGTCGATCCATTGATGAAGATGAGAATGATTATGAAGAGGAGGGGGAAGAAGAAGATGACGAGCAATATGAATATAACTGAGGAATTCAAGATTTTGAAAATCTTGAAGGAGAAGAAGACATATAGTAGCTTTGATTTTGCTTGTCTTATAGTTTATGGATGGTTTGTGGATGATTTGGTGGTACCTAGTACCTACTTTAAAGTATTTAAATTGATGTTTTTGATTATTCATAATTTTACATTATGTTTTTTAAAAATTGCGCTTCACTTCAAAAAAGCGTGCGCTTCTTTGCGCTTTGCGCTTTGAAGCGAGGCGAGCCCTTGTCGCTTTTTTGCGCTTTGCGCTCTCCAAAACACTGGAGTAATCTGCCCATTATAATAGTACCTCCGGTTCATATCTTACTGTTACCAACTGCCTTCTGGTTCTTTTCTCCCTGCCAGATCAGATTTCAGTTTTCTAAGTTCAGACATGGAATGGACCTTTGGTGATAGCGACTTGATATGACGTTTCTATTTCTCTTTCTTGCTTTTTCTCATGTTGCCGCATGTGATCTGCATCAACCTACCACGGAATCGCTAAATATGTAACAACAGGGCAAACACCCATGGGATTTGTGCATATCGTGGTGCCTTCACGCTGACAACTTTATAAGGAAGCCGTATTCTGCCAACTTCCTTTTCCATTGTCTCTTTAAGCAAGCTCTTTTTGATTTTCATCTGCACCATCTTAGCCACTTGGGGTGACTCTGATTCTTTGTACTTCCTGCTTAATGGGACTCAATGCACAACGTGCATCCTTTGTGCTTCTCATCTACTCAGTGAAGTTAAATCTTTTATTCTACAACAATAACATATCCAGTGTAAAAGGACGTCCTCGATTGTCTAGCTTCCTGAAGCTCAAAAGTCATTCCCATCATGTTGGTTATTGTGTTGCTGCGTGGCATCCTACTATTTGAATTATTTATAAAAATCATATGAGAAAGCACAGGAAAAAATATTATTGATTAATATTCTATGTTACAATAAGCGCTGTTTATATGTATTCATACACTTAACCTACTCCTATAACCTATTACATAAGGGACTAGGACTAATTACATATATTCACATAACTATTCTAACACTCCCTCTCAAACTGGTCATATAAATCATATTTACCAAGCTTGTTACATATATCTAGTTATTATGCGAACCAGTGAGGGACTTGGTGAAAATATCTGCAAGTTGATCATTCGACTTCACAAACTTTGTAGCAATATCCCCTGAGAGTATCTTTTCTCTAACAAAGTGACAATCAATCTCAATGTGTTTAGTTCTCTCATGGAACACTGGATTTGACGCAATATGAAGAGCAGGTTGATTATCACACACAAGTCCCATCTGACTAATCTCACCAAATTTCAACTCCTTGAGCTAATTGTTTGATCCAAATTAGTTCACATGTCGCCATAGCTATTGCGCGATATTCTGCTTCTGCACTAGATCTAGCAACTACATTCTGTTTCTTGCTCTTCCAAGACACCAAATTTCCTCCTACTAAGACACAATATCCAGACGTAGAACGCTATCAGAAGGTGATCCTGCCCAATCAACATCTGAGTAACCAACGACCTGCTTATGGCCTCGATCCTCAATGGAGCTACAGTTGGTTCAACTATACTGGGTGTGGACGTGAATCAGCTGGGCGTGATGTTGGATGCGGACGACGATGATAAGTCAGCAGTGGTGGAGCAATAGAAGGTTGAACTAGATTAGGTGGTGGCAATGGAGCTATAGTTGGTGGAACTGGACTAGGTGGTGGCACTGGAGCTATAGGTGGTTGAGCTGCAACTGGAGCTGAAGGTGGTGGAGCTCCAACTGGAGCTATGGAGAAAGATGAATGGGAGATAGTGACTGAATCTTCAAAAGACGGAACTGGTAGCACCTAAAAAATATCTAAGTGATTACCTGGGCTTGTGAAGTATGATTGAGTTTCAAAGAAGTGACATCAGCAAACACGAGATACTGCTGGAGGTCAGGAAAATAGCATCGATATCCCTTTTGCGTTCTTGAGTAACCAAGAAATACGCACTTAAGAGCACGAGGAGCTAACTTATCTTTTTTGGAGTAAGGTTATGAACAAAACACGTACTCCCAAAGACACGGGGTGGAAGAGAGACCAAAGGTAAGTGGAGCAACAGGACAAAAAATGAAACTTGATTCTGGATAGTTGAAGATGGCATGCGATTAATAAGATAGCAAGATGTAAGAACTGTAACCCCCCAAAAACGCAGCGGAACATGAGATTGTATGAGTAGGGTACGAGTAGTTTTAATAAGATGTCTATTCTTTCTTTCAGCTATCCCATTTTATTGGGATATGTACGGACATATGTTTGATGAATAATCCTATGGGAGTTCATAAACTGCTGAAATGGGGAATACAAATACTCTAGGGCATTATCACTACGAAATATGCCGATAGAAATCCCAAATTGATTTTGAATTTCAACGTGGAAGGTATGAAAAATAGAAAATAACTCAGATCGATTTTTCATCAAAAACATACAAGTGCACCTTGAATAATCTTCAATGAAACTGATAAAGTAGTGGAATCCCAAGGTAGAACAGACCCGACTAAGACCCCAAACATTTGAATGGATTAAAGTAAAAGGTGACTCTGCTCGATTATCAAGACGCCACGGGAAATGGGAGCGGGTATGCTTACTGATCTGATATGACTCACACTCTAGAGTGGACAAGTGAGATAAACCAAGTGCCATTTTTGAAGTTTTGACAAACTGGGATGTCCCAACCGGTTATGTAGTAAATCTGGTGAATCAGTAACGGGACAAGTTATTGAAAGAAGATAAGATGCGAGTCCATGTGATTTTGGAAGGATAAGGTAATAAAGTCCATCTAATTCATTCCGGTATCAATGATTCGCCCTGTACTGCGTTCCTGTATAAAAACAAGGTCATCAAGAAATAAAATAAGAGATAAGCAATTAACGGCTATGAGATTAAAGGACTACCTAAAACATAAAGAACTGAGTCTAAAGGTAAAGAAGGAAATGGACTTATCTATTGCAGTTGCCATGGTTTGATGCCCATTGGCCATTGTGACTGTCGGAAGAGATTGAGAATATGAAATGCTTGTGAAAAGAGATTTGTTACCAGAAATGTGATCAAATGCACCTGAAATCAATGCCTGAAGACTCAGAGGTTGAAGATTGAGAAACACAAGTCACACTATTATCTGTTTGAACAACGAAAGCTATACCTGAAGATGTCTGTTTACATGCTTTATACTGAAGGAACTCCATATAATCCGGTATAGAAAGCATCTGAATTGCATTGGATCTAGTGGATTGTGAGTCAAAGGCGTGTGATACGAATGCCGTTGTAATGTTTACGCCGGAAAAAGCAGTTTTTTTTTGAAATTACGATTCACGTGGGAAAAATCACTATTCACGCTAGAAAAATATAAAAGTGGTCGGAATATGATTTGAACTAGATAGGTAGGCTCGGAATTGTAAGGATAGCAAGCAGTTCTGAAGGAGTTCCGTGAAAAAGTGGCCAGAAATTGGCCCACGCGTCGGCGCATATGTCGGAACCTTTGCCGGAAAATTACTGTTGCCGGCGCGTGGAGGCGCGTGATAGCTTTTCTGTCGGAGAAATTTTAATGTGTTGGTTGTCCGGTGGTAATCTATCTCGTGGTGGTGTTGGTTTTTGCACAACACCGACATAAAGTGACTCTCAGGTAGACATGCCTTGGGTCACCGGAAAAATTGCACGATGACTAAGTTCTTTCTTCCCGGTTAACGCTGGAATGACACATAACGATGTTTTCTCACTCATGCTCTGGGATGAATATCTTGATCTTCTCCAAGCTGATTACGCCGAAGGGGATGCTCTTGATGCACTGAATTTGGTTCGGTATTGCTGTCGTAGAATGCTGATGACACATGTTGACCTCATTGAGAAGCTTCTCAATTACAACAGTACTACCCTCCTTTCTCCCTCTTTGTAAATACATATGATGTTGTGAGAAGTAGATTAACATGGTATGCTTGAAATAAGAACTTTTGGTCCATTGACTGTGTGGCTACACATCGTTTGGCTTGATATTGGAGCATAAATGCTTACTTAGCCTACAATGCCAATCAACAGGGCTATATTTAATAAATGTGTACACATCGTTTCGCTTGATATTGGAGCATAAATGTGTTCTTAGCCTTCAATGCCAATCTACAGGGCTATATTTTGATAAATGTATCCTTGTTAATCTTGTAAGGTGTATTAGAGGTTTGCAGTTGAACACATCAGAATTGGTTTAGGATATTGTGCAGTGTTAATAGACAGCAGTGTCACAATAATCACATGTAAAATTCTCAAGCAATTATCCTCCATCTCTATTATTTTTTGCTAACAAGAAGGGTTGCTCTGATGGTAAGCAACCCCCACTTCCAACCGAGAGGTTGTGAGTTCGAGTCTCCCCAAGAGCAAGGTGAGAAGTTCTTGGAGGGAAGGATGTCGGGGGTCTATTTGGAAACAGCATCTCTACCCAAGGGTAGGGGTAAGGTCTGCGTACATACTACCTTCCCCAGACCCCACTAAGTGGGATTATACTGGATTGTTCTTGTTGTTGTTGTCTCACTCATGCTCTGATACCATGTGAGAAAGCACGGGACAATATTATTAATTAATATTATATGTTACTATGAGTCCTATTTATATATATTCATAAAACATAAGGACTAGTTACATATATTAACATCACTATTCTAACAAATTCGATCCATGGAATCTGCCCTCATAAAATCCTATATTTCTTTTATTACTGCTCGTTATGACAATAGAACTTTGTTAAACTTCAGCTCACCATCTTTTTTTCTCGGATAGAGTCATGAATTCTGAAAGAACTGCAGCCGTTTAATGTGCGTAGTAGGATTACTGATACATCTGTAAAAAAGAGACTTGAACAGAAGTGGCCGATCAGGGAATACCAAATTAAGAGGCTTTATTATTATTACTTTGCTTTGATATGATAAATTTCCACTTTACCCTTAGTGGAAATAAGGAGGTTTTATTATGATAATGTGGAAAAGTAGGCCCGGGAGTTGTTCTCTTTTGGATTCATTGGTTGGAGAAACATATGCGTACGAGTATTAACTTATCAATATACATATATTAATAGTAGAAACTTCTTTGCATAAACTTGTGAGTTATAGAACATAGTATTACCTTGAATTTTGGTGCATAGGTTTAGGGAGGTTGTATGCTAATTTTCTATATGATTGCCTGCTGGGGATCAATTTGGGGTAAATGTGTTACTAACTCAGCCTGTGAAATGAAATTTCATTCATCTCGAGGACACTCTAAAAAACTGTAACTTCTCGACCTCTCAGTTTGTCCAGTGTCAAGTTTGAGATCACTGAGTGCTCATTTACCTGCTCCTGATTGGTTGCAGATCTTGTAATCTACAACTCATCTGCAACAAATTGCTTCGCGTTTTTCTGGATTTTATGTCCATTTCTCGAAATGGCTGCATACTTACCAGCTTCTTTCTCTTATCTGCTGTTCTTGTCCTTCTTTTCTTTTCCTTTATGGTGTGAAAGTGGGCTAGTGGCAGTGATTGATGTCAACATGTTTTGCTTCTTACCATCTATCTAAAACAATTTATACACTTTCAATACTTTGTATTTTCCGTAATAATTATAATCTTCAAATAAACAATACTGGGTTTTTGTCATGCAAAAACTGACTTGCTTGAGGAAAACTCTTCTTTATTTCTTTCGTTTGGCTTTAATAGTTATTTGTTCAATGCATTTCAGAACAATCTGGATGAGCTTTTCATGCTGATGCACTTCCTTGATGCTGGGAAGGTCAGTCCCACTACATGTTTCTGGCAAAGCTTATAGCACTAGTTTACTTGTTGAGTTGTCATGTGAAATATTCACGGGTCCTGATGTCGGATGCAGTTTGGAAGCTTGGAGGAATTCCAGCAGGAGTTTGAGGACATTAGTCAGGAGGAACAGGTTTCAAGACTTCACAAAATGCTAGCACCTCATCTCCTCAGAAGTAAGATTCTGAAACTTTTTCCTGCTTTTGTGATTGAATATTTGTTAGTTCGATGATACAGTTGGTGAAATGTATATCTTATCAGCTTTTCCTTTGTCCTGTTTGTCATAATTTCTTTGTTGATTTCTGAATGTCATCCTAGCTATATCCTTGTAAAGCCTTTCCAAATTGTGATTCATGTTTGTAGTAATATGAAACTTTTCATATTAAACATGAACTTTTGGTTTTTGTCTTTTCTGGTCACTGGCTTATCATGATAGAATAAGCATTGCAAATTTATAATGGCCCAACAACAAGGAAATGTTCAAACTTCTCTTTTATCATTTCATTAGAAATTCTTATTAGGTCAACCTTTGCACCCTCTCAAATCAGCTGCGTATATTTTCCCAGCTGATTGGCGCGAAAGAAGTGAGCTTCCTAAGATTCACATGTATATTCAACAATGCTTAGGGAATTTATGAAACAAAAATTATTATCAGCTCATAAATTCTTAGCGTGTAACTCTAGTTTTTGAGAATTATAATTTTCTTGATAATTGTGTATAACTCTTAGTTTATTTTGGAAAGATTCATGAGGCAGGGCATGTTTCAAGACCGTGAATTTAGTTAATTTTTCCTTGTGACATCTATTTTAGACTATTCTCAGTTGCGAGTTTGGTTTTTCAGGAGTCAAGAAAGATGTCATGACAGAGCTTCCTCCTAAAAAAGAACTCATTTTACGTGTGGAATTGAGTAGCAAACAGAAAGAATATTACAAAGCTATTCTGACGCGTAACTTCCAGATACTGACTCGCAAGGGAGGTGCTCAGGTGGGCCAATTCTTGTCTAAGATACCCTTTTTGCTACAAAGGAATTCTGACCTTGTTGGATGTTTGTGTATCAGATTTCACTTATAAATGTGGTGATGGAGCTGCGCAAGCTCTGCTGTCATCCGTTTATGTTAGAAGGTGTTGAGCCGGAGGATAATAATGAGTTTACCAAGTATGTCATGTTTCTTGACAGCCAACTGCATGATTGTTAATTCTTGTTTGTTAAGATTGAGCTTTCGTGGAGATTTTAATGAGGGCTTTTTTCTTTTTGAGTCGGTCCTTTGGTTATGCAAAGCTCTTTTTAACCCTCTGTGACTCTAGTCGTATTAAAAATTCCCCAGTATAGTCCACAAAGTGGGGTCTGGGAGAGTAATATGTAGATGGGCCTTACCCCAACCCGAAAGGGCAGAGAGGCTGTTTCCAATCGACCCTCGGCTCAGTGAAGGAAAGGAAAAACAAAAACAAAAACTAAAAATTCACCTGCAATGCTACAAAAATGGCAGTTTTTAGTAAATTGTTGATGACACTATACAAATACTTTTTTATGTATAGGTAATTTAAAGTTTTTATCTCCTACATTTTCTTATAATAGGAAATGCCACTTGTGAGCAATGTGATAGCCCGCTTAAGCTCTGAAGGTGCAGACACACATTAAGTACTTTCTCTCGCTTTGGAGCATTAGAGTAGACACCAAATCAATTATTGCAGCGCCCATGACCTTCATCTTGAAGAGGGAAACAATAACCAGTAAATATAACTTTTAGATCAATATATTCCTTGTTACGGCCAAGTTATGGATGTATATTTAGTGAAACGAATAAAAAGTACAAAATTTAGTTGGCAAAGAGTCGTTAATGCGTATTATAAAGTTAAAACTACATGGTTTGCAATTAGAAATTAGAGATTTAAGATGGCGGTTGAACTTGATTGATATGGTTTTTACTTGATATATCTTATTTATTGCAGGCTTTTCGATGCCTTGATATATATATATATTTTTTATATGTATAGTTTCTTCCACTTCATTTGGTATGATGGTGTTTGACTCGGCAGGGGGTTTAAAGAAAGAAATACTTTTGGCGCATACCATAAGTACCCTTAGAATATGTGGTTTTAGACATGCCATGCCATTTCTATTACTATAAGAGCATGCTGTTAAGGGTAAAATGAGAAGTTTAAAAGTGTTTCCAAATATACAAAGGTGTCTATCTTTTTGGAATAGTATACAAAGGAAAGAGTGCTCAATATAAAACAGAGGGAGTTGTTATTTTCTTGCATCTGTTTTTTAATCATTTTTTATTCATCTGCGTCTTTCTTCATTAGAACGCCTTTAAATGTGCTTTGTGTTTAAAGTCTCCATAGAAATTGATGCTTTTCGCCTTTGACAACTCTGGGTGTGTGGAGTTTGACATTGTTAGTGAGGGCTGAGAGTGGAGAAGGGGTGATATGGATTCTGAGGGAAATGTTCTTCATTGAACAGTAGAATGGCAGATGAAGAGGGGGCTGCGGGCTTGCTTATGTTGAAAATCTTTAAGATGTTAAACTGGAGGGTGATTAGCAGCCTGGGAGGGAGCAGACTGAGGGTTGGGGATCATGAGGTGTGGTGGGCAAGTGGTTGGAAGGGGAAAAAGTTGGAGATGGTTAAGTGGAGATGATGGCGTTGAGGAAGATAGGGATGCCGGTGGTTGCTTTCTGTAGGATAAGAGATGATGTGGCAGTTAAAGTTGAGAAATGGGAGAGCAATGGTCCTTTTTTTTTCTTTCTTTTTCTAGTTCTCTCTCTCACTCTCTCTCTCTCTCTCTCTCTCTCTCTCTCTCTCTTTCTCTCTTCATTTCTTTTCGGGTCAAAGTATTTTATACTCTTTTCAACCGTCTACTTTCTCTGGTTATTTCAATGTGCCAAATCTCCCTTGAAGTAAGTGGCATTTAAGATTCTTGTATTTCCCTTGGATACCATCATAACTTTGACTGAAGTGCTACCTTCCAAAAAGAAAATTGACTTTTCTTGTGACCGAGGATAAAAAATGAGTTTCACGTTGTTAGTGGCCCTTAAACGCAATAATCCACCTTTTGAAATTCCAAGTGTTAACTTATGCGTTGTCTTAGCATGTAACTCTTGGTGACCTAGGGAACAAGAATGGTGTGCCTATGGAGCTAACATAGTTTAAGAAAGTTCATTATGCTCTTTCTGTTTACCTCATATATATATTTGTTCTATGGCTTGTATTTATTTGACAGACAGCTGCTGGAATCTTCTGGCAAATTACAACTTCTGGACAAGATGATGGTTAGGCTCAAAGAACAAGGGCACCGAGTTCTTATATATTCTCAATTTCAGCACATGCTTGACTTGCTGGAAGACTACTGTAACTATAGGGTATGGATACAAACTAGTTCATTAAATTATTATTGGATATCTAAGTCTGTCTTCTTTATTTCGAGTTTGGTACACTTACCTGGTAATTTTTCAGAAATGGCAATATGAACGGATTGATGGAAAAGTTGGTGGAGCAGAGAGACAAATCCGAATTGATCGATTTAATGCTAAGAATTCATCAAGATTTTGTTTTCTTCTTTCTACTAGGGCAGGGGGTTTAGGAATAAACCTTGCAACTGCTGACACAGTAATTATTTATGACAGGTAATTTCATTGTTCCACTAGATTATCTCCTTTCCTCAAACGTGGCTCCTTACAAAGCAATATTGATGGAAATACAGCTGTTAGTATTTTGTGCCGGAACAAAATAATTGAGTTTCTAATCTCCCGGATGAAACTTAGCCAAACTTTTGAAGGTTCTTAGGTAAAACTCTAAATCTTACAAAATTTCATCCGAAAAAGTCTTCATCTTTCCTTATCCCTCTCTGCTGGTTTGTAGAAATTGAAAGTACCTTCATTAATCTCCTTCTTCGTATCTAACCTTCTCTACAAATTAAAGTTAAAATTTTCAAGTCTTAGGGTTAGCAATGCAACTGAGATGTCATTATCCCTTTCCTTAAGCTAAGAAATTCTTATCTTTACTTAACGAGTTTTTGAGCGGCCCCCATGATCGTACTTTCCCTTTTCAGTCCATCTTATTGTTCCATTCTGATTGGCCTTTCTTCTTCCTCTTTATCTAGCAAGCTCAATTAGTGCTATTATTCTCTCTGGTGACCGACGCCACACATCTCTCATATGGCAACTACAGCAGCATTTAGCTTCTTTCCGAGGACTCTTTCGGTGGCAGAATGACAAGATTCTGACAACTAGAGCTACATCACTCTTTTTATGATGGTGCAGAGAAGGAGTTGGGTCAAGGTCTTTGGCAAAATAATCTAGGGGATGTAATGGTGTACCAGAGAAGTGGCCGGGTATGTGACAGGGAGGAAGGGAGCTCGGCTAGGAGAGGTGGGGAAAAGAGGGATATTGTTGCTTATGGAAGTTAAGATTTTTTCATGGAATGTGAGGGGGATGAATGTCTCAAATAAAGGGGCCATCATCAAAGTCGGAGTTAGAGAGTGGGGTGCCAACCTAGTTTGTTTTCAAGAGACCAAAATGGAAGTTTTGTCGGATGTGGTTGTGAGGAGTGTCTGGGGAGGTAGTTGGGGCGAAATATGACTGAGTTCCAGCAGCGGGGAGTGCGGGAGGCACTCTTCTTATGAGGGATGATAAGAGCTTGGAGGTAAAGGAGTTTAAAAGGGTGTTTTTTCTTTGGCAGCTCTTGTCAAAGATAGAGTGAGTGAGGTGGATTGGGGATTTGGGGGAGTGTACGGACCGGTAGGAGAAGGGTCCAAGGTGTCTTTCCGGGAGGAACTAGCCAATGTTGTGGGGGAATGGAACATTCCATGGGTTCTAGGGGGAGACTTTAACACTATTAAATTTCCGAAGGATACACTAGGGTGTAGTCTGGTTTTGAGGGCCATGGAGGAGTTTTCTGACTTCATCAATGATCACTTTCTTATTGATCTTCCTCTATCAGGGGAAATGTTTACTTGGGCCAAGGCGGATGATTCCAACTCAAGGCCTAGACTTGATATATTTCTGATATCGCTCTCCTGTGATGAGCTGGTGCCGAATGTGCTGCAGATTCCTTTACCTAGGCTTACTTCAGATCATTTGCCTATCTTGCTAGATGGATATAGAGGGAGGGGTGTGCTCCTTTTCGATTCGAGAATATGTGGTTGAAAGTGCTAGGATTTTGTGACAAAGTGAAAGAATGGTGGACAAGCTACGGGGTATCAGGGACACCTTCATTTCGTCTTTCGAAGAAACTTAAATTGCTCAAAGGAAAATATTATTAGGTGGAATAAGGAGGTTTTTGGGAGGGTAGAGGTTAAAATGAGGGGGCTTATGCATGAATGGCGGGAATTAGAGAGAGTGAAGAGGCGAGGGAGTTAGATGAATCTGAGAAAGCAATATTGGGGGAGGTTAAGAGGGCAATAGCTCGAGTTAGTCAATCGATGTAGGAGTTTTGTTCTAAAAAGGAATATTTTAAAGATAAAATAGTAAAAATCTTGGTCAAACTTAAAGTGTTTATAAGTTAAAATTCATAAGCTGGGGCGACCAACTTATGTCTTTTGGCTTATTTTTGACTTATAAGCACTTTTAACTTATCAAACGCGTAGATAAGCCGAAAAGTGCTAAGCTAGTTTGACCAGCTTATAAGCTTAGCCAAACACCTTCTAAGTCTTCAATATCTTCTCTTCTATCTTATATTTCTTCACTTGTTAGAATCCCACCTATAATCTCCTCGTTTGGTCTGTGGTCTCCTTATGTGGTCTTGAACAATCTTCATCACATAGTTTTTGTGGTTAAGTTAGCTTTGATGTCTATTTTACTTAACATGGTATTATCGGCAGATCCATGGTGTTATGTTACCGAACTATCGTAATTTCAAGTCTTGGGCGTATTGGAGGATATTGGATCCCACATTGATTAAGCGTACATGCTGTTGTCTCGTTATATAATATGTGATTTTCTTACTTCATGAGCCAGTTTTGGTGTTGAGTTAGGTCAATGTCTACTCTTAACATAATACCATTGTAGAGTCAGATCCATCCCTGATATTGAGCTACCTAATGATGAGCCACACATACTATGTTGCTCCATTCTCAGATGTCTAGCCTTAGGTGCGAGAGGGGATTGTTTTCGATCCCATATCAAGTGTGTGAGATGTAGGCTTCTTATATAGTATTTGACAATATGTGTTAACAATGCTCCTTCATTTTATTCAACTCTCACTCTATTCGCCTCTTGTTTTATGGAAATTTGGATAGGAATACACCACAACGTTATGCTTGAACCTATCCTTGATGCTTCTTCCTGTCTTGGCCCGGTCTATTCTGTGCTTGAAATTGCTTTTAAAACTGAAACATAGCTCAGTTGTTGCTTGATTGCCAGTTTGCCGCTGAATTAGGTCGATGATGTTAGAGGCATATTGGAGATACTGGTGTTCTTGAATTTTTCAAGGTGTATGATATAATGACGAGCTTACAGGATATTCATAATAAACAATTTTTGAGAATTCTTAAACAAAGTGATGAGAGCTCTTCCCAGTGCCTCCTGATTTATGATCAATCCTGGAATTAGATCTTGATATACTGCTGTAAGAAAGGTGATTCCCCCCCTTTTCCCTATGGCTGATATACTTAGCCGTGGTATTTTAGGACATCTGGAGGGAAGTGCTATGGAGGTGCTTGGAGGCGAAGAACGTGCCGGAAGCCTACATCAAAGTAATCAAGGATATGTACGATGGAGCTAAGTCTAGGGTTAGGACGGTGGGTGGCAACTCAGACCATTTTCCAGTGGTTATGGGGCTCCATCAAGGATCGGCGCTTAGCCCTCTCTTTTTTGCCTTGGTGATGGATGCTCTAACCCGACATATTCAAGGGGATGTGCCTTGGTGTATGCTATTTGCTGATGACATAGTCTTGATAGACGAGACGAGGGTCGGAGTTATTGAGAGGTTAGAGGTATGGAGACAGACTCTCGAGTCTAAGGGTTTCAAAATAAGCAGATCTAAGACAGAATACTTGGAGTGCAAGTTTAGCGCCGAGCCGAGTGAAGTAGGCAGGGACATGATGATTGGATCTCAGGTCATCGCCAAGAGGGACAGTGTCAGATATCTTGGGTCGGTGATTCAGGGGGACGGAGAGATTGACGGGGACGTCACTCATCGTATAGGAGCGGGGTGCTCAAAGTGGAGGCTTGCATCAGGAGTCCTGTGTGACAAGAAAGTTCCACAGAAACTCAAGGGGAAATTTTATAGAGCTGTGGTTATATCTGCCATGTTGTATGGGGCGGAGTGCTGGCCAGTGAAGAACTCTCATGTTCAGAGAATGAAGGTTGCGGAGATGAGGATGTTCAGGTGGATGTGCGGGCTCACCAGGTTGAATAAGATTAAGAATGAAGTTATTCGAGAGAAGGTGGGGGTGGCCCCGGTGGATGAGAAGATGCGAGAAGCGAGGCTGAGGTGGTTCGGGCATGTGCGGAGGAGAAGTCCTGATGGCCCGGTGAGGAGTTGTGAGCGGCTAGAGATGGTCGGCGTACGTCGAAGCAGAGGGAGGCCTAAGAGGTATTGGAGAGAGGTGATTAGGCATGACATGGCTAGAACGCGGGTTTCCGAGGACATGGCCCTTGATAGGAAAGTCTGGAGGTCTAGTATCAGGATTGTAGGATAGGAGCTCCTAGAGTTTTTCGTACTCCTCACCCGGGGTTGGGTGAGGCTTGGCAGGGCTATCCATAGATGATTTGTGTATTGGATTGTGTCTCCCTTATGCTAGTTATTTATGGTAGTTACTGTCTGATATTATTGCATGCTATTTTATTTATGGTTCTTATGTTTAGATACTTATTTATGCTATTTCTGCTGGAGTTACTAATGCCCTTTTGTTTTTGTTTTTGTTTTTGTTTCTCCATTCCTTCACTGAGGCGAGGGTTGATTGGAAACAGCCTCTCTGCCCTTTCGGGTAGGGGTAAGGCCCGTCTACATATTACCCTCCCCAAACCCCACTTTGTGGGACTATACTGGGTAGTTGTTGTTGATGAGTGGTTTGGTGGAGGCTTATTATGTGTTGAGTAGAAGATTGTGTTGAGTAGAAGATTACGTTTCTCGTCTTGGTAGATTTGCTGATGATACTTTCGTTTCATTAAGTTTGATGAGAGTGCCTTTAACAAAATAGTGTGGTCATTAGCAAGTTGGAGTTCACTTCGGTCTTGCAATGAATGTGGTTGTGAGTCGGATGGCGGTGATTTTATAGGATTTCCTTTGGGTGTATTAACCTTCCAGATCAATTACTCTTCATTAACTACTTCGAAGGAAGTTTTATAGGTCAATTCACCGGAAGCAACAGCTTCCTTTTTCCTTGGAACCTGTATTACAGGTTGTCTTTCGAGCAGTAGCTTTTATTTTCTGGCTTTACTCAAAATCTTTGAAAGATTTGCTATTAAGATAATGAAGCTAGTGCATGACTCTCTCAAGGGGTACACATAGGTCTATAACTTGTTCAGATCCCTTCTAAGAGGGACGTGTGATCTTGGATAATTTGATGTTGGAGAACATCCCTCAATTAGGAAAATGGTTGTGAAAGTTTTCGGAGAACCTACTTCTGCTTGAATTGGTTGATAAAGCAAACAAGTCTCTGGGCTGAGAGAGAACTAAGATGCTATGATTAGTCGAGTTGTTACATATTCTAGTCTATGGAAATTTATCATGTTGGTCTACTCTTCTTTCATCTCTTTCGTTTCCTTAAAAGTAGGTGATAGTGCATTAGCTCTCTTGCCCCTGGAATAGGAATACCTTTTATTTTTGATTTGCCAATTATTTTTGTTAACTCTCCTCCCTTGAAATATTTGCCATTTCATCCTTCTGTCATGGGAATGTGAATCACTTGACCCTTCCCAAAAATCCCAGCTCTTTGGAGGTTGTAAGAAAATAAAACAAAAACAACCTGTAGGAGTATAAAAGAAAACTACCTGTGTTCCTCTTCATTCATCATCTTTAAGAAGTTTCCCTCTGTTTCTCTTTCATTTGTGAAACTAAGACCGGCTTCAGCAAGAATCGGGGGGGGGGGGGGGGGGTTTACTTGGTCCCTGGGGCCCTTAATGTTGCATTATGTGCATGAACAGCGGTGCAAGTATTCTCTTTTACCTCTATATTGTTATACCAAAGTAGAAATGTGGCACAAGAGTATTAGAGCGATTTGAGCAATCTTTATTGCTTTATATACACTTTCTGAGCTTTTTGTCAGTAAATTATGAATAGAGCTTTGAGAAGAATGATAAGATTCTTTTCGTAAGTACTTCATTAATTGTGATAAATGTCTATTTGTTAAGCATGTAGCAAAGTGAATCTGCACGAAGCTAAAACAATATGGACAATTAGATTCTCCATGTTGGAATTTCAAACTGGTTGTCCATTTCAGGAATTCTCCTCCAAAACAAAAGAGTGTTTGTGGAAACAAACTCCTGCTACTTTATTTTCCAGATGCCTGTGATTACTAGCTTATCTCTTACTTCGATGTTTATCTCAGTGACTGGAATCCCCATGCTGACCTGCAAGCAATGGCTAGAGCTCATCGGCTTGGACAAACAAATAAGGTTATAAATCTTGCTCCCCCAACCTCCACCTCTCACCCAAATGATTATAAACCTTTTAGTCCCCATTTCCAAACCAAAATGGAGGTCATATGATTTTGGTTAGTGAATTCGACCTGTATATATGAATTGATAGCTTATACTTTTGGCTGTTGCAGGTGATGATCTTCCGACTCATAACAAGAGGAACCATTGAAGAAAGAATGATGCAGATGACTAAGAAGAAAATGATTTTAGAACATCTTGTTGTTGGAAGGCTCAAAGCTCAAAATATCAATCAGGTAACCATCACAAGCTTGAATTAATGGTACATCAGGACCACACAAATATTCAATGGTATATAAGGTTGATATATTAGACATCTTAGTAAACAGCCTCTCTGCCCTTTCGGGTAGGGGTAAGGCTCGTCAACATATTACCCTCCCCATACCCCACCTGGTGGGAATATACTGGGTAGTTGTTGTTGTATATTAGACATCTTAGAATAAGGTCCTACTCCTCCCCTCAATTGGGCTGTGATTTTTCAGTACCTCGTACAATTACAGTCTGGTCTGCACTTTTTCACCAGTCACCATGTGATGAAGGGAGGTTGCATATCATCTTTAGCTCAAAAGTGTGTGGGGAAAGACTGAGACACCCTTAAAAAGTTGTTTTTCCAGTCCTTGTTAGTGAACCAGATTGATATTGGGAAGTTAATACAGTGGGAGTTACAAAGAGAAAATTCGGGGGCGTGGCTGAAATTGCGTGCAAGCTACTTGTACAATATGCAACTCACATTCCAAAGTGAGTTGTTATAAACTTACAAAAATTATGAGGTTTTTCTTTTAGGTATATAAAGAAAGATTGAGTACCAACTTCAGTTCTTGCGACTTTTGTTCCTTCTTGGTGATTTTCCTTATTATAAGAGTCCCTTTCTGTAATTCAGCGATAATATAAACATTGGGTCTAACTCAACCCCAAAAACTAGCTTATGTGATGAGGATTGCCCAAGACCATATGAGGAGACCAAGGACCTCAAATCTCACCGACACGGGACAGCTTAACCCCCCGTCACGCCAAGACCTGCAAATTGGAGCGTGAACAATATAAATAGGGGCCCAACATCGTTAGCAATAACAGGGATGGGTCTGGCTTTGATACCATGATACAATGGACATTGTGTCTAACACAACCCCAGAAGCTAAAATGGATATTGTGTCTAACACAACCCCAAAAGCTAGCTTATGAGGTGAGGGTTGCCCAAGACCATATCGAAGAGAAAGGACCTCAAAACCTACCGATGTGGGATAGCTCAAACACAGTGTTCTTCGACTCTGTCTCCTACTTCTCTTGTTTCTGGTTGGATAGATGGATTGCCATGTATAACTCGTAAGTTTGTGGTGAAGCTGTTTTGGATTGGAGACCAGGGGCAGACCTACCTTCAACCAGGTGGATTCAACTGAATCTGCTTGGTTGAATATTGTTTCTATTTTCATATGTGAATTTTTCTTTGGAACTGTACGAATGTTATTTTGGAATCCGCTTGGAGAAAGCGAACTCTTCCTGAGTCACGTCTTAAGTGGTTCAAGCTGATTCAATGTAACACTAAGGTTCTGTGTTCAAACCCGGTGGTCAGCATTCCCATGTACTTTTTTCTCTCAGTTCCCAGGGTTGAACACTCTACAGAGCTCTTTTTCCCACTCTTTTTCTGTTTTTTTGGGCGTAAAAAGGAAACTAGTATTATTAATAGTAGGAAATTAATTTGCGATTTATGTTATTTGATGTCAGTAACTTTTTTTAAATGATAGGTAGTTTTGTTTTCTGTGGTTCTATACTACTAGCAATTTCCGGTATGTCTTTTTAAAAAAGAACAATTAACCTAGTTTATTATAAGTTCAAATGTCAAAAACTTTTCATCGAGATATACTATTTGGTCTTTTTTTTTTCTACTTTTATGGATTAAGTTTCTGTATGTTCTCTTGTAGTGATAATTTTACTCTGAAATGTCAGTAATGCAAATATTATAGAGGCTCGGAACTAAGTTATGTTACAATTTTAAAATTAAATTAGAGAAAATTAATTAAATGTCAGTGGAAAAAATAAGTAACCCAGAAATGCTAAGAATTTCTCAAGTGGTGCATATATATAAAATGTTTATAAAATTTCTTAGTTTGTATTATATTGAAATTCTTAATTTAGTTTGTAAGCTCTCTTTCATTTATTAGTTGCGTTTCTTCAATTTAATTTATAACTTTGACATTGTTTGGCTTTGTTAAATTAGTTTAGTGTATAACTCATTTTCGGTTTGTTTCCTGTTCGCAGTAAATAGTTTTGTTAAAGTATAGAAATTCTAAAAGTAAATATATAAATTGTTATATAGATTCTCATGTTATGATTGTTATCCCTTTGTCGAATCAATTCTTTTCTTTTAATTTATTGTCTCTAAACATTATCTAGAAAAAGGGAGTAGCGGTAAAACCGCATCTATCGTGCTTAGGTCACTACGAAGGTTCTATCTTAGTTTTCGGCCGAATTTGCTTGTGAAAATTTCTGGATCCGCGAATGTTGGAAACTAATAAAACTTACAGGAGTCAGGCAATTGATGTGCTTTTGAATCCAAATGCCAATCTTTAGCAGTCAGATGATGTGGTATAGTTTTAATTGGAGTGGTTGCTGTTATACCTTCTTGGTTAGCTGTCCATACAAATGCTTCTTCTTAATGGCCAGCTGATGAAGCGTTCTTTGATTTGTTGTTGTCAACGAGATTTGCAGTCAGATGATGTGGTGTAGTTTTAATTGGAGAGAATGTGTTTCTACAACTAAACCATAATTTGAGTGTATCGTTTAGCAAAAGTAAAAGCCAGTGAAAGCCAATAACAGACCTGTCCTTTGGCGACAGACCTATTCACAAGTATTACATGTATGAAGAGAATCCGGCTCTATCATGGCATCTCATTGTTTCAATGCATCACTAACAGTTTTTCATATAAAAACTTTAGAGTTTAGACAAGGTTGACTGAAACATATAGTAGGATGGGATAACACAATAACTCAAAAGTATGTAAATGAGATGTTGATTATGAGAAGAGCAAATGCCTTTAGGTACGACAACAAATGGAGCTAGGATGGACAATGTTAACTCCAAAATGTGTACATGAGATGTGGATTATGAAAAGACCAAATAGCTATACGTATGACGACAAGTGGAGTTTCTATGCCTATCAAAGGCATAACTGGAGTAGGTAATAAACAGAATAGCAGGAAAAAAGTCGTCAAGAGTTGCCGATGTATCTATATCTTGGGGAGAAATATCACTGGTGCTAGCAGGAAGAGACTCGTAATGTAGAAGGTGTAACTCGTAAAACCCCTGGGATGAGACTTGCAGAACTTTGTAAAAATATGTAGATTTTTCAAAGGTTACATCTATTGAGATAAAATACTCATTTGTGGTGGGATAATAGCATTTCTTACTTTTGCTTCATCAAAAAAATTGCATTTCTCACTTCTCGTAAGATGAAATTTGGCCAATTTTGGTTGAAGTTTAATCTTTTCTTGATGTATGGTCATTAACACAAGTAGTACAACAAACACTCTTATTAATAGGTGTGCGGATTCTGGTCTGGAAAAAGACTTGCATGAGGAGTCTGATGTTATAACACAAAAGAGGGCATCTGATTAATAGATAACAGGTAGTTGTAAAATCTGCCAAAAATGAAGAACACAATGGTAATTAAGAAGGTACAAACAATGACATGTTGATTCCTCATTGCCAACTTCATTTTGTTGAGTATAGGTATACTTTGATCGGTGATTTCCTGATAACACGTTAAAGTGGTAGAAGGAATAATTGTCACTGTGTAGTACCTACATTGAAACACCAAATTGATTGCCTGATTTTAGTAGCAACAACAACATATAACAACATACCTAGTATATTTCTACAATTGGGGTATGATGAGTGTAATCTGTAGGCAGACCTTATCCTACCTTGTGCAAGTAGAGAGGTTGTTTCCGATAGATCTTCGGCTCTGGTAAGCACAATATCAACAGTAAAAAATGTAATATAAAAAATGAACCAGTCATGGAAAGGAAACATAAGCAATATGGGGATATTAACAAATCGAAACAAAATCAATATCAGGTAATAATATGAATCCAAGAATAAGCCACCACTGGAGTAATACTAAAGCTACCGATATGTAAGGGAAGTACGCTTTACTACCTATTAATCTTCTACCCTAATCTTCGGTCTATAGCCTCCTATTAAGGATCATGTCCTCAGTAAGCCGTGATGTGCCATATCATGCCTAATCACCTTTCTCCAATACTTTTTAGGCCTTTCTCTACCCCTACTTAGACTACCATGTGCAACCTTTGACACCTCCTTACTGGGGCATTTCACAATCCCATACCATCTCAGCCTCACATCCCGTAACTTATCCTCGCTACCCCCCATCTTGTCCTGAATATCTTCATTTCTGATCATGTCTCTCCTAGTATGCTTACATATCCACCTTAACATGCTCATTTCCGCTACTTGCAACTTCTGGACATGAGAGTTCTTGCCCCATACAACGTAGTCAATCTAACCACCACTTTATACAACTTACCTTTAAGTCTCGGTGGCGCCTTCTTATTACACGACACCAGAAGCAACCTCCAATATGGTGTGTGACATCCTCGTCATCTCCCTGTTACCTTGGATTAGTTCCCTGTTACCTTGTATTGATGACCCAAGATACTTGGGGATGACTTGAGCATCAAGCTTGACCTCCACTTTTATCATCATGAGTTCCACTACGGAAGGTGCACTCCATGTACTTTGTTTTAGTCTTGCTTAACTTGAACCCTTTAGATTCCAAGGTCTGTCTCCAAACCTCCAGCCTGGCATTAACTTCGCCTCACGTCTCGTCAATCAGCACTATGTCATATGCAAATAACATGCACCATGGCCACCCCCTCTCAAATGTGCTTCGTCGTCAGTACATCCTTCGGCAAGGCGAATAAGAACGGGCTAAGCTCTGGTCCTGGTGTAACCCCGCCATGACCGGGAAGTATCCCGAGTCTCCTCCTATTGCCCTTACCTAGGACTTAGCTCCATTATACATATCCTTCATCACCCTAATGTATATTACAGGGACACTTCTCACCTCCAAGCACTTCCATAAAACTTCTCTTGGGTCTTTGTCGTATGCTTCTCTAAATCGATAAACACCATGTGCAAGTCTCTCTTCTCTCCCTATACTATTCCATCAACCTCCTTATGAGATGAATGGCTTCTGTGGTTGATTGCCCCGGCATGAATCCGAATTGGTTTTTGGATATAGATACTCTCCTCCTCACCCTCATTTCCACCACCCTCTCGCAAACTTTCACACTATAGATTAGTAGCTTGATACCCCTGTAATTGTTGCAGTTTTAGATATCCCCTTGTTCTTGTACAACGGGATCATTGTACTCCATTTCTGTTCTTTGGGCATCTTAGATGTCCTAAAAATAACATTAAGTAGGTCTGTGAGCCACATTAATCGCGCTCTTTCAAAACTCTATCGGTATCTCGTTGGGTCTAGTCGCTTTTCTCATCTTCATCTTACGCATAGCCCACTCCATCTCCTTGGCCTTTATCCGCCTACAATACCAAAAATCTTGGTGACTTTCGGAGTGCTCTAGATCACCCAGCACAATATTCCTATTCCCCTTCTCGTTCAAGAGTTTATGAAAGTACGCCTGCCATCTTCGTCTGATATGCACCTCTTCCATCGATATTTTTTCCTTCCTCGTCTTTTATGCACTTCACTTGGTCCAGGTCATGGGCCTTCCTCTTTCTCACCTTGGTTGGGTTACGCACCTTTTTGTCCCTGCTTTTACTCTTAAGTTCTTCATACAAGCGTTCAGATGCTGCTATCTTCGCTGCCATGACCACTAGCTTTGCTTCCCTCTTAGTCGGCTTGTACCACTCTTTCCGTTCTCTTCTCCTCATCTTTGCTCTCTATCAACTTTGTTAGAAGTGTAAATATAGTAGAACTCTAATCCAAAGTGTATTAGGAGTAGGTTAGGTTATGTGTATTATATATAGGGCTCATTGTATCATGGTTAGTATCAAATATATATTTTTCTCCCGTGCTTTCTCACATGGTATCAAAGCTTCAGTGAGAATATTATAGCTGTGCGTCATTCCAGCTACTTCCGGGAAGAAAGACCTCGTCGCTGTGCAATTTTCCGGCGACTTAAGAGGCTGTCCGAACTAAACCACCTTTTTTGTTGGTGTTGTGCAAAATCCAAGACCACCACGAGGTTCGGAAGAAAATTCCGACCAAACCCCAGAAATTTCTCCGGCCAATTCTTCCACACGCGCCGCCAGTGCTCTCGGCGCGTCAGACCACGCGCCGGCGCATGAAGTACTTTCCGGCCAGTTTTTCACTTTGCTCCTTCAGGACAGTTTGGTCGGCTCTCAATTCCGACCCTACCCATACTTTTTTCGTTCGATTCCGACAACTTTGAATTTTTCCGGCAGCTACAGTGCTTTTCCGGCAGCTACAGTGTTCCTGTTTTTCGGCAGCGCCAGTTTTCAGTTCTCTGTTTCAGTTTCAGCGAGTTTTCAGTTGATAATCCAAAGATGTCTTTGGGACTAGATGCTTTCGGGTCTAGAAACCAGGGTTCTGGCAGTTCCGGTATTATGATTACCTCAGAACCTTTAATGGGAGGTTCAAACTACCTAGCTTGGGCTTCGTCTGTCGAGTTGTTGTGTAAAGGCCAAGGTGTTCAGGATCATCTAACCAAGGAGTCTAGTGACGGAGATGAAAAAGCCAAAGCACATTGGGAGAAGATTGATGCTCAATTATGCAGTATTTTGTGGCGATCTATTGATTCCAAGTTGATGCCCTTGTTTCGTCCATTCCAAACATGTTATTTGGTTTGGGAAAAGGCTCGTACTTTATAAACTAATGACATATCTCGTTTCTATGATGTGATATCGTGGATGACAAATTTAAAGAAACAGGAATTGGATATGTCTACTTACTTGGGTCAAGTGCAGGCAGTTATGGAGGAATTTGAGACGTTAATGCCAGTTTCTGCTAGCGTTGCAAAACAGCAAGAGCAACGACAAAAGCTGTTTCTAGTTCTTACTCTTGCTGGGCTTCCTAATGATCTTGACTCAGTACGCGATCAGATTTTGGCTAGTCCGACTGTCCCCACAGTTGATGAATTATTTTCTCGCTTACTTCGCCTTGCTGCAGCACCAAGTCACCTAGTGAGCTCATCATAGACACTTGATTCATCTATCCTGGTCTCCCAATCCGTGGACAATCGGGGTCCTCATACTATGGAGTATAGACGAGGAGGAGGTCGTTTTGGAAGATCTAGACCCAAGTGTTCTTATTGTTATAAACTTGGTCACACTCGTGACGTGTGCCATTCTTTACATGGTCGACCAACAAAAAATGCTTATGTTGCTCAGACCGAGCCTACAGGTAACCAGGGATTTTCTGTATCTGAAAGTGAGTATAATGAGTTCCTTAAATATCGAGCAAGTAAGCAGACATCTCCACAAGTAGCCACTGTTGCTCAGCCTGATACTTCTGTTGCTGGTAATTCTTTTGCTTGTGTTTCCCAGTCTAGTCCTCTTGAACAATGGGTTGTGGACTCAGCTGCTTCTGATCATATCTCTGGTAATAAATCCCTTTTGTCAAATATTGCGTATTCACAGTTTCTTCCCAACGTTACTTTAGCTAATGGGTCTCAAACTAAAGCAAAAGGAGTTGACAAGCAAATCCTCTACCCTCTGTCACTCTAGATTCCGTTCTTTATGTCCCTGGCTGTCCTTTTAATCTTGCATCTGTGAGTCGTTTGACTCGTGCCCTCCATTGCGGAATATATTTTATTAATGACTCTTTTATTATGCAGGACCGCAGTACGGGACAGACGATTGGAACAGGACTTGAATCAGCCGGACTCTACTACCTTAACTCACTAACATCCTCTAAGGCCTGTCTAGGTGCAGATCTTCCAGACCTACTTCACAGTCGTTTAGGACATCCTAGCTTGTCCAAACTTCAGAAGATGGTGCCTCGTTTGTCCAGTTTATCCACATTAGAGTGTGAGTCATGTCAGCTCGGGAAACATACCCGCGCCTCCTTTCCTCGTAGTATTGAGAGTCGTGCAGAGTCTGTTTTTTCTTTAGTTCATTCGGATATATGGGGTCCTAGTAGAGTATGTTCAACCTAGGGATTTCGTTATTTTGTTAGTTTCATTGATGATCATTCAAGATTTACTTGGATTTTCATAATGAAAGATCGTTCTGAGTTGTTTTCTATATTCCAAAATTTTTGTGCTGAAATTAAAAATCAATTTGGTGTTTCTATTCGCACCCTTCGCAGTGATAATGCCTTAGAATATTTATCCTCTCAATTTCAGCAGTTTATGTCTTCTCATGGAATTATTCATCAGACCTCTTGTCCTTATACCCCTCAGCAAAATGGGGTTGCAGAGAGAAAGAATAGGCACATTATTGAGACTGCTCGCACACTTCTCATTGAATCTCATGTTCCGCTGCGTTTTTGGGGCGATGCAGTTCTCACATCTTGTTATTTAGTTAATAGGATGCCTTCATCTCCCATCCAGAATCAGATTCCGTATAAGGTCTTGTTTCCCCAGTCACCCTTATACCTTGTTCCCCCTCGTGTTTTTGGGAGCACTTGTTTCGTTCATAACTTAGCTCCTGGGAAAGATAAGTTAGCTCCTCGTGCTCTCAAGTGTGTCTTCCTTGGTTATTCTCGTGCTCAGAAGGGCTATCGTTGTTATTCACCTGATCTTCGTAGGTACCTTATGTCAGCCGATGTCACATTTTTTGAGTCTAAACCTTTCTTTACCTCTTCTGACCATTCTGACCATCTGGCTATATCTGACGTTTTACCTATACAGCCTTTAGGGAGTCTACTATATCTCCTGCTTCACCTTCCGCTACAGAAGTCTTACCCATTCCAAACGTTAGACCATCTACTGTGGCTCCTCCTAGACTCCCTGCACAAGACACTCCACTCTTGACATATCATCGTCGTCCTCGCCCAGCATCCGGCCCGGCTGATTCACTTCCTGCACCTGACCCTGCTCCTACTGCGGACTTAACTCTTCCGATTGCACTTCGGAAAGGTATACGGAACACCCTTAATCCTTATCCCCATTATATCGGTTTAAGTTATCATCGTTTGTCATCACCCTATTATGCTTTTCTATCTTCTTTGTCCTCTGTTGCCATCCCTAAGTCTACAGGTGAAGCATTGTCTCATCCAGGGTGGCGACAGGCTATGACTGACGAGATGTCTGCTTTACATACGAGTGGTACTTGGGAGCTCGTCCCTCTTCTTTCAGGTAAATCTACTGTTGGTTGTCGTTGGGTGTATGCAGTCAAGGTTGGTCCAGATGGTAAGGTTGATCGTCTTAAGGCTCGTCTTGTGGCCAAGGGATATACTCAGATATTTGGGCTTGATTACAGTGATACCTTCTCTCCCGTGGCTAAGATAGCATCAGTCCACCTTTTTCTCTCTATGGCTGCTATTCGCCATTGGCCCCTGTATCAGTTGGACATTAAAAATGCATTTTTACACGGTGACCTTGAGGATGAAGTTTATATGGAGCAACCACCTGGGTTTGTTGCTCAGGGGGAGTCTCGTGGCCTTGTATGTCGCTTGCGCCGGTCACTTTATGGTCTAAAGCAGTCTCCTCGAGCCTGGTTTGGTAAGTTTAGCACTGTTATCCAGGACTTTGGCATGACTCGGAGTGAAGCTGATCACTCTGTATTCTATCGGCATTCTGATTCACGTCTCTGTATTTATCTAGTGGTCTATGTTGACGACATCGTTATTATCGGCAATGACCAGGATGGTATTACTAAATTGAAGCAACATCTCTTTCAACACTTTCAGACTAAGGATCTGGGCACACTAAAGTATTTTCTGGGTATTGAGGTCGCACAGTCTAGCTCAGGTATTGTGATCTCACAACGGAAGTATGCCTTAGATATTCTTGAGGAGACAGGAATGACAGGTTGTAAACCTGTTGACACTCCAATGGATCCGAATTCTAAACTTCTTCCAGGACAGGGGGAGCCTCTTAACGATCCTGAAAGATATAGGTGGTTAGTTGGTAAACTAAATTATCTTACAGTGACAAGACCTGACATTTCCTTTCCTGTGAGTGTTGTGAGCCAGTTTATGGGTTCGCCATGTGATAGTCATTGGGATGCAGTTGTTCGCATTCTTCGGTATATAAAATCAACTCCAGGTAAAGGTTTATTGTTTGAGGATCGAGGCCATGAGCAAATTGTTGGATACTCCGATGCTGATTGGGCAGGATCTCCTTCTGACAGACGTTCTACTTCTGGATATTGTGTCTTAGTAGGAGGAAATTTGGTATCTTGGAAAAGCAAGAAACAGAATGTGGTTGCTCGGTCTAGTGCAGAAGCAGAATATCGAGCAATGACTATGGCGACAGGTGAGCTAGTTTGGGTCAAACAGTTGCTCAAAGAGCTGAAATTTGGTGATGTTAGTCAGATGCGACTTGTGTGTTATAATCAAGCTGCACTTCATATTGCGTCAAATCCAGTGTTCCATGAGAGAACTAAGCACATTGAGATTGACTGTCACTTTAGCAGAGAAAAGATACTCTCAGGAGATATTGCAACAAAGTTTGTAAAGTCAAATGATGAGCTTGCAGACATTTTCACCAAGTCCCTCACTGGTCCTCGTATTAACTACATATGTAACAAGTTCGGTACATATGATTTATATGCACCAGCTTGAGGGGGAGTGTTAGAAGTGTAAATATAGTAGAACTCTAATCCAAAGTGTATTAGGAGTATGTTAGGTTATGTGTATTATATATAGGGCTCATTATATCATGGTTAGTATCAAATATATATTTTTCTCCCGTGCTTTCTCACAAACTTCAAATATGCCGCTTTCTTGACCTCCACTTTCCCTTGGATCTCTCGATTCCACCACCAGTCTCTTTTGTGCTTCCTAGAGTAGCCCTTTGAAACCCCTAGCACCTCTCTAGCTGCTTCTCTGATGCAATTCGCTATCTTGGTCCACATACTGCTTGCTTCCCCACTGCTCGTCCATGCCTCATAATCCTTAGCTTCCCTCCCAACTCTTGGGAATTCTCCTTAGTCAAAGCTCCCCACTTGATCTTAGGTTGGCCATACACGACCTTCTTTTTCCTCTCCCTTATAATCCCCAACTCCATAACCAAGAGCCTATGTTGAGTCACGAGGTTCTCATTTGGGATAACTTGCAATTTGTACCTGAGAAGCAAGTAATCAATCTGGGTCTTGGCCATTGTACTCTGGAAAGTGGCCAAGTGCTCCTCCTTTTGGAAACTCGAGTTTGCTATCACCAAATTAAAGGCTTTAGCGAAATCCAACAACGAGGTTCCTCCTTCGTTTCTAACTCCAAAATCGAAGCCGCCATGCACATCGTCATAATCCTGGGAGATAGCCCCGAGGTGGCCATTGAAATATCCTTCTATGAATAGCTTCTCGGAAGATGGAATACCATGCACCACCGCGTCCAAAACCTCCCAGAAATGTCGGTTGACCTCATCCAAGCCGCTTGAGGTGCGTAAGCACTAATAATGTTGAAAGTAAGCCTTCCAAGAACCAGTTTAATAGCCATCAACCAATAGTCCACCCTCTTAATCTCCACCACCTACTCTCTGAGATCCCTGTCAACCAAGATTTTATACTCCAAGCCTCCAACGTTCCACGGCTTAAATCTGTCATCCTTAGCCTTAGAACCTGCCCACTTAGTCTGCTAGATTGTTTTAAAGACAGAAAACAACTTAAACACGGTTTCCTTAAAAATGCCCAAGTGAAACCCTTGTGCTGAATTTTACCCTAGGTTTCTTTAGCAAGGTAATCAAGAGAGAACTCTTTAGCCTTGTCTGCTCGAGTATCCTGAGCAAATTCAAGAGATGGAGGTCTCATCAAAGACTTGAGGAAGTATAATTGAAGTTTGTAGATGAAGTGGCGTTGGAAGTTTAATATTGATCTAGAATTTCTACGGGGAAATGTTAGTGCCAGAGAATGGAATGGAAGGGCAATGTTCCATGGAAGTTGTCAAAGTAACATATGGTTTTATTATTTGGAAAAGCATAAGCAGATGTGGCATGAATATTTGGCGAGAACTGAGCATAGCTTAGGAAATGGTAGAACAATACTGTTGCGGAATATCGTGGGTTAACCAACACACAATCACACACAAAACAAATAGAGAAGAAAAATCAACACAAGGATTTAACGAGGTTCAGCTAAGCCTAATCCTTGGGCCAAACCAAAGAGAGTTTTCCATTATGAATGAGAAGAAAAGCACAACGAAAAGTTGATAAACATAGAAGCAGGTCAAACCAACGCTGTCGAAAAGTTGAAGATACATATCGAAACAAGCAGTGAGATAGATATAACCTGTTAAGGTTGTTGACCTCTTAGAAATCAACTGGTGCAAGTTGCAAAGAGAGAAATTGTGGAAACATGTATTTCAAATTTGAGAAGTCACAAGTAAATGATGTGGAGGCAGTGGAGCAGAGAGAATAAAAATTAGTGGATAGATTGTGGCTAGATGGATCACCGTCTTCAAGCGAGTCATCAAATTTGAAGTCCATGAGATTGATTGACATGTGGCAATCGATTGTGAAGGTTTGGTGATGGGCTTTAGTTAAATTGTTTGCTGGGTTCTCGAGTCTTTCTACCGGGGTAGTGAGGCTAGAAAACTGATGAAAGAACGAACATTTGCAACTATCATTGGGAATATTTTGGTCTTTATAGATCCTTTGGCAGCCCGGTAGATTTTCCAATGAGCAGCGTATACTTGAAGAATATGATGGAAAGAGTGAAATAAAAAAGACTTGATTATTCCTTTGCTCGGTCAGAAATTTATTGTGATTACATATGTCATAACTTTGGTAGCTTATTATGTCCCAACTTTGGTAGATTATTGATTATAGGAATGATTACATTCTCTAATCTAGGCATAACTAGAGCAATTAAATCAAATCAGATCAAATCTAATGGCTCTAATTAATGCAGAACATTTATAATATCAACATTAGATATTAAATACCTTCTGTGGATGCTCAACATTTCGATATAATACTGCCTATTAGATGCCCAATCATATTCATGTGAGGCGGCTCTGATTGATTCCTTAATGCAGGAAGAACTTGATGACATCATAAGGTATGGGTCAAAAGAGTTATTTGCTGATGAAAATGACGAGGCTGGGAAATCTCGGCAAATTCATTATGATGATGCTGCAATAGATAGGTGAGTTTTACTTATAAAAAAATAGATATGTAAGTTTTGTTTACCTGAAATGGCTTCTTAACTTTTTCTTCATTTAAAATATAATTTTGGTGTATAACTTTTTCTAATTGCATATAGGACAACTCCTTCTATCTTATTAGTTGGACCTTTTGATGCGTCCAAAAAATTTGACCTAATCCTTAAATGGCTAGTATTTCTCCTTTGAGAGAGAAGGTCAATACAAATTATTGCTCCTTTTGTTTTATTTTCTTATGGCGCAGTAACTATTTGGGGAGTGAAACGGTTTTTCATTTTTTAATTTTTACTGTGATTTTTCCTACATTTTATAAATATTGCTAATTATAATAAATCGTGTATTGTAGTCCTTAGTAGTTTCTTTTAAAAGATTGAGTTATAAAGGAATCAATATACGCTTTGGAACTAAAAATTGATTTATTTCTCCATCTTACTCCTAATCCCACCATTCTTTTCCAGATGAAGGTAATAGTTAGATTTTTTCTATATTGATTCTATGAATTTTCTATGTGCTCAGCATTTCACATATTAAACAATTAATTTTAACACGTCTCTACCAAACTCAATGTAATAATTATTCAAACATTTTACTCTTAGATTACGCGCATGTTAAAATGGGTCTAATTTATTGGGGGGAAGGAGTACCTTAGTGCTTACGATGTTTTATAAAATGTATAATTTAAGTAATTTGTTCATTCTATTAATTCTTAGATTACTTGATCGTGAGCAAGTTGGAGATGAAGATGCTGCAGTGAATGATGAAGAGGACGATTCATTTCTGAAGGCTTTTAAGGTTTATATCTCCTCTAGCATTTTAGATCATAAACTGATTTTTTGGAATTATGACTTGCAATTGAAGCGAATTATAGCCAGATTCACGAAAGTAATTAAATATGAAATTGAGTGTTGTGAATTACTTCTATTTCGTGGTTGGAAAATTGAAAACTGAAACTTAATGTTGCAATGATTCTTCTTTGGGCTTGTTCTACTCTAAGTTGCTCGGACACAGATGCGGGTGTCCGACACTAGTGCGGATCTAGAGATTGGATCCTTCGAGATGTAAATTCTTAGATTCGTGGACACGGATCCTAGTATGGATATGGGTGCAGAGATCTGACTCAAAATAATTCAAAAAAAAATAAAATAAAATAAAAAAATCTCTAAATTATGAGAAATTTTGTGGAATACTTATGTATAGTCTGTAAAGTGTGGATTTCTTTTTCATTCCCGAGTTGTAGATAAGTAAAAGATTGATTTTCTAAATACTGTAAGCTATATTCTATCCTAGTTTTGGTTATGATTTCGGGAATCAAACTGTATCTCGTCTCAAATTTTTCCATCTGTCGTGGTCAAAGTACCCAAAATTGTGTAATAAGATCCGATATGGATCCCATACCCACACCCATACTAGTGTCATATCGACACGGGTGCGACACTTAAACTGCCGTGTCGGAGCAACTTACTTCTACTTATGTTTTAATGATGTCTAAATTGACTTGGGATTAATATATTGTTATTATGTATTGGATTTTGAAGGTAGTAATGATAATTATAGTGATGATGTTATAAGCACTAATTTCATAGTTCATATATGTAAGGTATCTTTTTTTTTTTTTGGGGTAATTTCACCACGAAAAGCTTGCACTTCTCTCTTAAGCGCCAGGAGTCTTGTTCCTTCATTTTTATCTTTTTGGCCGCTTATTACTTTTAAAAATGCTAGCTTGACAATCTTAAAGTAGCTAAGTCTAATGCATTAAAAGTTAAATAAATACATTTCTGATTTTAAGTACATTTACTCCCCCGAAAAAGGAAAAAAGAATGAAATAAATACATGTTAAATGAACGACTGTAAAGCAAGTTATGATTGGTGATGAAAGAAGACACTTTTCATGAAATATACTTGTTTTTTTTTTGGTCAACGTCTTTAACTTGTAGCATAATTTCATTAGTTGTATTGGTGATGCATCTTTCTAAAGAAAAATATATAGGTTGAAATAATTGATCACCAAAATAACTATATATATTTTGACCGATAATAGTAATCTCAGCTAGTTGTTGTTTTCGAGTTTTTATGTTTGATTTCATGTAAATTTCAAAAAAAATATGTCAAGTCAGATCCAGGATGTGGCTATTATGGTAAAAATTCCTGGTCAGTGTGAACTTGATATTTCTGCGCGATATTTTGGGAATTGGCAACTCTCGTGTGATTGGGTGATTCTATCGGTTTTATCAAATGCCACAAGGTCGCTACTCCTTTTCAGGTGTTCCATTGAGGCTTGCTATCCAGGATAAGTAGTTCTTATACATATGGACTTGCAGTTTGGAGTTGTAGCCAATAAATTTGATCTAGTGCAAGTTGATAGAGTTAAATGCAAATACTTAATTACTTATATTGATTGACTTTTTGCTGCAACTTCTTAAATGTACACGTATTAGATACTCTGGTAGATTTTCTCAGTCCTTCCTAGTTATATTCAGCACCTACTCAGTGTGTCCTTGAATTAACTTTTTGCTTGCTTGTAAGGACAAAAAGTTCATAAATATTTGGCTTTGGATAAGAAAGAAATATATTTGATGACTTTTATTCTTTTCTGTAAGGATAATGAATAAACAATGTTATGACCATCAATATACTAAATTTCTGATTTAGTTGGGTAACTGCTATAATTTAAAAATTTATAGCTGCATTTTTGGCTTTTCTTTTTTCATTTGTTGATATAAGCTGCTGAATGTCTCAGGTAGCTAATTTTGAGTACATTGAAGAAGCAGAAGCAATAGCAGAAGAGGAAGCACCACCAGCCCCTATGGAGAATAAAGCCACTGTAAACAATTCTGAGAGAGCAACTTATTGGGAAGAATTGCTACGAGATAAATATGAAGTGCATCAAGTTGAAGAATTCAATGCTATGGGAAAGGGAAAGAGGAGTCGTAAGCAGGTGCGAATTGTCCTTTGCATATTTATTTAATTGTCGTTTATTCTGTTGAATGAGTTTGATGGCATATTAAACACTGTTTCATGCCTATTTCTTTCATGCTCTTCAATAATTTCTGGTATGTGTTCTTTCTTGGACATGTTAATCTAGCCATTTCTCGCGACTTTTCCTTTTTGATTTCTCCATTTGATATCTTATTCTCTTCCTAGATGGTGTCTGTTGAAGATGATGATCTTGCTGGTCTGGAAGACGTGAGCACTGATGGAGAGGATGACAACTATGAAGCTGAAGCTGATTCGAGTGATGGTGAGACAGCTTCACTGGGAGCGCCAGTTGTGAGAAAGGCTCACAGAAAGAAAGCCCGCGGTGGGATATGGGTTCTCAATCTCATTTTGAATTTCAGTTAAGACTAATATACTATGATATCTTAGTGAAGAATATATTTTCTTTTTGACAGTGGATTCTGCTGAATCGCACCCTTTGATGGAAGGAGAAGGAAGATCATTTAGAGTACTGGGCTTCAATCAAAACCAAAGGGCAGCATTTGTTCAAAATTTGATGAGGTTTTGTTTTTTCTGTATTCTTTTTCTGCTACATTTTGCTTTATAATTTCCTCTCACAACTTCCTACCATTGAGTTTGGGATTGAGACGTAGTTGCTGTTGTTATAGTTGTTGTTCTTGCACTGACTTTCTACCATTCTGAATTTGTATCTTTTGTGCATGTAAAACTTGAAAATGTTGGAGATAACTTCTCTTCTTGACAGATTTGGGGTTGGTGAGTTTGACTGGGCAGAATTCACTCCACGATTGAAGCAGAAAACTTATGAAGAAATTAAAGAGTATGTGCATACATCAACTTTCAAGTTGTATATTTCCCAATCTTCTAACTTAGGCTATTAGTAACTTGATCTCTCAACTAAATGTGTTTGCAAGTGAGGGGTAAACCTAACTTGCCTTCTATTTCTGAACCACTACCTCTTTCTGGTCTCAAAAGTTGCTCATCATGCATCTTCTTACTCTTCTCCTTCTCTCTGTCTCACTCCCAGATATTTTATGCATCTGAGTATACCGATTGAATAATTGAGATACTTGTGGATGGAACATTTGGTCCTGTGCCTTCCCACCAAATGTTAATTCGATAATTCCTACAATTTTGATGCTTTGTCAGCTTGATGTGGTATAACGTCTTCAAAGCTATGTTATGTTATGGCAACTATAGGTAATTTAGACCTGTTGAAAAGTAAAGTAACATCACCGTGACAGTATAACTTATCCCCAAAAAGAACAGCAGATTCTTCTTGCGCGTCTATGATGATGTGGTATTATTTCGACAAATTCCTAATTTTGTATGTCTCTTGTTGAAATGACATACATAGAGTGCTCCAATTTCTGCTGAAAAAGTTTTCCCAGACACAATTTTCACTAAATGAATAACCTCCCTAGTGCAGATAATACGTACTGACATGTTCTAATCTCTGTCACACAGTTATGGAGCTCTCTTTCTGTCGCACATAGCTGAAGATATCACTGACTTACCAACATTTTCAGGTGAAGAAAATAAATTCGTGGTTTATGATTCTTATAGGCTTTAGTTTCTCCTTTTTCTTCTCCTTTACCGTCTTGCTGGTCAGGAAACATTTAAATATTTTTGATTGCAGATGGGGTTCCAAAAGAAGGACTTAGAATACAAGATGTGCTTGTTAGGATAGCTGTCTTGCTGCTTATAAGGGACAAGGCAAGTCTTTATTTCTGGCAAAGGATATGCTATTGCATCTCTCCGATATTCCTATGACCCGTATAGCTTCTAATTGCAGTATTGAACTCTCACTGGTGTGTGTGCTTGTAACTTTCAGGTTATAGTCCAAACTGGGCCTTCGATAGTATGTGTTAGATGTTTTCCAATAAGCATATCCTATTTGTTTCTTTAGTCTCATTCTTCTACTGACTTTTTCGTTTATCACGGTTATACAAAAGTCGTAAGTTTTAAACTTAATATCCAGTTCCAAATTCGATTTATGTCTTTATAAGTTCGTAAAATTATTGTGTCTTTTGTGCTCGCCTCCAACACGACGTTTGCGTCCTCATTTGTGCTACCGCAATTATAACTTGGTCTTTTTGGCATGAAAATATGAGAAAAGAATTTCATGTTTGAAAAGACAAAAAATGGAAGTTTCTCTTATTTCATGGTTAATGGTATTATGCCATGTGGTTGAGGTATAAGACAGGTATAAATATGATGTGACTTGTCCAAAAATAGAATGTAAAATCCAGTACTGTTGCTGGATTTCTTCTTGTAATGTCTGGTAGTGGTAAAATAATTTATAAGTATGATGTCTATTTTGTATAGTCATTTTGATGCTATAAAATTTTTATGTGATCTTTAATTTCCAGTAAACTTGAAGCTTTTTACCATAAGTTATGTGAGAAAGCACGGGAGAAAAATATATAATTGATATTAACATGATACAATGAGCCCTATATATATATATACACATAACCTATCCTACTCCTAATACACATTGGATTAGGGTTCTACTATTTTACATATTCTAACACTCCCCCTCAAGCCGGTGCATATAAATCATATGTACCAAGCTTGTTACATATGTAGTTAATACGAGGACCAGTGAGGGACTTGGTGAAAATGTCTGCAAGCTGATCATTTGACTTTACAAACTTTGTAACAATATCTCCCGAGAGTATCTTTTCTCTGACAAAGTGACAGTCAATCTCAATGTGCTTAGTTCTCTCATGGAACACTGGAATTGACGCAATATGAAGAGCAGCTTGATTATCACACACAAGTCCCATCTGACTAACATCACCAAATTTCAGCTCTTTGAGCAACTATTTGATCCAAGCTAGCTCACATGTCGCCATAGCCATTGCTCGATATTCTGCTTCTGCACTAGACCGAGCAACCACATTCTGTTTCTTGCTTTTCCAAAATACCAAATTTCCTCCTACTAAGACACAATATCCAGAAGTAGAACGTCTGTCAGAAGGCGATCCTGCCCAATCAACATCGGAGTATTCAACGATCTGCTCATGGCCTCGATCCTCAAACAATAAACCTTTACCTGGAGTTGATTTTATATACCGAAGAATGCGAACAATTGCATCCCAATGACTCACACGGAGAACCCATAAACTGGCTAACAACACTCACAGGAAAGGAAATGTCAGGTCTTGTTACTGTAAGATAATTTAATTTACCAACTAACCGCCTATATCTTGCAGGATCGTTAAGAGGCTCCCCCTGTCCTGGAATAAGTTTAGAATTTGGATCCATCGGAGTGTCAACAGGTTTACAATCTGTCATTCATGTCTCCTCAAGAATATCTAAGGCATACTTCCGTTGTGAGATCACAATACCTGAGCTAGACTGTGCGACCTCAATACGCAGAAAATACTTAACTGTGCCCAGATCCTTAGTCTGAAAGTGTTGAAAGAGATGTTGCTTCAATTTAGTAATACCAGCCTGGTCATTGCCGGTAATAACAATGTCGTCAACATAAACCACCAGATAAATACAGAGACGTGAATCAGAATGCCGATAGAATACAGAGTGATCAGCTTCACTCCGAGTCATGCCAAAGTCCTGGATAACATTGCTAAACTTATCAAACCAGGCTCGAGGAGACTGCGATAGACCATAAAGTGACCGGCGCAAGCGAGATACAAGGCCACGAGACTCCCCCTGAGCAACAAACCCAGGTGGTTGCTCCATAAAACTTCATCCTCAAGGTCACCGTGTAAAAATGCATTTTTAATGTCCAGCTGATACATGGGCCAATGTTGAACAGCAGCCATATAGAGAAAAAGGCGGACTAATGCTATCTTAGCCACAGGAGAGAAGGTATCACTGTAATCAAGCCCAAATATCTGAGTATATCCCTTGGCAACAAGACGAACCTTAAGACGATCAACCTTACCATCTGGACCAACCTTGACTGCATACACCCAACGATAACCAACAGTAGATTTACCTGAAGGAAGAGGGACGAGCTCCCAAGTACCACTCGTATGTAAAGCAGACATCTCGTCAGTCATAGCATGTCGCCACCCTGGATGAAACAATGCTTCACCTGTAGACTTAGGGATAGAAACAAAGGACAAAGAAGATAGAAAAGCATAATAGGGCGATGACAAACGATGATAACTTAAACCGATATAATGGGGATTAAGATTAAGGGTGTTCCGTATACCTTTCTGAAGTGCAATCGGAAGAGACAAGTCCGCAGTAGGAGCAGGGTCAGGTGCAGGACGTGAATCAACCAGGCCGGATGCTGGGCGAGGACGACGATGATATGTCAAGAGTGGAGTGTCTGTCGCAGGGAGTCTAGGAGGAGCCACACTAGACTCTCCAACGGTTGGAATGGGTAAGACTTCTGTAGCGGAAGGTGAAGGAGGAGATATAGTAGACTCCCTAAAGGCCGGTATAGGTAAAATCTCAGATATATCAAGATGGTCAGAATGGTCAGAAGAGGTAAAGAAAGGTTTAGACTCAAAAAATGTGACATCGGCTGACATAAGGTACCTACGAAGATCAGGTG
Organism: Nicotiana benthamiana; assembly: GCA_034376525.1. NCBI lineage: Eukaryota > Viridiplantae > Streptophyta > Magnoliopsida > Solanales > Solanaceae > Nicotiana > Nicotiana benthamiana. The sequence goes on along the minus strand of CM067324.1, from coordinate 22,555,763 downwards.
AATAACAACGATAGCCCTTCTGAGCACGAGAATAACCAAGGAAGACGCACTTGAGAGCACGAGGAGCTAACTTATCTTTCCCAGGAGCTAAGTTATGAACGAAACAAGTGTTCCCAAAAACACGAGGGGGAACAGAGCATAAGGGTGACTGGGGAAACAAGACCTCATACGGAATCTGATGCTGAATGGGAGATGAAGGCATCCGATTAACCAAATAACAAGATGTGAGAACTGCATCGCCCCAAAAACGCAGCAGAACATGTGATTCAATGAGAAGTGTGCGAGCAGTCTCAATAATATGCCTATTCTTTCTCTCTGCAACCCCATTTTGCTGAGGGGTATAAGGACAAGAGGTCTGATGAATAATTCCGTGAGAAGTCATAAACTGCTGAAATTGAGAGGATAAATATTCTAAGGCATTATCACTGCGAAGAGTGCGAATAGAAACACCAAATTGATTTTTAATTTCAGCACAAAAATTTTGGAATATAGAAAACAACTCAGAACGATCTTTCAGATCGAGCACCAGTGATTTCGTATCCGGTCAAAATCTTGGCTAATTGATCGAAGTGGGTAGCTAAGAAAATCCAAGTACATCTTGAATGATCATCAATGAAACTAACAAAAGAACGAAATCCCAAGGTTGAACTGACTCTACTAGGACCCCATATATCTGAATGAACTAAAGAAAAAACAGACTTTGCACGACTCTCAATACTACGGGGAAAAGAGGCGCGGGTATGTTTCCCGAGCTGACATGACTCACGCTCTACTGTGGATAAGCTAGACAAACTAGGCACCATCTTCTGAAGCTTCGACAAGCTAAGATGTCCTAAACGACTGTGAAGTAGGTCTGGATGATCTGCAACTAGACAGGCCTTGGAGGATGTTAGTGAGTTAAGGTAGTAGAGTCCTTCTGATTCAAGTCCTGTTCCAATCGTCTGTCCCGTACTGCGGTCCTGCATAATAAAAGAATCATCAATAAAATATATACCGCAATGGAGGGCACGAGTCAAACGACTAACAGATGCAAGATTAAAAGGACAGCCAGGGACATAAAGAACGGAATCTAGAGTGACAGAGGGTAGATGATTCGCTTGTCCAGCTTCTTTTGCTTTAGTTTGAGACCCATTAGCTAAAGTAACGTTGGGAAGAAACTGTGAATACGCAATATTTGACAAAAGGGATTTATTACCAGAGATATGATCAGAAGCAGCTGAGTCCACAACCCATTGTTCAAGAGGACTGGACTGGAAAACACAAGCAAAAGAATTACCAGCAACAGAAGCATCAGTCTGAGCAACAGTGGCTACTTGTGGAGATGTCTGCTTACTTGCTCGATATTTAAGGAACTCATTATACTCCCTTCAGACACAGAAAATCCCTGGTTACCTGTAGTCTCGATCTGAGCAACATAAGCATTTTTGGGTGGTCGACTATTTAAATTATAGCACACGTCACGAGTGTGACCAAGTTTATAACAATAAGAACAGTTGGGTCTAGATCTTCCAAAACAACCTCCTCCTCGTCTATTCTCCATAGTATGAGATGCCCGATTGTCCACTGATTGGGATATGAGGATAGATGAATCAAGTGTCTGTGATGAGCTCACTGGGTGACTCGGTGCTGCAGCAAGGCGAAGTAATCGAGAGAATAATTCATCAACTGTGGGACAGTCGGACTAGCCACAATCTGATCGCGTACTGAGTCGAGATCATTAGGAAGCCCAGCAAGAGTAAGAACTAGAAACAGCTTTTGTCGTTGCTCTTGCTGCTTTGCAACGCTAGCAGAAACTGGCATCAACGTCTCAAATTGCTCCATAACTGCCTGTACGTGTGCCAAGTAAGTAGACATATCTAATTCCTGTTTCTTTAAATTTTTCATCCGCGATATCACATCATAGAAACAAGATATGTCATTAGTGTATAAAGTACGAGCCTTTTCCCAAACCAAATAACATATTTGGAATGGACGAAACAAGGGCATCAACTTGGAATGAATAGATCGCCACAAAATACTGCATAATTGAGCATCGATCTTCTCCCAATGTGCTTTGGCTTTTTCATCTCCTTCACTAGATTCCTTGATTAGATGATCTTGAACACCTTGACCTTTACACCACAACTCGACAGACGAAGCCCAAGCTAGGTAATTTGAACCTCCTATTAAAGGTTCTGAGGTAATCATAACACCGGAACTGCCAGAACCCGGGTTTCTAGACCCGAAAGCATCGAGTCCCAAAGACATCGTTGGATTATCACCAAATAATCAGAAGAATCAACTGAAAACTCGCTGAAACTGAAACAGAAAACTGGAAATTGAAAAATAAAATATGGATAGTCTCGGAATTCGAGGGCGATCAGACTGTCCTGAAGGAAGTTTTTGAAATTCTGACCGGAAAGTGTCTCACGCACCGGCGCGTGAGATAGACTCGCCGCCGCCGGCAGAACTCCGGCGGGCGCTGGGCGGCGCGTGGGGGGTTGTTTTCCGGTGATATTTTCTGGGGTTGGTCGGAATTATATTCCGAGCCTTGTGGTGGTCTCGGATTTTGCACAACACCAATAAAAGGGTGATTTCATTAAGGACAGCCTCTTAAGTCGCCGGAAAATTGCACGGGGACGAGGTCTTTCTTCCCGGAAGTTGCTGGAATGACGCACAACTATTATATTCTCACTGGAGCTCTGATACCATGTGAGAAAGCACGGGAGAAAAATATATAATTGATATTAACATGATACAATTAGCCCTATATATATATACACACATAACCTATCCTACTCCTAATACACATTGGATTAGGGTTCTACTATTTTACATATTCTAACAAGTTACATTGTCAGATGACTGTAGATCTTCATTAAACTACAATTATAGAGGTGTGTTCATGGTTAAAGGTTGATAGGTATTTTCTGCTGTTTCAGGTGAAGGCTTTTTCAGAAAAGACAGGTTCCCCTCTTTTTGCCGAGGACATTCTGTTTCGGTTGCCTGGATTGAAAGGTGGAAAGCTTTGGAAGGAAGAGCATGATCTGCTGCTGCTACGAGCAGTGTTAAAGTATGTAACTTTTCATCTCTGCTGATCTATATCCTGAATTTAGGAACTGTCGAACTAGTTGAACAACTCTGTAAGTCTGAAATTGCACTTTATAAAGAATGAGAAGTATACGAGTTGATCAGATTGCATATACCAGTAGTGAAGAAAGATGTAAAAGCCTGGATTAAATTTAAAGAAATGAAGGCTCTTAAAAGATGATCCTTTATATTGGTCTCGTACTTAATTGGCTTACTTCCCTTTCATTTATCACAACTACTTGAACCCTTCCTCAAATGCTAGAAAGTAAATATGGTATATCTCACAAATTCACAGTAACATATTAAGATACTGATACCCTTGACTCCAAAAACTTGATTGGAAGAACTTATCCTGCACCTTATAAATGTAAAACTTGTTTAAATGCTCCAAATCTTGGCTTAATAACTGGAAAGAATTTGCTGTGATCAGTTTATGTTTCATGTCGTAATTTTTAGTGTTTGACATCAAGATTGCCATGATACATCTTGCATATGTTCTAGACCCAATCTTATAACGATTGCACTGTGTTTCGAGGCCTGGTCTTTCTTATTAATCTGCTTCAGACTGCAATTTTGTTTGTTCACACCATGGAAACCATCATCTCACATTTGCTCCTTGAAATACAAGTTTATGTATTTAGGGTCATGTATTTTTCACTGTATATTTCTATTTAGTTCGTCTTAGTTGATTGGTTCATCTTTGGATTTCGGCAACTGGGAGTATAACTGTTAAATCAATAACTGCGGTAGATATTGCCAAGTTCTGCTGATATTGTTTTTATTTTTGTTGTGTCTTTCTGGTTGTGTAGGCATGGTTATGGAAGATGGCAGGCAATTGTTGATGATAAGGAGTTGAGGATTCAAGAGATCATCTGTAAAGAGCTCAATCTACCCTTCTTAAATTTACCCGTTCCCGGAGCTTCTCAGCCACAAGTTCCTCCTGCTCCGGGAGCTTCCCAAGCTCAAGTTACTGTTCCTGGAGCTTCTCAAGCAGCAATTGGTGTAAATACAGCTAATGCTGGGCCTGCTGGAGCTGCTGGAAGTCAGGTGAAAGCTACTGGTGATGGGAATGCCTATCAAGATCCGTCTTCATTATATCATTTTAGAGAGATGCAGAGAAGACAAGTGGAATTCATAAAGAAAAGGGTGCTGCTTCTTGAAAAGGGCCTTAATGCTGAATATCAGAAAGAAGCCTTTGTAAGTTATCTTATTACAACAACAACATACCTAGTTTAATCTCACAAATGGGATCTGGGAAGGGTCGTGTATACACAGACCTTACCCTTATCTTGTGTAGGTTGAGATGTTGTTTCTGATAGACCCTTGGCTCAAGGAAAGCATAATCACAGTAGTTTAAAAAGAAATATGATAGGGAAAAAGACGTGGAATAAGAAGCATTGGTAACAACGATAATAAGAGAGCCAAAGCATAAGAAACATTAGGTAGTAATGGAACTCTAAGTCTAATAATAATAGTACTACTGGTAAGGGAATTAAATACGTCCGACTACCTACTAACCTTCTACTCTAATTCTCGATCTTCACACCCTCCTATCAAGGGTTATGTCCTTGATAAGCTAATGATGTGCCATATCCTGCCTAATCACCTCTCTCCAATATTTCTTTGGCCTATTCCTACCCCTCCTTAGGCCCACCTTGGTTAATCTCTCATACCTTCTCATTGGGGCATCCATTCCACTCCTCTTACGTGCCCAAACCATCTCAGCCTCGCTTCTCGTATTTTCTCCACCATGAAGGCCATTCTCACCTTATCCCCACTATCTTCATTCCTAATCTTATCTTTCCTATTATGCCTTTACGCCTATCTCAGCATCCTCATACTGTTACTTTCATCTTCTGGACATGAAAGTTCTTGACTGGCCAAAATTTGTCCCATGCAATATAGTCGGTCTAACCACCTTTCTGTAGAACTTACCTTTAAGTTTTGGTGACACATTCTTATCACATGGCACTGGATGTGAGCCTCCACTTTATCTATTCCGCTCTAATATGATGTGTGAGATCATCGTCAATCTCCTCATTACCTTGGATTACAAAGTATCCTGTTTTAGTCCGGCTCAACCTGAAACCTCTAGACTCCAGGGTCTATCTCCAAACCTCCAACATAGCTTTAACTCCGCCTCTCGTCTTATCAATCAACACTATGTCATTCACAAATTAGATACATCATGGCACCTTCCCCTGAATGTGATGTGTCAATTCATCCATCGCTAACGCAAATAAAAATGGACTAAGAGCTAATCCCCGGTGTAACCCCATCATGACTGGGAAGTATCCTGAGTCTCCTCCAACTGTCCTTACTCGAGTTTTAGCTTCATCATACATGTCCTTAATCGCCCTAGTGTATGCAAGAAGTACACCTTTGGCCTTCAAACATTTCCATAGGACCTTTCTTGGGACTTTGTAGTATTCTTTATCCAGGTGAATGAATTCTATATGCAAGTCCCTTTACTTCTTTTTTATACTGTACCACTAATCTCCTTACAAGATGGATGGCTTCTGTGGTCAATCTCCCAGCCATGACTCCGAATTGGATCTCCCAAAATAGAAACCCACTTTCTCACCCTCATCTTCGCTACCCTCTCCCAAACTTTTATAGTGTGGCGTAGCAACCTGTCATGGAGAACTCCTTTATAAAATCTCCTACTACTGTTCTCACTCTAGTGACGGCTTCTTCATACATGTCCTTTCAGTATATGTCAAATCAGATTAGAGAACTAATTCAAGTAATTTCACATATACTAGCTGTTTTATGTTCTCTGAGATTCATAGTACTATGTGCCTGGTTTGGCAGGTTAGCTCATGAGTGGAACGGCATGTTCTCACTAGTATAGAACTTTGTGGGTTCCCAACTGTATGTAAGGATAGATTTTCTCCTCTATAATCAATCAAGCCTTGAGAATTTGACCCGTTCTCTTGAGAAAGAACTGTTGGATATGTTTGAAACTCACTACAACTCTTGGACTTGCTTAATTGGTTCAAATTCTGTCAGTGAACCAGTTTTTGAAATCTAGGTCACCAGGTGTGGCAGCTCCATCGGTTACTTCTCTGGAGAACTACACTTGTAATGTGGTATACTGATCCTTACATGTTTCCTCTAGGGTGATGAAAATTCTCATGAACTGCCTAATGAAGAGATGGTGTGTGATACCAAGGCTGCGGATGAACCAAATCGAAATGTTGATGAAGCCAATACTGAATTGATTGATCATTTCCCCATACTTGTAGCAATTTGTAAGTAGAGACATTTACCCTCCTCGAGTTTTCTATAGTGTGTCATGTAGTAAAGGCACTGACCTAGCATCCAATCCTGCACTTCTTTGAATGCAGCTCCACAGGGAATCTCTCAAGTTGCTTGTGATCGTAAACCAGATCGTTTAGGTGTTGCCGAGCTTTATAACAAGGTGAATATTTCACTGCCAAACATACTTCGACTTCATCTTATGCATAATTTGACAAACTTGCCAGTACAAAGACGATAAAACCACATATTTCTCAGTAAGTATTCTAAAGATGATACTATATGTTGTTTTGTCTGTTCTGCAGATGTGCCAGGTACTCTCCGGAGATGTCCAAGATTCATTAAATGTGAGTCATCCTAGTATGAGAAAGAACATTCTTCCATTGGAAGCGATTTGTCAACAGATGAACCAAATTCTTTCTTCATCACATCAAAATACTGCTAATTTCAAGAGGGAACTGGTTCAAGAAAATAGGGATTCTGAGGCTAGTAAATCCAGTATTCCATTCCTATCATCTCAAGTAGATAATAGGGTGCTCAGTACTGAGAAAGAACATGACAGTCATCCAAAAAATTCAGAATCTGTATCCAAGAGTGTTAGAAATTGTACAGTTGCATGCATGGCTGAGAGCAACGAGCACCTCAACATTTCTCCTGCAGAAGTTCCAGAGACCAGACCTAGTGGTTTATCAACTGGAGAAGCTGATATAGAGATGGTGGATCATAGTGACATTTCCACCACCAATGTTGACAGAAAAGAAGAATTAGGTTCTGAGGCTGTTCGTATAGATGATGATTAAAAGTTAATCTATGTATGTACTTTTGTCTGCTAGTTGCCTATGAACACTTATAAAAAATGACGGTGACATTTTTCTTACTCCAAGTTGATAAACACTGTTGAGGGAGGAGCCTCTGTGTTGTCTTCTATTATAAAAAATGACGGTGACATTTTTGATGGACATATTATAAAATGAAAATCAGCATAGTCAAACTTCAGCGTTCTAGTCTTCTCACTGGTTCTACTGAGTCATTCTCCGTATAATTGCAGTTGAATGAAACTTCATGGGTGTTGAGTTGTCCCACATCGGAGGGATTTGAGGTCTTTGATCTCCTTATATGGCTTGGGCAATCCTCACTTCATAAGCTAATTTTTGGGGTTGAGTTAGGCCCAAGGTCCATTCTTTTCATGGTATCAGAGCTAAACTGTGCGTCCTCAGTACCCAGAAAATACTTTAGTGTGCCCAAATCCTTAGTCTGAAAGTGTTGAAAGAGATGTTGTTTCAATTTAGTAATACCATTCTTGTCATTGCCGGTAATAACAATGTCGTCAACATAGACCACCAGATAAATACAGAGACGTGAATCAGAATGCCGATAGAATACAGAGTGATCAGCTTCACTCCGAGTCATGCCAAAGTCCTGGATAACAGTGCTAAACTTGCCAAACCAGGCTCGAGGAGACTGCTTTAGACCATAAAGTGACAGGCGCAAGCGACATACAAGGCCACGAGACTCCCCGTGAGCAACAAACCCAGGTGGTTGCTCCATATAAACTTTATCCTCAAGGTCACCGTGTAAAAATGCATTTTTAATGTCAAGCTGATACAGGGGCCAATGGCGAACAACAGCCATAGAGAGAAAAAGGCGGGCTGATGCTATCTTAGCCACGGGAGAGAAGGTATCACTGTAATCAAGCCCAAATATCTGAGTATATCCCTTGGCAACAAGACGAGCCTTAAGACGATCCACCTTACCATCTGGACCAACCTTGACTGCATACACCCAACGACAACCAACAGTAGATTTACCTGAAAGAAGAGGGACGAGCTCCAGAGTACCACTTGTATGTAAAGCAGACATCTCATCAGTCATAGCATGTCGCCACCCTGGATGAGACAATGCTTCACCTGTAGACTTAGGGATGGAAACAGAGGACAAAGAAGATAGAAAAGCATAATAGGGTGATGACAAACGATGATAACTTAAACCGATATAATGGGGATTAGGATTAAGGGTGTTCCGTATACCTTTCCGAAGTGCAACCGGAAGAGACAAGTCCGCAGTAGGAGCAGGGTCAGGTGCATGACGTGAATCAACCGGGCCAGATGCTGGGTGAGGACGACGATGATATGTCAAGAGTGTAGTGTCTTGTGCAGGAAGTCTAGGAGAAGCCACAGTAGACGTTCCAACGATTGGAATGGGTAAGACTTCTGTAGCGGAACTTGAAGCAGGAGATATAGTAGACTCCCTAAAGGCTGTATAGGTAAAACGTCAGATATAGCCAGATGGTCAGAATGGTCAGAAGAGGTAAAGAAAGGTTTAGACTCAAAAAATGTGACATCGGCTGACATAAGGTACCTACGAAGATCAGGTGAATAACAACGATAGCCCTTCTGAGCACGAGAATAACCAAGGAAGACACACTTGAGAGCACGAGGAGCTAACTTATCTTTCCCAGGAGCTAAGTTATGAACGAAACAAGTGCTCCCAAAAACACGAGGGGGAACAAGGTATAAGGGTGACTGGGGAAACAAGACCTTATACGGAATCTGATTCTGGATGGGAGATGAAGGCATCCTATTAACTAAATAACAAGATGTGAGAACTGCATCGCCCCAAAAACGCAGCGGAACATGAGATTCAATGAGAAGTGTGCGAGCAGTCTCAATAATGTGCCTATTCTTTCTCTCTGCAAGCCCATTTTGCTGAGGGGTATAAGGACAAGAGGTCTGATGAATAATTCCATGAGAAGACATAAACTGCTGAAATTGAGAGGATAAATATTCTAAGGCATTATCACTGCGAATGGTGCGAATAGAAACAACAAATTGATTTTTAATTTCACCACATAAATTCCGGAATATAGAAAACAACTCAGAACGATCTTTCATTAAGAAAATCCAAGTACATCTTGAATGATCATCAATGAAACTAACAAAATAACGAAATCCCAAGGTTGAAATGACTCTACTAGGACCCCATATATCCTAATGAACTAAAAAAAACAGACTCTGCACGACTCTCAATACTACGAGGAAAGGAGGCGCGGGTATGTTTCCCGAGTTGACATGACTCACACTCTAATGTGGATAAACTAGACAATCGTGAGAGATTTATCGCTGCACATAAATTCCAGCGATTCTGGGAAGTAAAATCAGTCATCAGAACCCTTTTCCGGCGACTTTTTTCAAGTAAAATCAGTCTTGGTCAGTGCTGTGCAAAATCCAGCAATACCAAAAGACTCGCCTCTGTCCGGCGACAAAACCCCAGAAATTTCTCCAGCCAAATCAGTCCCACGCGCCTCCATGCGCCACCAGAAGCTAGGCGCGTGAGCCCACGCGCCGCGCGCGTGACCCCACGCGCCGCGCGCGTGACCCCTTTTCCGGCCAGTTTTTCCGGTGACTCCTTCAGGACAGTTTGGTCGGATACTAATTCCGACCCTACCCATCCTATTTTCATTCGATTCCGACAACCTTGAGTTTTTTCCGGCGACTACACTGACTTTTCCGGCAGCTACAGTACTTTCTGGCCAGAATTTCTTCAGGACAGTCTGATCGCCCTTGAATTCCGAGCCTATCCATATTTTATTTTTCAATTCCGAGAACTTTGAATTTTTTCTGGTAGCTACAGTGCTTTTTCTGGTGCTACAATGTTCCAGTTTTTTCCGGCAGCTCCAGTTTTCAGTTTCACCGAGTTTTCAGTTGATAATCCAACGATGTCTTTGGGACTAGATGCTTTCGGGTCTAGAAACCCGGGTTCTGACAATTACCCGGTTCAAGAAGAAGATGACATCCTTGGAAAAAGAACCGTGGTAAAGAAGACTAGGGATATCTCCACTAATATAGAATATACTATATAATAAAAATATTAAGAAGCTAATAAACATAAAGTAACTACAATAAAAAATTAAGAGACTAATAAACATACTAATATATCACATGACATGGAAATACACCTTATAGAAGATCAACAATAGAAGATCAACATGAGTACACTACCTGGAAACTAGGAAGGGCAATCCACTACTAGACCACCACTATTTAATGGGCAGTACTACTCTTGATGGAAAACAAGATGAGATATCACATTATAATAGAGGACTACGAGTTATGGAATATTATCACCGATGGTCCATTGTAGGGTTGTGCATGAATCGGATCAGATTTAGCATTTTTCGAATTTGGTTTTCGAATTCAGATTCTACAAAATTCAGTCTGAATTCGATCCGTATTAATAACGGGTCTGATCAAATTTTAAAGTTTGGATCTAATCAATATTTCAGATTTCGGATTGGATTATTATGCCTCAAAGTTGCAAACTCACTAGTCATATGTATATTTTCTTTGTAAAAGAGGCAATACAGTAAGAAAATTCATGTCGTTGCAATTATGAGAGAACTATGGTGTTAATATAGCTAAATCCAGCAATTGTAAAGGTAATAACTTGTAGGAATATGTAAAGGAAGTACTGATTATATGAAATTAAAGTTTAGTATTTATACATGCCCTAATAATTTAAGATTTCAGGTTGGATCGGGTTAAAATTATACCAATTCGAATCCGATCCGAATATCTAAAAATTTATTAAACATAATCTGAAATCCGACCCAAATATCTTAAATTCAAAATGCAAAATACAAGAAATAGCAGACCCATCCCTAAAAGGACGTACAAAACAAAGATTGGCTTTTTACTCTTGTGAGATTTGATGATGCATGCTGACACGTGAAATTTAGAATCACCACAGAGTGCATCATTGGACAAAAAAAATTTATATGTGGCATTTGCGAAAGGACCACCCGTGGGAATCTCTCCACTGAGTTTATTGAATGAGACATTAAGGTATTTGTGATACACGGGAGCTTCTAATGACTATGGAATTTCAACCATTAAGATTATTATAACACAAATCCAAGAAATTTAAGGCTAGCATTTTACCAAATGATTCTGGAATAGGCTCATCTAATCTATTATGTGCAAGAGAAAGTTTAATCACATTATCGAGACCCCCTAGACTGCTAGGAATCTTACCAGAAAATTTATTTTTTGACAAATCAATGAGTGTTACAGCCTTTATATTTCCAATCTCCACGGGAATTTTCCCACTCAATAGATTGGATGATATATCGAATTTGATGAGATCATGAAGGGCCCCTAAGTTTTCAGGTAAACTTGATTTCAACCTGTTGTAAGCTAGATAAAGATACCTCAAACTGGTGACTTTCCCTAAACATGGTGGCACAGAACCAGAAAATTCATTTCCTGACAAGTCTAATGCACTGAGATTCTTTAAATTGCAGATAACATCTGGCATGGTTCCTTCTAACTTGTTATTTTGTAGGTAAAGTTCTTGAAGATTCAGCATGCCTTGGATAGTATTTGGGATATGTCCAGTCAACTCATTGTTAGACAGACTCCTCTTTATAACTCTTGTAAGATTACCAATTTCTTCAGGAATGACACCTTTCAGTTTACAACCTGGACCTACAAAAATTTGTAGAGAATTGGAGAAATTTCCAACAGATGATGGAAAAACACCATCCAATGGATTATCAGCAAACCAGAGAAATCTTAGTTTCCTACAGTTTGTTAAAGATGTAAGGAAGCTCAATGCTGAATCTCCAAAAAAATTATTCTCCTGAAAGTTAAGCATCTCAAGGTACTCTAAGTTACCAAGTGATTCAGGAATTGGACCTGTGAAACTGTTATCTGCGAGATCAAGACCTCTGAGTCTTGAAGAATTTGAGATTGAAGCATAGATAAAACCACTCAGATTATTACTTCCACAAACAAATTTTTCTATGTTGGGAATTCCACGACCGATATCAGAAGGCAGAGTACCTGAAAGCTTGTTTTGTGAAAGTTGTAGGGTCTGTAGTGCTGACATGTTGAAAATGTTGGCTGGGACAAAACCAGTAAACTCATTATTGGATAATTTCAGCGCCTGTAGTTTCTTATGATTACCTAGCTCTGCTGGTATCTCTCCTGTCAATTTGGGAATATATTTGAGTACCATTATGTTATGGTGGAAGATAGAAAAGGAAGAAAATGAAATATCATACAGTTGGAATAAATCCGACTATAAAACTGTAGCCTTCATATCGAACTATTTGGAACTATAGCATAAGCAGAAGCGTACCTGAATCCATAGGTGGAAGCTCCTTGATCCGGCTTGGAGATCGTCTGGGGTTGGGTTTTCCACTTGATGTGCAAGACAAAGTATTTGCTCTCTCTCAAGAATGGGAAAAATGGAAGAGAATGGTCTTGCATTCTTGTGGGAACCATAACCCCCTTTATTATAATGTAACTTAAGAAAACTCAAAGGTCACAAGAATGTAACCTTAGTTACATGTATGTAACCTTAGTTAGACCATCATTAACTACGGTTACTCTTTATGAGTATCTGCATAAGAAATTATACTCTATACTTTATATGACAATGTATTGGCCTCCTTAATAATAATGTCCAAAAGACCATTAATTTAGGCCAAACCAAAAGATAGCACATAACATATATTTCATCCATATATTGTCCATATGTATGTAGTATAAGTCCATATATCTAACAATCTCCCACTTGGACGATATACTCATGCATATGTACAAACCTTAGTATTATATGTTACATTATAACTTTATGAGCTCAGTACTGCTATCAAAATAAAATTGTCATGAACAATCCGGTCCATCAATCATATCAACATAGGACCTAAGAGATCTTAGTTACTCTCGCGTAACTAGACCCAACATTGATCACGTATATCAATATATCCAACGACATGGATCAAGTATAGGTGTGTAGCATGGAAATAACATGAAGTGTGGTCTGAAATAGAATGTCTATTTCCAACTGGTTCACCTTATTGAGATCAATCATAAACCATAAGAGTACATAAAACTTTAAGACTGAATATCTGCAGATAAAACCTTAAAGACTGAATTACCGTATGTACTGGACAATACATAATTGTATAATACAAACTCCCACTAAAACTCATAATCCTCAACTGATTTGACACCCATGCAAGCAATATGCTCATGAAATACTTTGGTTGGCAATCCCTTAGTAAGCGGATCCGCAATCATGGAGTTTGTACTGATGTGCTCTATGCACAATTGTCCATTTTGTACTCTTTCTTTAACAACCCGAAATTTGACGTCCATATGCTTTGCCTTCGTCAAACTACTATTATTGTTAGCATAAAGGACTACTGATCTGTTGTCGCATAATAGCCTGAGTGGCTTTTTAATACTGTCTACTATGCGTAGTCCACTAACAAAATTTTGCAGCCATAATCCCTCATTGGATGCCTCATAACATGCCATGAATTCCGCTTCCATGGTGGAAGTCGCCGTAAGAGTTTGGTTGATGCTTCTCCAAGAGATAGCACCGCCAGCAAGCATGTAGATATAGCCTGATGTAGACTTCAGACTATCTTGACATCCAGCAAAATCGGAGTCGGTGTACCCGATGATCTCAAGCTGGTCCGATCTCCGATATGTGAGCATGTAATCCTTAGTTCTCTGTAAGTACCGCATGACCCTTTTGGCAGCCTTCCAATGGTCCATTCCAGATTGCAGAGATATCTGCCCAGCATCCCAACAATGTATGCGATATCAGGTCATGTGCATACTTGAGCATACATCAGACTACCTACAACCGAAGCATAAGGTGTCTTCTCCATTTCCATGGTTTCAAAATTATTCTTTGGGCACTGTTTGAGACTAAACTTGTCTCCCTTAGCAACAGGGGTGTCGCCTGGTTTACAATCCTGCATGCCAAATCTTTTAAGAATCTTATCGATATAGCCCTTTTGTGACAGACCGAGAACACCTTTGGAGCGATCTCGATGTATCTGAATTCCTAATACAAAAGAGTCATCACCAAGATCTTTCATTTCAAATTTCTTTGAAAGAAATTTCTTAGTTTCGCGCAATAATACTACATCATTACTAGCAAGCAGTATGTCATCGACATATAAAACCAGAAAAATATGTGTGCTCCCACTGAACTTATGGTATATACAGTCATCAGCAATATTTGGTTCATAACCAAAAGATGTAATGACTTATGAAACTTATGATACCATTGACGGGAAGCTTGCTTGAGCCCATAGATGGATTTCTTTAATTTGCAAACCCTTTTCTTTGAGTCTCCCGAAACAAAGTTTTCAGGTTGCACCATATAAATTGATTCCTCAATGTCACCATTGAGAAACGTTGTCTTAACATCCATCTGATGAAGTCAAGATCAAAATGTACTACTAGTGCCATTATTGTCCTAAAAGAGTCTTTCGATGAAACCGGAGAGAAAGTCTCTTTATAATCAATGCCTTCCTTTTGAGTGTAGCCCTTTGCGACAAGGCGAGCTTTATACTTAATGATATTTCCCTCTGAATCCCTCTTGATTTTAAATATCCATTTACAACCAATTGGTTTAACACCTTCCGGCAATATAACAAGCTCCCAAACGCCGTTATCGCTCATAGACTTCATCTCATCATTCATTGCATCAATCCACTTTTGAGAGTTAGAACCTTTCATGGCTTGACGGAAGTTGATTGGATCATCTTCCTCAAGTCCAATGTCACTTTCTTGTTCTTGGAGAAATACAACATAATCGTCCGGAATTGCACTTCTCCTCTCTCTAGTGGATCTCCTTAATGGCACTTCAGATTCTTGAGGTTGTTGAGTTTGATTTTCATTAATAATATCAGGAACTTGATTAGGGAGATTATCAAGATTGTCTTGAACTGGAGTTGTGTGATCCGTATCAGGAATGAGAACACCCTGATCAAGATCAACAATTGGAGGCAAAGACACATGTTCTTCCTCAAAGACAAAATCTCTAACTTTATCTCCCCACCCCCCAAACTCAATATCCTCAAAAAATCGAGCATTACCCGTCTCAAAAATAGTTCTAGAAGTGGGATCATAGAACTTATACCCCCTGGATTTTTCAGAGTATCCAACAAAATAGCTACTAACCGTTTTAGAATCCAGTTTCTTTTTATTTGGCCTGTAAAGCCTTGCCTCAGCTGGACAACCTTATATGTGTAAGTGCTTTATACTGGGCTTATGTCCAGTCCATAGTTCATATGGGGTTTTGATTGTAGCTTTAGTTGGAACCCTATTAAGTATATATGCTGCGGTTTTCAATGCTTCTCCCCAGAGTGAGTCTGGCAAAGTAGTATGACAAATCATACTTCTCACCATGTCCTTTAGGGTCCGATTTCGTCTCTCAGATACACCATTCATAGTAGGACTGCCTGGCATGGCGTACTGAGGAACAATCCCACACTCATCTAGGAATTTAGCAAATGGCCCTGGACGTTGTTCACCTGAACCATCATATCTACCATGGTATTCACCACCACGGTCATATCTAACGGTTTAATCCTTTTGCTTAGTTGATTTTCAACTTCGGCCTTGTATGATTTGAACACGTATAGATTGGGACTTCTCATGAATGAGATATAGGTATCCATAACGAAAGTAATCGTCTATAAATGTGATAAAGTATTGTTGACCATTTCTACAAGGTGTAGGGAATGGCCCACAAATATTCGTATGTATCAATTCTAAGACATCTGAAGCTCTCTGGGCACCTAATCTCGTCTTGTTTGTTTGTTTACCCTTGATACACTCAATGCAAATATCCGAATTTGAGGAATCAAGAGAATCAAGAATTCCATCTGACACGAGTTTCTGAATTCTTTGTTTAAATATGTGACCTAAACGCTTGTGCCAGAGTGATAAAGAATTCTCATTAGATAATTTTCTTTTGATACCACTAGAACTTGTATGCAAAGTTTCATTATGTGAGGTTATTATGTCAACCAAATATAGGCTATCATATGCTGATAAAAGAACAGTACCGATAAGATTTGAACCTTGAAAAAGACTCACTTTATTGTCACCAAATGAACAAGAATAACCGGATATGTCCAATTTGGGAACAGAAATTAAATTCCATCTAAAAGACGGTACAACAAAAGTCTCATTCAAATCCAAATAAAAACCAGTCTTAAATAATAGTCTAAATTTTCCAATAGCCTCAACTTCAACCCTTTTGCCGTCACCAACATAGATGTATCTTTCACCATCACTTGGTTTTCGGCAATTCAGGCAACCCTGCATAGATATACTTATGTGAGTAGTAGCAGCAGAATCTACCCACCAAGTATCTTTAGGTACCGAAATTAAATTAACTTCAGAACAAACAAGAGCAAGATATATACCCTTTTTCGCACGCCAAGCGTGGTATTTGGTACAATCTTTCTTCATGTGATTAGTCCCCTTACAGAAAAAGCAACCTGATTCTGTAGTTTCAACCTTAGTTTCCTTGTGTTGCTTCTTCTGGGGCCTTGAGACCGCAACTTCCTTATTTTTCCTCTTCTTGTTGTCTTTAGAAGAGGATGCCAAATGAGCACTTTCTGTCTTATCTTGCTTTATTCTCTCTTCCTCTTGCACACAATGTGAAATGAGCTCATTAAGAGTCCATTTCTCCTTTAGGCAGTTGTAACTGACCTTAAACTGATTAAAGTGTGCAGGGAGAGAGATCAAAACCAAGTACACAAGCAGTTCCTCAGGTAATTCCAACTTGAGTGACTTTAGTTTCGAAGCAATATGAGACATTTCTAAAATGTACTCCCTTATGTTTCCTTTGCCTTTATACCTCATGGAAACAAGTTTACTCAAAAGAGTACTAGTTTCCGCCTTTTCGTTTTGTGCAAAACGCTTTTCAAGGTCCTCAAGGAAAACTTTGGCATTGTTTTCTTCAGTCATAGTGCCCCTAAAAGATTCTGGAATTGCACGTTTCATGATCATAAGACTCATGCGATTTGAGCGTTCCCACTTCTCCATCTCCTTCTTGTCATCAGAAGAAGATGTATCCTCAAGAGAAGTAGGTTTCTCAATCCGAAGTGCAAGGTCTAGATACATGCAACCGAGAACTATCATAATGTTCTCTTTCCATTCCTTAAAATTTGTGCCATTAAGCACATGGATGCTGTTAATGTTCGAAGATATTGTAGCAGCTGAAGAATTCACTGAAAATAGAACAAGGACAACTTAACATATGCTTACAATTATTTGAATTTTAACTTTAGTATACAGATTCAAAATAGGCAAATCTCATTACAAGATACCTAGCACAACATTGATTTTAGTCTTTGGACAGAAAATCAATTTGTAAGTGGTACTTTTGGTGTAGTAATCAAATATTGACAATAAACTCCTGTCAAATATCAAGCCTTCCTTTGGGCCGACTTAATATTCACATGGAAAACTTAATAATTGTCACATATTTATCACCACAAGCATGCTCGAATTCCTGCCAAATAACAACCTTCCTTTGGGCCGGTGTTAAACGCATGGAATACTAACATACACAGTCATCTTATATTTTAAAAATCAATCAATCTACACAAAAGAGGTTACTTTGGTAACATAATGTTTCAATTGACTAATGTAAAATATTAGATGCAAAATTAATTAGTTCTTTAAGCCATATATTGAATCTCAACAGAAATTTATATGTTTATAATGTAAAATCTGAATAATAATGGACAAAACATTAATGTTATAATCTTGCATTATGTGTCTATTAATCTTAAGAAAAACGTTTCTTTAATGATGGAAAAACGTTTCATTAATTAATTTTACATTATGTCTTCATTAAATTGCCAGAAAATGAAACGTTTCTGCAATTTATTGCCAGATAATTGATTATCTGGTCCTGATAATCGATTATCTTGGCCTTCTGGAATTTCCATTTTTGCTGGAAATTCCAGATAATCGATTATCTTGCCAGGATAATCAATTATCTTGGCTTTCTGGAATTTGGCGGACATATAACATAATCGATTATCGTATGGTTCTGTTTCATAAATATTTGATGAACAAATGAAATAATCGATTATTGATCTAAAATAATCGATTATGTAAACGTTACAAATAAGATAATCGATTATCTTCAAAACATAATCGATTATTTTAAGCTTCTGTTTTGCAAAATTTTGGTGAACTTATCAAGATAATCGATTACCTATATAAGATAATCGATTATCTTACCAATCTGTCCAACTTAATGGGACTTTCAACAAAAGGCTTAATCATGGAATCATATTCAACAATCGAAATTATGCAAATAATTTCAACATTTCAATTCATTTGGTGATATGAAAGGTATCGAAATACTGAAGTTTATCATCAACAAATCATTCATGAAAGCATGCTATATCAAGGTACTAGAACTTCAAAATTAAAATTCTATTTGAATTTAGTCATTAAGCATTATATCATTGAATTCATGAACTTCCAAATGATCCAATACGAAGGAGGCCCTGATACCAATTGTTGGAATAAATCCGACTGTAAAACTATAGCCTTCATATCGAACTATTTGGAACTATAACATAAGCGGAAGCGTACCTGAATCCATAGGTGGAAGCTCCTTGATCCGGCTTGGAGATCGTCCGGGGTTGGGTTTTCCACTTGATGTGCAAGACAAAGTATTTGCTCTCTCTCAAGAATGGGAAAATGGAAGAGAATGGTCTTGCATTCTTGTGGGAACCAGAACCCCCTTATTATAATGTAACTTAAGAAAACTCAAAGGTCACAAGAATGTAACCTTAGTTACATGTATGCAATCTTAGTTAGCCCATCATTATGGGTATCTACACAAGAAATTATACCCTATACTTTATATGACAATGTATTGTCCTCCTTAATAATAATGTCCAAAAGACCACTAATTTAGGCCAAACCAAAAGATAGCACATAACATATAATTCATCCATATATTGTCCATATGTATATATCTAACACATACTACCTTCCAAAAACAAAAATCCAAGATATAATCTTTTAAGAGCTGTTAAGTTGGCTAGCTCTCTTGGCACAGCTCCAATAAACTCATTGATAGATAATGACAAGATTTGAAGCTTTCTGCATTTTCCTGAGTTTGGTGGAATGGCTCCACCTATGTAGTTTTTTGAGAGGTAAAGCCCTTCCAAGTTTGGAAGATGATCACATATAGTTGTTGGAAGCTTACCAGTAAGTTTATTGCCTGTAAGAGCAATTTTTTGCATTGTTCTAATGTTGAAGATTGATGGTGGTATAAAGCCGTCAAGCTGATTAAATTGCAGGTCTAAAAAAACCATGTAACGAAGATCACCGAGTTCTCTAGGATCTCTCCTTGAAGAAAATTTCCCTGTATTCTCATACTTGTAGCTTTGTTAGATTCGAAAGGAATGATGGAATTTCCCCTGAAAATTGGTTTCTTGAAAGGTACACAAAGCGCAGGTTTTGTAACAAACATAAAAATGACGGAATGGCTCCGGTGAAGTTATTGCTCGTGACATCAATCAATTTCAATCTCCGCAAATGAACCAACTCTTCTGGCAATTCTCCATAAAAAGTGTTGTTACTGATGTCAATGGAAGTGAGAAATGAGAGGTTTCCGAGGTGTGGAGGAATGGTACCATGAAGTTGCATGCTAGGAATGTTTAAAGCAGTAACTCGATGGTGGCGAGAGTTGCAAGTGATTCCAATCCAGCTACAAACTAGGCCTGAAGAGGACCAGTTTCTTGCTAATATGTTATTAGAACCAAAAGAAATGTGAGATTTGAAGGCAAGAAGAGCAGCTTCATCGGTGCTAATGTTAGGAACAGTAGCAAGGGAAGTATGGTCATGTAGCAGAAAGAAAACTGCAAGAGCAAAGAGAAGATTGCAACTTCTGCCCATAACAATATATAACAGACTGGTTTTTTTTCTTGAGCTAAAACAAGAATTGATAGTGCAAAGCAATGATCTCCGAGGATCTATTAATGA
The DNA here is from genome assembly GCA_034376525.1 of Nicotiana benthamiana. Lineage (NCBI taxonomy): Eukaryota > Viridiplantae > Streptophyta > Magnoliopsida > Solanales > Solanaceae > Nicotiana > Nicotiana benthamiana. The sequence continues at coordinate 22,535,598 of CM067324.1, read as the reverse complement.
TATCAAATTCATTGTACACCAATCAGTTTTTGGAGTGTTTTTTGGTTAAGATTGTCAAATTCAGTGTAGTAAAAGTTTTATTAGTGGAAATCAGTCAATTTGTCTACAAGTATAGTCTCCAGAGTGTCTTTTAGCTAAGATTGTCAACTTAGCTGGTTGGATACCAATATACTGTCCCAAGTTTCTGAAGTATGTCGACCTTTAATCTTATTCTTTCTGGCCAGTTGTGGTCGAGCAAAGAAAAGGCAAGCCTAAGTTCTAGTTTTATATATTACATTACCATAGTTTTATTGTTGTTTGGGACCTCTTCGGAAAACGACGCACCATATATTTTTTCTGCGAAGTTGGCGCCATGAACATCCTCTTATACCACCAAGGGATACTTTTTTTTAATCCCCTTATTTGAACTGTTCGCAGAGCTGCCTTTGTGCTGCAGGTTCAATCGAACTTAGTGTTTCCGACACACACACATATATATGAAGGAACAAATAAAATTTTAATAAATACTAAATTTGAAAGCATAAATTTAAACTACAATGAGATTAATACTAAAAATCTTGAAAGTCAAACTCAGTAATATTAATTAAATAAAGTAATATTGTTGTTTTTAAGTACATGCATCATACAAATCCTATCAACAGATCCCTACTCCAAGAGTTGGGTGAAAAAGAAGAAAAGTAATAGTTTGAATTCAATAGTTCATCAACTATTCATGAAATGTGTATTAGATTTTCTCTAAACCTTAATTATGAATAATTTCTGAAGGAAAACCTAGAGTAGCAGATGGTAAAGTTTTACGTTAGGAGAAGTTCCACCATATGCCCATTTGTAAGACTCACTTTCACGATAAATCTAAGTTTTGAAATTACAACAAATATCCCAAAAGTATTACAATTTGTACCTCCAAATCTTCCTACATAATCTGAAACATACCGCAATATTCTAATTTGGAATACCATCCAAACCAAATATATCACAATATTCTAATGAAAAGTATAATATCCAAACCAAATATACCACAATATTCTAATTTGGAATACAATATTCAAACTACACGTACCACAATATTCTAATTGGAATACAACATCCAATCAAATATATCATATTATTCTAATGAAGAATATAATGTTCAAACCAAACATACTACAATACTAATTTACAGTATCCTAACATACTACAATTTTCTAAATCAAAATATAGTTTTCAAACCAAATATTCCACAATTTTCTAACTTGGAATAAAGTATGGGAACTAAACGTACCATAATATTCTAATTCAAAATGTACAGTATTTTTATTTTGGAAAACAATAGGTATACAGAGTAAATAAATTTATAAAGTAGGTATACATGTTAAAATAAATTTATAAAGTAGGTATGCAAGATAAAATAAATATTTCCATTATATAAACAAAGTTCAGCAGCCATAAAGATAAGGCAGGAAGTGGCCCGGTTCGGAACCGAAATCGGACCGGAACCGCGGTTCTGGCGGTTCTGGCAGTTCCGGCGGTTCCCCGGAACCGTGATGGAGCGGTTCCACCCGTTAAAATCGTGGAACCGGAACCGCCAGAACCGGAACCACAACCGGAACCGGACCGGTTCAGGCGGTTCCATCCGGTTAAGGTTGGAAGTGGCCCGGTTCGGAAGCGGAACCGGACAGGAACCGCGGTTCTGGCGGTTCCGGCGGTTCCGGTTCCGCGGTTCGGGGTCTGGCGGTTCCCCGGAACCGTGATGGAGCGGTTCCACCCGTTAGAACCGCGGAACCGGAACCGGACCGGTTCAGGCGGTTCCATCCGGTTCCAGACGGTTCCGCAACGTTTGGAATTTTAAAAAAAGAATTTTTTTTTTAAAAATTCGGACCGTTGCGGAACCGTATGGAACCGGACCGGTTCAGGCGGTTCCATCCGGTTCCAAAAGGTTCCGCAACTGTCCGAATTTTTAAAAAAAAAATTTTTTTTTAAAAAAATTCCAAACGGCTCTTTTTCAAAATTAGCCGTTTGGAATTTTCAAAAATAGTCATTTAACCCCCCCAAACTTTAATTTAACTCCAAACTTTATATAATTACACAATTTTCCATTTCTCAACTAAGGCTGGAAGTGGCCCGGTTCGGAACCGGAACCGCGGTTCTGGCGGTTCTGGCGAGTCCGGCGGTTCCGGTTCCTGGTCTGGCGGTTCCCCGGAACCGTGATGGAGCGGTTCCACCCGTTAGAACCGCGGACCGGAATCGGAACCGGACCGGTTCAGGCGGTTCCATCCGGTTCCGCAACGTTTGGAACTTTTTTAAAAAAAAATTTCTTTAAAAATTCGGACCGTTGCGAAACCGTTTGGAACCGGACCGGTTCAGGCGGTTCCATCCGGTTCCAAACGGTTCCGCTACGGTCTGAATTTTTAAAAAAAAAAAATTCCAAACGGCTCTTTTTCAAAATTAGCCGTTTGGAATTTTCAAAAATAGCCATTTAACCCCCCAAACTTTAATTTAACCCCAAATTTTATATAATTACACAATTTCCCATTTCTCAAGTATAAATACCCCCTCATTCTTTCATTTTAATTCACCAATTCATCAATATCTCTCAATCTCTCTCAAGCTCTCTTTCAATATTTCTAGTGCAAGTGCTTAATTTATTGTTGCAATTTCGTGAAACATTGTAAAGTTGTTGAATTGAAGTTTTCAAGTGTTCGATTTCAACGATTTTCAATTTTCAAGAAGTTGTTCGTCAATCCGGTAAACTCGTTTCAACTCTTACGTGATTAGAATATTTTTGTGTGTTGTTATTTTGCTTCATTATAATTAATATGGCATTTTCATTGAAAAATATGTCCGGAAAAGGAAAAAATAAAACCGGTGAAAGTAGTCGCCAAAATACTACCCCTCCCCCGGCTCCCCGACCTAGAAAAGATAAACAAGTTGAAACTAGTAGCCAACCTAGAAATACTAATGAAAACTTCGGAATACTTGATAGTAATCACCCGTGTTTTCAATTTAGCGATGTTGATTCTCTACATGATGTAGCAGTCGGTGATAGAATAGATGATGATATTATGAATATGCTTTATCCTAATGCACCAATATTAGAGGGAAATGAGGATGATGACGAAACCCAAGCTCCGGTAGATTTAGATGATACACCTACTAGTCCTGCTACTAATGAACCGGAACACCCACCCGTACAAACTCCCACTTTTAGTAGACAACCTCCTAAACGTTCAGAAACTTCATTAGTTTGGCAATTTTTTATTCAACTAAGAGAACAAAATAAGGCTAAGTGTAAATCTTGTGGGAAATTACTTGTGCATAGGTATACTGGAGATCGTAGCGGCACATGTAGTTTAGTTAAACATATAAAATTACACCCTAGCGATAAGGCTAGATATATCCAATTGAAAGCGCAACAAGAGGGGAGGACAAGTCCTGAAACAACAGTTAACCCAAGTACTGGTTCTAATCTAGTTCAATCAGGAATAAACACAGTCACCGGAGGTATATTGTATTACGATCCAAATAAGGATCGTGAAGAACTAGCTAAAATGATTACTGTTATGTGTTTGCCTTATTCTTTTGCTTCTAATCCTGCTTGGATTCATTATATTAGAAGAGTATTTAATCCTACGTATAAAGGTTGGCCTCGCGCCACAGTTAAGGCCGACATTTATAAATACAAGCATGAATATGAACAATACTTGCGTTATTTATTTACCCATATAAGTAATCGTATGTGTATTACAACTGATATTGGTAGAAGTGGAAATGATTGTGATTATCTAACCGTAACCAGTCATTGGATAGACGAAGACTGGACAATGCAAAAATGCATTATTGCATATAGAATAATTAATTCACGGTACACGGGTAAGTTTATTGCTAGCACTGTTTAAGATGTATGTAGATATTTTTGTTTTAGTGATAAAATAATGTCAATTTCCATGGATAACGCTAGTAGAAACACTAGTGCAATATGTATTTAACTAGAACACTTAATCCTGCTTTTACAAATATTTTCCATGTTAGATGTATATGTCATATTTATCATTTAATTGTTTGTGATGGTATGAGAATTTTAAACATAGAAATTGAAAAGGTTAAATTCGCTCTTAATTGGCTTTTTTATTCAAACCGTAGAAGTAGACTTAGAGAATATTTTAAAAAATGTGACGAATATGGCCTTAGAGAAAGAAAGGTACCTAAACCTTGCCCGACTAGGTGGAACTACATGTACGAAAGTTTAGTAGTGGCGTACGAATATAGAAACCCAATTAACGCTACTTATAATTCTCGGGATTGTGGAGAGGAAGTTAATGACATGTTAACTAATAAAGATTGGACTAATGTTAAAATTCTGTTAGATTTTTTAAAACATTTTCATGTGGCTACAAATGCTTTATCTGGCCAATACTATCCAACTATTTCTAACTGTTTAGTATATATTGCCGCACTTGCTAATTTATTTGTTGATTTTAACGAGGGAGGGGAAATTTATGAATATGCAATAACAGAAATGAAAAAGAAGTTTAAAAAATATTTTTTTCCAATCCCTCCTATATATGGTGTGTCTGGTATGCTAAATCCTACTATGAAATTAGGAGGGCCTCACTTTTGGTATTCTAGTATTTATCAAGCTTTAGATCTTGATGAAGAAGAAATGGCTACACTATCTGATGCGCAAGCATCAATTAAAGTGAATGCTCAAACTGTTTATAATGCTTATAAACAGGCGTTAGAGCATGCTAGGCCAAATATTCCAACCCCAACTTCGTCCACATCACAGGCGTCTAAAAGAGCTGCTGGCTTAACAGTTCTTAAATCGTGGACTGAGTTCAGGGGTACTCAAGGGGAAAATGTAGATGATATTTCCCATCTAAATGAGCTTCAAGTTTATTTGTCGCAGGGATTAGAGAATGAGAATCCAGACGGCTCTTTCGACCTTTTGGATTGGTGGAAGACAAGGGAAAAGCATTTTCCCCTTCTTGCAAGGATGGCTCGGGATGTTCTGTCGATTCAAGCATCAACTGTTGCATCGGAGAGCGTTTTTAGTCAAGCAAGACAACAAATAGGTGATCATAGAGCGTCGATGCGGGACAGCTTGGAAAAATCAGTGCTATTCCGAGATTAGATCCGCTCTGAAAGAAGGAACTTTGGGCTAGCTGAATCTCAACCAGAAATAGATGAGTGCTATGAAGAAATGCTAGCAGAACTTGCTCAGGAAGCAACTTCACCCGGAAGTGGAGATGAACAAGCTTCATTTCCACCACCGCCAACACAACCACCTCCAAACCTTGAAGGTTTTATGAGATTTGTTAGAAATAATGCATAAATTATGATGTAACTTGTACATTGGCATGTCTTCTTTTAGTTTTTTTTTTCTTTTAAAGGTGGTATTAGTACCATGTCGTGCTCATTCCATTGGGGAAAGGAAGACTAAGAAAGATATGCCATTTTGGTCAATAAATATGCTTTTTATCATATCCTTGAATATCTTTGTCTCAATATTTTTTTGTCTTTACTTCTATATCAATCCTTAAATATTTATATAACATATAATATATAACATACAACACATAATACTAATGACAACATTCTTTTATCAATATGTACTACTTATATAAAATTTATACAAATTACTAACTATTACACAATATACACTATTTATATACAATAGTGTATTACTTAACAACAATATATACACCACTTATACACAATATATACTAATTACCAAACACAATATATACTATAATTAATAACATAGTACACCATATAAAAATATATTCTACAATATACTAATCACTACTATACAAGATATTGATTTAAAAAAAAACAAATAACTCGGAACCGCCTGGAACCGCGGTTCCGGAACCGCCAGAACCGAAACCGGGCGGTTCCGGAACTGTATGGTAGCGGTTCTGGCTCCGGAACCGCCAGAATCGGAATCGCCAGAACCGCAGAACCAAAACCGCAAGAACCGGAACTGCAGACCCAAATAGACCTAGAACCAAAACCGAATACAACCTTAACCTTACCAGATGAGTCCATGAGGTTCGAAAGTTATCAGTTAGTTTTCTTCACCAAAATATATCATGAAGATTGATAAATGTAAGAGACCAACCATAGATGTAATTATATGCAAGCAATGAGTTAGGTGGCGAAGATTGATTGGTCTGGTACAAGTAAATTATTCTTGTGAAGCAACATACACGTATTCATCATCGCTTTGTTAATTATTGATAATCAATGAACATGCATATTGAACTGTCCTTATTCTTCGCGAATGGAACAAGTGCATCTGTGGTGAAAGTTAAACACCAAATCTGAACCCTTATTAAGCAAGCCTTGTGTCTGTTCCTTTCAATTCTCTCAACTTCATTGAAGTCATACGATACAGAAAAATAGAAATAATCCTACTTAGTGGGGTCTATGGAAGATGGCATGTACGCAGACCTTATCTATATCCTTGGATAGAGAGGCTGTTTTCAAATAGAAACCCGGCATCCCTCCCTCCAAGAATTTCCCACCTTGTTCTTGGGGAGACTCGAACTCACAACCTCTCGATTTGAAGCAGAGGTTATTTACCATCAGAACAACCCCTCTTATCTAACTAAGGGGGTTGTGATACATACATCAATATAAAATTCAATCTCCCCCATGTGAAGCCGTCATTTGGGAACACATGCATCGGGCTACTCACATATGACTCAGAACACTATCGAGAGCTCGAGTGTTATTGATTATACTATAAGCAGTAAGCTCCATACAACCCTTACTGATCATTCTCTAACCCCTCATGAAAAATATGATATATATTGCTCTTGTATTCCATTTGCAACATTATATATTATCGATAAACAGGATAAACAACTATATATAGACTCTTCCACCAGAATAAAAATTGATCATAAATAATCTCAAGGCCCTTGTTCTTCCTCAACTACAGTGCTATCCCATCGACGATTACGCCTCTCTCGGTCTCTTTGTATTTATTGATCAACAGTTGGTTGTCTACCGTCCTTATATCTATGACTCTCATAGTATTGTTGTCGTAGCTTGCTTACTGACTCTAAATATGTCTTTTCGCTGTAGAAGTACTCAGTTAAGACTGAGCAATCGACTATGTGATTTTAGTTGTCCCACGGTTAAGCGTACTCTCTCTCCAACTTGTAGAGAAATGACATAGGAAAATAACAATAATAATACTGCAATATTATTTGTAAGAGGATATACGGGTTGACTTGTGTCGTGCTGGGCACTGTATTAAAAAATTATTTCAGCAATGTGAATTCTCCAGGATTAAACAAACAAATCTCTAGTTATTTATAGTTGTAGAATTGTGTAAGAAGATGAAAACATTCCATGCAAAGAGACAAGTGTTATGTCTCCTCTATCACTTGTTTATGGCTTTGCCATTTTGCCATATATCTTCATGCAAAGGCTACATGGTAGATATTCATGACCACTTATAAAATTAAAAGAACACATGGCTATTTAGAATTTTTAAAATACTCCCACAATCCCCAATTTGTTCAAAGTTCAGAGGAGAACGATTAATGAATGGAAGAATAGACTTGCTAGAGTTGTATGGTCCAAATATAATATGTTTGGTGTCTTTTTAATTATGAACCAAACTTAGACCAATAAAATTTAACTCACAGAATTACTGGTGAAATGTAATATTTCTATGAACTAACAATTTTTATTGTAAGTCAGAGATTTTATCAATCACATTTTGACCCCCGATAATTTTGCTGTTCAACGCGGTTTTGCATCCAATATGCCATGCGCGTACCTGGTTATTCATGAGAGCTCTAGAGACTAGGCCAAAATCTCATAGAAGCAGCCCACTCCATTCTCATATAGGTGAATTCATCAAGTGTATACTGCTTTTAAATACACCATCCATTAGGACTATGAATTTTAGTAAGAGTTATAACTTAGTCTCTCAATTAATAGCATTCAAGCACTCTCTTTTCGTGCATCAATGCCAATATTGCCTTGTTATTACCCATATGAATCTACTTCATGTGATCTCCAATCACATAGGTTGGGTTACCATCTCTATTGATAACATATCGGCCTTAACCCCATATCTTTTGAGGTTTAAAGAATTAATTTTCTTCCCACGAGTTCAGTTAGAGGATCGGTCAAATTTATCTACGACTCCAATAACCAATGAAAATTATTCCATCTCTCAACAGTTGTTTTATAACATCATGTTTCAATTTTATGTGTCTACTTTTATAGTTATAAGATTTATTCTTTGCAATAGATATTGCCGCTTGACAATCACAATGCATAGATTCAAGAGGCAATACGTCTTTTATTAAAAGGATATTAGCTAAGAAGTTTCTTAGACACTCAGGCTCAGAATCAACCAATTTCAGAGCTACAAACTCTAATTCCATAGTCAATCTAGCAATGATCGTCTATTTAGTTGATTTTAGTGGATTTTGTCTCATCTGAATCAGAGATCTAGTTTGCATCGCTATACCCTTCTACAATAGAAGGAAATCCTCTATATAAGATACAATAATTCATGGTTCCTCTCAAATATTTCATTAGTCTATCTAATACTGACTAATGCTCTCTGTTAGGATTATAGTTTATCTTCTCAGTCTACACATTGCATAAGTTATATCAGGCTTTGTAAAATTTATTAAATACATCAGACTCCCAATAATTTGAGCATATTTAGACTGAGAAACTGGGTCACCATTATTCTTTTTCAACTTAAAGTTAGCATCAAAAGGAGTGCTTACAGATGTGACATTAAAATATTCAAATTTCTTAAGAAGTCTCTCAACATAATGTTCTTGTGACAACATTATGCCATCTTCACTCCTTATAACTTTAACTCCCAATATTACATCACTCGCATCTTTCATATCAAAATTAGTAGACAGAAATAATTTAGTACTTTGCACAATATTTAAACTTATACCAAATACAAGCATGTCATCAACATATAGACATTATCACATAATCATTATCTACCACTTTAGTATAAACACATTTATCCACCTCAATTGAAGGAAAATCATCTCTCAGTAAGACTTGCTCAAATTTCTCATACCACTGCTTATGAGCTTGTTTGTCCAAGAATGATACAACCTTCAAGTTGAACCATATAAATCTCTTCTTCTAAGTTACCATTTTAAAAAGCAGTTTTCACATTCATTTGGTGGATAAAAAGCTTAAGGATTGAAGCTAAGACGATAAAAACTCGAATAGAAGAAATTTTTATCGATGGTATAAATGTATCAAAATAATCTATATTTTATTTTTGAGAAAATCCTTTTTCTACTAAGGGAGCTTTATATTTATCTAAGGATCAATCAGGATTAAATTTTCTTTTGAAAATCCATTTACAGTCAATAAATTTTGCACCAGGAGGTAAATCAGTTAAATTTCATGTATTATTTTTCTTAATAGAATCAATTTCACTTTTTATTGCCTCTTTTCAATATTTAGCATCTGAAGAAGATATAACTTCAAAATAATTTGATGGTTCATTATCGACAAGAAAAGTCTGAAAATTATTTCCATAAGAAAAATATTCTTTCCTAGGACTTTTACTCCTTCTCAGTTCCTCATTAGAAGTAATTTCTCTATTTGTTTCAGCAAGTGTATGAGAAATTTTATCGGACAGTGGATAAATATATTCAAAGAACCCAGCATTCTTTGTTTCAATTATAGTATTGCAATCAAGCACATCACTTTTTAAAACAATGAATCTATATGCAGCACTATGTTCAACGAATCCAATAAGCATGCAATCAACAATTTTAGAACCTATTTTTCTCTTTTTAGGTTCACGCAAAAGAACTTTATCAAGGCACCTCACACTTTTAAATTAGGTTTATAACTCTTCCACAATTCATAAGGAGTTTTACCCGTTCTTCTATATGGTATTCTATTTTGTAAGTGACATGCAGATAAAATAGTTTCACCCCACAAATTATCAGGAGCATTAGAACTAACTAACATAGAGTTCATCATCCCTTTTAATGTTCTATTTTGACTCAGAATAAGACAGAATTACTTCATGAATAACTTATTTTCACAAAATTCATTTAAAGATAAATATTATCCACATCTATCTGATCTAATTCTCTTGATTTTTCGACCAAGTTGATTTTCAACCTCAGTTTTATAATAAATAAAAGTATTAAATGTATCATCTTTTTTTTTGGTAATTAAGGCTTTTCATTAATCACCAATGAAGTAACATTACAAAACCACAGTCGAGCTTCAAATGCATCATCTTTATTTCTAAGAAAATACAACTTATAGTATATCTAAAAAATTATCAATAAAAGTCACATAATTTACCATATCTAGTCATAGTCTTCTTTGAATCTCTTAAATACGTGTGAATCAAGGATAATAATTCAGTTTCTCTATTTACGAAAAAATAAGTTTTTCTAGTACTTTTAGCTTCAGCACATATTTCACACTTGTTAATATTATTTGAGTCTAAACCAAATATTAATCCTAGTGACTATATTTTCTTTATATATGTGACATTAACATGTCCTAGTCTAGCATGCCACAAAGAAATTGACTCAACCATATAAGCAGAAAAAGATGCATTTCGATTGCTGGTATAAAAAATATTAAGCACAAATAAACCATGGTTACAATATTCATTACTCACAAAAATATTATTTTTGGTCAATACAACCTCATTATTTTAAGTGAAACTTCTACTCAAACTTTTTCTAATAACCCCACAGAATCAAATTAGTTTGGATATTAGGAACATACGATACATCACTCAATGCTAGAGTTTTACCAGATGTGAGTCTGAGAAGAATTTTTCCTTTCCCAAGAACACGAGTTGTTCTTGAGTCGCCAAAATAAATAGTTTCTTCTCCTTTCTCAACTCGGATGTAAGATAAAAATTTATTTTTGTTTGCACAAATATGCCTAGTAGCACCAGAGTCTATCACCCAATTTCTTACATTAACCACATTATTTATTTGAAAAATAACCGCAACAACTATATTATCCGCTTTAGTCAAATTTAATTTTGACTTAGCGAGATTGTCATTTATCCCAACTCTTCTATCTCATTGAAGTGTATTTTTCTTGAAGGTTTTGATATTAGCATTGAATATGTAATCATGTCTATTCACATACCTATGTTTTGACATTAGTATTCGTCAAAATTATGGATGCAATAACGTATTTGCAATACCATGGATATCTAGCAGGACGGTTGGAACAGTAGCAGCAGATAAAATACCAAAATTGATGGCACCATAAAAAAATTTCGTAGTAGTATTACTTGTCATAGTTTCTTAGATTGTAGGAAAATGATACCGAAAGATAACAATAATTATACTGCAATAATATTATTTGTAAGATGATATACGGAGTGACTTGAGTCGTGCTGGGCACTGTCGTAAGAAACTATTTCAGCAATGTAAAATATTTCTGCAAAATTAAACAAGTCCATATCTAGTTATTTAGATGATACATGAATCAACAAAATATTAATAATAAATCCAGCAAGTTTGGAATGAGGAAATAAACACATGTTATAAAAGAAATTGGAACACACAAAAGGCTACATGTAATTAAAAAAGAGAAGGCTTGTAGTGATGATTACTAATTATTAGCAATCATGAGAGAGCAAAGTATTTGTTGGTGTTTTCAGATGGTATAGAAAGTGTGTATTTATAGTTGTAGAATTGCGTAAGAAGATCACAAGTTTTCATCTACTTGTCAAAAATATTCCATGCAAAGAGACTAGTATTATGTCTCATCTACCACTTGTTTATAGCTTTGCCATTTGACCATATATCTTCATGCAAAAAAGCCACATGGTAAATATTCATGACCACTTATAAAATTAAAAGAATACATGACTATCTAAAATTTTTAAAATACTCCCACATATCTACATGAGAAAGTTTAAGCATCTTGAACTTAAAACTATATTAGTTGGATTTTGCGATCTTGTTCGTTGAACAATCCGTGTCGACTCTTACAGTTGAAGCTCGTATCTAAGCTGGAATCGAAATTTGTAGTTGAATCATCAGCATTCTCCTATGTAAAAGGATTCGGTTTTACCATCACAACTTGGTCAAAATTGGGTTATGATTGTGAGCACGTGATTTTTTCCCTATATGAAATAGTCCCATAAATTCAAAACAAAATAATTTTTTTTCATTGATTTGATATTTTGTGGAGTTTTGTGGCAGTTTTTGTTATTGTTGCATAATTGTTTGTGCATGAGTAAAAAATATAAAAATATATTGTATTTGCATTTAGGGTTCAACTTTGCATTTTTAAGAATTAATTATTAATTAAGTTTCTTTACAAAAATGGAGAATTGAAAAAATAGTTTATATTTGCTTTTTAATTTAAATTTTGATTCTTTTGGTAATTCTCCCTTTAATTTGGTACTTAACTTAGTTGTGGAAATCATAATTTAGAGTTAACTATTTTAATTTAATAGGATAATTTTATTAGGAATTATTTTAGGTTTATTTTCTAATTTTTATTTTGAAAAAAAGAAGAAAAGGAAAAGAATTTAGGAGAAAAATGAATTAAAAAAGAAAAGAAAACAAAAAAGAGAAAGGTGGTCTTGGGCCGATTTCAATTCATTGCTTAAGCCTAATTCCATTTTCCACCCAAAATCCGGTCAACCCAGTCCAATTCTACCCAAACCCGCCCCATTAACCGGTTCTCCAACAACCCCACTCAAAATGATCGTGTTTAGGCTAGATCGAATCTGAGCCGTCGAGGTTTATATGATCAAACGACCCTGAAGTAGGGATTAGATGAGTATTCAATTGTTTGAAACTAGGACTCCCCTGCCTCGTTTCTCATTGTCCCCAAACTCAAACCCTAGAGACCCTCGCCGACTTGAAATCCTATCACCATCCGGTGGCAGCACCACCACCAACCAGCCCAAATCAACACCCTGAAATCGTCTTCATTACCTCATCCCAAATACCCAACCCACCCTCGAATTAACGTGGAATTCTTCGAATCTTAAATCTGAGCTCAAACCCCAGAAAGTTCAAAATCATTTTTGCTAAACCTGGTGACATGCATAATCTTGGAGTGCTTTTCTTTCAAGGTTTGAGGGCCTCACCCGATATAAGTTTGGTTAAGTCTTTGTCTCCGTCTGGTTTCGAGGTTCGATCCGGTAAGCCCCTTTTTTCTTTTGTGTCTTCTTTCTGTTATTATCCCATTATCCTCCTCTTTCCAGTTCTTTAACCTACTTTAATAATAATCTGATTAAAGATTCGATTCACTTTTGAATTCGAATTTGTCCTTCTGTTCACCATTTTTGTTTCCCTTTATCCCTTCTTATTTATGAAGTCCTTTTTCTATTTTTTTTCTTTTTTTTCTTAGTTTGTCAAAACATGTAAGTTTCTGTTTCATGATTTCCACCTAGTAAATTTAAATAGGCTTAATTTAGTTAAATTTTTTGCTGTTAGATTAAGATAATTGATTCATGCACCCTCGTCACTATTTGCTTGCATTTTAAAGGGCTTTCGAGGTTCTTCTTTTAGGAACTTTGGGCTAGTTCTTAAAGTAGGATTCCTTGTTTGATTTCAATTGGGATTCTAAAAATTCAAAGTCCCCAAAAGGGGCATTGGTGGGGAATACAGGCTTATGGGGGAGGGGTTATGATTTTGGGTGAACTCGACCCATACGCCTGCTTGGTCCAAGGGTAAAAATAGGGGAATTGGAGGGTGTTTTAGAAATTTTACTAGAGAGAATCTTAGTGTAACAGATTGAGAAGCTTCTAGGAAGCTGGGGTAGGGACCAGAGTGAATTTCTGATAATCAACTAGGGACTCCTAAGCTAAAATTAGAATTTGAAAGGGCCTAAAGGAAAAACTAATTCATAATGTGCTGCCCTACTTCCTTGCCTATAAAGGAATCTCTTCCTTTCCATTAAAAGGGGAGCTTAAGATGAAGGGATAAAAATTTAGAAAAACAAACAACTGCAAATTTTGAAGAGAAATCACTGTTTTACTGATACTCTTATGTGAGTTTGGAGTTTTAATTTCTGAAAGGTTTCTGAATCATTTGTGTTTAAAATGGATTAAGCTTGGTTTTAGAAATTTGGTTGGAAGTCGAGGGGGGTTTACTGGTCGATTGAAAACATTCCCTGAGCGGCTGCACTTTATTCTCTGTTTGAAACTGAATCTGGGCTGATTCATGTTGCTGGTCATTTGCTGAACCCTTACTTTTGTTTGGTTTTGTTTGTTCAACACCAGGTATGCCTTGGATCTATTGTATGTGAAGTGCAAGTTTAAACTCATGTAATTCAAGATGAGGAAATCGATCAATACTAATTTTCTGCTATCTGTTCAACATAAAACTTGGTTTAGTTCTTTCTAGTATAGTTTTTCTTCGTGTGTATTTCATTCTATTTAGTTAAGTTTAAATTTGAACTTATAAGGGTGCAATTGATTGGAGAGCATTTGGACCCTATAGTATGTGTTAAATATGGACGGTGACCTACAATTTAACTAGTTGAAATATTTAGTTTTGAATCTATAGTCATTGATTTTAAATACATGTTAATGCAGATTATGAGTTTGGTTTTGCTTGTTCAACACCAGGTGTGCCTTTTGAAAAGCTTTTGAAAAATGGAAGTCGAGTTGGTTCTAATCTGTTGAGAAGCTTTATTTTAAGATGTGCTAAATGCCAAATGATGGTTGTGTAGTCATACTGGTTTAGTTTTGAAATTATCTTTGGAAATTGCCTTTTGAAATCAGGGTGAAATTGTATAAAATTTTCGTTTGAAATTAGTTTTGAAAATAAAAGTCCAGCATGATTACAGGATGATCACTTAGTTTTGAGTTTTTTTTTACAAATGTTTATCTGTTCAGTCCTTCTTGAAATAATTTGGAAACTGAAATGGGCATCATGGTCGTTTTGAATCATATCTAGAGTACCTTATTTTTTTGAAGTCGACTTGGGGCTATTTAATCCCTTGCTTGCATGCTGGTTGTGTTGCTGCAGGGATTCGACCTTGAGTCCCTGCCTGGCCATTGCACCATGTTGCTGAATTAGGCCTTCTTTTAGGGCCTAGCTCAACAACAACAACAACAACAACCCAGTATAATCTCTCTTAGTGGGGTCTGGGGAGGGTAGTATGTACGCGAGGGTAGTATGTACGCAGACCTTACCCCTACCCTTGGGTAGAGATACTGTTTCCAAATAGACCCCCGACATCCTTCCCTCCAAGAATAGATGAAACATGGAATAAAGAATTTTGACTGTAAGTCTAAATTACTTTGTTAATCTTGAAACATTTGTAATGTCTTGCACGTGCATATAAATATTGTATCATGCATAGGTATAGATGTACATAGTATCACAAGTCTCTGAGGGTATCTCGGCCACTATAGGCAAAATCATCAACATACACTAACTGATTTGGTGCTAGTGTGTATATAATGCCGTAACCTTTTTCCATATCCCATATACATATATTTATATATGTACGTGTATACAATGCATCTGGTCATGGGTTAGCATAAATGAATGTAATGCATGATACGTATGTCAATAAAATCTTTCGGATAAACTTTATCAAATGCGTATTTTTCTGAGACCCATGAACAGAAGATATAATAATAATTTACATGGGAAATTAAGAATATAGACACCCCTAGTTTTTCTATGAATAGAATTATTTATGAAAATTGGGTATTTTACTCATTTCATATGTATTATTTGAATTATTCCAAAAAAACAATAAGGGATGACCTTAATATACTTGACTCGATTCTCTTGATAATCGTCTAACATACTTAATTACGACAAAACACGAACAAGTCGTATAAAAGGCTTGAAACAACAACATTACTATGCAAAGATAATGTTGGCTGAAACTTTATCTCAAGAATTAGCAGTAACGTTTTTGTGCAAGCAAGTCTTATGGAAGCTCTTAATAGAAAGAACGTTACTTTAATTTCTTTGAAAGTTTAATAAAGCAAAATGAATAAAATGGTGATAAAACCTTTAAGTGTTTGACTGGTGTAGCTCATGTTAGTTTCCACATTGCAGTTTACTTCAAGAGACACTCTTGGCTTGGGAGGGCTGCCATGTAATCTCCTTGTTGGGGGATTTGAACTTTACCCAATAATTAATTAATTTATTAGCTAATATCCCGTTGCCCGGTAATTAACAAATTATCCACATAAATTAAGAATTATTTCAATTTATTAAAAATTATAATTATTTTAATACACTTTATACAACATACTATTATATTCATGTGGTACATTATATGGTACTAGTCTATAAACATCGACATTATAGCTCGGACCGCATTTTATCCCAAATTGACAATCCTCAATGAAACTCATTTTCTTTAATTCGTGTATAATTTATCCTTCAAGTCACTTACTTATCACTTGTTATAAATAGTGTAAATACATTAACCTCAACATAATCTCATCCTCGAGTCTACGTCGATTAACTGAAGACGAAACTTTATTCGTACGAAAACGCGAGATATAACATCTTTCCCCCTTAGAAACATTTTTCCTTGAATGTTTAACTCCCCCAGATCTATATAACTTTGGTAGATTTGCCTTCGTAACAACACTTATACCAACTCTTCCTGTAGGAGCTCAATAATTCAATGCCATATAGGATCTTAATCATCAATAACGACAATGGCCTTATACGGCCAATGATAAAAACTAACACAATAATTCATACACGTACTTTAAGGTTGTGATATCTCAATCGGACCCTTCTTTGGAAGACAAACTAAGTGGGGATATCTAGACTTCATGTCTTCCTCGGTCTCCCAAGTCGTTTCTTCCACATTATTGTTTCTCCAAAGTACTTTCACCGAAGCTATGTCTTTAGTTCTCAATCTCCAAACCTGTCTGTCTAGTATGCCAATGGGAGTTTCTTCATATGATAGCTGCTCTGTGACCTAAATGTCATCATTTGACACGATTCTAGAAGTATCTCCGATATATTTACGGAGTATAGACACATGAAAGAGTGAATGTACGGATTCCAAGTCCGAAAGCAAGTCCAACTTATATGCTACCTGGCCTACCTTATGGTCCAACGTACCAAGGGCTAAGTTTTCCCCTTTTCTCAAACCTCATATTGCCTTTCATTGGTGATACCTTTAGGATTACCCAATCGCCAACATGAAATTCCAAGTCTCGCTTTTGATTATCCGTATAAGACTTCTGATGCATTTGAGATGCTAATAGCCTTTCCTGTATAAGCTTAGTTTTCTAAATGGCCTATTGTACCAATTCTGGTGCTACTAATGTAGTTTCCCCAACATTGAACCACCCTATAGGCGACCTACACTCCCGTCTGTAAATAGCTTCCTGTGGAGCCATCTGAATACTGGAGTGCTAGATATTATTATATACAAACTCAATAAGCAGCAGATGATCATCCCAGCTACCTTTGAAGTCTATCACACAATCTCATAACATATCCTCAAGTGTCTGAATAGTACGCTCAGCATGTCCGTGTGTCTGGCGATGCAATGTTGTACTAAGACTTACCTTTGTCCCCAATTCTTTTTGGAAGGACCTCCAGAAGTTAGCTGTAATTTAGCTTCTCTATCCGAGATAATAGATACAAGGACACCATGCAGTTGTACTATCTCCTTAATATAAAGCCTTGCATAATCCTCTGGTAAATATGTAGTCCTAACGGGTCGAAAATGAGCTTACTTTGTAAGACTACTAGTAATCACACATATCAAATCGAACTTGCATTGTGTACAAGGTAAGACTACGATGAAATCCATATTGATTACTTTCCACTTCCAAGTCAGAATCTCTATAGCCTGCATTAATCCACTGGGTTTTTGATGCTCAATCTTGACCTGCTGATAGTTAGGGAACTTAGTAACAAACTTTGCTATATTTTTTTTCATTCTATCCTACCAATATACTTCCCTGATATCATGATTCATCTTTGGCTCTTGGATAGATAGAATAATAAGAATAGTTAATTTCTCCCATAACCTGCCGACACAACCCTGCAACATTAGGGACACATAATCGTCCTCGATATCCGAGGACCCTATCTTCTGCAATCTCAAATGGTGTCTTTTCCTTCTTAGGGGTGGTATCCCTGTAATGAACTAACATAGGATCCTCGCTACTAGCGTTTCTTCACTCCAGTTACTAATGGGGATGTTGCCATATCCTGAAGAGTAATTACAGTATCACATGAGTCCACCAACCAAACTCCAAGGCTAGTTATTTGATGAAGCTCATGGGCTATTCCCCTCTTCTTTGTTGTAAATATGACAGGCTACCTATAGATCTACGGCTGAGGGCATCGGTTGCCACGTTCGCCTTCCCCAGATGGTATAAAATATCAACGTCATAGTCTTTAAGTAGCTCCAACCATCTCCTTTGACATATATTCAATTCCTTTTGCTTGAAGACATACTAGGGGCTCTAATTATTCGCATAGATATCAATATGAATTCCATACAAGTAGTTCCTCCGCATCTTTAGTGCATGAATCACCACATAAAACTCTAAATCGTTGGTCGGGTAGTTCTTCTTGTTCTTTCTTAGTTGTCTAGAAGCATAAGCTACAACCTTACCATGCCGTATCAGCACGTAACCCAATCCAATGCCTGAAGCGTCATAACAGATAACATAACTATTGGTCCCTTCAGGGAGCGTATAACCGATGCTGAAGTTAATCTGTCCTTCAATGCCTGGAAACTCCGTTCGCAAGCGTCAGTCCATTGAAACTTTACTCATGTATGTGTTAACTTTGTCAAAGGTGCTGAAGGGGAAGAAAATCCCTCTATAAATCTCTTCTAATAGCCTGCCAAACCGAGAAAACTACGATCCTCCGTCGGTGTTATGGGTCTAGGCCAAGTCTTTATTGCCTCAATGTTTTGTGTATACACCCGAATGCCTTTACTAGAAATTATATGCCTAAGGAACTCTACTGAGCTCAACCAGAATTCACATTTAGAGAATTTTGCATATAACTTCCTTTTTTGTAAAACTTTGAGCACATTAAATAGATGATATGTACGCTCAGCCTCTAAACGGGGATACACCAATATATCATCGATAAATACAATTAAAAACAAATCTAAAAAGAGCCTGAACATACGGTTCATCAAATCCATAAATAATGCTGGGGCATTGATCAAACCGAATGACATAACACGAAACTCAAAGTGCCAGTATGTGGTCCTAAATGTTGTTTTCGGAATATCTTCCTCCTTAACCCTTACCTGATGGTATCTGAACCCCACGTCTATCTTTGAAAAACACTTGGCACCTTGCAACTGATGAAATAAATCATCGATCCTCGGGAGCGATTACTTATTCTTGATTGTAACCTTATTAAACTATCTATAATCAATACACATCCATAAGGAACCATCTTTCTTCCTTACAAATAACACAGACCATACCAACAGTGATGTACTAGGTCTAATAAAGCCTTTTTCAAGTAAGACTTTTAGTTGTTCCATCAACTCTTTCAGTTATGCGGGGGCCATCCTATAGGGAGGAATATCTAATTGATGAGTATTTGGTAGTAGGTCAATTGCAAACTCAATTTCTCGCTCTAGCAGAAGACCTGAAAGCTCATCGAGAAAACATCGGAAAACTCATTAACCATTGGGATGGACTGAATAGTTGGTGACTCTACTTCCCCATCCTGAACTCGAACTAAGTGATAAATACAGCCGTTCTCGATCATCTTCCTTGCCTTAAGATAGGAAATAAATCTACCTCTCCGCGATGTCGCATTACATTTTCACTCCAAAACAGGCTCCCCTGGAAATTGAAATCGGACTATCTTTGATCTATAATCAACCTTGGCATGACAAGAATCCAACCAATTCATATCTATTATAACATCAAATTCTACCATATCTAACTTGACTAGCTCCGCTGTAGTAGATTGACTATGAACTACTGTTATACAACCCATATATACTCGTTTAACTATCACTGAGTCCCCAACAAGTTTAGACGCCTCAAAGGTTTAACTAATTCGGGTTTTATTCCAAACTTACTAGCAACCAATAGAGTAACATATAATAAGGCGGAACCTTGGTGCATATACATCATATGAGGAGACTGATAATATAACTGTAATAAATCAGGTGATGACTCCTAATACTATCGTCCTGCCAATGCATAAATGCAGTTATGAGGACCGCTCGAGCAAGATGCTCCACCTCTGCCTCTACCACAACTCATTGGTGCTTGTGAACCTTACTTAGTTGGGCATACTAATGATAACAGACCAGCTACAAATCCCGCTGGCTGAGCTATGCTTGCATCACCTCTGGTCGGACAATCCCTCATAACGTGGCCCAAATAACCATAAGTATAACAAATGCCCAATCCCATACGGCACTGCCCAGCATGATGCTTACCATACTAAGCACGTCGAGGCAAGGGTGGCCTCATCTGACTTGACTCATCCATATACTAAGAACTTGAAGCCCTGGATTGCTGGCAAGGCCCTGAATATGTGGAATAATTAAACATACCACCAAACTGAGAGGGTGCTATAGTCGTTGACTGGGTTGGATACCTTGGGTACTATTGTCTCTGACCACCTAGAAACTCACCAGATGGACCCAAAGACCTTGCTCTTATATTTTGGGCCCTATCATACTCACGATCAGCCCTCTTTTTTGCTTACGCTCCTCTACACCTTAAGCGTCCTGAATACGAGAAATATCCATATTTGGTGAAGTGAGGCCGGCGTACAATCATTAAGCAAGTAAGGTTCTAACCCCAGCACAAATCGATGAACCCGGTCCTCCATCTTAGATACAATAGTGGGAGCATACCTAGCCAACGAATCAAACTAAAAACTGTACTCTAAACACTCATGTTACCCTGTCGAAGGGTCAAGAACCTATCAACTCTATACCGCCCTAAGCTCTAGTGGCAGATAATTACGAAGAAAAGCTTCTGCAAACTCCTACCATACTGCTGAAGGTGCATTCTTACCTATGGACAACTCCAACGACTCGTACCAATTAACTGCAATATCCAGAATTCTCTTGGAAGCTGGCTCAACTAACTTAGTTGTAGTGGCTTTTATTACCCTTAAAGTCCCCTGTATTCTATCGATAAATACCTGAGGGTCTTCGTGGATCTGCCCTAGTGAATACCGGAGGGTCTAAATTAATAAAGTCACGAACCCTCATACCGACGGACCTATCTGCATGACCAATACCTACTTTCTAACGTTGAGCCTGCGCGGCTACTAATCGAGTTAAGAGCTAAATAACATCTCTCATCTCCTGACCCGGTGTATCTGGCTATGGGGATGAATGTACATGGGCAGGCGTTGGTGCCCCTTAGAGCTCTTCTGGAAAGGGCGGGGTATGTGAAGTCTGAGATAGAATCTCACTATGAGGCTCTTCCTGAGCCCTGGTAACACGGGCAGCTCAACTAGTAGTCTCACCCGTCACAGACTTTCCCTTCTGGGCGATTGTACTTTTCGGAAGCATCGCTGAAAACATAACATATTGTTAAGAACATGAATTCTTATATCGCACGATCTAAGAGAAAAAGAGAAGATATGTTATATGTCCTGCAGCCTTTTGTCTATAAGTGTGGTGCACAACACACCCATAAACAAGACTTTACTTGACATAGTCTATAGATAACCCTATGACAAAACTGCTCTGATACTACTTTTTTCACGACCCAAACTGATGGGCCACGACGGATTCCCGAGTCCTACCTATCAAACACCCTTAAGCATGCGTCTAAGATATAAAAATTGATAACATCTCCTAAACCATGAGAATAGCATATGCGAGGAAACCTGTCTAAAAGATATATATACATACACATGCGAAATACGTAGGGCGAGCCGACAAGGCTGCTATAGACAATTATATATCCAAAACTGGAAGCCGACAAGGCCACATATTATCCAACTATACATAACTATCTACAGACCTCTAATAAAAATATAATTGTACAAAGACGAGACTGAGCCACGTCATACCCATATATATATATACACACAAGCAGATTGTACAAAAATCAAAAGCAGCTCCGGATCAAGTGGAGCACGCCAACTCTCGCTAATTAATGATCCTAAGAAGGGGGATCGTCAGCTAGCCTACCTGCACCTACGAGCACGAAACACAGGCCCCAGGAAATAGGGTGTCAATATGACTAATGTACTGA
This sequence comes from Nicotiana benthamiana, assembly GCA_034376525.1. Lineage (NCBI taxonomy): Eukaryota > Viridiplantae > Streptophyta > Magnoliopsida > Solanales > Solanaceae > Nicotiana > Nicotiana benthamiana. Next base: position 22,513,433 of record CM067324.1, on the reverse strand, counting down.
GTATGTAAGGCAAAAAAGTCAGTACCTAACAGGCATAGATAAAACATAGAATAAAGAATTCTGAATGTAAGTCTAAATTACTTTGTAAATTCTGAAACATTTATAATTCCATGCACGTGCGCATAAATGTCGTGTCATGCATAGGTATGATATACATAGTATCATCAAGCCTCTGAGGACATCCTCTTATTTCATCTCGACCACTATGGGAAAAATCATCAATGTATATCAACTGATCTGGTGGTGGTGCGTATATAATACTGTAACCTTTTCCCATATCCCATATACATACATTTACATATATATGCGTATATACGTCATCTGGTCATGGGTCAGTGCAAATGTATGCAATGCACCATACGTACGTCAATAAAATCTTTCGGATAAACTTTATCAAATACATATTTTTTTAAGATCTATGTATAGACGATATAATAATAATTTACATGGGAAATCATGAATATAGAAGCAGATTAGAGTGTCTCAACTCAACTCAACTTCGGGCGGTCTGAAACGCACCCGAGCCCCTCGGGACCCCACCCAACTACTCTAACAAGTCTATAAGCAAAATACAAACTTATTTGAACTCTGGAAATGCGTAAAATAACAACAAAACGAAGAATCACACCCCAAAACCAAATTTAATCAAACTTTGAACTTCAAGTTTCTAAATCTCGCCAAATGCATCGAATCATACTTGGACTACTCAGATTGATACCAAATTTTGTGTGCAAGTCTTAATGGAAATTACATAACTATTCATGGTCTTGGAGTTCCATTTAGATCTATGTATCACCAAAACCTACTCAAACTAAATTTAAAGAACTTCAAAACCTTCAAGAACTAACTTTCAGTATTCGGCGCCGACACGCTCCCGAGTCACCCAAAACCCAATCCAAACATACGCCCAAGTCCGAAATTATTATATAAACCTACTGGAAATGCAAATCTCGATTCCAAGGTAGTTTAATAAAACTATTGATCAAAGTCAAACTTGGCCTTTTAAGCTAACCTTAAGTAACTAAGTATTTTGATTTTCAACCCAAACTCTTCCAAATCCTGAACCAACCATCCCTGCAAGTCATAAATCAAAAAGCTCAATTACAATGAGTCTCATTTAGGAGAGTTGGGTTCTGAAAAGCAAAATGTCACGATCCAAAATCCACTAAGGGTCGTGGTGATGTCGGACACTGCTGTCAAGCAAGCCAACCAAAATACTTGATTACATTCCAGCTTTCATACTTGTTTAAATCATTTTTCTTTATACAATAAATAAGGAATAATAAAATTTATAGAAATAACCATGAAGTCTTCAACAAACTAATTATTCAATAATCCAAATATTATCCCAGAACCCGGTGTCACAAGTGCATGAGCAATTTTTATGAAATAATAAAGTACAACAATCGTCTGGAATGCAATATTGGACAGAAATAAATACAAAAAAATGAAAGAGACTATGATGGTTGCAGGTCGCCTAGAAAAGTATAACTCACCTAAGTCTCCGCATCAACCATGCTGCTACGCCCAGTATGTCACTAGAGATACAGGTGTCTGTGCAACAAAAATGCACAGAAGTGTATTATGAGTACGAAAACAACGTATACTTAATGAGTATCCCGTCTAATCTTGAAGAAGTATAGACGAGATTGTAGATTCAACTCTCACTAGTGGTCCGATAATGATATATTATTAATGCGAATAACCAGGAATCATTAAGAATGACAGTAAAATTTCAGGCAAGGCATGAACAGGTGAAAGTTCCTTTTTATATTAAAAGTCTCTGGATTCATAATCCAATAGTTTTTAGCTATCTCGAGTTGGCGAGAGCCAATATCTACCCCAAATAGTCTCAAGGCAAGCAATACAAGCATGCGCTAATCATGCCGAGGTCGTATGACTCGATCCAACAGAAATGTAAATTGTGCACTGCCGAGGGCCGCACGAACCATAGATTCCTTTATTACCCTGTTCGCGAATCATCCATGCGACGCGGTCAAATATAAATAAACAAGCACCCCATTCGTAAATCATCCATTCGATGTGGTCAAATAGAAATAAACAAGTACCCCACTGACGAATCATCCATGCGACGCAGGTACACATAGAAGCATGCATTCAAACAGTTAATCAGGACTTCATCAGGGAAAAATAATTACATAATAAAAATAGCAATTCTCTTTAATGGTCAAGAAAATGATGTTTAATCCTTTTTGAAATTCATTTACTCATTCGATGTGATTTAAGCAATTCAAGCTATCAATAAGTTTACAAATAATCCAAGTACATCATGCTTTTGGGTCCTAGACTACCCAGACATTAGCATAATAGTAGTTATGCACGGACTCTCGTCGCCTTGTGCGGACGTAGCCCCCATAAATAGGAGCAAATAAACAATTAACTCACATATGGTGACAATTCCCTCTTACAAGGTTAGAAATGAGATCACCTCGCTTCGAACCGGCATTCCACGCCCTTTCGAAGACTTAAATTGATGCAAGATGCTCTGAATCTAGCCAATTATTATGAAAAACCATTAATATAGGTTAAATTACTTATTACAACTCCATTCATAACAATTCCTAACCCCGATCAAAAAGTTGACAAAATTTCCCTCGAGCCCACGTGCCTGGAATCCGAAATTTTTCGAAAATAAAGATTACCCATGAACTCATGAACTCAAATATATAATTTTCTCTTAATTCCATACCAAAAATCATAGTGAGAATCCAAGAATACTAATTTTCTAGGTTTTTCCTTAAACCCTCAAATTTCTACCAATTTACCTGATAAAATCCATTCAAAATTAATATATTTAACTCAAGATAGGTGGGGTTAGCTTACCTTGTCGTTGATGATGAAAATCCCCACTTGAAGCTCTCCAAAATCACCCATACCAAGAGAAAAATGGCCAAATCTCGAATGCAAAACAACCTTCTGCCGCCAGCTCTTTCTGCACCTGCGGTCTCTTCACCGCTTCGCGGTTCCAATACTGCATATGCGGTCCTCACTAGGCTATCCCTCTTCCGCTTCTGTGACTCAACCGCCGCAGGTGCGGTTACACATCTGTGGCTACTCGATCGCATCTACGCCCCCCTTCACTTTCGTCCAAACCGCATCTACATCTCTTCTTGCCATATCTACAGCTCCGCACCTGCGGCCCAATTCTCGCAGGTTCGGTTATGACAACAACCAGCAACCTAAGCCTTCCAAAAATTCCATTTTCTTTCTGTTAACCACCCGGAATCCACCCGATGCCTTCGGGACCCCATCCAATCATACTAACCAGTACCTAAACACATTACGGACTTGCTTGAGACCTCAAACCACATCAAACTATGCTAAAATCATGAAGTTTACATTTATGTTCAACCCTCGGCAGTGCACAGTTTACAATTCTTCAATTCTCAATTTCCTATTTAAATCTTTAATCAATCAAGTGACTACATGCCACACTTACACAATCTCCATGTGGGACACGCTCCCCTAACCTACCATAACAAATAACTGGGCCATACCTCCAAACCACTGGCCGCACTATCGCTCAAAAGCGACCACGAATCATTAACCGGGATGCAAAGCCTTTTTCACAAAACACCGATCTCCGGCGACGTTGAGGAGTGAGGACAATACCAACTTACTTCAAACATCGAAACTCTTTTCCTGCTCATTCGAGCACATGAAATCCTTGTTAACACCAAATTGCAACCTTGAACTTAAATTCAAATTCCATACTACTCACTGCACCCAACATGCCAATATACGATAGAACACGTTTTTCATCATAGCTTCGGAACCACTATTAGATTAACACTTCATTATATAAAAATTTCCACTTAACTCACTTCAGGAGAACCATAGCAACACACAGGTAAATTCTCATAACCGTAGAACATGCAAATCTCTAAATAGTAGTCTAAGCCACCATAGCCCTTTCGGGACCACATAATAGGCCACAATAGTAGAATACTTTCTTATTAACACCAATTGCAGCAACCGACAAGCCTCACATGTGCTGTCACAAATCACTTGCATAACTTGATCACGCTTGAAGGAATTGATTACTACCAGCAATATGCAAAGTCGACTGTGGCTAACTAATCCATCTTTTTCCAATTTTATCCTTGATTGCCATAGAAACAATAATAACTCCATTCAACACTTAACATACTCCATCCCCACTCGTCCCGAGTGACCTTGAACCATGAGACAATGCCGTATCAAATCCACGAACCACTTTGTACTTACCAATTGCTACACGGCAAGTCAAAACACCATGGAACATTCTGGGTCTTTCTCATAAGCTGCAACAAAGCTTGGTTATTAATTGTACCTATTATCTCGAAATAATTAGGCACCACACCTTACCCCTTTGAATCCACTAGGAGTGTTGCTGAGAGACACCCACTCTAACTTGGCCCGGATATAATCAACTCCATGATTCTTCTAGCACAAGCATACCTTCTCGCCGGAATACCCGACAGAATTACTCCCCAAGTCTGAACATGATCCAACAAGGCCAACCATAGCACACCTTTAACAATCCCTTTGCTCAAATTACTACTTATGTTCTTTTCCCATAGCTAAACTAACTTACCAATATGCCGATAACCCGAAACCTTACAAGAAGATAACAATACAACCCAACCGTAGGCGGTGGGACTCTCCCACTTGGCTTGAATCCATTTACTACACAACTCTGGAATTTGCGAGGATTCTTTATCTCTTATTGACACAGCCTTGCGCAATCAACCACCAAAATTCTCGAAATCTTTCTGTAAAACCCCATTTTTATATTCTGAATCATCAAACATATTTGCACAGTCGATCTCTTTACTGTCTAACCAATAGAATTCTTCATGGAAGCTTCGCTAACCATGCAACCGCTAACCTGCTCACAGGGAATAACCCACCTATGGAAATAACTTTCCGACATCTTCCAACACTGCTGCATAGGGTACAATCACCATGACTTCAATAACCCATCCTGAGTCCGAGCTAACCCTCTAGCTACATAAGTCCTTGAACACCCTTGTGAATATCAATTAAATGTGTGGCAACATCCTTTCTATTCAAAGTTAAGTTGTATCCTTCTTCATTTCAGGCAGCTCTTTTCTGTTATACCAAGTTAATTGCCGCATAATAGTCCATAATTCAGATTAAATCCGGTAGACCCCAATCACCAATCACTAATATTCTCAAATCCCTCCGAACTCTCCTTAAGGTATGTAGTCATCCTACTACAAAGCCCATATGCAACTCCGTCATTCTCCCACTTTGGGCAAACCCGCTTCCTTAATCAACTACTCGACCTTCGTTTCATATACCTGGCCTTTTAGAAATTTTTAACACCACCTGACGCTTCCCACATATCTTTCCTTGTCCTTTGCTATTCAGTTGTTTCCTTAAATAAAATCCTACTTCATAGCTCTTGGACCCCCAAATGCTACTGACTTGAACCTTTCTGGAGAGCATATTTCTCGAATTGTCGACAGTAGAAATATCGATTCAATCCTGAACCACAGCACCAGGCAATCTCTGGCAATCGCTTCTTCAATACTATCTCACCATTTCCGTCTCCCAAGGAGAATTGTAGAAGAATATAACACCGGCGAACTTAGAACATTCAATATGGACAACGACACCTCATCATAGGAGAAAACTCCACCACGCTTGCAATACCAAGCCTCGCTACTCCATCAGCCCTAATGTGGACATTCATAGGCCAATTATTTTTCTCTTGCCAGGATAATTACTGAATCTCTAGATCATGCACTGAGTAAACCTCCCCTCAAGTCATTCACGGCCCCTACACGTAGGCAAACATCCCACCATCAAATAAATATTGCAAAATAATCATTCATAAGCATCATGGAAACTTGTGCCTAGCCTTAGAGCCCTCAGAAGTACCGCTATTGAGCTAAAACAATGGAATATCCTTCCAAAAAGCGACGATAATAGTTCGATCAATTATACTGGGAGAAATATCCTGCACCGCATCTATAATACCATTTACAGTTCTTCAATTCTATATTTATAACAAGCAGTTTGCGTCGCATAAGATTGAGTAGGAAAGAAAAAAATTCATAAGCCTCGAGGAATCAAATCGCACGATAAGGAATCAAGAAGGGAGTACTCCTAACAGTCCTGCAGCCTCCCAAGGATAATTACATACGTCTTCGTACCGATCCGCGGGACTCCTAGACATGATTATGACTCGTGAGACCCTAAGAACCTAGTGCTCTTATAATATCTTGTCACGACCCAAAATCCACTAAGGGTCGTGGTGGCGCCGGACACCCCTGTCAGGCAAGCCAACCAAAATACTTGATTAAATTCCAACTTTAGTACTTGTTTAAAATCATTTTTGTTTATACAAACGAATAATGGAATTTACATAAATAATCACAAAGTCTTCAACAAACTAAATATTGAATAATCCAAAAATCATCCTAGAACCCGGTGAAACAAGTGCATGAGAAATTTCTATGAAATAATAAAGTACAACAACCACCCGGAATGCAATATTGGACAAAAATAAATACAAAAAAATAAAAGAGACTCTGCTGGTTGTGGGTCGTCTAGAAAAGTGCATCTCACCTAAGTCTCCATAACCACCATACTGCTACGCCCAATAGACCACTAGAGATACATGTGCATGTGCAACTAAAATGCACAGAAGTGTAGTATGAGTACGAAATAATGTGTACTCAATGAGTATCCCTTCTAATCTCAAAGAAGTAGAAACGAGATAGTCGACTTCGACTCTTACTAGTGGTCCAATAATGATATATTATTAATGCAAATAACCAAGGAATTGTTAAGAATGACAGTAAAATTTTAGGCAAGGCATGAACAGTTGAAAGTTCCTTTTTATATTAAAAATCTCCGGATTCATTATCCAAACTATTTCCCAATTATCTCAAGTCGGGGAGAGCAAATATCAATCCCAAATAATCTCAAGGCAAGCAATACAAGCATGCGCAAATCATGCCGAGGTCGTACGGCCCAATCTAATAGAATGTAAATTGTGCACTACAGAGGGGCGAACGGCTCGAACCATAGATGCTTCTATTACCCCGCTCGCGAATCATCCATGCGAAGCGGTAAAATATAACTAAAAAGGCACCTCTATCACGAATCATCCATGCGACGCAGGTACACATAGAAGCATGCATTCAAACAATCAATCAACACTTCATCAAGGAAAAATAATTACCCAAAGAAATAGCAATTCTCCTTAACCGTCAAGAAAATGATGTTTAATCCTTTTTGAAATTCATTTACTGATTCAATGTGATTTAAGCAATTCAAGTTGTCAATAAGTTTATAAATAATCCAAATACAATATGTTTTTGGGTCCTAGACTACCCAGACAATAGCATAATAATAGCTACGCATAGACTCTCGTCACCTCGTGCGTACGTGGCCCCAACAAATAGGAGTCACATAACCGATTAACTCACCTATGGGGACAATTTCCTCTTACAAGGTTAGAAAGAAGACTCACCTTGCTCTGAAGATCCATAACCGATAATCCACACCCTTTCGAAGACTCAAATTGATACAAGATGCTCCAAAACTTGCTCCGAAGCTTGCCAATTATTACGAAAAAATTACTATAGGTTCAATTACTCATTACAACCCCATTCATAACAATTCCTAACCCCGATCGAGAAATTGACAATAATTCCCTCGGTCCCACGCACCCGCAATTCGAAATTTTTCGAAAATAAAGTTTACCCATGAACTCAAGAACTCAAATATATGATTTTCTCTTAATTCCATACCCAAAATCATGGTCAAAATCCCAGAATAATAATTTTCTAGGTATTCCCTCAAGCCCTCAAATTTCTATGAATTTACATGCTAAAATCCATACAAAATCAATATATTTAACTCAAGATAGGTGGGGTTAGCTTATCTTGTCATTGGTGATGAAAATCCCCACTTGAAGCTCTCCAAAATCGCCCATACCAGGAGAAAATGAGAGAAAAATAGCCAAATCCCGAATTTAAAACAACCTTCTGGCTCCAGCTCTTTCCGCACCTGCGATCTCTTGAACGCTTCTGCGGTTCGGCAGGTGCGGTTCCAGTGCCGCATATGTGGTCCTTACTAGGTTGCCCCTCATTTGATTCTGAGACTCAACTGCCAGAGATGCGGTTACGCATCTGCGGCTCCTCGACCGCATCTACGACCAACTTCACTTTGGTCCAAATCGTGTCTGCTGCTATTCTGGCCTAATATGCGGCTCCACACCTGCAGCCCAATTCTCGCAGGTTCGGTTATGGCAGAAACCAACAACATCATCCTTCTAAAAGTTCTGTTTCTGATCCATTAACTACCCGAAATCCACCTGACGGCCTCGGGACCCCAACAAATCATACTAACCAGTCCTAAAACACAATAAGGACTTGCTCGAGTCCTTAAACCACATCAATCAACACTAAATCATGAATCGACCTCCAATCAAAGTTTAATGAACTTTAGAACTTCAAACTTCTACTCTCGATATTAAAAAACCTATCAAATCACGTTCGATTTACCTAAAATTTTGCACACAAGTCATTCGACATTACGTTCCTACTCCAACTTCCGAAATCGGATTCCGAACCCGATATCAAAAAGTCCACTTCTGATCAAACTTCTCAAAAACCTTCAAATTTCTATCTTTAGCCAAATGACTCCAAAATGATGACCTCCGAATTCACCTTCGATCGCTCTCCCAACTCCTGAATCACCATACGGAGCTACTCCCAAACTCGGAATCCCAAATGGATATCGATAACACTAAAATGCACTTAAATCCAAACTTATGAAATTCCTTCCAAAATGCTAACTTTTCCAATTAGGCGCCAAAATGAACCCGGGTCATCCAAAACCAGATCCGGGCATACGCCCAAGTCCCATATCATCATACTAACATGCTGGAGCCTTCAGATCTCGATTTTGTGGTCATTAACCCAAAAATCCAGTCCTAGTTAATTTTTCCAACTTTAAGCTTCCGAGATGAGAATTCTCTTTCCAAATCAACTCTAATCTTCCCGAAATTCAATTCTGACGACGCGTACCAGTCATAATACCTTAATTGAAGCTGCTCATAGTCTCTAACTAGTGAGCGACGCGTTAGAGCTCAAAACAACCTGTCGGATCGTTGCACAAAGTAACCGGTCGAATCATTTTATTCTCCATATCTTAAACAAATGTTCATCATCGAAAATGTTTAGATTCATACCTGAAGTGCTGAATAAGTGTGGATATATGCTCAGCATGTACTCCTCAGACTCCTAGGTCGCATCCTCAACTGGTTGGCCCTTCCACTGAACCTTCACCATAGAAATCCTCTTGGATCTCAACTGGCGATCTTATCTAGCAACAATGGCAATTAGCACCTCCTCATAACCCAAACTCTTATCTAGTTGAATAGTGTTGATGAAGTGTAGCACATATGACAAGTCGGCATCGTACAACCGAAGCATAGACACGTGAAAACCGGATAAACTCTTCATAGTCTAGAAGATAAAGTAAGCTCATAAGAGACCTCCCCAACTCTCTTCAATACCTTAAATGGGCCTATAAACCTAAGGCTCAACTTTCCCTTCTTCCCGAACCTCATAATACCCTTCATCGGAGAGACTTTCAAGATAACCTTCTAGCCAACCATAAATGATACATCCCACACCTTCTGATCCGCGTAACTCTTCTGTCTTGACCGTGCTCTATAAAGTCGCTCCTGGATCAACTTTACATTCCCAAGGCATCCTTTACCAAATCAGTACTATATATCTTAGACTCACCGAGCTCAAAGCATTGATGGGAGAACAACATTGCTAACCATATAAAAACTCAAATGGAGCCATCTCGATGCTGGACTAATAGTTGTTGTTGTAATCAAACTCGTCCAAAGGCAAGAAATAATCCCACTATCCTCCAAAGTCTATCACACATGTTGTAAGCATGTCCTCTAAGATTTGAACTATTCGCTCCGACTGCTCCGGTCTGTGGATAAAATATTGTGCTGAGCTCTACACAGTCTCTAACTCACTCTATACGACTCTCTAGAAATGTGAAATAAACTGAGGGCCTCTATTTGATATGATGGAAACAGGTACACCGTGCAACCGAACTAGCTCCCAAATATAAATCTGGGCATATTTCTCTGAAGTATATGAAGTCACAACCGGAATAAAGTGTGCCGACTTGGTCAACCTTTCGATAATGACCCAAACTGCATCAAACTTCCTCATGGTCTGTGGCAACCTAACTACAAAGTCCATAGTGATGCACTCCCATTTATACTCAGGTATAGTCATCTGTTGAAGTAGGCCAGTTGGCCTCTGGTGCTCAAACTTGACCTGCTGGATATTTAGACATCTAGATACATATTCCACTATATATTTCTTCATCCGCTGCCACCAGTAATGTTGTTTCAGGTCAAGATACATCTTTGTAGCATCTGGAAGAATAAAATACCGAGAATTGTGTATCTCCTCTAGAATCTTATCCCTCAAGCCATCAATATTAGGAACACATAGACGACTTTGGAGTCGCAGAACACCATTCTCGCCAATAGAAAATGCCTTGGAACTACCCCATAGCACTATCTCTATGAGAAGTGCCACATGCAGATCATCAAATTGTCGAGCCTTGATCTACCCCAATAGTGAAGTCTAGGCAACATTATGCAAGAACTAGGCTGGGCTCTGAAATATCTAACCTTAGAATTCGGTTAGACAAGGACTAAATGTCCAAAGCAAGTGGCCTCTCCTCTGCTGAAATGAATGTCAAGCTACCCATACTCTTTATCTTCTTGCATAAGGCGTCCTCGACCATATTTGCCTTGCCCGGATGATAAAGAATAGTGATGTCATAATACTTCAGTAACTCAAGCCACCTACCTTGTCCAAATTGAGATCCCTTTGCTTGAACTAATGCTATAAGCTGCAAGGATCAATATAAACCTCACATGACACCCCATACAGATAATGACTTAATATCGTAAGAACATGAACAATTGCGACAAACTCTAGGACATGCACATGGTAATTCTTCTCATGAATCTTCAGCTGATGTGAAGCATATGCAATAACTTGCCCCACCTGGATTAATAAAAAACCCAAGCCACGCGAAGCGTCACAATACATTATATACATCCTCGAGCAGGAAGGCAACACCTGAACCGGTGGTGTAGTCAAAGTTGTCTTGAGCTATTGAAAGCTCACCTCACATTCACTAGACCAACAGAACGGAGCACTTTTCTGAGTCAATCTAGTCAAATGTGTTGCAATGGATGAAAAGCCTTGCACAAACCAATGAAAATAACCTGCTAATCCGAGGAAACTCCTGATCTCAATCACTAAAGTGGGAAGTGGCTAACTCTGAACTGCCTCAATCTTCTTGGGATCCACTTAATACCCTCTCCTAATACAACATATCCTAAGAATGCCACAGACTCTAGCCAAAACTCACACTTGGAGAACTTAGCACGTAGCTTTTATTCTCTCAATGTCTAACGCACCACTCTCAAATGTTGCTCATGCTCCCCCAGGTTGCGTGAGTAAATCAAGATGTCATCAATGAATACAATAACAAAGGAATAAATATAAGGCATAAATACTCTGTTGGCATTAGTCACGCCGAAGGACATCACCAGAAACTCATAATGCCCATATCTAGTACGAAAAGTTGTCTTGGGGACATCTGAGTCCAGAATCTTCAACTGATAATACTTTGATCTCAAGTCGATCTTAGAGAATACCCTAGCACCCTGAAACTAGTCAAACAAATCATCAAATGCAGGGCAACAAGTACTTGTTCTTGATGGTAACTTTGTTCAACTAGATTAATCAATGCACATCCGCATAGTCACATCTTTCTTCTTCACAAATAACACTAGTGCACCCCAAGGTGATACACTTGGTCTCATGAACCCCTTTGCTAAAAACTCCTCAAGATGCTCATTCAACTCCTTCAACTCTTTCGAAGCCATAAGATAAATTGGGATAGAGAAAGGCTGGGTACCTGGAGCCAAATCAATACAAAAATGAATATCACGATATAGTGGTATGCTTGGAAGGTCAGAAGGGAACACATCGGCAAATTCTCAGATTACTGGCACTAAATCAATCGTCAAAGACTCTGCGGTGGTGTCCCGAACATAAGCTAGATAATCCAAACAGTTCTTCTCGACCATATGTCGAGTCTTCAAAAAAGAGATAACCCGACTAGATGTGCTAACAGAGGAACCCTTCAACTCCAACCTTGTTAATGCTGGCATCGCTAAAGTAATAGTCTTGGCATGGCAATCAAGGATGGCATGATATAGGGATAACTAGTCCATGCCCAGGATGACCTCAAAGTCACTGATATCAAGTAACAGGAAGTCCGATCTAGTCTCATAACCACAGAATGTGACCACACAAGACTGATAGATCCGATCCACTACCAAAAAATCGCCAACATGTGTAGACACATAAACATAAGTACCCAAGAACTCACAAGAAATATCCAAGAAATGAGCAAAAAGAGATGATACATATGAATAGGTAGGCCCTGGTCAAATAATACTTAATCATCCCTATCGTAGACGGAAATAATACATGTGATCACTACATCTGAGGCTAATGCATCTACTCTGGCCAGAAAAGCATAAAATCTAGCTGGAGCACCTGCTGGCTGGCCTCTGCCTTATCGAACACTAATTGGATAGCCTCCCCCTACCTAGCCTTTACCTCTAGGAAGACCCCTGCCAACCTGCCCTCCGCCTATAGGCAGTTGGACAGTCGGTGTTGTAACCATGGGTTGCTAACCCTGCTGCACTGCCTTGCCCCGAAGGCAACAGTACATGCTCATGTGACTAAGATCTCCGCAGTCAAAACAGCCACTCGGTGCAGTGATCTGCTACCCTGATGTCTGACCTTGATGGCCTGTAGACCCACTGGAGGAAGACTGAATAGCCAGTGGGCGGTATGAACTTTTTGTCATGGCACTAAAATAAGAGCTGGAAGAACCCTGGTGGCCTAAGTACGCACTGGAAGAACCTTGGATGGTTGGTGGGCGGTAAGAACTCTCTGGTATGATGGTAAAATAGGGTCACACTGAAGCACTTTGAGAAGGTGGTTGTGCTGAATACGGGGGCCTGCTAGGCTGACCGCTCCCAAACTGACATATTCCCCTAGTCGGGGTACCTCTAAACTCTCCAAACCAATGGACCCTCTTGTTCTGCTATATCTGCTCTTTACCTCTTTGATGGTAGGCCTCAATTCTCTTATCAATCTCCACTACCAGCTAATAAGAAGTTCATATCTCAACCTCTTAGGCCATATTTGACCTAATACCAGAGTGCAATCCCGCAACAAACCTCTGCACTCTCTCTGTGTCAGTAGGAAGTATCATAAGTGCATAGCGAGGAAACTCAAAAAACCTTGCCTCATAGTCGGTTAATGACATATGACCATGCTCAAATTGATACCACAACTATTCCCTCTCGGATGGTGGAATATACCTATCCAAAAAAAGCTGTGTGAATTGGACCCAAGACATGTGAGGAGAACTTGCTGGTCTGCTAAGAAGATAAGACTGCCACCATCTATAGGACCTACCCTCTAGTTGGAAAGTAGTGAAGTCAACCCCATAAGACTCCAATATCCTCATGTTGTGCAATTTGTCCTTGCGCCTATCAGTGACATCCTGGGCATCCTCATGATGCTCGCCTCCGAAGACAAGAGGGTGTATCCTAGTCCATCTGTCCAATAACTTTAGCGGATCATTGTCCGAAATTGGTCTAGGCTCAAATACCACTGCTGCAATTAGTTGGGCCCCGTCCGTGGGTAGTATACTCGAAATTTGATATACTCTAGTTGCATGCCTAGGAGCATGAGCAGTATGAGATGTGGTTGGGTCTGCTAGAAATAAACCATCCTGGCTCATAGAATCCATGAACCGCAACATACGGTCCATGACCTCTTGAAAGCCCGATGTTGTCATGAAATCTACCGGGGTTGACTCTATTGGGGGCATCTCGCCTTGCTCCTCGATGATAGGATCCTCCACTAGATCTATTGGTGGTGCAACAAGGGCAACTCTAGGGCACCCTTGTCCCGTACCTTAGGTTGGTGCCCTCCCCCAACCTCTGCCTTAGCCTCCAAAAATGGGGGGAGCAGCTCCTCCCCATTCGGGAACGTTCGTCATATGCGTCCTCGCCATCTGTGAGAGAATAGAAGAAAGAAACTTAGTATATCATCAACTGCACTATAGAAGATGAAAAAAAAGTAGTTGCCTAACACCTTATAGCCTCTCGAAGATAAGTGCGGACATCTCTACACCAATCCACAAGAATCTATTACGAATTCCCATCACTTGTGAGACCTATGTGAACCTAGCGCTCCATGTTGTCATGACCCAACTCCATGTTAGGCCGTGATGGCGTCCAACACTGTTGCTAGACAACCCAACAATAAACAACTTAGTGATTCTTATTTTTATTAGGCAATCCTAACATCTATCTTTACGTAAATTTAAAACATTTGATAAATAACGAATTTTTAAGGCAAATAAAACGGAAACAACTAAAAGAAATCATAACTATAGAAATACAATCCAAAAATTAAAGTCTACTAATATGTGCCAAGATCTAGTGTCATAAGTGTGTGGCTAACTAGTAGATATACAAAAGATAACTATCCTATTGTCTGAAATAGAATAACAGATACAAGCAAAAGAGAAACTCCGGCATGGTGTTGAACAGCTCGAAAGGGGGCAGCTTCCGATGAAGTCTCGGTCCAAGATCAAGGATGCACGCCGGACGGGTAACTAGATGCACCAGTCTCAAATCATGTACAATTAAGTACAAACCGTAGTATGAGTACATAAATAATATATACCCAGTAAGTATCCAGTCTAACCTTGAAGAAGCAGTGACGATGGGTCGACTTAACACTTACTAGGGCTAACAATAATATATTAAGATGTTATGCTAAGCAGAGGATATCATGAATAAAATTGATAGTTCAATAACAAGAAGTTGTAATTTCTTCTTTCACAAATATAATCTCAATTTCAATCATATCATTGAACAACTTGCATTCCAAGGAAATTATGCAGTATACATCACGAAGAATTCCAAATAATTAACATGGGTAATTATACCAAGGTCGTACAGCCTGGTCCAACATAATATTAAATTGTGCACTGCCGGGGGATCAAACAACACGAACCATAGATGCACCTATTTACTACCGAGGCCCTCGTCCTGATCCACAAATAATAGTTATTTTCAAGAAAATACAAGTTTCTCATTTAACGTCAAATATCTCATACAAACCTTCAAGTAAGTGAGTTTAACCTTATAAAATTCTTTTTATAAATTCCTAACATGGCTTATGTGATTACATTAGCAAGTAAGGACTCAAACATTCTAATTATTGCATGATACGTATCCTAAACTACCCGGACAATGGCATACTAGTAGCTACGTACGGACTCTCGTGACCTCGTACGTACGTAGCCCCCACAAATAGGTACAAATATTTATTTAATTTACCTATGGGGTTAGTTCCCTCTTACAAGATTAGAAAGAAGACTTACTTCGTCTTAAAGCCTACTTTCCAGTTTAATAATGCGCTCGAACCTCCAAATTCGATGCCAAATGACTTGAAACTAATCAAATATTATGTAAACTAATCAATTTATGCTCAGAAGTTCATATTTCTACTATTAACGTGATTACCCAACCTAAATCGTAAGATTTCTAAAATTCACCTCGGGCCCACATAATCTGATTCCAAAAATTTTAAAAGAAAGTTGCTACCCATAACCTTAGGAACATAAATATATACTTTTTACCAAATTCCATAACAAATTTTGTGGTTAAATCTTATTTTATCGAAAACCTAGGTTTTCGGCTAAACCCATGATTTTACTAATTTACATGTTATAATCTACACATAAACTAGGTATTTAACTCACATTGTGCAGAAATTACTCGCCTCAAAGTGCTAAATCAAATGTCGTATCTAAGAGCTCCAAGAATCGCCCAACAATGAAAGAAATGAGCTAAAACGGCCTAAGTCCCATTTTTAAAAGTTTTTGCCTAGGTATGCCTTATTCGTGATCGAGGAAAAGACGTCGCAATCGCTAAGGCAAATGGCCCAGGCCCAGGAAAATTTACCCATTGCAAACACGACAGGAGCCTCGCGATCACAGAGGCTCACTTGGTCTACCCTACATGAACGCGAGGGCTTAGTCGCGAACGGGAAGAATAAACAACGGCCTCCCAGTTTAGCCTCCTCTACACAAACGCGGGCCATGTCACTCAAATGCAAAGCAAGAGGATCCAGACCTCCACGAACACAATCCTAACGCAAAGGGAAAAATCCCCCCAGCCCACAGTACCTTAAATCCTTCATTACGAACGCGAGGTTCTGACCGTGTTCGCGAAGAAGGAAACCAGAAGCAGAAATCTGGTGTGTTTCAACGCAATTCCGGAAGGTCCGGAAAGCACCCGAGCCTCACGGGACCCCCTCCAACTACTCCAACAAGTCTATATATATAATACGGACTTGCTCGAACTCTCAAACGTGTAAAAGAACAACAAAACCAAGAATCACACCCCGAAACCTAACTGAATCAAACTTTGAACTTCAAGTTTTTAAATTGCTCCGAACGCATCGAATCATACATAAACTACTCGGATTGGCACCAAATTTTTCTTGCAAGTCGTAAATGATATTACAGAACTATTTCTGATCTCAGAATTTCATTTAGACCTCGATATTACCAAAATCTACTCCGACCCAAATTTAAAGAACTTCAAAACATTCAAGAACTAACTTTCACTATTACGCGTTGAAAGGCTTCTGGGTCACCCAAAATCTGATTCGAACATCCACCAAATCTGAAGTCATCATACGAACCTTTTGGAATCGTCAAATCCTGATTTCGATGTTGTTTACTTAAAATATGGACCAAAATCAAACTTGGCCTTTTATGCCAACCATAAGGAACCAAGTATTCTGATTTTAATCCAAACTCTTCCAAATCCCGAACCAACCATCCCTGCAAGTCATAAATTAGTAAAAGAAAGTACGGTGAGTCTCATTTAGGGGAACAGGGTTCTAAAAATCAAAACGATCGATCAGGTCTTTACATTTATCTTGTTGTTATTCCTTTTTGTTGCCATTACTTTTTTCATTCATTCTCCAGTCGAGGGTCTATCAGAAACAGTCTCTCTGCTCTTCTTAGATAGGGATAAGATTGCGTATATTTTATTCTCTCCAAACCTTATTTGTACAAAATTACTGAATTTATTGTTGTTGTATATTTGCCTAAAGCACACAAAGGAGAGAAAGACCAAAATCATACTTCTCTATTCATTTTTTTAGTTTATAAACATTGAAAAGATAAATATATATATATATATATATATATATATATATATATATATATATATATATATATATATATATATATATATATATATATATATATATATATATATATATATATATATATATATATATATATAAAGAAAATAGACATATTCACTATGTTATAAAATAATTAAAGAACAAGAACAATATTGCAGAGAGAGTAGAGAGAGGAGTATTCTTATTGATACTTTTGGGATAATTTACAATGGGGTAAGACCCTTCTATTTATAGGAAGATAAATGACTTAGCCTCAAAGTAAAACTCTTCTATAAGATAGACATTCACCCTAATTAGAGTTCTATTCTTAACACTCCCCCTTGAATGTCTACTCAATAAATAATGTGCCTCGTTAAAACCTTAACTAAAATAAAACCCAATGGGAAAAAAAATTCTAGAAAAGGGAAAAGAGTACACATATTTAGGAATGCGCCTATTGGTTGCCTTGTTAAGAACCTTGCAAAGAAAACCCAGTGGGACGAAAACCTTGTAAGGGAAAAAGAGTGCAACGCGCATTAACTTCCTCTGAAGAGAGCATCAATTCACATCCTTGAGTCTTCGCATCCCAATCTTGTGCACTAGCTTCAAGAGATCGTTAGTAGAGATTTGATAAATAAATCAACCATATTAACTATAATGAATATTTGCACCTTGAAATCATAACTCGTGATAGATATATAATGTCTTCACAAATATCGTGGAATGGCTCTTCAATATTTCCATAGAGATATCCTCGCCATCACATTATCATAGTTATAGCAAGATATATTTGTGCATAAATTGCATTAAGGAAGTGGTACCTCAAGATCAAGAATTGTAGATTCTTCAAGCAACTTAAATCCTTCATGGGTTGTCATATTAGTTAAGCCATATAAGTCATATAATAGACTTTAGATGCATATCAAGTTTTCATGTCATGCTAAACAAATAAGATATCTAAAACTGATTACACATACCATTGACTTTATATTTTCAAGTATTCGAACTACATGTCCAAAATTACATGTCTTTCATATGGAATCAATTCTACTTGAATTGTATCTCTTCCATTTGGACAATATTTTTTCTTTGTTTGTATTCGAAAAACATAAGATCCTCGTCGATATTTAGCGCTATCATAGATGTCGTCGACGAACATTTTATATCAGTTCCAGTAAATTTTCATAAAGACATAACATGGAGATCTCTTCATTCATACATTCAGGTACCTGAATCTCTCATGAGATTTTATGAAGTGTTATGTCATGTGATCTTCTAGATCACTTGCCTCCTTATTATGATCACTTTGATCATTTGCTCATCTTCTTTATTAAGAAGTTATTTTGAAACCGATTTGTCTATACGCTTTAAGCGTATCAAAGACTTTGTCCTTCTAGGACTTAATATGAGCATTTGCAATGAGAATATAGTTACTTTCTTTGGGTCAGCAAATGCGTATGGCATGCTTTGCAATATATTGCAATTGAATTATCTTTTTCTGAACTTCAAGTTCATATTATGATATTCGAGGATCTATATATGCAAATGATAATTCGTTCCATGTAACTTTTTCTCAAGTGTTTATCATGTCTCCCCCTCATGTTAGAAAAACTAACTTGTTTCCTCAACTCTGGGAAATCATCTTTGTGCATTATCATGTTAATATACACAGCACATTAATAATAATAAGATGAAATTATTTGGTTCCTGACCCTGAACCACTTGTGAGGGGAGAATATAATATACTCCCGTGTATAGCGTATATCAAATTGATATAGATAACTTTGTTCTCATAAGCAATAATTTAGCTATTAAATGGAGGCACTCAATAAATTATTTTGCTAAACCAACTATGATGTAAACCAACTTATCAAGATGAACTATCTTGAATAGAAAATCTGGAAATTATGCTCGAAATTAGATTACTGAGCAATTTACCTCGCAAGCACCGGCCAGGCTGCAGGTTAATAATAATCGCACATGTAACCATATCATAGATGCATCATATGTGGTATACATGGCAGGCGAATGGGCCCATATTCACCTTTGATATTTCCAGAATTTATGGGATTCAACCCCAACTTTAGTTGGTCAATTAATTTAATGAGAACAAGTAATACAAGAGAATTCGTAAAGAACTTTCTAGTTCTTTAATATTTACCCATGTGAATTCTCTATTATTGTTGCACATCATACTTAAATTGATATGGCTAACCCGAATGCCAATTGAATAAATTATCAATATTGATAAGTTCATGTTTACACCATGACATGTGCAATTCTCAATAAACTCCAAGTTTATTATGATATGGGTTTTTATATCAATAAACATCCACTTTATTGTGGTATTCGTTTATTTGTTTGTGTAGTACAAACTGGAGAATAAAGCATGTAGCTTTTCATATACAGATTATCCCGCTACAAGTTGTAGTAATAGAAGATATCAAATCTTTCCTTTATTTATTGTCTCAATATAATCAACCGCTTTCACATATACTTTGGAAAATGAATAAGTTTCTTTGAGACTTACTACAACACAATACCTTATTGGTAATCAATTGCGTTCCTCCAAAATAATATAATTGGCTCTTGCACAGAGTTCTCAATTAATTTGGTACTATCACATATTGCTATCACATTCTCTGCGGGGATATGTAATTTTGTTATCCTTTTCAAATCTGTAAATGCGTCTGGCATTTGATTTGCTATTCTTTGCAAATGGATAATATTTTACACCTCTTTTTCACAAATAGAGGTATGTGGATCAATATGAGATAATGATGCATTTTTCCACAAAATTTTCCGTTTGGTTTCACCAACTTCTCCCCCTAATTTTGGGAAAAGTGTCTCATCGAATCGACAGTCTGCAAATCGTGCAGTGAACAAATCCCCTGTCAATGTTTCGAGGTAGCGAATAATGGAGGGCGATTCAAACCCAACATGTATTTTCCTAACCTTCTTTGCAGACCCATTTTGGTGCGATATGACGGTGCTACAGGCACATATACTGCGCATCCAAAAATTCTTAAATGGGGTATATTAGGTTCATGACCCAAAACTAATTGACGGTGCTACAGGCACATATACTGCGCATCCAACCACATCTCATTCTCGCCCAGTGCCCTTTTCCACCGCAACGATAACATATAGTTTTTGAACTATTTGCTTTTGGATTCTCATAATTCCATTTCCGCTTTTGGTGGCATATCGTGCTTGTGGCAGAGTGACCAACTTCAGGTTGTCATATCTCTCCTTTAAGCCATTCCACAAGATAAGTGGATCTTTGGCTGTGAGGTATTCAATTTTCGATCCTTCATCAAGGTGATGGCGCAAGAAAATCAAGGCCTTAGCACAGTCTTGGGTGGATGCATTATTTCTGTCTTTAATTGCGTCTCCAAGACCCATTGCATCCAAATGGATTTCATCATCCAACACCCATGTCATGTAGTTCTTGCCCGAAATTTCAAGGGCAAAATACTTTCTTTTCATATATATATATATATATATATATATAACCGTGACATGAACCTATGTACAACTAGATAAGATAAGTTAAAGTAATAATATTTTTGTACAGAGTTACACAATTATTAACTAAACACTGAAGCAAAGGTTCAATTGAACATGTGAAAATGTTGGATTTAGAATATCATGACAATGATGCAGGTAATATAATTAAAATAAGATTGCTTTGATTAAACATGCATTACATTGTCACACAAAGGACTAAAGAGTTATTTTAAACAAAATTGGATATAACACAAATATTTTTGGGCCGTATATGAAATATTTACGCATTGTGCGTATATTGTGTTGTAGCATTATGTTAATATATAATCAAGCAGTTGAATACTTCATATTAAAACATATTAATGTTAATAATATAATATAGACATAATTAGCATATACGTGCTACAGGTTTACAATTCTTTTTTTTTTTAAATGCCATATCTTATGTGATGGCAACAACATATTTGTACATAGTAAATTCATAAATTACAAATTGCATAAACAAAAATTTCACAAACCATATCTTTATGAAACAGTAGTGAAATATAGCATAAATATTTGTGCGCTACAGCTATGCCTTTCTTACCTTTAAGGTATACCAATAAATGCTGTGATATGAAATATACCTCTTGAGTTTCCATCCCGTTGCATTACTTTATGATGATACCATCTCTTCTATTTTTCCGTATAGAAATTCTGGAAGAAGGAAGAAATCAAATTCAATTGGTTAGAGACTCGTGCTGATAACGTGTTATAAAATAATAAAAGAACAAGAACAATATTGCAGAGAGAGTAGGGAAAGGGGTATTCTTATTGATACTTTTGGGATAATTTACAATGGGGTAAGACCCCTCTATTTATAGGAAGATAAATGATTAGCCTCAAAGTAAAACTCTTCTATAAGATAGACATTCACCCTAATTAGAGTTCTATTCTTAACAACTTTGGACTTGTTGAAGTTTAGTCAAAATAGACTCAATTAAAGACGGGACTCGTGGGACTAGTCGAGCTAGCTCGGCTTGGATCAATTGGTCTGACTGATCGCCTAACATTTATTTTTAAGTTCATTTATGCATTTGGAAATTAGCATTTACCTTGAATATTATAAATTAAGTTTGTTAGTTTGAACTTTGCACTTCTTACTCAATGTAATTAAGTTTTTTTTACGATATTGTATAGTAGGCCATACTTTATAGGCAACATAATATATAATTAAAATTTTAGTTTAAAGAATTCAAACTATTAATGGGGTTCAATTTAGTACATCATTTTTTTATTGCTAACCTATTCTTTTGATTATAAAAGTTCAATTTGGTGTTTTATATTTACTTTAGGACATTCAAATTTAAGTTTTAATTTAATGTAAAACTTCATGTTGACCTACTAGTCAAAGGAGAGTTCATTTATTTTTATCTTCCTTTCTTGTCTCCTTCCCTACTTACCAAGCGAAACAACTAAACTTATAAGCTTATTTGATTTGATTCTAAGGGGATGTAATGAAGAAGATAATGCTAAATTAGTCTATTCTTGTCAGATGATTAAATTAAAATATCATATAGTAACAATTTACGTCACTAGTAGTTGAACTAGGTTGTCACAAAAGAGGTTACACCAGATAAAATTAGGACTAAGATTCTTGATCCTGAAATATATAAAAGGTGAATATGAGCATATTCACCTGTCATGTAAATCACTTATAGATGCATACATAAGATGGTTACATATATGTTTATTGTCAACCTATAATTTTGCATTTGAGATTGCTTCTCTCAATTAAGAACATAACTTTCAGATTATGAAATCAAGATAGTTCATCTTGATAATACTAATTTATATCCAAGCTGGTTTAGCATTAAATAACTCTTACTAATGGCTGAACTATTGTTTATGAGAACAAAACTTCATGTGTTAGTTTAAGATATTCTAAATTGCATACATCAACACTTGTATGTATCAGACCAACAATATATGATAAATTTCCCCCCCCCCCCCCCCCCCACACACACACACAATTGGTTTAGGAGTAGAAATCAAATATTTTTACTATCTTTTGATGTATGGTATATGATTAATTTCTCTACCACAATACACAAAGACATATTTCTCAAAGAAGATTGGGGATATATGTTAGTTTTTCTAACATTCGGGGGATGGAATAAATAACTGAAAAATTTGCTATATAAATCGAACTATCATTAAAATGATCCTCGCTTAGAAGATAATTCAAGTTAAATGCGAGAAGCATGTGTTGATCCAAAATTTAATTCATATTTCAGATGTAAATGCTCCTATTAAAATTAAAGTCTTCGAAGGATAGAGTTTACTGTACGCATGAAGCGTGGTAGACCAATCAGTTCCAAAGGTAACAATCCTTGAAAAATAGTAGGAGCTAATGGTCAAAATGGTCATAATGGGAAGGAAATAAGATCTAGAAGAGCCCACGACATAATATTTCATGAAACTCCCGAAGAAGTTCAGGTACCTAAAAAATAAAGAAAGTGATTAGATCTCAACAAGTTATATCACTTAGAAACCGATACAAAATAATCATCAATTTTCGATATATTTGATACAGTATAGTACAAAATAACGGAACTGTAATCCAGACACCTGAAGATGTCATGTTATGTAAATACAAGTCATAACCTATATGACTTATTTGATTAAATCTATATGAAGATTCTCAAAGGATTTAAAATGCCAAGCATAGAATTCAAAGTCCTGAGAAATGTACTCGATCAAATTATAAAGATCTTTGTACGGTTTAAAGCAACCTGAGCGTGTGCGGTATAATCGCCTCAGTAAATATTTGCTGAAAGAAGATTACATAAATAATGTTATTTGTCCATGTATTTTGATAAAGAAAATGTCATCAGAATTTGTTATATTTGTAGTTTATGTTGATAATATAAATTTTGTTGGATCTCTAGAAGAGCTCCAAAAGGCAATTGAATATCTTAAGAAAGAATATGAGATGAAAGATCTTGGAAAAACAAAAAGGGATTTTTACATATATATACCATATAGCAAACCTTATTACCTCACATGTTTAAGGTTTGTGTTTATTACATTTAAGCGTACCAAATTTCAATTTATGTACCATATTTCAAATTAAGGGTATAATTATTGCTTCATTTATTCTAAGCAAGATTTTAGGAGCATATATTCCTTTTTCTTTTTTATTCCTCTTCTCTTTCCTAATGGAATTATTCATTTTGAACCTGAACTAAGGAAAATAAGAGAAGCAATGCGTTAATTGACGTATACTTTTGGTGTCAACTTTTGTAGCCACCTTGCGTTCCAATTTTACAGACTCAAACTATATCAACTATGAGAAACCTTTTATAAGTCAATTCGACACAAGTTTGTACAATTCTGTAGAAAGAATACGACAATTCTATGTATAAAATAAAATGATAAATAAATAGAGTAGGTTTTTCAAAGTGATGAGTCTTGTTCTATACGCTATTGGATAAAATCACAGGCAGTCAGGCATTAGGTTACAAGACCAATCTCATAAGATGATTTGGTTTGGCTCTATGAAAATAAAAAAAATGATTATTTAGGAACAAATGGAGTAAATTAAAGAGTAAACAAATATTTGTTAGAAACAATAGTAACAATTATGTCTTAGTCACAAGCATGGATCGAGACATAAATTATTTAATTTGACACAAGATTGTAGTTTAATTGTAGTATAAATGTATCAATACAATTTAACTACAATTTACAATTTATCTACAAATTATCTATATCTTATTTACAATTCTACAATTTAACTACATTTTAACTACAAATTCTGGAAAAATATGTCTTCTTCTTCTTCGACGAGTTTCAATCTGAAATTCAATCAAAACCAAGTCTAATCTTCACCAAAACCCCTCAAGATTGAGATATAAACTCCTAAACATATTTCAAATTATTTACAATAACACCCAATCCAAGTGATTTTCAATTGTAGCATAATTGGCATTTTCGACATAATTGTAGAAGACTTGTAGAAGTTTTAGTCTTCCCAATCTACAATGTATCTACAACTTATCTACAATTTATCTATATTTTATCTACAATTCTACAACTGAACTACAATTTAAGTACAATTTCTGGAAAAATATGTCTTCTTCTTCGACGAGTTTCAATCTGAAAATCAGTCAAAACCAAGTCTAATCTTCACCAAAACCCCTCAAAATTGAGATATAAACTCCTAAACATATTTCGAATTATTTACAACAACACCTAATCCAAACAAATAATGTTTTTGAAAATCCAAATTTGAGTTCAAAGCTTTCAAGATTTTTAATGGCTATCAATGGTGGAAAATATATGGAGAATGAGAGAACTACGTGCAATAGATTTTCTTCCGTTTTAAATTCCAAAATTAATGGTGATAGAATCACCATTAAATGTGATTCCTACAAAATTTGGAACCTTTTTAGGGTAGAATCTATCTATTTTTGGTTTGGTACAATTTTTGTAAACAAAACATGGTATAGGCGGGTAAACACCAAACCATACACAATTTTGGTAATAAGGTTTGCTATATGGTATATATAGGTAAAAACCCCAAACAAAATTTATCTTTGGTCTGCAAAGTGAATATTTAGTATACGAGATCTTTATCCATCAATTTGCCTACACAAAAAGGGTCTTTAAACGCTTTTACATGGACAAAGCGTACCCATTAAGTATACCAATGGTTGTTCGATCACTTGAAGTGAATAAGGATCTGTTCCGATCTCCAGAAAAGGATGAGGAACTCCTTGGTCCTAAAATACTCTATCTCAATGAATTGTTATATCTTGCTAATGCTAACAAACGTGGTGCAGATTGTATTGGTTATGCAGATACAAGATTAGAATGCAGAGGCTCAAATATTTAGAACAAGGTTTTCATTAGGAGGAGTAAAATACGCGATGCACTCTTTTTTCCTTACTAAGGTTTTTTCTCACAGGATTTTCCTTATAAGGTTTTTAATGAGGCACCAAGCAATGCGTATTACTAAATATGTTCTTTTTCCCACTTGATTTTTCTCAGTAAGGTTTTAATGAGGCCATCATCTTCTAGTGAACATCCAAGAGGGATTGTTATAAATATATTACATTATAGATGTTCATTTAGTACTCTATTGTTAATAAGCTTTCTGAAGAAGCTTATTCATATGGGATTCCGCCGTAAATCTGTTTATCTAGTTGGTACTCTATTGGAAATAAGCCTCCTGAAGAAGCTTATCACTTCAGTACCGGATTATGGATAAACATTATCCCCGGTAGAAGACTATCTATACCGGGTATAATAAGCTTATCCTTTCGATACTCCGTTATTGACAAACATTATCCCGGTAGAAGATTATCTATACCGGGTACAATAAGCTTATCCTTTCAATATTCTGTTATGGATAAACATTATCTCTGGTAGAAGAATATTCATACCGGGTATAATAAGCTTATCCTTTCAGTACTCTGTTATAGGTAAACATTATACTCCGTAAAAGATTATCTATACTTAGTATAAGAGTTTATCCTTTCAGTACTTCGTTATGGATAAACATTACTCTGAGCAAAAAATTATCTATATCTAGTATAATAGCAGCTTATAAAGTAGCTTTCTTTCTTTTATAAATAGGAGAGATTTCAGTTCATTATTTACATCAAATTTGAAGTTAAATAATATATCAGTTTCTCTCTCTATACTTGTCTTTACTTTATAATCTTTTATTTTATAACATTAACTTCTTATTACCTTTGTGGGAAAAGTTCAATTGGTCTTTATTTGTTTGTTAGTACATATAGAATCGCCCAAATAAATAGTATTTTGAAGGAAAATTTTAATACTAATTGCTTGCATCAGCCGTTCATATAATTTTGCAAAGATTGCCTTACCCTATGCAGCCTTACCCTGCATTTCTGCAAGAGACTCTTCCCACGGCTCGAACCTGTGACCTCCTAGTCACATGGCAACAACTTTACCAGTTACACCACGGCTCCCCATCCGAGGACTGCTAAGATTAGCAAGAATGAAACCAGGAAACCAGCAAGAAAAAATGCGAAGGAAAAGATACTGAACAATTACACGAGCAGTACAACAGATTATCATGAATGGTTCAGTGTTTTGTGGCAGAAAGGAAAAAAGGGAGAAAAGCAACTACAAGTGTGACCTTGCAATTAATGAAGTGGATGCAAATCATAACATTCGGAGTTCAAAATTCCAACAGAGACAAAAAGACGTGAGGTGTTCTCTTCTCAACTGCCTAAATTTTGATGGACAGAGTTACACAATATTATGCAAATCCTTTTCTATCTAAAAAGAAAGAATCAGAACTTTTTTTTAAAACAATTCCTGCAATGAACTTTACCAAGTCCAATGGAGAATAATTATTTCTTCAACACCAACATGGAGCATTTACTCAATATCATCCCTTGGTGCAGATTTAATAAGTTCAACAGACCAACTACAACTATCCATTCGAAGGATGTTATGAACCAGATAAACATGAACTATATCCAAAATAAAAGAACTCATAATGTCATAGATTGGTTATTGTATCTATGACAATTATTATTCCAAAGCTAAAGGAACCAAGTAAAAGGGAGTTAAAAAAGAAAGCTTCAACCACCACATTACCCTATATCAATTATGACCTTGATATATAACCAGGAAGAGAGTCATCACAGTTCTATGTGAAGAACTTTGTCAAAGCAAAAAGCTACTATGACCGGGCCAGCCACATCACCAATTGCGCATCCTGAAAAAACATGATTTGTTTAAATAGATGTATTGTAAAGATGCTGTTGTTATAGGTACGAAAGAGCTACTATTAACTTACCAATCCACTGGCCAGTTGTCGGGCGGAACATCATTGCTCCTATCCCTGCCCCTATTGAAGCGAAAACAAGAGATGCACCACATCTGATACTAGCAATGTAAATCTTCCTTCCTAGAAGCTGAGCTTTTTCTGATCTGTCAAGCGTGTCATCATCTTGTTTAGACTTGAAATATCGCCAGATATCAATGCCAACTTGCACAAACAATGATGCCAAAACTCCCAGAAAATGACCTGATCAGATAGTGGGAAGGTGAATAATCAAGAATTGTGGCTAATCTAGGTGAACCAGAAGAGAAGAATAGCATTGCCATATAATGTTAAACCTCTGCAAGTTGTTCTTGTGACACTGCAAAAATAAGTCACACTTGGCATTCCCCTTTGAGCCTTGCGTGCAGCTGACTTGGGGACATCTGCAGAAATTGATAAACAATAGGTTTCTTTCAATGTCAATCAGAACACGGACTATAGATTTAAGTTTACAGACAGAAAAGAAAGTACCTTTTAGAAGCTTCCATGCCATGCGCTGTGAAACATAGTGGACAGCTAATCTTTCCAGGACGCGTCTCGTAGTTACAACAGCAGTCTGACCAGAAGATACATAATGTTAATTGCAAACAATATTTAGTGCATGATTTGAAGCATTATTAGAGATGACGTTTTTTAAAAGCAACAAAAATAAACCATTAGGTCATTTTAAACTACAAATATGGGAAGCAAGGTATACAAAAAACACATCATTCCAAGAAAAGATAAGATGTGGGAAATCAGTTAAGGGACCATAATATACTCAACAAGGAACTCCTCCATTCTCAACAAGGAATCAAGTCTATACTAAACTCCCTTCTCCAGTCAACCCATTATAAAAGCAAATGTATTTTTTTTTCTATAGTCGAGATAGTCGTACGTAATGACAGATCACGGCCATATTATTAAAAGCTTGTGGTAAGAATGGGTTTTGTTCCCGTGCTCGAAAATAATATTCCAAAGCTTTCGGATGTTCTCCGTTACTTGTGTGGATAAGCCCTATATTATAGAGTATGTAACTTCGATCATAGGGATCAATTTCTAGTCGCATAGCTTCATAATAATTCTGCAAAGCTTTCGCGTAATTTCCTTCGGATTGAGCCGACACCCGTTACGGTCGTTATTCAATTGAAAGAATCTCCATTCCAGAACCGTCCGTGAGATTTTCACCTCATACGGCTCCTCCCTTATGTGCATAATAAGAATAATACGTAGAATCAAAAAAGATTCAACGGTGAAAATATTCTCCTTATGAACTCAGCAGTGCTAGTGTTTTTACAAGAAATCCCTAGCCAACCTTCCTGCAAGAGATTCTTTCTTAACATCAAGCCTATTGGGACTAGATAGAAATGATAATATAACTCCAACAATTTCTTTGTTTTTAACGCCTCCTAATTTCCAGGAATTAGTCACTTCAATAGCCTTCGATGGTTATATGGTATCCAAAGGACGATCGAGATGGATGTTTGTTGTCCCAACCATTCTTTTAGTCCCAAGCTCGCTAAGGAAAGGATTGACTTAGAACAAAGTTTTCGTGTTGTTGATTCCTAGGTGTAAATGCATAATGTGATAAAAACATCCTGCTGGAATTGATGGAGATGATATTTAATATGGTTACTACGTCAGCAACTAATAGTCAATCTATCTGAAGATAAAAGAGTGCTTATGATATGGAGAAACATGAAGGTACGGAGTGTCCATACAAAAAGTGAAACATCGCTTACTCTTTTCTGATAGTTTAAACTTAAATAAAAACACTGTCCAACTTGAAAAGGAGAGGTATGCAGCTTTGTAGAAACGGAGGAAGAAAGCAGGATATTATTTTTGCATTGCCCAGATACTGGGCAGATTTGGAATTTCTTTTGGTATATTTTTGGGATAAATTGGATGATGCCATCAACTATTAAAAAAAAAAGCTACTACCTCCGTCCCAATTTATGGGGCGGTGTTTGACTGGGCACGAAGATTAACAAAGAAAGGAAGACTTTGAAAACTTGTGATCCAAAATAAGCCATAGATATTTGAGTGGTTGTAAATCATCTCATCAAGTGTAAACGGGGAAATATAAAGTTGAATCATTTCTAAATAAGGAAGTATAACACTCTTTTCAGGACAAACTAAGGAAAGTATGATATATCAATTAGGACAGAGGGAGTACTTAAAAGTTGGATGCTTTCTAAAAGGAACAAAGAGTTGAAGAAATCTGGGGAACCATTGCAGCATGTGTTTTTGGACAATCTCGAGAGAGGAACCAGAAATGTTTTGAAGGGAACGCATCATCAATACATGTCTTAAAACATAAATGTTTTTTGTAAACTAGCACTCTGATGTATTTGTCTGATATATATGATGTGAAAAAGTGTTAAGAGTTTATCAGTAGCTTGAAGAACAGTCACATTTACACTTTCAACCACTACTTGTTTTTGCTACACTGTTTACCTAGACCATCTGATCATCGAATGAACACAAGCTATTAGCTAAAACAGATGTTGAGTGAACCTCTAGGCTCAAGTGAAATAGATCAAGACGTCACAAGTTAGTTGATGCCTCGACACTCAAACTTGCCTAAGCATTATAAATTTCCATTAAATTACTGCTCAGTCATTCTAACTATCAATCTATTATATTTAAGGCGAGATACAAGTAAAAACTTTATAATTGACCCCACAAAATAAGCACCTCCAGTTTTGGATGAATTTTTTTCATCTCCCAGAGATGCAGGGATAAAAGAATCCCGCTATAATTACAAGAAGGCAAAAATTTCTTAGGACTTATCCTGCCATCTTTTGGCAGCCTATCTTCTTGACCAATAAAGACGATGCAACTTCAATTAAGCAAGTTAGCCATTATATACTGCAAATACATGCTACAACAAGTTCTAGGACCAGAGCATGGAAATAAAAATACCAAAGCAAACCAAAGTGAATACTGGACGAATGAAATAGAGATGTATCGTTTAACACATTCAACAAAAGATATTGAAGAAAAAATAAGGCAGTTGGTTAAGTGATGAGCATAGCATGGAGAAATGAGGGGTCGAGGAGCCGTTCTGCAAGGTTACCTCACGACCAATCTGTTTCACTGATTTCTTGAAAGGAGTCACCAAATCGACTCGGCGATCTTCCTCAGTATCCTGTAGGAAATCCTCATCATCCTCATCCTCCATGTTAGCACGGGACTCCAGAAGAGGTAAATAAAATAGTAGGAAAGATCTCAAGGAAGTCAGTGCAAGATTCCTCCACATAAATGCTGAGAATAAAGGTTTTAACTCAATGTTATATTGTTTAGTACTGTGCTTTAACGAGTCATACTGAAAGTTAATTATCGATTCACTCGGTATGCTAGAAATATAATCTTCAGATAATCCCGTGACAGCATCGCAAAATGCAACTCCTGCTGCACCATTACTGCCAAACCAACATGCAGTCAAGGTTTTGCTCATAGTAGAAACAAATTAGTGTCGAGAGGCAGAGAACAAACTTATTTCTTATGGCAGAAGACATGGACAAACATAAGGAAAAAATCTAGGAAACCAACTCGTGTTGCTGTAGTTTGTTCTAGCATGAGAAAACAAAATTATTTAAATCGGCAAGAAGCAGCTAGCTAGCTACACAACCCACTCAGACTTCTGAGCAGTAAAGATATTTGCCAATTGGTGTTGCAGATCTTAGAGTAATTAGTGATGCTGGGGAATTTAATATGAAAATTACAGTTTGCTTTATGAGAAATCCCTCTAACGAAGACTACAGTAACAGATTTCTAATAAATTCCATCACAAATGAGTCAAGTTTGAAACATAGATATTACACTTTAACCAAATTCTAAGCCATTGAGAAAAAGAGCATACAATCAACAAACTCCAGAGTCCATATTATTGAATCTGATTTCGAGAACTTAAAACTTAATATTTCATACGCCAAAGGATTGCCCCAGGGATTAATTTGGTCTAGTGGGAAGAGCACAGCTCGTGCTATGTGGTTTAGGCAAAGCGGAGAAGGATAGAGGGGCGGCCCAATATCCACCTAGTTTCTAACCCACTAGCCCTACGGGATTTCCTAGTTAAAAAAATGTCATACACAAAGGTAATTGATCTTGTCACATTCAATCACAACCCAAAAGCCCCTAACTAGGAAAACTAGCACGAGTTCTACAAAACAAGGTAGCCTCCACTAATTGAACTATAAATAGAGTCATACGATCAAGGAATGCAATTACAAAAAGTCATCATAACTAGCATAATTTCTTTAACCATCATGTATTCAACTACTGGAAAAAGGAGCACGTTAACCAACAAACTCCACATTACCACTCTGACTTCAAAAAATAACAACTTAGCACGTCAAACACATAAGAATTTAATTTTTAACTCATTAAATCACTATCTCAAGACAACAAAAAGACTAAGTACATTATAAAATCTAAGATAATGTCACTCCTATAAAGCCCCTACTATAAAAACAAAAATAGAATATATAGTAGTAGTAAAGAGTGAAGAGTGTATAGACATACCCAAAAAAAGCCCTAGCAGCAAAAGGGTAAGTGGCAGCAACAGAAGAAGCAGCAGCAGCTGATGCAGCAACTTTGGCTGAGAAGGCGCCATAAGAATTAAGGGTTTGACCAGTAAAGCTTGGATTTTTCCTCAGTAGATCCAATACTATTGCTATTCCCGCCATTGATGGGTTGTTTATTCAGAAACTTTTTTATTCTATAAATAAAAAACAGTGTATTTTTTTTAATGTAACTATTCAAGATTCAACACCATAACCAAGATTCTTGATTCGCACCAACACTCTCAATGAACTAAAAGTTATTGTCTTTTTGGGGTTTAGAGCAGAGAATAAATCGAAAGAGTGAATTAAAATTGTAGGTATAGGGTTGGAGCTGTTGATAATGAATCTTGAGAATTGATTTTGATTGTCCGAGGTGACAACAAGTAAAGATGAAACAGGAATAGGAAGAGCCGTATTTGTCTGATTTCGGGGAGTTGGGAGTCTCTCGCAAAGAGGTTAACCCCTCCCCAATCCCAACCAATGTATAACTGATAAGAAAAAATAAAATATAAAAATAAATTAAAATAAAGGTGGGATATCTAAAAACCAAAAACCCAAAACTTGACATGAATTATTAATTACACATAAATAATTTATAGTATTAATTACCGCATGATTTCGGCTATTTAATATTTTCTTTATTCCACTTTATTAATTATTTTTTTTGTTATTCTTACACATATTAAAGAATTTAATTTTTTAATATTAATTAACAATAAAGTTGACTATAGAGGGTGTTTGGACTAAATTTTAAAAATTAGATCATAGTAATATCTAAGTTTTAGTTTTTGGCTTTTTTTTTTCTTTTCATACCTAAAAGTAAACATCTTTAACCATTTATTATTATTGACAAACATCACAAAAACTAAAATAAGGCTTAAAAGTCACTAAGCACTTAAAATAAGTCAATCCAAACACACTCTATACCAGAGGCGACTCAACACAATTCGAAGCCTAAAGCCAAACTGTAATAAGGGCCTTAAATTTTTTTAAAAGAAAATTATATGTATTTTATTTATAGTCTATTTTTCTAGTGAATTAATAAAGTTAATTTAAAGTTTAAACTCTTCTTCTTCTTTTTTTAAGTTTTACATAACGGGATTCATATTTTCTAGTAGACATATTCAAACTCTAGTAAATAACCAAAAAAACCAGTATATCTATAAAGCAAAAATATAAAAAATAACATATTTTAAATTAAAAAATAGCCAAAGTTTAGAACAATAGAATTTGATTCAATTGATAAGTTGATCCCAAATAATTTCTCAATACTTTTGTGCTTGAAAACCTATAAAATCATTCTTGTAGAAAATCAATCCCAAGTATAATACATAGAAAAGGAAATGCTTGAAAAGAAAGAAAAAATTTATCATTAAAATATTTTTGTACTTACTAACTTTGTATTTTATCCACAAAGAAGGATCATAAGAGTCTTGTAGTTCTTTTGACATGAAGGAGTAAAAATTATCATAAAGCTTTTAATGTAGAAAAGAAGAAGTCAAGAAGGTTTTAATTTTGTAGTTGTGAAAAAACATGAAAAAAAAAAAAGACAATCCCAAAAAGACAAAGATGGTAAAAAGTAACAATTCATATATCCAATATGCAATAACAGTAAGAGTGAACTTTTATTTTCCTTTTTCACATCAAAATTATAGCTGTTCACATTAAATACTTAAATTTTCTAAAAAGAAAATAAATATATAAACCTAAAACTATTAAAAAGTGGGGTATTCAAATTTATGGGGTCTAGAGTTCAGCCGCCTCCGCTCTAACTAACCTTAATTTGTTTATTGAAAATATAGTAAATACTTCTAGATTTTTTACTCTAATGACAACTTTGGCGGGAGAGGGGGGAGGGAGGATGGAATATTAATTCCTTCTTAATACCTAAAAAATCAAATATTATTGAAGAAAAAAGGCCAAAAGATTAATATAAATGCACTGGAGAGAGTACTTGTTACCCTTGGACCTCGATTTAAACTAAAAATAGTTGTATGATCTATAATGTAAAATAGTATATAATTAATGGCATAATCTATGTATAATAAAACATTATTTGTCTAAAAATCCCACAAGATCAAGATAATTCATAACCATAAGTACGGGTTAGGTGTGTTTTGGTCTTAATATAGTAAAAATAGTACGGTATAATCATTTTTCGGATTGATCATTTAAAAATAGCCAATGTTTACCAAGTCAATAAAAAATAATCACTCTAAACTCTAGTATATTATGCTTGACTGGTATATTTGCTGGAACTCCAATATATTACGTTGGAGTTGTAGTGTACTTATGTGGGAATTCCATCATATTATGGCGGAGTTTCATCATACTTATCCTGGAGCTCCAGTATAATATGTTGGAGTTCAAGTATACTTATGCTGGAACTCCAGCATAATATACCGGCGTATTTTTTGGGTTTTGAACAGTGTTTTCGCTAAGATTTATTTTTACATAAGAAGTAACTAAATTTCGATTACTTTTAAAACTGAGCTATTTTTGAAATATCATTTATAAATTTAACTATTTTTGAATTTCTCCCCTTAATATATGCCCATGAACATAAATTATACTTTTATTTTGTAAAAAGTAAATCCTTTTAGTACAAATCAAGACTGAAACCCTAAAACTAACAGTAATATAATTAAGGTAACAAAATTATAATTAAATTTATTGGAGCGTTAAAAAAAAGTAAAAGAGGTTAATAGAGCGGCAGTAAAAGTAGTGTAAACAAAACAAAAAGAACCATTTTTCTTCTCAAATTAATATGTGAAGTTAAATTATAAAAAAAATGCTCTTATTTCTTCCTCTTAGCTTTTGGCGTCAAATTATGTCTTCTAAAGTCAAAGGCGTTGAATAGTCATTTTTTACCAACAATATTGATTAGGAGGAATTAGAAACCACACCAAATCGAAAAATTAAATCGATTAGGTTTGATTTGACTTGATTTAATATTGACTAAAAAAATTCAAACCAAATCGACATATAAATATATAAATTTTAGTTATATTTTTAAGACTTTATAGTGAATTTTCTTTAGAAAATGTTAAAATATTTGGAATCCTCTCATGTATTAACCTTGAAAGCGTAAATTAACAAAAAATTATTGTTAGACGACTAAGAAAATAACTATCTTATGTTACTAAAAAAATTCTCCCTTAAAAGTATTTTAATAGATCATATGTTTGTCATTTTTTTTCCATATTTACTGAACATATATTCACTTATTAAAGCTTTATCTATAATTTTAACAAAGAAAGATTGTAATAATATTCATGTAATAAAAAACTCGAAAACCCAAAAAATTCGACAAAACCAAACCAATCCAAACCGATATAGTTAGTTTGGTTTGATTTTGATAAAATTTGAACCAACCGGTCCATGTACACCCCTAGGAGGAATTATAACAAAATTGAGAAACTTTCACTTTATACCTATTAAGCTTAAACAATTTATCTTTTAATACTCATGCCCAAACTATTTAGTGTTTCTATCCATGCGGTCCAATTTATACCCGGCTCACATATTTCACCCAGCCCAAGCTACCAACTGTCTTTAAAGCATTATCTTCGTTCTTTATACTAGACGAAAGAATCCAGCCCACCTATTTTACCCGGCCCAAGCTACCCATCGTCTTTAATGCTTGTCTTCATCCTTTAACAGTTAATAATAGACTAAAGAACAGTTTCTAAATCTCCATAGCTAACCCATGAGAACACATATTTCACCCAGACTCGAGTTTTTATTTTTTTACTACCGATTTCGTCCTATCTCTTCATCTAGTACCTATTTTTGGGTAAAATTTTTGCTTCTAAAAGTATATTTTAGTGAGAGTGGATTTTCAAAATCATAGAATTTTGTGTTTTTCTTTGTACTTTTGTGAATCAATGTCTATGGGATGTTATTTTCTCTATGTGTCGGAAGCATTATGCGTGTAGATGGTGGCGCCGTGGACAACATCATTCTTTAACATAAGTAGTTGATCAACACATTGCCTCAGCCATGTCGGGTCCTAATTTTTTCTTATTTTCTGATTCTCAGTCTGTGTTTAGTCGTAATCCTAGCAGTAGTCATGTTGAAAACACAACTGAAAATGTAGAATTAGAGGGTGGAAAATGCAACACTATTAATGCTTCGTCAGTCGATGAAATTCCCTACCAGTCATTACCTGAACAAATTTCGAACCAGTCATAAGAGGTGTTTCTGTGTCTGATAAGGGAAAAGGTAAAGTTGTTAAGGATTCTGATAGGGGGAAGCCGATGTGAATCCGTGCCTAATACAGAGACTCAACCAGTAGATATTGATTGTAGCGATGATTCTCAGTTAAAGAAGAAAAAAATTGGTATCGCACCCAAAAAGGTAATTTTCTTAAAAGTATGATTCGTGAGATTTTGAATGTATAGTACATTGTTATTTTTTAATTTCCTGTCATGCTTTTGTATTATATTATAGTTATATTCAGTTATGTTATTATTAAGTTAATTCTATTTTTTAAATAATTTATATAATCATATTTTGTATTGTTGAGATTCCCTTGTGCCTATATACATAGTGTATGTGTGCTATATGATAGTTTTTATAGTTATAGACAATTGTTGGAATAATCCCGTATAACTATTTACCCTGTTAGTATAGTTATATACTATCATATGTTTCTGGATCCTTTTTTTGTTGTCTTCGCTATATGTTTTTTCTTTAATAATAGTAGTATCGTACAGTATATTAAAAATATTTTATAGCTGCATACATTTTTGCTTTTTCTCTTTATTCACATCTGTTATATAATAGTAGTATAGTCATTTATTGTTGTCGGGAGTTAGCCAATAGAATTGTATACCCTTTTGATATAGTTATAGGCAGTGTTGGTATCGTATAATAGCTGTAATATTTTTGGTTGGTTTAGCTGCATTTTTAAGTGAATTCTATTTCTGAAATTATTATATATGAACATGTTTTGAAGTGTTGGGATTTCCTTGTGCCTATGGACTTAGATTATAAATCAAAGCTTGATTAGGATACTAATTGCCATGTTATTCGTCAATTGGAAGAGAATTTATCTAAGAGGAAACTTTGGCTGTTTAAGAAAACATGCTTTGGCTAGTTTTTGAATCTGCCACAGTTATTGTGCAGATTTGAGTTATGCACCATTTTCCTATTTGAGAAGCACATCATGAGGTGAAAAATAAGATATGATTTGTAGTGAATGTGGTGCTTTGGTTTGGGTAAATTTGCACTTATTACTGGGATGAAATATAAGGGTGATACAAGTATAGAGAGCATAGAATAGAATAGGTTGATTTCAAAATATTTTGGGACTGCATCTATAACATTGACCCAATTAGTACACTGCTTTACGAAGAAGAAATGCAAAATAGATGATGATGCGTTGAAGATAGCAGTTCTTTATTTTGTGAATTACTTTTTACTTTCCTAACTCAAAACAAAGTTTATTTCATGATTTTACATTAACTTGGTTGAGTTCGGTAATTTTAATAATTATTCCTGGGGTGTAAATGTTTATAACACTACAATTGGCTAGTATTTCAACAAATTTCAAGATAAGCCTTCTTTTTATATACTCGGTGGCTTCCCGTTGGCTTTACAGATTTGGTTGTATGAATGCTGCCCAAGTTTGGATGGTCACTTTGCCCATCATATTGGAAATAAACTTCCATAAATTTTGAATTGGGTAGTCATGGGTCAAATACCAAATGAGCAAGTTGCTTTGCGAATGTCTAGCTTGCAACGCGAGTAGGTAATTTTTTCGTAGTTTTATTGCCTCTCTTAATATTTTGGTACAAGAATTTAGTCACGGGTAGTTATAGCAATATCCCAGATCAATGATTTTTTTTGTTGGTATACATGTATACCATATTGGTATCATATGGTAATAGGGATCATTTCTGCTACTTATACTTTTAGTTTTTCATTCTTTTATTGCATAGGTTAATATTTTTTGTACATCATTTTAGTTATAGGTAGTTGTAGCAATATCCCAGATTAATGATATTCTATATTGGTATATATATATATATATATATATATATATATATATATATATATATATATATATATACACGCACACCATATTGGTATCGTATCGTAATAGGGATCTTTTATTCTATTTTAATTATTACTTATACTTCTAATTTTTTCATAATTTTATTGCATCTTTTAATATTTTTGGTACAGTAGTTTAGTCACGGTTAGTTGTAGTGATATCTCATATCAGTTATATACTCTGTTGGTATACATGTATATTATATTGGTATCATATGGTAATAGGGATCTTTCATCTTTTCATACTTTATTATTATTTCTATTTCTAATTAGCGTGCTTA
The DNA here is from genome assembly GCA_034376525.1 of Nicotiana benthamiana. Lineage (NCBI taxonomy): Eukaryota > Viridiplantae > Streptophyta > Magnoliopsida > Solanales > Solanaceae > Nicotiana > Nicotiana benthamiana. Next base: position 22,474,780 of record CM067324.1, on the reverse strand, counting down.
ATAATTGCAGCTAAAGAACATCACCCCAACTTATGAGAAGTAACTATTTGATGTGCGTAGTCTAAACTTTGAAATTGAAGTTGAGTGCACTGACAGTCAACCCGATAGCTTTCAGATTTTTGGCACTCAATTGCCACAGACACAAAATATGCATGAAACTACTGGAGGTGAATCCCAACCTACCAATGCTAAGGTAATGAAGGAGTTACAAGGTTTTAAGCTTTTTGTAGAGATCAAGTTTGAGGAGGTGCTTGCAGCTATTGGTAGGCAGTCTATGAAACCAGAGGGAAATTTAGCGGTATTGATCTTTTATATAATATAATGCTATAGCATATTGTTAAAAGATGCAATATATTCTTATAGGATACTATTGCATTCTTTACTTTTAGTGCACATAGTATTCTTGTAATATACATAATAATAAAATTGTTAGTTTCTCATTTTCAGCATAAGCAACAGGATAATGATCCTGACTTTCGTGAGATGCATAATGATTATGACCAGTTTAAAAGGGGCCACATTGGAAATGATTCTGTAGTTATTGGAGATAGCACGCTCACTTCTAGTATGTAAATCACATTTTTGATTTTTTTGTTGTTATTTTTTGAAAATGGTACTCTTGCTTATAATTTTATATGTTTAGTTTCTGGTTTTTGTGAGGTTGGTCGAGATGGAGGTGCCACTGGTGTCAATGTAAAGAACGTCACAACATGTCATATCGTAGTTAATGATGATTTGCGTTCTCGTAAAATATTGTATATGCAATTTTTTATTATTTATTTATTTAATTCTATGTTTTTTTTTGGTAATCCACTAGGCAATCGCCTAGGGTTAGATTTTATATAAAAAAACCGAATAAAATAAATTACAAAGTCCGAAAGACCAACACACCCCAAAACCAAACATATAATGCCGCCGTCGGAAATTGTCCACGGCGGTGGCCCGTCGTCAAACCACCCCTAGTAACACCCCTAGTTTCCCTCATTCCCCTCTTTCCAAATCTGTAAATGGTTTCCCTCGAACAAGCCTAGAACCCGTCGAATCTCCGTTTGAAGTTTGTCCGGCCAAGACACCACCTCATCCAAATGATACCAAATTTACACTATAGGACCGCCATGACCTCCCCTATCAAACCCCAAGGCCCTGGCCATCGAATCTGAACTGAACTCCTCAAATATTAATTTGAAACTTTTTGGCAAAACCCTAATTGCTCCAAACCCTACCAAATTGACACCAACCGACCCTCTCGTCTCCCTTGTAGTGAATTTATCGTTAGTAGATCTCAAATATCACCGGAAATGATCGGATTGGATTTGAGAGTTGGCCGAACCTTTTCGCCGCTTTCTCTTCGGTCTTCACTTTCTCCTCTGCTCTATGGCCAGTGTCGCCATTGATTATCGCCGTTCGGAAAGACACAGCCGTAGCTTTCTTCGATTTTCAGTTATTAAAGGTAAGAGTGGGCAAAAGGAGGCTCCTAAGGTAGTGGAGAGATGGGGAGAGCTTGATGCTTCCAGGTGTGTGCTTGCCACGCCAATTGTTGACCGTGAATTTGACCCTGTACACGCTTGAATACACATTGATGTTGCCCCAAATTGGAATGAAATAAAATCACATTTTCCAGATCTATGCTCTTGGATGCCTATAGTTGTAGTCGAACAAATGTTGTGTAGTTATCTTCTTTAGTCTGTTTGTTTGTATTACACTTGTTTAATTAGGACTAAGACTGAATTATTTGGGACTGTTTAATTTGTATTGTACTGCATAAACTCTCATACGCGTATGAAATATTCTTGAGTTGAGCAAAGAAAAAAAGTCCAAAAGACCAATGAAAATGAAAAAATTAAGTTAAGACAGAAATTTCAAGTCTTGCCCATGCAATGTCACCTTTCCTTCCTCAAATGAATGAGCAAAAAGTGCTAATACCACCCATAGAGGTCGTAATAAGTGTCATCACAATAATACGCGACTGCGACGTGTTGAATTGAACAAAGGTCTGCGACACTTCCTCAAGGATTTGTAGCGAAGCATGCGACACTTCTCAGCATGCATCATTGGTTCCCAAAATATGGAATCCTTGGAATACCACATTAGACTAAATAAACATGTGAGGGACTCGATTCTCTAGCAACTTTGTACTCCAATTCCCTAAACCAACAGTTGGATTACTGCTTCAAATGTGGACTGCTGAAAATGTATAGTGCTTCCCATGCATATCCAGCATGTGAATTAAATACGATGGTGGCTCAATACACATAGGCGTGCGAGACTGATGGCTTGACAGGCGTGCTGAAGTTAAGCTTTTTTCCTAAGTTCCCGGATCATGTGTGCTAATTTCAACGATGGTGTCTCAATTGCCAGACCAGCATTCCAACGATTCAAATTTGTACTCCAATTCCCTAAACCAACAGTTGGGATACTGCTTCAAATGTCGACTGGCTGACACTAGTGCTGCCCATGCGTATCCAGCATGTGTATATTAAATACGCTGGTGGCTCATTACATGAAGGCGTGCGAGACAAACGCTGGACTGATAGCTGGAGAGGCGTGCTGAAGTTAAGCTTTTTTCCTAAGTTCCAGGATCATGCGTGCAAGTTCCAACGATGGTGTCTCAATACGTGCGAGACAATGCTGGATTGATGAGAGGGGCATGCGAGAGTTAAAATTTTTTCCAATATTCCAAGATCATGCGTGCAAGTTCCAATCCTTTTCCCGATTGAAGACTGAAGCTAGCTGTTGCAAGCACTTGCTTGAGTACCATGACCCTTGTACTCTTTCAAGACCGAAGCCACATGCGCGACAGCTTTAATGAAAAGTTGTTGGAAACACATCCATCGAAATCAACAATGTTGGCTGGAATTTCCAGGTGATGAGGCGTTTTTGTTGATGGTTCCTCCCGTCGAGAATGACTCGAGCAACTCATCACTCTAACAACGGATAAACTTTACTTTGGCACATGTTTTCTGTTATTGAATGTTTTTTTTGATGTAATAACTTCCATGTGTTGTATCTCTAATTAGATACAAGAGACTTTGGACTCTTTTACCTGCAAAATGAAACAAACGTTAGTGAGTGTTTTGTTTCGTGATGCCCTTACGTCCTTCAGTTTCCTTCCCTAGTTTCTTGCCACTCTTATTCTCAGTTTTGCACATTGAAGCTTATCATCATTTCCGATCTTTCTGCTTAGGACATAAAGTTCCAAAAATTCAAAACACACGATGTTGCCAGTGTCTAGAGCTTGGTTTGCAAGGTGGTCTGCTAGATTGTTTCCCTCCCTGAAAATATGAGATATTTTGAAGTTACACCCCTCTTTGAGAATGTTAATTTCCTCCACCGCATCCATATCCATGGCGGTTTCCATTGTCCATCTATTATCTTTTGAAGCATCATTGAGTCTCTCTGAAGCCAAACATTTTTATAATTCATTGAATTGCAAATTCTCAATGCCTCCACTACTGTTGTTGCCTCCGCTTCATTATTAGAGCCCTCCTTAATTTCTCTTCCTTCTGCATATATCAAGTCGCCTCTCTCATCTCTTAAACAACACCCAATTGAGCTTCTCCCTCGATTCCCTCTACATGCTCCATCAGTATTCACTTTTATCCAACCTCTTGGTGGGAATTGCCATAGCACTTTATCGAACTTCAGACGGGGTGTATATTGGTCCAGCATAGTTAGAAGATCAATCCACTTGTGAGGTATATGAAGTCCTGGTTTTTTCAGTTGTACTAGTGAGTGTAGCGTTGATGAAATTAGGTAGATAACTCTACTTACTGACACTGCTTCACCGTATTTCAAACTGTTTCTTCTCTTCCATAACTCCCATACAATGCATGCAGGTAAAGCTTGAAAGAGTGACTTCAGTCTAGGTACAACTGGAGCCGTCCAGCATTTCGTAATTGCTTTATGTAAAGACAACCCTTCTGAATGAATTCCTGCTCTCGTTAGGAAGTACCTCCATACAGTCGAAGCTGCATTGGATGTGAAGAATAGATGAGCTAGAGACTCCTCCTTAGAATCAGCACAACACCAACATTTAGAAGCGATTGAGTATCCTATTCTACGCAAGAAATCATCAAGTGGCAGTTTTACTTTCCACACCTTCCACAAAAAGAAAGATATCTTGAAAGGTAGGCCTTTGACCCATATCATCCTGTAAGCTATCCTTGGATTTTCTCTTCTTCTCAAGTAATCCCATGCAGTTTTTACAGAGAAATGTCCCTTTGGTTCAAGCATCCAGACCGGAATATCTAACTCTGCACATTCTTTTGGTGGAGTAATGTTCTGCACAATGTGATTAGCCCACTCTTCAGGTAAAATTTGAAATAATTTTTCCACATTCCACATACCATTTTTAATCAAATCATTGACATTTTGTATGTTTTCATCAATGGGGAATGTTGTTGGCATTTGGAAATATAATGCTCCCATCTCTATCCAATTGTCGAACCAGAATTGAGACGATCCCATTCTCAATTTCCAGTAGATTTGATGCTCTATCAAGTCTCTGTATTGAAGCCTTTTCTTCCAAACGTGGGATCCACCATTCCAAGGTACTATTACGGGATTTAATTTCTTACAATACTTTTGACACATAAATGCACTCCATAGACTGGGTTTTGTTCTAAAATTCCACCACAATTTGCAGAAAAGTGCCTTGGATTCATCATGAAGGGATCTGAAACCTATACCCCCTTCCTCATAAGGCATACATAGGTTAGTATATGATGACCAATGTCTTGAATTTCCTCCCACATTACTGCTCCAGAAAAATTTTGCAAAAATGCTATGTAATTTGGAAATGACATAGTTAGGAGGATTAACTGTTGATAACATATGAATTGGCATACTCTGCAAAACATTTGCGACCAATATAGCCCTGCCGCATAGCGAAAGGAGCTTTCCTTTCCATGACTGCAGTCTATCCATAACCTTTGTACTTAATGCATGGTAGTGATCACTCCTTCTTCTTGCATAAAATATAGGACATCCAAGATATGTCATTGGGAAACATTGTTTTCCTATACCAGTAATCCTTTCCTCCTTGTTAATCACCTCATCTTTCGTTGAATGATGCAGATATATGGCTGATTTGGCTTTATTAACCAGTTGACCAGATGCTGCTTCATAAGCTTGCAGAACCTCCATCACAAGTGTCAAAGACTTTTCATCTGATGAGCAGAAAATGATTGTATCATCCGCATAGGCCAGGTGGTTTATTTTTGGGCTCCATTTAGGAAGTCTAAATCCGCAGAAGAACCGGTTATTATGCAGTGAGTTCAAACCTCTAGACAATGCTTCTGCTGCTAGAACGAATAAGGTAGGTGACAGAGGGTCTCCTTGGTTTACGACCCTAGATGCTTTGAAAAAACCATTTGGTTGTCCATTTATTAGAATAGAGTACCAGTTATTCCCAATGAAATCGTATATCAAGCCAATAAAATCTTCAGGAAATCCCATCTTCCTTAGCACTTTTTTCAGGAAAAGCCAAGATAATCTATCATAGGCTTTTGTCATATCTAGCTCTATCACAACATTTGGACTTGCTTTAGTTCTTACCCTGATATCCTTAATAATTTCTTGAGTTAGCAGAACATTCTCTACGATATTCCTTCCCTTCACCAAACCTACCTGCTCCTCTGTGATTATGTTTGGTAATAGTTCCACCAACCTTTCATGAATGACCCTTGAGAAAATCTTGTTAACAAAGTTACTAAGGCTGATAGGTCTCATGTCTGCAAAGTTAATCGCTTTTTTTTTCTTTGGTAATAAAACCAGGTTTGTGTGCGTCACATTCTTTGGTAGCTGGTGACCGCAGAAGAAATACTTGACCATGCCGACCACATCTTCTTCAATGATCTCCCAGCATGATTGGTAGAAGGCTCCAGTGAAACCATCTGAACCGCCTGCTGAATCCCCATTCAGCCCCATTACTGCTTTCTTCAATTCCTCATTCGAAGGTAAGGCCATCAAACTCTCATGTTGACCAGTATCTATCATTGGAGGTACATCTTTTAAAATATCAAAATCATTGGGAAAAGACCTCTCAATAAATAACTCCTTGTAAAATTTTACAGCTTCCTCTGCTATTTTGTGATCTTCTTCATTCCAATTACCATCACTATCCTGGATTCGTTAATTTTAGTCTTTTCCTTCTCCCATTAACCTGAGCATAAAAAATTTTGTGTTTCTATCACCATCTTTGAACCACAACATGCCTGCTTTTTGTTTCCAAATTAACTCTTCTAATGCAAGATATTTAAGCATTTCAGCTTGAACCTGTCGTAATCTTTGTCTGTTTATCCGAGTAGGATTAATTTTAAATTGATTTTCATGAATCAGTACCACCTCCTCTAGACTTGCAATCTTCTGGAAAATGTCCCCATATGTAGCTCTGCTCCAAGTAGAAAGTGCATGTTTATGCTTTTTTAACTTGTTGTTAAAATTGCTGAAAGGATTTGCACTAAAATCAGCATTCCAGGTCTCTTTCACTACATCTTTAAAAGATTCATGCTTTATCCAAAAATTAAGAAATCTGAACGACTTCTTAATTTGGGGAGTATTTATATTACATTTGAGCAGCATGGGCAATGGTCAGAGCCTATTTTGGACAAATGAGTTACCTCCAATCCAGGAAAGGTCTGTTGCAGTTCATCATTTCCTAGACATCTATCTAGTCTTTTGAATATACAATCCTCTTCTGATCTTCCATTCAACCATGTGAAAATGCTTCCTTTAAACCCCAAATCGTTTAAAGATCATGAGTTTATGCAATGTCTGAAGTCATCTACTTCGAGGAACGAGACTGGCAAGCCACCAAACTTCTCTTCCTCATCCCAAATCACATTAAAGTCTCCTCCGACCAGCCATGGAACAGTAATGTGCGATGCCATTGTATATAGAGAATCCCACAGCTCAATTCTTTCAATGCGATCACATTTAGCATATACTAGCATGAGGATGAGCTCTGCATGTGTTTCAGTGTGTACCAATTTTAAAGTCAACTGTTGATTCATATTATACAGAATATTAACTGCAAAAATTTCATCAATAAATGCCCAAATCTTGTTTGACAAATTCCCACAGCTTGAGCCAAACCATTTCTTGCTCTATATCTCTCCATTTTGTGAGACTGCTGCATAGGTTCAATGATTCCTATGAATTGAAATTGATGATTCCGATGCATTGTAGCCAGCCTTTGAAATGCTTGCATTGTGTTTACTGATCTCACATTCCAGATAATGGCATCCATTAGATGTTTTTTGTTTGGACAGAGTGCTCCTTGTTTTTGCTCCCTTGGTCTGTGCATTTGAGTTCTCTTGACTGTTTCTTTTTTTCTTTTGCTGGAAATTTCACAGGTTCAATATACCTTGGAGACAGATCCCCATGCTTGGCAACATTAAGGAAAATTTGAGCAGTGGATTCTTCCTCCAAATCTACATCTCTTATTTCTGCGTGGGTCGCGGTGTTATGTGTTTCTACTGCTGCTTCCTTAATTGTGTTTAGATTTGCATCCCTTATTGCATAGACTTGCACTGAGTTCTCTTGGTTTTCGTCTATACTTTGCTCTTGATTTGCATATGAATTTTCTGCTTCACTCAATAGTTTAATCTCATCAATATGCAAAGTTCCTCCTGGATCTATGGTATTGATATTTCCCTCTGATGTCTTTTTTGTTTCTGAATTTGTACATTCCATTGTGATTTGAATATCATTTGCATTATCAATGCCTTTAGCCCATTCGTAAATGGTCATGATCTTGACTTGGATTATAACTTTGAATGTCTGCATATGCAATTGATCAAAATATCGCCATTACACAACAAGCAACATACAAGTAGCCATCTCATGATGTTCAAAAGTCGAGTCCTGCTCTGCTGCTATCAGGAGTCCCTGCACAAACACGAGCATATGCTGTATGTGTTTAGCATCTCGGGTTGGTAGTATTGGTCAAGTGGATGTTGGTGGCTGTAATGTGAATTTTCCTTCTGGTAATGTCTTCTAGTTATAACTTTTCATTCTTTTTTTAAAATCTTTTAACTTTGCATATTTGTTTATTCACTTGCATTTTCTAATTTAAGCTCCATACCGACACATGGGTGATCTTTACTTGGATTTTGATTTTGAATATACTTATTCTCAACTTGATCTAGTTGCTGCTATTGAGGGAGATGTATGTAAATCAATTTGGAAATAAACTAACAACTCATGATGTAAATAAGTCTAAGCCCGATCAGTTGGTATCAAGAAGTATTGTCCAGGCTCCAGACACAAACAGATGTTGAAACTACTCCTGCAGTTTTCAAATGAAGAAGGCGCCCTGCAGCTGTAAAAAAATGGTTGTATCTGGTGTTGGTGCAGTTGGGGGATTCTTGAAGGTTATCGAAGGAAGATTTCCATTTGTAAATGACATTTCAGTGGCTGTTGATTATAACCTTACGACTGCATTCTAAAATTTTGTCGAAGCAAACATGCAATTGGGAGAGTGCGTATTTGTTTCCATGTACTTTTGTTTTTTCCTGTTTTCTTAATTTTTGTTGTTATATTTTTTTATCTACATCTTTTTTTATACGAAGTATGGAAGTGTATTTACCTGGTGATCAAAAGTTGGACCCTTGTTTTGACTTTGAAACATATCGATGATAAGATGTTTTTCCATACCTTAAACTATTCTGACAGGCCGCTGTCTAGTTCGGTATGTGTACTGCTTTTTATTTTTGTTGTTGTAGTAGTTCATTAATATTGTTACTGTTAGTCATGTTTTTTTCCTCACTTTGTTTCAGTACTTGAATATTATATTCTACTAACTGATGAAGAAGGTCAAATATGAAATTAATATGCCAATCAAAGTCACAACTACAAATACTCTTTTTAATAATATCATTCGAAAAGTTTTCACAAAATCTGCAAAAGGTGGGAAACAAGATAATTTGATTGATAGATTAGACAATATCATGGAGTAAATGAAAGGATTTAGGATGCAGTCATAGCACCAGGTTGATCATGTCCTCTTTTAAATTAATTTGGTAGAAAAGTGGCATTGGATATTAGGGTGTGTATCATTCCACAAGAGATGTTTTTACGTATATGACTTGCTACGTAGTTGAAAGCACAAAAAGCTATTCAATAGGTGGCAGAGGCATATACTGTATTGATCCCCATATTTCTAGTTAGCATTGAATTTTATAACCGAAGAAACAACATTGAGTACAAAATGGTCTGTACATGGGAAAGGAGTTGACTGGTCTTTTTGAGATTGAACTGATTACAAATCTGCCAACACAACAAAATTCGTAAGAATAGTTACTTTTTTTACTTTGTTTTCCTTATTCATATTAACATTTTTCACTTCTAATCAATTTTTATATTCTATTCATTTGTTTTATTTCTGGGATTGTGAAGTATATGTTGCATGCTTTGCTGAGTATATTATTGAAGATCTTCCAATCCATGTTGTCAATTTTTATGTGGATGGTCTTCGAGCTTGGTATGGTGTACTGTTGTGGCACTATGGGAGGAAAAATCAGTTGCATGGCGAATCAAGTGAATCTGAGGCTCCAGTAGCACCTAAAAAGACCTGTGGAAAGAAAAGCAAGAAGGAGTATAGGTCTCTTTTTGGTTTTGGTTAACGGTAGCATGAAAACTTTGCAGGATTTTAATAATTTTTGGTGAAGTATGGTATTTTGCATTATTAGATTGTAAAAATGCTAGCTTTTAAGTGTTTTCTAGGAATACAATTGTAATAATATAATATGTTGCTATTACTGTTTTAATGTTGAAATGTATCTTCAGTTTGTTTTCTTAGGCTTCTTCCATAAAGTTGTTGGTTTATTAGGAGTGCCTTTCGGAGATAGAATTTAGTCAGCACTTGAAGTCAAGCCATTAGTGTAGAACAGGGTTGTTACAGGAGCACTATTAGTTCCTACTGCTACTGCCATTTTGTAGAAGGAGATTTGTCAGTTTGATGTAGCATACTAGTAGTAGTTGTTTTTGGAGGTGTATTTTTAAGGGAGATATGATGTTCAAAAAGAGGAACTATGTTGTTATTTTGTTGAATGACAGGGCGAGCATTAATTTGAGTGAGAAGAAATAATTTTAGAAAGTGAACTGGTTTTGAAATTATATTGAGAGTAGTTAGTTGTAGTTGTTAGTTTTAGTTGAATCTAAGATATCTGTGCATAGTTTGCATTGCCGCACCACTTGCATTCTACAAAGATTTTGGTTCACGTATATTAGTGTAGTAGAAATATATACCAATTAGGTATATTGATATACCATTTGGCTATCACGTTGTATTTAAGTACCTTTTTTCCTGCAACAACTAGATGTAAGTACTAGCATGAGTTCAAAACGTTCACATTTTGGGTATCATGTTGTATTTGGTGCACTATTTGTACTTCTGCGCATATTTTGTTGTAGCCATATTAGTGTTATACAACTATATACCAGTTAGGTATACAAATATATCATTTGGGTATCACATTGTATTTATGTACCTGATGATGTACAATCGTTGCATGTAAATGGCTTCCAATTTGTTATACATCAATACAGACATGAGCTGCAAAGCATGCCCATTTTGTAAATGATGTATGTACAAATATTGCTTTTGCGGCACCACTTCTATTTCTGCACATAATACCAATAAGGTACACGTATATACTAATAAGTATATAGATATACTACTGGGATATCACATTTTTATATTAGAATCTTTTTTCCAGTAACAACTAGATGTAAATGCATCCAACTTTATATACTAGAATAGAAAATAAACAGATTCTTATTGAAAACACTAGTAGCCATATAAATTTGTTGCCAAAAAGTAATTTGGCAAAGAATCATCATATCAAATATATGTCTAGTGCAAGAAATGCATTTTATTTCTTTACAATTCAAATGGTATGATTCTACGATATATGAATCCTATAAAAACATTAAAGCATTATAGCAATCTCTCTTTGGAATATTTTGGCATGTTCTCCGGTTGTGTCCTTTTCTCCTGCATAGTGCACATGTAATTGTATTTCCTTCCCAGTCTCATATGCCTCTCTTCTTTTTAGGTCTTCCGGGTTTGAATTTTTCCTTTTGGTAGTAGTACCACTTGCGAAAAGACATGTTCTGAAATTTGCCACGTTGCTTGTAACGACCCGATCGATCATTTTGCGCTCTAGAGCGCCGTTCAGTAGTTTGAGATCATGAGCAGCTTCATTTCAGGTATTATAACTTGTACGCTTGATCGGAATCAAACTCCAGGGAATATGAAGCTGATTTGGAAAAGGAATTCTCATTTCGAAAGCTTTAAGTTGAAAGAATCGACTAAGATTGGTTTTTTGAGTAAACAACCTTAAAATTGGGATTCGGAGGTTCCAACAGGTTTGTATGATAATTTTGGACTTGGGCGTATGTCCGGATCGAGTTTTAGAAGACCTGGGAGCGTTTTGGCATCTATTTTGGAAGTTAGCATTTTGAAAGAAATTTCATAAGTACTGTGGCATCAAAGCCAGGCCATCCTTTCGGAAGGAGGAAAAATTTACTAGATATGTCTAAGTCATTTCTATCATCCCCATCCCTTGCAAAAATGAATATGTCCCCTACTCTATATAAAACTTGGTCCAAAAAATATGATTACCTCTATGAAGTAGATATACTACTCGATGAGCAAAAAGTATCCTCCACTAAACTACCCCTTATAAACCCTTACTCAGCTTTTGCCAAAAAATCTTTTGCACCATGGACCCAAATTCGTTCCTTAATCCAACACAGACCAAAAGGAGTCAAAGAATATGTTGCTGCCTCAAAACTTGACCAACATCATATTCTTGCTACTCAAGAGGAACAATTTATCACCCTTTAAATACCAGATGATTTTTCCAGACAATGGAGGGATCGTGGTTTAACCCATATCCATTTTGGTGCTATCCGAATCGCTTTAACATATCATGGAAAAAAAGTTCAACCCGTTGTAGCTCGATTTTCTCTTCTAGATACAAATATTTGGAGTACCAACATGCAAATTTGGGTACTATCGAAGTTACCCAGAATGTTGGAACTGTCTTCATAACTATCTTTCAAAATTTCAACATGTCCCTTTATGAACCATACCTAACCAAAGCCCTAAAAATCCAAGTCCAAATCTAGGGATCTCCACAAGCCAAAGACTCAATTCAAGATACCCTTCACCACCAAATTGCATGGCGAGTCCAAAATCATGCCATGGATCTTTGCCTACCTGGATGAGAAAATGCCTTACTGTTAAATATGATGCTACTAAAGGAAACACCATGTGCACCCAAATACCTAGGCATATTCCCAAAGACGAGCTAGTAAAAATCCTTCCTGATTCCTGGATCACAAATTATGAGAAGCTAAGAGGATCGGAGGAATCCATGGAATCTGGTGAACCAACTTTTACCAAAAGAAGTGACAAAACTATTTTCATAAGCTTTGATCATTCCCATCTCAAAAAACCCAATAAAACCTTCTTCTCTTGCCAAATTATTCAACCCAAAGATATAACAGACACATACCCTGAACCCGACGGAGAGTTTTTCTGGAATATACAAAGCATTGTGGAAGAACATGACCGGTGTCAACATTTTGACAGAGAAGGAAAAAGAGTTTAGTGGTTTAAATTCCCATTCATCAGATACTGCCCATGGGATCTTGATTGCGACTGCCAAGAATGTTTGGAAGATCCAATTGGAGAATATGATGAACACCACCAGTGTTATTGGGAAAGGTTTGTCCTCAACAAAACTAACCCGAAATCCAAGAAAAAGGGGAAACCACTGAAAAATAATTTCGGGCCAAATATGAAAATAAAAATCCTTCAATCGGCTCATTAAGTCATCCAAGTAAATATAAATTTCTTATCAGTTACAAACCCCAAGAATGGCCAAGATTACCAGAAAAATTCACTCAAAGTTAGGAGGATAGTGAAACAACACCCAAATCCAAACCGACATCAGCTCATACCCCAGAACCCGAAAAGCTACCTGAACCTACAACTCTATCAACCCAAAAGTCCACACACCCAACAAATATTTATGATGAGCCCTTCAATCTCTAGCCACTCCCAAGATTTTCCTCCACTTCAACCTTTTGAAAATGAGGGTATCAGTTATACTCAAAAAATTCCCAAAAAGAACATAGTACTACCTTCTGGAGAAAAACCCCCAACAAGTGACATTGAAGCAACAATGAACTGGCAGTCTGAAAATTCCATCTGCCAAAACAAAATGTTGAACAAATTTGGCAACACCATGAGGAACGTGGCTCATACACAGAACAAAATGATGAGCAAAGTGGAAACGATTGAGAAGAAGATAGAGAAGACATCTTCTCAGCATGCAACACTGATCAAACCCTTGGAGCTAATATTGGCAAATTAACAATATGAGATTTGTCCGCCAGGAACTTCACTTTTCCAATTTTTCCAACAACAACAAAAGGAGACGATTTCCATCAAGGAACAAATTCAAACTTTTAGAAATGAGCACTTTGAGCCGAAAAAACTCCAGTTTTCCCTCCAAAACCTACCTTCTTTCCTATGTCTCCACAAACATATTCCCCGCATAAATTAGACTACACCTTTTCTACCTTTCCATCTACCTCACAAATCCAATCTCTTTCACCCAACTACCAAAAGAAGAAAATGATATTGATATCGCAAAAATGGTATGGGAAAGGAAAGATGCCCTTGCAGCAAAGAAACAAACCAAGAAAAGAGGAGACCAAGGAGAAAGTTCAAAAGGGTCAAACCCCGAAAATCTGATGATTTCTGACCAAAGGGCTCCAGACCTCTATGTCTCCCAGCCAAGATACATATCAGAAGAAGATACACCATGGTCGGGATCTCTAAACTCTTCACAAGATGAAACAATGGAAGATAGCTCTCAATCAAGTAATGAATCCACAGCAAACTCTTCCGAGGAAGATGATCCATTAATATTTGTAAACTAGCCAAGAGACCAAGAAATATCTGAAGTAGATGTGGAACAAGAAGGCATGACTGATGAACCAATCCCAGAAAGAAGATATGAGCTTCTGGAGTCAAAACCAGTTGGATTAGTTTCCACACTTTCACCTTAGATGATATCAAGGTTTCAAAATGGCCTCAAAGGATCCAAGACTTATATAATTGGATCATGACAAAAAATTTGTTGGAACGAGAAAAGTATATCATCCTATCAGAATTAACTTCCCGATTCTAGGAAATTCTCAGGTTCTGGTGGAACTCACTTGGAATTCAAGACAAAAATACTTTTCTTACTTCCTAAGATTTTGCCTTCAACATCAGGATCCTACATGAAGTTTTTTGCAGAGATAATGGACAAAGATTGGAGAAAATGCAAAGATAACTCTTCGAGATGAAGTGTGTGTCATTCGACAAAAATGACATTGATAGACATTTTCAAAAAATGGCGAAGATATACTTCGATATCGGAGAAGACATCAATCTAAAGCAAGCATTTGTATCTTCCCTTCCAAAGTTGTTGGCAAGCCGAACCATGACCATTATTGAAGAAAAATTTCAGTTCATAACAATCCCACAAATTGGTTACATCAGGCAAGCTTTTTTGTTGTATTGGATGATATTTGTACAAAGCGCTTTACCCTAAAACAAATTATCAAACACAATCCAGCGTTTGATAAAGCATGCCGCAAATCTGATCTAATCACCGGATCAGGATGTTCCTGCTAAACTTCTAGGCGAATGAGAGATTTCAGGAGGTTCAAATGGCCAAGAATTCTAGAAGAGAAAGCAATGTCTAAGAGACGTACAAAATATTTCAGACGGAGAAGGCCAGGGAATTTTCACAAGAAAAACAAATGTTTTATTTGCCACAATCAAGAAGATCTATCAAACTCATTGAAGAAATTGAATAATACACTAGCATACATCTCGGAAAGGAGGAAGACCTTGAATCTATATTCTTTGTAGATGATGAACCTAATGAATAAACACTATTTTCTCTTGATATTTATGAAGATCAAGGTAGTGATCACTACCAAACTTCAGAACCAGTGATCGAAGCTCGGGATGAGATCAATGCTCTCACAGTTTTTCCTCAAGTAGAACTCAAAGTCTATTCATCCAAATAGCTCCAGTTATTGCATTCGTCGTCACCGGAGCTGCTTCCTCACTCATAAATCCTGTTGTTCTCCCAGAAGATTAATGGATGCCGTATTTTAAGGATTTCAACATTGCATCAAATGCAATCTTGACCACAACTGTCATTACAAAGCACCCCCTTACAATTGAGTTCTTTCCAAGATTGAAGTACATAGCGAAGCTGCTAGGATCTAATGTACCAAGAAAGGATCTTATTATTAGATTCGACATTTACAGACAAATTAGAGATCAACTCCAGATCAACGCTAATGGGATAGTTTTTAAAAAGCAGTTCAGACCTTATTCTGAGATTCCAAGGCTATTCCAAATCACCAATGATGAACAAATAAAAAGATTGAGCAAAATCTCATTGATTCATGTGCTGAATCACACAAGGATTTCATGAAGAAAGGGAAACGCCCGCTATGGAAAAATGAAGAGTTTTTTATCAAGCTCCTTTCAAAAAGAATGAAAATATCAATCCGACAAAAGCCAGTCATTCAGGGATGAATCCAGATCATCTTCATCTTGCAAAGAAAGAATGTGAAGAACTTTTAGAATTTGATCTGATAGATCCATATAGGTCACAATGGGCATGCGAAGCATTTTATGTCAACAAAAGAGCTGAGCAGACAAGAGGAAAACACAGGTTAGTCATCAATTACCAACCACTTAACCATTTCCTCCAAGATGATAAATTCCCTATCCCAAATAAACTCACTCTTTTCTCCCACTTAGCCAAGGCCAAATATTTTTCTAAGTTAGATTTAAAGTCTAGATTTTGGAAATTGGGAATCCACCCTAAAGAAAGACCCAAAACAGGATTTTGCATCCCCGATAATCACTTCCAGTGGAAAGTCATGCCCTTCGGGTTAAAAACTGCACCTTCCTTGTTCCAAAAAGCCATGATAAAAATATTCCAACCCATCCTCCATACCTCTTTATTTTACATTGATGACATCCTATTATTTATTCATACATTATAGGATCATATCAACTTGCTTCGTCAATTTGAGGCATTGGTAGCACAGTATGGAATCATGCTCTCAGCAAAAAAAGATGGTTCTTGCTCAAAAGGAGATTGATTTTCTTGGAATGCATTTTGTCCAAGGTGAATACAGTCCAAGACCACATATATGTCAAGAATTACTCAAATTTTCGGATACCAACCTCACAATAAAGCAGATCCAACAATTCTTGGGTATAGTAAATTATATGAAAGATTTTATCCCAAATATTTCTACATACATTTCTCCACTCACAGAGATGTTCAAGAAAAATTATCTATCATGGGGAAAGAAGCAAGATGTTGCAGTCAGTGAAATAAAAGAGATTTCTAAAAATGTCAAGTCCCTCTATATCCCTTCAGATGGTAAGAAGATATTGCAGACTGAAGCCAACAATGAATATTCGGGTGCTATTCTATTTGAAGAAAAAGATTTCCAGAGGAAAATTATGCGGATACGTTAGTGGAAAGTTCAAAGATGCCGAGCAACAGTATCACTCCACTTTCAAGAAAATTCTTGCAATAAAGAATGGAATCAAGAAATTTAATTCTTCCATATTCACACAGAATTTCTGATAGAAATGGATATGAAGGCCTTCCCGAAGATGATTCAGCTAAATGTGAAAATTATTCCCAATCCTCGGATTCTCAGATGGGCACAATGGTTCTCTCCATATAATTTTCAAGTGAAGCACCTAAAAGGAAAAGATAATATTCTCGCGGATTTTCTATCTCGACCGGAAGAATTCTCAAAAAGATTTTTCCCAGCAAAATTGAAGCCAAAGCAACAGATAATCAACCACGTCTTTATGCTCTCAAGTATGCCTAGAACAAGTTCATCACAACAAACAGATCATCCACCAGAGTTGTTCAACCTCATGGATCCGTTTGAACCGTCAATTATTATGGAAAGAAGAACTTATTATGAGCTCCAAGTTTTTTGGAAACATGGAGGATCTATTCTTAAGCCATATGGGATCAATCCAGAATATCCATTCTGCCATATATTCATACTCAAGCCAAGGATTTTCCGCAAGAACTATTATGGTTTTTCTGGTACATATGCCATCAGTATTATATTTTCATGGAATTCAAATGCAACATCTTCAAGGATTTTGATAACATTGCACCAGCTCTTAAAGTATTTTTGCTGTGGTTTAAACCTATAAGGTATTGGTTAAAATGTTTCAATGATTCCTACACAAGAAAGGTGTTCATGTTTCATAGGCTAGTAAAGATTACTAATGGAAAAGTCCAGGCGCAAGCAGAGGCATCATTCTGAAAGAAATTTCCCCTTTTCAATTTTATCAATGGAAGAAGAATATAGAGAGGCACAAAGAATCGTTTTTCAACAAAATATGTGTATCCCGAGAGAGACATGACAAAAAGATCAGGCAAGCTGGAATTACACAAGGAATCATCCTCACTGGGAAAGAGTTCGGGAAGCAGTAGAAGAATATCAAACCCCATACGAATTCATCCGAGAACATATCACTGAAGACATTTTCGGATTAAGGTTGCGTATTACATATCTCAATCCAAATGAGAAAGAATACAACAAAGAAGGGCCGTTAAATTCCAGACATTACTACACAAGGTCCTTGAAAAGATGCCTAGCAGACAACCCTAGAATCAATAAAGTATAATTACCTAAATCCCTGCTAAATACACCATAATCCTAGATTAGAAACCAAAAAACCCTCAAAAATATCCCACCCATGCCAAGACAAATTTCCACATCTTTCCATACTATCCAGGCCCCACTTCAACTTGTTGTCACATGCCTCCACATGCTTCGTTACATGCAAAACCCTACTTTCACATGGCTTCATATGTTCTCATATGCTTTCACATGCTAAACCATGTATATTTTACCCCTTTTCACATGTTTTCTGGTGTTTTTAGTTGTTTTGCCTAAAGTCCTTCACATGCTTAAGGACCCACTTGTGAGATAAGTTTGCCATGTAAGATAGATTTATTTTATCATGTAAGTTTGTCTTGTAATGACCTCCTATCCCTATATAAAGGAGGCGTTGTAGTAGTTGTAGGATCATCTTACAATTATCTTATTATCTTAGAACCATCTTACAATCATCTTGTAACCTTTGTAACCCTTTTGTGATATACTATATATGAGTGCTTTCTAAATTTCTCTCTTGTTCTTTCTTTCGAATGGATGGAAAGGCTGGTCCATGTATGGAAAAATAGAGTAAGAATACTCTAAGAAATTTAGCTCATTGTAGTACGAAATTTTTCTGAGTTATAAACATCTAACGTTGGTTATAGTACAAAAGTTTTATGAGTTGTGTAGCTTGGCAAGCCATCCCTTATGGTTTGTTGAAGCCAACCTCTTTTTATAGGAAAACTTTTGCGACTATAAATAAATTAACTGTTTGTGTAGCTTGGCAAGCCGTCCCTTATGGGTTGTTGAAGCTAGCCCCTTTTGCAAGGAAACTTTCATATCTATGGTTTAGTTTGCATTTCAGTGTTATTAATGTCCGTTTGAAATTTTGAGTCTAAGAATAGCTCCGTATGGTGATTCTGGTGTTTGGAGCGCGACCGAAAGTAAATTTTGAGGTCCATGGGTCATTTTGAAGTCATTTGGCTAAAGATAGAAATTTGAAGGTTTTCGAAAAGTTTGATAGGGAGCGGACTTTTTGGTATCAGGGTCATATTCCAATTCCGAAAGTTTGAGTAGGTCTGTTATGTCAAATATAACTTGTGTGCAAAATTTGAGGTCAATCAGACGTAATTTGATAGGTTTCGGGATTGAATGAAGAAGTTTGAAATTCTAAAGTTCATTAAGCTTGGATTGGAGGTTGATTCATGATTTTAGCGTTGTTTGATATGATTTATGGCCTTAAACAAGTTTGTAATGTGTTTTGGGACTGTTTGGTGTGATTGGATAGGGTTCCGAGGGCCTCGGGTGGATTCCGAATGGTCAACAGATCAAAAATGGAATTTTGGACAAGGGCTGAAGTTGGTGGTTGCTGTCAAAACCGTACCTGCGGTTGGTAAGCCGCACGTGCAAGACGGTAAAAGTGGTCCACCTATTGCAGAAGCAGCCCAAGACCATAGATGTGACCCTAAATCCTCAGAAGCGGTCTTCTTTCCGCAGAAGCGGTCGGCGCAGGTGCGGCCAAGGAACGCACATACGAAAATCACAAAAGGTAGTGGCCTTCATTTATTCGGGATGTAGGACATTTTTTGCTCATTTTCTCTCATTTCTTGGGAAATTTTGGAGCTCTTTGGGGGTGATTCCACTTAGCATTTTGAGGTAAGTTATTTCTAATTAATGTTAGTTTAATACTTGAGTTTTAGGTAGATTAATACATAAAAATTAGTAAATAATCACGGGAATAGAGTAAAACCTAGGGTTTTGTTAAAAACAATATTTAACAACAAAATTTATTATGGAATGAAGTAGAATCATATATTCTTGATCCTTAGATGGTAACAACTTCACTTATATTTTTTCAGAATCTGGGCACGTGGGCTTGGGGATGAATTTTAGGAAACTAGTATTTAAGGTTGGGGAATTACTTCAATAGTTGAAATATGAACTCTTTAGCTTTTATTGACTAGTTCTTACCCCGTTTATCTAGTTCTAGATGGTTCGAATTCGAATTGAGGGTTTGGACATGTTCTTGTCAATGGAAGTAAGCCTTGGAGCAAGGTGAGTCTCCTTCCTAACATTGTAAAAGGGAATTATCCCCATAGGTAAAATAATTGGTTATGTGCTCCTATTTATGGGGAGGGGGAGGGAGGCTACGTACGCAAAAAAGGTGACGAGAGTCTGTGCATAGCTATTAATATGTATAGGTCCGGGTAGTCAAGGACCCAAAAGCATGTTATACATGGAATACCTGTAATCTTATTGATAGTTGAATTGCTTAAATCCTATCGAATTGGTAAATGAATTTTTAAAACTATTAAACTATATATATTTTAAATCGTTAAAAGAGAATCGACTTTTATTTGAATAAATATTCCCCGATAAATTCTTAATTGGCTGTTTGAGCATATATTTCTATGCGTACCTGCATCGCATGTATGATTCGTGAGCAGGGTGATTGTTTATTTAAATTTGACCGTGTTTCAAGCATAAGTCACGAGCAGGGTAATAGATACATCTATGGTTCACGCCATTCGACCCTGAGGCAGTGCATAATTTAAATATTCTTGGATCGGGTCGTACGACCTCAGTATGATTTGTGCATGCTTGTATTGCTTGCCCTGAAACTTATTGAAATTATTATTGCCTCTTCCCGACTTGAGAATACATGTATAAATGATGAAAAAGAAATTTTTTGGGAATTTAACATAAAAGAAAGAATTGTTTACATGTTTTACTCTATTGGATTACAATCCTATTTATATAAGTCCTCGATTTATTATATTACGGACGTATCATTATTGAACCACTAATAAGTGTCGAAGTCGACCTCTTGTTTCTACTTCTTCTATATTTTATGGGATGCTCATTGGGTACACGTTGCTTTCATACTTATACTATACTTGCTATGCATTTTTTTGCACAGGCACATGCATAACTAGTGGCCTGATGGGTGTAGTAGCATGGCTGATGCACAGACTTAGGTGAACTGCACTTCTCGAGACGACCCATAACCAGCAGAGTCTCCTCCAGATTGTGCATTTATCTTTTGTCTAATTTGTATTCCGGAGGTTGTTGTATTGTATTGCTTCCCAGAAATAGGTCATGTACTTATGACACCGGGTTCTGGGATGATTATGGGGTATTTTGTATTAATTGCTTAATATTAGTTTTGAAATGGTTGAAGGAAAATCATAATGTTCAAAAATTAGTAAAACAAGAATTTAAAATTAAGTATTTTGGTTGACTTGTCTAATAGCGGTGTCTGATGCCATCACGACTCATAGTGGATTTTGGGTCGTGACAACATGGTATCAGAGCACTAGGTTCCCTTAGGTCTCACGAGTCATGAGCAATTCTAGTATGGTCTCGCAGATCGATACATAGACGTCTGTACTTATCTTCAGGAGTCTACGGGCTGTTAGGAGTACTTCCCTTTTAGATTTCCTCATCATGCGCTTTGATTCTTTGAGGCTTATGCCTTTATTTCCTTCATATTCAATCTTATGTGACGTGAAGTTTTTGTTATAATTGAGAATTAGAGAATTGTAATGGCACTACAGATGTGGTGCGGTATATTTCTCTCGGTATAGTTGATTGGGCTATTGTCGTTGCCTTGTGGGAGGATATCTTTTCATTCCAGCTCAGTAAAAGTAGTCTGAGAGCTTTGAGGCTATGCATAGATTACTATGATTGATCATGATTGGTTATCGCACAGTATTAATATGATAGTAGGATACTTGCATATATGCGGGGCAGTGAATGATTTGGAAGAGATTTCTCCATGTGGATGATTCTAAGATTTGGTATTTTATTTCTGGGGGGGGGGGGGGGGGGGGAAAAACTGGCCCTTGAATATCCAGATTTGGATCGATAGAGTAATGAGACATGGTGTTTTCAAGTGTGGTGAAATTTTCATTTGCGATGTGGTATTGTCATCCTCGATTGAATATGTTAATTTTGTTGGTATTATGGTGAAATAATATTGGAGAAACGACTATTAAATATCGCGGGATGCGGTGTATCAGAATTTGAATAGGTGTTTCTAATGTTGACGGCTCGAGAACGATGATCTTCGAAAAGGCTTAAAGTTAGTAGTGATTGGTGGGTTCAAGTGTTACAAATATAAATTTTATTTAAGGCAATAACTGAGCAGCAAAGGACGAGGAATGACATATGGGCAGTGTCAAGTGGTGGTTAAAATTTCTAGAAGGCCAGGTATAAGAAGCAACACTCGAGTAGTCGACTAAAGGGGTGAGTTTTGCCAAAGTGGGAGAGTGGCTGAGTTGCATATGGGCTTTGTGGTAGGATGACCACGCACTTTAAGGAGAGTTTGGAGTGATTTGCAAATTTTAGTGATTGGTGATTAGGTCCTATTGATTAATTTCAATTATGGACTATTATGCGTCAAGAGATGTAATATAACGGAAAGGAGCTGCTTGAAATGAAGAAGGATACAAACTAACTTTGAATTGAAAGGATGTTGCCGCACACTCAATTGATGTCCACGAGGGGTGAATGGACTTGTGCAGCTAGAGAGTGAGCTCAGACTCAGGGTGGGTCATTGATGTCATAGTGATTGTACCTTGTGCAACAGTGTTGGAATACGTTGGCACGTAAATTCTACAGGTGGACTATCTCCAGTGAGCATATCACGGTCACATGGTTGGCGAAACTTCTGCGAAGAATTTTATTAGTTATACATCAAAGAGATTAGTCGTGCGAATGTGATTGATGATTCATAGTATAAGAAGGGGTTTTACAGAATGATTCTGAGAATTTTGGCGATTGATTACAAAAGGTTATGTCAATAAGTGATAAATAATCTTGGTGAATTCCAGAGTTGTATAATAGTGGCTTCAGGCTAAGTGGGAGAGTCCCACCGCCTATGACTGGGTTGCATTGTTAAGTACTTGCAAGGTTTCTGGTTATTAACATATTGATGGGATATTTTAGCAACAGAAAAAGAATATAAGTGATAATTTGAGCAAAGGAATTGTTAAAGGTATGCCATGGTTGGCCTTATTGGCTCATGCTCAGACTTGGGAAAGGATTCAGGATTTATGCCTTGAATAAGTGCAGATTTCAAGGGAAGTGATTTTGTTGGGTGCTTCATCGAGGGGGTATGTATGTGCTAGAAGAATTTATGAGTTGATTATATTCGGGGACAAGCCAGAGAGGGTGGCTCTCAACAATAGTCCTAGTGAACTCAAAGGGGTAAAGTGTGGTGCCTAATGATTTCGAGCCAATAGGAATGATTAAGAACCAAGATTTTGTAGCAGCCTATGAGAAGAGGCCCAGAACGTTCTATGATGTTTTGACTTGCAGTGTAGCAATTGGGAGGAAAATGAGAAAATACTTCGGATCCGTAGTGGAATTGTTAGAATGGGCATACCAGTTGAGAATGCGAATGTGCGCACAAGGGAGGTATGGAATAGTTTATAGGATTTGAGCCAACATGGTCGCGTGATTCAAGATCACTCGGGATGAGTGGGATTGAGTTTGTTATGTGTTGAATGGAACTATTATTATATCTAAGACAATTGAGGCTAAGTTAGAAGAAGTAGATTGGTTAACCATGATTGAATGTCATGATAGTGGCAGTGACTAGTTCCTTTAGTATGATTAAGTTATGCAAGTGATTTGTGACAATACGGCTGAGGCCTGTCGATTGCCGTAATTGATTTTATTCGGAAGTATTCTAGCGCTATGGCTTGTTCGGTGTTAATAAGGATGTCACGAGCTCGGATGAGCAGGAAAGTAGTTTCGATGTTTAAAGTAAGTTGGTATTGTCTTCAGAGTCACCTGAGATCGGTGTTTTGTGAGAAAGGCTTTGCATCATGGTTAAGGATTCTTGATCAGTTTTTAGCGTTAGTGTGGTTGGATATTTGGATGTACAGACCTGTTATTTGTCACAAAAGGTTGTGGGTGCATGCCCCATGGGAAGGTTGTATAAGTGTGGCATGTACCCACTTGATTGATTGAATAGTTAAACCAAGTATGAAGATTGTGGTGATATCAATAATTTAGGAATTGATGCTTGAAGGGTTACTTGTTTTATTTGGTTGTGGACTATGGATGATTACTCCAGTGTGATGATCGTTCTGGTGTGTTATGAGAAAAATGGGAGTTATTATGGACCTTTAAAAGGTTATTAGTCTAGTTCAGTGCGATCAGAATCAACTTGAGGTTTGTGGATGGATTTAAATGTGAATTTGGGCTATATATCAGGCTAGATGTGTTCATTTCAGTAATGCATTTCTTATGGAAGAGCATTCAGGGTGTTATTTCATCATCAGTTATTTCATGTAATGATATATTGCAACGTGTGAGTTGTGAGACGGCTTGGTGAATTGCTTATGTCTTGATGTTCCGCATAGAGATGATGTTACATGCAAAAAGGCTCTTGAGATTTAGATCGTATATCGCACCTCAGTTGTGCTTGAGTTTTGTAGCTTATACCATTATATTTATCCCCAAGGATGGTATTATGCACTTAGCTTGCTTGTGACCGATATTCAGTATTTTGTTGTAATGAACAATTTAGCTTGATGTATATCTTCTTATGTAAATTCTATGTGTAGATCGGGTGGCGTGGGTATGTTATTTGTGGGTTGCACGCCGCAATAGTGTGATGTTGAGTACATTTTTCTATATGTTATTTCGGTATGGCTTGTTTCCTATTTTCTAAGGAAAGTCCATATTAGTGCGTGAGTAGTTCCTTCTAGAGTTTGATTTCCTTTTGTCACATTCGAGTTTATAGCCTATTGGCACATTATGGCATCATATGAGACTTTTGATTATGCCCGGGTGGCTTATTGCCTGGGCAGTTCGTACTGGGTGAGACAAGGTTATTGGATCTACGATCAATGCGGGCGGATTATATGAAGTATATTAAGGAGCAAATACCATTATTAGGTTCAGAATACGGTAAGGATTCTTGTCAGGAGTATAGGCTCAATGGTTTGTCGGTTCGGCAGTTGGTTATGTATTCTTCACATCCCATACATCATTGCGGTATTATGATAGTTAGAGCAAGACTTATATATATCATGAGGTGCGTTGTGAGCATCAGATTCGTGGAATTTCGACTAATTTTATCAGAGAATGTTATTATGGTCATGTGAGTGAACTGGTGCAATGTGCGTGTAGTTATTGATGCGGTGTTCATATAATGGGAGCAGGCCCGGTGGAGAATTCCAGATGTTGGAATTGGGTTTTAAGCTTAATCATTTGAATAAAAGAGAATATCTTCGGATTTGCTCGAGCTAATGTGCTCAACTGAGTTATGGTAGCACGGGTAGGTACACAAGGTGTTTAACTCCGATTTTGGACAACTCTAGCGGAGTTCTTAACACGTTCGAGGATAAACGACATGTTTAAGTAGGAGAGAATGTAACGACCCAACTGGTCGTTTTGAGCTCTAGCGTGCCGTTCAGCAGTTTGAGGCCATGAGCAGCTTCATTTCAGGTATTATGACTTGTATGCATGGTCGAAATTGAATTCTGGGGAATTCGGAGTTGATTTGGAAAGATAATTCTCATTTCAGAAACTTTAAGTTGAAAGAATCGACTAAGATTGGGTTTTGAGTAAGCGACCTCGGAATTTGGATTCAAAGTTTCCAGCAGGTTCGCATGATGATTTTGGACTTAGGTGTATGCCCAGATTGGGTTTTGGAAGACCCGAAAATGTTTTGGCGCCTATTATGGAAGTTTACATTTTGGAAGAAATTTCATAAGTTTGGGGTGAAGTGCATTTCAGTATTATTATTGTCTATTTAAGATTCCAAGTCTGAGAATGGCTCCATATGGTGATTCCGGTGTTGGGAGTGCGATTGGAAGTGAATTCGGAGGTCCGTGGGTCATTTTGAAGTCATTTGGCTAAAGATAAAATGTTGAAGGTTTTTGAGAAGTTTGACCGGGAGTGAAATTTTTGATATTGGGGTCGGACTGCGATTCCAAAAGTTGGAGTAGGTCCGTAATGTCAAATATGACTTGTGTGCAAAATTTGAGGTCAATCGGACGTGATTTGAAAGGATTCGGCATCGAATGAAAAAGTTTGAAATTGTAAAGTTCAATAAGCTTGGATTGGAGGCCGATTCATGATTAGGGTTGTTTGATATGATTTAAGGCCTCGAGAAATGCAGTTTGGGATTGTTTGGTGTGATTGGATAGGGTCCCGAGGGCCTCGGATGGATTTCGAATGGTCAACAGATCGAAAATGAAATTTTGGAAAAGGGGCGAAGCTGCTAGTTGCTGTCAAAACTGCACCGGTGTTGGTAAGCCGCAGGTGCGAGACCGCAGAAGCGGTCCACCTACCGCAAAAACAGCCCAAGGCTAGGCAGCCCAAGAATACAGATGCAGTCTTAAATTCACAAAAGCGAAACCGCAGAAGCGGTGGACTTGTCAGCAGGAGCGGCACAGATCGCAGAAGCAGTATTCCTCCTGCAGAAGAAGTAGGCACAGGTGCGGCCCAGGACCGCACATGCGAAAATCGCTGAAGGCATTGGCCTTCATTTATTTGGGCTCTAGGACATTTTTTTGCTCATTTTCACTCATTTCTAAGGCGATTTTGGAGCTCTTATACGGGTGATTGCACTTAGCATTTTGAGGTAAGTTATCTCTTATTAATGTGAGTTTAATACTTGAGTTTTGGGTAGATTAACACATAAAAATTAGCAAAAAATCATGGGAATAGAGTAAAACCTAGGGTTTTGTTAAAAATAAGATTTAACCACGAAATTTGTTATGGAATAAAGTAAAATTAATATATTCTTGATCCTTTGGTTATGGGTAACAACTTTCATTAAAAATTTCCCGAATCCAGGCACGTGGGCCCGAGGATGAATTTTAGGAAACTAGTATTTAAGGTTGGGGAATTACTTTAATAGTTGAAATATGAACTCTTGAGCTTGTATTGACTATTTCTTACCCTGTTTATCTAGTTTTGGATCGCTCGGCTCCGAATTAAGGGTTTGGACACGTTCTTGTCATTGGAAGTAAGCCTTGCAGTAAGGTGAGTCTCCTTTCTAACCTTGTAAGAGGGAACTATCCCCATAAGTGAAATAATTGGTTATATAATCCTATATGGGGCTACTACGCACGAGGTGACGAGAGTCCGTATGTTGCTACTAATATGTATAGGTCTGGGTAGTCTAGGACTAAAATGCATGCTATACATGGAATATTTGTAATCTTATTGGCAGTTGAATTGCTTAAATCCTATCGAATTGGTAAATGAATTTCTAAATGGGTCAAACTTTATTTTCTTAAATCGTTGATAGGGAATTGGATTTTATTTCGAAAAATATTCCCTGATAATTTTTTAATTAGTTGTTTGAGCATGTATTTCTATGTGTACCTGCGCCGCATGTATGATTTGTGAGCAGGGTAATTGTTTGTTTAAATTTGAACATGTCGCATGTATGACTCACGTGCGGGGTAATAAATACATCTACGGTTCACGCTATTCGAACCTCTAGCAGTTTACAATTTAAATATTATTGGATCGGACCATACAACCTCTACATGATTTGCACATGCTTGTATTGCTTGCCTTGAATCTTATTGAAGTTGGTATTGCCCCTTCCCGCGGCTTGAGAATGTATGTATAAATGATGAAAAAGGAAACTTTTGGGAATTTCACATAAAGAAAGAATTGTTTACATGTTTCACTCTATTGAATTATAATCTTGTTTATATAAATGCTCGATTTACGGATGTATCATTATTGGACCACTGGTAAGTGTCGAAGTTGACCTCTCATCTCTACTTCTTCGTGATTAGACGGGATACTCACTAGGTATATGTTATTTCGTACTCATACTACACTTGTTGTGCATTTTTGTTGCATAGGAACATGCATCACTAGTGGCCTGGTGCGTATAGCAGCATGATTGACGCGGAGACTTAGGTGAGCTGCACTTCTCGAGATGACCCGCAGTCAGCAGAGTTTCCTCCAGATTGTTGTATTTATCTTCCGTCCAATTTATATTCCAGACAGTTGTTGTATTGTATTGCTTCCAAGAAATAGCTCATGCACTTGTGATACTGGGTTCTGGGATAATTATGGGGTATTTTGTATTAACTGTTTAACATTCATATTTGATTTGAAATGATTATCTTTTACTGGTAAAATTGAAGGAAAATCATAGTTTTGAAAATTATTAAAATGAGAATTTAATTAAGTATTTTGGTTCGCTTGTTTGAAAGTGGTGTTCGGTGTCATCACGACTCTTAGTGGATTTTGGGTCATAGCATTGTTTCATAAGGCAAAGGATTTACTGGTATGTCGTATGTTTCAGCAAGTAGTCTATGCTGTAGCAATCCGAGAAATCCATATGTTTTTTTTTGTATAACTGCCATTACATGTGGACATAGAATATCGTCTAGGTGAAACCTCCCGTAAGTTCAGTTTTTTTCATGTAGGCGCACCATATTTCTTGTTTAGCCTTCAATTACTAATTGTAATAACTGATTTGATGACAACATCTAATATAACTTTAATTAAGAAAAGTCATTAGTTATATGAAGTAATAATATTTTTTTAATAATGGTATTTCAGTTTTTAATGAAATCACTAAGGTAAAAAGTAAAACTACAGTACATGCAATGTATTTATAATTTTGAAAATGCATATGTCATCGTCTGTGATAAGATAGTATTATCTGCCAATAATTTTTCATAGTTTGCACTAATCTTCATAAATGATTCTGTTGCATCCGTCTGATTGGTGGAATTCTATTTTTGAATCATTGTTGTCATAAAGTCAAGCAAATTCACAACTGAGAGGCCTCTTGCCTACTTGCTTGTTGCATTCACTGATTCAACAATATTCAATGTCATGGTCATGGTTCTATTTGACTTGAATGTGCCCAAGACCATTTATCATATCCAATATCCATCAAGTATGTTTTCACTCTACTATCAATAGCTACTAACTCTGCCATATTCCTGTTGAATTCTTCAATAGTGTATTTTCTTGCTAACGCAAAGTATACTTCTTTGATTTGTTTTTGGCTCTTCCTGAAGTTTGTCTTTATGTTGTTCCACAGATAGAACATACATGCACAACGAGGGCCTTCTGGATAGAAATTGAAGTTACGATCCATATACCATCGTGCATATCTGATACAATGCACATTCTCTCTCTTTGTTCATAGGTTTCTCTTAACCGCATGAAGAACCACTCCGACAATGCATCATTTTCCGAAACAATAATTTCATATGCGAGGTGTAGAATTTGTCTTGTAAACCCAAAGAACAAAATATCGATTATTACACATAATATTAATTTAGCTTCATAGTAGTATAGTCATAGGTAGGTACAGGTGTATAACAAAATAACTATATACTCTGTTGGTATACTGGTATACCATATTGGTATCATATGATATTTGAAAATCTTTTTTGTTTATTTAACTAAATGTAATTGGATTGTACAGACAATATTAATTTAGTATTTCATATAGTAGTATATTCATAGGTAGGTGCAGGTATGTAGCATAATAATTATATACCCTATTGATATACTTGTATACCATACTGGTATCTCATAATATTTGAAAATCTTTTTTGAGTCTTTAACTGAATGTGATTGCATTGTATTCTTACCCTCTGCATGTATAATTCTATTGGTTGCCATTTATTTCGAACATGTTAGCTTAGATTTATTTTGGTTTCAATTATCATGATGGCAATTGATGCAATAAGTAGTATATGAGTCATAGGTTTACTCTAGTCAATTCAAATGCAATTTGATCCTTATGTGTAAATGAAGCATGAATCAGTTCATTTAGTATAGAATTAGGGTTATTTAATGCAAACAAAAACTAACTGAAGTTGGTTAGAAGATCACATGTTTATTAGATAAGTTGTCACATGAATTCTTTAATATTTCCATATGTGTATTGAATTTGGTGATCCACATGTTTGGTTTAATCGAATCATCTCATTTATCTCGATCATTTGATGATTCCTCTTGTTGTTTAGTCTGCAACTTGGTAGTTTAAGGGAGTCACTGATTAATAGTAAATGTTTTCAAAATTTCCAGATCATGAAATGCCAACCAATTGAAACATTGTGTTTGGATGAGTAAAAGGTGATGAGTTCGACATGGAAACCTGTGGTTTGGTTCTCTTTTGTTAATCCAATTTCGTAATACAACTTCGGACTTCTAAGTTAAGTAGCAAACATAAATTAAGAGGGTCTTCTCTTGTTTAAGTTCGGACTTGAACTTATGGCCCGAATTTCGTAGTGTTAATCCATTAAGTTGCTTTAGAGATAAAATTTTTAAAGAATCATAGTTTCTTTTAGGATGACCTTAAAACAGATGAGGTGTGCCGCGCCAAATAAAATCACAAACTGCGTGGCCCTCTTTAATTACTTCATTATAATACTTGGAACTCGGGACGAGCCATTTAGCAAATTTTCACGGTCTCCCGCAAAGTTAATAACACGTTAGCCGCTTTAAGTGTGTCCTTTAATAATTTTACCTTCCTAAATTCGGATGTACATTTACGTGACCCAAATACAAATCCCAATGTTAAAATATGTTAAAAACCATGGGTGCATTTATGTGACGTGGTTCGAGTCGTGTTTTAACAACATTGCAATTTCTTTAAAAAAAATAATAAAAGCGGCTAAAAGTTAAAATTGGCACATAGGTACAAATGCATTAAAATTAGATAATTAAGCCAAATATAATAGTTAGGCGATCGTTCTAGAACCACGGAATTCAGGAGTGCCTAACACCTTCTCCCCGATTAACAGAATTCCTTACCCGAATTTCTGGTTCGCTGACTGTTAAACAGATTCAAACTTTCCTCGATTCGGGATTTAAACTGGTGACTTGGGACACCATTAATTATCCCAAGTGGCGACTCTGAAATCTATAAATAAAATAAACCCCATTTTGATTGTCCTTAAATTGGAAAAACTCCCTTAACTATGCATTTTGTCGGGGTTGTAGTTGTTAAAAATAAGGTGTGACAGAATTCTGCCATTCAGAGAGCTAAGCTTCTCTCCTTCTTGGGTGTATTCATCTTCATGGTTTGTCTTCTCATTTCATAAGCAGTAAGATGTCCAATCAATTCATCCTGTCTGAGAGTAGCAATATTCTTGGATTCCTGAATGGCAGTGATTTTGCTTTCCCATGTGAATGGCAGAACCCTTGTTAAAATTTTCTCAACCTTGTCTTCTTCAAGAATGACCCTTCCAAGAGACTTAAGTTCATTTTTCAGTGTAGTGAACCTAGTATACATCTCTTGGATAGTTTCTCCTTTCTTTATAGTAAAATTCTCATATTGAGAATACATCAATGTTCCTCTTGATCTTTTCACTTGAGGTGTTCCTTCATGGACCACTTGCAAAGTGTCCCATATCTCCTTAGCAGTAGTACAACTTTGGATCATACTGTACTCATCTGGACCTAGTCCACATACAAGCCGATTCTTGGCCTTAGCATTTTTCTCCCACTTTTTTAAGTCTTCAATAGTGCAGTCAGCTCTTGTCTTTGGTACTTCCACTCCTTCCTCATTCTTCTTTGTAGTTGCCAAGGAGCCATTAGTGACTATGTCCCAGAGTTCATAGTCCTCACCAATGATACGATCTCTCATCCTGTTTTTCCACCAAGAATAGTACTGTCCATTGAAAAGTGGAGACCTGGCAGTAGATTGCCCTTCCCAGGTCCCAGGTGGTGCACTCATGTTGATCTTTTCCTAAGGTGTTATCCTATTCAAGGATAACATGCTCTGATACCAATTGATGTTCTAAACATCAATACCATACAAGGGGGCCCGATAGACGCGCAGACCAAGTGAGTTTCCGCATATCCTGATCCAGATGTGCCAAAGATTGAGGACTATGTGATTTGTATGGTACCCAATTTTTCGATTTAGAAGAACCTGGTTCTTCTAGGTGTTCTAACTACTACTGTTGCAAAATAAAAAGTACAGAAAATAAAGACACAGATATTTTTATATGGAAAACACCTGGCTCAAAAGGTGAAAAACTCACGACCTACTACTCAGTAGGATTTTCCCAAACATCCACTAAAATCACCGAGCCAAAACAGCATTTATAAAAACTCTTTGTAAACCTAAGGATTACCTCTAATCCTAGTGTGGCACACAGATTCATCTGTTGCGACACTTTCAAGTTAACTCTAACTTGAATACTCAAAGTACCTAGTACAAATGCTTCTATAAAAGCTGAAAGGTATAACTTTAAACCACCTACTACAATTAAACTAGAATAAAAGAAAAACACAATAAATTTGGTTCTTCTATCTTGTCTAAGTAGCTTCAGGAATGCACACTCAAATCTCATATAAATTGCTGGCAAAATTGCCTCGCTTTTTGCTCTCATTCTATTTTCTCTTCTACGTTTGTGCAATACCTGTAAAAGAGAACAATCACAGTTATTTAATGGAGTTTGATTGAGACTCAATTGCTGATCTTTCATTGAAGTTGAGTCCTTGAACAATACAAACTCCAACCCTATCCTTCATCCATATTGTGTTCTCTTCCTATAAGGAGACTTTCTGTCCTTATCTAGTATGCAACCTTTTCGATCAATTCAGAAGATATTGTTGCTTGATCCTTGAGACTTATCTTCTTCACGTGCAACTCACATGTATATGTTGATAAACACTGTATCTCACATGACGGACCTGGTCCATGATTGAGTTCATTTGTCATTCTTCAAAACTTCACGTAAACTTGGGCCAATAAGAAGTACTGTGAGTTGATTTCTCTTCTCCTTGTGGCTGAACGAAACAACGATTTCTCATGAGAAATCACGAAAATTGGCCCACTGGGTCTACACCATTGTCTGAAGTGGATAAGGTGTATTCCTGTTATGCTAAGCGTGGAAAGGCTGTGACTCTATTCGTGGTCGTGGTCGTGTCGTGGTCTTGTTTGTGACCATGATTGTGGACAAGGAAGAAATTTTCCTGGCGTTAATCACTCCCCAAAGAAAAATAACCACCAAAAGTGGAAAGGGAAAGATGAGAAGCCAAAGGCAAATGGTTCAGAGATTGAATGTTATCGTTGTGGTGAAAAAGGGCATTAGATAAATATTTATCGTGTACCAAGATATTTGGTTGATCTTTATCAAGCATCTCTAAAGAATAAAGGCCATGAAGCCAATTTTGTCTTTGACAATTTTTGACATAACCCATTTGGATGTGGCAGACTTCTTTGAGCGCCCTGATAGAAAAATAGACTACTTGATCGATGATGGATCCGTGGTTAAAGATGATTGATTTGTTCAATTTTTTATTTTTATTTTGGCTATTCGTTGTAGTTAGTGAATAAATATCATGTAATTATAGTTCTTTACATGAGTAGTAGTCATTAGTATTAGTTAATATTACTTGATTTATGAAATAATGTTAGTTCGCTTTAATAAATATAAGTATTTATTTTACAGAAATCAATAACAGTACATATTTTGGTGTATAATCTATTAATAGGAATTGTTTTGGGCCTTAAATTCCCAACTTTGTTGGGGACATATAGTTGAAACCCCCTTTGGCCCTCTGTATACAAAGGTATAATTTGGTAAAAACTAAATAAATATTAGTACCTACATCTATAATATTTTTTACAGTCCTGTGCGTAACATCATGCTATTACTGTAAGTAAGTAGAGTAAAAAACTTATGTAGTACACTAATATAGAATTAAAGCAATACATAAAAAATAAGAATTGTAGTAAGAAAAAGTGTTGCAATGTGCATGTGTAAAATCTATTAGGGCAACTATGTGGTGATTGCTTAAGTGGAATTACAATTCAAGAGTACAAATAAATGCACACAACAAACACTTGTGTGAATTAAATCATTAATGACAACGAAAGTAATTTTGATTTATACTATATTTTTTAAATTTGCACACAAAAAACAAAAATAGTATACCAACAAATTACACGTCTTCATTTGAAAAATATTAAATTTTATAATTTTCAGCCACAATCTATTAACCGAACTTGTTTGTATCATAAATAAGGTTTGTTCAAACTTGCATTATAAGTCATTATTGAGCTATTAACTTCACTTTGTCTCTTTTCCTTTATCTCTAAAAATCTAACATTTATTCATATATTTCTATTGTATATCAAATCATGGGGAGCAAATATGAATATCTCACAAAATAAACTTGAATCTTGTAAAACTATTTATTTGATTGATTCATGTACAATACATATAATATTCAAAAAGAATAAATATTTCTCTCATTTAAGTATGTGTAACGCAGATGTTACACAATTTCTGGTAGTAGTAAATTAATTGAAGGCTCTGGAAGAGCTACTATAACTCTGCCTAATGGAACAATGCTTATTATAGAGAATGCAATGTTCTCCTCCAAGTCCAAGAGGAACTTGTTAAGTTTTAAGACATCCATCGAAATGGATATCATATTGAGAAAATAGATGAGAATAATCTTGAATATCTCATCATTACTACGAATGTCTCTGGCCAAAAAAGGGTTATTGAGAAGTTCCCATCTTTATCGTGTGGCATGTAGAGTGCAATTGAGGCACATTCTATCATAAACCAAAAGATTATTGATTTCAATACTTTTGTACTTTGGCATGATCGATTGGAACACCCTGGATCAATTATGAAGAGATGAATTATAGAAAACTCAAATGGACATTCATTAAATAATTTAAAGATTATTTTAAATAATAAATTTTCTTGCACTTCTTGTTATCAAGATAAGTTAATTATTAGACCATCACCAACAAATGTTAAAATTGAGTCCTCTGCGTTTTTAGAATGTATACAAGGGGATATTTCTGGACCTATTCACCCACCTAGTGGGTTGTTTAGATATTTCATGGTATTAATAGATGCATCTTCTAGATGGTTCATCTGTGCATTGTCATCTCGCAACCTCGTATTGAAAAAAATTAATGGCGCAAATAATTCGATTACGGGCGTAATTTCTCAATAATTCAATTAAGTCTAATAGACTTTATAATGATGTTTTAATCTTCATCCCAAGTATTTAATGATTATTGCTTATCAATTGGGATAAAAGTGGAACATCATATAGCTCATATTCACACTCAAAATGGTCTTGCAGAATCATTAATTAAACGTCTGCAATTAATAGCAAGATTGTTACTTATGAAAACGAGGTTGCACACTTATGCTTCATTCACGCCATTTTGCATGCAGCAATGCTAGTTCATCTCAGACCGACAAATTATCATAAATATTCCTCGTTGAATTAATTTTGGGTCATAAACCTAATATATCCCATTTAAGAATTTTTGGATGCGAAATATATGTGCCTGTAGCATCATCATGTGACATCAAAATAGGTCAGCAAAGAAGGTTAGGAATATATGTTGGGTTTGAATCATCCTCGATTATTCGCTACCTCAAAACATTAATGGGGCAGACTGCTGATTCGATAAGATACTTTTTCCAAAAATAGGGGGAGAAGTTTGTGAAATCAAACGGGAAATTTTGTGGAAAAATTCATCATCATCTCATCTTGATCCACGTGCCTCTATTTGTGAAAAAGAGGTGCAAAAAGTTATCCATTTGCAAAGAATAGCAAATCAAATTTAGATGCATTTATAGATTTGAAAGGGATAACAAAATCACATTACCTTGCAGAGAATGTTCCGATCCGTATTGATGTCCCTATTGGAAAATCTTTTAGTGTCATAGCTAATGAGTCAAAAGCACGCCTAAAACGTGGCAGATCATTAGGTTCCAAAGGTCGAAATCCTAGAAAAAGAAAAGAAAATGATCAAAATGACACTACGAAAGAATCTCATGAAAAAATCACGATTTAATAAATTCTCAGATTCATGAGGAATTCACTAAGCCCAAGACTCAAGAAAATAAGGAACTATCAATAAATTCAATCGATATTGAGATAAATTTGAATCGAATGGATATAGTGGTGGAGTATGTCTTTGCATATAATGTTGCATCTAGAACTATGCAAGAAAGTAAGGATCTTGAACCTCAATCTGTTGGAGAATGTTGACAAAAACTTGATTGGCCAAAATGGCAAGAAGCAATCCAATCAGAGTTGAATTCACTTTCAAAATGTGAAGTTTTTAGTCTTGTAGTCCAAACACCTAATGGCGTTAAGCCTCTTGGCTATAAATAGGTCTTTGTACGCAAGAAAAATGAGAAAAATGAGGTACAAAAATATAAGGCACGCCTTGCTGCACAAGGATTTTCACAAAGGACTGATGTCAATTATGAAGAGACATATTCACCCGTTATGGATGCTATAACGTTCCGCTATCTCATTAGTTTCGCTGTCCATAAAAAGCTTGACATGCATTTAATGGATGTGGTTAGTGCCTACCTTTATGGTTCACTTAATAATGAGATATACATGAAATTCCCGAGGGATTTAAAATGCCTAACTCACATAATTCAAAGTCCCGAGAAATATTTTTAATCAAATTGCAAAGATCTTATATGGTCTAAAGCAATCAGAAAAAATGTGGTATAATCGTCTTAGTGAGTATTTATTAAAGGAATGTTATATAAATGAAGCCATTTGCCTATGTGTTTCTATAAAGAAAATAACATCGGAATTTGTTGTACTTGCCGTACATGTTGATGACATAAATCTTATTGGAACCCCTATAGAACTCTATAAGGCAATTGATTATTTAAAGAAGGAATTCAAGATGAAAGATCTTGAAAATATAAAATTATGCCTTTGTTTCTTGTAGAAAAGGTATTGAAACGGTTATACATGGATGTAGCATATCCATTAAGTACTCCGATGGTTGTTCGATCACTTGATGTAAACAAGGATTCATTCCGACCTTAAGAAAAGAATGAAGAGCTACTTAGTCCTGAAATACCATATCTTAGTGTAATTGGTGCACTAATGTATCTTGCTAGTACTACAAGGCCTGACATAAGCTTTTCGATAAATGTCTTAGCAAGATATAGCCCCGCTTCTACAATGAGACATTGGAATGGAATCAAATACATATTACGGTATCTAAAAGGAACTACCGATATGGGCTTATTTTATGGCAATAACTGCAGTCCCGATCTTGTTGACTATGCTGATGTTGGGTATTTATCTGACCCACAAGGCTCGATCTCAAACAGGCTATGTGTTTACCGGTGGAGGAAGTGTCATATCTTGGCGATCGACTAAGAAATCAATTATGGCTACTTATCTAATCATGATGAGATAATTGCTATTCATGAAGCAAGTCGAAGGTGTGCTTGGATTTAGATTTATAATACATCTTATCCGAGACAAATGTGATTTGAAATGTGACAAACTACTTATGATTTTGTATGAAGACAATCCAGCGTTCATAGTTCAATTGAAGGGAGGATTCATAAAAGTAGATAGGACAAAACGCATTTCACTAAACTTATTTTTCCCACGTGATCTTCAAAAGAATAGAGATATCAATATGAAACAAATTCGTTCAAGTGACAATATGGCTGATTAGTTCACCAAGTCTCTACCGACGTGAACCTTCAAGAACCTAGTGTAAAAGCTCGTGATGTGAAGGCTCAAGTATGTGACTCGATGCTCTCATCAAGGGGAGTAAATGCGCGTTGCACTCTTTTTTCCTTATGAGGTTTTGTCCCATTGAGTTTTCCTTGCAAGGTTTTTAACAAGACAACCAAAAGACGTATTGTTAGATATGCGTACTCTTTTTCCCTTTCTAGAATTTTTTTCTGGTTAGGTTATATTTTAGTTAAGGTTTTAATGAGGCACATACTTATTGAGTAGACATTCAAGGATGAATGTTATGAATAGAACTCTATTTAGAGTGAATGTCTATCTTATGGAGAGTTTTGCTTTGTAACTAAGTCATTTTTTCCCTATTAATAGAGGGGTCTTACCCCATTATAAATCATCCCAATATTCAATAAAAATTTTCTCTTTCTTTCTCTTCAATATTATTCTTCTACTTTATTGTTTCGTCATAATTCTATGGTAGTTACTTTAGTTTGTTAGATCATTCGAGTCATTTGATTTCGCTTATCATGAAATAAACACATTTTTATATGTACTATTGATTTTGCTTTTGTGATCTGTTCCTATATGTTGACTGTTCTCCACTTCTATTACTGGTTTGCTATCACGCCCTTCTATGTAAGAAAACTTTGTATTCTCCCCGTTTTAATTTATTTGTAAAGTTTAATAAAAAGAAAATTTGAAACTTATAGTTTTAAATATGTCCAAAAAAAGAAAAAGAGAAGGAAACCATCATTTACTTTGTTTTAAAGTCTGTCAAACAGATAATATATGATCCACGGAATTGAAATTACTGGTTTAATTCTTTGTTAGCAATTCTCTGGAAAAGTTCTTGGTAGATACAATAATATATGGGTATTATAGAGTTAGTTAAAGGTATAGAAAAATTGCTTAGATTAAGAATAAAGTAGCATACACTTTTTTGCTTTTTTTACATTAAATTTTAGTGCCCCAAGTAGGATCTTGGCATGTTTAGCAACTGTTGCACCCAGTGATTTTCCGAAAGCTAGAAGTTTATTATTTCATTTATGGTTTGTTTGACCAAATTTTTAAAATTGAAATACTTTTTTTCTTCCAAGGAATTTTTATATATTTATACACTATTGAAAACTTAATACCTCTTACTCAAGTTTCAATTTAATTACCTTCTATATACAAATTTATCAATTATATACACTTTAGAAATAAATTATTATCAATTTATATTAGGAATCAATTATTTCTCATTCTTATTCCCTCTCCCTTATGCTCTCTCTCCTCTCTCTCTCTCTCCCTCTCTCTCTCTATGTTTATCTCTATCTCTCAATCCCCAATTCCAGTAATATAGAGCAAATGAAAAGAGAACAACAATTCTACCATTGATAGTCATTAAAAAGTTTTGAAGCTTTGAATTCGAAATTGGGTTTTCAGAAAATATTGTTTGTTTGAATTGGGTGTTGTTGCAAATAATTAGGATTTTCCTTTACGTCTCTCTTTATCTCTAGATCCCTAATTTCAGTTATGTAAATCATAGGAAAAGAGAGCAGCAATTTCCACAGTTGACAATCATTAGAAAGCTTTGAAGCTTTGAATTCGAATTTGGGTTTTAAAAAATTATTATTTGTTTGCATTGGGTGCCATTGCAAACAATTAAAAATACATGGTTTGGAGTTTATATCTCAATTTTGAGGGTGTTTTGGTGAAGATTACACTTGATTTTGATTGAATTTTAGATTGAAACTCGAAGAAGAAGAAGAAGAAGAAGAAGAAGAAGACATGATATATATTATACTTCCGAAAGTGTAGTAATGTCATAAAAAAAATTGTATTATGTTATTTATATTTTTTATTTAAATATTGTATGAAAATTAAACAATATTGTATAAAAATTGTATTTAAGCTGATTGATATTGTAGTTGTATATAACTGGATAGAAATAAGAAAGAATTACAAGAAAATACATATGACTTCACACCATAACAAAAAATGGCACATGTTTTTAAGGTTTATCCTATCTAACACATAATATATATATTTTGAAAGCACTAATAAATAATTTTTGTCATACAATCATTGTTTCTAAAAGCTATGGAGTTAAATATGTATTCTCTCAACCATTGGTTTCACTCTCTCTTCTTCTCACATATTCTATATATATGTTTCAAGGGGCTGAGTATTTTCTGCTTCTCCCCATGTGTCACCTAGTTGCAATGTAAGAAAATTAAAAAGTAAAAATCTACTATTGAAGGCCATTCAAAGCTTTGATTTCGAAAATATGATTTTTTGAGTTTGTTAATTGTGTGGATTGGGTGTTGTTCCAATTAATTGCAAATATCAAAAGGAGTTCAAGATTAAAATTTGAAATAATTTGGAATAGATTTGAGCAAGATTTGAGTTAAATTTCAGAATAAACGCAAGGAAGAAGAAGAAGAAGTCAGTTTTTTATGTAATTTTGTATAATCATGTATAATAGTGTATAAACACATCTTATACATTATTATACACTTTTATGCACCCTTATTGTAGACGAACTTTTTCCACGATTTTCAGTTGCAATTCTTGTTCAAACCCCGTCTAAACCATTAACAACAACAACAACAACAACTACCCAGTATATTCCCACCAGGTGGGGCTCTGGGGAGGGTAATATGTAGACAAGCCTTACCCCTGCCCAAAAGGGCAGAGAGGCTGTTTCCAATCGACCCTCGGCGTGTAGGATTAAAAAGGGGAAGCTGCATTAAGAAACAAAGGCAAAATTAGAAACACACACAAGTAAAACAATATAATAAAGCATAAGTAATCCCGCAGAAATAACGTAAATAATTATGAAAACATAAGCAACATAAATACAGTCGCATGCAATAGCAACAATCAGTAACTACCATACTAACAACCATATGGGGACATAAGCTAAAACACTAATCACCTATGGGTAACCCTACTATCCCTCCCAACCCCGGGATAGGCGTACGAAGAACTCTATGAGCCCCTAGCCTACAATCCTGATTCTAGACCTCCAGACTCCCCTATCAAGGGTCATGTCCTCGAAAACCTGCATTCTGGTCATGTCCTGCCTAATCACCTCTCCCCAATGCTTCTTCGGCCTCCCTCTCCCTCGCCGACCACCAACAATCTCCAGCCGCTCGCAGCTCCTCACCGGGGCATCGGGGCCCCTCCTCCGAACATGCCCGAACCACCTCAGCCTCGCTTCCCGCATCTTCTCGTCCACCGGGGCCACCCCTACCTTCTGTCAAATAACTTCATTCTCGATTTTATCCAGCCTGGTGTGCCCACACATCCACCTAAGCATCCTCATCTCCGCAATCTTCATTCTCTGAACATGCGAGTTCTTCACGGGCCAGCACTCCGCCCCATATAACATCGCAGGTCTAACCACGACTCTGTAGAATTTTCCCTTGAGTTTGTGTGGAATTTTCTTGTCACACAGGACCCCTGAAGCGAGCCTCCACTTTGACCACCCTGCTCCTATCCGATGGGTGACGTCCCCGTCAATCTCTCCGTCCCCCTGAATCACAGACCCAAGATATCTTACACTGTCCCTCTTGGCGATGGCCTGAGAACCAAGCATCACTTCCCTGCCTACCCCACTCGGCTCGTCGCCAAACTTGCACTCCAGATATTCTGTCTTAGATCTGCTTATTTTGAAACCCTTAGACTCGAGGGTCTGTCTCCATATCTCTAACCTTTCACTAACACCGGCCCTCATCTCGTCTATCAATATTATATCATCAGCAAAGAGCATACACCAAGGCACATCCCCTTGGATATGACGGGTCAGAGCATCCATCACTAAGGCGAACAACAGGGGGCTCAGCGCCGATCCTTGATGAAGCCCAATCACCACAGGAAAATGGTCTGATTCGCCCCCCACCGTCCTAACCCTAGTCTTAGCTCCATTGTACATGTCCTTGATTACTCTGATATAGGCTTCTGGCACGCTCTTCGCCTCCAAGCACCTCCATAACACCTCCCTCGGGACCTTGTCATATGCCTTCTCCAAGTCGATAAGCACCATATGAAGGTCCTTCTTCTTATCCCTGAATTGTTCCGCCATCCGCCTGACTAGGTGAATCGCCTCTGTGGTGGAGCGTCCCGGCATGAAACCAAACTGGTTCCCAGATATAGTTGTCGCCTCCCTCACCCGCGCCTCAATCACCCTCTCCCAAACCTTCATCGTGTGGCTTATTAATTTGATGCCCCTATAGTTGTTGCAGCACTGGATGTCCCCTTTGTTCTTGTACAAGGGCATCACTGTACTCCACCTCCACTCATCCGGCATCCTTTTAGTCCTGAAGATCGCATTGAACAGCCTAGAGAGCCACTCCCCTCCAGATTTACCCATGCACTTCCAGAACTCCACCGGGATCTCGTCAGGCCCGGTCGCTCGACCCCTACTCATCCTACGCAACGCCCCTAAGACCTACTCCGCCCTAATGCGCCTG
The DNA here is from genome assembly GCA_034376525.1 of Nicotiana benthamiana. Classification (NCBI taxonomy): domain Eukaryota; kingdom Viridiplantae; phylum Streptophyta; class Magnoliopsida; order Solanales; family Solanaceae; genus Nicotiana; species Nicotiana benthamiana. The sequence goes on along the minus strand of CM067324.1, from coordinate 22,433,102 downwards.
CAATACCCAAGGTCTCTATGTCGCTCTGAATGCCCCAACTCCTCTAGCTCTATGCTCCGGTCCCCCTCCTCATTAAGAAGGTCCCGAAAGTACGCCTGCCACCTTTGTTTGATTTGCGATTCCCCCATCAGAACTCTACCATCCTCGTCCTTGATACACCTGACTTGGTCTAGATCACGTGCCTTCCTTTTCCTCGCTTTAGCCAGCCGGAATAACTTACTATCCCCACCTCTCTCCCCTAGTTCCTCATACATGCGACCGAACGCCGCATTTTTAGCTTCCGTGACTGCCATCTTAGCTTCTCTTCTCGCCTCCCTGTAGACCAACTTGTTCGCTCTCCGCTCCTCCTCGCTTGTGCTCCCTGCCAACCTAGCGAACGCCGCCTTCTTCACCTCCACTTTTCCTTTGACTACCTCGTTCCACCACCAATCACCCTGATGTCTGCCTGAATATCCCTTAGCTACCCCGAGCACGTCCCGTGCTGCCCCCCTAACCAAGTTCGCCGTCACTGTCCACATAGCGTCCGCTTCCCCATAACTTCTCCAAGCTCCGCCCTCCACTGACCTCCTTTCCAACTCCTGTGCTTTCTCCTTAGACAAAGCTCCCCATCTAATCCACGGTTGACCCTGGGCGCCCCTCCGCTTCTTCTTCACCCAGAGATCGACATCAATCACTAGAAGTCTATGAAGAGTTGAAAGAGACTCTCCCGGAATAACCTTGTAGTCCTTGCACAAGCCCCTATCGCTCCTTCGGATGAGGATGTAATCAATCTGAGTCCTCGCCGCCGAACTCTTGAAGGTGACCAAATGCTCCTCCCTCTTCCGGAATGTCGAGTTCGCAATCAGGAGCTCGGAAGCCCTGGCGAAATCAAGCAGCGAAGTGCCTCCTCCGTTCCTGGCACCAAAGCTAAAGCCCCCGTGCACCTCATCATATCCACCAGCCTCAGCCCCAATATGACCATTAAAGTCCCCTCTAATAACTAACTTCTCAGACTGGGGAATACTCCCCACCAGATCATCCAAGTCCCCCCAAAAGCGCCTTTTAGCCTCCTCGTCTAAGCCTGCGTGCGGCGCGTAAGCGCTGATGACGTTGAGGACTCCAACCCCAATAACCAGCTTAATAGACATTAACCTATCATTCACGCGCCTAACCTCGACCACGGACTCCCTCAGGTCCCTATCAACCAAGATGCCCACTTCATTAAATGACTTCAAATTTTATATACAACCTCCCTATATTATTTCTAACAAGTTTAAATAACACCTACTCCAAAATTTTCACGAAATCAAAATTTGAATTTAAACTCACATATTTAAACTTGTTAAAAATCTAATTTTCACCACTCAAGTAGATTTGGTTTGTTGAACTAATATTTGAGTCACAGTTACTGATTCGAAAGTTAACGTAAAAGCTTGAGCAATCTTTTTAAAAAATTAAATAGTAATTTCGAAAAATCTATTGGAGTTGAATGTTGAGTATTAGACTATTATTTTTGGACTAGTTAGTTGTAATTGAAATATGGGCTATAAAATTAAAAAGTAGGGAGCCCAGTTATTCTTATGTGAAATTTTTCCTAGAAATAATTGTGAGCACGTGATTTTTGCCCTACATAAAAATAGCTCCTAAAAATAAACCAAAATAATATTTTATTAATTTTAGAAATTTTTCTTTATTTAGTTGCATTTCATACATTTTTAATATTTTTAAAATCATAAAAAAAACATAAAAAATGTCACATTTTTAATTTTATGCCACCTTAGGTTCAATTTGCATTTAGGAATCAATTACATTGAGTTAATTGTATTATTAATCAAAAATCATAAAAAATAATCATTTTTATATAGTTAGGTAATTAGTTTAATTTTACAATTTGAATTGATTTAGGAATTTAGTTTAGGGTTTTTAATTAATTAAAAAAAATAAAGAAAGAAAGAAAGAAATTGAAAAACAAATTCGTAATTGGATCATGTGATAAGTGAGCCCAAAATTTTCAATACCCATTCATCATTTAAACCCAACCCAAACTAACCCCTACCCAATCCCAAACCGGATCGACCCAACCCAACCCAATACCCAAATTCACCCTAACCTAAAAACACTATACACACAGATACACGAGAGGGGAGCTGGGGCTGCTTCTTCACGAAAATATACGCCTATACACACGCACACAGTACAAACACACACATATACAACAGAGGGGACGCCTGGGAATTGGGGGTAAGGGCTGGCGGCAGTGCTTCACAAAACACACACACACAATATACAGAGACACGAAGAGAAGGGCGTAGCTGGGGCGGGGCTTCTTTTGAAAAATATACACACAATACATGCTGATACACAACAGAAAAAAGCTGCGCAGCTTTTGGAAAAAGACCCCCACCCCCTGGTGATCGTCTTCTTCGACGAACCAGACGACCCCTGCTGTTTCTTCCATTTTTTCATTTCACGACAGCACCGATAAACACGCACACACGTACAACTGACTGGGAATACAGCAGAAACAGTGACAATACATGAGAGTTTTCCAGTCGTCGAGCCGTTGAGGTCGTCATCGAAGTTCCACTCATTGTTCTCGGTTCGTTTCCAAATCTGCTCGCTTCCGCCTGAGCTAATCTTTTGCTGGCTTATGTTGCTTGTGTAATTGCTGAACACTTCCGCTAAATTGGAAGCTTGATTTTCAGGTTCATAATCTATTTTTCCCATATCATTTAATTTTGTTGGATTTCCGTTACATGTACTATGTTTTACTTTCATGCCTAAGGTCTGTGCTTTCGAATTTATTTTTCTTGGAGATAGATTGCGATGTGATGTGATTTTTCTGATGACTGAGTTAGTGTTCGAATCCGTCGAGCCTCACATGAATATACCGTATGTTGGATTGGTTTTCTTGGTTGAATTTCAATTGAGTCGAGTTTGAAGTTATCCTAACTCACTTGTCGATGTAGATGTTAGTGGTAAAACGACTTACTGCCTGTATTGAGGAAACATTAGTTTTGGAAAACAACCCTACTGCTTGAATGAATGAGAGTGTATTTTCTTTAATCCGTGTATTTGCTATAATCTTCGTTAATTAAAGACCATCAAAGGTTCAGTTCTTCTTTCCTCTTAATGTAGTTTTTGTGAATACAAATAAAATGGAAGGTCCGTTCGCTTTATATGTTATCGCCTCGGCTATTTGGATTAGAACTTGGTTTTTGATCCATGTATTATTGGTTCAAGGAGGACTCTTGTGATTCCGTATTGAATCTGGATCCTTTTAGATTTGTGTTTTACCATTGTCGAGCTCCTAAGTTGTTGTTGCTTTGCTAAATGTGTTTACATGATTCAATGGGAAGTTACTGAAATGTTCATGTAATAATGTGGACAAATGCTTACTGATGAACACGCTGGATTTCTATTCTATTTTGAGCTGATTTGTCACCAGTTCTCAAACTTTCATTGGCATATTCAAATTTGAGTAGGAAGGAAAAGAATCATGTTGGTTTAGTTGTTGTAAAGCTATTAGAAAGTCAGCATTCCCTGGATCATGGGTAAGCTGAGAAAAGGTTCGTCTTATTGTTTATCCTACACTCTCAATAGGATGAATTAGGTTGTTTGAATTCGTTTGAATCAATATGCAAGATGTGTTATATCATATCAAAAGAGATATTGGATTGATTATATTGGCATGAACCTATTTAATTATGTTAGCTTGGAATTGAATAAATGGAGGTGTGTCGTGCCGAACAAAAATCTCAAATGCAAGGCCTCGTTTAAATTATTCTTGTTTATCCTTAGATTTCGAGGCGTGTCATTTAGTGAAATCCATGGCCCTCGCAAAGTGCGAACGCATAGTTGCTTTAGGACGTCCTTATAAAATAAAGCAAGCCTTGTTAACTAAATCAAGCACTACACAAGGCTCCTTAATTCAATAAAACACTTAGAAAATTGGAAGTGTCGATTAGCGAATTTCACGGCCTTTCACGAATTTCTAAATACGTAGTTGCTATAGGCACGAATTTATTAATAAAAATATCTTCCTAAATTCAGGTGCGCATTTATGTGACCAAAATCCAAATCTCAACGAAGTTGGAACGTGTCAAAATCCATGTGTGCATTTATGTGACGTGGTTTGAGGCGTGTTCTAACGACGTTGCAATTCTCTTTAAAATAATAATAAAAGTCGTTTAAAGTTAAAAAGCACATAAGTTAAAACATGTTCTAAAATCAGATAATTTAAGCCAAATATGACAGTTGAGCGACCGTTCTAGAACCACGGAACCCGAGAATGCCTAGCACCTTCTCCCGGGTTAACAGAATTCCTTACTCGGTTTTCTGGTTCGCGAACTGTAAACAGAGTCATTTTTTTCCTCGATTCGGGATTCTAACTGGTGACTTGGGACACCATAAATCTCCCAAGTGGCGATTCTGAAATCCTCTTAAGTAATTGAATCCCGTTTCAATTGTCCTTTAATTGAAAAAAACTCCCATTCCCAGACCCCACCTGGTGGGAGTATACTGTGTAGTTGTTGTTGTTGTCCCTTATCTACGCCCTTCGCCGGGTTGTATTAGCCAAAAAGGAGGTGTGACAATAATAAATAAAAGTTGTAGATAAGTTGTATAATATACAATTAATTGTATGAATTTTATTTTTACTATGTATATATCAGATACAAAATATGCAAAAAATATATTGTATAAAAATTATATTTATGTGGTATGATATTGTAGTTATATATAAGTGGATAGAAATAATGTATGAAAATTATATATAAATTATAAATAAATTATATAATACATAATTAATTGTATTGCTATGTACAACTTATAGATATGGACACTTCCCTGAAATGAGAGAGAAATAGATGAGATGCACAAGTGCATTCTGGGTGTGGAATTCGGATCCTGATCCTAGACTCTATCTGAGACCAGCCACCTAATATTTTTATACGATGTGTACTTTGTAACTTGTGTATGAGATGAATGTGTAATATGTACATGGATTAGTATGTGTGAGTGTGACACGCTTGACTATGCAAGTATGTTTAAACCTTTTGCTGTCCAGTGCCATAGGAGAATAAAAATAATTTCCTCATCTTCTTCAGGTCGAAAATTAATTTATATACGTAGGCTTAACATATATCTCCGTTTTGTTTGTGAGATAGATTGAAGTTTTGATTTTTTTATAGTATTTGTATCGCGTTTGGTCAAGTTGTAAAAATTAGTTTGTTTTGAGAAGTGTTTTTTTTTCAAAAGTGTTTTTCAAAAATTTATGTTTGACTAATTAGTTTGAAAAGTAATTCTGAGTAGTAATTAGTGTTTGGCCAAGTTTTAAAGAACTCTTTCTAAGTGTATTTTTCTTATAAGTGCTTTTGGAAAGAAGCTACTTTTTTCTGCTTCTCCAAAACCGCTTCTGCTTCTCCTCAAAAACACTTTTTTTCCTTCGAGAAACTTAGCCAAACACCTCAATTTTTGCCCAAAAGTGCTTTTAGCAAAAAAAATACTTTTGACCAAATATAAGCTTGGTCAAACAGCCTATTGGTTTGGTTAATAACAGGAAGCTTCCAAATTTGTTAGGTAACATGGCTAACTGGCTAAGCACGTCCCTTTGCTCCTTTCCTGAATTTTAGATTCGATCACCACTGAAATAGAGAGATTTGCATCTAGACCTTCTTTTTGGGTCACGTCTTAATTTGTATCCGTTTTTCAAAAAAATTATCCTAAGCGTACCCATTTTTTCGTGTAACTTCAACATACGGGATTGAAGTAGCAAAGACAATCAATCACGCAAAACTTTAGCATTCTAGTAGACGGGCCTGAAGTAAAAAATGTGTTGAACCTAGTGTACTGACGTGTTTGTTTATAATTGATGAACTTAAGCATAATAACTGAAATTTTGTTCTCTATTTGCTGAAGTTGTTGTTTGTAATTACTGAACTTAAGCATAGTAACTGGAGTTTTCTTCTCTATTTGCTGAAATTTTTGTTTGCACTCAATAAGGTGAAGCTTTTTTTTTCCCCAAGATAAGATTTTTAAAAAATTTCAGCAGAAGATGCTGAAGTTATTTAGTTCAATTATAAAAACTTCAGCACTATATAAGCTGAATTTTTTGAAAAAGCTTTCTAACATACTAGATAAATAATCTGATTGCCAACAATATCTAAATCATAAATTTTAAAAATAATAAACATGAAAAGAGTAGAATTATCATGAAAAGAATCATTAAGTGTGACATTAAACTTGCCGTACGTGAAAATATTCACAAATTATTGTCTACTAACTTACGTAATTATTTATAATTTGTTTTTAAATATTTGATAAACATTCTTATGGAAAACATCATATGAACTGAAGTTTCATGGCATCACTAACATCAGCAGAAGAAAGAAGAAGAAGAAAACGAAGGAGGAGAAGGGGACTGAAGTTGTTTAAAAAGTGGATACAAGTTAATTTTTTTTTTAAAAAAATAGATATTGGTTAAATGGGGGCAACCAAATAGGGTGCCCCCTGCAATTTTTACACTGAAATATTGAGAAATAAAATACTGAATACACGTAGGAAAAAAAATCTAAATTACATTTGTTTGGAAAGAAGAGGGGACAAAGAGGAAAAAAAAGAAAAAGAGTATAACTAAATTCTTTGATTAAAGGCATAAATAATGGATTAAGAGTCTTTTAAGGTGGATTGTATTATGGATGTCCTACAGGACGGGCCGTCCTGTCCTGTCCTGCTTCAAGTTAAATGGGATGGCTAATGTTAAACGGGACATGAGATGTGACGGGACGGCCATTTCGTCCTATTTCGTCCCGTCCCGCGTCCTGCCAGAATTTTCTTATTTTAGAAAAATTAGCCGTTGGCCAACGGCTTAAATGGCAAAAATATCCGTCGCCAACGGTCCAAACAACCCCTACACCCCCCCCCCCCCCCCCAAAGAAACCCCTACTCCCTCTCTCCTTCTCCCCAAACTTTTAATATAACCTGTAAGTTTATTAAATTATACTTTGAACCTATTTTGTACTATAAATTCCCCACTATTGTTCTTCATTTTTTCGCACAAAAAATCAATCTTCTCTCTCAAATCTCTTACATTTTAATATCATTTCTATATTATTCTCTCAATTTCGTTACTATCAAGTATCAAGTGCTATATTTCAAGTTTCAAAATTAATGTATTTGGGCAAATTTTTTGGAGCAACTTTCAAGTTTCAAATTAATTCGTCAAGTATTTGGAACAATATTTGAAAAATTTCTTCAAGTTTCAATATTTAATCACGGTGCACTCGTTCCATCTCCTAATTTTAATATATAATTTTTGTGTATCATTTTAGTGCTTAATTTTTGTGTTTAATTTACCTGTTATATTTTTGTATTTCATTTGTGTGTTTATATTTGTGTTAGCTTTCTAAATTTAATTTCGTATTTAAATTGTGGCGCCTAAAATGTATTTGGTATTTTTAATAAAAGTAGTAAAAATATAGTAAAGGTGAAAGTAGTAGTAATCCTAATCCTTCTCCTAGACTTAGAGTTAGAAAGGATATTGATGAAACGATTCATGTTGATGAAACTTCATTTTTTCAACCCCCCCCCCCCCCCCATATTTTATGATGTTCATGTCGGAGAACAATTAGATCATGAAACTTTACAAAGATAATTTGGCAATGATATTTTTTTTGAGAATGAAGAAAATGAGAATGAAGAATTAGATGAAACACCCACTAGTTCCGCAACACAAGCTCCAACTTAGAGTCAATCTCAGTTTGGAGCTTTACCCCCTATATCCCCTGTAAGGGGTAAGCCTAAAGCTGAACGTCCCAAAACAACACTTGTATGGAAATTTTTTAAACATGATAAAGTCAATTAGCGTGCTATATGTGAAAAATGTAAGCAAGTATTTGCACACTTAACAAGTAGTGGGACGGGGGGTTTAATTAGACACTTAAGAAATGATCACAAATCTTTATGTATACAAGTTTACATAGAAGCCGGAAAAATTATAGATCCTACCATCAGTTCTAACACTCCTAGTGGATCTGGTTCTAATCAAATTCAACAACAACTTGACCCTGCTTCTGGTCATGTTTTACGCAAATATAACAAAGATAGAGATCGTGAGAACTTAGCAAAAATGATAGTTGTCTGTGACTTACCTTTTACTTTTCCTTCTCACCCTACTTTTGTGCATTATATACAAGAAACTTATACCACTGTTTTTCAAGGTTTTCCTAATACCTCAGTTAGAAATGATATTTTCAAATTTCAAATGGAATATCTTTAGTATATTCGTTGTGTATTTTTTCACTTAGATTGTAAAGTGTCTATCACATCTGATATAGGTCGTAGTTCTAATGGCTGTGATTATTTAACTGTTACATGTCATTAGGTTGATCATCACTGGAACTTGCAAAAACGTAATATAGGTTATAAATTTGTTGATTCAAAACATACGGGAGCATATATTGCAATTACTGTTCTATAAATACTTGATTTTTATGGACCCGTTAATAAAGTTTTAACTATCACCTTAGATAATGCTTCTGCTAACACAACCACAACAAATAGCTTAAAATCTAGGCTTTGTCCAATTAATCCAATAATTTTTCATGTTAGATGTGCATGCCATTTTTTAACTTGGTTGTAAAAGATGGTCTTTATTTTTAACTTGGTTGTAAAAGATTGTCTTAATTTATTTTCTGATGCTTGTAGTAAAATACAACATGCTTGTGGCTATATTTTTCGTGCTCATAAACAAAGTAGAATTCATGAATTTGCTCAACAATGTGCTAGTGCTAGACTTCCATTTAGAAAATTTTCAAAAGATGTTTGTACTATGTGGAATTCTACTTATGAAATGCTTAAAGTTGCTTATGATTATCGGGTGACTATCCAAAAGGTATTTAATATGCATAATGCTTACCCTGGTGATCAAATTGTTGATTCTGATTGGGAATGAGATCAGAGAGCTTACTAAATTTTTAAAAAAAATTTATTATACTACAAAATGATTCTCTGGTATATATTATCCTACTGTTACATAAATATTATGGTATGTTTGTGAAATTTCTGTTGTATTTGGTAAGTTTAAAACCAAATCCAACTTATGCATCGGCTATTAAAGAAACGATTTTAAAGTTTAAAAAGTATTTTTTTCCTATTTCCCAAGTATATTTAATTTCTACTCTACTTAATCCATCTTTAAAACTAAGAGGTGCAAATGGACTTGTTCGTAAAATTTATGAGAATTTAGAAATTCAATAAAAGAACAACCATCTCTCGAAAACTGCCAAGCTAGCATATATTTGTATGCTAGATCAATGTTTGATAAATACAAATCTATGGATACAACTGATATTGAAACTGCGCCTTCTACTTCTAAGTCTGGAGCAGATGTTATATGGGAAGATATGGATGATATAACAGGTTTTGATTCCTCTATTGATTATGAACTTGATTCTTATCTTAATCAAGGATTAGAAAATATTAAAGATGAGAAAGGCAAGGAACAACGTTTGTCATGGTGGAGGGAGCGTGGAAGGCTTTCCAACTCTTTCAATTATGACCCGAGATATCCTGGCTATTCAAACACCATCAGTAGTATCAGAGAATGCTTTTAGCGCGGCAAGATTTCAAATTGGAGATCATAGATATGCATTCGTGGATGACAATCTAGAGATTTTCATATTATTTAGAGATTGGATTAATTCAGAAAGAAGAAATCTTGGGTTTGAAAAGTTAATCACTAGGGAAGAAGAAGAATACAATGAGATACTTACCACTGGGAGCGATGACGGCATGGAGCTCATGGAGCATCAATCAACATTGCCAATTCCAGTAAAATATCCGAGAGATATTATTGATAAGTTAAAAAGAAGCTATATTGGAGCTTACAAATATTAGTATGATAATTTGTAATTGGCTACTAAGAGGCCTAGTTCAAACAGAACCCTTCCTAGAAGGTGGCTGCATAAATTAGGTGCTATTCAAAAGAATTATATTTGTATTTGAGATTTGAAAGTTCTATTAATAAAATAAAAGGCTCTAAGCGTTGAAGTTTTTTTTATGAATTGTCTTAGTTACTTAATAGTTAATACTTTGAAATTATATTAAATAAATTGTAATTGTATTATAAATTTATAATTAGTAGAATATTTCATTACAAATCTTTTGTTTTAATATTTTATAATTCTTTACTTAGTTTTCTAATTTTAATTTTAGTATAATATCATTTAAGTTTATTAAATAAGTCAAAAATCTAGCCGTTAATAATTTTCAAAAGACTAGATGTTTTCTTTTATAAAAAAGTACATTTAAGGCCCACGAATCTGTCCCGTCTCGTCCCATCCCATTTGTTAGCGAGAGGAGATGGGACGAAAGTTTCATCCCGTTTATCCGGTTCCGTTTCGTCCCGTCCAGCCACCATCCCGCTTAAATGTCGTCCCATCCTTTTTCGTCCCGTTAATTTCGTCCCTTCCCGCTGGACAGTCATAAATTGTATATATTTTGTAACTAAAATATGTTTAGATCAGGTAAATATCAAAATATGAAATTTTTTTGTAATAAGGTTTCAAATAGGTGTGTGAACCTATTTCAGGACAAGGAAAGCTAGCAATCAGGCTATTTTCCAATAGCAAATTGAGGAGCATTACCAAAAAGCAAAAAATGTGAATAATGAGCTTGTCTGCTAATGTTGTATGCGGATAAGAAATATTGGGATATGAATGCACTTGTAACAACTTGAAATCTGTAATAATTAATAAAGAGAAGAAAGTGGCCAGAGAGCAAATTGTTCATTTTCCATCCTTTCGACTTATTAAACCATAACATATTCACATTTAGAGTGTACAACACATTGTTCTCAGATCAACAAATCTAAACCTCAAAATATATGCAAAACAGGAAAACAAAGCACAGAAAACCATAAATGTAAACTGACCACCCACGTACCAATATTCTGCGCTGGCGCACATGAGAGGCAACTCAAAAAATGAACAAAAAACTACATAATGACGGAGTCTCAAGATGTTTGATTTTCGGGATTGGTAGGAGGAAGTGGTGTGGTAACAGCAACCAAGATATCAGCATAACCAACAACTCCAACTAAATGGTCCTCATTCTCGGCATCTGTAACCCATACATGAGTTGCCCGATGTGACAACATCTGAGCCATGACAGCAGCCAGTGAGCTTGTTTCTTTACATGTCAATGGCGCACTTCTGCCCCTATACATGCTCCTAGAAAAACTTAGATTTGGGTTTGTTGGATTGCTGACGAACCCAATACTCCTGCTGCTAAATTTTTTTGGCCTAGTCGTACCACGACTATTGGCTGTATTTGAATTTGCTACCATAGAATTGACAGCAAAATCAGGTAGGGATTTTAAGGTAATATTATCCTCAACTCCCATCACAAATTGTCCTGCCGAAAAATTAGCCAAGGCCCAGCCTGCAGCCAAGTGATCACACTTCCACAGTTTAGTGGCAGATATCTCGCCAATGATTTTATTGTACTCATCTGCAACAGGCTCGATGACTGCAACCGCAGGGGGATCCTTTGGCAGTGTTTGAGTGGCATCAATTGCTTGACGTGATGCTTCTATTGAGCAGTAGCTTGGGTTAATGACTCCAAGGGAATAAATAGAGGAAAGAGGGATAGGGGCTAATGCACCAAGGCAACCAATAATGAAACGGATGATATCTTCTCTTGATAGACAACAAAATTTGTCATGAATGGTTGTAGACGAAGAAGGTGACGGTCGGTTGGCACTGGCAGCAGGATTTGAAGTATCAATGTTCTTTAGCCATTTGCCGTTGTAAAGAATTGAAAATCTCTTGCTCATGCCTCGCCATACAACAATTTTAGGAACTAGGAGTCGCTTCACACCTTGCTTCATCATCTCCAGAGCATCTATCAATCTGCAACAATAGTGGATCAGCAATATACCAGTGTAAAGAGTAGTTCCTAAGAATTTTCATCGTCCTCTCACTTTCCAGGGGAAAAGTCATTGAATAGTTCAACTTCCTCTCGTCTTCCACGGGAAAAGGATACAAATCCTTGCAATCTTTTTAGCATTGTCTTTATTTTTGTACCTTGTATATGAAACAAAAATGAATATAGCTACCTTGTTTGATCTATTAGTCATACTAGTTGACTCTTGTTGGTAGTCATATGGAACCAAATGCATATAATGAACCAAATGTATGATTAATCCATGATTTCATGAGCCAAGCGAAAATGGATAGCTCACACAAAAGCCAAGACTAGGATCCATAATCGTCCTTGCATTGTAGATATATGACTGCCAGCAAAACATGATCCCCCCTCACCCCCCCCCCCCCGGATGATTGCAGGGTACTCATGGATGGAGATCCTTCCTTCTCTACTTCTAACCAGAGACAAAACCTACACTCTGCTGAAGTACTAAAGGAAAAGTTAATCAACAAGACTTTTTGGTACTATTCTCTAAACAAAAAATTTCAGGAATAATACTATCCTTAAAATTTTCCTTTACCATTTCAAAGATAAAAAGAAACACTCCTTCAATTGGCTGGATTGATTACAAAAACCTAGCCATGTTAAGTGTGAAATTCACATATTTAGGGTGTGTTTCCAATTTTTTTTATGTTTGGTTGGTTTAAATATTTTCCTTATTAAATCATTTGTCCAATTTTAAAAAAATGACTTCCCTACCAGGAGGAGGGGAAATATTTTCTGAAACTCTCTTTCAACCCTCCCCAAATATTTTCCTCATGAACTCATTTTCCACCAATTTTAGGAAAATGACTTTATTACCAAGAGGAGTGGAAATTATTTTCTAAACCTACTTTCAACCCTCCCAACCCCATTCCCCGACCACCTCTCACACATCCCCACCACCGGCACTCCATCCCCCGGCCCCATAGTGTTTTGCCTAGATTATATATAAATGCCCTTGGGACAATATTTTCTGGTTTTCAAATATCAGAAAATAAGTAAGAAAACCAATTATTTTCTAGGAAAACAGAGTTCTTCATTATCAAACACAGCCTTAATCTTTTACACTCTATCATCGAAAGACACATGAAACCAAAAGCTCGCACTGTACTCTTCATTCTCCAAGGTCCAAGGATGAATCATCTAGACATCTGAGAGACCAGGGCGGAGCCAACATGTTCCCTACGGGTTCGGTCGAACCCAGTGGCTTTGGTTCAAACCCTATTTTTATCTTTAAAAATTCATTGAATATGTACAAATTATTCATTTAGAACCCAATAACTTAAAAGGATTAGAATCCCCGAACCAATAAAATTCAAATCCTGGCTTCGCCTCTGTGAGAGACACCCAGAATAGAAAAATGATATCGTCCAGCTGATTAAAAGCATACATACCTAACGCTATCCAGTCATGCTTCCCAAAGAAGACTATTAATAATTAGTCTTTCTACTCAATACGCATGAAAAGGCAACTGAGAAATTTCAAGAAATCATGAACATTGTGAGTTGCAACATAGACTCGTGGAAAAAAGGTGATACTAGAATACACCAATCACATGACATTATGACACATTGACAACTAGGCTAGGAATTTTCTGGAGCATGCGCACACAGATATTGACATTGTCCAATGAATCTGGCCATCCGGGGAAAATATATTAGGAACGTGCCGGGAAGAATAAACATGAGATATTTGTACATCAACTGTTACTCCTTTTTCCTTTTTCTCCTCAGACTTACTCTTTTGTGTTTCTTTTTCTTTTTCTTTTTAGGCGGAGGGGTTGCGTCCTTCACTGCATTATCAGCTGAAAACAATCCTCAGATACTCCGATTCACCCAAAAAGATTAACTTAATTTGATAGAGAATGAGCCGCCTTATTAAAAACTCACAAACCATACACAATGACCTTATAACCTAAAAGAGCAGTTGCTACTGACTATGAGAAGTCAAGGGAACAGATTTTTAGGATCAAAGTTTCACATGTGAATTCAAAAGGTACACAAAGCATAAGTGTATCCCATTCAACATAAGGTAATCATGTAACAACCAGCAACATACTTGGGTCTTCCACTAGATTCCAAGTATAAAGACTAAAAGGTGTGACAAGATGTGATTAAGAAGTGTAAAAGAAGCTAGAAACACTGGAAGAAGACCAATCATTTGGGGGACAAGTGACACTTATAAAACGTGTAATACATGGAACCCCAGCATATAAAAAGGGACTTCTCGTTCGATGACAGCAAGGAGAAAGGAAGATTCATTTGATTAAACGGCAATGTTTTAAAAATAGAAGGAAATGCCGATTGGAAAATCAAGAAAGATGGCACATTCTCGCTCATATTATGTGGTACAGATGAAGCAATTTCAGCTTCTTCAAAGATGATCTGAAGACAAAAGATCCACCTGAACTCGTATGCTTTGGATGGATGGTTAAAAAGGAAAAGTGGATTCAATCTACATATTAGATGCTTTTTATCAGATGATAGTTCGGAAACTGTAAAACTTTTATTTTCCTATTACATTGTAACAAGGTAAATTTGGAGAATGTTCCTAAATCCTTTGGCATACAATGGGTGTTTACAAAGGAATCTTACAGAACAACATTGTATGAAGGCAAGGAAAGATCAGAATTACTTGTACAGGATAATCCCTCACTATGCATTCTTTGGACAGTGTGGTTAGAGAGTAACCAAAGATGTCTTAAGGGAAAGCAACGACCATTACTGTTGTAAAGTTTAGGACTAACCGCTTGACTTTGTGCTGTAGGATGAATCTCGTGATGATGGTGATAGTATTATGGACTTATTACGTTCCTTTAGTGTCTAGCAGATCGAAGTCCAGGTATTTTTCTGTGCACTTGAATTAACCATTCAATAATAGTTTTGCTTGCTTATTGGAAAAACCAGCAAACAAGGGAAACCTCACATCAGAAGAGAGAAAGAAAGAGGGGTGAACAAAGTTTCCTAGAACGCCCCAGGCTATAGCCCAACTTAAACAGCAGAATCAACGTTACAACAAACTGACATTTTTTTGGAGCAACAGTGAGGTAAGGCCGGATAATGCAGCAAGCATTCTCCCTTGATGCTTTTAGATCTCCAAATCCGGGCTCTTTTTTCAGATAATGAAGTACTCCTGTCTTTCTAGTCTCAAAATGCGGTGGGTAATGGGCATACCCCTCTACACTACACTTCTCCTCTCAAATACCTCACTGGGGGTCTCCAGTACCCATTGTTGCTATTATCTAGAATAACAGTACAGCAAAACCCTAAATTGATACCTCAATTCCCAGGCCAACCGAATGAATTGTTTTCTACCATAAACCTAGAGTATGTTTACATGTTATAGAGTATAACTAAACAGCCAATACATCTCATATTCCAGCATAGTAGTTGCTTTGCTAAAGGGAGAATCCCAAATAAGTACTTTGAACTTCTGCCTGAGTTCAAAACAGAGAGACAATTCATAATCAAGTATATGAGAGAGAGAGAGAGAGAGAGAGAGAGAGAGAGAGAGAGAGAGAGAGAGAGAGAGAGAGAGAGAGAGAGAGAGAGAGAGAGAGAGAGAGAGAGAGAGAGAGAGAGAGAGAGAGAGAGAGAGAGAGAGAGAGAGAGAGAGAGAGAGAGAGAGAGAGAGAGAGAGAGAGAGAGAGAGAGAGAGAGAGAGAGAGAGAGAGAGAGAGAGAGAGAGAGAGAGAGAGAGAGAGAGAGAGAGAGAGAGAGAGAGAGAGAGAGAGAGAGAGAGAGAGAGAGAGAGAGAGAGAGAGAGAGAGAGAGAGAGAGAGAGAGAGAGAGAGAGAGAGAGAGAGAGAGAGAGAGAGAGAGAGAGAGAGAGAGAGAGAGAGAGAGAGAGAGAGAGAGAGAGAGAGAGAGAGAGAGAGAGAGAGAGAGAGAGAGAGAGAGAGAGAGAGAGAGAGAGAGAGAGAGAGAGAGAGAGAGAGAGAGAGAGAGAGAGAGAGAGAGAGAGAGAGAGAGAGAGAGAGAGAGAGAGAGAGAGAGAGAGAGAGAGAGAGAGAGAGAGAGAGAGAGAGAGAGAGAGAGAGAGAGAGAGAGAGAGAGAGAGAGAGAGAGAGAGAGAGAGAGAGAGAGAGAAAGAGAGAGAGAGGTCTTTAGCGTCAACTAGATTGCTGCATTAATCATGATCAGTGAAACCAGCCTGCAAATCTTTCACTCTATATCCTCCCTTAACAAATTAAAGAAGGTCCTACTCCACTCAAAGTCAAGAAAAATATCTAGCATGTGAGTGATTCAAATCTAGTTGACAATTATGAGAATGTGTGAATTAATCTTGCCACATCGTGTTTCGGTTGCAAAGGAGAGACATAGATAAGCTCAAATTCAATCACATGAAACACTGCATCAGTCAAGCCTCCAAACTTATTAATTTCTAACTTACAAAATATACAAGGCTCAACTGGTCAATGAATCGACTATGCATACACACACCTGCGGAACCCTTTGCTATCATTTCAGTAATATGGTATTTCAATTTTTTCTTGTCTCCATATCACTTGGCAAGCAGATAACCACCAAAGATATTAATGGATACTCAAGAAGTGAACAATTACTCAACAAGCCGAATTTCTTAATCATATTTCACTAAGTTTTGCTACTAAAACATTATTCCTCCGTCCAAATTTTACATGGCGATCATTTTATTTTGGAATATCCAAAATGTTTGACACCATTCTATTTATACAACTTTCAAATTTATCAAACTATTCAAATTTGAAATCTTGATGTGAGATTTCCTCTACCAAACTAACTTCTCAACCGTATTTTAGTTCATTCTTCTCTGACTAACATTAATATAGAAATATATAAGACAAAAACATCTTAAACTTTGTGTAAAGTCAAATACCGTCATATAAAATAACATGTATGCAAGCTTATGTAACTCCCTGATCAAACATAAAGGATTGGCATAACAATGAAGAACTTGAACGAGCGCAGTTTATATACCTTGTGGCCGGATCCAGCTCCTTGAGCAAAGAAGGATCAGGAACAACAACCTCAGAAACAGGAGTCTTCATTGCTTTCTCCTGATCAACCAAACATTCCTCTCTGGCCAAGAATGCAACAATATCAAGTGACGTTAGAATACCAACAAACCTTTTTGCCCTCATTTCTGAATTCTCAATTACACTCTTTTGAGATCTAATCTTCCACACTGGTATACCACATTCTGTAGATTCCCCAATTGCCTTAATTGCAGCCTCCACCGTTTGTGTTTCACTAAATTCCACTAACTCTGGCTTCCCCACTGTCAGATCTCCCACCACATGGTACAAAAACACTGATGCCATTTCCACTCAAAAATTGGTTCTTTTTTCTTCCTTTTTTTTTACTAAAAAGGTTGTGTAATTTTTCCAAGATTTATCTGAATCTTGGATTATAAGAAAAAGATCTGAATTTTCGTGATCCAGAAAGAAAATTCAAAATTTGAAAAAAGGGTATCCAAAAAAGATGCAATTTTTCTAAATAGGTCAGAGGAAATTCCAAATCTTTCTGAATTTTACACGTAACCAAACAAAAGAATATACTTTTAAAGAAGGACTTATAAGAGGGAATGGAGGAAGATAAGGAGAAGGTGGAAACGGGTAATGCGGAATCTGATAGTAGCAATACTAAAAGGAGTTAAGGCTACAAGATTGGCCATGGATTAATTGGAAGTTCAACAAAGGCAAAAGCCAAGCCCATCAAAACAAGAAAAAATCTTTGAATTTCAATTCCCTTTGAACAGATTTACTAATATCTGGGTGAAATTTCTGTCTCTGACACTAGTTTTTGTGGCGTTGGCTTAGCTTAGAGTAGGAGTATTTAGTGGAGAGGAGAAATGAGGTAAGGTCAAATGGTCAACTGAGATAGTGAGTTGTCTTAATAATTGAGTAATCATAGACAAAATGATTGAAAACCGAACACAAATGGTAAAAGATTACTATGAATTTTGGCACGGGATTATCCAAGGAATATAATTTGATGTTAGTAATTGTACCACAATTTCATAAAGTTCGGACTTTTCCTTCCAATAAAAACAATATAGAGTATTTCTTGGTGTGCTCGACTTCAGATTGATGAGATTCTTTCTTTTCCAAGAATTTATATTTGAATTATATTTTTGATTGTATGCCCCAATTCATTGAGGTTGTGCGTTTATAGAGACGTGTGTGATGACCAGTCATGTCATCATGCCATATAGGTATTATTTAGTATATATTAATGTTATGTGAAAGCTTATATAAGAGGAAAATTAGCATTTGTAAGAAGATTTTAGATAAATATGAATATTTTCTTAGGAAGATCCTAGATTTTTATTAATTTGCTAGGAAAGTCTTTGAACTTTTCTAGGCTTGTAGAAAATTCTATAGAAGGAACTTACTTATAAATATTACGGACTTGTGGAATAATTATTATTTACACACTAGTCCCTAGGTGATTAGTATAATAGGGGTCATTCATTTGTAATTCATCAAGCAAACAATTCAAGTTCTTTAATACAAAGCTTCCTTTAACAATTCTCTTGTGTTCTTTCTTCCATTCCCTTAGCTATCTTGAGTGTAATAAGGCTGACTTGGCATAACAAGAATGTGAGCAAGTTGTACAAGATCGTGAGCGAGTTGTCAAGTACCGTACATGTAATTAGTTAACAACTAAAGACGTGACAACGCGGTATTAGAGCCAAGGTTTCAACTAAGGGAATGACGAGCGACTGAGAAATTAAAGTTGCCAACACCCAAGCCAACGTCATCCAGGATGCTGCTGGCAAGAGCGACTGTGGCAAAAGAGGGCTGACACCAAAAAGAGCCAGGAGGTGCCACCCGAGATTGTGTCAAACGAAGGACATATATCCCAAGAACCATCTGCCACTAAGGCGAGCAAGGATGAAGTGGAGGTCCTGCCCGAGGACATCTCCCTCGGTAAAGAGTGGGTGATGAAGGTGAACATGGGAATGGACGTCGTGGAGATATTTGGCGATCGCTTGGGGAAGGTGGAAGGCACCTTAGCGTTCTTGATGGGCACACTCTTGAAGAGATCGAGAGTATCCACAATTACTTAGAGGGACGTACAGAGACTGAGATGGAACTAAGGTAAACCATCATTGTCTTAGAGTGCAGACTCAAGGAGGCTTTGAGTACTATATATCCTATGAGGGCAGATAGATTCACTCGAGGAGCATGTCAATGCTGGCGTGACCGAGGCAGCCAACAATGTTGTGGTGATGAGAGAGGCCAAGATCAAGGCTCCTAAACCCCCGGTGCTCAAAGATGTTCATGATGCACAAGAAGTGGAAAACTTCCTTTGGCACTTGGAGAACTACTTGAGGCACGACAAAGTGAGGGACGATGAGGCCAAGATCAACACTGCAGTATTGTACCTCTCAGAGACTACCATGCTTTGGTGGAGAAGGAAGATGGCCGACATGGATAAAAGTCTATGTACTATTAGCACATGGGATCAGTTCAAAGTTGAGTTCAAGCGACAGTTCTTTCCAAACAATGTCTTGTACGAGGCAAGGCGCAAGCTTAGGGAATTGAAGCAAACATGGGAGCATATATAACTATGTCAAGGAGTTAACTACCCTTATGCTTCAAATTCCCAACCTGACCAAGGATGACATGTTGTTCCACTTCATGGATGGGTCACATAATTGGGCTAAGCAGGAGTTGCAACTCCGACAAGTCACTGATATAGACCAAACCATAGTGGAGGCCGAATCATTGATGGATTTCGGGCATGACAAGCACGACAAAGGCAAAGGCAAAGAGTTAAAGGTTAGCTATGTCAAAGGTGGGGGAGACCGTGGCAAAGGCAATGGGATACAACAAGAATACTTGAAGACTCAAGATTCCAAAAAGTTAAGTAGCCATCAGGGCTACGCTGAGAAAAAGGCGCGGGTTGAGAAGAAGGGATGCTATATATGCGGAGGTCCACATGGCTTCAAGAATTGTCCTAGCCTCAAGAGCCTTAGTGCCATGGTCTGTGAACGGAAGGATCATCCACAAGGAGAGAGTTTGGGAACCGCACAATTGGGTATGATCGGATTATGTGGTGCTGTCACGAAGCAAGCTATCCAACCTACCGAGAATGGCAATTAGTACGTGGATTTCACCATTAACAACAAGCCCTCTCATGCAATAGTGGATACTGGAGCAACTTATAATTTCTTGACGGAGGCTGCCGCAAAGATTAGAATTGATGCTTGCTCCAACCAATTCTCGCGTCAAGACCTTGAATGCCAAGGTACAAAACGCTCGTGGGTTAGCTAATGGGGTTGGTGTCAAATTGGAAACTTGGAAAGGTAAGACAAACTTTTTCGTAACCGCTATGGATATATTTGACATCATACTGGACGTTCTATAGACATTGTCATACTTTGATTGACCCATACCTACAAAGTCTCTTGGTTATGGAGCAAGAAGGAGTATGCATGGTACCTACAGTGACTATGCTACACGGACAGATCCAAGCATAACTCTCAGCTGTGCAGGTTGTCAAGGGGATCAAGAAGGGGGAGCCGACGTTCGTGGAAAGCATTGCAAGTCTAGAGGAAGACAAGAGTTTTCAAGAGACACTGCCACCTTGCATGGAGAAGTTGTTTGAGGAAAACAAAGATGTCATGCCCGAGGAGTTGCTAAGCACCAGTCGCTTAGGCGAGAGGTGGATCACAAGATTGAGTTGGAGCCAGGGTCTAAGCTACCCGTATTTTCCCCATATCGTATGGCACCGCCCGAGCTAGAGGAGCTCAGGAAACAACTGAAAGATCTGCTAGATGCTGGTCAAACTCGCCCATCAATGTCACCTTTTGGTGCACCAGTATTGTTCCAAAAGAAGAAGGATGGATCGTTGCGTTTGTGCATAGACTATCCAACACTTAATAAGGTCACAATGAAGAATAAGTACCCGATCCCGCTCATTGCTGACTTGTTCGATAGACTTGGGCAAGCCAAGTACTTTACCAAGGTAGATCTTCGAAATGGCTACTACCAAGTTCGTATTGCGGAAGGGGGTGCGCCAAAGACAACATGTGTAATGAGATATGGAGAATTTGACTGGTTGGTGATGCCCTTCGGCTTAACCAATGCAACGACAACATTTTGCACCCTTATGAACAAGATTTTTCATCACTGCCTTGAACTGTTCGTGGTAGTCTACCTAAACGAAATTGTCATCTATAGCAACACCTTGGAGGAGCATATGGAGCATTTAAGGAAGGTTTCCAAAGTCTTGTGGGAGAACGAGCTATATATCAAGAGGGAGAAATGCAAGTTTGCACAATCAAAGGTGCACTTCTTGGGTCATAGCATTAGTAATGGCGAGCTACACATGAACGAGGCTAAGGTACGTGTTATCGAGGAGTGGGAGGCACCTACAAAGATAACCGAGTTGAGATCCTTCCTTGGCATTGTTAACTACTATCATCATTTCATTAGTAGTTACTCAGCCAAGGCTGCACCATTGACTGAGTTGCTAAAGAAGAACAAGCCATGGGTTTGGACGGAGCATAGTCAAAAGGCATTTGAAGGCCTCAAGGTAGCTGTAATAGAGGAGCCAGTCTTGGCATTACCTGACTTTGCCAAGACATTTGAGGTGCACACAAATGCCTCAGAATTTGCCGTTGGGGGTTTCCTGATGTAAGATAAGCATCCCATAGCATTTGAGAGCCGGAAGTTAAATGAGACAGAGTGGCATTACACAGTGCAAGAGAAAGAAATGACTGACATTGTGTATTGCCTTCGTACATGGCGACATTATATGCTCGGGTCAAGATTCGTGGTTAAGATTGTCAGTGTGTCTACTAGCTACTTTCAGACGCAGAAGAAGCTCATACAAAAATAGGCTATGTGGCACGATTTCTTAGTCGAGTTTGATTATGTGCTAGAGCACAAGCTAAGCAAAGGTAACATTGTAGCCGATGCCTTGAGCCGGAAAGCCGAGCTTGCTACAATCACTTCAACAAGATGGGACATTCGTGAGGCTATAAAAGAAGGCATGCGGTATGATCCATCCGCCAAACAGCTTTTCGAGTTAGCCAACCAGGGTAATCTGAGACGTTTTTAGGTCGAAGACGGCCTACTGCTTACCACAAGTCGGAAGGTCGACGTGCCTAAGTTTTGAGACATTAGACGGTAGATCATAAGGGAGAGTCATGACACAATGTCGGCTAGTCATCCAGGCTAATGTCGTATTAGGGCCTTAGTTGAGTCGGTCTACTATTGGCCACACATGTGAGATGACATAGAGTGCTATGTGCATACTTGTCTTGTCTGTCAACAGGACAAGGTTGAACAACAACAACAACTCGGAGGACTTTTAGAGCCCCTACCAGTTGCAGAGCGTTCAAGGGAGAGCGCGACTATGGACTTTATCACTTGTCTATCGAAGCCCGGCGGTTATGGTACTATTATGGTGGTCGTGGATAGATTTTTCAAATATTCCACCTTCATGCCCACCTCACCAGGTTGTACTGCCAAAGATGCTGCTAAGCTATTCTTTAAGAACGTAGTGAAGTATTAAGGCTTACCAAGGCATATCATCAGTGATCGAGATCCCCATTTTAATGGAAACTTTTGGAGAGAGTTATTTGATATACTTGGTACGGAAATGCACTTTTCCACTAGTTTCCACCCACAGACAGATGGACAAATGGAATAGGTCAATACTTTACTAGAATGCTACTTGAGGCATTATGTAAGCACGCATAAAAAAGATTGGGCAAGGCTCCTAAACATCGCCAAATTCTCTTATAACTTGCAGCGGAGTGGTCCATGGGGCGGACACCATTTGAGCTAGCCACATGCCAACAACCACAAACTCCACATTCATTACCAGCTGCGTTCGAGGGAAAGAGTTTAATGGCTTATCATATGGCCAAAGGATGGGTTTAAAAACTTGGCACTGCTAAGTCCTACTTGGATAAAGAAGCTAAGAAGATGAAGAAGTTTGCAGACTGTAAGTGTCGTCCCACAAACTATAGAGTTGCGGACATGGTCACGGTAAAGTTTAACCCAAGACAGTTCAAGGCACTACGGGGCATGCATTAGAATCTGATTCGCAAGTGTGAGGGTCCATTAAAGATCGTCGCCAAGGTAGGCAAGATCTCATAAAAACTTGACACGCCATCGTATCTTAAGAACTATACTGTCTTCCATGCTAGCATGCTTAAGCCATATCATGAAGATAAGGATGATCCGAGTAGGGGTCAATCAAGTGATTGCCTATGACTATCACCGCATCGCATGATCGGGAGATTGAGGCTATTATTGATTACCAGGCCAGGCAAAAACAAGGGAAAAAAGCCATCGCTATATTCCTCATCCATTGGAAAGGGCAATCACTGGAGGAGCCCACGTGGGAACGATATGAAGACTTGTGGCAATTCAAAGCTAAAATCCGAGAGTTTATGCAACACCACTATGCCACGGTCGTTGCAATATTAGGTGGGGGAGAGTGTGATGCCCCGCCATGTCATCATGCCACATAGGCGCCTTTTGATAAATATTAATGCAATGTGAAAGCTTACATAAGAGGAAGGCTAGAATTTGTGAGAAGATTCTAGAGAAATATGAATATTTCCTTAGGAAGACCCTAGATCCTTATGAATTTTCTAGGAAAGTCTTTGGAATCTTCTAAGCTTGTAGAAAATTCTAGAGAAGGGACTTACTTGTAAATATTAAGGACTTATGGAATAATTATTATTTACACACTAGCTCCTAGGTGATTAGGATAAATAAGGGGCAATTCATTTTTAATTCATCAAACAAATAATTCAAGTTCTCTTTAATGCAAAGCTTCCTTTAACAATTATCTTGTGTTCTTTCTTCCATTCTCTTAGCGATCTTGAGTGTAGCAAGGCTGACTTGGCATAGCAAGAAGGTGAACAAGTTGTGCAAGATTGTGAGCGAGTTATCAGGTGCCGCACACGTACTTAGTTAACAACTAAGGACGTGACAGACGTCATGTAAACATTCAGTGATAAATTCACAATCAAAATATCTATAAATATTTAATAGACAAGAACTCGAAATTCTTTTATTGTATTTACAAGAACTCATAACATCACAATATTTTATTCCTAGTAAAATAGGCATTCTCTGAGGAGTCAGTTGGTTCAATCCTGGGTTAGACAAGGTTATCTCATAGAATTAGCTATCTCATATGAATTATAATCTCACCTCTTAATTTGAAATTGCTAATCCTTAGTTTTTGGTATAGATTTTATCCTGATTTTAATTATTCCAGAAACCAAATGTCCTCTAAAAGTCACATGAATAGTTTGATAATTTTTTATAAGTATTCTTCTCATATGGAAGTACAGAGAAAAGTAAAATTATCAAATACTAGCAAGATAAATGTTCAGTTTTTCGTCAGAAGTAGCGTTCAAAGCAAGAATTTTTGTTTGATAAATAAGGATCATTATATATTAATATTAGGGGACTGTATGAGTTCCTCGCCCGCATGTGAGTGGGCCTATTAGCTTGACTGAAGTTGTGATGAATTGTTTGAAGCTTCACCTAGAGCATTAACAACATGCATTCACAAATAACAGTGTTAAGTATTGTATTGCCCTGATCTAAACAATTAATGATATCTGTCGAATAAGTTTCAACTTCCAGGGGCGTGTAGCACTGTTCATTAGCAATATGCAGTCCTTCTTTTAGGTCCAGCATTTCAGCTTGCAGTGGCGATGATCCAAGATATGTACCTTGAAACCCAAGTATCCACTGGCCATTGTTATCCCTAAAAAATCCACCAAAGGCACAGAGAGACGAGTTTTCCATAAAAGAACCATCAATGTTGAGCTTTGTAAAGGCCATGTGATGGTTTTTGCCATTTTTTAGCAATGGGAATTTTTCTTGTGAGTGTTGATTTCCTTCTCCGTATGAGTTCGTATTCCACAGTTAGTTTGAAACCATTCCTTAAGTGCAACGTGTAAACAGTATTTTCGTGAATGTTTTCATTTCTGTTGGTCTAAATACTCCATATAGCAAAAGATTGGTCTAGTTAATGATATTGTTCCTAGGTTTAACATTATGATCTCGGATACTAATGAACCAATTATCATTATTTGTCCAGGTGCATGGATCTATGCCTAAATTGCTCCAAAAATCTCTCAAAATGGTGCATTAAAGAAAGATATGCTTGTTGGTTTCCTCGTTTATTCTGCACACCGTGCATACAGGATCTAATTTGTAATAAGACTTTGTAGTAAACAACCCATTTCTATTAAGGGCTAAATGGGGATGGGGATGTCAAAGTTGCTGGTGTTTGGGGTGCCAGCTATTACTATGTTTGTCAAAGTTATGGGAAGTGTCTTGGAAAGTTTCTAGATCCCATTTTTTGTTAACCCAGATATCTCTAATGGTGAGATTTCCGTCAGCTTGAGTTAGAGGCCCATCAATGCATTGGCGTAAGGGTGGCATTTTGAATAGCCATTGGCTATTCCAAACACCGAGTCTTCACATTTTGTTGGGCAACCAAGTGATGCTCTTGTTGCAGATATTCCAACCATGAATAATGCTATTCCAAATAAATGACGGGGACCTAAGTTTATTCCTAGCCCCATGAAGACCTATGATTGTGTTTCTCATGGGGTTTGGGTATTTGTGAGAAGTCTCCGAGATGGGTTGGCTAGATTTACTAAGTTCTTGTCTTTGGCGGAGTGGATACCCAAACCACTCTCCTTGTCTTTAGTATTGGTGTTCAGTTAATTAGGTGGAGCTTTTTAGAAGTGTACCCCATATAAAATTGCGTTGGATTTTTATCTATGTTTTTAAGCACCTTAAGAGGGGAGAAAGGAGTACCATATTTATATGGTTAGAGAGTGAATTAAGGCACGATGCGACAAGAGTGCTTCTACCAGCTATGTTAAGGCAGCTTGTCTTCCAAATGTCCAGTCGGCATAGCATATTATCAAGAATATATTGGTAGTTTGTTACTCCTGGTTTTGGATTTGTAATAAGGAAACCAAGATATTTGCAAAAATGTGGATGATGTTAATATTGAGAAGGCTAGAGATGCTAGTAGTAGTATTTTGGGGCAATATTTTGAAACGATAATTTGTTATTTTACCTTATTATTATTTTGGCCCAATAGAATGCAGAATTTATTAAGGCATTATTTAATAGTATTGGCAGCTTATCATTAATTTTTGCCATTAGGATAAGTCGTCCGCAAAAAAGAGATGGAATAATTGTTGACTGTTATTACCAATTGTAATCGGATGCCAATATCTATTGTCGACTTTATGATTAATTAAAATAGATAATAATTTCATATAAAGGATGAATAGATATGGAGATATAGAATCTCCTTGCCTAACACTTCAATTAGGGAAAAAGATATTAGTTTTGGATCTATTGACAAGAACAACTATCCTACTTGTCATTACACAGTTCATGATAAGCTTTGAAATATTGGGTGGAAACTTGAAGTAGGTAAGTGCTCTATAGATAAAAAAAGTCATTCTAAATGGTTAAAGGCTTCTTCTAAATCTATTTTAAGGATCATGTTATGATTCTTAATATGATATTTATTCATTTTGATGATAAGCTCTTGAATGATAATAGCATTATCGCAAGCCTTTTTATTTTTTAAACAGTTTTTAAAATTAGGCAAAGAAAAGTATCATTGACTTTATTAGGAATGAATTCATTTTTGAATGCTTCTCGACATAAATGAATTACTGAGTGCCTTACAGTGTCCAAGTATTTATGAAAAAAGAAAGAGCGTAGGCCATTAAATCCAGACGTTTTATAAGTTTTAAAGAAGAAGCATACCATAAAAATTTCGACATTTGTGATGGGGTTGTCAAGGGAGAAAAGGTCAATATTTTTAAAACTTCTTGGGCCATTCTTAGTGCTATTACAGTGTTATGGGATATAGTAAAAGCATTCTTGAAATAGTGGTAAGTATGATCCACAATAGTGGTAGGGTCGTCTATCCAAGAATTGTTATCATCTTTAAAGTAGACGATTTTGTTTTTTCTTTTCCTGTTGGTAGCCATGATTTGGAAGAACTTGGTATTATCGTCTATTTCATTTAACTATGTATTACAGATCGAAGTTTTCAGTAGTCCTCCTCAAATTTTAGAATATTATTATAATCGATTTTTAGGAAGATTGTTGATGTAAGAACTAGCGTGGCACAAAGGAGATAGTTGAATGCACTCGAGCTGGCAAGAATGTATTTTTTATTTTTATTTTTTAAGATGTTACAAAAAATAATATTTTTCCAAGCTAGGACTTTAGCTATAAAGATTGGTGCTGCCATGGTAAAAGAATTATTTGACCATCTACTTGCTATGACATTATAGAAGTCATTGGTGCCACATTATTGGTTCAAGATGGAAAGGTTTTAGGTATTGAGGGCTTTGTTTAGGAATGAGATTGATTAATAATGGGTTGTGGTCTGAGTCAATTTTAGGTAAATGAATAATTAAAGCATGTGAAAGTTAGATCCATTGGATCCATGTGGAAAAAGTTTGATAGTCTATGATTGGATCAAGTATATTTATAACCTTTGAAACCTAGATCTATTAGCTTATAATAGTTTATGCTAGACCATATTTAGGCGGCTCTTTTATGACTTATTGGTTTTTCTCTTAATTTTTCATTAGCTTTTAACACATCATTAAATTTACCACCAATTAACCAAGCCCCTTTATAATTGTCAGCGATATTTTCTATGTTTTTCCACATTTGGTCTCTAATAACTTTATTAGTACTAGCATAAATAGAAGAAAAGAGCCAATTAAATCAAATAGAAAGTACCTCAATAGTAGAATGTATTTTATAATTTCTATGGATAAAGTTGTGAACAATGACCTTTGCATGATCCTAGAGGATGACCATACCACCAGCTTGACCTTCTGCTGGAAGCTCAATCATCTTAGAAAATCCAAATTTATTAAGTAGAGAAACATGATTTTGCATTCTTATTTCAAGGAGAGTAACCATGGCCTTCCATAAGCTCCCTAAAGTTTCTCCTAAAGTCTTCATTATTCCCACCCCTTATCTTCCAAATGATGAAGTTTGTAGCACTATTCATGTTAGCATTTTGTGTGTGTGGGTGACAATTCTCCATCATACTCCTGGGAGCAGTAGAGTTTTTTCTTAGTGAGAGAATTAGGATCATTTCCTTGTTGCCTACAGTTGGATCCAATGGAGAGCGGATATCCATTTTCACATCTGTATAGAGTTTGTGGACATGCAATAATATGCCTCTTCCATTAGATCTCCCTAAATTAAAAGGCTTTTACCTCGTCTAGATTTGACAATACTACCACTGATTTTCCTACTAAGTTGATTTGCTCGTTCATTTCTTCTTCTGCCTGGTTTCCTACATTTGGTTCCACTAGGACATTGGGGTTCATATTTGACATGGGCCTCAGCATGTTGGGGTTCTGAAGGTGTATCTAGGGAGGTGGAACCTTCCATTGCATCAGGATGGGATTCAATGCATTCATCGCCTCTAGGGGAAAGGATGGTAGATCCAGACCTAGGTTTTGAGGTAGTATATGGATGGGGTTGAAAGGAGGTGGTAGGTTCCATTGTATTTTCATTTCTTGCACTAGGTTTGGGTTCATTGATGGGGTAAGAGGATGTAGAATATTGTTTACCCCGACATGGTTTATGTAATTGTTCATCACTAGGTGTAATCCCTCAGATACTAGTTGGGGAAGGTATTGTGAGTTTTGGATTAGTATCACACTCTCTAAGGGTAGACTAGGGTCACGTATTTTAGTCATTGTTCACTCCAATCACTGTATTTTATTTGTTTTGATCTTAAATATTAGTGTATTGTACTTATTATGTGTGTTATGCTATGCAGGAAGTGGTTTCGACTAAAAAAAGATAATTTGGACTAATTCAAATAATATGGAGCTTTGAAGCATGAGTAAATTCCCAAAGGAATTAAACTGGGATCATATTCGGGGGTCGAGGACAAAGTCAGGATATCAAAAAGTGAGAAAATAAAATTACTCTGAAAAAATTACACTATCGCCCCCGCCATGCGTACAAAGTGCGGGGAGCTAATGCTAGTGCAAAATTCCTACAAAATTATTCTGGGGAGCGCACTGCGCCTGTGTGATTATCTCAAAATATTTGTCCTATTTCGGCTTGTAAAGGGTAGATTCATGCGGGCCCATTCCCACGTGGTATAAATATACCAAAAAGGCACTTTTAAAGGAACTTTTGGCCTTGGAAGCTTTCGGAGAGCATTGGAGACTATAAGACTCAGGATTTCATCATCCTTCCATCAATTTAATACAAGATTTTGGATTGTAATGCTAGATTGATGCTTCCTTTTTATTTAATTATATTTGTGATGACTTCCTCCATAAATATGGAGTAATTTTGTCACAATCCAATTTCTCCTATAGGCCGTGAGGGCGCCCAAAGCTACCGCTAGGCAAGTCAATAGTGAACTAACACCATGATTGTTTATTTTAATATTTTTAAAATAGATGATTTTTAATTAGTGCATAAATAGGAAGTAAAAACTTAATAAGATGAGAGATAACTAATTTTAAGAGCAAATGAGATAAGTAAAATAACCTAAAAATTACCATGTGTCTACTAGTATAATTTTCAAGACCTAGTGTTACTACTGCATGAGCTACTAGTAGAATATACAAAAAAAAAAAAAAATACTACTCTACTGTATGAAATCTGAAGTGAAATAGACAGAAAGTAAAAACAAAAGGAAGAGCTCGAGTGCTAGAGAATGGGCTCGAAAAGCAGCTCACCGCTAACTCTCGAGGAAGTCAAGGATGCTTGCCAGACTGATAACCAGATGTATCTACCTCAGATCTTGCATGATTAGTGCATAAGTATAGTGTGAGTACATAAATAGCATGTACCTAGTAAGTATCTAGTCTAACCTCAAAGAGGTAGCGACGAGGGGCGATTTCGACACTTATTATGGGTTAACAATAAAATACTGAAATTTTAACTAAGCATGGACTATATAAATATAGATGAAAAATCAATAATAAAAAATAAATGAACAAATTTTTCACTAATACTAAATCCCAAATTAATTTTTATCATTTTACGAATTAACCTTAAAGCCAATGAAACAATATTAATTATAACTGGGCTCCAAGAATTATATATTATGCGTGAATTATGCCGAAGTCTGTGCAGCCCGATCCAACATACAAATATATAAACTATGCACTATCGAGGGTCGAATATCACGAACCATAGATGCATCTACTCTATTACTGAGGTATTTGGCCAACTCCACAAGAAGAGAAAATACTTTATAAACATCCGATTCAAAGATTATTACGAGGCTAATATTCAAGAAAACATCAATTCTCATTAACGGTCAAGTAACTTGTCCAAAACTCAAGTAAATAATATTCAACCTTTTACAATTACTTTATCAAGTTCCGATATAATTTAAGCATTTAAATTAGCAAGTAGGGTGCAGATATCATAAGAATCACATGATTTGTGTCCTAAACTACCCCGACATAAGCATAATTAGTAGCTACGTATAGACTCGTCACCTCGTGCGTACGTAACCCCCATAAATAAAATCATATATTAAATCAATTTACCTTTGTGGTTAATTACCTCGTCTCAAAGATTACTTTCCTTTCCACAATTGTGCTTTAAACCCTCAATCCGATGCCAAACGACTCGAAACTAGTCAAATATTATATAAAATAGTCAATACATGTTCAAAAATTCATACCCTAACTATTAGAGTGATTACCCAATCCCAATTGAAGAGTTCCTAAAATTCATCGCCGGGCTTATATTCCTGGATTCCAAAAATTTTCGAAGAAAGCTTGTTGGCCGAAGTAAAGTTTAATTTTGAAGACTGACAAATGAATTCAGGATGAACCAGGTCCATCACTCTGGTACACAAAAACGGGCAGATTCGAGCATCTGGGTTGCACGTGAAAGAGATAATCTTAACTTGGTGTATTTAATATCTCCTGGTCGAAAAGGTTGCATAATTGATAAGGAGAGGGAGTCCTTAATCAAAGAGAACACTATCCAAGTTAGGGAAGGAGTTAGAAGTTGAAATCAACTAGAAGTCTTCCACCAGGGAAGAGTTGCATCAGAACTCTAATTATTTCTTCATCTACTAACTTTATAAATTGCATGATATTCTCACATTAAAGGTGTTGCACAAAAATACAAAAGTTAAACGTGAATTGAGAGCAAAATAACAAGGTTTTTTGCAAGCAGTTCATTTGTGATTCAAGTGAACAAACCCGAAGCCACATGAACCAGATTGAAGAACCACCTCCATAAAGAGTTTTATGTGTCTTTCTTTATTTCCATTTCAATTGTAGTAGGTGTTTTCATATTATACCTTTTAGCTTTCATAGAAGCAATTGTATTAGGTACCTAGAGTGTTCAAGTTAGAGTTAACTTAAAGTTGTTGCAACAGTTAGAGGCTGGTTGCCACAATGGGATTAGAGGTAATCCTTAGGTTTACAAAGAGTTTTGTAAATGCTGTTTTGGATCAGTGATTTAGTGAAGTGTTGGGGAAAATCCTACTGAGTAGTAGGTCATGATTTTTTTTTCACCTTTTGAGCTGGGTATTTTCCACCTAAAATCTTTGTGTTCTTTACTTTCTGTATTTATTATTCCGCAACAGTAGTAGTTGGAACACATAGAAGAACCAGGTCCTTCATAAGCAGTTTACGCAAAAAATTAGGTACCACACAAATCACTCCCCCACTCTTTTGTGGTATTGAAATTTAGAACATCAATTGGTATCAGAGCGGGTTATCCCTGAAGAGGTTAACACCTTAGGAAAATATCAAAATGAGTGCACCACCTGAAAACTGGGAAGGGCAATCCATTGATTGGCCTCCACTCTTTAATGGCCACTATTACTCTTGGAGGGAAAACAGAATGAGATATCACATTATCAGAGAAGACTATGAGCTATGGGACATTGTTACTGATGGTCCCCTGGCTACCATGAAAAAAACTGCTAAAGGAGTAAAAGTGCGAAAAATAAGAGCTGACTGCACTCCTGAGGATTTGAAGAAATAGGAAAAGAATGCTAAAGCTAAGAGATGGCTTGTGTGTGGACTTGATCCAGACGAGTACAGTACAATTCAAAGCTGTACCATTGCTAAGGAAATCTGGGACACTTTGCAAGTGGCTCATGAAGGAACACTTCAAGTGAATTGGTCTAGAGGAACTCTGCTATATTCTTAATGTGATAATTTCACCATAAAGGAAGGAGAAACCATCCAAGATATGTATACAAGTTTCACCATACTAACAAATAAACTTAAGTCTCCTGGAAGGGTTATTCTTGAAGAAGACAAAGTTGAGAAGATTTTGACAAGGGTTCTGCCAATCTCTTGGGAAAACAAAATTACTACTATTCAGGAATCAAAGAACATTTCCACTCTTAAGTTGGATTAGCTAATTGGAAATCTCACTGCCTATGTACTTAGAAGGCAAACCATGGAGATGGATGCTCCCAAGAAGGAAAGGAGTCTGGCATTCAGAATCACTGAAGGTGCTGATCTAGAGAAGGATGAAATGAGCGTGATCACAAAGGACTTTAAGAAGTACCTAATAAGAGGAAATGGTCCTTCAAGAAGTGGAAGCTACAGTAAACCAAGGGTTCCTAAAAAACAAACCTTTGAGGATTGTTACAAGTGTGGGAAGATTGATCACCATATAAAAAACTACCTTCAATGGGAAATTGAATGGAAAAAGGAAAGAGCTGAACGAAGGAACAGGAAGAAGGAACATGTTCAACCAAAGAAGAATAACGTATCAGCAAAGGCTATGGTTGCTACTTAAGAAGAAAGCTCAGACAAGGACTCAGAGGGTGAAGATGGAGATGAACAGACACTTATGGAAATTGGAGAATTCGATGAGGAATCTGAGGTAAGTATAATTCATCTATAAGACAAGATTAATCTTTTGTCTAAAGAAAGGTTATCTGAGTTATTTCTAGATTTCATTAATGAATTTGAGGTTATAAACAATGAAAAGGAACAGTTGTTGTAAGGAATGTGTGATTCTGAAAGCTAAGTGCAAAAACCTATAACTTAGTGCTAGTGAAAGCAATAGTAAAAATGCTGAGATGAAGAACCAGGTTCTTAAACTTGACACCACTGTCCTAGAGCTTAGATCTAAAAATCTAAAACTAAAATTAGGAACAGGTAAAAAGAAAGCTGATCAGACACAACCCACTTTAGAAGAAAATCTAGAAAAAATGAAAGATGAGTTGTACAAAAGAGATGAGCAAATAAGAGTCCTAAAAGAAGATCTAGGCAAGGTGAAGCATGAACTAGATAGAACTTGCAAATGGAATAAGTCCTCTGATGCACTATCATGGCTAAAAGAGCACCACAGTAGCAACAAGAGAGGACTTGGCTATGAGAACCCAACACATAAGTGGGATCCCAAAAGCAAGTACCTCACACTTCCTGAGAACATAATTTGCATAAACTGAGGTAAAACTAGTCACTATAAATCTGAATGTATTGCAAAAGAAAAGGCTAGTCAAAAGAATAAATAATTTATTCAAGGGTAAAATAGGCTACCAGGTTGGGCTAAAAAGAATCCGATTCACTCTTTTGCCTATAAAAATGGACCTACACTAGTTTGGGTTGCTAAGACTAACCCTTGATTTTCTTTTGCGGGTCCAAGTAAGGGATAGTGGCTGCTCAGAGCATATAGCAGTAAGCAAGAACTAATTCCTTTCACTTGAGGACCTCAAAGGAGGTAATGTATCCTTTTGAAATGGGAAGAAAGGTAGATCAATGGGGTTGGAAAGGTAGGTAATACTGACTCTCACTCTATTGAGAATGTCTACTTGATAGATGGCCAAAAGTACACTCTAATCAATGTATTACAATTATGTGATAGAGGGAACTTGATAGCATTCACCTCTATCAAATGTTTTGTGATTAATCTTACCACTAACAAGACTGATTTATAGAAAAAAGGAGTAAACAATACATACATTATAGATTTGTCCACACTTTCAGAAAATGAACTCACTTGCTTAAGTGTGTTGGACAATGATCCCCTCATTTGGCACAAGAGACTTGGACATGCAAGTCTGAGTCAGCTCAATAAATTAGTCTCTAAGGGCCTAGTGATAGGGATTCCTAATATCAAGTTCAAGGAAGACAAAGTTTGTGAGGCTTGTGCAAGGGGGAAGCAGGTAAGATTCTCTTTTAAATGCAAGAAAGTGGTAAGCACTGCCAGAACGATGGAACTGGTTCATCCGGGCCTCTGTGGTCCAATGAAAACATTTAGCAAAGGTGGTAAAAGATATGTGATGGTGCTTGTTGATGATTACTCTAGGTTTACATGGACATTATTTTTAACATCTAAAGATGAAGCATTTGACATGTTTACGTCTTTTGTAAGATAAACTCAGAAACAACTAGTTAATCAACTTGCATCAATTAGGTCTGATCATGGAACTAAATTTGAAAATGCTAAGTTTGTTGTATTTTAGCATGCTACATTATAAATAGTTGCATGACTAGACCTCTTATTAAGAAGATTCCCTATGAGTCACTTAAAGGGAGAAAACTAAATATATCCCATCTTTGGGTATTTAGATGCAAGTGCTTTGTGCAAAATAATAGCAAAGACTCTCTAGGTATGTATGATCCCAAACATAACGAGGGAGTATTCATGGTATATTCTTCACATAGTAAAGCTTATAAGATATATAGTAAAAGAACTATATGTGTTAAAAAATGTACATGTTATTAAAAAAAACTAACATTCTTTCTGAGAGGCAGGAGCACGATAATGAAGAGCTTGGGCTGATAAGAAACTTCAATGGTGAAATCACAGTCCAGCCTGAAGATGCATCACAAGAAGGAACATGTGATGGAATAGGTCCTTCCACCAAGGGCAACATGATAGGGGGAACTGACTAGAGGAACTGATCCTCAAACCTCGAGGGAACCTGTCCATGAACCTATTCATCAGTAACAGAACTAGGACGGAACATCCAAAGAAATTAACACTCCTATTGCAACATCTACGAAATTGGATATAGATGAACCTGGTTCATCTATTGATTAGATGTTGTATAGGGGAATGATTGGTTCTCTTTTATATCTCACTACTCGCAGACCTAGCATTGTGTGCAGTGTAGGTCTTGTGCTTGATTTCAGGCAAATCCAAAGGAGCCCCAGTTGACTAATGTAAAGAGAATATTGAGAAACTTGAAAGGCACCAGTGACCTTTGCCTTTGGAATCCAAAAGGTAGTAATTTTAACCTAGTGGGATATGCTGACGCTGATTATGCAGGTTTCCTAGTTGATAGGAAGAGCACCTCATTCCTTGGTTCATGTCTTGTGTGATGGGCTACTAAAAAGCAAAATTTAGTGGCCTTATCTACTGCTGAATCTGAGTATGTTGCTGCTGCTTCATAATTGTACTCAATTGTTGTGGATCAAGCAGTTGTTGATGGATTTTGGTATTGAAGTTGGTCGCATACCTCTTTTCTTTAATAGAACCAGTGGTATTAGTATGACTAATAATCCGATTCATCATAAGAGAACTAAGCACATAGATATTAGCCACTATTTTTTAGGACAACTATGAGAAAGATTTGATCACTATGGAGTTTTGTGCTACTGACAAGGTAAATGCTAACATCTTTCACAAAATACTTAAGTAGAGATCACTTTGAGAGGAACAGGTTGGATTTAGGGATGATTAAGATCACCTAAAATGACCAGTTCAAGGTTAAACGAAAAAATATGAAAGAAAAAATTTGGTTAGAAAGTCTGTAAATTTTGTATAATTAGATTAAATCTTGCCCAGTCTCATACTTTACATAGTATACTCTTGTGCCATGTGTTAAAATGACGCATTAATCTCTAATGATATTTTTTCTATTTCGAAAAATTTAGACTCACACAAGAGAATCATCAGTGAAGAAGCTGGTTTATCAAAGGTAACATGGAATATTTTTTACACTCTGCGTAATTTGAAATAACTATATTTGGATCATGAGTAGAGTCCTACCAAATACCAAAATCCTTTTGTACTTATCCATTACAAGTGAATCAGTCCCGTTCAAAAGAGTACCAACTGAATGGAAGTACCTAGATTCTCAAGGGATACACTCCAACGTCTCTTCAAAACTGAATTTTAGTTTGATTAAACTTCTAAGAGTCTGAAAAACTATTGTTACGCAATCAATTATTCCCCTGTATATTGATTATTTTTAGTGTATTCCTTACCTTATCTGGCCTTCAAAAACTCTCATTCTTCTTTCATCTTCTAGACACAATCTAATTCTCTTCTTTCCCATACCCTAGCGTAGATATGTCAAACACCTCTGAAAATCCTTTGTCACCACCACAGGAAACCATTTTGCACACCTTCTACCACTGCTTCAACCACACCAATCCTTAAGAAAAGAATAGAAAAGATGATGGGTCGTAAGATTTCCGCTGAAGGAGAGGAGATCAAGAAAATAAACAAGCAATTGCAAGCAAGTAGGGAAGAAGAATCCTAGAAATCTGAAGATTCATTTAAATCTCTACTTAGGGGGGAAGAAAGTAGGTCTTCCAAAACTGTACAGATATCCTCTGATTCTAAAGTCTCTTGAGACAATTTCTAAAGTTGCTGCAAATTTCGAGAATTTTTTGGCCCAAGTAATGGTTAGTTTTGAAAACTGACAAAGGAACTCAGGATGAACCATGTCCGTCACTCAGGTACATAAAACCAGGCAGATTTGAGCATCTGGGTTGCACGTGAAAGAGATAAGCTTAACTTGGTGTATTTAATTTCTCCTGATCGAAAAGGTTGCATAATTGATAAGGATAAGGAGTCCTTAATCAAAGAGAACACTATCCAAGATAGGGAATGAGTTAGATGTTAAAATCAACTAGAACTCTTCCACCAAGGAAGAGTTGCATCAGAACTCTAATTATTTCTTCATCTACTAACTCTATAAGTTGCAGGATGTTCTCACATTAAAAATGTTGCACAAAAACGTAGAATTAAATGTGAGTTGAGAGAAAAATAGCAAGGCTTTTTGCAAGCAGTTCGTGTGATTCAACTGTGCAAACCTGAAGCTACATGAACCAGATTGAAGAACCACCTCCATAAAGAGTTTTATGTGTCTTTCTTTATTTCTAGTTCAATTGTAGTAGGTGTTTTCATATTGTACCTTTCAGCTTTCATAGAAGAAATTGTATTGTGTACCTAGAATGTTCAAGTTAGAGTTATCTTGAAGTTGTCGTAACAGTTAGAGGTTGGTTGCTACAACAGGATTAGAGGTAATCCTTAGATTTACAAAGAGTTTTGTAAATGCTATTTTGGCTGAGTGATTTAGTGAATTGTTGGGGAAAATCCTACTGAGTAGTAGGCCGTGGTTTTTTTTCACCTTTTGAGCCATGTGTTTTTCACGTAAAATCTCTGTGTTCTTTATTTTTTATATTTATTATTCCGCAACAGTAGAAGTTGGAACACATAGAAGAACCAAGTCCTTCATAAGCAGTTTAAGCGAAAAATTGGATACCACACAAATCACTGCCTCTCTTGTGCGGTATTGACGATTAGAACATCAAAGTTGTTATACATAGCCACACAAACTCAAATATAAAATTTTCACCCAATTCCATAATAATTTTCGTTGTTAAATTCCATTTTTATCAAAATCATGGTTTTCCTCTAAAATCCCACAAATCCCAGCATTTTCCATGTTAAATTTGCTTATGTTCGTGTATTTAGCTACAGAATAAAAAGAGATCACTTACCTCTTGATGTTGATGAAACCCTTCTCAGAAATGCTCTCAAAATCGTCCAAGACCAAGTGGGAAATGAGGGAAATAAAGCTAAGTCACACATTAAAAGTTGTAGCACAGGTTACAGGTGTCGCAATTGCGACACGTTGTTCACAAATGCAAAAAATCTTCGCAAATGTGAAGATGAGTCCCCACTGTGAAGGTTGTAAATGCGATAAAATATTTGCATATGCAAAGGGAGGCTGGTCGCAAAAACGACTGGAAACCTCACAAATGCGAGTCCTGCCTTGACCAAGCTTCTTCGCAATTGTGAAGCCTTTCTCGCAAATGCGAATCAATTCTCGCATTTGCGGTACTTGAGACACGAACAAAAAAACCTAGAGAAAATGAAGTCTTTTTATCCGTTCCGAACGCGTCCGAAATCCCGAGCCATCGGAGATTCACACCAAATGTCCACATAAGTCTAAAAACATAATATGAATTTTCTCGCACGATCGAAACGTTGGAAAAACATCTAAAAGAATGAATTAGACGCCAAAATGCATGAATCAAATCATGAAAACTTAAAACTTCTAAAATACATCTGCACATCCGATTTCTATCAGATCACATCCGATTGACTTCTAAGTTTACACACAAGTCCTGAATGGCATTACAGACATACTCCAACTTTCAGATCAGAATCCGAACCCAGTCAAACTTCCCAAAAACCTTCGAATTTCCAACTTTTGCCAAATGACCCTAAAATGATCTACAAACCTCTAAATCCATATTCGGTCGCGCTCTTAAGTATAGAATTACCATACGAAGATATTTCCAGGTTCATAATCCCAAATGGACATCTATAATGTAAAAATACACTGCAACCCAAACTTATAAAATTCACCAAAAATGGCAACTTTCTCGGTTAGGCGCCAAAATGCTCATAGGTCATCCAAAACCTGATCCGAATATATGCCAAAGTCCAAAATTATCCTACGAATCCATTGAAGTCGTCAAGTTCTAATTTCGAGGTTGTTTACTCAAAATATTGACTGAAGTCAAACTTAGCCTTTTTAAGGCCAACTTAAGGAATCAAGTGTTTCGATTTTAACCCGAACCTTTTCAAATCTCGAACTAACCATCCTCACAAGTCATAAAATAGTAGAAGCACATATGAGGATCTTTGTTTAAGGGAACCGGAATCTAGAAAGAAATGACAAGTCGAGTTATTACAAGTTTACCTTAGGGTTTGATGGATATGGTATTTTGAGAAATATTTGTGGATTTAACTCTAGTTCTTGCTTGAATTCGTTTATGAAGTTTTTAATTGTTGAAACATTATTCACCGGTCTATTTAATTGAAAGGGAAATTTTTTGTGATTATCTTTTTATTATTTTGTTTGATTTAACAAAAATGTCCAATAATATCCCTAAACTATGGTATATAGCTCACACTTTTGTCCTCCGTTAGTAAACTGGGCCAAAAATATCCTCCCAGTTAGCAAAATGTGCCACTAATGCCTTCAACCTAACGGACATGACATTAATCTTACATGCATCCACATAAGATATGACATGACAGCCACATAAGTTATGACATGGTAGCCACATAAGCAGGGCCACATAAACCCACTTCGAATCCAAATAAGTGGACCTAAAAAATGAGAAGGCATAACCCCATTTCCAAACAAAAAACCCAAGTTCTTCGGTGACCGTTCTTCCACGACGATTTGAGAGTTGAGTTAGCTGTATAGTTGCAGTGTTGTTTGGTGATAGTTTGCTGTATATTTGGCTGGACAATGCTGTTTGATGATAACAAATTGTGGTTACTCTCTATTTTAGTAAGTAAAAACTGATTGTGAATACTTTGACCTACTTAATTAAGCACAGGCTAATCGGATAAAATATATATTATACAACTTTCTCTCTTTTCTTTTCCCAAAGTAGAAAGTGACAATGTTACTGCTGCTCTTCAAGAAGATTATATTAGGTAGAGAGAATAGCTATCTGGCTGCCATGTCACAGCTTATGTGGTTGCCATGTATAATTAAAATGCTGATATAAAAGCTTGTGTGGAGGGCCATTAAGTTGAATGCATTAGTGACTCATTTTGTCAACGGGGAGGATATTTTTGGCCCAATTTATTAACAGAGGATAAAAGTGAGCCGTATGCCATAGCTTAGGGATATTATTTGTCACATCTCCTTTTTACACGGCTACCCCGAAGGGTAAAACGTATAAGGGCGTTTTTCCAATTTAAGTGACATTATTCGAAATGAGATTATTTATTTATTCAGAGTCGCCACTTGGGATAGGTTTGGATTTTGGTGTCCCAAGCCACCGGTTTATTTTAAATCCCAAATCAAGCAAATTTTGACTTTCCTTTTGAAGTCTGCGAACCAGACATTCTAGGTAAGAAATTCTGTTAACCCGAGGGAAGGTGTTAGGTGTTATCGATTGTCCGTGTTCAAATCAACGAGAAACTGGAAACCAGTAAGAAGAAGAGACACAAAAACAGAATGTATGTAACGTTAAAAAAAATATCACAGAAATGAAGAAATCCGAGACCACAGAATTCACTGTGTGTCCTTAAGGAATTTAACCCCCTCACTGTACCCGAGGTTGTGGATTATTTCCTCCCAGGATATAACGGATATACCTGTCGTAGGAGTGGCGGTACATCAAACGCCTACGACTTCGACGAACTCAAATTCGGGAACGAAATCACACTATGACTCGATATGTTTCAGTTTGCAGAAAAGAATGCAGAATTTTTAATACACTCAAAAATGAGGCATTGCCTCAGTTTATATAGCCTCGAATTGTGACTGTTCGGAAAGGCTTGGTGCCTGTTCGGGAAAGGCCATGCCTTTTTCCTGAAAAATAAGAACGTTGGGAAGTTTACAGTTAACAAATTAATATTTTTCCCGCGGGAATTAAAAATAATTTCAGAAAATGAAGATTGAATTTTAAATAAATTTGGTCCAAAAAGATTATCAATCAATCAGATCATTTGACCAAATCCAAATCCAAATCCAAAGCCGAAGCCGAGCCGAGCGACGACGACGGCGCGAGGGGAGTCCCTCTTCTTAACCCTTTAAGAGCTAGAAGAAGTGCTTTCTAATATAAGCACATAACTTTCCCTTTCTACCACCAATGTGGTACAAAGCTCCTTTTCAAAGGAACTTTGCTTTGAAACTTCATTTTCCTTCTAT
Source organism: Nicotiana benthamiana (assembly GCA_034376525.1). Taxonomy (NCBI): domain Eukaryota; kingdom Viridiplantae; phylum Streptophyta; class Magnoliopsida; order Solanales; family Solanaceae; genus Nicotiana; species Nicotiana benthamiana. The sequence continues at coordinate 22,392,225 of CM067324.1, read as the reverse complement.
TGTCTTCTTCCCTCCATTTCTCATTCACACCAACTTAGCTAGCTTTAATCATTAACTAGCTTTAACAATCCCCCACATGAATGGGGAATGGCTATATGATGAAAAACATGCATGACAAAAAACTGTGTGATTCGTAAGCAAGGATTAATTGCATCTGGATAAGTAGATTTCTCTTTGAACTTTCCGTAGTGAGCATATGTCGGATATACTCGGTCAATCGGTAGATTTGATATCTTTGAACCGTCGAGCTTTGGTGTATACCTAGACAACCACATGTCGCACAATTAACCCTTTAACCGTTTTTGGTTCTCATTGTTTTGTTCGTTTCAGCCATGAACACTTCCTGGTTCATAAGTGCGTAGAGAGCTGGCCTTACAGAGTTCTCCTTGAAGCGGCTTACACTTCACACTTACATAGGTGATTCCTAAATGTGTCATCCCGTAGATACACTATTTGATATACCCCGTATCAAACTTAGAAACCATTAAAAAGCCTTAATGCTTTATCCTGGTACTGAACATTGTCTCATCACGAGAATGGACCAAAAAGTTATTGTGACAATGTTGAACCGTCATCAATGACTTTGTTTGATCTCTTTGAACCTAGATCTTGGGATCTCATGTCTTCTAGGTAGAGTTACCGCCACGATGACTTGTCCTCGGCCATAGTCCCATTCCCCTCGATGATCTTTCAACCACTTCTCTAGTTAGGCCTTTAGTTAGTGGATCCGACACATTATCTCTTGACTTAACATAGTCAATTGTGATAATTCCACTAGAGAGTAGTTGTCTAACGGTATTATGTCTTCGTCGTATGTGACGAGACTTTCCGTTGTACATAACGCTCCCGGCTCTTCCTATTGCCGCTTGGCTATCGCAATGTATGCATATAGGAGCCAACGGTTTGGGCCAAAATGGAATATCTTCTAAGAAATTCTGGAGCCATTCAGCTTCTTCACCGGCTTTGTCTAGAGCTATGAACTCAGATTCCATTGTAGAGCGGGCGATACATGTCTGTTTGGATGACTTCCAAGACACTGCTCCTCCACCTATAGTAAAAACGTATCCACTTGTGGATTTAGTTTCAGTTGAACCGGTGATCCAATTTGCATCACTGTATCCTTCAATAACTGCAGGATACCTGTTATAATGCAAAACAAAGTTTTGAGTATGTTTCAAATACCCCAAAACTCGTTTCATTGCCAGCCAATGATTTTGGTCGGGATTACTCGTGTAGCGACTTAGTTTACTTATAGCACACGCAATATCAGGTCGCGTACAGTTCATAATATACATCAAACTTCCCAACACTCTGGCATAATCCAATTGAGAATGACTTTCACCTTTATTCTTTGCAAGAGCAAGGTTCATATCAATTGGCGTCTTTGCAACTTTAAAGTCCAAATACTTGAACTTTTCAAGTACTTTTTCAATATAATGAGATTGAGACAATGCTAGACCTTGAGGAGTCTTATGGATTTTAATTCCCAGAATTAAATCGGCAACTCCTAAGTCTTTCATATCAAACTTACTAGCAAGCATGCGCTTAGTAGCATTTATGTTAGCAATGTTGTTACTCATTATTAACATATCATCCACGTATAAACAAACAATGACGACGTGGTTCGGAGTGTTCTTAATGTAGACACATTTATCACATTCATTTATCTTGAATCCATTTGACAGCATCGTATGGTCAAATTTTGCATGCCACTGTTTTGGTGCTTGTTTTAGTCCATAAAGAGACTTAACAAGTCTACATACCTTCTTCTCTTTCCCTGGAACTACAAACCCTTCGGGTTGTTCCATGTAAATTTCTTCCTCCAACTCTCCATTTAAGAAGGCTGTTTTCACATCCATTTGATGGATTTCAAGACCGTACACGGCGGCTAATGCTACTAACACCCGAATAGATGTAATCCTCGTTACCGGCGAGTATGTATCAAAGTAATCAAGACCTTCTCGTTGTCTAAACCCTTTAACAACTAGTCTTGCCTTATATTTTTCAATAGTGCCATCAGCTTTCATTTTCCGTTTGAAAATCCATTTGGAACCTAAAGGTTTATTCCCTGGAGGAAGATCAACCAATTCCCAAGTATGGTTGTTCAATATGGATTCTATCTCACTATTGATTGCCTCTTTCCAAAATTGAGCTTCCGATGAAGACGTAGCTTCGTTGAACGTTCGAGGCTCATTTTCCAACAAAAATGTTAAAAATTCTGGTCCAAAGGAAGTAGTCGTCCTTTGACGTTTGCTACGTCTTGGATTTTCCTCATCAGGAATGTTTTCCTTTATTTCTTCCCGAGGTCGTTTAGATTCTTTGCTAGACGACGCACATTCCTTTTTATACGGATATATGGTTTCAAAGAAGTCAGCATTATCTGATTCAATTACCGTATTCACCTGAATGTCGGGATTTTCTGATTTGTGAACCAGAAATCTATATGCCTTACTATTTGTGGCATATCCTATGAAAACACAATCAACGGTTTTAGGTCCTATTTTTACCCTTTTGGGTTTAGGAACTTGCACCTTGGCCAAACACCCCCACACTTTGAAGTATTCCAAATTGGGCTTCCTTCCTTTCCACTTTTCGTATGGAATAGATTTTGTTTTGCTATGGGGCACTCGATTGAGTATTCGGCTAGCTGTTAGAATGGCTTCCCCCCACAAGTTCTGGGGTAAACCAGAACTTATTAACAGGGCATTCATCTGCAATTCCGTTTGATTGTGGCGAGTAAGGAGCAGTTGTTTGATGAATAATGCCATATTCCAAACATATTTGTTCAAAAGGAGATTCATATTCACCGCCCCTATCACTCCTTATCATTTTAATCTTTTTGTTAAGTTGAGTCTCAACTTCAGTTTTGTATTGCCTGAACGCTTCAATTGCTTCATCTTTACTATTAAGTAAATAAACGTAGCAATACCGCGTACTATCGTCAATAAAAGTTATGAAATACTTCTTTCCACCGCGAGATGGAATTGACTTCATGTCACAAATATCTGTATGGATTAAGTCTAAAGGACTTGAATTCCTTTCAACTGACTTATAAGGATGTTTAGCATACTTAGATTCAACACAGATTTGACATTTTGATTGATTGCATTCAAACTTAGGCAATACTTCCAAACTAATCATTTTTCGCAAGGTTCTATAATTGACATGTCCTAAACATGAATGCCATAAATCATTTGACTCAAGCAAGTAAGACGAAGCAGAAACTTTATTATTATTAGCAACAACCATTACATTCAGTTTGAAAAGGCCCTCTGTGAGGTAGCCTTTTCCTATGTACATTTCGTTCTTACTTATTACAACCTTGTCAGAAACATAAACACATTTAAAACCGTTCTTCACTAGAAGTCCGGTAGATACAAGATTTTTCCTAATTTCAGGAACATGACAGACGTTGTTAAGAGTCACCACCTTGCCAGAGGTCATCTTTAGCAGTATCTTTCCATAACCTTCAATCTTGGCTGTTGCAGAATTTCCCATATATATTGTTTCGTCGGGCCCGGCGGGAGCATATGAAGCAAAGGCTTCTCTAACAACACAAATGTGGCGAGTGGCGCCAGAGTCAATCCACCACTCTTTCGGACTTCCCACTAGGTTGCACTCGGACAACATAGCGCACAAGTCATCAACCTCCTCGTTTGTTTCAACCATATTAGCCTGACCCTTCTTCTTTTCCTTTTTCGGAGCACGACAGTCTGCAGCTTTGTGTCCGATTTTTCCACAATTATGGCAGTTTCCCTTGAATTTCTTCTTGTTGGGATAGTTCCTTGGTCCCGATGCCTTTTTCCTCTTTTTCATATTAGTTGGGGCAGTTTCAACTATATGTGCTCCCCCTATGGTTGATCTCCCATTTGCCTTTTTCTCCGTTGCCTTGTTATCTTCCTCGATTCTCAACCGGACGATGAGATCTTCCAATGTCATCTCCTTTCGCTTATGTTTCAAGTAATTTTTGAAGTCCTTCCATGAAGGAGGCAACTTCTCTATCACTGCCGCAACTTGAAACGCCCCACTAATCACCAAACCTACAACAAACAACATGTAAGTGACGGGGCACTGAATACTTTTGACAAAGGCATTAATTAAATTTATACCTTCAGCGAGGAGATCATGGATGATAACCTGCAACTCTTGAACTTGAGTGACAACAGACTTGCCATCTACCATTTTGTAATCCAAAAACTTGGCAGCGATAAACTTCTTTAAGCCAGCATCTTCTGTTTTATATTTCTTTTCCAACGCATCCCATAGTTCTTTTGATGTTCCCACATTACTATAGACGTTGTAAAGATCATCCTCCAGTCCGCTAAGAATGTAATTCTTGCACAAAAAATCTGAGTGCTTCCACGCCTCAATTACAACAAATCGTTCATTTTCAGGTGTTGATTCCGGCGGAACCGGAATATCCTCCTTAATAAACTTTTGAAGGCTTAAAGTAGTTAGATAGAAGAACATCTTTTGTTGCCATCGTTTGAAATCAATCCCGGTGAATTTTCCGGGCTTCTCTGCCGGAGCCGGTGCTGGTGCAGTACGACTGGAGGACGCAGCATTGCTCGTAGAACCAACCACGGGGGCTGGTGTGGCAGTAACAGTAGCAGTAGCATTCAAATTTGGAGTTTGGTCTCCCATTTCTGTCGTAGGAAATAACAGACACTTTAATAATCGGTGAAGATTTTATTTCTTCAAACCGAATCAAATTTACACAAACAGAATTAAAACAAACTTCAAATAGAATGTAATAAACTGTATGTAGTATACTTGATGAAGTTTTTATATCTTCAAATCAAGTACCCAAATGAGTAGAAAGTTCTGAAAACTTTAATCTCAACCGGAGTAGAAAATCCGAAGATTTAGTCTCCAAACAACATACAAGTTCGTTACATGCAAACAACAAAATTACAAGTTTCTTTTATTTTCTGGACAGTCACAATTTTATGTTAGGAAAAACTGTATGTAGTTTTTTTCTGTACTGTTGTATCGTTCTGTAACGTTTTAATCAACAGCAGATGAACACGGAAATAATAAATTAAATTCCTTAAGCTTGTTATCGATTGTCCGTGTTCAAATCAACGAGAAATTGGAAACCAGTAAGAAGAAGAGACACAAAAACAGAATGTATGTAACGTTAAAAAAAAAATATCACAGAAATGAAGAAATCCGAGACCACAGAATTCACTGTGTGTCCTTAAGGAATTTAACCCCCTCACTGTACCCGAGGTTGTGGATTATTTCCTCCCAGGATATAACGGATATACCTGTCGTAGGAGTGGCGATACCTCAAACGCCTACGACTTCGACGAACCCAAATTCGGGAACGAAATCACACTATGACTCGATATGTTTCAGTTTGTAGAAAAGAATGCAGAATTTTTAATACACTCAAAAATGAGGCATTGCCTCAGTTTATATAGCCTCGAATTGTGACTGTTCGGAAAGGCTTGGTGCCTGTTCGGGAAAGGCCATGCCTTTTTCCTGAAAAATAAGAACGTTGGGAAGTTTACAGTTAACAAATTAATATTTTTCCCGCGGGAATTAAAAATAATTTCAGAAAATGAAGATTGAATTTTAAATAAATTTGGTCCAAAAAGATTATCAATCAAATCATTTGACCAAATCCAAATCCAAAGCCGAAGCCGAGCCGAGCGACGACGACGGCGCGAGGGGAGTCCCTCTTCTTAACCCTTTAAGAGCTAGAAGAAGTGCTTTCTAATATAAGCACATAACTTTCCCTTTCTACCACCAATGTGGTACAAAGCTCCTTTTCAAAGGAACTTTGCTTTGAAACTTCATTTTCCTTCTATTGTCTTCTTCCCTCCATTTCTCATTCACACCAACTTAGCTAGCTTTAATCATTAACTAGCTTTAACATTAGGCACCCCCGGATTCTGTGGTTCTAGCACGGTCGCTTAAACTATTACAATTAGCTATAATTCAAATTTTTATACATGTCAATCCTATAGTGCATTTTAAAACATCTTTACTGCTTTTAATATTTTTAAAGAAAATTACAATGTCATTAGAACATGCCGCGAACCACGTCACATAAATGCACCCAAGGTTTTTGGACATATTTCAACTTTATTGGGATTTGGATTTGAGTCACATGAAATGCACACTCGAATTTAGGGATGTACTTTTAAATTACGCACCTAAAGCAACTACGTATTATCAACTTTGTGAGGGCCATGGAAATTCAACTAAATGGCACGCCTCGAATTCTAAAGGAAAGACATTCAACTAAAAGCCCAATACATTAAAGCTTATTCCGGTCCAAATCCTTTTATAACTAGCCTATTTAAATGTAGTCGGCCTAAATATGTTCCTAATAGACAATAAAAATAAAAAAAACAAATTGGAACTAAACAAATCAACGAAATATTATGGAGATCGGAAAAAGCTAACAATGAGAGCAACTAACAATAGCGGAGATTGGAACTTAACTCCAATGCCAAAATATTTACTCCTTGATTTTGAATGTAGAAAATTTGGTATAAAAATTTATGTATGTAATTACTAATTATTACTCTTTGCATTCCAAATTTTGCGAGAAGAATTTATTTTTGGAACCTAAAATATTTTAAACTTTGGCTGCTATCTTGATTTCGGAATCCACCCATCCAAATTAATGTTCACATTTAATTAGCAAGGTGGAATTTAGTAATATTATATTCAGATGAATAATATGGGATCTACTTCTTTAGAATTCCATTTTCCCACAGTATATTTCCAATTAATCGTCATCACTGTACGATATTCTCTTTCTTTATATCTTTCATTTTCTTTCATTTTATTAACAACAACTAAATAATGAAAAATCATGTAAAACTAGAAAAAATCAGATGCCAAGAATCAAACAACCAAATATAAGCTCATATAGAAATTTATCACTAAGTAAACACATATAAAACGAGATTAGACAGGATCCACTAGATTCAAGGAAAAAAAAAGGTGAGATTGACCTCAAGTAATTACAGTAGCGTAACAGGAGCCGATAAACAGCAGCAACATGAAATTATTCCATGAACCTCGAACCTCGAACGACACCTTCGATCCCGACCTTGATAAGCCCGAGCAGAAAATAGTGAATAATTATCTCAAAAGGAATATCTCACCAGCAAATTCGAAAATCCGCAGCAGCAGACTTGATGCTTGTTTAACGGAGGTTTACATGATAGTGGGAGGAATGATAGTTACCAATTTTTGTTCAAGGTGGTGCGACTGGATTTTTATGAGTTTAATTAGTTTTGGTTGGATGGTGTTTGTTTAATTATGAGCTTTTATGGAGGAGCTAGATTGAGATCAGAAAACGTAAATATGAGATTTCCTAGGTTGATGAAGGGGCGTTCAAGGTTTTTGGTTTTCAAAAACAGAAGAATAAGAAGAAGTTAGAGGCGTGAGGTTTATCTGCTTATGAGAAACGGCAAATTATTGTTTAATAGATTGCCCCTTTTATGTGTTTGTGTAGATAGTATTATATAGGGTAGGGATTAGGTTAGGGGTATGGGCCTATAGATTATGGGTTAGGGAATAGGCTTGGGTTATGTGGGTTTGTGTAGGAAAATTATGATTTGGGCTAGTTTGTTTTAAAAATGGGCCAATTTCTTAAATTAAAATCCCATTGCAATTAAATCATTTTTCTCTTTTCTTTTCTTTTTGTTTTTTTAATTATAGATCATGAAAACTTAAAATTTCTAAATTAATCTAAGTTTTGTAGAAATTAAAACTTCTTTATTTATTGTTTTTATAAATATGTAAAAATGACAATTTTTAGAATTTTTCTATGATTTAAAAAAATGTTAGAAATGCATGAAATGCAAATAAACAAAGAATGATTCCTAAAATTAATAAAAAATATTTTTGGTCTATTTTTTAGGAGTTATTCTCATGTAGGAAAAAAATTACGTGCTCACAACTGCCCCTCTTTGCTCGGAAACACGAAGAGTTTTCGTGTAAAGATAAAGTGAGCATATACGAGCAATTTTGCGAGTTTGAATACTCCATGGGAAGAATTTTTTAAAAGAATTGACCGCACCCTGCTTCTGAGGTTGCTTACATATCCTTGTCTATAAAGGAATCAGGTCATTGTAGTTCGGGAAGTGAGTGAGATGATGGAGTATACCGAGGTGAAGATCCGGTCGAGGTACCATCGAGGTTCCGGTCCACGATCCCGTTTATTACATGAAAACTAAAAAGACTAACTAAGTCTATGAGCTACGAGTTACAAGATTCATATCTATGAATCTTTGAGGCTTGATCTTGAGTCTTGGCTAGGTCCTGCTGTTAACTCCGATCTGAATCTTGATGCTCGTTAGTTCTTCAGCTTTGGATCAAAGCGGGACATGCGAAACTTGTGATTTTGAATCAAATTTGAGTAGTCTGCATCCTTTCTTCTTTTAACATTCTGAGTTTGCTTCTTTTTGTTCTTTTCTTCTTTTCCTTTATTCTGGATTGAGACTCACGCATTCGATTATCTCGAATTCTGTGCCTTGAGGTAAAACCTACTTGGACACCAAAACAAACAAAATGAACGAAATTTTCTGCCCTAGTTTTCAGTGGGAAAATTTCGTGAGTTATTTGCAACACAAATCTAAGCTATTTGTTTATTGAAAACGATAAAAGTCGGGATTGTGTATCCTTTGGAAAGATTGCCAGGTTATGCTGGGAAGGAGAAAAGGTCCCTGCTGGGGATAAGAGAAGGATCCAGGGGTTATGCCGGAATAAGAATAAAGGTTTCCTGCTGGGGATTAAAGGAAAAGGCCACGAGTTATGCCAGGATTAAATGAAAAACGATTTCTGGGTTATGCCAGGGAGATCCGCGAGTTATGCCGGATGAATGAAAAAGGTTCCTGGGTTATGCTAGGGAAATTCGCGGGTTATGCCAGGATGAGGAAAAAGATCCCCAGGTTATGCTGGGGAGAAAAAGGGAAAATGATCCTCAGGTTATGATGGGGAGAAAAGGGAAAATGATCCTCGGCTTATGCCGGGATAAGAGAAAAAGGGGTCCTCGAGTTATGCCAAGGAGAAAAGGAAAAAAGTTCTCGAATTATGCCAGGGAGGAGGAAAAGGGGTCTACTGGGGATAGAAAGAAAATGATCCTTGGGTTATGCCGGGGAAGAAAAGAAAAAGACCCTCAGATTATGCAGGGGATAAAAGGAAAATGACCCTCGGGTTATGCCGGGGGAAAGAAGAGACCCTCAGGTTATGCCGGGAGAAAAAGGAAAGATGATCCTCTGGATATGCCGAGGAGGTCCACGGGTTATGCCGGGATAAAAGGGAAAAGGCCTTATGCTATCATGATTTTGATTTTTTTTGAATTATCCTAGGAGAAAATTCGTCAGACTAGGTTTTCTATCTTAGGAGAAGGATTCATCAGACTAAGATTTTGATCATAGGAGAAAGTTCAACAGACTTGATCTTTTTTTAGGAGAATGTTTCACCAGACTAAGACTTTGATCCTAAGAGAAAGTTCATCAGACTAGGTCTTCTATCTTAGGAGAAAAATTCATCAAACTAAGATTCTGATCCTAGGAGAGAGCTCATCAGACTAGGTCACTTCTTTATTTTTTTTTGTATCTTAGGAAAAAGATTCATCAGACTAAGACTTTGATCCTAGGAGAAAGTTCATCAGACTAGGTCTTCTATCTTAGTAGAAAAATTCATCATACTAAGATTTTGATCCTAGGAGAAAGTTCATCAGACTAGATATTCTATCTTAGGAGAAAGATTCATCAGACTAAGACTTTGATCCTAGGAGAAAGCTCATCAAACTAGGTCACTTCTTTTTTTTTTTTGTTTTTTTTTTATATCTTAGGAGAAAGATTCATCAGACTAAGATTTTGATCCTGGGAGAAAATTCATCAGACTAAGTCTTTTTTGTTTTTGGTATCTTAGGAGAAAGATTCATCAGACTAAGATTTTGATCCTAGGAGAAAGTTCATCAGGCTGGGTCATTTTTTGGTATCTTAGGAGAAAGATTCGTCAGACTAAGATTTTGATCCTAGGAGAAAGTTCATCAGACTAGGTCTTCTACCTTGGGAGAAAGATTCATCAGACTAAAATTTTTATTGGGAGGAAAATCCATCAGACTAGGACTTTTTATTCTAGGAGGAAAAAATGCGAAGATAAATGGCAAGATTTTATGCCCATGCACACAAATAAATACCAAGTTTTGAGAAACGTACCTTTGTCGGGTCTACTCTTCTTCTCTTTTTTTTGTTGTTTTTGTTTTTTTTTTCTTTTTTTTTGAACCACTTTCCTTGAACTGGTTTGTTCATGCTGCAAACAAAGAACAATTTGTCAATTTTGAAAACGGTGGTCGGTTTGTGGCCTTGAGTCTTGAACAGCTTGGCTTTTGCTCGATCAGCCTGAGTCGCTCTTAAAAGACCTTTGTTCGTTTCCAACTCTGATTGTTTCACACCCTGTACCATTTGTATTTGAGGCTCAATCAGCCCTGCCCCGATTGGAGATCTTGGCTCAGATGACCTTTTCTGATATGTTCAATGACTTTCTGCTCTTTGAGCAATTTATCTGTCAAAGAGAATCACGAGTTATCTTTGATTGCGCCAAGCAGACTGACAAGAGTCTTTTGGGGGGCCCGTGAATGAATCCTCAAGGCATGCTGACAGTAACAGCTGAGTGCGCTTGGACAAATTTAATTTGTGCAACTGAAAAGCTGGTAGCAGATTTTGAAATTTTTTCTTGCTTGTTTTGACAAGGATGGACTCAAAGAGAAGGACACAATAATGCAAAGAAACAAATATTAACAAGAAATTCCCCCTGTCGGAAGGATAGAAGGAAATTTTTTTTTCTTTTTTCTTTCAATAACTAGCCTTAATGGTCATGACACACATTTTGGATTTAATGGCCTGATCTATCAAACTAATCCAATCTTACCTTTTACCATTCTTATGATCTTTGAAGTCGGGCTTGTTCACGCCAGTCCTTTGCATCAACTTCATGCCTCACCTTCGACTAGTGGTGCCCGAGGGGTTTTCACCAGCAAGTCTCTCTCATTTATTCATCTCTGCTTACCATTGTCCTACAGTGCCCGTGAGAGTTTTTACTAATAAGACTCTCTCATTTTTCTTTTTCTTTTTCTCTATTTTTCTTTTTATTTTGCTTTTTCTTTTTCTTCCCCTTTCCTTTTTTTTTTTGCGAGCAACTTGACAGTGTTCTATGTCGCATTAAAATCGTTGCTCATTGCCTGGTTTTCTTGGCATTCTTAAAGGCACATAGGAGGTCTTTATTTGGATGGTTTTTGGATAGGGTTGAACAGAAGGGTCGGAATGAAGGGTCAAAGTGGACTTAAAATGAAGGGTTATAGACTTACAACTTTTGGAATCGACTCTTTCAAAAGTGAAATAAAATTTTTTGCCCCAGTTTCAGATACTAGGGATTTTTGATTTTTTTTTTCTTGAATTGTTATTTGGTTGGACCGAACCGTGAGGCTGCCTACGTATCTTTTTTTTTTTAAAGGAATCATGTCTACATAGTTCAAACATCTAATCTAAACTATTTTTCATCTTTCTTTCTGTTTCTCTTTTCATTTTTTTTGTTTGGCCCCAGCTTCTATTTTTGAGGTCATGGACCTTTGATAATTCTTTTCTTCTTCTTCTTCTTCTTCTTCTTTTTGATTTTTTTCTTTTCTTATAATTTTTTTATTTTTCGACTCTAAACTGATTCCAAAAGAGGGTAGTCAAAGAAAATAACATAGGCTCAAAGGGGTGACAAAGGGTATAAATTGTTTAGATAGTAGAAAAAGGACCTCCCAACCTCAATAACGCCAAACATATTATCACTTTGCAATCACAAAATTGATGAACATGCCTGTCTTCTTGGTCGCAAGACACTTTCCATTCATTAACGTCAAACTTTCCAACAATCTTCAATTTATTCTTCCTCAAGCCCGATATTCACAATGATTTGAAAGCGACCTTTACTCGACTTTAATTCCTAAGTATTTCGGCTCTTTATTCATCCTCAAAACTGTGTTATTTTGTTTTTCCAATTATCCAATTCCAGATTAAATCAGTTTCTAAGATCTGGAAAAAATTTCTGTATGCATGTCATATTATTAGTAGTAGCGCGAAAAGAACTAAGAATAGAATGGCACAAAAGGACAAACTGGATTTTATTGAATAAGGATGGAAGGGTTTGACGACTAAACAAGCAACCTAAGATCCGAGTTATAAACATAAAATACCTGGATACTAAAAATAGCAGTAAAATAGACAGACATAACTCCTACAAATAGAATAGAAAGATACAAGGGTTTGACTCAATAAAATAAATAAAACCTGGATCACAACCCTGAAATAACCCAGATAATAGAAAAAACATCAAAACAAGCTACCAAGATTCCTTCCTAAGTTAGGAGGGAATGACTTTTCAATTGCTAAGCTTGACAGTCAGCCACAAATTTGCACATCATAAATCATGATGGCCTCCTTCAATTTCAGTCGACCAGTTCTCGAGAAGATTCTCATACTCCATGTCACCAAGCATCATCCCTACAAATTGTGCATCATCATGTGCATGTAAAGGATTCTGGGTGATATTTTGAGGGTCACTGTCTTGGATCACGATCAGGTTTTCCTGTATCATCCTTTCTATTTCTCTTTTCAAATCCCTGCAACTGTTAATATTGTGCCCCTGGGCATTGGAATGGTATTCACACCTTTTGGAAGGGTCAAAGCTTCTTGCACATGGGTCCACATGATTTGGAGGAATGGGTGCAATCATATCACAATGCTTTAACTTCTCAAATAAGCTTGCATATGACTATCTTATTGGTGCAAAATTATCTTTCAACCTTTGTTCCCTTTTATACCCCTGGCTTGGATGTGGGTTATAAGGCACTTGAAAATTTTGTGGAGGCTGGAGGAAGTTTTGTGATACTCGTGCTCGCCTTCTAGGGTGATTTGGTGGCTAGAAAACATACTGAGGTGGATCAATAGAGTATGGCGGGTTCTAAGGTGGATAGTAATGCTTAGGGGAGACATGGAAAACCTGATGAGGCTGCACATACCTTCGAGGTGTTCTCTTGGGACCTCTTCTCGACCCAGTTGTCATCATGATTTCTTCATCCTTCTGATTTATGTCACTAAAATTATCAGATTCAACCTGGAGAGCTTGAGTTGCGGCTTTAAGAACTGCTTGACTTAAAATTTTGCCTGTCTTAAGACTATTCTCTACCATTTCTCCCATTTTGATTGCTTCCGAAAGGGATTTGCCAACTACGGACATCATGTTTTGAAAGTAATCTGGCTCTTGCCCTTGAATGAAGACTGTGGTTAGCTCGTGGTCATCCATGTGTGGCTTAACCCTAGCTGCTTGCTCTCTCCATCTAATGGCATATTCCCTGAACTTTCGCTTGGTTTCGTCTTCAGGTTTGAAAGGGAATTTCGGTCTGGGGCAATATCAATGTTGCATTGGAATTGTTTGACAAAGGCCCGTGCCATGTCATCCCAGACATACCAGCGAGAAGTGTCTTGATCCAAAAATAATTCGGATGCTACTCCCGTAAGGCTTTCCCCAAAATAAGCTATTAAAAATTCTTCATTTCTTCCCATATCTCTCAGCTGATTGCAATACCTTTTCAGGTGGGCGATGAGGTCTCCATATCCATCATACTTTTCAAATTTGGGAATCTTGAAACCAGGCGGCACGTGGACATCGGGGAACATACATAGATCTTTGAAGGCAACACTCTTTTGACCCGTCAACCCTTGGATATTTTTCAACCGTTGTTCTAAGCTTTTTACCCTTTGGGTTATTTCTTCCGGTACCATCTTTTGGGCGAGCTTCTCAATCTTTGCAGGAATATCAAATAGGTACGAGTGGTATTCAGGAGAGTGGGATTGCTCTTGCTTTGTAACAAATTGTGACTCATGACAAGGTTCTCCTTGACATTGACCCATACTTGACACATTTTGGTCATTTGCTGTTTCAGTATTCTATTTTTCTCAGCCACAGTGGACTCTTGGCGAACCCTCTGACCCTGGGTCTCTTGAGCCCTTGTAACAGCTTCGCTGTCAGTTATCATTTTTCCTCGACTTCTGTGCTGTCTGATTACCACAAATCGACCACCTCAACTTTCTTCACAATTCAAAATAAAAGACATGTCAGAATGGACTCAGTTAGTCCTTATTATTATCAACATTTTCACTCTTGTTTTTCTTTTTCTTACTTGTTTTCCATTTTATTTCCATGGTTGATCAAACCTGATGTGGGTTGCCTACGTATCATGATGCCGCATGAATCAGATCTTGCGTAGTTCGAGAAGATTAGGAATAGAGGAAATAAACTAAATTTATGTTTTTCTAGATTTCGAATTTTTCTGTTTTTTTTTCACTTTTGTTTTTGAAAAGAAAGACCTATAAAGAAGAAAGAGAATATTTCTTATTTGGTTTTTCTCCAGCACTTTTGCCAAGAAAGGCTTCTAAAGAAGAAAGATTTTTCTTTTTTGTTTGTTTTTGCATTTCGACTTTTTATTGTTTTTACTTTTAGAATTTCGAAAGAAAAACTTCTAAAAAAGAAAGAATATATTTTTGCATTTATGGATTTTTATTCTAAAGTTAGGAAAAAAGTACTTCTAAAGAAAAAGAAGATATTTTGAATCTTGAATTTTCTTTTCAATTTTCGAAAGAAGAAATAAATATTTTTGAAATTTTGAAAGAAGTACTTTTAAAGAAGAAAGAAAAATATTTTTGGATTTTAGATTTTTTCTGAAATTTTGAAGGAAATACTTCTAATTAAAATGGGAGATATTTTTTTGAATTTTGAATTTTCTTATGAATTTTTGAAAGAATAATGAAAATATTTTTTTAGGGATTTCGGGAAAAATTAGAAGCAAAATATTTTTTTTTGGATTTTTGAAAATGGTGTCTCAAAGAATAATTTTTTTTTTGAATTATTGAAAATTGAGGTTCTTAAAAAATCTTTTTTAAAGAAATAAAAGAAAATATTTTTGGATTTCTGGTTTGTTTTTTTAGAAATGGAGTAAATATAAAAACTCCTTTTTTGAATTTTTGAAGAAAATGGTTTAGAAGAAGAAAGATTTTTTTTGATGTTTTTTATTTTGATTTTCATTTTATTTTTGAAAGAGAAGCTTCTAAAAAAAATTCATTTGCTTTTGATTTGAATTTGGGAATATTTTGTTTGATTTTTCATTCCTTTCCTCTTTTCTAAATAAGAAAGAAATAATATTTTTTTTGGATTTTCAATGTCGCATCCCAATCTCGAAAGAGGGGCTTTTTGAGAAAATATCTCGAATTTCAGAAAAAAAAATATATTTATTTTTTCTTACTTATTTACAAAAGTACTTCTAAACAAAAGTATTTTATTATCTCTTTTTTTTAAAAAAAATCTAAGGAAAGATTTCTAAAGAAAGAGCTAAGAAAATATTTTTGGATTTTTAAAAGTTGGGGTCGGAACCGATGAGGTTTGCCTACGTGTCTCACATAAGGTGAAAATCAGACCTGCGTAGTTCAGGAAAATTAGGCAAACCAACTATTTTTGAAAAAAATTCTTTTTCTTTCATTTTCTCAAAAATCTAGCAAAGTTTCAGAATTTTCTAGATACATACCTCTCACTATCTTTTTTGATTTTCTTTCTTTCTTGTGGAAGCCGGTCAACATGCTAGCAGAAGTAAACAGATGTGCAAGTAGCACGTAAGATGTGTCAGGATGGTATTTTATTTTGGGTACACTTGTCCTAGACGGACCCAAGCCCCTGAGTCAAATGCATGTGATGCAAACAAACGTTCATACTAGGGATCCAGCATGAGGTCAAGTTATTCTAAGTTAAACACCTTGGTACAGGGTCTAGACTGTGCACCCAAACGGATGACTCGAGTCGAGGAGGGGGCTATGTACCGGGAACCAAAAGGCCACCCGGCTTAGTAGCTTGTCCGGTCTCTTTCTTATTTCAGGTATGACATTAACAGAATAGGAAGTCTCAACCAGTAAGCACATTCCCGGAGGTGAGAAGTGAAGAGTTTCGTAGCAGTTTATATGTACAGTTCAGGTAACATCAAAGAGGTAAAGCATTAACACATTAGGATGAAACATGTATGCAAATCAGAAGAAGCCAAATATAAAAGTTATTCTAAGCTCGAGTTCTTGAACCCTGAACCAGAGATTCTGGGTTCGCTTCCCCAGAAAAGTCGCCAGAGGTGTCACACCTCCTTTTTACACGGCTACCTCGATGGGTAAAACATATAAAGGAGTTTTTCCAATTTAAGTGACATTATTCGAAATGTGATTATTTATTTATTCAGAGTCGCCAATTGGGATAGGTTTGGCTTTTGGTGTCTCAAGCCACCGGTTTTTTTAAATCCCAAATCGAGGAAATTTCGACTTTCCTTTTGAAGTCTGCGAACTAGAAATTCTAGGTAAGAAATTCTGTTAACCCGAGGGAAGGTGTTAGGCACCCCCGAATTTCATGGTTCTAGCACGGTTGCTTAAACTACTACAATTGGCTAAAATTTTAATTTTTATACATGTCCATCCTATAGTGCATTTTAAAACATCTTTACTGCTTTTAATATTTTAAAAAAAGAAATTGCAATGTCATTAGAACATGCCGTGAACCACGTCACATAAATGCACCTGAGGTTTTTGGATATATTTCAACTTTATTGAGATTTATATTTGAGTCACATGAAATGCACACTCAAATTTAGGGAAGTAACTTTAAATTACGCGCCTAAAGAAACTACGTATTTTCAAATTTGTGAGGGCCATAGAAATTCAACTAAATGGCACGCCTCGAATTCTGAAGGAAAGGCATTCAACTAAAAGCCCAATACATTAAACCTTATTCCGGTCCAAATCTTTTAATGACTAGCCTATCTAAATATAGTCGGCCTAAATATGTTCCTAATAGACAATAAAAATAAAACAAAACAAATTGGAACTAAACAAATCAACGAAATATTGTGGATGTTGAAAAAAGCTAACAATGAGAGCAACAAACAATGGCGGAGATCGGAACTTAACTCCAATGCCAAAATATTTACTCCTTGATTTTAAATGTAGAAAACTTGGTATAAAAATTTATATATGTAATTACTAATTATTACTCTTTGCATTCCAAATATTGTGACAATAATTTATTTTTGGAACCTAAAATATTTTAATCTTTGGCTGCTATCTTGAAGTTCGGAATCCATCCATCCAAATTAATATTCACATTTAATTAGGAAGGAGAAATTTAGTAATATTATATTCAAAATTGAATAATATGGGATCTACTTTTTTAGAATTCCATTTTCCCACAGTATATTTCCAATTAATCATCATCACTGTACGATATTCTTTCTTTGTATTTTTCATTTTCTTTCATTTTATCAACAACAACAAAATAATGAAAAATCATGTCAAACTAAAGAAAATTAGATGCCAAGATCAAACAACCAAATATAAGCTCACATAGAAATTTATCACTAAGTAAACACATATAAAACGAGACTAGACATGATCCACTAAATTCAAGGGAAAAAAAAGAAAGGTGAGATTGACCTCAAGTAATTACATTAGCGTAACAGGAGCCGAAAAACAGCAGCAACATGAAATTATTCCACGAACCTCAAACCTCAAACCTCGAACGACCCCGACCTTACCAACCTCAAGCGGAAAACAATGAATAATGATCTCAAAAGGAATATTTCACCAGCAAATTCAAAAATCCGCAGCAACAGACTTGAAGCTTGTTTAACGGAGGTTTACATGATAGTGGGAGGAATGATAGTTACCAATTTTTGTTCAAAGTGGTGCTACTGGATTTTTATGAGTTTAATTAGTTTTGGTTGGATGGTGTTTGTTTAATTATGAGCTTTTATGGAGGAGCTGGATTGAGATCAAAAAACGTAAATAGGTGATTTCCTAAGTTGATGAAGGGGCGTTCAAGGTTTTTGGTTGTCAAAAACTGAAGAAGAAGAAGAAGAAGTTAGAGGCATGAGGTTTATCTGCTGATGAGAAAAGGCGAATTATTGTTTAATAGAGTGTCCCTTTTGTGTGTTTGTGTAGATAATATTATATAGGGTAGGGATTATGTTAGTGGTATGGGCCTACGGATTATGGGTTTAGGCTTGGGTTATGTGGATTTGGATAGGAAAATTATGATTTGGGCTAGTTTGGTTTAAAAATGGGCCAATTGCTTAAATTAAAATCGCATTGCAATTAAATCATTGTTCTCTTTTCTTTTCTTTTTGTTTTTTTTAATTATCGATCATGAAAACTAAACATTCTAAATTAATCTATGTTTTGTAGAAATTAAAACTTCTTTATTTATTGTTTTAATAAATATGTAAAAATGATAATTTTTAGAATTTTTCTATGATTTAAAAAATGTTAAAAATGCATGAAATGAAAATAAACAAAGAAAGATTCCTATAATGAAAATTATTTTTGGTATATTTTTTAGGGATATTGTTGGACATTTTTCGTAGATTTAATTCATTGATTCTCATAAGTGATCGAAAGAGCTTGTTGAATTGTTTATTATATCAAGATAGGACAATATTCGAGAGATATTATCATAAAGACTAATCCACTAACTCATGCTTGCATACTTTCGTAATGCTTATTCTAGTTTACCTCGTAGAGTTATGATTTAATCGAGAGAAGAGTCTTGACTACACATTTGAACTATCATCGAGTGAATTCGTGAGAATCATTAGAACATTAGAGTGAATTAAACTAGAGTTAAATTCCAAATAGCTATCATGCATCTATCCTGTCACGACACATTCCTCACATTGATAAGAAACCAATTTTGAGAATCTCTAATTCCTTGATGTCAATCGTCAATTGTTTTACTTTAATAGTTAATGTAGGTCATAATCATTTAACTTAAGTGTTGATCTTTTTGAGTAACAATTAAATCAAAAATTACTCGAACATTATTTAAATTCAATCCTTGTAGAGACGATATTTTACTATACTTTCTTTGATTAGCGAGCATCAATTTCGTCTTATGTTTCGCGCTCATCACTCTCTTGATCATTTATTGTGGCATTGAATAGAGACCCCTTCCCATTAGACTTAACTCTATCAAAGATAGTGGGTGGTGGTCCTGTGACATGGGTGGTTGGCATAGATGACCGGAGGGTTTTGTAATTGGTGGTGGTCCTGTGACATGGGTGGTTGGGCATAGATGACCGGAGGGTTTTGTAATTGCTGTGGAAGTGATGGAAGGTTTGCCATATTCAGGGGTCGATGTTGACGGAGTATTTGAATGAGACGATATCTCCTCTGGTAACGCATGAAAGGGTTCCTACATCTAACTATTGGAAAACATGTTGAGCTTTTGTTCTAGATCTTGACAGAAGTTGGATCGATATTATCTCTTGTCGAAATTTGCATATAAATATAATTATCATGAAAGTATTCAAATACAGTCATATGGTGCTTATCGACTTGGAGAAGGCGTATGACAAGGTCCCGAGAGAGGTGCTATGGAGGCGCTTGGAGGCGAAGAGTGTGCCAGAAGCCTATATCAGAGTAATCAAGGACATGTACAATGGAGCTAAGTCTAGGGTTAGGACGGTGGGGGGCGTATCAGACCATTTTCCTGTGGTAATGGGGCTCCATCAAGGATCGGCGCTGAGCCCCCTGTTGTTCGCCTTAGTGATGGATGCTCTGACCCGACATATCCAAGGGGATGTGCCTTGGTGTATGCTCTTTGCTGATGATATAATATTGATAGACGAGACGAGGGCTGGTGTTAGTGAAAGGTTAGAGATATGGAGACAGACCCTTGAGTCTAAGGGTTTCAAGATTAGCAGATCTAAGACAGAATATCTGGAGTGCAAGTTTGGCGACGAG
The DNA here is from genome assembly GCA_034376525.1 of Nicotiana benthamiana. NCBI lineage: Eukaryota > Viridiplantae > Streptophyta > Magnoliopsida > Solanales > Solanaceae > Nicotiana > Nicotiana benthamiana. Next base: position 22,372,381 of record CM067324.1, on the reverse strand, counting down.
CCGAGTGGGGTAAGCGGGGAAGTGATGCTTGGTTCTCAGGCCATCGCCAAGAGGGACAGTGTGAGATATCTTGGGTCTGTGATCCAGGGGGACGGAGAGATTGACGGGGATGTCACCCATCGGATAGGAGCGGGGTGGTCAAAGTGGAGGCTTGCTTCAGGGGTCCTGTGTGACAAGAAAATCCCGCACAAACTAAAGGGGAAATTCTACAGAGCCGTGGTTAGACCTGCAATGTTGTATGGGGCAGAGTGCTGGCCCGTGAAGAACTCGCATGTTCAGAGAATGAAGGTTGCGGAGATGATGATGCTTAGGTGGATGTGTGGGAACACCAGGCTGGACAAGATCAAGAATGAAGTTATTCGACAGAAGGTAGGGGTGGCCCCGGTGGACGAAAAGATGCGGGAAGCGAGGCTGAGGTGGTTCGGGCATGTTCGGAGGAGGGGCCCCGATACCCCGGTGAGGAGATGCGAGCAGTTGGAGATTGTTGGTGGTCGGCGAGGGAGAGGGAGGCCTAAGAAGCATTGGGGAGAGGTGATTAGGCAGGACATGGCCAGAATGCAGGTTACCAGGACATGACTCTTGATAGGGGAGTCTGGAGGTCTAGAATCAAGATTGTAGGTTAGGGGCTCATAGGTGATTAGTGTTTTAGAATGGTAGTTCCTGCTTGATATTACTGCATGCGACTGTATTTATGTTGCTTATGTTTTCATAACTATTTACGTTACTTTTGTGGGAGTACCTATGCTTTATTATTTGATTTTGTCTTGCTTGTGTTTCTAATTTTATCTCTGTTTCTTAATGCAGCTTTCCCATTTTTACTCTACTCGCCGAGGGTCGATTGGAAGCAGCCTCTCTGCCCTTTCGGGCAGGGGTAAGGCTCGTCTACATATTACCCTCCCCAGACCCCACCTGGTGGGAGTATACTGGGTAGTTGTTGTTGTTGTTGTTGTTGTTGTTGTTGTTATGAGAAATATAATATAATATTATATTAAAATTAATTTTGAGAAAAACTTAATGACTAATATAAATTTTTAATTAGATGGTTTAAGGTTAATGAAGGTAAAATCTTGGAACTTGAAGTAGTGCAAGGCATTTGGATACGGTGGTCAGTTGATTAGGGCAGCCCAAATTTAGTAGACCATAAACTTATATATTGACCATAAACACAAGAATCTGGAGAAAATAAACCTATATATTGTTGTTTCATTCCTAGACATATATGGTATTCTTGAACATATATAGGTGCAATTGCATACTCGTCTGCACGCATCTAAACTCTAAAATGGTACATAGAGAAAGCAATTCTAGCAAAAAATTCCAATCTAATTCGGTCAAATAGAGAAAGCACAACAAGCAAAATTTCTTCAGTCTAATTCGGTTTACAAGTGAGTAAGAATGTAATATATTGATCTTAAACCTCATCTTAATTAAGCCCGAAGAATTGAGTTTAGGGTTAACCTTATGACTCATTTCCTTTATATAAACTCTTGAACTCGACTTCATGGGTTGAAACATATATATATTTGAGATCAATTAGGTGAATGACTATCGATTGATATGATGGATCATATCCTCAAATTTACTAAAGCTGGAAAGTGGCACTAAAGATTTAAACTTTTCAAAATACGCTCTCAGTAAAATGACAGCAATTGGTTCTTAGATATCATTGAGCCATATAATAATAATAATTTGAACGAGCTTTTGAAAGTGTTTTACTCATTAGTATTGACGACGGAGGAAATAGCAAACGAGGAAAATATCTGTATATAATACACTAAATTTACTTAACAATTGAGTATTGACCCATAAATATCAAAGATGAAGAAAGAAGATTACCAAAGAAAATTTTCACCTTAATGGCAATCTAAGGAGTTCTTCCTTTGGGGTAATACAAACTTGAAACTCAAAACATCTTGAGGTATCAAATCAAACATTTCACATGAAAACTTAAAAACACATTAAGAAAGAATCATCACAAAAGCACAATTTATCAATTGAACTTTAACAGCTATCAAGGATCCAACTTTCTTAATTGCAGCTTTTCCTTTGGTGCAACTTTACGTGAAAAAAATCAAAGTACTAATATAAGTAGGCTCAACAAAGAAGAAAATTAGACAAGTGAGGTGTCACGATCCAAAATTCGATTAGTCGTGATGGCAAATAAGCCAACTCGTTAAGTAGGCCAATTAACAACTATCCATTTTAATTTGAGATTCATTAAAAGGAGAAATGATAATACAATTGAATTATTATGCAAAAAATTCCAAAGGACTAGTAGTACAAACCATAAGCTTAGAAGATTTAGAGTTTACAAAGCTGGTATGAAGTAAATACATCATCTGTTTGAAATATACACGAACAAATTAAAATTCTAAAGCTACCAAGGACCAGCTGTAACCGGAACGCAAGTACATATTCAAATCTAGCTCCCGCCATACACAACAACATCAACATCGAACATCTGCACGCAAGGTGCAGAAGTGTAGCATGAGTACAACCGACCATATATACTCAATAAATAACAAACCTAACCTTAGGTTGAAAGTACTGACGAGCTGGGACAAGGGTAAGAGTCCAACTCCAATAACTAGCAACAACTCACATCAATATAAATAAGATGATACAAGAAATAACTCAAAGATATGATGCTCGGTTCATTCAAAATTACTGAAAATAGGCATGTTTTCCAAGTATAGCAGTAAATACCAAATCTTTCACCAAAAATCCCAAAACTTCCGACAAGAGGAAATATTTCATTATTAAATGGCATGAGAAAAGTAGATCTCTGTGCCTACATGTCAATGTATGCATGCCAATTGTAATACAATGCATTGCTGAAACATGTGTACACTCTCGGTGAATCAATGCACTCAGTCCTCCCAACTGCTCGTATCATCACAATGACTTAGTACTCACACTCACTCGATCCTCCTAGTCCCTCGGCACTCGAACTCTGCACTTGCACACGACACTCACACTCTATAGGTACTTGCGCTTACTAGGGTTGTGTACAGACTCCGGAGGGGCTCCTTCAGTCCAAGAACCATAATAAGCTAATCACGGCATGATCAATAACGTTCGATGTGGCTCGCTCCCATCATAAATCGATAATACTTGCTGCAGCATGTAGCCCGATCCCATCAATGTCCTCACAATCGGCCCTTGGCCTCATTCAATCATCTATCTCTCTAGTATCTCGGGCTCAAAATATCATTAAAAATCATCCCAAAAAGATAATGATGTGATGTATCAATAAATGATAACAGAGACTGATATATGATATGTATATGTATATGAATGCATACAACTGAGTATGCAATTGCAATGTAAGCAAATAACTAAACAACATAAATTATAACAGAATAAGAATGTAGCCTTGACATGGTTTCTAACATGGATCACATCTTAATAGCTCTAGTATGTAAAGATTGTATGGTTGCATATAAGATTAGGTAACTACACAATACCACAAAAGTAACAGAGTTACAATTCATACGGTGCATGCCCACACGCTCGTCACCAAGCATGTGTGTCACCTTAACACCAAACACATAACACGTATATTCAGGGTTTATACCCTTAGCACCAAGTTTAGAAGTATTATATACCTTGAACAAGCCAAATCCAATACTGAGCAAGCCAAACGATACTCCAAAAATGCCATCACGCGTGTACCGAGCTCTGAACGGCTCGAAACTAGCCAAAAGCAACACAAATACAACAAATGATACCAAAGGAAACAAACTCAATCGATAAAGGTCGAATCTTTTAATGTAAATTCCAAAATCAACCAAAAAGTCAAACTCGGGTCCGTACCCCAAAACACGGCAAAACATACAAAGTCCTACAACCCATTCAATTACAAGTCTAACCATACTAGTTTCACCCAAATTCGACTCTGAATCGATGCTCAAAACTCACTCTATGAAACCTTGGACAAAACCCTCCAATTTTCTCTTTAAAATTCACAATCAAATTATCAAAAATGAAGATAGGTTCACGAAATATAACCAAAACCGAGTAGAGAACACTTATCCCAATTCATATTGTGAAAATTGCCTAATATATTACCCAAATCCAAGCTCCCCAACTCAAAATATTACAAAATGAACAAACCCTCGATATTAAATATTTTTGCACAGCTATTCTACCTTGTTTCGTGTGCCAAATAATCCCTAAAATTGCTTTTGCTTCCTCCAATGAATTTCTTGTAAAATTTCCGTCAAGTTAGGCCTCTGAATCACTCCATTTGACCTTATAATGAAGGAGATATATTGGTCTCAATACTTGAAAATAATGCAGATTTTTAAATATGAAGTCAGCATCAATTTTGTAATTAATCTGAAAAAATCTAGCAAACTAATTCTTAGTAAAATGACCATAAACTCCTCATATAATGTACAAATTTGACGATTCTTTTTTATATGACTCCGTAATTACGATACGGACCTATTGCTTCAATAAAAACATAAATTGGAGATCATTTTCTTAATATGGTACCATTTATGCTTGAAGAAACGACATCAAAACATAAAAAACGAGCGTAACACAACCCAAACCTATTCGAAACTCATCCGAGCCACTCGAGACCCCGTTCGAACATTCCAAAAAGTCCCATAAAATAATACTAGCATACTCGAGGCCTGAAATCATGCATAACAACATCGAATCACACCTCAAAGAAAACTTAATGAACTTCTCCAAACCTTCAAATTCTAATTTTCGCCAATTAATGCTGAATCCTTCTAGAAATATCTAATTGCGAATCCGAGCAATGCCCGAGTCTAAAATTACCATCCGGACATAGTAGAATCATCAACACTGCAATCCGAGGTCAAATGCTAAAAAGTCCATCTTGGGAAACTCTTCCAACTTAAAGTTTCAAATATGAAGTTCATTCTTCAAAATCAATTCCGAACAACCTGAAAACCAAAACAGATGATTCACACAAGTCATAATACATCATGCAGAGATACTCGTGCCCTCAAACTACCGAGCGAAGTGCCAATGCTCAAAACAGTCAAAAGGGTCGTTACTTCCTCCCCCACTTAAATAGACATTCGTTCTCAAACGTGACAAGAGTCGTCCCAAAGACATCAAATTGCCGTGTAACCTATCTATGCACATACCTGGGGGGGTGATCTCACGTCACCCTAATCCATATAAGCCTGACTGCACAACCTCATTGAAGATCTTTAATTCAACCTTAGCTCATAAACCATGGAATCCAATTTTCCAACATCCAAAATTTCCTATAAGACCCAAATCTCGAATCTATACACTCTATAAGTCTAAATAAACTACATTTAGCCTTAACCGTAACCCAAGACACAATAATATGATATATCACATAAACCAAATACTCATAGAAATGATTTTTAATCACCATAGCTGCTTAAAAATAAATCGGTACTGGTAATAAACCTCATGCAAAACAAAACCTCATTCTAAAACCTTCGTAAATTGCCAATGATGAAAGAAACATGGAGAAACTGATAACTACTTATCAGACTAACAAGTCATGGAACTCTCCCTCCTTCGACAAGAACTATAACTAATTTGTAAGGCGAATTCCGATATTATCCTCCATACATGCTGTACTCAAATATGATAGTTTCCGGTATTATCCTCCATACACGCTGTACTCAAATATGATAGTATCCATTCTAGGTCCACCACTTTAGTGACATGCCACATCAATACAATCTAAAGACACAACCCATGCAATCCGTGCACCAATAAGCAACAATCCAAATGTGCTCAATCATGGAAAATGGCTCAAATGAGAGAACCATCCCGTAAGTTCAACAAGTACCACATCATTCCAAAAGCTACAAACCCATCATACCTAGTAGAACCAAGACACACTAATCTAACACAAAGGAATCATATCTTAACATAATTCCGACGCAATGTGTGACCCTATCCAAACACTGATCCATATGAAATACCTCAGCCATTATGCTCAAAATCAATAACCACACCCAATTCGACATCAACTACTCAAGGTGCATGACCATAATCTCGGAGAAAAAAATAACACACAATCGGGAAAGAACATAACCAATGTGCAATCAACCATTCAACATCCTAATACCCATCTCGCTTAAACTCTGCCATAAGGCCTAAATAAAAATGCACCATGTGTATATATAACCAACGAATCGCAACCCCTCGTGGTAGAGAAGGGTAACTCATAGAAGATATCAGAACACTAATAATCTCAACTCTAACTAAACGGCACACCCCTCAACAATGGCAGTGTGGAGTTAACCAATTCGACCCACTATAGAATACACATTCTTATTGGGCTTATTAATGGACTCCAAATCAACTTTGGTCACCCACAAAGAGATAAATAACCCTCCTAAAGTCCACCATGACTTCACCATAACACATGCCATCATCCAGATAGCTTTCGCAACATCTTCACTGTCCACAACCACAAAAAATCAGCTTCTGAGGATTCCCGGCCTCCAAATCCATAAAACACATGAATCACAATATTTGATCCCAACTCTACCGCCTGAATGTCTAACAATCCCTTATACACAATTATCCCACGAGTACTGTGTCACATCAGAAAAATCTAAATATCAACAGTCAATCGACCGGACAAGTACCACAATACTGATGAAGCATCTGTAGGTCAAAATACAATGCACCTTCTAAAATGCACACACTTATTAGGAATTACCAATTCATAATAGCATTCATCTAGGCATCTAAAACCGTCCATCTTTTCTAAGAATGCATGACCTTACCTTCAAAACTGAACCATGGCCTTGCACATACAAATCTCAATCCTGCACAACACACCGTATCTATCATGCCATTATATAAAAAGCACGAGAATCTCATAATCAACTCTGTCACTATCCAACTACGTACTCGATTATCCATGAGCCTTTCACATGATCCCATTCAGTAGAGAATCGTAATACTCAACATGCTTCTCACATTGGTAGGAAATATCTGCCTCATACCGTGGTAGAAACTATCGAGAACTCTTCGAAACCCATTTACACATAACCAAGCCATCAGAACTGAATGACTCTAACTCAACCAAGCTACGCAGGTCACCAAGAACCCAAGAGCATTGCCACAAAACACTTGTAGAGACTCACCACATCATAAGTAGCCAAATAACTAATCATATCTATTATGGTACTGATCCAATTTACTACTAAACTGTCATATTTCTTTGAAGTCCTTCCGAATTGCCTTCAAGTTGATACTTCTCCTGGCCATAGTACCACGACCCTCAACCAAAACTCACCACGATGCCCTAGCATTAAAGCACACCGCCCTAAGGCCCATAAACCGATGTATTCCTTCTTAAGCACCCCAAAAATACCACAACCGAGACACCTATTCTGAAAAGACCTTATACGAATCTAAAATCCTTTTATTGACTTTCCTGATACGGAAATATATACTCTATAATGATATTAAAATACCACGAGTCTTGACACTACCTAATGTAAATCTCATAACCTAGCTATATACATATCCAGAAAATTCTCAAGTACTCCATATAAATCTTGAAACCATTTTAACCTTCTCGATAGTCCTCCAATCTGCTCAACTCTCAATTGCACTACCCCGAATAGGCCGAATGATCTCTGCCCGATTAGCACGACAACACCCAAAAAATTAATCCACACCTCTAAGCAACCGAGTGATCCTACTCCATGCACACTGCATCTTTCACAAATAACAACTCCATCATTCAATGTTTCCCATATACCCATTAGTGTATTACATCATGCATCGAGAAATTATCTTGCTTATGTCATCCTCAAAATTAACATATGCAAGTCATAACCGACCCATAAGTATGTCTTAGACTGAAACCGATACAAATATAAACATACAATCAAATGGTCAATAGCAGACTCCCCACTTGGCCCAAAGCCATAGATCAAAACACACAATAACTCACAATAGCAGTACTCTATTACTACCGTAATACCACTCTGAGGTTCAACTAAATCCTTTATAAACCAACGTTGCAAAAACCATTTAATGCTTCTAATAATCTGCTATGCTCACGTTCATCAACATTATGGTCAAGTCAACTTTCTCAATGAATCCAAACTCAAATCACAATACCTGTAACCCGCTAGTAGAAAGAAACTTTTCACACAACATCATAAGGATCACACATCTGTAGATTATCCCGCACGTGATAACCCTCCCTCTTAGCCTCAAAATGACATCTCTCTATACCCTTACACAGCCACAACTACTACGCCATCACTTAATCCTCCTGAATCTGGTCTCACAACAAGACATGGAAATCTAATCTGTTCCAAAGTTAAACAACATGGAAGATTCTTTCATACACTCATCACTCGAGACTACATGTCATATCCAAAAAAAAATTCAAACACCCAAATAGTCTTTTTCACATCCCAAGAACACTTATCCCGTCACATTCAAACCATCCGAACATATCCCGCAATCACATCATACTCATCATATAGCCATGCCACTCATCGAGCCATAAGTTTCACTCATAGGGACACTACCGGACATATAAGTCGAAAAGCAGGTGATTACACAACCAAAACCTGACCACAAGTCCTCTAGATTGGCCCATCATCAGCACACCAAAATCACATCTCGCACTTCATTTATGGAATCACAAGTCGTTGATGTGTAGCTGATACTGAGAGCTCACATATGCATACGAGTGTGTGGAAGGAATTGAAAGTGTTACGCTTCAATCTTAATCATATCGCATCATAAAGAAATAAAGATGGTAAGTATCCAAAATACCGTGTAGCTTCTCGAAGATTGGTATGGACGTCATCATACCAATTCTTAAGACTCTACTAGACACTTGCTCATGACTTGTAGAACCTATGAACCTATAACTCTCATACCAACTTGTCACGACCAAAAATTTGACTAGTCATAATGGTACCTAAGCCAACCCGCTAAATAAGCTAATTCACAACTATTTTAATGAATTCATTAAGAGGAGAAATGATAATACAATTGAACTATTATATAAGAATTCCCAAAGACTGGTAGACAAATCATGAGCTTCTAAGATTTAGAGTATACAAAGCTGATATGAAGTAAATACATCATCTATTTGAAATATACATGAACAAATTAAAATCCTAAAGCTACTAAGGATAAGAGGAAGCTGTAACCGGAACGTAGGTACATCTTCAAATCTAGCTTCCGCCATACACAACCACATCAACATCTAACATCTGCATGTAAGGTACAAAAGTGTAGTATGAGTACAATCGACCCCATGTACTTAATAAGTAGCAAACAAAAGACAAGCTAGGACAAGGATCAGTGTCCAACTCCAATAACCAGCAACTGTTCACATCAATATAAATAAGATGGTACAAGAAATAACTCAAAGATTTGATGCTCAACTCGTTCACAATTACTGAAAATAGGCATGCTTTCCAAGTATAATAGCAAATCCCAAATATTTCACCGGAAATACCAACAACATGAGTAAGTTTGAAAACTGTGATTTTTCCAAAAACGTCCAACAACAGTTAAGATACTTCATTATCAAATGTCATGAGGAAAATACATCTCTATGCCTACATGTCACTGTATGCATGCCAACTGTAATACAAGCAGTGATGAAACCATATGCATACTCTCGGTGAATTAATGCACTCAGTCATCCCATCCGCTCATATCCTCATAGTCACTCAGTCCTCACAGTCACTTGGCACTCATACTCAGTTCTCGCACTTCGTAAGTACCTACGTTCATGGGGGTGTTTACAGACTACTGGGGGCTCCTTCAGCCCAAGCGCTATAATAAGCCAATTATGGTGTAATTAAAAACATGTGATGCGGCGTGCCACCAACAACATACTCTCAGTGAATCAATGCACTCAGTCCTCCCAAATGCTCATTTCCTCATAGTCACTCAGTCCTCACGGTTACTCAATCCTCCCAGTCACTCGGCACTCACACCCAATACTCGCATTTCGTAAATACCTGCGCTCATGGGGGTGTGTACAGACTCCGGAGGGGCTCCTTTAGCCCTAGCGCTATAATAAGCCAATTATTGCATAATTAACAACATGTGCCACGACATGAAGCCTGCTCCCATCATAAATCAATAATAATTGCTGCAGCGTGCAGTTCGATCCTATCAACATCCTCACAATCAGGTCCTCGTCCCCGCCTAGTCATCAATCTCTCAGTCTCTCGGGCTCACAATATTATACAAAAAATAGCCTAATAAATAATAATGTGATATATCAACAAATTGTAATAAAGACTGAGATATGATATGTATATGAATGCATATGACCGAGTATGCAATTGTAATGTAAGAAAATAACTAAATAGTAGAAATAACCTCAGTGGGTCCTTCGTTAGAAATAACTAAATGTATCCTATACATGATTTATAACACAGATCACATCTTAATTGCTCTAGTATGTAGAGATTTTATGGTTATAGATAAGATCAGGTAAGTACACAGTGCTACAGAAATAATAGAGTTACAATTCACACGGTGCATGCCCACACGCCCGTCACCTAGCATGTGCATCACCTCAAGCAAACACATAACATGTATACTTAGCGTTCATACCCTCAACACCAAGTTTAGAAGTTTTACTTACCTCGAACAAACCAAATCAATACCGAGCAAGCCAAATAATGCTCTAACTATGCCATCACACACGCACCGACCTCTGACCGACTCGAAACTAGCCAAAAACAGCTCAAATATATCAAATAATACCAAAGGAAACAAAACCAATCAATAAAGGTCGAATCTTTAATCAAAATTTCAAAATTGACAAAAAATTCAAACTCGGTTTTGCGCCTCGAAGCCCCATAGAACTTATAAAATGTAACAACCCATTCAATTATGAGTCCAACTATACTAGTTTCACACAAATCCAACTCTGAATCGATGCTCAAAACTCAATAATTTACTCTATGAAACTTTGGACAAAGCCCCCCAATTTTCTCTTTAAAATTCACAATCCAATTACAAAAAATAAAGATAGACTCACCAAATATAACAAAAACCGAGTAGTGAACACTTACCTCAATTTATATGGTAAAAATTTATCTAAAGAATTACACAAATCTGAGCTCCCTAACTCGAAATATGACCAAATGAACAAATACTCGATATTAAATATTTTTGCCCAAATGTTTTGCCTTATTGCCAAATGATCACAAACTTCGTTTTTTACGCCTCCTGTGGATTCCTTGTGAAATTTTAATTAAGTTAGGCTTTTGAATCACTCTATTTGACCTTATAACGAAGGATATATATTTGTTTCAATACTTGAAAATAGTAAAGATTTTTCAATACGAAATCAATGGTAATTTCATAATTAATCTGAAAAATCTGGCAATTCAATTCTTAGTAAAGTGATAATAAACTCCTTATACTATATTCTCTTAGTAAAGTGATAATAAACTCCTTATACTATATTCAAATTCGACGATTCTTATTGATATGGCTCCATAATTATGATACAGATGTAATGCTTCAATAAAAACAGAAATTAGAGCTTATTTTATTGATGTGGTACCATTTATGCTTGAAGAAACGACGTTGAAGCATAAAAAACGAGTGCAACACAACTCAAACTTATCCAAATCTTTCCCAAGCCACTCGGGACCCGTCCGAATATACCAATAAGTCCAATAAATAACATGCACCGACTTGAGGCCTCAAATTACGCATAACAACATCGAAATAATGAATCGCACCTTAAAGGATACTTTATGAACTTTTCCAAACCTTCAAATTACATTTTTTGCTAATTATATCCGAATCCTTATAGAAATATCCAACTGCAAATCAAGGCATACTGCTGAGTCCAAAATCACCTTCCAGACCAAACAAATCATCAAACTTCAATCCGAGGTCAAATGCTAAAAGTCAAACTTGGTAAGCTCTTCTAACTTAACGCTTCAATCATAAAGTTCATTCTGCCATATCGATTCCGAAAAACTTGAAAACCAAAATCGATAGCTGACACAATTCATAATACATCATGCAGAGATACTTGTTCCCTCAAACTACCAAGGGAAGTGCAAATATTCAAAACAACCGATAGGGTCGTTACATGAGGCTCATTGAATTCATCAAGCTTGTCGGCAACACCATTCTCATCCACAAAGAATGTATGTAAATCCATCAATGATTTTGATTCTTTCTTTAAGAGTTTTGAACCCAATAGATGTTTCATTGCACTTGTCATTTGACTGTTTTGGTTTTAGTGTGCACAAGAATCATCAATGTCAAACACAAGAGAAGTCAATTAGTTCATTTAATTAATTTTGTGACAAAAAGAATCTACTAAGAAGATGGGTACCTATGTGTAATTAGTAAGACTTAGGGGATAAAAATTGTAGAGTAAGAAAAGAAGAAACTAGGATGGTTAGAAGGTTGGTTATAATTGTAACAGTGATAACTGAAAATGATTAAATGAAATGAATTCTTCTCTCCATTCTCTATAACTTTTTCTCTTTACAAATTATATCCAAATATACATTAATATTATTTTCTACTCTTGAATTGTTTGAATTCACATGGTATCACAGTGGCGATCGCTGTAATTGTGTAGATCTACAACTTACTTATGAAAAATTGAAGCTCAATAATGGAGGACACTGAGGTAGATTAGTTACCTCATAATCATCCTCTATTCTTTCGAGATCCTAACATGCCTGGAAAAGCACTAAAAAGCTCACAGGGCCAGATAACTATGCCCTATAGAGTAAGGCAATGAAAATGGCACTCTTGGTGAAGAACAAACTAGGATTTGTAAATAGCACTTGTCTTAAGAGCTCATATAGAGATGAATTGACTACATAATAGGATAGGTGTAACCCGATAGTATTATCATAGCTCAGTAGCACAATATCAAGCAAATTGGTACCGACTATTATGTATGAGTGCATTGAAAGTTTAGGACGATTTCAAGGAAAGGTTCAACAAAGACAATTTAACCAAGATCTATCAACTTTGGACTGAAATTGCAACACTTAGGTAAGGTACAGACTCAGTTACCTCTTAATTTTCAAAGATGAAAGATTTATGGGATAAATTAGAAATACTAGCACCCTTACTTGTCTTAAGAGTTCCTACAGAGGCGAATTGAGTGCACAATAGGAAAGGTGTAACCCGGTAGTATTATCATAGCTTAGTAGCACAATATCAAGCAAATTGGTACAGAGTATTATGTATGATTTGAGTGCAATGAAAGTTTGGGACGAGTTCAAGGAGAGGTTTGACAAAGACAATTTGGCCAAGATGTATCAACTTTGGACTGAAATTGTAACACTTAGGTAAGGTACAGACTCAGTTACCTTTTGTTTTTAAAAAATAAAAGATTTATGGAATGAATTAGACATACTATCACTCTTACCTTCATGTGATTCTGAGGAGTCAAGGCTATATGTCGATCACTTGGTGAGACAGAGGCTATTGCAGTTCCTTGTGGGGATGAAATAGAGTGAGTTATGGCCAGATAAGAAATAATATTTTGCAAAGAAGGACATCACTCAATGTAAATCAAGCATATTCAGCTGTAGTACAAGAGGAAAGTCGAAGATTATTTGGAGTTGTTGAGACACATAAGGATCCTCTAACTATGTTTGTAGGTTGAGGATACATATTTAAAGGAAGAAACCAGGCCTAATTTGTGAACAATGTGGGTAAAATAGACATCTAAAGGAAAATTATTACAAATAATAGGGTATCCCGCTAATTATAAGAGCAAAAAGAAAGGGCAATCAGGTGGATACAAACCTTATGTCAACAGCGTGAATGCAGAAGGGGAACAGATGTTAAGGTGCAGGTTCCAGGATGCTTCATGATAGATGAACACTACAAACACTTGGTCAATTTGCTGGCTAAGTCCTCCATAGGAGAAGCATATGCTACTGCAACAAGTTCATCAAACTTACCAGGTATAGTGTCATTGATGTCTCATGTGTCAAATGGTAGCGTATATGATTTGATAATAGACACAGGTGCATCACATCAAACAGAATTCTACAAAGATGTATTAGAGAGTCTTCAATAAATTGAATGAGAGAACACCTATAGAGTAGAAATACCTACAGGACATAAGTCAAAGATAACTTACTCAAGAGATGCATTTATTCTGGGAAAACAAAATATAACAAATGTGTTATATGTACCCGACTTTAATTTCAACCCACTCTCAATATCCAAGCTGACTAAAGAATTGTGTTGCTTAGCTGCCTTCTACCCTGATTTCTATCTGTTTTAGGGGCTTTATAATGACAAGGTGTTGGGGGATTGAAAGGATGATAGTGGACTCTACATACTAAGACAGGAAGGTGTAATAGCAGCTGGAACCTTTAAAAGAGAGACAATAGATACTATATTGTGGCATCAAAGACTAGGACATGCACTACCAAGCACTTTACAATAACTAGAGGAGATGAAGAACAAAGTTGATGCAAGCTTGCACAAAACATGTGTAGTTTGTCCACTAGCTAATCAGAGTAGACTTAAATTTTCAAGTAGTAGCAGTAAGTCTAGTAGCATATTTCAACTCGTGCATGCTAATGTTTGGGGCCTAGATAAATTGCCAACTCATGACAAAAAGCACTATTTTGTGACAATAGTTTATGACTTTAGTTGATATACTTGGATTTGCTTGTTACATTCAAAGAGTGAAGTAATAGTGGTGTCAAAAGACTTTTTTTCTTTGGCTAAGAATCAATTTAACATTTTGATTAAAATGATAAGATCATATAATGGCACAAAGTTCTTCATTACTTAGTGCAATGATTTGTTTGCATCACTTGGTATTGTGCACCAAAGCAATTGCCCATATACTCAACAAAATGGAGTTGTGGATAAGAAACATAGACATATTCTAGAGATAGCAAGGGATTTATGATTCCAAAGTGGTATTCTAGTGAAATTTTGGGGAGACTGTGTGAAGACTGATGTGTACTTGATTATAAGTTCCCTTAGAAGGCAAATCTCCTTTTGAAATATTGCACAAAAAACCACCAAAAATTAATCATTTAAAGGTGTTTGGTTGTTTATACTATGCAAGCACACTACCTAGAGGTCACAAGTTTTCCCCAAGAGTGAGAAGAACTGTCTTCATAGGGTACTCAGAAATTCAAAAAGGGTACATGTTATTTGATTTATATACTGACACTTTCCTTGTTATTAGGGATGATAAATTTAGAGAGAATATATTTCCTTTCAAAGCTGGTCACATGGAATAGGATGATCTATTTCTTCTCAATGCAACAGAAACTACTGAGATGATGGAGGGAAATAACATAGTTATGTCACTTGAGTCACGTGATTGTGCCAGTGATTACAATGTTGATCAAGCTGAACAATCTCAAGAACATGAAGTTATTCCAGAGGTTGAGAATTTAACCCATGTATCATGGGAGATGATAAAATAGGAAATAATTATAGATCACTCGATGACACATCTTCATAACCAACTACATCACACATCATCAGATACAGAGCCTTTTGTGACTCAAACTGCACAAATAACTACATATAGAAGATCAACAAGAGAGGTCGAATCTGCTATCTAGTAAAAGGATTATGTTACCACTGGGAAACATGCAGAAAAACATAGTGGAAGTCGAGTACAAGAAGATTGTTTTTGTTGATATATCATCTGCACACTTGTGCACCAATTTGTACAAATTATACTTGAGGAGTCCCATCTAATTTACAATACACACAAGTAAAGAGTCCTAGTGTAACTACTACAAGTAATAGAATAGACTTGATCACTATCAAACACTAACTCTATCCATGATCCTTATAATATCTTCAACGCTTCCCTTCAATCTAGTGTGGGAGGAATATACACTCCTAGCTTGCTCCAAAAATTAGCAAAATGTTCCTTAGACAGTGCCTTGGTATGAATGTCAGCCAGCTGATCCTTTGATCGAACAAAGTGTGTGAAAAGTGGTCTGCTAGCTACTTTTTCTGTCATAAAATGATAATCTATATTTGCATGTTTTGTTCTTGCATGTAAGACTAGATTTACTATCATATACTATGCACTGAGGTTATCATATAACAAGACTGGAGCTGTCTTTAAGGGCACACCAATATCTCTAAGAATATAAGTTATCCAAGTTACTTTGGTTTAATCGAGGCTAGTGCCATATATTTAGCCTCAGAACTAAACCTTTCCACTGTATGTTGCTTCTTAGATGCCCAAGATATACAATTTGCACCTAGATAAATTGTATACCCTATAGTTGACCTTCTTGTTGTGGCACATCCTACCTAATCTACATCTGAAAAGGCATGTAGCCTCAGAGGTGACCTTGCAAGCAGCCTAAGTCTATACTGAGTGGTTCCCTTTACATACTTGAGAATCCTTAAAACAACTTGAAGATGTTCACTATTTGGATTTTGCATGAACTGACTTTCCAGGTTTATAGCATGTAATATGTCAGGCCTTAGTTAGTGTGAGGTATTGGATTTGTGACGACCCGACAAAAACTTATTGCCCATATTCCCTATTAACTGCACTCCACATGTTTTTTCTACTATTGTGAGCTGGCAAGAGGATTTACTTGGAGTTTCAGAGAGTTTGGGATACTTAGTCCCTAAGTGAGAGTTTAAGTTTTAGAATTTGGATCGTAGTTAGAAGAGTGTAAAGACGGCCTCAGAATGGAGTTCTGTTGGTTCAGTTAGCTCAGTTGCATGATTTCAAGCTTACGAGCACGTTATGATTGTATTTTGGAGGCCTGTAGCAAATTTAGGCTTGAAATGCCGAAAGTGGAATTTTTGAAGTTTCCAGTTCGATAATGAGATTTTGATATCGCGGTCGGAATGGAATTCCGAAAGTTGGAGTAGCTCCATAGTGTTGAATGCGATGTGTATGAAATTTTTTAGGTCATTCAGACGAGGGTTGATAGACTTTTTGATCTAAAATATAAATTGAGAGTTTTCATAGTTCTTAGGCTTGAATCCGTGGTTATTCGATGTTTCAAAGTTTTTGTAGGTGTTTTAAGGATTGGTATAAGTTTGGATAGTGATATATGAATTCGTGCTTTTGGTTGAGATCTTAGGGGCCTCAAGATGATTTTAGATGGTTAACGGAAAGTTTGGAGTTGGGAATTTGCAGCTAAAGCTGCTTAGTCTTCTATCATAACCTCACCTGCGGCTTGGGGAGCACATGTGCGAGCCTACAGAAGCGAAAGGGGAGCCGTGGATATGGCCAAGAAGAAGAAGAGATAGAGCCACATATTTGGGTGTTTGGCCACACATGCGAGGCCGCAGGTGCGGGATGTCACAGAAGCAAAAAAATTCATTTAATGAAAAGTCGCAAGTGCAACTTGATCTTTGCAGAAGCAGGACTATAGGTGCAGTCCCAGAGACGCAAATGCGGTTTCATTGGTCAGAAAAGGGGCAGAACCGAGGGTTTAGTTCAAAAGTTGGAAAATTAATTTGGGGGCTCGGGATTGGCAATTTTGAGAGGGACTTTCACCTGGGTATTTTTACTAAGTAATTCTTACTCGGTTTTGATTGTTTTTCACAAATCCATGCTTAAATTCATCCTTTAAATTCGAATTTGGGGTGAAAAAATTAGAGAAATGTTGGAAAGGTTCTTAGACCTAATAATTGAGTTTGGATCATAATTTTGATGTCGGATTGGATTAATTTCCATATATATAAAATCATGAGAGTGTAAGAGTTCTGAAAATGTAAGTTTTACCCGATTCCGAGACATGGGCCCGTGGGGCATTTTTGTTATTTTACCTTATTTTACATATTAGCTTAGAATTTATTTGTAGAATCAGTTACTTGAAGTGTTATTTACATTATGCAATTGAATTGAATAGATTTGAACCATCTGGAGTCGAGTACTCATGGCAAGAACGTAGTTCCAGGTTGATTTTGTGTTGGTTCGAGGTAAGTGGCTTGTCTAACCTTGTGTAGGGGACTTTCCTTTAGGATTGGTATTGTTGATATTTAAAATGCCTTATACGTGAGGTGACGAGTGCGTAGTTGTGCTAATTGTTGAAAATTTTGTTTTCACTAAAGTAACTGTAATTGTGTTTTCCTTTCCTGCTTATACTACTTGGAATTTAAGTATGTTGTTAGCTTAGGGAAACATGTTTAGTTGACTTAATAGCGTTATTTTCTCAAGCTACCTTATTTGGATTATGTACAACATGCTAGGTTAGAATTACCTATTTCACCTTGGTATGAAATTTAACTTAATTGAGTATTCTTCGTATTTCTGTTGTGTTTTTATTTAGGGACTATGGGAGGGTATCCCGGGAGCTCCCCTGCACATATATTGATTTGGACTGAGGTATGGGATACCGAGAGATCGCCAGCACGTATATTGAGGATACTAAGTGATCCTTAGATATCAAGAGACCCCCATCATATATATATATATTGAGGATACCAAGAGATCCTCAACATACTGAGAGATCGCACAACATATTAAGGTTACTAAGAGATCCTCAAGATACTAAAAGATCTCTATCACATATTGAGGATACCAAGATATCCTAGGAATACCAGGAGATCTCTAGCATGTATTGAGGATACTAAGAGATCCTCAGCATACTGAGAGATCCCTGGTTGTACCTCTGTGATGAGCGGTATTCCTTTTGTGATTATTTGTCTCTGTTATAGTTGTTGTTATTTTTATTATCATGCATTATCTCTTAGTGTTAGCATTTCATTATATAGTCATATCATATACTGTTATATCTTGTATTGCATTTAACCTCAGTAGGGCCCAGACCTTCCTCGTCACTAATCAACCGAGATTACGCTTGGCACTTACTAAGTACCGCTGTGGTGTATTCATGCCCTTTTCATGCATGTTTTTCATGTGCAGATCCAGGTACTTCGACTCAGTCCTATCACACTTGAAGCGAGACACTTTTAGAGACTCCGAGGTATATCTGCCACAACTGCAGATCAAAGAATCTCTTTCTATTTTCAGTACTAGTATAGCCCTTATGTATTTTTCCTTGTTGATAGACATTTCTGGAGTTAGAGATTTTTATGTAACATCTTAGTTTGTGATTCATGGGGTTCCGGATTTTTGGAGTGTTAGGTTGAGAATATTGTATTGTTATATGCCAGGCGGCATCTTGAACATTGTTAAATTTCGTTATCTCGGATTTTGTTACTTTCTTTTTGCAAATTTTTTCTTTTTCTGTATTTGTTAAGCTTACCTAGTCGTAGATACTAGGCGTCGTCACGATAGTTCACGGAGGAAGAACTGGGGTCGTGACAAGAGTCCCCTATAATACTTCTGTATACAGAGGCATTAACTGGATTCTCTATTGCCTGTTGTAGTCCATGTTTTTGTGCTAATGGTGTACTGACTGCCTTAGCAAGAGCCATGTCAGTCACCAATTCTATTGCATACTTGCCTTGGTTCAGATGAATACCTCTATTGAAGTATCTCACTACTATACCTACAAACAAATGCAAAGGTCAAAGATCTTTCATGGAAAACTCCTTTCCAAGACTCATGACTATCTCTTGAATGAATTCAGAAGAGTTTCTTGTGATCACTATGTCATCCACATATAGAAACAACAATATTGTTGCTCTCTTGCATTGAAGTACAAATAGTGATGAGTCTTCTCTACTACACTTAAAACCAAAGTGGAGTAGATAGAAACTAAACCTGTCAAACCAGGCCCTAGGTGCCTGCTTAAGGCCATATAGTGCCCTTGTTAGAAGGCAAACATGATTTGTGTTATTTGAATCAACAAACCCTAGTGGCTTGATCATGTAAGTTCCTCTTGAAGATGCCCATGTACAAATGCATTTTTGACATCAATTTTTCTAATAGGCCTAAGGGTGGCATTTGGGCCAACCAGGCCCGCAAGCCCATGTAACACCTCGTAAATTCGGCTTAGGTATAAATGAGTTAAAGGAGTAGCAAAATTATATTTTGGACATATGAAGTTCTATCGGGATGACTATGGGTGAAAATAGTTGTTTCAAAATCAAGATGGAAAGTGAGGTGTATAATATTCGACAAAATCGACTAAGTTTGCAAAATAACCGTCTTCTAGAAGGATTTACTGAAATTGTATAAGGAATTGGTGAAAACTAAAGAATGAAAGTTGGTATTCCTTGAAATATCTTTCCAACGATATATTATGGAGCCCGAACAGATCTCTGTGCAAAATGTTATGTGCGTTTTACAGAACAATATGCAATATGCGCGCCCGGTAGCGCGACCATGCTAATTTTGAGGCAGTGTTACTGCCATTTTACGTGGTCTGTAGCACAGTCAGGTCTCCATGAGCACGGGAGCACTCGTGGGGGGGGGGTCATTTTAAAGCTATATTTCGTCCCACACAACCCAAAACATAAAAAACTTGCTCTAGAAAGGGGAACTCTCAAAAACCTAACTTCTTAAGGGCCCTTCCACCATCCAAGGTAAGTTCTAACATTGATTCTAAGTTAATTTTCATTTTCCGATATCTTATTAACATGGGTAAACCGTCCATATCATTAGACATTTTACGGGGACATCGTTGTTGAGAGACGGGACCCTAGAACTCGAATTCAAGAAGATTGAACATCAAAAAGGTAATATCTTCACCGTCTAATTGATTCTATCATTGAATTAATGGTAATAGACTCTAGCTCATTAGATATGTGTTGATGGGTTTGATAGAAAGTGTGAACAATTATAGGTTTGGATTGTTGATTGTTGATTATTGATTAAAGGTATTGTTTACCTTATGGGTGATAAAGAATGATATTGATTATAACCATTCGAGACCTTAGAATTTATCTAGGAGTAAGAAAATGTGTTATTGGGTATAGAGACATCATTAATAAGGACTATGAAACTTTATGTTACCAAATATTTGAGAAAATGCTTAAGTGACTAAAACATGAGAATTATTGCTAATATGGAATCCCTTTGACTTGTATTGACATAGATTAAGGTTGAAAGGGTTGGCGAATATTGTATTACGCTCAAGAATAGGAAGTTAAGGTATGTGAGGCTAACTCTCTATGTTTGGGAATGTTAAGGATTCTCCCTATATTACTTTTCTTTTACCACGTTATCAATTGCCCCAGAAATATAGTTAAGTCTAGTTCCTTGAATAGTTGTAGAACTTCTATTCTCTAGCTTCGTAACTCGTTCATGACTTTCATTGTGAATGTTGTGAGCTCAATGGGTATTCGATATAGACTTGGGCTTGATGCCCCGAGTCTTGGTATAGATTAATCAGTATGACATAAACAGTTGAAATTTTAGTGTTAGTCATCAGTTCAAGAATACATGTCTCAGTCTAACCCAGTGTGATCCAGTATTCCAGTATTATGTATTCAGTATGATCCAGTATTCCAGTATTATGTAACTCAATGTGATTTAGTATTCCTGTATCAATTTAACTCAGTGTGGTCCAGTATTTGATTATCATGTATTGCAATATGATTCTCAGTTCCTGATTTTAAATCCCTAATTGTTGAACACTTGTATTTGGGCTTGAGGCCGCAGTTTATGCTTTATGGATCTTTGGTCCCGAGGCTGCAGTTTATGCTTTATGCGTTTTGGACCTGAGGTCGCAGTTATATATACGTATACTTGGGCCTGAGGCCACATTTCTTTCACATAAATATTGGGCATGAGGCTGCAGTTTAATATTCAGATAAACAGGTTATTCATCATTCAGAAGAGGGAGTATTCATATCCTTACTTCCTTTGTTAAGTTCAGTTCAGTTATCATTTGAGTTACCAGTTATTAGTTCACTTATCAATGATCAATTATCGATTCATTTATTAGTTATCAGCTATCAGTTATCATTTTAGTTATATGCTATCGGCTATCAGTTATCCTTTCATTTTCTTTTTCAATAGTTACTATTTCAATATCAATTATCAATCCTTAGTTATCACCTCTATTTCAGTTTCAGCATTTATCTTTCTTTCAGTTGCTTTACGTACTAGTGCAATTCAAATTTACTCACGTCCCTTTTGCTCGGGGCTTGCATCTCACGATGCAGGTAATGTTTAACAGATTGATGATTTCGAGCGCTAGGATTCTGGTACCAACTATTTGGTGATCCCCAGTTCATTCGAGGCATTATCATTACCTTACAGTCTTCAGTATTTTCAGATAGTCAGTGTTTTTAGAGGCTTCATAGACTAGAGTAACAGTTAGACAAAGTCTTATGTTTTTCATGTTAAGCTATAACTGATACAAATATGTTTCAGAAATTGTATCAGTATTTTCTTAATTTGATGTATATCATTCAGACTTTTAGTATATCATCATGTGTTAGTTTATCTTCCGCATTCAGTATGTTATGATATCATATGTTGATTCAGCCAGCCAGTTGGTTCGCTCGGCCGCATGTAGTCAGGCACCGAGTGCCGTATTACATCCAGGCCTAGGTTCGGGGCGTCACAAAGCTTGGTATCAGAGGACTAGGTTCAAGAGTCCTAGGGAGTTTATGAAGGCGTGTCTAGTGGAGTTCCCTTTATATGTGTGTGTCGTCCACTTATATAAACAGTTAACTACCAAGACATCTAGAATTTTGTCATTTCTTTCTATCTAGATCGTTCCATGAAGCCTAAAGAAATAGTTAACCAAAAGTCCTAGAGAGTTTAATTGCCCATTGATGTATAATTATGGAGTACAGGTTGGTAAAGATAAGACTTAAGAGGACGTTAAAAGCGGGATGCAATGGAAAGTAGTACAAATTGAAGCATAACCTTATAAGAAAATAAAAAAGCAATTATCATGCCTTATGGTTATAAGTTTACCTAAGTTACCAGTAATAAAGTCTTTTAGTTAGCAAGTTTATGGTTATTCAGTACACCAGTATTCGGATATATGTTTACCAAATAACTAATTTTATGTGTATTAAAATTTCTGGTGACTTGTGAGTATACAATGATGCATGTGGGTTCTCAAAGAAAATGTAAGTAACAGTGGTTATAGGTAAATCTTCGCATATTTTAGGTCTAGATTAAGACCCATGAACCGCCTGATGGTGGAGTAAGTGATTTATTAGATTATAGTACACTCTGAAGCATAAGTTTGTGTATGGAAATCGTATGTGTTTTGCCTCAGAGAACAATTTCTTTAATTTTTGGAAATGGAGCCATAAGTTGTATGATGATAATTCTGATGTCAGACCCTAACATTGGTCATTAAAGTTTTGGACAGAAAAGAGCCTAAAATACCTAGGAGACAAAAATGTTTGTCATTACCAAATATATGATTTCACACAACTCATGAAAATGACTAGAAGATATGATGTATGAAATGAGAATCAAAAGCATCCAATATTGAATTTCAAGGAATGACTTTAAGTTTTTTAGATTTATTCAAATCAGAACTAGAAGTAGCACACTAGTAAGCTATTATATGAAGTATCTATTGATGTAAGATAAAAGATATAGCAGTTTTCCCTTAGGTTATATGATTAAGTGATTACCACATATGTTTATAGTATAATATGATTTTGTATTATATAGAAAGTTAGCGTTAGATATTTCAATTTTGTTTAAGAAAGATGAAATTTTCCTAAGTGTGATCCATATACATAGTTCAAAAAGAATGATACTGTGTGGAAAAAGAATATGGTCGGATAATGAGGGAAGTTAGGAGTAACCTTATGATTCATTTTAGTTAATCAAAGCAGGAGAAGAAAACATGATGCTAGTGGATGGTTAGAAAAAGGATATTAAGTATGTTTTGAGTAGATACAATGAATTAGCAATTTTGGCTGAGCTATTAGAGGTGATATTTGATCCACTTAGCCAGGTTATCTTTAGTGAGTGGATGGCACTTTGAAAATACCGAAAGCATGTGTTAGATCCCAAAGAGATCAAGTTAAACCCGAAGTATAGTGGCATTAAAAAAATCAGCTAGCAGTGAGAGAGCAACCTATAGAAGAATATCCTTTAGGAATTATCGAAATATGATTTCTCCACGATTGACGTGGTGGGCAGAGTTAAATCATTATGATTATGTAGAATATTTATGAAGACGTAAGCTTTCTATTTATGTAAATAGTTTAGTGTTTCCTAGTAAGAAAGATTTCTCGGAGGTATGTTGGGAGATGAGTCCTCATTAACGTAAAGTGCAAAGAATTGCAGAAGATATAGAAAGTTGTTAGAATCTCGAAATAAGGGAAGGGTCCGCAAGTATAAGACATTTGTTCTAAGGGGTGATGTGAATTTTTTTTGTATGTCCTGTTAGTGATTTGAAACCCGACTAGTTAGAATGGGATATGCAAAAGAAAATCGGTTCGGTAATAAGGAAAAGTTGTATAATTACACAAGGATTATATCTAGCATGTGTAAGAAAAACAAAGTGATTATAATGATCACCGATCTTAGTTATTGATGATAAAGTGATCACATAAAAGCTATAAAATCATGCCTATTTATGTGTCATGAGGCTAGTGCAATTGTATGAGTATGAGACTCTAGTCTTCGGAGTACTGGTCACAACAATTCTATATATGTTTTTAGGAAATGCTTAAGAAGATAAAGTGTGAGAAGCAAAACTCATGATTGAGGTAGATAAGACAACTCTGGTGAAAGAAGTTCACCAGCCAAGATGGGAGTTCAACTTCCAACTCGTAGATGGCTGAGTTGTTGTATAGAACAAGATTTGTTCCCCTTAGTAGCCGAAGAGAAGGAGAAACAATGTGATAATCCATATGTGTCAGTTGAAAGAGGGGATTCACAAGTATAAAACAACGGCTTTTGAATAAGGGGGAGATGATGGTACTTTAAGGTACCAAGGCAGATTGTGTGTTCCAAACATAGATGGACTTAAAAAGGGAAGATTTTAGATGCTTATAATTCCTAGTATTCTTGCTCTAGGTGGGCGCCTGATTGCAAAAACTTAAAACTGAAAATATTCCCTTGTGCTTTAGGTGGGTGCCTGATTGCAAAAACTTAAAACTGAAAAATATTCCCTTGTTCTCCAGGTGCGCGCGTGATTGCAAAAACTTA
This sequence comes from Nicotiana benthamiana, assembly GCA_034376525.1. NCBI lineage: Eukaryota > Viridiplantae > Streptophyta > Magnoliopsida > Solanales > Solanaceae > Nicotiana > Nicotiana benthamiana. Next base: position 22,347,390 of record CM067324.1, on the reverse strand, counting down.
AAACTGAAAATATTCCTTGTTCTCTAGGTGGCGCCTGATTGCAAAAACTTTAAACTGAAAAATATTCCCTCGCTCTCCAGGTGGGCGCCAGATTGCAAAATATTAACAGTGAAAATATTCCCTTGTTCTCCAGGTGGGCACCTTATTGCAAAAACTTAAAACTGAAAATATTCCCTTGTTCTCCAGGTGGGCGCCTGATTACAAAACTGGTCCCGAAAATCCTTAATTGCTGACAATTTCAAGATTATGCTGTATTTTCTGAAGAGGTATTATTTTCCAACATGTCTTGCTACGAGTTATGTCCGCTGGGGATTGGTGATTAAAATTACTTCCCATTATCCAGGAGGTCCTGACAACTCTTGTTGACTCGTGCTAGGGAGGTATCTAATCTAAACCCCATTTTTCATGAGGGTCCTGATAATTCTTATTCACTCTGATTGGGGAAAAAGCTAAGTCCCGTCGTTCAGGGAGGTCCGGGTAACTCTTATTGACTCCGGTTGGGGTAAAATCTAAGTCCCATCTCTCAGGGAGGTCGTGATAACTCTTATTAACTCTGGTTGGGGAATATCTAAGTCCCATCTCTCAATGAGGTCTTGATAACTCTTATTGACTTTGATTGGGGACATATCTAAGTCCCATCTCTCAGGGAGGTCTTGATAACTCTTATTGACTCAGATTGGCGAAATATCTAAGTCCCATCATTCACGGAGGTCCGGGTAACTCTTGCTGACTCAACTGGGAAGATTTGAAATTTTTCTCTACATCCCATTCTTTAGAAGGGTCCTGATGACTTTTCTTGACTCTTATCGACTCTAGCTGGGGGGAATATTTTCTCTGAGTCACATTTTTCAGGAGGTTCCTTATGGCTCTATTGGCTCTTCTTGGCTCTGGCTGGGGACATTTTGGCTCTAATTCCCATTTTTCAGGAGGGTTCTGAAGGTTCCTACTTAATGCCAATTCCAATTTTTGGTTGTTTCTGCGATTCTTACTGGGGAAGGTGTTGGTGCTTGCCCATGTTACCCATACCCGTTTGAGCTTTAAACTGCATTGCATCTCAACTTCCATGCCTTTTTTCGCCCTCATTTGTTTTTAACGGGGTTCGCTAGTTAAAGTTTGTCCCATGGTGCTTTTGCTGGGGAGGGTCTTCATAACGGACTATGTCTCTTTTGAGTTTTAATTGAGTCCCACTTCTAAACAGGCCCTGAGATTTCGATCATACCTGTCGTGTGAGTGCCTTTTCCTGTGGACGGCCTCCCTTAGGCTCTTTCAAAATTTTCTGCCCCTGTGTCAATCAAAGAAAACTTGTTTGTTTGACAAGTGGTGGTCAGCTCGCATCATTCTTGTTGGAAGCTGCCTCCTCGTTGTCATCTTCCGTTGTGTTCAAATTTCCATGTTGATGACGAATTGCCTGAGTTAGTTGGCTGACCCCCGAACCTTTATGGATTTACTTTGCTCTCCCATTACTATGTTACATTCCTAGCCCTTTTGCCTGAATTCTTGCACCTTCCCGAGATTACCAAGTCAATCTATTATGTTTGGATGACCCCCTAACCTTTGTGGCTTTACATTTATTTCCCATCTTATGTTACACTTCCTCCCCCTTTATAGAATTATTTAATGCCCTCCCCTGATGATTGATGAATGAAGTGCCATGTTGGGTCAACCCTCGACCTTTCCCATACTTGTGTTGTGCCAACTTTTCGTTCCATCCGAGTCTTTGTGGTTTCATTTGCATGCCCTTTCCTGTGTGGTATTCCTTCAACTTTGTTAATGCTTGTCTCTTCCGTCAATTAAAATTTTAATGAATCCTTCCCTTTGTTGTTCCATGTTTGTTATCTTTGTTATGTTTTTGGGGCATCATGCGTTTTGTTCCTTTTGGAGTTTGATAACCGGCTTTGACATTCCTTTCGTTTAAACACAAGAATTTAGACTTGACAGAAAAATGAAATGCGAAGACTCCGAACGGTATTTAGAAGGAAGAATTCCAGACTTTTTGTTGAGCAAAAGCAAACAAGTGGACCTATCTGAAAAGAAAGTTGCTGGTTCTTGCGATCATGACATGCACTTCGGCCTATTCGACCCAATCGATTTCGATGACCGGCCTTCTGCTGCCATGCTTTTTGCCGTTGTGACCTTTCCAAACCAATTCCTGACCTGTCTTGCCTTGCAGTATTCATCCAATCAATTGCCTCTTCCTGAGTTTTGCTTTTGCCTTACCTTCGCCTCACGGTGCATGTGAAGGTTTTCACCGATAAGACTCTCTCGTTTTATTTTCTCTCAACCTCTCGTCGCCTCATGGCGCCCGTGAGGGTTTTCACCTATAAGACTCTCTCATTTTATTATATCTCCTTGTCTGGTTCAAATTGTTGTCTCTGACATGAGTACCCTCTACATGCTCGACGCGACATCTTTTTGAAGCCTGATCAGAAGGTCTTCCTTTTGGACTGTAATCTGGGCCTTTGGATAGGGTTAGAAAAAAAGGGTGTCAAAGGCTCGAGATAACTTAAATGGGTTCAAAATTACAACTTTCGGAATCAAAGTCTTACAACAACCACAACTTCTGCCCCAGTTTCTTGCTTGGGTACTTTTGGATTTTTGTTTTGATGAGACTGAACCGTGAGGCTGCTTTTAAAAGAAATAAGGTGAAACGTAGTTCGTACCGATTCCTAGTTTTTGTTGTTGTTTTCTTTCCGGTTTTCTTGTTTTGCTTTCTTTTTCTTTCTTTCCTTTTCTCTTTTCTCTTTTCTTTTTGTTTTTCCTTTTTCCTTTTTCTTCTTTTTCTTCTTTTTTTCTTCTTTTTTGTTGGTTTTTATTACTATCATTTTTCATTCTTTTCATTATTCCCTTTCTTTTCCTTTTAACTCGCATTTCTAACTTTTGCTACTAGTTCCGAAAGAGGGGTATGAAAGATAGTAATTAAAGCTCAAACGGGTTAGCAAAAGATAAATTGTTTGGATAGCAGAACAAAAATGCTTCGTCATTCCAATCTTCAAAATATGCCAAGTACAATCAGGTGTCAAGTATAAACAATGATCTGAAGAAAATCATACATAATATCTTTTGACAGCATCTGTGTTGATAGCCAATTATGCACATTTCCCTTCCACGTCCGTGAGATACAACGCTCCGTTGGACAACACTCTTGAGACGATGAATGGTCCTTGGCTGTTTGGAGCAAACTTGCCTTTCGCCTCGGCCTGGTGAGGGTGGATGTGCTTCAGTACCAGTTGAACTACTTCAAATGTTTTGGGAGCACCTTCTTATTATTTGCCCTAGCCATTCTCTGATGATACAACTGGCCATGAGAGACTGCCGCCAGTCTTTTCTCGTCAATCAAGCTCAATTGTTCAAGACGGGCATTGACCCATTCTTCGTCCTCAATTCCTGCTTCAACCACGATCTATAGAAGGGGATTTCAACCTCGGCTGGGATCAGCTCCTCTGTGCCATATACCAACAGGTATGGAGTAGCACCCACTAAAGTGCGGACAGTAGTGTGATAGCCTAACAATGCAAAAGGGAGCTTCTCATGCCACTGCCTGGATCCTTCCACCATTTTCCGAAGTATTTTCTTTATGTTCTTATTTGCAGCCTCAACTGCTCCATTCACCTTGGGGTGGTACGGGGTAGAGTTTTGGTGCGTGATCCCGAACTGCTGACATACCTCTCTCATTAGGTGACTGTTGAGGTTTGCCCCATTATCGGTGATGAGTGTTTCGGGGATCCCGAACCGACAGATAATGATTTTGTGCACGAAATCGACCACAACCTTCTTGGTCACTGCTTAGAAGATTTTGGCTTCAACCGACTTGGTTAAGTAGTCAATGGAAACCAGGATAAATTGGTGTCCATTGGACGCTTCTGGCTCGATGGGTCCGCTGACGTCCATTCCCTAGGTAACGAAAGGCCAAGGTGCAGTCATCATGTGCATTTCAGATGGAGGAGAGTGAATTAGGTCCCCATGTACCTGACACTGGTGGCATTTGCGCACAAAGTTGATACAATCCCGTTCCATGGTGAGCCAATAATACCCTGCCCGGAGAATCTTCTTTGCCAAGACATATTCGCTCATGTGCGGCCCACAAATGCCGGCATGCATCTCATTCGTGATGGTTGTTGCCTGCTTAGCATCTACACAGCATAACAAACCCGGATCTGGATTTCTCTTGTACAGTACCCCTCCACTGCTGAAGAAACTACTTGACAAACGACGAATTGTTCTCTTCTAGTCACTCGTGGCTTGCACCGGGTACACCGTTTCCTGATGTATTCTTTGATGTCGTGGAACCAAGGCTCGCCGTCAAGCTCTTCTTCCACCATGTTGCAATATGCATGTTGGTGATGGGCCCGAATATGTATCGGGTCAACATAAGCATTGTCCGGTTGATGTAACATTATGCCAAAGGTTCTAGGGCATCGGCAACTTCATTGTGAATTCTGGAATGTGCTTGAACTCTACTGACCACAATCGTTGACAAATATCACGCAAGCATTGCGATAAGGTATGAGTTTTAACTCTCTTGTTTCCCACTACCCTTGGATCTGGTTTACCAGGAGGTATGAGTCCACCAAGACCAAGACTTCCTGGACACCCATGTCCGCTGCTATCCTCAAACCCAAAATGCATGCCTCGTACTCCGCCATTTTTGTTGGTGCAATGGAAACGAAGTTGAGCTGTGACTGGGTAATCATTCCCTTTCAGAAATGAGTACCTCTCCTATCCCGATGCCTTTCATGTTGGCCGCCCCATCGAAGAACAATTTCAACCCTGACTTCTCATCCTGTTCCATTTCATTGACGTGCATCACTTCTTCCTCCGGGAAATATGTGTTCAAGGGTTCATATCTATGCGTTTCTCTGCTAATTGATCTACCAATACCTGTGCCTTCATAGCAGTCCTAGTTATGTAGATGATGTCGAATTCAGTAAGCAAGATCTGCCACTTTGCGAGCCTCCCTGTGGGCATGGGCTTCTGGAAAATGTATTTCAAATAGGTCCAGCCGGGAGATGAGATAAGTGGTTTATGATGACAAATAATGCTTCAACTTCCGGGGTACCCATGTCAAGGCGCAACATGTCCTTACAAGCTGAGAGTACTTAACCTCATAGGCCGCAAATTTCTTGTTAAGGTAGTATATGGCTTGCTCTTTTCTCCTAGTGACATCGTGCTGAGACAACATGCACCCGAATGAATTTTCCAGGACTTTCAACTACAAGATTAGAGGCCTCCCTGGTTCTGGAGGGACCAGTACTGGCAGGTTTGAAAAATATCCCTTTATCTTATCAAAAGCTTCCTGGCACTCTCCTGTCCATTTTACTGCAGCATCTTTCTTTAACAGCTTAAAGACGGGCTCGCAGATGGTTGTGAGCTGGGCGATGAATCAACTGATGTAATTTAGCCTTCCCAATAGACTCATTACCTCTGTTTTGTTTCAGGGTGGCGGCAACTCCTATATAGCTTTGATTTTTGATAGGTCTAACTCGATGCCTCGGCGGTTGACTATGAACGCTAACAACCTTCCCGAGGGGACCCCAAATGCACATTTTTCCGGGTTGAGTTTGAGATCATACCTGCACAGCCTCTGGAAGAATTTCCTCAGATCTTTGACATGATCGGATTGCTTTCTGGACTTTACAATCACATCGTCCACATAGACCTCGATTTCCTTGTGCATCATATCGTGGAAAATGGTTGTCATTGCTCTTATGTACGTTGCCCCGGCATTTTTCAAACCAAAAGGCATGACCCTATTGCAGTATGTCCCACACAGTATGATAATTGTTGTTTTCTTGGAATATTCTTCATCCATTAAAATTTGATGATAGCCCGCATAACAATCCACGAATGACCCGATCTCATGCTTCGCACAATTGTCAATCAATATGTGGATGTTCGGCAGGGGGAAGTTGTCTTTTGGACTTGCTTTGTTGAGGTCACGGTAATCAACGCACACTCTGGTTTTACCATCCTTCTTTGGTACGACCACGACATCAGCTAACCAGGTGGGATATCATGTGACTCGGATAACTTTTGCCTCAAACTACTTGGTCACCTCTTATTTGATTTTCACGCTTACATTAGTTTTAAACTTCCTCAACTCTTTTTTGACGCTGATACAGGCCTGTTCAGTGGGTAATTTGTGGACTACCAAATCAATGCTCAATCCGGGCATATCATCGTAGGACCATGCAAAGAAATCCTTATACTAATGCAATAGTTTGATTATTCCCTTCCTAAGTTGTGGCTCCAGATAGACACTTATTTTTGTTTCTCTGATATTATCTAGGCTTCCTAGATCGATTGCCTCTGTATCATTCAAGTTTGGTTTGGGTTTCTCTTCGAATTGGGTCATCTCTATACTAATCTCATCCCATCCCCTTTCCTCATTGTACCTTGGTTCGTCCTCGTGTTCTATTTCATGAATTATTATCTCTGGACTAGGCTTGTTGCAAATATTGGGCCGATAAGTCCTTATGCATGTCAGATCACTAGAACCAGCATAAAAATAATTGTATAAAAGAGAAAAAGGAAGAAAAAGTAAAGCGAAAATGGAAACTATCAGCATTGCTGAAAGGGAAATTGCATTTTATTAGAATAAAAGATAACAGAGTTTGCGCATCCAAATGGACGAAAATAACAACTGAAATGACCCTAATACAAAACTAGATTGAAAGGAAAATCAAAGGCAACTACCAAGACTCCTTCCGCGTGGGAAGAGGAGTGGATTCCCAGTTATTGATTATTGTGCATGCCCCTACAAGTTGCACATCTTCCCCGGTCGATCCTTCTCCCGTCTCTACCATATTCATCTCACTTAATAGCCTTTCTAGCCCCTTATCAAGATCTCCGTCCGCGTCGATCAGCGGGCCGAAAATCCTGGGGTTGGGGCCATTACTAGGTTTGACAAATGATATGGATAAACTTGGGATAGGCTTCGGGAGAAACCTACATTTCTGTCTCAGCTTCCTGGCTCGCTTTATGTCTGTGGCCGTGGGTTTGAACCCAGACCAAAAGTGTCTAGATTCTTGGGAAGGAACACTGGTTGCGCAATGCCTTGCAGAGAAGCTCACAACCCTTTACCGGGTATAAAGCGATTTCTCAACATTTCTGAGGCTACCATGACAATTGCTATTGTTATCCTTGGGGTTACGACAATCTCACCTTCTGGGATCTTCTGAACTAAAACCGTACCAAATACCTGGTAAACCCATAGCCTTTTATTTTCCTCAAATTCAATGAAAGGCACGATCGCATCCCACGGGGTACACTGGCTATCCTCTCCATGCACGACAATATCTTGCATGTACCACTCAAATTTGACCATTTGGTGTTGTGTAGAGGGTACTGCTTTGGCTGCATGAATCCAGGGTCTGTCCAATAATAGATTATAGGAGACCGACACATCCAACACTTGGAATTCCATAATGAACTCAACGGGCCCTATAGTTACTTCTAGCACTATGTCTCCTACTGTGTCTTTACATCCGCCGTCGAACCCTCGAACACAGATGTTATTCTTGCAGACCTTTTCAGTTTCCACCTTCAACTTGGTCAATGTAGATAATGGACAAATGTTTGCACTGGACCCGTTGTCGAGCAAAATTCGAGTGACCACGGCATGTTCACACTTCACAGTCAGATAGAGAGCCAGGTTGTGCTCCATGCCCTCCATAGGCAATTCATCGTCGGAGAACGTGACCTGGTTTACCTCGAATATCTTGTTTGCAATCTTTTCCAAATAATTCATCGTTATCTTATCTAGGACATGAACTTCATTCTAAATCTTTATCAACACTCGGCGGTGCTCATATGAGTGGATTAATAAGGATTACAAAGAGATCCGGGCTGGTGTTTTCCTCAATTGTTCTATGATGGAGTAATCCTACATTTTCATTTTCTTCAAGAATTCTTCTGCCTCTTCTTCTGAAACAGCTTTCTTCACTTGTTCTGGGTTGTCTTTAGAGATTCTACCCTTTCTCAACTCTTCCGGGGCAAAGTACCTTCCTGATCGAGCTAAGCCTTGTGCCTCACATACTTCCTCTCTAACTTCTTTCCCTTTGTACATCACTACTGCTTGTTCATATCTCCAAGGAACGACTCGGTTGCTGATGATTGGTGGCTGGATTACTGGCTTCACAATAACTAACTCTACATGGAAACCTTCCACAACCATGACAGGCTCTCTAGCTACCCCTCGTATTGTTACCTTTGCCTGTTCTAACTTCGGCGCGACCGTACATGCTGGGCTCCCCTGCACTATGACAGTTTTATTGCCTTCCTTTACCCCGGTTACCAGCTTGTTACTGCTCGCAACCTTGGTTGGCTCACTAGCTTTGATCATCATTTCCATTTTTGAAGGTCTTCTAAACTCTCCCTTTCTCTCCTCAATTTCAATAATTTTGGTTTCTTGGTAGGTCGGCAGCGAGTTCTAGTTAATATTGGGCACTTCCGGAGCCTGCACCTCGATCCTGTGGGAGTCAATCAGTTCTTGGATGGCATTTTTTAAGTGCCAACATTTTTCAGTGTCATGCCCTGGTGCACCAGAACAGTATTCAAAGCTGACTAAATAATCTAAATTCTTTGGGGGAGGATTTGGCAGCTTCTCCTCAATTGGTCTTAGCATATCCAGTTGTCGCAACCGGTGGAACAGACTAGGGTAAGATTCTCCCAACGGAGTGAAAGTCTTTTTCTTCTACACCTTCTCATTTCTCATGGCCGAATTGCCTCGGGGAGTGGGCCTCGGGATTTGGTGGTAAGAGCTTGGAGGGGGGTATTGATTTTGTGGACTTGGATAGGTGTTTTGAGGGGGTGGCACATGCCATTGTGTATGAGTGGGAGGTTGGGTATATGCATGTGCGTGATAGACTGAGAAACGAGGTTCTGGTGGTGAATTGTAATGTTGTGGCGGGCCATATGGAGCGTGTGGGTATGTCAGACGATGAGGACGAGGCTGATCATAGTGAGATGGTGCCCGAGGCCTGAACTAGGTTCCCGATTCCACTGTTGCTACTTCTTCTTCCGAAAACCTCCTCCAGCTCCACCCTTGATGGCTTGAGTAGTTTACTTGATTGCAGAGTAGCTCATGATTTTGTTGGATTTGAGGCCTTCCTCAACCATACTTCCCATCTTGACCACTTCATTAAAAGATTTCCGTACCGCCGATACCAGATGCCCAAAGTAGGTAGGTTCCAAAGCTTGCAGAAAATAGTTCACCATTTCACTCTCCTTCATGGGAGGATCAACTCTGCATGCTTGTTCCCTCTACTGGAAACCATACTCCCTGAAACTCTCGTTGTATTTCTTCTCCAGCTTCGATAGAGATAGGCGATCGGGGACAATCTCGAGATTATACTGAAAGTGGAAAATGCTTGTGCTAAGTCATCCCAGATATACCATCGATTGGGATCCTGTCGAGTATACCACTCTAGAGCCAATCCACTCAAACTCTGGCTAAAGTATACCATTAACAATTCGTCCTTTCCTCCTGCTCCCCTCATTTTACTGCAGAACCCTCTCAAATGTGCAACAGGATCGTTATGACCGTCATATAGGTCAAATTTTGGCATTTTGAAACCTGGAGGAAACTATATGTTTGGGAATAAGCAAAGATCTTTAAAGGCCACGCTAATCCACGCATGTCCCTAAATGATTGTTCCACACTCCGGACCTTTCTGAGCATTTCTTTCTGTTCAGATTCTTTGATCAGCTTTTCAACTCTCATTTGGGTTTCAGGACGAGGAGCATATGAGTAAGGCCCTTGGGGTTTGTAGGCGGGTTCTGGGGATAGTACTGAGGGTCATAGGCTTGAAGCACTGGCTCGTTAGATAACCTATGCAGTGCAGGGGGCAGAGTTGCCACATAGATAGGAGCGATTGGCGGGGGAGGGTGAGGAGTGACTTTGGGTAGTTGGGCTGGTGGTTGGGAGGTATCACCCTGATGCTGTGAGTATATAGGAAAACCTGGAGGCGGATCAATAATGGCCTGGTCAGGTGCCTAGGCTAGTGGCGGGATGAAGGGTGGGTTGGCAGGATAGGTTGGGGGCGTCTATCCTCTTGCCCATGCTTGGTACATCTCAGCCATTTGGTGTTTCATCTTCTACATTTCCTCCTTCATAGCATTCACGTCCAGTTCCTCTGCCTCGTTCGAGTGGTCCATGATGCTGACATCAGCATCTTGGTTTGCCATAACTTGTTTGATTTTTGACCGTGTGTTGTAGGAGTGAGTTGCCAGGGTGCCACGAATACTAGTCACCTGTCTAATTTGGAACTGTAATGCACAACACCCAAGACATGCTAGTGCTTAGTGTCCAACATGTAAGCGGCATCATATGCCTGCACTTAAATGACAATTGGTCCCTATATGCATTGACTGCTTACGTCATCCCGGCCTTTATCCGCAAAACTCACTTTTGTTTTACCCTATTCTCTCCCTTTTCATGTTTATCCGATTTTCAATTTTATTCAATTATGGTCGAATCCTATGTAGATTACCTACATATCATGCCTTTGCATGAATCAGACCAAACGTAGTTCACGAAAAACAAAAGGCTAAGTATGCAGCAAAAATATATTTGGGATCTTAATTTGATAAAGATAAAAACTTTAATTACAACGGCTAATAGCAACTACCAGACAGGGATCCCACAATATTAAAGACTTGAAAGAACAACAAACAGACTCTTTTATTTTTTTTCCTGTTTCAGCAGAAATATAAATCTATGAGTACATCAACACTTCAAATGCTTTTGGAGCTGGCGGGGCATCATTCGGCCTTGTGGGTTTGCGTGCTAAGCTTCCTTGGAGATAATGGAGATCTTCCATTACTTGTCGGACAAAGGTCATTGCAGCGGCAAAAAACATAGACTTTGTTATGTCTTTACAATGATGACACTTTGTGGTGATATAGTCTGCAATTGCCCGCACCTTCTCCCTGATAACCCTTTTTTGTAGCAGACGCCCTATTTGTTCAGCCTGTGCTTCCAAAGTCCACTCAACTGCCTGATTTAACTTTTGAAACTGCCGCAAATCTCTTTCCATCACTGCTATTACCGCATAGAAATGCTCCCTCTCAGCTTTAAAATCCTTGGCCTGCTTGGCCATTTTGCTTTCAGCTATGATAACCCTATGGTTTAGACCAATACTTTCATTGCTATTTCTTTCTTTTAACTGCTCCAGTATGCGGGCCCTATCTTCAGCACTCTTAGCTAATTGTCTTCGAGCTCTGGACAATTCACCCTCTGCCTTATTAAGATTAAAACCATATTCAGTTACCTTTCGGCGCAGGTTCTCTATGAGCTTTTCATCCTTTATACTTCTCAGATGGTTTTCTGCGGCTGTTTTCATTTTCTGAATCTGGGCTCGCAGGGTTTTGTTTTCTTTCACCAATACCTTCTTTTCCCCTTTGCTAGCAGTAGTTTGTAGGCTGTTTTCAAATTGCAACTCCGGAATTTTCTTTTCCAGCCTTCCTATGGTGGTACGGTATTCATGTTCTTTCGCTAACCAATCCCACTGCCCTTGTGATGTCTCAATGAATTCCTGGAGGTGGGGTCTCTTTGCCCGTCTCCCGGGCTCTATATCCCTCAGTACCAGGAAACATACCCAGGCGCAACCTCTCCCTTAGATACGTCGCGAACTCGAGTATCGGCTGTCAAATATTGGCACTCACTCTAGATTTCGCGTACAACAGCTTCAGGGAATTGTCCATTCGGGCTTATCTTGACTGCATGGAAACTAATATCCTCATCTTTGGGAATCATTTTTCACCTGCCCAATTGCCTGAGTACTCTATAGGACGCGTAGGGCTGGATGCTTTGGATGCCCATCAAAAGGAAATAAGGTCCGGTGGCGGGCATATAACCAATTTCGTCCATAGAGAGCCAACTGAATGTCCATTCTATTTGACTTGCAGAAATATTCCGAAGATGCGACACCCACTCTGCAACACCCTCTGGCAATTTAAACCCATTCACCCTATTGTCAAATTCTTGTATGTGACCTTTTGCTGGCAGCCCACCATTCATGAACCTAGGCCTGGGACATAGATGCTCAATCATCAAGATTTGTGATAGCAAGTTGCAGCCTTCAAAGAAATTCCCTCCTGCTTTGCAAGTGGTAAGGGCTCGGAAGACATCAGACAGGATAATTGGAGCAAGAATGCTCTTCTCCTGAGTCATCAAGGTACTAACTACCCCCACAATCTGCATATCAATGTTTCTGTCCTTTCTTGGGAACACTAAAATACCCAAAATGGATACCATAAACGCGAAGCATCGACGCTCCTCCCATTTAATTCGATTGCCCTTGCTACAGATGAGTTTTTCAAGGTTGTTGAATCCTTCGATGTGGGCATATCTTTTGTATATGAATTGGAGGGGGTGCAAAATCCAGCCGACATATCAGAGTTGTGAATCTTTATGCTAATTTTCAGAACATCCAGAAATTTGTTCACAGCGAGGGGCTTGGGTGCTATCAAGTATTGATGTCTCGGTGGGATTGCGTGGGTCCCAATGTATCCAGTCATTTCCTCCAAAGTTGGGGTCAGCTCAAAATCTGAGAAGTGGAAGACGTTTTGGGCAGGGTCTTAGAAGGTAATTAAAGCCTTTATGATATCTCCCCTAGGGTTGAGTTTTAGTAGACCGGTGAGGCTTCCCAGATGCGCATTGACCTTTTTCTGTCTGGCTTCTCCGAGGTCATTCCACCACATCCGCAGCTCTAAAGGAATTTTATTGATTATCATGCTCATTCTGCACATTTATTAGGGCGAATTAGTATTCTCAAAACATAAACAAAGACCGACTTTGCGAATAAGGCCTTTCAACACTTCGGCTAGAAGGCTTTTTAGCCTGTGCTTGCTTACCGACCCTAATAAAACCAAGAGGAAACCATTTGCGTAAAGTCAGCCTTTCGGCGTCCCTTGTAGCGTCATTCAGCTATTATTGTAATAACGTTACCATTCGACTCATTTTGAAGCAAGAAAAAATAAACTCGGGCATTTCGTAAAAAAAAGGTGGGACCGGGACAAAAATTTATCAAAACCCGCGGACATTATTGAAAAGCTTCAAAAACTTGGTGCCTCTTTTTTTTTTTTTTTTGCTTTTGTGGTTTTTGAAAAAAATCCGGCAGCTTTTCGGCGCTCTTTGAGCATTGATTTCTTTTAAAAGCGATTACCCTAGAACTGCTTATTCCTCTTAATTGAGTCCCTTTGTTTACAGGCCGGTCAACATGCAAATCCAAGGCAAGTAAATGCGTAAGAACACAAAAAAATGCATCAGGATGGTCTTTTATTTCAGGGCACCTGTCCTAGACGGAACCAACCCCTGTGTTGAGTCCCATAAGCCAGATTGCATGATGAAAATAAATGTTCTTACTAGGTATCCGGCATGAATGTTTGTTATACTAAGTTGAAAACCTCGGTATAGGGTCTAGACTGTGTACCCGAGCGGACAACTCGAGTCGAGGAGGGGGCTATGTACCGGGAACCAAAAGGTCATCCGGCTTAGTAACTTGTCCGGCCTCTTTCTTACTTCAAGGTATAACACTAATAGAATAGAGAGTCTCAACTAGTAAGCACATTCCCAGAGGTGAGAAGTGAAAGGTTTCGGAGCAGTTTATATGTAAAGTTCAAACAATATCGAAAGCGATAAAAGCATCATTTTGCACATTAAGTCAACATGTAAATTCAGATAATAAACGAAGCCGAATACAATAACCATTCTAAGCTCGAATTCTTGAACCCTGCACCAAAGTTTTGGGTTCACATCCCCAGCACAGTCGCCAAAGCTGTCACACCTCCTTTTTGGCTATCCACAACCCGGCGAAGGGCGTAGATAAGGGAGTTTTTTCCTATTTAAGGACAATCGAAACGGGATTCAATTATTAAAAAAGATTTCAGAGTTACCACTTGGGAGATTTATGGTGTCCCAAGTGACCGTTTAGAATCCCGAATTGAGGAAAGAATGATTCTGCTTAACAGTCCGCGTACCAGAAATCCGAGTAAGGAATTCTGTTAACCCGAGAGAAGGTGTTAGGGATTCCCAGGTTCCGTGGTTCTAGCACGGTCGCTCAACTGTTATATTTGGATTAAATTATCTGATTTTAGAACATGTTTCAACTTATGTTCTTTCTAACATTAAACTGCTTTTATCATTATTTTAAGGAAATTTGCAATGTTATTAAAACACGTCGCGAATTGCGTCACATAAATGCATCCGCAATTTTAGACATATTTCAATTTCATTGAGAATAGGATTTGGGTCACATAAATTCACACCCAAATTCAGGTAAGTACTTTTATTAAGTACGCGCGCCTATTGCAACTACGTCTTTGATGTTTATGGGAAGGTCGTGAAATTTTCTAAACGGCACCTCCTATTCTTTCTATGTGTTCTAATGAATTAAAGAGCCTACGCCTTGTATTTGGTTTGAATTAAACTGGCTCAATTTATTTTATAAAGGTATTCTAGCATATGCTAAATTTGTTAAAACTGTTTTTAAATACACTAATTATTTCACGTATGATCCAGGTGTTCGGAAAGATTATATGTGTCTTGGCCTCATTCATGGCCAATAGACACACAATTAAATTGTGTTTTTGACAGCCCTGGAGCACATAACGCTCAGGCTGCAATTGATAACCATTTTTGACAGGTGTGGGCTGCGAATCACTTAACCCTGCAAAACGTATTAAATTTCAGTGCTTGGCGCTTACTGGGCTTTACTAGTGAGCCCAGTGTTGGTCTGGACAAAAGAGTCCAATTCTTAGCAACTATATCGACTTAGAATTATATATACAAATCGCATCACTACACATTCACGAAGAAGAATACTCACAACCATTTTTTATATCAATTTCTACATTTGATTCGAACTAGACAATTCATATACTCATCAGCCAGAGAATAAGAATTCAATTCAAAAATTCGAATGTGGTTCAAGTTACACTACAAAGGACAAATCCGAAACAAATTATTATTGAGCATTATGATATCTACATAAATTGAAAGGTTTAACAACACTTTTGATCTGCTTAGCATGATCAGTGAAAGTGCTGCTTCCAAATCCAGCGGTTCTGAGTGCACCAACTCGGCACTTGAACCAACTGGATTGAAATTGAAGGACATACAAAATTCGAATTGAGAGTCCAATTATTACACATAGCCACACTCCCAAATGTTCAATTATTACAAACATGATTCATCTTAACATTACAACATAATAACCACTGTGTTGCTCACCTATATTCAAACCAACAAGGGAAATGGGGAATTAAGGTAAGCATAGCAACGACAACTGAGATCTTCACATTTGAGGAATAGATTTCACTTGAGCTTCATATATATATGAGTATTTAATTAATACATGTAATACATCAGAAAGAAACCAAGCCTATGAGTAAAGTGTGAGGGGTCAGTCTAGCAAACAGCTGGCCATTCAAACAGTGTGCCCAAGGCTTCAACAAGATTGTGAAAAAGCTAAGCTCAGGGGGATCAAATTCAACCACTGATGGTATTATTCAGATACGAAATGAGTATTTTAGCTGTTGAAGAGAAGAGTTCTAGACCAGTATTTCTAGCTCTAATTTTAAAGAGAAAAGTTTCCGGCCCCCCTCTAATGCCCCAAATGATTCTATTTATAGCAAAACTGTTAGGGCATCAGATTTTTACTAGTTTCTTTTTTAGTCCTCACCTCAAATTGTATTTTTTGCCTAAGTAGTCCTTCAATTCTTAACTTGTGCCTCAACTTTGAGGCTGGAATTATATTTTAGTCCCTACTAGAAGGTTCTACAGGATTCTTATCAGATTTCTATAATTTCAGATCCCTTTTATACCCTTACAGTTTTCCTAAATTACCCTAGCCCTAAATTTGACCACAGTCAGTTCCTTTTAACCCTGGTTCAGCCCTAACTAACCTTGGTCAGCTAAATTCAGATCTCCTTTTAAACTTAAACAGCTTGTGATTATCAAAACTAGCCAAAATTGACAAACTAATTATAACAGGCATTCAGTGACACAATCAAACAATCAAGCCAATTAAAAATCAGTAAAATTCATCAAATTATGAGAATCATATCACTTAAAAGCTAATTATAACAGGATGTTAAAATAATGACAAACAAACAAGCCTATGAATATTAAACCTTAATATTAGGAGAACTTTTGTTGACAACCAGATAAACAACCAAAATTAAAAGAAATGAAGACTTTAAAGCATGTACTAACCTAATCAATTATTCCAGGCTTAGTGACAAACAAACATGAATATTGAACACTAATTTCCAGAAGAACAATTAGAATCGAATAACTGGAGTTCAGACTTCAGTTATCAAAAGCTAAAGAAAAACAATGAAAGATAAGCAAAGGCTAGTGACAAACAAACAAACATCAATATTGAGCCCTAATTTCCAGAAGAACAACTAGATCGAATAACACGAGTTCAAACTTTAGTTATTAAACCTTATCAGTTATCAAAAAGCTAAAGAAAAGATGAAAAAAAAACAGAGGCTAGTTACAAACAAACAAGCATGAATATTGAACCCTAATCAGTTATCAAAAGCTAAAGGAAGAAAAATGAAAGATAGTCAGAAAACTTAGCTCTCATCAAGTCAGCTGGATCTTGGCCCCTTCAATTTTGTTTTGAACCCTCTAAGGTGGTGTACCATCGATTTAAATGACTAAGGGGAGTCTCCAGGATTCTGAGACCTCAAATAGGTCTCAGATTTGGATTTGCTTAATGGTTGAGGGTGTTTGTGGGTCAAGGGTGGCATGGTTAGTGTCACTAGGGTTCAGGGACTGCCTGGGAAGGTTTTGGGGATTTTACGGTTTGTTTGGGGAATTAGGGTTGGGTTTCAAACTGAGATTCGAAGAGTCTCAGAGTGATTTGAGAATAGTGGTATGCATGGTTGGAATGGGGAGGTCGAGGTTTCTTAGTGGTGTAGTTTTGGGAGGCTTTGGGATGGGGGTCACCGGAGGTGGCGTTTCCGGCCACCTTAAGGAAATATTCTAGATGGAGGGGTGGTATTTGAAGGTAACTGACGATGGGACGGGGTAGAGGAGGCCATGGTGGTTAAAGGGTGTAATTTTTGGGCCGTTTGGTTGCCGGCCGCCGCGTGAGGCGATTTCCGGCGACGGCAGTAGGGTGGTGAAACGGCTGTCAACCGTGGCGTTGGGGTGGTCAATCGGTGTTAACAGGGTGGTCAATGATCGGCGGTGGAGATACGAGGAAGGTGATTTTGTTCGTGTGTATACTGAAGGGGTTTGGGCATATATATGTGGATTGAGGTGGGGGTTTGGTAGCCGTTGGATGGTGTGGGGATCGACTGTTGTGATGGAAAGGGCTCTTAGCAGCGTTGTTTGGATGGATGTAGGTGTGGACTGAACTGGTAATTGTTTGGGCTTATTTATATGGGTTCAACGATGGAAACAAATTGGGCCACTCAAGTCTGGCCCAATTGTGGCCAGCCTGAGTGGCCAACTATGTATGCATACATATATTGTATTTTATTATTTTTTTGTATTTTGTTTTAATTAAAATCAATTACTAAATTTATTTAAAAACCCTAAATCACATATAAAAATTAAAATAAATCAAAATTGAACGAACACAATTACAAGTACTGGCACACATATATTTTTTGTATTTTAATTTATGACACAAGTTTATTTAACAATTAATCCTAACACGCAGTAATGAACATGCATATTCAATTAATGTACAAAAATTAAAATCCTAAAATTTTAAAAGAGAAAATCCGAAACTTTAAGAGTCATGTAGGAGTTTGTTTCGAATGGTCAAAAATCATATGCTCGCTGTCACAACTCCAAAGATAGTAGCTGCATTAGTCGTGGTGGCTTCAGAAATGTTGAAGAATGGTTTCATGCCCGACAAGGGATTCGGTGCTGCTCTACAAAGCATCGTCTAACCGGTCCCTCCCCAAAAATCTGGACACTTTTGGTCTAGGGTTCAAGCCTACAACTGCGGACACAAGGCGAGCCAAAAACTTAAAACAGAGGGCCTATGCCCTACCAAAGCCCATCCCAAGGTTGTCCAAATCATTCATAAAGCCCAATACTAGAAAGTGCCCAATGCCAAAGATTCCTAGTCCGCTGATCGATGAGGATGAGGATTTTGATAAGGGATTATAAAGGTTGTTCAATGGGGTAAATATGGTCGACGTAGGAGAAAAGATCAATCAGGGCAGATGTTTAGTTTGTGGGAGCATGCGCAAAAGTCAATAACTAGGAAGCCACTCCTCTTCCCACCCGGAGGGAGTCGTGGTAGTAGGCTTTGATTTTTCATTCAGTCTAGTTTGGATTAGCTTTAGAGTTGTTTATTCAGTTGTTATTTCCATCTGTTTGGATGTGTAAACTCTGTTATCTTTCGATTCTAATAAAATGCAATTTCCTTTCCAGCAGTGCTGATAGTTCTCATTATTCTTTACTTCTTTTTATTTTCTCTTTCGTACTGTTATTTTTATGCTGGTTTCAATGATCTAACATGCATAAACACTCTTCAGTCCAGTTTTAAGAATAGGTCTAGTTTAGACATAATAATTCAGGAAATAGAGCATGAGGATGAGCCGGAGTATGACGAGGAAGGAGCATGGGATGAAATTAGTAAAGAGTTGAGCCAATTTGAGGAGAAACCCAAACCGAACTTGAGCAATACAGAGGCAGTCAAATTAGGGAGCTCGGATAACATTAGGGAAACCAAAATAAGTGTCTATCTGGAGCCACAACTTAGGAAGGAGATAATTGAAGTATTGCTTGAGTACACAGATGTCTTTGCATGGTCATAGGATGGCATGCTTGAATTGAGCACAGACTTGGTAGTTCACAAATTGCCCACCGACCCAGCATGTCCTCCCGTCAAACAAAAGTTGAGGAAGATTAAAACTGATGTGAGCATGAAAATCAAAGAGGAAGTGACCAAGCAGTTTGAGGCAAAAGTTATCCGAGTTACATGATATCCCACCTTGTAAGCTAATGGTGTGCCCGTGCAAACGAAGGATGGTAAAACCAGGGTGTGTGTCGATTATCGCAGCCTCAATAAAGCAAGTCCGAAAGACAACTTCCCCCTGCCAAACATTCACATATTGATTGACAATTGTGCGAAGCATGAGATCAGGTCATTCGTAGATTGTTATGCAGGTTACCACTATATCTTAATGGATGAAGAAGATGCGTAGAAATAGCATTTATCACCCCATGGGGAACATATTGCAATAGGGTCATGTCTTTTGGTTAGAAGAATGCTGAGGAAACATATATAAGGGCCATGAAAACCATTTTCCACGATATGATACAGAAGGAAATTGTGATCTATATGGATGATATGATTTTGAAGCCTAGAAAGCAATCCGATCATGTTAAAGATTGAGGAAATTCTTCTAGAGGCTCCGCAGGTATGATCTCAAACTCAACCCGAAAAAATGCGCATTTGGGGTCCCCTCAGGGAAGTTTCTAGGATTCATAGTCAGTCGACGAGGCATTGAACTAGACCCATCAAAGATCAAATCTATACAGGAACTACAGCCACCGAGGAACAAAACAGAAGTGATGAGTCTATTGGGAAGATTGAATTACATCAGTCGGTTCATTGCTCAGCTCAGTACCATCGGCAAGCCCATCTTTAAGCTATTATAAAAGGATGGTGCGGTGAAATGGACGGAAGAGTGCCAAGAGGCTTTTCATAAGATAATGGAATATTTTTCAAATCCACCGATGTTGGTCCCACCAGAACAAGGAAGACCCTTGATCTTATATTTGACACTCTTCGACAACTCATTTGGATGCGTGTTGGGTCAGCACGATGTCACCGGGAGAAAAGAGCAGGCCATATACTACCTCAGCAAGAAATTTATGGCCTATGAGGTTAAGTATACCCATCTTGAAAAGACATGTTGTGCCTTGACGGGGGTAGCCCAGAAGTTAAAACATAATTTGTCATCATATACCTTTTATCTCATCTCACAGCTAGACCCATTGAAGTACATTTTCTAGAAGCCTATGCCTACAGGAAGGCTCACAAAATGGCAAATCTTGCTCATTGAGTTTGACATTGCCTATGTGACTAGGACTGTAATGAAAGCACAGGCATTGGCTGAGAATCCGACAGATGAATAATATGAGCCCAAGACATATTTCCTTAACGAGGAAGTAATGCATATTGATGAAATGGAACAGGGCAAAAAATCAGGATGGAAATTGTTTTTCCATGCGGCTGCCAACATGAAAGGCGTCGAGATAGGAGCAGTGCTCATTTCTGAGAAAGGGCATCATTACCCAGTCACAGCTCAACTCTGCTTCTATTGCACCAACAACATGGCAGAATATGAGGCATGTATTTTGGGTTTGAGACTAGAAGCAGACTTGGGTGTCCAGGAAGTGTTGGTCTTGGAAGACTCAGACCTTCTGGTACACCAAATCCAAGGGGAGTAGGAAACAAGAGATTTAAAGCTCATACCATACCGGCAATGCTTGCATGATCTTTGTCAACAATTCTGGTCAGTAGAGTTCAGGCACATCCACAGAATTCATAATGAGGTTGTTGACGCCTTTGCTACTTTGGCGTCAATGTTACATCATCCGGACAAGGCTTATGTTGACCCGATACATATCCGGGTCCATGATCAACATGCTTATTGCAACATGGTGGAAGAAGAGCTTGACGGTGAGCCTTGGTTCCGGGACATAAAAGAGAATATCAGGATGGGTGTGTACCTAGCACAGGCCACGAGTGACCAGAAGAGAACAATCCATCACTTGTAAAGTAGGTTTTTCTTCAGCGGAGGGATATTATACAAAAGAACGTCGAATATGGGTTTGTTAAGATGCGTGGATGCTGGGCCGGCAATAGCCATCACGAATAAGGTGCATGTTGGCATCTGTGGGCCACACATGAGTGGATATTTTTTGGCCAAGAAGATTCTCAGGGTGGAATATTATTGGCTCACCATGGAGCGGATTGTATCCGTTTCATGCACAAATGCCATCAATGTCAAGGGCATGGAGACTTGATTCACTCCCCACCATCTGTGTTGCATACGATGTCTGCGCCATGGCCTTTCGTTGCTTAGGTCATGGACGTCATCGAGCCCGTCGAGCCACCGGCTTCTAACAGACACAGATTTATCCTAGTTTCTATTGACTATTTCACCAAATGAATTGAAGCCAATACTTTCAAAGCAGTGACCAAGAAAGCAGTAGTCGACTTCGTATATGAAAATATTATTTGTCGGTTTTGAATCCCCAAGATTCTCATCACTGACAATGGGTCAAATCTCAATAGTCACCTGATGAAAGAGGTATGTTAGCAGTTCAATATTATACAATGCAACTCCACCCCGTACACCCCAAGGCGAATGGAGCGGTCGAGGCAACCAATAAGGACATAAAGACGATACTTCATAAAATGGTGGAAGGGTCCATGGAGTGGCATGAGAAGTTGCCCTTTGCATTGTTTGGAAATCCCACTACCGTCCGTACTTCGGTAGGGTCAACCCCATATTTGTTGGTATATGGCACAAAAGATGTAATCCCGGAGAAGGTTAAAATCCCCTCCCTTCGGATCGTGGCTGAAGTAGGGATCGACAACGAAGAATGGGTTAAAACTTGTTTTGGAGCAATTGAGTTTGATTGATGAGAAAAGATTGGCAGAGGTGTGTCACTGCCAGTTGTATCAACAGAGGATGAGCAGAGCATATAACAAGAAAGTGCGTCTAAGAAAGTTTTAAGTGGGTCAATTAGTGTTGAAACGCATCCACCCTCACCAGGTCGAGGCAAAGGGAAAGTTCGCTCCAAACTGGCAAGGACCGTTTGTCGTGTCAAGAGTGTTGTCCAATAGGGCATTGTATCTAACAAATATCGAAGGAAAATGTGTAGAAATGGATATCAATTCAAATGCAGTCAAAAGATATTATGTATGACTTTCTTTTGTTTGAATCATTGTCTATACTTGGAGTTTGTTTGTACTTGGCATGTTTTAGAGATTCAAATGATAAAGGCATTTTATTCAGCTATCTAAACACTTTACCCTTTGTTAACCATCTTGAGCTTCAATTATTTTCTTGCATACCCCTCTTTCAGAATCAGTAATGAAAGTCACAAGCGCAATCATAAGAAGGCAGTGAAAGGACAAGAACGAAAGGAGAAAAGAAAGCAAAACAAAGGAAGAAAATAAAAAGAAAGAAAAGAAAAGAGAAAAGAAAGAAAAGAAAGGAAAAAAAATAAAAAAGATAATAAAAGAAAGGAAAAAGAAAGAAAAAAGAAAAGAGAAAAAAGAAAAAGAAAAGAAAAGGAAAGAAAAGAAAAAAGGAAAACAAAGAGAAGAAAAAGAGATAAACAAGAAAAGAACTGTAGAAAGAGAGGAGGAAAAGGAAAACAAACAATAGTGAAAGTAAGGAATCACCAGGAAGGACCTAGGTTTTTGGATTTAAAAAAAGTCTCAGCCAAGGGATTTCCGTCACTATTCATCGGGTGAACAGTGTTTTCGTCACTATTTATCGGGCATATCGCCGGAATTCGGTGGTCGATTGTCACAATTTTGATGTCAAGAGATCCCTTCTCTTTGCGAACAATCCCCAATTGATTTTTTCCTTAAATCTATAACCAATTTTCCTACATCTTAAATCTTCTTTTCACGATTTACTGTAGCTCGCTCATTTTCAGAAATTTTCAGCGCTATTTCCTTCCAATAGCATGGTTGTGATGGATCCTGCTTAACGTATAAGGCAACCATGGAAGCTTCTCCCTCTCCCCAGCCTTATGCTGTAGGAGAGGCTATTCAAAAAAATACTGAAAATCAAACATCGCACGGTACCAAACAAACATATGCATCGCAACTTGTTGGACAACAATCTGCCGCAACAAAATCAAAACTTGAACTCTGTCATGTTACATTTGAGCATGGAATACCTACTGTTGAATTCACAGTAGATGAAGTGAATTCATTCACCATGGATGAAGGTCTTCAACAAGCAGTTATAATTAAATTTTCATATGGAAAGCCCGAGCTTCAGGAGCTGAGACAGATTTTGCCGAAGCAATTCGATGTCAAAGGTAATTGCAACATTAGATAGCTAGAATATCGGCATATTCTGGTAAGATTCAATCTTTTTTAAGATTTTGCTCAGGTCGTATCAAGAACAACTGGTTATGTTAAGGCAAAAGGAGACGAGTTCTTCTTTAGGACATTCCCATGGACAATGGGACTTAACCCCTGTGAAGAAACGTCAAAAGTTGTGGCTTGGATCTCTTTTCCGGAACTGCCAGCAAATTTTTTCGCAAAAAAATCCTTAATGTCTATTGCATCTTCCGTGGGAAAGCCTCTTGCAGTAGATAAGGCTACTAAAGATCAAACACGAACTAGTACGGCACGAGTTAAAGTCTTGATTAACTTACTGGACAAATATCCAAAGAAAATCAAGATCAAGATAGTTGATATAAAATATGGAAAAATAGTTGAATACGACCAGTGGATCGTCTTTGATAATTTACCTAAATACTGCACGTATTGTAATCATCAAGGTCATGATGTAAAATCGTGTCGTTGGAGTACAGAGGAAGTAAATGAACAAGCATTTCATGTTCACGAATCTGAAGGCCAGGGCAGTCTGGCAAAATTAGGAGGTGATGTCAGGGAGTACTTGAATGCTAATCTTGCAGCTCGAAGCATTGAAGGGGTTCGACCTAATGTGATTGAAGATGCATGACAAAAATTTGGTTCTGCTCCAATTGTTCCAGCTGCAGAAGCTCTTTCAAGGCCAAATGGCTACATTGCACAGATTTGTAAAGGGCCATCTACTATTCTATTGAATACTGATGCATCTGCTGTGGCAGCACCTCACAATGCAAACAACTCTGAGCAGTTTTTGATCGAGCAGTAGCATTTTCTGCAGAATAATACCAATAAGAATCCTACTCTTTTTGGTCAATGAAATGGTACATATTTGGAGGCTTCGGATACTTTCAACGCTACTACACATCCTTCTGTTTTATCAGCTCAACTAGGGGAGAAGTCGACAGTTCCAAATCTACTAAATGCTTCAAACATTACTGCACAACAAGGATGTAATGATTTGGAAAAAGCATCAGCTTTGGTTATTTCTAAGCATACCAATTCAAATGAAATAAGCAAAGGTCAGCATTTCAAATCCAATCTGCTGCAGCTAGAAGCAGGGGAGGTAAATGTACCGGCTAGTGCAGATTCTATTTTTAAGCCAAATATAGCATTGGATAGCATCAAATGGGCTGGGCAAAATGAAGAGGTGAATGACCAATGTGATGTTACGGAATTGGAGTTTGCAACATCTGTTACAAAGGATAGCAAGACTACCAACTGGACAGTACAAAATGAAGCAGCTGCAACAGTTTCTAATTTTTCAAAACTGCATTCTACACTTCCTTTTCAATGTACTGTCGATCGAGCTCTATCTGAGATTGATAACCATGATGCTGTGACTGAAATTCTTCACATAACAGCAACTTCTTTAGATGATGCTGTTACGCAGAAGTCATTTCAACAAGATACCTCTAACCAGCATGACATGGTTCAGCAAGGCAGTGTGACTATTTCTATAGGTACAGTTGTTGCTGATGTCTCTAATGCTGCCTTAGTTCAAGGAGATTTTGTTTTAGAGCCTACTTATGCTAGACAACACACAAGGGAAGCTGGACAACATATTACAATGGATAATTGGTCATCGATGTCCAACAAAAAAGTAACTCCAAAAACCAAAAAAAAAAACAGATTGCAGAAAACACTCCAGCTTTACCTTCAAATTCAAACTCATTTGTTGCACTTGCCAATGTGAATGATGATGATGGAAAGTTCTTGGGAGAAAATTTGCAGATGGTTGAGAGTTATTATCAAAATAGCTCAGCGACTACAGCGGCAGTGAATACAGCTCATGCTAATGATCCAAATATGCAAATACATGCCAAAGATCAAAATTCTTCCACCATCTCCAGTCCCTTAGGTCATTTGTATTAAGTCATTAGGATCTTTTTATTTATTTTTTATTCCATAGAAGAGTCTAGAAGAGTCGCTAGACTACACAATGCCTTTTAAAATAAGATAACAATACTACACAATGCCAATGCTAATCCTAATTAATTAAACTAAACATGAAACTATTTGTTTTTTTGAAATTATATAATGATAAAAAAATAAGGTACCATTTTTGTATTTTTTAAAAAAATTATGAAAAATACATAAACTAAAATATTTTTGTAATTTTTATTTTCTTATAATAAAATAAAGTAAAAGAGTCAAAATGAGTTGAAATAGCTATATTAGGCCTAAATTAAATATTCACCTGCTAAAATATAAAAAAAATTGGGAATGGTCAAAAATCACATGTCTACAAGAAGATTAGAAAATGTCGTCAGATATACTTGATAGATCAATGGATCAAGAAATGGTTCCTGGT
The DNA here is from genome assembly GCA_034376525.1 of Nicotiana benthamiana. Taxonomy (NCBI): domain Eukaryota; kingdom Viridiplantae; phylum Streptophyta; class Magnoliopsida; order Solanales; family Solanaceae; genus Nicotiana; species Nicotiana benthamiana. The sequence continues at coordinate 22,321,965 of CM067324.1, read as the reverse complement.
CCAAGTGGGAGTTTTGAATCCTAAAATCCTTTAGAGGAATCTGAACATCAATTACATAAGAGTATAAGAAAAGGTGTACCTAAACAATCTTATGAGGTTGAGGATTATGTTTTTTTGGTATCTTCGAAAGAGTTAGATGAACCTAAATATGTGAACGAGGCTTTATCGAGCCCTAAAAGGGATGAATGGTTAAAATCTATGAAAGAAGAATTAGAGTCAATGAAAACTAACAAAGTCTGGGATCTAGTTGACCTTCCTTCGGGACATAGAGCTATTGTGTCACGACCCCAGTTCTCCCTCTATGAACTGTCGTGACGGCACCTAGTCTCTACGACTAGGTAAGCCTAACACATGTGGAAAATAAATCGAAACTTGCGGAAATATAAATCTAAAACCACGAATAACTAAAAGGGAATAGTGTATAAAATGTCGCTCAGCATATACAACACAATAACTAAACTTCAATAGCATTATCTTTAAAAATCGAAAACTCACAGGAACATAAGCTAGAAGAAATATAGTAAAGTGCTCGAATCTCCGTAATGTCTATATCAACAGTATGATAGAAGGGCTAACACTACAAGATAGAATAAATATGGAGACTCATCAGTCTGCGAACGCGGCAGATGTACCTCGAAGTCTCCAAATTCTCTCCCTACCTCAAGGATAGTAAGCATGTGCAGAAGTACCTAGATCTGCACATGAAAAACATGCGCAGAAAGGGCATAAGTACGCCACAAAGGTACTCAGTAGTGTCAAGCCTAACCTCGATTGGGAAGTGACGAGAAAGGTCAAGGCCCTACTAAGGTAAATAATAAAAAAATATAACAAGATACAATAAACAGTATAATTGAGAATCTATAGCAAGAGTCCACATAGAATAAAGAGAATACAACAATGGAAAATAGAAATAAAGGCAGAACACAAGGAAAAACCGCTCACAACAAGGATAATAACCGGGGATATTTTTGTATCCCGAGGATCTCTTGGTATCCTCAACGTATACACAAGGGATCTCTCGATATCTCGAGGATCTCTTGGTATCCTTAATATATATATATATATATATATATATCCAAGGATCTCTTGGTATCCTCAATATGAATGCTAGAATCTCTTTGTATCCTCAATATTAATGCCAGGGATCTGTTGGTATCCCGAGGATCTCTCAGTATCCTCAATACAGTGCCAAGGATCTCTTATCCCACACCTTAGTCCAAATAATAATTTAATACAGGGGATCTTCCGGGATGTCGTCCCGTAGTCCTAACTAAAAATACACAACAGCAACACAAGAATATTAAATTTAATGCAAACTTCGTATAAGTAAACAGTTTATTCTAGCGTAACATGATTCACGTAATGCAATTAAGCCAGTTAGGATAATAGGCAATTAAGTCCACTAAGCATACCTTTCTAACTAACAACAGGCTAAGTTTGCAAGTAAACACTTAAAGTAAACCGGATTTTCAAAAACTAGGTCAAGTACGCGCTCGTTACCTCACGTACAAGGCATTTCAACTATCACATATCATCTTCTAAGGGGAATGTCCCCGACACAAGGTTAGACAAGCCACTTACCTCGAACCATCTCAAAATCAACTCGAAATCACGTTTTTGCCACGAGTATCCGACTCCAAATGGCCCAAATCTGTTCAATTCAATTGCATACTGTAAATAACACCTCAAGTAACTGATTCAATGATCTAATTCAAAGCTAATATGCAAAATTAGGTAAAATGAACAAAATGTCCCTCGGGACCACATCTCGGAATCATGTGAAAGATACATTTTCAGAAGCCTCGTACTCTCACGAGTCTATACATAGTAAGAACACTAAAATCGGAGTCCAATTGATCCCTCAAATCCTCATATAAAGGTCTCTTAAACTCAAGCCCTAATTACCCCTTTTCCCAAATTTCTTACCATTAGTTAGGTTTTAATCATATGAAAACAAGTTACAAGGTCAAGAACGTTACCTCCAAGTGATTCCCTTTTGTTTTCCTAAGAAACCACTCTAAAACGCTTCAAACCCAGATGAAAATGATGGAAGAATAGCTAAATTTTGCAAAGGCAACTATTTATATGTTCTTCCTAGCGATTACCGCATTTGTGGCCCTGGGACCACCTTTGCGGTTATCGCTTCTACGGACCAATGTCGCATCTGTGACTTTCATTAAATTTCCCTAGAATCGCATCTTCAGTAATTATTTAGTAGATGCGAAATTGTTTTTGCGGTGACCCTTCCGCATATGCGGAACCTGATGGAGAACCAAAAATCTACTTATGTGGTATTTATGCCGCTTCTGCGGCTCCGCATCTGTGGTTCCCAAACCATAGATGCGGAATACAAGAAGAACATATGTCGTGAGACTTAAACTCCAAATTTCCTCCGTTAACCATTTGAATTCATCTAGAAGCCCCCCGGGACCTCAATCAAAGGCATCAACATATCCTAAAACCTCATTCAAACTTGTACCAATCTTCAAAACACTTTAAATCACATCAAAACAACCAAAACATATCGGATTCAAGCCTGAGTTTCTAAAATCTTCCAAATTTCGCTTTTGATAAAAAAACCACTTAAACCACGTCCCAATGACCTGAAATTTTGTACATGTTGGAGCTACTGCAACTCTCGGAATTCCATTCCGACCCTCGGATCAATATCTCACTATCGAATCGGAAACTTCAAAAATTCAACCATCGGCATTTCAAGACTCAATTAGCTACGGATCTTCAAAACACTATACAAATATGCTCCTAACCCCAAAACCACCCAACGGAGCTAGCAGAACAATCCGATTTCTATTCCAAGGCCGTCTTCATACTTTTCCGACTACGGTAAATTTTTCAACACTTAAGCTCATATTTAGGGCTAAGTGTCCCAAAACTCTCCGAAAATCAAAATCGAATATCCCGGCAAATCAAATTAGCAGAAATAAACTTGGCAAAAGTAGTTAATAGGGTATCGGGGCATTAGTTCTTAAGACGACTGGCTGGATCGTCACATATTGAGAATAACTGGATTCTCAAAGTTAAACGCAAATCGGATGGGTCAATAGAAAGACACAAAGCATGATTGGTGGTAGAAGGTTTTACTCAAGAAGCTGGAATAGATTATGAGGAAACGTTTTCAGCAGTTGTGAATTTTACCTCTATACGATTACGTTTGGCTATTGTTGCACGTTATATCTAGAAATACACAAAATGGATTTGAAGACCTTTTCACAATGGAGAATTAAATGAGAAAATATACACGGAACAACCTGTAGATTTCGTTGTTAAAGGCCAAGAAAAGAAACTTTGTAAATTGAAAAAATCAATTTATCGCCTAAAGAAATCTTCAAGTGTTACCACCCCAGTTTGCCTCCGTGAAAATGTCGTGATGGCACCTAGTTCTATGACTAGGTAAGCCTAACAATGCAAAAAATAACATAACTTGCGGAATAATTAATTAAAAACTGAACAACTAAAAGAAATTGTATATAAAGGTTTCTCAGCATATACAATTCAAAATGCAGAAGTGTACAATATCATCCCAAAACCCGGAAACTCACGGGAACACAGGCTAACGAATAGTAATACATGGCTCTAACTCCAGAACATCTAAAGCAAAAGTACGGAAGAAGTATAAATACTACAAATAGAGTAAAGACGGAGATTCCTTGGTCTATGGACGCTGCAAAAGTACCTCAAAGCCTCCGTAGCTCTCGTGGACTCAAGGATAGTGTTCCTGAGATGAAGTACCTGGATCTGCACATGAAAAACATGTGCAGAAGAGGCATGAGTACACCACAACGGTACTCAGTAAGTGCCAAACCTAACCTTGGTTGGGTAGTGACGAGGAAAGGTCTGGGCCCTACTGAGATACAACATAATAAATAATAAGATGAGGAAATAACAGAATAGATAAAGTGTATAGCAAGAATCTAAACAAGATAAATACGGAAACTATAATAGAAAGAAGAAAAACAGGACAATACTAGTAAATACTACTCACAACAGGAACCACATCCGGGGATCTCTTGGTATCCCGAGGATCTCTTGGTATCCTTAAATCTTACGATTTCATGTGCCAGGGACTCGTGGTATCCCGAGGATCTCTTGGTATCCTCAATCTTACAATTTCATGTGTCAGGGATCTCTTGGTATCCCGAGGATCTCTTAGTGTCCTCAAATCTTACAATTTCATGTGCTAGGGATCTCTTGGTATCCGGAGGATATCTTGGTATCCTCAAATCTTACAATTTCATGTGCCAGGTATCTCTTAGTGTCCCGAGTATCTCTTGGTATCCTCAAATCATACAACTTCATGTGCCAGGGACCTCCTGGGATCCCACACCCTCAGTCCAGAACATATCAAGTGCAGGGGGATCTCCCGAGAGGCTAACTCGTAGTCCCAATTTAAAAACACACAATAGCAACCCAAACATTAGGAAAGATACTAACTCAGGACAAGAAATAGAAAACTAGCCAAACATACTACACGGAGTACAAACAAGACAGTTTAAGCACTTAGGCAAGTAAGTCAATGAACGTGCTTCTCTAAACTAGCATAGAATAAGCTTACAATATAAAATGAACAGGTAAGCAAGAAAACTCAGTTTAAATACTTCAAGTAAAAATGGATTTCCAACAATATCCGCACGTACGCGCTCGTCACCTCACGTACGAGGCATTCAGTTGCTAACCCCGACCTTGCTAACTTGGGAATTACAATTTTTTGTTTGCATTTGCAAACACTAGCGAAAAATGGGGCTTTGCATTTGCGACCAAAGGTTTCGCATTTGCGTAAAGCAAAGTTCCGTATTTGCTAACCACTTGGTCGCATTTGCGAACTTAGCACAATCTACCCTTCCTCGCATTTGCAATGTCAGGCTCGCATTTGTAAGCTCACATTTGCGAGGCCTGCTTCGGAAATACCAAAATTGCATAACTGAAATGCCAAGTTTTATCTAAGTTAAAAAAGACACTCCGACACCTATCCAAAATTTACCCGAGCCCTCGTGGCTCCAAACAAAATATGCACACAACCTCAAAAACATCCTACGGACTTATCCGTGCGATCAAATCGCCAAAATAACATCATATACATCGAATCAAGCCTCAAAACTCATAATTTCTTCCAAATTTCTATAAAACATCAAATTCCCATTTTAAGTCCAAAACCTGTCAAACAACGTCCGTTTTCAACTAAACTTTACAGAAAGTGCATAAATCATATATAAGACTTGTACCGGGCACCTGAACCAAAATACAGACCCAATACCATAGACTTATAATCAAATTTCCTTTCCAATTTCCTTAATTATTTCCAAAAAACAATTTCATGCAAAAATTCATTTCTCGGGCTTGGGACCTCGGAATTCGATTCTAAGCATACGCCCAAGTTCCATATTTTCCTGCGGATTCTCCAGGACCGTTAAATCATGGGTCCGGGTTTGCTTACCCAAAATATTGTCCGGAGTCAAATTGATTCAATTTAATATCAAAATTTAGCATTTTTCTCACAGAGTTCATATCTAAGTTTTTCGTCCATGTGCCCGGTCTGTGCATGAAATTCGAGGCAACCATAGATGAGGTTTTCAAGGCCTCAGAAGTACAGAATAGGTAAGAAAACAAGTGGTCGTCACAACCTCCACCACTAAAACAATCGTTCGTCCTCGAACAGACAAAAGAAAGAAGCACCTGAGTCAGGAAAAAGATGAGGATAACGGCTCTGTATGTCAGACTCGGACTCCTAGGTCGATACCTCAGGAGGCTGACCTCTCCATTGGACACAAATAGAAGGAAATCTCTTGGACCTCAACTGACAAACCTGCCGGTCTAGGATAGCTACAGGCTCCTCCTTATAGGACAAGTACTTGTCCAACTAGAACAGTGGTGAAATCTAACACGTGGGCTGGATCGTCGTGATACCTCAAAAGCATGGATACATGGAAAATTGGATGCACGACTGATAAGCTAGGAGGCAATGCGAGTCAATAAGCCACCTCTCCCACTCGATCAAGAATCTCAAAGACCAATGTACCTAGGGCTAATCTTTCCCTTCTTCCAAAATCTCATCACACCCTTCATAGGCGATACTTGGAGCAATACCCGCTCACCAACAATAAATGCTACTTCTCGAACCTTGTGATCTACATAACTCTTCTGCCTAGAGTGAGCTGAACGAAGCCTATAATGAATGATCTTGACCTTGTCCAAGGACTCCTGAACCATATCTCTACCTAACAACCGAGCCTCCCTCGGCTCAAACCATCCAACCAGAGATCGACACCGTCTACCATATAAGGCCTCATAAGGAGCCATCTGGATGCTCGACTGGTAGCTGTTGTTCTAGGAAAACTCCACTAAGGGAAAGAACTGATCCCAAGACCCTCCAAACTCAATCACAGACGCAGGTAGTATATCCTCATGAATCTGAATACTGCGCTCGGATTGTCCGTTTGTCTGGGGGTGAAAAGGTGTGCCCAACTCCACCCAAGTACCTTACTCCTACTGCACGGCTCTCCAGAACCGCGACGTAAACTGAGTACCTCTATCTAAAATAATGGAAACTGGAATACCATGCAGACGAATAAGTGGTACACACGGGAACGAAATGAGTGGACTTAGTCACCCGATCCACAATAACCCAAATGGTATCAAACTTCTTCAGGGTCCACAGGAGACCAACTACAAAATCCATGGTGATCCTCTCCCATTTCCACTCCGGAATCTCTATCTTCTGGAGCAATACACCTGGTCTCTGGTGCTCATGCTTCACCTGGTGACAATTAAGGCATCTAGCTACATATCCAACAATATCCTTTTTTATCCGCCTCCACCATGGGCCTCTGCTAGAATCAACTCCTATAGCCCATCAACATTGGGTACACAAACACGGCCCTGCATCCTCAACACCTCGTCATCTCCAATGGTCACATTTCTGGCATCACCCCGCTAAACCTTGTCCTTAAGGACAAGCAAATGGGGGTCATCATACTGCCACTCCCTAATATAATTGAATAAGGAAGACAAGAAAACCACACAAGCTAGAACCTGACTGGGCTCCAAAAGATCCAATCTCACAAACTGACTGGTTAAGGCCTAAACATCCATCGCCATAGGCCTCTCTGAAGCTTGTAAATATGCCAAACTCCCCAAACTCTTCGCCCGGCAACTCAAGGCATCCGCCACCACATTGGCCTTGCTCGTGTGATACAAAATAGTAATATCATAATCTTTCACCAACTCTAACCACCTCGTCTGGCGCAAATTCAGATCTTTTTGCTTGAACAAGTGCTGCAAATTCGGATGGTCAGCATAGATCTCACAAGGCACAACGTACAAATAATGACGCCAGATCTTCAAGACATGAACAACATCAGCTAAATCAAGGTCGTGGACAAGGTAGTTCTTCTCATGTGTCTTAATCTATCTGGACGCGTAGGCAATCACCCTACCGTCCTGCATCAACACCGCTCCAAGTCCAACTCTCGAGGCATCATAGTAGACGGTGTAAAACCCCGAACCGGTAGGCAATATCAAAATTGGGGCTGTAGTCAAAGCTGTCTTGAGCTTCTGAAAGCTCGCCTCACACTCCTCTGTCCACTGAAATGGGGCACCCTTCTTGGTCAATCTAGTCATAGGGGCCGTAATCGATGAAAACCCCTCCATGAAACGACGGTGGTAGCCCGCCAACCCAAGGAAACTGTGAATCTCTGCAGTTGAGGACAGCCTAGACCAACTATGCACGACCTCTATCTTCCTCGGATCTACCCGAAAGCCCCCGCTCGAGATCACGTGGCCTAAGAATGCCACTAAATCCAACCAAAACTCACATTTGGAGAACTTCGCATATAACTTCTTCTCTCTCAAGAATCTGAAGCACGATCCTCAGGTGTTGCTCATGATCTTTCCCACTTCGGGAGTACACCAAATATCATCAATAAAACTGATAACGAACGAGTCGAGATATGGCCTGAACACACTGTGCATCAAATGCATAAAAGTTGTTGGGACATTGGTCAGCGCAAATGACATAACAAGGAACTCGTAATGACCATACCGAGTCCTGAAGGCAGTCTTCGTGATGTTTGGCTCCCGAATCTTCAACTGATGGTAACCTGAGTGCAAGTCAATCTTAGAAAACACACGTGCGCCCTGAAGCTGGTCAAACAGATCATCAATACGAGGCAAAGGATAATGGTTCTTCACTGTAACCTTGTTCAAGTAGCGATAATCAATGCACATAAGCATAAAGCCATCCTTCTTCTATACAAAAAAAATGGCGCACCCCACGGTGAAAAACTGGGTCGATTAAAACCCTTATCAAGCAACTCCTGCAAGTGATCCTTCAACTCCTTAAATTCGAGAGGAGCCATACGATATGGAGGAATGGAAATGGGCTGAGAGCCCAGCAACAGGTCAATGCAAAAAATCAATGTCTCTATCGGGCGGCATGCCCAGAAGATCAGTTGGAAACACATCACGTTAATCTCGTACCACTGGAACTGAACCAACAAAAGGTGTATCAGCACTAACATCTATCACATAAGCTAAATAGACGGCGCATCCCTTCTAAACCATATTTTGAGCTTTAAGAAAAGAGACTAACTCTACTGAGAGTGTGATCTAAAGTACCACTCCACTCAACACGCGGAATACTTGGCATAGCCAACGTCATGATCTTGGTGTGACAATCAAGAATAGAAAAATGGGGCGACAACCAGTCTATGCCCAAAATAATGTCAAAATCAACAATACCGAATAACAATAGATCCATTCTGGTCTCAAAACCACGAATAGTAACTAAACATGACCGATAGACACGCTCCACAACAAGAGAATCTCCCACAAGAGTAGAAACATAAATGGGGGAACTATCCCTAGGCACACCGAAATACAGAGCAAAGTAAGAAGACACATAAGAATAAGTAGAGCCAAGATCGAATAGAACCGATGCCTCTCTGTGACAAAATAGTATAATACTTGTGATAACAGAATTGGAGGCAACAACCTCGACACGAGCGAGAAGGGCATAATATCTGGCATAGCCTCCCCCTCGAAGGCGACCTCTACCTCCCTGGTCTCCACCTCTAGCTGGCTGAGCGGGTAGGGCAGCAACTGGAGCTGTGATCATGGCCTAAGAATTCTGTTGAGCACGCTGTGACTGAGAAGGTTGTGGCGGTGCACTCCTCCCAAGTCTAGGGAAATCCCTCACCACATGGCGAGTACCGCCACACTCAAAACAAGCTCTGGGAGGGCACGATGGTTGTGACTAACCAGTGCTAGGTCTGCTGGACTGACCTCTGGAAACACCCGGCGTAGGAGGCGCGCTAGAAACTGGAGGTGCATAGTAAGGCTCCTGAGGTATAGGCGGAGCTGGAGCACTGTTGGCTGGTAGAAGAGCTGAATGAACGGGGAAACCCACAAAACCCCTACCATGTCGACCTGCTGTTGGGGTACGGGACCAGAGTAGTGGCCAAACTATCGAGACCTCTTGGCCTCTCTTTCCACTCACTCCCTAGAGAGCATACTCATCCTCCTAGCAATGCTCTCTACCTGCTGATAAGGAATATCCATCTCTAACTCTCGAGCCATGCTAGATCTGATGGGTGGGATAAGACCCTCGATGATCGTGCGAACTCTCTCACAGACTGTAGCAACCAAGGCCGATACATTCCTGCCAATATGGTATAACGGATAGCATATTCTAAAATGATCATAGCACCCAGATGCAAATGCTCAAACTCTGCGCACCATGCGTCCCTAAGACTATGGGGGAAAACTCTCTCATAAACATATCCGAGAATTGGGTCCAAGTCAGTGAAGCAACCTCGACTGGACTGTCTATCTCATAAGTGTGCCACCAATCATAGGTGGCTCCCTGAAGCTGAAAATTAGTAAAGGAAACCCCACTGGACTTTACTATGCCCATAGTGCGAAGAATACAGTGGCACTCCTCTAGAACTCCCAAGGCATTGTCTGATGTTAATCCACTGAACACTGGGGGATCATACTTCTTGAACCTCTGAAGTCTTCGTTCCTCGTCCTCTGAAGCAGTTGACCCGCCCTTGGGCTGAACCGGCACTGGAGGCGGTGCGGGAATAATCTCGAGAGCCTGCTCAACCTGCACTCGCTACTCAAGAGTGCGGATGGCAGGAGTCTGTGATCCTCCCTCGGCCTGGGATGTGGCTGCAGCATGGGGAAGCAACCCTGCCTGAGCCAAGGTGGTGTAAATACTCACGAATTGAGCACAAGCCTCCTGGAGTAGTAGTGGCAGTAGAAGGCGTGCCAGGTGCCTAGGCTCCGGTTGGATCTGCTGGTGGTGCCTCGGCGGAAGCTCGCGCAGGTGCTCTAGGTGCACAACGTGCGCATCCTCGACCTCTACCCTAGCCCCGGCCTCTAATGGCTGCAGTAGGGGGCGTGGGTGCCTGATCATCCCGAGAAGTGCGTGAATTCACCATCTATGAGAGAATGGAAGGCTGACGTTTAGAATTTTGTGATGTCAAAATATCGCACGACAAGGAAATCAAATGAAGTGAAAATTTTTCTAATAGTTACATAGCCTCTTGTAGATAAGTACAGACGTCTCTGTACCAATCAGCGAGACTCTAATAAATCGTCCTTTGTCACGTGACTCTTATGCACCTAAAGCTCTTATACCAACATTTCACGACCCTAGTTCGCCCTCCGTTGACATATCGTGATGACACCTAGTTCCTATGACTAGGTAAGCCTAACAATGCGGAAAATAATGTAGCTTGCGAAATAATTAAATTAAAAACTGAACAACTAAAGGAAATTGTATATAAAGGCCGCTCGGCATACACAACTCAAGATGCGGAAGTCAACAGTATCACCCCAAAACCCAAAAACTCACGGGAACACAAGCTAATGAATAGTAGTACATGGCTCTAACTCCAGAACATCTAAAGCAAATGTACGAAAGAAGTCTAAATAGTACAAATAGAGTAAAGAAGGAGACTCCTTGGTCTGCGAATGCTGCAAAAGTACCTCAAAGTCTCCGTAGCTCTCCTGGCCTCAAGAATAGAGTGCCTGAGATGAAGTACCTGGATCTGCACATGAAAAACATGCGCGGAAGAGGCATGGGTACACCACAGTGTTACTCAGTAAGTGCCAAGCGTAACCTTAGTTGGGTAGTGACGTGGAAAGGTCCGGGCCTACTGAGATACAACATAATAAATAATAAGATAAGGAAATAACAGTATAGATAAAGTGTACTGCGAGAATCTAAACAAGATAAATAAGAAAATCGTAATAGAAAGCAGAAAAATAGGACAATACTAGTAAATACTACTCACAACATGAACCCCAATCGAAGATCTCTTGGTATCCCAAGGATCTATTGGTATCCTCAAATCTTACGATTTCATCTGCGAGGGATCTCTTGGTATCGTCAAATCTTACAATTTCATGTGCCAGGGATCTCTTGGTATCCCAAGGATCTCTTGGTATCCTCAAATCTTACAATTTCATGTGTCAGGGATCACTTGGTATCCCGATGATCTCTTGGTATCCTCAAATATTACAATTTCATGTGCCAGGGATCTCTTGATATCCCGAGTATCTCTTGGTATCCTCAAATCTTACAAATTCATGTGCCAGGGATCTCTTGGTATCCCGCACCCTCAGTCTAGAACATATCAAGTGCAGGGGGTTCTCCCGGGGGGCCAAACCATAGTCCCAATTTCAAAACACATAATAGCAACCCAAACATTAGGAAAGATACTAACTCAGGACAAGAAAAAGAAAAATACTAGCCAAACATACTACACGGAGTACAAACAAGACAGTTTAAGCATTTAGGCAAGTAAGTCAATGAACATGCTTCTCTAAACTAGTATAGAGTAAGCTTACAATTTAAAATGAACAGGTAAGCAAGAAAACTCAATTTGAATGCTTCAAGTAAAAATGGATTTCCAACAATTTTCTCACGTACGCTCTCGTCACCTCAAGTACGAGGCATTCAACTACAAAACATCATATCCTAAGGGGAAAGTCCCCCACAGAAGGTTAGACAAGCCACTTACATCAAACCGGCTCCAGAATCAACTTGAAACCACACTTTTGCCACGAGTATCCGACTCCAAATGGCACAAATCTTTTCAATCCAATTACATCTCATAAATAACACCTCAAAAAATGGATTCCACTATTTAATTTAAAGCTAAGACGCAAATTTAGGTAACATGACCAAAATGCCCCTCAAGCCAACATGATCAAACCCGATGTTCGATCCAAAATACGGTTACCTATTCCCCTCGAACCCAAATATATAATTTGTTTTGAAATCGAACCTCAAATTGAGGTCCAATTCCCCTATTTTTTGAAAAACCTAGGTTCTACCCCAAACCTCCAATTTCTCCCATGAAAATCATTGATTTTAAGATGAAAACATGTTAAATGATGCTAAAGATTGAATGAAATGGGTAAAACCCAACTTACAAACTATTTGGAAGAGGTCTTGTTCTTGAAAAATTTCCCAAAGGAATTGTTTTGAAAATGGGGTGAAAAATGTCCAAAATTCGACTAAGTATAAAAATTGCAGGTTGCAGATATCGGAATTGTGAACCCCGACCCTGCTAACTTGGGAATCGCAAATTTTTTTCCCATTTGAGAACACTAGCCAAAAATGGGGGCTTCGCATTTTCGACCAAAGGTGTCGCATTTGCGAACCACTTGGTCGCATTTGCAAACTTAGCACAATCTCCCATTCCTCGCATTTGCGATGCCAGGCTCGCATTTGTGAGGCCTACTTCGCAAATGCTAAAATTGCAGAACTAAAATGCCAGGTTTTCTCTAAGTTTAAAAATACACTCCGACACCTATCCAAAATTCACTCGAGCCCTCGGGGCTCCAAATCAAATATGCACACAACCTCAAAAACATCCTACGGACTTATCTGTACGATCAAATCACCAAAATAACATCATATACATCGAATCAAGCCTCAAAACTCATATTTTCTTCCAAATCTTTTTAAAACATCAAATTCCCATTTTAAGTCTGAAACACGTCAAACGACGTACATTTTCAACCACAATTTACAGAAAGAGCTTAAATCATATATAATACTGTATCTGGCGTCGGAACCAAAATACGGAGACGATACCATAATCTTCTAATCAAATTTTCTTTCCAATTTCCTTAATTATTTCTAGAAAATAATTTCACGCAAAAAATTATTTCTCGGGCTTGGGACCTCGAAATTCGATTCCAAGCATACATCCAAGTCCCATATTTTCCTGTGGACCCTCCAGAATTGTAAAATTACGGGTTCAGGTCCTCTTATCCAAAATATTAATCGAATTCAAATTGATTTAATTTAATATCAAAATTTAGCATTTTTCTCATAGAATTCATATTAATCGAAGTCAAATTGATTTAATTTAATATCAAAAGTTAGCATTTTTCTCATAGAATACATATCGACGTTTTCTGGCTACGCTCCCGGACTGTGCACACAAATTGAGGCAACCCTAGATGAGATTTTCAAGGCCTTAGGAGTACAGAATAGATAAGAAAACAAGTGATGACCCCTTTGGGTCGTCACATCAAGGTAGTGGTATGGAGATTTCATAAGGAGGTGATTTCACCATGATCGATGAATATCATTGCATCTATATGAAAAAATCCAACAGAAAGTTCATAATTCTTTCTCTTTACATGAATGATATTTTATTAGCCGGAAATAATTTGGAGTATGTAAAAACTGTTAAGTCATGGCTTTCGAAGTCATTTGACATGAAATATATGGTGAAACATACTATATATTGGGTGCTAAAATTCAAAGAGATCATTCCAAAAAAAGTTTTTAAGTATATCTCAAGAAACATACGTAAAGAAAATTTTGGAACACTTTTGAATGAAAAGTTGCAAGCCTATGGATACTCCAATGGAAAGAGGTAAAACTTTAAGCCTTGAAATGTGTTCAAAGACTGAAAAGAAAAGAAAGACATGTCTCGAGTTCCATATTCTACTGCTATTGGGAGTCTGATGTATGCGATGATGTGTACTCGTCTAGAAATTTGTTATGCCATAGGTCTGGTAAGAAGGTATCAATCTAATCCCAAAAGAGATTATCAGAAGGTAGTGAAGAGAGTATTCTGATATCTGAAGGGAACTGTAGATTATTCACTATGCTATAGTGGATGTGTTTTTCTCTTGAGAGGTTACATAGATGCTAGTTGGGCTGGTGATCGGAATGATAGAATATTAGCCTCTAGTTATGCTTTCTTACTTAATGGTGGTGCTACTTCATGGAAAAGTAAGAAACAAACTTGCACAACTCTTTTAACAATGGAATCTGAATTCGTAGCGTGCATCTACGGTACAAAAAGTTGTTTGGTTAAAGAGATTTTTTAAGCATTTGAATGTTGCAAAGAATTCTAAGGGTCCCATGACTTTATATTGCGATAGTCAGGCGGCCATCGCATAAACAAAGGATCATAAGTGTCATAGTAAAATCAAACACATTGATATGAATTACAAATTTATAAGAGACATAATAGCAAGTGGAGAAGTGAATTTATACTTCATTCCTACTCGCTAAATGATAGCTGATCCTTTTACAAAAGCCATATCTAGAGACCTATTTGAAAAACATGTTTAAGTCTCTAGGTTTACGTAGGAAATAATGATATTTATGTATTGTAAAGTAACGTTGTTGTTATGATATTCTCATCAAAATAAGACTATTGAATTTATGTCTCATATGCATGTGATAATGTTTTAGAAATAAAATGTGTCGGACAAGTCGCGAGATTGGATCTCTCACAAGAGCAATCGCCTCTTACGTTAGAGAACGTGAAGAGATAATTTTATTGTCATGCTATGACATATTTTATAAACCAAACAAGAGTCTCTCTAAGAAAATGAGTTTGAGGATCACTGAAGAGAGAAACTCGGGTTAGACATCAAGAGGTGTCTAGACGAAGGTCTGTACGATGCTGGATAATTAAAATAAATGAGACACATGCACTAGGATAACGTGGGAACATCTTAGCAAGTTTTTATTACCACGTGTGTTAAGAGACCAATGGGTTAATGTAAGAATAGTTTCCTGCTTCTTCATTGTGTGAGACCATTGGAATATCCTTTGACATTCTACTGTTTCTTGAAATTTCAATCAATGTTTCTACTTTAGCATGTCACTAATAGCCATGAATAATTCGACAGTGCAGTGCATGTCTGGGAAAGCAATTAATTTGGAACAGATAGATTCGTGTAGAAAGGGAAAACTTTAAATTAAAATAAACTTACTTTTGAACACAAGCCGGATATTACACTGACCATATAGATGTTGAGTGTAATTGTATATATACAGTTAAACTTGAACTCGAGTTGACCTTTTAAAGAGGATGAAGGATTGAATGAGTAACTACTGAACTAGTAAAGTATGTGGTATTGTGAGTACTAAAAGTGAATTATTTCCATACATAATTGAGTTCCTATATAGGGATTATAAAACCTTGAAGGCAAGCCTTGATGCTCATAGGTCACACAAACTATTTGTCGTATGAATTGTATGTCTAGTTGATGTAATATTGGCTTAAGTCTTGTACACCACGTGCGAAGTTGGGGATATAAGTTTTTGGGATCGTGGGTCGCCCATGTGGACCGACCCGATCCAATCTTACCCGACCCGTGAATAAAGGACTATCTGTTTTTTTTTAAATAAAGGAGGAACGGTTGTGTTATAACTGTTCAACCTTATCCTTAAAGGAGGGGGAACAGTTATAATTGTTCAAATCTTTTTTGGAAAGGAGAGGAAACTGTTATATGATAAATACTCAACCTCTCCTAATAAAAAGGGAGAATTCTTTTGCTTCTAATGTGAATGTACGAGAGATTTCATAGAAGACAAAAGAAAAACCAAAAAGAAGAAAAAGCAATCCTAGCTTTCTAGATTACTAGCACGCCTCCTATTTCTACCCTGGAAGGGATATCAAAGAAATTTTTTTCAATTTAAGTGACAATAGAAACAGAATTTATTTATTAAATTCAGAGTTGCCATTTGGGATAATTTATGGTATCCCAAGTCACCGGTTTAAAATCCCGAATCGAGGAAAGTTGACTTTTATTTATGGTCTGCAAATATAGAAATCTGGGTAAGGAATTATGTTAACCCGGAAAAAGGTGTTAGGCATTCTCGGGTTTCGTAGTTTTAGCATGGTCGCTTTGATCATACTTGGCTTAATCAAATTGTCTAATTACTCATTTTTAAAACCTATGTGTATTTGCCTTTTTTACTAGGAAATTATCTTGAAACAGGTACGCGCACGTATACCTATTTGTTTAGCGCGTCAAAAATTATGTCACGCGAACGTATCCACAATTAGTAATACTTTATTATTATTAAGAAAGTTTGGTCAAAGTTGTGCGAACGCATACTCTGGTATTGTTTTTAGAATCATAATAATATCATGCAAACGTGTACAAAATCACGATGATAGTTTAAAAGCGCGCCTAAAGCATTGTTACGAATATTTATTTTTAGGTCCAAAGTTACTGAAAGGTGAGCTATGTTAATCTTTATCTATGGAAAAGGGACGACTGAATTATGCCCATGGGCCTTAGCTGCTTTAAACTTTTCGACCTACAGTCCAACTAAAATAAAAGTCCAACAAATGTCTTAAGCCTAACCTTATTACTTTAATTCTCATTTCAAGAGGCCCAACCCAGTTGCAAACAAATTAAAGACCTAATCTCTTTTTTTTTTAGAAGAAATTATTTTATTTCAACTATATGGCAAAATTATATTATTTGTTCTTTTGAATTCTAGAACAGATCTCATATGTACAATCATTTTGAAAACTCCACAACTGTTGTAGTCAAGCTACTGTCCTATTACATAAATCGCTACAATTGTGGAAGCTTTCATACATGGTAGCTATTTATGTTCTGTAACATGAGTGACCATTTAGGTATCTTTCCGCCAGTGAAGTGCACTTAAATTGTGATCTCCTTTGCTCGGTCCTTGGCGTCTCTGGTTGTCTGTTGAAACCTTCTGGTGTTCCTTTCCATCCATATGTTTTATACAACCGCCGCAAACATCACTCCTAGAATGGATTTTCTGGCATTTCTGTTGTTTACATTTGCTATCAGCCATTGGATTTCTGCTTCCCACGAGCCTGTTACTCTTTGGTAGTTCATCCATTGTAACATAGCTTGCCACAATATTTTAGAGTATACGCATTCAAAGAATAAATGGTCGTGTGTTTCTTCAGTATCTCTATCACACAAACTGCAGGATTGATTAGTGTGAATTCCTCATTTAGCTAATCTGTCAACCATCGCCAAGCATCTATGCAACGCTATCCATAAGATGTATTTTTGTTTTGGGAGTATACCAGTCACCATTAATAACTTTTTCTATGCAACCTTCGGATATTGAGGAGTTGTTTGAAGGTATGCCTCTCTGATGTTAAATTACCCTTTTTTTTACATGTGTGCATTCCTAATCTCTTACAGTGCTACATCTACCACTAAGGCCAAATTTATTTTTAGCAACAATTAACAAAAGAAAATAAATGTCTCTGAATTAATTAACTCATGTTCTTGTAACCAAAATTGACCGACACTTCTAGGTTTATTTGAGCATAAAACTGAATTATTAAAGTTATTCAATCATGAGCACCAACTTAAAATCAAGATATATTGAAAAATAATAACAAAAATTAATCAGAGAGAAGCGTATGAACATGAAACATCATAAACCCAAAACACAAGCATCAATTAATATCAACTCATGAAATCTAGCAATTCCACTTATGCAACTCAAATATTAATATAGAGACATGGTGGGTACCTAGTATTCAAAAGGTAGCTCGAGAATCCACATAAAAGCTAAGAGGTACATCCATGAATTTGATGTCACCATTGATAAACAAACAACAACTGTAATTTTTGCTTCTGAAGAAGCTTTCGATTAGCGAAAAATTACAGCAGCTACAACAGATAGAAACCGCAGCTACGACTAAAACTCGAACAGCGATCGTACCCGAATGACATAGTAAAGGACTAGAACAACGTTTTCATTCCCAAAATCCCAGTAGAGGAGATCAAACCCAACCCAAAATAGAGAACCGAAACTGAAGCTAACGAACGAAAACTGTAACGAACTCAAACTCGATAGCAATCAGACCCAACTTCAGCGACTCGAACCACGACCAAAAAGCTGCTCGTACTTGAACGGTCTGAGAGCTATTTGCGGCTTGTTTCGCTGCTTCTA
Source organism: Nicotiana benthamiana (assembly GCA_034376525.1). Taxonomy (NCBI): domain Eukaryota; kingdom Viridiplantae; phylum Streptophyta; class Magnoliopsida; order Solanales; family Solanaceae; genus Nicotiana; species Nicotiana benthamiana. Next base: position 22,303,718 of record CM067324.1, on the reverse strand, counting down.
ATGGCGGATGATTGAGTGGTTGGTTTGAGTTGATTTTTTGAGGAAGAGGAGGAAAGAGTTCGAGTCTCTTTTAAGGTCGTTTGCGGCTAGATTTACAAGAGCTTTTGCTCTGTTTTGGGGAGGGAGATGAAGTTTAGGTGTATGTCCTCTCTGTTAGAGGTAACGGCTGAGCAGTTGCTCTTGGGTGGAGGAAATGGCCACTGCTATTTGGAATCAAGACAAAGCGGCCATGCATGTCCAATGTGTGTGTTGAAAGGCTGAAGGTTGAAGATGAAGGGGAGGGGTCCTCCTATGTATTTCCGCTGCCTTTGTTCAATAGGGGGTCTGTCACTCTGTTGTGTGTTAAGTGGCGAATGAAAGCTCTCCAGGTTTAGGGGTCTAGGTCTTAGGTTGTGTCTATTAAAGGAAGAAGGGTTGTTTTGGGTATTAGGTAACGGATATTAGGTATTGGGCTTAATTTAGGAGATTGTAGTAGGTCCAGGTCTTGTTAGGTCTTAAAATTAAGCTCCAAGAATCCAAAATTAGTGCTCAAAACTCTAGCTAAATTCTTTTATTTTGAGATAACTATATTACATAATGCAAAAACTAATTCAAATTAATTAAACTAAACTGTATTAAAACATGATACTATTATATTTTTTTTGTATTTTCAAGATTATATAAAGATAAAAAATAAGGTTTTATTTTTGTATTTTTTTACATTTATGAAAGACACATAAAATAAAATAACTTTTTAAATTTTATTTTGTGATGAAATAAAGTAAAAGAGTCAAAATTAGTTAAAATAATTATATTAGACCTATACTAAGTATTTAAATGCTAAAACATGTAAAATTTTGGGAGGGTCAAAAATCACATGTCTACAGTTTCCCCTCTTTAACTGAAAATACGAAGTATTTTCAAACAATAAATGACTCGATAGGTTATTTTGACCCAACGTTTATTTAGGAAAGAGAAAAGAGAATGTGATTGAGCCCTGGTATCTGAGCTACCTACATAACCTTAGCTATAAAAGAATCAGGTCACGTGTAGTTGAGAAGTAGGAAAGTGATGGAGTATAATGAGGTGGAGAATCGGTCGAGGTGCCATTCCGTCGAGGTTCCGGTCTGCGATTATATTATTACATCAAAAACAAAAAAAATAAAAAGACTAACTAAGCATGTCATCTATGAATTACAAGTTTCGTATCATTAAGTTTTCTGAAGCTTGATCTTGAATGGTTCTAAATGCAGACTTTAGATTTGAATCTTGACGCTTGCTAGCTGGAGGTAATAGTTTATTCTTCTTTGGAACATGACCGCAAATGCAATGCTCGTGATTTCAGACATATCTCTAGCAGTTCATATCTTTCTCTACATCTACATTTTGGATTCACTTCTTTCTTTCTTTCTTTCTTTCTTTCTTTATTTCTTCATTTTTTATTTTGGATTGTGACTAACTTCTGTTGATCATCTCGGACTGTCGACTCGCATTCTTGCCGCGAGCTTCTGCTACTTCTAATCTTGAATTGAATTCTGAAATGGCTTCCTTTATTCTCCATGTGGGCGCCTAATTGCCAAAACTTGAACTATATTTCCTTGTTCTCCAGGTGGGTGCTTGATTGCCAAAACATGAACTGTATTCCCTCGTTCTACATGTGGGCGCCTAATGCGAAAACATGAACTGTATTCCTTTGTTCTCTAGATGGCGCCTGATTGCCAAAACATGAACTGTATTCCCTTATTCTCCAAGTGGGCGCCTGATGCAAAAACTTGAACTGCATTCCCTTGTTCTCCAAGTGGGCGCTTGATTTCCAGAACTTGAACTGTATTCCCTAGTTCTGCAGGTGGGCGCCTGATTGCCAAAACTTAAACTGTATTCCATTGTTCTCCAGCTAAGCGCCTGATTGTCAAAACTTGAACTGTATCCCCTTGTTCTCCAAGTGGGCACATGATTGCCAAAACTTGACTTGTGTACCATTGTTCTCTAGGTGCGCGCCTGATTGCCGAAACATGAACTGTATTCCCATGTTCTCCAAGTGGGTGCCTGATTGGCGAAACTTGAAATGTATTCCCTTGTTCTCCAGGTAGGCACCTGATTGCCCAAACTTGAATTGTTCCTTTGTTCTCCAGGCGGGTGCATGATTGCCAAAACTTGAACTGTATTCCCTTGTTCTCCAGGTGGGCGCCTGATTGCAAAAGTTTGAACTATATACCCTTGTTCTCTAGGTGGGCGCCTGATTGACAAAACTTGAATTGTATTCCATTGTTCTCCAACTAAGCGCCCGATTGCAAAAACTTAAACTGTATAGCCTTATTCTCTAGATGGGCGTCTGATTTCCAAAACTTGAACTGTATTCCATTGTTCTCCAACTAAGCGCCTGATTGCCAAAACTTGAACTGTATCCCCTTGTTCTCTAAGTGGGCTCCTGATCGCCAAAACTTGACTTGTATACCATTGTTCTCCAGGTGCGCACCCGATTGCCAAAACTTGAATTGCACTCCCTTATTCTCCAAGTGGGCGCCTGATTGCCAAAACTTGAACTGTATTCCCTTGTTCTCCAGGTGGGCACCTGATTGCCAAAACTTGAACTGTATTCCCTTGTAAACATGAATTGTATTCCCTCGATTTCCAGGTGGGAACCTGATTTTCAAAACTTGAACTGTATTCCCTTGTTCTCCAGGTGGGCGCCTGATTTCCGAAACTTGAAATGTATTTCTTGTTCTCCAGGTGGCTGCCTGATTGCCAAAACTTGAATTATATTCCCTTGTTCTCCGGGTAGACGCCTGATTGCCAAAACTTGAATACCGTGTTCTCTTGGTGGGCACCCGATTGCCAACACTTGAACTGTATTCCCTTGTCCTCCAGGTGGGCGCCTAATTTTCAAAACTCAAAAAGTATTTCCTTGTTCTCTAGGTGGGCGCCCGATTACCAAAACTTGAACTGTATTCCTTTGTTCTCCTGGTGGGCGCCTGATTGCCAAAGCTGGAACTGTATTCTTTGTTCTCCAGATGGCCGCCTAATTGCAAAATCTTAAATTGTATTCCCTTATTCTCCAGGTGGGCGCCTGATTGCCAAAACTTAAATTGTTTTTCCTCATTCACCAGGCGGGCATCTGATTTTCAAAACTTGAACTGTACTACCTTGTACTCTAGGTTGGTGTCTGATTCCCACTTAATTTTAAAAAAAAATTCCCTTGTTCTCCTGGTGGTCGCCTGTAATTATAACAAAACAGACAAAACAAAAGACACTTTTCTGCCCCAGTTTGGTATCGGGAACTTTTGTGAGTGTTAATCGAATCACGTTATCTAAAAGAGCTCTAATATTTTAAAAGCTAAATCCCATTATCTAGCAGGGTCCCGAAAATTTAAAATTAAATCTCATCATAGGAATGACAACTTCAAAGCTAAATTCTATTTCCTAAAGATAAAACTTATGCTAAATATTATTATCTATGAACATCTTAAAAACTTAAAACTAAACTCCATTATCCAGGAGGGTCCTGAGAACTTTAAATTAAATCTCATTATGCAGGAGGGTCTTGAAAATCCAACAATGAACTTACCTGAGCCATGCTCTCTTCCTGGAGGATCGCTACAGAACGAACAAAATTCCTTGCCCCTGAACCATGCTTTCCTCATGAAGGGTTATGTAGATCGAACAAAGTTCTTTCCCCTTCTCAAACCGCCTTTGTGCTAACAAAATTTGGGCACAACATATTGAGAAAGTCCAAACTTTAAGCTTTGATCTGGACATAGTCATCGTCCTTGTTTCAAACAAAGAAAACTTGTGAGTTTAAACATGGTAGTTGGTTTGTGGCCTTGACTTTGAGGGAAATTGCTCTTTGACATCCCATGATAACTTTGGTTTCAACTCGAAAGACCTTGCTTGTTTATTGACTAACCACTTTCGCTGTCATTCTTATCATAGAAAATACATCTGATCCGTTCAAATTCAACATCCTCTATCTGTTGCATTTTTCTCATGAAATGACATTTACTGAACCTTTGTATTTCATATGAATCCCAAAACACGTTGATTTTTACCAACTTAGTGCGCTTGCTATTCTTTCCTGACGTAGGCCACTAGTCTTGGACTTGAGGTCTATTGCTCATTCACTTACCATGATAACTCTGATTTCTGCTTGGAGGACCTTGCTTGTTATTGGTTAACCACTTTATTTGTCAACCTTATTGCAAAAAATACCTTTGATTTGTTCAAACCCAACACTCTCTATCTGTTGCATTGCTCATGAATTGACATATACCGAACCTTTATATTTCACATGAATCCCAAAGTACGTCAATTGTCATCAACATAGTGCATATGTTGTTCTTTCCTGACTTATGCTACTTTGATGTGCTAGCTAGATCCCATTTTGTGCAATTGGAGAGCTGGTGAAAAATTATGAAATTATTTCTCACTTGTTCTGACCAAACAGACTCACGAATATGAAGTAAACAAGACAAAAGGAACAGAGTAAAGGACAAATTTAAAGAGATGATTCCTAACAAGAAAACTACAAAGTAGAAACTTATCAGATGTGGATACCAACTCCAATGACCATGACATACACCTATGGATTAAGTGGCCTAATCTGTCAAGAAACTATGATGTTCAACTCTTATATACCTTTAAACCGTGAAACTTCAATGCTCTAATTAACCAATCTGATTCATTACTCTTATTAGACTTGCACTATCCGAAGGGTTTTCACTATCAAGCCTCTCTCATTTTGTTATTTCTCTCAACCCACCATCGCCTTATGGTTCCTGTGAAGGTTTTCACCAATAAGACTCTCTCATTTTGTCTTTTCTTTTATTTTTTATTTTTCCTCTGATTATATAGATCACAAGGTATTAACCGCGATAAAAATATCATATGCTCCTGGCACATCTAACTCGGTGCTCTCAGAGATTATCTAGGAGGTCTTTTTTGGACTATAATGTGGCTTTTGGACAGGGTTACAAAGAAAGGATATCATAAGGGCTCAAAATAACTAAGACGACGGGGTTAATTTATTTACAACTTTTGGAATTGATTTTAAAACTTTGCCCCAATTTCTAAAACAAGGGAATTTGATACCTTTTTTGTTCTTTTTTAGATGGAATTTCTAAGAAAGGGTGCCCCACTCTCGACTTCGTGGGATTATGAAATATTTTATTTTGTGTTACTGAACTTTAAGACTGCCTACGTATCTTGTGGTGACAAGAATAAGGTCGAACATTGACTCCTTTGACCAATTATAAACCATCCCAACAATCTGTGTGTTGTTATGTACCTATAGAGGATTATGTGCAACACTTGGGGTATTGCTGCCTTAGACCTCAATTACTCCTTCTTGAATCATTCTTTCTATTTCCTTTTTCAAAGCACGACAATCTTCAACATTTTTCCCCTGGGCATTGGAATGGTATTCACACATTTTAGTAGGGCCAAAGCTTATCACACATCAGTCTATATAATTTAGAGGCATAGGTGCAACCATGTCGTAATGCTTTAATTTCTCAAACAAGCTTGCATAGGACTCTCCTATTGGTGTAAAATTATCTTTCAAGTTTTGTTCCCTTATACACCCTTAGCTTGAATGTGTGTTATAGGGAACTTAAAAATTTTGTAGAGGCTGGTGAGGATTCAACTGTGCTCATTCCCATCTTTTGGAGTGACCTAGTGGTTGGACAAATGTACGGACGTTGTTTGGAGGATAATACTCGGGTGGATTATGTGAATATCGGGGATATTCATGGGGTCGGTATTGAGTTTGAAAGACTTTAGTAGGAATGCCCACTGATCATATTGTTGACGGGGCTCACCAATATCTTTTCTATCAATCGGGGGACTTACCCGATCAACTTGTTCGTTCCATCTGCGCCAAAACTTCCCTCAGGTTTCTTTTTACACCTGAGATAGGGAGGAGCATTATGGGATAATGCCTTCATTGTGCTGATAGTGCCGCACAAAATTTTGAGCCATGTCACCCAATGTATGCCACTTACTAACATCTTGACGAGTATGTCATTCCAAGGCTGCCCATTCAGGCTCTCACTGAAATGCACCATTAGCAGCTCATCTTTCTCGCAAACACTTCTCATTTCACTGCAATAGCCCCTTAGATTGGCTATTGGATTTCCATGCCCATCATACAAATTAAACTTTGGCATTTTAAACTCTTTCAGCTTTCTGAATATCTCATCTTGATCCACTATCTTAATAGGTTTTGCAGTCTTACCGAAAAGCTCTAAATGAGGAGCATAAGAGTATGGACCCGAGACCTTGAAAATTGGTTCTGGAGCATAGTGTTGGGCATTGGGGATTTTGAACACAATCTCACTAGAGGATCAAGGAAAGGTGGCAGGTGGATGAGCTACAAAAATATGAGTGGTCAAAGGAGCGGGATATATGAGGTGGTTCTGGGGGTTGGAGTGTGAAAAGGTTGTGGTGGACTTGTGACAGTGGCAGAATGATGACGATGCTTTCAGTGTAGTTAGTGGGAACCGATGGTGGAGGACGTCCACTAATCCAGGCTTGGTATATTTTGGACATATATCCTTTCAACCTTAAGATCTCTTCTTTCAACTTAGATTCTAATTCAACAACTCCCTTAGACGGATGAATAACCTATGTGTCCAAGTCTTTTCTAGCCATGGCTACCTTGATCTTTGACCTTGTGTTGTATGAATGAGTTACTTAAAAACCACAAACCAACCATCATTCTGCTCAATGAAGATAACAAAAGGAATGGGGACATCATTTTAGCATTAGGCCATTTAAAGCAACAATTAAGGTTCTAGAATGAGTTCTAGGTCACAATGTCACTTGGCATCATCCCAATTTTGTTTATTTCAATCTTCTCTTTTATTTCTTTTCTATCACTTCTTGGCTTGCTTATTTTCCTTCCTTTTTTCTAATTATCACTCTTTTTTTTCCTCTCATTTCTCACATCCCATGATTTCATCTCTTGTTTTTTCTTTTACTTATTTTTTCTTTTTATTTTTCTTTTAATAATAAAAAAATTAATCGATCAAACCTTATGTAGGTTGCCTATTTATCATTATGCCGCATGAATTATGTCTTTGCGTAGTTCGGGGAGATCGAGAATAGACTAAATTATCACGACTCATTTCCGTAATAAGTCATGATGGTGCCCGACAGCATTGTCAGGTAAGACAGCACAGAAGGATTAATTTAAACTCTCATTTTACTTTTACTAAAAATAAGCGTAATACATTCTCAAATTTAAAGTTAAGTCCAAAAACGATCCATAATGTATCAAAGGGATTATAGAACCCAAAAATAAATGTCTACTAATGTGTGTGTCGAGACCTAGTATCACAAGTAAAGGGCAGCTAGTAGAATGAACAAAAGAATCACTGTATCTTACTATTTGAGATAGAATAGACAACAAAATAAGGAAATACTCCATCCGGCTGCTGTACGGCATTGGAAGGGAGAAGCTCACTGTGGAAGTCTCGATCAATGAATCATGGGCGCGCACCAGACTGATAGCCAGATGTACATGCCTCAGATCCTGTACAATTAATTACAGAAGTGTAGTATGAGTACATAAATAATATGTACCCAGTAAGCATCCCGTGTAATCTCGAAAAAGTAGAGATGAGAGGTCGACTTGATACTTACTAGGGTCAAATAATATAATGAAGTGCTACGCTAAACACGCGAGTCATCAAAATTCAACAGTTTATAACAAGAGATAAAATCATATTCTTGATAATATTCCAGTCAACTATTTACATTTTGAGATATTAGCGAAACAAATCAGGTATAAGTCTTCACATAGATATCATGCGCACATTATGCCGAGGTCGACGGTCCGATCTAACAGAAAATAAACTGTACACTGCCGAAGGTCGAACGACGTGAACCATAGATGCATCTATTTACACCAAGACGATCGGCCCGATCTACAAATAACAAGAAATAACAAGAAATATCAAGAGTACACACGAAGGAAAATTTACCATCAAATAAATTCATACCATGGTTCCACACGTCCACATGTTCACTATTATTCCTTTTTAAGTCTCTAGCATATCCTAAGTGATCATATTAGCAATACTTATAGAGATATTCACAATTATGACATGATGTAGGTTCTAGACTACCCGAACAATTAACATAATAATAGCTACGCATGGACTCTCGTAACCTAGTGCATACATAGCCCCTGCATTTAGTAGCAATTACTCAATTATTATACCTATGGGGACAATTCCCTCTTACAATGTTATAAAGGAGACTTACCTTGCTTCAAAGTGCACTTGCAATAACAAAAACGAGCCCAAATCCTCAATCCAAAGTCGAACAATCCCAAACTACTTAAATGAAGGAGGAACTAGTCAATATAGACTAACAAGGTTGAATTCCAACTATTTAAGAAATCTCCCAACCCTTAACACAAGTTTTCCTAAAATTTGACCCCGGGCGACGTGCCCAGATTCCAAAATTTTTTGAAGGAATTTGTTCTCTACAACCCCAGGATCAATAATATATGATCTATAATTGATTCCTTAACAAATTTTGTGGTTAAATTCAGTTTTACAAAAACCCTAGGCTTGCTCTAACCCCTTGATTTTACCTAATTTTTAGTGTTTAATCTACCTAAAATGCAAGTATTAAACTAAGGATGGGTGGAATAAACTTATCTCACAATACTAAGTGAAGACCTTCTCTCAAAAACTCCCAAAATCGCCCAAAGGAGGAGTGGAAAATGTGATAAAATGACTTAGAACCCGTATTAAATGAACCTCACTGCCCAGCGATTTTTGTATATGCGGTCAGGGGACCACATCTGCGGTCTCCAGGCTGCATCTGCGGAGCCGCTGCTGTGGCTTGGGAGCCGCATCTGTGGTTCCTAGCCTGGCCACCTGGGCCGCTTTTACGATGGAAAGACTGCATATGCGGTCATGCATACGTGGTACAAGAACCCCAGATGCGGTTATGACAGAAGAAACAATCCATCATCCCCTTCCCAAAATTTTCACTTCACTCGACCCTCGTTCGATTGACGCTCGGGGCTCCCGGACCCTACCCGAACATACTGACAAGTTTGAAATCACGAGACAGACCTACTCGAACCTTCAGACCCTGAACCAATGGTAAATCTAGAATTCACCCACTAAAACCAAATGAATCAAACTTATGAACTTCAAGTTCTTAATTTTTCCTCCAACGGGCCAAAACACCATCCAACTAATCGGATTGACACCAAATTTTACAAGCAAGTCTTAAATGATATTTTGGCCCTGTAACGAGTTTCAGAACCAAAGTATGAGCCCAAAACCTAGGAAAGCAATGATTACTTAGTTTTTTAATATCCTTAAAACTGTAGATTAACAATTTCTAATAAAAGTTCATTACTCGGGCTAGGAACTTCAGAATTCGATTCTGGGCATACGCCTAAGTCCCATATTTTCCTAGGATCCTTCGGGACCGTCAAATTACGAATTCGAGTCTGTTTGGTCAAAATGTTGACCAAAGTAAAACATAGTCTTTTAAGAATAATTCTAAGGAATCGAACATGAATAATTCACCCAAAGCTCTTCTAAATCCCGAGCCAACCGCCCTCGTAAGTCGTAAATTAGCTAAAGCAAGCATGGAGAGTTTTGTTTAGGGTAACAGGATTCTAAAAGAAAAACGACCAGTCGGGACGTTACATAAATAAACTAACATTCTCTTTTTCTTTTTTACCTTAATGACTACTCTGAAGAGAACAAGAAGAAAATCTTATTTTTTTGACTTAATATTCTATAATCTATTCTAAATTCAATCTTAATTCTTTTATTTCGAAATAGATACTCTATGAGAAATTATTAAGGAACAAACCCAGAAAAGAAAAATATTTTTGAAAGGAAATCTGAAAAATGAACTAAAGAAAAATACTTTGAATTTTTATTTGATATCCTAAAGAAAACTTTTGAAACAAGAAATGAAAAAGATAAAAAACAAAGTTTTTGAATTTTAGTTTTGACTACCTAAAGGAGAAACTCTAAAGATAAACAAAAGATAAAGTATATTTTTTTTCTTCTATGTACAATGTCCTAAAGTTCTAGTGAAAATAAAAAGAACAATATTTTTTGTTTTATATATATTTCACAGAGATGAACCTCAAAAGAAAGTATTTTTTTTTTGGATTTTTGGAATTAATATCTTAAATAAAACTTTTAAAGAGGTACAAAAAGAAAATTCTCTTTTTTATTTTGAATTTTAGTCTTAATATACTAAAGAAAATATAAAAGCAATTTTTATTTTAAGTTCTAGATATTAATTTCCTAAAGAAAAACCACCTAAAAAGAATTTTTTTCAACTTCTAGAATTAGCATTCTAAAGAAAACTTCTAACGGAAATATAAAAACTCAAAATCTCATTTTTTTGATTTTGATTTATAACATATTTTTTCAAATACAAAATAGGAAGTAAAATAACAAAAGACTGGACATTACTGTACAAAACTAGAAGGCAAAAGATGACGTAAAAAGAAAATACACTCAAAACATAAAATTAATAAAAATCTCTTTAAGCAAACTTCTGAATGAGCGATCTTGAATGGATGGTCCTAAGGCATTTGTCATGCCCAAACTCCGGTAAGTAGATCCATACTTGTATGAGAAAATTAAGACAAAATAATGTTAAAGACCTAAAACGCTATGTGAGACAATAACCTTCCTGTTGGACACATGGAAGATATGATTGTGACTATTTTTCTAAAATTAACTTATGTGGCTAAAATGCATGATCTGGCTAAGACCACGCAAATCCAAGAACCTAAGACTTACTAGGAAGATCGGACCCTATGTGGGTTACCTACGGATCATGCCCCCAAAAGATGAGAATCAGGTATACGTAGTTCGGAAAGTTTTGGATACGGGCGAGAATTTAAAAAAAAGTAATTTGGAGAAAATATATTTTTTTGTCTTTTTTTTTTTTGAAAAATGATGAAACATGTAAACTCTTTTTGGATTTTCTTTTCCCTTTTATTTTTGATTTTTTGTATTTTCCGAAAAATGATGGGAAAGTGCAAAATCTTTATGGATTTTTTTTTGTCTTTTTTCTTAAAACAAATGTGAATTAAAAACATAACTGGACCCCACTTGCTTTGTTATCACACTTCACCCTCTTTTCTTTCTCATTTACCCTTGCCATCATTGGTCCGCCAAATGACCCTTTTACCATTAAAGAAATGCAACATGTAGCACATAGGATGCATCATGATGGTCTTTTATTTTAGGATACACCTATAATAGACGGACTCAATCCCTATGTTGAGTCCCCTAAGTGAAATGCACGTGATACAACAAACAATCCTACGAGGGATCTGACAAGAGGTTATGTTATTCAAGTTTTAAACCTGGGGTTGTATTCTAGACTTGGCTTACCTGAGCGTACAGCTCGAGCCAAGATGGGGGCAATGTACCGGGAGCATGAAAGTCTTCCTAGCCTTGTTGTTAGCCCAACCTCGTTCTATTTAGCATAACTTCTAACAGAAAAGTGGCCCACACGTACGTGTGCACCATATTTTAGATGACTCAGAAGGGAGGCATAAGAAGACAGTTTAATACAATTCAAATAATATCAAAGAGGTAAATAAGCGGCAATTAACATTAGGCCCACAAATACAATAATATCAACAAACAATAAAGCCAAGCATAGATCATATTAATAAACTCGAATTCTTGAACCCTGAACTAGAGATTCTGGGTTCTTATTCTCCAGCAGAGTCGCCAGAACTGTTACACCTCCTTTTCTACCCCCGGAAGATTAAGGGAGTTTTTTCCAATTTAGGTGACAATCGAGACGAGATTTATTTATTAAATTCAGAGTCGCCACATGGGATAATTTATGATGTCCCAAGTCACAAGTTTAACATTTCGAATCGAGGAAGACTCTTATTTATGGTTTGCAAAAACAGAAATTCGGGTAAAGAATTCTATCAATCCCAGGCGGGTTCCGTGGTTTTAGCACAGTCGCTTTGATCATACATGGCTTAATAAAATTGTCTAATTAATTATTTTTAAAACCTATGTGTATTTGCCTTTTTTATTTATTAGGAGATTATCTTGAAACAGGTCACGCCTATGTGTACCCATTTGTTTAGCGCGTTAAAAATCATATTCTGTGAATGTGTCCATAATTAGTAATGTTATATTATTATTAAAAATATTTGGCTAAAGTTGCGCGAATGCATATTCTGATTTTGTTTTTAAAATTATAATTAAGTCATGTAAATATGCACACAAGATGTTAGATTGAAAGTGCGCCTAAACCATTGCTGCGAATATTCATTTAGGTCCAAAGCTATGAAAAGGATAGCTATATTAATCTTTATCTATGGAAAAGGGACGGCTGGATTATGCCCATGGGTCTTAGCTGCTTTTAAGATTTCGACCTACAGTCCAACTAAAACAGAAGTCCAACAAATGTCTTAAGCCTAGGAGTCTTACATTAATTATCATTTCAAGAGGCTCAACCCAGTTGCAAACAAATTAAAGACCTAATCTCTTACAGTGCTACATCAACCACTAAGGTCAAAGTTATTTTTAGTAACAATTAACAAAAGAAAATTAATGCCTCTGAATTAATCAGCTCATGTTCTTGTAACCAAAATTAACTGACAATTCTAGGTTCATTTGAGCATAAAACTGAATTATTAAAATTATTCAATCATGAGCACCAACTTAAATCAAGATATATGGAAAAATAGTAACAAAAATTAATCATAGAGAATCGTATGAACATGAAACATCATAAACCCAAAATACAAGCATCAATTAATATCAACTCATGAAATCTAGCGATGTCAATTATGTAACTCCGATGTTAATATAGAGATCTCGTGTGTACCTAGTATTCAAAAGCCAACTCGAGAAGCCATATTGTCACACCTCTTTTATCCACACAACCCTATGACAAGGTTAAGTTGGAAGAGTTTTTTTAACTGAAGTGACGTTTTGAAAGGGAATTATTTATTATTTAGAGTCGTTACTTGGAATTGAGTTTTGGTATTCCAAGTCACCTTTTATTTGAACCCCTTTCAAAAGGAAGGTTTGGCTCTTATTTATGGTCTACGAAAACAGAAGACTGAGTAAGAAATTTTGTTGACCGAAAGGAAGGTGTAAGGCACCCCTCGAGTCTCGTGGTTCTAGCACGGTGTCTTTAATAATTATACTTGGCTTAATTAAATTATTTTAATTACATAATTTAGAGCCCGTGTGCATTTTACCTTTCACCGCTTTTAATTACTTAATTATTCGTGATTACAAAATTATCTCGAAATGAGTCACGCGTACGTGTACTCATTTTATTTAGTGCGTTAAAAACCATAGCATGCGTACATATACATGATTAGTAGCCCTTAATTAATATTAAAAATACTTGGCCAAAGTTACGCGAACGTGTACCTTAGTTTTAATTTGAAAATTGACGCTTTAACCATGTCACACGTACGTGTACACAATCATAATAATAAATTAAAAACACACCTAAAATTATACTACTGGTGTTCATTATTATTTTCCTAAAACTACTTTGAGTTTATTGTGAAGCTATTGCACTATGGATAAAAAAACTGGTTTATTGGGTGCAAAACTTATTCAAGTTTTCGAACAAAACAGCATCACAAATTGCAACATTTCCTTGTGCATATATTCGTCAGCATAATAATTTATACATAGAAGTGAATCAAATATATGGTCAATGGATTTAGAGTGGGTGGAATTTTTATAGTCTATACATCATTTTATGATTTTTGCAAACATATGTTTTGATCCAAAGGAATCATTCGAAATATAGATCCACCATACTTCACATTATTCAACAATAAATTCTAACGTAATTGGGCAAATTTTACTCAAAAAATAAAATAACAACTTAAATTGCTTATGTGCCAAAGGCAGTAGATACTCTTAACTAAAAAAATAACGTAATTCTAGTTTCTCTCGTATATATATATAAATTGTTAATACTTTTCTTTTAAGACTAAATACATGACCAAATTAATAATTTACAGAAGTGATTTAGGATTACAAGAATAGCTTTTGTTTAAAAAAAAAATTACTAATAGGGATAAAGGGTTTTCGAGAGAGACTTATGACTGACATTCATTCATTTTTATATTTTTGAATTTTTTTTTTTTGAGTTGAAATGCATTTTTTATTGGAACCCATAAATATAATTTGTGAAAAAATGAAAGAAATGTAGTTCTTTTATATTACACCAATTTTATGTTAGGTCTCAGTTTATGTTTGAATCAATGGTGAAGAACAAGAGATATGTGGCATAAGACAATTACTAAATATCAACTGTGATAAACAAATAGAGATCCAAATAAAGTTATTTATACTCCAAAAAATTTGCTACAGATAAATAAAGAAGACAACGATATCAACTATATGTATCAGAATAATTGATATCTTTTCATGGTTTCTTCTATCAAATCAATGTATGAGCCAAATATCAAAGAGACAGAGATGAACCTTTTGTAAAGACTTCAGGACAATCACAACTACAATCTACTGATTTCCAAAGTTAGCAATGCTAACTCTACTAGAACCACGAAGTTGGAACTGCGAACGAAATCTCGAACTACGGCTTCTCACTAGTTAACTTAACTAAAAAATTTTAAAATGAATGTTAACCCTAAAAGAACATTGCTCTTTCTTCTTCTCTTTTTTCATGTCTTTCCTTCTTTTTCTTTTTACGATTCTGTTGTCCGCTTTCTCTTTTTATTCTTTTTTTATAAGAGAAGTCTCTTTCTCTTTATATAGATGAGTATGAGTGTGGGAAAGGAAGTTACATGAAGTGGGGAAGTGGGAAAGTTGGGTTGTTTTATTTTATTATTTTAATATATTTTTTAAACTATATATATATATATATATATATATATATATATATATATATATATATATATATATATATATATATATATATATATATATATATATATATATATACATTTATTTAAATTTTTCGAACCCCCTTTTTTTAATTAAATAAAAGAAGATAAGAAAACGCACACACAAATATAAAACTTGCTTTAGATTTAAAGAAAACTATTAGAAAACCTAATATTTACATTATAGTTTAAATTATACTATGAAAAATACAATAGATTATATTTAAAATTAGAAGAAACCAAATATATATATTTTTTTTGTAAATTTTCTTCTATTTAAAAATAGGAACAAAAGTTATACTCTAAGAATGCAAAAAAAAAAAATTTTGTATTTTTTTTATTTTCATAAATGAAACCTATTAAGAGAAAGATAAAAGTACACCAAAATAGTATAGAATTTGGATGAGGTCAAAAATTAGGTGTTCACAGCATGCCCCTCTTTGCTTGGAAACATGAAGAATTTTCAAGCAAAGAAAAGAACAAGGTGACTTATTTTTGACCTCACTATTATTTTAAAAAGGAAAAGAAGAGAAGAAAAAGATGTGACCGAGCCTTTGTATTAGGCAGCCTACATATCCCGGGTTATAAGAGAATCAGGTCACGTGTAGTTCAAGTGCGAGAAGAGTGATAGAGTATTCTCGGGAAGAGAGTCAAGCAAAGTTCCGTCGAGGTTACTATCCGCGGTTCCTACTATTACATCAAAATGAAAAGAAAATTACATACTCTTGAAATCTAAGCGTTATAAAAGTCTTATCTAAATGTCGTATGGAGTCTTATCTTGACTCTTGACTTGCTTCTCCCGTTGACTTTAGACTGAAACTTGAAGCTCTGATGCAGCAGACTATGAAATATTCTCGCAGGCTTGTTTCTCGATCAGATGATAAGAAGAAAGATCTTGGCCATATATCTCTGCATGCATTACGTCAAAGCTGGTTGCGGATCGTATTGAGATCAAACGTTCCACTTTCTATGGTGAGGTGGAATCTTACTTTTTGCATATCCAATACGTGCTTTACATAAAAACCTACAAGCCATCACAAACAAACAAAACGAACAAAAATTTTATGCCCCAGTTTAAACTATCATTGCTATTGCAAAAATAATACATTGAAAAGGAAAGAAAAAATAATGCAACCAGGGGATGTTGTACACTGTCTTGGAAGAAAATAATGCAACCAGGAAATGTTGTAGCCTATGTAGACAGAAAATAATGCAACCAGGAGATGGTGTACCCTATGTTGACAACAAGATGAGACAACCAGAGGATGTTGTACCCTGTGTTGACATAAAATAATGCAACCAGTGGATGATGTACCCTGTGTTGACAGAAAATAATGCAATCAAGGGATGGTGTACCCTGTGTTGACAACAATATGAGACTCGTGGCACTCTGAAATGCCACTAGGGAATGTTATACCCTATGTAGAAAATAATTCAATCAGGGGATGTTGTACCCTTAGTTGACAAAAAATAATGCAACCAGGGGATGTTGTACCATGTGTTGACAACAAGAATGCAACCATGGGATGGTGTACCCTGTGTTGACAACAAGATGGGACAACCAGGGGATGTTGTATCCTGTGTTGACAGCAAGATGAGGCTCGTGGCACTCTGAAATGCTACTAGGGAATGTTATACCCTATGTAGAAAATAATTCAACTAGTGGATGTTGTACCGTGTGTTGTTTGAAAATAATACAACCAGGGGATGGTGTACCATGTGTTGACAACAAGATGAGACAACCAGGGGATGTTGTACCCAGTGTTGACAGAAAATAATGCAACCAGACGATGGTGTACCCTGTGTTGACAGAAAATAATGCATACAGGGGATGGTCCTATGTTGATAGAAAATAATGCAATCATGGGATGGTGTACCCTGTGTTGATAACAAGATGAGACAACCAGGGGATGTTGTACCGTGTGTTGACAACAAGATGAGGCTCGTGGAACTCTGAAATGCTACTAGGGAATATTATACCCTATGTAGAAAATAATTCAACCAGGGGATATTGTACCTTGTGTTGACAGAAAATAATGCAACCAGGGGATGGTGCACCCTGTGTTGACAACAAGATGAGATAACCAGGGGACATATCATAGATATACATGATTTCCAACAATTTCCCCCTTTTTGATAATGACAAACAACGGAAGATATGCATATTGAATTCCCCCTAAATTCATGCTATATCTCAACATACAATTTATGCAATCAATTCAATATTATTCCCCCTTAATTGAATATTCCCCCTCAATTAAGGCATGCATATCGCCCATATTCTTCCCCCTTTTGGCATTAGCAAAAAGAGTATACCAAAAGTTATTTAATCCATTGACGATATCAATTGTTATAAACAAAATCAAATAATTCCAAATATTAGTAACACCATAATAACGGTCATTTTTCGCAAATTCATCAATTGTTATTTAACCTAAAAATATTCATCAAAACATGAATCAATCACTTATTATAAAACTAATTGATACTAATTGTTTTTCAATAATAAAACTTATTAAAACATGTATCACCCAAAAATAATTAATGATTATTAGCATATATCAACTTATTGCGTTTTTATTCAAAATACGATAACTAACCGACGTTCCCCCTTAATGCATTAAGGTTTCGTGCTTGGTGCATCCACTACAATCTTGTAGTCTTCAAGCACACATGCAAAAAGAACCTAAAAATAGGTTTTTGGTACCCAACTTCTTTTGGGTCCTTGGGGGTTAGGGTAACAATAGTCATAATCAACACATAAATCTCTATGTTTAGCAAAACAAACGGGTGCAATGTGTCCTACCCGATTACAATAGTGACTTATGACATTAGGATTGTGCATATGTCTAGGTTGAGCCAAATGCGTTCTAGGTGATCTAAAGTTGTTCCCCCTAGAAGCGTTGAATTTCCTAGAGTCATGTCTAGGTGGTCTAAAATTATTCATTCTAGACTCATTTACAAAAATCCTAGAATTGTGTCTAGGTGGTCTAAAATTAATCTTAGACTCATTTGTGAGGTTCCTAGAATTCTTTCTAGATGGACCAACCTCATTACTTATATCCTTTTTATTCTCTTCAATTTTAGGACTATTAACACTACGTTTTTCTAGTGCGTTCCTAAGTTCTATGTTCTCTAATTTTAAAGAACTACAAGAAGAACAATTGGAGCATTTATCAAAAGAAAAAGCTTCATTCAATTCCTTGATTTTATTTTTAAAATCAACAATGTCATTTTCCAAAAAATTATTTTCTTTTTCAAAAACCTCAATTTTATTTTTAAGAACATCATTTTCATTAGTCAATTTTTCAAAATCTATTTCTTTCAAAGAAGAGGATTTTTCAAACTCCTTTTCTTGTAAAGAAAGTATTTTCTGAAAGTCTGTTTCTTGCAAAGAAAGTGTTTTCTGCAAAGAAGGTGTTTTCTTCAATTCTATGATAGTTTTGGAAGCCTTAAAAAATTCACCATACAATTCATCATAGGCATTTTGTAATTCTTCAAACGAGTGAGAGTTAGATGTACTTACCTCTTCTTCGTTTGCCACGAGACACAATGCGGCGGTTCCATCGCCTGAGCTGTCCGAATCCCGTGATACGCGCCTATGGTGTTTCTTCTTTTTCTTGTCCTTCTTCATAGACTTAAAAACTTTTCAATTATATCATTGAAAATATTATCATCATTCCTTTCCGAATCACTTACCTCTTCTCTTTTAGAGGATGAGGCTTTGAAGGCAAAATTCGAATTACTTCTAAGATAAGGATTAAGAATTGTGCTATCATAAGTTTCGAGGTTACCTCTTAGTCCATCAATTGTGATATTCGTGAATTCCATCGACTCTTGGATGGCATTGGCTTTGGAACGCCATTCGGGAGTGAGGCTCCGTAGGACTTTTCGAACAAGATCTTTGTTCGTGTAAACTTTCCCGAGAGCATGTAGATTGTTGACGATTTTTAAAAATCGTTCAAACATAACACCAATGGGTTCCTTCTTCATTTTAAAGATTTCATATTTATGAGTTAGAAAATCAATTTTAGATTCTCGGACTTGAGGTGTACCTTCATAGATGATCTCGAGTTTATCCCACATCTCCTTGGCGGTTGTGCAGCACGAGATTTTCCTATTGTCATCCGCATTGATCACACAATACAATACATGGATGGCCCTTGCATTATTTTCAACTTTCTTGATGTCCTCGGCATCATATTCATTTTCCTCCTTTGGAACCGTGGTTTCTCCAACTTTCTTTGTCGGCATTGGTTCACCGTTTTTGATGATTTGCCACAAATGAAAACTGTTTGCTTTGAGGAAGAACTCATCCGATCTTTCCAATATGTATAGTTTGTTCCGTCAAATAGTGGAGGGCAAGTGGTGGATTGTCCTTCATCCATCGTTCCTGCGTTCAATCTTCTCTACAGAAAAATATATATTGCTCTCAACCGGTTAAGGCTTTCAGAGAGTTAGGCTCTGATACCAATTGGTAGGTAATACGCTTAACGCTAGAGGGGGGGGTGAATAGCGTTATAATAAAAATAGCGTAAACTTGCGGAATTTAAAAATTGCAGGAAATAAATGAGTGCGATAAGTAAATAAATAAGAACGAACGCACCGATATATCCTGGTTCACCACAACCTGTGGCTAGTCCAGTTCCCGAGAGACTCTCTCGAGATTTCCACTATCTTCGTCAAGCTTACGGGTGCTTAACAAACCGTTACAGTTGCTCAAGGATACCGCACCTTAAGACTTCACTTGCTTGAGGATACCTCACCCCAAGACTTCAACCACTAAGACTTTGGGTACTTAGCAAACCCGACAAATGAGAAGATATGTTCTTCTCAAAACAGCTCTCTTTTATAACAAATACTCACTCAATAGAGTGGATAAAGAGAAACAAAATAAGCTCTATGAACAACACAAAGTTGTCTATCAAATGGCTCAACAAAAGCTCTAAAATGATGCTTGAAAATGATCAATATGTATATCAATATATGCAAGAGTTGTGTATTTAAAATCAGCTCAAAAGACCTCTTTTTATAGGTGAAAAAGTGGTGCTGACCGTTGCTTAATTGACAAATAAAATCCCTGATTCTGTGCTCAGACAATCGATTGTTTGGAGTAGACAATCGATTGTTTGACCAACGTTCAAAAAACAGATTCCTGATTTTAGGCTAAACAATCGATTGTATGGACTAAATAATCGATTGTATTCAACGTTCAAAAATCAATTTAGGATTCTGTGGGAATGGTCAAAATATAATCGATTGTATGAAAATGTCAATCGATTGTTTATGAATATAATCGATTGTATGACAAAAACAATCGATTGTTTAGATGTTTAAAAACTTCGGTTGCACACTGTCTCAAAATAATCGATTGTTAAAAGTAGAAAATCAATTGTTTGCTATTTTGAAAAACTTCAGATCACACTGTCTTAATACAATCGATTGTTAAAACTGTATAATCGATTGTTTGCTATTTTGAAAAACACAATCGATTGTAAGGAGCATATAATCAATTGTTTAGGTCCAGATTTAAAAGACATGTTTAAAAACTTTAACATCATTTTGTTTTAACACAAGGATGCATGTTTATGAAAAATATGATTTAACAAAATATTTTATGCATGTTTATGATGACCTAATGTTGAGCCAAAGGATAAGATAACTTAAACGTTGTCCTTACATTGGTTCTACCAAACGACCTACGTCTTGGGTCTTCGGTCTTGAACTCTTTGGCTCGTTCATGCAATTCCGTCATCAGTATGCTTCTCGCCATTTGATTGATTGTCATATAATATCGTTGTTTAACACTTGACTTCATTGTTTGTCATTCATCAAAACCTATACCTGAAAATCATGCTCATACAACCAAAGCGCACATATCATAGATATACATGATTTCCAACAGACAGAAAATAATGCAATCAAGGGATGGTGTACCCTGGGTTGACAACAATATTAGACAACCAGGGGATGTTGTACCCTGTGTTGACAGAAAATAATGCATCCAGGGGATGGTGTACCATGTGTTGACAAAAGATAATGCAACCAGAGGATGGTGTACCCTATGTTGACAACAAGATGACACTACCAGGGGATGTTGTACCCTGTGTTGACAGAAAATAACGCATCCAGGGGATGGTGCACCCTATGTTGACAACAAGATGAGACAACCAAGGGATGTTGTACCCTGTGTTGACATAAAATAATGCAACCAGGGGATGGTGTACCCTGTGCTGACAGAAAATAATGCAATCAGGGGTTGGTGTACCCTGTGTTGACAACAAGATGAGGCTCGTTGCACTCTGAAATGCTACTAGGGAATGTTATACGCTATGTATAAAATAAGTCAACCAGGGGATGTTGTACCGTGTGTTGACAGAAAATAATGCAACCAGGGATGGTGTACCCTTTGTTGACAATAAGATGATACAACCAGGGGATGTTGTACCCTGTGTTGATAGCAAGACGAGGCTCGTGGCACTCTGAAATGCTACTAGGGAATGTTACACCCTATGTAGAAAATAATTCAACCAGGGGAATTGTATCCTGTCTTGACAGAAAATAATGCAACCAGGGGATGGTGTACCCTGTGTTGACAACAAGATGAGACAACTAGGGGATGTTGTACCCTGTGTTGACAGAAAATAATGCAACTAGGGGATGGTGTACCCTGTGTTGACAGAAGATAATGCATCCAGGGAATGGTGTACACTGTGTTGACAGAAAATAATGCAACCAAGGGATGGTGTACCCTGTTTTGTCAACAATATGAGGCTCCTGACACACTTAAATGATACTAGGGAATGTTGTACCCTATGTAGAAAATAATTCAACCAGGGGATATTGTACCTTTGATGGCAATAAAATGATGCAACCAGGGGATGTTGTATCCTGTATTGAAGATTGGGTGTTGATTCCATATAATGAAACTAAAAATAGCCTGCTTAAATGTATAATGGAAGGAAATCATGGATTTGCTAACTCCATTTGGTTGTGTTCGTCTTTCCACGAACTTTTTCACTAAACTATTATTTTCTTGTTCTAAACAAAGAAAGATTCGTTAGTTTTAAAATAGTGGTGAGTTTGTAGCCTTGATTTCTTGGGCGACTTGACCTTGCGTCCATTACACTTGTTAGGATAACCATCCTGTCGATGATCGTACAAATTTTTGAGAGATTCTGACTTTACTCTCTGAAGATCTTCTTTCTCAAGATCAATACCTGACTATTTGCGCCTATCATCCTTTGCTTCTGTGGTGAAAACAACTTTGTTCCCCAAAACAACTTTTGATGAGTAACTTTTGTTGACCCTTGAAACATTTCTAAGTCCTTAAAGCCTTTGTTTGACAAGGAATATCAAAGTCGGCTTTGTAGCTTTTCCCATACTGTTTATGCCTAGAAACTTTTGCTTCATGTAATGAGGAAACTGTAACCAATTTTGTGGCCTTTTCTTTGCTTTGCTTTGACAAAATTAAACTAAAAGGGACTTGAGAATAATAGTACGAAAGAAAACAAGTAGGTGAAACAATGAGCATTACAACTTAATCAAGAAGCGTCCCTTTCAGGGTTAAAATAAGAAATGACTTAATTGGAGGAATATGCTGACATGAACATGACATGCACTTGGACTGGATACCCGATCCGTCTAAACCGTCTAATTCTCAAAATCTGTTGTAAACTTCTCTTTGAAACTGAGTTCTTTAACCATGCTTGTGCCGAGATATAAGAAGATCTAAAATTAATCACGATGCCCTATGTGGGTATTCACCAATTGACCTCTCTTATTTGCCTTTTTCTCAACTCACCATCGCCTTATGGTGCCCGTAAGGGTTTTCACCAATAAGACTCTCTCATTTGTTTTCTCAACTCACCATCGCCTTATAGTGCCTGTAAGGGTTTTAACCAATAAGACTCTCTTATTTGTTTTCTCAACTCACCATCGCCATATAGTGCCCGTAAGGATTTTCACCAATAAGACTCTCTCATTTGTATTCTCAACTCACCGTCGTCTTATAATGCACGTGAGGGTTTTCACAAATAACTCTCTCATTTGTTTTTCTCTCTTTGCAATGGTTATAGTATCACTCGCAGTGTACTGACTTAGCATTGTCAAAAGCTGATCAGAAGGTCTTAAAAGGGAAAGGTAAAGAGAACAACTCAGCTGAATTACAACTTTTGGAACCATCTGATGGAACATCGTCGAAAAATAAAAATAAAAACATGCCCCAGTTTCTTTGAATATTGGGAAAATATGGATTTTTTGTTTGGTGTGACTGAACCTCAAAGAGAGGCTGCCTACGTATCCTTTCGGAAGCAAGTCGAACGTAGTTCAAGAATTTTGATTCGATAATTTTTTTTGAAAAGTACATTGGTTCCAAAAGAGGGTAAAACAAAGAAATATAAACAAGGCTTCAAAGGGCTAACTAGGGTTGACCAGTGTTTCACTAGCGAGAATAATAGCCTTTCTTCATCGCAACCTAAAATATAAACCAAATGCCCCAAACAAAAGCGTGTTAGACGTAGTATCTTTTGACCGCATCTACATTGACGGATATGTGTGTCACCTTTCCTTCTGTATCTTCCACGTATAGAGCTCCTTTCGACAATATTTTCTTGACAAGGTAAGGACCTTGCCAATTCGGGGCGAACTTTCCTTTTGCTTTTTCCTAGTGTGGGAAGATGCGTTTCAAAACAAGCTGTCCTACCTCAAATTTTCTTGGGTGCACTTTCTTATTGTAAGCGCGTGCCATTCTTTATTGGTATAACTGACCAAAACAAATTGCCGCCAAATGCTTTTCATCAATCATACTCAACTGTTCCAACCGGGACTTCACCCAATCAGTGTCCTCAATTCCCGCTTCAAGAACTATTCGGAGTGAGGGAATCTCAACTTCAGCAGGTATGACCGCTTTAGTGTCATAAACTAACAAGGCGTTGCACCGACTGATGTATGGAAAGTTTTCTGGTATCCCAAAAGAGCAAAAGGCAATTTCTCGTGCCATTGTCTAGACCCTTGGACTATCTTTCTAAGAATCTTCTTGATGTTCTTATTTGCAGCTTCAACAGCTCCATTAGCTTTGGGCCGGTAAGGAGTAGAATGGCGATGCTCAATTTTAAATTGTTTACATACCTCCTTCATCATATGACTATTCAAATTAGCATCATTATCTGTAATAATGGTTTTTGGAATGCCGAAACGACAGATGATGTTGGAGTGAACAAAGTCGACTGCTGTTTTCTTGGTAACTGCTTTCAAGGTAATGGCATCCACCCATTTGGTGAAGTAATCAATTGCAACCAAGATGAATTTGTGCCCATTTGAAGCTTTTGGCTCAATTGAGCCAATGACGTCAATTCCCTAAGCAACAAAAGGCCAAGGAGCCGACATAGGATACAACTCTGAAGGAGGCGAGTGAATCAAATCACTGTGAATCTGACACTGATGGCACTTGCGAACAAAACGAAAGAAATCTCGCTCCATAGTAAGCCAATAATATCCAGCCCGAATGATCTTCTTTGCTAGAACATATCCATTCACGTGCGGACCACAAACTCCCGAATGCACCTCATTCATAATAATTTCAGCTTCTTTGGCATTCACACATCTCAAAAAATTCAAATCCGGGGTTCTTTTGTATAGGATTTCCCCACTCAAAAAGAAACCATTAGAGAGTCGCCTAATAGTTCTCTTTTGATCCCTATTAGCATGTTCCAGATATTCTCTTGTTTTCATAAACTGTTTAATATCACGTTACCGTGGTTCACCATCTAGTTCTACTTCGATTGTATTGCAATAACCACGTTGATCCTGAATTTGAATTTCTAATGGGTCAATGTGAGTATTACCAGGATATGGAAGCATTAAGGCCAGGATGGCCAAGGATTTAGGTAATTCATTGTGAAACTTGGGAATGTATCTGAACTCGATGGACTCGAATCTCTTGCTAAGATCTTCCACACATTGCTTATATGGAATGAGCTTGATGTCTCGAGTTTCCCAATCTCCTTGAGCTTTCCTAATAAGCAAATCTGAGTCTCTCATCACCAATAGTTCATGCACATTTAGGTTTATTGCAGTTTAGACCCATGATGCAAGCTTTATATTCTGCTGTGTTGTTTGTACAGAAGAAACGAAGTCGTACTGTGGCAGGGTAATGTTTCCCAATAGGTGATACAAGAATTGCTCCAATCCCTACGCCTTTAATGTTAACAGCCCCATCAAAGTATAGTTTCCAAATTTGACTGTCATCTTGTGCTACTTCTTCAACTAAATTAACCTCTTCATCTGGGAACTATGTGTTCAAAGGTTAATAATCATCATCAACTGGATTTTCTGCCAAATGATCAGTTAAAGCGTGTGCCTTCATGGTTGTACGAGTGACATAATAAATATCAAACTCTGTGAGCAAGATTTGCCACTTTGCTAATCTGCCAGTGGGCATCGGCTTCTAAGAGATGTACTTCAGGGGATCTATTCGGGATATGAGGTAAGTTTTATATGCCAAAAGATAATGCCTAAGCTTCTGAGAGACCCAAGTTAAGGCACAACATGTCCTTTCCAAAAGACTGTATTTGGTCCCATAAGTGGTAAAATTTTTGCTCAAATAATATATTGCTTGTTCCTTTTTGCCTATGCCATCATGTTGACCCAGAACACAACCAAAAGAAGTATCATTTACTGACAGATATAAAAATTGAGGCCTATCAGGTTCCGGCGGGACCAAAACAGTATGATTTGACAAATATTCCTTGATCTTATCAAAAGCTTCTTGGCACTCATCTGTCCACTTGATAGATGCGTTCTTTTTCAACACTTTGAAAATAGGCTCGCGTGTGGTTGTAAGCTATGCAATGAACCTGCTGATGTAGTTTAACCTCCCGAGAAAACTCATGACTTCTTTTTTATTCTTCAGGGGAGGCAGTTCTCGAATGGTCTCTATCTTGGAGAGATCTAACTCAATGCATCTTCGACTAAATATAAAACCTAAAAGCTTCCCAGAAGGAACTCCAAATGCACATTTGGCTGGATTGAGTTTGAGATTGTACCTTCATAGCCTTTCAAAGAACTTTTTCAAGTCTTGCACATGATCATATTGTGTTTTAGACTTAATGATCACGTCATCAACATACACCTCAATCTCTTTGTGCATCATGTCATGGAATATGGTAGTCATGTCCCTCATCTAAGTTGATCCTGCATTCTTCAAACTAAATGGCATGACCTTATAACAGTAAGTTCCCCATGGAGTGGTGAAGACGGATTTTTCTGCATCTTCTTCATCCATTAGAATCTGGTGATACCCAGCATAACAATCCACGAAGACTGGATCTCATGTTTAGCACAATTGTCCACAAGGATATGAATGTTGGGTAAAGGAAAGTTGTCCTTTGGACTTTCTTTCCCTATAGTCAACACAAAATCTAATTTTCCCATCCTTCTTTGGCACTGGAACAACGTTCGCTAACCATGTAGTATATCGGACGACCTTGATCACATTTGCACTTAATTGCTTTGTGACTTATTCTTTAATCTTATCACTCATGTGTGTCTTAAACTTCCTTTGTTTTTGTTGGACTGGTGGAAAATTAGGATATATGGGAAGCTTATGGACCACAAAATCGGTACTCAGACCCGGAATCTCATCATGCGACCAAGCAAATACATCTCTATACTAGAACAAAACTTGAATTATGGCATCTCTCGTCTTTTGTTCGGTATGAATGGTTATTTTTGTTTCTTTGATTTCTTCAGGATTTTCCCAGGTTAATTGCCTCAGTTTAATTTAAGTTAGGCTTAGGCTTATTCTCAAATTGATCCAATTCTTTTTTTATTTCCTTAAAAGCCTCATCTTTATCATACTCAACTTCTTGATTTGTTATTTCGAGATTAGACAACTTTTTAAGATCTGGGCATGAATTCCGCGTGCATGTCATGTTTTTAAAGCCAGCATTAATGAAACTGAAAAATGATGAGAAATTAAACAAAATTAGGGAAGGAAAAGATGGAATTCTACTATGAAACTGGAACTTCATTTCATTGAATTTGAAAGGATAGAAGGGCTAACATCAAAGCAAAGAAATTAAACTGAAATATATGGATTACAACCCTGAAAATAATCCAAATACAGAAAAAGCAACAAAACAGAGTACCAAGACTCCTTCCTGATGGGAAGAGGAGTTGCTTCCCAGTTGTTGAGCGAGGTATCTGAACCAATCA
Organism: Nicotiana benthamiana; assembly: GCA_034376525.1. Lineage (NCBI taxonomy): Eukaryota > Viridiplantae > Streptophyta > Magnoliopsida > Solanales > Solanaceae > Nicotiana > Nicotiana benthamiana. The sequence goes on along the minus strand of CM067324.1, from coordinate 22,276,615 downwards.
CCCGAACACTTGCACGGCTAGAGCCCTCACCAACTTGAACCATATTGATCTCATAGAACATCTCCTTGAGACACTGGCCAACTTTGTCAATGTCATCCTGAGTAGAAGGATTTTGGACTTCTTCAAATTGTGGCTTGACAAAAGAGTAGGCAATGCGAGGGATTGGTTTTGACAATTTCCAACCATTCTTTTTGCGGGCCTTGGATATGTTTATGTAAGCCGATGTTGGTTTAAAACCCAAGCCAAAGGTATCTTTTTTCAAAAAAGGGAGCAATGGGGTTCACAATTCCTTGCAAAAATGATCCTAATCCTTTTCCTGGTTCATAGCCGTTCCTCAACATCAGTTAATCTACCATCATAGATGTGGCTGAAAGATAGGGATGCAGAAGTAGTTTTCCTTCTTCCACTTGGTCTACTTCTATCAACTCAAATGTTTGATATATGAGGGATTCACATCCTTCCTTGGCCTCGATACATGAATGGATGGGTCATTATAGACAGATTGGTCGTCCTCCCAATGAACAACAATTTCTTGCCTGTCATATTCAAATTTTACCATTTGATGTAGGGTGGATGGTATAGCTCTGGCCATATGGATCCACTGCCTTCCCAGAAGAAAATTATATGAGGTTTTCATATCCAACACTTGAAAGACAATGTTAAAATTAACCGGGCCAATTGTCATGGTGAGTTCTATTTCCCTAATAATGTCTCTTTTGAACCATCAAAAGCTCTGATGCTGACACTACTAGTCTGAATTCTATTAGTTTCAATGTTCAGTTTGTGTAGAATAGAAAGAGGGCATACATCTACACTTGAGCCTCTGTCAATCATGACTCCTTTCACGTAATGCCCTTCACATTTGACCATAATATGCAAAGCTTTATTGTGCCCAGCCCCTTCCTCAGGTAAAGTATCATCGCTGAAAGAAATTTTATTCACCTCAAAGAATCTTTCAGCCATTTTTTCTTGCTGATTCACTGTAGTCTTTTCTAAAACATATGCCCCATACAAAGTTTTTATCAACACACGGCAATGTTCTTCAGAATGCAAAAGCAGAGATAACAAAGATATTTGAGCGGGGGTTTTCCTTAGTTGATCGATGATTGAGTAGTCTTGCATTTTCATCTTCTTAAGGAATTCCTCTGCTTCTTTTTCTGAGACAGGTTCTATTACTGGAAAGTGATTTTCCTTGGCTTGCTTGGCTTTTCTCAATTCCTCTAGTGAGTAGCACCTTCCAGAGTGGGTCAAGCCTCCCATTTCATCTGTTTCTTCCACTATCTCTTTTCCTTTGTATGTCACGCAATCTTGTTATAGTTCCATGGAATAGATTTTGTGTTTGACACTCGAAGTTGTGCAATAGGTCGGATCACAACTGGCTCTGTAATATTTCTCAGAAAATTATTAGGAACAATCTTTTGAATGCCCCCAGGGATGTATATTTTTGGCCCACCCAATTGAACCTCAATCTTTTTTGTGCTTCCAGGGACGTAGAGAACCTTTTTTTAGAACCTGCCAAGTTTGAACTAGAACTCGCACCTTTCACAAATAACGGTGCCGGTTGAGGCAGGCTTACTATCACTTTTGGCTTTTGCCCTATGGTTCCAACAATCATCTCTGTCTTGCCAGACGGCTTATAATCCCGATCATCCCAAATAATCCCAATAAAATGTGTATTATCATGAGCATAGAGCGGATTGTTTGTGATATTAGTAGTGTCTTCATTGTTTTCCACCACAATTACCTTTGCTTCAATCAAATCTTCAATGGCTTTCTTTAATGTCCAACAATTTTCATTACTATGGCCTTGGCCATTAGAGTGATACTCACATCTCGCATTGGAGTCAAAAATTTTTGAATTTGTATTCGGATAATGTGGCCTGATGGGTTCAATCAACTTCAGCTGAATTAACTTTTGAAATAGGCTTGTATACGATTCTCCAATTGGGGTGAACTTTTTATTTAGCTCCTATTCTCTCACATATTCCTGTTTGGGACGAGGATTATATGGAACCTTAAAATTCAGCCGTATTTGAGGGGAACCTTGTGGAATCGGTGCTCGCCATTGTTGGTAATTGGGAGGCCTAGCATAAGCCTGAGCATTTAACACTGCGTATTGTTGTGAGGGAATAGAGTACCGAGGACCTTGAGGCGGATAATAATGTTGAGGAGAATTGGATTGTCCTTGTTGGAATTGCACGTACGAAGGAACTATTCCTCTTTGCACTCCTCCGAACCCAGATGCCATCATGGATCCTTCCTCCTTCTTTTTCCAATTCCCAAAACTGCCCGACCCGCTTTGAATTGCTTGCGTGGTCGCCTTGAGAGCTTCCTGGCTCATAATTTTGCCCGACTTCATGCCATTCTCAACTATTTCCCCAATCTTAATCGCCTCGGCAAAAGGTTTACCAATAGCGGCCAACATATAATGGAGGTAATCAGGATCCTGAGCTTGGGGAAAGTAGTCAATCATTTTCTTTCATTGGTGATTTGACCTTAGCAGCCTGCTTTCTCCACTTGATTGCATATTCTCTGAAGCTTTCTACTGGTTTCTTCTTTATGTTGACAAGAGAGGATCAGTCTTGCACAATATCAATATTGTACTGAAATTGTTGGACAAAATCTGGAGCCATGTCATTCCAAACGTGCCAGTCAGAGAGGTCTTGATCTATGAACCACTCTAAAGAAATTCCTGTAAAACATTCCCCAAAATAAGCCAGGAGTAATTCTTCTTTACCTCCTGCTCCTCTTAACTGGTTACAGTACCTCTTCAAATGGGCTACGGGATCACCATGACCGTCATATTTGTCAAACTTGGGGGCCTTGAAGCCCGGTGCGAAATGAACATGGGGAAACATGCATAAATCATTGAATGAAACACTCTTGTGGCCTTCCAAACCCTATATGTTTCTCATGTTTTGTTCCAAACACTTCATTTTTCTGGTCATTTCCTCTTATTCCATATTCTTATTAGGCTAATGTTAACTGGAGCATGTACTGAGTAGTATGCTTGTATGAATCTGGAACCTTGAAAGTCATTTCTGGAGGGTAATGTTGGGTATCATGATCATTCAGTTGTGGATCATTGTTGAGCTTTTGAGTGAGAGCCGGTTGAGGAACGGTGAAAGTCGGTACGAATGGTACAACATGTGAGTCATTTTGTAGGGGTCCCATTGAAGGACATGGAATGGAAGTACAGGGGATAGTGGGAAGGTTAATGCTCGGACTGAATCCAACTTGGTACAATGGGTTACTTGTTATGGAGATGGGCACTTGATTTGCCACAGACACATTATGAAGATTATCCGAAGACCTTATGGGTAGTGAGGGCGGTGCCTGTCCATTCACCCAGGCTTGGTTCATATCTGCCAGTTGTTGTTTCAACACTCTTACTTATTCAACAAGTCCTGAACCTTGTTTGACCAATTGTCCATGGACATCATCATTATCTGACTCATTCTCACTGTTGTTTGCCATTCTACTTTTTCCTTTTGACCTTGTGTTGCAAGGGTGAGTCAATTGTTTAAACCACAAACCAACCACCTCTGTTTACTTTATCTCTTTTGAATTACAAACAACAAACATCTTAGAGTTAGGCATTTTATGGATATTAATCACACATTGTATCTCATGCACCTAACGCCATTTTCATTTCTAGAATGAGTTTGGAAGGCTTCATGCTTCATCCTGGCTTATTAGTTAATTAGTTTATTTACATCTTGAATTTGATTCCTCTATTTTTTTCCTTTTTTTACCACTTTATTCTTTTTTTAATTTTTTATTTTTAAAAATGATTCGATCGAACCTGGTTTCGGTTGCCTACGTATCATGTGGAGACATGAATCCACCACATCTGAAGCTGAAGTAAAAACCCATCTACATCTGTGAATGGTGCGTTTTGGGTAGTGCTCATTTTGTACGTGTGGGTAATTAAGGTTAGGGTTGACACTAGCCTCAAAAGACAGAATCAATGCACTTGTTTTGTAAAAGAATCTTTTGTATGGAACTCCATTTTAGGAAAATCAAAGAGAGGGTGGTTATTATTGCAAATATAGCCATTTCATACTTCCGTAGATAACTTTAGGGTCGGGATGGGCATGATGATAAAGGTGATGCTATTTTGAAGATGTTCTAATGCTATTCCGGAAGTAAATAAAAAATAAAATATTGAAAAATTGGTGATTAACCGAAACTGGGTCGGCTAATTTGTTTTTAATTAAAAACACTAGACACATTTTCCTTTTTTTTAAATTATTTTTATTTTTATTGTTTTTGAAAAATGGGGCCGAACCCTATGGAAGTTGCCTACGTATCTCACATCCGGTAAGAATCAGACCCGCGTAGTTCGTATATGTTTCAGGAATAGGATGACATTTTTTTTTTGAAAAAATTCAGGCTCATTTTGTAATATTCTTTTTGGGGTAAATACCGAGATTTTTTAAAGATTGGGTAAATTTTCTCTTTCATGTTTTCTTCCTTCTGGTTTTCCTTAATTTTTATATGTTTATTTTATTATTTTTTAGAAACTGGTCAAAATGCACAAGCCGAATCAAACATAATACACAAGTAGCATATAAGATGCATCAGGATGGTCTTGCAATTCTCGGGTACACCTGTCCTAGACGGACCCAACCCCTGTGTTGATTCCCGAAAGTCAAATGCACATGATGCAAACGAACGTTCCTACTAGGAATCTGGCATGAGGCTATGTTATTCTAGGTATAAACCCTGGGGGAGCGTTTTAGACCTGGCTTACCCAAGCGGACAGCTCGAGCCGAGGTGGGGGCAACGTACCGGGAGTACGAAGTCTACCCGACCTAGTTACTTGACCCAGCCTCGTTCTATTTGGTATGACTTCTAACAGAAAGTGGGCCATGCGCACGTGTGCACCATATATTTAGAAGACTCAGAACGGAGGCGTAAGAAAGTAGTTTAATATAATTAAAATAATATCAAAGCAGTAAATAAGCGGCAATAAACACATTAGGCCCAAAAATACAGTAATAACATCATATTAATAAAGCCAAGTATAGATCACATTTGATGCTCGAATTCTAAACCCTGAACTAGAAGTTCTGGGTTATTATCCCTAGCAGAGTCGCCATCGCTGTCACACCTCTTTTATCCACACAACCCTATGACAAGGTTGAGTTGGAAGAGTTTTTTCAATTGAAGTGACATTTTGAAAGGGGATTATTTATTATTTAGAGTCGCCACTTGGAATTGAGTTTTGGTGTTCCAAGTCACCTTTTATTTGAATCCCTTTCAAAAAGAAGGTTTGACTCTTATTTATGGTCTACGAAAATAGAAGACTGAGTAAGGAATTCTGTTGACCGAGAGGAAGGTGTAAGGCAACCCTCGAGTCCCGTGGTTCTAGCACGGTCGCTTTAATAATAATACTTGGCTTAATTAAATTATTTTAATTACATAATTTAAAACCAATGTGCATTTTACCTTTCACCGCATTTAATTACTTAATTATTCGTGATTATAAAATTATCTTGAAACGAGTAACGCGTACGTTACTCATTTTATTTAGTGCGTTAAATATCATAGCATGCGTACATATACATAATTAATAGCCCTTGATTAATATTAAAATTACTTGGCCAAAGTCACGCGAACGTGTACCTTAGTTTTAATTTGAAAATCGACGATTTAACCATGTCACACATGCTTGTACACAATAATAATAATAAATTAAAAACACACCTAAAATTATACTACTGGTGTTCATTATTATTTTCCTAAAACTACTTTGAGTTTATTGTGAAGCTATTGCATTATAGATAAAAAAGATTGGTTTATTGGGTGCAAAACTTATTCAAGTTTAACAAAATAGCATCACAAATTGCAACATTTCCTTGTACATATTTTCATCAACATCATAATTTATACGTAGAAGTGAATCAAATATATATAGTCAATGGATTTAGAGTGGGTGAAATTTTTATGGTCTACACATCATTTTAAGAATTTTGCAAACATATGTTTTGATCCAAAGGAATCCTTCGAAATATAGATCCACCATATTTCACATTATTCAACAATAAATTCTAACGTAATTGGGCAAATTTTACTCAAAAAATAAAATAACAACTTAAATTGCTTATATGCCAAAGGCAGTAGATAGTCTTAACTAAAAAAAATAACGTAATTCTAGTTTCTCTCTTATATATATATATATATATATATTGTTAATACTATTCTTTTAAGACTATATACATGACCAAATTAACAATTTACAGAAGTGATTTAAGCTTACAAGAATAGCTCTTGTTTTAAAAAATAATAATTACTAATAGGGATGAAGGGTTTTCGAGAGAGACTTATGACTGACATTCATTCATTTTTATTTTTATTTTTTTGAGTCGAAATACATTTTTTTATTTGAACCCATAAATATAATTTGTGAAAAAATGGAAGAAATATAGTTCTTTTATACTATACCAACTTTATGTTAGGTCTCACTTTATGTTTGAATCAATGGTGAAGAACATGAGATGTGTGGCATAAGACATTACTAAATATCAACTGTGATAAGCACATAGAGATCCAAATAAAGTTATTTATACTCCAAAAATTTGCTACAGATAAACAAAGAAGACAACGATATCAACTATATTTATCAGAATAATTGATCTCTTTTAATGGTTTCTTCTATCAAATTAATGTATGAGCCAAATATCAAAGAGACAGAGATGAACCTTTTGTAAAGACTTCAGGACAATCACAGCTACAATGTACTGATTTCCAAAGTTAGCAATGATAACTTTTCTAGAACCACGAAGTTGGAACCGCGAACGAAATCTCGAACTCCGGCTTCTCTCTAGTTAACTTAACTAAACAATTTTTAAATGAATGTTTACCCTAATAGAACAATGCTCTTTCTTCTTCTCTTTTTTCAATTGTCTTTCCTTCTTTTTTTTTTTACGATTCTGTTATCCCCTTTCTCTTTTTCTTCTTTCTTATAACTGAAGTCTCTTTCTATTTATATAGATGAGTATGAGTAGTTTTATAACTTTTAAGAAAGTGGGGAAGTGGAGATTGAAAAGTTAGGAACGTGAGAATTAGTGGGAAAGGAAGTTACGTAAAGTGGGGAAGTCAGGAAGTTGGGCTGTTTTTTTTTTTATTTTTATATATATAATTTTTTAATCTTTATATATATTTATTTAAATTTTCCTAACCCCCTTTTTTAATTAAAAAACGGACACACGCATATAAAACTTGCGTTAGATTTAAAGAAAACTATAAGAATATTTACATTATAGTATAAATTATACTATGAAAAATACTATAGCTTACATTTAAAATTAGAATAAACCAAATATATATATATATATATATATATATATATATATATATAAATATCTATATATATATATATATATATATATATATATATATATATATATATATATATATATATATATATATATATATATATATATATATATATATATATATATATATATATATATATATATATATATATATTTGTAAATTTTCTTCTATTTAAAAATATGAACAAAAGTTATACTCTAAGAATGCAAATAATTTTTTTGTTTGTATTTTTTTTTATTTTCATAAATGAAACCTATTAAGAGAAAGATAAAAGTTTATATATTAAAATTTAAATATTTATTTGGTAACTATGAATGGATGATCAAATGGAATCAGGTGGTAACTGATTATGATCTGCCTTTAATCTCAAACCATAATCCCATGATAATGACACTAACATCATATTCCTGGCATGGGAAAAAGACTTTCAAATTCTTTAATGTCTGGGCTGAGCATGAGGATTTCAGCAGATTGTGGCAAGAGTGTGGCAGGGTGGAAAGACAGACACTATGAGAGCAATATGGTCCAAACTTAAAGCCTTGAAGAGCCCTTTGAAAGTCCTGAATATGAAAGAATTCAAGACTATATCACAGAGAATAGAACAGTGCAGACAGGAATTGGGGACAATACAAGCCCAGATGAATCAAGCATACACTGATGGCCTACAACAGAAGGAGAAGGAGCTGGTACAAAAACTGGAAAATGGTCACTGATTGAGGAAAGTGTTCTGCAACAGAAGGCAAGAGCAAAATGGATACAACTTGGGGACTCCAACACTAAGTACTTCTCTGCAGTAATGAAGGAGAGAACTCAACACAACCAGATTACTGAACTTACCAATGCAAGGGGAATCAAACTTACTACAGTTGAAGATATCAAAGAGGAAATCATGGGATTCTACAAGTCACTGATGGGAACCTCTGCAACCAATCTGCCTGCTATAAACCAACTGTACATGTCAAATGGACCAAAACTGACACAACAACAAAGAAAGGAACTATGTGCTGATGCAACTGATACAGAAATAGCAGAGAGTCTCAAGGCAATTGGAGATGACAAAGCACCAGGGATAGATAGATACAATGCTGTATTCTTCAAAAAAAGCTGGGGCATCATTGGTAACCAGGTCACCACTGCCATTAAGCAGTTCTTTACCTCAACTAGGATGTTCAAACCAATAAACTGTGCAACTATTACCCTCATTCCTAAACTGTCCAAACCATCTACAGTCAAAGAGTATAGGCTTATTGCTTGCTGTTCTGTCCTCTACAAAATTATCTCTTAAAATTCTGGCTAACAGGCTGCAGAAGGTGATGGCAAGTATTATCAGTGAAGCTCAGGCAGGATTCATCCCAGGCAGAAAGATCCAGGACAACATCATCCTGGCACATGAACTAGTGAAAAGCTATACTAGACAACATGTGTCCCCCAGATTCATGATAAAAATTGACCTCCAGAAAGCGTATGATTCAGTTGAATGGGTATTCACGGCAGGTTATGGAACAGATTGGCTTCCCTAACACCTTCACTAAATTGATAATGGAATGTATCTCAACAGCGAGCTTCTCTGTGCTAGTCAATGGAGAGGCAAATGTACCATTTGCTGCTGCCAGGGGACTGAGGCAAGGGGACCCCATTTCCCCCTTCCTATTTGCTCTAGCTATGGAGTACTTAAGTAGATCATGCACCTCACCACAAGATGATCTAGCATACCAGTTCCACCCCAGATGTAAAAAAACAGGGACTTACACATGTGCTTTGCTGATGATTTGTTGCTGTTTGCCAAAGGAGACATTACTTCTATCATGGCCCTATCCAAATGTTTCTCCCAATTCTCTGAAGCTTCTGGACTACAGGCTAATCTGAACAAGAGCTCAGTCTATTTTGGAGGGGTAGCACTGGCTATGCAGAAACAGATCCTTGACCACCTTGGCTATGAGCAAGGTCAATTGCCATTCAAGTATCTAGGAGTTCCCCTGTCCACCAAGAAAATCACACTGCTGCAATGGCAACCTCTAGTGGATAGGATCACTGCCAAGATCACTTCTTGGATTGCCAAAATACTGTCTTACTCTGGGAGAATACAACTGGTTCAATCTGTCATCTTTGGGGTCCAAGCTTACTGGGCACAACTGTTTATATTGCCTGTGAAAGTACTGAAAATGATAGAAGGCATTTGTAGGAGTTTCATTTGGTCTGGGATGATTACTATAACTAAGAAAGCATATATCTCTTGGGACAAAATGTGTACCCCAAAATCAGTTGGAGGGATGAATCTCACTAATCTCAAGCTCTGGAACAAAGCTGCCATTGCAAAGACCTACTGGGATCTAGCTCATATAAAGGATAAGCTGTGGATTAGGTGGATCACTGTGTACTACATCAAAGACAGACCTATAGAATCCATTCCAATTCCTGCTCAGGCAAGTTAGATGGTCAGAAATATCATCCAATCAAGAGACATACTACAGAGGATCCAGCACTGGAATGAACAAAAATGCTCGACTAGACAGTTGTACCAGTCACAGATGCAAGAGTTGCCGAGAGTCCCATGGAAGAATTTAATCATACAAAACTATGCAAGGCCAAAGGCAATCTTCAACCTATGGTTATTCTTACAGGACAGACTCCCAACAAAGGATAGATTGCATAGCTGGGGAATGAGTATTGATCAACAATGCACCTTATGCCAAATCCACCCGGAAACAAGAGACCACTTGATAATGACCTGCCCTGTCACTGTGGACTTATGGGAAAGAACAATGAACTGGCTGTAGGAAAGCTATCCTCACACCAATGATTGGAACCAGAAAATGCAGTGGTTGATAAGCAAACCAAGGGTCGAACATGTCGAGCAGCCATCTTCAAAATGGTAACTGCTGAATTTACATATGCTATCTGGCTGGAAAGGAATGCAAGAGTCTTCAACAAGATATTTCGATGTAACACTGCCTTACTGAGAGACATAGTGTATAATTGTAACGTTAGAGGTACCCCACGAATTATACAACAATTACAACACCATCGAATATAGTAATGTTAGTTAGTTAGGAAAGTAGAAACAGTTTATATGCTATCTCACAGATAGTCAGCTGAGTTGAAGCTAGACTATGGTTTTGTAATGTTTCTCATTGATGATTAATGAAAAGCCTTAATTACCAAAAAGAATTTAAATATTTACACTAAAATAATATAGAATTTGAGTGATATAAAAAATTAGGTGTTCACTCACATAAAAAATAAGAGGAACAACCATGAAATTGAGGTCACCATTGATAAAGCAACAACAGTAACTTTTGCTTCTAAAGAAGCTTTCGATTAGCGAAAAATCATAACAGCTACAACAGATGGTAAGTGCAGGTACTAGTGAAACTCGAACAATGATCAAACTTGAATGACAACAGTAATGGACTAGATCCATGTTTCATTCCCAAAATTCTAGTAGAGGAGATCTAACCCAACCCAAAATAGAGAACCAAAATTGAAGCTAATGAACGAAAACTCTAACAAAGTCGAACACGACGACAATCAGACCTAAATTCAGCAACTTGAACCATGACCAAAAAGATGTTTGTACTTGAACGGTATGAGAGCTATTTGCGGCTTATTTTGCTTCTTCTAATGGTGGATGCTTGAGTGGTTGGTTTGAGTTGACTTTTGGAGGAAGAGGAGGAAAGATTTCGAGTCTCTTTTAGGGTCGTTTGCAGTTGGATTTACAATAGCTTTTTTCTTTGGTTTTGGGAGGGAGATGAAGTTTATGTGTGTGTCCTTTCTGTTAGGAGTAATGGTTGAACAGTTGCTCTTGGGTGGAGGAAATGGTTGCTGGTATTTGGAATCAAGAAGAAGCGGCCATGGGTGTCCATTGTGTGTGTTGAAAGGCTGAAGGTTAAAGATGAAGAGCAGGGGTCCTCTGTGTATTTTGGTTGCCTTTGTTCAAGAGGCGGTCTGTTGCATGTTAAGCGGTGGATTAAAGGTCTCTAGGTCTAGGGCTCTAGATCTTAGGTTGTGTCTATTAAAGGAAGAAGGTTTTTTTGTATTAGTTTTAATGATTATTGGATATTTAGCTTAATTTAGGAGATTTGGGTAGGTCCATGTCTTGTTGAGTCTTAAAATTGGGCTCCACAACTCCAAAATTAGTGTTCAATACCATAGCTAAATTCTTTTAATATAAGATAACTATACTATATAATGCAAAAACTAATTCTAATTAATTAATCTAAACTATTTTAAAATATGAAACTATTATATTTCTTTTGTACTTTTTAAGATTATACAAAGATAAAATAAAGTACTATTTTTGTATTTTTTTCTAAATTTCACGAAAGGTACATAAAATAAAATAATTTTTGTAATGTTATTTTGTGACGAAATAAAGTAAAAGAGTCAAAATTAGTTGAAATAACTATATTAACCTAAATTAAGTATTTAAATGCTAAAATATGTAAAATCTTGGGGAGGGTCAAAAATCACATGTATACAATTACATCATCACACTAAAAGACATTTAGTTTATAAACTTTAATCTTGATTTCCTAGTGAAATCAAAGGAGACTTGGGGCATACTCTTTTTGGTAGAAATAACAACAATATTCGCTGCGAATTTAAGGTACACAATCCATTTTTGCTCAAGAGACATATAAAGCACTATCCCCTTTAGAATGATGTACTTGTTCAAATACGGATTATATCTTAACTTGAAAATTTTGAGTATCCTTCATCAAAGCTCTCAAAACTGTTAGCCCTTCATCGGGTGTCCACAACTTAGCATCTAGCTCGACCTCAAGGCCCCGTGTAACCTGGCTCGAGGCCTCGATTCTCGACCTTTCGATTTGCTTAAACATACGGTTTCAAGTTGTTATCTATTCTCTAGTCTCACACTTAGTATTCACTGCTTAACAACCAACATATAAATAAATCACGTATTTTTAATTATAAATAAATCAAATTTAATTGTAATAACCATTTTCAAAGTAAACAGTTTGGCGCCCACTATGAGGCAAAAAATAATAGTGATTGTTTTCTTGCAGGTTTACTACATAACGCAAGTTATCTTTTACACTTTTTCTTTTCCAAGAAAATTTGATTTCAGGTCAAAATGTCTAACTCAGTAAATGCATATGAAAACAACTGTCTTGAAGACCATGGAGAGAATGGTGTAGTTGTTCCAAGTATTGGTGTACCACGACGAAATCCTGAGGACACAGCAGAATCAACCCCCGCGAATGTGGTCTCATGCGATACCCAACACGTCGATATAAGCTCCCACACTAACAGGAGCATAAGCCAACTATACTAACAAGAAACTCAGAAAACCCCAGCTCGGGAGAAATAAGAGGTTAGCCTTCACGTTATTTTTGAGATATTACAGGCACATCAGCTGGAAATTGCTCAACTGTAAAAGCCACCAAAAAAATCCCAAGTACAGCGGCCCTTGAAGATGCTCGAAGACCTCACAAAGAGGATTGAGTTAGGCGAAAAGATGATAGAAGTCAATGACAAAAAGGTAGAGACCTACAACTCGAGGGTCAATCAAATTTCGGGGGCACCCCCGATCGTAAAGGGTGTAGATTCAAAGAAGTTCGTACAAAATCCATTCCCAAAATATATTCCTCCAAAGCCCATCCCGATGATATTCAGAATGCCCAATCTTCTAAAGTACAACAGAATATCGAACCCTAATGAGCACGTCACTGCCTACACTTGTGCAGTGAAGGTAAATAACCTGAGGGACAACGTGATCGAATTCATTCTGCTCAAAATGTTTGGAGAAACACATTCGAAAGGGGCCATGATGCGGTATCACAACCTAGCTCCAAATTCGATAGACTCATTTTCCATGCTGGCGTATTCTTTCATAAAGGCACATGCCGGTGCCATCGAGGTGGCTACAAAGAAATCCGACATCTTCAAAATCAAACAAAGAGAAAACGAGATGCTTCGAGAGTTTGTATCTTGCTTTTAAATGGAGAGAATGGAATCACCACCAGTCTTCGATGACTGGGAAGTGCAGGCATTCACCCAGAGTTTGAACGAATGAAGCTCTGTGGCTTCGAAGTAGCTGAAGCAGAATCTGTCTGAATATCCTACCGTGACTTGGTCGTATGTCCACAACCAATATCAATCGAAGATAAGGGTCGAGGATGACCAACTGGGAGCCCTTTCGGGCTCAGTATATCCCAGCAGCCTCCTTGCAAAGGAGCAAAAACGAAATAAGGAAAGATATCAACCATATATCAAAGATCGATGAAATTCCCCAAAGCGTAACATACCCCGAAACAATCGAATGGTATATCGAGGTCAGAATCCTTAGGGACTTGTAAATAGAGCCAGATTCGACAGATATGCAGGGCCGACCAAGGCACTCCGATTTTCTGAGTACAACTTCAATGTCGATGTTTCGAAAATCGTATTAGTCACAGGTAAAATCAAAGACAGCAGGTGGCCAAGACCCGTACAATCAGATCCGTCACAAAGGAACCCTAACATGGTGTACGGAATCCATAGTATATATATATTCACAGGACCAAAGATTGCAGACACCTTCGAGAGGAAGTCACATGGCTACTCAACAAAGGAAACCTTCAATAGTTCTTGAGTGATCGAGCCAAAAATCAGTTCCGGGAAAGAGATGAGAACAAGAAAAATGAAACAGATGAGCCATAACATGTCATACACATGATTATTGGAGGCATCTACATCGCGCAGGAATCATTGTCAAACGAACAAAAATATCCATCACTAGGGAAAAGTGGACTCGAGTTTACGTACCCGAGGATACTCGCACATTTAGCGACAAAGATATCGAGACCCTGTCTCAGCCTTATAATGTCGTATTGATAATTTCTTTTCTTCGGAATACATTTCAAATTAAACGTGTACTTGTAAATCCAAGTAGATTGGCTAACATTATTAGGTCAAGGGTCGTGGACCAGCTCGGACTACTCGATTGGATTATTCCTACCTCTCGAGTCCTTAACAGATTCAATATGGCGGGCGAGACAACCAATGTGGAAATCACCTTCTCGGTCAACATGGACGGAACAAAACAAAATTCCAAGTTTGATGTCATCCAAGGAGACATGAGATACAACGCCTTACTCAGAAGGTCGTGGATACACTACATAAAGGAAGTACCGTCAACCCTTCATCAAATGATGAAGTTCCTAACAAAGGATGGAATAAAAACGATATACGGGGAGCAGCATGCATCAAGTGAGATGTTCATAGTCCACGATGTGGCACTTGCATCGACACCTTCAACGTCGAAGGAGCCAAAGGATAAGCAAACAATGAAGTAGCAATCACGAGAGACATTCTTGGCTACAACCAAATAAAACAAGCCAAGGATTGTGCTGTGTCCCTAAAGCAAATGTTTGAAGCATATCGAGGATCAAACCGTCATCACCACTAAGTTATAACCATCTCCCTTTTTATTTTCACATCTTACACTAACCTTTTCGTAGGTGTCCGATTAGAACAGTTGAAGCATTGTCCAGCTCGAAGACCTTATATTTCAAAACATACGTTGCACTCTTTTCCTTCAGTTGGGTTTTTTTCACGACTCGGATTTTCCAAACTTCGGGGATCTTGATGGAGCTTACTAATGGGAGCTGGGAAAGCCAAATATTAATTACAAATCCTTAACCACATAATCCTTTTTAATATTTATCAATAAAAAGATAAAAGCAACCGATTTAACTAAACAAGCGGAAGACTTAACATTAATGAAAAATGAATAACTATACAAAAGTTCAACATAGCCTCTACCAAAAATCTGGTGTCATATCACTCACGAACTACTAAGATTCACTAAATACAATGTCTGAAAGAAAGTGTAAGTTGTTTGTCTCGAAATACATGAGATACAAACTGAAATAAAGTTAGAGGAGATGTCGATGCTTGCGGACGCCTCACTCCTATTTCAATATCTTTATCCTGTGGTAGGCGTTACCACTCGCTCCCATTTTAATATCTTGTGGTAGGCGTACCAACGATCCCATTTCTTACAATACAATACATAAAATAGCCCCAGCAAGGGTACAAGACAATGTAATAACTTCTCGGCAAGGGAATACAATAACAACAATTCAAATGTCCCGGCAAGGGAGAGTCAGCTATGCCCAATTCTACTTAATTTCTTCTCTGCACATTTAGAACCAATACCCAGTATCAAGGATTATCAATCAAGGCTTTTATAGGATCAGATATGAATTCACAACTATCAATTTTAGAGCCACAGTCATGCTCGACACCAACATATGGGTACTCGTCACCATGCCCATACGTCGTACAGGACACAGACACGTAGCAAATATGACTCAACTCCTAATCCCTCAAGCTAGGGTTAAACCGAACACTTACCTCGATGCCTTGAATTCATCTCAAGCCTCAACTATGGCTTTACCCCTCGGTTCTACCACAAAATCTCTCGAATCTAGTCACCAATTACTTAAATATATCAACAAATGCTAAATGAATCAATTTGAATGCATAAAAATGAATTTCCCAGGCCCACATGGTCAAAACATAAATTTCGAACCAAAACCAAGTTACCCATTCCCCCACGAATCCATATTTATGATTTGTTTTGAAATCAGATCTCAAATTGAGGTCCAAACCCGCAATTTTGAAAAACATAGATTCTACCCAAAACCCAAAATTTTACCCATGAAAATCATTGAATTTAAGTAGAAAACATATTAAATGATGTAAATTGTTATTCTACAGATATGGGATTTGCGGAACAGGGCTCGTAATTATGAACCCTGCAGGCATGGGAATTCCGACATTTTTGTTCACATTGTGAACTCAAGCCTCTTAGAGAACATTCGCATTTGCGAGCCCTTGACCTTTGCATTTGCAAATGCTAGCTTCGCTTTTGAGAATATGGACAGGTCTGCGCTGGTTTCGCATTTGCGAACCAGCCTTCGCATTTTCCAGAGCTAGACATTTGCATTTGCAAATGCTGGCTTTGTAAATGCGAAGCCTGCAGATCAATGATACCAGATTTTCCAAAAATGCAGAAATGCAATCCGACACCTATCCAAAACTCACCCTAGCCCTCGGGCTCCAAACGAAACATATACACAACCTCAAAAATGTCATATGGACTTACTCGCGCAATCACATCTCCAAAATAACATCATATACATCGAATCAAAACCCAAAACTCATGATTTTTTCAAAAATTTTCATAAAACATCAAATTTCCATTTTAGGTCCGAAACACGTCAAACGACGTCCGTTTTTAACCAAACTATATAGAAAGTGCATATACCACAAATAAGACCTGTATTGGGCATCAGAACCAAAATACGGGCCCGATACCAATACGTTCTAATCAAATTTCATTTCCAATTTCCTTAAATATTTTTAGAAAACAATTTCACACAAAAATTCATTTCTCAGACTTGGGACCTCGTAATTCGATTCTGGGAATTCGCCCAAGTCTTATATTTTCATGCGAACCCTCCAGGATCATCAAATCACGGGTCCGGATCCGTTTATCCAAAATAATTACCGAAGTCAATTTTATTCAATTTAATATCTAATTTTAGCAATTTTCTCATAGAATTCATATTTGAGCTTTTCGGCTACGCGCTCGGATTGTGCATGTAAATCCAAGCAAAAATAAATGGATTTTCAAGGCCTCGGAAGTACAGAATGGTAAGAAAATATGTGATGACCCATGTGGGTCGTCACATCCTCCACCTTTAAAACAGCAGTTCGTCCTTGAACGGACAAATGAAAAGTACTTGAGTTGGGGAAAATATGAGGATACCGGCTCTGCATATCAGACTCGGACTCCCAGGTCGACGCCTCAAGGGGCTGACCTCTCCACTGATCACGAACAGAAGGAAAACCTTTGATCTCAACTGACGAACCAATCGGTCTATTATGGATACCAAATTCTCCTCATAAGACAAATCCTTGTCCAACTAGATAGTGTTGAAATCTAATACATGGGATGGATCGAAGTTATACCTCAGAAGCATGGATACATGAAAAACTGGATGCACGGATGATAAGCTTGGAGACAATGCAAGTCTATTAACCACCTCCCCTACTTGATCAAGAATCTCAAACGGACCGATGAATCTAGAGCTAAGCTTGCCCTTCTTCCCAAACCTCATCATGCCCTTCATAGGCGACACTTGGAGAAATACCCGCTCACCGACCATAAATGCCACATCTCGAACCTTGCGGTCTGCATAACTATTTTGCCTAGACTAAGCTGAACAAAACGTATACTGAATGATCTTGACCTTTTCCAAGGCCTCCTGAACCAAATCTGTACCTAACAACCGAGCTTCTCCTAGCTCAAACCACCCAACCGGAGACCGACATCGCCTACCATATAAGGCCTCATAAGGAGCCATCTGAATGCTCAACTGGTTACTATTGTTGTAGGCAAACTCTGCTAAGGGGAAAAAATTGATCCCACTAGCCTCAAAAATCAATGACACAGGCTCGGAGCATATCTTCTAAAATCTGAATAGTCCTCTCGGACTGACCGTCCGTCTGGGGATGAAAGGTTATACTCAACTCCACCCGAGTGCCCAACTCTTCCTGAAGTGCCTTCTAAAAACACGAGGTAAACTGCGTACTCATGTCCGAAATGATAGATGCCGGCACACCATGAAGGCGAACAATCTCCCGGATATAGATCTCAGCTAACCTTCCGGATGAATAGGAGACTTCCACAGAAATGAAATGCACTGACTTGGTCAGCCTATCAACAATGACCCAAACTGCGTTAAACCTCTTCAGGGTCAACGGAAGTCCAGTAACGAAATCCATGGTAATCCTCTCCCACTTCCACTCGGGAAGCTAATCCTCTGAAATAATCCTCCAAGCCTATGATGCTCGTACTCAACCTGTTGACAGTTCAAACATCGAGCCATATAAGCAACAATATCTTTCTTCATTCTACGCCACCGATAACGCTGCCGCAAACCTTAATACATCTTCGCGATGTCCGAATGACTAGAATACCAGGAACTATGGGCCTCCGCTAAGATCAACTCTCGAATCCCATCAACATTAGGCACGCAAACTCGCCCCTACAAACTCAAAATACCATCATCACCTAAGGTCACCTGCTTGGAACCTCCACGTTGCACCGTGTCTCTAAGGACAAACAAATGAGGGGTCATCAAACTGTCGATCAGGGATATGCGCCAATAATGAAGAAGGGGAGACGTGTAAGCTAACACTCGGCTAGGCTCAGAAATATCCAACCTCACAAGTCGATTGGCCAATGCCTGAACGTCCAAAGAAAGCGGTCTCTAGCTGACTGGAATATAAGGAAGACTTCCCATACTGGCCGACTTCCTACTCAACGCATCAGCCACTACATTAGCCTTTCCCGGGTGATACAAGATAGTAATCATAATCCTTCAACAACTCCAACCACCTTCTCTGCCTCAAATTCAATTCCTTTTGCTTGAATAAGTACTGAAGGCTCTTGTGATCAGTGAACACCTCACATGCCATACAGATAATGCCTCCAAATCTTCAGCGTGTGAACAATAGCTGCCAACTCCCAAATCATACACAGGATAGTTCTTCTCATGAATCTTCAACTGCCTTGAATCATAGGCAATAACCTTGCCATCCTGCATCAACACTGCACCAAGCCCCATACAGGAAGCATCACAATAGACTATGTATGGCCCTGATATTGTGGGCAAAACCAACACCGGTGCTATAGTTAGTGCTATCTTGAGCTTCTGAAAGCTCTCCTCACACTCATCTGACCACTTGAAATAGGCAGCCTTCTGGGTCAACCTGGTCATCGAGGGTGCAATTGATGAAAATCCCTCCATGAACAGTCGATAGTAGCCTGCCAACCCCAAGAAACTCCTAATCTCTGTAGCTGATGCTGGTCTAGGCCATTTTTTGACTGCCTCTACCTTCTTCGAGTCCATCTGAATACCTTCTACTGATACAACGTGACCCAAAAATGCAACTGAACTCATCCAAAACTCACAGATGGAGAGCTTGGAATATAACTGACTATCCCTCAAAGTTTGAAGAACTGCTTTAAGGTGTTGCTCGTGCTCCTCCTTGCTACGGGAGTATACCAAAATATTATCAATAATGACTAGCACGAATATGTCCAAATAAGGCTTGAACACTCGGTTCATCAACTACATAAATGTTGCTGGGGAATTGGTCAACCCAAATGACATGACCAAGAACTCTAAATGCCCATACCGAGTGCGGAAAGCTGTCTTAGGGACATCAAATGCCCTAATCCTCAGCTGATGGTAGTCAGATCTCAAGTAAATCTTGGAAAACACCCAGGCACCCTGAAGCTAGTCAAACAAATTATCAATCCTCGGCAGTGGATACTTATTCTTAATTATTACCTTGTTCAATTGTCGATAATCTACGCACATCCTCATTTGTCCGTCCTTCTTCTTGACGAATAACATTGACGCACCCCACGGTGAAACACTAGGTCTAATGAAACCTTCTCCAGCAAATCCTACAACTGGTCCTTTAAATCCTTCAGCTCTGGTGGGGCCATACGATACGGCAGGATAGAAATAGATTGGGTGCCCGGAACCAAATCAATATAGAAATCAATGTCCCTATTAGGTGGCATGCTCGGTAGGTCTGAAGAGAAAACATTGGGAAACTCCCGAAAAATGGGAACATAATCAATAGAGCGGACCTCAGTACTGGAATCATGGACATATGCCAAATAATCTAAACACCCCTTCTCGACCATACGTCGAGCCTTTACATATGAGATAACAATGCGAGTGGAATGATAAGGAGTCCATCTCCACTATAAACGGTTCAAATATGGTAATGCTAAGGTCATGGTCTTGGCATGGAAATCCAAGATAGCATGATACGGGGACAACCAATCCATCCCAAATATGACATCAAAGTCGACCATGTCTAAAAGCAACAAATCGACACGGGTCTCAAGACTCCCAATCACTACAACACAGGAACGATGAACTCGGTCGACCACGATAGAATCACCCACCGGTGTAGAAACATATATAGGAGTACCCAAAGCATCACTAGGCATGACCAGGTATGGTGAAAAATAAGATGACACATATGAATACGTAGACCCTAGATCAAATAGAACTGAAGAATCTCTATCACAAACCAGAATAGTACCTGTAATGACTACATATGAAGACTGAGCCTCTAGTCTTGCTGGAAGAGCATAACACCGGGGTTAGGCCCTACCTCCCTAAACCACATCTTTAGGACGGCCAGTTGTTGGCTGGCCTCCACCCCTAGCGGCCTGAGCTCCACCTTCATGACCTCTATCTCCATCTCTAGCACCTCTACCCCCGCCTCTAGCCGGCCGGATAGTCTGTGGAGCATCTGGTGCTTGTACCATGGCACATGAACCCTGTTGTGAAGAAATACTCGATGCTCAAGAGCAATACCTAGCGATGTGCCTCGTGTCTCCACAAGTAAAACAAGCTCTCAACTGCTGGGACTAGCGACCCAGGAAACTCTAAAGCGGTGGTCCACTGATAGGTGTTGATGGTCCACTATAAGTCTGCTGATCAGAGTAATTCGGCTAAGAACTACGATTACCTGAAGTACCCTAAGAAACCTGGAGTGTTGACTGAAAGGGTCTAGGAGGATGATCCATATCATACGAATCTCTGCCTCCAGATGAAGCACCACTAAATCGGCCAAACTGACGGGGTCTCTTGTCTGCTCTATGACCACCCCCCTGTGGCAATACTATCTCGATCCTCTAGGCTACATTGGATGCCTCCTAAAAAGTGATATCACTCTCTCTGGCCATTTGGAGACGAATAGGCTGGATGAGTCCATCAATAAACTGTCTCACTCTCTCCCTATCAGTGGGGAGTATGACAATAGCATAGCGAGCTAACTCAATAAACCTGGTCTCGTACTGGATGACTGACATGGACCCCTGATGGAGACGCTCGAACTGCCTCCGATAAGCCTCACACTGTGTGACAAGGAGAAACTTCTCCAAAAAAATATGCGTGAACTGCTCCCAGGTCAAGGCTGGAGACCCTGCTGGTCTAGCTAAATAGAAATCCCTCCACCAAGTCTTGGCGGATCCAAATACGCAAAATACAGAGAAATCAACTCCATTGGACTTAACAATATCCATGTTCCGAAGAACCTCATGGCAACTGTCCAAATAATCATGAGGGTCCTCAGTGGTTGCACCACTGAAGGTAGTAGTGGAGAGCTTGGTGAATCTGTCCAGCCTCCACAAAGCATCTGCGGGCATAGCCACTCCATCGCCAGTCTGAGAAACCACCCCCAGCTAAACTTCCACAACTGGCTAAACTACTGGAACTAGAACCTGGGAAGCTACCTGCTCCGGGGTACGAGTAGCAGGAGTTTGGGCCCCTTCTCCAGCTTGAGAGACGGTTGGTGCTACAGGAAGCAACCCTGCCTGGGTGACACTCTCCATGAGACCCACAAGCCGAACCAAAGCATTATGAAGAACTGGGGTAGCAATAAACCCCTCTGGGACCTGAGCTGGGTCCACCGAAATTGCTGGGGCAGGAACCTCCTCTTCAAAATTAACCTGAGGCTCCACAGCTTGTGCTGCTGCTCAGGGCTGAGATCTGCCCCTACCTTGGCCTCTATCACGTCCTCGTCCTCTGCCCCTAGTGGGAGCTGCTCGGGGCTTGAACTTCTGATGAGAAGATGAGGAAGCGCGTGTTCTTGCCATCTACGCAGAACATAGTAGAAAGACAATCAGTATTTGAGAAACAGAACCGCACGACAGGAAAGAACAAATGTGAAATTTTTCCTAACTCTGTAGCCTCTGGGGATAAATACAGACGTCTCTGTACCGATCCCACAAACCCTACCAAGTTTGTCCATGAGTTGTGAGATCGATGCAACCTAGTTCTCTGATACCAACTTGTCACGATCCGGATTTTCCAACCTTAGGGGATTGTGATGGCACCTACTAATGGGAATAAGGAAAGCCAAATATTAATTACAACTCCTTAACCACATAATCCTTTTTCATATTTATCAATAATAAGGTAAAAGTAAATGATTCAACTAAACAAGTGGAAGACTTAATATTAATGAAAAGTGAATAACAATACGGAAATTCAACATTACCACTATCCAAAATCTGGTGTCACAAAACTCACGAACTACTAAGATTCACTTAATGCAACGTCTGAAAGGATGTGTAAGTTGTTTGTCTCGAAATACATGAGATATAGACTTAAATAAAGATAGAGAGACGTCGATGCATGCGGACGCCTGCAAGGATACCTCGGTGTCTCATTGGACTGAAGGCTCTCTCTCAGGCTACTGCTGCTGCTCAAAAGCTGCTCCGGTATCTGCACATAAGTGCAGAGTGTAGCATCACTACAATCGATGCCGTGTACTGGTAAGTGCCTGGCCTAACCCCGGCGAGGTAGTGACGAGGCTAGGACTAGACTCCAGATAAACATGTGCAATTATATAATATACGGCAAATAAATAACAGGAAATAACAAGTAAAACTGGGGTGGGGAAACATGATCTGGGGATAGCAAATAAAAATAAAATATCAGGGATAAAAGAGTAAACACCTACAATCTAGCATGTACCACAGAATAAAGGAAATAAGAAAATTTTCATGTTCAACTCATCTCGTTGCAGGCGTGAAACCCTATCCCATTTAATCATGACTCTGGTAGGTATACCACCCGCTCCCATTTCAATATCTTGTGGTAGGCGTACCACCCAATCCCATTTCAATATCATTTGTGGTAGGCATACCACTCACTCCTATTTCAGTATCATTATCATGTGGTAGGCGTACTACTCGCTCCCATTTCAATATCTCGTGTTAGGCGTATCACTCGCTCCCATTTCAATATCTAGTGGTAGGCGTACCACCCAATCCCATTTCAATATCATTTGTGGTAGGCATACCACTCGCTCTCATTTCAGTATCATTATCTCGCGGTAGGCATGCCACTCGCTCCCATTTCAATATTTATCTTGTGGTAGGCGTACCACTCACTACCACTTTAATATCTTGTGGTAGGCGTACCACCCGATCCCATTTCTTCCAACACAATACAAAAAATAAGCCCGGCAAGTGTACAAGACAATGTAATAACTTCCTGGCAAAGGAATACAATAACAACAATTCTAATGTCCCGGCAAAGGAGAGTCAATTATTCCCAATTCTACTCAATTTCTTCTCGGCACAGTTAGAACCAATACCCAGTATAAAGGCTTATCAATCAAGGCTTTTATAGGATCAGATAAGAATTCACAACTATCAATTTAAGACCCACGGTCATGCTCGACACCAACATATGGGTACTTGTCACCATACCCATACGTCATACACGACACAAACACGTAGCAAATACGACTCAACTCCTAATCCCTCAAGCTAGGGTTAAACCGAACACTTACCTTGATGCATTGAATTCAGCTCAAGCCTCAAATATGGCTTTACCCCTCGATTCCACCACAAAATCTCTCGAAGCTAGTCACAACTACTTAAATACATCAACAAATGCTAAATGAATCAATTTGAATGCATAAAAAGGAATTTCCCAAAGTTTTACCCAAAAAGTCCAAAAACGCCCCCAGGCCCACATGGTCAAAACTTAAATTTCGAACCAAAACCAAGTTACCCATTCCCCCACGAGTCCATATCTATGATTTTTCTTAAATCGGATCTCAAATTAAGGTCCAAACCCCCAGTATTGAAAAACATAGGTTCTACCCAAAACCCTCAATTTTACCCATGAAAATCATTGAATTTAAGTAGAAAACATGTTAAATTATTTAAATGATAGAAGGAATTAAGTAAAATCGACTTATAAATGATTTGGAGGAAGTTTTGTCCTTAAAAACCGGCTATAGGGTTTGGGTCTTGAAAGAATGGTGAAATATGGTGGAAAAACGACTAAGTATAAAAAATGCTGGGCTGCGGATATGGGATTTGTGAAACGGGGCCAAGTAGGATAACACTTCAATTGATTTCGATATACAAAACATGGAGTAAGAAAATCTTGAATCAGAAAATCCTCCAATTCAAGTACTCAACTGAAGTTCTAAACATATTTTAATAGTCCTTTTAAGGACCTAAAGAATAAAGATTTCGCATAACAAAGCTATCTGCTAAGCTTAAATAAAAAAAATGTAATTCATAGCGATTTCAACTTATTTAGGATTTAAGCGTTATTGTTGATTTTTGTTGTTGCATTTGAGTTTTGCATCTTTGGCCGAGAAAAGAACCTCAGCTCTCTTAGGTGTTTGCCATAATTTTCTTATCGTATTTGGTTTTTCTATTTGTTGAAAGAAAGAGCAACGTGCGTACCTTAATTGGGTTTTCCTTCTTGTAGACGAAAATTACAAATCTCTCATATTTGGCTAGTCCCTTTTCTTGTAGGAAAAGGTTTGTAGTTCTATAAATTGAAGATTCGTCCTTCTCATTCAGTAGCATCCACAATGTAGCCATAGGGAGCTTGAGAGTCTTGTTTAGGGGGATAACTTTACAGGACAAGTGTTAGCGTATCACTTGTATTTGCCTCTTCTTGAGGTTGTTCTCTCAATGTTTTGTACTCTCTTTTTATATAGTGATTACTCATCTATGCCGTAGACGTAGGTCAGTTGACCGAACCACGCTAAATGTGTGTCTTTTTTGGTAGATTTCTCTTTTATTATCTGATTTATCGTCGTTGAAGGTTTGTTTTACTAGTTTCCGCATAATATCTGACTTTTTTCGATCGTAACAAGTGTTACCATAGCGAGGTTCTAGACAGGTCATCTTGGAGGGTTCTGTTCTAGCCGCAACATATTTGACGGTAATAATAATTTTTGTCTGAGAAATTTGACTGGAGTGCTACGCACGTTGAGACAAACTTGATGGCGGAGAGTTGACGATACGACCTGTTGAAGGATATGTGAAGAAGGTGGATCAAGTTTATTTTGTCAAAAAATTCAGGTCGGTGGGGAGAATTATTAGGTGTTTTCCATTATTTTCTTACCATATTTGGTTTTCCTATTTGTTGAAGGAAAGGGCAACAACATATTTATCTTAATTGGGTTTTCCTATTTGTCTAAGTCTCTTTTTTTGTAGGAAAAGATTTGGAGTTTCTATAGAGTGCTTTTATTGATGTTTCCTTGACAGGATTAGAATAGATTCATACTCAACATGACAATGATGAAAATATCTTTGTGAAATTTCTGCAATTTTTAGAAATCTTTGAATGAATCTTCATTTTGGACAGTTCTTAGGCTACCCTAACAGAAGTGTGAGAATTCTTTTCTTCTTACTTTTACTAAGTTTGACTCTAATTTCTCATTCAACAAAAAGAAAAATTCCATGCCCATTGTAACAGGACATTTTATTTCTTCAAGTCCCACGGCTCTAAATTTGCCTATTCCTTTGACACCTTTCCATGAAAACAAGGGAAAAAAATTTGAAGATCTGTCTTTCTCATTCAGTAGCATCTACAATGTAGCCATATAGGGCTTGAGAGTCTTGTTTAGGGGTAGAACTTACCGGGATAAGTGTTAGCATATCACTTGTGTTTGCCTCTTCGTAAGGTTATTCTCACGATGTTTTGTACTCTCTTTTTATGTAGTGGATTGCTCATCTCCGTCGTGAACATAGGTTAGTTGACTGAACCACGTTAAATGTGTGTCTCATTTGGTAGATTTCTCTTTTGTTATCTGATTTATCGTCATTATAGGTTTGTTTTGCTAGTTTTCGCATAACATCTGACTTTGTTTAATCATAACAAGTCAATAATGATAAGAAAATATGGACAAACACTAACAATTCTCTTGCAAGTTTCAATAAGAAGAAGCAAGATGAAAGATTTCTTGTTCGTGAAGAAAATACATCTACCCATTTTTGCAGCTCATAAACTCGAGAATGTATCTGATGAAGATTGGGATTTCGAGCACCAACAAGTATGTGGATATACACGTCAATGGGTTGAATATATTATTCACAACCATATTATGAATAAGACACATGCGAGATCATTATGCAAAAGCTAGAGATTCTTTATGCTTCAAAAACTGGGAACAAGTTGTTTCTGCTAAAGTAATTGATGACCTTTAAATACAAGGAATGTAGCCCTATCCTTGATCACATAAATGATTTTCAGGGCGTCCTTGTGTCACACCTCCTTTTGGCTATCCAAAACCCGGCGAAGGGCGTAGATAAGGGAGTTTTTTTCCAATTTAAGGACAATGAAAACGGGATTCATTTATTCAAGAGAATTTCAGAGTCTCCACTTGGGAGATATATGGTGTCCCAAGTTACCGGTTTAGAATCCCGAATCGAGAAAAAGATTGACACTGTTCAACAGTCCGTGAACCAGAAATCCGGATAAGGAATTCTGTTAACCCGGGAGAAGGTGTTAGGCATTCTCGGGTTCCTTGGTTCTAGCAAGGCCGCTTAACAGTTATATTTGGCTTAAATTATCTAATTTTATACAATTATGGACCTATGCATTTTAAAACTTTTAGCCACTTTTATCATTATTTTAAAAGAGAATTGCAACGTCGTCAAAATATGCCTCGAACCACGTCACATAAATGCACCTACGGATTTTGACACATTCCAACTTCGTTGGGATTTGGATTTGGGTCACATAACTGTGCACCCGTATTTAGGAAAGTGAATTTTTTAAGAACGCACTTGAAATGAATATACGTCTAATTTTGTGAGAGCCACGAAAATCTGCTAAGTGGCGCTTCTCAATCTATTCTAGAGGAATTTCATTATTTTAACTAAAGATTAAAATTGATGACCCCTTAGACTTAGGCCTAATGAGCCCACAAGTTTACTATCACTTCCTGAGGGCTAAATCTCTGCTCCCTTGCGTTTAATGAGCCCAAATGGTACTGGGCCAAAGGTAAGGATCATGGACCTAATATCAGGCCACCAACTCATGCTGGCTTCAATCAATACCAGTTTTAACGTGTAAGCCTGTAAGCCTATATTTTATTTGCTATGCCAGGTATTTGGGTACAAGGGACTTATGGATCCCCTTCACCAATACACTTGCGAATACTTGTAGATTTAAAATAAAACAAGAAAATCGACAATGAGTGGAAGAGCACACAAGTTAAACCCCAAACTTCAGCTGAAGCGACGCTATACGTAAAAGTGCCAAGTCATTTGATACCATGGCCCCTACATCACATTCAGGACGTGCAATTCTCCTTTACAACCAATATTGAATTCCAATAAGCCAAAGATTAGCTATGGCAAAATTGGACTTGACAACAGGACCAAACTCAGGAAGATAATAAAACTAACAGATGAATCCCAATCTAGCACAACAGGTATAGTTATATCCCTCTTATCATCAAGCCATAAAGAAATTGAGTCTACAACTCGTAAATAATAACTTAAAGGAACATTGTCACTACATGATTACTACATGGGGCAAAACAATTGTGATATATAATGGATGCTCTATCGAACAACTTGTATTGCTCCAAATTTTCTCGACTATGCAGTATACATAGGCCAGAGAAATACCTGGAAAATGCAAAAATAAAATGGGTGTGAGCGGTCAGCAAAGGCAGTAGGAATCAGTAATGAAACAACCAAGGTAAACCCAGGCTCAGTAATTTATCACAAAGAGCTCAGCAAGGAAAAGAAAAACCAAAATATAATATGCAATCAGCTTGCACCCCCCCCCCCCCAAAAAACTCCGAAAAATAGCTAATATCAATGCACACTCCGTCTCAAATAAACCAGAGATTATCTCACAGCTTGAGAGCACCAGTAATCAGTGAAACCAATGAAACAGTAGTAATTTCCTAATTATGTAGATGTTTAATTCTAGTCCTCCAGCCTCTTTTCAAGGCCAGAATAGGTCCCTTTTTTATAATTGAAGTAAGTATGGCAACCCTTAAGCCTATTTTGCAACGTGGTCCTTTTGTTTTTAAGTTGAGGACCAAGTTTTCTACCCAAAAGTCTGAAAACTTTATTTTAATCTCCCCATTAGAAGATTCTGGAGGTTTTTATTCCATTATTATCTAAATTGCCCTTAATAACCATGTCCTTTACACTGAACCTCACAAGGTTTCTGTAAGTCACTTGGGTCAATTTGACCCAAAACCCCAACCCAAATCCCCTGGGCGTGCATATTCTGGCCCAAACTTACAAATTCCAACCCAAACTCAACGAGCCATGAGGCTTCAGTGAGCGAGATTATTTAGGCCATACAAACAACATATATAATAAATTGAGGAGGAAAAGAGGTGAACCAAGCACTTAAACAATAAAAGAAAAACTCATAGAAAACAATTCACAGCAAAATGATAAGTGGCATGAACTCAAGTCAAACCTATTTTCATGCTTAGTCAACCTAAGCTATATGGAAAAACGCAGAAGAATGAAATAATAAACAAGCCATGGAGGTTGTAATTAGATGAGAAATGGAATCATATATAATCAGTCATATAGAGAAAAACCAAATACCTTTGATTTTGAACTCGACTAACGAACCTCTTGGCCTCATCTTGGGTTAAATCACCTTTAATAATGTGTTTTCTACCAGAAAACACAACACTAAAGGTGATTAGAATCCCAGAACCAAAGTACCCTAGAATTCTGCCGATTAGGGTTCCGGGCCCATTTTGATTTGGAATTCAAAGAACAGGGGAGTGATTCGAGCTTGGTTGATTGTAGGAACGAGAAGGGGAGGTCAAGGGGGTGCAGGGGTGTGAACCTGAGACCATTTGGAAGTGGCGCCGCCGTGGGCGGCGGAGGCGGCGTCCACAAAATTGAATATTCGAAATACTGGGGTAAGATTCGAAGGTTGTGAGCCAGTGATTTGGGATGAGGGAGACGAGGGGTTCTAATGGTGTAATTCTGGGTTTGTTTGGTTGCCGGCCGCCGCCGTGAGTCAATTTCTGACGGAGGTTTTAGGGTGGGAGATGGTGGTTTTAAGGTGGCCTAGTGGTGATGTTTTTCCGATGGGAACTATAAAAGGAGGAGGGGGCTGGTCTTTAACATTATTAGAGACGTTTGGACATCTTTATTTGTTTTGGGGAAGAGTTTAGGGCCGTTGGATGATTTTTAATAGACGGCCAAGATAAACGGGGACCAAACGATGTCGTTTGGCACGCTTAGGATTGGACCGGATCAAGGAACAAGGGGAATGGGCATTTGGGCTAAGGGTCTCCTGTCACATTGGCCCAAAGACTATATATACCTGGGCTTGAATTTTCATGTGGTCTTTTAATCCCTTCTTTATTAGTGTAATCCTAATTAGTCTATAACTTAATTAGCAATAATTATCAAAAATAAAAGACTCAAACAAATTACTTATAATCAGACTTAGGTGCACATTAAGCCATTTTGAATTTCATTTTTCAATTACCAATTAATGTCTAAAATTGCAAAATTATTCCTAAATGCACATGCCTCATGTATTTTGTGTTTTTGTTTGTTTATTTTTTTTGTTTCTTTATTTTATTTAAAGGCACAGAAATGCCAACAATTAACACAATAATGCCATGAAATAAAAAGAAATCAAAATTGCGAATAAACAAACGAAATTGTTTTGTTTTGAATTTATGGGAATAATTTGCATATGGAAAAAATCACATGCTCACAACTTCCCCTCTTTGCACGGAAACACAAAGAGCTTTCGGGCAAAGATAAGTGAGCAATCATGAGCGATATTTGCCCGTTTTAACCTTCCGTGAGAAGCATCTTTTGAAAAGTTCGACCGCACCCTGCTTCAGAGGTTGCCTACATATCCTCCGCTGAAGAGGAATCAGGTCAGTGTAGTTCAGGATTGTTTGGTAGTTGGGACTACCGAGCCTGTGATTTTACTGTTGTTGTTGCTGCTACTGCTACTAGACCCCCTTATTACACAATTGTGAAAAACAAAGAAGCTCTACTAAGCTATGAACTACGGAGTAACAGAATACCTATCTATATCTTTTGACTTGGTCTGAATCCTTGTCTCGTTGTTGTCTCGTATTTCTTGTTGTGGATCCTCTTGTTGCTTTATTCACCGGTGTTTCCTCCTTTGGAAATCCTTGTTGCCCGGTCGTCTGGCATTTCTCTTCCTCTATGTTTGATGCCGAATTGTTGGACTTAAAATGTACTCTGTTAAAAGCATTCCCTCGTTCTATTGGTGGGTGTCTGGTTGCTTGAACTCGCAATTTGAAAGATCTTCCCTTCTTTCGCAGGTGGGCACTTGATCATCAAAACTTGACTTCCGAGAAATATTCCCTTGTTCTCCAGGTGGGTGCCTTATCGCTGAACTCGAATTGTGTTCCCTTGTTCTCCAGGTAGGTGCCTGATTATTAAAAATTTAATGAAAGTGAATTGTATTCCCTTGTTCTCTAGGTGGACGCCTGATTACCAACAGTTGACACTTGCAAAATATTCCCTTGTTCTACAGGTGGGCGCCTGATGACAAAATTTGAAATTTTGAAAAATATTCCCTTGTTATACAGATGGGCGCATGATTGTCAAAAACTTTGAAATTTTGAAAAATATTCTCTTGTTCTATAGGTGGGCGCCTGACTGTCAAAAACTTAAAATTTTGAAAGTTATTCCCTTTTTCTACAGGTGTGCGCCTGATTACCAAATCTTGAAATTTTGAAAAATATTCCCTTGTTCTACAGGTGGACGCCTGATTAAAAAACTCAAATTTTAAAAATATTCCCCTGTTCTACAGGTGGGCGCCTGATTGTCAAAAACTGGTCCTGACCATTCTCAACTGCTGAAAATTTCAAGATTATGTTGTGTTTCTGAAAAGGTATTATTTTCCATCATGTCTTGCTACGAGTTATATCTGCTGGGGATCTGCTGGTAACTGGTGATTAAAATTACTTTCCATTATCCAGGCAGGTCCTGACAGCTCTTGTTGACTCTTACTGGGGCAGTATCTAATCTAAGTCCCATTTTCAGGAAGGTCCTGATGACTCTTGCTGACTCAGCTGGGTAAATTTGAAATTTTCCTTCTACATCCCATCTTTCAGGAGGGTCTTGATGACTTTTCTTAACTCTTATTGACTCTAGCTGGGGGAATATTTGCTCTAAGTCCCATTTTTAGGAGGATCCTAATGACTCTTATCGACTCTTATTGACTCTTGTTGGGGAAATATCTAATCTAAGTCCCATTTTTCAGGAGGGTCCTGATGACTCTTATTGACTCTTGCTGACTCTAGCTGGGGAGATTTTTGCCCCAAGTCCCATTTTTCAGAAGGGTCCTGATGACTCTTATTGGGGAGGGTGTTGGTGTTTGCCCATATTACCCGCACCTGTTTGATATTTAAACTGCGTCCCATCTCAACTTCTATGCCTCTTTTAACCCTCCGTTGTTCCTATTGGGGTTTGCTGGTTAAAGTTTTGTCCTATTATGCTCTTTGCTGGGGAGGGTGCTTATGACAGACTATGTCCCTTTGAGTTTTAACTGAGTCCCATTTCCAGGTGGGCCATGAGATTTCGATCATACCTGTCGTGATCCTGCCTTCTCCTGTGAACGGCCTCCCTTAGGCTTTTCCATAATTTTCTTCCCTTGTGTCAATAAAAGAAAACTTGTCAGTTTGAAAAGTGGTGGTTGGCTCGCAGCATTCTTGTTGGAAGCGGCCTCCTTGTTTTCATGTTCCATTGTGTTCAAATTTCCATGCCGATGATGAGTTTCCCGAGTTGGTTGGCTGACCCCTCGAACTGTTGGAAACACGTTTCAAATGCAATATACTAAACGTGTGTTCTTTTGTAGGTTTTGATGAATGTCAAACAAAGCAATAAGCGATATATAGCAGTGCTCAAGGACAAGCACAAAATGGATGCATTACAAGAAGCTCAAGACAAAGTTCAGAAATGTTATAATTGAGTCAATATTAATTGTGATCTTGATCCCTCAATCTTGGCTCATAACATGGCTTCTCTACTAAAATTATTTTTCCAAAATCATGCATATCTAACTTAAGTGTCAAATGATTTTAAACTATGCATATTTATATTTGTTAAAATGTTTTTCAAACATGCCTCAAAAATCTGGGCTAAGATAATCGATTATGTACTTATGATAATCGAGTATCTCTAAGCCAAGACTGCATGACAATCGATTGTGAATTAATGATAATCGATTGTGAGTAAGTCAGTTAACATCAGGTTTTTGCAAACTGCATAACAATCGACTGTGTACTTTTGATAATCGATTGTTAACTGAGGCAAAGTTTTCAAAACTCAGAAAAATCGATTATGAACTAATGGTAATCGATTAGAATGAGAAAAATGTCTCCCAGTGTTTTTAAATAAATTAATAATCGATTGTGGCTTTTGATAATCGATTATATATGAGACAGAAAGTTTTGAAATTAATTAATAATCGATTATGGCTTTTGATAATCGATTATATATGAGACAGAAAGTTTTGAAATTAATTAATAATCGATTATGGCTTTTGATAATCGATTATATATGAGACAGAAAGTTTTGAAATTAATTAATAATCGATTATGGCTTTTGATAATCGATTATATATGAGACAGTAAGTTTTGAAATTAATTTATAATCGATTGTTCTATTTGATAATCGATTGTTGGAACTAACCGTTGTCATACATTTTCAAATTACCTTCAGGTAATCGATTGTTGATATTTAACAATCGATGTTTTGCGTAAAATCTGGAAAAGATTTTCTGAACTTGTTAAAATAATCGATTGTTGATTTCCTGATAATCGATGTTTTATGCCAAAAATTGGAAAGGATTTTTTAACGTTATAAATAATCGATTATTGATTTGAAGTAATCGATTGTTGACGTAAAATCTGGGATTGAATTTTTGATCTGATAGGCACACAATCGATTGTTTAGTCTTGACAATCGATTGTCACTGAGTAATTTCAGCAATCCTTAATTGGCAATTAGACAACGGTAAGACTGAGTTTTTCACCTATAAATACAGGCTTAACTCAGTGTTTTCACAACAACAACATATACAATTTAAGTATTTTCATTGCTAAAAGCTTTCTTACATTGATCATCATTTTCATTCATCCATAAAGCTTTTTGAAGAGCCATTCTATTGAGCTAAGTTGTTGTGATTTTGAGCGTACTATTTCTACTCATATCTACTCATTGAGGAGTACTTTGTAAAGTGAGTTTGTTTTGTGTTTGTAAGAGAATTGCGATTCTCGTTTGTTGAGGAACTTGTGATTCCTCAGTTGAAGTCTTTGGGATTGTTATCCCCGAGCAGTTGAAGTCTTTGGGATTGTTATCCCCGAGCAGTTGAAGTCTTTGGGATTGTTATCCCCGAGCAATTGAAGTCTTTGGGATTGTTATCCCCGAGCAATTGAAGTCTTTGGGATTGTTATCCCCGAGCAATTGAAGTCTTTGGGATTGGTATCCCCGAGCAATTGAAGTCTTTGGGATTGTGATCCCCGAGCACCTAGGTGAGGCTTGTGTCCTCAGCTGTAACGGTTTGTTAAGCACCCGTAAGCTTGACAAGTTTAGTGGAAATCTCGAGAGAGTCTCTCGGGGACTGGACTAACCACGTTTGTGGCCAACCAGGATACATCATTGTGTAAGTTTATTTTACTGCACTTGTTTTAATTTCTGCAAAGTTTTAAATTCCGCACTAAAACGCTTAATATTTTTAAAACGCTATTCACCCCCCCCCCCTCTAGCGTAAAGCGTTATTTCCAACAATTGGTATCAGAGCCATACTCTCTGAAAGACTTAACCGTTTGAGAGAATCTTTCCATGGCTTCTACTCTAGACTCTTTTGCAGGTATTGATGAAGGACAGTGCCCCACAAGACCTCCTTTGTTCAACGGGACTAATTATTCATATTGGAAAGAAAGGATGCAGATATTCGTCAGATCAAACAGCCCTTACTTGTGGAAGGTGTACACCAAAGGAAATGAGGTTCCTGTCAAACAGGTGGAAGGAATATGGGTGCCAAAAACAGAAGAGGAATTCAACGCCGAGGATAATCGAATGGTCCAAAATAATTTTAAAGCTATTAATTTATTACTCTGTGCTGTTAATGCTAATGATTACAGGAAAATCTCCTGCTGCAAAACAGCGAAAGAAATGTGGGACAAGCTTGAGGTCACTTACGAAGGGACTGACCAGGTAAGAGAAGCTAAAATTGATTTTTTAACTCATGCTTACGAATTGTTCCATATGAAGGAAGGCGAAAAGGTAGACGAGATGTTTGAGCGGTTCTCATCAATAGTGAATGATCTCCACGCACTCAAGAAGACGTTCACAGACAAAGAACTAGTTCGAAAAATCCTTAGGAGCCTAACACCGGCATGGCGATCAAAGGCCGATGCGATTCAAGAGTCAATTGGAATCACGAACGTCACCATAGACGCTCTTAGACGTAATCTTAAGACTTATGAATCCACTATTCTTAACCCTGTTGTTGACGAACAAAGAAGGCAAAAGATTGCTCTAAAGGCGAGCACAAGTCAATCACCAATTGAAGAGGATGGAGATAGCGAATTTGGACTCATCATCAAAAAGTTCCAAAAATTCATGCGAAAAGAATATGACCGCAAAGGGAAAAAGCAAGGTGAGCAAGTTAAATGTTATGAATGTGGTGAAACAGGGCATATCAAAACAAACTGCCCAAATCTTAAAAAGGAGAAGAAACCCTTCAAGAAGCAACGAGCATACATATCTTGGGGAGGAGATTCCGGAGACGAATCCAGTGAAGAAGAAAATGAAGAAGCGGCAAATCTCTGCCTCATGGCACAGGAAGAAAATCAAAGTGAGGTAAGTCAAATCTCTTCTCAAAATTTTTATACTCTTGATGACATGAGAAATGCCTTTGATGAATTGTATGCTGAATTTCTCAAAGTTACAAAAACCGTCACTAGTTTAAGAGAAAATGCTTCTCTAAAAGAACAAGATTTTCAAAAACAGTTTTCATTAAAAGAAAAAGAATTAGAAAAATTGGTTTTGGAAAATGAGAAGCTACTAGAACAAAACAAGTTTTATGGGAAAAGAAGTTCTGACAAGCCCGAGAGTTCTACAAAAAATTGTGCTTCTTGTGTAGACCTTAAGAATGAAGTAGGTAGATTAAAAGGCACACTAGATAAATTCAACTCCTCTCATAAAAACTTGAATGTGGTGCTTGATAACTTGAAATCAACCAAGCATGGAATAGGCTTCATAAATGAAGAAGAGGTTGATGCAAAAACCCAACCACCTAGAGCTCAACCTAGGATTAATAACAAAAATGCCTTTCCTAAAACAAACATGCATGCTAGACAAAATATTAGGAGACCTAGACATGACCTTCCGCCTAGCAATCGTCACCATAGACATGATGCATATTTTAGGCACAACAATGATCATGCTAGAAGATCCCGAAATGTTCAACCTAGAAACGACTATGGTGTTCAAATTAGGAGAAATGAAAATAGAGTAAACAATGTGCATTATTCTAGCTACTATGAGCCTAGACGCATGCATAATCCAAATGTGACATGTCATTATTGTAGACGAATTGGTCATATTGCTCCCGCATGCTTTACTAGACATAGACATGCTACTCAAACATATCATTATAGTATGCATAACCCTCAAGGACCCAAAATGGCATGGGTACCAAAAGAGCATTGATTTGTTTTGCAGGTGTGCTTGAAGGAATCAAGTGTAGTGGATGCTCCAAACACTTGACGAGAGACGAATTCAAAATTCCTTCAATTAAAGCACAAAGAAGGAGGAAGAGACGGAAAAGTCGACTTATGTTTTTTTTTAAATCGGAAGTATTTTCGAAAAATTCAAAAGGCAAAATTGTGGAAAAAGCTTCGTAAATTGGAGAATGAGCCAAAAGACCAAAATGAACGGAGGATGTTCAAAATCAGGTAATTGGCAAAGTCGAAGGGAAGGTAAGTACCCTAAACCCTCTTAAGAACATCCTAGGACAAAATTCTTAAGAGTTCATTTTTTTTACCCGACTACACGAGTTTCAAAGTTATTATTTCATTTATAGATTACTGACTTGAGTGTCGGAGATGTTTAATTCTATTTTGCAGGCATCCCCCAAAAGGTAAGAGGAAAGTATGAATTATCTTGATACAAGAAAAAAAAATTCGATCATAATCGATTATTTATGCTTACAATCGATTATCAGTATCAATAATCGATTATTTGTTGATTCAATTTTTTTTCCATGAAATCTTGTTAAATGTTTACATTGCCTGATAGAATTAAGTCTCATCATTTCAGCATCCCCCTTCCAAACAATCGATTATTTGTTCTGCCAATCGATTATTTGCCAAAATTCAAACTCTCTGTGAGTGAAACAATCGATTACTATATATTGATAATCGATTATCTGTTTTAAACTTATGTTACCATTTTGGCTCCATAATCGATTCTGACAGGTCATAAATATGAAAAACAATCGATTACCAAGTTTGACAATCGACTATCTTTTTCAAATTTTCTTACCGTTCTGGCGTGTAATCGATGTGTCAGATCATTTTCATTAATGACAATCGATTATTCCATTCAAACAATCGATTGTTGAACGGTCAGTGAATTTATTTTTACCGTTTCAGACTTCAAATCTCTTCAAATCATTTCCAATAAATGTAAGATTCATTCCTTCTCTATATATAGGCTGCACATATGCTCTTGTATACTCACTCAAGCCTCCCTAGCATCAAATTCTCTTGTTTTCTTTGAAAAATCCTAGCACATCCTTTCAAATGTCAAGCCGCAACTCAAAACGTGCTCGTTCCAAACAAGGTGCTTCTTCTTCTCGCCATCCATATCAAGATGGATCGGTTCTATTCTTTGAATCCAATGAAGAGCTCACCCGTTTCTTAACCAAATTTGAGAAACGCCTTATTCTCCCTCCTCGCTTTTCAACAAACGCTCTTGTTGCACCATTCATTCCAGCCGCAAATATGCTAAGAGAGTGCAACCTTTTCAATTTCCTACTCCTTACTCACCCCTACTACAACATTTCTTTGGTTGAAGCTTTTTACTCCAACCTTCACAAAGATGATGAGGGTGAACTTGTTACCAATGTTAACGGCATTCCCATTCTAATTTCTGAAGATAACCTCCACCTCATTGCCGGCATTCCGCATGATGGTGAAGACATCTACCAGTACATAAATGATGCCGGGGTCATGATTGATGAAGCTAATCTCTTCCGCCAAGCCGGAGTAGCCTATGATGAGTCCTCTTCCCGTCGTCCCACCATAAAGGGTATGGACCCGAATTATCGTTTCATTCTCTATTTCATACTCGTGTTCTCAAACCCCGTAAACTAAATCTCACCACCATTTCCCAAGAGGATGCCAAATTTCTTCATGCTATTGTCACCGGTGTTAAAATAAATTGGTGCAAGCTTATTCTATCTCATATGTTCAATGCCACCAGAGATGACATACCTCTCCCCTATGCCCTCTTAATAATGAAATTTCTTGAAGCTTCCGGAGTCAATATTGCTAATGGTCCTCTCAAAAAGAGCACCAAAATCTGGGAAATTTCGGAGTCTTCCTTTCATCATGATGGTGATCATGCTCCCGCTCCTCCTCAAAATCGACAAGCCCGTCGTGCTCATCCTCCTCAGGAGCCTACCCTCCGGACCATTTCTGACCAAATTACTCAACTAACCCGTGAGGTCCATGGTTACTTTGATCACGTGCATTATGCCTATGCTCAGATGGTGCCATATCAAGCGCCTACCAATGATGATGAAGGGGATGGGGGTGATGAATGATGAAATTGTTGTTGTTATGATGAGAAATTGTTGTTTTTGGTCTGTTTGTTCTTGATTGGTTAGTTATGTTTGGTTTCACCCTTGTAATGTTATCTTAATTTTCCAATAAATAAACGTGTGTTTATTTCACATTTTTTTCATATTCTTCCCTTGTGTAAATTTTTGCTAATGGCAA
This sequence comes from Nicotiana benthamiana, assembly GCA_034376525.1. NCBI lineage: Eukaryota > Viridiplantae > Streptophyta > Magnoliopsida > Solanales > Solanaceae > Nicotiana > Nicotiana benthamiana. The sequence continues at coordinate 22,238,389 of CM067324.1, read as the reverse complement.
AAGGGGGAAGAAACGGGATATCAAGAAGTATGCTATATCACTCTCAACTTCATTCATGCTTAAAGTGAGGGGGAACATGAATTGAGGGGGGAACATCAAATTGCATACTTTACTCTTGTCTTGGATTATCAAAATAATTATTGCATATATCCCGCTTATGTTTGCCATTATCAAAAAGGGGGAAATTGTTGGAAACACGTTTCAAATGCAATATACTAAACGTGTGTTCTTTTGTAGGTTTTGATGAATGTCAAACAAAGCAATAAGCGATAAATAGCAGTGCTCAAGGACAAGCACAAAATGGATGCATTACAAGAAGCTCAAGACAAAGTTTAGAAATGTTATAATTGAGTCAATATTAATTGTGATCTTGATCCCTCAATCTTGGCTCATAACATGGCTTCTCTACTAAAATTATTTTTCCAAAATCATGCATATCTAACTTAAGTGTCAAATGATTTTAAACTATGCATATTTATATTTGTTAAAATGTTTTTCAAACATGCCTCAAAAATCTGGGCTAAGATAATCGATTATGTACTTATGATAATCGAGTATCTCTAAGCCAAGACTGCATGACAATCGATTGTGAATTAATGATAATTGATTGTGAGTAAGTCAGTTAACATCAGGTTTTTGCAAACTGCATAACAATCGACTGTGTACTTTTGATAATCGATTGTTAACTGAGGCAAAGTTTTCAAAACTCAGAAAAATCGATTATGAACTAATGGTAATCGATTAGAATGAGAAAAATGTCTCCCAGTGTTTTTAAATAAATTAATAATCGATTGTGGCTTTTGATAATCGATTATATATGAGACAGAAAGTTTTGAAATTAATTAATAATCGATTATGGCTTTTGATAATCGATTATATATGAGACAGAAAGTTTTGAAATTAATTAATAATCGATTATGGCTTTTGATAATCGATTATATATGAGACAGTAAGTTTTGAAATTAATTTATAATCGATTGTTCTATTTGATAATCGATTGTTGGAACTAACCGTTGTCATACATTTTCAAATTACCTTCAGATAATCGATTGTTGATATTTAACAATCGATGTTTTGCGTAAAATCTGGAAAAGATTTTCTGAACTTGTTAAAATAATCGATTGTTGATTTCCTGATAATCGATGTTTTATGCCAAAAATTGGAAAGGATTTTTTAACGTTATAAATAATCGATTATTGATTTGAAGTAATCGATTGTTGACGTAAAATCTGGGATTGAATTTTTGATCTGATAGGCACACAATCGATTGTTTAGTCTTGACAATCGATTGTCACTGAGTAATTTCAGCAATCCTTAATTGGCAATTAGACAACGGTAAGACTGAGTTTTTCACCTATAAATACAGGCTTAACTCAGTGTTTTCACAACAACAACATATACAATTTAAGTATTTTCATTGCTAAAAGCTTTCTTACATTGATCATCATTTTCATTCATCCATAAAGCTTTTTAAAGAGCCATTCTATTGAGCTAAGTTGTTGTGATCTTGAGCGTACTATTTCTACTCATATCTACTCATTGAGGAGTACTTTGTAAAGTGAGTTTGTTTTGTGTTTGTAAGAGAATTGCGATTCTCGTTTGTTGAGGAACTTGTGATTCCTCAGTTGAAGTCTTTGGGATTGTTATCCCCGAGCAGTTGAAGTCTTTGGGATTGTTATCCCCGAGCAGTTGAAGTCTTTGGGATTGTTATCCCCGAGCAATTGAAGTCTTTGGGATTGTTATCCCCGAGCAATTGAAGTCTTTGGGATTGTTATCCCCGAGCAATTGAAGTCTTTGGGATTGGTATCCCCGAGCAATTGAAGTCTTTGGGATTGTGATCCCCGAGCACCTAGGTGAGGCTTGTGTCCTCAGCTGTAACGGTTTGTTAAGCACCCGTAAGCTTGACAAGTTTAGTGGAAATCTCGAGAGAGTCTCTCGGGGACTGGACTAACCACGTTTGTGGCCAACCAGGATACATCATTGTGTAAGTTTATTTTACTGCACTTGTTTTAATTTCTGCAAAGTTTTAAATTCCGCACTAAAACGCTTAATATTTTTAAAACGCTATTCACCCCCCCCCCTCTAGCGTAAAGCGTTATTTCCAACACGAACCTTTACGGCTTTACTTTGTTCCCGATAATTGTACTACATTTCTAGACCTTTTGCCAGAATCCTTGCACCTTTCTCGAGATTTCCAAGTCAATGTATTATGCTTGGCGACCCTCTTACCTTGGTGCCTTCACTCTGCTCCTCATCTTTGTGTTGCATTTCTGACCCTATACCAGAATTCTCTTTTGCCTCTTCCCAACGATTGACGAGTTGATATATCATGTTGGGTCAACTCTCATGGCCATTTCCACCTTTGTGTTGTGATTTTTGCATAAGCCTTATACCCTTCTCTAATAATTGCTGATTTAGAGTGTTATGCTTTAACCCTTGTGGCTTTATTTTATTTCTCATCCTGGTGTTATATTTTCGAACCCCTACCAGAGATCCTTATCCCTTTCCCTAGACTACCCGGCCCATTTGGGATGTTTGACTAACTCTTGACCTATATGCTCTCACTTTTTCTTCTTACCCTATGTTGCACTCTCAATCCTTCACCGGAGTTCTTTACGTCTTTCCCTGAAGACTGGCGTATTACGCTTGGTCAAACCTCACGGCCTTGTGACATTTCCTATTTTCGTGTTGTGCTGACTTTACGTTCCATCCGAATATTTGTGATTCATTTGCATAACTTTTCTGTGTGGTACTCCTTCACTTTGCCGATTTTTGTCTCTTCCATCAATTACAATTTTTATGTATCCTTCCCTTTGCTGTTCCACACCTGTTATCTTTGTTACGCCTTTGGGTGTCATGCACTTTGTCCCTTTGGAAATTGATAATTGGCTTTGAAGTTCCTCCCGCTTACTTAAACAAAAACTCTATAGATTCGAGAGAAAGATGAAATTCAAAAACTCTAAATGGTATTTAGGATAAAGAATTCTACACTCGTTGAATATTGAAAAGAAAAAAAAAGACTTATCTGAAGAGGAACAACTGGTTTTCATGATCATGACATGCACTTTAGCTCGGTCGACACAATCTGTTTCAATGATTGACCTTCCGTTGCCGTGTTTTTGTTGTTCTGACCCTTCTAACTCACTTCTTTCGACCAAACTCTAGCTCGACTTGCTTTACAGTGTTCATCCATTAATAGCCCCTTTCTGAGTTTTTTTTTTTGCCTTACCTTCGCCTCACGGTGCCTATGAAGGTTTTCACCGATAAGACTCTCTCATTTTATTTTATCTCAAACTCTCATCGCCTTATAGTGCCCATGAGGGTTTTCACTTATAAGACTCTCTGATGTTATTATCTCTCTAATTAGAATCAGAGCGCTGTCCCTGACATGAGTACCCTATACCTGCTCGACTCGGCATTTTTGAAGACTAATCGGAAGGTCTTTCTTTGGACCGTAACGTAGGCTTTTGGATAGGGTTAGAAAGAAAAGGTATCAAAGGCTCAAAATAACTCTAATGGGTTCAATTAAAACTTTCGGAATCACATTCTTATAACAAACACAACTTCTGCCCAGCCTTTTACTTGGGGACTTTTGGATTTTTATTTTGATGAGACCGAATCGTGCCTACGTATCCTTCTAAAAAATAATCACGTCAAACGTAGTTCATACGATTACTTGTTTTAGTTTTTATTTTTCTTCTCCCTTTTTCTTTCTGTTTTTCTTTTTTTTTTGTTTTGTATTCTTTCCTTTCTTTCTTTTCTTTTTCTCATTTCTCATTTCTCTTTTCTTTCCTTGTTTTTATTTGCTTCTCTTTTTTCATTCATTCCTTTCTTTTCTTTTTAATGCTTTCTCACACTTGCGTTTCTGACTTTCGTTACGGATTCCGAAAGAGGGGCATGATAGAAAATAATTAATGCTCAAAAGGGGTTAGCGAAGGATAAAGTGTTTAGGTAGCAGAACAAAATGCCTTCGTCATTTCAATCTTCCAAATGTGCCAGGTACTAGTAGAAGTCAAGTATAAACAATGTCCTAAAGAAAATCATACATAATATCTTTTGACAGCATCCGCGTGGATAGCCATTTCCGCACATTTCCCTTCCACGTCCTTCAGATACAATGCTCCATTGTACAACACTCTTGATACGATGAATGGCCTTTGCCAGTTTGGAGCGAACTTGCCTTTCGCCTCGGCCTGGTGAGGATGGATGCGCTTTAGTACCAATTGGCCTACTTCAAACTTCCTGGGGTGCACCTTCTTATTATATGCCCTGGCCATTCTTTGTTGATACAACTGGCCATGACAGACTGCGGCCAATCTTTTCATGTCAATCAATCTCCATTGTTCCAAACGAGCTTTGACCCATTCTTCATCATCGATTACTGCTTCGGCCATGATCCAAAGAGAGGGAATTTCAACCTCGGCCGGGTTTACTGCCTCTGTTCCATATACCAATAAGTATGGAGTAGCCCCCATTGAAGTGTGGACAGTGGTGCGATAATGCAAAAGGCAGTTTCTCATACCACTGCCTGGATCCTTCCACCATTTTACGAAGCATCTTCTTTATGTTCTTATTTGCTGCCTCAACCGCTCCATTCGCCTTGGGGCGGTACTGGGTAGAGTTTTGATGTGCGATCTTGAACTGCTGACATACCTCTCTCACTAGGTGACTGTTGAGATTTGCCCAGTTATCAGTGATGAGCATCTTGGGGATCCCGAACCGACAAATAGTGTTTGTGTGCACAAAATCGACCATGGCCTTCTTGGTAACTGCCTGGAAGGTTTTGGCTTCAACCTATTTGGTGAAATAGTCAATAGCAACCAGGATAAATTTGTGTCCGTTAGAAGATGCTGGCTCGATGGGTCTGATGACATCCATGCCCCAGGCGACGAAAGGCCAAGGTGCTAACATCGTGTGCATTTCAGACAGAGGAGAGTGAATTAGGTCTCCATGTACCTTAAACTGGTGGCATTTGCACACAAAGCTGATACAATCCCGTTCCATGGTGAGCCAATAATACCCTGCCCGAAGAATCTTCTTTGCCAAAACATATCCGCTCATGTGCGGCCCAAAGACCCCAGTATGCACCTCATTCATGATGATCGTCGCCTGCTCAGCATCTATGCATCGTAACAAAACCAGATATGGCGTTCTCATGTATAATACCCCTCCACCGAGGAAGAACCCACTTTACAAACGACGGATTGATCTCTTCTTGTCACTCGTGGCTTGAGCCGGGTACACACCTCTCCCGATATATTCCTCGATGTTGTAGAACCAAGGCTCGCCGCCAAGCTCTTCTTCCACCATGTTGCAATAAGCATGTTGATCATGGGCCCAAATATGTATTGGTTCAACATAAGCCTTGTCCGGGTGATGTAACATTGACGCCAAGCAACCTCATTGTGAATTTTGGGAATGTGCTTGAACTCTACTGACCAGAATCTTTGACAAAGATCATGTAAGTATTACCGATAAAGTATGAGTTTTAAACCTCTTGTCTCCCATTCCCCTTAGATCTGGTGTACCAGAAGGTCCGAGTCCCCCAAGACCAAGACTTCCTGGACACCCATGTCTTCTGCTAATCTCAAACCCAAAATGCATGCCTCATACTCAGCAATGTAGTTGGTGTAATAGAAACGGAGTTGAGTTGTTAGCGGGTAATGATTCCCTTCTTCAGAAATTAGTACCGCTCCTATCCGACGCCTTTCATGTTGGCCGCCCCATCGAAGAACAATTTCTATTCCGACTTCTCATAGCATTCTATTTCATTGACATGCATCACTTCCTCGTTCGGAAAATATGTGTTCAAGGGTTCATATTTTTCATCTATGGGATTCTCTGCTAAATGGTCTGCTAATGCATGTGCCTTCATAGCAGTCCTAGTTATGTAGATGATGTCGAATTCAGTGAGCAAGATTTTCCACTTTGTGAGCCTTCATGTGGGCATGGGCTTCTCGAAAATGTACTTCAATGGGTCCAGTGGTGAGATGAGATAAGTGGTGTATGACAACAAATAATGCTTCAACTTCTGGGCTACCTATGTCAAGGCGCAACATGTCCTTTCAAGATGAGTGTAGTTAACCTCATATGCCGTAATCTACTTGATGGGGTAGTATATGGCTTGCTCTTTTCTCCCAGTAACATCGTGTTGACCCAACACGCACCCAAATGAATTGTCCAGGACTGTCAAATTAAATATTAGGGGCCTTCCTGGTTCCGGCGGGACCAGTTCTAGTAGGTTTGGCAAATATCCCTTTATCTTATCAAAAGATTCCTGAAACTCTCTTGTCCATTTCACCGCCACATCCTTTTTTAACAGCTTGAAGATATGCTAACAGATGGTTGTGAGCTCAACGATGAATCGACTGATGTAATTCAGCCTTCCCAATAAACTCGTTACTTCTGTTTTGTTTCTGGGTGGTGGAAACTCCTGTATAGCTTTGATTTTTGATGGGTCTACTTCGATGCTTCGGCGGCTGAATATGAACCCTAACAACTTTCCCGAAGGAACCCCAAACACACATTTTGCCAGGTTGAGTTTGAGGTCATATCTGTGGAGCCTCTGGAAGAATTTTCTCAGGTCTCTGGCATGATCAGACTTTTTCCTAGACTTGATTATTACATCATCCACATAGACCTCAATTTCCTTATGTGTCATATAATGGAAAATGGTTGTCATGGCCCTTATGTATGTGGCTCCAGCATTTTTCAATCCAAAAGGTATGACTCTGTAATAGTACATCCCACATGGTGTGATGAATGTCGTTTTCTCCGCATCTTCCTAGTCCATTAAAATTTGGTGGTACCCAGCGTAACAATCAAACGAATGACCTGATCTCATGCTTTGTGAAATTGTCGATCAATATATGGATGTTCGGCAAAGGAAAGTTGTCCTTTGGACTTGCTTTGTTAAGGTCGCGGTAATCAACACATACCCTAGTTTTTCTGTCCTTTTTCGGCACCGGCACAACATTAGCTAACCAAGTGGGATATCGTGTGACGCGAATGACTTTTGCCTCGAACTGCTTGGTCACATCTTCTTTGATTTTCACGGTAACATCAGTTTTGAATATCCTTAACTTTTGTTTAACAGGAGGGCAAGCCGGGTCAGTAGGTAATTTGTGGACTACCAAATCAGTGCTCAATCCAGTCATGTCGTCGTAGGACCATGCAAAAACATCCTTGTACTCCAGCAATACTAGATTATCTCTTCCCTAAGCTGTGGCTCCATATGACACTTATTGTTGTTTCTCTGATATTATCCGGGCTTCCCAGATTGATTGCCTCTGTATCATTCAATTTCACTTTGGGTTTTTCTTCGAATTGGGTCATCTCTTTACTAAGTTCATCCCATGCCCCTTCCTGATCGTACCCTGGTTCATCCTCGTGTTCTATTTCCTGAATTATTATTTCTGGACTTGGTTTGTTGCAAGGATTGGGCCGAAGAGTCCTTATGCATGTCAGTTCACTAGAACCAACATAAAAATAACTGTACAAAAGAGAAAAGAAAGAAAAGTAAAGAGAAAATGGAAACTATTAACATTGCTGAAAGGGAAATTGCATTTCATTAGAATCAAAGATAACAGAGTTTGCGCATCCAAACAGACGAAATAACAACTGAGTGACGCTAATACAAACTATACTAAAAGGAAAATCAAAGCCGACTACCACGACTCCCTCCGAGTGGGAAAAGGAGTGGATTCCCAATTACTAATTTTTGCGCGTGCTCCCACAAACTACACGTCTACCCACTCGATCCTTCTCCCGCCTCCACCATATTCACCTAATTACTGGGTTTGACAAATGATTTGGACAAACTTGGGATAGACTTCAAGAGAACCCAGGCTTTCTGTCTCAGCTTCCTGGCTTGCTTTATGTCTGCGGCTATGGGTTTGAACCCTAGACCGAAAGTGTCTAGATTCTTGGGAAGGGACACCAGTTGCGCAATGCCTTGCAGAGAAGCCCCCAACCCTTTGCCTAGTATAAAGCCATTTCTCAACATTTCAGAAGCTACCATGACGGATGCGGTTGTTATCTTTGGGGTTACAACAATCTCACCTTTTGGGATCTTCTGGACTGACACCGTATCAAACACCTGGTAAACCCATGGCCCTTCATTGTCCTCAGATTCAATGAATGGCACGATCGTGTCGCTTGGGGTACATTGATTATCTTCTCCATGCACGACAATCTCTTGCATGTCCCATTCAAATTTGACCATATGGTGCAGTGTAGATGGTACTGCTTTGGCTACATGAATCCAGGGTCTGCCCAATAACATATAATAGGAGACTGATACTTCCAGCACTTGGAATTCCATAATGAACTCGACGGGAGCTATAGTTACTTCCAGCATTATATCCCTACGGTGTCTTTACCTCCGCCGTCGAAACCTCGAACATAGATGTTATTCTTGCGGACCCTCCCATTTTCCACTTTCATCTTTGTCAATGTGGATAGTGAACAAATGTTTGCACTAGACCCGTTGTCGACCAAAACTCGGGTGACCACGGCATCTTCACACTTCACATTCAGATAAAGAGCACGGTTGTGCTCCGTACCCTCCATAGGCAATTCATCATCAGAGAATGTGACCCGGTTTACCTCCAATATCTTGTTTGAAATCTTTTCCAAATGATTCACCGTTATCTTATCTGGGACATGAGCTTCATTCAAAATCTCCATCAATGCCCGGCGGTGCTCATCTGAGTGAATTAGTAATGATAACAAAGAGATCTGGGCTGGTGTTTTCCTCAAGTGTTCTATGATGGAATAATCCTGCATTTTCATTTTCTTCAAGAATTCTTCTACCTCTTCTTCTGATACAGCTTTTTTCACTGGCTTCGGGTTGTCTTTAGAGATTCTGCCCTTTCTCAACTCTTCTGGGGAAAAGTACCTTCCTGATCGAGTTAAGCCTCGCGCCTCACATACTTCCTCCCTAACTTTTTTCCCTTTGTACATCACTATAGCTTGTTCATATCTCCAAGGAACGGCTTTGTGGTTGATTATTGGTGACTAGATTATTGGATTCACAATAACTGGCTCTATACGGACACCTTTCACAACCACGACGGGTTCTCTAGCCGTCCCCTTTGCTGCTACCTTTGCCTGTTCTTGCTTTGGCGCGACTGCACATGCTGAGCTCCCCTGCACTTCGGCAGTTTTACTATCTTCTTTTTCCCTAGTTACCACCTTCTTGCTGCTTGCAACCTTGGCGGGCTCATTGGCTTTGATCATCATTACTGTTTTTGAAGGCCTTCTGGACCCTCCCCTTCTCTCTTCAATTTCAATCATGTTGGTTTCCTGATGGGTTAGTAGTGGGTTTTGGGAAATATTGGGAACCTTCGCAGTCTGCACCTCGATCTTGTGAGAGTCAATAAGTTCTGGATGGCATTCTTTAAATGCCAACATTTTTCGTTGTCATGCCCCGGTGCACCAGAACAGTATTCACAGCTGATCGAACAATCTAAATTCTTTGGGGGAGGATTTGGCAGCTTCGCCTCAATTGGTCTTAACATATCCAGTATTCACAGCCAGTGGAAAAGGCTACTGTAAGATTCTCCAGCGGAGTGAAAGTCTTATTTTTCTGCACCCTCTCATTCCTCATGGGCGGAATTCCTCGGAAGGCGGGCCCCGGGGTTTGATGGTAAACTCTTGTTGGTCGGTATTGATTTTGTGGATTTGGGTAATTGCTTTGAGGGGGTGGCGTACGCCATTGTATGTGAGTGGAAGGTTGGGTATATGCTTGTGCATGATGGACTGAGAAACGAGGTTCTGGTGGTGGATAATAATGTTGTGGCGGGCCATATGGAGTGTGTGGGTATGTCTTGTGGTGAGGAAGGGGTTGACCGTAATAAGATTGTGCCTGAGGCCCGAACCAGGTGCGACTCCACTGTCGCCACTTCCTCTTTCTTCTTTTTCCCGAATGATTCGCCTGCTCCACCCATGATGTCTTGGGTAGTTGCCTTAATTGCCGAGTAGCTCATGATTTTATCGGATTTGAGGCCTTCCTCAACTATACTTCCCATCTTGAACACTTCATTGAAATACTTCCTTGCTGATATTAAATGCCAAAAATAAGTAGGTTCCAAAGCTTGTAGAAAATAATCAACCATCTCATGCTCCTTTATGGGAGGATCAACTCTGGCTGCTTATTCCCTCCACCGGAAACCGTACTCCCTGAAATTCTCGTTGTGTTTGTTCTCCATCTTTGTCAGATATAGACGATCCCGGAAAATCTCGAGATTATATTGAAAGTGGCATGCAAATGCTTGCGCTAAGTCATCCCAGGTATACCACCGATTGGGATCCTGACAAGTATACCACTCTAATGTCGATCCACTCAAACTCTGGCTAAAGTACGCCATTAGCAATTCGTCTTTTCCTCCTTCTCCCATCATTTTACTGCAAAACCCTCCCAAATGTGCGACTGGATCGCCTTGACCATCATATAAGTCAAATTTAGGCATTTTGAAACCTGGAGGAAACTATTCCTCCGAGAAAAAGCAAAGATCTTTGAAGTCCACGCTTACCTGGCCGCCTAACCCCCGCATGTCCCTGAATGATTGTTCCAGAATCCGGACCTTTCTAAACACCTCTTCATGTTCGGAATCTTTGATTGGCTTTTAAACTCTCATTAGGATTTCAGGACGAGGAGCATAAGAGTTAGGCTCTTAGGCTTTGTAGGCAGGTTCTGCGGGATAGTATTGAGGGTCATAAGCTTGAAACAGTGGTTCACTGGACAACCTATGCAACGTAGGAGGCGGAGGTGCCACATAGATATGAGTGATTGGAGGGGGAGGGTGAAGAGTGACTTTGGGTGGTGGGGCCGGTGGCTGAGAGGTAGCACCCCGATGCTGTGGGTATATAGGAAAGCTCGGAGGTGGATCTGTGACGGACCGAGCGTAATTCTTGCAAATAAAAAGCAAAGCATAACATATTTGGGAAAACTTCTATTCTCGTAACAGCAAACTTTAATTAGAAAGACTAGAAAGGTGACAGATACTAATGAAACAGATTCGAACAACCAACTAACAATGCATAAAAAAAAGTACAGACTCCTAGTTAGACTTTTAAACTAGTAAACTAATAGCGCAATCTTTTAGGAATACATTAATGCCTCGAGTGCTCCTGGGCCTCGCGGGGCATCGTTCGGCCTTGCCGCTGACCTACGTGCTAAACTCCCTTGGAGGTGGTGGGGGTCCTCCATTACTTGTCGAAAAAAGGTCATGGCGGTGGCAAAGAACATGGATTTTGTCATATCTTCACAATGGCTGCACCTTGTGGTGATGTAGTCTGCAATTGCCCGTACTCTTTCCCTGATAACACCCTTTTCTTGCAACAGGCGCCCAATTTGTTCAGCCCTTGCCTCTGGAGTTCGCTCGGCTACCTGGTTCAGTTCCTGGAATCGCCTCAAATCCATGTTCAACCTTGCTATTGTTGCATAGCAATGTTCCCTTTCGGCTTTGAGGTCCCCAACTTGCTTGATAACTTTCCGCTTTATCCAGCAATCTCATCGTCATGCTTTTCCTTCAGTTGCTCAATGATGCGGGCCCGTTCATCTGCATTTTTAGCTAATTGTCTTTGGACCCTAGACAGCTCACCTTCGACCTTATTTAGGTCGAAACCATATTCAGTTACCTTTTGCCTCAAGTTGTCTATGAGCTTTTCATCTTTTGCACTCCTGGTGGGACTCTCTGAGGCTGCTTTCATCTTTTGGATTTGGGCTCGTAGCACCTCATTTTCTTTAGTCAATCTTTTATTTTCTCCCTCATCTGCTACGACTTGCAAACCATTTTCAAATTGTAGTTCTTGGACTTTCTTTTCTAATCGTCCTATGGTAGCTCTGTATCCATTTTCCTTGGCTAGCCAATCCCATTGTTCCTGTGATGTTTCAACAAATTCTTGGAGATGTGGTCTTTTAGCTAGCCTCCTGGGATCTATCTCTTTCTTATACCAGGTAGTGTATCCCGGTGCAACCTCACCTCTAGATACATCACGTACCAGGGTATCACCTGTCAAGTATTGACACTCGCTCCAGATTTGGCGCACGGTAGCTTCAGGGAATTGGCCATTGGGGCTAATTTCCACAGCATGGCGGCTAATATCCTCATCCCGGGGAATTATTTTACATCTACCTAATTGTATTAACACTCAGTATGGTGCATAAGGTTGGATACTTCGGAGGCCCATCAAGAGGAAATGAGGCTTGGTGGCTGGCATATACACAATGTCATCTACTGGGAGCCACCCGAATTTCCATCATATTTGATTTATAGTAACAGCCCGGAGACGCGACACCCATTCTGTGACACCCTCGGGTAGCCTAAATCCATCAACCCTGTTGTAGAACTCTTCTATGCGACTCATTGTTGGTGACCCATAATTCATGAACTGAGGCCGGTGGCATAAGTGCTCAATCATCCATATCTGCAACAGTAGGTTTCATTCTTCAAAGAAGTCTCCTCCCACTTTGCATGTGATGAGAGACCGAAAAATTTCTGCAAGATCATAGGAGCCATGGTGCTCTTGGCGTGAGTCATTAAAGTACGGACAACCCCGGCTATCCGTATGTCGATATTTCTGTCCTTCCGCAGAAACACCAGAATACATAAAAATACCATGAATGCAAAACATCGGTGCTCCTCCCATTTGAGTTGGTTCTCTTTGCTGCAAATATAATTATCCGGGTTATTGAATCCCCCTATATGCTCGTACCTCTGATATATGAACTACGGGGTGCACAAGCTAGCTTAAAAGTTTGAGTTGTGAACCTTCCTACTGATTTTTAAAGAGTCCAAGAACTTGTGCACCACGAGGGCTCGTGGCGCAGTTAGGTACTGGTGTCTCAACGGAGTTGTAGGGACCAACAATGTATCTGGTCATTTATTCCAACATCGGTATGAGTTCAAAATCCGAAAAATGTAAGACATTATGAGCCGGGTCCCAGAATGTGGTCAATACCTTCAAGATATCTCCCCTCGGGTTTATTTTTAGCAGCTCGGTAAGTCCTCCTAAATGCGTGTTAACCCTGCATCGTCCTGCTTCCCCCAGTTCATTCCACCACAGGTGCAGCTCCAAGGGAATTTTGTTCAAGAATGTTATCGTGCTCAGTCCGCACATTTATTAAAATGAATTAGCATCTCAAAATGTGTTTACGTGATATCAAAACGGTCCTCATCCCTTTATGAAATTTATTTTCTAAGACCAGGGCCCGACTTTGCAAATACGGCCTTTCAGCACTTCCGAAGGAAGGTTTCAAGGTTGTGCTTGCCCGCCGATCAAAATAAGATTCATAGGTACCATTATAAGTAGAATTAGCCTTCTGTCATCCCATACGGTAACGTTCGGCTATTTTTGGCGGCAATGGCATCACCAGGTTAATTTTAGAAAAATAAATGAAGAAAATCTGACACATGTTTTCTTCTTTTCGCTATTAACAAAAGGAAGGTTAGACCCGATGGGGGTTGCATGCGTATCTCGCTCCTGACGATAATCAAACCAGCGTAGTTCGAGCAAAAATAATTTATCAAGACTTCAAGTGGCCTCATTTTGCTTTTCTTTCTTTTCTTTTTCTTTTTTTTTTATTTTCAAAAATCCTACAGCATTTCGGCGTTATTTGAGGATTGGTTTTCACAAGAAAATGACTAATCTTAAACAACCCTGATTGCTACCATTTTTCTCAATTTATTTCCTTCTTCGCAAGCCGGTCGACAGGCAAATTCCAGGCAGTTAAATGCACACAGTCATGCATCAGGATGTTCTTTTCGGGTTACCTATCCTAGACTGACCCAACCCCTGTATTGAGTCCTCTAAGTCAAATGCATGATGCAAATAAGCGTTTCTACTAGGGATCCAGCATAAGTTCAAGTTATTCTTAAGTTAAAATACCTTGGAGTAAGGTCTAGACTGTGCACCCGAGCGGACGACTCGAGTCGAGGAGGGGGCTATGTACCGGGAACCAAATGGTCATCCGGGTTAGTAACTTGTCCGTCCTCTTTCCTATTTCAGGGTATGACACTAACAGAATAAGGAGTCTCAACCAGTAAGCACATCCCCGAAGGTGAAGAGAGAAGGGTTTCGTAGCAATTCATATATTAGTTCAGATAATATCAAAGCGGTAAAAGCATCATTTTGCACATTAAGCCAACATGTAAAATCAGATAATAAACAAAGACAAATACCACAATTATTCTAAGCTCTAATTCTTGAACACTGAACAATAGATTCTAGGTTCGATCCCTAGCAGAGTCGCTAGAGCTGTCACACCTCCTTATAGCTATCCACAACCCGGCGAAAGGCGTAAATAAGGGAGTTTTTCCAATTTAAGGACAATCGAAACGAGATTCATTTATTTAAGAGAATTTCAGAGTCGCCACTTGGAAGATTTATGGTGTCCCAAGTCACCGGTTTAGAATCCCGAATCGAGGAAAAGATTGACTCTGTTCAACAGTCCGTGAACTAGAAATTCGGGTAAGGAATTCTGTTAACTCGGGAGAAGGTGTTAGGCATTCCCGGGTTCCGTGGTTTTAGCACGGTCGCATAACTATTATATTTGGCATAAATTATGTGATTTTATACAATTATGGACCTATGCATTTTATATCTTTAGCCACTTTTATCATTAATTTAAAAGAGAATTGCAACGTCGTCAAATATGCCTCGAACCATGTCATATAAATGCACCCGTGGATTTTGACACATTCCAACTTCGTTGGGATTTGGATTTGGGTAACATAAATGTGCACTCGTACTTAGGAAAGTGAATTATTTAAGAACGCGCTTGATATGAATATGCGTCTAATTTTGTGAGAGCCACAGAAATCTGCTAAGTGGCGTTTCTCAATTTATTCTAGAGGAATTTCATTATAAGATTAAAATCGATGACCCCTCAGACTTGGGCCTAATGATCCCAGTAGTTTACTATCACTTCCTAAGGGCTAAATCTCTGCTCTATTGTGTTTAATGAGCCCAAATGATACTGGGCCAAAAGTAAGGATCATGGACCTAATATCAGGCCACCAACTCATAGTGGATTCAATCAATACCAGTTTAAACGTGTAAGCCTGTAAGCATATATTTTATTTTCTATTCAGGGTATTTGTGTACAAGGGACTTAAGGATCCCCTTCGCCAATATACTTGCGAATACTTGCAGATATAAAAAATAACTAGCAAATCGACAATGCATGGAAGGGCACACACGTTAAACCCCAAACTTCAGTTGAAACGGTGATATACGTGAAAGGGCCAAGTCATTTGATATCATGGCCCCTACATATGCACATTCAGGACGTGCAATGCACCTTTATAGCCAATATTGAATTCCAATAAGCCAAAGATTAGCTATGGAAAGATTGGACTTGACAACAGGACCAAACTCAGGAAGATAATAAAACTAACACACGAATCCCAATCTAGCACAACAGGTAGAGTTAAATCCCTCCTATCATCAAGCCATCAAGAAATTGAGTCTACAACTTGTAAATATTAACTTAGACGAACATTGTGACTACATGATTACTACATGGGGTAAAACAACAGTGATAAATAATGGATGCTCTATTTGAACAACTTGTATTGCTCCAAATTTTCTCGACTATACAGTATATATAGGCCAGAGAAATACCTGAAAAATGCAAAGATAAAATGGGTGTGAGAGGTCAGCAAAGGCTGCAGGAATCAGTAATGAAACAACCAAGGTGAAACCAGGCCCAGTAATTTATCACAAAGAGCTCAGCAAGGAAAAGAAAAACCAAAATGTAACATGCAATCAGCTTGCACCCCCAAGAAAACCTCCGGAAAACAGCTAATATCAATGCACAGTCCGTCTCAAATGAACCAGAGATTATCTCACAGCTTGAGAGCACCAGTAATTAGCGAAACCAATGAAACAGTAGTAATTACCTAATTGTGTATATATTTAAATCTGGTCATCCAGCGTCTTTTCAAGGCCAGAATAGGTCCCTTTTTATAATTGAAGTAAGTAGGGCAACCCTTGAGCCTATTTTGCAATGTGGTCCTTTTATTTTTAACTTGAGGAGAAAATTTTCTACCCAAAAGTCTGGAAACTTCATTTTGATCTTCCCATTAAAAGATTCTAGAGGTTTCTATTCCATTATTATCTAAATTTCCCTTAAGAACCCTGTCATTTACACTGAACCTCACAAGATTTCTGTAAGTCACTTGGGTCAATTTGACCCAAATCCCCTGGGCGTGCACATTCTGGCCCAAACTTACAAATTCCAACCCAAAATCAACGAGCCATGAGGTTTCAGT
The DNA here is from genome assembly GCA_034376525.1 of Nicotiana benthamiana. Taxonomy (NCBI): domain Eukaryota; kingdom Viridiplantae; phylum Streptophyta; class Magnoliopsida; order Solanales; family Solanaceae; genus Nicotiana; species Nicotiana benthamiana. The sequence continues at coordinate 22,222,109 of CM067324.1, read as the reverse complement.
GAGCAAGATTATTTAGGCCATACAAACAACAGAAATAACAAATATTGGAGGAAAAGAAGTGAACCAAACACTTAAACGATCAACGGAAAACTCCTAGAAAATAATTCACAGCATAATATAAGTGGCATGAACTCAAGTCAAACCTATTTTCATGCTTAGTGAACCTAAGCTATATGGAAAATGCAGAAGAATGAAATTTTAAACTAGCCATGGAGTTTTTAATTAGACAAGAAATGGAATCATATATAATCAATCATATAGATAAAAACCAAATACCTTTGATTTTGAACTCGACTTACGAACCCCTTGGCCTCATCTGGAATAAATCGCCTTTAATAATGTGTTTTCTACCAGAAAACACAACACTAAAGGTGATTAGAATCCCAGAACCAAAAGTACCCTACATTCTGCCGATTAGGGTTCCGGGACCATTTTGATTTGGAATTCAATGAACAGGGGAGTGATTCGAGCTTGGTTGATTGTAGGAACGAAAAGGGGAGGTCAAGGGGGTGCAGGGTGTGAACCTGAGACCATTTGGAAGTGGCGACGCCATGGGTGGCGGAGGTGGCGTCCACAAAATTGAATATTCGAGATGTTGGGGTAAGATTCGAAGGTTGTGAGGCGATTTTTTGCGGCGGTTTTAGGGTTAGACACTGTGGTTTTAGGGTGGCCTAGTGGTGGTATTATTCCGATAGGAACTGTACGAGGAGTAGGGGGCTGGTCTCTAACATTATTAGAGACGTTTGGACATCTTTATTCATTTTGGGGAAGAGTTTAGGACTGTTGGATGATTTGTAACAGACGGCCAAGATAAACAGGGACCAAACGACGTCATTTGGCACCCCTAGGATTGGACCGGATCAGGGAACGAGGGGAATGAGCATTTGGGCTAATGGTCTCCTGTCACATTGGCCCAATGATTATATATACCTAGGCTTGAATTTTCAGGTGGTCTGTTAATCCCTTCTTTATTAGTGTAATCCTAATTAGGCTATAACTTAATTAGCTAATGATTATCAAAATAAAAGACTCAAACAAATTACTTAAAATCAAACTTAGGTGCACATTAAGCCATTTTGAATTTCATTTTTTGATTACTAATTAATATCTAAAAATGCAAAATTATTCCTAAATGCACATGCCTCGTGTTTTGTGTTTTTGTTTGTTTATTTTTTTTTTCTTTAATTTATTTAAAATGCACAGAAATGCCAACAATTAACACAATAATTCCATGAAATAAAAAGAAATCAAAATTTGGAATAAACAAACGAAATGTTTTTGTTTTGAATTTATGGGAATAATTCGCATAGGGCAAAATCATATGCTCACACCTTGATCATCTGTCTAGAATGGGAATTGATTTGATGATGAGATACACTGACATTGGCTTCTTAATACTCTCCCAGAATCTTGGGAAACTCTTCGTGCTTCTTTGACAAATTCAGCTCTTGGAGGTAAGGTGACCATAGAATATGCCAAGAGTGGTGTGTTGAACGAGGAAAAAGGATAAAATCTCATGGTTCGTCCTCACAAATAGATATCTTGATTACAGAAGACCGGGGGAGAGATAAAACAAGTGAGTCAAGGAATAGAGGTAAAAGTAGAAGTAAGTCATGGTCCAAATACTGTAATATTATATGCAACCACTGTGGCAAATAAAGGATACATCAAAAGGTTTTGTCGCAAGTTGAATCAAGACACTAGAGAAGGAAGAAAGCTGACAATAATGAGAATAATGTTGATGTTATTGTTCAAGATGACCTTTTTTTGTTTATGACGAAAACGCCATCAATTTGGCATCCCATGAGACTAGGTGGATAGTAGATTCTGGAGCTACCTAAGATGTCACTCCAAGAAAGGATTTTTTTCTCATCATATACTCATGTTGATTCTGGAGTATTTAAGATGGGCAATGCCAGTGAAGTTAAGGTATTTGGTGTTGGCACAGTTAGTTTGAAAACTAATAATGGTTCAATGTTAGTTCTTCAAGGTATCAAGCATGCTCCGGACTTTCCTTTCAATTTGATCTCTGAATGAAGATTATATGATGAAGGTTATAATAATGCACTCTTTAATGGCCAATGAAATCTCACCAAGGACTCGTTAATAGTGGCTCGAGGAGTCAAGTTCGTTCAATTATATGTGACACATGGTTCTATTCTTATTGACTCCATAAATTTGGTGAAAAGTAATACTTTATCATAATTGTGGCATCAAAGATTGAGTCATATAAGTGAGAGGGGGATTGTGTGTTTGGCTAAGAAAAGTTTGCTTTCTGGAGTGAAACAATCAAAGCTGAAAAGGTGTATATATTGTTTAGCTGGAAAATAGAAAAGGATTTCCTTTCATAGCCATCCTCCCTCAAGAAAGCCCGATTTATTGGAGCTAGTACACTTTGATCTGTGTGGTCCTTTTAAAGTAAAGTCAAAAGGTGGTTGACTTTACATTGTGACCTTCATTGATAATCATTCTCGTAAGTTCCGGGTATATCCTTTGACATCTAAATATCAAACACTTGGCATGTTTAAGGAATTTCAAGCTTTAGCTGAGAGACAGGCGGGAAAGAAATTAAAATGTATTTGCACTGACAATGGTGGTAAATATTGTGGTCCCTTTCATAATTATTACAAGGAACAAGGAACTGGTCATTACAAAACTCAGCCCAAGACGCCTCAATTAAATGGTTTGGCAGAGATGATGAATAGAACTCTATTTGAGAGTGTTAGATGCTTACTTTCATAGGCTAAACTTCCAAATACATTTTGGGCAGAAGCACTTGACACTGTTGCCTATGTTATCAATTTTTCTACTGTTGTTGCTTCGGATGGTGATGTCCCAGACAGAGTTCAGTTTTCCAAAGATGTTTATTATGATAACCTCAGCATTTTTGGGTGTAAATCTTGTGTGCATGTTCCTAAAGATGAGAGATCGAAAATGGATGTCGAAACTAAGCAGTACATCTTTATCGGTTATGGTCAAGATGAATTTGAGTATTATTTTTATGATCAAGTTGACAATAAACTTATTAGAAGTCGTGATTCAATATTCTTTGAAGACCAAACTATTAAAGATATTGACAAATATGAGAAGATAGATTCTCAAAGTAATGAGAGCTTAGTTGATATTGATCCAGTTTCAATTGCTAAGGCACCTATTGCACATGAAGGAACCCAAGATAATGATGAAGATAATGATCAATATCAAAATGATCATCATGGTGTAGATGTTATGGATGCTTCAGTTGATGAAGTTGTGGTGATCAGCAACCAATTCCTGCTCAGATAACTACTTCGAATGCTCCGAAAACCTCTCTCTTAGAAGATCTACAAGGGAGAAGAAAAAATCCATGTGTTATCTTCTTGATGAGTATGTACTTTTGACTAACATGGGAGAACTTGAGAATTATGATAAAGCCATGCAAGATACTCATAAAGATCAGTGGATTGAAGCTATGGAGGATAGGATGAAGTCACTCCATGAGAATGACACATATGAGTTAGTGAAATTACCGAAAGGTAAGAGAGCTTTATCTAACAAATTAATATTCTGAATAGAGCAAGATAACCATACCTCTCCGCCAAGAAACAAGGTAAAGTTAACTGTTAAAGGTTTTGACTAGAAGAAGGGAGTTGACTTTGATGAAATTTGCTCCCCTATTGTGAACATGTCTTCTATTCGTGTGGTTTCAAGTTAGCCGCAAGTCTATATTTAGATATTGAGTAGATGGATGTCAGTAGCCTGAGGACTTTGTAGTAAAGCTTGCAAATAAGCATACATTTTGCGGAAAATTGGCAGGCATGAAGCATGTCAATAGTTCCTCTACTTGAAGACATATTTGGCCCCTTGGATGGAGGGGGAATTTGTTGTACACATGGCTATGTTGTCCAACCAAAGGCCCAATGGCCTAATCCTATTCTCTTTTGGTTTCCATTCCTATTCGAAATTGGATTTGGTTTTTTAATTATTTAGAGTTGGTTTTGGCTTTAAATGAAAGCATCACTCACGATCTATAAATAGGACAACATAAGAGTGGTTTTTGAGAGCGCTTTAGTTAAGAAAGAAGAGAGAAAAAAGTATTTGTGTTGCTACAGATTTGTATTCTGACCAGCCAACTTCAAATCATGTTATCCGATTTATTAACCATTGGATCGGGCTGAAATTTTGACTGAGTGTTCGTAACATCTTGGTCTTTGATCTATATAGTGGAGATCATATTTGGAGGCTCGTACCATCTGATTTCGAGCCTTGAACTACAACTTTAATTTTATGGATCCTTCTCTTTCTTCAATTGATTAGTTATTGCTATTGTTGCTCCGTGTTTGACACTTGGTTTTGCCTCTTCCTCGACTGTGTTAGGCTGGTTTTATTGAATGCTTGTTATTTCCAAAATTTATTGCTAAAGCTCTTAACTTATGGTGCCTTATAGACTATAGTGAAACCAATCTTTTAAGTTTACTTAAATCTTTGTCGGCTCACCAATCTAGTAAAATTAATCAGAAGCACCATTTCATATACATAAATTTAAACATTCTTTAAAGAAACTGCAATAAAACATAAGCTAGGGGGAAGAATATTGATCATGTTATAAATAGAATTTTATTTATGATGAATATCAATATCTAGAGAGATTATAGAATTTATTATTTGGTAACTAAGTCACTCTCTCCCTATAAACAGAGGGTTCTATTCTATAATAATTCATCCCAATATTCAATAAGAATTCCCTCTCTCTCTCTCTCTTTCCCTGCAATATTGTTCTTCTATTGTTTCATAACACGTTATCAGCACGAGCTCTACCATCTCAAGAAGATTAAGCAAATATGGATACCTCATAAAACAAACTTGGATCAAAGTTCAATTGTAAAAATATTTATTTAGTTGATTCATGTATGACACATACAATATTCATATTTCTCTCTTTTAAGTATATGTAAGGCAGATGTTTTTTACTACAATTTCTGGTAGTAGTAAATTAATTAAAGGCTCTGGAAGAGATACTATAACTCTGCCTAAGGGAATAATACTTATTATAGAGAATACAATGTTCTCCTCCAAGTCCAAGAGGAACTTGTTGAGTTTTAAAGATATCCGCAGAAATGCATATCATGATGAGATAATAGATGAGAATAATCTTGAATATCTCATCATTACCAAAAATGTCTCTGGCCAGAAAAGGGCTATTGAGAAGTTCTCATCTTTGTCTTATGGCCTGTATTGGATAAGAATCAGTGCAATTGAAACACATTATATTGTAGACCAAAATGTTACTGATTCCAATACTTTTGTACTTTGACATAATTGATTAGGACATCCTGGATCAATTATGATGAGACGAATTATAGAAAACTCAAATGGACATCCATTAAAGAATTTTAAGATTCTTTTAAATAATTAATTTTCTTGCATTTATTATTATCAAGGCAAGTTAATTATAAGACCATCACCAACAAAGGTTGGGACTGAGTCCCCTGCATTTTTAGAATATATCCAAGGGGACATTTGTGGACCTATTCAGTAGTAGGTCGTTTAGATATTTTATGGTCTTAATAGGCACATCCTTTAGATGGTCTTATATGTGTCTATTGTCATGTCGAAATCTCGCGTTTGTAAAATTAATGGCACGAATAATTCGATGGCGGGTGCAAATTTCCGATAATCCAATTAAATCTATTAGACTTGATAATGCAGCTGAGTTTTCATCCCACGCATTTAATGCTTATTTCTTTTCAATTAGGATAAAAGTGAAACATCTTGTGGCTCATGTCCATACTCAAAATGGTTTTGCAGAGTCCTTAATTAAACGTCTGCAATTCATAGCAAGATCGTTACTCATGAAAACGAGGTTGCCCATTTCTATTTTGAGTCACGCCATTTTGCATGCAGAAAGGCTAGTTCGTATCAGACCGATAAATTATCATAAATAATCCCCGTTGCAATTAGTTTTGGTTCATGAACCTAATATATCCCATTTAAGAATTTTTAGATGCGCAGTATATGTGTCTGTAGCACCACCATATCTCACCAAAACGGGTTCCCAAAAACGTTTAGGAATATATATTGGGTTTGAATCTCCCTCGATTATTCGCTACCTCAAAAGATTAACAAGTCATTTGTTTACTGCACGATTTGCAGACTTTCGATTCGATGAGACACTTTTCCCAAATTAGGCGGAGAAGTTGGTGAAACCAAATGAGAAATTTTGTGAAAAAATCCATCACTATTTCATCTTGATCCATGTACCTCTATTTGTGAAAAATAGGTGTAAAAGATTATCCATTTGAAGAGAATAGCAAATCAAATGCCAGAAACATTTACGGATTTGAAAAGGATAACAAAATCACATATCCCTGCAGAGAATGTTCCAATATGTATTGATGTCCATATTGGACAATCTTCAAGTGTCATAGATAATGAGTCAAAACAGGCCTAAAACATGGCAGACCATTAGGTTCCAAAGATTGAAATCCTAAAAAAAGGAAAACAGATGATCAAAATAAAAATACGAAAGAATCTCATGAAGAAATTCACGATTTAATAAATTCTGAGATTCATTAGGAATCCATTGAGCCTGAGACTCAAGACAATAAGGAGCTATAAATAAATCCAATCAATATTGAGATAAATTTGAATCGAGTGGATATAGCGGTGGATTATGTCTTTGCATATAATTTTGCATCTACCACTATGCAAGAAAGTGAGGATATTGAACCTCAATCTATTGGAGAATGTTTACAAAGACTTGATTGGACAAAATGGCAAGAAACAATCCAATCAGAGTTGAATTCACTTGCAAAACGTGAAGTTTTTGAGCCTGTAATCCAAACACCTAATGGTGTTAATCCTGTTAGCTATAAATAGGCCTTTGTATGCAAGAGAAATGTGAAAAACGAGGTACAAAGATATAACGCACGCCTTGTTACACAAGGATTTTCACAAAGGTCTCGTGTCGATTATAAAGAGACATATTCACCCATTATGGATCCTATAACGTTCTGTTATCTCATTAATTTTACAGTCCATGAAAAGCTTAACATGCATTTAATGGATGTAGTTACCGCCTACCTTTATGGCTCACTTGATAATGAGATATACATGAAAATTTCCGAGGGATTCAAAATGCCTAAAGTAAATAAAAGTCCCGGGAAATGTTTTCAATCAAATTGCAAAGATTATTGTATGGTCTAAAGTAATCAGACCAAATGTAATATAATCGTCTTAGTGAGTATTTATTAAAGGAATGTTATATAAATGATGTCATTTGCCCATGTATTTTTATAAAATAACAACATCAGAATTTATTGTACTTGTCGTATGTGTTGATGTCATAAACCTTATTGGAACTCCTATAGAACTCCAAAAGGAAATTAATTTAAAGAAGGAATTCGAGATGAAAGATCTCGGAAAGACAAAATTATGTCTTGATTTGTAAATTAAACATTTGGCAAACAGAATTTTTATTTATCAATCTGCCTATATAGAAAAGTATTGAAACGATTTTACTTGGATGGAGCACATCCATTAAGTACTTTGATGGTTGTTCGATCGCTTGATGTGAATAAGGATCCATTCCAACCTCAAGAAAAGAGTGAAGAGCTACGTGATCCTAAAGTACAGTACCATATCTTAGTGCAATTGGTGCATTAATGTATCTTGCTAATACTACAAGTCTTGACATAAACTTTTCAGTTAATGTCTTAGCAAGATATAGCTCTACTCCTACTAGGAGACATTAGAATGGAATCAAACACATATTGCGGTATCTAAAGGAACTACCGATATGAGATTATTTTATGGTAATAATTGTATTCCCAATCTTGTTGGTTATGTTGATGTTGGATATTTATCTAACCCACATAAGGCTCAATCTCAAACAGGTTATGTGTTTACATGTGGAGGCACTGCCATTGGCGATTGATTAAGCAATCAATTGTGGCTACTTCATCGAATCATGTTGAGATAATTTCTATTCATGAAACAAGTCGAGAATGTGTGTAGTTGAGGTCTGTAATACTTCTTATTCGAGACAAATGTGGTTTGTGTGATAAATTACTCACAATTTCGTATGAAGACAATGCAGCATGCATAGCCCAATTGAAGGGATGATTCATAAAAGGAGATAGGACAAAGCAAATTTCACCAAAGTTATTTTTCACCCATGATCTTCAAAAGAATGGTGATATTAATGTGCAACGAAATTCATTCAAGTGATAATATGACTGATTTGTTCACCAAGTCTCTACTGACGTCAACCTTCAAGAAACTAGTGTACAAGATTGGGATGTGAAGGCTCAAGGATGTGAATTATTGCTCTCATCAGGGGGAGTTAATGCACGTTGCACTCTTTTTTCCTCATAAGGTTTTGTCCCATTGGATTTTTCTTGCATGAGTTTTAACGAGGCAACCAAAAGGCGTATTATTAGATATATGTACTTTTTTTCCTTTTCTAGAACTTTTTTTCCTCATTGGGTTTTCTTTTAGTTAAGATTTTAACGAGACACATTATCTGTTGAATAGACGTTCAGCGGGAGTGTTATAAGTATAATTTTATTTATGGTGAACATCTATATTTAGAGAGATTCTAGGGTTTATTACTTGGTGGCTAAGTCATTCTCTTCCAATAAATAGAGGATTCTATTCTATCGTAATTTATCTAAAAAGTCAATAAGAATTCCCTCTTTCTTTCTCTGCAATACTATTCTTCTACTGTTATTGTTTCATAACAAATCCAACTTTTTGCAGATAAAGTAAATTTGAAGGAAATATTAGTTGTATTTTTAGTTAATTTTTAAAAATAATTGATTTTTCTTTTAGATTTTTATGGTTTTGTAAGGAAATAACAGATTATGTATATCATTAAAAAAAAAGATAAAACTTAGGTCAGTTAACGGTGAAATTGTAAAAATATAACTCCTAAGTTTTTAATAAATGCTTGAGAAAGAGAAAGGAACACGATCCTTAAAAAGATTTCAGATTCGAGTTTTAAATATAATTTCTTTTAGTAGGAAGCTTCTGGACATGAATCCGGATTAGTCCGGTCTCAATTTTAATACGGAATACCGAAGAAGAAAACGAGAGAAAAAAAAGGTACAACAGTCTCAGAACAATAATGTTTCATGCCTTCACACGCTCGCCTACATACAGATAATAAAGGGTCTCTTTAAAGGGACATAAACAGAGAATTTCAAAAAGAGAGATGAAGGGAAAAGAAAAAGTTGTCTACTTTAGTTTTACACTTCTCCAGGCAGTAGCAAACACCTTTTGCTTCGCTCTCTGTCTTTTTCATTTCGTGTCGTCTTTTTTTATCCAAAGAGGTATTTCCGTTTTAAATGACATTATTACCCCCATTTGATCACTCAATTTATTATATGGTAGAAATGACACTACATAGCCACTTTAGTGGGTTATTTAAAATATTGTCATAATTTACAATTGATCTGAAATTTAGTTTGATGAGCAAGCTTCAATCCAGCTTCTTCTTGTGCTTCTCTCCATACTGCTAAAAGTTGATACTTACATTTAAATAAATTGGATAATTTTTCGGATTTTTTTTTTGAAGTTTAGATTTATGTAGTTGGTCAAACAATACTTTGTCAAGTACTTAAACTAGAAACAATGTCTAGATGATAGCTACAGTAATATATACTCCCTTTGTTTTAATTTATGTGAATCTATTTGACTAGACATAAAATTTTAAAAAAAAAAAAATTTTGAACTTATGATGTAAAATAAGGCTCATATATTTTATGTAGCTATAAATTATTGCATAACGATAAATTTTTTTAAATAAAGAAATGAGCCATTCTTTTTGGCACGAACCAAAAAAGAAATATGTTCACATAAATTAAAAAAAGAAGAATATTTTTTGTATGTAAATATATTTTAAACAAAAAATTTAGATATTTTTTATATTTTTTATTAGAAAATATAATTAGTTTCAGACGATCAACTAGTTATTAATTTTGTACTTAAAACATTTGTGAAAGCCTCAGCAAATTGGTGATAAAAGGGCAGTATGGTACTTTTGACTGTGTAGAAATATACAAAAGGAGTGTGCCTCGATAAAATTTAAGAGCGCCCTTATAAAAAAATAATAAAAAAGAAACAAGAAACAAGAAAGAATGTTGGTTCTCCAGTGGTGACTCTCGATGAAGTACCTACTTTCAGCTTAGTCTCTATCTACACTATACTGCTCCTCACTACTGATTCCTTTCACACTCCCCCCTGTAACCAGTAACCCTCCTTAGGGACCCCCATTTCCCTTTCCCTTTCCTTAGCACCCCCAACAAACACACACACACACACATACACTCAAAAAAAAAAATTTACATATCTTCAAATTTTCTTCTATGGCAGAAACATGGGGTTCAGTATTTGAGCCTTGTAGAACCTCTTATTTGCTCGAAGTTTCATTCTTTTTACTCTTTGTCTTGTTTTTTCCTTTCTTGAACCCATTTTCCTCTGCATTTGCTGTTTCTTTTGATGATGGTAATACAAGTGGGGTTGTGAATCTTGAAGGTGTAAATGGTAGTACTGGACTTGACCCAAATGACATGGCTTTGCTTTTGCTGTTCAAGTTACACCTCCAAGATTCTTCTCAGAGCTTATCAAGCTGGGATTTAAATGTTTCAAACTGGACCGGTGTGACCCGGTCCAACCAGACCGGCCGGGTCACTGGACTCAACCTCTCTCGGTTTAACTTGTCAGGCCAGGTTCATACTTGTTTGTGTAATCTCACTTTTCTTGAAACCCTTGTGTTGTCTCACAACAGCTTCAACAGTTCAATACCATCTTGTTTGTGGAAGTTGTGGAGCCTTAGGACTTTTGATCTTAGCTATAATTTCTTCACTGGTGAAATTCCTAATACACTTGCATCCATTAGCCAGTTAACTGAACTTGACCTTAGTCATAACATGTTGAGTGGTGAAATTTCAATGTGGATAGGGAATTTCTCAATGACACTTGAGAATCTTTACTTGGCTTTTAACAGTTTTCATGGAGATATACCTAAGAGCTTGTTAAACTTGATGTCATTGAAATATCTGGACTTGTCCCACAATAATTTGATAGGAACTGTGGGTGATTTTCGCCAAAAGTTGGTCTCACTTAACCTCGAGTCTAATTTGTTATCGGGTACATTGCCTTGTCTACATTCTTCCAGGGGATCACTTACGGTTCTCAATTTAGCGAATAATTCGATTCTTGGAGGCATACCAACATGTATCTCTCGTCTTGGGGGTTTGACACAGCTCAATTTGTCACATAATGAGTTGCGATATAGTATTTCGCCAAGATTGGTTTTTTCGGAGAAGTTGTGTGTGTTGGACTTGAGTTATAATGAGTTATCTGGGAAGATTCCAAGTAGGATCGTTGTGGCATCGGAGAAGTCTGGACTTCTACTTCTTGACCTGTCACACAATCGGTTTTCTGGTGATATTCCTGTAACAATAACCGAATTAAAGAGTTTGCAAGCGTTGTTTCTCTCTTACAATCTTCTTGTGGGCGAAATACCAGAAAGGATTGGTAATTTGACCTATTTACAGGTGATTGATCTCTCACATAACCTCCTCACTGGATCGATTCCTGTGAACATCGTCGGTTGTTTCCAACTACTGGCACTGATACTAAACAGTAATAATCTTTCTGGGGAAATTCAGCCTGTGCTTGACGCGTTGGATAGTCTAAAGATATTTGATATAGGAAACAACAAGATTTCGGGTGAGATTCCACTGACATTGGCAGGGTGCAAGTCTTTGGAAGTTGTTGACTTGAGCTCTAATAATCTCTCAGGATCTTTAAATGATGCGATAACCAAATGGTCGAATCTCAAGTTCCTCTCCCTTGCTCGGAACAAGTTCAGTGGATCTCTGCCAAGTTGGCTGTTTACATTTCAGGCTATTCATACTTTAGATTTTTCTGGAAACAAATTCTCAGGCCATATACCAGATGGTAACTTTAACACTAGTCCAAATTTCTACAATGGCAACGCTAGAAAAAGCATTCCTGCAGTACCATCAATTTCAGCTCGAAGACTTGACATCAAACTCTCCCTTGTTGCTGGTGAAACTAGTTTGAGCTTCAACTATAATCTCACAACCACAATTGGAATTGATCTGTCTGACAACTTGCTTCATGGCGAAATTCCAGAGGGTCTGCTCGGGTTACATGGTTTGGAATACCTTAATTTGTCATATAATTTTCTTGATGGTCCAGTTCCGGGTAGTCTACGGAAGTTGCAGAAGTTAAAGGCTCTTGATTTGTCACATAATTCTTTATCTGGTCACATCCCTGAAAACATTACTGTCCTTGGAAATTTGACAGTTTTAAATCTGTCATATAATTGCTTCTCTGGTGTTATTCCCACAAAGCAAGGTTATTCGAAATTTCCAGAAGCATTTGCTGGTAATCCGAACCTATGTATGGAATCATTTGGTAATGGCTGTCAGGAAACTTTTCCAGTAGAGCCAGGGAAGAAATTTAAAGAAGAAATGGAAGAGGGTCCATTATCAGTTTGGGTTTTCTGTATAAGTGCTTTAGTTAGCTTCTATGTTGCCGTCGTTGCTTTATTTTGTTCATCTCGAGCAAGAAACTATATTCTGCAGACAGAAAGTTTAGCAGATTGAAAGTGATAAGAGATCATTGTACAGTAACTTATGAATTGTATCAATAGCAGCTGCTTTCAAGCTTCATCTTGTTTACTAACCAGCCATTTTGTTTTATTACTCAACTCTGGATTATGAACTGAAACTGGTAATGTTGCTGCTATGTGACCAGGAGGTCATGGGTTTAAGCCGTGAAAATAGCTTCTTGCATAAATACAGGGTAAGACTACGCGCAATAGAGCCTAGTGGTTTGGTCCATTCCCCGATTTTTATGCATAGCTGGAGCTTAGTGCATCGGGCTGCCCTTTTAATTAACTCTGGACTATCTTCATCTTGGTTTAGTTGAATGTGATCTTTCAAACAGTTTGCTCTTACAGGTTTTATCAAGAAATTGGCGAGATATACAGGTTTTATCAAGAAATTGGCGAGATATAGGTGTCACCGACCCTTAGTTTCCCCTTGAACTTTATATTTAGAATTTTTGTGTGTTAACGCACATGGAATCTTAGAGCTCTCAGAGTTGTAGTTTCATTTGAAGCAAAAGTCGAAGAATGCAACGTTCCCAGGGGACTGATTAAAGGTATGCATATGATGAGTGGAAATATTTTTTTTACTCAGATTCCAGTCACTTTAACTTGTGATAGAAGATTTTCCGAACTCATTCTGCAATTTTACCATTTGTTGCAAGCAACATAATTTCTTATTTGCTTCCGAATTTACTCGTCCGATTAATTTGAATTCACACTGGTTAACCCCAATAAAAGGATAACACAAGGACCTATTCTAAGGGTGGGAACGAGCGCCCAACACTGAACGATATGCTCGTCGAGTTGCAAAGAGTATTCCAAAAACATTGGCTTTCCATAGCAACTTTCCAATACAATCACATAAGCATCTGTTCGATATATATTCCTATATTACCTCAATATCTTAAACAAACAACCCTTCTCAAGATCATGTCAATTTCCGAATCATTGATGTTCACGGATGGAAAATTTATCTTCTATAGGTAGTGTCATGGAATTTATTCCTTACAAGTGTTGCAACAAGAATTTGTACTTATCCATGGAATAATTTGGTAGTGGTGTTAAAATAATCAGAACTTCTATAATGTAATAACAAAGCAAAAAGAATCACTTTATTTCTACATGATTCCTTACTATGAAGATGCTATTTCTCCAGTCTGACTGCAAAAACTAATGCGAAAAAAGAGGAAAGAATAAGATTGAAATAGAAGTAGAAACTTTTTCTAAGACGTGTGCAGATTCATGGGAGTTGCCAATGTGACTACTTTTAATCTCTGTTCTGGCTTGATAAGGTCAGCCGTAAAACGGCCAGCTGGTCTACCATGTTCAACTCGAGTGACGAACAAGTATTTTGCGTATTTGCTATATATAGATATAGAAGCTAATATTTAATAGGACCATCCAACCTCCCTGATGCAAACTGACACATATAAAACAAACATCAGTTTAAAATCAAACCAAGAGCCAAATAACGAATTGGTTGTGAGATGAAGTGTAATGAACGGACTAGTTTGTAACAAGAAGGTTGATTTGATAGCACAGTTAGTTATCTTACTCCTTGCTGGTGAAATGAGAAATCACCATGCAGTTTTTCGGAAACAAAAACCGAACCAAGACCATCCTTACCTGCCGAACAATAGGATTAGTTGATGTGGAGAATTCATGAGTTATTCCCTGCCAGACAACCTTTCCTTCAAAAAGAAATATTAGCCTGCACAAAAGGAACCTCGAAGTTAATAAAATTTTGCAGCATATACAACTTCAACATGTCTTAGCAGTTAGAACAACAAGAAACTGAACCTGTCAACAGCTCTTTTAATAGTACTGTGTTGATGAGTGACGACAACATAAGATGCAACCTTTTCAGGCTTCCCAAGTGCATCCTCACCTGTCACGTGAACCGAGCGAATGAGATCTTCCACAACAGTTGATGCAATCGGATCAAGCCCCGCTGTTGGTTCATCATATAATAGCACCTACTCAGCAGTGCATGTAATTAAGATTACTGGTTAACCATGCAGTAAATACGTTCCAAAAGTAGTAACTATTTCCTACCAGCCCAAAAACATGAGAGAACCACTTTGACATCAGAAGTTTCAAAAAAATCTTAAACCGAAACGGCACGCTTTTTTGTCTAAAACAACAAAAAAGGAACATGCAAGCATGGTTACATAGGGTATCATGTTATATCACTGAGAAAGTAGAAGATGAACTCCAACAAACAGCATCACTTGCTATCAAATTATTCCATCGTTGACTCCCCTAACCCAATTCCTATCAGGAGACCATGAGCACCGCGGATGTCCAAATGCTGGTTTTTAAAGGACACTATCACCCATTCGTTTCCCTTAGCTCTGTTACCCATATTGCTTTAACAGCATGGTGCGGGCTAATCTCAAATGAAGGAACAAAAATTTTTGCAGATACTAATAAGAAAACATTTAAATAAAGGAAAAAAAAAACCAGGCCAACTCTCTCTCTCTCTCACAGTGTTAAAAAAAGTGAGCGCTTCCTCGCTTTAAGCGAGAAGCGAAGCGGAGCACCGTGTCTGTCGCTACCTGTACCAAAAGCGACTCAGGTACCTAAAAGTGGTCGCTTCTACCAAAAAAGCGAGAAGCGGGAAAAGCGGAAGAAGCGTCCGCTTCTTGAAATAAAAAGCCCAAACGTGTCTTTTTCAATTAAAAGACCCAAAATCAAGTGAGTCTCTATTTTAGTTATTCTTTGGCAGCAACTTAGGGTATTGAACTAGCCCTTTCTTCCTCAAAAAACCAACAATTTCTTCCTCACATGGAACAACAATTTGTTCAAGTAAACTAGGTTTCTTCTTCTTCTTCAACATTACAACAAGTCAACAGCTTTCAAGTTTCAACAGGTATGTTTTAATTATTATTCTTCTTCTTCTAATCTTCTTCTTCTTCTTTTTCTTTCTAAACGTCTAAAAAGCGCCGAAATGCTGGCGAATTTTTCCTGAAAATTTCTGCCAAACTGCTTATTTTGTGCTTTAATTGATGCTACTCTTTAGTTTTTTAATTCAAGTATTGAACATTTGCTTACAATTACATGTGTTGTCTATGCCGTATTTATTTTAATTTTTTTTTAAAAAATTCTGCTTCACTTCAAAAAAACGAGCGCTTCGCTTCTCGCTTCTTGCTTTTCGTGAAATGGGGGTTGTCGCTTTTCGTGAAATGACGGTTGTCGCTTTTCCTCACTTCACGCTATTTTTAACACTACTCTCTCAAAGAATTATTTCAGAAATACTAAAGCTTGGGAATACCAGAGAGAGATTTATCGGTACAAGTTACTGAAAGTTATTTTAAAAAAAAGGGAATTAACAAAAACACTTAGTTCTCGTTGTTTTTACTTTGTGAAGTAAAAGTTATTGTACTATCTTTCTAAAAAGCATATAGTTTTTTTTCGTAAACCAAGTAATCCTCGAGGCAAATGTCTCACAGTTCAAAACTCGGTGGATAAAGGGCCCACCCATCTACCCTTCTCCGGTTAAATACCAAGCGTTTTGTCCGTAGCAGGGTTTGAACTTTGAAATCGTAACATGCGCCTAACAACAACAACAACAACTACCCAGTATACTCCCACCAGGTGGGGGTCTGGGGAAGGTAATATGTAGACAGCCTTACCCCTACCCAAAAGGGCAGAGAGGCTGCTTCCAAGCGACCCTCAGCGCATAGGACAGAATGAGAAGCTGCATTGGAAAACAAAGATAAAGTTAGGAACCAAGACAAGACAAAACACAGTAACAAAACAAAGCATAAGTAATCCTGCAGAAATAACGTAAATGATTATGCAAACATAAGAAACATAAATACCGTCGCATGCGACAATAACAAGCGACAACTATCATATTACCAACCAAGAGGGGACCTACGCTAAAACACTAGTCATCTACGGGTAACCCTACTATCCCACACTCAACCCCGGGTGGGGCGAACGAAGGACTCTAAGAGCCCCTAGCCTGCAACCCTGATTCTAGACCTCCAGACTCCCCTATCAAGGGTCAAGTCCTCGGTAACCTGCATACTAGTCATGTCCTGCCTAATCACCTCTCCCCAATGCTTCCTAGGCCTCCCTCTACCCCGCCGACCACCAACAATCTCCAGCCGCTCGCCGACCACCAACATGCGCCTAACCCACACATTATTTGCAGCGCTCTCACCACTAGACCAATCCTGAACAATCTGAAAATCATATAGCTTTCACATAACATGCTCATGAATCCTCCACATTTTTTCTCCAATATCCTTATAAATGTCAGTAAACCATACCTCCCTTTGTTGCCAATACTCACATAATCTTTGGCTTCTCCATCTCATTCCCCTTCTTATTACTAACACATGTTCCTCAGTCTCTCCTCGCTCTTACCTGCCACAACTGTGTATGCATTAAGTGTCCTCCCACTTCATAATCTTGGTTTAGCTTACTCCCCGCACCTCCTTCGAAGTCCTTATGTTCGTTGTTAAAAGTCAGTCTTATAAACAGTTAATTTCAGCCAGTATATCATAAACCTAAATAAGGAAGTACAACTACAGAAAATATTTGATGGCTATGCAAATACTTTGTATACAACAATGTGAACTAATAATGCTGAACCATTTACCCCTCGCTCTTACCTTCCACAATTATGCACACATTACGTGTCCTCCCACTTCATATTCTTGGTTTGACTTTTACTCCTTAAAAGTTCCGTCCTATATAAATAGTTTTTTTTTCAGCTAACATATCATAAACCTGAAGGTAAAATACATAGTTTATCCCCTAATTTTGAGGTTAAATCTCTGTAACACACCTCGCCTTTCCACGGAAAAACTTTTATACCCGAACTTTTCGAAGTGCATATACTACAGACCTCTTTTTCTACGTGGCACAAGTGTGCTTAACAAGAAGAAGCAACGCGTTAAAGTCTAAAACTTTTGTCCCAATCCATATTTTAGTGCCACGTGTTAAAACTTTAAGACTTTTCCCTTTCTTTTAAAATTGTTTGGTCCTCATCGTCTACCCCTTAACGGGCTAGCCCCCTGCAACTCCACTTCCTCTAGTTTTATTTCCCAAACCATTTTCCCCCTTCGTTTTCTTCCTCATGCCAAAATAGTATTGACATAATTGTCTTTTTTTATTCACAACTCCGTGAAGAACTCAAAATTTATCATTTTACCAATATCCAGTTTTGCAATTTCTTGAAAGTATAGCTAATATTCTTGTTTCTTTTTACTGTTGAATTTCAAGCGCCATCATTGTCTTTAGAAGTTGTATTGGTACCAGATGGGATCTCAATTTCAAAAATATCATATTCTTTTGGAGGAATAGGAGGGTCAAATTGGGGGATTTTTCAGAATTATGCAGAAGTTTTCTCCGGCCCGACGCTCCTGACATGGACTTCAATGTAACCAGATCTCCTTCGGCGCCAATTTCATTGCTAAGTTTACTGTTGATTTTATTCTTCTTTTAGATTAAGAATTATTTGTTGAACAAGTGAAAAGGGACTGGTATTCGTGTGTTCTGTTTGAAAGTTGTGGTAATCATGGAAAGTAGGTGGTGGCAGCTATGGCAGTGGTGGTTATAAGTAGTGGCAGCCATGGGTTTTTAAATTTTTCAGAGGTATACTTGTAATTTTAAATATTTCTTTTTAGAGTTTAATGACACGTGTATTGGTACATGACATAGAATTGTCCAGAAAAAGTGGCCAAACACAAAAGAGGTATGTATTAGACACACTTTGAAAATGTTGAGTGTGCAAAGGGTTTTCTGTGGTGAAGAGGTGTGTCACTAGGGTTGACCTCAAGGTCGGGGGTAAACCATGTATCCTGCCTAAACCTAAATAAAGAAGTTGTTGAGTTGTCCCACATCGGAGGGATTTGAGGTCATTGGTCTCCTTATATAGCTTGGGCAATCCTCACCTCATAAGCTAGCTTTTGGGGTTGAGTTAGGCCCAAGGTCCATTCTTATCATGGTATCAGAGCCAGGCCCATCCCAATTATTGTTACCGATGTTGGGCCCCCATTTATGTTGTCCACGCTCCACAGATCTGGGCGTGAGGGGGGTGTTGAGTTGTCCCACATCGGAGGGATTTGAGGTCATTGGTCTCCTTATATGGCTTGGGCAATCCTCACCTCATAAGCTAGCTTTTGGGGTTGAGTTAGGCCCAAGGTCCATTCTTATCATGGTATCAGAGCCAGACCCATCCCAATTATTGTTACCGATGTTGGGCCCCCATTTATGTTGTCCATGCTCCACAGATCTGGGCGTGAGGGGGTGTTGAGTTGTCCCACATCGGAGGGATTTGAGGTCATTGGTCTCCTTATATGGCTTGGGCAATCCTCACCTCATAAGCTAGCTTTTGGGGTTGAGTTAGGCCCAAGGTCCATTCTTATCAGAAGTCCAACTACTTAAAATTATTTGACCGCTATGCACAAATGTTGTATGCATCGATGTGAACTAATAATGGTGAATCACTGATAGAAATTGCAATGCTCAATCATATAGATAAAGCTGAATTTGACTACACATTTCATAAAAAAAAGTTGATTCTGTTATAAAAGGGGGAGCCAATGGCCAGCCTAGAAGGCTCAATTCTTAAAGCTGTCAAGTTGATTCTTGTTACTCTAGTCTCTCATCAAGGATTTCAGTTTGAACCTTTTTCCATCTGTCATCATCTGGACATCGTTAACAAAAAAATCTTAACTTCGTAATTTAAGGAGGCTTGTTTCCATACTTGGCAGAGATAGAGTTCTGTCAAGACTAACATTCCATTGTCCAGTGCACCATGAAGTAAGAAGACAGGAATGATTTTACTTAATAGAAAAGAAAATAATAGAATTAAATAAGCATACCATCCCTGTGGTCTCTCTTGAAGTTTAAAATATTTAACAAAGGTTCCTTCTTCCATGTCCGTGTAACAAATTGGATATATTTGCTCCTCATGCATTAACCCACACTTTCGTATCTACAATTATTTTTTGCTTATTTATATAATCCCCCACCCCCCCCCCCCACCCCCCACCCCAAAAAAAAAAGAATTCAAGTTCTACAAACACTTTTACTACACCTCCAAAGAAAAACAAAACTGAAATGCTCGTCTTTTCTCGTAGTTTATTTTTTTTAGATTTCTGCAACCAGTAACGTTGCTGCAATGTGACAATAGGTCACGGGTTCGAGCTAGTAGGTTCAGCTATATGAATCCTTACTAACCATGTCGTTCAATTTAGACCAGTAGAGCTATGAAATCTATAATCCTAATGGCTAAGACACAAAATATTAATGATAGTTTGGCACTGCACAATTCAACAATAAGTTGTATCCATCAGTTTTGCAGGCATCCTTTTCTTTTGCTTGCAAATTACACATATATCATCTTCATGCCATAAAATTCATCAAGCCATTAAACTTGTCCAGAAGATTAGATACGGACTTATCTTTGCATTTCCATATTTGGACATCAAGTCCTTTTCTTAAACAATATCAAACAAAAAAAGTCCTCGGAGTAAAAGTGAAGTCACCTAAAATCAACAGTTCATAATAAATGCTCTCTTGATTACAGAGCTATAACGAGGTTCAAGGTGTTTCGTAAGAATGGAGTACCTCAAGTTCAAAACAATAACATCCCTCGATAATAGATTAAGCAGCTTTCTCTGTCACAAGTTGTCCATTTTTCCTTTTCTTAGGTCATTTTGACCAACATTAGGAGTGAAATTGGAAGTGGATACCTCCTACTTTTAAAAATAATTTACCAATTGAGGGAAGACATGAATGATACTATAAATTGACTCCCCAAAAGCAAAGAGGATTATAATTTGGGACAAAGGGACTAACATGTAGCATTCAGACCACAGAGTAACCAGCATGAAGAAAAGAAGTGAACCAGATTACAACTATCCATTTAGCGGAATTACAAACGCTAGCCAAAAAGAACTGATGATAATGTCATGAAGCACCTGGAACGTACCTCTGGCTCTACTACATCTTTCGTGGTGTCAAAAATTATAGAGCGAGCTAAAGCTACTCTTTTCTTCATACCACCAGACAATTCAGAAGGTAATCGGTCTTCAAATTCCTGCATAGACATAAAACTGAAAATTGGCATCTGTGAAACCAATCATAACTATTCATATGAAATACAATAACGACGAATCCTCTATTCTCTCTTCGATTCACTTTGCCTAGAAATCAAAACAGAAAACAGCAGAGGACATTTCAGTACAGTGTGTGTGAGAGAGGAGATCTTGAAATGATATTGCAAACAGTATTATCAAAAGCAAAAAGAGCAAAAAAGTTCTAAAGGTCTGTTGGGGCTTTAAGCGCAAAGCGCAAATAAAACGTGGGCTTTAATGAAGAAAGGCACAAATGGAGAAAAACTACAAATATATATGTTTAGTTCAAGACTAATATCTATAAGCATGATTACCAAATTTATTAACAAAGGAACTAAAGAAAATTTACAACAAAGTGCAATTGTTTAGACTCTCTTCTTTAGATTACGCTCATTGGTAAGGAAAAGTATGCCTTAGAGCCTTGATGCAAAGATTGAAGCGCCCACTAAGCGACGCGAATCGCTCAACATGTTTTGAGCCTCGCTTCAGGGCTTAAGCGCGCTTTAAGCGCGCCTTTGATAAAACTGATTGCAAACAGCAATTTTAAAGTTGGTAAAACCATTTTCATTGTCATAGTAAGTTGGGAACCTGTATGCATTTGTTTAATGCACTCATTATCTTTTTTAATAAGGAATTTAATGCATCATTTATAAATGTTTATCTTTGCCCTTACCTTCAACCCAACAGCAGCTAAAGTTTCAGTTACAAGCTGTGCAATTTGATCCTCTGGCATAGTTGAATTCTCATATCTAGAATTCCAAAGAGAACCAACAATCTCTAATCAGTATAGCCAAAAGAAAAACTTCTGATTCAGCAGAGCTGAGAAAATCTTTTCTTTTTTGTGGATAATTAGATAACTGAGAGTATCTTACAGCAAGAAACCAACATTTTCACGAACGGTTAAGGAATCAAAAAGTGCAGCACTCTGAAACACCTGTTAAGGGGATGGAAATGTTTATAAGATTATAAGAACATTCAAGAAGTACCACTACAGTCCATTTCAACGGACAACCAAAAAAGAGATTAGAACATATAACTTACTAAGCCAATCGTAAGCCCGGAAATTTCCTCATCACTCACTAATCCATTGCGCAATTTACCTCTAATTAAGACTTCTCCCTGCATTCAATAAAGTCTATTAGCAGAGACAATGGGATTTAGAATCATACTTTTACAAGTGGCACAGCTGTATTCTGAGATAAGAAAAACAATACACATACTTTATCAGGAGCAAGAAGGCCGGCCATTATCTTTAAGATTGTTGATTTCCCTGTGTCAGAAGGCCCAATTATTCCAACGGCCTCACCATGTCTGATCTGTAACAGAGGGTAAAGATGGTGATTAAAGGTTATCAGCACTTTCACAAACACAAAGAAAGAGAAGTCATGAATGTTTACCAATAACCCCGAAAGGAAATAAAACAATCATTTTTACTGTAGCCAGCCAACTTTCTTTCATTAAGTTGTTTCCTAACCTTTACCTTTTATTGATCTTTCAATCATAATCCATTTAAAAAAAAGGAAAATACTCCTAAATTGTAAGACCCACTCATACTGGATACAAGCAGTTTCTGAAGGAAGTAATGAAAGTTCACCTTGAAGCTCACACTTCTTAAGATATGCTTGTCGCCAAATGACTTGCACACATTTCTGCACTCAATGAGCACATCTGACTCATCCTCAGGCTCTCTCAACAAGCTCACATTCTCCAATTTAGCAGATTCCTGCTATTCAAACGAGACAAAGAAAACTCAGGGAAGATATAGTAAACTAGGCAGGATTCAAATGTTGTCAACGTCTGCCAAATGCAAAGAAACTCATATATGTTCTGATCAAAAGATTATATCCAGCAGACGTTTATCTGGAAAAACAACAAGTAGCTAATCCAAAGTTTACCTTCCCCCACAAAACCCCCACCGGAATCTTGTAATAGAAAGTGTCATCTAATGGGATTCCAATGGAAGCAACAAGCATTATGTTTGTATAAGTACCTAATTTTAAAGGGTATTCTGGAAGAGTTTCCAAAATCTGAAAACCAAAACTAAATGCTTTTTGAGTATTTTTTTAATGTCATTATGTTGTTGAATACATAATTAAGAAAAATAGAAGTGTGTTCTCTTTATCAGCTTATGCTTTTAGATGAGATGATCACACACTTTAATATGGTATCAAAGCAGCCAAAGGTCCTTGGTTTGAGTCAAACCACCCCACAATATCAAAAAGAATTTTCATGCGCTTGGCTCATAAAAAAGAATCAAGTCAGCATGTGTTGAAGACATAATTAAGTAAATAAAAGTGTGTTCTCTCTAACATTGTAATCATTTTAATCTTTCAGATGAGATGGTCACACACTTCAACATATGTCTTAGGCTTGACCACTAGGGCCGTTCTTAGATTGGCACCTCTCCAAAGTGCAATGGAGAACATCAGCATAGGTCATGGACCTTCTTGTCCAAGTAAGTAACGACGTTCTCTGTAATAGGACTCCTCTTCGGGCATGAATATTAACTTTTAGACACCCCATCGGAGGAGGTTTTAACTTGAGTATAACAAAAAGGATTATATTACAAACTTTTCTAACGACAAAAATCAACTCTTATAAATTTTTGAGCACCCTTGGCATACCCCGAGGCAACCAGTTATTGCAGAAATCTCTCACCTTTATTTGGAACTCTTTTTCTCCAAACCAACATAGAAGTCCACCAGTATTCCTCTTAACCCCACACTATTTAGGCCAAGTAAGTGTTATGCTTATGGAATCCAAAAGTTTTTACAGTCAATAGTGTTCTGGAGGAAAGCCAGCTGATCCACAGCAGGTTTCCCGCATAACAGGGGAATTCACAGGTTTCCTCACTGTGGTGTATGGTTTTAATGGGCTGGAACTGAGAAGATCCTTATGGACCAGCTTACAAGCACTGGCAGCAGGAATACAGGACCCATGGGTTGTTGCTGGGACTTCAATGCAGTACTATGTGACAAAGATAGACAATCTTGCAAGCCAGTCAGACTCCCTGAAACTCTAGAGTTTAACAAATGTATACAATTAGCTGCACTGACAGAATTGCCTTGGAGAGGGATATTTTACACATGAACAAACAAACAAACTGGTGTGGACAGAGTATGCAGTAAGCTAGATAGAGCCTTTGGCAACTATGAATGGATGATCAAATGGAGTCAGGTGGTTACTGATTATGAATTACCCCTAATCACAGACCATAACCCCATGGTATTGACACTGTCTTCAACTTCCTAGCATGGAAAGAAGAAATTCAAATACTTTAATGTCTGGGCTGAGCATGAGACCTTCCAACAGATTGTGTCAAGAGTGTAGCGGGATGGAAAGGCAGACACAATGAGAGCAATATGGGATAAACTCAAAGCATTGAAGAACCCTTTGAAGGCCCTGAATAGTAAAGAATTCAAGACAATTTCACAGAGAATTCAACAGTGTCGACAGGATCTGGAGACAGTGCAAGCCCAGATGCATCAAGCATACACTGATGACCTACAACAGAAGGAGAAGGAGCTGGTCCTAAACTTGGAAAAATGGTCACTTATTGAGGATAGTGTTCTGCAACAGAAGTCAAGAGCAAAATGGATACAACTTGGGGACTCCAACACCAAGTATTTCACTGCAGTAATGAAGGAAATAAGCCAACACAATCAGATTACTGAACTTACCAATACAGTGGGCATCAAACTTACTACAGCTGAAGAGATCAAAGAGGAAGTCATGGGGTTCTACAAGGCACTGATGGGCACATCTGCAACAAATCTGCCTGCTATAAACTAAATGTATATGTTGAATGGGCCAAAGCTGACACAGCAACAGAGACAGGACCTATGTGCAATAGTTACTCATAAAGAAATAGCTGAGAGTCTTAAGGCTATTGGAGATGACAAAGCACCTGGGATTGATAGTTATAATGCTGTCTTCTTCAAAAAGAGCTGGGGTATCATTGGTAACCAAGTCACCACTGCCATTAAACAGTTTTTCACAGCAACTAGGATGTACAAACCAATAAACTATGCAACTATCACCCTCATCCCTAAACTGTCAAAACCATCTACAGTCAAAGAGTATAGGCCTATTGCCTGCTATTCTGTTCTATACAAAATCATCTCAAAAATACTGGCTAATAGGCTTCAGAAGGTAATGGCAAGTATTATCAGTGAAGCTCAGGCAGGATTCATCCCAGGAAGAAAGATCCAGGACAACATCATCCTAGCTCATGAGCTTGTCAAAATCTATACTAGGCAACATGTATCTCCCAGATGCATGATAAAAATAGACCTCCAGAAAGCGTATGACTCAATTGAATGGGTATTTCTGCAGCAAGTTATGGAGGAGATTGGCTTCCCCAGCATCTTCACAAAATGGATCATGGAATGTATCTCAATAGTGAGTTTCTCTGTGTTAGTTAATGGTGAACCTACTGTGCCCAGCACAGGATTGCGACAAGGGGACCCCATCTCCCCCTTCCTATTTGCCTTGGTCATGGAGTATTTAAGCAGATCCTGTACTTCACTAAAGGATGACCCAGCCTACCAATTCCACCCCAGATGCAAAAAACTGGCCATTACACATATGTGCTTTGCTGATGATTTGCTACTGTTTGCCAAAGGAGACCTTAACTCAGTCAAGGCTCTGTCCAAATGATTCTCACAGTTCTCTGCAGCTTCAAGACTGCAGGCCAACCTGAGCAAGAGCTCTGTCTATTTTGGAGGAGTACCACTGCCTATACAGCAACAGATCCTTGACCACATGGGCTATGAACAAGGCCAATTGCCTTTCAAATATCTTGGAGTTCCACTGTCCACCAAGAAAATCACACTGCTGCAATGGCAACCGTTAGTGGACAGAATCACTGCCAAGATCACATCCTGGACTGCCAGGACACTGTCATACTCTGGGAGGATACAACTGGTGCAATCTGTTATCTTTGGAGTCCAAGCTTACTGGGCAAAACTGTTTATATTGCCTATGAAAGAACTCAAAATGATTGAAGGCATCTCTAGGAGTTTCATTTGGTCCGGGATGAACACGGTAACTAAGAAAGCATACATCTGTTGGGACAAAATGTGTACCCCAAAATCAGTTGGTGGGATGAACCTAACTAACCTAAAGCTCTGGAACAAAGCTGCCATTGCAAAGACCTGCCGGGACCTAGCTCATAAAAAGGACAAGCTGTGGATTAGGTGGATCACTGTATATTACATCAAAGACAGACCAATAGAATCCATTCCAATTCCTGCTCAAGCAGGCTGGATGGTGAGAAAGATCATCCAATCCAGAGATATTCTACAAAGGATCCAGAATTGGAAGGAACAGAAGTGTTCGACTAGACAGTTGTACCAGTCACAGATGCAAGCAGTGCCGAGAGTCCCATGGAAGAATTTAATCATACAGAACCAAGCTAGGCCAAAAGCAATTTTCAACCTATGGCTATTCCTACAGGATAGATTCCCAACAAAGGACAGACTACACAGCTGGGGAATGAGTATTGATCAACAATGCACCTTGTGCCAAACCCACCCGGAAACAAGAGATCACTTGTTAATGAACTGCCCTGTCACTTGGACTTATGGGAAAGAACAATGAACTGGTTGCAGTAAACCTACCCACCCAATTCTAATTGGAACCAGAAAATGCAGTGGTTTATTAGCAAAGCCAAAGGTCGAACAGTTCGAGCTGCCACTTTCAAAATGGTTACAGCTGAATTTGCATATGCTATCTGGCTCGAAAGGAATGTAAGAGTCTTCAACAAAATATTCCGATGTAATACTGCCCTACTAAGAGACATAGTGTATAATTGTAATGTTAGAGGTACCCCACGAATTAGACAAATATTACAACACCTTCGCATATAGTAGTGTTAGATAGTTAGGATAGTAGATATAGTCTCTATGTTAGCTCCTAGACAGTCAGCTGGGTTGAAGCTCGACTGTGGTTTTGTAAAGCTACTTCATTGGTGATTAATGAAAAACCTTAATCACCCAAAAAAAAGAAAGTGTTATGCTTACTCATTGTTCACGTCTCAGCCTTCTACTCTTCGTCTTCTGCCTTTGTTCTCCTCCCCCCCCTTTCCTACAAAAATCCACTCTATCTCTCTCTTTCAGACTGATCTTGTTTTGGTGTTTAACTTTTTAAAGAACTTGTATAGACCTAAAAGATGAGTTTAGGACAATATGATCTCACCAACACTTTATCCATATGAATGCTTCTTGTGGAAAATACTTTACTAAGGAAAGTTCATTTCTACACAAATTTTTTATGTTTTTTTGTCCGTGAAGATGAACAGAATATGATATTTCCGATTTCTGTTTAAAGTAATACAGGTGATGTTTCCGATAGTATTAGTAATATTCTTATTCTTATATTTTCTAGAGCTTTGTTACTATACATTGTGTCATTCTTATCAGTAGTATTAGTCTATTCTTGCATTTCTTATCTCTACATCTTTATTGTTACATGTTTCCTTGTTTATCTTCTTGTTGTTATTGTTCCTTTTGCCGAGGGTCTTATTGGAAACAACCTCTCTACCTTCACAAGGTAGGGGTAAGGTCTGCATACACATTACCCTCCCCAAACCCCCTTGTTAAAATTAGACTGGGTTTTTTGTTATTGTTGTATTACATCCGGCATGAAAGTCGTCTTTCTGGATTTGATTGAAAGAAATTTTCCCATGGTAATGCTGGGAATATCTCGCCAATCAAGATCTTTCTTTTCTTTCTTTTACTGAGGTGGTATGCGACGGATACTTGCTATCTCCCACCAACACAGGTACCGAACAACTCTGCCTACCAAGGCTTACACAAATGTGAAGAAATCACTTAGTTTGTTTGCTTCTACTGGGATTTAAACCTAAAAACTCATATTTTTCCTCCAACTTTATCAACCACTAGTAAGGCTGTACCATGTAACGGTTCCGGCGGTTCCGCGGTTCCGCGGTTCCGGCGGTTCCAAACGGTTCCCGTTAAAAAAAAAAAAATTTAATAATTTTCAAACGGTTCACGGTTCCAAACGGTTCTAAACGGTTCCAAACGGTTCTAAACTTTAATTTAACCCCAAACTTTATATAATTACACTTTTTCCCAATTCTCAACTATAAATACCCCTCACTCTTTCATTTTTATTCACCAATTCATCAATATCTCTTAATCTCTCTCAATCTCTCTCTCAATCTTTGCAGTGCAAATGCTTAAATTATTTTTGCAAATTCGTGAAAAATTGTGAAGTTGTTGAATTGAAGTTGTTCGTCAATCCGGTAAACTCGTTTCAACTCTTACGTGCTAATTATTATGGCATTATCTCAATGGGGTGGTTCAAATAAGGCAGGATTTAAAGTAGTGCCTTCAAACACTAAGAAGTCCGTTCATCTTAATGGTGTGTTCAACATTGTATCGTACGACATAGTCCCTAAGCTTCAAGATCTACTTATGGCATCAACTTTTAAGGTAAGTCCAGTACATTATCTAAAGGATCTGACATCTGCTATAATTCAATTCTCTAATACCTGAACAATTTGAATCCTTAATAACTTATTGTTAAAAGACCTTTTTTGTTATCTGGATTTTATTGCATTATTATTGTAAGGGCTTTGTCTGAGAAATCAATGGAGGCACACAGGACAGGGAAGAAGCATATGTCTCGGACAGGGAAGAAGCATATGGCTCGGCTCAAGGAACTCCAAAAGATGTCGAAAAAACTGAAGTGACCGATGATGTGGGTGCAACTATCAATAGAATTAACCCCAAGGAACAAGAAGAAGCGTTCACCACAGGGGATAACTCAGTTAAGTCATGTTCAGGGAATAAATATATTGTGTATAAATAGTGTATATGTTCAATAAAAATGCTCTTTCTGATATCCTTGAATATCTTTTGTCTCAATTGGGGGAAGGAAGACTAAGAAAGATATGCCATTTTGGTCAATAAATATGCTTTTTATCCTTGAATATATTTGTCTCAATATTTCTTTGTCTTTACTTCTATATCAATCCTTGAATATTTATATAACATATAATATATAACATACAACACATAATACTAACGACAACATTCTTTTATCAATATGTACTACTTATATAAAATTTATACTAATTACTAACTACTACACAATATACACTATTTATATACAATATATACTACTTTACTACAACATATACTACTTATATACAAAATATACACTACTTATACACAATATATACTAATTTCCAAACACAATATATGCTATACTAAGAACATAGTACACCATATAAAAATATATTCTACAATATACTAATCACTACTATACAAGATATTGATTTAAAAAAAAAAAAATTAAGCCGGAACCGCCTGGAACCGCCAGAACCGGAACCGGGCGGTTCCGGAACCGTATGGTAGCGGTTCCGGCTCCGGAACCGCCAGAACCGGAACCGCCAGAACCGCCAGAACCGCGGAACCGGAACCGCTAGAACCGGGAACCGCCAGAACCGGAACCGCAGACCCAAATAGACACAGAACCGGAACCAGATACAGCCTTAACCACTAGGCCATGCCCTTCTGTGCAAGCTGGATCGTTTTTCTCATACCAAATGGAGCCCAAAGAGATATGTGGACAAAGGTATAAGCAACATTGCAATAATAAGTGACCAAGTTCCTAAAAGCCATTATGGAAACATTAGGATGCAAATATCAAAGATAGACATTTTTATTTCGGCACTTCAACTTATTCTATATTATCTCAACCCTCGACCACCTTCCTAATAAAACCACAAAATCAACTGATTAAACAGAGTAATTGCAGTAACTACCTCAAGTTGACATGATTCTTGAAGCTCAGAGACATGCCACCAGTGCTCTCGCTATTCCGATTCATATGGCATTCTTTCCAGTTTAGGGTGTCCTAAAATGTGGTACATCAATCCATTTCTATACAACTTCCACAATCTCAAGAATCCAAAATCATTAAGCTATCAAATTTTAACATTGATGTGATGTTTTCCTACCAAACTAAATTATGAGCGATTATTTTCTTGTGCTATTTCCAACACAGCTCACAACTCCAAGTTAACATCCTAAACATCGTTTCTCGTCAAATAAAATGGAACAGATGAGATACTATAAACAGAACCCAAAGCAGAAACTGGATAATTGGAAGGCCCAAATCAAATGATTAGAATCTTACACTGAATCTTGAGGTGGAAAACCGATCAGAGTCAGCAATTTTGTAGTCCCGAGGAGGTGC
Source organism: Nicotiana benthamiana (assembly GCA_034376525.1). NCBI lineage: Eukaryota > Viridiplantae > Streptophyta > Magnoliopsida > Solanales > Solanaceae > Nicotiana > Nicotiana benthamiana. The sequence continues at coordinate 22,192,157 of CM067324.1, read as the reverse complement.
AACACAAGCACAAATAGTCTTCCTATACCACAGGGGACGCACCAAGAATGACTTTTCTAAATTACAAGAATTGGGTAAAAATGTATTCTTGTAGCTACACGACGACGACGAAGAAGAAGAAGAAGAAGCGGGGCCACTGCTGCTATTGCAAATGTTCACAATAGAAGGCGACGCAACCGAACCCGCAAAAGAAACCGTTGGACCAAAACCCAGTTCGGAGAATTTAAGATGGGAAATTCTGGCGATGACCCAGATGGAATTTGGACTAAAAAAATGTAATTTGATCGAATTTAAAGGAGGAATTTGCAAAAGTGTGGAGAAATGATAATTGGTTAAGTCAAAGAAAAGAATGTTTTGAGGCTTGAGCAGTATTAAAGAAGAGTGGTGGGAAGAAGAGGGCGGAGAGTAAGGGGAGTCTCTAATGTTTGTTGCTTCCTTTCCTTGTATTGTGTATTGTATGCGTATATACATAGTGGCTTATTCTTTTCCCTCAATCACCCACCGCTTGCGTTTCTTTTTGTCTGAAAATTTAAAAATGATCTTGTCTGATAGTCGCATTCTTTTTTCGATTTTTTTCTTAAAAGAAATTAAATTAAATAAATCGGGTTTTTAAATATTAGAACCAAACTAAATTAATTAAGTCATTTTTGTCAATTTAGTTTATGTCGTTTTTTGATTTTTTTAATTATTTGTTGATTTTTTCTTAAATATAAGACATACACTATCAAATAAGGCTGTATCCGGTTCTGGGTCTATTTGGGTCTGCGGTTCCGGTTCTGGCAGTTCTGGCGGTTCCGGTTCTGGCGGTTCTGAAGGTGGAACCGGCCCGTGACGGTTCCGGGTATCATCCGGTTCCGGTTCTGGCGGTTCCGGCGGTTCCCGGCGGTTCTGAAATTTTTTTTTTAAAATCAATATCTTGTATAGTAGTCATTAGTATATTGTAGAATATATTTTATATGATGTACTATGTTATTAGTATAGTATATATTGTATTTGGTAATTAGTATATATTGTGTATAAGTAGTGTATATTATGTATATAAGTAGTATATATTGTATTTAAGTAGTATATATTGTATATAAGTAGTGTATATTGTGTTGTAGTTAGTAATTAGTATAAATTGTGTATAAGTAGTATATATTGATAAAAAAATGTTGTCATTAGTATATTGTGTTGTATGTTATATATTGTATGTTATATAAATATTCAAGGATTGATATAGAAGTAAAGACAAAGAAATATTGAGACAAAAGATATTCACGGATATGATAAAGAGCATATTTATTAACCAAAATGGCATATCTTTCTTAGTCTTCCTTCCCCCAATGGAATGAGCACAACATGGTACTAATACCACCATTAAAAGGAAAAAACTAAAAGAAGACATGCTAATGTACAAGTTACATCATAATTTATGCATTATTTCTAACAAATCTCATAAAACCTTCAAGGTTTGGAGGTGCTTGTGTTGGCGGTGGTGGAAATGAAGCTTGTTCATCACCACTTCCGGGTGAAGTTGCTTCTTGAGCAAGTTCTGCTATCATTTCTTCATACGCCTCATCTATTTCTGGTTGTGATTCTTCTAGGCCAAAGTTCCTTCTTTCTGCGCGGATCCAATCTCGAAAAAGCACTGATTTTTCCAAGTTGTCCCGCATCGACGCTCTGTGATCACCTATTTGTAGTCTTGCTTGACTAAAAGCGCTCTCCGATGCAACAGTTGACGCTTGAATCGACAGAACATCCCGAGCCATCCTTGCAAGAACGGAAAAATGCTTTTCCCTTGTCTTCCACCATTCCAAAAGGTCGAAAGAGCCGTCTGGATTCTCCTTCTCTAGTCCCTGTGACAATTAAACTTGAAGCTCATTTAGATGGGAAATTCATCTAAATTATCACCTTGAGTACCCCTGAACTCCGTACACGATTTAAGAGCTGTTAAGCCAGCAGCTCTTTTAGACGATTGTGATGTAGACGAAGTAGGGGTTGGAATATTAGGCCTAGCATGCTCTAACGCCTGTTTATAAGCATTATAAACAGTTTGAGCATTAACTTTAATTGATGCTTTCGCATCAGCTAGTGTAGCAATTTCTACTTCTAAAAGATCTAAAGATTGATAAATAGTAGAATACCAAAAGTGAGGACCTCCTAATTTCATAGTTGGATTTAACATAGCAGACACACCAAAAATAGGAGGGATTGGAAAAAAATATTTTTTAAACTTCTTTTTCATTTCAGTTATTGTAAGCTCATAAATGTCCCCTCCCTCGCTAAAATCAACAAACAAATTAGCAAGTGCGGCAATATAAACTAAACAGTTAGAAATAGTTGGATAATATTGGCCAGAAAAAGCATTTGTAGCCACATGAAAATGTTCTAAAAATCTAAAAGAATTTTAACGTTAGTCCAATCTTGTGTAGTTAGCATTTCATCATCTTTCTCACCACAATCCCGAGAATTATACATAGCATTAATTGGGTTTTTATATTCGTACGCTACTACTAAATTTTCGTACATGTAATTCCACATAGTCGGGCAAGGTATAGGAAGCTTTGTTTCTCTAAGGCCATATTCGTCACACTTTTTAAAATATTCTCTAAGTCTACTTCTACGGTTTGAATAAAATAGCCGATTAAGAGCCATTTTAACCTTTTCAATTTCTAAGTTTAATATTCTCATACCATCACCAACAATTAAATGAGGAATATGACAAATACATCTAACATGAAAAATATTAGTAAAAGCAGGATTAAGTGTTCTTGTTTGCATACCTATTGCACTAGTGTTGCTAGAAGCGTTATCCATAGAAATTGACATTATTTTATCACTAAAGCAAAAATATCTGCATACATCTGAAACAATGTTAGCTATAAACCTACCCGTGTGCTGTGAATTAATTATCCTATATGCAATTATGCGTTTTTGCATTGTCCAGTCTTCGTCTATCCAATGACTGGTTACGGTTAGATAATCACAATCATTATTACTTCAACCAATATCAGTTGTAATAGACATACGATTAGTTATATGGGTAAATAAATAGCGCAAGTATTGTTCATATTCATGCTTGTATTTATAAATATCGGCCTTAAGTGTTGCGCGAGGCCAACCTTTATACGTAGGATTAAATACTCTTCTAATATAATGAATCCATGCAGGATTAGAACAGTAATCATTTTCGCTAATTCTTCACTATCCTTATTTGGATAGTAATATAATATACCTCCGGTGACTGTTTATTCCTGGTTGAACTAGATTTGAACCAGTACTTGTGTTAACTGTAGAATCAGCACTTGTCCTCCGCTCTTGTTGCGCTTTCAATTGCAAATATCTAGATCTTATATGCTTAACTAAACTACCCGTGCTGCTACGATCTACAGTATACCTATGAACAAGTAATTTCCCACAAGATTTACACTTAGCCTTATTTTGTTCTCTTAGTTGAATAAAAAATTGCCAAACTAATAATGTTTCTGTACGTTTATGAGGTTGTCTACTAAAAGTGGAAGTTTGTACGGGTGGGTGTGCCAGTTCATCACCTAAGTTATGAGCAGGACTAGTAGGTGTATCATCTAAATCTCTGGAGCTTGGGTTTCATCATCATCATCATCCTCATTTCCCTCTAAGATAGGTGCATTAGGATAAAGAGCATTCACAATATCATCGTCTATTCTATCACCAACTGCTACATCATGTAGAAAATCAATATCGCTAAATTGAAAACAATGGTGATCACTATCAAGGATTCCGAAGGGTTCATTAGGATTTCTAGGTTGGCTACTACTTTCAACTTGCTTATCTTTTCTAGGTCGGGGAGCCGTGGGAGGGGTAGTATTTTGGCCACTACTTTCACTGGGTTTAGCTTTTCCTTTACCAAACATTTTTTTCAACGAAAATGCCATAATAATTATAATTAAGCAAACTAACAACACAAAAAAATACTATTAGCACGTAAGAATTGAAACGAGTTTACCGGATTGACGAACAACTTCTTGAAAATTGAAAATCGTTGAACTTGAACACTTTAAAACTTCAATTCAACAACTTCACAATTTTTCACGAATTTGCAACAATAAATTAAGCACTTGCACTAGAAAGATTGAAAGAGAGCTTGAGAGAGATTGAGAGATATTGATAAATTGGTGAATAAAAATAAAAGAATGAAGGGGTATTTATAATTGAGAAATGGAAAATAGTGTAATTATATAAAGTTTGGGGTTAAATTAAAGTTTGGGGGCCAAATGGATATTTTTTAAACTTCCAAACGGCTACTTTTTGCAAAGAGCCGTTTGGAAAATTTTTTTTTTTTGAAAAATGCCCGTTGGGAACCGGCAGAACCGTTTGGAACCGCCAGAACCGGTCCAGAACCACGAGCCGATTCCGGCTCTGGCGGGTCCGGTTCTGGCGGTTCCAACGGGTAGAACCGCCCTGCCACGGTTCCCTGAAATCGGTAGAACCGGAACCGCCGGAACCGGGCCTCCAGAACCGGCAGGGCCGCGGTTCTGGTCTGGTTCCAGTTCGGAACCGCGAAAATTACAGCCTTAATATCAAACATATATTCCGGAAACCATAATTTTAATGTAACACTATCAATCAATTGCCTTTTGAGAAATATATTATTTACCAAGACAAATTAATGATAATTGAATCAAATAGTGATGAATAATTTAAGGACTCAATTAAAAATATGTTATTTTTACTACAAAATGGATTCTTACACTAACAAAAGATAACTACCAATCAAACTAGAATGTAAAGGTAAAAAACTATATTAAAGTTCAAACTTTTAACATTTATTATAATTTTTTTGAAACTTTGTATAACAATATATATATATATATATATATATATATATATATATATATATATATATATATATATATATATATATATATATATATATATATATGTATATATATATATGTGTGTGTGTGTGTGTGTGTGTGTGTGTGTGTGTGTAATAATAAATTTGAAATAGCTACTCTTATGGTCGGTTTGGTTCGATTTTTTTATTAAAATCAAAACCAAACCAAATTTGATCGGATTTTAAAATTCAAAATCAAAACCAAACCAAACCATAAAATATTGCTTGTTTTTTGTTAGCTTGATTTGGTTTCGATTTAGTTCCATTTTTCGAATTTTTATATACACCCCTATTCTCCAACTTCCTTTCCTTTTTCTTTTCCTGAAGGCTTGATCCAGCGGAATATTCGTATTGTCAAAGTGGTGTGGTTTCGGTTTCTAGAGTTGTAACGTGTGATATGAACCATTACAACGTTAGTAGCCGGTCCATTTGCTCAATACTACTTTGCCGCTATCCTAATCGACAAAAATAATTTAGTTGTGGTAGTGTAAAACTAATCTAATAGCAGTCTACAACTCAGCCAAGAGTTCAAATTAAGTTCCATACCTATTGGTCAAAGGAGCAACTCAAGCACAAACAAGTTATTTCCTCCTCTTTTGGTAAATACATGGGCTTTCCCGTATTCCACAAGAGACCAATCAATAGTAGCTTTCAATTTATTATTGATAATATGTAATATAAGTAAGGCTGCTTTCTGGGTCGGGCCCAAGCCTAACGGGTCGGGCCTGGCAGTCCGAGCTTTAGGCAGGCCGTCGTGTGGGGTCCCAAGCCAAACAGTCCCGGTCTTCACGGTCTCAATGGGTAGAACCGATCCATGGTGGTCCTAAGCCCACATGGTCCCGGGCTAAATGGACCGAGTTCGTGAGCCTAAACGGACCTAACGGGCTTTTTTTCGTTCCAGGCTATTTTTTTTAAATTTTTTTTATCTAAGGCACTTTCTTGTAAATTATATCTATACTTGTATAAATTGCTTATATATAGCTATATAAATATATAACATATATACGCTATGTTATATATATATATATATATATATATATATATATATATATATATATATATATATATATATATATATATATATATATATATATACACACACTACATATATGTGCCAACCTACTCCTCAGTTATATCAGAGAACAATAGTGAAAATCTTGAGGTTTATAACTAAAAGGATACAAAAGAATTAATAATTCTTTTAGAACAATCCGACCTCAAATGGAAGGATAACCCATGGCAATTAATGGCCAGGTACTTTGATACATCGTCATACGCTACTCCTGCTTATAAATACAGGATGCATTATGAGATCATACTCTCAACGATAGAATCAGCTGAAATTCAGCACTTTTATCCAACAAATACAAGAAAAACTTATAGTTTGTTCGAAAATTATTATCAAGAGGGTAATACCTTCAGATTAATGGAGTCTTAGTACCCTCAAGGATCGAGAGTATACTCATTCTGATAAAAAAGTCTCAGTTAAATTTAATTATTGCGACTATGTTGAAAGTTTTAACAAAACTTTTCTTTATAAGAATCCTAATAGGAAGCACTCATGATTTATCAAACTTTGTTCTAATATGAACTATCAGCAACTTCCTAATTGATTCTTCAAATGTTGGAAATTATATGGTCCATCATTAGAAATACTTCCCCCTTTATTCAAAAGTTTATATACTCAATGGTAGACATATCTCCCAAAATTATTTCTTTACAAAAAGATAATATCTTTTATGATGGCATTGCATCTATGAATTTCTTCATAGAACTTTCAATCCCGTGGATAAAGAAATGGGATGTCCAAGTTGGTTATACCGACGAAGGGGTTCCTTGCCTTCACAGAATTTTTTATAATAAGTTTTGGACCAAATTACCAAAGTAAATTATTTGGTGAAGAATTGATTCAACAAATTTAGACTAAAATAGAAGACTATATTAAATTGGACAAAACCAATGTTGTAATGGAAAAATTAAGTCCATTTGAAATGGTCACTAAAAGACTTTAAATGAAGAAAGGTGCAGTCTCTAAAAGAGAAACTATTGCATCATATTTTGAAGAAATTAAAAAGGATTTGGCAAAGAATTTTGGAAAAGCAATCGGAGATGATATATCAATGACCTCCAGAGGAAACACTTCTGATGAAGAAGACTGTGCAGCAGGTGAAGCTCAAATCAGCCCAAGCACGGAATTAATATTGATAAAATAGAAGACTTCCTTGCAAGATTGAAAGAAAATGCAGAAGAATCCTCTGCGAAGAAAGATGACAAAGGGAAGGGAAAAAGTTAAGACATGAATACCCCATAACATAAATTATTGGGGGTAATGCAAACAACTTTAATAAAGTCACTGGTCCCTCCATTATTGAAGGGCATCCACTTTTATAAAGTGGTTTGTCCAAATGTAAATTATGTAGAATCTTTTCTTTATCTTGTCGGCCACATTTATAATTATTTTGTCGGCCATCATACTATTTTAGTTTGGTTTGGTTGTTATCTGATCCATTATATAAGGATCATTTGAGATTACGAAAAGGAGGCATCAACCAACGCTCGGAATATCTCTCTAGCCTTCTCTATCCTTGTAAAAATCCCCTTTGTAATTTTGTAGTATCTTGAATTCAGAAATAAAAATCAAAAAAGTCACTTGACCACAAACAGCCGGTCTCTGGTACTGTTTACTCTCTCCCTCTCTTTACCATTTTTAAAGTACTGTTAGCCTAAATGATAGGCTAAACAGGTAAGTGTTAAGTTTAGTATTCAAAGGTTATTTACAAAGCATGCTTTGTTGCTCAAAATGAACTGTATCACCCCGATAAAGTGTTCGGCTAAGAACTATATAGACCTGGCAGTTACTAACCTTGACAGTAAATTTTGGTTAGGATATCCTAATCGGTGGTGCTCATGAACTCATTTAGGCAAGTGGCTGTCTTGAAGAGTTGTGAGAAGCATCGGGGTTTAAGATTTACCTAAATGTTGGTAATATGTATCGAATAGAGTTCTTGTAATTCTTCCTGAACCTCATTCGGAAGCGATTCGGTCCTAGTTTGGTATTAGAGCCATGTTAGTAAAAAACCTGAGAAACTAAGTTTAACACTATTCATCTAATGAATATGATTAGGAATAAAACTACTGTTTAAAATAGTAGGAAAGAAGAATATGAATTGCCACAACAATTAGATCTACTTATAAGTGGACTATACCATTAGTCAAACCTAAGGTAATATACCAGTTGGGAACCTTTGAAAAAATAGGTTTAAAACAAGTAGTTAAAACTACTGAAGAAACTATCATTGTAGATAGTGATCATGCTACATTCAGATTATTATCTGAAAGTGATTTATCCCCATATAGGGACTCGAATAGATTCATGCACATATGCTTAATACAAGTTTCCTTGAAGTCACTTACTTTAAGAGAATTACCTGAAAGTTTCATTGCAGCTCTCAGAGATGGCAGAAATCAGAATTGGAAAAAGTCCCTTATAGGGACTGTGCAAACCAGCTTGGCCTACGGCCCTGTTTATTTTAATGCTTATCCTAATTTCCAGATTTCTCTTAATGATGAGAATTTTTTAAATGCTTTAATACTAAGCATTAAATTACATGGTTATGATTATTTTCCTGGTACATAAGTTATATGTATCTATTATTGAATTTATTTCAAACCTTTATATGTTGGAAATAACGCTTTACGCTAGAGGGGGGGGGGGGTGAATAGCGTTTTAAAAATATTAAGCGTTTTAGTGCGGAATTTAAAAACTTTGCAGAAATTAAAACAAGTGCAGTAAAATAAACTTACACAATGATGTATCCTGGTTGGCCACAAACGTGGTTAGTCCAGTCCCCGAGAGACTCTCTCGAGATTTCCACTAAACTTGTCAAGCTTACGGGTGCTTAACAAACCGTTACAGCTGAGGACACAAGCCTCACCTAGGTGCTCGGGGATCACAATCCCAAAGACTTCAATTGCTCGGGGATACCAATCCCAAAGACTTCAATTTCTCGGGGATAACAATCCCAAAGACTTCAATTGCTCGGGGATAACAATCCCAAAGACTTCAACTGCTCGGGGATAACAATCCCAAAGACTTCAACTGCTCGGGGATAACAATCCCAAAGACTTCAACTGCTCGGGGATAACAATCCCAAAGACTTCAACTGCTCGGGGATAACAATCCCAAAGACTTCAACTGCTCGGGGATAACAATCCCAAAGACTTCAACTGAGGAATCACAAGTTCCTCAACAAATGAGAATCGCAATTCTCTTACAAACACAAAACAAACTCACTTTACAAAGTACTCCTCAATGAGTAGATATGAGTAGAAATAGTACGCTCAAGATCACAACAACTTAGCTCAATAGAATGGCTCTTCAAAAAGCTTTATGGATGAATAAAAATGATGATCAATGTAAGAAAGCTTTTAGCAATGAAAATACTTAAATTGTATATGTTGTTATTGTGAAAACACTGAGTTAAGCCTGTATTTATAGGTGAAAAACTCAGTCTTACCGTTGTCTAATTGCCAATTAAGGATTGCTGAAATTACTCAGTGACAATCGATTGTCAAGACTAAACAATCGATTGTTTGCCTATCAGATCAAAAATTCAATCCCAGATTTTACGTCAACAATCGATTACTTCAAATCAATAATCGATTATTTATAACGTTAAAAAATCCTTTCCAATTTTTGGCATAAAACATCGATTATCAGGAAATCAACAATCGATTATTTTAACAACGTTCAGAAAATCTTTTCCAGATTTTACGCAAAACATCGATTGTTAAATATCAACAATCGATTACCTGAAGGTAATTTGAAAATGTATGACAACGGTTAGTTCCAACAATCGATTATCAAATAGAACAATCGATTATAAATTAATTTCAAAACTTACTGTCTCATATATAATCGATTATCAAAAGCCATAATCGATTATTAATTAATTTCAAAACTTTCTGTCTCATATATAATCGATTATCAAAAGCCACAATCGATTATTAATTTATTTAAAAACACTGGGAGACATTTTTCTCATTCTAATCGATTACCATTAGTTCATAATCGATTTTTCTGAGTTTTGAAAGCTTTGCCTCAGTTAACAATCGATTATCAAAAGTACACAATCGATTGTTATGCAGTTTGCAAAAACCTGATGTTAACTGACTTACTCACAATCGATTATCATTAATTCACAATCGATTGTCATGCAGTCTTGGCTTAGAGATACTCGATTATCATAAGTACATAATCGATTATCTTAGCCCAGATTTTTGAGGCATGTTTGAAAAACATTTTAACAAATATAAATATGCATAGTTTAAAATCATTTGACACTTAAGTTAGATATGCATGATTTTGGAAAAATAATTTTAGTAGAGAAGCCATGTTATGAGCCAAGATTGAGGAATCAAGATCACAATTAATATTGACTCAATTATAACATTTCTAAACTTTGTCTTGAGCTTCTTGTAATGCATCCATTTTGTGCTTGTCCTTGAGCACTGCTATATATCGCTTATTGCTTTGTTTGACATTCATCAAAACCTACAAAAGAACACATGTTTAGTATATTGCATTTGAAACGTGTTTCCAACAATTTCCCCCTTTTTGATAATGGCAAACATAAGCGGGATATATGCAATAATTATTTTGATAATCCAAGACAAGAGTAAAGTATGCAATTTGATGTTCCCCCTCAATTCATGTTCCCCCTCACTTTAAGCATGAATGAAGTTGAGAGTGATATAGCATACTTCTTGATATCCCGTTTCTTCCCCCTTTTGCCATTAGCAAAAATTTACACAAGGGAAGTGTGAAATAAACACACGTTTATTTATTGGAAAATTAAGATAACATTACAAGGGTGAAACCAAACATAACTAACCAATCAAGAACAAACAGACCAAAAACAACAATTTCTCATAACAACAACAATTTCATCATTCATCACCCCCATCCCCTTCATCATCATTGGTAGGCGCTTGATATGGCACCATCTGAGCATAGGCATAATGCACGTGATCAAAGTAACCATGGACCTCACGGGTTAGTTGAGTAATTTGGTCAGAAATGGTCCGGAGGGTATGCTCCTGAGGAGGATGAGCACGACGGGCTTGTCGATTTTGAGGAGGAGCGGGAGCATGATCACCCTCATGATGAAAGGAAGACTCCGAAATTTCCCAGATTTTGGTGCTCTTTTTGAGAGGACCATTAGCAATATTGACTCCGGAAGCTTCAAGAAATTTCATTATTAAGAGGGCATAGGGGAGAGGTATGTCATCTCTGGTGGCATTGAACATATGAGATAGAATAAGCTTGCACCAATTTATTTTAACATCGGTGACAATGGCATGAAGAAATTTGGCATCCTCTTGGGAAATGGTGGTGTGATTGAGTTTACGGGGTTTGAGAACACGAGTGATGAAATAGAGAATGAAACGATAATTCGGGTCCATACCCTTTATGGTGGGACGACGGGAAGAGGACTCATCATAGGCTACTCCGGCTTGGCGGAAGAGATTAGCTTCATCAATCATGACCCCGGCATCATTTATGTACTGGTAGATGTCTTCACCATCATGCGGAATGCCGGCAATGAGGTGGAGGTTATCTTCAGAAATTAGAATGGGAATGCCGTTAACATTGGTAACAAGTTCACCCTCATCATCTTTGTGAAGGTTGGAGTAAAAAGCTTCAACCAAAGAAATGTTGTAGTAGGGGTGAGTAAGGAGTAGGAAATTGAAAAGGTTGCACTCTCTTAGCATATTTGCGGCTGGAATGAATGGTGCAACAAGAGCGTTTGTTGAAAAGCGAGGAGGGAGAATAAGGCGTTTCTCAAATTTGGTTAAGAAATGGGTGAGCTCTTCATTGGATTCAAAGAATAGAACCGATCCATCTTGATATGGATGGCGAGAAGAAGAAGCACCTTGTTTGGAACGAGCACGTTTTGAGTTGCGGCTTGACATTTTTTTTTTTTTTGAAAGGATGTGCTAGGATTTTTCAAAGAAAACAAGAGAATTTGATGCTTGGGAGGCTTGAGTGAGTATACAAGAGCATATGTGCAGCCTATATATAGAGAAGGAATGAATCTTACATTTATTGGAAATGATTTGAAGAGATTTGAAGTCTGAAACGGTAAAAATAAATTCACTGACCGTTCAACAATCGATTGTTTGAATGGAATAATCGATTGTCATTAATGAAAATGATCTGACACATCGATTACACGCCAGAACGGTAAGAAAATTTGAAAAAGATAGTCGATTGTCAAACTTGGTAATCGATTGTTTTTCATATTTATGACCTGTCAGGAATCGATTATGGAGCCAAAACGGTAACATAAGTTTAAAACAGATAATCGATTGTCAATATATAGCAATCGATTGTTTCACTCACAGAGAGTTTGAATTTTGGCAAATAATCGATTGGCAGAACAAATAATCGATTGTTTGGAAGGGGGATGCTGAAATGATGAGACTTAATTCTATCAGGCAATGTAAACATTTAACAAGATTTCATGGCAAAAAAATTGAATCAACAAATAATCGATTATTGATACTGATAATCGATTGTAAGCATAAATAATCGATTATGATCGATTTTTTTTTCTTGTATCAAGATAATTCATACTTTCCTCTTACCTTTTGGGGGATGCCTGCAAAATAGAATTAAACATCTCCGACGCTCAGGTCAGTAATCTATAAATGAAATAATAACTTTGAAACTCGTGTAGTCAGGTGAAAAAAAATGAACTCTTAAGAATTTTGTCCTAGGATGTTCTTAAGAGGGTTTAGGGTACTTACCTTCCCTTCGACTTTGCCAATTACCTGATTTTGAACATCCTCCGTTCGTTTTGGTCTTTTGGCTCATTCTCCAATTTACGAAGCTTTTTCCACAATTTTGCCTTTTGAATTTTTCGAAAATACTTCCGATTTAAAAAAACATAAGTCGACTTTTCCGTCTCTTCCTCCTTCTTTGTGCTTTAATTGAAGGAATTTTGAATTCGTCTCTCGTCAAGTGTTTGGAGCATCCACTACACTTGATTCCTTCAAGCACACCTGCAAAACAAATCAATGCTCTTTTGGTACCCATGCCATTTTGGGTCCTTGAGGGTTATGCATACTATAATGATATGTTTGAGTAGCATGTCTATGTCTAGTAAAGCATGCGGGAGCAATATGACCAATTCGTCTACAATAATGACATGTCACATTTGGATTATGCATGCGTCTAGGCTCATAGTAGCTAGAATAATGCACATTGTTTACTCTATTTTCATTTCTCCTAATTTGAACACCATAGTCATTTCTAGGTTGAACATTTCGGGATCTTCTAGCATGATCATTGTTGTGCCTAAAATATGCATCATGTCTATGGTGACGATTGCTAGGCGGAAGGTCATGTCTAGGTCTCCTAATATTTTGTCTAGCATGCATGTTTGTTTTAGGAAAGGCATTTTTGTTATTAATCCTAGGTTGAGCTCTAGGTGGTTGGGTTTTTGCATCAACCTCTTCTTCATTTATGAAGCCTATTCCATGCTTGGTTGATTTCAAGTTATCAAGCACCACATTCAAGTTTTTATGAGAGGATTTGAATTTATCTAGTGTGCCTTTTAATCTACCTACTTCATTCTTAAGGTCTACACAAGAAGCACAATTTTTTGTAGAACTCTCGGGCTTGTCAGAACTTCTTTTCCCATAAAACTTGTTTTGTTCTAGTAGCTTCTCATTTTCCAAAGCCAATTTTTCTAATTCTTTTTCTTTTAATGAAAACTCTTTTTGAAAATCTTGTTCTTTTAGAGAAGCATTTTCTCTTAAACTAGTGACGGTTTTTGTAACTTTGAGAAATTCAGCATACAATTCATCAAAGGCATTTCTCATGTCATCAAGAGTATAAAAATTTTGAGAAGAGATTTGACTTACCTCACTTTGATTTTCTTCCTGTGCCATGAGGCAGAGATTTGCCGCTTCTTCGTTTTCTTCTTCACTGGATTCGTCTACGGAATCTCCTCCCCAAGATATGTATGCTCGTTGCTTCTTGAAGGGTTTCTTCTCCTTTTTAAGATTTGGGCAGTTTGTTTTGATATGCCCTGTTTCACCACATTCATAACATTTAACTTGCTCACCTTGCTTTTTCCCTTTGCGGTCATATTCTTTTCGCATGAATTTTTGGAACTTTTTGATGATGAGTCCAAATTCGCTATCTCCATCCTCTTCAATTGGTGATTGACTTGTGCTCGCCTTTAGAGCAATCTTTTGCCTTCTTTGTTCGTCAACAACAGGGTTAAGAATAGTGGATTCATAAGTCTTAAGATTACCTCTAAGAGCGTCTATGGTGACGTTCGTGATTCCAATTGACTCTTGAATCGCATCGGCCTTTGATCGCCATGCCGGTGTTAGGCTCCTAAGAATTTTTCGAACTAGTTCTTTGTCTGTGAACGTCTTCTTGAGTGCGTGGAGATCATTCACTATTGATGAGAACCGCTCAAACATCTCGTCTACCTTTTCGCCTTCCTTCATATGGAACAATTCGTAAGCATGAGTTAAAAAATCAATTTTAGCTTCTCTTACCTGGTCAGTCCCTTCGTAAGTGACCTCAAGCTTGTCCCACATTTCTTTCGCTGTTTTGCAGCAGGAGATTTTCCTGTAATCATTAGCATTAACAGCACAGAGTAATAAATTAATAGCTTTAAAATTATTTTGGACCATTCGATTATCCTCGGCGTTGAATTCCTCTTCTGTTTTTGGCACCCATATTCCTTCCACCTGTTTGACAGGAACCTCATTTCCTTTGGTGTACACCTTCCACAAGTAAGGGCTGTTTGATCTGACGAATATCTACATCCTTTCTTTCCAATATGAATAATTAGTCCCGTTGAACAAAGGAGGTCTTGTGGGGCACTGTCCTTCATCAATACCTGCAAAAGAGTCTAGAGTAGAAGCCATGGAAAGATTCTCTCAAACGGTTAAGTCTTTCAGAGAGTATGGCTCTGATACCAATTGTTGGAAATAACGCTTTACGCTAGAGGGGGGGGGGGTGAATAGCGTTTTAAAAATATTAAGCGTTTTAGTGCGGAATTTAAAAACTTTGCAGAAATTAAAACAAGTGCAGTAAAATAAACTTACACAATGATGTATCCTGGTTGGCCACAAACGTGGTTAGTCCAGTCCCCGAGAGACTCTCTCGAGATTTCCACTAAACTTGTCAAGCTTACGGGTGCTTAACAAACCGTTACAGCTGAGGACACAAGCCTCACCTAGGTGCTCGGGGATCACAATCCCAAAGACTTCAATTGCTCGGGGATACCAATCCCAAAGACTTCAATTGCTCGGGGATAACAATCCCAAAGACTTCAATTGCTCGGGGATAACAATCCCAAAGACTTCAATTGCTCGGGGATAACAATCCCAAAGACTTCAACTGCTCGGGGATAACAATCCCAAAGACTTCAACTGCTCGGGGATAACAATCCCAAAGACTTCAACTGCTCGGGGATAACAATCCCAAAGACTTCAACTGCTCGGGGATAACAATCCCAAAGACTTCAACTGAGGAATCACAAGTTCCTCAACAAATGAGAATCGCAATTCTCTTACAAACACAAAACAAACTCACTTTACAAAGTACTCCTCAATGAGTAGATATGAGTAGAAATAGTACGCTCAAGATCACAACAACTTAGCTCAATAGAATGGCTCTTCAAAAAGCTTTATGGATGAATAAAAATGATGATCAATGTAAGAAAGCTTTTAGCAATGAAAATACTTAAATTGTATATGTTGTTATTGTGAAAACACTGAGTTAAGCCTGTATTTATAGGTGAAAAACTCAGTCTTACCGTTGTCTAATTGCCAATTAAGGATTGCTGAAATTACTCAGTGACAATCGATTGTCAAGACTAAACAATCGATTGTTTGCCTATCAGATCAAAAATTCAATCCCAGATTTTACGTCAACAATCGATTACTTCAAATCAATAATCGATTATTTATAACGTTAAAAAATCCTTTCCAATTTTTGGCATAAAACATCGATTATCAGGAAATCAACAATCGATTATTTTAACAACGTTCAGAAAATCTTTTCCAGATTTTACGCAAAACATCGATTGTTAAATATCAACAATCGATTACCTGAAGGTAATTTGAAAATGTATGACAACGGTTAGTTCCAACAATCGATTATCAAATAGAACAATCGATTATAAATTAATTTCAAAACTTACTGTCTCATATATAATCGATTATCAAAAGCCATAATCGATTATTAATTAATTTCAAAACTTTCTGTCTCATATATAATCGATTATCAAAAGCCACAATCGATTATTAATTTATTTAAAAACACTGGGAGACATTTTTCTCATTCTAATCGATTACCATTAGTTCATAATCGATTTTTCTGAGTTTTGAAAGCTTTGCCTCAGTTAACAATCGATTATCAAAAGTACACAATCGATTGTTATGCAGTTTGCAAAAACCTGATGTTAACTGACTTACTCACAATCGATTATCATTAATTCACAATCGATTGTCATGCAGTCTTGTCTTAGAGATACTCGATTATCATAAGTACATAATCGATTATCTTAGCCCAGATTTTTGAGGCATGTTTGAAAAACATTTTAACAAATATAAATATGCATAGTTTAAAATCATTTGACACTTAAGTTAGATATGCATGATTTTGGAAAAATAATTTTAGTAGAGAAGCCATGTTATGAGCCAAGATTGAGGAATCAAGATCACAATTAATATTGACTCAATTATAACATTTCTAAACTTTGTCTTGAGCTTCTTGTAATGCATCCATTTTGTGCTTGTCCTTGAGCACTGCTATATATCGCTTATTGCTTTGTTTGACATTCATCAAAACCTACAAAAGAACACACGTTTAGTATATTGCATTTGAAACGTGTTTCCAACATTATATACTTTGAATCCTATGTGAAAAGTTATGGATTTCAAAAATGAAACAATTCTTATAGAACTCAACTTTGAAAAATCCAAAGTAACCACTAGGAGACCTATTAAATGGGATGAAATTGATTTTCCTAGGGAATTGGTCATAGAGGAAGCAGTTGCCCCTCGAAACAATGGTAATACTGAGGTTACAGAAATAGAACAAATCTCAGATGGCACAATTAAGATTAGGTTCAATGAGCATATCCAAACTGATAATACCAGTTTATCATCTTGGCTAACTAGATCAAATTCCTCATATATCTGTCCAATTGATTATGTGGTAGACTTTCCATCCTGAGCTTCCACATCCCAAATTAGAGAAAATAATATGATTAATAATATCAGCATCAATAGTGATAATATAGTCAAGATTAATTCAGATCTTGAACCCACTGCATCCGAAATGGATTTTTCAAATGGTGTTATTGATGATTGAAAACCAAATAGATTTTAGTCCGGGTTCACAGGCAAGAAAAATGATTTTAGAAGAATTCTAAAACCCAGATGGGCTATTTTTAGAAAATGGTTTCATGAAAAGACTAGTGAATTAATACAATTTTTTTAGACATGCTTTTTATGAAGATATTAGCAAGAAAAATAATATTATTGCTTTTGTCCCTTGGTTTATGTCTAAACATGCTTACAACTATATTTCTGTGTTAGAGAGAGAATAAACTCACAAACGAAAATATTGTTAATTCTATTTTCCCACCCCAGCAATCTTTTCATATAGTGGAAAAAGACAAAATTATTTATTGTACTGCTTTTTTCAAAAATATTTGAAAATGATGTTGCTGCTATAACGGCCAAGAATTTGAATACTATGCTCACTCAAAATAATTATAGTAATATGTATGTTAATATTTTGGGTGAACAAGTTATTAAAATTCATGAAAAATTGGACAAGCTTATAGCTGAGGTTCAAAAGATTCAACAGAAGGATACTAAGGGTAAAGAGCAAATCGCTACTACAAGTATCCAACCACTCCTTGAGGTCAAAGACTTTAAATTAAAAGGTCTTGACGATTTAGAAGAACTTCTTAATAAGAAGTTTGGCGAATTTAGGGCTAAGTACCTTAACGCTAGAGCATAAACCTGATAAAGGGAAAAGTTTACAGGTAGAAGATGAGATTAATAAAATCTCTTAAAAATATGCTCGCAAACCTTACCAAAGAATGTTTTATTATCCTAGACCAACCCCTCAAGATGTCCTAAAAGAAGAACAGGACAATGACCACTACCATCAAGGATATAGTGGGTCAGATATCTATGAGCAGAATATAGATGGTCTTGCTGAAAGACAAATCTATACTACAGTACATAGAATGCTTATGTACAATAAAATATGAAAGTTAACAAAAATTCAGATAGCAATTGCAGAAATGATTATTGTCGGATTTACAGGTCAACTTAAAGGCTAGTGGGATAATTATCTTACTCATGACCAAAGGCATCAAATAATGAATGCCACTAAAACTGAAGAAGATAAGACTGTACAAAATATAGTCTATTCCTTAGTTGACCAGTAAATCCGGCAATAATCTTTGGACCATTAGAACAATGTTCCAGAACCTAAGGTGTCAAACCCTTACATCTTTCAGATGGTATAAAGATGTTTTTTTATCCAGAGTGATGGAATTACCAGAAAGTAATAGTACTCATTGGAAGTCCAAATTTATAGATGGACTCCCTCCCTTATTTGCTGAAAGGATTAGAAAGGTCTCATATGGTAAATTGATTAGTGTATGCACTCAGAAAGACTTAGCTTTATGTAATGAAATAAAGCTAAACCAACAAATTAAGAAACATCGTCTCACTAAGAGACAACAATTGGGTGAATTTTGTGAACAATTCGCTATAGATATGCCTTCTAATAGAAAGAAATCCCATAAGAAAAATGATTTCAAAAGAATTAAGCATTCTTTGAAAAAAGACATGAAAAACCCCAAAGAAAAAGGCTTTTTATAAAGATAAGAAGTGTTTTGTCAAATCAAAAAACCCTCAAGCATGCGACAAGTGTGGTCGTATTGGTCATTATGCAAAAAATTGCAAGGTCAAAGATAAAATTAAAGACCTTGATTTAGATGATGACATCAAAGAATCATTATGTAATTAAATTTTGGATTCTTCACCAGAAATATCTGACATAGATGAAAATAATTCATCAACAGATGAGGATTTATGAGTCCACCATGAGGAAGAATATATTTCATCCTCTGAAGATGAGCAAGAATCTTTGATAAAGGACAATACTCAAATCATCGTTGTAATACCAACGACGGTCTTTTTAATGTTTACTCTCACTTTTCAGGATTAAACATCAATGTCTTAACCAATAATAATATGGTTGAGTTATTAAGGCTATAAAAGATCCTGAATTAAGGTCCCAAAAAATTGATACACTTCCTACAAGTTCTGAAGAAGTAGGGACAGAGATGGGAGG
Organism: Nicotiana benthamiana; assembly: GCA_034376525.1. Lineage (NCBI taxonomy): Eukaryota > Viridiplantae > Streptophyta > Magnoliopsida > Solanales > Solanaceae > Nicotiana > Nicotiana benthamiana. Next base: position 22,172,883 of record CM067324.1, on the reverse strand, counting down.
GATTCCATCTCAAAAGGGACCATACACCATATCTGAAATAAGAAGGATGGTGAAAAACAAATCTCAGCCTGAAAGGATGGCTAATTTCCAAGATTTAAGTACAAAGATAAATTATCCCAAGAAAGAAATCTCGGAATTGAAGGCTTCTAATATAGCCTTAGACGAGAGAATTTTCAAATCAGAAAATTTTAATAAAGATATCAGTGTTAAAATTACTGATAATGTTGCAAGCTCTTCAGAAGAAAATACTGCTCATACTTTATTAGCAGCTATGGACTTTTCTGAAGATGAATTTTGCATAAACTTCAGTATTTTACCACTCAAAAGTTTTTAATAAAAATAACGTTTTTACTCGATTACAATTTCAAAAAAGAATTTGTTGCCTTATTTGACAGCGGCGCAGATTTAATTTGCATAAAAGAAGGAGTAATACCCTCTAGATATTTTTATAAAACTACCCATCGGCTAAGAAATGCTAGTGGTGGTCCAATGGGTATTTCTTATAAGTTACCAAAGGCTTATATTTGCCAGCAGAATGTTTGTATACCTGAAAGCTTTGTTTTAGTAAAAGATATTGATAAAGAAGTTATACTTGGTGTCACATTCTTTCATAAATTGATGCCTTTTTCGCACTGGGATGCAAAAATTTTTACTGGTATTTATAATGGCGAAAAAATTACTTTTGAGTTTATAACACAGCGAGTCCAAAGATTTTTGAATGAAATTATTTCTGAAAAAATTTCTTCAAAAACCAATCAAATTGCATTTTTAAAGAATGAAATTTATTCCATTACTATTGAACAGGATTTAAAAAATCCGAAATTAATAGAGAAAATTAATTCTCTTCAAAATGAGTTTTCTACTTCTATTTGTGCTGATCATTTGAATCAATTTTGGGGTAGGAAAAAGCATATGATAAGCCTTCCTTATGAAGAAAACTTCTTTGAGGATCATATCCCTTCCAAGGCTCGTCTTGTCAAATGAATTCTGAACATTTGGAATTATACAAGAAGGCGATTGACTCCTTACACCATAAGGGTTTAATAAGACCATCAAAATCTAAATGGTCATGCACTGCTTTTTATGTGAATAAGCATGCTGAATAGGAACGTGGAGTTCCTAGATTAGTCATAAACTACAAATCTTTAAATAAAGTTTTAAAATGGATCAAGTATCCAATCCCTAATAAAAAGGATTTATTAGATAGGTTACACGATGCCATCATATTTTCAAAATTTGATTTAAAATCAGGTTATTGGCAAATTCAAATATTTGAATCGGAAAGGTATAAAACTGCTTTTAATGTGCCAATGGGCCAATATGAATGGAATATTATGCCTTTTGGATTAAAGAATGCACCTTCCGAATTTCAAAAAATCGTGAATGATATTTTTTTTCTTTATACGGACTTTATAATTGTTTATATTGATGATATCTTAGTATTTTCAAAAAATATTGAGTCCCATTTTAAATATTTAAATTTATTCAAGAATATTATTATTCAAAAATGGTTTAGTAATATCCAAACCAAAGATGCTGATTTTCCAAAACAATGTCAGATTTCTAGGCCATAATATCGAAAAAGGAAGAATTACTCCCATTAATAGAAGCATTCAATTTGCTTCTAAATTCCCTGATACTATTACCAATAAGACCCAGCTTCAAATATTTTTAGGAAGATTGAATTATATTTCTCCTTTTATAAAGGATGTTGCTCAAGATACTGCTCTTCTTTACGATAGACTAAAGAAGAATCTCGAAGCATGGAATGATAGTCATACTGAATCAGACGAAAAGATTAAACAGAAGATTGATAACCTTCCATGTTTATGTCTAGACAATCCCGCATGGGCAGAAGTTGTGGAAACTGACGCCTCTGATATTGGGTATGGAGGAATACTAAAGCAGTGTTCTCCATTAGATAAACAAGAATAACTTGTCCAATTTTATTCAGGAAAGTGGAATAATTCCCAGAAAAATTATGCGACTGTAGCCAAAGAAATTCTTGCTATTGTTCAATGTGATATGAAATTTCAAACATATTTTTACCAACAAAATTTTTTGATTAAAACTGATTGCTAAGCTGCAAAGTTTATCTTTAATAAAGATTTCAAACATGATGTTTCTAAACAAATGTTTGCACGGTGGCAAGCTTTATTAGCCCTTTTTTACTTTGAAATTATATACAAAAAAGGGTCTAATAATACCCTACCTGATTTTCTTACAAGAGAATATTTGAACTCATACGTTCTCTCTGTTATTCATGATTAGTTTGATGAATCTGATAATAATATTCAGAATCTATTTCTTAACTAATTCTTTGGCTCCACAGATTATGAGACCTACATACAAGCCTCCTCGCGGTCGAGGAAGAGGAAAAGTATCTACTAATAGTAGAGAGATTCTCGCCCAAATGGGAAACCAAAAACTAATTGCTGCTAACATAGCAGGAGGTAATACCGACCATCCATTATACAAGGAATTTATGGATTATATACAATCCAAAAAAATGAGGGTTCATCATCTACTGTGCCAAACTACTCCTTAGTTATATCAAAGGACAATTATGAAAATCTTGAGGTTTATAACCAAAAGGATATAAAAGAATTAATAATTCTTTTAGAACAATCCGACCTCAAATGGAAGGATAACCCATGGCAATCAATGGTCAGACATTTTGATACAACATCATACGCTACTCCCGCTTATAAATACATGATGCATTATGAGATCATACTCTTAACGACAGGATCAGCTGAAATTCAGCATTTTTATCCGACAAATACAAGAAAAACTTATAGTTTTTCAAAAACTATTATCAAGAAGGTAATACCTTCAGATGAATGGGGTCTTAGTACCCTCAAGGATCGAGAGTATACTCATCCTGATAAAAAAGTCTCAGTTAAATTTAATTATTGGGACTATGTTGAAAGTTTTAATAAATTTTTCTTTATGAGAATCCTAATAGGAAGCTCTCATGGTTTATCAAACTTTGTTCTAATATGAATTATCAGCAAATTCCTAATTAGTTCTTCAAATGGTGGAAATTATATGGTCCATCATTAGAAATACTTCCTCCTTTATTCAAAAGTTTATATACTCCTTGGGTAGATATATCTCCCAAAATTATTTCTTTACAAAAAGATAATATCTTTTATGATGGCATTGCATCTACGTATTTTTTCATAGAATTTCAATCCCGTGGATAATGAAATGGGATGTCCAAGTTGGTTATACCAACGAAGGGGTTCCTTGCCTTCACGGAATTTCTTATAATAAGTTTTGGACCAAATTGCTCCAACTAAAATCGCCAAGGTAAATTATTTGGTGAAGAATTGATTCAAAAAATTCACACTAAAATAGAAGCCTATACCAAATTGGACAAAAACCAATGTTGTAATGGACAAATTAAGTCCATTTGAAAAGGTCGCTAAAAGACTTCAAATGAAGAAAGGTGTAGTCTCTAAAAAAGAAATTATTGCATCATATTTTTAAGAAATTAAAAAGGATTTGACAAAGAATTTTAGAACAGAAATCGGAGATGATATATCAATGACCTCCAGAGGAAACACTTCTGATGAAGAGGACCGTGCTACAGGTGAAGCTCAAAGCTGCCCAAGCATACATATTAATATTGATGAAATAGAAGACTTCCTTGCAAGATTGAAAGAAAATGCAGAAGAATCCTTTGCAAAGAAAGATGACAAAGGGAAGGGAAAAAGTGATAGTATATAGTATATTATATATATTTAGTTACACGAGTATATATAATTTAATATACAGTATATATAGTATATATAGTATGTAAGTATATATATATATATATATATACATATATATATATATATATATATATACATATATATATATATATATAGTATATATAGTATATATAGTAAGTTATGTATATATATTATAACTTATAAAGAATTACAAGTTAAAGACCAAAAAAATATTGCAAAGAGATATTCAAGAGAATGTCTTATAATTTTTATTACCAAAAATGACATATCTTTCTTAGTCTTCTTCCCCCCAATGGAATGAGCAAAACAAGGTGCTAATATCACCATTAAAAGGAAAAATACTAAAGAAGATGTGCCAAAGTACAAGTTACACCATAATCTACATTGTATCTCTAACAAATCTCATAAATCCTTCAAGGTTCGGAGGAGGTTCCGTTGGTGGAGGCAGAAAAGAAGCTTGTTCATCGCCGCTTCCGGGCAAAGCGGCATCCTCTGCAAGTTCCGCTATCATTTCTTCATAAGCTTCATCTATCTGCGGTTGTGATTCTGCAAGTGCAAAGTTTCTCCTTTCTGCGCGGATCCAATCTCTGAATAGTACTGATTTTTCCAAGCTCTCCATCATAGATGCTCTATGATCACCTATTTGAAGTCTTTCTTGACTGAAAACGCTCTCTGATGCAACTGTTGAAGCTTGAATAGATAAAATATCCCGAGCCATCCTTGCAAGAATCAGAAAATGTTTTTCCCTTGCCTTCCACCATTCCAAAAGATCAAAGTTGTCGTCTGGATTCTCCTTTTCAAGTCCATGCGACAAATAAACTTGACGCTCATTTAGATGTGAAGTATCATCAAAATTACCACCTTGAGAATCCCTGAACTCCGTCCCAGATTTAAGTGCTTTAATGCCCGCAGCCCGTTTAGACGATTGTATATTTGACAAAGTAGGGGTTGGAACATTTGGCCTAGCATGATCTAAGGCAAGTTGATAAGCATTATAAATTGTTTGAGCATTTATTTGAATTGAAGCGTTTGCATCTCCTAGTGTAGCAAATTTCTCATCTGAAAGATCTAAACTCTTATAAATATTTGAGTACCAAAAGTGAGGATCTCCTAATTTCATTGTAGGGTTTAACATTGCAGCAACACCATAAATAGGGGGGATAGGGAAAAAATAATTTTTAAAATTTTCTTTCATTGTATTTATAGCAAGTTGATAAATTTCTCCACCCTCCAAAAATTCAACAAACAAATCACATAGTGCTACAATATAAACTAAACAGTTTGAAATAGTAGGATAATATTGCCCAGAAAATGCATTAGTAGCAATTTAAAAATATTCTTAAAAATCTATAAGAATTTTAACATTCATCCAATCTTGATTTGTAAGGATTTCATCATCATCCTCACCACCAACACGAGAATTAAACGTTGCGTTAATTGGGTTTGTATATTCATATGCGACGATTAAACTTTCGTACATATAATTCTATCTAGTCGTACAAGGTTTAGGAACCTTTCTTTCTCTAAGGCCATATTTATCACATTTTTAAAGTACTCTTTAACTCTACTTCTACGGTTTGAATAAAAAAGCCAATTAAGACCCATTTTAACCTTTTCAATTTCTAAATTTAAAATTCTCATACCATCACCAACAATTAAATGGTAAATATGAGAAACACATCTCACATGGAAACAATTACTAAATGCAGGATTTAGTATTGTTGTAAGTATGCCTATAGCACTAGTGTTACTAGAAGCATTATCTGTAGAAATTGCCATTATTTTATGTCTAATGCAAAAATATCTACAAATATATGTAACAGTGTTAGCAATAAACTTACCTGTGTGACGTGAATTAATTATTCTATAAGCAATAATGTATTTTTGCATTATCCACTCCTCATCTATCTGTTGGACAATACGCTTTACGCTAGAGGGGGGGGGGTGAATAGCGTTTTAAAAATATTAAGCGTTTTAGTGCGGAATTTAAAAACTTTGCAGAAATTAAAACAAGTGCAGTAGAATAAACTTACACAATGATGTATCCTGGTTGGCCACAAACGTGGTTAGTCCAGTCCCCAAGAGACTCTCTCGAGATTTCGACTAAACTTGTCAAGCTTACGGGTGCTTAACAAACCGTTACAGCTGAGGACACAAGCCTCACCTAGGTGCTCGGGGATCACAATCCCAAAGACTTCAATTGCTCGGGGATACCAATCCCAAAGACTTCAATTGCTCGGGGATAACAATCCCAAAGACTTCAACTGCTCGGGGATAACAATCCCAAAGACTTCAACTGCTCGGGGATAACAATCCCAAAGACTTCAACTGCTCGGGGATAACAATCCCAAAGGCTTCAACCGCTCGGGGATAACAATCCCAAAGACTTCAACCGAGGAATCACAAGTTCCTCAACAAACGAGAATCGCAATTCTCTTACAAACACAAAACACACTCACTTTACAAAGCACTCCTTAATGAGTAGATATGAGTAGAAATAGTACGCTCAAGATCACAACAACTTAGCTTAATAGAATGGCTCTTCAAAAAGCTTTATGGATGAATGGAAAATGATGATCAATGTAAGAAAGCTTTTAGCAATGTAAATACTCAAAGTGTATATGTTGTTGTTGTGAAAACACTGAGTTGAAGCTGTATTTATAGGTGAGAAACTCAGTCTTACCGTTGTCTAATTGCCAATTAAGGATTGCTGAAATTACTCAGTGACAATCGATTGTCAAGACTAAACAATCGATTGTTTGCCTATCAGATCAAAAATTCAATCCCAGATTTTACGTCAACAATCGATTACTTCAAATCAATAATCGATTATTTATAACGTTAAGAAATCCTTTCCAATTTTTGGCATAAAACATCGATTGTCCGGAAATCAACAATCGATTATTTTAACAACGTTCAGAAAATCTTTTCCAGATTTTACGCAAAACATCGATTGTTAAATATCAACAATCGATTACCTGACGGTAATTGAAAATATATGACAACGGTCAGCTTCAACAATCGATTATCAAATGGGATAATCGATTATTAATTAATTTCAAAACTCTCTGTCTCATATATAATCGATTATCAAAAGCCACAATCGATTATCATTTTATTTAAAATCACTGGGAGACATTTTTCTCATTCTAATCGATTACCATTAGTTCATAATCGATTTTTATGAGTTTTGAAAACTTTGCCTCAGTTAACAATCGATTATCATAAGTACACAATCGATTGTTATGCAGTTTGCAAAAACCTGATGTTAACTGACTTACTCACAATCGATTATCATTAATTCACAATCGATTGTCATGCAGTCTTGGCTTAGAGATACTCGATTATCATAAGAACATAATCGATTATCTTAGCCCAGATTTTTGAGGCATGTTTGGAAAACATTTTAACAAATGTAAATATGTATAGTTTAAAATCATTTGACACTTAATTTAAATATGCATGATTTTGGAAAAATAATTTTAGTAGAGAAGCCATGTTATGAGCCAAGTTGAGGAATCAAGATCACAATTAATATTGACTCAATTATAACATTTCTAAACTTTGTCTTGAGCTTCTTGTAATGCATCCATTTTGTGCTTGTCCTTGAGCATTGCTATATATCGCTTTTTGCTTTGTTTGACATTCATCAAAACCTACAAAAGAGCACACGTTTAGTATATTGCATTTGAAACGTGTTTCCAACAATTTCCCCCTTTTTGATAATGGCAAACATAAGCGGGATATATGCAATAATTATTTTGATGATCCAAGACAAGTGTAAAGTATGCAATTTGATGTTCCCCCTTAATTCATGTTCCCCCTCACTTTAAGCATAAATGAAGTTGAGAGTGATATAGCATACTTCTTGATATCCCGTTTCTTCCCCCTTTTGCCATTAGCAAAAATATATAAGGGAAGAATATGCAAAAAAAAAACATATGAAATAAACAAAAGTTTATTTATTGGAAAATAAAGATAACAAAAGTAATCGATTATTGATTCAGTAATCGATTGTTTGACGGCGATTTTCCTGTAGAATACTTGAGTATTTGCGTCATGCTTTTGTGATCCCCTTTTCTTTAGGGTGATACCTGCAAAACAATGTTAGACGCCTCCGACGCTCAAGTTAGAAATTATGTAAGAAATAAAATGCAATGCATGACTTAGATCAACGTGGAGTCAAGGATCCCGAGTTCACTACGAATTCGGAAGAAGGACTCTTTATCTAAGGGCTTTGTAAAGATGTCTGCCAATTGGCTTTTTGTTTCAACAAATTCAATTTCGACATCGCCTTTTAGAACGTGATCTCTAATAAAATGATGTCTAATTTCAATGTGTTTTGTTCGCGAGTGAAGAATGGGGTTCTTCGTCAAGCATATGGCACTAGTGTTGTCACATCTAAGAGGAATGTGATCAAGACGTAGGCCATAGTCCAAGAGTTGTTGTTTCATCCATAGGATTTGAGCGCAACAGCTCCCCGCGGCTACATATTCAGCCTCGGTTGTGGACAACGCAACACTAACTTGCTTCTTACTAAACCAAGAAACTAAAGCGCTACCGAGCAAGTGGCAAGTGCCGCTAGTGCTCTTGCGGTCCAATTTGCATCCAGCAAAATCGGAGTCGGAATAGCCAATAAGTTGGTATGAAGAACCTTTGGGGTACCATAGACCCATATTGGTAGTACCGACAAGATACCTTAGAATCCGCTTTACCGCAGTAAGGTGAGACTCTTTCGGACATGATTGATAACGGGCACAGCCGCACACGCTAAACATGATGTCCGGACGACTAGCAGTAAGATAAAGAAGAGAGCCAATCATACCTCGGTACTTTTTGATGTCGACTTCCTTACCTTTTTCATCTTTGTCGAGATGATCGGATGTGCTCATGGGAGTTGCCATTTCCTTTGCATTGTTCATATCAAAACGTTTAAGCAGTTCTTTGCAATATTTGCTTTGACAAATGAATGTACCTTCCTTAATTTGTTTTACTTGTAATCCCAAAAAGAATTGTAACTCACCCATCATGGACATCTCAAATTCGCTAGTCATTAAGTTTGAAAATTCCTTGCATAGAGCATTGTTAGTGGCACCAAAAATGATATCATCTACATATATTTGAACTAGCAAGATATCATTATTTTCATGCTTGACAAATAAAGTTGTGTCAACTTTTCCACGAATAAAATTATTTTCTAAAAGAAATTTACTCAACCTTTCATACCAAGCTCGAGGAGCTTGTTTTAAACCATAAAGGGCCTTTTTGAGTTTGAAAACATGATTAGGAAAATTAAAGTCTTCAAAACCGGGGGGTTGCTTTACATAAACTTCTTCTTGGATAAAACCATTTAAAAAGGCACTTTTCACATCCATTTGATATAAAATGAAATTCATAGAAGATGCAAAAGCAAGCAACAAACGGATGGCCTCTAATCTAGCTACCGGAGCATATGTCTCATCATAATCAATCCCTTCTTCTTGATTATAGCCTTGAGCTACAAGCCTAGCTTTGTTTCTAGTGATTATGCCATTTTCATCTAATTTATTTCGAAAAACCCATTTCGTACCAATTATGGTATGACCTTCGGGTCTTGGCACCAAATCCCAAACGTTGTTACGTTTGAATTGGTTAAGCTCCTCTTGCATTGCCAAGGTCCAAAGTTCATCCCCAATTGCTTCAGAGATGGTTTTGGGTTCAATTTGAGAAACAAAAGCAGTAAGATCTAAGATATTTCTAAGGGAGCTCCGGGTACTTACCTTCCCTCCAACGTCGCCTATTACCTGATCGAGAGGATGGTCTTTGACTGTCCTCCATTCTATTTGCTCTTTTGGTTCATTTTCCGGTTGAGGAGCTTCTTCAATTGGTTGTTCCACCATTTTGTCAATTTCTTTCCTTGGTGGTTCTTCTTGAATTTTGTCCTTTAGACTTTCCAGAATGCCTGAAAGATCAAGACCACAATCCTTTCTCGCCAAGCGAGTATTATCTTCGGAAAATACAATATGAGGAGATTCCTCTACAACTTGGGTTCTTTTATTAAAAACCCTATAAGCTTTACTACGAGAAGAATAGCCAATGAAGATACCTTCATCCGACTTCGCATCAAATTTTCCTAGTTGGTCCTTTCCATTGTTATGCACAAAACATTTACAACCAAAAACACGTAAATGTGAAATGTTAGGTTTTCTACCTTTGTAGAGTTCATATGGGGTTTTTGAGAGTATCGGCCGAATTGCTACTCTATTTAAAACATAGCATGCTGTACTCACGGCGTCTGCCCAAAAGTATTTGGGAATCTTAGCTTCGTCGAGCATGGTTCTAGCCATCTCTTCGAGACTCCTATTTTTCCTTTCCACCACCCCGTTTTGTTGTGGTGTACGTGGAGCGGAAAAGGTATGCTCGATTCCGAGTTCATCACAAAAATCCGCAAAGAGATTGTGATCAAACTCTCCCCCATGATCACTTCTAATGGAAGTGACAGTTGATTCCTTTTCATTTTGAACTCTTTTAAGAAAAAGCTTGAAGCTAAGAAATGCATCACTTTTATGTGCAAGAAATAATGTCCATGTAAATCTAGAGAAATCATCACAATTACAAAAGCATATTTATTTCTTCCTAGACTTTCGATACGGGATGGTCCGAATAAATCCATATGCAATAGTTGTAAAGGTCTAGAGGTTGAAACAACATTTTTGGATTTAAAAGATGCTCTTGTTTGCTTCCCCTTTTGACAAGAATCACAAATAGTATCACTTTCAAATTTTAAGTTGGGAAGACCAATCACTAGATTTTGAGAAATCAATTTATTTAAAAGATGCATGTTCATATGGGCTACTCTACGATGCCACAACCACACATTATCATCTTTGCTCAACAAACAATCAACATACTCGGATGAGGAGTTTTCAAGATCAACCGTGTAAATATTGTCAACTCTAAAACCACGTAGAATAATCTTGAAGTCACTACGTCTAAACACTAAACACTCATCCGAATCAAACAACGCCAGATTTCCCTTGTCACATAATTGACTTATGCTCAAGAGATTATGCTTTAAACCTTTGACAAGTAATATATGCTTTATAGAGGATTTTTCATTCTTACCGACCGATCCGATGCCAATAATTTGTCCTTTATTGTTGTCACCGAATACAACGCTTCCTCCTTCTTTGTGCTCTAGTTGAAGGAATTTGGATTCGTCTCCTGTCATGTGTCTGGAGCATCCACTGTCAAGGTACCATAGTACACTTGGTCCCTTCAAGCACACCTACAAAGCAAATTAATATTCTTTAGGTACCCATACCATTTTGGGTCCTTGGGGGTTAGGCAAATAACGACCATAATAATATGAAGAATCTCTATGCTTTGTAAAACACATAGGTGCAATATGACCTATACGATTGCAGTAATGACATACTACGTTCGGGTTGTGTTGATGCCTAGGTTGAGCCAACAAAGTTCTAAGCGAATGAAAAAGATTTACACTAGACATATTGTTCCCATTTCTAGTATAATATCTAGATGGTCTAAAGTTATTAGTGCTAGACTTGTTGAAGGACCTAGTGTCATGTCTAGGTGGTCTAAGCTCGTTCCTAGAGTTATTTCTTGGTTGCCGAAAATTACTATTTGTAGGCTTGTTTGCAAGAATCCTAGATTCGGATCTAGGTTGTCTAAAGATATTAGTTCTACCCTTATTTTCATACATTCTAGCATAATGTCTAGGTGGTCTAAAAGAATTTGTTCTAGGCTTGTTTAATACCTTAGAGTTATTTCTAGGTGGAGTAGTGAAGTTTTTGTTTTTATGCCGTTGATATTTCTTAGGCATTTCTTTTTCAACAACTTTATGAACTTCTTTACTACGTGTTTCTAATGTTTTCCTAAGTTCTGTGTTTTCTAGTTTTAAGGACTCACAAGCCGTACAAGTAGAGCATTTATCAACACAAGAGGCTTCATGCATAGTCTTGATGACTTGTCTAAGTTCTATACTATCATTTAACAAAAATTGATTTTCATTTGCAAGATTCTCGTTATCACGAGACAGATTTTCAACACCTTTTTGAGCTAAAGAAAGACGTTCTTCAAAGTCCTTGTCTTTTAAAAAGAGTTGTTTTTGAAAATCCTCTTCTTGTAAAGAAAGAGTTCTTTGTAAATCTTTAATAGTCTTAGAAGCATTTACCAACTCATCATGCAGTTTGTTATAAGCAATTTGCATATCGTTAGATGTACTTACCTCGTCTTTTTCGTCTGCCATGAGGCACTGACCAGTTGATTCATCGTTTGTGCTGACCGCTTTTTGAGGCGTGTTTTCGTGCAATTCCTCAAGTTTGTCCCACATTTCCTTAGCAGTTTTATAGTGGGAGATTTTTCGCCAAAGTTCCTGGTTCAAGGCGTTATGTAATATATTCATAGCTTTAGAGTTGTATTCACTTACCTTATCTTTCCCGACTTTTGTCGTCAGTTGATCACTGTGTTTAATCGCTTGCCATAGATACAAATCGTTTGCCATTGTAAAAACTTGCATCCGATATTTCCAGACTGAGTAGTCGTTTTCGTCTAATATTGGAGGCGACATGCTGCATTCTCCTTCACCTATTCCTGCAAAGAAATTTAGAGTAGAAGCCATGGATGGTTCTCTCAAACGGTTAAGTTTTTCAGAGAGTATGGCTCTGATACCAATTGTTGGACAATACGCTTTACGCTAGAGGGGGGGTGAATAGCGTTTTAAAAATATTAAGCGTTTTAGTGCGGAATTTAAAAACTTTGCAGAAATTAAAACAAGTGCAGTAGAATAAACTTACACAATGATGTATCCTGGTTGGCCACAAACGTGGTTAGTCCAGTCCCCGAGAGACTCTCTCGAGATTTCCACTAAACTTGTCAAGCTTACGGGTGCTTAACAAACCGTTACAGCTGAGGACACAAGCCTCACCTAGGTGCTCGGGGATCACAATCCCAAATACTTCAATTGCTCGGGGATACCAATCCCAAAGACTTCAATTGCTCGGGGATAACAATCCCAAAGACTTCAACTGCTCGGGGATAACAATCCCAAAGACTTCAACTGCTCGGGGATAACAATCCCAAAGACTTCAACTGCTCGGGGATAACAATCCCAAAGACTTCAACCGCTCGGGGATAACAATCCCAAAGACTTCAACCGAGGAATCACAAGTTCCTCAACAAACAGAATCGCAATTCTCTTACAAACACAAAACACACTCACTTTACAAAGCACTCCTTAATGAGTAGATATGAGTAGAAATAGTACGCTCAAGATCACAACAACTTAGCTCAATAGAATGGCTCTTCAAAAAGCTTTATGGATGAATGGAAAATGATGATCAATGTAAGAAAGCTTTTAGCAATGTAAATACTCAAAGTGTATATGTTGTTGTTGTGAAAACACTGAGTTGAAGCTGTATTTATAGGTGAGAAACTCAGTCTTACCGTTGTCTAATTGCCAATTAAGGATTGCTGAAATTACTCAGTGACAATCGATTGTCAAGACTAAACAATCGATTGTTTGCCTATCAGATCAAAAATTCAATCCCAGATTTTACGTCAACAATCGATTACTTCAAATCAATAATCGATTATTTATAACGTTAAGAAATCCTTTCCAATTTTTGGCATAAAACATCGATTGTCCGGAAATCAACAATCGATTATTTTAACAACGTTCAGAAAATCTTTTCCAGATTTTACGCAAAACATCGATTGTTAAATATCAACAATCGATTACCTGACGGTAATTGAAAATATATGACAACGGTCAGCTTCAACAATCGATTATCAAATGGGATAATAGATTATTAATTAATTTCAAAACTCTCTGTCTCATATATAATCGATTATCAAAAGCCACAATCGATTATCATTTTATTTAAAATCACTGGGAGACATTTTTCTCATTCTAATCGATTACCATTAGTTCATAATCGATTTTTATGAGTTTTGAAAACTTTGCCTCAGTTAACAATCGATTATCATAAGTACACAATCGATTGTTATGCAGTTTGCAAAAACCTGATGTTAACTGACTTACTCACAATCGATTATCATTAATTCACAATCGATTGTCATGCAGTCTTGGCTTAGAGATACTCGATTATCATAAGAACATAATCGATTATCTTAGCCCAGATTTTTGAGGCATGTTTGGAAAACATTTTAACAAATGTAAATATGTATAGTTTAAAATCATTTGACATTTAATTTAAATATGCATGATTTTGGAAAAATAATTTTAGTAGAGAAGCCATGTTATGAGCCAAGTTGAGGAATCAAGATCACAATTAATATTGACTCAATTATAACATTTCTAAACTTTGTCTTGAGCTTCTTGTAATGCATCCATTTTGTGCTTGTCCTTGAGCATTGCTATATATCGCTTTTTGCTTTGTTTGACATTCATCAAAACCTACAAAAGAGCACACGTTTAGTATATTGCATTTGAAACGTGTTTCCAACACTATCCAATGACTTGTAATAGTTAGATAATCACAGTCATTATTACTTTTACCAATATCTGTAGTAATAGAAATCCGATTAGTTATATGAGTAAATAAATAGCACAAATATTGTTCATATTCATGTTTGTATTTGTAAATATCGCTCTTAACTGTTGTTCGAGGCTAACCTTTGTAAGTAGGATTAAAAGTTCTTCTAATATATTGCACAAAATGAGGGTTAGAAGGAAACCTAAAGGGTAAGCACATAACACTAGCCATCTTTGCTAATCCTTCACGATCTTTATTAGGATCGTAATATAAAATACACCAGTCACAGTGTTAATTCCTAGTTGAACTAGATTTGAACCAGTACTAGGGTTAGCCGTAGTATCTACACTTGTTCCCTCTTGATGCGCTTTCATTTATAAATATTTAGCTTTATCTCTAGGGTGTGTTTTTATGTGCCTAGCAAAACTACCCGTACTGCTACAGTCTCCAGTATATTTATGCACTAGCAATTTCCCACAAGTTTTACACTTAGCCTTACTTTGTTCTCTTACTTGAGTAAAAAAATGCCAAAAAATTGATGTTTCAGGGCGCTTAGAAGGTTGTCTATTAAATGTAGGGGTTTCTACAGGTGGGTCGGGCGAGGCATCAGTTGGGTTATTAACAGGACTATTAGGTGTATAAACTAAATCCCGTTGGATTTCATCTGTATCCTCATTTTCCTCATCATTTTCTAAGATAGTTTCATTAGGATAAAAGTCATTCATAATTTCTTCATTTAATTGTTCACCTAGTGCAACAATATGGCAAAATTGACTATCGAAAAACTTAAAACAAGGGTTATCACTATCAAGAATAATAGGAGCAGCAGGACGGGTAAATGAAGAAGGCCGGGGAGCTGGGGGAAGGGTAGTAGGTTGGCGACTAGTTTCACTAATGTTAGCTTTTCCTTACCACCAAACTTTTTTTCAAAGAAAATGCTATATTAATTACAATTATGCAAAATAAAACACACAAAATATATTCTTAAAACATAAGAGTTGGAACGAGTCTACGAATTGCCGAACAACTTCTTGAATATTGCAAATTGTTGAAGACTTGAAGACTTGAATACTTCAATTCACCAACTTCACAATTTTCACGAAATTACAATAGTAAAGTAAGAAATTATAGAAGAGAAACTAGATATAGATTGAGAGAGATTGATGAATTGACGAGTAAAAATGAAAGAATGAGGGTGTATTTATAGTTGAGAATTAGGAATAAGTATAATTATATAAAGCTTGGGGTCCAAATGACTATTTTCTAAAGTTGCCAACGGATCAATTTTAAAGGCCAACAGCTAGATTTTAAAATCTGACCATTGGCCATTTTTTAAAGAATTTTTTTATTTTAAGAAAACAGTTAGAGCCCGTTTAGGCCCGCTGGGCCCGGTTGAACCAGCCCAGGCCTGCCTCCGCAGTCTCGGGCCTAACGGTCACGGGCTCACGGGCCTTATGTCCTGAACCGGCCCACCACGGGCTTTTGCACCATTAGAGCCCAAGCCCACCAAAACCGGTCCGTTATGCCTGCTAGACCCGTTAGGACCGTGGTCCTGGGCCGGTCCTGGGCCAGGCCCGAACCACTGTGCAGCCGTAAATATAAGTTGGCAAGGTAGAAAATGAGCTACCTGAACATGACCGCTGTATTAGTGAAAAAAAGACATAACACGTGGACTATCATCAAGGTGACGAGGCATGGTACATGGACCATCAATATAGCAACATGTGATAATCTTAATTAGACGAGTTAAAAAATGCAAGAAGGCACGAAGGAACATCCTTGGGGTTATACTAAGAAAATAATCGGACCGGACAATTGTAAAAAGAGAAATATGAGCGGAATAGATAAAGACCTTTAAGATGGGAAGATGCACGAATAAATAAGGAAAGGAAATTAATACATAATTACGGTTATGGGAAATCCTCAACCATAAATACTTTCATCATAATTATATATGGTAATGGGTAATCAAGACAATTAGTGTCATTAATGAGCCTGAATTAAGTAAGTAAATCACTATAATTATGTACTCATATATAAGGACTTAGACATCATTTGTAATGGCATCTGATTATTTTTATTAAAATTTATACAATCATTCTTTACTTTATGTACAAGGTTCTAACCACAATTTTGGGAGTGATTATCAATCTATTTCGTATTTTCTTTCTTTGCCAATTATTCATTACTTGCTTTATTCTTCAAATTATTGGAGAAGTGAAGTAAATCTTGGTTATCAGTAACTCGATTTCTTATTGATATTGACTTTGACCGAAAAATTTATTTTTGGGTTAAACAAATTGGTTCCGTTACTAGGAATATGATAATCTGTTAACTTTCCAAACTTTATTTTTAGCGACCAAATATGTCAACCGCCAACAAAAACAACCAGCTAATCCAACAAAGTGGAACTCCACCATATCACGCACTTACGGGATCCCCTCAGCAATCCCGTGAAAGTTCACCTGAAACTGCTTCGTGAACCGAAGGTCAGCATGAAGATGACCAAACCTAGAGCAAGATGCTCTAAAGCAATTGATGTAGAATGCGTGAACAGTGCACTGCATGATTTTGTCAGAGGATTAACCTACTCATCACAAACTCATCTACCAGTTAATACAACAACTTTGGAGAACCCACACTCGGGGCTTAATAACTCGGGAAGTGGAGAAATTCCCATTGAATCTCGCAATGGGGAGGGTTAGGTACATCGAATAATTATAGTTTATAAAGTTTAGAGCTAACTTTGCAGAAATAGGTGAATGAGCAAAATGAGCATATAGATAGAATACTTGGTGTGCCTCCCATGATCAAAGGTGTGGATATTGATAAGTATTCACAACAACCCTGGAAGCCAAGTACAACACCTTTGCCAATTCCCAAAAAGTTTAAAGTGCCTGATCTTCCCAAATATGATGGAATGATTGACCCTCGGGATCACATAATTGCATTCACTACTGGCGTGAAAGGCAATGATTTAACCAAGCAATTGATCAAATAAGTTTTGGTTAAAAAGTTTGGCGAAACACTCACAAAAGAAGCGTTAATATGGTATTCTCTCTTATCTAAAAATTTCATTGATTCTTTTGGTGAGATTGCAGGTTCATATATAAAAGCACATCTGGGGGCTCAAAAAGTTAAAAAATGATGGGAGACATCTTCAAGGTTAAACCTTCATCCAAGTTCAAAAAGGAGCGGGATGTCTGATACAATGATTCCAGTACACAAGCAATAATAGGGGATTATAGGTTCAACATTATCACCTCCGAATTGGTAGATGTTTTAAGAGGTATAGGAGATAAGATGCGATAGCTGAAAGAAATGAGATTAGATACAAAGAAAAGCAACCTAGATTTTTTGTGCTAGTTTCATAACGGACAAGGCGATAAAACAATATATTATAGGCTTTTACAAGGAGAGGTCGAATATTTATTGAAGCAAGGCTATCTTGCTGATCTGTTCAGTAAAAAAAAGGAGACAACCCATACTTGAAGAACATATAAGAACCCTCAAAACTTCCATCACCAAAGAGAACAGTCAACGTCATAACCAGAGTAGATGAGGTCAAGAGTAACATAAACAGCCACGAAAAAGACATCAAAATTTACGGTCACTCACGAAAAGCGAGTCCGCCAAGTCTTGATGGCGACAATATAACATTTATAGATGAAGACGTGGGCGGCTTGATGACTCCTCATAATAATGCACTGTTAATATCTTTACTTGTTTATGATACTAATGTAAAATGAGTCTTGATGATCCAGGTAGCTTTGAAGATCATTTTACTGAGGGTGGTAAATTAAATGCAAGTTAATGATAAGGTCATACCAAAAAGACGATCTTTTTTTAGGTTTAATAATTCAAGCATTATTAAAAAAGGGGAAGTTGTACTTGCCACATTTGCATAAGGGGTCATCAAATACGCAAAGTTCTAAGTGATAGACGTGGACATGGCCTATAATATAAGCTTGGAAATACCATGGATTCATGATATGGATGTCTTCCATTATCGTTGCATCAACTTATCAAATTCCTTTCACAGTGGGGAATTCGACAAATCTGCGGAGATCAACAAGCTTCACGAAGTATTAACTTGGTCGTGATTGCAGACACAGTAGCCAGTGATGCAGAAGTAAAGTAGCAATTACAGAATTCAGTTGCGGACACAGTTGTTCATACCTCAACTAAAAACACACAAGGGCAGACTAATGTCGACTCAAGACCTGAAGTGCTTCGAGAGCCAGAGGAAAATGTAGAAATTAAAACAACCACGGAGGAGCTCAAAGCTGTAATACTATTTATCCACTGGACAGACAAAACAATTTACAGCGGAGCAAATTTGAGCCTAGAGATGAAAGGTAAGTTAACTAAATTTTCACGAGTTAATGCAGATTTCTTTGATTGGCCGCATTCAGATATGATAGGTATATCACTGGAGGTGATGACTCGTATGCTGAATGAGGATCCATTTCACCCACTTCCCAAGCAAAAGAAAAAGAAGCAAGGTTCCTTCAAAAATCAAATGATCCAGGATGAGGTACAAAAGTTTTTGAAAATTGGTTCAATACGAGAGGTAAAGTATCCTAACTGGTTAGCTAATACCATTGTGGTTCTGGAGCCCCAGGAATGGAACCCAGGTCGGCCTTTCCCATGCCCGAGATGGTCTTATGGTCAACTTCTATTCTTATTGTTGGAAGGTTCGTCCGGATCCACCCTACAATATGGGGTAAAAAATCCAAAATAAGTGATTTTAGCCCTTATAAAAAGAAAACTGATTCTTGAACCCGTGAAAAAAAATAAAAAATGGTGAGTTTGTGTAGATTATAATCATTTAAATAAGGCTTGTCCTAAAAATTTATTTCCTTACTTCATATAGATCAATTAATTGATTTTACTACATGCCATGAGCTTTTCAATTTTTTAGATGCATAAAACTAGGTTATAACTAGATAAAAATGGACCCTTTAGATGAGCAAAAAACTTTGCTTATCATAGACAGGGGGACTTATTATTACAAAGTCATGCCATTTAGCTTGAAAAATACTGGAGCCACATTTTAGAGATTGGTGACTAAAATGTTTCAAGAACACCTGAGAAAAACTATGAAAGTCTACATAGATGATATCTTGGTCAAGTCAACACAGGGGGGGGGGTCATTTTCAATATTTGTCTGAGACATTTGAGATTTTCTGCAAATACAACATGAAGTTAAAATCGAATATTCGTTGATTTTGGGAGATAATAGCATACTAGCGAACAAGACAAAGAATTGGAAAAGACTATAAATTAGGGCTTCAATCAATAAAAAAAGGTCTTGACTTTTATATCTAATACATTTCAGTTCCTTTTTAAAACTTTTGAGTAATTACAAGATGACTTTTGAGAATTTGGGTATTATATTAACGACTTACTTAACAAATGTTGTTTTAGTTTGAAAAAGTCCCTAGGCTTACGTCTCACTACAGAAATGTACCTCAAACACCCGGACGTACGCACGGAACGCCCGGGCATACGCCCCATATTGCTGGGTGTATACCTCTTGAGATTTTCACCCCATACTATCGTCTCGGGGCATTTTTGGTATGCCTCACCCTAGGGCTCGCCCCAAACACATTTAAAATCATTGGGTATATGCATACCACTGAAGCAACAAATATGAAGAGCTACAGGTAAATTGAATTGACAAAAGAAAGGACTGAAGCAACACTAATTCGAATTACGACTCAAAAGTTGATGATTGAATGATATTATAATAGGAAAGCAAACTTGAGGTACTTCAATATTGGGACTTCATCCTCAAAAAGGTGTTCCAATTAAAAAAAGCAGCAAACGCAGGAAAGTTGAGTCAAAATTGGGAAGGACCGTATACAATTAAAGGCATTACTAGAAAAGGAGTGTACGATTCGGAAACCATTGATAGCAAGGTGTTACCATCGAATTGGAATGCAGTTAATTTGAAAGAGTATTACTTCTAAACTAGTTTAATATCCACTGTCAGGTATTATGCAAGTTCAATTTTATTTTGTTAATTTGAATATTACTAACCATTTTAGATGATAGGAAAAAAGCTGTCCCATACCAAATGATGATATTAGACCCAAAAAACACGTGGAATACTAAATTATTCCGGGTCTAGGTTACTACTTTTGTGATAGGAAAAAGGTTTATGCAGTCAATATCTAAAAAATTATCCTCGAGTCCCATTTTTATTTTCCTTTCAAGAAAAGGACCAAAAGAAAGGAGTTGATTCAATTTTCGAGGTTTCATACTTAAATTCTCTACCACTGGGGGGACTATGCATATAGAAGGTTACACAAGGAAGAAAACTGTATACCAAGGGCATAGTTCAACCTGTATCAATACCTTGAAGATTTTCAATCATGTTTTCAAAGGCGTTCAAACTCATAAAAAGGATGCAATATATTCCCACGAGCTTCTAGGTTAAGGCCATAAATTTACTTGCGGGAAGATATACCCGAGTTTGTAAACCTGCTACAATAAAATTAGTTATGTATATGTTGTACGAACATTTATGAAAATGTTGTACGGACAGTTATGAATGTACAAACTTACTTATTTGAGAGTTTACAAAATATAACTTCCTCAAATTATTTCTTGTTTCATATCTACTTCATGTTTCATATCTTTGCACCAATATGAAGATGAGACGTCATCTTCATAAGTGTTGTTAATATAAAAGGGCCAGCTTTTATAAAAATCCGTGCATATTAAAGTCGTAGTCTGTTAAACCATTCTAAGTGGAAAGAATAAACTCAAAAATCAAAGAGCATAAAACATTATATGTGACAAAAGCAATAAAGATTTTTACATCATTACCCCATAAATAGGCGTGATAAACCTTCCAAAAATTATCTAAAGAAAATTCCAACCAAAAACAAACACTTTCAACAAAAATTAAGGAAAAGGGAGAGCTAAGGAGTATCATCCATGGGAGAAGGATCAACTTGAGGAGAAGAGGGTTGAACATCGTCTTCAATAAGAGCAAGTCCATCTCCATTACCCTTGGAACCTTTATCCCCGGGCTTAGAGAAGCTTTGATGCTGCTGGGTTTGTTCAATTTTTTCTCTAGCCTTTTCAATCTCAGAATTAAAGTCAAAACCTTCATGGCTAGCTTCAATTAAAGTCTCGAAACGAGTGTTAAAAAAATCCCAACGAACATCAAGTGATGACTTATCTTCAAGGGCTTTATAATTCTTCTCCCAATGCTCGATCTCAGCTTTCAGTTTTTCTTCTTCTTCTACCTCCGAGACTTCATTAGTTGTCTTCAAAGGAGCAAGAGAACTTTCAAGGAACAGAATCTTATTTGTGGAGGCATAAAGGTCTTCTTAAGATTGGGTAAGTATCTGTACCAGATCACCCGCATAAACTTTTGTTTGACTATAGACTTCTTTCAAACTCCTCATCTATTCAATAGCCTTCGAATGTAGTTTATCAAAGGAGGATTCCAGTCTTTCCTTATCTTTCACAACTTGAATGGAAGAAGCTTTTAAAACTGCTAGCTTGGTGGAGACCGTCCTCAGTTGTTGTTCCAAAGCTCCTTTCTCCTCTACAAGAACGTCTTTCTTCAGCTGAAGGCCTTCAAATTGTTCTTTCTAGTTGTCAGCCTCATTGCGTGACTCAATTACTTGCTGGTCAGTCCATGAAATCCTTTTCATAAGTTCTGTACCTGTCAACTTGATATACAAAAAGACAAATAAAGAGTAGTTACGAATGAGAAAATAAGGAAGGAAAGGAAAATAAGTAAAGATATACCTTAAAAGAAGAGTGAATGATATCATTCATCAAAGTCAAAGAACTGTGACTCTCCAAATTCTTCTTTTTCACGGTCCTAGCAATGACTTCAGCCACATATCATCATGTACAGATGTTTTCAACAAATTCCCATCATCGGCACTTCGATCAACACATTTTTCATTCCCCGCCTTCTGCTAGAAGGTTCATGTTCTACACGAGGAACAAAAATAGGGGCAACCATGGGGCAACTCTAGGAAAAGAAACTGGGGGGAGGGGTTAATAGTATGTGTAACTAACAACATTGGAAGGGAAGCAAGTGGTAGCTCCCCGAAAACATGCACCAGTAATTCTTCACCCTCAAAGCCATATGAGAATAACCTTTCTACATGACTTGAGGGTGGGGGGGGGGGGGGCATTCTCTAAGTTACCAATGTCTTCAGAAATTTCCAAAGGGACACTCTCCGCCTCATCAATGAGACTAAAGGGAATTAAACTTGAAGGGGGATCTTGAGAGATAACGTTTTCATCATCTGAAACCATGAGTCTTCTGACACGCGATTTTCTTACAATGGAACCTTCTTCGATATCCTCTTCATCATCAGATCCAAGGGCTTCAGTAGTTTTTCTCTTGGAGGAAGAAGTAGTCAAAATCCACTTGTGTAGAACTTACAGAAATCTTGACTATGGGAATAGATGCGGGGTTGATGCCAAAAATGGCAAACCCCTAATAAAAAAAGAGGGAGGAAAAAAGTTATATATGAACAAGCAAAGAGGGAAAGAAACCACGAGAATAAAAAGGTGCCGTGAGTCTTCACTTTCCATCCAAGTTTCTAAGAAACAAATTTCCATGATACTTTACCCATGGGAGTAGTAGTCAACATTTTTTCTACCCAAGCACAGAAGTCAAGAATTTCTTCGAAAACTTCCATGGTTGCTGAAAAAATAAATATACGATTATGTAAAGGAACTCAAGACATCAAAGAAAGAAAAAGAGAGAAGTACCTACGTGCAAAGTTTTATTTTTCTAAAAAAGGCATGTTTTCTTCACCCACTAATCCACTAGTGGGGCAGCAACAAATCGGGTGTACCAACCATGATCACGATCATCCTCGGGGTTGACTAAAACCCTTTACTTCTAGCCATGAGAGAAAAAACACCTTCATTTAACAATTTTGGAGAATAAAGGTAAAGTAAATGATGTAAGGTAAAAAGAGCAAAAACTAAATCCAACAAACAGCGAAAGCAAGCAACTGCCCTCCACACGATGAGACCAATTTAACCAAGGCAAACATTAAAATAGTCATAGAACTCAATGATCACTGGGTCAATGGGAGGTTTAAACCCTAAAATAAAAGGATAGGTATAAACAAATGAAAAGCCAACATGGTAAGAAGTGATTCTTTGGTTGACACCAGGAATTAAAACTAGAAAATTTGGGTTTGAATAAAATTCACATCGGACTAAAGAAATAAGACATATTAATCAGACTTGAGTAGTGTTCAACAGGGTTAAGGGAAGTAATAGAAAAAACTTGATTTTTCATGGCTTTACTATCTGACACAAAAAAGACCCTTGAGGAATAATCTCAGAAATTGTGGGCTCCTGTATGGGTTCATTCTGATCCCTACTCTTGGAAGAAGATCTAGGTGTTAATGGGGGTTTAGACGTATAAGAAGATGATCTAACAGAACTACTTTGAGAAGTACAAATGCGAGTTGATAATCAACCAAGATTGCAGAGTCTGTCACCTCTCATATTCCCAGTAGGTGCAATAGAAGGAGAAATTTTATCAACGATCACAACTTTACGAGGGCTTGGAGTTGAAAAAAACATGTGTAGCAAGGAAAATACAAAGAAAAGATAGAGGAGTATTGTTGATACCCAATTTTTTCTATGTATTTTTCACATACAAATGCTTTCAAAATAGCATATATATTCATATATAAGTATACACAAGTGTTTTGGTATTTCTCCTAATTTTTTAAAGATTTTAAAATAAATTTATTGTCCATTTTAGCAGTACAAAAAATTAATAATTATTGACAAAATTACCATTTTGGTGAATGATTTATTTTATCCCCATGGTTATGCCAAAACATAGCTAAAATAATTTTTACGCATTTTTTATAAATTTATTTGATATTTTAAAAGCTAAATTATATATAATTGCCATTATAGCTTATTTTTATATTTAATAGCATTTATAATTATAAAATTGGTTCTAATATTTTAAAATTAATATTTATATATTATTAAGTGATTAAGTACCTTTAATTTGTTTTTGAAGTCCTTTTTACTATTTTTATAAAATGAAAAAAGAAAACTAGCTATTTAAAATCTGGCCTTATTTTATTCCAATTATAGCCAAAATTGGACCCCCCTAATTGACCCAATTTCGAAGCCAAACACACCAACCCAATCTCACTTATCATAACCCTTTACCCGTTTTAAATTACCCGATCCAAGCCCTTTTTATTTGGTCGTTGATATCTGAGATCAACAGCTGCTATCCACTCTTCCATAATTAAACCTAAATTACTACCCTAATCCCCCCATTTCCTCCTCTCAGCCGCCTCCAAATACTCTCCTCCCTCAAACTCTCTCATTTGTTCCTAAAACCCTAATCGTCTTCTACCAATTTCAACCTCAAACTCACCGGAATCCATGGATTCTTAGGACATAGATGGCCTACACTCATTTCCCTCTGCTCTTGAATGCTTGTTGTTCAAAGTTTCAATGTCTGACCTCGAAGGTGTCCGTTCAGGTCTTTGCCGATTCGAGGCCCTACAGCCATCTCCTGCCCCGCTCCAACATACTATGGTGTTTCGAGCCTAGTTTTGACCTTTCCGACCAAGATCAGACCTTTTCAAAGCCTTTCTCGTTTTAGGGTTCTTCTGAAGCTACTCGAGATTTTCTCTGATTCCTTTCTTAAATATGTTCTATATCTGTGCTCTACTGGAGTTTTAAAACGTTTTCCCAATTTTTTCTTTCAAAAATTACTCATCATCGATTTAGGGTTTCTAAAAATTCAAACTGTTTATGCGACTTTTCTTTTCCTACTCTATGTGTATATTTGTGACGCATGTACTTCTACTGCTTTCTTATATTTTTCTTCTACTATATATGTTCTTTTGTGCCTTATCTTTCTACTATGTTTCTACAGCATGCTCGCATGTTCATCCTGTTGTATTTTTCCTATATGTCTTGTTGATATATTTTTCTGGTATTGTGTTTTCTCCTACTGTATGTTTCCCTACTGAGTTATTAATTTCTTGGTTTGCCTTTTACTGACCTTTTTTTCGAACATGTTTCTTCTACTGTTTTTCTTAAATGCTATACAATCTATTTTTCTTAAACATGTGCCTCCTACTCTCACAATGCTTTGAATTAGTTTCTTCTATCTGTTTTTTCAAACCTACTATTATATTTGTTTGTTTCCTCATGAGTCTTTGAAAAAGATCTCTGAGCATGTTTCAACTACTTGCCTCCTCGTCTCTGTATCTAATTTGAAATGGAAACACTAGGATTTAGGGTTTTTCCTTGTGTTTGGGCCAGCGTTCTATCTTGGAACCCTTGACTCTTTCAGACTCATTCTGAGTCTATGAGCTGAGTTTGAATCTCTTTGTTTACGACTCTGAACATTTAAATTCTTCAACTGATTAGCACAATAGTTCTTCGTGCTTAAGTATGGTTGTATACTTTTATATGTGTGATAAATTCTTTCTTTCAAAAAGTTTTTCCAACTTATGATTTAGAATATTTTTTATGTTTAATTGATTAGTACTAATTTTCCTTAAGTCAAGATCTTTCCCATCTTCTTGACCTGGTTCATTCACATGAAAACTTCGATTTCTAATTTTACTGGATGTTGATTGATTGCATTTCCTTATTTGCACAAACTGTGTGCTATCTAACTTTTTTCTTAAATAAATCCATGTGTATTTACCCTTCTTGTGCTGTTTTGGAAAAGTGTTTGATCAACCCCTTTCCTTAATTATTTTACCCGTTTGAAATCAGAATCCCTTAACTAATGGGAAACTTGTGTGATTGATTACAACTGATTTTTAATTAATCTCCTACCTTATTCTGCTTGCGTTCTACATTATAAAAAGGGCACGACCGCTTTCTCAAAAAGACACCTTGAATTCGACACTTCTCAGACACTTTCAATTACACAACTCTCAATTAATCACTTTTACACACATAATCTCGCAGCTCTTTTCTAAAATCTTCTGATTATTTGCTTGCAATTTTGCTTTACAAGATTGCTGATTTCTTTTCTTGTTTCCCTGAAACTGGTATATCCTAATTTAGTTTTCGTCCCAATCTGTTTATATTACAGCTTCTACAATCCTGCCTACTTTGCTATCTATGCTCAGTCTTAAATATGTATGTTGTTCTCTTTGCATATGTTTATGCTGTGAATCCCTATACCGTTATTCCCCTCTATGTGTTTGAGTTAAAGTTCAGAATATGGAAACATCCAAATTGTTGCTCATGTATTGACTTGATCCTTTAAGGGATCCTAACTCCCCAAAAATGTGGCTGACAGGCTGGTTGCGGTGTGCCAACACTTCCAATTGCTGGGTATAACCACCAGCTTATCTCTGCTCCCCCCGAATCCCCTCTTTGCACTTACACTCCCTCCTAGCTTCTAAGTTCTGTCCCCTCCTATGAGCCTTGCTTTGGGACCTTGAATTCCCTTTGAACTTGAATATTTGAGGGTTGGCTCTTCCACACTGCACTATGATTCAATTCTGCCACATATTTGTGTGTGAGCACCGCCCGAAGTCTATTTGAGATTCTTAGGAAACTCTGACACATCCCAAATAAGAGAAAGGCTTTGGAATCTGATCTTCGAAGATTGGTTTATTTCATGTTTCAGATCTAAATTAGGCTCTCTTTGGTTTTAATATTAGTTCTTTGATGTAATTTTACTTTTCTTATTCATTCTGGGCCGTAATAATAACTTGTAATAACTATTGGAGCTGTTAGTGAAAAAGGGAGGGTCAATCGTGCATGCAAAGGGGTAGATATCATGTTCATAGGGAATCTTTACACCTCTATACTCCTATATCCTGTTCTCAGCCTCTGCATTTGTGCATCTCATATAGGGACCATGTCTATAGGCTTTTGTATTTTTTGCATCTCATATAGGTACCTTGTCTATGGGTTTCTGTACTTCTGCATTATATAGAGACCATGTCTATAAGTCATTTCTGAAATGCTACATATCATATAGATGATGTGCCTATAGGACTTCCTGAATGCATCTACATCTATCACTAGGAAAACCTATTCATAGGTTTAAACAATAAATAACATGCTAGACATTATGCCTATAGGACTTCCTGAATTTTTGCATCTACATCTATCACTAGGCAAACCTATGCGTAGGTTTAAATAACAAACAAAATTCTAGATTCCATATCTATAGGACTTCTGCACTTTTATTTCAACTATAATGTGTTTAAAATCAACAACGCCTAGAAAGCATGCCTATAGGAACAACTAACGAAATCAGAATCGTTTATTCGCTTATAAGTCTAAAATCAGTAGTAACCATAATGACTGCGAAATTTATATTCCTTGAATTGACAATATCTTCTTTTTCTGAAACTAATAGATATCATGCCTATTGTTTTTCATTTGAACTTAGGCAGGCTAAAAGGTAACTTGTAAAATGAATCATATTCTATCAATTCCAACCAGCAGGCAGGCTTGCCTCAGGTTTTTTTTTTATCTAAAATATGTAATAGATCGGTCTTCCACAACTATTAAGTTTAATTAATACCATAATTAGTATGTGCAAGACATGCTAAACAATCTGTCTTTAAGCTGAGGAGGCCTGTTTGAACCTTTAATTGTTATGTGTTTCCCCATATCTGCT
The DNA here is from genome assembly GCA_034376525.1 of Nicotiana benthamiana. Taxonomy (NCBI): domain Eukaryota; kingdom Viridiplantae; phylum Streptophyta; class Magnoliopsida; order Solanales; family Solanaceae; genus Nicotiana; species Nicotiana benthamiana. Next base: position 22,144,996 of record CM067324.1, on the reverse strand, counting down.
TTACGTGTTTTAATTGTCGCCTTAGATTTTTATCCTTTTAAAACCACAAAAAAACTTAGACCTCCCTTCCCTTTAGGACTAATAGTCCCAAATACCTCCAGTGCTGATAGAATTGGGGACGGTAATAGCATGCAATAAGTAAAACAAGACCATTCCGAGTTTAATACCTTAACGGGGTGGGAAAGGGTAGATATGGATATGATGACCCCGCGATAACACCATGTGTATAAACGATTATCGGGTGTTGTATGGGGGGGATCCATATTATTTATAAACCTAGGAACCCTCCTCTCTTTACTTGTTTGTTTTATTCAGAATTTCAATAGCTATTTTTTTTCTCAAATTCCAGCTTCTTTGACTGCTTTAACTTTCAGTTTACTTGCAGCAAATCATGTGAAATTTCTTCTCTGCCTTTTACCTGTTCATTATGAGTTTTTAAAAAATAGCTTTTCTTCTCAAATTTCTGCTTCTTTGACTTCGTTTTAATTTCAAATTGCTTGTAATAATTATGTGAAACCCCCCCCCCCCCCCCTCATATTTGTAACTCTTATTTGCCTACTTGTTATTTGCACTTGAAATCACAATTATTTTATGGCCGGGAACCACACTAGTGGATCTTGAGAGGTGCCTAACACCTTTCCTTCGGGAAAATTTCAAGCCCTTACCCTATCTCTAGTTTTCCAAATCAAGTTCTTCTCAGTGTCCAAATGCACTTAATTATTAGGTGGAGACTCTTCAAACCCAATTCCCAAAAGGAAACGAGCTGTACTACCATATGTCATAAACCCAATTTTGTGAGAAAAGGGGGGCGTGAAAGCGTGGCGACTCCGATGGGGATTTTCTTTAGGGATTTTGCCATTTCATGCTCTTTGTGACTTTATGCTTCTATATATATCTTTTTTTGTTTAAATACCTTTAAGTACGTTTTCCATCCTACCCCAAAACTGACTTGGCTCTTTGTGTCTTTTCCTTATATCTCTTAATGCTTTCCTTTAATACAATGTAAATTAGGAGAGAACTATTTTAATTATTACTTTATTAACGTGCAAATACGTGACAACTTATTTTAATTATTGCAACTGCATATTCAACATCATATTCCACTCACGCCGAACGAAATACCATAGCAACACTTATAATGAGTGGTTGCTCCCTTCCAATATTATCATCCCCTAAATCCGACAAAGGTATATTTGCAGTAAAACCAGTCGATTAACGATTAAGTCGAGGGTTCCGTGCCTTTCCCTCTTGAGTTGTCCGCTCAAGGGTACCAGCCTAATACCCCATAGAAACCCTAATTCGTCTAATTCTGCATGTATCATGGTCAAATCTAGCCGAGTCAGTTGTATTGTCCGCATAATGACTCTTTAAGATAGGCTTGTCCAAAGTCGATCAGGTTTCCCAAAACCCAAACAGATACTACCACATTTCGTGCATTTATTTGGAGAACTAAATGCTTGTTATGCCAATTATTGATAGTTAATAGTTGAGTCCGGTGTGGGGTAAAGGGCCTAACACTGTTGTCTCACAGACGTATGAGGCACGAAATCCCCAGATTCGGCAGGTCACCAACATCCATCCAAAGTTCCTAAACTGGTGGGAAGATCTTCATTCCAGTGATCAAACTTTTTTCCAGAAATACTTGGGAAATTTACCTTCCCTTCTGGAAATCCAACTCAACTACAAAATCATAGAAGCGTCTACTATATTCTGGGATTGTGATAGGCCTGTGTTCCGCATTGGAGACATTAAAATGACACCCCTGCTAAAGGAAATAGGAGGCTCGGCTGGTATACCATTGGAAACACCGGGTCCATTAATGCCGGATAACCACAAAGGTAGAGGTTTTCTCAAGATGATGGGTCTAAAGAAGAATCCAGACTTAAACTGCTTAAAAACGTGGTACATTCCATTTGAATATTTGTACAAGAGGTAGGATCACAACAAATCTTACCGTACTTATCCCAATGAGTTCACCCTCACATCATTAGGACATATCCATCGGAGGGTCTTCGTCTTTATGTTATGCTTTTTGGGGATGATAGTGTTTCCCATGAAGAAAGAAAGAATCCATACCCGACTGGCCATTGTCACCAAAACATTAATGGAGGGAATTGGTGGGTAACCATTTATCATAGTGCCATGGTCATTGCAAAAATATACCGAGCCTTGGAGAAGTGTCAACAGGGATCCAAAAACTTCGAGGGCTGCAACTTATTACTCCAACTCTGGCTCATGGACCACCTTTAAGAGGGTGAGTATTGACAGGAGATTCAACGTAGGGACTGGGACGATGATATAGCCTTCCATCAGCCAAGGAGGATGAACTACATGCCAACATGTTTGCTCAGCCGGTAGATGCCGAAGGATGTGTAGAACTGTTTGAAAATCTGAAAGAGGACCAAGTAAAATGGATGTTCGAATGTTCCCTACTGAAGAGTTCATTGCCTGATCTCGGGATGCACCCTTTCTAATACTTATTAGTTTGAGGGGAACTTACCCTTATGTCCCTCTTCGAGTTATGATACAGGCCGGTAGGAAGAAGGTTATGCCAACGATTGACAAGATAGTTACTTTTGGGTCGAGTTTCAAGAAGATGATAGCCCTTACAAGTGCCAAGCTCAACACATGTGGCACTGCAAAATCGTCATGGGAAAGGATACTATTGAACCAGATAGATACCATGTTGGTTATACTCCATACTATCCTAGCTGGTTAGAAGACAATCATAATGGTCTGGGTTAACCTGGGTTTGCTCAAGGTCACAAGATCATCGATGAAAAAACTGAAGCACAGGTCAAATACAACAAATTACGCAAGAGGATTCGGGAATGCAAAAATGAGCACCGTGAAATTCAAGAAGCTAGCCAAAAGCTGATTGAAGAATGGAAAGACATGGCTATCAGTTCCAAAAAACGACTGGGTTACTTGGAACGTGGTTTAGTAGAGCTGGAGAGGAAATTCATCCGAAGGGTCAAGGACTGTCAGAATGCTAAGGGAAATAAAGATGAGCACCTAGCTAGAACCTACTTGCTGCTGGGACTTCACGAGCTGGTGCAGCTGTTCGAGGGAGCCAAAGATGACGAGTTTGGGGAAGGTCATTCTATGACCAAATAGATTGGATTTAACCTTTTCCTTTATTGGTGTAATAAGGCCAATGGACATTAGTGACATTTTTATTTCCTGTTATTTGCTATCATTTTGGGGTTCGTCTTATTTTCTATCAATAAAATGAGGCATTTAGCATTGTAAGTTTTCCAAATCAATTTGTCGCTAGGCCTACCCTGTGCACAACGAGGCTCCCAAGTTAGGACACGATTTACATTCCTGCGCTATGTATTTAAATATCGCAACATCTTCTCTTATTATCCTTACCAACTTATTACCTTTTGTTTTTACTTTTGTATGTTCCCCTCCCCAAAGGTTAGTTCGTGAACTCTGGCATCATTATCATTTCCACAAGATCCAAGGGCCCTCTACCCACTCCTCCTCGTATTCATATCAGAAACAGGAACAAGGGAAAGATGGAAGATTTGAGCAACATCAGAAAGGAAAACTCGGTTGAATGGGTGGTAATCACTCAAGGTACTTAGGGCTCCAAAGAAAGTGCGTCCCAACTCGAGCAGAAACTGTTGAAATTTTAGGAAGAACTAGATCAAGTCCGAAATTTGGAAAGTTTATCATTTGTCCTCGCCCCTCTAGAAGTTACCTTCTCCAAAACTCAGAATCCCATACCTCTACAAAACCATCCTGCTCCTCAACACCACTGCAACACCTGCCACACTCCCAACAATGCTGTACTCCTCATTCCGGAACCTTTGAACTCCACAAATGACCACTTGCACACCCAACACAACTCCCCATCATTAAAACCGATCCTAACGATCTCTGGAGGAAAATACAAACCAAAGAATAGCCAGTCATTAATCAGCTGAAAAAAACACCAGCACAGATTTCTATTCTCGCGTTGCTATAGAGTTTTGATGCACACAAGAATGCCTTGTTAAGAGTACCGAGTGAGACGTATGTACCAAGTAACATCACTGGTGGAGAAATGGCGAACATGGTGGGTCAGGTGTTGGAAAGCCACAAGATCACTTTCCATGAAGATAAGCTGCCACCAGAGTGATTAAGTAACGACAAAGTGTTGCACATCACCGTGCAGTACGAAGATTATTTTATCACCAGGATCCTGGTCAATGGGGGGTCTAGTCTCAACATTTGTCCGTTGGTGACACTCAGGACATTAGTAAGGGGACTGTACGAGATCAAGGATGGGGTAATTAACGTCAAAGCTTTTGACGGATCCCAAAGTTTACTATTGGGAAAATTAGTTTGTGTTTGCAAACGGGGCCTACTTGGTTTGATGTTGATTTTTATGTGATAGACGTACCTGCATATCAAAATTTGTTATTGGGACGATCGTGGATTCACGCCGCTGGGGCCGTGGAGACAACGCTACATCAGGCAGTGAAGGAGTGGAATCACTAGGAGGTGATCATTCATGGCGACGGTAAAAATCCCATATGTAGTCGCCAGACCATCCTAGCAATTGGAGGAAGAAGAAGAATAAAAGGAGAAACTTACCACCACATAGAGCGGGTCAACACCATCGATAAGAGCAAATGGTGGGAAAACAAAATTGAAAACATACTTAACTAGAGCGGGTATGAACCTGGCAAGGGACTTGGCCAAAACCTCTAAGGGATCGCCAAACCCATCAAGCTCAAGAAATATGACACCACTTTCAAATTGGGGTATGAGTATACTTGGGAGGAATTCAACCACTGATCGCCACCATGGCGTGGTCCTTACTATCCTTTCGAGTAGCCAATACCCCATTTGGAGCAGACCTTCTAACCGGCCGAAGTTATCTATGGGTCAAAAGAAGAGGAAGCATTAGCAGTGATGATGAATTTGTTCCTAGAAGATGATAACATAGATTGTTGTGTCATTTTTGAGGAGGAGGGGGAGGAAGGCCCTTCTATATAGGCCGTAAGAAGAGAAGTACACCTCAGTAACTGGACCATCCAAACCATCAAAGCCCGGCGAGCCTCGGGGTAGCAAGGCTAGACCATGCACTACTTTACTTTATTAGTTTACTTTCCTTTCACATTTTTATTTTCGTAAGAAAGAGCTCCAATGTTCAAAAATTTATTGAATCTATCAAAGAATTCCAGTTTTTCTTATAAATCTTACTCTTATTATTTTCTCTCACGACATTACTATTACTTATCTTGATGAACCGATGACTATGATGTGCAACGAGACAACGTAACAAGCGAATATAGACTTAGAGGAAGATGATATACCGGAAGAGATTATTAAGGAAGTTGAGAGTTTTGAGAATAGACCTAAGTCCAACTTGGACGAGACTGAGATTGTTAACCTAGGAAATGCAGAAAACGTCAAAGAAACACGAGTCAACATTCACTTGTCACAGCTAGAAAACGAAGAGTACATAGAATTTCTATGAGTGTATGAAGACATATTCGCCTGGTCATATAATGACATGGCTGGGCTGAGCACATCTATAGTGTCTCACAAAATGCCAACCGGTCTAACATGCATGCTGATAAGATAGAAGCTCAGAAAATTCAAGCTAGATATGAGCTTAAAAATTAAGGAGGAGGTCACTAAGCAAGTCAAAGCTAAGGTTCTCAGGGTAGTGGAGTATCTAACATGGTTAGCCAACATCATGCCAGTGCCAAAGAAGGATGGGAGGGTTAGAGTTTGTGTCGACTACCGGGATCTCAACCGAGCCAGTCCAAAAGACGACTTTCCCTTGCAAAACATACACATCCTTATTGACAATCATGCCAAGCACGAGTTGCAATCATTTGTGGACTGTTTTCTGGGTATTATCAGATCTCGATGGATGAAGAAGATGCCGAAAAAATAGCTTTCATTATGCCGTGGGGCATGTATTGCTACAAGATGATGCCATTTGGGTTAAAGAATGCCGGAGCCACCTACATGAGGGCCATGACTACCATTTTCCATGATATTACACACAAGGAGATAGAAGTATATGTAGATGATGTTATCATCAAGTCCAAGAAAGCTCTTATCACATGGAAGATATGAGGAAGTTCTTCAATAGATTGAGAAGGTACAATTTGAAGCTGAATCATGCGAAATGTGCATTGGGGCTGCCGGAAAACTACTTGGGTTTGTTATGAGTCGCCGAGGGATAGAATTGGATTCATCAAAAGTCAAAGCTATCGAAGAATTTCCACCGCCAAAAATGAAGAAATAAGTGATTAGTTTCTAAGAGAGACTTAACTACATCAGCTGGTTCACAACACAATCTACCGTCATCTGTGAGCCAATATTCAAGATGTTGATGAAGGATGCTGCTACCAAATGGACTGATAATTGCCAAAAGGCCTTCGACTGGATCAAAGAGTACATGTTAAAATCGCCAGTTTTGGTCCCACCAGAGCCAGGTAGACCCCTATTACTCTACCTTGCGGTATTGGATGGGCATTTGTTTGTGTTTTGGGACAACATGATGAAACATGGAGAAAAGGGTAGGCCATCTATTATCTCAGCAAGAAGTTCACCCCACACGAAGCCCCGGATTCTACTGGAACGCACTTGTTGTGCTTTAACTTGGGTAGCTCAGAAGCTGAGGCACTATTTCTACGCCTATACTACGTATCTCATATCAAGGATGGATCCATTGAAGTACATCTTTCAGAAGCCCATGCCCACTAGCAAGCTAGCCAAATGGAAAATCCTGCTGAGTGAATTCGACATTGTCTATGTAACTCAGAAAGCAATCAAGGAACAGGCGCTAGCAGATCACCTCGCTGAAAACCCTGTGGACGGAGAATACAAACCCCTAAAGACGTATTTTCCTAACGAAGAGGTGTTGTTCATAGGAGAGGACATTGCAGAGCCCTATGATGGTTGGATGATATTTCGACGGAGCAACAAATTTCAAAGGAGTTGGCGTAGAAGCAGTCCTAGTATCAAAAACTGGCCAACAATACCTAGTGTCTGCCAAGCTCAGGTTCCCTTGTACTAACAATATGACTGAGTACGAAGCCTGCATCTTAGGGCTCAAGATGGCCATTCAAATGAACATACAGAAGTTTCTAGTGATTGGATATTCAGTCTTGCTTAGATATCAGGTCCGACAAGAATGGGCAACCAAGAACTCCAAGATACTCCCATACCTGCATCATGTACATGAGTTGAGAAATAGGTTCACAAAGACGGAATTTCAGCATGTTCCTAGAGTCTAGAACGAGTTTGCTGATGCATTGGATACCCTATCGTCCATGAAACAACACACAAATACAAACTTCATTGATCCTATTCCTGTGAAAATCCATAATCAACCATCTTATTGTGCTCATGTCGAAGAAGAAGCAGATGAAAAACCCTGATTTCATGATATCAAGGAATATTTAGCAAAAAGTGACTATCCCGAGCTCGCAAATGCTACTCAAAAGCGCACACTTTGGAGATTGTCTAACAATTTCTTTCACAGCAGGGGAATCCTACATAGGAGGACCCAGATTTGGGATTGCTAAGGTGTGTCAACGCAAAAGAAGCATCCAGACTACTAGAAGAAATCCATGCTGGTACATGTGGACCACATATGAATGACTTTGTCTTAGCCTAGAAGATACTCCGTGTTGGTTACTTCTGGATGACCATGGAAATCGACTACATCCAGTATGTCTGAATATGCCACCACTGTCAGATACATGCCGACATGATAAAAGTACCTCCCAATGAACTTAATGCAACAAGCTTGCTATGGTCGTTTGCCGTAGGATGAATGGATGTTATCAGACCAATCAAACATGGCACATCAAATGGGAACAAGTTTATCCTAGTAGCAATTGATTATTTTACCAAATGGGTTGAAGAAGCATCTTACAAAGCAGTGACTATGAAAGTCGTGGCAGACTTTATTTGCGACCGCATTGTTTGCTGATTTGGGATTCCTGAGTCAATCATTACTGATAATGGCTCCAACCTCAACAGTGACTTGATGGACACTATGTGTGAAACCTTCGAGATCAAATGCAATAATTCCCCGGCTTACAGGCCCCAAATGAATAGAGCTGTAGAAGCCTCCAATAAAAATATCAAGAAGGTACTAAGGAAGATGAAATAAAAGCATAAACAATGGCATGAGAAGTTATCATTTGCTTTATTGGGTATCGCACCACAGTCTGCACATTTACTGGGGCAACTCTCCACATGTTGGTTTACAGTACAGAAGCGTTCATTCCCACCGAGGTAGAAATTCCCTCCCTAAGGATCATACAGGAAGCAGAACTCGACTATGCATAGTGGGTGAGAAGTCATTACGAGCAACTAGCTCTTATAGATGGAAAGAGAATGAATGCAGTATGCCATGGTCAATTTTATTAGAACAGAATGTCCAAAGCTTTCAACAAGAGTGTCAAACCAAGACGGTTTGCATCAGGGTAGCTGGTGTTAAAGAAAATTTTCCTGCATCAAGATGAAGCCAAAAGGAATTTTTCTCTCAACTGGTAGGGCCCATACATGGTTCATCGGGTTTAGACAGGAAGAGCCCTTATACTTGCTAAAATGGACGGAGACGTTTGTCCAAAACCAATCAATTCAGATGCAGTCAAACGATACTATGTGTAACCATTTGTGATTTTCTTATGTAATATGAACTACGTCTGACCTGATTCCCGTATATGAAGAGATATGTAGGTAGCCTTATGGGTTCGGTCACAATTCAATAAAGTTTTCATTTTTCCCTGCAATGGGAAACTGGGGCAGAATTTTGAGGAGGACCCTCAAAATTCCGAAGTAACTTTAGCTGATCATCGTAAGCAGCCGTAAAATGTAGTAACCCAGTAAACTGGAGCAAAATTTTGAGGTGGACCCTCAAAATTCCAAAACGAGAAAGGTTGCAATGTCTTGAACCTCGTCATAGTCGTCGGTTCGTCTAAAAACTATTTCTTAAATATATACTCATGTCATATTTTTTCACAAACTCATGCATGTTTGTTATAAAAATTGCTCTGTTTAGCAACACTACCCCTATGATACATACCGTGTCGTCAGATCAGAACCAACATGGAGAGCAAAGTCAATGAGGACACGAACTAACCTTCCCCCTTTACTGAATTCACAATTTTTCTTTGAATGCAGGCACTCAAGTGGTAAAGTCCTATCATATGTGCTATTCAAAAATGTAGCTCTTGGATCCGTCACAATTATTCGCAGTTTCTATCCGCACACAGTATCCCTAGCAGCCAGGATATCACAATCATCCATTAACTATCGGCAAAGAAATTCTGTTACTATTCTCCTTTTATTTCGTGCATAAGGCTAACATTCTGCCTTCCGAGACTACACTCTATCTTCATCTGCATTTCCTGCATTGCATATGGCTAACACTCTGCTTTTTGAGGTTAAGATCTACCCCCATCTGCATTTCCTACATTGTATAAGGCTACCATTTTGCCTTCCGAGGTTAAGCTCTACCTCCATCTGCATTTCCTGCATTGCATATGGCTACCATTCTACATTCGGAGACTATGCTCTGTCTCTATCTGCATTTCTTATATTGTATAAGGCTACTATTCTGCCTTTCGAGCTTAAGCTCTACCTCCATATGCATTTCTTACATTGTATAAGGCTACCATTTTGCCTTCCGAGGTTAAGCTTTACCTCCATCTGCATGGCTGAAATATCACCACTTTTATTCACTCCTTGCATCGGCTGAAATATCGCCACCGTTTTTAACTTCTTGCATTGGCTGAAAGATTTCCACTTTATTTTGTACTTGCACGGCTGAAATATCGCCACTTATTGCATTTTTCATTGGCTGAAATATCGCCCCCTCATTTACATTTTTGTATCGGCTGAAAGATCGCCACCTCATTTATATCCTGCAACGGGTGAAACATCGCCACTTATTGCATTTTTCATTGGCTAAAATATTGCCACCCCATTTACATTTTTGCATCGGCTGACAGATTTACATCTTTTGCATCTCATGGACTGAAAGATACCTAAACCATCCAAAGGTGTCATTGTTCAGAGGCACTATCTTCATAGCTCGAGAACGTCATGCCATGGCCTGAGAACCCTTTTTATCTCTTGCATAGCATTATTCAATGGCATCATAGCTCGGAGGCATCATCCTCATTGCCCGAGAGCATCATTTCATGGAATATGAATCCTTTATTATACGCTTCATTGCCCAGGACATCATGGTTAGAGAAAATCATCATAACCCTCCAAAGACAACATTCATGGTCCGTCGTAAACTTGCATCACGTTTAAATTTACGCACAATATATGGTTGTTTATTTGTAGGTAAACCGACGAGCAACAACCATCTCAGAATGAGCGATCCCGCTCTGGTTCCTGCAGTCTTATCAGACTCTTAGCCACCCATATCGCATCCATTCTTGGAAGATCTTCATCGGCATACTCCACCGACGGATATTGAACTACATATGACATGATTTCTGTAAGCCCAGGGACATGTACGCAGCTCAGGAACCAGATCACGGTCAAACTCTTCAAACCATTTCATTTGGTCAAAATTGGCCATCATATTTTTACCCGACAAGACTTTTATTCTTCTCGAGTAAAGAGGGGCAGCTGTTGATACCCAATTTTTCTCTTTGTATTTTTTACATAAAAATTCTTTCAAAATAGCATATATATGCATATACAAGTATGCCCAAGTATTTTAGTATTTTTTCCAAATTTTTAAAGATTTTAAAATCAATTTATTGTCCATTTTAGCAGTACAAAAATTAATAATTACTGCCAAAATTATCAATTTTGGTGAATGATTTATTTTATCCCCATGCTTATGCCAAAGTATAGCTAAAGTAATTTTTATGTATTTTTTTACAAATTTATTTGATATTTTAAAAGCTAAGTTGCATAAAATTATAATTTAATATTTAATAGCGTTTAATAATTATAAAATTGGTTCAAATATTTTAATATTAATATTTATATATTAGTAAGTGAATCAGTACCTTTAATTTGTTTTCAAAGACATTTTTACTATTTTTATAAAATAAAAAGGGGAAGCTGGCTATTTAAAATCTGGCCTCATTTTATTCCAATTATAGCCAAAATTGCCCCCCCCTAATTGACTGAATTTTAAACCCAAACGGACCAGCCCAATCTCACTTAACCCAATCAGTAACCCACTTTAAGTTACCCGACCTAAGTCCTTTTGATCTGGGCCCTTGATCAGTGAGATCAACAACTCCTATCCACCCTTCCATAATTAAACCTAAACGACTACCCTAATCCCCTCATTTCCTTCTCTCAGTCACCTCCAAACACTTTCCTCTCTCAAACTCTCTCAAAGGTTCCTGAAACCTTAGTTGTCTTATGCCATTTTCAACCTCAAGCTCACCGGAATGCATGGCTTCTCAGGCCATGAATGGCCTACACTCATCTCCCTCTGCTCTTGAACGCTTGGTGTTTGAAATTTCAAGGTCTGACCTCGAAGGTGTCCGTTCAGGTCTTCGCCAATTAGAGGCCCTACGGCCATCTCCGGCCCTACTCAGGCATACTATGACATTTTTAGCCTGGTTCTGACCTTTCTGACCAAGATCGAACCTTTTCAAAGCCTTTCTCATTTTAGGGTTCTTATGAAATCCTAGCTACTTAAGGTTTTCTCTGATTGCTTTCTTAAAATTTTTCTATATTTGTGCTCTACTAGATATTTTTAAATGTTTTTCCAATTTTTTCTTTCAAATATCACTCCTCTCCGATTTAAGGTTTCTGAAAATTTAAAATGTTTATCCGACTTTTCTTTTCCTTTTTCTGTGAGTGTATTTCTCATGCACGTACTTCTACTGCTTACTTATGTTTTTTTTACTATATATGTTTTTCTGCACCTTGTCTTTATATTGTGTTTCTACACCATGCTCGCATGTTCATCCTGTTGTGTTTTTCCTATATGTCTTGTTGATATATTTTTCTGGTATTTTGTGTTCTCCTACTGTATGTTTCCCTACTGAGTTCTTAAGTTCTTTGCTTGCTTTTATTGGACCTTTGTTTGAACGTGTTTCTTCTATTATTTTTCTTAAATGCTATACTATCTCTTTCCTCTTCTGAACCCCGTTTAAGTCCCAGCTTTTTCTTAAACATGTGCCTCCTACTCTCATTATGTTTCGAATGCGTTTCTTCACTCTGTTGTTTCAAACTTGCTTTTACATCTGTTTGTTTTCTCATAAGTCTCCGAAAGAGATCTCTGAGTATGTTTCAATTACATGCCTCCTCGTCTCTGTATCTATTCACAATGGAAACCCTAGGATTTGGGGTTCTTCCTTGTGTTTGGACCAAGGTTCTATCTTGGAACCCTTGACTCTTCAGACTCATTCGAAGTCATTGATCTGAGTTTTAATCTCTTTGTTTTTGACTCCGAACTGCTAAATTCTTCTAATGATTAGCACAATAGTTCTTCCTGCTTAAGTGTGGCTGTATGCTTTTATACGTATGATAAATTTATGCTTTTATATGTATGATAAATTCTTTCTTTTAAATAGGTTTTCCAACTTATAATTCAAAATCATTTTTAGGTTTAATTGATTAGTACTGATTATCCTTAAGTCAAGATCTTTCCCATCTTCCTGACCTCGTTCATTAACATGAGAACTTCAATTTTTTATTTTAGTGGCTGTTGATTGATTGCACTTCCTTATTTGTAAAAATCATGTGCTATCAGAATTTTTCCTTAAATAAATCCCTGTGTATTTTCCCTTCTTGTGTTGCTTTGGAAAAGTGTTTGATCAACCTCTTTCCTTAATTATTTTACCCGTTTGAAATCAGAATCTCTTAACTAAAGGGAAACTTGTGTAATTGATTGACAACCGATTTTTTAAATTATTCTCCTACCTTATTCTGCTTGCCTTCTACACTATAAAAGGGCACGGCCCCTTTCTCACCACACACCTTGAATTTGACACTTCTCAAACACTTTCAATTACATAACTCTCAATTCAACACTTTTACATACATAATCTCGCAGTTCTCTTCTAAAATCTTCTGATTATTTACTTGCAATTTGGCTTTACAAGATTACTACTTTCTTTTCTTGTTTCCCTGAAACTGGTGTGTCCTAATTTAGTTTTCAGCCTTATCCCAATATGTTTATGTTACAGCTTCTACAATCCTATCTACTTTGCTATCTATGCTCAGTGTTAAATATATATGTTGTTCTCTTTGCATCTGTTTATGTAGTGAATCCCTATACCCTTATTCCCCTCTATGTGTTTGTGTTAAAGTTAGGAACATAGCAACATCCAAATTATTGCTCATGTCTGGATTTGATCCTTTAAGGGATCCTAACTCCCAAACAATGTGGGTAATATGCTAACTACGTTGTGCCAGCACATCCAATTGCTGGGTATGACCATCGGCCTATCTTTGCTTCCCCCCTCCCAGAATTCCCTCTTTACACTTACACTCTCTTCTAGCTTCTAAGTTCTGCTCCCTTCCTATGAGCCTTTCTTTGGGACCTTGAGTTCCCTCTAGACTTGAACATTTGAGGGCAGGCTCTTCCACACTGCATTATGATTCAATTCTGCAATATATTTGGGTGTGATCACTACCTGGAGTCCATTTGAGACTCTTATGGAGCTCTGACACATCCCAAATAAGAGAAAGGCTTTGGAATCTGATCTTTGGAGATTGGTTTATTTCATATTTCAGTCAAGAAGTCTTAATCAGGCTCTCCTTGGTTGTAATTTTAGTTCTCTAATGTAATTTTACTTTTCTTATTTATTCGGGGCTGTAATAATAACTTGTTATAACTATTGGGGCTGTTAGTGAAAAGGGGAGGGTCACTCATGCATGCAAAGGGGTAGATATTATGTTCATAGTGAATCTTTACACTTCTATACTCGTGTATCATGTTCTCAGCCTCTTCATTTGTGCATCACATATAGGGACCATGTCTATAGGCTTCTGAATTTTTTGCATCTCATATAGGGAACATGTCTACAGGTTTCTGTTCTTCTGCATTATATAGAGACCATATCTATAAGTCATTTGTGAAATGCTACATATCATATAGATGATATGCCTATAGGAATTCCTGAATTTTGCATCTTCATCTATCACTAGGAATACTTGTTCATAGGTTTAAACAATAAATAACATGCTAGATATTATGCCCATAGGACTTCTTGAATTTTTGCATCTACATCTATCACTAGGCAAACCTGTGAGTAGGTTTAAATAACAAATATCATTTTAGATACCATGTCTATAGGACTGTTTCACTCTTATTACAACTATAAAGTGTTTAAAATCAACAATACCTAGAAAGCATGCCTATAGGAGAAACCAACAAAATCAAATCGTTCATTCACTTATAAGTCTAAAATCAGTAGTAACCATAATAACTGCACAATTTATATTCCTGTAATTGGCAATTTCTTCTTTTTCTGAAACTAATAGATATCATGCCTATAGTTTTTAATTTGACACTTAGGCAAGCCATAAGGCAACTTGTAAACCAAATCAGATTCTATCAATTCTAACCAGCAAGCAGTCCTGACTCGGAGTTCTTATATGAAATATGTAATAGATTGGTCTGCCACAACCTTTAAGTTTAATTAAGACCATAATCAGTATGTGCAAGACATGCTAAACAATTTGTCTTTAAGCTGACGAGGCCTGTTTAAGCCTTTCATTGTTATGTGTTTCCCCATATCTGCTCTACGTGTTTTGATTGTCGCCTTAGAGTTTTATCCTTTTAAAACCACAAAAAACCCAAATCTCCCTTCCCTTTAGGACTAGTAGTCCCAAATGCCTCCGGGGCTGATAGGATTGGGGACGGGTAATAACATGCAATAAATAAAATGAGACCATTCCGCAAATAATACCATAATGGGGTAGGAAATGATAGATATGGATATGATGACCATGCGATAACACCACGTGTATAAGCGATTACCAGGTGTTGTGTGGGGTGATCCATATTATTTATAAACCTAGGAACCTTCCTCACTTTACTTGTTTGTTTTATTCAGAATTTCAAAAGCTATTTTTTCTCAAATTCCAGCTTTTTTGACTACTTTTAACTTTCAGTTTACTTGCAACAAATCATGTGAAATTTCTTCTCTGTCTTTTACCCGTTCATTATGAGTTTCAAAAAAATTGCTTTTCTTCTAAAATTTCATCTTCTTTGACTTCGTTTTAACTTCAAATTGCTTGCAATAATTATATGAAAACTCCCTCTTATATTTGTAACTCTTATTTGTCTATTTGTTATTTGCACTTGAAGTCACAATTATAGTATGGCCTGAAACCACACTAGTGGATCTTGATGGGTGCCTAACACCTTCCCCTCATGGTAATTTCATGCCCTTACCCAATCTCTGGTTTTCCAAATCAAGTTCTTCTTAGTGTCTGCACTTAATCATTCGTCGGGACTCTTCAAACTCAATTTCCAAAAGGAAACGATTTGTCCTCCCATATGTCATAAACTCTATTTCGCGAGAAAAAGGGGGGGGGGGGGCGTGACAAGTACGAGAGAAGATTAAGGAGATAAATGCAAAGGAGGAAGAGGGTTTCAGAAAATCAAGTATGATGAGAAGAAACAATCGTCATCAAGATTGGTCGTTATGAATTGTCATAAACATACAACCACCATCAAGGTTGGTCATTATGAACTGTCATAATGGAACCGTCACTTCATGAGTGATGCAGCCGAAAAAAGCCAAAAAACACTGAAAAATGCAGAACCAATCATGGTAAGCCACATGGCTCGAGTACTAAATGAACGTGATGTACGTCGCATTGAATTTACAAAATCATGATAATACTCGAGAAATGGCGACAAAGAATTCCCGCTATAAATACTTACCACTTCCTGAATATTCAGTTGAGAATATTCATAAAATGGGAGAGGGGGCTAGCTGTATTAGTGGAAAAAAAAGCATGTTATGTGGACTATCATCAAAGTGATGAGGCATGGTACGTGGACCATCAAAATAACGACAGGTGGAATTCTTAATTAGACGAGTTAAAGAATGCAAGAACGCATAGAGGGACACTCTCGAGGTTGCACTAAGAAAAGAACCGGACCTGACAGATGTAATAGGAGCGAAATAGGTAAAGACCACTAAGAAGGGAAGATGAACAAACCTGTCATAAATAAGGAAGGAAAATTGATATATAATTATGGTTATGGGAAATCCTCAGCCATAAATACTTCTGTTACATTATATATGATAATGGATAATCAAGGTAATTAATGCTATTAATGAGCCTGTATTAAGTAAGAAAGTCGTTTTAATTGTATAATCATATATAAGGTCTTAGACATCATTTGTATTGGCATATGATTTTTTATTGAAATTTATGCAATCATTCTTTACTTTATTCAAAAGGTTCTAACCGTAATTTAGGAGTGATTATCAATCTATTTTTTATTTTCTTTCTTTGTCAACTTTTTCTATCACTTGCTTTATTCTTCAAATTATTGAAAAAGTAAACTAATCTTGGTTATCAAAAAATCTGATTTTTTTTTATATTGATTTGACCGAGAAATTTACTTTTAGGTTAAACAACTGGCAGAACCACCCTGGCCAAAGCATCACTAAGCAGCATCCCAAGTCATGTCATGTGGTTCATCAAACTACCTTCCAAAACAACCAAATTGATTGATAGGGTCTAATGGAATTTCATTTGGGGAATCACACTCAATAGGAAAAAAATGCTTTTGGTGGGTTGGGAAAGGGTTACAATACCAATGATTGGGGGGGGGGGGGGGGGACCAGATTTGCAAAATGTGTAGTGCAAGAATAGGGCATTCTATGCAGGATTATCCTGTAGAATATTCCACAATACCACATATCTCTAGGCAACAATCCTCATATCAAGACATTGTAATTGGAACCATATTTCAAAAAGAGTTCCAAATCTCCAATTCAACACTGTATTCTTAGTTGATGGGATACATGTAGACAGGCTAGAAAGTGGGTCATTAACAAAGGAGACGGGGTAGGTTTCTGTAATGATGCTTGGATAACTAATAATACGTCCATCAGAAATATGACTGGGTCCCCTAGCTTTAAACGATCTAACTATCAAGGTGGCCACCATCTATAATAATGGGGAAAGGAATACTTCTTTACTTTCCTTCAATATCCCTGACAATATCATAACTATGATCATATCTATATTCATTCCTACTAATTGAATCAAGAAGGATAAGATGATTTGGGGTCTGACACCCAATGACACAATTACTTTTAAATCAGCCTACACCTTCCTTAATAGTAAAGATGACCCAAAATTGGCAAGAATCGATAAAAACTTCAACTATATATGGAATTTAAAAGTTACCAACACGGTCAAAACCTTCATCTGGTGTTGTGCCATGGAAGACTGCCTAATAGAGCTCTCCTCCATATAATTGGGGTTAACTGTAACCCTGCTTGATGTTTCTGCTCCTCTACTCTTGACACGTGTGCCCATATATTTTTTGACTGTCCCAATGCTGGTTGTTTCTAATTAATCTTACCACACAAAGCATGGCTACCTGCCAACAGCAGAACCCCAGCTTTACAACCCAATCCTTGCCCAATACATGGGCAAACTTAAAGAATAAGGCATTCAATAACATCCTATCCTGGGAGGTTATCCTTCACTTATGCTTTTGGCATATATAGCTAACAATGAATCAAAATCTATTCAAGAAAAAGAAGGATCCTATCTCTATTTCTAACACAATTGCAAAAGCCACTTAATACTACATAGTAACATGCTGGGAAAAATTGAGGAATGCAGTTACTATATGTTTTAAATGGGAACCTCCCCCTAGGGGTCATTATAAACTTAACAGTGATAGGGTAGCTCTAGGTAACCCAGGGATAGGTGTCATTGGAGGTGTCTTTAGGACCTCCAGTAGAGACTGGGTCCTAGACTACCCGAAAAACATGCCCCACACCAGCAATACCTTAGCAGAGTTAACGACCATTTTAAGGGGACTTCAAATTGCTGAGCAAAGTGGCCTAACACCTCCAGAAATAGGTATTGACTCTATAGAGGTAATAAGAATGCTAATAGCCGATAATAACACTTATGACTCTATTATCTCTGAATGCAGGTTTTTGTCCACTGAATGGTCAGGGCAGTGGTGAGACACTGCTACAGAAAACATAATAGGGTATCAGACATGCTAGCAACAGAGGGAGAAAAAATAATATTTTTAGGAGGAAAAATAATGCGGGCAGTTCTTCCGTGTTGGTAAATAAAATTTTTGGGCAAAAATGCTAGGAAAGGAAAAAAATAAGGAAATAAAAGAAAGAAGTAAAGTTGGCTTGCCTGCTAACAAACGCCTGATTTAACATTGCCGCACGATGTGAATCTCTTTCTGCCTCCACTCCAAACATATGAATTAGATCCCAAGTTTTGATTATGCTCTATGATCATGCTCTTGGGGTGATAAAAATTGTTGCGAGCCTAAAATTAAGTGATTCTTTATTAACTTTTTGGCTTTCACTTGAGGAGTATCATATTTCCTAGACGGCTTCAAAAATTTCAGAATATAAGACTCATCCACCTCTTACATTGACTCATTTGTATGGTTGTAGGTCCCATTCCCATTTCACCATATGAACACAAGGTTCCATTCCTCAGCACCAATCATGCAAGAGTCAACTAAATTTGTATCCCCGATGTTCCTGGTTGACTCTAGTATTACTTCTTCCACATCGACAATCTCAAATTCTAGTTGGATAGATTGTTGGTGTTCTATTCTGAATTCCTCGATTAGCACCTTGATTTATCCATCTAATTCATGCTCTTTATGGCTACTATCTACAATATTAGCTTGTTGAACATTAAATTTTCAACTAATTGAGCCACTTGAGCCTCCAAGTTGCAAATAGTTGCCTCTTACCTTTGGAAAGTAGACCCTTGCCTTTGTATTTGGAGTTCTTTCTCATTATTTTGTTCCGAGAGGCACAACAAAATATCCTTGATCACTTTTAGGTCAGCATCCCCAGGTTCTTTATTCTATTAACTTTACAAGAAACTATAAAATCATCATAATAAGGTGTTATGAGAGGATAAGAAGTGTAATCACAACTATAAAAGTGACCATTTTGACCACTACACACGTCACACATATTCAACACATAAGATTGAGTTGGTACACACAACTCGCTTTATGGGAATATTTTAATAATTTTACCATGGGTTCCTTCACAATATGTATAAAAATCAAAAGTAAAATTACCAACACCTAAGCTCATATTGTCGCGACCCTAATTTCCCCTCCATAGGATGTCGTGGTGGCACCTAGTCTCGCAGACTAGGTAAGCCTAAACTTTAATTAATTAAATGAAAGAATTTAACCAAAACAATTGATAAACATAAATCATATTATTCTATACAAGCCAACAATCCCAACATAAATACAATATCCCAAAACCGGTAGTACAATTCATAAGCTCTACTAAGTTCTCTAGGAAATTTCTAAGTACCATTGTTTTGAAATGCAAAATAAACTCTAGAAAGGTGACTCCGAGGCCTGCGAAGGCGATGGAAGGTATACCTCGAGTCTCCACAATAATGCCTGATCAAATAAATAATGATAAACAAACTCCAAAGTACCTGGATCTGCACAAAAAATGTACAAAGCGTAATATGATTACACCACGACGGTACCTAGTAAGTATCAAGACTAACCTCAGTAGAGTAGTGACGAGGGACAGTCTAGACACTTACTAGATTTAATAACCTGTACAAGTATGAATGTGAATATAATAGGGAACAATATCAATACAAATCTAAGCATGGTAAAATAAAAAAATGATACTTGCAATAGAAAAATAGAAGCAACAATTTACAAAGAGCACAACAGGTAGTATGCTGAAAATAGTTTAAGTTTGGTGAACTCAAGTAAAGGAAAATAAGTAACAACTCAATAAGAACAACTGCTTTTACACAAGATTTATTCAAAAATTTCTCGAGGTGCCATACCTCATAATCACAACTAACGGGTCCCAGTTCACGAATCCTATTCACTTGGCATCGTGTGCCCACATTACAAATCACAACGCAGGGACAACTCACGTATTGTACGGACAACTCACGTGCCATACCATAAATACCACATATTTGCATGGATAATTTACGTGCTAGTAATAACAATAACTCATAATTGTACGAACTACTCACGTGCCACTAGTACAACTCTCACATAGAAGAAAGGTAAACGATAATACATATGAGGGACCAATAAACATCAAGATTCACCTTCATAAACCGATAGAGTAATTAATTAAGTATATGCTTGTGCAAGTGTTCTATCACAACTCGAGTCAATAAGTAAAAGCAGGGAAGACGAATGGCACATAGGAAACAACACAACAAAATGCCAAATGCTTAACTCACACAAGTTAGGCCCACCACTACACGAATATCATCAATAACAATACCCCAGGACATCACAAGTCACCATAAATCATCCCTGACATAGCCCTCTTGTCTCACCGCATGCGCAAAAATAAAGTAAATGCCTACCTTGTCCCCCAAACATACATAATAATATTCCTACCTTGTCTCGGCACATGTGCAAACCCAAATGTATAGCCCATTTTGTCTCGTTGTATGGGAAAATATCAATAATAATAATAGAACAAACAATTCACGTGCGAACACCCCGAAAATCCTCTCAATAATACCACGTATGCCAAAAATATAAAATAATATAACAACTCGCACCACATGTGCCCATGTTCAACCACATTTCCTTAAAAATAATTTCAATACCACAACTACACATAGCCCTCGGCTCAACATTACTGAGTACAACAACAACAACAATAACCACAATAACCCAGAAGTATGACATGTAAATTAACAAAAGAATTGAAAAAGAACAATGAAACAGAAGAACGAGCTCACAAAGAGACATAACAAGTAATAATGGTTTCAAATAAGAATAACTCAACAATTGAAGAGATAATGTGTATCGACGATATCAAATATGATAATTCAACAATAGGATAGATAACATGTAACAACGATTTCAAGTAAGAATAACTCAACAATAAGAGAGATAATTGTAACAACGATATCAAATAAGAGTAAATCACAATAGAAGAGATAACATGTAATAAGCGAGGCAACAACTCCGATTAAAGCATATACGGGTATATTTGGTTACAAAGGGTAGAACATGAACCAATCAACTTCAAATAAGACGTATAAGGGAAAATATAACAATAAAGGATACAACATGATAAGACAACTTCATTTTAATGTGCTTAAGAAACCTAAGAGTCTAAAACGATCAAATTTCTACATATAAGCCATGTACACACTCGTCACCTCGTCTACACATCACGTAGTTCAAATAGTACAAACAAGCCAATTACTACGATAGTTCCCTCACACAATGTTAGGCAAGATAATTACCTCAAAAGCCTTCAATCAATTCTCAAAAATATATTTTCCCATACAATTAACCTCCAGTCGGCACAAAACGAACCAAATCCGATTTAATAACATCAAATAATGCAAGAGAAATAAATTCCAATAATTAAAGCTACGATTTTTACACAATTGCTCAAAAGTGAACAAAAGTCAACCCGAAAACCACCTGGTCAAAACCAGAGTCCAATGGTAGATTCTGACTACCTATGACCACACGAGTTCATTTATGTGATTAGTTTCAAAATTCGAGCCCAAATCATCTCTTCAAACTAAAATTCTTATTTTTTATAAAATTTGATAAGGTTTTGCAAATTTTCACTTTGAATCACATGATTATGATGTTAAAATCTAAGATATATTGATGGAATATGATTAGAAAAAGATTAGAATCACTTAACCAATGTTTGTAGATGAAAAACCCTCTTCAAAATTGCTTGCTATCGAGTCTAGGGTTCCAAAATATGAAAATGAGACAAAAAATTCCGTCTCTCATCTTCTTGTGAAGTTGCAGGTGACGCAAATGCAACCTAGGGTTCGCAAATACGGACTCTGCAAATGCGAAGAAACCATCGCAAAAGAGAAACCGTCCCTTTCCTGCTGTCATTGCAAATATGATGAATAGATTGCAATTGCAAACATTAGACCTTCACAAATGCGACCAAGAATTTCGCAAATGCGAACTAGATCCCCCCCGGCACCCATCGCAAATACGATCAATGGGTTTGCAATGCGAACCTAGTAGACTTGACCTAACATCGCAATGTGATCTGAAACTCATAAATGCGAAACCTGAGGCACCTGTGCAAAAACTAGCAAACTTAAACTTTATCAATACTACGATATGCGTCCGAAACTCATCCGAGCCCTCGGGGCTCCAACCCAATAATCAATACAAGTCTAAAAACATAACATAAACTCTTCCGCGTGATCAAATCATAAAATAACATCCAAAATCATGAATCGGACCTTAAAGTATAAGAATTCAACATGAAATTCCAGAACTTCTAAGAACATAACTGTGCATCTGATTGCTATCAAATCGATTCGGAATGATGCCAAATTTTGCAAGCAATTTCCAAATGAAAAAGGACTTATTCCAAGTCCTAAAATAGAAAACCAAATATGATAGCTATGAAGTCAACCTATTGTCAAACTCATCAAAATTCAAAGCCTTAAAATTGCCCTCATTCGGCAAAATAATACAAATCAACCTATGGATCTTCAAATTTGATTCCGGGCACGCGTCTAAACCCAAAATCATGATATGAACCTATCGGAGTCATCAAAATGCTACAACTTCGTTTTCACAAAAGTCAAATCTCGGTCATTATTTTCAATTTAAGCTTCTAAGGTGAGAACCGCTTATGCAAATTTATTTCGAAAATTCCGCATTTCAAATCCAACCATGCACGCAACTTATAATACACAATAGGAAGTTACTCAAGACCTCGAACCATTGAACGGAACCTTAAAGCTCAAAATAGCCGGTTGGTTCATTACATTCTCCCCCTCCCCAAAACAAACATGCGTCCTCTAATGTGCCAAGAGTCTTTCCTAAGCCATCAAATTGCTATATAAAGTCACCATGAACATACTCACAGGTGATCCCATGTCACCTCAAACCACATATCCACAATGTTGCCTCAACCGAAGAATATTCCTTTTTACTCATGCCAATAAGTTCTAGGATCAAATTCTCACATCTACCAAGGGCCCTATTATCACACATTTACACTGTAAAAATTCTCAACTAGCTACAAATACTCATGCATACACCCTCATAATATATCCATATGACATAATACATCATCCGTATGTCCATAACAATAACTCTAACTGCAATAGCCGCCCATTACCAAACCTATACTTGCAAATAGACTCATATCGACTAGAACCGTGTTCCAAACCTTCACAATGCCGAAATTAGTGCAAGAAACGTGAAAAACTTATAACTACTGATCCGATCAACAATCTATCTCAAGCATCACCTAGGAATATACATCACGATCCAACCCCAATAACCACAACTCGAATATGACTGAATATGGAAATAGGAACATATGGAAGAACCATCAAGCAAGCCAAACACTCACAAGTCTCCACCGATACCATGCTACAGATCCAATCATTAAGGAAGAATCAAGATACATGCAACTAACACAATCATATCTTACCTTAATATGACCTCTCCATGGCACATAGCCCAATAGCAACACACGTATTCACAAAGTACACCAGGTCCCCATCCTCCACTCAAAAATCACGAGTAAGGTAAATATCTTTGCAACTAAACCATCCTACTCACTCAACCTCGTAGAACCAGAACCACAACACATAACTACTTCCCTTACCTGTAGAGCACCCAAATCATAAGTCGGGCAAAACCATGTTGAGATCACATCAAATCCTACTGTATTTAACTAACAAAAAGTCCACCTAAGTATCATGACTTACAATAGCAACCAAACCATAAAAATAGACATGGGCTACCACAATAAAATTCTCAACTAACATGAACACATGAACAAAGTATAAGTATCACAAAACACGACTATATCTGAAGCAAGGTAGGATAAATCTTACCAAGAAATATGACCGGATTTAAGTAGCACAAATGTATCTTTATACTCATGTGAAACCATACCTATAAGGATATCATCTAGTGCATCAGTCTCTGCCCAATGAGAAAGAGCGTAACAATGGGCCTAGTCTCCCCTTCTAGGGAGATCTTGACCTGCCTGACCTCCAACTCTAGCTGGTGATGCAGGTATAGAAACAACTAGAGCAAAACTCATAGCCTGAATACCCACTGTGGAACATCTGTTTGAAGCTTGAGATAGTCTCTCACTATGTGGATGGTATCTCAACACTTAAAGTAACCTCTCCGTTGACGTAGCTGTGGAAGTCTGATGCGGGTACTCTAGGACCCATGGATATCTGAAGCACATGTGAAGCCTTAAGTGCAAACTGAACTAGTTGACCCATAAAACCTCTACCTTAGCGTACCCTACCTCCAAAATTGGGATCAGTAGGTCCTCCCCATCCACGAGGCCTCTTAGCCTCCCTAGCCTCTCTCTCCTGACACCACATACCCTCTAATCTGCATACGATCTCTACCACCAACTTAAATATAATGTCTGTCTCCAAGTCCGAGCCATGTTGAATTAGAAACCATAACCGAGCCCCTCAATGAACCTGCAGACTCGCTCTCTAACTATGGAAACCAAAGCAGGTGCATGCCTGGACAAATCACTAAATCTAACAACATACTCTGACACTAACATAGTACCCTATCACAACTACTCAAACTCTACACACCATGCATCCTGAAGGGTCTAGGGAACAAACTCTCTCAAGAACATCTCTAAAGACTGAGTCTATGAAAGTGAAGCCACATCGGCTGGGCTACCCTCCTCGTAAACCTGCCACAATTGATACGATTCACCAGACAACTGGAATATAGTAAAAACAACCTCATTCATCTCCACAATACCCATGGTGTTTAGAATATGGTGGCACTCCTCTAAAAACCATGTGCATCCTCTGAAGCTAAACCACTAAAAGTAGGAGGGTGATACTTCTTGAGCCTCGCAAGTCTAAGCTACTCCTTCTCAGATGCCACTGCCTTGACAGAGGGCTGAATCGGAACAACAGGTTGTGCTTGTATGACACTTGGAACATGACCAATATGAATTCGCTACTCTGGAGTATTAGTGACGGTGTCTAAGATTCTCCCCCACCTGTGAAGTAGTTGGTGTAGCGGTATCAATCCTGCTTCAGCCAATGTACCAAATGCTCAGGAACTTTACTAAAGTCTTATGAAGTATTGAGGTAGAAACAGGCGTCTCTGGTGCCTGTCCGCCAAAGTTGGAGCTATTGGTGGGTCCTTAGTTGCTGATCTGGTAGGTGATCTAGCTGTATCACGTGCTCCTCCTCTGCCTCTACCTCGGACACTATCAACACTGGCCCTGGGGGAAGCATCATCATTAACTTCAACTTGTGTTTTCACTATCTCTGAGAGAATAGAGTGAAAAAGGCTCAAACTCAAAAATCAATAAACTCACACGATAGAAATGAAAGAAGTAGAGTTTTCCTAATAGTTCTGTAGCCTCTCAAATGTAAGTACATATGTCTCCATACTGATCAGAAATCCGCAATACTCTACTAAACTCGCTTTGACTCGTAGCACATATGAACTTAGGGCTCTGGTAACAACTTGTCACGACCTCAATTTTCCCTCTATAAGATGTTGCGATGGCACCTAGTCTCTAGGACTAGGTAAACCTAACATTTACTGAATTAAATGAGAGAATTTAACCAAAACAACTACTAAACATAAACCATATATTTCTATATAAATCCAATAATCCTAACATATTACAATATCCTAAAATTGGTAGTACAAGTCATAAGCTATACTGAGCTCTCTAGAAAAATCTTAAGTACAAATGTTCCGGAATAGAAATAAATTGTAGAAAATAAATTTTAGAAAGGTGACTCCGAGGCCCGCGAATGCCATAGCAGGTATACCGTGAGTGTCCACAACAATGCCTGGTCAAGTAGCTAACGATCAACAAACTACAAAGAACCTAGATTTGCAAAAAAAAAATGTGCAGAAAGCATAGCATGAGTACTCCACGACGACACCTAGTAAGTATCAAGACTAACCTCGGTAGAATACTGACGACAGACAGTCAAGACACCTACTAGACTTAATAACCTGTATAAGTATGAATGTGAAACTAACAAGGAATAATATCAACATAAATCTGAGCTTGGTAAAATAAATAAACAATAATTGCAATAGAAAACTAAAAGCAACAATTAGCAACAAGGCACAACATGCATAACATTGTAGGTTAAGCTGAATACAATTTAAGTCTGGTGAAACGATGTAAAGGAAAACAAGTAACGGCTCAATAACAACAACCGCTTTTACAGAAGATTTATTCAAGAATTTCCCCGAGGTACCACATATCATAATCATAAATCACTGGTCACAATTCACGGCCTTAATCACTTAGCATCTTGTGCTCACATCACAAATCATAACAGCAAAAACAACTCACGTGTTACACGGACAACTCACGTGCCAATACCGTAAATACCTCATATCTGCATGGACAACTCATGTGCTATGTGATTAACAAACACTCGTAACCGCACAGACAACTTAAGTGCCACTAATACAACTCTCACACAAAAGGAAGGTAAATGATAATACATGTGAATGATCAATAAACATCAAGATTCATCTTCTTAAACCGATATGAGTGCTTAATTACGTGTATGCTTGTGCAATGTTCTATCATAACTCGAGTCAACAAGTAAGAGCAGGGAAAACAAATGGCACATAGGAAACAACACAACAAAATGTCGAATTCATAACTCACACAAGGTAGGCACACCATTACACGAATATCATCAATAATAATGCCCCAATGCCATCATAAGTCATCAAAAATCATCCCCGACATAGCCCCCTTGTCTCGCTGCGTGCGCAACAATAACGTAAATTCCCACCTTTTATCTCGCCACACACGCATAATAATATTCCCACCTTGTTTTATGTATCAATGGTATCAAATAAGAATAACTCAACAATAGGAGAATAACATGTGACAATTATTTCAAATTAGAATAACTCAACAATAAGAGAGATAATGTGTAACAACGATATAAAATAAGAATAAATCACAATGGAAGAGATAACATGCAATAAAAGAGGCAACAACTCCAATTAAAGTATATAAAAGTATATTTAGAAACAAAGGGTAGAACATGAACCAATCAACTTCAGATAAGGCAACTAAGTGTAATTTAACAATAGAGGATATAACATGATAAAGCAACTTTATTTTAATGTGCATAAGAAACCTAAGAGTCTAAAACGGTCAAATTTCCACATATAAGTCGTTTACATACTCGTTACCTCCTGTACACATCTTTCACATAGTTCAAATAGTGCAAACAAGCCAATTCCTATATGTTATCTGCCCCACACAATGTTAGGCAAGATACTTATCTCAAGAGCCCTCAATCGATTCTCACAAATAGCTTTTCCTTTACAATTCACCTCCATTCGGGACAAATATAACCAAAGTTGACTTAATAACATCAAATAATGCAAGAGAAATAAATTCTTATAATTAAAGCTAAGATCTTTGAACAATTTCTTCAAGAGTCAACAAAAGTCAATCCGGGACCCGCCCGGCAAAAAAACCAGGACCAATGGTCAAATCGGACTGCCTCTGACCCAACGAGTTCATATATGAGATTAGTTTCAAAATCCGAGTCGAAATCAACTCTCAAAACCCAAATTCTTATTTTTCAAAACACTTGATAAAGTTAAACAAATTTTCACTTTGAATCACATGATTATGATATTAAAATCAAAGATATTTTGATGGAATATGATTAGAAATAGATTATAATCACTTACCCAATGTTCTTAGATGAAAATCCATCTTCAAAATCGCCTCCTACTCAGTCTAGGGTTCCAAAATATGAAAATGAGACCAAAAATCTCGTCCCTGATCTTTTTGTCCAGTCGCAGGTGTCGCAAATGCGACCTGGGGTTCACAAATACGAACCCCACAAATGCAAAGAGATCATCGCAAAAGTGAAGACCTCCCTTTCTTGCTGTTATCGCAAATGTCATGAATAGTTTGCAATTGCGAACATTGGACCTTCGCAAATACGATCAAGAAGATCATAAATGCGACTAAGAAGATCACTAATGCGACCAAGAAGATAGAAAATGCAAAACCCCAAGCTCCTATAGAAAATGCGAACACTGGGTTCGCAAATGCGAACCCAACAAACATGGCCTACAGCACAACTGCGATGCAAAACTCACAAATGCGAGACCTGAGGCACTTGTGCAAAAACTAGCAGACTTAAACTCTCTCCGCTATGCGTCCGAAACTCTCTCCAAGCCAAACATCATCACAAGTCTAAAAACATAACACGAACTCGATCGCACGATAAAATCATCAAAATAACATCCAAAATCACAAATCAGATCTCAAAATACAAGAATGCAACATGTAACTTAAGATCTTCTAAAAACACAACCGCACCTCTGATTCCTATCAAATTGACTCAGAATAATGCCAAACTCTGCGGACAAGTTCCAAATGACAAAATAGACTTATTACAAGCCCCAAAACAAAAATACAAACACTATAGCTATGACGCCAACATATGGTCAAACTTATAAAATCAAAAACTTAAAATTTCCAACTTTTGGCAAAACAACACAAATCAACCTACGAACCTCAAAATTTGATTTCGGCCATACGCCCTACTAAAAAATCATGATACGAACATATCAAAGCCATCAAAATACCGTTACTGGGTCATTTACACAAAAGTCAAACATCGGTCAATATTTTATCTTAAGCTTCTAAGGCGAGAACCATTCATCCAAATTCATTTTGAAACATCTGAAATTCAAGTACGACCATGCACGCAAGTCATAATACACAATAGGAATATACTCAAGACCTTGAGCCACTAAATGGAACCTTAAAGTTTAAAAAAACTGGTCAGATTGTTGCACCCATAATTCCAAGATGTCGTGTTTCTCAGATCAACAAGTAAAATAAAATAAAATTAAAAAAATAACAAAAAAATAAAATTTCAAACTTGAAACCTAGTAATATTTACTACTATAACTACACTATTAGTTTCCAGGCAATGGCGCCAAAATTTGATCACACCCAACTTTAATCCTAAAAAGGAGAAACGGTCGTTGTAAATATAATCCGGTCTAAGGGTCTAGATTCGAATACCATAGAGAACTACGGTTTAGCTACAACTTTTCATTATCACCTAGAAGACATGCTCGAACAATTCCTAGGTTATAAATATTAAGATTCTTATGTCAAAATGATTAACTAACAAATTAAAGCATTATATTAACAACTAAAGAGACTAAGGGTTGGAGACAAGATTAAAGAGGCCTAGAGTTATAATTTTTCCAATTGTTGGAATCTTTTTCGCGACGTCTCCTATAATATCGCCTAAGTATTCTCCACTGATCGTGAGCACTTCAGGAGATGTAATTGTTTTAGCTTTGTCCATAGGTGTCATCAGTTCAGGTGCACAGTGATTTAATTCATGCCCCGCCCACAAAACTGCATCCCATGTCAGCACCTTGGCCATTTGTTGCCTAGGGCATGGATGTCATTGGTCCAATCAAGCCAAAAACCTCAAATGGTCACAGATTCATAGTGGTTTCCGTTGACTACTTCACGGAATGGGTTGAAGCCATCACTCTCAAATATGTCACCAAGAAAGCTATAGTAGATTTCGTACACTCCAATCTTATCTATCGATTTGGTATTCTTGCTACTATCATCACAGATAATGCTGCAAACCTGAATAGTCGTCTAACAGAAGAGATATGCAAACAATTCAAAATAACGCATCGAAACTCTACTCTTATCGGCGCAAAGTCGATGGTGCCGTAGAAAGCAGCAGAAAGAACATCAAGAAGATTTTGAGAAAGATGATTTAGATCTCTAGGTAGTGGCATGAAAAGTTGCCTTTTGCATTACTGGGATATTTCACCATGGTGCGCACGTCCGTAGGAGCAACCCCATACCATTTGGTCTATGACACTAAAGCCGTGATACTCGCAGAGGTTGGAGTCCCCTCCCTCAGGATCATTGTCGAAGCTGAAACAGAAGATAGTGAGTGGGTCAATACTTGTCTAGAGCAGTTGACCTTGATTATGAAAAACGAATGGCTGCGGTCTACCACGGGCAGTTGTACCAACAAAGAATGGTCTATGCTTACAATAAGAAAGTGCGACACAGAATTTTGAAGTGGGGAAACTCGTGTTAAGGCGCATTCTCCCCCATCATGAAGAAGCGAAAGGAAAATTTGCTCCTAATTCGTAAGGCCCTATATCATCAGAAAGATATTTTCTAGAGGAGCACTGTACTTGGGAGATATCGAAGGAAATGATCCCGAAGCAGCTGTGAAGGCGGATGCAGTAAAAGGGTACTATGTTTAGGGTTTCTACAGCAATGATATTATCTGATTAGGATGACGAAGGCTTTCATTCTCGCTACCCCAAACACTATCAATCCTTTGCAAACCCTTTGAGCCAGTTACTCTTCTTTGGAACCCGAAAGTGTTATTGGAAAAAGGAAAAGAAAGATAAGAAAAAGAGAAAAATGAATGAAAAATGATGATGAAAAGCATAAAAAAAGAAAAAAAAGAAAAAAACATAAAAACGAAGAAAACAAAAATCAAATGTTTTTCCTAAACTACGTTTGACTTGATTCCGAAAGGATACATAGGCAGCCTCTCTCTGGGGTTCAGTCACACAAAAATGAGAATCCAAATTTATCCAATAGTGAAATTGGGGCAGGTGTTATAAGGATTCGATGATCCCGCCTGAATGATTCCAAAGCTGTAATGCGATCCTATTCTCTTTTTACCTGAACATTGTCCAAGTCTTTGTGATCAATCGGCAAAAGGCATCGAAATTAGAGAACATGGTTGCTTGGATTCGATACAATCAAAATGAGAGAAATAAAATGAGAGAGTCTTATTGGTAAAAACCTACGGGCACATAAGGAGACAGTGAGCAGAATAATTGAAAATGAGAGAGCCTGGCTAGTGAAAACTTGTAAAAAGCACTATCACACGACAGTGAGAAGATAAATGAGAGAGGTCGATTGGCAAAAACTCGCAAAGGGTTTCGTTGATCAAAAAGAAGGCACCCCTCACCACCATCAAAGTCCTAGCAAGGTTTCTTGGTTTGGAAATGTGGGTCAATGAGAAGTTGGGAAAGCTGTGCGGATCGAGCATCTAGTCCAAGAAGAATTTCAGGTCTATTGTAGTTTGCATATAACCTAGATAAGTCCTTCCTTCCATCCCGAAAGGGACACTTCTCTTTAATTCATTTTCTTGACTATTGTTTACTTTTCCATGATTCTCTTTTGGTTTAAGTCTTTTCCTGAAACTAATACAAAGAGTAGGTGGCAAGAGGTTTTACAGGGTTTTGCTTAACAAAAACCAAGCCAAAGAAAACAGCTAGACTCAGCGGGCACATCAAGTCGATCCTGACTGACCATGTTGTCCGATGCCCTCAAATCAAAGCTATCGAAAAGAAAAGAAAGCCAAAGGCAAAAACCCTAAAGGCAGAATAAAGTGAAAGGGTCAAAGCCCCATACAGGTAAGCCATCATGAAATTTTGAAAAGTTGAGTCCCTCGGTTTGAAAGAGAGATCAATCTACGAAAAAACTTACAGGCAACGGAATTTTTCAACAAAGAGTTGGGCCGAGATCGAGTGATCGAGACAATAAGGGCCAAAAAACCAACCATCGTTTCAAACTAGCAAGTGTTCTTTGTTTGAAAATTCAAAACAGGCGAAGTCGAAAGCAACCACGCAAAAGCAGGTGCAACTAAAAGGGAAAAGATGGGAGAAAGCTAAAAACAGCTTTGCAGTAATAATCAACCCAAAAGGGAAGTTTTCTCAAAAATTCTTTTGTTCATTTTTACTAAAAAATGATGAAAAAGGAAATTGAAAAAAAAAAGAAATAAGAAGAAAATTAAAAAAATGATAATTTAAAATCCCCAATATCAATCTTTTATGTTTTTCCAGCATTAGAGCTCCAATCCCTGAGTTGTATTTTTAGACATAGGGCCTCCATTCCCTAGTCGCCTTTTACCAATATTAGGGCTCCAATCCCTGAATTGAGTTTTCAGACCTAGGGCCTCCATTCCCTAATCGCCTTTTGTTTACCAACATTATGGCTTCAATCCGTGTGTTGAGTTTAGACATAGGGCCTCGATTCCCTGGTCGCCTTTTACCAATATTAGGCCTCCAATCCCCGAGTCGAGTTTTTAGACATAGGGCCTCCATTCTCTAGTCGCCTTTATTTTACCAGCATTAGGGCTCTTATCCTTGAGTTAAGTTTAGACATAGGGCCTTATTCCCTTGTCGACTTTTACGAACATTAGGGCTCCAATCTCTGAGTTGAGTTTTTAGACATATGGCCTCCATTTCCTAGTAGCTTTTTACCAACATTAGGGCTTCAATCCTTTAGTTGATTTTTTAGATATAGGGCCTCCATTCCCTAGTCGCCTTTTTTTACCAACATTAGGGCTCCAATCCCTGAGTTGGGTTTTTAGACATAGGGCCTCCATTACCTAGTAATATTTTTTTACCAACATTACGCCTCCAATCTCTAAGTTGAGTTTTTAGACATAGGGTCTCCATTCCTTAGTCGCCTTTTACCAACATTAGGGCTCCATCGTTTTTAGTACCAACATTAAGGCTCCAATCTCTGAGTTGAGATTTTTAGACATAGGGCCTCAATTCTCTAGTCACCTTTTTACCAGCATTAGGGCTCTAATCCCTGAGTTGAGTTTTTAGACACAGGGCCTCCATTTCCTAGTCGCCGTTTTACACATATTAGGGCTCAAATCATTAAGTTGAGTTTTAAACATAGGGTCTCCATTCCCTATTCGCCTTTTACCAACATTAAGGCTCCAATCCTTGAGTTGAGTTTTAGACATAGGGCCTCGATTCCCTAGTCGCCTTTTTACCAACATTAGGGCTCCAATCCATGAGTTGAGTTTTTAGACATATGGCCTCCATTTACTAGTCACCGTATTACCAACGTTAGTGATCAAATCCATGAGTTATGTTTTTAGACATAGGGCTTCTATTCCCTTGTCGCCTTTCACCGATATTAGAGCTCCAATCCCTGAGTTGAGTTTTGTTTTTAGATATAGGGCCCCCATCCCTTAGTCGCCTTTTGTCAATATTAGGACACCAATCCCTGAGTTGACATTCAAGATATAGTGCTCCATCCCCTGATCGTTTCCTTTCAAGATAGATGCAATCCTTATTTTATTTGATTTTGAAAAAAGAAAAAGAAAAAAAAGACAAGAGAAAATAGAGGAAGTTCAGATTTTTGTCACCAAATAACTCACGAATTTTTTCTGGTGAAAACTAGGGCAGAAAAATTTTGTTCGTTTGTTTGTTTTGGCACCTGAACCTGTTCGACTTCGAGGCACAGGATCCGAAGTGGCCAAAAGAATGAGCCTCGGTCAAAAATAAAGAAAAGAAGAAAAAGAACACAAAAGAAGTGAATTCAAAGTGCTAAAGCAGTCAAAGGTGCGGACTGCTCAAAATTTGATTGTAGTCACAAGTTTCACATGTTCCGCTTTGATCCAAAAGTTTAAGAAAGGACCAGCACATGCATCTGAAGAGCATCAAGGTTCAGATCGAAGTCCACAGCAACAACCAGCTAAGACTCGAGATCAAGCTTCAAGAAATTTATAGATAGGAATATTGTAACTTGTAGCTGATAGACTTAGCTAGCTTAGCCTTTGATTTTCCTTTTGGTGTAATAATGGGGTCAGCAGCAGTAGAAGCAGCAACAACAGTAAAATCACAACTTCTAAGTAGTCTCAGCTACCGAAACCTCCAGAACTATACTGATATGATTCTTTTATAGCCAAGAATATGTAGGTAACCTTTGAAGCAAGGTCTGGTGAGGCTCTTTTCAAAAATGCTTGTTATGGAGTTTTAATGGGCAAAAGTCCCTCATAATCGCTCAGTTTATCTTTGCCCGAAAGCCCTTCGTATCTCCGAGCAAAGAGGGGAAGCTATGAGCACATGATTTATGGCCTATATGAATTACTCCAATAAAATCCAAGAAAATAGATTTTTTTCAATTATTTGCTATTTTATAGGATTTTTTGTAGTATTTTTATTAATTATTTGCATTTTATGAAAATCGTAAAAAAATTCAAAAAAAAACACCATGCGTTGCATTTAGATTATTATTCTTTGAAGGATTAATTAGTTAAGTATTTGTTTTATTAAAGTTGAAAATCGAAAAATGGCTCACTTACATTGTTTACCTTTTTAGTTTTTAGATTATAAATTTTTTCTCTTTTAATTTAGGATCAAGTAATTTTTATAATTATTATAAATAGATAACTAGTTAAGTTTTACAAATAAAGTTAATTTAGGATTTAGTTTAGGATTTATTTAAATCAATTAGTCTTTTAAAAACTAAAAAAAAAAGGATTTTTGGCCGAATTGGGCCACTTCTTCCTAAACTAGCCCAATCTTAATTTAACCCAAGAGACCCCCAAAAACCTTAAAAATCTGATCCCAATGCATCTTCCCCCTTTTAATCTTGGCCATTGATCTCCATCAAGATCCAACAGTCCAGAACTTATCCTTCTTTTAATATAAAAGTATCCTAAAACCTCTATCTCCCCTCATTTCTTCAACTTCTCTCTCAACTCGCCCAAACCCTAACTGCCGCTTTCTCTCCCTTCTCCCTCTACCGCCGCCCTTCTCCACCGCCGGAGGCCAACCTCCAAAAAACCCCCAAAATAACTTCATTCTTCTCCTCTACCTCACCCCACCACCAAAAGACATAAAAAATCAGCCATCCAAAAATTTAAAAGTGGACAAACCCCCCTCCTCATGGCGGCGTCGCCGCTGGAAATTGCCCAAGGCAGCGGGGGAACTCCAAAATCCTTTAAATTCACACCTTACACTCCTCTCATCCTACCAACCAAATTCCCAAAATCCCGTGTAGATCTTGGATCTAAAAGGCCAAAAACCCTAGATCCACCCCTTTTTCACTTTTCTAGTCGATTAAAAAATTCTCGGTCAAGATCTTCCATCAAGGATCTTAGATCCAAGATGGGAGTCTTGGCTTGATGGTTTTTTCACGATTAGACCCTTTTAATATTATAATTTTATTTACACATTTGTTATTTATTTTCGTCATTTGTGCTTTTTTAAATTTATTTTCGCATTTATTACAGTTATTTTTTTCCGCATATTATTCTATTTTTTAATTTTATCTACGCATTCTGTCTTTTTTATTTCGACCATTTTTAATTCTGTTATTTGTTTTTAACGCAATCTGTATTTATTTTGTTAATTATCATATTTTGCTAATTCTGTAATAAGTAAATAATTAGCTAAAACTAAATCTAGTTGAAATATAGGTAAAGTTAGTATAATCACATAATGTTTGTTTATAGCTTGTTAATTAATTAACTAAAATAGATTAATCAAGAAAAAGAAAAAAAAGAGTTAAAAAATGAAAAAAAGTGTTACTTTTCAATCTTTCTGTTTCATTTTTGTTTATTATTTCTTTCTTATTGTTGTTAATTTTTGGACCTGGCTACATGGACAGGCCCACAACTTTGTTAAAGTTTAAGAACCCAAGCTCTTTAGGCCAAGAGTTATCTGACTCAAGCCCGAAACCAATTCGGTTTCTAGGTAATTCTAAGACCCTTAGGGGTCAATTATGAAAATCTAAATTTTAAAAATCATTTAAAAAGTGCTAGAACTTTCTAGAATAGGAACAACTATCCTAATACTGAGTAAGGAAAATGATTAGATCCAAAAAATATTCAGCAATAGGATATTTGTCTATTTTCTAGGATAAGGAAGGTACTAGAAATTGGACAGCTGTCCATTTCTGCAAAGAAGATGCCATTTTTCCTAATTAATAGGGAATTCTGACAGATTCTTTGTACCTTAATTCTAATCCCTTTTAACCTCCTCATTCTATAAATATACTCCTTCTTTTCACTATACAGAGAGCTGGATATATAATTTAGACCTAAAAAGTACACTGATTCTGTACTACTTGGGAGTCTATCTCTTTCACTATTAGAAAAGGACTCCTACTGCTTTTTCTCACTATCTTCTGGATTTCTGGGTTATTGGAAGCTGGTTTTGGTTTTCTGTTTGGGTTTGCTACTGTTTCTCACTCAACTTTTAAGAGATCTATTTTCTTTCTATTTGTTTTCTTGCTGTTGTCAATGTACTTTTCTTAACAAAAAGTGTAAGGTTTCATTCTTTTGCTGAATCATGATGGAAATTTGATGACAAATCTGCAGTTACTTTGAATATTGCATGAACCATGTTAGTTTGAAGCTTATTTGTTTTTTATGTCGTAAATTTGTTTACAAATGTTCTAGGCAAATGTATTAGTTTTAAAAGTATTCTGAAAATTACAGAATCAGCTTAAAGATTCATATATTTACAGAATTTGTATGTTCATATGTAGTAGTATCACATAAGTCATTTTCCAGAAATTCTGCTAAAATAGCGCTATGCTGTTTGGTTATTCATTTAGCAAAAATATAAAATTTTACCGCATTAACTTGTGTGTTAAACCAATTCAATAGAATAACAATTTATCACACTATTTTTAATAGTTAAATAATGCTAAATTATTATTAGTTTAAATTTATAAAAATCAGATTTTTTTTACAAAATAACTAATGATAACCATAATACATTTTCAGGCCCAAAGTCAATTGGGTTGATGAATTTGTGTTATGATATTTTACATAACATAAAATGAGTTGATCAATAGTATTAACACTTCAAGATTTTTGAAAATACAAATAAGCTTCTAAATCAGCATTTCGAAAATAAAGACTTAGGAAAATTAGTAGGAAAATTGTCTAAAATTTAACAGATTTTATTTATTGAAAACCTTGTTTTACTTTTGTGTTTCAAAAGACAAACCAAAAATATAGTTAAAATCTCATATTTTGTCATTAGGTTAGTAATTATTAATTTCCTTCAAATATCTGTTCGGCTAGAGTCACTTGGACTCATTATTAAATTTGCTTATGTGTCCACAAAGGGATATTGGGCTAGCGTTACTTAGTAGGCCCAAATTTTCTTGAATCCATCATGTTCAAATTGATTAATTGTTTAATAATTTTATTTACGCTAGATTCATTTGAATTAAGTCAGGTGCAAGTTCTTTTAGAATTAATTTAGATGTTTGAATAAGTAGACAATACATGTCTTGGGTTAGAGTTCATTTGGACTCAACATTTGTCAGGCCCCCAAACTTCAAAATCTAGGCCTATTTGTCATTCAATAAATAAAGCTGCCATACTTAATTCAAATAAGTATCTCATGCAGTATTGTACCTATACACCTAGATACATGATGTATAATTGTTTAGTGATTTAATCACACCTTTAGATGTACTTCAAAATTTTTCCTTAATCAAATACTCGTATTTTGTTTTAGCCTCGATTTAGACTTGTATTATGATTATGTATACGTTCTTATAACATAATTGCAAATTTAATTCTAAAATTGACTCGAGGGATGCATTCGCGCAACTTCAACAAAACTTTCCTTAATAAAATAAACAAACCGTTATTAATTATGGACACGTTCGCGTGACATAATTTTTGATGCGCCAAAAGAAAAGAGTATATGTACACGTAGCTCAACTCTTTAATTACGAATAAATCAAGTGATTAAAAGCGATTAAAAAGGTAATGCACATAGGTCTAAAAAATAAGTAATTGAACACTTAAGCCAAGTATAAATTGCTAAGCGACCGTGCTAGAACCACGGAACCCGGGAATGCCGAACACCTTCTCCTGGGTTAACAGAATTCCTTATCTATAATTTCTAGTTCGTAGACTTCAAAATAAAAGTCAAAATTTCCTCGATTTGGGATTTAAAATAAAGCGGTAACTTGAGACTCCAATTAAAATATTCCAAATGGTGACTCTAAGAATTAAATAAATAATCAAATTTCGAATAATGTCACTTAAATTGGAAAAACTCCCTTATATACACTCGGGTTTAAAAAGGAGGTGTGGCACCTCCTGCATATACAATCTTTGAGTATGTATAGTCCATTTGCGTCATTACTAATCTCCAACACCTTCCTAGTGTAGAAATCGAGAAATACACATATATCAGGAAAGAAGGCTACCAAACATTGCAGTTCTTTTGTCCATTTTGAAACTGACAGTAGGTTATACTTAAAATTTAGAATATGAAGAACATCAATAATCTTTTAGTTCTTGAATACACTAGTTGATCCACTATGTGTAATTGCAGCCACATCTTGTGATGACCCAATGGGGTCACCACTCATTTATTCTCCGTTCTGTACTTCTAAGGCCTTGAAAACCTCATCTGGGGTTGTCTTGATTTGCGTGTGCCGCCTGGGCGCATAATCGGAAAGCTTAAAGATGAATTCTGTGTGAAAAATGATAAATTTTTTATATTAAATTGGACAATTTAACTTCGGTCAATGTTTTGGGAAAACGAACCCGGACCCATGATTTGACGGTCTCGTAGGGTCCGTAGGAAAATATGGGACTTCAGCGCATGCTTGCAATCGAATTATTAGATCCCAAGTACGAGAAATGAGTTTTCATTGAAATTATTTTCTGGAAATAATTAAACAAAATGGAAACGAAATTTGATTAGAAGACTTGGGTATCAGGCCCGTATTTTGGTTCCGGTTTCCGGTACAAGTCTTATATATGATTGAAGCACTTTCTGTAAAGTCTGGTTGAGAACGGACGTCGTTCTTCGGACCCAAAATGGGAATTTTATGTCTTATGAAAAATTTGGAAGAAATCATGAGTTTTGAGGCTCGATCCGATGTATATGATGTTGTTTTGGCGATTTGATCGCACAGACTAGTTCGTAGGATATTTTTGAGGTTGTATGCATATTTGGTTTGGAGACCCGAGGACTTGGGTGAGTTTCGAGTAGATTCTGGGAGGTCTTAAACTTAAAAACACCAGATATTGCAGGTCAGGGACAAGCTGCAAGTTCCAGCGCGCAGCCGCGGTCGTCCTCGCGTAGTCTGCGGTGTAAGCTATGTGGTTGCGGTCGTTCTCGCGCGGCTCGCGGTGTGAGCGCACATCTGCGGTCTTCCTCACTCAGCTGCGCTGCAAACTCCATGTCCGCAGTGTGAGCACGCAGCCATGGTCGTCCTTGCGCGCTCCGCACTGGAGGTTCAGGGAGTATAAATACACGGGATTATTCATTTAGTTCTTAATTTTCAACAACCCAGAACCTAATAGGCGGTTTTCTAAGCAATTCTTCTCCTTCAAAACGATTGGTAAGTGGTTTCTAACTCAGTTTATTCACTCCTTAACACCTTTTACCATAATTTTAGCATCAAATCGAAGATTTTAATGGGAATATTTGGGTATATTGGGTAGGACCTACGGTTTTGCTAAAATTGGGGGTTGGACCTCAATTCAAGGTTCGATTTCAAAACTGATCACATAATTGGATTCGTGGGGGAATGGGAAACCGGGTTTTAGTTCGAACATTAGGTTTTGACCACGTTGGCCCGAGTGGCATTTTGGTCATTTTATCTAAATGTGCTTCTTCGCTTTTAATTAAATTGTAGAATTAGTTGCTTGAGATGTTATTTACAATATGTAATTAAAATGAATAGATTCGGGCCATCTAGAGTCAGTTACTCATGGCAAAAGAGTGATTTCAAGTTAATGTTGGAGCCGAATGAGGTAAGTGGCTTGTCTAACCTTGTGTGGGGGACCTTTCCCTTAGGATATGATGTTTGTTAATTTAATGCCTCGTACTTGAGATGACGAGCGCGTAGTTAAGCAAATTGTTGGAAAAATCGATTTTTACTTGAAGTATTTAAATTGAGTTTTCTTTCTTACCTGTTCATTTAAATTGTAAGTTTATTCTATGCTAGTTTAGAGAAGCATGTTAATTGGACTTGCTAGGCTAAGTGTTTAATCTATCTTAATTGTACTCCGCGTAGTATGTTTGGCAATTGTTTTCTATTCCTTGTCCGGAGATAGTATCTCCCCTAATGTTGGGTTGCTATTGTGTGTTTTTAAATTAGAACAACGGGTTGGCCTCCCGGGAGATCCCCCTGCACTTGATATGTTCTGGACTGAGGGTGCAGGATACCAAGAGATCCCTGGCACATGAGATTGAATATAATGAGGATACCAAGAGATCCTTGGGATACAAAGAGATCCCTAGTGAATATAATAAGGATACCAAGAGATCCTCGGGATACCAAGAGATCCCATGTTAATATAATTAAGAAACCAATAGATCCCTAGTGAATATAATGAGGATACCAAGAGATCCCTAGTGAATATAATGAGGATACCAAAGGATCCTTGGGATACCAAGAGATCCCTAGTGAATATAATAAGGATACCAAGAGGACCTCAGGATACCAAGAGATACCTAGTGAATATAATGAGAATACCAAGAGATCCCTAGTGAATATAATGAGCATACCAAGATATTCTCGGGATACTAAGAGATCTCAAGTGAATATAATGAGGATACCAATAAGATCCTCGGGATGCCAAGAGATCCCTAATAAATATAATAAGGATACCACGAGATCCTCGGGATGCCAAGAGATCCATAGTGAATGTAATGAGGATACCAAGAGATCCTGGGATACCAAGAGATCCCTAGCGAATATAGTAAGGATACCAAGAGATCCCCGGCTATTATTTCCTGTTGTGAGTAGTGTTCCTTATATTGTTTTGTTACGTTTCCTATTGTTGTTTCCCTTATTTATCATGTTTAGATTCTCGCTGCAGACTTTATCTATATTGTTTTTATTTATCTTACCATAATTTATATTTATCTCAGTAGCGCCTCGACCTTCTTAGTTACTACCCAACCGTTAGGCTTGGCACTTACAGAGTACCACTGTGGTAAACTCATTCCCTTTCTGCAAATGTTTTTTATGTGCAGATCCAGGTACTTTATCTCAGGCGCACTATCATTGAGGCGGAGAGATCTAGCGGAGACTTGAGGCATATATGTAGCGTCCGCAGGCCGAAGAGTTTCCTTTCTTATTCTACCTGTAGTGTTTAGATTCTATCATACTTTTGATGTAGACATCCTGGAGATTAGAGCATTTACAGTATTTTCCTTTAGCCTTTGTTTCCCGTGGGATTCTGGGTTTTGGGATTGAGTTGAATACTTTCACATTTATTTTTGAGTTGTATATGCCAAGTGACACTTATACACCACTTTCCTTCTAGTTTTGCCTAGTTTATTTAAACGATACCTCCAGTTATATTAATTTTCGCGTTGGTAGGCTTACCTAGTTTTAGGAAATAGGTTCCATCACAACATGTTCATAGGGTGAACTGGGGTTTTGACGAGTTGGTATCAGAGTTCTAGGTTCATAGAAGTCACGGAACATAGGCCGATTTATTAGAGTTTCGCTGATCGATACGGAGAAATTGGTACTTATCTACGAGAGGTTATGTTACCGCTAAGGAAAAATCTTCACTTCATTGATTTCCTTATTTTGCGATATTTTTCACATCAAATCTAAACTTCTTTCTTCTATTCTATCACAGATGGTGAGGACATGCACTACTTGTGACAATCAGGCACCCGCGCCCCCTACCGCATCCGTCCGAGGCTGGGGCTAGGGTAGAGGTCAAGGACGCACAAGTGGTGCAGCCAGAGCACCTGCGCGAGCTACCACCGAGGCACCAATAGCAGATTCAGTCGGAGCCCAGGCACCTGGCACACCTACTACTGCCACTACTACGCGAGCCCTTCAGGAGACATTAGCTCAGTTCATGTCCATGTACACCACCTTGGCTTAGGTAAGCTTTCTTCCCCTTGCTACTGCCACATCCCAGGCTGGGGGAGGAGCAAAAACTTCCGCCGTCTGCACTCCTGAGCAGAGAGTGCAGGTGGCTGGCCCCAGGGGTTATTCCAACTCCGTTTACAGTGCTAGTTCAGCCCGTAGATGGGGCAACTGCTTCTGAGGATGAGCAGCGGAGATTGGAGAGGTTCAAGAAGTATTATCCTCCAGTTTTCAGTGGACTAGCGATAGATGATGCCTTAGGATTTCTAGGGGAGTGCCACCATATTCTTCGCACTATGGGCATAGTAGAGTCCATTAGGGTTTTCTTTACTGCCTTTTAGCTTAGTGGAGCCACCAATGATGGGTGGCGCAGTTATGAGATAGACAATTCAGTCGAGGCTGCTTCACTGACTTGGACCCAATTCTCAAACACGTTTATGAGAGAGTTTGTCCCCTAGAGTCTTAGGGACGCATGGTGCGCAGAATTTGAGCATTTGCGCTAGGGTAATATGATCGTTTCAGAGTATGCTATCCGTTATACCAGATTGGCCAGGCATATACCGGCTTTGGTTGCTTTAGTCCGCGACAGAGTTCACATGTTCATCGAGGGTCTTATCCCACCCATCAGATCTAGCATGGCTCGAGCGTTCGAGATGGACATTCCTTATCAGCAAGTATTGAGCATTTCTAGGAGGATCGAGAGTATGCTCGCCAGGGAGCAAGGGGAGAGGGAGGCCCAGAGGTCTCAAGAGTTGGGCCACTACTCTGGTGCCCGTATAGGTCGTCATGGTATGGATTTTGTGGGTCGCCCCGTTCATTCAGCTCTTCTAGCTCCTGCTCCGCCTATACCTCAGGAGCCTTGCTATGCACCTTCAGTTTCTAGCGCGCCTCCTCCACGAGGTATTTCTAGAGCTCAGTCCAGCAAACCTAGCCCTAGTCAATCATAGCCATTGCGCCCTCCCAGAGCTTGTT
The DNA here is from genome assembly GCA_034376525.1 of Nicotiana benthamiana. Lineage (NCBI taxonomy): Eukaryota > Viridiplantae > Streptophyta > Magnoliopsida > Solanales > Solanaceae > Nicotiana > Nicotiana benthamiana. The sequence goes on along the minus strand of CM067324.1, from coordinate 22,102,166 downwards.
TTAAGTGTGTCGACACCCACCATGTGGTGAGGGATCGCCCTAGACTTGGGAGGAGTGAATCCGCATAGCCTTCTTGGTCACAGCGTGCTCAGTAGAGTTCTCAGGACATAATCACAGCTCCAGTTGCCACCCCACCCGCTCAGCCAGCTAAAGGATGAGGCCGGTTAGGTAGAGGTCACCCTTGAGGGGGAGGCCAGGACAGATATTATGCCTTTCCTTCTCGTGCTGAGGTTGTTGCTCCAATTCTGTTATCACATGTATTATATTGGTTGTCACAGAGAGGCATCAATCCTATTCGATCCAAGCTCTACTTATTCTTATGTGCCTTCTTACTTTGCTCCGCAATTGGGTGTGCCTCGGGATTCTTTTAGTGTCCCCGTCTATGTTTTTACTCATGTGGGAGATTCCCTTGTTGTAGACCGTGTCTATCGGTCATGTTTAGTTACTATTCGTGGTTTTGAGACCAGAGCAGATTTATTGCTACGCGGTATGGTTGATTTTGACATTATTTTAGGCATGGACTGGTTGTTGCCCCATTTTTCTATTCTTGATTGTCACACCAAGACCGTGACCCTGACTATGCCAGGTATTCCGCGTTTTGAGTGGAATGGTACTTTAAATCACACTCCCAATATATTTATCTCTTATCTTAAAGATCAGCGTATGGTTGGGAAAGGGTATGCAGCGTATTTAGCCTATCTGAGAGATGTTAGTGTGGATACCCCTTCTATCGACTCAGTTCCAGTAGTACGACATTATCCCGATGTGTTTTCAGCTGATCTTTTAGGCATGCCGCCCGATAGAGATATTGATTTTGGCATTGATCTGTTGCCGGGCACTCAGCCCATCTCCATTCCCATGTATCGTATTGCTCCTCCTGAGTTGAAGGATCAGTTGCAGGAATTGCTTGATAAGGGTTTTATTCGTTCCATTATTTCACTGTGGGGTGCTCCTATTTTGTTGGTGAAGAAGAAGGATGGTTCTATACGTATGTGCATTGATTATTGCCAATTGAACAAGGTTAGAGTGAAGAACCGTTATCCTTTGCCTCGTATTGATGATCTGTTTGACCAGCTTTAGAGTGGACGGATGTTTTCTAAGATTGACTTGCACTCAAGATACCATCAGTTAAAGATTCAGGATCCAGATATCCCGAAGATTGTCATTAGGACTTGGTATGGTCACTACGAGTTCCTTGTTATGTCATTTGGGCTGACCAATGCTCCAGTAGCTTTTATGCATTTGATGCACAGTGTATTCAGGCCATATCTCGACTCTTTCGTTATTGTTTTTATTGATGATATTCTAGTGTATTCTCGGTGTCGGGAAGATGATGAGCAACATCCGAGGACTGTACTTCAGATCCTGAGAGAGAAGCAATTATATGCGAAGTTCTCGAAATGTGAGTTTTGGTTGGACTCTGTGGCACTCTTAAGCCATGTAATTTCGAGTGGGGCATTCGGGTAGATCCAAAGAAGATAGAGGTCGTGCAGAGTTGTCCCAGGCCCTCCTCAGCTATAGATATTCGCAGTTTCCTTGGTTTGACGGGTTATTACCGTCGCTTTGTGGAGTGGTATTCATCGATTGCAGACCCTATGTCTAGGTTGACCCAGAAGGGTGCACCATTTTAGTGGACAGAGGAGTGTGAGGTGAGCTTTCAGAAGCTCAAGACGGCTTTGACTACAAGCTCTATTTTTATATTGCCTACCGGTTTGGGGTCTTATGATGTCTTCTGTGACGCCTCGAGAGTTGGCCTATGAGTGGTGTCGATGCAGGATGGTAGGCTTATTGCCTACGCGTCAAGACACTTGAAGATACAAGCGAAGAACTACCCTGTCCATGACCTAGAGTTAGCTGCTATTGTTCATGCCTTGAAGATACTGATCATAGGAGTTTACAGCACTTGTTCAAGCAAAAGGATCTAAATTTGTACCAGAGGAGGTGGTTAGTGTTGCTGAAAGATTATGATATAACTATTCTGTATCACCCGGGCAAGGCCAATGTGGTAACGGATGCCTTGAATCGCTGGAAGAGAGTTCGGGAAGTTTGGCATATTTACCAGCTTCAGAGAGGCCTATGGCGATGCATGTTCAGGCCTTAGCTAGTTAGTTCGTGAGATTGGATCTTTCTGAGCCCAGTCGGGTTCTAGCTTGTGTGGTTTCCCGGTCTTCCTTTTTTTATCGTATTGGGGGATAACATTATGATGACCCCCATTTGCTTGGCCTTAAGGAAAGGGTTCAGCGTGGTGAGTCTAGAGATGTGACCATTTTAGAAGACAGGGTGTTGAGGAGGCAAGGTCATGTTTGTGTGCCTAATGTTGATTGGATACGGGAGTTAATTCTAGTAGAGGCCCATAGTTCGCGATACTCCATCCACCCGGGTGCCGCGAAGATGTATTAGGACTTGAGGCAGCACTATTGGTGGAGGCGGATGAAGAAGGATATAGTTGGATATGTAGCTAGATGCCTCAACAATCAGCATGTGAAGTATGAGTACCAGAGACTAGGTGGGTTGTTTCAGCATATAGAGATTCCGGAGTAGAAATGGGAGCGCATCACGATGGATTTTGTATCGCGACTCCCACAGACCTTGAAGAAGTTTGATGCCATTTGGGTCATTGTGGATTGACTAACCAAGTCTGCTCATTTTTTATCCATGTGTGTACGACTTATTCATCGGAGCGGTTGGCGGAGATTTATATCCAGGAGATCGTCCGTCTTCATGGCATTCCAGTTTCTATTATTTCAGACAAAGGAACTCAGTTCATGTTGCGATTTTGGAAGGCCGTGCAATAGGAGTTGGGTACTCGGGTAGAGTTGAGTACAACATTTTACCCCCAGATGGACGGACAGTCCGAGCGCACTATGCAGACCTTTGAGGAAATGCTCAATGAATGTGTGATTGACTTTGGAGGGTCTTGGGATCAATTCTTGCCATTAGCGGAGTTTTCCTACAAGAATATCTACCTGTCGAGCATCCACATGGCTCCTTATGAGGCTTTATATGGTAGATTTTGTCGATCACCGGTTGGATGGTTTGAGCTGGAGGAGGCTTGGTTGCTAGGTACAGTTTGGTTCAGGAGGCCTTGGACAAGGTCAAGATCATCCAAGACAAGCTTCGTTCAGCTCGCTCTAGGCAGAAGAGTTATGCAGATCGCAAGGTTCAAGATGTAGCATTTATCATTGGGGAGCGGGTTTTGCTACGAGTATCACCGATGAAGGGCATGATAAGATTTGGGAAGAAGGATTAGCTTAGCCCTAGGTACAATGGTCTGTTTGAGATTCTTGATAGAGTGGGAGAGGTGGATGATAGACTCGCATTACCGCCTAGCTTATCAGCCGTGCATCCAGTTTTCCATGTATCCATGCTCCAGAGGTATCAAAGTGATCTTGCCCATGTGTTAGATTTCAGCACTATCCAGTTGGACAAGGACTTGTCCTATGAGAAAGAGCCGGTAGCTATCGTAGACCGGCATGTTCGTCAGTTAAGGTCCAAAAGTCTTCCTTTTGTTCATGTCCAATGGAGAGGTCAGCCTCCTGACTCCTGAGGCATCGACCTGGGAGTCCGAGTCTGATATACGGAAACGTTATCCTCACCTCTTCCCCGACTCAGGTACTTCTTTCTTTTATCTGTTCGAGGATGAACAATTGTTTTAGTGGTGGAGGATGTGATGACCCAATGGGGTCACCACTCATTTATTCTCCGTACTGTACTTCCAAGGCCTTAAAAACCTCATCTGGGGGTTGCCTCTCGGGCGCGTAACCGGAAAGCTTAAATATGAATTATGTGTAAAAAATGCTAATTTTTTTATATTAAATTGAACAATTTGACTTCAGCCAAAATATTGGGTAAACGGACCCGGGCCCGTTATTTGATGGTCCTAGAGTGTCCGTAGGAAAATATGGGACTTGAGCGCAAGCCTAGAATTGAATTCTGAGGTCCCAAGTCCAAGAAATAGATTTTTTTTGCAAAATTATTTTCTAGAAAAAATTAAAGAAAATGGAAACGAAATTTGATTAGAAGACTAGGGTATCGGGCCCGTATTTTGGTTCTTGTGCCCGGTACAAGTCTTATATATGATCGAAGCACTTTTTTTAAAGTCTGGTTGAGAATGGACGTCGTTCTTTGGACCCGAAATGAGAATTTTATGTCTTATGAAAAATTTGGAAGAAATCATGAGTTTTGAGGCTCGATCTGATGTATGATGTTATTTTGGCTATTTGATCGCACGAACTAGTCCGTAGGATATGTTTGAGGTTGTGTGCATATTTCGGGTGAGTTTCGAGTAGGTTTCGGGAGGTCTTAGACTTAAAAACACCAGCTGTAGGTTACAGCGCGCGGCCGCGATCGTCCTCGCGCGGTCCGCGGTGTGAGCTGTGCAGTCACAATCGTCCTCACGTGGCCAATGATATGAGCGCGCGGCCGCAGTCGTCCTCGCGCGGTCCGCGCTAAAAACTCCAGAGAACCAGCAACCTTCAGTTCCACCAGCGAGATCCGTGGTGTGAGTGCGTGACCGCGGTCGTCCTCGCACGGTCCGCGCTGGAGGTTCAGGGAGTATAAATACACGAGATTTTTCAGTTATTTTCTCACTTTTCTACAACCCAAAACCTAAGAGACGATTTTCTAAGAAATTTTTCTCCTTCAAAACAATTGGTAAATGGTTTCTAACTCATTTTCTTCATTCCTTAACACCTTTTAACATAATTTCAATAAAATATCGAAGATTTTAATAGTAAAATTTGGGTATATTGGGTAGGACCTAGGGTTTTGCTAAAATTGGGGGTTGGACCTCAATTCGAGGTCCGATTTCAAAACTAATCACATAATTGGATTCATGGGGGAATGGGTAACCAGGTTTTAATTCGAACCTCAGGTTTTCACCACATTGGCCCAAGGGGAATTTTTTTCATTTTATATAAATGTGCATCTTAGCTTTAAATTAAATAGTAGAATTAGTTGCTTGAGATGTTATTTACGATATGTAATTGAATTTAATAGATTTGGGCCATTTGGAGTCGGATACTTATGGATAAAAAGTGCTTTCAAGTTAATTTTGGAGCCGATTGAGGTAAGTGGATTGTCTAACCTTGTGTGGGGGACCTTCCCTTTAGGATATTATGTTTGTTAATTTACTTCCTCGTACGTGAGGTGACGAGCGCGTAGTTGAGAAAATTGTTGGAAAACCCCGTTTTTACTTGAAGTATTTAAATTGAGTTTTCTTGCTTACTTGTTCTTTTAAATTGTAAGTTTATTCTATGCTAGTTTAGAGAAACATGTTCATTTGACTTGCTTGGCTAAGTGTTTAATCTATCTTAATTGTACTCCGCGTAGTATGTTTGGCAATTGTTTTCTATTCCTTGTCCTGAGATAGTATCTCTCCTAATGTTGGGTTGCTACAGTCTGTTTTTAAATTAGGACAATGGGTTGGCCTCTCGAGAGATCCCCCTGTACTTGACATATTCTGGACTGATGGTGCGGGATACCAAGAGATCCCTGGCACATGAGATTGAATATAATGAGGATACCAAGAGATCCTCGGGATACCAATAGATCCTAGTGAATTTAATGAGGATACCAAGAGGACCTCGGGATACCAAGAGATCCTAGTGAATATAATAAGGATACCAAGAGATCCTCAGGATACCAAGAGATCCCTAGTGAATATAATGAGGATACCAAGAGATCCTCGGGATACCAAGAGATCTATAGTGAATATAATGAGGATACCAAGAGATCCTCGGGATACAAAGAGATACCTAGTGAATGTAATGAGGATACCAAGAGATCCTCGGGATATTAAGAGATCCCTAGAGAATATAATAAGGATACCAAGAGATCTCCGCCTATTATTTCCTGTTGTGAGTAGTGTTCCTTATATTGTTTTGTTCCGTTTCCTATTGTTGTTTCCCTTATTTATCCTGTTTAGATTCTCGCTGCAGACATTATCTATGTTGTTTTTCTTTATCTTACCATAATTTTATATTTATCTCAGTAGCGCCTCGACCTTCCTTGTCACTACACAACCGAGGTTAGTCTTGGCACTTACTGAGTACCACTGTGGTATACTCATGCCCCTTCTACACATGTTTTTTATGTGCAAATCCAGGTACTCCATCTCAGGCGCACTATCATCGAGGCGGAGAGATCTAGCAGAGACTTGAGCTATATCTGCAGCGTCCGCAGGCCGAAGAGTTTCCTTCCTTATTCTACCTGTAGTGTTTATATTCTATCATACTTTTAATGTAGACATTCTGGAGATTAGAGCATTTGCAGTATTTTCCTTTAGCCTGTGTTTCCCGTGAGATTCCAGGTTTTGGGATTGAGTTGTATACTTCCGAATTTATTTTTGAGTTGTATATGCCAAGTGGCACTTATACACCGCTTTCCTTCTAGTTTTGCCTAGTTTAATTAAACGATTCCTCCAGTTATAGTAATTTTCGCGTTGTTAGGCTTACCTAGTTTTAGGAACGAGGTGCCATCATGACATGTTCATAGAGGGTGAACTAGGGTCGTGACACATCTCTATTTGGTATGAAGTGTGTTGGGTGATAGGAATGAGGTAGGATAATCTAATACTTCTAGCTTTGAAACCGTGTGGTTAGAGGAACGACTATCTACTATACAAACATCTTGATCCATGTTAGACATTAAGGGTATTATAATACATGAATCTATTCTTGTTTCATTAGCTGCTACTTCAGTCTTCTTGCCCTTAAGCAGTTGTAGAATTTGCAGATATGTTCTGGAGTGAATGTGGGAGCCATAGGTGTAGAACCAGTTGTTGTTGCTAGAACATCTTTAGCTACAAAATTAGTTGTTGCTGGAACTTGTTATCTTTTGGATATCCTACTAACCTATAGCAAGTTTCTTTAGTGTGGTCATTCATGTGGCATACATCGTACTGAAGATTGTAATTTTTCTTTGGCCTCTGCTGATTCCCAGATCTATTCATCATCAACGCCGCCATCTCACCCTCATCAATACTGGTAAAGGTGTGGGACATTGTCCTCTGACTCTCATGCTTCATTAACATATAATAAGCTTTGTTCATAGATGGAACAGGAACTATCATCAAGAGCTGGCTACGTGCTTGTTCATAAAACTCATTTAGTCCCATTAGGAACTGTAAAAACTTTTGACGCTCCATGAATTTAACAAATTCACGACAGTTAGCAGCATCACGACCAGGAATTGGTGCCAAACTATCAAACTCCGCCCAAAGCACTCTTAATTTTGAGAAATTAGTCGAAATAGAACTGGTGCTCTGCGTAGCAGTAGCAATTTCTTTGTGGATCTGAAAAATCCGAGAGTAATCCACTTTATCAAATTTCTCCTTCAAATTGTCCCACACCTCATTAGCATTAGACGAATATACTATCCCACTAAACAATTTCAGAGAAACACAGTTCATAAACCAAGTCAATACAATCGCATTACAACATTCCCAGAGATCTACGAGATTTGTACCATAGCTCTTTCTTTTGCATATGCCGTCAATGAACACTAGCTTATTTCGACCTAGGATTGCAATCCTCATTGCCCAGCTCCACACAGAGTAGTTTTTCGGTCCTCGTAATTGCAGTGAAATCAATGCAGCTCCAGAATTATCATTTGAATTCAGGAAAAGAGAGTGATTGTGACCTAATTTCTCTTGTTCAGTGTTATCGACAGTCACCATTATTGATCTTCCAAATTAACTCGAAGAAAAAAAATAGACGAAATTGAAAATAATGAGACCATAATAATGGACGTGTGGCTCTAATACCATATCAGAATTAGCTATCCATGAAGTTCAGCCATAAATTCTTAGTTTATTAAAGCTAATCTGGTGAGTTTGAGTAGGTTGATGAAACAAAGGAAGAAGATGGAGAGGGAATATTCTCTGAAATTCTATTTTTTCAATAATCCTACCTATGTCTGTACATGTATATGTATATGATAAAAGTTAACTAACTCTTAACTATGATTAACTAACTCTACTACTAACTACGGTAAACTTAAGTTACAATTAGCACAACTACCTAACTGTCACTATAACTAACTAAGTAATATTGCTTGGCTCCATTTACACTTCTAATTCTTATTCTTCTGTGATATAGCTGTGTATAATTTTTTTCAACATTTATCATTTGATCTCACTCAAGTGTGTTTTGAACTCAATCAAGGTTTAAACAGGTGACCACTTGTTACTTCTGTGAACGTGTATTTTTGCAAAAGTTATGTTTTCAATCATCACTAACCCTTACTTGGATTCTCATCGAACATTATCTAGGAAAAGAAATAAGTCCATTTTGACCTTGTGTGGGGACTGGTAACTCTTTAGGTTTGATGTTTGTACAATCTAGTGAAATTAAAAGTCTCTTTCTTATTTCTAAGGGTAGGTATTAGTAGTATGAATTTTTAAGTCAAAATTGCCCTTTATCTTTGGGCACTTATAGTCTCACTAATGGAAGAGACACATATAAAGCAAGCGAGTAACCGTGCTCTCATGTGAAACCTGCTAAACTGGGGAGAAATTAAAAAATAATCAGATCTATATGTGGTCATTCAAAAATATCCCAATTTCAAAAGTAATCGAAATTTAGCCTTTTTTTATGTAAAGATAAACCTGAACGAAATACGAAAAAATATTCCAGCATAATATACTGGAGTTCCAGTATAATATACTGATCCAGCATAATATACTGATCCAGCATAATATACTGGAGTTTGGAGCACTGGTACTCCAGTCTCCAGTATATTATACTGGAACCAACAAAGTATATCGGTCCGGCATAATATGCTGGAAGTTCATACACAGGTGTACCGAACTCTAGTATATTATGTTGGACCGGTCTCTGTTGCAGCCAAATAATGATTATTTTTTATTGAATTAATAAATATTGACTATTTTTAAATGACTAGTCCAACTGGATACACCTGCTATTTTTACGCTAAATTGGGTTGAAACAGGCCCACCATCAACCTCTTCCCCAAAATAGTACTTTCTCCCCTAATTGACAAGCTTTAATCTATTCATGCAAGGTCTATGTTGCCGTTCTCCTCCATCAGCTATCGGTTTGGTTTCAGGGCAATGGTAATGAAATTCAACAATAAATCTTCTGCAAAAGATAGCAGCCGATTCTTTCCAGCTGTGGCAATTTTATGATCCTTTTCCCCATCTCAATTGAACACTACTGTTTGAAGAGCTCGTTATGGATAGCCCTGCGATTTTGAGGCATTTTCTAGGTGCATTTCAGTAGTGTGGAACTTGGATTCAGAACATGTCAGGAGGCTACCGTTAGCTCACTCTCACACTTATGCTCAGATAAACTTGTCGAATACAGGAAACATGAGACTTTTCTGGATCTCGGTCTCTTCCATTTTCTCTATGTTAAGATATCATCTGGTTATCGCGTTCTTGATTTTTGAGAAGATATGTGTGATCATTGTTAAGGCCAATTACACGAAGTCTACATGACAAGGAAAAAGTATGGGATAGATATTAAAAGCATATATCGGTGAGAGGTAGAGCCATAATTTGAAGTTTATGGGTTCGAAAATCTAATCTGTTTGAGTTATTAGAGTCTAAATTAATAAATTGTATATATTTGGTGAATTTCTTAAGACAAATACATAATTTGCACAAAAGTTACTGGATTCAATCGACCACATAGGCCACATTCTAGTTGTGCCCCTAATCCACATTAAGTTGGAGAGTAACCATTCAAGGGCGAAACGTGGGATTTACCGAGGACTAGCGACAATCACGTGAGAGCACCGATGTGATTAACCGACAGGTCATTTATTGTTTTACCCTTTATTTTGGTGTTCTGATACCTCAAATAGGTTCGCTTAGCCTTCCTCTATTTGCATACGCAGTCTGTTTCCTCATACCGAAAAGCTTTTACGAGAAAATTGATGAAAATATGATACGTACCTTAGAACTCATTTGAGTTGACTACAATCAACGCTTAGTGTAAAAAGACTCGGACTAGTATTTTGACGGCCCCGATGAGTCCGTATCGTGATATGTGACTTGGGCGTATGTCCGGAATCGAATTCGGAAGTCCCTAGCTCGATCTAACATAGTAATTTAAAAGGTTAAAGAATTCATGAGTTTGACCGTAGGTTGAATTTGTTGCCACCGAGTTCGAATTTTGATTCCGAAAGTTGATATAAGTTCATTACCGTATTTATGACTTGTGTGCCAAATTTGGTAGAAAACAGAGTTGATTTGATGTGATTCGGACATTTGGTTGAAAAATTCCATGTTCTTAAGTTTCATTAAAAATTTTATTTGTTTTGGTGTCTGATTCGTAGTTCTAGGTATTATTTTGGCATTTTTATCATGCACGCGAGTTTATATGATATTTTTGGACTTGTGTGCATGTTTGGTTTGGAGTTCGAAGCGCTAGGTTGAGTTTCGAATAGGCTACGAATCATTTGAACTTAGGAAAATTAATGGTTTTGGGCTACTGTTGTACCTGGTGTATTCTTCTTCGCAAACGCAAAGATACTCCCGTGATCACGAAGAATAAACTAGGCTGGGGGAGGTTTTTCTCCATGCGAACTCGATGCTAAGTATGACAACGCAAAGCTGTAGCGGGATCATCTTTCACGAACGCGACTAGCACTACGCGAATGCGACCGGCCCTACACGAACACGAAGAGTTAGGGGCCTCGGAGGGGTACTTGAGGTTTGTTCTACACGAACGTGAACCCTGGCTCGTGAACGCAAAGGACTGGGGGGAGAATCCTTCACGAATGCGTGAAGAACCTCGTGAAAACGTATGCCATTTTGGTTGTTGTGCTTCGCGAAGGCGGCAAGCCATTCACGAACGTGAAGAAGGCTGAGCCTGGATGAACATGAATTTCTTATAGAAAGAAGAGCCGCATTGGTGCCTAGTCTATTAAATATCACAAAGACGGTATTTTACCAATTTTCACCATCTTTTCATTAGAGCTCGGCCAAGAGGCGATTTTGCAGAGAAATTTCATCACCCTTTCATAGGTTAGTATACTTTAACTTGTTTTCTTCCTTTTCCATCAATACTCATTAATTTCTAACCTTAATCTATATTCTTTCATGGTAGAAAATTAGGAATTTGAGAAGAATTGAGGGGTTTTATAGAATTCAGATTTAGACCTCAAATTGAGGTTAGCTTTCGAAACTAATTACATAATCGGGTTCGGGGGTGAATGGGTAATTTGGTGTTGGTCAGAATCTCGAGTTTTGATTAACCGAGCCTGGGGATAACCTTTCTTAACTTTCTGGGAAAAGTATAAAGATCTTAACTTTATGTATTGTAATTGATTTCCCTGGCATTATTTGATGTTATTTAGTCGATTTTGCTTAGATTCGATTCTTTCGAAGGCAAATATTAGAGAAAATTCCCCGGTTGAGCTTTAATTTGCTTGCGAAGTGAGGTAAGTGTTTGATCTAACCTTGATTTGACGGAATTAGGAAACCTTGAGCTATGTGCTCTGTGAATTACATGTGTAGCAGCATATATGCGAGGTAACAGAATTATATACGCCGTCAAATTACTTGTTTTCATGATTTTCCGTGTTTTATTAATTATTTTATTTCATATCTTAACTTGCTACTTGCCACGTGTTCCTATCGTATTAAATTGTTCGATTCTTACATGCTTCCATGTTTAATTGCTACTTGCCTTAATTGTCTTACTTGTATATTTTAATTGTCATGTAGTTGCCTTGCCTTGTTACTTTGTATTAATTGTAGCATTCTTTAATTTGGTACGAGGTTCCTTTATGGCTTTGCTTTCATATTTTATTAATTGTATAAATTCTTGTGATTTGAGTTGTTAAATTGATCTCACTTATTTATATTATTATGGATCGAGTTGCACGGCACAACGAGTGAAATAAGAGAGGATTGATATTGATATGGTGGGATCGGGTTATACCGCAACAAATTTTATGTGTGATTTGATATATGGAGAAATAATCGAAGATTATGATATTGATTTTGATTATATAATGGAATCGGGTTGCGCAGCACAATGGTTTTAATATGTTATTCTTGTTATTGATATGGTGAAATAAGGGAGAATTTTGTTTATACAATGGGACCGGGTTGCACGCTACAAAAGATTGTGTGTTTTGCATTTCTTGTTGTACTGTGTAAGACCTGCATTAGCTTCGTCACTACGTCGAGGTTAGGCTCAACACTTATACAGTACATGGGGTCGGTTATACTCATACAAGATTTTATACTTCTTGTGCAGATTTTGGAGCCGGTCCTAGTGACATTAATAGATTGCTCAGATTGATTGCTGGATTGGAGACATGAGGTATAGCTGCTCGGCGTTCGCAGTCGTGAAGTCTCCTTCTACCTTATCCTTGTTGTTTATTTCATTTTAGACAGTTTTCCATTCATTTAGACCAATATATGTATTATTCCAGTCGCTCGTGCACTTGTGACACTAGTTCTAGAATTGTATCTAGATATTGTGGTTGTTATGGTTTTTCTCACTTCATTTCAGTTCTATTTCAATTTATTCGGTTTAATGGTATCGGTTAATTTGTATTCTTAAAATAGCTAAATACTGTTCTCATGTTGGCTTTCCTAGCAAGTGAAATGTTAGACATCATCATGGTCCTGATGGTGGGAATTTCGGGTTGTGACAACCGATACTCTTTTGCTCTCTATTTGACTTTTCCACTAGTGAGACTATGTTTGCTCACTTTTTGCAAAGTTAAAGAACAATATGAGGTCGCTTAGTATGAGGTATAAGAAGGTATAGTGCTGGTATAAAAATTTAATACCACCTTAATACTTCGTTTGGTTAGCAAACCAGGTATAAGTTATCCAAGGATTAAAATTAACACCTGGGTAACTTATACCTTATAGTGCGTCGGGTAATTAGCACCGCTATAACTTATACATTCTTCTTACAAATTATGCAATTGTCATATTCAATACAACATATCAAATAATAGATAAAAACCAATCCCAGCATAATTAATCCCAGCATCACTTATCCCAGCAAAATTTATGCCAGTATAACTTATCCCGACATAAACCGCATTCAAACCAAACAACCCCTAAGTGTTCTAGGTGATATTTTAAGGACAATGTAACCTATACTGAAAGATAAAGGGATAATTTTGCAAAGTAAGAGGACCAGTGCTTTGAGAAATTTCGTTCATTTCGATAATATCTCGTGTTGACTAAAAAAAAAGGAACAGAGTCATGCAACAAATTAGGATTTATTTGTTATAAAATCTTTAGAAAATGTGATTGTCCACTACTTTTACTATTTTCACTTATGATGTAAATAATCTTCCACTACTTATTACCATTATGAGTGTAATTCCAATATCTCCATAACTCTCCCCATGATCTTAATTGTTAATGTCATACGTAAGACAATCTTTTTGCAACCTTCATATGTAATATAATAAATAGAAGCATGAAATTTGAGATGGAACACACTTGAACACTTGATGAAATAAAAAAGTTATTTCTTCTTCTCTTATTCTACATATCTTCTTGTTTTATATTATTACTTTGAGCTACATTTCTTAACATGTTATCAACGTACAATTTGTAACCTCAAGATTGAACTCCAGTTTTTACGAGGTATATCTCTATGATTTACTATCAAAATTATCAAGCCTAATAATCCTTTAGTTTTTTTATATCAGATATACATATGAGTATATTCCGCCGAATGAATACTGGTTCCTTCATTTTTATTTTTCTTGTGATGGTTCATCATTATATAAAACTTGAACATTATTTTTCATTCATGAATATAGTAGTGACAAAGATAGATGAATAAAAAGTGTAAGTCTTTTGGAAAACAGAAATAATCCTTTTAACCCCATGGAAAACATAAATAATCATGAATCTCATGACGTTATAGTAAATATTCCTAGTAATAATCTCAAAGCTAAGAGGAGCTAATAAAACTTCATTGTCCAGTACATTGGGAACAACAGACATATAGACGAATATGCCATTATCATTCATTTTGGATTGGTATTTTTCACCAAAATATCATACAGAATCAGAAGAGTATAGTGTAATTGTTTCATTACGCTATTCTCCTAATAATTTCTAATTATTTATCTTTTTTGATAGTCTTTACTATGTCAAATTTGTCTAAGTTTGAATTTGTGATACTTTATATTTCTGGAAAGAACTATCCATCATGGATTCTCGATGCTGAAATTCACTTAGCTGCTAAAGGCCTTGGTAACACCATTACTCATGTTAATGAGGCATCAAGCCAGGACAAATCGAATGCCATGATTTTCCTTCATCATCATTTGAATGAAGTTTTGAAGGTTGAATATTTAACAGTAAAAAATCCACTTGAATTGTGGATTGGCCTGAAGAAAAGGTATGATCACCTTAAGGTTACGGTATTGCCAAAGGCTCGATACGAGTGGATGCACTTATGGTTGCAAGATATTAAGACCGTAAGTGAGCATAACTCTGTTGTATTTCGAATAACTTCTCAATTGAAATTATGTTGGGAAGTTATGAATAATGAGGATTTGCTGGAAAAGACTCTTACAACTTTTCATACCTCGAATATGACATTACAACAGGAATACCGTGAATTGAGTTTCGAAAAGTATTCTGAATATGATCTCATACCTTCTGGTGGTTGGGCAACATAATACCCTTTTGCTGAAAAATCATGAAGCCCGTCCCACAGGATCAGCTCCGCTTCTTGAAGCAAATATGACAACTAGATGAGATAAGTCTGGAAAAAGACATAATAATAATCATGGCCATATGAATTTACACGAGCATGGAAATTGTAAGAGACGATATAATAGTTGTTTCGTGATAGTGATGTTAAGCGAGAGAACAATATGGGTTCTCAAAACAATCCTTCAAGAGGCAAAAGCGGTAATTACCATCGCTGTGGCATGAAAGGTCATTGGAAAATTGAATGTCATGCACCTGAGAATTTTGTTAGGCTTTATCAAAACTATATCAAAAGAAAGACCAATAATGTTGGAGCATCTTCTTCTAATGCTCCAGTGGAGTCACGCTTGACCTTTAAAAATAATTTTGAGCCAGGTCTTTCAAACAAAAATAATGATAATACCGAGGCAAATCTTTCTTTGAATAATGATGATTTTCAAGGCCTTGATGATCTTACTCGTTTGGAAGTTGAAGACTTATTTGGAGATCAAATCTA
The DNA here is from genome assembly GCA_034376525.1 of Nicotiana benthamiana. Taxonomy (NCBI): domain Eukaryota; kingdom Viridiplantae; phylum Streptophyta; class Magnoliopsida; order Solanales; family Solanaceae; genus Nicotiana; species Nicotiana benthamiana. The sequence continues at coordinate 22,086,996 of CM067324.1, read as the reverse complement.
AAGTTTGATCATTTTACTGGGGAATGTAATTATATTATTTTTATTTTTAGTGATTTTTTTGTCTCGTTCTAAAGTTATTTTTATTTTTTATTTTCAAGTAGTACTTAAGTTGTCTTATATTTTTGTTCGCGATATTAGTTTTTTTGTATTTCTCATGATTTACTTTTATTTTTTTATGAAGAATATAAACTTTCTCAGTCTTCAATTGGATTCGAGATGAGTAATAAAGATTTATGTCTTTTTGATAGTGCTACAACTCACACAATATTAAGAAATTTTTTTCTCTTATTTGGTTATGAAAAAGGCTTATGTTAATACAATATCTTGTAGTACAAAGTTAATTGAGAGTTCTGGAAGAGCGGCCTTATTACTACCTAGAGGAACGATATTAACTATTGTTAATGCATTGTATTTTAGTAAGTCTCAAAGAAACTTATTGAGTTTGAAAGCTATTTCCCAAAATGGCTACCATGTTGACACATCAAATGAAGGAAAGGTTGAATACCTTTATATTACTATAATAAAAGCAGTGTAAAAGATATGTGCACGAAAAATTACTCGTATTTTCTTCTGGTTTGTACCACACAAACATTGGTGTGGTTGAATCACATGCCATAGTAAACAAAAGGTTTACTATGTCTAATGATTTTATCATTTGGCATGACCAGTTAGGCCATCTCGGTTGTAATATGATGCGCAGAATAATAGAGAATTCTAATGGGCACACATTGAAGAACAAAAAGATTCTTCAATTTTAGGAATTCCCATATGCTGCTTGTTCTCAAGGAAAATTGGTAATTATACCATCAGCAACTAAAATTAGGATTGAATCCCCTGCATTTCTGAAACGTATACAAGGTGATATATGTTGGCCTATAAATCCTCCATGTGGACCGTTTAAGTATTTTATGGTATTGATAGGCACATCTACAAGATGGTCACACGTGTGCTTATTGTCAACTCGTAATATTGCATTTGCGAGATTGTTGGCCCAAATAATAAGGTTAAGAGCACAATTTTCAGATTATGCAATTAAGACAATTCGTCTTGATAATGCTTGTGAATTTACATCTCAGGCCTTTACAGATTATTGCATGCCACTGGAATAAAAGTTGAGCATCTGATTGCTCATGTTCATACTCAAAATGGTCTATTGGAATAGTTATTTAAATGACTTCAACTAATAGCTAGATCATTGCTAATGAGGACAAAACTTCCCCTTTCTGTGTCGGGACTTGCTAATGAGGACAAAACTTCCCCTTTCCTCATTACAGTTGGCTTTTGGTCAGAAGCTAAATATTTTCTATTTAAGAATTTTTGGATGTGCGGTATATGCTTCAATTGCTCCACCAAAATGCATAAAGATGGGTCCCATAAGAAGGTTGTGAGTATATATTAGTTATAAATCTCCTTCTATTATTAAATATTTGGAGCCTATGACAGGAGGTTTGTTTATAGCCAGATTTGTTGAATGTCATTTTGATGGATCAGTTTTTTCAACATTAGGGGGATAAAATAAATAGCTAGAAAAAAGATATGTTGGATGTATTATCTCTATCTCATTTGGATCCTCGCACAAATCAATGTGAACAAGAAGTTCAAAAGATTATTTATATGCAAAATATTGCAAATCAATTGCCAGATGCATTTACTAACCTTCCACGGGTTACTAAATTTCATATTCCAGCTATAAATGCTCCAATTCGAGTTGATGTACCAGCTGGATAGTATGATGATGTAAATGAGTCTAGGCCATACCTTAAACGTGGTAGACCAATTAGTTCCAATAATAAGAGTCCCCGAAAAAGAAAAGGAGCAAATGATTAAGTTGATCATAACATTGCAACTGATAAGACCTCACAGGAGGTTTTAGTTCCTGGAAATTATAAAAACGAAGAGATATCAATAAGTTATGTCTCTACGGAAAAGAAGTTGAACCGAAATAACTTTATTGTTAACAACAATTTTATATATAATGTTGCAGTTGAAATAATGCAACACAATGAGGATCTTGAACCAAAATCTGTCGATGAATATAGACAGAAAAGTTATTGGTCAAAATGAAAAAAATGCAATTCAAGAGGAATTGGCTTCACTCGAAAAATATGAAATTTTCAGACCAATAGTCTGAAAGCCTGAAGGTGTCAAGCCAGTGAGTTACAAATGGGATTTTGTGCGAAAACGAAATGAGAAAGATGAATTCGTAAGATATAAAGCACGGCTTGTGGCACAAGGGTTTTCATAAAATCCTGAAATTGATCATATGGAGATATATTCTCATGTGGTAGATGCAATTATCTTTAGGTATCTAATAAATTTGGCAGTCCATGGAAAGCTTGATATGGGATTGATGGATGTTGTCACAGCCTACTTATATGGCTAACTGGACAATGAAATTTTTATGAAAATCCCTGAAGAATTTAAAGTTCCTAAAGCACAAAGTTCAAGAGAAACTTGCTCAATAAATCTTCAGAAATCCTTATACGGATTGAAGCAATCAGGGAGGATGTGGTACACTCGCCTTAGCGAGTATTTGCTAAAGGAAGGGTACAAAAATGACCCTATTTGGCCTTGTGTTTTTACTAAGAGGTCTGGATCTGAATTTGTCATCATAAATGTGTATGTAGATGACATAAATATCATTGGCACTTCTATAGAGCTTCCAAAAGCTGTAGAGTGTTTGAAGAAAGAATTTGAAATGAAAAATCTTGGTAAGACAAAATTTTGTCTTGGCCTCCAAATTGAGCATGTACTAGATGAAATTTTTGTCCATCAATCAACATATACTGAAAAGGTTTTAAAGCAATTTTACATGGATAATGCACATACATTAAGTACCTCAATGGTTGTGGGATCACCTGATATAAATAAAGATCCATTTCGGCCTCAAGAAAATGATGAAGAGCTCGTTGGTGATGAAACTCCATATCTTAGTGCAATTGGCACACTAATGTATCTTGCCAACAATACTCGACCAGATATTGCTTTTGCAGTAGGCTTATCAGCAAGATTTAGTTCCTCTCCAACAAGAAGACATTGGAATGGTGCTAAGCATATATTTAGATATTTTCGGGGAACTATAAATATGAGATTGTTTTATTCTAATGAATTCAAGTCAGAAATGATTGTCTTTGCCGATGTAAGTTATTTGTCTGATCCACATAAAGCCCGATCTCAAACATGCTACATATGGAGGTATAGCTATATCATGACGTTCAATGAAATAAGCAATAGCTGCCACATCTTCAAATCAGATTGAGATAATAGCCATTCATGAGGCTAGTTAGAAATGTATTTGGTTGAGATCAATAATTCAGCATATTCAGGAAATGTGTTGTTTTCCTATGAAAACAAATAATACAACTACACTAAATGAAGACAATGCCACATGCATTGCTCAACTGAAAGGAGATACATCAAAGGAGACAAAACAAAGCACATTTCACAAAAGTTTTTTTTTCAGGCATGTTCTTAAATAAAATGGTAAATTAATATTCAAGAGATTCGTTCATGTGAAATTTGGCTGATCTGTTGACTAAGTCATTAAAAACCTCCACATTTGATAAGTTGAGATAGAAGATTGGAATGCACCGTCGTCGGGAAATAAACAGATGTTTTCATGAGGGGGAGTAAGATATGCGTTGTACTTTTTTTTCCTTAACCTAGGTTTTGTCCCGCTGAGTTTTACTAGTAAGGTTTTTAACGATGCAGGAAATAAAGCATATTATAGATATATGTACTCTTTTTCCTTCAATAAGATTTTTTCCTACAAAGTTTTTTCTTAGAAAGGATTTAACGATGCATATTATCTATTTTTGGACATCCAAAGGGGAGTATAATAAAATATTCAATAAATCTAGATGTCCACTACTCCCACTACTTTCACCCATAATGTAAATAATCTCCCACTACTCATCACTATAATGATTGTAACTCTCATACCTCCATAAGCCCCCCATGATCTTCCCTTATGATCTCAATTGTTAATGTCATGTGTAAGACAATTATTTTGTAACCTTCATATGTAATAGTATAAATCGAGGCATGCCATGTGAGATGCAACACACTTAAACACTTGATGAAATAAGAAAGTTATCTCTTCTTCTCTTATTCTACATATATTCTTGTTTTATATTATTACTTTAAGCTACATTTCTTAACATCATTGACTGTTTTTACAGTTGACCCTTTTTGTATTGGGTCATAATTTGTGGGTTTAGTTGTATTGGGTCCGATTATTTTAAAATTTGTGAAGAATCCCCGACCTATAAATGTCGCATTGATAGCCACTTTTTGGATTGCTGTTTAAGTTTTATTCGACACATGAAAATTATTAGTGTCTAGCCACCACTTAAAAAAAGTAGGCAGATGTTGCTTCTCTTTCAATCCTGCAATTCAATTTTCCAGTTTAATATTTCAGGACACGATAGTTTGAAGTTTAGGTCTGAGTATCCTGAAATTTAGTTTTCTAATTTAAATTTTCAGGACATTGTATCCTAATATTTAATTTTGTTAGTTCAAAATTCAAGACATTGTGCCTTTAAGTTTAATTTTTCAAATTTAAACTTCAAGGACTATATGTCCCAAGTTTAACTTTTCAGTTTAACTTCAGGACACTGTAACCTGAAGTTCTAACTGTATAATTTTGATTTTAAACGTGTATATACTTATTCTACAGAATAATTAAAGCCAACAATTTCAAGCTTTTGTTGTGATTAAGAAATGAGTTCAAATGAGTTTTGTGGTCTTTGACAGAAAGTATTATGTGCAGTTGAAAACAACTAAGGGATGTGGAAGAAAAAGACATAGAAAAGGAGAAGCAATAGAACCAGCGATCGAGAAATAGAAGAAGAGAATCGAGCTACTCTTTTTAATGTGACTAGCTAAGCTATAAATAATTTATAAACCCTAACTGAAACTTAAATAACAACCCAAACAATGGCTATTCGTGCACTTTCCCCGTCCCTTCCAAGTTAGATTTCCAGTGCCAGAAAGTGGATTCTAGTTCATCCGGAGTTCTTTTATAGGAGAAAAAGTTTAAATTGAATGGTTTTTATTGATACAATTACAACAACAATATAAGTGATTTTATTACGTAATTTTACTAACTTGGATAATCATTTGACAAATTTATTCCAGTATTGACCTATTCAAATATCACAAAAATGTACTTCACTATTATATTGAGCTAGGTGAGAATTAGCAGGAGTTAAGGCTGACATAAACATCAAACATGTTGTTCTATGGTGAGTGATTTTGCTCCATTAATAAGCGAAATTGTTGCGGTCAAGCGCTCACGCAAGTATACACGATCGTCTAGTAATAAAGTGATTAGAAGCCGGATGTCGAATCCATGAGACTTGTTATCAACTACTAACTAAATTACACTATCCTAATAATTATCTAACAAGAATCAAACCTACAAGTGTATGACTCAAAACTAAATAAAATAAGGGAAAAGAAATAATGAACTCTAAACAAGAGAAGAGTAGAATTTTATGTTATAAATATGATGAAAACGATCTAGGGTCATGGCTATCTAAAAATCCTACTGTATTCTTCAATTAAATTGATTAACTAATTTATCTGGTTTATTAGTTGACATGGTTAATACTGCTCATAATAAGAATCTGTCAAGTTCTTGCTCGCATATTCAAGCTAACCTAACACCTATATGTCTATAGAGTTAGAATCAACAAGAATGTATTCGTAATATCCGTATGATAACCAAGCAAGGCAATTAACATATGTTTATCCTAACCGCGAATCCATTCCCCGATGCATGGGTTCAAGATCTTGCTCAACTCAATCAATCCTATGTGCAATCTAGAACTTTCACTTTCGAGTTCAACTCTAGATTCGTAGATAATATTCAATTGGTGATCAAGTAATCAAGTAATTAAGCGCAGGATTGAATAAATAAACCAATATGATAAATCAACAAAATCAAAATTAATATTCGAATAACACTAGTCATGAAAGAACCACAACACTAGAACGTGAAGTTTCGCTCTACATAGATATGGTAGCAAAAAGACAAATGATCCACAAAAACATAAAAAATTATAAAATTTTGCGGAAGAAAGATGTAATCTGATGAATTTTGGCCTCCACAGTGGCTCCGTGCTCACCCTTGGTAAAAGGTTACTCTAAACAACGCCCCCTTTCCCCCTCAAATATAGGTTTAGTACCCTTTTTATACGGGTTTGGGTGTCTTGGACTGAAATAACCTTGTCTCAAGCGAAGTAGGACAAATTTCTATCATCCTGCATCGAGGGTAGCCTGGGGTTCTGGCCCTAGCACTGGAGAAAGTCTTGCTTCTGGAAGTGTCGCAAATAGCATCCTCAAATAGTGTGCCCCTCCCCCTCCAAAAATATTACCACTAAGCATCATCAACTAGCGCATTCACCTAACAATAGAAGTTAACAACATTACCAATCCGTCATAAGATCAAGTGCCCCTACCAACAAACAAGAGAGTGAATATAGAAATAGTCCACACGTTCAAGTATAATCTTGAACATAAATTAAGGACATAACACAATTGAATAGAATTCACTTCCTCTTAAAAAGAAATTCATGTGCAATCTTGTGGTCATACCATAAGCTTGTTTGTAATGTATATCGCTACTAATCTAAGCTAGCCAAATCTAGGATCAATTATGTCTTTTTTGTAATGTAGGCTAAGGGATGTGTAGCATATATTTAGGAATAGTGACTAACCTTCTGAAGCACTTTAATACAGCACACTAAAAATCAAGCACATATTCTTCTCAATCACTTCACTTGCCTAATTTCATACAGAACATAGCATTTTTTCTTCAATTAAACACTTCTACATCCTCACTAGAATGAATTAGTAAGTTTAGAGAGTGTTTTTTTTTCAACACTAATTGTATTTTTCTTCTTCTTTTCTCTTTTTTTTCTCCACCCACTTCATATATTAAGGTTCATCAACTAGTGGCCTTTTTAGAAGTTTAGTGCACCTTATGGGGCCTTCCATGGTTTCACTTGAAAGCTGCTTTTCAATCTCTCACCTTACTTCTTTTAGCGACTAAGAGCCATCACTGGTAAAGGTTCAACAAGCTCAACTTAAGAACTAATTTTTTCTGTAAGTGGCAAGCACATGTTTATATGATCAAGCAAAGAATTTCATACGTCATCTCCTAGACTATTATAAAGTTCATATGTAGTTGAAAAATTTAAGCAATAATGCACTAGGTGACATACAAGTCAAACAAATGAGAAAAAGCGTCACAAAGTAGGCTATTTATTTGTGACGAACCGAAATTTCCACCATCGAGACCATGATGGCGCTTAACATTTCACTTACTAGGCAAGATAACGTTAGATATAGTTATTAACCATTTTTAACAAATTTCAAATACGATGACAATAAAGAAACTGAATAGCCTAAAACAAGGTAAATAAGCTAATAAGTGACGAAATCAAAATACAAATCCCAGAACTATTGTCACGAATACATGAGAGTCTAAGATATTATAGACAATGGTCTAAAATAAACATCAGTGTTTGAATCATATGAAAAGCTAAAAGAAGTCAAAAGCGACTTCAGGGATGCGGACGCCATGCAACTATAACTCAAGTCTCCTCTGAATTCCTAGATTCGAGCAAGTATATTGGATGTCACTGGGACCAACTCTGGTATCTGCAAAAAAAATACAAAGTGTAGTATGAGTACAAGCGACCACATATGCTCTGTGAGTATAAAGCATAACCTCGACTAAGTAGTGACGCTGCTAAGGCGGGTCACTTACAATAACCTGTACAAAATAGTAACAATAATAACAGATAAGACAAAAGTAGAAGTAGCGTGTAATTTATATCAACAAACTCAAAACCAACTAACAGAGAGTCCCAAACTACAAGTCATATAACTCATCTCAATAACCGAGGCCAATCTAACAGTCATACAAAAATATAACTTCTATCAATATGTTGTGGTGTACAACCGATCCCACAATATCAACTTTAAATAATCTGTAAAGCCTACCGACCAGAAAGTCCTTAAGAACGAGAAAGCCGACTAAAAGGCTATTTCATAACTGACTCTTGTTGCCGAGTCGAGGGGGCTTGGCTGGTACCAGGTGCTAAAAGAGTTTTATTCTAGAGAGCGGTCTTTCTATCTTTTTGGGTTGCATATTCAATCACCCGAAAATATCCGCATCTGCAAATAGAAGATGTGGAGGGAGATCTATGCAATGGCATTTTATCAACAGATACCACTTCTTCTTCCATGCTTGGGCATTTGGAACTGTTAGCAGTTGAGGATGGGATTATTATATGATGATTTTTGAACTTTCAATATATAGAAAAGAAATAGAAAGAGATAGACTAGAAACGACATCTGTTATGTCAATTACACCAAAGGGATATTAAATGAATGGAATTGGGATAAGGATGGAATATAATGAAATAGAGCCACAATCGTTTGAAAGTAAGAAAAAGAAGAAATTTCTGCTTTGTAAGAGGGATTGAGGGATCCAGTCACCGCAACCCGATCCCACCATATAATCATCTATCAACATCATAGTCTGTCATTGTTCCACCATTTCAATTCCTTTCCATTCAATTTCCGTTGCGGCATGCGACCTACTCCCCCAAACAATTTCAATTAACAGTAGTAACTTAATAACTAAGCTTTACAAGAAATCATACATGGAGAGAACAAATGTATGAGCAATGGGGAATAACATGATACCAAAGAGACTCAAACTACTCGGATGTCTCAACTTTACTAACTCAACGGTTTCTTAGTCTATAAAAGGATGGGTTTTCAATGTCTTAGCTTTATGTTTTGATGATCTGATAAGCTTACTTTCAAGAACCAGATAGGGAACCTGATGCACTTAGTATACATTGCTAATCAACGTACTCTAGCTTATGTGTACTGCTGCAACTATAGAAGATAGAGAACGAATATAGGGGCCTGATCTATTGTGTTTCCCTGACAGCAGTATGAAAGTCAACTGTGTACAACTGAAAAGTGACTCCCACAGCAACAGTGCACACAGTGTAGCATAGTTTTGCAGTCACTTGTCCTTTGACCAACCAAGTGCTTGCATCATTGAAATGATGTCATTAAGGTGTATTAACAAGATCATTACAACAAAAAATCACTTGAACACTTGATAATTCACTTCAAGCATTCAAGCCTTCTAACAACAACAACAACAACACTACCCAGTATAGTCCCACAAGGTGGGGTCTGGGAGGGTAATATGTGGACGGGCCTTACCCCTACCCGAAAGGCTAGAGAGGCTACTTCCAATCGACCCTCGGCTCAGTGAAGGAAAGGAATAACAAAAACAAAAACAAGAACAAAAGGACATTAGTAGATTCAGCAGAAATAGCATAAAAATTTATCTAAACATAAGAACCATAAATAAAAATAAATAAATAAAATAAAATAGCATGCAACAATATCAGACAGTAACTACCATAGATAACTACAATAAGGGAGGCACAATCCAATACACAAATCATCTATGGATAGCCCTGCCAAGCCTCACCCAACCCCGGGTGAGGAGTACAGAAAACTCTAGGGGCCCCTAACCTACAACCCTGATACTAGACCTCCAGACTTTCCTATCAAGGGCCATGTCCTCAGAAACCCGCATTCTAGTCATGTCATGCCTAATCACTTCTCCCCAATACCTCTTAGGTCTCCCTCTGCCTCGCCGTGCGCCGACTATCACCAGCCGCTCAAAACTCCTCACCGGGGCATCAGGACTTCTCCTCCGTTTATGCCCGAACCACCTCAGCCTCGCTTCTCGCATCTTCTCATCCACCGGGGCCACCCCCCACCTTCTCTCGAATAACTTCATTCTTAATCTTATCTAACCTGGTGAGCCCGCACATCCATCTGAGCATCCTCATCTCCGCAACCTTCATCCTCTGAACATGAGAGTTCCTCACTGGCCAGCACTCCGCCCCATACAACATGGCCGGTCTAACCACAGCTCTATAAAATTTCCCCTTGAGTTTCTGTGGAACTTTCTTGTCGCACATGATTCCTGATGCAAGCCTCCACTTTGACCACCCCGCTCATATACGATGAGTGACGTCCCCATCAATCTCTCCGTCCCCCTGAATCACCGACCCAAGATATCTGACATTGTCCCTCTTGGCGATGACCTGAGATCCAATCATCATGTCCCTACCTACTTCGCTCGGCTCGGAGCTAAACTTGCACTCTAGGTATTCTGTCTTAGATCTGCTTATTTTGAAACCCTTAGACTCGAGATCCTGTCTCCATACCTCTAACCTCTCATTAACATCGACCCTCGTCTCGTCTATCAAGACTATGTCATCAGCAAATACTATACACCAAGGCACAGTTCCTTGAATATGTCGGGTAGGAGCATCCATCACCAAGGCAAACAAGAGAAGGCTAAGCGCTGATCCTTAATGTAGCCCCATAACCACTGGAAAATGGTCTGAGTCGCCACTCACCGTCCTAACCCTGGTCTTAGCTCCATCGTATATGTCCTTAATTACTCTGATGTAGGCTTCAGGCACGCTCTTCGCCTCCAAGCACCTCCATAGCACCTCCCTAGGGACCTTGTCATACGCCTTCTCCAAGTCGATAAGCACCATGTGTAGGTCCTTTTTCTTATCCCTGAACTGCTCCACCAGCCTCCTGACAAGGTGGATAGCTTCTGTAGTGGAACGACCCACCGTGAAACCAAACTGGTTCACAGATATAGATGTCATCTCCCTCACCCTTGCCTCGATCACCCGCTCCCAGACCTTCATGGTATGACTTATTAATTTGATACCCCAATAGTTGTTGCAGGACTGGATGTCACCTTTGTTCTTGTACAAGGGCACCACTGTACTCCACCTCCACTCCTCTGGCATCTTTTTGGTCCTGAAGATCGCATTGAATAACCTGGAGAGCCACTTCACTCCTGACCTACCCATGCATTTCTAGAACTCTACCGGGATCTCGTCAGGCCCGGTCGCTCGACCCCTACTCATCGTACGCAAAGCCCCCATGACTTCCTCTGCCCTAATGCACCTGCCGTACCCAAGGTCTCTATGTTCCTCTGAATATCCCAACTCCCCTAGCTCTATGTTACAATCCCCCACATCGTTAAGTAAGTCTCGAAAGTATGCCTGCCACCTCTGCTTGACTTGAGACTCCCCCATCAGAACTCTACCATCCTCGCCCTTGATGCACCTAACTTGGTCAAGACCACGCGCCTTCCTTTCCCTTTCTTCAGCTAATCGGAATAACTTCCTGTCCCCGCCTTTCTCCCCTAATTCCTCGTACATGCGACCAAACGCCGCGTTTTTGGCTTCCGTAACTGCCATCTTTGCTTCTTTCCTCGCCGCCTAATAGAATTCCCTGTTCGCTCTCCGTTCTTCCTCGCTTGTACTCCCTGCAATCTTAGCGAACGCCGCCTTCTTCACCTCAATTTTTCCTTGGACTGCATCGTACCACCACCAGTCACCCTGATGCCTGCCTGAATATCCCTTTGCTACTCCGAGCACATCCCGTGCTACCTCCCTAACCAAGTTCGCCATCTCTGACCACATAACATCCGCTTCCCCAGAACTTCTCCAAGCTCCGCCCTCAGCTAACCTCCTCTCCAACTCCTGAGCTTTCTCCTTATTCAAAACACCCCGTCTAATCCGCGATTGACCCCGAGCACCCCTCCTCTTCCTCTTCACCCAGAGGGCGTCATCCACCACTAGGAGTCTATGAAGAGTCGAAAGGGACTCTCCCGGAATAACCTTGCAGTCCTTGCACATACCCTATCGCTCCTTTTGAGGAGGAGGTAATCAATTTGAGTCCTCGCCGCCGAACTCTTGAAGGTGACCAAATGCTCCTCCCTCTTCCGAAATGTCGAGTTCACAATCAAAAGCTCGGAAGCCCTGGCGAAATTAAGCAGTGACGTGCCTCCTCCGTTCCTAACCGCAAAGCCGAAGCCACCTTGCACCTCAATATAACCACCAGCATCAGCCCCAATATGACCATTAAAGTCCCCTCCAATAACTAACTTCTCAGATTGGGAAATACTACTCACCATATCATCCAAGTTCTCCCAAAAGTGCCTCTTAACCTCCTCGTCCAAGCCCGATTGCGGCGGGAAGGCGATGATGACATTGAGGATGCAACCCCCAATAACCAACTTAATAGACATTAACCTATCATTCACTCGCCTAACCTCGACCACGGACTCCCTTAGATCCCTATCGACCAATATGCCCACTCCATTATTACCTCTCACGACCCCAGAATACCACAACTTAAACCCGTCTGCATTCCTCGCCTTCGACCCTTTCCACCTAGTCTCCTGGAAACAGGCTATGTTAACCCTCCTCTTCTGAAGAATCTTCACCAACTCAATGGACTTACCCGTCAGAGTGCCTACGTTCCACGACCCGATCCTTAATCTATGAGCGTTCGCTACCCTCTTCCCACCCTTGCCTCCGGCCCTACCCACATATACGCTCCTAGCCTCCCCCCTGCTCGCCCCTGCCCCCACCCCTGCCCCTCGAGGACATGACCTTTCTCTACCATCTCCCGCCGCGGCCACAATCCCCAACCGATTACGGATAACAGTGATGCACCCACGTAATACAGCGGAGTACGCAAAAGGATGCAAGCTAGGAATCGACAAAGTAAACCACATACATGGTGCTTAGATAGAAAACGTAAAAGGATGTACAAAATAAAAAATGGAGGTCGGGAGGTACCAACTCCCGATGAAAAACCTGGAAGTATGCTTTGATTCGCACGAGATCAACTACCGCTAGCTCTTGCACACTTCGTCCGGTGTTGCTTTGCTCTTCGCGTCCAAATATCGTAAGCTCTCCTTGTCCGCCGCGGCTTGTACTTAGAGGGTCGTCGGAGAATAAGGTCAGAGTTTATTGTTTGTTTTTTCTTTTTAAATACATGTTTTTCTAATTTTTGTATTCTTTTATCCATTTTATCTAATTTTTCAAAAATATCTTCCATGGTCACCTTTTTCTTTCTCATATTTTTTCTTTTAGTGATTTCATAACTGGTTGTACTACTATCACTATTATTATTATATGATTCGCTATTATTTTCTTCATTATTTTCTCTGGTTAATCTTACTATTTGTTCTAAAGGTGATTCTATAATATTATCTTGTTTTTGCATAAGTCTATAATTATCATTTAGCTTAATAAATATTCTATTCAAATTTGACATTTCTTTTATTTTGTTATTTTCCATATATGTAATTTTTACATATTCTCCTCTTTTCATAATTCTTCTTTTATTTTTTCAGTAGTTAATGGTACTTTAATTGGCATCCATCCTAATCCTGGTATATTAACATAGCCAGTTTTATTTATAGGTTCTTTTTCTTTTTTATTATTTTCTTGTAATATTCTTAATTTTATATTTTTAATTTCTGTTTCTATATTTTCTATCCTTTTTCTTATTTCTTTTATCTGTTCTAATGTTACTTTATTTGATTCTAAAATATTATTATTTATTATTTCTATTTTATTATTTATGGCTTCCATTTTAACCATCACTTAGGTAGTCTTCAGTAGATACTGAGGTAGTAGTGTGAAGGGTCGCCAGAAGGGGAGGGGGGTCGCCGGAGGGAGGGGTCGCCGGAGGGGGTGGGGGGAGAGGGGGGCTGGGAGCTTGGGAGGGGTTGGGGTTGGTGAACGTTGAGAGATAGAGAATTTTCTGAGAGAGAGAAAACAGAGAGAGAGAAGAGCGTGACAGTTTTTGCAACCCATTCAAGCCTTCTAAGATTCGTGCATTTAATTCTCAACTACATCAAGAACAAAGTTTAACGCTACTACGGACCAATTCCTAAGTCTAGTATTTTGTTGTCCTTAGTTGAGTTGTAACTTTGTAATTGTTCTTCATTGTAATCCTAGTTTTCTTAGCTAGAAGCGTTGCTTAGGAACCCTTTTGTAAAACCATAACCCTTTGTGTTTGTATCGTGACTTGAGTTTGTCATGAGTTGAAGTCTTTATAATTGATGTACTACAAAGTGGCTTGAAATAGGTGTATTACGAGTTAGTGAGGAATTAAGAGTTTAATTCCTAGACTTCAAGGTCGTAATCTAAATGTTTCTCATAGTGAATTTGAAATCCTATCAGTGTAGGTCGTGGTTTTTTATCTCCTTGAGTAGGGATTTTTCCACATAAAACTTCATGTCTTATTTACTTACTGTTTCATTAATATTCTATAGTTTGATGGACTAATATAAACTATCAATTGGTATTAGTTAACACCTAGGAAGGATCCTCATGGCTGCTCCACCAAATTTTTAAAAATATCAATATACATATAGACCAACATTCAATGGGCAATACTATGGGTGGCGGAAAACAACAATGCATGATTTTATCATGAGTGAAGATTCTGAGTGGTGGGATGTAATATGTGATGGTCCTTATATCCCAACAAAGAACGTCGGAGATCATCCATTGACGATGTCAAACACCAAAAAAGAATACACTGATGCAAACAGGAATGCTGTGGAGAAATATTTTCATGCCAAGAAAATATTTGTGTGTGGAATAGGACATGATGAATACAACAGGTTCTCTGCTTGTAAAACTGCCAACGAGATATAGGAAGCTTTGTAAACACCATATGAGGGAACCACTCAAGTAAAGCAATCCAAGATTGATATGCTCACCACCTAGAATGAACTCTTTAGGATGAAAGACGATGAATCTATTCAAGATATGCACACAAGATTCATTTCCATCATAAATGAGCTACACTCACTTGGTGAAGTCATTCTCAGGAACAAGTCGTGAGGAAGATCCTTAGTATTCTGCCTAGTTCATGAGAGAGTAAAGTGAATGCTATTAATGAAGCAAAGGACCTGCAAGAACTGACCATAGAGGGGCTGGTTGGAAATCTGAAAACCTACGAGATGAAGATGAACATTGACAGTGAAAGAAGAGAACCAAATAAGGAAAAGAGCCTGGTACTCAAAGCTCAAAGAAATGACTCAAGTGAGAAGCATACTGACATGGCTTACTAAACCAAAATGTTTTAGAAGATGGTCAAAAGAAATGAAGGAATACTAAAAAGGAGAAACTCCAACAGAATAAACAACTATGACTTCTACGACAAATGTAGAAAGCCAGGGAACTTCATCAAAGATTTTCCTCTCCTGAAGCAAGAACAATTCAAGTACAACCCTGATAAAGGAGTAAAGAGGAACCCGATTCCTGATAAACGCTTCAAAAGAAAGAGATTTGGTGACAATGGTATGAAGCAAGCTCTTGCGGCATGGGGAGATTTCTATAGTAAGTCTGAAGAAGAAACTGATTTAGGTTACAGTTCCATGATGGCAGTTGAAAGTGAAGAAAATTAATATGATTCAATATTTGCTTTGATCGCTCAATCAGATAATGATGAAGATGATGACAATGGTGAGGTAAACTTCAGGGACGTTTAGAGAAATCTAAAATCCTACTCCCCTAAGAAACTCATGTCATTAGCTAGTGTATTAATTGATGCCAATCATAGTTTTATGGAGGATAAAGATGCTTTGACCTTAGAACTAAGAGAAGCTAAAGAAAAACAAGAGATGATTTGGTAGTTTGTGTAGTTGACCTAAAGGAAACTATAAGCAATTTGGAAGATGAAAAAATGGTTTTAACTAAAAAAATTGCTAGTGTAGAACACGAAAGAAATGATTTGGTGGTTGTAGTTGTCGACTTAAAGAAAGCCATTGAGAATTTAAGTAAAGATAAGAATGTGCTAGTGAAAAGAGTGACTGAAATTGAGGAGGAAAGAGATGACCTCTTAATAGTGATTGTAGACCTGAGGGAAACTATAGAGGGACTAGGTACTGAGTCTAGGCCTGGAAATTTTGAGAAAGGAAAAAAGGTAGCTAGTGAGGCACACATTAAGCTTGAAAATTAGTTGAAAGATGTGAAAACTAGCTTGTGTGTTGAACTTGAGAAAAATAAGCTTCTCCAAACTGAACTGGAAAAAGAATAAAATAATCTTGAAAAGTCCCTTATGTGGACCTGGTCCTCAGAAGCTATTACTGCACGTATGTCATAATGGTGTAAATAGGTAGGCAATATGGTTTCAAAGGGAAAAAACTCCATACAACCCCAATAGAAAGTATGTTACTATACTAGATAACTGGCTTTGTACCCACTACGAAACAATGGGCATTTCAGAGAAAATTGCCAAGCCAGGGTTTAGTCTATTTAGAAAAAAAAAGTGTTTCCTGAAAAGGTAACTACTAAAAAGGGACAAGGTGCCACTCATAAAATCCGGGTGTTGCCTGCATGGACAAAGAGAATTCTTATTCATCCTCTTGCTTAATACAAGGGATCCAAACTTGTTTGGGTTCCTAAAACTAGCTCTTGGTTTCCTTGTGTAAGGACTAGTAAAGGGAAGCAGTACAGTTCATGGATAGTGGATGTTCAAAGCATATGATTGGGAACACCATAGACTTTATTTCACTAAAATCCATGCAAGGAGGGAGTGTATCCTTTGGCAATAGGAAAAAGGAGTACATTCTTGGAGTTGAAAAAGTTGAGAAGTCACTCACTAACTCAATTGAGAATATGTACTATGTCAATGGTTTCAAGTACAGTCTCCTGAGTGTTTCTAAGATTTGTGATAAAGGAAACAAGGTGGAGTTCTTGTCCAAGATATGCACAATTACAAATCTGGTAACTGGTGAAGTGGTACTTCTAGCCAAAAGATACAAGAACATCTATGTTGCTCATTTTGAGTCTCTAAATGGTGGTCTAAATTGCCTGAAAGCTATTGATAATGATGTTGAACTGGAGCATAGAAGAGTGGGGCACACAAGCTTCTCTATATTGTATAAACTAATTTGGAAGGATTTGGTCCATGGTCTACCCATGTCAAAGTTCAGAGAACAGAAAGTCTGTGATGCATGTGCTAGAGGGAAGCATATGAAGTCCTCATTTAAGCATAAGAAAGATGTCATCACCTCAAAACCACTCAATCATCTTATATGGATCTATGTGGACCTATGAGAGCAAAGTAGGGTAGGAAAAAGGTACATCTTTGTGATAGTGGATGACTACTCTAGATTCACTTGGACTTTGTTTCTGAGAACAAACAATGAAACCTTTGAGGTTTTTGTGGCCTTTGTGAAGAAAATCCAGGTAATGATGGAGTCTAAGTTGCATGCATAAGATTAGATCATGGAATAGAATTTGACAGTGCAAAATTTGATGAATTATGTAACAAAATGGCATTACTCACAAATTCTCAGCCACAATAACTCCCCAGCAAAATGGAGTGGTGGAAAGGAAGAATATAACTCTTGAGGAAATGGCAAGAACAATGTTGATTGACAGTATGATTGCAAAGAACTTCTAGGCTGAAGCTATCAATGCTGCCTGCTACTTGGTGAATAGGTGCATGATCATATCTCTCCTAGACAATACCTCATATAAGATGTTGGATGGAATGAAACCCAAGCTGACTCACCTAAGAAGATTTAGGTGCAAATGTTATGTCCTCAACAATGGAAAGGATCAACTTGGAAAATTTGATGCCAAAGGTGATGAAGGAATCTTCTTGGGGTACTCCTCTCAAAACAATGCTTATAAGACATACAACAAGCAGACTCAATGTGTTTAGGAAAGTCTTCACGTAATAATTGATAAGTCATATCCCTTATGTAAGAAAATTCACAAGGATGATCTAGATGGGGGAACCCTTACTAGTTCCAGGTGAAGTCATCGACATGACAAATAGAAAGGCAGACATGATGAGTCAAGTGAAGGAGCCAAGTGGAGACAATGCAGCTTCTTCTTCAAGGGATTTAGGTACTATAATTACAACCACTGAAGCTTAAGAAAGAGTGGTTGATGCAGTGCAAGGTACTCCATAGGTTGTTGAGTGTAGAATACAAGAGAACCAGTTGGATCTACTTAATTCCTCTAATAATTAATCTCAAATGCCCAACTAGAAACACAGCAGATCTCATCCTCTTGACAACATAGTTACCCTTCTAGATTCTAGAGTTAAAACCAGATCAAAAGTCAGAAATTTGACTTGCCTTCTTAGTTTTTCTTTCCCAAATAGAACCTAAAAACATCAATGAAGCCTTAAAGGATGCAGAGTGGATTAGAACCATGAAAGATGAGTCGCATCGGTTTGAAACGAACAATGTATGGCACCTGTTACCTAGACCCTCAGATCGAACCCTCATAGAAACTAGGTAGGTATTCCAGAATAAGCTTGATGAACATGGAAACACTACAAGGAACAAGGCTAGCCTAGTGATTCAAGGTTACAATTAGGAGAAAAGAATTGATTATGATGAGACGTTTTCTTTGGTTGCTTGAATTGAAGCTATTAGAATCCTAATCGATTCTGCATCTCATATGGAATTGACTCTTTTCCAAATGAATGTCAAAAGTGAAATCATGAATGATCTTATTAAGGAAAAACACTATGTAAAGTAACCTCCAGGGTTTGAATGTCATGAACACCATAAATATGTGCTTAAACTGGACAAGACATTGTATGGGTTGAAGCAGGCTCCTCGAGCTTGGTATGAAATGCTGCCAAAGTTCCTCTTAGAAAACGGTTTTATAAGAGGGAAAATTGACAACACCTTATTTCTAAAAAAATGG
The DNA here is from genome assembly GCA_034376525.1 of Nicotiana benthamiana. Lineage (NCBI taxonomy): Eukaryota > Viridiplantae > Streptophyta > Magnoliopsida > Solanales > Solanaceae > Nicotiana > Nicotiana benthamiana. The sequence continues at coordinate 22,068,370 of CM067324.1, read as the reverse complement.
GGTGGAACTGGCTCATTTTTCAGGTATATGTTGATTATATCATTTTTGGGGCAACAGCTGATTCAGTGTGTGAAGAATTTGCAAAACTCATGAGAAGTGAGTTTGAAATGAGCATGATGGGTGAGTTGAATTTCTTCTTGGGTCTTCAAGTGAAGCAGTCCACAAAGGATACATTCATTTTCCAGCAAAAATACATCGAGAAGCTCATGAAGAGGTTTTATATGGAAGCATCAAAAGTGATAGATACTCCTATTACTTACTACTCGACTAAACATGGATGAGTCTGGATCTCCTACAAAATCAAACTATGAATAGAGAAATTATTGGGTCTCTTCTCTACCTCACTACCAGCAGACCTGATATTGTCTTTAGTGTGGGGCTATGTGCAAGGTTTCAGTAAAATTCCAAGGAATCTCACATGAAGGCTGCCAAAAGGAAATTGATAATATCTTAAGGGAACACAAAACCTGGTCATGTACTACCCCTCAGGTGAAAACTTTAATCTTGTTGGATGTGTTGACGCTGACTATGCTAGTTATCTTGTGGACAAGAAAAGTACTTCTGGAATGACTCGCTTTCTAGGATCTTATCTCATCTCATGGGGCAAAAGGAAGAAAAACTCAATGGATCTTTCAACAGCTAAAGCAGAATGTGTAGTTGCAGCTTCCTAATGTGCTCAACTCTTATGGATCAAACAAAAATTGGAAACTTTTAGGGTGTTTACTAACTGTGTACCTCTTCTATGTGATAACACCAGTGCACTCAACATGGCCAAGAACCCAATTCAACATAAAAACCAAACACATTGATATGAGACATCATTTTCTAAGGGACAATGTGGATAAAGGGCTTATCTGTATGAAGTTCTGTAGTACAGAAGACGAAATGGAAGATACCTTCACCAAAATATGGAGTATGGAGTATTTTGAAAGAAATAGGGTGAAGCTGGGGCTATTGAAACCTAATTGAAAACCTTATTCCCATCATTGGCTATGAAAGTCACCTTCAGGAAATATTAGCCAAAGTGTTTTCTGGCCAAGTCTAAATCACTTCAATACCGTTATAGGTAGACACGCATGATAATTATAGAAGCTGTATATGCATTGCATGGGTTGTAAAAGAGGATTGAAATTTTCAAAGAAAGGCCAAGAACCTGGTTCTTGCACCAAAGGTTAGTAGTCTTGTGCATTCTTTAATACACATCTTAAAAAAGTGAATATATCAACTACCATCTCATCCACCTTTTCATACTCTGCTATCACATCTTTTTGTTTCAAATCCTTTCTATCTCCCTCTAAAATGTTGCAACTCATCACACACTACCACTATTTCAAAATTAGTTTCTATATCATTCCCTCATAATTATCTTATCTCGTTAAAACCCTCTCTTCTAAAATGTTGCAACTCATCACACTCCAAAATCCCTTTTTGAGTCGACATTAACCCAGTGAAAACCCTTGGGTCCTCCGTCCTTAATGAATTCTCTATCACCATTCCAGTCTTAACCGCTGAAACCACCTCCAACCCAGATTTCCCTTCACTCATTAGTTCTAATACTACTATCTCAGATCTCCCTCTCCTTCCAAATGATGAGGACTTAGAAACCACAAAAATCAATGATCCTTCATCTCTATCATCTGATATTCTCACCGACCACGGCAAAAATGGAGAATAGGATAAAGCTCCAAAGTTTGTAGAGATTTCAGGGGCTAGGGTTGATCAACCTTCCGCCATTGTTACTTCACATTCTGTGGTGTCCATGGAGTTCCTAAAGGAGGAAATCGTCGCAACCATTTTTGTTGTATCTACAGATGGAATATTGCATGAGGTAGTCACTGGTGTATCCAAGTCTCATAGGTATGAGACACAGAAGTTAGTGGAATAACGAGCCATGTTGTTGGTTGAAAGCTCTACACCAGCAGAAACTAGTGGAATTTCTCGTGAAGGACGTGGACCCTCTTCAGAGGAAACAGGTCAAGGATCCCCTTCCTAGGTCAATTTTTCTCTTTCACCTTCTCCACACTTTGCTGTGGAGCCCTTGGAAATTTTGGTTCTTGAGATGAGGTCTAGTGATGAGGAAGATCATGAAAACATTGCTCTTGATGCATTTATTGTCAATCGAAGGGAAGTAATCACTCCTGAGTCTTCTACTAAGCGACCTACTACTAGGTTTCATGCAAATTAAGCTTATGAGTCCACCCTCTAAAAGAGAAAAAGGAACAATAAGAAGAAAAATAAGAGTTTGGTGGAAAATAGTGAGGTAGTATGTGATAAGAATGTCCTGTGGTTGAAGTGGATGAGGAAGAAACATAGGAACCTAGTTCCTTGGTGAAAAGGTCCTAGAATAAGAAGCAATCTGCTTTAGTGGAAGATGTTACAACCCCCAGTTCAAAGTTAAATGATGTTGTAAGTGAACCATCAATTTCTGATGAGGGTGTTTTGGTCAAGTCTAGTGGAAAAAGCAAAATCAAATGTTGTGAAGTCTGGAAAGAGAAAGTTGGAACCTGTAAAGGAACCTAGTTCGCCAAAGAAAGTGAAAAGTGAGATTAGGTCTGCTACAAAATGTTTGAGGCACCAAAAGGTCTTGTTGGATCACACTTTTGACCCAACAATTTTTGATATGGCTGGCATGAGACAAGAAATTGAAATGGTTGAGTTTCAATGGCGGGGGAATTTATTCTGAATGGATGTACCCAAGGTGTATGAGGATGATGTTCAAAGCTTCTATGCGACCTATTTCCTGTTGATACTGACCATATTTTTTCCTTGTTTAATGGGATGGATATTGAGTTCGATGTTGCTTTGCATGGGTATATTCTGAAAGTCCCTACTCTTGGTATGTCTATAGTGAATGATGTATGCAGGTCAAACTTCAGAAATGCTATCTAACGGATAATGCTAACCAGAAAGGGGAATGGGTTCACAAGAAAGCCTTTCTCCATGTTTATCAGTTGCTCTTCAAGATGGTGAACAAGTCTCTTCTACCTCATGCTGAGAGGAGGTCCATGACTTCCAGGTCTGACTTGTACTTGATGGAGGCACAGGATGGATTTACGCATGTGATCCCACATACTATCGTGATTGAGCCTATGCAAAAGGTTGCAACTTTCAAGGATGGCAATCTTGGTCTTCCGTTTAGGTTCCTTCTTATGAACGTGTTTATGTTCTTCAAAGTACCACTGGGATAATGCAAAGTAGGGACCAAGAAGCAGACCTTCTCTCAAAAAACTTTGGAGGAATGCGAATGCATTGAGAAGGATGAGGGTAGGAAGTATATCGACAATATCTCACCTCATCAATGCTCAAAAAAACACAACTGAGGAGATTCAAAGGTTGAAGGCGAGGAACGCAATCTTGGAAGGTCTATAGACCCAAGTGGCCAAAAGTCAACTAAGGAGATAACTCGTTTAACAAAAAGAAAATGCTGATCTCAGGGAACAAGTGGAGAACCTAAAAGTGAAACCGAACATCGAGCAAACATCGATGAATGCCAAATAGATCTATTTCTACAAATCCTTGCTGAAGCTTCCAAGCCCTCTAGTCATAGTGCCCCAAACCCTTTTTACTGACCAGTTTCTAGATTTTTGTGATGACCCGTCCGGTCATCTTAAGAATTAATACCCCGATCCCCTATTGACTGTTTTTCCCAAGTTTATTTCTGCTATTGTGAATTTTTGAGATGTTAGGTTTTGAGTTTTGGAGAGTTTTGGGACACTTAATCCCTAAATGAGAGCTTAAGTATTGGAAAATTGACCTTATATGGAACAATATGAAGACGACCTTGTAATAGAAACTAGATAGTTTTGTCAGCTCCGTTGGGTAATTTTGGGTTGAGGGGCATGGTCGAATTGTGTTTTGGAGGTCGATAGCTAATTTAGGCTTGAAATGCCAAAAGGTCAAATTTTGAAGTTTCCAGATCGATAGTGATATTTTGGTCCAAGGGTCGGAATGGAATTCCGGATGTTGGAGTAGCTCCGTAGTGTTGAAATGTGATGTGTTTGAAAAATTTCAGGTCGTTCGAACATGGTTTGATAGACTTTTTGATCAAAAGCATATTTTTGTGAACTTTGGAGTTCTTAAGCTTAAATCCATGGTTAATTTGATATTTCGATGTTGTTTAGGGTGTTTTAAGGATTGGTACAAGATTGGGTAGTGGTTTGTTACTTTTTGGTGCCTTTGGTTGAGGTCTCGAGGGCCTCGGGGTGAATTCGAATGGTTGACAGAGGACATTTTAGAGTTTAAGTTGCAGCTTCAACTGCTGGTGCTGTCATAACCGCACCTGCCATTTGGGTTCCGCAGGTGCGGCACCGCAGAAGCGGCTAAGCAACTGCAGAAGTAGAATTTTTACCATCTCTTCAGGAACCGTAGATACGGTATATTTTTCCGCAGAAGCAGTACCGCACTTGCCGGTGAAGGACCACAAATGCGGAATCTTACATTTGAGTGGGAAGTTACAGATGCGACATTTGTTCTGCAGATGCGGAAACTACTGGGCATTATTATAAAAGAGGTTTCGTGACATGGGGATTTATTTCCACCATTTCTAATCATTTTTGGAGCTCTTTGATGGGGATATAAGAAGAATTCGAGGTGAAATGCTTGGAGGTAAGATTCTTGGTCTTAAAACTCATATTTGATGTGAAATCTACCTAGTAAATCATGGAATCTAGACCAACAATTGAAGAATTGGGGTTTAGGATTTAAGAGACTTTGAGAATTTGAGGGGTCAATTGAACTCCAATTTTAGTGTACTTGTTGTGCATAGACTCGTGAGAGTATGAGGGTTCCGAAAATGTAAACTTTACCTGATTCTGAGACATGAGCCTGAGGGGAATTTTGGTTATTTTACCTAATTTCACGTATTAGCATAGAATTTAATTGTCAAATTAGTTACTTGAGGTGTTATTTACCATATGCAATTGAATTGAATAGATTTTGGCCATTTGGAGCCGGATACTCGTAGCAAAAGCGTGCTTTCGGGTTGAATTGGACTTGTTCGAGATAAGTGGCTTATCTAACATTGTGGGGGGGGGGGGGGGGGACCTTCCCTTTAGGATAAGATATACTAACTTGTACGTGAGGTGATGAGTGTATAGTTGAGCTAATTGTTTGAAATCTGAATTTTCTTTTAGTATACAATTGATTTCCCTTTTCCTGTTTATTCTACTTGCGAATTTAGCATGTTTTTAGTTAAGAAAAGCATGTTTAGTTTGTTTAATTTCCCATTTTCTTAAACTACCTTAATTGCATTACATGAAGCATGTTAGGCTAGAATTAACTGTTTACTTGGTATGATATTCAACATAATTGAGTATTCATGTGTTGCTGTTTTATATTTTACATTAGGACTATGGGACGACATCTGAGGAGATCCCTGTATGTGTTTATGGATTTAATGAGGTGCGGGATACCAAGAGATCCCTAGCACGTATATTAAGGATACAAAGAGATCCCCAGCATATATTGAGGATACCAAGAGATCCTCGAGATACTAAGAGATCCTTGGCAAGTATATTGAGGATACTAAGATATCCTCAGGATACCAAGAGATCCCTAGCATATATTGAGAATACCAAGAGATCATCGGGATACCAAGAGATCCCTAGTATGGATTGAGGGTATTACGAGATCCTCGGGATACTAAGAGATACCTGGTTATTACCTTGTGTTTATTTTAGCCTCTGCTCGGTTATTGCGATCCTTACTTTCTCGTATTAAATTCTTATTGTTAGATTTCAATTGCAGTGCTTATCTTATGATGACATATCTAATATTATTATCTTATCTTAGTAGGACCCTGACCTTCCTCGTTACTAACTGACTTAGGTTAGGCTTGACACTTACTGAGTACCTATGTGGTGTACTCATACCCTTTCTGCGCATGTTTTTATGTGCAGATTCAGGTACCGCTACTCAGGACTACCATCGTTGAGGGAGGCATCTTCACTAGAGACTTCAAGGTACATCTGCCGCGTCCACAGATCGAGGAGTCAGTTTCTATTCCCGCTTTTAGTACTTAGCCCTTATATATTTTTTGTTCTTGTTAGATTTTCCTGAGTTAGAGCTATGTAGTATTCTTAGCTTGTGATTCGTGGGTTTTTGGGTCTTGAATTTATGTATTGGTTTGAGAGTTAATATTGTGTATGCCAAGCGGCACTTCTAAAAGCCGTTTATTCCTTTATTTCTGTTTCTAAATTGTTTTACTTTTGCAACTTTGGTTTTCTTCTGCAATTTAGGCTTACCTAGTCGTAGAGACTAGGTGCCATCACGATGGTTCATGGTAGGCCAATTGGGGTTGTGACAAGTTGGTGTGAGAGTTCTAGGTTCATAGGAGTCATGAATCACACACCGGTTTATTATAGTCTCACTGATCGATACGGAGAAGTCTGTACTTGTCTACGTAAGGCTATGTAACTGTTAGAAAAATTCCATTTCATTTGATTTCCTTATTGTACGAGATTTTGATATCACAATTTTAAACTTTTGTATTTTATTCTCTCACAGATGGTGAGGACACGTGCGACTTGAGATGATCAAGCACTCGCGCCCCCTACTACAACTGTTAGAGTTCAGGGTCGGGGTAGAGGTCAAGGCCGCGCACGAGTCCAGACAGAGAACTTGCGCAAGCTGCCACCAAGGTACCACTAGTAGTTCTAGTCGAAGCTTAGACACCTGATATGCCTATTTCTACTACCACGCTAGCACTTCAGGAAACTTTAGCACAATTTATGAGCATGTACACCACTTTGGCTCAGGCAGGGTTGCTTCCCCTTGCTGCAGCCACATCTCAAGTTGGGGGAGGAGCACAGACTCCTGCTTCCTGCACCCATGAGCAGTGAGTGCATGTGGAGCAGGTTCTATACATTATTTCGATACAACCTATAGTTCAAGATCAACCCGAGGATAGAGCAGCGACTTTCGAAGATGAGCAGCATAGGCTTGAGAGGTTCAAGAAGTATAAGCCTCCTGTTTTTCAGTGGTTTAGCATCAGACAATGCTTTGGGATTTCTGGATGAGTGCTACTGTATTTTTTGTACAATGGATATCTCAGAATCTATTGGGGTTTCTTTCATGACCTTCCAGCTTCGAGGATCTGCCTATGAATGGTGGCGTACTTATGAGTTACACAGACCGGATGAGGCAGCTTCATTGACATAGACTTAGTTTTCAGATCCGTTCTTGAGGTAGTATGTTTCTCAAAGCCTCAAAGATGCATGGCGCATTAAGTTTATGCATTTGCGCTAGGGTGATATGACTGTTTCAAAGTATGTTGTCCATTACACCAGTTTGGCTAGGCATGCAACAACCTTGGGTTTCTACTGTTCGCAAGAGGGTTTGCCAGTTTATTAAGGGGAATATTCCCAGCAACAGGTCTAGTATGGCTCATAAGTTGTAGATGGATATTTCTTATCAGCAGTTAGTGAGCATTGCTAGGAGGATTGAGGGTATGCATACTCGGGAAAGAGAGGCGAAGCCAAGAGGTCTCGGGAGTTGGGCCATTATTTTGGTACCCGTGCCCCAACTACAGATCATCATGGTAAGGGTTATATGAGTCGCCCTGTTCATTCAGCTCTTCCAACAGCCAATAGTGCTCCAGCTTCTCTTAGGCCTCAGGAGCGTTTTTACGCACCTCCAGTGTCTTGCGCACCTCCTGCACGAGGTATTTTCAGAGGTCAGTCCAGTAGACCTGGCCCGAGCCAGTCATAGCCGCCACATCCTCCTAGAGCTTATTGTGAGTGTGGTGACAAATGCCATGTGGTGAGACATTTCCCTATATTTGGGAGGAGTGCACCTCCACAAACCTCTCAGCCACAGCGTGCCCCACAGAGTTCTTAGTCTATGGTTACAACTCCAGTTGCTACCCCACCTGCTCAGCCAGCTAGAGGTGAAGGTCGAGGAGGTAGAGGTCGCTTTTAGAGGGGATGCTAGGCCAATACTATGCCCTTCCTGCTCATCCCGAGGTTGTTTCCTCCAATTCTGTCATCACAGTTATTGTCATAGTTTGTCATAGAGATGCATCGGTTCTATTCAATCCAAACTCCACTTACTTTTATGTGTCTTCTTATTTTGCTCCGCATTTGGGTGTACCTCAGGATTCTTTGAGTTCCCATGTTTATGTTTCTACTTCTTTGGATGACTCTCTTGCTGTAGACCGCATTTATCGGTCTTGTTTGGTTACTCTTCGTGGTTTCGAGAGCAGAGCCGATTTATTATTACTCAGTATGGTAGATCTTGATATTATCTTGGGCGTGGAATGGTTTTCATCCCATTATGCTATTCTTGATGGTCACACCAAAACCGTGATACTGGCTATGCAAGGTGTAACACGTGTTGAGTGGAGGGGTACTTTGGATCACACTCCTAGTAGAGTTATTTCTTTCTTAAAGCTCAGCGTATGGTTGAGAAGGGGTATAATGTGTATTTAAATTATGTGAGAGATGTCAGTATTGATACCTTTTCAGTTAATTCAGTTCCGGCAGTACGGAATTTTCCCAATGTGTTTCTAGCTGACCTTCCAGACATGCCACCTGATAAAGATATTGATTTTGGCATTAATGTATTGCTGGGAACTCAACCCATTTCTATCCCTCTGTATCGTATGGATGCTCCTAAATTGAGGAGTTGAAGGATCAGTTATATGAATTTTTTTATATGGGTTATATTCGGCTCAGTGTATCGCCTTGGGGTGCTCCTATCTTTTTTGTGAAGAAAAAGAATGGTTCTATGCGTATGTGTATTGATTATCACCAGTAAACAAGGTTACACTAAAGAATCGTTATCCTTTGCCTTGTATTAATGACCTGTTTGACCAACTTCATGGCGCGCGAGTGCTTTCTATGATTGATTTGCGCTTAGGTTACCATCAGTTGAAGATTCGGGAGCTAGATAACCCGAAGACTTCTTTTAGAACTCGGCATGGTTACTACGAGTTTCTTGTTATGTCATTCGGGCTGACCAATGCCCCAGCAACTTTTATGCATTTGATGCACAGGGTATTCCGGCTATATCTTGACTCTTTTGTTATAGTCATTATTGATGATATTCTGGTGTATTACCGGAGTCGGGAAGTTCATGAGCAGCACCTGAGGATTGTGTTTCAGACTCTAAGAGAGAAGAAGTTATATGATAAGTTCTCAAAATGTGAGTTTTGGTTGGATTCAACGGCATTCTTAGGCCACGTGGTATCATGTGAGGGTATTCAGGTGGATCCGAAGAAGATAGAGGCCGTGCAGAGTTGGCAGACCATCCTCAGTTACCGAGATCCATAGTTTCCTTGGTTTAGCGCATACTACCATTGTTTTGTGGAGGGGTTTTCATCGATTTCAGCCCCTATGACCATACTAACCAAGATGGGTGCTCGGTTCCAGTGGATGGAAGAGTGTGAGGCGAGCTTTTAGAAGCTCAAGACAGCTTTGACTACAGACCCAGTTCTGATATTGCCTACAGGTTCGTCATCTTATAATGTCTATTATGATTCCTCGAGGATTGGCCATGGAGCGGTATTGATGCAGGACAGTAGGGTGATTTCCTACGTGTCCAAATAGTTTAAGGTACATGAGAAGAATTATCCTATCCATGATCTTGAGTTAGCGTCTATTGTTCACGCCTTGACGATCTGGTGTCATTATTTGTACTAAGTGACTTGTGAGATATATACTACTCACCGAATCTTTCAGAACTTGTTCAAGTAAAAGGATCTAAATTTACGCCAGAGGAGATGGATGGAGTTGTTGAAGGATTATGACATCCTTATTTTGTATCACCCGGGAGAGGCTAATGTGGTGGCCGATGCTTTGAGTCACCAGGCAGAGAGTTTGGGGAGTTTGTCTTAGTTACCAACATCTTAGAGGCCTATGGCGATGGATGTTCAGGCCTTAGTTAACCAGTTTGTGAGATTGGATCTTTTGGAGCCAAGTCAAGTTCTAGCTTGCATAATTACTTGGTCTTCCTTATTTGATTGTATCAAGGAGCGGCAATATGATGACCCTCATTTTCTTGTCCTTATGGAAAAGGTTCATCATGGTGATGCTAAAGATGTGACCATTGGCAAGGACGGAGTAGTGAGGATGCAGGGTCGGGTTTCTGTACCCAATGTTGATGTGCTTCGGGAGGTGATTCTAGAGGAGGCCCAAAGTTCGTGGTATAATCCGGGTGCCATGAAAATATACCAGGATTTGAGACAACACTATTGGTGGAGGCAGATGAAGAAAGATATAGTTGGGTTTGTAGTTTGGTGTCTCAATTGACAGCAAGTGAAGTATGACCCTAGAGACCGAGTGGGTTTATTCAACAGATAGAGATTCCATAGTGGAAGTGGGAGTGGATTACTATGGACTTTGTATCTGGGTTCCCACGTACTTTAAAGAAGTTTGATGCCATTTTGTTATTGTGGATCGGCTGTCCAAGTCCGCGTATTTGATCCTTGTGTGTACTACCTATTCCTCAGAGTGGTTGGCGGATATTTATATTTGGGAGATTGTTCATCTACATGGTATTCCAATTTCTATCATTTTAGAGAGGTACTCAATTCACATCACAATTCTTGAGAGTCGTACACCATGAATTAGGTACTCGGGTAGAGTTGAGCGCAACATTTCACCCTCAGACAGATAGGCAGTCCGAGCGCACCATACAGATTTTTGAATATATGCTCCGTGCGTGTGTGATCGATTTTGGAGTGTCTTGGGATCAGTTCTTTCCATTGGCAGAGCTTGCATACAACAACGGTTATAAGTCCAGCATTAAGATGGCACCATACAAGGCTTTATATGATAAGCGGTGTAGATCTCTGGTGGGTTGGTTCTAGCTGCGTGAGGCAAGGTTATTGGGTATTGACTTGGTTTAGGATGCTTTGGAGAAGGTTAAGGTGATTCAGGATAGACTCCGTACAGCCTAGTCCAGGTAGAAGAGCTATGCAGAATAGAAGGTTCGTGAGGTTTCCCATATGGTTGGAGAGTGGGTTGTGCTTTGGGTTTCACCTATGAAAGGTGTTACGAGATTTCGAAAGAAAGGGAAGTTAAGTTCGAGGTTTATTGGACCTTTTGAGATATTGAGGCATGTTGGGGAAGTTTCTTATGAGCTTGCCTTCCCTTCCAGCTTTGTACGAGTTCATCCGATATTTCATGTTTTGATGCTTCAGAAGTATCACGGTGATCCATCATACGCGTTGGACTTCATTTCAGTCCCGTTGGACAAGGATCTATCTTATGTTGAGGAGTTAGTGGCAATATTGGATAGACAAGTGTTGATACCTAATTTTTTCTATGTATTTTTATTTGTGAAATAGTTTCAAAATAACATATATATGCATATATAAGCATACCCAGGTATTTTAGTATTTTTCCTAATATTTTCAAAAGATTTTAAAATTTTTTATTGTCTATTTTAATAGTACAAAATCCATAATTATTTCCAAAATCATCAATTTTGGTGAGTAATTTATTTTATTTTCATATTTACACCAAAATTTAATTAAGGTGGTTTTTGCATATTTTTACAGATTTATCTGGTATTTTAAAAGCTAATTGCATATAATTATAATTTTAGCCTATTTTAAGATTAATAGCATTTCTATAACTGTAAAATTATTTTAAATATTTTTTAATTAATATTTATGTATTATTAATTGATTTAGTACTTTTAGTTTGCTTTGAAAATTATTTTGCTATTTTCAAAAAATAAAAAGGGAAAACTTGCTATTTAAAAACTAGCCTCCATTTCGTTTAAATTATAGCCTAAATTAACCCCCCCCCCCAATCAACCCAATTTCAATTTTTAAACGGCTAGCCCAAATCCTAATTTAACCCAACCCCCTAACCCGTTTATCTAACCGGCCTAGTTTTCTTTTAATCCAGGTCGTTAATCTTTTCTATCAACGGCCACGATTACCCCTTCCCTTTTTTAATTCCCCAACAGTACCCTAATCCCCTCATTTCCATTTGGTGCGCCGCCTCTGAAATCCCTCTCCTCTCAACTCTCTCGAACCCTATCGAAACCCTAGCCTCTCTCACCATCTCCTACTTTAAGCTCACCAAAAATCATTGCTCCTATGGCCATGATAACCTTATACAAACCCCCTATTACTCATGTGTGTTCGATATTGGAAGAATCAATTCCTAACCTCGATAGTCTCTTTTAGATCTTCTTAGATCTCTGGTTTTATGGCCTCTCCGGCATATTCAAACCTCAGGAGCCTGATTCTCACTCATTCGACCCCAGGATCTGAAATTTTCAAGCCTTTCTCATTTTTAGGGTTTTTTTAAACCCTAAGCTATTTGAGGTTTTATCCGTTTATTTTTCTTAGATTGGTAATGTATTTGTGCTTTACTTGACTTTTAAAGTGTTTTCCCCAAAATTTTCCTTTTAAAATCGTTTGTCTTCGAATTTGGTTTTCTGAAAGGTTTTCAAAACATATTTTGATTCTTCCTTCTCTTATCTTTATGAGTTTTTGCTTATATTATACTCGTGTGTTTTCTTTTTACCACGCATGTGTTGTTCTTCTGCTCTTCTTTTTCTACTATATGTGATACTCATGTGCTTTGTATTCTACTGTGCCTATAGACTAGGCTCACATGTTAATCTCTGCTATGTTTTCCTACATGTTCTTCGCTATGCTTTCCAGTATTATTCTATTGTATATGTCTCTTGCTGAGTTCTTTAATTTTGTTTTCTTTAATGGATTTTGTTCGATTTCCTGCCGAGCATGTTTCATCTACTTTTCTTGAATTTTTAAAGTGCCGAAGTTTTCTTAAACATGTTCTTTATACTCTTAAAAACAACTTTTTCACTATGTCGTTTCAAAGCTGCTATCATTTCTGTTTGTTTCTCATAAGACTCTGAAAGATACTTCAGAGCCTTTATTAGAGGCTTGACTTCTTGTATCTTTATCTGATTCAAGTGAAAACCCTAGAATATGGGGTTTTCTTTTGGGAAAGTTTGATTTTGTGTTTGGGTTCTACTTTGGAATCCAGGAATATCAGACTTATTTTGAGTTTATCAACTTATTTTGAGTCTCTTTGTTATAACTCTGAACTCTCTTTTTTTCATGCATGTCTTTTATAATTAGCATGACAAAGGGTTTTGCCAACTAATTAATTGATTCTGAAATTCTCTAATGAGGTTTGATTGATTGCTTTTGAAGTTCCCTAATTGAATCCTCTTATCCTATTCCTGACTTGGTCCATTCGAGTTAAGCCTATAATTTTAATTTTACTAGTTGTTTGATTGATCCTCTTTCCTTTTTCTTTACAAACCTTGTACCATTGGATTTCGCCTTAATTAACTCCTATGTATTTACCCTTCTTGTGTTACTTTGGAAAAGGTTTTAATCAAACACTTTCCTTAAATGTCTTCTACCCGTTTGAAATCAGAATCCCTTAACTAAAGAGAGACTTTACATGATTGGTTGCAAATTAATTTCTTACCTTTCTTAATTGTCCTCTTACACTGAAAAAAAGGGCATGACCCTTCTGCACTTAAAAACAACTGGAAACCTTCAATTCAATACGCATATTCAAATACACACTCTCTATTACAATATTCTTTTAATCCATTACTCTCTTCTGAGATCTTTTGTACTGCTTATTCCCAATTTTCTCTACAAGAATTCTTTTTTTACTTGTTTAGTTTCCCTGAAACTGGTATGTTCTGATTTAGTTTCAGCAATCATCCCAATATGTTTATTTACAGCTTCTGCAATCTTGTTTGTTTTACTATTCATGCTCAGTGATTAACCTCTATGTTATTCTCTTTGTACCTATTTTCTATGGTGAATTCCTACACCCCTATTCCCCTCTACGTGTTTGATTTAGGGTTCAAGGCCTGACAATATCCAAATTACTACTCCGGTCTTAACCTCACCCTCAATAGGTCCTAACTCTCAAACTTAGCTAACAGGGTGGTAAGGGGTGTGCCAGCATGCCTAATTGTTGGGCATGACCACTAGCCTGACATGGCCTTCCCTAAATCCCCCTATGCACTTACACTTATTCTTAGACTCTAAGTTCTGCCCCCCTCCTATAAGCCTTGCCTTGGAACCCAGAGTTCCCTCTGAACTTGGACATTTGAAGGCTGACCCTTCAACACTGAATGATAATCTGATTCTGCAATGTATTTGGGTTGTAAGCACTGCCTAGAGCCTCCCTTTAGGCTCTTGGGAACTTTTATACACCCCAAATGAGAGAAAGGCTTTGGAAATCCTGATCTTCGGAGTTGGTTCATCTTATATTTTGGACCTTGAGTCTGAATTAGGCTCCTCGGTTATAGTTTGATTTCTGATGTAATTTTTTTTAACTTTGGTCTGTAATAAGTTATAATAACTCATGGGGTATATAGTGAAAAGGGGAAGGGTCACTCATACATGTATGTGGGCAGACATCATGTTCTTAGTCATTTATTCCTGCAAATCTCATCCTGCCTATAAATTATGCATTTCATGCCGAAATCATGTCTATAAGTTTGTTTCACTACTGCATTAGAAATTATTCCTATAAGTTATGCATTTCATGTAGAAATCCTTTCTATAATTTGTTTCATTACTACATTAGAAATCTTTCCTATAAGTTATGCAATTCATGTAGAAATTTGGCCTATAAGTTGTTTCATTGCTGCATTAGAAATCTTGCCAATAAGTTATACATTAGAAATCCTACCTATAAGTTGTCTTACTTCTGCATCTAACCATGACTATACATTTCTGCATCCTTGAATCATATAGATAACTTTCCTACAGGACCTTTTCAATTTTGCATTTACGTCCATCATTAGGCTAACGATTTATAGGTTTAAAATGAAAAAAATCTGCATTATAGACACCATGCATATAGGATTCTCACACTTCTATAAATGCTTCAAAATCAATCACGCCTAGAAAGTATGTCTATAAGGATAATCAACTAAATCTGAATCAAGCCTAAAAATCAGTAATAGTGTCGTCTTGTATCCGCCAGTTTTATGTTCTTATAATTAATAAGCCATCTTTAAAACCAGTACAATGTTAGACATCATGCCTATAGATCTCATCTAGGCAAGCCACTAGATAATTAATTAATGGCATCAGTCTTTGATAATTACAACCATGGGTATGCCTATTTCGGACTTCTTATCTGAGAAATATGTGATAAACCACTTGCTTTCACGTTTAATTTTAATTAAAGACCTAACCAGTACCTGTAAGCCATGCTAAATAACTTGCTGCTTTGAATAAGGAGGCCTATATGAGCTTTTATTTGCTATGTGTTTCCCCTTTTACTGTTTTATGTGTTTTTGTTTGTCGCACTAGAATTTTATCCTTTTAAAACTCTGAAAAGCCAATCTCCCTTCCCTTTAAGGACTATTAGTCCCAACTACCTCCGGGACTGGTAGGATTGGGGAAGGTAACATCTTGCAATAAGTAACAAGGCCAATCCGTGATTTACTACCTTAACGGGGTGGGTAAAGGGTGGACATGGATATGATAACCACGTGATACCTCACGTGTATAAATGGTTACCGGGTGTTTTGTGGGGTGATCCATGTTATTTATAAACCTAGGACCCCCTTCCTCCTCATTTATTTACTTCCTTTTTCAGAATGTTTTTAGCTATTGACTCTTAGTTCACTAAACATCCTCTTTTACTTCAGTCACTAAAAATCTTTTTTTTTAAACTTTTTCGAGCACCATTTCTTCTCCAAACTTCTACCTATTTACTCCTTTGTCGGATTATTTACACCAATTATTTGACCCTCATGTTACTGCACTTGTATATCCTTTAAATAAGTTATGAGATTGCCTACTTCAAAACATTAGGATGCTTTTAACTTGTATACTTCCTTTGTTGCAACCATTATGGTGAAAGCTGTGCTATTTGCTTATTTTCTTATATTTAAAGTCACAATTGTAGCATGGCCAGGAGCCACACTAATGGATTTTGAGGGGTGCCTAACACCTTCCCCTCGAGATAATTTCAAGCCCTTACCCATTCTCTGGTCCTTCTTTTTTTAGGTCAAATTTCTTCTTAGTGTCCTAATGCACTTTAATCAATAGGTGGCGAATCTTCTAAATTGCAAACCCAATTCCCAAAAGGAAAATATTTGTCCACCCAAATGTCATGAACTCGATTTCGCGAGAAAGAGAGGGCGTCGAAAGCATGGCGACTCTGCTGGAGATTTCTTTAGGCTTTTACCATTTCATGCTATTTGTGAGTTCATGCTTCTTTACATGTCTTTACTCGATTTTAAGTATTTATTCTTTCTTCTACTGCAAAACTAACTTGACTCTTTATTTCTTTTCTTTAATGCTTTCTTTTACCACTTTCCTTCAATACTGTTGCAATTATGAGAAATATTGTCATCATTACTTTATGAACATGACAACTTGTTTCATTCTTGTAATTGCATATTCAATATCATGTTCCACTCGTGACTAACAAAATACAATAGCAACGCTTATAATGAGTGGTTGCGCTCTTCCGATGTTATCCCACCCCTTACTATGGAAAAGGTGTATTTGCAGTAAAACCAGTCGATCAACGGTGTAGTCAACGGTTCCATGCCTTTCCCTCTTGAGTTGTCCGCTCAAGGGTACTGGTCTAGCACCCAATAGAAACCTTACTTCGTTCAATTATGCATGTATCATTGTCAAGCCTAGCCGAGTCACTTATGTTGTCTGCATAATGACTCTTTATGATAGCCTTGTCCAAAATCCACTAGGTTTCCCTAGAATCAAGATGAACATTACAATGTTTGTCCATCTATTGGAAGAACTAAATATTTCTTATGCCAATTGTTGATATTTAAATATTCAAGTTTGGCTGGGGTAAGGGCCTAACATTTTGTTTTGCAGAAAATTAGGCACGAAGTCCCTAGATTCGTCATGGTAACCAACATCCACCCAAGGTTTCTAAGCTGGTGGGAAGACCTTCACTCTAGTGATCAGACACTCCTCCGCAAATTTTTGGGAAATTTGCCTTTCTTCTTGAAATCCAGCCCAACAACAAAATTGTAGAAGCTGCAACCCAGTTCTGGGATGGCGACACATCTGTGTTCCGCTTCGGGGACCTTTAAATGACACCTTTGCTAGTGGAAATAGGAGGTCTAGCTGGTACCCCATGGGAAACTCCGGGTTTGCTTATGCCAAAAAATCGCAAGGGTAGGGGTTTTCTCAAAATGATGGTACTAAAGAAGAACCAGACTTGAGCTGCTTGAAGTATTCCTACATTCCTTTTGACTATCTGTATGAGTGGTACGTCAATACCAAGTCCTGCCGCACTTACCCAGATGAATTCTCCCTCACATTATTGGGGCATATCCCAAAAAAGGTCTTCGTCTTTATGTTCTGCTTTTTGGGGATGACTTTATTTCCTATGAAAAAGGCTAGGGTCTATACCAAACCAGCCTTGGTCACTAAAACCTTAATGGAAGGAATTGGCAGGCAGCCTTTTATCATAGTACCTATGATCACTGCGGAGATATACCGAGCCCTGGAGAACTGTCAACGAGGGGAAAAACACGTTGAAGGTTGTAACTTACTGCTCCAACTCTAGCTCATGGAGCATCTCCAAAAGGGTGAATATCAACAAAAGATCATGCGCAAGAATTGGGATGATCATATTGCCTTCCATCAGCCAAGGCGAATGAACTATATGCCCGACATGTTTGCTCAATCGGAAGATGCTAAAGGGTGGGTAGAGTTGTTCGAAAATCTAATAGAATACCAAGTCCAATGGATGTTCGAATGGTTCTCTACTGAAAATTTCATTGTCGATCTTGGGATGCACTGTTTCTTATACTCATTGGTCTAAGAGGAACTTATCCTTATGTCCTATCCAAGTCATGAGGCAGGCCGGAAGAAAATAGATTATACCAAGGGTTGACAAAATGAGTTACTTTAGGGCCGACTTTCACGATGACGATAGCCCTTATAAGTACCAAACCCAACAAATGTGGCACAGAATCATCATGGGAAGACACACAATTGAATCGGGCAAGTACCATCTTGGTCATACTCCATACTATCCAAGCTAGTCTGAAGATGATCATAATAGGTTAGGACAATTGGGGTTTGTTCCAGGTCACTGGATCATTGATGAAAAGAATAAAGCACGGGTAAAGCACAACCAACTACGTAAGAGGACACGAGAATGCGAAATGAGCACCGTAAAATACAAGAAGCTAATTAGGCTAATTGGAATATGGAAGGATATGGCTGTTAGTGCCAACAAACGACTGATATGTTTGGAGCGGGGCATAGTAGAGCTAGAAAAGAAGTTTATGAAGAGTGTTGAAGATTGCCGAGTTGCTGAAGGGAACGTAGGTTGACATCTAGCCAGGGCCTACTTGCTGCTAGGATTCCCCGAGCTGGGACAACTATATGAGGGAGCCAACACTGCCTAATATGGGAAAGGTTCTTCTGGGGCCAAATAGATAGGAGTCTTCTTTTCCTTTGAAAATGTAATAAGCTGATGGCCACTAGTGACATTTTCTATTTCATCTTATTTAGTGTCGTCTTATTTTATTATTAACAAAATTAGGCATTTAGCATTCTAGGTTCTCCAAATTTACTAGTTGCTAGGCCTGCCTCGGGCACAACAAGGTTCCCTAAGATTATGACACATTTTGTATTCCTTGCACTACATGTTTAAATATTGCAACATCTTTCCTTATAATCCTTAGTAACTTGCTACCTTTTTTTTGTTTTTCCTTTTTGTTTATTCCCCTCCCTAAAGGTTAGTTCACGCACTCTGGAATTATCATCATACTCCATAAGATCCTAGGGCCCTCCAACTACTCCTACTCCAAGTCCCGTCAGAAACCAGAACAAGGAGAAAATGGAAGATTTGAGCAAGGAAAACCCAGTTGGCAAGTCTGTCATTTTCCCTTGCTGCTCCAGAAGTCACCCGGAATCCTAGACCTCCACAAAACATCTCAAACCATCCTGCTCCTCACCACCACTGCAATACTTGCCACACTCCCAACAACACTCTGTTGCTCATCCTAGAATCAATGAACCCCTCAAATGACACTTGCCACAACAACACCCCCATATATGTGGAAACTGTGCCGCACCCTACTCAACCTATCTCAAGCATGCCTAAGTCTGATGGTAAAAGACTCGCTCATCAGGAATTTGACTGAAGAGCTTAAGAAACTAACCACCAGGATCTAAGGCGTTAAAGGTAGTAAGGAATTAAGGGGCTAAACTATGAAGATTTATGCAAACAGCCCGATGTCGAATTACCCGAGGGGTACAAACCACCAAAGTTCGAAATGTTTGATGGTATAGAGGATTCCAGGGGTTCACTTGAGAACATACTATGATAAGCTGGTCAGAGTAGGGAAGGATGAGAAGATTCGTATGAAGCTTTTCAGAGGAGCCTGAAAGGAGATGCTCAATCTTGGTACATTAGCCAGGACCCAAAGAAGTGGTCAAGTTAGGTAAGTATGGTGTCCGATTTCATGGACAGGTTTAGATTTAACACGGAGAATGCACCGGATGTATTCTACATCTAGAACATAAAGAAGAAACCTACAGAGACATTCCGCGAGTATGCTACTTGTTGAAGATCAGAAGCTACAAAGGTTAGGCCGACTTTAGAGGAAGAACAAATGAACAAGTTTTTTGTCCGGGATTAAGACCCATAGTACTACGAAAGGTTGATGATGATTGAAGGCCAGAAATTTTCCGACATCATCAAACTTGGTGAAAGGATCGATGAAGGTATAAAAAGTGGTATGGTCACTAACTTTGAAACTTTTCAAGCCACCAACAATGCTTTTCAGCCCGGTGGTACATCTAAAAAAAGGGATGTGAGTGCCATAATGGTTGCACAGAGAACCAAATCGCCAGTCAAATACCGAACCTACCCGATATCTCCACTTACATATCAATCCATTCCAAATTACCAATAACCTTTGCCTTCTTACCAAGCTCCACCGTCAACTTAACAATCGCCTCCACTATCCACATATTAGACGACTTCACCCAAATACTCCCAACCTGTACACGTCTACCAAGCCTGCAACACTCAATCATCCCACTATTAATCACCTCCCCCTCGCTAAAGTCTCCCTAGACCCCGACCAAACTTCGACCACAGGCCTTCCAAACAATACACCGCCATTGTCGAACCTATCAACCAACTGTATGAAAAGCCCAAAGCTACTGGTTATATCAACCCTATTCCTGACATAAACCCCAAAAACCCCTCCGAGTGGGTAAACCCAAATAAAACATGTGCATACCATTCCAGCATGAAGGGGCATACCATTGATGAATGTCACTCCATGAAGGACAAGATCCAAGTTTGATAGACAATAAGATCATCGTGGAAAAGGAGCCTACTCCGAATGTCCGTATCAAACCTCTACCATAACAGAAGGTTAGAGGTGTTCACATGATTGAGATAGAAGATGATTTGGACCCCGAAGGATCGATCAGGTTGATAGCAGACGATCCAAAGAAACCAACAGTCACTCTTAATCAAATTATAGTCCAAATTTAGCCTTCTGAAGACACTGAGGTGAACATGTCTGTATCGCTTGAGTTTGAAGTACCAGCCTCTGAAACGACACTAACACCGATCAAGGTCGAGTTTGGGTCCCCAAAGATGCATGAGCCCTTTGAAGTTACTGTATTACCTTCCAAGACAAAGGTGCCTATTCCAGTAGTAATGATAACCGTAACACCATTTCACACAAAAGCGATATCATGGGACTACATAGCTGAGGCGAGGAGGAAGAGAAAATCCAAGTTCGGGAAACAGTTACAGCATAGGGTATGACAAGAACTGACAGGGTTTATACCCCAGAACACTTGGATGAGGCAAGTAAGCAGACCTCTGGTTGACAAGCCATCGTTGAAACTGGACAGGTGATCTTTGGAGAAAGATACAATCCAAGGAATACTCGGTCATACCAACTGAGCAAAACACCAGCACATATCTCTATCTTGGCTTTGCTACAAAGTTCTGATGCACACAAGAATGCCTTGTTGAAGGTGCTGAGTGAGGCATAGGTACCAGCAACATCACTGGAGGAGAAATGGCAAACATGGTGGGTCAAGTATTCGAAAGTCACTAAATCACCTTCCACGAGGATGAGCTACCACTGGAACGATAGAGTCATAAGAAGGCATTGCACATCACTGTGCAGTGTGAAGATTACTTTATTACCAGGATCCTGGACGATGGGGGTCCAGCCTTAATATTTTCCCGTTGGTAACACTCAGGACATTAGGAAAAGGGTTGCATGAAATCAAGGACGGAGCCATCAACATTAAGGCTTTCGACAGGTCTTAGAGGTCCACTATCAGGGAGATTAGCCTAAGTCCACATTGTCAACCTGGGAGATACAGAAAACACCAAACAAATATGAATCAACGTCCATCTGTCACTGTTAGAAAATAAAGAATATACAGAGTTCCTAAGGGAGTATAAAGAAATATTCGCCTAGTCATACGACGACATGACTGGTCTAAGTACATCCATTGTGGCTCACAAATTTCCGACTAATCCGGCCAATCCGTCAGTGAAGCAGAAGCTTAGAATGTTCAATCCAAATATGAGTTTGAAAATCAAGGAAGAAGTCAATAAGCAAGTCAAAGCTAAGGTTCTCTGGGTGGTAGAGTATCTGATATGGTTAGCTAATATTGTGCTAGTACTAAAGAAGGACGGGAAAGTTAGAGTCTGTGTCGACTACCGGGACCACAACCGGGCCAGTCCAAAAGACGACTTTCCCTTGCCGAACATACATATCTTGATTGATAACTGCCAAGCATGAGCTGTAGTCATTCATTGATTGTTTTGCGGGATACCACCAGATTTGGATGGATGAAAAAGATGCTGACAAAACGGCTTTCATTAAACCATGGGGGATGTATTGCTACAAGATGATGCCATTCGGGTTAAAGAATGCAGGGGCCACCTAGATGAGGGCCATGACTACCATTTTCCATGACATGATACACAAAGAGATCGAGGTGTATGTAGACGACATCATCATTAAATCCAAGAAATTCGCTGATCACATAGACAATTTAAGGAAATTCTTCGATAGACTGAGAAGATACAACCTAAAATTGAATCCCGCAAAATGCGCATTTGGGGGTCCATCTGGGAAATTGCTTGGGTTCATTGTATTTCACTGAAGGATAGAATTGGATCCACCAAAGGTCAAATATATTCAAGAATTGCCACCACCGAAGAACAAGAAAGAAGTAATGAGTTTCTTGGGGAGACTTAACTATATCAGCCGGTTCATAGCACAATCTACTGTCATCTGTGAGCCAATTTCAAGATGCTAAAGAAGGACGATGCTACCAAATGGTCTGATGATTGCAAAAAGGCCTTTGACAGAATCAAGGAGTACCATTCAACACCTCCACTTTTGATTCCACCCAGACCAGGTAGACCTCTACTATTCTACTTTGCAGCATTGGATAGAGCGTTTGGTTGTGTTCTAGGGCAGCATGATGAAACGGGGAGAAAAGAGCAGGCCATCTATTATCTCAGCAAGAATTTAACCCCGTACGAGGCCTGTTATTCTTTATTGGAACGCATCGTTTATGCTCCGACTTGGGTAGCCGAGAAATTGAGGCACTATTTCTGTGCTTACACCACGTATTCAACAAAATTTTCTATTCCCCCACAATTGGAAACTGGGCCAGAATTTTGAGGAGGACTCGCAAAATTCCAAAGTAAATTTTGCCGATCATCGCAAGAAGCCGTCAGAAGTATCGGCGCGTAAACTGGGGCAGAATTTTGAGGAGGATCCTCAAAATTCCCGAGCAAGAGAGGTTGCAATGACCGGAACCACGTCATAGTCATCGGTTAATCTAAAGAAATTATTTTCAATTATGTATTTATGTTATACTTTACTAAATCATGAATATCCACTATCAAATTTCTTTGTCTAGCGACGCTACCCGAATGATACATAACATCGCTGGAAACAGAGCCAAGCAGGAAAAGCGAAGTCCACTAGGAATGCGAACTAACCTTTCCCCTCTATAAACTCATGATTTTTCTTTGGATACAAGCACCCAAGATACAAATCACCGAACATATTTATATACTCATACTTCTTGGGAATACGACCTTTAAAACCATCGCGTGTGCATATTTTCTATTCGCACACATCATCTCCAACAACCACGATATCGCAATCAGCTATCAACTATCAAGCCATCAGCTAAGAGTTTTACCTCCATTTGCATTTTTTTGCATTGCATAAGGCTACTATTCTTCCTTCTCAGGTTAAGCTCTACCTCCATTTGCATTTTTCTGCATTGCATAAGGCTATCATTATACCTTTTGAGACTAAACACTATCTCCATTTGCATTTTTTGCATTGCATAAGCCTACCTTTCTACCTTCTAAGGTTAAGTTCTACCTATATCTACATTTTTCTGCATTGCATAAGGCTATCATTCTGCCTTTCGAGACTAAGCACTATCTCTATTTGCATTTCTGCATTGCATAAGGCTACATTTATGCCTTTCGAGGTTAAGCTCTACCTCCATCTACATTTTTTGCATTGCATACGGATACTATTCTGCCTTCTGAGGTCGAGCTCTATCTACATTTGCATTTTTCTGCATTGCATAAGGCTAAGATTCTGCCTTCCGAGGTTAAGCTCTACCTCCATTTTCATTTTTCTGTATTGTATAAGGCTATCATTCTGCCTTTCAAGACTAAGCACTGTCTCCATTTGCATTTTCTGCATTGCATAAGGCTATCTTTCTGCCTTCCGAGGTTAAGCTCTACCTCCATTTGCATTTTTCTGCATTGCATAAGGCTATCATTCCCTCTTCCGAGATTAAGCTTTACCTCCATATGCATTTCCTGCATTATGTAAGGCTACTATTTTGCCTTCCGAGGTTAAGCTCTACTTCTATTTGCATTTCTTGCATTGCATACGGCTACTATTCTGCTATTCGAGACTAAGCTCTGTCTCCATCTATATTTTTTTTTCATTGCATAAGGCTACTATTCCGCCTTCCGAGGTTAAGCTCTACCTTCATTTGCATTTCTACATTGCATACGGCTACTATTCTACCTTCCGAGACTAAGCTTTATCTCCATCTGCACGACTGAAATATCGCCATTTTTTATTTATGACTTGGCATTGACTGAAATATCGCCATTTCATTTAAATCCTACATTGGATGAAATATCGCCATTTTTATTTGTGTCTTACCCTGGCTGAAAGATCGCCACCTTCTTCATTTTATGGGCTGAAAGATCACCAAATTGTCCGAAGGCGTCATTGTTCGGAGGTACCAACTTCATAGCCCGAGAACGCCATGCCATGGCCTGAGTACCCCATTTTATCTTTTGTATATCATTATTCAAAGGCATCATGGTTCGTAGGCATTAGCCTCAAAGCCCGAGAACATTATTTCATGGCCTGCAAATCACCTATTACATGCTTCATGGCCCTTGACATCATGGTCCGAGGACGTCATCCTAATCATCCAAAGATAGCATTCATGGTCCAATGGGAACTTGCATCACGTTTAAATTTATGCACAATACATGTTCGTACTGCTCATTTGGAAGTAAACCGGCTACAAACGATTGTATCAGCAGGAGTGATCCCACTCTGGTTCCTTCAGCCCTGCTATACTATAACTGTCCACCTCAACCGAAATAGCGTGTCCGCTCTTGAAATATCTCTATTGGCATGCTCCGCCGACGGATCCTGAACTACATATGGCCTAATTCTTGTAGAACCAGGAATATGTAGGCAGCTCAGGAACCAATGCTCGACCAAAAATCTTCAAATCATTTCGTCCGATCAAAATTGGCCATCATATATTTACCCCACAACTTTTTTTTGGCACCTCTAGGCAAGAGCCTAGGGTTAGGATTTTATTAATAGCAAACAAGAAAATACAACAGATAGGAAAGTACAAAAAAGGGGGCATTAGAACCGGTATGGTTACCCATATATCACATACCAGGCTAAACTTACCATATTAAATCCTATTGAGGTTTGAAAACCTCTCTTATTAACAGGAATGCAACACTATGAACTTGACAGGACCAGATTTTTTTATGATCATCACAGAGTTTGTAACATACTCTGTGATGAGATTACAAATAAGTATCAATTTCTTCAATATGTAATTCTTTATCAACATCGTCTTATTCTTCATGAAATATTCAAAAATAATGATTTCTTTTTAGATTGATTGGATTTTGTTGAAGTAGTTGGGGCGGCCTGCTTAAGCTTGGCATTTCTCATCGGAGGTCATCTAACATTATCGTTCCTTCTCTTTTCCTTTGTTTGAGACTTTAGTTCCTTTGAAGCGTTAATTTGGATTGTCCCAATGCATTGTGGCAGCACTTCAATCAAGTCACCTTCTTCTACTGCACGATGATTTGGCATGTGTACACCTTGTGCATTCATCCTTACTGGGTAAAGAGGGGCAGCTGTTGATACCCAATTTTTTGCTATGTATTTTTATATGCAAAATACTTTCAAAAAAATATATGCATATACAAGCATACCCAGGTATTTTCGTATTTTTCCTAATTTTTTCAAAAGATTTTAAAGTTAATTTATTATCTATTTTAATAGTACAAAATCCATAATTATTCCCAAAATTATTAATTTTGATGTATAATTTATTTTATTTTCATATATAAACTAAAATATAATTAAGGTAATTTTTGCATATTTGTACAGATTTATCTGGTATTATTAAAGGTAAATTGCATATAATTGCAATTTAGCCTTTTTTTTTTTATTAATATCAACAATTATACAATAGAGTGTTCTTTTGTGATAGTATAGACTAACTATCACATCCTAATCCTTTAATCATGCTATACAATTCTCACTGCTATCAAGCTAAATTATTACAAATCACCTATAAACTGACAAGAACTAAGGATAGTAATTGAGTTGTCGTAATCCTTTTAACCAAGTCTTGCATCTCCTACCTCGTGCATGAATAAGGATAGCAATTTCTCTGCACAATTTGTGTTCATCAAAAGGCTGTTTCTGAAATCGTAATGCATTCCTCCCTCTCCAAATCAATGAAACAGTCGTAACAAATGCAGTAGCTACCACAGCTTTTTTGAACTGTTTACTCCTTGCATTGCTACATATCCAAGTTAATTCAGCTTCCCAACAGGCAGGTCTTCTATGATATCCCAGCCAATGACAAATCTTGCACCAAATTCTGTTAGTGACTGAGCAATTAAAAAACAGATGTTCAAAATCTTCACTGTGATGGTTACAAAACACACATGCTGCATCCACTAGAATCCCACATTTGAGGAGTCTATCAACAGTTGGTAGTCTACCATGTGCAGCCATCCATATAGTGAACAAGTGTCGAGGCAAAACATTGGGAGTTGCCATCAAGTTCCTCCAATCCATCTTAGGAAATATTGGTAACAGAGAAAGGTAGAGAACATGAATTTGAAATTTTCCTGCCTTACATACCTGCTGCAACCTAGATATGAGATCACCTTGTAGGCTGTGAGTGTTCATTATATGAGATCTGCAATCAATGATCTTCCTAGACATCCAAGAAGCATTCTTAGGACTTGTCATTGTTTCAATGTCCCCATTTTTTATATAGTAAAAATGGATCCATTTAATCCAAAGACTGTCCTTCTTCCTTGCAAGGTCCCACAGCAATTTAGATACAGCTGCTTTATTCCAGGTCTGGATGTCAATGATGTTTAATCCTCCAGCAGTAACAGGTCGACAAACTTTGTCCCAAGCTATAAGTGATCTCTTGAACACTATTCCGTTGCCTGTCCATAAGAAGGACCTGCAAATGGCTTCAATTGATTTCACCACCTTCTTTGGCAATATAAAGATCTGAGACCAATAAGTTTAAAATTAATAGCATTTCTATAATTGTAAAATTGGTTTCAATATTTTCTAATTAATATCTATGTATTATTAATTGGTTCAATATTTTTAATTTGCTTTTGAAATAATTTTACTATTTTCATAAAATAAAAAGGTAAAACTGGCTATTTAAATATTAGCCTCCATTTTGTTTCAATTATAGCCTATATTAACCCCTCCCCCCCCCCCCCCCCCAATCAACCCAATTTTAATTTTCAACATGCCAGCCCAAATCCTAATTTAACCCAACCCCTTAACTCATTTATCTATCCCACCCAGTTTCTTTTTAATCTAGGTCGTTGATCGTTTTCATCAACGACCACAATTACCCCTTTCCTTTTTTAATGCCTCAACCATACTCTATTCCCTTCTTTTCCATTTGGTCTGCCGCCTTTGAAATCCTTCTCCTATCAAACTCTCTCGAACCCTCTCGAATCCCTAGTCTCTATCACCATCGCCTACCTCAAGCTCACCGGAAATCATGACTCATCCGACCATGATAACCTTATACTCACCCCCTATTACTCATCTTTGTTTGATATTGGAAGAATCAAGGCCCGACCTTTATGGTTCTCTTTCAGATCTTCTAATATCTATACTTCTATGGCCTCTCCAGCCTTTGCTGTGGCATATCCAAGCCTCAGGAGCCTAATTCTCACTCATTCGACTCTAGGATCTGACTTTTCCAAGCCTTTCTCATTTTTTTAGGGTTTCTCCAAAACCCTAAGTTGTTCGAGGTTTTCTCCGTTTAGTTTTCTTAGATCTGTAATGTATTTGTGCTTTACTTGATTTTTAAAGTGTTTTCCCCGAAATTTTCCTTTTAAAATCATTTGTCTTCAAATTTGGGTTTCTGAAAGGTTTTCAAAACATCTTTTGATTCTTACTTCTCTTCTCTTTATGAGTTTTTACCTATATTATACTCATGTGTTTTCTTTTTACCACGCATGTATTGTTCTTCTGCTATTCTTTTTCTACTATACGTGATGCTTCAGTGCTTTGTATTCTACTGTGCCTCTAGACTAGGCTCACATGCTAATCTCTGCTACATTTTCCTACATGTTCTTTGCTATGCTTTCCAGTATTATTCAATTGTATGTGTCTCCTGTTGAGCTCTTTAATTTTGTTTGGTTTACTGGATTTTGTTCGAGTTCCTGCCAAGCAAGTTTCATTTACTTTTCTTAAGATTATATTACCTCTCCTCCTTTCTGAATTTGTTTAAAGCCTTGAACATTTCTTAAACATGTTCTTTATGGTCGTAAAAACAACTCTTTTACTCTGTCGTTCCAAAGTTGCTATCATGTCTGTTGTTTCTCATAAGTCTCTGAAACATACTTCCGAGCCTTTATCATTGGCTTGCCTTCTTGTATCTTTATTTGATTCAAGTGGAAACCCTGAGATTCGGGGTTTTCTTTTGGGCAAGTTTCATTTTGTGTTTGGATTCTACATTTGAATCCTGGACTATCAGACTCATTCGGAGTCTATGAACTGATTTTGAGTCTCTTTATTGTGACTCTGAACTCCCTTTTTTTCATGCCTGTCTTTTCTAATTAGCATGATAGTCTCTTCTTGATTCACACATTTGTGTGCTTTATATATGAGAACTCCTCTTTCAAAAGGTTTTGCCGACTAATTAATTGATTCTAAAATCCTCTAGTGGGGTTTGATTGATTGCTACTGATTTTCCTGAATTGAATCCTCTTAACCTATTCCTGACTTGGTCCATTCGAATTGAGCCTATAATTTTATTTTACTAGTTGTTTGATTGATCCCCATTCCTTTTTCTTTTACCAACCGTGTGCCATTAGATTTTGCTTATTTAACTCCTATGTATTTACACTTCTTGTGTTTCTTTAGAAAAGATTTTAATCAAACTCTTTCCTTTAACGTCTTCTACCCGTTTGAAATAAGAATCCCTTAACTAAATGGAGACTTTATAAGATTGATTGAAAATTATTTTATTACATTTCTTACTAGTGCTTTGCACTATAGAGGGGCACGACCTTCTGCACTTAAAAACAACTGGGAACCTTCAATTCAATACGCATATTCTTATACACACTCTCTATTACAATATTCTTTCAATCCCCTACTCTCTTATGAGATCTTTTGTACTTTTTGCTCGTAATTTGGTCTACAAGACTTCTTCTCTTACTTGTTTAGTTTCCCTGAAACTGGTATGTTCTTATTTAGTTTCAGCAATCATCCCAATATGTTTATTTATAGCCTCTGCAATCTTATTTGTTTTACTATTCATGCTTAGTGACTAACATGTATGTTATTCTCTTTGTACTTGTTTTCTATGCTGAATTCCTACACCCCTATTCCCCTCTATATGTTTGAGTTAGGGTTCAAGGCCTGTCAGTATCCAAATTACTGCTCAGGTCTGAACCTGACCCTCAATGGGTCCTAATTCCCAAACTTAGCTAACAGGCTGGTCAGGGGTGTACCAGCATGCCT
Organism: Nicotiana benthamiana; assembly: GCA_034376525.1. NCBI lineage: Eukaryota > Viridiplantae > Streptophyta > Magnoliopsida > Solanales > Solanaceae > Nicotiana > Nicotiana benthamiana. Next base: position 22,039,063 of record CM067324.1, on the reverse strand, counting down.
AATTGCTAGGCATGACCACTACCCTGTTATGGCTTTCCCTAACTCCCTCTATGAACTTACACTTATTCTTAGACTCTAAGTTCTGCCCCTCTCCTATGAGCTTTGTCTTGGGACCTTGAGTTCCCTCTAAACTTGGAATTGAGGGTTGGCCCTTCCACACTCCACTATAATCTAATTCTGCAATGTGTTTGGGTTGTAAGCAATGCCCGGAGTCCCCCTTGAGGCTCTCGGGAACTTTGATACACCCCAAAGAAGAGAAAGGCTTTGGGAAATCCTGATCTTCGGAGTTGGTTTATCTCATATTTTAGACCTTGAGTTTGAATTAGGCTCCTCAGTTGTAGTTTGATTTCTGATGTAATTTTTTAACTTTGGTCTATAATAAATTGTAATAACTCTTGGGGTATATAGCGAAAGGGGAAGGGTCACTCATATATGCATGTGGGTAGACATCATGTTCTTAGGCATTTATTCCTGCAAATCTCATCCTGCCTATAAATTATGCATTTCATGTCGAAATCCTGTTTATGAGTTTGTTTCATTACTGCATTAGAAATTCTGCCTATAAGTTATGTATTTCATGTATAAACTGTGCCTATAAGTTGTTGCATTACTACATTAGAAATATTGCCTATAAGTTATGTATTTCATGTAGAAATCTAGACTATAAGTTGTTTCATTGCTGCATTAGAGATCTTGACCATAAATTATGCATTAGAAATCTTTCCTATATGTTGTCTTACTTCTGCATATAACTATGACTATTGGTTTCTGCATCCTTGTATCATACAGATAACTTGTCTACAAGACCTTTTCAATTCTACATTTACATCCATCATTAGGCAAGCGATTTATAGGTTTAAAATTTAAAAAAATCTGCATTATAGACACCATGCCTATAGGATTCTCGCACTTTTATAAACGCTTCAAAATCAATCATGCCTAGAAAATATGTCTATAAGGTTAATCAACTGAATCTAAATCAAGCCTAAAAATCAGTAATAATAACGTCTTGTATCCACAAGTTTTATGTTCTTATAATCAGTAAGCTTTCTTTAAAACCAGTACACTATTGGATATCATGCATATATATATATCATCTCGGCAAGCCATTAGGTAATTAATTAATGGCATCAGTACAAGTTTTTTGTTCTTATAATCAGTAAGCTTTCTTTAAAACCAGTACACTATTGGATATCATGCATACATATCTCATCTCGGCAAGCCATTAGGTAATTAATTAATGGCATCAGTGTTTAGTAATTACAACCAGGGGTAGGCCTAATTCAGACTTCTTATCTGAAAAATATGTGATAAACCCGCCTGCTTTCACGTTTAAGTTTAATTAAAGACCTAATTAATATATGTAAGCCATGCTAAAAAACTCGCTGCTTTGAATAAGGAGGCCAAACTGAGCCTTTAGTTGCTATGTGTTTCCCCTTTTACTGTTTTATGTGTTTTTGTTTTTCGCACTAGACTTTTGTCCTTTTAAAACTCTAAAAAGCCAATCTCCCTTCCCTTTTAGGACTAGAAGTCACAACTACCTCTGGGACTGATAGGATTGGGGTGGGTAATAGCATGTAATAAGTAACGAGGTCAATCCGCAATTTAATACCTTAACAGGGTGGGTAAAGGGTAGACATGAATATGATGACCACGCGATAACACCACGTGTACAAATGGTTACCGGGTTTTGTGTGGGTGATCCGTGTTATTTATAAACCTAGGACCCCCTTCCTCCTCATTTGTTTACTTCCTTCTTCAGAAATTATTTAGCTATTGACTCTCAGTTCTCTAAACTTCCTCTTTTACTTCAGTCACTTAAAATCTCTTTTTTTTTACTTTTTCCAGCACTATTTCTTCTCCAAACTTCCGCTTTTTTACTCATTTGTCTGATTATTTACACCAACTATTTGACCCCCATGTTCCTGCACTTGTATATCCTTTACATAAGTTATGAGATTGCCTACTTCTAAATTTTGGTATGCTTTTAACTTGTATAATTCCTTTGATGCATTCATTATGTGTATGTTGTCTTATTTTCTTATTTGCTTATATTTAAAGTCACAATTGTAGCATAGCCGGGAACCATACTAGTGGATCTTGAGGGGTACCTAACACCATCCCCTCGAGATAATTTCAAGCCCTTACCCATTCTCTGATCCTTCTTTTATTAGTTAAATTTCTTTTTAGTGTCCTAATGCACTTTAATCATTAGGTGGCGACTCTTCAAAATTGCAAACCCAATTCCCAAAAGGAAAAGAGTTGTCCGCCCAAATGTCATGAACTTGATTTCGCGAGAAAGAGAGGGCGTCGACGACTTGTTAGAAAGCTGAGTTCAAAGAACATTGGATCAGTGAAGGTTTAGGCAGGGTCAACCGGTCGAGTAGGCGACCTGGGAGGCCGAGCAGGATATGCACAACTGTTACCCTCATCTTTTCACTACTTCAGGTATGTCTCTATGCTCGTTCGAGGATGAACGAATGCTTAAGTGTTGGACGTTGTGACGACCCAGTCGATCTTCTTAAGAATTAATGCCCCGATCCCCTATTAAGTGCTTTCCCCAAGTTTATTTATGTTATTTGAATTTTTGGGATGTTCGATTTTGAGTTTCGAAGAGTGTTAAGATACTTAGTCCCTAAATGAGAGCTTAAGTGTTGAAAAGTTGACCGTAGTCGGAACAACGTGAATACGGTAGTTTGATGGTTTCTTTAACTCCTTTGGGTGATTTCAGGTTTAGAGGCGTGATCGGATTGTGTTTTTGAGGTCCATAGCTAATTTAGGCTCGAAATGCCGAAAGGTCGAATTTTGAAGTTTCTGATTTGATAGTGAAATTTTAATCTAAGGGTCGGAATTGAATTCCAGAAGTTGGAGTATCTTTGTAGTGTTGAATTGACGTTTGTGCAAAATTTCAGGTCGTTATGATGAGGTTTGATAGACGTTTTGATCAAAAGCGTATTTTTTAGGATTTTGGAGTTCTTAGACTCAAATCCATGGTTAATGCGAGGTTTCGATGTTGTTTAGGGTATTCTAAGGATTGGTACAAGTCTGGGTAGTTGTTTGTGACTTGCTGATGCCTTTTGTTCAAGTCCCGAGGGCCTCGGGGTTAATTTGGATGGTTGATAGAAGAAATTTTGGAGTTTAAGTTGCAGCTTCAACTACTGTGCTATCATAACCACACCTGCAATTTAGGTTCTACAGGTGCGGCACTGTAGAAGTGGCCAAGCGACAGTAGAAGCGGAATTTTGGCCATCTCTTTAGGAACCACAGATGCGGTATATTTTTCCAAAGAAGCGGTACAGTACCTACGGGTGAAGGACCGCAGATGTATTTAGCATTTGAGTAGGAAGTCGCAGATGCCACATTTGTTTTGCAGAAGCGGGACTGCAGATTTGGACCAGGACAGCAAATGCAAAAACTGTTGGGCATTATTTTAAAAGAGGTTCCGCGACTTGGGGATTTATTTTCACCATTTCTAATCTTTTTGGGAGCTTTTTGAAGGGGATAGAAGAAGCATTCGAGGGGAAATGCTTGGAGGTAAGATTCTTGGTCTTAAAACTCGTTTCTAATATGAAATATACCTAGTAAATCATTGAATCTTGACCAACAATTGAAGAATTAGGTCTTGGAATTTAAGAGACTTTGAATGAGAATTTGATGGGTCAATTGAACTCTAATTTTAGTATTCTTGTTATGCATAGACTCGTGAGAGTATGAGGATTCCGAAAATATAACTTTTACCCAATTTCGAGACGTGGGCCTGAGGGGAATTTTGGTTATTTTGCCTAATTTTGCGTAGTAGCTTAGAAATTTAATTGTGGAATCAGTTACTTGAGGTGTTATTTACAATATACAATTGAATCTAATAGATTTGTGCCATTTGGAGTCGACTACTCGTGGCAAAAGCGTAGTTTTGGGTTGACTTGCGCTTGTTCGAAGTAAATGGCTTGTATAACCTTGTGTGAGGGACCTTCCCTTAGGATATGATATATGTGATAATTGAAATGCCATACACATGAGGTGACGAGTGCGTACTTGAACTAATTATTGGAAATCTGGTTTTTCTTTAAGTATTCAATTGAGTTCCCTTTTCTTGTTTATTCTACTTGCGAATTTAGCCTATGAATAGTTTAGAAAAGCATGTTTAGTTGACTTAATTGCCTATTTGCTTAAACTACTTTAATTGCATTACATGAAGCATGCTAGTCTAAAATCAACTATTTACTTGGTATGATATTGAGCATAATTGAGTATTCATGTGTTGCTGCTGTGTGCTTTACTTTGGGACTACGTGACGGAATTCCGGGAGATCACTTTACGTGTTTATGGATTTTACTAAAGTGCATGATACCAAGAGATCCCAGGCACGTATATTGAGGATACCAAGAGATCCTAGGGATACCAAGATATCCCTAGCATATATTAAGAATATCAAAAGATCCTCGGGATACCAACAGATCCCTAGCACGTATATTGAGGATACCAAGAGATCCTTGGGGTACTAACAGATCCCTAGCATATATTGAGGATGCCGAAAGATCCACAGGTTACCAAGAGATCCCTAGTATGGATTGAGGGTACTCGGGATACTAAGTGTCCCCAGTTATTACCTTCTGTTTATTTTAGCCTATGTTCGGTTATTCGTTCCTTACTTTCTCAAATTAAATTCTTATTGTTTGCTTTCAACTGTATTGCTTATCTTATGCCGAAATATCTTATATTATTATCTTATCTCAATAGGGCCCTAACCTTCCTCGTCACTATCCGATCGAGGTTAGGCTTGCCACTTACTATGTACCACTGTGGTGTACTCATGCCCTCTCTGCGCATGTTTTCATGTGCAGATCAAGGTACCGCTACTCAAGCCTACCACCATTGAGGGAGGCATCTGCAATAGAGACTTCGAGGTACATCTGTCATGTCTACAGACCGAGGAGTCCCTTTCTATTCCTACTTTTAGTATTTAGACCTTCTGTATTTTTTGTTCATGTTATACATTCTAGAGTTAGAGCAATGTATATTCTTAGCTTGTGATCCATGGGTTTTCAGGTCTTGGATTTATGTATTTTTTAAGAGTTAATATTGTGCATGCCAAGCAGCACTTCGAAAAGCTATTTATTCCTTTATTTCTATTTCTAAGTTGTTTTACTTCCGCAAGTTTTGTTTTCTTCCGCAATTTAGGCCTACCTAGTCGTAGAGACTAGGTTCCATCACAATGGTTCACGGAGAGCGAATCGGTGTCATGACAATTTTCTGTTCTTGTTTTAATGACTTGGCAATTATTTTTGTTTCTTTTTGTTTTGTTGTGGATGAGATGTACCTGTACTGCTCCCAATGGCAACAGTCCAATCTTTACCTTTGTTGTATAGAAAAGGCATATGTTTTATATATAAAAGCTATCTTCATTTGCTAACTAACTGCTTATGTTCTCTGTTTCTCTTTTCAATCTTGTTATGTGCACATATGTGGCATGAGTTAGCTAGTCTACACTTCTTATGTTGATTGTCTGCTTGTGTATTTAATAATTCCAAAAGGGGGAAGTATAATTGAAACATGAATCTGATTAAGGAAATATAAAGTTAGGGGGAACTTGTGTAGTTCCTGTTGCTTCATCTGGTTATTTCTGTTCTAAAAATATGTTATCAATGTCTGAGTTTGTCATCATCAAAATAGGAAAAATTGATAGGTTTTCAATGTCTTAGCGTAAGTTTTGATGATCTAACAAACTTACTGTCAAGAACCAGATAGGTAACCTGACACACTTGGTATATATTGCTAATCAACAGACAGCTAATGTGAACTGCTACAACCGTAGAAGATAGAGAACCAATACAGGGACATGATCCCTTGTGTTTCCCTAACAGCAATACGAAAGTCAACTGTGTACAGCTGTAAAGTGACTACCACAGAAATAGTGCACATAGCGCAGCACAGTTCTGCAGTCACTTTCCTTTGACAACCAAGTGTTATATCATTCAACTGATGTCATCAAAGGTGTATTAACAAGAGCATTACAACAAAACACCACTTGGACACATGAGAACTCACTTCAAGCATTAAAGCCTTTTGAGATTCGTGCATTCAATTCTCAACCGCATCAAGAACAAAGTTTAACGCTACTACGGACCAGTTCCTACATCTAGTATTTTGTTGTCCTTAGTTGAGTTGTAACTTTGTAATTTTTCTTCATTGTAATTCCTAATTTGCTTAGCTAGAAGCTTGCTTAAGAACCCCTTTGTAAAACCATTGCGTTTGTGTTGTGACTAGAGTTAGTCATGAGTTGAAGTCTTTGTAATAGGTGTATCGCAATATCGCTTGTAATAGGTGTATTATGAGTTTGTGATGGATTAAGAGTTTAATTCCTAGAGCGCATAGGTTGTAATCTAAAAGTTGCCCATAGTGAAGTTAAAATTCTACCAATATAGGTCGTGATTTTTTATCCATTTGAGCAGGATTTTTTCACATAAAACTCCCTCTCTTATTTACTTACCGTTTCATTAACGTTTTGAATGAAAACTCATAGAGAATTTGGTACTCTATAGTTTGATGGATTCATATAAACTATCATAGAATATGAGGACCGGGATATTCAAATGGTACAAGTATAAATATCTCATAGGCTATTCTGACTAACTTTTAATTAAATATATATATATGGAAGTAAAAGTTACCAATAAATTGTCTTCTTCTTGTGACCATAAGGTATTTAATTTTTTTAGAAAAAACAAAAATGGCACACTGTGTGCCAATGACGTGACTGGTAGTGAGTTTCTCAGTTCTATGGTCAAGTCAAAAACACGTGATCGGATAGTCATCAGACTAAAATGGAAGACAAAAGAATTCCTGGAAAAAATTTAAGCTGCGTGACTTGAGTGAAAAGAATAGTGAAAAATTCAAGAAAAAGAAAAACGAAAACTATTCTTTCTCTCCGTCATCAAAGTTTTTATTCTTTGTGGGTTGACAAGAGGGGCATATTGTAAAGTGACAATATTATAGAGAACTCCCATCACTTAAAGAGAAAAATGAGAAAATAATTTTTTCTTCATTTCAATTGATATGATGGATAATAAATAATATTTGTTTAAACATATTATAACATTTATATGACTAGCTATTCAGTCCAACCATGCAATCAAGGAGATGATGAGCAATAGTGAACTTAGGAATTTGTTTTCAAGAGTATTTAAATTTGAAAGAAGTGAAAAATAAAATTCCACAAAAGGGTATTTAATATGTATTATATACCTCTAAAACGTAATATTTTATCTATATACACAATGCAATTTTTCAATGAAGGATGATCAACTGACCACCTTATGACCATGTGGCTTTGCCATTAATAATGAGGAGTTTAAAATAAAAATTATTATCAAAATAAAAAGTTCTTTTTTAAAATATAAATTAAAAAAAGAGAACGTTAACTCCAAAATTAAACGTGCATAAGCGAAAATAGTACCGGGATAAGTGACTACCGGAGAAGTTCTCCTGTGACATTTAATTCTTTATTTTGGTAGAAAAGACAAAGTAAGCTTTTATTATAATCTGGTGTTCAAATTAAATAACCTACAAGTTATTCATGGTTGTAAAATACGACCCAATATCAGATTGATGTGTGGGGTTAAAGCCATATTTTTAGGCATGTTCAATTTAATTACTAGTTCAGTTAAATTGGTATGACTATAGTTATTTTTCATATGGCCAACATGGAGAACAAAATTATGATTTTATTCCGATCTCTCTGCCAGCTTTGTCCTTCTATCTTTTAATTCAAATTTTAAGGCCAGCACATGTATTTTTCCTCCTGCAATCAATTTTGTTGTTTAATCCAAGATATAATTAACATGTAAAGAGCTGCATTTAGAATTGGTCACATTTTTGGCAAATAAATATCCACAAATTGGAAGAGATCCAATAGCTGGATAATGGAATTGTATATTAATGCAGTTACCACCTCCCCCTCCCCAATTCGCCCACCAATAATTTAAACAATAACTAGAAAAGAGTTTAATTTTTACATACTCATATGTAATAATTTTTTGCATTATCAAAATGAAAGAAAGAATGTAATGACCAATAGTGTGTTACTGAATGTATATATATTCTAGCTAATTAGCAAAAAACCATACATGTGTGCTAGCCAATATAATATATATACGTCCTGTGTATATATTTTGACTTAGCAAATTAAGAACTGTTTCGCAAAAAAAATGGAATTTCGGTCAAAGCTTTGTTTTAAGATGAATTCAGGTAACTGATAATCGAATAGAAATAAAAATAATTGATGTAAAAAAATAAATAAGTAGAAAGCAAAGCAAAGCAGTATATTCCAATAGTATTTCGCTTCCTTGCAAATATTGTGTCCTTACCTTTTTATAGCTATTTCTAAGTAATTTGTTTTTTTTTCATAATGGAATCATTATAAATAATTAATAGCATTTAGTGTAACATTATAACGGGTAATCATAACTGATTCAATACATATAACATAGTGTTTTCTGTAATGAATGCCTATTAATTACCAATAATACGTTTCTATACTTTTTTGCTCTTTTTAGGTTCACTCTTCTGATGCGATTCTTGAATAGTAAGAGGTTCGAGCATTTTCTTGAATCTCTATCCGTGCATGTTGAAACTCATACCTCTTCAACTATTCTTTACCAACTGTCGTTCTTTGACGGGCCTATGTCTTGTGATATGTTACCTTATAATTAATTCTGTATATCAACTTAGTTTTTCTCAAGAACCATAACATGTGTGCTAGCCAATATAATACGCATTAGCCAGTAATATTGGAGGCATCTAATTCTTTAGCAGTCAAATTTGCTACAAAGCAGGACAGATTAAATTCTATGGTGGCAACTACACAGTTCGTTCGTATTTCTAATCCTTTGTTACTACCAAATTTCTGGCCCCTTAGTTAAGAGTCTTTCCCGTCCGCAGATTACTAGGAATTTGCCAGAACAGTGATAAAATATTCATATTTTGGCTTAAATATTACATCATTATGGTTCTTTTAGTCAGCTGTACTGTTTTGACCCTTGAGAAAAATTAGTTCCACAGAAAAGTAAACAAAGTCTGCTTTGATCAGATTTTGAAATATATATATATATATCACTATTGCTTTGTATCTGCATATTCCATCTCTTGCCAAACCTGCAGCCTATAAAAGAGTATATATATGCAACTGAGCTTTGAAGAATACCAACTAACCCTCCCTTTCTCTCCCAATTATGCAGTTCTTCAGCTTGCTTTCCATTTTCTTATTTCTATCTTTCCTATTTTTGTTAAGGAAATGGAACAACTCCAATAGCCAAAGCAAAAACTTGCCACCAGGTCCATGGAAACTACCAATACTAGGAAGTATGCTTCATATGATTGGTGGAGAACCCCACCATGTCCTTAGAGATTTAGCCAAAAAATATGGACCACTTATGCACCTTCAGTTAGGTGAAATTTCTGCAGTTGTGGCTACTTCTAGGGAGATGGCAAAAGAAGTACTAAGAACTCATGACATCGTTTTTGCATCTAGGCCTAAAATTGTAGCCATGGACATTATCTGTTATAACCAGTCCGACATTGCCTTTAGCCCTTATGGCGATCACTGGAGACAAATGCGTAAAATTTGTGTTATGGAACTTCTCAATGCAAAGAATGTTCGGTCCTTCAGCTCGATCAGACGTGATGAAGTCGTTCGTCTCATTGACTCTATCCGCTCAGATTCTTCTTCTGGTGAGCTAGTTAATTTTACGCAGAGGATCATTTGGTTTGCAAGCTCCATGACGTGTAGATCAGCATTTGGACAAGTACTCAAGGGGCAAGACATATTTGCCAAAAAGATCAGAGAAGCAATAGGATTAGCAGAAGGCTTTGATGTAGTAGACATCTTCCCTTCGTACAAGTTTCTTCATCTTCTCAGTGGAATGAAGCGTAAACTTTTGAATGCCCATCTTAAGGTAGACGCCATTGTTGAGGATGTCATCAACGAGCACAAGAAAAATCTTGCAGCTGGCAAGAGTAATGGCGCATTAGGAGGCGAAGATCTAATTGATGTCCTACTAAGACTTATGAATGACACAAGTCTTCAATTTCCCATCACCAACGACAATATCAAAGCTGTTATTGTTGTAAGTACTATTCAATACTACAATCCTATGCTTATTCTTACTCCCACATTCATTGCCATAGCTACAATATTTTAAATTTTTTCTACAAATAAGAATCTCTTGTTAGAAAATAATCTAGTATTGTAACTTGGCGATTATTAATTTGCAGGACATGTTTGCTGCTGGAACAGAAACTTCATCAACAACAACTGTATGGGCTATGGCTGAAATGATGAAGAATCCAAGAGTATTCACCAAAGCTCAAGCAGAAGTGCGAGAAGCCTTCAAGGACAAAGTATCTTTCGATGAAAATGATGCGGAGGAGCTGAAATACTTAAAGCTAGTCATTAAAGAAACTTTGAGACTTCATCCGCCGTCTCCACTTTTGGTCCCAAGAGAATGCAGGGAAGATACGGATATAAACGGCTACACTATTCCTGCAAAGACCAAAGTTATGGTTAATGTTTGGGCATTGGGAAGAGATCCAAAATATTGGGATGACGCGGAAAGCTTTAAGCCAGAGAGATTTGAGCAATGTTCTGTGGATTTTTTTGGTAATAATTTTGAGTTTCTTCCCTTTGGTGGTGGCCGGAGAGTTTGTCCTGGAATGTCATTTGGTTTAGCAAATCTTTACTTGCCATTGGCTCAATTGCTCTATCACTTTGACTGGAAGCTCCCAACCGGAATGAAGCCAAAAGACTTGGACTTGACCGAATTATCCGGAATAACTATTGCTAGAAAGGGTGACCTTTACTTAAACGCCACTCCTTATCAACCTTCTCGAGAGTAATTTAATATTGGCATAAACATTTATAATTTCCTTTATCAACGTCATTATTGTACAATAATCTTTCTTCTGGTGTTATCGATATCCAAAACATTATAAAAATGTATCGCCTTCCATGTATAAGGATGATGATTTAATTTAATGGTGCCATTATATTACGGTAAATTGTACCATCTCAGAACTTCTTAGGAAGATGTTATTTTGTTGTCTTTTGGACAATTTCTTGGAAATTACTGTTATTGTATGTTTTATGAGAATCCTTATGTTACTCAATCCTAAAAAAAAATTGATAAGATTTTATTAGATTGTTTATGAACCACAATCTAAGAATAAAATTCCTTATAGATTCTACAAAATTTCAAAGGGAAATAATTATTCTCTTGAATACAAGGCATTTAATCTTTTCTGCTCCATTTTTCTTTATTTCTACTAGATTAAATTTAGTTCTTTTGTTTAAGTCCCAACTGAAATTTTTGTTTTTTTTTTTAAAAAAGTCTAGCCGGAGGCAATCGGCACCCGCATTCGTCATATCACATGTACTTGGAAGATTACTGGGTCAATAGCTAAGCCAGAATATTAATTAAAGGGGTCAAAAACATAGAGAAATAAAACTTGTCCAAAAATTCTACACGCCTTTGGAAGGTTATAAATGTTTTTCTTAAAAATATATTCTAAAATAACCTTTAAATTCCTCAAGATAGTGTTCAACAAATAAACTTTTTCTAATGTAATTTTATGAGAGGAAACAAAACAACCAACTAGTAAGTATTAGAATAAAATTGTGTGTATCTTTTTATTATTGGTAGAATATTCTCTCATTATTGTATAGTCCTATAGTTGGCAGGATTTGATTTCCTTCATTATTGTACAGTCCTATAATTGGTAGGATGATACCTCTGTACTCTATATATACTTTTGTGAGTAATACGAGAAATTTACTTCTCCCAAAACTCTCTACATGGTATCATACGCCAGTGGCTTATCGCCAAAGAAATCCTAATTCTACCCTACCTGCGCCGTCGCCGGTGCTCTTATCAGCAGCTCGTCGCCGCCGCCGCCGCCGCTGCACTAATCGGCAGCCCTCTCTCTCTCGACGTCGATCAGCGCTTCCTCTCCTTTGCCTTGCGCTTCATGGCCGCTACGACGTCAAACAAGCTTCTCCAGCTGATTGCCATCAATGCATCGGCTCAGATCCCACTCAAATTGGATTCCACTAATTACCTGGCGTGGAAATTCCAATTTCGAACCCTTCTTACGGGTTAGGACCTCCTCGGCTTCTTGTACGGATCGAAGCCGCGCCCACCAGCCAACAACGTCGACAAGGAGGTGACTTCCCCCAATCCAGCATATCCTTATTGGATTCGCCAGGACAATCTTATTCTCAGTGTCATCATCTCGTCGATCACACCGACGATCATCTCCTTTATTGCCGCTGCGGAAACCTCTAAAGAGGCCTGGGACGTCCTCGCGCGCACATATGGCACTGCTTCTCGTGATCGTATCATGGCTCTCAAACAACAGCTCCATAATCCGGTAAAAGGTTCTAAATCTATTACTAATTTTATGCACGTATTCGCGTGATTGTGGATAAATTATCTCTCCTGGGTGTTACTATTGATTCTAAGGATCTTGTCATTAAGGTTCTAAATGGTCTTGATGATCCGTATATGGAACTCTCTCATGCCATCCAAGTTCGCGAATCTCCTATCTCTTTTGCTGAATTACATGACAATCTATTAAGCATGGAAGCTTAGATTACTGCTCGTGTGCCGGCCACCTCCACCGCATCTGATTTGGCTCCGTCGGCTGCCTTCGTCGCCGGACAGCAATCAGGACGTCACCGCTTTGGTAGCCGCGGGCGCGGCCGTCGCAGCCGCGGTTCAGCCTCTGATCGCGGTGGTTACTCCAGCAATGGCCAATCTCGCGGGTACAATGGGAAGTGCCAGCTCTGCAGTGAATTTGGCCACTCCGTGCGCCGCTGTCCGTTCTATCCCATCTCCGGCGCCAATCAGCCCCCTTACGGTGGACCACTGCCGCGGCCAGCTTATGCTTCGCCGCTTTATCCGACTGCTCACACAGCCCATCACTCTCCAACGATTCCCTCTGCATCCGATTGGATCCTGGACTCTGGTGCCTCCCATCACATCACCTCTTATCTTGCAAACATGTCTCTTCACAGTCCTTACACTGGTTTCGACAATGTTGTTATTGGTAACGGTGAAGGTTTGACAATTACACACACTGGACAACTTAATAGTTATTCCTCTCTTTTAATACCTGGGGATCTCTGTGTTCCACATATGCGTAAAAATTTGATCTCTGTTGCCCAATTATGTCGTCATAATAATGTTAATGTTATTCTTTCTAATACTGATTTTCAGGTGAAGGATCATCGCACGTGGGCAACGCTCGTTCGCGGCCCGCTTAGGGGCAACACCTACTACTGGCCGGCGGCTCCCAGTCTCCCGTCCGCCCTCACGGCACAAAAGCTCTCTGCGTCATTGTGGCATTCTCGGTTTGGTCACCCGTCCGCTAAAATCCTGCGTCATTTAGTGTCTTCTAGCAGTATACAACAACAACAACAACTACCCAGTTATCCCACCAGGTGGGGTATGGGGAGGGTAATAGCAGTATAGCGTTCAGTAATATGTCTGATCTTGCTTGTGTCTCTTGCAAGCTTCATAAGTGTCATAAGTTACCTTTTTCTGAGTAAAGTTTATCTTCTACTGCTCCGCTGGAGCTTATTTTCTCCTATGTATGGACCTCTCCAATAATTTCTAATGAAGGATTTAAATATTATGCCATCTTTGTTGATTATTTTTCCAAGTATGTTTGGTTTTTTCCTTTACGTCGTAAATCTAATGTCTTACAAACCTTCCCTATTTTTAAATCCATTGTAGAAAAATATTTCTCTGCTAAAATCATTACTCTGTATACTGACAATGGGGGTGAATTCCTCACCTCATGCTCTTTTCTTGCCTTCAATTGCATCTCACATCTCACTTCACCTCCTCATACACCTCAGCCCAATGGCTATGCTGAATGCCGTCACCGTCATATTGTTGATACTGGTCTCACTCTCCTCCATCATGCCTCTGTACCTCTCACTTACTGGCCGTATGCCTTTGCTACAGCAGTCTATCTCATTAATCGTCTCCCCAAGACAAATCTCTCGATGCTCTCCTCCTTTGAGTCTCTCTTCCATAAGCGCCCCAACCTTGCCAAACTACGTGTCTTCGGCTGTCAATGCTTCCCTTGGCTCCGGCCCTACACCTCACACAAAATGGAACCCAGATCTCGTGCCTGTGTCCTCTTCGGCTACTCTACTACTCAAAGTGCCTACCTATGCTTTGATCCCTCAACGTCTAAAATCTTCGTCTCGCGTCATGTCACCTTCCATGAAGATGTCTTCCCGTTCTCCAAATTGTCTAACCCCGAGTCTCCCCCTGTACCCATTCCGGTCTCCCTAGAAGCTCTTCCGCTGCCGCCACCAGTACCTGTCGTCGCTCCCACTGGCGATCCTTCACCGGACGCACTGCCGGCGCCAACGCCCGTGCCACCAGTGCCCCTTTCGACACCTCCAGCGGCCCCTGCCACTTGTACACTCATTATGCCGCCACCTACATCCTCTCAGGGTGGTCATCATATGCAAACTTGCAGCAAAAATAACATCTTTACGCCCAACAAGAAGTTTGGTATGTCTGCTGTCACCTCTCCTACTATTACTGAACCTCAGACTTTGTCTAGTGCTATGTCTGATGAGCGTTGGCGCACTGCTATGTCATCAGAGTTTGATGCTCTACTACGGAATGGCACCTGGGATCTTGTTCTGCCTGATTCTTCACAGAATGTTGTGGGTTACAAGTGGGTTTATCGTATCAAACGAAAGCCTAACGGTACTGTGGATATGTTCAAAGCCCGGCTTGTTGCGAAGGGCTTTCATCAGCGTCCAGATGTAGACTTCCAAGAGACTTTCAGTCCGGTTATTAAGCCGGCAACTGTGCGTTTGGTTCTCAGTCTAGCTGTATCCAAGGGTTGGCCTCTTCGTCAAATGGATGTGAACAATGCCTTTCTCCACGAGAGGCTTACAGAGGATGTTTATATGGCACAACCACCGGGTTTTGTTGACAAAGCCTATCCATCTTATGTCTGTAAGTTACAGAAAGCTATTTATGGTCTCAAACAGGCACCCGGGACCTGGTACAGTGCGCTCCGCCAATGCCTTCTGACCATGGGTTTCGTCAAAACTACCTCTGACACTTCACTCTTCGTCTTTCAGCACTCTGGTATTACGGCCTATTTTTTGGTATATGTTGATGATCTCATATTGACTGGTAATGATTCTGCTTTCTTGAACCGTGTGATTGACTCTCTTGGGACTCAGTTTTCTCTTAAAGACATGGGTGATCTAAGCTACTTTCTTGGTGTTGAAGTTCTGCGCATCTCCAAGAGGTGTTTTCTTTCTCAGTGTAAATATGTTGTTGATCTTTTTACTCGTCATAATATGCTGGAATCCAACCCTGTTCAGACGCCAACAGCGGTGTCAACCCGCCTTCATCTGGCCGAAGGCTCGGCTCCTGCCGACGCATCCGCATATTGACAGGCCCTTGGGGGCCTCCAATATCTCTCCTTCACCCGTCCTGATATCTCCTTTGATGTGAATAAACTCTCACAGTTCATGCACGCTCCTACTATCACTCATTGGGGTGGAGTTAAGCGCCTCTTCCGGTATCTGAATGGGACGCGTGACTTTGGAGTCTGGCTACGTTCTTCATCTGCTATACCTCTGCATTGTTTCTCTGATGCTGATTGGGGTGGAAACTGTGATGACCGCTCCTCAACTGGTGCCTATGTTGTCTTTCTAGGGCCTAATCCTATTTCCTGGAGCTCCAATAAGCAGCGTTCCGTTGCACGATCTTCTACTGAGGCTGAGTATCGTGCCATTGCCTCTGCTGCCGTTGAAGTACGTTGGCTTCATTCCCTGATGCGCGAGCTTCATGTCCCTCTTCCGGCTGCTCCTGTCATTTACAGCGACAACATTGGTGCCACTTACCTCTGTGCCAACCCTGTGTTTCATCCGCGCATGAAACACATCTCCATTGATTATCACTTTGTTCGTCAATTGGTTCAGAATGGGTCTCTTCGTGTTGCTCATGTATCCTCTGCTGATCAGCTTGCTGATGCTCTCACCAAGCACTTATCTCGTTCTCGGCTTCTTCTGCTGATGTCCAAGATTGGCATGTCCTCCAGCCCTCCATCTTGAGGGAGCGTATTAGAATAAAATTGTGTGTATCTTTTTATTATTGGTAGAATATTCTCTCATTATTGTACAGTCCTATAGTTGGTAGGATTTGATTTCTTTCATTATTGTGCAGTCCTATAGTTGGTAGGATTTGATACCTCTGTACTCTATATATACTTTTGTGAGCAATACGAGAAATTTACTTCTCCTAAAACTCTCTACATTAAGTGTATGGAATTTTGGCTATTTACAACACTCCATTAAATATGCAATTTCCACTTCATCGTCGCCGTTTAAATGAACGGAAACAGTTTATTGGCGTAAGCAAGCAAACAAATTCAATGCTTAGAAAAAGACCAAATATATCCTGTATTATAAAAAAAAGTTTAAATATATATTTTGTTATTCTTTGGATTTAATGTATCTCTATCATAATATTAGTAGCTCAAATATACCTATCTTCTGTTAAGCTTGTGTAAGGTGAACATCTAATTTTACGTGATATTGACATTTGATACCCCGCAATCATTGCCGCCCTACGCCACTATGAACAATATTAATTTTCTATCAACTCCGATCAAATCGGAGTATCTGAACATTATGATATTGAATGCTACACCTATGCAAATGTATGGAATTATGCATCTTCGCCTTTGTCTTCTTTTGAAAATAATAAACTACATCTTTACCCTTGTCTTATTTTCTAGTTTTTTTTAATACCTGTCCAATACTATTGAACAATGCTCTACAGCCCAGTGAGATGTGTGTTTAGATTCAAGTATCAGAAATCTGCTCTCCATAATTTTTTATGACTGAGTTTGTTCTTAGTGCATTCCTCAAAATTAAGAAAATTGATTTTTCTACTGTTCTATTTATGTTGAAATCATAATTTGGACTAACTTGCTGAGAACCTGGGTCTGCAAAAAAATACTTTAATTAGTTACCCAATATCACGCACACTAATATCTACTTTCTTGAGGAAGAAGATATAATGATTCGACCAGCTGTTTTGAGCATTTGCATTTCACTCGGTAGTTGGCGGGCATACATAGCTCCAATGATGTATTATGACTTACATGAATTATCAATTTTAGTTTTCAGGTTATTCGGAATCGATTTGGAAGAATAAATTTCATGGTTAAAGATTTAAGTTGAAAGAGTTGACCAAGTTGGATTTATTAGCATTTGACCTCGGATAGGAGTATTGATGGTTCCATTAGGTCCGGATGGTGATTATGGACTCAGGTGATGGATTATAATAAGCAGCGGAAGCAATCCCAGTATCAAAATCACATGTAATCTAGGCAACTAGCGTAAACGATATTTCACGGGTTATCTCTTGAAGCGTGAACATATCTCTTCTACCATGTGAGCCTTCAGTTCCATAACTTCTCAATGGAATCTCCATCACTCGCACAATCGTGATCCTCGAACGTTTCACGGTCTTTTACTGTGTTACCCAAATAATACCGGAAATAGCAATTTCGTGTGGCGAAATTTCTAGGAAAACTTGGCTGAAAATTTCAGCCACCATGTACCCCTCTTTCTAGTTGGAAAATCTTATGTATTTATAGCACAAGTTTTAAGGGTTAAGACCATTTTCCAAAACTTGTTGGGTTTTCTTTTCCACCAAAAAAAAGATTACTTTATTTCCTATTATTTAGGCACAGTAGGGACCACAGAATTTAATTAACAAGGCTTCCAATTATGTAATTAATTTATAATTTTCGAAATTAATATCACCATAACTAATTACGAATTATTCCACTCAAAATTCATAATTGCACTCCTCATTCAATTTTGAAATTCATCCATTAAATCTTATTTAACTCCACATGTTAAGATTCAGATACGAATCAATTAAATTAAATTACTGTCGATTTAATTTATTGATTATTTCCTTTATACTCTCACTTAACTTATTTCATGTGTCAGATACAAAATCCATCGGCCGGGTTTACACATGAAAACTTATAAGCTTTCATAAAGGTATATCATCAATCTCTTAAACCAAGACATGGATTCCACCAACTAACTATTACTTCGCCACTGTACATTATTATTATTATATTTACCAGGCATATTGACCCACGAAAGAATCTCGCTTTTTAATAAATCAAACTAATAATAATTTACATAGCTAATAATAATTATATCAAGATTAAGAATATAAGTACATTTAATAGCTAGAGAGTTTATTTTATTAAGTCAGTATAAAATACTTATCTCTACCTGGCCCGTTCAATACATAGAAAATATACTAGCACAAGAAGGTGGAATTAAATCATTCCCATAATCAAGATAAATTATATTTAATCTTGTGCTATAATCATTCCTGATGGTTTGTCCAATTCCATCATTAGATTGTGAACTCAAACTTTATACTTATAAGAACCGATGATTTAATCTTCTGTGTATAAGCTAAACTCTATACACTAAATCATCTACTATATAAGCAAAGGACACAGACTATAATATGTTCTATTTAAAACTTTATTAAAGCTGAATAAATAATTATTTTATAATAAATACTAAATCTAAACCAAACACATGGTTAATAGTATATATCCCAACAATCTCCCACTTAAACTTTTGACCATAATAATTTATTAGAATGTACTATATCCAAATGCATGGTTAATAGTATATGGCCCAACAATCTCCCACTTAGACTCATAACCATGCATCTACAATTTTCTCAGGCATTCTTTTACATAACTATTAAAAGTCTTCATCAAATAAGGTTTTGTTAAAGAATCTTGCCAAGTTATATCTGATGCAATATTTGTCCAGTAGTGCTTTGTAGTAACTATCTAGTTTTGTATTAAACTCTTCAGAGATCCTGTTACCGAAACTATCCCAAGAATGTACACTGAACTATGATTTTATTTAGCTTTCTCCCACTACGACGAAGTACTAGTAATATTACCTTCATTACCTCACGACATTGAAATATTAGTAGCTTCTTACTGTAGTGTTCAATGTTCAAACATCATTCCCACTCATTAAAGGCATATCATGTCTATTAACGTTCTCCCACTATTAAATGTAATGGAACGTCAATTCTGACGTGTGGGTTTTGATGTTCTTGAACATCTAGTTATTTCTTTGCCCAGTTCCTGTAAAAATAGTTTGCTTCTAGAAACATATTTTATTAAACAGCCCTTATCTAGAAAAATGCAATTGTATTAACAATTGCCTTATTTTCTTTACAATAAAATAAAGTTCCATTCGTTTTCTTGAATATTCGATAAACATGCACATATCCATTCTTAGTTCCAACTTACATATATGTTTTTTCTTTCAGCACATATGTGGGATAATCCTATATGTGAACATGCCACAAACCGAGCTTACGTCCAGTCCACAGTTCTATAGATATCCGAGATACTAACTTAGAAGAAAATAAATTTAGAATGTAATTCGCAGTTTCCAGGAAATATTCCAAAAACAAATAAGGCAAATTTGAATAACACGTCATTAGTCTATCCATATCAAAAGAGACTTATTTCATCTTTCTACTACACCACTCTATTATGGAGTTTACAGTGTAGTCAATTGAGATGTAATCCCTTATTCTGATATGTAACAAAAGAAATTTTTAGAGATATGCTCGCCACTACAATCAAATTGTAGTAACTTAATATATTTCTTTGACGCTTCTCCGTTTCAAGTCTTAAAAATCTTGAATTACTTAATTTATTAAGACTTACAGTGCATCAAATAAATATATTAATATTTTGAGTAATCATTTGTGAACGTCACAAAATACTCAAAATCTATCTCTTACGAGTATGTTCATTTAACCATGCAAATCAGAAAGGATTAATTCTAACTTATCACTAGTTTTATTTCCTTTTAAAAGGAAACATCTTTTAGTCAAATTTATTTCCAAATAGGACCCACAAGTTGGTAGTGTCTCTACTTTAATGAATCTTAAAGTTCATCCTTGACCAACTTGAAATCCTATCCATATTAATATGACTTAGACAAAAGTGCACAGATAAGTTTTACTCAATTTTGAAGAATATATTCTCTTATGAGGTAGACTAATATTGTTCTGTTCAGGAGAGACATCAATATACAATAACAAGGTCATGCATTTATGTACCACAAGAGATAAAATATTAATTAAGCTCAATAACTCAAGAGTTATTTGAAAAATAAAACAAATATCCATCTCTTATTTTGCCTAGAAACCGGAATTAAATTCCTTCTAACAAAAGTACATATATTGCATCCTTAAAATTAATGCCTTATCACTAAAAAAAATTTAACAAGTACTACAATCAGTTGCGTAAATCATTGTGGAGTTGAGACAAAAATATTAGATAGATCATAATAAGTCAAAGCACTGAATAGTAAAATTCAGGCTGCATTCAATATTAATACATACATGCATCTTGAATAATAAATTTCGATGGGAAAAGAATCATTCATGCAAAGTATATTATATAATTCAAGAATTATACAATTCAAAAATAAATAGAACCAACTCAGATGGAGAGCATACTATTATTTTCAGTCAATTTTATATAACTTTCCAATACAAAAATTTTAAACAGACTACACATATATGTCATGCATCTTGAATAGCAATTTCGATGGGAAAAGAACTACTCATGCAACAAACATATGCAATGCCAGATTAATCACTCTAATAATTAAAATAGACTCCACTCAGATGGAGAGTATATTGTTAATTTAAGTCAAGTGAACATCATTTTTAATAACTCTAGTTCCATTTATCCAACATGTATACTCAGATGGAGAGTAAGTACACGATATCAATTACTAGTATTTCACCTAGTGAGCTTATAATAAATTTATCCGTTATGAAGGAAGACCTAAAGTCAACGCATAAATTTATTACTCACTTATAATTAATAGTGAAAGACCATAGAAATATAATTCTATCACCACTTAATCATGATTGTATTTTAGTTACAAAATTGATTTAAACCTTAAACTCAGATGGAGATCTAACATAGGTTATCAATAACTAGTAACTATATCCAGTGAGTTCATAATAAATTTATCTGGTATGGAGGAAGACCTATTTTCAACGCATAAATATACTATCTCACTATAAATAAAAATATGAAGACCATAGGGGTTAATTCCTATCACTACCTTATCACAATCACAAACTTTTCTCTGAGTATTAAGTTCCACAATTTTAAAATAAATGCTCAATACTCCATTTAAACAGTCTTAAAATACTAAAATTAAAATTTTACACTGCATAGCAGTGATTATTATTCATTGAACTATTTTTGATAAATCAACCAAATTTCATATCAATCGGAGATCGTTAAAGTCACCTCCAAAAGTTGCGACCAATTTGGCTAAGAGTTTAAAATATGAACTGTATTTTTTTAATCATATATAGTAATTCATGTCAAATCAACATGTGTTATCATGTTTCAAATTAGACATAAATAAAATAATAGAAAGAATAACTTTTCGTATGTAAATCACATTTTAATCCGTCAAACCTCCAAAAAACTCATCTAAACGATCCCGAATTGTAAAAATACAATGTGATTCACTGCTTAGCAGCGAGTTATTCTTAAATGACCATTTCCGATGATCCTACCGAATTTCAGGTCATTTGGAGATCCTGAAATTCATGATCGCTAAAACTGGACCAAATTCGAATAAATTGTTTTTGGCCTAGGATTAAATCCATGTGATTGTCATAAAATACTAGATCGTTTTTTATGAACCCACCAAGTATCAGGTCAATCGGAGTCCGTCAAATTCATGACCACCAGCCTGTAACCAAACTCGGAGAATAACCTTTTAAGTAGTCTCATGAATTAAAATAAATATGATATTGATTTTCATTCTCCTTATAATTACACTATGAGCTCGAGGCATATATTCTATTCTTCCTATTTGTAGGATATATAATATCTCCTTTTGCAATAAATTATCTTTTTATTAAACACATAAGAACCTGAGATATAATATTTTCTCCCGTTCGGTGCAAACCCCAATATCTCTTCTCATGGGTGGAGTTAGTTTCACTAGTATCCAAAGATAAAACTCTTTTTCTAATTAAGAACCTCCACCATTAATGTAGATTTCTTAAGGATAATTTTCACATGGTATATTAAACATATTTCAATGACTCAAAAAAATAGACCATTTTGTGGATCCTACTTATTAATCATAATGCTCAATCCATTAATAGATCTAATTTCACATGTACAAATTTACTAAGATTTTTTCATGAGTTCAAATAAACAAACCACTTCAGCGGTAACTATTTATTACTCATAAAATTCTCAATTTACAAGTGAATATATATTTAGCTCATAAAATTATTTTATCGTCGACCATAGCTTAAAAGTCATACCAACAATATAAAACCTATACAAAATACGGTCATATTTCACTTAATTAGAACCTCCAATCAGAGAACAAAATTCTTCATCGAAAATCCAAACTAGTAATCACGGAGGGCATGAAACACATAAACTTAAATTTGAGAATTTTTTTATATACACAAATATGCCAAACGCTCCAATCACTAGCCATCTAGGATATCAAATAGAGAATTTTACTTTCTTACAAAATAATTATATCATTACACAATATCAATTGTACCTTGTATGACCTAGTTAATAAAATCCTACATATTTATTATTGAATTTAAAACAATAACACGTCTATTTGCTAATAATCAATGTGTAAACCTATTATATGACTAGTATTTAATCATGGGACCATGGGGAGTCACCCTCACCACCATTGAATTAAAAAAAATTAAAATTATTAAGAAATAATTTCCAGAAAATAGCAAAACGTCCAAAACACATTCCAAACGACCTCAAAACGCTGAAACACACAATGGCTCACTGCAAAAGCAGTGAGTTTTTCTCACCACGTCATTTTCAATGGACCCACAAACTTTCAGCTCAATCGGACTCCGTCAAGTTCGCTGACCTCAGAAAATACCGGCTATTCGGTCAAAAACAGGTTTTGCGTTTTTCTAGGGTTTACCCCAAAAAATTTGGATAATCTCAATCAAATATCAATAAGAAAACAGATATCTCATGATTACAAAAATAATCCAAAAATTATGCATAGTTAATTCATAAAACAGAGTGCAGTTTTTTAGAAAACCACATTTTATGTAATTAAAAAAACGCACATAAACACCATATTCTCGTTTCATGAAAAACTTAGTTATCTAATTAGATGTGAGTGAGCTCTGATACCAATTAATGGATAATAGTAAGCAGCAGAAGCAATCCAGTATCAAAATCACATGTAATCTAGACAACTTAAACGAGATATCACGGGTTACCTTTTGAAGCGTGAACATATCTCTTATACCATGTGAGCCTTTAGATCCATAACTTCTCAATGGAATCTCCATCACCCGCACAATCGTGATCCTTGAACGTTCCATGGTCTTCTACTGCGTTACCCAAATAATACCGGAAATAGCAATTTCGTATGGGTGAAATTTCTAGGAAAAATTGGCTGAAAATTTTAGCCACCATGTACCCCTCTTTCTAGGTGAAAAATCTTATGTATTTATAGCACAAGTTTTAAGGGTTAAGACCCTTCTCCAAAACCTGTTGGGTTTTCTTTTCCACCAAAAAAAAAAAAAGGATTCCTTTATTTCCTATTATTTAGGCACAGTAGGGACCACATAATTTAGTTAACAAGGCTTCCAATTATGGAATTAATTTATAATTTTGAAATTAATATCTACCATAACTAATTACGAATTATTCCACTAAAAATTTATAATTGCACTCCTTATTCAGTTTCGAAATTCATTCATTTAATCTTTTTTGACTCCACATGTTAAGATTCATATACGAATCAATTAAATTAAATTAGTGACGATTTAATTTATTGATTATTTCCTTTAGACTCTCGCTTAACTTATTTCATGTGTCGGATACAAAATCCACCGGCCCGGTTTACACATAAAAACTTATAAGCTTTCATAAAGGTGTATCATCAATCTCTAAACCGAAAAATGGATTCCATCAACTAACTATTACTTCGCCAATGTACATTATTATTATCCAATTTAGCAGGCATATTGACCCACGAAAGAATCTTGCTTTTTAATAAATCAAAATAATAATAATATACACAGCTAATAATAATTATATCAAGATTAAGAGTATAAGTACATTTAATAGTTAGAGAGTTTATTTTATTAAGTTAGTATAAAATACTTATCTCTACCTGGTCCGTTCAATACATAGAAAATGTACTAGCACAAGAAGCTGGAATTAAACCATTCCCATAATCAAGAAAAATTATATTTAATCTTGTGCTATAATCATTCTTGATGGTTTGTCCAATTCCATCATTAGATTGTGAACTCAAACTTTATACTTATAAGAACCGACGATTTAATCTTCTGTGTATAAGCTAAACTCTATACACTAAATCATCTACTATATAAGCAAAGGACACAGACTATAATATGTTCTATTTAAAACTTTATTAAAACTGAATAAATAATTATTTCATAATAAATACTATATCTAAACCAAACCCATCGTTAATGAATTATCAATTTTGGTTTTCAGGTTATTCGGAATCGATTTGGAAGAATAAATTTCATGGTTAAAGATTTAACTTGAAAGAGTTGACCAAGTAGGATTTATTAGCATTTGACCTCGGATTGGAGTATTGATGGTTCCGTTAGGTCCGAAAAGTGATTCTGGAATCGGGTGCATGCCCGAATTTATAATTGGATATTTCTAGAAGGATTCAGCACTAATTGGTGAAAGTTGAAATTTAAAGGTTTGGAAAAGATCATTAAGTTTGGTTTGGAGTGCAGTTCGTCGTTTCAATGTTGTTATTCGTGATTTGAGGCCTCGAGTAGGTTCATATTATATTATAAGAAAAAGTTTAAATATACCTTTCGTTATACTTTGGGTTTAATGTATCTCTACCATGATACTATTAGTTCAAATATACCTGTCTTTCGTTAACTTTGTGTAAGATGAACATCTAATCTACATAATACTGATATTTGGTGAGCTAGATGTCATGTGCCATGCCATCTCAAAGTTATGGTTAATGTTCATTGGGAAGGGATCCAAAATATTGGGATGACGGGGAAGCTTCAAGCCAGAGAGATTTGAGCAATGTTCTGTGGATTTTTTTGGTAATAATTTGAGTTTCTTCCCTTTGGTGGTGGACGGAGAATTTGTCCTGGAATGTCATTTGGTTTAGCTAATCTTTATTTGCCATTGGCTCAATTACTCTATTATTATTAAAAAATGTATCCATGTATAAGGAGGACGCACAAATTAATTGTGCCATGATTTTATGGTAACTTGTGACATCTTAGAACTTTCTTGAAAGACACTTCAATAGTACGTCCAATGTATGTAAAAGACACGGGCTCTGGAGCATGAACCTTCATCGACTTCAAATTAAGCTTCATAATTGATATTTCCATGGACCTTAACTTAGATAATGAACGAGCAACTTTCATTTAATATCCCTATTAAATGAAAATTCTATCTAAAAAGATAACGGCATTACACTTGGTTGCTAACTTGAAGCCTTAATTTCACAGAGTTGACCAAGGTCAACATTTGAGCTAAACAGGTCGAGTATCATGATTTGAAATTTCTTATAGATGATTCGTATGATTATTTTGGGCTAGTACTTATGTTCGATCTAGCGCCCGGGACTCAATCCCTCCTTTCTTTCCCCTGCCTCCGAATACGTTAGAATAGATTTGATTGGAAGGAAGGTGCGGAACAAACATCGTTGGTTTGACTGCTCGGATTTCATTGGGATGCATCAGCAAAAAATGAAATTATCGAATCATGAGTGACTCACTTTGTCGTGACGGAAAGAATTGCAATAGTCCGTTAATCTTTTCACTTTTATTCATATAGCATGTCATATAACAACAACAACAACTCAGTATAATCCCACTTAATGGGGTCTGGGGAGGGTAGTATATACGCAGACCTTACCCCTACCCTAGGGTAGAGAGGTTGTTTCCAAATAGACCCCCAATATCCTTCCCTCCAAGAACTTTCCACCATATTTTTGGGAAGACTCGAACTCACAACCTCTCGATTGAAAGTGGGGATTACTTACCATAAGAGCAACCCCTCTTGTCATATAGCATGTCATAAATGGTTAAATTGCATGTTTGCTTGTATAGACTTGTCTTTATATAGAAAAACCAAATTAATACAAAAAACAAGAATCTGCGGAAATCATGATTAAGGCCGCTGGGAACACAGATAAGCGAATGCCTAAGCAATGAAAATCAATCTTGGGGCTAATTCTTGTCAACAGAAGAATCCATTTCAAACTAGGATATCAACCAAGATTTCAGCAAAAACGTCTCCAGCAGACTAAAATAAAAACAACCAAAAATATTTCAGCAAACATTGTGGACTTTAGGAAATGGTTCATTACTGAAATCAGAAGAAGCTTAAAACCAAAGAAAATAAAGAAAATAAAAAACTTTCTGAGTAAAATATTAAATATTGTAATATGCTAATAAATATTTCTATTAAAAATGTAATAATATTAAATATTAGATGATGTAATAAATAAAAATACATAATAAAAAACTTATTCAATGCTCTCCCTATATAACTCCCGACAGTTTACGAGAGATTTTATTCATTAAAATTTAGGTAATATTATTAAGAATAATAGAATAAAATTTTAAAAAATTATTTTATCAGTAATAAATTATATATCTTCTTATATATTACAAAAAGAAAGCGAATACTAAACATTGGCTAATATAGTAAAGAGAAATATGAACAAAAGTTATTGGTTATTATTTTAAAATTTAAATATGTATTAGAAATAAAAATAATAAAGTAAAATAAAATAAAAACTAACACACACACACACACACACACACACACATATATATATATATATATATTAATTTGTTATTTTATTTGAATTAATAAATATAGATCTCTTATAATTAAATATAATTAAAAATAAAAAATAAATATATAAAATAATAACTACCCATTAAAATTAGGTGGGAGTAGTTCAAGTTGGAGTGTATAAATTATCTTAATATAAAAAAAGGAAAAAAATAGCTATAAAAAATTCAAAGAAAGAGAAAAAAAAAACTACCCATTCAAATCGGGATGTAGTTTCAAGTTGGAGTTTTAAAATAATTTTAAATTAAAAACTAAATAAATTACCAATTCAAATTGAGGATTAGTTTCAAGTTGGAGTTTTTAAATTATTTTAAAATAAATAATACAAAAATAAACTTTCAAGAAAAAAATATTTAATAAAGTAATATACTAATAAAACTTTCTATTTACAATATAATAATATTAAATATTAGATGATAATATATATATATATATATATATATATATATATATATATATATATATATAACAAAAAAGTTATTCAGTGTGCTCCCTGTATAAGTCCCTGTTTAAAAAGCAATAAATTATAAATCTTCTCATATATGACAAAAAGAAAGCGAGTATTAAATATTGGTTAATATAATAAAAATAAATATAGAACAAAAAAGTTATTCACTAACTATATAAGTACCTTTGATTTAATAAAGATTTTATTATTGGGTATATCGTATTGACAAGTAAGATGGTAATTGAATTTTATTAAAGCAATATAATTTAATAGGATCGAACAAGCCCGATCATAATTTAATTTAATTAATATTTTTTATTACTAATCGCGCATCGCGCGGGTACATTATTACAATAAGAATCGTTTTTCTATATTTCTTATAGTGATTTTATGTGATAATTAGACATCGAGTTACTTTTTGGTTAAAAAAAATAATTTGGTGACGTTCGTGCTACTTAGTTAAAGTTGAGTTACTCTTTTATTTATATATAAAAAAAAAACTTTAGTAAATTCAAGAGAAATGTGAGTGAATTTAGGTTAAAAAAACCTTTTACCCAATTTATCTATATAGTTCTAATTATAAAGAGTTATTTCAAATCATTCCTTCCGAACTATTCCCTTTTTGATGCATTAATCAATCATTTTGCAAAGGCAAAATACATTAGTTGTTATTTGATCTATGGCTCAAATTTCCACATATATATTTAGTATTGCTTTTGACTAGATCTAAGCGTGTGTAACATAAAACAGTAGAACAACACTAAAAATAGAAGTGACATTTTTGACTAAAATCAACAGCCAGAAACAAATCTCAACGGCCATTTTAAATAAATAAATGGCCCCTTAACCTGTTTCTTCTCAAATTGAACATGTGTTACCTTCTTCTTCCTCTTTGAAAGCTCGAAAGTTGCAGAAAATTTTTTCTTCTTAACATCTTCTTATGCGTTTTTCTATTGCCAATATTATAATCTTCTTTTACTTCTTTCTTCTTTTTTTCGGCATTATAATTTCTAGGGTTTAATTTTAGGGTTAGTATAATGCATAATCTGAGAAAATTTTATTATTGTGGTGAAAAAGTTGTAGTGATACATTCATGGAATATTGATAATCCTGATCGTCGATTTTACGAATATCTATTTTATGATGTAAGTATTAATTGTACTTTTATAATCGATTTTATATTCTTTAATAATTTTTTCTCTTCGATATTCAAAGGGACAATCATTCGGCATGTAATTTTTTTGTGTTGTTCGATCCCCCAACTCTAGAACACTTGAAAATTGCGATTTTGAGCTGCCTAAGAAGATGAGGGCAGTCGATGCATTATTGAAGAAAAATAGGAATCAAAGAAATTGGAGGAAAATATTTGTAATTGTATTGAAGTTGATTGTGTTTGGTAGTTTTAATGATTGTTATATAATGTAAGAAAATGAATAAAGGCTTTTGATGGATTTTGTATCCCGTTGTTAGAAATGAATAAAAAAAATTGCAACTGTTAATGTTGTTTGGTTTGTGGTAGTTGCTATGTGAGCTGAAAATGCAGATTATACATTGCTTACACAGTTAAATAGTGACTGAAATAGCTGCCTAAAATACAGCTCAAATGCTAAAATACTAAAATAGTAACACTAAAGAGATGAATCTGCCTAAAACTTTTTAATTTAAAACACATAGCATCATAAAGTAAAAATGTTCATTACAGTCACCTAATAGCAATCTGCCTTAACGAAAATATAGGTTGATATCTTAACAGCATACATGCATCACATGCCAGCAATATTTGTATCTTTCTGCTGTAGTATTCAGTTGTGCACCATCATCTTTTGTTTGTCTTGAGGTAAGCATTTCTTATTTGCGCAAGGAGTCAAAATAAGTTATTTTTCTTGTCTCCCTAGTTCCTATATGTGATATGCTTCTATGAGTTATATTCTGTCAATAGAATGTTACTCTGGCCAAATTCAAGCTTAACTTAGCTGATTATAGAAGCATAAAACCATATTCCCTAATAAGAGTCATTAGCACTAGCTCAGTCCAGTCATCAGTCAGGTGGTGGGTCTTCCTTCAAACGTACTCAGAGGTATGAAAATCAGTCTCGCCAGAATCAGAATTTTAGGACACCATCCTTACATAGCCAAAGTCATGCTGAGCAATATTCAAACCAATAAGGTCTTTGTGGAACATATATGCAGCAACATTCAGTTCAGTGCAAGCTCGGGTTTCATGGTTGCTACCATTGTGGAGACATTGGTCATATAGAGGCCAACTGCCTAAAGTTTCAATGTAATTTCAGTGGTAGATCAACCCGTCTTTCTAGTTCCTCAGCTACTGCAGTTGCACCAACTAAGTCTTGTGGTTCTCAGAATCAGACCAGGCATGAAGCAGACAGAGGTGCAAACCAAGTTACTCAAGAAGGGGGACAGCCCCGTTTGTTTGCTGTACTTGATCGTCAGAGTGCGAAGGCATCTGCAGAAGTTATTATAGGTATATTTTTAGGTTGCTCACATACTGCTTATGCCATAATGGATCTAGGTTCAACATTTTCATATGTGAATCCATACTTTGCAATTAACCTCGGACTAGAACCTGAACAACTTAATGAGCCATTCCTAGTATCTACTCCAGTTGGAAAGTAAGTGAATGTCACAAGAGTCTATAGAGGTTGTATAGTTTAAGTCCAAGGTTTCAACACCAAAGCCGATCTCTTAGAGTTAAAAATGGTGGATTTCGATGTGATCATGGGTATGGATTGGTTATCCTCTCGCAATGCCATGTTAGATTGTCATTCCAAGATAATCAGGTTCCAATTTCCAAATGAATAATTCTTAGAGTGGAAGGGTAGTTCACCATCGCTTGTAGGTAAGTTTATTTCTTACCTTAAGGCACAACGAATGATCGGTAAGGGGCGTCTCGCCTATTTGGCTCATATCATTAATCCAAAATCAGAACCACCAGCTCTTCAGTCAGTACCATTTGTTAGAGAATTTTCAGAAGTTTTCCTCGATGACCTTCCCGTACTTCCTCCTAAAAAATCATAGACTTTGGCATTGATCTCATGCCTGGCACTTAGCCCATATCAATACCTCCTTATAGGATGGCTCCAGAAGAACTTAATGAGTTGAGAGAATAGTTGAAAGACCTTCTTGACAAGGGCTTCATCAGGCCGAGTGGTTCACCATGGGGTGCCTCGGTCTTGTTTGTTAAGAAGAAAGATAGGTCTCTCAGAATGTGCATCGACTATCGTTAATTGAATAAAGTTACAATTAAGAACAAGTACCCACTGCCAAGAATTGATGATTCATTTGATCAACTTCAGGGTGCAAATTAATGTTAAAAAATAGACTTAAGGTCAAGGTACCATCAGTTGAGAGTTAGAGAAGAGGATATATCTAAAACAACCTTTAAAACTCGCGACGACACTATGAATTTCTAGTGATGTCCTTCAGCTTGACAAATGCTCCACCTGCATTCATGGACCTCATGAACAGAGTTTTCAAGCCATTCCCTAATACCTTCATAATTGTGTTTATAGACGAAATTTTAGTCTACTCTAATAGCAAGGAAGATCATGTAGAACACCTCAAAATAGCCTTGCAGACCTTGAAGGAAAGTGAGCTTTATGCCAAGTTTTCAAAATGTGTAGTCAGTGGCATTCTTAGGCCACGTGGTTTCTAGTGAAGGAATAAATGTAGACCCTCAAAAGACAGAAGCAGCTAAGAACTGGCCTAGGCCGACAACGCCAACTGAAATCAGGAGTTTCTTGGGGTTAGCTTGCTACTATAGAAGGTTTGTAGAGGGGTTTTCCTCACTTGCAGCTCAATTAACTAAGTTGACTCAGAAAACAGTTAAGTTCCAACGATCAGATGCTTGTGAGCAAAGTTTTCAAGAGTTAAAGAAGAGGTTGACCACTGCACCCGTGTTAAACTTGCCGACAAGTTTGGGTGAGTTCACAGTGTATTTTGACCCTCCAGAGTGGGCCTTGGTTGTGTTATTATGCAATATGGAAAATTTATTGCTTATTCTTCCAGGCAGTTAAAGAATCATGAAAATACTACCCCGCACACGACTTGGAGCTTGTAGTAGTGGTGTTTGTATTAAAAAAATATGGCGACACTACTTTTATGGAGAGCATTCTGAAGTGTTTATAGGTCATAAAAGCCTCAAGTATATTTTCAAACAAAACGAAATATATTTGAGACAGCGAAGGTGGCTCGAGCTATTAAAAGATTATTACATGAATATCCTTTGTCACGCGGGCAAAGCTAACGTGGTACCAGATGCACTTAATAGGCAGTCAATGGGTTTTTTGGCCCATACTGTAGTACAAAGGCGATATTTGGGTCGAGAAATTAAAAAACTAGCAAATGATGGAATTAAATTGGATGAGACCGAAGAAAAAGATATGACTGCTTATGCCTTAGCGCAATCCTCCCTTGTTGCGCATGTTAAGGATAATAAAGAAGACAATCTGTACTTGGTGAAATTAATAAAAGGAGTTAGAAAAAAAGAAATTACTACTTTCACTCTCGGAAGTGACAAAGTTTTGAAGTTGAATGATCGGTTATGTGTTCCTGATGTAGATGGTCTTAGGAAATCCATAATGGAGGAAGCTCATAGTTCGAGGTACTCTATCCACCCAGGTGCTACCAAAATGTATCTAGATTTGAAAGAGTTGTATTGGTTGAAAGGGATGAAGATACAAGTAACAGATCATGTGGCTAAATGATTGAATTTCCAGTAAGTCAAAGCCGAGCATCAGAGGCCTGGTGGCCTAGCTCAAGATATAGAGATACCATAGTAGAAGTCGGAGATGATTAATATGGATTTCGTAGTAGGTCTACCTCGCATGTACCGTAAGCATGATTCAATTTGGGTTATTGTAGACTGACTGACAAAGTCCGCATTTCCTACCAGTAAAGACGACAGATTCTGCAGAGCAGTATGCGTAGTTGTACATCAAAGAAATAGTTTGATTGCATGGTACTCTAGTTCCAATTATATCTGACAGAGGCCCTCAGTCCACGACACATTTTTGGCAGGAATTTCAAAAAAGATTAGGTACCAAGATCAATTTGAGCACCGCTTTCCATCTACAGACCGATGGCCAGGCAGAAAGGACCATTGAGACTCTCGAAGATATGCTGCGTGCTGTGTTATCGGAGGTAATTGGGATGATCACTTACCACTTATAAAAATTGCTTACAATAACAACTATCAGGCCAACATTGGTATGGCTCCTTATGAAGCATTGTATGGGCGGAGATATAGGTCTCCAGTTGGTTTGAACTAGCAAAGGTGCCGTTGATTTGTCCAGAGTTTATTTGTGAGGCCTTGGAGAAAGTTTAGCTAATTAGAGAAAGACTTAAAGCGGCTCATAGTCATCAAAAGTCTTATTCTGACAAGAGGCATTGTGAGTTAGAGTTCATGGTTGGTAATAATGTGTTTTTGAAAGTTTTACCAATGAAAGGAATGATGAGGTTTGGCAAGAAAGAGAAACTTATCCCTGGATTTATCGAACCTTATGAAACTCTACAAAAGAAAGGAAATGTGGGTTATAAGCTAGCGCTACCCGTTGAATTGTCCTTTTTTCATCCTTTCTTTCATGTGTTTATGCTTAGAAAGTACATTCACGATGAGGCACAATAATACATGCCGATACCATAGAAATTAAAGAAGGCTTGACTTATGAAGAGGTACCTATAGAAATTCTTGATAGGCAAGTAAGAAAGTTGAGAACAAAAGATTTAGAATCGGTAAAAGTTTTGTGGAGTAATCATGATTCAAAAGAGGCTACGTGGGAGGTCGAGGAAGATAAGAAAAATAAATACCCATATTTATTTGAGGAAAAAGATATGTGAACCTAAGTTTGGTTTGATATTTATATTTCATTTATTAAATACAAGTTGGCAAGTGTTTATGTCATTCCTATATTATACTTAGTTATTGTAGCAATTTAGTTTATGCCATAGTATATTTAATTCATTAATGTGATTTACTTGTGCTAAAGTTGTTGTGCTTTAGATACTTGTTAGTTATTGTGGTATCTCCTTGTCGAAGTGTGAGTAATTAATTTATGAGCTGCGTATGATGCCTATAAATGGCCTGTTATGGTATATTTGGTTGTTGTTGAGGTAGTTGTGGTATTTGTGACATGGATATTTTTTTTTTGGATAGTCCAATTTACAAGGAAGACTCTGCCAAAATTTTTTAAAATTTAGGGCGTTAGCCAAATTTTTGAGTCCTTTTGAAGAATAAGTAGTGCTAAGAAAACTTAAGAGGTTCAAGGACCTAAAGGATGATTGTTAGCTTAAGAATAAAGCTCTAGCAACATTCGAGGACCAATATTTTTAAGGAGAGAAGAATGTAACACTCCTCAAATTTATAAAAGTTTCGAGACGCGCTAACTATAAAACTAAATTATTACTATTTTTATTATTTTTATATTATATATATATATATATATATATATAATTGAATATACAATTAGAAAAATATTAATAGTTTTTTTAATCATTAAAAGTGGGTGTCATTAATTTTTAGTTAAATGAAAATAAAAAACAAAATAAATGTAATAAAACAAAAAAAACAGGGGACAAACCTAAAAGCCCATAACGAGCTATTAGAACCAAAACTTTATACGGAAAAGCAAAGAGACATTTTGTTCCTTCACACGAATAGAACCAACGAAACAGAGGCTCTTGATCACGCAGGCACGAGAAATCTAGGGTTCTTTATAAATCACAAATTCTTGAACTCAAGTATATAAATTCCCTGTTGTTAATTACCCTAAAGTAACAGTATGTAAGAATTGGATAGTTAATTCTCTTTTTCCTCAGTATCAACAGTAAATTTCACGTTTAGGTGTGAAACTTTAAAATTGGTTAACATGACCCGGTTCTTATAGAATCGATTGTTTGATTGCTGTCAATTGGACTGGGGCCTACGTATTGGCTAGAGAAGTTTTGAGGTGAGTTGATATTACCCTTTACCAAAGTGGTTTAACTCGCAAAAGTATGAATACAAGGTGTTTGATGAATTGGCTAATAGAGTGAATATGTACTTAATTAAAGTGAGTGAGTTCCTATTAGCTTAGAAATATTTTTCATTGTTAAAGTTAGATGATTTATTTTGATGTATGTGCATAAATTTTTAGATTTTTGTGTTATTTTAATATGCCATCTTCTTGTTAAAAATTTATGAAAAAGCAACAATATTTGAAAATAATTTTGAATGTTTATTTCATTCTTATGCCATACCTTACATTTAAGAATTTTAGAATAAGTATATTTGCAAGATTTAGACTTGAAAAGTCACAAGAAGAAGTTTTATAAAGAAAAGATTTTTGGGAGTATCCTTTATTCTGAGAAGGGGTCATCGTCTAGGCTGAGGGTCTTAATGTGACGACCCGGCTGGTCGTCTTTGGAATTTATGCCCCGTTTTCCTAT
Source organism: Nicotiana benthamiana (assembly GCA_034376525.1). Lineage (NCBI taxonomy): Eukaryota > Viridiplantae > Streptophyta > Magnoliopsida > Solanales > Solanaceae > Nicotiana > Nicotiana benthamiana. The sequence goes on along the minus strand of CM067324.1, from coordinate 22,004,116 downwards.
TTTCTGCTTTCCATAAGTTCATTTCAGCTATTTTGGTTTGCCAGGATGTTCGGTAATAGAATTCGGAGTGTTTTGGGACACTTAGTCCTTAAATGAGAGCTTGAGTATTGAAAAATGGTCCATAATTAGAACAATGTCAAGACGACCTCAGAATGTAAAACCGACGGTTCCTTTAGCTCCATTAGGTGATTTCAGGGTGGGGAGCGTGTTCGGAATGTACTTTGAATGTTTGAATCTCAATTAGGCTATGAATGCCAATAGTTAGAAATTTGAAGTTCCGGTCCAATAGTGAATTTTCGATACGAGGGTCGGAATAGAATTCCAAGAGTTGTAGTGGTTTCGTTAGGTGATTTAGGATCTGTCTGCAAATTTTCAGGTCATTCGGACGTGTTTTGGATAGGTTTTGAGTCGAATGAGAGTTTGACTAAGTTTTGGAGATTTTAGGTGCAAATCATTGATCAAATGGTGTTTTCAGCGTTGTTTTAGGTGATCTAAGTATTGGTACAAGTCCTAATGATGTTAAGGGTTAGGTTTGTAGGTTTGGTTGAGATCTCGGGGGACCCGGGCTTGTTTTGGATGCTCGACGGAGTGATTTTTGGATTTTTGGAAGAAATATTTCTGCTCCTTCTGTTGTTCGCGTCTGCGGAAGGGAGACCCCGTAAGTGGTTACCACAGACGTGACCATGGGATTGCGGACGCGGTCTGGTACCACAGAAGCGGATAGGGAGTCGCATAAGCGGCCATCGCGAGTACGGCCGTTTGTCCGCGGAAGCGGAAATTGACATTTAATTGAAACCGCTGAAGCGGCTTTTTGACCGCAAAAGCGGGACCGCAAAAGTGGTCCCTGGATCCACAGAATTGGAAATCGCTGTAGAGAAAAGGGATTTATCCGAGGCATAAGTTCATAAGTTGAAAAATTATATTTTAGCTGGGACGAAGGCGATTTTGGGAGGGTTTTGAATAGGAGACTATTGGGTAATGTTTCTATGATCCTTTCTAGCTTTAATTCATCATTTAGTTGTTAAATTCATCTTTTAAATTCAAATTAAGAATGGAGGAAATGGGTGAAAGTTCTTTGGCTAATCAATTGGGTTTTTGAGGGAGCATTTGACCTCCGATTTGAGAGATTTTATATGGTTAGACTCATGAGAGTATGAGATTTTGAAAATGTGAAATTATTCAATTCCTAGACGATGGCATGAGGGGCATTTTGGTTATTTTACCTGTTCTCACGCCTTATCTTTAATTTTAATAATGTAATCAGTTGCTTGCGATGTTATTTACAATATGTATCTGGTTTGAATAGATTTGGACCACTCGGTGTCGGATACTCGTGGCAAAGGCGTTTTTCCTTAGCGGTTTTGTACCAAATTGAGGTAAGTGGCTTGTCTAACCTTGTGTGGGGGATCTCTCTCCTTAGGATACATTAATGTTATTTAAAGGCATCGTGCGCGAGGTGACGGGCGTGTACTTGTGCTAATTGCTGAAAATTCACCTTACTTGACTTATTTAGACTGTGTTTCTTCGTGTATTTAACTGTTAAAAATGTGATTCTACTTGCTTAGCTTAGGAAAATCATGTTAGTAATTTATTTGCTCTATCTGACTAAATTGCAAATACCGTCCCTCTTTGTGAGCATGCTAGGCCTAGGCCTTTGCATTATTGCAATATTTGTTTTCTTTCTGTTAAATATTAACTTGTTGTGAAGTGTTTACGTTTGGGACTACGGGTTCAATTCCCAAGAGATCCCCCTGTTATTGGTGCATTGGACTACGTGTTCAATTCCTGGGAGATCCTCGGATTCTTGCATGATGGACTACAGATTCAATTCATAAAAGATCCTCTGATATTGATATATATGACTGCGGGTTCAATTCCTGGAGATCCTCTGTTATTGGTATAAAGGACTGTAGGTTCAATTCCCGGAGATCCTCTGGTACTAGTATGAAGGACTGAAGGTTCGATTCCCGGGGATCCTCGGATATTGATAAGGTGGACTGCGGGTTCTATTCCCGGAGCTCCATATAGAGATCCTAAATGTTGAGTGAATTCCTTTGTGCTTGTAGTTTGTATTTGTAGCCGCTCTATTTTATTATTACGGTCTTGTTAGATATTCGGTTTTATTGCGTTATCTTCTGTTATTTATTTTTACATTATTTCTTATATTCCTCTCAGTAGGGCCTCGACCTTCCTCGTCACTACTCCATCGAGGTTAGTCTTGGCACTTATTGAGTACCGCTGTGGTGTACTCATGCTACTTTTCTGCACACTTTTGTTGTGCAGATCCAGGTACATCTGGTTCGGCACGCTATCATTGATTAGGAGCTATACTCGGAGATCTGAGGTATGCATCTGTTGCATCCGCAGAGCCGAAGAGTCTCCCTTTACTCTACCCATAGCTAATAGTTTTATCCATGTATTTTCTCGTTGTAGACACTTCTGGATGTTAGAGCCATGTGTTATACTTTACTCTTAGCCTGTGTTGCCCGTAGGTTCCCGGGTCTTGGAGGTTTTTATAATATATTGAGTTGACATGTATGTGCCAGGAGGCACTCCATACATTATCTTATGTCATTTATGTTTTAAATTATTGTTTCCGTACAGACGGTTGAATTTCCGCAATGTGTCAAGTTTACCTAGTCGCGAAGACTGGGTGCCGTCATGACAGGTTCACGATTGGTGAACTAGGGTCGTGACAAGTTGGTATCAGAGCTCTAGGTTCGTAGGAGTCACGGGACACATGCCGGTTATTTAGAGTCTCGCTGATCGGTACGGAGACGTCTGTACTTATTTGCGGGAGGCTATGTAATTGTTTACGAAAAAATCTTCACTTCATTTGAATTCTTGTTGTACTATGTTATTGACTTTGATTCTAAACTACTATTTTCCTATTCTCTCACAGATGATGAGGACACGCACGACCCGAGACGATCACGCAACCACACCCCCTCCTGCAGCCGCTAGAGGCAGGGGCCGGGGCAGGGGTCGTGGACATGCGCGGGGTGCAGCCAGAGCACCCGCACGAGCAGCCGCTGAGTTGGCACCAGCAGACCCAGATAGGACTCAAGCACCAGAGACGCCTACAACCACTACTACTCTAACTGTTCAGGAGGCGTTGGCGCAGTTTATGAGTATGTATACCACTCTGCCGCAGGCCGGGCTACTTCTACTTCCTGCAGCTATGTCCCAAGCCGAGGGAGGAGCCCAGACTCCTGCAGCCCGCACCCTAGAGCAGAGGGTGCAAATGGGACCGTTCAAGATGTTATTCCTGCCCAGCCTGCAGTACCAGTTCAGCCCAAGGATGGGCACCTACTTCGGAGGATGAGCAGCGCAGATTGGAGCATTTCAAGAAGTATGACCCTCCTATTTTCAGTGGGCTGGCTACCGATGATGCCTTGGGGTTTCTGGAGGATTGTCATCGCATTTTTCGCACTGTGGGTATCACTGCTTCAGGACTCATTATGGTAATTATGAGTTCCTTGTTATGTCATTTGAGCTGACCAATGCCCCAACAGCTTTTATGCATTTAATGCACAATGTATTCAGGCCCTATCTCAACTCATTTGTCATTGTTTTCATAGATGATATTCTTGTATACTCCCGAAGCTAGGAAGATCATGAGCAGCACTTGAGGGTAGTGCTGCAGTCCCATAGAGAAAAGAAATTATATGCAAAGTTTTCAAAATGTGAGTTTTGGTTGAGTTCCATGTTATTTCTAGGCCACGTGGTATCGAGTGAGGGCATTCGGGTAGAACTGAAGAAGGTGGAGGTCGTGCAGAGTTGGCCCAGGCCCTCCTCAGCTACAGAGATCCGCAGTTTCCTTGGCCTGGCAGGGTATTACCGCCGTTTTATGGAAGGGTTCTCATCGATTGCAGCTCCTATGACTAGATTGACCCAGAAGGGTGATCCTTTTCAGTGGTCGGACAAGTGTGAGGCGAGCTTATAAAAGGTGAAGACGGATTTGACTTCAGCCCCTTCTGATTTTGCCTACTGTTTTGGGGTCCTATACGGTTTATTGTGATGCCTCAAGAGTTGGAATTGGATCGGTGTTGATGCAGGACGGTAGGGTGATTGCCTACGCGTCTAGGCAGTTGAAGGTGCATGAAAAGAATTATCCTGTCCTTGATCTTGAGTTAGCTGCCATTGTTCACGCCTTGAAGATCTGGCGTCACTATTTGTATGGTGTGCCTTGTGAGATATATACTGATCATCGGAGTTTGCAGCACTTGTTAAAGCAGAAGGATCTGAACTTGCGCCATAGGAGATGGTTGGAGCTACTGATGGATTATGAATTACTATTCTTTATCACCTGGGCAAGGCCAATGTGGTAGCCGATGCCTTGAGTCACCGGGCAGAGAGTTTGGGAGTTTGGCATATCTACCAGCTTCAGAGAGACCTATGGCGATGGATGTTCAGGCCTTAGCGAGTCAGTTCGTGAGGTTGGACCTTTCGGAGCCCAGTCGGGTCCTAGCCTATGTGGTTTCTCGGTATTCATTATTTGATCGTATCAGGGAGCGACAGTATGATGATCCTCATTTGCTTGTCCTCAGTGACACGGTTCAGCATGGCGATTCTAGGGATATGACTATTGGAGATGATGGGATATTGAGGATGCAGGGTCGTATTTGTGTGCCCGATGTTGATGGTATTCGGGAGTTGATATTGACCGAGGCCCATAGCTCGCGGTATTCCATCCATCCGGGTGCCGCGATGATGTATCAGGATATGAGGCAACATTACTGGTGGAGGCAGATGAAGAAGGACATTGTAGAGTTTGTGGCTAGATGCCTCAATTGTCAACAGGTAAAGGCTGAGCATCAGAGACCAGGAGGGTTACTCCAGCAGATGGAGATTCCGGAGTGGAAATGGGAGAATATCACCATGGATTTTGTGACTGGCCTCCCTCTGATGGCGAGGAAGTTTGATTCTATTTGGGTTGTTGTGGATCGGATAACCAAGTCCGCTCATTTCATTCCAATGTGCACTTCTTACTCCGCAGAGCGGTTAGCGGGGATTTATATCAGGGAGATTGTCTGCCTGCATGGCATTCCAGTTTCTATCATCTCAGACAGGGGTTCAATGTTCGCATCACGGTTCTGGAGAGCCATCCAGCATGAGTTGGGTACTCGGGTGACCATGAGCATAGCCTTTCACCCTTAGACGGACGGACAGTCCGAGCGCACTATTCATATACTAGAGGATATGCTTCGTGCGTGCGCGATTGAGTTTAGAGGGTCTTGGGATCAGTTCTTGCCATTGGCGAAGTTTTGCATACAACAACAGTTATCAGTCTAGTATTCAGATGGCGCCTTATGAGGCCTTATACGGTAGGAGATGCAGATCCCCAGTGGGTTGGTTCGAGCCGGGCGAGGCCAGGTTATTGGCACTGATTTGGTTCAGGTTGCGGTAGAGAAGGTTAAGGTGATTCAGGATAGACTCCATGCGGCTCAGCCCAGAAAGAAGATTTGTGCAGACCGAAAGGTTCATGATGTTTCATTTATGGTTGGTGAGCGGGTTTTTCTTCAGGTCTCGCCTAGGAAAGGTTTCATGAGGTTTGGAAAGAAAGGAAAGTTGAGCCCGAGGTACATTGGTCCATTTGAGAGAAGGTTGGAAAGGTTGCTTATGAGCTTGCTTTACCTCCCAGTTTGACCGGGGTTCATCCAGTATTTCATGTTTCGATGCTTTAGAGGTATCATGGTAACCCGTCTCACGGGTTGGAGTTCACTTTAGTCCAGTTGGACAATGACTTGTCCTATGTTGAAGATCCAGTGGCAATATTGGATAGACAGATTCGAAAGCTCTGGTCAAAGGATATAGCTTCAGTAAAAGTGCAGTGGCGGGGTCAGCCGGCCAAGGAGGCGACTTGGGAGACCGAGCGGGATATGCGCATCCGATACCCTCATGTTTTTGCTACTTCAGGTATGTTCTCTATGCTCGTTCGAGGATGAACGAATGTTTAAGTGTGGGAGGATGGGACGACCCGGCTGGTCGTCTTTGGAATTTATGCCTTGTTTCCCTATTTTTGCTTTCCCTAAGTTCATTTATGCTATTTTGGTTTGTCGGGATGTTCGGTTATAGAATTCAGAGTGTTTTCGGACACTTAGTCCCTAAATGAGAGCTTAAGTGTTGGAAAATGGTCTAAAGTCAGAACAGTGTCAAGACGACCTCGGAATGGAAAACCGATGGTTCCGTTATCTCAGTTTGGTGATTTCAGGGTGGGGCGCGTGTTTAGAATGTATTTTGGATGTCCGAAGCTCAATTAGGCTATGAATGCCAAAAGTTAGAAATTTGAAGATCCGGTCCAACAGTGAATTTTTGATCTGAGGGTCAGAATAGAATTTCGAGAGTTGTAGTGGCTTCGTTAGGTGATTTAGGATATGTCTGCAAATTTTCAGGTTATTCGGACGTGTTCTGGATATGTTTTGAGTCGAATGAGAGTTTGGCTATGTTTTGGAGATTTTAGGTGCAAATCATTGATCAAATGATGTTTCCGACGTTCTTTTAGGTGATCTAGGGATTGGTGCAAGTTCGAATGATGTTAAGGGATATGTTTGTAGGTTTGGTTAAGGTACCTAGGGCCCCAGGCTTGTTTCGGATGCTCGATGGAGTGATTTTTGGATTTTTGGAAGAAATATTTTTGTTGCTTTTGTTGTTTCCGCGTAAGCGGTTAACGCAGACGTGACCATGGGATCGCGGACGCGGTCTGGGACCGCAGAAGCGGATGGGGAGCCGCATAAGCGGCCATCGCGGATGCGGTCGTTTGTCCGCGGAAGTGAAAACTGAGTTTTAATTGAAACCCCTGAAGCGGCTTTATGACCGCGAAAGTGGTCTGGAGCCGCAAAAGCGGAAATCGGTGTAGAGAAAAGGATTTTATCTGAGGCTTAAGTTCATATGTTGAAAAATCAAATTTTAGCTCGGACCAAGGCGATTTTGGGAGGGTTTTGAAGAGGTGACTATTGGGTAATGTTTCTATGATCCTTTCTAGCTTTAATTCATCATTTAGTTGTTAAATTCATCTTTTAAATTCAAATTAAGGTCCAAAAATGGAGGAAATGGGTGAAAATTCATTGGCTAATCAATTGGGTTTTTGAGGGAGCATTTGACCTGCGATTTGAGAGATTTTATATGGTTAGACTCGTGAGAGTACGAGATTTTGAAAATGTGAAAATTATTCGATTCCTAGACGTTGGCCTGAGGGGAATTTTGGTCATTTTACATGTTCTCGCGCCTTAGCTTTAATTTTAGTAATGTAATCATTTCTTGCGATGTTATTTACAATATGCAATTGGTTTGAATAGATTTGGGCCACTCGGAGTCAGATACTCGTGGCAAAGGCATTGTTCCTTAGCGGTTTTGTACCAAATTGAAGTAAGTGGCTTGTCTAACCTTGTGTGGGGGATCTCTCCCCTTAGTATATATTAATTGTTGTTTAATGGTCTCGTGCGCGACGTGAAGGGCGTGTACTTGTGCTAATTGCTGATAATTAACCTTACTTGACTTATTTAGACTGTGTTTCTTCGTGTATTTAACTGTTAAAAGTGTGATTCTACTTGCTTAGCTTGGGAAAAGCATGTTAGTAATTTATTTGCTCTATCTGACTAAATTGTAAATACCTGCCCTCTTTGTGAGCATGCTAGGCTTAGACCTTTGCATTGTTGCTATATTTGGTTTCTTTATGTTAAATATTGACTTGTTGTGAAGTGTTTACGTTTGGTACTACGGGTTTGATTCTCGGGAGATCCCCCTATTATTGGTATGTTGGACTACGGGTTAAATTCCTGGGAGATCCTCGAATTCTGGCATGACGGACTACGGGTTCAATCCCCGGAAGATCCTCTGATATTGATATAAAGGACTGCAGGTTCAATTTTCGGAGATCCTCTGTTATTGGTATAAATGCGGGTTCAATTCCCGGAGATCCTCTGGTACTGGTATGAAGGAGTGCAGGTTCGATTCCCGAGGATCCTCGGATATTGATAAGGTGGACTACGGGTTCGATTCCCGGAGCTCCATGTGGAGATCCTGACTTTTGAGTGAATTGCTTTATGATTGTAGTTTGTATTTGTAGTGTTATCTTCTGTTATTTATTTTTATATTATTTCTTATATTCCTCTTAGTAGGGCCTCAACCTTCCTCGTCACTACTCCATCAAGGTTTGGCTTGGCACTTACTGAGTACCGATATGGTGTACTCATGCTACTTTTCTGCACACTTTTATTGTGCAGATCCAGGTACATCTGGTTCGGTGCGCTATCAGTTATTAGGAGCTATACTCGGAGATCTGAGGTATGTATATGCCGCGTCCGTAGAGCCGAAGAGTCTCCCTCTACTCTACCCTTAGCTAGTAGTTTTATCCATGTATTTTCTCGTTGTAGACACTTCTGGATGTTAGAGTCATGTGTTATATTTTACTCTTAGCCTGTGTTTCCCGTGGGTTTCCGGTTCTTCAAGGATTTTATGTTATATTGAGTTGACATGTATGTGCCAGGCGACACTCCATACATTATCTTACGTCATTTATGTTTTAATTTATTGTTTCCGCACAGACTGTTGAATTTTCGCAATGTGTCAGGTTTACCTAGTTGCGAAGACTGGGTGTCGTCATGACAGGTTCATGATTTGTGAACTAGGATCATGACACCTAACCACGACGTTGACTTCCTGAAACTATTTGTGCCAAAGTAGGGAGCACACAAGCCGATGATCTCATTGCTGAGAAATTACTTAGCCACGATAAGGTATGATACATGAGCGCTGAGAACCATCAAGCGAGTGGTACCTCGTGGATTGGGCCTTTTCGATCAGGTTGGGATCGAACTCGTGCTGATCACACGGTGACTAAGATAGAATTAAGTCAGGATAGTTGGAACTCCCAAAGTATGAAGTGAAGTATTTTCTTTAAAGAAAGAAAAGAAAATAATTTCTTTTATAATATTCATAAACTGCTATTATGCAGTTATTTTAGAATTATTCTTATAAGCTTTATGTTTTACATGTATTTAGAATTTTTTCTCGTAATGTGTATGTCATTAAAGTTTTTCCCCATGTTGTTGAGATTTACTAAGTACGATGGATGGTACTGAGGTTCTCTTTCGGGAAGCTACGTTGGTCTGTGGTACAATGTACGAACCGATTTTGCAGGCGAGCAGGCTACGAGTTAGGACTTCCTTCTCTTCCAGTGTTATTGATGAGCTCCGGTTTTTTTCGTGGAGTATTCCTTTGAGTCATATTTATTTAGATATTTCTTTGTTTAGTTAGAGAGCTGGCCAAGAAATCTCATGTCCTGAGCAGTGCGTCAGTTTATCAGTAGAGGCTTCATAGACATAGTCGTTGGGCTAAGATTCAGATGTTTTTTTATAATAACCTAGCAGTATTTCATTGGTTATTATGAATAAAGTTTTAGAGTTGATTTATTTAAATGTTTAAATTAATTAAAAGTATTTGGTTAGAGTATTGCCTTGTTGCATATAAAGTTTAGAGTTATAATAGATGTGATAAGCAGAGATGGTTCGCTCAATCATGCTTAGTAATTGAGTGACACTCCCGACTTGTTTAGCAAATGGGCCGTGACAAATTATTTTACACAAAAACTTGAACTCCACCAAGGTCTTTTTGGCTTTACCCCCTCCCTATTTTTTCACTCTTTCTCATCCTTCCTCCTCAAATGATCAACACATTTCTTCTTCCCACTGTCCAATTTCGTTTATTCCTATTCCTTTCTCCTTTCTCCGTTCTCTTGTGTTTTCCAGTTGGCCTCAACAGCAACAGCAGCAGCAGCAATCCAATATAATTCCACTTAGTGGGGTCTGGGACGTAGTATGTATGCAGACCATACCACTACCCTTGGGTAGAGAGGCTGTTTCCAAATAGACCCCCGGTATCCTTCCTTCCAAGAACTTCCCACCTTGCTCTTGGTGAGACTCGAACTCACAACCTCTCGGTTGGAAGTGGGGATTGCTTACCATCAGAACAACCAATTGGCCTCAAAATCAAGTGAAATATGGGCAGTCACTAGAGGAATCTTTTGTTGAAAATAGAGATTCAAATTTGTTGTTGTGAAATAATAAATTTTCCGCTAACTTGATTAAGAGATATAATTTTGATTTTCACTTATTTGGAGGTTCTTGTTTACTGATCTAAAAGTCTATTGCATAAAGGAGTTGTGTTTTTTTATATTATTTTCAGAAAGTAGAAAAGAGTGAAAAATGGAGGAGGGATTCTAGGGTCTTGCCGGCAGTTTATAGGTGGTTGTTCTTACCTCTTATCTTATTTTTTTCTTTTTTTGGGGCCAAGATATGAAGGTATCATGTTAAGATTTATAGATATTGAATTAAATATTTTTGTTATATCTAATTTCAATGGAAGTGAACAAAGTGAATCGTTCAATGGGTTTCTACGAAAACTGTCGAATTTGGTTTTGCAAATATTAAGAGACGAAAATTATGGATTTTGAGTGAGAATTGAAAGAGAATAAGAGATGAAAATAAGTTCCCAAATGGTGCACGGCTGGTATCTATATATATAATAAAAGGAGAGGTAAAAGAATATTATTAAGATAAGTGGTATAATCACAAAAAGCCAAGTGGCATTGTTAAGACAAAATAAACTATCATTTTAACTAAAAAACCTTTTTAAGATTTTGAATTAATTAGTAACTTTTTTAAATTAATAAATATAAATATATTATATTTAGATATATTAAAAAGTGAAAATATAAAAAAATAATTACCCATTCAAATTGGGGAGTAGTTTATAGTTGGTGTTTTAAAGTTATTTTAAAATAAAAATGAAAAATAATAAAAAATTAAATTAGCTAAAATAAAAAAACAAAATATTAATTAAAAAAACCTACCTATTCAGGGGAATAGTATCAATATGGAGTTTTAAAATTATTTTAAAATAAAATATAAATATAGGAAATAATAAATAATAAATAAATATAAAAAAATAAAATAAATATCTATATATAATAAAAGGAGAGGCAAAACCATATTATTAAGACAAGCATAATCACAAAAAGCCAAGTGACATTGTTAAGACAAAATAAACTACTTTTTTAACTAAAAAAGTTTTTAAAAATTTTGAATTAATTAGTTACTCTTTTTGAATTAATAAATATAAATATATCATGATTAGATATATTAAAAACGAAAATATAAAAAAAATAACTACCCATTCAAATTGGGTGGTAGTTTATAGTTGGTGTTTTAAAGTTATTTTAAAATAAAAAATAATAAAAAATAAAAAATTAAATTAGCTAAAATAAAAAACAAAAATATTAATTAAAAAAAATTACCAAGTTGGGGAATAGTTTCAATTTAGAATTTTAAAATTGTTTTAAAATAAAAAATGAATATAAGAAAATAATAAATAATAAATAAATCTATCTATCTATATAGAATAACACAAGCAAAATAATATTAGGCTGCCAAGTGGCACACCCTTAATGGTAATTTTTCTTCTACATACAAATTACCTAAATCAGCAAAAAACTCGAAATAACCAGCCAATATGCACATCTACTGCCAATTCTCCCATGTTTTTAGCCAGAATTGTTATTAAAAACATAAGAACGTGTTTCCGTACAAATTAGAAAAATCAAAACTGTTAATACTCCCACATTCATCCCACGATTTTTGATTTCCAGAAATTATTCCCTTTAATTAAACTTGTTGTTATTAAAATAAAGGAAAAGATTCCTCCACTTTGTAAGTTCCCTTATTTTACTCTATAACTACCATCCACAATAAGTTTCCTTTTTTAAACTTCTTAAATAACTACGTTTTTTTTTAAAAAGCAGGAATAATATCAGTTATTCCAACAAAACAGTCGGCATCTCAAACGCAAAACAATTCCGGATCGTTTTAACCCCCAAATACCATTTTCAATTGAATTGGTTTTACAACATTCTAAGGTAACATATTTAACTTTCTCATAGTTTTAAACTTACTAATGTAGTCGCATTTCATATGAAAATTCTTTCTTGCGCATAACTTAAATCTGTCGACTTCCCTATCAACAGATCTTTAAGTGATCTGGAATCCATTGTGTCGTTTCATTTTTTAGTTCGAATGTTGGGTATACCTTTACACAGTGATTGTCCTTATATTAACAATCAGGTAAGTCACATATTTATACATAGTAATAGATTTATTGTTAAAAAAAGAGAAATTGTGAAAAGAAGTTTTGTTCAAAATATATAAGTTCGGCAAATATTACCTACTACGTACCTTGGTTACACGATAATCGGATGAACATATACAAACTATGTTTATATATGCAATTTTCAGCATTGTTTCTGCTAATGTTGCCTTCGTAATTGATATACAACAACTGTAGCATTTTGGTTTTATATATAAGTTCGGCAAATATTACCTACTGCTTACCTTGGTTACAAGATAATCGGATGAACATATATAAACTACGTTTATATATGCAATTTTCAGCTTTGTTTCTGCTAATATTGCCTTCATAATTGATATACAACAACTGTAGCTTTCTTGTTCTTGACATTACATGTATTAAAAACTTTACACAGTGATGAAAGTATATACGTGCTTACATTTGTTGGCTTCATAATTGTGCACTAATAATGAATATGAATTTGCAGGGTGATCATATACATGCTACAATCAGAAAGTATGTTCTTAAGTTTTTTAGGAACAAAATACATGAACTACGCTTATATCATATGAACTACTTTATTTTCGGAAAAAATAATTTGAAGTTGAGGACTACGACACACAAGTTGAAACTGACATTTACTCAAAAGACATTTGTCGAGGAAACAAATTATCCTTCATTTCATATGTAACATCTTTAACTTGCTCCCTTTTCACCAACTAACAAATGAACATGATGTCGATGAGATAGAAATACTCGGTAATATTTTTTTAAATTTTAATTGAAGTTAAAAATGTTATTTCTTAAAGTATGTCACTAACATTTATATTTATAGATGTTGTTGGCCAGGTTGTAACCTATGAAGATATTAAGACCTACAAGCAGGGAGAGGACCAAAGTTTCCTTATTAATGTTGTACTCGAAGATGATCAGTAAGTACTTTTAAAATTGAAAAAATACTTTTGATAGATTACATATATATATATATATATATATATATATATATATATATATATATATATCTGTGTGTGTGTGTGTGTGTGTGTGTGTGTGTGTGTGTGTGTGTGTGTGTTTATTAACCTTACAATGAAACGTATAGGAGGAACAGGATTATGGCAACATTATGGAGCGAACTTGTGGATCAAATTTGTAATGACCCGACCCATCATTTCTTGTATTTCATCCTCGACATCCCCGTAATATGTTTCCTCGTATGTTGGTATATGTGTTTGGTGAGTTGAGATGTGTTGGATTGAATTTGGTTAGAAATGAGACCAATAGTCTCTTTAAGGAAAACTTAAGTTGGAAAAGTCAACCAAACTTTGACTTGTGAGTTAGAAGGCTCGGAATGGATTTCGAAGATTCGAATAGTTTCGGATGGTGATTTATGACTTGGGAGAGAAATTAGAAGTTAATTCGGAGGTTCGGTGTAGAATTAGGCTTGAATTGGCTAAGTTGAATTTCGGCGAATTTCGTTTGATAGGTGAGATTTTGATCCGGGGTTTGGAATGGAATTGCGAAAGTTGCAGTAACTTCGTTACGTGAGTTTGGGTATGTCTGCAAAATTTCAGGTCATTCGGACATCGTTTGGTTGGGTTTTGATCGAATGTTAATTTTGGAAGTTATGGTTGAACTTAGGCTTGAATCCGCTTCGATTTAATGATTTTTGTGTTTAAGGACGTGTTTTTTATGATTGGAACTAGTTCATATGATTATTTGGAGTAGGTTGGTGGTTTGGGTTTGGGGCCCCGGGGTGATTCCGGATGATGAAACGAAGAAGTTTTGAATTGCATCAAATTTTCGGATCTGGCTTCTGGTATTTTCGCTTTTGCGGAAGGGGAGCCGCTTAAGCGGTGACCGCGGAAGCGGCTAGGAAGCCGCGGAAGCAGAATAGGGACCGCTGGAGCGGCCAAGTGACCGCAGAAGCGAAGTCGCTAAAGCAGTTGGTGGACCGCAGAAGTGGTTGCTGGAATTTAAAGAAAACCGCAGAAGCGGTCGAAATGTCGTAGAAGCGGGATCGTGAAAGCGGATAAAGGGCCGCGGAAGAGGAAAATGACCTGGATTTAATGAAACAGTAGGTTTCGAAAAATTCAAAAGAGGGGAACATTTGGACTTCGAGCTAAGGCGATTGTGGGCGATTTTTGGATAGAATTTTGAGGAGATTCATGAGGTAAGAACTCTTGGACCTATAGTATGTCAATTTATTGTAAAATCATGGATTAAACACAAACAAATAAAGGTTTTTAATGTCAATAATGGTGGTTAGGACTTGAAACCCAAGTGAACCTTAAAGTGTTGATTTGAAGGGTCAAATGGACTTCGATTCTTGTAAATTTGATATGTATGGACTCATGGCGAGACGAGGATTCCAAAAATGTGAATTTTGTAATTTTTCGAGAAGTGGGCCCGAGGCTCGGATTTTGCCAACTTCGTGTTATTTGGTGTATTTCGAGTTATTTCGATTGGGTTGCGTTCCATTAGCCTATTTTGACGCATTCCTATTGGTTTTTATCAGATTTGGCATCCGCGGAGGTGGATTCTTGAGGGAAAGGCATCTCGAGCTAGTCTACGGCCGGCTAGAGGTGAGTAATGCAAGTAAATGCTGTTATGAGGGTTTGAAATCCCGGACTTTCACATCGTAACGCTATGTTGAGGCGTGACACGCACTCCATGATGAGTGTGGGGTCGGATACTGTTGAGGGATTGTGACTTGGTCCATCCAGAGTGAGATTTATACTATATTGGCGTATGGCACGCACATTGTGATTACCATTAATGGGCTTTATGCCGTGTTTGGGGCCTAGTGCCGACCTGTGATATCATTCGGGAGTTGGTATTACTATTGTAGCATGATTGCATATCATTTATTTTTAGTCCATGGTTTCAAAACATTGTTTCCAAAACCCAGCCGTGTTTCAAATGTTCAGAACTCATATGTTATCTTCTAAATGTATTTCGGCTGAGGATTATTGTCTATAACTGCCCAAGGGGCTTATGATATATTTTCTGGACTGATTTTGGGTTGCTCGGGCTGTGCGTGATTAGAAACAGTGGTAACACGGACGCTATGTGATATGAGCGGTCAGGTAACATGGACTGGCCTGGTTATTGATTTTCGCCACTAGATGGCTGGTTTGATTATTCGCCACGAGATGGCTGATTTGATTATACGCCACGAGATGGCTAGTTTGATTATTTGCCACGAGATGGCTGGTTTGATTACTCGCCACGAGATGGCTGGTTGTTGCGCTTGGGCTGTAGGAGCCCCTCCGGAGTCTGTACACCCCCAGTGAGCGTTGTCGATGATAAATGATATTGGTGGCTCGGGCTGCACGCCGCAGTGGGTACTGGATTATACCATCATGTGCATCGCATCGCATCCCTTATATATATATATATATATATATATATATATATATATATATATATATATATATATATATATATATATATATATATATATATATATATATATATATTGGTGTTCAGTTGTTCAGTTGCAGGTACTGTTATACACTGTTAGTGATTAATAACAGTAAATAAAGGTCCGAAAGCAAGGGGCAGTCTCAGGCAGAGTAGATCCGGCGGTGGTCAGCTTTCAGTATTTCGGAGTGTCGAGGTAGCTGCACGGTGTTCGCAGCCATTGACTCTCCCTCCCCTATCTTTATTTCCTTTTTTTCCTTTGTACTTTCAGTACAAACAGACTTGTATCGGATTGGGTTTTACATTTTAGAGGCTCTGACTTGTGACACCTTTTCCTAGGTGGTTTATTTTTGGTTTCAGTATATTCCGCTCTGTTTTGGGTCTTAAATCTCTTTCGTTTCTGAGTTATCATTTCTTTATTGTCTTTCATCTGGGATTATTGATATTAAGGTCGGGCTTGCCTAGCCTTACGGCCAGGAGCCACCACGACCGGGTTTGGGTCGTGAAAAAATTCAACATCACTTGAATGAATCTGCCGATTAGCCTTTGATTGTTATTTTCCATCATATGAAACCTCAAAAATATCGAGGTTTACCATAAATTACATGTATTTTTTTATTTTACTGTATAAATATTTTTAAATTTCACTTTTTTATTCATATTTCATTTGACACACAGGTAATTACACGTTGCGTAGCTATTGGTATCAGACAAAGATATAGATAAATTCTACGTTGCCGCAGCCTGTTGAATTTAAATCCAGGTTTGTGAAGTGTATAATCCTTTTCTATGTGTACATAAAATATAACAATTGTATTTATAAATTACTATTTTTGACTTATGCAGATTACTTGCAGCACGTCAATCAAACATTGGGCGAATCACTCGAATAATTTCTCAACAAAGTTACTCTGCTTGAGATGAGTTAGAGAAAGGAGTTGTACTGTTTAAAACTATTAGGGATTTAGTTCAGTGCACGCAAGTGAGTTTAATTTACTTTCTCAATTATATTGACCTTATGTTATCTGTTTTTCATTTACAATAATTGTTTATTTTTTACTTAATAGGAATCCAGCTATTGGATTGCGGCAAAATTGGTTAATTTGGAACTTGACCGGGGATGGTCATACTTGGCATGCAACAAGTGTAGTCGAAAGGTGAAAAAAATTATAAATAAATACTTTTGTGCCAAATGCAATGAAGAAGATTCTTTTGTTACTCACAGGTTAGTACTATTTAGTAAAAATTTAAAAATCTTTTATCTATAAAAAAAATATGCATAAGGTTAATAAAAATTGTGTTGCAGGCATAGGCTTCAAGTTCGTGTTATGGATGGAACCACTTTTATCTCATTTTTGTTTTGGAATCGCGAAGCTATGCAACTTATAGGGAAGTCCGCAAAAGAACTTAAGGGAAGATTAGTTGAGGTGTACTACTAAAGTTAATTTGATTAACCATTAAAATATTTCAAACTTATGAAATATGTTGCAGACTTCACTTGCTGATGTTGATTGTTCTTATCCAAGTGAAATGGACGATATTCTTCGTAAAAAATTCATGTTCAAGGTTATTGTTAAGCAAGAGAATATTGAGTCGCAGGTCGATGTCTACAAAGTTCTTAAGTTTAGAGATGATGATGACCTTCTAAAGGAATACGACCATACTTTATTCAAAGACAATATGAATGTAAAAATTTTTGACAAAATATAAACCTCATCATATATAATTTTTGTATATATACTTTTCCACTTATAGGATGATCGTTCTTTTTTCTTTTTCTTTAATATGATCCACATTTTTTGGATGGAGAAAGCTCAAAGGATCTTATGGCTGAAAGTCAGCTGAAGTCTGTTTTACAAACTCCCATTGAGAAAAGTGTATCAGAAAGTGGATCGTTGGTGTTAGACGATGGAGATTCTTGCAATGAAAAAATATCTCCTTTGAAGACATATGACAAGAAGACTAGATCTGCTAATAAGGCATCAGCAGTAGCAGTAGATGATGACTTCAATTCTCAACTGTCTAGCAACAAGGTTTGCAGAGTCATAAAGAAAGAAAAGAATCCCTTATTCGTCTTACAGCAATGCTTCTTGCTCTGCAGTTATATATTTTGTACTTCTGTCGCTTCAATTTTCTGCGTTTTATATGTATATGGTGAAATGACTCTACCTATGCAACTTCATATTTTCTTTATCAATCATGATGCGATTGTGTTAACAGATGATTTTTTGCTGCCTTGTGAGTTTCTTTTATGCAGTTTTAAGTGATTTTTTTATATGCATACTCTTTATTTATTGTCGTGGTGGGTCGATGCACTTAACGGTGATTTTAATGGACGCTTAGAGGTGATTCATGGTTGGTGTGGAGCAACTTGGCAAACTTGTGCTGTATATACTCCTTTTTGGTATTCTGTGACTAAAATCAATTCTGTTTATCTTATCTCTTGATTGCCTAAAATTTGACTCTCCGGCCAAAATGCTAGAATGGGAAACCTTTCACCTTTAACGTTAGTTTCATGGAGTATATATTATTTTTTTCTTCTGGAACAATTCCATAAACTTGATGCTGAAGGTTATGTCTGTGTAATATGTAGTTTGGTGCCTCCAACCTGGTTGATTAATCATCTAAGTGAAACCTTTAAAGATCAACCGAAATTAAGTGCAATTGAGGTCTTGTGGTTGCTATATGTTTACATTATTGTGCAGTATAAATCACTACAATAGGTGTTAATTTGTCACAAAAGTATCTAAAATATTTGTGAAATAAGGCATTCAGATAAAAGTTAAAACCTTAATCTCTGAAAGGTTGGCTGAGAACCACCTCAAGATTAATTTCTGGTGATTAGTTAATAAAGTGCAGAAATCACAGAAAGGATCTTCTTTGTTGTTTAGGCATGAATTTGGCCCTTTTTGTAGGAAGAATATAGGCCACTGATCATTTGCAAAAGCAATAATTTCCCACTTTTTTCCTGGTAGCAGTTCATGGAGATCCCACATCCCTACTTAATCTCCCTTGTGATGAGCCGGTGTGAATAAAAAAATGGTGTTTTGGTTGATTATAGACTATGTTACTTGATTAATCAATGCTTCATTTGGTTTAGTTGAGATTGTATAGATTATGTTTCAACTTCTGCCCATAAACTAAAACGTCTTCATTCCTCAATCATATGTGGCTTACTAAGACAATCAGAAGCCAAAATCATATTTAGTGATCAGCATTTGATCCAGCTTGGTGAACGAGCAATCAGTCTTCTACCAAAATGCAGCATTTAGCTTTCAGCTTTTTTTTCGTCAACATCCTGTTTTTGACTCTACATATTATTAGTTCTGCCATGTAAATTATATTACAAAGTTTATAAGTTTAGTATGGTTAAACTTTTGAAATTTTCTTTTCGTTAAAATTAGCTGTTCATTTGTACAATTATTATATTATATATGAATTGTTCTACTTATTGAGTATGCAGTTGAATGCAGATTTTTCGTTAAGTTTTTGCTCTTTGTATATATAGTTTTAGTGTTTTTTAACCCCATTTGCCATTGCTCTTCGATTTTGAGCACCAATTGCTGGTTGAGGCAATTCGGGGATCGGAACATCGCGTCTGGTGGTAAATTAGTAGGATACATTGATGTATCGGCACGTCTTGATGCATTGTAGATTTTGATCCCAATTCCCTTAGTACTTTTCTCCATTTATTTGAGATAATTGAGAAGATTTAGAGACGTTGAAGATTGAAAGAATGAGGAAATTTGAAGTTTCTAGGCAAAGATCATGAAAATGTTTGTAGTCTCGTATACTAGGTTTGATGTACCTTTTGGTTTATTAATACAAGTTTTAATAAACCCTGCACAACAAACATGTGGAAGTTTTAAGCTTTATTAACTTCTTTTAACAAATAATAAAAAATCACAGAACAAACATGGAAGTTTTAATCATTGTCAACTTATTTTATCAAATAAAAAAACCGCAGATCAAACATGGCAATCAGATGTTGAACTGCAACTGCAAAATATAGTTTATATTTAAATTTCTATTTTAAATTATATGTTGCAGCTTTCGCACGAATGAAAACTACGTTTATTAACAGAACAGTCTTGATGAAACAACTAATAAAATACATGAGTTGTTTGCTGACAGAAGTAATAGGCTAACAAGCAGGCCAATCCTTTTACTCTACACCCACACCAAACTGTAATTAGTAGAAAGTCCACTCACGATTGGAATTTCTTCTCTACAATTCGTAAACAGTGGTTTCTCAATAAATGTTAAGTGTGCAGGTAATACTTTCAAAAGAGAGAATCTGGATTGAGCCGATGGAACAATTTTGACTAAGAACACAAAGAAAAATCAAAAACTTGCATCATGAGAAGAAAATTAGCAATTATCCAATAGCAATCAAACTACAAGCAACAACAACATGACAACTTATATAGACTGATACCGTTAACCCTGTTGGATGTGCAGCTCCAGTGAAAGGTTGAGGTTTTCGACACACACAAACCTTTCAACATTCAATAGTAAACTATTTTTTATTGTCCCATTTATGCTTTCTTTGAAGAGGATATAGACTTATGGATTTTGAGAAGGAGATATGTTCAACTGAAAGGTAAAAGGGCGTGTTGCATACTAATCGTATGTCAACCTGCTTGATCTTACCTTTTTTTCTCAAGCCTTGCCATTAATAGAAATTTAACCATAATAGAGAAAGAGCCAAAATAAAACAGCCTGTTTCAAATTCACAAGGATGGATATTAACAAATTTTAATGGAGTGCACCTCAATCCCAAACTATTTAAGATACACCTGTTCTAATCCCATCAAAGGATCTTATGGCCTAAAGTTAGTTGAAGTCTGTTTTGCAAATTCCATAGAGAAAAGTGTATCAAAAAGTGGATCGTCGATGTTAGACAATGGAGATGTTTGCCATGCAAAAACACCTTTGAAGACATATGACAAGAACAATGCATCCGCTTATAAGGCATCAGCATTAGGAGCAGATGATGTCTTCAATTCTCAACTGTCTAGCAACAAGGTTTGCGTAGTCGTAAAGAAAGAAAAGAATCTCTGATTGGCATCACTGAAACGCATGTAGGTATGCACATATATATTTTGTACTCATGTTGAATAAATGTGCTGCTGTCGATATGTGATCTGCTGAAATGAATCAACCTATGCAACATCATATTATCTTTATTAATCATGAATTCAGTTATTAATTAAGTCGAATGAATGTGGTGCCGTTGCCATATATTTTGATATCAGCTACATTATTGGTTCAGCTTTAATTTTTGGCTCATTCTTTTGTGATGACCCGTCCGGTTGTCTTTGGAATTTATGCCCCGTTTCCCCATTTTCTGCTTCCCCTAAGTTCATTTCTACTATTTTGTCTTGCCGGGATGTTCGGTAATAGAATTCGGAGTGTTTTGGGACACTTAGTCCCTAAATGAGGGCTTAAGAGTTGGAAAAGGGTCCGTAATCAGAACAGTTTCAAGACGACCTCGGAATGGAAAATCGATGGTTCCGTTAGCTCCGTTAGGTGATTTCGGGTTTGGGAGCGTGTTCAAAATGTATTTTGGATGTCCGTAGCTCATTTAGGCTATCAATGCTGAAAGTTAGAATTTTGAAATTTCCGGTCCGATAGTGAAATTTTAATTCGAGGGTCGGAATGGAATTCTGGAGGTTTCTCTAGCACTTTCATGTCATTTGGGACGTGCGTGCAAAATTTCAGGTCAAACGGACGTGTTTTGGTTAGGTTTTGAATCAAAAGCGAATTTGGTTAAGTTTTGAAGATTTTAAGTCCAAATCATTGATTAATTCGAGTTTCCGGCGTTGTTTTAGGTGGTTTAACAATTGGTACAAGTTTGAATGATTTAATGCGATATATATGGGTTTGGTTGATGTCCAGGGGGCCTCGTGGGTGTTTCGGATACTCAACGGAGCAATTCCGGACTCAAAAAGATTGCAGAAGTTCAGCTGTTGGGTTGCAGACCATTTCTTCTATGCGATCGCATGGATTTGTCTGTGATCGCGTAGTGCTGTCCGTGGAGGTCCTCTATTCCTTCTACGCGATCGCATCTTCTTGTTCATGATCGCATAAGTTGGCTTCTTTCCCTTCTGCAATTGCAATTAGTTCAATGCGTTCGCATTGAGTAAACATAGTCCGGAGTCTCAGGGTTCCCTTCCTTCTATGCGATCGCATGAAGCCTTATGCGATCACATAGCTCTGTGTTTTTCTTCTCCGCGATCGCACGCAACAGGCTGCGTTCGTATAGCACATTTCTCCAGCTTTCCAGATTCCTTCACGCGATCGCATTCTCATTCACGCAATCGCATAGAGTAAAACATTCGGGCAGTTATAAATATTTCAAAACGAACCATTCTTCCATTTTTACAAAAACTCAAGCTAGGGAGCTCGGTTTTGGGATTTGTTTCGAAGGGTTTTTAAAGGCAACGATTGGGTAAAGATTCTTTACTCTCTTATGATTATTGCCCACTAATCTAAACTCAAATTCAAGCTTTAATTTCGGATTTAGCATGGAAATTGGGGTTAAGTTCTTATACCTAACTTTGATGATTTAAAGGGGAATTTGACCTCTGATTTGGGAGATTTTTATATGGTTAGACTCGTGAGAGTACGAGGGTTTTGAAATTATAAAACTTATTTGATTCCGAGGTGTTGTCCTGAGGGGCATTTTGGTTATTTTACCTATTTTCACGTCGTAGCTTTAATTTTAACAGTGTAATTAGTTACTTTCGATGTTATTTACGTTATGTAATTGGTTTGAATAGATTTGGGCCACTCGGAGTAGGATACTCGTGGCAAGGGCATTGTTTCTTAGCGGTTTTGTACCAATTCGAGGTAAGTGGCTTGTCTAACCTTGTGTGGGGGATCTCTCCCCTTAGGATATCTTTGTCATTGTTTAAAAGCCTGGTGCGCAGGGTGACGGCCGTGTACTTGTGCTAGTTGTTGGAAATTCACCTTACTTGGCTTATTTAGACTGTATTCTTACTCCACATTTAACTGTTCAAAATGAATCTTCGCTTGTTTGATTTAGGGAAAGAATTTTAGTAACTTAATTGCTCTATTTGACTAATTGAAATATCTGTTTTTCCTTGGAAAGTATGCTAGGGACTTATTTACTGTATTTGACTAAATTTTCATATTTGTTTTTCTACCGAAGCATGTTAGATTCTCGACTTTCTTGTTGTTCGCATTTGGCTTCCTTTCCGTTAAATATTAAATTTGTTGTGGTGTATTTTGCTTTTGGGACTGCGGTTTTAATTCCCAGAGATCCTCTGTTATTGGTATAAAGGACTGCAGGTTCAATTCCCGGAGATCCTTGGATATTGATAAAGTGGACAGCGGGTTCAATTCCCGAAGCTCCACGTGGCGATGGACAACGGGTTCAATTCCTAGAGATCCTCAGATATTTATAAAGTGGATTGCGGGTTCAATTCCCGAAGCTCCACGTGGCGATGGATTGCGGGGTCAATTCTCGGAGATCCTCAGATATTGATAAAGTGGACTGCGGGTTCAATTCCCGGAGCTCCACGTGGCGATGGACTGCGGGTTCAATTCCCGGAAATCCTCAGATATTTATAAAGTGGACTGCGGGTTCAATTGTCGGAGCTCCACGTGGCGATGGACTGCTGATTCAATTTCCGTAGATCCTCGAATATTGATAATGTGCGCTGCGGGTTCAATTCTCGGTGCTCCACGTGGAGATGGACTGGAGGTTCAATTCCCAGAGATTCTCGGATATTGATAAAGTGGATTGCGGGGTCAGTTCCTGGAGCTCCACGTGGCGATGAACTGCGAGTTCAATTCTCGGAGCTCCATGTAGAGATTCTTACTGTTGAGTGATTTTCTTTGTGTTTGTAGTTTGTACTTGTAGCCGTTCTGTTTTAATTACTGTCTTGTTTGATATTCGCGATTTACTTATGTATCTACTATTTATTTATTCTTACACTATTTCTTATGTTCTTCTCAGTAGGGCCTCGACCTTCCTCGTCACTACTCCATCGAGGTTAGGCTTGGCACTTACTGAGTACCGCTGTGGTGTACTCATGCTACTATTCTGCACACTTTCGTTGTGCATGTCCAGGTACTTCTGATCAGACCCGCTATTAGAGTTTTCAGAACTACATTTGGAGGCCTGAGGTATCATCTGCCTCGTCCGCAGAGCCGAGGAGCCTCCCTTTATTCTGCCTTTAGTTAGTAGTTTTACCCATGTATTTCCCTCATTGTGTATTTTGTGTACCTAAGGTGCTAATTATCGTTTATTTACCACTTTGATATTACTTGAACTGTATTAAGATGTCTCCCTATGCCTCCCTTTTGAGTCTTCTAAACATGGTGCACACGTTCGCGTCGCCCACTTTTTCTGCTAGAAGTTATACCAAATAGAATGAGGTTGTGCCAGCAACAAGGTCGGAGAGACTTTCGTGCTCCTGGTATGTTTCCTCCTCTTCGGCTCGAGTTGTTCGCTCGGGTAAGCAAAGTCTAGAACACAACCCAAGGCTTAAACTTAGAATAACATAACCTCATGCTGGTGTGATGAACCAAAAAGTCATCACTTGTTTTAGAAACAAATCCAGTATTTTGAGGCCTAAAACCCTCCTTTTTACCTCCCCTTGATTTGTGTGCACAGTCCAGGCGCGTAGCTAGAAAGCCATTATGTGAAAATCTGTGAAAATTGATGAATTTTGCCTTTAAAATGAGTTTAAGTTGACTTCGGTGAATATTTTGGTTAAACGGACCTGGACCCTTGATTTGACGGTCCTACAAGGTTCGTAAGAAAATATGGGACTTATGCGTATGCAAAAATTAAATTCCAAGGTCCCGAGCCCGAGAAATTAATTTTTAAAAGAAATTATTTTACTAAATTAATTATGAAATAAAGAAAAGAATATATGTTTGAAACTATTGGTATCGGGCTCGTATTTTTGTTCAGCAGCCCGGTACATGTCTTATATATGATTTGAGTTAAGTCCGTGAAATTTGGTAAGAAATAGACTTGAAATGATGTGAGTCGGACCGTATTTGAGAAAATTGGAAAATTTGAAGTTCTTAAGAAATCTCATGATTTTGATGCTATATTCATAGTTGTTGATGTTATTTTGGTGATTTGAATGCGAGCGAGTTCATATGATATTTTTAGGTTGGTGTGCATATTTGGCTTGGAGCCCCGACGGCTCGGATGAGTTTTGGATAGAATGGGTGGATTTTGGACCTGGGAAAATTGCAGGTTTGTTGTTTACTTGGAAATGTTCGGGAGAAGCTCTGGGCGCACGTTAAGATGGAACAGTGCGCTTGAATGCGCACGTTAGCACGCTGCTAATTCCGTCGATAATGGCGCGTCGCCGGCGGCAAATCGTACCTACTCCTCCACAGATCGTCACGCCAGAGCAAGGAACTGCGAAGGAACTTGAACCCTTGACATTTGGAAGCTTTTTGCCTGAAAAATTTCAGTCGAAATCACCTGTGCATGCAGTGGAAAATGCAAACTCTAAGGTTCAATCGAAGGAGATAGTGGAAGATTGTGAGAATCAAGCTATAAGGAAACTTCAATTTTCAGATGTTGCTGTTGATGACCAACCTCAACCTCAAGCTCAACCTACTATGGCTGAAATAGTAAGAGGTAAGCATAATATGGGGAAGGTTTTAACATTTCTCCCTCCCACTGATAAGGATGGGAGGAAAATTGTTAAAATTGATATGGAAGAACTGAAACCTCAAGCAGAGTACTGGAGCAATTCACTCATAGGTTATATTATCGGTGATAATCCAAATGAGAAGGCAATGGAAAATTTTGTAGTGCATGTTTGGAATTTTGTCACTAAGCCACAAATCTTAATGCACAGAGATGGATATTGTATTTTTAGGTTTAAATCTGCAGAGGATATGAACCAGGTGATGCAATTTGGTCCTTATTCTTTCAGAAATGAACTGATGATACTTAAGCCTTGGGATGTTGATTTTTCAATGCAGAATGGTATCCTTAGCACAATCCCTATATGGGTGAGATTCCCTGGGCTACCTCTTGGCTACTGGTCCCCTGAGATTCTCAGCAAACTAGCCAGTACTATTGGTAGACCTCTATTCACTGATAAAGTAACAGCTCAATTTGAGAGGATATCATTTGCAAGAGTGTTGGTGGAAGTTGATGCAGCTTTTCCTCTCCCTGAGGAAATTGAGTTAGAGACCCCATTTGGTGTGAAAATACAGGATGTTGAATATGATTGGAAACCTGAATTTTGCAATCATTGTTTGAAGTTTGGGCATAATGCTATGGATTGCTGGTACAATAGTCATACAGATGGAAATCATGAGCAGGAAGTAAAAGCAAACCTGGAGAGGAACAAGGGGAGGACAAAGAAGCAAAGGCAAAAATGGATCCCTAAAGGTAACATTGCAGCAAATCCCACTGTTGACAATGCTGAAGGCAATGTAACAGTTCCTAATCTTCCAATTAGTCAGTTACCATTGGCTGAAGGCAATGTAACAGTAAATCCTAATCTTCCAATGAAATCACCATTGGCTGAAGTAGGAAATACTGTCAATGCAGGACATCATAGAGACATATCAAGGGTCTCCATTGGTACTGACATGGCTGCTAGTGTAGAATCTTTGGATACACATGGAAGACCTGAGATTGTAGCTGCTGTGAACATATTGCAGGAGGTAACTGGTGAGATTGTGCAAGTAATGATAGATGATGGGAGAAGGGGAAAAGTGCAGGATCCTGGACCTTCCTTAGGGAAGTCTAGTTTCTCATGATTGTGGTCACCTGGAATATTAGAGGGCTTAATAAAGCCCATAAGCAGAAAGAATTAAAAAACTTTCTGTTGAAGAATAAGGTGGATGTACTAGGATGCATTGAAACCAGGGTAAAGGAACCTAGAGCACTTACTATAATAAATAAGATTGCTAAAGGATGGAAGTATCATTACAACTATCCTATGGCAACTAATGGCAGGATTTGGCTACTTTGGAAGGCACATATACAGCTTCATATTTTGGGAACCACAGAGCAGCTTATTCATTGTAGTGTTGAGGATCCAGCTTCAGCAGTTAAGTATCAATTGAGTATCATTTATGCATATAATACAATAGCACTAAGGAAGCAGCTTTGGAATGATATAAGGGGACTTCCTATTTCTGGGCAGGAAGCATGGCTACTTAGTGGAGATTTCAATGCTGTCCTATCAGCTGAGGACAGGATTGGCTCACCTGTAACAGATGCAGAGGTAAAGGACTTCAAGGAGCTGATTTATGATCTCAATCTTACTCCCATCAGGTCAAAAGGCTGGAGGTATTCTTGGACAAACAAACAGGTCTATAGTAAGATAGACTGGGCAATTGGGAATCTTCAATGGTTACAACAATACAGCCATGTAGAAGCTGACTTCTTAAAGCATTCTATCTCTGATCATACTCCTATTTTCTTAAAATTTGGAAGGCAAAGACTGATTCATCCCAAACCTTTCAGACTCTACCACAATGTTATGGAGGATCCTAACAGGTATGGAATCAAGGAGGACAAGGATCATCACTGCAATTAATTTGGCAAAAACTCAAAAGTATGAAGCAACAGTTGAAGGGCTTAAATGGACATATGGCTTCTTATTAGCAAAAACTAACTTGTGCTAGGGAACAACTAGACATTATCCAGAGTCAGATTATGAGGGACCCTGCTTCAACTCACTTGTACAAAGCAGAAAAGGAAGCTCTCCTTAGCATAGAAAAGTGGAGTAATGTTGAGGAACAGATCCTGAGACAAAAATCAAAGGCAACCTGGATAGCTTGTGGTGATTCAAATACAAAGTACTTCCATGCACAATGGAAGATAAGGTCCAGTCAAAGCAACATCACTTCTATATATACAGAAACAAGTATAAAACTTACTGATCCTTTGGCTATTGAGCAAGAATTTATTGAAGTATTCCAGTCCTTTATGGGGAATAGTCCTAGTGAGCTTCCTTGTTTAAACTCTACTGTTGTAAAAGAAGGAGTTTGTCTCAACCTTGAACAACAGAAGATCCTTATTAGAGAAGTGACTATGGAGGAAATTAATGATGCTGTGAAGGAAATGCCAAGTGATAAGGCTCCAGGGGTTGATGGCTTCCATGTGGAGTTTTTCACCAAGAACTGGGAAATTGTCAAAGTGGATGTCTTTGCTGCTGTTAAGGAGTTCTTTGCTACTTGTCACATGCCACACATGATAAATACCACTGCCATTGCACTTGTCCCAAAGGTGAAAACTCCTCAAACTGTAAAGGATTTCAGACCTATTGCTTGCTGCACCACCTTATACAAGATTATCTCTAAAGTTCTAACTAGAAGAATTAAAGCTGTAATTGATCATATCATTGGGAAGGGACAGTCAGCATTCATAGAAGGAAGAAGTATTCTTGATAATATTCTACTCAGTCAAGAATTGTTTAAAGGGTATGGAAGGAAAGGTATATCACCTAGGTGTGTACTTAAGGTTGACTTGAGGAAGGCATATGATACAATTGAATGGAGATTTCTCAGGCAGATGTTGGTTGACCTTGGATTTCCTGCAAAGTTTGTGGAATGGATAATGGCTTGTGTTTCATCAGTCACATATTCTTTAGTGATTAATGGGGGCCTCACTAAACCATTTTCAGCCAAAAGAGGTGTTAGGCAAGGAGATCCTATGTCTCCTTACCTATTTGTTATTGCTATGGAATATCTCAACAGGAACCTCATCCTACTTCACAAAAATGGTGACTTTAATTTTCACCCTAGATGCAGGAAACTCAACTGTTCCCACATCTGTTTTGCAGATGATTTATTACTATTTTGCAGGGCTGATCTTACTTCTATTCAGCTTCTTCAAGATGCATTCTCATCCTTTTCTGTGGCTTCTGGACTCTCAGCTAATAAAGCTAAGAGTGCCATATATTTTGCTGGTATATCTCTTGCTGAAAAGGAAGCTATTCTTGAAGACTTGGGATTCAATGAAGGGCATCTCCCTTTCAAATATCTGGGCATCCCATTACACTCAAAGAAGCTGAACATTCATCAATACTTGCCTCTGATTGAAAAAATCACTGAAAAAATCACCTGTTGGTCTGCAAAATTTCTGTCCTATGCTGGTAGAAGTCAACTTATAAAATCAGTGCTGTTTGGAGTTCAAACTTATTGGTCTCAGATCTTTATATTGCCAAAGAAGGTGGTGAAATCAATTGAAGCCATTTGCAGGTCCTTCTTATGGACAGGTAATGGAATAGTGTCCAAGAGATCACTTATAGCTTGGGACAAAGTTTGTCGACCTGTTACTGCTGGAGGATTAAACATCATTGACATCCAGACCTGGAATAAAGCAGCTGTATCTAAATTGCTGTGGGACCTTGCAAGGAAGAAGGACAGTCTTTGGATTAAATGGATCCATTTTTACTATATAAAAAATGGGGACATTGAAACAATGACAAGTCCTAAGAATGCTTCTTGGATGTCTAGGAAGATCATTGATTGCAGATCTCATATAATGAACACTCACAGCCTACAAGGTGATCTCATATCTAGGTTGCAGCAGGTATGTAAGGCAGGAAAATTTCAAATTCATGTTCTCTACCTTTCTCTGTTACCAATATTTCCTAAGATGGATTGGAGGAACTTGATGGCAACTCCCAATGTTTTGCCTCGACACTTGTTCACTATATGGATGGCTGCACATGGTAGACTACCAACTGTTGATAGACTCCTCAAATGTGGGATTCTAGTGGATGCAGCATGTGTGTTTTGTAACCATCACAGTGAAGATTTTGAACATCTGTTTTTTAATTGCTCAGTCACTAACAGAATTTGGTGCAAGATTTGTCATTGGCTGGGATATCATAGAAGACCTGCCTGTTGGGAAGCTGAATTAACTTGGATATGTAGCAATGCAAGGAGTAAACAGTTCAAAAAAGCTGTGGTAGCTACTGCATTTGTTATGACTGTTTCATTGATTTGGAGAGGGAGGAATGCATTACGTTTTCAGAAACAGCCTTTTGATGAACACAAATTGTGCAGAGAAATTGCTATCCTCATTCATGCACGAGGTAGGAGATGCAAGACTTGGTTTAAAGGATTACGACAACTCAATTACTATCCTTAGTTATTGTCAGTTTATAGGTGATTTGTAATAATTTAGCTTGATAGCAGTGAGAATTGTATAGCATGATTAAAGGATTAGGATGTGATAGTTAGTCTATACTATCACAAAAGAACACTCTATTGTATAATTGTTGATATTAATAGAAAAAAAAAAATTGCAGGTTTCAACAGTTCTAATGCAGACTTGCATGCGAAGCCTGGCTCGCAAATGCAAGTTCACAAATGCGAAACAACCTAGGCCACCTCTTCCTCGCAAACGCGAGTTTTCCATCGCAAACGCAATGTTTCCCTTTTTTGGCCAGTCATCACAATTGTGAGTGGATGTTCGCAAAAGAGACTTCGCAAATACAGAGGTCGCTTCGCAAATGGTGATGTTAGCAGACTCTGGATTCGCAATTGCAAAACCTAGTCGTAATTGTGATACCTGCAACCTGTAAGTTCATAACTTAGACGCATTTTCAACCATTTTTGACATCTTCTCAAAACATAAACTCTCTTCACATCTTCTCAAAACATAAACTCTCTAGGGTGATTTTTCAAAGGCAACTTCTCTTCCTAATCGATTGTAAGCGATTTCTAACTAGTTTTATTTAATCTTTAACACCTTTTCACATGATTTAAACTCAAAATCAATGATTTTCATGGGGGGAATTGGGTGTTTTGGGTAGAGCCTAGGTTTTTCAAATTTTGTGGATTTAGACCTCAATTTGAGGTCCGAACTCATAAAGCATTATATATTTGGGTTCGTGGGGAAATAGATAATCGGGTTTTGGTTCGAACCTCGGGTTTTGACCATGTGGGCCTAGGGTGATTTTTGACTTTTTGGGAAAAACATTAGAAAACCTATTTATTGGAATTAATTCATTAGAAATTATTGATGTAATCAAGTAACGTATGGCTAGATATGAGTGAATTGGTAGTGGAATATAGAGGTAAAGCGATAATTGAGACTTGAATTGTGTTCGTGGCATCGAGGTAAGTGTTTGGTCTAACTTTAGCTTGAGGGATTACGAGCTCCGTCCTATTTGCTATGTGTTACTTGTTGAGTACGATGTATAGGCATGGTGACAAGTATCTATACGTTGGTATCAAGCATGACCGTAAGTCGTAAAGTGAAATTGTTGTGTTCTTAATAAATACTACGAATGCCTAAGTGGTGGATTCTCTGTGTTGAGCAAGGATTATGATTATTCTTGTGGAAATTACTTATGATTGAGTATTGGTGCTAGTTGAGGAAGTTAGATGTTGGAACGAGTTTGGTTATAGCCGATTTTCCTTGCCGGGACGTATTTACTTATACTGTCAATTTCTTTGCCGAGATAGTGAGGTTTTATTGAGCCCTTGTCAGGACTCCCTTTGTGATTTCATTGTGAACTGTATTTGTAAAATGGGTTGCACGCCACAGCAATATAATGTTTGGATCGGGTTGTATGCCGCAACAATAATATAATTGGATCGGGCTACACGCCGCAACAGTGATAAATGATATGGATCGGGTTGCACACCGCAAAAGTGTTTTTATGATTTGGATCAGGTTGCTTGCTACAATAGTGATAAATGATATGGATCAGGGTTTGCATGCTACAACCGTGTTTTTATGATTTGGATCGGGTTGTGCGCCTTAACGATAGATAGTAAAAGTGCTTGTTGGTTGGTTACGAGTTCCTTATTCTTTTGCAGTGAACGTTAAATTGTTCTTTATGTTTTACCTCTTAAATTTTGGTTGGTAAATGATATTTTCTCCACAGTATGTCCCTCTCTATCCTTACTTAGTTATTTCTGTTTTATATTTTGCTATACATAATATAACTACACAGTGTTATTTGGTAGTCTAGTCCTAGCCTCGTCATTATTTTGCCAAGGTTAGGCTGGACATTTACCAGCACATGGGATCAGTTGTGCTGATAATACACTCTGCACCGTGTGCAGATCCCGGAGCAGTAGCTTTTGGGCCTTAGCTTGGGATGCTGCTTCAGTCCATACAGAGATCCAAGGTAGTCCTATAGGCATCCGCAGGCCCTGGCGTCTCCCTCTATCCTTTCATCCTATTTCATTTACTTATTTCAGAAACAATGTATCATTTATCTTTTGGACCTTTTTTGTAGTAATTTCATATTGTCTGTGTAGTTGTGACACCATTTGTGGGTAGTAGTTGTTCAAACAATTGTATTGGATATATTCACATAGCTTTACTATTTCTCTTCCACTTGTTATAAATTCCATTGTTTATAAGTTATTGATTCATACTTGTTAAAGGATTAAAATAGAAAAAGGGCAATTTGTTCAAACAGTAGGCTTGCCTAGCTTTCATTAGAAGGCGCCATCACGAATCCTGAGGGTGGGAAATCCAGGTCGTGACAAGTTGATATCGGAGCTTTAGGTTACATAGGTCTCACAATTCACAGACAAGCTTAGTAGAGTTTGAGGGATCCGTACAGAGACGTCTGTATTTATTCCCAGAGGCTACGGAGTTAGGAAAACTTCACTTCTACTCTTTCCTATCGTGTGGTTTGGTTTTTCAATGCTGATTGAATTTATACTATGTTATTTTACAGATAACGAGAACATGTGCTTCCTCATTCGCTGATCAGCAGCCCGAGCCCCCAGCAGCATCTCCCACGAGGGGCAGAGGGGAAGGCCGAGGTCATGCTAGAGACCGAGGTAGGGGCAGAGCTCAACCTAGAGTAGCAGCACCAATGGCAGAGCCTCAGGTTAACGTTGATGATGAGTTTCTGGCCTAGATTGTTTCACTGGGCCCAACTCAAGTCCCAGAGGGGTTTATTTCTACCCCAGTACTCCATGATGCTCTAGTCCGACTACTGGGCCTTAGGAGAGTGTTACCCAGGCAAGCTTTTTCTTGTAGCACCATCTGTTTCTCAGGCTAGAGGAGGAGCCCAGACTCCTACTACTCGCACTCCAGAGTAGATGGCTCCCCAGTTTCAGACTCCAGCATCTCAACCAGTTGAGAGCAGTTCAGCCGGGTATGGTAGCTCAGACCGGTGATGGAGCAGCTATGTCTTTCTATGCCTTGTGGAGATTGAACAGGGTCACCAAGCTCTTCACTACTACTTTCAGTGGTGTATTATTTGAGGATCCCCAAGATTATCTAGACAGCTATCATGAGGTTCTCAAAAACATGGGGATAGTGGAGACCAATGGGGTTGACTTTGCTACTTTCCACTTGTCTGGATCCGCCAAGACTTGGTGGAGAGATTATTGTTTGGCTAGACCAGTTGGATCACTAGCTTTGACTTGGGAGCAGTTTACTCAGCTATTTCTGGAGAAGTTTCTCCCTATTGCTCGGAGAGAGAACTATCAGAGGTAGTTTGTGCGTCTCTAGAAAGGTTTTATGACTGTTACTCAGTATGAGACCAGATTCATCGACTTGGCCCCTAAGCTCTTATCATACTTCCCACTGAGAGAGAGAGAGGGGGTAAGGAGGTTCATTGAGGGACTTATTTGGTCGATTCGACTTCAGATGGCTAAGGACACAGGGCATGAAATTTCTTTTCAGGAGGCGGCCAATGTGGCCAGGAGAGTAGAGATGGTTATGTTGCAAGAAGGTGGTCAGGGGTCTTCCAAGAGGCCTCGTCATTCAGGCAGATTCAGTACAACCTCGTCTGGAGGCAGGGATTCGTATGGTAGAGGCCACCCTCCTAAGCCTTTTCAGTTAGCATTTCAGGTTTCTCACAGTGCTTCAGGTGATCGTGGATCTTATATGCAGTATTATAATCTGTAGCCCTACAGTGCACCACCAGCTCCTATAGTTGCACCACCTCTCCAGAGTTTTTGGGGCGATCATTCTGGTCGCCAGGGTCAGTCTTAATTTCCTTAGCCGCAACACTTAGGTGGATGCTTTGAGTGTGATAAGAATAGTCATATCCAGAGGGCTTGTCTACGATTAGTAGGTACTCAGTCGCAGCAGGGTTCTCGTGCTATGGTTCTGGCACTAGGTGTTCCACCACCTGCTCCACCAGCTAGAGGTGGGATAGAGGTGCTAGAGGTGGAGGTAGAGGTATTAGAGGTGGAGGTCAGACATCTAGAGGTAAAGGCCAGCCAGAAGCAGGCCATCCCCGAGATATAGTTCAGGGTGGTAGGGCCTAGCCCCGATGTTATACTCTTCCAGCCATGCCTGAGGCTGAGGCTTCCGATGCAGTTATCACAGGTACATTTCTGGGTTGTAGTAGAGATGCTTCAGTTTTATTTGATCCAGGGTCTAAATACTCCTATGTATCATCTTATTTTGCACTGTGTCTAGTCATGCCTAGTGATTCTTTGAGTGCTCCTATTTATATGTCTACACCGGTGGTAATTCTATTATAGTTGATTGTGTTCATCGCTCTTGTGAAGTTGTGATTGGGGGTTTTGAGACCCGAGTAGACTTATTACTATTGGACATGGTGGATTTCGATGTCATATTTAAGATGGACTGGTTATCATCTTACCATGCTATCTTGCACTATCATGCCAAGACTATGATCCTAGCCTTGTTGGGTTAACCTTATTTAGAGTGGAGAGGTACTCCTGGTCATCCTACCCGTAGTGTTATCTCTTATGTGAAGGCTTGACGTATGGTCGCGAAGGGGTGTTTGTCCTATTTGACCTATGTTCTTGATTCTAGTGCAGAGGTTCCTTCTATTGATTCAATGGATGTTTTTCGTGAGTTCCTTGACGTATTTCCTTCAGACCTTTTCGGGTATGCCACCCGATAGGGATATTGATTTTTGCATTGATTTGGCTCCGGGGCATTTAACCTATTTCTATTCTGCTGTATCTTATGGCCCCGTATAAGTTGAAAGAATTGAAGGAGTAGTTGCAAGACTTGCTTGAGAAAGGCTTCATTAGACCTAGTTTCTCGCCTTGGGGTGTGCCGGTGTTGTTTGTTAAGAAGAATGATGGATCGATGCGAATGTGTATAGATTAACGGCAGTTGAACAATGTTACAATCAAGAATAATTATCCACTACCGAGTATTAGTGATTTGTTTGATTAGCTAAAGGGTGCCAAAATATTTTCGAAGATAGACTTGAGATTTGGCTACCATCAGATGAGGATTAGGGCATCTGCGGTCGTTAAGATAGCTTTCTGCACTCGGTACATGCATTATAAGTTATTGGTGATGTCATTCTGGTTGAAAAATGCCCCAGCAGCCTTTATAGATTTGATGAACCGAGTGTTCAGGCCTTACTTGGATTTGTTCGTGATTGTCTTCATTGATTATATTTTGATTTATTTCCACAGCCGGGAGGAGCATGAGCAGCATCTGAGAGTGGTTCTTCAGACTCTAAGAAATAGTCAGTTATATGCTAAGTTCTCAAAGTGTAAGTCCTGGTTGAGTTTAGTCACATTTTTAGATCATATTGTATCAGCAGAGGGTATTCAAGTTGATCCGAAGAAGATAGAGGTAGTCGAGAACTGGCCTAGACCCGCATCAGCTATAGAGATCCAAAGTTTCTTTGGATTGGCAAGCTATTATCGTCGGCCTGTGGAGGGGTTTTCATCTATTATAGCTCCAAAGACCTGATTGACCCAGAAAGGTGCCTAGTTCAGATGGTGAAACGAGTGTAAGGTGAGCTTTTAGAAGCTCAAGACAGCTTTGACTATGGCATCAGTGTTGGTTTTGCCCACAGGTTCAAGACCATATACGATTTATTATGATGCATCTTGTGTTAGACTTGGTGAATGTTGATGAAAGATGTCAAGGTCATTGCCTAAGCTTTGCGGTAGCTGAAGATTCCTGAGAAGAACTATCTAGTTCATGATTTGGAGTTGGGAGCCATTGTTCACGCATTGAAGATTTGGACGCATTATCTGTATGGTGTGACATGTGAGGTGTTCACATATCACAAGAGTCTACAAAACTTATTCAAGTAGAAGGAGCTAAACTTGTGGTAGAGAAGGTGGTTGGAGATGTTGAAAGACTATGATATCACCATCTTATATAATTCGGGAAAGGCCAATGTGGTGGCCGATGCTTTGAGTAAGAAGTCGGCCAGTATGGATAGTATTTTTTATATTCCGATCGATCAGAGGCTGCTTGCGCTGGATGTTCAGGATTTGGCCAATCAGTTTGTGAGGTTGGATGTTTCTAAGCCAAGCAATATGTTAGCCTGCACAGTCGCTCGTTTTTCTTTATTAGAGCGTATCTGAGATCGGCAGTATGATGATCCTCATTTGTTTGTCCTTAGGGACACGGTGCAACACGGAGGTGGCAAGCAGGTTACCTTGGGAGATGATGGAGTTCTGAGATTGCAGGGTCAAATTTATGTGCCTAATGTGGACGGGCTTCACGAGTTGATTTTAGAGGAGGCCCATAGTTCCCGGTACTCTATTCACCCGCACGCTGCTAAGATGTATCAAGATTTTTGGCAGCATTATCGGTGGGCGAGATTGAAGAAGGACATTGTTGCATATGTGGCTCAGTATTGGAATTGTCAGCAGGTTAAGTACAAGCATTAAAGGCCTGGTGGTTTGTTCCAGAAGATTGATATTCCTGAGTGGAAGTGGGAGCGTATCACTATGAACTTTGTTGTTGGACTCCCATAGACTCAAGAAGTTTGATGCAATGTGGGTTATTGTTTATACGCTGACAAAGTCAACAGATTTCATTCTTATAGTGATCGTTTATTCCTCTGGGAGGTTAGCTGAGATCTATATCGGGGAGATCTTTCATCTTCATGGTGTGCCCGTGTCAATCATTTCGGATCGAGGTACGCAGTTTACCTTACATTTCTGGAGATAGTTTAGCGAGAGTTGGGCACACGGATTGAGTTGAGCACATCATTTCATCCTCAGACGAACGGGGAGTTCGAGCAGACTATTTAGATTTTGGAGGATATGCTCCGAGCTTGTGTCATTGACTTTGGAGGATCGTGCGATCAGTTTTTGCCTTTAGTATAGTATTCCTACAAAAATAGCTACCCGTCGAGTATTCAGGTGGCTCTTTATGAAGCGTTGTATGGTAGGCGGTGTCGGTCTTCGGTTAAAGGTTTGAGCCAGGAGAGGCTCAGTTGTTGGGTACAGAGCTTGTACAGGATGCCTTGGACAAGGTCAGGATTATTCAGGATAGGCATTGTGTAGCTCAGTCCAGGCAAAAGAATTATACCGATCGTAAGGTTCGTGATATGGTTTTCTTGGTCGATGAGCGGGTATTGCTTCGAGTGTCGCCTATGAAGGGCGTGATGAGATTTGGAAAGTAGGGCAAGAATAGACCTAGGTTCATTGGCCCATTTGAGATTCTTGATCGAGTGGGAGAGGTGGCTTACATACTTGTGTTGCCGTTGAGCTTATCAGTCGTGCATCTAGTATTTCATGTCCATGCTTTGGAAGTAACACAGTGATCCATCCCACGTGTTAGATTTCAGCATTGTCCAGTTGGAAAAGGACTTGTCCTGTGAGGAGGAGCTGGTAGCTATTCTAGACCGGCAAGTTTGTCAGTTGAGATCAAAGAGTTTTCCTTATGTTCATATTCAGTGGAGGGGTCATCCTGCTGAGGCATCGACCTAGGAGTCAGAGTCCGATATACAGAGCCATTATGCCCATCTTTTCCCTGACTCAGGTACTTCCTTCTTATGTCCGTTCGAGGACGAACGGTTGTTTTAGATGTGGAGGATGTGATGAACCAAAAAGTCATCACTTATTTTAGCAACAAATCCATTGTTTCGAGCCCTAAAAACCCTCATTTTTACCTAACCTCAATTTGCGTGTGCAGTCTAGGCGCGTAGCCGGAAATCCATTATGTTTTAAAATGAGTTAAAGTTGACTTTGGTCAACATTTGGGATAAACAGACCCGGACCTATAATTTGACGGTCCTGGAGGGTCCATAGGAAAATATGGGACTTGGTTGTATGCCCGTAATTGAATTCCGAGGTCCCATACCCGAGAAATAATTTTTTGAAAGAAATTGTTTTACAGAAAAAATTATGAAATAAAGAAAAGAATTTATGTTTGAAACTGTTGGTATCAAGCCCGTATTTTGATTCCAAAGTCCCGTACAGGTTTTATATATGATTTGAGTTGAGTCTATGAAATTTGGTAAGAAACGAACTTAAAATGACGTGAGTCGGACCATACTTTAGAAAATTGGAAAATTTGAAGTTCTTAATAAATTTCATGATTTTGATGCTAAATTCATAGTTGTTGATGTTATTTTGGTGATTTGACTACACGAGAGAGTCCGTATGATATTTTTAGGTTAGTTTGGAGCCCCGAGGGCTCGGGTGAGTTTTGGATAGGCCACGTGATGGATTTTGGACTTAGAAAAATTCCAGGTTTCAGTTGTCCTATTGTAGGCCTACAGTCTTCACATTTGTGAAGCCTTGCTCGCAAATGTGAGTTCACAAATGCAAAGGCTGAGTCACATATGCGAAACATCCCAGGCCAGCACTGCCTCACAAACGTGAGTTTTCCATCACAAATGCGATGTTCCCCATTTTTGGCCAGTCATCACAAATGCGACAGGATGTTTGCAAATGTGAAGGTCACTTTGCAAATGCGATGTTAGCAGAGTCTGGGGTCAGAATTGCGATCCCTGGTCGGAATTTGCGATACCTGCAACTTGTATTTTCATAACTTAGACGCATTTTCAATTATTTTTCACAACTTTTCAAAGCATAAACTCTCTAGAGCGATTTTTCAAAGGCAGCTTCTCTTCCTAATATATTGTAAGTGATTTCTAACTAGTTTTCTTTAACCTTTAACATCTTTTCACATGATTTCAACTCAAAATCAATGATTTTCATGGGAGAAATTAGGTGTTTTGGGTAGAACCTGGGTTTTTCAAATTTTGGGGATTTGGACCTCGATTTGAAGTCCGAATTCAAAATAAGTTAATTATTTGGATTCATGGGTGAATAGATTGTTCGAACCTCAAGTTTTGACAATGTGGGCCCGGTGGCGATATTAGACTTTTTGGGGAAAGCTTTAGCAAACCTATTTTCATGCATTGGAATTGATTCACTTAGCAATTATTGATGTAATTATGTAACTTGTGGCTAGATATGAGCGAATTGGGGGTGGAATCAAGAGGTAAAGCGATAATTGAGACTTGAATTGGTTTCGTGGCATCAAGGTAAGTGTTTTGTCTAACCATAGATTGAGGGACTAGAAGTTGTGTCCTATTTGCTACGTGTTACTTGTTACGTACGACGTATATGCATGGTGACATGTATCTATATGTTGGTAAAAGCATGACTTCGAGTCGTAAAGTGAAATTATTGTGTTGTTAATAAATACTACGAATGCCTAAGTGGTTGATTCTCTATGTTGTGTAAGGATTATGATTATTCTCATGGAAATTACTTATGATTGAGTATTGGTGCTAGTTGAAAAAGTTAGATGTTGGAACAAGTTTGGTTATAGCTAATTTTCTTTTGCCGGGACGTATTTACTTAAACTGACGATTCCCTTGCCGTGATAGGATTATTTCTTTATTGAGCCCTTGTCGGGACTCCCTTCGTGATTTGGTGTTGAACTGTATATGTGGAACGGGTTGCACACCGTAATAATATTATGTTTTGATTGGGTTGCACGCCGCAACAATAATATAATTAGATCGGGCTGCACGTTGCAATAGTGATAAATGATATGGATCAGGTTGTACTCCGCAATAGTGTTTTTATGATTTGGATCAAGTTTCACGCTGCAATAGTGATGAATGATATGGATCAGGTTACACGCCACAATAGTGTTTTTATGATTCATATCAGGTTGTGCACCGCAACAATAGATAGTAAGAGTATTTATTTATTGGTTACGTGTTCCTTATTCTATTGCAGTGAACGTTAAATTATTCTTTATGTTTTACCTCTTAAATTTCGGTTGGTGAACGATATCTCCCTTCATCCTGTTTCATTTACTTATTTCAAAAACAGTGTACCATTTATCTTTTGGACCTTGTTTGTAGTAATCTTAGACTGTCTGTATAGCTGATATACCAATTCTGGATAGTAGTTGCTCAAACAGTTGTATTGGATATATTGACATAGCTTTACTGTTTCTCTTTCGCTTGCCATAAATTTCGCTGTTTATAATTTATTGCTTCATACATATTAAAGGATTAAAATGGGAAAAAGTAATTTTTTCAAGTAGTCGGCTTGCCTAGCTTTCATTAGTAGGTGCCATCATGACTCCCAAGGTTGGAAAATTCCAGTCGTGAAGCCGGATCCCTAGTAGGAACGTTTGTTTTTATCACGTGCATTTAACTTTGGGGACTCAACATAGGGGTTGGGTCCGTCAAGGACACGTGTACCCAAAATAACAGACCATTCTAATGCATCTAACGTGCTATGTGAACATTTATTTGTTTGGGCTCGCGCATTGACTGGCTAGAAAAAGAAAATCAAGAGAAAAACCATGAGTGATGTAAGAAGAAAATTAAGCCCGGTTCTAAAAACATCGATATTCAAAAATGTCCCGAAATTCTGCTGAAAATCAGAAAAAAAGAAAAAAGAAAGATCATTTCAAAATGAGCCAAAATTTTCAAGTGCCACATTTACTTGTTCCATCAAAACTGATCGAACTAGGCGGGTCGGCTCCTCACCCGATCTAAGATACGAAGGCAAACCTCATGGGTTCCGGCACCACTTTTTAAAAAAATCCAAAATATTTTCTTTCCTTCTTTAGAAGCATTTCCTTAGAAAATTTTAAAAAAGGATATTGTTAAACTAAAAAAATAGTTTCCGTTTCATTCGGAAAAAATAAATAAAAAGAAAGTTCAAAAAAAAATAATAATCTAAACTACGTATTTTCTTTATTTTGAAGTATTTTTCCAAAATATTCAAAAATTTCAAAAAACAAGAATTAAAAAAATCCTTTTCATTGTTTAAAAGTCTTTCTTTCGTAAATGCATAAAAAGGTGAAAAAGTGAAGTCCAAAAATATTTTTACTTTTCTTTTGAAATACTTTTGTAAATTATAAAATAAAACCAAAAAGAAAAACATATAATTTTAAAATATTTTCTTAAAATCCCCTCTTTCGAAAATTAAGAAGCAACATCCAAAATTCAAACACATTTTCTTTCTTCTTTAGAAAAAGGAAAACAAATTAAAATTCAAAAAAATATTCCTTTCACTTTTGTAATTCCAAAAATTCGAATCAAAAGAATGAAATTTTTAGAAGTCTTAATTTCAAAAAAATAAAAAAAATCAAAATCACAATCAAAAATCCAAAAAAAAAATTCCTTTTTTCTTTTATGACATTTCTTTCGAAAATTTAAAAAAAAAACAAAGAATTCAAAAAAATTGTATTTCTTTTGCCACAACGATTTATGATCTGAGCGTTATGAAAAAAGAGTTAGTTTATTTACTCTATTCTCGATCTTCCGGAACTACGCAAGATCTGAATCATGTAACATCATGAGACGTAGGAAATTCCTATCAGATTAGACCGTAGCTATAAAATAAAATTGAGTGAAAAATAATTTGAAAAAAAGAAGAGAAAGAAAAAAAAATTGAGTGAAAAAGAAAGGAAAAAGCCAAAAAAAAAGAGCCACAAGAAATAAAAAGTGACAAACAAAAAGAGAAAAAGAGAATGCCAAAAATAAAAGAGCTGCAAAAAACTCGATGAAAAAATCAAGAGTGACTAAAGAAAGGTAGAAATGAAGAAAAGAGGTACAGAGTAAAAAGCGTTAGTTAAGGCCGGGATGAAACATTCAACTATTCAAACACATGGTAGAAAGGTTTAACTGTTTTAGTGCATTGCATCCAAACATGTGATATCTTATCCGTTATGCGTCTCAAAACTAATAAGGTTGTTCGGTGTGCAAACTAGCCAAGTTTTGGTGGTTGGTTTTGTTGGTAGAATAGCCTCCCCTCCTTCACAAGATCCAAAGGAAAGTTTCCTATGGCATCTGAAATCCATCTACAAATCATCGATCTTGAGGATAGCCCAGCACGACTATCCTACAACTAGAATCAATAGCGGCTGAAGAGAAAAGGATTTTGCATCTTTGCATATTGGAAATGTGGGACGCCTGGTCTAATGGTAGGGAACCACTAAGTTCAATCCCTGGGTTCCCTGAGTTTATCCCCAGGTCAGGTGAGTTTACACACACCCATGTGCCCAACCCGCTCATTCCATGCCCTCCAATGTCATTCAATGATCATGGCGTGCCTTCTGTGGTTTTCCCCAGGCGCCAGTTTCCAAGGCACCTCCAAAATTGTTCTCTGCAGCACCAGTCTACACCAGAGCACAACCAACTTTACTATGTCCGTATATTGAGCCTCCAATGTTCATATTTCAGGGTCCACGGTTTCAATCAGAAAATACATATGTGACCCCGTACTCTTTCACTCAACCTCCACAATATGATCTCTCGGTGGATCAAGAAAAGGTTGTTTAAAATCCCGAGCGAAACGAAATGGCTTGGAAGATGAAGAGCCTAGAACAAAGCTTGGAAAACATGCAAGGTCTGAGTGGCCAAAAGAGTGTCTCATACTCTGACATCTGTATGTTTCCCCATGTCCACTTACTAGCTGGCTTTAAGATGCTAAAATTTGAAAAGTACGATGGGCATGGAGACCCGGTCGCTAACCTGGAACGATGATGTAACCAGCTAAGGGGTGCTGGTCGAAATAAGGAGCTGCTAATGACCTATTTTGGTGAAAGCCTCACCGGAATAGCTTCTGAATGGTATACAGATCAAGAAGTTACTCATTGGCACGTTCGAGAGGATATGGCCCGAGATTTTGTCCGCCAGTTCTAGTATAATGTGTTCATCACTCCCGACAGAAACATTTTGTCCAATTTGACAAAAAAAAAACGGAAAGCTTCTATGAATATGCTGACAAATGGCGTGAGTAAGATGCCAGGGTAGAGCCTCTAATGGACGAAATTTAAATGGTCATGGTCTTTCTACAGGCCCAAAAGGCAGACTACTTCCATAACATGATGTCCGCTATGGGAAAGCCATTTATGCTATAAAAATTTGGGAGATAGTAAAAAGTGGGCTAAAACGAGTCGAATCTTGAGTCATGTTGCTTTTAAAGTCACATCACAAACTGCTCAGAATGGTT
This sequence comes from Nicotiana benthamiana, assembly GCA_034376525.1. Classification (NCBI taxonomy): domain Eukaryota; kingdom Viridiplantae; phylum Streptophyta; class Magnoliopsida; order Solanales; family Solanaceae; genus Nicotiana; species Nicotiana benthamiana. The sequence goes on along the minus strand of CM067324.1, from coordinate 21,961,432 downwards.
CAGAGGGTTTGATGAACAGAACTAGGGTTGATGAGGGAGCCATGATGGCTTTCAGCTCGGGGGCCCGCAGGCCATTCATCCAATCATATATGCTTCGTGAGGTCACTCAACATTATTATCCCCTTCAAGATGTTGTTTATGTCTTGGCGTCACCTCCTTATGCGGTGATGAACACGCAACCTTACACACGGCCACAATATCATACACAAAATCGAGCTTCACCTTCAGAAGTACCCATCATTACCAAGCTCCATATAATCCTCAACCAAATAATCCCCAATACAATCCTCGCCCAATAGAGCCTTTCAGAAAGAATCAGTTCACCTCTATTGGTTAATCGTATTCAAGCTCGTTCCAAAAGCTAATCAAGCCAGATCTATTGCAGTCAGTGGCCCCGAACCCCGAGTCCCCATAGCACCAATATGATGCTAGATGTTAATACAACTCTAGAGAAGTGGGATATAGTACAGAGGACTATTGGACCCTTAAAAGGGCAGTTGAAGATTTGATTGAAGAGGAAAGAATTGTTTTCCAGGATGAAGAAGCCCATGATGTGATGAACAATTTGTTGCATGTCCACAACATCGAGCCAATAGTCGGAATGATTTGTTAAGATGGGGAATTTTATCCGGCACTAAAGACCTTTACAGCCGTTACCGAGATAGAAGAAAAGCCAAAAATTGGTTACCAAGCATGAAAGTTCCCCGTTAGACGGGAGTCTTAGTAGTCAGTCTTGCTATCCTTTCTGCATTGAAATTATCTCAGTGTGTGATCTTGATGTTTTACTCTATTGTCTTACTTTTCGATGTAAACCCTTCTATCTGTAAAAAATTAAAAAAATGAAAAACAAATCAAAGAAAAATAAAAAAATCTAATGAAATTAATATTTCATTGTATAGGAATGTCTCTTTTCTTAATCTTGTCATTTTTCTTATACCTTTTTTAGTTCTATTAAATATAGATTTCGATAGCATAACATGCTTTCGGACTTCATGCCCAGATCTTAAAACGTTGTCAGAATACGAAAGACTGAATCAAGAATTAGAATTCAATGAAGATAAGATTAAAGAAATAAAACGAAGAGTTTGAACAATTAAGGGAAAATTTGTCCCGGATTGGAAAGGTCCATACATTGCAACTAGAGTACTGCCAAAAGTGTGTGTTGTACTTGGGACACATCGAAAGAAATATCCGTGTAAACTATCAATGCAAATGCAGCCAAAAGGTTCCATGTTTGATCCTCCATATAATATTAATATTCCTTGGTTGGGATGACAAAGGCTTTCATTCTCTCTACCCAAACACCATTAACCCTTTTCTAAACCATTTGAGTCGGTTACTTTCTTTGGTTACACTCTTTGGGACCTGAAAGTGTTACAAACAAACAAAAAATTTTAAAAAAATGAAATGAAAAAGTGATGATGAAAGAAAAAGAGAAGAAAAAGAAAGATACAAAAAATGGGGGTGGGGGGGGGGGGAAGAAAAGACAACGAAAAAAATGAAAAGAAATGAAAAAAAAAGATGAAAAAATGAAAAAGAAAACAAATAAGAAAAACAAAAGAAAGTCAAAAATAAAGTTTCCTGAACTATGTTCGACTTGATTCTGAAAGGATGCGTAGACAACCTCTCTGGGGTTCAGTCACACCAAAATAAAAATCCAAAGTTCCCCAAAAAGTGAAACCGGGGCAGATATTATAATGGTTCGTCGATGATCCTGCCCAAAAGGTTCCAAAGTTATAACTCAATACGAATCCTTTTTACCCAAACCCTGTTCAAGTCCTTCCGATTTATCGATGAAAATGTTCGAAGAGCGAAGAATACAGTTACATGGATCTGATACAGTCAAAATAAGAGAAATAAAATAATAGAGTCTTATTGATGAAAATCCACATGAGCACCATGAGGAGATAGTAAGAAAAGAAATCAAAATGAGAGAGTCTTGTTAGTGAAAACTCGCAAAGAGAACATAAGGAGATGGTGAGAAGATAAATGAGAGAGGTCAGCGCGCGAAAACCAGCCATCACCATCGACAAAGTCCTGGCAAGGTTTCTCGAATCTCGATTTTGAGGCAAAAGTGATGCATTTTTAGAGTTAGGCGGTTTACACAAATTAGGCATCCAGTTCAAAAGGAATCTCATGTTCATTGAAGTCCGCATGTGCTCCAGATAAGTCATTCTTTTCTTTCCCCGAAAGGGATACCTCTTGTCTAAATTCATTATCCATTCCATTGTTTGTTTTTCCTTGAATCCCTTTTAGAATAACTCTATTCCAAAACTTAGACAAGAAAGAATAGCAAGACTCATTTATAGGGTTAATGTGCAAAAAGGCACCCAGCCTCGTCAGGGGCATCAAGTCGGCCTCGACTAGCCATGACGGTCGATGCTTCAAAAGTAAAACTCTTGGAAGGAGAAAATTGAATTGAAGTGCCTATAAAGGCAAATGAAGTTGAAAAGGTTGAGTCCCATGTGGCTAACCGTCTCGGCAAGGTTTGAAAAGCCAAGATACCTCAAATTCTTTGAAATTGAAGTTAAAATAAGAAGCCAGAAATCAAAGGCCTACATAGGCGAAATACAGTTGGAAAAGGTTAAGTCTCGTGCGGTTAGCTGATGCGACAAAGTTTGAGGAGCAAAAAGTTTCCCCCAATGCTCTGAAGTTAAAAAAGAAGACAAAAAAGAGAAGAAAGAAAAAGAAGTTACAAGTAATGGCCTACGAAGGCAAAATAAAGTCGATGAGGTTGAGTTCAACCGACCAACAGTCATGGCAAAGTCTTGAAAAACCAGAGGTTCTCCAGGGCCTGAAAGGAAATCGGTCCTTAAGGAACAAGCAGTTGTAGTAAAGATCTTCATCAAAGAAACTGAGTCAAGATCAAGTGATTGAAACATTCAAGGCAACAAAATCAACCACCATTTCAAACTAACAATTGTTCTTTGTTTAAAAATATGAAACAGGTGCAATCCAAATCAACCTTGCAAGAAGCAAGTGCAACCTAAAAGGAAACTGCCCAAGGTCTTGAAACAGCTTTCCAGCAATAATCAAGCCAAAAGGGAAGTCTCCTCCAAATTCTTTCATGCATTTTATTCATTTTCTTAAATTAAAAAAAGCAAAAAAATAAAAAGAAAGAAGAAGAAAAATTCAAAATCATGGTAGTATAAGGACTCTAATCCCTAGCTGCTTCTTTTCCAACATAAGGTTCAAATCCCTAGTTGATGTCAGCATAACTTGGTAATCTTTCCAACATAGGGTCCCACCCTTAGTTGATTCTCGACATAACCCGTGTACCTCCCCCGCATAACCCGAGGATCATTTTTTTCTGGCGTAATCCAATGACTTTCCCGGCATAACCCATGGACCTCCCCGGCATAACCCGAGGACCTTTTATTTCGGTATAACCCAATGACTTTTTTCGGAATATCCCGTGGACCTCCCCGGCATAATCCAAGGAACTTTTTTTTGGCATAGCTCGATGAATTTCCCGGCATAACTCGTGGACCTCCCCGACATAACCCGATGTCATGACCCCAGTTTGCCCTCCGTAAATTATCGTGATGGTACCTAGTCTCTATAACTAGGTAAGCCTAATAATGTAAAAAATAAATAAAACTTGCGGAAGAAATAATTAAAAGCCAAAATAACAGAATAGAACAGTATTATAAATGCCACTCGGCATATACAATACAACTTCACCAAAAAAAAACTAATACACTTTCCCAAAATCTGGAATCTCATGAAACCACAAGCCTTAGAATATTTAACAGTGTTTAACTCCAGAATATCTAACAAAGAAAAGAAAAAACACACAGAAGGGCTAATACTGGAAAGCGATAATAGAAAGGGACTCCTCGGTCTACGGATGCGGCAGATATACCTGGAAGTCACTGAAGCAGTCCCATCGCCTTAAGGGTGATAGGACTGAGTAGAAGTGTCTGGATCTGCACATAAAAAACATGCGTAGAAAGGGCATGAGTACACCACAGCGGTACTCAGTAAGTGTCAAGCCTGACCTTGGTCAAGTATTGACAAGGAAGGTTAGGGCCCTACTGAGGTTAAATAAAATATAAGGTATAGCAACGTAGAATAAGATAGTGTAATTGAGTGCAACAGCAAGAAGTAACTGAAATAGACGAACAACAACAACTAGATCAGAGACAAGATAATCACGAGAAACAAATACAGTTTAACGCAAAGATAATAACCGTGGATTTTCCAGGATACCGTCCTATAGTCCCAATTACAACTATTAGTGGATCTCCCGAGATACCGTCCAGTATTCCACCATATATACCCCAAGGACTTCCTAGGATATTGTCCTGTAGTCAAACGTCAATGAGTCAGGATCTACCGGAATTCCAATCTGTAGTCCCAAATATAAATATCAATACTACGAGAATTTATAGGGTGCATTCCCGTAGTTCCATATAACAGTGCAGGGGGATCTATCGGAATCCCACATCCATAATCCCAAATAAACAAACAAGGGGGATCTAGCAAAATCCCACATCCGTAGTCCCAAATAAACAGACAAGGGGGATCAACCGGAGTCACACATCTGTATTCCCAATGTAAACACACAGCAGCAACACAAAGAATAGTCATAAATTGTCAACTTTATATCAAGGCGAAACAAGTATTTCTAACCTAGCATGCTGCACATAATTCAACTAAGGCAATCTGAGAAAATAAGCAATTATGTCATTTATACATGCTTTCTTAAGCTAACAACAAGCTCAAATTTCAAGTGGTAATGACACGGCAAAAAAGGAAACACGATTTTAATTACTTAATGAAAATGGATTTTCAGCAATTAGCACAAGTACGCGCTCGTCACCTCATGTACGAGGAATTTCAAATATCACAATACCTAATCTTAAGTGGAAGTCCCCCACACAAGGTTAGGCAATCACTTACCTTGAACCAACTCAAAATAAACCCAAAACTACGTCTTTTCCACGAGTACTCGACTCCAAATAGCCCAGATCTATTCAATTCAATTGCATAATGTAAATAAGACTTCAAATAATTGATTCTATAGATAAATTCTAAACTAATACGCAAAATTAGGCAAAATAACCAAAATGCCCCTCAGGCCCACGACTCAGAATCCGGTAACTTATATTTTCAAAATTCACATACTCTCACGAGTTCATGCATACCAACATTATCCAAATCTAAGGTCATATTCTCAATCAAAAGCGAATTTTAGGTCTAAGAACTTTCTTCCAATTTTCATCTCCAATCCGAAATTAAATGATGAAACTAACTATAGATTGATGGAATATAACTAGAAAAGATTAATGAATTGTTACCTAATGATCTCTTCTTCAATTTCCTTTAGAAATTGCCCTCTCTCGAGCTCCAAATTGAATTTCCAACTTTTGAAACCAAACCCTAAAAATTTCATATTTCTGCCAAGTTGTTACATCATCTGGGTCCTGCGGCCGCAGAAGCGCTCCCTGCTCAAATTCCCTATTTCCACTTCTGCAGTTGATCCACCGCTTTTGCGGCTCTCCATTTGCAGTCCCACACTTGCAGGTGCGGTTATGATAGAAAAACAGGTGAAGGTGCAACTCCAAATTCCAAAAATCTTTCTGTCAACCATCCGAAATCATCCCAAGACCCCCCGAAGCTCAACCAAACCTACCAACATATCCCAAAACTTCATTAAAACTTGTTCCAGCCTTCGGAACGTTCAAAAATACATCAAAACACCTATTTTTCATCGGATTCAAGCCTAAGAATTCCAAAAACTCTAAAATACGCTTTTGATCAAAACGTCTATCAAACCTCGTCCGAATGACCTGAAATTTTTGCACACATCACATTCATCACAACGTAGCTACTCCAACTTTCGAAATTTCATTCCGACCCTCGAATCAAAATCTCTCTATTGAACCGGAAACTTCAAAAATTAGATCTTTCGGCATTTCAAGCCTAAATTAGCTATGGACCTCCAAAATACAATTTGAACACGTTCCTAATCCCGAAATCACCAATGGAGCTGACGGAACCATCAAAATTCTATTCCGAGGCTGTCTTCACACTATTCTAACTATGGTCAAATTGCCAAAACTTAAACTCTCTTTTAGGGACTAAGTTTCCTAAAACTCTCCGAAACTTAAAACTGAACATCCTGGCAAATCAAAATAGCAGAAATAAACACGGGGAAAGCAGTTAATAGGGAATCGGCGCGTAAATTCTTAAAATGACCGGCCGGGTTGTCACTTCCACCTACACTTAACAATTCATTCATCCTCGAACAAGCATAGAGACATATGTGAAGTAGTGAAAAGATGAGGGTAACAGCTATGTATATCCTGCTCGGTCTTCTAGGTTACCTGCCGGCTGACCCCGCCACTGAACCTTTACTAATGCAATGTTCTTTGACTTCATCTTTCTAATGCCATCGGCTCCTCGACGTAAGATAGATCCTTGTCCAACTGGAATGAACTGAAATTTAACACGTGCGACGGATTGCCGTGATACCTCCAAAGCATCGAAACATGAAATAGCGGATGAACTCCTGCCAAGCTGGGAGGTAAGGTAAGCTCATAAACAACCTCCCCAACACGCCTCAGTATCTCAAAAGGGCCAATAAACCTCATACTCAACCTTCCCTTCTTCCCAAACCTCATAAAGTCCTTCATAGGCGACACCCGAAGCAGAACCCGCTCTTCAACCATATAGGAAACATCACGAACCTTCAGGTCCACATAACTCTTCTGTCTGGATTGGGCTGCACGAAGTCTATCATGAATCACCTTAACCTTATCCAAAGCATTCTGAAGTAAGTCTGTACCCAATAACCTAGCCTCACCCGGCTCAAACCAACCCACCGTGGATCTACACCGCCTACTTTATAAAGTCTCATATAGTGCCATCTGAATGTTGGACTGGTAGTTGTTGTTATAGGAAAACTCCACCAATGGAAAGACTAATCCGAAGACCCTCCAAACTCAATAACAGATAAACAGATCACATCCTCAAGGATCTGAATAGTGCGCTCGGACTATCCATCCGTCTGAGGGTGAAATATCGTACTCAACTCTACCTGAGTACCCAACTCATGCTGAATAGCTCTCCAGAACCGCGTGTGAACTGAGTACCTCTATCTAAAATGATTGAAACTGGAATATCATGCAGATGAACAATCTCCCGGATATAGATCTCCGCCAATCGCTCCGAAGAATAAGTAGAACACAGAGGAATAAAGTGAGCGCACTTGGTCAGCTGATCCACAATCACCCAAATAAGATTGAACTTTCTCAAAGTCCGTGGGAGTCCAACTACAAAGTCCATTGTGATCTGCTCTCACTTCGACTCCGAAATATCTATCTGCTGAAACAACTGCCCGATCTTTAGTGCTCATACTTCACCTACTGATAGTTCAGGCACCAAACTATATCTTTTTTCATCCGCCTCTACTAATAGTTCTTCCTCAAATCCTTGTACATCTTCACGACACCTGGATGAATAGAATACTACGAACTGTGGACCTCCTCTAGAAACAACTCCTGAAGCCCATCAATATTGAGTAAATAAATCCGACCATGTATCCTCAATACATCGTCATCACCAATAGCCACATATCTGGCATCATCGTGCTAAACCTTGTCCTTGAGGACAAGAAAATAAGGGTCATTATACTGACACTCCCTGATACGATCAAATAAGGAAGACCGAGAAACCATGCAAGCTAGAACTCGACTGGGCTCTGAAAGATCCAATATCACAAACTGGCTGGCTAAGGCCTGAAAATCCATAGGACTCTCCGATGCTGGTAAGTAAGCCAAACTCCCCAAACACTCTGCCCGATGACTCAAAGCATCGGCCACCGCATTTGCCTTGCCCTGGTGATACAAAATAGTGATTGTATAGTCCTTCAGCAACTCTAACCACCTCCTCTAGCGCAAATTTAGATCCTTTTGCTTGAATAGGTTTTGCAAGATCCAATGGACAGTATAAATTTCACGAGGCACACTATATAAATAATGGCACCAGATTTTCAGAGCGTGAACAATGGCACTGAACTCAAGGTCATATACCAGATAGTTCTTCTCATGTACCTTCAACTGTCTGGATGTGTAGGAAATCACCCTACCGTCTTGGATCAAAACCGCTCTGAGGCCAATCCTCGAGGCATCACAATAGATCGTATAAGACCCAAAAGTTATAGGCAGTATCAAAATTAGAGTTCTTGAGCTTCTAAAAGCTCGCCTCACACTCCTCCATCCACTGGAACGGAGCACCCTTCTAGGTTAACCTGGTCATAGAGGTTGCAATCAATGAAAACTCTTCCACAAAACGACGGTAGTAACCAGCCAAGCAAAGGAAATGTGGATCTCTGTAGCTGAGGATGGTCTGGGCCAACTCCGCACGGCCTCTATTTTCTTCAGATCCACCTGAATACCCTTATTCGTTACCACGTGGCCTAGGAATACCAGTGAATCCAGCAAAAACTCACATTTCGAGAACTTAGCATATAACTTCTTCTCTCTCATAGTCTGAAACACAGTCCTCGGGTGTTGTTTAGGATCTTCCCGACTCTTGGAATACACCAAAATGTCGTCAATAAAGACTATGAAAAATGAGTTAAGATACGGTCGGAACACATTGTGCATTAAATTTATAAAGGCTACTAAGGAATTGGTCAGCCCAACTGACATAACAAGGAACTCGTAATGACCATACCGAGTCTTGAAAAGCAGTCTTCGCGATAATTGGCTCACAAATATTCAATTGATGATAACCTGAGCACAAGTCAATCTGAGAAAACACTTGTACACCCTAAAGCTAGTCAACCAAATCATCAATACGAGGCAGAGTATAATGATTCTTCATTGTAACCTTGTTTAGTTGGCAGTAATCGATACACATACGCATATATCCATGTTTTTTCTTCAAAAACAAGGTAGGAGCACCCCAAGGTGATACACTTGTCTGAATAAAACCTTTATTAAGCAATTCCTATAACTGATCCTTCAATTCCTTCAACTCAGGAGAAGCCATACGATACGGAGGAATAGAAATGGGCTGAGTTGTTGGAAACAGATCAATGCCAAAATCAATATCTCTATCAGGCGGCATGCCCGAGAGATCAGCTGGGAACACATCAGGAAAATCTCGTACTACTAGGACTGGATCAACTGAAGGGGTATCAATACTGGCATCTCTTACATAAACTAAATATGTGTCACACCCCTTCTCAACTATACTCTAAGCTTTAATAAAAGAAATAACTCTATTGGGAGTGTAATCTAAAGTACCTCTCAACTCAACATGCGGTACACCTAGCTTATCTAGCATCACAGTTTTGGTGTGACAATCAAGAATAGCATAATGGGGTGACAACTGGTCCATGCCCAATATAATATCAAAATCTACCATGTTGAGCAACAATAAATCGGCTCTAGTCTCAAAACCACTAAGAGCAACCAAACATAACTAATAAAAATGGTCCATAATAAGAGAATCTACCACAGGAGTAGAAACCAAAATTGGGGAACTCAAAGAATCTCGAGGTACACCCAAATGTGGAGAAAAATAAGAAGACACATAAGAATAAGTGGATCCTTGATCGAATATGATCGATGCATCTCTATGACAAACCAGTATAATACATGTGATGATAGAATCGGAGGTGATAGCATAGTACGGGCAGAATGGACATAGTATTTGGCCTGGCCTCCCCCCCTAGGGTGACTTCTACCTCCCCGACCTCCACCTCTAGTTGGCTAAGCAAGGGGGTAGCAACTGGAGCTATAACCATAACTTGAGAACTCTACGGGGTACGTTGTGGCTTAGAAGTCCATAGAGGTGCACCCTTCCCAAGTCTAGGAAAATCCCTCACTATATGGTGTGTGTCACCGCACTCAAAACAAAATCTGGGGGATGTGGTGGTTGTGACTGGCTCGGGTCATTTTGCTAGCCTGACCTCTGAAAGCACCCCGCGCAAGAGGCGCGCTAGAAATCGAATGTGTAAAATAAAGCTCCTAAGCCCTAGGAGGAGCTGGAATACCATTGGCTGCTGGAAGAGCTGAATGAACAGGCGACTCATATAACCCCTCCCATGATGACCTGTAGTTGGGGCGCGAGCACCAGAATAATGGCCCGACTTTGAGACCTCTTGGCCTCCCTATCCTCTCTCTCCCTATCATGCATACCCTCAATCTTCCTAGCAATGTTGACCACCTGCTGATAAGAAATATCCATCTCAAACTCATGAATGATGTTAGACCTGATGTTGGGAATAAGCCCCTTAATAAACCGGTGAACCCTCTCGTGGATAGTAGAAACCAAGGCTGGTGCATGCCTAGCCAAACAAGTGTAACAGACTGCATACTCTGAGACAGTCATAGCACCTTGCACAAATTCCCAAGCTCTACATGCCATACGTCCCTAAGGCTTTGAGGAACATACTCTCTCAGGAACAGATCTGAAAATTGAGCCCAAGTAAGTGAAGAAGCCTCACCGGACTGTCTAACTCATAGGTGTGCTATCACTCATAGGCGACTCCACGAAGCTAGAATCAGTGAAGGAAACCTCGATCGATCCTAATATACCCATGGTAAGGAGAACGCGGTAGAACTAATCTACCTAAAGCATCATCCGATGCTAGACCGCTGAATACATGAGGATTGTACTTCTTGAATCTTTCTAGCCTCAGCTGCACATCCTCTGAAGTCGCTATACTATCCTCGGGTTGATCTCAGTTGCGGGTTGTACAGGAATAATCTCAAGGAACAGCTTAACATGCACTCGATGCTCAGGATTGCGAGCGGCAGGAGTCCGTGCTCCTCCCCCAGCCTAGGATGTAGCTGCAGCAAGGGGAAGCAACCCTTCCAGAGACAAAGTAGTGTACATGCTCATGAATTGTGCTAGAGTCTCCTGAAGTGCTGACGTGGTAGTAGCAGTAGGCGTATCAGGTGTTTGGGCTCTGGCTGGAACTGTAGGTGGTACCTCGGCGGTAGCTCGCGCAGGTGCTCTAGCTTCACCATGTGCGGGTCCTCATCCTCTACCCCAACCTCGGCCTCTAACAGCTGCAGTAGAGGGCACGGGTGTTTGATCATCTCGGGTAGCACGTGTCTTCTCCATCTATGAGAGAAAAGAATATAGAAGTTTAGACTTATGATATCAAAATCTCGCACGACAAGGAAATCAAATGAAGTGGAATTTTTTTAACAGTTACATAGCCTCTCATAGATAAGTACAGACGTCTCCATACCGATCAGTGAGACTCTAATAAATCGGCTTGTGATCCATGACTCCTATGAACCTAGAAATCTGATACCAACTTGTCACGACCCCAGTTGGCCTTTCGTGAACTGTCGTGATGGCACCTAGTCTCTACAACTAAGTAAGCCTAACAATGCAAAAAATAAACAAAACTTGAGGAAAAAATAAGTAAAAGCCAAAATAATCGAATGGAACAGTATTAAAAATGCCTCTCGGCGTATACATTACAATTTCACCAAATAGAAAAACTAATACACTTTCCCAAAACCCAAAATCTCATGAAACCATAAGCCTTAGAATATCTAACAGTGTCTAACTCCAAAATATCTAATAAAAAAAAGAAACAAAATTAAGAAGGGCTAATACTAGAAAGCGAGAATAGAAAGGGACTCCTCGGTTTGCGGACGTGGCAGATATACCTCGAAGTCTCTAGAGCAGTCGTCTCTCCTCAAGGGTGATAGGACTGAGTAGAAATATCTGGATCTGCACATGAAAAACATGCACAGAAAGGGCATGAGTACACCATAGCGATACTCAAAAGTGCCAAGCCTAACCTCGGTCGAGTAGTGACGACGAAGGTCAGGGCCCTACTGAGTTTAAATAAAATATAAGGTATAACAGCGTAGAATAAGATAGTATAATTAAGTGCAACAGTAAGAAGTAACCAAAATAGATGAACAACAACATATAGAACAGAGACAAGATAATCACATAAAGGAAATACAGCTCAATGCAAAGATAACAACCGTGGATCTTCCAAGGATACCGTCCTATAGTCTCGATAACAACTATCTAGTGGATCTCCTAGGATATCGTCCCATAGTCCATCACATATACCCAAAGGACCTCCCAGGATCTCATACCGTAGTCGAACTGTCAATGTGCGGGGATCTACCGGAATCCCAATCCGTAGTCCAAAATATAAATACAGTACTGCGAGAATTTATCGTGTGCATTCCTGTAGTTCCAAATAACTGTGCAGGGGGGCCTACAAGAATCCCACCTCCGTAATCCCAAAAAAACAAACAAGGGGGATCTACTGGAATCCCACATCCGTAGTCCCAAATAAACAGACAAGGGGGATCTACCGGAATCCCACATTCGTAGTCCCAATGTAAGCACACAGCAGCAACACGAAGAATAATCATAAATTGTCAATTTCATATCAAGACAAAATAGGTATTTCCATCCTAGCATGCTGCACATAATTCAAATAAGACAATCTGAGCAAATAAGCAATTAAGTCATTTAGACAAGCTTTCATAGGCTAACAACAAGCTTAAATTTCAAGTAGTAATGACATGAAAAAAAGGAAACACAGTTTTTAACTTAATGAAAATGGATTTTCCGCACTTAGAAAAAGTACGCGCTCCTCACCTCACATACGAGGCATTTCAAATATCACAATACCAAATCCTAAGGGGAAGTCCCCCAGACAAGGTTAGGCAACCCACTTACCTCGAACCAGCTAAAAATCAACTTGAAACCACGTCTTTGCCATGAGTACTTGGCTCCAAATGGCCCAAATCTATGCATAATGTAAATAACACTTCAAATAACTGATTGTATAAAGAAATTCTAAACTAATACGCAAAATTAGGTAAAATGACCAAAATGCCTCTCGGGCCGACGTCTTGGAATCAGGTGAAATTCATGTTTTCAAAATCCTCTTACTCTCACGAGTTTATGCATACCAAAATTATCAAAATCTAAGGTCAAATTCCTAATCAAAAGTCGAATTTTGGGTCTAAGAAATTTCTTCCAACTTTTCCCCAATTTTCATCTCCAATCCGAAATTAAATGATGAAACTAACTATAGATTGATGGAATATAACTAGAAAGTATTAAAGAATTATTACCAATGATCTCCTCTACAATTCTCTCAAAATCTCCCTCTCCCGAGCTCCAAATCAAATTTCCAACTTTTGAAACCAAACCCTCGAATTTTCATATTTCAGCCCAGCCGTTACCGCATCTGCGGTCCCTACTGAACTTCACCATTTCCTCTTCCGCGGTTGATCCACCGCTTTTGTGGCTCTGTACTTGTGGTCCCACACTCGTAGGTGCAGTCATGATAGAAAAACAGCTGAAGGTGCAACTCCAAATTCCAAAAATCTTTCCGTCAACCATCCGAAATTATCCCGAGGCCCTCGGGACCTCAACCAAACCTACCAACATATCCCATAACTTTATTCAAGCTTGTTCCAACCTTCGGAACGCTCAAAAAAACATCAAAACACCTCTTTTCATCAGATTCAAGCCTAAGAATTCCAAAAACTCTAAAAATATGCTTTCGATCAAAAAGTCTATCAAACATCGTTCGAATGACCTGAAATCTTTTCACACACGTCACATTCATCACTACGAAGCTACTCCAACTTCTAGAATTCTATTCTAACCCTCGGATCAAAATCTCACTATCGAATCGGAAACTTCAAAAATTTGACCTTTCGGCATTTCAAGCCTAAATTAGCTACATGCCTCCAAAACACAATCTGAATACCCTCCTAAAACCAAAATCACCCAATGGAACTAATGGAACCATCAGAATACCATTCCGAGGCCGTCTTCATACTATTCTGACTACAGTCAAATTTTCAATACTTAACCTCTCATTTGTGACTAAGTGTCTCAAAACTCTCAAAAATTAAAATTGAACATCCCGGCAAATCAAAATAGCAGAAATAAAAACAGGGAAAGTAGTTAATATGGAACCAGGGTGTAAATTCTTAAAATGATCGGCCATGTCATCACACCCGAGGACCTTTTTCCACCATAACCCGATGACTTTTCTGGCATAACCCATGGACCTCCCCGATATAATTCGAGGATATTTTTTTGGCATAACTCGAGGACCTTTTCTGGCATAACTGATGACTTTCCCGGCATACCCGTGGACCTCCCCAACATAACCCGGGGACCTTTTTTTTCTTCTTTTCTGGCCTAACTGGATGAATTTCCCTTGCATAACCCGAGGACCTTTTCTGGCATGACCCGTGGACCTCTCTGGCATAACCCGAGGACCTTTTTCTGGCATAACCCGATGACTTTCCTAGCATAACATGTGAACCTTCCCGGCATAACATATGGCCTACCTGGCATAACCCAAGGATCTTTTCCGCCATAACCCGAGGACCTTTTTCTGGCATAACCCGACGACTTTCTCGACATAACCTATGGACCTCCTCGGCATAACTCGATGACCTCCTCGGCATAATCCGAGGACTTTTTTTCGGCATAACCGGATGACATTTCTCGGCATAACCCGAGAACCTTTCAGGCATAACCCGGTCATTTTTCCAGCCCAACTTTGGGCCTCCGATCCCCATTTGATTTCACTTTAGATATAGGGTATTCACTCCCTAATCTCTTTTTCTAAGGAATACACAATTTTGATTTTATTGCTTTCAGTAAAGAAATAGTTTAGGTTTGGTTACAATAACTCACAAAATTTTCCTAGTAAAAATTTGGGTAGAAAAATTTCGTTCGTATATTTGTTTTGGTATTTGAGAAGGTTGTACCTCAAGACACAAGGTTCAATATGACCAAAAGAAGAAGTCTAAATCCAGAATAAAAGAAAAAAAATAAGAAAAGAAGTGAACTTTAAGTGTAGAAGCGGAGAAAAGATGCAAACTGCTCAAGATATGATTGAAGTTACGAGCTTTGCATGTCCCGCCTTGATCCAAAAATCTAAAGAAGAACGAAGTATTGTTTGCAGCTAACGAGCATTAAGATTCGGATCAGAGTCCGTAAAAAAAACCATTCAAGACTCAACATCAAGTTTCAGAAGACTCATAGATAGGAATCTTGTAACTCAGAACTGATAGGCTTAGTTAGTCTTTTCAATTTGATTTTTGATGTAATAATAGGATCCTCAGACCGAGACCTCAACGGAATAAAACCTCACTTGGCTCTCCACCTCGGTACACTCCATCACCTCATTCACTTCTAAACTACACGTGTCCTGATTCCTTTATAGCCAAGGATATGTAAGCAGCTTAGATACTAGGGCTCGGCCATATTCTCCTTTCTCTTAGTTTATGGTCACTCTAAATAAGGGTCGGGTCAAAAAATCTATCTCATCGTTCTTTGCCTAAAAGTTCTTCGCGTTTCCAGACAAAGAAAGGCAGTTGTAGACATGTAATTTTTTACCCTCCCCAAGATTTTGTACATTTTAGCGTAAATATTTTATTTAGGTTTAGTATCGCTCTCTTTACTTTATTTTATCACAAAAATAAAAATTAGAAAAAAAATTTCTCTTATTTAGTTAATTAATATTTTATTCTAGTTATTTTTAATTTGTCTACCTTACATAAAATTCAAAAATAGTTCCAGGAATATTATCTTAATTTTACAATGATTTTTTCATTTTTTATCTTTTAGTATAATATTTAAAGAAAAAAATACCAAAAATAGGCTAGTTTTTAACGGATAATTTTATTTTAATAGTTATTTTATTTAAGTAGGACTAATTAGTAAATGGTGTAGTATCTTTTGACTTGTTTTAGAAGAAAGAGTGAAATTTGGGTCTAATTTTGTTTGGTCTTAATTGAAAAGGCTCAATTTTAAATAGCCCAAAACATTAAACTCATACACATTTCCCATTTGACCTAACCTAATTCCTATCCCTAAAATAATCCCTAACTCCTAAAATCAAGAAGAGCCTAAAGCAAAGAACTGCATATTGCAAAAATTGCCTACACCATTAGCAGCCATTTCTTGAAAGAAAACGACCGAAAAAGAAATTCTCATTCAAGAACAAATCAGCAAAGAAAACCACAATCCAAAATGTGGAATCGAGGGATTTAGGGTCTAAAGTTTTGGATTCTCTGGGATTTGGGGGGAATGAAAATGAGGTGTTAGTGAAGGAATTTAATAATAGGGACATTGGACAACAAATTGGTGGAAATTGGAGTCCTCTCTCTTCTAAACCTTATAATTCCAAGCGTATATAAGCAATGATTGCCTCAAGTTCCAATTAATCCACTGATCGAGGGTTCCTAAGAAACTTAACCAACTTCAATTAGTTCAATGTATTCCTAGTACGAGTGGCAATGCCTCTAAGGCACCACCGCTACCGGAAATCCAAAAAAACTAACACCGACGGGGATTGAGGTCATTTGGTTTCATATTTTTCGGTGTCGATTTAAAGTTTTGGTTTGTAATTTTGGTATTTTAGTTCAAGGATTGTTATTTTATTTAGCTCAGATTGACTTGCAATTGTCGAATTTGCTCATCAATAAAAGGTTCCTTTCGCAATTTTCATTCTCATTTTATTGTGTTATGGTGGCTTGGTACGTGTGTTGTTTGATTTGTGATTTTACGTTGTTTGATTAGTACGCCTTAGTTTTCATTTAATTAGTTGTATTTTAATTGGGATATGTAGTCTTGTCTCTTGAATAAATGCTTTTAATCGGATAGATGGAAAAATTGAAGTTGTTTCTTTCTTGGCAAAGAATAAGAATGGACTATAAGGTGAGTCTTAGAACATAAGGAATCTAGCCAAGTAATAGATTATGTTAGCTAGCATATTTGCTCCCAATAATACCTTTGTCCATACATTTGGCATCACAATAATCTCAAAGTTTGGGAAGAATTATGAATATGTTTAAATTTATTATCGTGATTGTGTACACGTTCGCATAACATAATTATGATTTTAAAATAAATAGAAGTATGTGTTTGCTTAACTTCAAGAAAAAACCTTTAATATTAATAAACCGTTATTAGTAATGGATACGTACGCGCGACATGATTTTTGATGCGCCAAACCAAACAAGTACACGTACGCGTGACTCGTTTTCAAGATAGTTCCATAATCACGAATGTTCGAGCAATTAAAATTGGTAAAAAGATAAATGCACATAGGTTCTAAAATAATTAGACAACTTAAGCCAGGTATAAATCGCCAAGCGACCTTACTAGAACCACGGAACCCGAGAATGCCTAATATCTTCTCCCGTGTTAATAGAATTCCTTATCTAGAATTTCTGGTTCGCAGACTTTTGTATAAAGTTAAAAATTTCCCCAATTTGGGATTTAAAAATAAACCAGTGACTTGGGACACTAAAAAATAAATTATTCTAAGTGGCGACTCTGAAAAAGTTAAATAAAATAATCTCATTTCAAATAATGTTACTTTACTTGGAAAAACTATCTTATATCTCCCATGGTGGTAAAAAAGGAGGTGTGACACCCCCAATAATAACCACACACGAACGATAGACACGATTCACAATAATAGAATCCCCCCACCGGTGTGGACACATACACGGGAACACTCAAAGAATCACGAGGCACAATCAAATATGAAGCAAAATAAGATGACACATAGGAGTATGTACGCCCTAGATCAAATAGAACTGAAGCATCTCTAATGCAAGCTGAAATATTACATATGATAAGAGCATCGGATGACTCTGCCTCAGGCCTGGATAGAAAAGCATAACATCAAGGATGAGCCCCCCCACTCTGAACTATATACCTAGGATGGCCTCTTGCTGGCTGGCCTCCACCTCTAATGGCCTGACCTCTACCTCTAATGGTCTGACCTCCACCTCTGGCTCCCTAGCCCCCTACCTTTAGCTGGTTGAGAGGGCGGTGCCAGAATCTTAGCACGAGAACCCTACTGCTTTGGCTGAACACCACTAATCTCGGACAGGTCCTGCGGATATGCCCATACTCACCATACTCAAAACATCCATCCTGATGGTGCGACAATTGAAACTGAGACTAACCTTGACGGACTAACAGGGATAATAACTTTGAAAAGGGGGTGCTCTGATAGAAGCTGGTGGTGCACTATAAACTAGATGCTCTGAAGGAGGTAAATTAGAGGTGGGCATAATACCAGCCGAACTGAAAATTTTGGTTTTTTCGATTTTGGTTTTTGAGTTTATTTGGTCGGTTTGCGATTTATTGTTTTAAAAATATCAGTGTTTGGTCCGATGGTCGGTTTTAATAGTTCAATTTTCGGTTAAATCGAAAAACCAAATAACTGTTATGGAATAATATAAGAACAAGAAAAATAATACAAGAACAAGAACAATAGAGAGAAAAGTAGAGAGAGGAGTATTCTTATTGATACTTTGGGATGGTTTACAATGGAATAGAACCCCTTTATTTATAGGGAGGTGGTGACTTAGCCACCAAGAAGTAAACCCTAGAATCTCTCTAAATATGGACATTCACCTAAAATAGAATATTTTATAACACTCCCCCTTGAATGTCTATTCAATAATGTGCCTCGTTAAAACCTTAACTAAAACAAAACCCAATAGGAAAAAATTAAAGAAAAAGAAAAAGAGTACACATGTTTGAATATGCGCCTATTGGTTGCCTCGTTAAAAACCTTGCAAGGAAAACCTATTGGAACAAAACCTTGTAAGGGAAAAAAGAGTGCAACGCGCATTAACTCCCCCTGAAAAGAGCATCAATTCATATCCTTGAGTCTTCGCATTCCGATCTTGTGAACCAGCTTCTTGAAGGTTGACGTTGGTAGAGATTTTGTGAACAAATCAGCCATATTATCGCTTGAACGAATCTGTTGCACATTGATATCACCATTCTTTTGAAGATCATGTGTGAAAAATAACTTTGGTGAATATGCTTTGTTCTATCTCCTTTTATGAATCCTCCCTTCAATTGAGCTATACATGCTGCATTGTCTTCATACAAAGTCGTGGGTAGTTTGTTACACTTCAAACCACATTTGTCTTGAATATGATGTATTATAGACCTCAACCACACACACTCCCGACTTGCTTCATGAATAGCGATTATCTCGGCATGATTAGATGAAGTAGCCACAATTGATTGCTTAGTCGATCGCCAAGATATGGCGGTGCCTCCACAGGTAAACACATAACCCGTTTGAGATCGAGCCTTGTGTGGGTCGGATAAATATCCAGCATCAGCATAACCAACAAGATCAGTACTGCAATTATTGCTGTAAAATAAGCCCATATCGGTAGTCCCTTTTAGGTACCGCAATATATGTTTGATCCCATTCCAATGTCTCCTTGTGGGAGCCGAGCTATACCTTGCTAAGACATTAACTGAAAAGGTTATGTCAGGCCTTGTAGTATTTGCAAGATAGATTAGTGCGCCAATTGCACTAAGATATGGTACTTTAGGACCAAGTAGCTCTTCATTCCTTTCTTGCGGTCGGAATGGATCTTGATTCACATCAAGTGATTGAACAACCATCGGAGTACTTAAAGGATATGCTCCATCCATGTAAAACCGTTTCACTACCTTTTCTATATAGGTAGATTGATGAACAAAAATTCCATTTTCCAAATATTCAATTTGCAAACCAAGACATAATTTTGTCTTTCCGAGATCTTTCATCTCGAATTCATTCTTTAGATAATCAATTGCCTTTTGGAGTTCTATGGGGGTTCCAATAAGGTTTATGTCATCGACATATACGGCAAGTACAACAAATTCCGATATTGTTTTCTTTATAAAAACACACGGGCAAATGACATCATTTATATAGCCTTCTTTTAATAAATACTCACTAAGACGATTATACCACATTCGTCCTGATTGCTTTAGACCATACAAGGATCTTTGCAATTTGATTGAAAACATTTCCCGGGACTTTGAATTATGAGCGTTTGGCATTTTGAGTCCATCGGGAATTTTCATGTATATCTCATTATCCAGTGAGCCATAAAGATAGGCAGTAACCACATCCATTAAATGCATGTCAAGCTTTTCAAGGACAGCAAAACTAATGAGATAACGAAACATTATGGCATCCATTACAGGCGAATTGTCTCTTCATAATCGACACCAGGCCTTTGAGAAAATCCTTGTGCAACAAGGCGTGCCTTATATCTTTGTACCTCGTTTTTCTCATTTCTCTTGCGTACAAAGACCCATTTATAGCCAACAGGCTTAACACCATTAGGTGTTTCAACTATAGGGCCAAAAACTTCACGCTTTGCCAGTGAATTCAATTCTGATTGGATTGCTTCTTGCCATTTTGGCCAATCATGTCTTTTTCGACATTATCCAACAGATTGAGGTTCAAGATCCTCACTTTCTTGCATAATTCTAGATGCGACATTAAAAGCAAAGACATAATCCACCACTATATCCACTCGATTAAAATTTGCCTCAATATCGATTGGATTTATTGATAGTTCCTTATTTTCTTGAGTCTCGGGCTCAATGGATTCTTCATGAATCTCAGAATTTATTAAATCATGAATTTCCTCATGAGATTCTTTCATAGTGTCATTTTGATCGTTTGCTTTCCTCTTTCTAGGATTTCGATCTTTGGAACCTAATGGCCTGCCACGCTTCAGGCGTGCATTCGACTCATTGGATATGACACTAGATGATTGTCCAACAGGGACATCAATACGGATTGGAACATTCTCTGCGGGGATGTGGGATTTTGTTATCCTTTTCAAGTCCGTAAATGCGTCAGGCATTTGATTTGCTATTCTTTGCAAATGGATAATCTTTTGCACCTCTTTTTCACAAATAGAGGTATGTGATCAAGATGAGATAATGATGCATTTTTCCATAAAATTTCCCGTTTGGTTTCACCAACTTCTCCCCCTAATTTTGGGAAAAGTGTCTCATCAAATTGACAGTCTGCAAATCGTGCAGTGAACAAATCCCCTGTCAATGTTTCGAGGTAGCGAATAATGGAGGGCGATTCAAACCCAACATATATTCCTAACCTTCTTTGCGGACCCATTTTGGTGCGGTATGGCGGTGCTATAGGCACATATACTGCGCATCCAAAGGTTCTTAAATGGGATATATTGGGTTCATGACCCAAAACCAATTGCAACGGGGAATATTTGTGATAATTCGTCGGTCTGAGACGAATTAGCATTGCTGCATGCAAAATGGCGTGACCCCATGCCGAAGTGGGCAGCCTCGTTTTCATGAGTAATAGTCTTGCAATCAACTGCAGGCGTTTAATTAAAGATTCTGCAAGACCGTTTTGACTGTGAACATGAGCTACAGAATGTTCCACTTTTATCCCAATTGATAAGCAATAATCATTAAATGCTTGGGATGAAAACTCAGCAGCATTATCCAGTCTAATAGACTTGATTGGATTATCAGGAAATTGTGCTCGTAGTCGAATTATTTGTGCCATTAGTTTTGCAAACGCAAGGTTGCGTGATGACAACAGGCACATATGAGACCATCTACAGGATGCGTCTATTAAGACCATAAAATATCTAAAGGACCCACTAGGTGGGTGAATAGGCCCACAAATGTCCCCTTGTATACGTTCCGAAAACGTAGGTGACTCAGTCCCAACCTTTGTTGGTGATGGTCTAATAATTAACTTGCCTTGATAACAAGAAGTGCAAGAAAATTCATTATTTAAAAGAATCTTGAAATTCTTTAACGGATGCCCATATGAGCTTTCTATAATCCGTCTCATCATGATTGATCCAGGGTGCCCCAATTAATCATGCCAAAGTACAAAAGTATTGGAATCAGTAACCTTTTGGTTTACTGTTGAATGTGCCTCAATTGCACTAATTGTTGTCCAATACAGGCCACAAGATAAAGACGGGAATTTCTCAATAACCCTCTTTTGGTCAGAGACATTCTTTGTAATGATGAGATATTCAAGATTATTCTCATCTATTGTCTCAATATGATAGCCATTCCGGCGTATATCTTTAAAACTCAACAACTTTCTCTTAGACTTGGAGGAGAACATTGCATTCTCTATGATAAACATTGTTCCTCTAGGCAGAGTTATAGTTGCTCTTCCGGAGCCTTCAATCGATTTACTACTACCAGAGATTATAGTAACATCTGCCTTACACATACTTAGTTGAGAGAAATATTTCTTTTCTTTGAGTATCATATGTGTAGTACATGAATCAATTAAACAAATATTTTTACAGTTGGACGTTGATCCATGCTTGGTTTGTGAGATATCCATATTTGCTTTCCCATGGTTTGACATACAAAAGAAATACACGAACATGAGAATAAACAAATTCAATCCGTTTGTTTCACATTTAAACAATATTTTCAAAATCTGCTGAGGTTAGTTGATTAACTTAGTTGATAGTCGACTATCTTGGGAAGCAGTCATTAGGTTAGTCGACCAACTAAATCAGATAGTCGACTATCTTGCCTTGCGAAAAAGTCTAGTTTTAATGCGAAATATTAGTTAGTCGACTAACTAAGTTGATAGTCGACTAACTTAGTAAATAGTCATCAGGTTAGTCGACTAACTAAATCAGATAGTCGACTAACTTAGCTTGCGGAAAAGTCCAGTTTTAATGCGAAATATTAGATAATCGACTAACTGTTAGGTTAATCGATTAACTCTACTGGAAAATAAAAATATCTTTGAAATTTAAGCATATTGAAACATTCTAAAGAACTAATACTAACATTATATCATAAACTAACTAATACGAGCTGATACTAATGACTATTAGTTTATTCACTAACTAATATAAATAAGTAAAATAAAATCAAACAATTCCATCTTCATCACAGATCCATCACCGATTAAGTGGTCTATTTTCCCCTCGGGTTGCTCAAAGAAGTCTGCCACATCCAGGTGGGTGATGTCAAAATTGTCGTCAGAGACAAAATTTGTTTCAGGGCCTTTATTATTTAGAGATGCTTGATAAAGACCAACCAAATGTCTTGGTACACGGCAAGCCTTTGACCAGTGCCCTTTTCCACCGCAACGATAACATATAGTTTCTGAACTATTTACCTTTGGATCCTCATAATCTCGTTTCTGCTTTTGGTGGTTATATCTCTTTGGGGGGTGACGGACATCAGGGAAATTTCTTCCTTGTCTACGTCCACGGCCATGACCCCGATTACGACCACGACCATGATTAAAGCCATAGCCTTTTCCATGCTTGGCATAATGAGAATACACCTTATCTGCTTCAGGCAATGGTGTAGACCCAGTGGGTCGATTTTCGTGATTTCTCATGAGCAGGTCATTGTTTCGCTCAGCCACAAGGAGAAGAGAAACCAGTTCAGAGTACTTTTTGAAACCTTTCTCTCTGTACTGTTGTTGCAGTACCATATTGGAGGCATGAAACGTTGTAAATGTTTTTTTTCAAGCATATCATAATCAGAGATATTATCTCCACAGAGTTTCAATTTAGAAGTAATTCTGAATATTGCAGAATTATATTCGGAAACAGACTTAAAGTCTTGGAGCCTCAGATGAGCCCAATCATATCGTGCTTGTGGCAGAGTGACCAACTTCAGGTTGTCATATCTCTCCTTTAAGCCTTTCCACAAGATGAGTGGATCTTTGACTGTGAGATATTCAATTTTCAAACCTTCATCAAGGTGATGGCGCAAGAAAATCAAGGCCTTAGCACAATCTTGGGTGGATGCTTTATCTCTGTCTTTAATGGCGCCTCCAAGACCCATAGCATCTAAGTGGATTTCAGCATCCAACACCCATGTCATATAGTTCTTGCCCGAAATTTCAAGGGCAACGAACTTTCTTTTCATAATATCAGACATAATTAAAACCAAATTCGGAAAAAGGGAAATACCTTAATTTTCTCAAGAGGATTCTTGAGACGGTAGAGTCTCGTGCTGATAACGTGTTATGAAATAATATAAGAAAGAGAACAATAATACAAGAACAAGAACAATAGAGAGAAAAGTAGAGAGAGGAGTATTCTTATTGATACTTTGAGATGGTTTACGATGGAATAGAACCCCTTTATTTATAGGGAGGTGGTGACTTAGCCACCAAGAAGTAAATCCTAGAACCCCTCTAAATATGGACATTCATCTAAAATAAAATATTTTATAACAATAACCGAATTTTCTACTCTTGCTGAGCTCATTGCATTACTTATCACCTTAAAAATTCGACTACCAAACTATGAGTTTTTCCAAATTAAGACACGTCAGCTTTCCTTAGATCGGCATGCCCTTCAAAAACTGTATAGAAGTCAACATCAAGTTCTTTTTACATCATACTACCCGAGCAACCAATAATAACCCAACCAAAATCGAAAATAGCTCACAAAGGAAGACAATGGAGATTGAGAAAAAACAACCATCAAGCTTCAGCTTGTCAATTGATAAATAAAAATGAACCGCCTTCCTTCTATATAAGCATTCAAAATTCGCAGACGATAACAAGCTAGGATCTTTATCTTTGGAACACAGGGATATGGAACGTAATTCAATGTTCATGTTTTTAATTAATTATTTAGTCTTTGATTTTTTGTTTTTGCAAAAATTACAAATTAACCACGAAGGAAAGGGGGAAAAGGACCAAAAATCAAATTATAATCTCCCAAGTTATAAATGTATGGCATAAAGATAACTAAAAATTCATACAGATAACATAAAGAGTTTATTAGTATCACATCACACAAAACATAGATCCATGGAAAAAAGAGGGGACCTTTAATGTTTAAAGGTTAATCGCCCAGGGATTACATCTATTTTATGTATGAACGAAATTATATGTTCTGTAATTTATGTATATTTTTAAAGATATATACATGTATATGGGTTAGTTGAAGACAGTAGAAGAATTTGAATTGGCTGCAAAAGTAATCTATTTTTGTTGTTTCTTACTATTTTTGTCATGTCTTGAAACCGAAAAACCGAATATGAATAAATCGAACCGAATCAAAGTTTTTATGATTAGGTTTTTATTATTAAAATCACAAGCCGAAATCGAATTACCGAGCCGAAATTCTACAAAACTGAAGCTCCATGGGATGTTTGAAGTGCTGAACGAAATGGCCTAGGAGGATGGCTCTTACCAAAAGTGCCGCAACCTTCAAATGAGGCCCCACTCAATAAACTGGAGTGAAGCCGCCACTTTTCAGACCCCTAACCACTCTCCTGAGCTAGAACCATCTCAACTCATCTTGCTACATTTGTTGTATCTTGGAAAGAAATCTTACTCCATGTCTCCTTAGCCATCTGCAATCTGATAGGCTGAGCAAGTCCCTCAATAAACCTCCTCACCCTCCTTTTTTCTCTCTCTTTCTCTCTCCCTCTCTCTCTCTCTCTCTCTCTCTCTCTCTCACTCTCTCTCTCTCTCTCTCTCTTGGTAGGAAGTATAAGAAGAGCATAGCGGGCCAAATTAACAAATCTAGTCTTGTACTATGTGACAGTCATAGAACCCTGCTGAAATGCCTCTGGTAGTCCTCTCTCTGAGTGATAGGAAGATACTTCTCCAGATATAGCTGAGAAAAATGATCCCAAGTAAGAGCATGCGACCAGCTGGTCTGGGAAAACAAAAATCCCTCCACCATTTCTAGGTGAATCCTAACAGACAAAAGGCAGCAAAGTCGACCCCATTGGTTTTCACTATTCCCATGTTCCGTATACATCGTGACAATTGTCTAGATAGTCTTGGGGATCCTCTGAAGGTGTACCGCCATAGGTGGTGAAAAGCTTGGTAAAACTATTCAATCTCCACAAAGCCTTAGAAGACAAAGTTGATCCATCCCCAGTCTGTGCTGCAAGACCCGGCAGAACTATCCTAACGGGCTGAGCTGATGGAATCTAAAACTGAGGAGCCATCTTCTCCAGATTGTGAGTAGCAGGATTCTGTGCTCCTACCCCATCTCGAGAGACAGCTGGTGCTACAGGGAATGTGCTATCTTGGGCAACACACTCCATAAAGCCCACTAGACATACCAAAGCATCCTAAAGTACTAGGTGTGAGCACGTGATTTTTGCCTCGCTTGACATGTTCCTATAAATTCATTAAATTAGGACTTTTTTATCATTTGAAGTTTAGGATTTATTTGCATGATTTTTGTGTTTATTTGCATTTTTTTCCTTTTATTATTTGATTTTAGGAATTATTTGAGTGACTTTGTGTTTATTTGCATTTTTCTTTTATTATTTGGATTTTAGGAATTAATTGCATAATTTTGTGTTTATTTTCATATTGCACATTTTAATTAATATAATTCATAAAAATATAAAAATGGCATGTCTGCATCTAGGATTTAAATTTTACATTTTTTAGGTTATTAATTAAGTTAATATCAAAAATAAGGAAAAAATAACAAAATTGGTTAATTTTAATTGAAAATTAGAGTTTAGGAGTTTACTTAGTTATTTCATGTTAAAATATGTTTTAGGTTACTTTTATTTTGCTATCAAAAATTTGAGAAAAAATTATAAAACAAAAATATACAAAAGAAAAGAGGAATAATTGATTGTATATATGTTGGCTTGTTGAAATACCAGTTTGAGGCCATTCTAGTCATAAATCTGGCCCAAAAAATAATCACCAAACCCAAAATAGACCCAGCCCCTGCCCGGTCCAAAAGCCAAAGGCTCAAAACGATGTCGTTTTGCATCAGAGCATCTGAGCCGTTGATCAATCTTGATCCAACGGTCAAGATGCAAGGGTGATTACCCTGTATAAATGTCAAAATACCCCCTACCATTCTAACCTCGTAACCTGCCAAAAATAAACCCTAAATTGCCCGGTGTAACTCCGTCTCACCTCTTCCCTGTCTCCACCGTATCATCATCGCCCGCCGCGGCCGGAAATCGCCGCCGGAGGTGGCATAACACCGATGAACCCCAAAATTACAACCCGGAATCCCCATGCTCCCCTCTTTCCAACCCCCCATAAGATCACCCCTCAAAACCCACCCAGACTTGTCGAATATTTATTTGAAACTTGGCAGCTCCGCCGTCCATGGCGGCGACTGGTTGCCAATGGCCTCCAAATTAACACCACCCACCCCCCTTGGCCTCCTCTACCCAAAAACAAGTCCAACTCCTTTCAAATAACTTCCAAAATTCTTGAATTTCCAATCTGAGCTTGACCTAATTTCGAAGATTAATCTTTAAAGGCCGTTTGAGTTTCAAAACAAAGTTGCATATTTGTTTTTGCCAAAAACAAACTTGTGACTCCGCTTGGAGGCTCAAATTGAAATCAGTCAAGTTTGTTCTGAATAACAACTGGTAAGTGTCATTTTTTTCCTTTCTTTTGTTTATTTTGTTGTTTTGCTTATTTGTTAGTACTTTCATCTCGCTTCAAGTTTTGGCTAGTAGTTTAATTAGAAATACTGATTAATTTTATTCAGAATTAAGTTGGATTTTGGTGATTGTTTATGCTGTGTGTATTTTGATTGTTCTTCTGGTGATCCCATTAGATTTAGCTTTAAATTGTGTTATCCATTTCTTCAGCATAATATCCATGTCTATTTAGTCCTAATTTTGACCTTTGCATGTTTATTGTTCAACAAATAATTCGTAGTAGTTTGAATAGGGTTCAGTCTTTCCTTTTTTATTATTCCAAATGGTATAATAGCAGCTTTCCGTGTTTTCTTCTAATTTCAGTTTTTAATTGGAATTTTCGATTCAATAGTGTTTTGATTTCTGAGTTGGACTGTTGTTTATTCCTGATTAATAGTTCAAGTTTACTTAGGGTTTGGTTATAGCTGATAAATAACTAAGTAATTAATTAGCTTAGTAAGATAGTAATTTCAGCACATTAAAAGGGTAGTATAGGGTTTTAACTTAGTGTTGGTAGTTTTAGGATTAAAACAAGGGTAGCGTAGGTATCCAATTAACAAGAAACAATGCTAGAATCTTTTAGACCCTTCTAGAAGGGGATTTTAGTTTAAAAATCAGTAGTTTAGTGTAGTAACTTGGGAAATAAGTCAAAAAATGAAGGACCAAGTAGTTAAAATCGAGAAATCAAAAGAGGGACTAGTAGTTAAATTGAAATAAAAGAGTTGCCCTAGCCTTTGGCTATAAAATGGACCCCAATTTATTCAAAAGAAGGATGAGCCAGTCTGAAAATCACTAAGAAATTCCAGATATCTTAAAGCCTAAAAATTCCCAAAACTTCCTGGAAAGTGTCCATAAATCCTAACTTATAAAAGTTATAAAGTATTCTGGAGTTCAGGGGTTTCTATTGTTTCATTAGATTCCTTCTCCTGAAAATAACCCTAACTTCAGCTATGCAGTAGAAACTTTGTTATACAAAAAATGAAAAACAGCCTGAGTAGACAGCTGAGTGTCCAACATTAGGCCTGGGTTCAGTTTGAGCCAATTAGATCATTGTTACAACCATTTTGAGTTAGTATATTGATTGATTATGTATTAAAGTTCTCCTGGGTTCATTTTTGGCTTGTTGAGGTTACTGTGAATCATTTGATGGTTTCCTACTAGTTTAAGTTTGGGTTTAAACTTCTCTAATCGTCTGGTAGTATTTCTGGTGCATTAATTACTCATAAGTTGTGGCTGCCAGTGATTATCATGTTGTTTGAGCATTGCTGACCTTCAGTTTTGTTTTGCACACCTTCCAGGTACCTTTCAACCTCTAATGATGTATGAATCTTAGGCTTAATGAATACTCAAGTTGAAGAATGCAAATTACTCGTTTCTTTATCAGTTTTTTTTGTCACTATTATTTTGTCTATTATAATTAAGACATTGGATTGTATAACAGGACATTTGGACTGATAAGTTAAACTGCAGCACTATAGTTAGCTTTTGTCATTTCGTTTGGGTCCTTACATGAGGACAGTTAGCTGTGTAATTGGTTGATGAACATTAATTTAGGGTGACTTAATTGAAACTTGTGATCAATTGGTTCCTAGACTAAATTGTACAAACTGTCGCTTTTTTGGTCTACCAATTTAACAGTAGCTCATTGTTTGCCTTTGCTCTCTTTCAAATGTGAAATCCGTGAAACAGTTACGTGCAGTATCAGCTTGAGATATTTTAAGTTATCGTCAGTATCATCGAATCATAGAGCAAAAATGACATCTCTTTTTGGAAATCTGAATAATCTCAGCAGCTCATTTATTGCAAATAAATCACTAATTCAGCAATATAATTTTGGGCTCAATTGAGAGACAGCCCGTTAGGATCTTACTCTATAGCTTGTCCATGCCATTAAACTATTTGGGGTACTTGGTGAAGGATGGACATGTTCTATTATTTCGGCCCAACAGCCAATACGATGCACCTCCCTTGTGTCAATTTATATTCACAACATACGACTAGGTGAAAATTAATTAAGCTTAGAGACAAAACCAATAGAAAAATGGTAGCTCACTTTAGGAATGGCCCTTTAAATAATAAACGAGGCACGTCGTGCCAAATGGAATCTATTAATTGCGCCACCCTCGTGGAATGTGTATTAAAATATTTAGAGACTTGGGACATACCGTTTAGCGAATTCCACGGCTTCCCACAAAGATAATAACATGATAGTCGCTTTTAGGCACGTCTTTAATAATTTTATCTCCTTAAACCCGGGTGCGCATTTATGTGACCCATATCCAAATCTCAACGGAGCTAGAATGTGTCAAAAACCATGGGTGCATTTATGTGACGTGGTTCGAGACATATTTTAATGACGTTGCAATTTTCTTTAAAATAATAATAAAAGAGGTTAAAATTTTCAAAATGCACATAGGTTCGTAATTGTATAAAATCATATAATTTAAGCCAAATATGACAGTTAAGCGACCGTACTAGAACCACAGAACTAGGGAATGCCTAATACCTTCTCCCGGGTTAACATAATCCCTTACCCGGATTTCTGGTTTGCGGACTGTTAAACAGAGTCAGTCTTTCCTCGATTTGGGATTCTAAGCGGTGACTTGGGACACCATAAATCTCCCAAGTGGCGACTTTGAAATTCTCTTAAATAATTGAATCTCGTTTTGATTGTCCTTTAATTGAAAAAATTCCCTTATCTACGCCCTTCGCCGGGTGGTGGATAGCCTAAAGGAGGTGTAACACTGGGATAGTGATGAACCCCTCTGGAACCTGAGTTGGACCTGCTGGAATGGTCTGGGCTGGAGCCTCCTCTTCAAACTTTACCTGAGGCTCAGCCGCAGGTGTTGCTGCTCTAACTTTGGGCTGAACCCTGCCCATGCCTCGGCATCTAGCACGGCCTCGTCCTCTGCCCCTCATAGGAGCTTCCACTATAGCTCTGACTATTGCTCAGCTGATGAAGCAGTACGTGTTCTCGCTATCTGCGAATAAACAAGAGTATAGAGATCAATTAGCATTGAGAGATCAAATCGCACGACACAGAAGAATAGAAGTGAAATTGTTCCTAAACTCTGTAGCCTTTTGGGGATAGGCACAGACGTCTCCGTACTGATCCCCCGAACTCTACTAAGCTTGTTTGTGAATTGTGAGACCTAGGAAACCTAGTTCTCTGATACCAACTTGTGATGAACCGAAATTTCCACTATCGGGCCGTGATGGCGCCTAACATCAAACTCGCTAGGCAAGCCAACATTTGAGTTTTATTAACCTCTTTCCTTTACATTTTACAGATTAAAATTAAAAAACTAAATCAAGTAGAAGCAAATGCGGAAGTACGTAAATAACATTTTGTCTACATACTCTTAACAACACCATAGCTATTACCACCACTCGGAATTTGGTATCACAATCCACGAACATACTACGAATATCTACATACATTGCTCTAAAAGAAATTACAATTATTTCGAAAGAAAATAAAATAGGAATTAAGAAACATAGGAGTGAACGCCAGGGCGTGCAGACGCCGGCAGGACTACATTGGGTCTCCTAGATGAAATGTCTGCAACCGACCTCTCGATCACCCACTACCAGCTCCAAAATTTGTGTAAAGTGCAGAGTGCAGTATCAATACAACCGACCATATACTGGTAAGTGCCAAGCCTAACCTCGATGAGGTAGTGACGAGGCTACAATGGGGCAGTCACAACATAACCTATATACCGTGTGTAATAAAGCAAAAAAGAAGTACATAACAAAATGAAACAGTAACTTGCAAGGAAAGATTTCAAAACTCTGATATCTCATCAGTATTTAGCTATAGCAAATCCTTAAGTGTAAAGCCAAATTAAAGTATAACTTGCATAGTAGAAAAGAGATACATAAACACAAAAACTGATCCGTTGTTCATCCCGACCCCACCATATAATCAAGACAATATGAACATGCACCCTTATTAATCCATTTCAATCCACCCTTATTCCTCCTGTTGCAGCGTGCAACCCAGTTCCATCGTACAATAGTAATTCACTCATTTTTCTCATCAACATATCACCCTTATTACTCCTCAATATATTACCCTTGTTTCTCATGTTGCGGCGCGCAACCCAATCCCACCATATCAGTACAAATCACATAATAAGATCCGAAGTTTTCACAATTTAGCTGAAAACTCTTCAAATTATTTAAGCCGCAAACAAAAGCAAACACAAAGCCACACAATTATGAAAATTCACTCAATTAACACCACACAGCATTAGCAACCCAAATGTACCATAAAACACTGATTAAACCAACTTAAACCAATAATGTGATACAATGAAACTACGAGATATCCAATACCTTCAATAAAGAAAGCAACATCTAACAAGAAGCAATTAAACATGGAAATACCAATAAGCATGTAGCAGTTAAGACAGGAAGACAATATATTAAAAACGGAAAAAGAAACAAACTAAACAAATAATTTGTCGGCGCAAAGGTACTCGTCACCTCACCTATACGCCACACATATAGATTTTCACATACAATTAAGTCGAGGATCCCTAATCCCTCAAGTTAAAGTTAGACACAACACTTATCTTAATTCAACAGACAAACTCAAAGCCCAATCACAACTTTTCTCTTCTCACAAGCCTCCGGACCAATAGAATCTAGAAATTTATCAACCAAACAATTCAATTTAAGCCTTAAGAACTACCCATGATAGCAAGGAATTCAATTTAGGCCATTTTTAAAAAAAGTGAACACCGAGGCCAGTTTGGTTCAAACTCAAAATTTGGACCAAAACTCGATTACTCATTCACCCCAACCCTAATATACAATTGGTTTTGGAATCCAACCTCAATTTGAGGTCTAAATTCCCAAATTTCGAAATCCCTATCTTCTACCAAAAATTCCAATTCCGTCATGAAAATCTTAGATTTTAGGTTGAAATCTTGTTAAACGAAGTGAATGATTAAAAGAAATAAGTTAAGAATCACTTACCTATTATTTGGGAAAGAAATGGTCTTTGAAAATTTGCCACTTAAGGTTTAGGTTTTCAAATTTTGGGAAATTAATCAAGAATCCCGTCTAAATCCCTTTTACACAGTTGTAGATATTACATTTGCAACCTGAGCTTCGCAATTGTGAAGCTCCCAAATGCGAAGGGACCATCGCAAAGGTCCTTCCCATTTCTGTTGTCATTGTAATTGCAAATCGGTACCTCCGCAAACGCGACTAAATGATCGCATTTGTGATCAATGCCCCTCCCATTTTTACTTCGCAAAAGCGAAGAGTTCTTCGCAATTGTGAAAATTCTTTAGCCCGGGTACTCTTCGCATTTGAGATGAGAGCCTCACATATGCGGAACCTGCAAGGTTCGCAATAGTGATGCCTGATCTCGTAGGCCTGCAACATGTTCAGTTATACCACCAAAATTTTCTAAGTTCAAAACACCCTGTAGCCTATTCAAAATTCATCTGAGCTTTCGGAGCTCCAAACGAAACATGCACAGAAGTCTTAAAACATTATACGAACTTATTTGTGTGATGAAATCGCTAAAATAACATCTAGAACTATGAATTTAACACCAAAATACTTGAAATTCCTCTTTTCTCAAATGGATGCCCGAATCACATAAAAAACTTCGTTTTCCACCAAATTTCACATACATGACTTAAATATTATATTAAAGATGTACCAGACTCCAAAATCAAAATATGGGTCTTATACCGACAAGATCAAACTTTAATCAATTTCATTAAATCATTAAATTTTTAGTCTTGTAATTTTTAACGAAAAATTCATTACTCGGGATATGGACCTCCGAATATGATTACGGGCATACCCCTCGGTCCCATATTTTACTACGGATTCATTGGGGCCGTTAAAAATACGGACACGAGCCTGTTTGCTCAAAATATTGATCGAAGTCAACTAAAATCAGCTTTTTAGGCCAAAAATTATTATTTCATCAATTTTTCACATAATAGCTTTCCGGAAACACTCGCGGACTGCGCATGCAAAGTAAAGAGAAATAAAATGAGATTTTGAATGCTTCGAAATACGGAATCGAGTTCTAAAACATAAGATAGCTATTTGGGTTATCACAATCTAGCGAGTGATTCTACAAATAGTTAACATTAACTTATTCATTTAATAATAATTGAACATCTATCTAGTGATTCTACGAAAAGTTAAATATTAACTTAGTGATTTAATGATAATAGCACATCTATCTTGTAATTCAACAAATAGCTAATATTATAATCTTACTGATGTAATGATAATTACAAGTCGGTCGAGTGATTAAACGAACAATTAAATATTAAGTTATTAACTTAATGATGATTGATTACCTAGCAGATAATTCTCCAAATAGTTAAATACTATCGTATATTGATTTAATGATAATTGAACGTACGAATAGTTAAATATTAACTTATTGAATTTATGATGATTAAACATTTACCAAGTGATTTAACACAAAATAGTTAAACATTAACTTGTTAATTTAATGATAATTGAGCATCCGTCGAGTGATCCAACGGCTAGTTAAATATTATCTTTATTATGAAATAATATAAGAACTAGAACAATAATACAAGAACAAGAACAATATAGAGAGAATAGGGAGAGGAATATTCTTATTGATACTTAGGGATGATTTACAATGGGGTAAGACCCCTCTATTTATAGGCATAGAAAAGACTTAGCCTCAAAGTAGAACTCTTCTATAAGATAGACATTCACTCTAATTAGAGTTCTATTTATAACACTCCCCCTTGAATGTCTATTCAATAATGTGCCTCGTTAAAACCTTAACTAAAACAAAACCCAATGGGAAAAAATTATAGAAAAGGAAAAAGAGTACACATGTTTAAATATGCGCCTATTGGTTGCCTCGTTAAAAACCTTGCAAGGAAAACCCAGTGGGACAAAACTTTTTAAGGGAAAAAGAGTGCAACGCGCATTAACTCCCCCTGAAAAGAGCATCAATTCACATCCTTGAGCATTTGCATTCCAATCTTGTGCACCATCATGAAATTATCAATCTTGATAGATATGAACACCTTCATATAATGTCGTGGAATGACTCTTCAATATCTCCATAGAGTTATTCTCGATGTCATCATGCTTATAGTTATAGCAAGATACATATGTACACAAGTTGCACTTAGGATGTGGTACTTCAGGACCAAGAATTGTATATGATTCAAGCAACTTCAATCATTGACTTTATACTTTCAAATATTTGAACTACATGTCCAAAACTACATGTCTTTCATATGGAATCAATTCTGCTTGAATTGTATCTCTTCCATTTAGCCAATATTTTTGTTTGTATTCGACAAACATAAGATCCTCATCGATATTTAGCGCTATCCTTGATGTCGTCGACGAACATTTTATATCGGTTCCAATAAATTTTCATAAAGACATAACATGGAGATCTCTTCATTCATACATTCAGGTACCTGAATCTCTCATGAGATTTTATGAAGTGTTATGTCATGTGATCTTCTGGATCACTTGCCTCCTTATTATGATCACTTTGATCATTTGCTCATCTTCTTTATTAAGAAATTCCTTTTGAAACCGATTTGTCTATACGCTTCAGGCGTATCCAAGACTTTGTCTTTCTAGGACTTAATATGAGAATTTGCAGTGAGAATATAGTTACATTCTTTGGGTCAGCAAATGCACATGGCATGCTTTGCAATGTGTTGCAATTGAATTATCCTTTTTATGAACTTCAGGTTCATATCATGATATTCGAGGATCTATATATACAAATGATAATTCATCTCATGTAACCTTTTCTCAAGTGCTTATCATGTCTCCCCCTCATGTTAGAAAAGCTAACTTGTTTCCTCAACTCTGGGAAATCATCTTTGTGCATTATCATGTCAATATACACAGCACATTAATAATAATAAGATGAGATTATTTGGTTCCTGACCCTAAACCATTTGTGAGGGGAGAATATAATATACTCTCGTATACAACGTATATCAAACTGATATATATAACTTTGTTCTCATAAGAAACAGTTTAGCTATTAAGTGGAGGCACTCAATAATTATCTTGCTAAACCAACTATGATATAAACCAACTATCAAGATGAACTATCTTGAATAGAAAATCTGGAAATTATGCTCGAAGTTAGATTACTGAGCAATTTACCTCGCAAGCACCGGCCAGGCTGCGGGTTAATAACAATCACACATGTAACCATTTCATAGATGCATCATATGTGGTATACATGGCAGGTGAATGGGCCCATATTCACCTTTGATATTTCCAGAATTTATGGGCTTCAACCCGAACTCTTTAGTTGGTCAGTTCATTAATGAGAACAAGTAATACAAGAGAATTCGTAAAGAACTTTCTAGTTCTTTAATATTCACCCATGTGAATTCTGTATTATTGCACATCATACTTAAAATAGATGGCTAACCCGAATGCCAACTGAATAAATTATCAATATTGGTAAACTTCAAATTTACACCATGACATGTGCACTTATCAATAAACTTCAGGTTTATTATGACATGGGTTTTTATACCAATAGATATCCACTTTATTGTGGCATTCTTTTGTTTGTGTAGTACAAACTGGAGAATAAAGCGGGTAGCTTTTCATATACAAATTATCCCGCTACAAGTTGTAGTAATAGAAGATATCAAATCTGTTAGAAACTACGATTTACGCTAGAGGGGGGGGTGAATAGCGTATTAATAGAATTTAGCGTTTTCTTGCGGAATTTAAACTTTGCAGGAAGTAAAATAAATGCAGAAAAATAAACTTACACAAAGATGTATACTGGTTGGCCACCAACGTGGTTAGTCCAGTCCCCGAGAGACTCTCTCGAGATTTTTCACTATCTTGTTAAGCTTAAGGGTGCTCAACAAACCGTTACACACTTGAGGACACAAGCCTCAAACAGTTGCTCGGAGATCGCAATCTCAAAGACTTCACCCAAGGAAACGCAAGTTCCTTGAAACAAGAGAATCGCAATTCTCTTACAAGTATATCAAATACTTGGACACTCACTTAACTAAAGTACTCCTTATTGAGTAGATATGAGTAAAAGAATATGTTCAAGATCACAACAACTTTAAGCAATAATATGGCTCTCAAAAGCTTTATGAAATGAGTGGAAAATGAAGAACAATTGAATGAAAGCTTATAGCAATGTAATGATCAGTTTGTGTATGTTGTTGTTTTTAAAACACTGAAATGAAGCTGTATTTATAGTTGAAAAAGTTGGTTCAACCGTTGTCTAATTGCCAATTAAGAGTTGCTGAAATTACTCAGCGATAATCGATTATTAAGACCAAACAATCGATTATCTGCCAGTCAGTTTAAAAATCAATCCCAGATTTAACGCTTCACAATCGATTATACATAATCTATAATCGATTACTGGCAATATTCAAAATCAGATAATTGATTACACTAAGTTCATAATCGATTACTTTAGCAACGTTCTAAAAATCATTTCCAGATTTTAAGCAAAACATCGATTATATAAAATCAATAATCGATTACTTCAGCAACGTTCTAAAAATCATTTTCGGATTTTAAGCAGAACATCGATTATATAAAATCAATAATCGATTACTTCAGCAACGTTCTAAAAATCATTTCCGGATTTTAAGCAGAACATCGATTATCTAGAATCAATAATCGATTACCTTATGGTGTTGAAAATCATTTGACAACGGCCAGCTTCAACAATCGATTGTCCTTTGCAACAATCGATTACTTGTTATTTTCTGAAAATCATAAAACTTACTGTCTCAGTGATAATCGATTATCTAAAGACATAATCGATTACTTAATTAAATTTAAAATCACTGGAAGACATCAACTCAACACAATTGATCACCATTAGTTCATAATCGATTATTTTGAGTATTGAAAAACTTTACCTCAACAACAATCGATTGTCATTTGTTCACAATCGATTATCATGCAGATTTGGAAAAACCTGATGTTCACTGTCTTACTCACAATCGATTACCATTAATTCATAATCGATTGTCATGCAGTCTTGGCTCAGAAACAATCGATTATCATAAGTACATAATCGATTATTTTAGCCCAGATTTTTGAGGCATGTTTAGAAAACATTTTGTCTAATGTAAATATGCATGATTTAAAATCTTTTTGACACAGAATTAAATATGCATGATTTTGGAAAATAGTTTTATGAGAGAGGCCATACTATGAGTCAAGTTATAGGATCGAGATTACAATTTAGAACAACTCAATAACAATTAAAAGCGATATTTTGAACTTCAATCTTATTCGCAACCATTGTGCGCTTGTACTTGAATTCCGTCATATATCAATTTTTGCTTCGTTTGTCATTCATCAAAACCTACAAAAGAGTACACGTTTAGTATATTGCATTGAGAACGTGTTTCTAACAATTTTCCCCTTTTTGATAATGGCAAACATTAAGCGGGATATGCAATTTAGGCAAAAGATATTGACAATTCAAGACAAGTAACAATTATGCAATTTTGTTCTTGTTCCCCCTCAATTTAAGAGTTCCCCCTCAATTTTAGCTTATAAGCAATCAATGAATTAAGAGGTGGTGCATACCCGATATCCCGTTTTCTTCCCCCTTTTGCCATTAGCGAAAAAATAGTAAGGAAAGATGCAAAAAGATGAAATAAACAAGGTTTATTTATTGGAAAAAAAAGAGGGTACATCAATGGGAACCAAAGAGAACAACAGCAAAAACCACACAAAACACAAAAAAATTTATTCATTTCCGTCGTTGTCCGCCTCGTTATCCGGTGCTGCTTCAAAAGGAACGAGAGCTGCATATGGATAATTGACATGATCAAAGTATCCATGGATCTCATGAGTGAGTTGAGCAAGCTGGTCGGATATGGTTTGGAGAGTAGGCTCTTGGGACGAACGAGCACGACGGGGTGGACGACTTGAAGAAGGAGCTGGAGCATGATCACCATCATGATGGAAAGAAGACTCCGAGATTTCCCAAATTTTGGTACTCCTTTTGAGAGGACCATTTTCCGTGACAAATCTGGATGCTTCAAGGAAGTTCATAATGAGGAGGGCATAAGGAAGAGGCATGTCATCACCGATGGCATCGAGCATATGAATTTTGATGAGCCGACACCAATTTATTTTGGCTCCGGTGACAATGGCATGCAGAAGTTTGGTATCCTCCTGGGAGATGGTGGTGTGATTGTGCCGTCTAGGCTTGAGGACTCGGGTGATGAAGTAAAGAATCAACCGGTAGTTTGGATCCATTCCCGTTATGGTAGGACGACGGGTAGAGATAGATGGATCATAGGAGGTTATACCGGCTTGGTGGAGAAGGATGGTTTCATCAAAGAGAGCCCCAGCCTTATCAATATACCGGTAAAGGTCTTCACCTTCATTTGGAAGGCGGGCAATGGTGTGGAGATTCTCTTCAGAGAGAAGAATTTGAACCCCATTAATGGAGGTGACAAGTTCGCCATCTTCATCTTTATGGAGGTTTGAGTAAAAATCTTGAACGAGAGTTGTGTTTATGTGAGGATGAGTGAGAAGCAAGAAGTCATATAGTTGACACTCCTTTAACATATTTGCGGCAGGGGTGAAAGGCTCAAGGAGTTTACTATTTGAGAACCGAGGAGGAAGAATGGTGCGTTTCTCAAATTTTGATAGGAACCTTGTGAGTTTATTTTCAGTTTCAAAGAACAAGACGGAACCGTCTTGGTATGGAAAATTTAAAGGAGGAGGGGCGGTTGAGGCTGATGTGCCATGTTTGGATCGGGAACGTTTTGAAGATCGTCCAGACATGTTAGGAGAAAGACTGCTGGAATTTGGCAAAGAAAATAGAAGAGATTTAGCTTTTGAATACTAGAGATAGTGCTTGAGTGGGTGAATGTGAGCTCTTATGATGCCTATTTATAGAGGAAAGGATTATCAAGCATTGAATGGAGACATTTGCTGAGATTTTGGTTTAGGAGCAGTCAGAAAACGGTAAGAATTAAAATTACTGACCGTTAGATAATCGATTATTGAACTGAAATAATCGATTGTATTTACTGTTTGATTGAGATTTTGAATCTGACAAATCGATTCTTGAGTCAAACGGTAAAAAATTTGAATGAAATAATCGATTGTTAAATTTTGGTAATTGATTATGGAGCATTTAAGACCTGACAGGAATCGATTGAGGAGCCAAACGTTAACAAAAAATTAATATGAAGTAATCGATTGTCAATTCTTGGTAATCGATTATTTAGGGAACTAATTTGATACAGTGAACTTGGAGAATATCAGAATTTGTCAAATAATCGATTGTATGAAAAAAATAATCGATTGTTGTAGAAAGCATTGCTGAATGACTGAGGCGGAAATCGATTATGCAATTTAGGAAGTAAAAAATTAAACACAGATGCATAATAGTAATAATCAGTCATAAACAATCGATTATTGATACTGATAATCGATGTACTGCAGAGAAAATAATCGATTAGTGGCTTGAAATAGTCGATTATTTTGTGCTAAAACTTCATAATTCCCCCTACCTTTGGGTTGGTACCTGCAAAATAGATTTAAACGTCTCCGACGCTCAAGTTAGTAATTTATAGCGAAATTAATACATTACACTAGTGTTAACAAGTAATGCCGTGAACTCTTAAGAATTGTGTCCTAGAGTGTTCTTAAGAGAGTTTCGGGTACTTACCTTTTCTCCAACATCGCCAATTACCTGTTCGAGAGGATGATCCTTGATCGTTCTCCACTCGTTAGGCGTATTTATTCCTTTTTCTAATTGTGGCGCTTCTTCCGTTGGTTGTTCCCCAATTTCATTTTTGTTTTCCTTTGAAGGTTCTTCTTGGATTTTATCTTTCAAGCTATCCAAGATACCTGCAAGATCAAAACCGGATTCCTTTCTCGCCAAGCGAGTATTATCTTCGGAAAACACAACATGAGGGGATTCCTCCACAATTTGGGTTCTTTTGTTAAAGATCCTATATGCTTTGCTACGTGAGGAATAACCAATGAAAATACCTTCATCCGATTTAGCATCAAACTTACCCAATTGGTCCTTGCCATTATTATGAACAAAATATTTACAACCAAAAACACGTAAATGAGAAATGTTGGGTTTTCTGCCCTTATAAAGTTCATATGGGGTTTTCATGAGTATCGGCCGAATTGCTACTCTATTTAAAACATAGCAAGCGTTACTCACGGCGTCCGCCCAAAAGTATTTGGGAATCTTAGCTTCGTCGAGCATGGTTCTAGCCATCTCTTCGAGACACCTATTTTTCCTTTCCACCACCCCATTTTGTTGTGGTGTCCGTGGAGCGGAAAAGGTGTGTTCGATTCCGAGTTCGTCACAAAAATCCGCAAAGAGATTGTGATCAAACTCTCCCCCATGATCACTTCTAATCGAAGTGACGGTCGATTCCTTTTCGTTTTGAACACGCTTAAGGAAATACTTGAAATTTTGAAAAGCATCACTTTTATTTGCAAGAAATAGAGTCCAAGTAAATCTAGAAAAGTCATCAACAATTACAAAAACATATTTATTTTTACCAAGACTTTCAATACGAGAGGGACCAAATAAATCCATGTGAAGTAATTGCAAAGGTCTAGACGTTGAAACAATATTCTTGGATTTAAAAGATGCTTTGGTTTGCTTCCCTTTTTGACAAGAATCGCAAATAGAATCATTTTCAAACTTTAAACTGGGAAGACCAACTACTAAGTTTTGAGAAAGAAGCTTGTTCAAAAGATGCATGTTCATGTGTGCTACTCTACGATGCCATAGCCAAGAGTTATCCTCTTTGCTTACTAAACAATCAACATATTCGGGTGAGGAGTTTGCAAGATCAACCATATAGATATTATCAATTCTAAAACCACGAAGTATGATCTTGAAATCACTACGTCTAAATACAAGACATTCATCCGAATTAAATAGAGCAAGATTTCCCTTGTCACATAATTGGCTTATGCTCAAGAGATTATGCTTCAAACCTTTCACAAGTAGTATATGTTTAATAGAGGAGTTTTCGTCCTTACCGACCGAACCAATGCCAATGATTTTTCCTTTATTGTTATCACCCAATTGTGACACTTCCTCCTTCTTTGTGCTCTAGTTGAAGGAATTTGGATTCATCTCCCGTCATGTGTTTGGAGCATCCACTATCAAGGTACCATAGTACACTTGATCCCTTCAAGCACACCTACAAAACAAATTAATGTTCTTTAGGTACCCATGCCATCTTGGGTCCTTGAGGGTTAGGCATGTTATAATGATGCAATTGATTTATATGTCTATGACGAGTAAAGCAAGCGGGAGCAATATGACCAATACGTCTACAATAATGACAAGTCACGTTGGGATTATGCATTTTTCTAGGTACATGAAGGTTGCTTACTCTACTTTGAACACCATTGTTTCTCCTATTATGAGCTCTAGGAGGTTCACAAGTTTGTCTAAAATATGCATCATTTCTAGAATATCTATTTCTAGGTGGAGGGTCATTTCTTGGTCTTCTAAATTGTTCAAGGTTTGGCCTAAAATATGCATCATTTCTAGGTCTTCTAGCATTTTCACTATTTGGTCTAACATGCAAGTTATTTCTAGGATTTCTACTTCTAGGATAAGCATTTTGGTTATTAGTCCTAGGTTGAGCTCTAGGTTGTTGTGGTTTAGCACCAACCTTTTCTTCATTCTTGAATCCTATTCCATGTTTAGTTGATTTTAGATTAACAAGCACAGCATTCAAGTTTTTATGCGAAGAATTAAACTTATCTAATGTGCCTTTAAGTCTAGCTACTTCATTCTTAAGAAGCACACAAGAAGAACAGTTTCTAGTAGAACCTTCAGGTTTATCAGCACTTCTTTTTCCATAAAACTTGTTTTCCTCTTTTAGCTTCTCATTTTCGAAAACCAGTTTTTCTAATTCTTTTTCTTTTAATGAAAGCTGTGTTTGAAAATCTTTTTCTTTTAGTGAAAAGCTTTCTTTAACACTTTTGACAGTTTTTGAAGCTTTGATAAATTCAGCATATAGTTCATCAAAAGCATTTCTCATTTCATCAAGAGTAAAGGAATTTTGAGAAGAGATTTGACTTACCTCGTCTTTGCCGTCTTCTTGAGCCATGAGACATAAATTTGCTGCTTCATCGTCTTCTTCTTCGCTTGCTTCATCTCCGGAATCTCCTCCCCAAGAGATGTATGCACGTTGCTTTTTGAAGGGTTTCTTCTCCTTTTTGATGTTAGGGCAATTTGATTTTATGTGCCCGGTTTCTCCGCATTCATAGCATTTTAGTTGATCGCCTTGCTTTTTGTTCTTGCGTTCATACTCTTTGCGCATGAATTTTTGAAACCTTTTGATAACGAGTCCAAACTCGTTGTCACCTTCCTCATCAATTTGTGGTTGGCTAGCCTTTAGAGCAATCCTTTGCCTTCTTTGATCATCAACAAACGGGTTAAGTATAGTTGATTCATAGGTTTTGAGATTACCTCTTAATGCGTCAATTGTGACATTTGTGATGCCAATGGATTCTTGGATTGCATCGGCCTTTGATCGCCATGCCGGAGTGAGACTTCTGAGGATCTTCCGGACAAGTTCTCTATCCGTAAACGTCTTTTTGAGGGCGTGTAGATCATTCACGATCATTGAGAATCGCTCAAACATTTCGTCTACTTTCTCTCCTTCCTTCATGTGGAACAGTTCATAAGAGTGAGTTAAGAAATCAATTTTAGCTTCTCGTACCTGGTCGGTTCCTTCGTATGTCACTTCAAGCTTATCCCACATTTCTTTTGCTGTTTTGCAACATGATATCTTCCTGTAGTCGTTAGCATTAACAGCACAATATAATAAATTTATAGCTTTGGCATTATTTTGAACCTTACGAATATCCTCCGCGGTATATTCCTCTTCGGTCTTTGGAACCCATTCGTCTTCCACCTTCTTGGTTGGGATTTGGTTTCCGTTGGTGAATACTTTCCACAAATGAAAGCTATTTGATTGCACAAAGATTTGCATCATCTCCTTCCAGTATGAGTAGTTTGTGCCGTTGAATAGAGGAGGTCGTGTAGAGCATTGTCCTTCTTCAATTCTTGCAAAAGAGTCAAGAGTAGAAGCCATGGATGGTTCTCTCAAACGGTTAAGTTTTCAGAGAGTTGGGCTCTGATACCAATTGTTAGAAACTACGCTTTACGCTAGAGGGGGGGTGAATAGCGTATTAATAGAATTTAACGTTTTCTTGCGGAATTTAAACTTTGCAGGAAGTAAAATAAATGCAGAAAAATAAACTTACACAAAGATGTATACTGGTTGGCCACCAACGTGGTTAGTCCAGTCCCCGAGAGACTCTCTCGAGA
The DNA here is from genome assembly GCA_034376525.1 of Nicotiana benthamiana. Classification (NCBI taxonomy): domain Eukaryota; kingdom Viridiplantae; phylum Streptophyta; class Magnoliopsida; order Solanales; family Solanaceae; genus Nicotiana; species Nicotiana benthamiana. Next base: position 21,917,835 of record CM067324.1, on the reverse strand, counting down.
TTTTTCACTATCTTGTTAAGCTTAAGGTTGCTCAACAAACCGTTACACACTTGAGGACACAAGCCTCAAACAGTTGCTCGGAGATCGCAATCTCAAAGACTTCACCCAAGGAAACGCAAGTTCCTTGAAACAAGAGAATCGCAATTCTCTTACAAGTATATCAAATACTTGGACACTCACTTAACTAAAGTACTCCTTATTGAGTAGATATGAGTAAAAGAATATGTTCAAGATCACAACAACTTTAAGCAATAATATGGCTCTCAAAAGCTTTATGAAATGAGTAGAAAATGAAGAACAATTGAATGAAAGCTTATAGCAATGTAATGATCAGTTTGTGTATGTTGTTGTTTTTAAAACACTGAAATGAAGCTGTATTTATAGTTGAAAAAGTTGGTTCAACCGTTGTCTAATTGCCAATTAAGAGTTGCTGAAATTACTCAGTGATAATCGATTATTAAGACCAAACAATCAATTATCTGCCAGTCAGTTTAAAAATCAATCCCAGATTTAACGCTTCACAATCGATTATACATAATCTATAATCGATTACTAGCTATATTCAAAATCAGATAATTGATTACACTAAGTTCATAATCGATTACTTTAGCAACGTTCTAAAAATCATTTCCAGATTTTAAGCAAAACATCGATTATATAAAATCAATAATCGATTACTTCAGCAACGTTCTAAAAATCATTTCCGGATTTTAAGCAGAACATCGATTATATAAAATCAATAATCGATTACTTCAGCAACGTTCTAAAAATTATTTCCGGATTTTAAGCAGAACATCGATTATCTAGAATCAATAATCGATTACCTTATGGTATTTGAAAATCATTTGACAACGGCCAGCTTCAACAATCGATTGTCCTTTGCAACAATCGATTACTTGTTATTTTCTGAAAATCATAAAACTTACTGTCTCGGTGATAATCGATTATCTAAAGACATAATCGATTACTTAATTAAATTTAAAATCACTGGAAGACATCAACTCAACACAATCGATCACCATTAGTTCATAATCGATTATTTTGAGTATTGAAAAACTTTACCTCAACAACAATCGATTGTCATTTGTTCACAATCGATTATCATGCAGATTTGGAAAAACCTGATGTTCACTGTCTTACTCACAATCGATTACCATTAATTCATAATCGATTGTCATGCAGTCTTGGCTCAGAAACAATCGATTATCATAAGTACATAATCGATTATTTTAGCCCAGATTTTTGAGGCATGTTTAGAAAACATTTTGTCTAATGTAAATATGCATGATTTAAAATCTTTTTGACACAGAATTAAATATGCATGATTTTGGAAAATAGTTTTATGAGAGAGGCCATACTATGAGTCAAGTTATAGGATCGAGATTACAATTTAGAACAACTCAATAACAATTAAAAGCTATCTTTTGAACTTCAATCTTATTCGCAACCATTGTGCGCTTGTACTTGAATTCCGTCATATATCAATTTTTGCTTCGTTTGTCATTCATCAAAACCTACAAAAGAGTACACGTTTAGTATATTGCATTGAGAACGTGTTTCTAACAAAATCTTTCCTTTATTTATAGTCTCAATATAATCAGCACTTTCGCGTGTACTTTGGAAACTGAATAAGTTTCTTTGAGACTTACTACAGCACAATACTCAATTGTGTTTCTCCAACATAGTAATAATTGGCTCTTCTAGAGCTCTCAATTAATTTTGTACCACCACAAATTCATCAACATCCATGTGGTGAATATCTTTCTTAAAGAGAAAGTTATACCATTATGGTCATGTCAAACTTATATGCAAGATATGTTTCTTGCATTATTTTTGTCCTTTGATAATCACATTGACAAATTATTTTGGCGTACAATAGGTACGTGACCAATGACCATTCATGCCATAATAATGACATCATCTCAAACCTCCTTCTAGGGGTGAGTGTGGTATTATCTCAAACCTCCTTCTAGGGGTGAGTGTGGTATCATCTCAAACCTCCTTCTGGGGTTGAGTGTGGTATCTTCAATACCAATTTCATGTTCATATTCTTCCAATAATGAATATGTATTCGTGAATCAGATGTTGTCACATTCACTTCGAGGATATGTGATTTTGTTATCCTTTTCAAGTCCGTAAATGCGTCAGGCATTTGATTTGCTATTCTTTGCAAATGGATAATATTTTGCGCCTCTTTTTCACAAATAGAGGTATGTGGATCAAGATGAGATAATGATGCATTTTTCCACAAAATTTCCTGTTTGGTTTCACCAACTTCTCCCCCTAATTTTGGGAAAAGTGTCTCATCGAATTGACAGTCTGCAAATCGTGCAGTGTACAAATCCCCTGTCAATATTTCGAGGTAGCGAATAATGGAGTGCGATTCAAACTCAACATATATTCCTAACCTTCTTTGCAGACCCATTTTGGTGCGATATGGCGGTGCTACAGGCACATATACAGCGCATCCAAAAATTCTTAAATGGGATATATTAGGTTCATGACCCAAAACTAATTACAACGGGGAATATTTGTGACAATTCGTCAGTCAGAGACGAATTAGCATTGATGCATGCAAAATGGCGTGACCCCAAACCGAAGTGGGCAGCCGACGAACTAGCATTGCTGCATGCAAAATGGCGTGACCCCAAACCGAAGTGGGCAGCCTCGTTTTCATGAGTAAATGAGGTATTCAAGATTATACTCATGTATTGTCTCAATCTGATATCCATTTTGAATGATATCTCTAAAACTCAACAAGTTCCTTTTAGACTTGGAGGAGAACATTGCTTTCTCTAAAATATTGTTCCTTTAGGCAGAGTTACAGTTGCTCTTCAGGAGCCTTCAATCAATTTAATTCCCATGGTTTGACATACAAAAAAAAATATACGAACATGAGAATAAACAAATTCAATCCGTTTGTTTCATATTTAAACAATATTTTCGAAATCTGCTGAGGTTATTCGACTAACTTAGTTGATAGTCGACTATCCTGGGAAGCAGTTATTAGGATAGTCGACTAACTAAATTGGATAGTCGACTATCTTGCCTTGCGGAAAAATCCAGTTTTAATGCGAAATATTAGATAGTCGAATAACTAAGTTGATAGTCGACTATCTTAGTAAACAATCATCAGGATAGTCGACTATCTTAGCTTGCGGAAAAATCCAGTTTTATAGCGAAATATTAGATAATCGACTAACTGTTATGTTAGTCGATTAACTCTACTGGAAAATAAAAATATCATTGAAATTTGAGCATATTGAAACATTCTAAAGAGCTAATACTAACATTATATCATAAAATAACTAATACGAGTTGATACTAATGATTATTAGTTTATTCACTAACTAATACAAATAAGTAAAATAAAATCAAACAACTCCATCTTCTTTCATCACAGATCCATCACCGATTAGGTGGTCTATTTTCCCCTCAGGGTGCTCAAAGAAGTCTGCCACATCCAAGTGGGTGATGTCAAAGTTGTCGTCAGAGACAAAATTTGTTTCAGGGCCTTTACTCTTTCGAGATGCTTGATAAAGGTCAACCTAATGTCTTGGTATACGGCAAGCTTTTGACCAGTGCCCTTTTCCACCGCAACGATAACATATAGTTTCTGAACTATTTGTCTTTGGATTCTCATCGTATCGTGCTTGTGGCAGAGTGACCAACTTCATGTCGTCATATCTCTCCTTTAAGCCATTCCACAAGATAGGTGGATCTTTGACTGTGATATATTCAATTTTCAAACCTTTATCAAGGTGATGGCGCAAGTAAATCAAGGCCTTAGCACAGTTTCAAACCTTCATCAAGGTGATGTCGCAAGTAAATCAAGGCCTTAGCACAGTTTCAAACCTTCATCAAGGTGATGGCGCAAGTAAATCAAAGCCTTAGCATAGTCTTGGGTGGATGCGTTATTTCTATCTTTAATGGCGTCTTCAGGACCCATTGCATCCAAATGGATTTCAGCATCCAACACCCATGCCATATAGTTCTTGCCCGAAATTTCAAGGGCAACGAACTTTCTTTTCATAATGTCAGACATAAGATACAATTACATCAAGAGCGTGTTCATACTTACAGGCTTCATTACAATTATCACATTCACTTCAGGGAATGGATCATAATGACGATTATAATTCCATCTATTGCCACGTCCACATTCATTGATACCATCATGGTAATAATTTTGTCTTCTTTCAGACTTATCACATACTGCTACCACATTCTCTAAAGGGAATGGAGCAAATTCAATGGGACGGATTTTCAATTCTTTGCCCACAATCATTCATGAATTTGATCATGGCAAGGCATAGAAATTTTACCACTTCATGTGAGTGCAATTTCTTACAAACTCCATTAGAGTAATAATCAAACTTTGTTGTCTTTGTTTGTATATAAAATCAAATCGTAGAATTTCAAGAATTTGAAAGGGAAAAGTAAATTACTTACCTTTAAGGTATACCAATCAATGTTGTGATATCAAATATACCTCTTGAGTTTTCATCCCGTGGCAACAAATTGTGGCAACTTTGGTCGACTCCCACGGCCAATTTGATGCCGGAGAACGCGACATATTTTCCGTATAGAAATTCAAGATTGCCATTGGACCTCCAAACTATCAGCAAACTTTAAAAATCCAAAAACCCATTGTTTGCATAATTGAACAGAAACGTTCCACTATACAACTAAATTAAACCAGTCATCAATTCAATTGTAACAAAGAAAGGAATAGCGGAAGTAAATAGCTAGGATCACTTGTATGTAATATAGACAACACATAATTATAGATTTTAATCGAACATAAAATCGATACTTATCTCATGAAGCGTGACCCGGATAATGCCCGGAATTAGCGAAATTCGTGTGGGCGAATTACTCCTTAATCTTCTCAAAGTGCTTCTTGAGACGGTAGAGTCTCGTGCTGATAACGTATTATGAAATAATATAAGAACTAGAACAATAATACAAGAACAAGAACAATATAGAGAGAATAGGGAGAGGAGTATTCTTATTGATACTTAGGGATGATTTACAATGGGGTAAGACCCCTCTATTTATAGGCATAGAAAAGACTTAGCCTCAAAGTAGAACTCTTCTATAAGATAGACATTAATTTAACGATGATTGGATTTTTTTTCTTAATACGAAGCAAGCTTGTTGTATTATTATGTTCTTTTCCAACTTCAAGTATTCCAAGAGATATTTATACTCACATCAGGTATTTTAGAGTTAAAATATCTCGCCTGAGTTATTTATTGATAATCAGACATATATTTAAAATAATAATTAAATATCTACCGGGTGATTTTACAAAAGTTAGAATCCTTAAGCCAAGCGGCTAAAAATGCTTATTTGAAAAATGCTTTTGTTCAAAAATATTTTTTGAAAAGAGTACTTTGGAGAGTAATATTTTGTGTTTGGCGAGTTCATTTAAGAAGTACCTTTTGTAATATTTGATAAGCAAATTATGTTTGACTAATCCTTCCAAAAAGTACTTTTGAGTTTAAATTACAAAAAGAACAATAAAAAGTTAATTTACAATTATTATTAATTGCAAGAGAGAAAGGAAATTGAAATATTTATTATAAAATAATTCAATTAACTTTTTATTTTTGTTTACCACATTATAAACGTAATGTAAATATGTTTTAGAAATTTTAATCAATACAAATTATAGTTATCCAAAGTAATAATATTAGTATTGATAATTCAAATATAGCAAAATACATTATTCAATATGAATTATCAATCTACTATATATAAAGGCATGAATCTATTTATAATAGAAGAGATTATTCCAAAGAAAAATATGAGAAGAAGATTGAAATAATACAAAATAAAAAAGAACGGTAGAAAAAGGTAAAATTAATGAGGAAGCAACAACAAATTTTCTCGCCGAGAAAAATAAATAATCAAGACTGAAAAAATTGTGTAATTGTATCTCTGATTCTTCAAGAATGTAAAGTATCTTAATGAACTTGACTTTGATTTGATTCAAGAGTTTGTAAAGCTTGATCTTGAATCTCCTCCTTGAACTTGAATTTGTTTTGATCAAGAACAAGTAATTTGATCTTGAACGCCTTGGTATTTGATTTGGCTCCTTTCTTGATCTTGAACTTGAACTTGGACTTGTAACTCGAGTGTTAGAGTACTTGAACTTGTAGCTTGTAGAGAAATCTGTGGTTTTTGATCCACAAGCTCTCTGTTTGCTTCTTGTTATCACTTATGGTGTCTTCTAGCTTTATGAAAATCTCTATTTATAGTTATAGGGGTGATGTCACTATGCGATTTGATTTGTTCGTTTGAGCTGACCAATACAATCCAGACACTTGGCACAACTCTATTGGTATTTTATTTGACTTGGATTTTCACCCTTCTTGATACGTGGCACGATTTCATTGGCTCATTTATTTGGTTTGAATTGCCACATTATTTGACATGCGTCACGATTTTATTGGCTCGTTCTTTTGACTTGGATTGCCACATCACTTGACAAATGGCATGAGTCAGGGCTTTAAGATGAGCTAATAGTCATTTGGACCTTGGGCTAATGAAGTGGACTTATCATTTAATTTGTAGTCTAATTAAATGGGCTAGCCCAATATATGTATAATTAACCCAATTTATTAGCCACAATATTTGTTTGGATTAATGTCTTGAATTTAATATGGTTCAAATTATTTTCTGAATTTAAATCCAGTAAAATTTAAATTCTTACAAACGTCTCCTACTTCAAAACTTGTCAAATATATATATATATATATATATATATATATATATATATATATATATATATATATATATATATATATATATATATTTTAAGACTAGCCTTGAAGTACATATGACGTCCTTACACTTGGATGGTATATTGCGCTGCTGAGAATTTGCTGATTTGGTGTTATTGCCGCTAAGTCCAATTCAACTCATACTTGAATATTAATATATAATGCTAAGTTTTAAATATCGTACTAATCGGCAAGGTTTACCCATTACAGTTGTACATGCCATTTTATTGACTTATCCTTTTGCAACTTGTGCTAGAATTAAGGCGTCAACTTCTGGACGACCACTATAAATTAGAGTTCTCCATCTTTGTGGGTTCAGGTTCTTTTCTCTGAGCAAAAGGAATTAATCATTTTATGAGTTTCAAATCTCATGCTTCAATCTTTTCTTTTTTCTCTATGAATTTTACATTCACTTCTCTTGTTGAAGAGTTCTTAGGTGTAGAGCTTCTCTTATTATGTAGTACTTCATCCTTATTCAAACCAAGTGCAGAATTTCTTGATTTTTTTTTTTGATATCTTTTGTCTCCTGCATAAATGCTTAGTTTTGATACTTTCATGACATTTTAAAAAAGCTGACTCAACGTACCTATTAAAATTCTTGAGTTCCGTTGTGAGCAATTTATAAAAAAAAATGGAGCATGTCAAAGAATTTTCTTTGCACGTTCACTGGCTCATGTATTTTTAGATAATTTTCTTTTGGGTTATTCTTTCCAATTCTATTAAAAGCTTGGTATTTTCAAAGAATTATCATCATCCCTCAGATAATCATGTTAGACATAATTGCTCTGGAGATTGATTGGTATGCCAATATATGAAGAGAAAAATCTGTAACTTCTTGACATGGTGAAAGTTTCAGCAACCACCTGTCCAGCCACATTAGAATTGCCTTATGACTTTATTTGGCATTCACACCCATATCTTAGAATGATAAAGATTATTTAATCCAATAACTCTGAATTATTATTTCAATCTTAATTTCCACTTGGAAGGATTAATCACGCCAGAATAAATATATTTATTATTTATCGGCATAATGATTCCAGAAGTCTCTAGCTATCAAATTGGATAAATATTTTCTCTTTGTTGCACATCATATATTTTGTGAATGTCTCGGTCCGTTGTGATTCTAATTTTCAACACACCGCCTCTATTCGAATCCTTTTTTTCAATTCCCTTCAAGTAGCCAGAATTAGAAGAGAAAAGGATATTTGGGCAGTGTTTCTATTCTTTCTTCTGCAATTTGAAAGGATACTCATATAATTTCACTATTTTTGAATCTCTTTTCTTATTTCTCATTTTCTTTTTCGCCAGAGTTTGATGAAGCAGCAGTATGAAGTTCTTATAATTTACTTCGCCCAAGATTTTATTCATTTTGGCAAAGACATTACTCCATCCAAGACGAAGCCATTACTTGAACAAGAAGAAGACTTTACACCGTCTCAAATGGAAGACTTTAATTTTTTTATAGGAAAAGATAATTACATCGTCTAAGCCAAAACTTTATTTTATCTTACTCGAAGATTATTATACTACCATCTAAGCCAAAGATCTTTTTTTAAGATTTGACTTTACTTTATCAAGGCGAAGACCATTACCACCATATAAGTCAAAGATCTTACTTTATTTAAGATTCGACTTTACTTTTTTGGAGGCGAAGACCATTATATCGTCTAAGCTAAAGATTTTACTTTATCTGGTGAACATTATTACATCGTCTAAGCCAAAACTTTTACTTTGTCTGAGGTAAAAACCATTACACCGTCTAAGTCGAAGACTGTATTTTGTTTGAAGAATTGACTTTACTTATATGTGACGTAGACCATTACATCATCTCAATCAAAGATTTATTTTGTCTGAAGCGAAGACCATTATATCGTCTGAGCTAAAGACTTTTTTTATTTGAAGCGAAGACTATTACACCATTTAAGTTAATGACTTCATCTTGTTTGAAGATTTTACTTCATTTTATCTGAGGCAAAGACCATTACACTGTATGAGCCAAAGATTTATTTTGTCTGAAGCGAAGATAACCATCCGAGGCTAAGACCATTACACCGTCTAAGTTGAAGACTACACTTCATCCAAGGCGAAGACAACCCTCTAGGCGGAAAACTTTACTTTGTCCCATGATAATACTATTACACCATCTAAGCTGAAGACTATATTTTGCCCAAGACGAAGACCAACAAAGTCCATTATAAAGTCTAACTTGAAGATTTTACTTCACCACTAAAAGATTTGACCTTTTGCGCAAAGGAATGAAGACTCGTCCTCATTTCGAGATACATGAATAAGAGGTTGTATGAAGCATGATTATTTTTTTCAAAAAGCTGACCAACAAGAATATCTCTTCAACTTCAATCTTCACAGGTAATTTTATGATCTCCTTTATATAGATATGTTTCTCCTTTTCTCTTTTTTTTTTTTGCAGGTAGAAGAAGAAATCAATTCCAAAGATACTACTTTAGTAAAGATAACCTTACAGTCGAAGAATCTTTTTTTTTACATTTCAACTTGAAGACAAGGCAGACTTGAAGGCTTCTACTTGAAGACTTAACAGATTTGAAGACTTCAACTTGAACACTTAGTGGATTTGAAGACTTTAGCTTGATAATTCAACTTGCTGGTTAAAGTATAAGAGTTATACTTGAAGATGTAGCCACTTTGAAGAATTCAACTTGAAGACGTGGCAGCTTTGGATAATTGCTTAGCGGACTAGAAGAATTTAACTCAACTTCAACTTGAAGATTTAGCATGCAGAGACTTCAAACCAATGATATAGAAAATATGAAGAATTCAACTTGGCAACTTGGTAAACTTGAAGAATTCAGTTAAAAGACATGATGATCTTGAAACTTTGTAGCCTGCTAAAGACTATAACTGTCTTGAAGATACCAATCTCGGTGAAAAGGATTAAGTCATTCTGCAGTTTATAACAAGTGAGCTTCTTTATTTTTAATAATTTATGGATTTGATGACTTGGCACACTTGAATACTGCAACTTTAAGACCTAGCGGGCTTGAATACTCCAAATTGATGATGTAATGGATTTGACAAAATCAACTTGACTTAGAATTGGAGCCTTCAAATTGAATATTTAGCCTCTTATTAAAGAAACTACAATCATTTCATCGAAGACCTCAATTTGACATGGAGCGCTTGCCCCTATTGACCCATCAAGATAATATAGAGAGTTCAACAAAAGAATACATGTACACCTAATTTTCAAGTGTCAATCAAGTGAATTATATTCATCGTACCTTATTTGAATAATGCCTTGAGTAATATGCATTTTTGAACTATTATGACTAAACTTAGAATGAGACTCTAAGCTGTATACGCACCTCGGTGAAGAGGATTAAATCATTCTGTAGTTCGAAATGGGTGAAGTTCTTTTTTGCGTCCTAACTTTTTCCTAGGACGCCTCTTTCGAGGTTTCCAACCTAGCAGACTTTATTTTTTATTTCTTTAGACCGTGTATGGTTTATAATATTGCGGGCAAGGAGTAACATGTAGTTTATGCTCATGCGTTAAGGAGCGTTGTAATTTGAAGATTTAGCTTATAATTCGAAATGCTTCGCAACTTCAAGACTTGCTCAATTTTGAAGAGCTTTGCAACTTGAAGTTCCACTCCAATTCGAAGAGCTTAATGTCTTGAAGAATTAGCTCAAAGTTTAGGAACTTTTTAACTCAAATAGTTTTCTCGAATTTGAAGAGCTTTACAACTTGAATACTTCGCCGAATTTAAAGAGCTTTACATCTTGAAGTTTGGCATGAATTTGAAAAACTTTGCAATTTGAAGTCCTTGCTCGACTTTGAAGATCTTTTGACAGGAGTCTTTGCTCGTATTTGAAGAGCTTTGCGACTCGAGCACTTTTCCCAAATTTGAAAGAGCTTTAAAACTTGAAGACTTTGCTTTAATTTGAATAACTTTACACCTTAAAGATGTAGTTCAAAATTGGGGAGCTTCCTGACAAACAATATATACTTATGTACCGAGAAGCGTTATAACTTGCAGTTTATGCTCGTACATTGAGGAGCATTGCAACATGCAGTTTAGGCTCATGCATTGAGGAATATTACAACTTGCAGTTTAGGCTCGTGCGTTAAGGAGCGTATTTGTTTTCATCAAAGATAGTATCTCTTCATGAATTTCCCGTTGATGGGGCCAATCCACAAACCTTCCGAGTTAACTATATTTTAAGCACCGCTTGAGCATACCACTTGTACGATATATGGTCCATCCCACTTAGCAGAGACTTTGCCCCCAGATTGATAAAACGTAATAATAAGCCTTTTTACCATAAGAACATGGTCACCCACTTGGAAAGATCTAAGTCGTACCTTTTTGTTAAAAGATCGAGACAGGAAAGCTTGAGAACATTCAAGGCTTTGTTGAGCTCTAGCCTCTTTTCATCAAGAGCTTCCAATTATTCAAGGCGTAACCAATCATTTTCTTCATCTGTGAAACCTTCTTGTATGGAAAACTGCAACGATGGTATTTGACGCTCAAGTGGAAGGACTGCTTCAACTCCATAAACAAGTGAATAAGGAGTCACTTGCGTTGATGTGTGATATGTGATCCTGTATGCCCAAAGAGCTTCTTCCATCCTTTCATTCCAATCTCTCTTAGACTAAGAAACAACCATTTTCAACAAGTTGCAGAGTGTCTTGTTAAATGTGTCAGCAAGTCTATCGGCAGCAGTATAATACATGGAGGAGTTGCCTTGCTTGAAGCAAAAAAAATCACATATTTTATTCATCAACTTGTTATGAAATTACTTGCTATTGTCCGTCAATATATATTGCGGAATGGCAAATCGATAGATAATATTGACTTGGATGAAGTTAGCTACATTTTCCTTCTTTACTTCCTTAAGAGAAAGAGATTCTTCCCACTTCGAAAAGAAATCGGTTGCGGCCAAAATGTTATGTCCACCAGAAGACTTTGGAAATGGACCAAAAACATCCAAACCCCAAGCATCAAATAGCCAAGAAGCAACAATTGGGTGTAATACTTCATGTGGTTGATGTATGAAGTTAGCATGGAATTGGCAAGATTTACACCTCCGAGCGTAATCCAAACAATCTTTTACCATAGTTGGCCAATAATACCCCATTCTTTTTATGTGGAAATGAATTTTTGGCCAAGATTGATGCGCACCACATACTCCGGAGTGTGCTTCTTGCAAGGCTTGAAAGGATTCGTCAGTCCCCAAACAACGTAGGAGTACTCCGTCAAATGATCGTTTGTAGAGTGTACTCTTGTAATAAAGCCATCCAACCATAAATTCCACCAATAGGGACACTACCGGATATACAAGTCTAAAAGCACGTGACTAAATGGTTGGTATCTTCCAGCTAGATTTTAAATATATCTTCTAAGATATGGCAACTTACCTTGCAAGCATTTTAATTCATGATTATCTTTAGGCTTGGGAATTTTTAAGATAGCATCCACCTTATCTTGATCAATTTTGATACATCGATGTCGAACAATATAATCGAGGAATTTCCCAGAACAAACTCCAAAAGCGCACTTCAACGGATTCATTTTGAGTTGGTATCTCTGTAGCCGTTCAAATACGATCCTCAAATCTTGCAAGTGATCATCTTTATTCCTTGACTTTACTACCAAGTACTCAACATAACACTCCACATTTTTATAAAGCATGTCATCAAAAATATTTCGCATGTCACGTTGATATGTAGCACCAGCCTTCATCAAACCGAAAGGCATTACCTTGTAGTAGTATATACCTTTAAGGGTGCGAAAGGCAGTAAGTTCTTTGTCCTTCGATGCCATGTGAATTTGATTATATCCAGATGAACCATCCATGAAAGACATCGCCTCGTATGCAATTGTTGCATCAATCATGAGCTCAGGGATAGGAAGAGGAAATTCATCCTTAGGACAAGCGTTATTTAGGTCCCTAAAGTCAACACAAACTAGGATTTGGCCATTCTTCTTTCTTACAGAGACAATGCTTGAAATCCATGTAGTATATTTAACTTCTCGAACAAAACCAGCCTCAATAAGTTTGTTAACTTCGATTTTAATCAAGGGAACCAATTTAGGTCTGAAGTGACGTTATGCATGCTCTACAGAACGAGCACCTCGTTCGACAGCAAGATGATGAACAACCACCTTGGGGTCTAAACCTAGCATTTCTTTGTAGCTCCAAGCAAAGACGTCTTTGAACTCCTTAAGTAGTTCAATATATTTGCTCTCTTCATCACCAGTTAGAGAGGCACTTATATATGTGGGCCTTGGATCTTTAACTACTCCGAGATTGACTTCTTTTAGTGAATCAACCGTTGTGTTCACCCCTTCTTCAAGCACTGGTGGTGCATCTTTAGCATCTTTATCCTCTTGAGGATCACCATCATTGAAACATATGTGATGACATACATGGATATCAAGTCACTTTTTCTCGATATTCGTATAGGGTGAAGCATTTTGTTCACCACGAATGGTGATATGATATGATGACCCCACACTTTATTCATCTTCCTCCCATTCCTTAGTGTGGACTATAGTATGAGCCTTTGCTTTGAGTACCTCTCTGCACGAAACTACAATTTTGTCTCTCGCCTCATTATAAAAGGAATCAAACTTGGGTAGTTTGTGGTCAAAATCTCCTGTTTAAGGGAGATAGGTGCTCCAATCCTTCCATTACTTCCATGGCGCTTGTTTTCCTTCTTCAGCGGTCCCAACCCATCAAAGACTGAGGTCCTTGGTTTTGTAAGTCGATCAAACATATAAGGCTTGTTATTAAGCATCGTAGACACTTCTTTAGCAGTAATGCAGTTACAACTTGCCCTTTTAATGGAGATACGGATTGACAGGGGTTATTTTTAACCCAATCCTTCATGTGATTACTTCATAGGGTACCCTTTCTCCATCATAATCTTTTGAGTAGGGGTTGAAGCTTCAAGCGGGAGCTTTCCGAACTTGGATGGTTTGTTGGGATCATATCCAGCTTTTGCTTACAACTTGTTGGCATTTGGGTCAAAGCCCTCATCTGCGCGCTTTGTAGGAAGTGCTAGATTTAGAAGCGAATTGTGGTTTGATGATTTGAAAAACCCTTTAAGCAACTTTGTTGATGACTTAATTGCATCCCTTTGCTTGATAGGGAAGGTCATCCCTAACACCTTACCTTGTGGATCAGAAGATGAATCTTCGAGCTTCGTTGCCTTTGGGACATAACAAAGGCCATGAGTCACTTTCTTACTTGAAGATGCCTCATTCATCTTGTTCCTATCATGAAACACCTGATCTTTCTCAACTGTAATATTTTCCTTGCTGTTTGTGACATTAACCTTCTATACAACACTTTTGGTCAACATCACATCATCAACCTTAACCTCATTTGAGACGTAATTATTTAGGTAGAATTTTGCATCAGCAAAGTATGATTCAGCCTAGGTAAAGGGGCTTATCATCAGCAACTATCTTCTTTTCGACCGCACCTTTGCAGTATTACAAGAACTGATGGCAGGTAGAGGAAACCACTTTGTTCTCATGTATCCATGACCTTCCTAACAAGATATTATATGAGGTCTTTACATAAATCACGTGCATCCATGCACTCGAATGCAAATCTACCATATTTATTTCCAAGTTGATAGCCCGTATAGCTCTTTACCCCTTGATTGAACCCTTAAATAATTAAAAGACTTTTATATAGTTCATCCATTGGTATGCCAAGCTCTTTAACAATAAGAATTGGGAGAATATTGAAACCATGCCCATCATCGATCAAGATTCTACTTATTCTCTATTCTCGTACAAAGCCAACCATAAATAGGGGCGATTATGGTATGTTTCACCAAGCAAAATATCATCATTAGTAAATATGATTTTTGCATCACAGAAGTACACTTCTTCATAATTCCCAGTGAGTTTTTCAGGCAAGGGAGGTAGCAACAATTATGCATCTTCCTTCGTTGTCTCCTCTTCATCTATCTTACAACATGAGGCCTTGATATATTCAAAGAAAGCTCGCGGGTGTAACTAGATTGGCAGGAATTCCTCCAATGCCACTGGAAGACGTAGCCTTTAATAGTGATTCTCTGCTATTTTTGCTTTCTTTAGTTCTTCTTTATAATTTTCTTCTTGGGTCTTTTAACCATTTTTACTCTAACCAATTGCTTATTTGACTCCTTTGTGTATTTGTCTTACAGCGTCTCCGTTGAGTCACACGAATCCAACTTTCATCATCACTTTGATCATCACGTGATTCACTTTTCTCTTCAAATCTTTCCTCTATTGTTAGTTTATACGCAACAGGGGGACGCAATGGTTTTCTCACATCGATAGGTTCAAAGTCACCAAAATTAATCATATTTGGTGATGATGCAGTTTGGATGTCATCACATTCATGTACTTCAACAAAATTGCAAAGGACAATAGGATCAAATGAACCAAAAACAAAAGAGACTTGATTTGAACTGTCTTTCTCATCCTCAAGCAAGATTTTTCCTTCAGCGGCCAAGTCCATTACTTCTCCTTGAAGACAAAGCACTTTTCAATAGGGTGGCCAACCAATCGATGGTACTTGTAATAATTTGGATCATTAGTCTTTCTAGCTTCGTCTGGCCGCTTCATTTTGGGTAACTCAATGAGTTTCAACTCACGAAGTTCTTTAAAAATTGCCGGGACATGGGAGTCCAAGAATGGATATTCTTTCGCTTGTATTTCCTTTAGAGTTAATTTTCGGCCAACTTTATCCTGTAAGGATATTGTCTTCACACTTTGCTACTTACTCACTTTTGTAGTGACCTTTAATGGCGAGGCAATTACATTAATTGATTCTTGCTCTTAGACTTCGGCAAAAACTTGCCTCATTTCTTTATTTCTTGTTTATCCTTCAATTTCCGAGGTTCATAAATAGGTGGCCTGATTTCCACTTGAAAACATTCTTAGCTCCATATCATGAGCACATATAGCCAATTCTTCCAAAGACTTAGGCTTGATACCCTATAGGATGTATCGAAGTCCCCAATGCATTCCTTGGATACACATTTCAATTCCAGAAGCTTCACTAAGCCTGTCTTTACAATTGAGGCTCACATTCCTCCATCGATTGATGAAATTGACAACTGATTTATCCTTCCATTGATGCGTATTTATGAGTTCAACCATGCTTACAGTTTGCCTTGTGCTATAGAAGTAGTTGAGAAATTCATGTTCAAGTTGCTCCCAGCTATCGATAGAACTAGCCTCGAGATCATTGTACCAATCAAAAGCATTTCCTTTTAAGGAACGGACAAGCTGCTTGACAAGATAATCTCCATAGGTTCCAACATTATTACAAGTTTCAACGAAGTGTGCAATGCATTGATTTGGATTTCCTTTACCATTAAATTGTTGAACTTTGGGGGTTGATAACCTGCATGCATTTTCAAACTATCAATTCTCGCAGTGTATGGCTTTACATATGCGAGAGAAGACTTGGCAGTAACATCGTACTTATCTTTGACAGTCCCCGTAATGAAGTCTTTCAATTGGTCAATGGGAATAACCCTGTCAGATGAAATCTGAAATTCTTTAGGATCAGTAGTCTGTCTTGCAGATGAGTCTCCCTTATCATGCATCATTGGGAGCTTTCCAGATGCATGACCTGAATCTCCCTCCATCATGCATTCAACTCTATCTGTCAGCTTGATAATTTGATTATCTTGATTTTGCATATGCTTCGTTAACCCTTCAGTTGTCTTTGTTAAATTTGTGACTTTTTCTTCAACAGTTGAGGTATTAGTCACCATTGCTTGGATAACCGTCACGGATGGTGGAGCAAAGCACAGATTTTCTTATACACCATACTTTGAGTGGAACAACTCATGTGGAGTATTTGGAGCAGATCTAGTGAAAAAGACATCATAATCACCCCGTGTGATGATGTTCTTAGATCTAGAAGGGCTAAGTGAGCCAATGTCTTTTCAACAATTTCAGCAATGTTCGCTCCTTCTTCCAATTCGGTTGGAAAGGATCTTCCCCTTTTGAGGATTGAAAATCAAAGATAGGAATCGATGCACACGACATTTGAAATGTTTTTGTCCCAGCAAGTTTGTTTTGTTCCTAGTGACAGGTCCTACATTTTCCACAGTAATATCCAACAGGTTTTCCACATCAAATGAAAACTTGGAATCCGTAGCCTTAGCAGTAGTGAGTTTGAAGTTTATCTTCTTCGGAGCCATTTTTCTTGAAATTTGGTAATTTGAAGAGATAAGAGGTAGAGATTGTCCCACTGGGCGTTCCACAGATTTGTAAGAAAAAATTTTCTCATTGAGAAAAATAAATAAACAAGACTGGAAAAATTGCGTAACAAATGTAGTATGTGATTTCAATAAACGAAAGTGTTACAATCTCTATGGTATTCTTCTGATTCTTCAAGAATATAAAGTATCTAAATGAACTTAACTTTGATTTGATCCAAGGGCTTGTAAAGCTTGATCTTGAATCTCCTCCTTGAACTTAAATTTTGGTTTGATCAGGAAAAAGTAATTTGATCTTGAACGCCTTGGTATTTGATTTGGCTTTGTTCTTGATCTTCAACTTGAACTTGTAGCTTGAGTGTTAGAGTGCTTGAACTTGTAGCTTGTAGAGAATTCTGTGGTGTTTGATCCACGAGCTCTCTGCTTGCTTCTTGTTATCACTTCTGGTGTCTTCTAGATTTATGAAGACCTCTATTTATAGTTGTAGGGAGTAATGTGGCTCTGCGATTTGATTGGCCCGTTTGAGCTGACCAATATCATCCAGACATTTGGCACAACTTTATTGGTTGTTGATTTGACTGTATTGCCACCCCTTCTTGATATGTGGCACAATTTTATTGGCTCATTTATTTGGCTTAGATTGCCACATCATTTGACATGTGGCGTGATTTTATTGGCTCGTTCTTTTGACTTGCATTGCCACATCACTTGACATGTGGAATGAGGCTGGAATTTAAGATGGGCTAATAGCCATTTGGACCTTGGGCTAATGAAGTAGGCTTATCATTTAATTTGTAGTCTAATTAATTGGACTAGCTGAACACATATATAATTAACACAATTTATTAGCCACAATATTTGTTTGGACTAATGTCTTGAATTTAATATGGTCCAAATTATTCTATGGATTTAAATCCTATAAAATTTAAATGCTTACAGAGGGATAATTAGAAAAATATCAATTTTCAAGAAAAGAATACTTTAATTTTGTCATGAAAAAATAATTTTCTGCTTCTGCTTTTTGGAAGAAGCTAAAATTTGTAGCTTCTCCCAAAAGCAAAAAATGTTTTTATTGCTACTCAAAAGTAATTTTTTGTCTTGGCCAAATACCTCCTTTTTTAATAAAAAAAGTATTTTTGGCCTCCCAATAACTTGGCCAAATAGAAATTTAAATATTAACATATTGATTTAATGTATTGTTTTAGTATATTTTTTTCAATATAAACCAAGCTTGTTGTGTTCTAGTGTTCTTTTTCCACATTCAAATATCATTTGAGATGTTTAAACATCTATTAGGATATTTGAAATATTTAAACAACTCTTATGAGAGATGTTTAAGCAACTCTCCGAATGTTTAAAAAATTTGATGGATTGTTTTAAACATCTAATGGTTGTTTTGGAAAGAAAGATCATTACTATTATCATCAAATATGATGCAGCGGATAGGGATATTCTTTTCTTAATCAGAGGTCAAGGATTCGAGCCTGGGTATGAAAAATACTTTGTAGGGAATGCTTTTCTCGAATGAGGCTCCACACAAAACGAACTCGAATATAAATATAGTCGGGCTCCAATATAAATATCAGATATCAAATAAGAAACAAACAGAAAAAAAGTTCATTGTTATATTTTTACGCTGTTGTTAGTTCAGTGAAAGTGCGAAGAGAAAATATGGCAACATAAAAATTTTAAATCTTTAACTTTGTATTACTTCTTTATTAAATTCTCACTGGGTCTGTTTGTTTGAGAAACTCTCACATTTTTTAGTGTAGACATCCAAGCATACACTAGGGTAATTAAAAATACGTATGATGGGGTCAAAACCCAGATTAGAATACTGAAAAGAAATTTTGAACACTTTCCAGTCGAGATGGTATTGCATCAGGAACCAACTCTTAGCCCATTTTATTTACCTTGTTGATGGATGAATTGAAGCACTGTTCGCGGGGGGGGGGGGGGCGCCATGGTGCATATCATTTACAGATGATATAGTATTGATTGATGAGATGTGAGGCAGAGTTAACACTAGGTTAGAGGTTTGGAGATAGACTCTAGAGTCTGAAGGTTTCAGGTTGAGCAGAACTACGACAAAATACTTGGAGTGTAAGTTGTGATAGTGAGGCTTAATACATAAGTCATCCCAAGAGAAGGAGTTTCAAGTATCTCGAGTCTATAATCAAAAGTAAAGGGGAGATTGATGATGATGTGACACACCGTATTTGTTACGACCCTAATCCTAACCTGCCGTGATAGCACCTATCAATAGTCCCAGGCAAGCCGATATTTCAAAGAAACTTCCAACATTTAACAGAAATGATTCAAGAAATTTTAAATAAGCAAAGTTTTCATAAACATGGGTAAAACCCATAATATTAGTGCAGAAAATAACTCCTAATATTGGGGTGTCACTAAACCCATGAGCATCTATACATCACCAGTATAGAAATGAAATGTCTATAAAAGTATGGATCTAAATACAACGAAAGAAATATAAGGAAGGAGAAATAAGGACTGCGAACACCAGGCAGCTACCTCGTAAATCGTTGTAGATCAACCGTGCACGATATCAAGGCTCACCTTGTGTGAAAACGCCGGGATTTGTACATAACGTATAGGGTGTAGTACGTCAGTACAACCAACTCAGTAAGTAACAATAGTAAATAAGAAATTGAAAGATAGTGACGAGCTACACAGTTGTAGTTTAATTTAAGTAGTCTTAATAAGGAAAATAGACATTCTTTCAAATCAGGTAAATTAAGTCAAGTCAGTTTATATATGCCAAGTTCAAGTAAAATTGGATAAAAATATCTCTCAGAAGTTTTCAAAATAGTGAAATATGGCAACTATGTGCAACAATGAAATTATATACAACCTCACAGGGCAACAAATAACTTAGTTCCCCAATTCACTTCAACCTCACAATCACTCATTCCTCACAGTCACTCATTCCTACGGTCACTAGGCACTCGACACTCGCACTCAGTAAGTACCTGCGCTCACTTGGAATGTGTATAACTCCGGAAGGGCTCCTACAGCCCAAGCTCTATATCATGATATAAATCAATGAAACATGTTATGACGTGCAGCCCGATCCCATAAATATTCTCACAATCAGGACCTAGACCTCACTCAGTCATCAATCTCTCCAGTCTCTTGGGCTCTCAAAAATCATAAAAATTATCCCAAACAACAATGATATGATGTATCAACAAGAATAATAGAGACTGAGATATGATATATGAATACAAATTTAGACTGAGTACAAATCGCATTCAATAGGTAATTCAACATGTAACACAACCTTTGTGGGTCCTAACAGTACCAACACATAGCCTAAATATGATTTCTAACATGATTTACAGTCAAATTTCTATGACACGTGGAGAGAATATACCTAATAACATGTTTATTCAACTTCAGTTTTACGAAATGGACCAAGTCACAATTCCATTACACGCCCACACGCGCATCACCTAGCATGTGTGTCACCTCCAAAACAAGTACACAATATAAAATTTGGGATTTCATACCCTTAGAATCAAATTTAGAACTATTACTTACCCAATCCAAGTAAAACTCTACTTCAATATGCCCTTGCCTCGCGAATCAGCCTCCAAATGCCCCAAAACTAGCCTCAAGCAGTACAATCTCGAACCCGGCCCCCGGGTCCACATACCGAAATCCGACAAAAGTCACAAAATCCGAAAATTCATTCACTCACGAGTCTAGTCATACCAATTTCATCAAAATCTGACACTAAATGGTCATTCAAATCCCCAAAATTAACTCTCCAAATCCCTAGCCTCAAACCCCCAAATTTCACCATAAAAACACACCAACTATGTGGAAAATTAATGGGGATACATAATTATTGAAGAAAAATGAACACAATAAGCTTACCTCGAGAATCCGCTTGAAAATCCTCTTAAAAACCTCCAAAATCCGAGCTCAGAATGATAGAAATGATGAAAAATCTTGGAACCCTCATATTTATATGATCTGCCTAGGTCTTCCGCACTTGCGTCCAAAATCTCGCTCATGCAGACTCGCTTCTGCGAGGAAAAATCTACTTCTACAAAAACTACTAACCCCCAGCTGCCTCCGCTGCTGCGACCACTGGTCCGTATCTGTGAAATTGCATGTGCTGAAAAATCAGTGCACTTACGGAGCCTACTAACTTCTATCACTTTCGCACCTCGCTCCACCTACCACACCAGCGGCCAAAACCCTTATAGGTGCGATCACACCAGTTGATCCCAACTTGAGAAGTCCTTCACCATCAAACTTTGATTCGTTTGCCACCCGAAATCAGGCCCCTGGAACCTCAACCAAACAAACCAACACATCTTAAAACATCGTACAAACTTAGTCAAATCCTCGAATCCTCGAATCACCTCATACAACATAAAAAATACGAATTGTATATAGATTCAAGCTTAATGAATTTTGAAATTTTCAATTCTATAAACGATTCCAAAACCTATCAAATCACGTCCGGTTTACCTCAAATTTTGCATACAAGTCATAAATAACACTACTACAGCTTTCGAAAATTCAATCTGACCCCGATATCTAAAAGTTTACTCCCTGTTAAACTTTTAAAAATTCTAATTTTCTTCATTTCAAGCCTAGTTCTACTGCAGACCTCCAAATCACAATTCAGACATGCTCCTAAGTCCAAAATCACATAACGAAGCTAACAGAACCATCAAAATTGAAATCGGAGGTCGTTTACACATAAGTCAACATCCGATCAACTTTTTCAATTCAAGCTTCCAATTAAGAGACTAAATATGTCAATTCTCTACTAAATCTCTCCATACCGAACCAAGCAACTCAGTAAGCCAAATAAGAATTGTAGAGTACAAAAGGAGTAGAAAATGGGGAAACGGGGCTACAACTCTTGAAATGATCGAACGGATCGTTACAGTATTATAATAGAATGAATGAAATGGGGCCTTGTATCCAGTGTCTTGAGTGAAAAGAAGGTTCCACTAAGACTTAAGGGTAAGTTCTACAAAATAGTTATTAGACCGATTATATTTTATGGGACGGAGTATTGGCCAAATAAAAACTCACATGTACAGAAGATGAAAGTAGCGAAAATAAGGATACTGAGATGTATGTGCAGTCATATTAGGAGAGACAATATTAGGAATAAAGATATTTGAGATAACGTGGGAGTGACATTCGTGGTGGACAAGATGTGAAATATGAGGCTGAGATTGTTGAACATGTGAAGAGGAGATGCATAAATGCCCCAGTAAGTGGAAGTGAGAGGTTGGCCTTGGTGGGTCTAAAAAGAGGTTGAGGTAGACCGTAGAAGTATTGAAGATATATGATTAGGTAGGGCATAACACAACTCCAACTTAGTAAGGACATGACCCTTGATAGGAATGTGTGAAGAGCAAGAATTAGGTAGAAGCCTAGTAGGTAGTTGAGAGCTTCTCTTTGCATACTAGTAGTTTTAGTATTATTATTGTATCTTCTTATTTCTAAATTCATATTACTACTAGTTGTTTATTTTGCTTATGCTATCTTATTATCTTGTTGTTGTTAGTGCTTATCTTGCATAACTTTCCACTATTGTATTTCTTTTTATAATGTTTTACTTGAGCTGAAAGCCTATTGAAAATAACCTATTTACTTTTGTAAGGTAAGGTAAGGCTTTGTCTGTTATTATTGTTGTTAGTAAACAGTATTTGTAAATTAATTTCGGAAAAATAAAGCAGAATAATATATAAATAGAAAATGTAAAGAAGTAAAAATTAATCCGAGTCCACTAAATTCACAGTGTTTCCTTAAGGAATTTAATCCCCTTCTAATACCCAAGATTATGGATTATTTCCTCTCAGGAAAGAATGAATTACATACCAGTGTAGTGGTACTTCAAACCCTAGTGTTTCAGCGAACACAAAGTTTGGTTGTAAATCACACTTACTGTCACTTTATTTGATGTTAAAAGTATGCAGAAGAAGGAGGAGAAACTTAGAAAATCGTATGCAAATTCTGAGCAGAAAAGTCTTGTATTTATAGCCAAATTTGGGCTGAAATCTAAAGAGGTGCAACTCTTTAGAATGGTTGTTTATGCAAAACGGGCACAACATAAATATCATAACATAAATGACAATTTACTCAACAATAAAATGGGAAAATAAAGAGGAAAACTTAAAGAGGGTAGTTAATTTTTTATTACCAAAATAGAAAAATGGATCAGATTTAATATTAATATTTACTTTAATATTAATATTTTGTTATTAAAACAAATATTTATTAACATTTCTGTTAATATTTTATTATTAAAAAATAAATTTGATCCAAAAAATTAATTAATTGATCATTTGACCATATCCAAATCCAAATCCAAATTCAAATCTGAGTCCGAATTCGAATCCGAAGCTGAAGCCGAAGCCGAGCCAACAATGATGAATGACGGTACGAGGCTTGCCTTTTTCTCAACTCTGCAAGAGCTAGAAGAAGATCGGTTGCTTATATAACAATAAAAAACCTCCTCCTCTTTCAATATGGGACAATGTCACTTTTCCAAGGGGGAAACTTAAAATTTCACTCAAAAATTTTATTTCCCTCCATTTACCATTCAGTCTCTTTTAAGTATTTAATATACCTAAATACATAAAACCCCAACGATCCCCAACATTAATGGGTAATGGCTATATCACGGAAACGTGCATGAAAAACTGGATGATTCGCAAGCAAGGATTAATTGCATCTGGATAAGTAGGTTTTCCTTTGGACTTTTCGTAGTGAACTTACGTCGGATATACTCGATCAATCGATAGATTTGATATCTTTGAACCGTTGAAGCCGAAGCCGAGCCAACAATGATGAATGACGGTACGAGGCTTGCCTTTTTCTCAACTCTGCAAGAGCTAGAAGAAGATCGGTTGCTTATATAACAATAGAAAACCTCCTCCTCTTTCAATATGGGACAATGTCACTTTTCCAAGGGGGAAACTTAAAATTTCACTCAAAAATTTTATTTCCCTCCATTTACCATTCAGTCTCTTTTAAGTATTTAATATACCTAAATACATAAAACCCCAACGATCCCCTACATTAATGGGTAATGGCTATATCACGGAAACGTGCATGAAAAACTGGATGATTCGCAAGCAAGGATTAATTGCATCTGGATAAGTAGGTTTTCCTTTGGACTTTTCGTAGTGAACTTACGTCGGATATACTCGATCAATCGATAGATTTGATATCTTTGAACCGTTGAACTCTGGTATATACCTAGACAACCACAAGTCACATAACCAATCCTTAACCGTCTTTGGTTCTTATTGTTGTGTTCGTTTCAGCCATGAAACACCGCTTGGTTTCATAAGTGCGTAGAGAACTGGCCTTACAAAGTTCCCCTTGAAGCGGCTAACAGTTCACACTTACATAGGTGATTCCTAAACGTGTCATCCCATAGATACACTATTTGGTATACCCCGTAT
The DNA here is from genome assembly GCA_034376525.1 of Nicotiana benthamiana. Classification (NCBI taxonomy): domain Eukaryota; kingdom Viridiplantae; phylum Streptophyta; class Magnoliopsida; order Solanales; family Solanaceae; genus Nicotiana; species Nicotiana benthamiana. Next base: position 21,893,357 of record CM067324.1, on the reverse strand, counting down.
CAAATTTAGAAATTATTAAAAAGCTTTAATATTTTATCCTTGGTACTTGAACGTTGTCTCCTCACGAGAATAGACCAAAAGTTTAGTTAGCAATATTGAATCGTCATTAATGACTTTGTTTGATCTCCTTGAACCTAGATCTTGGTATCTCCGATCTTCTAGGTAGAGTTACCGCCATTATGACTTGTTCTTGGTCATAGACCCACTCCCCTTGATGATTTCTCAACTACCTCTCTAGTTAGTCATTTTGTAAGCGGATCTGATATATTATCACTTGACTTTACATAATCAACATGATAATTCCTCTGGAGAGTAATTTCCTAGCGGTTTAATGTCTTTGTTGAGATTTACCATTATACATAACGCTCCCATCCCAGCCATTCCAAATGTCACTTGACTATCTCAATGTATGCATATTGGTGCCAACCGTTTGGGTTAAATTGAATATCTTCCAAGAAATTCCGGAGTCATTCAGCTTCTTCATCGGCTTTATCTAAGGCTATGAATTCAGCCTCCATTGTAGAGCGGGCAATACACGTTTGTTTGGACGACTTTCAAGATACCGCTCCTCCACCAATAGTGAATATATATCCACTTGTGGACTTGAAATTAGTTGATTTGGTGATCCAATTTACATTACAGTATCCCTCAATGGCCGCAGGATATTTACTGTAGTGCAAAGCAATGTCCTGGATATGTACTAAATACCCCAAAACTCGTTTCATGGCCATCCAATGAGATTGACCTGGATCGCTCGTATATCGACTCAATTTACTTACAGAACAAGCTATATATGATCGTGTACAATTCATTATGTACATTAATCAACCCAATGCACGAGCATAATACAATTGTGATATGCTTTAGCCTTTGTTCTTTGATAATGCAAGATTCACGTCAATTGTAGTCTTTGTAACTTTAAAGCCCAAGTGCTTGAATTTTTCAAGTACTGTCTTAATATAATGAGATTGTGACAATGTCAGACCTTGAGAAGTCTTATGGATCTTAATTTCCAGAATTAAATCAGCAACTCCCAAGTCTTTCATATCAAACTTGCCAGTTAGTATGCGCTTAGTCGCTTTTATGTTGGCAATTTCATTACTCATTATCAACATATCATCCACATATAAGCAAACAATGACTATGTGATTTGAAACATTTTTAGTGTATACACATTTATCACATTTATTTATTTAAAAACTATTTGACAATATTGTTTGGTCAAATTTTGCATGTCATTGTTTGGGTGCTTGTTTTAGTTCGTAAATGGACTTAACAAGTCCACATACCTTCTTTTCTTTACCTGAAACCACAAGCCCTTTAGATTGTTCCATGTAAATTTATACCTCCAACTCTCTATTTAAGAAGGCTGTCTTAACATCCAATTGATGAATTTCAAGATCATAAACTGTAGCTAACGCTACTAACGTTCGTATGTACGTAATTCTTGTAACTGGAGAGTATTTTTTGAAATACTCAAGACCTTCTTATTGTCTATACTCTTTGACCACAAGTCTTGCCTTAAATTTGTCAATAGTGCCATCATCTTTCATTTTTCTCTTAAACTCCATACCTTTTTACTTAAGCCGAAAGTCTACTGAAAATAACCTATTTTACTTTTGTAAGATAAGGTAAGACTGTGTTTTGTTATTGTTATTGTTAGTAGCTGTATTTATAAACTAATTCTAGAAAAATAAAGCAAAATAATATATAAACCGAAAATGTAAAGAAACAAAACCCAATTCTAACCCACTGAATTCACAGTATTTCCTTAAGAAATTTAATCCCCTCCTAGTACCCAATGTTATGGATTATTTCCTTCCAGGATAGAACGAATTACACACTGGTGTAGTGGTACTTCAAACCCCTATGTTTCGGCGAACACAAAGTTTGGTAGCAAATCACACCTACTGTTGTCTTGTTTGATGCTAAAAGTATACAGAAGGAGGAGGAGAAACTCAGAAAATCGTATGAAAATTCTGAGCAGAATAGTCTTGTATTTATAGCCAAAGTTGGGTTGAAATCTGAAGAGGTGCAACTCTTCAAAATGGATGTTTATACAAAACGGCCACAATATAAATGGATATTTACTCAATAATGAAGAGAGAAAATAAAGAGGAAAAATTAAAGAGGGTAGTTAATTTTCTGTTACCAAAACAGAAAAACGGATTGGATTTAATATTAATATTTATTTTAATATTAATGTTCTGTTATTAAAACAAATATTTAATAACATTTATATTAATATTTTACTATCAATAAATAAATTTGGTCCAAAAAATTAATCAATCCGAAGCTGAAGCCTAAGCCGAGCCGAGCGAGCGACGGCGACTATGGCGCTATGCTTGGCTTCTTCTCAACTCTTTAATAGCTAGAAGAAGAGCAATTGCTTATACACTCATAAAAATCCTCTTCCTCTTTCAATATGAGACAATGTCCCTTTGCCAAAGGGGAAACTTAAAATTTTATTTCTCTTAATTTCCCATTCACCTTTTTTTAAAGTATTTAATATAATTAAATATATGGAAAAGGGTCAGAACTGCCCCTAACGTATTGATGCCAGTTTAAAAATGCCCTCCGTTAACCTATTTTGAAAAAAATCCCCTACCGTTAAAATTCTGGCATATTTGTATACCTAACGTATTGACTCCAGTTTAAAAATGCCCCTACTGTTAACCTATTTTGAAAAAAATGCCCATACTGTTTTAAATATAAGTACAGTCAGTTGTTAGACTTAGGGGTACAAATATGCCATATTTTTAACGGTAAGGGCATTTTCTTCAAAATAAGTTAATGAAGGGCATTTTTAACCTGGAGTCAATACGTTAGGGACAGTTTTGACCCTTTTTCCTCTTGTATATAAAACCCCCAACAATTGTTATCCATAAGTTTTTAATCATTATAACATCTTTATTGGTTGAAACCTCTAAGAGAACATGATGATCTTGAGAGAGATTTTGCGAAGAAGTTTCAATAAAATTCAAATCTAACTCCAAATAATTTCAGATTTCGTACTCAACCTTCAAATATTATTCCTGATAATTTTTAATAATACCTACTTCAAAAGAACGCCGCCGAATTTTCAAATCCATTTTAAAACTTCAAGATTGGTTTTTAATGATAATGGACTTCAAATTTTGATGCAAAAGTGGTCTAAGAACCTATTTGGCCATAAATTTTACCAAAACCTAAATCACAAAACCTAAAGTATTATTATTATATTTTTTAAAATTCTTTTCAAACTTTTGTATTTTGTAAAAGAGCCCACCATTTATTATTCTGTAACAATATTACATTATCTTCTCGGTCATCTGATAGTGTATTATATAGTTCATAATAAAAATAATAATTTTATATCAAATTTATTTATGTTCGGGACTATGATTTGCGATAATGTAATGAATGGTGTTGATAAAGATACCGTTAAATATTTGTGATAGTTTTTTAAATTTATGAATATAAATTATATTATATATTTTTTCCAAAAAAAGTAAAATATATTTTAAAAACTCATGCCCAAATATAATTTCATCTTTAAACTTCACTTCAATTAATATTTTTAAAATAAATTTGGGTATCTATTACCAAATGCCAGTTAAATCACCTCTAGCAATCGAAGAACAAATTGGGGTAGAGGAGGAAGAGCATTAGAGAAGAAGGAGAGAGGAGATTGGGTGGCGCTTTTTCTTATTTTCTTTAGTTTTTAATTCTTAACCCCCAATTCTCTCATTTTTAATAATTTTCATCTGGCCCCGCCACTTCAAAACATCAAAATAGAAGGTGTTTTTACCCTTTCTTTCCCAAATAGTTCTTTCATTTTCCCCTATTTGCGCTTACCTTAGTTTGGCAATGGAACACTAGAATGTTCCAAGAGCCAAATATATAGTTCCAGACTTTAGCGGCACTACTATGGCAGTCCCAAAACGCCAATTTCCCATGGCAGCAGCACAGGCACAACGCTTACTATGCCTTCCTAAATCCACCATCAGAGGCACATCAACAACTTGTGCTTCACTTCCCACCTCAACCACATCAACCCCACCAGCTGATGACACTTTTTTAGTCCAGAAGATTTTATGGAATCTAAAACAAGGTAAGCCAATCACCAATTCATCACTATTATTACATCGTTTAAACCCGTCTACTTTTCTTGAAGTTCTTGGTAGTTGTCGTGATAATTTGCATTTAGCTAAAAAATTCATCAACTTGGTTACTATAAATTGTCCTAATTTCAAGCATTCCTCGACTTCATTGAGCGCTGTGGTGCAGGTGCTGATTAGGTGTAAGAGGGTAGCTGATGCACAGGCTTTTATCCTTAAGATGATTAGAAGAAGTGGTGTTTCAAGAGTTAAGATTGTGGAATCTTTGGTGTCAACTTATGGGATGTCCGGGTCGAATCCATATTCTTTTGATTTGTTGATCAGGACTTATGTACAAGCTAGGAAGATTAGGGAGGCTGTAGAAGCATTTAGGTTGTTGCAAAGTAGGAATCTTTGTGTTTCGATAAATGCATGTAATGGTCTTCTAGGCGGGCTTGTTAAGATTGGTTGGGTCGACTTGGCATGGGAAGTGTATGGTGAGATGAGAGGAAGTGACGTTCAGCCAAATGTATATACCCTTAATATAATGGTGAATGCTTTGTGTAAAGATGGGAAAATGGAAAACACGAATCCATTTATTAAAGAAATGGGAGAAAAGGGAATTTTTCCAGATATTGTGACTTACAATACGTTGATAAATGCATATTGTCACGTGGGGCTTCTGGAAGAAGCCTATGAAGTGATAAACTTGATGAAAGTTACAGGGTTGAGACCGTGTCTTTTGACTTATAATTCAATAATCAATGGTTTATGTAAGAATGGACAGTACAGGAGAGCAAGGCAACTTTTGGTTGAGATGGTAGAGAGTGGACTGGCCCCTGATACCGCTAGTTATAACACTTTGCTTGCTGAGTGCTGTAGAACAGGTAACCTGCAGGAAGCAGAATCTGTTTTCAAAGAAATGTCGTGTCGAGCTGTCATCCCTGATTTGGTTAGTTATAGTTCTCTTATTGGGTTGTTTTCAAGAACGGGTCGTCTCGACTGCTCATTGGCGTACTTTGAGGGTATGAAATCCAAGGGTCTTACACCAGATAACATACTCTACACAATTCTCATCGGTGGTTTTTGTAGAAATGGCTCTATGAAGGAGGCTATGAAGATGCGTGATGAAATGCTGGAGCAGGGTTTACATATGGATGTGGTAACTTACAATACCATATTGAATGGACTATGCAAAGAAAAGATGCTTCATGAAGCTGATGATCTTTTCAATGAGATGGTGGAAAGAGGTGTAAATCCTGATTTTTACACTTTCACTACGCTTATAAATGGATGTTGCAAGTGTAGTAACATGGACAAAGCACAGACCCTATTTGAGGCCATGCTGCTGAGAAACCTCAAGCCTGACGTTGTGACATACAACAGCTTGATTGATGGATTTTGTAAGGTTGGTGATATGGAAAAAGCTTTCAGCTTAAGGGATGAGATGATCTCTGTGAATATTTCTCCTAATTATATTACCTATAGTCTCATTAATGGCTTTTGTAACAAGGGTTGTGTATCCGATGCATTAAGACTATGGGATGAGATGATTGACCAAGGTATCAGACCTACTATTGTGACTTGCAACTCTATTATCAAGGGCTATTGTAGGTCTGGTGATGCTTCAAGGGCAGATAAGTTTCTGAACAACATACAGTCCCAAAGAATATATCCTGATTCAGTTACGTACAATACTCTTCTTGATGGGTTTATTAGAGAGGAGAATATGGATAAAGCTTTAGACTTGGTTAATGAAATGGGAAATCGAGGGCTGTCACCTGATGTGATTACCTATAATACCATACTGGATGGTTCCTGTAAATTTGGTCGAATGAAGGAAGCCAACATGCTGTATAGGAAAATGGTCGAGATAGGTGTTAACCCTGACAAATCCACATATACATCATTGATAAATGGACATGTCTCTCAGGACAACTTGAAGGAGGCTTTTCGTTTCCATGATGAAATGTTGCAGAGAGGCTTCGTTCCGGATGATAAGTTCTAACCTCCTTGCTGTTTATGTAAATGAAGCTTTTGACTATCAAATTCTGCCATTTTGAGATTTCTGCTTCTTCCTTTTTGCAACTCCTCTTGCTGGTGGTACACAATTGTGCTACTTGTTGCTGTCTAACTCCCTCCGTTTCAACGACTGGTCACCTAGTTTAAGAAAGAATGGTGGACTTTTGAAACTTTTGGTCTAAAACAATCCATAGATATTTGGGTGGCTCTAAATCATCTCAATAAGGGTAAAATGGAAGTTTAAAGTTACATTGTTTCCCGATTTAGAAACGGGTCATTTATTTTGAGATGGACTAAAAAGGAAACGGGCTTACAAAAATTGAAATGGAGGGAGTACTATTTTCTATATAGTTAATATTTTGTCTTTAAGAGAGTTCTCTGCTCCTTGTTTTTTCTCTGTTCTCGAAATGATCTAATCCGCAAGGCTTGCTTGGAGAAAAGCTATATCTTTTTCATTTATGTAGAATTGCTAATAATCCCTCTTATAAATTTGATATTTTGACATTAAGGAATTGCTAGCTAACTGAAATCTGGGAGACCCTTATTGGTGCTCAACTTGACATCTGCTTTCCAAGAGCTGCCTGTTAGTGAGACATCATCCTGGCAGAGAGCGGTGCTTCTTTTTCAGAAATGTGATTTTGGACTTAAGAGGGCCTTTTGGTAGAGCTGTGGAAAATATTTCCACCAAGGTTGAATACCTCGATTTCCTTAAGGTTCTAGGCATAAGCTCTTTAATGAACCAGTTTGGCAGTTCATGCTTTGGATCATAATGACAGTCTTTGACATTACTAAAGCTTTGAGTTTAATCAGTTTCTTGGCTCCCCACTTGCTGCCACTTCCTGATGATGATATTTATCATATTAGATATAACATATAAGAAAAGATTTTTCGAATGGTGTAAATGACTAGATCTAACACTGCAAATCGATATTTTCCCCAAATTGGTTGCAACTTTTGCAAATGATGCACAGTGTTTGCAAATAGCCAAGGACTCTTCATATAGGACTTTGTGTTTTCCTTGAGCTTGTTTATGGTGTCCAGCCCATGTTAGGACAACATTCTTGAGTTATGTTTGTTGTGTGTGTGTGTGGTGGTGGTGGTGGGGGGGGGGGGGGGATTCTCCGTGTCTACTCTCTGGTTTATGTGTTTCCCTATCCGGTATATAATGGTATCAAATGCTTTACTCAATGATGTCTATTTTGTTTCCTTGTGCTTCCAAGTTATTTTTTTTGGTGAAAAGTGACACCTCACTTTCTTGTTTCTTTAATAGCTGAAAATTAAACCTAATGCTTTTTCTTCAGGGACTACTATGCTGAGACAAGTGCACCAGAACAATTACGCATATGCCTATCTTCTGTGAACTTGACGTCAAAGGTATATGTTAATGACATATAGCTGCCATTACCTTCTCTTCATTTGCTAATTGATTGTTCTGTTCGTGGTAGTCATTCGTCAATGAGCATGAAAAATGTCACGCTCCGTGAGCACTCCCTACCCAACTTGATTCAATTACGGGCCCCAATTCCGCTTAGTGTGATTTAAGAAATAAAAAGGGGTTTCATAGTTAATCATGAACATCTCATCTTATAAGACAACATTAAACCATAGTTTAGACTTCCAAGATTTCCATACGGTTATAGCATGGTACATGCCATAGTTTAGTTCCCAAAGTTTGTGCAGTCGACAGTCTAGAATGTAAAGTTTCAAATTACAATATGATTCTAAGACCACCCCGGCACCCGTACATGACCCACAGAAATGTCTATGGAGCCTTTAAAGATACAAGAGATCAAAGTGATGATGCCGGCGACAAGGCCTCGGCCATACCATACACTATGAAAATGGGAGGAATGAGGCTCACCAAGACAGCCGTGAAGAGGACAAGGGTGCACCACTATCTGCGATTGGCACTATCAGCAACGGAACCACCTACATTTATTCAAAGATGTAGCGGCTCGACAAAAGGGACGTTAGTACTGTCGAATAGTAGTAGTATGTATGGCAAACACAATTCTAATAGGATGAACAATGAAATCACCAACAGTTACATCACAGAAATTCAAGGAGGAGCACCAAATAAGTCTTGCAGGGTTGTTGTTAAGTCTTTTCTTTCTTTTAGGTTAATGTTCATTAGTGCCAAATACCATGTCTTTAAAATATAATACCACTGTGGGGTTGTTATCACGGAGTCCGGTCTCTGCCCGACCGGTTAAGCCATCCCAAGTGAGACATCCATATTCATAATAATGTTCCAGAACCCAATTTAAATGCCACCATGTGTACAGCATGGCATCCGATCTTGCCCCGATTGGCTAAGCCATCTCACTTGAGACATAACCTTTTTTAATTACTCATCATTTCCCATTTCCTGCCATCTTTTTCCACGTCGGGTATAACGCCCCTTTTCATTTATGTGCTCCTTGCACTTAGATTCATCAACACAACACAAGCCTTCCCTTTTGTCAATTTGTTCATGTAATTCCATCATTCATTTGTCAAGAGCTATCTTACAAGGCAAGCACATGCTTAGAGAAATAACTAACTCTTGATAGACATGATCACCTTGTCAATTACCATGATTTCAAATAAACACATAGGATAATGCGGAATGGAAGTCCGTCACCCAACACATAAATGTAACCAACCAAGTAGAATCAATTTGAAATTTCAAGCTAGCAATTGAACACAAGATTTCACACTAAAAGAAAAGGGTTAGCCATACATACCTCAGTGGAGTCTCCCTTAATTCCTTACAAAAATTCCCGAAATTTTCTAGCAACTTCGATCTATTTTATGAGAACCATGAATTTAGCCAAGAATTAGAGATGTGATTAAAGATCCTAGCTCATTTGAGCATATTGACAAGCACTAGGTGTACATTGTGGTTACCCTAATTACCTTCTTTCAAAGTCACAATCTTCCTACAACCCATTGTTATTTATACATGCAAGTTTCTAGTCTTGTACCCCATTTACCCTCTTGCTAATTACTTGTTTTTAACAAAAATACTTGATGAATGGCACTCTTTCTCACTCTAGAACTCTCTCTTCCTCTCTTTATATTGTGAAGATAATCAGAAAATAGCCTGTTGTGGTGTTATTTAACGGGGTGGGGTCGGATTTTAAAATTTATAAAATAGGGGTCCGAGTCAGATTTGCGGTCGCATTCTGCGATCGCAAAGCGGAAATGCGGTCCGTAGAAGCGCTCCCAAAAACTAGGTGAACTGTTGCAAGAATGCGGTCTGCATTCACGTTCTGCGGTCGCATAATGCACCGCAGAACTGTCCTTCACAAAATCCTTAAGGAATTATGTGACGACTATGCGGTCCGCATAGATCGCATAATGGACCGCATTTTGACCTCAATTTTAACTAAACCACTGACTCGATTTGCGGCAGGAATGCGGTCTGCATACTTGATTTGCGACTATATTCTGAACCGCATAATAGCACTTTGCTGGAAAATTTTGATTCTTGATTTTTATATGCTTAGATCAGTACAAAGGGTCTAAACACATTCCTAACATATATCCGTAACTTAGCACTACGAGCTACTAGGTTTTGAACACAAATTTTTACAGGGCCTTACAAAAAGGATTCTAGTTGCAGTTGTGTTATCAAACCAAATGAGTTTCAAGTCCTGCATGATTGACCATACTAGGATAGATGTATTGAGGACATAATTTGCCGGGGATGAAACTCTAGGTTAGAGATTTTGGGACCACTTTTCGCTCATTGAGAAAAGGGCAGCCAATGCACTAAGCTCCCGCATGTGCGTGGTCCGGGGAAGGGCCGGACCACAAGAGTCTATTGTACGCAGCCTTACCCTGTGTTTCTGCAAGAGGCTGTTCCCATGGCTAGAACTCGTGACCTCCTGGTCACATGGCAACAACTTTACCAGTTACGCCAAGGTTCCCCTTCTTCCCGCTCATTGAGAAACTGTGGAGAATATGCTATATAGCGATATATTGCAAAGACAAAGGGTTGTAATATGGGAATAGTAAAGTGTTGTAGCACATGGTGTTCTTGGATTTGGTTTGGACAAAGTTGAAGAAAATTTTCATGGTACTTGTGAACAGAAATTAAATCTCATGAACGTGATTTCAATTTGGTAGCATTTGATTGTGGAAGGTGCGGAAGATTGGATTTGATTGTCGGAATGGAAATAACTGGTGCTTAGAGCTTTGCAGATATTGGGAAGTTCCCGGAATGGCGCTACTATCGCAGGATTTAGAGAAGGTGGCATTGAATGAAGAAGAACCTTACACTATACAATGGATAAGACAGAATCTCCTCTGTCAATACAGGGCATGTAACAGTGAATGGGACAGCAACATAGTTTGGCCTTGTAAACAGTTATTGAAGTCGAAGGCGCCCTATAAAGTCAACTATGTTTGTCTCACTCAAGAGTCAAGCCAGCCTTCTTTTTAGGGAGCGTCTTGGTGTCAAGAAAATAGCTGAAAAGAATGTCAAGAAAGAGTATTTATACCAATAATTACCTTTGTACAGAAAACTAGCCAAATTTACACATTAAATTAAAAAGTAAAATTACTGTACTAGTACTCCTATAGCTAAAAAGTAGCTAGACTCATTCATCAATAACACTCACTCTCTCTGGTTGTTAACTAACGCGATATTGCAGGGAGAGAGCCTACATTAATTATTTTTTTTTTAAAAAAGCTCCACCAACATGTTTATTCCTTCAACTTGATCACAACCTATCAATTGATCCACAAAAAGTTAGTGTTTTCATCTCTATGCATGAGCAATTCAAATATAGAAAGTAATGATATTAATTTTAGAATAAGAACTTGAATTAATTGACAACAACAACAAAAAACCCTGTGTAATTTCATAAGTAGGGTTTAGGGAGGGTAGTGTATACACAGATTTTATTCCCACGTTATGAAGGTAGAGAGGAATGTTTTCGTCAGTGCATACTTAAGAATTTAGAATTAATTAGCAACTAGAGAATTGAATGATCTTTTGTTAGAGATGATGAAAATATAGTTTTTGCATATAAATCAATATTAACCTTTTTTTGTTAGTTGCAGCAATTCACCATGTCAATAGGGAAAGCACCAGAACTGTGACTTCCTCTATGCTTTTGCCACATGAATTTATGGCCTCTGCAGTATTTTCCTTAAAATTCTATGGAAGATGTTTCAGTCGAATGAGAAAAATGATAGAATGATATCCTTAGATGACATCTTTTGGATAAAGATATCACAGTTGATGAGTCTAATGTTTTGAGCATATATTTGAATCTAGCATATAAGAAAATATGAATGCGACACGACATAAGAAAATCCTTCCTTAAAGGCATTTTAATTTTCTCCTTTGTTTTTTACGGTTAAACTATAAAATGATTCAAAAACTAATTACCAAGTTATCACCTTTGTGAGCTTAAAATCACATACTCCCCATCGATTGCAACAACGAATTAAGCACATAACGCAAATCCTCAAGTCGTTTTAACTTATACTTTTTTTAAAAAAAAAATTATTTTTAGCCACTTTTAAAATTACTTCAGCCCCCTTTCTCCTCCTATTCCTCCTTCGTTTTCTTCTGCTATTGTTGGGGATGCTATAGAATTCTAGTTCATGCGATGAACTAGAATTAATTATAAATATATTTATCGGATTATTTAAAAATAAATTATAAATAATTACGTAAGTTCATAGCCAATAATTTATATTTTCACACACTTAAGTTTGTAAATAATGAAAATTTTATTCTTCACGTTTATTATTTTCAAAATTTATGATTTAGATAATGTTGGCAATCTGATTATTTATTTAGTATGTTAGAAAGCTTTTTTAAAAGCTCCAACTTATATAGTGCAGAAGTTTTTACAAATGAACTAAAAAACTTCAGCTCTAGAACTGAAGTTCGCCAGCTACAAAAATATAAAAACTTCAGCTCTAGAGCTGAAGCTCGCCAGTTACAAAATAAAAACTTCAGCTCTAGAGCTGGAGTTCGCCAGTTACAAAAACAAAAACTTCAACAATTATTGACTAAAACTTCAGCAAATAGAGAACAAAACTTCAGCTACTATGCTTAAGTTCAGCAATTACAAACAAAAATGTCAGCACACTTGGTTCAGCAACACTTGCTACTTCAAGCCCGTCTACTAGAATGCTGAAGTTTTGCGTGATTGCTTTTGCTACTTATGTTGAAGTTATACAAAAAAGCGGGTACACTTGTAATTTTTTTTGCAAAGCAGGCACAAGTTAAAACGTTACACAAAAAGCGAATATAGATGCAAATACCCCCATAAAAATCTTAACATGCATATGTGCCTTAGCGAGTAGGCTTAATAGTAGAAAATAAAGAAAAACTACGGAGAAATTAAAAAATAACCATATTTACAAGTGGTCATTCCAAAACAGTCACAATTTAAAAAATAATCAAAATTTTGACATTTTTCATGTAAAGATAAATCTGTACGAAAATACTATTCAAAATCCGAAAAATACTCTAGCATAATATACTGGAGTTCTATTATAATATACCAGTCCAGTATAATTTGTGGAAGTTCAGACACATGTGCTCCAATCTCTAGTATATTATACTGGAACTTTTCACGTGTTGGAGCTACTGCATAATATGCTTGAAGTTCATATACAGGTGCACTGATCTCCAGTATATTATGTTGGACTGGTCCCTGTTGCAGTAAAATAGTGGCTATTTTTTAATGACTTTGCAAACTCTGACTATTTTTGAATGACCAGCCTGAAATGGCTAGACTGTGCTATTTTAACGAAAAACTACCAGTTGTGTCAATTTATAAGTAGCTTCTTATAAAAATTGACAAATTCATTAAATAACTACTGTTAGCCAAATATTGCCATTTAGCTATTTGTAGCAAATAAAATGTCAAATTATTACTTTCTTTTGAGTGAGTATTATTATAATAGATCGGGTACATCTTAAGAAGTATGAATATCAGTTTTGGGACGACTTAGCAGAGTTTTGAGGTGGTTTGAATTGAAAATTCGACGTAGAATATGAAACATGGGAAAAAATACGTGTATCACTTTATATATCACATATGTCATATTTGTATCAAATCTGTATCACATGTATATCTATATGTGTGATACATCCGTGATACATGTTTGATACATACGTTGCACAAGAATTTTTTTGACTTTGATTTTAACTACGAATTTTGATACCAAATCATTCCAAATTACCTCCAATCTTCCTCAAAATTTGTATGTTGTCTAATATATATGTTTTCAATGAATTTCAACTATACTCATTGAACAAGGTCATTTTTCTTAGATTTTTGGAATTTTGTATATACATTTTTTTGTATTTCATCACCTTGTTTGCTACCTTATCCATAAAATTTTCTTTTCGTCTTGCATCTAATGTTGCTGATCACGCTTCAAAAAATGGAAGGAGATATTTGCGTGTCATTCTTGGAGAGAACAAACCTTATTTATTTGAGGTTTCAATTTTTATATATGATTGACTAGTTTCGATAAATTTATAATTAATAGCTAGAGATTTGTAAGTTAAAACTTATTTGAGATATTTATATAAAATTCCCGAAAATAAACCCTTTTTCAAGTAGAGAAATACCTTCAAATTATTACGCCTTACCTTCGCGCCATAAGGCATCCAAAAAAGGTACTCCCGTCGATAAAAGCTTTTGGGAGTCATCAGCCTGTTATCCTGGCGTACCTTTGATCCGTTGAGCGAGAGCCCTTTCATACGGGACTTCCGGATCACTATGACCGACGTCATTCCAAAAGAATAATCTCTTTTTAAATTTTGAAAATAATTTAACTTAACTTTCTATTTTTATTTTCAACAGTAAGCTATCATAGTTGTACAAACACCTTAACATGCGTAACATCACAAGTTTCAAAATAATCATAAACACAAAAGTGTTATAATTTATTTAAGACCACAAGTATTTAAAGTCTATTTCTTTTTTAAATTCTGTGACTAATTAAATAAGTTAACATAAATTAAAACAGGTGGGAAATAATTTTTATACGTTAGTGGTTGGCATAACTGGATAAGCACATGCAGGGACGGCAAACGGGCGCATCGAGTCAAATATGAACCAATTGAAAATAGATAATGGATATATGTATCTATTATCGATGGCTTCTTGAATATAATCACTTCTAGGAGAGTTTCTGGTCTCCCGAACTTTAAAAACTCCATATTAAGGCTGTACAAATATAAAAGTCAAACCATTAATTATCTATTGATTATCTATTTTCAAAATGGATAAGATGATTCTTATCTATGTTCAAACTATTTTTAAAAAGTTCATTATCCCCTCGGGGACAAGACTCAAACCTGCAAAACCTATTTTTAGCGGATAAAATAGGTGAATAATTATTTTCTTTTAACCATATGCCACCACTAAGTACCTGCTAAAACTGGTCAGACTATGCTAACATTAAAAATAAAATTGTGTAAGTTATACAACTCCAAGAAGAGCTTATAAATTCCCAACTACACGATACATAGAATAGCAGAATGCTAAAATGAAAAACCGAAAAAAAGAAACCAGCAAATTCACGGGAAGCATGTAAAACAATTATATGTTTGCACATGCTAGCAGTACTTATCCAAAAGCGAACAGAAGAAATATCATTGACTGCAATAGAAATAAAGAATCAATCATCGGCAGATGGTGTCTACAATCCTCACTTTTCTGCACAAGATGTTTTGATATAAAAGGGAAGGGAGTGCTTGATCCAAGGGATAAAAGAGCATTGTTCTCCTGAAAAACTATTACTGACAAAGAAAAGAAATCCCAGTAAAATTGTGTCCAGGCCTTATTTTGCAACTAAACACAAGATACGACACAATATCAGCAAATAAATTACCCTAGTCACTGCTACTGGGCATGACTAGCATACCCTCAATCCTCACAGATTTAATTAGATCATAGGATTGCTTAGCGGGCAAGAGTTACTAAGAGGACCAGCATCGAGCGCCTGATGAGTCATCTGGAACTGCATGGTAATTCCTCTTCTCAGCTCACAAGAAATTAAGTCATCAACAGCACTAGCCATGACCCGAGACCGGAAAATGAATACCAATTGTCACACAGACAACAGAATACTGATAACAATTAAGAGGAAGGTCTTCGGATGGCCCAACAATCAAATATCTACTCCCCTAAAACATAAAATAGTCCCAAAAGTAAAAAAGAAGAGAATAGGCGGAAAAGATTAGATAACCAATTACTTGACTCGACAGATGGAGGGAAAACCCTCCAACTCAAGTACGACATCAAAGTTGATCGTAGTCACGATTAAACTATCAGTCAAGGTCAACAATATAAAACTTAAAATCTTTCCTATGGAGGAATCTTTACTTGGATCAATGGCAATTGACTAGTTTTTCCCTTCAAGGAACAAGACAAGTACTAAGAAACCAGGCAATAAGCTCTAGAGACTTCCTCCAATAGGCTGGCTCAAGTTATGCAAGACATAGCAGCAACTAACCAACTGCAAAACCATCAAATGCTACAGACAATTTCTCTTGGCAAGTCCAACTAATTCCCGTTAAGGTCAAAGCCACATGGTACAAGTTTAACATTGAAGGCCAACTCCGGAAAAGGACAACTCTGCGAAAGTTAAATAAGTAGGACAATTTCAAGCAGGCAAGAGACAAGAAAGTCAAATAAAAGCCGGGAAATGAGTAAGGCCAGTAACATGGGAAAAAAAGAAAATACAAGAGACAACTCTTGCCATGCTGAATTCTACATCCACAAGATAAGCTTACAGTAAAATCATATTCGTTTGAAACAGCAAATCCTAGTTATCTTAGGTGCATTGCTCAAAAGCTCTTCTATCACATGAGAACAGAAATATCAATATTTTCAAGTTAAAGAACCAGATACCACACATCTGATTATTAATATTGTTCAATGCTTCACCGCTTTCTGGTATGCCTCTTGCTGCTCTTCTTACGGCTAGTTCGCTCTTCAGAATCAGACCCAGAATCTGAATATGAATCAGAAGACTCAGAGGTTGAGCTGTATTTCCGGTGTCTTCTCTTCTTCTGCTGCTTCTTCTTCTTCTTCCTCTTCCTCCTCCTCTCTTCCTCTGAATCAGTTGAAGAACTATAACTTGATTCACTTTCCCCAGAAGAATCATCAGACCTTGTCACTGATGACGCCTCACTGTCAGATTCAAACACTGAAGCCTCACTATCACTCCCCGACTCCGTATCCGACTTATGCTTCCTCTTACTCTTCTTCACAGATTTTTCACTCTTCCTCTCCTTCTCAATATCTGGGTTTTCTAGATCATAAGATATTGATACTTTCATCCTCAGTTTTGGATTTTTTAGCTGCTGTGTACGAGACGGTCGTGATATGTAAACCCTCTCATTCTTGCACTCGTAAGTCCAGTGCCCTGACTGGAAACATTTCTGACATTGAGAAGCTGCAGAAAGGGTAGAACCTGAAGCCTTGAGGTCTTTCCTTTCACCCAATCTCACCTGTTTCTCAGTACTCATCAAATACATCTGCCTCTTTGCTTCTTTCCTTTCCTGCCATCGACTGGGTCCTTCTTCCTTCTGGCCATATGCATTGACATTTCTAGCAGCAGCAGCGGCAGCGCGCTCAGCCTGAGCACGACTCAAACCCTTTGCAGCTGACAAGGCTGCAACCTTAATCCTTTCTGCTGCATCCTGAGCACCACTTTCCTCATTCTTGGAGGATGCCATGATATTGGCACTCGACAAAGAAGAGTCCCCTCTTCGAGTTAAACCTTAATCTCTACCAGTTCTCAGGACAGAAAACTAGAGAACAGCACAAAGAGTTAAGGTTAGTGAAAAGATAGCAAAAACTAGCCAAAACATTAAAGTAATCAATGTATATTCTTTCAATCACATTTTTCAATACAATTTATACTCTTCCAAGTACAGTGCATCCCCAAGTAAAAATCAAAAGATAATGCCTCAATCCCAAGCTAGTTGGTGTCAGCTATATAATTCATAGCATCTACTCAGTCCCATTTCATTCCAAAACCTAACAAAACCAGAGTCTTGTATACTTCTCAATTAAGGGTCTAAGTTAACAGAATTACTAATTAAGGGAGGTATTTGTGTACTTCAAAATCAATCGATGCTGAATTCTTGCTTAGATATTCTAGTAGGTTAAAAATTAATTAACGGATATGCATCCTACATATCAAAGGAACAGATACTATTCTATTTTTGACAACCTTATTCCTTTATACCCCTTTTTCCCAATTCAGTAAAAGATTACAAAAGCACAAAAAGAAAGATTGATCATGGGAAACAGACAATAATTGGAAAATTATAGTATAAAAGATCACGAAGAAGAAAAATACGAATCTGAGCAGGCTTTCTCAATCCAATTCCACAAAGCAGAAATTATCCAAAAATCAGCATAAGAAAGGTACTAGGGCTTCTGCTCATTCGCGAAATCTGGAGGAGGGGTGGGGGGTTGGGGTTGGGGGGGGGGGGGGGGGGGGGGAGATACTTACAACTTGGTTTCGATGCAGACGAGCAGATGTTGCTACGCAAAAACAGCTTCAATGGGTTGTGCGTCAAAACTGCAAGGGTTATAACTTATAACTTACTTTGCCGACTTCGGACTAGGTGGATGGGTTTATCCTATTCAATTATACTTGCCCGGTTTCGCAGTGAATGTGGGCTTTTACGATTTTGAACCCATGGGCCCAATGTCCAAGATGCCTCATTTGTTTGGAGGCCTAAATCTTAACTATTTAGATTTAGCCTATTAAGTTATTTATTTATTTATTTTTGGGATTTTTACCTAGATATACCATATAGCAAACCTTATTACAAAAAGTATTCATTATTTGGTATTTACCCGCCTAGACCATAGTTTGTTTACAAAAATTGTACCAAACCAAAAATAGGTGAATTCTACCCTAAAAAGGCGTCAATTTTGTAGCAATCAGATTTAATGTGATTCTATCATCATTAATTTTGAAATTTAAAACGGAAGAAAATCCACTGCAACGTCATTCTCTCCTTCTCCATATATTTTCCACCATTGATAGCCATTAAAAAGCTTGAAAGCTTTAAATTCAGATTTGGATTTTCAAAAATCATTATTTGTTTGGATTGGGTGTTGTTGTACCCTTAATTTGAATTATGGTACATAAGTTGAAATTTGGTATGCTTAAATGCAATAAATACAAACCTTAAACATGTGAGGTAATAAGGTTTGCTAATCGTATAGATAGATAAAAATCCATTTATTTTAATCTTAAGTATTTAGAAACCTCAAAAAACTGTTACAACGATGGTTATCACCTTCCTAAAGTCATAAAGCTCTAGATTAAAAAAATAATTCAGTCGATATAGAGGTGTGCTTAAAATGTGGGGGAAGGGGAGGGGTTGTCCCTATTGGGCACTGACATTCCCCATTAGGCGCCACCGTCAGGGTATAAGTGCCATTTTACTATCCATATCCCAGGCATCATCTTAACCTTCCTTGACTATATTCACTGCCGCACATGTTGATCTGCCTACTCAATTGTGTATATATCAAAAGGTAGGCCGACATTTCCATTTTGAACTGAGGCCAGTGCTTCCCTTTTAATATGTCCAAACACCATCTTCACTTCACTTAGTTGTTCTTTTATTAACTACTAGTAATTGTACTCGCGCGATGCACGGTTAGTAATAAAAAATATTAATTAAATTAAATTATGATCGGGCTTGTTTGATCCTATTAAATTATATTACTTTAATAAAATTCAATTATCATCTTACTTGTCAATACGATATACCCAATAATGAAATCTTTATTAAATCAAAGGTACTTATATAACTAGTGAATAACTTTTTTGTTCTATATTTGTTTTCATTATATTAACCAATATTTAATACTCTCTTTCTTTTTGTCATATATGAGAAGATTTATAATTTATTACTTTTGAAATATTTTTTTTTAAATTTTATTTTATTGTTCTTTATAATATTATCTAAATTTTAATGAACAAAATCTCTATTAAACTAACGGGATTTATACAGGGAGCGCACTGAATAATTTTTTTGTTACATATATATATATATATATATATATATATATATATATATATATATATATATATATATATATATATATATATATATATATATATATATATATATATATATATATATATATATATATATATATATATATATATATATATATATATATATATATATCAGCTAATATTTAATACTATTACATTGTTAATAGAAAGTTTTATTAGAATATAACTTTATTAAATATTTTTTTCTGAAAGTTTGTTTTTGCTTTATTCATTTTAAAATAATTTAAAACTCCAACTTGAAACTAATCCCCAGTTTGAATTGGTAATTTATTATTTTTTAATTTCAATTTATTTTAAAACTCCAACTTTTTTTTGGTCGAAAGGAAATTTTATTTCAACTAGTTATCAATGTACATCCTCTGTTCTTTTGGACTATAGAACAAATCTCAAAATTTAATCGACTAGCTACTCTACAACTATTGTTGTTTAGCTAACTCCTAATATACAAGAAAATGTATATATAGTCAAGGATTATATTGAGGATAACTATTTATATTCTGCAGAATAGGCAGCCATTTTGGCTTCTTCAGTCCAGTGATGTGTATTTGAATTGCAATCTGCCTTGCTCTGTCTGTGGCTTCGTTGCTCGACTGCCGGAACCTTTTTCATTCCTTTCCATCCAAATATTGTATACAACTGCTGCAAACACCACTCCTAGTATAATTTTCCTTGGGTTCCTGTTGTTTACCCTGGCATTCACCCATTGCACTTCTAAATCCCAGGTGTTTATCATTCTGTGAAAGTTCAGCCAATGTAGCAGTCTTTGCCACAACTTTTAGGAATAAGAACATTCAAAATACAGATGGTCATGTGTCTCTACAATGTCTCTCCCACATAGTATGCATGACTGATCAGTGTGGATGCCCCATTTTGCTAACCTGTCAACTGTTGCCAATCGTCTATGCATTTCCATCCATAATATGAACTTCTGTTTTGGCAGCAACCCAGACACCATCACTAGTTTTTTTCCAATGAACTTTGGGATATTGTGGAGTAGAGTGTATGTATGCCTTCCTGATGCTATAGTTCCCATTCTGGCTGCATGCTTGCACTGCCGTGTCATTAGTTGTCCATCAGTCCCTTGCTCTAAATAACTTCCTTACTAGCCAGCTAGCTTGCTTTGGTATTACCATGGTATCAATTTCTTTCTTCTTTATCTAGCGATAGTGAATCTATTTAATCCGGATCCTGTCTTTTTTCAACATTAAGGCCCAGAGAAGTTTAGACAAGGCTGTTTTATTCCATCTCTCATAGCAAATAATATTCAAGCCTCCAGCTGCCTCTGGTTTGCATACTGTTTCCCATGCTACTGGAGCCCTATGACTTGTCTCATGACTGCCAGTCCACAAATAATTCATGCAGATTCCATCAACCAGTTTTATAACTTTCTTTGGAATGAGAAAACCTGGGCCCAATAAGTTTGCATTTCAAATAATACACTTTTGATAAGTTGAAGTCTTCTAGCATAAGATAAGGCTTGGATGACCAGCATCTAATTCTGTCCGCTATCCTTTCAACTAAAGGCATGCATTGTGTGATTGTGATCTTTCTTGTTGATAAGGGTACTCCCAGATATTTGAAAGGAAATTTCCCTTCCGCTAGTTGAAAGTCTACAAGCAGTTTCTCTTTGACTTCCCTTGAAACACATGCTATATACAAAGAACTTTTCTCCAGATTTGCTTGAAGGCCAGACATCTATGAGAATTGTTCAAATTCTTCCAGCATTAACTTCATTGAGGTATCATAATCTCTACAGCACATCAAAAGATCATCTGCAAAGCATATATGAGTGATTTGTAATTTGGAGCATTTGGGGTGGAAGTTGAAGTCTGGGTTCCTGTTAAGTTTCTTCAAAGATCTAGTGAGGTATTCCATAACTAAGACAAACAGGTAGGGATACATTGGGTCTCCCTGTCATAGTCCTTTTCTTGCTACAAACTTTCTGGTCAGTCCTCCATTTATTAAAAGAGAGTAGCTTGCCGTGGAGACACATTCCATGATTAGAGCTACCATTTTGTAAGGTACTCCAAATTCCAGCAGCACTGCTTTCAGAAACTCCCATTCAACAGTGTCATAAGCCTTCCTAATGTCTACTTTGATCATGCATCTGGGAGATACTGCCTTTTGAGTATAAGCTTTTATTAGTTCATGAGCCATAATAACATTATCTAGTACGTTTCTCCCCTCTATGAAAGCAGATTGTGAAGGCCCCACCAAATAGTCCACAGCCAGTTTAAGTCTGTTTGTAAGGATCTTTGCAATGATTTTGTACAATGTTGAGCAGCAAGCAATGGGTCTAAATTCTTTGACATAGTTGGGATTTTTCACTTTTGGAATCAATGTAACAATTGTGCAGTTAATCTCTTTTAATAGTTTGCCAGTCTGAAAGAATTGCTGCACTGCCTCTATAAATTCGTCCCCACAATTGACCAAAACTCTTTAAAAAATTTTGCAGGATAACCATCTATTCTAGGAGCCTTGTCATTAGGTAGGTGTTGCACTATCTGGTTGATCTCTTCCTTTGTTACTGGAATTAACAGTTGCTGCTGTTGGTGCAATGATAGACAGTGCCCATCTCTTGCCACATTAATATCTATTCCTGGAAGATGACATGCTGCTGTGTCCAGTAGATGTTGAAACAAGTGAGTGAATTCTTGTTGGATCTGATGTGGATCAGTAAGCTTCATTTGGCTGTCATTGAGAATACTGCTTGTTAGAATATACGCCTTAACACTAGAGGGGGGGTGAATAGCGTTATAATAAAAAACAGCGTAAACTTGCAGAATTTAAAAATTGCAGGAATGAAATAAGTGCGATAAGTAAATAATAAGGAACGAACGCACCGATGTTATCCTGGTTCACCACAACCCGTGGCTAGTCCAGTCCCCGAGAGACTCTCTCGAGATTTCCACTAACTTCGTTAAGCTTACGGGTGCTTAACAAACCGTTACAAACTGAGAACTTGAGTCACACAAGCCTCAACAACCTTTGCTCGAAGATACAACACTTCAAGACTTCAACCAAAGGAATCACAACGTTCCTTCTTACAATACAAGGGATTAACACTTCCCTTCAAGTGTATAAAAACACTTTGCACTCAAAACAAGACTCTCCTTAAGAGTAGATATGAGTAAAATAAATACGCTCAAGAACGCAACAACTTTCGTCAAGAATTTTGCTCTCAAAAACTTATGTAACGAATAAAAAATGATGAGTAAGAGAGTATGCAAGCTTTAGCAATAGTATGATCAGTTGTTATGTTTAGAAGACTGATTTGAAGATGTATTTATAGTGTCAAAAACATGCATAACCGTTGCCTAATTGCCAATTAAGAATTACTGATTTTGTGCTACGACAATCGATTGTCTAATTGGCACAATCGATTGTTTTCCAATCGTTCCAAAAATCATTTCCAGATTTTACGCAGCATAATCGATTATCTAAGACGTATAATCGATTACTGGCAACGTTCAAAAAATTATTTCCAGATTTTACTTAAAACAATCGATTATCAGAAATATACAATCGATTACTTGGCAACGTTCAAAAAATCTTTTTCAGATTTTACTTCAAACAATTGATTATTAAAATCCTATAATCGATTATCTGACGGAGTTTGAAAATATTTTGGCAACGGTTATTTACATAATCGATTATGCTATATGGACAATCGATTATTTTTCTGTCTTGAAAAATCTAATAGACACTGCCTCAACACAATCGATTGTCATAAGGTTCACAATCGATTATTTTGTAGCTTTGAAAAATCTGATGGACACTGTCTCAACACAGTCGATTGTCATAAGGTACACAATCGATTGTCATGCAGATTTCAAACATCTGATGGACACTGCCTCAACACAATCGATTGTCATAAGGTACACAATCGATTGTCTTGCAGCTGTCTTAACATAATCGATTATCATAAGTACATAATCGATTATCTTTGTCCAGATTTTAGAGGCATGTTTAAAAATCATTTTGCTAAAATAAATATGCATGATTTAAAATCATTTTGCTCTAAATTAAATATGCATGATTTGATAAAAATGTTTTTACGAGAGAAGCCAAGTCTTGAGTTAAATTGTCGGATCAAGATCACAATTAAAGAGCGACTCATGTATAACTTTGTTTAATCTTGATCTTTGTTTGTCTTGTGCTTGAACTTCGTTACGTGACATTTGCGCGCTTGTGCTTGGACCTCGTCATATGTCAATTGCGCATCGTTTGTCATTTATCAAAACCTACAAATATGAACACACGTTTAGTTTAGTGCCTTGAGAACGTGTTTCAACAATTTCCCCCTTTTTGATAATGGCAAACCGTAATCGGGATATGCATATTAGGTAATTCATAATGACGACCAAGACAAGTATATATATATGCAATTAGTTCCCCCTCAACATATGAATTCCCCCTTAATTTGTGCCAATAAGTATTAAGTGCATAGCCCTTATTCTTCCCCCTTTTGACATTAGCAAAAAAAATTGGTAAATAACTTGTTTATTGATTAATAAAAAATTTCAACTTCATAAAAGGGATAATAAAGCAAATAATGTCAACATATCGATTATTGATACTTGATAATCGATTATATACTTAAAGAGAAATCGATTATTCTGCAGAGGAATCGATTATTCTGCACCAGTCTTTATAATTCCCCTTGCTTTTAGGGCGATACCTGCAAAAATACGTTAGACGCCTTCGACGCTCAAGTTAGTAATCATGTGAAAGGGAAAATGCAATGCATGACTTAGATCAATGTGGAGTCAAGAATCCCAAGTTCACTACGAATTCGGAAGAAGGACTCTTTCTCTAAAGGTTTTGTGAAGATGTCGGCCAATTGATCTTTGGTTTCAACAAATTCAATTTCGACATCACCTTTGAGAACGTGATCTCTTATAAAATGATGCCTAATTTCAATGTGTTTTGTTCTTGAATGAAGAACGGGGTTCTTCGTCAAGCATATGGCGCTAGTATTATCACATCTAAGAGGGATATGATCGATACTTAGGCTATAGTCCAAGAGTTGCTATTTCATCCAAAGAATTTGAGCGCAACAACTCCCCGCGGCTACATATTCATCCTCGGTTGTGGACAACGCAACACTTACTTGTTTCTTGCTAAACCAAGAAACTAGAGAGCTACCGAGCAAATGGCAAGTGCCAGTAGTGCTCTTGCGGTCCAATTTGCATCCAGCGAAATCGGAATCGGAATAGCCAACACGTTGGCATGAAGAACCTTTGGGGTACCATAGACCCACATTTACAGTACCAACAAGATACTTCAATATTCGTTTCACCGCAGTTAGGTGAGACTCCTTAGGACATGATTGATAACGAGCGCATAAGCACACGCTAAACATGATGTCCGGTCTACTAGCAGTAAGATAAAGGAGAGATCCAATCATACCTCGATACTTCTTGGTGTCGACTTCCTTACCTTTCTCATCTTTGTCTAGATGGTCGGATGTGCTCATGGGAGTGGCCATTGCTTTTGCGTTGCTCATTTCAAATCGTTTATCAATTCTTTGCAATATTTAGCTTGACAAATGAAGGTTCCTTCTTTCATTTGCTTTACTTGCAGCCCCAAAAAGAAGGTTAGCTCACCCATCATAGACATTTCAAATTCGCTTGTCACTAAATCAGAAAATTCCTTGCACAAAGCATTGTTAGTAGCACCAAAAATAATATCATCCACATAGATTTGAACTAATAAAATATCTTTGTTTTTATGCTTAACAAATAGAGTGGTGTCAACTTTTCCCCTAATGAATTCATTTTCCAAAAGAAATTTGCTCAATCGTTCATACCAAGCTCGGGGAGCTTGTTTGAGACCATAAAGCGCCTTTTTAAGTTTGGAAACATAATTGGGAGATTTAAAATCTTCAAAGCCCGGGGGTTGTTCTACATAAACTTCTTCTTGAATAACACCATTTAGAAAAGCACTTTTTACATCCATTTGATATAAATTGAAATTCATAGAAGAGGCAAAAGCAAGCAATAAACGAATAGCTTCTAACCTTGCTACGGGTGCATATGTTTCTTCATAGTCAATTCCCTCTTCTTGATTATAGCCTTTTGCTACAAGCCTAGCTTTGTTTCTAGTGATTACGCCATTTTCATCTAGTTTGTTTCGAAAAACCCATTTCGTACCAATTATGGTATGATTTTTGGGTCTTGGCACCAAATCCCAAACGTCATTTCATTTGAATTGATTAAGCTCCTCTTGCATTGCCAAGGTCCAAAATTCATCCCCAATTGCTTCGGAGATGGTTGAAGGTTCAATTTGAGAAACGAAAGCAGTATGTCCTAAGGTGTTCTTAAGAGTGTTTCGAGTACTTACCTGTTGTTCAATGTCGCCAATTACCTGTTCGAGAGGATGGTCTTTGATTGTCCTCCACGCGTTAGGCAGTTTCGTTTCTTTTTCCAGTTGTGGCGCTTCCTCCGATAATTGTTCCAAGATTTCATCTTGAATTTGGTTTCCTCTTGTACTTTGTCTTGAGGACTCATTGAGTTTAAACTACCTGCAAGTTCAATACCAGAATCCTTTCTCGCCAAGCGAGCATTATTTTCGGAAAACACAATATGAGGGGATTCCTCCACAGTTTCGGTTCTATTATTGAATACTCTATATGCTTTGCTACGTGAAGAATAACCAATAAAAATTCCTTCATCGGATTTGGCATCAAACTTTCCCAAATTATCTTTACCATTGTTATGAATAAGACATTTACAACCGAATACTCTAAGATGGGAGATATTTGGTTTCCTTCCCTTGTAGAGTTCATAGGGAGTTTTCATGAGTATTGGCCTTATGACTACTCTGTTTAAAACGTAGCATGCGGTACTCACGGCATCCGCCCAAAAATGTTTGGGAATCTTAGCCTCATCGAGCATGGTTCTAGCCATCTCTTCGAGACACCTATTTTTCCTTTCCACCACTCCATTTTGTTGTGGTGTGCATGGAGCAGAGAAGGTGTGCTCGATACTGAGTTCTTCACAAAAATCCGCGAAGAGATTGTGATCGAACTCTCCCCCATGATCACTTCTTATTGAAGTGACGGTTGTGTCCTTTTCATTTTGAACACGTTTAAGAAAACATTTAAAATTATGAAAAGCTTCACTTTTATGAGCAAGAAATAGTGTCCATGTAAATCTAGAATAATCATCAACAATAACAAAAGCATAACGATTTCTACCAAGACTTTCAATGCGAGATGGTCCAAAAAGGTCCATGTGAAGAAGTTGCAATGGTCTAGTAGTTGATACAATATTTTTCGATTTAAAAGATGCTTTTGTTTGCTTCCCTTTTTGACAAGGATCGCAAATGGAGTCTTTTTCAAATTTCAAATTTGGAAGACCAATAACTAAATTTTGTGAAACCAATTTGTTTAAAAGATGCATGTTGATGTGAGCTACTCTACGATGCCATAACCACATATCATCTTCTTTGCTCATAAGACAATTCACATACTCAGATGAAGAATTTTCGAGATCAACCATATAGATGTTATCCATTCTAAAACCACGAAGGATAATTTTAAAATTGCTACGGCGAAAAACTAAGCATTCATCCGAATCAAATAAAACAAGATTCCCTTGTCACATAATTGACTTATGCTCAAGAGATTATGTTTTAGACCTTTAACTAGCAATATATGCTTAATGGAAGAAGGTTCATCCTTACCGACCGATCCAATGCCGATAATTTTTCCCTTGTTGTTATCTCCAAAAATAACGCTTCCTCCTTCCTTGTGTTCTAGTTGAAGGAACTTGGATTCGTCTCCAGTCATGTGTTTGGAGCATCCACTATCAAGGTACCAAAGTACACTTGATCCCTTCAAACATACCTACAAGACAAATTAATGAGTCTTTGGTACCCAAGCTGTTTTGGGTCCTTGAGAGTTAGGTGTAACATGCTGTTGTGCTTGACATGCAGTTAAGTGTCTATGTCTAGCGAAGCAAGAAGGAGCAATATGTCCAATTCTATTGCAATAATGACAAATGACATTAGGATTTGCATTCGTCTAGGTTGATAGTAGTTGGACGGACGAAAATTGTTTACTCTATTTTCGACAATATGACTATTGCGCATTTCATGAAAATCATTTCTCCTACTATTTGTTCTAGGATATGCAGCATTTCTAGAATATTTATTTCTAGGTTGAAAGCCATTTCTAGGTGTCCTAAAATGTTCAACGTTTCTTCTAGTGTTTGGTCTAGGATATGCATCATTTCTAGAATAGTTATTTCTAGGTTGAAGGCCATTTCTAGGTGTCCTAAAATGTTCAAAGTTTCTTCTAGTGTTTGGTCTAGCATGCATGTTGATTCTAGGATTGTTATCTCTAGGATGAAAATCTGTTTTATTTGTCCTAGGTTGAGCCTTAGGTGGTTGGGATTTGGCTTCAACTTTTTCTTTAGGCTCGTTTTTAAAACCTATCCCATGTTTGGTCGATTTCAAATTGACAAGAACTTCATTCAAATTTTTATGAGAAGAATTGAACTTATCTAAGGTGCCCTTAAGTCTTTCTACCTCATCTTTTAGATGCATGCAAGAAGTACAATTTTTACTAGAACTCTCGGGTTTGTCGGCGCTTCTTTTGCCGAAAAAATTGTTTTCTTCTTTAAACTTCTCATTTTCCAAAATCAGTTTTTCCAACTCCTTTTCTTTCAAAGAGAGTTGTTTTTCAAAATCTTTTTCTTTCAAAGAAGCATTTTCCTTAATGTTTTTAACAGTTTTGGAAGCTTTAATGAATTCACTATACAACCCATCAAAGGCATTTTGCATTCCTCAAGAGAATAGAAGTTTTTGGAAGAAATTTGACATACCTCTTCTTGATTGTTTTCGTGAGCCATGAGACAAAGATTTGCGGTTTCGTCTTCTTCTTCCTCACTCGACTCGTCTCCGGAGTCGCCTCCCCAAGATATGTATGCTCGTTGTTTCTTGAAGGGTTTCTTCTCCTTTTTGACATTTGGGTAATTTGATTTAATGTGCCCGATTTCTCCGCACCCATAGCACTTTACTTGATCTCCTTGTTATTTGCCTTTTCGTTCATACTCTTTTCGCATGAACTTTTGAAATCTCTTAATAACGAGTCCAAACTCGTTATCTCCGTCCTCGTTATTTTGAGGTTGGCTTGTGCTTGCCTTGAGGGCGATTCTTTTTTTCCTTGGATCATTAACAAGAGGGTTAAGTATAGTAGATTCATAAGTTTTAAGATTACCTCTTAATCCGTCGATGGTGACATTTGAAATGCCAATAGACTCTTGAATCGCGTCGGGCTTGGAGCGCCATTCTGGAGTGAGACTTCGGAGAATTTTTCGGACAAGTTCCTTATCCGTGAAGGTCTTCTTAAGAGCATGTAAGTCATTAACGATTTTTGAAAATCGTTCGAACATGTCATCGACCCTTTCGCCTTCCTTCATGTGAAACAGTTCATATGCATGGGTTAGAAAATCAACTTTAGCCTCTCTTACCTGGTCCGTACCTTCGTACGTGATTTCCAGCTTATCCCACATTTGCTTTGCTGTTGTGCAACATGATATTTTTCTGTAATCATCAGCGTTTACAGCACAATATAATAAGTTGATGGCTTTAGCGTTGTTCTGCACTTTTCGGATATCATCCGCATCGTATTCATCTTCGGATTTTGGAACCCATTCCTTTTCAACCTTTTTGGTTGGAATTTGTTCTCCCTTCATTATAACCTTCCACAGATGAAAATTATTCGATTGAATGAATATTCTCATCCTCTCCTTCCAGTACGTATAGTTTGTGCCATCGAATAGTGGTGGTCGAGTGGAGCATTGTCCTTCACCTATTCCTGCAAAAGAATCACGAGTAGAAGCCATGGATTGTGTCTCTCAAACGGTTAAGTCTTTTAGAGAGTTGGGCTCTGATACCAATTGTTAGAATATACGCTTAACTCTAGAGGGGGGGTGAATAGCGTTATAATAAAAAACAGCGTAAACTTGCGGAATTTAAAAATTGCAGGAATGAAATAAGTGCGATAAGTAAATAATAAGGAACGAACTCACCGATGTTATCCTGGTTCACCACAACCCGTGGCTAGTCCAGTCCCCGAGAGACTCTCTCGAGATTTCCACTAACTTCGTTAAGCTTACGGGTGCTTAACAAACCGTTACAAACTGAGAACTTGAGTCACACAAGCCTCAACAACCTTTGCTCGAAGATACAACACTTCAAGACTTCAACCAAAGGAATAACAACGTTCCTTCTTACAATACAAGAGATTAACATTTCCCTTCAAGTGTATAAAAACACTTTGCACTCAAAACAAGACTCTCCTTAAGAGTAGATATGAGTAAAATAAATACGCTCAAGAACGCAACAACTTTCGTCTAGAATTTGGCTCTCAAAAACTTATGTAATGAATAGAAAATGATGAATAAGAGAGTATGCAAGCTTTAGCAATAGTATGATCAGTTGTTGTGTTTAGAAGACTGATTTGAAGATGTATTTATAGTGTCAAAAACATGCATAACCGTTGCCTAATTGCCAATTAAGAATTGCTAATTTTGTGCTACGACAATCGATTGTCTAATTGGCACAATCGATTGTTTTCCAATCGTTCCAAAAATCATTCCCAGATTTTACGCAGCATAATCGATTATCTAAGACGTATAATCGATTACTGGCAACGTTCAAAAAATTATTTCCAGATTTTACTTAAAACAATCGATTATCAGAAATATACAATCGATTACTTGGCAATGTTCAAAAAATCTTTTTCAGATTTTACTTCAAACAATCGATTATTAAAATCCTATAATCGATTATCTGACGGAGTTTGAAAATATTTTGGCAACGGTCATTTACATAATCGATTATGCTATATGGACAATCGATTATTTTTCAGTCTTGAAAAATCTAATAGACACTGCCTCAACACAATCGATTGTCATAAGGTTCACAATCGATTATTTTGTAGCTTTGAAAAATCTGATGGACACTGTCTCAACACAATCGATTGTCATAAGGTACACAATCAATTGTCATGCAGATTTCAAACATCTGATGGACACTGCCTCAACACAATCGATTGTCATAAGGTACACAATCGATTGTCTTGCAGCTGTCTTAACATAATCGATTATCATAAGTACATAATCGATTATCTTTGTCCAGATTTTAGAGGCATGTTTAAAAATCATTTTGCTAAAATAAATATGCACGATTTAAAATCATTTTGCTCTAAATTAAATATGCATGATTTGATAAAAATGTTTTTACGAGAGAAGCCAAGTCTTGAGTTAAATTGTCGGATCAAGATCACAATTAAAGAGCGACTCATGTATAACTTTGTTTAATCTTGATCTTTGTTTGTCTTGTGCTTGAACTTCGTTACATGACATTTGCGCGCTTGTGCTTGGACCTCGTCATATGTCAATTGCGCATCATTTGTCATTTATCAAAACCTACAAATATGAACACACGTTTAGTTTAGTGCCTTGAGAACGTGTTTCAACACTGCTCACCCTGTTTCTAGCTTGTCTGGATTTCATATATGCATGGAAATACTTTGTATTGCTATCACCCAGTTGGATCCAAGTTTCTCTTGACTTCTGTCTCATTATCTATTCTTGAATTGCTTCCCATTTTTCAATGTTCTTTAAGGATTTCTTTTCTTCCTCAATCACCTTTTTGTTGAAATAATCTTCATTCAGCTTTCCCTGCAGTACCTTCAGTTCTTCTCTCATTTGTTGCAGTTTCTTATCAACAGATGAGTGCTCCTTATGAATGGTTTTGGTATCTTGTTCAAGTTTCTTCAGTTTGCTCCAAATAGAATACATAGTGTAGAATTTGATCTGTTGACTCCACACTCTTTGAACTGCTTCCTTATATTCCTTTTGTTGCATAATTGTTGTTAGTAACATGTATGGTCTATTCACTTTAAGTTTAATTACTTCAGTGTCTATCCGTATAGGAGTGTGATCTGAACATCCAGGTAGCATGTATACTGCTTCCACCCCAGTATAAGAATTAAACCATTCATCATTACCAAAAAGCCCAGTCTATATGGCTATAGACTCTGGCGTCAGCATCCCTTTTGTTGCTCCATGATAAGCTGTTTCCTCTTTTGGTAGTCTGCCCACTCCAATGTCATCAATACATATCTGAAAATCAGCTGTCTTTGATGGATGCATTGGCTGTCCATTTATCCTATCATCCACACCTAGCACACTATTAAAGCTACCCATTATAAGCCAAGGACCACTATATTGGACAACTCTCAAGTCCCTCCATAGAGATGCTCTGTGTTGTGTAGTATGTAGGCCATACACAAATGTGATGTAGCTAGCAAATGCTGAATTCTTTTCTTGCACCGACAATGGATCATTTGGTCAGTGCTTTCCAGAATTACAACATGGACATTTAATTCTTTCCACATTATCCATATCCTTACATTAGGAGCATATGCATAGTTATTCTCTATTTTCCACTCACCTCCCAGCTTCTTATAGATTGCCTTTGAGTTTTGTTGTTTCACTCTAGTTTCTAGACAAGCTATTATATCTACTTTATTTGTCCTCAGGAATTTTACTAACTCTCTATGTTTATAGGACTTGTTTAGTCCTCTAATATTCCAGGATACAATGATCATGAGGAAGTAGTGGTTGAAGTGCCTCCTGGATCCATTATACATGTCTCTAATCTGCATTCTCCCTTTTGTTGATTCCCATCAGAAGGTTCCATTATAGGTAGTACTTCAAATGTATTCCTCCTGGTCAATTCATCATAGTTGATATCATTGTTTTTACTCTACCCTTTGCTCCTTGGACAATTGCAATCTGTTTTCCTTTATTGTTTATTTGTAGTTCCACTGCAGGCAGCTCTGTTGATTTTTCATTCTGCTGCTCAGCTATATGCTCCTAAGTTGCAGCTTTTGGTTGCCACTGCATTTTAGTTTTCTTCTTTTTCCTCTTTCTCTGCTTCTGTATCCCTTCATTATGTTGCTCCTCTTTCTGACAATCTCCATTTTTGTGCCCAAACGAGTTACATTCTAGACAAAAAGTTGGCTTCCATTCGAATTCCACAATTTGCAACCAGCTTCTTCCATCTTGTATCTCAATATAGACATTCTCAGGCATAGGCTGGGTTATATCTACTTCCACAAGAACTCTAGCATAGGAAATTCTTTCACACATAGCAATTAATCTATCAGTACATAAAGCCTTTTCTATCAAGCTAGCTATTCTGCCTAAGTTCTCTTCAGCCCAGCATTGAATTGGCAACCCAGGGAAACTGACCCAAATTGGAATAATTCTCATCGACTCGTTCTGAATCTGGAAATTAGGATCCCAGTCCTTCAATATCATAGGCCTACCGTTGAAAGTATACTGCCCTTGTTGCATTATTAGGCTCTCGTCCTCAATAGATTCGAATTTAAAAATGAAGTACCCATCATCATGCAACAACACTGTAGCCGTTGTAACATCATTCCAAACTCCATAAACATATTTTAGCATTTCTTTGAATGACGGATTACCTCCTAGAACATAGCCTATTAATGCATTCCTCCACTTCTGGGTCTGAACCTCTATCTCCTTTGGGTTCAATTTTGCGATTTTCACTCCATCCTTCACCATCGAAGGATAAAAACTTGAGCTGCATGCCCTGATTTTGAACTTTATTGCCTTTGACTACCTCAGCCGATGTTTGCTTCTGGGATCCATTTGAGTATGTGAGTTTCCTAGCCGTCAGTGTCACACCTGCTTCATCCTTCTCCGGCGGAGCTTGCATGACTGTAGGAGCACTCCCCATACCTTGAAACTAGTGTAATAGAGGTATTGGGGTTAACTTTTATGGGATTCCACTTTCCGGGGTTATCAATCTCGTCATATTTACAGAGGGAAGGTTTTAGTAAGGCTGGTTGGTTATGGCGGGCGGTGGTGACCGGCGGCAGGCAGCGTCTCGCTTACCAGTCGCCAGAGTCTCTCTCTCCTCTCTCTCTAAAACCGATTTGAATGGGTAGTTTTTCTTCTCTTTCTTTGAATTTTTTATTGCTAATTTTTTTCCCCTTTTTTACACTTGCAAATGTAAGCCTATGATATTGAAGGACTGGGATCCAAATTTTCAGATCCAAAATGAATCAATGAGAATTGTACCAATTTGGGTCAACTTTCCTGGTTTACCAATTCAATGCTGGGCAGAAGAGAACTTAGGGAGAATCGCTAGCTTAATTGGAAAACCTTTATGCACTGACAAACTTACTGCTGCATGTGAAAGGATTTCCTTTGCTAGAGTCCTTGTGGAAATAGATATCAGCCAACCCTTACCTGATGAAGTCTACATTGAGATATCAGATGGAAGAAGCTGGTATCAGCCAGTGGAATTTGAATGGAAACCAACATTTTGCCTAGAGTGTAACTCATTTGGCCATAAAATGGGGACTGTCAACAGAAAGAGAAACAGGATCACATACTACAGAACAAGAGAAAGAGAAACAAGAAGAAAAACACAATGAAATGGCAACCAAAACCTATAATGGAAGAGGTTATAGCCATCAACATCAAGAGGAACAAACCGTTCAACCTGAGGTGGAAATATCAGTGAACAATCGAGGGGAACAGGTAGCAACTGTTAAAGGAGGTAAGGAGAATATTTACAATGGGGAGATCAACTATGATGACTTGACCATGAATACATATACTGCATTAATTATCAAGGAACCTTCTGAATGCCAACAACAGAGGGAGAGCAAAAGAAAAACAGCCATAAGGGATAAAGGGGGAAGCTCAAGTAACCAATATCCATCATGATCATTGTTTCCTGAAATATTAGAGGACTGAATAAGTCCTATAAACAGAGAGAACTAGTAAAATTCTTGAGGACAAATAAAGTAGATATGATAGCTTGTCTTTAAACAAGAGTGAAACAGCAACATTCACAGACAATTTACAAAAAACTGGGAGGTGAATGGAAAATAAAAAATAACTATGCTTCTGCTCCTAATGGGAGGATGTGGATAATGTGGAAAGAGTCAAACATCCATGTTGTAATTCTAGAAACCACTGACCAAATGATACACTGACAGGTGACAGACAAGAGCTCAACATTTGCTCGCTACATCACCTTTGTCTATGGCCTGCATTCAATCCAGCACAGAGTATCCCTATGGAGGAGTCTGAGAACTGTCTAATATAGTGGTCCATGGCTTATATTGGGTGATATTAATAGTGTATTGGGAGTGGATGAAAGGATTAATGGGCAACCAGTACACCAATCAGAGACAACTGACTTCCAAAGCTGCATTGATGACATTAGAGTAGGGCAGATTACCAAAAGAGGAAACAGATTCTCTTGGAGTAATAAGAGAGATGATGAGCACAGGATTTACAGTCATATTGACTGAGCTTTTGGCAATGATGAATGGTTCAATTCCTATACTGGGGTGGAAGCAGTATACATGCTGCCTGGATGCTCAGATCACTCCCTCATAATGATAGACAGTGAAGTTGTAAAAACTAGAGTGAACAGACCATACAGATTACTCACAGCAGTTATGAAGCAACAAGACTACAGGGCAGCAGTTCAGACAATCTGGAGCCATCAGATTCAGGAATATACTATGTATTCTATTTGGAGCAAACTGAAAAGGCTTGAACAAAGTACCAGACACATTCACAAGGAACACTCCTCTGTTGACAAAAAACTGCAACAAATAAGAGAGGAACTGAATGTAACACAAAACAGACTGAATGAAGACCAATTCAACAAATAGGAGATTCAAAAAGAAAAACAACTCTTACAAAACACTGAACAATGGGAATCTATTCAAGAACAGGTTCTGAGACAGAAATCAAGAGCAAACTGGATCCAACTGGTAGATAGTAATACAAATATTTCCATGCTTACATGAAATCCAGACAAGCAAGAAATAAGGTCAGTTGTATCCTCACAAAGAACCAGATGAAGCTTACTGACACACAGCAGATCCAACAAGAATTCACACAATTCTTTCACAACCTACTGGGCACAGCAGCAGTTCAACTACCAGGCATTGACATCAATGTGGCCAGAGATGGTCCCTGCCTAACTTTGCACCAACAGCAGCAAATGTTGACTCCAGTAACAGAGAAGGAAATCAAACAGAATGTACAGAATCTTCCTCAAGATAAAACTCCAGGTAATGATGGCTATCCTGTAGAATTTTATAAAGAATTTTGGCCAATTGTGGGGGAGGAAATTACTGGGGCAGTGAAGCAGTTTTTCCAAAATGGAAAACTCCTAAAACAGATTAACTGCACAACTGTTACTTTGATTCCAAAGGTGAAAAATCCCAACTTTGTCAAAGCATTTCGACCCCTTGCCTGTTGCTCAACACTGTATAAAATCATTTCAAAGATCCTAACAAGTAGGCTAAAAATGGCTGTAGATCATTTAGTTGGCAATCCCAGTCAGCCTTCATAGAGGGGAGGAACATTCTTGATAATGTAATTATGGCACATGAACTGATCAAAGGCTATAATCACAAGACAATATCTCCTAGATGCATGATCAAAGTTGACATTAGGAAGGCTTACGATTCTGCCGAATGGGACTTTCTGAAGGCAGTACTACTTGAATTTGGAATACCCTACAAAATAGTAGTGCTAATAATGAAATGTGTCTCCATATTCAGTTACTCTCTTTTGATAAATGGAGGATTGACCAACACATTTGAAGCAAGGAAAGGACTAAGACAGTGAGACCCAATGTCCTCCTACTTATTTGTCCTAGCCATGGAGTATCTAACTAGATCTCTAAAGAAGCTAAACAGGAACCCAGATTTTAATTTCCACCCCAAATTCACCAAACTACAAATCATACACATATGCTTTGCATACGACCTTTTGATGTGATGTAGGGCTGATGAAACTTCCATGAAGTTATTGATGAATGAATTTGAACATTTCTCAAAGGTATCAGGACTTCAAGCCAATATGGATAAAAGCTCCTTATATATAGCAGGTGTTTCAACTGAATTCAAAAAGAAAATTTGTTCTGAGCTCCACCTAGCAGAGGGAAATTTTCCTTTCAAATACCTAGGAGTACCCTTATCTACAAGAAAGCTCACAATATCACAATGTATGCCCCTAGTAGAGAAGATAGTGGACAGAATTAGAAGCTGGACATCCAAACTCCTATCTTATGCTAGTAGAATTCAACTCATCAAAAGTGTCCTGTTTGAAATGCAAACTTATTGGGCCCAGGTATTCCTCATTCAAAAAAAATTATAAAACTGGTTAATGGAATTTGCAGGAACTACCTGTGGACTGCTAGTCATGAAACTAGTCATAGGACCCCAATTGCTTGGGAAACACTGTGTAAACCAGAGGCAGCATGAGTTTTAAACATTATCTCCTATGAAAGATGGAATTAAGCAGCTCTTTCAAAACTTCTCTGGGCCTTAATGTCTAAGAAAGACAAACTCTGGATCAAATGGATCCATTGTCACTACATAAAGAAGAGGGACATTGCTACTATGGAAATTCCTAAACAAGCTAGCTGGCTCATTAGGAAATTGGTTGGAGCAAGGGAATGGTGGGCAACTAATGGAACGGGAATGCAAACATGTACTCAAAATGGGCAATTTAGCATCAGAAAGGCATACATTCATACCACTCCACAGTACCCCAAGGTTCGATGGAAAACCTTATTGATGGTGACTGGCATGCTCCCAAAACAGAAATTTTATAGATGGCATTGCATAGGCGCTTGGCAACAGTTGACAGATTACTTAAATGGGGAATTCAAATTAATCAATCTTGCATATTATGTGGAAGAGATATTAAAGAAACACATGACCATTTATACTTTGAGTGCTTATATTCCAAAGCTCTGTGGCAAGGTATGTTACTTAACAACAATAGTTGTAGAGTTTACTATTTTTTATTGTACTTTTGAGATCTGTTCTAGAGTCCAAAAGAACAGATGATGTAAATTTGCCAATGGTTGAAATAAAATTTCATTTGACCAAAAAAAAGATTTCATTATTGGGTATATCGCATTGACAAGTAAGATCATAATTGAATTTTATTAAAGCAATATAATTTAATAGGATCGAACAAGCCCGATCATAATTTAATTTAATTAATATTTTTTACTATTGATCGAGCATCGCACGGGTAAAATTACTAGAATATAATAAAAGGAAAGGCAAAAGCATATTACTAAGACAAGTGGCATAATAACAAAAGGCCAAGCGTCATTATTAAGACAAAATAAACTACCTTTATAACTACTTTTTTTAATTTTAAGTTAATTAGTTAATCCTTTTGAATTAATAAATATAAATATAGTAGAATTAGCTATATTAAAAACGAAAATCCAAAAAACTAACTACCCATTCAAATTGGGGAGTAGTTTATAATCGGTGTTTTAAATTTATCATAAATAAAACAATAAAAAAATAAAAAATTAAATTAGCTACAAGAAAATAACGAAAATATTATTTAAAAAACCTACCTATTCAAGTTGGGAAATTCAATTTGGAATTATAAAATTTTTTTAAAATGAAAAATAAAAATGAATTTTGAGTTTTGATTTTTCAATTAATTGGTTACACTAATTGAATTAATAAATATAGATATCTTATAATTATCTATAAGAAATGAAAACACAAAATAATATTTTACCCATTCAAATTGGGTGAGAGTAGTTTCAAGTTGAACATTTTTAAAATTATATTAAAATAAAAGGAAAAAAATTAGCTATAAAAAAATAAAAATAGAGAAGAAAAACTAACCATTCAGATTGAGAAATATTTTCAAGTTGGAGTTTTAAAATAAAATTAACAAAATAATGAAATACCAATTAAAAATTAGGAGTAGTTTCAAATTGGAGTTTTAAGAATTATTTTAAAATAAAAAATAATTAATTACTGATTCAAATTTGGACGTAGTTTAAAATTGGATTTTTAAAAATTATTTAAAAATTAAAAACGAAAATAAAGAAATTAATACATTTTCTGAGTAAAATGTTAAATATTGTTATATGCTAATAAATATTTATATTAAAATGTAATAATATTAATTGTTAGGTGATGTAATAAAGAAAATACATAATAAGAAATTTATTCAATGCTCTCCCTATATAACTCCCGACAGTTTACCAGGGATTTTATTCATTAAAATTTAGGTATATTATTCATTAAAATTTAACTCCCGACAGAAGCTCTCTCTCTCTCTCTCTCTAAGCTCGCCGGTGTATGTTAGCAGGAAGCTAACTTACGCCTCTGCCATAGCTAAGACGAAGAAGAAGCAACACCAAGTTCCAGAATCAATTGGCGATGAACATCCGCAAGTTACACCATCAATAAACAAGCAAAATCGATGGTTAACGGGTATGGGATCTGCACCTACAATATACCACAACCCAGATGATGCCGGAAAAAATGGTGCAATCGTGACCCCGGAATCCGGAATCCAGCAGCGACTGAGTCCGCTGACTCTTGGAAGCTTTATGCCTCAACAACTCCAACCGATTAGGGACGAAATTGAAGAAAGTAGGGACATTCCTCCTCAACGGGAGGCTCTTTCATAGGCAACCCGGCGATTGCAATTCTCGGCACATGCAGAAAGAGAACAAAGCAAACCACCGGTAGCAGAACCAAGGGAACTTGAAAAACAAAAACAGTATCCAATTGAAGCCCTCAAAAAAGTAACGCCCTAACATATATTCCCCCTGCTCAAAGGGATGGGAGATTTGTAGTTCAAATTGACGAAGCCGATACCAAAGACTTAGAGAATTACTGGAGTAATGCTTTGATAGGGTATGTACTTGGTGAATCACCGTATGAGAAGACTATGGAAAATTTTGTCGCAAAACAGTGGAATTTTGTTAATCAGCCTCAAATAATGTATCATGATAATGGATACTATATATTCAGATTTGACAATGTGGAGGAAAAGAATCGAGTGTTACAAGCAGGACCCTACACATTTCGAAACAAGCCAATGATACTGCAACAATGGAAAATGGAATTCAAGTTTGATCCTGCAAATATTACATTAGTTCCATTGTGGATCAACTTCCCTACTTTACCATTAGCTTTCTGGTCCAATGCAGTATTAAGTAAGCTGGCAAGTGTAGTAGGAAAGCCACTGTATACTGATAAATACACTGCTGATTTGGAGAAGATATCCTATGCCAGAGTGTTGATTGAAACTGACATCTCCAAGCCACTGCCAGACAGCTTAGAACTGCAGACCAACAGAGGCCTCATTGTGCAACAGATAGAATATGAATGGAAACCAAAATTCTGTGAAAACTGTATCAGATTTGGGCATAATTCTGCTGACTGTTGGTATAAGGAAGGGAACACAAAGGAAGATAGTAGCAAGCCTAAACCGGACCAGTTGAAACAGAAATTCAGAGTTGCTAAGAGGTGGACTCCAAAAATAAAGCCAAAACAAATGGCAACTCAACAGGTTCCTGCAATTGAGGAAATGAATGAAACGGTGGTAACAAACTGTATAAATGCAGTAGGAACTGGGAAACAGAAGGAGAAGATTGAACAGCAATCAGAAACCTGCACATTGATTTCAAGCAACAGATTCAATCCTCTACAGATGGTAGACAATCCTGGGGATGCTGGCCCATCCAGATTCACCCCTAAATGATGCTCTGCACATGGAATATCAGGGGCCTGAACAAGTCTCATAAGCAGAAAGACTTAAACATCTTTCTGAGGAAGCATAAGGTGGAGGTCATAGGGTGTCTAGAAACTAGAGTAAAAGAAGGCAAAGCAAGGAAAATATTAAACACTGTCTATGGAGGATGGAGCAGCAGCTGTAACTACAATGAACATCCAAATGGCAGAATATGGCTATTATGGAAACAAAGCTGTAAAGTGACAATTTTGATGGCTGATGAACAATTCATACACTGTGAAGTTAAGAAAACAGGCTTTACCTTTTAAACACTGCTCATAGTGGTGTATGCAAGCAATGACATCCAAAAAAAACAGCAGCTATGGGACAGATTGATACACTTGGAATCTTCTGTACAGCAATGTTGGTTGATCAGTGGGGACTTTAACAATGTGCTTCATACAGATGATAGAATTGGTTCACCAGTGACACAAAATGAAATCAGAGGGTTCCAGGAAGCAATAAACACCCTTCAGCTTACTCAATTGAAAAGTTTGGGCAGCTACTTTTCCTGGTGCAACAAACAGCAACCCAACACAAGGGTGTATAGCAGGATAGATTGGACATTTGGCAATTTGGCATGGATGCAACAGTACAGTCACATTGAAACTGACTACCAGACTCTAGGGACATCAGACCACTCTCATATACTAATCCAATACAAAACTAGAAACCAGAGAACAAACTTACATCCTAAACCTTTCAAACTGTACTTACCTGTAATGGAACACAATGACTTCACCGCTATAGTAGGAAAAGTTTGGAAGCAGAAGGGAAAGGTGGAAACTGGTAGCACACCATATGGACAAAGCTAAAGGATTTGAAAAAGGAGTTGAAGGAACTGAACAATTACATAGCAGCATACAAAACACAACTCAATGCAGCAAGACACAAACTAGAAGTAATTCAGGTTGGTTTGAGAAACAACAATATGGACCAGCAACAGATAGAACAGGAAAGGTCAACCTTAGCTGAAATACAGAAATGGAGCAAAATAGAGGAGCAGATTCTGCATCAAAAATCCAGAGCAAATTGTATTACCTGTGGAGACTCTAATTCCAAATACTTCCATGCCCAACTGAAGTAGAGAACAAACATGAACAAAATTGGTTCCATATACACTGATGCAGGGGAAAGGCTATTGGATCCTCAACAAGTAGAAGCAGAATTCCAGTACCATTTCTACAAGATTCTGGGAGAGAAAAAACATATCTGTAAATGTCCAAACACTGTCATCATTCAATAGGGACCATGCTTAAACAACCAGCAGAAACATCATCTGATTCAACCAGTAACAAAGGAGGAAATCTATCAGGCAATCACTGATATGCCACATGACAAAGCTCCAGGAGTAGATGGCTTCCCAGTTGAATTCTTCACTCGACATTGGAATATAGTTGCTGATGATGTTTATGCAGCAGTGAAAGAATTCTTTACAACAGGCAAGATGCACAAAGGAGTGAGCAGCACAGCAGTCTCATTGATTCCTAAAACACAAAATCCTACTACTGTCAAAGATTATAGACCAATCGCCTGCTGCACAACACTTTATAAAATAATCACCAAAGTGATCACAACAAGAATATAAACAGTTATAGGTGGTTTGATTGGCAATTCACAATCGGCATTCATTGAAGGCAGGAGCATAATAGACAACATTCTCTTTACTTAGGAGTTATTTAAAGGATACAACAGGAAAGGAATATCCCCGCGATGTGTGTTAAAAGTTGACCTGAGAAAGGCTTATGACACAGTGGAATGGTGCTTTATAGAGAGATTGCTGCTGGACATGGGATTTCCCTACAAATTCACAAAATGGATAATGGAATGCATCTCTTCTGTCACATACTCATTAAGCCTTAATGGGGGGCTGACACCTCCGTTTAAAGGAAAAAGAGGTATACGACAAGGAGATCCAATGTCCCCTTATCTATTTGTAATTGTCATGGAATATTTGAACAGGGAACTCAAGTCTATGATGGGGAGAAAGGATTTCAAATTTCATCCTTGATGTAAGAAACTAGGAGTATCACATATCTGTTTTGCGGATGATCTACTGCTATTCTGCAAGGTTGATGCCCAATCCATAAGACATATACAACAAACGCTCCTAAACTTTGCGGAAACATCAGGATTGGAAGCAAATGCGGACAAAAGTACTATATACATAGCAGGGGTCTCCAACTGGACAAAGGAGGAAATCATGAAATAACTGAACTTCCCTGAAGGTTCCCTCCCTTTCAAGTATCTCGGCGTTCCAATGGACTCCAAGAAATTATCAGTAATACAATGCTGGCCAATAGTTGAGAAGATAACACAGAAAATCAATTGCTGGACATCAAGA
Organism: Nicotiana benthamiana; assembly: GCA_034376525.1. NCBI lineage: Eukaryota > Viridiplantae > Streptophyta > Magnoliopsida > Solanales > Solanaceae > Nicotiana > Nicotiana benthamiana. Next base: position 21,851,166 of record CM067324.1, on the reverse strand, counting down.
CTCCTATCTTATCCTGGTAGGCTACAGTTGATCAGGACAGTATTATTTGGAATACAATCGTACTGGTCCCAAATTTTCCTACTTCCTAAAAAGGTAATGAAGATGATTGAAGCAATATGCAGATCTTTTTTGTGGACGGGGGCGGAAAACGTGTCCAAAAAGGCATTAGTTGCATGGGAAACTATATGTCTACCATATAGTGCTGGGGGCCTAAATGTTTTGAACCTACCAATCTGGAACAAGGCAGCTGTGGCAAAGCGTTTGTGGGCAGTAACAATGAAAAAGGACAGCCTGTGGATCAAATGGATGCACACGTACTACATTAAGAATAATGCCGTAGAGGATGTACCTACTCCTAAAATAGGAGCCTGGGCTGTGAGAAAGATCTTTGAGACCAGATTAATGATAGCAAATACCCAGGGTATACATGGGGACCTGAAAAGTCGACCGATCCAACTACAGAGGGGAGAACGGTTCAACATAAACAAACTCTACAGACTCCAGTTCCCCCAAGTCCCTAAAGTACAATGGAAAAGCATAATTTGCAGCCAAAACTACACCCGAGATTCAAATTTATTGTTTGGCTAGCACTGCGCAGAAGACTGGCAACGCCGGAGAGGCTAATGCTCATTGGGATACAGATTCCTCAACAATGTGTATTCTGCAAGCATGTAGATGAATCTTTTAACCATCTTTTTTTTGCTTGCCCGATATTTTGGGGACTATGGAATAGAATGCTCGTATGGCTAGGTTACAAGAGAACCATTGGTGATTGGAACAGCGAAGTCGACTGGATTAGCAACGTTGCAAAAAGGAAAAACGGGCATGCTGAAATAACAACCAGTGCGTTTTGAATGTTAGTATACTGTCTGTGGCGGGAGAGAAACAAGATTAGATTCCATGGCAGGATCTCGGTTGTAAAGGATACATGCAAAGAGATAGCGATTCATGTGCACATTCTGGGAACCTCTCTTAAACACTGGAAGGATGTTTTGCGAAGACTGGATCACTACCCGTAGAAAAATGAAGAAAAGCTTTGTATGCTTTTCATGATTTAATGTATATAGAGCATAAGAGAGTGTTTCTTTCTAGACTGTTTGTAGCAGTAGCTAGTTAGCGGCTACTGAAAAACTCTGTAATATCTGATCTTTTGATGAAATGGAATTAATAATTTTATTAAAACAAAAATAGAATAAAATTTTAAAAAAATATTTTATCATTAATAAATTATATATCTTCTTATATATTACAAAAAGAAAGCGAATACTAAACATTGACTAATATAGTAAAGAAAAATATAGAACAAAAGTTATTGGTTATAATTTTTAAATTTAAATATATTTAAGAAATAAAAATAATAAAATAAAATAAAACTAACATATATATATATATATATATATATATATATATATATATATATATATATATATATATATATATATATATATATATATATATATATATATATATATATATATATATATATATATATATATATATATAGATTAATTGGTTATTTTATCTGAATTAATAAATATAGATATCTTATAATTAAATATAATTAAAAACAAAAAATAAATATATAAAATAGTAACTACCCGTTAAAATTAGGTGGGAGTAGTTTCCAGTTGGAGTGTATAAATTATCTTAAAACAAAAAAGGAAAAAAATTAGATATAAAAAATTCAAAGAAAGAGAAAAAAAACTATCCATTCAAATCGAGATGTAGTTTCAAGTTGGAGTTTTAAAATAATATTAAAATAAAATTGAGACTAAAAAATAATAAATTACCAATTCAAATTTGGGATTAGTTTCACATTGGAGTTTTAAAATTATTTCAAAATAAATAAAACAAAAATAAACGTTCATAAAAAATATTTAATAAAGTAATATGCTAATAAAACTTTCTATTAACAATGTAATAATATTAAATATTATATGATATAATAAAATATACACACACACACAAAAACACACACACACACAGATATATATATATATATATATATATATATATATATATATATATATATATATATATATATATATATATATATATATATATATATATATATATATATATATATATATATATATATATATGTAATTCTTCAGTGCGCTCCCAGTATAAGTCCCGTTAGTTTAAATGAGATTTTGTTTCATTAAAATTAAGATAATATTATGAAGAACAATAGAATAAAATTTAAAACAAAAAAAATATTTCAAAAGTAATAAATTATAAATCTTCTCATATATGACAAAAAGAAAGCGAGTATTAAATATTGGTTAATATAATTAAAAAATTAGAATAAAAAAAGTTATTCACTAACTATATAAGTATCTTTGATTTAATAAATATTTCATTATTGAGTATATTGTATTGACAAGTAAGATGACAATTGAATTTTATTAAAGCAATATAATCTAATAGGATCAAACAAGCCCGATCATAATTTAATTTAATTAATATTTTTTATTAGTAACCGTGCATCGCACGGGTAAGATTACTAGTATATAGAATAGAGAAGCAAAACCACTATATTAAGACAAGTGTCTTAACCACAATATGTCAAGTGGCTTTGTAAACACAAAATAAACTACTTTTCTAACTAATTTTTTTTGAATTTTGAATTTTGAAATAATTGGCTACACTAATTGAATTAATAAATATAGATATCTTATAATTATCTATAAAAAATGAAAATACAAAACAGTATTTTAACCATTCAAATTGGGTGAGAGTAGTTTCAAGTTGAACTTTATTAAAATTTATTTAAAATAAAAGGAAAAAATAGCTAAAAAATGAAAATTAAAATAAGAAAAACAAACCATCCAGATTGAGAAATAGTTTCAAGTTGGAGTTTTAAAATAATTAAAAATAAAATTTAAAAAATAAGGAATCACCAATTCAAAGTTGGAAGTAGTTTCAAATTGAAGTTTAATAAATTATTTTAGAATAAAAAATAATGAATCACCGATTCGAATTTAGAAGTAGTTTCAAATTGGATTTTTAAAAATTATTTTAAAATAAAAAACGAAAATATAGAAAATAAAAAAACTATCCGAGTAAAATATTAAATATTGTAATATGCTAATAAATATTTCTATTAAATTTGTAATAATATTAAATATTAGATGATGTAATAAAGAAAAATACATAATAAAACATTTATTCAATGCTCTCTCTATATAACTCCCGAAGTTTACGAGAGATTTTATTCATTAAAATTTAGGTAATATTATTAAGAAAAATAGAATAAAATTTTTAAAAGTTTTTTTATCACTAATAAATTATATATCTTCTTATATATTACAAAAAGAAAGCGAATACTAAACATTGGCTAATATAGTAAAGAAAAATATGAACAGAAGTTATTGGTTGTTATTTTGATATTTAAGTATATATAAAAAAATAAAATAAAATAAAAACTAACATATATATATATATATATATATATATATATATATATTAATTGGTTTTTTATTTGAATTAATAAATATAGATATCTTATAATTAAATATAATTAAAACAAATATAAATATATAAAATAATAACTACCCGTTTAAATTATGTAGGAGTAGTTTCAAGTTGGAGTTTTAAAATAAAATCGAAATTAAAAAATAATAAATTTACCAATTCAAATTGGAGATTAGTTTCATGTTAAGTTTAAAAATTATTTTAAAATAAATAAAACAAAAATAAAATTTAAGAAAAAAATATTTAATAAAGTAATATGCTAATAAAACTTTCTATTAATAATATAATAATATTAAATATTAGATGATATTATAAAAATATATATAACAAAAAAGTTATTCAGTGCGCTCCTTGTATAAGTCCGTTAGTTTAATAGAGATTTTGTTCATTAAAATTTAGATAATATTATGAAGAACAATACAATAAATTTAAAATAAAAAAATATTTCAAAAGTAATAAATTATAAATCTTCTCATTTATGACAAAAAAGAAAGCGAGTATTAAATATTGGTTAATATAATAAAAATAAATATAGAACAAAAAAGTTATTCATTAACTATATAAGTACCTTTGATTTAATAAAGATTTCATTATTGGGTATATCGTATTGACAAGTAAGATGATAATTGAAATTTATTAAAGCAATATAATTTAATATGATCGAATAAGCCCGATCATAATTTAATTTGATTAATATTTTTTATTACTAACCTCGCATCGAGCGGGTACTATATCTATATCTATATATATAGAATAGGAGAGGCAAAAGCACTATATTAAGACAAGTGTCTTAACCAAAAAATGCCAAGTGGCTTTGTAAATACAAAATAAATTACTTTTCTAACTAATTTTTTTTTGAATTTTTAATTTTGAATTAATTGGTTACACTAATTGAATTAATAAATATAGATATCTTATAATTATCTATTAAAAATGAAAACACAAAACAATATTTTACCCATTCAAATTGAGTGAGAGTAGTTTCAAGTTGAACTTTTTTAAAATTATTAAAATAAAAGGGAAAAATAGCAATAAAAAATTTAAAAAGAGAAGAAAAACTAATCATCCAGATTGAGAAATAGTTTCAAGTTAGAGTTTTAAAATAATTTTAAAATAAAATCAAAAAAAAATTCATTACCAATTCAAAATTGAGAGTAGTTTCAAATTGGAGTTTTACAAATTATTTTAAAATAAAATATAATGAATTACCATTAAGATAAGTGTTTTAACCACAAAATGTCAAGTGGCTTTGTTAAGACAAAATAAACTACGTTTCTAACCAATATTTTTTGAATTTTGAATTTTGAATTAATTGGTCACACTAATTGAATTAATAAGTATAGATATCTTATAATTATTTATAAAAAATTAAAATACAAAAAAATATTCTACTTATTCAAATTGGAGAGTAGTTTCAAGTTGGAGTTTTAAAATTAGTTTACAATAAAAATAAAAAGTTAAAAACTAGCACTTCAAATCTATCTATTCTATATAGAATGGGAGAAGCATAACCATTACATTAAGACAAGTGTCTTAACCACAAAATGCCAAGTGGCTTTGTTAAGACAAAATAAACTATTTTTCTAACCAATTTGTTTTGAATTTTGAGTTTTGAATTAATTGGTTACACAAATTGAATTAGAGTTTTAAAATTATTTTACAATAAAAAAATTAAAAGTTAAAAACTAGCATTTCAAATCTATGTATATGTATATATATATATATATATATATATATATATATATATATATATATATATATATATATATATATATATATATATATATATATATATATATATATATATATATATATATATATATATATATATATATATATATATATATATATATATATATATATATATATATATATATATATATATATATATATATATATATATATATATATATATATATAATAGGAGAAGCAAATGCACTACATTAAGACAAGTGTCTTAACCACAAAATGACAAATGGCTTTGTAAATACAAAATAAACTACTTTTCTAACTAATGTTTTTTTTGAATTTTGAATTTTGATTACTTGCTTACACTGATTGAATTAATAAATATAGATATCTTATAATTATCTAAAAAAAATGAAAACACAATACAATAGTTTTCCCATTCAAATTGGGTGAGAGTAGTTTCAAGTTGAACTTTTTAAAATTATTTTAAAATAAAAGGAAAAAATAGCTATAAAAATTGAAAAAAGAAAAGAAAAACTAACCATCTAGATTGAGAAATAGTTTCAAGTTGGAGTTTTAAAATAATTTTAAAATAAAATTTAAAAAATAATGAATTACCAATTCAAAATTGGGAGTAGTTTCAAATTGAAGTTTTACAAATTATTATTATTATTTTTTTTGGTAATTAAAATTTTTATTAATCACCAAAAGGATGCCTTACAAAATCATAGGACAGTTTAATCTCAACTGCCTATCAAATTAGAACATGAAGTATCTATGCTACTCTAATATTCAGCATTTATATCATGAAATGCTGAATATGTGAACTAAGCCTAGGAGAAGCTCGAACATTACAAATATAGGCTATACTACTTAAGAGTTTATCACTATTACAATAAATGTTTTCAAAAATTCTTGCATTTCTTTCTAACCATATACTATATAGCATTTCTGTGACAGTCATCTTGAAGGTGAGGGCTCGGACAGATTTCCCTTTGGACTGCATAATGATCCATTGACAGAATTGTATCCAATTTTGTCCAGTGAAATCATCAGTTCTCAGCCATTGCATTGTTTGATATCTCAACTGTGAAGCAAAGGAGCAATGCAGAAATAAATGATCTCTAGTTTCCAATTCTTGTTGGCACATAACACACACTCCTGAGATGTTCAGCTTCCATTGTAACAGCCTGTTTTTGGTGGGAAGTCGATCCTGCAGTAGCAACCATAAGCTGAAGATAGCTTTAGGTCTAGCTGCATTTTGCATTACCATATTCTTCCATGAAACTCTAGATGAATCTCCCAGCAGCTGCAAGTATACCTTCCTTATAGAGCAGACAGTGTCACCTAGCAGATTTTGTTGTTGCAGCAGTTTAACTCCTTCCACAGTTTCCCTTACCATCCAGCTAGCATTAACTGGGATAGTAAGGTTCTCCAACTGGTGTTGTTTGACATAGACAGTGTGAATCCATTTCAACCAAGTTTAGCTATTGCAGCTCTATTCCACATTGATATATTTGTTAAGTTCAGACCTCCAACAGACTTAGGCATACAAACTTTCTCCCAAGCCACATATGCTTTCTTAATGATGTTAACTGACCCTGACCAAATGTATGTTCTACATATAGTCTCCAGCAGCTTAACAACTTTAGATGGCATGATAAAGAAGAATACATAACAAAAAATTTATTCAATACTCTCTCTATATAACTCCCGACAGTTTACGAGAGATTTTATTCATTAAAATTTAGGTAATATTATTAAGAACAATGGGATAAAAATTTTAAATTTTTTTTATCAGTAATAAATTATATATCTTCTTAGATATTACAAAAAGAAAGCGAATACTAAACATTGGCTAATATAGTAAAGAAAAACGTTATTGGTTATTATTTTTAAATTTAAATATATATAAAAAATAAAATAATAAAATAAAATAAAAACTAACATATATATATATATATATATATATATATATATAAATATAAATTGATTATTCAATTTGAATTAATAAATATAGATATCTTATAATTAAGTATAATTAAAAAAAAAAATAAATATACAAAATAATAACTACCCGTCCAAATTAGGTGGGAGTAGTTTCAAGTTGGATAGGCTTTTGTACTCCATCGATTCGAACTTAAAGATAAAGTATCCATCATCATGTAACAACACAGTAGGTGCTGTAACAATATTCCAAACTCTACAGACAAATTTAAGCATATCTTTGAAAGTCGGGTTACCTCCTAGCACATAGCCTATTGAAGCAGTCTTCTATTTATGGGTCTAAACTTCTATTTCCTTGGGGTTCAGTTTTGCGATTTTCATTCCATCTTTCACCATCGGAAAGTAGAACTAGAGTTGCATGTCCTGATTTTGTGTTCTGTTACCTTTAACCACTTCAGCAAAGGTTTGCTTCTGAGATTCAACTGAGTATGTGAGTTTTCTAGCTGTTGTGGTTATCTATGCGTCCTTTGATTGCCTTTTAGCTTCCTCCTTCTATCGATAGAGGTTGCATGACTGTCGGAGCACTTCCCATACCCAAGAACCACTGTAATAATGGTATTGGGTTTAGTCTTTGAGGGATTCCGCTCTCAGGGGTGACCAATCGAGTCATATTTTACAGTGTGGATGAGTAATTGTGTAGGTGGTATGGTGTATTTGCGGTGGTTGGCGGTGGTGAGCTTCTTGCTCTCTTACTTTCTCTCTCTACACCACTGTTTCGTTAACTTTATAATAATATAATGAAATCTTTAATAAATCAAAGGTACTTATATATTTAGTGGATAACTTTTTTGATATTTATTTGTTTTTATTATATTAGCCAATATTTAATACTCGTTTTATTTTTGTCATATATGAGAAGATTTACAATTTATTACTGACAAAATAAATTTTTTTAAAATTTTATTCTATTGTTCTTAATAATATTACCTAAATATTAATGAGTAGAATCTCTCATTAACTGTCGGGAGTTATATAGGGAAAGCATTGAATAAATTTTTTGTTATGTATTTTTCTTTACTACATCATCTAATATTTAATATTATTACATTTTTAATAGAAATATTTATTAGCATATACAATATTTAATATTTTATTCAGAAAGTTTTTTGTTTTCTTTATTTTCGTTGTTCTATTTTAAAATAATTTTCAGAAATCCAATTTGAAACTACTTCCAAATTCGAATCGGCAATTCATCAGTTTTTATTTTAAAATAATTTGTAACTACTCCCAATTTTGAATTGGTAATTAATTATTTTTTAATTTTATTTTATATTTATTTTAAAACTCCAACTTAAATTATTTCTCAATTTGGATGGTTAGTTTTCTTCTCTTTTTAAATTTTTATTGCTATTTTTTCCCTTTATTTTAAAACAATTTTAAACAAGTTCAATTTGAAACCACTCTCACCCAATTAGAATGGGTAAAATATTATTTTGTGTCCTCATTTTTTATAGATAATTATAAGATATTTATATTTATTAATTCAATTAGTATAACTAATTAATTCAAAATTCAAAATTCAAAAAAAAATTTGTTAGAAAAGTAGTTTATTTTACATTCACAAAGCCACTAGGCATTTTGTTGTTACGACACTTGTCTTAATGTAGTGCTTTTGCTTCTCCTATATATATATATATATATATATATATATATATATATATATATATATATATATATATATATATATATATATATATATATTTATGGTGATAGATGTATATATATATATGTATATATATATATATATACATATATATATATGTATACATATATATGTATACATATATACATATACATATATATATATATATATATATATATATAGACTAGTAATTGTACTCGTGCGATGCGCGATTAGTAATAAAAAATAGTAATTAAATTAAATTATGATCGGGCTTGTTCGAACCTATTAAGTTATATTGCTTCAATAAAATTTAATTATCATCTTACTTGTCAATACGATATACCCAATAATGAAATTTTTATTAAATTAAAGGTAATTATATAGTTAGTGAATAACTTTTTGTTCTATATTTTTTTAATTATATTAATTAATATTTAATACTCGCTTTCTTTTTGTCATATATGAGAAGATTTATAATTTATTACTTTTGAAATATTTTTTTAATTTGAAATTTTATTCTATTGTTCTTCATAATATTATCTAAGTTTTTATGGTAATTAGTTTTATTAATCACCAACGTATTTGCACTACAATACCATAGTCCAGCTTATACTCAGATGACTATCTAATCTAATTCATCAAAAACTAACTACATATATCCAAACCTATCTACTGATATACTTTAGATTGAATTGCTGCATCTTCTTTATAATTTTAGGGGTACCTCTAACATTACATATATAAGCTATTTCCCTCATTAAGACTGCACAATTACGAAAAATGTTATCAAAAATCCGTGAGTTCCTTTCGAGCCATACAACATATGTAACTTCAGCAAGCACCATTTCGAAGATATTGGCTCGACAGGATTTCCCTTTAGCTTTACTTATGAACCACTGGAGTTTTTGGTCTCAAGTATATGACTGTGGATGACTCTCATGGATCCACTGCATTGCTTGCTCCCACAGTTCAGATGAAAATGGACATGATATCAAAAGATGATCTCTGATCTCTATGTGATTCTGGCACAGTACACATTGCTGATCAATATTCAGTCCCCAGCTTGCTAATCTGTCTTTGGTTGGTAATCTGCCATGTAGAACCAACCATAGATTGAAACAGCTTTTGGTCTAGCATAATTCTTGATGATAAGGTTCTTCCATGGAACTCTCGGCAGGTCTCCTAACTGCAAAAGATATAGCTGTCTAATGGAGCAGTCCTGTATCCTCCAGTTTTGAAATTTCTGCAGAACATCTCTAGAGGCTATAACTTTCCTGACCATTCGGCTTGCCTGTGTAGGGATTGACATGTCTTCTATCAGATTATGTTTTATATAGTAAGCAGTTATCCACCTTATCCATAGTTTATCTTTTTTATGAGCTAGATCCCATCAAGTCTTTGCAATTGCAGCCTTGTTCCAGAGCATAATATTAATAAGATTCATTCCACCAGCTGATTTGGGAGTGCACATTCTGTCCCAAGAGACATTGGTTTTTTTGGTAATGGAATTTGATTCAGACCAAACAAAGCTTCTACATATTGCTTCAATCATCTTTATTACTATAACAGGAATGATGAATAGTTGGGCCCAGTATGCTTGAATGCCAAATATAACAGATTGGACTAATTGGATCCTCCCAGTGTAAGATAATCTCTTAGCAGTCCATGAAGTGATCTTAGCAGTAATCTTCTCCACCAAAGGCTGCCATTGAATCAAGGAAATCTTCTTGGTGGAAAGAGGAATACCTAGATATTTGAATGCAACTCACCATGAACAAAACCAAGGTGATATCTGTTTCTGCACTTCCTGTGTAACACCCCCAAAGTATACTGAGCTCTTGCTCAGATTTGCCTGCAGGCCAGAAGCTTCAGAAAATTGTGAGGAACATTTGGATATGGCTATGATAGAGTCAAGGTCTCCTTTAGCAAACAATAGCAAGTCATCAGAAAAGCACTTGTGAGTAATACCTAACTTTTTGCATCTAGGATGGTAATGGAAAGTTGGCTCTTTCTTTAGTTCATTACATGATCTACTCATGTACTCCATGACAATTGCAAATAGGAAGGGGTAAATTGGATCCCCTTGCCTAAGTCCTCCAGCAGCTTTAAAAGGTTCTGTTGCCTCTCCATTGACCAGCACTGAGAAGCTCACTGTTTTTATACATTCCATAATCCAGTTAATGAATCTGGTTGGAAAGCCAATCCCCTCCATAACCTGTTTAGAAAAATCCACTCTCATAGGCTTTTTGGAGATCAATTTTAATCATGCATCTAGGTGTCACATGGGCTCTGGTATAGCTTTTGACTAACTCATGTGCCAAGATGATATTATCAGCTATCTTTCTACCTAGGATTGGGCTTCACTGATGATGTTGGGCATGACTTTTTGCAGTCTATTGGCCAGGATTTTTGATATCATTTTGTAGAGGACTGAGAAGCATGTAATTGGCATGTACTCTTTAACTGTGGTTGGTTTGGATACTTTGGGAATTAAAGTAATAGTGGCACAGTTTTTTGGCTTGTACATCTTGGTTGTTAGAAAGAACTCCTTGATGGCACTTATGACTTGCCTGCTAATAGTTTTCCAAGACTTTTTGAAAAAACAGCATTGTAACCATCTATTCCTGGGGCTTTATCATCTCCAATTGCTTTTAGACTCTCCACAATTTCAAGATCAGTGATATCCACACATAATTCCCCTCTTTGCTGCTGTGTTAGCACTGGACTATTTGTCATATACATTCTGCTTATGGCTGGAAGAGATGAAGCTGATGAAACCATAAGTGTCTTATAGAAACATATATGCAGGTGTATTGACTTTGACTCCCATTACATTTGTGAGTTCTATGATCTGTTTAATTTGAGTTCTTTCTTTCAGGACTGCAGTAAAATACTTGGTATTAGAATCTCCAAGTTGTATCCATTTTGCTCTAGCCTTCTGCTGTAATACACTTTATTCAATTAGTGATCACTTTTCCAGTTTCAATACTATCATTTTCTCTTTCTGCTGCAACTCATCGGAATATGCCTTTGCCATTTGCTCTTGTACTTCTTTCAGTTTCTGTCTGCTATGCTCTATCCTCTAAGTAATAGTCTTGAACTCCTTAACATTTAAGGTCTTTAAAGGACCTTTCAATGCTTTGAGCTTGGACCATACTGCTTTCATAGATCCAGGATTGTCATAATACCAGACATTGGCCACAATCTGGTGAAACTCCTCATGCTCAGTCCATACATTGAAAAATTTGAAAGGTATCTTGCCTTTCCAGGAAGAAGCTGCCAATGTCACTATCATGGGATTGTGATCACAAATTAGTGGTTGCTCATATTTAGTTTCCACTTGGCTCCACTTGATCATCCACTCATAATTTCCAAATACTCTATCCAATCTGCCACATACTCTATCTACTCCAGCCTGCTTGTTTGTCCAGGTGTTGTACTCACCCTTCCAAGGTAACTCTGACAGTCCGGCTTGTTGAATGCATTGACTAAATTCTTGAATTTCAGAATATCTAACAGGGTTACATGATTGTTTGTCCTTGTCATATAGTACATCATTGAAATCCCCAGCAACTAACCATGCATCTTTTATAGCTGATGAAAGTGCCTGTAGATTCCTCCATAGAGACATTCTTTGTTCCATTCCATTATACCCATACACCACAGTGAGGTAGCAAGTAATATCTCCTTTTCTGCTGCTAACCTTGCTATGTATCAGTTGACCTTTCTCCTGAATGCCAGCAACTTCAAACATGTTTGTATCCCATAGTATCCACACTCTACCATTTCCAGCAGCATCATAATTTGTTAGAGTACCCCATCCAAGAGCCAGCAGATTAGCAATTCTACTAACATTTGTTTGTTTGACCTTAGTTTCTACCAATCCAACAAGACTTATTTTATTTCTCCTAATATACTCCCTAACTTCTTTTTGTTTGTATCTTTTATTTACACCTCTAATATTCCAGAATAACCACTTCATTGATGAGTACCTGTCCCCCGTTTCCCCAGGTGGTACCTCATGCTTACTATCAGAGACTGCCTCAAATCTATTGTTAACAGTAATGGGAGACAAGGGTGGAAAATTAATGAAGTTGAATTCTGGACTCTGAACTTTCTTCCCTTTCTCTTCCCGCTTTTCTTGCTCTGTTATCAGATTTTGAGGTACATTGATCTCTGTATGAACTTCATTTGACACACTCTGTTGCACTATTGCCTCTTTTTTGTATAGGCATAGTTTGGACTGGAGCCTTGGTTCTCCATTCCTGCACTACTTTGCCACTCCTCACTTGAGTAGGCTGGTTAGTATTATGCTTTATTTGGACTGAACATCTATGGTCAATCATTTGATATTTTTCACAGTAGGAAGGTTTCCAGTCATAAACTACATCTTCTAAGAATTTCTTCCCATTTGGATCCATTACCCATATCTCCCTTGGTAACTCTTTAGTGACATTAATCTCTATAAGCATTCAGGCATAGGAAATTCTTGTCTGTTTGGCTGTACATTCATCTGCAAATATAGGTTCCCTAAGACACTTGCGATCCTGCTTAATGATCTCATTCCCCAGCAAGACATTGGAAGCTTATGAAACTTTACCCATAGAGGAATATCGGTGGGGAATTCCTCCGTGAAATCAAAATCTGGAGTCCATTGCTTAAGAATCATAGGTCTGCTAGCTATTCAATAAGGCCCCGCACATAGGATTTCCTTAGCATCTTCAATTGTTCTAAATTTAACTATATAATAACCTTCCTCATGATAATACAAATCTAGCTCTGGAACATGTGACCAGTGAAGATTGATAAACCTCTTCATCGCATTGAAACCAGGTCCATCCCCTAAGATATATACAATTAAGGCACATTTCCATTTTACCTCTTCCTCTTCAACTCTGATTTGTTCAATTACACCACTGGTTGTCCATCAATTATTACAGGAGGTATGTAATCTAACGCCATTCCATTTGTCGCAAACCTATCTTTCTGAAATAGAGTAGACCAACTCTTTTTGGGTTCCTCAGTTCTGTTTCTGATGGTCTCCGAGTTCTCCTTTGCTTCCACTACTGGTTGTACTTGTAGTGACTGCTGCATGGCTTCTATTCCAGTGGTTGTCGTCTTCAATAGGTCTGATTCTACCTCAATCGGAACTAAAGAAGCCATATCTGATTCTGCTTCAATCGGAGCTAATGGAGGAAAATCTAGCTTCCTTGACTATAGCATGGTGCGATGTCAGCCCACTTGAATCTCTCTCAGCTACAACTGGTAAATCAGAGATCTGTACAGAGGGGGTCTGTACAGAGGTGGTAACAGCTTTCTCTAAAATCGGTTGTTTGATTGTTGTTATCAGCGTCTCAAATGTTGCTAATGGTATCTTACGGGGTCTTCCTCTACCTCTACCTCTCCCTCTCACCATCAGAAGCTCGGCGTACTTTAACTAACGTGCACCGAGAGAAATGGAGAAGAAGACACTTCCCTTCTATTTCGTAATTCCTCAATATTATCTAAATTTTAATGAAACAAAATCTCTGTTAAACTAACGGGACTTATATAGGGAACGCACTGAATAACTTTATATATATATATATATATATATATATATATATATATATATATATATATATATATATATATATATATATATATATATATATATATATATATATCATCTAATATTTAATATTATAACATTGTTAATAGAAAGTTTTATTAGCATATTACTTTATTAAATATTTTTTTCTGAAAGTTTATTTTTGTTTTACTTATTTTAAAATTATTTTAAAACTCCAACTTGAAACTAATCCCCAATTTTAATTGGTAATTTATTATTTTTTAATCTTGATTTTATTTTAAAATTATTTTAATACTCCAACTTGAAACTACATTCCGATTTGAATGGGTAATTTTTTTTTCTCTTTCTTTGAATTTTTTATTGCTAATTTTCTTCCTTTTTTATTTTAAGATAATTTATACACTCCAACTTGAAACTACTCCCACCTAATTTGAATGGGTATTTATTATTTTATATATTTAGTTTTTGTTTTTCATTATATTTAATTATAAGTATCTATATTATTAGTTCAAATAAAATAACAAATTAATATATATATATATATATATATATATTTAAATTTAAAAATAATAACCAATAACTTTTGTTCATATTTTTCTTTACTATATTAGCATATGTTTAGTATTCGCTTTCTTTTTGTAATATATAAGAAGATATATAATTTATTACTGATAAAATATATTTTTAAAAATTTATATTCTATTGTTCTTAATAATATTACCTAAATTTTAATGAATAAAATCTCTCGTAAACCGTCGGGAGTTATATAAGAGCATTGAATAAATTTTTGCTATGTATTTTTCTTTATTATATCATCAAATATTTAATATTATTAACCTTTACTATCTCAAAAAGTGTAGAGAGAGAAGCTCTGCCTTCTCTCTATCTTTCCCGTTCAACTCTTCATCTTCTTCATCTTCTGCTGCCTCTGCGCATATAGGTTAACCTGCGCTGAGGGTCCAATGGCGAGAGGGAGAGGCCGACCGAAGAAAATTCTGGTGCCAATTTATGCAAGCGACACTGTTTTCCCAAAATCTGTTAACACTGTTCCGCAGGCAGTTAGCACTGTTCCATTGAATCTACTGAAGAAACTGTTTCATTGCCTCATGCAACAGTAGATCCACAACCATATGAAGTTCCCGTGCTACCAACACCAACTGAGAGGGTTGATAACAACTTAGAACCTCAAGTTAGTCCAGTTATTGTCCCGATGGAACCTGAGAAAAGGGGTAAGGACCACATGCAACAGCCACCACCAACTGATGTACCAAAGGCTGCTAGTGAGGAAGGAGCAAAAGTTGACCCACCCAAACAGTGGACTAGCCTATTTCAGAGGAATCGCCTTGCTGCAAATGGTATGTCTCTAGAGTATATTCCCCCTACAATCATTAATGGTAAACCAGTTGGTCAGCTGGTGAAGGAAGAGGTGGAGGAGGAAGAAGGAAAATGGAAATGTGCCCTAGTTATTTTTGTTCTAGGCAATGGACCAGGGTATAATGCTATGAATAGATTTATTAGCATACATTGGTCTCATGTGCCTGAGCCAGAATTTTTTTACCATGATGAGGGCTACTATATAGCTAAATTTCAGTCCCTTGAAGATGCCAAAGAAATACTGTGTGGAGGACCATATTCAATTGCTAATAGGCCTATGATTTTGAAACAATGGTCGATTGATCTTGATTTTAAAGATGCTTTCCCAACAGAAATTCCCCTATGGATTAAATTCCCCAATTTACCTATGTCCTGTTGGGGCAGTAAGTCACTGAGTAGAATTGCAAGTGTGCTGGGGAAACCCATCTTTGCTGATGAATGCACGACAAAGCAAAGTAGAGTCTCTTATGCTCGTATGCTAATTGAGGTGAATGTATCAAAGGCATTACCAAGTGAGATTGAACTGATGGATCCTAATGGAAAGAGCTTTATGCAAGATGTGTCATATGATTGGAAGCCATCATATTGTAAGAAGTGTCTGATGGTGGGACATAACTGTTTGGCTAAAACAGCCCCCTCAGTCAAGCCTAGAATGACACAGGAATGGAGAGTTAAGGCTCCAGCTCCTGTGGCGTAGAGCAGTTAGGGAAATCAAGTCCAGCAACCAGACAATGAAAAACAACCAAGATCCAATGATGGTGTGGGGGAACAGTTGAACAAGTAGAAGGGTGTTGCTACATAGATGTCTCCAGTCTTTAACATCACAAATTTTCCACCATTATCCCCTATTGTGATGTCTAATAGATTTGAAGTTGGAACAGTAAGTTGGGCAGATCACCCCCTAGATGAAGGGGGAACCAGCTATGGCCAATGAAGTGGTTAATTTGGAATATAAGGGGTGTAAATAAAAGGTACAAACAGAAGGAAGCTAAAGAATACTTTAAAACCAATAAATTTGACCTTGTTGGTCTTGTAGAGACAAAGGTTAAACAAAAAAATGCAGATAAAATAGCTAGTTTTTTGTTGCCTAACTGGAGTATAATTACTAACTACAATGGAGCAGTAAATGGAAGAATATGGATCTTATGGGATCCTACTAAGTATTTGATCTCTGGAGTACAGGAGGAGGCTCAACTCATCCATTGCAGTGTCAGGAATCTTAGTGGAGAACTTCTCTGCTATCTCACAGTGGTATGTGGATCAAATGATAGTGATCAGAGGGGAACTGCTACTTACAGCAGGTTATGGAAGCATTGGATTTCCCTCCCATATTTACAAGATGGATCATGGAATGTGTTCAAACTGTTAGTTATACAGTAGTGGTTAATGGTGAGACAATTGAGACCTTTCAAGCAGCTAAAGGACTGAGACAAGGGGATCCAATATCCCCTTTTTTGTTTTCTATTGTAATGGAGTATCTCAGTAGGTCTTTAGTTGAATTGAGGCAAAATAGAGAGTTTGTGTTTCATCCTGGTTGTAAAAAACTGGGAATAACTCACTTAAGTTTTGCTGATGACTTGTTGCTGTTTGTCAAAGGAGATCCTCTTTCTGTAAGTACTATGTTTACTTATTTCTCTCAGTTCACTGCTGCTTCTGGTATGAGAGCAAACTTACATAAGAGTGCTGTCTATTTTGGAGGGGTGAAACCTCAGGATCAACAGCATATTATTGATCTCCTGGGATATGTACGTGGAGAACTTCCATATTTGGGAGTACCTTTGACTGCCAAGAAGTTGACTGTTTTGCAATGGCAGCCACTGGTTGACAAAGTCTCTGCCAGGATTACTTCCTGGACTGCCAGGCACCTATCATATGCTGGCAGAACTCAGCTGGTTCAATCAGTTATCTTTGGGATTCAGGCTTACTGGGCACAACTATTCTTAATTCCTTCCAAGACTATAAAACTACTTGAGGCAATACATCTGGTCAGGATCAGTTAATGTGTCAAGGAAGGCATATGTGGCTTGGGAGAAAATCTGTATGCCAAAGTCTGCTGGTGGTTTGAATCTGACTAATTTACTACTGTGGAACAAGGCTGCTATTTCTAAACTCAGCTGGGATTTGGCACACAAGAAGGATGCTCTATGGGTGAAATGGATTCATACAGTGTATATCAAACAGAGGCAATTGGAGAACATCATTGTCCCTAAGCAGGCTAGTTGGATGGTAAGGAAGATCTTTGAAGGCATTGAATTACTGCAACAACACCAAATGCTGGATAAATCAGTGTGCACTATTAGACAGCTCTACCTACAGCAGATAGGAGAGGCACCAAGAGTCAGGTGGAAGAACTTAACAATACAGAATGCTGCTCGACCCAAAGCAATCTTCAACCTATGGCTGCTCCTGCAAGACTGGCTGCCCACCAAAACAAGGTTGATCAAATGGAATCTGGATGTAACAGACACTTGTGTCATGTGCCAACAAGCTGTGGAAACTAGGGAACACTTATTCCTGCATTGCTCTTATGCAACTGAACTGAGAACTCACATGTTGCACTGGATTGGAATTAAGCAACCTACTGGACAAAACTGGCTTCAGTTTATTCAGTGGCTCATTGAGAAATCTAAAGGCAAATCCCCTCGAGCTCACATATTCAAAATGACAATGACGGAGATGTTTTATGTTGTTTGGCTGGAAAGGAATGCGAGAATATTCGAAAATACATATTGTACCAGTGACAGACTACTTAGGAATATTGCTTATAATTGTAATGTTAGAGCTCCTCCTAGGCTAGGGATATTACTTAATCAGTTTTTGCTTTAATACTAGGATAGTTTTGTTTCAGTTTTGATAGCCAGTTGAGCCATGAACTGGGCTATGGAATTGTAAGGTTAACACTTTGGTGATTAATACAAAGTTTAATTACCAAAAAAATATATTTAATATTATTACATTTTTAATAGAAATATTTATTTGCACATTACAATGTTTATTATTTTACTCAGAAAGTTTTTTATTTTCTCTATTTTCGTTTTTTTATTTTAAAATACTTTTTAAAGATCCAATTTGAAACTACTTCCAAATTCGAATCGGTAATTCATTATTTTTTATTTTAAAATAATTTGTAAAACTCCAATTTGAAACTACTCCTAATATTGAATTGGTAATGCATTATTTTTTTAACTTTATTTTAAAACCCCAACTTGAAACTATTTCTCAATCTGTATGGTTAGTTTTTCTTTTCTTTTTTGATTTTTCATAGCTATTTTTTTTTCTTTTATTTTAAAATAATTTTAAAAAAGTTCAACTTGAAACTACTCTCACCCAATTTGAATGGTTAAAATACTGTTTTGTGTTTTTGTTTTTGTATAGATAATTATAAACTATCTATATTTTATTAATTCAATTAGTGTAACCAATTAATTCAAAATTCAAAAAAAAAATAGTTAGAAAAGTAGTTTATTTTATATTTACAAAGCCACTTGACATTTTGTGGTTAAGACACTTGTCTTAATGTATTGCTTTTGCTTATATATATATATATAGAGAGAGAGAGAGAGAGGGAGAGAGAGAAAGAGAGAGAGTGTGCGTGTGTGTGTGTGAGAGAGAGAGAGACTACTATATTAGAAAGGAACTACTTCTCAATTTTAATTTGTAATTTTAATTTTTTTATTTTAAAATAATTTAAAAACTCCATATAGAAAACCATATCCCAATTTGAACTGGCAATTTTTTATTTCCTCATTTTTATTTTTATTTTAAAATAATTTTAAAATTTCACATTGAAACTATTCCCCAACTTGGATAGGTAGGTTTTCTTAGTTAATATTTTCATTATTTTATTGTAGCTAATTATTTTTTTTAATATTTTTCATTTCTTATTTTAAAATAACTTTAAAACACCAATTATAAACTACTCTCCAATTTAAATGGGTAGTTATTCTTTTTTTTTTAGATTTTCGTTTTTTAATATAGCTAATTATAATATTTTATATTTATTAATTCAAAAAGAGTAACTAATTAATTTAAAATTAAAAAATTAGTTAGAAAGGTAGTTTATTTTGTCTTAATAATGACACTTGGCCTTTTGTGATTATGCCACTTGTCTTAATAATATGCTTTTGCCTCTCCTTTTATTATATATAGATAAAGATATAGATATAGATATAGATTTGAAATGCTAGTTTTTAACTTTAAGTTTTTTTTTATTGTAAAATAATTTTAAAACTCTAATTCAATTAGTGTAACCAATTAATTCAAAATGAAAACAAATTGGTTAGAAAAGTAGTTTATTTTTTCTTAACAAAGCCACTTGGCATTAAAAAAAAAGAAGCCTTCTTCTTCGTGCTCTCGACGCACGTTAGTTAAACATATGCCGGGTCTGCAACAATGGCGAGAGGGAGAGGCAGAGGTAGAGGAAGACCCCCTAAGATACCATTAGCAGCTTTTGAGAAACTGATAACGACAATTAAGCAACCAACTATGGAGAAAGTAGTCACCATGACTCCACCTGTGCAGAACTCAGATTCATCAAGTGTAGATGAGAGAGATTCAAGTGGGTCGACATCGCACCAGTCTATAGTCTCAAAGAAGCTGGATCTAACTTCCCCAACTCAGATTGGAGCAGAACAGATCTAACGAAGAAGACAACAAACGGAGTAGTAGCCATGCAGAGGTCAATACAGGTCCAAGCGCAACCAGTGCTGGAAGTAATGGAGAATTCGAAGGCCATCAGAAACAAAACTGAGGAACCCAAAAAGATTTGGTCTACACTATTTCAGAAAAGTAGATTTGCAACAAATGGTATGGCTCTAGATTACATACCACCGATAATGGTTGATGGGCAATCAATAGTGCAATTGAACAAATTAGAGGTCGAAGAGGAAGAGAAAAAAGTGGAAATGTTCCTTAATTGTATATATCTTAGGGGATGGACCTGGTTTCAATGCGATGAAGAGGTTTATTAACCTTCATTGTTCACATGTTCCAGAACCAGACTTGTATTACCATGAGGAAGGTTATTACATAGTTAAAGTTCAGAACAATTGAAGATGCTAAGGAAATTCTATGTGCAGGGCCTTATTCTATAGCAAACAGACCTATGATCCTTAAACAATGGACTCCAGATTTTGATTTCACGGAGGAATTCCCTACTGATATTCCTCTATGGGTAAAGTTTCCTATGCTTCCAATGTCTTGTTGAGGAATGAGATCATTAAGTAGGATTGCAAGTATCTTAGGGAAGCCCAGCTTTGCGAATGAATGCACAACCAAACAAACTAGAGTCTCTTATGCTTGAATGGTTATAGAGATTAATGTCACTAAAGAGTTACCAAGAGAAATATGGGTGATGGATCCAGACGAGAAGAAATTCCTACAAGATGTAGTATATGATTGGAAACCCTCATATTGTGAAAAGTGTCAAAATATTGGCCATAGCTGCTCAGTCCAAATGAAACCAAATTCACACCAACCTACACAAGTGAAGAGGCAAAAATAATACAGGAATGGAGAACCAAGGCCCCAGTGCAAACTGTTCCTATTCAAAAAGAGGCAATAGTACAACAGATTGTCGCAAATGAGAAGCATGAAGTTCATAAAGAGCCCAATGAATCTCCAAATATGATAACAAAGAAAGAAAAACAGGAAGAGAAAGGGAAGAAAGTTCAGAGTCCAGATTTCAATCTCATCAATTTTCCACCTTTGTCTCCCATTACTGTTAGGAATAAATTTGAAGCAGCATCCAATAGTAAGCATGAGGTACCACCAGGGGACAGGGGTGGACCAAGCAATTATCAAGGAAGTGGTTATTCTGGAATATTAGAGGTGTAAATAAAAGGTACACACAAAAGGAAGTTTGGGAGTATATTAGGAGAAATAAAATAAGCCTTGTTGGTTTGGTAGAAACTAAGGTTGATTCGAATCACAACGGGTTAATATTTTGACTTTATCTGAAAATAAAACCTCAATGGCCAAGGGCCACTGGCACAAGAAAAATTTTTCCTCTCTCAAATTATTAGACTGGCACTTCTATCTTACTCAAAATAATGTCTTTACGGTCACCGGCCATCGTCAAACAAAAGTCTATTTTTCGAACCTATCCAAATAAGTCATAAATTGACTTCACTTCAAGCTCCGTGTTCGACCTCGCCCAAACACATGAAAAAGATAGCTTCGCCCAAGTCTGCAAGCGAAATTGATCTCCCCCCCCCCCCCACCAAATGATTCATGTCAAAACCAACTTCGTCCGAAATGACGAATCCAAATTAAACCTCGTTGAATCAAAGATAATTTTTCCTAAAGCAAAAATAAATCTCACTTGAATGTGCAAACTCGAAGAAACTTCACTCAGATTTACATAACGAGATCCTACTCGATCCGGTCAAGATCAGATTCCTAAAAGAAAAAATTAGGGATTCTCAATACAAAATATGAAAATATATGCCAAAAAAATGTAAAGCAAGGGGAGGAAGAGAAATTCAAAGGACATACAACGACAAAAAAACCCTTTTATTCAAATGTGTGCAACAGTCGCACCTTGCATATGGAAAAAACATGCCCAATATAGATAAAAAGAAGAAGAGAAGAAGAAAAAAGACCCATACTACACTCGGTGTCATCACCATCGTTCTCCCTATCTAATCTCCAAGAAACTCCTCCTCAACATTAGCATCCTCGCCGGCCTCCGGTGTCGCAGGGTCGTAGCTACAGTTGACATGAGCCTCGCGTGCCTTTGTTTGGGATATTTCATTGGCAGCCTAAAAAACATTGCCCGCCTCCCACAAACTCTTATTCATGTCCCCTTGGGCCTCGATATGAACCCAAAGCTCTTGCAAGTGGCAAGGGACAATAGTAGAGGCAGATTCCACTTGGGCCAACAATTGCGCCTTGTTATCCTCTAGTACAGCAACCCAATATCCCAAGTTTGAAGCTTCCTAGTCAATTTTGCCAATATGCACTTCAATCCTTGCTTCTCTTTGTCTGGTTGTCTCCCTCTCACACTCCTGCTTGGATTGGAGGGCACGAATAGTGTCCTGCAACGCCACTGCCTTTGCTGAGGCCAACGCTCGAGCACTCTCGACACTCTCCAACTCAGACACCTTCCTATCCAGCTTGGTTAACTTCCCCATCCATTCAGTACTCAAAGCCTCACTTTTGACGGCATTTTGATCTAGCTTGGATAGCAGCGACAGTACCTTCGCCTGAAGATGCTCACAATATGCAGCGACCCCCTTTCCCAACTCAAGTTCTTCATCCTTCACATGAAGTAGCTCCTCAAGCTTGCTATTCCTGCGAATGGACAGCATCAGCTCCTGATCTCTTCTCTCCGACTCCTCCTTGAAAGATTGACTACCGTACTCGCCCTAAGCCGCTCATACATCTCACGGCCTTTTTTGCGATAACGCCGATATTTTTCCACAATCTTCAAAAAAATCTTGGCCCGAGTATCGGCCCTGCACGAACTTTGGATCTTCAGCATGTAAGACTAAAAGCAAAAGAAAAAGGAGATTCCATAAAGGTCAGAGACGCCAAAAACAAAAAGCACAAAAAACAGGGGGGGGGGGGGGAGAAACTTACCCTCAAGCCCATGGCGGCCACTTCATGCATTAATTCAACGTCAATGGCATCCCAAAGAGCTGCACGCTCTGTGATGGAGCATAAAAGGTCAAACTACAGCACCAAACCCTCTGTTTCCCTCAGAAGATTGAGCTCCAATGAATCTCAAGTATAAGAGAAGGCCCTCCCGCTCTTACCACGGTACGGGTAAAGCCCTCCTTGGACATCCTGGCATTATCAGGATCAAGATCAGAGTTAGATTTATATTCACTAACGGCGACACCCTTTCCCCTCTATGCGGCTAAAGAAGAAGCTCGATTCGGTTCGAATTATGAAGGCCCGTCCAAAACAGCAACAACAGCTTTGGGACCCGGGCCTCCTTCCATAGTAGCCTTTTGATCATTCACAATGGACGAAGCCACTACCATCGGGTTGTCCTCTACCACTTGGTTTGCCTCTGCGGTCGATTTAGCATCACCATAAATTTTAGACACCACTAAGGGAAGGTTGGCCCCCTAAGATGCTTTGGCTGAAAGGGACACTTAGAACTCCACTCGCTATCTTTTCGACGGACTCTTTCCGCTTTTAGCGCGGGAAGATTCCTCTATTTAGAGGGTAGTAGGAGCCGTAGTTTCAGGTTGAGGAACAATTTCAATACACACAGCCAACGGTTGTAGGTGCAAATTGAGTAGCCTCGATGTATGCTGGCCAGTAGATCTCAGCACGAGCCGGGCAGAAGATGCCAATTGATGAACTATGAGCGGAGGAGCCCTCACCCTTCATGCTCTCCCTATTGGCAAAGAAAAATAGTCATGTACATAACAAGTTCAAATTACAAGGCAAAGAACAGGGAAGTTGCAGCTACCCGACTTACTAGTGAGAGTCTTAAGCCATATTTTCAAAGAAGGATGCACATTCACGAACCCCTACCGTATGGGGAAAGATGGTATTTACCAATTCACGAGTGTCGTTAACAGGCGTGGGAGGTAATCTCTCGACTGCAAAAGTAAAAATGATTTAGCAACACCGCCCGAAGAAAAATGGTCAACCACCACTCCGAAAGAAGATACAAAGTTAAACAGGAAGACTTACATGCAAATTTCCACCTCTTAGGAACCCTACAGAGTCCGCCAAAATATGCTCAGTCCGTTAATAAAAGTAGCTTTACTAGAAACGACGATTATCTTTGTCATCCATCTTCACCACCAGACTCTTTGTTCCTCGATGATGCATGTGGATCATTGCGCCTCGAATGAGTTGAGGGTCAAAAATATAAAGCATATGTCCCAAAGTGACCTCTTGACCGGCAAGCTCCGCAAACTTTAGCAACATGAGGAAACGCTTGTACACATACGGCAAAAGCAAAGCCGGTCACACTTCATAAAAATAACATAAAGCTACCACCAATAAAGGGAGAGGGAACGTATACCTGACAACAAAGGGGTATGCATAAAATGCGCAGTATCCTGGGCGGTTCAAATGTACAATATCATCTCCCCTCAGCGGCAACATTTCAACATGGTTCGAAATCCCCCATTTGATCTTAAGGGCCGCAATCACCGCTTTGTCCATAATAAAGGGAATATGATCTGGTCCTTCTCCGACGGGGTTGTTAAAGTCAGTCTATAACTTTCGTGGATGGGGCAATATTTAAGTTTCTGTAGGAACCTCCTCATCTTCCGCCGCCTCCACTCCTTCTCCGAGCAGGTGCATTATTTTCTGGCACTAGAGCTTCGTCGAATCAGTCAACACTGGAAGAAGTACAATCCATTTGTCTCAATTGATCGAAATAAATGAGTAAGAGGAAGTAATAGGGAATACGGTGGCGTCAAGTTCTGACTGATAGGAGAATGAACTTAGAAGTTCGGAATATGGAAGAAGGTAAAGATTTGTAAAATTCTTCAGATAAGACAGAAAGTGTAGCGGTAGAATGGTGTTTTCCCTCTATTTATTGAGACATAAATGTCTTGAGCGAGAAACCCAAGATCCATCAAACAAAAACTGATAGGGCACGGGAAACAATATGCTGCCTAGGAAAGGGCATTCATGATGCTGCAAACCTGTCACGACCCCAGTTCGCCCTCCGTGAACTATCGTGACGGCACTTAGTCCTTACAACTAGGTAAGCCTAATAAAGCGAAAATAATCTAAACTTGCAAAATAAATAGAAAAAAGCAAAAACAACTGAAGAAAACAATATATAAATGTTGCTCGGCACATACAACACAACTCCTCAGAATTTAATACACAATCCCAAAACTTGGAAACTCATGGAACCACAAGCCTTTGGAATTTCTAACAGCCTAACTCTAAAATATCTAACAAGAAAGTAAATACAGAAGGGCAATGTTTAGCAGCTAGAGTACAAAGGGACTTCTCGGTTTGCAAGCATGGCAGATGTACCTCGAAGACTCTATAGCGGTCGCCTCGCCTCAATGATGGTAAGACTGAGTCGACGTACCTGGATCTGCACATAAAAAACATGTGCAAAAAGGGCATGAGTACACCATAACGATACTGAGTAAGTGCCAAGCCTAACCTCGATCGGGTAGTGACGAAGAAGGTCAGGGCACTACTGAGATTAAGTAAGTAATAAGATGATAGGATAAGATAAACAATATAAAGAATTACAGTAATAGCCTATATAGGATAGTAGGAATATAATAACAGAAACATGAATAAAAGTAAACCACAATGAAACACCGCTCATAACAAGGATAATAACAGGGGATCTCTTTGTATACCGAGGATCTCTTAGTATCCTCAATAATTACACTAGGAATTTCATGGTATCCTCAATATATGCTAGGAATCTCTTGGTATCTTGAGGATCTCTTGGTATCCTCAATATATACGTGTCAGGGATCTCATGGTATCCTACACCTGAGTCCAGAACATAAATACATGACGGAGATCTCTCGAGAGTCCCGTAGTCCCAACTTAAAACACACAGAAGCAACTCAAGAATATTAAATTAAATGCTAATTTTGTACTAGGTAAACAATTAATTCTAGCCTACCATGCTTCACGTAATGCAATTAAGGTCGTTTAATCAAATAGGCAATTAAGTCAACTATGCATGCTTTCATAACTAATAACAAGCTAAGTTTATAAGTAGAATAACCAGGAAAGAAAGGAACTCAATTTAAATACTTAAGTAAAAAGGGATTTTCAACAACAAGCTCAAGTACGCAATCGTCACCTTACGTACAAGGCATTTCAATTATCAAATATATTGTGTCCTAAAGGGAAGGTCCCTCACACAAGGTTAGACAAGCCACTTACCTCGAACCAGCTCAAAATCAACCTGATACCACGTCTTTGTCACGAGTACTGGCCCAAATCTATTTAATTCAATTGCATAACGTAAATAACACTTCAAGTAACTAATTCTACAATTAAAGTCTAAGCTAATACGCAAAATTATGTAAAATAACCAAAATGCCCTTCGGGCCCACGTCTCGGAATTGGGTGAAATTTTCATTTTCAGAAACCTTGTACTTTCACGAGTCTAAACATAACAAGAACACTGAAATCGGAGTCCAAATGACCCCTCAAACCATCATTTAAAGGCCTCTTAAACTCAAGCCCTAATTACCCTTATTTTTCAAATTTCTCACAACTAATTAGGTCTTTAATCACACAAAAATGAGCTATAAAGTGAAAAATATTACCTCCAAGTGATTCTCCTTGTATCCCTCTTCAACCCTATTCAAAAGGCATCAAAATCATCAAATAATGGAGGAAACTAGGCTAAATTTCGCGAAATAGACCCTTTTAAAATTCTGCCCAGGTATTTTAATTCCTTCATCGCGATCGCGGTCAAAGCCTTGCGTTTGCAAAACATAATTTTACTTTGACCAAGTTATCTTTCTACGCGATCGCGACATGACCATCACGAACGCGATGGTTACTCAACCTTAACCTTCGCGAACGCGTCACATACATTGCAAACGCAATGAGTAACTTGATCTCAAACCAGCCGACCAAAAAGACCCTACACGAACACGACTTCCATCTTGCGAATGCAATGCACTTGACTCCACCCCTTCGCAAATGTGATACCTTTCTCGCGAACGCGAAGGCAAAAATCCCAATAATTGCTTCTGACTCTTCGCAAACGCGAGAGTCCTTTCGCGAACGTCAAGAGTAAAAACCTGCAACATCTGAACCTGCAACTTCTGCAATTTTTCTAGCTTGAAAATGATCTGATTGATCACCAAAAACTCACCCGAGATCCCCGGGACCTCAACCAAGTCACCAACATATCCTAAAACCTTATTCAAACTTGTCACAATCATAAAAATAGCTCAAACAACACCAAATCACTCATAACACGTCAGATTCAAGCCTAAGTTTCTAAAAATCTTCCGAATTATGATTTTATCAAAAGCCCGATCAAACCACATTCGAATGACTTGAAATTTTGCACACACATCCCAAATGACATGACAAAACTACTGCAACTCTTGGAATTCCATTCCTACCCACAAATCAAAATCTCACTGCGAATCGAAACTTAAAAAATTTAACTTTCAGCATTTCAAGCCTAAATTATCTATGGACTTCCAAAACACCATCTTAATACACCCTTAAGCTCAAGATTACCTAACGGAGCTAACGGAATCATCGAATTACCATTACAAGGCCGTCTTCACATTGTTCTAACTACTATCAACTTTCCAACACTAAAGCTCTCATTTAGGGACTAAGTATCCCAAAACACTCGAAAACTTAAAAACGAACACCCCGTCAAATCAAAATAGCAGAAATAAACTTGGGGGAAGCATTTAATAGGGGATAAGAGCATTAATTCTTAAGACAGCCAGCTGGGTCATCACAAAACTAATGCAACGGTTCTGTTTCGACCTGACGTAACGGTCCTACGGTAGCAATCAAAATGCAATGCTGCTTTCCCAACCTAAGGGTCTCATTCAACGCGCAACGATCATAATTCTCCTTATAAATCGGCAAAATTCGTTCATTGAGTCCGCCAAGAAGCGACCCCATCGGACGAAGGGACTAACTATATCGGTTAAAATCTAACCATAGGTTAATCATCCCTAATAGGAACTATATGGGGTCGACCAAGTCATAGTTATGTCTACAAGTCACAATGAGAAAACATCTCGGCCATCGTCAGGCCAGATCGTAAGGATGCTTATGTCGCGGCACATATGTAGTGGTCAAGCAAATGGCAGAGGGCACGGTAACGAGAAAGCATGTTTGTCAAAGACCATTGAACAAATGAGGGAGTTTTTAATATAAATAGGGGTAGATAAACCCAAAAGAAAGGAGGATTTTTGGCGCAAACAATTTAGCTCCCAAAAAATCCACAACAAAGAGAATCTCTTAAGGAAGAACAACCCCTTCTCTTCATTTTCATTTCCATTTCACCCATGTTCATGATTCAAATTGATCATAGATGTAAGCTTATCACACATGAATGATGCATAATTAATGCATGAAGAAATATTAGTCGCGATTATTTTTCTTTTTATTTCCACACCTTGCATATCTATATTTGAGATTAATTATGTTTGGCTAAGATTTACCTTCCATAATTCTAGTGGTTAGTTCGATAAAAGGGTTTTATACTTTTCTACTCAAACACTCCTCGACCATGAAATGATACTTCTCCCAATTGAGCACCAAATTTGTTTATTCAAATCTTGCCAAAACCTTGTCCAAATTTGCTAGACAATTATCAAAAGAATCCCCGACCATAGAAAAATCATCCATGAAAACTTCAAGAAAATCCTCCCGCCATGTCCATGAAGATAGCCATCATACACCTTTGAAAAGTTGTCGGTGCATGGCACAACCCAAATGGCATCCACAAGAATGTGAAAGTATCATAAGGACAAGTGAAAGTAGTCTTATCTTTATCCTCTAGAGCAATAAGAATTTGATTGTAGCTGGAATACCCATCAAGAAAACAATAGAAAGTACGGTCGTCCACCAATCAAGCATTTGATCAAGGAACGGAAGGGGGAAATGATACTTTCTTGTAACTTGTTGAACTTGTGATAGTCCATACACACTCTCCACTTGGTCACCATTCTTGTAGGAATCAACTCATTCTTGTCATTATAGACCACCTTTATGCCCCGTTTATTTGGGACACATTGCACTGGAGAAGTCCATGAACGATTGGAAATAAGATACACAACCCCGACATTCAACCACATGATCACCTCCTTCTTGAAGACCTCTTGCATGGCTTCATTGAGTCTCCTTTATTGTTCAATCGATAGTCTGATACTTCTCCAAATTAATCTTGTGCATGCAAAATGCGGGGCTTATCCCCCGAATATCTGCCAAAGTCCATCCAGTAGCTTTCTTCCACTTTTGTAGCACTAACTAACTAGAATCTACCTGCACATTAGTCAAACATGAGGAAAGAATAAACAGTAAAGTAGAAGGAACAAGAAATTTGTATCGAAGATATGGAGGCAACGACTTCAGCTCCTAAATGGGACGCTTCTCAATTGAAGGCTTTGGTGGAGGAGTGGTTCTATTCTCAAGATCTAAGGAAAATTTTCGGGGCTCATAAGTGTACGTCCCTATTCCTTGCAAAGCATTCACACATTCCACATAACCCTCCATTTCTCGATCATCACAATTGAGCAATACAGCCTCCAAAGTATCATAAATATTCACCATAGCATTTGTTTCATCAATAATCACATCGGTCACTGAACCCACAAATGAAGAAACTTCGCTGTCATTTGGTTGCCTCATAGATTTGCACACATGGGAAATCACCTTTGCATCACCCACCCAGAAAGTGAGCTCGCCGACATCGACATAAAAAATAGCCTTCCATGAAGCAAGGAAAGCTCTACCCCAGATATTTGGCACCTCACCTCCTCCACAATCAAGAATTACAAAGTCTGCCGGGAGGATAAATTAATCAACACAAACCAACACATCATCAATAATACCCAGTGGTCTCTTCATTGTACGATCCATCATTTACAACCCTCATAGATGTGGGTCTTTGTTGCCAATCCCAAAAGTTTTAAAAATGGAGTAGGGCATCAAATTGATATTTTCCCATGATTATATAAAGCTTTGGAAAAATTCGACATTCCCCATTGTACAAGGGATAGTGAAAGCACTGAGATCTTACAATTTAGTATCCATTAAGTGCAAAATTGCACTCACTTGATGCGCCATCTTTATAGTTTCACAATTCACCGACCTCTTCTTTGTCACCAAGTCCTTCATAAACTTTGTATAACCTAGCATTTTCTCCAAAGCCTCAATCAATGGCACATTCATAGATATACTTTTCATCATGTCAACGAACTTTTTAAATTGATTCTTGCCATTTTTCTTGCCAAGCCTTTAAGGATATGGAGGAGGAGGCCTTGGCATTGGTGCCTTAGCCTTTTTCAATACCGGTTCCAGTATATCTAGTTCCCTAAATGGATTCACTTCTCATGAGTCTCCTCCACATTGTCAGCAATATCAATTCTCACCTTATCATTTAATTGCACTTCATTTTTTGGGATCTCATCTTGTTGTACCAATTGGTCATCACCCATAATTTTATTTGACTTGAGGTGGTTGCTTCCCTACGTTTCCCACTTCGTGTAGTAATGGCCATGGTATGCCCCTTGTTGTTCCCATCTGTTGGGTTCACCACTGTAGTACTTGGTAGTGCCCTCTTAGGACGAGTGTTCAAAGCTTGCGAGATTTTCCCAAATTGAACTTCTAAATTATGAATTGAAGTGTTGTGAGAGGCTAATTGAGAAACGGAGTCGGAATTCTTCTCCGTCATTTGTTTGAACATGTTCTCTATTTGGCACATCTCATTGTTGGAATAACTCGGACCTTGGAAAGCATAGGTAGGTGAGTTTCTTGGTTGTTGATACATCGGGGGCCTCTGAAAATTCGACCTCAGGTTGTTGTTATTGTTCCACTCTCTTTGGTTGTTGCCTCCGCAATAGCCTTGACTATTGCCACTCAAATTTCCTTGGTTATTTTGACCATTCAAATTTCTTTGGTTTTTTTATTGTTCCAATTCCGTTGGATGTTTTTATTGTTCCGACTATCTTGATTGTTTGCATTCCAATTTCCTTGATTTTCTTGTGGCTGCTATTGTTGTTTATTCGGGCCTTGATTGTTGTTTCATTTCCCTTGGAAGTTGTTCACATATTCTACCTCCTCTTCTTGTTCATTGTATTGTTCATCTTGATCAAACCCACTATCATCATCCACATAATTTTCAACCCGATTTTGCACTTGAGGACCCTTTTGCCTTCTCTTGTTTACCATCATACTAAGTCATTCCGTTTCATTTACTTTCTTAGGACCTTGCACTTATTGAAGTTGAGATTTGGCTAGTCAATTCATAGTAGTGGTCAACTCGGCAATTACTTGCCCGCGATCATATAATTCTTTATGCAAGTGAATCACATGCTACGTTTCGCGTCTTCGTACGTTAAAGTTTTGTTTTTAGTTAACTCACGTAGACTCGTGGATGAGATGATGTTGACGTTAACATACTTATTCTATTAATAACAAGCAATAAATAAGTGTTTGTCACACCTCCTTTTTTACACACCACCCCGAGGGTAGTGTACATAAGGGAGTTTTCAAATTAAAATGTCATTATTCAAAATGGGATTATTTTATTTCAGAGTCGCCACTTGGAATAGGTTATGGTGTCCCAAGTCACCCATGTAATTTAAATCCCAAATCGAGGAAGTTTTGTTTTTAAAGAGTCTGCGAACCAGAAATTCTAGGTAAGGAATTCTGCTAACTCGAGGGAAGGTGTTAGGCACCCTCGGATCCCATGATTATATAAAGCTTTGGAAAAATTCGACATTACCCATTGTACAAGGGATAGTGAAAGCACCGAGATCTTTCAATTTAGTATCCATTAAGTGCAAAATTGCACTCACTTGATGCGCCATCTTTATAGTTTCACAATTCACCGACCTCTTCTTTGTCACCAAGTCCTTCATGAACTTTGTATAACCTGGCATTTTCTCCAAAGCCTCAATCAATGGCACATTCATAGATATACTTTTCATCATGTCAACGAACTTTTTAAATTGATTCTTGCCAAGCCTTTAAGGATATGGAGGAGGAGGCCTTGGCATTGGTGCCTTAGCCTTTTTCAATACCGGTTCCAGTATATCTAGTTCCCTAAATGGATTCACTTCTCATGAGTCTCCTCCACATTGTCAGCAATATCAATTCTCACCTTATCATTTAATTGCACTTCATTTTTTGGGATCTCATCTTGTTGTACCAATTGGTCATCACCCATAATTTTATTTGACTTGAGGTGGTTGCTTCCCTACGTTTCCCACTTCGTGTAGTAATGGCCATGGTATGCCCCTTGTTGTTCCCACCTGTTGGGTTCACCACTGTAGTACTTGGTAGTGCCCTCTTAGGACGAGTGTTCAAAGCTTGCGAGATTTTCCCAAATTGAACTTCTAAATTATGAATTGAAGTGTTGTGAGAGGCTAATTGAGAAACGGAGTCGGAATTCTTCTCCGTCATTTGTTTGAACATGTTCTCTATTTGGCACATCTCATTGTTGGAATAACTCGGACCTTGGAAAGCATAGGTAGGTGAGTTTCTTGGTTGTTGATACATCGGGGGCCTCTGAAAATTCGACCTCAGGTTGTTGTTATTGTTCCACTCTCTTTGGTTGTTGCCTCCGCAATAGCCTTGACTATTGCCACTCAAATTTCCTTGGTTATTTTGACCATTCAAATTTCTTTGGTTTTTTTATTGTTCCAATTCCGTTGGATGTTTTTATTGTTCCGACTATCTTGATTGTTTGCATTCCAATTTCCTTGATTTTCTTGTGGCTGCTATTGTTGTTTATTCGGGCCTTGATTGTTGTTTCATTTCCCTTGGAAGTTGTTCACATATTCTACCTCCTTTTCTTGTTCATTGTATTGTTCATCTTGATCAAACCCACTATCATCTTGCACATAATTTTCAACCCGATTTTGCACTTGAGGACCCTTTTGCCTTCTCTTGTTTACCATCATACTAAGTCCTTCCGTTTCATTGACTTTCTTAGGACATTGCACTTGTTGAAGTTGAGATTTGGCTAGTCAATTCATAGTAATGGTCAACTCGGCAATTACTTGCCCGCGATCATATAATTCTTTATGCAAGTGAATCACATGCTACGTTTCGCATCTTCGTACATTAAAATTTTGTTTTTAGTTAACTCACGTAGACTCGTGGATGAGATGATGTTGACGTTAACATACTTATTCTATTTATAACAAGCAATAAATAAGTGTTTGTCACACCTCCTTTTTTATACACCACCCCGAGGGTAGTGTACATAAGGGAGTTTTCAAAGTAAAATGTCATTATTCAAAATGGGATTATTTTATTTCAGAGTCGCCACTTGGAATAGGTTATGGTGTCCCAAGTCACCCATGTAATTTAAATCCCAAATCGAGGAAGTTTTGTTTTTAAAGAGTCTGCGAACCAGAAATTCTAGGTAAGGAATTCTGCTAACTCGAGGGAAGGTGTTAGGCACCCTCGGATCCCATGATTATATAAAGCTTTGGAAAAATTCGACATTCCCCATTGTACAAGGGATAGTGAAAGCACCGAGATCTTTCAATTTAGTATCCATTAAGTGCAAAATTGCACTCACTTGATGCGCCATCTTTATAGTTTCACAATTCACCGACCTCTTCTTTGTCACCAAGTCCTTCATGAACTTTGTATAACCTGGCATTTTCTCCAAAGCCTCAATCAATGGCACATTCATAGATATACTTTTCATCATGTCAACGAACTTTTTAAATTGATTCTTGCCATTTTTCTTGCCAAGCCTTTAAGGATATGGAGGAGGAGGCCTTGGCATTGGTGCCTTAGCCTTTTTCAATACCGGTTCCAGTATATCTAGTTCCCTAAATGGATTCACTTCTCATGAGTCTCCTCCACATTGTCAGCAATATCAATTCTCACCTTATCATTTAATTGCACTTCATTTTTTGGGATCTCATCTTGTTGTACCAATTGGTCATCACCCATAATTTTATTTGACTTGAGGTGGTTGCTTCCCTACGTTTCCCACTTCGTGTAGTAATGGCCATGGTATGCCCCTTGTTGTTCCCACCTGTTGGGTTCACTACTGTAGTACTTGGTTGTGCCCTCTTAGGACGAGTGTTCAAAGCTTGCGAGATTTTCCCAAATTGAACTTCTAAATTATGAATTGAAGTGTTGTGAGAGGCTAATTGAGAAACGGAGTCGGAATTCTTCTCCGTCATTTGTTTGAACATGTTCTCTATTTGGCACATCTCATTGTTGGAATAACGCGGACCTTGGAAAGCATAGGTAGGTGAGTTTCTTGGTTGTTGATACATCGGGGGCCTCTGAAAATTCGACCTCAGGTTGTTGTTATTGTTCCACTCTCTTTGGTTGTTGCCTACGCAATAGCCTTGACTATTGCCACTCAAATTTCCTTGGTTATTTTGACCATTCAAATTTCTTTGGTTTTTTTATTGTTCCAATTCCGTTGGATGTTTTTATTGTTCCGACTATCTTGATTGTTTGCATTCCAATTTCCTTGATTTTCTTGTGGCTGCTATTGTTGTTTATTCGGGCCTTGATTGTTGTTTCATTTCCCTTGGAAGTTGTTCACATATTCTACCTCCTCTTCTTGTTTATTGTATTGTTCATCTTGATCAAACCCACTATCATCTTGCACATAATTTTCAACCCGATTTTGCACTTGAGGACCCTTTTGCCTTCTCTTGTTTACCATCATACTAAGTCCTTCCGTTTCATTGACTTTTTTAGGACCTTGCACTTGTTGAAGTTGAGCTTTGGCTAGTCAATTCATAGTAGTGGTCAACTCGGCAATTACTTGCCCGCAATCATATAATTCTTTATGCAAGTGAATCACATGCTACGTTTCGCGTTTTCGTACGTTAAAATTTTGTTTTTAGTTAACTCACGTAGACTCGTGGATGAGATGATGTTGACGTTAACATACTTATTATATTTATAACAAGCAATAAATAAGTGTTTGTCACACCTCCTTTTTTACACACCACCCCGAGGGTAGTGTACATAAGGGAGTTTTCAAATTAAAATGTCATTATTCAAAATGGAATTATTTTATTTCAGAGTCGCCACTTGGAATAGGTTATGGTGTCCCAAGTCACCCATGTAATTTAAATCCCAAATCGAGGAAGTTTTGTTTTTAAAGAGTCTGCGAACCAGAAATTCTAGGTAAGGAATTCTTCTAACTCGAGGGAAGGTGTTAGGCACCCTCGGATCCGTGGTTCTAGCACGATCACTTAATGATTATCACTTGACTTAATTGTTTAACTACTCATTTTTTATGACCTATGTGCAATTATCTTTTTAACTGCTTTTAATTATTTGATTTATTCGTAATTAAAGAATCGAGTTACGTGTATGATACTCTATTCTTTTGGCGCGTCAAAATCATGTCACGCGAACGTGTCCACCATTAATAATGCTTTGTTTATTTTATTAAGAAAATTTTGGTTGAAGT
The DNA here is from genome assembly GCA_034376525.1 of Nicotiana benthamiana. Taxonomy (NCBI): domain Eukaryota; kingdom Viridiplantae; phylum Streptophyta; class Magnoliopsida; order Solanales; family Solanaceae; genus Nicotiana; species Nicotiana benthamiana. The sequence goes on along the minus strand of CM067324.1, from coordinate 21,815,340 downwards.
TGCGCGAACTCATCCCTCGAGACCTTTTTTTTATAATTAAATCATAATTATGTTACGCGAACGTATACATAATAAACGATTATACACTAAGTCGCGCCTAAAGCAAGATACGAAAGTTTAAAATATTTTCTACACTAATTTTGTATTAATGTAAGGGCCATAATCTATGAAGTATATTTTTGCTAAAAGAGATTCCATGATTAATTCATGAACAAGCTAATTTGCAAATAGTTTATATCACATCGTCGAATTCCAAGTAAAGACAAATGCAATGAAATGAAGAATACGTCACTGTTAATTGATGAAAAACCATAGCAATGAGAAATTCAAGATTGAGACAAATGAAGTGAAATAAAAGAATCTGTCAAAATGTCATTAAATTAACAAAAAAATCACATTCAAATTATTTGACTAAAATCTCCATCTTTTCATTAACAAACGACTAAAATTGTCAAAATGTCATTCAGCATCAAAATGGAACGGATTTGATATCGGAGAGACAGAGGGTATCTCTAATATATTGGAAAGATAAAAAGCCCAGAAAAAACTCTATAAACAAAGGTGCTTTGTCTTTTCATTAATTAATTCATTTGATCCTTACAAATTACAGGATCTTCGCCTCTCATTTACCACTTCCATTAACTAAAGCTAAAGAAAACAGTGAGCAAATGAGCAAATATATTCCTTAAATAACAAATAAAAACTCAACCATGAACTAATCTTTGAACGAAGCAAAACAGATAATAACAAAACAAGAGAAAAAAAAACTCAACAAAACTTAACCAATACAAAAAAAAGACTAATATTACTCTTGCATTGAAACTGATTTTTAAGCTTTCATATATTAAACTAGATGGAGCAAAATATTCAGCAAATGTCATTAAGTAGACTACCCAAGTAAGAAATTATTGATATAAACAAAACAAACCAACTAGTTAACATAGGATAGAATAAAATGAGTAGAAGATTGAAGAATTGAACCTCCGTTAGAGTGATTTTCCTTTGAAATTGAAGAATTTAAGGAACCCAAACTTGAATTATACAATAAAATCGAACCATCAAAATCATGAACCAGAACCTGGGGTGTACAAAGAACCGATAAACTGTACCAACCCGATAGTCCGAGTCAAACCGAGAAAAAAACCCGACTATGATTTGGTTTGACTTGGTTTGGTGTTGGAAAAAAAAACCCGACCATAATTGGTTTGGTTTGGTTTTAACTAAAGAAAGTCAAACCGAAACCAAAACAACCCGACATTACATATTTAGCAATTTTAGATATATTTAATATATAAATATACTTATTGTAATGTAATTTATAAATATTTCTTAAAAAATTTCATAATTTTCTTTTAAGGTATTATTTAGAAGTTTTGAATACTCCAATAAGTTTTATAGCCATTAATAATAGTAAATTAAATAATGCTAGCAATCAATACTAATGCTAACAAAAGACATTCAATTCAATATTACGAACGGGAATGTATTAAATGTCTATTTTTTATTTTGCAATAATTTAGATAAAAATACATAACCTATTTTTATATTTCTTTAGCTTTTAGGCATATAATTAATACTCCCTCATTAGTCTATCTAGTTTAGCATGAATTAGTGATTTTAGATTATGTTTATTTTTATTATGACTTTTTAATTAGCAATATTTATAGTACATAATTTTATTTTTGAATATTTTAGGATAATGTCATCAGTCATGACATATCTCATATTTTGTATTATTTTCTTGAAAAATGCTTTATATAGTTGTATCTTACTAGGATTAAAGAAATATTTTTAGCATACGTTATATATTTTGTTCTACGAAGATTTTACCAGAAAAAAATTCGAAAAAATCCGAATAACCCGAAAACCCGAAAAACCCAAGAAAAACCGATATTGAATAACCCGAATTTATTGCTTTGGTTTGGTCTTTAGATTTGATAACCCGACACAATTGGTTTAGTTTAGTAATTGTAAAATCCGAACCAACCCGGTCTATATACACCCCTATCGATGTATTGATTTTCAAAGGAGGTGTTTTCTCTAATGACCACTGTTTTTCAAAATCTGAGGGTGGGGGGAGGCGTTAGGTTCTTAGGAATTTTTAGCTATTTTGCCCTTTTTTCTTTTCTCTCGCCCTTAGGTCTTGAAAGCATAGTAGTTAAGTATTATTTTATAGGGGTAGGAATAAGGTTAGGTCAAATGGGGAATGGGGTATGGCTCAATGTTTTGAGCTATTCTAAATTGAGCCTTTTTAATTAAAACCAAGCAAAAATTAGCTCCAAATTTCATACTGTTTCTTCTAAAACAAGACCAAAATACTACACCATTTATTAATTGACCTCACTTAAGTAAAATAACTATTAAATAAGACTGACTGTTAAAATAAAACTATTTTTTTGTTTGTATTTTTCATGATTAAAAATAATTATAAAATATTAATGAAATTATTTTTTTATAATTTTTGTTTTCTTGCAATAAAATAAATTAAAAGAGTCAAAATTAATTAAAATAATTATATTAGGCCTAAATTAAATATTTACGTGCTTAAATATGAAAAATCTTGGGAAAGGCCAAAAATCACATATCTACAGTGTTATGAAGGATAAAGGGGTACACGTATTAAAGAAAATGAGTTTTGTTGAAAGTGGACAATTTGGAATAAAATACGGGCCAAGTGATAATACTCGATAATTATAAACTAGTAACATGCAAGGTACCATACGACCATAGTAGTATAATATATAAAGTATATATGAAATATTTTTAAAATAAATAAAATTTTAAATAATTTGTGGTAATTTTTTTAAATTATACGGGTAATTAATTAATTATCGAGTAACAGGACATTATCCAGTTAACTAATAAGTGGATAAAACAAATTAATATCCCACCCCCTTCCTACGTGAAAAAAATCAACTTTGAAAATGACTAAAGTAGTCATGGTAGTCAGATGGCTAATTCATAAATATGACTCAGACATGACTTAAGTCTTAGCAAGTTCCAATAGTGCTTTGACTTTTGTTGGTCTATTTCCTTGTGTATCTGATGCAAATAATGGACACGGTTGACAAGCTCATATTACATTTGTTCTTCAGTTCAACCTTATTAGGTTGGTGATCGGTGGTAAAACCCAATAATAAATCAGATCTCGTTGTGCGACTTCTTTTCCGTTTTATGGTTGGGCTAGCTAATAGGTGTTTGTTGTGAACGCAAGAATGGCCCTTCTGTGATAACATGTTTCTTCCCTCCTTATCTTACAGATCGTGTATCTAAGCATGTTATTCTGTATGAAACACACTGTTGGTCCATTTGACTGAAACAGGATCATTTCGTCCAAATATTCAAATCCATAGCAGGGTTTCGTTCAAATTTAGAAGTTGAAGCTTCATCCTCTAGTTCCAACGTATTTCACGAAAGCAGAAGCTTCACTTCGATTAAATAATTCAAGGAACATGTATGTTAAGACCCTCTCTTCTTTCTTTGGCATGATCAATATGATACTGAAGAAACGAGCAAATTCACAATTTTCATAAATTATTCTATTCATAGAAATAGTAGCAGTGTCTATGTTCTTGATTCCCCGTGAAAAATATTATTATCTTTTGTTAATAGGTCTCAGAAAAGTATTTCCGGAAAGAATATTGAGATGCATTTCACTCATTTATACGTATGCAATGACCCATGACCAGATGTCGTTATATACGCGTATATATGTAAACATATATATATATATGGGATATAGGAAAAGGTTACAGCGTTATATATGCACCACCGCCTGATCAACTAGTATATGTTGATGATGTGCCCACAGTGGCCAAGACGATATGATGCTGATCAACTAGTATGTGTTGATGATGTGCCTACAGTGGCCGAGACGATATGATGGGATGCCCTCAGTGGCTTGATGATATTATGTGCACTCATACCTATGCATGGCATGACATTTATACGCACGTGCATGACACTATAAACGTTTCAGAATTTAAAAAGTTATTAAGATTTAAAGGTATTTCTGTATTCCATGTTTCATCAATGTCTTTTACATACTAATTTTCATGCCTTACATACTCAGTATATTTACAGACGCCCTATATTACGGGGCCTACTTTCCATGCTCGCAGGTGCAGATAGGCAAGCTGATGTTCCCCCTATCCCTGATCAGCGAGAGTTGGCGTGTTCCACTTGATCTGGAGCTGCTTTGATTTTGGTATGATTAGAGGTCTCTCTCTCTCTCTTTCTCTCTCTCTCTCTCTCTATATATATATATATATATATATATATATATATATATGTGTGTGTGTGTGTGTGTGTGTGTGTGTGTGTAGCTCAGTTTCTTCTTTGTATATAATTATGTTTCTATTAGAGGTCTATAGAAAGTATGTCTAGTTGGGTTGTATATTGCCTTGATGGCTTTCAGTTTTGGATATATAATTGTCTATAGCAGCCTTGTCGACTCGCCCATTGTATTCTACCTATATATGTACATATGCTTTGAAGGCAGGTTTCTATCATATATGTTATTTTCTTAATTCATCATATAATATACTGGTTCATATCCTAGACACATACTTAAGGGGTGTTTGACAAGTACGACTCAGGCACCCGTCGCAACCCATCGCTTTGTGTCGTGATAAAAGTAGTATTAGAGAGTTCTGTCCTAGGGTTATCTACAGACCGTGTCCTGTAGAGTCGTGTTTATGGGTTTTTTGTGCACCACACTTATAGATAGGAGGCTATGTTATCCTCGCTTCTTATCTTAGATCGTGCGATATAAGCATTCATGTTCCTAATGATGTGTTACGTTTTTAGCGAAGCCTCCAAAGACTACAGCTACTAGTATGGGTCAGAAGGCTATGAAGGTGTTAGAAAGAGAGATAAGTTATACTATGGATTCAGACCCATCAAAGATCGTGGGTTCTATTGAGGAGGATCGATTCGAGGGACCACATGAGTCATGCGTTCGAGCTGTTTCGAACACTCTGGCAGTAGATGGGGTGAGAAGATTTCCGACCACACCAATACCCTTACTTTCACCGTTTGTTGTTCAAGATATGAGAGGAGTATTGCATGGATTGGCACAGGCGGGATTCCCTTAGGCTCAAAAATATGTAAGGTTTTTTAGGACATCAGCTCTTTTGAGGTTCTGGATAGTCCACAGCCTTGGGAGTCCGTCAATCAAGTTTCATCGGTATATGTTATGGGATATACAGAGGAAGAAGATAGTAGTCGGGCCAAGTGAAGGAAGGTAACAGATAAGGACATGAATATATTTCTTTGAAGTGTGTCCAATCGAGGTTCTTATATAGGACGAGGCAAAGACCCTCTACTATAGACTTCCTCCAAGTGTCAGCTTTTTGGTTGGTGCCTCTTCTTGAAATATTACCAAGTTAGGGTTTTATATGTGGTTTGTTGTTTTATTAGGATGTAGGGATCCCCCTCCCCACTTGTATATGTTATGGTTTTGCCTACATAGAGGTTTTGTAGACAGTATCATGTATATAGTTTTGGGTATGATATATCTGTTGAAACACGTTCTCAAGTCGCTAAAACTAAACGTGTGTTCAATTCTGTAGGTTTTGATAAATGACAAACCGACGCGCATGGAACATTGACATATGCCAAAGTCCAAGAACATGAGAAACAAAGAGCAAGATCAAGAATATCAACAAAGTTATAAATGAGTCACTTTATAGTGTGATCTTGATCCGACAACTTATTCAAGTCTTGGCTTCTCTCGTAAAATCATTTTCATGCATCGTTGAGTTAAAACAAAATGATTTTCAAACATTTTCATTTTAGCCAAAATGATTTTCAAACATGTTTTTCAAATCTGGACATAAATAATCGATTATGTATTTCTTATAATCGATTATGTTAAGACAGTGTTAACCGAAATTTTCACGACAGCAATATAATCGATTATGTCTTACTTATAATCGATTATGTTAAGACAGTGTTAACCGCTCACTTGTAATCGATTATGTTAAGACAGTGTAAAACCGGATTTTCAAAGCAACAAAATAATCGATTATACGAGATAGCATAATCGATTATTCACTGACCGTTGCCAAAGTATTTTTACAACGCTGAAATATAATCGATTATACACAAGGCGATAATCGATTATGCTTGCACAGAATCTGCATCCGATTTTTTAACGTTAACAGATAATCGATTATGCAACTTGAATAATCGATTATGTTGCTTAAAATCCGCATATGATTTTTGAATGATCTGCAGATAATCGATTATGCAGATCATATAATCGAGTATGCAAGCACAAAATCAGCAATTAGTGATTGGCAATTAAGCAACGGTCTTGGTGACTTTGAGCACTATAAATACACCTCTAATTCACTCTTTTAAGTACAACAACTGATTACATTCTTGCTTAAGCTTACATACTCTCATATCAATCATTTTATATTCATTTCATAGCTTTTTGAGAGCCAAACTCTTGACTAAGTTGTTGTGTTCTTGAGCGTATTGTTTTGACTCATATCTACTCTATAAAGAGAGTCTTGTCTTGAGTGCTAAGTATTTGTACACACTTGAAGGGATATTCTAATCCCCTGTTGTAAGAAGGAAAAGTAGTTCCTTGGTTTGAAGTCTTGAGGTGCGGTATCCTCGAGCAGGTTGAAGTCTTGTAGAGTGTATATCTACGAGCAAGTGTAACGGTTTGTTAGGCACCCGTAAGCTTAACGAAGTTAGTGTAAAACTCGAGAGAGTCTCTCGGGGACTGGACTAACCACACGTTGTGGTGAACCAGGATAAATTCGGTGTGTTCTCTCCTTACCATTTTAATTACTGCACTTACGTTATTCCTGCAATTCTAATTCCGCAAATTTACATTATTTTTTATTATAACGCTATTCACCCCCCCCCCCCCCCTCTAGCGTTAAGCGTATATTCTAACAATTGGTATCAAAGCCTAACACTCTGAAAGACTTAACAGTTTGAGAGAAACAATCCATGGCTTCTACTTGTAACGTTTATGCAGGACTAAGTGAAGGACAATGCTTCACAAGGCCACCACTATTCGATGGCACAAACTATACGTATTGGAAGAAAAGGATGAGAATATTTATCCAATCAAATAATTTTCTACTGTGGAAAATTATCAAGAATGGAGAGCAAATTCCAACCAAAAAGGTAGAAATGAAATGGTGCGAAAATCGGAAGATGAGTATGACGCAAACGATATTAGAAAGGTGGAAAACAACGCAAAAGCCATCAACATGATGTACTGTGCGGTAAATCCTGATGACTATCGGAAAATATCATGTTGCACCACGGCTAAGCAAATGTGGGATAAATTGAAAATCACTTACGAAGGTACGGACCAGGTAAGAGAAGCTAAAATAGATTTTCTAACCCATGAATATGAACTTTTTCATATGAAGGAAAACGAGAAGATAGATGATATGTTCGAACGATTTTCAAAAATCGTTAATGATCTTCATGCTCTTAAGAAGACCTTCACGGATAGGGAACTTGTCCGTAAAATTCTTCGAAGTCTCACTCCGGAATGGCGGTCCAAAGCTGACGCTATTCAAGAATCAATCGGCATTACAAATGTCACAATCGACGGGCTTAGAGGTAATCTCAAAACCTATGAATCTACTATTCTTAACCCTCCTTTGGATGATCAAAGGAAACGAAGAATCGCCCTTAAAGCAAGCACGGCTCAACCTCAAAATGATGAGGATTCAAGCGACGAAGATAACGAGTTCGGACTCGTTATTAAGAAATTTCACAAGTTCATGCAAAAGAAGTATGAACGAAAAGGTAGCAACAAGGAGACCAATTAAAGTGCTATGGATGCGGAGAAATCGGGCATATCAAATCAAATTGTCCAAATATCAAAAAGGAGAAGAAACCCGTTAAGAAACAAAGAGCATACATCTCTTGGGGAGGCGACTCCGGAGACGAATCAAGTGATGGAGAAGGAAACGAGACCGCAAACTTGTGTCTTATGGCACACGAAGAAACTCAAAATGAGGTATGTACTACTTCTAAGAACTATTTCACTTTAGAAGAAATGCAAGATGCATTTGATGAGTTGTATAAAGAGTTTATTAGCGCTTCTAAATCTATAAAAGATTTAAGAAAACTCATTTCTTCAAAAGAAACGGATTTTGAAAAACTAACTCTTGAAAATGAGAAATTAAAAGAGGAAAACAAGTTTTATGGCAAAAGAAGCGCCGATAAACCCGAAAGCTCAAATAAGGATTGTACTTCTTACAAATCTCTAAAGGAAGAAGTAGAAAGTCTTAGAAGCACTTTGCACAAATTCAATTATTCACACAAAAATCTCAATGAAGTGCTTGTAAATTTGAAATCCACTAAGCACGGTATAGGCTTTAAACACGAGCCAAAAGAAAAAGTTGAGTCCATTCCTAAACCACCTAAGACTCAACTTAGGCAAAACAAAATAAATGTCAACACTCAACCTAGAAATTTTAATCCTAGAATTGCAACTCATCCTAGAACAAATGCTAGAAGAAATATTGGAATGTATAGACCACCTAGACAAGATTTTCGAAAACCACATCAAAACTATATTCCTAAAAATAGAGTGGATGCTAGAAGAAATGTTGGCATGTATAGACCACCTAGACAAGATTTTCGAAAACTTCATCAAAACTATGTTCCTAAAAATAGAGTGAATAAATTTAGACCCCCAAATTATTATCATCCTAGAAGAATGCACAATCCGAATGTCATTTGTCATTATTGCAATAAAATTGGACATATTGCTCCCGCATGCTTCACTAGACATAGACATTTCACTGCAGGACAATCACACCAATATTTTGCACCTAACACACAAGGACCCAAAATGGCTTGGGTACCAAAATCTCATTAATTTGTTCTGTAGGTGTGTTTGAAGGGATCAAGTGTACTTTGGTACCTTGATAGTGGATGCTCCAAACATATGACCGGGGATGCATCAAAATTCCTTCAACTAAAACCCACGGAAGGAGGAAATGTTATCTTTGGAGACAATAACAAAGGAAAGATTATCAGCATTGGATTGGTCGGTAAGGACGAATCCTCCTCCATTAAGCATATTTTGCTAGTTAAAGGTCTTAAACATAATCTCTTGAGCATAAGTCAATTATGTGACAAGGGAAATCTTGTATTGTTTGACTCCGAAGAATGCTTAGTTATCCATCATAGTGATTTCAAAATTATTCTTCGTGGTATTAGAATGGATAATATCTATATGGTTGATCTTGAAAATTCTTCATCAAGTTTTGTAAATTGCCTAATGAGTAAAGAAGACGACATGTGGTTATGGCATCGTAGAGTAGCTCATGTAAATATGAATCTTTTAAACAAACTAGTTTCACAAGATTTAGTAATTGGTCTTCCAAACATGAAATTTGAAAAAGATTCTATTTGTGATTCATGTCAAAAAGGGAAACAAACAAAAGCCTCTTTTAATTCCAAAAATGTTGTTTCAACCACTAGACCCTTACAACTTCTACACATGGATCTTTTTGGACCATCTCGTGTTGAAAGTCTTGGTGGAAACCTTTATGCTTTTGTAATTGTTGATGACTACTCTAGATTCACATGGACGTTATTTCTTGCTCATAAAAGTGATGCCTTTCATGCCTTTAAAAGTTTTCTTAGACGTGTTCAAAATGAAAAGAACACAACCGTCACTTCCATAAGAAGTGATCATGGGGGAGAGTTCGATCATAATATCTTTGCGGATTTTTGTGACGAACTCGGTATTGAACATACCTTCTCGGCTCCACGTACACCACAACAAAATGTGGTGGTGGAACGTAAAAATAGATGTCTCGAAGAGATGGCTAGAACCATGCTCGATGAGGCTAAGATTTCCAAAAAGTTTTGGGCGGATGCCGTGAGTACCGCAAGCTATGTTTTAAACAGAGCTGTCATAAGACCAATACTCATAAAAACTCCCTATGAACTCTATAAGGGAAGGAAACCAAATCTTTCCCATCTTAGAGTCTTCGGTTGTAAATGTTTTATTCACAACAACGGAAAAGATAACTTGGGAAAATTTGACGCGAAATCTGATGAAGGAATTTTTCTTGGTTACTCATCGCGTAGCAAAGCATATAGAGTTTTTAATAATCGAACCAAAACTGTTGAGGAATCTCCTCATGTAGTATTTTGTGAAAATGATGCTCGCTTGGCGAGAAAGGATTCTTGTGTTGATCTTGCAGATGCTTTAAAGAAAATCAATCTTCAAGACGAGGTACAAAAGGAGGATCCAAAGGAAGTTCAAGATGAAGTCATGGAACAATCATCGGAAGAAGTACCACCACAAGAAGAAGAATCGATGATGCCTAAGGCTTGGAGGACGTCTAAAGACCATCCTCTTGACAAGGTAATTGGCAACATCGAGAAAGGGGTAAGTACACGAAACCTTCTTAAAGACACTGTAGGACGTATGGCTTTTGTTTCACAAATAGAACCTAAAACCATTTCTGAAGCAATTGGGGATGAGCATTGGACCTTCGCAATGCAAGAGGAGCTTAACCAATTCAAACATAATGATGTTTGGGAATTGGTGCCAAGACCCGATAATCACACCATAATTGGTACGAAATGGGTTTTTCGAAATAAATTAGATGAAAATGACATAATCACTAGAAACAAAGCTAGGCTAGTTGCTAAGGGTTATAATCAAAAAGAAGGAATTGATTATGAAGAAACCTATGCGCCCGTTGCACGCCTAGAAGCCATTCGTTTATTACTTGCTTTTTCATCATCTATGAATTTCAAATTATTTCAAATGGATGTCAAAAGTGCCTTCCTCAATGGGTTTATTCAAGAGGAAGTGTACGTTGAACAACCCCCGGGCTTTGAAGACTTTAAATCTCCCGATCACGTCTTCAAGCTTAAGAAAGCGCTATATGGACTTAAACAAGCTCCTCGAGCTTGGTACGAGCGCTTAAGCAAATTTCTTTTGGACAATGAGTTCGAAAGGGGGAAAGTTGACACTACACTGTTTATCAAAAATAAAAACAATGACATTCTATTAGTTCAAATTTATGTCGATGATATTGTTTTTGGTGCTACTAATGATTTTTTTATGCAAGGAATTCTCTAAGTTAATGACTAGCGAATTCGAAATGTCAATGATGGGTGAGCTAAACTTCTTCTTGGGGTTGCAAGTGAAACAAATGAAAGAGGGAACTTTCATTTGCCAATCCAAATATTGCAAGGAGTTGCTAAATCGTTTTGAAATGAGCAACGCCAAAGCAATGGCCACTCCAATGAGTACATCCGACCATCTTGACAAAGATGAGAAAGGTAAGGAAGTAGACACCAAGAAGTATCGAGGTATGATCGGATCCCTTCTCTATCTTACTGCTAGTAGACCGGACATCATGTTTAGCGTGTGTTTATGCGCTCGATATCATTCATGTCCGAAGGAGTCACACTTAACTACGGTAAAACGGATTATGAAGTATCTTGTTGGAACAATAAATGTGGGACTATGGTATCCCAAAGATTCTTCATGCCAACTTGTTGGCTATTCCGATTCCGATTTTGCGGGTTGCAAATTGGACCGCAAGAGCACTAGTGGCACTTGCCATTTGCTCGGTAGCTCCTTAGTTTCTTGGTTTAGCAAGAAACAAGTTAGTGTTGCATTATCCACAACCGAGGCTGAATATATAGCCACGGGGAGTTGTTGTGCTCAAATCCTTTGGATGAAGCAACAACTCTCGGATTATGGTCTTAGTATTGATCATGTTCCTCTTCGATGTGACAATACTAGCGCCATAAGCTTGACGAAGAATCCTATTCTTCACTCAAGAACGAAACACATAGAAATTAGACATCACTTTATAAGAGATCACGTTCTCAAGGGCGATGTCGAAATTGAATTTGTTGAAACCAAAAATCAATTGGCCGACATCTTTACAAAGCCTTTAGAGAAAGAGTCTTTTTTCTGCATTTGTAGTGAACTCGGAATTCTTGACTCCACGATGATCTAATTCATGCATTGCATTTTTTTTAAATAATTACTAACTTGAGCGTCGGAGGCGCCTAATTCTTTTTTGCAGGTATCGCCCCAAAGACAGGGGGAATTTTCGGGCACTGCTAACAAATAATCAACTATTGACTAAGAACAATCGATTATTTCTAACATCTCGGTTTGCAGGAATTTGGCAATAATCGATTATCATATATTACTTGTATTACTAATCGATTAAGTTGAGATTCAGTGTTACAGGTTTCATAATAATCGATTATTTAGTACTGCATAATCGATTACCTTTTATCGTCTCGGCTTTTCGTCATATCACTGGACTGAAATAATCGATTATCATATTAACCAAAATCGATTATTCCCCGAGCCCGGACCCTCATAATACTTCTGTCTTCAAATAATCGATTATCTCCTATCGCATAATCAATTTCTTCTCTGACTACAATTAAAAATATTGGAAATAATGGATTATTCAGCCTCCATAATCGATTACCAACGGTCAGTATTCAAATTTTTGTTACCGTTCATGACCGTTTGGCTTAATAAATCTGCAGCTTTTTACTCCATAAATGCCTCACTTCTTCAATTTTATAAATAGGTGTTTTCATCCTTCAAATTTCTCACTTCAATCTCACTCTTAGTTCCAAACAATCTTCCAAAGCCTTCAAACTTTTGAAACAGCTCCTATTTCTTAACATTAATGGCAAGTAAGCACTCTAAACGCTCTCGTTCCGGCAAACAGATTGCCTCCTCTTCCGCCGCTCCTCCACCCGTTTTCAACTATAAAGACGGCTCTTATTTGCGTTTTGATACTCAACCCGAACTTCTTCGATTCATTGAAAAATTTGAGAATCGAGAAATCCTTCTGCCTCGTTTCTCAACTACTCGATATCTTCGAAATAGCGCACCCCCATCAACAGAAAATATTCTTATACAAAGCCAACTCATTGACTTTCTATATCTTCAAACTCCTTACATTCACCCTGCTCTAATCCGTGCCTTCTGTTCAAATCTACAGCAGGACGAAGATGGTGACCTTGTCTCTAGCATCAATGGAGTTCCAATTTTTGTAAATGAGGAAAACTTGCAACTTCTCACTAACCTTCCACGAAATGGTGAAGACATTTCTCTCTACACTAGAGAAGCAGGCGCTTTATTTGATGAACAACTTCTTTTCCACCAAATTGGTATTGGCGACTGTCCGGAGAATCGTCGCCCAACTATTACGCACATGCTCCCAGAATACCGTCTAATATTTTATTTCATCACTCGAGTTCTCAAACCCCGAAAATTCAATCATACCACTCTCTCTCATGAGGATTCAAAACTCTTACATGCAATTATCACCGGGGCTCGCATCAATTGGTGCCAGTTCGTCATGACTCACATGTATGATGCAATTGGGGACGATAAGCCACTCCCATATGCTTTTTGTCATAATGGCTATTCTTGAAGCCTCCAGTGTCGACACCTCCGTCTGTCATCACAAAAAGGCAACAAAGCATTGGGAAATTCAAGAATCTTCATTTCCCAATATTGGTGAACATCCTCCTCCTCCTCCTACTCAAATACGCCGTCCTCAAGCTCCTACTCTTCTAACCATTTCGGACCAACTTGCTTCTTTGTCAACCTCAGTGGCTCGTATTGATCAAAAAGTCACTCGTTTGACTTATGAGCTTCATGGGTACTTTGATCATGTCAACTATCCATATGCCCAAATTGTTCTTCCGGATGGAGTGCCGGATGCCGAGCCGGATGTTAATGATGAAAATAAATAATAAATTTTTTATTATGTATCGTTTGAATTATATTCTGTCTATTTTTTGCTTTCTCATGTATGTTTAATATGTTTTAATGAAAGTTCATTATTTTTGCTAATGTCAAAAGGGGGAAGATAAGGGCTATGCACACTAATACATATTGGCATAAATCGAGGGGGAACTCATAAATTGAGGGGGAACTTATACTTATCTTATGCATATCCCGATATTGGTTTGCCATTATCAAAAAGGGGAAAATTGTTGAAACACGTTCTCAAGTCGCTAAAACTAAACGTGTGTTCAATTCTGTAGGTTTTGATAAATGACAAACCGACGCGCATGGAACATTGACATATGCCAAAGTCCAAGAACATGAGAAACAAAGAGCAAGATCAAGAATATCAACAAAGTTATAAATGAGTCACTTTATAGTGTGATCTTGATCCGACAACTTATTCAAGTCTTGGTTTCTCTCGTAAAATCATTTTCATGCATCGTTGAGTTAAAACAAAATGATTTTCAAACATTTTCATTTTAGCCAAAATGATTTTCAAACATGTTTTTCAAATCTGGACATAAATAATCGATTATGTATTTCTTATAATCGATTATGTTAAGACAGTGTTAACCGAAATTTTCAAGACAGCAATATAATTGATTATGTCGTACTTATAAACGATTATGTTAAGACAGTGTTAACCGAAATTTTTCAAGACAGCAAAATAATCGATTATGTCTCACTTGTAATCGATTATGTTAAGACAGTGTAAAATCGGATTTTCAAAGCAACAAAATAATCGATTATACGAGATAGCATAATCGATTATTCATTGACCGTTGCCAAAGTATTTTTAAAACGCTGAAATATAATCGATTATACACAAGGCGATAATCGATTATGCTTGCACAGAATCTGCATCCAATTTTTTAACGTTAACATATAATCGATTATGCAACTTGAATAATCGATTATGCTGCTTAAATCCGCATATGATTTTTGAACGATCTGCAGATAATCGATTATGGAGATCATATAATCGATTATGCAAGCACAAAATCAGCAATTAGTGATTGGCAATTAAGCAACGGTCGTGGTGACTTGAGCACTATAAATACACCTCTAATTCACTCTTTTAAGTACAACAACTGATTACATTCTTGCTTAAGCTTACATACTCTCATATCAATCATTTTATATTCATTTCATAGCTTTTTGAGAGCCAAACTCTTGACTAAGTTGTTGTGTTCTTGAGCGTATCTACTCTATAAAGAGAGTCTTGTCTTGAGTGCTAAGTATTTGTACACACTTGAAGGGATATTCTAATCCCCTGTTGTAAGAAGGAAAAGTAGTTCCTTGGTTTGAAGTCTTGAGGTGCGGTATCCTCGAGCAAGTTGAAGTCTTGTAGAGTGTATATCTACGAGCAAGTGTAACGGTTTGTTAGGCACCCGTAAGCTTAACGAAGTTAGTGTAAAACTCGAGAGAGTCTCTCGGGGACTGGACTAACCACACGTTGTGGTGAACCAGGATAAATTCGGTGTGTTCTCTCCTTACCATTTTAATTACTGCACTTACGTTATTCCTGCAATTTTAATTCTTCAAATTTACATTATTTTTTATTATAATGCTATTCACCCCCCTCCCTCTAGCGTTATGCGTATATTCTAACAATATCTACTGCTTAGTTGACCCTTATGTATATAAAAATTTTTTTAAATTAGTCATGTGAGCTAAGTCTTATATATATATAAGACAGTATATATATATATATATATATATATATATATATATATATATATATATATATATATATATATATATATATATATATATATGTATGTATGTATGTATGTATGTCTCCTTAATGGCTCGTGATAGATTTGATAATAAACAAGGATAGGGTATGTGGTGTTCAGTTGGGTAGAACTTTATATTATAATGGTTATGGATTGGTTGGCCTTTTGTTATGCTAACATTAAGTGTAGGTCAAGGATGGTTTAATTTGAGACCCCAGAAGAGCCTGTTTTAGAAACGGAAGGTAATACGGTATCACCAAGAGGTAATTTTATCTCCTATCTCAAGGCAAAGAAGATAAAGCAGTATTTATCACTTAGTTCTGGTTCATGATATGGAAGTAGAGTCACCAACCATTCTGTCTATCCCAGTGGTTAATGAGTTTCCCGATGAACTTCTGGGTCTTCTTCCAGAGCGAGAAATTGAGTATGCCATCGACCTACTACCAGATACTAATCCAATATCTATTCCTACTTATAGAATGGCCCCTGCAGAGCTGTAAGAATTAAAGGAACAACTGACGGACTTGCTTGAAAGAAAAGTTTTATTAGACCTAGTACGTCACCGTGGGGAGCACCTATTTTGTTTAAAAGAAAGATGGTTCCTTACGAATGTATATTGATTATAGGCAGCTAAAGAAGGTAACTATCAAGAATAAGTAACCGCCCTCGAGAGTTGGTGATTTATTTTATCTGTTGCAAGGTGCCAAGTATTTCACAAAGATAGACTTGAGGTTCGAGTACCATCAGGTAAGGGTAAAGGATGAAGATATTCCGAAGACAATATTCAGGACTAGATATGGGCACTTTGAGTTTTGGGTCGTTCAATTTGACCAATGCCCCAGCAGTATTCATGGATTTAATGAATCGTGTATTCAAGCCCTTTTTAGATTTGTCCATAGTTGTATTTATTGACGACATATTTGTATATTCTCGTTCAAAGGCTGAGCATGCAGATCATTTGCACACAATGCTCAGAGTTCTACAAGAAGGAAAGTTGTATGCAGCATTTTCTAAATATAAATTCGGGTTGAACTTTGTAGCTTTCCTTGGGCATATTATTTCGGAAAGACATTCGATTGGATACACAAGACATGGCGGTGAAGACTTTTCCTAGACCCACAACACCGATGAAGGTTCATAGCTTCTCCGTTCGGCAAGTTATTACAAGAAACTTGTAACGAAATTTTCTTCTCTTCTAAGCACCTTTCACCAAAGTGGTATGTGGTGTCTTGCTTGATGTTTCGAAATAACATAAGGAAATCTATGGTGCATGCAGGTTGAAGAAAGGTTGCAAATAAGAATAAATAGATTTTTGTAGGTGGCAAGCTAAAGTATGGTAGAGCGACAAGGTTCTTGATAGGAGGAAGGACAAGAAAAACGAGTAAAAAGGAAACAAGAATGGATAAGTCCTTGAGAATAAGTTCATAAGAGATCTGATGGTTTCCCTAAGTTATAGAAGGCTCAATATAGTTTGAATGAACTTAAAGGAGTCTAACATTAGTAATGATTAGAATAGATGAAATGTTGCCTTAATAGTAGGATAAGGGAGCAATTGTGAGGGATAAAAGATGAAGTTTGGGCCTCCGAATAGAGGAATTTCCTGAATTGTACAAGATTAGGATAACCATGTAAGTTAACTCAGAAGGGAACTAGGATTCAATGGACCGACGCTTGTGAACGGAGTTTTCCATTCCTTAAAGAATAGATAAACTTCAGCACCGGTTCTAATGCTTCCAAAAGGGACCGATGGTTATGTTATCTATTATGACGCTTCAAGCATTACATTGGATTGTGTGTTGATGTAGCATGTTAAGGTTGTGGCATATACTTCTAGACAACTAAGAAAGCACGAGAAGAACTACCCGACCCGCAATTTAGAGTTAGTCGCGGTGATTCATGCACTAAAGATGTGAAGGCACTACCTGTATAGCATTTATATTGATATCTATATGGATCATAAGAGCCTCTAGTATTTCTTAAAGAAAAAGGAATTGAATCTTCGTCAAAGGAGATGGTTGGAGCTACTTAAAGACTATGACGTTGATATTTTATACCATCCAGGGAAGATGAATGTAGTAGCGGATGTCCTCAGCCGTAAATCTATGCGTAGCATGTCATATTTATGGACAGGAAAGAGGTGAATAGCCTATCAGGTTCATCCGCTAGCTAGTTTTGGAGCTCGGATACTGGACTCTAGTGACATTGGAATTTCTCTTCAGAATACTGCAACGTCCTCATTAGTAGTAGAAGTAAAGGAACAGCAGTATGAGGATCCTGTGTTAGTTCATTAAGGGATACCACCATTTAGAAGGAGAAGACACCGTTTGGAATTACACAAGATAGGGTCCTCAAAATATCGAACGATTGTGTGTGCCTAATGTTGCAAGGCTGCGTCGACAGGTTGTGGGAGAAACTCACTATTCTCGTTATTTTATCCATTCATGAACAACAAAGATGTATCATGATATCAGGGAAGTGTATTGGTGGGATGGAGTGAAAAAGGATATAGAAAAATTTGTTTCTCAGTGTCCTAACTACCAGCAGGTTAAAATTGAGCATCAAAAGACCTGATGGGTTGTTGCAAGATACGGAGATTCCAACTTGGAAATGGGAAGTAATCAATATGGACTCCATCGTAGGCTTACCTCGTACCCAACATAATTTTGATTTGATATGGGTGATTGTTGATAGGCTTACAAAGTCAGCCTATTTTCTGCCTGTTAGGACTACATATTCCTCAAAAGATTATGCAAGACTTTATATCAAGAAGATAGTACGCCTGCCTGATGTACCTATATCTATTATCTCGAATAGAGGATCTCAATTTACAGAAAACTTCTGGAGGTCCTTCCAAAAGAGATTAGGGACTCAAATAATCCTTAGCACGGCATCTCATCCCAAGACAGGACGGACAGAGTGAGCGTACTATTCAAACACTGGAGGATATGATACGAGCTTGTGTAATACACTTAAAAGGTAGCTGGGATGATAATCTGCTGCTTATTGAGTTCACACATAATAATGGTTACCATTCCATCATTCAGATGGCTACATACGAAGCTCTTTATGGAAGAAAGTGTAAGTTGCCTATAAGGTGGTTCGATGTCAGGGAAACTACGTCTGTAGGATCAGAATTGGTACAGCGGGAAATCAAGAATATTAAGCTTATACATGAAAGGCTATTGGTAAGTCAAAGATGTTAGAAGGCTTATGTGGATAATCGATGATGAGACTCGGAATTTCAGGTGGACGACTGGGTATTCTAAAAAGGTATCACCAACGAAATCTGCCATGAGGTTCAAAAAGATAGGAGAACATAGCCCTCAGTACATGGAACCATAGAGGATAATATGCAAAGTAAGCCAGGTAGCATATAAGTTAGACTTGTCCTCGGACTTGGAGTCTATATGTCTAGTCTTTCATGTGTCTATGCTCCATAAATGTATCGGAGATCCTTCTAGAATTTTATTAGTTGACGACATTTAGGTCATAAAGTAGCCATCATATGAAGAAACTCCCATTGCTATATTAGATGGACAGATTCGGAGATCGAAAACTAAAGATGTAGCTTCAGTGAAAGTACTTTGAAGAAACAATCATGTGGAAATGTGACTTAGGAGGCCGAATAAGACATAAGGTCTAGATATCTTACTTATTTCCTCCACAAGAGAAGGATCCGACTGAGACGT
Source organism: Nicotiana benthamiana (assembly GCA_034376525.1). Classification (NCBI taxonomy): domain Eukaryota; kingdom Viridiplantae; phylum Streptophyta; class Magnoliopsida; order Solanales; family Solanaceae; genus Nicotiana; species Nicotiana benthamiana. The sequence goes on along the minus strand of CM067324.1, from coordinate 21,796,111 downwards.
CATAATCATAAGGTATGTCAATAAGTTCTTGTGTTGATAATTGTCGTTGGTCATGTGAGTCCATTGTCGTTATTCATAATTATGCTCGTGTGTCGATGGGTTATTAAGCTTCTACGGGGGGAGTTAGTAGTGTTGTTGTTACAGAGATGACCTAGCCGAAGTTATACAGATCATGGGGAGTTGAACACTCGAGGACGAATGTTTCTAAGGAGGGAAGAACGTTACATCTCGCATTTTCGTACGTTAAAATGTTGTAGTCAGTTAACCGACGTATACTCGGGGATGAGATCATCTTGATGTTAAGGTACTTATGCTATTTATAACAAGCGATAAATAAGTATTATGAAGGATAATGGGTACACATATTAAAGAAAACGATTTCCGTTGAAAGTAGACAATTTGAAATAAAATATAGGTCGAGTGATAATACGGGATAATTATTAACTAGTATCATACAAGGTACCGTATAACCACGATAGTATAATATATAAAGTATGTATGGAATATTTTAAAAATAAATAGAGTTTTAAGTAATTTGTGGTAAATTTTAAAATTATGCGATTAATTTATTAATTACGAGTAACAGGATATTATCCAGCAAATTAACAAGTGGAAAAAAAATTAATATCCCAACCCCATTCCACGTGACAAGAAGCCACAACTTTGAAAATGACCAACTAGTCATGGTTGCCATATGGCTAATTCTTAAATATGACTAAGACATGACTTAAGTCTTAGGAAGTTCCATTAGTGTTTTGACATTTGTTGGTCTATTTCCTTGTGTATCTGGTGCAAATACAGTAGGCGGTTGACAAGCTCATATTACATTTGTTCTTTAGTTCAACCTTATTGGGTTGGTGGTAGGTGTAAAGCCCTATAGTAAATTAGATCTCGTTTGTGTGACTTTTTTTCTAGTCTATGGCCGGGCTAGCTAAAAGCTGTTTGTTGTGAATGTAGGCATGGCCCTTCTGTGATAACATGTTTCTTCCCTCCTTATTTTAAGGATAGTGTGTCTAAGTGATGTTCTAAACATCAATACCACACAAGAGGGGGGAGTAATTTGTGTGGTACTCAAGTTTTGCTGTAGAAGAACTTCGTTCTTCTAAGTGTACTAACACTACTATTTACAGAATACTAAGTATATAAAATAAAAAACATAGAGATTTTTACGTGAAAAAAATCTGGCTCAAAAGGTGAAAAAACCACGACCTACTACTTAGTAGGATTTTTCCAAACTTCCACTAAAATCACTGAGCCAAAACAGCATTTACAAAACTCTTTGTAAACCTAACAATTAACTCTAATCTCGTTGTAGCACACAGCCTCAACTGCTGTGACACTTCAAGTTAACTTTAATTTGAAAACTCTAAGTACCTAATATAATTGCTTCTACGAAAGTTGAAAGGTACAATTAAATCACCTACTATAATTGAACTAGAATAAAAGAAGGACACAATGGAATTGATTCTTCTATCTTGTTCAAGTAGCTTCAGGAGTGCACAATCAAATCTCACATAAACTGCTTGCAAAATCGCCTTGTTATTTTACTCTAAATTTAGTTTAACTTCTGCGTATGTGAAACCACTACAAAGGAGAACAATCAAGGTTATTTAATGAGTTAGTAATTAGAGTTTGATTAGGACCCAGTTGCTGATCTCCATCGAAATTGAGTCCCTGAACATCTCAAACTCCAACACTATCTTTTTTTGTGGATTATGTTCTCTTAACATAAGGAGACTTTCTCCCCTTATCCAATATGAAACCTTTTCAATCATATTGGGAGATATTGTTACTTGATCAATGGGATTTATCTCGTTCACGTGCATCTCACATGCGTAGGCCGCTCATGACTGTGCTTTACATGATGGACCTGGTCCATGACTGAGATCATTTGTCATTCTTCAAAACATTACCTGTTCTTGGACTAGCAAATTTTCCCTTTTTGATGATGACAAACTATGTGCTTTGGAACCTGTAAGAACTCAGCTTAACCATTAACATTAAACGTAGAAAATTTACTTATCATCAAGGACCATGTAAATTAGGTTATAAACATCACATTTCAGAAAAGCACAATATCTTCCCCCTTTTGGCATCATAGAGAAGTTGCGTACACAACGAGAATCCCAGATTTTAATAACTACTTATGGACACTGGGGCAACTGCAAGTGCAAACATGGTGCTATCATTAGTAATCAAACACACATATTTAAACTATCAAAAGCAAAACGATCAATAAACAAGAGAAAACAGCAGTTGTCATTGATAGAGATATATTTCAACAAACAAACCATAAAAAGAAGGAAAAACATCCAACTATGAGCAAAAAACAAAAAGATAGAACCATCCCTAATCTGGGCCACTGGGGTACTAAAACAAGTTCAGGAGACAAGTACTAGGAGTCCTAAGGATTGGAGGAATTGGAGGGTTGAGTTTGGAGAAGATTCAACATGTTCTGAGGAATTCCTTCAATCTTCTCCTTTTCTTTGGCAAGTGCAACTCTAAGACCATCCCATTTCAGTTTCCAATTCAACCATACGAGCCTTAAGCCTAGCAATTTCAGCATCCTTAGCCCATATTCCTGAACCACTCTCCTAACTTTGCTGTTCATGGGTGTCTTAAGAGATGAACTGGGTTCAACTGGGATGGCATTGACTAGATAGTCACAAGCAAGAAGAGTTTTGATGCCAAAGTGTTCCTTGCTCGAGGCCATTTTCCACTTCTTCAATGGCACATTTAGCTTGTCCATAACTGTAGTCAATACGAAGCCATATGGAGTAGCATGAGCCTTGGAGCCATTTATGACCCTGTCTAGCAATTTGAAAATGAAGGCAGGCCAGTTGATTTGCTTTCCTCTGTCAAGACACTCCATAAGAACCAGATCTATGTAGTTAGTAGTGTGTCTACTCTCTTGTCTGGGAAATAAGCATTTGCTGACAAACTCAAACAAAACCTTATGCTCAGGCCTCATCTCACTTTTCTGCACAGCCCTGGCTTCATTCACATCCTTTGAATCACAGAGCTTCTTGGTAATTTCAATGGCAGGAGGGAGGGAGTCCAATCATGACCACCTTAGCCTAGTATAGTCATCAAACCCTTCAAAAGGTATGTCCAGAATCTCCCACAGTTTCTCTACATCAAAATGCACTAGGACTCCCCTTACCAAGATACTAATAACTCCATCCTTAACAGCAGCATTAGACATAAACTCAATTAGTTCATTTCTAGTTAGTCTACCTTCCATTTGAAGGACCATGTCCTTCTAACCTTAAGCAGCTTAAGATTCTACCATTGTCACCATCCCTCGTTCAGCCAAGTCCTTCAACAATCTACCTTTTAAAATCTTTCTTCTGCCAAAGATGGCAAACTTGTCTTGTTCCTTCTCATATTCATTCTTCTTCTTCTTCTTCTTCTTCTTCTTCTTCTTCTTCTTCTTCTTCTTCTTCTTCTTCTTCTTCTTCTTCTCATATTCTGAAACTTTTGCTTGTTTAGATTTTATTGGAGATCTTGTTCTCTTGGCTAGTGAGGGTTCAGCAGACATAGGTACAGAAGAGGACTTCCTGGAGGAAGTCTTGGGCTTTTTAGGTTTGGGTGTAGGAACCTCCACTGTTGTACCCCTTTCTTGATGGACCAGTTCCATCTCCTCTTCCTCTACAACCTCAGAGGATTCTGCAATCTTCCCCTTTCCCTTCTCCATTTTCTTTTTCTTGCTTTCTTCTAATGCCTTTTGTAAATCAGTTTCACTTTGTTTTACTCTACTTCTTGTGGCTCTACCCTTAGGCACTGAAGAGGCTTTAGGTGTTGGAGATGAGGCTTTTCTTTTCTTGGATGCCTTGGGAACATTTGGGCTTTTGGTATGGTAGCTTTGCGTTTCTTTTGGGTCATAACTCAGTAGGTCAACTAAGGTTTCCTCAATAGATGAAACAAGTTCAACTCTATGTTTGCTCAGATGAACCAATCCCTCAGCTGCTTCCCCAGAACCACTTCCCCTGATTGTATGCCACTCTCTTCCAACTTATTTTGTGCAGCCCCACATATAGCCAGAACTTCTCCCTTCCCATTTCCCCTCTTGTCACCACCTGCACCCTCTCTCTCTTTTCCTTTTCTTTTACCTCCACTTCTACTCGACTCAGGCAATTTAACATCCCTAATAGGTCTAACCAGAACAAACCTAATTTCTAAGTTTTCAACCACAGATGAACTTACCTCAGTAGGGTTTCTTGAGCTTTCTCAATGTCAGAAGACCCATGTTCTTCACCTTCACCTGCAGATTGAAAGGATCCAGACTCAGATCTGGATTCAAAATTTTAAGTTGGGATTTTTTTTGCTCGGCTATCTTTTACCCTTTCATTTAAAACCTTCCTCAGAGCCCCAAATGCTACCGTTTTCCAACCCAGCATTTTCTGCCTTCAAAACCTATGTTTTGGAGATACATTAGGTAGAGTAGATGAGGATGAATTTGAGGGAGATGGTGGTGGAGGTGTGCCAGGATGATCTTGTGGGTTAGACATGATTGTTCATTTCTTGAGAGAATTTTTGAATTTTGGAGAAGGAGGCAATTAGAGTTGAAGAAGAATTTTTTACGGTTTTAGAATAATGAAGAAGGCTGGAGATGTGGTGTGTATTTAAATAGAATAAGACAATAATTAAGTAACGACAGATTTTTCACGGGTCAAATAGAAGTCTAATCAAACTAAATTTCCAAAAATTATAATGATCAATTTCGCTTCCCTTGATATTAAGCAAAAATTAGGGTTTTAGAGTTCTAGATTGACGGAACTGGTTCAATGCTCAACGAATAAAATTTTTTAGGAGTTTGACAAGTTTAGGACTTCTGCTCATGATTGAATTATTAATCATACTAATTGTGCAGAGAATGGAAAACATACCTGAGCTTTCATATGAGTCCATACTGATGAACTAGGCTCTTCATTTAGAACTCACTTGACAATGCGTCAAATGCCATAATAGAGAAAAATTTATAAGAGATTAGTGAATCATATAAATATATGGCACAGGATTATACAAGTTACAATATGATTCTAAGAAAGAATTAATCTATATATTTACGCAAGTTCAAAATTCCTAGCCAAAAAATTATTTTTTTTACATTTCCTTTCATTTTTTTTTCATTATGCATTCTGAACTGGACCTATTAGGTGATCTTAATCATCCCAAATTTCGAGCTGTTCCTCTCAGATTTTTCTCTACTCGATGCTTTAGGAAATATGTTAGCAATTTGTTTATCAGTAGCATAAAATTCAATGGAGATCAATCCTTTCTCATAGTTTTTTCTCAAGAAGTGGTGTCTAACATCCATATGCTTAGTCCTCTTATGATAAAGAGGGTTCTTTGTCATACTTATAGCACTAGTGTTAGAGAATATAGGAATGCAACCAACTTTATACAAAAATCTACCAGCTGTTGTTTGCTCCATAACAATTGAGCACAACATGAAGCAACAGAAACATACTCAGCTTGAGCAGTAGATAAGGCCACTGAATTTTAATTTTTCGTAGACCATGACACAAGGCATGAACCAAGGAAGTGTGTCATACCTGAAGTACTCTTCCTATCCACCAGAAAACCTGAATAATCAGCATCACAATATCCTACTAGATTGAAATTGCTACCATTTGGATACCAAAGACACATGTTAGTTGTGCCTTTTAGTTTTCTTATTATCCTCTTGTATAGCAGTCAAGTGAGACTCTTTTGGATTAGTCTAAAATCCAGCACAACCTACACTGAAAACAATGTCAGGTCTGCTAGTCGTAAGATACAAGAGTGAACCAATTATTCCACAATACAACTTTTGATCAACTGATGAACCAAGTTCATCAATATCTAATTTAGTGGCAGTTGCAAAAGGTGTGTCTATTTCCTTTGATTCTTCAATTTCAAACTTTTTTATTAGTTCTTTTGTATATTTCTGCTGATGGATCATGGTTCCATTTGGAATTTATTTGATCTGTAAGCCTAAGAAAAAGTTAAGCTCACCCATCAAACTAGTTTCACACTCACTCCCAATTAGTTTTGCAAAATTTTTACTTAGCTTATCAGTGGTGGCCCCAAAGATTATATGATCAACATATAATTGCACCACAAGATGATCCTTACCTTTTCGCTTAGGAATAAGGTACTGTCAATTTTACCTCTTTTGTAGCCATATTCAAGCAGAAATTTGGACAATCGTTCATACTATGCTCTTGGAGATTTCTAGAGTCCATAGAGAGCCTTGTCTAATGTGTACACATGCTTAGGACATTCCTTACTCTCAAACCCTAGAGGTTGTTCACAAACACTTCTTCTTTCAGGTAGCCATTCAGGAAGGCACTTTTGACATCCATTTGACGAAGAGTAAATTCCATGTGCGCTGTGAAGGCTATGAGGAGTTTGAGTGACTCTAGTCTTGCAACTGGAGCAAGAGTCTCATTATAATCTATGCTCTCCTCTTGGTTGTAGCCTTGGACCACCAAACTTTCCTTGTTTCTTGTAACTGTTTCATCTTCATCAAGTTTATTTCTGAAGACCCACTTTGTACCAATGACTGATCTGTCCTTGGGTCTTGGAACTAGATGCCAAACTTGACTTCTCTCAAACTGATTGAGTTCGTCTTGCATTGCATTCACCCAATCTCCATCCTGCAATGCCTCAACAACATTTTTAGGTTCAATAAGAGATAATAATGCATCAATAGCACACAGATTCTTTAATTGTGATCTAGTTTTGACTCCAAATGTTGGATCAGTTACAATATTCTCAATAGGATGAGAACTTTGATACTTGTGAGGTTTCATAACCAACTGGTTTCTGCTAGATGTGAATCTCGTGTTCTGTTGCTGAAGAACAGGGTCATGAACAAGTTCCTCTAAGGGATTTATTTCAATTCCTCTTTGATTAGTTCCCCCTGTCAGGTTGCCATAGATGGAACAACTTGGTCCATCACCTGTTCCTTATGTTGGTGCCACTTTGACTTGTGCTGAGGCTTCAGTCAAGTCCTTTACTAATCCAATGGCTTAATCTTCATGTCTATGTCTCTCAGAAAGAATGTTAGTTTCATTAAATATAACATGTACACGTTTTTCTATACATAAAGTTCTTTTATTGAACACTTTATATTCTTTGCTATGTGAAGTATATCCCAAGAATACTCTCTCATCATTTCTGGGATCAAACTTACCTAGGGATTCATTTCCATTATTGTGCACAAAGCACTTGAAACCAAATGCCCTAAGATGGCATATATTTGGTTTTTCCCTTTAAGTAACTGATAGGGAGTCTTCTCTACCAGAGGTCTAGTCATGCATCTATTAATAATGTAACATACGGTGTTTACAGCCTTTGCCCAAAAGCTTTGGGGCAGTTTACTAGAAAGAAGCATAGTCCTAGCCATGTCTTCAAGAGTCCTTTGCTTTCTTTCAACTACTCTATTTTGTTGAGGTGTCCTAGGGCCAGAGAAGTTATGATCTATACCATTTTCTTAGAAAAATTCAATAAACTTAGGATTTTAAAATTAAGTTCAATGATCAGACCTAATTGATGCAAGCTGATTTCCTAATTGTTCCTGAGTTTTTCTAACAAAGGCAGTAAAGATGTCAAATTATTCCTCTTTAGATATTAAAAAATAGTATACAGGTAAATCTAGAATAATCATCAAAAAGTACCATTACATACTTTTTTCCACCTCTACTCATGGTTCTCATTAGACCACAAAGATCCATATGATCCAGTTCTAACGACTTGGTTGTGCTTACCATTTTCTTGCTTTTGAAAGAAGATCTTACCTGCTTCCCCCTTGCACAAGCCTTACAAACTTTGTCTTCCTTGAACTTGATGTTAGGTAACCCTATTACCAAGTCCTTAGAGGCCAATTTGTTTAGCTAATTCAGACTGGCATGACCAAGTCTTTTGTGCCACATAAGGGGATCATTGTCCAGCCAACTTAGGCAAGTTAGTTCATATTCTGAGAGAGTAGAAAAATCTACAATGTAAATATTGTTAACTCTTTTTCCCTGCAAAATAATTTTGCTAGTGGTAAGGTTAATCACAAAGCATTTAATAGAGGTGATGCTACACGGTTACCTCTGTCATATAGTTGTGACACACTGATTAGGATATATTTCAAGCTATCTATCAAGTAGACATTCTCAATAGAGTTAGAGGTTATCTTATCTACCTTTCCAACCCCAATGATCTCACCTTTCTTCCCATATCTAAAGGAGACATTACCTCCTTTTCAGTCCTCAATCGAAAGGAATTGGTTCTTGCTTCCAGTCATATGCTTTGAGCAGCCACTATCTATGTACCATATTTGTATACTTCCTTTCACTTGGACCTGCAAAAAGAAATAAGAACACAAACTAGTTTTGGTCCCATTTTATGGGCAAAAGGATAAATCAGACTCCTTCTAGCCCACCCAGGCAGCCTAATAGTTCTTGAACAAAAGTTTGCTCTTTTGACTGGCCTTTTCTTTTGCATTACATTCATTTTTGTAATGGCCAGTCTTGCCACAATGTGTGTAAATTTTATTTTCAGGAAGAGTGAGGTACTTCCTTTTAGGATCCCACTTAAGTGCTTGAGACTCATAACCAAGTCCTCTTTTGTTGGTACTATGATGTTCTTGTAGCTAGGAGAGTACATCAGAAGCCTTGTTCCATTTGCAAGTTCTATCTAGTTCATGTTTTACCTTCCCTAGATCTTCTTTTAATACTCTTATCTTCTCATCTTTCCTTTACAGCTCATCCTTCATTTTTCCTAAGTTTTCTTCTAGGGTGAGATGAGTGTGATCAGCTTTCTTCTTTCATGTTCCTAGTTTCAGTTTTAAGTTCTCAGACCTAAGTTCTAGGACACTAGTATCAAGTTCAAGAACCTGGTTCTTCAACTCGGTATTTTCACGTTCACTCTCATTGACCCTAGACTCTAGATTTTTGAACTTGGCTTTTAGGATCATACATTCCCTATACAGCTCTTCCTTCTCATTGTTAATTATCTTCGACTCATCAATGAAGTCTAGTAGTAGATCAAACAACTATTATTTGGACAGTAATTTAATCTTCTCTTTGAGATAAAGAATACTTACCTATTGTTCAACATCTAATTCTCCAAAGGACATAAGTGCCTTTTCATCTCCAGCTTCATCTTCTGAGTCCTCATCTTATGTTTCTCCCTAGGCAGAAACCATAGCCTTTATTGATCCTTTGTTCCTTTTTGGTTGAACATGTTCCTTCTTCCTGCTCCTTCATTCAGCCTTTTCCGTTTTCTACTCAATTTCCCATTGAGGGCAATTCTTGATCATGTGATCAGCATTACCACACTTGTAGCAGCGCTCATTGGTCTGTTTCTCAAGAGCCCTTGGTTTGTTCAAGGTTGTACCTTTTGAAGAACCTTTCCTCTCATGGGGTACTTTTTGAAATCTCTGGTTATCATAGCCCTTTCATCATTCTCCAAATCTGAATGTTCAGCAATTTTGAGAGCCAAATTTCTTTCCTTCTTGGGTGCACCATTTTTATGGTTTGCCTTCATAGTTCATAGGAAGTAAGGTCTCCAATTAGTTAGTCCAGCTTGAGGGTAGAAATATTCTTTAATTACTAAATAGCAGTGATTTTGCTTTCCCAAAAGACCGGCAGAACCCTTGTCAAAATCTTCTCAACTTTGTCTTCTTCTAGAATAATCCTTCCAAGAGATTTAATTCCATTTGTCAGTGTGGTGAACCTTGTATGCATCTCTTGGATTGTTTCTCCTTCCTTCATGGTGAACTTCTCATACTGAGAATACAGTAGTGTTCCTCTAGATCTCTTCTTTTGAGGTGTTCCTTTATTAGCCACTTGCAAAGTGTCCCATATTTCCTTAGCAGTGGTATATCTTTGAATTCTAATGTACTCATCTGGACCTAGTCCACACACAAGCCATTTCTTGGCCTTGGCATTCTTCTCTCACTTCTTCAGGTATTCAGAAATGCAGTCAGCTCTTATCTTTGGCATATCTACTCCTTCAGTATTATTCTTTGTAGTTGCTAGAGGACCATCAGTGACTATGTCCCAGAGTTCATAATCTTCTCCTATGATGTGATCATCATCATGTTCTTCCACCAAGAATGAAAATTGGAGGCCTAGCAGTGGATTGCCCTTCCCAGTTCCTAGGTAGTGCACTCATGTTGATCTTTTCTTAAGGTGTTAGCCTCTTCAAGTATAAGCTGCTCTGATACCAAATGATGTTCTAAACGCCAATACCATATAAGAGGGGGGGGGGGGGGTAATTTGTGTGGTGCCTAATTTTATCTCTAGAAGAACCTGGTTCTTCTAAGTGTACTAACACTACTGTTTGTGGAATAATAAGTACATAAAATAAAGAACACAAAGATTTTTACGTGGAAAACATCTTGCTCAAAAGGTGAAAAAACCACGACCTACTACTTAGTAGGATTTTCCCAAACTTCCACTAAAATCACTAAGCCAAAATAGCATTTACAAAACTTTTTGTAAACCTAAGGATTAACTCTAATCCCGTTGTAGCACACATCCTCAACTGTTGTGGCAACTTCAAGTTAACTCTAACTTGAAAACTCTAAGTACCTAATACAGTTGCTACTATGAAAGCTAAAGGTACAATTATAAACTACCTATTACAATTGAACTAGAATAAAAGAAAGACACAATGGAATTGGTTCTTCTATCTTGTTCAAGTAACTTCAGGAGCGCACACCAAATCTTACATAAACTACTTGCAAAATCGCCTTTTTATTTTGCTCTCAATTTAGTTTAACTTCTACGTATGTGCAACCATGGAAAGGGAGAAAAATCACTATTATTTAATGAGTTAGTAATTAGAGTTTGATTTGGACTAAATTGTTGATCTTCCATTGAAGTTGAGTCCTTGAACATCTCAAACTCCAACACTATCTTTTATCTAGATTGTGTTCTCCACATAAGTAGACTATATGCAAACTTTTCGATCAGATCACGAGATATTGCTACTTGATCAATGGGATTTATCTCCTTCACTTACATCTCACATGTGTAGGTTGATCATGATTGTGCTTCATATGATGGACCTGGTGCATGACTGAGTTCATTTTTCATTCTTCAAAACTTCACATGTTCTTGGGCCAACAGTAAGCATGTTATTCTTTATGAAACCCATTGTTGGTCCATTTGACTAAAATAGAATCGATTATCAAAATATTCAAATCCATAGTACGGTTTCATTAAAATTCAGAAGCTAAAGCCGCATCCTCTCGTTCCAACGTATTTCACGGAATAAGAAGCTTCACTTCGATCAAATAATTCGAGGAACATGTACGTTAAGTCCCTTTCTTCTTTATTATGACATTGTCCATATGATACTGAACAAACGAGCAAACACCCTGTTTTCATAAATTACTCTATTCATAGAAATAGTAAAGGTGTCTATGTTCTTGATTCCCCATGAAAAATATTATTATCTTTTGTTTATGGGTCTCAGAATAATACACGGTTGAAAAAGTTTAAATGGAAGAAATATTGAGATTATAACGTATTTTGCATCCATTTTATTCATTTATACATGTGCATTGACCCATGACCAGATTGCATTATATGTGTGTATATCTAAACACACACACACACACACACACACACACACACACACATATATATATATATATGATATGGGATAAGATTACGGCATTATATACGCACCCACCACCTAATCAACTGGTATATATTGATGATGTGCCCACTAGGATGCCCTCAGTGGCTTGGTGATATTATGTACACCCATATCTGTGCATGGCACAACATTTACATGACACTATAAATCTTTTAGAATTTACAAAGTTATTCAAATTTAATGGTATTTCTGTATTCCATGTTTCATCTATGTCTCTTACGAGCTAATTTCCATGCCTTACACACATAGCAAATTTTTCATACTGACGCCCTATATTATGGGGCCTGCGTCCCATACCCGCAGGTGCAGGTAGACAAGCTGACGTTCTCCCTTCTTAGGATCCCTTATCAGCGAGAATTGGCGTGCTCCACTTTATCCGGAGCTGCTTTGATATTGACACGATGCGTATATATATATATACATATATATATATATTATATATATATATATATATATATTATATATATATATATATTATATATATATATATATATATTATATATATATATATATTTTATATATATATATTTATTAATTATAAATAAATAAATAATTTATATATATATATATATATATATATATATATATATATATATATATATATATATATATATATATATATATATATATATATATATATATATATATATATATATATGTCTGTGTGTATGTGTGTATAGATATGATGTAGCTCTATCCCGTCTTTGTACAATTTGTTGGAAACACGTTCTCAAAGCATTATACTAAAACGTGTGTTCATATGTGTAGGTTTTGATGAATGACAAACGATGCGCAAATTGATATATGACGAAGTTCAAGTACAAGCGCACAATTGATATATAACGAGATTCAAGCACAAGACCAAGTTTTATAGTTTTACATGAGTCGTTCTTAACTGTGATCTTGATCCGACAACTTGACTCATGACATGGCTTCTCTCATAAAATTATTTTTACAAAATCATGCATATTTTATTTAATGCTAAATGATTTTAAATCATGCATATTTACTTTAGTCAAAATGATTTTTAAACATGCCTCAAAAATCTGGACTAAGATAATCGATTATGTACTTATGATAATCGATTATGTTAAGCCAAGACTGCATGACAATCGATTGTGAACTAATGACAATCGATTGTGTTAAGGCAGTGAGCATCAGATTTTTCAAATCTGCATGACAATCGATTGTGAGCCTTATGACAATCAATTGTGATGAGGCAGTGTCCATCAAAGTTTTTCAACGCTCAAAATAATCGATTGTGAAGTTAATGACAATCGATTGTGAAGAGACAGTGTCTATCAGATTTTTCAAAGTCACAAAATAATCGATTGTGAACATATGACAATCGATTGTGTTGAGACAGTGTCTTCCAGACTTTTTCAAAGTTATTAAATAATCGATTGTGAGTCTATAACAATCGATTATCACGAGGCAGTGTCTAAATTAATTTTTCAAGACTGATAAATAATCGATTGTTAATATTGCACAATCGATTGTGAAGCTGACCGTTGTCGTAAAGTTTTCAAATACCGTCAGGTAATCGATTGTTGATTTTGTACAATCGATTGTTGAAATTAAAATCTGAAAAGGAGTTTTTGAACGTTGCTGAATAATCGATTATTGATTTTGTATAATCGATTGTTTTTCGTAAAATCTGGAAATGATTTTTTGAACGTTGCCAATAATCGATTGTTGATCTTGAATAATCGATTGTTAAGCGTATAATCGGGGATTGATTTTTGGAACGATTGGCAAACAATCGATTGTGGATTCCTGACAATCGATTGTCACAGAGTAAAATCAGCAGTTCTTAATTGGCAATTAGGCAACGGTAATGCCAAGCTTTTCAACTATAAATACAGCTTAAATTCAGTCTTTTGAGCACACAATAACACACAACAACTGATCATATAATTGCTATAAGCTTGCATGCTCTATTGCTTATCATTTTATATTCATTACATAAGTTTTTGAGAGCCAAACTCTTGTCGAAAGTTGTTGCGATCTTGAGCGTATTCTTTTACTCATCTCTACTCATTAAGGAGTGTCTTGTTTGAGTGCTTAGTGTATTGTACACTTGAAGAGAATTGTTATTCTCTTGTTGTAAGAAGGAACTTGTGTTTCCTTGGTTGAAGTCTTGGAGTGTTGTATCTCCGAGCAAAGGTAGTTGAGGCTTGTGTCCTCAAGCTGTGAAGGAACTTGTGTTTCCTTGGTTGAAGTCTTGGAGTGTTGTATCTCCGAGCAAAGGTGTTGAGGCTTGTGTCCTCAAGTTGTAAAGGTTTGTTAAGCACCCGGAAGCTTGACAAGTTAGTGGAAATCTCGAGAGAGTCTCTCGGGGACTGGACTAGCCACGGGTTGTGGTGAACCAGAATACTTCGGTGTGTTCTTTCTTATTTATCGCACTTATTTATTTCCTGCAAATTTTAAATTCCGCAAGTTTACGCTAATTTTTATTATAACGCTATTCCCCCCCCCCCCCCTCTAGCGTTAAGCGTATTATCTAACAATTGGTATCAGAGCCCAACTCTCTGAAGACTTAACAGTTTGAGAGAAACTTCCATGGCTTCTACTCGTGACTCTTTTGCAGGAATAGGTGAAGGTCACTTTAACTTGTTGCCGCCAATATTTGATGGAAGCAATTACACATATTGGAAAGATCGTATGAGAATTTTCGTCACAGCCAACAACTTTTATCTATGGCAAATCATCAAGCATGGTGAACAGATAACGACAAAAGTTGGGAAAGCCAAGGTAAGTGAATACAACACTAAGGCAATAAATATGTTGTATATCGCCTTGAATCAGGAAGATTATCAGAAAATTTCCCACTACAAATCTGCCAAAGAAATGTGGGATAAACTTGAGGAAATGTATGAAAGCACACCTCAAAAAGCGGACAGCTCATGTGATGAATCGACTGGCCGATGTCTCATGGCAAACGAAGAAGAAGAGGTAAGTACGTCTAACTCTCACTCACTTGAAGAAATGCAAAATGCTTATAATAAATTATATAGTGAGTTTGTTAATGCTTCCAAGACCATTAAAGATTTGCAGAAAACTCTTTCATTGCAAGAAACAGATTTTAAAAAACAACTCTCATTGAAAGAAAAGGATTTGGAAAAACTGGTTTTAGAAAATGAAAAGTTGAAAGAGGAAAACAAGTCTTTCGGAAAACGAAGCGCCGACAAGCCCGAAAGCTCTATTAGAAATTGTACTTCTTGCATGCATCTCAAAAATAAGGTAGATAGACTTAAGGGCACCTTTGATAAGTTTAATTCTTCTCACAAAAATTTGAATGAGGTTCTTGTTAATTTGAAGTCAACCAAGCATGGCATACGTTTTAAGAATGAGCCTAAAGAAAAGGTTGAAGCCAAACCACAACCACCTAAGGCTCAACCTAGGATTAATAAAACAAATGCTCATCCTAGAAAAAGCAATCCTAGAACCAATATGCACGCTAGAGCAAATACTAGAAGGAATGTTGAACATTTTAGGAGACCTAGAAACGACTTTCCACCTAGAAATAACTACCCTAGAAATGATGCATATTCTAGGCCACACACTAGAAGGAAGTTTGAACCTTTTAGAACACCTAGAAATGGCCCTCAACCTAGAAACAATTATTCTAGAAATGCTGCTCATAATAGTAGGAATGACTTTCATGAAATGCGCAATAGCCATAGTGTCGAAAATAGAGTGAACAATTTTCGTCCGTCTAATTACTATGAACCTAGAAGGATGCATAATCCCAACGTGACTTGTCATTATTATAGACGAATTGGTCATATTGCTCCTGCATGTTTTACACGACATAGACATATCACTCAATCGCATCATTATGATATGCCTAACCCTCAAGGACCCAAAATGGCATGGGTACCTAAAACGCATTAATTTGTTTTGTAGGTGTGTTTGAAGGGATCAAGTGTACTATGGTACCTTGATAGTGGATGCTCCAACCACATGATGGGAGATGAATCCAAATTCCTTCAACTAGAACACAAAGAAGGAGGAAGTGTTATTTTTGGTGACAACAATAAAGGAAAGATTATCGGCATCGGATCGGTCGGTAAGGATGAAAATTCTTCTATTAAGCATATATTACTTGTTAAAGGTTTAAAGCATAATCTCTTGAGCATAAGTCAATTATGTGACAAGGGAAATCTTGCCTTATTTGATTCGGATGAATGCTTAGTATTTAGACGTAGTGATTTCAAAATTATCCTTCGTGGTTTTAGAGTGGATAATATTTATATGGTTGATCTTGCTAATTCCTCACCCGAATATGTGGATTGCCTTATGAGCAAAGAGGATGATACTTGGCTATGGCATCGTAGAGTAGCACATATAAACATGCATCTTTTGAACAAATTGATTTCACAAAACTTAGTTATTGGTCTTCCCAATTTGAGATTTGAAAACGACTCTATTTGTGATTCTTGTCAAAAAGGGAAGCGAACAAAAGCATCTTTCAAATAGAAAAATATTGTTTCAACTACTAGACCATTGCAATTGCTTCACATGGATTTATTTGGACCATCTCGCATTGAAAGTCTAGGAAGAAATCGTTATGCTTTTGTGATTGTTGATGATTATTCTAGATTCACTTGGACTTTATTTCTTGCCCATAAAAGTGATGCTTTTCAGAATTTTAAATATTTCCTTGAACGTGTTCAAAACGAAAAGGAAACAACCGTCACTTCAATTAGAAGTGATCATGGAGGAGAGTTTGATCACAATCTCTTTGCGGACTTTTGTGACGAACTCGGTATCGAGCATACCTTTTCCGCTCCACGAACACTACAACAAAATGGGGTAGTGGAAAGGAAAAATAGGTGTCTCGAAGAGATGGCTAGAACCATGCTCGAAGAGGCTAAGATTCCCAAACATTTTTGGGCGGATGCCGTGAGTACCGCATGCTACATCTTAAATAAAGTAGTCATAAGGCCAACACTCATGAAGACCCCTTATGAACTCTACAAGGGAAGGAAACCAAATATCTTCCATCTTAGAGTATTCGGTTGTAAAGTTTTTATTCATAACAATGGAAAAGATCAATTGGGAAAATTTGATGCTAAGTCCGATGAGGGAATTTTCATTGGTTATTCTTCACGTAGCAAAGCATATAGGGTTTTTAATAAAAGAACCGAAACTGTGGAGGAATCCCCTCATGTTGTATTTTCCGAAAATAATGCTCGCTTGGCGAGAAAGGATTCCGGTTTTGATCTTGCAGGTATTTTAGATAGCTTGAAAGACAAAATACAAGAGGAAACACCTAAGGAAAATCAAGACGAATTTTTGAAACAACCAACGGATGAAGCGCCACAATTGGAGAAAGAAACTAAAATGCCTAACGAATGGAGGACAATCAAAGATCACCCTCTCGAACAGGTAATTGGCAACGTCGGAGAAAAGGTAAGTACCCGAAACTTCCTTAAGAACACCTTAGGACATACTGCTTTTGTTTCTCAAATTGAACCAACAACCATCTCCGAAGCAATTGGGGATGAATTTTGGACCTTGGCAATGCAAGAGGAGCTTAACCAATTCAAACGGAATGACGTTTGGGATTTGGTGCCAAGACCCAAAAATCATACCATAATTGGTACGAAATGGGTTTTTCGAAACAAACTAGATGAAAATGGTGTAATCACTAGAAACAAAGCTAGGCTCGTAGCAAAAGTCTATAACTAAGAAGAGGGTATTGACTATGAAGAAACATATGCTCCCGTAGCTAGATTAGAAGCTATTCGTCTATTGCTCGCATTTGCCTCTTCTATGAATTTCAATTTATATCAAATGAATGTGAAAAGTGCTTTTCTAAATGGTGTTATTCAAGAAGAAGTTTATGTTGCACAACCCCCCGGTTTTGAAGATTTTAAATCTCCCGATCATTTTTTCAAACTCAAAAAGGCTCTTTATGGTTTA
The DNA here is from genome assembly GCA_034376525.1 of Nicotiana benthamiana. Classification (NCBI taxonomy): domain Eukaryota; kingdom Viridiplantae; phylum Streptophyta; class Magnoliopsida; order Solanales; family Solanaceae; genus Nicotiana; species Nicotiana benthamiana. Next base: position 21,778,531 of record CM067324.1, on the reverse strand, counting down.
AAACAAGCTCACCGAGCTTGGTATGAAAGATTGAGTAAATTTCTTTTGGAAAATGATTTCATTAGGGGGAAAGTTGACACCACCCTTTTTGTTAAGCATAAAAATAATGATATTTTATTAGTTCAAATATATGTGGATGATATCATATTTGGTGCTACTAACAATGTCTTATGCAAGGAATTATCCGATTTAATGACAAGCGAATTTGAGATGTCCATGATGGGTGAGTTAACATTCTTTTTGGGATTACAAGTAAAGCAAATGAAAGAAGGTACGTTCATTTGCCAAGCCAAATATTGCAAAGAATTGCTGAAACGATTTGAAATGAACAATGCAAAAGCAATGGCGACTCCCATGAGCACATCCGATCATCTAGACAAAGATGAGAAAGGTAAGGAAGTCGACACTAAGAAGTATCGAGGTATGATTGGCTCTCTTCTTTATCTTACTGCTAGTCGTCCGGACATCATGTTTAGCGTGTGCTTATGCGCCCGTTATCAATCTTGTCCGAAGGAGTCTCACCTTACTGCGGTAAAACGGATTTTGAAGTACCTTGTTGGTACTACAAATGTGGGTCTATGGTACCCCAAAGGCTCTTCATGCCAACTCGTTGGCTACTCCGACCCTGATTTTGCTGGATGCAAATTGGACCGCAAGAGCACTAGTGGCACTTGTCACTTGCTCGGTAGCTCTCTCGTTTCTTGGTTTAGCAAGAAACAAGAAAGTGTTGCGTTGTCCACAACCGAGGCTGAATATGTAGCCGCGGGGAGTTGTTGCGCTCAAATCCTTTGGATGAAACAACAACTTTTGGACTATGGCCTTAGTCTTGATCATATCCCTCTTAGATGTGATAATACTAGTGCCATATGCTTGACGAAGAACCCCGTTCTTTATTCGCGAACAAAACACATTGAAATTAGACATCATTTTATAAGAGATCACGTTCTCAAGGGCGATGTCGAAATCGAATTTGTTGAAACCAAAGATCAATTGGCCGACATCTTTACAAAGCCCTTAGAGAAAGAGTCCTTCTTCCGAATTCGTAGTGACATCTTTACACACAGACATATATATATATATATATATATATATATATATATATGTCTGTGTGTATGTGTGTATAGATATGATGTAGCTCTATCCCGTCTTTGTACAATTTGTTGGAAACACGTTCTCAAAGCATTATACTAAAACATGTGTTCATATGTGTAGGTTTTGATGAATGACAAACGATGCGCAAATTGATATATGACGAAGTTCAAGTACAAGCGCACAATTGATATATAACGAGATTCAAGCACAAGACCAAGTTTTATAGTTTTACATGAGTCGTTCTTAACTGTGATCTTGATCCGACAACTTGACTCATGACATGGCTTCTCTCGTAAAATTATTTTTACAAAATCATGCATATTTTATTTAATGCTAAATGATTTTAAATCATGCATATTTACTTTAGTCAAAATGATTTTTAAACATGCCTCAAAAATCTGGACTAAGATAATCGATTATGTACTTATGAAAATCGATTATGTTAAGTCAAGACTGCATGACAATCGATTGTGAACTAATGACAATCGATTGTGTTAAGGCAGTGAGCATCAGATTTTTCAAATCTGCATGACAATCGATTGTGAGCCTTATGACAATCAATTGTGATGAGGCAGTGTCCATCAGTTTTTCAATGCTCAAAATAATCGATTGTGAAGTTAATGACAATCGATTGTGAAGAGACAGTGTCCATCAGATTTTTTAAAGTCACAAAATAATCGATTGTGAACATATGACAATCGATTGTGTTGAGACAGTATCTTCCAAACTTTTTCAAAAATATTAAATAATCGATTGTGAGTCTATAACAATCGATTATCACGAGGCAGTGTCTAAATTGATTTTTCAAGACTGATAAATAATCGATTGTTAACATTGCACAATCGATTGTGAGGCTGACCGTTGTCGTAAAGTTTTCAAATACCGTCAGGTAATCGATTGTTGATTTTGTACAATCGATTGTTGAAATTAAAATCTGAAAAGGATTTTTTGAACGTTGCTGAATAATCGATTATTGATTTTGTATAATCGATTGTTTTTCGTAAAATCTGGAAATGATTTTTTGAACGTTCCCAATAATCGATTGTTGATCTTGAATAATCGATTGTTAAGCGTAAAATCTGGGATTGATTTTTGGAACGATTGGCAAACAATCGATTGTGGATTCTTGACAATCGATTGTCACAGAGTAAAATCAGCAGTTCTTAATTGGCAATTAGGCAACGGTAATGCCAAGCTTTTCAACTATAAATACAGCTTAAATTCAGTCTTTTGAGCACATAATAACACACAACAACTGATAATATAATTGCTATAAGCTTGCATGCTCTATTGCTTATCATTTTATATTCATTACATAAGTTTTGAGAGCCAAACTCTTGTCGAAAGTTGTTGCGATCTTGAGCGTATTCTTTTACTCATCTCTACTCATTAAGGAGTGTCTTGTTTGAGTGCTTAGTGTATTGTACACTTGAAGAGAATTGTTATTCTCTTGTTGTAAGAAGGAACTTGTGTTTCCTTGGTTGAAGTCTTGGAGTGTTGTATCTCCGAGCAAAGGTAGTTGAGGCTTGTGTCCTCAAGTTGTGAAGGAACTTGTGTTTCCTTAGTTGAAGTCTTGGAGTGTTGTATCTCCGAGCAAAGGTGTTGAGGCTTGTGTCCTCAAGTTGTAAAGGTTTGTTAAGCACCCGGAAGCTTGACAAGTTAGTGGAATCTCGAGAGAGTCTCTCGGGGACTGGACTAGCCACGGGTTATGCTGAACCAGAATACTTCGGTGTGTTCTTTCTTATTTATCGCACTTATTTATTTCCTGCAAATTTTAAATTCCGCAAGTTTACGCTAATTTTTATTATAATGCTATTCACCCCCTCCCCTCTAGCGTTAAGCGTATTATCTAACACAATTATGTTTCTATTAGAGGTCTATTGATAGTATGTCTAGTTGGGTTATATGTGGCCTTGACAACTTTTAGTTTTGGATGTATAGTTGTCTATAGCAACCTTACCGGCTTGCCCGCTGTATTCTGCATGTATATGTACATAGGAGGCAGGTTTCCTTCATATATATTATTTTCTAAATTCTGCATATGTTATAATAGGTCCATATCCTAGACGCATACTTAGTCGACGTTTGACCATAGGACTCAAGCACCCATCGCAGCCTATCGCTTTAGGTCGTGACAATAGTGGTATCAGAGTAGTTCTAGCCTAGGGTTGTCTACAGGCCGTGTCTAGTAGAATCTCGTTTATGGGTGTGTTTTGCACCACACTTATAGACATCAGGCTACAGGACATATAGGATATTATCATCTCTTCTTATCTTATATCGTGCGATATAAGCATTCATGTTCCTAACGATGTATAATGCTTTTAGCGATGCCTCCAAAGACTACAGCCGCTAGCACGGGTTAGAAGGCTCCGAAGGTGTTAGAAAGAGAGATAAGATATACTATGGATTCAGACCCATCGGAGATCATGGGTTATATTGAGTAGGATCCATCCACGGGACCATATGAGTCATAAGTTCGAGCTTTTTCGACCACTCCGGCAGTAGATGGGGTGACAGAAGTTTCAAACTCACCAAAACCCTTAGTTTCACAGCCCGTTGATCAGGATATGAGGGGAGTAGTGCATGGATTAACACAACTGGGATTCCCTCAGGCTCAAAACTATGTCAAGGTATTTGAGGACATCAGCTCTTTTGAAGTTCCGGATAGTCCACAGTCTTGGGAGTCTGTTAATCAAGGTTAATTGGGATATGATATAGGATATGCAGAGGAAGAAGATAGTAGTCGGGCCAAAAGAAGGAAGGTAATTGATAAGGACATGAAGATTTCCCTTCGAAGTGTGTCCGATCGAGTTTCTTATATAGGACAAGGCAAGGACCCTCTACTATAGACTGCCTCCAAGTGTCAGCTTTTGGTTGGTGAGTTCCACCTTTTCTTGGAATATTACCTAGTCAGGGTTTTAAATGTGGTTGGTTGTTTTACGAGGATGTAGGGAGCCCCATCCCCACTTGAATATATTATGGTTATGCCTACTTAGAGGTTTTCCAGATAGTATCCTGTATATAGCTTTGTGTATGATATGTTTATGGCTTAGTTGATCCCCATGTATATAAACTTTTTTGTAAACTAGTTATGCGAGTTACGTCTTAATATTGTTACTTATGTATAAGGATGTCTCCCTAATGTCCTGCGATAGATTTGATAATAAAAAAGGATAGGGAACATGGTGTTCGGTTGGGTAGAACTTGATATTATAATGGGTAGGATTGGTTGGCCTTTTGTTATGCTAACATCAAGTGTAGGTCAAAGGATGGTTTAATTTGAGACCCCTGGGAGAGCCTGTTTTAGGAAAGGAAGGTAATACGGCATCACCAAGAGGTAAATTTATCTCCTATCTCAAGGCAAAAAAGATGAAGCTTTATCTATCATTTAGTTTCAGTTCATGATATGGACGTAGATTCACCAACCATTCAGTTTATACCAGTGGTTAATAAGTTACCTGATGTTTTTCCTGATGAACTTCCGGGTCTACCGCCAGAGTGAGAAATTGAGTTTTCCATAGACATACTACAATATAATAATTCAATATACATTCCCCCTTATAGAAAATCTCCTACAGAGCAATAAGAATTAAAGGAAAAACTAAGTGACTTTCTTGAAAAAAAATTTTAACAGACCCAGTACGTCACCATGGGGAGCAGCTATTTTGTTTGCAAGAAAGATGGTTCCTTATGAATGTATATATATATATTATAGGAAGTTGAATAAGATGACTATCATTAATAAGTAACCGCTCCCTAGAGTTGATAATTTATTTGATCTGTTGGAAGTTGCCAAGTATTTCTTAAGGATATACTTGAGGTCTACATACCATCAGGTAAGAGTTAAGGATGAAGATATTTCGGAGAGAACATTCATGACTAGATATGGGCACTTTGAGTTTTGGGTTATGTCGTTCGGTTTGACCAAGGCCCCAGCAATATTTATGGATTAATGAACTGTGTGTTCAGGCCTTTTCTTAGATCTGTTCGTAATTGTATTTATTGATGACATATTGGTATATTCTCGTTCAGAGGCTGAGCATGCAGATCATCTGCGTATTGTGCTCAGAGTTCTACAAGATGGAAACCTCTATGCAAACTTTTCTAAATATGAATTTTGGTTGAACTATGTAACTTTACTTGAGCATATTTTTTCTAGTAAAGACATCCAAGTGGATACACAAGAGACTGAGGTAGCGAAGACTTTTACTAGACCCACAATAATGATGAAGGTTCGTAGCTTCTCCATTTGGCAGGTTATTACAAAAAGCTTGTAAAAAAAATTCTTCTCTTCTAAGCACCTTTGATCAACGTAGTATGTGGTGTCACGCTTGATGTTTTGAAATAACATAAGGAAATCTATGGTGCAAGCAGGTTGAAAAAGGTTGCGAATAAGAATAAATAGATATATGTAGAGCGAAAAGGTTCTAGGAAGACATGAGGAAGGATAAGAAAAGATGAGTAAAAAGGTAACAAGAATGGTACGTCCTTGGGAATAAGTTCATATGAGATTTGATGGTTTCCCTAAGTTATTGAAGGCTTAATGTAGCCCAAATAAACTTAAATGAGTCTAAAACAAGTAACATTAGAATAGATGAAATGTTGCCCTAATAGTGGGATAAGGGCACAATTGTGAGGGACAAAAGATGATGTTTGGGCCTCTGAAGAGAGGAATTTCCTAAATTGTACAAGATTAGAATAACCATGTAAGTTAACTCAAAAGGGAACTAGGTTTCAATGGTATGATGCTTGTTAACTAAGTTTTCCAGGCCTTAAAGCATAGATTAACTTCAGCACCGGTTCTAATGCTTCCAAAAGGGACCGATGGTTATGTTATCTATTGTGACGCTTCAAGCATTGGATTGGGGTTTATGCTCATGCAGCATGATAAGGTTGTCGCTTATGCTTCTAGACAACTAAGAAAGCCCGAGAAAAACTACCCAACCCACAACTTAGAGTTAGCCGCGGTCATTCATGCAATATAGATGTGGAGGCACTACTTGTGTGGCATACATGTTGATATCTATATGGATCATAAGAGCCTCCAGTATATCTTCAAGCAAAAGGAATTGAATCTTCGTCAAAGGAGATGGCTGGAGCTACTTAAAGACTATGACGTTGATATTTTATATCATCCAGGGAAGGCGAACATAGTAGCCAATGCCCTCAGCTGTAAATCTATGGTTAGCATATCGTATCTACAGCCAGAAAAGAGGGGAATAGCCTGTGAGGTTCATCAGCTAGCTAGTCTGGGAGTTCGGATACTGGACTCATGTGACATTGGAATTACTCGTCATAATACTGCAACAACCTCATTAGTAACTAAAGTAGACAAATGCCAGTACAAGGATCATGTGTTAGTTTATTATAGGGATACCACCCTTCAAAAGGGGAATAAATCGTTTTGAATTACACAAGATGGGCCCCTAAAATATCAAATACGGTTGTGTGTGCCTAATGTTATAGGGTTGCATCAATAGGTTATGGTAGAAATTCACTATTCTTGTTATTTTATCCATCCAGGAACAACAAAGATGTATCATGATATCACGGAAGTGTTTTGGTGGGACAGAATAAAAAAGGATATAGCATAGTTTGTAACACAATGTCCTAACTGTCATCTTGTTAAAAGGGAGCATCAAAAACCCGATGGGTTGTTGCAAGATATGGAGATTCTGACATGGAAATGGGAAGTAATCAATATGGACTCATCATAGGATTACCTCGTACCCAACATAAGTTTGCTTTCATATGAGTGATTGTTGATAGGCTTACAAATTCGGCCCATTTTCTGCTCGTTAGGACTACATATTCCTCAGAGTATTATGCAAGACTTTATATCAAGAAGCTAGTATGCATGCATGGTGTACCTGTATCTATTATGTCGGATAGCGGATCTCAATTTACAGCAATCTTTTGGAGGTCCTTCGAAAAGGGATTGGGGATACAAGTAATCCATAGCAAGTCATTTTTTGCCCAGACAGACGGACGGGCTGAGCGTACTATTCAAAAACTAGAGGATATGTTACGAGTTATGTAATAGACTTCAAAGGTAGTTGGGATGATCATCTGCCGCTCCATTATTTAGATGGCTGCATACGAACTTACGAAGCTCTTTATGAATGAAAGTGTAGGTCACCTATAGGGTGGTTTTGATGTTGGGATATTATGTTAGTAGTGTCACACCTCCTTTTTTACACGACTACCTCGAAGGATAGGAACGCATAAGGGAATTTATCCGATTAAAACTCTTATTTTATATATGTTCGTCCTATAGTTTAATTTTAAATTATTTACCTCTTTTTTTAAACTATTTTTAGGAAAGATTCAACGTCATCTAAAGCACGACTTGAACCACGTCACATAAATGCACCCATGGTCCACGACACATTTGATCAAACATTGTTAAGAATTAGAGTTGGGTCACATAAATGTGCACCCGAGTTTAGGAAGGTAAATTATTAAAATAACGCACCTAAAGCAACTACGTGTTTACAACTTTGCGAGGGCCATGAAAATTCTCTAAATGGCACGCCTCGATTTCTAAGGATAAGCAAGATTAATTAAATGAGGGTCACAAATGTGCTAACTGCTTACGAGTAAATTGAACCAAATTGTATTTTTACTCCTATCCTTTAACTTAGAACCAAACAAAAATTTCCAAAAGAGTTTGTAAACTGCACCACACTTCTTTTAATATTCTGCTTTTTTCATGAGATAAAACAAAGAACACATATATGATATATTAAGAGTTAAAACTAAGAAAAAAACAAAAAGAAAATTTTTCTGCTACGCTCATTTCAAGTGAAAACATCCAAATATCAATCATAAGCATTCGAGCAGTATAGTAAAGTTCACGCTATTTATTTACAAAACAGACAAAATGAATATGAGTCAAAAGTGCCAATTGAGTAGCTTAAACATTCATCAAACTAACAAGAATATTAAAAAAAAAATTTAAATAAGAGTGAGAAAATGGACTTTAATAAATTAGCTGCCTCTTTTCAGTTTATTGAGGAGAAAACAAAGACTCCAAAGATTACTCAAGACCACAACAAAGCTTGCAAATAAATAGTGAATCGCACCAGCAACTTCGAACGAAAACTTCACTGCCTCGACTCGGTTTGGACGGCAATTTCGGGAGTTAAAGGAGCTAGTTTAATAGTGAAATTTCAGCGAATTTTTATGGTATTTTTAGCTGGGTTTGGGGCTATTTTAATGTTGTTTTTCGGCTATTTTTGTGGGAATTTCAGCTAATCTTTGTGACCTTTAAAGGCTAGTTCCAAGAACTGATTTTCGCCGATGAACATGGTGCTTTAGATGACTGTTTTTACTGCATTTTTAGAGTGATTTCAGCTCTAGGTTTTGGGTGATTTTGGACCTAGTTTTTAGCTGAAATTTGTTGCCAAAAGGGTATTGGTTGTTGGCACTTGTGGGTGGATTTTGATCTATTTTTAATGGGTTTTACTGCTATTTCAAGGGAGATTGAAACTTTTCTTTGTTAAGAGATGGAGTTCTTCAGGAGTTTGGTGGTAAATGCTGAAGCTTTGGACTGTTACTTGGAAAATAGAGAAGAAGAATGTTCAAGGGGAGAGGTTTTGAGTGAAGCGCACCTTGTGCGTCTTTTGTATATGTTTTGTTTGTGTAGATAGTATTATATAGGGTAGGGATTAGGTTAGGGGTATGAATAGGCTATGGTTATGTGGGTTTAGGTAGGAAAATTATGGTTTTGGCTACTTTTGATTTTAAATATGGCCCAATTGCTTAAACTAAAATCTCATTACAATTAAATCTTCATTCTCTTTTATTTTCTTATTGTTTTTTTTTTTTTGTGTTTTTTTTTAATTATCAATCATAAAAACCAAAAATTCTAAATTAATCTATGTTTTGTATAAATTAAAACTTTTTTATTTATTGTTTTAATAAATATGTAAAAATGACCATTTTTATAATTTTTCTATGATATAAAAATGTTAAAAATGCGTGAAAGGCAAATAAACAAAGAAAGATTCCTAAAATTAATAAAAACTATTTTTGGTCTATTTTTTTAGGAGTTATTCTCATGTAGGGCAAAAATTACGTGCTCACAGTTGTCCCTCTTTGCTCGGAAATACAAAGAGTTTACGTGCAAAGATAAAGTGAGCATATACGAGCAATTTTTGCCCATTTGAATACTCCGTGGGAAGTATTTTTTAAAAAAATTGACCGCACCATGCTTCTGAGGTTGCCTACATATCCTTGGCTATAAAGGAATCAGGTCAGTGTGGTTCGGAAAGTGAGTGAGATAAAGGAGTATGCCGAGGTGAAGATTCGGTCGAGGTACCGTCGAGGTTCCGGTCCGCGGTCCCGTTTAATACATCAAAATCAGAATTAAAAAGACTAACTGAGCCTATGAGTTACGAGTCACAAGATTTTTTTAAGCTTGATCTTGAGTCTCTGCTAGGTCCTGCTGTAGAATCTTATCAGAATCTTGATGCTCGTTAGCTGTAGGTGCTGGTTCTTTCTTCAGCTTTGGATCAAAGCGGGACATGCGAAACTTGTGATTTTGAATCAAATTTGAGCAGTCTGCATCCTTTTCTTCTTTGAACATTCTGAGTTCGCTTCTTTTTGCTCTTTCTTCTTTTCCTTTATTCTGGATTGAGACTCACGCTTTCGGTCATCTCGAATCATGTGCCTTAATACTTGCTCGAACACCAAAACAAACAAACGAATGAAATTTTCTGCCCCAGTTTTCACTAGGAAAATTTCGTGAGTTATTTGCAACACAAATCTAAGCTATCTCTTTATTAAAAATAATAAAAGTCGGGATTGTGTATCCTTTGAAAAGATTGTCAGGTTATGCTGGGAAGGAAAAAGGGTCCCTGCTGCGGATAAGAGGAGGATCCACGGGTTATGCCGGGATGCGAATGAAGGGTCTTGTTGGGGATGAAAGGAAAAGGCCACGGGTTATGCCTGGATGGAATCAAAAAGATTCCTGGGTTATGCCGGGGAGATCCGCGGGTTATGCCGGGATGAATGAAAAAGGTTCCTGGGTCATGCCAGGGGGATCCGCGGGTTATGCCGGGATAGGAGGAAAAGGGGTCTACTGGGGATAGAAAGAAAATGATCCTCGGGTTATGCCTTGGAAGAAAAGAAAAAGACCCTCGGATTATGCTGGGATAAAAGGAAAATGACCATCGGGTTATGTCGGGGGGGAGGGGGGGAGAAAAGACCCTTAGATCATGCTGAGGAGGAAAAGAAAAGATCATCAGGTTATGATGAGGAGAAAAAGGAAAGATGATCCTTGGGTTATGTCGAAGAGGTCCACGGGTTATGTGGGGATAAAAGGGAAAAGGTCCTATGCTACCATGTTGGATTTTCTTTTTCTTTTTTTGTTGAATTATCCTAGGAGAAAATTCGCCAGACTAGGATTTCTATCTTAGGAGAAAGATTCATCAGACTAAGATTTTGATCCTAGGAGAAAATTCATCAGACTGGGTCTTTTTTTTGTTATCTTAGGAGAAAGATTCATCAGACTAAGATTTTGATTCTATGAGGAAATTCATCAGATTAGGTCCTTTTTTTCTTTTTTTGTTTTTTTTTTTTGGTATCTTAAGAGAAAGATTCATCCGACTAAGACGTTTATCCTAGGAGAAAATTCATTAGATTATGATTTTGATTCTAGGAAAAAATTCATCAGACTAGGTCACTTTTAGGTATCTTAGGAGAAAAATTCATCAGACTAAGATTTCGATCCTAGGAGAAAGTTCATCGGACTAGGATTTTGATCCTAGGAAAAAGTTCATCAGACTAGGTCTTCCATCTTAGAAAAAAGATTCATTAAACTAAGATTTTGATCCTAGGAGAAAGTTTATCAGACTAGGTCACTATCTTAGGAAAAAGATTCATCAAACTAAGATTTTGACCCTAGGAGAAAATTCATCAGACTAGGCCATTTATCTTAGGAGAAAGATTCATCACACTAAGATTTTGATCCTAGGAGAAAATTCATCAGACTAGATCTTCCTTCTTAGGAGAAAGATTCATCACACTAAGATTTTGATCCTAGGAGAAAGTTCATCAGATTAGGTCTTCTATCTTAGGAGAAAGATTCATCAGACTAGGACTTTTTATCCTAGGAGGAAAAAAATGTGAAGATCAATGGCAATATTTTATGCCCATGCAGATAAATAAATATCAAGATTTGAGAAACTTACCTTTGTCGGCTTTACTCTTTTTCTCTTTTTCTTCTCTCTTTTGTTGTTTTTGTTCGTTTTGTTTTTTTTCCTTTCTTTCTTTTGTTTTGAACCACTTTTCTTGCGCTGCTTTGTTCCTGCTGCAAACAAAGAACAATTTGTCAGTTTTGAAAATGGTGGTCGGTTTGTGGCCTTGAGCCTTAAGCATCTTGGCTTTAGCTCGATCAGCTTGAGCCGATCTTAATAGACCTTTGTTATACACCAACTTTGATTGTTTTGCACCCAGTACCATTTGTATTTGAGGCTCAATCAACCCTGCCCCGATTGGAGATCTTGGCCCAGGTGACCTTTTCTGATATCTTCAATGACTTTTTGCTTTTTGAGCAATTTGTCTGTCAGAGAGAATCACAAGTTATCTTTGCTTGCGCCAAGCAGGCTGACAAGAGTCTATTGGGGAGCCCTTGCATGAATCCTCAAGGCATGCTGACCGTAACAGCTGAGTGCGCTGGCCAAATTTACTTTGTGCAACTGAAAAGCTGGTAACAGATTTTGAAATCTTTTCTTGCTTGTTTTGACGAGGACAGACTCAGAGTGAAGGACTCAATGACACAAAGAAACAAATATTGACAAGAAATTCCCCTTGTCGGAAGGAAAGAAGGAATATTTTTTTTAGTAACTAGGCTTAATGATCATGACATGCATTTTGGACTTAACGGCCTGATCTATCCAACTAATATAATCTTTGTTTTCCTTATTGTTATTAACTTTGAAGTCGGTCTTGTTTGTGTGAATCCTTTGCATCAGCTTCACGACTCACTTTCGACTAGTGGTGCCCTGAGGAGTTTTCACCAACAAATCTCTCTCATTTATTTATCTTTTCTCACAATCACCTTACAGTGCTCATGAGGGTTTTCGCTAGTAAGAATCTTATTTTTATTTCTATTTTCTTTTTCTTTCGCTTTTCTTATGTGAGCATCTTGACAGTGTTCTACATCACGTGACAACCATTGCTTCTTGTATGCTTCTCTTGGCATTCTTGAAGGTATATCGGGAGGTCTTTATTTGGGGGAATCTTGATTATGGTTGGAAAGAGGGGTTGGCATGAAGGCTCAAAGTAGACTTAAAATTAGGGGTTGTACACTTACAACTCTCGGAATCCACTCTTTCAAAAGTGAAATAAAATCTCTGCCCAAGTTTCAACTATTGGGGACTTTTTTGGATTTTTCTTTTGTTTCGTTTCTTCTTCTTTTTTTTGAATTCTTATTTGGTTGGACTGAACTGTGAGGTTGTCTACAAATCCTTTAAAGGAATAAGGTCGAACGTAGTTCAAACATCTTACCTAACTAAATTTTCATCTTCTTTATGTTTTTCTTTTTCTTTTTCTTTTTTTGTTTTTCTTTTTTTGGTTTTTTTCTTTTTTTTATTTTTTTTTTGTTAGCCCCAGCTTCTATTTTTTAGGGCATGGACCTTTGATAATTCTTTTGTTCTCTTTTTTTCGCTTAGAACTTTCTAAAAGCTGCCCCAGTTTAATATCTTGGGATATGGACTTTCTTTTTTTTTTTTTGTTTTTCATTGCTTATCGACTCTTGACTCTAAACTTGATTTCAAAAGAGGGTGGTCAAAGAAAATAACATATGCTCAAAGGGGTGACAAAAGGTATAAAGTGTTTGGATAGCAGAAAAAGGGCCTCCCAACCTCGAGAATGCCAAACATAGTATCCTTTCGCAATCACGACTTTGATGAACATGCCTGTCTTCTTGGTGTGTCGTGGTCACAAGATACTTTTCATCCCTTAACGTCAAACTTTCCAACAACCTTCAATTGATTCTTCCTCAAGCCCAATATTCACAATGATTCAAAAGCGACCTTTACTCGACTTTAATTCCCAAGTATTTTGACTCTTTATTCATCCTCAAAAGTGTGTTATTTTTCTTTTTCCAATTATCCAATTCCATATTAAATCAGTTTCTAAGATCTGGCAAAAATTTCTGCATGCATGTCATGTTATTAGTACTAGCGCGAAAAGAACTAAGAACAGAATGACACAAAAGGACAAACTGGATTTTATTGAATAAGGATGGAAGGGCTTGACGACTAAACAAGCAACCTAATATCCGAGTTACAAACCTAACATACCCGGATACTAAAAATAGCAACAAAACAGACAAACATAACTCATACAAATAGAATAGAAAGACAGAAGGGTTTGACTCAATAAAACAAATAAAATCTGGATCACAACCCTAAAAGAACTCAGATAACAGAAAAAACATCAAAACAAGCTACCAATAATCCTTCCTAAGTGAGGAGGGAATGACTTTTCAATTGCTAAGCTTGACATTTAGCCACAAATTTGCTCATCATAAACCACCATGACCTTCTCCAATTTCAGTCGGCAAGTTCCCGAGAGAATTCTCATACTCCATGTCACCAGGCATCATCCCCATAAAGTATGTGTCGTCCGGTGCAGGTAAAGAATTCTGCATGATATTCTGGGTGTCACGGTCTTGAATCACAATCAGCTTTTCCTGGTCATCCTCTCTATTTCTCTTTTCAAATCCCAACAACTTTCAACATCGTGTCCCCGGGCATCGGAATGGTATTCACACCTTTTAGAAGGGTCAAAGCTTCTTGCACGTGGGTCCACATGATTTGGAGGGATGGGTGTAATCATGTCATAATGCTTTAACTTTTCAAATAAGCTTGCATATGACTCTTCTATTGGTGTAAAATTATATTTCAAGTTTTGTTCCCTTCTATACCCCTGGCTTGGATATGAATTATAAGGAGCTCGAAAATGTTGGAAACACGTTTCAAATGCAATATACTAAACGTGTGTTCTTTTGTAGGTTTTGATGAATGTCAAACAAAGCAATAAGCGATATATAGCAGTGCTCAAGGACAAGCACATAATGGATGCATTACAAGAAGCTCAAGACAATGCTTGGAAATGTTATAATTGAGTCAATATTAATTGTGATCTTGATTCCTCAATCTTGGCTCATAACATGGCTTCTCTACTAAAATTATTTTTTTCCAAAATCATGCATATTTAAAGTAAGTGTCAAATGATTTTAAACTATGCATATTTACATTTGTTAAAATGTTTTCCAAACATGCCTCAAAAATCTGGGCTAAGATAATCGATTATGTACTTATGATAATCGAGTATCTCTAAGCCAAGACTGCATGACAATCGATTATGAATTAATGATAATCGATTGTGAGTAAGCCAGTTAACATCAGGTTTTTGCAAACTGCATAACAATCGATTGTGTACTTTCGATAATCGATTGTTAACTGAGGCAAAGTTTTCAAAACTCATAAAAATCGATTATGAACTAATGGTAATCGATTGGAATGAGAAAAATGTCTCCCAGTGATTTTAAGTAAAATGATAATCGATTGTGGCTTTTGATAATCGATTATATATGAGACAGTAAGTTTTGAAATTAATTAATAATCGATTGTGGCTTTTGATAATCGATTATATATGAGACAGTAAGTTTTGAAATTAATTAATAATCGATTGTGGCTTTTGATAATCGATTATATATGAGACAGTAAGTTTTGAAATTAATTAATAATCGATTGTTCTATTTGATAATCGATTGTTGAAGCTGACCGTTGTCATACTTTTTTCAAATTACCTTCAGGTAATCGATTGTGATATTTAACAATCGATGTTTTAGCGTAAAATCTGGAAAAGATTTTCTGAACGTTGTTAAAATAATCGATTATTGATTTCCTGATAATCGATGTTTTATGCCAAAAATTGGAAAGGATTTTTTTAACGTTATAATTAATCGATTATTGATTTGAAGTAATCGATTGTTAACGTAAAATCTGGGATTGATTTTTTGATCTGATAGGCAAACAATCGATTGTTTAGTCCTGACAATCGATTGTCACTGAGTAATTTCAGCAATCCTTAATTGGCAATTAGACAACGGTAAGACTGAGTTTTTCACCTATAAATACAGGTTTAACTCAGTGTTTTCACAACAACAACACATACAATTTAAGTATTTTCATTGCTAAAAGCTTTCTTACATTGATCATCATTTTCATTCATCTATAAAGCTTTTTGAAGAGCCATTCTATTGAGCTAAGTTGTTGTGATCTTGAGCGTACTATTTCTACTCATATCTACTCATTGAGGAGTACTTTGTAAAGTGAGTGTGTCTTTGTGTTTGTAAGAGAATTGCGATTCTCGTTTGTTGAGGAACTTGTGTTTCCTCGGTTGAAGTCTTTGGGATTGTTATCCCCGAGCAATTGAAGTCTTTGGGATTGTTATCCCCGAGCAATTGAAGTCTTTGGGATTGTTATCCCCGAGCAATTGAAGTCTTTGGGATTGTTATCCCCGAGCAATTGAAGTCTTTGGGATTGGTATCCCCGAGCAATTGAAGTCTTTGGGATTGTGATCCCCGAGCACCTAGGTGAGGCTTGTGTCCTCAGCTGTAACGGTTTGTTAAGCACCCGTAAGCTTGACAAGTTTAGTGGAAATCTCGAGAGAGTCTCTCGGGGACTGGACTAACCACGTTTGTGGCCAACCAGGATACATCTTTGTGTAAGTTTATTTTACTGCACTTGTCTTAATTTCTGCAAAGTTTTTAAATTCCGCACTAAAACGCTTAATAATTTTAAAACGCTATTCACCCCCCCCCCCTCTAGCGTAAAGCGTTATTTCCAACAATTGGTATCAGAGCCATACTCTCTGAAAGACTTAACCGTTTGAGAGAATCTTTCCATGGCTTCTACTCTAGACTCTTTTGCAGGTATTGATGAAGGACAGTGCCCCACAAGACCTCCTTTGTTCAACGGGACAAATTATTCATATTGGAAAGAAAGGATGCAGATATTCGTCAGATCAAACAGCCCTTACTTGTGGAAGGTATACACCAAAGGAAATGAGGTTCCTGTCAAACAGGTGGAAGGAGTATGGGTGCCAAAATCAGAAGAGGAATTCAACGCCGAGGATAATCGAATAGTCCAAAATAATTTTAAAGCTATTAACTTATTACTTTGTGCTGTAAATGCTAATGATTACAGGAAAATCTCCTGCTGCAAAACAGCGAAAGAAATGTGGGACAAGCTTGAGGTCACTTACGAAGGGACTGACCAGGTAAGAGAAGCTAAAATTGACTTTTTAACTCATGCTTACGAATTGTTCCATATGAATGAAGGCGAAAAGGTAGACGAGATGTTTGAGCGGTTCTCATCAATAGTGAATGATCTCCACGCGCTCAAGAAGACGTTCACAGACAAAGAACTAGTTCGAAAAATCCTTAGGAGCCTAACACCGGCATGGCGATCAAAGGCTGATGCGATTCAAGAGTCAATTGGAATCACGAACGTCACCATAGACGCTCTTAGAGGTAATCTTAAGACTTATGAATCCACTATTCTTAACCCTGTTATTGATGAACAAAGAAGGCAAAAGATTGCTCTAAAGGCGAGCACAAGTCAATCACCGATTGAAGAGGATGGAGATAGCGAATTTGGACTCATCATCAAAAAGTTCCAAAAATTCATGCGAAAAGAATATGACCGCAAAGGGAAAAAGCAAGGTGAGCAAGTTAAATGTTATGAATGTGGTGAAACAGGGCATATCAAAACAAACTGCCCAAATCTTAAAAAGGAGAAGAAACCCTTCAAGAAGCAACGAGCATACATATCTTGGGGAGGAGATTCCGGAGACGAATCCAGTGAAGAAGAAAATGAAGAAGCGGCAAATCTCTGCCTCATGGCACAGGAAGAAAATCAAAGTGAGGTAAGTCAAATCTCTTCTCAAAATTTTTATACTCTTGATGACATGAGAAATGCCTTTGATGAATTGTATGCTGAATTTCTCAAAGTTACAAAAACCGTCACTAGTTTAAGAGAAAGTGCTTCTCTAAAAGAACAAGATTTTCAAAAACAGTTTTCATTAAAAGAAAAAGAATTAGAAAAATTGGTTTTTGAAAATGAGAAGCTACTAGAACAAAACAAGTTTTATGGGAAAAGAAGTTCTGACAAGCCCGAGAGTTCTACAAAAAATTGTGCTTCTTGTGTAGTCCTTAAGAATGAAGTAGGTAGATTAAAAGGCACACTAGACAAATTCAACTCCTCTCATAAAAACTTGAATGTGGTGCTTGATAACTTGAAATCAACCAAGCATGGAATAGGCTTCATAAATGAAGAAGAGGTTGATGCAAAAACCCAACCACCTAGAGCTCAACCTAGGATTAATAACAAAAATGTCTTTCCTAAAACTAACATGCATGCTAGACAAAATACTAGGAGACCTAGACATGACCTTCCACCTAGCAATCGTCACCATAGACATGATGCATACTTTAGGCACAACAGTGATCATGCTAGAAGATCCCGAAATGTTCAACCTAGAAATGATTATGGTGCTCAAATTAGGAGAAATGAAAATAGAGAAAACAATGTGCATTATTCCTGCTACTATGAGCCTAGACGCATGCATAATCCAAATGTGACATGTCATTATTGTAGACGAATTGGTCATATTGCTCCCGCATGCTTTACTAGACATAGACATGCTACTCAAACATATCATTATAGTATGCATAACCCTCAAGGACCCAAAATGGCATGGGTACCAAAAGAACATTGATTTGTTTTGCAGGTGTGCTTGAAGGAATCAAGTGTAGTGGATGCTCCAAACACTTGACGGGAGACGAATTCAAAATTCCTTCAATTAAAGCACAAAGAAGGAGGAAGAGACGAAAAGTCGGTTTAGAGACTTCTTTAAATCGGAAGTATTTTCGAATTTTTTAAAAAAGACAAAATACAAGGAAGACAAAGGCAAAATTGTAAAAGAAGCTTCTCAAATTGAAGAATGAGCCAAAGGACCAAAATGAACGGAGGATGCTCAAAATCAGGTAATTGGCAAAGTCGAAGGGAAGGTAAGTACCCTAAACCCTCTTAAGAACATCCTAGGACAAAATTCTTAAGAGTTCACGTTCTTCACCCGACTACACAAGTTTCAAAGTTATCATTTCATTTATAGATTACTGACTTGAGCGTCGGAGATGTTTAATTCTATTTTGCAGGCATCCCCCCAAAAAGGTAAGAGGAAAGTATGAATTATCTTGATACAAGAAAAATCGATCATAATCGATCATTTATGCTTACAATCGATTATCAGTATCAATAATCGATTATTTGTTGATTCAATTTTCTGCCATGAAATCTTGTTGACTGTTTACATTGCCTGATAGAATTAAGTTTCATCATTTTAGCATCCCCCTTCCAAACAATCGATTATTTGTTCTGCCAATCGATTATTTGCCAAAATTCAAACTCTCTGTGAGTAAACAATCGATTACTATATACTGACAATCGATTATCTGTTTTAAACTTATGTTACCGTTTTGGCTCTATAATCGATTCCTGTCAGGTCATAAATATGACAAACAATCGATTACCAAGTTTGACAATCGACTATCTCTTTCAAATTTTTACCGTTCTGGCGTGTAATCGATGTGTCAGATCATCTTCATTAATGACAATCGATTATTTCATTCAAACAATCGATTGTCGAACGGTCAGTGAATTTATTTTTACCGTTTCAGACTTCACATCTCTTCAAATCTTTTCCAATAAATGTAAGACTCATTCCTTCTCTATATATAGGCTGCACATATGCTCTTGTATACTCACTCAAGCTTCCAAGCATCAAATTCTCTTGTTTTCTTTGAAAAATCCTAGCACATTCTTTTCAAAAAAAAAAAAAATGTCAAGCCGCAACTCCAAACGTGCTCGTTCCAAACAAGGTGCCTCTTCTTCTCGCCATCCATATCAAGATGGATCGGTTCTATTTTTTGAATCCAATGAAGAGCTCACCCGGTTCGTAACCAAATTTGAGAAACGCCTTATTCTCCCTCCTCGCTTTTCAACAAACGCTCTTATTGCACCATTCATTCCAGCCGCGAATATGCTAAGAAAGTGCCATCTTTTCAACTTCCTACTCCTTACTCACCCCTACTACAACATTTCTTTGGTTGAAGCTTTTTACTCCAACCTTCACAAAAATGATGAGGGTGAACTTGTTACCAATGTTAACGGCATTCCCATTCTAATTTCTGAAGATAACCTCCACCTCATTGCCGGCATTCCGCATGATGGTGAAGACATCTACCAATACATAAATGATGCCGGGCACATGCTTGATGAAACAAACCTCTTCCGCCAAGCCGGAGTCGCCTATGATGAGTCTTCTTCCCGTCGTCCCACCATAAAGGGTATGGACCCGAATTATCGTTTCATTCTTTATTTCATCACTCGTGTTCTCAAACCCCGTAAACTCAATCACACCACCATTTCCCAAGAGGATGCCAAATTTCTTTACGCCATTGTCACCGGGGTTAACATAAATTGGTGCAAGCTTATTCTATCCCATATGTTCAATGCCACCAGAGATGACATACCTCTCCCCTATGCCCTCTTGATAATGAAATTTCTTGAAGCTTCCGGGGTCAATACTGCTAATGGTCCTCTCAAAAAGAGCACCAAAATCTGGGAAATTTCGGAGTCTTCCTTTCATCATGATGGTGATCATGCTCCCGCTCCTCCTCAAAATCGACAAGCCCGTCGTGCTCATCCTCCTCAGGAGCCTACCCTCCGAACCATTTCTGACCAAATTACTCAATTAACACGTGAGGTCCATGGTTACTTTGATCACGTGAATTATGCCTATGCTCAGATGGTGCCATATCAAGCGCCTCCAAATGATGATGAAGGGGATGGGAGTGATGAATGATGAAATTGCTATTTTATCTATGTGAAATTGTTGAATGATGAATGTGAAATTGTTATTGGTTTATTATTTTTGTTGGTTAGTCATGTTTTGTTCCACCCTTGTACTGTTATAATTTTTTTTCAATAAATAAACTTGTGTTTATTTCATATTTGTTATTCTTCCCTTGTGTACATTTTTTTGCTAATGGCAAAAGGGGGAAGAAACGGGATATCAAGAAGTATGCTATATTATGCTATATGCTCTCAACTTCATTCATGCTTAAAGTGAGGGGGAACATGAATTGAGGGGGAACATGACACTTGTCTTGGTTTATCAAAATAATTATTGCATATATCCCGCCTATGTTTGCCATTATCAAAAAGGGGGAAATTGTTGGAAACACGTTTCAAATGCAATATACTAAACGTGTGTTCTTTTGTAGGTTTTGATGAATGTCAAACAAAGCAATAAGCGATATATAGCAGTGCTCAAGGACAAGCACATAATGGATGCATTACAAGAAGCTCAAGACAATGCTTGGAAATGTTATAATTGAGTCAATATTAATTGTGATCTTGATTCCTCAATCTTGGCTCATAACATGGCTTCTCTACTAAAATTATTTTTTTCCAAAATCATGCATATTTAAAGTAAGTGTCAAATGATTTTAAACTATGCATATTTACATTTGTTAAAATGTTTTCCAAACATGCCTCAAAAATCTGGGCTAAGATAATCGATTATGTACTTATGATAATCGAGTATCTCTAAGCCAAGACTGCATGACAATCGATTATGAATTAATGATAATCGATTGTGAGTAAGCCAGTTAACATCAGGTTTTTGCAAACTGCATAACAATCGATTGTGTACTTTCGATAATCGATTGTTAACTGAGGCAAAGTTTTCAAAACTCATAAAAATCGATTATGAACTAATGGTAATCGATTGGAATGAGAAAAATGTCTCCCAGTGATTTTAAGTAAAATGATAATCGATTGTGGCTTTTGATAATCGATTATATATGAGACAGTAAGTTTTGAAATTAATTAATAATCGATTGTGGCTTTTGATAATCGATTATATATGAGACAGTAAGTTTTGAAATTAATTAATAATCGATTGTGGCTTTTGATAATCGATTATATATGAGACAGTAAGTTTTGAAATTAATTAATAATCGATTGTTCTATTTGATAATCGATTGTTGAAGCTGACCGTTGTCATACTTTTTTCAAATTACCTTCAGGTAATCGATTGTGATATTTAACAATCGATGTTTTAGCGTAAAATCTGGAAAAGATTTTCTGAACGTTGTTAAAATAATCGATTATTGATTTCCTGATAATCGATGTTTTATGCCAAAAATTGGAAAGGATTTTTTTAACGTTATAATTAATCGATTATTGATTTGAAGTAATCGATTGTTAACGTAAAATCTGGGATTGATTTTTTGATCTGATAGGCAAACAATCGATTGTTTAGTCCTGACAATCGATTGTCACTGAGTAATTTCAGCAATCCTTAATTGGCAATTAGACAACGGTAAGACTGAGTTTTTCACCTATAAATACAGGTTTAACTCAGTGTTTTCACAACAACAACACATACAATTTAAGTATTTTCATTGCTAAAAGCTTTCTTACATTGATCATCATTTTCATTCATCTATAAAGCTTTTTGAAGAGCCATTCTATTGAGCTAAGTTGTTGTGATCTTGAGCGTACTATTTCTACTCATATCTACTCATTGAGGAGTACTTTGTAAAGTGAGTGTGTCTTTGTGTTTGTAAGAGAATTGCGATTCTCGTTTGTTGAGGAACTTGTGTTTCCTCGGTTGAAGTCTTTGGGATTGTTATCCCCGAGCAATTGAAGTCTTTGGGATTGTTATCCCCGAGCAATTGAAGTCTTTGGGATTGTTATCCCCGAGCAATTGAAGTCTTTGGGATTGTTATCCCCGAGCAATTGAAGTCTTTGGGATTGGTATCCCCGAGCAATTGAAGTCTTTGGGATTGTGATCCCCGAGCACCTAGGTGAGGCTTGTGTCCTCAGCTGTAACGGTTTGTTAAGCACCCGTAAGCTTGACAAGTTTAGTGGAAATCTCGAGAGAGTCTCTCGGGGACTGGACTAACCACGTTTGTGGCCAACCAGGATACATCTTTGTGTAAGTTTATTTTACTGCACTTGTCTTAATTTCTGCAAAGTTTTTAAATTCCGCACTAAAACGCTTAATAATTTTAAAACGCTATTCACCCCCCCCTCTAGCGTAAAGCGTTATTTCCAACAGAAAATATATTGGAGGCTGGTGGAGATTTTACGATACCCTTGCTCGCCTTCTTGGGTGATTTTCTGGTTGAACAACATACTGAGGTGGATCAACAGAGTACGGTGGGTTCTGAGGTAGATAGTAATGCTCAGATGAGTCACGGAAAACCTGATGAGGTAGCGCACACCTTCGAGGTGTTCCCCTGGGACCTCTTCTCGACCCTGTTGTCATCAATATTTCTTAATCCTTCTAATTTATGTCACTAAAATTATCAGATTCAACCCGGACGGCCTGAGTTGCGGCTTTAAGAACTGTTTGACTTAAAAAATTTCCTGCCTTAAGACCATTCTCTAGCATTTCTCCCATTTTGATTGCTTCCGAAAAGGATATGCCAACTGCGGACATCATGTTTTTAAAGTAATCTGGCACTTGCGCTTTAAAGAAGACAGTGATTAGCTCGTGGTCATCCATGGATGGCTTAGCCCTAGCTGCTTGCTCTCTCCATCTAGTGGCATATTCCCTGAAACTTTCACTTGGTTTCTTCTTCAGGTTTGAAAGAGAATTGCGGTCTAGGGAAATGTCAATGTTGTATTGGAACTGTTTGACAAAGGCATGTGCCATGTCATCCCTAACATACCAGTGAGAAGTGTCTTGATCCAAAAACCATTCGAATGCTACTCCCGTGAGGTTTTCCCCAAAATAAGCTATTAGCAATTCTTCATTTCTTCCCACATCTCTCAGCTGATTGCAATACCTTTTCATGTGGGCTATGGGGTCTTCATATCCATCATACTTTTAGAATTTGGGAATCTGAAACCAGGCGGCACGTGGACATCGGGGAACATACATAGATCTTTGAAGGCAACACTCTATTGACCCGCCAACCCTTGCATGTTTTTCAACTGTCGTTCTAAGCTTTTTACCCTTTGTGTTATTCTTCCGGTACCATCTTTTGGGCGGGCTTCTCAATCTTTGCAGGAAGATCAAATAGGTACGAGTGGTATTCAGGAGAGTGGGATTGCTCTTGCTGTGTAGTAAATTGTGAGTCATGACAAGGTTTTCCTTGGCCATTGGCTCATGCTTGACACATTTTTGTAATTTTTTGTTCCAGTATTCTGTTTTCCTCAACCACAGTAGACTCTTGTCGAACCCTCTGACCCTGAGTCTCTTGAGCACTTGTTACAACTTCGATGTCAGTTATCATTTTTCCTTGAATCTTGTATTGTCTGCTTACCACAAAACGACCACCTCAAACTTTCTTCACAATTCAATACAAAATAAATGTAAGGACGGACTCAGTCAGTCCTTATTATTACAAACAATTTTTTTCTTTTCTTCACTTTGTTTTTTCATTTTTTTTTTCAATTTGTTTTTTTTTCCTGTTCCTTTTCCATGGTTGATTGAACCTGATGTGGGTTGCCAACGTATCATGACGGCGCATGAATCAGATCTTGCGTAGTTCGAAAAGATTAGGAATAGAGCAAATAAACTGAATTTATGTTTTTCTAGATTTCGAATCTTCTTTGTCTTTTTTTTTATTTTGATTCTTTTTTAACATTTTTGCAAAAGAAAAAATAATTTTTTTTTGAATTTCGACTTTTATTTTTTTTTTTGGAATTTCGAAAGAAAAACTTCTAAAGAAGAAAGAAAAGTATTTTATTTATAGATATTTATTCTGAAGTTAGGAAAGAAATACATCTAAAGAAAAAGAAAGCATTTTTGAATGTCGAAATTTTCAACTTAATTCTCGAAAGAAGAAAGAAATATTTTGAAATTTTAAAAGAGGAACTTCTAAAAAATAAAGAAAAATATTCTCGGATTTTAGATTTTTTTTCGAAACTTTTGAAAGAAATACTTCTAAATAAAAGGGGAGATATTTTTGAATCTTTAATTTTCTTATGAATTTTCGAAAGAAGAATGAAAATGTTTTATTCTTTTTTATTTTGAGATTTTGAGAAAAATCAGAAGAAAATATTTTTTAAATTTTTGAAAATGGTGCCTCAAAGAGAAACTTTTCTAAAGAATAAATTCTTTTTTTTTTTTGAATATTTGAAAATTAGGATTCTTAAAAAAAATTCTAAAGAAATAAAGGAAAATATTTTTGTCAGATTTTTGGTTTTGGTTTTTTTTTAAATAGAGTAAATATACAAACTCCTTTTTTTGAATTTTTGAAGAAAATGCTTTAGAATAAGAAAGGGAATTTGTTTTGATGTCTTTTATTTTGATTTTTGTTTTATTTTTGAAAGAGAAGCTTCTAAAAAATCATTTGCTTTTGATTTGAATTTGGGAATATTTTTATTTGAATTTTTATTTGTTTCCTCTTTTTCTAAATAAGAAAGAAATAATATTTTTTGAATTTTGAAAGTCACCTCTTAATTTCGAAAGAGTGTCTTTTAAGAAAATATCTTGAATTTCAAAAAAAACATATATATTTATGTTTCTTACTTATTTACAAAAGTACTTCTAAACAAAAGTATTTTATTATCTCTTTTTTTAAAAAAAATTCTAAGGAAAGATTTCTAAAGAAATAGCTAAAAGAAAATATTTTAGGATTTTTGAAAATTGGGAGTCGGAACCGATGAGATTTGCCTACGTATCTCACATCCGGTGAGAATCAGACCCGCATAGTTCTGGCAAATCATTTTGTCAAAACCAAAATTTATTAAACAGGTCCCTTTTTCCTTGTTTTTTTTTCTCTTTTCTCAAAAATCCGACAGCATTTTGATGCTATTTGGATATTGGTTTTGCAAAACACGTGGTTACTCTTATTCAGCCCTAATACTGCTATTTTCTCAATTTTCTCTCCTTATTCACAAGCCGGTCAACATGCAAACCCAAAGAAAATAAATGCGCAATTAGCATGTAATATGCATCAAGATGGTCTTTTCATTTTGGTCACCTGTCCTAGACGGACCCAACCCCTGTGTTGAGTCTCCTAAGTCAAATGCATGATGCAAATAAGCAATCCTACTAGGGATCTGGCATGAGGTCAAGTTATTCTAAGTTAAAAACCTTGGCATAGGGTCTAGACTGTGCACCCGAGCGGACAACTCGAGTCGAGGAGGGGGCTACGTACTGGGAACCAAAAGGTCATCCAGCTTAGTAACTTGTTCGGCCTCTTTCTTATTTTCAGGTATGACACTAATATAATAGGGAGTCTTAACTAGTAAGCATATCCCCGGAGGTGAGAAGTAAAAGGTTTCGTAGCAGTTGATATGTACAATTCATCTAATATCAAAGCGGTAAAGCATTTAGCACCTATAACATTAAACATGTAATGAATCAGATAAAGCAAAATATAACAATTATCCTAAGCTAGAATTCTTGAACCCTGAACAAGAGATTCTAGGTCCTTTTCCCCAATAATATCGCCAGAGCTGTCACACCTCTTTTTTTATATGGCTACCCCGAAGGATAAGAACGTATAAGGGAGTTTTTCCGATTAAAGTGACATTATTCGAAATGGGATTACTTATTTATTAGTGTCGCCACTTGGATAGGTTTAGCTTTTGGTGTCCCAAGTCACCGGTTTATTAAGAATCCCAAATCGAGGAACTTTTTCGAACGCCCAAATGGAGTCTACGAACCGAAAATTCTAAGTAAGGAATTCTGTTGACTCGAAGGAAGGTTTTAGGCACCCTTGGATCCCGTGGTTCTTGCACGGTCGCTTAAACTATTACAATTGGCTAAAACTCTAATTTTATACATGTTCGTCCTATAGTGTAATTTTAAATTATTTACCGCTTTTATTTAACTATTTTTAGAAAATATTCAACGTCATCTAAAACACGTCTTGAACCACATCACATAAATGCGCACCTGAGTTTAGGAAGGTAAATTATTAAAATAACACGCCTCAAGCAACTACACGTTTGCAACTTTACGAGGGCCATGAAAATTCTCTAAATGGCATATTTCTAAGGATAAGCAAGATTAATTAAATGAGGGCGACAAATGTGCTAACTGCTTACCAGTAAATTGAACCAAATTGTATTTTTACACCTATCCATTAACTTAGAACCAATCAAAAATTTCAACAAGAGTTTGTAAACTGCACAACACTTATTTTAATATTTTGCTTTTTTCATGAGATAAACCAAAGAACACATATATTAAGAGTTAAAACTAAGAAAGAAACAAAGAAAAATTTTCTGCTACGCTCATTTCAAGTGAAAACATCCAAATATCAATCATAAGCATTCGAGCAGTATAGTAAAGTTCACGCTATTTATATACAAAACAGACAAAATGAATACGAGTCAGAAGTGACAATTGAGTAGTTTAAACATTCATCAAACTAACAAGAATATAAAAAAATGATTTGCAGCCTAGTTGGGTTATATATGGCCTTGACAACTTTTAGTTTTGGATGTATAGTTGTCTATAGCAACCTTACCGGCTTACCCGCTGTATTCTGCATGTATATGTACATAGGCCTTGAAGGCAGATTTCCTTCATATATGTTATTTTCTAAATTCTGCATATGTTATATAGGTTCATATCCTAGACGCATACTTACTGGGTGTTTGACAAGTAGGACTCAAGCACCCACTGCGGCCCATTGCTTTAGGTCGTGACAAAAGTGGTATCACAGTAGTTCTGCCCTAGGGTTGTCTACAAGCCGTGTCTAGTAGAATCTTGTTTATGGATGTGTTTTGCACCACACTTATAGACATGAGGCTACAGGACATATAGGATATTATCATCTCTTCTTATCTTATATCGTGCAATATAAGCATTCATGTTCCTAACGATGTGTTATGTTTTAAGCGATGCCTCCAAAGACTACAGCCGCTAGCACGGGTTAGAAGGCTACGAAGGTTTAGAAAGAGAGATAAGATATACTATGGATTCAGACCCATCGGAGATCATGGGTTCTATTGAGTAGGATCCATCCAAGGGACCATATGAGTCATAAGTTCGAGCTGTTTCGACCACTCCGGCAGTAGATGGGGTGAGAGGAGATTCGAACTCACCAAAACCCTTAGTTTCACAGCCCGTTGATCAGGATATGGGGGGAGTAGTGCATGGATTAGCACAGATGGGATTCCCTCAGGCTCAAAACTATGTCAAGGTATTTGAGGACATCAGCTCTTTTGAGGTTCCAGATAGTCCATAGTATTGGGAGTCTGTCAATCAAGGTTCATCGGGATATGATATAGGATATACAGAGGAAGAAGATAGTAGTCGGGCCAAAAGAAGGAAGGTAATTGATAAGGACATGAAGATTTCGCATCGAAGTGTGTCCGGTCGAGTTTCTTATATAGGACGAGGCAAGGACACTCTACTATAGACTGCCTCCAAGTGTCAGTTTTTGGTTGGTGAGTTCCACCTTTTCTTGGAATATTAACTAGTCAGGGTTTTAAATGTTGTTGGTTGTTTTACGAGGATGTAGGGAGCCTCATCCCCACTTGAATATATTATGGTTATGCCTACTTAGATGTTTTGCAGACAATATCATGTATATAGCTTTGGGTATGATATGTCTATGGCTTAGTTGATCCCCATGTATATAAACTTTTTTTGTAAATTATTTATGCGAGTTACGTCTTAATATGTTACTTATGTATAAGGATGTCTCCCTATTGGACTGTGATAGATTTGATAATAAACAAGGATAGGGAACATGGTGTTCGGTTGGGTAGAACTTGATATTATAATGGGTATGGATTGGTTGGCCTTTTTTTATGCTAACGACAAGTGTAGGTCAAAGGATGGTTTAATTTGAGACCCCTGGGAGAGCCTGTTTTAGGAAAGGAAGGTAATACGCCATCACCAAGAGGTAAATTTATCTCCTATCTCAAGGCAAAGAAGATGAAGCTTTATCTATCATTTAGTTTCAGTTCATGATATGGACGTAGAGTCACCAACCATTCAGTTTATACCAGTGGCTAATAAGTTTCCTGATGTTTTTCCTAATGAACTTCAGGGTCTACCGCCATAGTGAGAAATTGAGTTTTCCATAGACATACTACCATATACTAATTCAGTATCCATTCCCCTTTACAGAAAAGCTCCTGCAGAGCTATAAGAATTAAAGGAAAAACTAAGGGACTTGCTTGAAAAAAAAAATTATCAGACCTAGTACGTCACCATGGGGAGCAACTATTTTGTTTGCAAGAAAGATGGTTCCTTATGAATGTATATTGATTATAGGCAGTTGAATAAGATGACTATCAATAATAAGTAATCGCTCCCGAGAGTTGATAATTTATTTGATCTGTTGGAAGGTGCCAAGTATTTCTTAAAGATAGACTTGAGGTCTAGGTACCATCAGGTAAGAGTTAAGGATGAAGATATTCCAAAGAGAACATTCTAGACTAGATATGGGCACTTTGAGTTTTGGGTTATGTCGTTCGGTTTGACCAATGCCCCAGCAGTATTTATGGATTTAATGAACTATATGTTCATGCCTTTTTTTTTAGATCTGTTCGTAATTGTATGTATTGATGATATATTGGTAAGTTCTCATTTAGAGGCTGAACATGCAGATCATCTGCGTACTGTGCTCAGAGTTCTACAAGATGGAAAGTTCTATGCTAAATTTTCTAAATATGAATTTTGGTTGAACTATGTAACTTTCCTTGAGCATATTATTTCTGGTAAAGACATCCGAGTGGATACACAAGAGACTGAGGTAGCGAAGACTTTTACTAGACCCACAACAATGATGAAGGTTCGTAGCTTCTCCATTTGGCAAGTTATTACAAGAAACTTGTAAAACAAAATTCATCTCTTCTAAGCACCTTTGATCAACGTGGTATGTGGTGTCTTGCTTGATGTTTTGGAATAACATAAAGAAATCTATGGTGCAAGCAGGTTGAAAAAAGGTTGCGAATAAGAATAAATAGATATATGTAGGTCACAAGCTAAAGTATGGTATAGCGACAAGGTTCTAGGAAGACAGGAGGAAGGATAAGAAAAGATGAGTAAAAAGGTAACAAGAATGGATGAGTCCTTGGGAATAAGTTCATAAGAGATTTGATGGTTTCCCTAAGATATAGAAGGCTTAATGTAGCCCAAATGAACTTAAAGGAGTCTAAAACAAGTAACATTAGAATAGATGAAATGTTGCCCTAATATTGGGATAAGGGCACAATTGTGAGGGATAAAAGATGATGTTTGGGCTTCCGAAGAGAGGAATTTCCTAAATTGTACAAGATTAGGATAACCATGTAAGTTAACTCAAAAGGGAACTAGGTTTCAATGGTATGATGCTTGTTAACGGAGTTTTCCAGGCCTTAAAGCATAGATTAACTTCAGCACCGGTTCTAATGCTTCCAAAAGGGACCGATGGTTATGTTATATATTATGACACTTCAAGCATTGGATTGGGTTTTATACTCATGCAGCATGATAAGGTTGTCGCTCGTGCTTCTAGACAACTAAGAAAGCCCGAGAGAAACTACCCAACCCACAACTTAGGGTTAGCTGCGGTCATTCATGCAATATAGATGTGGAGGCACTACTTGTGTGGCATTCATGTTGATATCTATATGGATCATAAGAGCCTCCAGTATATCTTCAAGCAAAAGGAATTGAATCTTCGTCAAAGGAGATGGTTGGAGCTACTTAAAGACTATGATGTTAATATTTTATACCATCCAAGGAAGACGAACATAGTAGCCAATGCCCTCAGCTGTAAATCTATGGTTAGCATATTGTATTTACAGCCACAAAAGAGGGGAATGGCCTGTCAGGTTCATTAGCTAGCTAGTCAGGTGTTCGGATACTGGACTCAGGTGACATTGGAATTACTCTTCATAATATTGTAACATCCTCATTAGTAACTAAAGTAAACAAATGCCATGACACGGATCATGTGTTAGTTTATTATAGGGATACCACTCTCTAAAAGGGGAATAAATCGTTTAGAATTACACAATATGGGACCCTCAAATATCGAATACGGTTGTGTGTGCCTAATGTTATAGGGTTGCGTCAGTAGGTTATGGTAGAAATTCACTATTCTTGTTATTCTATCCATCCAGGAACAACAAAGTTGTATCGTGATATCAGGGAAGTGTATTGGTGGGACAGAATGAAAAAAGATATAGCATAGTTTGTTTCTCAGTGTCCTAACTGTCATCATGTTAAAATTGAGCATAAAAAACCCGATGGGTTGTTGCAAGATATGGAGATTATGACATGGAAATGGGGAGTAATCAATATGGAGTTCATCATAGGATTACCTCGTACACAACATAAGTTTGATTTCATGTGAGTGATTGTTTATAGGCTTAAAAAGTCGGCCCATTTTCTGCTCGTTAGGACTACATATATTCCACAAAGGATTATGCAAGACTTTATATCAAGAAGATGCTATGTTGCATGGTGTACCTGTATCTATTATGTCGAATAGCGGATCTCAATTTGCAACAATCTTTTAGAGGTCCTTCGAAAAGGGAATGGGGACTCAAGTAATCCATAGCACGTCATTTCATCCCCAGACAGACGGACGGGCTGAGCGTATATTCATAAACAAAAGGATATGTTACGAGCTGTGTAAGAGACTTCAAAGGTAGTTGGGATGATCATTTGCCACTCCATTATTCAGATGGCTACATACGAATTTACGAAGCTCTTTATGAACGGAAGTGTAGGTCACCTATAGGGTGGTTTTATGTTGGGATATTATGTTAGTAGTGTCACACCTCCTTTTTTACACGGGTACCCCGAATGATAGGAACGCATATCCTTGTGATAGGTTTGGTTTTTGGTGTCCCAAGTCACCGGTTTATCTAGAATCTCAAATCGAGGAAATTTTTCGACCGCCTAAATGGAGCCTGCGAACCGGAAATTCTAAATAAGGAATTTTGTTGACCCGAGGGAAGGTGTTAGGAACCCTCGGATCCTGTGATTCTAGCACGGTCGCTTAAACTATTACAATTGGCTAAAACTCTTATTTTATACATGTTCGTCCTATAGTGTAATTTTAAATTATTTACCGCTTTTTTCACTATTTTTAGGAAAGATTCAACGTCATCTAAAGCACATCTTGAACCACGTCACATAAATTCACCCATGGTCCACAACACATTTGATCTAACGTTGTTGAGAATTAGAGTTGGGTCACATAAATGTGCACCCAAGTTTAGGAAGGTAAATTATTAAAATAACCGCGCCTAAAGCAACTACGTGTTTGCTATTTTGCGAGGGTTATGAAAATTCTCTAAATGGCACGCCTTGATTTCTAAGGATAAGTAAGATTAATTAAATAAGGGCCACAAATGTGCTAACTGCTTACCAGTAAATTGGACCAAATTGTAATTTTACTCCTATCTTTTAACTTAGAACCAAACAAAAACTTCCACAAGAGTTTGTAAACTGCACCACACTTCTTTTATTATTTTGCTTTTTTCATGAGATAAACCAAAGAACACATACATTAAGAGTTAAAACTAAGAAAGAAACAAAAAGAAAATTTTTCTGCTACGCTCATTTCAAGTGAAAACATCCAATATCAATCATAAGCATTCGAGCAGTATAGTAAAGTTCACCCTATTTTATACAAAACAGACAAAATGAATATGAGTCAAAAGTGACAATTGAGTAGTTTAAAATTCATCAAACTAACAAGAATATAAAATAAAAAAAAGTAAATAAAAGTGAGAAAATAGACCTTAATAAATCAGCTGCCCCTTTTCAGTTTATTGAGGAGAAAACAAAGACTCCAAAGATTGCTCAAGACCACAACAAAGCTTGCAAATAAATAGTGAATCGCACCAGCGACTTCGAATGAAAACTTCACTGCCTCGACTCGGTTGACGGCAATTTCGGGTGTTAAGGAGCTAGTTTAATAGTGAAATTTCAGCGAATTTTTATGGTATTTTTAGCTGGGTTTGGGGCTATTTTAATGTTGTTTTTCAGCTATTTTTTGGGAATTTCAGCTAATCTTTGTGACCTTTAAAGGCTAGTTCCAAGAGCTGATTTTCGCCGATGAACATGGTGCTTTAGATGACTGTTTTTACTGCATTTTTCGAGTGATTTCAGCTGTAGGTTTTGGGTGATTTTGGACCTAGGTTTTAGCTGAAATTTGTTGCCAAAAGGGTGTTGGTTGTTGGCACTTGTGGGTGGATTTTGATCTATTTTTAATGGGTTTTACTGCTATTTTAAGGGAGATTGATACTTTTCTTTGTTAAGAGATGGAGTTCTTCAGGAGTTTGGTGGTAATGGCTGAAGCTTAGGACTGTTGCTTGAAAAATAGAGAAGAAGAATGTTCAAGGGGAGAGGTTTTGAGTGAAGCGCAGCATTTCCGTTTTTTGTGTATGTTTTGTATTATATAGGCTAGGGATTATGTTAGGGGTATAGGTCTATAGATTATAGGCTAGGAAATAGGCTCTGGTTATGTGGGTTTGGCTAGGAATATTATGGTTTGGGCTAGTTTTGATTTTAAATAGTGCTCAACTGCTTAAATTAAAATCTCATTTCAATTAAATCCTCATTCTCTTTTATTTTCTTTTTGTTTTTTTGTGTTTATTATAATTATCAATCATAAAAACCAAAAATTCTAAATTAATCTATGTTTTGTAGAAATTAAAACTTATTTATTTATTGTTTTAATAAATATATAAAAATGATCATTTTTAGAATTTTTCTATGATTTAAAAATGATAAAAATGCATGAAATGCAAACAAACAAAGAAAGATTCCTAAAATTAATAAAAATTATTTTTAGTCTATTTTTTTAGGAATTATTCTCATGTAGGGAAAGAATTACGTACTCACAAGTAGGACCAGAATTGGTACAGCTAGCCAACTGAGAGTATTGAGCTTATTCAGGAAAGGCTATTGGCAGCTCAAAGACGTCAGAAGGGTTATGCGGATAATCAATGACGAGACTCGAAATTTCAGGTGGACAACTGGGTATTCCAAAAAGGTATCACTGATGAAAGCGGTCATGAGGTTCAGAAAGATAGGAAAACATAGCCCTCGATACATGAGACCATAAAGGATCATACGCAAAATAAGCCAGGGAGCATATAAGTTAGACTTGTCTTTGGACTTTGACTTTGTATATCCAGTATTTCATCTGTCTATGCTCCATAAATGTATCAGAGATCCTTCCAGAATGGTGTTAGTTGACGATATCATAGAGTAGCCATCAAATGAAGAAACTCCCATTGCTATATTAGACAGATAGATTCGGAGATTGAAAACTAAAGATGTAGCTTCGGTGGAAGTACTTTAAAGAAATAATAATGTGGAAAATGTGACTTAGGTGGCCAAAGAAGACATGAGGTCTAGATATTCCTACGTATTTCCTCCTCAAGAGAAGGATCCGACTTAGACATCATAATCATAAGGTACGTGTATAAATTCTTGGGTTGGTTATTGTCATTGGTCATGTGAGGCCATTGTTGTTATTCATAAATATGGTCATGTTTGTCGTTGGGTTATTAAGCTTCTACAGGGAGAGTTGGTGGTATTCTTGTTACAGAGATAATCCTACCGGAGTTATATAGAACACAAGGAGTTGAAAATTTGAGGACAAATGTTTCTAAGGGGGGAAGGATGTTACATCTAGCGTTTTTGTACGTTAAAATTTTGTTCACGGTTAACCGATATAGACTCGGGGATGAGATAATCTTGACATAAATGTACTTACATGATTTATAACAAGCGATAAATAAGTGTTATGAAGGATAACGGGGTACACAGATTAAAGAAAATGATTTTCGTTGAAAGTGAGCAATTTGGAATAAAATACGGGTCGCGTGATATTACCTAATAATTATGAACTAGTACCATGCATTGTACCATATGACCACGGTAGTATAATATATAAAGTATAGATGAAATATTTTAAAGATAAATAGAATTATAAGTAATTTGTGATAATATTTTAAATTATGCGGGTAATTGATTAGTTTATCACGCCGCAATTTCGCGAGGCGAGACTGTCGCTCAATCGAGTGAACCCAACTGAGCAAGCCTTATCAAACAATTCCTACTCAATCCAATGCGATTAAGGGATCCGATTCTGTTTAATTAGACAATAAAAGGGGGTTGTACATTCAACATGGAGAGCTTAATGTATAACACAACCTTAACCATACTTAGGCTTCCAAGATTCCATACAGTTATAGTTTAGAAGAAATCAAGAGTACAAGGTTACAACATGGTTCATTGACCTATCCAATACTGGTACATAACCCACACAAACGTCTACGGAGCCTCTAAGGATACAGAAGATAATAATAATAACGCCGGCAACAGGGCCCCGGCTATACCTCAAAATAGATGTCTATAACAAAAGGTGTACAATATGACCCCTTGAAGGAGGAAGGAGTTTACCAAGGTTTTGAGAAGAGGAAGCTCCGCTACACACGATCGGCACTACCCGCTATGGAGTCACCTATATATTAAAATGTAGCTCCCCCGACAAAAGGAACATTAGTACAATGGAATAGTACCAGTATGTATAACTAAATACCATCCTGATAGAAAGAACAACCATACAAGAGTAAAATGAATTCGTAAAGAAAACAAAGTTTCAATTAAGCACCATGTAGACAATATAAGGAGGTTCACATGATTTTCACATAGTTCTTGAAATTTTATATTAGAGCATCCCACACTATTGTATCATTATCTATATTAACATCGCTTCTGTGAGCGGTCCAATCACAGCCTCATCGGTTAAGCTGTCTCCCCAAGATGTTACCATTATTTCATTCACATTTCCAATTTCAATCATCAATACCACCATGTGTCTATATATCTTAGCGTCCAATCACGGTCCGATCGGCTAAGCCATCTTTTCGAGATGTTACCATTTTTCTCTATTCATCCCTTACCAATCTTTGGTTACATATTTATTAGTTCATCAGCACTTAGGGCCACAATTTTCACACCATAATTTGCATTTCACATTTTTCCCATTTTCAACATTTACCTTGCCACTTAAAGTAATAGGTAATACAAAAGCAATTTAAGTGAAAAGCATAGAGGAAAATTCATCAAGTTTAGCATATTAGTCCCAAAGTAATCTTGCCATGCATAGTTAGGCATTTAGCACATAAATTATGTTCTTCACATATCTTCCATTTACAAGAATAACACACTAAACACATAATAAAGTACTTACCACATACATTTTCACAACACCAATTCACTTAACATAACAAGCACTACATCAATTAGGTTTCGAACATGCAACACTTACACGAGCACCATGGAAGCTCAATTTCTAAGAAGATGGGGGTTTAGCCATACGTACCTCAATAAAGCTTTCCCCTAATTCTTATAAAATTTCGGGACTCTTTGCATTTCAATCTATTGTATAAGAATTACAATTGAACCAAGAATTAGAGACGAGATTAAGATTCTAGCTCGTTTTAGCATATTATCAATCATAGAAGGTGCATTATGATCTTAGGCCTCTTTTTGAAAGAATTTTCTTCAATATTATACTCAATTATTGTCTCTTTAGTTCTCATCCTCCCATACCCCATTATCTCTTGTGCATGCAAGATTACTAGCCCTTATACCCATGTACCCACTTGCTAATTACCTATTTTAACATAAATTTTGAAATTACTTATGAGGGTACAATTCTTACCTCTTAGAACGAAGACCTACTAGATTCAATTGATAATCTTCAAGGATTTGGGGCAAGGATTGAGAGAGGAATTGATGAAGATTACTCCCTCTCACTCTAGAACTCCCCCCTCACTCTATATATCGTGAAATAATAGGAAAATGGTCTAATGGGGAGTTTCTAATATGGTGGGGTTTGGTTTTAAAAGTTAAAAAGATAGGATCACTGAATCAGATCTGCGATCGTAAAGTGAACCTGTGGCCCGCAGAATGGACCACGAAAATGCTTCCCAAAAACCTGAACACATTGTCTGGGTATGCGGCAGAAATGCAGTCTGCATATCCGTTCTTCGGTCGCATAATGCACCGCAGAACTGCCCTTTACAAAATTCCAAGGGAATTATGCAACTACTTTGCGGCTCGCATATCGATTATGCAATCGTATAATTGGCCGCATAATTGACCTCAAATTGATCAACACACTGCCTCACTTTGCGACGACTATGCGGTCACATAGCTATAAGTTAGACTTGTCTTCGGACTTGGAGTCTGTACGTCCAGTCATTCATGTGTCTATGCTCCATAAATGTATCGAAGATCCTTCCAGAATTGTGTTAGTTGTCGACATTCAAGTCACAGAGTAGCCATCATATTAAAGAAAAAAAATTTCGTTGCAAGTGGATAATTTGGAATAAAATATGGGTCGAATGATAATACCCAATAACTATGAACTGGCACCATGCAAGATACCATATGACCAAAGTAGTATAATATATATAATGTATATATGGAATATTTTAAAAATAAATAAAATTTTAAGTAATTTGTGATAATTTTTTAAATTAAGTGAGTAATTGATTAATTATTGGGTAATAAGGTATATTCCAGTTAACTAATAAGTGGATAGAAAAATTATAATCCCACCCCCACCCCACGTGGCAAGAAGCAACAACTTTAGAAATGACTAAATAGTCATGGTTGCCAGATGGCTATTTCTTAAATATGACTAAGACATGACTTAAGTCTTAGCAAGTTCCATTAGTGTTTTGACGTTGGTCTATTTCCTTGTGTATTTGGTGCTAAGGCTGCAAATCGGGCGGTTTCGAATCGGACCCGTATCGGAACCGCAGCCCGGGTGGTTCTATCAGTTTCAGTGGCCCGGTTCCGGCGGTTCCGGTTCCAGCGGTTTTCGGGAACTGTGGCGGGGCGGTTCTACTCATTGGAACCACCAGAACCGGAACCGGACCGGTTCTGGCGGTTCCACATGGTTTCAAACGGTTCTTAACGGTAATTTAAAAAAAAAACAAATTTTAAAAATAATTTCCAAACGACTCTTTTTCAAAACTAGCTGTTTGGAAGTTTAAAAAATAGCCATTTGGCCCCCAAACTTTATATAATTACACTATTTCCCATTTCTCAACTATAAATACCCCCTTATTCTTTCATTTTTATTCACCAATTCATCAATATCTCTCAATTTCTCTCAATCTCTCTCAAGCTCTCTTTCAATCTTTCTAGTGCAAGTGCTTAATTTATTGTTGCAAATCGTGAAACATTGTGAAGTTGTTGAATTGAAGTTTTCAAGTGTTCAATTTCAACGATTTTCAATTTTCAAGAAGTTGTTCGTCAATCTGGTAAACTCGTTTCAACTCTTACGTGCTAATTATTATGGTATTTTCGTTGAAAAATATGTTCGGTAAAGAAAAAGCTAAAACCGGTGAAAGTAGTGGCCAAAATACTACCCCTCCCCCGGTTGATGACAATCTCAACATAAAACCGAAAGTTGAATTCTTGCCTGGTAATAAATTGGTGGAGGGAACATCTCTAGAGATTTTGGAGAAAGAAGGTACAAAGGACAACGTCCCATCATCTTTGCAACACCATGCTGATGGCTTGGAAAAAGGTGCAATGGAACAGGTGGTTTTATCTCAATGGGGTGGTTCAAATAAGGCAGGATTTAAAGTAGTGCCTTCAAACACTAAGAAGTCCGTTCACCTTGATGGTGTGTTCAACATTGTATCGTACGGCATAGTCTCTAAGCTTCAAGATCTACTTGTGTCATCAACTTTAAGGTAAGTCCAGTACATTATCTACAGGATCTGACATCTGTTGTAATTCAATTCTCTAATACCTGAACAATTTGAATCATTAGTAACTTATCTTTTGATGGACCTTGACATTGTATTCGACATGGCTCAGTATATGTATTTGTCTATTATTGTGAGTGATATAACATGACTGAAAAGTTAAAAGACCTTTTTTGTTATCTGGATTTTATTGCATTATTATTGTAGGGGCTTTGTCTGAGAAATCAATGGAGGCACACAGGACAGGGAAGAAGCATATGGCTCGGCTCCAGGAACTCCAAAAGATGTCGAAAAAACTGAAGTGGCCGATGATGTGGGTGCAACTGTCAATAGAATTAACCCCAAGGAACAAGAAGAAGCGTTCACCAAAGGGGATAACTGATTTAAGTCATGTTCAGGGAATAATGCATAAATTATGATGTAACTTGTACATTGGCATGTCTTCTTTTAGTTTTTTTTCCATTGGGGGAAGGAAGATTAAGAAAGATATGCCATTTTGGTCAATAAATATGCTCTTTATCATATCCTTGAATATCTTTTGTCTCAATATTTCTTTGTCTTTACTTCTATATCAATCCTTGAATATTTATATAACATACAATATATAACATACAACACAATATACTAATGACAACATTCTTTTATCAATATATACTACTTATATACAATTTATGCTAATTACTAACTACAACACAATATACACTACTTATATACAATATATACTACTTAAATACAATATATACTACTTATATACAAAATATACACTACTTATACACAATATATACTAATTACCAAACACAATATATACTATACTAATAACATAGTACACCATATAAAATATATTCTACAATATACTAATGACTACTATACAAGATATTGATTTAAAAAAAAAAATCAGAACCGCCGAAACCGCCAGAACCGGACCGGATGGTACCCGGAACCGTATGGTAGCGGTTCCGGCTCCGGAACCGCCAGAACCGGAACCGCAGACCCAAATAGACCCAGAACCAGAACGGGATACTGCCTTATTTGGTGCAAATACAGGAGACGGTTGACAAGCTCATATTACATTTGCTCTTCAGTTCAACCTTATTAGGTTGGTGATAGGCAGTAAATCCCTATAGTAAATCAGATCTCGTTGTGTGACTTCTTTTCTGGTCTATGGTTGGGCTAGCTAAAAGCTGTTTGTTGTGAGGGAAGGCGTAGATAGCCCTTCTGTGATAACATGTTTCTTCCCTCCATATCTTAGGGATCGTATTTCTAAGCATGTTATTCTTTATGAACCCATTGTTGGTCCATTTGACTGAAACAGAATCATTTCGTCCAAATGTTTAAATCCAAAGCAAGGTTTCGTTCAAATTCAGAAGCTCAAGCCTCATCCTCTCGTTCCAACGTATTTCACGAAAGCAGAAGCTTAACTTCTATCAAATAATTCAAGAAATAGTTATGTTAATGCCCTCCCTTCTTTCTTTTACCATGGTACATATGATACTAAGGAAACGAGCATGTTAGACATTTGGACTTGTATTACATACATATGGACAATATATGGATTAATTATATGTTATGTGCTATCTTTTGGTTTGGCCTAAATTAGTGGTCTTATGGACATTATTATTAAGGAGGCCAATACATTGTCATATAAAGTGTAAAACTAATTTATGTGTAGATACCCATTTAGAGTAACCTTAGTTAATGATGGGCTAACTAAGGTTACATACATGTAACTATGGTCACATGCTTATAAATAGGGGGTTATGGTTCCCATTTGATGTAAGACTAATTCTCTTCTTCTTCCCATTGAAATTAGAGAGCAAATCCTTTGTCTTGCACATCAAGTGGAAAGTCAAACCCGGACAATCTCCAAGCCGGATCAAGGTGATCTTCAAGCCGGATTAAGGAGCTTCCACCAATGGATT
This sequence comes from Nicotiana benthamiana, assembly GCA_034376525.1. NCBI lineage: Eukaryota > Viridiplantae > Streptophyta > Magnoliopsida > Solanales > Solanaceae > Nicotiana > Nicotiana benthamiana. Next base: position 21,738,696 of record CM067324.1, on the reverse strand, counting down.
CAGGTACGCTTCCGCTTATGTTTTAGTTCCAAATAATTCGATATGAAGACTAAAGTGTTATAGTTGGATTTATTCCAACAATTGGTATCAGAGCTTCCTTCGTATTGGGTCATTTGGAAGTTCATGAATTCAATATTATAAAGCTCTATGATTAAATTAAGATAGAATTTTGATTTTGAAATTCTAGTACCTTGATATAGCATGCTTTCATGAATAATTTGTTGATGATAAACATTAGTATTTCGATACAATGTTATCACCATATGAATTGAAATGTTGCAATAAATTGCCTAATTTCGATTGTTGAACATGATTCCTTGATTAAGCCTTTTGTTGAAAGCCCCATTAAGTTTATTATCGTTGAGTGGCAATCTCAAATGTTGCCACAAATAACCTTCAGTGACGGCCGCTCCAGTTTCAATACATAGTCGCCACTAATACATTTAGCGGCGACTTCTATGGGTTTAGTCGCAGCGTTCGTTGGCGCAAAAGGTCCTGGAATAAATTTGCAGAAACGTTTGATTATCTGGCAATTAAGACAGAAACGTTTTTTATAAAGATAACGTTTTTTTATAAAAAATATTTTTCTGGTGACATTAATGAAACCATAATGCAAAATTATTATTGAAAAGTTTTTTTATTTAATTAAGATATTAATGGAGTCATAATGCAAGATTAATATTAAAACATTAATCTTGCACTATTAAAGAAACGTTTTTCCATAAATTACATAAACGTTTTTCCATTATTCAAGAAACGTTTTATCATTAATGGAGACATAATTAGTCTTGCATTATTTATTGAAACGTTTTTTATAATTAACATATTAATGAAGACATAATGTACAATTATTAAAGAAACGTGTTTCATTATCAAAGAAACGTTTTAAGTTTTCAGATTTTAATTGTACATTAATGTTTTGTCCACTAATATTCAGATTTTAATATTCAGATTATACATTATAAACATGTAATTTTCGGTTGAGATTCAATATATGGCTTAAAGAACTAATCAATTGTGCATCTCATATTTTAAATTATCAATTGAAACATTATGTTACCAAAGTAACCTCTTTTGTGAAGATTGATTGATTTTAAGATATAATATGGCTGTGTATGTTCGTATTCCATGCGTTTAACACCGGCCCAAAGGAAGGTTGTTATTTGGCAGGAATTCGAGCATGCTTGTGGTGATAAATATGTGACAATTATTAAGTTTTCCATGTGAATATTAAGTCGGCCCAAAGGAAGGCTTGATATTTGACAGGAGTTTATTGTCAATATTTGATTACTACACTAAGAGTACCAATTACAAGTTGATTTTCTGTCCAAAGACTAAAATCAATGTTGTGCTAGGTATCTTGTAATGGGATTTGCCTATTTTGAATCTGTATACTAAAGTTAAAATTCAAACATTATGATAGTTCTCGGTTGCATGGATCTAGACCTTGCACTTCGGAATAAGAAACCTGCTACTCTTCAGGATATATCTTCTTCTGATGACAAGAAGGAGATGGAGAAGTGAGAACGCTCAATCGCATGAGTCTTATGATCATGAAACGTGCAATTCCAGAATCTTTTAGGGGCACTATGACTGAAGAAAATAATGCCAAAGTTTTCCTTGAGGACTTTGAAAAACGTTTTGCACAAAACGAAAAGGCGGAAACTAGTACTCTTTTGAGTAAACTTGTTTCCATGAGGTATAAAGGCAAATGAAACATAAGGGAGTACATTTTAGAAATGTCTCATATTGGACCAGATTGAGATCATCGGGTACACCGACTCCGATTTTGCTGGATGTCAAGATAGTCTGAAGTCTACATCAGGCTATATCTACATGCTTGTTGGCGGTGCTATCTCTTGGAGAAGCATCAAGCAAACTCTTACGGCCACTTCCAACATGGAAGCGGAATTCATGGCATGTTATGATGCATCCAATGAGGGATTATGGCTGCGAAATTTTGTTAGTGGACTGCGCATAGTAGACAGTATTAAAAGACCACTCAGGCTATTATGCGACAACAGATCAGCAGTCCTTTATGCTAACAATAACAGTAGTTTGACGAAGGCAAAGCATGTGGACGTCAAGATTCGGGTTGTTAAAGAAAGAGTACAAAATGGACAATTGTGCATAGAGCACATCAGTACAAACTCCATGATTGCGGATTCGCTTATTAAGGGATTGCCACCCAAAGTATTTCATGAGCATATTGCTTGCATGGGTGTCAAATCAGTTGAGGTTTATGAGTTTTAGTGGGAGTTTGTGTTATACAATTATGTATTGTCCAGTACATTCGGTAATTCAGTCTTTAAGGTTTTATCTGCAGATATTCAGTCTTAAAGTTTTATGTACTCTTATGGTTTATGATTGATCTCAATAAAGTGAACCAGTTGGAAATAGACATTCTATTTCAGACCACACTTTATGTTATTTCCATGCTACACACCTACACTTGATCCTTGTCGTTGGTTATATTGATATACGTGATCAATGTTGGGTCTAGTTACGCAAGAGTAACTAAGATCTCTTAGATCCTATGTTGATATGATTGATGGACCGGATTGATCATGACAATTTTATTTTGATAGCAATACTGAGCTCATAAAGTTATAATGTAACATATAATACTAAGGTTTGTACATATGCATGAGTATTTCGTCCAAGTGGGAGATTGTTAGACATTTGGACTTGTACTACATACATATGGACAATATATGGATTAATTATATGTTATGTGCTATCTTTTGGTTTGGCCTAAATTAGTGGTCTTATGGACATTATTATTAAGGAGGCCAATACATTGTCATATAAAGTGTAAGACTAATTTATGTGTAGATACCCATATAGAGTAACCTTAGTTAATGATGGGCTAACTAAGGTTACATACATGTAACTATGGTTCCATGCTTATAAATAGGGGGTTATGGTTCCCATTTGATGTAAGACTAATTCTCTTCTTCTTCCCATTGAAATTAGAGAGCAAATCCTTTGTCTTGCACATCAAGTGGAAAGCCAAACCCGGACAATCTCCAAGCCGGATCAAGGTGATCTTCAAGCCGGATTAAGGAGCTTCCACCAATGGATTCAGGTACGCTTCCGCTTATGTTTTAGTTCCAAATAATTCGATATGAAGGCTAAAGTGTTATAGTCGGATTTATTCCAACAGAGCAAACACACAGTTTCCATAAATAATTAGAAATAGTAAAAGTATCTATGTTCTTGATTCTCCTTGAAAAATATTATTATCTTTTGTTCATAAATCTCAAAATATTCATGGTAGAAAAACATTATCTGAAAGGAATATTGAGATTCTAAGACGTTACATGCGCACCACCACCTGATCAGTTGATATATGTTGATGATGTGCCCATAGTGGCCGAGACGATATGATGGGATGTCCTCAGTGGCTTGATGATATTATGTACACCCATACTTATGCACGTCATGATATTTATACACGCGTGCATGACATTATAAACGTTTCAATATTTACAAAGTTATTCAGATTTAAAGGTATTTTTGTATCTATGTCTTTTGCATAATAATTTTCATGCCTTACATACTCAGTACATTTTTCGTATTGAGCCCTATATCACGGGACCTGCGTTCCATGCCCACAGGTGCAGGTAGGCAAGCTGAAATTCTCCCTTCTTAGGATCCCTTGTCAATGAGAGTTGGCATGCTCCACTTTATCCGGAGCTGCTTTGATCTTGGTATGATACATTTATATATATGTATATGGGTATGACGTGGCTCAGTCCCGTCTTTGTATAGTCATGTTTCTATTGGACGTATGTAGACAGTATGTCTAGTTAGGTTATATGTGGCCTTGACGACTTTCACTTTTGGATGTATAGTTGTCTATAGAAGCCTTGCCGGCTTGCCCACTATATTCTGCTTGTATACGTACATATGCCTTCAAGGCATATTTCCTTCATATATGTTATTTTGGTAATTCAACAGATGTTATACAAGTTCATATCCTAGATGCATACTTAGGGGGTGTCTGACAAGTAGGACTCAGGCACCCGTTGCGGTCCATCGCTTTAGGTCGTGACATCACATCTGGATCATCTTGAGGAATATTTTCTCTACTTTTCCATGTCGATAAAGTATCCTCCAGTTCATCAAGAATCTCACAAGCTTCCACATACAACGTGGCCATAAAATTTCCACCAGCAAGTTGGATAACCATGTATTGATTTGTAGTATTGATCCTCTATAGAAAGTTTCTTTAATCATACCCTTTGTCATGTCATTGTTCAGGCACTCTTTCACCATAGCATGGTACCTCTCTCATCTCTCATGCAAAGGCTCATTGGGTTCTTGTTTGAAAGCTAGAAACTCATCCCTAAGAGTTGACATATGCCCGGGATAAAAGAACTTGAAAATGAATTTCTTGATCAATTAATTCCATGTATGGATAGAATGATTTGGCAGCCACTCTAACCAATCCAAGGACATCCTCAGTAGAGATAAAGGAATAGCCTCAACCGCCAAGCATTCTCAGAGGGGTTTGTCTATTTACTCCCCCAACAAGTGTCAACAAGCCCTTTCAAGTGCTTGTATGCATTTTGATTCAGAGCCCTGGTGAAGAATTCCTGTTGTTCCAAAGTGTAAGCATGACATTTATTTTTTGAAAGTTTCCCACCCTAATGCGCGGCGGGACTATGGAACTTGTGTATCCTTCATTCAGCAACACCTGGTGTGGAGCTGCTCTTTATGGAGGAGGGGGTGGAAACGGGACATTGTCTTGAGGCGGTCGGCCCCGTCTATTCGCTTGAGGTTCAAGAGGAACCTCTTCAAGTTGGTCATCATCCACGCTATCCCCAATGGCATATTTCTAAGAGGATCGTTGTTTTCTGAGAACCAATGTATCACCTACAATTGTTTCACAAAAAGATTAGTAACACGGAAGGAAAAAGAAGACAAATCACACATAAAACCAAATATATAGCTAAATTTGTTTAGCTCCCCGGCAACGGCGCCAAAATTGATATCTCCCAAGTTCACACCTCAAGTTGGGGTTGTGAAGTAGTCGATTCAATTATAATTACCCAACTGGGAGTCAGGATCGATTCCTCATGGAGCATAGATGGGTTAGGTATATACTCGGACTAAGCGCATAATGTGTCCAAAATGCACTTCCACATACTTTGTTATTGTTTTCTACTTCTAAATTAAGCTATTGTTTGAAAATGTAAAACTAGAGAATGATATTTTTTATGTTGTTTTTCAAGTTTTTAAAATATCTAGGGCTGCAACTTCCACCTAGGTACTTGCCTAATAGATTGTGGGTTGTAGAGCAGGTTTCGTTGGTTGGGGCATAATATAGCAATCAAAACACAATATCTCTCGGTAATAGAGTAGTTTTTCCCAATTTGGATTCTCAAGTCCAAATGGGTAATTCATAAAACAATTGATAGATGCTCAAGTCGAGTTTTACTATCTCTATATTCAACCTTAAATTGATACTATCAATTTCTTGAGTGTACCCAAATTTCTTGTTAACTAAGTTTTTCTAGACCCAGTCTCTCTTTCTCAAGTAGAGACTAAGTCAAATAGGCTTGAATCAATATTTGCAACCATTAATTCTATAGTTTAAGCAAGAACTAGGTTACATATTACCCACCTAACCATAAACAAGCCCTAAGTCAAATACCCATTAGGTACTCGCATAAGGGTTGGGTCACAACCCTAGCTAGAAATTTAGCTACTCATAGAGAAAAATAAAAAAATTAAAGAATAAAAGAAGATTAAACTCATATTAAAATAATAAAGAGATAAAAATCCAATGTAAAATAGACAAGCCATCATAAAATTTCCTAAAGCAATAAATAAAAACGGCTCTCAACTTTCAGATGTTCAAACTTAACCTAATTTTATCAACCGAAAAAAATTATTTATACACAACCAAAATTTTTGGACAAGATATCCTTCTTGGAGGTTCTGTGACCGCACAATTCTATGTACAGTCTGCACTTTGATGCAGGTCTTGACAAGAGGTACTTCTGCAGCTACACTTCTTAAATTCTGCAGACCGTACATTTCTGGGTGCGGCCGCACTCATTAGTTCTGTGACGACACAATTATAGTGTGGTTCCCACTTCTTGATGGACCAATACTGGGAACTCTCTCATCTTCAACATCTAGGGCCGCACAAGTATTGTGCGGCCCGTACTTTGCAAAGCTTTTCTAATAGAGGTCCTTCTTGATATGCGGCCGCAGACAAGATTCTACGATCCGCACTTTGGCCTTTCTGCTTGGTTTTAGTCCTTGTCCAAAAATATTCCTTATTGAGTTGAATTTCATCAACTTGCCTCATTTTTCAATACTCATACAAGGTAGCATATTTTATCAGTTTTCGGGAATACCTTTTAAAATTTTTAAGCTAAGAGTAAAGTAAAATGGCGCAAATAGTCGAAATCCTCACTTATGGGATGGGGGGAGGGTAAGTTCTGATACCATATCATAGATTATTTTGATAGAGTTTTTCTGAACTTTTTCAGCATTACATATTTGATCCCATCATCTTCCAATTCGTTCTCCTTAATAGCGTACGTGCAAGATGCCACATGTTCATTTGGGTAAGTTGTTCTGTCGTACTTGGAAATTTCGAGCATGCAAAACTTCTTTGTGATCGGCTTTGGAGCTGCACCTGGAGGGAAAGGTTTTAGAACAGACTTTTTGGAATCTAGGCTTTTCAATATCGGTGGTGCTCGTGGGATTTGATCGACCCTGGAGTTGTATGTCTCCACCTTTTCTGTGTTGGCCTAAATTTTCTTTTCTCTCGTTTCCACCCATTTTGTCAATTCCTCGAGCATCTTTATTATCTCCAGGTTGGCTCCGTGGCTAAATAATTTTTGCAAGTGTTTCCTCGGGATGGCTCGAGCTCAACTCTGCTGGGGGTGTGCCTTTGGTTTTGTAAATTGGGCTATCGCTGCCTGTTGAAAAATGTAGCATTTTGAAGATAACCCGCAAGTTAATCCCATCTCCTTTACCGTCGAGTGTATTTTAGGCTACTGATCAGACTCCCGTATGGACACTATTCTCAAGATCCGTAGGCAAATTTACGTTAAAGGCCACATGTGATTTGGTGTCGATCGGGTCCGCGGTCGGAATTTCGTTGGGATTGGCGGGGGGAACCTCGTTACCAGGCACCATGTTTATGTTCTCGCCATGGTAGCCAAACTCAGCATCCATGATTAGAGGGGCATATTGAGATTTCGACATTTTAAATTCTGAATTAAAATTAAAAACACTTCAAAGAACAAGTGTAAAATAGGGTGTGTTATAGAAATTTGTGTCAAATCACCACTACTATTCTAAGCCCCACACTGGGCGCTAAACTATTTACCCTAAAAATCGGATAGCAATTAAATTTGTAAGTGATTTTAAGGATATGCGGATTAATTTGATACAAGGCGATAAATTGAGCTAGATTGAATAAATAAAGATATAGTAAATTCAAACCACGCGAGGAGGATGGTTCCAGCCTCACTGTAACGTTTACCCTTGATCCGGGCTCACAACGGCCAATACTGATGAACAAGAAAAAGAGCTTTTGAAAATAGTAAAACTAGTAGTATATTGCTTTTGAATAAGTGTTAGGGAGTCTTACTCTAGGTGCAACTCTAGAAAAGGTAAAAAGTCTTATGTTTAACTGATTGTCGATTCTTCATCGATACGTGCCGAGATTCACACTGTGATATCCACCCGGTCACGAATATTATGTCCTTTTGTTGGCTGTGCTTGATTACCCGACAATATTCTCCAAAGTTTTTCAGGGTTAAGACCGATCCCGGATCATGGCCTCGATATCTCGAGAGTGGGTGTCATGCCCCAAACTGACTCAATGAGAGTCTTGCAATGATTCTTATCTCTTGTCATCATGTCTCGAGCTTGATTTATCTTATTGGAGACCGGGATATACCATTAGCCCGATTTTACCCGTATACAAATTCTCTTTTGTCAATTCATCAATAATTTAAAAACGTACGGACATTAAGCCTTGCTCTATATGTTCGATTATTAAGTCATAATCTCAATAAGACAAGTTCTGTAATATAGGGCTACTGAATGAACCAAGCCAAAACCTAAATATATTCCGATAATAGAAGCAAAACAAAATAAATAGATTTCAACAAAAATATCCTAATGCCCAGCCATTAAAGGGCCTAGGATTGATAGAACAAGTATTACGTATATTCAAATACATAATTTACATGGATATATCGCCTTATTTAACAAGTGGATGTTGACTGCATTCTAATTTCTCATAAGACCATCCAACCGATGAAAGCTGTATAATAAAGTCATTTTTCTTTGTTCTATAATGGAAAAATCAATATATTTGTGTCATTTCACTTATAAAATCATTTTCTTTATTTTATTTTGTAACTAAAAAATCACTTTGTTTTTTATTTCACCTACAAAGTCACTCTACCAACTCGGTGATATTTCTAATGGCTTTAGTTGATATAGCTATTATTTTTGGAGTTTTATTTAATGTCCACCGTTCTGTGTAAATAATACTTTCCCTATAGCTAGGTTAAGATTACTTGTCGCTAGCTTTTGGCAGGGCAGGCTTGACGCTAAAGCAAGTAAAGCATTGGCTTGAGCCCTTCAAATTCTAGTGGCAAAATTTCTTAAAATTAGTTTTATGGTTTAAAGATATTAAAATAATATTAAATTTTTTTAGAGGAAAAAACGTAAAAGGAACTGTAAACTTTATAATTCATGCTGGCCATAAAAAAAATCAAACAAAAGGAAAGTATAGTGAACATTTACTTTTATGAAATGCGTATAAAAAATTGATTTATTGACAATACAAATTTCCTTTTAATCTTGTCTTCCTAATTCATATTTATACTTGTGCTCTTTCTTTTCTTTTTCGTAAGCATTTATAAATTATGTCAAACAAAGAAGTGCATTTAGTAATTCGAATTACATATTAGTTCTGTCCTAATTTATATTAGGTTGTCCTTTTAAAATTATTGTCTAGAAAATATGAGTCATATTATTAACAGGTCAAAAAAATTAAATTTTTGTTATAATTACAATCTCAAAAAGGTGCTCGCAATAAAGTATTAGCAAGAGTGCTACTTACAATCTTGTATAAACTGCATGAACACATAAATTATTCATGCACCAGTTTTTTTAGTGTAATTCAACATATTATATTAGGTTATTTATAATTTATTTTAGATATTTACCAATAAATACTGCTTAATAAAATGGACTATAATTATTATTTTGTTAAGAATAGAACTCTAATTATGGTGAATGTCTATCTTATAGAAGAGTTTTACTTTGAGGCTAAGTCATTTATCTTCCTATAAATAGAGGGGTCTTACCCCATTGTAAATTATCCCAAAAATATCGATAAGAATTCTCCTCTCCCTATTTTCTCTGCAATATTGTTCTTGTTCTTGTATTATTTTATAACACGTTATCAGCACGAGACTCTACCGCTCTTTGAAAAGAAGGCAACGAAACTAGAAGAAGAAGGGATTTTGAAAAAAGAAAAAAAAATTCAAAGAAAGAAAAGAAGGAACAAAAGAAAAGGAATAAAGAAAGAAACGGAAAACAAAATAACAGAAAGAGAAAGAAAAAAAAGGAGGAAGAAATCAAAACGTTGAAAAACGGAAGAAAACAAAACATTGAAACACAAAAGAGAAAAAGCAACGAAGACAGAAGCAAAGAAAGAGAGAAAAGGAAGAAAACAGAAAGAGAAAAGAACGCGAAAGAAAGAATGGAAATAGGAGTTCGGGATTTCGTTCGCGATTTTGTGTCTTGGGTTCTAAAAAGCAGAACACTGTGGAACTGGAGAATGATATTATGGACGGATTCTTCTTGCTTGGAGGCTTCTCGCGATCGCGGTCACGCTTCAAGAGATAAGTATCGATTTTATGTTTGATTAAAATCTGTGATTGTGTGTTGTCTATATTACATGCAAGTGATCATGGCTATTTGCTTCCGTTGTTCATACTTGTTTTCCATCAATTAGGGTCAGAACTTGCTTGAGTCTAACTAGATAATATGATATATACTTGTATATATGTAGGATTAAATACAGGAATATACTGTCGTGATTAATGCACGTGTAGCGCAAAATTTATCCCAATAGAATTTGGAACTGTACGAACTTGACTCCGAGAATCTCGAAGCACTGTATTCTCCTAACAATGTATTTCCAAGTGAGTCAAAACATTATAGATCAATGCCTTGAGATTAATTATATATAATGACTACATCACGTGAGAATGTGGAGGCCGTGAGCGAATTTCATGCCAATTGATTGCTTTGGTGCCAAACTGATCCACATCAGATTAATTATATATATTGAAAACCTTCACCGGTTGTAGAGCTTCCCTTTCCGTGGATTAGGACCATGATTGGTGCATATTGTAGTCGCGTAATTCTGAGTTATTCAACTATGTCTATGAGTTTGGTTTTGCCGATAACTTTGATGCGTAAATCTAGATATTGTTTAGATCTATTTGAAAATAATTGTATGCATCGAATGATCGAATACTGCTGTTTCCTTTTGGTACCTTGTAAAAGATAACTAGACATGGTATAAAAGCATTCGTTTTAATTGTTTAATTACAAAGTCCTATTGGTAAGTTGGCCATGTAAAGTAATAAAAAAAAAAGGGAACCTGGTCGCTGTAATAAGGCAACGTAAGTTGTCGAGTAAGTTCTAACTTGTGGATCTAAGCAATATTGTTTGTTAATTAAAAGGAACACGTAGGGTTGAAGGAAGGTTCTTGGCGATGCAGTAGCTATGAAAGTCATGTCTTTTCATGTGGCTATTCTTACAAAATCCTGAAATTTTTCTGTACAAAACTGCAAAGGCTTATAGCTCAATATAAGTTGCATAAGGTCTAATTAGAAGTCCTTTTGCAGACTACTTTTTGTGCTTAACTTCACGTGGTTATTATCCATCGATTCTCTGCTTAAGCCAAACAGACTATTAAATTGACGCATGTGGATTTTAAGCATAAGTAGCTGAGCAAGAGTAACAGCTTGTACGGCTGAAGCTAGCTGCAATAGCAACTACAGTAATAGCGTACTTGGATTGACAAACCAGAGGTGTTTCATGCCTCTACCGTTGTGTGCTGCATTTGGTAGAAAACAAAGGGAACCAAAATTTGGTAGTTTTTCTTATTAGAACCTGATGCACCCTCTTGAAAATTTGGCGAGCCAAAAACAGTCTATTTCTCAGGTATCCCTAAGTTTCGTTAGTGCTTCAAATCGCATAAATTACGGATTGATACAAACAGCACGAGACACTAACCAATGGAGTAGAAGCTTTGGGATTGAGCATAAAGATTGTCAATTGTTCCATGAATTTCCTTCATGATTAAATTATGGATTTAAGGTAAGTAATTTACTTTTCTTTTTCAGTTTCTTGAAATTCTACGATTTGATTTCATATACAAACAAAGACAACAAAGTTTGATTATAACTCTAATGGAGTTTGTAAGAAATTATAACCACGTGAAGTGGTAAAATTTCTATGCCTTGCCATGATTAAATTCATGTATGATTGTGGGCAAAGAATTAAAAATTCGTCCAATTGAATTTGCTCCATTCTCATTCCCTTTAGAGAATGTGATTGCAGTATGTGATAAGTCTGAAAGAAGACAAAATTATTACCGTGAAGGTATCAATGGATGTGGACGTGGCAATAGACGAAATTATAATCGTCATCATTGTGATAATGAAGATAATAAGGATTCTCAAAATAATCCTTCACTTTATGAAAGTAATATTTGACATGAGATTTTATATAGCACATACAGATGATTATGATCCATTCATGGTGTGAATGTGACAACATATGATTTATGAATACATATTCATTCTTGGAAGAATATGAACGTGCTAGTGGTAGTGAATATAACACATCACCTCTAGAAGGAGGTTTGAGATGATATATGAAAATAATGTCATTATTATGGCATGAATGATCATTGGTCACGTACCTATTGTACGCCAAAATATTTTGGAAATATGATTATTAAAGGACAACGATAATACAAGAAACATATCTTGCATATAATTTTGACCATGACCATAATGGTATAACTTTCTCTTTAAAGGAGATATTCACCACATGGATGTTTATGAATTTGTGGTAGTACAAAATTAATTGAGAGCTCTAGAAGAGCCAATTATTACTATGTTGGAGAAACACAATTGATTACCAATAAGGTATTGTGTTGTAGTAAGCCCCAAAGAAACTTATTCAGTTTCCAAAGTATATGTGAAAGTGGTTGATTATATTGAGACTATAAATAAAGGAAAGATTTGACATCTTCTATTACTACAACTTGTAGCGGGATAATTTGTATATGAAAAGCTACCCGCTTCATTCTCCAGTTTGTACTACACAAACAAAAGAATGCCACAATAAAGTGGATATTTATTGGTATAAAAACCCATATCATAATAAAGTTGAAGTTTATTGATAATTGCACATGTCATGGTGTAAATTTGAAGTTTATCAATATTGATAATTTATTCAGTTGGCATTCGGGTTAGCCATATCAATTTAAGTATGATGTGCAATAATAGAGAATTCACATGGGTAAATATTAAAGAACTAGAAAGTTCTTTACGAATTCTCTTGTATTACTTGTTCTCATTAATTAATTGACCAACTAAAGAGTTCGGGTTGAATCCCATAAATTCTGGAAATATCAAAGGTGAATATGGGCTCATTCACCTGCCATGTATACCACATATGATGCATCTATGATATGGTTACATGTGCGATTATTATTAACCTGCAACCTGGCCGGTGCTTGCGAGGTAAATTGCTCAGTAATCTAATTTCGAGCATAATTTCCAGATTTTCTATTCAAGATAGTTCATCTTGATAAGTTGGTTTACATCATAGTTGGTTTAGCAAAATAATTTATTGAGTGCCTCCATTTAATAGCTAAATTATTGCTTATGAGAACAAAGTTATCTATATCAATTTGATATACGCTATACACGAGAGTATATTATATTCTCCCCTCACAAGTGGTTCAGGGTCAGGAACCAAATAATTTCATCTTATTATTATTAATGTGCTGTGTATATTAACATGATAATGCACAAAGATGATTTCCCAGAGTTGAGGAAACAAGTTAGTTTTCCTAACATGAGGGGGAGACATGATAAACACTTGAGAAAATGTTACATGGGATGAATTATCATTTGTATATATAGATCCTCAAATATCATAATATGAACCTGAAGTTCATAAAAGGATAATTCAATTACAACATATTGCAAAGCATGCCATACGCATTTGCTGACCCAAAGAAAGTAAATATATTCTCACTGCAAATGCTCATATTAAGTCCTAGAAGGATAAAGTCTTTGATACGTTTAAAGCATATAGACAAATCGGTTTCAAAAGAACTTCTTAATAAGAAGATGAGCAAATGATCAAAGTGATCATAATAAGGAGGCAAGTGATCTAGAAGATCACATGACATAACACTTCATAAAATCTCATGAGAGATTCAGGTACCTGAATGTATGAATGAAGAGATCTCCATGTTATGTCTTTATGAAAATTTACTGGAACTGATATAAAATGTTCGTCGACGACATCTATGAAGCGCTAAATATCGATGAGGATCTTATGTTTGTCGAATACAAACAAAAATATTGGCCAAATGGAAGAGATACAATTCAAGTAGAATTGATTCCATATGAAAGACATGTAATTTTGGACATGTAGTTCGAATACTTGAAAGTATAAGGTCAATGGTATGTGTAATCAGTTTTCGATATCTTATTTATTTAGCATGACATGAAAACTTGATATGCATCTAAAGTCTATTATATGACTTATATGACTTAACTTATATGACAACCCATGAAGGATTTAAGTTGTTTGAAGAATCTCAATTCATGATCTTGAGGTACCACTTCCTTAATGCAATTTATGCACAAATATATCTTGCTATAACTATGATAATGTGATGGTGAGGATATCTCTATGGAAATATTGAAGAGCCATTCCACGATATTTGTGAAGACATTATATATCTATCACGAGTTATGATTTCAAGGTGCAAATATTCATTATAGTTAATATGGCTGATTTATTTATCAAATCTCTTACCCCATTGTAAATTGTCAGTGCTCAATACTTAAGCTATTATGTTAGATACGTTCATTTCTTTTTCTTATTTTTGATGATAGCCAAATCAAAACGTTCAAGTAGAGTTCCGGACCTCGACACTAATAATCTATCAATTTTTTCTTTGTGCTCTTCTTCCTAATTATTTTTTTTTTCGTGTATGTGTTAAATGACTAATTTGTTGTTTAGAAAGCAATTTTTTTTGTTAGTGCAGAAATTTTATAAAATAAATTTAAGGGTCTCTCAATATAATTTTGCCTTAAATCACGAGATCAGTTGAGTCGCCTCTGGCTTTTGGAGTACTGACAGTGTAAATCTTTTTTTTTCTTTACAAGTTCAGATGTATATTAGTAAAAGACTCTTTTCTAAGCCAAAACTTTTTTCTCAAAATAAATAGCTACCCATTATTGGGAAACTTACAGAAATGTACTAAATAAATCTTAACCTACCAACCTCTAGCCATTAGTCATAGACTAACCAAAACTAGCTAACAAAAATTGAAAAACTAAATAATAGGGTTCTTTCTATCAAAGAATCACATGCAAAAATTACCTTTCATATTTTTAAGCGTGATTAGCAACATTAGATACAAGATGGAAAGGAAATTTTATAGACGGGGTAGCAAATAAGGGGATGAAAGACAAAAATCTATACAATATTCTAAAAATCTAAACAAAAAGAAATATTTACAATGGGTATAGATGAAATTTATTGAAAATATACAGATAAGTCAATGTACGAAATTTGAGAAAGATTGGAGATGATTTGGACTGTTTGTATATCAAAATTCGTAATTAAATCGAGTTCGAAAAACTCCTCTGTGACACATGTGTCAGACATGTATCTCACACACAAGTATACATTATACATGTGATACACAATTGATATATGTGTATTACACAAATGATACACAGTGTGATACTCATATCATTTTATTCATGTTCAGCTTTTGCTTTGAATTTTCAATTCAAACCACCTGAAAACTTTACCAAATCATCCCAAAACTGATATTCAAGCTCCTTAAGTTGTGCCCAATCTATTCTAATAACACCCACTCAAAATAAAGCAAAATTTTGATAATTTTTGCTACAAATAACTAATTGGTTAATTTGGCTAATTTAATAATATTTTATTAATTAATTAATTTTTATAATAAACTAACATAACTTATAATTTTTTGTTACCAACGTGCTCCAATGGACCGATCTGCTAACCTTTATTTTTACATAACAGAAGCGTCATTTTGGTAAAATTAAATAATAATAATAATAACTTCTTCTCCTTTAGACGACTTAAAGGCTTTTTCTCAGTTTATTCCAAATTTTAACTTTTGACAATGGAATCTGATAGTGGATCGAGAAGAAAAAAATCAAGGAATCTCAAACAAACTCCAATCTCACATATTGTTTTTCGATACAAACAACAAATAGTCAAAAGACAAAAATAAACCCTAAATGAGAATGTATCTTTTGTTACGTAATAAATTTTAAAGGTTAACTCGGATCATTGGAGCGGTTCAATAAAATGGTTATTATGGGTGGCTTTTTATTTTTATAACTTTGGCTTAAAAAAATTTATCACATCAGCTAAAGCCACCGAAAATTTCACCTGAATGTGAAAAGTAATAATTTATTGGTGAAATGATAAAAACAGAGTAATTTTCTATTACGAAATAAAGAAAAAAAAACTTTATAGGTGCAATGGAAAAAACAAAGCCACTTTTCATTACTAAACAAAGAAATATGATTTTTTAGGTGAAATGGCAAAAATAGAGCGACTCTTTAGTTACAAAACAAAGAAAAGGGAATTGTAGTTGAAATGGCGCGCGCAAAAAAAGTGACTTTTTAGTACACAAAACAAAGAAAACTAACTTTTTCTTGTAATTTTAATAATAAATCAAAATATTTTAACATTTTACGGTAAATTAATAAGGTTTATTCAAATTATTTTAGGACCATTGTTGTGTAGGGTAGATTCAATATAGTCTAATATCTGGCGCCACGAAAAACATGTCTAATGCTAGTTCCTGTGACATGGACGCTGAGATTTACAATCTTATTTTGGTAGCAATTTGAAGTTGTGAAGACCAGTTCCAACCTCCAAGTTTGTCCAACTTGTTGGGTTAATTGGACTCAAAATGCGTAAAATCCAAGTTGCTAGTAAAAAATCCTGAATTCCCGTCGGAAATTGGCTCGTGGGCAAAAGAATTTCGTAAAGGAAGTCCGTTGAAACGTTTTCGATGAGCCAATTAGTGCTGCGACATTCATGTCACTGCAACAAGTGGAAGAATGATTGATTTTTTGAATTGTTTGTAGAATCAGTCTAGGAAACATTCTCCAAACTCCAAACCCTTTAAGTTTGTTGAATTGAATACCCCAACAATGTGCATGTTGTAGACTTCAGAACACTTTGAATTGTGTAGGTACCTCATGAGAAAGAGGCATAGTTATTATATCATGCAATACCGAAGATACATATAACACAAGTTATGAATCTAACTCAGAGGATTCACGTTTAATTGAAACCACCCATACCCACCGCCCAAATCCGTATTAGATCCGGCTCTACATTATTATACATCATAAAATTGTATAGTAAAATGCATCATCCACGTCAAGATTACTGAGATCTTATAGGTCCATACTAGTGTTCTGAGGAACATCACGTTCCGGCCGGCCAGTCAACTTTCAAAACTAATGGATTTGCCATCCTCATCGTAAACCGTACTAGTTATAACCTGAACGGTTCAAATCGGTACCCAAAGAGGAATTGAAAATTTCCAAACATTGTAGGTCTAAAGAACAACTCCGTTCATGAATGTGGAAAAAACTGCAATAGGATATAAACCTTAGACCTGGTGAACTCAAAAATATGTCGCAAAAATCTAGTCTTTTATCTTCTGATGTCGTGTGCAAACACATTTTCTCACTTTTCTCACTTTTAACGAAACGGAACTGAGATAACTGTAAGTAGCTGAAGCGAAACAAGAATAAGGAGGACTAATATGCATTTCCACAGTACTGTCTCGGGTAGATTTACATATCCCAGTAACTACTATAGCTAATTCACGCTAGTGCACCAATATCGTGTAATCAAATTTCCTTAAATCATTGTCCTACATATTGTACATTACACCAGCTCAGATGTTTAACTCATAAAGGAGCACAATCCTGCTTCAAAAGAATGAACTCCCTGCTAAATGTAATGAAATCATACAACAAACAGAAGACTGTCATCAATAGTACCATTGGCAGTGATTCTCAGACCACAATGCCTCCCAATTTGTAATGTACAGCAGAGAGTAGTACTTCATCACCTTTGAGCATTGCATTCAGTTCTACTAACAGGGCATTATCAACCACAACTCTACAGATAACCAAGTCAGCAACATGTACACAAATTTGCTTACCACATTCTTCAATAATCAGTTTTTGAGCCTGTTTCCTCCATAATACAAAATCCCAGAATCTCACAGAATATTCAGGAGAATGGAATTTTGAGTGTTTGGACAAGTTGCAGCTGTCTTCTTGCTACTTCAATTGAGCACAATCACTCTCTAGTATAATATCACCATTATTAGCTGCTAAAGTCGACTCCTTGTTGGTTAATGCATGAAGCCTTGACTGGGCAGCAATCAACTTTTCCCTGAGCAACATATTGTATTCGTAGAGGTTTTGGAGATCTTTCTGGAGATTGGTCATACTTATATGATCAGCAGCCTGTGATTCTACGGAACAAAGGCAGCATCATTACCTTACACAAACACTACAAATCTAAAATCTCGCTGATACTTGTCAGACCCCAGCACTCTCTCAAAAGAAGAAGGGATAACACTTAAAGAGAGATGTACAAGAGACAATAAAAGTACGGATGTCTTATTTTTTTAATAAGGAAAAAGTGTGGATGTCTTGTAGTCTTCACTAGTTCATATAGTGGAGTAGACAATATACTCGTCTCCACAATTAGCACTAAAATAGGAAATTGTCTCCTGTTGCATTTACTACAGCGCTTTTGGCATTTGTAAAAGGAAAAAGCCTACCCACATCAGCAGAGTTAGTTGCTCAAATAGAAAATTATAAAACCAGAAAAGTGGTACCACAACATGACATCTTCGCTTTGACATCAAATTCCCAGATAGTAACTACTATCAAGCTCCTAGGTTCTCTATTTTACTGATCACCTACCAGTCCAGTCACAATCAGCAATAGCTAAAAGCTTGGATATAGTTTATACTGCAGTTATATCTGCTAGAGCCTAGAGGTGCTTAGATCTATGAAGGCTTCACTAGAGAAGGAGAAGAAACATGGCATATCCTTGCAGCAATTTTATACATGCAACCACACTTTGAAACCAAACTCAAGTGAAACAGAGATAGAAAACAGATACCCGAGGAAATAATTGTTCAAATATTTAACAGCCAGGAAGTTACGAGTCACGATACATTGTTGAGGTTTATAATCTTCAAATACATTATCAAAATCAAAGAGAACAGATCATCGACAGTGGACTCTCATAACCTTGACCCTTAATATCTTATACTTGTCACATGACATTAACCCAGAAAGGTTGACCAAATCTATAGTGCTCTTGATAATAGCATGTGCAATTTGAATAAAGCTTAAATAGGTTGAAGCATGATATGTATGAGCAGCTTAAAATCCGACATCATGAAATCCGAACAGCTGACATGTTAGGCGCCATGACGAAAGAGAACATATTCAACACTATCTCATGATTCCAAACTCACCTAATGGAGGCGGAGGTGGAACAGTTAAGTTGCCAGCTGCAGAAAAAGCTGGAGACTGGATAACAATATCTAAATCTTCAGGTTTACAATCTTTCATGCTTGGAGGTACTGCATTTTCTTGAAACTGAAGTATCGAGAATAAAAGGTAAGTCTAACAGCTTCCTACAGATAAAGGAAAAGTGAAATTGCCAGTTCTTTGGGAAGAAGCAGAAAACCAAGTTGAATTAACACTTCGTGTGCAAAAGGGAAGAAGAAAAACAAACTAAATTGAGCATAAGAACAGAAAATGAAGAAAGAACTGAGTACTATCAATTAGAGGAAGAACTAAAAGCAAAAGCAGGAAAAGATCTTAGCATATATGTATGTGCCTTATAAAAAAAATATAAAACCATGATACAACATTTGAGAAATGAAGCAGCTAAATGTTAAATCGGTAATGTCATAAAAATGTAACACCATTAAAAGGTCTCTTGTCCATATTCTACTTGTGTCGGCTTCTACAAGTCCAAGACCACTTTCTGAAGAGGGAAAGAAATGCCATCCCAAAGTTGCAAAATTAGACACTCACAGGTATTCGGCAATCAAATCAAAATATTTCTTGAAAGTTCTATAAAGTAAAGCAATTCATTTTAGTACCTCATATAACAGCAAAAATCACAAAATCAAAAGAAGTAGCTGTTAGCTTGTAACACCCCTGGTATGGTTAAAATAGAACTTAAACATTTAATGTACACCATTGAGATATTTCTTTTGCTAAGTTGGCTTAAGCCCAAATCATGGTGTAACGAGGGAATGATAGCACCAATAGATGAAAAGGTACGTGGGATTGGGTCGAGACAGTAGCCAAAATACAAATGTCATTTAGAAAACCTCAAGAAAAAAAAATATCAGAGAGAAGTAGCAACTGACTCTTTCTTGCATCAGACGCGTACTCTTTCGGCGATCTGCTGCAGATTCAGGCAAAAAACGTGTGGCACCTCGAGTATCAATCTGCTCTGAAATGGCTCTCTGGCAAAGAAAAATAGGACTTCAAAAGTTTATGATCTCCGATGACAATTGTAAAGAAGCAGTAGATATAATCATACTGATATAAAGAAGTTGTGGCAGCAAAGCTGCACCTTTTCACTAGGTAAGCGAACTTTTCGGCTGAAACTGATGGTATCTAATCTGCTAGACCCTCTTCCTCTAACTGAAGAGTTCTTTCTGTTGAGTGATTCCATTTTGACACCTGTGCAACAACCATCATTTCTCATGCCATACACCTCTTCCAATTGGTTAGGAGCGTATGTGTACATCACATATTTCCTCAGCTATCAGAAAAGGAAGTGGAAAATTCAAAGCAAAGGATAAGGACATTAGAGAGAGCAGCTGAATTGGCAAAATAAAAAAAGATTGTCTTCAGCTAGAAATCAAGTGAATTCTTTTGCTTATATTAAAACTCACTTTATCCCAGCGGTCTTGAGCTTTTCGGCGACTTCTAACCTTCCGTATTACACAATCCTCATTGCGTAATTTCTTGATCCTATATTCGCACTGTAAAATAGGAGTATTGACATAAATAGGAAAGTATGGACATAGGGATCAATCACACCCTCCAAACATTTATAAGTTAATTTTCCTTAAGAAGTAAAACACTCTAAAGTTACTTTATGAATTTTACAGCTTCCAAGTACCTTCAGGGTTCCTTCTTCCATCACTAAGTTCAGGCCGGCAGATCAATCTTAATTTCAACCCACATTCCATTCTAGAAGTAAATAACTTCTATTCAAATTAGAAAGAAATGTCTTAATCTTGAACGTTTCGATTGTTAGGAGTTGAAGTGATACAACGAAATCGGTGTCAGACAAAACACTTTGCATAACCTTTGTTTTTCCTTTTCTAATTTGAAGCATGAGATTCATATCCAAGATTTAATCAGAAGACATAACTATCTCTAAGAGCTCCATGCAATATCATTAGCACCTAAAATTCAAGAATAAATCAAATTTTCACAGCAAAATCGCTAACAAAGTGCATTTTAAATTTTTGTTAGATAACACATTGTTCTCAACTGCACTTGGGTTACACCGATACTTCATTTGCCATGACTATTGTGTCGAAAGGATGAGACATGAGTATGGGTACTTTGTGCATATTATTCACAATACATTGAAAGTTGACAAAAGATGCATGTTACACGTATGCTTGTACTGGATGCATACACATAAACAAGTCCATGCAATATCTTACAATGAAGTCCAAAATATACAGGATTACTAACAAAAAGAATGAAAGAAAAATTCACCTGCACCAAAATGTGGAAGAAGAGGCCAATACTGATGCAATAAAGGCCACCAAGATCCGCAAGGAAGCTTACTGCACTCTTGGGAGAGGAATATATTATCAAAACATCACTACAAAAAAGGCTTCCAAATAAAATGAACCATTTAAAGCACTTAATAAACACACTAGATTTCTGAAGCAAACCTAAAAGTCAGTCTTCTTTTCTTATCATATCCGTATGAAGCGGTATTATATCCTAAACAACAGTTAATATATGAAAGGGCGCATTAAAATAGCAAGTTCAATATTCTTTTTAGTAAGTTTAGCCTGAAAATCAGCAGTGTGATAAGTCTCATCTGATAACGCTATCTTTTTTTCTCCCTTGATTTTCAGAGATAAGGTAAATGTTCCATCTGATTAACCCATCTTTTCTCCACCTTCAATATTTTGAGGCCACACTAAAAGCTTAAATTCCTCTAGCTTAAAGCACTAAACCTATATAAAATAGAGAAATTGAATTCCATAGAGATCTTTGTATTTGGTAGAAGTTTTAATATGAGTACCAAGCCTTGATGTTTGCTTCGAAGCAGTACTCGTTGAAAACATAATAAGTTCTGAGCCACTTGTCCTTAGAGTCAGATGGACAAATTGAAAAAAACATTCTTTTAAAGGCCCTATGCTGCTATGCAGCAATGGCGTATGCAAGATTGGTATTGAATACATTTAACAGGTTGTGCAATGTTAATTATGCACTCTGTATTAGCCAGAGAAGAAAGCTTCTCATGAATTACATTGAAAACATGCTAGCGGACAACTTTGGCATTGAAAAACTGGCTTAGGATCTTAAGCAGTAAGCTAAACTTTCAGTTCTGCAGAAAAGATTCTTGACCATAAGCCCATAACCCTTTGGCATGGCCTCCTAATCGATGCTTCATATTTAATATCAGTAGAAGAAAGGAAAGAACTTCATTTCTGACTAAGGGAAAAAACGAAAGCATGTATACCACAGTAAATATCTCTGTGGGTGCTGCAGAACACCAAATACATACTTTCACCATAAGATGTACATATAGAAGATAATTAGATGTTAACAACCACCCGATCCAGAACTCCCGTCCTTTTGTTTTCTCCCAAATGATGAGAACACGAGGAGGATAAAGAGAAGACAAAGAGGGGGATGAGGAAATTCAGGAAAACACAGCTCATCATTATGTAAAGCACAAAACTGCTGAAGACTCTCTCCTATATCAGTTTTTGAGACAACTAACAAACTTTAAAAATAATTCTAAGAAGATGATCAATCAGCAGGCAAAAATAAGAAGAGTTACAAGAGAAGAGCTATCAGATTCATTGTAAATGAATTTTGAGACGTGTACTAGTTCTCCTCAGAATCACAATACATCATTAACGTAGTTCATACTTCATGGTCACAGTCATAATTTGTTACTGAATTTTTATTTGTCAAAAGATGAAACAAAAGCACATCTCACAAAAGTATGACCCGAAAGATATTAGCAGACTTCAGAGCTAAAGGATGTCTATAAAGTACATGCATTATTGTAGTTCTTAAGTATATGACAATGAAAATTCAAAATCACAAGGTTTAAACACTAGCCAGACAAGACATTGAAAGCAAAGAATACACAAATGTGCCGAGAGATTGAAGATGTTACTCACCAGGCCCCAAAACATTTTGATTCTTGATCTCAACTATATACGAAGATAGGAAGTTGACATATAATGTTGTGTTGATTAGTCCATCATTAGGCCTTTGAACTGAGGCTTGGAGTTGACTTATCTCATTAAAAGATGAACCTGGCAGAAACTCATGAAGTAGTGGTTGGATAAGCCTCAGGTCATGCAAATTATGGTACATTCTAGGGAAAAAATTGAACTTCAATATATTTGGTGTCAGCCCTCTAAATGTAACCGGTTTGTTATCAAAATTGCTTCCGTTCCTCAGTGTTCCACTGACCAAGCTCAGATGCTTCTTATTTTTAGGATCTTTTGCTGTTAGGTTGAACTGAAAACCAATAGCTGTTGCAGGACTATTAGGGAGATCAACAAATTGCCATGAAATATAGGCACTATCTCGACTCAGTGGACAGTTGCTGCACTTAAGCACGATAGTTGGTCCTTTAGTTGTGTTTATACAGGAATAGTTGGCAAATGTTGACAGAGGAGCAAATCGATAGTCAACGAAGCCTGGATTCCCAGTTACCACGGTTCCGAGACCACGTAAGTGTAAGCAACTCATACTTGAGATGGTAGTGATGTTAAACTCTAAATCGTTTATAAAAGCAGCTAAATCAGGTGCATTTGTTGCTCTCACATTGTGCATCTCAATAGCTCTCTTTGATATGATTTGGTAGAGCAAACTGTGGAAGCATATAAAAGGGTCTATTATGATGGAATAAAAGGTAAAGAAGAAAAAGCACTGGGGAAGAATATTATTCAGAAATAGAAAAAACAGGATGGATTTTATTTTTATTTTTAGATAAAAAGGGGCCAAATACTTGATGGGAATAGTGAGACACTGGAAATTAAAGAGAAAAAACAATCATGTACTCACGCAGCAAACAGACCAATAAAAAGTATCCAACTAGCTATTGAAAAAGTTCCACCAAGCTCTGTTTTGCGCTTCATGACGACCTGCTGATCATCCTACATGAAAATGGTGCACATAATTTTTTTAAAAAATCCAAAGATTGTCAAGATGTGTATTCAAGTATTTCCAAACAAATATATACTATTCAAGCATCACAGAAACACAGAAAACTGCTAAAACCAAACAAGTCAACCGGTGGTATAACGTAATGACCACATCAAACAAGTAATCTCAGAGAGAAGTGATTTATCATACGAGATAATAAGCAAAATAAAGGCCATTCTTCCATCAAGTGACGAAGACGAATGAGCTATGAAGCGCATGTTAAATTTTGAGCTGCCTATTGGTACTAACATGTGATATGGTAAGCAGACCAAATTTTCCTATAATTGCTCATACCTCTAAATCTAGGATTTGAGTACCCTACAAGTGGATACATTCAGGAAAAAATTGATACTTTTGCTGTCAGAATGAGATTTTATAAGATATCACGGGGTTATTTTAATAATTAATGAAATACAAAAATTTTGAACAAAGAAGATTTCCAAGAGACTCTTCTCTTTGTTTGAGGGTGTTTGGATTGGCTTTTAAAAAGTAACTTATAAGCTAAAAGCCAAAAGTGATAAGTTGGTAATACTCAACTTTTAGCTTTTGGCTTATTTTTGCACTTTCCATGCCTAAAAGTAAGTGCTTTCAAGCACTTTTTATCATTGCCAAACACCAAAAACAACTAGAAAAGTGCTTAAAAGCCAATAAACACTTAAAATAAACCAATCCAAACACCCTATTTGTTTTTCCTTCCTTTTTACTTTTGAAATCAGTAAAGTAAATTTTATATCAGTCAGTACCAAGATATGAGCTCCTTTTGTGAGAATCAATGACACTAAAGACTGGGACAGAAAACTCTTCTTATTTAGCCAGACAAGATTATTGTTTTGATAGGAAAAGTTTGGGAGGCTGGAGAACAAAATGTCCTTGTATATACATAAATGAGGGAGGAATCTAAATCAGTTCACTTGAACCATGAAATGGTTCTTCCACTATTGACTATTCTAAGCGTCAAATTTAACATGTATAACCCCGCAGAGAAAAGGAAATGATGGTCCCTTTACCTTATCTGTTACTGAAAAGATGGTAGCTTAGTTTTTGTGAAATGCCGTCTGCTGTAGTAATGGTGTGG
Source organism: Nicotiana benthamiana (assembly GCA_034376525.1). Lineage (NCBI taxonomy): Eukaryota > Viridiplantae > Streptophyta > Magnoliopsida > Solanales > Solanaceae > Nicotiana > Nicotiana benthamiana. The sequence continues at coordinate 21,713,748 of CM067324.1, read as the reverse complement.
ATCTAGTATCTTTTGAAGCATAAGTAAAGCATCTAAAATGGTTAATTGACCTTAACCATACCCAAGAACTCCATCGCCATCACTCTATAGAATCAAAAAAATGCCCCTATTTAGTCTGTGAGAAAGCACGGGATAAAAATATATAATTGATATAAACATGATACAATGAGCCCTATATATATATACACATAACCTATCCTACTCCTAATACACATTGGATTAGGGTTCTACTATTTTACATATTCTAACACTCCCCCTCAAGCTGGTGCATATAAATCATATGTACCGAGCTTGTTACATATGTAGTTAATACGAGGACAAGTGAGGGACTTGGTGAAAATGTCTGCTAGCTGATCATTTGACTTTACAAACTTTGTAGCAACATCTCCCGAGAGTATCTTTTCTCTGACAAAGTGACAGTCAATCTCAATGTGCTTAGTTCTCTCATGGAACACTGGATTTGATGCAATATGAAGAGCAGCTTGATTATCACACACAAGTCCCACCTGACTAACATCACCAAATTTCATCTCTTTGAGCAACTGTTTGATCCAAGCTAGCTCACATGTCGCCATTGTCATTGCTCGATATTCTGCTTCTGCACTAGACCAAGCAACCACATTCTGTTTCTTGCTTTTCCCAGATACCAAATTTCCTCCTACTAAGACACAATATCCAGAAGTAGAACGTCTGTCAGAAGACGATCCTGCCCAATCAGCATCGGAGTATCCAACGATCTGCTCATAGCCTCGATCCTCAAACAATAAATCTTTACCTGGAGTTGATTTTATATACCGAAGAATACGAACAACTGCATCCCAATGACTATCACACGGAGAACCCATAAACTGGCTCACAACACTCACAGGAAAGGAAATGTCAGGTCTTGTCACTGTAAGATAATTTAAATTACCAACTAACCGCCTATATCTTGCAGGATCGTTAAGAGGCTCCCCCTGTCTTGGAAGAAGTTTAGAATTTGGATCCATCGGAGTGTCAACAGGTTTACAACCTGTCATTCCTGTCTCCTCAAGAATATCTAAGACATACTTCCGTTGTGAGATCACAATACCTGAGCTAGACTGTGCGACCTCAATAACCAGAAAATACTTTAGTGTGCCCAGATCCTTAGTCTGAAAGTGTTGAAAGAGATGTTGCTTCAATTTAGTAATATCATCCAGGTCATTGCCGGTAATAACAATGTCGTCAACATAAACCACCAGATAAATACAGAGACGTGAATCAGAATGCCGATAGAATACAGAGTGATCAGCTTCACTCCGAGTCATGCCAAAGTCCTGGATAACAGTGCTAAACTTACCAAACCAGGCTCGAGGAGACTGCTTTAGACCATAAAGTGACCGGCGCAAGCGACATACAAGGCCACGAGACTCCCCCTGAGCAACAAACCCAGGTGGTTGCTCCATATAAACTTCATCCTCAAGGTCACCGTGTAAAAATGCATTTTTAATGTCCAGCTGATACAGGGGCCAATGGCGAACAGCAGCCATAGAGAGAAAAAGGCGGACTGATGCTATCTTAGCCACGGGAGAGAAGGTATCACTGTAATAAAGCCCAAATATCTGAGTATCTCTCTTGGCAACAAGACGAGCCTTAAGACGATCAACCTTACCATCTGGACCAACCTTGACTGCATACATTCAACGACAACCAACAGTAGATTTACCTGAAGGAAGAGGGACGAGCTCCCAAGTACCACTCGTATGTAAAGCAGACATCTCGTCAGTCATAGCCTGCCGCCACCCTGGATGAGACAATGCTTCACCTGTAGACTTAGGGATGGAAACAGAGGACAACGAAGATAGAAAAGCATAATAGGGTGATGATAAACGATGATAACTTAAACCAATATAATGGGGATTAGGATTAAGGGTGTTCCGTATACCTTTTCGAAGTGCAATCAGAAGAGATAAGTCCGCAGTAGGAGCAGGGTCAGGCGCAGGACGTGAATCAACCGAGCCGGATGCTGGGCGAGGACGACGATGATATGTCAAGAGTGGAGTGTCTGTTGCAGGGAGTCTAGGAGGAGCTACACTAGACTCTCCAACGGTTGGAATGGGTAAGACTTCTATAGCGGAAGGTGAAGGAGGAGATATAGTAGACTCCCTAAAGGCCGGTATAGGTAAAACCTCAGATATATCAAGATGGCCAGAATGGTCAGAAGAGGTAAAGAAAGGTTTAGACTCAAAAAATGTGACATCGGCTGACATAAGGTACCTACGAAGATCAGGTGAATAACAACGATAGCCCTTCTGAGCACGAGAATAACCAAGGAAGACACACTTGAGAGCACGAGGAGCTAACTTATCTTTCCCAGGAGCTAAGTTATGGACGAAACAAGTGCTCCCAAAAATACGAGGGGGAACAGAGTATAAGGGTGACTGGGGAAACAATACCTCATACGGAATCTGATTCTGGATGGGAGATGAAGGCATCCGATTAACCAAATAACAAGATGTGAAAACTGCATCGCCCCAAAACGCAGCGGAACATGAGATTCAATGAGAAGTGTGCGAGCAGTCTCAATAATGTGCCTATTCTTTCTCTCTGCAACCCCATTTTGCCGAGGGGTATAAGGACAAGAGGTCTGATGAATAATTCCGTGAGAAGTCATAAACTGCTGAAATTGAGAGGATAAATATTCTAAGGCATTATCACTGCGAAGAGTGCGAATAGAAACACCAAACTGATTTTTAATTTCAGCACAAAAATTCTGGAATATAGGAAACAACTCAGAACGATCTTTCATTAAGAAAATCCAAATACATCTTGAATGATCATCAATGAAACTAACAAAATAACGAAATCCCAAGGTTGAACTGACTCTACTAGGACCCCATATATCCAAATGAACTAAAGAAAAAACAGACTCTGCACGACTCTCAATACGAGGAAAGGAGGCGCGGGTATGTTTCCCGAGCTGACATGACTCACACTCTAATGTGGATAAACTAGACAAACTAGGCACCATCTTCTGAAGCTTGGACAAGCTAGGTTGTCCTAAACGACTGTGAAGTAGGTCTGAAGGATCTGCAACTAGACAGGCCTTGGAGGATGTTAGTGAGTTAAGGTAGTAGAGTCCGTCTGATTCAAGTCTTGTTCCAATCGTCTGTCCCGTACTGCGGTCCTGCATAATAAAAGACAGCCATGGACATAAAGAACGGAATCTAGAGTAACAGGGGGTAGAGGATTCGTTTGTCCAACTCCTTTTGCTTTAGTTGAGACCCATTAGCTAAAGTAACGTTGGGAAGAAACTGTGAATACGCAATATTTGACAAAAGGGATTTATTACCAGAGATATGATCAGAAGCAGCTGAGGCCACAACCCATTGTTCAAGAGGACTAGACCGGGAAACACAAGCAAAAGAATTACCAGCAACAGAAGTATCAGTCTGAGCAACAGTGGCTACTTGCGGAGATGTCTGCTTACTTGCTCGATATTTAAGGAACTCATTATACTCCCCTTCAGACACAGAAAATCTCTGGTTACCTGTAGTCTCGGTCTGAGCAACATAAGCATTTTTGGGTGGTCGACCATTTAAAGAATAGCACACCTCACGAGTGTGACCAAGTTTATAACAATAAGAACACTTGGGTCTAGATCTTCCAAAACGACCTCCTCCTCGTCTATTCTCCATAGTATGAGATGCCCGATTGTCCACTGATTGGGATATGAGGATAGATGAATCAAGTGTCTGTGATGAGCTCACTGGGTGACTCGGTGCTGCAGCAAGGAGAAGTAATCGAGAGAATAATTCGTCAACTGTGGGGACAGTCGGACTAGCCAAAATCTGATCGCGTACTGAGTCGAGATCATTAGGAAGCCAAGCAAGAGTAAGAACTAGAAACAGCTTTTGTCGTTGCTCTTGCTGCTTTGCAACGCTAGCAGAAACTGGCATCAACGTCTCAAATTCCTCCATAACAGCCTGTACGTGTCCCAAGTAAGTAGACATATCTAATTCCTGTTTCTTTAAATTTGTCATCCGCGATATCACATCATAGAAACGAGATATGTCATTAGTGTATAAAGTACGAGCCTTTTCCCAAACCAAATAACATGTTTGGAATGGACGAAACAAGGTCATCAACTTGGAATCAATAGATCACCACAAAATACTGCATAATTGAGCATCGATCTTCTCCCAATGTGCTTTGGCTTTTTCATCTCCTTCACTAGATTCCTTGATTAGATAATCTTGAACACCTTGACCTTTACACCAAAACTCGACAGACGAAGCCCAAGCTAGGTAATTTGAACCTCCTATTAAAGGTTCTGAGGTAATCATAACACCGGAACTGCCAGAACCCGGGTTTCTAGACCCGAAAGCATCGAGTCCCAAAGACATCGTTGGATTATCAACTGAAAACTCGCTAAAACTGAAACTGAAAACTGGAAACTCAAAACTATAGCTGCCGGAAAAAACTGGATCACTGTAGCTGCCGGAAAAAGTACTGTAGCTACCGGAAAAAATTCAAAGTTGTCAATTGAAAAATAAAAATATGGATAGGCTCGGAATTCGAGGGCGATCAGACTGTCCTGAAGGAAGTTTTTGAAATTCTGGCTGGAAAAGTACTGTAGCTGTCGGAAAAGTCAGTGTAGTTGCCGGAAAAAACTCAAAGTTGTCGGAATCGAACGAAAATAGGATGTGTAGGGTGGGAATTAGTATCCGACCAAACTGTCCTGAAGGAGTCACCTGAAAATCTGGCCGGAAAGGGGGTCACGTGCCGGCGCGTGGGCTCACGCGCCTAAGGTTCTGGAGGCGCGTGGGGGCTGATTTGGCCGGAGAAATTTCTGGGGTTTTGTCGCCGGACAGAGGCGAGTCTTTTGGTATTGCTGGATTTTGCACAGCACTGACCGAGACTGATTTTACTTGAAAAAGTCGTCGGAAAAGGGTTTCGATGACTGATTTTACTTCACGGAATCGCTGGAATTTATGCACAGCGATAAATCTCTCACGATTGCTCTGATACCATGTGAGAAAGCACGGGAGAAAAATATATAATTGATATAAACATGATACAATGAGCCCTATATATATATACATATAACATATCCTACTCCTAATACACATTGGATTAGGGTTCTACTATTTTACATATTCTAACATATTCCTAATAAACAAAATACTTCTCGTAATCAGTTGAGAAAAATGCTATCTGGTGATGGTGTCAAAGTGGCCTCCAGTCTCTAAGCTCTGTTACTAGCTATCCTCATAATCTAATTAGCGTATTAGAGGCACTTCTTGAGTTGTTTTTATTTTGCACCCCTAATGTATGCACCATCGAAAAATTTGCACCCTAACCTTGTTTTATTTTGCCTTATTCTGTGCACCATTTTTTAATATGTGCACTCCTTTATTTGTTATGATTATCCCCCTAATATTTGCATCTTATTTCAGTTTGTACCCTATCATTCGCAAAGTTATAAAACATTTCGTTTTATGAATAATAAAACTCAAGGGCTCTGTAGCATTGCAGCAATATCCACTTGTCAATATGTTTTCTCTATACAAATTCTCCAACACCTTGTTATAAGGATACATGCATTTCAAAGAATACATAGTGGAAGACTATGCTAAAGAGTTGATCTTTAAAGGATTGCTTAAATAACAAAAAACCAACTATGCCTCAATCCAAGTCTAGATTGTTAGAATAGCTATGCATATGTGTATATATATATATATATATATATATATATATATATATATATGCTTTACGCTCAAATCCATTCCTAAAAGAATAGAGTGAATGAGAAAGATAAGGAATTTGGAACCGCTAAGGAAAGGGGGTCGGTTAAATAGTTGGGGAGTGAAATAGTCTTTTTTGGGATAGAGGGACTTGAACCCTCACGATTTTTAAAGTCGACGGATTTTCCTCTTACTATAAATTTCATTGTTGCCGGTATTGACATGTAGAACGTTACTCTATCTTTATTCTCGTCCGATTAATCAGTTCTTCAAAAGATCTATCAGACTATGGAGTGAATGGTTTGATTAATGAATATTCGATTCTTTCTTCAATGTAGAATCGATTCACACTAATTCTTCTATTTTTTCTATAAAAAATACAGATTCGGGTCATCATTAATCATTTGATATAGTATTCAATACGTATGTATATACGTTTATCCTTCACTTCATTCTTTTTCTTTCTGAAGTTTCGATGTAAAGATTCCTCTACCAACGTATTTAACTCCATTTGTTAGAATAGCTTCCATTGAGTCTCTGCACCTATCTTTTTTTTTCTGAACCTTTGTTTGTTTTCGGAAAACAGGATATGGATCAGGATTGCCCATTTTTGTTAATTCCAGGGTTTCTCTGAATTTGAAAGTGATCACTTAGTAAGTTTCCACACCAAGGCTCAATCCAATTAAGTCCGTAGCGTCTACCGATTTCGCCATATCCCCCTTTCTTTTTGAGATTAGGACCTCGTTGTGATGTCATTCCTTTTTCTTTTTCTTTCATTTATACTGGAACCATTGAATTCATTAGATATCAATTCCTATCTCGAAAACATGTTTTCTCCTCTTTGATTTTCTTAACTATCTTCTATAGGAGACCTTTTTTTGTCCAATAAAAAATGATTTTATCATTTCGGAATCCGTAATTCAATATAGATGGATGTATACCCCATCTTTATGTCTCTCTTCCTGCCATTTTGCCATTCAATTTGGAATACTTGAACGGTCGATTCTTTTTTTTTTATCTTCACTTTCGCCTGAAAGCGGAGGAATGTCTCATTAGTTATAACTAACCATTCCATTAAACAATTAGAATTTGAAATAACTATAGAATGAGAGATATATATGATATAGAATCAAATATAGAACTGTAATAAAAAATCAAAAGGATTTCAAATGACAAAAAAAGAAATGAAAAAGAACATTTACCATTCAAATTGAAAATGAAAAAAAAAAAGAATATTAACAATATTTACAATCACTATTTAATAATATTAGTATTAGAATTGTGATAAATCGAAATTCTATATCGCTATATTAATCCTTATGTTCTAGAATATTCAATATAATATTGAATAGTTAATAACTAAGATTCCAATTCCAATAGTTTAGTCAATTACTATGCATATAAGTGTGTGTGTGTATATATATATATATATACACACACACACATATACATAGCTATTCTCACAATCTAGACTTGGATTGAGGCATAGTTGGTTTTTTGTTATTTAAGCAATCCTTTAAAGATGAACTTATATATATATATATATATATATATATATATATATATATATAAAATTAGTCCTAGTCCCATAGGTAATAGGAATAGTTTATATATTATGTGTATTCATTGTATTACATTTAAAATCAATAATAAATTTTTCTCCCGTGCATTTTCACATGGAATAAGAGCATTTAAGTGATTTGGCTAAGGGACTAACGGCTATGAGATTAAAAGGATCAACAACAACAACAACAACAACCCAGTATAATCCCACTTAGTGGGGTCTGGGGAGGGTAGTATGTACGCAGACCTTACCCCTACCCTTGGGTAGAGAGGTTGTTTCCAAATAGACCCCCGGCATCCTTCCCTCCAAGAACTTCCCACCTTGCTCTTGGGGAGACTCGAACTCACAACCTCTCGGCTATGAGATTAAAAGGATCAAATTGGTCAAATGGCCTTTTTTTCTAATTTTAAGTTTTTAACCCTTTTTGAATTTACAAAATTAACCTTTTTTAAAACTTCCCCAGACCCACCTGGTGGGTGTATACTGGGTAGTTGTTGTTGTAACCTTTTTTAAAACTATAAATACTCCCCCTCCCCCCCCCCCCCCCTCTTCATTTCTTCACTCAAAAGTCAAATCTCATTTCTCAATCTCAATTTCTCTCATTCTCCAATTTGCAAGACTTCAATTCTCAATTCTCAAATCTCAAATCTCAAATCTCAAGATAAATCATGCCTCCTACTTCTAGAGTGCGCTCACATGTTTGGCAACACTTTGATGTGGTAGAAGAAAATGAAGAAGGTCAGAAATTTAAGTGCAAGAACTGTGGTCTAATCATAAAATTTCATTCAGAGTGTGGAAGTGACACGGGCAGTTTAAGGAGGCATATAAAGTATTGTCTTGATCGTCCTCCGGAAATTCGTATTTAAGATTTTTCGACAATTTGTGTTATTTTAAAATTATTAGACGTATTTATGCTTAATGTTTTAGTTTGTTAGATTAATTTGAATTTTTGAAGTATTATTAATTTATTATGCATGAAAATTTAGTTTTACTATTTTTTTGTTAATTTACTTTTTAAATGCAAACTTTTAATTTTTGAATTTTGAAATAAATGTAGTACTTGCAACTTATAAGTGCAATTTTTTCACATCTTCCTTGTATTACTTAAATTAATACAAAGTATAAATATAACTTACAATAGTTATACAAAATTCCAAAAAAAAAAAGAAAGTTATATGGACAGGGTCAAAATCATCTCCTGAGAAAGCTGTCCTAAAGAAGTTGGGCAAAAAAATGGCCGGAACAGCCTGCACGCGTTGGCGCATGGATCGGAGGTGCCGCCGGAAAATTCACTGTCAGTGGCGCGTGAGGGTGCATAAAAGGTATACTGGCGGAGATTTCTTTCGGGGTTGGTCGCCGGAGGATGATTTACCTCGCGGTGGAGTTGGTTTTTGCACAACACCGACAACTCCAGCTCCACCTACCGCTCTAGTTGCAGCTCCACCACCTATAACTCCAGTTTCACCACTTAGTCCAGTTCAACCTTCTGCAGCTCCACCACTCCTGACTTATCATCGTAACCCACGCCCAATATCAAGCCAACCTAATTCACGTCATGTACCTGACCCAACTAATACTGTGGACTTGTCTCCTCTTAGTCAACCAATTGCACTACTAATCCTAATCCCCATGGTTGGTCTAAGTTACCATCGTCTGTCATCACCTCATTTGCGTTTATATTATCTTTGTCCTCTTTTTCCATCCCTAAATCTATAGGTGATGCACTGTCTCATCCAGGATAGCGACAAGTTATGATTGACGAGATGTCTACTTTACATACGAGTGGTACTTGGGAGATTGTTCCTCTTCCTTCGGGTAAATCGACTGATGGTTGTCGTTGGGTGTAAGCGGTCAAAGTTGGTCCAGATGGCCAGGTTGATCGACTTAAGGCTCGTCTTGTTGCCAAAGGTATACTCATATTTGGATTTGATTATAGTGATACTTTCTCTCCCGTGGCTAAAATAACATCAGTCCACCTTTTTCTATCCATGGTTCTTATTCGCCATTGGCCTCTATCAATTGGACATTAAGAATGTTTTTTTTTCACGATAACCTTGAGGATGAGGTTTATATGGAGCAACTACCTGGTTTTGTTGCTCAAGGGGAGTCTAGTGGCCTTATATATCGGTTGCGTCGGTCCCTCTATGGTGTAAAGCAGTCTCGTCGAGCCTAATTTGGTAAGTTCAGCATAGTTATTCAGGAGTTTGGAATGAGTATGACTAGTGATGAAGCTGATCACTCTATGTTTTATCCCCATTCTGCTTTAAATCTCTATACTTATGAGTGGTTTATGTTGATGATATTGTCATCACCGACAATGATCAGGATAGTATTACTAAGTTGAAGCAACATCTCTTTCAGCACTTTCAAACTAAAGATCAAGGCAGATTAAAGTATTTTCTGGGTATTGAGGTCGCTCAGTTCAGCTCAGATATTGTGATTTCACAGCGGAAGTATGCCCTATACATTCTTGAGGAGATAGAAATGATAGGTTGTAGACCTGTTAACACTCATATGGATCCGAATTCTAAACTTATGCAAGGGCAGGGAGAGCCGCTAAGCGATGGCGGCTAGTTGGTAAATTAAATGACCTCACAGTGACTAGACCCGACATCTCCTTTCCTGTGAGCGTTGTAAGTCTGTTTATGAATTCTCAGTCATTGGGATGAAGTTGCCCGCATTCTTCATTATATAAAATCAGCTCCAGGCAAAGAACTATTATTTGAGGATCGAGGCCATGAGTAGATCGTTGGATACTCAAATGTTGATTGGGCAAGATCACTTTGTGATAGACGTTTTACGTCTGGATATTGTGTTTTAGGAGGTAACTTGATGTTTTGGAAGAGCAAGAAACAGAATATCGTTGCTCGGTCTAGGCAGAATATCAAGCAATGGCTACGGCAACATGTGAGCTAGTTTGGATCAAACAGTTGCACAAGGAGTTGAAATTTGGTGAGATTAGCCAAAAAGAACTTGTGTGTGGTAATCAAGTTGTCATTCATATTACATCGAATCTGGTGTTTCATGAGAGAACTAAACGTATTGAGATTGGTCAGAGAAAAAATACTCTCATGAGATATTACTACAAAGTTTGTGAAGTCGAATCATGAGATATTTTCACCAAGTACCTCACTGGTCCTTGTATTAGTTATATATGTAACAATCTCGGTACATATGATTTGTAGGCACCAGCTTGAGGGGAAGTGGTAGAATAGCTATGTGAATATAGTCCTAGACCCATAGGTAACAGGAGTAGGTTGCATAATATGGGTACTTACAAATAGGATTCATTGTATTATAATTAAAACCAATAATAGATTTTTCTCCCGGTGCATTCTCACATAGACGAGGTCGGTTATATGAATTCTCTCTATACATGTCATTCCATTTAAATTTGTCTTAATCCAACATTAAGAAAATGGTTCTCAATCTAAAGAATGCTTAAATGGCAAAACAAAAATACCTTCAACCAGGACCTTCATCAATTTTGACTTAGGTGTAAACTTTCTGGATGATTTGGGAAACCAGATGTAATTTTCCCGTGTGAATATGATGGATTGAGAGAGTTGATGAAGTTAGGGAGTTCAATATGAAAAGTAGTGGGAAAAGTGGAGTTGTTGGACATCCGTTTTACATTAAAAAGGAATGATAGATATGATAGATCCTACTAAATGCATCCTAGTATATTGAAGTATGAACTCCTTACTAATAGCAATACTAGATTGGATACTAGGAAAGAACTAGCCGTAGCTTTCAAGGAAAAGATAGAATGAGATGGACAGCGGACCAATGTGATCTTTTCTCTCTTAATGCCCTTTCTTTACTTTGATAGGTGATACTAGAAAGAGTATCACAGGAGAATGCAAGTGGTATTTAACCACATAACCACGTGGCTTGAAAGAAAGAAAGTAGGTAATTCTAAAATAAATGCCCAAAAGAAATCCCACAACTCTGGTTGCAAACCTTGGATACTAACTGGTTTTACTATTTCAGTTCTTGGGGCTAAGAACATCAATTCCATCATTAATCTCAAAAGTGAGGAACACATCAAGAAAATTATATACAAGATAAGGTCAATTCATTACCCTGAGAAAGCACTGAATTGCATTTGCCAGCTACATTTCAGTTATAAGCCTAAAGTAAAAACGGGGAACAACAACATACCCAGTATAGTCCCACAAATGGGGTATGGGGAGGATAGTGTGTACGCAGACCATACCCCTACCTTGTGGGGGTAAAGAGGCTATTTCCCATTAACATAAAAACGAGGAGTGGCAATAATTGAATAAACACAGGAATAGAAGAAAGACTCTCCATACTCATCCTTCTACATAATGTTTGTTTTTTATAGATTCTTTTTGATAAGTAGGAAATGTTTCATTGATGAAAACCAGCATTAGAAAGATTATTCTTTAAAATATAGATTCTTGCCTTCTCCATCATGTCCGCCTCCCTTTTATCAACTCATGATTGTGTCTACTGCAGAGGCAGCCAGCAAGGGATTTCTGATGTTTACTCAGTCTCTTTTTCTCATTTCCTTATTCAAGATTTTGTTATAGGCAGGAAGGCAATCTGATATTATTTCCCTTTTCTTGTTAAACTCTCAGTAAGGGTTGGAAGAGGAAAAAAGTTACTTAGGCTACACAAGTTGCCTAAAAGGAGGATATGAGTCACAAGTCACAACCAAGAATCATTATTAAAGCGATGCCAAGTTAGCATCTATTGCTCTATGCAACATCGAAACTTGAAGGTGAGTTCACTCAACCAGCAATATCAATGTCATTTACGTTTAGTGCTTAGTCTTAAATCGAAATCAAGGTCCAAGTTGTCTTTTAAATGTTTGATTTAAATTGATGCTAACAAGTTAGAGTTAAGTGGTATGTTTTATAAGTCCAGGAAGCAAGGTATAGAATAATAATAATAATAAGAAGAAGAAGAAGCAGCTTCATCATATCCACTCAACATACACCCTACTAGACTGCACAATGCTAAAACTTGTTAAATACACAAAAAGATATTTAACTTCTTTCCCAAACTGGTCCAATTTCGCTTCCCAAAATCAAAGGTCCAATATATTTTTTGCAACTTGTAGTACTTAATTCAGTTTGCAAATATCAAAACTTTACTTTCAAAATGAATTGATCGATACACAACCTAGCTCCGCAGAACAGTCCAATTAACTGCTGTACAAACAAATTGGGACGAAGGAGTAATTCACTAATTTACCAGTAGCCTAAATAATGTCTCGCAAATCCATTAATCACGAAATAAAAAGGTAGTAGAATTTAAAACGCAAAGTTTAAACACTTAACTACATTAAATATTATCCGACAAATTAAAATAAAGAAGAGAAAGAAATCATACAAGCCAGTGGCGGGAGGAAAAGCAGACATCAAGGCGACTAATCCACCAACGGATCCTGAACCAAATCGAACGGCCATCACCAAGCGGAGCACACCGCGCAAAAAAGCAGAAAAAAAGCCAGGAAAGCAACATGAAAAGTGTAGCTTCGAGAAATACAGCTTGCGATTGAGTCAACTTCCTAATAGAATCAAAATCGAAAATGGTTCCACTTCCGGGGAATGATACGGAGTGATAGTCCACACCGGAATCCATCTCGACTGGGCCCCATTCGTTGAACAAGTAACAGCTTCGGCTTGTGATGTTGAACAAATAGCCAGGGTTGCACGCACATTGTGTGGCGTTGTAGCGAAAGGAGTTGATGGGACATTGCATTTTTTGAGTATTTAGAACTACGGTTTGATTTTTGTTAAAGAGTTGTTGAAGTGAAGAGGTGGAAAAAGAAGAGGGAGCGGAGAAGTAAAGAATATGGGGACAAAAGAGTGTAATGACTGAAAGACCCACACAATGTGACGAGAAGTCCAAAATAGAAAGTAAGTGTGTGCATTCCAATCGGTTTATCGATAAATCGAATCGACTATTTGTTATTGAAATTGAAAAAATCGAAACCTTATTGAAACAATAATGATAAGCATATGTACAAATTGATAATCAATAAGTAATTGTCAATAAGGGTCAAAATCGAATCGATAAATCGAATGCACACCCCTAGACTGTAGACACTTGGAAAAATGAGTAATTACCTATTTGTGCAGATTAATATAACATATAGAATGTATATATATTCTGCTACTATTTTGAAAATGGTTATACAATATCATTTTCCCTAATCTATACCCTTTCCTTTACCCTATGTCCCTTAACATATTATTTCCTCTACCACATTTAAAGAATGATCATATTTAATGATCAAGCGAATGAAGTTCAAATTAATGGAAAAAAAAAATTAGCCGTGATGATGTATTTTGTTTTATTTTATTTTTTTATACTACTGGAGTGTTGGTGGCATACATTTGATCCCTTACTTTAGTTTTGTTGCATGTGCTTGTTGTTATAATTTTTATGTTATAAATGATGTTCATCTTATTTTATCTTTTTTTGTCCATGTTAGTTAGGCGCGTTTATAGCAATATAATTTTCGTGGAATCCCGCAAATTTTCTTATTGGTGTAATCGATAACCGAATCGATAAGCCCCCAAAATCGATAAATCGAAATCGAAAAAATTGAAATCTTATTGAAACGATAACAATAAGCATATGTACAAATCGATAATCGATAAATAATTATCGATAAGGGTCAAATTAAAGACGTGGTTTCTGCCTCACTGTATATTAGTTGAGAGCTTTGGTTTTTTTTTTTTTTTAAAGTTTTGTCTTTCATCCTTCCTTTTTGAAGTTAGGGATTGTTTGGTCCAAGAATTATTTTATATTAAAATGATGGGGTTAGTTATTTCATATAGAAAGTGGATATTTAATCTCATAATAGAAAGAAAGGCAACTAAAGTAAAGGTGAAGAAGATACGAGATACTCAATTACAAAAAGTTCTGAATAGTCAGAGCTCAAATAATGGTTGGGTTTTAGTTTAGTATACAGAGAAGACCCTAGCGAAAGTTTTAAAAATCTCAAAGAGTTAATATTGGAGGACTAATATTTCTAAAGGGGAAGGATATTACATCCCGTATATTAACATTAGGATGTGTTGTAATAAATGTCTATTAAGAAGTTATAGAGGATGCAAGATATTATTATTCTGAGACCCTATAAGTTTATAACCTTGATACTGTTAGATATTATGTTAGTATGATATTTTTTAAGTGGAGTATTTTAGTAAAAGTTTTATAAGTATCATTTTGAATAGTTATTATTATTACTATTTTCGGATATGGCAAATTATATACATAATATAAGAAAAATTATGAGAGTTTCTTTATTGTAAACAACAACAGTTACCCAGTATAGTCACATAAAGTGGGGTCTGGTAAAGATAGAAATTATTTTCTCACTAGAAAAGAAGGTTATCTTTTTACCATTTTAAGAATTAAGTGTACGAGAATTTGTACTCTTTATACGAGATTAGAAAAATTAGAAGTTGAGAAAATATATACATTTTTATACACGAATTTTTAACAAAATAATAGTGTATGTATTGTTTTTATATGATACCACATGACCAGGATAGTAGGATATATAAAGTGTTTTAAAAGTAAGAAGTATTTTGATTAATTTGAGAAAATTCTTAATTATGTGGGTAATTTGTTAGTTATTAATGGGAGAATTAACTAGTTAATTAATAATCAGTGGATGATAAATTAGTATATTGGATAAAAAATGCTTTACGTGGCAGCACCCCTAAACTTGTAAAGTGACTTTTAAAGTCTTGTTTAAATGTCATATATTGGAGGATTTAAAATGACTTAGTCATCCACTAAATGGGCCACACCCACTTAGGATTTCTACGACTATGAAATGCTTATTCCTTTGTAACAAAGGATAAAATATCAAGAATGGAATTGACTGTATTAAGGAATGGGCTGACCGTGAGCTTCCATATTACTACACTTAGTTTGCTTCATATTTCTTCAATAAGAATTTGTATGTTGCCTTAAAATTTCATTTAATATTTTATTGAGAGTGGATGGTCGTGAGTTCTTCAAAGAGCAAAATAGTTCGATGCCTAAATTAGATAACGTTGGTTGTTGATTCTATAAAGCCAGAATTGTAAATTCTAAGAGAATCAGTTCAGGTATATTAAGGCTAATTCTTTCTTCTTTTGGCATGATTCAAGTAAGATACGTAAACGTAATGATATTTTATAAGTGATTCTACTCTTAGCAGTTAAGGATGTCTATGTTATTCATTCTCGTAAGGTGATATTTAAGCATATCTACGTATGTATCTAATTCCTTATTGAGGTATTTTGATAAAGATGTTAATGTTTATAATATAGTGATACATCTACATCCATCTTCATTCATTTACCATCGTGCTATGGCCGGTCGTGTAGTTACCAACGGTTGGGCAGTTATATATTATTATTTACTACCAGTTGCACAGTCATGCATATTCGTTTACCATCGTGCTACAACCAGTCGGGCAGTTATGCATATTCATTTATCACTGAGCTAAAACCGGGCGGGCAGTCATGCATTTTCATTTACCACCAAGATACGACTGGTTGGGCAGTTACATATTTACCACCAAGCTACGGTCGGTCAGGCAGTTATGCATCTACTACCGCGTTACGGCCGGTCGGACAGTTACCACTGATAGGTTGGGCAGTCATGCATCATAAGATATAGATAATAGAAATAGTCTCAAAGAAAAGCATTATATATGTAAATATAATAAGTATGCATATACAGTGGCACTTCAGAGATTTAGGTTTATTCTTACATGTCTTTAATTAATATTGAGTTATTGTTATATTTCATGTTCGCCTTACATATTCAGTACATTATTCATACTGACGTCCTTTTGTTAGAGATGTTATATTCGTGCCTGTAGGGATAAATAATTAGATTGACGAGCTCTCGTAGTAGACAAGATTAACACTCATTGAAGAATCAGTAAAACTCCACCTCACTCGGAGTGCAGCGGAATCAATGAGTCATCGTGTTAGAGTTTTGTTATAGAATATGGGTAGGTAGATAACTCTGTCAGATTTGATGTCGAATATTTTTAGAGGCTTTGTAGACAAAGGTTCAATGTGTACAGAATGTCAGAGGCCTTGACAGACCATATGTATTCATGTTTTAAGAACGATGGTTCATTATACTGTTGATATCCAATTTTTCTTGTTTATTTTTATATGCAAAACACTTTCAAAATAGTATATATATATATATATATATATATATATATATATATATATATATATTTATATATATATATATTTATATATATTTATATATCTTTATATCTATATATATCTATATATTTATATATATATATATTTTTAGATATATATATATATATATATATATATATATATATGTATGTATATATAAGTATGTATATATAAGTATGTCCAAGTATTTTTATTTTTTTAAAAGATTTTTAAACCGATTTATTCCCTTATTTTAGCAATACAAAAACCCATAAGTATTCCTAAAATTATCATTTTAGTTATTAATTTATTTTATTCTTATATTTGTGCCAATATATAGCTAAGATAATTTATGCATTTCTTTATAAATCGATTTGGTATTTTTAAACTAAAATTGCATTAAATTGCAATTCTAGTCTATTTTAAGATTTAATAACGTTTATTTCAATTATATCCAAAATCAACCCCCCCATTAACCCAATTCCGATTTCAAATGCACCATCCCAATTCCTAATATAACCCGACCCCTAACCCGTTAATAAGACTCGCCTGGTCTTTCTTTTAATTCAGGCCGTTGATTATTTTGATCAACAGCCACGATTTACCTTTATCTTTTTTAATATCCCAAACCCCCTAACCCTAATCCATTTCCCCTGAGACGCTGCTTTGAAACCCCGTCGTCTCTCAAACTCTTTTGAACCTTTCTCAACCCTAATCTCCTCCTATCGTGTTCAATCGTGAAACCCACCGGAAACTATTGTTTCTCCCGTCATGGCAGCCTTATACTTACCCCCTGCTACTCCTATGTGATCAATAATCGAAGAATTGAGGCCAGACCTTGCAGGTCTTCATCCAGACCTTCGTCGGCTCGAGGTTTCACGGCCATCTCCTGCCTTGCTCCGGCATATCCTGGTCCTATGAGCCTATCTCTTACCTCTCCAACCCATGCCGGACCTTTTCAAAGCCTTTCTCATTCTAGGGTTCTTCTGAAGCCTTAACTATTCAAGGCTTTCTCCAATTTTTTTTCTTAAATCTGTTATATATTTTTGTGCTCTACTTGAGTTTTTGAACAATTTCCTCAAATTTTCTTTCAAAAATTACTTCTTCTGATTTAGGGTTTCCTGAAAATGTTCAAATATTTCTCTGACTTTTCTTTCCCATTTCTTTGTGCGTATTTGTCTCCGCTATGTTCTTATGTTTCCTTTTCTACCACGCATGTTCTTCTACTATGTTCTTATATTTTTCCTTTTATCACGCATGTTCTTCTACCACGTTTTCTATATTTCGTTCTTTCTTCTATTGTGTTTCTATGTTATGTTTTCACATTTTTTCTCACTATATTCTGCTATTTTCCTTCCACTATGAAGTAATATGCCTCGCCTACTGTATCCTTCTACTATGTTCTTAAGTGTTTACTGTTTCACTTCTACTTTACCTTGTTTAAAGAGACCCATTTAAGCATGTTTTCCTCTACTGCTTCTTCTACTCTCATTGTATTTCGAAATAGTTTCTTCACTCTGTTTGCTTTGAACTTTCAACTGTATTTGATTGTTTTATCATGAGTTTTTGAAAGAAATATCTGAGCCCGTTTGACTATTTACTTCCTCATCTCTGTACTTGACTCGAGGTAGAAACCCAAGAATTTTGGGGGTCCTGGCGAGGTTTGATCATGTGATTGAACTAGGGTTATGTCTGATAACGCTTGACTCTTTCATGTTAATCTCCGAGTCTATGAACTAAATTTAAACTTCTTTGTTTGCATACAATTCTAAACTTTTTAAATCTTCTACGCTAGACTCTTCTACTAATTGGCATGCTAGTTCTTCGTGCTTAAGCGTGTCTGTATGCTTTTATATGTGTGATGAATCTTTCTCCAAAAAGGTTTTCCAACTTATGATTGATTCAGAATCCTTTTTTTGGGTCTGATTGATTGTTACTGATTTTCCTTAAGTAAAACCTTTCTTCACCTTTTCTGACTGAATTCATTCATACCAAATTCAGAAATTGTGATTTACTAGCTGTTAATTGATTCTCTTTCCTTAAATTGCACAAGCTTTATATTGTCCAAACCTTGTCCTTAAATAAACCTTTATGTATTTACCCCTATTATACTACCTTATACAAAGTGTTTGATTAATTTAGTTCTTTAATTAGTTTTACCGTTTGAAATCTGAATCCTTTTATTAAAGGGAAAACTTGTGTAATTGATTGACAATTGATTCTCAAACTATTCCCTTATCTTATTTCTACCTAACTTCTACACTATAAATGGCACGACCTCTTTTTCACAGAGCATGGTCAATTCAATACTTTTATACTTCAGACTTCACGCTTACAATCTCACAATTCTCTTCTAAACTCATAGTATTCTGACTGCTTGTTTGCACCGTAGTATTACAAGACTACTTCATTCTTATTACTTATTTTTTTAAGATTGGTATGTTTTAGTTTTAGTTTTAGCATCATCCCAATATGTTTACTTACAGCCTTTACATTCATGTCTACTTTACTATCTATGTGGAGTTAGTGTTGTCTAGGTTTGTTCCAAAGGTTGTACCCCAATTTATTGTGTTTTTTTTGTTGTCCAAAGTCTTTCCCCATTTGTCTATGCAATTCTTTGTTTTCTACTATTTCTAGTCATTTCTGCTTAGTTCTCTTCTCCCCTTATAGTTCTTTTCATGCTAGTTCTAGTGACATGACATGCACATCATAATTCTCAGCTTGATCTTTAAAAATCAGTTTAGTTAGGAAGCAATTAGACAATTTTGAAAATGAAAGGGGCACTTGAGGGAAATAAGAACATATTTGGGCAATTTGAGATCATTTGAATCCCGAACCATGTGAAACTAGGGCAGATAGAACATAAAGAACCCTATTGAAATGGATCATGCCACATTAGGTTGAAGCTAAAGTCAAGTTTGCAAAATTGACAGGGGCCTTTCGTGGTAAGGAGAGTGAGAGTGTTGTCCAATGGTGCTTTGTATTCAACAGATGTAGAAGACGAATGTGTGGATACGGCTATCAAGTCTGGTACAATCAAAAGATGTTACAGATGTTTTCTTGGTTTGTTTAATTGTGTTCTTTGTACTTGGCATGCTTGAGAGATTGGAATGACGAAGGCATTTGTTCTGCTATCTAAACACTTTATCTTTCGTTATCCCTTTAAACCTTATTTATTTTCTTTCATACCCCTCTTTTGAAATCAGTAGCAGAGATCAAAAACACAAGCATGAAAGATAAGTAAAAAACGAGAAAAGGAAAAGAATGAAAAGAGAAAGAAAAAAAAAAGAAAAGAGAAGGAAAACAACAAAAAGAAAAAAAACAAAAAGAAGGAAAGAAGGGAAAAAGAAAAAGAAAAGAAAAATTACAACAACAAAGTAATTTTTATGACATAAAGTACGTTTGACCTGATTCCTTTTTAGGATACGTAGGCAGCCTCACGGCTCGGTCCGATCAAAATTAAAATTCAAAAGTCCCTAAGAAAGATACCGTGGCAGAAGTTGTAGTTGTTGTAAGAAATTTGATTTCGAAAGTTGTAATTTTTAACCCATTTGGATTGTTTTGAGCCCTAATACACTTTTTTCTAACCATATCCAAAATATCACATTACGGTCTAAAGAAAGATCTTTTGGTGTCCCAAGTCACCAGTTTATTTTCAATCCCAAATCGAGGAAAATTCGACTTTCCTTTTTGAAGTCTGCGAACTAGAAATTCTGAATAAGGAATTCTGTTAACACGAGGGAAGGTGTTAGGCACCCCTGGATTCCGTGGTTCTAGCATAGTCGCTTAAATC
Organism: Nicotiana benthamiana; assembly: GCA_034376525.1. Taxonomy (NCBI): domain Eukaryota; kingdom Viridiplantae; phylum Streptophyta; class Magnoliopsida; order Solanales; family Solanaceae; genus Nicotiana; species Nicotiana benthamiana. The sequence goes on along the minus strand of CM067324.1, from coordinate 21,693,495 downwards.
TATCATAACTGATTTTAGTACATGTTTTAGCGTATGGTATATTTTAACTTATTAAACCACTTTTTAATTATTTTTAGGAAGATTTCAACGTCATCTAAAATGCATCTTTGGACCATGCCACATGAAATGCACCTGCAGTACGAGACACATTTTATTTAACGTTGTTGAGATTTAGATTTGGGTCACATAAAATGCATACCCGAGTTTAGAAAGGTAATTTTTTTAAAAATAAAATAGCGAGTCTAAAGCAACTACACACTTTCAATTTTGCGAGGACCGTGGAAAATTCAATAACATGGTGTGCCTCGATTTCTAAGGATTTTAATTAAGCGAGAGCCATACATTTTAGATTTTTATTTGGCGCGACACACCTCGAGTCTACCTTAAGAGTATAATTAATTAGTTAAGGACAACTTAATGGGATTCTAATTATTTTTTAACTAAAGGTTCAACCCTACTAATTAGCTAGCAATCTTTGTATTTAAAGACCAATCATCTAAAGGGAAATTGCTGCAACAAACAGCAAACTAAATGAGACCATTTATAATTCCCTCAAGCTTAGGCCCAAAACAAGCCCTATTGTTGATGAAGAAAGACGTCCAAGGGTATGAACATACAAAAGGAATTTGATATTGAACATCATTGACTAGGCCAGCATTGGGCCCAACCTTCAGAATCAAACAATTGTATACAATCAAGGAAATGCAAATCGACCCAGACCATAAGAAACATGAGATTGAACCAATAACTTATTTTTGAATTTAAAATCCTCAAGTCATTCAACTAGCTAAAAATTCCAAAATGTAACACCAATTCCAATTTAGACAGGCTTGTAAACCAACAGGGGCAAATAAACGCATAACTTTACTCTTAAAACAACTTCGACTATTTTCCTTTTTCTCTTAATATAATTTTATATTAACTACTGTTGGAAACACGTGCTCAAGGCTTCATACTAAAATATATGTTCTTATGTGTAGGTTTTGATGAATGACAAACGAAGTGCAAATTGATATATGACGAAGTTCAAGTACAAGCGCATAATTGATGCATAACGAGATTCAAGCACAAGACAAAGTTTTATAGTTTAAATGAGTCGTTCTTAATTGTGATCTTGATCCGACAACTTGACTCATGACATGGCTTCTCTCGTAAAATTATTTTTACAAAATCATGCATATTTAATTTAATGCTAAATGATTTTAAATCATGCATATTTCCATTAGTCAAAATGATTTTTAAACATGCCTCTAAAAACTGGACTAAGATAATCGATTATGTACTTATGATAATCGATTATGTTAAGCCAAGACTGCATGACAATCGATTGTGAACTAATGACAATCGATTGTGTTAAGGCAGTGAGCATCAGGTTTTTCAAACCTGCATGACAATCGATTGTGAACCTTATGACAATCGATTTTAATGAGGCAGTGTACATCAAAGGTTTTTTTAAAACTCAGAATAATTGATTGTGAAGCTAATGACAATCGATTGTGAAGAGACAGTGTCCATCAGATTTTCAAAGTCACAAAATAATCGATTGTGAACTTATGACAATCGATTGTGTTGAGGCAGTGTCTTCCAGACTTTTTCAAAGTTATTAAATAATCGATTGTGAGTATATAACAATCGATTGTCACGAGGCAGTGTCTAAAATGATTTTTAAAGTCTGATAAATAATCGATTGTTAACATTGCACAATCGATTGTGAAGCTGACCGTTGTCGTAAGGTTTTCAAATACCGTCAGGTAATCGATTGTTGATTTTGTACAATCGATTGTTGAAATTAAAATCTGGAAAGGATTTTTTGAACGTTGCTGAATAATCGATTATTGATTTGGTATAATCGATTGTTTTACGTAAAATCTGGAAATGATTTTTTGAACGTTGCCAGTAATCGATTGTTGATCTTGGACAATCGATTGTTAAGCGTAAAATCTGGGATTGATTTTTGGAACGATTGGCAAACAATCGATTGTGGCTTCCTGACAATCGATTGTCACAGAGTAAAATCAGCAACTCTTAATTGGCAATTAGGCAACAGTAATGCCAAGTTTTTCAACTATAAATACAGCTTCATTTCAGTGTTTTAAACACAACAACACACAACAACTGATCATTCTATTGCTATAAGCTTGCATACTATTGTTTATCATTTTATATTCATTTCATAAAGCTTTTGAGAGCCAAAGTCTTGTCCAAAGTTGTTGTGATCTTGAGCTTACTTCTTTTACTCATATCTACTCATTAATGAGTGTTTTGTTTGAGTGTTTAGTGTTTTGTTCACTTGTAAGAGAATTGTGATTCTCTTGTTGTAAGGAACTTGTGTTTCCTTGGTTGAAGTCTTGGAGTGTAGTATCTCCGAGCAAAGGTGTTAAGGCTTGTGTCCTTAAGTTGTAAAGGTTTGTTGAGCACCCGTAAGCTTGACAAGTTAGTGGAAAATCTCGAGAGAGTCTCTCGGGGACTGGACTAGCCACGTGTTGTGGTGAACCAGAATACATCGGTGCGTTCTTTCCTTTTGTTTATTTAACGCACTTAATTATTTCCTGCAAATTTTAATTTCCGCAAGTTTACACTAAATTTTATTATAACGCTATTCACCCCCCCTCTAGCGTTAAGCGTATTATCTAACAACTACTACTCCACAAAACTTAAATCAGCTGAGCTCTTTTCAATATTAACAACAACCAATCTAGAAAATTAACATGCGAATTGCTTGGATCACAAAAGTCATACGAAGATTCTCGACATCATCTTCAAGCTAATAGGTTAAAACCTCCCATTTTCACTAGATTCAAACATCGAATTGATTTATGCCAAAATTTAAACAAGACGAATAAGCAACTCAAAATATACTCAACATGAGTTTATCACTACATTTAAGAGCAAAATCCATTCTGAGCAAAACAAACACATCACAATAGACTACACATCCTATACTTGTCATGATATTTGGTTCTATATAAAATTATAACCAAAGCTATGTAAAATCAAGATGTACATCCAAAACTAGAGAAAAATTGAACAACATGCCTCTTGACTAAGCCTTTTATCCGCAGTACTTAATAGTCCCAAATTAAATACAAGAAAATAAATTCCAACGGCTAATGTAGAAATCAATTAAGAAGACAATGGACTAAGGCTATGAAATACCATCCAACAAGAAGTAGTTCATAAAGTGAACTAGAAAAAATGTTTTGAACTCTATTTTTTATTTCATTCTTCAATTCAAGCTTTACATGAGGTAAAAGGCAGAAGTGTACCTGAATAATAGCAAAAATAGATCAGAAACCTAGTTTGAACTAAGAGAAAGCAGCAGTAGCAAGAATCAGCAATGCAACAGTAATCGCAACCTAAATCTAGACTTCAAAAACCAAAACCCAAATGATTCAAAACCAAACTCTTAAACCCAAATTCGAGCCATTTTAACGAGAAGGTAGATTCTAATGTTTTCAATAGTTTAAAACTCAGCAATGAGAATCAGAAAAACCAAAAACAAAGCAGAGTTCTGAGCAGTTTTCAACTAAGAAAATGCAGGAAAATTCAATGTTATTTTAGAGGTTCAGCTGCTCAGTTTTTAGGAGATTTTTCTCTAATTTTTTCTGACTTGAACCTCAGGTAAGGATGCCTTTATAGGTAAGTTTCTAGGGTAGCATAAATGAACTCATTTTTGCAATTCAAACCTTTTGAAATTTTTGTTTTTGCTCAAGTATCCTCAGTGTAAAAAATAGTTTTCACTTAAGTCCCAATGACAGCTTCTCGGAAGCTTCCCTCAATCAGTTACAAATATATTTCCTAATCCAAATTTTCAAATTACCCCTTAAGCACCCTGTTATTACCCCTGAAACCAAGTGGATATAGGTTAAATTAACCCAATTCAAAATGTTATCGATCTGTAAATTCATGTTTTGGGCTTTTAATTTTTAAAGTCTGAGTCCAATTGAACTCAGACAAACCCAACCAACCAAACACTGAGCCCTCCAAAGAAAAAGCAGAAATAGAAAAACCCAACCATGTACAAAAACTCTAATCCAGAAATAAAATACTAGCTAAACAAGTCTAAGATTAACATGCAAACATGGACGGTTTTAAAACATGGAAAAAATGGAAAACAAAAATTATAAAATAAAATGAAGAGATAGAAGAAGATGAGAAGTGAATTATAAAATAATAATTAATAACATAAAATAAAGAAAAATACCTAAGAAGTGGTCATGGACAGTGAACAGTCGAAAAGAACCTTCGAATCTTCAAATTTTGTCCGAGACTGACCTTAATCGTGTGTTCTTGTGAAGAACACATGCATAAAATCAAACTAAACTGAAATCTTCACCGAAATCTTGATTTTGAGGCTTTTGGGATTTTAGGTTTCAAAACTTCGATTCAAGATTCGAAGAGTTCCGGGCTGATTCTAGGGTAAAGAGTTATGGATTTAGAAAGAGGGGAGTGAGGGGGTTATATGGTGTGGATTTAGGGTCGATTGAAGGTGGTGCCTCCGGTCGACGAGTGGAGAATCTGGGGGCAGCGCTAGGGTTTGTTTGGTCTCTGAATATAGAGGATATGAGCGGAACTGGGGGGAATGGGTGATGTTCGGACAATTATATGAAAATTGATATGGCGGTTCCGAGTCGTTGGATGATGGGAAGCCAATGGCTGTGATAAACGACATAAGAAATGGGGTCGTTTGGTTTATTTGAATGGCCGGACGGGATTTAGGGGGCAGATCTGGGCTAGTTTAACGGGTAATTAGGAAGGGGGATTCAATTGGGCTTGGGGATTTCAAATGGATTTTCGCCCAAAAAGTCTGATTTCTTTTACTTCTTTTTTTCTTTTTATTCATTTCAAAATTCTTTTCTTTTCTCAAAATAAAAAATTAAAACCTAAATTATATCTTAAAACTAAATTTGCCTATCAAAAATACTAATTAATTTTGAATAATAATTAACACAAACAATTAAAAACTAAATTTAAAGAAAATTACCAAAATTCGAATTTAAACAATAAAAATAGTTATTCTTGGTGATCTATCCTATTTTTGGAAATCATACTAATTTACTAATTAATCTAAAAATATAAAAATTAAATTCTAAATGAAAATGCAATATATTTGGTATTTTTATGAATTAAACATGCACACAAAATGCAGATAATCAGAGAATTCTATAATTAATCCTAAAATAACAAATAATTAAATAAAAAAAATCTAATTTTGGGAATTCTATAGGAGTAAATCACATGAGGAAAAAATCACGTGCTCACAGATATACAATATTTTCTCACATAATTCGCACAACACATAGTTCGAAAATACCTAAATCTCTCAAGAAAAAGTTAGATCCAACACTTACCTTACTCCGCAATCAAATCAAAGCTCAACCGGGGCCTTTTCTCTAAAATTTTCCTCCAAATCAATTGAATCTAACCAAAATCAACTTAATATCGTCAATAATTCTAGGGCAACCAATTATAATAGATAAAGCTTAGATCTTTATACTTTTCACGAAAAGTCAACATGGGGCTCGCCTGGTCAAAACCAAGGTCGAAAGATTGATTCTGATTACCCATGACCACATGAGTTCATATATGTGATTTGTCACAACCCAAAATTCCCACCGCCGCGATCGTGATGGTGTCTAATATTTTACTTTCTAGGCAAACCAATGTTACAATACTTTATCCATTTTAAACAGTTTAAATTAAATAATGAGAAAGAACTGAAATAATCCAAAGTAAAAAAAGTTAAAACAACCAAACGTATGATACAACCCTAGACCCGGTGTCACAAGTGCACGAGCTATTAGAATAGTACAAACAAGGGTTGGAAATAACATAAAAGTTGTCTAAAAAGGAACACAACCAAATAAAAAGGAGGGGGACTTCAGGAGCTGCAGATGCTGAGTAGCTATACCTCAAGTCTCCACTAGCTGTCCAATCCGAGTACGCTAATAACCGCCGTTGGGACCCACTTCAAAATCTGCACAAGAAGTGCAGAGTTTAGTATGAGTACAATCGACCCCATATACTCTATAAGTATCGAGCCTAACCTCGACAAGGTAGTGACGAGGGTAAGGCAGGTCACCATAACTACAAACTGTATGCAGTATATAATACATTTAGAAAAGGAAATAAGGAACATAATAAGATATTCAAATGAAGATAATAGCTACAGTCTAAAAAAATAAGCCAGTAATGATTAGAGTTTCAAATGAAAATACCGAAAACCAACACAGCTCAAGGAAATAGAAACACATAGGTTGTTGTGGCGCACAATCCGATCCCACAGAAGAATACAAAATCCTCCCTTATTTTATATATATATATATATATATATATATATATATATATATATATATATATATATATATATATATATATATATATATATATATATATATATATATATATATATATATATATATATATATATATATATATATATATATATATATATATATATATATTGCGGCGCGCAACCCGATCCCACCATATAAAAATATCAGTATCATAATTCATCCTTATTTCACCTATTACGGCGTGCAACCCTATCCCACCTTATCAGTACAAATTCAACCTTATTCCACCATATCAATCCACCCTTATTTCACCTATTGCGGCGTGCAATCCGATCCCACCATATCAGTACCAAATACTCAATGTGCACAGTTATATCAATAATTCAAATCAATAACATTTACGACCAATAAATACAAAGTTTAACGAAAAAAGAAACCTTGTATAACACGGGAATTCAAATAGATAATACTACACGGCAAGTCAAGTCCGGTAAATAACAATTAGAAGGTGCAAGAAAGCCAGTTAAGGAAAACAGAAAATCAAGGAAAATAAGTAATTCAACGGCGTATAAGCACTCGTCACCTTGCATATACGTTGAAACACATGAATTTCACAGAGCACATAGTCCGTTGGTTCCTAATTACCTCAAGTCAAGATTAAACTCAACACTTACCTCACTCAGCAGTCAATTTAAAGCTCTACGGAGGACTTTCCCCTAGAATTCGCCTCCAAACTACTCGTATCTAGCCCCAGTTGACTCAATAATATTAAATATTGCTAAAGGAATCATTTACAATGTATAAATTTAGAATTTTTAAGCTTTCCCTCAGAAATTCAAAAACCGACCCCGGACCACTTGGTCAAAACCCGAAGTTTTGAACAAAATCCATTAACCCATTCACCTCTGAGCGTGATTATATAATTAATTTCGGAATTCGGCCTCAAATTGAGGTCTAAATCCCAAATTTGCAAAAATCCCCATTCTTCTTAAATCTCATGTTTTCTACCATGGAATAACAAAGATTAGGGCTAGGAATGAATATGCGATGTTAGAAATGGAAGAAAATGAGTTAAAGTGTACAAACCTATGAATTGATGTTGAGTTTTCTCTTCAAAAATGCTCTTTGGTCGAGCTCTAATGGAAGGGTTATGAAAAATGGGAGAAATTCAATTTTTGAAATGTTTTAACCATTGGGCGTCAAGCCTTATTTGCATTCAGGAAGCTCCTGACGTGATCACGGAAGGCAGCGTCCAAAGACATACACATTCGCAAGATATCCTTTGCGTTTGCGAAGGGTAAAGTCGGCTCCCCTCCCCCAGGTCTCTAAAGCTACGCGTTCACAAGAGTCCGGTCGCATTCGCGCAGGGTAAAACCCTCAACACCCCGCGTTCGTGATGAATTAAATCTAATCCAGCCCAGATCACTCTTCGCGATCGCGAATAAGGAAACCAGATGACAGTTGAAACTAAGGAAAAACCAGATTTTTTAAGTCTAACCATTTGTAGCCTATCTGACATTCATCTGAGCCCTCAGGGCTCCAAATCAATTATGCACACAAGTCCAAAAACCTCATATGAACTCGGTCATGCAATCAAAACACCATAATAACGCATGGAACTACGAATCGGACTCCAAATTAAATAAAATTTTCGAGAAAACATTAAAACTTCTATTTTAACAATCGAACGTCTAAATCACGTCAAACCAACTTTATTTCTCACCAAATTTGACAAACAAGTCATAAATATAGTATGGACATATACCGGGCTCGAAAACCAAAATACGGACCTGGTATCAACAAAAACAAACATCGGCTAATTCTTTAAAACCATTAATCCTTTAAACTATCAATTTTTGACAAAAATCAATAACTCGATCTAGGGACCTCTTAATTTGATTCGGGCTTACTTCCAGGTCCCAAATCACGAAATAGACCCATCGGTACTGCTAAAATATAGATTCGAGTCCGTTTGCTCAAAACATTGATCGAAGTTAACATAAATGAATTTATTTAATGTTTTATCAATTCTTTTCACATAAAAGCATTTTGAAAAATACCCGCGCTGGGCACGTAAATCGAGGAAGGCTTAAAGAAGCTATTGGAGGCTTCGAAACACGGAATTAAGTTCTAAAACTCTATATGACCCATCGGGCCATCACATGATCAGTTTCAAAATTCGAGTCCATATCGACTCTCAAAACTCAATTTCTTACTTTTCAAAAACTTAACAAGGTTTCACAAATTTTCACTTTGGTTCACACGATTTTGATTTTAAAATGTATGATATATTGATGGAATATAATTAGAAATGGATTAGAATCACTTACCCAAAGTTTGTTGATGAAAAGCCCCTCTCCAAATCGTCTCCTATCAAGTCTAAGGTTCAAAAATGAGAGAATGTTTTCAAAAGTTCTGTCTGACATCCCTTTAGCAGCTGCAGATGTCGCATTTGCGACATAGGGTTCTCGCAGTTGCGGAACATGGATCGTATTGTGAACCCTGACAGCCTATCATTATCACATTTGTGAGAAAAGGCTTCACAATTGCGAAGCTGAGAGTTTGGAAAATGCAAACAAAGGCAAAAACTAGCAGACTTCGCCAATGCGAAGGGGAAGTCACAATTACGACATCAAAACACTCATTGTCACCTTTGCAATTGTGATGTTGGTGCTCGCAATTGCGATACCTGAGTAGCAGCAACACCAACAATCAACTTTCAGTTCAAAACCATTCCGGAACATGTCTGAAACTCATCTAAGCCCTCGAGGCTTCGACACAAATATCCACACAAGTCTAAAAATATCATATGAGCTTGCCCGCACTGTCAAAACATAAAAATAACATCTAAAATGATGAATTTGACTCTAAACCCAAGAATTTCAAAGAAAAGTTCAAAAATTTCTAAAATTACAACTAAACGTCTAAATCTTATCAAATCAACTCCAAATGACACCAAATTTTGCAGACAAGTTCTAATTACCATAACGAGCCTATTCCAAGTTCAAAAATCAAAATTTGAGCTCGACAGCTAAAAGTTAACATACGGTCAAATCGTTCAACTTCAAATTGCAAAATTTCAGCAAATCAACACAATTCGAACTACGGACATCCGAAAATTAATTTTGGACATACGCCCAAGTCTGAAATAACGATACGAATCCATCGGGACTGTCAAAATACTGATCCATGTCCATTTTTATGAAATATTGTTAGTAGTCAACTCAAATTATTTTTAAGGAAAAATTTCACATTTTCTTCAAATTTTTACATAAATGTTTTTTCGGTAAAAGACACGGAATGCACATTTAAATCGAAGAATGTTAAATGGAGCTAGTCGAGGTCTCAAAACATGAAAATAAAGGGTAAAAATCAAAATGATCCATCGCGTCATCACAAAAAATACAGGAGTGCATTTATAACTAAAAATAAGACTATGTTATAAAATAAAGACTATAAGTAAATTAACCAAAGATAAATATAGAAAGAGACTGATATATTATTCAACTTCAAACTGATGTACATAATAAACTGAATCCTCTATCTATAGAAGAAAGGAAGCAACTGCGTGATTTTTTAGGAAGCAGATGTGAAGCTTTTCTTGAGCGGCTTGTAAGCTATCTGCATGAGCTTCTTGCAATATGTCTCTTAATAAGAAACTACTGCAAGTTATTTTATTGAGTTTCTTGCAACCTGTCTTATCAGCTGCTTGTTGATAAACTTCAATAGAGTACTAAATGAGTAATCTTCTTCAGAAAGATAATCTACATCGGAGTAATAAATGGACATCCACAATATAATATTTTCATAACACTCCTCATTAGATGTTCATTAAAAGATAATTTACCTCATTAAAACCTTATTAAGAAAAACCTATAGGAAAACATCCTAGTGAAGGAATATATTTAGTAATACGCATTGCTAGTTGTCTCATTAAAAATCTTACAAGAAAAACCTTGTGAAAAAATCTTAATAAGGACAAAAGAGTACAACATGCATTTTACTCCCTCTAATGAAAACCTTATTTCAAATATTTGAGTCTCCGCACTCCAATCTTGTACACCATCTTCTCAAAAATTAAAATTAGTAAAGATTTAGTGAATAAATCTGTCGGATTATCACATGAACAAATTTGTTGCACATCGATATTACCATTCTTCTGGAGATCATGTGTGAAGAATAACTTTGATAAAATGTGTTTCATTTTATCTCCTTTTATGGGTCCTCCCTTTAATCGGATATGCATGCAATAGTGTTTTCGTACAAAATCGTTGGCCTTCTATCACATTCTAAACCATATTTTTTTCAAATGAAATGAATCGTTGATCTCAACCATATGAACTACCTACTTTCTTCATGAATAGCCAATATCTCAACATGATTTAAAGAAGTAGAAATAATAGATTATTTTGTGGAGCACCATGATATGATATCACCTCCACATGTAAACACGTACCTAGTTTGAGATCGAGCTTTCTAAAGATCAGATAAATAACTCGCATCTACATAGCCAAAAAGATCTGTACTATCTTTGTTAGCATAAAACAAACCCATATCAAGAGTTCCTTTTAAATATCCTAATATATGTTTAATCTCATTCCAATGTCTCCGTTTAGTTGAAGGGCTATATCTTGCTAGTAAATTAATAAAAAATGCTATGTCAAGCCTTGTAGCATTAGCAACATACATAAGTGCACCAATTGCACTGGTATGTGGTATTTCATGACTAATAAGTTCCTCATCCTCTTTTGGCGGTCATAACAGATCCTTATTCACTTCAAATGATCGAACAACCACTGGTGCACTCAGTGGGTGCCCTTTGGCTATGTAAAAGTATTTTAAGACCCTTTTTGTATAGGCTGGTTGACGGATAAAGAACAAGTCTGCTAAATGTTCAATTTGTAGACCAAGATAAAGTTTTGTCATTCCAAGATCTTTCATCTCAAATTCTTTCTTAACATATTCAGTTGACTTTTGGAGCTCTTCTAGAGTTCTAACAAGATTTATGTCATCAACATAAACAGCAAGTATAAAAGATTATGATGTCATTTTCTTTATAAAAATACGTAGATAAATAACATCATTTTTGCAACCTTCTTTCAGCAAAATATTCACTGAGGCGATTATACTACATATGCCCAGATTGCTTTAAATCGTAGAAAGATATTTGTAATATAATTGAATGTATTTCTCAAGATTTTGAATATGCTTCAGTCATTTCAAATCCATTAGAGATTTTTATGTAAATTTCATTGTCAAGTGAACCGTACGGATAAGTTTTAACTACATCTATTAAATGTATTTCAAGCCTTTCATGTAGGGTTAAACTGATGAGAATCGAAATATTATAGCATTCATAATGGGTGAATATGTTTCATCATAGTCGCTCCAAGTTATAGTGAGAATCCTTGTGCGACAAGGCAAACCTTGTATCTTTCAATTTTATTTTTATCATTTATTTTTCGCACAAAAATTCATTTGTGACCAACTAACTTTATACCTATATGTATTTTTACTATTGGTCCAAAGACCTCGCTTTTAGCTAATGAGTCTAATTCTGGTTGAATTTTCACTTGCTATTATAGCCAAACAAATCTGTGTCGCCATTCTTCGAAAGATCGGATTTCAAGATCCTCACTATCTTGCATAATGTTTAGTGCCATATTATATACAAAAATATTATCTACCACTATTTCAAAACGATTTCGATTAACCCATCACCATAGAACTTATTAAAAGTCCCTTGCTCTTTTGAGTGTCGGGTCTATTGATTTCTTCAAGAATCTTAAAACTAATCAAATCTTGCATCTAACCATGAGATTCCTTCATAGAATCATTTTGATCATTTGTTGATATTCTTTTTATAGGATTTCGATCTTTCGTACCCAAAGGCCTACCACGCTTCAGACGTGCTTTAAGGTCACTAGCTCTCATGCTAGTTGATGGTCCTGCTCGAACACCAATTTGGATAGGAACATTCTTTGTAGGGATATGTGACTTAGTTATCCTTTTCAAATCAGTAAACACATACGCATTTGATTTTTTATATTCTGCAAATAGATGATCTTCTAGAGATCCTAATTACATACAGGGGTATGTGGATCAAAATGAGATAATGATGAAACTTTTCGACACTTTCATTTTTGATTTACTTTTTCTCTCCCCCTAATTATGAGAAATTTATTTTATCAAATGGACAATCTACAAATCGAGTAGTAAATAAATCTCATGTTAATAGTTCAAGATAGCAAATAATAGAAGGTGATTCAAATCCAATATATATTACTAATCTTCTCTGGGGCCCATTTTACTGCGATATGGTGGTGCCACTGGCACATATACGGCACATTCAGAAATTCGTAGATGAGCAATATTTTTGGTTCATGATCAAAAACTAATTATGACGGATAATATTTATTATAATATGTCAGTCTGAGACGAACAAATAATGTTGCATGCAAGATAACATGGCTCCAAATAACAGTGGGCAATTTTGCTTTCATAAGTAATGGTCTTACTATCAATTACAACCGTTTAATAAATGACTCTATAAGGCTATTTTGAGTATGAGCATGAGCTATAAGGTGTTCAACTTTTATTTCAACAGATAAATAATATTCATCAAAAGCTTGAGATGAGAATTTTCCAGCATTATCAAGGTGAATAGCCTTAACAAGTAATATGACAATTATTCCCTTAATCGAATTATTTGAGCTAATACATTTTCAAACACCAAATTGCAAGACAATAATATGCAAACATGAGACAACCTTGAAGACGCATCTATTAGTATCATAAAATATTTAAACAACACGCTGTTTGGGTGAATAGGTCCATATATATTCCATGTATATATTTTAAAAAGGCAGGGGATTCAATGCCAACCTTCATTGGTGATGATCTAGTGATCATTTTGCCTTGATAACAAATATCACAAGAAAATTTATCATTTGGAAGAATCTTCGTGTTCTTTAATGGATGCCTACTTGAATTTGTAATAATTAGCTTCATTATTATTGATCCACTATGGCCCAGACTGTCATGCCAAAGCACAAAAATATTTGAATAAATAAATTTCGAGCTTATGATAGAGTGTGCTTCAACTGCACTAATGTTTGAATAGTATAAGCCAGAAGATAAAGTTGATAACTTTTCTATAGTGTACTTCTGGCCGTAAACTTCCTTTATAACAAAGATATTTCACATTCATTTCATCCATTTTCTCCACATAATATTCATTCTAACGGATATCTATAAAACTCAACAAGTTTCTTCGCTACATGGAAAAGAACAATGCATTGTATATAATAGGTTTTTTTCCCTTAGACAAAAATATAATGGCTCTTTCGGAGCCTTCAATCAGACTTATATTACGCGAAAATTATAGAAACACTTGCCTTTTTCCTACAAATATATCACGAGTTGTTCCACTATCAATCACAAAAATGTCTTAATGATTGAACTATGATGCAAACATAATTTGAGGAATATCAATATTCTTCAAAATGAAATGACATAAAATAAACATTATAGTAAATATCATTATCAAAGCATGACTTTTTATTTAAATATAAAAATTACATTATCATACTATATAATATAAACAACAAAAATTAAAATATTTAAAATTCTACATATTCATAGTCGATCACATGACTTGTTTCTCCTTATGGAAGTGTAAAGTAAACAACTACATCAAATGCATAAAGTCATGAACATTGTATGTAAAAATAAGATTTACTTCAGCATATTCTCTGTCTTCTTTAGGGAGGTTTGAATAAAGCTCAATTAGGTGCTTTGGCGTACGACATGTACGTGACCATAGTCCTTTTCATCTATATTTATAGCATAAATTTTTTGCATTTGTTGCTTGCCTCGCTTTATGCTTTTGTACCTTCCTTTTCCACTGCTGTAGGAGGGTTCTTTGGTGCATTATAATTACCATGGTTAGAGTTTTTTTACCTGACCACGATTGGGGTCACGGCCTATTCCACGGAAGTTCATCTTATTCACTTCCGGGAATGGATAAGAACCAGTAGGTCGACTTTCGTAATTTTTCATTAATAGCACATTATGTTGCTCAGGCACAAGAAGATGTGAAATAAGTTCAGAATACTTTTTGAGTCATATCTCTCGATATTGTTATTTTAGGAGTATATTCGAGATATGGAAAATGGTGAAAGTTCTTTTCAACATATAACGATTAGTAAAATTATCTTCATATAATTTCAATTAGGAAATAATTCTAAATATAGTAAAATTAAGCTCACTGACATATTTAAAATCTTGTACCTTTAAATGAATCCAATCATAATGTGCCCACGGAAGGACGACCATGTTTGGGTTGTCATATACAACAACAACAACAACATACCTAGTAATATCACACGCTGTAAGGTCTGAGAAGAGTAGTGTGTACGCAAACCATATCCCTACCTAGTGAAGATAGCGGTTGTTTTCAAAAGATCCTCGGCTAAGGTAAGCATAAGCACCATATTAATGACTAGAACTTTAACAGTGAGATATCCATTTTCAAGCCTTTATCGAGGTGATGGCGTATGAATATCATTGCTTTGGCACAAACTTACTTTTATCCTTAATGGTTCCCGCCATACCCATTGCATCAAGATGAATTTAAGCATCAAGAACCCGAGATATGTAATTTTTCCTAGATATGCCCAGGGCAACAAATTCACGTTTAGAAAGATTTGACATTATTTAAAAAAAGAAAGTTCGTACCTTTGATACTCTCTAATTATTTGCTCGTGATGGCAGAATCTCGTATTGATAACGTATTATAAAATACTGATTATAAAGTAAATTAACTAAATACAAGTATAGAGAGAGACTGATATATTATTCAACTTCAAATTGATGTACATAATGAACTGAAATCTCCTTTATTTGTAGAAGAAAGAAAGCAACTGCGAAGCTTTTCAGGAAGTAGCTATAAGCCTATAAAGCTTTTCAGGAAGCAATTGTGAGGTTTTTCTTGAGCTGCTTGTTCGCATATGTTGCTCACAATTTAACCATTTAATAAGAAGTTACTGTAAATGATTTTATTAAGTTGCTTGCAATTTGTCTCCATCATTATTTATTGATAAAATTTAATACAGTACTAAATGGATAATTTTTCAGAATGATTATCTAAGGAATATAATATAATAAACATCTGTTGTATAATATTTTCATAACTAATTACATGGATATTTTGCATAAGTTCACAAATGTTCTATTTCTTCTGTTTTAATTTTTGTGAACTTATTTAATTAGGCACGAAATTTAAAAAAATAATTTTTTTGAAATTTATATTTTTAAAAAAATCAAGAAAAGACTCAAAATATTTATACAATTTTAAAAATTTCTCATTAAAAATAAAATTATAATTTTAAGCTAATCGTTTATAAAATTAAAAAAAAACCATTAGTTTTAGAACCGATAAAAAGGAAATAGATTTACGGAAACATGTTTTTTAAAATAGGGAGAAGGGTCTAAAATGCCCTTCAACTACCAGCGTAGGTCTAAAAATGCCCTCCATCCACCTATTGGGTCAAATATGCCCTTCCGTTAATGTTTTCAGCTCAACAATAGCCCTTGTTGATTTTTGTGGCTCAAAAATGCCCTTTGCGTTAACGGAGGGACACGTGTCATCCTCTTGTTGGCTCATTCTAAATATTTCTTAATTTATTAAAAAAACTCATTATTCATACATGAAAAATAATTTTCTAAAGCAATTAAAAAGGGATTTTCCCCAATATTTACAAAAAAAAAAATTTAAAATATTTTTTCTAAAATACTTACAAAAATTTATTAATTTTTTTTATAAAAACTGGAAAAAATCCTTTTTTCTTTAGTTTTTAGTAACAAACTGTTTTAAACTTTTTTTTTAAATTGGATTTTTTAGAAAACTGTATTTTTTTTGTAAAATATGTTTTTTAGAAAACTGGATTTTTTAAAATCTGTTTTTTAGAAAATCGATTTTAAAAAATAAATTCTAAAAAAATATTTTTAGAAAATCCAGTTTAAAAAAATACAGTTTTCTAAAAAAATAGATTTTACAAAAAAAATCAAGTTTTAAAAAAATCTGTTTTTACAAAAAAATCCAGTTTTAAAAAAAGTGTATAACAGTTTTTAAAAAAAATGTTTTAATAAATCCAATTTTTTTACTAAAAATTAAAGAAAAAAGGAATTTTTTCCAGTTTTTCTTTTTAAAAAAATAGATTTTTTAAACAAATTTTTGTAAGTATTTTAGAAAATAATATTTTAAATATTTTTATTTTTTTTGTAAATACTGGGAAAAAAAATCCCTTTTTAATTGCTTTAGAAAATTATTTTTCATGTATGAATAATAAATTTTTTTAATAAATTAAGAAATATTTGAATGAACCAACAAAAGGATGACACGTGTTCCTTCGTTAAAGCATAGGGCATTTTTGAGCAACAAAAATTAACAAAGGTTATTGTTTGGAACGAAAATATTAACGGAAGTATATATTTAACTCAATAGGTAAATAAATGGTATTTTTAGAGCTACGCTGATAATTGAAGGATATTTTAGAAACTTTTCCCTTTAAAATATATGACTTTAGAAAGAAGCAAGAGACACCACCTTGGGCTGCGTAGTGGCAAATCCTCTGTCTCACTGCAAGTCCCTTATGTGTTACGTGGAAACGTCTGCAATTGCCTCATAATGGTTTGCATACAGTTTTGAGCTATTCCACTGCGACGCCTGGCGTCTTCTTTACCCTGCAACTGTCACGCCCATCTTCCCAACGCATCTTTTAATCTCTATGTGCTATACAGCTATTTGGCCATGCTTATCTCCCTATCCTAAACAATCAAACCAACCCCCTTCCCCCAAACGTACACCATCAAAATTCTATCTTTTGTTCCAACGGGTTCTTGTGTCATGACATTCTTGAAGTAGCAGTACTGCTGTATAAGCTTCACTTCTAGCGTTTTTCAGGTGAGTTATAGTAGTAATAGTAGTTTGTTTCTTTAGTGGAGTGCCTCTGTTTGAATGTATGTTTTCTTGCTTGTTTCCGATTGGGTATTTCATTTTTTTGCCAAAACAAAATGGGAGTTTTGCTATAGTTTCACTTGTATAGTTCAGGGAATAGATCTTTTTTTAGTGGAGTACTCATAAAGATTTTCTTACTCATTTTGCTTGATATGCCTCGGATTTATGTTTATAACCCATATAGAATTTTGCTACTTGAAGAGAAACTAGTTCTTTCATATGGGCATGCAAGCTCCTCCAATGAGATATCATAAATTCTAATCTTTACTTTCGTGTGTTTTTTTTTTAAAAATAACTGTGGTGTTTGGACTAGTTTGCGCTTACCTCCATTAATTCCATGAATGGATATAGAGATTCTATCCACTAAGCATGAGCCTACAAATGAGAAAAAATCACCTAGCGTTTTTTTTAATTCCCCCCTCTGTTGGGATTAGTTTGTGTTATTTTTATTCTTCTTTTTGAAAGTAATAATTTTGGTTGGTTTATTTTCAGAATTATTAGATTGAATAACTGTCAATTATTCAATTTTTCGTTTGGTTTTAGATGTGATTATGTTTGTTTGTAGGATGGAAGATCAAATTGTGGAGTGGAGGATGGTGGAACACACTTCTTTAGAAGAAGAGGAGGAAGAAAAGGATGATGATTATGATTATGAGGGAGAAGTGAAAGAGAGTAAGATGAGATGGATTGTGAATAAAGGATTGTGGCTAGGGAAGAAGGTTATGATCACAGGTATTGTTTTCTCTTCTGCACCAGTAGTTCTTCCTCCACTTGTCGTTATTTCTGCACTTGGGTTCGCCTTTTCGGTCCCTTTTGGTCTTGCTTTTGTTGGTTATACTTGTACTGAGAAGCTTATGAACAAGTTGCTTCCAAGGTCAGAACCACCTTTATTATTGGAGTATGGAGAAATGTATGGCGATGAAGAGGAATATGATGGACAATTAGGAGGGAAAGGCGCCGGTTTTGGTGGAGAAATAGTGATGGAAGATGAGGAAAAGAAAGAAATGGAGGATTCAAAAGAAGGGGTTGAAATGAGGATTCAGTTGGTGATGGATGAGAGCCGGGGATACGAAGATAGAGACTTTGGAAGAGCTGAGGAAGAAAGAGAGATCAATGTAGATGAAGGTGGCAAAGAGGAAGGATATGAAGAAGATGGTGGTGAATACTTGGAAGGAGAGAATGAGGGACCAGTGAAACAGATGAATTTGGAGACGGAACGAGGGAAAGAAGCAGAAAACTGGGAATCTGATGAGAAAATTAAGAGAACTGAGGGTTTGGATTTGGTGGCCCGAGAAGCCAGGGGAGAAAATGAGGGTGAAAAAGATGTTACTTTAACACCAGGTTTGCCAGAGAGGAATTTGGTTGAGGTATATGTAGGCGATGCAGCGAAGGAAGATAACCGCAGCTTAAAAAGTTCAGAAGTAGTGGAGAAGCCGACGGAAAGCAAAGATAAGAAAGTAGATAGTCTTGTGAGAGAAATTCAAGGAACAAAAACTGAAACAGGACCTGAGGTTATCTCAGAAGAAAAGGAGAGTATAGAAGTAACAAAGAAACCAAACATCAGCAAAAGCTCAAAGAAACACCACAAAAAGAAGAAAGGAAATGAAGGGAAAAATGCTGCAATATCAGAGAAAGGGGAGGGGCTAAGCAACAAGCAGCAGGAAGATAGTGATGTGAAAATGGTAGAAATAAAGGAAGATGTGAGGGATGAAGTCAAGGTGAAGCAAGAGGAGAAGCACTTACCAGTGAAACGCGAGACGAAAGAAGGAACAGACGAGGTCAATCAAAGTGGTGTTTCCAAAAAGGCCAAGAAAGCAGCTGAGACGGAAAAAGCATCACCCGGAAGAAGGGATGCGAGAAATGGCAAGGATGTTGGGCAAGCTGCAAACTCAACTAAGGACCATAAAGCAGTATCCAATGGCAAGCATGTTGCTAAAGATGCTTCTCACCAAGTGGAAGGTAAGGATAAGCCGGTGGCTGCAGAAGACGCTCAAAGGAAGGCAGCTGATGTCCATGGGAACCTTCCATCTGAAAGAAAAGGGACAACTGATCAAAAGGGAAGTGTGAATGCAAGTGGTGTCGCTCACGTTCCTGGAAGAGCAGGGGTTCTTGAGGCCAAACACACCAAGGTCAGTTCTACTTTTAAATCTGCCACCTTAGTTTGTTCCATTGGAAAAGTTGCAAATACCAAGAGGGTTATCTTCTTATATATCGTTGTTTCTCTTGCTCAAAGTTACTCTGAAGAAAATGATCAATTTGAGTGAAAGCACATGTAGGTTGCACTGGCTGGCTTTGTTTCTTATACTTGCTGTTAAAATTTCTTTGAATGTTGGGTATTATTCAGATTTTTTCCTGTTTTAATTTACTCATGAAAGAGATGTATTACTTATCTTAGCAACAAATGTTGCTCTTCATGAAGAAACCTAGACTGCACCTGCAAAGGAAGGAAAAATACTGAAAATTACATAAGCTATTGCTGTAATTACTTCCTGACGTTTAAATAAAGTATGAGTTGCTAATTATATGGCCTTTCTCCAGATGCTTTGTCCGACAAAGCATAAAGTAACTGATGACTAAAGAGGGTCTATAGTTCATAATCCTCCAAAAGAAAGTTAATAATGTCCAGCAGTGTATGTGGACTAAGGTTTCATCTGTAACATATATCATGGTGCAAGTCCAGAGCATCAACAGAACGCCGTTAATTTGTCTATGCGTAGCATGATGTCAGTTACGAGATTTGAGTAAATGTCGTGCAGATTCTTGTGAACACTGCTAATAGGGGATTCATTTTAAAGAAAAGAACTGTTAAAAAGGGGCTTGTTCCTCTCTTTCAGCCCTTTCAGGTTAGAGTACTGGTAGTAGTCTGTTTAATGTTCACCTGGTCTCGTTCCTTGTAAAGCTTAAATGCGGACTCTAGTTGTTTATTTGCTAGCTGAGAGATATAACTCTGGCTTCATTTCTTGTGTTAGTTTGGCTCTCTCCTTCCATTGTTGTTAGTGCATTTTCTTTCATTTCTGGCATCCCAATTATTTTGTTCCATAGTCTAAGTTCTGTCACGGATGCTCGTTACGTAACACCAGTGTGAGTCCAGTTGCATCGGCCTTGGCAGGTTGATATATCCAGCACTTGTCGAAGTGTGGACAAGCTGTCCATATATCTGATATTTCGTTTAGTTCTAGAGTGCTAGGTTGTCCCTTATTAGGACAAGAAAGTGAAGATTCTGAGTTTTCAAGTCTTTTCTTGTGGGACCAGTTCGTCGTCTTGTTCCTTTCTTTCTTTATGGGGGTACGAGTAACTAGAGAAAATGTTAGTTGATAGCTAATAAGTTATGTGAAGACTGAAGAGAGGCTAAAAGTATTCCCTTGCAGAGGGTGGAGAATTCTTCCCTGTGATTGCATGACAAATGGAAGTTTTAGCTGTGCAGAACCTTTTAAAGATACTCAGATTAATCCATATAAATTAGTCTTTATCTAGCAAACCTCAAAATTTGTGGTCCTCCGTTTCGGACTTAAGTTCCTTTGTATTGATTGTTCCCCTTTGAAGTTGTTCACAATTGTTTCGGATTTGCCCGTCTAAAAGCCAGGAAGGGTTCTGTGAATTCTACATGTTATTTGCTGTTTTCAAGAAAGATGGCCAACTTTTCTAGTCTTCCCCCGATTGGAAATTTTGGGGTTCATTGTGTGTGTCAAAAGGTAAAATCTCCAAGATCTCTGTCCTTGTGGTATTAGAAGAAGCATATTGCAAAACTAGTGAAGCATTACTAATGTGCCGGGTTCATAGTAGCTATACTCTTGCTTTCTTAAACCTATTAACAGCTTTTTCAACAGAGCAAACTAATGGGTTTATGGGGAATTTGGTATTTCTAGAGCTGCTATTCGAGTTCGTGGCTTGTGTTTTGTTGGTTATTTGAAAAAAAGAAGGATGTGATGCAGCAGTGAAGCAGCCTTGTAGCAATGAGTGTTGGTGTGGTTGTTGCCTTCTGTTTGAACTGTATATGTCCACCAATTCAATGTCATGCAACCACATGCCTCAACTTCAAGTTAGATAGGGGCTGCCAAACGCTAGTGCTCTTGCTATCAATGCTGTTTGTACACTTTGTCTTCATGTTCTCGACTGTGTACATGCATATCCTTGGCAGCTTCTTGTGGTATTTTTTTAACATGCTGCGTAGTCATTTGGTTCCGTTCATTTTTGTTGCTTCTGCTCACACCGATACCTTTGAAGCTATGAAGATCATTTTCCTCTATTAATGATATTGCTAGGAGTTCTACAGTGAGGAGATAATATGGGAGAAGATAAATGCAATGAGAACAGTCATTGGATATGGAGCCACACCTCAACCTTTGTTGGTAGATGAGTTGAAGGCTTTATACATCTTTACTGGAGTGGAGCCGCCATCTACGTTCAGGAACACATCCGAATTGGCAGAATTGAACGACAAGCTTCAGTTTCTTATGTCGATTGTGGGAATTAAGTGAACTTTTAGATTTTGAGACTTTTTTGTTGGTTTGTCAAATTTGACCTTGTTACTGAGCTTGTGTGTCATTATACTAGAAACTAATCGTTTTGTTTTAGAACCGTCAGCCGGAATGTTTTACTATGAGTTTAGGCTCGATTAGAAAAGTTTCTCCTGTGCTTACCATGGCGGTTCTTGAACAGGGTTTTACTATATTTGTTTCCTGTGGATTAATTTGAATACATCTTTTTCTTTTTTCTCCATCGAATTTGAATGCATAGGTTCACTTTTATGATTACAACAACAATAACAACTATCATAGTGGAGTCCGGGGAGGATAAGTGTAATTTTATGATTGCCAAGAAAGAAAGACCTTGCACATGTAAAAGAAAGAAATGTCAAAGAAAGAAGAAAGCCTTGTACATGTACAAGAAAGAAAGAAACGTCGAAGAAAGAAGACAAAAGAATAAGCGATTATTTTAGGAGGACATTCAGATGCCTATACAATAGGTATTTTGCCTTTTTATTTGCGTATCAATTTAATAATTTCTTCTTTCTGTTATGAAATAATATAAAGACAAGAACAATAATGTAAGATAAGAACAATATAGAGAGAGAATAGGGAGAGAGAGAAGTATTCTTATTAATACTTGGGGTGATTTACAATGGGATAAGACCCCTCTATTTATAGGAAGAGGAATGACTTAGCTTCAAGCTAAAATTCTTAGACATTCACTCTAAATAGACTTCTATTTTATAACACTCCTCCTTGAATGTCTATTCAATAATGTGCCTCATAAAACCTTAAAACCAAAACTCAATGGGAAAAATTAAAGTAAAGGAAAAAGAGTACACATGTTTGAATATGCGCCTATTGGTTGCCTCGTTAAAAACCTTGCAAGGAAAACCCAGTGGGAAAAAACCTTGTAAGGGAAAAAGAGCGTAACGCGCATTGACTCCCCCTAATGAGTACATCAATTTATATCCTTGAGCATTTGCATTCCAATCTTGTGCATCATCTTCAAAACGATCTTTGGTAGACGTTTGACAAATCAACCATATTGACTTGAGTAAATATTCCGCACCTTGAAATCATCATTCTTGATAGATATGAACATCTTCATATAATGTCGTGGAATAACTCTTCAATATCTTCATAGATGCATTCTCAATGCCATCATGCTTATAGTTATAGCAAGATACATATGTACACAAATTGTACTAAGGATGTGGTACTTCAGGACCAAGAATTGCATATGCTTCAAGCAACTTAAATCTTTCAAGTTAAGTCATATAAGCCATATAATAGACTTTAGATGCATATCAAGTTTTCCATGTCATGCTAGACAAATAAGATATCGAAAACTGACTATACATACCTTTGACTTTACACTTTCAAGCATTTGAACTATAGGCTCAAATCTACATATCTTTCATATGGAATCAATTCTTCTTGAATTGTATCTCTTCCATTTAGTTACTTTCTTTGGGTCAGCAAATGCGTATAGCATGCTTTGCAATATGTTGCAATTGAATTATCCCTTTTATGAACTTCAGGTTCATATCATGATATTCGGGGATATACATATACAAATGATAATTCATCCCATGTAACCTTTTCTCAAGTGTTTATCATGTCTCCCCCTCATGTTAGAAAAGCTAACTTGTTTCCTCAACTTTGGGAAATCATCTTTGTGCATTATCATGTCAATATACACGGCACATTAATAATAAGATGAAATTATTTGGTTCCTGACCCTGAACCACTTGTGAGGGGAGAATATAATATACTCTCGTATACAACGTATATCAAACTGATATATATAACTTTGTTCTCATAAGAAACAGTTTAGCTATTAAGTGGAAGCACTCAATAATTATCTTGCTAAACCAACTTTGATATAAACCAACTTATCAAGATGAACTATCTTGAGTAGGAAATCTGGAAATTATGCTCGAAGTTAGATTACTGAGCAATTTACCTCGCAAGCACCGGCCAGGCTGCGGGTTAATAACAATTGCGCATGTAACCATATCATAGATGCATCATATGTGGTATACATGGCAGGTGAATGGGCCCATATTCACCTTTGATATTTCCAGAATTTATGGGCTTCAACCCGAACTCTTTAGTTGGTCAGTTCATTAATGAGAACAAGTGATACAAGAGAATTCGTAAAGAACTTTCTAGTTCTTTAATATTCACCTATGTGAATTTGCACATCATACTTAAAATGAGATGGCTAACACGAATGCCAACTGAATAAATTATCAATATTGGTAAACTTCAAATTTACACCATGACATGTGCACTTATCAATAAACTTCAGGTTTATTATGACATGGGTTTTTATACCAATAGATATCCACTTTATTGTGGCATTCTTTCGTTTGTGTAGTACAAAGTGGAGAACAAAGCGGGTAGCTTTTCATATGCAAATTACCCCGCTACAAGTTGTAGTAATAGGAGATATCAAAGCCTTCCTTTATTTATAGTCTCAATATAATCAATCTCTTTCGCGTGTACTTTGGAAACCGAATAAGTTTCTTTGAGACTTACTACAGCACAATACTCAATTGTGTTTCTCCAACATAGTAATAATTGGCTCTTCTAGAGCTCTCAATTAATTTTGTACTACCATAGATTCATCAACATCCATGTGGTGAATATCTTTCTTAAAGAGAAAGTTATACCATTATGGTCATGTCAAACTTATATGCAAGATATGTTTCTTGCATTATCGTTGTCCTTTAATAGTCATATTTCCAAAATACTTTGGCGTACAATAGGTACGTGACCAACGATCATTCATGCCATATATCATCTCAAACCTCCTTCTAGGGTGAGTGTGGTATCATCTCAAACCTCCTTCTAGGGGTGAGTGTGGTATATTTAATACCAATTTCATGTTCATATTCTTCCAATAATGAATATGTATTCGTGAATCAAATGTTGTCACATTCACTTCGAGGATATGTGATTTTGTTATCCTTTTCAAATCTATAAATGCGTCAGGCATTTGATTTGCTATTCTTTGCAATTGGATAATCTTTTGTGCCTCTTTCTCACAAATAGAGGTATGTGGATCAAGATGAGATAATGATGCATTTTTCCACAAAATTTCCCGTTTGGTTTCACCAACTTCTCCCCCTAATTTTGGGAAAAGTGTCTCATCAAATTGACAGTCTGCAAATCGTGCAAATCTCCTGTCAATGTTTCGAGGTAGCGAATAATGGAGGGCAATTCAACCTCAACATATATTCCTAACATTCTTTGCAGACCCATTTTGGTGCGGGATGGCGGTGCTACAGGCACATATACTGCGCATCCAAAGATTCTTAAATGGGATATATTGGGTCCATGACCCAAAACCAATTGCAACGGGGAATATTTGTGTCAATTCGTCAGTCAAAGACGAACTAGCATTGCTGTATGCAAAATGGCGTGTCCCCAAACCGAAGTGGGCAGCCGACGAACTAGTATTGCTGCATGCAAAATGGCGTGACCCCAAACCAAAGTGGGCAGCCGACGAACTAGCATTGCTGCATGCAAAATGGCGTGAACCCAAACCGAAATGGGCAGCCTCGTTTTCATGAAGAATTCAAGATTATTCTCATCTACTGTCTCAATATGATATCCATTTTGAATGATATCTTTAAAACTCAACAAGTTCCTTTTAGACTTGGAGGAGAACATTGCGATTGATAACATTAAAACTCAACAAGTTCTTCTTAGACTTGGAGGAGAATATTGCATTCTCTAAGATAAACATCATGCCTTTGGGCAGAGTTACAGTTGCTCTTCCGGAGCCTTCAATCAATTTAATTCCCATGGTTTGATATACAAAAGAAATACACGAACATAAGAATAAACAAGTTCAATTCATTTGTGTCACATAATATTTTTAAAATCTGCTGATGTCATTGACTAAAATAAATCAGATAGTCGATTATATGTTTTCCATAATCGATTACTATGCAGTTTGAAAATTTCAGTTTAAGCATTTTCTTCAAACAATCGATTGTTAAACACAAACAATCGATTGGTGAACATTGACAATCGATTGTTAAACACACACAATCGATTATTTGCTATTTTGAAAAACTTCAGATCACACTGTCTTAAGACAATCGATTGTTAAATATAGACAATCGATTGTTGGCTTATTTTGAAAAATTCCAGAGCACACTGTCTTAAGACAATCGATTGTTAATCATAGACAATCGATTGTTGACTGTTTTTGTAAAATTCCAGATCACACTATTTTAAAGACAATCGATTGTTGATCACTGACAATCGATTGTTTTGCAGTTTTTATGCGAAATATGAGATAACCGACTAGTTTTTCAGGTTAGTCGATTACCTCTACTGGAAAGTAAAAATATTATTGATATTTGAGCATATTGATACATTCTAAAGAACTAATACTAACATTATATCATGAACTAACTAATACGAGCTAATACTAATGGCTATTAGTTTATTCATTCACTAATACAAACAAGTAAAAT
Source organism: Nicotiana benthamiana (assembly GCA_034376525.1). NCBI lineage: Eukaryota > Viridiplantae > Streptophyta > Magnoliopsida > Solanales > Solanaceae > Nicotiana > Nicotiana benthamiana. The sequence continues at coordinate 21,667,211 of CM067324.1, read as the reverse complement.
AAAATCAAATAGCTCCATCTTCTTTCATCACGGATCCATCACCGATTAGGTGGTCATTTTCCCCTCGGGTTGCTCAAAGAAGTCTGCCACATCCAAGTGGGTGATGTCAAAGTTGTCGTCAGGGACAAAATTCGTTTCAGTGCGTTTACTCTTTCGAGATGCTTGATAAAGGTCAACCAAAAGTCATGGTATACGGCAAGCCTTTGACCAGTGCCCGTTTTCATCGCAACGATAATATATAGTTTATAAACTATTTGCTTTTGGGTTCTTATCGTATCGTGCTTGTGGCAGAGTGACCAACTTCAGGTTGTCATATCTCTTCTTTAAGCCATTCCTCAAGATAGGTGGATCCTTGACGGTGAGATATTCAATCTTCAAACCTTCATCAAGGTGATGGCGCAAGAAAATCAAGGCCTTCGCACAGTCTTGGGTGGATGCTTTTTCTCTATCTTTGATGGTGTCTCCGAGACCCATAGCATCTAAGTGGATTTCAGCATCCAACACCCATGTCATTTAGTTCTTGCCCGAAATTTCAAGGGCAACGAACTTTCTTTTCATAATGTCAGACATAAAACAGATTTACATCAAGAGCGTGTTCATACTTACGGGCTCTATTACAATTATCATATTCACTTCAGGGAATGGATCAAAATCATGTGCTTTACACAATCTCATGTCAAATATTACTTTCATAAAGTGAAAGATTATTTTGAGAATCCTTATTGTTCTCATTACCACAATAATGACGATTATAACTTCGTCTATTGCCATGTCCACATCCATTGATACCTTTACGGTAATTAGTCTTCTTTCAGACTTATCACATACTGCTACCACATTCTCTAAAGGGAATGGAGCAAATTCAATTGGACGGAATTCTTTGCCACGTCCACATTCATTGATACCTTCATGGTAATATTTTAGTCTTCTTTCAGACTTATCATATACTGCTTCCACATTCTCTAAAGGGAATGGAGCAAATTCAATGGGACGGATTTTTAATTCTTTGCCCACAATCATACATAAATTTAATCGTGGCAGGGCATAGAGATTTAACCACTTCATGTGGTTATAATTTCTTACAAACTCCATTAGAGTTATAATCAAACTTTGTTTGTATATTAAATCAAATCGTAGAATTTCAAGAATTTGAAAGGGAAAAGTAAATTACTTACCTTTAAGGTATATCAATTATATTTTCAATGTTTTCTTCCTTTTCTCCACTGATGCAGCGGCTCCGATGCGGAGAAATTGACGGCGGCTTAATCTTCTTAAAGAGCTTCTTGAGACGGTAGAGTCTCGTGCTGATAACGTGTTATGAAATAATATAAAGACAAGAACAATAATGCAAGAATAAGAACAATATAGAGAGAGAATAGGGAGAGAGAGAAGTATTCTTATTAATACTTGGGGTGATTTACAATGGGGTAAGACCCCTCTATTTATAGGAAGAGGAATGACTTAGCTTCAAGCTAAAACTCTTTGACATTCACTCTAAATAGACTTCTATTTTATAACACTTTCTCTTTAGTAGTAAAAAATAGAAGTTTATTTTTCTGTGTTGCCGTGAGTGGTGCCATTTTCTTTTGTCTCTTTAATTATTTTCTCCTTCTATTAGTTCGACACGATTTCTAGCAACCTACTGCTAGAAGCAAGTGTGCACTGAAGCTGTTATAGGAAAAATATCCGTCCACAAATATTTGTATAAAGTAGTTGCAACGCTGCACTCTCTCTCCCAAAACAATTCATTTGATGTTACATTCTGTATAAATATAGCTAGGGATGTTCTTAAAAATTCGAAAAAACAAATTAAATCGATAAAAAAAAAAAGAATTGATACTCTTTTGATTTGGTTTGATTTTGGTTTTAATAAGAAAAAATCAAAATAAATCGATTATACGAGTAGTTATTTTTGAATTTATTATTACACCTATAAATATGTATATTGTTATACAAGTTTAAAAAAAATTATGGTAAATATTAATAGTTTGTATTTTTAATATAGTTCTTTACCTTACATTCTAGTTTGATTGGTAATTTTCTTTTGTTTAGTGTAAGAATCCTTTCGTGTTAAAAATAATATACTTTTAATTAAGTTCTTAAATTATTCATCACTATTTCATTCAATTATCATCAATATATATTGGCAAATAATAGATTTTCAAAGGGCAATAGTATTATATTGAAAATGTGATCGTCAGAATATGTGTGGTAGTGTATGTCTTATATTTAAGAAAAAAATCGATAAACAACCGAAAAAATCGAAAAACTAAGAGAAACCGAATCGAGAAAAATAAACTTAATTGGTTTGATTTGATTCTAATATTTAAAAAATCGACTTACTTAATTTGATTGCATTTAAAACACATCCAAACCAAACTATGAACATCCTTAAATATAACTATCACATGAATCTACCTTTGGGAATATTTGGAAACACTCAGCTAAGTCTTTTGGTGGCCGGAGAGCTTCAACCCACAGAAATTCAGCTGACAGATTTTTCTCGCAACCGTGGAAAGACGTAGAAAATTAGATTAAGGGTATTTGGTATAACGAAAATGTCTTTCAAGAAAATGCAAATTAAGAAAAATAATTTCTCAATAGTATTCATAAATTAATTATATATATTAAATATAAAATTATAAACTTCTAAACCAACAACTTTTTGGACCCATAAAATGAAAACATGCACAATATCGAAGAAACTTAGAGAGAGAAAGTAGAGAGAAGGGAGAGCATCGAAGAGTCTCAAAGAAGACTCAGATATCATTTCTGAAAATGACGCCTCGGTTCCTACAAACGACCCCTGACCCCTTATATCAAAATAATCACTTTTACAGATATAGCCTATTTACATGACTGGCCTAATTGCAAGTATAGCCTATTTACACAACTAGTCTAATTACAGACATAGACAAACAAATTACAAAAATAGCCTAATTGTAGAAGTAGCCTATTTGGCTCAGATATGACTCTTTCCTTCAATGACCAAAATGGTCTACATGTGAGTATATCATCATTGCCTATTTACATATCTCAACACCCCCCCTCAAGTTGAAGGGGGGAAACCACCTTTAACTTGGACAATATAGGAGAAAGAGCAGTCCCAGATAATGCTTTGGTCAACGGATCAGCCAGCTGCTGAGAAGTGGAAATATGGGAAAGCTTTAGGAAACCATTGTGTAGCAAAGTGCGAACATAATGACAATCCACCTCAATATGCTTAGTACGTTCATGGAAAACTGGATTATTAGCAATGTGGACAGCAGCCTGACTATCACAAAATACAGAAATAGGAGAAGGAACAGATACCCCAAGATCAGCAAGTAAACGAGAGAGCCAAGTTAGTTCAGCAGTAACCTTGCTCAAAGCCCGGTACTCAGCTTCAGCAGAAGAAAGAGAGACAACTGGTTGCTTTTTCGATTTCCAACTTATAAGACTGCCACCCAACAATACACAAAAACCAGTAACAGATCTTCTAGTGTCAGGACAGGCTGCCCAGTCACTATCAGAGTACCCAGTCACAGAGTAATCAGGAACATCAGAGTAAAAGAGACCCAAAGAAGAAGTGCCTTTAAGATACCTCAAAACATGCATAGCAGCAGACATATGGGGAACCCTTGGGCATTTAAGATATTGACTCAGATGTTGCACGGCAAAGCATATATCAGGGCGAGTATGGGTTAAGAACAACAATTTGCCAACAAGACTCCTGAACTGGTCAGGAGCGGGCAAAAGGTCACCAGAATCAGCATTCAGTTTGAAAGAAATGTCCAGAGGGGAAACAACAGGAGAAACAGATACACAGTCAAAAGCATGCAACAAGTCATTAACATACTTATGCTGATTCAGATGTATCCCACCAGGGACATGTTTAACCTCAAGACCCAGAAAATAATGCAATGACCCCAAATCCTTGATTTTGAAAGTATCATCCAAGAAGGCTTTTAAGCCAGCAATCTCATCACAGTCATGCCCAGTTACTATAATGTCATCAACATACACAGCCACCACAACAAGGGAATCAGGGGTACCTTTTAAGAACAAAGAATAATCATTCAAAGAGTGCCTGTAACCTCTTGAATGAAGAGCAGATGACAGCTTAACATACCACTGCCTGGAGGCCTGCCTGAGCCCATATAAAGATTTCTTTAGTTTACAGACCAAAGGAAGAGAAGAAGAAGAAGAGGTAGAAGAAGAAGGAGAAGCAGAATCAGATACCACCAAACCTGGAGGAAGTTTCATATACACTTCCTCATCCAAATCACCATGGAGGAAGGCATTGTTAACATCAAGCTGAAACAATGGCCAGTGGTTTTTAACAGCCACTGCAATAATGCATTTCACTGAAGTCATCTTAACAACAGGAGAAAATGTGTCTGTAAAGTCCACACCCTCAACCTGTGTATCACCTCTAATAACCAACCTTGCCTTATATCTTTCAATAGAGCCATCAAATTTATATTTGATCTTGTAAACCCACTTACAGCCAATAGGTTTCTTGCCTGGAGGAAGATGCACAATGTCCCAAGTATGGTTAGCATCCAATGCATCAAATTCCTTCCTCATGGCATCCTGCCAAGCTGGTACAGAGGCAGCTTGAGAGTAAAACATAGGTTCAGATTCCAAGTTGGAGGAAGAGGAACCAGAGAAGGCTGGATGTTGGCAAACATAGTCTTTGAGGTAAGGAGGGGGAATATGTTGTCTGGTGGATTTTCTGGGCAAGGAAACAGGCTGAGAGACAGGTAAAGCAGGAGGAGAAGTATCATGATTGAAAAGGGGAGAAGGAATGGATACAGGAGAGGCAGGAGAAGATTTAAGAGGAGAAGAAGGGGAAGAATCACTGGAAGTTGGTAGCAGTAAAGAATGGTCAAGAATGTCATCAGAAAAGGGAACAGGAGGAGGAGGAGAGGAAGATGGAGGTGCAGTTTTAAAGGGAAAGTGAGTTTCATGAAAGACAACATCTCTAGAAATAAAACATTTCTTAGAATTCAAATCATACAATTTGTAGCCTTTCTTATCAAAAGGGTAACCAATAAAAACACAAGAATGAGCTCTGGACTTCAGTTTATCCCTTTGAGGGACAGGGACAGCAGCATAAGCCAAACAACCAAAAGTTCTTAGGTGAGAGTAGGAAGGGGGAGAACCATGCAATAATTCATGAGGTGATTTGTAATGAAGTACTCTGGATGGCAATCTATTAATGATGTATGTTGCAGTTAACAAACAATCACCCCAAAATGATATAGGCAAACCAGACTGAAAAAGAAGAGCCCTACAAGTTTCAAGTAAGGATCTGTGTTTTCTCTCAACAACCCCATTCTGTTGAGGAGAATGAGGGCAAGTTGTTTGATGCACAATCCCAAGTTCACTGAAAAAGGAAATCCCTTCTGCACTGGAACCCAGTTCCAGGGCATTATCACTCCTGACAACCTGGACCATGGAATTGAACTGAGTCTGAACATAGGAAATGAAAGATTTTAATAGAGGGAAGGCATTACTTTTAGAACCCATCAAATGTGTCCAGGTGGCCCTAGAAAAGTCATCGACTATGGTGAGAAAGTATTTACTACCAAGGGAAGTAGGGGTATGGTAAGGGCCCCAAGTATCTACATGTATAAGTTGGAATGGTTTAGTAGTGCTAATGGTACTATCAGGGAAAGGCAGTCTGGTTTAGCCATAGGACAAATAGAGCAAGGAAAAGGTTGTTTAGCAGCAAAAGAAAAAGGTAAGCTAGAAACATGTTTCATATTAGCAAAGAAAGTGTGTGCTAATCTCAAATGCCAAATATAGTTCATATCAGCAGTAGCAGCATTATTACAACTGGGAGATTGTACAATTGAGCTAAAATGTTTGCCATCAGAAACAACATCATCATTACAAACATGTGAAACACTATGCTCAGGAGTAGAAGAAGACTTGGAAGAGGCAAAAGAGGAAGGAGGTGACCAAGAGTACTTGTACAGACCAACCTCCTCTTTACCAAGATCCAGAAGCCTCTTCAGAGAAAGGTCCTGTAACAGGTAAAGAAGACATGAGGTTGGTGTAAACAAAACTAAACAATTCAATTGTTTCATCAATTTATGAACAGAAATCAAATTATGTTTGAAAGAAGGAACCAAGAGTACATTGTGAAGAGTAAGAGAAGGAGTCAATGCAAATGATCCTGTACAAGTGACCTTTACTTTATAACCATTAGGAAGGGAAACAAGGTAAGGGATAGTTAAGGGTATAATATCAAAAAGTAGATTTTTATCATAAGTCATGTGATTGGAAGCCCCTGAATCAATGATCCAGGTAGCAGAATTTATGTTTGTAAGCATGCACAGCTTGGAATCAGAAACAAGACTCTCAGACATCAAAGTACCAGCAAAATTAGCAGAACTCATGGGAGAAAGAGCTTGATCACTACTAGAAAGAGTCTGTCGAATTAAGCTCACAATCTGATCACATTGCTGTCTGCTCAACCCTGGTATCACAGGTTGACTGGCAATAGGATCCCCTAGAGGAACAGACAGACCTGAATTTCCTGTATCAGCAGACACACAATCAGTACTAGTGGGAAGATGAGCAGCAGATTTCCTTCCCTTGGTGTAAGAATTGCTTTGAGGAAAACCATGCAGCTTGAAACACTTATCAATTAAGTGTCCAGACTTTTTGCAATATCTGCAAAACAAGTTTCCTCTATTTTGTTCAAAATTGACTTTAGGTCTGAAGTTAGAACCAGACAATTTACCCTGGTTGAACCCAGCAGAGGGCCTGTCAGTGTGAACATTAAAAGACATAGAGTCTGGGCTCATATGGGAGACAGACTTGACTTCTCTTTGTTTTTCATCATTGAGTACAATATTATAAACACTGTCAAGGGAAGGAAATTGCTGCATCATTAACAAATTACTTCTTACACCCAAATATGTCTCATTCAGTCCCATAAGGAACTGATAAATCTTGTTTTCATCATATTCCTCGATAATACCATTCTTAGCAGCACAAGTGCACTTCTGTCCATGGTTTGGGACCATTGTCCCCAATTCATCCCATAAACTCTTGAGTTTATTAAAGTATGAGGCTACATCAAGGGAACCTTGGGATGTCTGAGAGAGTTCCCGTTTAAGCTCAAAGATTTTTGTTTTATTGGGGGTACCATATCTCTTCTCAAGTTGAGACCACATGCTTTGAGCAGTGTCAGAATATTGTACACTATCAGCTATTTGAGATGACACAGAAGAAGTTAACCATGACATAACGAGCATGTTACATCCATCCCACAACCTCTGTAAGCTCACATTATTACTAGGTCGGGAAAAAGAACCATCAATGAAACAAATTTTATTTTTAGCAGATAAAGCCATTGTCATCTTACGTTTCCACCCACCATAACCACTACCTGAAAAAGGAGTGGGAACAAGGCATGCACCAGGCACATCAGAAGAATGTACAAACAAAGGATTGGAAGGATCGATAGGACCAGAGTTACCACCAGAACCATTACCACTCGTGTTACCAGCCATGTTCAAATGAATGAAATCTTTTACAAATATCACCAAAAATCAATATTCACAATCTAAACAACCAGTACTCACAACTCAAACAGGTTATTCACAGATAGAATCAAATAATCGCACAAGCAGTCAAAGAATCACAATCAAAGAATAGGAACGATGTTACCGTCCTTCTTCGCAACCGGAGAAGATCGGCCTTTAACAACAAATGAAACCCTAGGTATGAACCCTAGAAGTAACCGTCAAAACTTTACTGCAAATACCGTCAACGAAGTCGCAACAGTAGTGACAACAACCAAAACCTCAGCAAAATGAGTATCAAACCACCGGATGGCAATCAAACAACCGTTTTGACCACCAGAAAACCCTAGAGGTTGAAAACTCACCGGAAAATCTCCGAAAATTTTACAATAAACGATTGAACCGTTCAATAAAGAAGTAACGGTCACAAATCGTGAAGATAGAGGCTCGAAGGAACCCTAACAGAACCAAAAAAAATCATCGATCTTTCGATCTCAGAAAAAACCTCGAATTTTTATCAGAGAATGGTTCAAATGAATCATTGATTCACACAAGAGCATCATCGGATCACTATACAAGGCTCTGATACCATGAAAACATGCACAATATCGAAGAAACTTAGAGAGAGAAAGTAGAGAGAAGGGAGAGCATCGAAGAGTCTCGAAGAAGACTCAGATATCATTTCTGAAAATGACGCCTCGGTTCCTACAAACGACCCCTGACCCCTTATATCAAAATAACCACTTTTACAGATATAACCTATTTACATGACTGGCCTAATTGCAAGTATAGTCTATTTACACAACTAGTCTAATTACAGACATAGACAAACAAATTACAAAAATAGCCTAATTGTAGAAGTAGCCTATTTGGCTCAGATATGACTCTTTCCTTCAATGACCAAAATGGTCTACATGTGAGTATATCATCATTGCCTATTTACATATCTCAACATAAAATGTTATAAACGTTTAAACCGTTAAACTGTTAAAACCATAGAATTTCGAACACGTAAACTTTATATTTTCTAAACATGTAACTTTAAAGCACATAACCTTCGAACTCATAATTTTGGAAATTGTAAAATTTTGAGTATTTAAATCGATAAATAATAAAATTAAAACTGAAAATATATTTAAAAATATTTTTTCGGGGGGGGGGGGGGGGCAAGGGGTGGAGGCAAGGCGGGTTGGGGGGTGCAGTAAAACGAAAAAAATAGATATTTTATACCCAAAAAAAACAAAAAAAATTGGGGGGGGGGGGGAGGGGGTTGGGGATGGTGGGTAGTGCAGAAAAATAAAAAATAAAAATTTAAAATTACAAGTAAAAATTAAGATAATTTTTTTTTGTGCGGGGAAAGAGGGAGAGCAGTAGGGTGAGTGGTAATGGAAAAATTGAAATTTGAAAAAAAAGTTTTTTTTTTTTGGAGATAGGATGGGGTGGGTTGTTGAGAAGGAGCTTTAGAAAATATTTTCTCTTCTCTTCATAAGGAAATTATTTTCCTCCAATTGAAAGAAAATATTTTTCAAAACATTTAAGCCAATCAAATATAAAAAATTTGAAAAATATTTTCCTTCACACCAAATACATCCTAAATGGCACACTAAATGACATCTATATTCCATAAGTCTATTTTAGATGGTAGGAACAGGGAGAGAGGGAGGAAGTAGTAGGGCTTAATGAATAAGACTCGTGCTTGAGATAGGAATTAGAACAGTTGATTAAAAAGTTCGTGCGAGGTTGGGAAAGTATACATCTCCAGCTGAATTTGCTAACTGATAAATTCATTGTAATGATCAACTATATACAAAAGATTTCATTCTATCATGAAAGATCATAATATTGATCATTATATGTAGTCGAACTCAAGGGAACTTTCAAGGAGTGTAATGTGACAATTTTTTTGCTATCAGAGGTTTTGAATTTGAAACCCAAAAATGAAAATTTTTTTGTAGGCTTGAAAACTTCAATTTAGTAATTGACAATTTAAGTAGAATTTTGGTCAAAGCTTTTGCATAGAGGGTATATAGACCTCGCTTCATCATCTGCTTCGGGAAGACCAGCTTTACCTTAATGTTTTCCATATCAATTTGTAATCATTTCTATAAGAAAACAAAATAAGAGAAACTAAAGAATTGACACCTTTCTTATCTTTTTTGACGGCACGATATTCATCAAGCAGCTGAAAACAGAGTGCGTAAGATCCAAAGTAAAATTGATTTTTTAAAAATTTTAAATAATGGTTATGAAGACATTTGAAGAAAATGATAAGAAATTTTTTGTTGAAATACTTAAGCCTCAAAATTGTGTGGCTATTATAAGGGCCTTGATGTCACTTGATTGATAAATTATTTCCAGTACACACTTCTAAGTTTATGATGCTCCAAAGAAATTCTAGTGCATTACTAAATACCAAGGTGTATTAAGTGTATCACAAGTTTCCATGAAAAGTAATATTCTGGAAACACAAGATTATATTCAACGATTTCGAAGACATGCGTTATCTTCAAATTAACAATCATTTACAAATACCACTTATGTGAGCATTTACATGGAATACAGTTGAAGAAAAGATGAAGGGAAAATACATGGAATGTTTATTCAGTGGGCAGGAGCAGAAGCAGTAGCCTTTAGAGCAACATGAGCGGAAATGAGAGAGATTAGTGTGAAGAGAGTAGCTAATAGAGAAAGGCCCGCTGACACAAAAATCTTGTTGAAGAAACTAGTGGGCTCTAAGTCGGCAGCTCGGCTTAATTCCAGGGTAAAACCATAAGTTGCAGCAGCGCCAGAAACTAGTACATTTGCTATGATCTGCTTCAAATTAACGTATATATTTGAAACAATTCAACATATTTGAAAATAAATTAAAAGAAGAAGCGTATGAAACAGTTTGAAGAGCTTTGGGACTGGATGCTAAAATTGGGTACCAAAGAAGGAAAAAAACAGAGGTTCATACCATGTCACCAAATAGATCTAACAAGCTGACTCCAATGCTTAGCGACAGTACTGTTTGAAAGAGATTATACACAATTCCCACGCCAATGCAGCCGAGCATGTAACTGCAATTAATTGCCATATCCAACATATATTAAAAGAATTAACCGATAAAATAATGCAATTACAACAGAGAAGTAAGGTAGAAAAGAATGGACTATATTTAAACTAATTACAATCACCTTATCTCTGCATTATAATGTATATACATTTAAAATCGGGCTTCTCTAATTTCGTATGACTAATCGAAATCAGGGTGATAGACCAAAGCTTGCCATCCCATTGTATCGAACCATGGCAGAGATAAGTTGCTAAACTCATTAATCAGTAATCGATCAAGAACGAGACCATCCATGATCAAAATGGAGATCGACGAGATCAAAGGAGGCCTACTAAAATCGAATAACAGAAAGCCGAGATATCCGTGATCGAGCAAGGATCATGGCAAAAATCTGAACATGTATCAAGTCAAGACCGGACATTTAACCAATCAAGATATTTCCTTATGTATTTAGAATTGTACCATAAGTAGAATTCCTCTACTATATAAAGGGGGTTGTAATCATTTTGTAATAATATATTCACGCATAACAAAGCAATATGTTACTATTATCTCTTAAGCTCAATTATTCAGTTCATACTTTTCAATAGCATACTCAGTTGGTTCGAAAGTGATCTAGCTCGAGGGCCATAACCAACCATTATATTGGTTTGCTTTATTTTACAGTTAATTTCTAACATTAATTCTTTTATTTCCCACGCCGTGCCATGTGACACATCTATATTATTATAAAAGTGGGAACCCCAAACAAAAATGTCCTTCTAAATAATTTAAATATTTTACTTAAAAGAAATTAAATAAAAACACCAAATTTATTTGAAAGGATATAACCCTTGAGATTAATAACTACATTAGTGTTGGACTGATTTTGAATTTTGGGAATTATAATACCATTTAATTAATTAGATGTCAGCAAAAGACACCAATATCACATATCTCTTCTAAATGTATCCTATTTTTCCAAATATTTGTATTATTGATATGGTTCTGTAATCTACATAAGTCATCAGCACTTCTAAGATTGTATTCTTCCTAAATCACATTTTCATACTCATCATCCCAAGCATATTACTTATACTATCAATCTTAAAGTGTAAGATATATGGATTTATATCTAGATATATCGACTTATATTTACACACATATGAACAATTTATGGATAAATTATATGTTATATGCTATCTTTTGGTTTGGCCTAATTTTGTGGTCTTATGGACATTATGTTAAGGGGGCCAATGTATTGTCATATAAAGTGTAGGACTAATGTGTAGATACCCAAAATGGTAACCTTAGTTAATGATGGGCTAACTAAGGTTACATATATGTAACCATGGTTACAAGCTTGTGACTCTTGAGTTATGTAACTCTTGTGACTCTTGGGTTATGTAACTCTTGTGGGGTTATGGTTCTCACATTAGTGCAAGACAAGACTCTTCTTCCTCCCATTGAATCAAGAGCCAAAATACTCCATTGTTGTCTTGCAAATAGTGTGGAAAACCATAAATCATTTTGATCATTGTCATAACACTATTATTGTGAACCTTTCATATATTGTTTTAGTCTTGTGGATTAATACTTGTGGTGATATACAACTTCAAGAAAACTTGAAGGAAGGTTATAGGAGTTCACAAGAACATAAGGACAATCATCAAAAGGAGGTTCAACATTTCCACATATGGATTCAGGTTAGCTTCCGCTCATGTAGTTTAATTCCGGATTATTCAATATGAAGGTTGTTATATTTAGTTGGAATCATAATCTTAACAATTGGTATCAGAGCCACCCTTCATTTTTGGATAATTTGGATGTTCATAAGATTCATGTTATGTTAGGATTCATGTTTTAGTTTTATCAGAATTTTGTTTATGAAATTCTACCATGAAATAGCATGATCTTATGAATGTTATGTTTTGTTGTAATTTGATGTTTTAATATCATGTTAAAACATTGTAAATAGCATGATTTTAGTTGGTTAACAACATGTTTTTCTTTTAAGATTCATGTTGAAAATCATGTGTCATTCATAAATTTTTTTTTTGGTCACTGCCTCAAGACAATCGATTGTTTCCTTACACAATCGATTGTCTTTGACGTTTAAAATTCTGGCAGTTTTTTGGCACACCAGAATAATCGATTGTATATTCTATACAATCGATTGTTCTGGTCCAGTGAGTTGAAACGTTTTTTAATTATACCATGCAATCGATTATCTATTGTAGACAATCGATTGTAATGGTCCAGAAACTTAAAATTTTTTTTCAAAACCAAAATAATTGATTGTCTGATTTTGACAATCGATTATGTTGCCAAAACAATTGATTGTCTGGTTTTGACAGTCGATTGTGTTGGTCCAGTAGATGAAATTTTTTTTTCATGCCAAAGATAATCGATTGTCTATTGCATACAATCGATTATTTTTGTCCAGTAAGGTTAAAAACGTTTCAACTCTCTTAAGTTTCAGTGAATGTTAATTGTTTTAAAGTCCATCAATTCTAATATTATATGGAATTGTCCTATAAAGTAAACAACTATTAATATTCTAGTGTTACATATCAACATATGTAACATATTAAGTTGAGATTCATAATAAGGCTTAAGGAACTAAAGTTTATAGCATCTAATATTTTAATTATTCAATTGAAGCATTATGTTGCCAAAGTAACCTCAATTGTGTATATTGATTAATTTTAAAATATAATATGACTGTGGATGTTACTCTTCCATGCGTTTAACACTGGCCCAAAGGAAGGTGTTATTTGGCAGGAATTCGAACATGCTTGTGGTGGTAAATATGAGACGATTATTTGGTTTTCCATGTGAATATTAAATCGGCCCAAAGGAAGGTTTAATATTTGACAGGAGTTTATTGTCTATGTTTGATCACTACACCAAGAGTACCACTTACAAGTTATTTTTCTGTCCAAAGACTAAAATCAATGTTGTGCTAGGTATCTTGTAATGGGAATGCCTAATTTTGAATCTATAAAGTTAAAGTTCAAGTATTTGTAAGCATGTATGCAGTAATCCTTTTGTTCTATTTTCAGTAAATTCTTCTGCTTCTACGATCTCTGCCAACATCAATAGCATCCCTGTGCTTAACGGCACAAATTTTAAGGAATGGAAAGAGAATGTAATGATCGTTCTCGGTTGCATGGATCTTGACCTTGCTCTTCGGATCGAGCAACCTACTCCTCTTGAGGATACATCCTCTCCTGATGAAAAGAGAGCGATGGAGAAGTGGGAACGCTCGAATCGCATGAGTCTAATGATCATGAAGCGTGCAATTCCAGAATCATTCAGGGGCACTATGAATGATGAACCTAATGCCAAAGTTTTCCTTGAAAACCTCGAACATCGTTTTATTCAAAACGAAAAGGCGGAAACAAGTACACTATTGAGTAAACTTGTTTCCATGAGATATAAGGGCAAGGGAAACATTCGGGAGTACATTTTGGAAATGTCTCATCTTGCTTCAAAACTTAAGTCACTCAAGCTGGATTTACCTGAGGAACTGCTTGTGTACTTTGTTTTGATATCTCTTACTGCACACTTTAATCAGTTTAAGGTCAGTTACAACTGCCTGAAGGAGAAATGGTCTCTTAATGAGCTCATTTCACACTGTGTGCAAGAAGAGGAAAGGATAAAGCTAGATAAGACTGAAAGTGCTCATTTGGCATCCTCTTCTAAGGCAACTAAGAAGAGGAAGGGTAAGGAAGTTGCGGTTGCAAAGCCCAAGAATAAGCAACATAAGGAACCTAAGGTTGAAATCACTGAATTAGATTGCTTCTTCTGTAAGGGGACTAATCATGTGAAGAAGGATTGTACCAAGTACCATGCCTGGCGTGCGAAAAAGGGTACACTTCTTTCTCTTGTTTGTTCTGCAGTTAATTTAATTTCGGTACCTAAGGATACTTGGTGGATAGATTCTGCTGCTACTACTCACATAAGTATATCGATGCAGGGTTGCCTGAACTGCCGAAAACCAAATGATGGTGAAAGATACATCTATGTGGGTGACGGCAAGAAGGTGCCAGTTGAAGCTATTGGCAAATTTAGGCTGTTGTTTAAGACCGGTTTTCATTTAGATTTGGATGAGACTTTTATTGTACCGTCTTTTAGACGGAACTTAATTTCAGTTCCCCAATTGGACATATCTGGTTATGAATGTACATTTGGGGATAATAAAGTTAGTCTCTTTCAGAATTCAAATCTTATTGGTACTGGTGTTTTATCAACATTTGATAGCTTATATTTGGTTGATACAATAACTTCAAATAAAGAAACTTTGCATACAAGTTTAAGTGGTACTAAAAGGAAATTAACTAATGAGAATTCTATTTCACTCTAGCATAAACGTTTGGGTCACATATCCATTCAAAGAATTCAGAAACTCGTGTCAGATGGAATTCTTGATTCTCTTGATACCTCAAATTTGGAAATTTGTATTGAGTGTATCAAGGGAAAACAAACAAACAAGACTAGATTAGGTGCTAAGAGAGCTTCGGACGTCTTAGAATTGATACATACGGATATTTGTGGGCCATTTCCTACTCCTTGTCGGAATGGTCAACAATACTTTATCACATTCATAGATGATTACTCTCGTTATGGGTACCAATATCTTATTCACGAAAAGTCCCAATCCATAGACGTGTTCAAATCATTTAAGGCTGAAGTTGAAAATCAACTAAGCAAAAGAATTAAATCCGTTAGATCTGACCGTGGTGGTGAATACTATGGTCGATATGATGGTTCCGATGAACAACATCCAGGGCCTTTTGCTAAATTCCTAGATGAGTGTGGGATCGTCCCTCAATATACTATGCCAGGCAGTCCTACGATGAATGGTGTAGCTGAGAGACGAAATAGGACCCTTAAGGATATGGTAAGAAGTATGATTTCTCGTACTTCTTTGCCAGACTCACTCTGGGGTGAAGTATTAAAAACTACAACTTATATTCTAAATAGAGTTCCAACTAAAGCTACAATCAAAACCCCTTATGAACTTTGGACTGGGCATAAACCCAGTATTCGGCATTTTCACATTTGGGGTTGTCCAGCTGAGGCAAGGCCTTATAGGCCGAATGAAAAGAAACTGGACGCCAAGACGGTTAGTAGCTATTTTGTTGGATACTCTGAAAAATCCAGGGGTTTTAAGTTTTATGATCCCACTTCTAGAACTATTTTTGAGACCGGTAATGCTAGGTTCTTTGAGGATATTGAGTTTGGGGGGTGGGGAGATAAAGTTGTTAGAGATTTTGTCTTTGAGGAAGAACATGTGTCTTTCCCTCAAGTTGTTGATCTTGGTCTTCCTGACTCGGATCACACAACTCCAGTTCAAGACAATCTCGAAAATCTTCCCCATCAGGAACCTGATATAACTAATGAAAATCAAACTCAACAACCTCAATAAACTGAAATGCCATTAAGGAGATCCACTAGAGAGAGGAGAAGTGCAATTTCGGATGATTATGTAGTATTTCTCCAAGAACAAGAAAGTGATATTGGACTTGAGGAAGATGATCCAATCAACTTCCGTCAAGTCATTAAGTGTTCTAACTCTCAAAAGTGGATTGATGCCATGAATGATGAGATGAAGTCTATGAGCGATAATGACGTTTGGGAGCTTGTTACATTGCCCGAAGGTATTAAACCTATTGGTTGTAAATGGATTTTTAAAACCAAAAGGGATTCAGGGGGCAATGTTATTAAGTACAAAGCTCGTCTTGTCGCAAAAGGCTACACTCAGAAGGAAGGCATTGATTATAAAGAGACTTTCTCTCCAGTTTCATCGAAAGACTCTTTCAGGACTATAATGGCATTAGTAGCACATTTTGATCTTGAGCTTCATCAAATGGATGTTAAGACAGCTTTTCTCAATGGTGACATTGAGGAAACAATTTATATGGTGCAACCTGAAAACTTTGTTTCGGATGAATCAGAGAAGAAGGTTTGCAAATTAAAGAAATCCATCTATGGGCTCAAGCAAGCTTCTCGTCAATGGTATTATAAGTTTCATGCAGTCATTACATCTTTTGGTTTTGAACCGAATATTGCTGATGACTGTATATACCATAAGTTCAGTGGGAGTAAGTATATTTTTCTGGTTTTATATGTCGATGACATACTGCTTGCCTGTAACGATATAGCATTATTACTTGAAACTAAGAAATTTCTTTCAAAGAAATTTGAAATGAAAGATCTTGGTGAAGCTTCTTTTGTATTAGGAATTCAGATACTACGAGATCGCTCCAAAGGCGTTCTCGGTCTGTCACAAAAGGGCTATATCGATAAGGTTCTGAAAAGATTTGGCATGCAGGATTGTAAACCAGGCAACACACCTGTTGCTAAGGGAGACAAGTTTAGTCTCAAACAGTGCCCAAACAATACTTATGAAATTTCGGAAATGCAGAAGACACCTTATGCTTCGGCGGTAGGTAGTCTGATGTATGCTCAGGGTTGTACACGACCTGATATAGCATACATTGTTGGGATGTTAGGCAGATATCTAAGCAATCCGGGAATGGACCATTGGAAGGCAGCCAAACGGGTCATGAGGTACTTACAGAGAACAAAGGATTACATGCTTACATACCGGAAATCGGACCAGCTTGAGATCATTGGGTATACCGATTCCGATTTTGCTGGATGTCAGGATAGTTTGAAGTCTACTTCAGGTTATATTTACATGCTTGCGGGTGGTGCTATCTCTTGGAGAAGCATTAAGCAAACTCTTACAGCCACTTCCACCATGGAAGCGGAGTTTATGGCATGTTATGAAGCATCCAATGAGGCATTATGGCTGCGGAATTTTGTTGGTGGACTGCGAATTGTTGCTAGCACCGAAAAGCCGCTTAGGCTATTATGCAATAACAGATCAGCAGTCCTTTATGCTAATAACAACAGTAGTTTGACGAAAGCAAAACATATGGACGTCAAATTTCGGGTTGTTAAAGAAAGAGTACAAAATGGACAATTGTGCATTGAGTACATTAGTACAAACTCCATGCTTGCGGATCCGCTTACTAAGGGATTGACACCAAAAGTATTTCTTGAGCATATTGCTTGTATGGGTGTTAAATCAGATAAGGATTATGTATTTTAGTGGGAGTTTGTATTGCACATTTATGTAATTGTTCATTATATTCAGAAATTCAGTAATTCAGTTATATCTGCAGATATTCAGTTTTAAAGTTTTTTTGTACTCTTACAGTTTATGATTAATCTCAATAAAGAGAACCAGTTGGAAATAGACATTCTATTGACCACACTTTATGTTATTTCCATGCTACATACCTACACTTGATCCATGTCGTTGGTTATATTGATATACGTGATCTATGATTGGTTCTAGTTACGAATGAGTAACGACGAGCACTTAGTTCCTATGTTGGTATGATTGATGGATCGGATTGTTCATGACAATTTTATTGTGATAGCAATTTTGCGCAACTAAGGTAATTTTGTAATAATGCTAAGGTTTGTACATATGTATGTGTATCTCGTCCAAGTGGGAGATTGTAAGATATATGGATTTATATCTAGATATATGGACTTATATCTACACACATATGAACAACTTATGGATAAATTATATGTTATATGCTATCTTTTGGTTTCGCCTAATTTTGTGGTCTTATGGACATTATGTTAAGGGGGCCAATGTATTGTCATATAAAGTGTAGGACTAATGTGTAGATACCCAAAATGGTAACCTTAGTTAATGATGGGCTAACTAAGGTTACATATATGTAACCATGGTTACAAGCTTGTGACTCTTGAGTTATGTAACTCTTGTGACTCTTGGGTTATGTAACTCTTGTGGGGGTTATGGTTCCCACATTAGTGCAAGACAAGACTCTTCTTCCTCCCATTGAATCAAGAGCCAAAATACTCCATTGTTGTCTTGCAAATAGTGTGGAAAACCATAAACCATTTTGATCATTGTCATAACACTATTATTGTGAACCTTTCATATATTGTTTTAGTCTTGTGGATTCATACTTGTGGTGATATACAACTTCAAGAAAACTTGAAGAAAGGCTATAGGAGTTCACAAGAACATAAGGACAATCATCAAAAGGAGGTTCAACATTTCCACATATGGATTCAGGTTAGCTTCCGCTCATGTAGTTTAATTCCGGATTATTCAATATGAAGGTTGTTATATTTAGTTGGAATCATAATCTTAACATAAAGAGCATTTCTATAAAAGATTATTAATTTTTTAATGCCTTACAAACAACTTTTAAGATATACTTCAACGTTTCTGAAACCAAAACAAATTGAGTAATAACCCTTGCTCTTATTTTTAACACTATGTTATTTTCATTTCTCGCATTTTTTTCTCTTGTGTATTTGATTGTTAGTTTTTCGCTGGCGACTACTCTTCTTTTCCTTTGTTAGTCAAACTTCCATTATAGTGCACCGTGAGTTATAATAGATTTTTCAATCTATACGTTTTTTGGTTTCATTCAATTAATGATTATCGCACAATAAATCATTGCATATCTTTCTTAGAAATATTAACGGTTATATAATTGTAATCTTTTAATTATAATTTTTCATGTATATTGTTGAGTAATACAAAAATCAATTAGAACAAACCAAAAAGCATGACAATAATTACTTCTATTGCACGATTAAATCTCTTATTTGTAATATTATTACGTTGTAACTTTTTCATTATAAAGTTATCCGAAACTAAAGTATTCATACTTAGTAAATAGTAAAGCTATTAACTTGAAAAGAGAATTATTATTGTTTTATGTAGTTTAATGGAGATAGTGAATTAATACTTGTATATTACAAGAAAAGAAAAAAACAGATCATGTCAAAAAGAATCTCAAAATAAGATATTCTGAACTAATTACTGAATAAGTTTTTCAAATTTATTATTCCGTTTGTTAGCCTTAGATTTTTTAAACGTCAAATATTAAATTGCTAATCTAATTAGGGGTGAGCTTACATTTGGTCTTTTTAGCCACTAGACCATATTCACATATAATGTTGTTTGTTTAAAATATATTCTTCTTTAAAGTTTTATATCGAACAAACTTCTATTTGAAATTATTATTCGTTTCCTAACAGATTTAATATTGCATTTAATGTAAATATTATTTTGCAGTCTTCTAGCAGGTTGCTTGGATTACTCGGTTGCACAATTCTTTCATGGCTAGCTCAAGAATTAAAGTTTTTAATTTCTTTTAAAACTATATGTCCATTTTAAACAAGAATGCTAAATTGTAATAAAAATAACATAACATAATCTTACATTATTCATTGTATATTTTATTTTTGTTTGTCCATTTGACCATCTCAGGTTCAATCAAAATGATCATCATGACATTGATTTAGAATTTACCGTAAGATGATCCAACATTAATCATTCACAAAAATTTATACTTTAGTCTTTTATGTATAACTATTTATTCAGAGTCTTTTTGACAATACTATTGATATTATTTTATAAATCATACACAAGATAATTCGGCATACACGTACAATGCACGTGCCGATAAACTAAAATCTTTAATATCACTTATAAATTTAATTGTTATCCAAATTTAAGAGGAACCATAATCCTTGAAATATTAGTCTCTGCATTGCGATCCCTATATTGTGTTGAGTTGTCCCACATCGGAGGGATTTGAGGTCCTTGGTCTCCTTATATGGCTTGGGCAATCCTCACCTCATAAGCTAGCTTTTGGGGTTGAGTTAGGCCCAAGGTCCATTCTTTTCATGGTATCAGAGCAATCCTCACCTCATAACCTAGCTTTTGGGGTTGAGTTAGGCCCAAGGTCCATTCTTTTCATGGTATCAGAGCCAGGCCCATCCCAATTATTGTTACCGATGTTGGGCCCCCATTTATGTTGTCCACGCTCTAGAGATCTGGGCGTGATGGGGGGTGTTGAGTTGTCCCACATCGGAGGGATTTGAGGTCCTTGGTCTCCTTATATGGCTTGGGCAATCCTCACCTCATAAGCTAGCTTTTGGGGTTGAGTTAGGCCCAAGGTCCATTCTTTTCATATTGCTAATCACTACATAACTTGTCTCTAAACCAGTTAACTAAACGATCCTAAAAATTAGCATCAAAACGGTCAGTATTAGATTCTGATTGTCCTGCTTTGATATTGTGCTTCTACAATTAATATATAGTCTTCCTTTGGACAAGAGGGGTTGCTCTGATGGTGAGCAACCCCCACTTCCAACTGAGAGGTTGTAAGTTCGAGTCTCCTCAAGAGCAAGGTGGGAAGTTCTTGGAGGGAAGGATACCGGGGGTCTATTTGGAAACATCCTCTCTACCCAAGGGTAGGGCTAAGATCTGCGTACATACTAGCCTCCCCAGATCTTACTAAGTAAGAATATACTGGATTGTTGTTGTTATTGTCTTCCTTTATATACGCAGAAAAACAAAAATTACCAAGGGGGTGTAAGAGAAAATAAACTTACATATAAACATGAAAATCAGTAAACTTTGTTTGAAGTTGCTCGTCAGTGTAGAAAAGGCGTTCGTTGTCGGAGTACTGGGAGCTCATAAGAAGAATGACGAGTGCACCCACGAGGGATACAAAGGCAACAAGTCTCACTACCAATATTACTGCTTTTCCCATCTTCTTCAAACCTTCTCTAATTCCCTCCTGATTATTACCAATTATTTCTTCTTTGTCCATCTTTATTTATAAGATTTTAGGAACATCAAATTTGTCAACTCTTTGACTTGACAGTTTTGTTGAGACAAGTTACATCCTACTACGCGTCACGTTCAATGATTCCACATATTTTGTAAATGAAAACAAAGGTTGGTATTCGATTTTGGAATTTTTTCCCAAGATTTTAGAATTTTATACTAGCGAAAATTTTGTATAGGTTACACGTGTATAATAGTTTTAGGAATAATGCCAATCATAACTCAAAAGTTTGAGTGCTTGACAATAATTATGTGCCAGCACAAATTATAAATGTAGGGACTATGTTATAAATGCTTGTAGGAATGTAACGACCCGACAAATCATTTTGAGTATTTTTGCCTCGACTTTCCTTTTTGATGCTTTTCATATGTGTACTTGTGGCTACGCAACTTGCTGGGGTGATTGGTTTGGTTTCAGGTGAGTTTTGGATTGATTTGAGACACTTAGTCCCTTGCTTGAAGGTCGTAGTTGTAAGAGTTAACTGGAGTTTGACTTTTGTATACATGATTGGAATGGTGTTTTGATGCCTCTCATAGCTTCGTATGATGATTTTAGACTTAGATGTATGTCCGGATATTAATGTAGAGGTCCATAGCTTGTTTTGCCTTGAATTGGCAAAAGTTGAAAAGTAAAAGGTTTGGAAGGTTGATAAATTTGACTGAGGGTTCACTTTATTGATATTGGACTCGGATTACGATTTCTCGAGTTGATATAAGTATGCCGTGTCATTTGATACTTGCATGCAAAAATTTGACGTCATTCGGAGTTGTTTAGGCTTGTTCGACGCAAGTTTTGAATTTGGAAATGTTCATTACTTCATTAGGCTTGAATTAGGGCACGATTCGTAGTTTTGTTGTTGTTGTTTGGTGTGATTTAAGGCCTTGAGTAGTTCGTGTTGTATTTTGAGATTTAGTTGGTATATTTGAATGGGTCCCGATGGCCCGGATATGTTTCGGGTTGAGTTGGGATCAATTGGAGGCTTGGAGGAATGGCTGAAATTTGCTGAGGTTTGGTGCTTTCGCACTTGCGATGTTTGGGCCGCAAAAGAGGCTAGTTGACTACATAGGCAGTATTTGGCTAAGGGAATCGGGTCCACATATGCGTACATATCACAACTCAAAATTCAGACCTGATCGTGATGGCACCTCTCGCGAAGACAAGACCAGCCGACATACTCCCAATTTATTTTAAGCAACTAAAATAATACAATTTAAGTCACCAATGTAATAATAATCCCCAAAATAAGGTGAATAATACAATTACGAAATAGACATAGCCCGACATCGAGGTGTCACAAGTCATGAGCATCTACAAAGGTCTAAGTATAACAAAATTTTTAAAATGCACTAAATACTGTCTAATGAGATCAAGAGAGAGAAAAACAGTATTGCGAATGTCGGGCAACTACATTGCTAAACTCCGATGACTCTACCTTTAAGCAACCAATACTCGCTACTGGGTTCAGAAATACCTGAATCTGCACACAAGGTGCAGGGAGTAAAGTGAGTACTATAACTCAATGAGTAATAATAATCAATGAAGACAGAGCAGTATGAAATCGCATAAAAGTATATAAACATGCTATATATAAGTAGTATAGAACCAGTAAGAAAGCAATGAGACTCTGAAATATCTTAAAACACCTTAGCTCAATTTAAACTTCTTTAAAATACGTTTTCACACTCAAACAAGTAAACGAAAAGTAGCTAGAATAGATAAGCACAGAAAATACGCCCCTGGGGCACAAATACTAATAGAAACAACCCTCTCGGGCACAAGTACTAACAGAAACAACCCTCTCGGGCAATAACATGGAACATCACCAGCCCCTCAGACTATATCTCACATCACAATGGGTATCCGCGCTTACTGAGGGTGTGCAGACTCCTGGAGGGGCCCTTTACGACCCAATTGCAATATCAAACCATCTCGTGGCATCATCTCTAGGCTCTCGGCCTCATATCAACAAGCCCCTTCATGGTGTAGATATCTTAGGCCCTTGGCCTCATAATGATAATCAGTGTATCACCGCTGCAAGCATACAACCCAACCCAAAAGTATCCTCACAATACAGGCCCTCGGCCTTACTCAATCAAAATCACATAAGCCACTCGGACAATAGTAAAACATGATGCTCAGCCCAAAATATTATTTGAAATATCATTTAGTATGTTAAAAATAGAGTAAACATTGGTGAGTTATAAAAAATAGTAGAATATAGCATGACTGAGTACAAGTTTCAAGTCTAACAGTGAGGAAATATCAGTATAAATCCCATAAGGGCTCAAATAGTTGGCATTAGGCATAAATATAGCATTCAACCCAAAACATGATGATAACAAATAGATTTCAGTTAAATATGCGGTAAAATAATCATTCAAGACGGACTAAGTCACACTCCCCAATAGTGCATATCCCCACGCTCATGATCAAGCGTGTGCATCACCTTAAGATAGCACAGTGATGTGCAATTCGGGATTTATACCCTTAGGACAATACTTACAATTATTACTCACCTCGATCCGGTCCAACTCTAGCCTACGGTGCCTTTGCTATCATGAATCGACCTCCGGATGCTCCAAATCTGTCCACTATCAGCACATAACAATTAAAATATGCTAAAGGAACAAAGCCCACTCAAAAATATCCAATTTACATAAATAAATCCTGAAATTGCTCAAACCCGCCCCGTACCCACGTCTCGAATTCTGATAAAATTTACATCAATAGGTTCCTTATCTCCCCACGAGTTCATACATATCAAAAGTACCAAAATCCAACCACAAGCAACCCCTCAAATCCCAAATCCTAGGTTTCTAATTAAAGCCCTAATTCTTCAATACTAGGCTTAAATTCTGTGATTAATTAGATAGAATTCACACAAGAATCGAGTATTGAGTTCAAAAATCTTAACTCCTAGTGTTATCTTTTGAATCCCTCTCCAAATCCTCTCAAAAGCTCCAAAATCTCAACTTTAGAAATTCTATTCCGACCCCTATATTAAAATCTCAACTTTCAACAGGAAAATGCCAAAATCTCAATTTTGCCAATTCAAGCCTAAACCTTCAACGAACCTCCAAAATGCATTCTGATCATGCTCCTAAGTCCCAAATCACCAAACGGAGCTAACCAAATCATAAAAATTCCAATCAGAAATCATATACCAATAATTCAAATCTTGGTCAAACCTTTCAAGCCTCAAACTGAGACTCGTTCTTCCAAATTCATTCTGATTACCCTGAAAACCAAAACCAACGATTTGCATACGTCATAATGCATCACAGGGGCAAGTCATGCTCGAGAACTGGCAAGTGAAGTGCAAAAGCTCAAAACTACCGATCGAGTCATTACATCCTCCCCCACTTAAACATATGTTTGTCCTCGAACGTGCCCATAGTTGTTCCAAAATCCAACCAATCGCTGAATAACCTTAGAGTGCACATACCCGGGGATGATCCCACGTCACCCTATCTCCTATAGGTCTGATAACATAATGTAATTAAAATTTCACAATCCAACTTAGCCCATAAACCTTAGAACCGTATTTCCACTTTTGAAATCATCCATCAGATCACAATCTCACATCTATACTCTAAATAAGCCCGAACAAGCTATAATAACCCATACCTGCAACCTCAGGTGTAATTACATGATATACCACATAACTCAAGCATTTGTAGCGATAACTTCTAATCACAGCAAATGCACATAACAACCAGATACTGATAGAAAACCTTTTATCAACTAAAGTTTCATTCCAATACTTTCATATACTGCCAATGATAAATGAAAGATGCAGTAAGCCATAACTATTTCTCATATCGACCATTCATAAAGCCACTTCTCCTTTGGCGAAGACCATAGCAAATTTCTGAGCCGAACCTCGATATTATCCTTCCAACATGCTGAAATCGAATGCGTCTGCATTCATTAAAGACCCTAACAATCACCTCTACTTGAACACAAATACTCTGGTGACATGACACATCAACACAGGCTAAAGCAGCAACTTGTGCAATCCGCGCACCAATAAGAAACAATCCAGACATACTCAAATAATGAAAATGACTCAAATCAAAGAGCTGTACAGCAAGCTTACCAGTATCACCATAAAAAATGTTGAGAGCCCGTGACACATCACATAAACAGAACACACGAATCCAATTCGCAGAATCATACCACCAAATAGCTTCGCTCAATGCGCGACCACATCCAAACACTGGTCCACATGAAACACCTCAAGTCACTATGCTCAAAATTGACAACCACGCACAATTTGATTTCTAGAACCAAAGTAAATCTTCATAACAACAGCGAAACAATTGAAATAACTTTACAGAAACCCAAAAGGACACAATCAATATGCCATTCGCTGAGCAATACCCAATGCCTCGCAACATGGAAAGGTAACTCATAGATCTCCCCAGATCACTTATAAGCTAAATAAAAATTGAATCAACACATCCCTCAATAATATAACTCGGAGTCAACCACGCTGACTCAAATTAGAACACACATCCACATTGGCCTACCAATGAACCCCTTATCAAGGAGTCCCTAAAGCTTCTCCTTCAACTCCTTTAAATCCTTTAACTCCGCCGGTGCCATACGATACGGTGCCCGACACCCAATCAATACCAAAATTAACAACCCTATTTGGCGACATGCTCGGCAACAAGAAACACATATGGAAGAATCCCTTATCACGGGAACTGAATCAATGGTAGGAGTCTCTGCACTAACATCCAACACGATGGCCAAATAAGAAAGACAACCCTTCCTTGCCATTCGTTGGGTCCTCAAAAATGAAACCACCCTACTGAAAACATAATCCGTCGAACGTCTCCACCCAATCTCTGGCTTTCCTAACATAGCTAAAGTTGCCGCCCTAGCGTATCATCCTAGAATAACACAATACTGAGACAACCAGTCTATACCAATTATCACACCAAAATCTAGCATACTAAGAAACAAGGATCTACTCAGGCCTCCAAAACTCCAAACCTCCAATAATTACCGCACAAGACCGATATACGCGGTCCACTACCATGACCTAACCTGTTTATGAGAACTCTAGTCTCCAAATCCTTGCCGCGCGCAAATTACCATATTCGATCCCAACTCCACCGTCCAAATATCTAACACACCTATAATACCCAATCATCCCACGAGAGGTACTTGTATAATTCTTCTGTGCCACCAAGAAAACTTGAATATCAGTAGTTGATCAAACAAGAGAGTTCCGCAATACTAATGAAGTATCATTAAATCAATCACATTGCCCTTTTTATGAAACGTATACCCTCATCAAGTCATACCAATTAGTAATACCATTCCCTTAATCGTCCGAAGTTCCTTTCCCTAATTATTAGAAGCTCATCTTCCTAATTATCTGAAGCTCATCGCCCTAATTATCTGAAGCTTATCTCCCTAATTATCTGAAGCTTCCCGCTGCCTGAGGATTTTATGATCTTCCTTTCAGAACTGAACCAAGACCTTACACATGCAAATCTTAATCCTACACCACATACCGCATAAACCATACTGTCCTAGGATAACCATGAGAGCTTCGTATCCCCCTACGGTCCATAAGCAATTACGTACTAAACTAGCCAAGAACTTTTTGTTGCTCCTATCTAGAAGAAAATCACTATATATATATCATGCTCCTCATGCCAACAGAAGATATACCTCTTTAACCGTGGTAGAAATCATCAAGAACTCTCCGGATTCATTTTGCACAAAACTAGACCGTCAGGTCTGAATACTTCGAACTCAACCAAACTATGCATGTCACTATCACCCAAGATCATTGCCATGAAACACTTGTAAAAACTCATTACCTCGTAAACACCCAAAGAACTAATCATATCCTTACCATACTTATTCGACCTACTACCAAGCTATCCTATTTATCCGAGTTTCCTTCTGATTTAATTTCAGCTTGATACTCCTTCTTGCTATAATACCGCACTTCCTCAACCCAGACTCCCCATACGGGACCCAAGCTTGAAACCAAACCGTCTAAGGCTCATAACTTTCTGAATACTCCCTTATATATCTCCAAAAGCATCACATTCAAAATACTTTACTCTGAAGAGACTTCCTGTGAATCTAAATCCGTTACCTTCACCTTCTTGATGTTGATGTACATAGAGTTCCCTTATTGATATCGAAATTTCACAAGTCTTGACACCCTCTAAATGCAAAACCTTAGTTTCTAGCCAAAAGTGCAACTTGAAAATCTCCAAGTATTACATGTAAAATTTTGAACACATTATGATCATTCTCTAGAGTCATCAACTCTACTCGAACCTCAATTAGACTGATCAAATAAACCGAGCAACCTGTGCCTCATTAGCACTCTAACTCTGCAGAATGTAACCTTATCTTAATGCAACCAAGCAACTTCCTATTCTATGCATTGCACACCCTTACCGATAACCACTCAAGACATTCCGTGATTCTCATACACCTATGAAGCATAATATAACTTTTGTCAAAATTTTCCTTTACTCGAGCCATCCTCGGTCTCAATCTCTATAAGCCATAACTAATTCACCATTATGCCTTAGATTGTAACCAACATAGCACACAACTATGCAATCAACAACTCAATATCAAACTCACCCACTTGGTTCGAAGCCATAGATCAAACATACACAAAATAACTCATAACGTGTATACTCTATTACTATCATAATAATATAGTGAGATTTAACTCGATCCTTTATAAGCTCGTGAAACACATACTATCTAGTACTTTAAATCTTCTGCAAATCTCGCATTCACCCTCGTAACAGCTTAACCCACTCTCTTAAGCAACCCAAATTTAAATTGCAACACATATATTTCACTTGTAAATGAGATCTTCTAACAAACAACATAAGGATCACACAACTTCAAAACACTCCGCAGGAGATAACCCATCTGCTTCACCTCAAACTGACATTTTTGTATACCTTCCTCCGCTATAAACATTACACACTCATACCGCAACATGAAATTTACATCACTCCAACTAGGAATCATGAAAATATTCTTAACACACCCATAACTCGGGGCTCTTGCTGCCCCAAAGCACACCCATTCTCTCCTCATTCGATTCATATGAATACATCTCGTATTCACATCACCCTTGTCACTTCGCTATCCGGTCATTACTTCCCGTAATAGGAACAAGACAGAACATATAGATCCATAAAAATGCACTCACACAATCAATTGCTCAGGGCTCAAGCTATAGGCAAAAATCCGGCCTCAAGTCTTCTAAACTTGCCCAACATCAACATACAGAGATCACATCTCTCCCCTTGATTAGGGAGTCACAAGCCGTCCATGCACATCTGATACTGACGCTCATGCGCGCATGCGAACACGTGGAAAGAATTGAAAATGTTACATCTCTAACCAAATCAAGGACGCACGATAAGAATTCAAGAATGTGAAGTTTTTACTACATGTTTCGCAACCTCCGAGGATAAGTACAGACATCTCCCTACCGATCCGCGAGACTGTACTAAACCTGCTAATGTCTCGTGAGACCTATGTAACCTAGGCTCTGATACCAATTTGTCACGACCCAAAACCCAAACCCGGTTGTGATGGTGCCTCTCGTGAAGACAAGGCCAACCGACACGCTCCCTATTCATTTTAAGCAATTAAAATAATACAATTTAAGTCTCCAACATAATAATAATCCCCAAAATAAGGTAAATAATACAGTCGCGGAATGGACATAGCCCGGCATTAGGGTGTCATAAGTCACGAGCATCTACTAAGGTCTAAATATAATGAAAATTCTCAAAAAGCGCTAAATACAATCTAATGAAATCAAGAGGAAGAAAAAAAGTGCTACGAACTTCGGACAGCTACCTTGCTAAACTCCGATGACTCTGCCTCTAAGCAAACAATACCCGCTACCGGGTTCAAAAATACTTGAATCTTCACACAAGGTACATGGAGTAAAGTGAATACTCAAGCTCAGTGAGTTAGAATAATAAATGAAGACTGAGCAGTATAAAATCGCATTGAAGTACATCAACATGCTATATAGAAGTAGTATAAAACCAGCAAGAAGGAAATGAAGCTTTGAAATATCTTAAAACACCTTAGCTCAATTTAAACTCCGTTAAAATACATTTTCACACTCAAACAAGTAAATAAAAAGTAGCTAGAACAGATAAGCACAGAAAATACGCCCCGTGGGCACAAATACCAATAGAAAAGCCCCTTCGAGGAACGGCGTGGAACATCACCAACCCCTCAGGCTATATCTCATATCATAATAGGTACCTGCCCTCACTGGGGGTGTGTAGACTCCTAGAGTGTCCCTTTACGGACCAAGCTCAATATCAAGCCATCTCGTGGCATCATCACTAGGCTCTCAGCCTCATATCAACAAGCCACCTCATGGCGCACATTTCTCACACCTTCGACCTCATAATCATAATCAGTGTATCACCACTGTAGCGTGCAACCCGACCCAAAAATATCCTCACAACAAAGGCCCTCATCCTTGCTCAATCAAAATCACATTAGCCACTCGGGATATAGTAAGAATGATGCTCAGCACAAAATATTATTTGAAATATCATTTAGTATGTTAAAAACAGAGTAAACATGGCTGAGTTATGAAAATAGTAGAATATAGCGTGACTGAGTATAAGTTTCAAGTCTAACAGTGAGAAAATATCAGTAAAAATCCCATAACGGCTCAAATAGTTGGCATTAGCAATAAATATAGCATTTTAGCCCAAAACATGATGATAACAATAGATTTCAGTCAAATACGCGGTAAAATAGTCATTCGGGATGGACTAAGTCACATTCCCCAACAGTGCACATCCCCACACATATCATCAAGCGTATGCGTTACCTTAATATAGCACATTAATATGCAATCCGGGGTTTCATAACCTCAGGAGAACATTTAAAATTATTACTCACCTCGATCTGGTCTAACTCTAGCCTGCGATGCCTTTGCCCTCACAAATCGACCTCTAGATGCTCCAAATCTAGCCACTATCAGCATATAACCATTAAAATATGCTAAGGGAACAAATCCACTTAAAAATATCCAATTTACATAAATAATTCCCGAAATTGCTCAAACCCGCCCCGAGCCCACGTCTCGGATTCTGATAAAATTTACATCAATAGGTCCCTTATCTCTCCACGAGTTCATACATATCAAAAGTACCAAAATTCAACACAAACAACCCCTCAAATCCCAAATCCTAGGTCTCCAATTAAAGCCCTAGTTCTTCAATACTAGGCTTAAATTCCATGATTAATTAGGTAGGATACACACAAGAATCGATGTTGAGTTCAAAAATCTTACCTCCTGGTGTTATCTCTTGAATCCCTCTTCAAATACTCTCAAAAAGATCCAAAAATCGCCCAAAAATGGTGAAAGTTAGCCCCAAAATCACGGACAATAGCGATTTAAGCGTTCTTCCTAGGTGTAAAAAACCTTCTTCGTGAATGCGGCCATCCTCTCACATTTGTGTAGACCAAATCCACTGCCTTCCCATTTTTACTCTTTACGAACGCGGAAAAATCCATGCGAATGTGATGCTTTGTCATACCAGGCTTTCGCGAACGCGGTGAAACTCTCCCGAACGCATAGCATGTGGGCCTAGGGTGCCCAACGACCTTACTCCTCTATGCGAATGAGACCCTAGTCTCGCGTCCGCGATGCACATGAATCATCCACCTTTGTGTTTAGCTGAGTTTTTCTGTAATTAATCTGGACTGTTAAACTATGTTTCATCTATTCATTCATGACAACTCTAGTAGTATAAATTTGTTTACAGGCTATGATAGTTTTATGTAGTTCAAGCTTTCCATCTATAAAGTAGTTTTAAAATTGCTATGTTGATTGTATTTCCATAGTTTAATTCAGAGGGCGTTTTATTGGTGTAATACAGGTCTGAAAATTATAAAAAGACCTAGTCGTTCATACTTTAGCTTTAGACATGTTTATTAATAGAGTTCATCTGTTTATTTGCCATTAACAGTAAAGAAAAGAGTAGTATCGTAAGTTGAATCACCATTATGGTTTTAAAATTGGGTAATCAAGTCATGGATTTCACATTTATGTGTTAATACCGAATTCATCGCTATTATGACTCATATTAGTGAATTATGGTAGTCGGGCGTGGTGCTGGGTCCAGTTCTTTGACGAGAAGCCCAAATACAACTAGCTTATTTGGATTGGTTCGCTTACCAAACCATAGATTGGTCGAGGTTTTGATTTTCAATCCCTATTTTGTAGCTTGCCTCTGAATTGGGCTTGTGTTAAAGCCCAACATCAAGCAGCTTATCATAAAACTGGATGATATATCTGGTTTTGAAGCCCACACATGCTAGAATCCTGAATTCCTACTTGAAATCTTTAGTTTAATTTTGCAATATAATTTTGGGCCTTTCAAGTTAAGTAGCAAATTCGAATTAAGAGGCCTTCAATAAATGGAGGTCCTCTTGTTTGAATTTGGACTTGATCTTGAAACCCGAGTTTGTTTGAACATTTCTAATAATAGTCAATTAATTGATAATGTTAATTAATTAGGCCTTTTAGAGACAATCCTCAATAGAGAATAATAGTTCCTTTTAGGATGACCTTTAAAATAAAATTGAGGTGCGCTGCGCCAAACAAAACTAATAAATTGCGTGGCCCTCATTAAACACTTCCCTTAAAATACTTAGAAACTGGGCAGACCATTTAGCAAATTTTCATGGTCCAAAGTTAATAATGCGTTAGTCGCTTTAGGCACGCTCCTTAATAATTTTACCTTCTTATATTCAGGAGGGCATTTATGTGACCCAAATCCAAATCTCGATAGTGTTAAAATATGTCAAAAATCACGGGTGCATTTATGTGACGTGATTCGAGACACATTTTAATATTGTTGCAATCTTCCTAAAAAAATTCAATTAAAAGCGGTAAGTAATTTTAAAGTTGCACTTTAGGATAAACATGTCTAAAATCAGATAATTAGCCAAATATGATAGTTTAAGGGACCATGGTAGAACCACGGAATCCGAGGGTTCCTAACACCTTCCCTCGGGTTAACAGAATTCCTTATTCAAGAATTTTTGGTTTGCATACTTCAATCAGAAAGTTGAAAATTTCATCGATTTGGGATTCAAGATAAACCGGTGACTTGGGACACCAAAAGCCAAACCTATCCCTAGTGGCGACTCTGATCAATAAATAATCCCAATTCGAATAATGTCACTTTAAATGGAAAAACTCCCTTATACATTTATCCTTTCAGGATAGGTGTGTAAAAAAGGAGCTGTGACAGAATCAAATCAATGGAAGTATCCCTTTTAATTTAGGGGTAATCAACTAACGGTAATAGGAAGAAATGATCAAGGAACGAAATCAAGCAAAACATAAAGTTCAAAACAGTAATTAGGGTAAGTACATACGGGTTTAATTAAGGAAATAACTAATGAAGAATCAGTAAAATACTCAGTTAACCTAATAAGGCAATAAAACAAAATAAAGTTGCAGAATATGGAAATAGTCAAAAATCAGCACATAGTAAATCATGGAATCAGGGATTCGAAATCACTGATTTAAGGAGAGTAACAAGTAAACAAGTCAAAACAAAAGTCTGCAGAAAAGTTTTCAAATCAAGCTAAGAAACAAGGAGTTCAGAGTCAATCAAAGAGAGAGTTTTAGTATGTAAAAAGAGAGATATAGGAATAACGAAACACACCAAGAAGAAGCAAGTATTGACCCGTCAAGATGAACATAAACATACAGAGGTGATATAAGTTAGGCATAAGAAACTCAGTAGAAACACATTCGAAGTGAGATAGTCTAGTCACAAAATCAAACGAAGAAACCTAGGAAAACATTAGGGCTTTCAACATATGCAAGTTGAATAATAGTAAACTCACTGAATCAGTCGAAGTATGTAAGAAAATAGAAATTTAAACATAAAAATCAGTTTAAACAAAGTTTTAGAAAAAGTTTCGAAAACCCTAGTTTTGGAAGAAGATGAAAACACTTGAAATCACATGGTTCTTGTAAAGAGTTCCAAGGATAGTGTAATACATCAAAGAAACAAACTCAAGTCATTTTAAAATCGTATAGATCTAGGATACATTGGCAGAAATTAGGGTTTCATAAGAAATCCAAATAGAGATGAAAGAAACTGTCTACAATCCTAAGGATCGTAACAAATACAATGTGATTTTTCTCGAAATCGCACCGGTATAGCCACGAATAGACCAGTGACGAACCCTAGGTGCAAGTCACCATGGCCCTAGGCCCTTGAAGACCCTAAAGAAAGAATGTTTGGCAACAGAGGAGCCATTGGAGGCTTAGAATTTGATGGAAGATCACTTGAGAAAATCGGAGAAGCGAGACCGGCAGTTAAAGGGCCTCGGGTTAGGTTGAGAGGAGTGGATATGTGAGAATACAGAGGGGTGGATTTGGAAAATGATTTAAGGTTGGGGGCGTTTAGAGTTAAAAAATGTAAGAACAAATGAGGGTCGTTGATCTTTTAGATCAATGGTCGGGATTTAATATGGATTTGGGTTGGCTAGGGTTAATTGGGGCATGGTTCGGGTAATCTAATTAGGAATTGAACTGGGTTTGGGTTTAAATTGGGCTAAAATTGAAATGCAAATCTGGCTATATTTTAAATAGCCAATTTTTCCTACATAATTTTAATATATAATAAATAATTTCTAAAAAATAATTTTATGTTCTAAAATGATTTAAAAATACATTTCACTATTTTAAAAATATAGAAGGTCGATATTATGCATATAAATGAAACTATACATTAAGGGGGCTAATATTGTAATTATATGCAATTTAGTTTTAAAAATATAAAATGCATAAGAAATATTTTATCCATATTTTTGCATAAATATAGAAATTAATAGGACTAAATCACCACAACAATAATCTGAGGGATAATTATTTTGGATTTTATGAGTAAAAGGAAAAGAAATAAATCAATTTAAAATCTTTAAAATTACGAAAAATTATAAAACTCTTTTGCATGCTCATATATATATATATATATATATAAATGCTATTTTGGAAATATTCATGCATACTAAAAATACATAGAAAAAATTAGGTATCAAGAGCTATAAGTCTCAGTACTTCCTTTTTACTCGTCAGTATATCCGGAATTTCCTCGATGGCTTTAATATGCACGACATTTACTTCAATGCCACAGTTAGAATCAAGAAATCCCAAGAGCTTACCTGGCAAAACTCCAAATGCACACTTCTAAGGATTTTATTTCATGATAAATTTATGATGAATCTAAAATGTATTAGACAGGTGTTGAATATGATCGCCTGCTTGCTGTGAATTGACTAGCATATAATCTATATAGACCTTCATGGTTTTCCTAAATGTTTATGAAACATTTTGGTCACCAGTTTTTTATATGTGGCTCCAACATTCTTGAGATCGAATGACATTTCTTGGTAATAGTAAATCCTGATGTTTATTATAAATGAAGTTGTTTCCTCATCTATATGATCCATTTTTATCTGATTATACCCTGAGTATGCATCTAAAAAACTTAACAATTCATGTCCTGCAGTACCATCGATTAGTTGATCTATATACGGTAATGGAAAATAATCTTTAGGACAAGCTTTATTTTAGTTAGTGTAATCTACATAAACTCGCCATTTACTATTCTTTTTGGTACTAATACTACTACTAAAGTATTAGCTAACCAATTTGGATATTTTACATCGTGGATGAACCCAATTTTTAAAAGTTTTTGCACCTCATCTTGAATAACCTTATTTTTCAAAGATCCTTGATTTTTTTTGACAGTCGAGTATGATGGATCTTTGTTTAATTTGTGGGTCATCACTTTCGGAGGTATTCAGGTCATATTAGAACGGGACCAGGCAAAGAAATCTACATTAGTTTTTAAAATTCAGCCAACTACTTTTCATTCTTGGCATAAGTTGGTCCCGATGTAGACTTTTCTTTCAGGCTAGGATCAAAATAGTACTACAACCTCCAATTCTTTAATCATTATTTTGATGTTTTTATTTTCCTCTGGTTTTTGGATGGTATTAGGCCTTGAGTCAACATCTGTTTGCTCGTGCTCAGTTGAGTCTTGCGTTGCAACACCCTCAACTGGATTCTATGATTGCTATATTTCTGCGCTTTTTGTGCTTGAATCTGCTATGAAACTAATGCTCCTAGATCCTCGCTGGTCACCACGGATTTTTCCATATTCCCCATTGTGAAGGGAATTTAATAACTTGATGCAAAGTCGATAGAACAACTTCCATCTCATAAATCCAAGGTCTACCGAGAATCATGTTACAAGCCATATCTATTTCTACCATTTGAAATTTGGTGTCTTTGATTTCTCCTTCAGTGAATGTGGTGAGTGTTACCTCTCCTTTTGTTACGACACTCGAGTTGTTAAAATAGGACAATGTATGTGCCTTGGGTATCAACTTATCTTCACCTTACATCTCATTTACCACTCTTAACAAAATGATATTTACAGAACTACCTGGATCAATCAAAACTCGTTTCACATTGGTGTCATGTACAAGTAAAGATACTACAATTGCATCATTATGTGGGACTAGCATGCCATCTGCGTTTACAACATCAAATGTAATATTATGTTTTTCCAAAACCTATTGAACTCGCTTCCTGTGTTTAACTGTTAATTTTGACACCTTCCTTGCTGCTGCTATGCCATTGATATCTTCTCCTCTACTTATAACATTAACCGTCCTTTTTGGTGAAGTGGGTTTTAGGGGCTCCTGTCTATTTTTCATATATGCTCGCTTTTCCTTTTCACTAAATAATTCAGTTAAATATCTTTGTTTCAATAAATGTTCTACTTCACCTTGTAGTAATCTGCAATCCACTATTTTGTGGTCGTGATCATGGCGAAAGTCGCACCAAAAATCAGGATTTCACCTATTTGGGTTTGATCTCATTTCTTTTGGCCAGCATACCTTGTCTCCCATGCTCCTTAAAACAACCACCAATTTGGATGTGCTAACATTAAAACTGTATCCACTGATATTTGCCTTAGAGCTTTTGTCATCACCACACATCTCTCGTATGTTTCATTCTTTTCCAAACCTTGATGATGAACCCGACTCGCTATCTCTAGATCCATGATCATTCTTTGAGTTTTCCTATTTTGAATGTAGTCTCTTCATGCCGGTCCCATGTAAGGCTCGTATCTGCTTTAACTGGACTTTTTTAAAGTTTCAACTCGCCTTGAACTTCCCTTCTCATCTGTTCGAGATTGAATGATGGTATCCTCCTCTATCCGTAGGTCTGTGAGGTATCTGTTCTAAACATCATTTTAAGTTGTAGCTTGAAATTCTCGTAGATTTTCCTTGAGTCACCTCATGGCTTCTAAATTTTTTTCATTTAGATTGCTGACAAACGCCATAGATGCCCAGTTATCTGGTACACGAGGCAATATCATCCTTTCACGTTGGAACCTATCTACGAATTCCCTAAGCAGCTCCATATCACCTTGCTTTACTTTAAAAATGTCCTCCATTATTTTCTAAACTTTTGAGCTCATGAATGTACTTTGATGAATGAATCTGCAAGTTCAGCAAAAGAATCTATAAAATTTGTGGATAAAAGAGAATACCATGTTAATGCTCCCTTAGTAAGTGTTTCTCTAAAATTTTTGACCAATACTAATTCAATTTCTTGTTTGATCAAGTCGTTGCCTTTTACACCGGTGAATGCTATTACGTTATCCTGTGGATTAGTTGTTCCATCATATTTCAAAATATCGAGCATCTTGAAATTCTTTGAAATTGGTAGAGGAGCGCCACTTGGCTTCCAAGGTTGTTGTGAGTATTTTTTCATTTCTATTCCCTTGATTATAGGCGGTACTACATGTATTTGCTCTCTACAGTCGCTCTGTTCCTTGAGCTATTTCTGCAAGGTTAGGACTAAATTTTATAAATCAGAATTAATTGGGTTACATGACCCTCAATCACGAGATTCGCTAGGAGTTCCTCCACTGCCCGAGTTAATGAGTCCTGAGCAAGGATTTTTCAAGGTGTTGTTATTTGGAGTTGACGTTGGGGGCACAGCTGGAAGCTGGTTAGCGAAGGACTCAAGAGCGTCGCTGACCTGCTGAGTGATTAACTTTTTCAAAGCTTCATTCATAGTCTCATCATTTTCAAACTGATCATTTGCATTTGATTGAGATCCATCAAGAGTTCCTTCTCGAGATTGTCAAGGAGAATTTTGTGGGGAAGGGACCATGATTCCATCGCCTTGATGATTCTTCATGAATTGACGGTCTCCTTAATTGTTGTCATCGACATTTGACATGATTGATTTGATAAAAAAATTTAATTTAGAAAGTAATAGACTATCATAGTCCCGGCAGCGAAACCAAATTGTTTAAACAAAATATAAGAATTTTTGTCAAAGCTTGCTTATAGAAGAACTCGGATTACTGACAATCAAATAAAGATAAGTAAATAAGAATAATTGATGTAAGCGATAGACATATAGAAAGTAAAGTAAATTAGTGTATTCCAATAATATTCTTACAGATGTTTATTCCTCACCATTTATAGCTATTTCTGAGTAATAAATTTATTTTTTTCATAATAGAATTATAATTGACAATCGTAACTGTTCAGTACAGATTCTATTATGTTTTCTGTAATTAATGCTGATTAATTAACGGTATTATGTATCTATACCTTTTTGCTATCTAGGTTCATTCCTCCGATACTTCTTCAAATTATGAAGAGGTCCGAACACCCATTCCTTTTGGTTTTCTTGGATCTTTGCCCGTGTCTATTAAATCTCATGCTTTCAACTGTTATTCTTTTACTGACCTACGCGTCGTGACATATCATTACATAATTAATTCAATATATTAACTTAATTTTTTTCAATACACATGTAAACAGAAGAAGGGCTGTTTTGTGGTTTTTTGGGGCAAATTGTTTGTTAATCCTTTGGCAAGCTCTTAGTAAGTAAGGCCAAATAATGCCTTCGATCTTCTTTAAAATGGCTCTCCCCTTTAACTGATGTCTCATTCAGGTATAGCTTCTCCAAAAATATCATTCCTACACATATCTGTCAATATATTTTCAATTATCCGATGATATCTCAAAAGGAATGTCTCGAGATTCAAGCAATTGCGGATACAAATAAAACGAATAGTTTTTTAGACAATTCTTTTAGAAAGGAATTTAACATGTATTACTTTAAAAGTCGTATAAGTACTTGAACATAATGAAACTTCTTCGGTTATTTTATATCAATATAATTGTGTTTTTGACCAATGAACTTAAATATTTTAACTACAACGTTGTTGGGATACACGACAGAGACATCATGCATTTTTGTTTCCGTAATTACAGAAAATTCCAGCAATGTTAATGAGTTGTATAAACTTTCCAGTAATACATCATATTCATATACAAAACCATTTTGACCCATATATTACGGCTAGAGTATGAAGAGCTTATCTGGAATATGTAAAGCTGATCTGGAATTTAGACGGCGAATGGCGAAACAAACATTTTCCAAATGGAATTTGGCTTATCCAGATTCTTTTTCTCTTTTCTTATTGAAAACATAAGTTTATGTTTCTTCCTTAATTCTTTTTTATTTATAGTTTTTTTCATTGAGTCTGCTAAGATAATTAAGTTTACGTTTGATTTTTGGTCCTGAAATATGGCTGTAGACTTTTATATCTAGAGGTAAAATCAGTGACAATTTTCTTTTAGAGTTTTTCCTTTCTCTCGTTTTGGTGAACGACTAGTATTGGTATTGTAAATTAAGGGTTCACCAAATTTTATAGGAAACCTGGTTCTCTATAAGTTTTCGCAGAAATAACAATAAATAAATAACATAGTAATATTTACGTAAAATACTTCCAGCCCACGGGATTAAAAATCACAACCTATTTTAGTAGGATTTCAGTTTCATTCACTGAGCGAACTTTAGATTACAACTTATTATAATCTAGGAATTAAACTCTTAATCCCTCAACTGTACCCTTACAATAATTCTATATGGTAAGCCCCTTTGTAATACTTCTATTACAAACTATACAGTTGACTAACTCTTTGTCAAAATTACCAAGACAATAATGATATAAGAGATGTCCTACTAAATTCTTCTGAAAAGCTATGTAGGAATTACAAGTGCATAACATGAAACAAAGACACAACGATACTAAAAGACATAAGAAATTATCAATGTTGGGAACGAGTCCTTTGGGTTTGTTGCTGTTTTGTTCTTCAATGCTTTAGAGAAAAGTGGGGCGGCTACAAACTTGAGAGAAATCTTTGTTTAGGTTTTGCAAGTGTTGGGTGAAAACCCTAACCTCATATTGATAATATATATGTGAGGTCATCAAATGAGGCAAGACATGTCCAGTACACTGCACGCTCCAACAGTGCTGCTGTACTGTTGCATGTACAATGCATCATCTTTAACAAATATTAGAGTTTTCTTATACTATGATCAGAGGAAACAATCTTTGTCCATCCCTGTGCTATTCCCTTAACTTATCTCATTAAGAATTACATCTGACAATTGACTAGTTGCTATGAACACTAAGAAACTAATTGTATCGAGTTCCCTATCTGGTTCCCTCATAAAGTTTTTCAAATTATAAAAATAAAAGTGCATAACTTATCAATTTTTTCTTTTTTCATGATGACAAATAGAGAATTGATATTCTCCTATGAGAACCAGATTTCACATAGTTCCCATACGAATCAACCATATTCCCCCTAGAGAATCTCTTTCCGATGCGCTTGAGTACTTTTTCCAAGTATACTTTATGTTGAGTTTCGAAGGTCATAAGTATCAGGGATTTTACATGGTTTTGAACTTTTTGGTCAATCAAGGGACAAGATGCAAGATCCCGGAGACAATGGCATGCTTTATTAAAATAATACAAAACCTGCTTTGGATTTTCACGCATGGTAGCACTTGGGAGTGCATATTCTCGCCAATTCTTTGACAATATGTGCTCTGTTTGTCAGATAAGCATGCTTATTAAATTCATAAACAATGCAAAAAAGTTGTGTTGGTTTCCATCCTCATGTGCTGCCCCTCAGCTTTTTGAATTTTAAGCTGAAGCTTGGTCAATTTTAAATTCTTGCATGGGCCAAAGTGCACAGTCAGCCGCATGCTGCTTTCACGCTTGGGAATATCTAGCCAGCATGTTGCTCGATAATGCTGATTTAAAGCAGTCTCGCACGCTGCTTGATAAGGAATTTGGAGTGCATGCTCTCGGGAATTTCGAGACAAGAGAACCAAACAGTTTTATTCGAATGAAACCATTGCTGGGGAGTCGATTCAGACGCATGCTTCTTCAGTCAAACGTGGGAACACTAGACTCCATGTCTAAATCTTGGTCGAGATCGCTGGAAATAGAGCAGTAACGCACACTGCTTGCTACGATTCTTGAGGAGTTGACATGAATGACCTTCGAAATATCGATATAATATGAACAAAACAGTTGGTTCTGTGTATCTTGCTAGGGCTCATTAAGCAGTAATGAGTTCGTTACATTCACGCACGCGTGAGCAATTTAGGGTGCTGGTAATTAGATAGTGCCTTCATGGGCCAATGCTGCATATTATACAATTCAATTTCATAGGTCACAACCACGTATTGATGCGATGATACTCAATACGACCTCTATGGGTGGTATTTGCACATTCTGCTCATTCCCTTGAGGAAAGAAAGGTGACATTGCACGGGCATGACGTCAAGCTATGGAGCTAATGCCAATTAAGTGGATTGGCATCACATTTTCAATTATAGTTTGCATTTACTGAAACCAAGTTTAAGTATAACACTTAACTTTGGTAATATGAAGAATGTAATTGTCAAATTTTAGTCCCTTGTTTCGCATGTCTTTCGGACCTTGTAATTTCTTTTTATTCTGTTTCTTTAATAATATAAAATATAGCCCTAGGCTTGCCTAGCTGATTGCAAAAAAAAAAAAAACTTGTTTCCTCCGTTTCAATTTTCTTTATCACAACTCGAATCGGAAGGCCGCGACTGGCACTCGCTAACTTATTCAACCGAGTACTGAATATCTTTTTTATCATACCATCATGGATAAATGACCCGGAAGGTCCATCATGATATAATAAGAATGAAACACAAGGGAATACTTGACATAGAATGGTCCAACATATAATACAAACTTATACATGTGACGTGCAGTCCTATAAGACCAAAATGAACGCTCGTACATTGAATATATGCCGATAAGACTATACAATCTTTCATATGCATGACATCTATCTATAAGCCTCTAAGAGTACACACATATCATAAGTTTGGGACACTGTCCCGCCATATATATCAATACATGTCCAAATCATACTGACCAAATAGACAATTCCGAAGCAAGTAATAACACCTTCCGCTGAGCTGATAGACTATTAGGAGGAATGTCAACCTGTCTATCGGGACCTACGGGGATGAAATTTAGCATCCCCAGGCAAAAGGGACGTCAGTACGAATAATGTACCGAGTATGTAAGGCAGGAAAATATAAATAACAACAGTGATGTAAAGAGATATAGAGGAGATACAACCTGTAACATCTGAGTACCTCTAGGGACTACTGACATGAAATGCATAATACATATATATACATAAACTTTTAAAAACATTCGTCTCTATAGGCATCATCATCATCATCATATTGTACCCGGCCTTAAAGAGGACTCAATAAAAATGTACCTGACCATCATAAGGCTCGGTACAATTGTATCTGGCCATGTGGAGCTCGGTAAGCCCAACTGATCAGTGGTTGCACAATAGATGCCGTACCCGAGCGACTATAGCGCAGCTCGGTAGAGTAAAATATATACATATAAATAATGCATGCTCGACTCATGGAACCATGTTCTAAATCTTTCAGAGTGACGTAAAGTCGTTGCACTTTCGATTAGAATTATGGACATCATACCGTAATTATGAACTTCACTAGGACTCAAGGATCATATATACTTTCTTACAATAAATTTGTATAGAAAGAACAACAAGGACAATCTTAGTTGCTAGGAGTAGACTCACTATGGAATAGCGTATCGTTTATGTTCATTTCATTTTAGGTCATGCCAAAAGAAATAAGAAAGTGCCTTAACATACTTTATCATAATCTTTCCAATGATCCAAGTTGAACTTGCCTCTTCGCACCTTAATCTACAATAATGATAATAATATTATCATCAAGTTATGAAATGTATAACTATCACTCAACGGACGACAAACTTATTTTGTATAAAAATGGACAGCATTTTCCCTCTAATCCTTACTTCCTCCAATTCAATATAACTCCAACAATACAAT
Source organism: Nicotiana benthamiana (assembly GCA_034376525.1). NCBI lineage: Eukaryota > Viridiplantae > Streptophyta > Magnoliopsida > Solanales > Solanaceae > Nicotiana > Nicotiana benthamiana. The sequence continues at coordinate 21,624,579 of CM067324.1, read as the reverse complement.
AACCCAACAATAAAAATATATATACATTATTTTCCAGCCTTATATTACACCATCAAATACTACGAAATAGCCCAATATACTCCAATCTTTTCATACGTAAAATGACCACCGTACTGGTGTCAAATGACACAGAAATGTTATGACGAATGACCAGCCCACCAACCTAAATTTATATGGTGTTTTTCCACACCCTTCCTCCTCTAAAAATCCACAAAATAGTAGTAAAACACGCAGCCTAACAACAATACTAAAAAGTCGACAAAACATTGTTTTTAAGTGAATAACTAGAATTCACGGCTTCTGATTACCGTCCCGTGAGTTTCCAACTATAGAACGACCTACCATGAATTTACAGCAGAGAAAATAGATGAATGATATCAGTAAACTTACATTATTTGTTGGATAACCCAACCCTTATCTTGGTTCTTCAAACTCTACGTTTTACTCCCAATTAGAACCTGAAAGGGAGAGAAAATTAATTACGGTTTGTGGGTAATTTTTTGGGAGGAAGTTTGCAGGAGTTAGGTCTGGTTATTTGCTATTTATAACGGGGTTTATATTGTAGGATAACCCCTTAAATGGGCTCTTTGGTTGACCCAAAATTGCCTCTTTTTGGGCTCTCATTTAACTAAGTAGGTGAACACCTACTTGTCACCTAGCAGCCTGTGTTGTCTTCGAAAACTACATATATCTCTCTACTCCGATGTTGTATTAATAAACTGTTTAATAAATTGGAAAATATTCTCATAAAACTTCAATTTGATAGGTGGAACACGCCATAAATCTAAGTATATTGAGAGAAAATTGTAGTTACACTTGACCTAAATTTCAATACATTTATGAATGTAACTTGTAATGACCTTTTTCAACTTTTGTTCCATAACTCGCTTGATTTCAAATCATTACACACCTCTATAATATGACTAAAATAACTCAAAAAGTAATCTCCTTATAATTTTAAACGCCCTATTCTCGCCCCAAAAGTACATGTTACAACATTCCTAACTTGTCGACTTTCGATGAAACTTATTTTCATTAATTCATTAAGCTTCTAAGCCTTCAAACCCTCTTGGTAATCGGTATTCATGATCTTAAATATTTGTAACCTTTATCATAACATGATTAACTTTCTTTATGTACTTTTAAATTTGATATTGTATTTAAGCTTACATCAATTGACTTACGAATACTCTCATGTACGAAAACATGGGGTGTAACATCATTCCCCCCTTTGGAACATTCGTCCTCGAATGTTGAATGATGCGTCTATTAGTATCATAACCCATAGATCTTACAAATATTTTAATATTGCCCTTGCCATCTAGGCAACTATTTCGTTTATGAATTCGAAGGCTAGAGTATTCCCTCCTTTACGTCTCTTTCTCAAACCACGACTTGTCGTCAAAATTCTTCAAATCTCGTAGTTGTTGCGGCCTTCTATCACGAAGCATGTATGTGAGCCTAAGAGACTCTTCTCTATTACTTCCTTAAGCTTTCAGCCAATCTCTAGGCCTTACTTTGTGAATATATACAGAACAATGTCAAGTTTTTCCTCTATGCATCTATAGGTGTACTGAAGTCCTTCGCTTGGTACTTTAACTAACTTACGACTATTGCTATATATTGTTTCATAGCCTTGTATATATATCCTTATGGATTTACTACATCTGGGTACTTGTAGGTTATATTATACCATAACACTTACTTCAGTTTATTATTATTGAGATTTGCTACCCAACTCCAGGTTACTCTCTTCCTGCTTATCCTATAAGTATAAATCTAAATCCTTTAATGCTTCTCATTACTATTCATCTTAAGACTAACAAAGAAATCTCATCTCGTACTTTGGAACTTGTACTCATCTATTGATGATTCACCTTAATGATGATATATAATCTATCATTGATCACTTGAAACCTTTTTTTGTAATACACGTAGTTAGGGCTCACATAGCATCAGGGAACCTCTGAAGTTATTTGCCTAATCAATTTAAGGATGACACAATACTTCATTAACTGTATTTCATAGCATTCCAACGCGATTCACCTTATGAGGTATTTTTAACCCTTTACAATTTATAAAATCCCTTTTCTTTGAATCATCACACAATCAAAGGTTTAAAATCCTCTTATCTATCACAATTACACCCTTATTCTACCATAAGGACAACATTCCATCTTTTCTAAATTCTCCTAGTCTTAAAATCCTATGAGTTCACTTATGCTATACTGAGCTTTTTTATAACTTTATAGAAACCATCAAATCTCTTATTGTGATGGGTTTAATCCCGATGACTTACCTATTCTCGTCACTTCTCACTCACCTTTTCTTATCCTTACTTTTGTCTAGCAAAACCATGTCGCTCTACTATACTTTAGTGTGTGACCTACATATATCTATTTATACTACTTGCAACCTTCCATTAACTTGCAACCACCATATATTTCACTATGTTATTCTAGAACCTCAAGCGAGACATCATATCATCTCTAACTCTTATTTTCTCTCTTAACTAGACCTCTCTATATCTGGAAACCGCATGCTGAAAAATATGCTACCAACAAATCCACTACTATTCCTTGATATAGAATTGAGTGCTTCCAACCCTCTATAGGATATCTGGATTATTCGTAATCTTGTGTACTTGTGCATCTCGTACCTTCTTCACATGTACCTTAATTACCTTTAAATCTTGTATCGTTTGTTTTATCTCTTTCATAAACTCCCTTCTACATAGTTAGAATTCCAATCCACACCTTAAAGCTCTACTATAATACTTGTACATCATGTGCACACATAATCCACCGAAAGATTCATACTGACTTCTTATGATGTTGGTACTATTCTAACTAGGTTTATCATAGAGCTGTTATAGAATATATCTGTTGTACTATCTCTTTTGTACCTCTGATATTTTGAATGATTCTACAATGTTCTGAATCACGATTTCTATACTTATCGGGGGTCTAATAATAAGACCTCTAATTCACTTTGCTGATGTAAGTCTTTAGTTTCCTTCTCTATCTCATCCTTTATGTAGGCATACTTTATTTTCTGATCTGCGACTTAGGTTAGTAGTTATTACTTTAGCCCCTCGTCAACGCTATGGAATATCCATGATATAACCTTCTAGAAATTCAAGCTTTTGTATGTGATGTAGTCAATTATTTCTTTTAACATATATTGGAGTCCCCTGTAGGTGTATCATTGTCAGCATATATGCTGCATGGATAACACTTCGAAATTTTAAGTGTATTCATAACGTAACTAACTCTGGGTCATAGATAGAATAATTACATTCCTGCCTTCTCAGCTTTCGTTAAAAGTAAGCAATTACCTTTCTTGGTCATTCTGCCACTTGTTGCATGAATTCTTGGCTTATCTTAGTGCTGGCATATATTGGAATTTAGTGAAACTTCATATGGTCTCGTGGATTTAACTTCCGTTCCTCAGTTACAACAGGTGCCACTTTGTTATGGAAAGTATATAATGCCGTAGTGAGACTATTGTTACAAGACCATTATTTATTTATGTCACTTTACTTTGTTTGAAGCCTTCTTCCTTATTACTCGTCTAGTCTTTCATTGTAGCATTTATGGAGGACTCTGTGACTCTTGTAAAGCTATGAGCTTATCCTATCATATACCTGACAAAATTTTAATGTTCTTACTCACTTACAAATACCATCAGTTATATACCATCGTGCCCTTGTTCTCAAAAGGTTATTTCTGAACTCTCTTTTTTTTCTCTCCAGTGGAACTCTCTTTTATTTCCGTAACACTTTTTATGGCAACTATGACTACCTCAACTTCTATCTGAATATTTCTCAAGGATTACGATGTCGTATCTATGAGACTGAATTCCCTATGTTGGGATTCGCTAGGTTTATCTTGTAGATATGTTGATTTATATGTCTTCGCTTATCTAGCCATTACTAGGCTCTTCTTGAATATACTACTAAATACTCGTTGACCCATTCTCATATCTATATTCCACATAATCTCTCTTAGGTTGTTTCCTTTATCTTAACTTACCTCTCGCACTGGATCCTTATGTATCAAGTGTTCATTCACACTTAGTATCAATAACATCCTGGTGGGGAACCCTTACTGACTCTCCCCAACATGGTGCTTGAATAATGTTTTGCAGTCGTAACATATCTGTAGGATCTGAATAAATGTAATCTTATTCCTTTCACCTCTTTACCACATTCTTTCTTTACTATTCCATAGTTACTTAACTACATAACTCTGACTTACTACCATATCACACCATGTTCCCCTTTTTAGGGGAGTACTTAGATTTAGTACTATGACGATCTACCTATAGATGTTTTACCTCTTCTTCTTTGGCGTCTTTTCACATTATTAATGAAACTTAATCGCCTTATGGTGACCTTCTGTACAAAAGATAACTAAATTCCTTATGCGCGAGGGTAAAATTAATGTGACCGGCACACTTAGTCCCTTAAGCATAACTTTTCTCACATTACTTACTCTAGGGAAGCGTCTCCCTGAATGAACTTTAAAGGTTATTCTTCCGTTGTCCATTCTATTATTGTTGGAGCACGATCTCTGAAATTCTCACGATATCGACCATTATCAAATCCTCCAGTCCCTAATTCATGTTCGACTTTATATTGTTTACTAGACCATAATAATTTCTGTTACTACAAAGGGTCTAACTTAGCCTTCTAATTATCACAACGGAGTCACCAACTCATTTATCGAAATAAGGATATGACTTTATGACATATACTCTTTTATAGTCTCAAAGCCTGTCATCTCTTGTCTTTTCCTTCACTTGAACATAGACTCTATCATCCTACCATTGTTTGATTTACCGTTATCACCCATTTATCATACCTTACTCATAATGCTTCATTTACTATTTTCTAATTCCCCTGCTAATACTTTTGTGTATCGCTTTATTCTAAAAACTTCAAAAAAAAATTGTTTCACCTTTGGCTCCGACCGCTCAATCCACCATTTTGGGTTACTATAACCCAAGTTGGATCCTGATATCCCATCTTTCTCTTAAACTATATATATTAGCTCCCATAAGATATAATTGAGATGGGTGTGGTAAATTGTACGTACCTCTGTTATACTTGAAGGTAACTCAGAATACATATGTTTCTCTGCCTGAATTGTAAAAACTTAAAACCTTCACTAACTGGTACCTCGTGACCTTCGCCACCTTTCTTCTTTTGCTTGTTGAAATTTGTATCTACCTTTTGATTTTCTTGTTGCTTTTTCAACCATATAGGTAGATAGATATTCATGCCTTAGGCCTCTTTATCAAGAAACGTACGCGTCTTAGTACACACATAATCTACTGAAAACTTTACATTTACTCATCATAAGCATGATACAAAATTGAGTTCCATTGACTCAACTCTTCTACAACAGCATTTAATCTCTTACCAACTATCTATTTGGATGAGGTATCATTGTGTTATGAATAAAATAGAATTTAGAAGTTTGAATTGTTACAATTGAGATCTACCACACAATCTAGTGTAAGAAGAAAGAGTGAAAGTCCTATATGCCCTGCAGCCTCCTACTAATAAGCGTCGTGCACTACACACCAATAAACAAGACTCTACTAGACACGATTTGTAGAATCCTTAGGACAAAAATGCTCTAATACCACTTTTGTCACGACCCTAATCAGAAGGCCGCGACGGGCACTCGGTGACTTACTCAACCGAGTACCAACGTAAAATGTCTTTCTTATCATACCATCATTGGTAAGTGGCCTGGAAGAGCCGTCATGATATAATAAGAATGAAACATAAGGGAATACTTGACATAGGATGACCCAACATGTAATACAAACTTATACATGTGATATGCAGTCTTATAAGACCAAAATGAACACTCATACACTGAACATAAGCCGACAAGAGCATACAATCTTTCATATGCATGATATATGTCTGCAAGCCTCTAAGTGTACATACATATCATAAGTTTGGGACACTTTCCCGCCATACCAATCAATACATGTCCAAGTCATACTGACCAAATAGGCAAATCCAAAGCAAGTGGAGTGCACTAACACCTTCCGCTGAGTTGATATCCCACTAGGAGGAATGTCAACCTATCGATCGGGACCTGTGGACATGAAACGCAGCATCCCCAGGTAAAAACGATGTCAGTACGAATAAAGTACCGAGTATGTAACGTAGGAAAACATAAGTAAGAACAGTAATATAAAGAGAGATAGATAAGATATAACCTGTAATATCTGAGTGCCTCTAGGGACTAGTGACACGAAATGCATAATATATATATATATATATATATATATATATATATATATATATATATATATAATTTTAAAAACATTCTCCTCTATGGGCATCATCATCATCATATTGTACCCGGCCTCAAAGAGGACTCTGTTAAAATGTACCTAGCCATCATAAGGCTCGGTAAAATCATACCTGGTCACGTGAAGCTCGGTAAACCCAACTGATCAGTGGTTGCAAAATAGGTTCCATACCCGGGTGACTATAGTGTGGCTCTATAGGTTAAAAGAGATAGATATATATATAATGCATTCTCGACTCATAGAATCATGTTCTAAACCTTTCGGAGTGATGTAAGGTAGTTACATCTTCGATTAGAATTATGGACATATTACCATCAATATGAACTTTACCAGAACTCAAGGATCATACGTACTTTTTTGGTATAAATTGTGCTGAAAGAACAATATGGACAACCTTAGTTGCTAGGAGTAGATTCATTCTAAAATAGCATATTGTTTATGTTCATTTTATCATGCCAAAAGAAAGAAGAAAGTGCCTTACAATACTTTATCACAATATTTTCAATCCCCAAGTTGAACTTACCTCTTCACACCTTAATCTATAAAAATGATAATAATATTACATCAAGTTATGAAAGGTACAACTATCACTCAACGGGCGACAAGCTTATCTTCTATAAAAACGGGCAACATTTCCCCTATAATCCTTACTTCCTCCAAATTCAAGATTACTCCAACAACACAATAAAACAACAATAACAACATAGATACATTATTTTCGAGCCTTATATTGCACCCTCAAATACAATGAAATAGCCCAATACATTCCAATCTTTTCATACGCAAAACGACCACCGTACTAGTGTCAAACGACCTGGAAATGTTTCAACGAACGACCAGACAACCAACCCACATACATATGGTGTTTTTCCACACCCTTCTTCCTACAAAATCCACAAAATTTTAGAAAAACATGCAGCCTAACAGCAATACAAAATAGTTGCTATAAGTGAATAACTCGAACTCACGGCTTCCGATAACCTTCCCAAGTTCTTCCAAGTATAGAACGACCTACCATGAATTTAAAGAAGAGAAAATGGATGAAAGAGATCAGTAAACTTACCTTATTTGTTAGATAACCCAGCCCTTATATTGGTTCTTCAAACTCAAGGTTTTGATCCCAATTAGAACTTGAAAGGGAGAGAAAATCAATTAGGGTTTGTGGGTAATTTTTAGGAGGAAGTTTGCAAGGGTTTAGGTCTGGTTCTTTGTGATATATAATTAGTTTTATATTTCAGTAGATAAGGCCTTAAATGGTCTCATTGGCTGACCAAATTTCCTCTTTTTGAGCTCTCATTTAACCAAGTAGGTGACACACTTACTTGGCACCTAGCAGCCTCCGCTGTCTTGCATATATCTCTCTACTACAATGTTATATTTATAAACGGTTTAATGCATAGGAAAATAGACTTATAGACCTTCAATTTTGATGTCTGGAACACTCCATAACTCTAAGTATATTGGGAGAAAATCACAGTTACATTTGACCTAACTTTCAACACATATATGAATGTAACTTGTTATGACCTTTTTCAACTTTTGTTCCACAACTCGCTTGACTTCAAATCATAACACACGTATATCATACAACTAAAATAACTCATAAAATAATCTCATTATAATTTTAAACACCCTATTCTCACCCCAAAAGTTCAAATTACAACATTCCCAACTTGTCGACTTTCGACGAAACTTATTTTCCGCAATTTATTTAGCTTCTAAGCCTTAAAACTCTCTTGGTACTTGGTATTCATGATCTTTAATATTTGTAACCTTCATTGTAATATGATTAACTTACTTTATGTATTTTCAAATTTGATCTCATTTTTGAACTTACATCAATTGACATACGAATACTCTCATGTACGAAAACATGGGGTGTAACATTCTTTTCCCTTTTTGCATTATTAAAAAAATGGCTAAGGGTCAAAACTGCCCTTAACCTATCGACTCCGGAACAAAATTTCCCTCCGTTTACCTTTGGCAAAGAAAATGCCCCCACCGTTAACTTTGTGGCCTATTTCTACCCCTAAAATCTAACAGAATCTTGAATTTCATTTTTAATTTTTTTTAATGCCAGTGTCACGTTTTGATTGGGACATATAAAGAACGGAAGATTGGGACATATAAAGAACGAAAAAGGGTCAAAACTGCCCTCAACGTATTGACTCCGGAACAAAATTGCCCTCCGTTAACCTTTTTGGGTCGGGTCGGTCGGGTTGAAGTGTAATGTGATTTCCCGCTTTCCAACAAATGTAAAGAGCTTGATATATCACATATATTCATCTTCAGTTAAAGTGGATTGGTCATTCTTATCCAATGGGGGGCTGGTTTTTCATGGCTTGGTTTTAGGAGACGGGTTGGACGCCTGGTTCGTGATGGAGGGGGGCTATTTGGTTGTGAAGTTCTCCGGCGATGTGAAGGTGACGGGCTGGACGAGGAAGATGAAGCAACGGGGTAGCCATGAGAGGTCGTTTGGTGGTTTAAGGTTAGAGAGGGTGTGTTGTGAGGAAGATGAAGAGAGGGTTTGGTGTTTTTTGGGTCGGGTCGGTCGGGATGCTTGTATTTAATTTTTATTTTTTTTAATTCCACGTGTCACGTTTTGATTGGCCATTAAATAAACTTGACCCAAAATCAATTCTCACCCAAATTCCGACACAACCTGACCCAACCCGACCGACCCGACCCAAAAAAGGTTAACGGAGGATAATTTTATTCCGGAGTCAATACGTTGAGGGCAGTTTTGACCCTTTTTCCGTTCTTTATATGTCCCAATTTTCCGTTCTTTATATGTACCAATCAAAATGTGACATGTGGCATTAAAAAAAAAAATTAAAAATGAAATTCAAGATTCTGTTAGATTTTAGGGGTAGAAATAGGCCACAAAGTTAACGGTGGGGGCATATTCTTCGCCAAAGGTAAACAGAGGGCAATTTTGTTCCGGAGTCGATAGGTAGAGGGCAGTTTTGACCCTTAACTGTTAAAAAAACTAGTCAAGTAAATGTATGACAAAGTATAGCAAAGTTAACTCATGCCATTTGTCTATATATATCATGATTACAAACAAAGCTTGAGAGTATAATACTACATTAAATAGACGGCGATTCTCATTAATAAGGGAAGAAGAAAAACAAAGTAGTTGTACATAATTACAAATACAACAATTTAAACATAAACTAGAGTACCACAATAAGGAAGGACAACCAAAAGATGGAAAGATTAAGAAGGAACTAGCAAAGGGATAGCATAAAGAATACTAGATGGGGAACATGAAGGATTAGGGAGCAAGGACTTGAAGAGACTACCCATCCATGCATTAGCAGCCCTTTGATCGTTGATCAGCTGCTCCTTCAGGTTCTCCACTTAGTTCCTGAACTCTCCATTTTTAGCTTTCAAACGGGCAATCTTTTCTCCCTGAGCAATGCTGGAACCAGGTTCCTTGTTTTCCTGATGAAGCTTAGACTCAAGAATAACATCTTGTGCCTTCAGACGTTTAATATCTTCTTTTGCAGTATCTTGAGCATCAATGAGATGAGAAATAGTGTAGTCGCTTCCTATACATCCCTTTTTTGTCCACACACTCACACTCCTCCAAAGTGGTCATGGTGAATATTTTCTTGCAAGTCCGTACTAATGCTCTTCCTAAAGGCTTTTCAAAGCGTTCAAGTACCTTTGTGAGCAGGAACCTATAGGGGAGGCCATGATTCCATCTTTGCAATCCTCCACCTTCTTTATATGCTCAATCTTAATTTCAGGCAGATTGATGGAAGAGTAATATTCCATTGCTTTTAGAAGAACCATGTCAGCTATAGAGGCTATATATCACCTCTCATCCCTATATAGCAACACCTTGTTCACCAACTCAAACAATAGTTGGTACTTTTGCAGGATTGCTTCCTTGTGCACTCGTTCTACTGTCTGAACAGCTCAGGGCTTGAAGATTATTTCCTTAAGATTTGGGGAACAGTTTGCTTCTATTGTGGACAATAATTTAGTAGGCACCCCAAGAATTTTCCAAATAAGAGCCTCATCCATCACAAATCTTTCCCATGATCTTCAAACAAATTGTGTCCCCTCCACTACAAACATGTCAGCATTGAAACTGCGTATCTCCTCCTTATACACTTTTGGACTCTTGATGTCAAAAAGGTGAGTCCACTTTTGGAGGTCACAAATCTCCACTAACTACCTCATTCCCAAGCGATCAAGAATCTCAAAATCAAATTCTCTCCCCCACAAGACTTTACGCTTCTTTAAATTTACTCCCCTCTCAAGCTCATATAGTTCTACTCTTGACCTCTTTGAGGAACCAGGTTCCTAACTATCACTTAGCCTCTTTCTAAGAGGCTTTTATTTTTCTACTCTCTCCTTCTCCGCATTTCCTTCTTCACCAACTTCACCATGTTTGTCATAGCGGACCTTCATAGCGGACCTTCTTTTGTCTAATATAAACTGCTTTCTTTGATGTTTTCCTGACAAGAGGAGCAGGTTCCCGAGCAGCCTCCTTATTATCAACCTCTACAACATTTATCAGAGGCACATCCTCCTTCTCATGAGCCTACTTTTACATGTTTTTCTCTTCTTCTTCTTATTCTCTTTCAACGCACTGTCAAGTGAAACCTTCTTCTGCTACCTAGTGGTGTGCATTTTGGAAGATAACCTTTTGTGTCTTTCCCACCACTCCTAGATACTATGAACTGTGATACAAATATATTATAAAGGTCATCCTCACTATCACTAGATTCTCCCTCATACATTGACATCATCTTAGGTTACACAACCTCAAGGGGACTATGAAAGGGTGAACAAAAGAGGTAATGTCAGTATTGTCCATGGGTTGTCTCGTATATCTAGGATTTGTATCACAAGTAGGAGTAAAGAACTCCTCATGGGCAGAGGGACCAAGTCCCTCTGCAGGCTTCCTTGTAGTACAGAATGATTCTTGGCCACTTTGAGGAACCTAGTCCCCATTCTTTGTTCTTCCCCGAACTAATGAATCCCCAATTAAACTTTCTACAACATCAACATGCTCCGTTTCAAGAGAGGAAGATCCTTCAATATCATCACTCCTATCCATCTAATCCTCATTACCCAACAATCTTGTACCAGTAGAAGATGATGGAACATTACCTCATGTTGGCGAGATATTCGGATCAATCACTTGAGTACATAGAGTATCAGAAATACCAGATGTAGGCACATCAACTACACCAGGAGACAATATTTCATCCACAAGCCTTTCCTTAAAACACTAACCTTACACTTCTACGCCTTCATCTCCTTCCACTATTTCTTTAGTGGTTTCAATAAGGCAAGAAATAGAGGTAGTCCTTTATGATTTGACTTTCTATATGGTGGCAGACGGAGAAGGAGAAACAACAACGTTTTAGGATTTAGGATTTTCTAGTGCGATAGGGAAAAGAATCCGATGGTGTAGGAGAGGGGACTGTGGATGGTGGTGGGCTGGAAACAGGCTTTTGTTGGTGAGGGTTGTAGCTCCAATACAAATGGTTGTGCTTCGTGAGATGGAGACACAACACAAGTTTCTTTAGTGGCTTTGGTGGACTTAGTTTGTGGTGAAGTCATATTTGATTTTGTGAGAGAAAGAGGAAAAAAAGAAGGGGTCTTGGGAGAAGAGGGATGTTCAATGTAAATAGTGAGGGGAGAGACCAACTGTTGGGGTATTTAGAGTGAAAGGAGGGACGAATTAAAATTATTTGTGAGAGAGGAGATGTGCAGTCAGATCGCTATGTAATGGGTGCATTGTTTGAATTTAAAAAGTATTATAAAAGGCAAAAACAATGACATGGCACTCTATTAGTTCAAAATGCATATATGCATAAGAGGGACTACTAACCTAGGACATGAGAACTAGATTCCTTGACAAATTCTAAAAATATGAGCATCATTCTTCCAAATAATTGCAATATTATTTCTCACTTTTTAAAGCATATAGTTTCCATGCGTGTTTACCTATAATGGTATAGAATTCAGTTGGAAGTTTCTAGAAAACACTTTTTGGAAATTTTACCTTACTATCCTTTCATAGCCAATCATCATGGGACGGATTATCAGTTCAACTTAATATTCTCAAATCTATACGATTTCTTTCAAAATGCTCTCTACTCAGTACTTTCATGAAGATATTTGATACATGATCCTTCGTTTTGCAAAACATCATATAAGCAATTCCTTTTTCAACATTGCCCATCAAGAAATGATGTTGCACATCAATGTGTTTTGTTATCTTATGTCGAACCGAGTTCTTTGACATGTTGAGAGAACTTGTGTTATCATACAATAGCGGCGCATGAAGTCATAAAACATGCCAAAATACTCTAGTAGTTGTTTGATCCACAACTTTGGGCACAACAAGAAGCAACTGCCACATATTCAGCTTCTACAGTATAAAGTGCCACCGAATTTTTGTTTCTTTGTATTCCATAAAATCAAGAATGATCCCAGAAAGCATGCCATTCAAGATGTACTCTTTCTATCTAGCATAATCAACATCAGCATACCCAATTAAGGAAAAATTATCTCTAGAGGGATAATAGAGGACCGGGTCCTACGTTCCCTGGAGATACCTCATAATTTTCTTGGTAGCCTTCAGATTAGATTCTTTTGGACTTGGTTGAAATTTAGAAAATAACCCAACACTAAACACAGTAAGGTTTGTTGGCTATTAGGTACAGAAATGATCTAATGATACCCATACAAATAGTTATAGGGGAACCAGGTTCATCCATGTCTAGACTAGTGGTAGTACAAATAGGAGTATCAATAATTTTTGAGCTTTCCATTTCAAATCTTTTTAGTTGCTACATAATGTACTTATGTTGGCTTATCATAGTTCACGTAGAGGTTTTCTTTACTTGTAACCCAAGGAAAAAAATTAGTTCCTCCATAATACTCATCTCAAATTCACTTTCCATGAGATTTTAGAACTCCTCACAAAGGGAACTATTTGTTGTACCAAAAATGATGTCATCAACATAGACTTGCAAAATCAGCAAGTTCCTTCCTCATTTATTCAAAAATAGGGTGTTTTCAACTTTACCTCTAGTGAAACCATTTTCCAAAAGGAATCTGCACAATCTCTCATACCATAAACGAGGGGCGTGATTCAATCCATATAAAAACTTTGTAAAGCTTGAAGACATGTTCATGATATTCATGACCTTCAAAGTCAGGTGGTTGCTTGAGAAAAACTTTCTTCGTCAATAAACATTCATAAATTCACCCCTACCATCAATTTAGAACAATTTGAATTCCATATAAAATGCAAAATCAATAAGAATTCTGATGGCTTCCATTTTAGAAACTGGAGCAAAATTTTTATCATATTTAATTCCTTCTTCTTGATTATAGCCTTAGACCACTAGCCTGGCTTTGTTCCTTTTTATATTTCCAAACTCATCAAGTATATTTATGAATACCTACCCATTTCTGGCTAATATTCTATATGATGGTTGATGGGCTAGGTGCCATACTTTGTTCCTTTCAAATTGATGGAGCTCTTCCTGGATAGAATAAATCTAATCAGCATCTTTTAATACTTTATTGATATTTTTTGGCTCAATTTGATACAAGAAGGCCGAGAAAGAAAACATGCTTCTTGCCTTGGATCTAGTATGAATACCAGATTCCAAAGGAGTTATCACATTTTGAAGAGGATGTGAGCTCCTATGCTTCCAGTTAGATACATGATTTCAGGACTTGAGGGACTATGTTCCTCCATGTATGACCTATCATTGACATTAATTGAAATATGAATACCACTTCTTTGCTCTGCATCAAGAGTGGCTAATACAATATCAACTACTCTATTGTCAACTTCAATTACTGTGATAGAGGTACTAGGTTCCTCCAACTCAGCTAGAAGTTATGTTGCATCTTCTTCACTAGTCTCCTTGACTTGACTCATTATATCTTTCTTCCCATTTGCAATATCTATAACCTCTTCAAGGAACTTTGAGAAGTCTCTATGTTGATCATCCTTATAATGTGATTCTTTCCCACTTGAGTGGTGGGATTCATCAAATATAATATGTGCAATTTCCTTTACACATTAAGTGTTTTTATTGTAGACTTTGTATTTTTTTCTTTGAGAAGAGTAACCAAGAAAGATTCCTTTATCACTCCTTATATTAAATTTTCCCAATGCTTCCTTACCATTATTGAGAACGAAGCATTTGAATCCAAATACTCTTAGGTATGTCAGCTTTGGTTTTATCTCATTAAACAATTTATAAGGGGTCCTGTCAAGAAGGGACCTGATCATGTACATGTTGATCAAATAACAAGCAGTGTTCGGTGCTTCAGCCTAGCAGCTCTTTGGCACACCACTATCAATAAACATTATCCTGGTCATATCTTCAAGAATCTTATTTTTCCTCTCCACAACGCCATTTTTAAAGGTATTCTGGGAGTAGATAAATTGTGACCTATACCATTTTAAGCACAAAATTTGTCAAAATTAGCATTGTAAAACTCAGTTCCATGATCAAATCTGATACTCACAACATTATAGCCCATATTTACTTGAATATGCTTCAGAAATGCAACAAACACTGGAAAGGTTTCATCATTGGTCTTGAGAAATAAGGTCCATGTGAATATGGAGTAGCCATCAATAAGAATGAAGATGTACTTCTTTCCTTCTCTGTTAGGCATCATCATAGGTCCACACAGATCCATATGAAGAAGATCTGGTGGCCTCGAGGTATTCACTTCCTTTTTTTGTTTGAATGAGGACTTGACTTGCTTCCCTTTTGCACATGCATCACACACTTTGTGATATTTAAACTTTGACTTTGGCCGTCTCTGAACCAGATCCTTCCTGATCAGCTTTTTCAATAGAGAAAAACTTACATGCACTAATCTTTGGTGCCATAGATAAACATCATCATCAATGGCACTCAGGCATGTAAGATCACCACCATTCAGAGAATCAAAGTCTATAACATAACTATTTTTGAACCTTTTAGCAATCAGAATTACTTCACCAGTTATAAGGTTGGTAATAGTACATGACTTTGACAAGAACCCCACTTTATTTCCTTTGTTACAGATCTGAGAGACACTCGGCAAGCTATATGTGATGCACATGAAGGAGGGCGGGCTGATGAGGGCTGATCAAGCAGGACTAGCATGCTTCTATGCTTGAAAGCTTCTGAAGAAATGGTGCACATATAACCTTATACGAATCCCACATCGAAATGGGAGAGGAAAGTAAAGAGCTATATAAGGAATGGAAAAAGTATACATGGTACGCGCACTTTTAGGGCCCGATGTGAAGTAGCCTAAAAGGACAAACATGTGTGGGATTAGCCCCAAAACGGGCAACACGTGCCATGGGCTTGGGTCGTGCTAAATTTGTATTAGAGAAGTTCTATCCTAGAGAGTCTACAAGTCGTGTCTAGTAAATCCTTGTTTATAGATGTATTTTGCACCCCATATATAAATAGGAAGCTACAAGGTATTTAGGAGTTCGTTACCCTTCTTTCAAATCTATATCATGCTATAGAGCCGAGTCATAAGAGTTCGATCCAGAACTTATGTTTGTTAATGATATAGTGATGCTTGAAATTAGGAAATTATAGCTACGAAAAGGGCTAATATAGCAGCAGGTAAGGTCACTAGTAGAGAGGGAACAACAGGGCCCAGATTGAGGCCCTATCAGATCGTGTATGCAAATTTTCTTCTTAGGACCTAAGATTGGAATATCTAACACACCCCCCGAATAGCAGTCCATGGAGATTTAAAAGGTAAACGTATAAGTGTTAACATGTAAAAGAAGCAAGGTGAATGTCACGGCCCCGGTTTTCCCTCCGTGAACCATCATGATGGTACCAAGTCTCTACTACTAGGTAAGCCTAAATTGCGGAACAAAAACCAAATTTATGGAAGTAAAAAAATTTAAAGCAGAAATAAAGTAATAAACAACTATTTTAATGTGCCGCTCGGCATGCATAATATTTGACTCTCAAACCAATAAATAAATCCAAGACCCGAAAACTTACGAATCACAAGCTAAGAAATACTCCATTGCTCTAACTCCAGAATGTATAAAAAGAACAGAAAACACACAAGGGCTAATACTAAAAACAAGATTAGAAAGAGACTCCTCAATATGGTGACGCGACAGATATACCTTGAAGTGGCTAGAGCAATCGCCTTGCCTCAAGGATCATAGGACTGAGTCGAAGTACTTGGATCTACACATGATAAACATGCTCAGAAAGGGCATGAGTACACTTCAACAGTACTCAGTAAGTGCCAAATCTAACCTCGATTGAGTAGTGATGAGAAAGGTCAGGGCCCTACTAAGGTCAAATGAAATACGAGGTAAAACAATATATAATAATACAATATAATTAAGGGAAATACCAAGAAGTAACACTGGGTATAGAGAACAACAACAACAATTACAACCGAGACTAAATAGTCACGGAAAGGAAATATTGTTCCAACACAGAGATAAAAACCGGGGATCTACCTTGATCCCGTCCTCTAGTTCCCAATGTAAATATCCAGTGGATCTCCCGGGTGTCTTACCGTAGTCCAACTCATAGTGCACAGGGATCTACCGAAATACTAATCCGTAGACCCAAATGTAGATACCAGTATTGGGAGAATCTACCGGGTGCATTCTTGTAGTTCCGTATTACTGTGCAGGGGGATCTACCAGAATCCCACATCCATAGTACCAAATAAACAAACAAGGGTGATCTACCGGAATCCCACATCCGTAGTCCCAAATAAGCAAACAAATGGAATCTACCGGAATCCCACATCCATAGTCCCTGATAAACAAACAAGGGGGGATCTACCTGAATCCCATATCCATAGTCCCAATGTATACACACAACAACACAAAAAATAGTCATAAATTATCAACTTCATATTAAGGGGAAACATGTATTTCTAACCTAGCATGTCGCATATAATTAAGGCAATCCAAGCAAATAGGCAATTAAGTCATTTAGAGATGCTTTCCTAAGCTAACAACAAGCTTAAATATCCAGCAGTAATGATAGAAAGAAAGGAAACACAATTTTAATTACTTAATGAAAATAGATTTTCAGCAATTAGTACAAGTACGCCTCGTCACTTCACGTACGAGGCACTTCAAATATAACACTACTAAATCCTAAGGGGAAGTCCCCAACACGAGTTTAGATAAGCCACTTACATTGAACTGGCTCAATAATCAGCATGAAACCTCGTTTTTGCCACAAGTATTCTACTCCAAATGGCCTACATCTATCCAATTCAATTGCATAATGCAAATAATACTTCAAGTAACTGATTCTACAATTAAATTCTAAGATAATACGTGAAATTAGGTGAAATGATAAAATGCCCTTCGGGCCCAAATATTGGAATTGGGTATAAATTATATTTTTACAATCCTCATACTCTCATGAGTTCATACATACCAAAATTATCAAAATCTAAGATCATATTCCCAATCAAAACTCAATTTCTTGGTCTAAGAATCTTCCCCTAATTCTGAAATTAAAGGATGAATTCATGTTTAGATTAATGGGTTACAAGAGAAAAGGAGTTAAAAATCATTACCAGCAAACTCCCTCCGAAAATCTCTCAAAAATTCGTCTCCTACTGAGCTCCCAATTAAATTTTGTGCTATGAACTCAAAACCCTCGATTTGAACTTTATATCTTGCCCAGGTAATTCCTGAATCGCGATTGTGAAAGACCAATCGCAATAGCGAAGAACAATAACCACGCACCACAGTTTTACTCTATGCGAACGTGTAACCCCGTCCTATATCGTGATGCTTTAGCTCCTTCAACCTACGCGATAACGGTTGACTCCACATGACCGCATAGAGAAATACTTAACAACCCATTGCCGCCTTATTTCTTCTATGCGAAGAAGGCCTAGCCCACGCGTTCACGATTCAACATTTCTCATAACTACGCGTTTAGTTCCCTTTCACACGAACACGAAGAGCAATATTCATTTGCCTCTCCTAAGCTTCACAATCACGATCCTCTCCATGTGATCGTGATGAAGAAAAGCCTGCAACACATACCAGCAAAAATCTAATGCTTTTCCAAATCCAAAAATGGTCCGTTTAGCATCCAAAACACACCCAAGGACTCCAGGACCTCAACCAAACCTGTCAACCAATCCTATAACATCATTCAAACGTGTCCCAACCTTCGAGATGCTCAAAACATCATCAAAATACCGATTTTTCATTGGATTCAAGCCTAAGAATTTCAAAAACTATAAAACACTCTTTTGATCAAAAGGTCTATCAAACCTCATCCGAATGACCTCAAATTTTACACACACATCACATTCAACACTACGGAGCTACTCAAGTTATTGCAATTCCATTTTGACCCTCAGATCAAAATCTCACTATCGAACCGGTTACTTCAAAACTTCAACTTTTGACATTTCAAGACTAAATTAGCTACAGACCTCCAAAACAAAATCTGAATATGCCCGTATGCTCAAAATCACCCAACAGAGCTAACAAAACCATCCGATTTCCATTTCAAGGCCATCCTCACACTGTTCTGATTATGGTTATATTTCCAACACTTATGCTTTCATTTAGGAACTATGTTTCCCAAAACTCTCTTAATCTCAAAAGCGATCATCCCGACAAACCAAAATAGCAGAAATAAACACGGGGAAAAAAGTTAATAGGGGATTGCAGCGTTAATTCTTAAGACTACCAGCCAGGTCGTCATATCTTCCTACACTTAAACATTCATTCATCCTCGAACGAGCATAAAGACATACCTGGAGTAGTGAAAAGATGAGGGTAATGGCTGCGCATATCCTGCTCGGTATTCCAGGTCGCCTCCTTAATTAGGTGACTTTTCAGTCCCCAACCTCGAGGGGCATGACAGGCGCTTAATTGAGTGAACCCAACTGAGAAAGCCTTATCAAACACTTCCTACCCAATTCAATTCAAATAAGGAAACAATAGTTTCATTGTTTAGACAAGAAAAGACAGTGTGTTCAACTTTTTTAGTTCATTTTATATCACAACATTAAACCGTAGATAAGTTAGTTTCCAAGATTCCCATAGGGTTACAATTCATAGACACCATAAGTTTAGAATTACGACATAGTTTGTGAACCTATTCAACACCCGCACATAACCCGCACGTATGTCTACGGAGCCTCTGAGGATACAAAAGATAAGTGTGACAATGCCAGCGACAAGGCCCCGGCTATCCCCTAAAAGTGAAAGTATGCGCCATATAGCCCTTTGAAGGAGAATGGGCTTACCGAGATCTTGAGAATAAGGATTCTCCGCTACACACGATCGACACTATCCGCTATGGAGCCACATACATTCATTTAAAAATGTAGCGCCTCTGACAAAAGGGATGTTAGTGCCACAGAATAGTACTAGTATGCATAACTAAACACTACTTTACTAGAAAGAACTATCAAGAACTATCAAGAAAGAACAAGAAAATCACAAGAGTAATGTAAAGGTTTAACCGGACATCACATCAGCAAATAAACTAAACATATAATCTTTCGCATAATTTTCATAACATAGTTTGGACATTCCATTCATATGTTCATCACTTTTCTCTATGCCACCACTATCTTGACTGGAGTCCGATCACAACCTGATCATCTAGGTTGCCTCATTTAAGGCATATATCTCAATAATCATTTCATTTTCCTTTTTCCGGAATTCTATATTAGCACATTACCACCATGTGTGCGGCATGGTGTCCGATCACAGCCCGATTGGCTAGGCCACCTTACCTAGGCATCATTCCTTTCTCATTAATCATCTCACTTGAATCTTTATTTCACATATATCATATCAAATCATTGGCACTTAGGGCCATATTTATCACCTCTTTTCCATTTTCAATGTTCATCTTGCAATTTATGATCATTGGCACATACAAAGGCAATTAAAGTTGCAAGCATAAGTAAGAGTTCACATAGTTAGTAGGACAATTTCAGTTTTAATCTTGGCTTATAGACTAGGCATGTCAACACATGATTTGTATTCTTCACACATCTTTAAATATCAGGGATATTATAGTACACACATTGAGGTACATCCTATATATATATATATATATATATATATATATATATATATATATATAAAATTGCAAACCAATTCATATGAAATAAAAATCGATACATCAACAAATTCTAGTGTTACCACATTTGCGTAAATGCCAACGGAGCTCAATTTCTAATAAAAGGGGTTTTTGTTACACCCCATTTTTCATACGTGAGAGTACGTCGTAAGTCAATTGATGTAAGCTCAGAAATAAGAATCGATTGGGAAAAAATATAATAACTTAATCATGTTATCTTAGAGGATATAAATATTTTTGGTCATGAATAACAAGTACCAAGATGGTTGGAAAGGCTTAGAAGCTAAGCAAATTGAAGGAAATAAGTTTCGTCGAAAGTCGATAAGTTTGGACTGTTATAACATGTACTTTGTGGTGAGACTAGGGTTCATAACATAGTAAGGAGGTTATTCTATGAGTTATTTTAGTTGTATGATAGTCAGTTTCTACATTTTGAAGGCAAGCAAGTTGTAGAATAAGAGTTGGCAAAGGTCATCAAAAGTTACATTCATATATTTGCTGAAATTTAGGTCAAATGTAGATGAACTTTTCTCCCAATTTACTTGGAATCAAGGGATGATATACATTCCAAATTTACGTTATACAATTCTAGTTTCCAACTCATTAAACCGTTCATCCATATAATATTGGAGTAGAGATATATTCACATTTTCACGAGACTGCACAGCTAGTACATGACAATTAGGTGCATCACCTACTTGCCAAAAGAAAAGGTCCTCAATTGAAAGCCCTAAGTCGGCCAAGAGGGTATTTTTAAGGGATGTGAAACTATTTTATTTCATTATCTTTCAGGCCAAGGAAAACTAATTTAACCCCTGCAACTCCTTCCCAAAATTCCCACACAAACCCTAGGTTATTTCGGATGCTACGACGCGATTCTAGTGCTGGAAAGTTCGGACAGCTTGCTAGTTTCTCTTTATCCTTCTTGTATCCGTGTTGAGGAACTTAGTTTTGATGAAAAAGGATCAGGTTTCGTGAGTTCTACTCAGTACAAGGTAAGTTTATGCTTCTCCTTCCATTATCTATGCGTTTGCGAGTTGTAACTCGATCGTAAAGAATAGACCTAGCTAGTTTCGAAAGAATGGTATGTTGTTTGTTCTTGTGTACTAGTTGGCTGGTTATGAACTTACTTCTAGGTTGAATCCATTGTTGGTTTATTGGATAAGAGGTATAATGATGTGTGTTTTGTTGTGTTTCTCAATTTGAAAGAAAAGACAAGTCGAAACATGTTTAGTAAACCGAAAAATTATTTTTGAGTTAATGAACTTGTGGGACTAATTTGTACAATTTTTCGTTATGGTATTGGGATGTATCTTTTGCTAATGATTTTATGGAGTTGAGAGGATGAAGGGGGTGGAGAAACACCACATAATAGCAAGGTTGTTTGTTGGTCATTCGTCATAACATTTTTGGATAGTTTGACACTATTATGGTTGTCGTATTGTATATGAAGTGATAGGGGTATGTTGGGCTGTTTGTGATTGTTTTGACTAGTGTGAAGTCATATATAGGGAAAGTGCTGTCTGTTTTATTGTAAAATAGGCGGAGGACAATACATAATAGTTACGACACTTAAATGATAACGAGAGTGTCATTTTTCTTATTGTAGACTAAAAAGTCGTGAAATTGCATAGCCTGAGGTTGGGAAGAAAATACAAGGTATGTTAAGGCTTTTAACTCTTTCATTTGGCATGATCTAAAGTGACATGAACATAAGAGATACGCAAAATTATAACTGATCTAAGGCTGTCCATGCTGTTCTTTCCTTATAAAATTATTCTAAGCAAATGTGTATGATCCTTGAATCCTACTAAGGATCATATTGAGGGTATAGATGTACATAAGGTTCTTAGGAGACTCCAAAAGGGTTAGGAGGTCATTCCTTGAGTTGAGCATGCATTATATATATGTATCTATATTACTCTACCGAGCCCCGCTATAGTCGGCCGGGTACGGCACCTATTATGCAACCACTGATCAGTTGGGTTTTACCGAGCTCCACGTGGCTGGGTACGATTCTACCGAGCCCTATAATGACCGAGTCCATTTTTACCGAGTCCTCTATGAGGCTGGGTATGATATGATGATGATGACGCCCGCAGAGGCAAATGTTTTTAAAATATTATGTATATATATATATATCTATATATATATATATATATATATATATATATATATATATATATATATATATATATATATATATATATATATATATATATATATATATATATATATATATATATATATATTATGCATTTCATGTAAGTAGCCCCCAGAGGCACTCAGATGTTACATATTGTATTTCCTCTATCTCTTTACATTACAGTTCTTATTTATGCTTTCGTGTCTTACATACTCAGTACTTTATTCGTACTAACGTCCCTTTTGCCTAGGGACGCTCTGTTTCATGCCCGCAGGTCCCGATAGACAGGTTGACATTCCTCCTAGTAGGCTATCAGCTCAGCAAAGGTGATGGTGCACTCCACTTGCTCCGGAGTTGCCTATTTGGTCAGTATTCTTTGGATATGTATTGATTGGTAGGGCAGTGCCTTGTCTCGACCTTTATGATTTTATGTACTCTTAGAGGAATGTAGACAGATATCAGGTGTATGGATACTTGTATGGCCTTGTCGGCCTATGTTCTGAGTTACAACAGGCTCGTATGTCACATATATGTTTTTATATCATGTTGGGTCTTCATATGTTTAGTATTCCCTTATGTTTTATTCTTGTCATCTCATGAAGAATTTTCTAGCTCATTTGCTCATGATAGTATGGTAAGAATGTTATGTTACATTGGTACTCGGTTGAGTAAGGCACCGGGTGCCCGTCGCGGACCTTTGGTTTGGGTCGTGACAAAAGTGGTATCAGAGCAGTTCTGTCCTAGGGAGCTTACAAGTCGTGTCTAGTAGAGTCTTTTTATGGGTGTGTAGTGCACCACACTTATAAGAAGGAGGCTACAGGGCATTTAGGACTTTCACTCTATCTTCTTACTCAAGATCATGTGGTAGGGCTCAGTTGTAAGAACTCAATTTCCTAAACTCTATCTTATTGATGATACGATGATGCCTATATCCAGAAAGACAGTTGGTAAGAGATTGACTGTGGACGTGGAAAAGTTTATCAGAGGAGCTCGATTTTGCATCTTTTTTATAATGCGTAAATGTTAGGTCTTCAGCAAATCATGTGTATACTAAGATATGTGAGCCTCTTGATAAGGAGCCCCAAGGCATGAATATCTATCCACCCATATGGTAAAGAGCAACGAGGGAATTAGGAGGTGGATATAAGTTTCAATAAGTGAATGAAATTACATGGAAAAAAAAGAAGTATGAGGTACCTAGACAATGAAGATTATCAACATTTGCAACTAAGGTAGAGAAATATAAGCATTCTAAGTTATTTTCAACAGTAACAAAGTTTTATACAATTGACCACACCCACCTCAATTATTTCCTATGGGAACTGACAAATATAGTTTATGAGAATGGTGTAATATCAGGATCAAGCTGGGGTTAGAGTAACAAAAATGTGTGGATAGGTTGTTATCATTAGCTAACATTTTTGAAAGGTACTGCAAATGTGGTAATAGATCTCCTTGTGAGGCACCTATATGGTGATCTCTAGAATAGTGCAAGCAGATATGAATACTAGGATATTCCGAAATTTCAGAAGATAGGCGGCGGAATCCTAAAAGGGATAAAATATTTACCTTAGTATGATTCCCTCCCTAGAGAGAGAGAGAGAGAGAGAGAGAGAGAGAGAGAGAGAGAGAGAGAGAGAGAGAGAGAGTTTTAGGCATCATGAAGAGCCAGTGAGATGAAGCAAGAGGAGCTAAAAGTGAAAGAACGTTTTGTTAAAGTTTTCAGAATAAAGTGATAGATAGAAGTATTAGTCAAAGAATAAGAAGAGAGTAACTGAAATATATGAGTAAGGGGTGACAAATGGTATGACAGGATGATAAAGTCTACAATCAACTGAAGGGAAAGACAAAAGGAGACATGCCATGATCAAATAAAAATGTATAAGCCATAAAGCAATATCCCTATTTTGAGAAATGAGTTGGTGACTCCAACGTGATTACTAGAAGGAAAAGGTAGACGCCAGAGTAATAGAAAGAAGTATGGGCTGGGAAGAAGATAAACTGAACATGAGTTGAGAATAGAATGATTTGATAATAGTCGCCATCATCAAAATTTTAGAGATGTGTTTTGTTGATAATAGAATAGACAACAGAAGAATAACCTTTAAAAGGTCATTCAGTAAGATGTTTCCTTAAGGCAAGCACTGTGAGTAGAGTTAATCATAAGGGACTAAGTGTGCCAGTTACACTAGGTGTCGCCTTCATGCTTAAGAAATTTACTTATCCCTGGTACATAAGATTACCATAAGGCAATTAACGTTCATTTATTATGTGAGAAGGCGCCAAAGATGAATAGATAAAACATCTATACATAGATCGTCGTAGTACTATATCTCGGTAATCCCCTAAATGGGGGAATATGGTGTGATATGTTATTAAGTTGGAGTTAAGCGGTTCAAGAAATTATAGAATGATAAAGGAGGAATATGGTAAAAAGGAGAGAGGGATGATGTTACACTTATTTAGTTCCTATAAAAATGTTGCGATTCCAGAATATTATACAAGCACGACACTGGGGAGAGGCAGTAAAAGTTTCTGGCTAGGATTTTATTGATAAATAAGTCTGAATGGAAACTTGATACATCATGACATAATGGCTAGAGGTAAGTTAAGATAAAGGATATATATATATATATATATATATATATATATATATATATATATATATATATATATATATATATATATATATATATATATATATATATATATATATAATATGAGAGTGGATCAACGAGTAATTAGTAGTTGATTTCGGATGAGCCCGATTACGGCTAGACAAGAGACGCAGATAAATGAATAGGTCATACAAGATAAATGTAGTGAACCGCAGCACAGTGAGTTCAGTCTCGCAGATACGAGTCGTAATAATTTGAAAATTTTAAATATGATTTGAGGTAGTTATAGGTATCCTTTAAGTATTATGAAAATAAGATAGAGCTCAACTAAGGAGACAATCAAAATTTGATCCTAGAAGTAACCCTACGATTAGAAGGGCACAAAGTTATGTAAATAAGGACTATTATAGACACGTAAGAACAAGAAAAAATGCATATCAACGGATCCAATCGATATTGATTTTTTCAATTGTGGATAAACAAAGCAACCTTAACGAACATTTCCTTCGGGTGCATGATATAACAAGCTCGAATCTTTACAAGACCCAGAAGGTCTCCCGAAATACTGCAACAACAAACTAGCTGAGGAAATAAGGGAGAAGGTTTCCACCTAAGCATAGCGAGCTAAAGAGTAAAAATCTTGTAACAACAGTATCACTACAATATCACATACACTCCATTAGAAACTGGCACCTATCATGGCTAATGAATGCAAAAAAAGAAGTCATAAAAGGTGATATTTGAGATTATATGAGATACAAGAAATTACAGTATTCGTGGTCAATAAGACAAGCCAAGTATTTTATGTAACAAGTGTTAGAAGGACCAGGAAAAGTAATTGCTTACATTTAAGGACAACTGAGAAGGTAGGAAAGGAAATTTATGGTGCTAGCAAGTTAAAGGAAGGTTGCAAGTAGTATAAACAGATAGGTGTAGGTTGTATGGAAAAGTATTGTAGAGAAACAAGGTTTTAGGTAGATAGGACCAAGGATATTAAAAAGTTGGTGAGAAAGTGACGAAAATATGTATGTCCTGGGGATTAAACCCATCAAAACAAAGGAGGTGATGATTTCCATGTATAATAAAAAGCTCGGTACAACCTGGTCTAATACTCAGAGCAATTAAAAGAGATGAAATGCTTCCCCCATTGTAGAATAAGGGTGCAATTGTGATAAATAAGTGGATGACATTAAGGCCTTTCATTGAGAAATAATTTAAAGAAAAGGGATTTTATGAATTGCATGGGATTGGAATACCCCCATAAGATGAATCATGTTAGTATGCCATGAAATACAGCTATGAAAATATAGTATCATCGCTAGGTTGATTGAAAACATTATTTCAGATATTCCCCGATGAGACGTAAGCCCTAGTGGCAATGCATCACGTAAGAG
This sequence comes from Nicotiana benthamiana, assembly GCA_034376525.1. NCBI lineage: Eukaryota > Viridiplantae > Streptophyta > Magnoliopsida > Solanales > Solanaceae > Nicotiana > Nicotiana benthamiana. The sequence goes on along the minus strand of CM067324.1, from coordinate 21,597,950 downwards.
GTCTCAAGTTATGAGTGGTAGATTAAGATCAACATTAGGACTGGATCAACGAATTATGGATACAAGTTAAAAAGTATGAGAGGAGGTTAGGTTGTCATTCTTAAGATGAACATTAAAGGATTAGATTTATACATATAGGACAAGCAACAAAATATTATCCCGAAGCTGGGTAGCAGACTTCAGTAATAATAAAGCGAAGTAAGAGTTAGGATATAGTATGAACTACCTACATTTAGTAAAACCATAAGGATAGATAACTGAGGCTATGAAGCAAGGAATAGCAATAGTCGTAAATTCGACAAAGTACCAAGCGAAGAACTTTAGTACTCCTATAGATGCCCATAGCGACAACCATAATACTATATATGTTCACAAAGTGAGGCCTGGAGATTGGCTAAAATTTGGGAGGAAAAGGAGAGAAGTGTCGCATAGGTGCACATACAAGGACAAAATCGTACAAGCTATGTGAAAGGAGGTAGAAATAGTTACGAGATTTGAAGAAGTTCGACTACTAGTCATGATGTGAGAAACATGCCTAAAGGGGGGAATTCCTTAGCCTTTGGATTTGTTTGCTGAATAGCTCGTTAGATGGAAACGACAATAATAAAGTATTTGTAAGAGCTATTGCTTGCAAAACGGGTAAGTCCATCAGTCAACATTCGAGGATGAATGTACCAAAGGGGGGAATGATGTTACACCCCATTTTTTCATACGTGAGAGTACGTCGTAAGTCAATTGATGTAAGCTCAAAAATAAGATTCTATTGGGAGCATATATAATCATGTTACCTTAGAGATTATAAATATTTTTTGTCATGAATAACAAGTACCAAGATGGTTGGAAAGGCTTAGAAGCTAAGCAAATTGAACGAAATAAGTTTTGTCGAAAGTCGATAAGTTTGGAATATTATAACGTGTACTTTGTTGTGAGACTAGAGTTCTTAACATGATAAGGAGGTTATTTTATGAGTTATTTTATTTGTATGATATTCATTTTCTACATTTTGAAGGTAAGCAAGTTGTGGAACAAGAGTTGGCAAAGGTCATCACAAGTTACATTTATAAATTTGCTGAAATTTAGGTCACATGTAGATGAACTTTTCTCCAAATATTCTTGGAATAAAGGGATGATCTACATACCAAGTTGAAGATAAAAAAGTATAGTTTCCAATGCATTAAACCGTTCATCCATACAATAGTGGAGTACAAAGATATTCACATTTTTGCGAAACTACGCATCTAGTAGGTGACAAGTAGGTGCATCACCTACTTGCCTAAAGCAAATTCCTCAATTAAAAGCCCTAAAGTCGGCCAAGAGGGTACTTTAAAGGGCTTTTAAACTCTTTTATTTCATTATCTTTCAGTCCAAGGAAAACTAACTGAACCCCTGCAAATCCTCCCCTAAAGTCCCACACAAACCCTAGGTTATTTCGGATGCTACGACACGATTCTAGTGCTGGAAAGTCCGAACAGCTTTCTAGTTTCTCTTTCTCCTTCTTGTAGCCGTGTTGAGGAACTTATTTTTTGATGAAAAAGGACCAGGTTTCGTGAGTTCTACTCAGTAAAAGGTAATTTTATGCTTCTCCTACCATTATCTATGCGTTTGCGAATTATAACTCGATTGTAAAGAATAGACCTAGCTAGTTTCGAAAGAATGGTTTGTTGTTTGTTCTTGTGTACTAGTTGGCTGGTTGTGAACTTATTTCTAGGTTGAATTCATGGCTGGTTTATCGGATAAGAGGTATAATGATGTGTTTTTGGTTGTGTTTCTCAATTTGAAAGAAAAGACTAGTCAAAACATGTTAAGTAAACCGAAAAACTATTTTTGAGTTGATGAACTTGTGGGATTGTTTTGTAGGCTGTTTCGTGATGGCATTGGGTTGTTTATTTTGCTACTGATTTTATGGAGTTTAGAGGATTACGGGTGTGGATAAACACCACATAATGGCAAGGTTGTTTATTGGTCGTTTGTCATTACATTTTCAGATTGTTTGACACTATTATGGTTGTCGTATTGTGTATGAAGTTATAGGGGTATGTAGGGATGTTTGTGATTGTTTTGACTAGTGTGAAGTCATATATATAGGGATAGTGCTGTCCATTTATTGTAAAATAGGTTGTGGTCAATACATAATAGTTACAACGCTTAAATGATAGCGAGAGTGTCATTTTTCTTAGTGTAGACTAAGGAGCCATGAAATTGCATAGCCTGAGGTTGCAAAGAATATACAAGGTATGTTAAGTCTTTTACCTCTTTCTTTTGGCAAGATCTAAAGTGACATTAACATAAACGGTACGCAAATTCATAACAGATCTACTCCTAGAAACTAAGGTTGTCCATGTTGTTCTTTCCTTATTAAATTATTCTAAGCAAATGTGTATGATCCTTGAATCCTACTAAGGTTCATATTGAGGGTATAGATGTCCATAAGGTTCTTAAGAGACTCCAAAAGGATTAGAATGTGATTCCTTGAGTTGAGCATGCATTATATATATGTATCTATTTTACTCTACCGAGCCGCGCTATAGTTGGCCGGTTACGGCACCTATTGTGCAACCACTGATCAGTTGGGTCTTACCGAGCTCCACGTGGACGGGTATGATTCTACCGATCCTTATGATGGCCGGGTAAATTTCTACTGAGTCCTCTATACATGATGATGATGATGCCCGCAGAGGCAAATGTTTTTAAAAGTTTATGTATATATATGGATTATGCATTTCATGTTAGTAGTCCCCAGAGGCACTTAGATGTTACAGGTTGTATTTGCTCTATCTCTTCACATTACAGTTATTATTTATGCTTTCGTGTCTTACATACTCGGTACTTTATTCATACTAACGTCCCTTTTGCCTGGGGACGCTGCGTTTCATGCCCGCAGGTTCCGATAGACAGGTTGACATTCCTCATAGTAGGCTATCAGCTGAGCGAAGGTGTTGGTGCACTCCACTTGCTCCAGAGTTGCCTATTTGGTCAGTATTCTTTTGATATGTATTGATTGGTAGGGCGGGGCCTTGTCCCGACCTTTATGATTTTATGTACTCTTAGAGGTTTGTAGACAGATGTCAGGTGTATGGATACTTTTATAGCCTTGTCAGCCTATGTTTTGAGTTACAAAAGGCCTGTATGTCATATATATACGTTTTTATATCATGTTGGGTCTTCATATGTTGAGTATTTCCTTATGTTTTATTCTTGTTATCTCATGAAGAATTTTCTAGCTCATTTGCTCATGATAGTATGGTAAGAATGTTATGTTACATTGGTACTCGGTTGAGTAAGGCACCGGGTGCCCGTCGCGGCCCTTTGGTTTGGGCCGTGACAGTTTTAGCCATACATACCTCAATATAACTTTCATTAATCTTAACAAGATTTCCGGAATTCTTAACTTCGATCTATTGTGTAAGATTTACAATTGAACCAAGAATTAGAGACATTCTAACTCATTTGGGCATATTATCAAACACTAAAGGTGCATTATGATCTTAGGCCCCTTTTTGAGAGAAATTCCTATCATTTTATACGCCCAATTGCCTTCTTTTTAGTTTATTCCCTTCCAATACTCTATGGTTTGATGTGGATGCAAGAAATTCATTCTTATACCCATGAACCCTGAAGCCAAGTACTCTTTATAACGTGAAAATGAAACCTGAGATTAGGGGTCAAGTCTCTTACCTCTTGAGTGAAGATTTAGGTGCCTCACTTGATTATCATCAATGATTTAGCAAGGTTTCATGGAGAAATTTTGATAGGAAGCACTTTTCCCCTCTAATAGTCCCCCTCTCTCTAAAAGCATAAGGAAATATGCTCAAAATAAGCTACAACATCTCATATATCGATAAGGGTGTCAGGTTAAAATTTAGAAAATTAGAGCCTCGAGTCGGATCTGCGATCGGAAAGCCGATATGTGATCCCCATAATGGACCGCAAAATGCTTCTCAAACACTGGACATAGTGACACAGTTTGCGGCAGAAATGCGGTCTGCATTCACGTTCTGTGGTCACAAAGTGAACCACAGAGCTGACCTTTACAAAATCCCAAGGAAATTATGCAACGGCTATGCGGTCCACATTATGATTATGTGATCACATAATCGACCGCATAGTTGACTTCAATTTGGCCAACACACTGACTCACTATGCGGCAGATATGCGGTCCGCATACTTGGTATGCGACTGTATTCTTGACAGCATAATTGCACTTTTCAAGAAATTTTTGATTCTTGATTTTTAAATGCATAGATCAGTACAAAAGGGTCCGAACTCATTTTCATTATTTGGCACTATAAGCTCTTAAGTTTTGAGTACAGGTTTTCACGAGGCCTTACATGACCCCGCCACTGAACCTTTACCAAAGCAATGTCCTTTGACCTTGGATTCTTAACCTACCTGTCCAATATTGCCACTAGCTTCTCAACATAGGATAGATCCTTGTCCGAATGGACAGAACTAAAATCCAACACGTGCGACGGATCACCGTGATACGCTTGGAGCATCGAAATGTGAAATACCAGGTGAAATTCTGCCAAGCTGAGAGGTAATGCGAGATCATACGCAATCTCCCAACACGCCTTATTATCTCAAAAGGGCCAATGAACTTCAGACTCTACTTCCCTTTCTTCCCAAATCTCATAGTGCCCTTCATAAGCGAAACGTGAAGCAGATACCGCTGTCCAACCATATAGGAAATATTACGAAGCTTCCGATCCGCATAACTCTTCTGTCTAGACTGGGTTGTATGGAGTCTATCATGAATCACTTTAATCTTCTTCAAAGTATCCTGAAATAAGTTTGTGCCAAATAATCTAGCCTCACCCGCTCGAACCAACCCACCGGAGATCTGCACCTCATACCATATAAAGCCTCATACGACGCCATCTGAATACTAGATATAACAATTGTTGTATACAAACTCCGCCAATGGCAAGAACTAATCCCAAGACCCTCTAAACTCGATCACACATGCACAAAGCATATCCTCAAGAATCTGAATAGTGCACTCAGACCGTCCGTCTATTTGAGGGTGAAATGTTGTACTCAACTATATTCGAGTACCCAACTCACGCTGAACGATCCTCCAGAACTGTGATGTGAACTAAGTACCTCTATCTGAAATGATGGAAACTGGAATACCATGCAGACAAAAAATCTCCCAAATATAGGTCTCCACCAACCACTCCAAATAATAAGTATTACACATAGGAATAAAGTGAGCACACTTGGTAAGCCAATCCACAATCACGAAAATTACATCGAACTTTCTCAAATTCTGTGGGAGCCCAACTACAATTTCCAAGGTGATCCGCTCCCACTTCCACTCTGGAATCTTTATTTGTTGAAGCTACCCACCCCGTATTTGGTGCTCATATTTTACATGCTGACAGTTTGGGCGCCGAGCTACAAACCCACCTAGACCTTTTTCATCCGCCTCCACCAGTAGTGCTACCTTAAATACTGATACATCTTCGTGGCACCCAGATGAATGGATTACCGCGAACTATAGGCCTCCTCAAGAATCAACTCCCGAAGCCTATTAACATTGGGAAAACAAACCCGACCCTGCATCCTTAATACACCGTCATCGCCAATAGTCACATCTCTAGCATCGCCATGCTGAACCTTGTCCTTGAGGAAAAGCAAATGAGGGTCAACATACTGGCACTCCCTGATATGATAAAATAAGGAAGACCGAGAAACCACACAAGCTAGAACTCGACTAGGCTCTGAAAGATCCAATCTCACAAACTGGCTGGCTAAGGCCTGAACAACCATCGCCATCGGCCTATCCGACGTTGGTAAATAAGCCAAAATCCCCAAACTTTCTACCCGGTGACTCAAAGCATCAACCACCACATTGTCCTTTCCGCGATGATACAAAATAGTGGTATCATAGTCTTTCAGCAACTCTAACCACCTTTTTTGCTGCAAATTAAGTTCTTTCTACTTGAACGCATGCTGCAAACTCCGGTGATCAGTATAAATCTCACAAGGCACAATGTAGAAATATGCAGCCATATCTTCAAGGCGTGAATAATAACAACTAACTCAAGATAATGGACAAGATAATTCTTCTCCTGTACCTTCAACTGTCTGGGCGCGTACGCAATCACCCTGCCGTCCTGTATCAATACCACTCTAAGGCCAATGAGTAAAAGAAGTAAGCTCTAGATCACAACAACTTTGGACAAGAATATGGCTCTCAAAAGCTTTATGAAATTGAATATAAGATGATAAACAAAAGTATGCAAGCTTATAGCAATGTAATGATCAGTTGTAGTATGTTGTTGTGTTTAAAACACTGAAATGAAGCTGTATTTATAGTTGAAAAACTTGGCATTACCGTTGCCTAATTGCCAATTAAGAGTTGCTGATTTTACTCACTGACAATTGATTGTCAAACACCAACAATCGATTGTCTGCCAGTCAGATCAAAATTCAATCCCAGATTTTACGCTTGATAATCGATTACTTACAATCCATAATCGATTACTGGCAACGTTCAAAAAATCCTTTCCAGATTTTACCACAAACAATCGATTGTCCAGAATCAACAATCGATTACTCAGCAACGTTCAAAAAATCTTTTCCGGATTTTAATCAAAACAATCGATTATACAAAATCAATAATCGACTACCCAATAACGTTCAAAAAATCTTTTCCGGATTTTAATCAAAACAATCGATTATACAGAATCAATAATTGATTACCTGACGGTATTTGAATACTTTACGACAACGGTCAGCTTCACAATCGATTGCACAAAGTCAACAATCGATTACTTATCAGTTTTTGAAAAACATTTTAGACACTGTCTCTTTGACAATCGATTGTCCAATGTAACAATCGATTATTTAATAAATTTGAAAATCACTGGAAGACACTGTCTTAACATAATCGATTACCATTAGTTCATAATCGATAATTCTGAGTTTTGAAAAACTTTGATGGACACTGCCTCAGTCACAATAGATTGTCATTAGTTCACAATCGATTGTCATGCAGGTTTGAAAAACCTGATGCTCACTGTCTTACTCACAATCGATTGTCATTAGTTCACAATCGATTGTCATGCAGTATTGGCTTAAAACAATCGATTATCATAAGTACATAATCGATTATCTTAGTCCAGATTTTTAAGGCATGTCTAAATATTATTTTGACTACTGTATATATGCATGATTTAAAATCATTTGACATTAAATTAAATATGCATGATTTTGAAAAATAGTTTTATGAGAGAAGCCATGTTACGAGTCAAGTTGTAGGATCAAGATCACAAATAAGAATGACTCAATTAAACTTATAAAACTTTGTCTTGAGCTTGAATCTCGTTGTATATCAATTGTGCGCTTGTTTCTTGGACTTCGTCATATATCAATTTTCGCTTCGTTTGTCATTCATCAAAACCTACACAAAAGAACACACGTTTTAGTATATTGCTTCGTTTGTCATTCATCAAAACCTACACAAAAGAACACACGTTTTAGTATATTGCATTGAGAACGTGTTTCCAACAATTTCCCCCTTTTTGATAATGGCAAACATTAAGCGGGATATGCAAGACAAGCAGTTTATATTGACGATTCAAGACAAGTATATACATGCAACAAGTATGCAATTTGTTCCCCCTCAATTTTTGAATTCCCCCTCAATTTAAGCTTATGAATATTGAGAGTGCATACCCGTTATCTTCCCCCTTTTGCCATTAGCAAAAATAATAATAAGATGCCAAAGATGAAATAAACCTTGTTTATTTATTGGAAAGAAATTACAGCAACAGGGAAGACAATACAACATATAAAAACAAAAAAAACTACAATTATTCATTCATCATTTTCCGCCTCATCATCTGGCGCTGCTTCATATGGAACAAGACCCGCATATGGATAATGAATGTGGTCAAAATATCCATGGATCTCGTGAGTTAATTGACCGACAGAGGTGGTCAGGGAAGCAATTTGGTCGGAAATGGATTGGAGAGTGGGTTCTTGAGGCGGACGAATTCGACGGGATGGAGGATGCGCCGTGCCTAGCAGAACGGGAATGCTTTGAGTGACGGCCCGACATTTTTAATGAAAGCTGCTGGATTTTGCAAAGGATTAGAGAGAATTTGTTATTTTGAAAGCTACAATTGATGCTTGAGTGAATGCATATGAACATATATGAAGCCTATTTATAGAGGGGAGAGTGGCTTATCATTTATGGAAGAAATCTGTTGAGAATTTAAAGCCAAATCAGTCAGAAACGGTAAAATAAATTCACTGACCGTTAGACAATCGATTGTTGAGATGCAATAATTGATTGTTGAAGAGTTATGACCTGACTTGGAACTGACACAAATCGATTGAGGAGCCAAACCGTAACAAGAGTTTAAATTACTGACATGAAATAATCGATTATATATGTGAAATAATCAATTGTTTTGGACAAGCATTGCTGAATGGCTGAGGCAGAAATCGATTATGCAATTTAAGGAATCAATTTTTAAACAAGGCTGCATAATGAACATAAACCATAAACAATCGATTAGTGATACTGCTAATCGATTTTCAGCACAGTAAAATAATCGATTTTTTGCTTGGAACAATCGATTGTTCTGTGCCAAAACTTTATAATTCCCCCTATCTTTTAGGGCGATACCTGCAAAATAGAATTAAACGTCTCCGACGCTCAAGTCAGTAATTTGTAAAGAAGTAATAACTTAAACTAGTGTTGCCAAGTGAGAACGTGAGCTCTTAAGAAGTGTGTCCTAAAGTGTTCTTAAGAGAGTTTCGGGTACTTACCTTTCCTCCGACGTCTCCAATTATCTGTTCAAGAGGGTGATCTTTGATCGTCCTCCACTCATTTGGCACTTTTGTTTGTTTTTCCAATTGTGGCGCTTCTTCCGTTGGTTGTTCCTCAGTTTCATCTTTATTTTCCTTGGGTGGTTCCTCTTGTATTTTGTCTTTCAAGCTATCTAAGATACCTGCAAGATTAAAACCGGAATCCTTTCTCGCCAAGCGAGCATTATTTTCGGAAAATACAACATGAGGGGATTCCTCCACAATTTGGGTTCTTTTATTAAAGATCCTATATGCTTTACTACGTGAGGAATATCCAATGAAAATACCTTCATCCGACTTAGCATCAAATTTACCCAATTGGTCTTTGCCATTGTTATGAACAAAACATTTGCAACCAAAAACTCTAAAATGGGAAATATTTGGTTTTCTACCCTTATAAAGTTCATAGGGGGTTTTCATGAGTATCGGCCGAATTACTACTCTAATTAGAACATAGCAAGCGGTACTCACGGCGTTTGCCCAAAAATGTTTGGGTATCTTAGCTTCGTCGAGCATGGTTCTAGCCATCTCTTCGAGACACCTATTTTTCCTTTCCACCACCCCATTTTGTTGTGGTGTACGTGGAGCGGAAAAGGTATGCTCGATTCCGAGTTCGTCACAAAAGTCCGCAAAGAGATTGTGATCAAACTCTCCCCCATGATCACTTCTAATTGAAGTGACGGTTGTTTCTTTCTCATTTTGAACACGCTTAAGAAAATATTTAAAATATTTAAAAGCATCACTTTTATTGGCAAGAAATAAAGTCCAAGTAAATCTCTAGTAATCATCAACAATCACAAAAGCATATCTATTTCTTCCTAGACTTTCAATGCGAGAAGGACCAAATAAATCCATATGAAGCAATTGCAATGGTCTAGAAGTTGAAACAATGTTTTTAGATTTGAAAGATGCTTTTGTTTGCTTCCCCTTTTGACACGAGTCACAAATAGAGTCATTTTCAAATTTTAAAATGGGAAGACCAACAACTAAGTTTTGAGAAATCAATTTGTTCAAAAGATGCATATTGATATGTGCTACTCTACGATGCCATAGCCAAGTATCATCCTCTTTACTCATAAGACAATCAACATATTCGGGTGAGGAATTAGCAAGATCAACCATATAAATATTATCAACTCTAAAACCACGAAGTATGATTTTGAAATCACTACGTCTAAATACTAGGCATTCATCCGAATCAAATAGAGCAAGATTTCCCTTGTCACACAATTGGCTTATGCTCAAGAGCTTATGCTTTAATCCTTTGACAAGTAATATATGCTTAATAGAGGAATTTTCATCCTTACCGACCGAGCCGATGCCGATGATCTTTCCTTTATTGTTATCACCGAAGATAACACTTCCTCCTTCTTTGTGCTCTAATTGAAGGAATTTGGATTCATCTCCCGTCATATGCTTGGAGCATCCACTATAAAGGTACCATTGTACACTTGATCCCTTCTAGCACACCTACAAAACAAATTAATGTTCTTTCGGTACCCATGTCATCTTGGGTCCTTGGGGGTTAGGCATATTATAATGATGCGATTGAGTAATATGTCTATGACGTGTAAAGCATGCAGGAGCAATATGACCAATACGTCTACAATAATGACAAGTCACATTTGGGTTATGCATCCTTCTAGGTTCATAGTAACTAGACGGATGAAAATTTCTTACTCTATTTTGAACACTATGACTATTTCGCATTTCATGAGAATTATTTCTCCTACTATGAGCTCTAGGATGGGCAGCATTTCTAGAGTGATTGTTTCTCGGTTGAAGGCCATTTCTAGGTCTTCTCAAAGGTTCAACATTTGGCTTAAAATATGCATCATTTCTAGGGTAACTATTTCTAGGTGGTAAGTCATTTCTAGGTCTCCTAAATGTTCAACATTTTGTCTAGCATGCATATTGGTTCTAGGATTGCTATTTCTAGGATAAGCATTTGTTTTATTAGTCCTAGGTTGAGCCTTAGGTGGTTGGGGTTTGGCTTCAACCTTTTCTTTAACCTCATTCTTAAATCCTATGCCATGCTTGGTTGATTTCAAATTTACAAGGACCTCATTCAAATTCTTGTGGGAAGAATTAAACTTATCTAAGGTACCTTTGAGTCTATCTACCTCATTTTTGAGATGCAAGCAAGAAGAACAATTTTTAGTAGAACTTTCGGGCTAATCGGCGCTTCTTTTTCCAAAAAACTTGTTTTCCTCTTTCAGCTTTTCATTTTCTAAAACCAGTTTTTCTAAATCCTTTTCTTTCAAAGAAAGCTGTTTTTGAAAATCCTTTTCTTTTAATGAAGCATTTTCTTTTATGCCCTTAACAGTTTTTGAAGCCTTAATAAATTCAGTATATAATTCATCAAAAGCAGTTCGCATTTCTTCAAGAGTAAAGAAGTTTTTAGACGAGATTTGACATACCTCATCTTTGTTGTCTTCTTGTGCCATAAGGCAAAGATTTGCTGCTTCGCCTCCTTCGCTTGATTCATCTCCGGAGTCGCCTCCCCAAGAAATGTATGCACGTTGCTTTTTAAAAGGTTTCTTCTCCTTTTTGATGTTTGGGCAATTTGATTTGATGTGCCCGGTTTCACCACATTCATAGCACTTGATTTATTCGCCTTGCTTTTTGCCCTTGCGTTCATACTCCTTGCGCATGAACTTTTGAAATCTTTTGATAACGAGTCCAAACTCGTTGTCTCCTTCCTCATCAATTTGCGGTTGTCTTGTGCTCGCCTTTAGAGCTATTCTTTGCCTCCTTTGATCATCAACAAAAGGGTTAAGAATAGTAGATTCATAGGTCTTAAGGTTACCTCTTAGTGCCTCGATGGTGACGTTTGAAACGCCAACGGATTCTTGAATTGCATCGGCCTTTGATCTCCATGCCGGTGTGAGACTTCTAAGAATTTTTCGCGCGAGCTCTCTATCCGTGAATGTTTTCTTGAGAGCATGTAGGTCATTTACGATTATTGAAAATCGCTCAAACATTTCGTCCACCTTTTCACCTTCCTTCATGTGAAATAATTCATAAGAATGGGTTAGGAAATCAATTTTTGCTTCCCTTACCTGGTCCGTACCTTCGTACGTAACTTCTAGCTTGTCCCACATCTCCTTTGCCGTTGTGCAACACGATATTTTCCTGTAATCGTCAGCATTAACAGCACAATATAATAAATTAATTGCTTTAGCATTATTTTGAACCTTTCGGATGTCATCCGCGTCATACTCATCCTCGGACTTGGGAACCCATTTGTTTTCCACCTTCTTTGTTGGAATTTGGTTTCCCTTCATTATCACCTTCCAAAGGTGAAAGCTGTTGGACTGAACGAAGGTCTTCATCCTCTCCTTCCAGTACGTGTAATTTGTACCGTTGAATAGAGGTGGTCGTGTGGAGCACTGTCCTTCATCGATTCCTGCAAAAGAATCACGAGTAGAAGCCATGGATGGTTCTCTCAAACTGTTAAGTTTTCAGAGAGTTGGGCTATGATACCAATTGTTAGAAAGTACGCTTAACGCTAGAGGGGGGTGAATAGCGTTATAATAAAATTTAGCGTAAACTTGCGAAAATTAAAATTTGCAGGAAATAAATAAGTGCGTTAAATAAACAAAAAGAAAAGAACGCACCGATATATTCTGGTTCACCACAACACGTGGCTAGTCCAGTCCCCGAGAGACTCTCTCGAGATTTTCCACTAACTTGTTAAGCTTACGGGTGCTCAAAAAACCTTTACAACTTAAGGACACAAGCCTTAACACCTTTGCTCGGAGATACAACACTCCAAGACTTCAACCAAGGAAACACAAGTTCCTTACAACAAGAGAATTACAATTCTCTTACAAGTGTATAAAACACTAAACACTCAAACAAAATACTCCTTAATGAGTAGATATGAGTAAAAGAAGTAAGCTCTAGATCACAACAACTTTGGACAAGAATATGGCTCTCAAAAGCTTTATGAAATTGAATATAAGATGATAAACAAAAGTATGCAAGCTTATAGCATTGTAATGATCAGTTGTAGTATGGTGTTGTGTATAACACACTGAAATGAAGCTGTATTTATAGTTGAAAAACTTGGCATTACCGTTGCCTAATTGCCAATTAAGAGTTGCTGATTTTACTCACTGACAATCGATTGTCAAACACCAACAATCGATTGTCTCCCAGTCAGATCAAAATTCAATCCCAGATTTTACGCTTGATAATCGATTACTTACAATCCATAATCGATTACTGGCAACGTTCAAAAAATCCTTTCCAGATTTTACCACAAACAATCGATTGTCCAGAATCAACAATCGATTACTCAGCAACGTTCAAAAAATCTTTTCCGGATTTTAATCAAAACAATCGATTATACAAAATCAATAATCGACTACCCAATAACGTTCAAAAAATCTTTTTCGGATTTTAATCAAAACAATCGATTATACAGAATCAATAATCGATTACCTGACGGTATTTGAAAAATTTACGACAATGGTCAGCTTCACAATCGATTGCACAAAGTCAACAATCGATTACTTATCAGTTTTTGAAAAACATTTTAGACACTGTCTCTTTGACAATCGATTGTCCAATGTAACAATCGATTATTTAATAAATTTGAAAATCACTGGAAGACAGTGTCTTAACATAATCGATTACCATTAGTTCATAATCGATTATTCTGAGTTTTGAAAAACTTTGGACACTGCCTCAGTCACAATCGATTGTCATTAGTTCACAATCGATTGTCATGCAGGTTTGAAAAACCTGATGCTCACTGTCTTACTCACAATCGATTGTCATTAGTTCACAATCGATTGTCATGCAGTCTTGGCTTAAAACAATCGATTATCATAAGTACATAATCGATTATCTTAGTCCAGATTTTTAAGGCATGTCTAAAAAATTATTTTGACTACTGTAAATATGCATGATTTAAAATCATTTGACATTAAATTAAATATGCATGATTTGGAAAATAGTTTTATGAGAGAAGCCATGTTACGAGTCAAGTTGTAGGATCAAGATCACAAATAAGAATGACTCAATTAAACTTATAAAACTTTGTCTTGAGCTTGAATCTCGTTGTATATCAATTGTGCGCTTGTTTTTTGAACTTCGTCATATATCAATTTTCGCTTCGTTTGTCATTCATCAAAACCTACACAAAAGAACACACGTTTTAGTATATTGCTTCGTTTGTCATTCATCAAAACCTACACAAAAGAACACACGTTTTAGTATATTGCATTGAGAACGTGTTTCCAACATGTAAGTCAGAGTTAAGTGGTTCAAGTAATTATTAATTGGTAAAGGAAAAATATGACAAAAATATAAAAGGGATGAGATTGCATCTATTTGAATCTTATATATATGTTACAACCCTAGAATATTATGCAAGCACGCAACGGAGAGAGGCAGTAAGGATTCATGGCCATGATGTTATTGATAAATATGTATGAATGGACACTTGACACATAAGTAATCAGTGAAATTGGTAAGTTAAGACACATGACATTAATTAAGAGAGGTTACGTGGAATATAAATGTGAGAATAGCCCAACGAGCAGTTAGTAGTTGATTCAGGTAGAGCCTAATTATGGCTAGACAAAATAGTATATATAAATAAACATATCGTGCAAGATAAATATAGTTAAACCCAACATACCACAGGTAGTCTCGTAGATATGATGACATCGTGATCCTTGAGAAATACTCAGATAGCAGTTGGGGTAGTTAAAGGTACCATATTATTATAACAGAAATAAAAGAGAGTGCCACTAGGGAGGCAGTCAAATTTCTATTCAGAAACAACCCTACAAGCACAAGGTGCGGAGGTAAGTAAGTAGGGATTATTATCGGTGAGTAATAACATAAAAAAATTCCTTCGTGTATACGATGCATAGAGCTAATAGTTGTATGTACTATAATGAAAGACTAGCTAGAGAAATAAGGACGACTTCTTCAACCTAAACATAGTGACCTAAAAAAGAAATGATCTTATAACAACAGTCTCGCTACAAAATTGTATGCACTCCATAAGAAAGAGGCACCTACCATGACTAATGAATGAGAAGTAAAAGCAAATGTAATGTTTGACATCATATGAGTTGCACGAAATTCCAATATGCACAGGCTCTATGTTAAGCAAAGTATTAATGCTAAATATGGCAGAACGACTAGGAAAGATAATTGCTTTCATTTAAAATCATTCAAGATGAACAATAGGAATCACTCGATCTATGACCCAGAGTTAGTTATGTTATAATTGCACTTAATATTTGCGAGAATTGTTCATGAAACATATATGTTGACATTCTCACAATTACATGATACTTTGGTATAAGTTAAAAGAAAGAATCGAGTCCACGTCACAGACAAAAGTTTGAATTGTTATAAGATTATAATATGGATGTTCCATGGCGTCCATGAAAGGCTAAAGTAATAACTAATATCCTGAGCCACAAATTTAAAGACAGCTTAATCCTACACAAAGGCTGGGTGAGGAAACTCGAGAATTACAATAGCTAAGTAAATTAGGAGTCTGATTATTTGACCTAGATATTTATATAAATCATAACTTAGAACATTGCAGAATCACTCTTAATAGCAGAGGTAGAAGAGAGATAGTACAATATCCATATGCTATAACAACTCTACAATAAAGCCATTTAGAGGAGTACCAACCTCATAAAAAGTCAGTATGAAGCTCCTGCCGGATTGTGTATGCACTTGAGGTGCAAGTATTATAGTAGAACTTTAAGGTGTGGATGTGAATTCCACCTATGAGGAATGAAGGTTATGAATGTGGTAGAAGATGCAATATGAGATTTAACGTTAATAAAGGTAAAGGTAAAGAAAGTACATAATACTCAAGTGTGGAAGGTTGTGAATAGTCTAGACATCAGATCAATGATTTGAAGCACCATGACTCAGTATCCAAAAATAATAGTGGTGTCGTCAGTAGCATATCTCCCATCCTATGGTTTCCAAGTACTGAGACGTCTAGTTAAGAGAGTAAAGAAGAGTTAAAAATGAGGTAATGTCTCGCTTGAGGTTCTAAAATAATATAAGGAAGTCTATAGTGCTAGCAAGTTAAAGGAAGGTTATGCGTAGTGTAAATAGACAACTATAGGTTGCAAGCTAAGGTATCGCAGAGTGACAAGGTTTTAGCTAGATAGTAGTAAGGATAAGAAAAAGTAAGTGATAAGGTGACAAGAATAAGTAAGGCCTCGTAAGTAAGCCCGTAAAAACAAGAGTGCTGATGGTTTTTGTCGCACCCCCTTTTATCCCTCCGTGGAGAGAGAAGTCTGGGTTTCGACGTTCATGGGGGGTAATAGCTCATTTCCTTTTGGGATTTTTGTTTTCGAAGAGTTGCAACCTAGATGATTATGGTGTGTTAGGTAAATTAACTCTTTGACTAGTTTGCATTACAAGAGATTTAGTGTAAGGGCTCGAAATAACCTTGAGGGGAAGGTGTTACGCACCCCTCGTAGCCACATCGGTGGTTCCTGACCGTACTTATACTTATGAATTAGTCCTTTTAACAAATAAATAGTTTAAACATATACTTTCATTTTGGAAGTTGTATGAATCAAGTAATAAGATAAAAAAGGACCAGACTTAAAAAAGTTTCATACGAATAGAGAAGGTAAAGTTCAACATCTTGAATTGGGAAAAGAGGTCCTAGGTTGGTTGGCCTACAAGATCACATGCAATGCCTAGTAATCACTTCTCAAAGAGGGGCTACACGTGACTTTAGCGCGCAGTTATCACATCCCTTTTCAACCAATTATCCCACTCCATAGTGGTTATCAAGTGAACTTTTATTTAACTTTCTCTAAGGGTGTTGTTACATGTCCCTTCCTTCTGGTTCCAGAGGAGTTTAGGACCTCTAAATCTTGGCAGTTCTAGACAGCCCCTAAGGTGTTTTAAAAGGAGAAAATTCTAGGTGACATGCAATAACACATAGGACTTAACAGATAAATGTAGAAAAATGCAGTTAAGAGGCCTAGGTTTACCTCCACAAGTAATGCACATAAGCGGGCCGTCTCAAATACAAACAAGAGCAGTTTTTATTAAAGAGAAGACCTAAACAGGATATCTAAGTGGATGCCAATGTAAAGAAATATGCAACTTTGTTTTTTATAAACTCGACAGTAAGATCCTAATCAGTTTGCCTACTGATTTTAAACCTGTAAGTTATTAAGTAGTAAACATAAACAAAAACAATTCTCCAATTTTACAAGATTGATGACGTACGGCTTTCCTAGCTATGGGATCATGCATAATAGTTGCAGAATCATTAATAGTTCAAGAGGTTTTTTTTTGCCTAAAGCATGCTGTTAATACAGGGATTGTTACCTGTTTTATTTGAAACAAGACAATCATATGTGAGACTGTATTTACATCCTTTCATAATCAGTAGTTTAACTAGGTAGGGCTAAGCATATGCAAATAGAGTGCCTAATATATGATTTCTAAATGCACATAAATGACAATTTTTATGAAAATGATCTTTCAATCAATAGAGTTTTTAAAGCATTATCCCTAAATGCACAAAAAGAGTAACAGAATTGTTAAGACGTGAGTTCAAGATGTGCATGAGTAACAATTTTTATGTTAATCTTTTTTATTATCATAGGATCGGGATTTCTAAGTAATAAGCATGTATTAGTGTCAAATGAGATGCTGAAGCAGTATACGTAAAACCTAAGAGCATGATATCTAGTGCATGACACGATTTGAATGTATCAGTCCTAAAACAAGGATTCTAATGGAAGTGTAAATAAGGTAAAGCCTACAACATGCTTTCTACCCCAATGATATTGATTGAAATATATAACTACCATCCCCATTTCAGTAGTCATCCCTAATATTCGTTCACAAATAATAATTATAGACCAGCTAAATAAATTATATAAATAGATAAAGGAAAAGAAGAAGTTACTCTATAGGGAGCCTGAAGCAGGCCTAAATGTACCAAACTGTCCATAGCCTCATACGCTAATGTTTCACAACCTTTCTTATCTCCGGGTGTGTCGGAGTTACCTAAGGACCTCAAGGATCTCGGGCAGTGCTCACACCTAATCTTCCTAACCAGAACCGAGTAAGTGCAGTGTTGAAGAGATAGCTCTAGTGCATTAGAGTTTAGAGGGATATCAGAAGGATCCCAAGGCATTCACACACTGGAGGGGCAGAACTTAAGGACCATCATATTGTGAGAGTGCTTGACATAGTTTTTGATATGTTTTAATAGGAATGCAATATTTGAAAAAGACTCAGTTGAAGTAGTTTTATAAAATAGGAGAATAGTTCAGTAAAATGATTTTTGACAAGAGTTGTATAATAACACAAACAACATATCAACATAGAACCAAAACAGGTTCAGCAATGGTCAAATAACAACCCTTCACACATGGGTAATTGGGGTTGAGAACACATAATACACATAAGCAGAAGTGTTTGAAATTAAAGGGTTAGCTTATAGTTCAAGCGGTAAGACATGGATTCAGGGGTGCTAATTAGAACATAGTTATAGAATCACATGTGCTTTAGGGGCTTCATGGGATTGGGGATAGCTAATGATACAACATTGTAAGAATTTCATAACCAACATAGATTAGACAACTTAGGATAACAAAAGTTTGCTTTGAAAAGAAAGGTTCATACTAGAGACTAAATGGCAGTAAACCAACCTTCAGAAACAAGGTAGAGTCAAATTTAGAAAGATTACAAGTTCATAGGACATGCTGACCTTATAAGGGTAGGAAATAACTAAAAAGCTAGGTGAAGCAATAGGTCAATTACATGTTGAAAAACAAAACAATCCATAGAAATACATTAGTAATATGATAAACTGAAGCAGTAGGAAAAACATCGGTTCGAGAGCTTGAATGATAAATCAGAAAATACCAGTAAAGAGAGTAAAAAAAGAATATAGAATATATTTTGAGTGTATGAGAGATGCGAACTAATATGTGTTTGAGTGTATGTAAGATTGTAGATGTAACGAACCTGCTAGTCATTTTGAGCTCTAGCAATTCGTTTGGCAGTTTGAATCCATGAGCAACTTTACTTCACGTATTATGACTTGTACGCATGGTAGGAATTGAATTCCGGGAAATTCGGAGGTTATTTGGAAAGAGAATTCTCATTTTGGAATCTTTATGTTGAAAGAATTTACTAATAATGGATTTTTGAGTAAAAAACCTCGAATTAAGGATTCGAAGGTTTTAACAGGTTTGTATGATGATTTCGGACTTAGGCGTATGTCCATATCGGGGTTTTGGAAGACACAAAACAGTTATTGTGGAAGTTTGCATTTTTGGAAGCATTTCATTAATTTGGGTTGAGTGCATTTCAGTGTTATCAATGTCTGTTTGGGATTCCGAGTCTAGGAATAGCTCTGTATGGCGATTCCAGTGGTTGGAGTACGATCGAAAGTGAATTTGGAGGAATGTGGGTCATTTTGGAGTCATTTGGATAAAGATAAAAATTTTATGGTTTTGAGGAGTTTGACCAATGTGGACTTTTTGATATAAGGTCAAAATCCAATTATAGAAGTTGGAGTAGGTGCGTAATGTCGAATGTGATTTGAGTGCAAAATTTGAGGTCAATTAGACGTGATTTGATAGGTTTCGACATCGAATGTAGAAGTTTGAAATTCTAAAGTTCATTAAGCTTCAATTGGAAAGAAATTGATGATTTCAATGTTGTTTGATGCGATTTGAGGCCTTGATCAGGTCCGCATTATGTTATGGGACTGGTTTCGTATAATTGGATAGGGTCCCCGGGGCCTCAGGTATGTTTTGGGGTGGTTTCGAATCATTTCAGATTGTTTTGCTATAGTTGTTGCTGGTGGATGGTGTTTTTCTTCACGTTTGTGAGGATCCTCTCGTGTTCGTGAAGAATTATTTGGCTCCAGGGACTCCGTTCTTCGCATTCGCGAAGTGACTCTCGCGTTGACAGAGAAAGAAATCTCTGTTTCACGAGTCTGACTTCGAAGGCTCATATCTCACAATCTATAAGGAAAATTTGGAAATGATTGAAACATACAAGTTGTAGCCCTTTGTTCTAATTTTCCAAAAAGTAAACCATTTACAATTTAGATATATGTGGAAAAAAGTTATGGCTGGTACACTATAGGATGTCCGGGAAGATGAAGATGAAATTTGTGTTTCACTGGGCTGATTTTGGCAGCTTATGTCACACAATCTTATAAGGAATTGGTAGATAACTAAAATATGAAAGTTGTAGATCTTGGTGTCTAGTTTTCGAAACATTAAACCATTTGTTATTTAAAGTTTTGCACTAAAAGTTATCGCCATTATACTAGAGGCTGTCCGAGAAGAGTTTGGAAAATAGTTTTTGGGAAATTTTTTTTGCCAATGCGATGGGGGTCTCGCGAATTTGAAGAATAGCCATATGGGCAGTGTGTTAGTGCAAAGAAATGTGTTTGGGTCATTTCATCTGATTTCCTCCATGGGAGCCAACCTAAGAGCGATTTTGTAGCTCCATTTTCATCATTCATGTCAAGGTAAGTGATTCCCTCCTATTGCAAGATAATTACTTGGATTATATTTAGATTTTAACATGAAAAATCATAACTTAGTAGAAATTTGGGATTCTGAAGAAAACTTAAGAAATGTATTCTTGGATTTGACCACAATTTGGACATGCATTTGAGAGCCAATTATATATATTTGAGTTTGTGAGGTTGTGGGTAAATTTTATCATCGAAAATTTTTGGAATCCTGGCACATGGGCCAGAGGGCGATTTTTTCAACTTATTGAGCGGAGTTGGGATTTTATATAAATTGAATCATTATGAGTATTAGGGTGTATTTTCATTGGTTTGCCAATTATTTGGCTAGTTTTGAAGCGATGGGGCATCAGTTTGGATCGCCAGAAGGGGCTTGGAAGCAAATTATTAGACTTTGGAGTGAGGTGAGTCTCCTTTACAACCTTGTAAGAGGGAACTGTCTCCATAGGTAAATTTATTGAATATGTGCTCCTATTTATGGGGCTAGATATGCACGAGGTGACGAGAGTCCGTGCGTAGCTACTATTATGCTTTAGTTCGGGTAGTCTAGGACCCAAAGACATGCTTTACTTGTAATATTGCAACCTTGTTGTCAACTTGAAAATGGTTCAAACATATCGAATGTATAAACAAATTTTTAAAAGACTAGACATAATTTCTTTACTTTTAATAGAAAAGCACGTCTTTTCCTAAAACATTTCTCCTAGATGAATTCTTAATTTGACTATTTAAATGTGTTTATTTATTTTGGAAGGGGCCGAATGCCTTGGTATATTAAATAGATTCATCTATTGTTCGTGTCATTCGACCCTTTGGCAGTGCATAATTTAAATATTATGGGATCGGGCCGTACGACCTCGGCATAATTTGTGCATGCTTGTATTTGCTTGACTTACAAGTTGTAAATGATGATATTGCCTCTCTGGCTTGAAATAACGTATAAATGATGAAAACTAATTTGAAAAATTAATTGGGAAATTCTCTATTAATGAAAGAACTGTTACTTGCTTCATGTTATTGAGTTACAATCATTTTCTTTTATAACATACTCGATTTATTATATTATTGGTATATTATTATTAGACCACTAATAAGTGTCGAAGTCGATCTCTCGTCTCTACTTCTTCGAGATTAGACGATATACTTATTGAGTACACATTGTTCTTTTGTACTCATACTACACTTGCTGTGCATTTTTGTTGCACAGACACATGTACCCCTAGAGGCCTAATGGGCGTAGCAGCATACATGATATGGAGACTTAGGTGAGTTGCATATCTCGAGAAGATCCACAGCTGGCATAGTCTCTTTCAGGGTATAGTATTTACCTCCTTTCTAATTTGTATTCCAAACTGTTATTGCACTTTATTTGGTTTCCTAGAAATTGCTCATGCACTTGTGACAGCGAGTTTTGGGATAATTATGGGATTATTAAATATTAAGTTTGTTAAATACATCATCCTATTTCAATGAATTTAATTATTTATTCTTTAAGGTATAAAATGAATGATTTCAATAAATACTAAAATGAGAATTTAATTAACTTCTTGGTGTTGTCTTTCCTGACAGGTGTCCGGCGCCATCACGAACTTTAATGGATCTTGGGTCTTACCAATATGGTATCAGAGCAATAGGTTCGCTTAGATCTCACAAGTCATGAGAAAGTCTAGTAGAGTCTTGCGGATCAGTACAGAGTGTACTTATCTTCGAGAGGCTACAAGGCTGTTCGGAGCACTTCCCTTCTTGATTTCTCATCTTCCAGTTTGATTCCTTTGAGGCTTATGCTATTGTTTATTTCCTACTCAATATTATGCAACGTGAAGCACTTGCAATATCGATCGATAATTGACAAATTGTAAGGGTACTACAAATATGGTGAGGGACATTCCACCATACGTATTTGATTCAGCTATGGTTGTCACCTTGCGGAAGGCCGATCTGTGGTTTTTGCTCAGTATAAGTATTACCTATGGTTTTACGATTTGGCATTAATTTTTATGATGATTCGTGTGTTGCTATCGCACATTATTCGGGTAATGCTAGGATGTTTGTCTATGTGTTAAAGTAGTAAATGAATTGGAAGGATGTTTACTCAATGCATGATTCAGAGATTTAAAATTTTATTTTTGGCGGAGGAGAGGCAATCAAGCTATGAATGTTCAAGTTTGGTTTGATGGAGTAACAAGACTTGGTTTTTTCGAGCGTGGTGAAATTTTGATCAGTAATGGGGTGTTATGTCCTTGTTGAATATGTTAAGTTCGATGGTTTTATGGTTTTCTTCAATTCGCCTTTGGGGCAGATTAGCATATGGGTTGTGGTAGGAGTACTACACTCCTTGAGAAAGGTCTAGAGTAATTTGGGATTCATAATGGACATTGACTATGTCTACGAGCTTAATTTGAATTTGGCTAGCATAACAGTGGGAGATTTGATACGATGGAAAGGAGCTGCTGGATATGAAGGAATACAACATAACTTTGAATTGGAATATATTGCTGCACATTTAGCACGAGGAGTGAATTAACTTGTGCAGCCGGTGAATGAGCATAGGCTCAGGATGGGTTATCTCCTATGAGCAAGTCAGATGTCGCGTGGTTGGGGAAGCTCATGTGAATAATCCTACTGGCTATCCAGTAAGAAATCAAACATGTAAATGTTGCTAGAGATTCAGAGTGTTCATGAAAAGCTAATGGAAGGATTTCGAGGAATTTGGTGGTGGATTCTGCAAGGTTATGTCAATGAGAGATAAAGAATATTGGTGGATTTTAGAGTTGTGTAATAGTGGCTTCAAGCTAAGTAGGAGAGTCCTACCGCCTATGGTTGGATTGCATGGTCGTCTATTTGTGAGATTTCAGGTTATTAGCATACGGATGGGTTATTTCATCCAAGGGAAAGGAACATAAGAGGTAGTTCAAGCAAAGAAATTGTTTAAGGTGTGCTATAGTTGACTTTATTGACTTATGTTCAGACTTGGGGAAGGGTCCATGATTTATGCCTTGTGTAGATGCGTGTTTCAAGGAAAGTGATTCGGTCGGGTGCTTCGTCGAGAGGGTGTTCATATGCTAGAAGAATCATGGAGTTGATTATATTCGCGACCAAGTCAGAGTGGGTGGCTCTCAACAATGGTCCTAATGAATTCAAAGGACTTAAAATGTGGTGTCTAAGGATTCAAGCCCGTAGTATTAGTAAGAATTGAGCTTTTGTAGCAGATTATGATAAGAGGCCCAGAATGATCTATGATGTTTTCAACTTGAAGTGTAGCGTCGGGAGGAAAAAAGGAAAAGACTTCTAATTTATAGAGGGATTATTAGAATGGGTGCATCAGTTGAAGATGCGAATGTGTGTGCAAGGAGGGTATGAAGCAGTTCATGGGTTTGGAGACAATGTGGTCTCATAGAATGGGGTCACTCAAGATTAGTACAGATTTAGGTTGGTGATTTAAGGAATGGATCTAATATTATTTCTAAGGCAAGTTAAGGATGAATTATATGAAGTAAATTGGTCATCCATGGTTGAATTGGCATAGTGGTGGCGGTGCGCGCAGGCTCGGTGGCTGCCGTAGTTGATTATATTTGGAAGTATTCAAGTATTATGGCCAGTTATGTGTAGGCGGATCCTAGAAGGTTTATGGTGGTTTAGACCACTACTTGAGGATTTGAATATTCTATGGTTATGAGAAGTTACTCGCATGTTCCTATGGTCCACTTGGAATGAATTAAATAAAAAGTGTCTAGGTGAAGGAGTGTTTACCCTATTAGTGGTTCGGGAGTTATGATGAAGATCTTGAGCTATCGCATATTGGCATGTTAGGTGTAGTGAGTGGTATGGATTTGAAAGTGAGGATCAAGGTTGTGATTCATGTTGTTAAGGATGTCATGAGCTCGGATTAGCAGGAAAAGAATTTGAATGTTTAGAGTAAGCTGGCATTGTTTTCAACGTCACTTGAGATTGGTGTTTTATGAAAAATAATTTGCCTCCTGGTTAAGGATTCTTGGTCACTTTTCAGCATTAGTGCGCTTGGTTCTATGGATGTACATACTTGTTATCCGTTATTGAAGGTTGTGGGAGTGTGCCCCATAAGAAGGTTGTATAAGTGTGGCATGTAGTCACTCGATTGATTGAAGAATTAAACCAAGTACAAAGATTGTGGTGATATTGTTAATTTGAGAATTGATGCCTGGAGGGCATTCGATTTATTGGGTTGTGGACTATGGATGTTATTCCAGTTATGATGTTTGTTCTTGTGTGTTATGGGAAAAGGGGGTTATTATGGACCCGGGAAAGATTATGGACCTAGTTCGGTACGATCAAAATCAGCTTGAGATCTCTAAATGGATTTAAGTATGAATATGAGATCTATATCAGGTTGGATATGTTCATTTCAGCGTAACACTACTTATGGAGGAATGTTCGGACGTTGGATGTTATTTCATCATCGGCTATTTCATTTAAAGCTATATTGTGCCCTGTGAGTTGTGATCGGCTCGATAATTTTCTTATCTATTGAGGTTCCGCAGAGTGATGGTGTTGTGTGAGCAGGATGGATCTTTAGTTTCAGAACATATATCACACTTCAGTTGTGATTGAGTTTGTTAGCTTATGGCTCTATTTGTCTCCCCATGGATGGTATTATGCACTTAGCGTGCTTGTAACCGATACTCGGTATTTTATTTTAATGAAAAATTTAGCTCGATTTATCTCTCTTTGTGTTAAATTTATGTGTGGATCGGGTGGCACGTCGCCGTGGATCTGTTGTTTGGATCAGGTTCATGCAACAACATTATGATGTTGATTATGGTTTCCTATACATGTTTCTGTGTGTCTTGTTTCCAATTTTCTGAGGGAAGTTCACATTGGTCGCATTAGTTGAGTAGTCCCTTTTTGTTTTCCTTATGTATCATGTTCGAGCTTGCAGCCTATTGGAACGTTATGGCATCATGTAGGACTTTTGATCATAACTGGGGTGGCTTATTTCCTGAGTAGTTTGTACTGGATGAGAGGAGATGATTGGATCTGGGATTAGCAGTCGGAATATATAAAGTATATTAAAGAGCAAATATCATTATTTGGTTTAGAATGAGGTAATGGTTCTTGATAGAAGTATAGATTCAATGATTTGTTGACTTGGTCGTTGGTTATAACTTTCTACATATCTCTTCTGTCGTGGTAGTATTGCGAGAGTTGGAACAAGAGTTATATATATTATGAGGTGCATTGTGAGCATCAGATTCGGGGAATGTCGGTCATTACGATTAGAGAATGTTATTCTCGTCATGTGAATGATGTGGTGCATGGTGAGAATTCAGTAAAGGCATACAGTCATGTTCTAGTACCTCGTGCAATGATTGATACAGTGTTCATATATTGGAACCAGGCCTGGTAGAGAACTCCGAATGTTGGAATTCTCAGTAAATCTTACTCAAAAATACAGATCGTTTTTTGGAAGACTTGGGACGTTTCAGCACCTATTGTGGATGTTAGTATTTTTGGAAGAATTTCATAAGTTTGGGTTGAAATGCATTGCAATGTTATTAATATCTGTTTGGTATTCCGAGTCTAGGAATAGCTCCATATGGTGATTCTAGTGTTGGGAGCACGATAGGGGTCGGAATCCAATTCCAGAAGTTGGAGTAGGTCTGTAACGTCGAATGTGACTTGTATACAAAATTTAAGGTCAATCGAACGTGATCTAATAGGTTTCGACAACGAATATAGAAGTTTGAAATTCTAATGTTCATTAAGCTAGAATTGGAGTGTGATTCCTGATTTCAATTTTGTTTGATGTGATTTAAGGGATCAAGAAGGTCCGCGTTATGTTACGGGGCTGGTTGGTATGATTGGATGGGGTCCCGGAGGCCTAAAGTGTGTTTCGGGGTGGTTTCAGATCATTTCGCAAAGTTTTGCTATAGCTGTTACTGGTGTTGTTCTTTCCGTTCGCGGGGTTCCTCTCGCGTTCACGAAGAAAGATTTGGCTTCAGGGACTCTGTTCTTCGCGTTCGCGAAGTGACTCTTGCATTCGGGAAGAAGGAAATCTCTATTGCACATGTATGACATTGGAGGTCCATATCTTACAATCTATAAGGAATTTAAAGATGATCCTAAAATAAAAGTTGTAGTCCTTTCTGTTTTGTTTTCAAAAATATAAATCACTTAGCATTTGGATTTATGTACAAAACGTTATGGCTGGTACAATATAGGTTGTCTGGGAAGGTGAAGAAGAAATTTGTGTTGCATAGGGCTGATTTTGATTGCTTATATCTCCAAATCTATAAAGAATTGACAACTGACCAAAACATGAATGTTATAGGTCATGCTGTCTAGTTGTCAAAAAGGTAAACCATTTTTCATTTAAAGTTTTGTATTAAAAGTTATTGCCATTATACCAGAAACTATTTGAGAAGAGTTTGTAAAATGGTTTTTGAGAATTTCTTTTTCGCGAACACGATGGGGGTCTCGCTAACACGAAGAAGAGTTGTATGGCAGTGTATTAGTGGAAAGAAATGGGTTTGGCTTATTTCATCTCATTTCCTCCATGGGAGCCGACCTAGGAGCGATTTTGGAGCTCTATTTTTATCATTCATGTCAAGGTTAGTGATTCCCACCTATTGCACGTTAATTACTTGGATTGTACTTAGATTTTAATATGGAAAATCATGTAAATTAGTAGAAATTTTGTGATTTTGAAGAAAACCTAGGAAATTTGACTTCTTGGATTTTGACCACGATTTTGGACATGAAATTTCAAGCCAATTGTATATTTGAGTTGTGAGGTTGTGGGTAGACTTAATCTTAAAAAATTTTGAAATCTTGGCACGTGGGCCCGATGGTGATTTCGTCAAATTTTCGAGAAGAGTTGGTATTTTATATAAATTGAATTGTTATGAGTATTAGGGTGTATTTTCATTAGTTTTCCCGCTATTTGGCTAGTTTTGGAGCATTAGGTCATCGGTTTGAGTCATCGGAAGGGGATTGGAAGCCGGTTATTGGATTTCAGAGTGAGGTGAGTCTCATTGTAACGTTGTAAGAGGAAATTGTCCGCATAGATAAGTTAATTGCATATATGCTCCTATTTGTGGGGGCTACGTATGCACTGGATGGCGAGAGTCCCTGCCCGGGTAGTCTAGGGCCGAAATCATGCTTTACTTGTAATATTGCAACCTTGTTGTCAGCTTGAAAATGCTTAAAACATATCGAACGTATAAATAAATTTTTAATAGGCTAGACATGATTTCTTGACTTTTAAAATAGAAGCTTGTGTTTTCCTGAAAAATTTCTCCTTGAAGAATTATTGATTTGACTGGTTGAATGCTTTTGTCTATTGTGGAATGGGCCGAACACCTCGGTAGATTAAATAGATGCATCTATGGTTCGCGTCATTCGACCCTATGGAAGTGCACAGTTTTAATATTGTGATATCGGGCCGTACAACCTCGACATGATTTTCGTATGCTTGTCTTGCTTGCTTATAACTTATTGAAGTTGTTATTGCCTCTTTCCGGCACCATCACGACCCTAAATGGATTTTTTGTCGTGGCAATAGAAGAGAGCAATATATATAGTAGTTTGAAAGCTAGGTAAATAAGGTAGAATCTAAATTGTCCAGTAATTATAGAACATAGAGTAAAATCAGTCCAAGTCTTCCCATAATTAAGGGAATTAGTTCAAACAGTAAAGAGTAATACATAGCTGGAGTATAAAAAATAAGGAAAGACTTCAAACAGTGCAAGTATAGAACAAGTAATTAGTGCTAGGTTTAAAAAGTCCTAGTTAAGGAAACCCAATTAAGAATCACTAAATAATGTAGTCAACAACATAATAAGACAAGAAGACAATTTAGAAGTCGGAAACTATTACAAAATATCATCACATGAAAATCTG
The DNA here is from genome assembly GCA_034376525.1 of Nicotiana benthamiana. Taxonomy (NCBI): domain Eukaryota; kingdom Viridiplantae; phylum Streptophyta; class Magnoliopsida; order Solanales; family Solanaceae; genus Nicotiana; species Nicotiana benthamiana. The sequence continues at coordinate 21,569,719 of CM067324.1, read as the reverse complement.
TAAAGGGTATCAATCACAGGAAATTAGGGATTCTAATAGATGTAGTACTGTTAAGGGAAACTAATATAAATTTCTGTAAATAAACAAAAATAGACATAATATTGGCAAGAAGAATCAAGTCAGAAACCCTAATAAGCACAATAGGGTAAATTTATGGAGACTCAAAACATATTCATGAGAAACAGATATTCAGACGAATCAAATAAATAAATCAGCAAAGATAGACTTAGAATTATAACATAATGTTAAAACTAAGGTTTTAACATAACAAAATATGACTAAAAAGTAACTTTAATAGAAAGTCATTTAAATAAATGAGAATCAAAGAACAACATTAAAAGGCCAGAGATATGTTTTGAAGAAAAGTTCTAGAAACTCTAAGGGGAAAATAAAGCGACGCTTTAAGAAATCTAAAGGGTTTTCATAAAACAAAAGAAAATATTCAGAAAAACCTTAGATCTATTACGGATCTAAGAGGAATAGGAGAAGAGATTAGGATTTTCTAGAAAAATAACCCAGAAATAGAGAGACTGGATTAGAAATCCATAAATTTAGCCGGAAAATAAAAAAGATCTTACTCAATTGGGTCATGACGGCTTGAGAATTGTGAGGACAAGCCCAGGGTGAGTGGACGACCCCTGGTTCCTTGAGGACCTCAGGATAGCAAGAGTTTTGGTCATGGGGAGGGGTCCATTAGGGTTTGGAGTGGTGGTGAACCACCTTAATCAATGGCGAGCAAGCAACGGTGGGTGGAAGCCGTGGTTAGGTCAGAGGCAGCTTGAGAGAGAATGAGAGGAGTGACAACGGGTGAGGATGAGAAAATGAGGGTTTAGGGGGGTAGGTCGTTTAAGTTAAATTAGGTGAGAACAAATTTGGGCTATTGATCAAAATTTATCAACGTCCAAGATTTAATCTGATTGGGTCGAGTAGATTTAGGAATTGGGCTGAGTATGATTAGGTTGGCCTGGTCTAATTAGGCTAAAATTAAAATAGAATAGGCTATTTGTTAAATCTCAAATTCAAATTAGTTAAAGTAGTTTATAAAATAGATAGTAATTATTAATATGAATTTCATATATAGAATATAATTTTAAATGATTATTTAGTATTTACAAATAAAAATAACTAATTTCTGGTAAAGAATAGCAAAAAATTATATGCATGGGCTATAATTGCAAAGTTATTGAAATTATAACCAAAACATGCCAAATTGGCTATTTATGGAATAATTTGGCCTTAGTAGGACCATAAACAATAAAGTAAATTAAGAAATACTTTTGAAATCATTTGTGTTGCAATTTATAATTACTTTTTTGAAATAAAATACTAGACAAATTAATAAAATGTAGGAAAATTATGGAAAAATATCAATTATTATTAATGCATGATTGTGAAGGTATATATGCAATATAATAATATTTTTTTGAGAAAAATTGGGTATCAACAACTGCCTCTCTTGACCCGGAAAGGATGAAAAAAATGTCGGGTAAAGATATGATGGCCAATTTTGACCAAGCGAGATGGTTTGCGAGATTTAGCCACACCCTTACTTTGAGCTGCCTACATATCCCTAATTTTACAATAATCAGGACATATGTAGTTCTAGATTCATCGTCGAAGTATACCGGTGAAATCATTACAAGAACGGACGCAATATATAGGGATGGGCGGATGAACGGTATATGGGGGAGATCATGTTTGATATAGTAAAAGTAAATCGAGTGGGATTTAACCTGCTTGGGTAGTTGTTGCTTGCAGGGTTACCTACAAATAAGAATACTACAAGCATATATTGTGCATAAAACTTAGACATGATGAAGGTTCCTATTAGACTATGAAAGTTGTCGTCGGGCGGTTAGGGATAACGTCCTTAGAACATGATGTCCTGGGCCATGAATTGTTTAGCGAGGTATCTACAGGCAATAAAAATGGCGTTCTCGGGCCATGACAAATGGTACCTCCGAACCATGACTTCTTTAAATAATGATATGAAAATTTGAGGGATCCTTAAGCCATGACATGGTGTCTTCCGACTATGAGGATGATGCATGTGGATAGATTGGCGGTAATTCATCCCATGATATGCGGTAACATGATGTTAATAAGGCATGGTTCAGTCTTGTTAAATAGAGGGCACAACTTAGCCATATAAAAAAGCAAATAAATAGTACTGGAAATAGAGCAATATTTGTGCGAAAAGGGATAGTTCTTAGTCCCATGTGAATAGGCAAGGATTAGCCTCATGTAGATGTGGAGGAAGGGATGAGCCTCACGCAAGTATGGAAGCACAGATTAGTCTCATGCGGATATGGAAGCAATGAGTAGCCTCATGCAAATATGGAGGCAAGGATTAGCCTCATGCAATTAGGGAGGAAGGGATCAGGCTCATGCAAACGGAGGTAGAAATCAGCTTCATGTAAGTATGGAGGTAGGGATTATCCTCATGAAAATATGGAGGCAAAGGATTAAAGGATTAGCCTTATGCGAGTAGGGAGGAATGGATTAGCCTCATGCAGATGGAGGCAGGGATCAGCCTAATGTAAGTATGGAGGCAGGGATTATTGTTATGCAGATATAGAGGCAAGGATTAGCCTCATGCAAATATGCAGGAAAGGATTAGCCTCATGCAAGTTGGTTGGCAATGATTAGTCTCATGTAGATAGGGAGGAAGAGAATAGCCTCATGCAAATAGGGAGGAAAGGATTAGCCTCGTCCAAATAGGTAGGTAGAGATTAGCCTCATAAAAATAGGGAGGAAATGATTAGCATCATACAAGTACGGTTACAAGTAGGGAGGCAAGGATTAACTTCACTCAGATAGGGAGGTAGGGATTAGCCTCATGCAAATAGGGAGGCAAGAATTAAACTCATGGAAATAGAGAGGCAAGGATTAGCCTCATACAGGTATGGAGGAAAGGATTAGCTCATTCAAATAGGGAGGTAGGATATAGCGTCATGAAAATATGGATGCAAGGATTAGCCTCATGCAGATGAAGCAATTTATTAGCCTCATGCAAGTATGAAGGCATAGATTAGCCTCATGCAGATATGGAGGCAAGGATTAGCCTCATGCAAATAAGGAGGCAAGGACTAGCCTCATGGAGATGGAGATAAAGATTAGCCTCATTCAAATATGGAGGCATGGATTAGCCTCATGCAGATAAAGAGGCAATTATTAGACTCATGCAAATAGGGAGGCAAGGATTAGCCTCATGCAAGTGTGGAGGTAGGGATTAGCCTCATGAATATGGAGGCAGGGATTAGCCTCATACAAGTATGGAGGCATGGATTAGCCTCATGCAGACATGGAGGCAAGGATTAGCCTCATATAAATAAGGAAGCAAGGATTAGCTTCATGCAGATGGAGGTAAGGATTAGCCTCATGCAAGCATGAAGGCAGGGATTAGACTCACACAGGTATGGAGGTAAGAATTAGCCGCATGTAAATATGGAGGCAAGGATTAGCCTCATGCGAATGGAGGTAGGGATTAGCTTTATGCGAATGGAGGCAAAGATTAGCCTCTTGCTGAGGGCAAGTAGTAAGTAAGAGTAGCATCTGTCTTAGCTGGTGATGTACATTTGGTGTCTGATGTCCTGATAGATAGTAATCTTCCTACGTGTATATATGTTCGTTGATGTTATCATTACGTCATATGTGCCTGTGTTCGAAGAAAAATTGTAAGTTTTATGAGGGGAAATTGGTACGTGACTTCATCTACTAGACTTGCTTTGCACCACTCTAGAGGCCTTTTTGAGTTCCCTAGGTAACACCTGAATATTACGGCAATAAAGTTTTTGAAAAATATGCAATCATTGATAAAACAAATAGAGTTATTTTAGACGTGTTGATATATCAAGTAATTTTAGATGAACTAGTGATTGTAACACCTCTAAAAGGCATTGCAGCTCTCTTATATTAGATTTTTTAGGGTCCTCCTCATAATTCTTCCCAAGTTTGTTAGATGATCGTTTGACCGTTTGCGGATAATGAGCCTTGTTGAATGTTCTTTTGAATTTCGAGAATCCTGCTCAAACTTTAGCCCCAATTTCTTATCTAATTTCTGACTGTCTGACATATGTAAGAGTTGGATGGACTTGATCCAGAATTTTGAGGAATCTCCTCAAAATTATGCCCAAGTTTTTGATCTTTTAGGGGTAGGGGGGGGGGGGGAATGAAAATTTTATTATGATATGACCGCATCCATAAGGTTGCCTACATATTCCCTCTTAAATGGTAATCAGGACATGCGTAGTTCAATTACATCTGATGAGAAAAATGTGAATAGTCTAAGCATAGTATCTTTTGACTGCGTTTGAATTGATTGGTTTTAACCAAATTTCTCTGTCCATTACTACAAGTATGAATGCTCCTCCTATCAGCACCATGTGAACCATGTATGGACCTTGCCAGCTGGGAGATAATTTCCTTTTGGCTTCATCTTAGTAAGGTTTGAGCTTCTTACTCAGGTAGTATATGGCCTGCTCCTTCCTTCTTGTCTCGTCATGTTGTCCCAAAACACACCCAATGGCTCCATCCAATATATATAGATAGAGTAGCAAAGGTTGTACTAGTTCTGGCAGGACCAGAACTTGTGGTATGGACAGGTTCTCCTTGATCTTATCAAAAGCTTTCTGACAATCCTCGATCCAACTTGTCTCCGCATCTTTTTCAACTTCTTGAAGATGGGTTCACATATGAATGTGGACTTTGCTATGAAGCGAGTGATGTAGTTGAGACTTCCTAGGAAGCTCTTTAAGTCCCTTTTGCTCTTAGGTTGTGATAGCTCCTAAATAGCCTTGATTTTAGATGGATCTAGCTGGATCCCTCAACGACTGACAATGAATCCTAGAAACTTTCATTCGGGAACCCCGAATGCACATTTCGTGGGATTTACCTTTAAGTTATATTTCCTCAGCTGTTAAAAAATTTTCTCTTGTCCTCTATGCAATATGTGGCCCTCTTGGATTTGATAATATTGTCGTCCACGTACGCCTCTATTTCGTTGTGTATCATATCATGAAAGATGATTGTCATGGCTCTCATGTATGTATCCACAACATTCTTCAGACCGAATGGCATCATCTTGTACCAGTATACACCCCAAGGTGTAATAAAAGTTGTCTTATCCGTATCTTTTTCATCCATCTAGATCTGGTGATAACCCGCGATGCAATCCACAAAAGATTGGAGTTCATGCTTCGTGTAGTTTTGATCAAAATATGTATGTTTGGAAGTGGGAAGTTGTCCTTGGGACTTGATCTTTTTATATGCCGATAGTCAACAGATACTCTGACTTTCCGATCTTTCTTCGGAACTGGAATAATGTTGGCTAACAAAGTTGGGTACTCAACCACCTAAGAACTTTGGCTTCAATCTACTTGATAATTTTCTCCTAGATTTTCAGACTCATGTCCGGTTTGAACTTCCTGAGTTTCTGCTTTACTGATGGACACATGAGATTAGTAGGAAACTTGTGAGCCACTATGGACGTGCTCAAACCGGTCATTATACTTTTTTAGGAATCAAATGTACTCTTCCTTCTCTATTGTTGATAGGTGAATGTCGATTCGAGTTCCTTGACGGTGTCGGCGTCTCCCGAATTTATTGCTTCAGTTTCGTCCGGATTGGACTTAGGCTTATTCTCAAAATTTTAGACCTCCCTAACAGTTTCATCGGGTGTCTCATCTTCTTCATCTGAATCAGTATTCTCATGTTGCATTTCCTCATTACATGTAACATTCACTGGTTCGTCAGGAAAATTAATAATAAAGCTGTAGAAAGGAAAAATATAAAAATAGTAATGAATAATAAAGAGCAAAAGCATTTGATTAAAATTGAAAAATCATCCATACAAAGTACGGCTCGATGAAACGGGCAAGTAAATCTTAAAACAAATATGAGAAATCTTAAATGCCTGGAATTGCTATAGGAACAAAATCAGCCAAGCTACCTAGGGTCTCGACGGGCTTGGGATGGTGTAGCGGTACAGTTCTTAAGAACTACTCCCTTCTTTACAGTTTGAATAATGAGGCCTTATTCCCCCCCCCCCCCTAAATTATGACATTGTAGTCCATGTCTTCATCCTCCAAAAACAAATTCTTCAATCCAGCTAGCGTTTCCTCTTTTGCAGTCCCGCATATTGAATCAGCTTAGTGAAAATCTAGTTCCAAGAATGACACTGGTTGTTCGAGAGGGTAATATGGTCCACGCCATGGAGTTGACCAATTTTTATACTCTTTCCATGTGTATTGGTAACCGAGCCCAAAGATGTACCATGACTTTTCAGCTGTATCGGTTTAGTGATACCTTGGATGTTCTTTCCAAACCCTTTGCGAGGTTCATATCCAGACCAGTCCAATATGCTTTCTATTTTACTACTCCACCATTTATCCTTCTCAACAACGTTGACCCATTCAATATGATGATAGGTTTCCCCTCCTAGCCTTCTTTTATGTCCATTGGTTGGGATGGTTTGACTGGTGTAGTTGGTTTTACCTCCATCGCCGTGAATGATCACCTCCTGATGATTCCATTCGAACTTCACAACTTGATGTAGTGTGGAAGGCAAGGCTCTGGCGACATGGATCCATGGTCGGCCCAACAGAAGATTATATGAGATTTCTATATGGAGCACCCGAAACTCAACGTTGAACCAAGTTGACCCTATTCGTGAGCAAATATTGATTTCCTCAATTGTGGCCCTTGGGACCTATCAAAACCTTTTACTTTCATGATTCCTACCCGTATTTCATGGAAACCTTTGTCCAACATTTTTAGAGTGTCCAATGGACAAATATTGAGTCTTGAATCTCCGTCAACCATGACCTTGGCAATGAGTTTGTCTTCAAATTGCACTATAATATGCAATGCTCGGTTGTGATTCAACAGCACATGTGGTAGCTCATCTTCGTGGAAGATGATCTTATGACTTTCCAGTACTTTCCCTACCATGTTGGCCATATTTTTGCCAGTGATGTTATTTAGTACATAGCCTTGCTCATTACTTTCATTAAAGGGTTCTTATGTTCCTCCGAATTTTGCAACAATGACAGGATATATATCTGAGCAGGGGTTTTTTTAAAATGGTCAACAACAAAATATCATTTGCTTGTAGTTTCCTCCACAAGTCATCTGGCCTTATCTCAATGATAGGCTGCTTGGTAGTGGCGTCCTTACTTCAACCTCCCAAATGTTCAGGTGTATAGATTCTTCCAGTTTTAGTCATTCCTTGTGTAGCGTTTGATTCCTCTACCTTGGCCTTCTCTTTTCATCGAGCCTCGTTAACATAATCCTATGGTATTGCTTTCAAATTGAAGAAAGGCGTGGTTAACACTGTCACTATGAAAGGTGTGACCACTTCTACTTCAAACGGAGTGGGAGTGTCCGCAAGCGGAGCCAACTCTACCTCAAATGGAATTGATGTAGATTCCTCAACCTCGATTGGTGACTGAGTCTATACCATAATACGAGTAAGTGTGACTGCAACTTTAAAGTCATGTCCTTCTTGAATAAGCCCAATCGAGCCCTCAGGGGTCCTATTCTTTATTCATCTCTATCACATGCACTCCACCACCTCTATAATTAGGGAGTGGGTTGTCGCGGACATTACGTGCGGCTTCCTTTGCATGAATGACATTGTTGTCAATCAATGTATGGATATTATCTTCTATGTATGACACTCAGTAGTGGTGTGCCCCTTTATACCAAAATGGTACGCACAAGTTTTGTTTGGATTGATCTATTGGGATAGATTTTCAAATTCCACAACGGGAATAGGAGTGGTGTAACATGCGGCTTACAACCTCTTGTACAACTATTTGATGGGCTTAGCAATGGCAGTACATTGTCTTTGTGTCTTGCGGTCAAAGTTGGGTCTTGGTCTTGGATAATTTTGGCGAGCTAGTGATAATTGTTGATACACAATTTTTCCCTTTGATATTTTTATACTCAAAATATCCTCAAAATAGCATGTATATGCATATATAAGCATGCCCAAGAGTTTTGGTATTTTTTCCTGATTTTTAAGATTTTAAAACCAATTTATTATCTATTTTAATAGTAGAAAATTAAATAAGTATTCCCAAACTAGAATGTTGGGTGAATAATTTATTTTCATTCTCATATTTAAACCCGAATATAGTTAAGGTGATTTTTGCATATTTTATTAATTTTATTTTGTATTTTTAAAACTAAATTGCATATAATTACAATTATAGCCTATTTAACAATTAAAATCATTTCCAGTATTTTATGATTGATATAATTATATTATTAATTAGTTCAGTTCTTTTAATTTTTTTAAAATATCATTTTAACTAATTTGATAAAATTAAAAGGGGAAAATTGGTTATTTAAGGTTCAGCCTACTTCTATTGCAATTGCAGCCAATTTGGTATTTCAATATAGCCTAAATTGACCCAATTTTGAACCCAATTTTGGACCAACCCAATACCTAAACTAACCCAACCCAGCTCAGAGTTGATCTGAGTCATTGATCAAATAAGATCAACAGCCTAGATTTATTTTTCCTTAATTAAATCCCTAACTACCCCCCCCCCCCCCTTGACCCCTCATTTTTATCATGTTCTTAAATGTTTATCGTATTGTGTTTTCCCATATGCTTTCCTATTATACCTTTTCCGGCGATTCTTGTGTTTTCTACTATATTTTTCTTTCTAAGTTCTTATGGTTCTTTGTCTGCCTTCTATTGAGCCTTGTTTAGGGTTCTTCTAAGCATGTTTCTCATGTTGTTCTTATCAATATTTTCCAATATGTCTTTGAATCTTTCTATTGTGATTGCATGTTACTCATGTTAATCTTTGCTATGTTCTCTCTACTCTTTTACTATGTATATTTACTGTTAAGTTATTTGATTTTTTTTATTGGACGTTGTTCATGTTCTTACATGCTTCATCCACTTGTGTTCACGTTTGTATTATCTCCTTCTCCTGAACTTGTTTCGATTTCGAGTTTTCTCAAAATATTTTCTTCATGATTCTTCTTCCTTCGTCATTCAACATGCTATCATATCTGTTTTGTGGAGACTCTGAAGCAAATGGCTTGCTTTCTCATTTCCATGTCTGATTCAATTTTGAGTCCCTAGGATTATGGGGTTTCCTTTGATGATTTTGATTCTCTCTGTTCGATATAAGGATCCACTTTAGGACCCTAGACTCTTAGACTCACATTAGGTCTGCAAATTGAACTTTTATCTCTTTGCTTATGATTTTTGAGTTTATATGATTTTGAACTCCTCTCTCTTACATAACTCGACAGTCTCGTCTTGATCCATATGTTTGTCGACTTTATATATGATAATTCTTCTTTCAAGAGGTTTTTCCAACTACTAATTGATTATGAATCCCTTTTATGGTGTTTACTTGATTGTTCATGATTTTCCCTATGTGAACCTTTAATTACCCTTTTTCTCGACCTGATTCATTCGAGTAAGCATGTAATTTCGGTTTTACTAATTCATTCCCTTTTTTTTACAAACTGTGTACTATTGGTTTGCTTCCTTAAATAGCTTCTATACACTTACCGTTTGTTATACTGCTAGAAAAATATTCTTTTAAAATCCCTTCACTTAATTGTTTTACCCGTCTGAATTTGATTCCCTTAATTAAGGGGAGTCTTATGTAATTTGACAATAAGGCTTCTATAATTTTCTTACCTTATTTTCTCATTGCTTTCACACTATAAATACACAACCCTTTTTCACAAGAAACACACTTCAAATTGCATATTCTTACACACACACTCGATTATAATACTCTTCTCTACTTTTTTCTGAGATCTTATGTATTGCTTGCTCGCAAATTTGTCTTACAATACTCCTGCGTTCATTTATTTATCTCCCTGAGACTGATATGTCCTAATTTTGATTCCAGCATCACCAATGTGTTTGTTTACAAGCTTTTACATCCATGTCTACTTTACTTTTTTTATAGAGTTCAACATTTAATGTAGTAGGCTTATGTCTTGCTATTTGTTTCTGCAATGAATCCCTACTCCCTACCCCCTTTATGTGTTTGAGCTATGGTTTAATACATGGCAATATACAATTTATTATCCATGGATTAAAACCAGATGTTCTGGATCCTAGCCTCTAAATAGTGTAACAGACTTGTAGGCATGTAAGCATTCCCTATTGCTGGGCATGCCCACAGCCTGCTCTTGTCTCTTTCAGTTCCCCCAAACGCCATTCCCCTATGTGTGCTGAGTTAAGGTATAGCCTAGCAGCATTCAGATTGCTGTCCAGGGCTGACCCTGACCTTCAATAGGTCCTAACTCTCTAATTTCTAAGGCTGATAGGTTGGTCAGGTTGTTCCAGCAACCTAAATTGCTTGGTATGACCACCAGCTTGCCGTTTCCCCTCTATTTCACTTACACCTACTCCTAGTCTATAAGTTCTGTCCCCTCATATGAGCCTTACCTTGGGAACCTTGAGTTTCCCTCTGAACTTGAACAATAGAGGGCTGGACCTTCCACATTGCACTATGATCTATTTTTTTACTGATATTTGGGGTATAAGCATTGCTTGGAATTCTTGAAGCTCCTTGGAACTTTGACACATCCCGAAACAAGAGAAAGTCTTTGAAAATATGATCTCTTGGGAGTTGGTTTACTTCATGCTTCAGACAAAAGCCGGAATCAAGCTCTTCTTGACAGGGACCGTTTTGCCTTCTGATGTATTTTACTTTTCTTTATTCATTCGGGTTTGTAATAATCTGTAATAACTATGGGGTTCTAGTAAAAAAGGGGAGGGTTACTCATGTATGCATATGGGTAGACATCCTGCTTTAGGTATTTACTTTTGCAATCACAGCCTGCTCCTTCTCTTATACATTACATGTATAAATTCTACCTATAATTTATGCATCACATGTAACAATTTGCCTATATGTTTTCTTGTAGAAAACCTGCCTATAAGTTGTTTCATTTTTGCATTAGAAACCATGTATTTAAGTTTCTGCATTTTATGTAGATACCAAGTTCATAGGGAATCTCTACTTCTGAAACACTACATTTCATATAGATACAATGTTCAAATGGAATTACTACTTCTGAAACACTGCATTTCATATAAATACCATGTTAATAGGGAATTACTACATCTGAAATATTGCATCGCATATAGATACCATGGCTATAGGTTTTTCGACATTTCATATAGATATCATGTCATAAGTCATCTCTAAAGTTTTGCATATAGATTATATGCCAATGGGACTTCCAAATTTTTGCATATGCATCTGTCACTAGGCAAACCTGTTATAGGATTTGAACAACCAGTTGCATATAGATGACCTGCCTATTGGATTCCTGCATGATAATAGCGCTTAAAATCCGTGATACCTAGAAAGCATGCATATAGGAGCAATCTACCAAACCAGTGTCGTCAGTAAAAAGAAAAAAAGAAAAAAAAATCAGTAGCAATAACATTTCTACAATCGAAAATTCTTTTCTGCAATCTATTTACTTCTTTCTAAATTGATAGACACCATGCCTATAGGTTCCGTTTAACACCTAGACAAGCCTTAGGGTAAAAAAACTATAACTCCATCAGTGTTCTAATTCCAGACAACAGGCAGGTCTGACTTCGGTTTCTTATTTGAAACATGTAATAAGCCAGTCTGCCGCCTTAATACATAAGTTTTATTTCATACCATAACCAGTATGTGTAAGACATGCTAGACTATATGCTTTCCTTTGATTCAATGAGGTTTATTTGAGCCGTATCTGCTTAATTTCTTTCCCAATACTTGCTATATATGTTTTGATTTTCGCTTTACCATTTTATCCATTGAAAACTCTCAAAAGCCTCCACTCCCTTCCTTTTAGGATTAGTAATCCCATATGCCTCCGAGATTGATTGGATTAGGATGGGTAATAGCATGCTATAGGTAACAATACCATTCTACACTTTAATACCTCAACAGGGTTGGAAGGGTAGATATGGATATGATAACCACGCGATAACACCTGTGCATAAATGGTTACCGGGTATTGTGTGGGGTGATCCATATTGTTCATAAACCTAGGACCCCCTTCTCTTTAACTTGTTTATATTTGTTCAAAATTAATTTTTTTCTTAAATTTCTGCTTTCTCTATTGTCTTCAAACTCTCTATCTACTTGCAACATTATGTGAAAAATCCCTTCTATTTGAGACCTTTATTTATTTACTTGTTGTTTAATGTCACAATTATAACATGGTCGGGAACTACACTAGTAGATTTTGAATGGTGTCTAACACCTTCCCCTCGAGATACTATCTATCCCTTACCCGAACTCTGATTTCTTCAACTCAAAAACCCTTTTTAGTGTCCTAATGCACTTTAATCATTAGGTGGCGACTCTTCAAAACTCCAAAACCCAAATTCCCAAAAGCAATAGAGTTGTCCTCCCAAATATCTTAAACTCGATTTCGCCTTAGAAAAAGGGGGCGTTGACAGTGTGGCAACTATGCTAGAGATATTTCTTTAGGATTTTACCATTACATATTATTTGTGACCTTATTGCTTCTTTGTTTCTTTACTTTACTGTCATTATCTCTCTTCTACTTCGAAACTGACTTGGCTTTTGTTTTCTTTTCTTGCTTTTACCGCTTTCTTTCAATACTATTGTAAATACGAGAATTTATTGTAACTACTGTTTTATGAACGTGAAAATATGTGGCAATTTATTTCATTCTTTTAATCGCATCTTCAACATCATATTCTACTCGTGCCAAACAAAATACCATAGCAACGCTTATAATGAGTGGTTGAGCTCTTCCGATATTATCACTCCCTAAATTTGGAAAAGGCATATTTACAGTAAAATCAGTCGATCAGCAGTGCAGTCGACGGTTCCGTACTTTCTCCTCTTGAGTTGTCCGCTCAAGGGTACCGATCTTATACCCCATAGAAACCTTATTCTATTTAATTATGCATGCATTACTATCAAACCTAGCTGAATCATTTATAATGTCCACATAATGACACTTTAAGATAGCCATGTCCAAAGTCCACCGGGTTTCCTTGGAACCCAAAACGGACATTAACACATTCTGTGCATTTATTTGGAGAACTAAATGTTGTTATGATAAATATTGGTTTAAATATTTGAGTCCGGAGGGGTGGGGGTCTAACACTTTATTTTGCAGAAAATGAGGCACAAATTCCCAGATTTGACATGGTAACAAACATTCACCCAAGGTTGCTAAGCTGGTGGGAAGACCTTCTCTACAGCGATTAGACTCTCGTCCACAAATTTTTGGGTAATTTACCTTCTCTTTTGGAAATCTAGCCCGACAATAAAATCAGAGGCTGCAACTTTATTTTGGGACAGTGATAGATCAGTGTTTCGCTTCAAAGACCTGGAAATGACCCATTTACTTGAAGAGATATGAGGGTTAGCTGCTATTCCTTAGGAAACTCCGGGTTTGCTTATGCTAGAAAATCACAAGGGTAGGGGTTTCCTCAAGATGATGGGGCTGAAGAAAAATCCAGGCTTGGCTTGTTTGAAGGACTCTTAGATCCCTTTCGATTATCTATACGAAAGGTACAGCCATAGCAAGTCCTACCGTACCTACCTAGATGAATTTGCCCTTACCTCATTGGGACATATTCACAGAAGAGTCTTTGTCTTTATATTCTACTTCTTGGGATGATAGTATTCCGCATAAAGAAGGAAAGGATCCATACCAGACTGGCCATGGTCACTAAGAATTTAATGGAAGGAGCTGGCAGGAAGCCTTTTAGCAGAGTACCTATGATCGTAGTAGAGATATACTGAGCCATGGAGAACTGTCAACAAGGGGCCAAACACTTCGAGGTTTGTAACTTATTACTCCAACTCTCGCTCATGGAGAACCTCCAAAAAGGTGAATATCGGCAAGAGATTCTCTGCAGAGACTGGGATGATCATATCACTTCCATCAGCCAAGACAAATGAATTATATGCCCAACATGTTTGCTCAACCAGAAGACGCTAGGGGGTGGGTAGAGCTTTTTGACAATCTAAAAGAGGACCAGGTACAGTGGATGTTTGAATGGTTCCCTACTGAATAGTTCATCGTCCGTTCTCGGGACACACCATTTCTTTTACTCATTTGTCTGAGAGGAACATATCCCTATGTCTCTCTCAGAGTCATGAGACAGGCAGGAAGAAAGAAGGTTATACCAAGGGTCAACAAAATGAGTCACTTTCGGGCCGACTTCCAAGACGATGATAGCCCATACAAGTGTCGAGCTCAACACATGTGGCACTGTAAAATCATCTTGGCAAAGTATTCCATAGAACCAGATAGGTACCATGTCGGCTATACTCCGTACTACCCAAGTTGGTTGGAAGACGACCATGGCAGGTTAGGATAACCCGCATTTGTTCGATGCCACAGGGTTATCAACGAAAGCGCTGAAATACAGATTAAGTACAATCAATTGTGTAAGAGGATTCGGGAATGCGAAAAGTGAAACCAGGGAATTCAAGAGGCCCATCAAAAGCTGATTGAAGAATGGAAGGATATGGCTGTTAGTGCCAAATAACTACTAGGGTATTTGGAGTGAGGTTTGGTAGAATTGGAAAGGAAGTTCATAAAAAGGATCGAAAACTTCCAGAATGCTGAGGGAAACAAAGGAGGACGCTTGGCAAGAACCTATGTGATGCTAGGACTGCGTGAGCTGGTGAAGCTGTTCGACGAAGCAATATGCCGAGTCTGGGGAAGGTCCTTCTTGAACCAAGTAGTTAGGAGTCTTTTCTTTCGCTTAAAATGTAATAGGGTCAATGGCCATTAGTGGCATTTTATTTTTGCAATTTTATTGTTATTTTGGGAATTATCTTAATTCTTATTAATAAAATGAGGCATTTAGCATTATAAGTTCCCCAAATAAACTTGTGGCTAGGCCTACCTCGGGCAAAACGAGGCACCCAAATTAGGACACGACTTATATTCTTATACTATGTATTTAAATACTGCAACATTTTTCTCCTCATAATCCTTACTAACTTGTTACCTTTTGTTTTTACTTTTTGTTTTTCTCCCCTTCCCCAAAGGTTAGTGTGTTGCACTCTGGCATCATCATACTCTACGAGATCCAAGGGCCCTCCTCCTCCAAGTCAAATCAGAAGCAGGAACAAAGGAAAAATGGAAGACTTGGGTAACATCACGAAAGAGAATTTAGTTGAAAGGGTAGAGACCTCCCAGGGTATGCAGGACTCCAAGGAAAGTGCCTCCCAGCTTGAACAAAAATTGTTTTAAATTTCAGGAATATAGACCAAGTCTGGAATTTGGCCAGCTTGTCATTTTCCGACACTACCCTAGATGTCAACTTCTCCAACCCTCAAAACCCTGTACTTCACAAAATACCCTAAAAACCACAAAATCAATCCGCTTTCTATCACCACTGCAACACATGAAACACTTCAAGTAACACCCCGTTACTTGTCCTTATACCACGCCACATCCCACTCAAACCATTTCAAGCATACCTCAGTCCGATGACAAAGACTCTCATAAAGAACCTGGTCGTAGAACTCAAGAAACTTACCAGCCGAGTCCAGGGTGTCGAAAGAAACAAATGAATCGAGGGGCTGAATTATGACGACCTTTGCATCCAACCAGATGTTGAACTCCCGGAGGAGTACAAACCTCCTAAGTTCGAAATGTTTGATGGCACAAGAGATCCTAGAGTCCATTTGAGGAAATACTGTGATAAGTTAGTCGGAGTTAGGAAAGATGAAAAAATCAACATGAAGCTATTTATGAGAAGCCTAAAAGGGGATGCTTTATCTTGGTACATTAGCCAAGACCCGAAGATGTGGACAAACTGGGTCAGTATGGCGTCCGATTTCATGGATGGGTTAAGATTTAATACCGAGAATGCACTAGATATATTCTACATCCAAAATTTGAAGAAGAAACATATAGAAACTTTCTGCGAGTGTGCTACTCGTTGGAGGTTAGAGGCTGCTAAGTTCAGGCTAGCCTTAGAAGAAGAACATATGAACAGGTTTTTTGTTCGGGCACAAGACCCCAAATATTATGAGAGGTTGATGCTGATTGAGGGCCGAAAATTTTCTGACAACATCAAGTTAGGGGAGAGAATCGAAAAAGGTATTAATAGTGGTATGGTCATTAACTTTGAAGCATTACAAGCCACCAACAAGGCTCTACAATCTGGTGGAACATCCAAGAAAAAGGATGTGAGTGTCGTAATGGTTGCACAGAGGACAAAATCTCTAGTCAGATACCAAACCTACCCATTACCTCCACTCACACATCAACCTATCCTAAGTACCAAGCACCATCACCTTCCTACCAAGCTCCACCGCCTACTTACAATTCATCTCCACCTCCCACATATCAGCCCATTTTCCCTAAACACTCCCAACCATCACACGTCTACCAAGCCTACGATACCCAACAAGCTCACTATCAATCACCTTGCCAAAATTTCCCTAGATCCCGACCAAACTTCGATCTCAGACCTCCCAAATATTACACCGCCATTGCCGAACCAATTGACCCAATGTATGAATGGCTTAAAGACCCTGGTTACGTCACCCATATCCTTGCCATAACCCCGAAAAATCCTTCCCAATGGGTCAACCCGAACAAAACCTGCGCATGCCATTCCAGAATGAAAGATCATAGCATTAAGGAGTGCCGCTCCCTGAAGGACAAGATTCAGGCGTTGATTGACAATAAGATCATCGTGGCAAAGGATCCTACTCCTAATGTTTGCAACAATCGTCATCCCGACCAAAAGGGCGAGAGCATTAACACGATATAGATAGAAGATGATTGGGACCCCGAAGGGTCGATCGGGTAGATTACTAAAGGTGAGAAACCAAAGAAACAAATAGTCACACATAACCCGATCGTCGTCCAAATTCACCCTTCTGAAGATTCTAAAGTAAACATGTCCATACCACTCGATATTGAGGCACCATCTCCCGCAAGGGCGCCAGGACCAATTGCAGTTGAGTTTGGGTTCCCAAATGCACCATTTGAAGTTGATGTGTTACCTCCACAAGCGACGGTAGCCATTTGTGTAGAAATGTCAGCCATAACATCGTTCCATATACAGGTTGTTCCCTGGAACTACATAGCCAAAGCAAGAAGGAAAGGGAAAACCAAATCTGGTGAAGCAATTGCAACACAAGGTATGACCCGAACTGGTAGGGTTTATGCTCCGGAGTATTTAGCTGAATCAAGCAAGCAGACCTCCGGACGGCCTGTTGAGACTGGACCTGATGATCTCTAGAGGAGGATACAAGCAAAAGAGTACTTAGTCATTGATCAACTGAATAAAACATCGGCACATATCTCCATCTTAGCTCTGCTGCAAAGCTCCGATGCGCAGAAAAATGCCTTGTTGAAGATACTAAGTGAGGAATATGTGCCCAGCAACATAACTGGAGGAGAAATGGCAAACATGGTAGGGCAAGTATTGGGGAGTCACAAAATCACTTTCCACAAAGATGAGCTACCACCTGAAGGGTTGAGCCACAATAAGGAGTTGCACAACACTGTGCAATGCGAAGATCATTTCATCACCTGGATCTTGATCGATGGAGGCTCCAGCCACAATATTTGTCCGTTGGTAGCTCTCATAATATTAGGCAAGAGCCTGCATGAGATCAAAGATAGGGCCATCAATGTCAAAGGTTTCGATGGATCCCAAAGGTCCAATATCGGGGAAATTAGTTCATGTCTGCAAATGGGACCAACTTGGTTCGACGTTAACTTTGAAGTGATAAAGCCATCCTATATACAGTCGCCAGGATATCCCAGCGACCGGATGAAGGAGAAGTATAGGTGGGGAAACCTACCATCATATTGAGTGGGTCAGTGCTATGGACAAGGATAAGTAGTGTGATGAAAAGATCGAAAGTATACTGAATTTGTGTGGATATGAACCTGGCAAGGGACTTAGTAAGAATCTCCAAGGGATCGTCAAGCCAGTCAAGCTGAAGAAGCACGGTACCACTTTTGGTTTGGGATACGAGTACATCTGGAAAGAATTCAAAGAATGGTCACCACCCTGGAACGGTCCTTACTATCCATTAGAGCATCAGATACCTTGACTAGAGCAGACTTTTCAGCTAGCCGAAGTCATTTATGGGTAAGAAGAAGAAGAAGCATTAGCAGTAATGAGAAAGTTGTTCCTGGAGGATGGTAATATGTACTGTTGTGTCGTTTTCTAGGAGGAAGGGGAGAAAGGTCCTTCCCTACAAGCGGTGAGCAGAGGAGCACGCCTCAATAATTGGTTTATCTAAATCACCAGGGCCTAAAAGGCTTTGGGGTAGCAAAGGTGAACAAAGCACCATGCATCACCTATTACTTTTTGCTACTTGATTTTCTTTCCGCATTTTAATTTCAAAATAAAAGCTCCAATGTTCAAAACACTTATGAAAGCTATCTAAGCATTTCATTTTCTTATAAATCTCACTCTCATTACCTTTTTGCCGTTTATTTTATTTACACGGCATTACTATTTTTATCTCGATGAACCGATGATTGTGACTTGCAACGAGGCAACGCGACAAACGGATATAGACTCGGAAGAGGATGATATACCATAAGAGGTTGTTTAAGAAGTTGAGAACTTTGAGAATAGACCTAAGTCTAAATTGGACGAAATTGAGGTTGTCAACTTGGGTGATACAGTGAATGTCAAGAAAATGCGCATCAGTGTTCATCTGTTGCCATCAGAAAAGGAAGAGTACATAGAGTTTCTAAGGGAATATGAGGACATATTCGCCTGGTCATATAATGACATGACTGGTCTCAGCACATCTATTGTAGCTCACAACCTGCCTACGGATCCAACATGTCTGCCGGTAAAACAGAAGCTCTGGAAGTTCAAACCTGATACGAGTTTAAAAATCAAGGAGGAGGTTACCAAGCAAGTCAAATCCAAGGTTCTCATGGTAGTAGAATATCCAACATGGTTAGCCAACATTGTGCCAGTGCCAAAAAAGGATGGGAAGGTTAGGTCTATGTCGGCTACCGAGATCTCAACCGGGCCAGTCCGAAAGACGACTTCACCCTACTGAACATACATATTCTGATTGATAATTGTGCCAAGCATGAATTGCAGTCATATGTCTATTGTATTGCTAGGTATCATCAGATATGGATGGATGAGGAAGACGCTGAGAAAACAGCTTTTATGATGCCATTGGTGTATTTTTACAAAATTATGTCGTTTAGGTTGAAGAATGCAGGGTCCACATACATGAGGGCCATGACTACTATTTTCCATGACATGATACAGAAAGAGATTGAGGTATACGTAGACGATGTCACCATCAAATCCAAGAAAGCCTCTAACCACATGGAGGATTTGAGGAAGTTTTTCAATAGACTAAGAAGGTACAATTTAAAGCTGAATCCCACCAAGTGTGCATTCGGGGTTCCTAGTGGAAAACTATTAGGGTTCATTGTGAGACTTCGCGGAATAGAGCTAGATCCATCAAAAGTTAAGGCCATTCAAGAATTGCCACCGCCAAAGAACAAGAAAGACGTAACGAGTTTCCTAGGAAGACTCAACTACATTGGCCCTATGATAGCTCAATCCACTATCATTTGTGAACCTATCTTTAATATATTGAAGAAGGATGTCGCTACCAAATGGACCAATGATTGTCAGATAGCTTTAGATAGAATCAAAGAATACCTAACGCCGCCAATTTTAGTTTCACCCGAACTAGGTAGACCCCTATCGGTCTACCTTACGCTATTGGATGGAGTATTCAGTTATGTTCTGGGACAACGTGATGAAACAGGGAGAAAGGAGCAAGTCATCTATTATCTCAGTAAGAAGTTCACTCCACACGAGGAGCAGTACTCTATATTAGAAAGCACCTGTTATGCTCTAACTTGGGGAGCTAAAAAGTTGAAGCATTATTTCTATGCCTATGCCACCTACCTCGTATAGAAAATGGATCCGCTAAAGAACATTTTTCAGAAGCCCATGCCCACCAGCAAGGTAACCAACTGGCAAATATTGCTAAGCGAGTTTGACATTGTTACGTATCTCAGAATTCAATCAAAGGACATGGCTTGGCAGATTACCTCGTCGAGAATCCCATAAATAGAGAATACGAGCCTTTGAAGACATATTTTCCTGATGAAGAGGTATCTTTCATAAGACAGGATATTGCAAAATCCTATGCTGGTTGGAGGATGTTCTTTAACGAAGCAGCAAACTTCGAAGGAGCTGGTATACGAGCACTCGTGGTGTCAGAAACTAGTCAACATTATCCTGTGTCTGTAAAGCCCAGATTCCCATGTAGCAACAATATGACCGAATATGAAGCCTGCATCTTAGGTCTCAAGTTAGCCCTTGACATAAATATTCAGGAGTTAGTAGCAATTAGGGATTCAGACTTGCTCATACGGCAGGTTCGAGAAGAATGGGCGACTAAGAACTCCAAGATACTCATATATCTGCATCATGTATAGGAGTTGAGGAAGTGGTTTAAAAAGAAAAAATTCCAGCATGTACCTAGAGTCTAGAATGAGTTTGCCGATGCGTTGGCTACCTATCATCTATGATTAAGCATCCAGATAAGAACTTCATTGATCCTATCCCAATGAAAATTCATGATCAGCCAGCTTACTTTGCTCATGTCGATGAAGAAGCAGACGGAAAACCTTAGTTCTATGATATCAAGGAGTATCAAACAACAGGAGGATATCTAGAACTTGCAAATGCTACTCAAAAACACACATTTCGGAGGTTGTCTGACAACTTCTTTGACAGTGGAGGAATCTTGTATAGGAGGACTCCCAATTTTGGATTACTCTGGTGTGTCGAAGCAAAGGAAACATCCAGGTTATTAGAAAAGGTTCATGCAGGGACCTGTGGTCCACATAGGAATGGTTTTGTCTTAGCCAAGAAAATACTCTAGGCAGGTTATTTTTGGATGATTGTGGAAACAGAATGTATCCAGTACATCCGAAAATGTCGTCGCTGTAAGATACATGCAGATATGATAAAGGTACCTCCAAATGAGCTTACTGCAACAAGCTTGCCGTGGTCGTTTGTTGCTTGGGGAACAGGTTCATTGTGGTTGCAATTGATTATTTCACTAAATGGGTGGAATCAGCATCATATAAGCCAGTGACTAAGAAAGTCGTGATAAACATTGTCCTCGACCGCATCGTTTCCCGGTCTGGTATCCCCGAATCAATCATTTAAGAGGGGATACGTAGGCAACCCTATGGGTTTGGTCACAAATCAATAAAAATTTTATTTCCCCGATATTGGAAACTAGGGCAAAATTTTGAGGACCCTCAAAATTTCGAAGTCAACTTTTAGCCATTCATCGCACGCAACCGTCAGAAGCACCAACCCAGTAAAATGGGGTAGAATTTTTAGAAGGACCCTCAAATTCCGGAGCAAAAAGGGTCTCAATGTCTTGAACCGCCTTGCGGTCGTCTGTTCATCTAAAAGAAAATCATTTTTATTATGTAATTACATCATTACAAAATCATGCATGACTCAAAACTGCTTTGTTTAGCAATGCTACCCCCAATGAAAGCTAGGGTCGAGCAGAACAAGCGAAGTCCACGGGAGGACGAACTAACCTTCCCCCCCCCCCCCCCCCCCCTTTTTTTCACAAAACTCATGATTTTTCTTTGGATGTAGGCACCCAAGGCATAAATCATTAGACAGGATTAATCACCCACACTTTTCAGGAATGCAACTCTTGGAATCATCACCTAATTGAAATTACTATCTGTACGTGACATCATCGGTGGCCAAAAGACACAATCAACTATCAGCTAAGAGATTTCCCTACTTTTCACCTTTATTTATTGCATGCATAAGGCTACCTTTCTGCCTTTTGAGGTCAAGCTCTACCTCAATTTGCATTTTCTCTGCATTTAATAAGGCACATTTCTGCCTTCCGAGACTAAACACTGCCTCCATTTGCATTTTTGTCGCATTGCATAAGGCTACCTTTCTGCCTTCCAAGGTTAAGTTGTACCTCCATCCTGCATTTTCCTTGCATTACATATGGTTACTTTACTGCCTTTCGGGACTAAGCTCTGTCCCCATAATTGCATAAGGCTACCTTTCTGCCTTTCAAGACAAAGAATTGTCTCTATCTTCATTTTTCTTGCATTGCATAAGACTACCTTTCTGCATTCTGGGGTTAAGCTCTACCTCTATTTGCGTTTTTCTTGCATTGCATATGGCTACCTTTCTAACTTCCGAGGTTAAGCTCTACCTCAATTTGCATTTTTTTATATTGAATAAGGCTACCTTTCTGCTTTCCAAGACTAAGCACTGTCTCCTTTTGTATTTTCGTCGCATTGCATAAGGCTACCTTTCGAGTCTAATCTCTACCTCCATCTGCATCTCTCTGCATTGCGTAAGGCTACTATTCTGCCTTCCGAGATTAAGCATTGTCTCCATCTGCATTTCTATGCATTGCATAAGGCTAATTTTCTGCCTTCTGGGACTAATCATTGTCTCCATCTGTATTTCTCTACATTACATAAGGCTACCTTTCTGCCTTCCGAGACTAAGCATTGTCTCCACCTGCATTTTTTAGCTTTGCATAAGGCTAGCTTTCTGCCTTCCGAGAAAAAAAACAGTCTCCATCTGTATATCTTTGCATTGCATAAAGCTACTTTTCTGCCTTCCGAGACTAAGCATTGTCTCCATCGACATTTCTATGAATTGTATAAGGCTACTTTTTTGCCTGCCGAGACTAAGCACTATCCCCATCTGCATTCCTCTACATTGCATAAGCCTACCTTCCTGCCTTCCGAGACTAAGCATTGTCTCCATCGGCATTTCTCTGCATTGCATAAGGCTACTTTTCTGCCTTCCGAGACTAAGCACTATCCCCATCTGCATTTCTCTATATTGCATAAGGCTACCTTTCTGCCTTCTGAGACTAAACATTGTCTCTCTCTGCATTTCTTTGCATTGCATAAGGCTATTTTTCTACCTTCCGAAACTAAGCATTGTCTCCTTCTATATTTCTATGCATTGTAGAAGGCTACCTTTCTATCTTCCGAGGTTAAGTTCTACTTCCATTTGCATTGTTCTTGCATTGCATAAGGCTACCTTTCTGCCTTCCGAGACTAAGCATTGTCTCTATCTGCATTTTTCTTGTATTGCATAAGGCTACCGTTCTTCCTTCCAAGGTTAGGCTCTACCTCCATTTGCAGTTTTCTTGCATTGCATACGGCTATCTTTCTGCCTTCCGAGACTAAACATTGTCTCCATCTGCATTTTCCTTGCATTGAATAAGGCTACATTTCTGACTTCCGAGGTTAAGCTCTACCTCCGTCCAGCATTTTCCTTGCATTGCATAAGGCTACTATTCTGCCTTTCGAGACTAAGCGTTGTCTCCATCTGAATTTTTGCATTGCATATGGCTACTTTTTTGCCTTTTGAGGCTAAGCATTGCCTCCATTTTCATTTTTCTTGCATTGTATAAGGCTACTATTCTTCCTTCTAGGACTAAACTTTTTCTCCACAATTGCATAATGCTACTCTTCTGCCTTCCTAGGTTAAGCTCTCTCTCCATAATTGCATCGGCTGAAATAACGCCGCTTCATTTAAATCTTTCATCGGCTGAATGATCGCTATTTATATTTACACTTTACCTCGGCTGAAATATCGCCATTTTATTTAAAGCCTGCATCGGCTGAAAGATCGCCACCTTTTACATCTCACGGGCTGAAAGATCACCAAATTTTCCAATGGCGTCATTGTTCGGAGGCACCCTTTTTATAGCCCGAGAACACCATTTCATATCCTTGGAATCCTTTATTATACGCTTCATGGCCTAGGACGTCGTATTCTGAGGATGTCATCCTAACCATCCAAAGAAAACATTCGTGATCCAACGGGAACTTGCATCACGTTTAAATTTGTGCACAATATATGCTCGTATTGCTTATATTCAGGTACAGCTTCTGGAAACAACCATCATAGCGGGAGCGATCTCGCTTCGATTCCTGCAGCACATCGATCCTTGACCGTCCTTCCCAACCCAAATATAGTGTCTGTCATTCGAAGGCTTGTATCGACATATTCCGCTGACAGGTTCCCTAAACTACATATGGCCTGATTCCTGTAAGACCAGGGATATGTAGGTTGCTCAAAAGCTATAGCTCAGTCAAAACCTTTTAAAATCTTTTCTTTTGGTCAAAATTGGCCATCATATCTTTACCCCACAACTCTTTCATCCTCCCCGGGTAAAGAGGGGTAGCTCTTGATACCTATTTTTTTTCTTACATATTTTTATACTCAAAATATCCTAAAAATAGCATGTACATGAATATATAAGCATGCCCAAGAGCTTTGGTATTTTTTTCTCATTTTTAAGATTTTAAAAGCAATTTATTGTCTATTTTAACAGCAGAAAATTCAATAATTATTCCCAAACTAGCATATTTGGTGAATAGTTTGTTTTCATTCTCATATTTACACCGGAATATAATCAAGGTGATATATGCATATTTTATAAATTTATTTAGTATTTTTAAAATTAAATTGCATATAATTGCAATTATAGCCAATTTTACAATTAATAGCATTTTATAGTTATCAAATCATTTCCAGTATTTTTTTGATTAATATATTTATATTATAAATTAGTTCAGTTCTTTTAATTTGTTTTAAAAATCATTTTAACTATTTTTATAAAATTAAAAGGGAAAAATTGGCTATTTAAAATTTAGCCTACTTCTATTGCAATTGCAGCCCATTTAGTATTTCAATTATAGCCTAAATACCAAATTTTGAACCCAATTTTGGACCAGCCCAATACCTAATCCAATCCGACCCAGCTCAGAGCTGATGTGAGCCGTTGATCAAATAAGATTAATGGCCCAGATTTGTTTTCCTTAATTAAATCCCTAACTACCCCCCTCCCTCGACCCCTTATTTTAGCGAGACTGTCCCTCTCTCTATCTCGTCTCTTCCGCTCACTTCTCTCTAGAACCTTCTGGTTCTCTCATCTTTGATGATCTCTACCGCCTCTCCGACCACCTCTAACCTCACCTCTTTCAACCACCAGCCGCCACGAAAAATCTGTATTCACCTCCTACTGCTTCTACATGGTTGTTATTCGACGGTTCGAGGCCAGACTTCAAAGTTTTTCACTCAAACCTTCACCAATTCTAGGTCTCCGACCATCTCCAGCCTCTGGAGCCTGATTACGACCTTATCCCATTTGTGTCAGACCTTTTTCAAAGCCTTTCTCACTCTAGAGGTTCCTCTGAAACTCTAGCTATTCGAGGTTTTTATTTGATTCATTTTAGATCCGTTGTGTATCTATGCTATGCGTGAGTTTTCAAACGATTTCCCTAAATTTTTCTTTGAAAATTATTTTCAAAACCCTTCTTTGCCGATTTAGGGTTTTGTGGAAAATGTTCAGGAGTTTTATGATTTTTCTTCTTTGTGTTGTCCTCTAATATGTTCTCGTATCATCTTTTTGTATGATTTCCTTACTGTGATTTCTATAATATGGTCTTGTAGATATTTCTACTATATTTTATCATGTTCTTATATGTTTATCGTACTATGTTTTCCTATATGCATTCCTGATATACCTTTCCTTGCGATTCTTGTGTTTTCTACTATACTTTTCTTGCTAAGTTCTTGTGGTTATTTGTATACCTTCTCTTGAGCCTTGTTTAGGGTTCTGCTAAGCATGTTTCTCCTGTTGTTCTTATTAGTATTTTCCAATGTGAACTTTGAATCTTTCTATTGTTATTGCATGTTACTCATGTTAATCTTTGCTATGTTCTCTCTACTCTTTTACTATGTGTGTTTACCGTTAAGTTATTTTATTTTTATTTACTAGAGTATATTCATGTTCTTACATGTTTCATCTACTTGTGTTCATGTTTGTATTATCTCCTTCTTCTGAACTTGTTTAGGTTCCGAGTTTTCACAAAATATGTTCTTCATGATTCTTCTTCCTTTGTCATTCAACATGCTATCATATTTGTTTTGTTGAGACTCTGCAGCAAATGGCTTACTTTCTCACTTCCATGTCTCATTCAATTTTGGGACCCTAGGATTTGGGGGTTTCTTATGATGATTTTGATTCTTTTTGTTCGAGTTAAGGCTCAGTTTTGGGACCCTGGACTCTCATACTCACTACGAGTCTGCAAATTGAACTTGTATCTCTTTTCTTATGATTTTTGAGTTTTTATGATTCTGAACTCCTCTCTCTTACATAACTCGATAGTCTCTTCTTGATTCACATGTTTGTGTACTTTATATATGAGAACTCTTCTTTCAAGAGGTTTTGCCAACTACTAATTGATTCTGAATCCATTTGATGGTGTTTACTTGATTGTTCCTAATTTTCCCTACGTGAACCTTTCTTTACCCTTTTTTCTCGACCAAGTTCATTCGAGTAAGCATATAATTTTGGTTTCGTTGATTGATTCACAATACTTTTTTACAAACCATGGTTGTTTGCTTCCCTAAATAGCTTCTATGCATTTACCCTTTATTATACTGCTAGGAAAATATTCTTTCAAAATCTCTTCCCTTAATTGTTTTACTCATTTGAATTTGAATCCCTTAATTTAGGGGGGTCTTATGTAATTGATTGACAATTAGGTTTCTATTATTTTCTTACCTTATATTATCATGGCTTTCACACTATAAATACACAGCCCTTTTTTAGAAGACACAAACTTCGAATTGCATATTCTTACACATACACTATCGATTACAATACTCTTCTCTACTCTTTTCTGAGATCTTTTATATTGCTTGCTCGCAAATTTGGCTTACATGACTCCTGCTTTCATTTATTTATCTCCTTGAAACTGGTATGTCCTAATTTTGATTCCAGCATCACCAACGTGTTTCTTTACAAGCTTTTACATCCATGTCTACTTTACTATTTGGTAGAGTTCAACATTTTGAGTAGTATGCTTATGTCTTGCTATCTGTTTCTGCAATGAATCCCTACTCCCTACCCCCTTTATGTGTTTGAGCTATGGTTTAAGACATGGTGATGCACAAGTTATTGTCCATGGATTAAAATCGGATCTTCTGGATCCTAGCCTCAAAATAGTGTAACAGGCATGTGGGCATGTTAGCATTCCCTATTGCTTGGCATGCCCAAAACTTGCTCTTGTCTCTTTCAGTTCCCTCATGCCATATTCTCCTAAGAGTGATGTGTTAAGGTATAACCTAGAAGAATCGAGATTGCTATCCAGCGCTGAACGTGACCTTCAATAGGTCCTAACTCTCTAATTTCTAAGGCTGATAGGTTGGTCAGGGGTGTGCCACCAATCAAAATTGCTTGGTATGACCACCGGATTGCCATTTCCCCTCTATTGCACTTACACCTACTCCTATCCTCTAACTCCTGCCCCCCTTTTATGAGCCTTGCCTTGGGAACCTTGAGTTTTCCTCTGAAATTGGTCTTTTGAGGGCTGACCCTTCCACTTTGCACTATAATCCAATTCTGCACTGATATTTAGGGTGTAAGCATTGCCTAGAGTTCTTGAAGCTTCTTGGAACTTTTAAACATCCCCAAATAAGAGAAAGGCTTTAGAAATCTGATCTATTGGGAGTTGGTTTACCTCATGCTTCATACAAAAGCCTGAATCAAGCTCTCCTTAGTTGGGACCGTTTAACTTTCTGATGTATTTTACTTTTCTTTATTCTTTCGAGCCTGTAATAATCTGTATAACTATGGGGTTCTAGTAAAAAAGGGGACGGTTACTTATGTATGCATATGGTAGACATCTTGCTTTAGATATTTACTTTTGCAATCACAGCCTGCTCCTTCGCTTATGCATTACATGCAGAAACTCTCCCTATAAGTTATGCATCGCATGTACCAATTCTGCCTATAAGTTTGCGTGTAGAAATCCTGCTTATAAGTTGTTTCATTTCTGAATTAGAAACCATGTCTTTAAGTTTCTGCATTTCATATAGATACCATGTTCATAGGGAATTACTACTTCTAAAACACTGCATTTCATATAAATACCATGTTCACAGGGAATTACTACATTTGAAATACCGCATCTCTTATAGATACAATGGCTATAGGTTTTTTGGAACTTCATAAAGATATCATGTCTATTAGTAATCTCTGAAATTCAGCATATAGATGATATGCCTATAGGACTTCTGTATTTTTCCATATGCATCTGTCACTAGGCAAACCTGTTATAGCATTTTAATAGCTAGTTGCATATAGATGAGCTGCATATAGGATTCCTACATGATAATAGCGCTTAAAATCAGTGACGCCTAGAAAGCATGCCTATTGGAGATATCTACCAAACTCGAGTTATCAAGTAAAAAAAGAGAAAAAAATCAGTGGCAATAACGTTTCTACAATCGACAATTCTTTTCTGCAATCATTTTACTTCTTTTTGAATTGATAGACATCATGCCTATAGGTTCCGTTTAACACTTAGGCATGCTTTAGGGTAAAAAACTATAACTACATCAGTTTACAAATAGTTTCAGAATTATTAACAATTCAAGAGTTGTTTCTTGCCTAAAGCATGCTGAGCACACAAGGATTGTTACCAGTTTTATTTGAAACAAGACGATCATACGTGAGACTGTTTCTACATCCTTTCATAATCAGTAGTTTAACTAGGCGTGGCTAAGCAAATGCAAATAGAGTACCTAATACATGATTTATAAAAGCATAGAAACGATAGTTTTTATGACAACGATTTTCAAATTAACATAATTGCTAAAACAGGATATCTAAATGCACAAAAAGAGTTACAAAATTGTTAAGACATGATTTAAGGATCTGCAGGAGTAACAACTTTTATGTTAATGTTATTTATTAACCTAGGAGCAGGAATTCTAAGTAATAAACATGTCTTAGTGTCATGTAAGATGCTGAAGCAATATACGTCAAACCTACAACATGCTTTCTAACTCAATGATGTTGATAGAAATATATAAATACCGTAACTATTTCACTAGTCATCCCTAATACTTATTTACAAATAATGATTATACACCAGCTAAATAAATTACATAAATAGATAAAGGAGAAGAAGAAGTTACACTATAGGGAGCCTGAAGCAGACCCAAATGTACAAAATTTTCCATAGCCTCATATGCCAAAGTTTCATAGCCTTTCATATGTCCGGATGTATTAGAATTCACTAAGGACCTCAAGGATCCCGGGTAGTGCTCACACACAAACATCGTAACCAAAATTGAGTAAGTGCAGTATGGAAAAGCCAACTCTAGTACATCAGAGTTGAGAGAGATCTCACAGAGATCCCAAGGCAGTCACACACCGGAAGAGAGGAACTTAAGGGCCTAAGAGTAGAGTGAGAGTGCTTGACATAGTTTTGAAAAGGTTTTAATATAAAAGCAACATTTGAAAAAGACTCAGTTGAAGTTGTTTTATATAATAGGAGAATTGTTTAGCAAAATAGTTTTTGACAAGAGTTGTGTAATTACACAAACAGCAGACCAAACATAGAGCCAAAACACGTTCAACAACACTCAAATAACAACCCTTCACATAGGGGTTATTGGGGCTGGGAACACATAATACACGTAAACAGAAGTCTTTGTAACTAACAGGGTAGCTAATAGTGCAAGTGGTAAGACATGGATTCAGGGGTGCTAATTAGAACATAGTTATAGAATCAGAGAGGATTTAGGGGGTTAAGGGGATTGGGGATAACTAATGACACAACACAGTAAGAATTTTAGAACCAACATAGAATCAAACAACTTAGGGTAACAAGAATTACTTTACAAAGAAAGGTTCATACTAGAGAATAAATAGCAAGCAAACAAACCTTTAAAAATACGATAAAGTCAGATTTAGACAGACTACAAGTTCATAAGACATGCTGGCCGTAGAAGGGGTAGGACATAATTAGCAAGCTAGATGAAGCAATAGGTTAATTACATATTTAAAAACAAAATAATAGATAGAAACAGATTAGGAATATGATAAACTGAAGCAGTAGGAAACACATTAATTTAAAATCAGAACACACCAATAAAGAGAGTAAACACAAAATGAAGAACAGAAGAGTGTAATAATTAGTCTAGTCTTGCAGTCGGCTAATTTAGTAATAATAGTAAGCAACAAAAGAAAGCAGCATAGCTTTTTAGTGTATGAGAGATGTGAACTAATGTGATTTCATGTCTCTATAAGATTGTACAAGAGAGCAATATATATAGTAGTTTGAAAGCTAGGTAAATAAGCTAAGAATCAAAATTATTCAGTAATTACAGAACTCCAACCTCTATCCAAGCCTTCCTTTAATTAAGAGAATTAGTTCAAACGTTAAAGAGCAGATGACTAGTAAGGAAAGAAATCAGACATAGCTACAGTATAACAAATAAGGAAATACTTAAAGTAGTGCAAGTACAGAACATGTAATAAGGGCTAGGTTCAGAAGTCCTATTTAAGGAAATAATATTAAGAATCAGTAAATAATGTGGTCAACCACATAATAACGCAAGAAGAGCTAGATGTTAGAAATCAACACAGAATATCATCACATGTAATCAATAAAGGGTATCAATCACAGGATATCAGGGATTCAAATAGAAGTAGTACTGATTAAGGAAAATTAATATAAATTTCTGTGAATAAACAAAAACAGACATAATATAAGAGATAAGAATTAAGTCAGAAACCAAATAAGCACGATAGGATAAAATTACGGAGACTCGAAACATATTCATGAGAAACAGATACAGACTCAGGATTACAACGTAGTGTTAAAACTAGGGTTTTAACATAACAAAATATGATTAAAAAGCAATTTTAATAGAAAGTCGTTTAAACATACGAGAATTAGATAACAACATTAAAATACCAGATATATGTTTTGAAGAAAGTTCCAGAAATCTTAAGAGGAAAATAAATCAACGCTTTAAGAAATCGAAAGGTTAATAAAAGCAAACCAAAATAGTTAGAAAAACCTCATATATGTTACAGATCTAAGAGGTACAGGATAAGAGATTGGGATTTTCTTCAAAATAACCCCAAAATAGAGAGACCGACATAGAAACCCATAGGTTTAGCCAGAAAACAAAGAGATATTACTCAATCGGGCCATGGTGACCTGAGAATAGTGAGGACAAGACCAGAGGTGAGTGAATGGCTACTGGTCCCTTGAGGACCTCAGGATAGCAAGAGATACGGTCATGGGGATAGAGCCATTAGGGCTAGGAGTGGTGGTGAACCACCATAATAAACGGCGAGCAAACAACGGTGGGTGGAAGCCATGGTTGTGGCAGAGGGATCTTGAGAGAGAACGAGAGAAGTGACGGCGGGTGAGGATGAGAGAATGAGGGTTTAGGGGGGTAGGTCATTTAGGTTAAATTAGGTAGGAATGGATCTGGGCCGTTGATAAAAATTTATCAACGGCCAAGATTTAATCAGATTGGGTCAGGTAGATTGAGAAATTGGGCTTGGGTTATTGGGCTGAGTATGATTAGGTGATTGGGTTGGTCTAATAAGGCTAAAATTGAAATAAAAAAAGACTATTTGTTAAATGCCCAATTCAAATTAGTTAATGTAGTTTATAAAATAGCTAATAATTATAAAACTAAATTTCATGCATAGAAATTAGTTTAAAATGATTATTTAGTATTCAAAAATAGAGCATAAAATTATATGCCTTGGCTATAATGGCAAAGTTATTGCAATTATAACCACAAGGTGCCAAATTGGCTATATATAGAATAGTTTGGCCTTAGTAAGACTATAAACAACAAATTAAATCAAGAAATATTTTTTAAATCATTTGTGTTGTAATTTTATTATTATTTATTGGAAATAAAATACTGGATAAACTAATAAAAGTGTAGGAAAATTATGGAAAAATACTAATTGCTATTAATGCATGATTTTGAAGGTATATATGCAATTTCAAAATATTTTTTGATAAAAATTGGGTATCAACAGTTTTTGTAAGTCATAGAAAGCTCATTATAGCCTAAATAAACTCGGATGAGTCTAAGACTAGGAGCATTTAGAAAAGATGAAATGTTTTCCGGGTAGTAGAATAAATGTGTTATTATGATAGATAAGAGAATGACGTTTAGGCCTTTTATTGAGTAATAATTCAAAGAAAATAGATTTTATGAAATGCACAGGAAATACTCCCATAAGATGAATTTCATTGGGTTTCTATGAAATACGGTTATTAAAGCATTGTATCGTCCGAAGATGGATCAGGAAAATCACTTCAAACATTCTTCGTGTGATCCCTAGTGATAATGTATTACGTAAATGGTTTCAAGTTTTCAATGAATAGATTTGTACGCGGTAAAATCGAAGGGCCCAATTTTTAGCTATTACGATGCTTCGTAAGCAAGTTTTCCAAAGGCTTAGACTACGGTCGAGATTTACACCTAAAGGGTCATCGATGTACGACCTCAAGACAGTGCAGTCGACAGTTTTGATAGAAAAGTGGGAAGTTTCCTAGGCACACAACTAAGAGCTGAGAAAGTCTAATAGGCTAGCTCTGACCCGTATCATGGAATTAAAAGGCAGTGAGCCCCATATCTTTGTAACTAATGCATTTTTACTACGTTAGAAGTCCCCCTCATATATAACAGGAAACCTTGTCATTTTGTAAAGGGATCGGATATTGAATACAAAATACACTAGAACATTCTTTCTCCTCTCTAACATATTCACTTGATCTTATTACTTCCATTTATAGCTTATATTCATCGTATTCTATTTATTGTTCTTCATTTATTGCTTATCACTGGCCATAAAGAGACTTTATTATTTTTATTAAAATTGTTAGTCTTCCACTGACTACCCTCGGTGAGACATCAAACTCAACACCGAGGCCTCGAACAAGCCGTCTTGAGGACCCAATTATCAAGCTGTAGGTTTGGTTATCACCTTGTTCTCTAGCTTGTATATTGTTTCCAAATCTTTCACTTAGCATCTATTGCTTAAAAAACTAGCATAAAATAGATAATGTTTTTTTAGAACCATATACTCAAATTTAATTGTTATTACCATTTTTAAGATAAATAGTTTGGCACCCACCGTGGGGCTAAAAATAATATTGAGTATTTTCTGGCTGATTCACTCCATAATGCAAGTTATCTTTCATACTTTTTCTTGTCCAAGATATTCGATAAACAACAACCTTGAGGACTATGGAAAGAACAGTGGGGATGTTTTAGGTGTTGATGTACCACCACGAAACCCTGAGTATGCACCAGAACCAATTCATGTGGATTCAATCTCACGTGATGCCCAACACATCAATATAAGCTCCTACACTAATAGGAGCGTACATCAAGGATATCAACAAGAAGTCCAAAAAACCCCAGGTAGGTATGAACAGGAGGTTAGACTTCACGTTATTTTTGAAATGTTATAGGGACAACAGTTGGCCATTGCTCAGCTACAAAGTCACTTGAAAACCCCAAGAACGCTAGCACTCGAAACGGTTCCCCGAGCCGAGCAGGTACCAGAAAGATCAAGCAACAATGGGGAAGTTGCTGACCCGGCCATTGTATATACTCGAGGACCTCACAAGGAGGATCGAGTTTGGAAAAAAGAAGATAGAGGCCAACGACAACAAGGTAGAGGCATACAACTCTAGGGTCGACCAAATTTTGGGTGCACCCCCGGTCTTGAAGGGTTTATATTCGAAGAAGTTTGCACAAAATCCATTGCCGCAGGAAGCTTCTCCAAAACCCATTCCAAAGAAGTTTAGAATGCTCGAACTTCCAAATAACAATGGAACCTCACACCCTAACGAGCACGTCACTTCTTACACTTGTGCGATGAAGGGCAACGACTTGTGGGATGACGAGATCAATTTTGTCCTACTAAAAAAGTTCGGAGAGACACTCTCGAAAGGGTCCATGATGTGGTATCACAACCTAGCTCCTAACTCCATAGACTGATTTACCATGTTGGTAGATTTTTTCATAAAAGCAGATGTCCGTGCCATCAAGGTAGCTACAAGGAAATCTGACGACTTAAAAATCAAGCAAAGGGAGAATGAGATGCTGGGAGAGTTTGTATCTCGCTTTCAAATGGAAAAGTGGAACTACCACTGATCTCCAAAAACTTGGTTGTACAGGCCTACACCCAAGGTTTGAACGAGCAAAACTCGATAGCTTTAAAGCAACTGAAGCATAACCTAGTAGAGTATCCCGCTATGAATTGGTCGGACGTCTACAACCGATACAAATCGAAGATTAGGGTCAAAGACAACAAACTAGGAGCCCCTCAAGCTTGGTATATCATAACAGAGTTCTGAAAATAGAGTCAAAGCTGAATAAAGAGAGATACTAACCATACACCGAAGATAGAATAAATGTCGTGAGGTGAAACATACCACGTAATGAATGAAAAATTGATCACAACTAGAACCCTCGGGTACTTGTCAGCAGAGCTAGATTCGATAGGCATACAGGGACGATGGAGGCACCTCGCTTGTCAGAATACAACTTCAATGTCAATGTTTCAGACATTGTTTTCGCCACCAGTAAAATCAAAGGAACCAAGTGGCCAAGGCCCTTCACAAAGGAACCATAACTTAGTGTGCGAACTACACAACATCACAGTCATAGGATCAATGGTTGTCATAAACTCTGCAAAGAAGTCTCCCGACTTCTCAGCAAGGGTCACCTCTAAGAATTCCTTAGTGACCGGGCCAAAATTCAGTTTCGGGAAAAAGGGAGGATGCCAAGAAGAAATATACAAATAATCCGCAACATGTCATCCATATGATCTTGGGAGGCATCGATGCAATAGAAGAACTCATGATCAGAAGAATAAAAATATCCATCACCAGAAAAAAGTGAACTCGAGGTTACATTCTCAAGGACACTCACATTCAACAACTATGATGACCCAAAAGGTCATCACCTATTTTTGAACTAAATTCTATGTTTCGAGGCCTTAAAACTTCTTTGTCTTACATCGATTTTCATGCATGGTCCAGGCATGTATTGAAAACGCCATTATGTGCAAAATCTGTGAAAATTGATAAATTTTTCTTTTTAAATGTACTTAGAATGAATTCGGTCAACATTTCGAGTTAACAGACCCAGATTCATGATTTTTTGGGCTCAGAGGGTCCGTAGGAAATTATGGGACTTGGGCGTATGTCCAAAATCGAATTCTAAGATCTCAAACCCGAGAAATGAATTTTTGAAAAATATCTTGTAATTGAAAATTCTAGAGTTTTTGGAAATTTGAATATAATTGAATTTGATGGTACAAGCCTGTATTTTGGTTTCGGAGCCCGGTACAGGTCCTATATGGTGTTTAAGTTGCAGGATTTAGGAATTGCTTGTATGTTGCGAAAATCGATATGGGTACCTTGGTCTCAAATGCGACATTTATGTCACGAATACGATGTCGCATTTGCGAAGGGTCCCTCGAAAATGCAAAGGTGACCGGAATTGTGCTTGGTCGCAAATGCGATAAAATCTTAGCATTTTTGAAGTGAGCATAATTCTGAGGGGTTCGCAATGGCGAACCCTAGTCGCAATTGCGACATCTGAGACCTGCTAAAATGAATTTTAAACGGGATTTCAACCATTTTATCAATCTTTTCAAAACCTTAACTACTTTGGGTGATTTTTGAAAGATAACTACTATTCCAAATTGATCGTAAGTCATTTCTAACTCATTTTATTTAATCTTTAGCATCATTTCACATGAGTTCAACTCAAAATCAAGGATTTTCATAGGGAAAATTTGGTGTTTTGGGTAGAACTAAGGTTTTAAAAATCTTGGGAATTTGGACCTTGATTTGAGGTTCAATTTCAAAACAAATTATATATTTGAGTTTGTTGATGAATGGGTAACCGAGTTTTGGTTCAAACCTCGAGTTTTGACCATGTGGGCTTGGGGTCGATTTTTGACTTTTTGGGAAAAATTTTAAAGAATCTATTTTCATGCATTGGAATTTATTCATTGAGCATTTATTGATATGGTTATGTAACTTGTGACTAGATTCAAGTGAACTGGTGTCAAGAAGTAAAGCGGTAGTTGAGGCTTGAACTGTATTCGTGGCATCGAGGTAAGTATTTGATCTAACCTTAGCTTGAGGGATTAGGAGTTGTGTCCTATGTACTGTGTGTTAATTGTTGAGTACAACATATAGGCATGGTGACGAGTATTTATAAGTTGGTGTCAAACATGCCCGTGAGTCTTATACTATGATTAATGTGACTCTGTTTTGTATTATTCATACCTTATGTGATTATTTCTATTGTTGAACAAGGCATGTGGAAGTAATATTGGTAAATGAACATTGAAGAATGTTGGCTAAAGAGGTAAAATGAATTGTGGAAGTGTTATTGACAATTGAATATCATAGATCATTGGCTCAAGTTGTGAAGCAAATGTGAAAAAGAGGAGGATTATGATATTGTCTCCCTTGCCGGGACGTTATTGTTTTTAGTGTTATCTCTCTTGCCGAGATGTTATTGCATTTAATATTGTTTTCCTTCCTGTGATATGATTGTTGTTCTATTGTTCCCTTGCCGGGATTTTTATTGTGATTTTATTGATTCCCTTGCCATCATTGCTTGTGATTGTTGTTTGGGTAAGGAAGAGTGTTAAACAGGCGACCCGAGATATGGAATCATACATTGTGCGGCACGGCATCACGAGTGATAATGCACGAATGATCATTTCGTGCCATGATTATGTGAGGTAAAAGCACTAAGAGTGATGCCGTGTCAATTATATTGATTTTTATGGTAAGAACGAGAGTAAAAGCACGAAGGGTGATGCCGTGCACTTGTCTGATTTTCTTAATTCTTGTTGATAATTGAGTAATGGTGTTCTGTACGTTTATTTACTGATTTTCTATTGTTACTTGATTTTATTGTAATGTTATCGATTCCCTTTCCCAGAATTGCTTATGATTGTTACTTGGGTTAGGAAGAGTATATAGCACGAAGGGTGATGTCGTGCATGATATTTGTGAAAGAGTGTTAAAGCACAAAAGGTGATGCCGTGCATTTTTTTGTGAGAGAGTGTTAGAGCACGAGGGGTGATGTCGTGCACTTGTCTTTGATTTCCTGATTTTTATATATAATTGAGTTAGGGTTTTTCTACACTCAACTATTGGTTTTTTGGTGATATTTGTTGTTCCCCGTAGCATGATTCCCCCTTCCTATCTTTAGTTGTGAAGTTCTATCTTTATTCTCTGTTGTATATGATTTAACTGCACATTTTTATTTGGTAGGCTAGTCCTACCCTCGTTACTACTTTGCCGAGGTTAGCCTCGCACTTACTAGCATATGAGGTCATTTGTGTTGATACTACACTTTGAACTATGTGCAGATCCAATGGTACAACTTTTGGGACCGCTGTGAGGTTGCTGCCTTCAGTCCAACAGGCGACCCGAGGTAGTCCTGCAGGCCTGGGCGTCTCCTTCTATCTTTTCATTCTGTTTCCTTCATGCATTCCAGAGATAGTGTTGTATGAATCTTTCGGTTCTTTCTTTGTAGTATTCTTAGAGAGTATGTTATATTGTGACACCAGTTCCGCATAGTTTATGTCGTGGATTGGCATTTGTATCACCGCTTATTTAATTCTGCTATTTATATTATGTAGTTTCTTATTGTTAAAGGGTTAAAAAATGAAAAAGGTTAAGTAAATAGAATAACTGGCTTGACTAGCTTTCAATTGTAGGCGCCATCACGATTCCCGAGGGTGGGGAATTCGGGTCGTGACAGTGACGAGGATATCGAGACCTTGTCTCAGTCTCACAACAACACACTGGTAATTTCTTTCCTTGTAAATACATTTCAAATTAAATGTGTACTTGTGGATCCATATAGCTCGACCAATATTATTAGGTCGAGG
Organism: Nicotiana benthamiana; assembly: GCA_034376525.1. Taxonomy (NCBI): domain Eukaryota; kingdom Viridiplantae; phylum Streptophyta; class Magnoliopsida; order Solanales; family Solanaceae; genus Nicotiana; species Nicotiana benthamiana. The sequence continues at coordinate 21,531,887 of CM067324.1, read as the reverse complement.
ATGGTAGAGCAGCTTGGACGGCTCGACCAAATTGTACCTGCCTCTCGAGTCCTCAACGAGTTCAACATGGCGAGCAAAACAACAAAAGGAGAAATCATCCTCCCGATGAACGTATCAGGCACAACCCGAAATGCCAAATTCTATGTCCTCTAAAGAGACATGAGATACAACACCTTATTCGGGAGGCCATGGATACACTGCATGAGAGTAGTACCATCCACTCTCCAACAAATAATGAAATTTCCTAGAAAGGATGTGATAAAAACCGTCTACAGGAAGCAGCATGCAGGAAATGAGATCTTTGTGGTGCATAATATTATGCTGACACCAATAACTCCGCCACCGATGGAGCTAAAGGATAAACAAATGATGAAGTAGCGATATCAAGATACACTTTCAGTTATGCCCGACTAAACAAAATGAAGGATTGTACCGAGTCCTCATAACAAGCAATTAAATCACATCGAGGCCCAAAGCGCCGCCGACACTAAGGTATGATCATCTCCCTTCGATCGGGTTTTTATCCCAAAAAAGGTTTTACCGGCAAGGTTTTTAACGAGGCAACATCTATATGCTACCTAAGGAACACTCAACAGGTATTCAAGGTTTCTCATCAAACAACCTCAAACACTGGGGAGCATCCTTCCAGAAGATCACTTCCTCAGAGAAGCCAAGATGTGCTGAACAGGGTCTCGATAGGAAAGCAGTGTACCAGGCCAAATGGTCAAATGAACCGTGCATTTATAGAATTACTAAGCCCTTAACAGCAAAGACATGTATAAAGTAATCAAAGAAAACTTTGCAAAATCATTTCGTGTTTCAAAGACGCTCGATATTTTTGCCAAATGGCTCCTCTATCAAAAACGTCGCGACCACTTGGGGACTGGCATAAAAAACTAGAAACAATGTGGCCCCGGTGTCGGAGCTTGAAACTCATAAGCGCTTAATGAGGCAACAATATGGTCACAAAACAGCTCCAGAGACAAAAACGAACAAAATACTCAGGGATTGGCATCAAAGACTCAAGGCCACAAGACCTTCGGGCCACACGACCCTCGGTTCGGAAACCAGGAAATCGAAAGCTCTCAATAAGGCAATATCAAGTTTACAAGTAATGTCCCTCGAGCCAAGAAACCCTCAATGACTCTAGGATGGCCACTAATTGCCACCCCCATCGACTTATCAAACCCAAGGACATAAGACCACATATGGCCAGCCTCAGTCTCGTATGACCTATATAAGGCAATGACAATATTTGTAAGACCTTGAGCAAGGAATGAGCCACAATTTTACCAAGTGACAATATCTATAACACCTCAAGCAAGGCATGAACCATACTTGTACCAAGTAGCCAAAATGGTAAGCCCTCAAAGGCATGTAAAACTTTTAAGGCCCTACTAAAGGAATAAACCCGATCTTAAAGTTAAGGCTATATATCAAACTTGTATGACGCCTAAAAAGGCATACCCTCAATATAGATGCTGAAACTACTTCACTCAAGAACTGAAAAGCTCCTGACAAACCCAAATGACTAAGGTCATATGGTTGTATTATCCAAACTAACATGACTCGAGGATGCCTGATCCTCGCTATAAAATCACATGCCTTCAATTACTTCCAAAATACTACAAAAGAAACCGGTTAAATAGGCTACCCTTGACAAAAGTAAAAGAGCTTTGACCTTGTCAGCTCCTAACTACAAGCTTCGCGATACTCATCCACCAATCCAGACCTCCCGAGGTACTTAATCATCGCCATATAATGGCTTACAATCGAGGTTTTATCAAACCATCGAAGAGTGGGGCAAACTCAACTTTAAAAGTCCTTAACAAGGGAAAAATAAAGCCTATAATAGAGGTCACATCGGCCCAATGCGTAAGAGCCCCTGTTGCCAGACCATATGAGGGATCGTACCAACCCAATGCGTAAGAGCCACTATCGCCAGCTGATATAAAAGGTCGTACCGACCTAAAGCATAAGAGCCACTGTCGCCAGCCCATACTAGAGGTCGTATCGACCCAACGCATAAGATCCTAAGGTCCCACCTTAAATTCAAAAGCTTGAGAGACGAATGAGCTCGAATTGAAACCCAACTTAGAGACTGAACCCAAAAAAAATTAAATATGCCTAAGAGCAAAAGCATAAGAACTTAAACGCCGGGTTTTACTAAAAGGTCGTATCAACCAAAGTGCGTAACAGCCTACGGGCAGGCCTATTGAGCCCCAAGGCCATACGCTGGATCAAAGTATTCCCTTTTAACTCGAAGACTAATTCATCGGGCTAACGACTAACAAATATCAAGGTAAAAGAAAGTACATGAAAAACGAAGTAGCAAGATTTCTTTTTGTACACATATGTGAAAGAGTACAAGCTACATTTATAATGTACTTTGAAAGTACTATATACAAAACTAGAAGTGGGAATCTACATCCCCCTTAGGGACTATGCCTATCGGCCCTATCCTCGCTATCCTCGGCATCAAACAAATGTGATTTAGCACCATGTTCGCGCGCCTTCGCCTGCTTCACCTCTTCCGAAAGGTAAGAACCTATAGCGTGGATCTCTTCGAGGGTTTCCCTTCGAGATTTACATCGAGCATATTCCTTGCTCCTGCTCTCGGAATCAAGAGCCCTTGTCAGCTTAGCTCGAGTATCAGCGGCGTCCTTCAAATAGACAGCCACTTTTTTGTCAGCCTTGGTTCGCCTCATTATAGCTTCGGCCCGAGAATCCACAACCTCTTACTTTATCTTTAAAAGCTCAGAATCGAGCTTTGCAGTATTATCCATTCGAACCAAGCTATTATCAAGAGCTAAGCGATGTTGAACTTTAAAAGCAGAAGCTTTAGATAGAGCACCCTTCTCTGTTGAAGCCTTAACTTTTGCCCGAGCCTTCAAATCATCATACCCACGCTTGGCTTGGCCAACTTCGCTTTAAAGGCGTTCTAACTCCTCCGTCTTTTTTTTGCAACTAAGATAAACAAAACATTAGACTCAGAAGCTAGAAGAAAGAACATGCACTCCCTTGGAACAAAACTACCTGCTCTTTCAGGTAGCTCTCATAATTCAAGCTCTGACTCGCCTCATACCATATGCATGGCAACTCGACTTCCCTTTTGTCGTAAAGAAGCCAAAGGGCTTTCTCGTCGTCAAAAGATTTCCACAAACCGGCTTCACGACAAAGTAGCTCGGGTTTGAGCTTGTCAAAAGCCTGGGAAAAGGGAGCTCAATAAGAAAGGGAAGGCATGAAACTCAAAAGGCCTGTGCCAAAATTCACCGTAGAGTAGAGTTGATGAGCTTCCTCGATTGTCAAGGGCACATCCACTAGTCTGGCTCCCTCAGCCCTAGAAGAGTCGATCGTAGTTGGGACACGGTCGCTCGGTGTATACAACCCCGAGCTTCAAACATCCATTGAAGTAACTTCAATGGGAAAAAGAATCAGTGTCACAGAACCCTCATTCCTCGAAGTATCTTCGATACGAAAAAAAGATGGTAACATAAGGGAAACCATTTTTCCAAAGCCAGAGGTCGCATACACAGTAGGCTCAGGCGATACATCATCTCTAAGCCCACAGTCTAGGCTCGTCTTGCTTAAGCACCATTGCTCTGCAAAGGCTTTCTTGCTTATTATTATCATTCTTTAGCCCAAAAGCTGCTGATCCTTCTCCCCTTTCGATAGGGTACAGTCTCGCTTCAGAAAACTCCACAATGCCTATAATGATGGAGTTAGTACGCGGAAAGAGAAAGTGTCCTTCTAGTTAAAGGAAAGGGGGGGTGAGGAAATCACATAGAACGTACCGTGGTATTTTGCCTCCCATCTACCCCTAGAAAAGGCTCTTCATTTATGCTCAGTATAAGTTATGTGGGTTGCCAACTTCTGAGCCCAATCCGGCAGGTAGGGAACATCGCACGTCACCCATGAAATTGCTAAAAAAATGAAGGCACATTTATAAAGCCCACCTTTACCATAATTAAAAAACTATAGAGGCACAAGTATACCACTTAGGTGTAAAATTCCATTCCTTGGGAAACAACAGAAACTCCACAGGGATAATATCGCCAGTCCGTACTTGGACGAATCAGCTCATCCACTCCCGATCTCCGTCTTCCTCATCATCAACAATGAAAGGTGTGGTGGAGAGGCACGTAGGGTTATCAATCCTCGTGTGTGAAAAGGCCATTACAGCCTGATGAGATGGCTAAGAGTGAATTCAATCCCTACTTTCTCTGCAAAGAACCTCATCAATACTATCCGCCAAAATGACGGATGAATCTACGCCAAGGTAACTTGGTAGTTTTGACAAAATTCAAGCACAACCCTATCGAGAGGGCCAAACCTAAAAGGATATGTATACACGTTCAAAAACCCCTCGACATGGGTGATAATGCTCTCACCCAGGGAAGGTACCTGCAATACTACCTTTTCTCCCCATCCACAATCCTTCCTAGCTGACTCAAGGTGCTCCTTTCCTATTAAAGAAGTGAACATCAATGTATTCTCTTAATGACCTCGAACGTTGGGAGGCTTTTCAGACAGGAGATCCCCCCCCTCCGGAACAAAATGCAGAGAGGATGACCCATATGGCACTGATGACATACTGCCAACCAGGTGGGAACAAGCGCAGAACTTTTTTCTCCTTGCTGAGCGGACCATAAAGTAGTAGTCATGATTATGGTAAAACTAGAGAATTGGAGCGGGAATTTGAGCAAAAGCGTCAAACTGAAATGATGGAGGACCTAACACAGCAAAGAAGAACTCTACAACATAGGATAACTACTTGAAATAGCAGAATCTTCAAATAGGCGAAGACAACCTGATATATGGAAAAAGCGGAACCTACCCACCTGTCTCAAACGATAATTAAAAATATTGGTTAAAACTCTTATTGATTTGAGAAGATTTGTTGGCAGGATCGCCTAGGTTATTTCATGACCATGTCATACAATTGACGCTGCTATACAATGTTTTGGCAGTAGAGACACCCGCATAGACCAAGCCTTGAGATGGTACTTGATCTCGAAGGCCTCCGCCAAAATAAGAGAGGCCCTAAGGAGCCATCAATATCATTACAAATCCTGAGATGGTACCCGATCTCGAGGACCTCCACTAAGAAAAAGATAGGCTCCTAGAAGCCAATGACATCATCACAATTCCTAATATTATGCCGATCTTGAGAACCTCTACCATGAAAAAGATAGGCTCCCGGAAGCCAATGACATCATTACAACTCCCGATATGGTACCCGATCTCAAGGACTTCCACTAAGAAGAAGATAGGATTCAGGAAGCAAATGACATCACTACAAGTCCTGAGATGGTACCTAATCTCAAGGACCTCTCTCAAGAAGAAGATAAGCTCTAAAAACCTACTTATATGGGCTTGGCCTTGAGGCATCAAAGAAACTTCCCCTCCCTCATTGAGGACTATCACGGGGTCTAAAAGCCTAAGTCTCATTCTGAAAGTTTTAAGCCTTACACTCATTCAACTCAAAGTCGAGGGTCCCGACGACTCGAGTTTGCCAATCCTATCCGAGCTCGGTCCAAGGAATGCCAAAGGCTTCTACATGGAATAATTTTAATCAATCATGAGCCAGAAGAGATACTTGCACCCAGTCTCAATATTCACACAAATTGGTGGATTCATGCATTCAGCTTCTTCACAAATGCAGATAAAGGGAAATAAAACATAAATCAGACAGAAATCGAAGAAACACATATTTATTAATTAACGATGATTACAAAAGCCCATGACGGGTCCTTCCATATGATTACAAAATCCTACAAAGTATCCTAACACAGAACAAAGAAGCAAAAAAGATTATATATATAGAAGCAAAGAGTCTAATATATTCTTGAGGGTGCATCCACAGCAACAGCATCTTCAACTACCATCTCCTCAATGGCCCCGTCTCAATCTTCCGAAAAATAATCTTCAAGGGAGAAGAGGACGAAGAGGAAACTGATATGGAAGAAGCAAAAAAAGATGAAGTTGTAGCCCGCCAAAGAGCAAAAGTTTTTACCAGGCTAAGGAAATCACGGCCCGGTAGAAGACTTGGCGAGCGCCAACCTTACATGCACGGCTACTTTGATTCCACTCTTGGGACAATGTGTCGTGCACGTTAGCGGATGGTAGTGCCACTTCACCCAAAGAAATCAAAAGGGATGAAGTGCCACACTGGGACGAAGTAAGAAGGTGAGCAGCAGTGTATATTCCGAACACCTTCCAAAAATGCAGTTGAGTCCAAACATCTTCTTATGTAAGAAAAATGGGCGCCCTATCTCATTGTCTTGAGCCAATGACGCCAGCAGTAACACCAACAACAACAACCAAAAGTCATTTAAACCTCGTTGGTAAGGGAAATCCCTAGAAAAAGGCCATGGCGTGACTGATGAGAACACCACCATGTAACATTAAGGCCGAGAGTCTCAAACATAGGAAATAACAAGAGATGAGGATGAAGAGAAGAAAGGGATTAAAGGCTATTAGAAAATACTTGAATGAAGAAATTGTTAGGGGGGTCTCAAATTTATAGAAATGGTGGCAGTGTAACCGATGAATCCATCAATGTCTTTGAAAGATGTATCGTTAGACACAATCAATATGTATTTTAGAATAGGATCGGAAATGATATTAGCGCTTTGGAGAATAAGATTCGGCAGTGCATTAAACGGGACGACTTAGTTATCACAAAGGCCTCCGTCATAAGTATGACATCATCAGTATGACATCATTGGGGGTGGTTCAAAGAGACAAATATCAAAGTTGTTTCTTATTGTTCCACTCTAAAAAATGCGGGGACTATCTGTATGCGGTAAAATCGGGGTGCCCAATTTTCGGCCATTGCGACACTTCGTAAGCAACCAACGGCTCGAGACTACAGTCGAGATTTAAACTTGAGGGTTCATCAACACCCCACCTCGAGACAGTGCAAGTCAACAGTTATGATAGAAAAGTGGGAAGTTCCCTAGGTGCACGACTAAGAGTTGTCAAAGTCTAAAAGGCTAGCTCTGACCCATATCATGGCATTAAAAGGTTTTACCAACCCTATATCTTTGTAATTAATTTATTTGTATTATGTTGGGATTCCCCCTCATATATAGAGATTATCACATATCATTTGGTAAAGAGATGGGATATTCAATAGAAAATACACTAGAACATTTTCTCTACCCTCTAACGTATTATCTAGATCTCATTACTTCCATTTATTGCATAAAGTCATTGTGTTCTATTTATTGTTCTTTATTTATTGCTCATCATCGGTCATAAAGAGATGTTCTTGATTTTATTAAAATTTTTAGTCTTCCACTGACTACCCTCGGCGAGATATCAAACTCGCCCCGAACAGGCAGGCTCGAGGCCCTGATTATCAAACAGTTGGTTTGGTTGTCACCATGTTCTCTAGCTCTTATCTTGTTTCAAAATATTTCACTTAGCAACTATTTCTTAATAACTAGGATAAAAATATATCATGTATTTTTAGAACCATATAATTAAATTTAATTGTTATTACTATTTTCAGGGTAAACAAGATTATATATCAACATTAAGGTGAATTAACTATACATGGATAAAAGTTCCAAAGAATAAGAGGATATTAGGATGTCATTCTTCAGATGAATAGTAATAAGGAAGCATTAAAGGACTTATATTTATACATAAAGGATAATCGGTGAGTAACCTATTGTTAGGTAACAAACCTCGATAATAACAAACTAGAGTAAGTGTTATGGTATAGTATGACCAACCTAGATGTAGTAAAGAAATAAGGATCGATAATCAAGGCTATAGTATGTTGTAAGTCAATTGATCTAAGCTCGTAATACTCGTAATTTGACAAAGTACTGAGCGAACAACTTTAGTACACCTATAGATGCCTAGAGAAAAATCTTGTCATAGTTTAGTATATGTTCACAAAGTGATGTCTAGATATTGGTTAAAGTTGGAGGAAAAAGGAGGGAAGTGTCACATGGTGTGCTTACAAGGACAGAGTTGTACATACTACATGATAGAAGGTAGCAACATTTACAAGATTTGAAGAATTCCAACCATAGGTCATGGTTTGAGAAAGAGGCCTAAAAGGGGAATGCCCTCCCCTTTGCATTTATTTACAGAACAGTTGCCTAGATGGCGAGGATGGTATTAAAGTATCTATAAGAGCCATAAGTTATGAGACTCATAAGTTAATTAGTCAGCTTTCAAGGACAAACGTTCCAAAGGGGGGAATAATGTTACACCTCATATTTTCGTACGTGAGAATATGTTGTAAGTCAATTGATCTAAGCTCAGAAATGAGATAATATTTGAGGTTATATAAATTAAGTTAATCATGTTACCTTGCAGGTAAAAAATATTTAAGATCATGAATAACAAGTACCAAGAGGGTTTGAAGGCTTAGAAGCTAAATGAATTGAAGAAAATAGGTTTCATAAAAAATTGACAAGTTGGGAATGTTATAACATGTACATTTGGCTTGAGACTTGGGTGCTTAACATGATAAAGAGGTTATGTTATTAGTTATTTTAATCATATAATTGTCATTTGTTACTTTTTGAATTCAAGGAGTTGTGGAACAAATGTTGGTAAAGGTCATCACAAGTTACATGGATAAATGTATAAAAATTAGGTCAAAAGCAATAGATCTTTTCTCCCGATATACCAGGAAGTACGGGATGATCCACATACCAAATTGAAGATCCATGAGTCTAATTTCCAATGCATTAAACCGTTTGTCAATATGAAAATGGAAGAGAGAGATATTTTTATTTTTGTGAGACTGCACAGACTGCATAAGCGACAAGTAGGTGTGTCACCTACTTGCATAAGTGAAAGGACAAAATCTGTCCAAAAAGACGATAGTTGGATTTGGACAAATATCCCTTTTAAGGCTAATTTTATTCATATATTCCACTCATAATTGAGAAAAAATTCAGAGATAATCCTCAGTAAATTCTCCTAAAAATTCAACACAAAACCCTAAATGGTTATCTCTTCTTTTCAACATCTTGTTGGAGGAATACCTAAGAGTTGAAATACCAAGTTAGGAATTGAGATATTCACCAAATAAGGCAAGTGTATTGTCTTCTATCCTCCCTTTTTGCTTTTGGAAAGATATATCAATTTGTTCTATAATTGTAAGAACTCACGTTGGAAGTCGTGAGTTCAAGTTATTCAACCTGTAGAGGGCTATTTTATGGGCTAGCGGTTGGTTGTCTATTTTGCTATTGTCTTATGGAGTTTGAGGGTGTTGGGCTAGTCGTTCTTCGTTATATTTTTAGGTTGTTTGACACTACTAAGATTTTCATTTTATGTATGAAGTGAATGGGGGTGTGTGCTAAAAATATGACGGTGTATAGGGCTGTTTTGGGGTATTTTGTGATGGATATAAGGTTGAAAAATAATGTATGTATGGTGTTAGTGTTGTTTTATTTTTTTGTTTGTCTTATCTCGAATTGGGAGGAAGTAAATATTACGAGGGAGATGATTCGAGCTTATCGTTCGTTGTGCGATAGTTGTACCTTTCATAGCTTAATGATAGAATTTTTATCATTGTTTTAGATTATGATATGAATATACGAGTTCAACAAGGTTATTGGAAAGATTGTGTTAAAGAATTTTATGGCCAAACCTTTCCTTCATTTTGGCATGATCATGTAACTACATGCATTTGATAACGAGACACAAAGAGAAGTTTGTATTCCTGAATTTGTGTATATTATCCTAGTCTCATAAGTTACAACATTTTCCTTTATCAGGGCTTTATATTCAATCAAGTATTATCTTCTTTCAGTCAAAAGATTAGAGGGTCTATATATATACAGTACTACTGTATTTTCACCACCACCGAGCTATAATTTGTGGCAGGCTCCTATTGGCCAACCTCTGATCAGATAGTAAGCTATATATCGAGCCTACTATGGCTGGGCAACTATTTTACTTACTATACTAAGATAGTTGAGTCAGTATCAGTAGGTAAGCATATCTTTAAATCATCTTTGACTCCCAATTACTTTCAAATATTATATTTTTAGTTTAATCTCAACTTCAAATTATTTTGTTGCCTTATATTCTCGATACATTATTTTGTACTGACATTAATTTTGTCGGGAATATTGCAGTTTATGCCTACAGGCCCTGGTAGACAGCTGGATAGACCTTCCTAGTACATAGAGTCAAACATCAGCCCGGTTGGTAACTTTAACTTTCTCGGAGTTACAAGGTCTAAAGTTTTGAGTCCAATTTATATATACATATTTGATTGGTAGGTCGAGGCCTATCCCGACAATGATATAGTTAAGTTATCTCTAGAGGCTTGTACAAACATTTTGTATATTTGTATATCAATATTGTGGACTTGCCAGCCCTATGTATATGTTTAGTTTTTTATGACTAATTATAGATGTTCATGGCAGCCTCATCGTTATGCACAATTATGTATATGTGCTTTTGGGTATATTTACCCCTCTAATGAGAGACGTTATTTTCAGATGATTCAGCATATGGCCTTGTCAGTCTTGATTGGTATTGTAAGCTTGTAGGTAGGTCTCATCAGCTTAAGATGAGGGCTACCTCTTCCGAGTTCACAATTATAAAGTAATATGCTCGAATCGAGTACGGCATCGGTTGCCAGACATGCCGCCCGAGTTAGCGGTGTGACACTATAGTTTAAGTCATTCACATATTACACATTTTCAATTTATTGAATGAGTATTTTTCCTATATTTTCAACACCCAGAATGTATCTCTTTTTGACATTTTCAAAAGACACACTCCTATTTTGTAGGGCCTTAAGTGAGAGGAAATCATATATTCTTCCAGTCATGTGTTTAGAGCAGCCACTATCTATACACCATCTTTGACTGCTTCCCATCACTACTGCATGCACAAGAAAATTAGATATTAGACTTAGGAACCCAAACAAGTTTGGCTCCCTTGTAATGATGGAATGGGTGACTTTGACTTCTTTTTATCCACGCACACATCACATACTTCTTTTTTAGCGAACCAGGTTCCTTGGCAGTAGGTACTTTTTAGCAAAAACTTTATTTTTCTGCTAGCACTGAAGTCTGGCTTTAATAGATTCCTTATAATGACGAGTTTGGCCACAGTGAGTACAAAGCTAGATATCAGTCATTGTAACATATTTTCAATGTGGATTATAAGGAACATTAGCCTTATGGTACCCGATTATTTGCATGTTCCCGTCATTACTTTTATACGTAGAGAGTGATTCTATCAGAAGACCGTGTCCAGTTAAGTGACTTTTCTTTATTTTTAACCCTGCTTAAGTCCTCCTGAAGTTGTCTATTCCTTCAAAGTTCAGAAACAAAACTTTATTTGAGATTTTTGAGATTATTTTTAAGCTTAAGTTGTACCTCACATGCCACTTCCTTCCCTTAGGATTGTTCATGCGATTTCCCATTTGATTTTTAACATGCTATTCTCCCGCATTATTTTTTGCATTGTTTCCTTCAAATGTACAACTACAACCACCAAATTATTTTGAAGTGATTAACAGATTTAAAGAAGATCATGTGAGCAAGGGATAATGAGATAAATAACATCATTTGAACATGATATATGTGTATCGGGTATATTAGAATGGGATAATATGATAATTAACATCATTTGAACATGATATATGTGTATCAAGTATACTAGAAATGATTTATCGTCAAAGAAGAGCACTAATCAAGACGAAAATCATATGACTGACTAACATTTCAAGTGAGTTCATACAAGAAATAACTTCAAACGAGCATAAATCTCAAGATTTGAAGTTTTATATGGTGTATGAACTATCAAATGAAAAGTCTAGGTGTCTAGTTTCTAATGTTTCAAACCGTTTGTTATTTGGATATTTTTATACTGAGTTATGAGTGTTTTAAGAGAGGGTGATAGTGCAGCTATGCAATAGGATAATTTATATTTTGCCCAACGGAAAGGCCTCCCCCGTAGTTTCTATGCGTAGACTAAGCAATGAGGCTATGCAGCTTTAGCGGTCATTTTAAAGGGTCTGAAACAAGGGGTTTAGAGAGAGAAAAAGTTAGTTCTTCAACTTGGAATTAATTTCTAGAGAGAAGGAGGAGCTCTCCCCCCATGGATACACTTCAAGATAAGTTATTTTGGTACAAGGATAATTATATTACGTCATTTAGTGATAACATTAACACTAATATGGATCAAATACATAGGAAATGGGTTGAATCTTCAAGGGCATCCAAAAGAAGAAAAGTGAGATTCTTCCACCAAAGGTAATCTCTTCAATTGAGCTTTATATATATATATATATATATATATATATATATATATATATATATATATATATATATATATATATATATATATATGTATACCGGAGCATGGGTAGCATGTTTGTGATTTTTATTTGAAGTTGGGATGGCATATTATATGAACATTAAGGGTGGGTCTTGAAAATGATATTTTGGATAAAGAAGAATATGAATAGTGATAAATTGGTATGAATAGAATTGTTTTGTGTTTCTAATGATTCCAATAGGCTTAATAACTAATTGATTAATAAATTGAATAGGGAATCACCATTTGGACAAGACGAAATAGTACTTCTTGAAATGGGTGCTCTTGAACCTAGGGTTTTGTTGGAGAAGACAATCAATAATTACTTGATGATGTTAGAGAATTAACATAGTGTTATTAATAGCTCCAAATGACCCAGACCCCACTAAATAAAATTTTACTAGGTAGTTGTTATTTTTATTAATAACTCCAAATGAGTATTAAATGACAAGAATATAATTGAATAGGCTAATGAGTAAGCTTATTGGATAATGTGGGATGGTTGAAGGCTTGTCGCTGGATTGTGAAGCCTAAATGTATATTAATGAATCTTTTCATATTTATTTTGATGTATTTGGGATATCTAGCAACAGATACTTAATTATGGGAAAATTTTGGGTATTTTAACCAATTGGAGCATTGTAGTATTTTTGGAGCTTGAAGGTTGAGATAAGTTGATTAAGACTTACTCTTCTTTAGGGATTCTCTTTAAAAGCATGACTTAAGTTGATACATAATATTATTTGTAAATGTGCATTTGTACTTGTGGGGACAAGAGAGAAAGATGTCACCTTGTGTTTCTAAACTGTTCCTTATGAAGTGTCATGTAAATTTATAGATCTTGTTTTCAAAACTTGTTGGAAAAATGACACTTAAGAAAATTCTTATAAGTTTTATGAAAACTTATTTCTTGATAAAATTATAAAATGCTCGAGTTCTAAAGATATATTTTCACGAAAAGGTTTGTCTTTTAAAATTTCTTCAAAGGAATCACTCGTTGTATCTTTAGATTGATGTTGATTGCTAAAGTCTTTAAGATGAAAAGGGTTATTCATTTAATTCTTTTCCATTGATTTGGATTGGCTATGAAAATAATGATTTGATAAAAATGGATCCTTTATGGCAATTATACTATGAATCCATTTTTGATATGTCAATTATTTCGGGAGTTAGTAGTGGAGACCACTAAGATCGGTTCAGATGTTGAATTTGTTACCATGAAACTACACGTGTCAGTGTAGGAATACATTCCAATGCTAAGATGAGGTTTGCGGGATAAAGTCCCCCATTCAGAGAGAAAATGATCATTACTTAAAGTGATGAGACGTATGGAACTACAGGAAGCCGCCCAGACAAGTAGAGTCAAATATATGTTTTTAGGATGATCACCTAGTAGTTTTTCAATTTGTCGGTATCCATATAGTACTCCTGGTGAAAGGTAAAAGAAAACTTTCTTATATTTATAACTAAGTAACCGAAAATGATTTCAATGAATTTATGAGATTGAAATGGTTTTGTCACACCCCAAATATCGAGAAGCGCGATCGGCGCTCAACCGAGTGAATCCGATTGAGCAAGCCTGTTTGATTTCATTCTACCCATACTAATTCATGAAGAAAGAGGAGGTCAACTCCATTACTCATACCTTGTAAATATATCATTAAGGACTTCCATTTCATTTTCATTAGTAACATCATTCATAATCTTAAAAATATTACAAGTTATACACATCTCGCCAAATATCTATGTTTCTAATGCAGTTCCTGTTTATGAAACTCCACACTCAGCCTGTCTACAAAGCCTCTAAATACAACTGAAGAATAATATGGAAATGCTGTCAACAAGGCTCCAAATGTAACTCATACAAAAGTACATGACAAACAGATAAAACGAGACCCTGAAATGAAGTGGAGTTCACCAATTCAGCTAAATGAAGATGTGTCACTAGCTGTTACCAACACTGCCTGCTATAAAACCACTTATATCCATTTAAAGGTGTAACGCCCTTGCAAAAGGGACGTTAGTACCATCAAATAGCACTAGTATGTACAAATAAACACTATCTCATTAGAAAGAACTATCATACAAGGTCAAAGAAATCATAAATACCATCTTAATAGAAAGAACTATCATACAAGAACAAATAAATCATAAACACCATCTCAATAGAAGGAACAATCATACAAGAATAGTGAAATCATAAATATTATCTCAATAGAAGGAACTATCATATGAGAACAAAGAAATCACAAAGGTTCAACAAAAGCTTTAAACAATCACCACATCATCAAATAACAGGAATGACATAGCTTTCACAAAATTTCCATAGCTTTAGGTTGAGACATTTCATACTGTTGCACCATCATTCACAATACTACCACCTTTTTGCGTGGAGTCCGACTCGGCCCGATCATCTAAGCTGTCTCATTTGAGATTTATACCTCAATCAAAATTTCATTCTCACTTTCTAGTTTCAATATTAGCACAATTCCACCACGTGTGTAGCATGGCATCTGATCATGGCCCAATCGGCTAAGCCATCTTACCAAGACGTTACCCTTTTCCATTTATCATCTCACTTCAATTAATGTTACACATATACTAGTTGATCGGCACTTGAGGCAACAATACTTCACATCATACTTGGCACTACGCCATATTTCTAATTCGAGCTCTTTTCCCCAAATTTCATATCAATAACAATTTTAACAACAAGCCATACAATCCAAGATCTCAAGTACACATGAGAGGAATCATGAATCATGGGCATATACAATATTTCAGAAAGCATATACCTAAAGTCTATTAGCAATGGAACTTTAAACACAAAGGATTCTTCCCAAAGGAGGGGACACACCAAATCATAACATGTTTTCTCCAACAATTTGGCATAACAATCTCATTTTAACCTTGACTTGAAGTCTAGGTATTTCAACACAATGTTGACATTCTTCTCACATACGTAAATTGCCAAAGATAGCATACTGAACACATTGAGCCATACCTTTCACGTATATTTTTTGCAACACCGATTCATATGAATAATAATTAATACATCAATAAAATTTCTGTCTTAACAGCATTTGCATGGACACCGAAAGAGCTCTATATCTAAGAAGAGGAGATTTTAGCCATACATACCTCAAAAAGCTTTTCCTGAAGTTTCTACAATCCACCAACACCTCTAGCAATAATATCTATAAGGAGATAGCGGGAATCGATTAATAATTAGGAAGATTACTCATGGTATAACTCTCTTAGGAATTTCATCAAACACCTAATCATGTGAAATAGACTACAAGGTTCTACAATGGAAATTCCTTCTTTCCTCATCCAATTTCATTGAGAACTACCCAAAATAGTTTATTTATCCCACATACTATAACTTAGTGTCGCATGCATGGGATATTTCTAACCCCATAATATATTTTTGAACTTATATCCTCATATATGAAATATTAGAAGTAGGACTTACCCAGAAGACAGAGAGCGAGAGATTAGCATGCTTGATTGTTGAGGGTTTGTGCAAGATTGATGATTAGGAGGCTAGGTTCCCTCTTTCTCTCTCTAATAGGGTCTCACCACTCTATAGATTTAGTGTAAAATGATCCCAAATGAAGCCCCAAAGCTTATTTATAAAGTGGGTTCAGATATAAAATTTTCAAAAATAACCTCCGAAGTCAAATATGTGGTGCAATTATGCGATAGCATAATCAAAATGTAGGCAGCATTCTTGTAACATAATCATTATGCTTTAGCATAATCGATTATTCTATGGCATAATCAACATGTGACTGCATAACATTTTGTGCGACAATACTTCATTATGCAACGCATATACGGTCCGCATAGTCATTTTGTGATCGCAAAATTGGTAAATCCATCCTTTGGTAATATAATATAATATAATATATATATATATATATATATATATATATAAATTTTAGCATATTATGAAATTTTCCTATTTGACTTAGACTTAGGTCCTTCCTTGGACCCCAAATTACTTACCAAAAGACTTATACCCTTATATACCAACTCCAATTGATATCCATCATGTTAGTAGCACAAAAATATATTATAAGTAGCTTATCTAGCACAACCAAATCCTAAATTACTTAGCGAAATTTCTGGGACCTTACACCCCCCCCCCCCAGAATCATTCGTCCTTGAATGAGGAATAGAGTCTGCCCTAAATATTTAACATAATATACCTCTTTTCTTCTCACCTACCTCAAGTCCCTAAATATTTTGAGTCACTCCTAATTTTTTAGAAATTTCGGCAGAGTCTCCTTTGTAACTAGCCCTATCCACCTGCTAGAGAATCACCAAAACCATCCTAACAACACATCAACTATGAGACAAAGCACCAGAATGTATATATCAACAATACTAATCTCACCATTACAAGAACTACATTATCATAAGGGTACCTAAACTTGAACTCGACATTTCTAAATCATAATACCTAGAAGGTACCTTTCAAGTCAAAACCAATCGCTATATAATCAATAGAAAATACCTTATATCCACAACACTGTCGGTCTTCAATGTGGCCTCTTATACTTACAAGATTTTCCATAACACATTTACAGAAACTACCCCAACCTCCAAACTTATGTAACAAGGATGAAAGCTAGATACCATATAGCTATGACATCTTCATATTGGGACAAAACCATGTATTGGTTAAAGGGGTTCTAATGGTTAACGTGATGCTCCGGGGAGAAAGACAAATAACACTCCTATCCACCCAAGGAGGTGGAATACCAAGGGTAGAAGAACTCCCCGCACATAACAATGACATAGTCAATGATTCTAGAAGTCGAGGGTGTAAAGACAACCAAAATCAATGAGACAATGCAAAATAAAAATGCAAGATTTTCAAATGTTCATGATGAATTCTCTATTGATTTTCACTTGAGAAATACCCAGAAGCTATTGAAAGTCAAAAAAATATGAGAAATAGGCGTTGTGCTGTGATAACCCCCAAAGGTGTATTTGTTCTTGACGGAGAACCTATTGAGGGTCCTTATGAGAAAGGAAGTGACATAGTGACACATAGAAGGGCATGTTCTCGTATGGTTATTGACTATGTGTTGGAAATTGGCACAATGAATTCACTAATTACGGAACACAATTAACACGTTTTGGAGGTATAAAGAGAAAATAATCATTTGTTATGAGCTGGATATGCTTCTGCTATACTAACTTCAAAGCTGCAATACAGGAGCACATCATACGTGAACACAATACTAGGAACAAAGTGAGCTACTTGCTACGGGATGTCCGAAGTGAATAGAAAATTTATACCACGATGGACACACATGATCTTCCTCTAATCGAGATGTGAGAATCCAAATTTTCAGAGAGACTTTATGCACACGGTGACCATTTGAATTGACATGCACTCAAAAATAGGTGTTGATGTATGCTCTCATGTTGCTTGACAGTGAGAAGGTTTCATGATGATACTCGAAAAAGAATAGAGAGACTTTTCTGACCATAGAAGCCATATACACCAGTGAGTAAAAGAGTAACTAAAGAAGGATCGCAACACTAGAATTCTTTACATGGGTCTTGACACCACATAGGTGAAATTTATGATGGTGCATAGGCACAAATGAGAAGATATTACTATTTAAATAAAAAAATCTTCAAAGAAATTTATCAGGTATAGTACCTTGTTGAGAATTTAGGAAAGTAAGTGGACAGTGTTAATCGTAGAGTTATAACTCAATTCAAGGACACAACTATAGAACTTAATACCACAAGAGTATAAATAAGAGAATTTCTGATAAAGTGGATTCACGAATAATGCATCTTGTTCACGTAGTAGGTACATGCAATGTTTTGTGATTCAACATCTCACTACAACCATGCTCATGAAAACTCTTCAATATGGGTGCACATATACAAAAAGGAAATGGTGCAGTCTTCATAATGATATAGCAAGGAGTGACTTACTTGGTAACTTTATATTGGTGGGGCAGTGCCTTAGCTGATGCACCCTGACTCCACATCCGTAACATATATTGGTAACATATTGATATAATACATGATCCTATGGTGCAGTGACATTAATAGGGACGAGCGTACTCCCCTTAGCAAAAAGTTCTGCCAATCCCTCCATGGCTCGATACATACTTAACAAACTCTTGGGAAATCTCTGTCAGATTCAATAGCGGGGTCATTCCCTCCTTTCTGCTTCAAACTCGTGGACTATGGTGTCAAGATTACTTAGCGAGGAAATCAGCTCTCTATCTTGTGTTCTACTGCACTATCTGGATTATTAAAGACGGGAGAAATTCCTAAATGTCAAAATAACCTCCAACTTACAGACGTGGTTGACAACATACCGATAAGAAGGACTCTACTAGACATGGATCGGATGCGTCCTAGGAAACTTTAAAATCTTAGGCTCGGATACCAAGTTTGTTACACCCCAAATACCGAGGAGTGCAACCGGCACTCAACCGAGTAAACCCGATTGAGCAAGCCTGTTAGGTTTCATTCTACCCAAACTAATTCATGAATACATATGAGGTGAACTCCATTAATTATACCTTGTAAATATATCATTAACGACTTCCATTTCATTTCCATTAGTAACTTCGTTCATAATCTTCAAAATATTACAAGTTTTATACATCTTTGCCAAATATAAATATTTCTAATTTAGTTCCCCATTATAAAACTCCACCCACAACTTTTCTACAGAGCCTTTAAATACAAGTGAAGAATAATATGGAAATACCGGCAACAAGGCTCTAGCTATATCTCAAAATACAAAAGTACATGATAAACAGAGGCAATAGGACCCCGAAATAAAGTGGCGCTCACCAACTTAACTAAAAGGAAGAAGCGTGACTAGCTACGACCAACACTGCCTGGTATGGAACCACTTACATCCAATAAAAGGTGTAGCGGCCCCAGTAAAAGGAGCTTTAGTACCATTGAATAGCACTAGTATGTATAACTAAACACCATCTCATTAGAAAGAACTATTATAAAAGGACAAACAAATCATAAACACCATCTCAATAGAAAGAACTATCACACAAGAACAAAGAAATCATAAAAACCATCTCAATAGAAGGAAATATCATACAAGCACAACAAAATTATAAACAATATCTTAATAGAAGGAAATATCATACGAGAACGAAGAAATAATAAAGGTTCAACAAAAGATTTAAACAATCAATGCATCGTCAAATAACAGGAATCACATAGCATTCAAAAATTTTCATAGCTTTAGGTTTGGTCATTTCATACTGTTCCGCCATCATTCACAATACCACCGCCTTTTTGCTCAGAGTCCGATCTTGGACCGATCGGCTAAGACTTCTCATTTGAGACGTATATCTCAATCACAATTTCATTCTCACTTTTTGACTCCATTATCATCACAATACCACCATGTGTGTAGCATAGCATCCGATCACAGCTCAATCGTCTAAGCCGTCTTACGAAGACGTTACCCTTTTCCATTAATCATCTCACTTCAAATTTTGTTTCACATATATTAGTTTGTCGGCACTTGGGGCCACAATTATCACATCATACTTGGCACTAGGCCATATTTCATAATTCGAGCTTTCCCCCCCCCCCCCCACAATTTTCATCAATATCAATTTCAACAACAAGCCGTTCAATCCAAGATGTCAAGTACTCATGAGAGGAATTATGAATCTTGGGCATATACAATATTTCAGAAATCATACACCTCAAGTTTATTAGCGATGGAACTTTAAAAACAAATGATTCTTCTCGAAAGAGGGGACACACCAAATAATAAACGAGTTTTCTCACAGAATTTGGCATAACAATCTTAGTTTAAACTTTACTTGAAGTCTTGGCATTTCAACACGTGGTTGTCATTCTTCTCACATACTTAAATTTCCAAGGATAGCATATTGAACACATTGAGGCACACATTTCACGTATATATATTTTTCAACACCAATTCATATGAATAACAATCAATATATCAATCAAACTTCGGATTTAACAACATTTGCATTGACATCAAATGAGCTCAATGTCTAAGAAGAGGAGGTTTTAGCCATACATACCTCAAAGAGCTTTTCCTTAAGTTTCTACAATCCACCAACACCTTTAGCAATAACAATCTATAAGAAGATAGCGGGAATCGATAAATAATTAGGAATATTACCCATGGTATAACTCTCTTTATAATTTGATCAAACACCTAATCATGTGACATAGACTACACTGTTCTACAATGGAAATTCCTTCTTCCCTCATCCAAATTCATATGGAACTACCCAAAAATAGTTCATTTATCCCACATACAGTAGCTTAGTGTCACATGCCTGGCCTATTTCTATCCCTTCAATATATTTTTGAACTCATAATCTCATAAATGAAATATTAGAAGTAGGACTTTCTCGAAATACAGTGAGCTAGAGATTAGCATGATTTATTCTTGAGGGTTTGTGCAAGATTGATGATTAAGAGGCTAGGTTCCCTCTTTCTCTCTCTAAAATGCTCTTACCTATCTGTATATTTAGTGTAAAATGGTCCAAAATGAAGCCCCAACGCTTATTTATCATAGTGGGTTCGGATACAAAAATGGCCCCCGAAGTCAAATATGTGGTGCAATTATGCTATAGCGTAATTCTTGCAGCATAATCATCATGCGATAGCATAATCAACAGCATAATCGATAGCATAATCGATTATTATATAGCACAATAAACATGCGACAACATCAAGTTTTGCCTAACACTGCTTCATTATGTGACGCATATGCAGTCCGCATAGTCGTTTTGCGATAGCAAATTTGGTCACAAATGAAGCCTTTGGTAATTTGATCATAACTTTGCATAGGAATGGACAAATGACAAAATGTTTGAAGCTTTAGAAACTAGACTCGGAGACCTTTCATTTGATAGATATGCTTTTCCAAAGTGTGGACATGTGCGAACTCATTTGGAATTTTAGCCTATTATTAAAATTTTCAATTTGACTTGGACTTAGCCTTTTCCTTGGACCCCAAATTACTTACCAAAAGACATATACACTTATATACCAAATCTAATTGATGAAAATCATATTAATAGCACAATAAATATTATAAGTAGCCTACCTAGCACCACAAAATCCTAAATTATTTAGCGAAATTTCTGGGGCCTTACAGGTTTTATATGATTTCTATTAAAATCTTGGGTTGATAGAAACGTTTTAAAATTTATACCATGGCTCACATTTCACATGTCTTTTATATAAAATGATAAAGAGCATGATTTTATATAACCATTTATCACTTTATGCCCAATAATTGTTGGATATGTTTTGTAAAATCTTGTCCCATGAACTTGAGTTAGAGATAGTCTATGACACTTATTGAGTAGCATTGTGGTGTACCCAGACCTTAGGGGCCCCCTCCAAGGCCCCACTTATTTTACATGTTTTATGATAAGGTATGATACATGTCATATGAAAACTTATAGGGTGACTCTATTCCTATTGTATATAGCGAGCCACAACTCCTATTTCGTGGTAGCTATTGTGTTATTTTCTTAACTTATCTTAGTCGGGCAATAGCCCATCTGTTTAGTTCAATTCGTAGCTATAGAGGCTCCTTAGATATATGATGATCCAAAGGGTCATCACTTATTTCTTTATTTATTATGTGTCTCAACCTCATTTAGGGTTACCTCAATTTGCGTGCACAGTCTGGGCGCGTAGCCGGAAAGTTTAAATATGAATTCTGTGAAAAAAATGTTAAATTTAGATATTCAATTAAATACATTTGACTTCAGTTAATATTTTAAGTAAATGGACCCGGACCAGTGATTTTACGGTCCCGGAGGGTCCGCAGAAATAAATTTTTTATGTGAAATTGTTTTCTGGAAATAATTGAGGAAATTGGATGTGAAATTTTATTAAAAGATTATGGTATCAGGCCCGTATTTTGGTTCCAGTGCCCGGTACAAGTCTTATATATGGTTTAAGCTCTTTCTGTAGAGTTTGACGTGTTATGGACTTAAAATGAAAATTTGATGTTCTATGAAAAGTTTGAAGAAATCACGAGTTTTATGGCTTGATTTGATGTATATGATGTTATTTTGGCAATTTGATCGCACGGATATGTCTGTGGGATGCTTTTGAGGTTGTGTGTATGCTTGGTCTGGAGCCTCAAGGGCTCAGGTGAGTTTTGAGTAGATTCCGGAATGATTTAGATTTAAAATACCAGTTGTTGCAGGTTCAGCAAATTGTTGCAGACTCTGAACCCTCCAGCACGGTCAGCGAGAAACTGTGTATGGCCGAAGAGGGGCCAGCACGGCCGCGGTCGCCTTTGCACGATCTGCGGTGGGTGTTGTGCGGTCGCGGTCCATGCAAGGCTAGAACCCGTAGGTCTTCAGGCAGGTCGGCACGGCCATAGTCCTTTTTGTGCGGTCTGCACTAGGGACTTCAAATGGGTATAAATAAATAGGAAACTCGGTTATTTTTCAGTTTTCAAAAACCCAAAACATAAGAGGTGATTTTCCAAATGATTCTCCTTCTTCGAAACGATTGGTAAGTGATTATTAACTTATTTTCTTCACTCCTTAACATCTTTTAACATGATGTCAATATCAAATCAAAGATTTTAATGGGGAAATTTGGGTATGTTAGGTAGAACCTAGGTTTTTTAAAAAAATTTGGGGATTTGTACGTCAATTTGAGGTTCGATTTCAAAACAAATAATAGGTACGGATTCATCAGGGAATGGGTAACCGGATTTTAATTTGAACCTCACATCTTGACCACGTGGGCTCGGGGGCATTTTTGGAATTTTTAAGCAAAAATTTTGGAAATCCATTTTTATGCATTCAAATTTATTTACTTAAAATTTGTTAATGTATTTAAGTAATTTGAGACTAGATTCGAGCGGATTGGTGGTGGAATCGAGGGGTAAAGCTATAATTGAGGCTTGAGTTGAGTTCAAAATATCAAGGTAAGTATTCAGTTTAATCGTAGCTTGAGGGATTAGGAGTTGAGTCATATATGCTACTTGTTTATGTTGCGTACGACGTATGGGCATGGTGAAGAGTATCCATATGTTGGTGTCGAGCATGATCCTGGGTCTTAAACTGATAGTTGGCAATTCCGTAATTGATCCTATAAAGCCTTAATTGTTGATCCTTGATACTGAGTATTGGTTTCAACTGTGCCGAGTAGATATTGAATAAAATTGGTTATAGCCGTCTCTCCCTTGATGGGACATTTTAATTGTTGTTATTGTTTTCCTTTGCTAGGAAGTTATTACATTGTCGTGTTCCCTTGCCGGGATTATATTGTGTATTGTGTTAAAAGTAATGGAATCCGGTGGTATGCCTAGCACAAGATATTGATTAAATGGGATCGGATTGTACGCCTACTACAAGATATTAATTAAATGGGATCGGGTGGTACGCTTACCATAAGATATTGATGAAATGGGATCGGCTGGTATGCCTACCACAAGATTTTGATGAAATGGGATTTGGTGGTATGCATATCACAAGATATTGATTGCAATGGGATCGGGTGGTACGCCTTAAACGAGATATTGATTGAAATGGGATCGGGTGGCACGCCTACCATGAGATATTGATTGAAATGGGAGCGGAAGGTATGCCTACTACGAGTTATGATGAAATGAGAGCGGGCGCTACGCCTACCACAAAAAATTGAGAAATGGGATCGGGTTGAACGCCTGCAACGAAATGAGAAATTAAAGTGATAGTTTATTTATCTATTCTTATTCGTGTTAGTAGCTTTATAGTTAGTTTCTTTGTCAGTTCTGAGAATTTTGTTGATTTTTGCTATCCCCAGAGCATGTTTCCCCTCCCCAGTTTTACTTGTATATTTCCAACTGTTTCTTTCGCCATATATTATGTAATTTCACAGCTGGAGTCTATTCCAAGACTCTTCACTACTTCGCCAGGGTTAGGCCAGACACTTACCAGCACATGGGGTCGGTTGTGCTGATGCTACACTCTGCACTTATGTGCAGATACCAGAGCAGCTTTTAGGCAGCAACAGTAGCCTGGGAGCGAGCCTTCAGCCAAGTGAGACACTGAGGTAGCCTTGCAGGAATCCGCAAGCCCAACGTCTCCTCTATCTTTAATTACGTCTGTATCTTATGTATTCCGAGACAAACAGTTTACACTTTCTTTCAGATGTTGTATTTAGTAAATCTTAGTAGTTCGTGAGTTATATGACACCACATTTAATGGTAGAGACTATGTTAAACTTCCGGGTTGTTATTCTCTTTGCATTTATATTAAGTCTTCACCTTTTTTAGTTAAACTAGTTGTTTTTGTCTTATTGTTAATAATTAATAAAAAGGATTATGTTGTTGACGAGAAGTGATTGAATTTGGATTGCCTAGCTCCCATTAATAGGCGCCATCATGAATCCCGTGGGTGGGATATCCGGATCGGGATAAGTTGGTATCACAGCCCTATGTTACATAGGTCTCACAACTCACAGACAAACTTAGTAGAGTCTGAGGGATGGGTACGGAGATGTCTATTCTTATCCCCCAGAGGCTACAGAGTTAGGAAAACATCACATTTGTTCTTTCTTGTCGTGTGGTTCTATTTCTCAAATACTGATTGTCTATTTACTATGTTCTTTTGCATATGGCGAGAACACGTGCTTCCTCATCTTCTGATCAGCAATCTGAGCCCCAGGCAGCCCCGATTAGGGGTACAGGGTGAGGCCGAGGTCCTGCTAGAGGCTGAGGTAGGGGAAGAGCTCAGTATCGAGCAACATCACTAGTGGCGGAGCATCAGGTTGATTTCGGCGAGAAGGTTCTGGTCCCAGCTCTAGCAGTTTTAGTGGGCTCAGCTTAGGTCCCAGCGGGGTTCATTGACACCCCAGTTCTTCAAGATGCTCTGGTCCGATTAGTGGGTCTTATGGAGAACATCACCCGGGTAGGGTTGCTTCCAGTAGCACCAGCCTTCTCTCATGATGGAGGAGAGGCCTAGACCCTTACTACTCGTACTCCAGAGCAGGCAGCTCTCTCGGTTCAGATTCAAGTGGTTCAGCCAGCTATGGCAGTTTAGCTGGGAGTGGTTCTTCAGATCGGCAGTGGAGCGGCTATGTCCGCAGATGCTTTGTGGAGGTTGGATAGGTTCACCAAGCTCTTCACTACTACATTTAGCAGTGCACCCACTATGGACCCTCAAGATTATGTGGATAGCTACCACGAGGTTCTTCAGAACATGGGTATTGTTGAGTTTAATGGAGTTGATTTCGCTGCATTTCACCTATCTAGATCCGCCAAGACTTGGTGGATGGATTTCTGTTTAGCTAGACCAGCAGGGTCTCCATCCTTGACCTGGGATCAGTTCACACATGTATTTCTAGAGAAGTTTCTCCCTATTACTCAGCAAGAGGCCTATAGGAGGAAGTTCGAGCATCTCCATCAGGGATCTGTGACAATCACCCAGTACAAGACCCAGTTTATTTAGCAGGCATGCCATGCCATAGTTATACTCCTCACTGAGAGAGAGAGAGTGAGACAGTTTATTAATGGACTCATCCATCCTATTCGTCTCCAGATAGCTAGAGAGGCTGGGAGAGAAATATCCTTTCAGGAGGTGGCCAATGTGTCCCGGAGGATTGAGATGGTATTGTCATAGGGGGTGGTCACAGAGCATATAAGAGGCCCTGAAAATCAGGCCGATTCAGTGATTCTTCATCTAGAGGCAGAGATTTGCACGATAGAGGTCACCTCCTAGGCCCTTCTAGTTAGCACTCCAGATTTCTCATGGTATTTCAGGTGGTTGTGGCTCTCAGCCTCATTATTCCGATTAGCAACCTTACAATACACCATCAACACCTATCAGTGCACCACCGCTTCAGAGTTTCCAGGGTCACCAGTCCCAATAGCCGAGATCTTGTTTTGCTTGTGGCGACACGAGGCATATTACGAGATATTGTCCTCGATCTTCAAGCAATTCTTTTGAGTAGGTTTCTCGTGCCATGGTACAGGCACCAGATGCTCCACAGCCTGCCCAGCCCGCTAGAGGCGGGGGTAGAGGTGCTAGAGGTGGAGGTACAGGTCATAGAGGTGGAGCTCAGGCTGCCAGGGGCGGAGGCCAGCCGGCAGCCAGTCGTCCTAGAGATGTGGTTCGGGGAGGTGGGGCCTAGCCCCGATGTTATGCTCTTCCAGCCAGACCAGAGGCTGAATCCACAGATGCAGTCATTAAAGGTACTATTCTTGTTTCTGATAGAGATGCTTCAGTGCTATTTGATCCATGGTCCACGTATTGGTATGTGTCATCTTATTTTGCACCGTACCTGGTCATGCCAAGTGATGCATTGAGTATTCCTTATGTGTCTACACCACTGGGTGATTCTTTCGTGGTTGACCGAGTTCATCATTCCTGTGTTGTAGTGATTGGGGGTCTTGATACCCGTGTTGATTTGTTGCTTCTAGACATGGTCGACTTTGATGTCATATTAGGGATGGATTAGTTCTCCTAGTATCATGCTATCTTGGATTGCCATGCCAAGACCATGACCTTATCATTACCAGATTTTCCCCATTTAGAGTGGAGAAGTATTCCCGGTCATTCCATTCGCAATGTTATCTCATATGTGAAGGCTCGACGTATGGTCGAGAAGGGGTGTTTGACTTATTTGGCTTATATCCCTGATTCCAGTGTTGAGGTCCCCTCTATTGATTCCGTTCCCATTGTTTGAGAGTTCCCTGATGAGTTCCCTTCAGACCTGCTAGGTATGCCGCCCAATAGAGTTATTAACTTTTGCATTGATGTGGCTCCAGGCACTTAACCTATTTCTATCCCGCCATATCATATGGCCCTGCCTGAGTTGAAAGAGTCAAAAGATCAATTTCAGGACTTGTTAGATAAGGGCTTCATTAGGCCTACTGTATCGCCTTGGGGTGCACCAGTATTGTTCGTCAAGAAGAATGATGGGTCAACGAGAATGTATATTTATTACAGACAATTGAACAAGGTGATGATCAAGAATAAGTATCCACTGCGAAGGATTGATGATTTATTCGATCAGCTTGAGGTTGCCAGGGTATTTTACAAGATTGACTTGCAGTCTAGCTACCATTAGTTGAGGATTAGGGCATCCGATGTCCCTAAGACAGCTTTTCACACTTGGTACATGCATTATGAGTTCTTGGTTATGTCATTCGAGTTGACCAGTGCCCCAGAAACTTTCATGGAGTTGATGAATCGAGTGTTCAGGCCTTATTTGGACATGTTCGTGATAGTCTTTATTGATGATATTTTGGTATACTCCCGCAGCCAGGAGGAGAACGAGCAGCACCTTAGAGTGATTCTTCAGACTCTGAGGGATAGTCAGTTATATGCCAAGTTCTCCAGTGTGAGTTCTGGCTGAGTTCACTAGCATTTCTGGGTCATGTTGTATCAGCAGAGTGTATCCAGGTAGACCCAAAGAAGATTGAGGCAGTCAAGAACTGGCCTAGGCCAGCATCATCAACAGAGATTCAGAGTTTCTTGGATTAACGGGCTACTACTGTCGATTCGTGGAGGGGTTTTCATCTATTGCAGCCCCGATGACCAGGTTGACTTAGAAGGGTGCCTAGTTCGGGTGGTCGGACGAGTGTGAGATAAGATTTTAGAAGCTAAAGACAATTCTGATTATGGTACCGGTGTTGGTTTTCCCACAGGATCAGGGCCTTACTCAGTATATTGTGATGCTTCTCGTATGGGGCTTGGTGCAATGTTAATGCAGGATGGCAAATTTATTGCCTATACTTCAAGGCAGTTGTAGATTCATGAGAAAAACTATCCAGTACATGATTTGGAGTAGGAAGCTATTGTTCACGCGATGAAGATTTGGAGGCATTATCTGTATGGCATGGCATGTGAGGTATTCACTGATCATAAGAGCCTTCAGTACTTGTTCAAGAATAGGGAGTTGAACTTGAGGCAGAAGAGGTGGTTGAAGTTTTTGAAGTATTATGATGTTACTATCTTGTATCACCTGGGAAAGGCCAATGTGGTGGCCGATGCGTTGAGTAGGAAGTCAACCACCATGGGCAGTCTTGCTTATATTTCGGTCATCTAGAGACCACTTGCTTTGGATGATCAGGCCTTGGCCAATCGAATCGTGAGGCTGAATATTTTTATGCCTAGACAAGTGTTAGCTTGCACGGACGCTCATTCTTCGTTATTGGAGCGTATCCGTGATCGGCAGCTTGATGATCCCTATTTATGTGTCCTTAAAGATACGGTGCAGTGTGGAGGTGCTAAGCAGGTTACCTTAGGTGATGATGGTATTTTGAGTTTGCAGGGGCGAGTTTGCATGCCTAATGTTAATGGAATTCGAGAGTTTATCTTAGCGAAGGCCTATAGTTCCCGATATACTATTCATCCAGGCACTGTAAAGATGTATCATTATTTGCGGCAGCATTACCAATGGCGAAGGATGAAGAATAATATTGTTGCATCTGTGGCTCGATGTTTGAACTGTCAGCAGGTTAAGTGTGAGCATCAAATGTCTAGATGATTGTTTTAGAGGATTGAGCTTTCCGAGTAGAAGTGGGAGAGGATTACCATGGATTTTGTTATTGGACTTCTGATGACCCAAAAATGGTTTGATGCAGTTTGGGTCATTGTTGACAGACTGGCCAAATCAGCGCATTTCATTCCTGTGGCAACCACCTATTCATCCAAGAGATTAGCTGAGATTTATATTTGGGAGATTGTCCGCCTTCATGGTGTGCCGGTATCTATCATTTCCGACAGGGGTATGCATTTACCTCGCGCTTCTGGAAAGCAGTTCAGCGAGAGTTGGGCATAGGTGGAGTTTAGTACAGCATTTCATACCCATACAGACTGTCGATCCGAGCAGACTATTCAGATCCTAGAGGATATGCCCCGAGCCTGTGTCATTGAATTTGTAGGCTTGTGGGATTAGTTTTTTCCCTTAGCGGAGTTTGCCTACAAGAACAGCTACCAGTCGAGCATCTAGATGGCCCCGTATGAGGCTTTTTATGGTAGGCTACGTCGGACTCCGGTCGAATGGTTTGAACCGGAAGAGGCTCATTTGTTGGGTACAGATTTGGTTTAGGAGGCCTTAGACAAGGTCAAGATCCTTCAGGTTAGG
Organism: Nicotiana benthamiana; assembly: GCA_034376525.1. Taxonomy (NCBI): domain Eukaryota; kingdom Viridiplantae; phylum Streptophyta; class Magnoliopsida; order Solanales; family Solanaceae; genus Nicotiana; species Nicotiana benthamiana. The sequence goes on along the minus strand of CM067324.1, from coordinate 21,502,454 downwards.
CTTCGTTCAGCGCAGTCTAGGAAAAATAGTTATGCAGATCGTAAGGTTCAAGATGTAGCATTTATGGTTGGTGAGTAGGTATTGCTCCGAGTGTCGCCTATTAAGGGCCTGATGAGATTTGGAAAGAAGGTCAAGCTTTAACCCTAGGTTCATTGGTCCATTAGAGATTCTTGATCGAGTGGGAGAGGTGGCTTATAGACTTGCTTTGCCACCTAGCTTATCAGTCGTGCATCCAGTTTTTCATTTGTCCATGCTTCAGAGGTATCACGGCGATCCATCCCACGTGTTAGATTTCAGCATTGTCCAGTTTGACAAGGACCTGTCCTATGAGGAGGAGCTGGTGGCTATTCTAGACCACCAGGTTCGACAGTTGAGGTCGAAGAGTTTTCCTTCTGTGCGTGTTCAGTGGAGAGGTCATCATCCTGAGGAATCGACTTGGGAGTCCGAGTCTGATATGCAGAGTCGTAATCCCCATCTTTTTCCCGACTCAGGTACTTCTTTCTTTTGTCCGTTCGAGGACAAACGATTGTTTTAGAGGTTGAAAATGTGATGACCCAAAGGGTCATCACCTGTTTCTTTATTCATTCTGTGTCTTTGAGGCTTTGAAAACCTCATTTAGGGTTGCCTAAATTTGCGTCCACAATCCGGGCGCGTAGCCGAAAAGCTTAAATATGACTTCTATGAGATAAATGTTAAATTTGGATATTATATTGAATATATTTGGCTTCGACCAACATTTTGCGTAAATGGACCCGGACCCGTGATAATACGGTCTCGGAGGATATGCAGGAAAATATGGGATTGGAGCGTATGCCTGGAATCGAATTCTGATGTCCCAAGCCCGAGAAAAGAATTTTTTGCGTGAATTTGTTTTCAGGAAATAATTGAGGAAATTAGAAGTGAAATTTGATTAAAAGATTATGGTATCGGGCCTGTATGTTTGTCCCGGTACCCGAAACAGGTCTTACATATGGTTTAAGCGCTTTTGTAAAGTTTGGTTGAAAATGCACGTCGTTTGACGTGTTTCAGACTTAAAATGGAAATTTTATATTTTATAGAACTTTGGAAGAAATCACGAGTTTTGAGGCTTGATTCTATGTATATGATGTTATTTTGGCGATTTGATAGCATGGATAAGTCAGTAGGATATTTTTGAGGTTGTGTGTATGTTTGGTTCGGAGCTCTGAGGGCTCGGGTGAGTTATGAGTAGCTTCTGGAATGCTTAAGATTTAAAATATCAGCTGTTGTAGGTTTAGGAAATTTTTGCAGATTCTGAACCCTCCAGCGCGTTCCGCGAGAAATCGCGTGCAACTGTGGAGCGGCCAGCGCGGCCGCGATCTCCTTTACACGGTCTCTGGTGGGTTCTGTGCGGCTGTGGTCGTCTTTGCACGGTGCGCTGGGGACTTCAGAGGTGTATAAATAAACCAGATCCTCAATTATTTTTCAATTTTCAAAAATCCAAAACATAACAGGCGATTTTCCAAACAATTCTCCTTCTTCAAAATGATTGGTAAGTGATTTTTAACTTATTTTCTTCACTCCTTAACATCTTTTAACATTATTTCAACTTCAAATCAAAGATTTTAATGGGGAAATTTGGGTATGTTAGATAGAACCTAGGTTTTTTCAAAAACTTGGGGATTTGGACCTCAATTTGAGGTCTAATTTTAAAACAAATAATAGATACGGATTCGTGGAGGAATGGTTAACCAGGTTTTTTTTTCGAACCACGGGTTTTGACCACACAGCCCCAGGGGTATTTTTAGAATTTTTGGGCAAAACTTTTAGAAATCTATTTTTATGCATTCAAATTGATTCACTTAGTATTTGTTGATCTATTAATGTAATTTGTGACTATATTCTAGCGGATTGGTGGTGGAATCGAGGGAAAAAGCTATAATTGAGGCTTGAGTTGAGTTCAAAACAGCGAGGTAAGTGTTCGGTTTAACCCTAGCATGAGGGATTATGAGTTGGGTCATATTTGCTACTTGTTTCTGTTGTGTACGACGTATCGGCATGGTGACGAGTATCCATAAGTTTGTGTCTAGCATGACTGTGGATCTTAAATTGATAGTTGGGAATTCTTAATCGATCCTATAAAAGCCTTGATTGATGATCCTTGATACTGAGTATTGGTTTCAACTGTGCCGAGTAGAAATTGAATAGAATTTTTTATAGCTGACTCTCCCTTTTTGGGACATTTGAATTATTTTATGATTTTCCCTTTGCCAGGAAGTTATTACATTGTCATGTTCCTTTGCTGGGATTACATCGTGTATTGTGTTAGAAGTAATGGGATTGGGTGGTGCTCTTACCACAAGATATTGATGAAATGGGATCGGGTGGTACGCCTACCACGAGATATTGATTGAAATAGGAGGGGGTGGTACGCCTACCACGAGTTATGATGAAATGGGAGTAGGTGGTACGCCTACCATGAGAAATTGAGACATGGGATTGGGTTGCATGCCTGCAACGAGATGAGCATTTAAGTGAAAGTTGTTTTATCTATTCGTATTCGTGTTAGTAGCTTTATAGGTTGTTTCTTTGTCAGCTATGAGAACTTTTTTCCTTTTTGCTATCTCCATAGCATGTTTCCCCTCCCCAGTTTTACTTGTTTATTTCCTGCTATTTCTTTTGCCATATATTATGTAATTGCACAGGATTATCTAAAGTCTTGTCCTAGCCTCGTCACTACTTTTCCGGGCTTAGGCTAGACACTTACCAGCACATGGGGTCGGTTGTGCTTACACTATGCACTTATGTGCAGATACCAGAGCAGCGTTTGGGCAGCAGCAGTAGCCTAGGAACGAGCCTTTAGTCCAGTAAGACACAGAGGTAGCCTTACAGGCGTCCGTAGGCCCGGCATCTCCTCTATCTTTATTTCAGTCTGTATCTCATGTATTTCAAGACAAATAGTTTACACTTTCTTTCAGACGTTGTATTTAGTAAATCTTAGTAGTTTGTGAGTTATGTGACACCAGATTTTGGGCATAGACTATGTTGAACTTCCTCATTGTTATTCAGTTTGCATTAATGTTAAGTCTTCCGCTTGTTTAGTTAAATTAGTTATTTTTTTTCTTATTGTTGATAATTAATAAAAATGATTATGTGGTTGAGGAAAAGTGATTGAATTTGGCTTGCTTAACTCCCATTAGTAGGCGCCATCACGCCAAGGGTAGGAAATCCGGGTCGTGACAAGATAGTTGTGAAAATTTTTAGTTATGGGGTTGTACGCGATATACATGAAAAAGATATTTATTTTACTTAGTCTCATTGTTATGATTATGAGAGGCTTTATGTATTGAATTGGAAAATTGTTCCAATTAACTTGAAAATATATAAAATTTTCAAAGTACTTCCTCAGTTAAATATATTTTCATGCATATGATTTTGGTGCATCATATAGGTTGGTTCGATCAGGTCGGATAGTGTATCGGATGCCGGTCCCCTGGATTTGGGTCGTGAAATTTTACCTCGCAAATTTTCTTAGTTAAAGTATTTTTATCATTAATTAGGTTGTGGTAAGAATCAATTAAAACATTTGCTAAAGAGACCAACTTCTTTTGAGAGTAACTTTTTAGGTTTCTTTGAACGTCAAGAAAGTTTACCTCATCATCGTCATTGTCTTTTCCATCCTGATCAGACTTTTCCATGAGTGAAATTATAGAGTCATACTCTATAGATTCACTTTCAGCGACCATCTTGGAAGTGTCTCCTTAGTCGTCATCACCTTGAGATTCGTTCTAGGAATCTCCCCAGGCAGCTAGAGCTTGATTAACTGTAAGGAGCCGATCGGTCATTTTGAGCTATAGCATGTTGTTCAACTAATTGAGGCCATGAGCAATTTCAAGTATTATGACTTGTACGCGTGGTCAGAATTGAAATTTGTGGAGTTCGGATTTGATATGAAAAGAGAATTCTCATTTTAGAAGCTTTAAGTTGAAATAATTAACTACGATTGCACTTTTGAGCAAACGACCATAGAATCGGAATTCAAAGGTTCCAGCAGGTTCGCATTGTGAGCGTGTGGATTTTTCCTTGCATGAATTACTCTTAAAGAATTCCCAAAGTTAGAATTTTCCTTCTAATTATTTGGTTTGTTAAGAATTATTGCATAATTTTCTTGTTTGTTTACATTTTTGTGCGCATGTTTAATTTTTATTTAATTCGCAAAAATACAAAAATATATTACATTTACATTCAAGATCCAATTTTATATTTTTAAGATAATTAGTTAATTAATGTTACAAAATGGAAGAAAATCAAAAAAAATAGTTTAGTCTTGCACTTTTTATTTTTTGTTTTCGAATTTTGATAGTTTCACTTTAAAATTTTGATATTTATTATTTGTCAGTAATTATTTTTTAAGATTGACTAGTATTGTTTAGGCTAATTTAGCTTTTATCAATTAACTTAGGTTTATTTTTAATTATTAATTTTTAAAGAAAAGTAATTTTGAAATTAAAAGGAAGAGAAGAGGTTTCAAAATAAAGAGAAAGCCGGATTTTGGGCCAAAATTGCCTTAAGTACAATTAAATATCCGTTCAATACCCATCCCAGACCCGCGCTCATACTCGATCTGCCCAGGAACCAAACAATGTCGTTTGGAGGTCGAAGGTTCAAAATTGATCTTGGCCTTTTGGGCATCATTCGCGGTTGGGAAACTATAAGATAATTTGATTATAACTATCTGAAGTCTTGAGATTAACCGAGTACTATATTCATACATCTCAATTCTCTCCCCATCAAACCAGCGCCTAACATCCCTTCCCCATTTCATCTTGTGGCGGAGCTCAAATCGTCCCCCAAAATTTGACCAGGCAATCATGACTTTACCATGATCTTAATCCACTATTAATTCCCCCCAAATCCTAGCAAAATCCAGCCAGTTCCGAATCTCAAATCAAAGAAAAAAGAATCTGACAAGCCTTCAAGTTCCCATGAACGATAGGACTTGTAACAAGTATTGCTCATTTGTCGTTAAAATAGAGCATGTAGTTAATACCAGTTTTGAGTCAAATCGAGGTTATTTGAAGTTTATCAAATCCTGTCCTTATAATTTTAGAGGTATTTTCTTCATCGACTTCCTCGTTTGTTTGGTCTTTGAACTCGTTTGCTTCCTTTTAAATATTTTAGGTCAATTTGTGTGCATGTTTATGATTCTGAATTTTTTTCTCCTTTAATTTGGGTTTTAGCCTGGGCTTCAACATAATTGGATTTAGGCAATATAATTAGTTTTTCTAAAAAGAAAAGAAGAGAAAAAAAGTATTTCCGAGTTTACCCTAGTAAAATCTTTTTGATTCAAAGTCTGGTTGTTTTGAAGAAATTCATGTTTGGGTTATAGCTTTCAGTCCCATGCATAGGATGAAGTTTGTATCAAGAACTAGAGTTCTGGTGGAGATTAGAATTAGATGTTCAGGCCCATTGCATTTTCATACACTCATTTTGATTTCGAAGGTTAATTGGCGGGTGTTTTAAGAGGTAATTTAGGTAATTAACCTAGGGAATATGGGTGTAACTAATCTAGGAAGCTTCCTAGAAGCTGAAAACAACCTCACTTGGCAAGCAAGTCAATATTTCAGAGATTAAGTAGCAAAAAAATAAAATTAGTATAGGTCTAATGGGAAAAACTTAGCCCATTTCTGATGTCCTGAACTTTGCCTGCAAAGGTACGTTATCTTGGCATTCAAGGCAAACGGGGAAAAAAACATTCTGCAAAAATAGAAAATAGGCTAAAATTTTAGTAAAAAATATTGTTCCATTGAACATTTTCAGTGATTTATGGAGCTTTCCATTTCTAAAACAATTTTTGGTATATATGTTGAGATGAGAGAAGCTACATGATTTGGCTTTGTATATGCTTGTACATTTTTGTGTATACTCAGTGTATAATTTCAGTATATCCATGGAATACCTTGTAATTGGGTTGTAACTGGGCTGTGATGATTTTGTGTCTGAGCCTAATTGTCATTATTTAATTTTGGGCCGGATCACCCGACCCGACCCGTCCGTGTGTAACATGTATATATGTAGGTGAGATATTTTTCTCACCTACCGAGTATTTATTTTCTTTCTTTTCTCTGTAATGACATCTCTCATCTTCCAGAAAGTTCCGAAATGCTCTGACTTCTCTCTACTTTCTCTCTCTATGTTTTCTATGATTTTTCGGTCTAATATCAATGTTTACATGGTATCAGAGCCTAGACGACGATCCGATTATGTTTCTCTACATCTCGTTGTCTTGGTTGAACTCTTTTTGAGATTTTCTACGGCTTTTTCTGAGACCTTATGGTCGATGATGGCTTTGACCTAGATCAGATGCTTTTTCGAGTTTTTCGTCATGATATTTGAGTATATTTTCTTCACCCGTACATTCTGAGTGGTTTTCTGCTGATTTTGGGTGGTTTCTCGATGACCTATCGGCTTCTAGGGTTTCTGGTGGTTTAACCTAGGGTTCTACTGCTTTCCGGTGGCTCGATTCTCACTCAGTGGACGTTTTGGGTGCCTCTCCGACGTTCCTGACCACATTTTCAGTATCGATTTCCAAGGTTACACCTAGGGTTTTATACCTAGGGTTTCTCTGTTGTTTGAAGGCTGATCTTCTCCGGTCGCGAAGAAGGAGGGTAACTCTGTCCTTATCTTCGGTATTGTATGTGATTATCTGACTCTGTGTATGTGAGCATCTGGTGTTGTCTGTGAATACCTGATTTGGTTATACTCTATTTGTTGGTTATTGTGTGTGAATACCTGATTTGGTTATAATCTGTTTGTTGAAAAGTTGTTCTTTTATGCCGGTTCATTGACTATGGCTTCTAACACAAATACTGGTGCCTCCCCTTCTGTAGACTCTTCCAGTCCCCTTTTTGTATATTCTTCTGATGTCCCTGGTGTATCTCTCGTTCCCACTCCCTTCTCGGGTAGTGGCTATGGGGGCTGGAGACGTATAATGATTGTTGCCTTATCAGCCAAAAACAAAATCCGTTTTGTTGATGGCACATACTCCCAACCTGCCACTAATGTGACTCAACAGAGGTTGTGGGATAGGTGCAACAACATGGTGATTTCTTGGTTGACTGCTTCCCTCTCCCCTGCAATTGCTGAATCTGTGCAGTACTCTGACACTGCACAGAGCATATGGTCCCAACTCCAGGCCAGATATGGCACTGCAAACAGGACCAAAATCTTTGAACTAAAAAGAGAGTTGTTCCACACCTCTCAAGGGTCCTTAGATATAGCTTCCTATTTTAATAAGCTAAAAGGTCTGTGGGATGAGCTTGATTCTATGTGTGTTAATCATGGTCAAAGGTGTATTTGTGCTGCAAAAGATGGTATAGTGCAGGAAAGTGATGATAATAAGGTCTTTCAGTTTTTAATGGGTTTGAATGAAGCATATATGGGGGTCAGGAGTAATCTTTTGATGATGCAGCCTCCTCCTTCTCTTGACAATGTCTATAATATGGTCCTCAATGATGAGAAACAAAGACAAGTCCAGTCTTCTTCTCATTTTAATCCAGACTCTGTCTCTTTTAATGTACATACTAATAGGCAGCCTGTTGGATTTATCAAGGCCACAGTGTTTATTCCTCCTCCTCCTTTCAGACAGAGAGTCAATTTTGACCAACAGAGAGTCAATTTTGACCAAGCCAGGGTACCTTTATTTTGTAGATACTGTAAAAAATCTGGACACTTAATTGATAAGTGCTTCAAGATCCATGGGTATCCACAAAGTACCACTTTTAACAAGGGAAGGAGACCTGCTGCTGCTCACCTGAGTACTGGTCTAGATTCTCCTATTTCTGATGGACTGTTGTCTGTTCCTCAAGGGAATCCTCCTGCTAGGCATCAATCTGTTGCAAGAATAGATGGCCAGAGCTCTATGATACCAGGGTTGAGCAGACAAGATTATGACCAGTTGATGAACTTGTTACACCAGACCAAGTTAGGGGAATCCACTGTTCAAACTCCTCCTCCCATATATGCTGCAAACTTTGCTGGTACTATGTTAACTGAGAACCCTATTTCTGATTCCAAACTTTTCTTGCTTACTCATATTAATTCTGTCACCTGGATTATAGATTCAAGTGCCTCTAATCACATGACACATGATAAACAATTACTTTTTAACATCACACCTTTAACTCTGCATATCTTGTCACTCTTCCTAATGGCTATAAAGTGAAAGTGACATGCACAAGCTCTTTTGCATTGACTCCTACCATTACTCTTCACAATGTACTACTAGTTCCTTCTTTTAAACACAACTTGATTTCTGTTCACAAGTTAGTGAAGCAGTTGCATTGCATAGTTATGTTCACTGAACATTCCTGCTTACTACACATGATACAGGACCCTTCTCTGAGGAGGCCACTGGATCTTGGTAGAGAAGCTGCTGGCCTATATAAATTGGCTTGGGTCCCTTCTTCCCCTTCTCCCTCTGTTAGTTGTTCCTCTACTTCTGTTTGTCCTGTATCTGCTTCTTGTAATGATAGCAACGTTGTTACATTGCCTTCTGTGTCTGTTTCTTGTAATGATGACATCTTGTCTGATAACAAGGCTGTTCCTTTGCCTTCACATGTGAATATTTCCATTTGTAATAATGATTTCGCATCTGATATGAATTACATTTGGCACTTAAGACTTGCACATACCCCTTTTGCAAATATGAAATGCATTTCTGGTCTGTCTTTTCCATTTGCTTCCAAACAACCCTTTCCCTATACAGTCTATCCCATGGCCAGACAGACTAGGTTTCCTTTTCTTGATAGTTCCATTAAGACTTCTAGACCTTTTCAACTGATTCATGTGGACACATGGGGACCTTATCATACTCCAACCTCATCTGGTTGTAAATATTTCCTTACAATTGTTGATGACTTTTCAAGGGCAACTTGGACACACCTATTGGGATCCAAAAACAATGCTTTTTCTATGCTTAAGTCATTTCTTTCTCTGGTCAGAACCCAATTTAATGATGTGGTTCAGACTGTTAGAAGTGACAATGCCTTAAAATTGGGCTCTAGCAATGAGTGTATTTCTTTCTTTAGCAGCCAGGGGATCATACAGCAAACCTCCTGCCCTCACACCCCTCAACAAAATGGTGTTGTTGAGAGAAAGCATAGAACTCTCCTTGAAACCTGTAGGGCTTTGCTTTTTCAATCTGGCTTGACAGTATCTTTCTGGGGGGATTGTTTGTTGACTGCTACCTATCTACTTAACAGAATTCCCACCAGATTGCTTCATAATAAGTCTCCTCATGAAATTTTGTATGGGGAAATTCCAACCTATACTCACTTGAGTACTTTTGGTTGCCTTGCCTATGCCACTGTTCCCATCCCTCAAAGGGACAAGTTAAAGCCAAGAGCCATTCCTTGTGTTTTCCTGGGATATCCTTTTGGCAAAAAAGGGTTATTGATTATATGATCTTGCTTCAAAGATGTATTTGGTCTCCAGGGATGTTCTCTTTCATGAATCGTGTTTTCCTTTTAAATATGTGCCTCCTTCTGCTCATCCTCCTGCTTCTCCTTTTCCCTTTGTTCCATCTGGAGAACATGATGATGCCTCTGATTCTCCCATTCCCCTCTCTCCTCCCTCTTCTCCCACATCTGTGCAGATGCCTTTTCCTGTCCCTATCACTGTCCCAAGTGCTTCAGTCTTCCCTTCTCCTTTCAATCCTGCCAGCTCACCTCCTGTTTTAGCTTCTTCTCCCTCTATTCCTGCTCCCAGAAAGTCTCAAAGACAACATAATCCTCCTTCCTATCTTAAGGATTATGTCTGTGAACTCCCTGCCTTCTCTGGTTCATCTTCCTCCTCTTTGGAATCCGAGCCTCTATATTACTCTCAGGCAGCATCTGTTCCAGCATGGCAAGCTGCCATGAGACAGGAGTTTGAAGCTTTGGACACTAACCATACTTGGGATGTTGTCCCTCTTCCTCCTGGTAAGAAACCCATTGGTTGTAAATGGGTTTACAAAATAAAATACAAGGCTGATGGCAGTGTTGAAAGGTATAAAGCAAGGTTGGTTATTAGGGGTGATACACAGGTTGAGGGGATTGATTTTACAGAAACTTTTTCTCTAATGATTAAAATGACTTCTGTGAAGTGCCTTATTGCTATGGCTGTCAAGAATCATTGGCCCCTTTTTCAGCTTGATGTCAATAATGCCTTTCTTCATGGTGATTTGGATAAGGATGTTTACATGAAACTTCCTCCAAGTTTGACTGTCTCTCCTTCTACTTCTGGTTCTATTTCTTCTCCTTTTTTTCTCCTTCTCCTCCTCTGGTCTGTAAACTCAAGAAATCCCTGTATGGGCTGAGACAAGCATCCAGACAATGGTATGCCAAATTGTCTTCTGCTCTTTATTCCAGAGGGTATAAACATTCTTTGAATGACTACTAAGCCTGGCTCCCTTGTGGTGGTAGCAGTCTATGTGGATGACATAATACTTACAGGGGATGACAGTGATGAACTGGCTGCTCTAAAACTGTTTCTCGATGATCAGTTTAAAATCAAGGATTTGGGGTCTTTGCACTATTTTTTAGGCCTTGAGATGTCTGTTGTCCTGGTGGGATGCACCTTAATCAGCACAAGTATATTTCTGATTTGCTGCATCAGTTTGACTGTGTCAATGTCTCTTCTGTTGTGTCCCCTTTGGACATCAATGTCAAACTTCATGCTGATTCTGGTGACCTCTTGCCCTCTCCTGACCAGTACAGGAGTCTAGTTGGCAAGATGCTCTTCCTGACTCATACTAGGCCTAACATTTGTTTTGCAGTCCAGCATCTGAGTCAATTTCTCAAATGCCCCAGACTTCCCCATATGACTATTGCCCTGCATGTTCTGAGATACCTTAAGGGAACTCCCTCCTTGGGTTTATTTTACTCTGTTCATGCTGATTTTTCTGTTACTGGGTATTCTGATAGTGACTGGGCTGCTTGCCCTGATACTAGGCGCTCTGTTACTAGATTTTGTGTGTTTTTGGGTGGCTGTTTGATCAGTTGGAAATCGAAGAAACAGCCTGTTGTTTCTCTTTCCTCTGCTGAGGCAGAATACCGAGCCCTTAGCAAGGTTGTTGCTGAATTGACTTGGCTTTCTCGCTTGTTGGTTGATCTTGGAGTTCAAAAGGCTATTGTAGCAGATGAGTGATTAGAGTGCTCGAGTATTAGATAATTGCTTATTCTCTGATGAGATCAAGATTTGTTTAGTATAAGTACCTTTTGAAACTGTCAAAACCCGAGCTAATGCTTAATAATGTTAGGAATTGCATGTGATGTTTTATGATCTCGTTAAGTTTTAGGTTAATGTTCAAACTCCTATTTGCTAGGATGAATAATTTCGTTGAATTTCTTTTGTTCATGCTCTGAATGTAGGTCTGCATAAACTTGAATCTGGGTAAGCGTGATGATTTAATAGTTGTTGGTTTGGGAGTCTTTTAAATTCTAGATTTGTGAGTTTGGTCACTTTAAACTTAAATGACAAGATTCAGAAGTTGCCAATTACATGTTCATTGCCTTAATTAATTCACCTTTAAATGGGTTGGCAATTTTTGGTTCTGAAAACTTTGGGCCTAAAGTTGGCCTAATGATAGACGCTTTTGAACTCAATGCCACTATGGGTACTTGACCGTCTGCTCTCCATTGAGAATTGGGCTCATTGGGTCTAAACTCAAAAGCAGTAGGAAAGGATATGTTTCATGGCTATTTGTTAAAATTGGTTTCGATAATTGCCTCTTTAATTTAGTATTAACTAGTTAATTAGTAGGACTGGGATTTTATTAAATAGTTAAAAGTTTTGCAAGCCTCCTTGAATTAATTAACAGGGTTTTCAAATAGTGGAGGTGAGCCATATTAGATGACACAAATTGCTACAACCCGGTTCGCCTTCTGTGAACCATCATAACGACACCTACTCTCTACGACTAGATAAGTCTAGCAATGCAGAAATTAAATAATAATTGTGGAAGAAATAATTAAAACTGAACTTATAATGTAAAACAGTGTTTAAGGTGTTGCTCGGTACATATAATAACATCTCTTGAAACTAACGATATTCTCAAAACCCTAAAACTCACAAATCACAAGCTAAGGGATACATAAGAAGATCTAACTCCGGAAATGTCTAAACAAAGGAAAAATACTGAAAGGGCTATACTTATTAAAGAAAGGTAGAGGGGGACTCTTTGGTCTGCGGACGTAGCAGATATACCTCAAAGTCTCTACAGAAACGCCCCTTTCCAAGGCTGACAGAACTAAATGAGGGTACCTGGATCTATAAAATAAAAATATGCATAAGAGTAGTATGAGCACACCACAACAATGCCCAGTAAGTATTAAGACTAACCTCGGTGGAGTAGTGACGAGGAACAATCAAGACACCTATCGGTCAAATAAACAATATAATTATGGGGAAACGAACCATGATATATGTGTGTGTGTGTGTGTGATGACTGTACGAGATGACCAATAATGCTACAATGACAATGAGGGAAGAAATAACAAGTAACACGGGAATATAAAGAATTATGACACATAATAACATCAAAATACAATCCAAAAAAGGAAATAAAAAAATAACTCGGGTCCTACAATGGTGTCCACATCAGGTCTTATTTTACAATTTCCACAAATTTTTCGAATCTCGATCAAATCACAACTCACGAGTTCCGACATCCAAAATCTACACGTGGCATCATGTGCCTCTATCAACCTTACGGTCATACTTGTAACTAACTGACTAATTAGGGTCACTCTCACATATAAAATGATTAAACAAGGACGTGCCTCTAACTTAGAAAAATCATGGGAACTTCACCTCCAATAGGAGTATTTCAACTACGTGTATGTTTGTGCGAGTGTTTAAGCAAGATTTCTACCAGCTAATAAAAATAAGAAGAAGAGCGGGCAGCACGCACAATGTTCCTTCACCAACATCCATAAGATAAAGCTCATACAGGAAAGCAAACCAAAATCAAAATATTAAACAAAATACAAATGCCTCCACAGGCCATCACAATCCTTACAATCAATCCAGACATAGTCCACTTTATTTCGATGCGTGTGCAGTTAATAACAAAATATGTATGTCCTTATTTCGCCACACGTGCATCATAATGTTCCCACCTTATTTCGCCACATGCCCAACCCACATGTAAGTATATAAACATATCCTACCTTATTATGCTGCATGTGCGATATATCAATAGCAACAGTAGCACGCCAAAGACCTTATGTAACACCTCAACAACAATCACACGGCAGAAACCTCGTGCATCAACACCTCAAGTACAACAGCAACAAATACAATATATACAAAAGCACAACAAGTGAATTAACTCAAGAATCTTTCATTCACCGAGAGCGGTAGGGAGCTCATGTGGAATAACCACAATAGAGAATCCTAAATGTAATAAGAACAACTTAACAAGGGGGAAAATAATATGAAGCAGCAACCCCATAGCATGTAGTTCAACAACAAGGGAGTTAACAAGAGTCAAGTAATTCCAAATGAGGAAATATGGATTACACATAGAATATCTACTCTTCTTTTAAGATTGAGCAGGTTACAAAGGATATAGAACAATTTCAATTAAGACTAAATAATGACAAAGAGATAATAATGGTTTCTAGTGAAAATAAGAAGTTATGAAAAATAACGCGGCCATGGAGGAGGTAAAGATCTTCAGTTAAGTAAGGTAAAAGTCAAATAAGCAAATAAGAATGAAACATAAGGCAATTAATTCCAAGTAAAACATGTAGAGGTGGAACTAGTAATAGAAAAATTCAATCATATCAAGAACAATTTCATACTCAGTGAATATAAGGACCTAAGAACTTAAAAAGGGCAATTTTCCCACAAATAAATTCTAGCATGCACTCGTCACCTCGCGTATACGGAATACAATCAGCAGAGAATACTCAATTCCTAAGGGGAAGTCCCCCACAGAAGGATAGGCAAGATACTTACCTCGAACCGGCTCAATTCAACTAGAAACCACATTCTTGCCACGAGTACCTGACTCCAAATGGAACAAATCCATTTAATTCAATTTCATAATGTAAATAACACTTCAAGTAATTGATTCTACAATTAAATTCTAAGCTAATACACAGAATTATGTTATATGACCAAAATGTCCCTCAGGCCAACACCTCAGAATCGGGTGAAATTTATATTTCCAAAATCCTCACGCTCACACGAGTCCAACAACACCAAAATTATCCAAATTATCCAAATCTGATGTCATTTGATCCCTCAAACCATGATTTTTCATTTTAGAACTTTTCTTCAAAAACCATATCTTTCCCCAACCCAAAACACAATTTAAATGATAAAAACAAAGACAAATTCATGGATATTTATTTCTAGTTGAAGAAAACTTACCCAATCGAATTACATGAAAATCCCACCAAAATCGCCAAGGACCGAGCTCTAGAAGTCAAAATGTGATAAAAATGGTGAAACCCTCGAATTTGAAAAACTTATATTCTGCCCAGATATTTAAAGCATCGTGAATGCGGAGGAAGTATCTCGTTCACGAAGGAGAAAAATAAAGGCTGCTCAAATTTCTCTACGCGAACGTGGAGGCTTGGACTGGCAAATCTACGCGAATGCATGATAGGGCACGCAAACGCGATGAAGATAATAGACACAACCCTCAACACCAAATAATACAACGCGAACACTAGGGTTTTGATGCGAATGCATAGAAAGGAAATGGAAAAGAGTCACAAACGCGGGAGGTCTAATGGGAACATGAAAGGTAACAGGTCCTCCTTTAAAATTTACTCTACACGAACGCGTGGAGAAGGATGCAATCGCGAAGAAGAAAATGGCCTGCAACAGCTGAAGCAAAATCTGAAACTTTAATCAACTTAAAATGCCCCATTGAGCATCTAATACACACCTGAGGCCCCCCGGAACCTCAACCATACCTACCGACATATCCCATAACATCATTCAAACTTCTACCAATCTATAAACCATCTAAAACAACGTCGTAAACTAGAATTAATCAAGGATTTATGCCTAAGAACTCCAATTTTTCCTCAAAATACGCTTTCGATAAAAAACCTAATCAAACCACGTCCGAATGACCTGAAATTTTGCACACACATCCAAAATGACATAACAAAGCTATTGCAACTCTCGAAATTTCATTCTGACCCTCGGATCAAAATCTCACTATCGGACCGGAAACTTCAAAAATTCAAACTTTGGCATTTCAAGCCTAAATTACCTTCGGACATTAAAAATACAATCCGAACACAATTCTAACCCCGAAATCACCTAATGAAGCTAACGGAACCATCAGGTTTCATTCTGAGGCCATCTTCAAACTATTCCAATTATGGACAACTTTCCAACACTTAAACTCTCATTTAGGGACCAAGTGCTCCAAAACTCTCTCAAACATAAAATCGAACATTCCAGCACTTGAAATAGCATATATAAACTTGGGGAAAGCAGTTAATAAGGGATCAGGGCGTAAATTCCAAAAAATGACCAGTCGCGTTGTTACGTCTTCCCCCTCATAAAACCAACATTCATCCTCAAACATGTAAAGATTCGCCTCGAAGTCCTCAAGTCACTGAATGCACACTTACAACATACACCCGCGGGTGATCCCACATCACCCCAATCCACAAAAGCCTGACGACACATCTCAACTAAATTTTAGCCTTTCCAACAATACCAATAAGCTTTAAAGCCAGAATTCTCACCTTCCATCCATTCCTTAAAGATCAGATTCTAATTCCATACCCGGTATCGGTCTCAACCAGCTACTTCAATTTGTGCCAACACCCACAGGGTACAACCACGCAACATGACACATCACATATAGGCCTATAGTAACATTTCTGATAATAATGGTTGCCTGAGATCAAATCCACACCGGCCATAAGTCTTACATCCTACAGGAACACTTTTCAAACCCCACAACATTGGCGATGACATAATTGTTAGATAATACGCTTAACGCTAGAGGGGGTGAATAGCGTTATGATAAAATTTAGCGTAAACTTGCGGAAATTAAAATTTGCAGGAAATAATTAAGTGCGTTAAATAAATAAAAAGGAAAGAACGCACCGATATATTCTGGTTCACCACAACACGTGGCTAGTCCAGTCCCCGAGAGACTCTCTCGAGATTTTCCACTAACTTGTTAAGCTTACGGGGGCTCAACAAACCTTTATAACGTAAGGACACAAGCCTTAACACCTTTGCTCGGAGATACAACACTCCAAGACTTCAACCAAGGAAACACAAGTTCCTTACAACAAGAGAATTACAATTCTCTTACAAGTGTATAAAACACTAAACACTCAAACAAAATACTCCTTAATGAGTAGATATGAGTAAAAGAAGTAAGCTCTAGATCACAACAACTTTGGACAAGAATATGGCTCTCAAAAGCTTTATGAAATTGAATATAAAATGATAAAAAGTATGCAAGCTTATAGCAATGTAATGATCAGTTGTAGTAAGTTGTTGTGTTTAAAACACTGAAATGAAGCTGTATTTATAGTTGAAAAACTTGGCATTACCGTTGCTTAATTGCCAATTAAGAGTTGCTGATTTTACTCACTGACAATCGATTGTCAAACCCCAACAATCGATTGCCTGCCAGTCAGATCAAAATTCAATCCCAGATTTTACGCTTGATAATCGATTACTTACAATCCATAATCGATTACTGGCAACGTTCAAAAAATCCTTTCCAGATTTTACCACAAACAATCGATTGTCCAGAATCAACAATCGATTACTTAGCAACGTTCAAAAAATCTTTTCCGGATTTTAGTCAAAACAATCGCTTATACAGAATCAATAATCGATTACCCAATAACGTTCAAAAAATCTTTTCCGGATTTTAATCAAAACAATCGATTATACAGAATCAATAATCGATTACCTGACGGTATTTGAAAACTTTACGACAACGGTCAGCTTCACAATCGATTGCACAAAGTCAACAATCAATTACTTATCAGTTTTTGAAAAACATTTTAGACACCGTCTCTTTGACAATCGATTGTCCAATGTAACAATCGATTATTTAATAAATTTGAAAATCAATGGAAGACACTGTCTTAACATAATCGATTACCATTAGTTCATAATCGATTATTCTGAGTTTTGAAAAACTTTGATGGACACTGCCTCAGTCACAATCGATTGTCATTAGTTCACATTCGATTGTCATGCAGGTTTGAAAAACCTGATGCTCACTGTCTTACTCACAATCGATTGTCATTAGTTCACAATCGATTGTCATGCAGTCTTGGCTTAAAACAATCGATTATCATAAGTACATAATCGATTATCTTAGTCCAGATTTTTAAGGCATGTCTAAAAATTATTTTGACTACTGTAAATATGCATGATTTAAAATCATTTGACATTAAATTAAATATGCATGATTTTGGAAAATACTTTTATGAGAGAATCCATGTTACGAGTCAAGTTGTAGGATCAAGATCACAATTAAGAATGACTCAATTAAATTATAAAACTTTGTCTTGAGCTTGAATCTCGTTGTATATCAATTGTGCGATTGTTTCTTGAACTTCGTCATATATCAATTTTTGCTTCGTTTGTCATTCATCAAAACCTATACAAAAGAACACACGTTTTAGTATATTGCATTGAGAACGTGTTTCCAACAATTTCCCCCTTTTTGATAATGGCAAACATTAAGCGGGATATGCAAGACAAGCAATTTATATTGACGATTCAAGACAAGTATATACATGCAACAAGTATGCAATTTGTTCCCCCTCAATTTTTGAATTCCCCCTCAATTTAAGCTTATGAATATTGAGAGTGCATACCCGTTATCTTCCCCCTTTTGCCATTAGCAAAAATAATAATAAGATGTCAAAGATGAAATAAACCTTGTTTATTTATTGGAAAGAAATTACAGCAACAGGGAAGACAATACAACATATAAAAACAAACTTAAAAACTACAATTATTCATTCATTATTTTCTGCCTCATCATCCGGCGCTGCTTCATATGGAACAAGACCCGCATATGGATAATGAATATGGTCAAAATATCCATGAATCTCGTCAGTTAATTGACCGACAGAGGTGGTCAGGGAAGCAATTTGGTCGGAAATGGATTGGAGAGTGGGTTCTTGAGGCGGACGAGTTCGACGGGATGGAGGAGGAGCAGGCGCTACATGATCACCGTCATGATGAAAGGAGGATTCCGAAATTTCCCACTTTTTGGTACTATTTTTGAGAGGACCATTTCCAGTGACGAATCCGGTGGCTTCAAGAAAGTTCATGATGAGGAGAGCATAAGGAAGAGGCCTATCATCTCCGATAGCGTCACGCATGTGTATTTTGATAAGCCGACACCAATTGATGTTAGCTCCGGTTATTATGGCATGCATGAGCTTAGTGTCCTCTTGAGAAATGGTATTATGGTTATGCTTACGAGGCTTGAGGACTCGGGTGATGAAATAGAAAATCAACCGATAATTGGGATCCATTCCCGTAATTGTAGGACGA
This sequence comes from Nicotiana benthamiana, assembly GCA_034376525.1. NCBI lineage: Eukaryota > Viridiplantae > Streptophyta > Magnoliopsida > Solanales > Solanaceae > Nicotiana > Nicotiana benthamiana. The sequence continues at coordinate 21,483,935 of CM067324.1, read as the reverse complement.
CGGGAAGAAAGATTTGGATCATAAGAAGTAAGACCGATTTGGTGTAAGAGGGCTGTTTCATCAAAAAGGGCTCCGGCCTCTCCGGTGTACCGGAAAATGTCTTCACCATTATAAGAAAGACGGGCAATGGTATGAAGATTTTCATCGGAAAGAAGAATTTGAACACCATTAATGTTGGTGACAAGCTCACCATCATCATCCTCATGGAGGTTGGAATAAAATGCTTGAACCAATGTAGTATTGATGTAAGGATGAGTAAGGAGTAAAAAGTCAAGAAGTTGAGAATTTTTTAGCATATTTGCAGCAGGCCCAAATGATTCAAGATACTTGTGGGTTGAAAAGCGGGGTGGAAGAATGTCGCGCTTTTCAAAGTTGGTTAAGAATCGAGTAAGCTCGATGTCGGAATTAAAATATAGAACGGAACCATCTTGATAGGGATAGTTCGGACGAGGAGGGGAAACAGAGGAGGATGCGCCGTGCCTAGCAGAACGGGAACGTTTTGAGTGACGGCCCGACATTTTTAATGAAAGCTGCTGGATTTTGCAAAGGATTATAGAGAATTTGATATTTTGAAAGCTACAATTGATGCTTGAGTGAATGCATATGAACATATATGAAGCCTATTTATAGAGGGGAGAGTGGCTTATCATTTATGGAAGAAATCTGCTGAGAATTTAAAGCCAAATCAGTCAGAAACGGTAAAATAAATTCACTGACCGTTAGACAATCGATTGTTGAGATGCAATAATCGATTGTTGAAGAGTTATGACCTGACTTGGAACTGACACAAATCGATTGAGGAGCCAAACGGTAACAAGAGTTTAAATTTTTGACATGAAATAATCGATTGTCAAATGTGGTAATCGATTACGGGACCAAACGGTAACAAGCTTTTGAATTACTGACATGAAATAATCGATTATATATGTGAAATAATCGATTGTTTTGGACAAGCATTACTGAATGGCTGAGGCAGAAATCGATTATGCAATTTAAGGAATCAATTTTTAAACAAGGCTGCATAATGAACATAAACCATAAACAATCGATTAGTGATACTGCTAATCGATTTTCAGCATAGTAAAATAATCGATTATATCCTTGGAACAATCGATTGTTCTGTGCCAAAACTTTATAATTCCCCCTATCTTTTAGGGTGATACCTGCAAAATAGAATTAAACGTCTCCGATGCTCAAGTCAGTAATTTGTAAAGAAGTAATAACTTAAACTAGTGTTGCCAAGTGAGAACGTGAGCTCTTAAGAAGTGTGTCCTAAAGTGTTCTTAAGAGAGTTTCGGGTACTTACCTTTCCTCCGACGTCTCCAATTACCTGTTCAAGAGGGTGATCTTTGATCGTCCTCCACTCATTTGGCACATTTGTTTCTTTTTCCAATTGTGGCGCTTCTTCCGTTGGTTGTTCCTCAGTTTCATCTTTATTTTCCTTGGGTGGTTCCTCTTGTATTTTGTCTTTCAAGCTATCTAAGATACCTACAAGATCAAAACCGGAATCCTTTCTCGCCAAGCGAGCATTATTTTTGGAAAATATAACATGAGGGGATTCCTCCACAATTTGGGTTCTTTTATTAAAGATCCTATATGCTTTACTACGTGAGGAATATCCAATGAAAATACCTTCATCCGACTTAGCATCAAATTTACCCAATTGGTCTTTGCCATTGTTATGAACAAAACATTTGCAACCAAAAACTCTAAAATGGGAAATATTTGGTTTTCTACCCTTATAAAGTTCATAGGGGGTTTTCATGAGTATCGGCCGAATTACTACTCTATTTAGAACATAGCAAGCGGTACTCACGGCGTCCGCCCAAAAATATTTGGGTATCTTAGCTTCGTCGAGCATGGTTCTAGCCATCTCTTCGAGACACCTATTTTTCCTTTCCACCACCCCATTTTGTTGTGGTATACGTGGAGCGGAAAAGGTATGCTCGATTCCGAGTTCGTCACAAAAGTGCGCAAAGAGATTGTGATCAAACTCTCCCCCATGATCACTTCTAATTGAAGTGACGGTTGTTTCTTTCTCATTTTGAACACGCTTAAGAAAGTATTTAAAATTTTGAAAAGCATCACTTTTATTGGCAAGAAATAAAGTCCAAGTAAATCTCGAGTAATCATCAACAATCACAAAAGCATATTTATTTCTTCCTAGACTTTCAATGCGAGAGGGACCAAATAAATCCATATGAAGCAATTGCAATGGTTTAGAAGTTGAAACGATATTTTTAGATTTGAAAGATGCTTTTGTTTGCTTCCCCTTTTGACACGAGTCACAAATAGAGTCATTTTCAAATTTTAAATTGGGAAGACCAACAACTAAGTTTTGAGAAATCAATTTGTTCAAAAGATGCATATTGATATGTGCTACTCTACGATGCCATAGCCAAGTATCATCCTCTTTACTCATTAGACAATCAACATAATCGGGTGAGGAATTAGCAAGATCAACCATATAAATATTATCCACTCTAAAACCACGGAGGATAATTTTGAAATCACTACGTCTGAACACTAAGCATTCATCCGAATCAAATAAAGCAAGATTTCCCTTGTCACACAATTGGCTTATGCTCAAGAGATTATGCTTTAATCCTTTAACAAGTAATATATGCTTAATGGAGGAATTTTCATCCTTACCGACCGAGCCGATGCCGATGATCTTTCCTTTATTGTTATCACCGAAGATAACACTTCCTCCTTCTTTGTGCTCTAATTGAAGGAATTTGGATTCATTTCCCATCATATGCTTGGAGCATCCACTATCAAGGTACCATATCACACTTGATCCCTTCAAGCACACCTACAAAACAAATTAATGTTCTTTAGGTACCCATGCCATCTTGGGTCCTTGGGGGTTAGGCATATTATAATGATGCGATTGAGTAATATGTCTATGACTTGTAAAGCATGCAGGAGCAATATGACCAATGCGTCTACAATAATGACAAGTCACATTTTGGTTATGCATCCTTCTAGGTTCATAGTAACTAGACGGATGAAAATTTCTTACTCTATTTTGAACACTATGACTATTTCGCATTTCATGAGAATTATTTCTCCTACTATGAGCTCTAGGATGGGCAGCATTTCTAGAGTGATTGTTTCTCGGTTGAAGGCCATTTCTAGGTCTTCTCAAAGGTTCAACATTTGGCCTAAAATATGCATCATTTCTAGGGTAACTATTTCTAGGTGGTAAGTCATTTCTAGGTCTCCTAAAATGTTCAACATTTTGTCTAGCATGCATATTGGTTCTAGGATTGCTATTTCTAGGATAAGCATTTGTTTTATTAGTCCTAGGTTGAGCCTTAGGTGGTTGGGGTTTGGCTTCAACCTTTTCTTTAACCTCATTCTTAAATCCTATGCCATGCTTGGTTGATTTCAAATTAACAAGGACCTCATTCAAATTCTTGTGGGAAGAATTAAACTTATCTAAGGTACCTTTGAGTCTATCTACCTCATTTTTGAGATGCAAGCAAGAAGAACAACTTTTAGTAGAACTTTCGGGCTTATCGCCGCTTCTTTTTCCAAAAAACTTGTTTTCCTCTTTCAGCTTTTCATTTTCTAAAACCAGTTTTTCTACATCCTTTTCTTTCAAAGAAAGCTGTTTTTGAAAATCCTTTTCTTTTAATGAAGCATTTTCTTTTATGCCCTTAACAGTTTTTGAAGCCTTAATAAACTCAGCATATAATTCATCAAAAGCAGTTCGCATTTCTTCAAGAGTAAAGAAGTTTTTAGACGAAATTTGACATACCTCATCTTTGTTGTCTTCTTGTGCCATAAGGCAAAGATTTGCTGCTTCGTCTTCTTCTCCTTCGCTTGACTCATCTCCGGAGTCGCCTCCCCAAGAAATGTATGCACGTTGCTTTTTATAAGGTTTCTTCTCCTTTTCGATGTTTGGGCAATTTGATTTGATGTGCCCGGTTTCACCACATTCATAGCACTTGATTTGTTCGCCTTGCTTTTTGCCCTTGCGTTCATACTCCTTGCGCATAAACTTTTGAAATCTTTTGATAACGAGTCCAAATTCGTTGTCTCCTTCCTCATCAATTTGCGGTTGGCTTGTGCTCGCCTTTAGAGCTATTCTTTGCCTCCTTTGATCATCAACAAAAGGGTTAAGAATAGTAGATTCATAGGTCTTAAGGTTACCTCTTAGTGCGTCGATGGTGACGTTTGAAACGCCAATGGATTCTTGAATTGCATCGGCCTTTGATCTCCATGCCGGTGTGAGACTTCTAAGAATTTTTCCCACGAGCTCTCTATCCGTGAATGTTTTCTTGAGAGCATGTAGGTCATTACGATTATTGAAAATCGCTCAACCATTTCGTCCACCTTTTCACCTTCCTTCATTTGAAATAATTCATAAGAATGGGTTAGGAAATCAATTTTTGCTTCCCTTACCTGGTCCATACCTTCGTACGTAACTTCTAGCTTGTCCCACATCTCCTTTGCCGTTGTGCAACACGATATTTTCCTGTAATCGTCAGCATTAACAGCACAATATAATAAATTAATTGCTTTAGCATTATTTTGAACCTTTCGGATGTCATCCGCGTCATACTCATCCTCGGACTTGGGAACCCATTCGTTTTCCACCTTCTTTGTTGGAATTTGGTTTCCCTTCATTATCACCTTCCAAAGGTGAAAGCTGTTAGACTGAATGAAGATCTTCATCCTCTCCTTCCAGTACGTGTAATTTGTACCGTTGAATAGAGGTGGTCGTGTGGAGCACTGCCCTTCATCAATTCCTGCAAAAGAATCACGAGTAGAAGCCATGGATGGTTCTCTCAAACTGTTAAGTTTTCAGAGAGTTGGGCTCTGATACCAATTGGTAGATAATACGCTTAACGCTAGAGGGGGGGTGAATAGCGTTATAATAAAATTTAGCGTAAACTTGCGGAAATTAAAATTTGCAGGAAATAATTAAGTGCGTTAAATAAATAAAAAGGAAAGAACGCACCGATATATTCTGGTTCACCACAACACGTGGCTAGTCCAGTCCCCGAGAGACTCTCTCGAGATTTTCCACTAACTTGTTAAGCTTACGGGTGCTCAACAAACCTTTACAACGTAAGGACACAAGCCTTAACACCTTTGCTCGGAGATACAACACTCCAAGACTTCAACCAAGGAAACACAAGTTCCTTACAACAAGAGAATTACAATTCTCTTACAAGTGTATAAAACACTAAACACTCAAACAAAATACTCCTTAATGAGTAGATATGAGTAAAAGAAGTAAGCTCTAGATCACAACAACTTTGGACAAGAATATGGCTCTCAAAAGCTTTATGAAATTGAATATAAAATGATAAACAAAAGTATGCAAGCTTATAGCAATGTAATGATCAGTTGTAGTAAGTTGTTGTGTTTAAAACACTGAAATGAAGCTGTATTTATAATTAAAAAACTTGGCATTACCGTTGCTTAATTGCCAATTAAGAGTTGCTGATTTTACTCACTGACAATCGATTGTCAAACCCCAACAATCGATTGTCTACCAGTCAGATCAAAATTCAATCCCAGATTTTACGCTTGATACTCGATTACTTACAATCCATAATCGATTACTGGTAACGTTCAAAAAATCCTTTTCAGATTTTACCACAAACAATCGATTGTCCAGAATCAACAATCGATTACTCAGCAACGTTCAAAAAATCTTTTCCGGATTTTAATCAAAACAATCGATTATACAGAATCAATAATCGATTACCCAATAACGTTCAAAAAATCTTTTCCGGATTTTAATCAAAATAATCGATTATACAGAATCAATAATCGATTACCTGACGGTATTTGAAAACTTTACGACAACGGTCAGCTTCACAATCGATTGCACAAAATCAACAATCGATTACTTATCAGTTTTTGAAAAACATTTTAGACACTGTCTCTTTGACAATTGATTGTCCAATGTAACAATCGATTATTTAATAAATTTGAAAATCACTGGAAGACACTGTCTTAACATAATCGATTACCATTAGTTCATAATCGATTATTCTGAGTTTTGAAAAACTTTGATGGACACTGCCTCAGTCACAATCGATTGTCATTAGTTCACAATCGATTGTCATGCAGGTTTGAAAAACCTGATGCTCACTGTCTTACTCACAATCGATTGTCATTAGTTCACAATCGATTGTCATGCAGTCTTGGCTTAAAACAATCGATTATCATAAGTACATAATCGATTATCTTAGTCCAGATTTTTAAGGCATGTCTAAAAATTATTTTGACTACTATAAATATGCATGATTTAAAATTATTTGACATAAAATTGAATATGCATGATTTTGGAAAATAGTTTTATGAGAGAAGCCATGTTACGAGTCAAGTTGTAGGATCAAGATCACAATTAAGAATAACTCAATTAAACTATAAAACTTTGTCTTGAGCTTGAATCTCGTTGTATATCAATTGTGCGCTTGTTTCTTGAACTTCGTCATATATCAATTTTCGCTTCGTTTGTCATTCATCAAAGCCTATACAAAAGAACACACGTTTTAGTATATTGCATTGAGAACTTGTTTCCAACAATAATAACCACAAAATCATATAACTAAACATCTGAATAACTAAATCTCAGCTAATACCAATTGGGACTCACCCTACAAGCTCAAATCAAGAAGCATAGAACTGAAATAACTGAATATGAGAAGGGAACACATAAGGGACTATCAAACAAGTCGGACGAGCACAATTTTTTTCTAAAATACTAATCTACAAAATAATCTAACAAGAAAGAATGAAAGCATATAAAAGACTAACAAGGATCCTATTCTGATATAACCCCCACCGCGGTACACAGCCCGGTCTCAACACATCAAATCACCTGAAATCACGATGGTCTCGCCCTCAACTTTGAATCACACGTTACGTACACATCAAGCCATCTAGAAACTCTTACTAGATCAATTATGTTGACAAAATCACAACATGAACTGGCTCCCGCACCAGTGGAGCTAAAGAACACAACCTGCAACCAAGAATACTCAAAATTGCATCAAACCTACCGAAAGAGAAAACAAGAATTCTACTACTAGTCACATAACTCTCGACAACGGCTAAAAACATACGATAGACACAATTATCACTCATAGAACCTCCCGACAGGATAATCACATAAATAGAGTGCAAATCACGAAATGCACCCGTAAATAGAACAACAAAATATGGGAACTCATCCCGATAAGTAGGGCTATAATGAACTACAGATTGTGCTCCTTTATAAAAAACTGAGGCATACCTGAATGACATCACCTGGCATAGAAGCCTTAAGCCTACTGTATGAAACACATCAGAGGGTTGGGCCTCTCCCTCTTAGGCACCCTCTACTCGCCTGAATACCTCTGTACGACACATCGATGTGAAGTATGGGATAATCTCTCACCATGTGGTTAGTATCTCCACACTCAAAGCACCCTCTCTGCTCACGAGGAGGTGGAAACTGTATGGTACAGGTACTCCAAGACCCATAATTTTGCTGCATTACGCGATCCTATCCAAATATTGGTCCACATGAAACACCTCAAGTCACTCTGCTCAAAGTCGATGAACATTCGTAATTGATATCTAGAACCAAGGAAAATCATCATAATCACGGTGAGGCAAATACATAACACCACGTAAACGCGAAAGGACATAGCCAATACGCTATCCACCGAGCAATACCCAATGCTCTCCCCGCTCGAGTTCCACTAAGAGACATCAATAAAACTGCACCATGTCTGCTTATAACCAACGAATCATAACGCCTTGCAACACAGAAGAGTAACTCATATATCACCTCAAAGAATTAATAGCTCAACAATAACCGAGTCAACACATTCCTCGCCAATAGCAACTAGAAGTCAATAAGGCCATCTTGATGCAGAACACACATCCATATAGGTCTACCAATAAATCCCTTATCAAGGAGTTCTTGGAGTTGTGCTCTCACTCCGTCGGTGACATACTATATGGTTCCCTGAACCAAATCAATACCGAAATCAACAACTCTGTCCAGCGACATGCCCGACAGCAAAATACATTTCCAGAAAAACCCCTCATCACTAAAACTGACTTAATAGTGTTGCACTAACATCCATCACGAAGGCCAAATAAGAATGAAAACCCTTCTCAACCATCCGTTGGGTCTTCAAAATGAAATAACCTTGTTGTGAACATAATCTGTCGAACCTCGCCACTCAACCTGTGGCATCCCCGGTATAGCACATATCGTCATCCTAGCGTAACAGCCCATCATAACACTACACAAAGACAACCATTCTATACCCAATATCACATCCAAAATCTAGCATACCAAGCAACGAAGATCCACTCGGGTTTCCAAACCCCCAATAGTTACCACACCAGACCAATACATGCAACCCACAACCAAAACATAACTTGTATATGAGAACTCCCAGTCTCCAACTCCATACGGCACATGAATCACCATGTTTGATCCCAATTCCCCTGTCCGAACACATGCCACACCTTTAAGACTCAATAATTCCACAAAAGGTACTCTTATAGTTCTTCTATGGCCTCAAGTAAACATGAATATTAGTAGTCTATCCAACAAGAGAGTGCCGCAATACTAGCAAAGTATCATCAACTCAAACACTTTCCATTTTTCTGAAACGTATACCCACATCAAGCCACACCAATTAGTAATACCATTTCCTTAATCATCTGAAATTGCCCGTGCTTCCTAAGAATTTTATAACCTTTCTTTCATAACTAAACTACAACCTTACACATGCAAATCTCGATCCTTCACAACATTCTGCATGCACCAAACCATCATAGGGTAAAATAAGAACTTCATATCCCTTCCGAGCCACAAGAAACTATGTACTCAACTAGCCAAGAACTTTCCATTGATCCCATCTAGAAGAAAATAACTATACATCTTATGATCATCATGACCGTAAAAAATATACATCTCTAACCATGGTAGAAATCTTCAAGAACTCTTCGAGTTCCCTATGCACAAAGTAGGCCTGTCAGGACTGAGTCCTTTTAACTCGACCAAGCTACGAAAGACATCAAAACTTAACCGCATCGCCACTAAGCACCTGTAGAAACTCATTATCTCATAAGCACCGCAAAGAACTAATTGTATCCCTTGCCATGCCGATCCGACCTACTACCAAGTTGTCCTATTTATCCGAGTTCCTTCAAAATTACCTTTGAATTAATACTTCTCCTTTCCATAATTCCACAATCCTCAACCCAGACTCACCAGCTGAGACCCAAGTATAAAACCACACCTTCTAAGGCTCATAAGCCACCGAATACTCTCCTTAATATTCCCAAAAGCATCACATTCAAAATACCTACCCTGAAGAGACTTCATGTGAATCTGAAGCCATTAACTTCCTAATATCGATTTATAGAATCCCATAATTGATATAGAATTGACACAAGTCTTGACACCCTCCAATGCAAGCCTCAGTTTCTAGAAAAATCATACACTTGAAAAGTTCCAATTATTACATGTACAACCTTAAACATATTAAAATCATTCTCGACAGTCATTCACTCTACACAAACTGTAATTAGCCTGATCAAACAAACCGAACAACCTGTGCCTCATTAGCACTCCGACACCACAAAATGTAACCTTATTCTAATACAACCAAGCAACTTCTTGCTCTATGCACTGAGCATCCTTTACCAATAACATCTCAAGACATTCCGTGAATCTCACACACCTATGAAGCATACTATAACCTTTGTCAAGAATTTTCCTCTACTCAAGCCATCCTCGATCTCAATCTCCGTAGGCCATAACAGATTCTCATGTGCTTCTTAACTGGAACCAATATAGCACATAATCGTGTAGTCAATCTAATCAATAGCAGACTCCCCCACTTGGCTCGAATATATAGATCAAAAACACACAATAACTCATCATGCACATGCTCTATTACTGCCAAAATACCATAGTGAGATTAAACGCAATACTTCATAAGCACGGGAAACACAGGCCATCTAGTACTTTAAATCTTCTGCAATCTTGCATTCACTCTCATAAAAATTAAATCTTCTGCAATCTTGTAAATGAGATCTTCTGATAGACAACATAAGGATCACACAACCTCAGAACACTCTGCAGGAGATAACCCACCTGCTTTTGCCTATAACTAACATTTTTGTACACCTTCCACCATCATAAACATTACGTAGTCACTTAATCTTCATAAGCATGAACTCATATCGCAACATGAAATCTACTTCACTCCTAACTAGGAAACATGAAAAGATTCTTCACACACCCATAACTCTGGGCTATACCTCAAATCAAGACGAACATCAAGTACCTAATAGTTCTTACATCCCCCAGCATACCCTTCTCATCGTTTCTCAATCATATAAATACACCTCGCATTCATAACATATTCATCACGTATCTATCCAGTCATTACTCCATTTAATAAGGACACAACGAAACACATAGATCAAGAAGCACGCGCTCGCACAATCAATAGCTCGGGGTTCATGCTATAGAAAAAATCCGGCCAAAGTCTTCCAGACTGGACCAATATCAATACACAGAGATAACATCTCACCCCTCGATAAGGGAATCACAATCCATCTATACACATTTGATACCGAGCGCTCATACGTGCATGCGAACGCGTAAAGGAATTCATTATATTTAAAGCTGGATCAAGGATGCCCGATAAGAATTCAATAATGTAACATTTTTCCTAAAGGTTCTGAAACCTCCCAAGGATAAGTATAGACATCTCCATACCGATTCGCGAGACTCTACTAAACCTGCTCATGACTCGTGAGACCTGTGTAACCTAGGCTGTGAATCCATCTTTTCACGATCCCAAATCGGACCTGGTCGTGATGGCGCCTCTCATGAAGACAAGGCAAGCTGACACAATCCCCAAATTCATTTCAATTCAATTTCAGCCTTTTTAATTAATCATATATTGCATGATGCAAGTTTAAATGAATAGCACGGAAATAGATACAACCCGACATCGTGGAGTAAGTCACGAGCATCTACTAAGGTTTAAAATGTAATGAAAATTCTGGAAATATATTAAATATAGTCTAATGACATAATGTGGATGTTAGGGAGCTACCTTGATAAACTCTGCCTCTGATTAACCAATACTCGCGACCGGGTGTAAAAATACCTGAATCAGCACACAAGGTGTAGGGAGTAATGTGAGTCCTCTAACTCAATGAGTAATAATTATAAATTAAGACTGAGTGATAAGAAATCACGTAAAGCGCATCAACATGCTATATAGAAGTAGTATAAAACAAGTAAGAAAGTAATGAAGCTGTGAAATATCTTAAAGCATCTTAGCGCAGTTTAAACTTTTCTAAAATATCTTTTTAAAATTTAAGCAATTAAATGAAAAGCAACTAGAATAGATAAGCACAGAAAATCTGCCCCTCAAGCATAAATACCAACAGAAACAGCCCCTCGGGAAATAATATGGAACAACACCAGCCCCTCGCGCTATATCATGTCATAATGGGTACCTGTGCTCACTAGGGGTGTGCAGACTCCTAGAGGGGCACCTTACGGCCCAAGCACAATATCAAGCCATCTCGTGGTGTCATCACTAGGCTCTTGATCTCATATTAACAAGCTACCTCGTGGCATACAAATCTCAAACCCTCGATCTCATAATTATAAGCAGTGTATCATTGTTACGGCATGCAGCCCGACCCAAAAGTATCCTCACAACACAGGCCCTCGGCTTTACTCAGTCAAAATCCAATAAACTACACGGGCAACAGTAAAATATGATTCTCAACCCAAAATATTATTTGAAATAATATTTAATATGTCAAAATAGAGTAAACATGGCTGAGTTATGAAAACAACAGAATATAACATGACTGAGTATACGTTTAAAGTCAAAAAAGTTAGGAAACATTTGTAAAAATCCCATAATTGTCCAAATAGTTAGCACTAGGCCCAATCTCGCATTCAGCCCAAAACATGATGATAGCAAATAGTTTTAAGTCAAATACGTGGTAAAATAGTAACTCGGGACAGACTAAGTAACAATCCCCAATAGTGCACGACCCTACGCTTGTCATCTAGTGTGTACGTCACCTTAATATAGCACAACGATGTGCAATCCGGGGTTCATACCCTCAAAACAACAGTTACAATCATTACTCACCTCGATCTGGTCCAAACTCTAGCCCGTAATGCCCTTGCCTCACGAATCGGCTTCCGGATGATCCAAATCTAACCACAATCAGATTTATATCATCAAAATATGCTAAGGGAACAAAGCCCACTCGAAATAATCCCATCAACATAAAAAAATCCCAAAATTGATCCAACCCGGCCCCCAGGCCCGCATCTCAAAATCCGACAAAATTAACATCAATAGAATCATCATCCTCCCACGAGTCTATACATATAAAGAACATCAAAATTGGACCTCAAATGGCCCCTCAAATCCCCGCTCAAAGGTCTCTTAATGTCAAGTCTTGATTACCTATTTTTGCATTGATTTTTCCGAAATTTCACCACTAATTAGGCCTTTAATCATATATAAACGAGTTATGAAGTCAAAAATCTTACCTCCACAAAGTTATCCATTGGTTTCCTCTTCAATTAGCTCTCCAAAGCCTTCTCCCAAATGAAATATGGTGAAAACCCACTCAAAATCACGAAGGGAACCTTTTATACTTTCTGACTCAGGCATTTTCGCACCTGCAGTCCTTTTCCCGCTTCTGCGGTATCTCTTCTGCTACCAAATCCACGGCATATGCGGTTTTCATTAAATTTCCAATTTCTACATCTGCAATTAAAAACTCGCGCCTTCTCTACCGCGGGTGCACCCACTTCACCGCTTTTTCAGTTCCTGAAGAACTTCCTCTTGGCCGCATCTACGGCTACCTTCCGCTTCTGCTATCATCGCACATGCAGCCTCCCAACCACATGTGGGGTTATGACAGAAACCAAATCTTTAGCTTTAAAAACTCAATTCCAAATTCTTCTGTCACCTATCTAGAATCGCCTTGATGCCCCCCGAGACTTCAACCTAAAGCACAAACAAGTCATATACTACCATTCAAACTTGTGCCAATCTTCAAAAGACCTCAAAAAACATAGAATCACCCAAAATACATCGGATTCAAGCCGAAGCTTCCCAAATCTTCCGAATTATGCTTTCAATCAAAAAGTATACCAAGCCACGTTCGAATGACCGGAAATTTTGAACATATATTCCAAATTCCACAACGGAACTACTGCAACTTCTGGAATTCCGTTCCAACCCCTATATCAAAATATTACCTATCAACTGGAATACGCCAAAGTCTCGATTTCGCCAATTCGAGCATAAGCCATCCACGGACCTCCAAAATGCATTCTAATCAAGCTCCTAATTCCTAAATCACCTAATGGAGCTAACCAAATCATAAAAATTTCTATCCGAGATCATATACAAACAAGTCAAAACATGGTCAAATCTTTCAAATCTTAAACTTCAAACTGAGGACTGTGAGCACGTGATTTTTGCCTCGCTCGAACTGTTCCTATAAAATTCATTAAAACTAGAATTTTTCTCTTATTTGAATTTTGTTAGGAATTGATTGCGTAGTTTTGTGTTTATTTGCATTCTTTGAATTTTTAGGAATTAATTGCATAATTTCGTGTTTATTTTCATGTTGGGCATTCTAATTAATATAATTCAGAAAAAAATAGAAGAATACGATTCATTGCGCTTAGAAGTTATTTCTACATTTTTAAGGTATTTAGTAAATTAGTTGCTTTATGAAAAATGAAAATCACAACAACAAAAAAAACAGTTTGCTTTTGCACTTTTAATTTCACATTTGATTTTTCAATTAGTTTTCTTTTAATTTAGTAGTGATAATTATTGTTTAGGCTTAATTAGTGTATTTTTGTCAATTAGCTCCTAGGAACTAATTTAGATATTTTATGATTGTCTTGAAAATAAATTTTAAAAAAAAAAAAGAGAAGAAGAATGGAAATGAAATTTATAATTAAAATTGAAAGATTTGTTCTGGACCAAGTTGATTTCAAGCCCAAATAATTGCCCCAAGTTCAGCCTAGATTGACCCCATTTTATCCGGTCCAGGAAGACAAGGTTCCAAAACGACGTCGTTTTCTGTCAAAAACCTGAGCCGTTGATCAATCCCATTGAACGGTCGAGATGCGGGGGCGTTACACTATTTAAGTGTCGCATAACACCCCCCTGCCAGAAACGTAGTACCCTATCTAAACACAACCCTAAATCCCTCCGGTGTAACACCGCCATATCACCACCCTCCCTCCGCCGTTCGCCGTCCGCCGTCCGCTGCCGGCCGAAAATCGTCGCCGTCCACGGCGTAGCTCCGACGGACGCCAAAACTACACAATATCATCTCCTCACCCTCCCGTTTCAAACCCCACCAATGGTTACCCAAAAATAATCCCCCATCTCGTCAAATATTCGTCTGAAATTCGGCAGGCCCGCCGTCCACGGCGACGACTGACCACCAAACACCCCAAGTTTTACACCCTAGATTCCTCACCCTATCCTCATCACAAAGCTAACATAGTTTTTCCTCAAATCACACCATATCTGTTCGAATATTGATTTGGAAAGCCTGGCCAAAACCTAACTATCTCAAAAATGCGTCAAACCAACACTGTACACCCTCCTCACACCCCTCAACCCAAATCCATGCCCCAAATTCATGCCTCATGGCCCTCGAATCACCATCGTCTTGGTTGATTACTAAATCAATGTTAGCCAGATCATGTATAGTGATGCATGTGATTTTTGAAGCCGTGATTTTAAGCTAAGTTATCTAACTTTGTTTAATTTTAGTAGAATATCATTGTAGAGGTCCTTTTCTGTTTGTTTAATACATTCTTAGTCTTCATGCTCTCCTCTCTTTCTTTTTCTGTTTGGTTTAATACATGGTTCATTCGTTTGATAGGCTTATAGTATAGTGAGCATAGTTGTTCCTTTGTTCTCCTCCTGAGTATCTTTATTTTGGGTCCATTATTCTATTGGCCGACCTTATTATTTGGGGGGGAGGGGGGTTCTGTTTGGTGAAAGGCAATTCATGTTCGATTTCTTGTTAGCCTGAGTTTTATTTCTTTGGATGTATACGCTCATTGATATGTTCTTCTTCTGAGTGTCCTTTATGTTGGTCCATTATTCTATCTTATCTAACCTAATTATTTGGGTGGGGGGTTCTGTTTATGAAAAGTCAATTGGTGTTTGTTCTTTGATGTTGATTTCTTGTCTTTGGATCTTTGGATAAGTATAAACACTCTTTGATGTGTTCCTCTCCTGAATGCTTTTATTTTGGTTCATTATTTCCATCATTGACTGATAGTTTTAGTTGAGCCTGTTATTGGAAGGCAACCCTTATTAATACCTTGAGATTTGACTCGGATGATCTTGTTTTGACTTTTGTAATTTGCTTTGGTTAGACCTGTATTGCTACATAATTATAATTGATTTGGACCTTGGTCGATTAGTTCAAATATTTATGATGATTTGGGTCTTATGATTCAGACTTTAGGGCATTTGATTGTAGTTAAGTTAACTAGGGTAGAGTTGGGCTAGGGTTAGTAATTTTAGGAATTACTCAAGGGTAATTTGGGTAGTTTAACAAGGAATCTTTGGCAGTTAAGTTAAGAAGCTTCTGGAATAGGGAATAAATTGTAATTCAGATTTCTATTTTGTGGTAACTTGGGTAGCAAGCTAGCAAATGAGGGACTAAGGTAGTAAATAAAATAAGGACTAAAGGGAAACTAAAAATCTGAGGGTAGCCCTATGTGTGAGGATATATATACTAGCACTCAGAAAAACAAAGGAGGCTGGAAAGATAGAAACGAGAGAGCTGCTAATTCAATCAATTCTCTGAGTTTAAAACTTTAAAATTTTGATCCAAAAACCAGTTCTGATTTCTTCTTCTTATCATGGACTAAAAGTTAAATTGTTGGGTTGTTTGTTTGGGTGAAGTTCGAGTTAGTTTGGCTATCAAATATTGGTGTTGGTTGTGTGACTTGCATCTCGTGGGTTTTGAAAGTGCTGAGTCTACTGTTCCATTGATTTGGGGGTCTATTCAGTGATTTTTCTCGTTAACTCTGGGGTTATTTATCACCGCTGTTGTTGTTTTGCTTTGTGACTACCTACTCATAGGTCTCTTCTTTATTCCAGGTACACACTCAAAGTCCCTGATGTAATCCTTTGAATTAAAATAGAAAGGAAGCCTGATTCACGATTTGGTGTCTACTTGGATCGTATAGCTTATTAGGAAGTAGTATACTCTATGTAGTTTAATTTATATGTTTATGTAATTCATTCAAATTTATCTGGTTTGTATATGGATTGTATAAGTACTGACTGAAGACTTTGCTTTGATTTGGTTATGGTTCGTCTAGTATATTGTTAGATTAGGTAAATTAATTTAAAGGTTCTGAAGTTTATCAATCATCAATAGGGGTCATTAAGTGGTATTTATTGTATTTCAATAATATGAAATTGGAAATAGGTGTTCATTCACGTAAGTTCATATATACCATGTTTAAATTAGGAAGTTTTCTTTTCATAATCAATGTCGCTTTAGAACCGTTGGTCGTGAGTCCAAAAGTGAAGTTTTAATCAGTTGTTTTATGTTAGTTCCCTGAATCATGTGAGTATTAGTTGAATAATCATCAGCATGTTCTCATATATCAAACATATAGTTCTATCGTTTAAACTTTTGCCGGAAATAATTGTGCAAGTTTATACGCGAATAAGGATATCGATCTGCCAAGGATCAGGGCTCAACAGCCAATCTATGGTGAGTTGTGCCTCAGCCAGGGCTACTGCATAGCCAAATTTGTCTTTACTTTATTGAGATTCTTCAATGACTGGTTTGATAACGCTGGATAAAGAATCCACCATCCTTGGGCTCACTTAAAAGCCCAATGGCTTTGAATTGAAGTCTAAGTTATGAAATACCCACTAATCAGCTTTATTAGAGACCGACTTAGTAGAGAACTATATTTTGCCTTAGAGATTTCCTTTCAAATAATAAATTAAGACGATATGTGCTAAATAAAGTAACAATTGCACGGCCCTCGATTATTTAATCTTAAATTGATGCTTATATTCTGAGGCGTGCTATTTAGCAAATTTCATGGCCCTCGCAAAGTGCGAACATATAATTGCTTTAGGCGCTTAGTTTAATAATTAACCTTTCTAAATTCGGGTGCACTTTTATGTGACCCAAATCTAAATCCAACGAAGTTGAAATGTGTTAAACACCACGGGTGTATTTATGTGACGTGGTTCGAGGCATGTTTCAACAACGTTGCAATTTTCTTTTAAAACAATAATAAAAGTGGTTAAAAGATTCAAAATGCACATAGGTTCATAATTGTATAAAATCAGATAGTTTAAGCCAAATATGATAGTTGCGTGACCGTGCTAGAACCAGTGAACCCGGGAATGCCTAACACCTTCTCCCAGGTTAACAAAATTCCTTACCCGGATTTCTAGTTCGCGGACTGTTAAACAGAGTCATTCTTTCCTCGATTTGGGATTCTAAACTGTTACTCGGGACACCATAAATCTCCAAAGTGGAAACTCTGAAATTCTCTTAAATAATTGAATCTTGTTTCTATTGTCCTTTAATTGGAAAAACTCCCTTATCTACGCCCTTCGCCGGGTTGTAGTAGCCAAAAGGAGGTGTGACAGCTCTGGCGACTCTGCTGCGGAATGAACCCAGAAACTCTAATTCAGGGTTCAAGATATCGAGCTTAGAATAACTGTTATATTTGGATTTTTTTCTAATTTCCTACATCCATGCTAATATGATAAATGCTTTACCGCTTTGATATTGGAAAATTGTATATAAATTGTTACGAAACCCTTCTCTCTTTATCTTCGGTTATGTGCTTGCTAGTCGAGACTCCCTATTCTGTTAGTGTCATACCTTAAAATAAGAAAGATGCTCGGAAACGTTACTAAGCCGGATGATCTTGCGGGTCCCCGGTACAAAGCCCCCTGCTAGACTCGAGTTGTCCGCTCGGGTACACAGTCTAGAACAAATACCCAGGTTCTGAACATAGTATAACAAAACCTCATGCCATATCCCTAGTAGGAACGTTTTGTTTGCATCACATGCATTTGACTTAGGGGACTCAACACAGGGGTTGGGTCTGTCTAGGACAAAGGACCTGAAATGAAAAGACCATCCTGATGCATATTACGTGCTACTTGCGCATTTATTTGCTTTGGATTTGCATGTTTACCGGCATGTGAATAAGGTAAGAAAATTGAAAAAATAACGGTATTAGGGCTGAATGAGAGTAACCATTTGTTTGGCAAAACCAGTAGCGCCGAAATGCTGCTGGATTTTTTAAAAATAAGAAAAAGGGGAGAAAAGTGAAAAAAAGAAAAAAACAACAAAAGAAATAAAGGGCCTTTTTCAACAAATTTTTGGCTTTGACAAATAATTTTGCCTGAACTACACCGGTTTGATTCTCGTCAGAGGCGAGATACGTAGGCAACCCCCATCGGGTCCAACCTTCCGTTTGCAAAAATAGTCAAAACAAAGAAAAAAAATGTCAAATTTTTATTTGTTGCCCTAAAAAAAATTGGGTGACGCCGTTGTTGTCAATTATAGCCAAATGTTCCCGGAAGGAACTCCAGAAGGCTGATTTTACACCAACGGCCACCTTTGGGTCTTTATGGTATTTTAGGTCGGCTAGCGGGAACAGCCTTAAAATCTTCCCCGGAGGCGCTGAAAGGTCGTATACGCAAAGCTAAGCCTCTGGTTTTAGAAATAAATATCATAAAAAGAAAGGGGTCAATTTTTTGATTTTTGAAGTCAAACAGAAATAAAGTCATAAGTTGCTAATTCGCCTTAATAAATGTGCAGGATGAGCACAATCCAAAACGAACCTTTTTCATTCGTAAGCAGAATCCTTTTGAAGTTGCGATTATGGTGGAATGATCTAGGCATAGAAAGGCAAGGTGAGGTGAAAAAATATTTGGGGGGCCTCCCGGGCTTATTGGAGATTATACCCCGAGGAGATATCATAAGAGCGTTGGTCGCGTGCTAGGACTCGGCGCACAATGTGTTCCACTTCTCAGATTTTGAACTTACCCCAAATTTGGAAGAGATAGATGGGTACATCAGAGATGCTGAGCTTCCTTTGAGACACAAGTTTTTGGTTGCTCCAAGAGTTGTAGCGGTGCACAAATTCTTAGATACCCTGAAAATAAGCAGAGTGGTACATGATTCAAACCTGGTGGCGGGGTTTTGCACCTTTTAATTCCTATACACCAGATATGGTCCCATAGGGGGTTTCAGCACTCCAGAAAATAAAATCTACACAAAGGAAACCATGCCAAATGGGAAGAACACAGACACTTCGCTTTTATGGTGGCTTTTCTAGGGCTTCTGGTGTTTCCACGGAAAGACGGGAACATTGACATAAAAATAGCAGGGGTTTTCAGTACTCTATGCACCCAAGCCAAGTGCACACTCGCGCCTATGATAGTAGCCGAGATTCTTTCGTGCTCTTGCAGCTTGCAGGGCCAGCAGAGAAAACCTGCATAGACGAGTTTCACACAAGAATTGAAGGTCTTAGTACGCCCGATGGTGTAGAAAGACGGATATCTTACTTTCATTCCCTCACTGCCAGTTAAATAGAATGGACGTTGGGATGGTTGTCTATGGACAAGATCATATACATGCCGGCAACAGAGCCTCACTTCCTTCTGATGGGCCTTAGGAGCATCCAGCCATATGCCCCTCATCGGGTCTTGAGACAACTCGGAAGGTGCCAGATAGTGCGAAAAGACGAAGATCTTAGTGGTCGGGTAGTCGATATGGGACCTAATGGTCAGTTCCCCGAAGCAACGGTCCGCAAAATTTGGAATGAATGCCAATACCTAACAGAAAACACTTGCGTGCAGGATCGATCTAGAGGCGAAGTGTCCCCAGGATACCTTGCTTGGTACAAGAGAGAACTTAAGTTCGAGAGGCCAGCCAAAAGGCCTCATCTCTAGGAATACGTCAATGCATCGCAAGAGCAGTGGGACTAGTTGGCTAAAGAACAAGAATACAGGGCCACAATAAGCAAGCTGGATAAGCAGGTCATGAAATTGAAATTCGAGAAAGATTTGCAGGCCACCGCAGATGAAGGCGAGAGGAAGATATTGGTCAAGGAAAATGAGGTCCTTCGGGCCCAGATTCAAAAAACGAGAGTAGCAGCGAAAAACCCCGTCCGGAGTGCCAAGGATACAAAGCTTATAGATGGCTTGAGGCAGAAGGTGAGTGACTTCATTTTTTATTCAAACAAAGCAGAAAAGGAACTAGTCAAGGCTCGAAAACAATTGGCTGAAAATGCGGCAGAACAGGCACGTTTGGTTAGGCAACTAAAAGTAGAGTTCGACGGTGAGGTGGCAGAGTTAAAGAAAAGGGCAGTCATCGCAGAAAACAAAATGCTCAAGCAAGAAAAAGAGTTCAAAATTGAAAAGGAATATTGTTACACAACATTGGCACAATTAGAATTGGATTTGTAACAGCTTCAGAAGCAAAATCAAGTAGACGAACATATTTTGGAAGCTAGAGCTGAGCAGATTGGGCGGTTATTGCAGTATAAAGGTGTCATACGAGAGAGAATCAAAGGGATCACCCACTCTATCGCAATGAAATCTAACAGTTGTGAGGATATGCCTAGATCTATGTTCTTTGCCACCGCGATGCTTTTTGTTCGCTGCGTAATGGAAGATCTTCATCACCTCCAAGGGGACTTAGCTAGTCCACCCGCGACAAGGCCGAATGATTCCTCGTGGGTTACAGGAGCAATTGAAGCACTAATGTATTCATGATTTCTTGAGATTATATTTTTCTTTTTCTTAAGGTCTGTCAGTTTGTCTTGGAGTCTGTATTTTATTTTGCGCAAGGTTAGCTATTCTTCGAGTCGGCAGTTCGTCTTTCATTAGAGTTTGTTAGTTTCTTATTTAAATCTGCCAGTTTTTCGAGTCCTTGTAAATAAACTTGTTATTACGAAAATGGAAAATTTCAAAAATTTTATGCTTCACTTTTTATAGGCAAGAACTACGCTCGGTCTGATTCATTCAAGGTCATGATACATAGGCAATCTACATAGGATTCGACCATAAGCGAACAAGGAAAAAGGAAAGAGAAAAGAAAGGAAAATGCAATAAGAGAGGGGGATAGAATAAAGTCAACAGAAGGAGACTTTACAAACAAAGAAAATAAAAGTTGGGATGATGCAAGCAACCAATGCATGTAGTGACCAAATATTATTTAGGTGCATTCATACCCAATATGTGGCCGCTCTCGTGTTAGAACCTATCCATTAACGAGTTTTTGGTGTTTTGTCATTCCAGACTAGACAAGTGGCTTGTACTTGCGGCATTCTTGAAACTCCCTCCTGCAACACACGATCTAAGAGAAAGAAAGTTATGGGCAATCAGGAAGCCGATGTCAGCATTATAGACCCCTCAAAATAAGTAGAGGAATTGGAAGTTAATGTCATGAAGGAGGAAATATACAAACCAAAGCGCCAAATGGCTGAGATGTACCAGCCATGGGCAAGAGAACATCCACCCCCAACATATCCTGCTAATCCAACCTTCATCCCGCCACTGGCCCAAGCTCCTGACTAGTCCACCATTGATCCACCCTCGAGTTTCCCTCTCTACTTGCAGCACCAGGGCACGACCTCTCAACCACCACCAGCTCTATCTAAAGTCGTTCCTCACCCCCTCCGCGAATTTCCCCATCTTTGTGGAACGTCCTCCTCCCACACTTCTATAGATCGTCAAGTGAGCCCTTGCTTCAAGCGTACGACCACCAATACTATCCACCAGAACCTGCTTACAAAGTCCATGAGCCTTACTCTTATGCTCCCCATCTCGAAATCCCGGAGGGAGTTGAAAAGCCAATCAAAAATCCTGAGCAGGAGGAGTTGCTTAGGAAGCTCAGAAGTTTAGAACAAACATTTAGGGCATGCAAGGGTTAGGTGGCCAGGTGAACGTGGCGTTCAAGGACCTTTGTCTATTTCCAGATGTGCAATTGCCTCCAGGTTTCAAGATGCCTAAATTGGACTTATATGATGGACACGGCAATCCGGTCACGCATCTAAGGGGTTTTGCAGCAAAATGAGCGTAGCAAGGGGAAAAGATGAATTGCTAATGGCGTACTTTAGCCAGAGTTTAAGTGGGTCGGCACTGGAGTGGTACACTCGGCAGGATCACAATCGATGGTATACATGGGATGACCAGGCACAAGCATTTTCTTGTCACTTTCAATATAAGCTCGAGATTGTCCCGGATCGGCTATCTCTGACAAAGCTACAGAAGAAACACAACGAGAGCTTCAGGGTATACGATTTCCGGTGGAGAGAAAAAGCAGCCAGAGTGGATCATCCCGTGAAGAAGAGTGAGATGATTGACTATTTTCTACAGGCTCTGGAACCTACCTATTTTGGCATTTGGTGTCCGCAGTGGGTAAGTCTTTCAACGAAGTAGTCAAGATGGGAACTATGGTCGAGGAAGGTCTCAAATCCAATAAAATCATGAGCTACTCTACAATTAAGGCAACCACTCAGGCCATGCAGGGCAGAGCTGGGGGAGCATTCAGAAAGAAGAAGGAGGAAGTAACGACAGTGGAGTCGGGAACTTGGTTCCGGCCTCGGGCTCCATCTCATTACGCCCAACCTCATCCTAACCACCAAACATACCCACACCCTCCATACAATTTGCTGTAACATTATTATTCACCTTTAGAACCTCATTTCTCAGTCCATCACGCACAAACGTATACCCAACCTCCCGCTCACGTACAATGGCGTGCTAGCCCCACAAAATACCTACCCGTCTCTACAAAATCACAACCCACCTCTAAAATCCTACCAACAACCCCCGAAACCTGCCTTCCAAGCCAATCTAGTCCTGAGAAAAGAATTGTGCAAAAGAAGAAGACTTTCATTCCACTGGGAGAATCCTACACTAGCCTATTCCACAGACTGCGACAATTGGATATGTTGAATCGAAGCAAAGTTTCCAAATACTCCCCCAAAGAATCTAGATTATTATAGTTGTGAATTCTGTTCTGGTGCACTAGGGCATGATACTGAAAAGTTTCGGCATTTGAAAAGTGCTATCAAGGAACTCATTGACTCCCACCAGATTGAAGAGCAGGCCCCAGAGGCATCCAACATTAACCAATACCTAGTGTCTTCCCATCAGGAGACCAACATGATTGAGATCGTGGAAAAGGGGGAGAGTCCAAAAGTCCTTACATACAGTAGTGATGATCAAATCCAGTGAAGTTAAGCCAACTTAGAATGCAAGCAGTGAGAAGTTAGTGATCAAGGAAAAAGGAAGAAGCGACAAAAATGTTATATTTCAAAGGAGCCCAGCAAGCACGGTTGCGCCAAAGGAGGAACAGGCAAAAGTAACAGTACACGGGGCAGCTAGAGAGCCTGTTCGTGGTTGTGGAAGGTGTTCGCATTGAGCCCGTCATTGTAAAACCAGTAATCCATCCACCAATAATCAATAGCAAAGTCGTTCCTTGGAGATACGATCAAGCAATAGTGATGTATATAGGAAAGGAAATTAGGGAAGAAGTGTGTGAGGCCCGAGGTTTAACTCGGTCAGGGTTATACTTCACCCCTGAAGAATTGAGGAAAAGCGGGATCACCAAAGATAACCTAGAATCAGTGAAGAAAGTTGTATCAGAAGAAGAGGCGGAAGAATTCTTGAAGAAAATGAAAATTCAGGACTACTCCAAGACGCCAGCTCAGATCTCCTTATTATCTTTACTAATCCATTCAGATGAACACCGCCGGGCGCTAGTGAATACTTTGAATGAAGCCCACGTCCCTGACAAGATAATAGTGAATCATTTGGAAAAGATTGAAAACAAGATATTCGATGTAAACTGGGTCAACTTCTCTGACGATGAACTGCATATGGAGGGCACTAAGCACAATCGTGCCCTTTATCTGACTGTGAAATGTGAAGATGTTGTGGTCACCCGGGTTCTGGTCGACAACGGGTCCAGTGCAAATATCTGTCCTCTCTCCACATTGACCAAGCTGAAGGTGGAGAATGAAAGTGTCCACAAGAATAACATTTTTGTTTGAGGCTTTGATGGCGGAGGCAAAGACTCGGTGGGAGACATAGTGCTGGAAGTGACAATAGGGCATGTTGAGTTCACCATGGAATTTCAAGTGATGGACGTGGTAATTTCTTATAACTTGTTGTTGGGTAGGCCTTGGATTCACATAGCCAAGGCAGTGCCATCTACTTTTCTCGAGATGGTTAAATTTGAAAGGGACAGGCAAGAGATTATAGTGCACGATGAAGATAATCAGTATGTTCCGGGCAATGCTATTGTGCCTTTTATTGAGTCTGAAGACAGCAAAGGGCCATGGGTCTATCAGGTATTTGATACAGTGTCAGTTGAGAAGATCCCAAAAGGTGAAATTGTCATGCCTCCAAAGATAGCAGTTGCGTCGTACATGGTGGCTTTAGAAATGTTAAAGAATGGTTTCATGTCCGGCAAGGGGTTGGGTGTTGCTCTACAAGGCATTGTGCAACCAGTGTCCCTTCCTAAAAATCTGGACACTTTTGGTTTAGGGTTCAAGCCTACAGCTGCAGACATAAGGCAAGCTAGGAAGCTAAGGCAGAGGGCTTGGGCTACCCCAAAGCCCATCTCAAGGTTTTCCAAGTCATTTGTCAAGGCCAATACTAGCAATTGCTCCGTACCAAGGATTCCCAGTCCGCTGATCGACGCGGATGGGGATCTAGATAAGGGGTTAAAAAGGTTGTTCAATGAGGTAATATGGTCGAGGTTGGACAAGGATCGAGTAGGGCAGATGAGCAGCTTTTGGGAGCATGCGCAAAAGTCAATAACTGGGAAGCCACTCCTCTTCCCATCCGGAGGGAGTCATGGTAGTCGGCTTTGATTTTTCTTTTAGTCTAGTTTGGATTAGCTTAAGAGTTATTAATTCATTTGTTATTTTTGTCCGTTTGGATGTGTAAACTCTGTTATCTTTGATTTTAATGAAATGCAATTTCCCTTCCAGCAATGCTGATAGCTTCCATTTTTCTTTACTTCTCTTTCTTTTCTCTTTTGCACAGTTATTTTTATGCTTGTTCCAGTGATATGACATTTATAATGACTCCTCGGCCTAGTCTTCAAAATCGGTCTACTTTAGAAATAACAATTCAGAAAATAGAACATGAGGATGAACCAGAATACGATGAGGAAGGGCATGGGATGAGATTACTAAAGAGTTGAGCCAATTTGAAGAGAAAGCCAAACCAAACCTGAACGATACAGAGGCAGTAAATTTGGGAAACTCGGTAATTTCAAAGAAACAAAAATAATTGTCCATCTAGAGCCACAACTTAGGAAAGAAATAACGGAAGTACTATTTGAATACAAAATGTCTTTGCATGGTCCTACGATTATATGCTGGATTGAGCACTGACTTGGTGGTTCACAAAGTGCCCACTGACCCAGCCTGCCCTCCCGTCATACAAAAGTTGAGAAAGTTTAAAACTGATGTGAGCGTGAAAATCAAAGAAGAAGTTACCAAGCAGTTTGAGGCAAAAGTCATCCGAGTCACACGATATCCCACCTGGTTAGCTAATGTTGTGCCCGTACCAAAGAAGGATGGGAAAACTAAGGTGTGTGTTGATTACCGTGACCTCAACAAAGCAAGTCCAAAGGACAACTTCCCTCTGTCGAACATTCACATACTGATTGACAATTGTGTGAAGCATGAGATCGGGTCGCCCGTGGATTCTTACGTAGGTTACCACCAGATCCTAATGGATGAAGAAGATGCGGAGAAAGCAGCATTCATCACACCGTGGGGGACATATTGCTATAGGGTCATCCTTTTTGGTTTGAATAACGCCGGAGCAACATACATGAGGGTAATGATAACCATCTTTCACGACATGATACATAAGGAAATTGAGGTCTATGTGGATGATGTGATAGTGAATTCCAGAAATCAATCCGATCATGTTAAAGACCTGAGGAAATTCTTTCAAAGGCTCCGCAGGTATAACATCATAATCAATCTGGCAAAATGCGCATTTGGGGTCCCCTTAGGAAAGTTGCTAAGGTTCATAGTCAACCGACGAGGCATTGAACTGGACCCGTCAAAGATAAAAGCTATACAAGAGCTACTGCCACCGAGGAATAAAATACAAGTGGTTGAGTCTATTGGTAAGGTTGAATTACATCAGTCGGTTCATACTCAACTCACAACTATCTGCAAGCCCATATCTATGATATTGAAAAAGGATGATGTGGTGAAATGGACGGGAGACTGCCAAAAGGCTTTTGATAAGATAAAGGATTATTTGTCGAACCCACCGATGTTGGTCCCGCCAGAACCAGGAAGGCCCTTGATCTTATATTATACAGTCTTGGATAACTCATTTGGATGTGTGTTGGGTCAGCATGATGTCACCGGGAGAAAAGAGCAGGCCATATACTACCTTACCAAGAAAATTATGGCTCACGAGGTTAAGTATACTCATCTTTGAAGGACGTATTGTGCCTTGACGGGGGTAGCCTAGAAGTTAAAGCATTACTTGTCATCATATACCACTTATCTCATCTCACGTATGGACCCATTGAAGTACATTTTCCAGAAGCCCATGCCCACATGAAGGCTCGCAAAATGGAAAATCTTGCTCACGGAGTTTGACACTATCTACGTGACTAGGACTGCCATAAAAGCACAAGCATTGGGTGATAGTTTGGCTGAGAATCCGATAGACAAAGAACACGAGCCCTTGAACACATACTTTTCGGACGAGGAAGTAATGCATATTGATGGAACATAACGGGATGAGAAGTCGGGTTGGAAATTGTTCTTTGATGGGGCTCCCAATATGAAAGGCGTTGGGATAGGAGCAGTGCTCATTTCTGAAGAAGGCACTATTACCCAGTCTCAGCTCAACTCCACTTCTATTGCACCAACAACATGGCAGAATATGAGGCATGCATTTTGGGTCTGAGATTAGCAGCAGACATGGGTGTCCAAGAAGTCTTGGTCTTGAGAGACTCGGATCTTCTAGTACACCAGATTCAAGGGGAGTGAGAAAAAAGAGACTTAAAGGTCATACCCTACCCCCAATGCTTGCATGGTCTTTGTCACGAATTCGGTCAATAGAGTTCAGGCACATCCCCAGAATTCACAATGAAGTTGCTGATGCATTAGCTACTCTGGCGTCAGTATTACATCACCCGGACAAGGCTTATGTTGACCCGATACATATCCGGGTCTATGATCAACATGCTTATTGCAACATGGTGGAAGAAGATCTTGACGGCGAGCCTTGGTTCCACGACATCAAGGAATATATCAGGAGAGGTATGTACCCGGTACAAGCTACGAGTGACCAGAAGAGAACAATTTGTCAATTGTCAAGTGGGATTTTTCTTCAGTAGAGGAATATTACACAAAAGAATGCTAAATCTTGCTTTGCTAAGGTGCGTAGATGTTGGGCGGGCGACAGCCATCATGAATGAGGTGCATGCTTGCATATGTGGGCCACGCATGAGCAAATATGTTTTGGCAAAAGAAGATTCTCCGGCCAGGATATTATAAGCTCTCCGTGGAGCGGAACTGGATCAGCTTCGTGCGCAAATGTCATCAATGTCATGTGCATGGAGATTTGCTTCACTCCATGTCGTCTGAATTGCATACAATGTCTGCACCATGGCCTTTCGTTGCTTGGGGCATGGACGTCATCAGGCCCATCGAGCCGACAGCTTCTAATGGACACAGATTTATCCTGGTTGCTATTGATTATTTCACAAAATGGGTTGAAGCCAAAACCTTCAAGGCAGTGACCAAGAAGGTTGTAGTCGACTTTGTGCATGCAAATATCATTTGCCGGTTCGAAATCCCTAAGACTCTCATCACTGACAATGGGACAAATCTCAACAGTCACTTAATGAGAGAAGTATGTCAGCAATTCAAGATCACACATCAAATTTCTACCCCGTACCGCCCCAAGGCGAACAGAGCGGTTAAAGCGGCCAATAATAACATAAAGAGAAGATACTACATAAAATGGTGGAAGGGTCTAGGCAGTGGCATGAGAAGCTACCATTTACATTGTTAGGCTATCGCACTACCTTCCGCACTTCGGTAGGGGCAACCCCATACTTGTTGGTATATGGCACAAGGAAGTAATCCCAGCCGAAATTGAAATCCCCTCTCTTCAAATCGTGGCCGAAGCAGGAATCGACGATAAAGAATGGGTTAAAGCTCGTTTGGAGAAATTGAGTTTGATTGACGAGAAAAGATTGGCGACGGTGTGCCAAGGCCAGTTGTATCAACAGAGGATGGCCAGGGTCAATAATTAGAAAGTGCTCCCTAGAAAGCTTGAAGTAGGTCAATTGGTATTGAAACGCATCCTCCCTCACCAGGCCGAGGTTAAGGGCAAGTTCTCTCCTAATTGACAAGGACTGCTTGTCGTGTCAAGAGTGCTGTCTAATGGAGCATTGTATCTGACAGATGTGGAAAGGAAATATGTTGAAATGGCTATCAATTCGGATGCCGTCAAAAGATTATGTATGATTTTCTTTCGTTTGATTCATTGTCTATACTTGGCGTTTGTTTGTACTCGGCATGCTTTATAGATTGGAATGACAAAAGGCATTTTATTCAGTTATCTAAATGCTTTACCCCTTGTTAACCCCTTTAAGCTTCCAATAGTTTTCTTCTCATATCCCCTCTTTCGGAATCCATAATGAGAGTCACACATGCAATTATAAAAGGCGACGAACATACAATAAAGGAAAAATAAAGTAAAGCAAAATTTAAAAAGAAAAAAAAAGAAAAAAAAAGAAAACAAAACAAAACAAAACAAAGAAAAGAAAAGAAAAGGAAAGAAAGGAAAATAAGAAAGAAGAAAAGGAAAAAGTAAGAAATGTAGCAGAAAGAGGAGAGGAAAAGGAAATCAAACAATGGTGCACATAATGAATTAGTAGGAACTACGTTTGACCTGATTCCTTTTTGGGATACATAGGTAGCCTCACGGCTCAGTCATATTCAAATAAATCCGAAAGCCCCAAGCAAGAAACTGGGGCAGAAATTGCATTGGTTTGGATTCCGAAAGTTGTAAATTTTGAACCCATAAAAGCGATTTTGACCCTTTCATACCCCTTCTTTCAAACCTTGTCGAAAAGCCTATATTGCAATCCAAAGAAAGACCTTCTGATCGATCTATAAGAAATGCCGAGGCAAGCAAGGAGAGGTGGACTATACCTCGGGGCGGCACTCTAGTTCTTGCAGAAAATAATAAAAAGAGAGAGTCTTATTGGTGAAAACCCTTGTGGGCACCATAAGGCGACGAGAGTTTGAGAGAAATAAAATAAGAGAGTCTTATTGGTGAAAACCGTTGTGGGCACCATAAAGCGATGCGAGTTGAGAGAAATAAAATGAGAGAGTCACATTGGTCAAAACCCTTACGGGAACCATGAGGCGAAGGCAAAGCAAGAAGCAACAACCAGAAAGTAGTTGTTGGTGGAAATCTGTTCAAGAACACTGTAAGGCAAGCAAAGCTAGGATTTGGTTTAAGGAATTGGGTTACAAATGGTCACAACAACAAAATCATGGCAACGGAAGGTCGATCATCGGAACAAACTAGGTCGACTAGGCCGAAGTGCATGTCATGATCATGAACAATTAGCTGCTCTTCCTCAGATAAGTTTCCTTTCTCTTCACTATCCAAACTGATGGGCCGCGATGGGTGCCTGAGTCCTACCTGTCAACCACCCCTAAGCATACGTCCAAGATATGAATTTGAATAACATCTGCTGATTTATGAAAATAACATATACGAAGAAAACCTGCAAACAAGGCATATGTACGTATACATGCAGGATACAGTCGGCAAGACAGCAAGGCCGCTACAGACAACTATACATCCAAAGCTGAAAGTCGATAAATACAACCAAACTAGACATACTATCTACAGACCTCTAATAGAAATATAACTGTACAAAGATGAGACTGAGCCACGTCATGCCCATATACATATATATATATATATATATATATATACACACACACACACACACATATATATATATATACACACACACACACACACACAAACGTAACGTACCAAAATCAAAAGAAACTTCGGATCAAGTCGAGCACGCCAACTCTCACTGATCAGGGATCCTAAGAAGGGGGACCGTCAGCTTTCCTACCTGCACTTGCGGGTATGAAACGCAGGCCCCGTGAAATATGACATCAGTATAGAACATGTACTAAGTACGTAAGGCATGAAAATCAATACGTAAAAGACATAGATAAAACATGGAATAAGGAAACACATCTTTAAATCTGAATAAATTTGTAAATTCTGAAACATTTATAATGTCATGCATGTGCGAATAAATGCCATGCTATGCATAGGTATCGGTGTACATAATATCATCAAGCTGCCGAGGGCATCCCATCATATCGTCTCGGCCACTGTGGGAAATATTATCAATATATACCAGCTGATCAGATAGTGGTGCGTATGTAACATCGAAATAGTTTCCTATATCCCATATATATATCTAGATATATATATATATATATATCTATATATATATATATATATATATATATATATATATATATATATATATATATATATATATATATATATATATATATATATATGCGTATGCAACGTCATTTGGTCATACGTCAATGCACATGTATAAATGAGTGAAATGCATGAAAAATACGTAATAGTCTCAATATTTATTCTGGATAAACTTTTCCAACTGCGCATTATTCTGATACCCATAAACAGAAGATAATAATAATTCTCATGGCGAATCAAGAATATCGACACTCCTACTATTTCAATTAATAGAGTAATTTATGGAAATTGTGTGTTTGCTCATTTTTTCAATATTGTTTGAACAATGCCAAAAAAAAGAAAAGAGGGCCTTAACTTACCTATTCCTAGAATTATTAAACTTTATCTTGCTTATGCTTCAATTGTTTTGAATAGCAATGTCCTATGTACAAGGCTTGGACATACTACTATTTTCTTGTCCCAAATGAACTAGACACTTTAATATTAAGCAAGCCTTTTAAAAAATAACTCATTCTTATGGGTCATTTAAATGATTTACATGTTGCCTTAACATACTAAGCATATATGACTTTGAGTGATATGCTTAAATGGTGTTCTACTGCCACGTTTCTTTTGGGTATAATTAATTAAGTTTTGTCTGCTCATTAGTTAATTGGGTAATGTTTTGTTATCAGGTAATTATTTAATTACCCGTATAATTTAAAAATTACCACAAATTACTTAAAACACTATATATTTTTAAAATACTTTATATATTATACTACTGTGGTCATATGGTACCTTGAATGGTACTAATTCATAATTATCGGGTATTATCTCTCGACATGTATTTTTTTCCAAATTGACCACTTTCAACA
This sequence comes from Nicotiana benthamiana, assembly GCA_034376525.1. NCBI lineage: Eukaryota > Viridiplantae > Streptophyta > Magnoliopsida > Solanales > Solanaceae > Nicotiana > Nicotiana benthamiana. The sequence continues at coordinate 21,452,431 of CM067324.1, read as the reverse complement.
AATTTTGTTTTTTTTAATCTGTGTACCCCTTTTATCCTTCATAACACTTATTTGTCGCTTATTATAAATAGGGTAAGTATGTTAACGTCAACATAATCTCATCTCCGAGACTACGTCGATTAACTGAAGACGGAACTTTTAACGTACGAAAACGGGAGATATAACAAATAAGGGCATACACATCATGAGATTAGACAGTGAATATACATGTGATGACATCTAGAGAAGCATCTACACTCTAGCAAACACTCATAGCATAGAAATGGTTGGGTCTTTTGGAACTCTAAGCACCACATATAGTTGCAGCACGCACGGGTGTTGGAGTGTCTTGAGCTGGAGAGGGTGCTGAAGATGTAGCAGGTGCAGAATTGGATGGTTGTGTTGTGCCCCTACCCACACCCTGGTGGGATGCACGACACTCCCTTTAAATATGGCATGTCATCCCACACCCATAACATACTTGCAGGTCCATGTACCATATTCCCAAATACATCCTCCCACACTTAGGGCACATGGCCTCCGCTGCTACTGGAATCTCCCTCCTGATCAGACTTGTTGGTAGGGTCCCCTGTTGTCCTAATTGGGCCTGAAATGACTCCCCTACTGCTGATTGTGCGCTGCTGGCACTGCAAGGGTTGAAGACTGAGCATAGCACTGAGATGGCCCTAATGTTCCTCCCCTAAAATTTTATCGTCCCCCACCAAATGAATCTCCAAGATGGCCCATGGATCGAGCCTTACTATTACCCTATCTCTCCATCATGTTCTTCAGCTTGCAGGTCTTTGTAGCTTGAGCAAAATACCACCATCTTTCCGTAATTCATGTCATTATTTAATGCAGTTGTGGCAGCCTCATTAATAACCAAACGCACTCTGGCTTTCATGTTAGGCATCATTTGTATGACATATTTTGATAGGTTTGAGAACTCTATGTGATACTCCTATACACTCTTACTACCATGTTTAAGGTGCTCAAACTTAGCGGTACGGGCTGCCTTAGTCTCCACAGGATAGAAATGGTCCATGAAAGCATTTGCAAACTCACTCCACCTTTCCGGAGGGCTCCCCTCCTCACGGGAATCCTCCCATATCTCAAACCATGAGCATGTCACCCCTTTCAGGAGATAGGATGCCAACTCTACTCCTCTGTCCCAATAGCATGCATAACCCGAAGAGTATTTTGCATCTCATCAATGTAATCCTAAGGGCCCGTCTTGGGATAAGTACCTGTGAACACTAGAGAATTTAACTGGAGAAACATGTTCACCCTGGAACCCGTAGAATATCCTTGTTGACTAGAAGATGTGGGTGCAACATTTGACCTTTGGTCCTGAGAATCCACTAATTGTGTTAGCATCTGGATAGCTCCCCTATGATCCCCATTGGAAATACTAGAACCAAAAGCTAGGGCTGGAGGTAGAACAGGAATATCGGTAGAAGGGATCATTGCACCCTCAGTAGATGTAGGGGATGGTGCAGTCTGTACCTGTATAGTAAAATCAGACAGTGTAATAGTCGGGGGATTATCCTCACCCACATCATCAAGTAGATAATAAACAACCATTCTTGGGGTGGCATTGGCTTCTTAGGCAATTCTTGTTTTCTTTTTAGGTGCCATATACTGAAAGTTATAATAATGCACGAGTATAGGAGAATAGCCTCACATTTAGCTCTATCGCACGATATACATCAACAAAGAAGGGTATTATTCCTAATACACAAGTAGCCCCCTAACCATAGATGTGGTCGACGACACACCAATAAAAAGGGCTCTACAAGGAAAGGCTCCGGGCCATCCTAGAACACTTTAAAACCTTAGGTTCTAACACCAAATTTGTCACGCCCCAACCTCAAGGAGCGTAATCGGCGCTCAACCGAGTAGACCTAGTCAAGCAAGCATGTTAGACGCTTCCAGCCCAACTCGCTTATACTCAAGAGAAGGCATGTTACCATTAGTTCAACAGTGGGAAGATCACATAAATAAACATAAGCAATTCATTTCATTTCATTTTGCTACATGATTAATAAGTTCCCAAAATACATACAGTTTACTATTTAGTGGAAAGAGTTCAAAACACAACATAATTCGTCTGACCTTTCCAGCACCCACATACAACCTAAATAATATATGTGGAGCCTCCAAAGACACAGAAGATAGTTATGACTTATAATAATACCAGCTACAAAGCCCTAACTATACCTCAAAATGTGGTAAAATATGAACTAGAGATATAATACATGACCCTGGGATAAAATGGGGCTCACCAAGACTGCAGAGAAGAGGATACACCACTAAATGTGATCAATAATATCTACTATGGACCACCTATATCAATTAAAAGATGTAGTGCCTCCGAAAAGGGGCGTTAGTATTGTTGAATAGTACTAGTATGTAAATCTAAAATACCAACTCAATAGAATGAAAAATAATACAAGGGGAAAAATATTCATGAGTTCAGTGAGAGCTTCAAATAATACTAAAGCATCAAGTAAGGGTCATATAAGTTCTCAATCAATTTCCATATTATTTGGTTGGGTAATCTATAGTACCATGTGTCACAATCCACGATACCACTGTGTTCTTACACGGAGTTCGATCTCGACACGATCGGCTAGGACATCTCATTTGAGACATCAACCATATCTGTAATTTCAATCATCCTTTCTAGCACATTTACCACCATGTGTGCAGCATGGCATCCGATCACGGCCTGATAGGCTAGGCCATCTCACTTGAGACATCATCCTTCCAACCAATCATCTCACTTGACATTTCTTTCCCATATTTTAAAACATTGGCATGAGTGGCCTCATTTATTAAGTTGTTCTTGGCATTTGGAAATATTTTACAATTCAAGCTTCTCTTTTTACATATTCAACATTATTCTCATATCAATAGCAACAAGTTATTTCATTCAAGACTTCATTATGCACGGGAGAAATTTGGATTCAAGAGAACACAGAGTCTTTTCACACAATTTTACATAATAATTTTTATTCGAATTTGCCTTGAAGTCTAAGCATTTGTAGCTCATATTCCATATCTTTAAAAATTACCAAATGATAATATAACATGACGAAAGCAAAAGATTATATATTGCACGTACATCCTTCTACGCAAGCACATTTGGAATAGCAACCTCTATACGATCAATTTGGGACTTACGTCAACTTCAAGAACACCAAGGAGGGGTTCAGTTCTAAGAAGAGGGGGTTTTAGCCGTACATACCTCAATTGAGACTCTTAGAACTTTAAGATGGTCCAGAATTTAGCAACTTTGATCTATATAATAAAATAGCAAAATTGAACCCAAAATTAGGAAACGAAAGTAATTCTAGCTCACTTGGGCATTATATCAAACACTTTGTATGTATTAAGGTTTCATGGACCTTTTTATGAAGTACTACACCAACCCACACCCCATTATTTTCTATCTTTTACTCACAACCTTCCCACATACCTTAAGAATACATGCATGCAAGGTAAACACTTTCATCCCCATGAACTACCTTTATTAATGGCCCATTCTACTTACATTTTGAAATTACGAGTTTGAGTAATTGAATCATACCTTTTAGGAAGAAGACCGAGGTGCTTTTATTGATAATCTTCAAGGTGTTAGGCAAGAATTGAAGAGTAAATTTGATGAACATAACTTTATCTCTCTACTACTCTCTCTCTCTCTCTCTCCCTCTCTCTCTCTCTCTCTCTGTCCCTCTCTCTCTCTAAATATATCAGAAACTAGCTAAAAATGTCACTTTCATCTATTTTGACGAAGTTGGGTTAGGTTATACAACCCAAAAAAGTGAATCTTTAGAACAGGTTCTGCAATTGCATATACGACCGCATAATGGTTACGCGGTTCACATAATGACCGCAATAAGTGGCCCTGGGAACAAGGCTGGTCTGCCTTGCTTTGCGGCTGTTATGCAGCCTGCAGACCTGTTCTCAGTTGCATGATGCACCACAGAACGTCCCTCCACAAAAGTCCAAGGAAGATTATATGACCGAAGTACGGCCCGCAAAATAGATATGCGATCGCATAATTAACCGAGAAACTAACCTCAAAATTAGCCAAAAAGATTGCTTCACTCTTCAGCTCACATGGTGATTAGGAGGCCGCATAATGGGCTGCTGAAATGATTACTTCTACAAAAATATTTTCTTCAACTCCCTAGCGTACGGTTCAATCCAAAAGGTCCAGATCGGGGCTCACAAGCTTGCCACAAAGAATTTCTACTATGATTAACCCCTATGCCTACTTTGGCTTTACAAATTCGGGTTTTTAGAAATAACACTTACTTGGCCTTACAACGAAATAGTAAAGGAAGAATACGGTAAAAAGGTGAAAGGATCAAGATTGAATTTATTCAGATCATATATATACTACGACTCTAGAACACTATGCAAGCATGATGCCAGGGAGAGGCAGTAAGGGTTCCCCGCCAGGATGTTATAGATAAATAAGTGTGAATGAGCACTTGACACATTAGGAGCAGTGTGAGAGGTAAGTTAAGACTAAGGAAACAACCCTAGCGAGATTACATGGAATATATATATATATATATATATATATATATATATATATATATATATATATATATATATATATATATATATATATATAAAAGAATGGACCAGTGAGTAGTTAGTAGTTGATTCAGGAAGAGCCTAGTTATGGCTAGACAAGAGGATACAGATAAATCAATAGATCATGCAAGATAAACCTAGTGAACCACATCATAAGGAATTCAATCTCGCATATACGACATTGTAATCCTTGAGAAATATTCATATAAGAGTTGTATAGTTGCGGTAAAAGTGTTATGAAAATAAAAGAGAGTGCCACGGGGAGACAAAAAAAACTTGAGTTCAAAAGTAACCCTATAAGTACAATGGCATGGAGGTATGTAACTAAAGATATTTATAGGCAAGTAAGCACATCAAAAATTCCGCCGGGTATATGATGTAATAAGTTCACAACTTTACAAGAGTCAGAGGGTCTCCTCTAAGAGCTACAACAAAAGACTAGCTGAGGAAATAAGGAAGACTGTTTCATCATAAGCACAGTGACCTAAAGAAGAAATGATCTTGGAACAATAATTTCACTACAACATTGTATGCACTCCATAAGAAAGTGGCATCTATCGTGACTAATGAACGTGAAATAAAATCAAAAGTAACATTAGTGATCATATGAGTTGCACAAAACTCTAATATATGTGGGCACTAAGGTAAGACAAGTATTCATGCAACAAGTGGCAGAATGACTAGAGAAGGTAATTGCTTGCTTTTAAAGAAAACTGAGAAGGCACGAAAGGAGTTATTCGATCAATGACGCATATTTAGTTATGTTATTAATGCACTTACGATTTTGAAGTGGTATCCATGCAACAAATATATATATTGACATTCCTATAGTTATAGAAGAATATAGTCTAAGATAAAAGAAAGAATTGAGTCCATGTCATAGACAAAAGCTTGAATTGTTAGAAGGATATATCATGAATATTCTATATTGTCCACGGAGTGCTAATGTAATAACTAATATCCTGAGCCGCAGATTAGAAGATAGCGTAAGCCTACTTAAAGGCTAAGATAGAAGAGAAAACTAAAGAGTTACATCAGCTAAGTGAAACAAGAGTCTTATTATTAGACTCCAATGATTATACAAATCGTGATATAGAACACTGCAAAATCACTCTTAATATAAGAGATACATGAGAGATAGTAAAATTTCCATATTCTATTACGGCTCTACGATAAAGCCAATTAGAAGAGTGTCTGCCTCATAAGAAGTTAGTATGAAGCTCTCCCAGATTATTTATGCATAAAAGGTGCACGTAGAATAATAGATCTTTAAGATGTGGATGTGAATTCCACCTATGTTAAAGGGAGGTTATGAAAATGACAGAAGATATAAAGATAAGAAAGGTAAATGTAAAGAAGGTACAAGACACATAAGTGCGGAAAAATATGAATAGACCATATTTTAGATAGAGGGCTGGAAGCTTCGTGATTCAGTATCCAGAAACAACAGTGGTGTTGTCGGTGGCATATTTTCCATCCTATGATTTCCAGGTACCTAGAGGCCTATTTAACGAAGTAAAGAAAGTTAGAGATGACGAGATGTCTCACTTAAGGTTCTAGAATAACATAAGGAAATCTATGGTGCTAGCAAGTTAAAAGGAGATTGTGAGTAGCATAAATAAATATGTGTAGGTTGCAAGCTAAAGTATGGTAAAGTAAAAATGTTTTAGGTAGACAAGAGTAAGGATAATAAAAGGTGAGTGAGAAGGTGACGAGAATAAGTAAGTCCTCGTGATTAAACCCATCACAACAAGAGAGCTGATGGATTATTTAACTTATAAAAAGCTTAGAATAGCCTAAATGAACTCAGAGTAGTTTAAGACTAGGGGCATTTAGATAGGATGGAATGTCGCCTGGTTAGTGAATAAGCATGAAATTGCGATAAATGATAGGAGAATAACATTTAGGCCTTTGATTGAGTAATGATTTAAAGAAAATGAATTTTATGAATTGCACGGGATTAGAACCCCCGCCCTTCCTCCCATAAGATGAATCATGTCGGGATACTATGAAATACGATCGATCATTGAAGTATAGTATCGTCCCTAAGAGGATCAAGCAAATCTCTTGAGATGTTCCTCGATGAGACGTGAGCCCTAGTGACAATGTATTATATAAGAAGTTTCAAGTTATGAGTGGTAGATTAAGATCAACATTAAGTTGAATCAATAATGGATGGATAAAAGCTAAAAAGTACGAGAGGAGATTAGGTTGTCTTTCTTAAGATGAACAATAATGAGGAAGTATTAAAGGACTTAGATTTGTACATATAGGATACGCTACGAGAGAGTAACCTAGAGTTGGCTAGCAAACCACGGTAATAACTAACTAAAGTAAGTGTTATGGTATAGTATGACCTACATAGATGCAGTAAATCAATAACGATAGATAATAGATAACCGAGGCTATAAAACAAAAGATAGCAATAGTCGTAAGTTTGATAAAGTACCACACGAAGGACTTTAGTACACCTACAGATTCCTAGAGGGACAACTTGTCAAAGTTTTGCATATATTCACAAAGTGGGCCTAGATATTGGCTAAAAGCTAAAGGAAAAATGAGGGGAAAGTTTCATAGGCTCCTGTAAAAGGACAGAGCCATACAAGATGCATGACAGAAGGTAGGAATATCACGAGATTGAAAGAATTCCGACCACAACTTGTGGTGTAAGAAAGAGACCTAAGGGAGGGAATGCCCTAGCCTTTAGATTTGTTCATAAAGTAGTGGCTTATAGGGAAAGGACACTATTAAGATATTCATAAAAGCTATAAGTTATGAGACTGATAAGCGCAACTGTCAACATTCAAGGAAAAATGTTTGGGGGAATGATGTTACACATCATGTTTTCACAAGTGAAAATACGTCGTAAGTCAATTGATGTATGCTCACAAATGAGATCATATTTTAAAGCACATAAAGTAATTTAATCATGTTAACATGGAGGTTAAAATATATAAGATCATGGATAACAAGTTCCAAGATGGTTGAAAGGCTTAGAAGCTAAATAAATTGAAGAAAATAACTTTCGGTGAATGTCGACAAGTTAGAAATGTTATCACATGTACTTTTAGGCTGATATTAGGGTGCTTAACATGATAAGGAGGTTATGTTATGAGTTAGTTTAGTCGTATGATAGTTGTGTATTACATTTTGAATTCAAGCGAGTTGAGGAACAAAAGTTGGAAAAGGTCATCATAAGTTACATTCATAAATATACTGAATATTAGGTCAAATGTAGCTGAGCTTTTCTCCCAATGTACATGGAATTACGGGATGATGTAACTACCAAATTTAAGACTATGAGTCTAGTTTTTAAAATAGTAAATCGTTCATTGATACAATAATTTACTAGAGATATATTCATGTTTTCGTGAGACTACGTAGACAGGTAGGTGATAAGTGGGTGCATCACCTACATGCCAAAAGGAGACGCCTCAATTAAAAGCTCCAAAGTCGTCCAAGAGGGAACTTTTAAAGGCTAATCAACTCAATTGTTTTAGACATCTTTCAGACCAAGAAAACCATATTGAACCTCTAAAAATCCTCAAAATCCCACACACATCCTAGGTTATTTCGGGTGTTAAGATGTGATTCTAATGCCGAAAAGCCCGAACACCTTGTTAGTTTCCCTTTCTCCTTCTTGTAGCTGCGTGGAAGAATTATTTTGGATAAAGAAGGCTAGGTTTTGTGGGTTCTACTCATTCTAAGTTAAATTTATTCTTTCCCTTCCACTATTTATGCTTGTACGAGATGTAACTCGATCGTAAAGACTAGACCTAGCAAGTTTAATGGTATGTTGTTTGTTGTTGCATAACTGTTGGCTGGTTATAACCTTATTTTTAAGTTGAATTCACGGATATTTTATAGGATAATACGCTTAATTATGTGTTGTTGGTTGTGTTTCTCAAAATGAAAGAAAAGACAAGTCGAAATGCGCTTTAGTAAACTGAAAAATCAATTTTGAGTTACTGAACTTATGGGACTATACTGTGGGTTGTCTTGTGTTGCTATTGGGTTGTCCCTTTTGCTACTGTTTTTATGGAGCTTGGGAGGAGAAATGGTTTAGATAAATATGACATAATGGAAGGAAGGTTGGCTGGTCATTCGGCATTACATTTTCGGGTTATTTGACACTACTAGGGTTGTCATTTTGTGTATGAATTAATTGGGTGTGTGGGGGATGTTTTATGGTATTTTGTGATGGATATAAGGTTTTAATATGATTTATACATATATATATTGTTGTGTTATTGTTTTTGGTTGTGTTATTGTTTTTGGTTGTGTTATGTCGAATTGGGAAGAAGTAAAGATTATAGGGAGATGCTGCCTGTTTTATTATAAAACAAGCTTGGCATTCGTTGTGCGATAGTTGTACCTTCCATAACTTGATGATAATATTATTATCGCTGATGTCGATGCCCCCTTTTTCTAAGGCAAATTCGGGTTTATGACTTTTTTGAGGACAACTCGTTCCCTTTTGGGAATTGGGTTTTGAATTTAAAGAGTCGCCACCTAATGATTAAGTGCATTAGGACACTAAGAAGGGTTTTGAGTTGAAGAACCAGAGATTAGGTAAGGGCTAAAAATTATCTGGGTGGGAAGGTGTTAGGCACTTCCCAAGATCCACTAGTGTGGTTCCCCGCTATGTTATAATTGTGACTTCACGTAACAAGTAAGTAAATAAGGGCTCAAGTAGAGAGAGTTTTCGCATAATATTGCAAGTAAATTAAAAAAAAAAGTAAAGAGAGCAGAAATTTTAAAGAAAAGATTTAAACAATTATCTATCTATATAGAATAGGAGAAGCAAAACCACTGCATTAAGACAAGTGTCTTAACCACAAAATGCCAAGTGGCTTTGTTAAGACAAATTAAACTACTTTTCTAACCAATTTATTTTGAATTTTGAATTTTGAATTAATTGGTTACATAATTGAATTAATATATATATATATATATATAGTTATCATATAATTATTTATAAAAAATAAAATACAAAAAAATATTCTACTCATTCAAATTGGAGAGTAGTTTTAAGTTGGAGGTTTAAAATTATTTTACAACAAAAAAACTGAAAGTTAAAAACTAGCATTTCAAATCTATATCTATATATATATATATATATATATATATAATAGGAGAACCAAAAGCACTACATTAAGACAAGTTTCTTAACCACAAAATGTCAAGTGGATTTGTAAATACAAAATAAAAATTCCTAAACAAGCCAGTTGGATGGTTCGGAAGATCATTGAAGGTACTATTCTACTGCAGCAATACCAACTGTTATATAAGCCTGCATGCTCTACAAGAATGATTTATCTTCAACAGATTGGACAGTTACCTAGAGTCTCTTGGAAAAACTTAACCATACAGAATCCTGCTCGACCTAAAGCACTGTTCAACCTTTGGCTTCTCCTACAAGACAGACTCCCTACTAAAGATAGGTTGATCAAATGGAACTCGACTGTGGATGGCACCTGTGTCATGTGTCAACAAACAGTGGAGACCAGAGATCACTTGTTCTTGGAATGCCCTTTTGCTACTCAACTGAGGTATCACACACTGCAGTGGATTGGAGTAACACAACCTGCTGGACAGAATTGGCCACAGTTTGTACACTGGATCATTGATAATGCTAAAGGGAAATCTCCTCGAGCTCAGATACTCAAAATGACCTTTGCAGAACTGTTCTATGTCTTATGGTTGGAAAGGAATGCGAGAATATTTAGAAATACTTAGTGTTCCAGTGATAAACTGCTTAGGAACATTGCTTACACTTGTAATATTAGGGCAACCCCTAGAGTTAGAGTACACCTTCAACATTATCTACTGTAGTGTTGAACATTAGGTATAGTACAATTAGTCAGATTTTGTTAATCTTTTGATAGTCAGCTGCGTACATAGCTGAACTTTGGAATTGTACGGAACCCACTTTGGTGATTAATACAATTTTTAATTACCAAAAAAAATTACTTTTCTAACTAATTTTTTTTGAATTTTGAATTAATTGATTACACTAATTGAATTAATAAATATAGATATCTTATAATTATCTATAAAAAATGAAAATACAAAATAATATTTTACCCATTCAAATTGGGTGAGAGCAGTTTCAAGTTGTACTTTTTAAAAATTATTTTAAAATAAAACAAAAAAAATACTTATAAAAATGAAAAAACAGAAGAAAAACTAACCATCAAGATTGAGAAACAAAATCAAGTTGGAGTTTCAAAATAATTTTAAAATAAAATTTAAAATATAATGAATTATTAATTCAAAATTGGGAGTAGTTTCAAATTGGAGTTTTACAAATTATTTTAAAATAAAAAATAATGAATTACCTTCAAATTTGGAAGTAGTTTCAAATTGGATTTTAAAAATTTGTAAACTTTTTTGAAGAAAGATTCATCACATACAAAAGCATGCAGACGTGTTAAACATGAAAGAAACTTGCCATGCCTTTGTAAAAAAGTCAGTAGAAAGAAAAGCGTTTAGCAAAGAGTTCAACATTGTATGAAAATAAAGATAACAGAACTCAGTAAGAGGTTCAAAACTAGTCTGAAAGAGTTAAGGGGTCTTTGAAATAAAGCCCTAGTTCGAATAAACCATAAAACAAAAAGGAGAGCGCAAGCAAATTGAGTCGAGACATGTGTAGAGGTTTCAGAAGAGAGCTGAAGCTTCTAACATGCTCCTTTCAGAAATCATGAGAAAACATGATAGCAAGGTAACATGCAAACAGTAGAGGGATTCAAAGGATAGAATGGGAAATAGTGATAAGGATAGTAGAGGAAACATGTTTAAGGAGCTCTTTCAGAAGAACTCAAAAAAAGTTCAGTAAAAGAAAAATAGTAAGAACACTTAGAACGCGGTAGAAAAATACAGTAGAGAGATTCACAGAACCTAATGGAGATACTGGTAGGTACAGTAGAAGAAACATGCTTAGGGAGTTTTCTAAAAGAAACTTAAACGGGGCTTAGTTGAAGGCAAACAAAGAACTTTCAGCACTTAGTAGGAAAATACAGTAGAAGAACACAAGAGCATCCAAAAAAGTATAGCAATAAGCACATATAGAAGAACACAGTAAGATAGTCATACAAGAGCATGGTAAAAGGAAGAATACAAGAATTCAGTAGGAGTAACTATACGTAAAGTTAAAGGATAAGGAAAATCAGAAATCACTTAAACATTTTGGAAAACCCTAGATCAAAAAAGAAAGATCTTAAAAAAAAGTAATTTTGAAAGAAAAATTAAGGAAATCGTTTGAAAACTCAAGTGGAGCATAGATACATGACATATATAAGAAAAGAAAATCATAAAGAACCTCGAATAGCCATGGATTGTAGAGAAAACCCTAGAAATGAGAAAGGTCGTGAGGAAAGTCCGATCCTAAGTCGAAAAGACTCATATTGCTAGAATATGCCGTAGTAATGGCAGGAGAAGCCATAGATCCACAGATCTGAGAATATCTGAAAGGGAGCCATCGAGGTCTGATCTCACAACTTCGAACAAACATGGCTTACTGATGGAGGGGATTGAGTACCAACCATCCATGGCTTGAGAAGCCATGGATTCTGGTGGAGTGGTGGTTTAAGAGGGGTAGAAGGAGGCTAGGTTTCGGAGAGTTTCAGAGACGATAGGTTTCAAAGGCGGCTAAGAAATGAGAATGACAGATTAGGGTAGTTGTTTGGAGTTAAAAAGGTAATCCTGAGTTCTGGACGTTGATCTTGAGTGATTCCAGATGTAAATGGGTAAGTGGGGAACAGGTTGGTCTTTTGAATTGGGCGTGGGTTCGCCCGTTTGGAAATTAAAATTGGATTAATTTGAGGGTCAAATTAGGCTAAAATTGAAATAGAGTAGGGCTGTAATTGTAATAAAATGGGGCTAATTGTTAAATAGCCATTTTTTCTTTTATTTTATAAAAAATAAAATAATTATAAAAGCAAATTAAAAATACTAAGCCAGTTAATATTATGTAAATATAGATCTAAAATATTGGAACTAATTTGACAAATATAAAATGATATTAATCTTAAAATGGGCTAGTATTGCAATTATATGCAATTTAGCTTTAAAAATGCAAATAAATTTGTAACAATATACAAAAATTACCTTAATTATATTTTAGAGTAAACATGAGGATAAATATAAATTACTCACCAAAATGATAATCTAGGAATAATTATTGGATTTTATACTATTAAAATAGATAATAAATTAATTTTGAAAATCTTTAAAAAATATCAAACCTCTTGGGAATGCTCACATATGCATGTACATGATCTTTTGAAAGTATTTTGCATAAAAATATGTAGAAAAAAATTAAGTATCAACAGCTGCCCCTCTTTACCTGGGAATGATGAAACAGTTGTCGGGTAAAGATATGGTGGTCAATTTTAATCAAACGAAACGATTTGAAGAATTTTGGATATGCTCTGGTTTTTGAGCTTCCTACATATCTGTGGTCTTACAGGAATCAAGCCATATGTAGTTCAGGATACGTCAGCGGAGTATGTTGATGGAGGTCTTTCAAGAACGAATGCGATATTTCTGTTGGGATGGATGGTCATAGTTCAGTAGGGCTGCGGGAACTGAGGCGGGATAGCTCCTGCTGAGATGGCCATTGCCAGCCGATGTGCCTACAATTGAGCAATATGAACATATATCGAGCATAAATTTTAACGTGATGCAAGTTGTCGTTGGACCATGAATGTTGTCTTTGGACGATTAGGATGACGTCCTCGGACCATGATGTCCTGGGCCATGAAGCATGTATCAGAGGATTCACATGCCATGAAATAATGTTCTTGGGTTATGAGAATGATGCCTCCGAACTATGATGCCTTTGAATAATGATATGCAAAAGATAAAATGGGGTCGTAAGGCCATGGCATGGCGTTCTTGGGCTATGAAGAAGGTGCCTCCGAACAATGACACCTTCAAACAGTTTGGCGATCTTTCAGCCCATGAAATGCAAAAGGTGGAGATCTTTCAGCCCAGGAGAGCGTAAATAAAAACGGCGATCTTTCAGTTGATGCAGAATTTAAATAAAATGGCGATCTTTCAGCCGATGCAGAATTTAAATGAAGTGGCGATATTTCAGTCGATGCAGAATGTATATGAAGTGGCGATATTTCAACGGATGCAACAATTGAATAAAGTGGCGATCTTTCAACCGATGCAGAATTTAAATAAAATGGCGATCTTTCAGCCGATGTAGAATTTAAATGAGGTGGCGATCTTTCAGCCGATGTAGAATGTAAATGAGGTGGCGATATTTCAGCCGATGTAGAATTTAAATGAGGTGGTGATATTTCATCCATGCACGGAATGTAAATAAAATGGAGATATTTCAGCCGATGCAGGATGTAAATAAGGTGGTGTTCTTTCAACCGATGCAAAATTTAAATGAAGTGGTGATCTTTTATCCATGCGGGATGCAGATGGAGATAGAATAGCAGCCCTATGAAATGCAAATAAATACAGAAGGAGGAAGAGATTAACCTCAGAAAGCATAATAGTAGCCTTATGCAATATAGAAATGCAAATGGAGACAGAGCTTAATCTCGGAAGGTAGAATGGTAGCCTTATGCAATACAGAAATGCAAATAGAGATAGAGCTTAGTCCCGGAAGGCAGAATGGTAGCCTTATGCAATGCAGGAATACAGATGAAGGTAGAGCCTAACCTCGGAAGGTAGAAAGGTAGCCTTATGCAATGCAAAAGAAATGCAGATAGAGATAGAGATTAGTCTCGGATGGCATAATAGTAGCCCTATGCAATGCAGAAATACAGATGGAGGTAGAATTCATAACTGATGGCTTAATAGCTGATAGCGGATTGCGATATTATGGCTGCTGAAGATGTCGCATACGAAAGCACATGTGCGTAGGTGATGGTTCCGCGGGTCATATCCCTGAGAAGTATGAGTGCATAAATGTATTCGGTGATTTGCAACTCGGGTGCCTGCATCCAAATAAAAGTCGTGAGTTTTGTAGAGGGGACAGGTTAGTTCATATCCTCGTCAACTTTCCTATCCTGCTTGGTTCCGTTTCAGGGATGTTTTGTATCATCGGGGTAGCGCCGGTAAACAAAGAAATCATGATTTAGTAAAATGTAACATAAATACATAAAAGATAGTTTTCTTTAGATGAACCAACGACTGTGACACGGTTCCAAACATTGCAATCTCTCTTGCTCTGCAATTTTGAGGGTCATCCTCAACCCCCCCCCCCCCCCAAGTTTACTAGGTTGCTGCTTCTGACGGCTACTTGCGATGATCGGCTGAAATTACTTCAGAATTTTGAGGGTCCTTCTCAAAATTATGCCCCAGTTTCCAATTGCGGGGGGGGGGGGGGGGGGGGGAATGAAAATTTTATTGAATTATGACAGAACCCATAGGGCTGCATACGTATCCCCTCTTAAATAGGAATAGGGTAACACGTAGTTCAAATACATCATGTAGGAATGTATAAGATTACACATCGTATCGCTTTACTGCATCTGAATTGATTGGTTTTGGCCAAACTTCTCCGTCCATTTCTGCAAGTATGAGGGCTTCTCCTGTAAGAACCCGATGAACCATGTATGGACCCTGTCAAATGGGAGAGAATTTCCCTTGTTATTCATCTTGATGTGGAAAAATCTTATCTAATACCAGCTGCCCCGATGTGAATTGTCTTGCTTGACTGTTTTGTTGAAGGCTTTGGACATTCTATTCTGATAAAGTTGATTATGATAGACTGCGTTCATTCTTTTTCCATCTATGAGGGCTAACTACTCATAGAAACTCTAAGGCCATTCTACATCGTCGAGTTCTGCTTCCTGTATGACTCTGAACAAGGGAATTTCTACCTCGGTGAGAATGACGGCCTCTGTACTATAAACAGCATCTAGGGAGTTGCCTCGGTTGATGTGCGGACTGTGGTGCGGTATCCTAATAAAGCAATTGATAGCTTCTCGTGCCACTGTTTCTGCCTTTCTATCATTTTCCTTAGTATCTTCTTGATATTCTCGTTGGCGGCTTCTACGGCTCCATTCATCTAAGTTTTATAAGCTGTAGAATTCTTGTGTTTGATCCTGAAGGTTTCACACATGGCTTTCATCAAGTCACTGTTAGACTGGAACCATTATCAATGATGATTGACTCCGGAATCCTGAACCAACAAACAATGCAGTCGCGGAAAAAGTCTGCCACAACTTTCTTAGTCACTTCTCTGTAAGATGTTGCTTCAACCCATTTGGTGAAATAGTCAATTGCCACTAGAATGAACCTGTGCTCATTTGATGCGGCGGGCTCGATCGGTCCAATGAAATCCATTCCCCAAGCGGCAAACAGCCATGGCGACCTTGTTGCCGTAAGCTCGTTTGGAGGTACCTTTATCATGTCTACATGTATCTAACAGTGATGGCACTTTCGGACATACTGGACACAGACTGTTTCCATAGTCATCCAATAGTAACCTGCCTAAAATATCTTCTTAGCTAAGACAAAACCGTTCATATGTGGACTGCGGGTCCTAGAATGGATTTATTCTAAGAGTTTAGATGTTTCCTTTGCGTTGACACCTTAGTAATCCCAACTTATGAGTCCTCCTATATAGGATTCCTTTGCTATGAAAGAAATTGCTAGATAACCTCCGGAGTGTGTGCTTTTGAGGAGGATCTGCAAGTTCTGCGTATTCTCCCTTTGCCAGGTATTCGTTGATATCATGAAACCAAGGCTTTAAGTCCGCTTCTTCCTCGACATGAGCACAATAAGCTGGCTGATCATGAATCTCCATCGGAACAGGATCTATAATGTTCTTATCTATATGCTGAATCATAGGTGATAGAGTGCCAATGCGTTGGCAAACTCATTCTAGACTCTAGGAACATGCCAAAATTATGTCTTTGTGAATCTATTCCTTAACTCTTGTATATGATGCAAATATGGGAGTATCTTTGAGTTCTTAGTTTCCCATTCCTCTCGGACCTGATGTATAAGTAAATCCGAATCTCCAATCACTAGCAACTCTTAGACGTTCATGTAAATGGCCATCTTAAGCCCTAAGATGCAATCTTCGTATTCGGCCATATTGTTGGTGTATGGGAACCTGATCTTGGCAGATACCAGATAATGTTGGCCGGTTTCTAATAATACGACTCCTACTATGCCAACTCCTTTGAAGTTTGCTGCTCCAACAAAAAACATCCTCCAACCGTCATAGGATTCTCCAATGTCTTCTCCTATGAAGGATACCTCTTCAACAGAAAAATATGTGTTTAGGGGCTCGTATTCTCCATCCACCGGGTTTTCCGCAAGGTGATCTGCTAGTGCATGCCCTTTGATTACTTTTTGAGTTACGTAGACAATGTCGAATTCGTCAGCAGGATCTGCCACTTGGCTAGCTTGCCGGTGGGCATGTGCTTCTACAAAATGTACTTTAAAGGGTCTATTCTTGGTATGACATACGTGGTGTAAGCAATAAAATAGTGCCTCAGCTTCTGAGCTACCCAAGTCAGACCTCAACAGGTGCATTCCAACAGAGAGTACCGGGCCTCGTAGGGGTGAACTTCTTGCTGAGATAATAGATGGTGACCCCAGCATTCTTTAACCCGAGTGGCATCATCTTGTAGCAGTAAATCCCTCATGGTGTAATGAAAAGCTGTTTTCTCAGCATCCGCTTCATCCATCCATATCTGATGGTACCCAATGAAACAATCAGTGAACAACTACAGCTCGTGCTTTGCGTAGTTATCAATAAAGACGTGTATATTCGGTAAGGGAAAGTCGTCTTTTGGACAAGCCCGTTTTAGGTCTCGGTAGTCAACATGGTCTCTAATTTTCCCGTCCTTCTTTGGTACTTACACAATATTGGCTAACTATGTTGAATACTCTACCACCCTGAGAACTTTAGCTTTGACCTGCTTAGAGACTTCTTCCTTGATTTTCAAACTTATATCTGGTTGAATTTTCTGAGCTTATGCTTTACTGACAGACAGGCCGAATCGGTCGGCAATTTGTGGGCCATGATGGTTGTACTTAGACAAGTCATGTCATTGTATGACCAAGCGAATATGTCTTCATACTCTCTTAGGAACTATGTATATTCTTTCTTTTCTAACGTGACAAATGGACGTTGATTCGTGTTTCTTTGATGTTTTTTGCATCTCCTAGGTTAACAATCTCAATCTCCTCCAAGTTGGATTTAGGCCTAGTCTCTAAATTCTCAACTTCCTTAACAATCTCATCTGGTATATCATCTTCCTCTGAATCTATGTCCGTTTCTTGCGTTATCTCATTGCATGTCACATTCATTGGTTCATCAAGTAAAGTAATGGTGATGTTCTTTGAGTAAAGTAATGAAAATAATAAGCATAAGATTTATAAGACAGTGAAATACTTTATTAAATTCCATGAATGTTTTGAACATCGGAGGTCTTTTTAAAAAAAACAAAAAATGTAAAAGGGGAATAAACTAGTAAATTAAAATAGTGTGTGGTGCTTTGTTTAGCCTTGCTACCCCAAGGCATGTCGGGCTCTGCTAGTTCTAATGGAGCAATATTGAAGCACTCTACTCGGCTCACAGCTTGTATGGAAGGGCCTTCCTCCCCCTCCTCCTCGAGAATGACGCAACAGTCTATGCTATCCTCTTCCAAAAATAAATTCTTCATTGCTGCTAGTGCTTCCTCTTCTTCTGTCCCATAGATGGCTTCGGCTGGTTGGAAAGTCTGCTCCATACGGGATATTGGCTGCTCCAATGGATAGTAAGAGTTGCGCCAGGTGGCGACCAGTCCTTGAATTCTTCCCAGGTATATTCATACCCCAAACCAAAGGTGGTACCATGTTTCTTTAGTTTGATAGGCTTAGCAATTCCTTGGAGATTCTTGGCGAGTCATTTGCCCTGTTCATACCAGCACCAATTCAGTATGCTTCTAATTTTATTGTCTCCCCATTTATCCCTGTCTACGATGTTGACTCGCTCGATGTGATGGTAGGTTTCTCCACCTATTTTCCTCCTTCCTCCGCTTGCTTGGATGGTCTGGCGGCTATATTTGGGGTTGCTACCATCACCATGAATGATCACCTCCTGGTAATTCCACTCAAATTTCACTGCTTGATGTAGTGTTGACACCACGGGCCCCGGCGGCATGAAGCCACGATCATCCCAATAGTAGATTGTAAGATACTGGCACGTTTATTACTTGAAAATCAAAATCGAACTAGGTGGGCCCCATTTGCAAACATAGACTAATCTCCCCAATAGTGGACCTTTGAGATTCGTCGAAAGCCTTGACATTGATGGACCCGTCCTTGATTTCATGCAGTCCTTTTCCCAATGTTCTGAGTGTTACTAGGGGACAAATGTTCAGACTGGATCCTCCATCAACCAGGATCTGGGTGATAAAATAATCTTCACAATGCACAGTGAAGTGCAATGCCTTGATTTGACTTAGTCCTTCCGGTGGTAGCTCATCCTCGTGGAAGGTGATTTTGTGACTTTCCAATACTTGACCCACCTTGTTTGCCATTTCTCCTCCAGCGATATTGCTGGGCACATATGCCTTACTCAGCACTTTTAACAAGAAATTCTTGTGTGCATCAGAACTTTATAACAAAGCCAGGATAGAGATCTGTGCTGGTGTTTTGCTCAGTTGGTCAATAACCGAGTACTCCTTGGCTTTTATCTTTCTCAAAAGATCATCGGGTCCAGTTTCAATGTGGCTTGTCGGCAAGAGGTCTGCTTACTTCACTCATCCAAGTGTTCTGGGGTATACACTCTACCGGTTCTTGTCATACCCTGTGCTGCAACCATTTCCCCGAACATGGCTTTTCCCTTCCTTCTTGCCTCGGCTGTGTAGTACCATGGTATGGCTTTTATGTGGAATGGTGTTACAGCTGTCATTGCCACTAGAATAGGTACCCTTGTTTTGTAAGGTAATACAGTGACTTCAAAGGGCTCATCGACTTTGGGGATCCAAACTCGACCTCGATCGGTGTTGGCGTCTTTGTAGAGGCTTTTACGTCAAACTCAAGCGGTATGGACATGATTACCTCAGCATCTGCAGAAGGCTGTATTTGGACTACAATCGAATTGAGTGTGACTGTTGGTTTCTTTGGATTGTCTCATTCTGCTATCAATATGATCGATCCCTCAGGGTCCCAATCATCTTCTATCTCAATCATATGTATACCTCCACCCTTGTGGTCTCGTAGAGGGTTGTTACGGACATTTGGGGAAGGCTTCTTTGCCACGATGATCTTGTTGTCTATCAAAGCCTGGATTTTGTCCTTTAGGGAGCGGCATTCGTCAATGGTATGCCCTTTTATGTTTGAATGGTATGCACGGGTTTTATTTGGTTTTACCCACTGGAGGGGTTTTCGGGGTTTACAGCAGGGATAGGAGTGACATAACCAGCAGCTTTGAGCTATTCATACAGCTGGTGGATAGGTTCGACAATCGCGGTGTATTGTTTAGGAGGTCTGCGGTCAAAGTTTGGTAGGGGTCTAGGGAAATTTTGGCAAGGGGGAGGTGATCGATAGTGGGTCGTTTGAGTGTTGTAGACTTGGTAGACGTGTGCGGGTTGGGAATATTTGGGTGAAGTAGGCTGATATGTGGGTGGTGGAGGAGACTGGTAAGTGGATGGTGGAGCTGAGTAAGAAGGCAATGGTGCATGGTAATTTTGAGTGGGTTGATATGTGAGTGGACATATCGGGTAAGCTTGGTATTTGACTGATGATTTGGTTCTTTGTGCAACAATTATGGCACATATGTCCCTTTATTTGCATGTACCACCAGATTGCAGAGCCTTGTTGGTGGCTTTCAAAGCTTCAAAGTTAGTGATCATACCACTTTTGATACTTTCTTCGATCCTTTACCCTAGTTTGATGATGTCGAAACTTTCTGGTCTTCAATTAGCATCAACCTTTCTTAGTACTATCGGTCTTGAGCCGAGACAAAAAACCTGTTCATCTGTTCTTCATCTAAGGCTGGCCTTACCTTAGCAGCTTTTGATCTCCACCGAGTAGCATACTCGCGGAATGTCTCTGTAGGTGGTGAGGAGTGAGATGGTTTGGGACATTTTGTGGAGGTGTACAATTTCGAGTGACTTCTGGAGCAGTAAGGGAAAATGACAGACTTGCCAAATTCCGGACATAGTTAAGCTCTTCTTGGAACTTTAGTAACTTTTGTTCTATCTGAGAGGCATTCTGCTTGGAAACCTGAATACCCTGAGTAACCTTTACCTGTTCGACTGAATTTTCCTATCTTATGTTGCTCAAATCTTCTATCTTTCCCTTGTTCTTGCTTCTGAGACTAGGAGTAGGAGTAGGTGGAGGGTCCTTGGATCTTGTGGAATACGATAATGATTCCAGAGTTCACGAACTAACCTTTGAGGAGGGTAATAAATAAAAGGGGGAAAACAAAAAGGTAGCAAGTTAGTAAGGATCATAAGAAAAGATGTTGCAATATTTAAACACGTAGTGCAGGGAATATAAAACGTGTCCTAATCTTGGGGGACCTCGTTGTTCCCGAGGTAGGCCTAGCAACAAATAAATTTGGAGAACTTTAAATTCTAAATGCCTCATTTTATTGATAAGAAAATAAGATGAATCCCAACATGGACACTAAATAAAATGTCACTAATAGTCGTATGCCTTATTACATTTTCAAAATAAAAGAAGACTCCTATCTATTTGGTCCTAGAAGGACCTTCCCCATATTCAGCAATGTTGGCTCCTTCGTACAGCTCTCCCAGCTCGTGCAATCCTAGCAGCAAGTAGGCCCTGGCTAGACGTGCACCTTCATCTCCTTCAGCAGCTCAGCAATCTTCGACCCTCCTCAGAAACTTCTTTTCCAGCTCCACTATGCCCCACTACAAATAGATCAGTCATTTGTTCGCGCTAAAGACATATCCTTCCATTCTCCAATTAACTTCTGATTGGCTTCTTGTACTTCACGGTGCTCATTTTCGCATTCCCGCATCCTCTTATGCAGTTGGTTGTACTTTACTTGTGCTTTAGCCTTTTCATCAATGATCATGTGACCTCGAGCAAACCCCGATTGTCCTAACCCATTATGGTTGTCTTCAAACCAGCTTGGATAGTATGGAGTATATCCAGCATGGTACCTGTTCGATTCAGTAGTATCTTTTCTCATGACGATTTTACAGTGCCACATGTCTTGGGCTTGGAACTTGTAAGGGCTATCGTGATCCTGAAAGTTGCCCCTGAAGTGACTCATTTTGTCAACCCTTGGTATAACCTGCTTCATTCCGGACTGCCTCATGACTCAGAGAGAGACATAAGGATAAGTTCCTTAGACCAATGAGTATAAGAAACGGTGCAATTCAAGATCGGACAATGAACTCTTCAGTAAGGAACCATTCAAACACACATTACACTTGGTCCTCTTTCAGATTTTCGAACAACTCTACCCATCCTTTAGCATCTTCCAATTGAGCAAACATGTTAGGCATATAGTTAATTCGCCTTGGCTGATGAAAGGCGATATGATCATCCCAGTCCCTGAGCAGGATCTCTTGTCGATATTCACCTTTTGGAGATGCTCCATGAGCTAGAGTTGGAGCAGTAAGTTACAACCCTCAAAGTATTTGGCCCCTCGTTGATAGTTCTCCAGGGCTCGGTATATCTCTACAACAATCATAGGTACTATGCTAAAAGGCTGCCCGCCAATTACTTCCATTAAGGTTTTGGTAACCATGGCTAGTCTGGTACGAATCCTAGCCTTCTTTATAGGAAATACTATCATCCCCAAAAAGCATAACATAAAGACGAAGACCCTTCTATGGATATGCCCCAATGATGTGAGAGTGAATTCATCTGGTTAAGTGCGGTAGGACTTGCTATGGCCATAACTCTCGTATAGATAGTCGAAAGGAATGTAGGAATCCTTCAAGCAAGTCAAGTTTGGATTCTTCTTTAGTCCCGTCTTTTGAGAAAACCCCTACCCTTGCGATTTGATGGCATAAGCAAACCTGGAGTCTCCCATGGGATACCAGCTAGCCCTCCTATTTCCTCTAGCAAAGGTGTCATTTCAAGGTCCCCGAAACGGAACACAGACCTATCGCCATCCCAGAATAGAGTTGCAGCCTCTATGATTTTGTTGTCGGGTTGGATTTCCATAAGAGAAGGCAAGTCTCCCAAATACTTGCAGACAAGGGTCAAATCACTGGAGTGAAGATCTTCCCACCAACTTAGAAACCTTCGGTGGATGTTGGTTACCATGCCGAATCTGGGGACTACGTGCCTCATTTCTGCAAAACAAAGTGTTAGGCCCTTACCCCCACCAGACTCGACTATTTAAATATCAATAATTGGCATAAGCAGCATTTTAGTTCTCCAAAAAAATGCACAGATGTGGCAGTGTCCGTTTGGGTTCTAGGGAAACCCAGTGGACTTTGGACAAGGCTATCTTAAAAAGTCATTATGCGGACAACATAATTGACTTGGTTAGGTTTGACCATGATGCATGCAAAATTGAATGGAGTAAGGTTTCTATGGGGTGCTAGACCGTACCCTTGAGCGGAAAACTGAAGAGGGAAAGGCAGAGAACCATCGACTACACCGTTGATTGACTGGTTTTACCAAAAATACGCCTTTGCCAAATTTAGGGGGTGATAATATTGAAAGGGCACAACCACTCATTATAAGCGTTGCTATGGTATTTTGTTTGGAATGAGTGGAATATGATACTGAATATGCAATTACAAGAATGAAACAAGTTTTCACGTATTTGCACGTTCATAAAGGAATGATTAGAATAATTGCTCATAATTACAATAGTATTGAAGGAAAACGGTAAAAGAAAGCATTGAAAAAAACAAAGAGCCAAGTTAGTTTTGTAGTAGAAGAGAGACAAAGACATTAATAAAGGCAAATAAAAAGCAGTAAAGTCACGAATAACATGAAATGGTAAAAGCCTAAACAATATCCCCAGCAGAGTCGCCCAGCTGTCGATGCCCCTTTTTTAAGGCGAAATCGGATTTATGATTTTTTTGAGGACAACTCGTTCCCTTTTGGGAATTGGGCTTTTAATTTGAAGAATCACCACCTAATGATTAAGTTCATTAGGACACTAAGAAGGGTTTTAAGTTGAAGAACCAGAGTTTGGGTAAGGGCTAGAAATTACCTCCGGGGGAAGGTGTTAGCCACCCCCAAGATCCACTAATGTGGTTCCTGGCCAAGTTATAATTATGACTTTACGTAACAAGTAAAAAAATAAGGGCTCAAGTAGAGGGAGTTTTCACATAATATTGCAAGTAAATTTTAAAAAAAAAGTAAAGAGGGCAGAAATTTTAAAGAACAGATTTAAACAATTATGAAAAAGAATAAACAAGTAATAGGGAAGGGGGTCCTAGGTTTATGATTAATATGGATCACGTCAACGCAATACCCAGTAATTACTCCTCAAAAGAGAGGGGCTACTTGAGGTATTAGCGCAGCGGTCATCATATCCATATCTACCATTCCCACCTCGTTAAGGTATTAATGCACAGAATGGTATCATTACTTATTGCATGCAATTACCCGTCCCAATCATATCAGTCCCGGAGGCATTAGGACTACGATCCTAAAGGGGAGGGAGTTGGGGCTTTTTAGAGTTTAAAAGAATAAAAGTCTAGGGCGACAAACAAGAACACATAAGCAGTTAGGAGGAAAGCAAATAGCAGTTAAGGCTCAAATAGGCCTCCTCACTTAAGGAGCAAATTATATAGCATGACTTCAAATACTAGATGTGGTCTGAATTAACTTTAAAGTGTTAGGACAGGCCGATTTATCACATATTTCTCAGATGAGAAGTCTGAATTAGGCTTGGTTTGGCTCTAATTTATTAAGAACTGGCCCATTGATTAATCACCTAATAGATTGCCTAGGTGAGACCTATAGGCATGATATCTAATAGTGCAGAAGGTGTATTGGTTTTAAAAGAAAGGATAATTGGTTTTATAGACAAAAGGTTCTGCAGATATTAAACGATCTTATTTACTGATTTTGGACTCATAGAGGAAATAAACGAAGATGATTGAACAGATTATTCGTATAGACATGATTTCTAAGCGTTGTTGATTTTAAAAACTTTATACTTGAAACAAGAGGGCAGAAGTCCTACAGGCATGGTATCTAGAAGGTTGTTTATTATTTAAACATATGAACATGTTTGCCTAGTGATAGATGCAGGTGCAAGAATTCAGGAAGTCCTATAAGAATAATATCTAGCATGTTTTTTATTATTTAAATCTATGAACAAGTTTGCCTAGTGATAGATATATGCAGATTATTATTAAACCTACGATCGTTTGCCTAATGACATATATATGCTGAAGTGCAGAAAAAACTTTGATC
Organism: Nicotiana benthamiana; assembly: GCA_034376525.1. NCBI lineage: Eukaryota > Viridiplantae > Streptophyta > Magnoliopsida > Solanales > Solanaceae > Nicotiana > Nicotiana benthamiana. Next base: position 21,427,498 of record CM067324.1, on the reverse strand, counting down.
ATGGTTTCTATATGCAAAAATGCAAAAACTTAGAGGCACGGTTTCTATAAGCAAGAATGCAGAACTTATTGGCAGGATTTCTAAAATGAGAATCCAGAACTTATAGGCAGGATTTCTAAGATGAGAAAGCAGAAGTTCAAGAATTCCTATAACAAGTTATCTACATGAATGCAGTAACCTATAGGCATGTTGTCTATGTGAATGCAAGAATCAGAAAAATCCTATAGGCAAGTTATATACCATTTTCATACATTCATCTTCATCCCTTTCCACTAGCCATCCCCATAGTTGTTACAAATTATTACAGACCAAAATAAATAAGAAAAAGTAAAAAAAATTACATCAGAAATTCAAGACACACCCAAACAGCCTAATCCAGACTCAAGGTCTAACAATATGCGATAAACCAATTTCCAGGATCGGATTTCCAAAAGCCTTTAACATATTTGGGATGTTTCAAAGTCCCCAGGAGTCTCAAAGGGCTCCGAACTGTGCTAATACCCCCAATACATTGCAGAATTAGATCATAGTGTAGTGTGGAAGGGTCAACCCTCAAATGTCCAAGTTCATAGGGAACTCAAGGTTCCAAAGCAAGGGTTATAAAAGGGGGCAGAGCTTAGAATCTAAGAAAGTGCAAGTGCATAAAGATGAAATTAAGGAAAGCCATGGCAGACTGGTGGTCATGCCCAGCAATTGGGAGTGCTGGCACACCCCTAACCAGCCTATTAGCTCAATCTTAGGAGATAGGATCCATTATGGATCAGGTTCAGACCTGGGCAGCAATGTGGATACTGCCAGGCCATAAGCCTTAACTCATACACATAGAAGGATGAAGGTATAGGGAATTCATGACAAACAGCAGATGCAAAGAGAAAGTAGCATATTCATTGCAGAACATGAACAACAAAGTAGATAGGAGTATAGCAACTATAAAGTAAACACAGAGGGAAGAAGCTGAAATCAAAATTGCGACATACCAATATCAGAAAAACAAATAAGTGAAAGTAGGAGTCTTGTTAGCCAAATTGCAAGCAAACAATACAAAAGACCTCATAAGAGAATAGAGTATTGAAAGAGTATCGTAATTGAGAGTGTGAGAATATTGAATTTGAAGTGTTCAATAATGATGTTGTGTATAGAAGGGTCGTTCCCCTTTTATAGTGCAGAAAACAAGTAAGAAAGGTAAGGAATATTCATTGAAATCAATCTCCCTTAAGTTAAGGGATTCTAATTTCAACGGGTTAAAACCAACTAAGGAAAGGGGTTTTTGATTAAAACCTTTTTAAAGTAGCACAAAACGGGTAAATACATATAAGTCATATAAGAAAAATATTCAATGGTACTGTTTATGACAAATATGGAAAGGGAATCAATTAACAGCCAGTAGATCACAAGGTCTGATATTTTGTATGAATGAACCAAGTCGAAAAGATGGGAAAGATTTTTAACTTAAGGAAAAAATTAGCAAACAATCAATTAGACCTACTAAAGGAATTCTGAATCAATCACAAGTTTGAAAACCTTTTTGAAGAAAGATTCATCACATATAAAAGCATGCAGATGCGTTAAACATGAAAGAAACTTGTCATGCCTTTGTAAAAAAAATTATTAGAAAGAAAAGAGTTTAGCAAAAAGTTCAACATTGTATGAAAACAAAGATATCCAAACTCAGCAAGAGGTTCAAAACTAGTCTGAAAGAATTCAGGGGTATTTGAAATAAATCCTAGTTCAAACAAACCAGAAAACATAACGGAGAGGGCAAGCAAATTGAGTCGAGACATGTATAGAGGTTTCAGAAGAGAGCTGAAGCTTCTAACATGCTTCTTTCAGAAAACAAGAGAAAACATGATAGAAAGGTAACATGCAAACAATAGCAGGATTCAGAGGATAGAATGGAAAATACTGATAAGAATAGTAGAGGAAACATGCTTAAGAAGCTCTTTTACAATAACTCAAACAAAGTTCAGTAGAAGAAAAATAGTAAGAACACTTAAGAATGCGGTAGAACAATACAGTAGAGAGATTTACAAAACATAAAGGAAATACTATTAGGAATAGTAGAAGAAACATCCTTAGGGAGTTTTCTAAAAGAAACTTTAATGGGGCTCAGTAGAAGGCAAACAAAGAACTTTTAGCACTTAGTAGGAAAATATAGTATAAGAACACAAGAACATCAGAAAAATTATAGCAAAAGGCACATATAGAAGAACACAGTAAGATAGTCATACAAGAGCATGGTAAAAGGAAGAACACAAGAATACAGTAGGAACAAGCACATGTAAGGAAAAGGAAAGTCAGAAATCACTTAAACATTTTGGAAAACCCTAGATCGGAAAAGAAAGATCTCAAAAAAAAGTAATTTTTGAAAGAAAAATTGGGGAAATCATTTGAAAAGTCAAGTGGAGCATAGATACATGACAGATCTAAGAAAAGAAAATCAGAAAAAACCTCGAATAGCCATGGATTGCAAAGATAATCCTAAAAATGAGAAAGGTCTTGAGGAAAGTCCGATCCTGAGTCGAAAAGACCCATATTGCTCGAATATGCCGGAGTAATGGCCGGAGAAGCCATAGATCCATAGATTTGAGAAGATCTGAAAGGGAGTCATCGAAGTCAAATTCGCAACTTCGAACAAACATGGCTTACTGATGGAGGGGAGTGAGTACCAACCATCCATGGCCTGAGAAGCCATGGATTCCGGTGGAGTGGTGGTTGAAGAGGGGTAGAAGGAGGCTAAGGTTTCGGAGAATTTGAGAGAGTTTGAGAGATGAGAGGTTTCAAAGGCAGCTGAGAAATTAGAAATTAGGGATTAGGGTAGTTGTTTGGAGTTAAAAAAGGTAAAGATGAGTTTTGGTCGTTGATCTTGAGTGATCATCGGTCCAATTGTAAATGGGTAGGTGAAGAACAGGTTGGGTCCTTAGAATTGGGTCGTGGGTTGGCCCGTTTGGAAATTAAAATTGGGTTAATTTGAGGGTCAATTTAGGCTAAAATTTAAATAGAGTAGGGTTGTAATTGCAATAAAACAGGGCTAATTGTTAAATAGCCATTTTTCCTTTTATTAAAATAACAAAAATAATTTTAAAAGCAAATTAAAAGTATTGAGCCAGTTAATATTACGTAAGTATTGGTTGAAAAATACTGGAAATAATTTTACAAATATAAAATGCTATTAATCTTTAAATGGGCTAGAATTGCAATTATATGCAATTTAGCTTTAAAAATACCAGATAAATTTATAAAAATATAAGAAAATTATGTTAATTATATTATGGCGTAAATGTAAAGATAAAAATAAATTACTCACCAAAATGATAATCTTGAGAATAATTATTGGGTTTTATCTGTTAAAATAAACAATAAATTAATTTTGAAAATCTTTAAAAAATATCAAAACTCTTGGCCATGCTCACATATGCATGTACATGCTATTTTGAAAGTATTTTGTATAAAGATACGTAGGAAAAAATTGAGTATCAATAGTTGATATAGATTATTGTGAAACGAGACGAGTTTATTATGATTATTCGACAGATTATGTTAAGGTATGTTAAGACTAAACATTTCCTTCATTTTGGCATGATCTCGTAACTACATGTGTTTGATGACAAGACATAAAGAGATGTTAGTATTCTTGAACTTATGTACATTATTAGAGTCTCATAAGTTACAGTATCCTTCCTTATAGAGACTTTATATTCATTTAAGTATTGTCTTCTTCCAGTCAAGAGATAGAGGGGTGTACATATATATTTACCATCATCGAGCTATAATCGGTGGGCCGACCCCTATTGGGCAGTAGTATAATATTTTCACTATCATCGAGCTATAATCGATAGGCAGACCCCTATTGAGCAACCTGCGATCAGATGGTAAGTTGTATACCGAACCTACTGTGGCCAAGCGTCTATTAGAAAGCCCAGAATTTCCAAGATACGTAGCCTAGTATGGCCGAGCACATATGAGGGAGCCTACTACGGTAGAGTAGTTGCACATACTGAGCCTTATAGGGCCGAACATCTATTTTACATACTATATAGAGAGAGTTGAGTCAGTATCAACAGGTAAGATCTTCAGGTTATCTTTGACTCCCAGTTTCATTCAGCTATTATATCATCAGTCCAGATTTAGCTTTCAGTTATGTTGTTGCCTTGCATACTCAATACATTATTTAGTACTGAGTACAAAGATTTGGTTTTAGGGCTTGAATTGGCCCTAGTACTTGACTCTGAGGTCATTGAAATCAAATGTGATTCATTGTTGGTGGCAAATCAAGTCTATGGGATCTTTGAAAACAATATGTGTTAAAGGTTCAGGCTCTATTAGAACTATTTCGAGAGTGGTCAAATACTCTTATCCCAAGGGAAGAAAACACAGAAATAGATGCATTGGCAAACTAATGAATTCAGTCCTGGTTACAGATGGTTACTATGAGGCGAATTTGGCTAGTATTGTTTGGGACTAGAGAAATGAAATAATAAACTATCTCGAGCATGGGAGAAGATCCCAAAGCGTCACAAGCGCTACTCATAAAAGCTACCTGTTATAGCTTCCAGAAGGCCAATTATATAGAAAATCCTTCCAAGGCCCATTAGCCCGGAGTTTGGGTACGTCTGAAGATAATTACGTCATGGAAAAAGATCATGAAAGAATATGCAGAAACCACTTGGGAGCACATTATTTGGTGCTAAAATTAGTACGGGCAGGATATTACTGGCCCCGCATGGAACAAGATGCTAAAGACTTCATCCAAAAATGTGGTAAGTGCCAACGTTATGCACCACTAGTACATCAATCGGCAAAACCCTTACATTCGATTATGTACCCGTGGTCGTTCATGAAATGGGGTATGGACATCGTCCGGCCGCTGTCATCGGCTCCTGGAAAGGTAAGATTTCTTTTAGTTTTGATTGACTATTTTTCTAAATGGGTGGAAGTAGGTCTTTATCAGAAGATAGCAGAACGTGAAGTGGTCAACTTCATGTGGGAAAATATAATTTGCAGGCTCGGAATACCAAATGAGATAGCATGAAATAATGGGCCACTATTTATCGGCGCAATAACTATAAAGTTTCTTGAAGATTTGATAATAAAGAGGATCACCTCTTCACCTTATCATCCGAGGGAAAATGGTCAAGTAGAGTCAACAAATAAAGTAATTATTCAAAACCTTAAGAAAAGATTTGAACAGCAAAAGGCGATTGGCCCGAAGAATTACCCGGAGTTCTATTGGCCTACTGAATAACGGCCAAGTCGAGCACAAGAGAGACTCATTTTTCCCTTGTGTATGACGCAGAAGCCCTAATCTCAATGGAAGTAGGAGAACCTACTTTGAGATACTTTCAAGCAAATGAAGAATCGAATAATGAAGCAATGTTGATCAACTTGGAGCTGCTCAAAGAACGCAGGGACTTGGCGCGCGTAAGAATGGCAGCTCAAAAGCAGAGAATGGAGAGATATTATAATCAAAGAGACAATTATGCTATTTCAAAGTAGGAGACTTGGTCTTAAAAAAAGTGACCCAAAATACACGGGAACTCAATGTAGGAAGCTGGGGCCAACGTGGAAAGGTCCCTACCGGATCACAGCTGTCACTAGAAAAGGTCCATACGAATTAAAGAACCAAAATGGAGACAAATTGCACAACAATTGAAATGTGGTGCACCTCAAAAGATATTATTGCTGATGAACAATATCCAATCTGAAAGTATTCTCTACACTCTTTTTCCCTTCGTTCAGTTTTTGTCCCAATTGGGTTTTTTGGAAAGGTTTTTAATGCGGCAGTGGTAGAAAGCATACTACGAAGATAACAACAATAAGACATTTAATATCAAGGCAAATCAACAAATTTCTACTCGGAGATGGTTAGACAGTCTTTGGCTCTATAGCAAATAACTACTGGAAAGTTAAGTTTGCTATTGAGCAAAGATTACCTGACCGTTCACGAGCATAAATCACTAGAGGATTATTAAATTATCTTTTGCTCGATAGCATAAATTCCTGAGGGAAATTAAGATGTGTTACCGAGTGAAGAACTATCTGGCAACCCATTGGTGGAATCTTTGAAGGCACAAGACTTCTAGTGTTCCAATTCGCGTTCTTCGCATTTGATCATTGGGGGAATGATATGAGGATATAGCATCAATAGCTGCCACATCAATCGGGAACAAAAATCTAGAAATACAAACGTGTCATTGGATCGGGAACTGCATAGCCAACCCTATAAAAATAAGTTGTACAAGATAGCCATAAGCAATAGCAATTTCTTTTTTAAGCATAACAAATGCTTTTGTACCTTTTGAAAATATAAGGAATTAAATGAAATGAAATCCCTTTATTTTTATTATTTTTCTTGTCTGAACGATGAACTAACTTTATCATTTCAAAGTTAAACAAGTACTTCAAATTCTAGTCTCGTAATGAATATAAGACATCCTCTTCAAGAGCATCCTAAACATAAGAAGGCCCTGTCTTATAAAAACCCTCACGTTAAGGGGTTGATTTCGGAAGAATTTATGCCCAAAATCAAAATGCCTTCGGGGAAAGAATGCACCCGAAGGCGTATCTAACATTTATAGAAGCCCTCATGTAAAAGGGATAATGCTCGGAATCAAAGTACTTCAAAGAAAGTGCATCCAAAAATATGCATAACAAATCACAAAATGAAAACGTGCGAAAAATTCTTAAGCAAATGCAGAGATTAAAGACTTACATGGATATTCAGGCGAAAATAAAGATTCAAACAATACTTGAGCAAAGATGTGTCATTATTTACAAAAACAAAAATGGCAAGGATACGGGAATGGGAAAAAGAAAAGCTAAATTGTAGCGTCTCCGCCTCTCCGGAACTAGGAGGAAGAGAAATGTTCGCGCTCCCGGAAGAAGTAGAAGGATCCTCAAAAGGGAAACGTAATTTTGCCCCAAAAATTCTTGAATTAGAGACCAGAGAGGAAGAACATCTCCTTCATGAGAAGATGCGGCCGATGGAGATGATCAAGCCATTGTTGATGGTGATAACTTGATAGGAAAGTCTGGAGGTCTAGTATCAGGGTTGTAGGATAGGGGCTCCTAGAGTTTTTCATACTCCTTACCCGGGGTTGGGTGAGGCTTGGCAGGTCTATCCATAGATGATTTTTATTTTGACTTGTGTCTCCCTTATTGTAATTATTTATGGTAGTTACTGTATGATATTATTGTATACTATTTTATCTATGTTTCTTATGTTTAGATAATTATTTACGCTATTTCTGTTGGAGTTACTAATGCTCTTTTGTTTTTGTTTTTGTTTTGTTTTTCCTTTTCTTCACTGAGCCGAGGGTCGATTGGAAACAGCCTCTCTGCTCTTTCGGGTAGGGGTAAAGCTCTACATATTACCCTCCCCAGACCCCATTTTGTGGGACTATACTGGGTAGTTGTTGTTGTTGTTGTTGTTGAAACATATAATGGCTAATCGATGATCTTATAAAATGTCAAAATGAAAGGAATTATGGTGGAAGATCAATTTGATGTTTCTGAAGAGTCTCAAAATGATTCAGAAGGGCTCACTTGTGCCAAGCATATTTGGTAACGAAGGCAAAAGTCCAAAATCACATAATCAAGCTCTCAGCTCAAAGAATACACACCCCAAGTAAAGGGATGCATGTAAGAATATAAAACCTTCCTTGAGAAGGGTCACTCGCTCCGATAGATCGGGAGTAATGATGTCCAACTCATGGCAGCGGCAGTCTTCCTTCATAGTAAGAATACTGGAAGGGTGAATTGAAGAAGAATACCTACTGATAGCCTATGAACGAGGATAAGCAGTAGGAAATTTCTCTTCAAAATCTATTGTGGTGTTAAGACTTTGGGGGATGATGGAACCTATTGTTGGAGGAGCAGAATCCTTAGCCTTGTTCTTTTTATTTGAAGAGGTAACACCTTTGAAAGAAGAATTCATTGAATAAGAAGAAGGAGAAGGGTTTTGGTTCGAAGAAAATTAGGAAAAATATGAAAAACAAAGATGAAAGTTAAAAGTTTGAGAAATTAGAAAGTACATAGGAGAAATGTGACGTGTATAAATAAAATTTTGGCAGCTAAATGCATGGCCATGATTACCTTGATAATCGACAAAGGTTGTGCTAAACCGTGAGATGATACATGTTCGAGACATTAAATGCGAAGAGACGTGCATTAATCAAATGTCAGAAGCCGGCAAAGAGAATTAAAGTAATTCTCGCTGAAATGAGTATTTCTACCAACTTTCTGATAACACAAGACTGTGTCACCAGAAAGCAGGGGGGCTATCAGTATAAGGAAAAATAAGGTATGACATGTGTCACCTAAAGGAAGGACATGTGGAACCTAAAACGGAGATGGTCACTGGATGCAACTATTATGTTTGTAACCGGGAGAGAATGTTCATAAAGGTGTATTGAATGTTTTGCGTCCGATAACATTTAATAGATAATATTCTGCAGTATTAGGAACAGCGGCCCGTTACAAGAAATTTGACATTATTTCTACCGTTACACCTTCATCAATGGCCCTCATAATTAATAGTGAAGGAGGTCACGATCCTAGGACCTCTTTCCCAAGACAAAGCTATAAATAGAGAACTCGGTTATCATTGTAAAAGGGATCAATTTTCTGGCAAACTTTTACTACATTTTATACAAAGCTTTCTATCATTTACTTTCTTACTTTTTAATCTCATTATTGTTGTGACTCCCGGAATTTTATCTTTATTTTGAGGCTAAATATCCTATTATTTTTCAATTATTTTATTATTTCTGAATTAAATAATTCACTTGTCTAGAAAAGTATAAATTTAACTGTATCGTTTTACACGTAAATAATAATAATACCATCAGAGTGAAAAAAATAACTAAAAATATAATTCTACGATAAAGAAAACTACCACTAATTCTAACATTACTATTAATTTTTTTAATAATTATAATAACAACAACATAATAATAGAGTGACCCACTATCGAATTTCTGAAATTTATAGAATAAGCAACAAAATTGATTTTTCTTCTCCGAATTTCCTGGTAGCTTCCAGCACAAATTTTCTCCATTAACAACACAAATCTTTAGATGTAAACAAGTGATTGCTTTGTTCAAGTGCTCTGTCACATGTGTTAGCAAATATCGGAGTGAGTAAAGGGGATAAATAAATGAATGAATGAATGAGAACCCACCCGCCTTCCCTTCTTTCTCTCGCTATTGACTCTGCCCTCCTCCATATTTCTTCCTTTTCTGATCTCTCTTTCTTGCCTGAACACATCCTTCTTGACCTTTTCCTGGTAACAACCCCGCTTTACTTTCTTCTTTATTACTTATCTTAGTTAATATTTTATTTTTTATTTTTTCATCTGTCAATTTGAATCACTTTGGATTTATCATCAAGTATGATTATGGGTCTTTTGTCCTTTCTCTTTTTCTAACTTGTTTGTGCTGTGATCCGATTCTTGATGCATATTCTAGGTTTTTCTTTTGTGGGCTTTTGTTATCCAGTGTAGTCATGCTAAATATTTGAATTGTAAATTAAAGGAATTAGGTTTGTAGAAAATTGACTTGCTGGCTATCTATCTTTGAGATTTCCTTTGTAATTTAGGGGTTTTGCATCTTTCAATTTGAGGCAGGCTTTAATCTTTTTGGATTTTCAGGTATGCTTGTGTAGTTTATCTTTGTTCTGATCTGAATCTGATGCATTTTCTGGGTGTTACTTTAGTGGGTTTCTTTTGTTATCCAGTTAAATTGGTGCAAATTTTGAGATGTATATTGGAGGAAATATGTTTGTGGCTTGCACTTGTTATCTATCTATCTATCTCTGAGCTTACACACTTACAACTAATTTTTCCTTTGCCTTTGTAATTTATGGAAGTATGCTTATGTAATTTATCTGTGTTGTGATCTGATTTTAATGCATTTTGGTGGTTCGGGTTCCCCTTGTTATTCTGTTGCAAGTGGTGTTCAATTATCAACAACAACAACTACCCAGTATACTCCCACCAGGTGGGGTCTGGGGAGGGTAATATGTAGACGAGCCTTACCCCTGCCCGAAAGGCAGAGAGGCTGCTTCCAATCGACCCTCGGCGAGTAGAGTAAAAATGGGAAAGCTGCATTAAGAAACAGAGATAAAATTAGAAACACAAGCAGGACAAAATCAAATAATAAAGCATAGGTACTCCCACGAAAGTAACGTAAATAGTTATGAAAACATAAGCAACATAAATACAGTTGCATGTAGTAATATCAAGTAGGAACTACCATACTAAAATACTAATCACCTATGAGCCCCTAACCTACAACCTTGATTCTAGACCTCCAGACTCCCCTATCCAGAGTCATGTCCTCGGTAACCTGCATTCTAGCCATGTCCTGCCTAATCACCTCTCCCCAATGCTTCTTAGGCCTCCCTCTCCCTCGCCACCCACCAACAATCTCCAACCGCTCGCAGCTCCTTACCGGGGCATCGGAGCCCCTCCTCCGAACATGCCCGAACCACCTCAGCCTCGCTTCCCGCATCTTTTCGTCCACCGGGGCCACCCCTACCTTCTATCGAATAACTTCATTCTTGACCTTATCCAGCCTGGTGTGCCCACACATCCACCTAAGCATCCTCATCTCCGCAACCTTCATTCTTTGAACGTGCGAGTTCTTCACGGGCCAGCACTCCGCCCCATACAACATTGCAGGTCTGACCACGGCTCTGTAGAATTTCCCCTTTAGTTTGTGCGGGATTTTCTTGTCACACAGGACCCCTGAAGCAAGCCTCCACTTTGACCACCCCGCTCCTATCCGATGGGTGACGTCCCCGTCAATCTCTCCGTCCCCTTGGATCACAGACCCAAGATATCTCACACTGTCCCTCCTGGCGATGGCCTGAGAACCAAGCATCACTTCCCCGCTTACCCCACTCGGCTCCTCGCCAAACTTGCACTCCAGATATTCTGTCTTAGATCTGCTAATCTTGAAACCCTTAGACTCAAGGGTCTGTCTCCATATCTCTAACCTTTCACTAACACCGGCCCTCATCTCGTCTATCAATATTATATCATCAGCAAAGAGCATACACCAAGGCACATCCCCTTGGATATGTCGGGTCAGAGCATCCATTACTAAGGCGAATAACAGGGGGCTCAGCGCCGATCCTTGATGAAGCCCCATTACCACAGGAAAGTGGTCTGATACGCCCCCCACCGTCCTAACCCTAGACTTAGCTCCATTGTACATGTCCTTGATTACTCTGATATAGGCTTCTGGCACATTCTTCGCCTCCAAGCACCTCCATAGCACCTCCCTCGAGACCTTGTCATACGCCTTCTCCAAGTCGATAAGCACCATATGAAGGTCCTTCTTCTTATCCCTGAATTGTTCCGCCATCCACCTGACTAAGTGGATCACCTCTGTGGTGGAGCGTCCCGGCATGAAACCGAACTAGTTCCCAGATATAGTTGTCGCCTCCCTCACACGCGCCTCAATCACCCTCTCCCAAACCTTCATCGAGTGGCTTTCTCTTGGGTCAGTTCTTTATGACGTTTGAGTTTATTACAGTTTTATTGTTCTTTGTAAGTAATATATCAATCCAGAACAATGAGAGGAAAAAGACTCATTGTTTTCTATTTTAGCTAGCACTTGGATAGGCGTGGGATTTATCTGACTTTTTTGCTTAACAAGAATAGCTAATCACTATAAAAAGTAATTCAGCAACTTGTTGTCAGAATAGGAGAAAGTGCCTTCTGCATTTTGGCCTAGCCTTACCCCTACCCTTGGGTAGAGAGGCTGTTTCCAAGTTGACCCCCGGCATCCTTCCCTCCAAGAACTTTTCACCTAGCCTTTATACGGCATATTAAAGAAATACTGGGTTGTGATATTTATCCAAAGAATGTAAGGGTGATTTTTTTTTTCACTTCAATATGTCCAGTCTACATGATTGTCCATGCCGTGTAAATGAAAAGTGGAATAGAAATTGAATGATGAATGGCGCTAAATGAAAGCTGGAAAACCTCTCTATATTGGTAGATTTGATGATAACTCTGAAATTTTTTGTGAAGATCCGTCTAGTTAATCATGTTGTAGCTGGTTAACATGTGATAATAGTCTTATTACTTATCTTTGCAGAGGACATTGAGAGCTGGGAAACTAAATGAAAAGATTTTGAAGCTGTTTATTGCAACTGGGAAAGAAGAAATCCTTTCTCTAATTGACGCATTTAACATCCAATGTGTTCTTACTCCTGTGCTTCCTACTAGTAAGTTTTGTGTAGTTAAGTCCTCCTGTTGCATCATGCCAGAATCCTTATAAGAATCTAATTTTTCAGGATGCTCTGAGAAATTTTGATATTGTTTTGATAGCAAGCAAATTATTGCAAAAGGCTCTGGCCATTTCTCAAGACAACGAAACCTGTTTTTTGCTTTTACTCGTTGTAGCCTGAAAAAATGTCGCTAGTCAGTGTCAGAGATGATGAGGTAGATATTGTGATAGCTGCAATTCAACCAGATCTTACTTCATTTCTGGAAGAATGGAGAGCAGTATTCTCCCGATTTCACCTGATAATTATTCAAGATCCTGACCTCAAAGAACTTAAAATTCCAGGTGGATTTAATTATGATACCTATACAAAAGTTGATATTCAACGAATTATAGGAACTTCAAAAGAAGTAACTTTCTCTGGTTATTCATGCCGATATTTTGGCTATCTCTTGTCAAAGAAGAAATATGTCATCTCAATAGATGATGATTGCATTCCAGCTAAGGATAATGAGGGTAACCAAGTCGATGCCATCACCCAACACATCAATAACCTTTCAACTCCTGCCACTCCATTTTTCTTTAATACCCTTTATGATCCTTTCCGTAAAGGAGCTGATTTTGTTCGTGGCTACCCATTTAGCTTGCGAAGTGGTGTCTCGTGTGCTCTGTCATGTGGACTGTGTCTTAATTTAGCAGATCTTGATGCACCTACACAAGCCCTCAAGCTGGCGCTGAGGAACACTCGATATGTTGATGCTGTCCTCACTGTACCAGCTAGGGCAATGATGCCTCTGAGTGGAATCAACATAGCATTTGATCGTGAGTTGGTGGGACCTGCTTTGCTACCATCTTTCAGGCTGGCAAAAGAAGGAAAGTTCAGGTGGGAAACTGTGGAGGATATATGGACCGGAATGTGTGTTAAGGTTGTGTGTGATCACTTGGGATATGGCGTGAAAACTGGGCTTCCATACGTGTGGAGGAAAGAAAGAGGTGATGCCGTAGAGAGTTTGAAGAAAGAGTGGGAGGGGGTGAAGCTGATGGAAGAAGTTGTTCCATTCTTTCAATCCGTGAGATTGAGTCCGGCTGCAAATACAACAGAAGATTGTGTGGTTGAGATTGCAGCAGCCGTGAAGGAGCAGCTGGGGCGAATAGATCCTGTGTTCACTCGTGCAGCTGATTCCATGGTTGAGTGGGTGAAGCTTTGGAAGACTGTCAAAACCCAAACTTAATCCATTCTTGCTTCCAAACAGGTGTTGAAGTTTGATATTATTTATTTTCTGTTACATTTCCTTACAAGATCTGTATACATGTCTTCCAGACAATTCTCTTGCAACTGATGCATAATAGACAAGTTTTCAGATATTCTGTAGGCTGACCTTGAAATTGACGTTTACTGGTTTTTCTTGGTTTATATTGTGTGCTTCTAAATGTTGGGTTCGTTTTATGTAAGACTCAACAGGAAAGCTGAAATAAATAGTGTAATTGCTGCTTCAGTCTCTTCTTGTAAGTACCTGCCTAAGTGATAGAAAAACAAAAAAACCTCACTAAAGCTCTTCACAAAATTAGCGAAACTGTTCGTCAAACTCATCTTAGAAGAATGTAAGATGAAAATAAACCTTAATGTGACACTTAATCAAAACAACTGTAAAATGACTCTTATGTGGCCCTATCATCAAATACTAAAAATATTTAACACTTTACTCCCTTTGTCCTAATTTATGTGAACCTATTTGATTGAGCACAAAGTTTAAAGAAAAAATAAAGATTTTTAGAATGTGTCCTAAATAAGTTAAAAAATGGTCAAGAGTAGTTGTGTGGTTATAAATACTTTTTATTAAGGATAGAGTTGGTTGGAAGTTTAAGCTAAATATTTATTTATTAAAAAAGGATTTTTTTTTTAACGGATCAAAAAAAGATCATGTAAACTAAAACAAAAGACTACTTTTGGTCAACCAACCCAAATAGACTCTAAAATGACTCTTACCGACTCTAGATATACAAGCGTAATAACATGACTAAGCAAAAAGTTCTAAAGCGTACTATTTTTTTTTTCTTCAATTATACTTTTAATTTCACCAAATCTGTTAGGAAGACACCTTATAATTGGATGGTACAATTACTACCATAGTAATTGCAGTCTAGTAGTAATAGAATATTATAATTACGTAGACATATTTATTTGTCACAATGTAATCAAATTGTAATTTGATATGTCATATTTGGTTGTACAAATATAAACAAACTTCTTTTTAGAAGGACAAGTAAATAAACTTGAATGTGCAATAAATATATGTGCTTCACTGTACATCATTATGAGTCTTAAATAAGGGACGAGAAATGTAATTATAATTTAAAAGTGAGCATCCCAAATTAGTAACAGAATCCAACCATAAAAGTAATTACTATACAGTTTTGAATATTGAATTGTATCTAATTTACTATTTTACTGTACTCTTTCAATTTCTTACTTGACCTGCAACCAATTTCCCATCACTCTCTCTTTCTATATAAGTATAGTGGTCAGTTTCATCCCAACTACTTGTGATAAGGCTCTAAAGTATCTTTTATTTTCTGTTGTTGAAATACCAAATATTTTCAACAAATGTTCATGTAACCACATGCATACTAAGACGATGGTGATATTACAAATATCTCTATCAAATTTCAAGAGTTGGTGGGCAAGTTTTTGTTTAATGGATTTGATCCAATATTATATTGTATTTGTATACAACTTTTACTTCAACAGTTCAAAGTCATCTACTCTTTCTTTCTTTTTTGGGGTTGTCTATGGATCATGGGTATTGCAATGGTGATATCTTTTTATTACATTGTTATTATTATTATTATTATTTACGAAGTGAAAAATATAGACTATGTTATAAACTAAAGCAAAAGACAAGAACAATTATGCAAGAACAATAGCAATAGAGAGAAGAGTAGAGAGAGTTCTTCTTATTGAGTTGAGAGGGGTCTCAAGGGATGATTTACAATGGTAGGGGGCACCTCTATTTATAGGGGAGAGGAAGATTTAGCTACCACTAATAGAACTCTAAAATCTCTCTAATTAGATACATTAAAGACATTCACCTTAAATAGAAGTGTAAGAATCTTCTATTTCATAACACTCCCCCTTGAATGTCTATTCAATGATGTGCCTCATAAAACCTTAAAACCAAAACCCAATGGGAAAAATTAAAGAAAGGAAAAAGAGTACACATGTTTGAATATGCGCCTATTGGTTGCCTCGTTAAAAACCTTGCAAGGAAAACCCAGTGGGACAAAACCTTGTAAGGGAAAAAGAGTGCAACGCGCATTGACTCCCCCTAATGAGTACATCGATTTATATCCTTGAGCATTTGCATTCCAATCTTGTGCATCATCTTCAAAACGATCTTTGGTAGATGCTTGATGAATAAATCAACCATATTGACTTGAATAAATATTCCGCACCTGGAAATCATCATTCTTGATAGATATGAACATCTTCATATGATGTCGTGGAATAACACTTCAATATCTCCATAGATGCATTCTCAATGCCATCATGCTTATAGTTATGGCAAGATACATATGTACACAAATTGTACTAAGGATGTGGTACTTCAGGACCAAGGATTGCATATGCTTCAAGCAACTTAAATCTTTCAAGTTAAGTCATGTAAGTCACATAATAAACTTTAGCTGCATATCAAGCTTTCATTAGTGATACTGAACAAATAAGATATCGAAAACTGACTATACATACCTTTACCTTTATACTTTCAAGCATATGAACTATAGGTTCAAAACTACATGTCTTTCATATGGAATCAATTCTTCTTGAATTGTATCTCTTCCATTTAGTTACTTTCTTTGAGTCAGCAAATGCGTATAGCATGCTTTGCAATATGTTGCAATTGCATTTCCTTTTTATGAACTACAGGTTCATATCATGATATTCGGGGATATACATATGCAAATGAAAATTCATCCCATGTAACACTTTCTCAAATGTTTATCATGTCTCCCCCTCATGTTAGTAAAGCTAACATGTTTCCTCAACTTTGGGAAATCATCTTTGTGCATTATGTCAATATACACAGCACCTTAATATAAGATGAAATTATTTGGTTCCTGACCCTGAACCACTTTTGAGGGGAGAATATACTCTCGTATACAACTTATATCAAACTGATATATACAACTTCGTTCTCATAAGGAACAGTTTAGCTATTAAGTGGAAGCACTCAATAATCATCTTGCTAAACCAACTTTGATATAAACCAACTTATCAAGATGAACTGTCTTGAGTAGAGAATCTGGAAACTATGCTCGAAGTTAGATTACTGAGCGATTTACCTCGCAAGCACTGCCAGGCTGCGGGTTAATAACAATGGCGCATGTAACCATATCATAGATGCATCATATGTGGTATACATGGCAGGTGAATGGGCCCATATTCACCTTTGATATTTCCAGAATTTAGGGGCTTCAACCCGAACTCTTTAGTTGGTCAGTTCATTACTGAGAACAAGAACTTCTAGTTCTTTGATATTCACCTATGTGAATTTGCACATCATACTTCAAATGAGATGGCTAACACGAATGTCAACTGACTAAATTATCAATATTGGTAAACTTCAAATTTACACCATGACATGTGCACTTATCAATAAACTTCGGGTTTATTATGACATGGGTTTTATACCAATAGATATCCACTTTATTGTGGCATTCTTTCTTTTGTGTAGTACAAACTGGAGAACAAAGCGGGTAGCTTTTCATATATAAATTACCCCGCGACAAGTTGTAGTAATAGGAGAATCAAAGCCTTCCTTTATTTATAGTCTCAATATCATCAATCGCCTTCGCGTGTTCTTTTGGAAACTGAATAAGTTTCTTTGAGACTTACTACAGCACAATACTCAATTGTGTTTCTCCAACATAGTAATAATTGGCTCTTCGAGAGCTCTCAATTAATTTTGTACTACCACAGACTGAGGTTTAAGATCCTCACATTCTTGCATTCCGTATTTTCAAGAGTCTCAGGCTCAATAGATTCTTCGTGAATCTCGGAATTAATCAAATCATGAGCGTCCTCATGTGATTCTTTCATAGTGTCATTTAGATCATTCTTTTTCCTCTTTCTAGGATTTCGATCTTTGGAACCTAATGGTCTGCCACGCTTCTGGCGTGCATTTGACTCATTGGATATGACACTAGATATTTGTCCAATAGGGACTTCAATACGGATCGGAACATTTTCCGCGTGAATGTGGGATTTCGTTATCCTCTTCAAGTCCGTAAATGCGTCAGGCATTTGATTTGCTATTCTTTGCAAATGGATAGTCTTTTGTACCTCTTTCTTTCAAATAGAGGTATGTGGATCAAGATGAGATAATGATACATTTTTCCACAAAATTTCCCATTTGGTTTCACCGACTTCTCCCCCTAATTTTGGGAAAAGTGTCTCATCAAATTGACAGTCTGCAAATAGTGCAGTGAACAAATCTCCTGTCAATGTTTCGAGGTAGCGAATAATGGAGGACGCGTCAAACTCAACATATATTCCTAACCTCCTTTGCAAACCCATTTCGGTGCGAGATGGCGGTGCTACAGGCACATATACTGCGCATCCAAAGCTTCTTAAATGGGATATATTGGGTTCATGACCCAAAACCAATTGCAATGGGGAATATTTGTGTTAATTCGTTAGTCAGAGACGAACTAGCATTGCTGCATGCAACATGGCGTGATCCCAAACCGAAGTGGGCAGCCGACGAACTAGCATTGCTTCATGCAAAATGGCGTGACCCCAAACCGAAGTGGGCAGCCGACAAACTAGTATTGTTGCATGCAAAATGGCGTGAACCCAAGTCGAAGCGGGCAGCCTCGTTTTCATGAAGAGTTCAAGATTATTCTCATCTATTGTCTCAATATGATATCCATTTTGAATGATATCTTTAAAACTCAACAAGTTCCTTTTAGACTTGGAGGAGAACATTGCATTCTCTATGATTAACGTCATGCCTTTGGGCAGAGTTACAATTGCTCTTCCGGAGCCTTCAATCAATTTACTATTTCCATAGATTGTAGTTACACAATTACTCTTCTTTTCTTTGAGTATTGTATGTGTAGTACATGAATCAACTAGGCAAATACTTTTACAATTGGACGTTGGTCCAAGTTCGCTTTGTGAGATATCCATATTTGCTATCCCATAGTTTAACATACAAAAGAAATACACGAACATAAGAATAAACAAGTTCAATTCTTTTGTGTCACATAATATTTTCAAAATCTGCTACTAACAGTTGGCTAACAAAATCAGATATGTTATCCATAATCAATTCCTTTGCAGTTTGAAAATTTCAGCGTTTTTCATAAGACAATCGATTATTAAACACACACAATCGATTGTTTGAACATAGACAATCGATTGTTAAACACACACAATCGATTATTTGTTATTTTTGAAAAACTTCGTAGCATACTGTCTTAAGACAATCGATTGTTAAACATCGACAATCGATTGTGGATGATTTTTGAAAAATTCCAGATTACACTGCCTAACGACAATCGATTGTTAGATATAGACAATCGATTGTGGGTGATTTTTGAAAAATTCCAGACCTCACTGTTTCAAGACAATCGATTGTTAGACAAAGACAATCGATTGTTGGCTATTTTTGAAAAATTCCAGAACACACTGTTTCAAGACAATCGATTGTTAGCCAAAGACAATCGATTGTTGATCAATTGTTTTTCAACTTTAATGCGAAAATAGTTGATAATCGACTAGTTTTTCAGGCTAGTCGATTACCCCCACTGGAAAATAAAAGTTTTATTGATATTTGAACATATTGAAGGTATTCTAAAGAACTACTGCTAACATTGCTTTATGAACTAACTAATACGAGCTAATGCTAATGACTATTAGTTTATTCACTAACTAATACAAATAAGTAGAACAAAATCAAATAACTCCATCTTCTTTCATCACGGATCCATCGCTGATTAGGTGGTCTATTTTTCCATCGGGTTGCTCAAAGAAGTCTGCCACATTCAAGTTGTCGTCAGAGACAAAATTCGTTATGGGGCGTTTACTCTTTCGAGATGCTTAATAAAGGTCAACCAAATGTCTTGGTATACGGCAAGACTTAGACCCGTGCCCGTTTCCACCGCAACGATAATATATAGTTTATAAACTATTTGCTTTTGGATTCTTATCGTACCGTGCTTGTGGCAGAGTGACCAACTTCATGTTGTCATCTCTCTTCTTTAAGCCTTTCCACAAGATGGGTGAATCCTTGATGTTGAGATATTCAATCTTCAAACTTTCATCAAGGTGATGGCGCAAGAAAATCAAGGCCTTAGCATAGTTTTGGGTAGATGCACTATTTCTGTCTTTAATGGCGTCTCCAAGACCCATAGCATCTAAGTGGATTTCATCATCCTACACCCATGTCATATAGTTCTTGCCCGAAATTTCGAGGGCAACGAACTTTCTTTTCATATGACACAATTACATCAAGAGCGTGTTCATACTTACGGGCTCTATTACAATTATCACATTCACTTCAGGGAATGGATCAAAATCATGTGCTTTACACAAGCTGCTACCACATTCTCTAAAGGGAATGGAGCAAATTCAATTGGACGGAATTCTTTGTCACGTCCACAATCATACATGAATTTAATCATGGCAGGACATAGAGATTTTACCACTTCGTGTGGTTATAATTTCTCACAAACTCCATTAGAGTTATGATCAAACTTTGTATATAAAATTTATAGAATTCCAAGAATTTGAAAAGGAAAAGTAAATTACTTACCTTTAAAGTATACCAAATATATTTTCAATATTTTCTTCCTTTCTTCCTTTCCTTTCTTTCTTTCCTTTTTTCTTCACGTTTTTTTCTTTCTTTTCTCTTTCTTCATTCTTTCTTTGAAGCAAAACCCTACACAAACAAAAGTTAAGACAATCGAAAATTTCAATTGGTTAGAGACTCGTGCTGATAACGTGTTATAAACTAAAGCAAAAGACAAGAACAATTATGCAAGAACAATAGCAATAGAGAGAAGAGTAGAGAGAGTTCTTCTTATTGAGTTGAGAGGGGTCTCAAGGGATGATTTACAATGGTAGGGGGCACCTCTATTTATAGGGGAGAGGAAGATTTAGCTACCACTAATAGAACTCTAAAATCTCTCTAATTAGATACATTAAAGACATTCACCTTAAATAGAAGTGTAAGAATCTTCTATTTCATAACAGACTAGAAGTTATTTTTACTTTTGTGAGTTTTATTAAAAGATTGAGAAAAGGCAATAAAAACCCCTCGAACTTGTCCTGAATTTTCAGCTACACACCTTTACTTTGTAAGGGTCCTACTACCCCCCTCGAACTATTATAAAATGAAATAATTTCCTCCCTAAACGCTGACCTGACACCGAAAGTGTGTCTACTCAATGCTACACACGTGAGAGACAGAAAGTACTATAAAACAAATTTCTGTGGGGCCTGTCATCTTTATACTTACTCCAATTTCACTCATTTATTATCATTTTCTTCCTCCGCGATACTAAATTAGATATAAAAAGGCAAAACTCAAGCTTTCTCATTTACTTCATTTTAATTTCTCTTTTCAATGTCACGACCCGTTTGTCGTAACCGTGTAGACCTAAAGAAAGAGCGGGCCATCTGGAACTTCGTCGTTGAGTTATGGGGACGACATTAGCATTAAGGCGTTGTTTTCCCTTGGATGCTTCGATCTGGCCGAGTCAGGCAGGCCGATCCGGTTAAGTTTGGGGTGCTTGTCGCTAGTCATGGATTTGACAATGAAGGGGACCGAAGTAGGCCTAAGGTATCAACTGGTCGGGGGCTAGTGCCGCTCCCCTGATGAGCCCACGGTAGGGCGAAACCAGTTGGTTTCCGCATGTGGTAAGGCTTGTCTCGAGGTAGTGGGCGGCCTCGGGACGTCACACGGGCGCTGTGTGCTGCGCCGGACTCTAAGCCCGTGACAAGTGGCGGAATACATAAATGGTTCCTCTAAGTTGTGCATAACGGTTATTTGAAATTTCAACGAATTTATTTATCAAGTAAATACCTCAAGCTATTTTTTAATGTATTTCTTAAACTCTTCAAAGTGACATGACAAAATGCGTGTGAAAGCTTTTCAAAATTGTACTTTTTTTTCCTTTTTAAATTTAAGTGGTAAAGCCCACTTATCCTCGGTCTTCTTCTCCAAAATTTTCCTCCACGCCATACTTCACCATTAAAAGAAAATCCCAGCACAATTTTCAGATGAACAAATTCATTATTTAAAAGAAAAATTCTTATCCTCTTCCCTTTTTCTCCAAAATTTTATTCCACTACCTTATCCACCTTAACCCACTAATCTCAACGCCACACTTCACCATTAAAAGGATGTCCCAGCATAATTTTCAGATGAGCAAATCCATTATTTAAAAAAAAAAACTAGAAATTCAACATGAAATGATTTTAGTTATGAGTAAATCAAAATATATGTTTCTTTTGGATTTTGATTTCATGTATTTCAATTTACAAATAGGTTCGTCTAGCTCCAAGTTCCAATGAGCAGACATTATTTTTTTACATAGGAACACCACTTATACTCGACGATCACCTTCAATTCACCGTTGGATTTTCATATTTTTTTTATCCTTTTGAGCAGTAATACTCTTAAATAACAAACTAAAGTAGTACTTTCAGCTTTAAGAAATACTTTATGTTAGAACTATCGAAGTTCATGTCTAGTGAGATGTGTTGATATCATGAGCGGAAGGACTACAATTTTTTTTGGTTTAATCATTAATTGTCTCACAAGCAAAGTTACTAAATTTACAATTCATAGTTAGCAAAAAGCATAATGCAAAGAAAATATGGTGGCGGCTTTTGAATTTTGGCTGAATATAATAAGGAAGGTTTGGAAATAGAAAAATAAGGAAGAAGGAGAAAAAATGAAAAAAAGTTATTAGTGAGAAATACACGTTGTTTCAGGTGCGTATATTTAAAGTTGTTTATACTGTGGCTACAAAAAATTAATCAAATGTGTCACGATTCAAAATAGAACCATTATAATCAGGTCTATCGTAAAACTAGACAAGCCAACTATTCAACCGTTTTAACACAATAAAAACTTTGGAAAATACGGAAGCAATGAATATTCAAGGAAAACCTTTTAGAAAAGAATAAATTCGCAACTCAATACAAATCTCTCACAAAACCGGAGTATTACCGAGTACATGAACATCAATGCAGGAATATAATCTACCATAATGTCTAAGGAATAAGAACAAAAATATAAGTAAGATAATGAAGGAGGGTCAAGGTCTGCAAATGTCATGCAGCTACCTTGATAGTCTCCATCGATTATGACTCCACACTTAGCAACCGCCATGATCGGAAGCACCTGAATCTGCATACGAGGTGCAGGGTGTAGCGTGAGTACAACCAACTCAATAAGAAATAAATTTAACCTTTGGACTGAAAGTAATAATGAACTCAACCGATACAATTCATTATAGAAATAACAATGTAGAAACGTAGGCATGCTTTCAAGTTCAACAGTTAATCTCAATACAGTAAAATAACTCAAATATAACTCATCTACTTCTACATGCCAATGCACATGCTATATATGATGCACCATGTTGACAGCATCATGTGCTCACAATCTCGGAATGCTCAATCACAGAGTACTATATATGGCCAATCATGCCCAGGGAAGATTCATCCAAGAACATATACATCAACTGATCATCAGTCACTCAGTACTGAGTAGGGCCAATCCAGCCCGTGGGGAAGATCCATCCTTATGTACAAATTCTTCAGACAAAATCCATGTCCAGGAAAGATCCATCCCTCCTCACTGGGGGTACGTACAGACTCCAACGTGCTCCTTCAACCCAAGCGCTCATAAAATTAGTAAAACCACTGCGGCGTGTAGCCCGATCCCATAAATATCACTCATAATTAGGCCATCGACCTCACTCAGTCATCAATCTCTCAAGTCTCTCTCACCGGCTCACAATATCATGAAACCAGCCCGAACATGATGATATGATGTACCAATACATAACTAGAGGCTGAGATATGATATAAAATGAATGAATATGACTGAGTATAAAATATTAATTAAATCAGTAAGTCAAAAATAAGAAACGGCCATTATGGCTCCCAACAATACCAGCATATAGCCTAAACATGATCCTTAGCATTATTGATATCTCAATTACTTTATCACATGATAAAAGCATGGATATCAACAAGATAGATCCACTATACAGTGTTACAGAATCAACCATGTCATAATTCTCACGTTGTACGCCCGCACGCCATCACTTGGCATGTGTGTCACCTCAAAACCAATCACATAACGCATAATTCAAGGTTTTGAACCTCAGAGACAAGTTTAGATAAATCAATAAAATATGTTGCGGCTTGCAGCCCGAGCCCATAACTATCACTCATAATCAAGCTCTCGGCCTCACTTAGTCATCAATCTCAGTCTCACCACGGACTCACAATGTCATGAATATTGGCCCATAATAATGAAATGATGTATCTATAAGTAACAACTGAGACTGAGATATGATATGAATGCATAAATGTGACTGAGTACAAAATAACAATAAAATCAATGAGATGATAGCAAGAAACTGTCGCTAGGGGTCCCAACAATATCAGCATAAAGCCTAAACAAGATATCTAGCATGATGTACAACTCAATTACTTTATCATATGGTGAAAAGACAAATATCAACAAAGTAGGCTATTAAACAGTGCCCTCTAAGCAACAGTCCCAACTCATAGGGTGCATGCCCACACACCCTTCACCTAGCATGTGCGTCACCTCAGCACCAATTATATAACCCATAATTCGGGATTTCATACCCTCAGCACTAAGTTTAGAAGAGTTACTTATCTTAAGCAATCCTATTCCGACACTAAGCAAGCCAAATGATGCTCTAAGAATGCCATCACGCATGTAGTGACCTCTGAACGGCTCAAAACTATCCAAAAGTAACTCAAGTACATCAGATAAAGCCCAAGGAAGAAATTACAATTTATAAATATCGAATTCTATATTTGTGAAGACCCGGCCAGTCGTCTCATGAATTATCATTGTGTTTCCCCCATTTATTCTTCTTATTACTTTGTATATCGGTTCTATATGTGATCGGGTTGGTTGGCTTGGGTTCGAAAAAGATTTGGTAAGGTTTGAGACACTTAGTCTCTTTTGAGGAAGCTTAAGTTGGAAAAGTCAAACGGATGTTGACTTATATGTTAGAGGGCTCGGATGTGAATTTTAACGGTTCAGATAGCTTCGGGAGGTAATTTGGGACTTAGGAGCATGATCGAAATGAGTTTTGGAGGTTCAAAGTATACTTAGGCTTGAATTGGGGAAGTTAATATTTTGACAATTTCTGGTTGGTCAGTGAGATTTTGATATAGGGGTCTAAGTGGAACTCTGAGAGTTGTAGTAGTTCCGTGGTGTCATTTAGGATGTGTTTGCAAAATTTCATGCTAATCGGACATGGTTTCCTTGGAGTTTTGATCAAAAGTGTAATTTGAAAGATTTTGAAAACTTAGAATTGAATCTGATGTGTCTTGGTTGATTTGGTGTTGTTTGAGGTATTTTAAAGATTGGTACAAGTTTGTATAAAGTTATGGGATATGTTTGTATTTTTTGTTGAGGTCCAGGGGGCTGTAGGGTGATTCTGGATGGTTGACGGAAAAGTTTGGAATTTTGGTGAGCTACAGATTTTGTTGCTTTTGGTATTTTCACACCTACGGATTGGGGACCGCAGGTGCGATGTCACAGACGTGGAATATTGGTCGCAGAAGCGAAATTAGGCTGGAAAGGCTGGAGCCGCACCTGCAATAGCGCAGGTGCGGGAAATGCATCGCAGATGCGATTTGGTGACTTATGTGAGGGCTGAAAATGTGGTGGTCTTGACCGCAGAAGCGGGAATATGGCCGCAGATGCGAAAATGCCTAGGCCAGAAGGTATAAATTATTTCCTTCGCGTTTTTTGAGCTATTTCACCATTTCTGAGTCGACTTTAAAGCTTTTGGACGATTTTGAATGGAGAATTCAAGGAGACTTCATTGAGGTAAGGATTTTGGACCTAAAACTCGTTCCTGTATGGTATTATTTCACGGATTATAGAGATAATTAATGGAATTTAAGCGTTAAAATTAGGGAAACTAGGGCTTGGTATTAGAGACTTAGACTTGAGGATTTGAGGGACCATTTGTAGTCGATTTTTGGTACTTTTGATATGGATGAACTCATGGAGAGATAAGGAACCTATTAATATGAGTTTTATCAAATTCTGAGATGTGGGTTCGGGGGTTGGGTTTTGATAATTTCGAGAATTGTGTTGTATATTGATTATTTTCACTTGGGCTTCGTTCCCTTAGCATTTTGAAGTCGTGATTCTGATTTTGGATAGATTCGACGCGAGTGGAGGCTGATTCGAGGGGCAAAGGCATTGCGGGCTAGATATTTGATCGGATTGAGGTGCGTAATGATTGTAAATGATGTCCTGCGGGTATGAAACCCTGAATTTCATATCGTTGTGCTATATTGAGGTGACGCACATGCTTGATGACGAGCGTGGGGTCATGCACTATTGGGAATTGTGACTTAGTCCATCCTGAATGACGATTTTACCATGTAGTTGACTGAAATCTATTTGTGAACATCATGTTTTGGGATGAACATCATATTTGGGCCTCGTGCCAACTATTTGGACCCTTAAGGGATTTTTTATTGATATTTCCTTACTGTTTTAACTTTATACTTGAACTCGGTCATGCTATATTCCACTATTTTCATAACTCAGCCATATTTATTTTGTTTAACACTTAAATAATATATTGAGCTGAGAATCATATTTTTCTATTATCCGAGTAGCTTGTGAGGATTTTGACTGAGTAAGACTGAGGGCCTATGTTGTAAGAAAACACTGATTATGATTATGATTCCAAGGGCCTGAGATATGTACGCCACGAGATGGCTTGTTGATATGAGGCAAAGAGCCTAGTGATGATGCCACTAGATGGCTGGATATGCGTATTGGGCTATAAGGGACCCCTCCAGGAGTCTGCACACCCCTAGTGAGAGTGAGTACCCATTGTGATCTCAGATGTAGCCCAAGGGGCTGGTATTATTCTAAGATATTTTGTGAGGGGGAATTTGTTGACATTGTGCCCAAGGGGTGAACCTTGATGTGTTTATCTTTCTTATTTGTCTGTCATTTACCTGTTTAATTGTTGAAAAAGTATTTCTTGAGGTTTAAAGTGAACATAAATGATTTTACATATCTTTACTGGTTTTACTGCTTCATTATAGTTTGTAATGTGACTTACACGTTTTCATATCTCTCAATCGTTTATTTATGATTATTACTTACTGAGTTGGAGTACTCACTTTACTCCATGTACCCTGTGTGCAGATTTAGGTGCATCTGGTCCCGCTACCAAGTGTTGATCTTTCCAGCTTAGGCGGATTCGAAGACTCTCTTGGTAGCCGCCGCCTTTCGTAGCCCAGAGCTTCTTCCCTATCTTATTTCTCCTTGTTTTAGTTTTGTATTGAATTCTGTAGACTTTTATTGATTATTCTATAACTTTAGATGCTCATGACTAGTGACACCCTGGTATCGGACTGTGTTGGATTATATTCCGCATAATGTTCTGTATTTTCATTGTTCACCTTTAGATTATTTATCATGTTTTAAACTTTAATCTTATTATTTAATTACGCTAACTGAAATGAAAAGTGTCGGCTGACCTTGTCTTCATGATAGGCGCCATCACAATCGAGGTCTAGGTTCGGGGTCTTGACAACATCAAATCCCAAATCTAGCCAAAATTCACACCCGAGCCCATGCCTTGAAACTCAACCAAACTCACAACACATTCAATTACGAGTCCAACCATACTAGTTTCACTCAAATTCGACTCCAAAGGTGTTCAAAACTAAAAAATTTATATTATGAAACTTTAGGCCAAACTCCCCAATTTCCTCTCCTAATTCATTAATCAAAAGCAAAAATCGAAGATAGATTCATAAAATATTGCCAATACTGAGTAGAGAAAATATACCCCAATTCATATGGTGAAAATTGATTCAAGAATCGCCTCAATCTAAGCTCTATAGCTCCCAAAATGCAAAAATGGTCGAAACCCTCGAAATAGAGTACTTTATAATCACTAGGCGAATCAATGAATCGCAATCGCGAAGAAGGAATTGCATTGCCCCCTTAAAATGCACTATGTGATCGTGTACAAAGGACTACGAACGGGAAGAAAAAGTGAACACTGCCCAGCTCAGCCAAATACTATACATGAACGTGTGAAGGCTTACGCGAATGCGATGCTCAAATTGCAGTGGCCTACACAATCGTATCTGAAGACTCGGGAACGCGAAGGACTATTTATCCAACATTCAAAGTAACTCTATGCGATCTTGATCCCTACTTCACGCTCGCGATTAAGGAAGCCAGATTCTCATTTTCTGCAGAACTAGCAATGCATAAAGAAGGAAAAATAGTCTGAAACCCATCCGAAACTCCCCTAGTGCCTCTAGACCACATCCGAACATACCAATAAGTCTCATAACATAACGCGGACCTACTCGAGGATTTAAAATACACATAACAACATCGAAATGACGAATCACACTTCAATTCGAAATCATTGAACTTTGAAACTTCAACTTCCGTAACTGATGCCGAAACCTACCAAATCACGTCTGATTGACCTTAAATTTTGCATGCAAGTCATATTTGACATTATGGACCTTCTCCAACTTTCGGAATCGGAATTTGACCCTGATATTATAAAGCCCACTCCCGGTCAAACTTTTCAAAATTTCAACTTTCGCCATTTCAAGCCAAATTCTAATACGGACCTCCAAATCACAATCCGGACGCGCTCCTAAGTCCAAAACCACCCAACAAAGCTAATGGAACCATGATTGATCCAATCCAAGATCAAATACTACAAAGTCAAAACTTGGTCAAAGTTTTCAAATTTAAGGTTTCAAGCTAAAAATTATTTTTCTAAACAATTTCGAATAATCCTAAAATCAAAGCCGATGATTCACATAAGTCATAATACATCATACAGAGCTACTCATGTACTCAAATATCCAAGAAAATTACAAATACTTAAAACAACCAGTCGGGTCATTACAAGAAGGAAGTTTAAGAGATGGCCAAATATTTTAGAACCTAGTTCTTCTGGCAACAAGGAAAAGATCAAAATAAAATATTCAATTTGCAAAGAAATTAGCCACGAGATAATGACTTGTAATGTATTGTCGCAGTATTCTTCATGTTTAAGCAACTGGTGTTGTAATTAAAATAATTAACTTTTTTAATATTCTAGACTTGTTGTTTGTAATCACTTGTTATTTCTACTAGACTTGTTGCTTCTACTATCAACTGATGCATTGTTCATCATAAACTATTGTTTATGGTCAACCATCAGCATTGTCTATTGTAGACCAATGATCTAGAGTCAACTCTCCCTTATTTTGTCATATGATCAAGTCGTCTCATAAACTACTATTTTATAGACACCCACCGACATTGTCTATTGTAGATCTATGATCTATAATAAACCCCCTTATTTTAAGAAAGAGTCATGTGACCTTATGTTGTAGACTACCGTTTTAGAATCAATCACATATAATCAACCAATGTTTTATTACCAACCCCATAGATGTTTTCAATTTAACCAAGATATGTTCCACTGGTTTAGATAGTCTATTGACAATTACTGGTTTAGATAGTTAATTTAATGTCTAATGTTAATAAGTGTTAGCATCCAATAAGAAAAAGACTTGTCTAATTAATTGAAACACATCAAATATGCTGATTCAAAGCATCAATTTGTTTCGCAAAACTCTCAACAATCACGTCATTTATGAGAAGCCATACGGAAAGGCACAATTTAGTATCAAATTCTGCCTATACTTACACTAGATCTTATGGAAATATTTATTCATAATTTTTCCAAATAACCTAAGCACTTAATAGAGAAATGCCTCCTACGCCATTGTAAATGTAAACCAATAGAATTTTATAGTAAACAATTAAGAACGATATATTAGTCATAATTATACAGGCATAGGGATAGTTCCTCGATTATTAGTTGTTCGTTAGTGTAAAGTATTAATTTAGTAACCTTAAATAAAAAAATAACAATTATTTGTAAATAACTTAAAGTTTTAAACATTTATTCAACAAATTACAAACTTTGAATTGGATAAAATATATTACTATAACGAATCAGTTATATCGGTATCAACCTAAGCCTATAATTGATGAAATAATTTTCATTATATAGTCTATGAAAATTAACACATAATGTTAAGGCAATGTATACAATTGAAGACTTATTACCTACTATAATTGATCATAGAATTACTTAATATCAACACGTGTTGATATTACAGCCCAATATTGAATATACAACATCCATACTTAGAGGCATTACTTGTTAACAACACTTCACTAGACAACACTCTTATGCTTAGAGGTCTTGCTTTTTGAGTTGTTACATGTTCTAGAATGATCAACTCTTAATGGTATAAAGGCACCGCCATGTATAATAATTTTAAATGTTCCATGATGTTTA
This sequence comes from Nicotiana benthamiana, assembly GCA_034376525.1. NCBI lineage: Eukaryota > Viridiplantae > Streptophyta > Magnoliopsida > Solanales > Solanaceae > Nicotiana > Nicotiana benthamiana. The sequence continues at coordinate 21,397,607 of CM067324.1, read as the reverse complement.
ATAAGATTTTTAAACATTATAAAATTCAAAAATCCAAGGTCTAACATGGTGTAATCCTTATTTTAGTGAATTATAAGAGTTGAGGACGAAATATCAAGTTGATACTCGCCTATTAAGGAAGTCTATTTATTTATGCTGAATGTCCATGGTTGTGGTTCAAGGTTGGGGTTCAGGGATGGGGTTAGGGTTCAGGGTTTATAGACTATTAAAGAAGTTTATAAGCGACTAGTGGTTGATATAAGACATCTTGTATTGTTCAGTAAATTAAAATATGTCCACGTGGCCTATCCGTAATCATATATTTTTTGGCCAGTTGAAATTGCCCATTTGACCCATTTAATATTACCCATTTGACCAGCCATGTGATCAAAATAAAATTGAATCACATTTGAATCATATTTTTTAACCCGCACAAATTAACACATTTGATCCATTTTAAATTACCCATTTCATATGCCATCTCAAAAAAAATATCACATTTAAACCTCAATTTTTACTTTCAAAAAATGTTAATCAAACAATTGAAGGAAAACGAGTCAACGGTCGAGTGCATCCTTTGGGTCGAGAAAGATTATCATTACGGCATGGCTGTCAGTTAATTTACAGCAACAACTGCGATGAATATTGATCGGCGTTTCTGAAAATATTCCAAAATTAAGGTAAATTGAATTCCAAAAATTTGCCGCTTTTTAATTTTAGGGATTTAATTTACAAATAATTTCTTTTTTCATTTGATTTTATAGAGTAAAAGATGTCAATTTTGGGAATGGGATAATGATCTGCTAGATCCATGGATTAATGACCTTATCAGTAGTTTGAAGTGTGAAAAGGACACGCTTAAGCGCAAATTATTGTTCTGCAGATGAAGGTTGCTGAACTTAAAAATATATTAGCAGTGAATGTTGATAAGGAAGATGATGATGGTGGAGGGGATGAACTAGAGGAAGGACGTATTCCTGTAAATTGTATAGTTGGAGGGATGATTAAGATAAATGAAATAAGGCTCAATAACTGGGTAATGCTCATGTGCATTGTTATTGGATTTGTGGAAGTTGGATGATGAAGTTGTCATGCCCATTCTCGGGGAGCTCAATTGGCGCTCAACCGAATTAACACGGTCGAGCAATCCTATTAGACCTTTCCTACCTGACTTGTTCATGAACCGAAACGGGACTTATTACCATTAGTTAAACATGAAATAAATTGTATATATAAACATTGTTAGTTCATTTTACATACTAAACGTTATACCATAGTTAAGTTCCCAAAATTACATAAAATTTACAATTTAGTGGGACAAGATTTAAAAATACAACATAGTCTAGTAACCCATGCAACACGCATACACAACCTACACAAACGGCTACAGAGCCTCTAAAGATACAAAAGACAATTATGTAATGCCGTTAACTAGGCCCTAGTTGTAGCTCAAAACATGGTAACTTATAATAAAATATATACTACATGACCCTAGAAGAAAGGGGGCTCTCCAAAACTGTTGAAAGGAGGATACGCCGCTATCTGTGATTGGCACTATCTGCTATGGAACCTTTTACATCCATTCAAAGATATAACTCCGCCGGTAAAAGGGACGTTAGTAGTATCGAATAGTACTAGTATGCATAACTTAAACATCATCACCTTAGATAGATCAATAGTACAAGAAGAAGTAATCACAAATCAATGAAAAATTGTAGATAACACCACAACATCAAATAATGGATCACATAATTGTTCAAGTAAGATTTCTATAGATTTAACTTGGGCCATTATTAGCATTGTTGCCTCATTATTCACACTACGACCTTACTCTTATACGGACTACGATCACGACACGATCAACTAGGTCATCTCCTTGGAGACATTCTTTCACAATCTCAATTCCCATTTGAATTTCGATTCAATTTCCAGCACAATACCACTATGTATACGGTATAATATCAGATCATAGCCTGATCGGCTAGACCGTCTCACTTGAGACATTCTATTTTCCACCAATCATCTCATTTCATATTTCCCTCACATATTTCAGTTTCTTCGGCACTAGGGTCCATAATTGTTATATCACATTTAGAAAACATGGTCGTATTTCATAATTCGAGTTCTTTTCCCATATATCACATTATTATCAATTTCGCCAAGAAGCCTTTTAATTCAAGATATTAAGTACACACACAACAGAATTTATGAATCATGGACATATAGCGGCTTTCACATATTTTGGCAATTTAACACATACTCCAAATCTTTAACAAATCATCAAGTGACAAGATATTATAATGGGAACATTCAAATACATTTTTGCACTTATATTCTTACAACACAAGCATTATGAAGACCATCTTCTATATCAATCAAGGTTGGTACTTACATCAATTGTATGAACACCATGGGGGTTCAATTTCTAAGAATATGGGGCTTTTATTCATACATACCTCAATAAAGCTTTTTCTTACGTTCTACAATAAGTCCCGGGACTATTAGCACCTTCAATTTATTTTAGAAATGTCACAAGTTGATTCAAGAGTTAGAAGGATGATCGATACTTTAGCCCATTTATGCGCATTATCAAGCACTAGGAATGCATATGTTTTAAGTCCTTTTGGTGAAAGATTAAATCAACACATTTACCATTTTTAGCTCACGTTCATCCTAGGTTCCTTTACCACACATGCATGCAAAACAAATAAACCCCAAGCCTATGAACTATCTTGTTAATTACCCCTTTTTAGAAGAATTTCGAAATTATAAACTGGGCATAGATTCTTACCTTTAAGGAGAAGACTTGGGGAACTCACTTGAAAATTCTTCAAGGTCTAAACAAGAATTTGTACAACAATTTTAATTAAGGACATTTCCTCCCTCTTAGACTCTCTTTCTCACTCTAGAAGTACCAGGGAAAAGATTTAAAATGAGCCATTACATTAGTTATAATGATATGGGATCGGGTTTAAAATATAGAAATCTGGTGCCCTGACATGGATCTTCAGTCGCATATGCGACCACATAATAGTTATGCGGCCCGCTATGTGATCGCAAAAATAGCCCTCAAGGACTTGAGTTTTCTAACCAGGTCAGCGACCAATATGTGGTCTGCAAGCCTGTTATGCGGTCGCATAATGCACCATAGAACCTCCCCTCGCAAAAGCCCAAGAACGATCATACGATCAATATGCAGCTCGCAAAGCGATTATGCGATCGCATAACTGGCCTCAAAATTGGCCAAGTTTTCTGCCTCGCTCTGCAGCCAATATGCAGTCTGCAGAGTGATTATGCAGTCGCATAATGGGCCACAAAAATGCATTCTTCTGCGAACATTTTCCTTTAACTTTTTAATGCATAGCTCAATCCAAAAAAATCCGAACCGCGGCGAGCTTTCTACTATTATAACACGTAAATATAACTTGGCACCACTAAATCCTGGGTTTTTAGGTAAACATTTCATTGACCTTATATAAATAAGAATGAGAACATTGGTTTGTTGTTGTTAGGAATATTTTAATTACAATAAGTTTATTTTGTTGGAATTATTTTGGATCATGTAGTGTTGTACTGATGGAAGATAAATTTGTTAAAGTTATTAAACGCGGCCTTGAGTCTGTTACATAACCAATTAGCTAGTTTATTGATGGTCCCAGTGTATATTATACAACCTCTGGGTTATACATGATGCAATGTTATATTTGATAATGTTATTAGTACGAGAATTATTGTCTACTACGCAACCAAGTAGCTACTTTATTACTAGACACATTGTCTAATACACAATCAAGAAGCTGTTGTAATACAATAGGGAAGTGCTAAGGAAATAAAAATTGCAACATCAACAATTAATCAACAGTAAGGTAGTTTCATTACATAGAGGTAGATGCAAATATCATAAATTACTACAAGTTCACCCTAAATGAATTTGCCCCACGAACAACATAAATTGAAATTGTAATTATTAAACTAAGAAGGGTTCATCCTTCCCCTGAAGATATCAATTGAATTATTTTTCCTAAATAACTCTATTAGCTTGTCATTAAGCTGATCCAGTAGTGTATCAGTTAGCAAGAAGTCAATAAACTTCACTGCATATGCTCCACCGCTTTCACTACAATAATTAAAGACACAACTAATTATTAAAGGAACTATAAGAATGAGTAAAACATAATAGATGGCATATTAAATTTACCTTTGCTGAATGGCTGACACATTCATAATATGCTCCCAGGACTATTTCTTCGTTAACATATATCGGTCTAAGTCTGTAAACTGGCCGATTTTCATCAAAATCCTAGGCATCATGCGTGCGAGGGGTTGTACCAGTTCTTCTAATATACCATCATCATACAAACTGACGTTGCTATCGTAAACTCAAATAAAACCCTCTGCCAAATGGAAAATAATAGGCACAAAATACTTGTTTTCAATTTTCCACACACAGTACAACAGCTTAGCCTTGCACCATTCCACAACCCCGGGCTTTGGCATACTTCCTTGAGGATATAGAATCAGGGGTGCAAGGCACAAGTATTGTAAAGTATCAACTATCTTACAAAATTCCTAATCATTTTCCTCTTTACTGGAAGCCTCATTTTGATCTTATCCCATACAGTGTATGTTATTACATAACATCCATAACATGATTACACGCATAAAGGCGTGGACATTTTATGTTTCATACGTGCATCAATGACAAAAGTTCCTCCACATGCTAAATATTACAAAAGATTGTACGTTAAATATGGAGCCACTAAAAAGGATAAATACACACAATGATTAAGGGACTTACAAAAATTAAAATGGATAGGTTAGCACTGCAACTGCTCGAAAACCCTCCAACCAAAGCTTCCAGCCAAGAAGTTTTTTGGAAACTTCTCTTTCTTGTCAAACATTCACATATATTTTTTTGTCTTTCTCTGAAACAGATTTGAGTACGTCTACCTTTGGTTTCTTCTTCTTGCTTTATTTCAGCTTCCTCATCTTTCCTACAGAAATTGGAGCATTCCTCAATCAACTTTGTAATCTTGTAACTTTGTACCAAGGTAACACAAATACATTAGAAGGGATCTCATTTTAATTTTTCATCTCCCCAAGGATCGTTAACACCTTATCCAATTTCTCATTCACAACATTCAAATCTTCATGCGCATTTGTATCACTTAGATGAGCATTGCACATCCTACATGGTCTTCCTCTACCAATATCAGAAAACCCACCAACTAATGATAAACCAGGAACACTCCAACCCAAATGGTTATTATCAGCAATGTCAGGTTCATCATTAGCCTCTAAGCTCACTGCACTAGGTGTTTTTTAATGGCGGTCACCCATTATAAATCAACTTCTAGCTGGTTAATTTTAGGATCTGCTACCTCATCATCGTATGATACCAAATTCATTATGTAGTCCATATCCATCTCGCCTAGGGTAGAAATAAGTTAAGGGTTTATCTATTGAAATTTAGCATCGATAGAAGTCAATAGACAAGCATGAAAAAATAATAGATATGGGGTCTATGATAATCTCCTACCTTGGTAGATTCTAATCTGTTGGTGGTGTGTTATTGCACTCCCTATCTTACCACACCAGGGTCATCAAATTTCTGCTTAAAGGGATCAATTTAGGGTGAAATGTAATTTTCGTGCTGTTCCATCTCAACATCCTTGGCAGCGGCATCGATACGACCTTTGATTTCTCAGCACTACGACTAAATAGCGGAATTGCTTCATATGCCCATGCCTACATTTTTTCATGAACCAAAAAGTATTGATTTATGTCTGTACTAAATAAAATTATAGCACTCAATTGCAAATAAATTTTGAGAAGGTTTTTTTAATACTTACCATGAATGCCCATGGGAAGCCGTACAGAGCATAGCTAGCCGATTTGGACTTTTTACTAGATACATTATTTTCCTTCCTTATCACATATAATTTGTATATTTGAAACATTTCCTTCTTTAAGTACTCAATTGAAAGCTCAAAACACTCCCTTTCCCATGGATATTTCATGAAATCTTCCAGATTGTTAGCCATACGAATCACTTCTTATGAACGCGCGCTATGTTATCCCTTGCAAGCAAGATTGGATGGACAAACCAAGCCAATGCAATCTGAAACCTCTTGATTGTGTCAGACCGCTTGGGCTTCAATTGTTTCAAAAGAAGCTTTGCATCCACCTCCTTCCTGCTAGACTGTCAAACTTTGTCGCAAAATGCTTAGCTATTATCCATCACTGTCTTCATAGCTTCTTTACTAGGCTTGGCACCACAGTCCAATCTATTCATCATAGAAAATTCCTTCAATCCAAAGTGAACATGCTTGTCTCCAACTAAAAATCATAACTCGTGCTTCTTACGCTATTAATTTGGCAAATCGATAGGGATTGGACAAGCTGTCCATTGAACTGTGTCCAACGCTCTCAAGGTTTTGCAAACTATCCAAAACAACTACTATAAACTTTTCCATCAATTTGATTGTTCTAAGTTTATCCTTGAACTCACGAAATTCATTGATCCTAGACCTCACACTTATCTTGTCTGGAAAACATCTAGTTTTTTTTTTTTTTGAAAAGTCCTGAATTTGTATTTGGATACGTCGGTTGCCCTTATAAACATGGGAATTAACAGAGTATCCTGGTAACCTTCAAGTGATGCATGTGTTTCACTTTCCTGTCCATCTTCACGACATTCAAGTTGTTCATCATTATCATCTTCTTCTTCTGCTACATCTTCTTCAGCATCTTTATCAACCTCCTAAGTAGAATCATCACCATTTTCATTATCCTCCACACCTACAGCTTCATCATCACTATCCTTTTCTTCTTTGGTAATTATTTTTTCAGAAACTTGTTCTTCCATTTGATTTTGCGTTGCACTTATATCCAAGTCATCTTCTTCCTCGTCATCAACACCCTCTAACGCTAACCTCCTTGAATCATATTTTTACTAACAAGTATGTCCTCTTCAACTAATCTAGACCTTGATCTTGTTCTTTTTTTACCGATAGATTTTGATGGTTCTTTGTTCTTTTTTCTCCTATCACGCTTGGAAATCTCAATATTTTCTTTACTAGAGGAAGCTTTAGAAGTATCTACATTTCGTTTTCTAGTAGCAATTTTTGAAGGCTTATCAATTGGTTTACTTGGAGATGCTTCCTTTTCTACATTTCCTTTCCTGTTTGAAGGCTTTGAAGGTTGTGAAGGCTTTGCCAAAGGAATATGCTTATTAGCAATTGATTTTCTCCTCATATTACCCACATGCATATATAAATGTCACAATTACTAATCTCAAACTTATGGTCATAATAAGAAAAATAAGCCTCAACTCCATCAAATATCTATGACCAGAAAACAATCGACCACAAGTTTATAATAAATATTAGGTCGCCAGTTATGGGAAAAATATAAAATACATTAGCACAAAGGTAGTCTAAGAAGAAAATATAACCACCCACGCCATGTAAGATATAGTTATACACAGCCAAATCGATCTTAAGCATGCACATGAATGAATCACTCTATAAACCCGAAATAAAAAATGTAAGAAACGGAAAAAGAAGAATTTAGGATTTACCAAAATTGACACATTCTGACATTAATTACGGGTGTTTAACGGGTGGGGCGGGGAGGGGGGGTTTGGGAAAAAAGGTAACTGTCCGACTTACAATATGGGCCCGTTACGGGTTATTGAAAATCGGGCTTAACGGGTCCGAATCCATCCGGATAAAAAATGAACCATAAGGATTACGGGTCCAAATGGCCGGACCGGGTTAGTTTTTTGTTGTATTCTATATAACTATCATAACTTATATTAATATAAGTAATATCTTACTTTAAGAATGCTTAAATAAAAGGATGCAAAGGCTTTAAAATCTTTATATTTGAAATTTTGAATATTTCATTAAGAATTTAAGATAATAGAATACAACGAAGATGGAAATGTAACGACCCAACTGGTTGTTTTGCTTTTTAGAACCCTGTCCCGTTAAATAAAACTTCTCATGCTTGATTTAACTAATTTACGACCTGTGGGGATGGTTGGTTCGGGATTTGGAAGAGTTCGGGTTGAAATGTGCTCATTTGATACCTTAGAATTCTCTTAAAAGGCTAAGTTTTACTTTGATCAACATCTCGAGAAAATGAAATCGGATTTGTGTTTTGACAGTCTCATAGAGGAAAATACCGGACCTGGGCGTATGCCTGGAATCAAATTTCGAGGTCCCTATCCCGAGTAATGAATTTTTTATTAAAAATTGTTAATCTGAAATTTTAAGGATTTAAAGAAACTAATTAATGATTGATTCCATGGGTATCGGGATCGTATGTTGCTCCCGGAACCCGGTACAGGTCCGGTATATTATTTAAGCACTTCCCGCAAAATTTGGGGTCAATCCGAGTAGTCTAAGCATGTTTTGGCTCGTTAGAGGAAAGTTAAGAACTTGAAGTTCATAAATTTGATTCATTTGGTTTTAGGGGGTGATTCCTAGATTTAGCGTTGTTTCGAGCGTCCAAAGGTTTGAGTAGGTCCGTCTCGTGATTTCAGACTTGTTAGTATGTTCAGGTGGGGCTTGGAGCCTCGAGCGTCAAACGAGCAAGGCTCGAGTGAAGTTGGGAATTGGGAGAAGTGTTGAAGCATTTGCTTCTGTCATAACCGCACATGTGATTGGTCTACCTCAGGTACGAGACTGCAGAAGCGGTTGTAGCCTCGAAGATGTGGCCCAGAGCTGGCCAGGTTAAACTGCAGAAGTGGTTCATTTGCTGCAAAAGCGGCAACGCAGATGCAACTTAGAGATCGCAGAAGCGATCCCAGCTCTTTTAGCCAATTCTGCATATGCGGTCCCTGCTCGCAGATGCCGGACTGTTGATGGAAAAACAGCTGAGGTAGTGAGCTTCATTTAATTTGAGCTCGAGCCATTTTTGACCATTAGACACACGGGTTTTGGGCGATTTTCGAGCTCTTAAGAAGGGATTTTCACATAGCATCATGAGGTAAGTTCATCCCCCTTATTTCTAAGTTTAACACTCGAGTTTTGGGTAGATTAACATCTAAAGATTTGGAGAAATCAAGGGGTTAAAGCTAGACCTAGGGTTTTAATAAAATTTAGATTTTTACTACGAAATTTGTTATGAAATGAATTAGAAATTATATATTATTGATCCTTAGGTTATAGAGAACAACTTCCTTAAAAAAATTTCGGAATTCGAGCACGTGGGTCCGGAGTCGAATTTTAGGAAACTTGTAGTAAGGGTTGGAAAATTACCAAAATAGCTAGGATACGATTTTGTAAGCTTATATTGATTGGTTCCAACCTTATTTAACTAGTTTTGGATCGTTCAGCTCCGAATTGAGGGTTTGGACTCGTTCTTGGCATAGGCGGTGCACTTTGGAGCGAAGTGAGCCTCCTTTCTAACCTTGTAAAAGGAATTGGCCCCATAGGTGTAATAATTAAATAATTTGCTATTAAATGTTGGGCTACATACGCACTAGGTGACGAGAGTCCGTGCGTAGCAACTATATGTTAACTGTCCGGGTAGTCTAGGACATGTATCATGCTATATTGGTAAATGTCTCTATATTTTCTTGCTAATGTGATCACTTAGGATATGCTAGAGAAAGGACTATAAGCAAATGTATAAACTTGTTGGACACTTGTATGAAATTACTTGGAAATAAATACGCATTCATGTTTTTCTTGATATTAATCTACATTTGTGGATCGGTCCGATCGCCTCGGTAAAAATAGATGCATCTATGGTTCGCGTTATCGATCTTCTGGCAGTGCACAGAAGTGTGTGTGTGTGTGTGTCTAAAATCTTATCCATGACTTGTTCTGCTAAATACTTGAAATGTGTATGGCTAATTGTAGAACTACTAAGGATATGACTTATTACCTCTTGCTACACACTGTAGATTATTTGTGACTATCATGCCTAGCTGAACATTTTATCATATTATTTGACCCCAGTAAGTGTCAAGTCGACCTCTCATCTCTACTTCTTCGAGATTAGACGGGATACTTACTGGGTACGTATTGTTTATGTACTTATACTACACTTCTGTACTTAATTGTACAGGATATGTGGCATGTGTATCTGACCATCAGTCCGGTACGCGCCCCTGATTCATAGTTCAAGACGACTTCCACGGTGAGCTGATCCCTTCCTGTGCCGTTCAGCAACTTGATGGAGTGTTTCTTTACTTTTGCCATCTATTCTATCCCGGACAGTAGAATAGTTTTATTCTTGTGTACATTCTACTAGTCGCCTATTACTTATGGCGCCAGGTCTTGGCACACAATTTAGTAGACTATTATTTTGGGAGCTGTATAACTACTATTTGAATAGCAGTATTCATTTTTTGTTTGATCTTTAACCTAATGAATTGTTGTACCTATTTTGGTAGAAGTAAAAATGAGCACTTAGTTGTATTTCCGCGTCGGCTTGCCTGACAATGGTGTTGGGCGCCATCACAATCTATTTTGGAAATGGGTCATGACAATATGGTATCAGAGCACTAGGTTCATGTAGGTCTCACAAGTTATGGGCAAACCTAATAGAGTCTTGCGGATCGGTACCGAGATGTCTGTATTTATCTTCGAGAGGCAATAGGGTGTTAGGAAAAACTAGTATTTATTCATTTCCTATCGTGCAGTAGTTGGTATACTAAATTTTCCTCTTTTATTCTCTCGTAGATGGTGAAAGGTCGAGGCAGAGGCAGGGGAGGGCATCGGCCCGAGGTAGGGGACGAGGCCGTCCCAGAGTTATCCCAGTAGTACCACCAACAAATCATGCGGGAGATCCTATCATCGAGGAGCAGGGCAAGGTGCCCGCAGCTGAGCCTACCCCGGCAAACTTTATGACAGCATTGGGATTCCAGGAGGTCATGCATCATATGCTACAATTCATGGATACCATGACTCAGGCTAGTTTATTTCCAGTAGATCCAGCTACATCACAGGCGGGAGGGGGAGCACAGACCCCTACTGCTTAGGCTCACAATCATGCAGCTGCAATGTATCAGACTCCGGGTGCACTACCCATTGGGGCTCAGCCATTTGCTGCAGTGGTACTTGAGCCTAGACCAAATGTGAATGGTGACCTGCAGAAGTTGTTGGATAGATGGACTAGACTTCACCCTCTTGTTTTCGGGGGTGAGCGTCATGAGGATGCTCAAGACTTCATTGATAGGTGTAGGGACAAACTGCACAACATGTGGATATTGGAGTCGCATGGGGTTGACTTCACTACTTTTTAGCTAAAGGGAAAGGCTCGCAGATGGTGGCAGTCCTACCTTTTGGGCAGAGCAGCAGGTTCTCCTCCTATCACCTGAAGCTAGTTCACGCAGTTGTTTCTGGACAGGTATATTCCACCATCTAAGAGGGAATAGCTGTGGTATCAGTTTGAGTAGCTTGAGCAAGGTCAGATGTTCCTTACCAATTATGAGGCGAGGTTTTCTATGTTATCCAATCATACATTGATGATACTTCCTATTGATGCAGAGAGGGTACGGAGTTTGTTGTAGGGTAGCATTCTGGCATCGGGGCCAACATGGCCCGAGAGGTGGAGATGGGGAATCCTTACCGGTTAGTAGTGGAGATTGCTCGGAGGATTAAGGGCTACCGTCTAAGGGGTAGGGAGAAGTGTTGGAAACACGTTCTCAAGGCTTTATACTAAAACGTGTGTTTCTATGTGTAGGTTTTGATGAATGACAAACAAGCACAAATTGATATATGACGAAGTTCAAGTACAAGCGCACAATTGGTGGATAACGAGATTCAAGCACAAGACAAAGTTTTATAGTTTAAATGAGCCGCTCTTAATTGTGATCTTGATCCGAAAACTTGACTCATGACGTGGCTTCTCTCGTAAAATTATTTTTTCCAAAATCATGCATATTTAATTTAATGCTAAATGATTTTAAATCGTGCATATTTTCATTAGTCAAAATGATTTTTAAACATGCCTCTAAAATCTGGACTAAGATAATCGATTATGTACTTATGATAATCGATTGTGTTAAGCCAAGACTGCATGACAATCGATTGTGAACTAATGACAATCGATTGTGTTAAGGCAGTGAGCATCAGGTTTTTCAAACCTGCATGACAATCGATTGTGAACCTTATGACAATCGATTGTGATGAGGCAGTGTACATCAAAGTTTTTCAAAACTCAGAATAATCGATTGTGAAGCTAATGACAATCGACTGTGAAGAGACAGTGTCCATCAGATTTTTAAAAGTCACAAAATAATTGATTGTGAACATATGACAATCGATTGTGTTGAGGCAGTGTCTTCCAGACTTTTTCAAAGTTATTAAATAATCGATTGTGAGTATATAACAATCGATTGTCACGAGGCAGTGTCTAAAATGATTTTCAAAGTCTGATAAATAATCGATTGTTAACATTGCACAATCGATTGTGAAGTTGACCATTGTCCTAAAGTTTTCAAATACCGTCAGGTAATCGATTGTTGATTTTGTACAATCGATTGTTGATATTAAAATCTGAAAAAGATTTTTTGAACGTTGCTGAATAATCGATTGTTGATTTTGTACAATCGACTGTTGAAATTAAAATTTGGAAAGGATTTTTTGAACGTTGCTGAATAATCGATTATTGATTTGGTATAATCGATTGTTTTACGTAAAATCTGGAAATGATTTTTTGAACGTTGCCAATAATCGATTGTTGATCTTGGACAATCGATTGTTAAGCGTAAAATCTGGGATTGATTTTTGGAACGATTGGCAAACAATCAATTGTGGCTTCCTGACAATCGATTGTCACAGAGTAAAATAAGCAACTCTTAATTGGCAATTAGGCAACGGTAATGCCAAGTTTTTCAACTATAAATACAGCTTCATTTCAGTGTTTTAAACACAACAACACACAACAACTGATCATTCTATTGCTATAAGCTTGCATACTATTGTTTATCATTTTATATTCATTTCATAAAGCTTTTGAGAGCCAAAGTCTTGTCCATAGTTGTTGTGATCTTGAGCTTACTTCTTTTACTCATATCTACTCATTAAGGAGTGTTTTGTTTGAGTGTTTAGTGTTTTGTACACTTGTAAGAGAATTGTGATTCTCTTGTTGTAAGGAACTTGTGTTTCCTTGGTTGAAGTCTTGGAGTATTGTATCTCCGAGCAAAGGTGTTGAGGCTTGTGTCTTCAAGTTGTAAAGGTTTGTTGAGCACCCGTAAGCTTGACAAGTTAGTGAAAAATCTCGAGAGAGTCTCTCGGGGACTGGACTAGCCACGTGTTGTGGTGAATCAGAATACATCGGTGCGTACTTTATTATTTATCGCACTTATTTACTTCCAGCAATTTTTAAATTCCGCAAGTTAACGCAAATTTTTATTATAACGCTATTCACCCCCCTCTAGCGTTAAGCGTATTATCTAACAATTGGTATCAGAGCCCAACTCTCTGAAGACTTAACAGTTTGAGAGAACCATCCATGGCTTCTACTCGTGACTCTTTTGCAGGAATTGATGAAGGACAATGCTCCACACGACCACCTCTATTCAACGGTACAAACTACACGTACTGGAAGGAGAGGATGAAAATTTTCGTTCAAGCAAACAACTTTCATCTCTGGAAGGTGATAACGATGGGAAATCAAATTCCAACCAAAAAGGTTGAAAACGAATGGGTTCCCAAGTCCGAAGAAGAATATGACGCGGATGATATCCGAAAGGTTCAAAATAATGCTAAAGCAATTAATTTATTATATTGTGCTGTAAATGCTGACGATTACAGGAAAATATCGTGTTGCACAACGGCAAAAGAAATGTGGGACAAGCTGGAAATTACGTACGAAGGTACGGACCAGGTAAGGGAAGCTAAAATTGATTTCCTAACCCATGCTTATGAATTATTTCACATGAAGGAAGGTGAAAAGGTGGATGAAATGTTCGAACGATTTTCAATAATCGTAAATGACCTACATGCCCTCAAGAAGACATTCACGGATAGAGAAATTGTTCGAAAAATTCTTAGAAGTCTCACTCCGGCATGGCGATCAAAGGCCGACGCAATTCAAGAATCCATTGGCGTCTCAAATGTCACAATCGACGCATTAAGAGGTAACCATAAGACTTATGAATCTACAATACTTAACCCTCTTGTTGATGATCAAAGGAGGCAAAGAATAGCACTTAAGGCAAGCACAAGCCAACCTCAAGTTGATGAGGACGGAGACAACGAGTTTGGACTCGTTATCAAAAGATTTCAAAAGTTCATGCAAAAGGAGTATGAACGAAAGGGCAAAAAGCAAGGCGAGCAAATAAAGTGCTATGAATACGGTGAAACCGGGCACATCAAATCAAATTGCCCAAACATTAAAAAGGAGAAGAAACCTTTTAAGAAGCAACGTGCATACATTTCTTGGGGAGGAGACTCCGGAGATGAGTCAAGCGAAGAAGAAGAAGACGAAGCCGCAAACCTTTGTCTTATGGCGCAAGAAGACAAGCAAGATGAGGTACGTCAAATCTCTTCTAAAAACTTCTTTACTCTTGAAGAAATGCGAACTGCTTTTGATGTGCTATATACTGAATTTATTAAAGCTTCAAAAACTGTCAAGAGCATAAAAGAAAATGCTTCTCTAAAAGAAAAAGATTTTCAAAAACAGCTTTCTTTGAAAGAAAAGGAGTTAGAAAAACAGGTTTTAGAAAATGAGAAGCTGAAAGAGGAAAACAAGTTTTTCGGAAAATGAAGCGCCGACAAGCCCGAAAGTTCTATTAAAAATTGCTCTTCTTGCATGCATCTCGAAAATGAGGTAGATAGACTTAAAGGAACCTTAGATAAGTTTAATCTTCCCACAAAAATTTGAATAAGGTCCTTGTTAATTTGAAATCAACCAAGCATGGCATAGGCTTTAAGAATGAGCCTAAAGGAAAGGTTGACGCCAAACCCCAACCACCTAAGGCTCAACCTAGGATTAATAAAACAAATGCTTATCGTAGAAATAGCAATCCTAGAACAAATATGCATGCTAGACCAAATGTTGAACATTTTAGAAGACCTAGAAATGACTTACCACCTAGAAATGACTACCTTAGAAATGATGCATATTCTAGGCCAAACACTAGAAGGAGTTTTGAACCTCTCAGAACATCTAGACATGACCATTACTCTAGAAATGCTGCTCATTTTAGAACTAATAGTAGGAGAAATGGTTCTCATGAAATGCGCAATAGTCATAATGAAAATAGAGTAATTCATTTTCGTCCATCAAGTTACTATGAACCTAGAAGGATGCATAACCCCAACGTGACTTGTCATTATTGTAGACACATTGGTCATATTGCCCCTGCATGCTTTACACGACATAGACATATCACTCAATCGCATCATTATGATATGCCTAACCCTCAAGGACCCAAAATGGCATGGGTACCTAAAACGCATTAATTTGTTTTGTAGGTGTGTTTGAAGGGATCAAGTGTACTATGGTACCTTGATAGTGGATGCTCCAAGAACATGACGGGAGACGAATCCAAATTCCTTCAACTAGAAAACAAAGAAGGAGGAAGTGTTATTTTTGGTGACAACAATAAAGGAAAGATTATCGGCATCGGATCGGTCGGTAAGGATGAAAATTCTTCTATTAAGCATATATTACTTGTTAAAGGTTTAAAGCATAATTTCTTGAGCATAAGTCAATTATGTGACAAGGGAAATCTTGCCTTATTTGATTCGGATGAATGCTTAGTATTTAGACGTAGTGATTTCAAAATTATCCTTCGTGGTTTTAGAGTGGATAATATTTACATGGTTGATCTTGCTAATTCCTCACCCGAATATGTGGATTGCCTTATGAGCAAAGAGGATGATACTTGGCTATGGCATCGTAGAGTTGCTCATATAAACATGCATCTTTTGAACAAATTGATTTCACAAAACTTAGTTATTGGTCTTCCCAATTTGAAATTTGAAAATGACTCTATTTGTGATTCTTGTCAAAAAGGGAAGCAAACAAAAGCATCTTTCAAATCGAAAAACATTGTTTCAACTACTAGACCATTGCAATTGCTTCACATGGATTTATTTGGACCATCTCGCATTGTAAGTCTAGGAAGAAATCGTTATGCTTTTGTGATTGTTGATGATTATTCTAGATTTACTTGGACTTTATTTCTTGCCAATAAAAGTGATGCTTTTTAGAATTTTAAATACTTTCTTAAGCGTGTTCAAAACGAAAAGGAAACAACCGTCACTTCAATTAGAAGTGATCATGGGGGAGAGTTTGATCACAATCTCTTTGCGGACTTTTGTGACGAACTCGGTATTGAGCATACCTTTTCCGCTCCACGTACACCACAACAAAATGGGGTGGTGGAAAGGAAAAATAGGTGTCTCGAAGAGATGGCTAGAACCATGCTCGAAGAGGCTAAGATTCCCAAACATTTTTGGGCGGATGCCGTGAGTACCGCATGCTACATCTTAAATAGAGTAGTCATAAGGCCAATACTCATGAAGACCCCTTATGAACTCTACAAGGGAAGGAAACCAAATATCTCCCATTTTAGAGTATTCGGTTGTAAATGTTTTATTCATAACAATGGCAAAGATCAATTGGGAAAATTTGATGCTAAGTCCGATGAGGGAATTTTCATTGGTTATTCTTCACGTAGCAAAGCATATAGGGTTTATAATAAAAGAACCGAAACTGTGGAGGAATCCCCTCATGTTGTATTTGCCGAAAATAATGCTCGCTTAGCGAGAAAGGATTCCGGTTTTGGTCTTGCAGGTATTTTAGATAGCTTGAAAGACAAAATACAAGTGGAAACGCCTAAGGAAAATAAAGATGAAATCTTGGAACAACCAACGGAGGAAGTGCCACAATTGGAAAATGAAACGAAAACGCCTAACGAGTGGAGGACAATCAAATATCACCCTCTCGAACAGGTAATTGGCGACGTCGGAGAAAAGGTAAGTACCCGAAACTCCCTTAAGAACACCTTAGGACATACTGCTTTTGTGTCTCAAATTGAACCAACAACCATCTCCGAAGCAATTGGGGATGAATCTTGGACCTTGGCAATGCAAGAGGAGCTTAACCAATTCAAACGGAATGACGTTTGGGATTTGGTGCCAAGACCCGAAAATCATACCATAATTGGTACGAAATGGGTGTTTCGAAATAAACTAGATGAAAATGGTGTAATCACTAGAAACAAAGCTAGGCTTGTAGCAAAAGGCTATAATCAAGAAGAGGGTATTGACTATGAAGAAACATATGCTCCCGTAGGGGACGAGGCCGTCCCAGAGTTATCCCAGTAGTACCACCAACAAATCATGCGGGAGATCCTATCATCGAGGAGCAGGGCAAGGTGCCCGCAGCTGAGCCTACCCCGGCAAACTTTATGGCAGCATTGGGATTCCAGGAGGTCATGCATCATATGCTACAATTCATGGATACCATGACCCAGGCTAGTTTATTTCCAGTAGATCCAGCTACATCACAGGCGGGAGGGGGAGCACAGACCCCTACTGCTTAGGCTCACGATCATGCAGCTGCAATGTATCAGACTCCGGGTGCACTACCCATTGGGGCTCAGCCATTTGCTGCAGTGGTACTTGAGCCTAGACCAAATGCGAATGGTGACCTGCAGAAGTTGTTGGATAGATGGACTAGACTTCACCCTCTTGTTTTCGGGGGTGAGCGTCATGAGGATGCTCAAGACTTCATTGATAGGTGTAGGGACAAACTGCACAACATGTGGATATTGGAGTTGCATGGGGTTGACTTCACTACTTTTTAGCTAAAGGGAAAGGCTCGCAGATGGTGGCAGTCCTACCTTTTGGGCAGAGCAGCAGGTTCTCCTCCTATCACCTGAAGCTAGTTCACGCAGTTGTTTCTGGACAGGTATATTCCACCATCTAAGAGGGAATAGCTGTGGTATCAGTTTGAGTAGCTTGAGCAAGGTCAGATGTTCCTTACCAATTATGAGGCGAGGTTTTCTATGTTATCCAATCATACATTGATGATACTTCCTATTGATGCAGAGAGGGTACGGAGGTTTGTTGTAGGGTAGCATTCTGGCATCGGGGCCAACATGGCCCGAGAGGTGGAGATGGGGAATCCTTACCGGTTAGTAGTGGAGATTGCTCGGAGGATTAAGGGCTACCGTCTAAGGGGTAGGGAGAAGTGTTGGAAACACGTTCTCAAGGCTTTATACTAAAACGTGTGTTCTTATGTGTAGGTTTTGATGAATGACAAACAAGCGCAAATTGATATATGACGAAGTTCAAGTACAAGCGCACAATTGGTGGATAACGAGATTCAAGCACAAGACAAAGTTTTATAGTTTAAATGAGTCGCTCTTAATTGTGATCTTGATCCGACAACTTGACTCATGACGTGGCTTCTCTCGTAAAACTATTTTTTCCAAAATCATGCACATTTAATTTAATGCTAAATGATTTTAAATCATGCATATTTTCATTAGTCAAAATGATTTTTAAACATGCCTCTAAAATCTGGACTAAGATAATCGATTATGTACTTATGATAATCGATTGTGTTAAGCCAAGACTGCATGACAATCGATTGTGAACTAATGACAATCGATTGTGTTACGGCAGTGAGCATCAGGTTTTTCAAACCTGCATGACAATCGATTGTGAACCTTATGACAATCGATTGTGATGAGGCAGTGTACATCAACGTTTTTCAAAACTCAGAATAATCGATTGTGAAGCTAATGACAATCGATTGTGAAGAGACAGTGTCCATCAGATTTTTAAAAGTCACAAAATAATCGATTGTGAACATATGACAATCGATTGTGTTGAGGCAGTGTCTTCCAGACTTTTTCAAAGTTATTAAATAATCGATTGTGAGTATATAACAATCGATTGTCACGAGGCAGTGTCTAAAATGATTTTCAAAGTCTGATAAATAATCGATTATTAACATTGCACAATCAATTGTGAAGCTGACCATTGTCGTATAGTTTTCAAATACCGTCAGGTAATCGATTGTTGATTTTGTACAATCGATTGTTGATATTAAAATCTGAAAAAGATTTTTTGAACGTTGCTGAATAATCGATTGTTGATTTTGTATAATCGACTGTTGAAATTAAAATCTGGAAAGGATTTTTTGAACGTTGCTGAATAATCGATTATTGATTTGGTATAATCGATTGTTTTACATAAAATCTGGAAATGATTTTTTGAACGTTGCCAATAATCGATTGTTGGTCTTGGACAATCGATTGTTAAGCGTAAAATCTGGGATTGATTTTTGGAACGATTGGCAAACAATCGATTGTGGCTTCCTGACAATCGATTGTCACAGAGTAAAATCAGCAACTCTTAATTGGCAATTAGGCAACGGTAATGCCAAGTTTTTCAACTATAAATACAGCTTCATTTCAGTGTTTTAAACACAACAACACACAACAACTGATCATTCTATTGCTATAAGCTTGCATACTATTGTTTATCATTTTATATTCATTTCATAAAGCTTTTGAGAGCCAAAGTCTTGTCCATAGTTGTTGTGATCTTGAGCTTACTTCTTTTACTCATATCTACTCATTAAGGAGTGTTTTGTTTGAGTGTTTAGTGTTTTGTACACTTGTAAGAGAATTGTGATTCTCTTGTTGTAAGGAACTTGTGTTTCCTTGGTTGAAGTCTTGGAGTGTTGTATCTCCGAGCAAAGGTGTTGAGGCTTGTGTCCTCAAGTTGTAAAGGTTTGTTGAGCACCCGTAAGCTTGACAAGTTAGTGAAAAATCTCGAGAGAGTCTCTCGGGGACTGGACTAGCCACGTGTTGTGGTGAACCAGAATACATCGGTGCGTACTTTATTATTTATCGCACTTATTTACTTCCTGCAATTTTTAAATTCCGCAAGTTAACGCAAATTTTTATTATAACGTTATTCACCCCCCCCTCTAGCGTTAAGCGTATTATCTAACAAGAAGATGCAGCAGGATAAGAGGGTTAGGTTCTCTAAAGAGTTTAGAGGTGCCCCGGCTAGGGGTAGAGGTCAGTTTGGGAGGGGACATCCCACCAGGCCCCCATATTCAGCACCACCACCTGCTCGGGGTGCTCTAGCGCATCCCTATTTCAGCGCCATTACAGAGAGTTCTTATCTCCCACCAGTTATTCAGGGTTCCTCCGGTGGGTATTCAGGTCCTCAGGGTTCTTTTGATTCTTATTTCAGTCCCATGCCAGAGAGTTCATACCGTCCACTGGCTTTTCAGGCTTCTTCCAGTGGGTCTACAAGCCACTAGGGCCAGCCATCAAGGTAGCAAGTCACCGCACCACGGGGTTGTTTCATGTACGGGAACCTTGGTCATATAAGGAGATACTGCCCCAGGCTTCGAGGCAAGGCAGTACAGTAAGGTCAGCAGCCTATGATTTTAGTACCGGCTGCCTTGCAACCTAGAGGTAGAGGGTAGGCTGGTAAGGGTCATCCTAGAGGTGGAGGTCAAGCAGGGATAGGTCAGTCAGCTGCTGCTTAGTCAGGTGGAGGCAGCCATCCGGCGCTCCAGCCAGATTCTATACCCTTCCGGCTAGGCCAGATAACTTGGCCTCAGATGTTGTCATCACAAGTATTATTTCCATTTGAGGCAGAGGTACCTCGTGATTATTTTATCCAAGGTCTACTTATTCATATATATCATCTATGTTTGCTCATCTCCTGGTTATTTGCCCTGAGCCCTTGGGCACTTCTATTCATGTGTCCACTCTTGTGGGCAATTCTATGGTTGTGGATCGGATCTATTGGTCCTGTGTTGTCACATTCTGTGGTTTCAAGACTAGAGCAAATCTTTTGTTGCTTGATATGATCGATTTTAAGGTCATCTTGGGCATGGATTGGTTATCTCCGTATCATGTCGTCCTGTATTTCCATGCCAAGACTATTACTTTAGCGATGCCAGGGTCACCAGGGTTGGATTAGAAGGGCTCCACTGTTGATACATCTAGCCGAGTTATCTCTTTCCTAAAGGCTCGGCAGATGGTCGAGAAGGGGTGTTTGGCATATTTGGCTAATATTCAGTACACCACCGCAGAGTCTTTGACAATTGATTCAATTCCAGTAGTTTGAAAGTTTGCCGAATACAGTGCTTCTGGGAGGTGAAAAGGAGGTTTCTATTGGCGAGGATGGTATTTTGCAGCTCCAGAGTCGTCTATGTGTTCCTAATGTTGATGCTCTGAGGGAGAGGATACTAGAGGAGGCACACAGTTTGTGGTATTCCATTCATCCGGGAGCTACGAAGATGTATTGTGACTTGAGGCAGCATTATTGGTGGCGGAGAATGAAGAAAGACATAGTGGAGTATGTGGCTAGGTATTTGAATTGTCAGCAGGTCATCTGAGGCCGGGTGGCCTACTTCAAAAGATGCATATACTAAAGTAAAAGTGGGAGCGCATTACCATAGATTTCATAGTTGCGTTTCCGTAGACTTTACGAAAGTTTGATGCAATGTGGTTCATTTTGGATAGATTGACCAAATCGGCACACTTTATATCGGCTGTGACTACTTACACTTCAGAGAGGTTGGCTAGATTTACATTGGGGAGATAGTCCAATTTCACGATGTGCCTGTTTCTATCATATCAGATGGAGGCCCTCGGTTCACTTCCCACTTCTGGAGAGCAGTTCAGGGTGAGCTGGGGACCCGCATCGAGCTTAGTATAACATTTCATCCACATACCGACGGGCAGTCGGAGCGGACAATTCAGATCTTGGAGGGCATGTTTAGCATGTGTGATTGACTTACGAGAACAGTGGGATCATTTCTTGCCTTTGGCAGAGTGTTCTTATAACAACAACTATCAGTCCAGCATTGAGATGGCCCCATTCTAGGCTTTATATGGTCGGCGATGTCTTTCTCCTATCGGGTAGTTTGAGTCAGGTGAGGCTAAGTTATACAGTACAGATTTGGTGCAGGATGTCTTATATAAGGTAAAGTTGATTCAGGAGAGGCTTCACACAGCTCAGTCCAGATAGAAGAGTTATGCGGATCAGAAGGCACGGGATGTATCATTTATGGTTGGCAAGAAGTTTCTCTTGAAAGTCTTGCCAATGAAGGGTATTATGAGGTTCGGGAAAAAGGGCAAGTTGAGCCCAAGGTTTATTGAGGTGCGTTAGGGAGGTTGCTTACGAGCTTATTTTACCCCGCCCCCCCCCAACCTATCGGGAGTTCATCCGATTTTTCTTGTATCGATGTTTTAGAAGTATCATTCCAACTTGTCTCACGTGTTAGACTTCAGTGCTATTCAGCTAGATGAGAGGTTAGGTTATGAGGAGGAGCTAGTTGTCATTATTGATAGACAGGATCGCCAGTTGAGGTCTAAGAGGATTTCTATGGTAAGGGTCACGTGGAGGGGCCACCAGTCGAAGAGGTGACCTGTGAGTCTGAGAAGGACATACAAAGCAAATATTAACATTTATTCAGCAGCTCAGGTACTTTTCTATGTCTGTTTGAGGATGAATGTTTGTTTAAGAGGTGGAGAAAGTAACGATCCTACCCGTCATTTGCTTTTTAGAACATCGTTCCCTTAAATAAAACTTTTCGTGCTTGCTTTAACTAACTTACGACTTGTGGGGATGGTTAGTTTGGGATTTGGAAGAGTTCGGGTTGAAATATGCTCATTTGATTCCTTAGGATTCTCTTAAAAGGCTAAGTTTGACTTTGGTCAACATCTTGAGCTAATGGACCTGGATGCATGTTTTGACGGTCTCGGAGGGTCCGTAGGAAACTTGGGTGTATACCCAGAATCAAATTTTTAGGTCCCTAGCCCGAGTAATGAATTTTTATTAGAAATTATTAATCTGAAATATTAAGGATTTAAAGAAACTAATTAATGATTGATTCCATGGGCATGAGGCTTGTATGTTGGTCCTGGAGCCCAGTACAAGTCAAGTATAACATTTAAGCATTTCATGCAAATTTTAGAGACAAGAGGGGTTGCTCTGATGGTAAGCAACCCTCACTTCCAACCGAGAGGTTGTGAGTTCGAGTCTCCCCAAGATCAAGGTGGGAAGTTCTTGGACGGAAGGATGCCGGGGGTCTATTTGGAAACAGCCTCTCTACCCCAGGGTAGGGGTAAGGTCTGCGTACATACTACCCTCTTCAGACCCCACTAAAGTGGAATTATACTGGGTTGTTGTTGTTTTACCAGCCATCCTTGTTCATAGTGGTTGGGGGACTTCTCTCCTACCTACTAGGTTAAGAGTTCAAGGCTAGGTAACAGTAACAACAACAAAAAAGGTATTCTTAAAATACCTTTACTTTTGAGGGAAGGATGTCGGGGGTCTATTTGGAAACACCCTCCCTACCCAGGGTAGGGGTACGGTCTACGTACATACTACCCTCCCCAGACCCCACTAAGTCGGATTATACTGGGTTGTTGTTGTTGTTGTTGTTGTTGTTGTTTAGTGTCAATTCGAGTAGTCTAAGTGTGTTTCGGCTTGTTAAAGGAAAGTTAAGAACTTGAAGTACATAAGTTTGATTCATTTGGTTTTATGGGGTGATTCTTAGATTTAGCATTATTTTGGGCATTCCGAAGGTTCTAGTAGGTTTGTCTCATGATTTATGAATTATCGGTATGTTCGGGTGGGGCCCGAGGAGGCCCGAGCGTCAAACAGACGAGGCTCAAGTGAAGTTAGGAATTAGGAGAAGTGGTGAAACATCTGCTTCTGTCATAACCGCACATGTGGTTGGTTGACCACATGTACAAAACCACAGAAGCCTAGAGCTAGCCAGTTCAAATCGCAGAAGCAGTTCATTCACCGCAGATGCGGCTTCGAGACCGCAGAAGCGGTCCCAGCCCTTTTAGCCAATTCTGCATATGCGGTCTCCTCTCGCAGATGCGGAAATAGCTGAGGCGGTGAGCTTCACTTAATTCGAGCTCCAGCCATTTTTTACCATTTGGCACAAGGGTTTTGAGTGATTTTGGAGCTCTTGAAAATGGATTTCACATAGCATCGTACGGTAAGTTCATCCCCCTTATTTATAAGTTTAACACTCGAGTTTTGGGTAGATTAACATCTAAAGATTTGGAGAAATCAAGGGAATAGAGCTAGACCTAGGATTTTAATAAAACTTAGATTTTACCACGAAATTTGTTATGAAATTAACTAGAAATTACATATTATTGATCCTTAGGATATACAGAACAACTTCCTTCGAAAAATTTTGAAATCCGGGCACGTGGGCCTAGGGTCGAATTTTAGGAAACTTGTAGTAAGGGTTGAGAAATTTCCTAAATAGCTAGAATACAATTTTGTAAGCTTATATTGATTAGTTCCTACCTCATTCAACTAGTTTTGGATCGTTCGGCTCCGAATTAAGGGTTTGACTCGTTCTTGGCATAGGACGTGCACTTTGGAGCAAGGTGAGTCTCCTTTCTAACCTTGTAAGAGGAAATTGTCCCCATAGGTATAATAATTGAGTAATTTTCTATTAAATCTGGGGGCTACGTACACACTAGGTGACGAGAGTCCGTGCATAGCTACTATTATGTTAATTGTCCGGGTAGTCTAAGACCCTATCATGATATATTGGTAAATGTCTCTATATTTTCTTGCTAATGTGATCACTTAGGATATGCTAGAGATTTGGAAAGGAATATACGCAAATGTATACACGTGTTGGACACTTGTATGAAATTACTTGGAAATAAATGTGCATTCATGTATTTTTTGATATTAATTGACATTTGTGGATTGGTAGATCGTTTCGGTAGAAATAGATACATTTATGGTTCGCGTCATTCGACCCTCTGCAATGCACACTTTATTTTCTGTTGGATCGGGCCGTTGACCCCTGCATAATGTGTGCATGATATATATATATATATATATATATATATATATATATATATATATATATATATATATGTGTGTGTGTGTGTGTGTGTGTGTGTGTGTGTGTGTGTGCGTGTGTATGTGTGTGTGTGTGTGAAACCTTATCCATGACTTGTTCTGCTAAATACTTGAAATGTGTACGGTTAACTGTAAAACTGTTAAGGACATGACTTATTACCTCTTGCTACACACTGTTGATTATTTGTGACTATCATGCCTAGCAAAACACCTTATCATATTATTTGACTCTAGTAAGTGTCAAGTCAACCTCTCGTCTCTACTTCTTTGACATTAGACGGGATACTTACTGGGTATATATTGTTTATATACTCATACTATACTTCTATACATAATTGTACAGGATCTGAGGCAGGTGTATCTGGGTATTAGTCTGGTGCATGCCCCTGATTTATAGTCGAGACTTCCACGGTAAGATGCTCCCTTCCTGTGTTGTTCAGCAGCTTGATGGAGTCTTTCTTTAGTTTTGCTGTTTATTCTATCTCCGACAGTAGGATAGTTTTATTCTTTTCTACATTCTATTAGTCGCCCATTACTTGTGACACCAGGTCTTGGCACATGTGTTGATAAACTATTATTTTGGGAGTTGTATAACTATTTTTGGCATATTACTGTTTATTTCTGGTTTGAACTTTAACTTAACGAATTGTTGTACCTATTTTGGTAGAAGTAAAAATGAGCACTCAGTTATATTTTTGTGTTGGCTTGCCTGATAATGGTGTTGGGCGCAATCACGATATATTTTGAAAATGGGTAGTGACAGGAAAAAACTTACACTTACAAATTGCAAGTGCTTTTTTTATTTCAAAGTTCAAACTTACAAATTTAAGTTTAACGACAAGTAAATTCAAAGGTTTGCATTGCCTTAGTGAGTTCTTCATAATCAATATGAACTTCTTGACTATCTTTTGGAGTGTTAATTCAGATTGGTTACCATGTATTAATATATCTCCAAGTTCCTCATCTTCTGGTCTATCAAAATCTTCATGTCCCTGATTTCTTCGTTCCGATCTAATTCAATCCCTAAAACATACTAAAACTTTCAAAGCATTGCTTCCCAATTAGGGTGACGGGTATGTCCAAGTTGTTGTCTTACTTGACTAAATGCATTCTCTGATGCAACAGTTAAAATTTCACATTTATCACGTCCCAAGCCATAGCGAAAAGAATAGGAAATTTCTTTTCCTTCTCATGCCACTATCCAAACGGTGAAAATTCCTTTGCGTGAGGTTCTTTTTTGCTTTTGCAAGTAGAATTAAAGTTCGTCAATGTTCCCGCTACTAGTTTGAGTGATAGAAAATATTAAAACTATCAAGGCCTTCATTATCATCCATAGTAGTAGAAGTGGTAGAGTGCATAGTGAGATTAATATTACCTACATTAAGAGCAGCAGCATCAAATATATTTGCATAATAATTATTTAATTATTGTAAATAATCGTTTAGTTTGTTCATACAAACATATATATTTTGGATTTTAGTTGGTCCAATCTCCATATAAGTATATAAAGCATTGATTAATTGGTGACAATCAAACATCTTAATAGAAGGATTTAAAATGGCACCAATTAAGTAAGAAAGAAATATTTTTTGAATTTTGCTTGCATTTTTTCAACAACATCTTTATAATTTTCTTTCTTCTTAAATTCAGAGAGTAGTAAAGAAATTTTAACTATATGTACTAAAGCCATAGAAATAGTCGGGTAATATGCTCTAGAAAACTCAACTATAGTTGTATACAATTTATGTAAAAATTTAACGATATCATTAATAGCCTCCCAAGTAGTAGTCGTTAACCTGCGGTTTGGATCAGTACACTGGGCATTAGCAACTTCAGTTATTGGCAATCTATATTTGTAGCAACATTTTAAAAATAAGTATATATAATTTCATCTAGTAACAATTTCTTCTAGCATGAATCTGGGCTTAAGGTTATGCTCCGTACACTTATTCATAAATTCCCTAATTCTAGATTGTTTATTATTTCCTTGAATAATACTAATTACTCTTTTAATATGAGTAATCTCATTTGAAAATAAATCAAGGAAACTTTTACCAATTAAATTATAAACATAACATGCACACCTAGTATGAAAATTTTCGTCAAGTGGTGGTTGCAAATACAATTTAATATTGAAATTGCGGCATTATAATTAGAAGCATTATCAAAAGACATATACAATACTACTTAAGATTATAAAATTCAACAACTTCGCAAATAGTAGTACTTATAAGCACAACAGTATGACTCTGATCTTCATCATATTTAAAAGTGATAATACATTTTTGCATACAATAATTATTATCTATCTAATGATATGTAGTTTTTAAATAATCATTTTCACTAACAACATGGCCACTATAAGAAGGTAGAGAAACTTTACAAGGAAGGTGATCAAACAAATAACGTATGTATGTTTGATATTGTCTATGAAGCCTAAAGATATCATATCTATAAATGCTTCTAGGGATACCTTTAAATAAAGGATTATAAATCCTTTGAATATACATAATAATATATGATGAACAAGAAGAAAAAAAGGCAGACAATCCAAAGCAATTATTTTTACTGACTCCTCATGATCTTTCATTTTATTATATTTGATAAGTCTTCCAGTACTAGGGTATAGAGTTGCTTGGTTTTCATCTAAATCAAAACCTCATTCTATAAGATGCGCAATTCTCATATGTCTATTAAGTATCTCAGTCCCCGCTAATTATCCTACGATCTTATGTTTAAAATTGCCATTACAAAGTCTGCATTTAACTCTATCAGTACCTACTATTTCATAAAAAAAAATTTAAGCCTTACTTTTTTTTTCTCCGATTAGTAGTCAGGACCACAGGTGGTCTATTACTAGCACCATGACAACCGCCCCTGCTACCAACTCTAACACCACTAGGTATAAGTGGTGTCTCATACTCAATTTTTAATTCATTATCATCTATACCGAAATCTTCCTGTAATTATTTATAATCTATATTATTATCAGGTAATGTTTGGAAACATGTGTAGAGTCATTTAAATTACTACCAGATGTTGAAGTAGTACCTCTTTTTCTATTCCATAATTAGCAACCGTATTACAAACTATTTTTGCAGTATTAAACATATTGTGAACACTTAACTACCAAAAATTAAATATGCAAATAAAATAGTAAATAAAAGAAAGAGCTGGAGGGAGTGCACCGAATTCGGCAATAAATTGAACACTTGATAATTTCGCAACTCCAATGTTACCACGAAGAAACGTCAATTTTTCAAAGTTTGAAGTTCAATTGTTCAAACATCTACAATAAATAATACGACAAATTAAATTCCAAAAAATAGTTGATTGCGCTTTAGGTTAAGAATGAGAGAATGATAATTGAGAATATGAGTTCTAGAAATGAAAGATGAGTAAAGAAATGAAGAAGGGGTGGAGGTGTACTTATAGTTTTTAAAGGGCTAAATTAGTAATTACAAAAAATATTATTTCGTAAAAAAATTGCCCAAAAAGGGCTATTTGTGCAATCCAGCCATTGGGCAAGGGCCAAAATGCAGCTGACCATTGCTAACGGTCGTAACACTTTCTAGTAAAAATAGAATTCTAGCCGTTAAATCGAGTCGAGCCAGCTAACCGGTTCAACAGTAATTTTTGTTGATCGGTTTTGACCTGTCCGGTTAACCAGATCTTTTTGGTGAACAACAAATCCCCCTAACCCTCTTAACCCAACCTACCCGGCTCCCTAACTACTGGTCCGAAGGTATGGGCTTCAATCGGTCTGGGTCGGGCCGAAATGGGGCCAACCCGGCTCGTTTGATAGACTTAGCTTTAATACAGTGCTTGATGGATATATAGAAATAATTATACCCAAAATTGAAGTTTGATTCTTATTCCTTCCTGCCAGAAACCACCTTAGTCGATGGGGTTGAGTGACAGAGAGAAGAGAGAACGGAGAGAGTAGAGAGATGGGAGAGAAATTGGGCGGAAAAATGAGAGAAAGGTAAGATTTTTTAAAATTTATATGTGACATATAAGTTTTTGAAATATTAAAAGGCTCCCCCATCCACCCTTACCCACTCATTTAACCATTTTCCAATCCAGAAGAAATGAGAAAGAGAATGGAGATCACATGACCAATTCAAGTATTGAGGTCTTCTTGCTAAATGTTCTCATGTAATTCAATGGTAATGAATGTTGTTGTAGTTTCATACTTTTCATTTCATGTTCATTTAACTTAAAAATTGTAGAAAATCAATTACTATTATTAGCGGAAGAACAAAGACAACTATCTGATACATTCGTGTATCAAATGTATAATTAAACTAAGAATCATGTATTAAAAGCACATCACCACATAAAAGTACAAATTTCTTTTACAAAAAAAATCTGACAACGAAAAATGCAAATGACAAAGCTCAAATTCTAATAAGAATTATATATTTGTGACTTGCTCAATATATAGACATATCTAGCATATGTTTATAAATAACAAACAACAACAATAGCTATCCAGTAAAATCCCACAAAGTGTGGTCTGGGGAGGGCAATGTGTATACCCCTACCCGGATAGGACAGAAAGGTTGTTTCCAAAAGACTCTCAGTTCATAGAAGAAAAAGGAAAGAGAAAGAGAAAAAATAATTCATTAGTAACTCCAGTAGAAACCGTAATAGTAACAGAATCATAACAACCAAAAGATAAATGACATGCAATAATAGTAACCAGTAACTAAGGCCTCGGGCTAAGATAAACAACAAGGATAGTGTGGATTCAACATAAACTGCAAACCATCTAAGATCAATCCTAATCCAACCCCACCTCACCCCAGTATGAAGTAAGGAAAGCTCTACTATCCCCTAACCTACAACACTAATGCTTGACCTACAGGCCTTTCTATCAAGGACCATGTCCTCGGGAATCTGCAATCGTCCAGTATCATGTCTGATCACCCCTCCCCAATACTTCTTAGGCCTCCATCTACCTCTTTTGCACCAATCGCTCACATCTCCTCACCGGAGCATCAAGGTTTATCTTCCACACGTGCCCGAACCATTTGAGTCTCGCTTCCCGCATCTTGTCATCCACAGGGGCCAGCCCCACCTTCTTCTGAATATCTTCATTCCTAATCTTGTCTATCCTAATGTTCTCGCACATCCACCTGAGCATCCACATCTCTACTACCTTCATCCTCTGGATATGAGAGTTCTTAACTGTCTAATACTATGCCCCATGCAACATGGCCAGTCTAACCACATCTCTATAAAACTTACTTTTGAGTATCAATAGCACTTTCTTGTCACACAAGACTTCAGATGCAAGCCTCCATTTCATGTAGCCCGTCCCTATACGGTGAGTGACGTCCTTGTCGATCTCTACATCCCCCTGGATCATCGACCCAAGATACTTGAAGCTATCTCTCTTGGGGATGACCTGTGATCCAAGCCTCACGTCCCTGTCTACTTCCCTCGACTCAGCGATAAACTTGCACTCCAGGTACTTTGTCTTAGACCTGCTCAATTTGAAACCCTTAGACTCGAGGGTCTGTCTCCAAACCTCCAATCTCTTATTAACACCGACATTCGTCTCATCAATTAGAACTATGTCATCAGCAAATAACATACACCATGGCATATCTCCTTGAATATGGTGTGTCAATGCATCCATCACCAAGGGAAATAAGAACAGCTAAGCGCAGAACCTTAGTGTAATCCCATAACAATCGGGAAATGATCCGAGTCGCCTCTCACAGTCCGAACCTTAGTCTTAGCTCCATCATACAGGTCCTTGATCACTCTTATGTAGGCAACTGGCACGCCCTTTGCCTCAAGACATCTCCATAGCACCTCCCTAGGGACCTTGTTATACGCTTTCTCCAAGTCAATAAATACCATGTGCAGATCCTTCTTCTTATCCCTGTAACTATTTCACCAACCTTCTAATAAGGTGGATAGCTTCTGTAGTGGAGCGACTTGGCATGAACCCAAACTTATTGTCGGATGTAGATATCATCTTCCTCACCATCACCTCCACCACCCTCTCCCATAGTTTCATAATATTGCTAAGTAACTTGATACCCCTATAATTCTTACAACACTGGATATCACATTTGTTCTTGCACAACGGTACCATTGTACTCGACCTTCACTCCCCCAGCATCCCTTTC
This sequence comes from Nicotiana benthamiana, assembly GCA_034376525.1. Classification (NCBI taxonomy): domain Eukaryota; kingdom Viridiplantae; phylum Streptophyta; class Magnoliopsida; order Solanales; family Solanaceae; genus Nicotiana; species Nicotiana benthamiana. Next base: position 21,366,613 of record CM067324.1, on the reverse strand, counting down.
ATCCTAAAAATGATATTAAACAACCTATTCAGCCACTCCAATCCTGCTCTACCCACACACTTCCAAAACTCAACCAGAATTTCATCTGGATCGGTTGCTCTATCCCTACTCATCTTACGCAAATCCCCCACGACCTCTTCCACCTTAATAGCCTGCAATATATAAAATCTCGGAGACTCCGAATGCCCCAAGTCCCCTAGCGCTATATATCGGTCCCCCTCCTCATTTAGAAGACCATAGAAGCACGTCTGCCATCTTTGCTTAATGTGAGACTCTACCATCATCATCTTTGATGCACCTTACTTGGTCCAGATCCTGGGCCTTCCTCTCCCTTGCTTTAGCCAGCCGAAACAACTTCCTATCCCAACCTTTTCTCCACCAAATTCTCATATAGGCAACCATATGTTGCATTCCTAGCCTCCGTGATCGCCAGTTTTGCCTCCTTCCTTGCCACCTTGTACCTCTCTCTATTCGCTCTCCTCTCCTCCTCGCACGTGCTCCTTGCCAACTTCGCATATACTACCTTCTTCACCTCCACTTTACCTTGGACTACGTCATTCCACCACCAATCGCGTGGGTGCCTTCCAGAAAAACCCTTCGATATCCTTAGAACCTCTCTTGCTGCCTCCCTCACAAAGTTCGTCGTTGTTGACCCCATAGTGCTTGCGTCTCCACTACTCCTCCAAGCTCCCATAAGGGATAACCTCCCATCCAACTGCCGGGCTTTATCCTTGGTTAAAACTCCCCATCTACTCCTCGGTCGGCCACGAGCATACCTCTTCTTCCTCTTCATCATAATGCCGACATCCATCACTAAGAGCCTATGCTGAGTCGTGAGGGTCTCTTCCGGGATAACCTAGTAATCCTTGCACAATCCTCTATCACATCTTCTCAGGAAAAGGTAATCAATCTGAGTCTTCGCAGTCGAACTTTGGAAAGTAACCAGATGATCCTCCCTCTTTGGAAAAGTCGAGTTCGCAATCACCAGCTCAAAAGCCTTGGCTAAGTGTAAAAGCGAAGTACCTCCTCCATTCCTATCCCCAAGGCCAAAGCCGTCATGCACCTCGCCATAACTATCAGCAGCTGACCAATATGGCTATTAAAATCCCGTCCAATAAATAACCTTTCAGTAGGTGGAATACGATGCACAATATCGTCCAAACCCTCCCCAAAACGCCTGTTAACCTCCTCATTCAAGCCCGCTTGCGGTACGTAAGCGCTAACTACTTTGAGGGTGCACTCATCAATCACCAACTTAATAAACATTAGCCTATCGTTCACTCGCCTAACCTCCACCACAAACTCTCTAAGATCCCTATCTACAAGATACCCACTCCATTCTTACCCTTACGACTCCAGAGTAACACAAGTTATATCCATCCACAATCCTCGCCTTCGACCTTGCCCACCTAGTCTCTTGGACTCAAGCTATATCAACCTTCCTCTTCTGGAGAATCTTTGCCAGCTTAATAGACTTACCCGTCAGAGTACATATGTTCAATGACCCGATCCTCAATCTACAAGTTCCCTCTTTCCCCTTACCCTCCTTGCCTCTTGTCCCATCCACTGACCCCCTCCCCACCCCCCTTCTCACTCCCGGCACCCCCCCAGGACATGACCTTACTCTACCATCCCAGACCACAACCACTATACCTACAACAAACTCCGAAAAACACTAACACAGACTCAAACTAGAAAATAGCATGTAAAAACTAAAAGTACTCTAATAATATGCTTAAAGTGATGCTAAGTAACTAGTCACAACTTAAGTAACATAAAGAAAGAGACCAGAAAGCGGGAGGTACCAATTCCCGATGGAAAGAACTTGGAAATATGACTCGACGTCGTTACCACCACGCACCACCACTGACGCTAGGTGCAACTGCTGAAACCGTTGCCTCCATGAACCCTAAGCACTATTCTGACCTGGACAAAGAAAAAGAATATACGAAAAGAGAAAAAGATGATCCCGTTGTTTGTACTGTCACTGTACAGTGGGCAACAAAGTTAAACGGGAAGGCAAAAGAGGGGGAGTAGCAGGGGACAAAGAGAGGAGATATTTATTTATTTATTTATGTTTATAAATAAATAAGAAAATTATTGTTTCTATTTGGATCGAATTTATAAAATAAAAAAAGATTATTAAATCCAACATAATTTATAAAAGCGAGCTAAGTGCGGGCAAATTTATCTGAAATCGGAGCAAATAATGACAAAATCCCTCGGCAAATTTAACCACCTACCAAACTTTGGGTAGTCCAAATTTTCCAATCCTTATTTAGTTGGCCTTAACCAAAACAAAGATACTCTCAGACGGCTGGGAGTATCTTTTCTCCGTTTTAGCTGCTTTTAACGGTTGTCTTTTTAACAGCACAAACTTCACTCTCCATTATCATCATTTTCATGGCAGCTTCTGTTCCACTTCTTCAATTCCCAACTCACTCCCTTCACAAAACAACAGTTTCCAGATTCAGACCCACTACTTCTCCTAAGTTCAATGGTATCATCATTAAGCTATTCCATTTTCCCTTTTTTAGGTAGAAAAATCATTATATGTTATTTTTTCCTTCTTAATTAGGGAATTGTGGGTATTGCTGCACAATTAGGTGTAATTCTTCAAATGGAAGAGAGCCAGAGTCAGTAAACGAGGGAGTTAAGACTGTGGAGAAGCTTCTAGAAGAAAAACGGAGAGCTGAATTATCTGCTCGTATTGCTTCTGGCGAGTTTACTGTTGAACAAATTGGGTATCTTCACTTACACTTCTGAAAGAATTTCTTTTTTTGTCTTTTTCTCTGCTTTACTGTAGTGGATAATCTTTGTATGGTTTATAGTGGTTTTGGATATCCTTTAAACAATTTTGTCACTTTATATTTAAAGTTTGAAATCAAATTTAATAATGAGAACATCCTCGAGTAATTAATAAAAGTATTAGCTCGGTGAACTAAGCTATCGCTATGCGTGAGTCCGGTAAAGGTATGAACCACATTGGGTGTTATGCATGCAGTCTTACCTTAAATTTTTTCAGGAGGCTAGTTCCGGCCTCCTGGATGGTGGCACACTCCTCGAGTAATTAGTGTAATGGAGTTATCCAGGAGAACTTGGAGATTAACGAAGATGTCACACAACGTATAGTGGTGGGATGGATGGAATGGAGGTTAGCATTTGGAGTCTTGTGTGACAAGAAAGTACCATCGATACTCAAAGGTAAGTTTTAGAGAGCGGTAGTTAGATTGGCCATGTTGTATGGGATAGAGCGTTAGCCGGTTAATAACTCACATATACAGAAGAAAATGAAAGTAACAGAAATGAGGATGTTGAGGTGGATGTGCGGGAATACTAGGATGGATAAGATTAGGAATGAAGATACTCAGGAGAAGTGGGTGTGGCTCCTATAGAAGACAAGATACGGGAAGCAAAGTTCAGATGCTTTGGGCATGTATGGAGGAGAAGTCTTGATTCCCCAGTAAGAAGGTATGAGCGTTTGGCTTTGGTGGGTATGAGAAAAGGTATAGGTGGCCTGAGAAATATTGGGGAGAGTTGATCAGACAGGATATGGCGTGACTTCAAATTTTCGAGGATATGGCCCTTGATAGGAATTTGTGGAGGTCGAGCATTTATGGTTGTAGGTTAAGAGGTAATTGAGCATTTCTACTTCATACCAGGTGTGAGGCTAATCTGATAGGGTTTGTCTTAGACTGCTAGCGGTTAATATTGTGTTCACATAGTTCTGCCATTTTTCATAACCGAGCCTTCTTTCTGGTCATTGTTATTGGATTTCATCTATTTTCTAGTTCTTATGATACTATTATTATTTCTATCTGTTGATGGTACTAATATATTGTCTCTTTTCCTCTTTTTTATTTTCTTAAGCCGAGCGTCTACCGGAAATAGCCTTTCTACTCCATCGGGGTAGGGGTAAGGTTTGCGTACATACTATCCTCCCCATACCCCAGACCTGTAAGATTTTACTAGGTTGTTGTTGAAGGAAAGGAAGTACATTTTGAATTTAAAGCATGGGGAAGCTCTTTCAACCTATGTTGTATAATGTAAATTTTAGTGGTAGTTTATTCTCATTTGGAATTTTACCCTTTGTTTGGGAAGAAGGGAAGGGTAGAAAAAGGAAGGGAAATTGTGAGAACGCGGAAAAGTTATTGTTCTTTTCGTCTGAATAGAAAAGAAAGTTCGGATAGAAGGCAATAGGTAGATCTACGAGGATATCATATCGTATTGGAGCGGGGTGGATGAAATGAAAGCTAGCATCTAGTGTCTTATGTGATAAGAACATGCCACCAAGACTTAAAGGTAGGTTTTACATAGTGGTGGTTAGATCGACTATGTTCTATTTGACGGAATGCTAGCTAGTCAAGAATTCTCATGTGTAGAAGATGAAAGTGGCAGAGATGAGGATGCTGAGATGATGTATGGACACACTATCAGTAATATGGTTAGAAATGAAGATATCGGGGCAAAGGTAGGGATGACCTCAATGGTGGACAAGTTGCGGGAAATAAGATTGAGATGGTTCGGGCATGTAGAAAGGAGATGTCTGGATGCCCCAGTGAGGAGATGCAAGAGATTGATTATGGTGGGTTTGAGGAGAGGTCGAGGTAGGCCGAAGAATTATTAGGAAAAGGTGATTAGACAAGACATGGTGCATTTTCAGTTTACCGAGAAAATGATCATGACCCTTGATAGGAGAGTGTGGAGGTCGAGAATCAGGTAGAAGCATAGTAAGGAGTCGAGCGTCTTTCATTTCATTCTAGTAGTGACAGTGTTATTCTCGTACTCTCATATTGTTAGATTTCTATTACTATCTACAATGATAGTGTTGCGGTTTTAATATTATCGTGCTGTAGTTACTGCTTCTTTGACTTTTTCACTACTGCATATCTTTTTTCTATACTGTTATGATCATGCATGTTTGCTTTGAGCAGAGGGTTTATCAGAAATAGTCTCTCTACCTGCATAAGGTAAGGGTAAGCCTGCGTACTCTGTACTCTCCCCAGGCCGCACTAATGGGATTACACTGGATATATTGTTGTTGTTGTTGTTGTTGTTGTTGTTGTTGTTGTATTACTCGTGAACTTAAACTATCTACTTGATTTGATGCGAAATTCTTTTGACACAACATATTTCTATTTCTAACATGAATAATAGGCAATGAAAGTTAATGGTTTCTTCTGGTGTTAAATTTAAGCTCTTTTTCTTCTGTGGACTAGATTCCCATCACTGGTCAAAAATGGTTTGTCTAAATTGGGTGTGCCTGAGGAGTTCTTTCAGTTCTTCTCTCAATGGCTGGGTGATTATCCTCGCATTCCAGAGGCAAAAGGATCTATTAGCGCTGTTCGGAATGAGGCTTTCTTCATCCCACTTTATGAGCTTTTCCTTACTTATGGTGGAATTTTTCGTTTGACCTTCGGTCCCAAGGTTTGTTCATTTCCATGAAGATACACTTTTTTTTTCTTCAGCAGTGCATTTAAAAATCAATTGAAGCTTAAAGGTAAATTTGACCTCCTCTGAATGATTGTCTAATGATTTGGCCTTATTGTGCAGTCTTTCTTAATAGTTTCTGATCCTTCAATAGCCAAACACATACTGAAAGATAATTCAAAGGCTTATTCTAAGGTAAAGCAGCTTGCAACCTGTATCTATTAGTTTGTCGAAAAGTGTGAGTGAAGGAAAGAATAATCAACTCACCATTCCTAAGATGATTTCTTCTGCCTTCTCCACGTCCAGGGCATCCTAGCTGAAATATTGGACTTTGTGATGGGAAAGGGACTTATACCTGCAGATGGAGAAATTTGGCGCGTCAGGCGGCGCGCTATTGTACCAGCATTGCATCAAAAGGTAAATATGCAATTGTACTGCTTGTTGTGGCTTACTTATTGTATTACTTTTGGTTAATGTTAGTTGGTCTCCTACTGATATCTGTTGAGCTAATTCAATTTTTTTAAGTTATCGATTTATCTATTTGTGTAGTATTAAGAAGGACAAATCCTTCTAAAATTTTATTTTTGTTATCATTTTCCATTGCTGATTGTAGTATGTAGCAGCTATGATTGGCTTATTTGGTCAAGCAACCGACAGGTTGTGCAAAAAGCTTGATGCTGCTGCATCTGATGGAGAAGACGTTGAGATGGAATCACTATTTTCCCGTCTAACATTAGACATCATTGGCAAAGCTGTATTTAATTATGATTTCGACTCGTTAACAGTAGACACTGGTATTGTGGAGGTACTACGTTTTTTTAAGTTATTTTATTTGTTTAGTCTATTTTGTTGCAGCTATTGCTAGTTTTACTTATTGTTAAAAGCCAAGATCGTGCCTGCGCTTATGATTCTTTGTCTTGTTCAGGCTGTATATACAGTGCTTAGAGAAGCAGAAGATCGCAGTGTTGCACCAATTCCAGTTTGGGAGATACCTATCTGGAAAGATATCTCTCCTAAGCTAAAAAGGGTCAACACAGCTCTAAAATTGATTAATGACACCTTGGATGATTTGATTGCTCTATGTAAGGTAATATAGTTATTTGGTTCAGAGATCAATCGGAGCTACTTGCTTTACAAATTTTGTTGTTGTTTGGATGATAAAAATATCCAGTTAGTTTGTTACGTAGACTTGAGATGAAGCATTATGTAGACCTCTAGAAAAGGGCATTTCCGTAAATGAAACCCCTAGCCTTTTGCTGTTTTTGAAGAAAAACTTTTGAACCGCATCAACGAAATTGCAAGTCGCAGAGGTTCATGTAATCCCACAATCCAACTATTGGACTGGTAGAACGTTTGAATGTGAGATTAGAGAAAAAAAATATTACAAGTACTGTACAAATTATCTATAACAGCTCCTAGATATTGGACTTGTCTAAAACATTCTCCCAATGTCTTCTCTTATTTTCTCACATGGTACGATCTTGGTAATGACTTACTACAGCTGCTCCATCGGCCAAAATTTTCATTCTTCTTCCTAGTTTCGCTATTCCAATCTCTTTTCAGTGTTCGTTCTGGCCACTCCATGACTCTTTCCAATGGCTGTTCCGGTGCCACGACATCTCTTTCTGTCACTGTTCCGAGGCAGTGCATTTTGTCAGCTTTGCGCTTTAGTCAATGATCGCTCTGACCTCATTACACCTGTTTTTCGTGACTCTTCCTACAAAGTTCCATCGCTATGATAATGACCATCTGACCACTCTTCTCACGACTGTTCCTACCACTTTTTGAGTGGCCACTATCCGGCCATTATGTCAATACAATTTTAGCCACTGTTCCTGGTTCAGGCACCATTCTGATGTAAGAGCTGCATGTTAATCAACATCACTTGGTAGGACCTATGCTACAATGCTAATGGGTAAACTCAAGGTGACTTCTCCACATTGAATTTGAAGCAGTGTGTTAGGATATTAGATGTATTGTCCAATAATAGAAGAAAGTATTCTGCTACTTGTAGAACCCATTAGGAAACTCCTATGTGTTAGTTATTCTATCACACCATGTACAAAGCATGAGAACAGATCGCATATGTCAAAAGTGGTTAGATTGGAACAGGATTATCCTAGGATCAGTAAGGATCTTATAGGATCACAAAGTGGGATTCTGAGATCCTAACAATCCTAGTACCGCAAATTTATGAGTTTTTTTCTCCTTTCGCTGTTTCTTCCTAACTTATAGTAGCGTTTATGTTATAAATTTCAAAAAAAAAAAAACCTTAGTAGTAATTAAGGACAATAACATGCTTGAATATGGCAGGAGTTAGTATGATTCAGGAGAAATCTCAGCAGATACAAACTAAGAATCAACAAAAAGTGGTAATCTGATATGGGCAAGGTTCTGTGAACATGTCCAATAACTGAAATAGCATAGTGGCTTTATTGAAGTGGATGTGTGGGTTTTTGTAGACCTATACATCTCTGTGGATTGAGACTAGGACAGAGTGGTCCCCTTTCTAATACTGCAAAGCTCCATGGCTAGTTGTTATATCTTCTTAACTGACCTGCAGTATGATTCGAAGGCTTTGTCTAATTGATGTCTTCTCAATTTTGTTTGAGAGTAGCTTGTCCAACTATTCCCAGTAAGATGTATGATCTTAGCAAAAGAAGAGGTATATTTCCTCTTCTAATAATAAGAAACAGTGATAGACTCAAGAAATAAAGGCAAAAAGAGACGACTGCTTAAGCACCAGAACCAAGCCTTTAGGAAATACGCTGCAAACGTTATTGCAAATAGAAATTTTGAAAGAGATGCTGCTTTGGGCGAGTACTCACATGCAAGTATTTTAACTCTTTTTCGTATGTTGTCAGTGCCTTTATGACACGTATTAAAATTGATTTTGCTTGATCTTTTGCTTGTAATTTTATTCTGAATAGTGTGTACTTACAAATGCATTTCAGAGGATGGTAGACGAAGAAGAGTTACAGTTTCACGAGGAATACATGAACGAAAAGGATCCTAGCATCCTCCATTTCCTGTTAGCGTCTGGTGATGAGGTATGCCATATCGGAGTCTTGAATGCATTTATACAGCCCAAAAATTTGGTTAGGAAAATTCTCATGCCCTAAATTGTAGGTGTCAAGCAAGCAACTCCGTGATGACCTCATGACAATGCTTATTGCTGGACACGAAACATCTGCAGCAGTGCTCACTTGGACCTTTTATCTGTTGTCCAAGGTTAGTCTACCCCTTTCAAGTTCAGGTAGAAGCATAAGTATTTAACATCCTTCTTTCAGCTGCCTTTTAGGGGTGGAAGGTTCCTTCCTTTTTCGGTTTTCCTTCTTCATTTTAGACTTTCTGTCAGTAACAGTAACAGGTGCATACATAAACTAATCAGAAGTATGTCATCTTATGTGCGTACAGCTTTCATAAAATAGAATGATAATCAATTACTAGAAGCTTGAGAATATGGAGTTCAGATAACCTATGCAGGTGTTTTTCAGTTCTATGTGAAGCCTTTCCTTCAAAAACAATATGCGCATAATAGATGTTTTAATGTCAATTAAGATTGTCTACATGTCGCGTTTTGAGCATGTCGTGTTTTACTCAACCTCCATACTCGCATGATCTTAAGTTTTTCTCATGGTTGAAGCTTTGGAAATTATGGTTTATTTGTGATATGAGAAAGGAGATCTTATTTCAATAGGTAGTTATTAAGTTCTTCCTTTATAGTCTTTGACCTTCATTTCTATCCTAAATAACTGCAGGAACCTAGTGTCATGGCCAAACTTCAAGATGAGGTAGGTTAAAATAAAATATAATTAAATCAGCTTTTATTGAAAGCAGCTACTTGTATCTCATATTTAGTGTATTTATTGTTACTTTCAGGTCGATTCAGTTCTGGGGGATAGGTTTCCAACCATTGAAGATCTAAAGAAACTCAGATGCACAACTCGTGTGATTAATGAAGTGAGAAGAATGTTACCTGTAAGCATAATCCTTGTGCTCACAACTGTTTCCTTTGTGTAATACTTCTTTTCATTTTGCAGTCTTTAAGACTATATCCACAGCCACCCGTCTTGATTCGTCGTTCTATTGATGAGGACGTACTTGGACGTTACCCAATAAAAAGGTTATCCTGAAATCTGTTTTAAGAAGCATTTTGCACAAGCCTCTCATGCGTGCTAAATTAAATTTAGGATAAATTTGCCTATGCCTAGGGTGTAGAGATACTGAAACAAGTGAATACCGCAGATAAATTCTATCCTGCTCTGAGAAACAAAGAAACAGGTGTTCATTGTTTGCAGAAACATTTGCACCATCAATGTTGGGATAGTAGTATATTGGCGTCATTTTGTCAGCTATGTTCTTTAAACTTGTTCTGTAGTTTGGCAATAATTTTGAAAAACTTCTCTGTCTTGTCTGACTCAGCACTATAATGTCTTCCCTTCTCATAACAGTATCTTAACATCGAAAACAGAAGCCTTCACCATGCATATTATATACTTCTCTTTCTGCCTTGAACATTCTGCAAAGGCAAAGTGGAAAATGGCATAGTCAAAGAGTGTTCATGATCAATCGTGGTCATTCACTGTAATTGGCTTCAGACAAATTGGAGAAATTATGTGCTGTGGTTCACTGATTATCTTGAAAAAAGCTGAATTAGAAACACAGTTCACTGTAATTGGCTTCAGACAAATTGGAGAAATTATGTACTGTGGTTCACTGATTATCTTGAAAAAGCTGAATTAGAAACACTAAAATAAGTGATTTGAGTTTTTGCATACCCCACTTTGAAGATACCATAAAGGAAATTGTAACAAATAGTTATTTATTAACAGATTGATCATAGGCTTCTATAAGCATTTTTAGGTTTCCAGTAGTTCGGGTTTGGCATGGGTAACATGCCTAGTGATCAACTGAGGTCTTATCATCATAAACCTTAAAAGATGAACTTACATCTGCACCATATTTAGCATATGGCCATTATCATCTGTCTAGATCTCTGGGACTATGTGTTGGTTTAGGTTTCTCTGACATCATTTTCCAGTCATCATATTTCTGAAATTATTAAGCACTTTCACAGGGGTGAAGACATTTTCATTTCAGTTTGGAACTTGCATCGGTGCCCCAATCATTGGGAAGAAGCTGATAAATTCAATCCTGAGAGGTGGCCTTTAGATGGACCTAACCCAAATGAGACAAACCAAAATTACAGGTATTGCAGTTTTCAGCTTATCAGCATCTACAATGTAACTTTTGGAAAACTCAGGTTATTAGCCACTCTTTTGATATATAATAAATTTTTTATATTCTTGTTACCTTAAGTATTAGACAAGAGGGTTGCTCTGATGGTAAGCAACCCCCACTTCCAACCGAGAGGTTGTGAGTTCGAGTCTCCCCAAGAGCAAGGTGAGAAGTTCTTGGAGGGAAAGATGCCGGGGGTCTATTTGGAAACAGCTTCTCTACCCCAGGGTAGGGGTAAGGTATGCGTACATACTACCCTCCCCAGACCCCACTAAGTGGGACTATACTGGGTTGTTGTTGTTGTTGTTGTTACCTTTAAGTAACTAAGTTTATGCAAAATAAAAAGAGTAGCTTAAATTGTGCCTGTGTTTTTAGGAAAAGAACTACTCATTCTTTTAGTGCATGTTAATTTTAATCAGATTGTTGAGAGAAATGTTTTGCATTATTTTGTTTGAAAATGAAATACCATTGCAAATGACTTGATCAAAGGCAATTATATTCAAGATAGTTAACATGTCAAATTTGAGTGACTAGGCTCAGCAACTCTATGTTTGTCATCAATATTGTGACCTTGTGGATGTGAGCCATGCTAAATGTGGTTTCGCTTTCACCATTTGGAGTAGTGTGCTCGGGGAAATTGACTATGAGAGATAATTTTTACATTTAGATTCTCCCTTCAGTTTATGTGGCAGGGCAATGATGGGTGGAACAGATTTTGCAATACAGTTAAATGATAATAGTTGGAAAAAATCTATGCCTAAAACATAGGTTAAGTTAACAACTCTTTTATCAAATGAATTATTGTTTATTGGGTACTTGTGGTGTAAAGTGGTCAATCAAGTGGGTTGAGAACCATTAGCTCTCGGTTTAAGTCCCACTGGGCGAAAAATCATGTGGTGATTTCTTCTGTCCAAACCTTGGTGGACAAAGTTACCTGATACCCGTGTTGGTTGGACTTGGGAGGTAGAGGTACCCCGTGTAATTAGTCGAGGTGCGAGCTGGCCTCGACACCACGGTTATAAAAAGAATATATTATATAAATAGGAGTATATATTATATTATATTTAGACAAGAGGGGCTTGCTCTGATGGTAAGCAACCCCCACTTCCAACCGAGAGGTTATGAGTTCGAGTCTCCCCAAGAGCAAAGGTGGGTAGTTCTTGGAGGGAAGGATGCCGGGGGTCTATTTGGAAACAACCTCTCTACCCCAGGGTAGGAGTAAGGTCTGCGTACATACTACCCTCCTCAGGCCCCACTAAGTGGGATTATACTGGGTTGAAAAAAAAAAGGTAGTTGATCAATCTATCGTGTAGTCAGCGAAGTCATTAAGCAATAATGAGATAGATGTCCTTTCATTCCCTACTCGAGATTTATTTATTTGTCCTCTATATTTCATTTTTCTTCTTCCCTAATGTATAACTCCCACGAGGTGGTTACTTTTAGGGGAAAATATCACTCCGTTGGAAAATTTACTCATTGATGAGGATCTGCACGGTGCTTTTTCAGTTATTTTGAAGAATATTTTTTTTTTTTTTTTGAGAAAGTAACAAGTTCTATAAATTAAGTAGAAAAACCTGTAGCATAAAGATTATGCTAAAGAATAAAGATAGTTACAAGACCCACGAAAAAGAGCAAAAACCCAATATGTAAAATCAATTCAACTTCTGTCAGATAACAGTTGTTAAATGCAACTTGTTGGAATATCATTGTAAATCTAAAGTTGAAACTGAAAATATGACTTGCATAATTAGCCATTTTTCATTTATCAACTTTGTGTTTGCCCCTCTAGATCTCTTGACGCTGCTCTTATCCTAGTTTCAGACTCCTTTACTATGCTTTTATGCTAACATTGAGACATTTTTTGAAAGAGTATGATTTTGATTTTTATCCTACTTAGCCTCTATTTTTGCAGAGATCTATATTTATCTACCATTTTCTAGAGGGTAAGAAAAAGAAAGTTCAGGAATATTATATATATTTTTTAAAACAGTTGAAATAAAAGTACTGATAATAGATAAGTAGACAAGTAATATAGAGTAGTGTTAGTTGAATTTTTAGGGGAAACAAGTGTGAAGATGTCACCGATGAAGATGGAAAGTAAGTGTAGTAAATTGCGATAATGAAGTATTAACAGAACAAATGGTTTGCGAGGTGTATAGACTTTTCTATTTTCTTGCTTTGGATGCTACCAGTTTATTAATCTTTCAGAGCTCACAATTATTCTATTCAAGCGAGTCATTCGCGTCTATTCAGAGGTTATTAGGTACATCAGAGTAAGTATCTTCAACAATGTAGTTGGTAGCAAGCAATACAATCTGCAAATGAACTAGCTATGGGTAATTCACAAAGCCGTGCTCTTTCTTTTCTTCCATCGATCTATATTCTTTTAATAAAAGGAAGCTTATGGATGAGGGCACATAATAAGAATATAATAGTCGAGAAAGGAAAGAAAGTTAGCTTTAGGTCTGGGTTAGTTTTCATATTCTTTACGAAAACAAGTAACAAACATATGGACAGGATAGTGTTGGTGCCTTGTAGAAGTGAAAGGTAGATTTTCATTCAATATTTGCACAACCAAGCAATTTAGCAAGTTTCCTCACTTGTGCTCATTCTGGATAAGATTGCATCGAATTCATTTCATCCACATCCTCCTGGAGACATGTATGAACAACTTCCAGGTAGTATCAAAATATTTCTCTTATTTATTTCCAATTTGAGCTAATATATTGTATGTTTTACATGTGAAATTATCCTGAGTAGTTTTTCGTTTTAAAGCTTGAAATATACATAAGCTAAAAGAACTCTTTCCACTCCATTATATCAGTTATCTGCCCTTTGGTGGAGGACCAAGAAAATGTGTTGGAGACATGTTTGCCACATTTGAGGTAATACTTCAACTAGTAGACTGCAGTTGTGGGACAAGGGTTTTCAATATATCTAAGTGAGGTTGCTTGAATTAAAACTTCACCCCATATCCACTTATTAGCCTACTCCATCTTAGATTTTCACCCTTCAACACCCACGGAACTCCGTCTCCATCTCAGATTTTTCGGCTTTAATTTAATTTTTAAATTAACATTTTTTATTACATCAATTTTCTGAGTGAAATCAAGTAATCTTTGAAATTATGCTTCATTGTAAGATTTTATGGTTTAATAAGTTATTTTTTTGCTAATATTATATTTGTTGTGCCACCCTGTAGTTTTTAAGAATTAATTGAAATCATATGACCAATACTTTATGTTATACAACTTTCACCATATAAACACTGACAGAGTGTCAATAATCGCATCCAATTTTGATTATACCAATGATTTATTTGGTCTCTGCTCGGACCTCGACCTTTTTTTTCTTCATTGGCACTCACTATAGTCTGAACATCCAACCATGTCCATAAATTAAGCTATTGTACGAGGATGCTCTTCAGGTTATATCAATACCGCCAATTTTAAAAAAAAAAAGACAATTAAATCAAGAGAAATATTTGAGATTATATGCCTGAGAATATGACTTATTGGTGAATGTGACTGCAATAAACACTTGATTGAGCTTATTGTATGAAGTAGTAAAGTGTAGTAAGAAAAATTGATGATGAATGGTATTTCTGTGATGGAAAAAAATAGGAATATCGATGTGTACATTTACAAAGAAATAGGAAGAGGAAGGTGATTAACTATAAGAGAGAGTTTTGTTTGCTTAAAGAAAAAAATAGGTGTACGAGAGTTCTAGTTGGTGGAATAATCTTTAAAAGAAAGAGGAGAAAGTAACGGAGGAAAACGGTCTTAGAATGTGGGTGAGTTTATTTTAATTAGGTGAGTCTTAAGTTACGCCAATGGGGCGATGACACATGGAAATTAATTACGTTTTTTTTTTGCTTAACAGGGTTTTTGAAAGTTGTATGACGTAAAGTATTGGTGACAAAAATTTTGGTTGTCTGAAAATAAAACTTTAATGATATTTGTAGTGATTATTCAAATAGAGTGCAAGGTCAAAAAAAGGGAGAGATTTTTTGAGATGGGGGTATTATTGTACCAACTCCAATAGTCTAGAGGCAGTTTTGACCTTTTTTTTGTTATGGCACATGGAAATTAATTAATTTTTTTTTATCTAACATGACCGTTAGTCATAAGGGCATTCTTGAGCCAAAAAGATAACGGTGAGGGCAATTTTTTCAAAATAGGTGGACGGATGGCATTATTGTACCAACTCCAATTGTCTAGGGGTAGTTTTGACCATTTTCGTATTCTTATAGCATCTTCAGAACTCCCTCTCAAAACCTTTTATCTAATTTCAGAATGTAGTGGCAGTTGCAATGCTTGTCCGACGATTTGATTTTCAAATGGCTCTTGGAGCTCCTCCTGTAAGTTATGATGTCCTCTCCTAATTTTAGTCATTTCCTTTTGGTAAATGATAGATTTATTTTACTGACAAATTGTTTGTTTCTGTACTTATTACACCTGGATGAACTTGAGGATATGATTTTTATTTTACCTACTCAAGAAATTATTTAGGATAATCAACTTCTGTGCAGGTTAAAATGACAACTGGGGCTACAATCCACACTACGGAAGGATTAAATATGACCGTAACACGAAGAACAAGACCTCCAGTGGTGCCCAAGTTGGAGATGACAACATTAGAAGTAGATTCATCTGTGAATAGTTCAGACATCAACTCGGTGTCAAACCAAAGAGCAGAAGCTGAAGCTTCTACTGTTCGGTCCTAATAGAACCGAATACTAGCGACAGTATAACAATTTTTATTCATCATTGGGACCTTGGAAGCTCATGAGTTGAAGTCATCAAGAAAAGGAAGTCCACAATTCTAAGTTATGTTTTTATAAGGTGGATCCTTACAGGCAACAATCTCATTAGAATTGAATCCACTTCTGGTGGCCTATACCTCTATTCTTCTCGAGCCTTGAAATGATCAGATTTCATTAAAAAATGGAGCTCTGTGATGTTGTAATCATCAATACTTTAGCACTTTTTTTCTTGTAATTGATAACATATGGAAAAGCGCCACGAACGAGAAGTATGCATGAAAGCCGGTAAGAGCGTATTACGTTATGATTTCATGGCGTTACTTAATAAGACGTTTTGACTATTCAGCCTCTCAATCAAAATTTGTTGCAGTCACTTCACCCGTTTGGCCATAAATATTTTTCAAAATTTTTTGGGGAATTATCAGCTATGTCCATTTATAAGTAGTTCATTACAAAAATTGGCCAATTGATAAAATATTATTAATATTAGCCAATCAGCTATTTGTAGCCAAAAAAATATCAAATTTTTGCTTTGTTTTGAGTGGTTGTCATTAGAATAGATTGGGCACAACTTAAGAGTTTGAATATCAATTTTACGATGATTTGGTAAAGTTTTGAGGTGGTTTGAATTGAAAATTCGAAATAAAAGCTAAACATGAAAAAAAAAAATGATGTGATCACACTGTGTATCATTTGTATATCACATATGTATCAATTGTGTGTCACATGTATATTTATGTATACTTGTGTGAGAGATACATGTTTGATACATGTGTCACAGAGGACTTTTTGAACTCGATTTAATTATGAATTTTGATACAAAACCAGTCCAAATTACCTCCAATCTTCCTCAAATTTTGTATATTGACTTATCTATATATTTTCAATGAATTTCATCAATACCCATTGAAAAATTTTCCTTTTTGTTTAGATTTTTGAAATATTGTATAGATTTTTTGTATTTCATCGCCTTATTTGCTATCCAGTCTATGGAATTTCCTTTCCATCTTGTATATAATGTTGCTAATCACGCTTCAAAATATGGAAGGCGATTTTTGCAAGTGAATCTTTGATAGAAAGAACCCTATTATTTAATTTTTCAATTTTTGTTAGCTAGTTTTGGTAATTCTATGATTAATGGCTAGAGATTGGTAAATTAAGATTTATTTGGGACATGTGTAAGTGTTCCAAAAAAAATTTCAACTACCGGTTTGTTAATAAATTTCATGTTATGAAATAGAAGATTCTTACACTTCTATTTAAGGTGAATGTCTTTAATGTATCTAATTAGAGAGATTTTAGAGTTCTATTAGTGGTAGCTAAGTCTTCCTCTCCCCTATAAATAGAGGTGCCCCCTACCATTGTAAATCATCCCTTGAGACCCCTCTCAACTCAATAAGAAGAACTCTCTCTACTCTTCTCTCTATTGCTATTGTTCTTGTTCTATTGTTCTTGTCTTTTGCTTTAGTTTATAACACGTTATCAGCACGAGACTCTACCGTCTCAAGTATCATTCTCGAAAATCCAAGGTATTTCCCTCTTCCTAATTTAATTTTCGATTGTCTTAACTTTTACTTGTGTAGGGTTTTTCTTCAAAGAAAGAATGAAGAAAGAAAAAGAAAAAAAAAAAAAAGGAGGAGGCAGAAAGAAACGAAAAGTTGAAAAGAAAAAGGAAAGAAAGAAAGGAAAGAAAGAAAGGAAAGGAAGAAAGGAAGAAAATATTGAAAATATATTTGGTATACCTTAAAGGTAAGTAATTTACTTTTCCCTTTCAAATTCTTGGAATTCTATAAATTTTATATACAAAGTTTGATTATAACTCTAATGAAGTTTGTGAGAAATTATAACCACACGAAGTGGTAAAATCTCTATGTCCTGCCATGATTAAATTCATGTATGATTGTGGACGTGATAAAGAATTCCGTCCAATTGAATTTGCTCCATTCCCTTTAGAGAATGTGGTAGCAGCTTGTGTAAAGCACATGATTTTGATCCATTCCCTGAAGTGAATGTGATAATTGTAATAGAGCCCGTAAGTATGAACACGCTCTTGATGTAATTGTGTCATATGAAAAGAAAGTTCGTTGCCCTCGAAATTTCGGGCAAGAACTATGGTGTTGGATGATGAAATCCACTTTGATGCTATGGGTCTCGAAGACGCCATTAAAAACAGAAATAGTGCATCCACCCAAAACTATACTAAGGCCTTGATTCTCTTGCGCCATCACCTTGATGAAGGTTTGAACCTATGCTAAGGCCTTGATTTTCTTGCGCCATTACCTTAAGGAAGGTTTGAAACTGTATGAAGGCCTTGATTTTCTTGCGCCATCACCTTGATGAAAGTTTGAAGATTGAATATCTCAACATCAAGGATTCACCCATCTTGTGGAAAGGCTTAAAGAAGAGAGATGACAAACCTGAAGTTGGTCACTCTGCCACAAGCACGATACGATAAGAATCCAAAAGCAAATAGTTTATAAACTATATATTATCGTTGCGGTGAAAACGGGCACTGGTCTAAGTCTTGCCGTATACCATAAAATTTGGTTGACCTTTATTAAGCATCTCGAAAGAGTAAACGCCCTGAAACGAATTTTGTCTCTGACGACAACTTTGACTTCACCCACCTGGATGTGGCAGACTTCTTTAAGCAACCCGATGGGAAGATAGACCACCTAATCGATGATGGATCGGTGATGAAAGAAGATGGAGCTGTTTGATTTATTTGTATTAGTTAATGAATAAACTAATAGTCATTAGTATTAGCTCGTATTAGCTAGTTCATGATATGATATTTGTATTAGTTCTTCAATATGCTCAAATATCAATAAAACTTTTATTTTCCAGTGGGGGTAATCGACTAGCCTGAAAAACTAGTCGATTATCAACTATTTTCGCATTAAAGTTGAAAAACAATTGATCAACAATCGATTGTCTTTGGCTAACAATCGATTGTCTTGAAACAGTGTGTTCTGGAATTTTTCAAAAATAGCCAACAATCGATTGTCTTTGTCTAACAATCGATTGTCTTGAAACAGTGAGGTCCGAAATTTTTCAAAAATCATCCACAATCGATTGTCTATATCGAACAATCGATTGTCTTAAGACAGTGTGATCTGAAGTTTTTCAAAAATAACAAATAATCGATTGTGTGTGTTTAACAATCGATTGTCTATGTTCCAACAATCGATTGTGCGTGTGTAATAATCGATTGTCTTATGAAAAACGCTGAAATTTTCAAACTGCAAAGTAATTGATTATGGACAACATATCTGATTTTGTTTGTCAATTGTTAGTAGCAGATTTTGAAAATATTATGTGACACAAAAGGAATTGAACTTGCTTATTCTTATGTTCCTGTATTTCTTTTGTATGTCATACCATGGAAAGTAAATTGATCGAAGGCTCCGGAAGAGCCAATGTAACTCTGCCCAAGGGCACGACGTTAATCATAGAGAATGCTATGTTCTCCTCCAAGTCTATGAGAAACTTGTTGAGTTTTAAAGATGTACGCCGGAATGGCTACAATATTGAGACAATGGATGAAGATAATCTTGAATATCTCGTCCTCACTTTAAAGAATGTCTCCGGCCAAAAGAGGGTTATTGAGAAATTCCCGTCTTTATCTTGTGGCCTGTATTGGACAAGAATTAGTGCAATTGAGGCACATTCAACAGTAAATCTAAAGAATACTGAGTCCAATACATTTGTACTTTGGCATGATCGACTGGGTCACCCAGGATCAACCATGATGAGACGGATTATAGAAAGCTCATATGCGCATCCGTTAAAGAATTTCAAAATTCTCTCAGGTAATGAATATCCTTGCACTTCGTGTTATCAAGGCAAGCTGATTATCAGACCATCCCCAACAAAGGTTGGGACTGAGTCACCCCAGTTTCTGGAACGTATACAAGGGGACATTTGTGGACCTATTCACCCACCTAGTGGGTAGTTTAGGTATTTCATGGTCTTGATAGACGCATCCTGTAGATGGTCTAATGTGTGCTTGTTGCCATCACGCAACCTTGCGTTTGCAAAGTTAATGGATAATAGATGAGAATAATCTTGAATTCTTCATGAAAACGTGGCTGCCCATTTCGGTTTGGGTTCACGCCATTTTGCATGCAACAATACTAGTTTGTCGGCTGCCCACTTCGGTTTGGGGTCACGCCATTTTGCATGAAGCAATACTAGTTCGTCGGCTGCCCACTTCGATTTGGGGTCACGCCATGTTGCATGCAGCAATGCTAGTTCGTCTCTGACTGACGAATTGACACAAATATTCCCCATTGCAATTGGTTTTGGGTCATGAACCCAATATATCCCATTTAAGAAGCTTTGGATGCGCAGTATAGGTGCCTGTAGCACCGCCATCCCGCACCAAAAATGGGTTTGCAAAGAAGGTTAGGAATATATGTTGAGTATGAATCGTCCTCCATTATTCGCTACCTCGAAACATTGACAGGAGATTTGTTCACTGCACTATTTGCAGACTGTCAATTTGATGAGACACTTTTCCCAAAATTAGGGGGAGAAGTCGGTGAAACCAAATGGGAAATTTTGTGGAAAAATGTATCATTATCTCATCTTGATCCACATACCTCTATTTGAAAGAAGGAGGTACAAAAGATTATCCATTTGCAAAGAATAGCAAATCAAATGCCTGACGCATTTACGGACTTGAAGAGGATAACGAAATCCCACATTCACGCGGAAAATGTTCCGATCCGTATTGAAGTCCCTATTGGACGAATATCTAGTGTCATATCCAATGAGTCAAATGCACGCTAGAAGCGTGGCAGACCATTAGGTTCCAAAGATCGAAATCCTAGAAAGAGGAAAAAGAACGATCTAAATGACACTATGAAAGAATCACATGAGGACGCTCATGATTTGATTAATTCCGAGATTCACGAAGAATCTATTGAGCCTGAGACTCTTGAAAATACGGAATGCAAGAATGTGAGGATCTTGAACCTCAGTCTGTGGTAGTACAAAATTAATTGAGAGCTCTCGAAGAGCCAATTATTACTATGTTGGAGAAACACAATTGAGTATTGTGCTGTAGTAAGTCTCAAAGAAACTTATTCAGTTTCCAAAAGTACACGCGAAGGCGATTGATGATATTGAGACTATAAATAAAGGAAGGCTTTGATTCTCCTATTACTACAACTTGTAGCGGGGTAATTTGTATATGAAAAGCTACCCGCTTTGTTCTCCAGTTTGTACTACACAAACGAAAGAATGCCACAATAAAGTGGATATCTATTGGTATAAAACCCATGTCATAATAAACCCGAAGTTTATTGATAAGTGCACATGTCATGGTGTAAATTTGAAGTTTACCAATATTGATAATTTATTCAGTTGGCATTCATGTTAGCCATCTCATTTTAAGTATGATGTGCAAATTCACATAGGTGAATATTAAAGAACTAGAAAGTTCTTTACGAATACTCTTGTATCACTTGTTCTCATTAATGAACTGACCAACTAAAGAGTTCGGGTTGAAGCCCTAAATTCTGGAAATATCAAAGGTGAATATGAGCCCATTCACCTGCCATGTATACCACATATGATGCATCTATGATATGGTTACATGCGCCATTGTTATTAACCCGCAGCCTGGCAGTGCTTGCGAGGTAAATCGCTCAGTAATCTAACTTCGAGCATAGTTTCCAGATTCTCTACTCAAGACAGTTCATCTTGATAAGTTGGTTTATATTAAAGTTGGTTTAGCAAGATAATTATTGAGTGCTTCCACTTAATAGCTAAACTGTTTCTTATGAGAACTAAGTTATATATATATCAGTTTGATATAAGTTGTATACAAGAGTATATTCTCCCCTCAAAAGTGGTTCAGGGTCAGGAACCAAATAATTTCATCTTATATTAAGGTGCTGTGTATATTGACATAATGCACAAAGATGATTTTCCAAAGTTGAGGAAACATGTTAGTTTTACTAACATGAGGGGGAGACATGATAAACACTTGAGAAAAGGTTACATGGGATGAATTATCATTTGTATATGTATATCCCCGAATATCATGATATGAACCTGAAGTTCATAAAAAGGAAATTCAAATTGCAACATATTGCAAAGCATGCTATACGCATTTGCTGACTCAAAGAAAGTAACTAAATGGAAGAGATACAATTCAAGAAGAATTGATTCCATATGAAAGACATGTAGTTTTGAACCTATAGTTCAAATGCTTGAAAGATAAACGTCAAAGGTATGTATAGTCAGTTTTCGATATCTTATTTGTTTAGTATCACTAATGAAAACTTGATATGCAGCTAAAGTCTATTATGCGACTTATATGACTTAACTTGAAAGATTTAAGTTGCTTGAAGCATATGCAATTCTTGGTCCTGAAGTACCACATCCTAAGTGCAATTTGTGTACATATGTATCTTGCTATAACTATAAGCATGATGGCATTGAGAATGCATCTATGGAGATATTGAAGAGTTATTCCACGACATTATATGAAGATGTTCATATCTATCAAGAATGATGATTTGAAGATGATGCACAAGATTGGGATGCAAATGCTCAAGGATTTAAATTGATGTACTCATTAGGGGGAGTCAATGCGCGTTGCACTCTTTTTCCCTTACAAGGTTTTGTCCCACTGGGTTTTCCTTGCAAGGTTTTTAACGAGGCAACCAATAGGCGCATATTCAAACATGTGTACTCTTTTTCCTTACTTTAATTTTTCCCATTGGGTTTTGGTTTTAAGGTTTTATGAGGCACATCATTGAATAGACATTCAAGGGGGAGTGTTATGAAATAGAAGATTCTTACACTTCTATTTAAGGTGAATGTCTTTAATGTATCTAATTAGAGAGATTTTAGAGTTCTATTAGTGGTAGCTAAGTCTTCCTTTCCCCTATAAATAGAGGTGCCCCTACCATTGTAAATCATCCCTTGAGACCCCTCTCAACTCAATAAGAAGAACTCTCTCTACTCTTCTCTCTATTGCTATTGTTCTTGTTCTATTGTTCTTGTCTTTTGCTTTAGTTTATAACATTTCAATCATTTTTGGTAGATTTTAAAAACAAAATCTTAAAACCCCGAAAATATCTCTAGAGTAGTTTATAAAATTTTCCGCACACAAACTTTAAATTCATTTCAAGTAATATTTATGTTTAAACATAATTTTTATCATCTCATTTCCAAAAAATCATATTTTATTTTAGTTTAATGTATGAATCACTATTCTCTCAAAAACCAAAATAATGTATAGTCAATTAGATATACCACTTATCTAAATAATCAAAAAGACTACAAATGAAACGCTAAAAATATCTGAAAGTATGAGTTTCTTCATAGTCTTACACAAAACTTCGAAAAAATAATTATGATTAAACAATTAACTATAACCAAGTTATATAACTTAATATAGTTTAATTCAAGTGTGAAGTTCCTTAATCCAGATGATGCCTATTCCCAATTTGTCTGGAAAAAGAAACACTCGTTAAGCACTGCTATTGCTTAGGTTGTCTACTTTGGCAGTAACTATTCACTTGAATGTAATTTATACATAAAAGACACTGCATACACCAGAACCGTGATACGCACTTTCATGAAGGTTTACATTGTCAAGTCATTGAAAGCGAAAGAGATTAGGGATATGAAAACCAACATTTCCATCCATAACTTCCTTTGCTGAAAAATATTACCACCCATAACTCCTCACTCCATTTTAAACAATCACCAAAATACATTATCAAAATTACAATTAATATCAGGGACATGTTCCATCATGTGTTGGATCCTAAATTTTTATGGATATCTTTGTTGCCGAGGTTACAATTCCGACAACATCATTCATCACACTGAAGTAGACTTAAAATTAAAAAAAATTAGGCGTGACCAAAACAGCGTCTTAGGGAAAAGAGACGGTGAGGACGAGGTGAGACGACCTCAGGCTTAGGATCAAGTGATTCTCGAGGGAAATGTTTATAGAATGCTTTCACAGCCCCAGTCACTCCGTCCTCATTCTCCATGGCTTTTGCTAGTTCTACAGCACGTTCTTTTACCTGCACATCACAAAAGTATATTGACCAGCATGTATCATGGCTTTGGACCACTCAAATATTTTTGTATCTGTTTCTATATAGACGACCCACTAAATATTAACTCAGAGAATTCTTCACTTGGTCACCGCATGAAATATTCCCCATGTTTAGCAGACGAAAATATCTTTTGAAAAAGAAGCAAACCAAATATGGACGCCCCTCCAGAAATAGCCGATTGAAAAAGAAACACTATGGAAAACTACCTACCTTTGGATCTAGCATGAAGCGGATGGCAGCAACCAACTTTTCAAGTGAGAACTCATCCACGGAGATGGGAGCAGGGCCAACTCCCCTACCATGCACACGTTCACCCCAAAAGGGTTGATCCCCAAAGAAAGGTACCACAGTCGTCGGGCACTGAAAAACATTCATGTATTATCATTCAAAGTAAGCAACTAAAACAATCTAAAGAATTACAGTCATGTATGAAATCAAATAATTACCGCGGCTTTAAGTCCAGCAGCGGTTGTTCCAGCACCTCCATGATGTACCTGGAAGAATGAACAATAAAATCTCCACATATCAATGGCTGTTATGATTAAGAGGTCAAACAAATTTACTTATAACGGATGTTAGAACAACTACTTTATCAAGTTGAGGAGAGGCTAAAGTTGATGCACATATGACTTAGACATGAAAGGCAGTTCATTTTCTGTCCCAATATAGTATGCACTATATCATATAATGGGTTTCCATTGATTTTATTCAATAACAGTCAAACTCATTCAATTTTCGCATAAAGTATAGATTAAGCTTCCATAACCCAAATGCTTTAGGATAATAAGCAGAATTACCTTTTGCAGCCATGAAAAGAAAATTACAAAGCTTTAAATGATAGGATAAACAGCAATAGGAACTAAGCAAGACATTAACTGGATCAATGAACTAAGTGGATCACCTAAGGAGTTCCTTCATTAAAGTGTGTTTGTGATAGAGGAGATACAAAGACCTCTAAAGGTGGACAGAATCACCATTTATCAACTTAAACAATTTATTGCACAACCATATCATAGATCATCAATCTAAAATTCAGTCTTTTAACAGTTTAAGATGAAAAGGTGGAGGAGCAGGCGTGTATGCAGGGGTACGTCCAAATTCAGATGAAAACAGACCAATAAACTGAGGTAAAGAGGTTATACCACAGCAGCACATTGCAAGAATAGCCAATCATGAGGGCAATTATCCAACAGGTACACAAAATCCTTTGGCTCCTTCACTGAGATAACACGAAATAGTCTTATCAGCCAATGTAATCGATCATAAACCTTGTGACAACTACAACAAATTTAAGTACTTACAGTTACCAAGGCCACCCCAGCCTTTGTTAATGATACCTCTTTGTCCAGTCATTTCAAGAGCTTGAACAATTATCTCGGTCATTTTTTCAGGTTCTTGAACAGGCTGTCAAAAACACTTAATATGTTGAGAAAATTGTCACTAAAAGGTCAGCACAATACTTCAAAATCCCATTAAATTAGCATAACATTTCAGTCGATTTTGAATCCCATGTAGGTATGTAGACTCATGGGTAGCAACAAACAAATTAATGGCGGTTATTGAAATACATACAGGACTTTAAAAAGTAAGCATGATACTTAAGAAGCCTGACTTAGATGAGTATAAAATTTCGGTTGATTTTGAATCCCATGTAGCTTACACTCATAGTAGCAAAAGGAATTTTGCAGTGGCTAACTTACAAGACTACCAAAGCCAATATAGATAGGCTTTTCACCATCTTCAAGCCATTTAACGAGTTCTTCTGGGGGTTCATAATTGGAAGCAAGGTCTAGGAAGCAAAAGCCCACCACGTCAATTTTTGGGCCCCAATCTGCAGATCACCCAGTAGAAATAAGTGTTACTGAAACAGCATGTTCTGCTGCCAGTTCCCTCAGTAATAAGAAAATACCAAAATAATACATGGACAACTCATTAGTGACAATTCAACAATCATGTTCAAAGGGAAAATGGAGAAAGCCAGAAGCTTTATCTTCTAAGGATATCTACTTGCAGAACATACGGTAACCTTTGTGATGCAGCATTTCATCATTATCAAAAAGAATAGCAGCATGTTACACTCAGAGATGCACTTTCTTTGTCTCATAAGGCACCTATCTCGGATTAGTTTTATGAAGAAGTGAATCAATAACAGTTATAGAGTAACGAACTTAGCAAATTAGAAGCTAAGAAGAAACTTGAATGCTGGAAAAGGCAACATCTAGCTAAGACATATGTATGAATGAATAAAAGACATACTAAGAGTATGAAACGGAGAAAATCTCCAACTTTCTTAATCAAATTTCTGTAGTCATGAATCAACAGAAAAATATGCACATTTGTTTTTAAAAAATACTAGAAAGTGAATTTAAAACATATCAAAGGAAAAGAAGCAATTAGATAGAGGAAGCAGATACAACTATTTCAGCTGTATTATCCTTTCCTCCAATCTTCCCATGTATCACTTATGAGCGAGGAGAGTTTCAAGCACCTCGGATCTATAATCTAAGGTAATGGTGAGATTAACGAGGATTTCACACATCGAAAAGGAGTGGGATGGATGAAATGGAGGCTCGATTCCGCAGTTTTGTGTGATAAGAAGGTGCCACCAAAACATAAGGGTAAGCTCTACTGAATAATGGTTAGACCAACTATGTTGTAGAGTGTTGGCCTATTAAGAACACAACCATGTCCAGAAGATGAAAGTAGCACAAAATGAGGATGCCAATATGGATGCGCGGGCATACCAGGTTAGATAAGACAAGAAATGGTGATATTCGGAAGGGAGTGGTCCCTGTGGAGGACAAGATGCGAGAAGCTAGGTTGAGATGGTACGGGCATGCGAAAAGGAGGTGCATAAACACCCCCGTGGGGAAGTGTGAGTTGTTGCCCATGGTGGGCTAAGAAAAGGTAGAGGTAGGCATAAAAAGTATTAGGGAGAGGTGACATGACCCTTGATAGGAGCATATGAAGGTTGAGAATTAAGGTAGAAGGTTAGTGGTTAAGCGAGCGCGCCTCATTTTCATGCCAGTAGCATTAGCATTAGTCTCGTATTTTCGTTCTCCTTATCCGCAGATCTCTTTTACTATATGATGTTCCTTTCACTTCGAATAATCTATCACCTTATCACCTTTGCTTGTTGTTGATGTTCCTACTTCTTTTTCATTTTTTTCTTGAGTCGGGAGTCTTTTGGAAACAACCTCTCTACCTTCGTAAGGTAGGGATAAGATCTACACACTCCACCCTTCCAAGACCCCCCACTTTGTGGGATTACACTGGTTTGTTGTTGTTTTTATTACTAAGGTAGGGGTAAGGTATACGTATATTCCACCCACCTCAGACTCCACTTAGTGGGGTTATGCTGGGCTTATTACCGTTTATCAACATTGTGATTAGTCACTTTGGCCATTTGAAATTCCTTGCTCAAAACTCCAATTTTCTCATTTTGCTTCTTCCTAGTCTAGCTTTGGATCAAACCAAGATATTAATTTTCTTTACTCTACTAAGATTTCTATGCATTTTGGGCTTACAGATCTATCAATAAAACAGCTACCCAAATCAACCTTTTAAACATCAAGAATCATCCTTGCCTTCCTGTGGTCTGAGCACTTCCGTTGGTTGTGTTTTGAATTGTAGAAGGTTAGTGTCCTTGGAAGGCACATTCAAACTAATCCATAACATAGTTGGACTTAGCCCCACCCCCCACCAACACCAAAACTCCCAAAGCCGGGAGCCCAATAGCGGCTCTTCATCCCTTTTACTCTCTTGCTTCCTTGAACCCTCAACCTTATAGTTGGAAATGGATGGTCCTCAAGGCTAGGCTCTTCCTCCCTGGTACAAGAAGTTCGTAATAATAACTAACTACTACTGTGAGACTATCTTGAGAATGGGATATACGTCTCTGTCTGAGAGAGGGAGAGAGTGCTCAGAAGAGAAGAATACTATCATGGGTTTCTTGGCAGATCCTTCTTAACAGCGAAATACTACCTTCATGTTTTGTGTCTGCACAACAAGTAATAACTACATTTGTTACTTCAATCAGAGGTAAGCTTACAGAGCATCAGGCAAAACATAGAGAGCCGAAATTTCAAATGCTTGTTTCCAGAATTTTGTAAATAGAAAAGAAAGAAATAACAGAAACATTTCATCAGCACGTGAACACAATAATAATCACCAAAGTATTATTTTCAGAACCAACTAGAAGAGAGGCAAATGATCACAGTCCTACCAATTTTTACATGAATCTCTCTTAATGAACAGGTTCACTTCCCTATCCAACCGTTGAGTAGGACTTGTTAATTGGTCACAAATGAGAAGAGTTGGTAACTAAGCATTTCCAGTGCAGGTTCTAACTAGCAAGTATAGTGTACTATTATCCTGCATCTACTCCCATATAACTCGAAAACTAATCCTTGATAAAGCCCCCAAAACTTCTTCAAGTATGCTTCTCAAATAATATAACAGCACCAAATGGTCACGATAGAACTCCCACCCAACTTCAACTCCTATCTCAACAATCAAATATGGTGGTAAGTTCTGTTTATATATGTGGCCCAAGAAAGAGAAAACATTCAACTATATAGACTAAAAGCAGCTTGGAATCACTTCAAAACAGTCTCGTATTTTCTCACAAGTATACCATATGTGAAAATACTCGTGTAGTTCCCAACACCGAGAATATCTTTGCCAAGATGACAAACTAAACTAATGAAGCAACAACAACAACAACCCAGTAAAATCCACTAGTGGAATCTAGGGAGGTAGTGTGTACGCAGACCTTACCCCTATCCCGAAGGAGTAGAGAGGTTGTTTCCGAAAGACCCTCGGCTCAAGAAAACAAAAAGACAAAAGGAGACAATATTAGTATCACCATGAAAATCATAGGAAAAATATGAACTAACATGAAATCCACAAGAAAGATGCAATGCAAAAGCGATAGCTAGTAAATAGGTCCTACACTGAAAAGCGAAATAGTAAGACACAACATTGCCACTAGCTATCTTCGACAAAAACCCGACCAAACTAGTCTCACAAAGGTATGAAGTAAGGCAAGCCTCAACTACCTCCTAACCTACAACCTTAATACTCGACCTTCACATCTTCCTACCAAGATAGTCTGGTAGGACCCACTGGTTATCTATGGAAAAAAGAAGATTTACATTCATCCTATGAGAAACTGGAGAGAGATCCTACAACAATTAAAATGAACTTAACTATTGAAGGTACAAGAGACAAGATTAAAAGGCCTAATGAAATAAAACAGAAAGTAAAAATGACATACAACTTAATGAGTCATTCTTGACCTTCCATTACTCATTAGAGTCTTTCTGCTTTTGGGAAGTAACCTCCTTCTGACTTTAAAACCTTTTTCTTATGTTTGACTAAATTTGTATCTAGTGTTGTGTCTACCTCTAGCAAAAGCTCAGTTATTTCAATGTCGTTTAAAGGAAAGAGAATACAGAAGCTTGTTGAACCCCAAATATTTCGGCTTAATACATGGTCATAACATGAAGCAGCTTCCAATTAAACGCAAAATTTGTTTTTGAATATGACCCAAACCTACACATTATTTGGTCCAAACAGACCATCTGAAGTACATTACAAAGAAAAATCTAGAATGAGAACGGATATACCATTCCATTAAATTTCAACTATCAACTTTTGAAGCAATGAGTGTTCTCATGACCAAACAAAAAGTGAAGTAACTAAAAAGGCAGACAGGTTGGGCAAAGACATCCCGGAATTTACTATAAAAGACTATTAAGCTATGCAAAGAATGAACCATTTACGGTGCATCTCAACCATGAAACTCACAAGGTAGAGACTACTGCAAGATATTTAGAAAGAGACCTTTGGGTTTTGGAACTAGGTGCAGACTCCATATATTAAGCTATGCATAGAATGAACGATTTACGGTGTATCTCAACCATGAAACTCACAAGGTAGAGACTACTGCAAGATATTTAGAAAGAGACCTTTGGGTTTAGGAACTAGGTGCGGACTCCATATATACCCATAAGGCACATCTGGATGAAAACTGTTGGAGTTACTCAAATAAGTTACTGGCCTTAGCTTCAACTTTTTCTTCCTGAAGTCATTGATCACATCTCGAATCCCAAGCCAGATCAGTCCATCAACGACTTGATATGATAGCTGCAGCAGGCATTCAGAGATTAAGATACAGACGATACAAAAGGACTATCAAGTAAAGTCAAAATGCTAAAGAAAATGAATATCATCAAACACTCACTCTATAACCAACTGCCTGTTTGACACGAGAGAGAGGATGTGGAAACTCACTAGTAGGCCTGCCAGGAAATTAAAGCAGGAAACTTAAAGAGTAGAAACGCCACATGTTACAAGAAACTGTATAATCATACCCATATAGAAAGAACAAGATTTGCAAGAAACTGCGGAAAAATCTATTTTTGACCAGTAAGCATTCAGAGTTCTCACTGGAGCTAGTCGCAAATAGAGTATATTAGGAGTTGGAAAAGCAACAAAATAGACCACTTACGTCCATGGCATCGTGAAAAATATATGCAATGGAACTTTCAGGGCTTCTGCAACATGCATATGTCCTAAACAACAAAGCAAAGGATAAGATAAATCACGCACAAATATGTGGAAAATTTTACTTGATCTAACATATCATCAATTGTGATAAATTCAGCAGATATATATGTAGTCTTGAACCAGAAACTTTTCCAACTATATAAAAGTAGAGTTAAATTACAACAATTTCTTCCACATGCCAGCAATACTGGCAGAAAGCACCCGCGACAAGAGAGTCAATGGCATATCAACCAAGTTATGCGGATCGAAATGTCAAATTTCTACCAACTTTGTGAAACTAATGTCTCATATGAATACAACATCAGCAAGGAAAGGTTTAAATACTACATTGCAGATTTTTCCATGCAGTAATCAACCGCTTTGCTTTATGTAGCTTTGACCAAAGTTTTCATCACTTCCTATATGGCTAGTGCAAATTGACGTTTTTAAAATCAATCAATCAGATATATTATGCAAGACAAATCACTTGATAATGAGGTTGAGATAGTACTTGTCACGACCCAACCATTGGCATGGAATAAGATAACAACTAGACTGGAAATATTTTCAGTCTCAATAACTAACTCCAAAATAAGGATAAAGTTTCAAAATCCAATCTTTAGCAGAATATGAAAATTACAAACGCACAACATTGACTGCAAGAGTTCAACATGAGTACAGACGATCTGGAAAATCTCTGCTAGCGCTTGCGCTGCCATCAGGACTGTGTTCCTTGCTCCAAAGTTTTAATATACGAAGAAGTATAGCGCAGCTAAAGTCTAATAGTTTCTATATCCATGGGACCTGAAGGAGAGGAATCAGTAAATCTCTGAAACTTTGAATCCCATATACTGTGTTCTTCGTTAGTGCTT
Organism: Nicotiana benthamiana; assembly: GCA_034376525.1. Classification (NCBI taxonomy): domain Eukaryota; kingdom Viridiplantae; phylum Streptophyta; class Magnoliopsida; order Solanales; family Solanaceae; genus Nicotiana; species Nicotiana benthamiana. The sequence goes on along the minus strand of CM067324.1, from coordinate 21,335,663 downwards.
GCAAACCCCACTGTATAAATAGATGGAATTTATTTTTTGACATCAGGAGTTGTTCAAAAGTATTCAAGAACCAATCCTTTTGGCATATGCAGTATAAAAATAGGGAATGATGATGCACACTTATCCTGAGCAACAACTTGAAGGTAAACTTACAACACAAGCAAGGTTTATCAAAGCATGAGTAGTTCATATCACAATTTATCAAGCTGACGGTTGGTTAAACCTTTTTCCGAAAAAAAAACAAGCATCAAGCTGATAGTCTTACCATATGCAGGAGGATTGGCAATAATGGCGTTTACTTTGAATGGAACATTGGAGTCTGGATCAGGATCTATGCATGCAGGTAACAAGGAGAATACGATATCTTTTATCTGATTTCGTTGAATATGTATTTCAGAAGGTCCAGATGGCAAAAACCCTTTATTCTTTACCATGTCTGCAAAAAACATATACGCCATGATCAAATTTGCTGATTATTCATTCTAAATTTGATTGGGAGCAATTCATGAACGCAAGTAACAAGGGGAGGGGAGAGAGAGAGAGAAGCATCAACCAGTTTCGACTATGAATATACCAAGGTTGTGAAATATACAATCCAACCAGGACACTTTTGTTAACAGTACCCAACTTAATAAGTGAAATTGTGTAATGCTAATAATGGAATTTCTCTGTTTCAATACAAGATATAGGCAGAAAGGCGAGTCAGCCGAGCACAGACAAATGCATACATCTACAACTACCGGGGTAGAAGTTGGTGATTCAAATGATCTCTTGTTTTCTGCATCCAAATTGCCCCAAATAATGAGGATACAATTTCCACACTTGAGTACATCACTTGTAGATTTCAGTCCTAATGACTACCAAAATGTACCTCGTATGAACAGCAAACCACATGCGAAAGATCAAAAGCCATCAGAAGAGGTTATTGACAAGTGCAGTCCTTCATTTCTCCAAAAATGCACACAAAAAGAAATAAGAAAATGCTACGAACAAGCTGTACTGTTCTATTAGCTACTAGCTGTAGATAGTAGTACAGTACAGGACACCGCACAAATCTTGTTCCTTTAAGTTGAAAACAACTTCCAAAGGAACTCGCCAGCATGTTTTACTACCCGGTGCAAAACTGGGAAGCATAGTACTTGGTAGCCACTCAGCCCTTTGATAAAGTGCTACTACTTTATTTGTTCCCGGATTTAAGCCTCGTATATAAGTAGTTTTCTACAAATACCTCCAGACAAGTCATCAAGTCTAACAAAAACCTCATGGGTGCATCAAAAATTAATTTAAAACAAATTTTATATGTATGAGATCATGTGACACCCCTTGAAAGGCTATTCTATTTCTTACTCTTAAGTACACATGTAAGAGCCAAACAAACTACATCCTGTGGTCTACCCTGTCTGAAGTCCAACTAAACATCACATCCTTCACTATAATTTGCATTGCCCGTTGTTTCCAAACAGCACGTCCACCCAGCATTCTAACAATAAGTGATCCACATGTGTTCTCCTGAACAACATTTACACATGTAGCTCCAGCTATCTCCCTCCTCCTATTTTCCTCCTGAAATTTCCAGCTGTCAGGGTGAACCTCCATGCGCAACCGATCAAGTGAAGAAAACAGTATCCTCTCTTCTTAAAAGCTGGTGGTAGGAGGACTTCACCGAAAAAACCCTGCTTCCCCTTCTGTATCATTTCCAATGTTAAGAAATTTAACAGTTTTTTTTTATTTCTTGGGCCCAAGTACATTGGATAAACAAAACAGACAAGCTCCTATGTAGGTCCAATTTCCCAATCCTCTACCGCTACATTAAGGATTCTCATCTCACCCATCACCACTTTTACTACACCAGCAACACCCAGTTCAAGTATCCCCAACCTTGAGACTCTAAAAATTGAAATCCAATGAATTTTAATACCACCAACCCTAAAGAGGTGCAAAAGAGTTTGAAGGATTAACAAGCCCTCATCTGACCTTAAGGAATCGTTTGGTTCATACACAAAGTTATGCCAGGATTATAATGCAGGGATTGTAATACTAGTACTAGGATTAATGATCCTTGGATTATTAAGTGCTGACCAAGTTCTGTTCATTGCATTCGAAATGGCTTCGCTGTTTATAGTGAAAAACATGTTTGGCTTTAAGTTGAAGTTTTGTTTACAGTTTTATCCTTATTTTTAAGTGAAATATGAGAGAAAAAGAGGTAGTCAAGGAAATACTGGTCTTTTAGGTGTTTTATCCTATGCTTGCTAATCCCGTATTAGAAACTCGTGTTGAATCCAATATAAAATAATACCGAATTGTGGAATAAAATAATGTTTGATATTTGCTTATACCAAAAACAACGATCCAACCAAATGGGGATAAAATAATTCTGAATTGTATACAGGGATTATTTCTCTAAACCTGTAACCAAAACGACCTCTTAGAGCTCTAACTTCACCATAGCACCATGAGGTAGACATCCTTACAAATATAGTCTCTCTCCATTCTAAGACATTCCAAAATGTTTGACACCATTTCACTAATAATGTCATTTTAAACAACTTCCATCTTAAAACCCTATCCTAATTAAATAGATTCATGAATTGGAAGGGACAAACTACTGATACTGACATTGATTGTGTTAATGGAGGTGATGATGATGTAGTAATAGTGACAGTAACAATAACAACATTAACTATTTTTTTAATTTATTATTATTAAACATATTTATAGGTCTATTACAACAACAACAACAACAACAACTACCCAGTATATTCCCACCAGGTGGGGTCTGGGAAGGTAATATGTAGACGAGCCTTACCCCTATCCGAAAGGGCAGGGAGGCTGTTTCCAATCGACCCTAAGTTTTATAAAAGTCAAAAATGTTTTCTGTTTTTGGGCCTCTGTGACCAAAGACCAATCGACAAGGTTAACAAAATAAAAAGAAAGAAGATTTAAAAGGATATACATGTTAAGCTATGATGAATTAGGGTGTTGATCTAGTGGTAAGAGCACAACAAGAGATGTGTAGGTTAGCCGCACTTCACGGGTTCAAACCCTGCCGCAGACAAAGTATGGTATTTAAGTGGAAAAGGGTAGAGGGTCAGGCCCATTACTACTGAGTTCGAACCATGGAACCATGCGCCACGGGCCCTCGGGATTTCTCGGTTATATTATAAAATAAAAGAAAATAAAAAAACATGATGACTTGGGGGCCACATAATGAGATCATCCAACCAGTATTGATGCTCAATTCTTTCAAGATATGCAGTGGACTTGTTGTCGCTACAAAAGCAAAACTGGTTTAGACATCCGTCTTGAGTTAAAATTTTCAGCCCCTTACCTTATTTAAAAGGAAGCATCTTTATTCTTCAAATTGTTTTCATTTTTTTTATATGGTTCTTCAAATTGTTTCTATTCACAGTAGAGTTAGTAATCCTGAAACCACGCTGATAAAGGAATTGGAAGTCGACCCCACTATGCCCCATGGAAACACTGTTTGAAGGGTCAAAACCACTTCTACGATTTTTTAAGATAAGGTAATAGATTTCATCAAAAAGGGGCAAAACATGCCCGTTACTTCTATGATGAAACAGCCTTGCTGGGTTGATCTTTATTCTAGTGCTGAAGGTTCTACAGGCTTTTCATGCTTCCACATTTTTATTCTTCCCACATGATTTCTTCTTTCGTGTGGGGTCTCAAATTTCCAGGGTAAAAACAAGGAAACAGTAAAATGCTTTCAACCTCGAGTCAAACGTGCCTCGAGGCTTCACATCCAAAATCACACTTGATGCAAGTACATTCCTAAATGCTTCGTGCCTGAAAGCTGAAGCTAATTGCATTACCAACTCGGTCCAGTAGTTTTAAAACAAACAAGTAACTTGACTAATGTCAGAGTTAAAGGATTGAGTTAGCTTTCTACAAGCACATTTACTTTTATTAGATTCCTACAAAGGACGAAAACATGTTACCAAAAAGACAATATGATAAAGCTCTGAGGTAGGTATATACCATGAGCCCCTCAACTCAAGTACAAACCATTTTAAGGGCAGTAGTCAGAAATTAAGTTGCATAATATTTTTAGTGGTGGTTTATATGCTCGACTAAAACCTGAATATGAGAAATATGACATAATGAACGGCCAGTGGATAAGGTTTTCAGAGAAGATTACTCACAAGCGGCAAGAACTTTTGGATCTCCACCTAGAGGATAAAATTCCAATCCGGCACTCAAGACGAACTCTCTAAAATTGGCATGAGTTGCTAGTCTCACCCTATGACCACTTTCCTGCAAAAGAAATTTCCACTTCCAAGTTATAATATACCTATTATTTGACTTCAGAGTTAACAGGAATAATTATCACCCGTCCAGCAAATGCCACAGATATTATTTTCCTAAAGAAACATTGATATCATTATTGCATACTCACATTGTAAAAGAATGCACATGTACCAGCCAGAAATTCATGGATTGGAAAGATTTAACTAATAGGAAAAGCAAGTGACTATGTAACAATATAGTAAATTATTAAATTGCAGATGGTTGTGCTTGTTGAGTAGGAAGGGCAAGTAAACCTGAAACTTCTTCCCAATGGCAACAAAGGGTTGTACATCTCCCCTAGTCCCGACAATGAGCATAACAATTTGCAATGGAGGTAATTCTGGTGTATCAGCTACATCATTTGCTGCTTCAGCTGTAGCTCCATTGTAAACAACTCCAGTGCCAAAATCAAGTTTTTCAGGTTTAATATCCCCCGGAACTTCAAATTGCACAGTGCCGTCATCTTGAACAGTGGCAAGCCTATTGAACAATTTGAGCTGCAAATTTTAGGTTTTGTCACAAATTACAAGAACAGGCACAAGTTTCATTAAAAACATCATGTCTGAAAGAAGATAGTTGTCTAGTACAAGGAAGCTCCATTATTGAACTTTCCAGAGTGTTACATGATAAAAGCAACTCAAACACACCCAAGTGATGGTAAATGTACAGAAGCCCAAGTAAATTAATTTATGGGACTTTAGCCCTTCTAAATGGAAGACAAAGTTGAAGGCTCTAAGAACAAGTGAACAGATAAGGTAGAAAGAGACCTGTGATTTCAAAACATTTAAATGTATCCAAGTTTACATAGGGCTACCATGAGGAGTGATTTATTATGTTCATGGGAAAATCATCTTCAGTATCCTTTGAAAGGCTGAAAAACTGATGTAAATCCCCACCTAACCAGGGGCAAAAAACTTGGAGCTTGACAAGAACCTAGACAACACCTAAAATAAAAAACTAAACCAAACACACTTTAACAAACATCCATACAAGCTAATACAGATATGGAGCTTGCTGTTTCGATCGAATGATTTAATTTGTGTATCTTCAGTGAACCCAAAGTAGGCCCCAATAATTAGCGTTTAGCAGTAAGTTCTTTGGTTGCTTCAGAAGGTATAAAAATCAAGCAAATTAATTTCATATTCTTAGACAAGAAAACACCTGCCCAGAAGGAAACAGGCATTGTACTTTATTCACAAGATACTATTAAATATGCCTATTCAAAATGCTTGACATCAATCAGGGGCGGATAACAACAACAACTACCCAGTATAGTCCCACAAAGTGGGGTCTGGGGAGGGTAATATGTAGACGAGCCTTACTCCTACCCGGAAGGGCAGAGAGGCTGTTTCCAATCGACCCTCGGCTCAGTCAATCAGGGGCGGATGTAAGGTAAAAAAATCGAGTTCAATTGAACCCATGACTTATGACGCGGAGCATAATTTCATGTGTAAAAATCACTAAAGTTGGAACAAATAGTAGATCTGAACCCATAGCTTTAAAAATATAATGGGTTTAATACTGAAAACTTTAAAGTTGAACCCATAAACTTTGAATCCTAGATCCGCATCTGAATTATCAATCATGATGCGAACTACAGGGTTTCATTCTAACAAAAAGATGTCCTGAAAATTTATTTTAAGATCTCAACAATGTGAGGCTTCTCCACCAATCCCTCAGCAAATCAAAAACAGATACAACAGAGAACGTGTAAACAACTTCATAAACAATTTTGACATTTTACACCTGCCTTTTTTCTTAAAGGAACTTTTTCATCAAAAAGCTTCGCTGCTAGCAGACCTAGTGCCCGATTCTGGTTTTGTTTGCGTCTTCCAGCTTTAACCGGCTGACGGATACCAAGTTCTGATATCTCCACAGGCTTTTCCACATTTGTAGTGCTAGGCCCAGCCGAATTCCCGTTAACAAATCCTGATCGAGGCGTATTAATATTGACACACAAAATGAGTAACAAATAACTTAAGAATAGCCATCAAATAGTAAAATATGATATAATATATATTTGGAATTGATAAATCAATAATAGCATAAGTCCATAAAATAGTAAATAACTAGAAGCAGACTTCCTCCAGTAGCCAATTAGAAGTAGAATGACACCAAAAGAATCGCCCAAAGAAGGTCAATTCGGAATAAAAGTACTTCAGTATTTCTGTACGAAGTGATGCACTTTGACGGACACGAATTTTAGGAAGTACAGAAAGACTTTTGAAACTTGTGGCCGAAAATAAGCCAGAGATGTTTGTGCGGCTATAAAATCATCTCATTAAAGTTAAATGGGAAGTTTAAAGTTAAATTGTTTCTAAATGTAGAAAGATATCATTCTTTCGAAACAGACTAAAAAGGAAGTTATCACATAAATTGGGACAGAAAAGTACTAACCAAAAAGAAAGCTCAAAGAATTCATGCATACATGGAAAACAGATGTAGCTTACAGTCTATGGGTTCATCTTGACGCAGTGTTTTCAACATGGAGTATATATATATATATATATATATATATATATAATGAAAACCTATTAAAATCTTAACAAATGTTAGATTTAAACCCATAGCTTTAATTGTATAATAAGTTCAATACAAGTTTGAACCTATTAACTTAAAATCATAGATCCGCCGCTGCTTACATGCATCCCAACATCAGATTCTCTTTCATTTGTGGAAACAAACATTAGAAAGGAAAGTCGATGCAATCAAAAAGGTCCTAGCCAAAGCAAAAGGTGATGATGCAAGGGAGGCCGTTCCCACCATGTAAAAGAATTTATGCACACAAGTTAGATGTCTATTTTAACATCACAAGTTTTGTGAAGCAATCATAGCACTAACCCTGTATAGAACCGTAATTTATCTGTGAGAAAGCACGGGAGAAGAATATAACTGAGATTAAACATAATACAATGATCCCTATATATAATACTAATAACCTAGAGTTCTACTATAACTAGAGTTCTACTATATCTACATATCTAACACTCCCCCTCAAGCTGGTGCATATAAATCATATGTACCGAGCTTGTTACATATGTAGTTTAACATCGAACCCAGGTTTCTAGACCCGAAAGCATCGATTCCCAAAGACATCGTTGAAAATTTGCTGAAACAGATGAAGGAAAACTGTTTTTTTTTTTTTTTTTGCCGGAAAATCACTGTAGATGCCGGAAAAACTTCAAAGTTGTCGGAATTGAAAAGTAAAAACATGAGTAGGCTCGGAATTTGAGGGCGATGATACTGTCCTGAAGAAACTTTTTGAAATTCTGGCCGGAAAGTCTCTGTAGCTGCCGGAAAAGTCGCCGGAAAAACTGAAAGTTGTCGGAATCGAACGGAACAAGGATGGGTAGGGTCGGAAATTAAGGCCGACCAAACTGTCCTTCTGGAGCGAAGCCAAAAACTGGCCGGAAGCAGCCCCACGCGCCGGCGCGTGGTCTGACGCGCCGACAGCTGTGGCGGCGCGTGGCGGCGCGTGACGGGGAGTCTGCCGGAGAAATTTCTGGGGTTTGGTCGGAATTCTATTCCGAGTCTTGTGGTGGTGTTGGTTTTTGCACAACACTGATAATTAGTGACTTTGACGTAATTAGTCACTTAGGTCACCGGAAAATTGCACGGTGACCGAGTTATTTTTTCCCGGATGTCGTTGGAATGACGCACAACGATAATTATCTCACCAAAGCTCTGATACCATGATAAGAATGGAACTTGGGCCTAACTCAACCCCAAAAGCTAGCTTATGAGGTGAGGATTGCCCAAGGACCTCAAATACCTCCGATGTGGGACAACTCAACACCCCCCATCACGCCCAGATCTCTGGAGCGTGGACAACATAAATGGGGGCCCAACATCGGTAACAATAATTGGGATGGGCCTGGCTCTGATACCATGTGAGAAAGCACGGGAGAAGAATATAACTGAGATTAAACATAATACAATGATCCCTATATATAATACTAATAACCTAGAGTTCTACTATAACTAGAGTTCTACTATATCTACATATCTAACATTATCTATGACAAGAAGCACAAAGATTCACCTTCTTTATGGAAAATCTCTAGGTTGGTAATGAACAAAAGAGAAACAAAACAAAACTTTAGTACGTAATATTCAAGTGTGTTGACCATCTCATCTAAGCACACTTTCATTTACTTAATTGTGTTGTATGGGCCAAGCACAAAGTGGGTGACTATAAGACTCGAACTTAGGGCCTTTACCTGTGTTGTAATACCATGTTTGAGTGTTCCATCTAAAAGCTTAGGTTGTTAAAGAGAGCACAGCTTTATTTACTACTTAATTATGTCTTCACATAAAAAAGTTAGGCACTTTTAGATATCTGTTCTTTCAATAGCTCCATCTACTATCCCACAATACCAAGTGTAATGTATATCGACAAGTATGATATTAAGGCCCTTGTTTGAAAGGGCAAATAAACAACAACAACAACTACTACCCAGTATAGTCCCACAAAGTGGGATCTGGGGAGAGTAATATGTAGACGAGCCTTACCCCTACCCGAAAGGGCAGAGAGGCCGTTTACAATCGACCCTCGGCTCAGTGAAGGAAATCAAAACAAAAACCAAAACAAAAGAGCATTAGTAAGTCCAGCAGAAATAGCGTAAATAATCATCTGAGCATAAGAACCATAAATAAAATAGCATGCAATAATATCATACAATTACTACCATAAATAACTACCATAAGGGAGACACAATCCAAAACACAAATCATCTATGGATGGCCCTGCCAAGCCTCACCCAACCCCGGGTGAGTAGTACGAAAAACTCTAGGAGCCCTATCCTACAACCCTGATACTAGACCTCCAGACTTTCCTATCAAGGGCCATGTCCTCGGAAACCCGCATTCTAGCCATGTCGTGCCTAATCACCTCTCCCCAATACCTCTTAGGCCTCCCTCTGCCTCGCCGAACGCCGACCATCGCCAGGCGTTCACAACTCCTCACCGGGGCATCAGGACTTCTTATCCGCACATGCCCGAACCACCTCAGTCTCGCTTCTCGCATCTTCTCATCCACCGGGGCCACCCCCACCTTCTCTCGAATAACTTCGTTCTTAATCTTATCTAGCCTGGTGAGCCCGCACATCCACCTAAGCATCCTCATCTCTGCAACCTTCATTCTCTGAACATGAGAGTTCTTCACTGCCCAACACTCCGCCCCATACAACATTGCAGGTGTAACCATAGCTCTATAAAATTTCCCCTTGAGTTCTGTGAAACTTTCTTGTTACACAGGACTCCTGATGCAAACCTCCACTTTGACCACCCCGCTCCTATACGAAGAGTGACGTCCCCGTCAATCTCTCCGTCCCTCTGAATCACCGACCCAAGATATCTGACAATGTCCACCTCTTGGTGATGACCTGAGATCCAATCATCACGTCCCTGCCTACTTCGCTCGGCTCGACGCTAAACTTGCACTCCAGGTATTCTGTCTTAGATCTGCTTATTTTGAAAGCCTTAGACTTGAGAGTCTGTCTCTATACCTCTAACCCCTCAATAACACCGACCCTCGTCTCGTCTATCAAGACTATATCATCAGCAAATAGGGTACACCAAGGCACATTCCCTTGAATATGTCGGGTTAGAGCATCCATCACCAAGGCAAACAAAGGCAAACAAGGGAGGACTTAGATCCATCACCAAGGCAAACAAGGGAGGACTTAGCCAACTCAGCTTGAACAACTTTGGTCATATTCCTTTACTCGGACCACATTCACCCATAGCACGAACATCCATAGTCAGTGTCATACAAATATTTGCACCAAGTAGCCACAATTTTTTATTGGACAAGAAAAGGCAAATAACACGTATAGCTAGTAATCAAGCAGAGAAAATGCTAAGCCGCAGCATTTCAAACCTTTCTCAGGAAAACATCAAAACAATGGCAGAGCAGAAAACAAATAGTACCTTCAACAATATTCATACTATTAACATCAGTCTCCTTGAGCGTTCCATTCCCATTATCACCCTGTACAATTTCCACTTCGAAATCAACCGGAACCTCGCCGGAATCAGCCGGCGGGCTCAACCGCCGATCAAGCCCGTTATTTTTCTTTTCCAATGAATCCGCCATTTGACAACAACCCAAAAGAAAGGAAAACCGAAAACTGTAGTGTCTCTCCTGTTTTCCTTTTTCTTTTCCCACTTTAAAGGTGGGTATAGAATAGAACGGAATATAAGCAGATGGGTTTTTGCGGGGGAAAGAAAAGAAGGAGAAGCTAATTAGGTAAGGGTAGACTTACTAGTTTTGTTGATTTCATTAGGATTATAGAAATAGTAGGTGGGGGAAGACGCTATGCATAAATATTATATGTGTGAAGAATTGGAAGAGGAGAAAGGGCTGGCGGGGGAAAACATGCAGAAATAGAAATAGAGAAAGAGAAAGCGGTTTGGGGGAGACACGTCGTTTCCAAGGGAGGCCACGTACTGTGTTGTTTACCCACTAAGTACAACAACAAATCAGTATAATATTATTTAGTAGAGTCTGCAGAAATTAGTGTGTATGTAAATTTTATTTATACTTTTAAATAGAGAGACTATTTTCAAATAAACCTTGATATATTTATATCATCCAAAAACTTTTCACCTTACTTTTAAGAAGAGTCGAACTCACACCCTCTTAATTAAAAGTGGGGTTGCTTAAGCCATTTGTTTATTGTTGCAGCCCTTTTCCCTCGCAACATTACCCTTTTGTCTCCCTCTACTACATAATGCATCCGGCACCTCCCCCATTGTAAATATTAGCCACTTAATAAATTGAATCTAATTTAAAATATTTAACTTCCTAATTGTTTCACCTTACGTGGTGATTTATACTAATGAATAGAAAATAAAATTAGTAAAATAAAAAATTATGTTTAATATTTAAATAAATAAATAAAAAGAAAGCAACAAAATATGAAAAAGTTACAAAATTATAAGGAAGCATATCATAATCAACACGTTGGAAGATTGAAAAATGAGAATAAAAGAAATAAAAGAGAAATAAAGTAAAAAGAATATTATTTAGTAATACATTTGGAGAAAAAATAGAAATTGCATTAGCTTATAATTACCTTGTGTAATTACCAATAATTTTAACTTTTCTCTTCAGAATTGAAGAGTATAATTGCAATCCTAAAATTAGACCCAATTTCATAATGACCAGGCAGTTATTTAGCCAAATAAACATGTCAAATTGTATAATTACTCAATTACACGCAAATTTAAGTCCTACGTGGGGCTTAAATATGCTCTAGAACAAGTTGCGGGTATTTTTTGAAAGGCTAATTTTCTTCGTCAAATAACTTGTCACACCTCAAATCTAGGGAGGTGTGGCTGGCACCTGGTGTCATACTGAGCCCGAGCATACCACTCTGTAACTATGAACTTTTGAGGGGTAACCCTCAACTTAGACCGACAAGGCCTACATGTAAGCTGACAAACCAATCAATTCTAATGAGGCTATATTCTAATCATCTTAAAATAATGTCTCTCTCCTCTAAGGGTAAATGTCACGACCCAAACCAAAGGGTTGTGACGGGCATCCGGTGCCTTATTCAACCGAGTACCAACGTAACATATCTTTCTTATCATATCATCATGAGTAAATGAGCCAGGAAACCCATCATGAGATAACAAGAATAAACATAAGGGAATACTCAACATATAATGGACCCCAACATGATATACAAAACTTATACATATGACATACAGGCCTATAAGGATGACATGACCATTTGTAAACTCAAAGCATAGGCCGACAAGGCCATACAAGTATCCATATACCTGACATCTATCCACAAGTCTCTAAGAGTGAATAAAATCATAAAGGTCGGGACAGGGCCCCGCCATACCAATCAATACATATCCAAAGCATACTGACCAAATAGGCAACTCCGGAGCAAGTAGAGTGCACAAACACATTCTGATGAGTTGATAGCCTACTAAGGGGACTCTCGACCTATCTATCAGAACCTGCGGGCATGGAACGCATCATCCTCAGGCAAAAAGGACATCAGTATGAATAAAGATCGAGTATGTAAGTCAGGAAAACTTACACAAGAACATTAATGTAAAGAGAGATAGAAGAGATATAATCTGTAACATCTGAGTGTCTCTGGGGCTATTGATAAGAAATGCATAATACGTATATATACATAAACTTTTAAAAATATTCGCCTCTGTGGACATCATCATGGTCATATAGTACCCGGCCTCAAACAAGACTCGGTAAAAATGTACCCGACTATCATTAGGCTCGGTAGAATCGTACCGACCACGTGGAGCTCGGTAAACCCAACTGATTAATAATTGCATAGTAGGTGTCGTACCCAGCCGACTATAGTGCGGCTCGGTAAAGAAAATAGATAGATATATATAATGCATGCTCGACTCATGGAATCACATTCTAAACTTTTTGGAGGGATGTAAGGTTATTACACCCTCGATTAACAATATGGCCATCATACCATCAATATGAACTTCAGTAGGAATCAAAGGTCATATATACTTTCATAGAATAACTTTGGACGAAAAGAAAAACACGGACAACCTTAGTTGCTATGAGTAGATTCATTATTAAATAACGTATAGTTTATGTTCATTTCATGTTAGATCATGCCAAAAGAAAGAAGAAAGTGCCTTAATATACCTTAACTCTGTTGAGTCCTTACATCCTTCCAAGCAATTCTTAAAACAACTCAATTTAATCTACCACCGCATAAGGATATTCAAAATTAGTATTGAGTTAAGGCTAAGTCCGCAAATTAAACTAGTAGCTTGTTTACGTAAATTTTGGCAGCACCTCCCCTATAACAAAGCCATCCTCCAATACCATACACCAGAAACAGCAAGAAAACAACAATAACAACATGTATGTATCATGTTTCAACCTTATTTTCATCACAATATACCACAAAATAGCCGAGATACCCTACTCACTTCATACGTAAAACGACAACCAAAGTAGTGTCCAACAATCTAAAAGACTGTAAGGGAACGACCAGCCAACCACCCTACCATTATATGGTGTTTCTCCACACTCTTTATCCTCCCAAACTCCACAAAAACATTAGCAAAATAGACAACCCACCAGCAACACGAAACAACCCACAAAACAGTCCCACAAGTTCAACAACTCAAAATTGATTTTTTGATTTACCAAAATTTGTTTCGACTTGTCTTTTTTTTTCAAATTGAGCAACACAAACAAAAACATATAATTAAGCCTCTTATCCTATAAATCGGCCTTCAATTCAACTTAAAAATAATTTCATAACGATCCAATAGTGATGTAACAACAAATAGCATACTACTCATTTGAAACTCGCTAGGTCTAGTCTTTACGATCAAGTTACAACTCGTACAAGCATAAATAATGGTAGGAGAAGAATAAACTTACCTCAGACTGAGTAGAACCATGAAACCTAGTCCTTCTCCATCAACAATCAGTCCCCTAATGCAACTACATGAAGGGGAAAGAGAAACTAGCAAGTTGTCCGGGGTTCTTGGAACTAAAATCACGTTTTAACATCCGAAATAACCTAGGGTTTGTGTGGGATTTATCGAGAGGAGTTGCAGGGGTTAAATTTTGTTTTCTTGGTCTGAAATATAGGTGAATTAACTGAGTTGATAATCCCTTAAAAGTCCCTTCTTGGCCGACTTTAGGGCTTTTAATTTTGTCCTTTCATTTTGGTAAGTATGTGATGCACCTACTTGTCACCTTACCAATATGTGCAAGCTCGCTAAAATACGAGTATCTCTATACTCCGAGATTGTATTGACAAATGGTTTAATGCGTTGGAAACTAGACTCATAGATCTTTAATTTGTTAGGTATATCATCCCCTAATTCCAAGTATATTGGGAGAAAAACTTAGTTGTATTTGATCTTGATATTACATCATTCTCTTAAACTATATTTGCCAGTTCCCATATGGCATAATTGATATGTGTGTGGTCAATTCTATATAGCTCTGTTACTATTGGAAGTAACTCTGAATGCTTATATTTCTCTACCTGAATTGCAAATACTAATAATCTTCATTAGCTGGGTACCTCATACTTCTTTTTCTTCATGTTATTTCTTTCACTTATTAAAACTTATATCTACCTCCTAATTCTCTCGTTGCTCTTTACCATATGGGTGGATAGATATTCATGCGTTGGGGGATCCTTATCAAGAGGCTCACACATCTTAGTACACACATGATCTACTGAAGCTCTAACATTTACGCATCATAAGCATGATGTAAAATCGAGTTCCTCTGATATACTCTTCCACAACCACATTCAATCTCTTACCAACTGTCTTTCTGGATGTAGGCATCATCGTATCATAAATAAGATAAAGTTTAGGAAATTGAGTTCTTACAACTGAGCTCTACCACTAGATCAAGAATAAGAAGAAATAGTGATAGTCCTAAATGCCATGTAGCCTCCTGCTTATAAATGTGGTACACAACACACCCATAAACAAGACACTACTAGACACGACTTGTAGACTTCTTAGGACGGAACTGCTCTGATACCACTTTTGTCACGACCCAAACCGAAGGGCCGCGACGAGCACCCGGTGCCTTACTCAACCGACTACTAATGTAATATATCTTTCTTATCATACTATTGTGAATAAATGAGCCAGGAAACCCGTCATGAGATAACAAGAATAAACATAAGGGAATACTCAATATATGATGACCCAATATGATATATAAAACTTATATATGTGACATACGGGCCTATAAGGCCGACATAACCATTTGTAAACTCAAAGCATAGCCCGACAAGGCCATACAAGTATCCATATACCTGACATCAATCTACAAGTCTCTAAGAGTGAATAAAATCAAAAAGGTCAGGACAGGGCCCTCCCATACCAATCAATACATATCCAAAGCACATTGACCAAATAGGAAACTCTGGAGCAGGTGGAGTGCACAAACACCTTCCGTTGAGTTGATAGCCTACTAGGAGGACTTTCGACCTATCTATCAGAACCTGCAGGCATGAAACGCATCGTCCCCAGGCAAAATGGGTGTCAGCACGAATAATGTACCGAGTACGTAAGGCAGGATAACATAAACGAGAACAGTAATATAAAGAGAGATAGAAGAGATACAACCTGTAACATCTGAGTGCCTTTGGGAGCTACTGATATGAAATGCATAATATATATATATATATATATATATATATATATATATACACACATAAACTTTTAAAAAAATTTCCCTCTGTGGGCATCATCATGATCATATCATACCCGGCCTCAAAGAGGACTCGGTAAAAATGTACCCAACCATTATAAGGCTTGGTAGAATCGTACCTGGCCACGTAGAGCTCGGTAAACCTAACTGATAGTGGTTGCACAATATATATATATATATATATATGCTCGACTCAAAGAATCGCGTTCTAAACCTTTCGGAGTGATGTAAGGTCATTGCACCTCGATTAACGTTATGGATATCATACCATCAATATGAACTTCACTAGGACTGAAGGATCATACATACTTTCTTAGAATAACTTTGGACAGAAAGAACAACATGGACAACCTTAGTTGCTAAGACTAAATTCATTATGAAATAGCATATCGTTTATGTTCATTTCATGTTAGATCATGCCAAAACAAAGAAGAAAGTCCTTAACATACCTTAACTCCATTCAGTATTTAAAGCCTTCCAAGAAATTCTTCAAACTAAACAATTTAATCTATCACAACATAAGGAGATTCAAAATCGGTACTGAGTAAAGACTAAGTCCGCAACTTAAACTGGTAGCTTGTTTACGTAAATTTCGGCAGCATCTCCCATATAGTAAAGCCATCCTCCAATACCATATACCAACAACAGCAAGAAAACAACAATAATAACATGCATGCATCATGTTTCAGCCTTATCTTTATCACAACATACCACAAAATATCCCAAACACCCTAATCACTTCATACATAAAACGACAACCAAAGTAGTGTCCAACAACCTAAAAAACTGTAAAGACGAACAACCAGCCAACCAAATTGCCATTATGTGGTGTTTCTCCACACTCTTCCTCCTCCCGAACTCCATAAAATATTAGCAAAATAGACAACCCAATAGCAATGTGAAACAACCCACAAAATAGTCCCACAAGTTCAACAACTAAAACTAATTTTTCGGTTTACTAAAACATGTTTCAACTTATCTTTTCTTTCAAATTGAGAAACACAAACAAAAACACATAGTTAAGCCTTTTATCCTACCCAGCCATCAATTCAACTTAAAAATAATTTCACAACCAGCCAATAGTGATGCAACAACAAATAGCATACTACTCATTTGAAACTCGCTAGGTCTAGTCTTTACGGTCGAGTTACAACTCGTACAAGCATAGATAATGGTAGGAGAAGCATAAACTTACCTTTGACTAAGTAGAAACACGAAACCTAGTCCTTCTCCATCAACAATCAGTCCCCTAATGCAGCTACATGAAGGAGAAAGAGAAACTAGCAAGCTGTCCGGGATTTTCGGCACTAAAATCACGTCGTAACATCCGAAATAATCTAGGGTTTGTGTGAGATTTTTGGGGAGGAGTTGCAGGGGTTAAATTTGGTTTTCTTGGTCTAAAAGATAGGTGAAAGAACTGAGTCGATAATCCCTTAAAAGTCCCCTCTTGGATGACTTTGGGGATTTTAATTTTGTCCTCTCATTTTGGCAAGTAGGTGATGCACCTACTTGTCACCTTACCAATCTGTGCAGGCTCGCGAAAATATGAGTATCTCTATACTCTTAGTTGACAAACGGTTTAATGCATTATAAACTACTCGTAGATCTTTAGTTTGTTAGGTATATCATCCCCTAATTCTAAGTATATTGGGAGAAAAACTCAATTATATTTGACCTAATTTTCAGCACATTTACGAATGGAACTTATGATGACCATTTCCAGCTTTTGTTCCACAACTCGCTTGACTTCAAAACATAACACCAACTCTCATACGACTAAAAAAAATCATAATATAATCTTCGTATAATGTTAATCATATTATTCTCACCCCAAAAGTATATGGTAAAACAATCTAACTTGTCGACTTTCAACGAAACTTATTTTTCTTCAATTCGTTTAGCTTCTAAGCCTTCAAACCCTCTTGCTACTTGGTATTAATGATTTTAGATATTTGTAACCTCCACGTTAACATGATAAACTAAATGTAGACTTTTCAAAGATGATTCCATTTCTGAGCTTACATTAATTAACTTATGACGTACTCTTACATACAAAAACATAGGATATAACAGTAAATATACCCAAAATCTCATATACATAATTGTGCATACTGACGAGGCCATCATGAACGCTTACAACTAGCAATAAAAAACTAAACGTGTGCACAGGGACGGAAAGGCCACAATATGAACATACAAAATACACAATACTCGCCTATAAGCCTCTAGAGATAACTGAAATGTATCACGGTCGGGACAAGGCTTCAATCTACCTGTCTAACCTGTATATATAAAATAGACTCCAATGTTTAGACATGGTAACTTCGAGGAATTAGAGTTTACCAACCAAGCTCATGTTTGACTCTATCTAATAGGAATATCTATATAGCTATCCATCAGGACATGAAGGAATGAAATGCAGCGTCTCCAAAAAAGGGACATTAGTACAAAATAATATACCGAGAATGTAAGACAATATAATAACTGAAAGCTGAAACTGAACTAATAATATAATAACTAAAATTACTGAAAGATGACATGAAGACATATTTACCTGCTGATACTGACTCAAATCTCCTAATATAGCAAGTAAAATAGATGTTCGACCCTATAAGCTTCGGTGTGTGTAACTGTTGTACCGTAGTAGGCTCGCTCACAGGCGCTCGATCATACTATACTGTGTATCTCTGTCATTCTGAACTCGCTCATAGATGCCTGGCCACAATAGCCTCGGTATATAACTTTACCATCTAATCAGGGGTTGTCCAATAAGGGTCTACCCACTGCTTATAGCTCGATGGTGATGAAAATACTATAACACTGCCCAATATTGCAGTCCCGTAGGAGCGAACCCAAAGAAGTAGCTGGTTAGGAAGGTTAATGACTTTTCAGAAAAGTGAATGAATTTTGCAGAGCCGCAGGTGCGGCTGATGAGCCAACAGAAGCGGGAGTGCTAGACAGAATGATATAAACGAGGGTTACGAGTTGTCTTCATTTTTTTTACTTTAGAAGTTCGCTTAGTAGCGATTTTTGAGAGGGAATTCATTCTAATTCAAGAGGCAAGCAACCTTTGATCTCTTTGTTCATTAATGTTGAATACCTATTGATTTTCCCACCTAGATTATGTGTTTTTGAGGTAAAATTTGGGAAATTTTGGACTAGGTATTGGAGACTAGGATTTGAGGATTCGACAGTCGATTTGTGGTTAGAAATGTATTATTTTGGTATGGTTGGACTCGTTATTTAATTAGTGTTCGAGATTTATGATTTGTGAATTTTAACGTGTTTCAAGGCATGGGCCCGGATTTGACTTTTTAAATTTGGTTAAAGAACTTAGCTTTATTATACAGAATTGATTCTACAACTTGTATTATTATATTAAGTTGTTTGTGATTAGATTCGAGTCGTTCAGAGACCGATGCACGAGGCAAGAGTTTATTGGAGCATTGAGTTGTGTATTTTGAGGTAAGTAACACTTCTAAACTTGGAACCGAGAGTATAAATCCCTAAAAATATGTATGTGAGTTGTTTTAAGGTAACACACATGCTAGGTGATGGGCATGAACCGTGGTAATCATAATCCGGGTGGATTCTTATATTGTGTTGATATCAAGTCTTGTTTTATCTGTATACTTCCTACGTGTTAGAGTAATTAAGATGTGGTTCATGTTAGAAATTATATTTAGGCTATATGCTTATTCTGTTGGGACCCGCCGAGGTTCTTTCTATCGTTGAGTTATTTGCTTAAATTGTAACTATGTACTCAGTCATGTTTATCCATTTTCATATCATTTCCCAATCTCTATTATCATTTATTGTTACATCTAGGGGTGTTCATGGTTCAGTTTGGATTGGTTTTTCCTTAATAAAAATCAAAGAAAGTAAGTCGATTTTTCAAATATTAGAACCAAACCAATTAAGTCGATTTTTCTCAATTCGGTTTTTGTCGATTTTTCGGTTATTTGTAGATTTTTTCTTAAATATAAGACATACACTACCAAACAATATTCCGGCGACTATAGTTTCGACATAATACAATCAAATCAACTGCCTTTTGAGAAATCTATTTTATACTAAGATATATTGATGATAATTGAATCAAATAGTGAAAAATAATTTAAGGACTCAATAAAAAATATATTATTTTTAACACGAAAGAGATTCTTACACTTAACAAAATAATACTACCAATCAAACTAGAATGTAAAGTTAAAGAACTATACTAAAAGTGCAAACTATTAACATTTACCGTAAAAAATTTTGGAATTTTGTATGTATGTATATATATATATATATATATATATATATATGTGTGTGTGTGTGTGTGTGTGTGTGTGTGTGTTGTATGTGTGTGTGTGTGTGTGTGTAATGATAAATTTTAAATAGCTACTCCTATAGTCAATTTGGTTCGGTTTTTTCGGTTTTTTCTGATTAAAACCAAAACCAAATCAAATTTGATCGGTATTTAAAATTCAAAACCAAAACCAAACCAAACCAAACAACAAAGTATCAGTTTTTTGGTCGGTTTGGTTTGGTTTTCGGTTCGATTTTTCATGTTTTTATGAACACCCCTAGCTACATCATGTTATCATTGTTTGGGCTGAGTAGTTGTCACGAACCCAGTTCGCCTTCCGTGAACTGTCATGACGACACCTAGTCTCTACAACTAGGTAAGCCTAACAAGTGCGAAAAAATAATCGAGACTTTGTGGAATTATAACTTAAAACCAAATTTAGCAAAATGAAAGTGGAATATGAAATTCCACTCAGCGTATACAACACAATAACTCAAAACTTCTATAACATTATCCCAAAATTAAAAAACTCATGGGAACACAAGCTAGAAGAAAATACAGTAAAGTGCTCTAATCTCCAGAGTGTCTAAATCAATAGTACGAAAGAAGGGTTAACACTACAAGATAGAACAAAAATGGAGACTTTTCGATTTGCGGACGTTGCAGATGTACCTCAAAGTCTCCAAAAGCTCTCCCTGCCTCAAGGATGGTAGGCCTGTGCAGTTGGATCTGCACATGAAAACACATGCGCAGAAAGGGCATGAGTACACCACAGCGGTACTCAGTAAGTGCCAAGCCTAACCTCGGTTGAGTAATGATGAGGACGGTCAGGGCCCTACTGAGGTAAATAATAATAATAATGACATGATAAGATAAACAGTATAATTGAGAATCTACATCAAGAGTCTATACAGGATAACAAGAGTACAATAATGGAAAAACAGAAATAAAGGCAGAACACAAGGATATACCTTTCCCAACAAGAATAATAACTGGGAATCTCTTTGTATCCCGAGGACCACTTGGTATCCTCAATGTATACATTGGGGATCTCTTGGTATCCCGAGGATCTCTTGGTATCCTTAATATAAATGCCAAGGATCTCTTGGTATCCCGAGGATTTCTTGGTATCCTCAATATAAATGTCAGGGATCTCTTGGTATCCAGTCCAAATAATTCCATACAAGGGATCTTCCGAAATGCCATTCCATAGTCCCAATTTAAAATACACAACAATGACACAAGAATATTAAATTAAATGCCAACTTCGTACAAGTAAATAGTCAATTCTAGCCTAACATATTGCACGTAATGCAATTAAGGCAGTCTAAGCAAATAGGCAATTTAAGTCAACTAAACATGCTTTTTTAACTAACAACATGCTAAGTTTGCAAATAAAGTAAAATGGGAAAAGAAACATGCTAAGGAATACTTTAAGAAAAATCGAATTTTTCAACAATTTTCCCAAGTACGTGCTCGTCACCTCACGCACAAGGCATTTCAGTTACAAAGTACACTAATCCTAAAGGGAAGGTCCCTCACACAAGGTTATACAAGCCGCTTACCTCGAACCGGCTCAAAATCAACTAGAAATCATACCTTTGCCACGAGTATCCGACTCTAAATGGCCCAAATCTATTCAATTCAATTATATATCATAAATAACATCTCAAGCAACTGATTCTACGATTCAATTAAAAGCTAAGACGCGAAATTAGGTAAAATGACCAAAACATCCCTCAGGCCAACATATTGAAACCGGGTGAAATTAATATTTTCAGAAAGCCCGTACTCTCACGAGTCCATCCATATATAAATCTCCCAAATCGGATGTCAAAAACCCACTCAAAACTTAATAATTTGGTCTTTGAAGTTTTATTAATTTTTCATTCAAAATCCGAAATTAAAGGAGGAATTCACGCTTAGATGTGTGGGTTACAAGCAAAAAGGAGTTTAGAATCGTTACTCAATCGATATCTCTGAAAAATCCCTCGAAATCTCGCTCAAATTCGAGCTCTCAAGCTTAAGTTTTGGTAAAAATGGCTAAACTCTTGTTTTTGAAATGTTATATCTGCCAAGATATTCAATGCATTGCAAATACGGAGGAAGTCTCGCATTCACAAAGAACAAAAAATGAAGGCTGCTCAAATGTGCTTCATAAACAAGGTGAGGAAATTAGCCACACCCTCAGCGCCAAATAATACTACGCGAACGCGATGGCTTTGATGCGAACGCGAAGAGGGAAAAAGGCAAAGCTTCGCGAACGCCGGAAGTTTAAAGCAAATGCTAAGAGTAACGAGTCATCCTCCAAGATTACTCTTCGTGAACGTAATGGAGGAGACGCGAACGCGATGAAGGAAATCAGCTGATAGATTTTCTGCAATAGTCTAAGTTCTAAAAATGACCTGTTGAGCATCCGAAACACACTCGAGGCCCCCGGGACCTCAACCAAACCTACTAACATACCCCATAACATCATTCAAACTCGTTCCAACCTTCGGGACGCCAAAAACAACATCAAAACACCTACTTTTCATTGAATTCAAGCTTAAAATTTTTTCTCTTTCCAACCTTCGGGACGCCAAAAACAACATCAAAACACCTACTTTTCATTGAATTCAAGCTTAAAATTTTAAACTCTAAAAACACATTGATCAAAAAGTCTATCAAACCTCGTTCGAATGACCTGAAGTTTTACACACACATCCCAAATGACATGACGAAACTACTGCAACTTCCATAATTCTATTCCGACCCTCAGATCAAAATCTCACTATCGGACTGGAAACTTCAAAAATTCAAACTTCGGCATTTCAAGCCTAAATTAGCTAAAGACCTCCAAAACACATTCCGAACATGCTCCCAACCCCGAATCACCTAACGGAGCTAACGAAACCATCATATTTCAATTTTGAGGCCTTCTTTACACTGTTCTGACTATAGAACACTTTCCACCACTTAAGTACTCATTTAGGGTCTAAGTGTCCAAAAACTCTCCAAAACTCAAAAACGAACATCCCCACAAATCAAATTAGCAGAAATAGACTTAGGGAAGGCAGTTAATAGGGGATCAGGGCGTTAAGTCTTAAGACAATCGATCGGATCATCACAGTAGTATGAGATTTGTGAGCCTCTAAGACTGGAGAGAGTGATGATTGAGTTAGAACTGAGAGCCGCATTTGTGATTGTTATTATGGATTGGGCTATGCATCGCAGTATGCCTTATTTGCTTATCTAATATTGTGGCTCAGGCTGCATGCTGCAACAAGACTTATAGGTTTTATATTAGCTCTTTGGTAGGATCTGCCCCTCCAGAGTTTGACATACAGAAGTGAGCGCGGGCACATTGATTTATATACACTATCTATGGTGAGAGGTAACAATGTCAGGCACCCATACAGTGCTGAGTGATTGTGTGTGGTGACCGAGAATTTAAGATAGACAGATTGAGTACCATGAGAGTATAAGTACCTGAGATTATTGCTATTATACGCACACACACACACACACATACACACACACACACACACATATATATATATTACATTTTACATGCATATTAACATAAGGCATAAAGATGTAACATTTCACATGCTAGTTGTACTTTGCATATTCTATCGGTGTTGGGCTTAAATTGTTGAAATTGAAAGCATGCCTAAATTTATGTACTGCGAACGACCTTAATATGGATGTTTATCTGAGTTATTTATCAGGTCCAAGATTGCACTACTATTGAGTAGCGAGGATGGTCGATGCAGTTTTACCAACTTGGCCGGGATCGAATCCATATGGAGTTAATTTGATTGGAATAAGATTTATATCTAAGTCTAGATATGAATTTTTCTCTTAGTTATACTTCTACACATGTTTAGTTTAATTTTATTTCTAAAGCTATTATATAGTATCCGATATTCGAAACTAAGTATAATGTTTTTGTTGTTGAATTTCAAGGGTTTAAAGAGACTAGGGTAGTGATTTCCACCTAGGTGGATGTCTAACGGGTAGTATGAATCTAGGGAAATTTTGTGATTAATTGGGGTCGTATATAGCTATTACACACCCACTCACTATATACCTCTCGGTTGTTTGAGTGATTTTGCCCAATTTGGCTTTATCAAGTCCAAATGGATATTCATGCAATATAAGTGATATTAGCTCAAGTCGGGTGTTACTATATCTAGGTTTAACCCTTTAATTAGGGCTATCAATTTCTTGAGTTTACCCCAATTCTTTGTTAGTTTCGTTTCCTTGACTAAGTCCATCTTTCTCAAGTAGAGAATAAGTCAAAAAGTCATGAATTGGTGTTTGCAACCACTAATTCGATATTTTTAGAAAGAACTAGGCTAAATACCACTAACCCATCACATTCAATACCACTAACCCATCACATTCAAGCCCTAAAATTTAGGACCCAACAAATACCAACACTAGGGATCGGTCACAACCCTAGCTATGGGTTTAGCTAATCATGGAAATAATAGAAATTCATAATACTAGATTAAAATATGAAAATCTAATGTTGAGAAATAATTCTAGTACAAAATTGCCAAAAATGGAATTTCCAACCGTCTTACATGAGCAAAAACAAAAATTAACCTAGAAATGTCAAAAAGATCTATTTATACTAAGTTGAAATTTTCGAACAAAAATACCCCTACAAAGGATTCGAGGTCACATAATTCTTACCGCGACCGTACTCTTGCGTTCGCGGCCACGTAATTCTGACCATAGTCCGTGTTTTTAACTTCCGGATCTGAATTGAGGTTTGTTTTCGGGGCCACATAATTTCCGTCGCGACGTTCCTTCTTTTGCTCATGTTGTGAGCTCTCTTAGCTTCATGCACTGCGGTCCACATTTCTGGTGTGATCCTCGCTCAATATTTGGCCTGAAATTGCACTCTCTATATCTCCCTTTCACGGACCACGTATTGGTGATCATGGTCGTGTTGTGGCTTCCACGGCGCATAATATTTGTGCTTCAGATTTCTTGGCCCAGTCATGGGTTTTATTCCAATTTTGACTCCTTTATGAGTGGATTATGCCTCCTTTGACTCATTTTGAACAATCCCTGCAAGCAAGCATTTACATTAGTTTTCGGAAATACCTTTATGCATATTTTACCTAAAGCGCAAGTAAAAGAGAGCAAATCGTAGGTTAAAATCCCTACTTATCAATTCCCCCAAACTTAAGTATTTGCTTGTCCTCTAGCAAATAAGGTAATTCTCACCTCAACTAAAACAAAACAGAAGGATATTCAGCTGCCCTAATATGAATTAATCATGCATCAATTAGGATAACAATTACCCGCAACACAAATTAATTATCAACAACACAAAACCTTTTGAGTACCAAAGTTCTAATACGACACTAGAACATCAAGAGTTGACTTAATTCATCAAGGAAGCTCACTTTATTACTTAGGTTTTGTGGAACCTAAACTCTTCCTCCTTTACTCTCCATAAGCAAGTCTCACTTTAGATTGCAGCATTCAAAGCAAAGATTGTGGAGAAGTATGCTCATCTCTCTTAAGGAAATGTCACAAGTTCAGCTCTAAGTACCATAAGCTTGCTCCTTATATAAATCACCACTAATGTAAACTCACTCAACTCGAGATCATATAGCGCTTTTGTGAGAATGTAGTGAAGGCTTTTGGATCAAGGTAGGACTTATTAGCATATGATGGTTTTTATCATTCCTTAAGCACTCCATTTTCTCATTTCGGCTCATACTTTCTTCACTCTTTGAGTCATTTTCTTCTTCCTTAGGGAAACTAGAGAGATATACTATCACTATTTCTTGCTCATGACGATCATTTTTCTCCTTTTCTAATCATTCCATGGCTTTCATCATTGCTTTCTTTGAATCCCTTCACTTTTCTATCTTATTCACTTTCTTTTTGGCTTTTCTTTCTTTTATTTTGCCTTCGCTTTTATTCATTTCTTTTTGTTCTTTGTAACTTTTATCACTTTCACATTCCCTATCTCTCCCCAAACTTATTCTTTTGCCAATTGTGAATGCTAAGGAAAGATCGAGTGCCATGGGAGGGTCATCATAGAATGGATAAAGGCTTGTAACGTGGTTATTAAAAGAAAAAAGGGCTTCAGTTCAAAGGACTTGACTAAGGATATCATATTGGTAGGCTACAGAAGCTTTCAAGTTTCAAATTGGATCAAGGAGAGCCTACGGCCATTTCTCAAGTCGAGCTACACTTAGTATTTCGCCTAGAAAAACATTCAGGGCAAGTTCTAGATTTGTTGGCACGAAACTTGGACTTGCAATTCAAAAGATCACCTCACAACCTGCTAGATTGTTAAAGAGAACAGATTTAAGGGACCACAACAACCCTAGCTAAGACTGAGCATCATACATGGCTCCAAGAAGCCACTCGATGATTGTTTTAGTCAACACATGAGCCTAAAGGTCACTACTAGATCTATTCTTTGCCAATCAACTTGTTTCTAACCATAAGATCAAAGGTAAATGCATTGGACCCAAGTGAAGCCTGCTTGAGACACTTTTATTCATTACCACTATTCATACCAAAACATAAATAAAATGGACTCAATCCCTTAAGAAGATTGTCACGCCATCCATCATCAAGAAGAGCCAACCGGTTTACACAACATCTATCTTTAGAAAGAACTGTGGCATTAAGAAAATCAAAGGCCTATTGTTCACATAAAACGTAAAAGGAAGCTAACAACTTAAAAAGAAACTACTAAAGGTAATAAGAAGCTATGAAGAAAATTACAAAATAAGATATGAAGTAAACTATGGAAATCAAACTGAATATATACAAACTTGAAGTAAAGAGAATATACACATAAAAATGAAAATATATAAATCAAATGGTAAAAATAATACGTAAAAAATGTGAAAGTAACGAACATATACACACCAAAAGTAAAAATAACGAATATATACATACCAAAAGTGAAAATAAAGAGAAGTAAAGGTAAGGAAAAAATTACCGTAGTTATTACATGCCAATGCCATCAAATTATCACAAAATCAAAATGGACCACTCCCTAAAAAAAGGTTGCATTGTCCTCAATGCGAATATCAAAATAAGATCAGGGAAAGGATTAGAGAGTAGAAAACACTCCCTATGTGGTCTCTGTCTGCATCGGGTCAGGCACATGAGTGGGGTCCTTGGACTCTATAGGCTCATAAGCTTCCTCTGTATCCTCTAACTGGATCTCCAAATCCTCTGACTGGAGGACCATAGGGTTGCGTAGCATCTGGATTATCTCCTCAACAATATGTGTAGTGGCAGCCGGCTCCTCAGACTTTCCAACAGCTGGTGCTAGGGCCTCATGCTCTACTGCTTGTGCTCCTGGGGATTTCTCCTCCATAAGCAAGTCCACTGGGATGTCTCTAGCAGAAGTAAACCTTTCAAGCTCCTTCTTCAGCAGCTCCACTGGCTCCTTTAGGGCTCGATTCTTCTTGATCTTCTTCACTTGCTTTCCTAGATCCTTAATAACCTTTCCATGTGTATCCAAAGTCTCCAGGATCTTCTTTTGGTTGTCCAAGAGCTTCTTCTGGTCCAAAATATCCTTTAATGAATCCTCCACTGATGGAGGTACCTAATGTTGTGTTGGGGCTGACTATGTTGCTACTGTACTAGATAACACAAACAACTTTGATGTAGTTGCCAGCATCCAGTTGTTGATTCTGGATAATGTCTGAGAAACATGCAGTGCAGTCTGATGATAAGTTAAGGATGGGGAAACAGATAATGGAACGGTGATGGATGGCTGATAGGGTCCAACCTTACACCACTACAAAGTGGCAAGAGCGATTGATGCAGCTTTTACCCGAGAAAGTCGAGATTGAATCCATTGGGAGCTAGAATGTTTGGGATTTGGATTCCTATGTAAATTAGCAGTGTGTATTACTCTTGATTACACTTCCAATCATAGATGTTTGTTTGTTACTTATAATTTTATACTAATGATATACTAAATTAAACTAAGTATAAATGCTTGTAAGGTTTTCTAAATGGATAATGAGGCACTAGGGAAGTGACTTTCTCCCAGGTGAATACTTGACGGGTTCTAAAGCCTAAGGCAAAATTGCTATGTTGGGGATTGAGATATAGCCTTATACGAAACTACGCACTCTATACCTCTCGGTAGCTTGAGTGACTTGTCCCTAATTGACTTTCTTAAGACAATTGGGTGTCAAAATTGTGCAAGAAATATTGGCTCAAGTTGGGTATTACTATCTCTAGGTTTAACCCTTTAATTGGGGATACCAATCTCTTGAATACACCTCAATTCCTTGTTGGACTAATTTTCCTAAACTCAGTATTTCTTTATCAAGAAGATCCCAAGTCAAAACGGCATAAATTAATATTTGCAACCACTAATTTAACATAGAAAACATAAATCAATCCAAATACCAACCACCTATAAACATCTAAGCCTTAAAACATAAGACCTATCAAATGCCCACACTAGGGTTGAGCCACAACCCTAGCTAATGGTTCTAGATACTCATAATAATGGAAGAAATTAGATATTTAGATGAAGAATAACCCATATAATATGATTACAAACTAAGAATTGAAGATTTAATGTTGAACTAGCTATAAAATTACTCAAAATAGTTCCAAACCGGCTTTCACGCGCTCAGCTACGAATAGGACAACCTAAAAATCTGAAAAAGAAATATTTGTTTGAGGCCGAATTTTCTGGATAAAAATACTCCCGGAGGAGGTACACCACGGACCGCGGAAAATGCACCATGGCCGCGTTGAGGCATTTTGGCTTCACTTCTCATTCTCTAAATCTAGTCACCAAGGACCGCATTAAATGCACCGCAGTTGCGGTGGCTTCACCGTGGACCGCATAAAATGCATCGCTTCACCATAGACTGCATAAAATGGACTGCGGCTGCGGTGTCTTGAAACTTCCAAAATCCTTAGTTCTATGAATCCTCTCTACGGACCACATAAAATGGTTTGCAGCCGCGATGAGGCTACCGCGGCTACAAGGAATCTTCCGCGGACTGCACTGCTCATACCTCTAGGATTGCAACTCTCTGAACTTATCCACCGCATACCATACTAAATGGACCGTGGCTATAGTGGGTCGGTTGCAGCTGAAGTGGATTTTATGCTTTAATAATGCTTGTGCATGTTTCACTCTTTTTGAGCTAGTTTTGACTTCATGTCACTTTATTTACCAAACTCTGCAAACAAGTACAACATGTAAGCTTTTGGGACTATTTGTATACATTTTTAATTCAAAACTCAAGTAAAAAAGAGTATACAATAAACTAGAATCTGTAGTTATCAATGGCCCATATGAAGGAGGAGGCATGGCAACTGAAGATCCCCCTGCTGTGGAAGGCTCTGACTTGGTGGCCACTACCCCTAGCTCTTCAGACTGGCTAGTGGAGGTAGTGGCTTTACCATTTGTTTTAGGGTTGTCTGATCCTTTGGAGGCTATACTAGGAGAAAGGCTTTTTAGGCTTCACCTTTGTCTCATAGTGCTTCTTCTTGACCCCTTGGTCCTCGAGATTCATGGTGATGAAGTTGGGTTAGGGGTAGCATCTTTCTTTTTTTCCCACTGCCTTAGAGATTCGGTAATACATGAGGTTCCCCCTATTGGTTAGATACCCCCGCCATGATGGAAGCTATTAAGATCGCCCGGGTGAATGGGAGGACATTATCATGTTGGCACGGGTCTAGCTGGCTGCATACAAATGTGGACCACCCTTTGGCTTCAAAGTTGAGGGTGTTTTCATCTTTTGGGACTCCAGCTATCAGCCATGTCGGTGTCGCCCCTGGAATGGCTAATATCTTTTCTAGCCATGGACGGGCTACTTCTTCTAGGTCCAGCTTTTCCAAGTATTGCACGCCTTCTGTTCCCTCAAAACCGGCATAGTCATTCAAAGAGTGGCCATCAAATGGGAACTTCATGTTCCGGACCTTTGTCACAGTGGTGCCTGTCACTCCTCTTTTTTTACCTACAACCCGCGAAGGGCGTAGATGAAGGAGTTTTTTCCAACTTAAAGTGATAATCGACACGAGATTATGTGTTTATAAAAAGATTCAGAGTCGCCACTTAGGATATTTATGGTATCTTAAGTCACCAGTTCAAATCCCGAATCGAGGACAAGACTGACTCTGTATTACAGTCCGCGAACCTGAAATTCGAGTAAGGAATTCTGTTAACCCGGGAAAAGGTGTTAGGCATTCCCAAGTTCCGTGGTTCTAGCACGATCACTTAATTGCTATAATTGGCATAATTATATGATTTTAGAGCATTTTTAGCCTCTGGTTCAATTCTAATTCTTAACCATTTTTATTTAATTTTAAAGAAGATTTAACGTCGTATAAAACATGTCTTTGGATCGCGCCACATGAAATGCACCCGCAATCCCAAACACATTTTATTCAACATTTTAAGGATTTGGATTTGGGTTACATGAAATGCACACCCGAGTTTAGGAAGGTAATATTATTAGAGCAACACGCCTAAAGCAACTACACGTTTTTAGCTTTGTAAGGGCTATGGAAATTTGCTAAATGGCACGCCTTGAGTACTAAGAATTTAAAAGAAATAATTAAGTGAGGGCGACGTACTTGAGATTTTATTTGGCTCGGCGCACCTCAATTCCATTTTAAAAGGATATTCAACTAACGCTCAGAGGACCATAAACTATTTATTATCTACTATCGCTCACCTTAATCTATTTGATAGTCTAATTATTTAACACTGAATAAATATAAATATGCCTTCTACGGCAAGTCTGAATTTCGTTGCTGCATGGATAGATGAATGTCCATTTCCTCCCCACAAACATGCTCGAAAGCTTGTTGTAGCTGTTATCATTCAATTAATTAGCAAGGACAATTGACCACACTTTAAGGCTGAAGTTTACCAGGGTTTGAAGTGACAACCACAAAGAGATGACGGGTGGATAGAAGTTAAGGAGTATTGGGCTTAAAAGATGAAACCTCCTATTGCTTGAAAATATGGTCTTCCCTAATGTAGTCCCAATCCTCGTAGGTGCTCAGGCATCCATATGCACACAAAAGAGGAAATTGGGCTCGCTTGAAACCCAAAAGAACAAATACAATAAGCAGAACTGCACCTTTAAGGTGATTGGACTGCATGCTACAGCCCAATTTCATGATTCAAGACACATAAACTATTACAAACTACAATGCTTCAAATGATTCCAGAAAATTAAAACTAAAACTGATTGCCTTTAAGTGTGATACAAAGTGCATTCTAATATCAAACTATGTTTACAATGAAGATATAATCCTATAATAACTCATTGACTATCATCTTGGTACTTAGAATTTAGTATTATTTACGACTTTTAAACAACATAGCACTGCACAGTTTCAAGAATAGACAAAACACTTACCAACATAGATTCCAATTGAAAGTTTGATATTCTAACCTATGCTTGTTCTTTCAATAAGCACAAGGCAACACTAAATACTAAAAGCACACGCTAACTTCAAACTTGACTGAAACAGATATAAGCATGTGTGAATCAATCAAACCCTCTAACACTAGAGTTCCAAATGTCCATATTCAAAATAGGCTATACCAAATATCAGCACTATTCAGTCATTAACAGACCTCCAAAGCTTTAAATATTACACAACAGCTTATGTCCTGAATTGCTTCCTAAAGGAAGGAAAACTAAACAAACAAAAATAGCTTCAATACAGTGTTTTGTCCCTTAATTCACACAATGAGAAGTAAGGTCTAAGTATTGACACACTTTGATATGAGAAATCATTTTAATTCAATAGAATCAATCCAACTCTCAACTAAAGACATGTCATTTAAGAAGAGCAAAATACAGGAAAATGGAAATGAAAATAACTATGAACTATTGGACCAACATCCAAACATCAGAATTCCAGCTTTCATTTCTCAGTCTCCAATCGAATATCACATTGTGTGAGTTTCAGGGATGTGTACCTAGATACATCCAAAATAATCACAGAACCTCAGCGAGTGAAGGATAAGCTCAACAGTAGTTAGATAGCAAAACAACCAGTAAAATCAACTTCAATCAAGCAGGGATGTGCAACAATAAAGTTCAATCAACCAATCAAACTTTAGATTAATTTTGAAAACCAAATTCAAACCATTTTATGCTCAAATATGGCAAGATTGTTTCAGAAATTTGAAAAGAATTTAGAATCACTAGAAAGATCCAATTAAATAGTATATTATACCGTTTTCCTTTTTTTTGGATTTTTTCCTCTTAATCCCTTATGCCTTGAAAGATAGAGATGCCTTTATTGGCAAGCAAAATAGGGCAACTATCAGGTTTTATTTTTCAATTCTACCCTTTCTGATTTTGTTTTTTTATTCAACATCCTTTCAATTTTGACTTGCTTCCCAAGCAAGTTTATTTTTAGCTTTCTAGAAGCTCTTGATCAGTTAGCAAAAGATTCTCTAGCTAGATTACCTAAACTACCCTTTAAAGACCCCGAAACTACCCTTAAACCAAGACTTGTCGTGGGTCGATTCGACCCAATTGAGTTGATTCAGACTCAGCCCAAACCAATGAATCAGAAATTTAAAGGCATAAACCCATGCCCAAATTAAGTCAAATTGACTGAGAAGACAATCCAAACAACTTAAAAAAAAGATATCAAATAATGGACTGGAATTAAAAGAAATTACCAAATAAAGCTAACTTAATTAATCAGGCTAAGTAACCTAATATGTTTAAACTACATGCATAATAAACGACCCATTAGAGAATATAAAAGAAATAAATGAGACAACAAATAATAGAAGAAACAAAGGAGTAAAGAAAGAAGAAAACTGAGAAGAAAAGAAAAGAAAGAGAAAAGAAAAATACCTAAGAGCACCCAGACAAAAGGGAACAGAAGACAACCTTCAACTCTTCAATTTCGGCCTAATCCAAAATTAATCATGTGTTTTTAATATTAAAAACATATGATAACATTAATTTAGGCCTAAAAACTTCTAAACCTCGCTGATTTGGACTTTTGGAATTTTAGGGTTTCCCCTTCAAATCCATATTCGAAAAGCTCTACTAAGACTTAAGGGTAACGAGTTACAGATTAGGAAAGAGGGGGTCAGCGTGGGTCTGTGGTGTTAATTTGGTGGGTAAAGAGAGTGGCGCTGCCACCAGATGGTGGTGGGATTTAGGGGCGGCGGGTTAGGGTTTGATGAGAAGTCTCTGAAGGAGAGGGTTCTGAGAGAGACGATATTGGGGGGGAGGGGGGAAGGGGAGGGTAAAAGGACTTAGACATTGATATATTCATCCCACCCACTTCGAAGTCGTTCTATCATAACAACCTCGACGGCTAGGATTGACTTCAGCTTGGACGGCGTCGTTTGGGAGGTGAGAGGAGATGGACCGGGTTATGGGGGACTTGGGTCGGGTTTATACAGGTTTGGGAGGGGAAGTGTTTGGACTGGGCAGAACAACTAAAACTAGCCCAATTAATTCCTTTTCTCATTTTTCTAAATTCCTTTTTGTTTTCCCTCTTTTTTTCAATATTAAATTAATTCCTAAATTAATACTTAGAACCTAATTAACTAAAATAAAAATACCAATTAAACCTAAATGATGATTAACACAATTAATTAAAAAAACAAATTAAAAAAGCTACTCAAAATCAAAGTTAAAATTAAAAGGTGCAAATTAAACTATTTATGTGATTTTCCATTTTATAAAATAACTTTGTTACTAATCAATCCTAAAATGTCAGATTAAATCCTAGTTGCAAATGTACATATATTTTTGTATTTTTTATTAATTAAGATGCACAGACAAAACGCAAACGATTAACAAAACATGCCACAAAATCCACAAAAATTTGCAAATAATGACAGAGATTATTGTTGTTTTTAATTTGTGGGAGCAATTCATATAGGGCAAAAATCACGTGCTCACAACTGCTCCTCTTTGCTCAGAAACATGAAGAGTTTTCGTGCAAAGATAAAGTGAGTGTATATGAGCGAGTTTTGCCTGTTTGAATACTCTGTGAGAAGCATTTTTGAAAGGTTTGACCGCATCTTGCTTCTGAGGTTACCTACATATCTTTGGCTAAAAGGAATCAGGTCAGTGTAGTTCAGGAATATTTGGTAGCTGGGACTAATATATAGCTGTAATTTCGCTATTGTTGCTACTACTTACTGAACCCCCTTATTACACCATGCCAAAATAAAAAGGAAGCTAAACTAGACTATGATCTATGCATTACAAAAATCCTATCTTCAAACTTTCTCTTTTGGTTCTCGTTGCCTTGTTGACTTGTATTTTCCCGGTGAAATCCTTTATTGCTGACTTGGATTTCCATCTCATATGCTTTTCCTTCTCCCGCTAGATGCATGATTACTAGGCTTGAACTATTCCTTCGAAACTTGAATTGTCTTCCCTCATTCTCCAGGTAGGTGCTTGATTACCAAGCTCGAATTGTATTCTCTTATTTTCCAGGCGAGCTCCTAATTACCAAAACTTGAATTGTATTTCCTCATTCTCCAGGTGGGTGCCTGATTGCCAAAACTTGAATTATATTCAATTGTTTTCCAGGTGGTAGCCTGATTACCAAAACTTGAATTGTATTCCTTTGTTCTCAAGGTGGGCTCCTGATTGCCAAAAACTTGAATTGTATTCCCTTGTTCTCTAGGTGGGTGCCTGATTGCCAAAAACTTGAACTATATTCCCATGTTCTCCAGGTGGGCGTCTGATTGCCAAAACTTGTAATGTATTACTTTGTTCTCCAGGTGGGCACCTGATTGCCAAAAACTTGAACTGTATTCCCTTGTTCTCTAGGTGGGCACCTGATTGCCAAAAACTTGAACTGTATTCCCTTGTTCTCCAGGTGGGCCCCTGATTGCCGAAAACTTGAACTGCATTCCCTTATTCTTCAGGTGGGCGCCTGATTGTCAAAAACTTGAATTGTATTCCCTTGTTCTCTAGGTGGGAGTCGGATTGTCAAAAACTTGAACTGTATTCCCTTATTCTCCAGGTGGGCGCCCAATTGCCAAAAAACTTGAACTGTATTCCCTTATTCTCCAGGTGGGCGTCTGCTTACCCAAAAAGTTGAGCTGTATTCCCTTGTTCTCCAGGTAGGAGCCTGATTACCAAAAACTTGATCTGTACTCCATTGTTTCCAGGTGGGTTCCTGATTACCAAACTTAAATCGTATTCCCTTGTTCTCCAGATGGGTACCTGATTACCAAACTTGAATTGTATTCCCTTTTTCTCCAGGTGGGTGCCCGATTACCAAGCTTGAATTGTATTTCCTTGTTCTCCAGGTGGGTGCCTGATTTCAACAAAATAGACAAAACAAAGAAAATTTTCTGACCCAGTTTGGTAGTTGGGTACATATAAGAATGTTAAACTGAATCATGTTACCAAATTCTCTAAGAATTCGAAAGCTAGATCCTATTATCCAGGAGGGTCTTGACAGCTCCTAACTAAATGAAAATTTTAGATCTAAGTTATGTCTTCTAGAGGTATTACTTCCGCTGAATCTTGTTATATAAGAGGGTCTTAAAACTACATCCCATTATCCAGGAGGGTCCTGAAAACTCCAAAGTAAAATTTCATCCTAAGAGTGACAATTCTTTACGGTAGAATTATACTACCTACAGCAGAATTTATGCTAAATATTGTTATTTAATGAAAATCTTAAAGCTATGTCCCATTATTCAAGAGGGTCCTGAAAGTCCCTAATTGGATTCGATCTCAAACATGCAAACTTTTACGTTGACTTATATTCTTTTCGGGTACATTTATACTAGATCTGAGTACTCATGATTGTTTTGAACTTTAAACTAGGTCCCATTTTCCAGGAGGGTCCTGAATATTTATGGTCATACCTGTCTAGTGCTTGTTTTTCCCCTACGGAGGGTTTCCTTAAAACGATCAAAACTTTCTGCCCCTGTTTAAATCAAAGAAACTCTTGTCAGTTTGAAATGTGGTAGTTATTTTGTGGAATTCTTGCTGAAAGTGGCCTCCCTGCTGTTATGCTTTGTTTTGACTAGCTTCCCCGAACTGGCCCTGAACCGCCTGACTATCTGACTGACTTTACAACCCCCCATGACCTTTGATGAACCAAGTGTTATGTACCCAAACCGTTATATTACATCATTGGCCCTTTTATTGAAATCTTTGCACCTCTCCTGAAATTACCAAACCATTCCACCTCTGAGGCTTCCAGTGATTCTTTATATCCCGTTCTACATCATGCTGCCATTGGTATGCGCTGGCCCCATTGTGCTTTGTATTTTCAGAAGTTGGTAGTAAGCTTTGAAATCCTTTCTTACATGTTCAAATAGAATTGACCTTGAAACATCTTAGAGAAATAAAAACCCAGAAGAAAATGAAATGCAATGACTTTGAGAGTTAAGGAAAAAATGAATCCAAATCTGGGTGAATACTAAAAGGAATATAGAAAAGAGACTTATCTGAGCGGAACAACTAGTACCAATGATCATGTCATGCAACTTAGATTAACCGACATGGTCTCTCCAGCCAACCAACTTTCAGTTGCCATACTTTGTTGCCCCAGAGTTTCATAACCTGATTTCTTCACCCAAACCTCAACCGTGTTTATCCTCCGATATCCTGAAAGGTATTCACCCACAAAGCTCTCTCATTTGTTCATCTCTCAACTCACTTTTGCCTTAAGGTGCCCATGAGGGTTTTCACCAATAAAACTTTCTCATTTTTTATTTCTCTCGACTACTGTCGCCTTACGGTGCCCGTGAAGGTTTTCACCAATAAGACTCTCTTATTTTTATTTTCCTTGCTCGAAATAGAGTGTTGTCCCTAACAGGAATCATTTCTACTTTCTTGACTTGACATCTTCCGACGACTGATCGAAAGGTCTTTCTTTGGACCGTAACGTGGGCTTTTGGACATGGTTAGAAAGAAAGGGTATCAAAAGCTTAAAATAATTCAAATAGGTTTGAAATTACAACTTTCAGAATCAAATTCTTAAAACAACCGCAACTTCTGCCTCAGTTTCTTGCTTGAGGATTTTTGGATTTTATTCTGATGGGACCGAACCGTGAGGTTGCCAACTTATCCTTAAAAGGAATCAGGTCAAACGTAGTTCATGAAAAAATTGCTTTGTTGTTGTGATTTTTCTTTCTTTTTTTCTCTTTTCTTCTTTTCTTTTCTTCCTTTTCTTTTTGTTATTTGTTGTTTTGTTGTTTTTCCTTTTCTTCTCTTTTTTTTACTCTGTTTTTTTTCTATTTCCTTTTTTTCTTCTCATTATTTATATTTTCTCTTTCCTTTACTCATCACACCTGCGCTTTTGATTTTCTACTAATTCCGAAAGAGGGATATGAAAGGACGAATAAGTCTCAATTGGGGTAACAGAGGATAAAGTTTTTAGATAGCAGAACAAATGCTTTCATCATTCCAATCTTTAAAATATGCCAATTAAAAATAAGTACAATTTAACCAAAGAAAATCATACATAGTATCTCTTGATCGCGTCGGAATTGATAGTTATTTATACACACTTGCCTTCTACATCTGTTAAACATAAATCCCTATTGTACAATACTTTCATCACTATGAACGACCCCTGCCAATTTGGGGCGAACTTGCCTTTTGCCTCTGCCTGATGAGGGAGGATACGTTTTAATACCAATTGACCCACTTCAAACCTCCGTGGGTGCACCTTCTTATTATATGCTCTTGCCATTCTCTGTTGATATAGCTCGCCATTACATACCGCTGCTAATCTTTACTCGTCAATCAAACTCAGCTGCTCCAGGCAGGTTTTGACTCACTTGTCATCATCAGTTTCGGCCTTAGCGACAATCCGAAGGGATGGGATTTTAATTTCTACAGGTATCACTGCTTCTGTGCCATACACCAACAAGTAAGAAGTTCCCCCTACTGAAATGCGAACAGTAGTGCGATAACCCAACAATGCAAAGGGCAGCTTCTCATGCCATTGCGTAGAATCCTCCACCATTTTCCGAAGTATCTTTTTATGTTCTTATTGGCTGCCTCGACTGCTCCATTTGCCTTGGGGTGATATAGGGTGGAATTGCGATGTGTAATCTTAAATTTCTAACATACCTCTTTCATCAAAGGATTATTGAGATTTGCACAATTATCCGTGATGATTACCTTTGGATCCCGAACCAATAGATGATATTTGAATGCACAAAATTGACTATGGCTTTCTTGGTCACAGACTTGAAAGTTTTAGCTCAACCCACTTGGTGAAATAATCAATGGCCACCAGAATGAACCTATGCCCATTGGATGCTGCTAGCTCGATGGTCCCAATGACATCCGTGCCCTAAGCAATAATTAATCCATGCCCATTTGCGTCGTTTAGGAGGTGATGTAAGATGGATCGGGTTATGGGGGACTTGGGCCGGGTTTACACGGTTTTGGGAGGGGAAGTGTTTGGGATGCACGGAACAGCTAAAACTAGCCCAATTAATTCCTTTTCTCATTTTTCTAAATTCCTTTTTGTTTCCCCTCTTTTCTTTTCTTTTCTTTTTCAAAATTAAATTAATTCCTAAATTAATCCTTAGAACCTAATTAACTAAAATAAAAATACCAATTAAACCTAAATGATAATTAACACAATTAATTAAAAAATAAAAGAAAAGCTACTCAAAATCAAAGTTAAAATTAAAAGGTGCAAATTAAACTATTTTTATGATTTTCCATTTTATAAAATAACTTAATTACTAATTAATCCAAACATGTCAAATTAAATCCTAAATTCAAATGCACATATATTTTTGTATTTTTCATTAATTAATAAGCACAAACAAAACGCAAACGATTAACAAAAAACGCCACAAAATCCACAAAATTTGCAAATAATGACAGAGATTATTTTTGTTTTGAATATGTGGGAATAATTCGTATAGGGTAAAAATCACGTGCTCACAGTCCCCTTTTTGATTTGGGCAACATTTGCATAGAACAATTTGAGAAGGTACTCATTTGCATCTACCACTTTGCTAGTGAAGTACTTCCACCATATTCTCGCAACTAACTATTTCTTGACATTTGGATTGTGGGGAAGGAGGTCTCTCTCTATGAACTATCGCTTATGGGTGAGTGACCTCTGGGGCTACCATTCCCGGAATTTCAAGTATACTTTCTCGCTCACGAATCTTTAGCCTACACATCGAGCGTTTTGGACCTAGACAACCCCCCATACATTGGTATTACCCCATCTCCCGTTATCTAGGACTTCATCATCATCATCAACATTAATTAGGGCAACTATTGAAGTCGATGTTGTAGCAGGTGGGGAAGATGGACCCGAAGCCTCACTACCTCCCTATGATCCATTAGACGACCCAAAAGAGAAGGTAGGTTCATCAACTAATTGAAGTCTCCCCAAGAATTGTGTGGTGTATTTGCACCGAGTCTCCTTCTAAATCTTCCCGGGATGGGACATACTCACCGGTGTCAGAATGGTCCGTGGCTTTATCCGCAACTTTAATGGAGGCTCTTAATTTTCCAATACACTTTTACAGTGCCAGAGGTAGCTTAGTCTTGACTTTACCCTTGCTTCAAAAGGAAAATGCCCTCTCTTTGGACGTATCACCTTTACCTCGAGAACATACCATTGTCTGCTACATACAAGCAATGAACAATGTTTAGAACAGGGCTTCAAGTATGTGTTAAAATAGTAAAGATGAAATGCAAACACTACTTCTCAGAACAAGTCACCATGGACCGCATAAATGTGAACGTGACCGTGAAGTGCCCACCGCGGACTGCGTAAAAGTAAATATTATCGCGAAGAGGTCTGGCTAAGACTAGTGACTCTATAAACATGAACAAATGCAGACCACTAAAAATATAACGCGGCCGCGAATGACCCATCACGTACCGCGTAAAAGTAAACACGGTCGAGAGGAGTTGCATAGGAAGTTTGAGCAGCTACACTAGGAGGGTATGCAAATGACCCAGTATGATATGCAGTTTTCATAGTTGGCTCACCATGGGGTATGGTTGGTCCCCACCGAGAGGAAGAGGGTTAGGAGGTTCATTGAGGGCCTCAACTTTGGACTATGTTTCGTCATAACTCGGGATATTGCATCGGGTGTAAGGTTGACGAGGTGATCAATATTGCTAGATGCTAGAGATGGTTCAAAGTCAGGAGCGTGAGGAGAGGGAGGCCAATAATCCTCATGGTTTAGGTGGATTTAACAATGCCTTATTTGGAGGACACTCCCACCACAACAGGGGTCGTCCTTACAGGCCCACTCAGATGGCTCGTCTAGTTCATCATGGTGCATCAACTACCCATTGTTCATATAGCGCTTGTCGGGGTCGATCATCTATCAGTGCCCTTCCAGCTTAGAGTTCATCTCGTGCTCCATCAGTTTAGGGTTCATTATACCAGGTTATTCTAGTGGTTATTCTAATTCTCAGGGTCTGACTCAGTCCCGATCGCCATTGTAAGATCAAGGTTTCTTCGAGTATGGAAAGATAGGGCATGTAAGGAGATATTGTCCCTGTATTATAAAAGGTCCAGCTCAACAGAGGGTTCAAGGTATAACTTCTGCCCTAGGCCAGCTCGGGGTGGGACTCAGCCAACTCGAGATCACCCTAGAGGGAGAAGTCAATCAGGTGGTGGTCAGCCTCGATGCGATGCTTTTAACTCTGTGTTAGAGGTTGTTGCATCAAACGCAGTTATCACATATATTGTTTGAGTGTGCCATAGAGATGTTTCTATATTATTTGAGCCTAGTTCATGTGTTCATATGTATCATCATATTTTGCTCGTTGTTTGGATATGCCTTGTGATTCCTTAGCTACGCATGTTCACATATCTATGTCGGTGGGGAATTTTATTTTTTTGACGTATGTACTGGTCATATATGGTGACTATTAGGGGATTGGAGGCGAGAGTTAATGTTTTACTACTTAGTATGGTTGATTTTGACGTGATTCTAGACATGTATTGGTTGTCCCTATGTCATGCCATCTGGATTGTCAAGCTAAGATCCTGATTTGGCGATGCCGAGATTGCCTAGGATTTAGTTGAGAGTTCTATGGACTATGTTCCCAGTAGAACTATTTCATATTTGAAGGTCCAACAAATAGTTGGGAAGGGATTTTTGCCATATTTGGCCTTTGTGAGGGATGTTGGTGCTGATACTCATGCCATTAATTTCGTTCCGGTAGTGCAAGACTTTCTGGATGTGTTTCCTGTAGACCCGCCAGGCATGCCACCCGACATGGATTTTGATTTTGTATTGACTTGGTGTCGGGCACTCAAAGAATTTCTATTCCTCTGTATTGTATGGCACAAATAGGGTCCAAGCTTACACTACTATTGAGTAGCGAGGGTGGTCGATGCAGTTTTAACCCAGCTAGGTCGGGATCGAATCCACTAGGAGTTAATAATTGGAATTAGGTTCATATCTAAGCTAGACGTGGCCTTTGAGTCTAATTACACTTCCACAAGTTTTGGTTTTGATTTCTACTTCTAGCTTACTCTAAAAATTGCAAAAATTGAAACTAAGGACACTAAATTTGTAATTCTTCTTCAAATGTTTAAAGAGACTAGGGTCGTGACTTCTACCTAGGTGGATATCTAACGGGTAGCAAGAATCTAGGGAAAGATTGACTAATTAGGGTTGTAATAAAGCTATCACACCCTAGTACTCACTCTATACCTCTTGGTAGTTTGAGTATTTTTTCCCAATTTAGCTTTTTAAAGCCCAAATGGGTATTTTGCAATTCAAGTGATATTAGTTGAAGTCAAGTATTACTATCTCTAGGTTTAATCCTTTAATTGGGGCTATCAATTTCTTCAGTTCACCCCAATTCCTTATTAGCCTAGTTTTCCTAGATTTAGTCCCTCTTTTTCAAGTAAAGACTAAGTCATAAAGGCATGAAACAATATT
The DNA here is from genome assembly GCA_034376525.1 of Nicotiana benthamiana. Taxonomy (NCBI): domain Eukaryota; kingdom Viridiplantae; phylum Streptophyta; class Magnoliopsida; order Solanales; family Solanaceae; genus Nicotiana; species Nicotiana benthamiana. The sequence goes on along the minus strand of CM067324.1, from coordinate 21,293,966 downwards.
TGCAACCATTAATTCTATAGTTCTAGCAAAACTAGGCTAAACATCACTAGCCCATTCAAATTCAAGCCCTAAAATCAATACACATCAAATGCCCATACTAGGGTTGGGTCACAACCCTTGCTATATGTTTAGATACTCATGGAAATAACAAAAATTAAAGATAAAATTCATAATACTAGATTAAAGGATCAAAATCCAATCTCAAAAGATGAATCTAGTACAAAATTTCCCAAAGTAGATAACTCAGTCGTCTAAGGTGCTCCGCTAATACATCACATGACCTAAAAATGACAAAAAGTTCAATTTAAACTAAGCTGAATATACCTGAAAAATACCTTTACGGAGGTTGTGCAGTACATAATTCTGAGTGCGGCCACACTTTTGCTTTCGCGCTGCACAATTCTGAGTATGGTCCGTGTTCTTTAATTTTGGATCTGAGTTGTGCTGAGCTTTCACAACTAAGGTTGCAAAATTCACGGTTCCGGACCGGAATCGCGGTTCTGCCGGTTCTGCCGGTTCCGGCGGCCCGGTTCTGGCGGTTCCGGTTCCGGCGGTTCCCTGGAACCGTGACGGGGCGGTTCTACCCGTTGGAACCGCGGAACCGGAACCACCAGAACCAGAACCGGAACCGGACCGGTTCAAGCAGTTCTAAACGGTTCCAAAAGGTTCCAGTAACTGGCAGATTTTTTTAAAAAAAATTCTTTTTTTTAATAATAATTTTCAAACGGCTCTTTTTCAGTATTAGCCGTTTGGAATTTTAAAAATAGCCATTTGGCCCTCAATCTTTAATTTAACCCCAAACTTTATATAATTACACAATTTCCCATTTCTCAACTATGAATACCCCCTCATTCTTTCATTTTTATTCACCAATTCATCAATATCTCTCAAATCTCTCTGAATCTCTCTCAAGATCTCTTTCAATCTTTCTAGTGAAACGTTGTGAAGTTGTTGACTTGAAGTTTTCAAGTGTTCAATTTTCAAGAAGTTGTTCGTCAATCCGGTAAACTCATTTCAACTCTTACGTGCTAAGAATATTTTTGTGTGTTGTTATTTTGCTTAATTATAATTATTATGGCATTTTTGTTGAAAAATATGTTCGGTAAAGGAAAATCTATAACCGGTGAAAGTAGTCGCCAAAATACTACCCCTCCCCCGGCTCCCCGACCTAGAAAAGATAAGCAAGTACAAAGTAGTAGCCAACCTATAAATCCAAATGAACCCTTCGGAATCCTTGATAGTGATCACCCGTGTTTTCAATTTAGCGATATGGATTTTCTACATGATGTAGCAGTTGGTGATAGAATAGACGATAATATTATGAATGCTCTTTATCCTAATGCACCTATATTAGAGGGAAATGAGGATGATGATGATGAAACCTAAGCTCCAGTAGATTTAGATGATACACCTACTAGTCCTGCTCATAACTTAGGTGATGAAACGGCACACCCACCCGTACAAACTCCCATTTTTAGTAGACAACCTCCTAAACGTACTGAAACATCATTAGTTTGGCAATTTTTTATTCAACTAAGAGAACAAAATAAGGCTAAGTGCAAATCTTGTGGGAAATTACTTGTTCATAGGTATACTGGAGATCGTAGCGACACGAGTAGTTTAGTTAAGCATATAAGATTACACCCTAGCGATAAGGCTAGATATTTGCAATTGAAAGCGCAACAAGAGGGGAGGACAAGTCCTGATACTTCAGTTAACCCAAGTACTGGTTCAAATCTAGTTCAACCAGGAATAAACACAGTTCACCGGAGGTATATTATATTACGATCCAAATAAGGATCGTGAAGAATTAGCTAAAATGATTACTGTTATCTGTTTGCCTTATTCTTTTGCTTCTAATCCTGCATGGATTCATTATATTAGAAGAGTATTTAATCCTACGTATAAAGGTTGGCCTCGCGCCACAGTTAAGGCCGATATTTATAAATACAAGCATGAATATGAACAATACTTGCGCTATTTATTTACCCATATAACTAATCGTATGTCTATTACAACTGATATTGGTAGAAGTGGAAATGACTGTGATTATCTAACCGTAACTATTCATTGGATAGACGAAGACTGGACTATGCAAAAACGTATTATTGCATATAGGATAATTAATTCACGGCACACGAGTAGGTTTATTGCTAACACTGTTTCAGATGTATGCAGATATTTTTGTTTTAGTGATAAAATAATGTCAATTTCCATGGATAACGCTTCTAGCAAAACTAGTGCAATAGGTATGCTAACTAGAAGACTTAATCCTGCTTTTACTAGTATTTTCCATATTAGATGTATTTGTCACATTTATCATTTAATTGTTGGTGATGGTATGAGAATATTAAACATAGAAATTGAAAAGGTTAAAATGGCTCTTAATTGGCTATTTTATTCAAACCGTAGAAGTAGACTTAGAGAATATTTTAAAAGGTGTGACGAATATGGCATTAGAGAAAGAAAGATTCCTAAACCTTGCCCGACTAGGTGGAACTACATGTACGAAAGTTTAGTAGTAGCTTACTAATATAGGAACCCAATTAACGCTACGTATAATTCTCGGGATTGTGGGGAGGAAGATAATGACATGATAACTACAGTAGATTGGACTAACATTAAAATTCTTTTAGATTTTTTAGAACATTTTCATGTGGCTACAAATGCTTTATCTGGCCAATATTATCCAACTATTTCTAATTATTTAGTTTATATTGCCGCACTTGCTAATTTGTTTGTTGATTTTAACAAGGGAGGGGAAATATGTAATTGCAATAACTGAAATGAAAAAGAAGTTTAAAAAATATTTTTTTCCAATCCCTCCTATATTTGGTGTGTCTGCTATGCTAAATCCTACTATGAAATTAGGAGGTCCTCACTTTTGGTATTCTACTATTTATCAAGCTTTAGATCTTTCATAAGAAGAAATGGCTACACTATCTGATGCGAAAATATCAATTAAAGTGAATGCTCAAACTGTTTATAATGCATATAAACAGGCGTTAGAGCATGCTAGGCCTAATATTCCAACCCCTACTTCGTCTACATCACAGGCATCTAAAAGAGCTGCTGGCTTAGCAGCTCTTAAATCGTGGACAGAGTTCAGGGGTACTCAAGGGGAAAATTTAGATGAAATTTCCCATCTAAATGAGCTTCAAGTTTATTTGTCGCAGGGACTAGAGAATGAGAAACCAGACGGCTCTTTCGACCTTTTGGATTGGTGGAAGACAAGGGAAAAGCATTTTCCCGTTCTTGCAAGGATGGCTCGGGATGTTCTGTCGATTCAAGCGTTAACTGTTTCATCGGAGATCGCCTTTAGTCAAGCAAGACTACAAATAGGTGATCACAGATCTTCGATGCGGGACAGCTTGGAAAAATCAGTGCTTTTTCGAGATTGGATCCGCGCAGAAAGAAGGAACTTTGGGCTAGCTGAATCACAACTAGAAATAGATGAGTGCTATGAAGAAATGCTAGAAGAACTTGCTCAGGAAACATCTTCACCTGGAAGTGGTGATGAACAAGCTTCATTTCCACCACCGCCAACACAACCACCTCCAAACCTTGAAGGTTTTATGAGATTTTTTAGCAATAATACATAAATTATGATGTAACTTGTACATTGGCATGTCTTCTTTTAGTTTTTTTCCTTTTAATGGTGGTATTAGTACCATGTTGTGCTCATTCCATTGGGGGAAGGAAGACTAAGAAAGATATGCCATTTTGGTCAATAAATATGCTCTTTATCATATCCTTGAATATCTTTTGTCTCAATATTTCTTTGTCTTTACTTCTATATCAATCCTTGAATTTTTATATAACATACAATATATAACATACAACACAATATACTAATGACAACATTCTTTTATCAATATATACTACTTATATACAATTTATACTAATTACTAACTACAACACAATATACACTCTTATATACAATATATACTACTTAAATACAATATATACTACTTATATACAAAATATACACTACTTATACACAATATATACTAATTACCAAACACAATATATACTATACTAATAACATAGTACACCATATAAAATATATTCTACAATATACTAATGACTACTATACAAGATATTGATTTTAAAAATAAAAAAAATTTCAGAACCGCCGGAACCGGAACCGCCAGAACCGGAACCGGATGGTACCCGGAACCGTATGGTAGCGGTTCCGGCTCCGGAACCGCCAGAACCGCCAGAACCGCAGAACCGGAACCGCCAGACCCAAATAGACCCAGAATCGGAACCGGATACAGCCTTATTCACAACTGCATACTTTCTATCGCGGATACACAATTTTGACGTTGACCACACTTTTTTCTTTTGCTAAAATTGTAAGCTCTCAGAACCTCGGTCATCGCACAGGCACTTTCGCGGCCGTACATTTTTAGAGCGGTCCGCATTCATCTTTTAACCCAAATATGACACTCTCCGTATCTCCCTTATGTGGACCGCGTAATTATTCTCATGTTCGCATCATGACTTTCGTGGCCGCACAATTGTGGTCCTCGCTTCAGACCTTTCCCGATGTTGATTTTTGTTCAACTTTTGACTTCTTTGTGAGTTGATTAAGGTTCCTTTGGCTCATTTTGAGTCCTACAAGCAAGCATATTTCATTAGTGTTCGGAAAAACCTTCTAGGAATTTTGTCCTTAAACACAAGTAAAAGAGAGTAAATAATAGGTTAAAATCCCTACTTATCAACTCCCCAAGCTTAAGCTTTTGCTTGTCCTCAAGAAAAGAAGGTAATTCCCACATCCATTAAAATAGAAAGTTGTTTTAGCTGCCCTAAGGTGAATCAATCATACATCAATTGGGACTAACAATTACCCTCATCACAAATGAATTATCAATAACACCATGCTTTGACTTTTTGAGTACTATAGTTCTATGTGACGCTAGAACATCAAGAGTTGACTTAATTCACCAAGGAAGCTCGCTCTATTATATAGGTCATTGTTGAACCCAAATTCCTCCCCCTCTACTCTCTATAATCAAATCTCACTTCAGAATATAACACTCAAAACTAGGATTGTGAAGAAGTACGCTTATCTCTCTCAAAAGAATGACATAAGTCCGGCTCCAAGTACCATAAGCTTGCCCCTTATGTCAATCACCACTAATGTAAGCTCACTCAACTCGAAATCATATAGGGTTTTGTAGGACCACAATGAAGGCTTTTGGATCAAGATAGGACTTATCAGCATATTGATGGTTTCATCTTTCCTTAAGCACACCATTTTCTCATTTCGACTCATAATTTCTTGACTCTTTGAGTCATTTTCTTCTTCCTTATGGGAACTAGAGAGACACACTATCACTCTTTCTTGCTCATGACAATCATTTTTCTCCTTTTCTAATCATTCCATAACTTGCATCATTGCTTTCTTTGAATACCTTCAACTTTCTACCTTATTCACTTTCTTTTTGATATATTTCTTTTGGCCTTTCATTCTTTTCTTCATTTATTTTTGTTATTTGTACCTTTTGTGACTTTCACATTCCTCGTCTCTCCCCCAAACTTATGCTTTTTCCAATTGTCTATCAAGAATTTGAAGGAAATTTCGGGTGCCAAGAGAGGGTCATTGTAGAATGGATAAAGGCTTGTAACAGGATTATTAAAAGAAAAAAGGCTTAGACTCAAAGGTGTTGACTAGGGATATCATATTGGTTGGCTACGGAAGCTTTCAAGTTTCAGATTGGATCAAGTATATCCTACTATCATTTCTCAAGTCTAGCTACACTTAGAATTTCGTCTAGACAAACATTCAGGGCAAGTTCTAGACTTATTGGCACCGAACTTGGACTTGCAATTCGATACCTCGTCTCTCAAGCTGCTGGATTTTTAAAGAGAATAGAGTCAAGGGCCCACAACAATCCTAGCTAAGATTGAACATCACAAATTGCTCAAAGAAAGAACTCGATGATTGTTTTAGTCAATACAGGAGTCTAAAGGTCACAATTAAAGCTATTCTTTATCAATCAACTTGTTTCTAACCGTAAAGTAGAAGGTAAATGTGTTAGTACCAAGTGAACTAGCTTGAAAAACTTTTATTCATTACTACTATATATACTAAAAATAAAGAAAACAGACTCAATCCCTTAAGAATGTTGTCACGCGATCCGTCGTTGGAAAGAGTCTCCCAGTTCACACAACATCCACCTCTGGAAATAACTGCGGCATTAAGAAAATCAAAGGCTTATTATCAACACAAAACTTAAAAAGAAGGTAACAAATAAAAAAGAAGCCACTAACGTAAATAAGAAGCTATGCTACTAAGTGAAAATAATGAAAGAAGTTATGAAGTAAACTATGAATATTAAATTGAATATATACAAACTTGAGGTAAAGAGAATATATATATATATATATATATATATATATATATATATATATATATATATATATATATATATATATGAATGAAAGTGGATATGTACATCAAATGGTACAAATATATACATAACAAAAGTGAAAATAAAGAATATATACATAACAAAAGTGAAAATAAAGATTAAAAAAATAGTGTAATGGTTATTACATACCAAATGTCATCAAATCAAAATAGACCACCCCCCAAATGAATAATATCATTATCCTCAATGCTCATAACAAATAAGAATTGGGAAAAGGGATAGAGAGTTGAGAAAACTCCCTATGTGGTCTCTGTTTCCATCGGGTCCTCAACATCAACACCCTATGTCTCCTCTACCTGGATCTCCACATCCTCAGGCTGGGGGATTATGGGGTTGTTGAGCATCTGAATCAGCTCTTCAACAGTGTATGATGTTGTAGCTATCTCTTCAGACTGGGCGGCTGCTGCCCATGATGCCTCGGGCTCTGCTGTGTATGTTGTTTGGACTGTCTGCTCCATGAAAAGGTCCATTGGAAAATCCCCTACATGTGCAATATTCTCAACCTCTTTGCTCAACTTTTTGACTGACTCCTTTCGAGTCGTTTGCAACTTCTTCACATGCTTCCCCAAATCCTTGTTATCTTCCCGTGTGTATCAAGAGTCTCTAGGATCTTCTTTTGGCCGTCTAGAATCTTCTTCAATGAGTCCTTCACTGATGGAGGTACCTGAAGTGCCACTGAGGCTGAAGATTGTGTTGCCACTACACTGGATATGTTAGGCAACTTTGTGGTAGCTGCCTGTATCTAATTGTTGAGACTGGATAATGTCTAGGAAACACTCAGTGTAGTCTGAGGGTAAGTGGAAGATGAAGGCACTAACAGCGGTACTAAGATAGATGGTCTAGAAGATGGAGGAGTCATGGTTGATGCTCTAACAAAAGTGTCGTTTGCTGTTAAAGGCTTGGAAACTCATCCAGTGGCCACTACCCCTGGCTCTTCAGTCTGGCCAGTGGAGGTAGTGGCTTTACCCTTGAATTTAGGGTTGTCCTCTCCCTAGAGGTGATGCCATGAGAAAGGCTTTTTAGATTTCACCTCCACATCAAAACGTCTCAGCTCTACCCCTTGATCTTTGAAATACTTAGTGAGGAAGTTGGGGTAGGGATAAGATTTTTCTTCTTTCTAGACTTCATTGGAGATGTTACGGGACATCAAGTTCCCTACATTAATAGGATATCCAGCCATTATGGAAGCTACCAACAATACTCGGGAAAGTGGAAGGACATTTTCATGCTGGCAAGGGTCAAGACGGCTACACACAAATGTTTGCCACCCTTTTATTTCAAAGTTAAGGGTGGCTCACACAATTGGCACTCCTGCTATGAGCCATGCAGGTGTTGTCCCCGGAATAACAAGTATCTCAGTTAGACATGGATGAAATGCCTCACCCAAGGCTAGCTTCATTCGGTATAGCACCGCCTCAATCTCCTCTAACCCTACATATATGTACAATGCTAGGCCATCAAATTGGATTTTCTATTCTCGAACCTTCGTCACTTTTATACCCTTTTTTATGTGGGCAACATTGGCATAAAATAATTGACGAGTTATTCATTTGCATTTTGTGAACGGCCAGTGAACCATTTCCATCCTTTTCTCTCTATGAATTTCTTTAGGGCATTCATATTATGCTGGATCAAGTCTTTGATTATGAACTGTCGCTCAAGTGTCAACGACCTTTGGGTCCACCATTCCTAAAATTTGGCATACACATTCTCACTGACAAACTTATCAGCCCACACCTCTGGCTTCCTTGATCTAGCTAGGCCTCCCACAATTATATCACCCATCTCCCGTCATTTGGGACTTCATCATCATCATCATCATCATCTAAACTGATTGGAGTTGGGGCAGCATGTGAGGGAGATGGTTCAAAATCTTCACTACCCTCTTCCAAACCCTCAGATGAACACTCAGAGAAGGAGGACTCATCAACAAAATGCAATCTCCCCGTGAATTGTTCAAGGATTTATTGGGACTGGACTTCTGGTTGTGCTTGCATAGGGTTTCCTTTAGGCGCTTTCTCGAAGCGGACATACTTACTGTTTTATAAGAGTTCGGGGATCTATTGGCGGTTGCTTTATTGCTGATTATCTTTTGAATTGACAAAGCTATGTTGGGTTTGCCTCGACCCAAACCTCTCGAAGGTTCTGCCCCCCCCCCCCCCTGAAAGTTTCACTTCGACCTCAGGAACTCACCATCGTCTGCAACACACAAGTAGTGAAAGTTGGCTAGAATTGAGGTTCAATAGGTGTTATTAAATTATAGTTGAAAAGAAAGGTATTGCTTCTCAAAACAGGGCAGCGCAGACCACACAAAAGTGAGTGTGGTTGCGGACTTCCATCACGGACCGTACAATTTTGAGTGCAATCACGAAGATACTAGGTTCAGAATATTGGCTCTCTGAAGTTAACCGACTGTGGACAGCATAAAATTGAATGCGGTCACATAACACCCATTGCAGACCGTATAGTTTGAGTGCAGCCACATAAACACTTTATTGGGTCTTTGAAGTTCAATTGTGTGAACTGCATAAAATGGGTTGCGACCGCGAAAAACCATTTGCAGACCGCACAAAATTGAGTGTGGCAGCACAATCTAAGCAACTAAAAGTTCCATGAAACTAGGGTAATGTATACCACACAATTTTGCATGCGGCGGCATACCCTATCATGATCCGCACAAAAAAATGTGTGGCCGCGAAATTCAAATCATATCGCCACTGAGGTACAAAGATTTTCACTAATTAGGCAAGACTTATGGCATTTAGGCAATAAAATCTACTAACCCCAAGCCCCGTTGTGCATTCAAACACTACCCATATATTTTTAAAGCAAGAATTAAGCATTAATTTGACATATTTGGCATGAACCTAACCCAAGCTACAGAAGAAAACTAAAACAAAGAGAAAATGAAAGATGAAATTAATTCCTTAAAATGAACATACCAGTAGTGAAATATAGTAGAAAACAACACCTTATGAGTAAAAGATGAGATTGAAAACAAGGAATTGCATTATGATTTAGGATTGCTTGAGAGGTTAGAGTGTATAAAGTGTGAACAGTGTCAAGAAGTCCTATTTATACTCTGACCCTAGTGACTCACTGGCCTACATGAGTGCACCCGCACAATTTTGGTGCGGCCCTCACTCTTTACTTTTTGTAGTTCAGTATTAGATTATTGGCGTGGTTCACATAAAAATTGTTACGGCTGCACAAGTAATGCAGTCCGCAAAATTTTGAGCGCGTCCGCGAACACTTAAGGGATTGTGTCAGGCCAAACTTTAGAGAGTTGGCATTTTCCCCATTCCAGCAGATCAACCACGCACAGAATTGTGCAGATGCAAAGTGCTTGTGTGGTACTCATAATTCTAGCACGGTCTGCACAATTTCACCTCTAAGCCAAATTTTTCCTTGTCAATTTCCTGCACTGCACAACCAATTCCTACTTACACTTCACAACCAGTTAGGTCGAAACAATGCCTAATCTAAGAAGAAAATCAAAATAAAGAAAAATATATGGGTTTCCTCCCAAGAAGCGATTGATATAGGGTCGCAGTACGACGCATGTTACCATCATTCATTTGAAATGGATCAATGCCACATTGTGTCCATCATCAACCTTACCAAGGTATTGCTTCATTTGGTGCCCATTAACTCTAAATATCTCACCATTATTATTTTTCAAATCTAGAGCACCAAAAAGAGTTACATGTTCCACTTCAAAGGGACCGCTTCACTTTGACTTTAGCTTTCCTGGAAACACCCGTAACCAAGAGTTGAATAAGAGAACAAGGTCACCTTCTTTGAATTCCTTGTCCCGAATAAACTTATCATGCAGGTACTTCATCTTGTCTTTATACAAGGACGAACTGGAGTAAGCATGGGATCTGAACTCATCAAGTTCATTTAATTGCTCCACCTGAATATTGGCAGTTGCATCCCACTAAAGGTTCAATTTCGTCAACGCCCACACGGCCTTGTGCTCTAATTTTACCGGGAGGTGACATGCTTTCCCAAATACCAAACAATACGGAGACATGCCAATTGGGGTCTTGGAAGCTATTCTATTGGCCCATAGAGAATCGTCAAGTTTCTTTGACCAATCGGTCCGGTTTGCATTGACAGTCTTGGATAGAATACTATTGATCTCCCTCTTGGAGACTTCAACCTGTCCACTCCCCTAATAGTGATAGGGGGTTGACACCTTGTGAGTGACACCATACTTGGAGAGTAATGTGTCAAGGCTTTGTTGCAAAAATGGAGAACCCCCATAATTGATGATGGCCCTTGGCGTGCCGAACCTTGTGTATATGTTTTTATTCATGAAGGCCACCACACTTTGTGCTTCATTTTTATACAAAGCGAAAGCTTCAACCTATTTGGAAATGTAATCCACAGCAACAAGAATATAGATGTTCCACACGAACTCACAAATGTACCCATAAAGCCGATACCCTGCACATAAAAAATGTCAATCTCAAGGATGGTGGTGAGAGGCATCTTATTATTCTTAGAAATCCCACTAGCTCTATGGAAATCATCATATCGCTTAACGAGCTCGCTAGTGTCTTTGTACAAGGTAGGCCAATAGAATCCACAACTTAGGACCCTTGTAGAAGTTCTCACCCCTCTATGGTGACCACCACAGGGCAAAGAATGGCATGCTTCAAGAATACCCAATTGCTCTTCTTCTGGAACACGTCTTCGGATAACACCATCAGTGCAAATTTTGAAAAGATATGGTTCGTCTTAATAATAATCCAAGCAGTCCTGTTTGAGATTCTTCTTTTGGTTTGGAGAACTCATTCGGGACAATTTTGCTTGCAAGATAGTTAGAAATATCGGCAAAACAAGGCATCCCGGTCAAAGACGTGGAAAGGAGTTGTTCATCCAAAAACGAATCACTGATCTCAAGGCCATCATGGGGCCTTCCCTCATCTTTCAAATAGGACAAGTGGTCTGCCACTTAATTCTCACTCCCTTTTTGGTATATGATTTCAAGATCAAATTCTAGTATAAGAAGTAACCACAGAATCAATCTAGCCTTTGAGTCCTTTTTACTCATCAAATAACGAAGTGTCACGTGATCAGTGTGAAAAATCACCTTGGTACCCATGAGGTATGGGCAAAACTTTTCCATAGCAGAGACAATGGCTAAGAGTTCTTTCTTTATCATCGTATAGTTATCTTGGGCGTCATTCTTGGTCTTACTAGCACAGTGTACCTGATGGAACATCTTGTTGATTCTTCGCCCCAATACCAACAAGTCGCTAGCATCACACATGAGCTTAAATGGTAAGCTCCAATTTGGGTGTGGTAATGATGAGAGTGGTAGTCAACATATACTTGAGTATCTCAAATGCCTTCATATAATCATTGTCGAACATAAATTTTGTATCTTTTTCCAACAACTTGTATAAGGGGTTCACCACTTTTGAGAAATCCTTGATGAACCGACAGTTAAATCTCGCGTGACCTAGAAAGCTCCTCACTCCTTTGATGGAAGTAGGATGTGGGAGTTTTGATATCACTTTAATTTTTTCTTTATCCACTTCAATACCATTCTTGGAGATCTTGTGGCCGAGGATAACGCGTTCCTCAATCATAAAGTGGCACTTCTCTCGATTAAGCACCAAGTTAGTCTCTTCACAACGTGCTAATAACTTATCAAGGTTATCAAAACACGAATCAAAAGAATCACCCACAATATAGAAATCATCCATGAAAGAAGTCCTCCACCATATCCATAAATATTACCATCATACACTGCTGAAAAGTAACCGATGCATTACATATACCAAACGACATCCTTAAAAATGCTAATGTGCCATACAGACAAGCGAAAGTGGTCTTCTCCTGGTCTTCAGATGCAATATGAATATGGTAATATCTAGTATACCCCTCCAAGAACCAATAATAAGCACGTCCGGCTAACCTATCCAATATTGATCAAGCTTCTGAACCGGAAAATGGTCTTTTCGAGTCACTTTGTTGAGCTTCCTATAATCCATGCATATTCTCCAACTAGTGACAGATCTTGTGAGGATCAACTCATTATTGTCATTTGTAATCACACTCATGCCCCCTTATTTGGGACATATTGCACCGACGAGGTCCATGAACTATCAGAAATGGGGTAGACAACCCCAGTATCCAACCACTTGATGATATCTTTCTTGACTACCTCTAGCATGGCCTCATTAGACCTTCTTTGATGTTCTATGAAGGGTTTTATATCCTCCTCCAATATGATTTTAAGCATGCAAAAGCTGAGGCTATACCATGAATATCTGCCATTGTCCAACCTATTTCCTAGTTCCTCCTTTGGAGCACCACAAGGGTGGAAGCTACCTGCACGTTAGTCAAACACGAGGAAAGAATAACAGTTAAAGTGGAACAAAGCCATAATAACTCATACCTGAGGTATAAAGTCAAAGGATTCAACTCCAATATGGGAGGCTCCTAGATTGTGGGCTTTGTTGGTGAAGTCTTCTCATTCTCAAGGTCCAAGGAAGTTTTCGGGGTTCATATGTATATGATCTCATTCCTTGCTAAGCATTGACATATTCTACCAAGCCTTCCTTCTCATCCATGTCATAATTCAACAACACAGCTTCTAATGGGTCTTTAACTTTAATCACAACACTTGTGTCATCAACAATTACTTTGGTCACATGATCCACAAATGAACACACTTAGTTGCTATTCGGATGCCTCATTGACTTGCAAACATGGAACACAACTTTTTTATCGCCCACCTGGAAGGTGAGCTCTTGTGCTTCCACATCAACTAAGGCCTTCCCTATAGCTAGGAAAGGTGACCCCAATATGATTGGCACCTGATAGTCAACCTCACAGTCAAGTATCACAAAATTTGCGGGAAGTATGAACTTATCTACCCGAACTAGCACATCATCAATTATCCCCAATGGCCTCCTTATTGTATGTTCCGCCATTTGCAGCCTCATGGATATGGGTCTTCGTTGTCGAATCCCCAATGTCTTGAACAAACAATAGGGCATCAAGTTAATGTTTGCCCCCTAAGTCACACAAAGCTTTGGCGAAATCGGCACTACCAATAGTGCAAGGGATTGTAAAAGCATCAGGTTCTTCTAACTTTGGAGCCATGGAGTGCACAATGGCACTCAATTGATGTGTCATTTGATTGTTTCACAGTTTATTGATCTCTTCTTTGTTACCAAGTTTTTTGTGAACTTGGCCCTTGGCATATCTTGGAATTTACTCTAAGGCTTTAACCTATGACACATTTATGGACAAACTTTTCATTATATCAATAAATTTCTTGAATTGATTCTCATTTTTTTTTCTTTTCAAGACTTTGAGGATATGGTGGAGAAGGCCTTGTCAAAGGAGTCTTGGCTTTAAGCACTACCGATCTGGTATGTCAATCACATATTCCCTAGACGGGTTCACATCATCTTGTGTCTCCTCCACATTTTCATCAATGTCTATCCTCAATTACCCATTTACTTGAACATCATTTCTTGGCTTATCATAATCTTGCATCACCACATCATCATTCACAATCTTTCTTAAGTTTGATCAACTCCACCTATCCAACTTCTTGTAATCACCACCATAGCCTGCCATGTGTTTTTCCCTCCCTTCAGGTTGAGAGAGTACTCAAAGCTTGAGAAATTTGGCCAATTTGGACTTCCAAATTGCGGATAGAAGTGTGTGGAACGCTAATTGGGCATCGAAGTCGGCATTTTTATCCATCATCTACTTGAACATGCTTTCAATTTGTCCCATCTCATTATTAGAAGAACTAGGACCTTGTGAAGGATATGAAGGTGTGTTGTTTGGTTGTTGATACATCAAATGCCTTTGGAAGACCAACCCCCGATTCCCCTGATTATTGTTATTCCAACTCCCTTGATTTTTATTACCACCCCAATTACTATTATTGTTGCCACACCAATTGCCTTTATTTCCTTGACTACCCCAATTTTGATCAGTTTGTTCCCTCAATTGCCTTGGTTGTTGTTGTTGCCACTATTCTAATTTCCTTGATTGCCCCAATTTTCTTGGTTTCCTTTTGAACTCCACTGTTATTGATTTGGAGAATTGCTCTATTGATCTTGAAAATTCTTCGAATATTGAATCTCTTCATTTTGATGATCATATGAATCAACTTTATTGTACCTACTACTATTCTCAAATTGATCCAGATTGTTTTGAACTTGTTGGCCTTGTTTCCTTCTCTTGTTAAGTTTCCTTCTCTTGTTAACCATCATGTTCACTCCTTCCATGGCATTCACTTGTTTTTGCCCTTGAACTTATTGAAACAAAGCTTTGGCTAATTGGTTCATGGTAGTTGTCAACTCGGCAATAGATTGGACATGGTCATGTAGCTCCTTGTGTAGGTAAATAACATTAGGGTCACCTTATGTAACATTAGCTCTACTTTGCCACACTGAAGAGGTTTCCGCCATCTCATCAAGCATTTCACACGTTTCAGCATATGGCGTGTTCATAAAGTTCCCCCTGGCGAGTTGGTTAACCACACATTGGTTTGTTGTGTTGATCCCTATGTAGAAGGTCTATTGGATTATGGCCTCGGTCATATTGTTGTCCGGGCACTCTTTTACCATTGTGCGATACCTCTCCCAAATCTCATGTAACGGTTTATTTGGCTCTTATTTAACATCAAGGATATCATCTCTTCGCATTGCCATATGTCCCAGAGAAAAGAACTTTGAGATGAAATTCTTGGCCAACTCATCCCAAATGTGTATGGAATGGTTGGGTAACCTCTCTAGCCAATCCAAAGCCTTCCCCCATAGAGAAAATGGGAAAAGCCTTGACCTCAGTGCGTCCTTGGAGACATTAGTCTGTTTGCTCTCCAAGCACATATCAACAAAACCTTTGAGATGATAATAAGCATTTTGACGTGGATCTCCAATAAAAAAACCCTCTATTCCAACAGTGTAAGCATGGCATTGGTTGTTTGAAAGTTGCATGCGCTAATCTGGCGTGAGACTATTTCACTTGCATAGCCTTCACTAGGTAACACCTAGTGTGCTGCCCTTGGAGGAGGTGGGGGAGGGTTTGGGATGTTGTCATTAGGCGGGCAGCCTCTCCTTGTTACTTGAGGTTCAAGATGAACCTCATTCACATGTTCATCATCGACCTCCTCCCCCAATGGCATATTCCCGAGGGCTTCGTTGCTAAGAGCCATTTGATACCTAAAAGCAATTCACACACAAAATTTAGAAAAACGGAAGGAAAGAAAAACAAAACTTAAAAATACTTAGATATATAGCTAAGACTGACTAACTCACCGGCAATGACGCAAAAAACTGATCGAGTCCAAGCCTGCACTAATATTGAGTAGCGAGGGTGGTCGATGCAGTTTTAATCCAACTAGGTCAGGATCAAATACACGGGGAGTTAATATATGAAATTAGGTTTATATCTAATCTAGATGCGGGCTTTGAGTCTAATTACACTTCCACAAGTTTTGGTTTTGATTTCTACTTCTAACTTTACTCGAAAGATTGCAATAATTGAAAGTAAGAACAATATTTTTATAGTTGTTTTTCAAATATTTAAAGAGACTAGGGTCGTGACTTCTACATCGGTGGATATCCAAAATGGGTATCAAGAATCTAGGGCAAGCATGATTAGTCAGGGTCGTAATATAGCTATCATACCCTGGTACTCACTCTATACCTCTCGGTAGTTTGAGTGATTTTAGCCAATTTGGCTTTCTCAAGTCCAAATTGGTATTCATGCAATTCAAGTGATATTAGCTCAAGTCGGGTATTACTATCTCTAGGTTTAACTCTTTAATTGGGGCTATCAATTTTTTAAGTTCACCCCAATTCCTTGTTAGCCTAGTTTTCCTAGACTTAACCCTCTTTATCAAGTAGAGATTAAGCCATAAAGGCATAAATCAATGTTTTCAACTATTAATTCTATAATTCTAGTATGAACTAGGCTAAATATCACTAACCCATTCACATTCAAGCCATAAAATCAAATACCCACACTAGGTTTAGGTCACCACCCTAGCTATGGGTTTATCTACTCATGGAAATAACATAAATTATAAATGAAATGAAGATAAAATTTATAATACAAGATTAAAGGATGAAAATCTAATGTTAAAGGATTAATCTAGTACAAAATTTCCCAAAACATAAAGCCCTGCCTTCTCAAGTGTTCCTCTAATACATAACATGACTTAAAAATGACAAAAAGTTCTATTTATACTTAGATGAAAAAATCTGACAACAATACCCCTGCGAAGGTTGTGCGGCCGCATAATTCTGAGTGCAGCCGCACAATTTTGAGTGCAGTCCATGTTCTTTAATTCTGGATCTGGGTTGAGCTGAACTTTTGTGGACTGCATACTTTCAATCGCGGCCGCATAAGGGACATTCGCAGCCGCCCAATTCTGACGTGGACTCCACTTCTCTCTTTTTCTCAAATTGTAAGTGCTCTGAACCTCAGTCATCGTGGTCTATGTAATTTCAGTAGCAATCGCACAGTGACTTTCGTGGCCGCACATCTCTAGTGTGGTCCAAACTCATCTTTTAGCCCAAAAATCACACACTTTGAATCTCCCTTCTGCGGGCTGCGTAGTTATGCTCGCACCACATCATGACTTTCGCGGCTATACAATATTTGTGCTGCCCGTGCTTCAGAACGCTTTTCCTAGCCTTGGTTTTTGTTCAACTTTTGACTCCTTTGTGAGTTGATTAAGGTTACTTTGGCTCATTTTGAACAATTCCCACAAGCAAGCATATTTCATTAGTTTTCTGTAATACCTTCAAGTATTTTTAGCCTAAAACACAAGTAAAAGACAGAAATAATAGGTTAAAATCCCTACTTATCAAGCACTAGTTGACTTGAAAGAACAACTTCAAGAGCTTCTGGATAAAGAGTACATTATGCATCGGTTCTTTGTGAAGAAGAAGGATGGTACTATACGAATGTGCATTGATTATAGGAAGTTTAACCAAGTTGCTATTAAGAACAATTGCCCATTGCCGCGTATTGATGACTTATTTGACTAGCTTTATAAAGCAAAAGCGTTCTCTAAGATTGATTTGAGGTCTGGTATCATCAGTTGAAGATTCGGGATTTTGATATTTTGAAGACAACATTCAGGCCATGCTATGGCTACTACGAGTTCCTTGTGATGTCTTTTAAGCTGACCAATGCCCCAACAACATTTATGAATATGATGAACAATGTATTCCATTAATATATGGATTCTTTTACTACGTTATTCATTAATAATATACTGGTGTACTGACGCAACTAGGAGGAGAATGTGCAATATTTGAGGATTGTACTACAGACATTGATTGAGAAGAAGCTTTATGTTAATATCTCCAAGTGTGAGTTTTCTTTGGATCATGTGGCATTCTTGGGGAACATGGTGTCCACTGAGAGGATCAAGGTAGATCTGAAGAAGATTGAGGCAGTTTAGAATTGGCCCAGAACGTCTTCAATTATGAAGATTCGGAGTTTTTTAGTTTGCTCGGATATTATCATCGATTTGTTGAGGTTTTCTCGTCTATTTCTGCACCTTTAACTAATAATTGAACTGAACAAAGGAAGTAAGGAAATGGATACTCCTTTTCCGAATGATGAACAATATATATGTGCACAAGTTGTGGCGTCGGGCCAAAGTATACATATACATAACCGCACCCTCAGGACCAAGATGCATAAAGCATAAACTGCAGCCTCAGGCCCAAAGATACATAAAGCATAAACTGCGGCCTCATGCCAAAATATAGGTGTTCAACATTCAGAGATTTAAAATCAGTAACTGAGAATCATACTACAACACATGATAATGAAATATTGAACCATATTGAGTTACATGATAGTAGAATGTTAAATAAAACTAGTCTGAGACATGTATTCATGATCCGATTATGAAAATTGAAACTTTAGCTATTTATGACATGATGGGTAATTTAGAATGAGACTTTGGGCATCAAACACAAGTCTTTGTTGATTATGCACTGAGCTCACAATGTTCGGAATGAAAGTCGTGAACAAATTATGAAGCTTGAGAATAGAAGTTCTGCAACTATTTAAGGAACTAAGCTTAACTATATTTCTGAGGTAATTAGTAATGTTGTAAAAGAAACATAGTGTAGGGAGAATTATTAATATTTCAAAACATAGAGTTAACCTCACATACCTTGGCTTTGTGCCATTTAAAGCATACTGCAAAGTTCATCACCACTTTCAATTGTAATCTATGGCAACATATATCTAGAGGAAACAATATTAACATTAATGCTCATGTTTTGGTCACTTAAGCATTTTATCATATGCCTTAAGGGCGTAAAGACTTATAGCCCTCTTTAATTGTGTTTATACACCATACAACCCGTTCTCTTGCTCTGATATAAATTCCAATATCTCAAATTTCTCAAAATCAATATCATTCTTCATCACCCATAAGATAAACAACACCATTAACCAATGATCAACAATCAACAACCCAAAACTATAATCGTTCATGCTTTTCAATCAAATCCATCAACTCATATCTCATGAACTTAGAGTCTATAATCAGTAACCCAATGCTAAAATTAATTACAGAATGAAGATATTATATTTTGACATTCAATCCTCTTGAATTCGAGTTCTAATGTTTCTTTTCTTAAGAATGGCGTCTCACTCGAATGTCTAATGATTTGAAGGGTTTACCAA
The DNA here is from genome assembly GCA_034376525.1 of Nicotiana benthamiana. Lineage (NCBI taxonomy): Eukaryota > Viridiplantae > Streptophyta > Magnoliopsida > Solanales > Solanaceae > Nicotiana > Nicotiana benthamiana. Next base: position 21,274,821 of record CM067324.1, on the reverse strand, counting down.
TGTTAATAACTGTTGGAGAATTGAAACAAACTTGAAGTCATCATTAAGACATACCTTGTATGATGGAGGTACCTTGGAGGAAGTTAGGTTCTTGAGAGCTTCCCCTTCTAGAGAAAGTTTTCATGTTTTGGGCGTGTGGGGGACGAGGTAAGGATTTTAAAATGACTTTTCGGGTGCTCCCCAACATAGATGAAGGACCAACCATGCACTGTATACACATCACAGGTAGTGGCATTACCGCAAGTGCGTCGTTGCGCACGGGATTACTAGACACGCACCTGGGCGCGAATACTGCACGTTATTTAATAAAATATGTATAACTTTTTGCAGAGAGATTTGTTCGGTCTCCGTAATATATTATTGGAATACCAGGTATTTTAAAGGATACAACTTTCTTATTTTACGTTTTTCCAAATACTCTATGGATTTTTGCAAAATCCTGGTAGAAGACAGACCTTCCATAAACTTAGTCGATTTTATCGAATCTTATGCACCTCACTCCCATCATGATTCCAAAATAACTATTTTGACACATACTCATACCAATAGGATTTCACATGTCTTAAATATCAAACTAATACCATTTAACACATCAACACCTAGTCCAAATTTACGGAGTGTAATCTCCCCCTTGGGATCATTCGTCCTCAAATATTGTCCTTTTTGTAACTACAACTAACTCTGGACATTAAACGTGTCTCATGGAAACATATGAACACAGAATTGTCATGAACACACGCATACTAAACTAAATGAAAACATTGAACGGTTGAGATACTAAACTAACTGAATACTGAGCTAACTAAAATTATCATATAAGGTCTAAATGAAAAGGTTAGTTACCTCCAACAATTCTAAAAATAATCGCCAACTAATAGAGCATAACACAAGCCTAACAGGGCATCATAATATGCTTAACATGAACATATTCATGAATACTGGTTTGTCATATATACGTGAATACTAAAGTAACATGGATATATAAATATTGAACTGGTATGAATATTTGAGTGTTCAACTGACATGAATGTTATAACATGTGATCTGAATATTAGAAACATAAATGTTGACATGAGATCTAAATACTGGAAACTAGAATGTTATAACATGATGTGTGAAATGCTGGGTATATAACCACCAATTATGGTGGCAAATCTAACTCGTAAGCTATTTGACTGATCCTTTGTAGGATCCTATATGATTCGAAGTAATTGGAATCATTCCAAGTAATATAACACCTTTCATAGGTAAAACTTTCAGAAACACATAATCATCAACTTGAAACTCTAGGTCTCTAAGTCGCGCATAAAAATAGAACTTTTGGCAACTCCGAGCTTTCAAATTCTATTGAATCAGCTTAACTTTCTCCATAGTCCGATAGACAAAATTTGGACTCAATAAGTCTACTTAGCCAACTTCAAACCAACCAATTAGTGATATATACCTTCACCTACATATTGCTTCGTATAGTACCATCTTGATACTAAAAAATAGATATTATTATTAGCAAACCCAATGAGAGGCATGTGATCATCCCTATTACCTTTAAAGCCAAGGACATATCCACAAGTGTCTGAGTAATGCACTGTAGCTGGCCATATCTCTGAGCATGAAAAGTTGTGTTGAGGTTTACTCTTGTGTCTAATCCTTTTTTTAAAGGACTTCTAAAAGTTTATTGTAAATTGAGTACACGATCTGAAATAGGGAGGAAGAGGTGATTCTACCTTGTTCCATTACTGGACCTCTTGATGAAATTACCACAATAGAAAGTGAAATTAGAGAAAAAATTTAGGGGGAGAATATTAGGCGTTGGGATAGGCCTGACTTAAAAACTTACTCAAGGAAACATCAGAAAAAGCCATTGTGCAATCTACCGAAGCTGGAATTCTTCTACTTGTAAGTTTTATGCATTTACTAATGAGTTAGATATTCTTATTGCTCAAGAAAAGGAGTGATATCTTGCACCACCAAACACCCTTTAAATAATTTTGTCTCCTATAATTATTTGTCTCCCTCATATATAGCATTTGCCTTGTCTATTTCTTCTGTCTATTCCCAAGAATTATAGAGAAGCTTTTCCCAATCCTAAATAGACTCAAGCTATGATTGAAGAAATGAAGGCCTTGTCAAAAAATGAGACTTGAGAACTTTTCACTTCACCACACGACAAGGAGTTGGTTGGATTCAAATAGGTCTTCAGTATGAAGCACAAAGTTGATGGCTCGATTGAAAGATTAAAATTAAGATTGATGGTTATGGGATATACTCATACTTATGGAGTGGATATCAAGAGACATTTGCCCCTTGTTGTTAAGATGAACACTATTAGAATTCTTTTGTCTTATGCACCTAATTTTTATTAGGACGTACACTAGTTTGATGTGAAGAATGCATTTCTTCATGGATACCTAGAAGAAGATATGTGTATGGAAATTCCCCATAGGTTTGATACAACACAAAGTCAAGGAAAGGTATATAGATCGAAAAAGGCCTTATACGGACTGAAGCAATCCCCATATAGCATGGTATGACATATTTTAACGAAGCAATGATCTCCTTTGTTTACCAACAAAGCAATGTTAATAGCACCCTCTTCATAAGACATAAAATGGGTAAACTCACTCTTCTCATAGTATATATTGATGACATAGTAATGACAGGAGATGGCAAAGAGGAGATTGCCCGATTGAAGAAGTTGCTGGCATATGAATTTGAGATCAAGGATCTAGGAAAATAACACTACTTCTTGGGAATTACGGTTATTAGATTAAAAAGAGAAATCTTTATTTCCCAAAGGTAAGTATATTTGGATCTAAAAGAAATTGGTATGATACATTGCAACCCAGGAGAATCATCCATTGAAAGTAATTACAAGTTACAAACATGAAATGGAGAGCCATTTGATAAGGAGAGATATCAGAGGTTAGTTGGAAGGCTCCTTTATCTCTCTCATACAAGACCTGAAAAAGCCTATTCAATCAGTTTGGTAAGCTAGTTCATGCATGATCCCCGGGATCCTCAAAAACAAGTTGTCTTTCACATTTAGTGGCATATGAAGTCTGCTTCAGGCAAAGGTATAGTTTTCTCCAAACGTGTTCACCTTCAGGTAGAAGCCTATACAGATGCAAATTGGGATGGATCTTTAGATAATATAAGATCTACATCCGGTTACTATACACCCGTATGAGGGAATTTGGTTACTCGAAAAAGCAAGAAACAAAGTTTACTTTCTAGATCAAATGCGGAAGAAGAATATTGAGCTATGGCCCAGGGAGTCTATGAACTTCTTTGGTTACTAAAAATTACTAGAGAAATTGAGACTCTCTGAAAAGCGGAAACATTTCTTATATTGTGACAACAAGACTGTCACCAGTATAGCAAATAATCGCGTCAGATATGATCGAATAAACCATGTTGAAGTTTATGAAAAGAAAAAGTTATGAGTGGTGTCTTAATCTTGTTTCATGTTTCGTCAGAAAAGCATCTAGCTAATGTGTTTACGAAGGGTCTCAACAAACGGACTTTTCATATACTAGTTTGTAAGTTGGGCATGTGTGACATATTTGCACCAACTTGATGGGGAGTGTTGATTAATTTAATTATTAGGAAATATTTACTTATGATTGAGAAAGATTTGATTCTGATTGAGATTTGATTGTATTCAAATAGATTATAATTTATTTTCCTTCCTAAAATCGTATAGGACCTACTCTATAAATACATTTTCTTAGAGATGTAAGAAATATACATAAATACAAAAACCTTTTATTTTCCCAAAATCTACACCATCCAATCTCTCTCTCTCTCTCTCCCCCTCACCTCCTGCTTTATGGAAATATTTTACTTGCTATTACAAGTGACAACTAGGATGAGGAGTATGTGAGGGTAAATTCAAGATTTCATACTAAAAAATATGTGCTTCTGCTGACATGATAGACATGGTAAGAATGTGTACATGCTTAACTCAAACCCATAGAAACAAAAGTAAAAATAAACTCCATATGACAAGGTGTAAGCTTAGAGGTTAGTATGAAAAGTGTGACAGCATAGACTCCTGCAAAATATTTCTAAATAAAATTTGATTTCTAATTTTTGTCAAAAAGACCCAGTTTTTTATAATTCTAAAGTTTATTGCCATATTATACATGGTCCCAAAGGGGATGGAGTAGTGGTTAAAACATGGGAGTGATAAGTTGTTGGGCCCGGGTTCATGTCCTAGCTAAAATACTTGTGAGGTAATTTGCTCCAACATTGGTGTAGCAGGATTTCTATGGCAATCTTGTGCTTGTGGGTTGGACAAGTTACTGGTGAATAGTCAAGGAGCATGCAATTTGATATCTATTGTGCATATTAAGCAATCACTTGTTCAATTGGTATCCAATGAAATATGCTACTAGCATCCTACATGTCGTCATAGACTTATGTTACTTGACCTTTATTGAATATGGTTAATACAATCTTTCCCCTCTCTCGCCCTATTATCAAATTAGTTCTAAAACCAGTCATCCCCTTTATTTCTTGAACTTCTAGTATTCAACTTGCAAAGCTCTTGTGAGAATTCTTTATTCGATCATGACTGATTTGTGGACATGAGACAACCTTCTTAATCTAAAGGGAGAAAAGTTCATAAATAAAAGCTTGTCGATAGGATTTGTAATTTTTTTCCCGAGCCTTTGTTGATATGCGAGATCCATGTTGATTAGTCTTTTAGATCTTTCTCCAAAATAAACACCAGCTAACAGAGCATAACACAAGCCTAACAGAGCATCATAATACACATAACATGAACCATATTCGTGAATATTGGTATGTCATAGATACATGAATATTGAACTAACATGGATATATAAATACTGAACTTGCACAAATATTTGAGTACTGAACTGACATGAACGTTATAACATGTGATTTGAATATTAGAAACATAAATATCATGACATGAGATCAAAATACTGAAAACTTGAATGTTATAACATGATGTGTGAAATATTGAGTGTACAAGCTCCAATTCTGGTGGCAACTCTAACTCATAAGCTACTTGACCGATCCTTCATAGGATCCTATACGGTGCGATGTATCTGGAACTGAGATATTTTTTCTTCCCAAATATTATAACACCTTTCATAGGCAAACTTTCAGAAACACTAGTCCAACTTGAAGCTCTAGGTCTATATGTCGCACGTCAAAATAGGACTTTTGGCGACTTTGAGCTGTCTTCAAATGCTATTGAATCAACTTGACTTTCTCTGTATCCTCATAGACCAAATTTGGTCCCGATAACTCTGCTTCGCTAACTTCAAACCAACCAATTGGCTATCTACACCTTCGCCACATATAGAGCTTCATATAGTACCATATTGATACTAAAATGGTAGTTGTGATTATTAGCAAACCCAATGAGAGGTATGTGATCATCCTAGTTATCTTTAAAATCAAGGACATATCCTCTAGTGTCTGAATAATGCGCTCTAGCTGGCCATATCTCCGAGCATGAAAAATTATGCTGAGGTTTCCTCTTGTTCCTAATCATTTTTAAAGGACTTCTAATAGTTCATTGTAAACTGAACACCATAATATGAAAATATGGACAACAGACTACCATGAAATCAAACAATTTTCTGAATGTACAACTTGGCATAATCTTCTACTAAGTCTGTGGTCTTTCCTAGCAAGAAATGTGTTGACTTAGTAGGTTGATCTATAATCACCCAATCAAATCATGCTTTCAAAATGAGCGAGATAATCATGTTATAAAGTCCATATTTACCATATCCACCAACAATATATGTATTCTATGGTAAAACATTGGCATTATGTTGTTCAACTTTCGCTTACTAATATTTTGGAAACTTGGACAAAAAGTGTGTGACGTTCTTTTCCATGTTGTTCCACCAATAAATATCCTTGAGCATGATAAATCTTTGGGGAACCCACAATCCATCTTGGTACCTCAAAGTACCATCATCTTCCCTTTATATAAAAGCCATCGTCTTATGCTTGTGAATTCCCTCTTTCAGTTGCAACACGTATGGGTCATCAAATTATTTCTCTTTCATTTCGACTACTAAAGAGGAACAAATCTTATTTTTTACAACAACTCCACCATCTTTGAAGTCCGAAAATCGAACTCCTAGCTTGGTTAAGCAGTGAACTTCTTTCACCATAGTTCTATTGTGTGCCTCAATCATGAGTTATACTTCCCATACTTGATTTTCTTTTTAAGGTACTTCCTAAAAACACTTATAGTATTGTTGAAAGCTAAACCTTTGACCAGTACTACGAAAATTAGATTCTCGTGCAATGGACTAGCCTCGTGGCACATAGGCATGGTTTTATAATTGTTCTATGATCATTTTATCAATAATAACTAAGCTCGACGACCACTCTACTCACTTCTCTTTCTTACACATGCTTGGCACATTCCTTGTGATGATTATATGATTTTTTTCTCAGTAACGAACTAAGTTTTTTTAATATCCCATGCTAACTATTCGAGTTTCAAATCTCCAATTGGACTTACTAACGATTTTCACATCTCTCCCTTAGACCAAATGTTAAGATCTTGTACTTGCGGATCCTTCTCTTTTATTAGGATCCAAATAAATTTTCTTACCTTCTGCAGTTCTTTGCACTTTATGTCAATGACGATTTATCTTTCGACTTACTTCCAAGCAGCCTTTCTTACTAGGAAAAGCTAATTACTTACATAAATAAAAAAACTAATCTATTCACAACTACCATACATAATCTTATTGATTTAACTTTGCTCATATTGTCAATCTTGGAGAAACCCATTTTCAATAACTCTTAAAGGTTATTCTTCTGTAGTTTGCTTTCTTACTCCCTAGCTAATTTTTTTCTTCCACTGTCATTGTACTTCTGGTTTAACTTAAACTCTTATGCTTCAAACAGGCGTTCACTATTTCAAAATGTTACCCACTGACTAGTGTAAACCTGGCTAAGTAAATTAAATCGTACCTATACCATCTCTACTAAAATTGTGAATTCTCTGTATCTATTCAAAAGTTACTATTCTTTTATTAACCATATGCTATCATCATGTTTTCTTGTTTTTCTTTGAATAACTAAAGTGAAGCATAAGGTTATTCCTAACTTCTCTCACTACCCGACCCTATTTTATGGTTGCATACTATCTTTTTCTTGAACTGTTTTCATGGATCACACTTAGGAATATTGCATCTGTATTAAACAAAATTGGAATAACTAACCCCCAAACTTTCAATACACTTCAAAATCATATCAGGCCATAAACTTTCAGGGTAAACACTTAGCTACATAACCAAATGGGAAACTCTCTTATCTTTTATCTCATCATAATAACTGCTTCTTATAGTAACTTACTAACCTGGTACTTTCTGCTTCTAATTTGAATAAATCTGAACAATTTAAAATCATCCCCTGAAATTCAATATCAATTGCTCTTGGTTATTATTCGTACATCAGATTCTCTTTGTCATATGCATGAGTCGTAGGAAAAACACATCGTCGGTAATAACCAATGTTTCTAACTCTAAGGAATTTTCCCTTGGGCTATTTTATGTCCAGAATTATAGTGATTAATTCTATGCCACTACGGTCAATTTCTTAACCTGTTACACGGTAGGGTCTGACATTTGAACTATCATCATCCAGCATAAGGCTCAATTTTTCCAAGAATTAAAATAAAATTATTCTGTGAGGTAATACGCATATAGATACAAGGCCATACACAAACTTGTCCTTCGGAGGATAGCATCGTTTGATAAATCATTTCATGCACCATCCAAGGTGTCTTGGGTCTCAATCTGGATTTAAAACATGCAAAAAATTTTCGATAATCACTGTTATTTACATTTTCTTTTATCACCCATAGGCCTCTTGTTATACTCACAAGTCACCATAATTTGGACACACTGGGAATTGGAGATCTAGTAACTAAATAACTGAATATTGGCGTACTGAATAGCCATAACCATACTAACGAAAAGACTGCATAACTAGTAACTGAGGTAAACTGATAACCACAAAACATAAATATTTGCTTTTGTACTTTCTAATAGCTCTAATATATACTACTATCTATTATATCTATTAAATCTCATTTTTTTACTAACTTATACTCCATAAGTATATCTCAATAGGCAATCATCATTTGTAGAGCCTTGGGTTTTTTTTTGGGGCGTCGTTTGTGCATTCGGTACATTTGTAATTCAATAGGAAAAGAAGGTTACCTATTGCTCGAGGCTTCATGGCACGATCTAGAGTAGAAAGAAGTGAAAAAATCCTGAATGTCTTGGTAGTTAAATGTTTATATGGATGGCCGACATACACATATTAAACGAAACTCTACTAGACACGGCTTAATAAACTCCCTAGGAGACTTGAACCTAGTAATCTGATACCAAGTTTTGTCAAGCCCCGAACCTAGGTTGGATGTAACACAATACCCGGTGCCTGATTACATGTGACCGAGCAAACTAACTGGTTGGCTGAATCAATATGTGATATCATAACATACTAAATTGAAAAAATAAACTAACACATGATGGTACGCTAAAAGTCTGAATGATATAAATTAAGTGGAAAAAAATAAATATAAGTCTGAAATATAGTTGTTGCCAACATTGCTTAACATAAAAACATGCGATTCTATCTTGTTGTTAATCTAGTCTATGAAGAATCTAATGAAGTATCGAAAAATACTGACTTTTTATTAATATTGAAAGATTGTAAAGTAATAATAATGCCCCGAAAGAACTGGAGTTCACCAAATAGCTGGTACGAGAATCCTAACGCTCTGAACTATCAACCTATAAGTCATTACTTGCATCATGAGATATAGGCCCCGGGCAGAAGAGACGTCATCACATTTTAATTTCACTACTATGAAATGCAACTAAAAGAAAGAACTATAAATAATGAAATTGAAACTGAATTGATAAGTAATAACTAATAACAGATAACTAAACTGAACAAAGGAAGTAAGGATATGAATACTCCCTCTTCTAATGATGAACCATCTTTTTATCTAAATAAATAAATTACAGCCTTAGGCCCAATATATATGTGCACAGGTTGCGGCCTCAGGCCCAAGTATATGTATATATAACTGCGCCTCAGGCCCAAATATGCATAAAGCATAAATTGCAGCCTTAGGTCCAAAGATGCATAAAGCATAAACTGCGACCTCATGTCCAAATATAGGTATTCAACATTCATGGATTTAATATTATGAATTGAGAATCATACTGCAACTCATGATACTAAAATACTAAACCATACCAAGTTATATGATACCGGAATATTGAATAGAACAAGACTGGCACATGTATTCATGAACTGATTATGAAAACTGAAACTTCAACTGTTTATGACATGCTGAACAATCTAGACTGGGACTTTGGGTATTGAATACAAGTCTTTATTGATTACGCATTGATCTCACAACGTTCAAAATGAAAGTGATCAATGAATTACCAAGCTTGAGAATAGAAATTCTGCAACTATTCAATGAACTAAGCTTAACCATTTTCTGAGGCAATTAGTAACGTTATAAAAGAAATGTAGTGCAGGGAGAATTATTAATATTCTCAAACATAAAGAGTTAGCCTCACACACCTTGTCTTTGCTCCCATTTGGCGTACCACAAACTTCGTCACCTCTTTCACCTGTAATCTATGGCAACATATATCGAGAGGAACCAATATTAGCATTAATGCTCATATTTTAGTCACTTAATTATTTTATCAAATAATTTATGGGTTCCATAATATATCATTGGAAAGATATTTCAAATGGTTAAAAATATCAAGCTTACGTTTTCCCAATTACTCAACATGTATTTATGAAATCCTGCTAGAAGATAGACCTTCCATAAACTTAGTCGATTTTATCATATCTTATACACCTCACTCTCCTTCTTGATTCCAAAACAACTATTTTCACCTACACTCATTCCGATAGAATTTTACATGTCTAAAATATTAAATTAATACTCATTTAATACATCACACCTAGTCCAAATTTATGGAGTATTACAAGTACTTTGGGGCCCTTGATAGATTCTCTTGATTCCTACCGAAATCTATGATCTTGATGTTAAATTTCATGTTAAGGCGTGTCAAGCCCTAAATCTTGATCTAAAAACTAATCTCTATTGTTAGAGTGGTCAAAGAAGCTCTTGGAGGCATGCCCTAGGTTTAGAAGATGAAAAACTTAACCTAAATCATGTTTTGTAGTCCTTTGTAAGTTGACGTGTCAGATGAAAGTGCCTTTTTCGTGCTAAAGCATAAATATTGTTATTTCTAAAATTCTCTATTGGTTGACCTTGTGCCTTTTCGTGCTAAAACACGAATATTAATGTTACTAAAAATATATACATGCAACCTAGTGCCTTTTTTAACCACTCCAAGTCTTCCTTGATACATATCCAAGTCTTCCTTAATTGCAAAGGAGTTAGCTTAAATATACCGAATGTGTACTATATATATGCATAGTTTAAAAAATTAAATTTCTATAATTTAATAAGTAATTTAATTTCAGTACATTAACTGTAATTAAATTTAATGATATTCATTCAAATTCAGTACAAATAATTTAGCACTAAATTATAATAAAATTTTGAATTATTGAAAGCTCGTCTTCATCATGCTCTCAGTTCACGTTAGTTAAATGTGCGCCGAGTTGGCTGCCATGGCTAAGGGGCAAGGTAGAGGAAGAGGAAGACCAAAGAAGATTATTAAGACACCGATCTCTAACATCAGAAGCTCAATTAGCAACAAATCAAAGGCTGGGCAGGCAATGCAGACGTCGAAGTAACATTACGGAGCTGAAGAAGGAAAGGGTGAAATTGATCCATCAAATAGCCCAGAAATTAGTAGGAAACTGCTGCGGAGCATTCAATTCAAGCTAAGTAAAGCTCGATTAAGGAAATTGATGGAATAGAAGGTAGCTCCAATGGAACAATAACAAAGGTGGTGATGCAGGTCAAACCAAGCACGGAAACTGAAATCGGACAAAGAGAGGGAGAAAATCGATGTAGAGATGAAGTGAATACAATGGTTAATGAGATGAACACTACATATCGATGACCTGAGCACAAAATGTGGTCAAACCTGCTTCAACAAAATCGAGTTGCTACTCATGGAATGACACTCAAATATGTGCCTCCTCATATTATGGATGGACAAACTGTGGTTCAAGTTGAGATGCAAGATGTGAAAGAAGCAAAAGAGATGTTGAATGCAATGATGATTGCATATATTGTGGGTGAAATCCATGATATAACGCTATGGGAAGGTATATTGCTCAACACTGGCTTGATATTGCAGAACCAGATTTGTTTCTTCATGAAAATGGCTATTATGTTATAAATTTCAAGAATATATCTGATATGCATAGAATGTTTTATGCTAGTCCTCATACTATACGAAATAGGCCAATAATTCTCAAGCCTTGATCCCTAGATTTTGACATTAGCAAAGAATTCTTAACTGATATTCCTATATGGGTGATGTTTCTAAAATTTCCAATGAGCTGTAGGGAAAATGAAATATTAAGTAAAATTGCTAGTGCTGTTGGTAAGCCCTTGTTTGTTGATGAATGTACCACTAAGCAAATAAGAATATCCTATGCGAGGATGTTTGTTGAAATAAATGTGACTAAAACCTTGCTTACTTAGATAATGGTGATGTCCCTAGAGTAAAAATGTTTCAGCAGAAGATAATATATGAATGGAAACCAGTGTATTATGACAAATGCCAAATTATAGGGCATTATATTTCATACTCAGCAAGGACCTAAAGACCAAAATGAGATACAACCAAAAAGAAAAAGAGAGCCAAATAAAGTTACTTATGAGTGGAGAACTAAAGGGCCTGTTTCAAATGATGTGAATGTAGAACATGCACAGCAAAGACCAGTTGATATAGAGGTGCCTCAAACAAATGGAATAACAGAGAGACCAACAACAACTGACAAGGAAGGATCTACAATGTGTACCATAGCAAATGCAACATGCAAGACAATATCAGACAATTGGAGATAAAGGGAGCACTAGCAAAGAGATAATGGACAAAGGGAAGAACAAATCCCTGGAGTTTAGTCTTGAAAACTTCCCTAATTTAACTCCACTGCCTAGTAGAAGTAGTGGAAAAAGAGGAACAGAAAGTACAAGTGGTCACCTACCCTACCTCATGATAGATGTGAGGGATTTAAAACTCAATAAATGAAGTGGATTATCTATAATGTCAGGGGTATCAATAAATGGTATAAGAGGAAGGAGCTAAAGAAATATCTGAAAATCAAAAATATTAAACTAGCAGGGATCATTGAAATAAGAGTTAAGGAGAACAATATTAGAGGGGGTAGCCAGCATATAGCACCTGGATGGGAGATGATTAATAACTACAATGTTACAGTAAGTTGTAGAATATGGGCTATATGGGATTCTAATTACTATACAATGAAGCTGATTAAAGAAGAAACACGAGTTGTTCATTATACTCTCACAAATGCTATGAGAGATGAAGAATATGCAATCTCTATAGTATATGGGTATAATACACTTGAGCCGAGAAGGCAGTTATGGGATAATCTAAAAGCAATAGATCAAATGACAACTATTCCCTGGATAATTGGGGGAGACTTTAATGTTTTTTTTTGCATTTGCAAGATATGAAGCATTGGAATCCAGTTACAAGAGTTGAAAATCGAGACTTTGGCAATTGTATTCAAGAATTAAAGCTAAATGAACTGAATTGGGACGTTGACTACTATACTTGGTCCAACAAGTAAGATGATGGGGACAGAATATGGAGCAGAATAAGTAGTCTTTGGGAACTATGAATGGATGATGCAATGGGCCCATATAACAACTGTATATGAACTACCATTTATATTTGATCATGCCCCTATGTGTCTAGCATTTAATAAGATACAGAGAATCAGGAAGATTCCTTTTGAATTGTTTAATGTTTGGGTTGACCAATAAGAGATTTATGGCTGAAGTATACTAGACCTGGAACCAAAATTTTCACAGGCAGAAAATGTAGAATGTGTGGATGAAACTCAAGGATTTACGGACAGTATTGAATAAACTTAATGTAGAGGAATTCAAGTTTATCAAGAGGAAGATAGAGCTAGGAAGAATTGAACTGGAACATGTGTAAAAAATCATACATGCTGATTGCAATTATGACCTGCTAAGGAAAGAGAAGGAGTTGATGCAGAATTTGGAGAAATGGAGTATGATTGAAGAAGGAGATTTTATACAAAAACACAAGGCAAAAAGGATACAATTGGGTGACTTTAATACTAGATATATATCTACTGAAATGACAGAAAGGAACCAAAAAAAGCAAATTGTATAGTTGAAAACTATTGGGGGAAATAGGATAACTGATGCAGAAAGTATTCAAAATGAGATAGTTGATTTCAATAAATGACTGATAGAAACTGCTACTCAAACCCTCCCTGCTATAGATAAAATGGTTATGTGCAATGGAGCTAAGCTCATTGAACAACAAAGAATTGAGTTATGCAAAGATATGACTATAGAGGAAATTTATGAAGGATTGTGCTCAATTGGTGATGATAAAGCACCTGGTGTGGATGACTACAATGTACTGTTCTTCAAAAAAGCTTGGCCTATTGTAAAAGATGAAGTTATGGATTTCTTCAAGTCTGGAAAGTTGTATTGAGCCATAAACTGTACAGTTGTAACACTAGCGCCCAAGGTGTCGAAGCCTAAAACTGTAAAGAAATTCAGACCTATAGCATGTTGCACTGCCTTGAATAAAATGATATCCAAAGTTCTAGCAGCCAGATTATAAGGTGTTATGGGTACAGTGATCAATGAAGCTCAAGCAGGATTCATATTGGGAGGAAGATAGCAAAAAATATTATATTGGCACATGAACTGATGAAGGCTTATATTAGGAAAAACTTATCTCCTGGATATATGATCAAGATAGATCTTCAAAAAGCATATGATTTTGTAGAGTGGCATTACATGAATCAAGTGATGGTGGAAATGGGATTTCTCCAGCTGTTCATATCCTGGGTTATGAAGTGTGTTCAGACAGTTAACTACTCAATTGTTGTTAATGGCGAGCCAACAAAACCTTTCAATGCTGCAAAAGGACTGAGGCAGGGTGACCCTATGCCCCCATACTTATTTTCCATTGCAATGGAGTACCTAAGCAGGAACCTGACTAGTTTGAATGAGGAGAAAGAGTTCAATTATCACCCTAGGTGTGAAAATCTAGGGATCATTCATCAAAACATTGCAGATGACCTACTTCTATTTGTTAGAGGTGATATAAAGACAGTAAAAGCACTTCAGCAGAAGTTCAATCAGTTCACTCAAGCCTAAGGTTTACAAGCAAATATTAGTAAAAGTGAAGCTTACTTTGGAGGGTTTCCTGTGATAGAAAGGCAGCAAATCCCGCAGATGCTGAGACTTGCAAGTGGTGAACTTACCTTCAAGTATCTAGGAGTTCCCTTATCTACAAAGAAACTAAGTTTAATGCGATGGAAACCTCTTATTGATAAAATGACTAAGAGGATTACTTCTTGAACTGCGAAGACTCTATCATATGCAGGGAGGTCTAGTTAGTCCAAAGTGTGATGTTTGGGATTCATGCTTTTTAGGCAAAAACGTTTATCCTTCCAACAAAGGTGATCAAGTTGGTAGAGGAGATATGCATGTCCTATGTATGGTCTGGAACAAATGAGATTACTAAGAAGGCTCTGATAGCCCGAGATAGATTTTGTTTACCTAAGGCAGGAGGTGGACTTAATATAGTTAACCTGAAATTGTGGAACGAAGCAGCTATAGCCAAAACTTGCTGGGATTTAGCACATAAGCAAGACGAGTTAGGGATCCGATGGATTCATACTTACTATATCAAAAATCAACAAATGAGTACAATGAAAATACCTCAACAAATATGTTGGATGGTAAGAAAAGTAATTGAGGCTCATAGTGTATTGGAAGCTGGACAGGTTTTACCAAATCATAGGAAAAACATGATCAGACAAATCTACTTACATTTGCTAGGAGACTACAAAAGGATAGAATGGAAGACATTGATATTTCATAATGCAGCAAGACTAAAAGCAAAGTTTATAATGTGGCTTATAGTACAGGGAAGATTGTTTACATGTGACTAGCTAGAAAACTAAAAGATACTCGTTGATACAGAATGTGCAATGCGCAGGAAAGAAGTACTAAACAAGAGATCATATGTTTGAGCGGTGTGAGTATATTAAACAAGTATGGAGTAAATGTGTACCTGGATTAGTAGGCTTTTTCAGGGAGTTAGCAGTTGGCAGCAGTTCCTGCAATGGTCAATTTTTGAAGCTAAAGGGAAAACTCAGCATGCACAGGTGTTTAGAATGATATATGCAGAAATAGCTTACCACATATGGATAGAGAGAAATAGACATATTTTTGAGAAAAAAAAAGTAGTACATAGGAGCAGATTCCAAAGGAAATAGCCTATATAGTTAGTGTTAAATTCACTCCTAAAAACAATTCTTATGTGTATAGCCTATGTTTCTAGGTAGTAAAGTAAGATGAGTACATAGAACAATAGCCTATGTTGTTATGCTATAATTTTGTAATTCATAATTGGTGATTAATAAAATAATTTTAATTACCAAAAAATATTCAGCACTAAGCACTAAGAATAGTGTAGTTATAAATTTGTTTTAAATGTTCTATGTATTGAAAAGATATAAAAGCTTAGCATGCTAATGTATATACATTTTTTTTGGAGACACTCATTGGACCAAAAAAAAGGTGTTTGGAACCAAAAGCAAATAAGGACATAATAGGCTCTTTATATTTTTTCAATCCCATGCCCATTTAGCAGCTCCTATAAATCTATTACTCGATAAACTGTGTTTTCTTAGAGCCCGTTTGCCCAAGATTCTGGGAGGTTAAAAGTACTTTTTACCCCAAAAAGTACTTTTTAAAAATTTGAGTTGTTTGGCCAATACAGAAAAGTAATTTTTACTAGCAGCAGAAGCAGTTTTTTCTGCTTTTGGAAAAAAAAATTCTAGCTTCTTCCAAGAAGCAGAAGCAGAAGTAGAAAATTAATTTATTCAAGACAAAACTATCATCACCATAAATTTAAAATTTCCAAATAATCCCTTACTAATTTAAGTTTTTCTTTAATTTTTGTTTCTAATTTTTACCATCCTATTAAAATTAAAGATATCTTATATATGAATCATATTGTAACTTTTCAAAAAAATTATTGACTTTTCTTATTTTTGATCTTTTCTTTGTTAATGTCTCGTAACTTTCCAAATTATCTTCTTTTACTTCACACTTAAATAAATTATCTGCAGCTTCTTTGGAATTCTCTTCCTACAAATATTTTATTTATAATTTCTTCTATTATATGTTATTAGTTCCCGAATCTTTAAAACAATTATCAAATATAATTTGTGAAAATAACCTACAAATAGGTAATAAATTTACATTTGCATTGCATAATCTATCTATATATTATTAAAAAGGAAAAAAATACATTCAAATGTAGTCAAGTGGCAGCCTCACAATAGGCCACCTGACTTTCTAGGACAAAGTTAGTAAAGTTAGGTAATAATTAGTTTCTTTTTGAATCAAATTTTTAAAAAATAAATAAATTATACATTATGTGTTGTTAATAATTAGTTACTCTTAAAAATCTCTAGGCGCATGTTAGCAGAGACGAGCAAAAGCACTCGGTGCATGATAGAAAGATTGCCGTCATGCCCGGACAATGGCTCGTCGCCGGAGGAATTTGGCCCTCACTACCACTCAAATAGTCACCCCTGTGCATGGTGTTACTAAGGAATTGGAACCTTTGACTTTTGGAAATTTCCTTCCACAGAAATTCCAATCGACAGAGATATTGCATGTAGATGGTGTTGCGACTGATATACTACCTCCGATGAACAAAGTTGAAGTGCCGGCTAGCCTCGCTGTTAGACAACTACTATTCTCAGAAACCAGTGGGTCTAAGAAATCAATTCGGACTGCTGCTGAAGTTGTGCGAGGTAATCGCAATTCTCAAATGGGTAAGCCACTCTCATTCGTACCTCCTACTGACATAGATGGTCAGAAGGTTGTCAAAATTAGTGAAGATGATTTGAAATCTCAGGTGGATTACTGGAGTACTACGTTAATTGGATATGTAATTGGAGACAATCCTAATGAGAAAATGATGGAGAATTTTGTGCCGCATGTGTGGAATTTTGTGTCTAAACCTCAGATTCTGATCCACTCTGAAGGATATTGCATTTTTCGTTTCAATAGTGTAGAGGACAAAGACTTAGTTATTCAGTCTGGGCCTTACTCGTACATAAACAAACCCATGGTGTTGAAGCCTTGGGAAATAGATTTCTCCTTTCAGAATGATGTACTAAGCATTGTACCTGTATGGATTCGATTTCCTGGACTTCCAGTGGGCTATTGGTCTATTGAAGTACTGAGCAAATTGGCTAGTGCAGTGGGTAAGCCATTGTACATAGACAAATTCACAACTCACTATGAGAAGATCTCGTTTGCTCGAGTACTAGTAGAGGTTGATGCTGCCCATTCTCTCCCTGATCAGATAGAGATTGAGACTCCATTTGGCCCGAAAGATCCATCTGATTGAATATGACTGGAAGCCTAGTTTCTGCAATCATTGCCTAAAATTTGGCCATGATTCTATTGACTGCTGGTATAATGCTGGCAATGATGTAGAACAGGATATTGGAGAACAAGGAAAGAAAAGAAGACAGAGGACCAGATTGAAAAAGCAGGCTAAAGTTACTAAACAAGAATGGCTTCCTAAAGCCAGTACAGATTCAATGGTAAGCTTACCAGTTCAACCAGAGCATAACAAGGAGAATATGCAGCTGGGGAATAGTACTTCTTGTATGAATATTATTCAACAAAATGCACTGATAGGCTTTGACTTTCAGGAAGGAAATGTTACAGCTATCAATGAATCTATTGGTAACAGTGAGGCTATGGTTGACAAATGTGATAAGGGGAAGATTTCTATTAATGTGCTAGATGCTGGCAGAAGGGGTCAATAGATTGATCCAGGACCTTCTCGGAGCATATTTTCTAATGTTTCATGATTATTTTGACTTGGAACATTAGGGGGGCTTACTCAAGCCCATAAGTAGAAAGAATTGAAAAGCTTTCTGGCTGTAAATAAAGTAGATGTCATGGGTTGTCTTGAAACTAGAGTGAAGGAACACAAAGCAAAGAAGATATTAGATAAGATTGCTAAGGGTTTGAAGGTCCAATGCAACTATGCTAAAGCTGTCAGTGGGAGAATATGGCTACTCTGGAAACCTCACATTCAGGTCATTTCCAATGTGACTGACCAGTTTATTCAATGTCTCTTAGAAGACCCTCAAAGTAAAATCAGAACTCACTTGAGTGTCATTTATGCTCATAATACTGCAAACGTTAGGGTACAGTTGTGGAGTGATTTAAGGACAGTAAATGTACCCAGTCAAGATTCTTGGGTGTTGAGTGGGGATTTTAATTCTGTATTATGTTCTGAAGATAGAATTGGTTCTCCTGTCACTGATGCTGAAGTCAGAGGGTTTAAAGAGGTTATTGCTGATCTCCAACTTACTCCCCTTAAAGCCAAAGGGTGGCATTACACTTGGACAAATAAGCAGGGTAATACCACTAGGGTCTATAGCAAGATTGATTGGGCCTTGGGTGATTTCCAGTGGATACAGCAGTATGGACACCTAAAAGCTGATTTCATGAACCCATCAGTCTCTGATCACTCTCCTATTCTCATCAAATTTGGCAGTCAAAAACTTCTGCATCCTAAACCTTTTAGGCTCTATATTGCTATTACGAAGGATCCCCACTTTCCTATTATTCTACAGCAGGTTTGGGGACAGAAATGTGAAGGATCACCTATGGAGCAGAAATGGACTAAATTGAGGATCTTGAAGCAGCACTTAAAGGTAATAAACATCCATATGGCTTCATACAAACAGAATCTTATCAGGCTAGGGAGACACTGGATATTATACATAGTCAGCTGCAGCAGAATCCACTTTCACAGAATTTATTTACTGAGGAAAAAGTAGCACTAAATGAAATTGAGAAATGGAGCAATGTGGAGGAACAAATTATGAGACAGAAATCCAAGGCTTGCTGGATTGATTGTGGAGATGCTAATACGAAATATTTCCATGCTCAGTGGAAGATCAGAACATGCCATAATATTACTTCTATATACACTGATTCAGGTATGAAACTAACAGATCCCTTAGCTATGGAGCAGGAGTTTATCAAGGTGTTCAAATCATTGATGGGGGAATGTGCTGAAGAGCTGCCTTGTGTCAACACTGCTGTTATTAAAGAAGGACAATGTCTAACTTTATCACAGCAAAGAATGCTCATTCAAGAGGTTACATTGGAAGAAATTATAGAAGCTCTAAAAGAGATGCCTAAGGACAAAGCACCAGGTGTGGATGGGTTTCCTGTGGAGTTCTTTATTAGTAACTGGGAGATAGTAAAGGAAGATGTACTTGCTGCTACAAAGGACTTCTTCTCTACATGCACACTGCCTCACATGATCAATAATACTGCTATTGCACTTGTGCCTAAGTTAGAGCTCCTACAACTGTTAAAGATTATAGACCTATTGCCTGTTGTACCACTGTCTATAAAATCATTCCAAAGTTATTACAAGGAGAATGAAAACTGTTATTGGTGGTTTAGTTGGACAAGCTCAGTCAGCTTTTATTGAAGGGAGAAGCATTGTTGATAATATTTTGCTTAGTCATGAAATCTTCAAGGGTTATTAAAGAAATGGAGTTTCTCCCAGATGTGTCTTGAAGGTGGATTTGAGGAAGGCCTATGACACCCTTGAATGGGGTTTCCTAAACATATCCTTATTCATCTTGGCTTCCCTGCAAAGTTTATTAACGGGATAATGGCTTGTGTCACTTCTGTTTCCTACTCCCTAGTACTGAATGGTGGTCTAACTAAGCCTTTCATTGCTAAGAGAGGTATTAGACAGGGTGATCCTATGTCACCTTACTTGTTTTTTATGGCTATGGAGTACCTAAATAGGATTTTGGATCAGTTACACAGGAATGGGGACTTCAACTTCCATCCCAAATGCAGGAAACTAAAGTGTGCTCATGTCTGTTTTGCTGATGATCTTCTTATGTTCTGTCGAGCTGATATTATTTCCATCCAGATCCTATAGGAGGCATTCCTTAAGTTCTCTGAAGCTTCTGGACTACAAGCTAACATTAGCAAAAGTGCTGTTTATTTGGCTGGTGTACAACAGACTACCAGAGAAGAAATAATAGAGACACTGGGGTTCACTGAGGGTCAGATTCCATTCAAATATTTAGGGATTCCTCCTAACTCTAAAAAACTTGCTATCCATCATTACTCGCCACTGATTGAGAAGGTTACTGATAAAATCACTTGCTGGTCAGCCAAACTGCTTTCTTATGCAGGAAGATGTCAATTGATTAAAGCTGTTATTTTTGGTATCCAGACTTACTGGGCACAAGTGTTCATACTGCCAAAGAAAGTATTGAAAACCATTGAAGCAATCTGCAGGTCTTTTCTGTGGACTGGAAGTGCTACTGTATCTAGAAGGGCTCTGGTTGCCTGGGAAAGGGTCTGCAGACCACTTGCTGTTGGGGGACTCAACATTATTGATATGACTGTGTGGAATAAGGCAGCTATTACTAAGCTCCTTTGGGACTTGGCCAGGAAAAAAGACTGTCTTTGGATCAAATGGATGCACTGTTATTACATCAAACAGTGTGACATTGTAACAATGCCCTTGCCTAAGGCAGCTTCTTGGGTTGTTAGAAAGATTCTGGAATGCAGAGCTGTTGTAATGGAGAATCACAAACTACAAGGGGATCTTTTTAGCAGGTTGAAAGGAATGTGCAGGCTGGATAAATTCCAAATCCAAAAACTCTACCTTGCAATGATTCCCAGTTTCAGTAAGGTAGAGTGGAAGAATTTGATGCTGACTACTAATATTCAACCTCGACACAATTTCACTGTATGGCTAGCTGCTCAACAAAGACTTCCTACTATTGACAAATTACAGAAATTTGGAATACTAGTGCCTGCAAACTGTGTGTTCTGTAATCAGCATGTTGAAGAGTTTGAACACTTGTTCTTTGAATGCCCAATCACTAATCGATTGTGGTCCAGACTATGCTGCTGGATGGGATACCAAAGAATAGTTGGTAATTGGGAAGCTGAACTTCAATGGATCTGCAGTAAAGCTAGGAGAAAAATGTGGCACAAAGCTATTACTGCCTCTGTTTTTGTAAATATTGTTGCCCTTATTTGGAGGGAAAGGAATTGCATTCGGTTTAATGGGAAAGTATTTGTGGAAGACCAGTTCTACAGAGAAGTTGCTTTGCTTGTTCATATCCGTGGCAGAAACTGTAAACGATGGCAAGATGGTTTGCGGCAACTTAACTGTTTTCCTTAGCTATAGTCCAGTAGGCCCTATAAGATAGCTTCTGTTATTAATAGTTGTATTAGTATAGTAATTGTTTGTAAATGAGTGGTAGCTAGTCCATGCTACTACTATAGAACTTTACATTGTACTTCCCTTTGATATCAATGAAATATAACAGTTATACTTAAAAAAAATTTAAAAAAAATTAGTTACTCTTTTTGAATTAGAATTTAAATATACATAACTATTTCTTATACGTTTTTTATATAATTAAATTATTTTTTATTTTACGCTCAATGCCATATTTCAAGTTTGACACTCAAAATCATCTAGTTAAAAATATCATGGCTATACATAATTTCATCTAACAATATTATTTTACCGATAAAAAATTTAACTATTATGCTAATGAAGACATTACGGCAGAGATTGATGAAGGAGATCAACCTTCTGATATTCCCTTAGAAATGCTAGGCAAGTCCTCTAGTAATATTGAAGCGTTGTGTGATAGAAGTAGAGATGAAATTGTTGACAAGCATTATCATGTGTGAGTGACTTTACTTATTATTTCTTGATGGATTATCAATATATAGAAATTTGTGAATTGTCACGACCCGAATTTTCCACCCTCTGGGTCGTGATAGCACCTACTAGTGAGAGCTAGACAAGCCAATCCTTAACCACATATATCATTATCAAATTACTTCTTTTAATAATTAAAAGGCGATAGCATGAAAAATGCGGAATTTTAGATAATTAAGTGGAAGATAACCATTAAACACCTGAAATCTACAAATATTACAGTTACTTAAGTCTCAACCACCCAAAACCTGGTGTCGCAGTATCACAGACTATCTAAGATTACTACATACAAGGTCTAAAGAAATAACAATATATTGTTTCTGAATAAAGAAAAAGGAAAAAGGAAATAGAGATAGAGGAGACTCCAGGGCCTGCGGACACCTGCAGGTCTACCTTGGATCTCAGGGTGGACTGAAGGAAGCCCTCCAACTAATGATGTTGTCCGGTACCTGGATCTGTGCAGAAGAGCACAGAGTGTAGTATCAGCACAACTGACCCCATTTGCTGGTAAGCGTCTAGCCTAACCTCGCTAAAATACAAGAATTAACCAGTCAATACAAGAGGGGGAGAAAGCTTTGGTGAAGATAACAACTTCAAATCAAAATCATCAAATAACGAAGAAAACAACATAACTCAGACATCAATAAAGAACCGAAAATAAATAAGTGCACATCATCACCTTTCGTGCTTTTACTATCATCCTTGCCAAGAAATAATATAATAAAATGTGCATGGCATCACGCTTCGTGCTTTTACTCTCGTCCTCAAAAAGCGATGATGTAATAAAAATGTGCACGCCATCACCCTTCGTGCTTTTACTCTCTTTCCTCACATATAATTAATAGAATTGACAGAAAATGATACATCATGCGGCATGGAATCACCCTTCGTGCTTTAACACTTTTTCCTCATATATAATCAATTGAATCGGCACGGAATGGTACATCGTGCGGCACGGCATCACCCTTCGTGCTTTAACACTATTTTCCTCACAATAACAAATAATTCACGATATCACCCTTCATGCTTTAGCACTCTTCCTCACCCAAATAACAATAACAAATAAGGGGCAAGGGAGTAAGCAAATAATAATAGAAATCCCGGCAGGGGAACACAATTTAACAGTTAAATCCCGGCAAGGGAACATTATCAATAAATCTCAGCATCCCGGCAAGGGAGGTAATCAACAAAGCCACAAACATCCCAGTAAGGGAATAATTTAATAACTCTTTCTCTTTATTTTACTTTTACTTTACAACTCATTTTATAACTTAATGCTCCAAAGGGTTCAATTATCTCATATACTTTCACAATTCGTAATATACTCAACCCAATGCTCCTCGATGTTCTATGGTCACAATTTCTTTCACCAGCTTTTCACAACATATAGAAATCATCACCAAGGCATAAAAGAAATAATGAAATCATGATATTCGCAATATAAAGACTTACGGTCATGCTAGAAACCAACGTATAGATACTCGTCACCATGCCTATACGTAGTACTCAACAATTATCACATAGAAAATAGGACTCAACTCCTAATCCCTCGAGCTAAGGTTAGACCAAACACTTACCTCAAACTTCCATGGCCAATTCAATCCTCAAACACCACTTTGCCTCTCAAATTCGGCTCCAACCAATCGAATCTATACATAATTGACTCAATATCATCAATAAGAGCTAAAACATCAAATTCCAATGTTAAATTATAACTTCCCAATCATTCTTCCCAAAATTCCAAAAATTGACCCTAGGCTCGCGTGGTCAAAACACGAGGTTCGGATTAAAATTAAATCACCCATTCATCCATGAGCCTGAATATATAATTTGTTTTCAAATTCGACCCCAAAACATGTTCTACATCAAGAAAAATAAAAAAGCCCTAACTCTACCCAAATCCCTAATTTTCTACCCTTAATCACATGTTTTAGGACTAGAAATTCATTAAATGTTGATGAAAATGGAAGAAAATGAGTTGGAGATTACATACCCAAGAAATTTATATGAAAGATGGTTTCAAGAATCGGCTTAGAGCTTTGGAGAGGAAGAAGTTCTGTAAAAATTTGATAAATCCCGTAATGGGTTCTGTTTTGGAGTTTTAAAATAACTGGGCAAAATTTACCTTCACGTTCTCGCGTTCACGATGGTTCAGGTCTGAAGACCTTCACGTTCGTGACCCAATGATTGCATTTGCGTAACATAATATCCCTCCCCCTCAACCTTACATGTTTGCGAGAGAAGGAACGTGTTTGCGAGAGGAGGCATGCGTTCGTGAAGGGTCTACGCCCCTCAGTTTTGTGTTTGCATCACTACCATTACGTTCGAGAAGAAGAAAATGAGCTCCTAGGAATTTTGCCTTACGCGTTCGCGAGAGGTCCTACGCGAACGCGAAGAACAAAATCCCTGGGCACTGAACAGCAAAAACCTGCAATTTTTTTATAAGTTCAAAATCTCTCGAAACACATCTGAAACACTCCCGAGGGCTCCTAACCAAACACTCCTATTAGCTCAACAACATCATACGAACTTATCTGTGCGATCAAATCGCCTAAATAACCTCAAAACAATGAATCAAACCTCAAAATTATGAATTTTCCTCAAACTTCATCAAGTTTCAAATTTAAAAATTCAAGTCCTAATCACGTCAAACGATGTCCGTTTTAACCAAATTTCAAATGAAGGACTTAAAACATATATAAGACATGTACCGGGAACCGGAACCAAAATATGGGCCTGATACCATTGCTTTCTAATCAAATTTCATTTCCAATTTTCGTAACATTTCAGAAAAAATAATTTCCTTTAAAAATTCATTTCTCTAGTTCGGGACCTCAAAATTCGATTTCGGGTATACGCCTAAGTCTCGTATTTTCCTACGAACCCTCTGGGACCGTCAAATCATGGGTCCAAGTCCGTTTTTCCAAAATATTGAGCAAAGTCAAATTTATTCATTTTAACATCAAAACTTAGTATTTTTCACAGAATTTCACATTTAAGCTTTCCGGCTACGTGTCTGGACTGCGCACATAAGTCGAGGCAGCTCTAAATGAGGTTTTCAAGGTTTCAGAAGCACAAGCGTGATTAAAAATAGGTGATGATCCTTTGGGTCATCACATTCTCCACCTCTAAAATAATCGTTTTTCCTTGAACGGACAGAAGAAGGAAGTACTAGAGTCTTGGAAAAGATGAAGATAACGGCTCCGTATATCAGGCTTGGACTCCTAAGTCGATGCCTCAGGAGGCTGAACTCTCCATGAACACGAACAGGAGGAAAATTCTTGTATCTCAATTGACGAACCTGCCGGTCTAGAATAGCCACCGGCTCCTTCTCGTACGATAAGTCCTTGTCCAACTTGACAGTGCTAAAATGTAACACGTGGGATGGATCGTCGTGATACCTCCGAAGCATGGACACATGAAACACTAGATGCACGGCTGACAAGCTCGGTGGCAATGGCAGCCTATAAGCCACCTCTCATACTCGATCAAGAATCTCAAATGGACCAATGAACCTAGGGCTAAGCTTTCCCTTCTTCCCAAATCCCATCAGTCCCTTCATAGGCGACCCTCGGAGCAATACCTACTCACCAACCATAAAGCCACATCTTGAACCTTGCAGTCTGCATAGCTCTTTTGCATGGACTGAGCCGTACGAAACCTATCATAAATGATCCTAACCTTGTCCAAGGCCTCCTGAACCAGATCCGTACCCAACAATTGAGCCTCTCCCTGCTCAAATCGTCCAACCGGAGATCGACATCTCATACCATATAATGCCTCATAAGGAGCCATATGGATACTCGACTGGTATCTGTTGTTGTAGGCAAACTCTGCTAAAGGCAAAAATTGATCCCACGAACCTCCAAAGTCAATAACACAAGCGCAGAGCATGTCCTCCAAAATCTGAATAGTCTGCTTGGACTAACCGTCCCTCTGGGGATAAAATATTGTTGTGCTCAACTCGACCCGTGTGCCCAACTCTTGCTGAACAGCTCCCTAGAAGTGCGAGGTAAACTGCGTATCCTGGTCCTAAATGATAGATACGGGCACACCATGAAGGCGAATAATCTCCCGAATATAGATCTCAGCTAATCTCTCACAAGGATAAGAGACTACCACAGGAATGAAATGCGCTGACTTGGTCAGCCTACCAACAATGACCTAAACTACATCGAACATCTTCCGGTCTAGGAAAGCCCATCAACAAAGTCCATAAGATCCGCTTCCACTTCCATTCGGGAAGCTCAATCCGCTGAAACAATTCACCAGGCCTCTGATGCTCATACTTAACATGCTAACAATTCAAATACCGAGCCACATATGCCACAACATCCTTCTTCATTCTATGCCATCAATAATGCTACCGCAAATGCTAATACATATTCGCGGAGCTCGATGAATAGAATACCGAGAACTATGGGCCTCATCTAAAATCAACTCTAGAAGCCCACCCACATTGGGCACACAAACTCGACCCTGCAATCGCAAAACTCCATCAGCATCTAAGATAACCTGCTTGGCACCTCCACACCTGCATTGTGTCTCTAAGGACACACAAATGGGGATCATCAAACTGCCGATCACAGATATGCTCCAATAATGAAGAATGAGCGACCGTCCAAGCTAACACTCAACTAGGCTTAGAAATATCCAACATCACAAATCGATTGGCCAAAGCTTGAACATCCAAAGCAAACGGCCTCTCACTAACCAAAATGTAAGCAAGACTACCTATACTGGCTGACTTTCTACTCAAGGCATCGGCCACCACATTGGCCTTCCCCGGGTGATATAAGATAGTGATGTCATAATCTTTCAGCAACTCCAACCACCCCCTCTGCCTCAAATTCAACTCCTTTTGCTTCAAGAAGTACTGAAGACTCTTGTGGTCCGTGAACACCTCACATACTACGCCATACAGATAATGCCTCCAAATATTCAACACATGAACAATGGATGCCAACTCTAAGTCATGAACCAGATAGTTCTTCTCATGGATATTCAATTGCCTCGAAGCATAGGCAATGGCCTTGCCATCCAGCATCAACATTACACCAAGCCCAACACGGGAAGCATCACAATAAACTGTATAAGGCCATGAACCTATGGGCAAAACCAATACTGGTGCCGTAGTCAAAGCTGTCTTGAGCATCTGAAAGCTCGCCTCACACTCGTCCGACCATCTGAATTGGGCACCCTTCTGGGTCAATCTGGTCATCGGGGCTGCGATTGATGAGAACCCCTCAACAAATCGACGATAGTAACCTCCTAATCCAACGAAAATTCGAACTTTGTAGTTGATGTTGGTCTAGGCTAGTTCTTCACTGCCTCAATCTTCTTTAGATCAACCTGAATACCCTATACTGATACAATAGGTCCCAGGAATGCAACCAAAATCAACCAGAACTCACACTTTTTGAAGAACCACCTTGAGATGCAGCTCGTTCTCCTTCTAGTTGCGGGAATATATCAAGATATCATTAATAAAGACTATCAAGAATGAATCCAAATATGGCCTAGACACTCGATTCATCAAATCCATAAAAGTTGTTGGGACATTTATTAAGCCGAATGATATAACCAAGAACTCATAATGCTCGTATCGAGTGCGAAAAGTTGTCTTAGGGACATCAGAAGCCCTAATCCTTAACTGATGGTAGTTAGATAGTAAGTCAATCTTGGAAAATACCTTGGCACCCTGAAGCTGATCAAACAAATCATCAATCCTTGGCAGTGGATATTTATTCTTGATTGTTACCCTGTTCAACTGTCGGTAATCAATGCACATTCTCATCGAACCATCCTTCTTCTTAACGAACCATAGTGGCCAAGCAAGTCCTACCACTATCCCTTTAATTCTTTCAACTCAAGCGGGGCCATACGATATGGCGGGATAGAAATGGGCTGGGTGCCTAGGGCCACATCAATGCAAAAGTCAATACCCCTATTGGGCGGCATGCCCGGTAGGTCTCAAGGGAAAACATCAGGTAACTCATGAGCAACGGGCACATAATCAATAGAAGGGACATCGGTACTAGAATCACGACCATATGCCAAATAGGCCAAACACCCCTTCTCGACCATATGCCGAACCTTCACATAAGAGATAACGCCACAGGTAGAATGACCATGAGTTCCTCTCCACTATAAACGAGGCATACCCAATAAAGCTAAGGTTACAGTCTTGGCATGGAAATCCAAGATAGCGTGGTAAGGTGATAACTAATCCATCCCCAATATAATATCGAAATCAACCATGTCTAAAAGCAACAAACCTACACGAGTCTCAAACCCCCCAATCACCACAATACAAGAATGGTGGACTTGATTGGCCATAAAAGAATCACCCACCGGTGTAGACACATAAACATGAACGCCTAATGCATCGCTAGGTAAGACCAAGTATGGGGCAAAATAGGATGACACACACAAATATGTAGACCCCGGATCAAACAACACCGAAGCACCTCTATCACAAACCAGAACCGTACCTGTAGTAACTACATCTGAAGCCTCTGCCTCGAGCCTGGCCTGAAGAGCATAACATCGGGGCTAGACCCCACCACTCTGATCTACCTCTCTGGGATGGCCTATAGCTGGTTGGCCTCCACATCTAGTGGTATGAGCGCCACCTCTAGGACCTCTACCTCCACCTCTAGCACCTCTACCCCACCTTTAGCTAGCTAGGCCGACTGTGGAAAATTTGGTGCCTGAACCATACGAGAACCCTAATGCTGCGAGCTACTCGGTGCTCGAGGGAAAAACTTGGCAATGTGACCTGGATCACCACAAGTGTAACAAGCACTCGGTTACTGAGAATGCTAGCCTTGTCAACCTGAATGGCCACCTTGGAAACTCCAAAGTAGTGGTGCACTGTAGGACTGTTGATCTGAATACTGCCCACGAGAACCACGGCCACCTGAAACACCATGAGAAACCTGGAGTGCTGACTCGTAAAGCCTAGAAGGATGACCTCTATCATACGAATCTCTGCCTCCAGACGAGGCACCACTGAATCTGCCTGACTGATGAGGTCTCTTGTCTACCCTATGACCAACCCCCTGTAGTAATACCATCTCAACTCTACGGGCCACATTGGCCGCCTCTTGGAAGGACATCTCGCTCCCAGACTCTCTGGCCATCTGTAGACAAATCGGCTGAATGAGTCCATCAATAAACCGTCTCACTCTCTCCCTCTCAGTGGGAAGTATAATAAGAGCATGGAGCGCTAAGTCAATGAACCTGGTCTCATACTGGGTGACTGTCATGGAATCCTGCTGGAGGCACTTAAACTGTCTCTGATAGGCCTCTCTATGAGTAACGGGGAGAAACTTCTCTAGAAATAACACTGTAAACTGCTCCCATGTCAAGGCTGGCGATCATACTGGTCTAGCTCAGCAATAATCCCTCCACCAAGTCTTGGCAGATCAAGACAAACAAAATGTAGAGAAATCAACCCCATTGGTCTAAAAAATATCCATGTTCCAAAGGAACTCATGACAATTATCCAGATAATCCTGGGAATCCTCATTAGACGCACCGCTGAAAGTAGAAGTGAAGAGACTGGTGAACCCGTCCACCCTCCACAAAGCATCGGCGGATATGGCCGCTCCATCGCCGGTCTGAGCTACCACACCCGGCTGTACTGCCCCAACTGGCTGAACCACTGGAGTCTGAATCTGAGGAGATACCTACTCTAGAGTGCGAATAGTAAGATTCTGAGCCCCTCCTCCAGCTTGAGAAGTGGCTGGTGCTACAGGAAGCAAACCTGCTCGGGTGACACTCTCCATGAGGCCCACCAATCGTACCAAAGCATCCTAAAGAATTAGGGTAGCAATAAACCCATCTAGGACCTGATCTGGGCCCACCAGAACTGCTGGGGCCGGAACCTCCTCCTCAAAATCAACCTGAGGCTCCGCCACTGGTGCTGGTGCTCGGAGCTGAGCTCCGCCCCTACCTTGGGCTCTAGCATAGCCTTGCCCTCTGCCCCTAGTGGCTACTGCTGCTGGGGGCTCTGGCTACTGAGTGGTAGATGAGGAAGTGTGTGTCCTCGCCATCTGTGAAAGAACATAGTAGAAATTCAATTAGCATTGAGGAACCAAACTGCACGACAAGAAAGAACAAATGTGAAATTTTCCTAACTCTGTAGCCTCTAGGGGATAAATACAGACGTCTCTATACTGATCTCTTAGACTCTAATAAGCCTGTCTGTGAATTGTGAGACCCATGTAACCTAGAGCTCTAATACCCACTTGTCATAACTCGGATTTCCCACCCACGGGGTCGTGATGACGCCTACTAGTGAGAGCTAGGCAAACCAATCCTTAACCACATATCTCATCCTCAAATTACTTCTTTTAACAGTTAAAAGGTGATAACATGAAAACTGCAGAATTTTGGATAATTAAGCGGAAGATAACCATTAAACACCTGAAATATGCAAATATTACAGTTATTTGAGTCTCAACCACCTAAAACTTGGTTTCACAGTGTCACAGACTGTTTAAGATTACTGCATATAAGGTCTGAAGAAATAACAGTACACTGTTTCTGAATAAAGGAAAATGAAACACGAAATAGAAATAGAGGAAGACGCCAGGGCCTGCGGACGCCTGCAGGTCTACCTTGGATCTCCGGGTGGACTGAAAGAAGTCCTCCAACTAATGATGCTATCCGGTACCTGAATCTGTGCAAAAGAGCACAGAGTGTAGTATCAACACAGCCGACCCCATGTGATGGTAATTGTCTTGCCTAACCCTGATGAAATAGTAACGAGGCTAGGACCACACTACCAACTAAATCTGTGCAGTTCAAATATATATATATATACACACACACACACACACACACATACACAATGGAAAAGAAATACATGAATTAGAGTCAATACGAGAGAGGGGCATACTGTGGGGAAGATTAACAATTTTGTATAAAAATCATCAAATAACAAAGAAAACAACATAACTCAGACATTAATAAAGAATCCGAAATCAATAAGTGCATGAAATCACCCTTCGTGTTTTTACTCTCATCCTCGCCAAGCAATGATATAATAAAATGTGCACGGTATCATCCGTCGAGCTTTTACTCTCGTCCTCACCAAGCAATGATATAATAAAAATGTGCACAACATCACCTTTCATGCTTTTACTCTCTTTCCTCACATATAATCAATAGAATCGACATAAAATGGTACATCTTGCGGCACAGAATCACCCTTCGTACTTTAACACTCTTTCCTCATATATAATCAATAGAACCAGCACGGAACGGTACATCGTGCTGCACGTCATCACCCTTCGTGCTTTAACACTCTTTCCTCACAATAACAAATAATGCATGGCATTATCCTTCGTGCTTTAACACTCTTCCTCATCCAAACAACAATCAAAAATAAGATGCAAGGAAGTAAACAAATAATAATAATAGAAATCATGGCAAGAGAACACAATTTAACAGTTAAACACCGGCAAGGGAACAATATCAATAAATCTTAGCATCCCGGCAAGGGAGGTAATCAACAAAGCCACAAACAATCCGGCAAGGGAACAATTTTTATAACTCTTTCTCTTTCTATTACTTTTACTTTTACTTCACAACTCCTTTTACCACTTGAGCCAATGCTCCAAAGGGTTCAGTTATCTCATATACTTTCACAATTCGTAATATACTCGAGCCAGTGCTCCTCGATGTTCAATGCTCACAATTTCTTTCACCGGCTTTCCGCAACATATAGAAATCATCACCAAGGCATGAAAGAAACAATGAAATCATGATATTCGCAATATAAAGACTAACGGTCATGCTAGATACCAACGTGTAGATACTCGTCATCATGCCACAACAATTATCACATAACAAATAGGATTCAACTCCTAATCCTTTAAGCTAAGGTTATACCAAACACTTACCTCGAACTTCCACGGCCAATTCAAGCATCAAACACTGCTTTGCCTCTCAAATTCGGCTCAAACCCAATCGAATCAATACATAATTGAC
This sequence comes from Nicotiana benthamiana, assembly GCA_034376525.1. NCBI lineage: Eukaryota > Viridiplantae > Streptophyta > Magnoliopsida > Solanales > Solanaceae > Nicotiana > Nicotiana benthamiana. Next base: position 21,242,767 of record CM067324.1, on the reverse strand, counting down.
TCAATATCATCAACAAGAGCTAAACAATCCAATTCCAATGTTCAATTATAACTTCCCAATCATTCTTCCCAAAATTCCAAAAATTGACCCCGGGCCCGCTTGGTCAAAACACGAGGTTCGGACTAAAATCAAATTACCAATTCATCCACGAGCCCAAAATATATAATTTGTTTATAAATTCGACCCCAAAACGAAGTCTAAATCAATAAAAATCAAAAAGCCCTAACTCTACCCAAATCTCTAATTTTCTACCCTTAATCACGTGTTTTAGGGCTAAAAATTCATTAAATGTTGATGAAAATAGAAGAAAACGAGTTGTAGATTACTTACCCAAGAAACTTTTGTGAAAGAAGGCTTTAAGAATCGGCCTAGAGCTTTGGAGAGGAAGAAGTTTTGTAAAAATTTGATAAATCTCGTAATGGGTTCTGTTTTGGAGTTTTAAAATAACTGGGCAAAATTGCCTTTCGCGTTCGTGATGGTTCATCGAGTTTCAAATTTAGAAATTCAAGTTCGAATTATGTCAAACGACGTCTGTTTTTAACAAAATTTCACAGGAAAGACTTAAAATATATATAAAACATGTATCGGGTGCCGGAACCAAAATATAGGCCCGATACTATTGCTTTCTAATCAAATTACATATCTATTTTTTTAACATTTCAGAAAAATAATTTCTTTTAGAAATTTATTTCTCGGCCTCGGAACCTCGGAATTCGATTCCGGGCATACGCCCAAGTCCTGTATTTTCCTATGGACCCTTTGGGATCGTCAAATCACGGGTCCGGATCATTTGCCCAAAATATTGACCAAAGTCAAATTTATCATTTTAACGTCAAAACTTAGCATTTTTCACATAATTTTATATTTAAGCTTTCCGGCTACGCGTCCCGGAGTGTGTGCGCAAATCGAGACAGCTCTAAATGAGGTTTTCAAGGTCTCGAAAGCACAGAAGTAATTAAAAATATGGGATGACCCTTTGGATCATCACATGGATACACTTCTAATTTATGTTGAATGATGTTATAATCATCTTATAAATTATTTACAAAATGTTCCAAAAAGTAATTCTTAAATGAATTGGCCAAACACAAACAATTTTTTCTCAAAAATATTTTTTTAAAAAGTATTTTTGAATACTTTTCAAAATAAATAGATTTTGATAGCTTGGTCAAACGGGCTCTTACCTCTAATTAGCTTTTGGCTTTTACTTTCTGTGTCTATAATTTTACCAGAAAATTTAGAAAATGTTTTAATTACATCGTTTCTCTTGTTGACGAAATTAAACTTAATTGCCTGTTTGGTTAATGTTTTTATTATTGCCAAACGTATTATTTTTGGGGATAAAAGAGTATTTTCCTCCCAAATTTAAGGTGTTTGATAAAATTTTTAGAAGAAAAAAAATATTTTTAAGTAGAAGTAGAAGCTGAAAAAAATACTTTTTCCAATATATTTGTTGAAAAGTATTTTAGAAAAAATATAGTTAGAAATACTTTTTTAAAACTTGACCAAATGATAATTGCTGCTCAAAAATATTTTTTTAATTATGGACTGATGGACATAGGATATGGAAATTAATGAAGTTGGAGGGAAGAAAAAGAACAGTAAAGAGTAAAGAGAGTGGACATATTCAGAAAAGTAGTTAAAGGAGAAAGGTCGAAGAGGGTTTCTGAGCGGGCGTGGCCATTGCGTGTATGTGTGTAATAGTATGAAGCAGTGTTGTTTTCCCTCTTTTTCTCATCCGTCTTTCAGCCTTACGCCTTTCAAGACTGAAAAGTAACAGAGGCTGGCACTCTGTAATTTGAATTAAAATAGTGTGACTGTGGACCTTCTTCGTTTCTCCCATTTGGATAATTAGGTATGACAAGTTACATATTTTGCCCATAAATAAAAAACTAATTATATTCATTAGTTTATATAAAAAACATAAACAGCAATCATCAAGTATAAAGTTTGAGAAAGTTAGTATGTATGCAGTACAGAGAGACTGTTTCTGATAGACCCTCGATAAATGAAAATGAGAGAAACCCTGATATCAAGTAATAACAAGACAAATAATTAGAAAACTATATCGAAGATAACAACAGAGAATATGAAAATGATACCATTAACAAATAATAGCAAGATAACATATTTAGAAAACTAATTCCAAGGCAGCAAACGAGAATATGAGCAAACTACTGCTAACAAACTACGGATTTACTAGTGACAAGTAACAACGGAACGAGACATGTGAATTAGCAAATTAAGGAAAAAAGGTTACCGTATTAGTGCTTATATATATATGCGTGTGTGTGGGAGAGAGAGAGAGTATTTAAAAAAAATATATTATACATTAAAAGTATATTTTATCTAAGCAATATAATTTTTCAAATAAAGTACTCCCTCTAGTTCAATTTAGCTGTCCTATTAACAAATAACTCGTCGAAATGCTTATCTACAATTAAAATATAATTAACTATTATTTTTCTTATTTTTTTGTTTTTAATATTAATTGTTCTTAAAAGTTATAAATATTGACTACATATCATAAAATTTAAATATAAGGAATAAATAAGGGTGTGGTAGTCACAATATTTTTTATAAGAAATATGTAAAAGAAAAACATAAAATTAAAATGGATGGGAGGGAGTAGCATTTTGATTTCAAATGCTTATATTTTATTTTTTATTTATGTTAATTTATTATTCTTTGATGGGGAATGTCGTCCTGTTTTGCATGATAAGGAATATTCTAAATGTTCTTTTTGTTTAATTACTTGGATCCAGTGTTGTACTAAAACTTAGATCAATTTGCAGTCGATTTGCCTGTGAAATTACATAATTTGGCATTTAATTAGTAAAACTAAAACATAAATTGAAGCACAAGTATTAGTGGAACGTGTAATTCATTCAAAATATATAAAAATACAAAAAGTAATGTAATGTGTGAATTACTAGGAGAACCAAAGGAGGTCTTGTACATTAGTCTAAAGGGGAAAAAAGCAAAAGGAAGAGCAAAAAGAAAGGAGCCTTGAAGTATCATCACGATTTAATGCAAAAATTTATTCAAATTCGATATTTAAGTAAATTATTAATCTAGCTGATAAATGATAAAATATATTACTTCATTCGTCTCGATGTATGCTTCTATTTTGAAATTTAACCAATTTTTACCTTAATTTTTCTATATATCTATTAAACTGTTAATTATTGTGACTAATAATACCTTTTTACATCATTTTCAAATATGTAAATTTTATCTCAAAAAATTTAAAGATTCTTTATCTAAATTCATGACCAAAATTAATTTGGTAGCTCTTAAAATTCGAACACCATCACATAAATTAATACAAATATATAATTATTACTATTGATAATTACATATATAAAAGATATATGTTAGCTTCTAAGGCTGTTATGTGATAATTAATAAAATAAAGAAATCACGAGATCTCCAATTTTAAATTCTCTAACAGAAACAAAAATACTACGCCATCATTCGAAAAAGATACAATATATATTAGTATAGGTGGTAAAACAACAATAACTTCATTTTAAGTGACCATCAGAGCAACCCATCCTGTGTTATATTTAATTTAAGAATAAATTTAGTGGAGATTTAGTTTGAAGAATAAGATAAGTGTGCAACAAAAAGCTGACTAGTGAAAGAGTCCAAAAAGAGAATACACATTATCCAAAAAGAGAATACACATACATACATATACTTATACAGTCTCTCTCTTCCCTTTAATCTTCGCACAGTACTCTAGAGAAACACAGCTTATTGAGTAGTACGAGCTAACACTCACTGGCGCCACTGTCAAACTGAGCTATATTTTGTCGGAAAGTTCGTCGCCGTCGATTATCTCCGTTTCCGGTACTCCTAACTTCTTTCTTCAACTTTCTCTTTCCTCTTCTATTTGAAGGAATGCTTTCTGTGTATATATTATGCAGTGTAGAGTACTCATTATCCTTTGAATTTTTTCCCTCTTATTTTTGTATTTAAGAGGCAAAATTTCATTTTAATTCATGAGTTTATCTTTTCAAGTGTCTGCTCCCTTGGTTCGAAGTACCTAACGCCTTCTGTTTTTTTTGTTTTGTTTAATTCATGTTTTTTGAGGAGAATCTGGGACTACTTGCATGTTGGGTACTTGAAATTTCTTGGTCTTTTCAGTTGGTATGTCGGACCTTAGCTGATTTTGCCTTCATGTTTTGTGTGTGTGTGTGTGTGTGTGTGTGTGTTTAATTTTAAGGTTTTGGAGGAGATAATAAATGCTGCTAGTAACAGATAAGCTTGTTTAAGAATGTGGCATTACTAACTAATCCACTGTGTCCGCTCTCGAATTGCCTAGCCATCGGATTCTGCAGAGTATAGTGAATGTTGTTGCTTGATATGTTCTGTTTTGCTCCTGCTTATTTAGGCCTATAACCATTGTGTTGAATTGGAAAAGATAATGTTGCATGTATTAGCCCAGAATGTATGGTTAATTGTATTTTTTTTATAGGTTGAAAAGTAAGCTGTATTTGGTATGAATCTAGAAATTAATTCATTTTCTAGCAACGGAACACCAAAAACTATTTTCCTTGAAAAATAAAACATCTTTCTTAGTTTATGTTTTTTTTTTCCGGTAGTCCATTTGAAATAGTTTCTAAATTTAGAGTGTTGGATAGTGAGACAAAGTTTCTTCTAAAACATTTTCTAGAAACCATACCAAACACATCTTAGACGTTGCTTATACTTTTTTTCCCTTGTTGTTTGCCTAAATTGTAGGGAGAGGACATAGTTAAATTCAATTATGCGTCCATACTATGAGGTGTAAAGTGTTTCGAACAATGTTAAGCACGTGTGATGTCATTTTGATGTAGTTACTTTTTTATGGTTTTGCAGCATTTATCTCGTGTGGCTTTAGCTTCAAGTCGACGACTTTGCAATTCATGTTGTTTTAAGTTTGTTGCTGAAATTTCCGTACCTTTCTGCATAACGTTTACAAAGCTTAATGATTCGTAAAAAAGTGTTCTTGACTTACAAGCGAAAGAGGCAACCGAGCTCAGCGGATCTTTATCGGGAAAATGGGATTCCTAATACACCTTCTGGATGTCAAAAATCAAACGGTCTATCCCCTTTGCTGAAGGGAGAGGAGAAGTATGAGAACCATAGCATTACGGATGAAGACAAAGACTTTGAGGTGATATAGTTGGGATACAATACTTTCCATTTGGGCCTAGCCCCCTTTGTTGTGCTTGTGATTGAGATGTAGTTGTAGTAGTTGCTGTATGAGGTGGCTTGATTTTCTTTGGATACTCATGTTCTAAGTTATGTTGTCACATTTACTAATGAAATCGTGGCAACGATTCTGAATCAAAAAGTAATCTACATTTGGATCCTCTCATAGTTTCTGACTTACTAGTGATTCTTGGTAATCAATCATGAGCCAACACTTGTGTCTCTTGCTTTCAGAAATACATTTTACAAACTGCAAACTATATGATTCTTAGTTGCCATTCTACAATTTCGTTGTTTTTGGTCTGTCAAAAGTGATACTTCTTCTGTTACATTTTATGTGAACCTATTTTCTTTTTGGTCCGTTCCAAAAAGAAAGACCTTTTTCTTAATTTGGAAACTATTTAACTTATATTTCCAACTCTATCCTTAATGAGAATAATTTATAACCACGCAAATACTCTGGACCTCTTTTTGACTTGTTTAGGACCACAAATTCTAAGGACCTGTTTAGCCATAGATTTTGCCAAAATATATTTGGGTTTGTTTTGGCAAATACATATTTGACCATAGATTTTATCTACATTTTGGCAAATTCCCAAAACCCAATACACCCAGATCCCAAATCACTATCACATTTTTTAAAATTGTTCCAAACTTTTGTATTTTATAAAAGAGCTCACCATTTATTATTTTGTAACAATGCTACTTCGTCTTCTTGGTCATCTGATAGTGTATTATGTAGTTTATTATAAAAATAATAATTTTGTACCAAATTTATTTATGTTCAGAATTATGATTTGCGTAGTATACTGAATGTTATTGATAAATGTACTATTTTTAGAACTTGTGGGTACAAGTCATGTTTCATGTTTTCCAAAAAAAAAAAAAAAATAATTTGAAAACTGATGTCAAAACACATTTTCATCTTTAAACCAAACTTCACCTAAACCAGATTTTTCAAAATAAATTTGAATCTATGGCCGAACACTAGCTAAAAATCTTCATTTTTTTAAAATTCGTGCCCAGTCAAGTAGGTTCATATAAATTGCAACAGATGAGTAGCTTATTTGATGGCTCAAATAGCCATCTGTGATTGACATAATTATTTGAAAAATATTTGATTCTGATTGTGAAAGATTTGATTCGGATTAATATTCGATTTTATTCTGATTGATTATAATTTATTTCCCTTCCTAAAATAGTCATAGTACCTAGTGCATAAATATATTAATTTAGGGATGTAAAAGTATATAGAAATACAATTTTTAGAACTTGTGGGTACAAGTCATGTTTCATGTTTTTCCAAAAAAAAATAAAAAAAAATTCAAAACTTATGTCATAACACATTTTCATCTTTAAACCAAATTTCACCTAAACCAGATTTTTCAAAATAAATTTGAATCTATGGCCGAACACTAGCTAAAAATCTTCATTTTTCTAAAATTCGTGCCCAGCCAAATAGGTTCACATAAATTGCAACAGATGAGTAGCTTATTTGATGGCTCAAATAGCCATCTGTTGATTGGCATAATTATTTGGAAAATATTTGATTCTGATTGGAAAGATTTGATTCGGATTAATATTCGATTTTATTCTGATTGATTATAATTTATTTCCCTTCCTAAAATAGTCATAGTACCTAGTGCATAAATATATTTATTTAGGGATGTAAACGTATATAGAAATACAACAAGCCTTTTCTTCTTCTCAAAATCGATATGGTATCAGAACTGTTGCTGTCTTTTTGAGGTGAGTTATCTCCCTCGCAACACTAGAGTCAAAGTAGTGGCTGCGGCGCGTTGAGGCACTTCTTCGACGGTCCCCGTACGCCCGGCCTGCCGGCCCGCTCTGAAGAATTCATGATTTATATATGTTTCAGGCCGGTGAGAAGGAGTGCGGAATAAGGATTGATTTCACTGTATCCATCGTAGCCCACCCCATCTACCTATTGTAGGAGGGGTTCCATTTTTATCAAAGAGGTTGAGTTTTCTCTCTTCTTTTGGTCAGTTGTTTTGGAATTTCCTTTCTATTAGGGTCACTGGAACATTCCTAGCCTATCCCAATAAGTTTTGATTTTTCCGTTCGCCGGAGTTAAGGTTCCATCGAGACAAATTTGCTTTTTGGCGAGGCAGATTATTTTTGAGCAATTTTCTTCAGATTTTCTTTTGATTGGGTAGAAAATATGGAGGCATTCAAGGAGACGATATCCGGAGAAATCTTGACTTCGGATGAAATTTAGCTTCTCTGTTTCCTCCTAGTCAAATTTGACTCCGCTAATATTGCATCCAATTATGTGCAATCTAGTACCGCCCTTGTTGATCAACATAATTTTTGGATTGTTGATTCTGGTGCAAACAGATGTATAACAGGCTCTTCTAAAGGCATTCAAAACTATATCCGTGTCTCAAAGGGGATAATGTCAAAATAGCCAATGGTTCTCTAACGCTTATCTCTAGAACAGGTTCTGTCGTTTATACTCCTAATATTTAACTATCATCCGTACTCTATGTCCTTGAGTTCCTCGTCAATATTTTATTTCTAAGTGCCATCACCAAAGCTCTAAAATCGAGTACTTTCCCGATCCTTGTATTTTTTAGGATCTACAAACAGGGAAAAGGATTGGCAATTGTAGATTGCGTGATGTCTTCATATATTAGATGAAATTCAAAGCTCTGGTCAAGCCTTCATTGGGTATTGTTCGACACATGAAGGTTACAAATGTTATCATACTCTTTCTCGGAGATCTTTTGTAAGCATGGATGTTACGTTTTGAGAATCTGACCCCTATTTCAATATTATCTCATCACCCCTTTTGGGGGAGCGTAATAAGGAGCAAGAGGTGATTCTACCTAGTTCCAAAACTGGGCCTCTTGATGACATTGCCACAAGGGAAAGTGAAATTGGAGAAAGAATTTAGGCGAAGACTATTGGGTGTTCGGATAGGTTTGATTTGAAAACTTACTTAAGGAGAAATAGAGCAGAAGAAGCCATCATGCAATCTACCGAAGTTGAACCTTCTTCTACTTGTAAGTAATCTACATTTCCTAATGAGTTAGATATGCTTATTGCTCACAGAAAAGGAGTCACATCTTACACAACCAAACACCATTTATCTAATTTTGTCTCCTATAATTATTTGTCTCCCTTCTATAGAGCCTTTGCATTGTCTATTTTTTCTGTCTATTCCCTAGAATTGTAAAAGCTTTTGAAGATCCTAAATAGAAGTAAGCTATAATTGAAGAAATGATGGCCTTGTCAAAAAATGAGACTTGAGAACTTGTCACTTCACCACCCGACAAGAAGTTGGTTGGCTGCAAATTGGTTTTCACCGTGAAGCACAAAGTTGATGGTTCGATTGAAAGATTCAATGCAAGATTGGTGGCTAAGGGATCCACTCAGACTTAGAGAGAGGATTATCCGGAGACATTTGCCCCTGTTGCTAATATGAACACTACTCGAATTCTTTTGTCTTGTGCAACTAATTTTGATTAGGACTTGCAATAGTTTGACGTGAAGAATGCATTTCTTCATGGGGACTTAGAAGAAGATGTGTATGGAAATTCCTCCTGGATTTGATACTGCACAAAGTTAAGGAAAGGTATACATATCGAAGAAATCCTCGTACGGACTGAACCAATCCCTAGAGCCTGGTTGGAAAAATTCAACAGATCAATCATCTCCTTCGATTACCAATAAAGCAATGTTGATCACATCCTCTTCATAAGACATCAAACGGGTAAACTCACTCTTCTTATAGTATATGTTGATGCATAACGATGACATAGTAATGACAAGAGATGACAAAGAGGGGATGGCCCGATTGAAGAAGTTGTTGGCACATGAATTTGATATCAAGTATCTATGAAAATTGCAGTACTTCTTGGGAATTGAGGTTGTTAGATCAAAAAGAGAAATTTATTTCTCAAAGGAAGTATATTTGGATCTCTTTATAGAAATTGGTATTACAGGTTGCAAACTAGTAGAATTGCCCATTGAAAGTAATCATAAATTACAAACATGAGTTGGAGAGCCAGTTGATAAGGAGAGATATTAGAGGTTAGCTGGAAGGCTCATTTATCTCTCTCGTACAAGGTATGGCATAGCCTATTCCGCCAGCTTGGTGAGCCAGTTCATGCATGATCCCGAGATCCTCATATGCAAGTTATTTTGCACCTTTTGCGGTATCTGAAATCTGCTCCAGGAAAATGTCTGAAGCCTATACAAATGCGGATTGGGCTGAATCTTTAGATGATAAAAGATCTACATCCGGTTACTATACACTCATAGGAGGGAATTTGGTTACTTGAAAAAGCAAGAAACAATGTGTAGTTGCTACATCAAGTGCGAAAGCATAATATAAAGCTATGGCCCAGGGTGTATATGAACTTCTTTGGTTACTAAAAATTACTAGAGGAAGTGAGACTGTCTGAAAAGCGAAAACTTTCCTTATATTGTGACATCAAGGCTGCCATCAATATAGCTCATAATATGGTCTAGCATGCGAACAAAGCCTGTCGAAATTGATCGACAGTTCATTGAAGAAAAAGTTATGAGTGGTGTCTTGAGCTTGGTTCATGTGTCATCAGAAAAGCAGCTAGCTGATGTGTTTATGAAGGGTCTCAACAAACTAACTTTTCATATACTGGTTTGCAAGTTGGGCATGTGTGGCATCTTTGCACCAACTTGAGGGGGAGGGTTGATTAGCTTAATTATTAGGAAAGTTTTGATTATGATTGGGAAAGATTTGATTCTTATTGAGAGTTGATTTTGTTTGGATGGGTTGTAATTTATTTCCCTTCCTAATATAATCATAGGATCTAGTGTATAAATATATTTGCTTAGGGATATAAGAAATATACATAATACAAAGTCTTTTCTTCTTCGCAAAAGCTATACCATCCAATTTCTCTCTCTCCCTCTCACCTTTCGGCTTTATGGAATTCTTTTACTTGTTATTACAAGTGACAACTATGATGAGGAGTATACAACAACAACAACAACAACTACCCAGTAAACTCCCACCAGGTGGGGTCTGGGGAAGGTAATATGTAGACAGCCTTACCCCTACCCAAAAGGGCAGAGAGGTTGCTTCCAAGCGACCCTCGGCGCATAGGACAGAATGAAAAGCTGCATTGGAAAACAAAGATAAAGTTAGGAACCAAGGCAAGACAAAACACAATAACAAAACAAAGCATAAGTAATCCTGCAGAAATAACGTAAATGATTATGTAAACATAAGAAACATAAATACCGTCGCATGCGACAATAACAAGCGACAACTACCATACTACCAACCAAGAGGGGACCTACGCTAAAACACTAGTCATCTACGGGTAACCCTACTATCCCACACCCAACCCCGGGTGGGGCGAACGAAGGACTCTAAGAGCCCCTAGCCTGCAACCCTGATTCTAGACCTCCAGACTCCCCTATCAAGGGTCAAGTCCTCGGTAACCTGCATTCTAGTCATGTCCTGCCTAATCACCTCTCCCCAATGCTTCCTAGGCCTCCCTCTACCCCGCCGACCACCAACAATCTCCAGCCGCTCGCAGCTCCTCACCGGGGCATCGGGACCCCTCCTCCGTACATGCCCGAACCACCTCAGCCTCGCTTCCCGCATCTTCTCGTCCACCGGGGCCACCTCTACCTTCTGTCGAATAACTTCATTCTTAATCTTATCTAGCCTGGTGTGCCCACACATCCACCTAAGCATCCTCATCTCAGCAACCTTCATTCTCTGAACATGGGAGTTCTTCACGGGCCAGCACTCTGCCCCATACAACATCGCAGGTCTAACCACGGCTCTGTAGAATTTCCCCTTGAGTTTGTGTGGGATTTTCTTGTCACACAGGACCCCAGAAGCAAGCCTCCACTTCGACCACCCTGCTCCTATCCGATGGGTGACGTCCCCGTCATACTAAAATATATCTGCTTGTGCTAACGTGATAGACAAGGTAGGGGTGGGTACAAGCTTAACTCAAACCCACGGAAGCAAAAGTAAAAAAAGAACTCCATATGACAAGGCCTAAGAGGTATTGGGGAGAGGTGATTAGGCATGACATGGCTAGAATGCGGGTTTCTGAGGACATGGCCTTTGATAGGAAAGTCTGGAGGTCTAGTATCAGGGTTGTAGGATAAGGGCCCCTAGAGTTTTTCGTACTCCTCACCCGGGGTTGGGTGAGGCTTGGCAGGGCTATCCATAGATGATTTGTGTATTGGATTGTGTCTCCCTTATGGTAGTTATTTAGGGTAGTTACTGTCTGATATTATTGCATGCTATTTATTGATGGTTCTTATGTTTAATTAATTATTTACGCTATTTCTGTTGAAGCTACTAATGCTCTTTTGTTGTTGTTTTGTTTTTGTTGTTCCTTTCCTTCATTGAGCCGAGGGTCGATTGGAAATAGCCTCTCTGCCCTTTCGGGTAGGGGTAAGGTTCGTCTACATATTACCCTCCCCAGACCCTACTTTGTGGGACTATACTGGGTAGTTGTTGTTGTTGTTGTATATGACAAGGTGTAAGCTTGGAAGTTTGTCCGAAAAGTGTGACAACATAGACTCTTGCAGAATATTTATAAACAAAATTTGATTTTTAATTTTTGTCAAAAAGACTCAGTTTTTCATAATTCTAAAGGTTATTGATATATTATACATTATCCCAAAGGGGATGGAGTAGTGGTTGAAGTATGTGAGTGACAAGTTGCTGGTCCCAGGTTCATATCCTGGCTAAAATACTTGTGTGGGCTGATTTGTTCCAATATTGGTGAGCAGGATTTCTTTGGCAAACTTGTGCTTGTGTGTTGGACAGGTTGCTGTTGAATAGTTGAGGAGTGTGCAAATTGATCTCTATTGTGCGTAATAAGCAATCACTTGTTGAGTTTGTATCCTATGAAATATGCTAGTAGCATCATACAGGCCGTCACAAAATTATGTTACTTGAACTTTTTTGAATAGGGTGAATACAATCTTCTCCCTCTTTTGTCCTATTATCTAATTAGGTCTGAAGATCCAGTCACCCCCTTTATTTCTTGAACTTCTAGTATTTAACTTGCAAAGCTCTTGTGAGAATTCTTTGTTCCATCATGAACAGATCTGTGGCCAGGAGACAGCCTTGTTAATCTAAAGGGAGAACAATTCATAAACAAAAGCTTGTTGATGGGATTCATAATTTTTTTCCTGGGCCTTTGTGGGTAGTGCGAGATCCATCTTGATTAGTCAATTAGCTCTTTCTTCTCATTTCAGCCTGGCTGGAGGAAATTCTTTCGGTTTTGGAATTGCTCCTCCTCAGACCTCCTTCCTTTACTCTCACTTGTACCTCTGCCAATCCTGCTGCATCAACTTCATCTGTTCGTTCTTCTTTCTTTTCCTTCCCTGCTGCCCACTTGTAGCATAACTGGACCATCATAATCCCTTTAAAGCTCTTCAAGTTTGATGAGCACCATGAATCCCTATGCACATATCCAAGCATAAAATAGTTAATAATTAGGACTGGATTCTTTCCAAGCAAACATGTTGGCAAAAAATTATATTCTGATTACATGACACTTCGTGATGGAATTGTAAGTTGTTTCACGGATTTCAACAACTTCTATTCCATCAAGTGATGGCTGGAACAAGACTTTCTGCTTCAATTTTGATCACCTGAGCACCTGGTAGCTCGTAGCTTTTCTCAATGCAGAGCTACTCTTTAGTCTCCGACTCTTGCTCAAGATCAAGAGCAACATATGCTAGCTTCTCTTTCACATTGCATACAATTTTCTGCTCAACACTAGTAGTCAATGGATACCCTTTCTTCGTCCTGATGATCAAATAATCAGGAAGATCATGATCAACAAGATTCAGTAGATTGCATGGGAAGGACATAACCTTCATGAATTGGCACAAGTATATATATATATATATATATATATATATATATATATATATATATATATATATGTTGGACATAGCAACATGGTGACTCGAACCTCCAAAGGGGGCTTTCCACTTGCGCTACCCTTTCTTGTAATTGTTGCTGTGTGTTTCATACCATGAAGAACAGTACCTGATGTATCACTGCTGGCATAAAGAGACAGCACTGGCTGAATAACGTGCAAGGTAGGTAGATTGAAAGTTTCAAACATGATTTGGTTCATTTTCTCTCTGTTAGCCTTGGGATTCAGTAAGTAGAACAAGGTAGTGTAGGGAGCACCCAAGGATGGTCTAGTGGTCAATGAACTAGCAGGATAGCCATTAGAGGTTCAAATCCTAGCTAAGGCAAAAAAAGTTACTTCCTCCGTCCCATTTTATGCGACAATGTCTGAGTAGGTACGGAGTCTAAGAAAGAAAAATTTGTGAATAAATTAAGCTATAAACATTTATGTGGTTATAATTCATCGCATCAAGGTTAACATGAGAAGTATAAAGTTAAATTATTGCTAAATATGAAAGATGATGTTCTTTTTGGTACTGACTAGAAAGGAAAGTATGCCATACAAATTGGGACAGAGGGGTAGTTGATTCTTCCCATCTGTCTAATTCCCGGTGGCTAGAGTTACCCGATAAGTGTGCTATTGGGAGGTAGCAAGTACTCGATGGAATAGTCGAGGTACGCGTATGCTCGTCCAGATACTCGCAAAAAAAGTATAGGGTTGTAGAGCGTGTGATACCAGATTTTCTTCATGGCATCCAATTTCTTTCTATGTCCAGCAATTTACACAAGCAGAGATCCTTCTCAATGTGTTCCTAACATTTTCCTCAATATCCGTATCTTCCAGCTTGCAAAAGCACCCTTTACTTAAAAGCATTTCTAAGGAACAATGGAAGGGACATCATCTTCCATCCAATGGAAGATGTTGTGAGAAGCTAAGGTTGATCCTCTAATCCAGACACTATACTTCCTTTCATGAGGTGTCACCACCTTGATCTTCATGCTGCGGAGCAAGGGAAGTTATTTCTTTGCTTGTACGATCAGCAATACAAGGAAACAACTTGGTTCCACCACTGAGAACAATTTTTCCATAAGGATCCTTTCTGATATCAACATCACACTTCATGATGGAATTATGAGTTGTATCACATATTCCAATAGCTTCTATTCCAACTGAGTGATGGCTGGAACAAGACTTCTGGGCCTCTAAACCTCTCTGCTCCAATTATAATCACCTGGCTACCTGTCTATCTGGTAACTCGTAGCTTTTCTCAACAGCAGATATGGTATTTTATGTCACATCTCTGACAATTTCCTGCTCAGCCCTATTGGTGACCTAATTTGGTCTCGTCGTTAGGATCTTCATCAAGATCACGAAAGATCCAATAAATACTGTTAGTCAGTCGAATTGAGCACGAGGCATGGATTTTGAGCTTTAATGTGGCTTTTGGTGGCATTGCGGTTTCTATTGAAAGAATTTTCTTCCTGTGCCTACATGATTATGATTCCGGATGTTAAAGGTGTCTTAGTTGTTAAATTCCTAAGTTGCTTCATTGCTGTTATCTTTGCAGGGTAATTCTGAAGAACCTCACTCTTCAAAGGATTCCAGAGGGCCTATCTCTGAAGGAGAACCGAGGAGTTCAGAAAAGAGATTGTGTTCTTGCATTACGTCAGGTTGTGGATGTGATAGTAAATGCACCCAGAAGTTTTCACTTTCCCCGTTGACAGGATTGAATACTTCTAAAGAACAGGATTTGGTCACTCCAAATTCTGGTGTCCAGAAGAGATGCAATTTTCCGTACTGTGATACCTCTGATTTGGGAAAACTGAGTCTGGAAGAAGCTGACACAATAAAAGACATCTCTCAGAGCCTCTCTGTAAATGCAGTAAGAAAAAGCAAGTTGGCCTCCGCTCTGATTACTTTTCAGCGTAGAGCCAAGCGGGACAAGGATGCAGGTCAAGGAGATGCAAAGTTCGAGCTTAAAGTTGAAGATGTTGCTTGTTTATCAGTTAATACTGTGTGTCCTGTTGCTCCTCATGGCTCTGAAGAATCAGTTGCTAAGAGCTGCTCTATGGATCGTTCAGCAGATTTTAAGCATCCGAAGGTTAATCCTTATCCCAGGACAAGATACTTATTGCTAGGAATGAAGGGAACTTTTGTCAGTAGACGTTTAAATTATATTTGAGAGGGAGCCATATTAACCTTATTAAGAGTAATTTAGAAACCATCTGAAACCTATTTTAATGGAGATCAATGCTAATGATTCATATTTTTCCTAATCACTTTATAGTGATTTGAATAAAAGAGCAAAAATGGCAGAAAAAAACTTATGAATATATTTTTCATTTGTAGGATAGCCATAGTATTTCTCAAGACTCTTACTTTGAATACATGACACAAATATTTCTACTCCCCTTTCCGTTTTTCCTTCGAATATTACAAACTTTATATTCTATATTTCTTGTATGAGTTCTTAGCCCTTTAGTTGATGAAGTCATATGTTTAACCACGATCATGCGGATTAAAGCTAAAACTTTTATCTAGTCTCTGCTGACTTTTGCAGTATGGGGTATTAAATTAGTGTCTGGATTTTATTTTATGCGAGGGCACTTAGATTTGAAGCTAATATTGTTTTAGTTATTGTCTATTTGTTTCTTTTTCTTTCTATGAATGTTTGGATTTGGTTTTGGGAGACGACTTTTGGATAATTTATAGAAGTTTTTGTGTTATATTTCTATTTTCAGAACCATAAAAGCAAGAATATTTGGACAAGAAAACAAAATCACTGTGTGCAAAAACAAAACATTCTGTTTCTATCTCCAGACAAGGCTCAAGTAAAATTAATTTCAGAAGGATTATGTAGGCATAATTGCTTTTTTGCACCTGCAAATATCTGGCCTACAGGTTATGTATTTTGAGAGACAATTTCACTTTGCATGACAATAAATATTCTGCGTCATGTTCATACTGGATACATTGTTTCTCCTTTTGGCATGTTAAGCTATGTGAAGGCATTGATAACTCCTTGGAACCTGCTTGCTGCTCAGTTCATCTTTGCTGTCCTACTAAGATCTGATGAACACGGACTTGTTGATTATTTCTATTGAAAAATCATGTAATTTACAATGTTAACCAAGTCTCTTATTTTGTTATAGACAACCAGCGGAGGTGACCGTTATCAATGTTCTTGTGCTGGATCAGCTTCGCGGATGAAGATGTAAGCTTACTATCTTCTACTCCTGTCTCCTGCCTTATGGTGAAGTAAGGAGACAGGTTTAATGAAAGATTTTTGTTTGGAAATGTTCATTCTTATTTCCTGGATTTTGCTTTTACAGATCGATAGATGTTAATGAACAGCCTATCTCAGTCAAGGAAGCTTCACCGATCAGTAAAGAAGTTCTTCCAAATTCTGGAATAGGTTTCTCTAGTTTTGACAACAGTTTTGCTTCAGATGCTGTCAAGGATTCATCATTTCATACCACTCAGGACCCTTCTTTTGATGCTTTATCTGGAATAGAAGTGCCAATATCGGCTCCTTTAGAGGCTGCAAGTGACAGAGGTTCCCGAGCTTTAGATCTGTCTATTCAATGTAACAGTATGTATTTTATTTGGGTTTGCCCTCCTCGAATGTAAGATATATGTTTTTGTAGGAGTTTGTGGTCATGAATTCTGTATCTCAGTATGCTTTTGTTTTAAATTACCTTGTGCAGATAATCATGACAAAATCGACTGCAATAGTATGTCAGAACAGGCATCTGATGAACACCTTATTCCAACAGAAGAAGAAGTTCAGCAGAACCCTCCTTGCTCCTTGAATGAAAATGTTTCTACGTTTTTACAGAAGGTGCCTTCTGATAAAAGTTTGGAATTACTTGACAACAAACCAGAGAAGATATCTCCAATTCAAGCAGAGGTACCTGAAGCTGGTTGCTTACCTGGAAAAACAACGGCTGATTGTTGTGAGGGCATTGCTTCAATAAATGATTTACCGCAGGTAGATATAAGACTGCAGTTGTATAGAAACTGCTCCTCATTAAAAGTCTCTACCAGTTTTCAGTAAATCTGTGCTACTTCCAATGAAGTGTCTTTGTGTTTGATTGAGATGCATTAAATTGTTTGCTTTCAGCTTTTTCGGGAAGCTGGAACCTACAACTTTTTCCCATTAGCAAGCACACAGCAAAATGAGAGTGCTCCTGTTAATTCTAAAGAAGGAAAAGTTTCCTCGTCAGAAGCCAAGAAGCGTAGTGGGACTACTGTAGCGGAATCCTCAGATTTTCTTGGTTTGTCACTGCCAACTGAATCCATGGTCGGTGGTCCAGCTTTAAGCTCAAGCTCGTCACAGCTGGCTGATATGTGGAATCAACCAAGGGAAATTATTCAAGGAGTTCCTCAGTTTCCTTTTGATGCGTCATTGCTTCATCGGCATCAAATGATCCTGGATAACATTCTTAATAGAGCAAGATCACAGAAGAGAAATAGGGGGAGATTTGGAGAAAGATTTGAGTCTCCAACAATGTGGTCAGAAGAGGAGCTAGACTCACTTTGGATTGGTGTGAGGAGGCATGGAAGAGGTAACTGGGAAGTAATGTTGAGGGATCCAAGGCTGCACTTCTTTTCCTGGAGGACACCAATGGATTTGGCGGAACAATGGGTGCAGGAAGAATCGAAACTTTTCCATGGAAAATCCATTTCCCCTTTGGGACAGTTACGAAAAGCTGATCTTTTGTTCCATGGTACGGATGATGTTCGACTTACACTTGGGCATGCATATTTTCAGTCAGAGGACATCCAGAGCCAAATACCTTTCCATTTTGGAAATGTTCAAAATACTTCGTCCAAACTACTTCACCTGGCTACAGCAAATGTTGGGACCTTAGACTCGCTCAGTCATAGGGGAAATTGCGGAAGAGCTAGGTTGAATCAATCCGAAAACTTTGCAGGTTCGCGTGTTGACTGTTCATTCAGTTCTCATATTATGAACAGAGTGTCTGAAGGGGGTAATTTGCCTCACTGGCTTAAAGAAGTGGTTGCTATCCCACCGAGGCCTCCTGGATTTCCCCCAGATTCTTCATGGATTTTCCATCCGCGGCTTGGTCTACCCTTTCCAGAACATAACAAAGCAAATTGTGAATCAAGGAACATATTAAGCGACTTGTACACTTCACCAAGAACTGAGCTGAGTAATGGCAGTTCTGATCATGTTCATCTACCAGCAGCGCCTATGAGAGAGGGGAAGCAACATTGTATGTCAGAGGCGAATAAAAGGGTTGAGCTAATTGTCATCAACAGCGACGCCTCATCTGAGGAGACAATATCGGATGATTGTAATGTAAGGTGTTAGCTTAAGTTGGGATTTTATAGTTTAACAATGGTTAAGCTTGAATAAAAGGTTGATAATCCGATTAACTCAGCTATTTTTTGAGAGCAAGGTTAACTGAAATCAAGTAGGTTTTTGCCAATTATTGCAATCAGTGGATTTGCATATTCTCATTTTAGTTATTTGCAATAGCTGTATGTTGTGAACTCATTCGTTCCCATGGAGTTCTTAAATTAGTATTTGGATAAAAACTAAGCAAATCCAAATATCATCAAGAAGTTAAGGGTGGTAAAAGCTATTCCCTTGCAAAATGTGTTAGAAATCCTTGATAATATGGGCTTATGAGGTGAAATGTTTTGTTCTGGAGACTTTTCAATTTTAGTTTGTTAACATTTACTGAGCTCAAGCTTTAAAATGTTTAACTGACTTGCTTTCTTGGGTAGACTTGGTGTGACATCCAACCCATTGATACGTGAGCTTTCTGAAACATCAGAGCTTACCATGTGACCATATTTCGTTTGTATGTTATAGAAAACTAGTGTTTTTCTCGTGTTTCTAAAGCAAGTTGGGCTTGATGTAGTAGATGAATTGGTTGTAATTTATTTCTGAATGATACTGCATCTTTAAGCTTCATTTTTCATCATAGTGCAGACAAGTGCATGAGCCATTTCCAGAATATCCTGTATTTTGCTAGGTTTCCAGGAGTTAAAGCCGTGGAAACAACCTCTTGTAGAGATGGAGGATAAGACTACACACAATAGACCCTTGTGGTTCGACCCTTCCCCGGACCCCGCGTATTGCGGGAACCTCTATATTTGGCAGGTTTCCAAATGAGATGTAAATAACAGTCTGATTCTTCACATAGCTTTCTTGCCATGGTGAAGCCATCTGGGAAAAGTAGTCCTGTTGATTGAGTGGATTCTTCTCTTTTAAAGCTAATATTGTTGATGATGTCAGTTCTTCCCTGTGATACAAACGATAAAAATCTGCACTTCTTGCATCTTTTTCTTTTGAATTGAAAAAATAAATTAAACTTTACTTGAGGAGAAAGAACCGAATTACAAAAAAAAGTAAAAATGTTTTAAACTACTAGTCATTAAGACTGGCTCCTATTGAAGATTCTCTCTGTTCCTAGTTCTCCACAAATGAGATGGAACTGATCGCAAACTATAATTTACACTATGTTTGGATCATTGTTATCATGGGCGGAGCCACAATGTTGTTTGTGGGTTCGGCCGAACCTAGTAACTTTTGTTCAAATTCTGTATTTGTATTAAAAAATTCAATAAACATGTATAAGTTATTAATTTAGAACCCAGTAACTTAAAAGGATTATAATATTGAACCATTAGGTTTAAATTCTAGCTCCGCCTCTGATTGTTATCCATCGTTTCATAATGTATTGTATTATATTGTATCGTATTGTATTGTATCGTTTTATGAATATAACGTTTGGATAGATTGTATTGTTTGCTGTTGTTAAATAAGATTTTGCCGTTTGATTTGACTGTATCTTATTGTATTGTAACTTATATGTTTACTAACAACAACAACAACAACAACAACAACTTCCCAGTGTATTCCCACCAGGTGGGGTCTGAGGAGGGTAATATGTAGACGAGCCTTACCCGTACCCGACAGGGCAGGGAGGCTGTTTCTTATATGTTTACTAAAATATCCTCAATTATTTTAAATATTAAATTTATCAAGAATTATATTTAAAAATAATTTGAGAAAATCCCTTTCTACTAAAATAAGAAATTAACTATCATTAGAAAACAAATAATAATAAACGATGATAGAGAAACAAACGAAGGTGGTGCAGTTGGCAGAACAAAGGAACGAAAATAAATAAGTAATACTTTTCAAATTGAAAACAAGCGATAATATATAGCTAATTGGAGATAAAAGTTATTAGAATTTGAGTTAAAATCAAAGTAGAAAAAAACAAAGCAAAAAGAAGACAACCTGTCCTTATTATCTTTGACGTTGGAGTTGGGAATAGTAAACGGCATAAGGAAAAAGGAAGGAAGACAAAATAGATTAAAGGTTGGAGATTCGGAGATAATTATTATATACATAAAGGTTTCAGATAGGTAAATTCCCCTTTTAGAGCATAATGAATAAGTTAATCTGTGCATAACTTCCCATTTAATTTATTCATTTATCATGTCTGGAAACTAAATTTACTATTTTAACACAAATATATTACTGAAATAATATTTACAGGAGGAGGTAAAAATGTCATCCTGATTTTAATGAATATTTTGGTAATTCAACTTTATAATTAGGGTCTTCCCACTTTTAGGTCTGGAAAGTAAATTTACTAATTTATACAAATATATTATTGAATTAATGTTTACATGAGGAGGTAAAAATGTCAAGATTTTGATGGATATTTTGGTAATTCAACTTTACAATTAGGGTCTTCCCACTTTTAGTATAATATATATATATTAGTATAGTATATGATGATGATATGATATGATAAGTTAGAGCATAATCATAACAATGTATTTAACAATACAATACAATTTATTTTAATAAAACAATCAAAATATATATTATATTGAAATAATAATACCATAAGTAACAACCATCAGAACCCAACATTTCAGTGATGAAATAATGGGTAACATGTTTTGTACCCTTGACCAGGAATTTGATCTGTTTTTTTTCTTTTTAGTTTGATATATAATAATATTTACATAAATGTACAAATCTGCTCTTTTTCAATTTATTTTTTGTTTAATCTTCTGGTAACAAAATTTTAATAGTCTCACTACTAGTGAGTACCTGCGGCGGGGACACACTAATAGGTATTCATTATTATTTCATCGACAAGTTATTTATTCCTATGGTTGTACAAGTAATATGTGGAGTTCAACATATCTGGAAGCACATGAAAAATGTTAGGTTTTTGATATTATTATCAATATTTAATATTGGGTCATTAATAGCATTACTATACCTTTTTTATTCATTGCGATTTGGTTATTTGTCAGTACTGATTTAGCTTGCGATGTTGCACTACTGCAGAAACCATGTTCAACATGCTTTCTTTTAAATTATATTATTAAAATTTATATCCTCGTCCTAATTTTGTTGGAGTCGAATAAAGATAACTCAAACAAGACAATATATTATGCAATTTCAAAAATATGTGATTCCTGAAAACAAAGTTTTATAACACAATTCAAACTTTTATATAACAAAAAGAATCAGGACTGATCTAAATGTGAATATACATACAAATAAAAGGGCCGAAGAGATGGAAAAGAAGTTCTTTTTCCATCTGAATGGAAGGGCTTTCTAGCTACTAGTCCTTTTGAAGCTGTAGGAGCGGCATGGTGTCTATGTTACTGTTCTATTTCAATTATTACTTAAAAGGAAAAGTAGAAGGAAAGAAAAAGAGACTCATTTGTTAGGCCTAAAAAGTATTGCAGAGAGGTTATTTAGATATGAGCGGTTGGAGGTAAAAAATTAGGGTAGAAGATTTGTAGGTAGTCGAGCGTTTTTCTTTGTGTTACTCAGTTCGCTAGTATTAGTGTTAGTGTAATATCTTTTATTCGTAGATGGCTATTACTACCTGCATTTTTGGATTCTAGCTTGTTTCATCTTGCTGTTATTCCTACTTGTTGTAATTACCTTTTCTTTTTCAGTCATTTTCTAGCCAAGGATCTATTAAAAACAGACTCTCCGCCTTTCAAGGGGTAAGAGTTAGGCTACATATATATTATCTTTTCTAAACCCTACTCGCAAGAAATTACTTGAGTTTGTTATTGTTGGAATGCTTATTTGGTAGTGCAAGATTAGCCGTATTCTGCTTATGGTATAAAAGAAGCTTAGAATCAAAACATAGAATTGCGTCTCCTGATTTGTTAATACCAATTTTAAGAGGTTTCCTTTCTCTTTTCCTTCTAAAATTTGATAGAAACGTTAGTTTTTGTTATTTTGCAGCAAAGCAATTCCTTTTCTTTGGGCTCAAAGAAGAGTTGAAGTTTTCTCCTCATTGCTCTGCTAAATATTACAGTCCCATTTGTTTAATTCAAAAAATAGTTTTTAAGGTTAAAGTAATAATTTTATATGACGGGCTACAAGCAATCGATTCAATCCGAAAGATATAAAACTTTGTTAATACACCGTGATACAGAAGTGGGAAATAAATTTAACGACAGATAATATAATAGCAATAAAGCAGAGAAGAAAGAATTCTTATTGAATGATCCTTGATAGGATAATGAGCCGAACAGAGCTTGAAAAGCCGAACTATGGCTAACTTGAGAGCAATATGCTATAAATTACAATGTATAGAATTATAGAGAAGAAAAATTAGATTCCCCCGATGGTGGTAAAAACATGTCTATTTATAAGGCTAAATCTAAGTAATCATTCTCCTTGAATTATGGGTCCATTACGAGCATTTACTCAATCCATCCATTATTTTTTGAAGACTTGTAACAGCTGTGTAAATGCTGAAATTCTGTAACTGATGAGTTAATTCCGTAATTGATGAGTTAATTCCATAACTGATGAGTTAATTTCGTAACTAATAAGTCAATCTCGTGCCTGTTGAGTCAATCTCGTTCCTGTTGAGTCAATCTCATGCCTGTTGAGTCATTCACGTGCATTTGAGTCAATCTCGTGAATGTTGAGTCAATCCTGTGCCTGTTTAGTCAATCTCATGTCTGTTGAGTCAATCTTGAATTGATTGCCTTGTTCTGACCGTTACAATCATTTATTGCATTTATTGTACTTTTGATTTGTAACAGATGGTGCAATGATGATAAATCACATATAATCTGGAATTAATTGATTCCTTCCTCATGAGATATTCTCCCGCACCTGATCCAGATTATTTCATGCTGATCAGTTTTGAGGCTAACAGACACGGTACGAGTATGTTCCATCCCAAGGGTGGTTCACATATCATCTTTACATGTCATTCTTCACTTTTCTTCAAACTTTGCTGACACGTGTCGCCATTTAATAGACCCACATGTCAAGTCTAATTTTTACTAATACAGATAGCTCGCCCACTTTCCGGTTACTCACTATGAAGTAATCGGGAAGTGGAAGATTTTATCTTTTTTATCCTTGCCTTTGCCACATTAATAACCTTGCCAGAAAAATCCAATAGGAACAAAAATTGGACGAAGGAAAAAAGAGTGCAAAACTTAGAGATTCAGATGATAACTCCATCGCCTATGTTCCTTTCGTCAATAATCGGTTGGTTTACTCCTCTCTTGTTTCGGGGTTTGAAGACAAATCTTTGCCTTATGTTTGCAAAGTTTGATATATAAATTTCGGTTTTATTTTCTGTCCATTTTAATGTTTGAGTTTTTATTTCACCCTTTAACTTTTCATTAAAAATGCTTCAATACTCCGTGACTTTTTTCAATAAGCATGAATTATAAAAGAGGTCCCTTTTATGAACGCCACTTAATGAAGAAGACGTCTCAACTTCATAATGGTGTAAATATACAAAAGAGATATATGAATTTTCACATGTTTTTATTTAAAAATATTTTGAAGAAAGTTTTTGCATTGAACTTTCATAACATTTCACATGTGTTTGTGTATCGTCTATAACTCATTTTGCAACTATGTTTTCTTTTAACAGATTCGGTATAAACTTGCACTCGTAACTGTTTTTCTTTTACAACAGTTTTTTTTTTGAATTAGCAAAAGGGAATAATTATTTTTGTTTATAATAGTTTTAAATATAAGGGTATAAATTTCTACCTATAACTATTTTTATTGATAACAGTTTTCAAATGAATACAAGGGTAATGCTTTTTCATCCACTAACTGTTTTCAGTTACAACAGTTTTTGAGTAAGTACAAAGATGTAATTTTTGCCCGTAACTAATATTCTGCCTTTAACCTTTTTGCGACATTCGTTTATATTTACGAATATGTTTTCAAAGGTTTTCGAGTCAGGCTTGTGTTTTTGGCTCGTGACTTTGCTCTTAACTTTCGATTTGTTGGGTAGACCTTAAACTTAACTTGAATTTGGATTTTTCTATTCTTCTTTGCCTTCCATATATATAGTCCCCCAAGTGTTAGAGCTTTGAAGTATGAAATCTCAAGCTTTTGATTATTCCTTCCATGTGGTCTATTTCCTGAAAAGGAAAAACATACCGGACTTGGAGATATATATTTAGATATGATTGCTTAACCCTTTTTTAATCAAAAGGGTTATAACCTAGACCGGGAATAATACAGTGTTTCTCATGTCTTTCAGGTCTAATATCATTATTTGGCATTTTGGAGAATTTATCCGAGTACAAGTTTTTCTTGGCACTTTAGAAAATTATTTGAGTGCCTATACTTAGTCTTTTAGACTTAAAATATATATTTGGATGCATCGTTACTTGTGCGATATCTAAAGTTGCACCCATGAGTGTCTAACTTTTAAATAAAAGATGGCTCTTTTATATACTTTTAAACGCTATGAATAGGACGTCTCCTTTTCATTCGGGCGTAAACTATTGATCCGAGTAGACTTTTGGTCTGAGGGATTATAAATTTCGATAGGATTTACAAGAGTATTGGCCCCATTAAAATTTACGGGAGTATTGATCCCAGTATGACATTGACTTTGAGGGAGTATTGATCCCAAATAAATATATATCTTAGTAGATTTGTCCTGAAAAGATATTTAATCTAATTGGATTTTAAATCTAAATTGGAGTATATGAACATACTTCCAAGTAGAGAGGGACACATATCCAAAATAACATTTGAGATTTATGGGATAACAATCCGAGTCATAATACAATTAGCTATTAAGAAAGGCTTTATATTTAGCTTGAATGGTCGTTGTTGGACCGGATATAAGATGTGTGTTTGTTCAAAGTGAACTTTATTCCGGTGGTATATTTGCATACCTTTATCTTGACATAGATGTAAAGCTCTCATTTTTTATCGTGGGATTCTTGACTCTGACATGGAGTTCTCGATCCTTTTTGTGTACGTGCAGTATATGTATTTTTGAAGAACTCATTCAATACTGTTTAAAGTGTTTATGCTTGATATGAGTAATACAATTAATTGAGTTGAGTTGGTAAATAATGTCATGTCAAATTGACTAATCTTCAAGTATAAGTAATCTCCCTAGTATTTGAGTTTGAGGTATGATAACTCAAACAGTGGAATCATAATTTGACAATCTGCATTCTTATAGTCCCCTGTAGGATAGTTAGTTTCGATATTGATGGACTTTCAAATGGTCTAGTTCCAACATAGGGATGGTACCGAAGCTTTTTTTATCAAATATTTTGTACTCTGGCCGGGAACTACGGAGGTTCCAAAATGTTGTCGAGGATCATGCCATATCTTGATTTGACCTATTCATACTAACTTTGATGAGTTTTTGATTTAAAGCTTTATTACCGGAGTAATTTTTACTGCTTTCTTTATAAATTTCTCGCATCATATATTTTGTTTGTTTGGTCCATGTGACATTTTAGCTTTTGATGCCTTGAATATTCTCAAATATAATTCTCTTTTAACAAGGCAGGTAGTACGTGATAAGACGCATTCAGAGTTATCGGGAGCATACTTATCTTGAGTAAAGTCCCATTTGCAAGTAATAAATGAATTTATTATGTCAATTCAAATTAAATTAGTCAGGCTTACCTCATTTTCATTCTAATTGATGATAGATCAGGGATCGCCTAAATAATAGATGGATCGATCCCGAGATTGTTTGATCTGGAAATAATATTTCTCAATAAGTGCTTGGCGTTGCTTTCAGAGTCAGTAATATCAGCAATAGATCCGAGACTAGCATATCCAGCTCTATTTTCTTCGGCTGCGTAGTTTTTTTGGATTTGATCAATCATTAAATCAATACTTTTGCTTTGAGTTCCTAAGCTAATTTAAGCCCCGTAGCATATGCTTCATACTCGGCTTTGTTGGTAGTAATAAAATAACTTTTATGAATTATCTAACTACTTTTTCTGATAGACATTAAACGTTGTACCTAACTCGGGAAGTTTAGTACTTGTGGACCTTATTGTGTAGAAGGTCCAGATCCCGAGAATTATCCCAGAAATAACATGTTCGGGGTAATTTGTTCGAGCTAAGATTAATCATAAAATTTGCTTAATTTGTAATTTTATAGCCGTACATGAGTGGTAAACAATATCATATTCACTTAGTTTGACTACTCATTTAGCTAGCCTTCCTGACAGTTCATGTTTATGCAAAATATTGCGCAATGAAAATATAGTGACTAGGGAAATTGAATGACATTTATAGACATGTGATTTTTGACCATTCCCAAGATCTTTTATATTTTAGCATGTAAATATTTAATTTAGGCTTAATAACGTTATTTTAACTAATTTTTACTATTTTACTTTATTTTATTACAAAAAAATAAAAATTACAAAAATAGGTTCATTAATATTTGTAGTCATTCTTAATCGTAAAAAAAAATACAAAAATAGTACCCTATTTTTATCTTTATAAAATATCGAAAATACAAAAATAGTTTCACGTTTAATTTAATTAATTAGGATTATATGTATTTCTATAGTATTAAAAAAAGAGGCATGTATAGTCTAGGGACCCTTTTAGACTATTCTATGGAACAAAAAATAAATAAAAAAATACTAAGGACTTAACACAAAATATAAATCTAAACTCTACTCTATATAATACGACCTACACACTCCCACTAAAACACACAAGACTACACCATATAAGCCAAAAACAGATCCGCCGTACATACACCAAGAACCCCCCATCGGATTTGGCGGTTGCTCTTTCACATTTTGAAGAGTTTTCTTCATCTTCTTCAACAAAACAAACCAGCAGCAACCCAACGTTCAAAGAAGAGAGAGCAGCGGTGACACCCAACCACTTTCCCATGGTCTCCTCTGAAGCTAACAACTTCGGCCACCTAAGAGAGCTAAGCTGCTGAACCAAATACAATGCCTGAAGCCATAAGTGGCGAATGAGAACCAGAGCCACACCACCTCAAACTCGCCGGAACACACACACACACAGAGAACTAAAGAAAGCTGTGGTTTCGATTTTGCTTCTGATTTTTGTTCTTCCAAAGATTCTGCTTGAGTTTGTTCAATAGAAAGTTTCGACCTCTGTTTCGATCTCAGCTCGTGGAATTTGAGTGAGGTCGTTTTGGTTTCGAGCTTTCCGGTGCCGATCCGAGTTCCCGTCCGTGGTTCGTCGTGTTTGAGTTTAACGTTGCCTCACAACTAATGTATTGATCCATTTTGAAGTTTGGTTCCTCATTTTTCATACTCTATTTGCTTTAAAGTGTACTTCCGTCAACTTTGTTGTTCACTGTTATATGGATGTTTGAGTTATTTGTAGTGCTTGAATGCTTTTATGAGCTTGTTGATAGCTGAAATTGGCACCATACTGTAGATCAGTAGAACTATGTTTAAACAAGTTAGAATATAAAATGCATGACTAGCTTTGTTTCCTATCTAAATTTGTGTTGTAAGTAATAGGTATCAAAATCAATATGATAGTAGGAAGAAAATACGAATGAAGAGATGAGCTTTGTTTTATAGAAAGGACGTCTAATGATTTGCCGAAAACACAGAGATTTCTTAACAGTATACTCATTCTTTTTTACTATTACGTGAGAAAACTTTGAGATTTCCATTGGTGTTGTTTGTGTTTCCCTCTTGATTTAATGAATAACAGGTGGTGTTCTTTTATGTGTATTTGAACCTCGGATGGACGAAGTTATCATTGCCATGGATTTTAATCTGTTTGCTCGTAAGCTTGTGTTGTTCATTTTTGTGACTAATTTAGCTTAGGAAGTTTTGGATAATCATTTTTATATCTAGCTCATTCTATTCCATAAATATTTTATTGATATGCTGTAAAGTTTAGTATGAAAAATGGGTCATGACTTTGTTCTGTTAATATGTCGAACATTTGAATGCTTAATTGGTTACTTCGTAATTTAGAATTGAGGTGTGCTATTAGTTGAATTTTCCATGGCATTTGCAAGCTTGAATTTTTAGGTGCGTTATTCTAAAAATTACCTTCTTAAACTCGGGTGTTCATTTCATGTGACCCAAATCCAAATCCTAAAATGTTGAATAAAATATGTCTCGGATTGCGGGTGTATTTCATGTGACGCGATCCAAAAATATATTTTAGACAACGTTCAATTTTCCTTAAAACAAATTAAAAGCAGTAAATATTTTAAAATTGCACTATAGGTTTAAAACATGTATTAAAATAAGATATTAGGCCAATTATGGTAATTTAAGCGATCATGCTAGAACCAAGGGATCCAGGGGTTCCTAACACCTTCCCGGGTCAACAGAATTCCTTACTCAAGAATTTCTGGTTTGCAAACTCCATTCGGGAAGTCAAAAATTTCCTCGATTTGAGATTCAAAATAAACCGGTGACTTGAGACACCAAAAGACAAACCTATCCCAAGTGGTGACCCTGAAATAATAATCCCATTTCGAAAAATGTCACTTAAATGGAAAAATTTGTTGGAAACACGTTCTCAATGCAATATACTAAAACGTGTGTTCTTTTGTATAGGTTTTGATGAATGACAAACGAAGCGAAAATTGATATATGACGAAGTTCAAGAAACAACCGCACAATTGATATACAACGAGATTCAAGCTCAAGACAAAGTTTTATAGTTTAATTGAGTCATTCTTAATTGTGATCTTGATCCTACAACTTGACTCGTAACATGGCTTCTCTCATAAAACTATTTTCAAAAATTATGCATATTTATTTTAATGTCAAATGATTTTAAATCATGCATATTTACAGTAGTCAAAATAATTTTTAGACATGCCTTAAAAATCTGGACTAAGATAATCGATTATGTACTTATGATAATCGATTGTTTTAAGCCAAGACTGCATGACAATCGATTGTGAACTAATGACAATCGATTGTGAGTAAGACAGTGAGCATCAGGTTTTTCAAACATGCATGACAATTGATTGTGAACTAATGACAATCGATTGTGACTGAGGCAGTGTCCATCAAAGTTTTTCAAAACTCAGAATAATCGATTATGAACTAATGGTAATCGATTATGTTGAGATAGTGTCTTCCAGTGATTTTCAAATTTATTAAATAATCGATTGTTACATTGGACAATCGATTGTCAAAGAGACAGTGTCTAAAATGTTTTTCAAAAACTGATAAGTAATCGATTGTTGACTTTGTGCAATCGATTGTGAAGCTGACCGTTGTCGTAAAGTTTTCAAATACCGTCAGGTAATCGATTATTGATTCTGTATAATCGATTGTTTTGATTAAAATCCGGAAAAGATTTTTTGAACGTTATTGGGTAATCGATTATTGATTTTGTATAATCGATTGTTTTGATTAAAATTCGGAAAAGATTTTTTGGACGTTGCTGAGTAATCGATTGTTGATTCTGGATAATCGATTGTTTGTAGTAAAATCTGGAAAGGACTTTTTGAACGTTGCCAGTAATC
Source organism: Nicotiana benthamiana (assembly GCA_034376525.1). NCBI lineage: Eukaryota > Viridiplantae > Streptophyta > Magnoliopsida > Solanales > Solanaceae > Nicotiana > Nicotiana benthamiana. The sequence goes on along the minus strand of CM067324.1, from coordinate 21,212,865 downwards.
GATTATGGATTGTAAGTAATCGATTATCAAGCGTAAAATCTGGGATTGAATTTTGGTCTGACTGACAGACAATCGATTGTTGGGGTTTGACAATCGATTGTCAGTGAGTAAAATCAGCAACTCTTAATTGGCAAATAGGCAACGGTAATGCCAAGTTTTTCAACTATAAATACAGCTTCATTTCAGTGTTTTATACACAACAACATACTACAACTGATCATTACATTGCTATAAGCTTGCATACTTTTGTTTATCATTTTATATTCAATTTCATAAAGCTTTTGAGAGCCATATTCTTGTCCAAAGTTGTTGTGATCGAGAGCTTATTTCTTTTTACTCATACCTACTCATAAAGGAGTATATTGTTTGAGTGTTTTAGTGTTTGTACACTTGGAAGAGAATTGTGATTCTCTTGTTGTAAGGAACTTGTGTTTCCTTGGTTGAAGTCTTGGAGTGTTGTAACTCCGAGCAAAGGTGTTGAGGCTTGCGTCCTCAAGTTGTAAAGGTTTGTTAAGCACCCGGAAGCTTGACAAGTTAGTGGAGAATCTCGAGAGAGTCTCTGGGGGACTGGACTAGCCACACGTTGTGGTAAACCAGGATATATCTGTGTGTAAGTTATTACTTATCGCACTTATTTACTTCCTGCAAATTTTAATTTCCGCAAGTTTACGCTAAATTTTATTATAACGCTATTCACCCCCCCTCTAGCGTTAAGCGTATTTTCTAACAATTGGTATCAGAGCCATACTCTCTGAAGACTTAACAGTTTGAGAGAACCATCCATGGCTTCTACTCGTGACTCTTTTGCAGGAATTGATGAAGGACAGTGCTCCACACGACCACCTCTATTCATTGGTACAAATTACACGTACTGGAAGGAGAGGATGATGATCTTCGTTCAATCCAATAGTTTTCACCTTTGGAAGGTGTTTACAAAGGGAAATCAAATTCCAACCAAGAAGGTGGAAAATGAATGGGTTCCCAAGTACGAGGATGAGTATGACGCGGATGACATCCGAAAGGTCCAAAATAATGCTAAAGCAATAAACTTATTATATTGTGCTGTTAATGCTGACGATTACAGGAAAATATCGTGTTGCACAACAGCAAAGGAGATGTGGGACAAGCTAGAAGTTACATACGAAGGAATGGATCAGGTAAGGGAAGCAAAAATTGATTTCCTAACCCATGCTTATGAATTATTTCACATGAAGGAAGGAGAAAAGGTGGACGAAATGTTTGAACGATTTTCAATAATCGTAAATGATCTACATGCCCTCAAAAAGACATTCACGGATAGAGAACTTGTACGGAAGATCCTTAGAAGTCTCACTCCGGCATGGCGATCAAAGGCCGACGCAATCCAAGAATCCATCGGCGTCTCAAATGTCACAATTGACGCATTAAGAGGTAATATCAAGACCTATGAATCTACTATTCTTAACCTCTTGTTGATGATCAAAGGAGGCAAAGAATAGCTCTAAAGGCGAGCACAAGTCAACCGCAAATTGATGAGGAAGGAGACAACGAGTTTGGACTCGTTATCAAAAGATTTCAAAAGTTCATGCGCAAGGAGTATGAACGCAAAGGGAAAAAGCAAGGAGAAATAAAATGCTACGAATGCGGAGAAACCGGGCACATCAAGTCAAATTGCCCAAACCTCAAAAAGGAAAAGAAACCTTTTAAAAAGCAACGCGCATATATTTCTTGGGGAGGTGACTCCGGAGATGAGTCAAGCGAAGGAGAAGAAGACGAAGCAGCAAATCTTTGCCTCATGGCACAAGAAGATAACAAAGATGAGGTATGTCAAATTTCGTCTCAAAACTTCTTTACTCTTGATGAAATGCGAACTGCTTTTGATGAATTATATACTGAATTTATTAAAGCTTCAAAAACAGTCAAAAGCGTAAAAGAAAATGCTTCTCTAAAAGAAAAAGATTTTCAAAAACAGCTTTCTTTAAAAGAAAAGGATTTAGAAAAACTGGTTTTAGAAAATGAGAAGCTGAAAGAGGAAAACAAGTTTTTTGGAAAAAGAAGTTCCGATAAGCCCGAAAGCTCTACTAGAAATTGCACTTCTTGTTTGCATCTTAAGAATGAAGTAAGTAGGCTTAAAGGCACATTAGATAAGTTTAATTCTTCGCACAAAAACTTGAATGATGTTCTTGTTAACTTGAAATCAACCAAGCATGGAATAGGCTTTAAAAATGAAAAAAAGGTTGAAGCTAAACCCCAACAACCTAAAGCTCAAACTAGGATTAACAATAGAAATGCTTATCCTAGAAACAACAACTCTAGAGCCAGTATGCACGCTAGACAAAATGCTGAACATTTTAGAAGACCTAGGAATGACTTACCACCTAGAAATAGTCACCCTAGAAATGATGCATACTTTAGGCCAAATTTTGAACCCCTTAGAAGACCTAGCAATGGCTCTCAACCGAGAAACAATCACTCTAGAAATGCTGCCCATCCTAGAGCTCATAGTAGGAGAAATAACTCTCATGAAATGCGAAATAGTCATAGTGTTCAAAATAGAGTAAGAAATTTTCATCCGTCTAGTTACTATGAACCTAGAAGGATGCATAACCCAAATGTGACTTGTCATTATTGTAAACGTATTGGTCATATTGCTCCGGCATGCTTTACACGTCATAGACATATTACTCAATCGCATCATTATAATATGCCTAACCCCCAAGGATCCAAGATGGCATGGGTACCTAAACAACATTAATTTGTTTTGTAGGTGTGCTTGAAGGGATCAAGTGTACTATGGTACCTTGATAGTGGATGCTCCAAGCATATGACGGGAGATGAATCCAAATTCCTTCAATTAGAGCACAAAGAAGGAGGAAGTGTTATCTTCGGTGATAACAATAAAGGAAAGATCATCGGCATCGGCTCGGTTGGTAAGGATGAAAATCCTCTATTAAGCATATATTACTTGTTAAAGGATTAAAGCATAATCTCTTGAGCATAAGCCAATTGTGTGACAAGGGAAATCTTGCTTTATTTGATTCGGATGAATGCTTAGTGTTCAGACGTAGTGATTTCAAAATTATCCTCCGTGGTTTTAGAGTGGATAATATTTATATGGTTGATCTTGCTAAATCCTCACCCGATTATGTTGATTGTCTAATGAGTAAAGAGGATGATACTTGGCTATGGCATCGTAGAGTAGCACATATCAATATGCATCTTTTGAACAAATTGATTTCTCAAAACTTAGTTGTTGGTCTTCCCATTTTAAAATTTGAAAATGACTCTATTTGTGACTCGTGTCAAAAGGGGAAGCAAACAAAAGCATCTTTCAAATCTAAAAACATTATTTCAACTTCTAGACCATTGCAATTGCTTCATATGGATTTATTTGGTCCTTCTCGCATTGAAAGTCTAGGAAGAAATAGATATGCTTTTGTGATTGTTGATGATTACTCGAGATTTACTTGGACTTTATTTCTTGCCAATAAAAGTGATGCTTTTCAAATTTTTAAATATTTTCTTAAGCGTGTTCAAAATGAGAAAGAAACAACCGTCACTTCAATTAGAAGTGATCATGGGGGAGAGTTTGATCACAATCTCTTTGCGGACTTTTGTGACGAACTCGGAATCGAGAATACCTTTTCTGCTCCACGTACACCACAACAAAATGGGGTGGTGGAAAGGAAAAATAGGTGTCTCGAAGAGATGGCTAGAACCATGCTCGACGAAGCTAAGATACCCAAACATTTTTGGGCGGACGCCGTGAGTACCGCTTGCTATGTTCTAAATAGAGTAGTAATTCGGCCGATACTCATGAAAACCCCATATGAACTTTATAAGGGTAGAAAACCAAATATTTCCCATTTTAGAGTTTTTGGTTGCAAATATTTTGTTCATAACAATGGCAAAGACCAATTGGGTAAATTTGATGCTAAGTCGGATGAAGGTATTTTCATTGGATATTCCTCACGTAGTAAAGCATATAGGGTCTTTAATAAAAGAACCCAAATTGTGGAGGAATCCCCTCATATTGTATTTTCCGAAAATAATGCTCGCTTGGCGAGAAAGGATTCCGGTTTTGATCTTGCAGGTATCTTAGACAGCTTGAATGACAAAATACAAGAGGAACCACCCAAGGAAAATAAAGATGAAACTGAGGAACAACCAACGGAAGAAGCGCCACAATTGGAAAAAGAAATGAATATGCCTAACGAGTGGAGGACAATCAAAGATCACCCTCTCGAACAGGTAATTGGCAACGTTGGAGACAAGGTAAGTACCCGAAACTCTCTCAAAAATACCTTAGAACATACTGCTTTTGTTTCTCAAGTTGAACCCAAAACCATCTCAGAAGCAATTGGGGATGAATTTTGGACCTTGGCAATGCAAGAGGAGCTTAACCAATTCGAACGCAATGACGTTTGGGATTTGGTGCCAAGACCCGAAGGTCATACCATAATTGGTACGAAATGGGTTTTTCGCAATAAACTAGATGAAAATGGTATAATCACTAGAAACAAAGCTAGGCTTGTAGCAAAAGGCTATAATCAAGAAGAGGGTATTGACTATGAGGAAACATATGCTCCCGTGGCTAGATTAGAAGCTATTCGCTTATTGCTTGCATTTGCCTCTTCTATGAATTTCAATTTATATCAAATGGATGTGAAAAGTGCTTTTCTAAACGGTTTTATTCAAGAAGAAGTTTATGTTGAACAACCCCCCGGCTTTGAAAACTTTAAATCTCCCGATCATGTTTTCAAACTCAAAAAGGCTCTTTATGGTTTAAAACAAGCTCCCTGAGCTTGGTATGAAAGATTAAGTAAGTTTCTTTTGGAAAATGATTTCATTAGGGGGAAAGTTGACACAACTCTCTTTGTTAAGCATAAAAACAATGATATTTTGTTAGGTCAAATATATGTAGATGATATTATATTTGGTGCTACTAACAATGTTTTATGCAAGGAATTTTCCGATTTAATGACAAGCGAATTTGAGATGTCTATGATGGGTGAGTTAACATTCTTTTTGGGATTACAAGTAAAGCAAATGAAAGAAGGTACATTCATTTGTCAAGCCAAATATTGCAAAGAATTGCTGAAACGATTTGAGATGAACAATGCAAAAGAAATGGCAACTCCCATGAGCACATCCGATCATCTAGACAAAGATGAGAAAGGTAAGGAAGTCGACACCAAAAAGTATCGAGGTATGATTGGCTCTCTTCTTTATCTTACTGCTAGTCGTCCGGACATCATGTTTAGCGTGTGCTTATGCGCTCGTTATCAATCGTGTCCGAAGGAGTCTCACCTTACTACGGTAAAACGGATTTTAAGGTATCTTGTTGGTACTACAAATGTGGGTCTATGGTACCCCAAAGGCTCTTCATGCCAACTTGTTGGCTACTCCGATTCCGATTTTGCTGGATGCAAATTGGACCGCAAGAGCACTAGTGGCACTTGCCATTTGCTTGGTAGCTCTCTCGTTTCTTGGTTTAGCAAGAAACAAGTAAGTGTTGCGTTGTCCACAACTGAAGCTAAATATGTAGCCGCAGGGAGTTGTTGCGCTCAAATCCTATGGATGAAACAACAACTCTTGGACTATGGCCTAAGTCTTGATCATATCCCTCTTAGATGTGATAATACTAGTGCCATATGCTTGACAAAGAACCCCGTTCTTCATTCGCGAACGAAACACATTGAAATTAGACATCATTTTATTAGAGATCACGTTCTCAAAGGCGATGTCGAAATTGAATTTGTTGAAACCAAAAACCAATTGGCAGACATCTTTACAAAGCCTTTAGAGAAAGAGTCCTTCTTCCGAATTCGCAGTGAACTCGGGATCCTTGACTCCACGTTGATCTAAGTCATGCATTGCATTTTTTTTGTTACATGATTTCTAACTTGAGCATCGGAGACGTCTAACGATTTTTGCAGGTATCGCCCCAAAGGGAAGGGGAATTATAAAGCTTGACGTACAACAACCGGTTTCCATCGTCTAAAAATCGATTATTTCGTATCAATAATCGATTATGTTGCGATTATTCGGGTTGATGTTGCTGTAATTTCTTGTAATAAATAAACAAGGTTTATTTCATCTTTGGCATCTTATTATTTTTGCTAATGGCAAAAGGGGGAAGACAACGGGTATGATGCACTCTCAAATTATAAGCTTAAATTGAGGGGGAATTCTCAAATTGAGGGGGAGCAAATTACATACTTGTTGCATGTATATACTTGTCTTGAATCGTCAATATAAATTGCTTGTCTTGCATATCCCGCTTAATGTTTGCCATTATCAAAAAGGGAGAAATTGTTGGAAACACGTTCTCAATGCAATATACTAAAACGTGTGTTCTTTTGTATAGGTTTTGATGAATGACAAACGAAGCGAAAATTGATATATGACGAAGTTCAAGAAACAAGCGCACGATTGATATACAACGAGATTCAAGCTCAAGACAAAGTTTTATAGTTTAATTGAGTCATTCTTAATTGTGATCTTGATCCTACAACTTGACTCGTAACATGGCTTCTCTCATAAAACTATTTTCCAAAATTATGCATATTTAATTTAATGTCAAATAATTTTAAATCATGCATATTTACAGTAGTCAAAATAATTTTTAGACATTCCTTAAAAATCTGGACTAAGATAATCGATTATGTACTTATGATAATCGATTGTTTTAAGCCAAGACTGCATGACAATCGATTGTGAACTAATGACAATCGATTGTGAGTAAGACAGTGAGCATCAGGTTTTTCAAACCTGCATGACAATCGATTGTGAACTAATGACAATCGATTGTGACTGAGGCAGTGTCCATCAAAGTTTTTCAAAACTCAGAATAATCGATTATGAACTAATGGTAATCGATTATGTTGAGACAGTGTCTTCCAGTGATTTTCAAATTTATTAAATAATCGATTGTTACATTGGACAATCGATTGTCAAAGAGACAGTGTCTAAAATGTTTTTCAAAAACTGATAAGTAATCGATTGTTGACTTTGTGCAATCGATTGTGAAGCTGACCGTTGTCGTAAAGTTTTCAAATACCGTCAGGTAATCGATTATTAATTCTGTATAATCGATTGTTTTGATTAAAATCCGGAAAAGATTTTTTGAACGTTATTGGGTAATCGATTATTGATTTTGTATAATCGATTGTTTTGATTAAAATTCGGAAAAGATTTTTTGAACGTTGCTGAGTAATCGATTGTTGATTCTGGACAATCGATTGTTTGTGGTAAAATCTGGAAAGGATTTTTTCAACGTTGCCAGTAATCGATTATGGATTGTAAGTAATCGATTATCAAGCGTAAAATTTGGGATTGAATTTTGGTCTGACTGGCAGACAATCGATTGTTGGGGTTTGACAATCGATTGTCAGTGAGTAAAATCAGCAACTCTTAATTGGCAATTAGGCAACGGTAATGCCAAGTTTTTCAACTATAAATACAGCTTCATTTCAGTGTTTTATACACAACAACATACTACAACTGATCATTACATTGCTATAAGCTTGCATACTTTTGTTTATCATTTTATATTCAATTTCATAAAGCTTTTGAGAGCCACCTCTGGCGACTCTACTGGGGATCGAACCCAGAATCTCTGGTTCAGGGTTCAAGAATTCGAACTTAGAATAACTGTTATATTTTGCTTTTATGATCTTCCTACATGTTCCATGCTATATGCGCTAAATGCTTTACTGCTTTGATATTGGATGAATTGTATATATAAACTGCTACGAAACCCTTCCTCTGTCTGAGTCTTCTACATATGGAGAAGAGTGCACTTCGTGTGACTTCTCTTCTGTTTAGAGTTTTTTCCCATATAAAACGAGGTTCGGATAAGTTGCTAAGCCGGCGGAGCTTCTGTATCCCCGGTACGCTTCCTCCCTCGGCTCGAGTTGTCCGCTCGGGTAAGCCAGGTCTAGAACAATAAACTCAGGTTTTAAACCTAGAATAACTCGACCTCATACCGGATCCCTAGTAGGTACGCTTGCTTGTATCATGTGCATTTGACCTAGGGGACTCAACATAAGGGTTGGGTCAGTCTAGGACATGTGACCTGAAATTAAAAGACCATCCTAATGCATCTTACGTACTACTTGTTCATCTGTTTGCCACGGATCTGCATGCTGATCGGCTTGCAATTAATGGGAGAAATTTGAAAAGAAAAAGAAAACAAAAAAACAAAAACAAAAAAAACAAAAAAAGAGAAAGAAAAGAATAAAAGTGTTAGGGTTGAGTGAGTTAGTCACCTGTTTTGAAAACCCAATACCCAAAAAGATACCAAAACTTTGCCAAATTAATTAGAAAATCAAAGAAAAGAAAAAAGTTTTTTCAAAAAAAAATATAGTTTGGTTTTGTCAAAACTGACAGAACTAAAAAAAATGGTTTCCTTCTTTCAATATCTTTCATACAACGAATGAAAAATCAATTAAAATTTAAAATCCAAAATACAGGTTTCCTTCATTTTGAAATATTTTTCCAAAAAAAAAATCCAAAAAATAAAAAAAGGGAAAATCAAGAAGAAAAATCATAAACAAAAACTCTTTAATGTCTTTCTTTTGTAAATGTTCATAAAATTTTGAAAATTGAAGTCCAAAAAAAAAAACCAAAAGAAAATTTGCTTTTCTATAGAAGTTCTTTTGTAAATAAACAAAAACTCAAATTCCAAAATATTTTCTTTAAAGTTCCTTTTTAAAAATTAAGAGGCAACATCCAAAGTCAAAAATATTTTCTTTCCTCTTTAAAAAAAGAGAAAACACATGAAAATTCAAAAAAAAGAAAAAATCTTCCTTTTAGTTCCAATCAAAAGAAAAGGAACTTTTAGAAGTCTTTCTTTCAAAAATAAAAAATAAATTAAAGATCCAAAGAGAAATTCCCTTTCTTGTTTTATAGCATATTTTTTTATAGAAAAGTACAAAAGAATAAAATCAAATAAAAAGGAGATTTTTTCTATGAGATTTATAAAAAAAACTAAGAAAAAAGCTGATTTTTACTCGATTTTCAATCTTTCCGGACTACGCAAGATCTGATTCATGCGAGATCATGATACGTAGGCAATTCCCATAGGATCCGACCATAACCATAAATAAATTGAGTGAAAAATAAACTTGAAAAAAAAAGAGAAAGAAAATTGAGTGAAAAAAAAAGAAAAAAAAGACGACATGAAATAAAAGTGACAAACAAAAAGAGAGAAAAGAGAGTGCCAAAATAAAAGAGCGACAAAAACAAAATGAGAAAATCAAGAGTAATTAGTTAAGGCCGGGATGAAACATACAACCGTTCAAACACATGATAGAAATGTCTAACTTCTTAGGTGCATTGCATCCAAACATGCGATTTCCTATCTGTTAAGCGTCTCAAAACTAACAAGGTTGATACGTGTGCTAAAAGCCTGGTTTTGGTGGTTGGTTTTGTTGGTAGTCTAGCCTCCCCTCCTTCACAAGATCCAAAGGCACAGATGACCTCCGATAGCAATCTACCAGTCATTAGTCCTGAGGATAGCCCGACACTCGGCTATTCTGCCTCTAGAATCAACAGGTACTGAAGAGAATAAGATGTTGCGTCTCCGCATAATGGAAATGTGGGACGCCTGGTCTAATGGTAAGGAACCGCCAAGTGCAATCCCTAGGTCCCTGAGTTGGTCCCCATGTCAAGTGAGGCTACCAACACCCCTGTGCCTAACCCGCTTTTCCCATGCGGACACCCTCCAATGCCCTCCAATGATCCTGGCATACCATCTGTGGTTCGTCCCCAGGCACCGACTTTAAAGGCACAGCCTCAAATGTTCACATTTCAGGGTCCACAGCTTCAGTCAGGAATAGCATATGTGACACCATACTCTCTCACTCAACCTCTGCGACATGATCTCTCAGCGGGGTAAGGAAAAGTTGTAAAAAATCCCGAGCAAGAGGAAATGGCTCAGAAGATGAAGAGCTTAGAACAAAGCCTGAAAAACATGCAAGGTCTAAGTGGTCAAAAGAGTGTCTCATACTCTGACCTCTGTATGTTTCCCCATGTCCACCTGCAAGCTGGCTTCAAGAAGTTAAAATTTGAGAAGTACGACGGGCACAGAGACCCGACTGCTCATCTGAAACGATACTGTAACCAGTTAAGGGGTACTGATGGAAAAGAGAAGCTGCTAATGGCCTAATTGGGGAAATGGTTGAGAACGGCTTAGAAACAGTTCGAATCTTGAGTCATGCTGCTTTTAAGGCTACATCACAGTTTGCTCAGAATGGGTCGAAGGATTTGATAAATAGAAATTGGAGTGAAGAGGGAGTCATGATAATTTCAAGCTCGAGGGGGGGCAGCAGGTCATTTAACCAATCATATGTGCCTCATATCGTCCCACCATACTATTATCCTTTTTCATATGCTGCTTATGCCGTGGCATCGCCTCCCTATGTGGTGATGGGCGTGCAATCTTACACCCAACCACAACATTATACACAAAACCAGCTCTACCTCCCAGAAATGCCCATCCTTACCAAACTCTATATAATCCTCAACCAAATGATCCCCAATACAATCCTCACCCAAGAGAGCATTTTAGAAAGAGTCGGTTCACCCGTATTAGTGAATCGTATTCAAGCTTGTTCCAAAAGCTAATCAGACTAAATCTATTGCAGCAAGTGGCCCCAAACTTTCCAAACCCAAAGTCCCCCTCATATCGAGCTGATACTAGTTGTGAATACCACTCTGGAGCAGTGGGACACAGTACAAAGGACTATTGGACCCTCAAAAGGTTAGTTGAATATTTGATTGAAGCGGAAAGAATCATTTTTCGGGATGAAGATTCTCCTGATGTAATGAACAATCCGTTGCTTGCCCACAACAATGGGCCAATAGTCGAAATGATTTATGAAAAATTCAGAATTTGATCCGGTACTCAAGGCCATTGCAGCAATTATTGAGACAGAAGGAAAGCCACAAAATGGTTGCCAAGCATGAAATTTCCCCATCAAACGGGAGTCTTAGTAGCCAGTCTTGCTATCCTTTCTGCGTCCGGATTATCTCAGGGTGTGATCCGGATGTTTTATTTTATTGTCTTACTTCCCGATGTAAACCCTTTTTATCTTCAAAAACTGAAAACAAAAACTCAAAATTGAAAAAAAGAAAATCAAAAACTCAGAAATAAAAATGAAATTAGTGTTTCATTGTCCAGGAATGTCTCTTTCTTAATCTTGTCATTTTCCTATTCTCTTTTCAGATGCAGATTTCAATTACATGACATGCTTGCAGACTTCATGCCAGATCCCAAAACGCTATCAGTCCTCGAAATAATAAATCAAGAGTCGAAATGCAAAGAAGATAAGTTTGAGGAAATAAAGCAAAGAGTTTGATCACATGAAGGACAATTGATTCCAGAATTTGAAAGGTCCATACATTACAACAAGAGTATTGCCGAAAGGGTGTGTTGTACTTGGGACGCATCGAAGGAAATGTCCCTGAAATAACTACCAATGAAAATGCGGTGAAAAGGTACTATGTTGGATCCTCCATATAGTTCTAATATTCTCCAGTTGGGATAACGAAGGCTTTCATTCTCGCTGCCAAACACTATCAACCTTTTGCAAACCCTTTGAGCCGACTCCCATTCTTTGATTGCCCTCTTTGGAATCTGAAAGTGTTATATAAAAATGAAATAAAAGAAAAGAAGAGAGAAAAAGAGAAAAAGAGAAAAAGAAAAAGAAATGAAAGACACAAAAAAAGGAAAGGAAGAAAAGACAACGAAAATGTAAAAAAAAAACAATGAAAAAGAGTGGAAAGGAAAACGAAAGACAAAAGAAAACAAAACAAAACAGAAAAACCAAAAAAAAAACAAAAAAAAACAAAAATCAAAGTTCCCCGAACTACGTTCGACTTGATTCTGAAAGGATACATAGGCAGCCTCTCTCTGGGGCACACCAATACAAAATCCAAGGTCCCCCCAAAAGTGAAACTGGGGCAAAAAGTTATAATGGTTTGGCGACAGTTCGCCAGAAAGGTTACAAAGATGTAATTCAATCCAATCTCTTTTTACCCCAAATCCTGTTCAAGTCCTTCCGATCAATTGGTAAGAATGCTAAAGGATAAGAGAATACAACTAGGTGGATCCGATGTAATCTAAATTGGGGAAAATAAAATGGGAGAGTCTTATTGGTGAAAACCCATACGGGCACCGTAAGGCGATGGTAAGCAGCGAAAAATCAAAATGAGAGAGTCTTATTGGTAAAGATCCACACGGGTACCGTAGGGCGATGGTAAGCAAGAGAAAAATCAAAATGAGAGAGTCTTGTTTAATTAAAATCCACACGGGCACTATAAAGCGATGGTGAGAAGAAAAATAAGAGAGGTCAGCTAGTGAAAACCTGTAAATGGCCCCATTGATCGAAAAGAAGATCCTCACAGCCATCGGCATCAAAAAAGTCCAACAAGGTTTCTCGAATTTTAAAACAAAAGTAATGATGAATTTTTGAGAGTCGGGCGGTTACACAGATCAGGCATTCAGTCCAAAGGGCATGTCATATTCACTGAAGTCCGCATGTACTCTAGATAAGTCCTTCTTTCCTTTCCCGAAAGGGACACTTATTGTTTTGAAACTCATTCTCCATTCCATTATTTGTTTTCTTTGAGTCTCTTTCAGTCTAACACCGTTCCAAAACTAATACAAAGACGGGATAGCAAGACCAATTTACAGGGATTTTGTTTGACACGAGCTAATATGCAAAACTCACGCATTCTCGCCAGGGGGATCAAGTCAACCCTGACTAGCCATGGCAGCTGATACTTCAAAATCAAACTCTTGGAAGGAGAAAATCAATTTGAAGTGCCTATAAAGGCAAATGAAATTGAAAAGGTTGAGTCCCACGCGGCTAACCGTCTAGGCAAAGGTTTTAAAAGCCCAGGTGCCCCAAATGCTCTGAAATTGAAGTTGGAAGAAAGAAGTCAAAAATGAAAGGCCTACGAAGGCGAAATAGAGATGGAAAAGGTTAAGTCCCACGCGACTAGTTGTTGGAGCAAAGTTTGAGAAGACAAAAGTTCACCAATGTTTCAAAGAAAAGAAAAGAAAAGAAAAAGAATAAAAAAGAGAATCAGAAAGGAAAGTCCTACGAGGCAAAATAAATCTGAAAGTTGAGCCCCCATGATCAACTAACAAGGTGCAATTCGAGCAACTAGGCAAAAGCAGGTGCAACCCCAAAAAAATGCGCAGGAGCTAGGAACAGCTTCAACGCAACAATCAACCCAAAGGGAAGTTTCCTTCAAAGCAGTTTTAATAAAAGAGGAAATAAGAAAAGGAATCATAAAAATCATGGTAGCATAGGGCTTCCAATCTCTAACTACACACTCCCAAACCTAGGACCATATTCCCTAGCATAACCTGTGGACCTTCTCGGCATAACCCGATGGTCATTTTCCCTTTATCCCCAGCATAACCCAAGGAAGATCTTTTCTTTTCTCCCTGGCGTAACCCGAGGGTCATTTTCCTTTATCCCCAGCATAACCTGAGAATCTTTTCTTTTCTCCCTGGCATAACCCGAGGGTCATTTTTCTTTATCCCCAGCATAACTTGAGGATCTTTTCTTTTCTTTCCCGGCATAACCCGAGGATCATCTTTCCTTTTTCTCCCCAGCATAATCTGAGGGTCTTTTCTTTTCTTCCCCGGCATAACCCGAGGATCATCTTTCCTTTTCCTTCCCAAGTGTAACCTGAGGGGCTTTTTCTTCCTATCCCGGTATAACCCCTGGATCCATCTAGCATAACCCAGGAGCATTTTTCTTCATATCCCGGCATAACCCGTGGATCCCCTGGCATAAGTCATGAGCCTTTTTCTTCCTATCCCGGCATAACCCGCGGATCTCCCTGGCATAACTACAAGCCTTTTTCTTCTATCCCGACATAACCCGTGGATCCCCCTGGCATAACCCATGAGCCTTTTTCTTCCTATTCCAGCATAACCCGCGGATCCCCCTGACATAACACATGAGCCTTTTTCTTTTTATCCCTGCATAACCCGTGGATCCCCTGGCATAACCCAGGAGCCTTTTTCTTCCTATCACGGCATAACCCGTGGATCCCCCTGGCATAACCCAGGAGCCTTTTTATTCATATCCCCACATATCCCGTGGACCCACCTGGCAAAACCCATGAGCCTTTTTCTTCCTATCCCGGCATAACATCCTCCTGGCATAACCCAGGAGCCTTTTTCTTCCTATACCGGCATAACCCGTGGATCGCCCTGGCATAACCCTGGAGCCTTTTTCTTCCTATCCCGGCATAAACCGTGGATCCTTGGCATAACCCAAGAGCCTTTTTCTTCCTACCCCGGCATAACCCGTGGATCCCCCTGGCATAACTCAGGAGCCTTTTCTTCCTATCCTGGCATAACCCGTGGATCCCCTTGGCATAACCCATGAGCCTTTTTCTTCCTATCCCGGCATAACTCGTGGATCCCCCTGGCATAACCCAGGAGCCTTTTTCTTCCTATCCCGACATAACCCGTGGATCCCCCTGGCATAGCCCAGGAGCCCTTTTCTTCCTATCCCGACATAACCCGTGGATCCCCCCTGGCACAACCGTGGTGCATTTTCTTCCTATCCCGGCATAATCCGTGGATCCCCTGGCATAACCCAGGAGCCGTTTTCTTCCTTTCCTGGCATAACCCGTGGATCCCCCTGGCATAACCTAGGAGCCTTTTTCTTCCTATCCCGGCATAACCCGTGGATCCCCCCTAGCATAACCCATAAGCCTTTTTCTTCCTATCCCGGCATAACCTGTGGATCCCCTTGGCATAACCCAGGAGCCTTTTTCCTTTCTGTCCCGGCATAACCCATGGATCTCCCTGGCATAACCCATGAGCCCTTTCCTTTCTATCCCGACATAATCCGTGGAATTCTCATTTCATCCCCAGCAGGGACCGTTTATTCCTATCCCGGCATAACCCATAGATTCTCCTCTTATCCCCAACAGGGACTCCTTTTCTTTTTCGGCATAACCTGACCATCTGCCAGCATAACCTGGCAATCAATCCAAAGAATACACAATCCGGGATTTTACTGTTTTCAATAAAGAAATACCTTAAACTCGCTTTGCAAATAACTCGTGAAATTCTCCTAGTGAAAATTGGGGCAGAAAATTTTGTTTGTTTGTTTGCTTTTGGTGTCCGGACAGATCTTTACCTCAAGACACATGATTTGAGGCGACCAAAAGAATGAGTCTCAATTCGGAACAAAGAAAATAAGAAAAGAAACAAATTCAGAGTGATTGAAGAAGAAAGATGTAGATTGCTCAAATTTGATTCAAAATCACAAGTTCTGCATGGCCCGCTCCGCTAAAATGCTGAAGAAAGAATCGACACCTACATCCTACGAGCATCAAGATTCAGATCAAGTCCACAGCAAAACCAGATGAGACTCAAGATCAAGTTTCAAGAAATTTATAGATAGGAATCTTGTAACTCGTAGTTGATAAGCATGGCTAGCTTAGCTTTTGATTTTTCTTGTGGTGTAATAAGGAGGTCAGCAAGCAGTAGCAGCAACATCAGCAGTGAAAACACAACTCCGGTACTCCCAGCTGCCAATCACTCCTGAACTACACTGACCTAATTCCTCTTTAGTCGAGGATATGTAGGCAATCTCTGAAGAAGGGTGCGGTCAAGAATTTCAAATTGCTTCTCATGGAGTGTCAATCAGGCAAAAATCTCTCATGATTGATTATTTATCTTTGCCCGAAAACCCTTTGTGTCTCCAAGCAAAGAGGGGCAGCTGTGAGAATGTATTTTTGCCTCGCTTGAATTATTCCTATAGAATACATAAAATAAGAGAATTAATTGCATGATTTTGTGTTTTGTTTGCATTTTTGTGTGCATTATTAATGATTATTCATAAGAAATACAAAATTATCGCGTGAGCATTTAGAATTTAATTTTCACATTTTTAGACTAATTACAAGCAGGTTTTTACAAATATAAGAAATGTCATAAAGAAACTTCGATTTGCTTTGTTTGATTTTAATTTTAGTTTTTAGGTTTATTAATTTCCTTTAAATTGGTGTTAGGTTAATTATAGATTTATTTGGTAGTTTGAATTAATTTTGAGGTCTAATTTTAGTTTAGTTTTGAAATTGAAAAAGAAAAAAAAAGAGAAAAACAAATAAAGGAAAATGAAAAGAAAAAGAAAAGGGCTGTTTTGTATAACATTTGGGCCCAGTTCAATATCCAACCCAAATAAAACCCTGAACCTGCCAAGGCCCAAACCCCCAACCCAGTCCGGCCCCAGGTCATAAAAAAATGACATTGTTTTGCCGCTGTTGATCTCGACCGTTGATCTCAGTAGATCAAAGGGTCCGGAACTAATGACGTCCCTGCTACTTAAATGTCGGATAGGCCCCCTACCCCTCAATCGTCTCCCATTCTCTCCCTGTAACGCCGGCGTAATACCTCCACATCTCCACCGTCCACCACCCTAAAACCGCCACTAGAAATCGCCTCACGGTCGCGGCCGGCCACCAAACGCCCTCAAACTTACACCATAACACCTCCTCACTCTCCCCGTTCCAAATCCATGGTTAGTTCACTTCGAATGCCCTTCAGGCTTGTCGAATAAAGCTTTGAAATCTCTGCAGCTCCGCCGTCCACGGCGGCTCCTGTGCCAAATGCTTCCAAAATAACACTATCGGCCCGCCTTGCCATCCCCATCATGGATATGTTAATATTTTCCCTCGAATCATCACCAATCTCCTCGAATATTAAATTAAAACTCCAGCGAAAACTCACCCCCTTCTGAATCCAACAAAAATAACACCCTAAACTCTCCTCAACCCCCTCTTCTAAAACCCTAATCAGTCTCCCTTGAATCTCACTAGACCTCCCCATATTTCAGATCAGAGTTTGGCCGAAAACCCTAGACTCTCAGGGCCCAGGGGTTCATGGATTTTGGACTATAATAGTCCTTAATCTGGTGTTTTCTCAGAGAAACACATGATTAAGGACAATTGTAGTCTGGTTAATCCAAATTCGAATTGCATGGCTTCCCAGAGTTATCACAGTTAGTTATTTTTCTTTTGTTCTTTCTTTGTTGAAGTTCATGTGTCCTGTTTATTTCTCATCCTTTTATTTTTCTCCAGTCATGGTTGATCGAATGCATGATTAGATAACTTAGAAGGTTGGATTAAATTCTCTGTCATGTTTTAATTTTTTTAGTTTTTCTGATTAAATCCATGCTTTATTTGGTCTAGTAGTAATTGGTATTCTAGGTCTTATAGTTTAGATTATTTTAAGTCTTTAATTTTTATTTGTTTTCTTTGTTCAATTTATGTTAATTCATGACCACTATTAATGACCATTGATCGTCTGATGTTTGTTTGAGTAATTAATAGTCCTCATATAGTATTTTGCTTTGTTAGTGCAGTAACAGCTTTAGTCTTAGGGTTCAAAATAATCAGATTTAAGTTTTGATTAGTTAGATTGGTTAGTTTTAAACTTTGATTGGTTATAGTTGACTAGTTTTTAGTATGATATTAACTATAGTCACTTTGGACTAAGTTAAAAGGGGTTGGGTTAACTACATAAGATTGGTAATTTCAGAATAGCTGAAAGTAATATGGGTAAATGCAGCATGAGAAATCTGATAATAACTAGAAATGAAACTCCCTAGGACCTTCTAGATGGGGTTAATGTGAAATTTAACAAAGAGGCGTAGTAACTTGGGCAACAAGCCAAGATTTCAGGGACTAATTGGTTTAAATACTGAAAATAAAAGAGGGACTAATAAGAAAACTAGAAATCTGAAGGCTGCCCTAGGTGTGAGCATATATAAACTAGCATTCTTGTCTTTCAAAGGAGGAAACAAAAATATTAAAAGAGGGATAGAGATAAAAAATCCTAAAAGTTCCAGGCGGCTAAGATTTCTAAAAATACACCGTTCCATTAGAGTTGTTTGGAGATTCCTGAGGTTTTCATTGTTAAGAACAACCCCTGAATATTCAGAAGTCATAAATGAGTTGAAGTTTGTTTGAAATTCAAGTACTTAGGTCAGATTTGGTTGGATTTTGATGGCTGATTTTTACTGATACTATTGTTGGTTCAACTTGGTTTTAAGTTTGTTTCTCCTCAATTATTTCTAGGTGGATTTTGCTGGCTGAACACTGTCCCTGCTGTTGCCCTGTTGCTGACCTCTCATTTCCCTGTATTACTCTTAAATTCCAGGTATAATCCTGTGTTCTACCTCAAACTGATTTGCGGAATGAAATGAAATGAAGATGCTGAAGCATGAGAATCCCTTTTGTCTGTTTCATAATTTGTTTTTTCTTTGACTTGCTATGACCTTTTGTTTAATTTAGGTTTATATAATTGGTTTGTAACTATTATTGGAAATTATGTCATTTTAGCTTTTGGTTGAACCCCTCCTTAATTTTCTCAAGTTGTGAGTGCTCAAGTTCACTAGAGAACTGTGTAGTTATCAATTTCAGTGGTGCAACTTAGCTTGTAATTCATGTTAATTGAAGGTATTATCAGGTTCTATCATTGATTCAGTGTGTGTGAACCTGATAGTTCCTTAGTAGTTTGGTCAAGCTCTAATAATCGAGCATCTGTTGGTGATGAGGCGTGGAATAAGTCTAGAGTTTAATTTATTGTAATACTGATTTCTTTCACATATATTTAGGTTTACTTCATGTTTACATGTTACTTTGGGTTTAAAGGTTTAAAATATTATGTGAGCATGAAAGTGATTAATGTGTGTCTATACAAGTATTTGCCCCGTGGTGAATGGACGTTTTAATTTGAGTTTGGAAATCTGCAGATTGATTTTTTTAGTTCAGTCATTCATGTAATATTAGTTTGAAAACTTTCCTCTAGTGGTTGCCTAGATTCGATCCTCGGATCTCCTCCTCACACGACATGGGGATGCCTTTGCTTGATTTGGGCTTGCCTCAAGCCCAATATCGATTCTGGCTTGGCATGCTAAAGTATGGTCGTCTTCAGCTTTTGGGAGCCTCTATCTTGTATGCATCCTATACGGACTGGGCTCTTTTGGGTTTTTGAATTGAATTAATAACTGGCCCACTAATAATTAAATACAGTAGGCTTGGATTTTTCTAAGATAGACATTAGGGTTTCAACAAGGTGTTTTAAGATTACTGTTAGGTCATTCGTTGCTCTAATCAAGTTGAAATAAATTGAGGCGTGCCATATTTGAAAACTAATAGTTATGGCCCTCAAACACTTAGTTTGAACTTTCTCTTAAAATTAGAATCAAGGTACGCCATGCCAAACAAAAATGATAATTGCATTGCCCTCGCTTTGTTTAATCTTGAATTGATGCTTAGATTTCGAGGCTTGCCGTTTAGCTAAATTTCATGGCCCTCGCAAATTATAAATGCAAAATTACTTTAGGCACGTTAGCTAATAAATTTACCTTCTTAAACCCGGGTGTGCATTTTATGCGACCCAAATCCAAATCCCAAAACGTCGAATACAATGTGTCGAGGGTCCGGGTGCATTTCATGTGACGTGATCCAAAAATATATAGTAAATGATGTTTAACTTCCTAAAATTATTAATTAAAAGCGGTAAATAATTCTAGAATTGCACTATAGGATGACATGCATTAAAATCAAAATTTTAGCCAATTATAAGAGTTTAAGCGACCATGCTAGAACCACAGGATCCGGGGGTGCCTAACATCTTCCCTCAGGTCAACAGAATTCCTTACTCAAGAATTTCTAGTTCACAGACTCCATTCGGGAAGTAAAAAATTTCCTCGATTTTGGATTCAAAACAAACCGGTGACTTGGGACACCAAAATCCAAAACATATCCCAAGTGGCGACTCTAAATAAATAAATATTCCCATTTCAAATAATGTCACTTTAAATGGGAAAACTCCTTTATACATTTAGCCTTCGGGGTAGGTGCGTAAAAAAAGAGGTGTGACAATATTGAAAATAAACCTTTAGATTTGGGACAACTACAATTAATGCCAACTTATCAAATGTAGATATGTAACTCCTATATCTAAGAGCATTTTATAATAGACACGAGAATGTGTACCTTTATCTTCTTGAATTAAAATTACATTTACCGAGACATCCGAGAGAATTTTGGTGTAGCTGCAATCATCTTTCTCCTCGAAATTTTGAAAGTAATGATGCGTTGTTGTTAAATAGCCAGTTCAAATGATTCGAATTTTCAGACTAAATCGATCTTTCAAAGTTCTGTAACTTTATCTTTTATTATTTGACTCTAGTTTATTTTTTTGCTTGACCAGATTATATCACGGGTCAATATTGAGCATATAAACCTTTATCTCCGATGGCACACCAATGTAATCCTTCCTATTTGGGGAGTCATTGATAATTTCTAATTCTCCAGCATTTGACCTCGTGGCTTCTGATGCCTTTGGTTCAATAATTGCTTCCGAAAATATTTGATAATTATCCACAATTATTAATGAACTTTCTTTTCTTGTTGGCTATTTCATCCTGTAGCTATCTCTTCTTTTTCAGTTGTTAGGTGTGGTATCTTTGTAAATAATCACGTGGGTGTTTTACCCATGTTCTTCCTAATCTTTATTCTTCTCCTATACAATATTACAATTTAGCAAGGTAATTCGTTACCTGTTCGGGTAGATCCGAATGTTTTCCAGCCCGTGAAGAGAATCTCGTATCTCCTTGCTCGGACCTGTTTTTGGACATCTTGTTAGTCTCGATTTGATTTACTGCGTCGTCTTCTGTTTAAATCTTGGTGCTGTAGCAGTTATGCGTATCATTCTTGTATGATAGATAGGAATTCTCGTAGGTGTTCTACCTGCTCGTTTTGTTCCTTGATCTGTTTCTATAAGGTTAGATCTGAATTTTGCAAATTAAAATTATCTGGTGTATTTGAACCTCCTTTTCTGAAACTGTTTCGTACATATCCGTTATAATTAGTTCTGGTACTGATAGTTGCGGTACCAATATATCAATGTACATTCTCCATTTTTATCTGTTTGTTGCTTACATATCATTATCATAGCTATTCTTCCTTTTTTATTTTGCATGGTAAAGCCATCTCCAACTTGGTTGTCCTCAAATGTATTGATTGACAAATTTCGACCATGATGAAGGTTTAAACTGAAAACAAGCGAATATTAACAAAAAATATTACTATCTTTTGATGAATAACAAATTTGCTTGAGTTCTCGGTAACGGAACCAAACTGTTTAACCCAAAAATAGTTTTTAAGGTCAAAACAATAATTTTATATGACAGGCCACAAGCAACCGATTCAATCCGAAAGATATAAAACCTCGTCAATACACCGTGATACAGAAGTGGGAAATAAATTCAGTGAGAGATAATATAAAAAAGCTAAAACAGTGAAGAAAGAATTCTTATTGAATGATCCTTGATAGGATAATGAGCCGAACAGAGTTTGAAAGGCCGAACTATGGCTACCTTGAGAGTAATATGCTATAAATTACAATGTATAGAATTGTAGAGAAGAAAAACTAGATTCCCCCGATGGTGGTAAAAGCATGTCTATTTATAGGCTAAATCTATGTAACCATTCTCCTTGAATTATGGGTCAATTACGAGAATTTACTCAATCCATCCATTACTTTGGAAGACTTGTAACAGCTGTGTAAATGCTGGAATTCCGTAACTGATGAGTTAATTCCATAATTGATGAGTTAATTCCATAACTGATGAGTTAATTTCGTAACTAATGAGTCAGTCTCGTGCCCGTCGAGTCAATCCCGTTCATGTTGAGTCAATCTCGTGCCTGTTGAGTCAATCACGTGCCTGTTGAGTCAATCTCGTACCTGTTGAGTCAATCTCATACCTGTTGAGTCAATCTTGAATTGATTGCCTTGTTCTGACCGTTATAATCATTTGTTGCATTTATTTTATGTTACATAATTGATTTGTAACAGATGATGTAATGATGATAAGTCCCATAAAATCTGGGATTAATTGATTCCTTCCACATGAGATATTGTCCCGCACCTGATCCAGGTATTTCATGATGATCAGTTCCGAGGCTAACAGGCACGGTCCGAGTATGTTCCATCTCGAGGGTGGTTCACATATCATTTTTACATGTCATTCTTCACTTTTCTTCA
Source organism: Nicotiana benthamiana (assembly GCA_034376525.1). Lineage (NCBI taxonomy): Eukaryota > Viridiplantae > Streptophyta > Magnoliopsida > Solanales > Solanaceae > Nicotiana > Nicotiana benthamiana. The sequence continues at coordinate 21,190,781 of CM067324.1, read as the reverse complement.
AACTTTGCTGACAGGTGTCACCATTTAATAGACCCACATAGCAAGTCTAATTTTTACTAATACACCATTCTTCTGCAAATTGTTACGATAATACTTCTTGGAAGTAAATTGAGCATACTATATTCCTCTACGTTAACATATGCTTTTGTACAGTTTGGGGTGAAAAAGTTTGCTTTACTTTGACTAGTGAACAACAACAACAACAACAACGACTACCCAGTATATTCTCACCAGGTGGGGTCTTGGGAGGGTAATATGTAGACGAGCCTTACCCCTATCCGAAAGGGTAAAGAGACTGTTTCCATTCGACCCTCGGCGCATAGGATAGAATGAAAAGCTGCATTAAATTAAAAACAAAAACAAAAACAAAAACAAAGACAAAATTAGAAACAAACACAAGACAAAACAAAACAATAAAGCATTAGTAAATCCCGCAGAAATAACGTAAATAATTATGTAAACATAAGAAACATAAATACAGTCGCATGCAATAATAACAAACCGTAACTACCATACTAACAACCATAAGGGGACATAAGCTAAAAAACTAATCATCTATGGGTGACCCTGCTATCCCACACCCAACCCCGGGTGAGGCGTACGAAGAACTCTATGAGCCCCTAGCCTACAACCCTGATTTTAGACCTCCAGACTCCCCTATCAAGGGTCATGTCCTCGGAAACCTGCATTCTAGTCATGTCCTGCCTAATCACCTCTCCCCAATGCTTCTTAGGCCTCCCTCTTCCTCGCGACCGCCAACAATCTCCAGCCGCTCGCAGCTCCTCACCGGGGCATCGGGACCCCTCCTCCGTACATGCTCGAACCACCTCAGCCTCGCTTCCCGCATCTTCTCATCCACCGGGGCCACCCCTACCTTCTGTCGAATAACTTCATTCTTAATCTTATCTAGCCTGGTCTGCCCACACATCCACCTAAGCGTCCTCATCTCCGCAACCTTCATTCTCTGAACATGGGAGTTCTTCACGGGCCAGCACTCCGCCCCATACAACATCGCAGGTCTAACCACGGCTCTGTAGAATTTCCCCTTGAGTTTGTGTGGAATTTTCTTGTCACACAGGACCCCTGAAGCAAGCCTCCACTTTGACCACCCCGCTCCTATTCGATGGGTGACGTCCCCGTCAATCTCCCCGTCCCCCTGAAACACAGACCCAAGATATCGGACACTATCCCTCTTGGCGATGGCCTGAGAACCAAGCATCACGTCCCTGCCTACCCCACTCGGCTCGTCGCTAAACTTGCACTCCAGGTATTCTGTCTTTGATCTGCTTATTTTGAAACCTTTAGACTCGAGGGTCTGTCTCCACACCTCTAACCTTTCACTAACACCGACCCTCGTCTCGTCTATCAATACTTACTTTGACTAGTGAGTTTTTGCAAAACTTTTAAATTTATGTTGAGCTACTGAAATATTTACTAGTAGAAAAGAAGGCATTTGGTTAATGTTCAGTCAGCATGTTGTTGTGTATTTTGAGTTGCTTAAATAAGGCGATATCATCTGAAACTTGATACATAGATAACATTTCTAATACCTCCCCAATTTACAACTTGTGAGAATTGCACTTTGAACATAATTGAATGAAAACGACTTTAAGGTTTTTGGGATGAAGGAAAGTCTATTGGTAGCTACAGAAAATAAATAGATGACGAAAGATTCCAAGAGTATTCCCCTTTTTAGGACTTGTATTGATTGAAAATGCCAGATATCCATAAACTCACGGTGATACCAAATATATAAATATGATATCCATAATTTTTATAATATGGAAGAGCTCACTGTGTACTCTTATTCAGAAACCTCAGATCAAGAAAGGTAACATAAGTCCATGTACTTTGATGGTAAAGAGATATCAGGATTTAAATTTCTGAGGCATGGTTTCATGTTTTAATTGCAAATGGTGTCGGTGATTTAACCCCTCACTTTCACCCTCTGATTCCTCATTGCTTAAATATGCACCAAAACTTACATCTTTGGACTTTACGCTGCTTTGTTGCGTTAAACTGGAAGGAGTACTGTCATTGAATGAATCCATCTTTTGAGTCTTTTGTGGCATCTCTAAAAACCTTGCTTTTGCGTCTTGAACTTGAGCTGATTGTACGAGAGGAGGATTTTAACTTGCTTTTGCGCCTTGATTTGGAACCCCATTTTCCAGATTTTGTTGTCATCTCTTCATGTTTAAACGTGCTGTCATCTTTCTCATTCTCTGAAGATCCTGATGTACTTCCATATCCATAATCAGAACTTGCTCTATCATCCTCATCACTCTTAGCAGCATCTTTTTGATGATCTTTATTGTAATGAACTTTTTCATCATTTTGTTCACTGTTTCGATCCTCATTATCTGAACTCTTTGGCTCGCAATCATCTGAAATCTGTGTATCTGAACTGACTTTCTCAGGTGACAAAGACTCAGGAATCGGTTCATCTGGTGGAGCCACTTCAAGGGAAGTAATAGCAGCTACAACATCACCGATCAAGGGACGGACTGACGGCTCTTCTTGTAAACACATGGCTGCAACCCCAACTGCTTGATTTAAACTTCTCTCAGGAAACTTGTTTTTGAGAAGTGGATCTGCTATTTCTCTGAACCTTTTTGGATTCCTGAAAATGGGTTGTGCCTATTCAATCACACATTCATAATCAGTTAGAATTTAGTCAAATTCAAACCACTTTATTTTTAGTTACAATAACACAGAACTAGCGAGAACATAACATCAATGCTCACCCAAGCAACTAAATTTTGCTCCTCTGCAGGCCTTGTAGTATCCACTACACGGCGCCCTGTAATAAGTTCTAGTAAAACAACTCCAAAACTATATACATCCGACTTGAAAGAGAGTTCACCGGATCTTTCATACTCTGGAGCACAGTAACCGTAGGTTCCCATTACCCTTGGTGATATGTGTGATGTATTCCCTCCACCTGCAAGCTTGGCAAGGCCGTAGTCTGAAAGTCTAGGATTAAAACCTTGATCTAATAGAATATTGGTGGTTCTTAGATCGCGATAAATGATTGGCGGGTTGGCCTTATCATGCAGATATTCAAGTCCTTGTGCTGCCCCTGAGGCTATCTTCATTCTGTTTTGCCAATCTAGTGGCTTTTGATCCTCCTTAATATCTGCAGTAGTGTAACATAATGCAATCAGTAGAGAAGCAAGGTACAGTGAGGGGGTTTAGCTATGTGCATCAAAGTGTTTACCAATTAGATGATCAGCAAGACAGCCCATTGGCATATATTCATAGACTAAAATCCTCTGATCTCCATCAGCACAATATCCAATGAGATTGACCAGATTTGGGTGGTTAAGGAGAGTTAGCATTAAAACTTCAACTTGAAACTCCTTGTTTCCTTGTGTTCCAGTCCTGTCTAGTTGCTTTACTGCCACAACCTATTTAGATATGAAAAGTACAGTGTCATTATGTGGAGATGCATAAAATTAGAAACTGATGAGGAACAAACACTAGGGCCATTTTACCTCTCCGCCTTGAAGCGTTCCCTTGAACACTCTTCCAAATCCACCTTCTCCTATTAGGCATTCTTGTCGGAAGTTCTTTGTTGCACTGGCTAGCTCACGGAATGTGAAAGTCTTAGCGTTGTTATCCTCATTCTCAACGGGGCTAGCTCGCTCAACTTTGTTAGCATTTTCACATGGTGGTTTGTTGTTGTTATTTTCTGTGAAATGCAGGGAAAAGGTAAACACAAGCCTGCAGATATGTTACGAAAATTAAACATGACATGCAGGTATTCCAGTACCATCACGCCCCGTAAGAAAAGGAACAAAAGCAATCAGAACTAGCCAACTAGGGGGAGCCAAAGCAGCTGCCGTAGATGTTTATGGAGGCAGATTCAAGTAAGCAGTGTGTGCGGCCTACTTATTACCATTCGTATGCTTATGTGACAGTGGATGCAAACTTAGTACAAGTATAACATACATTTTCTGGAAATTTTCTAATATATACATAGAGGCCGCGTAGAAGGCAGAGCTTCCACTTACTTGGTATTTCTGAAAACTAACGAAAACAAAAAAAACATGGTGACTGATTCATGCATTGGTGGCATTTTTCTTCTGTTGAATTCTAAGTCAGCTTAGTCTTTTTATTCAATAAGGTATTAGTTCTGAACACCATTAGCATTCACTGTACGTCTCCATGCTGAGATTGTCTTAAAATACATAACTTAATTAGACTTCCTACTTGAGTATCAAGTTGTTTGCATATTCATAAATGTCTTTCATTCTTGTACCTGCTTTGACCTCTACAAATACATTCAGACAAAAGAAAAGGGGCAGGTAAAATAAAGAGAAACGCAAACGTATGTGCTAATAGGAGCTGCCAAAGAAAATATAAATTTTTAAATTAAAAAAAAAAAAGAACATACCAAAATGTGGTGGAGGGGATGGAGCATTTAGGGTGCGAGCAACCGGGAGGTCCTCCGGTGGCTCGTTGGTTTTCTTAGACTGAAAACAAGGGAGGCAACTCATATCATTGATTCCATATGTAGAGCAGGGGAGGCCATATCTTCTTCACAAGATTAAACCAAAAAAAAAAAAAAATTCACCTCTAGAATAAATTTAGCAAAATGTTAAAAGAAAATATATCAAAACAAATATGTTGATCCTTGTGTTTCACGATATGGAGCTCAAAAAAATATCAAGAGTTTTTGCATTTGAAGTTTAGCATATGAACGGTTGAAAAATTAATGTTGTGCATGAAGATAGCTAGTGACGTTTCATGCATGAAATGGTCACATTGAGAAAAAATTAACGTAAAAATGGGAGAAGGAAGGAGGGTTTTCCAGGTTGAAAGATATTGAAGGAAAACAAATTATTAGGAATGGAGGAAAGGGACAAATCATTGGCTCAAGATTTCTCATCAGAGAAAAAAAAAGGGAAATTTGAGTGGTTGTATATCCTGTAATCTAACACCTCTTTTCCTCCTCTCCCCTTTCTTTCTATGGGACTTCTAGGACAAATACTTAAAATGCACCGTAACTTATATGAGTTTTATCTTTGTCCTGTTTCGTTTTTTTAATAAAAGTTTTTATCTTTAATTGAGTATGATTTAACTTATACATATTGACAACATATATAATCTTACATTATCAATATATTTTAATATGTTTTACCTGGTAATCCGTCTTATTATCAAGTTGTTCATTTCGTTTTGTAAAATAAATTTATATTGCGTCCTACTCGATCACCTTCTCCAAAAAGGTAAAAGAAAAGAAAAAAATAGAAAGCTTTTTATCCCTTACTTACTATAATAAGGTAAAAGAAAAGAAAAAAGAAGAAATCCTTTTATCCCTTACTTACTATAATAAAAAAAGAAGAAAGCTTTTTATCCCTTACTTACTATAATAATAGAAAAAGTTCAAATATACCTTTATACTAAATAAAATTGAGTATATTTCCCCTTCGTTAATACTTTAACTCATATATGTCCTTACCGTCACATAGTTGATCCATATACGCTCTTACAATCACATAGTTGGTCCAAATATACCCTTTTCGGAACGGAATTCAGCCAAATTAATTAGCTCTTTTATTAATTGTACTAAAATATATTACAAATTAATTTGCATACATTTTAGTACAATTAACAAAAAAACTAATTAATTTGCATAGATTCCGTTTCGAAAAGGGCATATTTGGACCAACTATGTAATAGTAAGGCATATATGGATCGACTATGTAATGATAAGGGCATATATGAGCTAAAATATTAATGAATAACAAATATGCTTAATTTCGTATAGTTCAATGGCATATTTAGACATTTTCCGTGATAATAATGACAAGCGAGAGCGCTCAAGTAGTAACCAATCTTCACCTCCCAATTTTTAGGCTGTGGGAAAAGTTATTTTTTATACAAACATTCTAGCTATAGGAGTATGCACGGGGTAAATATTCTTATATACTAACATTCTAGCTAATGGAGTATACACATTGTATAACTCTTAGATTTAGTCTATCAAAACTCATGTTGTCAAGTGCTTTCTCAAATTTTTACGTGCTCTATACCTTTTATATAACCATTTGTAAAAGACTTGTAAAGAAACGGATTAGTTAGTTATAAACTATAATTTCAGGCAGACGGCAAGAATGAAATGGAGCTTCATTTTAATTTTGAATTCCATGACTATGTGAAAAGCACCTCAAAATCTTTATTGATTACTACATATTTTAGTGCTGAGACGTTACTACCACTACGCCAATATAATACTAGAGATGAAGATGTTCACAAATTTCCTTCCTTTGTTCTATTAATGAAAAAAAGAGAGTTGGTTTAGATACTTCACATCCTCTGTTTCAATTGGTGAAAGGTCGGCTGAACTTTCATGCTAAGCTTTCATAGAGGAAAAGTATTTCCTCGTTATTACTTCAGTTTTTTTTTTCAACCTGCGTGTAGGAAATACACTTATAGTGCAGTTTATATGTCACGACCCATTTTCCGAATGGGCCGTGACCGGTGCGCAATCGCTAAATTTGACTGAGCAAATTATTTGTGCTTATCAAAACTATTATAATCTCAAACTGTATATTTAACAAAGGAAATACTTTAACCAAAGTATCTAAAATAAACCAACTTCAAAAATTTATTCGTAGTAACTGTTAATACTTAATTTTTTCTATATATTTTTAATACACATATATACTTTCAAAATAGCATATATATACATATATATATATATAAGCATGCACAAGCCTTTTTATAAGTTTCTATAATTTTAAAGGCTTTAAATTGATTTATTTCTTCCCTTTTTACTTATAAAATTTCCAATAATTATTCTCAAATTATTATCGTGGTAATTTAGGCATCCAAATCCTATACTGATGCCAAAATATTTGCTTAAATATTTTTCTGTATTTTTATAATTGTATTAATATTTTTAAAAGCCAATTTGTATATAATTGCAATACTATCCCTATTAATGAACAATTACGTTATTAAAGCATAAAATGGTCTTTTATATTTTTTAAAATATTAAACAACTGTTCTATCTTTTTCAGCGCACGAAACATTTTTTAGAAATTATTTTATTATTTTTTATAAATTGTATAATACTGAAAGAGGCTATTTAAAATATAACCTAATTGTATTTCAATTCTAACCCGTTTGCAATCCCAATTCAGTCCAAATCGGACCCTAAATTACGCATCCCAACTAAAGAATACCTACCCTGTCCAAAACCCATTAGATCATGAGCGTTGATCTAAAAGATCAATGGCCCCCGTTAAAACCTTCCTTTTTTATTCCTAACCACCCCTAACCTCTATACACCCATCGCCCTAAAATCCTCTTTGCTCTCAAACACTCTAGACCTAAACCCTAATCTTCAAACACCAACCTCTCATCGCTGGCCATCTCCGGTGACCTCTAATCATCTCTCAAGCCTCCAATGACTTCACTCATGTCATTCTTGCCTTCTCTAAGGCCTTTAAGGGACCGGGGCAATGCCAAATTGCATAATTTATCTCCTGCCTGTTCCTGGCTATTCCAGTGTGGTTTCAAGCGAAATCGTTCTATATTCTCTACGATCTATGGGTTTCAGCCCATATTTCTTCATCTCTGTATGGGTCTCTTTTGAAACCCTAATTTCTTTTCTATACCTCCTAGAACTGTGGTGATTTGAGTTTGTTTCTTGAGTGTTTTACAATATACTTGAGATTCTTTACAAGAATCGTTTGATTTCAAATGATTCCCTTTCTAAAACTAGGATTTTTGGAATTTCTTTTAAAACTTTATTTAAATGATTCTTTGTGTTTTAACTTCTATTTCTCACATATTTTGACTGATTCTATGAGTCTACTACAGCTTTAACTCGCCTATGCTGAAAGCTCTAATTTTTTAGGATTCTTCGTTTGGTTTTTGAGTATTGGCATGACTGACCAGTTCTCGTTTTAAGTTTTTGTAATTTCTCGTGACTGTCTTGCCTTGATATGCTTCTACTGAGTTTCTTAGTCTAAACTTTCACTAATTCAATGTGCTTGTATTCATATTTATTGTTCACATCAAGACATGCATCTTTCTCATTGAATCAATATTGTTTAACTTTTATTTTTTCTAGAGTTATGTGTCGATTCCTAACTATCCATGTTTTACCTTATTTATACAATAAATATGCTGACTCTTTTCATGACTTTCTCTTTAATTGAGCTATGTAATATTCTGAATTCCTTATTTCTTGGGTTGATTTGAACACTTCCCCTTAAACCTTCGATTCTTACCTTTCTACTCAATTTGATTGATTTGCTTGCCTTAATTAATTTTTCCTTACCTTGTCTGCATTGTTACTTGATTCTTACTGATTATTTTCTTAATTAGAATTTTCTGAACCTAGCCTTAATTATACTGTTTGAAGTATTTCCTTATTTGTTATACTCCAGCTATGTATGATTTCTTTCTTTACAAAGGAGGATTTGAATTGATTTTACTCTGAGTTCTATAATTACTGAACAATTTGATTATTACCTTATTTACCTAGCTTTCAAACTACTATATATATTGCTCTCTTCTATAGTCTTAAAAAAACAGACATTAATTCACATCTTTCTTACACTCAAAAGTTATTAAACCCCCCTCCCAATGAATGCCAAAACCCAAACTTTCCCGTCAAAAAGGGAGAAAAAAGGGGACACGATAGCATGGAGACTCTACTGGGGATACCTTTTGGCTCTTACCATAACTAACTTATTTTTTATGAATCAGTCTAAGCATGTTTTATTTCGTACCCTTTCCCCTTATTTGAATTTAACTATCTATTTTCTTTTAGGCATTTATGATTTTTTATCCCTAAATCTGACTTGTCTCTTTGTTTTCTTTTTCCTGTAATTGTCTTCCAATTATTTAAATACTATATTTATATTTTCTACGTGTAAATACTTGACTACATGTTATTAATTGTTGCATAAATCATGCTCCACATCATATTCCACTCGTGTGTATCAAATCCTATAGCAATGCTTGATGAGTGGTTGTGCTCTTCGTATTTATTACCCTTAAATTCGGAAAGACTTATTTACGATAAAACCAGTCGATCAATGGTACAATCAACGGTTCCGTGCCTTTCCTCCTCAAGTTGTCCGCTTGAGGGTACTAGTCTAAAACCCTATAATAGCCTTACTCTGGTCGAAATTGTGCATGCATCATGGCCAAACCTAGTCGGATCAATACATTGTCCATATAATGATCCTTCAAGATAAGCCTTATCCAAATATCCATCGGGGTTTTTATAATCCCAACGGACACAAACACGTTCTGTGCATTAATTTGGAGAACTAAATAGTGATATGTTGATCATGAATGTATAAATAGTCGAGTCTGGTCGGGAAGAAAGGCGTAACCCTTTTGTATTGCAGAAAATGAGGCATGAGGTCCCCAGATTTGATATGGTTAGCAACATCCCACCATTACTATTAGATTGGTGGGAGGACCTTTCCTCAAGTGACAAAAAACATGTAAGAAAATAACTGGGTAACTATCCTTCCTTGCTAGATATTGAGCCAAACAACAAGTTGATCGAGCCTACCATTTTATTCTGGGATAGTGAAAGGGCTGTGTTTTATTTCGGCGACATAGAAATGACACCACTTCTAGAAGAAATTGGAGAGCTTGCGGGGTTGGTTTGGGATAGTCCCGGGCTGTTGATGCCAGAAAACTATACTGGAAAAGGGTTTTCAAAGATGATGGGGCTGAAGAAGAATGCCGACCTAGTGTGCCTGAAGGAATCTTACATACCCTTCGAATATCTGTATGAGAGGTATGGCCATAGTAAGTCTTACCATAACTACCATGATGAGATCTCTCTCACTTCTCTAGGTCATATCCCCCGCAGAGTGTTCATACTCATTGTATTCTTCATAGTTGTGATAGTGTTCCCAATGAAAAAGGGAAGAATCCACACTAGGGTGGCCATGGTGGCCAAGACTTTGATGGAACGGATTATTATAGTCCCTATGATCATAACCGACATCTATAGGGCTCTGGAACGTTGTCAAAAAGGGTTCAAACATTTCGAGGGTTGTAACTTGTTGCTGCAGTTGTGATTGTTGGAACATTTCCAAAATGGTCACTATCACCAAGAATTTCTGCGAAGGGCTTGGAACGACCATATTACCTTTCATCACCCCAAGTGGATGACTTACATTCTAGACCGGTTTGCTCAGCCGAAAAAAGCTAAAGAATGGGAAGAGTTCTTTGACATTCTGACTGAGGAATAGGTGCAATGGAATTTTGAATGGTTCCATACAGAAGAATTCATCATCTGATCTAGGGATGCTCCACACCTGGTGCTGATCGGGTTGAGAGGGATATACCCCTATGTTCCTATCCGAGTTATGAGGAAAGCGGGTAGGAAACAAGTTGTACCAAGGATTGCCAAGATGAGTCATTTCAGGGTAGACTTTCAATACGATGTCGTCCCTTATAAGTGCCAAGCTCAGAACATGTGGCATACAAAATCATTGTTGAAAAGAGCACTATTGAGCCAGACAGGTATCATGTAGGGTGGGAATCTCTCAACCCATCATGGTTAGGGGACAATCTGAAAGGAATAGGGATGCCAGGGGCTGGTCGAGGGAATAGAAGCATAGATGAAGAAGATGAAGCTCAAGTCAAATACAACAGGTTGCGCAAGAGGGTCCACGACTCTGAAAATGAGCACCGAGAAATACATGAGAGGAATGTGAGTTGAACGATAAATGGAAAGAAATGGCAGTCACTTCCAATAGGAAGTTGAAATATATGGAGCGAGGAATAGTGGTGCTGGAAGGTAAAGTCGTAAAGAGGAATGAAGATTGCCAGGATGCTGAAGGAGGATATCTAGCCAGAGCCTACTTGCTGCTAGGGCTTTGCGAGCTAGGGGATCTATATGATGGAGTCCGAAAGATTGAATCTGGGGAAGGTCCTTCTAGGATCAAATATGCTATATTTATTTGCTTTTTCCTAAAAATGTAATAAGGCCAAGTGCTAGTAGTGACTTGTTTTCTTTTATCTTGGTGTCGTTTTGGGATTCGTCTATTTTTATATTATGAAATAAAGCATTTGTTAGCATTTAAAGTTCTCCAAACCTATTTGCCGCTAGGCCTACCTAAGGCATAACGAGGCTCCCCAAGTTAAGATGAAAAATTTACATCTTCGCAATATATGTTTAAATACTACAAACATTTTCAGAATTCTCACTAACTTATTACCATTTTTGTTTTTTCATTATTTTTTGATTACTCCTATCCCCTTAGGTTGGTTCACTTATACTAGCCTCATTAACATATCATACCAGATTTAGAGGCCCTCCACCTCTTCCTCCTCCAAGCAACACCAAAGGTAGAGGAAAAGAAAAAATAGACGACTTAAGTGGTATCCGAAAGGAGAATATTGAGAAACAGAAACCTCAAATGGCCGTAGTACTCTGGTCTCGAATGATCTAGTCTTGAGACTGGAACAAAAGATACTGGAAATTCAAGGAGAACTTGAGCAGGTTCACAAACTTGTCACTCACCCTGAATGTCCATGATATCAACCAACATAACACTAAGAACCCAGCACCTCCCCAAAGTATGCAAAACCAACATCCACAAACCCCCCCGCACCAAATCAATATGCAACTCCACCCCAGAATCCCAACCCATTACCAATACCAGTTTCGGCGCAACACCACCATAAACCAATTCACTACCCAACAACCACCACTTACCACACTCCCCAAAAAACACCACCATCCATTCCCGATCCCCAAAACTCCACCAATGACCATCATTACACCTAAGTCCCTGGAACCCATCAAAGCAACCCTATATATATGAAAATTGTACCTCACTCTACCCAACCAATATCCTATACACCGGAATCCTCCACGAATGACCTACTCATTAAAAAAACGGTTGAAGAGCTCAAGAAGTTAACAAGCCGAGTTCAGGGTGTTGAAGGCGGCATAGGAATAAAAAGTTTGAACTATGAAGACCTATGCATACAACCAGATGTGAAACTGGCAGAGGGGTACAAACCTCCCAAGTTCAAAATGTTCGACGGTACAGGTGATCCCAGGGATCATCTAATGACCTATTATGACAAGCTCGTCGGGGTCGGGAAAGATGAAAAGATCTGGATGAAGCTATTTATGAGGAGTCTGACTGGGGATGCTTTGTCCTGGTATATCAGCTAAGATCCTAAGAAATGGTCCAACTGGGTAAGTATGGCATTGATTTCATGGACCGGTTCAGGTTCAACACAGAGAACGCACCACTTGTTTTTTACATTCAGAATCTTAAGAAGAAGCCTACCGAGACTTTCCGTGAGTATGCTACTCATTGGAGGTCGGAAGCAGCCAAGGTCAGGCCATCTTTGAATGAAGAACAGATGAACAAATTCTTCGTCAGAGCACATGATCCGCACTATTATGAAAGGTTGATGGTTATCAAAAATCACAAATTCTCTAATATCATCAAACTTGGAGAAAGAATCGAAGAAGGAAGAGCGGGATGGTAACGAATTTCGAGGCACTGTATGCTACAAATAAGACATTACAATCAGGCGGCATATCAAAGAAGAGAGATGTTGGACCAGTATTGGTGGCTCAGGGCCCAAAATCTCCACTTATCTATCAAACACATCTGCCCACATATCAAACACCTCTTCCACATATCAAACACCTCTGCCCACATACCAAGTATCACCGCCTACGTATCAGCTTTCATATCCCAGATATTCCTAACCGACCACTATCCATCACACCAATAACTCCCAACCATCCCACTTTCAATCACCACCAGCTCGCCAAAATTATCCAAGACCAAGACCCAATTTCGATCGCAAGCGCCCAGACAATACACCGCCATTACTGAGCCCCTCGACCAATTGTATGTAAGGTTGAAAGATGCGGGGTTACGTCACCCATGTTGCCACTGTGGCATTAGAACCATCACAATGGGTCAATTCGAACAAAACTTATACGTACCATTCCGGTATGAAGGGGAACACCACTGCTGAGTACCAAACATTGAAGGATAAGATCTAGACGCTAATTGACAACACGACCATACATGCAAAGGAAGCCGCACCTGATTCCCCAACAATCCCCTCCCTAATCATAGATGTGATGGTGTACATATGATAGAGACGAATGAAGAATGGGGCCCTGACGGGTCGATTGGGCTTATTCGAGAAGGCGATGACTTTAAAGTTGCAGTCACACTTACTCTTATTGTAGTACAGATTCAATCACCAATCAAGGTTGAAGCAGCTACATCAGTTCCATTTGAGGTAGAGGTGGCTCCGCTGCGGCCACCCTCGCTCCATTTGAAATAGAAGTGGTCACACCTTTCACAGTGAAGGTATCAACCATACATCCCTTCGATTCGAAAGCAATACCCCGGGATTATATTGTTGAGGCTTGGCGAAGGACAAGGTAGAGGAATCTGACGCTGCATAAGGAATGATTAGAACATGAAGAGTCTATACACCTGAACATTTAGGAGGTTCAAGTAAGGATGCCACTACTAGGCAACCTATCATTGAGACCGGGTCAGATGACATGTGGAGGAAAGTACAGGCAAAGAAGTATTCTGTTGTTGACCATCTGAACAAAATCCCTGCTAAGATATATATCCTGTCACTGTTTCAAAATTCAGAGGCACACAAGAATGCTTTAATAAAAGTGCTGAGTGAGGCTTATGTATCCAATAACATCACTTGTGAAAAATGGCCAACATGGTTGGGCAAGTACTGGAAAGTCATAAGATCATCTTCCACGAAGTTAGCTGCCGCTTGAGGGGTAAATCACAATCGGGAATTACATATTATAGTGCAATTTGAAGACAAGTTCATTGCCAGGGTCTTGGTTGACGGAGGTTCAAGCCTAAATATATGTCCATTGGACACTTTGAAAAGGCTGGACAAAGGTTTCCATGAAATAAGGGTAGGAAGCATGAACTGAAAGATTTTGATGGGTCATAAATGGCCACAATCGGGGAAATCAACCTTTGCTTACAAATGGGGCCAACTTGGTTTGACATCGAGTTTCATGTGCTTGACATACCAGCCTCATATAATCTTCTATGGGGCCAACTATGGATCCATGCCACTGGGGAAACATGAACCAATGACTGTGACATGTGATGAGGTAACGCGACATGAGAATAGTGATTCAGATGAAGAGGATGATATACCAGAGGATATTGTTAGGGAAGTTGAGAATTTTGAGAACAAGCCTAAGTCCAACCTGGACGAAATAGAAGCAGTAAATTTGGGAGACGTCGAGATCATTAAGGAGACTCACATATGCATTTACTTGTCACCGACATAGAAGGAAGAGTACATTCGGTTCCTAAGGGAGTATGAGGACATTTTCGCATGGTCATATGATGACGTGACCGGTTTGAGCACGTCCATAGTGGCTCACAAGTTGCCTATTAATCCTATGTATTCACAAGTCAAGCAGAAACTCAAAAAGTTCAAACCAGACACGACTTTGAAAATCAAGAAGGAAGTTACCAAGAAGATCAAAATCAAAGTTCTCAGGGTGGTTGAGTACCCAACTTGGTTAGCTAACATTGTGCCAGTTCTGAAGAAGGATGGAAAGGTCAAAATATGTGTTGACTACTGCGATTTAAATAGAGCAACTCCTAAGGATGATTTCCCACTACTGAACATACACATTTTGATCAACAACAATGCCGAGCATGAACTCCAATCCTTTATCGATTGCTTTTCTAGTTATCACCTGATTTGGATGGCTAAAGAAGATGCAGAGAAGACAATTTTTATTACACCTTGAAGTATATACTATTATAAGATGACGCCATTCGATTTGAAGAACTCTAGGTCCACTTACATGATAGCCATGAAAACCATTTTCCATGATATGATACACAAAGAAACAGAGGTGTATGTGGACAATATCATTATCAAATCCAAGAGGGCAGCAGATCACATAGCAGACTTGAGGAAGACTAAGGAGGTACAACTTGAAACTGAACCCCACAAAGTGTGATTCGGGGTCCCGCAGGAAAGTTATTGGGATTCATCGTCTGTCGTTGAGGGATCGAGCTGGATCCATCTAAAGTTACCCCCACCCAAGAGCAAAAAGATGAGCTTCCTAGAACACTTAAACTATATCAGCCGCTTCATAGCACAATCCACAATTATATATGAACCCATCTTCAAGATGTTAAGAAAAGATGCCGAAACAAGTTGGACCAAGGATTGTCAGAAAGCCTTTGATCATGCCGAAACCAACGCCTTCATATTATGTATCCACAATCTACTAAGCAATGCGTTGTACCTTGTATCGTCTTTAATGATGTGGAACATGGTATCTTGAACTACATCGGATATGTTAACCGGGAGGGTGATCTCTCCTTCTGTTTCCTCGCCATCCTTACTGAAGCCGTTGAGGATTCGAGATATAGGTATGACCTAATCGAGCAATCCGAGTTTTTCTACCACTGTTGACCTAATTACGTTGGCTGAGCTACCTGGATCCACGAGTACACGCTTAATTTGGATGTTATTTAAGAGAAATGAGATTACCAACACATCGTTGTATAGATGGGACAGTCTCGAAATCTTCTTCGCTAAACGTGAGGATGCCCTCAGATACCCCGACTTGCCCTTAAGTTTCCATATGAACCTTTATCCGGTTGATGCCGGACCCCTGGGACGTCAGTCCCTCCGATAATCATATGACAGATGTGCCGAGATTTTCCTACTTAGCTTCCCCTATTTGCTCCTCTTTCTCTCTGGGCGATGTTCTTCTGAATGTCCAGTTGACTTTCTCGGCGTATACTTCTGTCGACGTAAGAGCTTATACCGATGCGTTTAGAGTTGTGTGAGACCACGTCTATGGGAATTGGTTCTGACACATTCTCAGGGTTTCGTGGCAGCACACTAGCATCTAGAATAGCTACGCCATTTTCTCCGTTGTCCTCAAGATTTTTGTTTTCACGTGCGTTTACAGAGTTAGACATTTTTACCTGAAATCAAAGATCTTGGATAAGAAAAAGTGTGAAAGAAACTTGCGTTATGTAGCAAACCAGTAAGAAAATAATTACTAGCCCAACGATGGGCGCCAAACTGTTTACCTTGAAAATGGCAATTACACTTAAATTTGATTTTGTGGTTCTAAAAATACGTGATCTATTTTTATGCTAGTTGTTTATGCAATATATGCTAAGTGAAAGACTTGGAGACTAGATAAGAGTTTGAAAACAAGGTGATAATCAAACCGAATAGATAATAATTGGGGCCTCGGGGTTAAGTACGATATCTCGCTGAGGGTAGTCGATGGATGACTAACACTTATGGTAAAATCAACGATGGCTCTTTATGGCCAACAATAAGTGATAGATGAAGAACAATCAACAGAAGACAATAAATGCAAGTGATAAACGAAACAATAAAAACAAGATAATATGCTATGTTAGATAGCATAGAGGATGTTCTTGTATTGAATATTGAGTATTGAGTATTGAGTATCAGATGTCTCTAAAATAGCAAGAGTCCCCTTTATATATGAAGGGGATACCCAACATAGTACAAACACGTGTATAATTATTACATAAAGCAGCTGATACAACCACTCAACCAGCCTGGTGTAGACTGCCACTGTTTGCACAAGCGTTTGTCAAAAGATACAACTCCTAGGGAATTTTCCGCTTATCAGGGATAAACACTCGTCTGTTCTACCCCGATATCGGATGTGAAGACTCCTCGAAGGCATCAAACACCGGGCTATCCTCTGTGACCTTCGAGGCGAGGTGGCGCAATGCCTTGCCGATTGTAAAATTGGTCTTCCTAATTTTAGACGTATACATAATGATTGTAGAGTTCACTATTTATAATTATATATAGGGAATAAGGTCCTAGGATCAAGCTCTTATTTAATGACAATTATGAGTGCCAATAAAGAATGCGTAACGGTAAGAGATTAATTACATATTCTCTGTAACAGATCATATGCAAAATGTTATACACTATTCTCCATTAAATGTTACCGGATGACAGGTATTTATTTCGCCTTTTATGAATACGATTCTCTCCGATAACAAATAAAATCGTTGCCTTCAGATCTGATTGCCTTTTGTCTTCAGCTTCACATATTGCTTTCTCATGCGATTATTTCATATGAACATATTTAATCTCGAACAACCTTGTTCCATAGTTGCAGATTATTTAGATTAAGCCCCACCAATAAATTCAAGTGTACATCTTTGCCCAGAAACTAGTGCCATCTTGGAAATTACATAAGCATCTTACCATACATAATTTTTACAATACGCATCAATTGTTTGAACAAGCTGACTCTCCTAGTTTTTTTAGCAGTCCAATTGCACCTGCATAATTTGTCCACCTGTTGTTAGATGGAAAACAGAAAGAGTAGAATATATAAAATCTGAATTCCAAATGATATGATAAATATCGAAAAATCTTTGTATATGCAAGTTTATAGTTACTTGTAATAATAATAATCAGAAACAATGGTATTATTTGATAAAATTGCATTTAAAATCTTTCCCTCTAATGATATAAAATTATTTTATCAGAAAAAATTTAGTTTCTAATATAACAATAATAATTTCACAGAAAAAGTGTAATTACTTTCTCCTATTTGTGATCGCAAATTGTATACTTAAAAATACTCCCAACAGTAGATGTCACCGTTAGTTCCAAAGCTTTGAAGCACACAGGTCATGAAGCTCAGTCTAATTACTGCATATTCCCGTTCTTCTCCGACCACCGTCACTCTCATTTCCGGCTATTCCCATGATAATAAAACGGCAACGTTCAGATTGAAATTTCCCTCTTCCGTCAGACTCATCTCCGGAAACAAAATCTCTAATAGCTTCTCCCTGATGATTTGTTCGTCCAAATCATCATCCGCCGTTGATTCCGCTGGCGCCGGAAGGGAAACCCAGAAGCAAACCGTAGATGGAGAGATTTCTTCGCCGGAGGTTATTGAGTCGCTCAATGTCGAAGTCGGAAGCCCTAGAATTTTACCAAGCTTGTTCGTTCCTAAATTTAGCTTAAGTGACCAAGCTTTCTTTCTATTGGCCTTCATTGCTTGCACGGTACTTTTATTTAAATCCCCTATTCTTTTGAGGAATTATTAGTTTTTCCCCCTGGAAATTACATATAATCTTCGAAGTTGCATTTTGAAAGTATAACTACATTTTATGGCAGACGTCGGTGGCGTTCACAAGCTTGGTAGTTGCAGCTGTACCAACACTATTTGTAAGTTCTCTTAATCTCTTGCTTAGCAGTTTCCCAGTACTTTTGTTTAAGCATTTGTTTTCCTAATTTGCTTCCGTTTCAAAGAGATCACACTGCGAGAGTGTTTGTAGCTCTTTTGTGTATAGCATTTTATATGTATAAACTTTTCCGTGAAAATTGCATACGCCAGGAATCTATGCTAATAAATAGGAGCTAAGTCTGTGGTTTGTGACAGAAAGCCATTTTCTTATTCCAGCACGAATATGATTAGGGATTCTGTTTGAGTGTATTGTGAGCAGAGGCATGCCAGGATTTTAAGTTTATGAGTTCCGGATTTTAGCTCTTTTGAGTTAATGAGTTCTAAATTACAATAATTTGTACCATAAAATAGATTTCTTGAGACAAATACAGGGTTTAGGGCAAGCTACTGGTTCTGCCAAAGCCATGCACGTACCCCGAATTGTACATCTGCCCCCGATGGTGAAAATGTCTTGCCATGATAAATTGTATAGTTTGTTCATGTTTATTCTCCTTTGACTTGCATTAGTTTAGGTTGTTTTGATAGTCTTTAGAAGGTTCAGTTGACCTTGAGGGATAACAATGCGCTATACAAGCTCAAAACTGTCATACTACATTTATTTAATTTGTAGGAATGTACTATGTTGATAATCTAATTCCAGTTGGAAAACATAACATATGCATACACATCCATTGTATTTTACATTAATTAATTAATTCATGATTAGTCCTACTTGAGCAACATCTGAGCTCTAAAACTAGGATTTTGTTAAACTAAATAGACAATCCGGGTCAAAACTGATCTCATTCTGCTTATTACTAATTTATTGTTCTCAACCAGACTGCATCATATTCCATGTAGATAATGCCTCATATGATATGGTTTACTTATTGCTCCAAACTTTGGTGCATATCTGTATGCATTATTTATGTATGAGCTAAGTTGCTCTGATAATCTGATGGGTGTGGGTATGAGATCACTACCGGAGTTGGTCAAATAATTTTGGGTACTTTGACCCCGACGGATTAAAAAAGACGAGGTGAGATACAATTTGATTGCCGAAATCAAAACCAAAACTAGGGTAAATTTGAAGAAAATAGCATACCTTATCTGGAAAATCAATCCTCTACTTGAGAATAAAAAAGAAATCCACACTTTACCAGCTGCACGTAAACATTCCATAAAATTTATCATAATTTAGAGTTACCTTTATGTTTTTATTTTTTGAGTTATTTTTAGCCGGATCCACGCACCCGTAGTACTAGGATCCGTATCCCTGAATCTTAGAGTTTACATCTCGAAAGATCCAACCTCAAGATCCGCAACCGTGTCCGAGCAACTTAGTGTATGAGAACCTTACTGGTTGTACCTTACTACTTATATAATCCAATGATAGTTTATTGGTTGTTGTTTGCACTTTTTAAAAGAAAAAATTAAGATAGACATGCAAGGTATTTAAGAGATACAAGCTTGTCCGAAAGCATTACCTGAACTCCAAGCCTGGCTCTGAATCTTATGGGACAAACACCATATTTGGAAAATTAGTTATGTCGTTAGTCCTTTCTGCCTATTGGACAACCTAGTGTTATCAAAGGCGAAAAACGCAAAAAATTTCTAAGGTTGGTTGAGGCTTCAAACAACAACAACTACCCAGTATAGTCCCACAAAGTGGGGTCTGGGGAGGGTAATATGTAGGTGAGTCTTACCCCTATCCGAAAGGGCAGAGAGGCTGTTTCCAATCGACCCTCGGCTCGGTGAAGGAAAGGAAAAACAAAAACAAAAATAAAAGAGCATTAGTAACTCCAGCAGAAGTAGCGTAATAATTATCTAAACATAAGAATCATAAATATAGATAGCATGCAATAATATCAGACAGTAACTACCACAAATAACTACCATAAGGGAGACACAATCCAATACACAAATCATCTATGGATAGCTCTGCCAAGCCTCCCCCAATCCCGGGTAAATAAAACGTGGGCTTTAATGAAAAAAGACACAACTGGAGAAAAATGTATTCCAAGTCTAATAATTATAAGCATGAATAACAAATATATGGACAAAGAAATGGGAAAAAAATTACGACAAAGTAAAATATCAATAGTTTAATGTCGCCTTTTCAGGATTACACTCATTGGAAAGGAAAAGTATGCTTTAGAGCCTTGATACGGCACTAAAGCACGCACAAAGCGAGGCGAAGGGCTCAACATATGTTGAGCCCCTATTAAAGGCTTAAGTGCGCCTTTAACAACACTGGGACAACCCCTAAATGCTCACCGACATGCTGAGCCTCTATTCAGGGCTTAAGCGCGCCTTTAACAACACTGGGACAACCCCTAAATGCTCACCGAGGGAAAAGAAAAAGAGGTCTTCATTACTGCAGGATATGCACTTAGATAGGTGTAAAGCATTGTTGTCTTGGTTCTGTAAGGCATTCTTGTCTTGGTTCTGGTGGCGCATTTGTGTTTCATATGAACACAATTGTCTTGAAAATCCACTTTTCTGAATTTTTTACACTTGCCTTTTTAGAAATTTAGGTGAACTCGTTTGATCATTTCTGTATGTAGGCAATGCGTAGAGCAGCAATATCTCTGTCAAAGTTGGCAGATACTGCTCGAGAGGAGCTTCCTAGTACAATGGCTGCTATCAGGCTGTCTGGAATGGAAATAAGTGACCTTACACTGGAATTGAGTGATTTAAGGTAACAAATTTCGCCATTATCATTAAAGAAGTGACTTAGAACAAACTGACTGATGCTCTTTGAATATGAGAAATATCCGGAGACTAGATAGTGTTGTTATTTCAAAGGAAATATTCTTTCCCTATATATCTCAAGGGCTGGCTGCTTTCACTTGATAATGTAATTGTTACTATGATTTATGATTGAAAAGCTTATTCTTCGTGTATTTTGGGAGGGGACCTTAATGTCGTGATGTTGCAAGAAGCATAATTGGTTGATCAAAAATTTCTTTTTTTCTTCTTATAAGGTAAATAATTGGTTGATCAAATCTCATAGAATCTTTTTTGATGAAATAAGATGTTTCATTGAATGCATCAAGAAGATGCCAGAAAGGGTACAATGAGTAGGTCTTTGGTTAACTCTTACAAGACAAAAAACCTATGAACCTTAAGTTAACCAAGACCAATAGCCAGAAGAAAGGCATTAAGCCATGATAAGAGACCTCAGAATCTGGTGCACCTTTTAATCATTTAAAGGGCTTAAAGAAAAATGATGTGAGATTCTGCATTATCCGCTGGACTTATAAGTTAATAAGTTGTATAATAGCGGTTGAAATATAAATTGTCGTGCTTCTCCAAAGTATACCTGTAGAACGGTGGAAAGGTATTAAATTTTTCATTGAAACTAGGGAAATAAACAAATTTGCTACTACTAAAACATCAAAGTAGCTCTCCACGAAAAGCAAACCCTCCTAGGCAGGGAACTTTTACCAACGGATAATTTTACTTTGAGCCAGTTGAACTTTATTTTGAATTTGCTTCCCGTATTTGATGAAATACTAATGAACAACTTCTTTCTCTGGGACTCTAGTTGCCGCAGTCTACATTTTTTGGATACATTATGGTGCAATCTAACCCTCATAATATCTTTTCTTCCTTGGAATACTTGTGTCATTGGTGATCCCACTCTTCATGGATCTTCAGTTTGTGCAAAGGAGGAAGTTGTTGTCTCATTCTATTCTCGCATTTACCCATTTTTGAGAACTTCTATCCTTGCTCTTTGCTTATCGTCTGACCGGGAAGTCATGTATGATGGAACACCATCATCCAAGAAGTGAAAATAACTGCAGTTATTCACAAAACAATAAAATCCAAATTCTTCTCAGGGAAGAAATTGTTCAACTTATAGTAATAGCATTATCTTCTTGATATGTCCTTGGACAATTTGTAGTGTAAGGTATGATCTAAACAATTTATCTTGAAGTACACTGGATGAAAATAAAAGATTTAAAATCATCTTTCTACTATCTTTATTAGTAGAATTATGAGAGAGAGCTGTACAACATAGACTCTTAAGGCAGTAACCGATACTCCCTCTGTTTCATGAGCTACTTTCCTTTTTAGTCTGTTCCAAAATAAATGACACATTTCTAAATTTGAAAATAATTCAACTTTAAACTCTTCATTTTACCCTTTTTGCCCTTAATGAGAAGCTTTTCTAGCCACATAAATGGTATGGTCCCACAAACTTTTCATTCCTTAAACTTTTAAGACCACAAGTTTCAAAAGTATTCTTTTTTCTTAAACTCTGTGCCGAGTCAGACTAGCTCAAACAATATGAAACGGAGGGAGTACTATTTTTTTTTTCGGTGGTTAGCCTTCCACT
Source organism: Nicotiana benthamiana (assembly GCA_034376525.1). Taxonomy (NCBI): domain Eukaryota; kingdom Viridiplantae; phylum Streptophyta; class Magnoliopsida; order Solanales; family Solanaceae; genus Nicotiana; species Nicotiana benthamiana. The sequence goes on along the minus strand of CM067324.1, from coordinate 21,168,195 downwards.
TTGGTTTCTTATGTGTGCTCAACATACTTGGGTCTTCAATATTATAAGAATGTATAATGTCCTCGGGTGTAATTCTGCTTCTAGATGCTAGCAATGAAACAACTTCATCCCCCAAAAAAAGTTCCTTTGGGACTCGAAGTTTGGTGAATCTGACATCGTACAAGTAGAGCAGATTGGTCGAGGCTAATTCCAGCTTACTCTCAAGTTAACCGGGTTGATCTCTAAGTAATAGTTTCTTGCAACTCCACAGAGGCCAACAATCATTGTTGAATGCTTCTGAGATTTTACCTTAAATTTGACCACGTTTCCTAATCCTTGTTTTAGGCCAATTTGATCATGTTTCAAGCTGTGGTGACGCTTTTAGATATAAACTAATTTTGTAACTTTTTTTTGATAACCGTGGTGTCCAGGCCAGCTTACACACACCTTGACTAATTCCATCGGAGACCTGCTATCTCCCACCAACAAAAGGTACCAGTCCATCAAGACTTGGACAGATGAGAAGAAATTACCTAGCGTTTTTTGTCTCTGCTAGGATTTGAACCTGAAACCTCATGGTTCTTACTTCTTAACCCACTTTATTGACCACTAGGCCACACCCTTGGGTGCTAATTTGTGTAACTACTGGGAAAGAGAGAACAAAAAGATTATTATTTGTACCGTCTTTGAATGGGCACTTTGTTTGATTTAATGAGCCAAGTTAAAAGTTTTTGAATTGCTAAGACTGAACAAAGGCAGTTTTCTTGATAGTTGCTGGATGTGAAACTAGAAAAGAAAATAATAGAAATTTTGAAAATGTGTGGAAATTTCTCGTGCATTAGGTTTCTAACATCTATTGGCTGACCGAAATTCCTATAGTATTTTCCTGTAAATAAGAAAGAGAAAAAAGAATTTCTATATAACTAGTTTAGAACATGGTCTTTCCACTCACTTACCAAATGATAATTTTGCTGGTAAGGGCCCCTTTTATTACGAATAAGGTAATAAAATTTGACTCTTTTCAGTGAATAATAGGAGGTAATTAACTTAAAGCTTCTAATAAGGTAGCCAAGGTCTGGGCAGATGCTCGAAGTTGTGGCATTGTCAGTTCCATATCTTTTCTTTAGCATACACCCTCTGCCCATCCCATCCATTCATTTACAATCAATCCTCTTTAAGCTACGACTCAATATATGTTTCGGGGAGTAATGTTTGTTATTGTATGTGATGCTCAGTCAAGAGATAGCTGATGGTGTCAATAAATCCGCTCGAGCTGTGCAAGCAGCAGAAGCTGGAATCAAACAAATTGGGTCTCTTGCTCACCAGCAAACAATGTGTATGCTCTCTCTCATATATCCTTTCATAAACTCAGATCATTTCATTTTTTCCTAGCTTAAGACTCTACTGAGCTTCTGTTTGATTGTCTCGTTAGCAATGATTCAGGAGAGAGCAGATCTTCCAGTCATATCTTTGCAGCCAGTTGTAGCTGGGGCAGCAAAGAAGACTTCTCGTGTTGTCAGCCAAGCCACGAGAAGATTTATGAATATGATCTCTGGAGGTGAACTTGGCTCAGGAATGGAAGACAACGGTGAAGTTGATGCGGGATCTTAGAGAGTCAGCACATTCCTATTACTTCACTCGGTCATTGGCAAACATGTTTGTATATTCCTTACAAACTTTTGAAAATGAATAGCACATGTAAAAGCTCTTATTCAGAACGTTTTTCAGTAAATATTTAGTCATCTTTCAAGAAATGACATTGGCAGCTAAATTTTTGACTCCTCGCTGTGTGGCAAGGAGAGTTTCTTCTGCTCAAATTTGCATTGAGATTGTCAGAACTGCACGGCCACCATCGTTATCCTATTATTCACAAGTAAGAGTTACTTAATTTGTTCAATTTAATGTTTAAGCATTTGGCAAGAACAATATAAGACTATTATCGGGCAGATCATGGAGTCTTTGCACATCTTGAACCACAGATATTACATGAGATTATGTTAGAGCTAAAGGAACCAGGGTAGTGTGAGAATAGTTTTCAATATTAACTGTTGAATAGTATTACCACCTTGTAGATTTTTTTTTCTTTTAGGTTTATAACACGCTCCAATACGTGTGTGATTGATTATATTTTTCCATGGGTTCAGTACGCAATTTTTTGTTTCTTGAGATGAAAGATGATGGGGAGAGTTGAATTCTCTCCTTGTTCTGACACCCATACAAATTGTGGATCAACTCATTCAAAAATTCAAATTGTTAGAAAGGAGATACTTATTTACTTGTTTTGGTCGGGAGTTAATATTGTCCTTGTCTTCAAGGGTAGGTCTATTTTGTTCCCTCAAATATAACCTTGAGCATATTTAGTCCCTTAAGTATGCAAAAGTGAAGCACATTTAGTCTCACTGAAACAATGTGTTAAAAAACTAACAGTGATACCCAACTCTGATTCATGAAGCAAATCTTCTGCTCTGAAGCAAAACGTTTCCTCTCCTTTTATTGAATAACCCAAATATTACTTTAATTCCTCATTTTTAGATAATATCTTCTAAAATTTGGACCTTGAAAACATTACCTTCTGTGTCAATTTTTAATTAGAAAATGACACTGTATAACTGTGAAAATAATAGCCAAAAAAATATAAAAATATATATGAATCAGAGTTGGGTAACACCTTTGAACATAGTGTGTCAGTGAGACTAAAGGTGCTCCACTTTAACATACTTAAGGGATTAAATATACTTAGGGTTATATTTGAGGGCCCAAGATAGAACTACCTTAAAAGGACAATATTAGTAAAAAATTCTTTGGGTCTGCAACATTTATTATTTCAACTGATCCACGTGATTTTTACACAATCAAACAACTGCATTTATTTGATGCTTTGCGTAGAACATTTGTATGGAAGATAAAAAAATGAGTTCTGTTACACTGGGGATTAAGTGCGAAGATGACTCCTGATATGACCGATAATAGTTCAAAGATTTCGAAGGTACAGTTTGTGAGTTAGTCCAGTGAATAGTAATTTGGAGCGTGCTTCGAATTCACCTTTCAGAAATTTGTATGATGATTTAGTAATTGTTATAGTTATTTATTCCTAATGTGTCATTTCACATTTTAAATTCATTTTATCAAGTTTTGTTCCCAATATTATTTAATTGCACAAGCTTGTTTATACAAAAAATATGGCTAATTATCTAAAAACTATGACCAATAAATATTATTTTCAATTTGATAGGAAAATCTTTATTAGGTTGCAAGATACTGTATTGTTTTTAAATTTTTTTTTTTTTGGTTATCACGATTTGGGTAGATTCCCCTCATCCTGTTTAATCATGGACGCGTGATGTCAATTTGTCTTTCCTCTTGGTAATGGAGAAAAACTTACTTTCTTGAATTGCTTAGTAAAAAGGAACAATGGATTTCTTTTCAGTGAATCGAGGAAGGTTAAATTCTTGCGTAGGAGAAATGTTTTAACATCATATCAATTTGAAAATGATCATAAAATTAGTTTGATTATTCGTCTCAGTATCATAAAGACATTAGACATGTGTTGCATCAGATTCTTATCACTTTACCATGATCAAGTAATATGTATTTCAAATTTGTAATTTTAAAGTTAAATTACTTGATTTAGTATAAAATACCAGATGCTTCCTAGACCAAAAGACTAGAAATAAAAAGGGATTGTTACACAAATAGCCGGCTAAATTTATTATTTACTTTTTCTAGTTGGTATATATAGATTATACATTGATTATATATATATATACACGAAACTCCCAACAGAGGAAAATGATTACTCAAAGAATGAAGAGTATTCTTTTGTACAACAGACCACAACAATGGCTCATTCTTATCAGCAACATATTTACACCCACATAATAGTAATACAACAAATCACAAATATTCTCAAGAGCCAAAAGCAGGATTTGGATGAAGCAGCTTTACTAGCTGTCTGATCGATCTTAAAATGGGGAAAGAAAGAGAGGAAGAGTTGCTTCCAACAGAAAAAAAGGAAGAGTTTAAACATGACATGTTTTGGTAATATGTTTCAGACAGGGATGACTTCCACACCCACTGAATGGGATCTTCGCACTGCAGCTATTGCACTTTGCTCGGCCGCTTTCTGAAAACACAAAGACAAGTTAGAACTGATAAAGAAATGAAGGTTGCGCTTACTCAACCCCAAAAGCTAGAAGACTGAGACCAAAAAATCGACATTCCAGCGATGTGGGACAAGTTTCAAAGTGTTTTCTTGTTTCTGATTACCTCGTCAAACGATGTGTTTTTCCAGACTTTATCCATCTCTTCGAACACAACTTCAATAGTGGGACGACCTTTGCTTGATTTGGCAACACAAAGCACTGCAATTTGGAGAATGGACTCGAAATCATCACTGTTGAGCTGCCCTTTAAGCCTAGGGTCCTCGAAGTCTTTTAGAGGCCTTTTACCCATGCTCACGTCCTTTGCCTGCATTAAACGCATCCCAGGCATGACTCTGCATCTTCTCTTTTATTTCCTTTTCATTTTTATTATTATTGCCCTTCTTTTTACATTTTGTGGATGCGACAAAAACAACACATTAATTCCAAACTGGTTTATGAATCCTCTATATCAATCCACCCTGTTCTATGCTTCTCTAAGTCCACACAGATTGCATCGGATAAAAGAAGGCAGAGAGTAATTGATACTATTACTTAGTCGAAGAGATGGAAGAGGAGCCTTGGAGCAACACTAATCAAACAAAAGAGGAGCCTTGGAGGGTAATTGATATTATTACTGAGTCAAAGAAATGTTGTAGGCTTTCTATAATACAGTCCTTGGGGTGCAGCTCATCCCGGACAAGGGCGCTCCAATAAATTTTGTGGCCTAAAGCCAAATTTGACGAGGGGCCTTAACTTTTTAATTTTTTTAATTATTCATTTGAAGTCTATATTTTTATCTTTCTTAAATACAAAGTTACTAATAATTTTCTTATAATTAATAACTCCTAATAAATATTTTTCAATTAACGATATAGCTAATCAATTTTAATTTTGAAAACTTCTATCCGCTGAAACAACAGTAACAAGAGTTAGGAACACTATTCTATAAGCAATTTAGGTATTTGGAAAATAATTAAATCTTTTTATTTGATTAAGTGCATAAATTAAAATGTTATTTTCTAATCGTACTATTTCCTTAATACTTTTAATTCAGAAAATAAATCTAGACCATCTATATCGAATGGATTATTATGCTTTAAGGAACATTCAAGATTAAGGCAATATATTTTTCAAATTTCCAACATCTAGCAATTTTAGTTTTTACTGCCAAATAAAAAACCAAAAATACTTTCATATGTTTCGAATTGTTCAAATCTATTTTGAAATAAAAAATGGCATTGTCTATTATGTATAAAAGTCATCAACTCTAAAGAACTCTTCAAACGATTTTGAAATTTCACTATCAACGTTCGCATCAAATTGTTACTTGCTACATATCACACATTTCTTATGAAATTCGGATTCGATATTCATTTCAAGTGCAATTTCCTTAATAGAAATCATAGCAGTTGCAAATCTTCTTCTCTATATTTGTTTAAGAAATAAATCAAAGTTTTTTTACATAATTCTTTTTTAAACTTATACATAGTCTATTAGGTGTAACAAAAAAATGGGGCTCCCACAAATAAGAGGCCTAAAACGATTGCTTTACTTGCTTTATGGAAGGACCGACCCTTCCCTAACCCCGCGTGAATGAGGGATGCCTTGTGAACCGGCCTGTTGTTTACTGAGTTAAAGAAACGCATACCTTTCTTGTTAGTTGATCTCTGGCATCCAAATCAAGTTCAATCACTTTCTGGCCAGAAAGAACCTGTAAAGTCACAATACCGAAGCTATAAATGTCACTTGCACAAGTCAACTTGGCATTACTCATATATTCAGGATCCATATATCCTATTGTTCCTATAACATCTGTAAACACTTTGCTCTCCTTCATTCCCAACATCCTTGCCAACCCAAAATCTGATAGCTTTGGTTGCAAATCCTCAGTTAACAGGATATTTGTAAGCTATACCAAAAAGGGGAAGAGAATAAGTATTGACAATTAATAGTATAACAAAAAACAAGAAATTATATATATTCCAACCTTAATATCTCTGTGAACAATACATCCATCTATGTTGTGGTGGAGATATCTCAATGCAAGTGCACAATCTCTCAAGATATTTACCCTTTGTTTCCAAGTTAGGACCTTGTCTTTCCCTAAAATTTGACAATATTTTCTTTTATCACATTGAAAGGGTGGGAAAGAAAAAAGTAAAAATGTGCTACTTGATCTTGAAAGTAAAACTACTTACTCAAAAGATGTTGAGCTAGATTTCCAGCAGAGCAAAACTCATAGACTAAATATTGCTCGGTATCCTCAATGCAACAACCAAAGAGGCAAACAAGATTAGGATGTCTGACTCTGGAAAGATTCTGGAGTTCTCGGGTAAAAGAATCGGAGGTATTACTTCTATATATTTGCTTGATAGCAACTACTTGTCCACTTGGTAGAATCCCTTTGAACACTTGCCCTGCACTACCACGTCCCAGAAATTTCTTCTCCTCCCCAAAATTTATCGCGTTTTCAATCTCAGCTTTGGAGAAACTATATAGACCTGGGCAAGAAGCAAGTTCCTTTGGTTTTGAAAGAACAAGCTTTCGTCCAGCTCTAGCGTTTCTTGTTACATACTTAACTAGCATGATCACCATTATCATCCCAAATGTTGCTAAAACCATTGCAATCAATGCTTTCGCTAAAGAATCTGTGATGAGTAATATGCAATTTTCGTTAGAATGGTACATGCTTATTTGTTTACCAAAAACCTTATGAAAACAATGCTACATTGTCAAACTCATACTTACACTTGATTTTAATGTAATCTTCACTTGACTTTTCTGTACAAAGAAAAACAAACATAAAAGATGATTACTGTATTTAACTTTGAAAATTAACACTAGTAACTATCCTCAAACATTGACTTTAAATTAACCATCAGAAGTAAACCACATATTATTCCTTTTCCGTCCTATAAGGATAATCTAACCCCACGTACGATCCATTGCTATATTTTGCCACATTAAAGCAACTGAACTTTACCACTATAACAATATACAAAGCCACTATACTTTACTCACTATAGCAGTAAAGTTACTGCATGAAATAAAGATTATCCATTTACAAAAGTACCAACATATATATTATATTGGTAATCAAGCAAAATTTAAAAATATGTGTGGTCTTACCTAAAGAGTTTAATGCTGGTAAACAGGAGAAGAATACAGCCATAGAAGAGGGATCATTTAATTTTGTGGTAGCAACCGAAATAACAACTGCCATAACACAAGTAGCTCTCTCAGTATCATTATCTCTGGCATAAAACTGATCCAAGTAATGATCCCTTGCAGATTTGATGGCACCAGCACAGTTCCTGCAAGCATCATCGAAGGAGGAACCAAAACCAGTGCATTTGTCCCTGACATCGTTAAAATTGTCATCCTGTAAAACATTTGTCAAAGATAGACTAGAACATTTGCTGCTTTCTTGATAAAGGGAACCAAAGCCACAGTTTTCGATCGAAACAGAAGGCTGGTGCTTAAAGGGTCCAGAGCAATGTTCCCATTGATCTTGTTGGAGGAAGAGGTTTCCTTGTTGAGTAATTGCCTGTTTGGCCAATGCTTGTGAGAAGAAGTTGAGGACATTTTGGCAGCATCTTGTGGTGGGGAAACTGTCCCATTCATTGATGTTTTCTTGATTAGCTGCAAGGCATTCCCCGCTTGGTTTGTACGGTGATGAGGTTAAGTTGAGCCCACAATCTGCAAAGTAGACAAAAATTTTACACAAGCAGTATCGGCTTAATAGTTTTGACTTGTAAGTGTGAAACTTTGATGGTATTAACATTTTTTTTATTTGCACCCGGTGTCCGAGTCTCTTCGAGCCCCGACTAATCCCGGGAGTGCACAGGCCTTCGGCAAGGAGTTTTCCGCAAGTACACTACGGTTAATTCAGGTTTTATCCAATCCGATGACCCTCAAAAATTATTTGCACCCGATTGGTTTCGAACTTGAGACCTCGAAAGGGCTCAAGTCAATTGCCACCAGGCCGATCCCTGAGGGTTAATTATATTAACATTTTAAGAAAATTATTTTGCGAAGTGGTGTCAGATAACACCGTCACTAAAATAAAGGGTGTCTTGCCACTAAAGATGACCTTGATTTATAAGGTGTACATACATACTTGTTAAGAATATATGTCAGTATTGGGATAAATGGAAAGCAGAAAAGCACGAAAGAAAATGGTGATATTTGGAACTTTCAAATTGCAACATATTCTACTTTTACCATAATATATGCTACAGAATTAGGATGTGAACCGTCTTGTGTTATCTATATTGACTCAACATTTTATCTTTCCTTTTAATGATTTTGGTCAAGACAAATAATTATAGATCATATATAGAAAGTAAAAGTAATTCTTATCCAAAATCACATGGAGAGATGAAACAATATATATGAACTCTATAACGTGCTACTAATAAAGCTTCCTTATGACTTTTGTAATTTTTTTTATTTAGTTTCTTTCCTCTTTTGTTTGTGTTTCACTATAAGCATGATGATTTAGCTGTAAGCCTGTAAGACTGATTAATCCTATAATACAAGGGCACTAACAGAGCCATTTTTTATTGCAAGAAACTCTTAGTTGTTATTAGAAGTGAAAAAAAAAAAGGAAGTATGGATGTGTTTGCTAAAAAGAAAAATGTTTTAACGGAAATCGAGTGGCTCTATTTTTTCCTACTTACTTTCTAGGTTTGGTAAGTAAATAAAGAATTTATATAATCCTAAAAGCATTTATATCTAATGTAGCAAACACTATGAGGTTGGTGGAAGGGGGTGGGATCGAGAGGTCGGAGTGGTGGGGCAGGGGTGATGGGTGTGGTGGAGGTCGAGGTGGTGCCAGGGGAGTGTGGGCGGGGTAGGGTGGTTGGGGGGAGGTCGAGATGGTGCCGGGGTGTTAGGGGTATGGGTGGGGGGGTGGGGGTGGTGGGAGGGAGATGGTGCAGGGGGGTTAGGGGTAGGGGATCGGGGGTGGTTGGGCTCAGGTGGTAGGGGATCGTGGGGTAGGGAGTGAGGGTGGTGGTCGGAGTGGGGGTCGAGGGTCAGAAGGTGGTAGGAGATACGGGATGGGGGCCAGGGTACTCGAGCCCAATGGTAGGGTAGTGGCTGGGATGGTGGCCGAGGTGGTGTAGTGGCTGGTGGGGTGGCGGGTGGGATGTGATGTTGTGGCGAGATGGGAGGTGCTAGGGATCGGTTTGGATTTGGCCGGGCCGGTGGGTGAGGGGGGCCGAGGGTGGTTTCGAGGCATTTGTGGGGGGGGGGGGGGGGGGGAGGACGGTTGAAACCATCAATTAGAGACAACAACAACAACAACCCACTATAATCCCACTTAGTGGGGTCTGTGGAGGGCAGTGAGTACGCAGACTTTACCCATACCCTGGGGTAGAGAGGCTGTTTCCAAATAGACCCCCGGCATCCTTCCCTCCAAGAACTTCCCACCTTGCTCTTGGCGAGACTCGAACTCATAACCTCTCGGTTGAAACCATCAATTAGAGAGTAGCGAAAAATATTCTTCCTACTCTTACTAGGAAAATACGAATTGAGTTCTTAACAAAATATTTAAGTAAATCAAATATAAAAAATTAATTTTGTCCCTAAAGGCAGAAGTGAAAGCAGATACCTGGGTCTTCTGGGGAAGCCAGTGAAACAGCAACAAAAAAGGTGAGAGCAAAAATAAGACATAGTTGGAAAAACAAGAGTGCCCTAACTACAGCCATTTGCTTTGATGATGAAGACTACTTTCCATTAACATAATCAGGAAAATAACGTTAACCTATAACCGAATCATTTTTTCCGAGACTAGAAACTGTAGTGATCATATATAGGCATATATTCCTCATTAAAATCCAAGAATTAATAGGATATTATATTCTTTTATTTTATTAATTTTCTGCTTAGTTATTCTCAGCCCATCGCAACTTTGAAGTGGCTGTTTCTGCTTAAAAATATACCTTATATGCATTGAAACGTAAGGCATATTTCAATAGTATATTGCATTTAAAAAATGACATTTACAAAGTCCAACGACCAATCTATGTGTCTTGATATATTGGTAAAATTTACTGGATATTAAGTGTGATGTCTTTGAAAACGTAAGACAGAATGTACTGGAGTTTTGGGTGGTGCTAATTATGCATCATCGGTTTTGTATAATATGGTTGAAATTATTGTACATTACTTTGATAAGGTAAAATTACACGATATTATCAATTAATTCTACAGAAGTGTATATCCAAACAACAAAGACAAAAAGGCTCAAGTAGGTAGATAGAAACGGAGTTTGTGTACGTGTGCAAGCATGCACACCACATACTTAATTATGTTATTTTTCTTGTAATAATCATGAATAATTAGGGCCATATATTTCAACTTGCCTCGCCTTTCAATTCTCTACCTATGTTATAATCGTAGAATTTGCAATATTGATTGTTAGACATAAAAGCTCTGCTTTACATAAATGTATTAATTAGGGGCATATATTACTGCATGTTGCAACTATTTTTTCTCTTTGAAGGGGTAAATTAATTTTGGTAGCAATTCATCAAAGTATTGGAGACTAGAAGGTTTAAATTGTTCCAAATAAGACACCCGACGTTAGAAAAATGGTTTTTTTTTTAAAATCCAGAATATTGTTTCAACAAGGGAAAAAAGTATACCAACAATAACAACCCAATATAATCCCACTTAGCGGGGTCTGGGGAGGGTAGTATGTACGCAAACCTTACCCCTACCCTTGGATAGAGAGGGTGTTTCCAAATAGACCCATGGCATCCTTCCTGTTGATAAAAATTACCCACACTACAACGATAGTATTGCAGCAAACAAAATAAAAAGAAAAAATACGCCAGAAATTTGTTATCGAGGTTCACCCAACTAGGCTACGTCCCCGCGCAGAGGCAGTGCTGCGAATTTCACTAGTAACTGTTTTAGAGAAAATACAAGTAAAAAATACTCTCTTAGTATTTTTTTTTACTCACTTTCTCTAGAAAGGACCCACAAAATTTTCTCTCTATTTTTGAAACCCTAACAGTTTCTTATAAACCTTCTTGGTTTATATAAAAAAAAACTCTCGTTTTAAGCTCTCACTCTTTTCTTGTGTTTAGCTTCTTGTGGTGTGATCTTCTTTGCTTGCTACTCACAAGTATTTATAGGAGAGGAAAGCCATCAATGTTCAAATGAGAATACACACAAATGTGGACACAATCGGTGGCCACCAACCAATTTTTGACAATCAATTGGCCGGTGCCTACCATGCCTACCATCCTCCTTTTTCACTGGCCGGTGCCTACCATGTTTTTTGACTAACAATCTCCCACTTGAAGAATATAGCTCACCAAGCTCGACTTGTGAATATAGTCTTCACACTTCACAATCTTCCTCTCGAAGACAATCTCAGTAACTAGTGCTTCAGCATCTGCCTCTGTGTTTCTCCTTCTTAATTCATTTGAGAAACCCCAATGATAGTAGTACAGAAATCATGCTTCTCTCTGTCCACTACCTTGGTAAACATATCAGCCGGATTCTTGGATCCATCAATCTTTTCTAGCTTCAGCTCGTTATCTGTCAGTGCTGACCTGATGAAATGATAACGCCTTTTGATATGTCTTGTCCTTGAGTGATAAGATGCATTCTTCGCCAAATGCACTGCACTTTGACTATCACTCCACAATGTACTGATAGGTTGTTTTCGACACAGCTCCTCCATATAACCTTGTAACCAAATGATTTCCTTGGAGCCTTCTGTAATAGCCATGTACTCTGCTTCAGTTGTTGATAAGGCTACTACCTTCTGAAGTTGAGACATCCAACTAACCGCAGTACCGGCAACTGTAAAAACATATCCAGTGGTACTCCTCCCACTGTCTCGATCACCTGAATGATCAGCATCCACGTACCCTTGTATGTCAAGCGTCTCGCCTCCATAGCATAAAGAGTAACTGGATGTTCCTGCTAGATACCTTAGGATCCACTTTACTGCATTCCAATGCTCCTTGCCTGGATTATGCATGTAACGGCTCACAACTCCCACTGCATGTGCAATATCTGGTCTCGTGCTAACCATAGCATACATCAAACTTCCCACTGCTGATGAATAAGGAACATTTTTCATCTCATCCATCTCGCTTGAGTGCTGGGACAATTTTCCTTTGAAAGTTTGAAGTGACCTGCCAGTGGAGTTGCTACTGGTTTTGCATCGTACATGTTGAATCTCTTCAACACCTTCTCTACATAGTCTTCTTGAGACAACCATAACTTCTTATTCTTTCTGTCTCTAATGATATTCATGCCTAGGATCTTCTTGGCCTCTCCCAAGTCTTTCATCTCGAACTGAGATGCCAATATCCTTTTTACCTCGATGACTTTCTTCATACTGGAACTGGCTACAAGCATGTCATCCACGTATAAAGAAAGATAAACAATATCACCATCATCATATTTACGCAGATAGACACAATGGTCTGACTCACAGTGCGTAAATCCTTTGTTTTTCATGAAACCATCGAACTTTAAATACCATTGCCGAGGGGCTTGCTTCAATCCATACAAGCTTTTCCTTAAACGGCAGACCATTTGTTCCTTGCCTTTGACTGCAAAACCTTCAGGTTGCACCATGTATAGTTCTTCGTCTAAATCACCATGCAAGAATGCAGTTTTAACATCTAACTGCTCAAGATGAAGATCCTCCACTGCTACTATACTCAGCAACACTCGGATTGAAGTCATTTTCACCACTGGTGAAAATATCTCGGTGTAGTCAATACCTTCCTTCTGTGAGTATCCTTTAACCACAAGCCTCGCCTTGTGTCTGATGCTTCCGTCAGCTTCATTTTTGATCTTGTATACCCACTTATTTAACATAGCCTTTTTACCTGTGGGTAACCTTGTCAGCTCCCAAGTTTTGTTCTGCAACAATGAGCTCATCTCATCTTTCATGGCACACTCCCACTGCTTGTGAGACGTGTCTTTCTTTGCTTCATTATACGTCTCCGGCTCTCCCGAATCTGTATACAGAACATGACTCAGAACAACATTTGCTGATGGATCAAAAATCTTCTTTGGCTTTCTCACACGCGTTCCCCTTCTTAGGTTTGGGATTCCTTGTTCATCAACCGGTTCAGAACTGCTTGATTCTCCTTGAACTTGAACTGTCTGATGACTTGTACCAGTCTCATCATCTTCAGGTGCTCCCTGATCAGCTAGAAACTTTTTCTCAGGCTCTGTGTCTAGCTCAACATACTCTGGTTCATTTGCCTTTTCATGCTCTATCTCGCGGTCTTTGTATAACTTGTCTTCATGAAATATCACATTTCTACTTCGGATAACTTTGTTATTCTCATAATCCCAAAGTCTGTAGCCATACTCATTACCACCATATCCGATGAAAACACATTTTTAGGACTTAGCATCAAGCTTCTTCCTGTCCTCCTTGTCTATTAGAGCATAAGCAATGCAACCAAAAACTTTAAGATAAGAGTAGTCAACTCTTTTACTTGACCATTTTTCTTCTGGTACTCCTCCATCCAATGCGCTAGATGGACTCCGGTTGATTAGATATACAGCCGCATCAACTGTAGTGGCCCAGAGGTGAAGTGGCAAACCGGCATGTATTCTCATACATCTTGCTCTTTCTAGGATAGTCCTGTTCATTCTTTCTGCTACACCATTTTCTTGTGGAGTTCTTGGAACAATCTTTATTCCTCGTATGCCTTCTTGAGCTAAGAATTCATTGAACTCTTTGCTTGTATATTCACCTCCATTATCAGATTTGAGAGCTTTAATCTGATAACCCGTCTTGTTCTCGACCATAGACTTCCACGCTTTGAACATCCCGAAAACTTCTGATTTTTCACGGAGAGCATAGACCCAAGTCTTTCTCGTTGCATCATCAATGAAAGTAACAAAGTATCTCTTACCACCATAAGAGATTTCTTGAGCCGGTCTCCATACATCGGTATGCACCAACTCCAGCTTCTTGCTTTTGTTCTTCTTTCCTTTCAGTTGAAAACTGACTGCCTTTTGTTTTCCGTAGATGCAGCTCTCGCAAAAATCCATCTCGATCTTCTTGAGTCCTGGAAGTAGTTTCCTTGAGTGTAACTCTTTTACACCTTTCTCACCAAGATGTCCAAGTCTGTAATGCCAAAGGGTGCTTGGACTACTTACGACCATTATTCTTGCAGTAGTGTCGCCAAAACTATCTCCCCTGAGAATATAAAGCGTTCCTGCACACTTTCCCTTTGCAATTACTCTTGCTCCTGATGTAATCTTCCACTGTCCAGACCCAAAGGTTGTCACATAACCTTCTTGATCAAGCTTGCTAGTTGAAATCAAATTCTTATTCAACTGCGGGATGTGCCGAGTTTCATACAGTACTAGATGCCCTTTTCCGGGAACCTTAACTGTGACAGTTCCTTTCCCGACGATTGGACACTTGTGACCATTTCCCACGATCACTTCTCCAAAGTCTCCACTGGCGTAATCATGAAAAACATCTCTTTGTGAGGTGCAGTGAAAAGAAGCGCCTGAGTCCACGAACCACTCGTCTGTTGCTAGAACTGCTCCTGTGGTTAAGCACATATTTTCCAGCAATGGTTCATTGCTAACCACATTTGCTCTTTGGCCTTCCTCTTGTTGCTTCCTCTTGTAAGCCTCACATTGATGCCTCCGATGCCCAGTTTTGTGACAGAACCAACATTCATCCTTTCCTGGTTCATTCCTTCCCCTTGACTGTGACTTGCCACGTCCGCCGAATCGTCCTCTGTTTTTGCTCCTACCACGGTTCTCCACGGCTAGAGCTGTTGATGATGTTGAAATTGAGGAACCTTCTCCGCCTGAGACTTTTCTCCTCATTTCTTCATCCATGATGCTACTCATTGCATCATCCAGAGTGAGATCTTCTTTCATGGTGCTTGAGATTCCTTGCACCGCAGTATTGTAGCTGTCTGGAAGGGAACACAGAAATAAAAGGGCTTGGAGTTTCATTTCCAAGTTTATTCCTGCAGATTCCAATTGATTTGTAACGTGCGTGAAATTGTTAATATGCTCTGCTACCAAACTCCTATCGGATAGCTTCATGTTAACCAACTTTTTCAGCAAGAATATTTGATTTGATGTAGATGGTTTCTCATACATGTTCGTCAGAATATCCATTGCTTCTTTGGCAGTCTTTGCTTTCGTGATGTGGTACCCCGTCTTTTTCGTCAGTCCAAGACGAATCACGCCAAGTGCTTTTCGATCAAGAACTTTCCATGCCGACTCTGCCAACGGATCTACTTCTGCTGCTTCCGGTTTCATACCTTCGAGCGGGCTGTAGAGATCTTTTTGATAAAGATAATCCTCGATCTGGAGTTTCCACCATCCGAAATCTTGTCCATCGAATTTCTCAATTCGAATTTTATCTTCCGTCATTTTGTTTGCTTAACCAGCTACCGAACTTCTGCTACAGAGCCTCCGTTACGGTACTCCTCAAAAAATGCAATCGCCAGATAACCTGGCTCTGATACCAATTGTTGATAAAAATTACCCACACTACAACGATAGTATTGCAGCAAACAAAATAAAAAGAAAAAATACGCCAGAAATTTGTTATCGAGGTTCACCCAACTAGGCTACGTCCCCGCGCAGAGGCAGTGCTGCGAATTTCACTAGTAACTGTTTTAGAGAAAATACAAGTAAAAAATACTCTCTCAGTATTTTTTTTTTTACTCACTTTCTCTAAAAAGTACCCACCAAATTTTCTCTCTATTTTTGAAACCCTCACAGTTTCTTATAAACCTTCTTGGTTTATATAAAAAAAAACTCTCGTTTTTTTAAGTTCTCACTCTTTTCTTGTGTTTAGCTTCTTGTGGTGTGATCTTCTTTGCTTGCTACTCACAAGTATTTATAGGAGAGGAAAGCCATCAATGTGCAAATGAGAATACACACAAATGTGGACACGATCGGTGGCCACCAACCAATTTTTGACAATCAATTGGCCGGTGCCTACCATGCCTACCATCCTCCTTTTTCAGCTGGCCGGTGCCTACCATGTTTTTTGACTAACACTTCCCTCCAAGAACTTCCCACCTTGCTCTTGGGGAGACTCGAACTCACAACCTCTCGGTTGGAAGTGGGGTTGCTTACCATCAGAACAACCCCTCTTATCTAAGGGAAAAAGTATACCCTTCCTTTTAATTCATTCGATAAGGAAAATCACAGAAATTTAGCGCATAATTTTATGAGTTTGATATAGCTATAGAAACTGGATATGTTGTCTTTTTATTATTTTATTTATTTATTGTGTTGTTGTCGAATCAATTATTCTTGAGGTGAATGATTGCGTTTTTGGATTGTGGTTCAATTGGACCAAATATAATTCACTTCCTTTGCGAGATTACCTAATTAGGACTGATCTCTATCATCCTGTTTGGCTAATCTAACTCTTATTTCACTAATTACCAGAGTTTTTATATCGTTGTCTTTTGAGGATTGTTAGAGGCTAATCTATATATGTCATTGTCTCGTGCCTATGTCCTATAACATTGAAAAACCAAGCAATTTAAAGGACAGAAAAATAATTTCCTATTGAGATGTAATAGCAGGATATTTTCATTACATAGAGTATTAAAGGAAGGCGTTCTGGCCGTTCGAATTGAATATGAGAATTTTGGTTTGAAGTTTTGATTTTCGGATAGAAGAAATGACAATCCAAATAAATTCGAATTGAATTGGACTTTTTATGTTCGGTTTCGGAATAGGATGTTATGAATTTTCAGTTTTGAGCGTATAAGTTAAGTTGTTTCTACTTTTTCAAAAATAAATATTCAAATGAAGTACTCATGTTGAATCGCCTGAAAAGTTCATCATTCTTACAGCAATCATCCAGATAAAATATTCAAGTAATGAAAATTATTTTTTTAAAATACAATAGCGACATTAATACAACTGATAAGAGGTACCAATAGTAAATTCATATCCAAATAGGAAGTATTCTGAGAGTAACTTAGTAATTAATATTAAATGTATGAGATAATATCTAACGGGTAAGGTTTTGAACTTATTACTATTGGCATGTGGATAATGGACTAAATATAAAGCATAAAATTTTTTGGATTTTCGGATATAAAAAAGACGAAGTACAAAATCCAATATAAAAAAATTTAAAAGTTAAAACCAATATCCACACCATAATCCGAAATTCAAATTGAAAATTCAAAAAATTCAGATTTCGATCAAAAGCTTCTTTTTTTCTTTTTAATCTTTTTTTGCAATGAACCGAAAGATGAAAGGCATGGCTTGATCTTAAGATTTAATTTAAAGTCACTAGTCAGTTCAATTGCACGAGTAAAAGTCTAATTTGTCCAAATTATACCAACCCCTATAGAGTATAAATTATTCTCATAAATGAAATAGAAATGCCTCTCATCAAACTAGTGCTGCAATAATTCAACACTATCAAATATATAAAGCTTGTTCCTTTATCCCCTTTCTTTATTCACAAGGATCATTAAGCACACGTCTTTTGAGGCAAATTTCTTGGTTACAGTGGGTTTATATATAAAACTTATTTGTGAAATACTTTCAAAAATAAAACTTACGGCTTATTTCCCCCACCCCCACCCTCCCCCCTTTTCCCCCATTTTTACGCATAAGTTTAATAACCCAAAATTAACTTAAATTCACTTGTATGGGGGAGGAATATTAATTAATAGGATGACCAATATTGGTGAGGCTCCAAGCCTTGTTCAGTTCCTCAGAAACTTGCTCTACTGTTGGGTGCTCTTTGCTTGTTTCAGCCACACAAAGTAGTGCAATTTGCATAATGGATATATATATATGTATGTTGACATTGTAAACAAAATTAAAAGCCCGTTAATTTGCATTAGCTGATCGTAAATATATAGCCGATAAGCTTGAAGTGTTATTGAAGATTTTAAAATAAATATTTACGTGTCAGTTGGTAAAAAAATACTAATAAGTTGTTCTTTAAAAATGATTAAATATTCATAAAATTTTATAAAAGATTATACATTAAAAAGTTCTTTTTTTTTTGTAAATAAAAAGATGAACGACGAATATGAAATGAAGAGAAAGTTTAGGAAATTTGTTTTGGAAAAAGTATTTTTGTGAATTAAAAAATATTATTAAGGATAAACTAGTAAAAACTTCGGTCGAACTAAAAGTGCCTAAAAATTGAAAAGCCATAAGTTGGGGGTGCTAATGGCTGATTTTAGCTTAATAAACCAATAGGTGCTTATAAGCCAATTTTACCAGTTTATAAGTTTAGCCGAATACCCTCTAAATTCAATTTCATATAAGTTTTTAAACTCCAATTGTCCTAATTTATGCGATACATACTTTTTTTAATCTGTCTAAAGAGGATAACAACTTGTGTATTTAGAAATAATTAACTTTGAATTCCATTTATAGATGATATAATACTATAGAAATGTCTATGTCATGTTTTAGACGACAAATTTTAATAATTTTTTTACACACGATGCTCAGTCAAACACTTAATTCACATAAGGTGGGAAGATCTTGATTAAGATAAAATTAGGATAGATAATAAACCATAAAACCAATGTTTCCATTTTCCACCATCCATGACACTAGTTGTCTAAGCACTAAGAAAAGTCTAGCTAGTGCATGCATTTTACCTTTGTTAACAATATGTTTTCATCATGTTCACCAAAATGAGCAATTCTTGGACCAGATAGGACTTGCAGCATGATAATTCCAAAGCTATAAATGTCAGTTGAACAAGTGAGTAACCCACTATTCTTGTATTCAGGGTCTGTGTACACTCCATTTTCCACAATATCTACAAATACTTGGCTTTCATGCATCCCTAGCATTTTTGCCTGCCCAAAACCACATAGTTTTGGTTCCAATGTCTCACTCAAAAGTATGCTGCTAAGCTGTCCAACAAAAATTGGAATATTATTAGTAGGATCAAAGGGCAGCATAATGCACTAAGCTTACACTATGCGTGGGATCTCGCATATATATACTGACCATGTATGTAATTTCACATTTATGAACATTGACATCTAATATTCTAATCTACTGCACTGTATAACAAAATTAAACTCGTAGTAGATAGTATATTAAAAGCGAAGGCTTTTGTGGACTAATTATTGTTTTCTGACTAAGAAATAAGATTTTCTTATAAGAAACAATTCTTTGATCATTTTGTTTCTTAACAGCAATAAATTAATTTTTCTAAGAGACGTTACCTTAATATGTTGGTGAATGATGCAGCCATCAATATAATGATGAAGATATTTGATTGCGCATGCACAGTCCCTCAGTATTTTAACTCTCGCATGCCAAGTCAAAACAGTGTCTTCTCCTATATATTTCATGAACAAGTTGTGAGACTAACTTGTGTGCACTGATAGTGTATAAGATTTATAATATATATCATATTAAAATGACCTATATATCTCTATAATCAGCCTAATTAGGTAATATAGAAATACAAAGTAAATGACCTGATAGAACAAGTTAAAATGTATTCATAGTGTAAAAAGCAATTATATTCCAGTGTATATGAGTTAAATCCAATAAAAAGGTATGTTACTTTAGCTCAAACTGGGCCGTGTCTAATATATGAGTAAACCAACATCTCAGTAGTGCATGAAGCATTTCGCGATCATGCAGGATTCAGGAAAGACACGCACCTCAAGGGTTATAGGCAGCCTACACCCATATGCAAGCATCAGTGGACTTATTGGTCACAGGAAACAACTTTATTGTTGCTCCAAGCACAGGCGAACCCATGTGTATGGGTAAGGGGTTACTGGACCCGGTAAACATTGGCCGAAACTCTCTCTCTCTCTCTCTCTATACATATATATATATACACACATACGTATATATATATTAAAAATGATTAATTTAAAGCAGTTGGCACCTTGAATACTAAAAGTCGTTAATTTTGGGGTACTGATTGAGCAAAAAAATGTGCCCCGTCGCGTACATACTCTGGGTTCGTCTATGGCTCCAAGGCACCCCTTAGTGTCAAATACATAAACATGAAGAGAAAAGTTGGAAGTAGAGAAACTCACTGAGAAAATATTGAGCTAGATTTCCAGCAGAATAATTTTCATAAACCAAAAACTGTTTCCCATCTTCATTACAAAAACCTAAGAGACAAACAATGCTTGGATGCCTAGCTCTTGAGAGACATTCAACTTCCCTAATGAAAGATCCCATTGCATTTTCTGTTTTGTGCATTTCTTTTATAGCCACAACTTGTCCACTTGGTAATATCCCTTCATATAAATCTCCTCTGCTTCCTTTCCCTATCAACTTTCTTGATATTCTCATATTATTCTTGTCAATTTTATTTATAGCATTCTCAATCTCAACAATTGTGAATTTGTAGAGACCATTTAGCGTAGGTGACTCCAAGTTTTGGGCAACCACTACATTAATATTCTTGATTCTCTTCAATATGCATTTTACCAGTATAACAAGTATTGTGACAACTATTACAGCTGCCCACATGATTGCAACAAGTGTTTTTTCCATATTAGTATTCTGATTTCTTTCACTAAATATAGCTACACTCCTATCAACTATATGGTATAGCAAATGATACCAAACTCTCACTTCCCAAAAATTTAATATTAAAAAGCAGCCTTTATTTTTCTTTTCTTTATTTTTTTTCAAAATTTCAGTGTATCATTTGCTAAACATAATCAAGAAATTAAGCATACTTCAACTTACATTTATGTTTTAAAGAAGATACTAAAGATCTCGATAATCATAAATCGAAAAACCAAAATAAAGAGAACAAATATAGATCAAAGGACTCATAAAGCAGAAGTGGAAGTAAAAAAAGACCAATGAAGAACGAGAAAACGAAAGTAGAGCAACCTTAAACGAAGGAATATGTTTAGTATTTATAAGATCTAAAAATTAGGAAAAATACAAGAATGTCAATTTTCTTGTTAAATTTACTAGGCTTCCTTTGTTCAGTAAAACCTTCATATACCCAGTATCTACTTAGGAAAATGGACCAATTCATTGTTGATATACAAGTCCAAAGGACTACCTACTTTGCATAGCAATAGCGACATAGATTTGATTAGGTACATAAGTTAACGAAAGTCAGACAATTTTGTATTGAAATACTTATCTAATTTAAGATTTTCTATGTTCCTGCAATTCGTCTCACTCTACAGCAATTTCTTCGCCTGCTAGCTTGTTGGCCAAGCTTCTAAATTAATTTATTTTGAAAAGTATTTTTTAATTTAAAAAAATAATTTTGGTGAGAAGGAATTTATGTTCTGCTTATAATTAATTATAAAATAACTGTTAAACATTAATCATGTTAAGAATAAAATTCTAATTAGAGTGAATGTCTATCTTGTAGAGAGTTTTACTTTGAGGCTAACTTATTTTTCCTCCTATAAATAGAGGGGTCTTACCCCATTGTAAACCACCCCAAAATTCAATAAGAACTTTCTCTCTCTTTCTATGCAATATTACTCTTGTTCTTTTATATTTTATAACACGTTATCAGCACGAAGCTCTACTATCTCAAGAATCTCTTTGAGAAAATTAAGATTACACATTCATCTTCTCATCTCAACAGACCGCTATTACGTCCTTCACCACACACCTGAACAGCCACCATTCTCTCGCCACCTCAAAGCCATCGGACCTCACTGCTGTTCCTAGCAGCAACAGCGTGAAAGAGCAACAAATGGGGTTCGAACTTGGAAGAGTATCCATTGATGTCCGTATGAGGTTTCCGGTCCGTATCTATGAGCTCGAAGCAACACTACTCCATTCACTCGTATTTCGGAATAGTTCGTTGTAAGTGCGGTTGAGATTTCTTTATAAATATTGAAGAAAGCAATTTTCAGGTTCATCTCTTTTCTCCTTTACTATTGATTTCGCTTGTTTCTGCTTTACTGCTCATGATTTCAGTGTTGATGGTTTGATCAAATTTGTCCATTACTGTTAAATCTATCGTTTGGGTTTGAACAGTGACGAATTACACATATCATTATTATTAGATGCTAATTATACTAAGTACATTTAGAATGCATAAAAAGATATAAGTATGATTCTATGGAACATCACTTTGAAGTTGTTTTCTTACACTTCTTTCATCTGAATAAACAAAAGACAAATTTGCATGAAAATTATAATAGTTATTTATAGAAAAATGATACGCTTAACAACATTGACAATAGTTTAAGTAGCTCTGCAACATAAGATTCTTTTTATGATAGGAATAGATAAAATTATTTTAGTTGATTCTTTAGTATGTATATGTGTTATATTGTTGCTGTATTCATGGCAATACTTAAGGAGTAAAAACTTTGGGATTGAGTATAATGATTGTCAATTGTTCTATGAACTTCCTTCATGATTAAATTCTGGATTTAAGGTAAGTATTTTACTTTTCTCTTTCAAATTCTTGAAATTCTACGATTTGATTTCATATACAAACAAAGACAACAAAGTTTGATTATAACTCTAATGGAGTTTGTAGGAAATTATAACCACGTGAAGTGGTAAAAGTTTTATGCCTTGCCATAATTAAATTCATGTATGATTGTGGGCAAAGAATTGAAAACTCGTCCAATTGAATTTGCTCCATTCTCATTCCCTTAAGAGAATGTGATCGCAGTATGTGATAAGTCTGAAAGAAGACAAAATTATTACCGTGAAGGTATCAATGGATGTGGACGTGGCAATAGACGAAATTATAATCGTCATCATTGTGATAATGAGAATAATAAGGATTCTCAATATAATTCTTCACTCTGTGAAAGTAATATCTGTCATCGATTTGACATGAGATTTTATATAGCACATACAGATTATTATGGTCCATTCGTGGTGTGAATGTGACAACATCTGATTTATGAATACATATTCATTCTTGGAAGAATATGAACGTGCTAGTGGTAGTGAATATACCACACTCGCCTCTAGAAGAAGGTTTGAGATGATATAAGGAAATAATGTCATTATTATGGCATGAATGGTCATTGATCACGTACCTATTGTACGCCAAAATATTTTGGCAATGTGATAATTAAAGGACAACAATAATGCAAGAAACATATCTTGCATATAATTTTGACCATGGCCATAATGGTATGACTTTCTCTTTGAAAGAGATATTCACCATATGGAAATTGATGAATATATGGTAGTACTTAATTGAGAACTCTGCAAGTGCCAATTATACTATTTTGGAGAAACACAATTGATTACCAATAAGGTATTGTGTTGTAGTAAGTCTCAAAGAAACTTATGCAGTTTTCAAAGTATACGCGAAAGCGGCTGGTTATATGGATCCATGGCTAAAGAAGATTGAGCAGTTTGATATTTTTATTTTTACTTATTCGTAGTAGTTAATGAATAAACAATTATCATAGTTTACATAAGTTATCTATTATTGTGATATGGTTCAAATTTTATATTTTACAATTCAATCAATGATCAAATATTGATATGTACCTTAAGAGTTTTATCAACTTGACAAATAATCTGTATTATGGTTTTAAAATATATAACTTTAGATTACACATTCATCTTATGCTTTATTTGTAATGATTTTTCAGTAAGTTAATCGATTAACATAACAGATCATCGATTAACCAATATATTCTATTAAACTGGACCTTTTTCGCAAGGCATGTTAGTCGACTATCAGATTTAGTTAATCGACTAACCTAATGACCGTTTCCTAAGTTAATCGATTATCATCTTAGTTAATCGATTAACCTCAGCAGATTTTGAAAATATTATTTAATTATGAAGCAACGGATTAAATTTGTTTATTCTCATTTTTGTATATTTCTTTTGTATGTCAAACCATGGGAAGCTAATATGGATATCTCACAAAGCAAACTTGGATCAACGTCCAACTGTAAAAATATTTGTTTAATTGATTCATGTACCGCACATACGATATTCAAAGAGAAGAAATATTTCTCTCATTTAAGTATGTGTAAGGCAGATGTTACTACAATTTCTGGTAGTAGTAAATTGATTGAAGGCTCCGGAAGAGCAACTATAACTCTGCCTAAAGGAACAATATTTATCATAGAGAATGCAATGTTCTCCTCCAAGTCCAAGAGAAACTTGTTGAGTTTTAAAGATATCCGTCAAAATGGATATCATATTGAGACAATAGATGAGAATAATCTTGAATACCTCATCATTACAAAGAATGTCTCTGGCTAAAAGAGGATGATTGAGAAGTTCCCATCTTTATCTTATGGCCTGTATTGGACAAAAAAAATAGTGCAATTGAGGCACATTCCACAGTAAACCAAAAGGTTACTGATTCCAATACTTTTGTACTTTGGTATGATCGATTGGGACACCCTGGATCAATTATGATGAGACGGATTATAGAAAACTCATATGGTCATCCATTAAAGAATTTAAAGATTCTTTTAAATAATGAATTTTCTTGCACTTCTTGTTATCAAGGCAAGTTAATTATTAGACCATCACCAACAAAGGTTGGAACTGAGTCACCTACGTTTTTGGAACGTATACAAGGGGATATTTGTGGACCTATTCACCCACCTAGTGGGTCCTTTAGATATTTTATGGTCTTAGTAGACGCATCCTCTAGATGGTCTCATGTGTGCCTATTGTCATCACGCAACCTTGCGTTTGCAAAATTAATGGCACAAATAATTCGATTACGAGCACAATTTCCTGATAATCCAATTAAGTCTATTAGACTAGATAATGCTGCTGAGTTTTTATCCCAAGCATTTAATGATTATTGCTTATTAATTGGGATAAAAGTGGAACATCCTGTAGCTCATGTTCACACTCAAAATGGTCTTGCAGAATCTTTAATTAAACGTCTGCAGTTGATTGCAAGACCATTACTCATGAAAACGAGGCTGCCCACTTCGGTTTGGGGTCACGCCATTTTGCATGCAGCAATGCTAGTTCGTCTCAAACCGACGAATTATCACAAATATTCCCCGTTGCAATTAGTTTTGGGTCATGAACCTAATATATCCCATTTAAGAATTTTTGGATGCGTAGTATATGTGCCTGTAGCACCGCCATACCGCATAAAAATGGGTCCGCAAAGAAGGTTAGGAATATATGTTGGGTTTGAATCGCCCTCCATTATTCTCTACCTCGAAACATTGACAGGGGATTTGTTCACTGCACGATTTGCAGACTGTCGATTCGATGAGACACTTTTCCCAAAATTAGGGGGAGAAGTTGGTGAAACCAAATGGGAAATTTTGTGGAAAAATCCATCATTATCTCATCTTGATCCACATACCTCTATTTGTGAAAAAGAGGTGCAAAATATTATCCATTTGCAAATAATAGCAAATCAAATGCCTGACGCATTTACGAATCCTCTTATATTGCTTGTTCTCATTAATTAAGAGACCAACTAAAGTTGGGATTAAATCCCATGAATTCTAGAAATTTCAAAGGTGAACATGGGCCAATTCACCTGCCATGTATACCACATAAGATGCATCTATGAGATGGTTACATGCGCGATTATCATTAACCCGCAACATGGTGTTTTGCGAGGTAACTTGCTCAATAATTCAATTTAGAGCACAATTTCCAGATTTTCTATTCAAGATAATTCATCTTGATAAGTTGGTTTACATCATAGTTGGTTTAGCAAAATAATTTATTGAGTGCCTCCACTTAATAGCTAAATTATTGCTTATGAGAACAAAGTTATCTATATCAATTTGATATACGTTATACACGAGAGTATATTATATTCTCCCCTCACAAGTGGTTCAGGGTCAGGAACCAAATAATTTCATCTTATTATTATTGATGTGCAGTGTATATTAACATGATAATGCACAAAGATGATTTCCCAGAGTTGAGGAAACAAGTTAGTTTTTCTAACATGAGGGGGAGACATGATAAACACTTGAGAAAAAGTTACATGGAACGAATTATCATTTGTATATATAAATCCTCGAATATCATAATATGAACTTGAAGTTCATAAAAGGATTATTCAATTGCAACATACTGCAAAGCATGCCATACGCATTTGCTGACCCAAAGAAAGTAACTATATTCTCACTGCAAATGCTCATATTAAGTCCTAGAAGGACAAAGTCTTTGATACGCTTAAAGCGTATAGACAAATCGGTTTCAAAAAGAACTTCTTAGTAAAGAAGATGAGCAAATGATCAAAGTGATCATAATAAAGGAGGCAAGTGATCTAGAAGGTCACATGACATAACACTTCATAAAATCGTATGAGAGATTCAGGTACCTGAATATATGAATGAAGAGATCTCCATGTTATGTCTTTATGAAAATTTACTGGAACCGATACAAAATGTTCGTCGACGACATCTATGATAGCGCTAAATATCGATGAGGATCTTAAGTTTGTCGAATACAAACAAAATATTGGCCAAATGGAAGAGATACAATTCAAGTTGAATTGATTCCATATGAAAGGCATGTAATTTTGGACCTGTAGTTCAAATACTTAAAAGTATAAAGTCAATGGTATGTGCACTCAGTTTTTCATATCTTATTTGTTTAGCATGACATGAAAACTTGATATTCATCTACAGTCTATAATATGGCTTATATGACTTAACTTATATGACAATCCATGAAGTATTTAAGTTGCTTGAAGCATATACAATTCTTGATCTTGAGGTACCATTTCCTTAATGCAATTTATGCACAACTATATCTTGCTATTACTATAAGCATGATAATGTGATAGCGAGGATACCTCTATGGAAATATTGAAGAGTCATTCCACGACATTTGTGAAGACGTTATATATCTATCACGAGTGATGATTTGAAGGTGCAAAATATTCGTTCAAGTTAATATGGCTGATTTATTTATCAAATCTCTACCAAAGATCGTTTTGAAGATGGTGCACAAGATTGGAATGCAAAGGCTCAAAGATGTGAATTGATGCTCTCATTAGGGGGAGTTAATGCGCGTTGCACTCTTTTTCCCTTTCAAGGTTTTGTCCCACTGGGTTTTTCTTGCAAGGTTTTTAACGAGGCAACCAATAGGCGCATTTCTAAATATGTGTACTCTTTTTCCTTTTCTAGAATTTTTTCTTACTGGGTTTTATTTTAGTTAAGGTTTTAACGAGGCACATTATTTTTGAGTAGACATTCAAGGGGGAGTGTTAAGAATAGAATTCTAATTAGAGTGAGTGTCTATCTTGTAGAGAGTTTTACTTTGAGGCTAACTTATTTTTCCTCCTATAAATAGAGGGGTCTTACCCCATTGTAAACCACCCCAAAATTCAATAAGAACTTTCTCTCTCTTTCTATGCAATATTGCTCTTGTTCTTTTATATTTTATAACAAATCAGTATTTCTCAAACTTTTAGAAAGTAATGTATTTTCTTAACGGTGCTTTTTACAAAAGTAATTTTTGGAATAAGTTACTTCTTCTCAAAAATAATTATATTTCTACTTAAAATCATATTTTTTCCCCTAAAAGATTGGTCAAACACCTTAACTTTGAAAATATATAACTTTTTTAAAAGGAAAAAAAAAAACTTAGACACTTTCGGTTAGCGGGCTGGGGGCGGGTTGAAAATTTCGAGTTATTTTGGCTCGTTCGGATTCGGGCTTAACGAGTTCAGGAGGGCCGAGCCAGTATAATTTTCTTTTAAAATTAAATTTTATTTTTCTTATTCAATGTTATTGATACTTAAGTGTTTGCAAATTTTTAAAGCTTAGAATTAAACTTTAAAGTTTTGAATTTGAATTAAAATTTTAAAATTTTAAAATTGAAATTAGAAAGTAAGTGGTTGTAAAAAATTATTTAATACGACCAATAGGCAATATACAAGGAACAAACTCCGAAGGCTTTAATTTTATATTTTTAATACTTCAAATTAATTTGCAAGTTCTTTTTTAGTTTTTGAACTTGCAAATTAAAAGATTACAATAATTTTATAAAAAATAAGACATCACATGTTTAGCATCATTTTGTAAGTTCTTCCATGTCAATATGAGGTTCTTGGTTTCCGGTATTGGTTGAATCGGAACCATAAGCCATTATATCTACAATTTCTTGGTAATCTGCTTCGTCTACCTTGGCACGCCATTGATTTCATCATTATGATCTTATCCAATCTCTGAAGCACACTATAATTTTCAAAGCATTGTTTCTCGATGAATGATGGGTATCTCCTAGCTGCTACCTTTCTTGGCTAAATGCGCTATCTGGTTGAAATCGACATATTTAGCACATCTCGAGCCATGGCCGAAAGAATAGGAAATTGATTTGAGTTGCTCTTCCACCAACCCAGCGATAGAAAATCCTTTGTGAGGGCTCTAGTGACTTTTGCAAGTAAAATTGGAGTTCATCAATATTCCTGCTACTGGTTTGTTGATCATCTCCTAGTGTAGACCAAATCAAATAATCTTGAACACAATCATCATCATCCAAAGTTGTTCCAGATATTGAAGTATTAGTTGAAGGAATATTTGCATCTACAACCAAAGAATCTTCAACAATGTTAGTATAATAATTATATAAAGTTTGTAAATGATTATGTATATGAGAAATACAAGTGCAATATTAGGAGTTTCAGTTGATCCAATATCCATATAAGTATATAAAGAACTGATTAATTGGCAACACTTTATTATTTTGATAGTAGAGTTTAAAATAGCATCAATCAGGTAAATATGGAAAATTGGCTAGAAATATTTATTAAACTTATCTAGCATAGATTCAACAACCGAAGTATATCCTTCTTTCTTCTTTAAATTATGTAGTAAAAGAGAATTTTCAGCAATATGAACTAAACCATTTACAATAGTAGGATAATAAGCTCTAGAAAACACAAGTGTAGCAATATAAAATTTTTGTAAAAATTGTACAACATCTTCAATGATGTCCCAAGTTCTAGGTGTTAACAAACAGTTAGGATTGGTACAATAAGAATGAGCAACTTTAGGCATTTTATATTTATAACTACATCTTTAAAATAAATAAGTATAATTCCACCTAGTAACTATTCTTACGGGCATGAGTCTTGGTTTTAGTCCATAGTGTACACATATTTTTTCTTAAATGCATTTAATCTTGCACTTCTATTATTTCCTTGAATTACACCAATAATTATCCTAACTAAAGTGATATCATCTTGAAATAATTCAAGGTCACTCTTCACAATCAAGTTATAAATATGACATGCACATCTAATATGAAATATTTCAGGAAGTGGTGGGTGTAGATGCAATTTTAATATTGTAATAGCAACATTATTGTTAGAAGAATTATCAAATGACATACACAAAACATTTTCTGCAAGATTATAACATATAGCAACTTCATGAATAGTATTACTTATAAATGCACCAATATGACTTTGATATTCATCATATTTGAAAGCAACAATATATTTTTGTGCATACAGAAATTATCAACTATACAATGGAATTTAACAGTCAAACAATCATTTTCATTTACAGCACGATCAATATCATAAGTAAGAGAAACTCTACAAGACTTGCGAATAAATAATGTATATATGTCTGATATTATCCAAAAAGCCTAAAGATATTAACTCTACAAGTACTTCTAGTAATACCTTTAAACAAAGGGTTATAAATTCTTTGAATATAAGTAATAAGATACGGTGAAGAAGTAAAACTAAAAGGTAAATAACCTAAAACAATCATTTTAGCTAATTCTTCTCGATCTTTATTAATATCGTATTTACCCGTTATCCCCACAGTACTCGGGTTAAGTTTTTATTGCCCATCTTGCTCATCTACACCCCAGTCAAAAGGGTAGAGCTCTTTCATGTGCCTACAAAGTTGACCTGTTCCACCTCCCTTACTGGGACCATGTTTATAAAGTTCATTATAAATTTTACATTTTACATAATTATTTTGATCTTCTAGTTTGTCAAAAAATTTCAACACTTACTTTTTAATCTTTCATTCTTCTTAATAGGGAGGGGATGCTTACTTATCCCACCACTAATATTTTGAGTTTGACTAGCATTACCAGGTATAGATGGTGGTGTTTTAAGATTATCGGGTGATTGAATATCATCTAAAATATCATCTAAAATCATCATCTATGTCATAATTTTCTTGCATTCGCTCATAATCTACATTTGAATTTTCAGGTGAACTTTCAAAAATATATGTGAAGCTACTAGAAGAACCAACACCACTACTTGATCTTTTGGAAATTTTCTTACTACCACTACCACATCTACTAGTGCATGCTTTCTTGGCTGCTCTAAGTAAATCCATTATGTAAATTAAATTGAAAAATTAAATTCATAATTCTAATTAATAAAATAAATGTATACCAAATAAGAGAAAGAGATGGAATGAGTGTATTGGGATTCTGGATGCCGCACTAATTTTGATTTCAAAAATTAAACTTCAATTGATAGATCAAAACTTGATAGTTCATACTTGATGGTACTTGATACCACACTTCACCTGAATACTTGATATTTGATAATAATAATTTTGTAATGGCTAAACTAAATATTTGATGAAACTTTAAATAATAAGTAATTGAGAATTTAAGAACAATAATCAATAATATTAAGAGAGCATTGAGAGAGAATAAGAGTAATAAGAGAGTGAGTTGTGAGAAAAAAATAAAGAAGAACGGGGTTTACTTATAGGTTTTAAAAGGTTAAAATTATAATTTTTTTTAATTATTAGGGGTGGGAGGGCTATTTTTTTAATAGAGAAGGCCGAAATAGCCATTTGTGCAAAATCTGGCTGTTCCTCAATGGTTATTTCTAAATTTGACCGTTGAAAACAGTCCAAAAACTTAAAAATAAAAAAATATTTGTAACAGATACCTGGCTGAATAGGGTTGCAGCCTGTTAATATCTTGTTAACGAGTTGCGGGCTTAGCGGGTTCCGGTGCACTGGTATTGAAAATGTGTTTGTCTAAAACACGCTCCTGCCTAACCCATCCTAACCTGCACCTATAAGTTATAGTAACGGGTTGAATCGAGTTGACTTGGTCCGAAGCGGATCAACCCAGCCCGATTAACAAGTTTACTATCAACCATGACAATGAAATGTATTTGATTAGTACACTTTGAGTCTGCTACTGTTGTTCATCAAAATAAGACTTATTTGAAGTGTCTAAACAAAAAATCATGACAATTTTAAATGCCTCCGTATATATTCAGCCATTAATAAATTTTAGTAATGTCATACTACAACTAATATACACAAAGATTACTGCATACCTCTCCCTATATCTGAACATTAATGAACGTGAAGATAATTAGTTGTTAGCACAGAAAAGCATGGGGAGGATAATACTTAGGTCCTATAATGAATAATGATACATGAAACTTTCTGAAATAGAAAACAGAAACAGATAGTTAGCAACAACAGAATATCGAAATAATATCTGAAAATAATTTTGAAATAAATTGAGCCAACTGAATGCACAGTGTGTCCTTAAGGAAATTATTCCCCTCAAGTACCTAGGTGCAGGAATATTATCATCCCAAGATAATTTTTGGTATGTTTCAGATATTCCAAAACTCGTTTAATTGACATCCAATGTATTTGATCGTGATTACTTGTAAACGACTCTGTTTGCTAATACCACATTTATATTTGGTCGTGTACAATTCATGATATACATAAAACTTCCATATACTCTTGCATAGTCTAGTTGTGAGTCACTTTTACCTTTATTTTTTGAAGTGCATAACTCACGTCAATTGGAGTCTTGGCAATCTTGAAATCCAAATACTTGAATTTGTAAAGTACTTTTTCATTGCAGTGAGACTGTGATAATGCTATACTTTGTGCAGTCTTGTGAATTCTGATTCCTAATATCACATTAGCGACTCCTAAGTCTTCCGTGTCGAATTTTCTAGCCAACATGCGCTTAGTAGCATTTATGTCTGCCATATTTTTATACATTCTTAACATGTCATCAACATATAAAAAAATGATGACTTCATGACCTGGAGTGTTTTTAATGTAAACACATTTGTCATACCAGTTGATTGTAAACCCACTTATCAACATTGTTTGGTCAAATATGCTATGTCATTGTTGGGGTGCTTGTTTAACTCCATAAAGGGAACCACAAAACCTTCAAGTTGTTCCATGTAAATTTCTTCCTCTAATTCTCCATTTAAGACAGTTGTTTTAGCATATATTTGATGGATTTCAAGACTATACACGGCCGTCAGTTCCGCTAACACCCTAATAGATGCTATTCTCGTTGCTGACGACAAAGAGTAAAGTAATCAAGGCTTTCCTTTTGTCTATAACCTTTAACAACAAGCCTTGCCTTATATTTTTCAATAGTGCCATCAGCTTTCATTTTCCGTTTAAAGATCCATTTCAAACCTAAAGGCTTATTTCCTGGAGGAAGATCAACCAACTCTCATGTATGGTTATCCAAAATTAATTGAATTTCACTATTGACTGCCTCTTTCCAAAATGCTAAATCAAAAGATGACATAGCTGCTTTGAAAGTTTGAGGCTCATTTTCAAGCAATAATGTCACAAAATTCGGTCAAAATGAAGTAAATATTCTTTGATGTTTTCTACACCTTAGATCTTCTTCACTTGGAGTATTTTCCTATAGTTCTTCTCGTGGCCGTTTAGGTCTTTTACTTAACGACTCGCATATTTTATACATAGATGCTTTCAAAGAATTCATAATTATCTGATACAATTACCGTATTAACATGAATTTTGGGATTATCAGATTTATGAACCAAAAACCGACATGCTTTACTATTTGTAGCATATCCAATGAAAAACAATCCACCGTTTTTTTATCCGATCTTTACCCTTTTGGGTAAATGTATTTGTACCTTTGCTAGACACCCCCTCACTTTGAAATATTTCAAGTTGGATTTTCTTCCTTTCTATTTTTTATATAGAATAGATTGCATTTTCTTGTAGGGTACCCTGTTGAGTATTCGGTTAGCCTTAAGGATAGATCCCCCCCAAACTTTACGGTAATCCAGAACCTATTAATAAAGAATTCATCATTTTCTTTAATGTCTAGTTTTTTCTTTCTACAATTCCATTGGATTTAGATGTGTAAGGGGTAGTAGTTTGATGGATAATTCTATATTCCGATCATATTTCTTCAAATGGAGATTCATATTCTCCATCCCTATCACTTCTAATCATTTTGATATTTTTATTCAATTGATTCTCTACTTCATTCTTGTATTGCTTGAGTGCTTCTATTGCTTTATCCTTACTATTAAGCAAATAAACATAACAATATCGAGTACAATCGTCAATGAAAGTTATGAAATACTTTTTCCCACCTCAATATGGTGTTCACTTCATATTACAAATGTCTGTATGAATTAATTCTAAAGGATTTAAATTCCTTTCAATAGGTTTATAAGGATGTCTTACAAACTTAGATTCAACACATATTTGATAGTTTGATTTATTACACTCGAATTTAGACAATACTTCTAAATTAATTAACTTCTATAAGCTTTTTATAATTGACATGTCCTAAACGAATATGCCATAAATCATTTGACTCTAAAAAATAAGAAGAAGCTGAATTTTTATTAATACCGTCAATAACCATTACATGGAGTTTGAAAAGGCCCTCTGTGAGATAGCTGTTTCCAACATACATTTCATTGTATCTTACAATAACTTTGTCAGATACAATTATACATTTAAATCTATTAAAGAAGTTCAAACTAAACTCTTCCTAATCGTAGGAACATAAAGAACGTTGTTGAGCGTTAACACCTTGCCGGAAGTTATCTTCTGGAATATCTTTCCATAACCCTCAATCTTGGTGATTGCAGTATTTTCTATGAAAATATCTTCTTCGAAACCAGCAGTAGAGTAAGCCGCAAATGCTTTTTTGACAATACAGACATGTCGAGCGGATCTAGAGTCAATCTACCACTCCTTCGAATTTCCAACTAGGTTGTATTCTGAAAGTATTGCACATATATCATCAATGTCATCATTCTTCTCCACTATGTTGCCTTTTCCCTTTTTCTTATCCTTTTTCGGGAGAACACTCATGGACTTTGTGACCAGTTTATTTTTTCTTGTTTTGCTCCTTAGTTTGTCCAAAAGACCTCTTCCTCTTCTTACTTTTAAAGCAGTCTCCTTAACGATATTAGCTCCCATAATCGTTGAATTTCTATAAGACTTCTTCTCGGCTATTTTGTTGACTTTCTCAATCTTGAGACGAATCACAAGATCTTTCAACTTCATTTCTTTGATCTTGCGCTTTAGGTAGTTTTTGAAAGATCTGCATGAAGGTGGCAATTTTTCAATCATTGCAACCACCTGAATTCTTCATTCACTACCATACCTTCAACAATAAGGTCATGAAAAAATAAGTTGAAGCTCTTGAACTTGGGTTCCAACGATTTTGCTTTCGATCATTTTATAGTCTGGAAATTTGGCAACCACAAACTTTCAAGCATGCATCTTTAGTCTTGTACTTCTTCTCAAATGCGTCCCATAATTATTTCAAAATTTTTATAGCACTATAGGTATTGTACAAGTCATCCTCCAAAGAACTTAGAATGTAGCCTTTGCAAAGAAAGTCTGCATGTTTCCACGCCTCAACAATCATGGACTTCTCATTGTCTGGCATGTAGGCGACATGCACTAGAGGGTCTTCACAGGTGAACTTCTACATACCAAGTATGGTATGCCAGAAGAACACCCTTTGCTGCCATCCTTTGAAGTTGGTTTTGAAAAATTTCTCCTGTTTCTCGGGCGGTGGCATATCAGTTCGGCTTGACGAGGCTATGGTCGTTAGCGTAATAATTGCATAAGGATTTTCTTTATCAATTGCCATTTCTCACTATTAACGACAAAAAAGTTCAATTAATGGTAAAAAATAGTACAGTAAGCAGTACTGTAATAATACGTTTAATAAATAAAAATCGAAGTTTGTATATATTGTTTTACCGAAAACGGAGAAGTTTTTATGTTTTTCAAATCGTTAATGAATTTTAATACTCCGATGAATTTTTTATATTTTCAAATCAGAATAGAAAATTCAGAAGGAGTCGAAAATCACACATGTTTTGATCTCCAAAAATAGAATACAGATTATAATATAAAAATAATTTCCTTAAGATTGTTATACAATCTGTATTACTATATTGAGTAAAAAAACACGAAACTTTCTGAAATAGAAAATAAAAATAGAAAGTTAGCAACAACAGAATATCGAAATAATATTTAAAAAATAATTTAGGAATAAATCGAACTTACTGAATACACAGTATGTCCTTAAGAGAATTATTCCCCTCAAGTACCCGAGGTGCTGGAATATTATCCTCCCAGGATAGAACGATTTAACTTACCAGTGTATCAGTACTAAAAACTTTGATGAACTTCGAACCACTAAATGGTTGTAAAATACACTGAAAAATTTTGTGCAGAAGAAGAAGTAGAAGAAGCTTATAAACTTTCGTAAGGAATGAATCTGAGATCAAGGCATATTTATAGCCATTTTTGGCGTTGTTTTTGAAAATGTTTGCAACCTTTAAAAAATAGCCATGGCTATTGGAACAGGTGGGAACCTTTCCAGTTTTAAATATTTCGGGAAAAAGGATTTATACTAATCTGGGAAAGAAATGGACAAGGTCGCGACACGGGTCCTAGGTTATACCGGGTTAAATTTTCGTTAATTAATTAATTAATTAAATCAATCAATCAATCAATCTTTGACCAAATCCAAATCCAAATCAAGCCGAAGCGGAGCGACGATGATGAGTGTAACAGCGCGAGGCTTACTTACTTTCCAACTTATTTAACACCAAGGGAAGTGTTTTCTCAATATAAGCACATTCTTTTTTCTATCCACCACCAATAAGGAATACTTGCTCTTTCCAAAATAAAAAGGAGCTCATTTTCCTTTCACTTTCTTTCCTCCATTTTTCATTCACCAATCTTTTAATCACAACAATTTTCACGCTTAGTCACTAAATTTTACTAGTAAAGTGAAAAAATAACTTTTTGTATTATTAAAGTCAAAAAAAATTTATACTGGTAAAGTCGCAAAATTATTTATACTGATTCATCAATTGTATTAGTAAATTTGCAACTATTTTTTTTATCAGTAAAATCACCAAACTATGTGTTAATATTTTAGAGAATATATATACTACTCATCAAAAAGTAAAATTTTTGTTATGAAAAATGACACATCATTGCAAAATCCCAATTTGTCATGATCATATTTTAAACTATAAAAATTTTAAAACATTAAAATTAAATTCACGTCAAACTCCTACACGTCCATTTCCTTCTTTACTCCGCCATTGCCATTTAAAAAACGCTATGTCCTGAACTTGGAAGGAGGAGGACGTGTAGGACTATGTTATTTGTTTTTAGTTGTCTTTTTACACCGGTTTTACAGGCGATGACAATCTGGATAGGAAAAGTACAAGTGATATATGTCAATTTCTTGGAAAATTCTTAATATCATAATACAATAAAAATAGAGTACAGTGCGCTTCTACCACACAGAGGCTTAAAAAATATTTATTACTAGAAATTGTTGCACTCAATAGTTATAGTTGAAACACCAAATAGAGGATTTTGAATTATCCTATGACTATTTCATATTCTCGTAGGTCCACATAGATTTATATAAAGAAGATCCAGAGCCATTTGAATAAGGATCTGATTAGCTTTCCTTTTATATATGCATCACATACTTTGTGATCTTTGAACTTTAACTTTGATAGTCCACAAATCAGGTTCTTCTTGATCAGCTTATTCAACATAAAAAAGATTGCATACCCTAGTTTTTGTGCCATAGCTTGACATCATTATCAATGCTCTTAAGCATGTAAGTTCACTACCATTCAAAGAATCAAAATCTGTAACATAATATTTTTGAAATTTTTTGCAATCAGAACCACTTCACCAGTTATAAGATTAATAACTGTCACACCTCTTTTTTACCTGAATGGGTATATAAGGGAGTATTTCCAATTAAAGTGACAATAATCAGGGGATTATTTATTTCATTTCAGAGTCGTCACTTGGAATAATTTATGGTATCCCAAGTCACCGGTTTAAAATCCTAAATCGAGGAAGTTTGACTCTTATTTATGGTCTACGAATACAAAAATTCGGGTAAGGAATTCTGTTAACTTGGAAGAAGGTGTTAGGCATTTCCGGGTTCCTTGGTTTTAGCATGATTGCTTAACTATTATTAATTACCCTAATTATCTGATTAATTACACATTTTAAACATACTTGTATTTTTTAACTTTCTAACCGCTTTTAATGTTTATGGAACAAATCACGATTGGCATACACTTGCGAACCGCGTCACATAAAATGCACCCACGATTTACAATATGTTTATTTCTATTATATTATTCAAAATTATGGCATGGTCATATGAAATGCACACCCGAATTGAGATTTCCGTATCGTGACCATGCCATGAAAATCGTTGATAACTAGGGATTTATGTTCATTTTACACCTCTTTTTTACTTGAGTTTTGATTAAAAATGTAAACAAAAGAGTTCCAAGGCTTACATGTTGTACTTGTTTGCAGGGTTTTGTAAAAAAAAGTGAAAATTAGTCAAAACCAGCTCAAAAAAGAGTGAAACATGCACAAGTACCAAGAACAAGTCCAAGCAGAGTTGAAACAGATCCAATGTGGCCGCAATCCATTTAGTGCAATTTACAGTGATGAGATTCATGGAGGTGCAGTTTTTGGTAACACAAGCACTATGGCCAAAACCATTTTGTGCAGACCGCAGTAGCCTCACCGCGACTGCAAATCATTTTATGCGATCCGTGGAGATGAGATTCAGAGAGTTATGAAAATTGGAGATTGAAGCCAGCACGGTCCGGAAGCCATTTTGTGCGGACCACATTAAAGCCACCACGCCCGCGGTGCATTTTATGCGGCCCGTGATGGCCAGATTCAGAAAATGTAGAATCAAGCCAAAAAGCCTCAGCGCGGTCCACGATGCATTTTGTGCGGACCGCAATACCTCGCCAGGGATAATTTTGTCCGAAAAATTTGGCCTAGTATAAATACTTTCTTTTCACATTTTTAGGTCATATTTTGTAATCTGTTCAAGACCACAGCACGTGAACGACTTTATTAGGCTATTTGAGTAATTTGTCACTAGATTACACTGAATCTTCTTTATCTTAGTTTGTAATTAAATCATATAGGTTATTCTTTATCTATTTATCAGTTTTCTTCCATTATTTTGAGTACCTAGACCCATTAGCTAGGGTTGTGGCTCAACCTTAGTGTGGCTATTTGATGAGTCTTGAGTTTTAAGGCTTGAATGTTTATGGGTGTTTGATATTTGGACTAATTTGTGTCTTCCATGTTGAATTAGTGACTGTAAACATTACTATGTGCCTTTTTGACTTGTGCTCTTCTTGAGAAAGAGATCTTGAATCTAGGAAAATTGATCCAACAAGGAATTGGGGCGTATTCAAGAGATTGATAGCCCCAATTAATGGGTTAAACCTAGATATAGTAATACCTGACTTGAACCTAAATTGCTTGCACAATTATCATACCCAATTGATATCAAGAAAGTCAATTATGGAAAAATCACTCAAACTACCGAAAGGTATAGAGTGAGAAGTTTTGTGCATTCATTATATCGTACTCCCCAGCATGACAACCTTGCCTTAGATTCGAGAACCCGTCAAGTATTCACCTAGGAGAAAGTCACTTCCCTAGTGCCTCTTTAACCATTTATAAAACCTTACAAGCAATCATTCTTAGTTTAATTTAGCTTATCATTAGCATAATATTAGAAGTAATAATCAATCAAAAGATTATTGTAAGAGTAATTTAGAGCACTACGCATCACTAGTTTAGATAGGAATCCAATTTCCACTTCTAGGTCCTTGTGGATTCGATCCCGACCATCTTAGGTAAAAGCTGCTTTGACTGCTCTCGCTATGTTATAATGGTGCAAGGTTGGTTCCGATCACTTTTTGGCGAGGGATGAGGAATGCAACAAAGTAGTAAAAGGTACAAAATGAAGAAAATGAAAAAGAAAGACAATCAAAATGTCAAAAAGAATGATTAATGTAGAAAAAATGAAGGGATTCAATAAGAGTAAAGAGATGAAGGTGCAAAAAGTTGATAAAGGGAAAAAGGTTTTAAATGAACAATATAGAGTGACAGTGTGTCTCTCTAACCCCTAAAAAAGAAGTTAATGACTCAAGAAGTTAAGATAATGTATGCCAAAATAAAGCATATGAAGTGCTTAAGGGAAGATGGAACCTAATTCGACCAAATATTTTCTACCCTTAACAAAAAGCCTTGACTATATCTCCACAAAACCCCTATATGATCTTGATTGAAGGAAGCTTACATTAGTGGTGACTCACATAAGGGGCAAGCTTATGGTAGTTAGAGCCAAACTTGTGACCTTTCTTTGAGAGAGATGAGTGTGTTTCCACTATTCTTGTTCTAAGTGCTATAATTTAAAAGTGAGGTTTGCTTAGAGAGTTGAGGATGTATGAGTTTGGGTTCCACAATAACCAAAGTAGTAGAAAGAGTTTTCTTGATGGGTTGAGTCAACCCTTGATGCTCTTGTGTCGCGCTAAATCTATGGTACTTAGAAGGTCGAATGTTGTTAATGATTCATTTGAATTGAGGGCAATTGTTAGTCTCAATCGATGCTATATGAGGTCACTTTAGGTGAGCTGAATTTTCTTGGATTTACTCTTAAGAGGTAGGTCTTATTTTGTTTACTTGAGGACAAGAAAAAGCTTATTTTTGGGGGAACTGATAACTAAGGATTCTAAATCATTTTACACTCATTTTTGCTTGAGTTTTGATTTAAAATGTATACAAAATAGTCCTAAGGGCTTACATGTTGTACTTGTTTGCAAGGTTTGGTCAAAAAAAAGGTGACAATTAGTCAAATCCAGCTCAAAAAGGAGCGAAACATGCATAAGTACCAAGAACAAGTCCAAGCACAGTTGGAACAGATCCACTGTGCCCGCAATCTATTTAGTTCGGTCCACAGTGATGAGATTCAGAGAGGTGCCATTTTTGGTAACTCAAGCACTGCGTCCGAAACCATTTTGTGCGGACCGCATAACCTCACCCGAATCGCAAAATATTTTATGCGGTCCGCAGAGAGAATATTAAAGCTAGCGCGGTTCACAAGCCATTTTGTTTAGACCGCATTGAAGCCACCGCAACCGCGGTGGCTGGATTTAGAGAATCAGAATCAAGTCAAAAAGCCTCAACGCGGTCCACCGTGTATTTTGTGCGGACCGCAATACCTCGTCTGCAGTATTTTTGTCCAGAAAATTTGACCTAGTATAAACACTTTCTTTTCATATTTTTAGGTCATCTTTTGCAATTCGTTTGTGACCAGAGCACGTGAACGGATTTATTAGGCTATTTTGAGTAATTTGTGGCTAGATTTACTCTGAATCTTCTTTATCTTAGTTTGCAATTAAATCATATGGGTTATTCTTCATATATTTATCTATTTTCTTCCATTATTACTAGTAGCTAGACCCATTAGCTAGGGTTGTAGTTCAACCTTAGTGTGGGTATTTGATGGGTCTTGAATATTAAGGCTTGAATGTTTATGTGTGTTTGATATTTGGACTAAATTTGTGTCTTCTATGTTGAATTAGTGGTTGCAAACAGTAATTTGTGCCTTTTTGACTTGGGCTCTTCTTGAGAAAGAGAGCTTGAGTCTAGGAAAATTAGTCCAACGGTGAATTGAGGCATATTCAATAGATTGATAGCCCAATTAAAGGATTAAACCTAGAGATAATA
Organism: Nicotiana benthamiana; assembly: GCA_034376525.1. Taxonomy (NCBI): domain Eukaryota; kingdom Viridiplantae; phylum Streptophyta; class Magnoliopsida; order Solanales; family Solanaceae; genus Nicotiana; species Nicotiana benthamiana. The sequence continues at coordinate 21,127,310 of CM067324.1, read as the reverse complement.
ATATCTGAATTGAACCAAAATTACTTGCACAATTATCATACCCAATTGGTCTTGAGAAAGTCAATTAGGGCAAAAGCACTCAAACTACCGAAAGTTATAGAGTGAAATTCTGCGCATTGGTTATATCATAATCCCCAGCATGACAACCTTGCATTATTTTCGAGAACCCGTCAAGTATATACCTAGGAGAAATTCACTTCCCTAGTGCCTCTTTAAAAAACTTTACAAGAAATCATTCTTAGTTTGATTTATCTTATCATTAGCATAAACATTAGAAGTAATAATCAACCAAAAGATGATTGGAAGAGTAATTAAGAGCACTACTCATCACTAATTTAGATAGGAATCCAATTCCCACTTCTATCTCCCTGTGGATTTGATCCACATCTCGGGTAAAAGCTGCTTCGACCTCTCTCGCTACTTTATAGTGGTGCAGGGTTGGCACGGATCAATCGTACCCATGGCCACGATAATTTATTGTTGATCGTGCCTAAAACAAGCTATGATGTTTACAAATATTAATGGCCCAAGAAGGCTACTAACGAATATAGGCAAGTAACAAAGCAATAGATAATTAAAAGCTCAATTCACAAATTTTAGTACTCGAACCCCTTTAATCTAATTTGTCGTAGATCAGCCGATGAATAGAAACCCAATTTCTATGTTGTGATAAAATCATGTTCAACTAGAATAAAATGAGTAGAGGAAGGAAGTGTCACACCTCCTCTTTACCACTACAACCCCGACGAAGGGCGTAGATAAGGGAGTTTTTTTTAATTATAGGACAATCGAAACGAGATTTATTTACATAACAGATTTTCAGAGTCGCCACTTGAGATAATTAATGGTGCCAGTTTAAATCTCGAATAAAGGAAGGTTTGACTCGGTTGAACAGCATGCGAGCCAGAAATCCGCGTAAGGAATTCTGTTAACTCGGGAGAAGGTGTTAGGCACTCCTGAGTTCCGTGGTTCTAGCACGGTCGCTCAAGTGTTATATTCGGCTTGATTTTTTGATTTTAATGCATTTATACCTATGTGCCAATTTTAACTTTTAGCCGCTCTTATTATTATTATTAGAGAAAATTACAACGCTGCCAAAACACGCCTTGAACCACGTCACATAAATGTACCTGTGGTTTTTGACACATTTTAACGTTGTTAGGATTTAGATTTGGGGCACACAAATACGCACCGGAATTTAGGAAGGTAGATTGTTTAACTAGCGTGCCTAAGCTTTTCGTGTTTGCAAATTTGTGTGGGCCGTGGAATTTAGCTAAACGGCGCGACTCGAATTTTAAGGATGAATACCATATTGATTAAAACGAGAGCCATGCGATTATCAAATTTTTTTGGCACGGCACTCCTCTAATTCTAACAAAACACTAAATTAGTTGATTGAGAACTAGTTTGTGATCATCCTAACCAAACTAATTCAATAAAATAAACCAATGATGAATACCTAGTGGTGCCCGATCCAATTCAAAACCTGGGCCTTAAATGATGTCCAATAATCTATTATAGTTTAGCTATTAATGAACATATTAACCCTTTAATCCTAGGCCAAACGGATGTCTTACCCATCTTGGTTGCGTGCAAGATGTAGCCTTCAAAGTCCCTGAAGTGGACCATGGCCATCCAAAGAAGACTTGGGCTCAGAGTAGGCCCATTTCCACAAGAGCAAGCCCGGATTGGATGGGAAAGAGGTCAGGGAGCTGTGTTCAAGCAATTACATAGAGGGGATAATTAAGAAAGATGCAGTGACGACTACTTTTAATAGGTGCAGTTCTTAACTTGGCTCAGGTGATCATAAAACAAAAACCATAAAAGCACTTTAAAGGAGTTATTACTACTGTAACCTAAGCTCTTGATGAGCTCCATGCGTTATGAACAACATCACTTCAATGATCACACTGAATCAGTGATAAAACATGATAAACCTTGAACCAAATTCTACCTTCAACTGCCTCGGATTGCAAATTAATCGGTGTGCTGAAACTAAGACTACTAAATAGGATAGAGGTAGTTAACAGTACAGCATGTGAAAGAAACTACTGAAATCAATCACTAATTCAAACATTGAAAAGTTCATGATAGATTCCAAATATAAGAGAGCCTACACAGGTCCACACATAACAGTCCTAATAGATTCCAATGTTCAACACAATCGAACCAAAGCATGTCTAATCTTCAGTGTCCATGAACCAAATGATCTTACACAAAAATTCATTACTACTTGCAGCATCCAACGTTTATTATAAAGAGGAAAGTCATTGCGCTAAACTACATGATCTAAACTCTTAATTATAAACCATGTTTTTTCTACCAGAATACATTAATTAAAACTCCAAAAGGCACACAATAAGAACATAACTGAAAGTAGAGAAGGTGAAAGCTATAAGCAAACACAGATTTCTCATTCTCAATTCATGATTTGAATTCCACCTCAATTTATATCCATAAAGGTTAAAATATACCCGAAAAAAGGAAAAAGGAGATAGTGAGGTTTAGCATCCTCAGCAACAACGATAGCAAAAAATGAGCTTCAAATTTAATACACAGATATTGAAACCAGACTTGAATTGCTCGTTCCCTGAACCATTTCAGTTCCCCATTAACCCCGGAATAACTCCAAAGTTTAAACAGTAGTCAAATCACAGGTGAAAACCAATGAAACAGTCTTTTTCTGTATTATTTTAATCAGCCCTTTATACCGTTTCTAGAATTTTATCACTGAAATGCTTCAAAAGATTAAACCATTTTCCACTCCAAATGAAGCAGCATATTTTTAGTACGAGAAAAGGAAAAATCCTAAGTCAAAGTAAATTGAGAGGGTTTCAATGGAATAGCACAAAGTTTTAGTCCCCCACTTTTGTATATCCTTTTTAGCACTCTCCTTTCTTGGCTTCAAAGGCAAGAATAATGTACTTTTTATATGCCAAAACCTAGGGCAAACTTCAGGACCAATTATTTTGCGCTTTGCCCCCTTTTATCTATTGTTTTAGCTTAGGGGGTCCCTAGAGTTATGGCTTGCCACCCAAGTTAAGCAACTAGAGACCAAGAAATTTCATTTAGATACCTACTAGAACCTTCTGAAATAGTTACATGGATATTTTCCTTACAAATTCCTAACACACCCTCCCAAATGCCCCTTTAGTTACTATCATATGCCAAACTAACCTAGCCCTTTTAAACTAAACCATGATTAATTAACAAACCTGAAAATCATTCGACTATACCCAAAATCGTTTGGGTGGTAAGGGGGACCAGGTTTTGGGCTGGGGTGGAGTAGGATGGGTTTTGGGTGGGTCGTGGGCTGGATTGGGGTGCGTTTGGGCTAGTGTTTAAGTAAAATTGGCCACATTTTGGTCTTTTAAACAAGACCACATTTTCACATTTATTTCTTTTATTTATTTATTTTAAATTACTAATTTAATTTTATTAAATACCTAATTAACATTAAAATAGCAAAGAACCGATTTATCTAAAATTAAGCTAATTAAATTCTAAATTAACTAAATCCTAATATAAAAAGGAAATTAAGACAAATTTGAAACTTCAAAAGTAAAAATGCAAAAAGAACCGATTTTGTTATTATTTTATTTTTCCATGCTATTAATTAATGACTGTACTAAAAAATTTTAAAATTGGTATCCTAAATGCAAAATGCTATTTTTTGTATTTTTTATGAATTAAAATGTACTCAACATGCAAGCAAACACACAATTGTGTTATTAAATTATGAAAATCACACAAATAAAGAAAAATCCTAATTTTATAAGTTTATAGGAGCAATTTAAGCTAGGGAAAAATCACATGCTCACAGCTGCCATTCATTGCTCGGAGACACGAAGGGTTTTCGGGCAAAGATAAGTAAGCAATCATGAGTTATTTTTTCCTACTTATCACTCCATGAGAAGCGTTTTGAAAAGCTTGACTGCACCCTGCTTCTGAGGTTGCCTACATATTTTCGGCTAAAGAGGAATCAGGTTAGTGTAGTTTAGGAGTGTTTGGTAGCTGGGACTACCGAAGCTGTGATCTCATTGTTGTTGCTGCTAGACTTCCTTATTACACCTTGCGAAAAATAAAAGAAGCTAGACTAAACTATGAACAATGGGTTACAAAACCTATCTACGTCTTCAATCTTGCTCTTGATCTTTGTTGCTTTGTTGCCTTGTCCATCTTATTGTTGTTGCCTTGTTGACTTGCACTTCTCCCCATGAGACTTCTTGTTGCCTTGTTGACTTGTATTTCCTCTTTTACCATGTGGACGCCGAATTGTTGGCCTTGAATTGTATTTCCTTATTTTGCAGGTGGGCACCTGGTTACCAAAACTAAAATTTTAAATGTATTCTGTTGCTATACATGTGGGCACCTGATTACTTGAAATTTGAAATGTATTCTATAGTTTTACAGGTGGACACCTGATTACCGAAACATGAAATTTGAAATGTATTCCCTTGTTTTGCAGGTGGGCTCCTGTTTACCGAAACTTGAAATTTGAAATGTATTCCCTTGTTTTACAGGTGGGCGCCTGATTACCGAAACTTGAAATTTGAAATGTATTCCCTTGTTTTACAGGTGGGTTCCTGATTGCCGTAACTTAAAATTTGAAATGTATTCCCTTGTTCTACAGGTGAGGGCCTGATTGCCGAAACTTTAAATTTGAAAGTATTCCCTTGTTCTACAGGTGGATGCCTGATTGCTAACTTGAAATTCGAAATGTATTCCCTTGTTATACAGGTGGGCGCCTGATTATCAAAGCTTGAAATTTGAAATATATTCCCTTATTCTGTAGGTGGGCGCCTTACCAAAGCTTGAAATTTGAAAAGTATTCCCTTGCTCTATAGGTGGGCGCCCGAATACCAAAACTTGAAATTTGATAAGTATTCCCTTGCTCTACAGGTGGGTGCCTAATTGCCAACACTCAAAATTTGAGATATAGTCCCTTGTTTTACAGGTGTTCGCCTGATTATCATAGCTTGAAATCTGAAATGTATTCCCTTGTTCTACAGGTGGGTGCCTGATTACCAAAGCTTGAAATTTGAAAAATATTCCCTTATTCTCCAGGTGGACGCTTGATTACCAAAACTTGAAATTTGAAAAATATTCCCTTGTTCTCCATGTGGGTGCATGATTACCAAAACTTACAACTTGAAAAGTATTCCCTGAGACTGCTACCTTTATACTTGATTACAACAAAACAAAAGAAATTCTTTCTGCCCCAGTTTGGTGCTGGGCACATCTGTGAGAGTTAATCAAATCCCATTACCAAATATCTCCAAATCTAAGCTAAGTCCTATTATCCAGGAGGGTCCTAACAATTCTTACGTGATGACAAATTTACGATTATGTTGTGTTTCTCAAAAGGTATTATTTTACACTATGTCTTGGTATCTGAGTTATGTCTGCTGGGGATCTACCGAGGACTGGTGATTAAAGCTACTTCCCATTATCCAGGAGGGTCCTGAAAACTTTTAATTAGATGATAAATCATGTCTGCTGGGAGTTAGTATTTAGAGCTACATCCCATTATCCAGGCGGGTCCTGAAGGCTTCTACAGTTAAATCCCATTATCCAGGCAGGTCCTGATGACTCTTGTTGGGGCAATATTTAGGTTTGACCATGCCACCCGACTGTTTGTATTTTAGGCTAAGGCCCATTTTTCAGGAGGGTCCTGACAACTCTTAACTAAATCCTATTTCAACATGCGAGTCACTTTATGATCTTCTTTATCCATGATTACCTCTGACCTTTAAATAAGTCCCATTTTCTAATAGGGTCCTGAGGGTTCCAGATTAAATGCCAATTCTAACTTCCGGTTGTTTCTGCTAGGGATCATTGTTCTGGAGAGTCCCAAAAAACTCTTAGGGGAAGGTGTTTGTGCCCGCTCATGTCACCCGCCCCCCGTATGAGTGTTAAACTAAGTCCCATTTTGGGTGGGTCTTCAGAATTTCAAGTTGCATGCCCCTTTTAACTTTCAGTTGTCTCTGTTGGGGATTGCTAACTAAAGTTTCATCCCACTGTTCAGGCGAGTCCTAACGACTCTTGTTAGGGAGAATATTTATGTCGGATTATGTTCCTCTTGAGTTTTAACTGGGTCCCATTTTCCAGGCGGATCCTTAGATTTTGATCATACCTACTATGTGCCTGCCTTTCCCTGTGGATGGCCTTCCTTTGGGATCTTCCAAAATTTTCTGCCCCTGTTTCAGTTATAGAAAATTTGTCAGTTTGAAAGCAGGTGGTTAGCTTTCGGCATTCTTGCTGAAATGGCCTTCCCACTTTCATGTTCCGTTGTTTTTAATTTCCGTGCTGATGATGAGTTGCCTGAGTTGCTTGGCTGAAACCCGAACCCTTATGGCCTTACTTTGCTCCCCCATTATCGTGTTACACTCCTAGCCCTTTTGCCAAAATTCTTACAACTTTCCTGAGATTTCCAAGTCAATGTACTACGCTCGCCTGATCCCTGACCCTTATGGCTTTACTCTGCTCCCCCATCTTTTTGTTGCGCTTCTGACTTTTTTTGCAAAAATCCTTGCATCCTTTCTGAGATTACCCCGTCAACATGCTATGCTCGGCTGATCCTAAGCCCTTATGGCTTTACTCTGCTCCCCCATCTTTATGTTGCGCTTTTGACCCTTTTGCCAGAACTCTTGCCTCTCGAGTCAGTTTTACCATCGACGCTTTCATGGATCCTTCCCCTTGCTGTTCCAAACTTCGCTGCCTTTGTTACGTTTTTGGCCAACATGTGCTTTGTCCCTTTGGGAACTTGGTAGTAAGCTTTGAAATTTCTCTCCTGCTTTCTTAAACAAAATGACTTTGGAGGAGCGAAAGAAAATGAAATGCAATGACTCTGAACTGTTTTAGAATAGAAGAATTCCAAATTTGGCGACTATTGAGGGGAAAAGAAAAGAGGCTTATCTGTGAAGGAACACCTGGTTTCTATGATGACATGCACTTTGGATTACACGACCCAGTCTGTCCAGATGATCGGCCTTCGGTTGCCATGTTTTGTTGTTGTGACCATTTTTAACCCAATTCCTTTAACCAAACCCCAAATTTTCTTACGGTGTTCCGAACGGATTTATATCAACAGCCCTTTTTCCAGTTGTTGCTTCTTGCCTTGCCTTCACCTTGTGGTTCCCGTGAGGATTTTTATCGATAAGACTCTCTCATTTTTATTTCTCTCAGTTCTCGTCGCCTTACGGTGTCTGTGAGGGTTTTCACCAATAAGACACTCTCATTTTTATTATTTTCCTGCTTGAACTAGAGTGTTGTCCCGGGGTATGGACATGTTCTTACTTTCCTTGGCATTTCTTAAGGACTGATCAAAAGGTCTTTCTTAGGACTGTAATGTAGGATTTTGGATAAGGTTAGAAATAAAGGGGTATAAAAGGCTAAAAATAATTCATGTGGGTTCAAAATTTACAAATTTCAAAATCCAATTTATAGTAACAAACACAATTTATGCCTCAGTTTCTTGCTTGGGGCCTTTGGATTTTATTCGAATATGACCGAGCCGTGAGGCTGCCTACGTATCCTTAAAAGGAATCAGGTCAAACGTAGTTCATGTCGATTCCTTGTTTTTATCGTTCTGTTGTTGTTTGTCTATTTTTCTTTCTCTTTTTCTCTCTTTTTCTTTTTTTTTTCTTTTCTTTTCTTTATTTTATTGTCTTTTCTTCTCTTCCTTTCTTTTTTCTATTTTTCTTCTTTTTTTTCTTATTCTTTCTTTTTCTTTTCCATTCTTTCCGTTCTTTCCTTTCTTTTCCTTTTACTCACTTTTCCCACTTACGTTTTCGACTTTTGCTACCAATTTTTAAATAGGGGTGTGAAAAGAAAGTAATTAAAGCTTAAGGGGTTTAGCAAAGGATAGAGTATTTAGATAGCCAAATAAAATGATTTCGTTATTCCAATCTTTATAACATGCCAAGTACAAACAAACATGACAAGTATAGACAATGATTCAAACAAATGAAAGTCATACGTAGTATCTTTTAACTGTATCCGAATTGATAGTCATTTCTACACATTTTCCTTCCACATCTGTTAGATACAATGCCCGTTGGACAACACTCTTGATACGAAAAACGTCCCTTGCCAATTTGGGGTGAACTTTCCCTTTGCCACCTCCTGGTGAGGGAGGATGCATTTCAACACCAATTGACCCACTTCTAGCCTTCTTGGACGCACTTTCTTGTTATATTCTCTGGTCATTCTCTGTTGATACAACTGGCCGTGACATACCGCTGCCAATCTTTTCTCATCAATCAGACTCAATTGCTCCAGATGGGCTTTGACCCATTCTTCATCATCAATTCCCGCTTCGGCAACAATCCACATAGATGGGATTTCAACTTTAGCCGGGATTACTGCCTCTGTGCCATATACTAACAAATACGAAGTTTCCCCTACTGAAGTGCGGACAGTAGTGCGATAGCCTAGCAATACAAAGGGTAGTTTCTTATGACACTATCTGGACCCTTCCACCATTTTGCGAAGCATATATTTTATGTTCATATTGCTGCCTCGACTGCTCCATTCGCCTTGGGGTAGTATGGGATGGAATCGCGATGTATAATTTTGAATTGCTGACATACCTCTTTCATCAGATGTCTATTGAGATTTGCTCCATTATCAGTGATGAGAGTCTCCGAGATTACAAACCAACAAATGATATTTGCATGTACAATGTCGACCATGGCTTTCTTGGTCACTACCTTGAAAGTTTTAGCTTCAACCCACTTGGTGAAATAATCAATAGCAACTAGGATGAACCTGTGTCTGTTAGAAGCTGCTGGCTCGATGGGCCCGGTGACATCCATGCCCCAAGAAACTAAAGGCCATGGTGCCGACATTTTTTGTAATTCAGATGGTGGGGAGTGAATCAAGTCTCCATGCACCTGACATTGATGAAATTTGCGCACGAAGCTGATGCAATCCTGCTCCATGGTGAGCTAATAATAGCCTGCCTGGATAATCTTCTTTGCCAAAACATATCCACTCATATGCAGTCCACAAACCCAGAATGTACTTCAATCATGATGGTTGTGGCCTGTCCAGCATCCACGCACCTTAATAACCCAATGTCCGGCATTCTTTTGTATAATATCCCTCCGCTGAAGAAGAACCCGTTTATCAAGCTACGAATTGTTCTCTTTTGGTCACTTGTGGCTTGTACCAGGTACACGCCCATCCTGATATATCCTTTGATGTCCTAGAACCAAGATTCACCATCAAGCTCTCCTTCCACCATATTACAGTAAGCGTGTTGATAATGAACCTGGATATGTATTGGATCAACATAAGCCTTATCCGGATGATGTAATATTGACGCCAAAGTAGCCAAGGCGTCAGTATGGTATGAGCTTTAAATCTCTTATTTCCTATTCCCCTTGAATTTGGTGTACCAGAAGGTCGTAGTCCCCCAAAACCAAGACTTCTTGAACACCCATGTCTGCTGCTAACCTCAAGCCCAAATACATTCCTCATATTTTGCCATATTGTTGGTGCAATAGAAGCGGAGCTGAGCTATGACTGGGTAATGATGCCCCTCTTCAGAAATGAGCACTGCTCCTATCCTAACGCCTTTCATGTTGGCGGCCCCATTGAAAAATAATTTCCATCTCGGCTTCTTGCCTTGTTCCATTTCATCAATATGCATCACTTTCTCGTTCAGGAAGTATGTCTTTAAAGGTTCATATTCTTCGTCTACTAGATTCTCGGCCAAAAGGTCAGCAAACGCTTGTGCCTTCATGGTAGTACCAGTCACGTAGACAATGTCAAACTTAGTGAGCACGATTTTCCATTTTGCAAGCCTCTCTATGGGCATTGGCTTCTTAAAAATGTACTTCAATGGGTCCAGACGTGAGATGAGGTAAGTGGTATATGATGACAAGTAATGTTTTAACTTTTGGGCTACCCACGTCAGGGCACAACATGTCCTTTCAAGATGAGTATACTTAACCTCATAGGCTGTAAATTTCTTGCTTATGTAGTATATGGCCTGCTCTTTTCTCTCAGTGACATCGTGCTGACCCAACACGTATCCGAATGAGTTGTCCAAGACTGTCAAATATAATGTCAAGGGTGGGCTCAACAAATATTCTTTTATTTTATCTAAAGCCTCCTGGCACTCTCCCGTCCATGCAACTGCAGCATCCTTTTTCAACGACTTAAAGATGGGCTCATAGGTTGTCGTGAGCTGAGTAATGAATCGACTGATGTAGTTCAGTCTCCCTAACAGACTCATCACCTCTGTCTTGTTCCTCGGAGGTAGCAGTTCCTGTATGGTTTTGATCTTTGATGGATCTAATTCAATACCTCGTCGGCTGACTATGAATCCTAGCAACTTCCTTGGGGGGACCCCAAATGCGCACTTCGCTGGGTTGAGTTTTAGATTATATCTGCGGAGCCTCTGGAAGAATTTTATCAGATCTCTAACATGGTCGGATTGCTTCCTGGATTTCACAATTACATCTTCCACATAGACCTCAATCTCCTTATGTATCATAACGTGAAAGATGATTGTCATTGCCCTCATATAAGTTGCCCCAACATTCTTTAGCCTGAAGGGCATTACCCTATAGCAATATGTCCCCTACGGTGTGATGAATGTTGTTTTCTCCGCATCCTCCTCATCCATCAAGATCTGGTGGTAACTTGTGTATCAATCCATGAACGACTCGATATCATGTTTTGCACAGTTGTCAATCAATATATGGATGTTTGGCAGTGGGAAGTTGTCCTTTGGACTTGCTTTTTTGAGGTCACGATAACGACACACACCCTAGTTTTATCATCCTTCTTTGGCACGGGCACAACATTGGCTAACCAAGTGGGATATCGTGTGACTCGGATAACTTTTGCCTCAAACTACTTGGTCACTTCCTCTTTGATCTTCACGCTCACATCAGCTTTAAACTTTCTCAACTTTTGTTTGACAGGAGGGCAGGCTGGGTCGGTGGGCAATTTGTGAACCACCAAGTCAGTGCTCAACCCGGGCATATCATCGTAAGACCATGCAAAAACATCTTTGTATTCAAGCAGCACTTCAATTATTTCTCCCCTAAGCTGTGGCTCCAGATAGACACTTATCTTGGTTTCTCTACTATTATTTGGGTTCCTTAAATTGACCGCCTTTGTATCGCTCAGGTTTGGCTTGGGTTTCTCCTCAAAATGGCTCAACTATTTACTAATTTCATCCAATGCTCTTTCCTTATCATACTCCGACTCATCCTCATGTTCTATTTCTTGAATTATTACTTCTGAATTGGACCAATTTTTAAGACTGGGACGAAGAGTCTTTATGTATGTCAAATTATTTGAGCCAGCATAAAAATAACTGTACAAAAGAGAAAAGAAAATCAAAGGAAAAAGAAAGCTATTAGCACTAAGGAAAAGGGAAATTGCATTTCATTTAAATTGGAAAGATAACAGGGTTTACACATCCAAACGGAGGGAACATAACATCTGAATTACAACCCTGATATAATCCAGATTAAACTGAAAGAAAAATCAATGCCGACTACCAAGACTCTTTCGGAGTGGAAAGAGGAATAACGTCCTAGTTGTTGACTCTTGCACGGGGTCCCACAAACTGCACATCTTCCTTCCTTGATCCTTCCCTAACCTACACCATTTTCACGTTTTCAAACAACTTTTCAAACCTCTTGAGTAACTCTTTGTCAGGGTTAACCGCGGTATTGGCACTCGTTGTTGTCAAACACTTCTTGGCGTTAGGTTTCATAAATGATTTGCATAGGCGAGATATAGGCTTAGGAAGGGCCTATGCTTTCTTTCTGATCTTTCTGGCTCTCTTGATATCTGCACCTGTAGGCTTGAACCCAAACCAAAAGTCTATAGGTTCTTGGGAAGAGACACCGGCTGTGTGATATCCTGCAGTAAGAACCCCAAACCTTTTACAGGAACAAACCCATTCTTTAGCATTTCAACCGCCACCATAACCGCTGCAGTAGCTAACGTTGGTGTTAGAACATGCTCCTATTCTGGTACTTTCTCCACTGTAACTAAATCATGAACTTGATACACCTAGGGCCCTTTATCATCATTTTCTTCAATGAAGGGAACAATAGCATCAGTGTGAACATGCATATGGTCTTCGCCATGCACCACTATTTCTTGTCGATCCCATTCAAATTTCGCCATCTGGTGCAAGGTTGAAGGCAACACCTTGGCTGCGTGAATCCAGGGTCTGCCCAGCAACATGTTATAAGAAACTACCATATCCAGCACTTAAAACTCCATAGTAAACTCAACGGGGACCTATTGTTAGCTCCAGCACTATATCCCCCATTAAGTCTTTGACCCCGACATCGAACCCTCAAACACAAATGTTATTCTTGTGAATCCTTTCATTGTCTACCTTCAGCTTGTTCAGGGTGGAGGTCGGGCAAATGTTCGCACTGGACCCATTATCAACTAAAACTCGGGTGACCACAACATCTTCACACTTCACAATCAAGTAAAGAGCCATATTATGCTCGGTTCCCTCCATAGGTAACACATCGAAAGAGAAAGTGACCCGATTTACCTCGAATATCTTGTTTGTAATCTTCTCCAAGCTATTTACTGTTATCTTGTCAGGAACATAGGCTTCGTTCAATATTTTCATCAATGCCCGGAGGTGTTCATCTGAATGGATTAACAAGGAGAGTAAGGATATATGAGCTGGTGTTTTCCTCTGTTGCTCTATGATAGAGTAGTCCTGCATTTTTATTTTCTTTAGGAATTATTTTGCCTCAGCTTCTGATATAGCTTTCTTCATCGATTCTGGGTTACCTCCTGCTTTTCCTTGACTCCTCAGGGGCGAAGTATCTCCCTGACCGGGTCAAACCCTGGGCTTCACAAACGTCTTCTCTAACTTCTTTCCCTTTGTACATCACTATTTCTTGTTCATATCTCTAAGGAATGGCTTTGCTGTTGACGATTGGCTACTGGATTGTTTGATTTACGATGACACGCTCTATGCAAGCACCTTCCACAACTATGACGGGTTCCCTAGCTGCCCCGTGTACTACCACTTTTGTTGTTTCCTTCTTTGATGCAACCATGTTTGCTGATTCCCCCTGAACCACCACAATAGGTTTGCTATCTATTTCCTTCATCTTGATCACTTCCTTTTTACCGCTCATACTCTCGGTTGGCTTGACTTGACTGGATTTGATTATCATTACAGTTTGTGAGGGCTTTTTTGGCTCTTCTCCTTTGTCCACTACCCCAATCATATTTTTCTCACGATGAGCCAGCAATGCGTTTTGATTGATGTTGGGTGCTTCTGAGGCTTGCACTTCAATTCGGTGGGAGTCAATAAGTTCATGGATGGCGTTCTTCAGAAGCCAGCACTTTTCAGTATCATGCCTCGGGGCACCAGAACAGTATTCACATCTGACAAAATAGTCTAGATTTCTTGGGGGAGGGTTTGGCAACTTTGCTTCGATCGGCCTCAACATGTCTAGCTGCCTCAATCTGTGGAACAAGCTGGTATATGATTCACCCAATGGCGTGAAATTTTTTTTCTTTTGCACTCTCTCAGTTATTAGGGCTTGGTTGGCCTGAAAAGCTGATCACAGGGGTTGTTGGTAGGCTCTTGGAGGGTAGTTATTTGGTGGAGCTTGGTAATTATTTTGTGGAGCTGGCGTATGCCATTGTGCGTGGGTGGGAGGTTGGGTATATGCTTGTGCATGATGGACTATGAAACAGGGTTCTAACGGAAGATAGTAGTGTTGTGGGCTATATGGAGTGTGTGGGTATGTTTGGTGCTGAGGACGGGGTTGGCTGTAATGGGATGGAGCCCGGGGCCTTAACCAAGTCCCTGAATTGACTGTCGCTACTTCTTCCTTCTTCTTCTTTCCAAATGTTCCCCCAGTCCCACTTTGGATAGCCTAAGTGATTGCTTTGATTGCAGAGTAACTTATGATCTTGTTGGATTTGAGTCCTTCATCGACCATACTTCCAGTACCTCATTGAAGGATTTACCCACTGTCGACACCAGATGACCGAAATATGTAGGCTTCAAAGCTTGCAAGAAATAATCTACCATCTCACTGTCATTCATTGGGAGGTCGACCCTCGCTACTTGTTCCCTCCAACGGAAACCGTATTCTCTGAAGCTCTCACTGTGTCTCTTTTCCAGTTTTGTCTAAGACAGACAGTCTGGGGCAATTTCAAGACTATTTTGAAAGTGACAGGAGAATGCATATGCTAGGTCATCCCAAGTATACCATCGAGCATGATCCTGCCGGGTGTACCATTCTAATGCCAACCTACTTAAACTTTGACTGACGCCATTATAAGTTCATCTTTTCCCCCTGCTCCTCTCATTTTGCTACAAAAACCCCTTAGATGCGCGACTGAATCGCCATGTCCACCATATAAGTCAAATTTAGGCATCTTAAAACCTGGAGGCAATAGCACATCTGGGAATAAACAAAGATCTTTGAATGCCACACTCACCTGGCCGCCTAACCCTCGCATTTCTCAGAATGATTGTTCTAAACTTCTGACCTTCCTGAGCACCTCCTCTTGCTTGAGATTTTTGACTGGTTTTTCAATCTCCACCAAGATTTCAAAACGGGGCGCATAGGAGTAAGGTTCATGGGCTTTGTAAGCGGGTTCTGGTGGGTAGTATTGATTGTCGTGAGTTTGAAGCAAAGGCTCACTTGATGATCTGTGGAGTATGGGGGAGGAGGTGCCACATAAATGGGAGAAATTGGTGGAGGGGGGTGAGGAACAACTTTGGGTAGTTGAGCTGGGGGTGCTTGAGAGGTCGTACCCGGGTATTGCGGGTAGACGGGGAAACTTGGGGGTGGATCATTGGTGGAATGGTCATGTGATTGGGCCAGTGGTGGGATGAAAGTTGGATTAGCAGAATAGGTTGGTGGTGGCCGCCCTCTCACCCATGCATGATACATCTCAGCCATTTGGTGTTTCAGTTTTTACATTTCCTCCTTCATTGTATTAACGTCCTTTCCTTTACCTCTTTCGAGGGGTCAATGATGCTAACATAGGTTTGTTGATTGGTCATGATCTACTTTCTCTTAAACCGAGTGTTGTAGGAGTGGGTTGCCAGAATGTCGCAAGAACTAACCACCTGTCTGGGAATAGGAAAGACAACACCAACACTGGTTAGTGGTTAGGTTTCAACATATAGGTGACCACGTGTTTGGGGATGAATGCACCTAAGTAGTTATCCGTTTCTATGATGCATGGACGTGATTGCTTGCGTTATCCCGACTCTTATCTTGTGTCATCTTTCTTTTCCCTCTTTTTTTTCTTTTTTTCTCTTTTTTTTCTTTTTTTTTTCTCTTTTTGTTCTTTCCTCTCAATTTTCTTTGCCCACATCTTTATTTTATGATTGTTTCTCTCATGTTCCTCCTTTTTCATTCCTTTTCTTTAATTGGTTATGGTCGAATCCTTTGGAGATTGCCTAGGTATCATGACCTCGCATGAATCAGAGTGAGCATAATTCTGGCGAATAAATACAGGAAATTTTTCGGATTTTCAATTTTCATAAAGTAGATTTTGATTATAACTACTAAAATGAACAAACTCCGACTTAGCTGCAAACAACAAACTCTGATTTAAAATAGAAATAACTGATCCGACAACCTACTACAGACTCAAATAAAATAAACTACAGACTCTCAAACGGACCAACAGATTTGAACAATCATGAATACATTAAAGACTCTAATGCTTCTGGGGCCCGGGGGACATCATTCGGTCTCGCTGCAGGCTTGCGTGCTAAATCCCCTTGGAGATGATGGAGGTCTTCCATTACTTGATGAATAAAGGTCATGGTGGTGGCAAGGAACATAGATTTTGTCATATCCTCGCAGTGGCTGCACTTTGTGGTGATGTAGTCTGCGATCATCTGTACCCTCTCTCTTATAGCGCCCTTTTGTTACAACAGTCGCCCAATTTGCTGGGCCCTCACCTCAGAGTTTGTTAGGCTACCCGTTTTAGTTCTTGGAACTGTCACAAATCTTTCTCCAACCGTGCTATTGCTGCATAATAATGTTCTCTCTCAGCCTTGAAGTCCCTGGTTTGCTTGGACACTTTGTTTTCAACCATGACGACCTTCCTTTTCAACCCAGCATCCTCTTTGTCATGCCTCTCCTTTAACTGTTCAACCATGCGGGCTCATTCCTCCGTATTTTTGGCCAATTGTTTTCAGGACCTAGACAGCTCACCTTCTTCTTTATTCAAGTCAAACCCATATTCTGCTACTTTTCGCCTCAAATTGTCTATGAGCTTTCATCCTTCGCACTCCTGGTGGGATTCTCTGTGGCTATTTTCATTTTCTGGATTTAGGCGCGCAACGCTTTGTTTTCTTTGTCTAGTCTTTTCTTTTTTCCTTTGTCTACAGCAGCTTGTAAACCATTTTCAAATTGAAGGTCTTTGACTTTCCTTTCCCATTTCCGTATCGTGGCCCTGTATTCATTTTCCTTGGCTAACCAGTTCCATTGTTTTTGTGACGCCTCAGCAAATTCTTGGAGATGTGGCCTCTTGGTCGGCCTTCCAAACTCTATTTCTTTCTTATACCAGGCAAGGTACCCTGGTACGACCTCGCCTTTAGATGAGTAGCGTACTCGAGTGTACGTCGTCAAGTACTAACATTCGCTCCAAATTTGACGGACTGCTGCTCCGGGAAATTGACCATCGGGACTAATTTCGGCCATGTGGAAACTGATTTCCTCATCCTTGGGAATCACTTGGCACCTCCCTAACTGTCTTTACACCATGTACGGAGCATAGGGTTGGATACTCCGAAGACCCATTAGAAGGAAATGAGGTCCGGTGGCTAGCATATATATGATTTCATCCACGGGGAGCCACCCGAACGTCCACTCTATTTGGTTTGTATTTATGTCCCGAAGATGTGTACCCATTCTGTAGCACCCTCTGGTAATCTTAGCCCATCGACCCTGTTGTAGAATTCCTCTATGCAGCTCTTTGTTGACGACCCATAACTCATGAATTGAGGCCGATGTCACATGTGTTCAATCATCCATATTTGTAACAACAGGTTGCATTCTTCTAAGAAGTATCCCCCCTGATTTACAGGCTGTGATTGCATGGAAGATTTCGGATAATATCATTGGAGCGAGGGTGCTCTTGGCTTGAGTGATTAAAGTGCTGACAAACCCTGCTATTCGTATGCCAATATTTCTGTCCTTCCGTGTAAACACCAAAAGGCCTAAGAAGAATACCATGAATGAGGAATACCGGTGTTCCTCCCATTTTAGTTGTTTCCCTTGCTACAAATATTATTTTCCGGCTCATTAAATCCCCATATGTGCCCATACCTCTGATAAATAAACTGTGGGCTACAAAAGCCAGCTGACAGGTCTGGGTTGTGAACCCTCCTACTGATCAGTAAGGAGTCCAAGAATTTTTGTATAGCTATGGTCCTTGGTGCAATCGAATACCGATGCCTCAGAGGAATCGTGGGAACCCCAATATATCCCGTTATTTCTTCCAAGGTCGGAGTGAGTTTGAAATCCGGGGAATGGAATACATTGTGGGCCGGGTCCCAAGATGTGATTGATGCCTTTATAATGTCTCCTCCCGGGTTAATTTTTAACAGTCCGGTAAGTCCTCCCAAGTGCGTGTTGACCCTGTTTTGCCCTGTTTCACCAGATCATTCCACCACATGTGTAGCTCCCAAGGGATTTTATTCACAACTGTTATTGGCTAATTCTGATTCGTGCTCATTATGCACATTTATTAGGGTGGTTAAGCAAAAAAAATGATTTATTGGACTCAAAAACAAAGTTGATTTTTCAAAATTTCATTTCAAAAATTAAATTCCGGCCTTGAAAATACGACCTTTCAGCATTTCCGGAAGAATGTTTGAAGGCTGTGCCTACTACCGACCCAAAAATTAAAAAATAATCCAAGGCGGCTGTTCTTGCAAAAACAGCCTTCCGGCGCCCTTTTAGGGACGCACGACTAATTTTGCCAAGAACTACTTTATTTACTAGTCACAAACAAAACCTGGGTCTTTTTGGTTATTTTTGTAAAAGATGAAGTTTGGCCCGATGAGGGTTGCCTACGTATCTCACACCCTGTGAAAATCAAACTAGCATAGTTCGGGCAAATAAAGCTGTTTTTGAAAACAAAACTTTTTTTCTTCTTTTTCTTTCATTTCATAGATAAACAAACTATTTTTAAAAACACGGCTTTTCTCTTTTCTTGGGCTAATAAAACACTCTTTTTGCTTTTTCTATTTTTTTTTCAAAAATTCGGCAGAGTTTCGGCAGTATTTGGACATTGGTTTTTCAAGATAGACGATTAACTCTATTTACCCTCATACTGCTATTTCTCTTTTCTCAACCTTTTCCCAATATTCATGAGCCAGTCGGCATACAATTCCGGAATAAATGCACAAGTACACACAAAATGCATCATGATGGTCAATTGTTTTGGGTACACATGTCCTAGACAGACCCCACCCATGTGTTGAGTCCCCTAAGTCAAATGCATGACGTAAATAAGCGCTCCTACTAGGGCTCCGACATGTGGTCAAGTTATTCTAGGTTTAAAACCTGGGTATATGTTCTATATTGCATACCCGAGCGGACAACTTGAGTAGAGGAGGGGGCTATGTACTGGGAATCAAAAGGTCATCCGGCTTTGTAACTTATCCGAGCCTCTTTCTTATTTGAAGATATGACACTAATAGAATAGGGATTCTCGACCGGCGAGCACATCCCCCAAGATGAGAAGAGAAGGGTTTCACTGAAATTTATATACAGTCCAAGTAATATTAAAGCAGCATAACAACATCTAACACATTGGGCACAATTATGCAATAAAAACAGATAATGATAAAGCCAGATACAGAAATTATTTAAAGCTTGAATTCTTGAACCCTGAACCAGAGATTCTGGGCTCGATCCCTAGCAGAGTCGCCAGAAGTGTCACACCTCCTCTTTACCACTACAACCCTGGCGAAGGGCGTAGATAAGAGAGTTTTTCCAATTAAAGGACAATCCAAACGGAATTTATTTATTTAAAAGATTTTCAGAGTCGCCACTTGAGATAATTAATGGTGTCCCAAGTCACTAGTTTAAATCCCGAATCGAGGAAGGTTTGACTCTGTTTAATAGCCTGCGAGCCAGAAATCTGGGTAAGGAATTCTGTTAACTCGGGAGAAGGTGTTAGGCACTCCCGAGTTCCGTGGTTCTAGCACGGTCGCTCAGCTATTATATTCGGCTTGATTTTTTTATTTTAATGCATTTATACCTATGTGCCAATTTTAACTTTTAGCCGCTTTTATTATTATTAGAGAAAATTGCAACGCCGTAAAACACGCCTCGAACCACGTCACATAAATGCACCCGTGGTTTTTGACACATTTTAACGTCATTGGGATTTGGATTTGGATCACATAAATGCGCACCCGAATTTACGAAGGTAGATTGTTTAACTAGCGCGCCTAAGCTTTTTGTGTTTGCAACTTTGCGGGGGTCGTGGAATTAGCTTAACGTCACGCCTCGAATTTTAAGGATTAATACCGTATTGATTAAAATGAGAGCCACGCGATTATTAAATTTGTTTGGCATGGCGTAAGCACGCAATTTTTGCCATATATGAAGTATTCCTAAAAAGTCCCAAGAAAATAGATTTTTTCTTATTTATTTGCCATTTTTAGGAATTTTGTAGATTTTTATTAGTTGTTTACATTATTCTTGCTTGTTTAATTTTTATTTAAATCACGAAAAAGTACCAAAAATATCACCCATGGAATTTAGGCTTTATTTTTATATTTTTAGGATTAATTGATAGTTACTTGTTTTATAAAAATTAAAAAATCACAAAAAATGCTTCATTTTTATACCTTCTCCTTTTATTGATTTTTCTCTTTTAATTTAGGATTAAGTGTCTTTTATAATTTTTATAATTAGTTAATTAATTTAACTTTATATTTTTAGATAATTTAGGATTTTAATTTTAAGATTTTTAATTAAAGATGAAAAAGAAAATCAAAGTTAAAGGAATGAAAGATGGGTTTAATATGAATTAAGCTAATTCTTGTATTGACATCAGGCCTAGATCCCAGCCTATAGACTACCTAAACCCGGTCAAATCACCCAGGACCAAAACCGACCTAACCCGCCTGACCCATTTACCCTTTCTTTAATCACAGCTAGACCTAACAATATTCAGGAGATCTCCAAGAGAAAACGAGCAGCTTCTCCCCGTCTTGGAAATTCCCTCATCATCTTCAAAAATAACCCACTCCTCTATTCTTCAAAAAAGAATCAGATTCCCACTCTTAGCAAAAAACGGTCAACAACAACAATAACAATAACAATTCAGTATAATTTACTTAGTGGAGTTTGAAAAGGGTAGTATGTATGCAGACCTTACCCCTACCCTACCCTTGAATAGAGAGGCTGTTTCCAAATAGACCTCCGACATGCTTCCTCCAAGAACTTCTCACCTTAGCAAAAAAGGGTCCTTTCATCTTAAAAACAAAAAACGAAAAAAGAGCAATCTCAGATTCGAAAATGGCTTCCCAAATCAGAAAATCAGAAGCTAAAAATGGGGTAACTTGGATTTTTAATGGATATTTGAAGAAAAATTTATTTCGAATCTCAATTTCTTTTCATAGTAGTTCTTCTTCACTTTGCTGAGTCCGCGTAGCTAAAGCTCTATAGTAGTTCTTCTTCACATTTATTTGGTTCAATATTTGCTTGTTTCGTTGTTGTCTAGTTGTTTATCTGCTGGTTTTCTACATGGATCTGCCATTTTCTATTGTTGGGATCCGATTTTCTATCTTCCAGCATTTATTTGGCTCCTGTAAGTTTATTTCCAGCTGCTGAGGTACCTATCCTAATCTTAGAATGTAGTTATTGTAGAGAGTTTTGGAGGAGTGAATTTCTTGTATTGCTCACCAAAGTATATATAGAGTACAGAGAAATCAAAACCTACCAGCTATAGGATTGTACAGTAATGAAGGAAAATCAAAACCTACCAACTATAGGATTGTACAATTAATGAGAGAATATTCTACCAATAATAAAAAGATACACAAAAGATATTTAAAATATTTACTAATACGCCCCCTCAAGATGGAGGGTCGGAGGACACGCCAATCTTGGACATCAGCAGAAGAAGCCGAGGACGAGATAAGTGCTTGGTGAGAGCATCAGCAAGTTGATCAGCAGAGAATACCTGAGCAACACGAAGGGACCCATTCTGGACCAATTGACGAACAAAGTGATAATCAATGGAGATGTGTTTCATGCGAAAATGAAACACAGGGTTGGCACAGAGATAAGTGGCGCCAATATTGTCACTGCAAATGACAGGTGCAGCCGGAAGAGGGACATGAAGCTCGCGCAGCACGGAATGAAGCCAACGTACTTCAGCGGCAGCAGAAGCAATGGCACGATACCCAGCCTCAGTAGATGATCGTGCAACGGAACGCTGCTTTTTGGAGCTCCATGAAATAGGATTTGGCCCTAGAAAAACAACATAGGCACCAGTTGAGGAGCGGTCATCACAGTTTCCACCCCAATCAGCATAAGAGAAACAATGCAGAGGTATAGCAGATGAAGGACGCAGCCAGACGCCAAAGTCACGCGTCCCATTCAGATACCGGAATAGGCGCTTAACTGCACCCCAATGAGTGACAGTACGAGCATGCATGAACTGTGAGAGTTTATTCACAGCAAAGGAGATATCAGGACGAGTGAAGGAGAGATACTGGAGGCCCCCAAGGGCCTGTCGATAGGCGGATGCGTCGGCAGGGGCCGAGCCGTCGGCCAGATGAAGGCGAGTTGACGCTGCTGTTGGCGTCTGAACAGGATTTGACTCCAGCATATGACGAGTCAAAAGATCAA
This sequence comes from Nicotiana benthamiana, assembly GCA_034376525.1. Classification (NCBI taxonomy): domain Eukaryota; kingdom Viridiplantae; phylum Streptophyta; class Magnoliopsida; order Solanales; family Solanaceae; genus Nicotiana; species Nicotiana benthamiana. Next base: position 21,105,438 of record CM067324.1, on the reverse strand, counting down.
CAACATATTTACGCTGAGAAAGAAAACACCCCTTGGAGCTGCGCAGAACTTCAACACCAAGAAAGTAACTTAGATCACCCATGTCTTTAAGAGAAAACTGAGACCCAAGAGAGTCAATCACACGGTTCAAGAAAGCAGAATCATTACCAGTCAATATGAGATCATCAACATACACCAAAAAATAGGCCGTAATACCAGAGTGCTGAAAGACGAAGAGCGAAGTGTCAGAGGTAGTGTTGACGAAACCCATGGTCAGAAGGCTTTGGCGGAGCGCACTATACCATGCCCGGGGTGCCTGTTTGAGACCATAAATAGCTTTCTGTAACTTACAGACATAAGATGGATAGGCTTTGTCAACAAAGCCCGGTGGTTGTGCCATATAAACATCCTCTGTAAGCCTCCCGAGGAGAAAGTCATTGTTCACATCCATTTGACGAAGAGGCCAGCCCTTGGATACAGATATACTGAGAACCAAACGCAGAGTTGCCGGCTTAACAACCGGACTGAAAGTCTCCTGGAAATCCACACCTGGACGCTGATGAAAGCCCTTTGCAACAAGCCGGGCTTTGAACTTATCCACAGTGCCGTCAGGCTTGCGTTTGATGCGATAAACCCACTTGCAACCCACAACATTCTGCGAGGAATCAGGCTGGACAAGATCCCAAGTGTCATTCCATAGCAGAGCATCAAACTCTGATGACATAGCAGCGCGCCAGCGCTTATCAGGCATAGCACTGGACAGGGTCTGAGGTTCAGTAACAGCAGGAGAGGTGACAGCAGACATACCAAACTTCTTGTTGGGCATAAAGATGTTATTTTTGCTGCGTGTCTGCATATGATGACCACCCTGAGAGGATGCAGGTGGCGGCATAATGGGTGTAGCGGCAGGGGCCACTGGCAGTGCTGGAAGGGGCGCTAGTGGCGCGAGCGGTGGCGCCGAGAGTGTGTCCGGTGAAGGATCGCTGGTGGGAGCAATGGCAGGTACTGGTGGCGGCAGCAGAAGTACTTCTAGGGAGACCGGAATGGGTACAGGGGGAGACTCGGGGTTAGACATTTTGGAGAACGGGAGGACATCTTCATGGAAGGTGACATGATGCGAGACGAATATTTTAGACGTTGAGGGATCAAAGCAGAGATAGGCGCTTTGAGTAGTCGAGTAGGCGAAGAGGACACAGGCACGAGATCTGGGTTTCATTTTGTGTGAGGTGTAGGGTTGAAGCCAAGGGAAGCATTGACAGCCGAAGACACGTAATTTGGCAAGGTTGGGGCGTTTCTGGAAGAGAGACTCAAAGGAGGAGCGCATCGAGAGATTTGTCTTGGGAAGACGATTAATGAGGTAGACTACTGTAGCAAAGGCATCAGGCTTGTAAATGAGAGGTATAGAGGCATGATGAAGGAGAGTGAGACCAATATCGACAATATGACGGTGACGGCGTTCAGCATAGCTATTGTGCTGAGGAGTATGAGGAGGTGACGTAAGATGGGAGATGCCATGAGAGGCAAGAAAAGAGCGTAAAGCGAGAAATTCAACCCCATTGTCAGTATACAGAGTAATGATTTTAGCAGAGAAATATTTCTCTACAATGGATTTAAAAAAGGGGAAGGTTTGTGAGACATCAGATTTACGGCGTAAAGGAAAAAACCAAACATACTTAGAGAAATGATCAAAAAAGATGACATAATATTTAAACCCTTCATTAGAAATAATCGGAGAGGTCCATACATCGGAGAAAATAAGCTCCAGGGGAGCAGTAGAAGACAGACTTGACTCAGAAAAAGGTGACTTATGACACTTATGAAGTTTGCAAGATACACGGCAAGATCAGACACATTACTGGACGCTATACTGCTAGACGATATTAAATGATGCAGGATTTTAGCTGACGGGTGACCATAACGAGAATGCCACAATGACGCAGAGAGCTTTTTTGCCGTGAGGGCAGATGGGAGACTGGGAGCCGCCGGCCAGTAGTAGGTGTTGCCCCTAAGTGGGCCGCGAACGAGCGTTGCCCACGTGCGACGATCCTTCACCTGAAAATCAGTATCAGAAAGAACAACGTTAACATTATTGTGACGACATAATTGGGCAACGGAGATCAAATTTTTACGCATATGTGGAACACAGAGAGCCCCAGGTAATAAAAGAGAGGAATGACTGTTAAGTTGTCCAGTATGAGTAATTGTCAAACCTTCACCGTTACCAATAAGCACATTGTCGAAGCCAGTGTAAGGACTATGAAGAGACATGTTGGCAAGATTAGAGGTTATGTGATGAGAGGCACCAGAGTCCAGGATCCAATCGGATGCAGAGGGAATCGTCGGAGAGTGACGGGCTGTGTGAGCAGCTGGAAAGGGCAGCGAAGCATAAGCTGGCTGCGGCAGTGGTCCACCGTAAGGGGGCTGGTTGGTGCCGGAGACGGGATAGGATGGGCAGCGGCGCGCGGAGTGGCCAAATTCACTGCAGAGTTGGCACTTCCCATTGTACCCGCGAGATTGACCATTGCTGGAGTAACCACCGCGACCAGAGACTGACCCGCGGCTGATGCGGCTGCGCCCGCAGCTACCGAATCGCTGACAGACTGGCTGCTGTCCGGTGATGAAGGCAGCCGACGGAGCCGAGTCGGATGTGACAGAGGTAGCCGGCACACGAGCAGTAATCTGAGCCTCCATGCTAAAAAGCTTGTCATGTAATTCAGCAAAAGAGATGGGAGACTCACGGGCTTGGATGGCATGAGAGAGTTCCATATACGGGTCATCAAGACCATTTAGAACCTTTTTGACAAGATCCTCAGAATCAACGGTAACACCCAGGAGAGATAATTCATCCACAATCACGCGAATACCATGCATAAAGTCAGTAATAGATTTAGAACCTTTTACCGGATTGTGGAGCTGCTGTTTGAGAGCCATGATACGACCACGAGAAGCGGTGCCGTATGTGCGTGCGAGGATGTCCCAGGCCTCTTTAGAGGTTTTCGCAGCGGCAATGAAGGAGATGATGGTCGGTGTGATCGACGAGATGATGGCACTGAGAATAAGGTTTTCCTGGCGAATCAAGTAAGGATATGCTGGATTGGAGGAAGTCACGTCGTTGTCGACGATAGTGGCCGGTGGGCATGGCTTCGATCGGTCCAAGAAGCCGAGGAGATCGTAACCCGTAAGGAGGGTTCGAAATTAAAATTTCCACGCCAGGTAATTAGTGAAGTCCAATTTGAGTGGGATTTGAGTCGATGCATTTATGGCAATCGGCTGGAGAGGCGCAGTTGACGTCGTGGCGGCCATGAGCGCGAGGCAAGGGGAGGAGGCGCTGAACAACGTCGAGAAAAAGAGGGCTGCCGATTAGTGCAGCGGCGGCGGCGACGGGCTCCGATGAGAGGAGCTACGGCGGCGGCGGGTAGTATGTATTTAGGGTTTGTTTGGCGATAAGCCACTGGCGTGTGATACCATGTAGAGAGTTTTGGAGAAGTGAATTTCTTGTATTGCTCACCAAATTATATATAGAGTACAGAGAAATCAAAACCTACCAACTATAAGATTGTACAATAATGAAGGAAAATCAAAGCCTACCAACTATAGGATTGTACAATTAATGAGAGAATATTCTACCAATAATAAAAAGATATACAAAGATATTTATAATATTTCCTAATAGTTATTGTTCAGATTCTTATACTATGTAGTTTTTTTTCTTAAATCTGCATCATTTGATTCGTGCGAATGCATCATGGCTGGATGTTGCTAATTAAAAAATTGATTTGTGTATGGAATTTCAATTGATTATAAGAACTCATTTACTTGCTTAAAGATTTACGCCACTGGTTGGCGTTAATTTGTTAGCCAAATATTTCTAGGCATATCTTCATGATTTGTGTTAAATATGATGTTTTATATTGCAAATTGTTGATTTACAATACTTAAGAAATAATTGTCTGAATATATAACAATAGTTAGATGTCTTGATCTTGAACAGTGTATCATCCTTTCATTTTTTTGTTGTCACAAAGGGAATAGTTTCTTTTTCATAAACAAACCCAGTTGTAAATGATGCATCTGTTATAATTTGATATGAATGTGTAAAACTTTTTTTTTTACTTAATTTTTAATAAAACAAAACCTGATCATCTCTTATGTTTCTGAAGCTATTCAAAGTCCTGAGAACTTAAGATGATACATGGCACTACAATTTCTTTCTTTTGTTTTGGTTATTAATTGCTCAGGATTCTGCATAGGTTGGTATATATGCTGCATGATATTTAAAGAGAGTGATGCACTCATTGTGTACTTTTGAAGTGTCAGTCTTGCAATTAAAACCTTGTGGTCTTCATTTGATATTCTCTTTCCACTCATTTTGTTTTTCTTTTTCTTTTCCTTTGCTGAGCCGAGGGTCGATTGAAAACAGTCACTCTACCCTTTTGGATAGGGGTAAGGCCCGTCTACATATTACCCTCCACAGACCCCACTTTGTGGGACTATACTGGGTAGTTATTGTTGTTGTTGTTTGTTGCTTGGGATAGGATCGTTTCACATAATTAATTTCCAAGCTTGTAGGAAATGTAGAAAATATTGAGATACGTAATATTGGAAGATGTTTGATTAAGATCGGACCAATTTGAGGCATGCCATGTCAAACAAAATCTCAAAACTCATGGCCCTCACTTAATTAATATTTCAATCCTTAGAAATCGAGGCGTGACATTTCGTGAATTTTCCGTGGCCCTCGCAAAGTTGAAAATACGTAGTTGCTTTAGGCGCGTATTTTAAAATTAGCTTCCTAAACTCGGGTGTGCATTTCATGTGACCCAAATCCAAATATTGACAACGTTAAATAAAATATGTCGCGGACCGCGGGTGCATTCCATGTGACATGGTTCAAGATGTGTTTTAGATGACGTTAAATTCTTCCTTAAAATTAATTAAAAGCGGTAAATATTTTAAAATTGCATCATAGGTTGAATGATCCAATTCGTAACCTGGGCCTTAAATGATGTCCAATAACCTATTATACTTTAGCTATTAATGCTAATCCTAGGCCAAATGGATGTCTAACCCATCTAGGCTGCATGCAAAATGTAGCCTTCAAAGTTGCTGAAGTGGACCATGGTCGGCCAAAGACGACTTGAGCTCAGAGCAGGCCCATTTCACATAGAGCAAGCCCGGATTGAATGGGAAAGAGGATAGGGAGTTGTGTTCAAGCAATTACATAGAGGGGATAATTAAGAAAGATACACTGACGACTAATTTTAATAGGTGAAGTTCTTAACTTGACTCAGGTGATCATAAAACAAAAATCATGAAATCACTTTAAAGGAGTTATTACTACTGTAACCTAAGCTCTTGATGAGCTCCATGCGTTATGAAAAACATCAATTCAATGATCACACTGAATCAGTGATAAAACATGATAAACCTTGAACCAAATTCTACCTTCAACTGCCTCGGATTGCAAATTAATCGATGTGCTGAAACTAACAACTACCAAATAGGATAGAGGTAGTCAACAGTACTGCATGTGAAAGAAACTACTGAAATCCATCACTAATCCAAACATTGAACAGTTCATGATAGATTCCAATATAAGAGAGCCTACAGAGGTCCAGACATAACAGTCATAATAGATTCCAATGTTCAACACAATCGAACCAAAGCATGTCTAATCTTCAGTGCCCATGAACCAAATGATCTTGCACAAAAATCCATTACTACTTGCCGCATCCAACATTTATTATAAAGAGGAAAGACATTGCGCTATGATCTAAACTCTTAATTATAAACAAGGTTTTTTCTGCTAGAATACACTAATTAAAACTCCAAAAGGCACACAATAAGAACATAACTCAAAGTAGAGAAGGTGAAAGCTATAAGCAAATACAGATCTCTCATTCTCAATTCATGATTTAAATTCCACCTCAAGTGATATCCATAAAGGTTAAAATATACCTGGAAAAAGGAAAACAAGGAGAGAGTGAGGTTTAGCAGCCTCAGCAACAACAATAGCAAAAAATGAGCTTCAGATTCAACACCGGATATTGAAACCAGACTTGAATAGCTCGATCCCTGAACCATTTTAGTTACCAAATAACCCAGGAATAGCTCCAATGTTTAAACAGTAGTCAAAGCACAGGTTAAAACTAATGAAAAAGTCTTTTATTTCTTTATCAACCCTTTATACCATTTCTGGAATTTTATCACTGAAATGCTTCAAAAGATTAAACCAATTCAACTCCAAATGAAGCAGCAAATTTTTAGTACTAGAAAGAAAAAATCTGAAATCAAAGTAAATTGAGAGGGTTTGAATAGAATAGCACAAAGTTTTAGTCGCCCACTTTTGTATATCCTTTTTAGCACTCTTCTTTCTGGCCTTCAAAGGAAAGAATAATGTCATTTTTATATGCCAAACCTTAGAGCAAACTTCAGGACCAATTATTTACCCTTTCCCTCCTTTTAATACTTGTTTTATCTTAGGAGTCCCTAGATTTATGGCTTGCCACCCAAGTTAAGCAACTAGAGACCAAGATATTTCATTTAGATCCCTACTAGAACCTTATGAAATAGTTACAAGGATATTTTCCTTATAAATTCCTAACACACCCTCCCAAATATCCCTTTAATGACTAACCTATGCCAAACTAACCTAGCCCTTTTAAACTAAACCATGATTAATTAACAAACCTGCAAAATATTCGACTATACCCAAATTCAAATATAACAAAGCCCTTAAATCTAAATTAACCAACTGAACTACTACTATCTTTCATCAGTCAAAACAAAATTAAGAAATGAGCAAACTTACACAAACACAGTATGACGACAAGAAAAATCAAATACTGGCGAACAAAAGAAAATCAAACAACAGGCAAAAGTACTAATCGAATTATCAAAACAAACTAATCAAACTAAGCAATTAAGCAGGAAACAAAATTTAATACATACATTAACGAAAACTAACTAGACCTAAAACGAATATGGAATCAACTCAAGAACTAGTCTTGGGTGCAAATGGGAATCCTAGCCTAAATCTAATCAAAGAAGGAGAAGAAAGAAGCGAAAGGAAGACACTGGGACTTACCGACTAGATTGAATTGATCATAATACTCTAATTTGACCCAAAGCTATATCAAACAATCAATGCATGCACTGGTTCAATTTGACTCCTAAGACTTCGACTTTGGATCCGAAATTCGCACAGTCCTGGGTACATTCGAAGGGAGAAACCAACGGATTTGGGACGAGGGAGGTATGAGGGTTGTTTAGTGTGATTTTTAGGCAGTTTTGAAGTAACGCCGTCGGACACGGCGGAGCCGACGGTCATTTCTTTGCATATTCGAGATGATTGGTGGGGATTTGAGAGAAACAAGGCCTATATTTGGAAAGAGGAAGTTGAGGCGGTGGAGTGGTGTTAATTTGGAGGCTTTAGGGTGATCACTACCGCCGTGGGGCGATTTTCGGTGGCGGTCTAAGGCAGAGCCGGTGGAGGGGGGTAGGGCGGTTTAGACACTTATATATTATGTCTACCCATAGTTTTGAGACGTAGGATCAAAGATCCTCGACGGCCCAGATTTCCTTAACCGCAAAATGGTGTCGTTTGTGTGATACGAGGGACCAGGCTTGGGCTGGGGCGGAGCAGGACGGGTTTTGAGTAGGTTGCGGGCTGGATTGGGGCGTGTTTTGGGCTAGTGTTTAATTAAAATTGGCCCAGATTTGGTATTTTAAACAAGACCACATTTTCACATTTCTTTCTTTTTCTTATTTATTTTTAATTACTAATTTGATTTTATTAATACCTAACATTAAAATAGCAAAGACCTGATTTAGGTCTAAAATTAAGCTAATTAAATTCCAAATTAACTAAATCCTAATTTAAAAGGAAATTAAGACAAATTTGAAACTTCAAAAGTAAAAATGCAAAAAGAATCAATTTTGTTATTATTTTTATTTTTCCATGCTATTAATTAATCATTGAACCTAAAAATGATTAAAACTGGTTTCCTAAATGCAAAATGCTATTTTTGTATTTTTTTTATGAGCTAAAATGCACTCAACATGCAAGCAAACACACAATTATGCAATTAAATTCTGAAAAATCACACAGATAAAAGAAAATTCCTAACTTTATGAGTTTATATGAGTAATTTAAGCTAGGAAAAAATCACATGCTCACAAGAAGAATTGGACCTCAATTGATATTGTGAGACACAAAACAAAACCAATAGGATGGACGACCTTAGACTGGATTCTTGCACGGGAGTCAAACCAGAACTAATGAGCGGCAACTTCGACTGGGAAACAATCAAACTCCAACATTGAGACCACCAAAAACAAACCAATCTCTAATTTCAAGTTGAACGAACAACTTTACATCTCAGCTCCTCGGACCTCAAATGAAACTCATTTTGAAACCAAAACTCGAGGAGAAGAAAAACAGAAATATCTTTTTTGTTTTGTTTTTGTTTTCTTATATCTCAAAGATTCTATGAACCCTAGACCCATTTTTTAATTTCTGTCCCATTTTTGTTCTCGTACGTGACTCTGTGTGTACTTGTGTGTTCTGGTTGCTTGTTTAAGATCAAGAAGAAGGCAGTGATGGGTTCTTTTAAGGTCTTAGGGTCTCCTCCAGGTTTGATGGCTTTGTGAGTTTCACAGATGAAGAACATTTGGGAGAGTTCTTAAGTCTGAGGTATTTTAGGTTGTGTTGAAGATGGGAACATCGGGTAAGGGCCTACTGCTGCACATAGGGTATTCGTGAGCAGCTGCTCTTGTGTGAAGAAGATGGTCGCTGGTGTGGGGTGTTGTGTGACGATAGGGAGGAGGCCAATGAACTTGAGTGGTGGTCGGCAGTGTGGGTGTGAAGGGTGGTTTTCTGGTGGTATGATAAAGGTCAAACGATGGAGAGGAGGGAGTGACAACGGGTTTCCGGCGGGTTAGAGGCTATCGGCGATGGCTGTGTGTAGGGGGTAAGGGTTTTGGGGTTACTTTTAGGTTAGGGAAGTATGAGCTTAGGAACTATGTGCTTGTGAATTATGAGCTAGATTTGAATTAAGCCAAATTTTGGCCAAATTTATCTTAAAAAGTGACCATTTAACTCTACTAGACTAAAAATATTAACTCCTAAAATAACAACTACAAAATTATGAAATTATTTCTAATTAGTTAAAGTAAAATTAAAAATTATAAGTGAAAATATTATATATCAATTAGCTAAATAAAATAAAATATTTTTATAATTTTCATTTTTATGATAAAATAACGTAAAAAAGTCAAAATTAGTTAAAGTGGCGATATTACATCTAAACAAAATATTTAAACACTAGAATGTGTAAAATCTTGGGAAGGGTGAAAAATCACATATCTACAGCTGCCCCTCTTTGACTGAAAACACAAAGTATTTTCAGGTAAAGAACGACGAGACAGGTTTTTTAACGGCCCTTATTTAGAGAGACCCAAAACTAAGAGAAGGGAGAATGTGACCAAGCCCTGGTATCTGGTCAGCCTACATATCCTTGGCTATAAAGGAGTCAGACCACATGTAGTTCAGAAGTAGGAAGAGTGATGGAGTATACCAAGGTGGAGAGCTAATTGAGGTGCCGTCGAGGTTCCGCTCTGCAGTGTTGTTTTTACATTAAAATAAAAAATGAAAAGACTAACTAAGCCTGCCAACTATGAGTTACAAGATTCCTATCCATATGTCTTCTGAAGCTTGATCTTGAGTCTTGAATGGTCTTCATATAGACTTTAGATTTGAACCTTAGACGCTTGCTAGCTGAAGGTGCTAGTTCATTCTTCCACGACTTCTTCGAATCAAGACCGAACATGCAATACTCATGACTTCAGCCATGTATTGAGCAATTCACATCTTTCATTTGGTTCTATATTTGATTCATTTCCCTATTTTTTTCATTTATTTCTTTTTTCTTGGATTAAGACTTCTTCTTTGGTCATCTCAAACCCCTGTGCCTCGAGGTAAAACCTTATTCTTCAAGAAAATCATGTTGCCTCCGATTTGAAAGTATAAATAAATTCTGAAATGACTTCCCTCATTCTCCAGGCGGGCGCCTGCTAATGACTTAAAACTATAAATGAATCCCCTTGTTCTTCAGGTGGGTGCCTTCAGCTGACTTAAAACTCGAATGAATTCCCTTGTTCTCCAAGCGGGTGCCTGCAACTTAAAATGTGAAATAAATTCCTTTGTTCTGCTGGTCGGCGCCTGATGCTGACTTAAAATTTTTAAAAAATTCCCTTGTTCTCCAGGTGGTCGCCTGCAACTTAAACTTGAAATGAATTCCTTAGTTCTCCATGCGGGCGCATGATGCTGACTTAAAATTTTGAAGTAAATTCCCTTATTCTCCAGGTGAACGCCTGATACTAACTTAAAATTTGAAATAAATTCCCTTGTTCTCTAAATGGGCGTCTGCAACTTAAGCTTGAAATGAATTCCCTTGTTCTCTAGGTGGTCGCCTGATACTGACTTAAAATTTAAAATAAATTCCCTTGTTCTCCTGGTGAGAGCTTGATGCTAACTTACTATTTGAAAACAAATTTCCTTGTTCTCTAGGTAAGTGCCTGCAACTTAAACTTGAAATGAATTCCCTAGTTCTCTATGTGGGCGCCTGATCCCGACTTAAAATTTTGAAATAAATTAGGGTGTGCACCTGATGCTGACTTAAAATTTGAAATTAATTCCCTTGCTCTCCAGGTAGGCTTCTGATGCTGACTTAAAACTTTAAATAAATTCCCTTGTTCTCTAGGTGGACGCCTGCAAATTAAACTTGAAATGAATTCCCTTGTTCTCTAGTTGATCGCCTAATGCGGACTTAAAGTTTGAAATAAATTTCCTTGTTCTCCAGGTGGCCGCCTTCAACTTAAACTTGAAATGAATTTCCTTGTTCTACAAGTGGGCACTTGATGCTTACTTAAAATTTAGAATAAATTCCCTTGTTCTCCAGGTGAGTCCCTACAACTTAAACTTGAAAATGAATTCCCTTGTTCTCCAGGTGGGCGCCTGATGCTGGCATAAAATTTGAAATAAATTTCCTTGTTCTCTAGGTGGATGACTACAACTTAAACTTTAAATTAATTCCCTTGTGTTCTAGGTTGACTTAAAATTTTAAAAAAATTCCCTTTTTCTCTAGTGGGTGCCTACAAGTTAAGCTTGAACTGATTCCCTTGTTCTTCAGGGGGGCGCCTGATGTTGACTTAAGATTCGAAATAAATTCCCTTATTTTCCAAGTGGGTGCCTGCAACTTAAACTTGAAATGAGTTACCTTGTTCTCCAGTTGGGCGCGAAATGCTTACGTAAAATTCGAAATAGATTCCCTTATTTTTTAGGTGGGTGCCTGCAACTTAGACTTGAAATGATTTCCTTTGTTCTCTAGGTGGGCTTCTGATGCTAATTTAAAATTTGAATTAAATTCCCTTGTTCTCCAAGTGGGCGCATGCAACTTAAACTTGAAATGAATTCCCTTGTTCTCTAGGTGGATGTCTGATGCTGACATAAAATTTGAAATAAGTTCCCTTGTTCTACAGGTGGGTGCCTGCTGCTGACTTATAATTTGAAATATATTCCCTTGTTCTCCAGGAAGGCGCCTTCCATTAAAATAAAACAGAAAAAAAGAAACTTTTCTGCCTTTGTTTGGTACCCGGAGCATCTGTGAGTATTAATCGAATCATGTTATCTAAAAGAGTTCTAAGAATTTAAAAGCTAAATCCCAATATCCAGTAGCAACCTGAAAATTTAAAATTAAGTCTTATCTTAAGAGTGAAAACTTTAAAGCTAAATTCTACTTCATAAAGATAAAACTTACTCCAAATCTCATTATCTATGAAGATTTTAAAACTTAAAACTAAATCCCATTATCCAGGAAGGCCCTGACAGACTTGAAACTAAATCCTATTATATAGGAGGGTCCTGAGAACTTGAAATTAAATCCCATTAGCTAGAAGGGTCTTGAGAACTTGAACTTAAATCTCATTATCCAGGAGGGCCCTGAACTTAAGGAAAGCAAAAAACTCTTATGACTAGGGAGAATGCCTAGGAGGTACGGTACTTCTTAACTAGGGAAAATGTGAAGGAGGTAAATACCTTCTTAACAAGGGGAATACCTAGCAAGTAAAACCTCCTCAAACAGCTTCTGTGATGACAAAATGTTGGCACGACACTTGAAAAATTCAAGCTTTCAAGCTTTTATTTGGACATAGTCTTTGTCCCTATTTCAAATAAGAAAACTTGTGAGTTCAAACATAGTAGTTGGTGTGTGGCCTTAACTTTGAGGGTGATTGCTCCTTCACGTCCCATGATAACTTTGATTTCAACTCGAAAGAGCTTGCTTATTTATTGACTAACCACTTTCTCTGTCACCCTTATCACATAAAATACCTCTGATCCGTTCAAACCTAACACCCTCTATCTGTTGCATTGTTCTTATGAATTGATATATACCGAACCTTTGTATATCACACGTGTGAGCACGCGATTTTTGCCTCGCTTGACATGTTCCTATAAATTCCTTAAATTAGGATTTTTTTTATATGGTTTGAATTTTTAGGAATTATTTGAGTGATTTCGTGTTTGTTTTCATTTTCTTCTTTTATTATTTGAATTTTTTGGATTTATTTGCGTGACTTTACGTTTATTAGCATTTTTCTTTGAATTTTCGGAATTAATTGCATAAGTTTATGTTTATTTTCATGTTTCACGTTTAATTTACATAAGTCATATAAATATAAAAATGGTATGTTTGCATATAGGATTTAAATTTTGCATTTTGAGGTTATTAATTAGTTAATATTGAAAATGAGGGAAAAATAATAAAAAAATTGGTTCATTCTCTTTGAAATTTAGAATTTAGGAATTTATTTAGTTTACTTATTGTTGAGCATGTTTTGGCTATTTTTTATTTTTATTTATTAAAAAAATCTGAAAAAGTAACAATAAAACAAATACATGAAATGTGGATCATTGATTATATACTAATTTGGGTCTTTGAGAGACCAAATTTAGCCCAAACGGACCAGCAAGTCAGGCCCAAAACCATGCCCTGCCCGCTCCAAAAGCTATGGGCACAAAACGACGTTGTTTTGTGCCAAGCAATCAGAGTCATTGATAAATCTTGATCAAACAATCAATATGCAAGGTTTGGGCCCTATATGATTGTCACACAACACCCCTTACCATTGAAACAGCGTACCTTGTCCAAAATATACCCTAAACTCACCGGTGTAGCGCCGCCCAGCTCCGCTGTATCACCAACACCCGCCGCTGGTCGTAAATCGCTGCCGCCAGTGATGTAACTCCAATGGCTTCCAAAATTACACCGCAGAATCCCCAGGCTCCCCTCTTTCCACCCCCCTAGGATCACCCCTTGAAACCCACCCAAACTTGTCGAATATCCGTTTGAACATGGACAGCTCCGCCGTCCACGGTGGCGAACTGTTGCCAACAACCTCCCAAATAATACCATACAATCCCCTCGCTCCTCTTTTTCCAACCCCATCATAGGGCACCCTCGAATATGGCCCCAGCTTCTCGAATATTCGTCGGAACTTGGCAGCTCCGCCATGCACGGTGGTGACCAGACACCAATGGCTTCCAAATCGTCACCACCCACTCCTATGGCCCTCCTCTACCAAAAACACATCCAATACATTTCAAACTTCAAATTTCATCATGAACTAGTTTTGAGTTCAATCCTTAAAGACTTTTTGAGTTTCAAAACGGAGTCGCATGTTTGTTTTGGCCCAAAAACAAACCCGTGACTCCGCTTGGAGGCTCAAATATAATTCAACCAAGTCTAATTGAAGAATAATCAGTATTTGTTTCTTCCAAAGGAAGTGCTGTTAAATCAAGTGCATGTGAAGTCTAAGGAGATTTGAAGCCAAAGTTCATTTTGCCTCCTGTGATTTTATAAACTTCAGTTATGGATAATCGAGTCTCATATGTTGTATGTATTAGCTTAGATCGGTCATAGCTGGATCATATTCTGTGTAAATTGGACATTTAAAACTGGTGTGCCCTGTAAATAAGTATAGGACTGTTCCTGAACTACTAATGTTTGGTTTTGATTCGCCCAACCCTATTAAAGGGTTGAAATGATATGTGATACAATGAATTTGGTAGTTGGGAAGTGATCTTGAAACGAATTTTCTTTAATTTGAACTTGTAGAGTTTTATGACAGGTGTATGAATTTTGTATGGAGTTAGTAAAAGTAGAGTATTTCGTTTTGGAGAATAACCAAGTGTTTTAATTTATGTTGCTCTATGTGTTAATACAAATTTGTTGTTAAATAGTTATTTAGATATATGTTGTTTGTTGATAAGTTCCAGCAAAATTAAATCGAATAAGGGATAAGTAGCCTACCTATCGATACTTTCTAGGCTCAATGTTGAAACTCTCCCTAACAAGCCCAAACAACTCGCCTCCTTAGTCGGCTGGCCTTTGAGCCCAAATGCTTGAGTATTTTTGAGAATGAATCGAACGCCGACCCTTTCCCGTGGGTTGGAATCCAAGCATCTCTCTAAAGATGAAATTGATAATTTGAACCTTTTCTAATAATGTACCACCAACTTGTGAAACCTAGGTAGACATGAATTAACTAAAAACCTTGGTAGTTTGCTTTAGGAATGGACTTGTAAAATAATAAATGAGGCACGCCACGCCAAATGGAACCCACAAATTGTGCGGCCCTCATAAAATGGTTACTAAAATATTTAGAGAATTCGGGACACGCCGTTTAGCAAATTTCAAGACCTTCCTGCAAAGATAATAACGCGATAGTCGCTTTTAGGCACGTCTTTAATAATTTTATCTCCTTAAACACGGGTGCACATTTATGTGACCCAAATCCAAATCCCAACGAAGTTAGAATGTGTCAAAAAACCACGGGTGCATTTATGTGACATGATTCGAGGCATGTTTTAAAGACGTTGTAATTTTCTTTAAGAATAATAATAGAAGTGGTTAAAAGATTTAAAATGCACATAAGTTCGTAATTATATAAAATCAGATAATTTAAGCCAAATATAGTAGTTGAACGACCGTGCTAGAACCACGGAACTGGGAGTGCCAACACCTTCTCCCAAGTTAACATAATTCCTTACTCGGATTTCTTGTTCGCAGACTGTTAAACAGAGTCATTCTTTCCTCGATTCAGGATTCTAACCGGTGACCTGGGACACCATAAATCTCCCAAATGGCGACTCTGAAGTTCTCTTTAAAAATTGAATCCTGTTTCGATTGCTCTTTAATTTGAAAAACTTTCTTATCTACGCCCTTCGCTGGGTTGTAGTAGCCAAAAGAAGGTGTGACAAGGTGAATCCCAATGCACGTCAATTGCCACCCACTCACTGTGCATACTATTCTTTCCTAACTTATGCCGCTGCTAACTAGATTCCATTTTGTCAATTGGAAAGCTGGTAGTAAATTTGAATTCATTTCTCACTTATTTTGACCAAACAGACTCAAGAAAAGGAACTATACAAAATAAAAAGAACAGGGTAAAGGACAATGGAAAAAGATGATACCTAACAAGAAAATTACAAAGTAGAAACTTATCAAATATGGATACCAACTCTAATGACCATGATATTCACCTTTGGATTAAGTGGCCTAATCTGTTAAGCAAGTCTAATGTTCAACTCTTGTTGTACCTGTGAGCCGTGAAACTGGGCTACCATGCTATGATTATCTTATCTGATTTGCGGTCCTTATTCGACTTGTGGTGCCCGAAGGGTTTTCACCATCAAGCTGCTCTCATTTCGTTTTTCCTCTCAACTTATCGTTGCCTTATAGTGCTTGTGAAGGTTATCACCAATAAGACTTTCTCATTTTGCTCTTTTCTTCTTTTTTCCTCTGATTCTGCAGATGACAAGGCATTAACCACGATAGAAAAATCATATACTCATGGTATGTCTACTCGACACTCGCACAGATTATCTGGGAGGTCTTTTAGATTGTAATGTGGCTTTTGGACAGGTTTGGAAATAAGGGATATCATAAAGGCTCAAAATAACTAAGATAAGAGTATTCTCAAAATAACTAAGATAAGAGGATAAATTTATCTACAACTTTTGGAGTATATTATGAAAACTTATCCCCAATTTCTAAAGCAAGGGAATTTGATTCTATTTTTTTTCTTTTTGAGATGGAATTTCTAAGAAAGATTGCCCCACTCTAAACTTCGTGGAATTATGAAATATTTTATTGGGTGCGACCCAACCGTAAGGCTGCCTACGTATCTTATGGTGGCAAAAATTAGGTCGAACATAGTTCAAAAGGCTACTTCTTGTTACTATTTTCCTTTCTTATTCTTTTTTTTTCTTTATCTCTTTTTCTCTTTTTTTTTTTAAATTCCTTTTGGAATGAACTTTATAAAGTAAACTATGGGGACGTGAACTCTTTTTGTTGTATGACTTTAACTTGATTCCAAAAGAGGGGAGCTCAAAGAAATTAGCACAAGCTCAAAATGGTACCGAAGGGTATAAAGTGTTTAGGTGGCTGAAAGAGGGCCTCCCAATCCCTGCGAAGTACAACACATGCAACTTGAGAATGAAAAAGAATATCATGCACAACATTTCTTTTGCATCTTCAATATTGATATCACTAATATGCCTTCCACTTTTTTTAGTGCCATGTCAAGTCCAAAACCCTCGTTGGGTAATTCCCTCTTCACGATGGATATCCTCCGTCAATTCGAGGCAAACTTTCTTGACTTTATCTTATGAATTGAGGTGCACTTGAACTCAAAGTTGCTCACTCCAAATTGTTGGGATGCACTCTCTTGTAACAAATTTTTTCATCCTATTAACTTCTGAAATTATCTGTCCAGTTTCACACAGTTCGGGCTTCAAATGATCTCAAAATGTCCAAATCTGTACTTAATTCCTATAGCGTCCCTATCATCTTCAAAATTATTTCATTTTTTCATGACTAAACTAACTTTTAAGACCAGTCTGAGAAGTACGCGTTCATATCATGTCACTAGAGTCAGCAGGAAAGGAACTATAAATGGAAAAAAGAACTAAATGAAGAATGACTAGAAATAACAAAAAATAAAAAATTGCATTAAGCTGACGGTGAAATGGTTTGAACAACAAAACAAGAAAAATAAACTAGGGTTGCAACCCTGGAACAAACCTAGATAACATTAAATGCATTACTAAGATGAAAGGAACTAGACAAAATAAAAGGATAGAAATGTTTGAGTCACAAGACAATACTCGTATTTACAACCCTGAAATAACCTAGACAACAGAAATAGCAATAAAATAAACCACCAAGACTCCTCCCAGACTAGCCAAGAAATGGAGCATCTTTCCAGTTACCAAGCTCAACATCCTAGCCATTGAGTTCCACATCCAAATTATCAATACCGTTATCAGCTTCAACAAGTTCCCGAGAGGATTTGCATACGCCCGGTCACCATGCATCACTACCCACAAAGTGTATATCATCATGTGTGGGTAAAGAATTATGCGTGATATTCTAGGTGTCAGTGTCATGTATCACAATTATCCCTTCTTGAATCATTCTTTCTATTTTCCTTTTCAAAGCACACCAATCTTCAATGTTATACACATGGACATTAGAGTGGTACATGCATCATATAGTAGGATCAAAACCTTTTGCTTATAGGTCTGGTGCATAGCCGAGGAGCGACTCAATCAGTCCAGAATGCTTAATATTTCAAACAAGCTTGTGTAAGACTCCCTGATTGGCGTGAAACTATCTCTTTGCCTTTGTTACCCTCCATGGCCCAATTTTCTAGGGTTGTTGGATACTCGAAAATGTTGTGAAGGCAAAAGTGCATTATGTGGTGCTGGCGCTTGCCATAAGGAGTGACCCAATGGTTGGACAGATGATCAGACGTTGTTCGGAGGATATTACTAGGGTGGATTATATGGAGCTAGGGGATATGTTTGGGGTTGGGTTTGAGGTTGAGTATATTGGTGAGGCGGACTCGTTGGACCATGTCCTGATCCTAAGATAATTACGACAACATCATGTTCCTTCTGACCCAGCAAGCTTCATGTGTCAGTTTGAATTGCCTATGTTGTGGCTTTTAAAGCAGAATAGCTCATAATCTTGCTTGACTTCATACCATCTTCTACCATTTCTCCCATTTTACTACATCATTAAAAGGCTTACCCAAACACGAGATCAAATGTCCAAAGTAAGTTGGCTCTTGAGCTTGAAGAAAGTATCTAACCATCTCGTCTTTTTCGATCGATGGATTGACTCGAACAACTTGCTCTTTCCATCTGAGCCCTTATTCCCTAAAGCTTTCATTAGGATTCTTTTCCATCATGGTGGGGGACATGCGATCCGAGACAATTTCTATATTGTACTGAAAGTTCCTGGCAAAGGCCTGAGCCATATCATCCCATGCATGTCACTTATTGACATCTTGACGAGTATACCATTCCAAAGCTTCCCCAAACAAGCTCTCACTGAATTATGCGATCAACAATTCATCCTTCCCACCAACACTTCTCATTTCAATGTTATAAACCTTCAGATGGGCTACTGGGTCTCCACGTTTATTATCGAAGTTTAATGGCATTTTAAATCTCACGGCAGATGGACATCAGGAAAGATAAACAGGTCATTTTAAGATGTGTTAATGTGATTTTACATCCCTTGCATGTTCTTTAAGAAATGTTCTATATCTTTTAACTTTCTGGATATCTCATCACGCCCTTCTTTTCCTCCATACTTTTCATTTTCAACATAAGGCTCATTTTGAGAGTTACAATTATACGAGTCTGGGGCCTTGTGGGCAACCTCTGAGGGATAATATTCTGCGTCATGAGTTTTGAGTGATGTTCATTGTTGGATCAATGAAGGAAAGATTGTTGAGAAGTTGTAATCGTGGGGATAGTGCATATAACAGGAGGGAAATTTTTGGAAAAGGCAGTTGGAGGACGAGCGACGGAGCTACTAGGGTGGTTGGGAAAGTTGTGATAAGCGGGAGAATGGGGAGATTATGGAGGATCATCTGGCATTATGATTGGAGTTTGGGCAAGGGTAGCATCTAAGAAGCTAGGTGGTGGCGGGGTTGATGCCTTCCTAGTCATCCAAACCTGATACATGTGTGGCATGTGTTGTCTTAACATCCTTACCTCTTCAACCAACACATTGTCCTGTTCAATCAATTAATTTTATGAACCGGTATCAACCAACTCAATTCTATTGTCATCTGTCAATGCCGTTTGACTTTAGGTTGTAGAGAAGAGTTACCACTTTAAGAACCAAAAACCAACCACCCTTCTCGCTATAATGATGATAACCAAGAGGAACAAAAATATGTCATCATGTTAGCGTTAGGAAATTTAACATATGATAATCTCACTTTTTGTGCAATGCATCTAGTCAAAATTATCAGTTCTAAAATGACTTCGAGTGTACAAAGGTCAGATGGCATCATCCCAATTTCACTCTTCTTGCCCCGTTTCCTTCTTCATTTATCTTTCTAACACCACTTGGTTTTTTATTTCCTTTCTCCTATTTTCTTTTGCTTATCGCTCTTTTATTTCCTCTCATTCCTCAGTAACTTCATTCTCTTATTTTCTCTTCTTTTTATGTTGTTTGTTTTTATGCTTTTTTATTTAATAATGATTCGATCGAACCCTATGTAGCTTTCCTATGCATCATGTCCCTCATGAATCAGACCAAGCGTAGTTTTGAAAGATCGGGAATAAAGTAAACAAACTAATGTTCTCTTTTTCTTTTCTTTTTTCCTTTTTTTTAACCTTAATGACTTCTTTGATTAGTAAAAAGAAGGAGATTTCTCTTTTTTAGACTTAATGTTATATAATCTATTCTAAATTCAATCTTAAACAAGCATATATATATATATATATATATATATATATATTTTTTTTTTTTGAAATAGATACTCTATGAGAATTATCAAAGAAAAACCCCTAGAAGAGAAAAAATATTGTTTGATTCTCCTTTTTTTTAGGAAGGAAATCTAAAGAATGAACTAAAAAAATGTTTTGAATTTTCATGTGATTTCCTGAAGAAGATTTCGAAACAAGCAATGAAAAGATAAAAAATATTTTTGGATTTTAGTTTTTGATTATCTAAGGGAGAAACCCAAAGATAAACAAAAGATAAAGTATTTTTTCCTTCTATATATAATGTCCTAAAGTTCTAGTGAAAATAAAAAGAATATTTTTTCTTTTTTTTTTCATTAATTTCCCAAAGAATAACCCCTAAAAGAAAATCTTTTTGGATTTTTGGAATTAACATCTTAAAGAAAACTTATAAAGAGGTATCAAAATAAAATTCTTCATTTTTTGGTTTGAATTTTTAATATTAATATACTAAAGAAAATATAAAAATAGTTTTTTATTTTGTTCTAGATATTAATTTCCTAAAGAAAAACCACCTCAATTTTTTTTTTCTTTCTAGAATTAGTACTCTAAAGAAAACTTCTAGTGAAAATATAAAAATGCAAAATCTCTTTTTTTCTTTTGGATTTTTGATCTATTACACATTTTTAAAAAATACAAAATAAGAAGTACAATAACAAAAGACTCAACAAACTTTACTTGACTACGACAGATTCTAACATCACGTAAAAGACTCGACACTATTATAAAAAACTAGAAGGTAAAAGACGACATAAAAAGAAAAACAGACTCAACAAAAAAAAATCTCCCTGAGCAACTCCTGATGAGCGATCCTGACTGGATGGTCTGGGGCATCTATCATGCTCAAAACACTGGTAAGTAAATCCACACTTGTATGAGAAAATTAAGACCAAATAAAATTAAATACCTAGAATACTATGTGACACAATAACACCTCATGTTGGACATATGCAAGACATGATTGAGGCTATTTTGGAAAAATGGCGTATGTGGCCAAAAGTGGCTAGACATCCAAGATTTGGCTAAGACATCGCGAAGCCAAGAACCCAGGATCACTAGGAAGATCGAACCCTATAAAGGTTGCCTACGTATTATGCCGTGAAAGACGAGAATCAGGTATGCGTAGTTCGGGGGGATTGGATAGGGTGATAATTAATAAAAATAACTAATTTAGAGAAAATATATATATTGTATTTTTTTTGAAAAATGATGAAACATATAAACTCTTTTTTTGATTTTCTCTCTCTTTTTTTGATTTTTTTGGAAATAATGGAAAAGTGCAAAATCGTTTTGGATTTTTCATTTTTGATTTGGTTTTTTTTCTTAAAAATGTGAAGGAAAAACATAACTGGGCCATGCTTGCTTTATTTTTGTACTTCACCCTCTCTTTCTTCTCACTTATCCTCAACCATCATTGCTCCGTCAAATGTCCTTTTTTACTCTTGAAGAGTGGAACATGTAGCACACAAGATGCATCATGATGATATTTTATTTTTGGGGTACACTTGTCCTAGACGGACCCAACCCTTGTGTTGAGTCCCCAAAGTCAAATGCACGTGATGCAAACAAGTGTTCTTACTGAGGATCCGACATTAAGCTATGTTATTCTAGGTTTAAAACATGGGTGTATTGTCCTAGACTTGGCTTACCTGAGCAGACAACTCGAGCCGGGGGGAGAGGGCAGCGTACCGAGAATACAGAAGCTTCACCGGCTTTGCAACTTCTGCGAACCTCGTTCTAAAATTGGGATATGACTCTAACACAAAAGAGTCACACAAAGTGCAAACTTCCCAGATGATTTAGAAGACTCAAAGAGAAGAGGGTTTCGTAACAATTTATATACAGTTCAAACAATATCAAAGTGGTAAAAACGGCATTTTGCATATTAGGCTCAAACACCTAAGAATCAGATAATGAGAAAAAGCCAACTATAATAATTATTTTAAGCTCGAATTCTGAACCCTGAACCAAAGTTCTGGGTTATTGTCCCCAGCAGAATCGCTAGAGCTGTCACACATCCTTTTTCTACCTAAAAGGGTATATAAGGGAGTTTTTTCAATTAAAGTGACAATAATCGAAATGAGATTATTTATTTCAAATTCAGAATCACCACTTGGGATAATTTATAGTGTCCCAAGTCACCGGTTTAAAATTCCAAATTGAGCAAGTTTGACTCTTATTTATGGTCTGCAAACACAGAAATACGGGTAAGGAATTCTTTTAACCTGGAGAAGGTGCTAGGCATTCTCGGGTTCCGTGGTTTTAGCACAGTCAGTTAACTATTAATAATTGGCCTAACTATGCAATTAATTTGTCACGACCCCGGTGCGCCCTTCGTGCATCATTGTGATGGTACCTGGTCTCTACGACTAGGTAAGCCTAAATTACAGAAAGATAACCAAACTTGCAGAAATAAAATGATCTAAAAATAGAAATAAAGTAATAATAGTGTTAAATGTGTCCCTCAGCATACACCATATGTATATAATCTCAAACCAAACATCTAAATTCAAGATCCGTAACCCCACGAATCACAAGCTAAGATAAATGCGATATAGCTCTAACTCCAAAAATGTCCAACAAATAGAAATGTACAGAATGGCTAAATTCTAAGCATGAATAGAAAGGGACTCCTTGGTCTGCGGACGTGGAAGATGTACCTCGGAGTCTCAAAGCGGTCGCTTATCTCAAGGATGATAGGCCTGATCAGTGATACCTGGATATGCACATGAAAAATATGTGCAGAAGAGGCATGAGTATTCCACATCGGTACTCAGTAAGTGCCAAGCCTAACCTCGGTCGGATAGTGACGAGGAAGGTCAAGGCCCTACTAAGATTAAATAAATGATATAATTCAATAGTATGGAAAAATAGTATATTTTGTGAATGACAATTAAAGTAACATAGTATATATAGAACAACAACAACTACAGAGTACACGTAAAGACAATGTAAACACCGAAGGAGAATACAGCTCAGTTCCAATAATACCAACTAGGGGTCTTCCAGGATACCATCTTGAAGTCCTAATTACTACTGTCTAGTGGATCTCTCGGATACCATCCTGTAGTCCATCATATATATGTCCGAAAGATCTCCTGGGATCTCGTCCCGTAGTCTAACTATCAATGCGCGGGGATCTACCAAAATCTCGATCCATAGTCACAAATGTAAATACCAGTACTGGGGGAATCTACTGGGTGCATTCTTATAGTTCCATATAACTATACAGGGGGATCTATTGGGAATCTAATCCGTAGTCCCAAAGTAAATATGGGGGGGGGGGGGGGGGGATATCTACTGGGAATCTAAATTGTAATTCCAAAGTAAATAGAGAAAGGGGAACTACCGGAATCCTACATCCGTAGTCCCAATGTGAATACACAACAATAGCAAGAAATTTCAAAAAAAGGAAATGTCATATTAAGACAGCCAGTAGTTCTAGCCTAGTATGATGCACAGAGTTCAGGTAAACATATTGAACAATTAAAGCAATTAAATAACTTAGACATGCTTTCCTAAGCTATCACATGCTTAAATAGTACAAGTAATAAACACAGGGGAAGGAACATACTAATAAGTGCTTAAAGAAAAATCGAATTTCCAACAATTTGTACAAGTACACACTCGTCACTGTGAGCACGTGATTTTTGCCTTATATGATTACTCCCACAACTTTAAAATAAAATAATTTTCCCATTATGTGTAATTATGTAGATTTTTGTAGCATTTTTGTTAATTGTTTTCATTTTTCTGCCCATGTTAATTTTATTTAATTAATGAAAAATATAAAAAAAATATGGAATTTGCATTTAGGATTTAATTTTACATTTTAGGATTAATTAGAAAATTCGTTGTTTTATTAAAAATGGGAGGAAAGTCACAAAAATAGTTTATTTTTGAACTTTTTAATTTTAATTTTAAATTTTGGTAGTTTTTCCCTTAAATATGGGTTTTAATTAATTTTGATTTTATTATTAACCATTTGAATTGGTAGGATAATTTTATTAGGAATTAATTCGGATTTTGTTTTTAATCTTAGTTTTTTAAAAAAAGAAGAAAAAAAAGAATTTTGAAGGAAAATGAATTAAAAAGAAGGGGGAAAGAGTTAAGAGGGGCTGATTTTTGGGCCATCTTCATTAAATCCGCTCAGCCCAAGTCAGAAACTCGTCCAAAAACGTTTAAACCCAACCCAAACCCATATCCCAACTCGGTCTAGTCCCTCCACTAAACCAAACGACCCGCTTCCCCCCTCCTATTTAGCCGTTGGATCAATTAGATCCAACGAACCGGAAGTGATCACCCAAAAAGTGTTCGAACACCCTAACCCCCCAATCATCTCCCTCATCTCGTCTCTTCAGAAAACCCTAGAGCCACCCCTAAATCCTCATCAATTCCAGTGGTGGCAGTACCTCCAAACACCACCAAAACTATACCCTAGAACCCCCTCGGCCCCTTGTTCCAAATCCCCATTTTGTTTCCATCAAATCCCCCAGAGCTTATCGAATATCGAATTAAAGGATGAATCCTAAAAATTCAAAGTCATTTTCTATGAAATTTTGAGGCATGCATGGTCATAGGATGAGGTTTCTTAGAGTTTTGAAGGACAAACTCAACAAGATTGATGTCGTTCAGATTGTTCTTAACATAGAACAATTGACCGACATTAATTTCATTGGTCCTTTGCCTTCGTCTAGTTTCGAGGCTCAATTTGGTAAGTTCCTTTCCCCTTTCAATTGTTCTTTTGTCCATTGGCATATTATCCTCTCTTTTCTTTTTCTTCTCCATTAGCCTTTTAGAAAAAACAAAAACGGCTGAAAAATCTCACGAACTCACTGTTTCATTCAGTTTCTTCTGTTATTCTGGAGTTGTCAATTTCTGAAATAATTCATGGCTCATCTGGGGTAAAAATGGACTAAAATTGTAAGTCTGGTTTGAAGTTTGATATGGTATTTGCTTGATTGAAAGTTGTCTTTGGACTATTGCACATTATTTTCTGTTTGAAATTGGTTGAATCTGGGCTGACTGTTGCCATTGCTTACTGCTGATACTTTTTTTTTGGTTTTGTTTCCTTTGATCATTATCAGGTAACATCTCAAACTGTGGACAACAATTGATTGCAAGCATGTGTTTTGAGTGGAAAGTTGGTTGAATCCAGTTGTAATCGAATCTATCTTTTTTGCTTCCTCTTTTCTTTCAACATTCTATAGTATGAATTGTAATATATTTGGTACTGAAGTTTTCTGCTCATTCATGTACCACAAAGAGAGTAGGTGCTTTTGAGAACAAAATGTGCTCCAATCCAAGGTCTAGCTTAAATGGGTTACATTTTGTTACATGTGTTTGGATGGTAAAGAGATCTGGTCGTTAGTTACACATTGTTTCAGTTTTTGCTTTTGGTGTTTATATACTTAAAAGAGTGAATTTATGGTAATTTTGATCCAAATAATTAGCATGCTGTTTTTTTTTTTGAGTTGGCTGATGTCAGTATTAGTCATTGGTTTGATTTTTCATAAGGTATTTGTAAGTTCAATTCTAATTTCAATCCAACATAGATATCTATTAAATTTGAAATCAAACTGTTGTCCCTGATGGTATCTGAAATGGCCAAGTATACTAGTTACTGGGTGATGATGGGGGCTATTGGTTGTGATTAAGTGTAAAGGGGTTATTTGCTTTGGTAAATATTCGATCCTAAGTCTGTGATAATTTGTTTTTACAAGGTTTGGGTTCATTAAACTTTGGACCTTGAGGTTATATGTAATTGTCCCTTGAGCCCAGCAGCTCACTCATTGGTTGTTGGGTCATTTCAGTAGCCAAATTGCCCCAAAGGTGTACTCAATAAAAATCAGAAGGCTGAATAGGTAGTCTATGTTTGATATTTTAAATACGGGGTTTTAAGTTTGCTAAATCAATTTGATGTTCCCTGTTGGTATCATTTGATTAACATTCTTGAATTGGCCCAACAATTGGGAGTATGAAGTTGGGCCTAATGCAGGCCCAGTTGAATAGCGGCCAGATTCAGATCCCTGGGCGCCTTCCCTTACCATGAATTGGGCTCATTTCGAGCCCAGAGCTTGAAGATATGGTTAAAAGGGTCTGTCCAATTGTTTGAGTGAAGTAATTTCCCTTTGGGTTTGTGGTTCTCAAATACAAATGTTCTTTTAGTAAATTAGTAGATTGAAACCTTTAATTTAATCATTAGAATCATTTAAATTTTCCTTAAGTAGTTAGTGGAGGTGAGCCATATTAAACAACACAAATAGTTTATGGCCCTCCAAAACTTACTTTGAATTTCCTTTTAAAATTGAAATTGAGGTGCTCTATGCCAAATAAATACTCAAATGTGTGGCCCTTATTAAATTATTTCTTTTGAATCCTTAGAATTTGAGGCACACCATTTAGCCAATTTTTTTTGGCAACCCGCTAGGCAATCGCCCAGGGTTAGATTTTATATATTAAAAATTAACAAAATAAATTGAAATTACAAGGTCCAAAGACTTGCTAAAAGAGGAAATAAAATTTGACAGTTACATTCTTCCTATTACTAAAGTTAAGAGATATACTTAAACTTGGTATCGTTAAATGCAACTATAATTAAAAATTGATGCCCATCCATATAAATGTCATTAGCTCCATAGCTTGCCATCCTGCTCGTGCAATGTCACCTTTCCTTCCTCGAGGGAATGAGCAGAAAGTGCTAATACTACCCATAGAGGTCGTATTGAGTGGCATCGCAATAATACGTGACTGCGACCTATAAATTGAATTGTATACATTGCATGATTGGATGATGAAGGCATTGTACAATTCAGCAGCACCCTAGACGGTCCATGTGTGCGTCTCATTATTGTTTAATGAGCCTTAGCAGTTGTTTTGATCCAACTGTTTTGAGAAACTTATGATGATATTCCAAATGCCCTTCCCGCCAACTCCTCGAAGCAAAAATCCAGCAGTTTTTAGGAAGATTTCCACGCTAGACTGGAGATGAGTTCTAGTGGAACAACATTCCCCAGGACAGCTTCCATTACCAAATTTGTTGTGATCTCGAGTCTCGAAAGTCCCACGAGCATGCCCTCCAACAGCATGCGTTTTTAGTACACATTATCGGAAACAAAAATCTAAAAGCTGAAGGACAGCACATGGGGGTGGTAACCAACACAACTTTATTGTATTGCTTATGAATATAAAATGCATGATTATCTGATAGACAAGGCATATTTTGACTTAGGATTGGCATGATGAATGCACTCCCATGTGTTGTCAAGGTCCAGCGCATGCATTGAATTGATTTAATAAAACCGATTTGGAGCCCATGACACCACCACCCCATTTCTTTCTGTTCTCCTCGTACTTATCGTTGAAGTTGGCCTTAATTGCCTCCAAAATTCAACTGAACTCCATCTTGTCTTCATTCTTCACAGTTGTCAAGCATAATGCTGAAGCAATTTTCTTATGCACAATCGATCCTAAACGTGCTTTTCCCTTCACAATACAATATGGAATTTCCATCTTTATGCACTAGGTGATGTGCTTAAGACCATACTTTATAATAATAGGTTTCTTGGTTTCAGGAGTTTTGCCTTCTACCTCGGCTTGAGCTCTTTTGACAAGGTGCTCCTTCTTTGCAGCCTTGTCGTGAAAATTCATGATTTCTTTTTAGATTGTTTGGACTTTGTTGATGTAGATGGGGCGGCCTTCTTAAGCTTCGCATTTCTCATTTGAGGTCCCCTAACATTTTCGTCCATGCTCTTTTCCTTTGTATGTGACTTTTGTTCCTCTATAGCATTAATTGGGATTGTTTTGAGGTGTTGTGGCAGCACTTCAAATACTTCACCTTCTTCTGATGTCCGTTGATTTGGCATGGTTCATCTTGTGATTTAACATCGGTTGGCTTGATTTTTTGTTGTATGTGAACCTCATTCCTGCTACTATTTCCACGGTTAGCGCTATAAGGATCACGACACAAAATTTCAAAAGGATGTGCAGTTAGCATTGCATCCAATAGTTGTCTGTCATGAGATAATAAATCTGTTTTACTACTCCGTCTCATTGGTTTATGCCCAGAATTTATGAGATAATCTGTGACATTAAGGTTACTACAGGATCCTACTTCCTCCGCTGTGCTCAATTCTTCATTACTTTCATAACCTCGTTCGTCACATGCTCGAGACACCACTTTGTCCATATAATCCAATAGTTTTCTTTCCTCTGCTGAAATGATTGCACTGGTTTGAACATGATCATCACAAACAGTAGTTTGTTCGATTCCTGCATGAGTAGCAGTAGCATCTTGTAGCACAACTCCCGGATGAATTTGAGCAGCAATGTGTGAGTTACAGAACTGTGAATCAGCTGTAGCATTAGACAAAGTTATTGCTTTCCCATGGCCGACGGAATTGTCTAAGATTTGCTCGATATTTTTGGCAGCTTTTGCTTTCATATGGCCCGCAATTTGCTCAATATTTTCATTAGTCACATGGCCAGCAATTTGCTCCATAATTTCGCTTTCTTTTGCTTTCACATGGTCCTCAATTTTCTCCAAGTTTTCGCCTATCACCAAACTTGGATGTCCCGCCACTTTGTTATCTTTTTCTCCACATTAGCCGGTTTTTTTTGTTGCCAAAATTTATCAACTTACTTTCCATTCAAGACATAGACCGCATGGGCTACCTTCTGTTTAAATTTTCCAGAAATTTGTTTCTCCACAAAAGCGAAACTATGGTCCACATGCATGTCCTTCGTGACCGCAAATTGCTCCATAATAGCAGTAGCATTAACATTGTTATCATGCCCATCTTGTCCATGTGGGCCCACATCAATATTATGGGATTCCTTTCCAGCTGTAACATATGATCTTTCTGTATTCACATGATCCAAATGGCCCACTTCGTTGACCACTGTTTGTTCATCTCTATCGCCAGAATTTCTTTCGTTTTCCACCATTGATCTTTTTTGTTTCTTATCATTCAGAAGATCCATTGAATTTCCTTGTAACTTCTCAACCTCACCTTCATCTTTCATGACTGTTTCTTCTTCTCCTTGCATAACATTTTGTTTTTCTTGTTGAAAATTATCCATTGTCCTCCCTTTCAACTTTCGACATGTATTTTCATCATGTCCTTGATGCTTACAGTGGAAACAATACAATGGAAGATTGTCATAAACTAACTCCTGACAAAATTCATTGATTTTGCCCGTCTGTTTGTCGACAAACTACAAGACTACCTTCTGAGGCAACTTATCTTTTAAATCAAGGATCACCTTGACCCTTTCTATACTAGGACGAGATTTAATTTGAGTCGCTTTATCAATTGATATGGGCATACCAGCAGCAGAAGCTATTGATAATAATGTTTTTTTGGCAAACAACTCCGGTGGTAAGTTTAGCATCGATATCCATACAACAGCCTTTTTCATCTCCTCTATTACATTATAATCAATAGACCATGGAAATACTCTAATTTGGTGCTCCCTTCCATTATGATTAAAGTACAGAACTGACCTCGCAAGTGATGTACAAAAACCGTCAAATTGATCCATCCTGATAAGAATTTGTCTTGGTGCAAGTTGCCTGATCAAAGCTTTTCCTTTAATTTCGAGGATTTTTGGCAGTAGGTTCCTCAAAGTTGATAACTCCTTCTTGTTTGAAGATAGTTTCACCACAATATCATGATGCAGTCCCTCCTCTTTTGCATAATCTAGTCGTTCTTCCTTTGTAAATTGAATAGTTGGTACTCCATGTATAACTTCAACTTGTTTTAGATTAATTTGGTTCGAAAAAACTGAATTGGGATGAACTAAACTTGCAGTATATGAAAGCTTATTGTTTTGGATTATGGTCTTTTCTTCTTGGTTTGGAATTGTTGTAGTATTGTTTAGTATTAACTCTCCCACAACAAAAGGATGGGTTAACTCTCCCACAACCAAAGGTTGGGGAGAGCTTTCAGCAGCCATGGCTGCCCTTGCTCTAGAAAATCACCAATCTAGAGAGAGAAAGTAGAGAGATAGATAAGTTCACTACGTTGTCCTTCATATAGAAACCATGTTACTAGGTTTACATCTTATAATCTCTTTTAGCCAATTTTCCAGGGCCCTCGTAAAGTTAAAAATGTGTAGTTTCTTTAGGTGCGTTGTTTTAATAATTTACCTTCCTAAACTCGGATGCGCATTTCATGTGACCCAAATCCAAATCTCACAATGTTAAGTAAACTGTGTCTTGGACTGCGGGTGCATTTCATGTAGCATGGTCCAATGACGTGTTTAAGATGGCGTTGAAATCTTCATTAAAATAAATAAAAGCGGCTAATAAGTTAAAATATACTATAGTCTAAAACATGTATTAAAATCAGATAATAAGCCAATTATGATGGTTTAATCGACTGTGCTAGAACCACGGAATCTGGGTGCCTAACACCTTGCCTCGGATTAACAGAATTCCTTATTCAGAATTTATGGTTCGCAGACTTCAAAAGAAAAATCAGATTTTTCTCGATTTGGGATTTTAAAATAAACCGGTGACTTGGGACACCATAAAACAAACCATCCTAAGTGGCGATTCTGAATAAAAATGAATAAATAATCCCATTTCAAATAATGTCACTTAAATTGGAAAAACTCCCTTATATACTATCATTCACGGGTGGTGTGTAAAAAAGGAGGTGTGACAACTCTGGCGACTTTGCTAAGCAACCAAACCCAGAACTTTGGTTCAGAGTTTAAAAATTCGAGCTTAGAATAGTTGTTATGGTTTGCTTATTTATTATCTGATTTTTTTACATGTTTGAGCCTACTGTGCTAAATGCTTTTACCGCTTTGATATTTTTTGGACTATATATAAACTGCTACGAGACCCTTCTTCTCCTCTAAGTCTTCTATATCATCTGGGATGTGTTCTGTAACTTATTTTCTGTTGCAGTCTTATCCCAAACATTAGAACGAGGTTCGAACAAGCTGCAAAGCTGGTGAAGCTTTTGTATTCCCTGTACGCTTCCCTCCCTCGGCTCGAGCGGTCTGCTTGGATAAGCGAGGTCTAGAACAATAAACGTATATTTTTAAACCAAGTATAACAAAACCTCATGCCGGATCACTAGTATGAATGTTTGTTTACATCATGTGCATTTGACTTAGGAGACTCAACATAAGGGTTGGGTCTGTCTATGACAGGTGTACTTGAAATAAAAAGACCATCCTGGTGCATCTTACTAGCTACTTATGTATTTATTTGCTTCAAATTTGCATGTTGACTGGCTTGTGAATAATCGAAGAAAAATTGGGAAAAGAAAATAGTAGTGTGAGGGTTAGGAGAGATAATTATCCGTTTTTATAACCAATGTCCAAAAGGTACTGAAACTCTGCCGAATTTTTGGAAAAAAAGTGAAAAAGAAGAAATCATATTTTCAGAAAATAGTTGTTTCTGTTAAAAAAAGTTTGCCCGAATTATGCTAGTTTGATTCTCACCGGATGTAGGATACGTAGGCAATCCCCATTGGGTCCAACTTCCCTTTTTGTAAAAATTTCCCAAAAAGAGCAAAAAATTTTGTTTTTATCACAAATAAGCAGGGTGATGCCATTCTTATTTAATACAAGCATAATGTCCCCAAGAGGGCGCCGGAAGGCTTTTTTGCAAGAATAGCCACCTTTGGTCATTTTTCTTAATTTTTGGCTAGTTAGTAGGCACAACCTTAAAATCTTCTTCTCTGAAGTGCTGAAAGGCCGTATTTTTAAAGCTGTATTTTATTTTGAAATGAAATTTTGAAAAAAATAGTGTTCCCTTTTTTTGAGTCAAAATGAGTTACTAAATCACCTTAATAAATGTGGAGGATGAGAATAAATGAAAATGAGCCCTTCTCAGCTCTTAAAGAGATCCCCTTACAGCTCCACATGTGGTAGAATAATCTAGGAAAAGGCAGTAAAGAAACTGTGGTAAAGGTTCTAGGGTGGTCTCGTCGGACTTTTGAACATCAAGCCAAGGTTGTACGTGATTGAACCCTTGATACCTTTTTGGGATCCAACCCGCAATGTGTTCCACTTTTCTAACTTTGAGCTCCCACCCACACTAGAGGAAATTGCGGGTTATATTGGCCTTAATGGAAACCTTAAAATTCGGTACCCAGTGTCACCGAGATCAGTATCTCCCCACAAATTTTTGGATATGTTTAGTATTAGTTGGGATATTCAGGATGGAAATTTGTTTGAAGGGTATTGCACTTTATAGTTCTTGTATTTACCCTACGGTAACCCCCAAAATTTTGAAGCACTGAATACTAGTTTAATCCATGCCGGAAATAAAGATAAATGGGAGGCAAGGCGGGGTTTAACTTTTGTAGCAGCATTCTTGGGTATTGTAATCTGTCCACGAGAAGATGGTAATATAGAAGTGGGTCTCGCAGGAATGGTTGATGTTGCAATTACGAAAACTAATGCACTTTGATTCCCCTGATCTTATCTAAAATTTACCGAGCCGTAACTATCTGAGAAGGGGTAAAATTCTTCCAAGGCCGCAATCTATAACTACAATTGTGGATACAGGAGCATCTCTGCCACTGGTTGGGTACATGAATTACGGTATGACCGGTTTGAGTTACATTGAAGAATTTGAAATTCAGGTAGTGGGTGTTAAATTCCCCGAGTGTATTGAGGCTTGGTTTGCACACTTGAGCTCTTTGACTGCCAATAATAAAATTGAGTGGGCGTTCGGATGGCTTCCTGTCATCGAAGCAGTATACATGTCAGCCGAAGTGTGTTATCTCCTCCTAATGGGCATTCGGAGTATCCAACCATATGCTCCTCATAGGGTTTTGCACCAACTGGGCCTTTTTCAAACAATTTCTCATGACGAAGATTTGAGTAGACATGTCATTGAATAGGGCCCAAAAGCCGTATTTTCGGAAGGAAGAATTCGCCAGGTGTGGAATATATACAGATTTCTTGAGCCTAAGACTATAGTGCGGGATCTAGCTAGAGGTGAGGTAGCCTCCAAGTACATTTTTTGGTTTGGTATATGGTTTTAGATTCCTGAGAGACCTGCTAAGAGAGCCCATGTTCAACAATTCACTAACAACTTGCAAGAGCAGTGGGGCTGGTTGGCAAAATAAGAAAGCTACAGGGCAAGTGGTGCCTCCAACGTCCCGATCAGTCACCCAAATACACCACTAGGATACCCTATTATCTCAGCTCATTTTGTGGGAACACCTTCTGAGGTTCGCCCCCACGTGTTAATGTCTGGTGCAACTTCAAATATCTTTACTATTCCATCTTGCTCGGCTACGGCATAGCTTACACTACCCAGGCTTTGCTTTGACCCATCAACTTTCACTTTCCAAACCTCATCCTTCATATTAGAACCTACACTGTGTCCCACTTATAGTTACTTTTAACCAGCCCGGTATGAATTCACCGGAGGGCAAGAAAGGGCCACCAAAACTCCTTAGCAAGAAGAGATTGCAAGAAAGATAAGGAGTATGGAACAGAGTCTTAAAAGCATACAAGGACTGAATTGATAGAAAAGTGTATCCTATGCCGACTTATGTATGTTGCCTCATGTGCATCTACCAGTAGGATTTAAAACCCCAAAGTTTGAGAAATACAATGGGCAGAGGGATCCCATTTCCCACCTCAAGAGATATTGCAACTAGCTGCAAGGAGCAGGTGGAAAGGAATAACTCCCATGGCCTACTTTGGAGAAAGTTTGGTTGGCATCACATCCAAATGGTACATAGACCAAGATATATCCCGATGGAACATTTGGGATGACCTTGCTCGAAATTTCATCAGGCAGTTTCATTACAACATTGCTCCGGATAGGAACTCATTGACAAATTTAAAGAAGAAATCCTCGGAAAGCTTCCGAGAGTACGATGTTAAATGGCGTGAGCAGGCCTCCAGGGTATAGCCTCCGATGGATGAGATTGAAATGGTTACAGTTTTCCTCCAAGCCCAAGAGGTTGATAACTTCCAAAACATGATGCCCGCAATGAGTAAGCCGTTTATTAAAGCAATCAAGATTGGCAAAATGGTCGAAAATAGGTTGAAACAAGGTCTAATTATGAGCCAATATGCTATAAGGGCTACCTGAAAAGCCATCCAAGGAGGGTCTGGAGGAGTGGCAAATAGAAAGAAAAAGGAAGAAACATCAATGGCAGCGTCGAGTGCAAGAAAACACCGTACTCCAAGATCCTTTTTCTCTAAGAGAACCTCGCAGCACTATTACCCCCACCAAGATGTGGCCTATTCTCCCCAGCCATACACGGTCATGAATTCTCAATCTTATGTCAAGCCACAACAACAATTCATTCGAAACCAATCTCTATTTCCTAGAAACCAACCTCCTTACCAAACTCACTACAACCCCCGGCCTCCACAAAACCATTTCCACGCCCGTGAACCACCCAAGAGGCCAAATTTCATACCCATTGGTGAATCTTACTCCAGCATGTTACCAAAACTTGTTAAAATGGGCTTGATGCAGCATGTTCCCTAAACCAAGTGAAATCCGACATCGCCTTTTTACAAAACTTGTGCACGATGCGCCTACCACTCGGGGGGCAGAGGGGCATGACACGGATGATTGTTGGACTCTAAAGAGGGCCGTGGAGAACCTGATAGAACACAGGAAAATAGTGTTGAGGGACGAAGGTATTCCCAATGTAACCAACAACCCATTACTGGCCCATAACAACTGGCCGGTAATCGAAATGATTTGTGAGTATAAGGAGTTTGAACTAGCATTGAAGGCTATCATTGCCATAGCTGATGTAGAAAAGAAGCCAAAAGATGTCCCTAAGAAATAAAAAGGGGAAAAAGAACAAAATCACCCCATAGAAGTCAGAGAAGAAAATAGAAGTTGAAACTGCGGCAGCGCCCCCCAAAGATGTTGTTCTCTATGTCTCTCAAGGCGGCAAAGAAAAACAGATATCATTGAGTCCTCCCATGAGATTTGAGCTGAACAAGACAACCCAAATATATGTGTCCAAGGGAGCTTATGTGATGCTGGGGAAAAAAATTCTTCCAAATGTGAGTGAGCCTTATTGGCCACGCTCCACAACAACCCATGACAGATCCTACCACTGTGCCCTAGAACTATAACAAACCAGCAGTGACTTACAAAGGCAAAGAAATCTCAGGAGAAGTGCAAGAAATTAACCCGGCTAAGAGGTATCTCAATTTGGAAGAGGTAAAGAATGCAATGAGAAAAAGTTTCCTGCCTAGAAAGCTAGTGAGTGCCGAAAAAGTATAGGCATTCTTTCAAAAGATGAAAATGGCAGCTAATGAGATAATCGACCAACTTCGAAAGTCTCCTGCTCCTCTCTATTATCTCTGTTGATGAACTCCACTGAACATCAAAATTTATTGATCAAGACCCTCAACAAAGCATATGTGCCTATTGAAACCATGTAGAGTAGTTGGAGAGAATAGAAGAAAGATTTTTTGCAATCAACCAAATCTCATTCAGCAAAAATGATTTGCCCTCAGAAGGGGCCGCACACAATAAAGCCCTTCATCTGACAGTCAAATGCGATGGGTACTATGTGAAAAGGGTCATGTTGGATGGTGGTTCTAGGACAGATATTTGCCCACTCTCAACTCCGCAATGCATAATAATCAGTACCGAGTGAATTCGACCCAACAATGTCTGTGTACGTGCCTTTGATGACATAAAAAGGGACACAATAAGAGAGATTGATCTGATCCTAGCTATCAGCCCAGTAGACTTCGAAGTAACCTTCCAGGTTATAGATATGGACACTCCTAAAAATTTCTTTTGGGGAGGCCGTAGATTCACGCAGTGGGGATTGCACCTTCTATCTTGCCGAGATGGTGAAATTTGAGCATGAGGATCAAGAGATTGTGCTCCACAGGGAAGATCAGCAATCAATGTCTCGGGACCCATCAGTCCCGTGTCTTGAAGCAAGAGAGGGGAATGAGCACATAGTCTATCATGCTTTTGAGATCGTGGTCGTAGACCAGTACGAAGAAGGAAACCTTTGCCCTCAACCCTTCCTTTCAAATGAATCAATCATAGTAGCCAAGCAAATGATCATGCATGGTTTTAAACCTGGGAAGGGGCTCGAGAAATAATTGCAAGGAATAGTTGAACCTGTCATCCTGACTGCCAGTGAAAAGATCTTTGGGGTATGCTTCCGACCCATGCCAGCTGATATAAAATGGGCGGATGGTAGAAAGAATGATAGGTGGGTCTTGCCTCAGCCAGTGCCGCATCTGTATAGAACATTTGTCAAGCCCAAATATAATGAGGAAGAAGAAGATGAGGCCTTTATAGCTGAAGAGATTGAAGAAATATGTGGGGCAATGAGGAAGATATTGTACGAAAACCACATTGTCCAGCCAGGGGAGGGCTCAAGCACCGCTAAGGTGCTATACATGGGACCTGAGGCCAAACTGCAAAATTGGAAGGCTACGCCATTCCCAATCAGGAGGTAGTCCCTGTAGACCTGTCCTGCCACTTTTTCTGCATCACGAGTTATTACAGGGTATAACTCGGATGTTTTCTTTAGTTTCATGTCTTTTAATTTCCAATGTAAACCCTGATATCTTCAAATTCAATGAAATGAAATCAATATTTCATCATTTATATTTCTTTATTCCTTTTGATTTTGTTGTTTTAAGTTCTTCTTTGACTTCTAATAATGCAACTTTAAATAATATGACATGCTTGCGGACTCCATGTCTAGATCCAAACACGCTGTCTAACTGTTAAATAACGAACCAAGAACCGGAATATGATGAAGAAGAGGCCTTTAGGGAAATAAATCGAGAATTGGAACAATTTGAGAATAAACCTAAATCAAACTTAGATGAAACTGAGCCGGTTAATTTGGGCAATTTTGAAGAAATCATGGAAACCAAGATAAGCTTTCGCATAGATGAGAAAACCCGGGATGAATTAATCTAACTACTGTTTGAGTTCAAAGATATGTTTGCCTGTCATATGATGACATGCCAGGACTAAGTGTTGATTTGGTGGTCCATAAGTTTCCCACTTACCCCGATTAACCCCTATCCAGCAAAAGCAAAGAAAGTTTAAAACTGATGTTTGTGACAAATCAAAGAAGAAGTCACGAAATAGTTGAAAGCATGGGTGTTCCAAGTGGTCCGGTACACCGCATGGCTAGCCAATGTAGTTCCAATGCCAAAGAAAGACGGGAAGACCTAAGTATGTGTGGATTACAGAGATCTAAATAAGGTGAGTCCCATAGATAACTTCCCCATGCCAAACATCCACATCCTTGTTAACAGCTGCGCCAAACATGAGATACAATCCTTTGTGGATTATTACGTAAGATATCACCAGGTGTTGATGGATAAAGAAGATGCAGAAAAGACAGGTTTTACCATACCTTGGGGTTCATACTATTACAGAGTAATGCAGTTTGGTTTGAAGAATGCTGGAGCAACCTACATTAATGGCCATGATTGCCATTTTTCATGATATAACGCA
Organism: Nicotiana benthamiana; assembly: GCA_034376525.1. Classification (NCBI taxonomy): domain Eukaryota; kingdom Viridiplantae; phylum Streptophyta; class Magnoliopsida; order Solanales; family Solanaceae; genus Nicotiana; species Nicotiana benthamiana. Next base: position 21,068,107 of record CM067324.1, on the reverse strand, counting down.
CCAATAAAATAGAGGTGCATGTGGATGATTTGATCAAATCCAGAACTCAGGACGACCACATTTGGGACTTAAAGAAAATCTTTGAGCAGTTGTGTAAATATGATTTGAAGCTGAACAGCCAAATGTGCATTTAGGGTTCCATCAGGCAAGCTCTTGGGCTTTATAGTTAGTCGAAGGGGTATTGAGTTAGATCCAACAAAGATAAAGTCTATTCGGGATTCTGAAAACCAAGAAATATGTGATGAGCTTATTTGGAAGATTGAACTATATTAGCGGATTCATTGCTCAGTTGACATCCACATGTGAACCCATATTCAAGTTGCTGAAGAAAGATATGGTAATCAAATGGACAGATGAATGTCAAGAAGCTTTTGATAAAATCAAAAAGTATCTATCTAACCCACCAGTCCTGGTCCCATTTGAATTGGGAAGGTCTCTGTTCTTGTACCTGATGGCCTTGAAAAACTCTTTTGGTTGTGTCCTCGGACAACATAATGCAACCAGAAAGAAAGAGCAGGCAATCTACTATCTGAGTAAAAAGTTTACCAGCTATGAAGCTAAGTTTACTTTGTTGGAAAGAACCCGCAGTGCTTTAACATGAGTAGCTCAGAAGTTGAGGCATTATTTGCAAGCCTACACCACTCACCTCATAACCAGGTTGGATCTTTTGAAATACATATTCCAGAATCCAATGCCCATGGGAAGGTTAGAAAAATGGAAGATCTTACTCATAGAATTTGACATAGTTTACGTCACTCGCACAACAATGAAAACCCAGGCATTGGTGGATCATTTGGCTGAAAACCCGATTGATGATGAATACAAACCTTTGATCACTTACTTCCCGAATGAAAAGGTAAACTCACTTGAAGCAATATCCGAAGATAAGTCTTGGAACATGTTCTTTGATAGAGCGGTAAACGCAAAAGGTGTGGGAATTGGGGCAGTTTTGGTCTCATCCACTAGTCAACATTACCTAACCATAGCCCAACTTTGATTTTTCTTCACAAACAAGACTACCGAGTATAAAGCCTGCATTATGGATATAAACATGGCAATCAATCAGAACAACGAAGAGTTTTTAATCATGGGGCACTCAGATCTGATTATCCAATAGGCCTAGGGGGAATGGGAGACCCAAGATTTCAAGCTTATCCCTTACAGACAGCATGTGGAAGACCTTAGCGGGTGATTTAAGTCAATAGAGTTCAGATACATCCCCCGTCGTCACAATGAACTGGCGATGCACTTGCTACTTGGACCTCGATGATGCCGTACCCAGGCAATTCTCACATAGATCCCTTGAAAATACAAATCTGGGAAATGCATGGTTATTGTAACACCATTAAGACAGAACCAGATAGTCAGCCATGGTATCATGACATCAAAAGGTTTATGGAAACAAAAGAATACCTTGAGCAAGCCAGTGCGGACCAAAAGAGAACTATTAGATCACACGCACGTGGTTTCTATTTGAGTGGTGATGTTTTGTGCAAAAGAACTCCGGATCTCAACTTGTTAAGATGTGTTGACACAAAGGAGGCTGGAATAAGGCTGTATCCGGTTCCGGTTCTGGGTCTATTTGGGTCTGGCGGTTCCGGTTCTGGCGGTTCTGGTTCTGCGGTTCTGGCGGTTCCGGTTCTGGCGGTTCCGGAGCCGGAACCGCTACCATACGGTTCCGGAACTATCCGGTTCCGGTTCAGGCGGTTTCGGTTCTGGCGGTTCTGGCGGTTCCGGCGGTTCCGAAATTTTTTTTTTTTAAATCAATATCTTGTATAGTAGTCATTAGTATATTGTAGAATATATTTTATATGGTGTACTATGTTATTAGTATAGTATATATTGTGTTTGGTAATTAGTATATATTATGTATAAGTAGTGTATATTTTGTATATAAGTAGTATATATTGTGTATAAGTAGTGTATATTTTGTATATAAGTAGTATATATTGATAAAAGAATATTGTCATTAGTATATTGTGTTGTATGTTATATATTGTACGTTATATAAATATTCAAGGATTGATATAGAAGTAAACACAAAGAAATATTGAGACAAAAGATATTCAAGGATATGATAAAGAGCATATTCATTGACCAAAATGGCATATCGTTCTTAGTCTTCCTTCCCCAAATGGAATGAGCACAACATGGTACTAATACCACCATTAAAAGGAAAAAAAACTAAAAGAAGACATGCCAATGTACAAGTTACATCATAATTTATGTATTATTTCTAACAAATCTCATAAAACCTTCAAGGTTTGGAGGTGGTTGTGTTGGCGGTGGTGGAAATGAAGCTTGTTCATCACCACTTCCGGGTGAAGATGTTTCCTGAGCAAGTTCTGCTAGCATTTCTTCATAGCACTCATCTATTTCTCGTTGTGATTTAGCTAGCCCAAAGTTCCTTCTTTCTGCGCGGATCCAATCTCGAAAAAGCACTGATTTTTCCAAGTTGTCCCGCATCGACGCTCTGTGATCACCTATTTGTAGTCTTGCTTGACTAAAGGCGCTCTCCGATGCAACAGTTGACTCTTGAATCGACGGAACATCCCGAGCCATCCTTGCAAGAACGGGAAAATTCTTTTCCCTTGTCTTCCACCAATCCAAAAGGTCGAAAGAGCCGTCTGGATTCTCATTCTCTAGTCCCTGTGACAAATAAACTTGAAGCTCATTTAGATGGGAAATTTCATCCAAATTTTCCCCTTGAGTACCCCTGAACTCCGTCCACGATTTAAGAGCTGTTAAGCCAGCAGCTCTTTTAGACGCCTGTGATGTAGAAGAAGTAGGGGTTGGAATATTAGGCCTAGCATGCTCTAACGCCTGTTTATAAGCATTATAAACAGTTTGAGCATTCACTTTAATTGATTCTTTCGCATCAGATAGTGTAGTCATTTCTTCTTCTGAAAGATCTAAAGCTTGATAAATAGTAGAATACCAAAAGTGAGGACCTCCTAATTTCATAGTAGGATTTAGCATAGCAGACACACCAAATATAGGAGGGATTGGAAAAAAATATTTTTTAAACTTCTTTTTCATTTCAGTTATTGCAATTTCATAAATTTCCCCTCCCTTGTTAAAATCAACAAACAAATTAGCAAGTGCGGCAATATAAACTAAACAGTTAGAAATAGTTGGATAATATTGGCCAGATAAAGCATTTGTGGCCACATGAAAATGTTCTAAAAAATCTAAAAGAATTTTAACGTTAGTCCAATCTACTGTAGTTAGCATGTCATTATCTTCCTCCCCACAATCCCGAGAATTATACATAGTGTTAATTGGGTTCCTATATTCGTACGCTACTACTAAACTTTCGTACATGTAGTTCCACCTAGTCGGGCAAGGTTTAGGAACCTTTCTTTCTCTAAGGCCATATTCGTCACACCTTTTAAAATATTCTCTAAGTCTACTTCTACGGTTTGAATAAAATAGCCAATTAAGAGCCATTTTAACCTTTTCAATTTCTACGTTTAATATTCTCATACCATCACCAACAATTAAATGATAATGTGACAAATACATCTAATATGGAAAATATTAGTAAAAGCAGGATTAAGTGTTCTAGTTAGCATACCTATTGCACTAGTGTTGCTAGAAGCGTTATCCATGGAAATTGACATTATTTTATCACTAAAACAAAAATATCTGCATACATCTGAAACAGTGTTAGCAATAAACCTACCCGTGTGCCGTGAATTAATTATCCTATATGCAATAATGCGTTTTTGCATAGTCCAGTCTTCGACTATCCAATGACTGGTTACGGTTAGATAATCACAGTCATTTCCACTTCTACCAATATCAGTTGTAATAGACATACGATTAGTTATATGGGTAAATAAATAGCGCAAGTATTGTTCATATTCATGCTTGTATTTATAAATATCGGCCTTAACTGTGGCGCGAGGCCAACCTTTATACGTAGGATTAAATACTCTTCTAATATAATGAATCCATGCAGGATTAGAAGCAAAAGAATAAGGCAAACACATAACAGTAATCATTTTAGCTAATTCTTCACGATCCTTATTTAGATCGTAATATAATATACCTCAGGTGACTGTGTTTATTCCTGGTTGAACTAGATTTGAACCAGTACTTGGGTTAACTGAAGTATCAGGACTTGTCCTCCCCTCTTGTTGCGCTTTCAATTGCAAAAATATAGCCTTATCGCTAAGGTGTAATCTTATATGCTTAACTAAACTACCTGTGCCGCTACGATCTCCAGTATACCTATGAACAAGTACTTTCCCACAAGATTTGCACTTAGCCTTATTTTGTTCTCTTAGTTGAATAAAAAATTGCCAAACTAATGATGTTTCTGTACGTTTAGGAGGTTGTCTACTAAAAGTGGGAGTTTTTGCGGGTGGGTGTGCCGTTTCATCACCTAAGTTATGAGCAGGACTAGTAGGTGTATCATCTAAATCTACTGGAGCTTGGGTTTCATCATCATCATCATCCTCATTTCCCTCTAATATAGGTGCATTAGGATAAAGAGCATTCATAATATCATCGTCTATTCTATCACCAATTGCTACATCATGTAGAAAATCCATATCGCTAAATTGAAAACAAGGGTGATCATTATCAAGGATTCTGAAGGGTTCATTTGGATTTATAGGTTGGCTACTACTTTGAACTTGCTTATCTTTTCTAGGTCGGGGAGCCGGGGGAGGGGTAGTATTTTGGCGACTACTTTCACCGGTTTTAGATTTCCTTTACCGAACATATTTTTCAACGAAAATGCCATAATAATTATAATTAAGCAAAATAACAACACACAAAAATATTCTTAGCACGTAAGAGTTGAAACAAGTTTACCGGATTGACGAACAACTTCTTGAAAATTGAAAATCGTTGAAATTGAACACTTGAAAACTTCAATTCAACAACTTCACAATGTTTCACGAATTTGCAATAATAAATTAAGCACTTGCACTAGAAAGATTGAAAGAGAGCTTGAGAGAGATTGAGAGATATTGATGAATTGGTGAATAAAAATGAAAGAATGAGGGGGTATTTATAGTTGAGAAATGGGAAATTGTGTAATTATATAAAGTTTGGGGTTAAATTAAAGTTTGGGGGCAAAATGGCTATTTTTTAAAATTCCAAACGGCTAATTTGTAAAAAGATCCGTTTGGAAATTATTTAAAATTTTTTTTTTAAATTCTGCCCGTTACTGGAACCGTTTGGAACCGCTTGAACCGGTCCGGTTCCGGTTCCGGTTCTGGAGGTTCCAGTTCCGCAGTTCCAACGGGTAGAACCGCCCCATCACGGTCCGGGGAACCGCCGGAACCGGGTCGCCGGAACCGGCAGAACCGCGGTTCCGGTTCGGAACCGTGAATTTTGCAGCCTTAGGCTGGAAAAATCATGTATAAGGTACATACAAGAGTATGTGGACCCCACATGAACGGGTATTTTTTTACAAAGAAAATACTTCGAGAAGGCTATTGCTGGATAACCATGTAAAGAGATTGTTTCAGCTTTGTTCGAAAGTGTCATCAGTGTCAGGTGTACGGTGATTTGATTCATGCACCTCTCATTGAACTGCATCCTATGTCAGCACCTTGGCCATTTGTTTCTTGGGGCATGGACGTCATTGGTCCAATCGAGCCAAAAGCCTCAAATAGTCACATATTCATACTGGTTGCCATCGACTACTTCACGAAATGGGTTGAAGCCATGACTCTCAAATCCGTCACCAAGAAGCTGTGGTAGATTTCGTGCACTTCAATCCTATCTGTGGTTTTGTAATTCCTGCAACTATCATCACAGATAATGCTGCAAATTTGAATAGTCGTTTGATAAAGGAGATATGCGAACAATTTAAAGTAACGCATCGGAATTCTACTCCTTATTGACCTAAAGCCAATGGCACCGTTGAAGCAGTAAACAAGAACATCAAAAAGATTTTGAGAAAGATGATTCAAAACTCCAGTTAGTGGCATGAAAAGTTACCTTTTGCATTATTGGGATATCGCACTACGATGCGCACATCGGTTGGAGCAGCCATATACCTCTTGGTATATGGCATTGAAGTCGTAATATCCGGGGAAGTTTAAATCCCCTCTCTCCGAATCATTGTTGAAGCTAAAATTGAAGATAGTGAGTGGGTCAAGACCCGTCTGGAACAGTTGACCTTGATTGATGAAAAGTGAATGGCTGCGGTCTTTCACGGGCAGTTGTGCCAACAAAGAATGGTCTGTGCCTACAACAAGAAAGTGCGGCCCAGGAATTTCAAAGTGGGGCAACTCGTGTTAAGGCGCATTCTTCCCCATCATCAGGAAGTCAAAGGAAAATTCGTTCCTTATTGGAAAGACCAGTATATCATCAGAAAGATACTGCCAACAGGGGCGTTATACTTGGGAGATGTTGAAGGAAATGATCCTGAAGCAGCTGTGAATGCAGATGCAGTTAAAAGGTACTATGTTTAGACTTTTTGCAGCAACAACATTATCTGATTGGGACGATGAAGGCTTTCATTCTTGCTATCAAAACACTATCAATCTTTTTGCAAACCCTTTGATCGGTTACTGTTCTTTGATTAACCTTTTTGGAACCTAAAAGTGTTATTGAAAAAAAAACAAACAAAGAAAGGAAAAGGAAAATCGAAAAAAAAGAAAAATGAAAAAACAAGAGAAAGAAAAAAAACATCAAATCAAAAGAAAAAAAAGAAGAAAAACAAAGCAAAATAGAAAAATAAAAGAAAATCAAAAACAAGGTTTCCTGAACTACGTTCGACTTGATTCTGAAAGGATACGTCGGAAGCCTCTCTCTGAGGTTCAATCACAACAAAATAAAAATCCAGTTTCTCACAAAAAAGAGAAATTGGGGCAGATGTTATAATGGTTTGGCGCTCATCCACCCCGGACGGTTCCAAAGTTGTAATTCAATCCAAAGTCTTTTTACCAAAACTTTGTTCAAAGTCCTTCCGATCAATCAGAAAAAGGTTTCGAAATCAGAGAACGCAATTGTTTGGATCCGATACAAGCAAGATGAGAGAAATAAAATGAGAGATCTTATTGGTGAAAACCCACGGGCACCGTGAGGCGATGGTTAGCAGAGAAATTGAAAATGAGAGAGCCTGGTTAGTGAAAACTCGTAAAGATCACTATCAGGCGACAATGAGAATAGAAATGAGAGAGGTCGATTGGCGAAAACCCATAAAGGGCACCGTCGATCGAAAAGAAGACACCGATCACCATCATTAGAGTCCTGGCAAGGCTTTTCAGTTTTGAGATATAGGTCACAATGAGTTTATGAGAAGCTGGGTTAGTTGTGCGGATTGAGAATGCAGTCCAAGAAGCATGGCATGTCTATTGAAGTCTCAACGCATCCCTGACAAGTCATTCCTTCCTCTCCGAAAGGGACACTTTTCTTGAATCCCTTTCGGTCTAACTCTGTTTCCGAAACTAATGAAGGTGGCAAGATTGGTTTTACAAGGTTCTGCCTGGAAAAAGCCAAGCCCAAGAAAAGTACCCAGCCTCAGTAGGTGCATCAAGTCGATCCCGACTGGCCATGATAGCCGATGCTCTAAAATCAAAGTTACAGAAAATGAAAAGATATCTGAAGGAAAAAGCCCGTAGAGGCAAAATGAAGTGAAAATCCAAAGCATCATACGGGTGAGCCATCATGATAAATTTTAAAAAGTTGAGTTCCTCGGTTTTAGGAGAGAGATCAATCTTCAGAAAACCAGCATGCAACAGAGGTTCTCACCAAAGAGTTCGGCCGAGATCAAGCGATCAAGACAATCAAGCTACAAAACCAACCACCATTTCAAACTAACAATTGTTCTTTGATTGAAATTGAAAAAGGTGGAGCCCAAAACAACCATGTAAAAGCAGGTGCAACCAAAAGGAAAAGATGCGCAAAAGCTAGAAATAACTTTGCATTAATAATAACCCCAAAAGGGAAGTTTTCCTCCAAAATTCTTTCCTGCATTTTATTGAGACAAAAATGAAATGAAAAATGAAAATGAAAAAAAAAGAGAGAAATAAAAAGAAAATTCCCAAACAAATATTGATAGCTTAGGATTCCCAACCTCAATCTTTTATTCTTTTTTTACCAACATTAGGGCTCCAATCTGTGAGTTGAGTCCTTAGACATAGGGCCTCCATTCCTTAGACACCTTTTCACCAGTGTTAGGGCTCTAATCCTTGAGTTGAATTTTTAGACATAAGTCCTCCATTCTCTAGTCGCCTTTTCACTAACATTAGGGCTCCAACTCCTGAGTTGAGTTTTTAGACATAAGACCTCCATTCCCTAGTCGCCTTCTTACCAACATTAAGGCTCCAATCACTGGGTTGAGATTTTAGACATGAGGCCTCCATTCCCTAGTCGACTTTTCTTTACCAACATTAGGGCTCCAATCCTTGAGTTGAGTTTTTAGACAGAGGGCCTCCATTCCCTAGTTGCCTTTTACCAACATAAGGGCTCCAATCCCTGAGTTGAGATTTTAGACAGAGGGTCTCCATTTCCTAGTCACCTTTTTTGCCAATATTAGGGCTCCAAGCCTTGAGTTGAGACTTTAGACATAGCGCTAGTCACCTTTTGCCAACATTAGGGCTCCAATCCCTGATTTGAGATTACAGACATAGGGCCTCCATTCCTTAGTCGCCTTTTTTACCAACATTAGTGCTCTAATTCCTGAGTTGAGATTTTTAGACATAGGGCCTCCATTCCCTAGTCGCCTTTTGACAATATTAGGGCTCCAATTTCTGAGTTGACATTTTTAGACATAGGGTGTCCATTCCCTAGTCGCTGTTTGCCAACATTAGGGCTCCAATCCCTGAGTTCAGATTTTAGATATATGGCCTCCATTCCCTAATCACCTTTTTGCCAATATAAGGGCTCCAATCACTGAGTTGAGATTTTTTGACATAGGGCCTCCATTCCCTAGTCACCATTTTACCAGCATTAGGGCTTCAATCCCTGAGTAGAGATTTTAGACATAGGGCCTCCATTCCCTAGTCGCCTTTTGCCAACATTAGGGCTCCAATCCCTTAGTTGAGATTTTAGACATAGGGCTTCCATATCCTAGTCGCCTTTTCACCAACATTAGGGCTTCAATCCCTAAGTTAATATTTTATATATAGGGCTCCATTCCCTAATCTTTTCCTTCTAAACAGACAAAATCCTTACTTTATTGCATTCAAAAATAAAATAAAAATAAAAAGAGAATTAGTTTAGAATTTTATCACAAATAACTCACGAAATTTTTCTAGTGAAAACTAAGGCAGAATTTTTTTTTCGTTTGTTTGTTTTGGCATCTGAGTAGGTTTGACCTCGAGGCACAGGATCCGAGTTAGTCGAAAGAGGAGTTCCAATCCAGAATAAAGAAAAGAAGAAAAAGAAAAAAAGTGAATTCAAATGTTGAAGCGGACAAAGATGCGAACTGCTCATGATATGGTTGAAGTCACAAGCTTCGCATGTCCCGCCTTGATCCAATGCTGAAGAAAGAACTAGTACCTATAGTTTGCAAGAATAAAGATTTAGATCCTAGTCCACAACAAGAATCAGCTAAGACTTTAGATCAAGCTTCAAGAGATTTATAGATAGGAATCTTATAGCTCGTAGTTGATAGGCCTAGTTAGCTTAGCTTTTGGTTTTGCTTTTGGTGTAATAAGGAGGTCGGCAAGCCGTAGCAGCAGCAATAATAGTAAAATCACAGCTCCCCGGTAGTCCAGCTACCAAAACTTCCAGAACTACACTGACCTGAATTCTTTATAGCTAAGGATATATAGGCAACCTCCGAAGTAAGGTTTAGTCAGACTCTTTTTAAAAAAGCTTCTCATGAAGTTTCAAACAGGCAAAACTACCTCATAATTGCTCATTTAATCTTTTCCCAAAAACCATTTGTGTTTTCGAGCAAAGAGGTGCAGCTGTGAGCACGTAATTTTTTCCGTATATGAATTACCCCACAAGTTCAAAACAAAATAATTTTTCCATTATTTACAATTTCGTAAATTTTTGTAGCATTTATGTAAATTGTTTTCATTTGTCCGCACATGTTAATTTTGTTTAATTAATGAAATAATACGTGGAATTTTCATTTAGTATTTAATTCTACATTTTAGGATTAATTAGCAAATTAGTTGTTTTATAAAAAAGGGAGGAAAATCACGAAATAGTTTATTTTTGCACTTTTTAATTTTAATTTTGAATTTTGGTAGTTTTTCCTTAAATTTAGGTTTAATTAATTGTGGTTTTATTATTAATCATTTGAATTGGTAGGACAATTTAATTAGGAATTAATTCAGGTTTGTTTTTAATCTTAACTTTTGAAAGAAAAAAAGAAAAAAAAAGAATTTTGAAGGAAAATGAATTAAAAAAAAAGGGGAAAGAGTTAAGAGGGGCTGATTTTTGGGCCATCTTCATTAAATCCGCTCAGTCCAAGTTAGAAACTCATCCAAAACGGTTAAACCCAGCCCAAACCAATACCCCAACCCTGTCCGGTCACCCCATTAAACCAAATGACCCCGTTTTCCCCCTCCTATCTTAGTTGTTGGATCAATTAGATCCAACTAACCGGAATTGATCACCAACCCATATAAATGTGTTTGAACACCCTAACCCCCCAACCATCTCCCTCATCTTGTATCGTCAGAGACAACCCCTGGAAACCCTAAAGCGGCCCCTAAATCCTCATCAATTCTTGTGGAGGCGCCACCTCTAAACACCACCAAAACTACACCCTAGAACCCCCTCGACCCCCTAGTTCCAAATCCCCCCCCCCAAAGCTTCTCGAATATCGAATCAAAGGATGAACCCTAAAAAATCCAAAGTCATTTTCTATGAAATTTGGAGGTATCCATGGTCATAGGATAAGGTTTCTTCTAGTTTTGAAGGACGGACTCGACAAGATTGATGTTGTTCATATTGTTCTTAACAAAGAAAAATCGACCGACATTAATTTCATTAGGTCTTTTATCTCCATCTTTGTAAAATCCATTTATGTGAGTTCTTTAGTTCGTTAAGCATGTCTAAGTTTCTGGTTCGTTATTTTGTTGAATGACCTAGTTAATTTAATTATGCCTAACTTAATTAATTCCTTCCTATGTGGATTATGTTAATTGATTCATTCACCCTCGTCTTTGTTTGATTACATTTCTTTTAAATTTTCAGTTAGTTCTTAAAATTCTGGATTTCTCTTTGATTTGAATTGGGCTTTTAAAAATTCAAGAGCCCAAGAGAGGAATTAATGGGGATTAAAGACTTAAGGGGTTTCTGATTTGGGTCAATTTGACATATGTTTTGGTCTGATTCGTTATAGTAATTAACAAGGCTTAGAGGAAAATTTGGGGATTGTATGTAGGGAATACGTTTGTAACTGAATAGGAAGCTGCATAGAAAGTAGGGGTTTGGTTTAAAGTGAATTTTTGAATTTACCCTAAGGTTTCCTAAGCAAAAACAAAAATTAGAAAAGGGCTGAAATGCAAATATGATTCTCTTGTAGTTGCTCTAAATACCTTGTCTATAAAGGCACTCTAACGTGGCATTCAAGGGAAGAATTTAGGAGATAAAAATTTAGAAAAAATAAAAACGACTGAAAAATCTCAGGAACTCACTAAATCATTCAGTTTTCTTCTGTGATTCTGGAGTTGTCAATTTCTGAAATAAGTCATGGCTTATCTAGGATAAAAATGGACTAAAATTGTAAGTCTAGCTTGAAGTTTGATGTGGTATTTTCTTGATTGAAAGTGGTTTATGGACTGTTGCACATTATTTTCTGTTTGAAATTGGTTGAATCTGGACTGACAGTTGCAATTGCTTACTGTTGATACTTCATTTTCTTTTGTTTTTGTTTCCTTTGATCATTACCAGGTAACATCTCAACCTATGGACAACAATTGATTGCAAGCATGTATTTTGAGTGGTAAGTTGGTTGAATCCAAGTTGTAATTGAATATATATTTTCTGATTCCTCTTTTCTTTTAATATTCTATAGTATGAATTGTAATATATTTGCCACTGAAGTTTTCTGCTCATTCATGTACCACAAAGATGAGTAGGTCCTTTTGAGAACAAAATGTACTCCAATCCAAGGTCTAGCTTAAATGGATTACATTTTGTTACGTGTGTTTGGGTGGTAAAGAGATCTGGTCGTTAGTTACACATTGTTTCAGTTTTTTCTTTTGGTGTTCATATGCTAAAAAGAGTGAATTTATATTAACTTTGATCCAAATAATTAGCATGTTGTTTTTTTTCTGAAATGGATGATGTTAATATAAGTCATTAGTTTTAGTTTCCATGAGGCTTTTGTAAGTTCAATTCGAATTTGAATCCAACATAGATATCTATTAAATTTGAAATCAAACAGATGTTCCTGATGTTATCCAAAATGGCCTAGTATACTAGTTACTGGGTGATGATGGGGTCTATTGGTTGTGATTAAGTGTAAAGGGGTTATTTTCTTTGGTAAAGATACAATCCTGAGTCTATGATCCTCAACTCTATTTTTACAGAGTTTGGGTTCATTAAACTTTGGGCCTTGAGGTTATATGTAGTTGTCCCTTGAGCCCAACAGTTCACTCATTGGTTGTTGGGACATTTCAGTAGCTGAATTGCCCAACGGTGTACTTTCAATATAAAAAATTAGAAGGCTGAATAGGCGGTCTATGTTTGATATTTTAAATACGGGGTCTTAAGTTTGCTAAATCAGTTTTATATTTCCTGTTGGTATCATTTGATTAACATTCTTGAATTGGCATAACAATGGGGAGTATGAAGCTGGGCCTAACACAGGCCCAGCTAAATAGCGGCTGGATTCAGATCCCTGGGCGCCTTCCCTCTCCATGAATTGCTCTCATTTTTAGCCTAGAGCTTGAAGATATGGTTAAAAGGGTCTGTCCAATTATTTGAGTGAAGTAATTTCACTTTGGGTTTGTGGTTCTCCTATACAAATATTATTTTAGTAAATTAGTAGGGTGAAACCTTTAGTTTAATCATTAGAATCCATTAAAATTTTCCTTAAGTAGTTAGTGGAAGTGAGCCATATTAAACAACACAAATAGTTTATGGCCCTCTGAAATTTAACTTGAATTCTCTTTAAAAATTAGAATTGAGGTACGCCGCGTCAAATAAAATCTCAAATGTGTGTCCCTCATTTAATTATTTCTTTTGAATCCTTAGAATTCGAGGGGCGCCATTTAGCAAATTTTCCATGGCCCTCGCAAAGTTAGAAACGGGTAGTTACTTTAGGCGCATTATTTTAATAATTTACCTTTCTAAAGTCGGGTGCGCATTTTATGTGACGCAAATGGAAATCTCACAACGTTAAATAAACTTTGTCTCGAACTACAGGTGCATTTCATGTGGCATGGTCCAAAGACGTGTTTTAGATGACGTTGAAACTTCCTTAAAATATATAAAAGTGGTTAATAAGTTAAAATATACCTGATGCTAAAACATGTATTACAATAAGATAATAGGCCAATTATGATGGTTTAAGCGATCGCGCTAGAACCACGGAATCCGATGGTGCCTAACACCTTCACTCGGATTAACATAATTCTTTATTTAGAATTTTTGAGTCGTAGACTTCAAAAGGAAAGTCGAATTTTCCTTGATTTGGGGTTTTAAAATAAACCGAGGACTTGGGGCACCAGAAAACAAACCATCCCAAGTGGTGACTCAGAATAAAAATTAATAAATGATCTCATTTCGAATAATGTCACTTAAATTGGAAAAACTCCCTTGCATACTATCCTTCGGGGGGTGGTGTGAAAAAAAGGAGGAGTGACAGTCACCTCATATACAAGGCATTTCAATTACCAAATATATCAATCCTAAGGGGAAGGTCCCCCACATAAGGCTGTACAAGCCACTTACCTCGAACAAGTGGAAGTCAACCTGAAACCATGTCTTTGCCATGAGTATCCAACTCTAAATGGCCAAAATTTATTTAATTCAATTGTATATTGTAAATAACACTTCAAGTAACTGATTCTAAAATTTAACTTTAAGCTAATACATGAAATTATTTAAAATGACCAAAACGCCCCTCTAGCCCACGTCTCGAAATCAGGTGAAATCTATATTTTCAGAAACCTCGTACACTCATGAGTTTATGCATAATAAGAACACTGAAATCGGAGTCCAAATGACCCCTCAATTCCTCAATTAAAGATCTCTCAAACTTAAGCCCTAATTACCCGTTATTCCCAAATTTCTCACCATTAATTAGGTCTTTAATCACATGCAAACGAGTTATGAATTCAAGGACGTTACCTCCAAGAAATTTACTTTTGGTTTCCCTATCAAAAGCTTCAAACACGGATGAAAATGGTGGAAGAATAGCTAAATTTTGCAAAAGGCAACTATTTATATGCTCTGCGCAGCGACTTCCGCATTTGCAGCCCTGGGACCGCATCTGCGTAACAAGTGTCGCAGCTGCGACTTTCCTGTAAGTGACCAGCAACGCATCTGCGAGTACCTTTTCGCATATGTGAAACTGCTTCTACGGTACCTGAAGGCAAGGCAAGAATCTTCTTTTGTGGTCCTCTATGCCACTTCTGCGGCTCTATACCTGCGGAACGCAAACCACATGTGTGGTTATGACAGGTGCCAGCTAAACTAGAAAACTCTCAACTTCAAAAATCCTCCCATCGACCATCCGAAATCATCCCAAGGCCCCCGGGACCTCAACCAAAAGCACCAACATCACCTACTACCTCATTCAAACTTGTCCATCCTTAAAACACCCAAGACAATATCGAAACCTCAGATTAATCAAGGATTTAAGCTTAGGAACTCAAAAAATTTCTAAAATTCGCTTTCGATAAAAAACCCAGTTTCAAACCACCTAAGAATGACCTGAAATTTTCCAGACACATCCCAAATGACACAACAGAGCTACTGAAACTCTCGGAATTCCGTTCTGACCTCGGATCAAAATCTCATTATCGAACCAGAAACTTCAAAAATTCAACTTTCGGCATTTCAAGCCTAAATTAGCTACGGACCTCCAAAAAATAATCCAAATACGCTACTAATACCGAAATCACCCAACAAAGGTAACGGAACCATCAGATTTTCATTCCGAAGATGTCTTCACACTGTTTCGGCTAGGGTCAACTTTCCAACACTTATGCTCTCATTTAGGGACTAAGTTTCCCAAAACTCTTCGAAACTT
The DNA here is from genome assembly GCA_034376525.1 of Nicotiana benthamiana. Classification (NCBI taxonomy): domain Eukaryota; kingdom Viridiplantae; phylum Streptophyta; class Magnoliopsida; order Solanales; family Solanaceae; genus Nicotiana; species Nicotiana benthamiana. The sequence continues at coordinate 21,052,971 of CM067324.1, read as the reverse complement.
AAGACCGAACATCCCGGTAAATCAAAAATAGTAGAAATAACTTAGGGGAAAGCACTTAATAGGGAATGGGGGTGTTAATTCTTCAGACGATCAGCTGGGTCGTCATATCCTCCTACACTTAGACATTCATTTGTCCTCGAACGAGTATAGAGACATACCTGAAGTAGTGAAAAGATGAGGGTAATGGCTGCACATATCCTGCTCGATCTCCCAGGTTGCCTCCTCGACCGGCTGACCCTGCCACTGAACCTTCACTAATGCAATGTTCTTTGACCTTAGCTTTCTAACTTGCCTGTCCAATATGGCCATTGGCTCCTTGACGTAAGATAGATCCTTGTCTAACTAGGCTGAGCATAAATCCAACACGTGCGACGGATCACTGTGATAATATGAAATACCGGGTGAACCCCTGTCAAGCTGGGAGGTAAGGCAAGCTGATAAGAAACCTACCCAACTCGCCTCAATATCTCAAAAAGGCCAATAAACCTCGGACTCAACTTCTCTTTCTTCCCAAATCTCACAACGTCTTTCATAGGCGAAACCCAAAATAAAACTCGCTACCCAATGATATAGGAAACATCACGAATCTTCCGGTCCGCATAGCTCTTATGTCTGGACTTGGCTGCTGGAGTCTATCCTGAATCACCTTGACTCTCTCTAAAGCATCTTGAACTAAGTCTGTGCCCGATAATCTAGCCTCACCCGGCTCAAACCAACCTACCGGAGATATACACCGCCTACCATATAATACCTCATACGGTGCCATCTGAATGTTGGACTGATAGCTGTTGTTGTACGCAACCTCCGCCAAAGGCAAGAACTGATTCTGTGATCCTCTAAACTCGATCACACACGCACGGAGCATATCCTCAAGAATCTAAATAGTGCGCTCAGATTTTCTGAGGGTGAAATTCTATACTCAACTCTACCCGAGTACCCAATTCATATTTAACGGCCCTTCAGAATCGTGATGTGAACTGAGTACCTCTATCCGAAATGATTGAAACTGGAATATCATGCAAACGAACGATCTCCCGAACATAAATCTCCGCCATCCGCTCCGAAGAATAAGTAGTACACACAGGAATGAAATGAGCGGACTTGGTCAGCCAATCTATAATAACCCAAATGGCATCGAACTTCTTCAAAGTCCGTGGGAGCCCAGATACGAAGTCCATGGCGATCTGCTCCTACTTCCACTAAGCAACCCACCCGGCATCTGGTGTTCATACTTCATATGCTGACCGTTGAGGCACCGAGCTACAAAAACCCAACTACATCATTATTCATCTGCCTCCACCAATAGTGCTGCTTCGAGTCTTGATACATCTTCGCGGCACCAGGCTGAATGGAATATTGCAAATTGTGGGCCTCTTCTAGAATCAGTTCCCAAAGCCTATCAATATTCGGTACACAAACCCGACCCTACATCCTCAATACTCTATCCTCTCTAATGGTCACATCTCTGGCATCACCATATTGAACCTTGTCCTTGAGGACAAGTAAATAAGGTTCATCATACTACTGCTCCCTTATACAGTCGAATAAGACCGAGAGACCACGCAAGGTAGAACCTGACTAGGCTCCGAAAGATCCAATCTCACAAACTGGCTAGCTAAGACCTGAATATCCATCGCCATAGGCCTCTCTGATGCTGGTAAATAAGCCAAACTCCCCAAACTCTCTGCCTGAAAACTCAAAGAATTGGCCAACATGTTGGCCTTGCTTGAGTGATACAGAATGATAATGTCATAATACCTTAGCAACTCTAACCACCCCCTCTGCCGCAAATTTAGGTCATTTTTCTTGAACAAATGCTGCACGCTTTGATGGTCCGTATACATCTCATAAGGCACACCATATAGATAATGGTGCCAATTCTTCAGGGCATGAACAATGGCAGCTATCCGAAGATCATGGACAGGATAATTCTTCTCATGTATCTTCAACTTTTTGGGCGTATAGGCAATTACCCTTCCGTCCTGCACCAATACTGTTCCAAGTCCAACTATCAAGGCATCACAATAGATAGAATAAGACCCCGAACCTGTAGGCAATATCAATATTGGGGCCGTAGTCAAATCTATATTGAGCTTCTGAAAGATCGCGTCACACTTTTCCATCCACTGGATCGGAGCACCCTTTTGGGCCAGTCTCGTCATAGGGGCTGCAATCGATGAAAACCTCTCCACAAAACAATGGTAGTAGCTCGCCAAACCAAGGAAACTGTGGATCTCTGTAGCTTGAGGATGGTCTGGGCAACCTCTACACTGCCTTTACCTTCTTCGGATCCACCCGAATACCCTCACTCGATACCACGTGGCATAAGAATTCCACGGAATCCAAAAAAAATTCACATTGAAAACTTTGCATATAATTTTTTTTCCCTTAGAGTCTGAAGCACTATCCTCAAGTGTTGCTCATGATTTTCCTGACTCCAGGAATATAACATAATGTCATCAATAAAGGCAATGACAAAAGAGTCAAGATATCGTCGAAATACACTGTGCATCAAATGCGTAAAAGCTGTTGGGGCATTAGTCAGCCCAAATGACATAACAAGAAACTCGTAATGACCATATCGAGTCGTGAATGTAGTCTTTGGGATATTTGACTCCCAAATCTTCAACTGATGGCAACCTGAGCAAAAATCAATCTTAGAAAAACATTCATGCGCCCTGAAGCTGGTCAAACTGATCATCAATACGCGGAAAAGGATAGCGTTTCTTCACTGTAACCTTCTTCAACTAGCAATAATCAATGCATATACGCATAGAAACATCATTTTTCTTCACAAATAGGATAGGACCACCCCAAGGTGAAACACTAGGCTGAATAAAAACCTTATCAAGCGATTCCTGCAACTGATGCTTTAACTCAGAATGATCCATACGATACGGATGAATAGAAATGGGCTAAGTGCCTTGCAACAAATCAATACCAAAATCAATATATCTATCAAGCGGCATGCCTGGAAGGTCAGCTGGAAACACATCGGGATAATCTCCTACTTCTGGGACTGAATCAACTGAAGGGGTATTAATACTAATATCTCTCACATAAGCTAATTGTGCGTCACACCCTTCTCAACCATACATTGAGCCTTAAGGAAAGAAATAACTTTACTGGGAGTGTGATTTAAGTTACCTCTCCACTTAACACGCGGTACACCTAACATAACCACCATTACAATTTTGGCGTGACAATCAAGAATAGCAAAATGGGGCGACAAACAGTCCATGCCCAAGATAATATCAAAGTCAACCATGCTGAGCAACAATAAATCCGCTCTAGTCCCGAAACCACAGAGAGTAGCCAAACACGACTAACAAACGTGGTCCATAAAAAGTGAATCTCCCACAAGAGTAGAAACATAAACAGGGGAACTCAAAGAATCTCTAGGTATACCCAAATGCGGAGCAAAATAAGAAGACAGATAAAACTAAGTAGAGCCTAGATCGAAAAGAACGAATGCATCTCTGTGGCAGACCAATACCATACATGTGATGAGATAATTGGACGAAACAGCCTCGGTACGAGCAGGAAGAGCATAGTATCTGGCCTGGCCTCCCCTCGAGGGCGACCTTCACCTCCCCGATCTATACCTCTAGCTGGCTGAGTAGGTGGGCTAGCAGTTGGAGCTGTAATCATAGCCTTAGAGCTCTGCGGGGCATGCTGTGGTTGAGAAGTCTATGGAGGTGCACCCCTCCCAAGTCTGGGGCAATCCTCACCATATGACATGTGTCACCACACTCAAAACAAGATCTGAGAGGACATAATAGCTGTGACTGACTCAGACCAAGTCTGCTGGATTGACCTCTGAAAGCACTCCATGCAGGAGGCGCGCTAGAAACCGAAAGTGAATAATAAGGCTCCTGAGGCCTGGGAGGAGCTGGAGAACTACTAGCTATTGGAAGAGCTGGATGGATAGGGAAACTCATAAAACCCCTACAATGACGACCTGAAGCTGGGTATAGGCACAAGAATAATGGCCTAACTCTCAAGACCTCTTGGCCTCCCTTCCCTCTCTCTCCCTAGCATGCATACCCTCAATCCTCCTAGCAATGCTCACCACCTACTGATAAGAGATATAAATATCCAACACACGAGCCACGCTAGATATGATGTTGGGAATAAGTCCCTCAATAAACTGGCGAACCCTCTCGTGTACAGTAGAAACTAAGGCTGGTGCATGCCTAGCCAAACTGGTGTAACGGACAGCATACTCTAAAATAGTCATAGAACCCTGGTGCAAACGCTCAAACTCTACGTGCCATGCATCCCTAAGGCTCTGAGGAACATACTCTCTCCGAGAACTGAGCCCAAGTCAGTGAAGCAACCTCATCTGGACTGTCTAACTCATAAGTGAGCCACCTGTCACGTCCTCAGAGAAGGGGCAAAGTAAAGCGTGCGGATTGGCATCAAACTTCCTTGGGGAGGGGAGGCGTCTCTAGCCATTAAGGCGCTCTGCCCTAGTTGCGTATTGGCTTGGCCGAGTTAGGCATGCCGACCCGATTAAGTTTGGGGAGCATGTCGCTTGTCTTGGACATGACTATGAAGGGAGCCGAAGCATACGAGGGGCACAGCTGGTCGGGAGCTATTGCCGCTTCCCTGATGAGCCCATGGCAGGGCGAAACCAGTCTGCGCGCACAAGCAGGACGGGCGTGTCCGGGGCGGTATGGGACGCGTCGGGCGCGGAGCGCCGCGGTCCGTGTCATTTGGTATCAGAGCAAACATGCTCTTCAACTTCTGTGGCGAGGTGTCAAGCTCATGAATGCACAAAGCTAGCGGAAGGCAAAAGTGCAAAGATGGGGGCGCTGAGTTACAGAGTGGGGCATGACGATCCTTGGGGCAACATACTACTTCTCCGCCAAAGTAAAGTGGGCTTGAGCAAATGAAATTGTTGCGAACTCTAGAAGAAACCACGAAGTGGACGCGCCGACAAAGTGTGAAGCTCTCCATGGTTTCGTGCCTAAGTCCGAGGTAGGCAGCACGAGGAGGTATTGCTAGCATGATGGGTGCAATGTTCCGAGTGGAAGACGAAAGGAGTAGCAGCGAAAGTAATGCGTCGGGTCGCCGCATCAGCCAGGTGGGGGAGGGTTGTCACGTCCTCAGAGAAGGGGCAAAGTAAAGCGTGCGGATTGGCATCAAACTGCCTTGGGGAGGGGAGGCGTCTCTAGCCATTAAGGCGCTCTGCCCTAGTTGCGTATTGGCTTGGCCGAGTTAGGCATGCCGACCCGATTAAGTTTGGGGAGCATGTCGCTTGTCTTGGACATGACTATGAAGGGAGGCGAAGCATACGAGGGGCACAGCTGGTCGGGAGCTATTGCCGCTTCCCTGATGAGCCCATGGCAGGGCGAAACCAGTCTGCGCGCACAGGCAGGACGGGCGTGTCCGGGGCGGTATGGGACGCCTCGGGCGCGGAGCGCCGCGGTCCGTGTCACACCACTCATAGGTGGCCCTTCAAAACTAGAAGGTAGTGAAAGAAACCCCGCAAGATCCTAAAATACCCATGGTAAAGAGAATGCGGTAACACTCATCAAGAAACCCCAAAGCATCCTCCGATACTAGAAAACTAAATACAGGAGTCTTGAACCTCCTTAGCCTTAGCTACTCATCCTCGAAAGTCGTTGCCTTGTATATTGACTGAACTGGAACTGCAAGAAGTACAGGAATAATCTCATGGACATGCTCAACATGCACTCGCTGCTGAAGAGTACGGGCGGCGGGAGTATGTGCTCCTCCCTCGGCTTGGGATGTGGTTGCAGCAAGGGGAACCAGCCCTACTTGAGCCAAAGTAGTGTACATGTTCATGAACGGTGCAAGAGTCTCCTGAAGAACTAGAGTAGTAGTAGAAGCATTAGTAGGCGTGCTAGGTGTATGGTATTCGGATGGATCTTCTAGTGTTACCTTGGCGGCAGCTCGCACATGTGCTTTGGCTACACCACGTGCGCGTCCACGGCCTCTACCCCGGCCTCGGCCTCTAACGGTTGTAGTAGGGGGCGCGGGTACCTGATCATCTCGAGTAGCACGTGTCCTCACCATCTGTGAGAGAATAGAAGACAGAAGTTTATAATTGTGATGTCAAAATATCGCATGACGTGGAAATCAAATGAAGTGGAAATTTTCCTAACAACTACATACCCTCTCGTAGATAAGTATAAATGTCTCTGTACTGACCAGTGAGACTCTAAAAATCGGCTTGTGATCTGTAACTACTATGAACCTAGAGCTTTGATATCAATTTGTCATGACCCCAGTGCGCCCTCCGTGCACCATCATGACATCATCTAGTATCTACGACTAGGTAAGCCTAAATTGCAAAAAGATAACCAAACTTGCGGAAATAAAACGATCTAAAAACAGAAATAAAGCAATAATAATGTTAAATATGCACCTCGGCATACACCATATATATATAATTTCAAACTCAACATATAAATCCAAGACCTGGAACCCCACGAAGCACAAGCTAAGATTAATGCAACATAGCTCTAACTCCGGAAATGTCTAACAAATAGAAAAGTATAGAGGGCTAAATGCTAAGTAGGAATAGGAAGGGACTCATTGGTCTGCAGACGTGGCAGATGTACCTCGGAGTCTCTATGTGGTCGCCTCTCTCAAGGATGATAGGCCTGATCAGCAGTACCTGGATCTACACATGATAAATGCGCTGAAGAGGCATGAGTACACCACAGCGGTACTCTGTAAGTGCCAAGCCTAACCTCGGTCACGTAGTGACGAAGAAGGTCAAGGCCCTACTAAGATTAAATAGCAAATATAATTCAATAGTTTGGAACAAAATAGCATAATGTGTGAATGGCAATTAAAGTAACACAGCATATAGAGAACAACAATAGCTACACAATACACGTAAAGACAATGTAAACACTAAAGGAGAATACAACTCAGTTCTAATTATACAAACCAGGGGTCTTCCAAGATACCACCTGAAGTCCCAATTACAACTGTCCAGTGGATCTTTCGGGGATACCATCCCATAGTCTATCATATATATGTCCGAAGGATCTCCCGGATCCCGTCCTGTAGTCCAAATATCAATGTGTGGGGATCTACCAAAATCCCGATCCGTAGTCCCAAATGTAAATATCCAATACTAGGGGAATTTACCAGGTGCATTCCCGTAGTTCTATATAAGTGTACAGGGGATCTATCGGGAATCTAACTCACAGTCCCATATATATGTAGAGGGATCTACTGGGAATCTAACCCGTAGTTCCAAATGACACAAAGGGGAGCTACTGGAATCCCACATCCATAGCCCTAATGTGAATACACAATAGCAGCAAGAAAATATTCAAAGACGGGAAATGTCATATTATGACAACAAATAGTTCTAGCCTAGCATGCTGCACAGAGTTAAGGTAAACAGATTGAACAATTAAAGCAATTAAATCACTTCGACATGCTTTCCTAAGCTAACACATGCTTTAATAGTACAAGTAATAAACGTAAGGGAAGGTACATACTAATAAGTGCTTAAAGAAAAACCGGATTTCCAATAATTTCCACAAGTACGTACTCGTCAGCTCACGAACAAGGCATTTCAATTACCAAACATATCAATCCTAAAGGTAAGGTCCCCCATACAAGGTTAGACAAGCCACTTACCTCGAACAAGAGCAAGTCAACCCGAAACCACACCTTTTCCATGAGTATTTGACTCTAAATAGACCAAATCTATTCAATTCAATTGTATATTAGCTAATACGTAAAATTATGTAAAATAACCAAAATTCCCCTCGAGCCCACGTCTCGGAATCGTGTGAAATTTACAGTTTTAGAAGCCTCGTACTCTCACAAGTCTATACATAAGAAGAACATTGAAATCAGAGTCCAAATGACCCCTCAATTCCTCAATTAAAGGTCTCTTAAACTTAAGCCCTAATTACTCATTATTCCAAAATTTCTCACCATTAATTATGTCTTTAATCACATGGAAACGAGTTATGAAGTCAAGGACATTATCTCCAACGATTTCCTTTTGGTTTCCTCAAAATCCTCAAACCCGGATGAAAATGATGGAAGAATAGCTAAATTTTGCAAAGACAACTATTTCATATGCTCTGCCCAGCAAAATTCATACAACTGGCCCTGGGACCACATATGACGTCCCGCTTTTGTGCAACAAGTGTCGCATCTGCGACTTTCCTTTATGTGACCAGCAACTGCATCTGTGAGTACATTTTTGCAGATGTGAAACCGCTTCTGTGGTGTAACTGCATCAGCGATACTTGAAGGCAAGGCAAGAATCCGCTTCTGCGGTCCTCTATGCTATTTCTGCCGCTTCGCAACTACGGAATCCAAACTGTAGGTGTGGTTATGACAGGTGCCAGCTGAACCAGCAATCTCTTAACTTTAAAAATCCTCCCCTCAACCATCCGAAATCATCTCGAGGCCCCCGGGACCTCAACCAAAAGCACCAACATCACCTAATACCTCAGTCAAACTTGTACCCATCCTTAAAACACCCAAGACAACATCGAAACCTCGTATTAATCAAGGATTTAAGCCTAGGAACTCCAAAATTTTTAAAAAGATACTTTCAATCAAAAACCCAACCAAACCACCTCCGAATGACATGAAATTTTGCACACACATCACAAATGACACAACAGAGCTATTGAAACTCTCAGAATTCCATTTTGACCCTCGGATCAAAATTTTAATATCGAACCGAAAACTTCAAAAATTCAACTTTCGGCATTTCAAGCCTAAATTAGCTACAGAGCTCCAAAACACAATACAAACACGCTCCTAACCCCGAAATCACCCAAAAAAGCTAACAAAACCATCAGATTTCTATTCTGAGACTGTCTTCACACTATTTCGACTACGGTCAACTTTTCAACACTTAAGCTCTCAGTTAGGGACTAAGTGTCCCAAAACTCTTCGAAACTTAAAAATGAACATCACAGTAAATCATAAATAGCATAAATAAACTTAGGAAAAAGCAGTTGATAGTGGATCAGAGCGCTAATTCTTAAGATGATCGGTTGGGTCGTCACATAATTTCACATTTTAAACCTACGTGTACTTTTTAACTTTCTAACATCTTTTAATGTTTATGGAACAAATCACGATTGTCATATACTTGCGAACTGCATCATATGAAATGCACTCATGATTTACAATATATTTATTTTTATTATTATTATTATTCAAAATTATGATAGGGTCACATTAAATACACACCTGAATTAAGATTTACGTATCGTGATCATGCCACGGGAACCGTACCCATAGCCACGATAATTTATTATTGATCGCGCCTAAAGAAAATTACGATATTTATGAATATTAATGGCCCAAGCAGGCTCCTAACTAATATAGGCAAGTAACAAAAGCAACAGACAATTAAAATCTAAATTTCACAAACTTTAGCATCCGAGCCCCTTTAATCTAATTTGACGAAGTTTGGCAGATGAATAGCAACCCAATTTCAATATGGTGATAAAATTATGTTCAACTATGACCCAATTCGAGTAATGTACAAGCAGGTAACTAAATGAACAGATTTAAAATCATAGACAATGATTAAAAATCATAATATCAAACCACCAAATAAACAATTACCATTAAGCTAGAATAAAACAAGCAGAGGAAGGAAGAATTGGACCTCAATTGATATTGTTTAACATAAAAAAGAACCAAGGGGATGGACGATCTTAGACTGGATTCTTGCACAGTAGTCAAATCGGAACTAACGAGCGGAAACCTCGACTAGGCAACAATAGAACTCCAACATAGAGACCACTAACAGCAAACCGATCTCAAATTTTAACTCGAACGAACAACTTTACATCTACAGCGCCTCAGACCTCAAATGAAACCTATTTGAAACCAAAAATAGAGGAGAAGAAGAATTGAAATCTCTTTTTTTTTTGCTTTAGTTTTCTGATTTTTCAAAGATTCTAAGAATCCTAGATCCCTTTTTTATTTATGTCCCATTTTTGTGCTTGTACGTGACTCTGTGTGTGCATATGTGTTCTGGTTTCTTGTTCAAGATCAAGAAGAAGGCAGCGATGAGTTCTTTTTTAGGTCTTAGGGTCTCCTCTGGGTCTGATGGATTTGTGAGTTGAAGAGACGAAGGAAAACTAGGAGAGTCCTTAAGTCTAGGGTGTTTTAGGTTGTACTGAAGATAGGAAAAATGGGGAAGGGCATGCTGCTGCGCTTAGAGTGTTCTTGAGCAGCTGGTCTTGTGTGGAAGAGATGGCCGCCGGTATGGGGTGTTGTATGCGATGGGGAGGAGCCCGGCGAACTTAAGTGGTCGTCAGCAGTAGGGGTGTGAAGGGTGGTTTTCTAGTGGTGTGATAAAGGTTAAGCGATGGAGAGGAGGGAGTGGCGGCGGGTTAGAGGCTGGCTTCAGCGGCTGTGTGTAGGGGGTAAGGGTTTTAGGATTGTTTTTAGGTTAGGGGAGTATAATTTAGAAATTATGGTAAAAAGTGGCCTTTTAACTCTACTAGACTAAAAATATTAACTCCTAAATAACAAGTACAAAATTATGAACTTATTTCTAATTAATTAAAGTAAAATTAACAATTAAAATTGAAACTTTTTTTTAAGTATAACTGTTAGATTTCATTGATATCAAAGGAATGTACAATGTAAAGTTCAATAGTAGTAGCATGGAATAGCTACTACTCATTTACAAATAATCACTATACTAATACAACTATTAATCAGAGGCTATCTTAGTATAGGGACTGCTAGACTATAGCTAAGGAAAACAGTTAAGTTGCCGCAAACCATCTTGCCAACGTTTACAGTTTCTACCGCGGATATGAACAAGCAAAGCAACTTCTCTGCAAAACTGGTCTTCCACAAATACTTTCCAATCAAACCGAATGCAATTCCTTTCCCTCCAAATAAGGGCAACAGTATTTACAAAAACAGAAGCAGTAATAGCTTTGTGCCACATTTCTCTCCTAGCTTTACTGCAAATCCATTAGAGTTCAGCTTCCCAATTACCAACTGTTCTATGGTGTCCCAGCCAACAGCATAGTCTGGACCACAGTCGATTACTGAATGGGCATTCAAAGAACAAGTGCTCAAACTCTTCAACATGCTGATTACAGAACACACAGTTTGCAGGCACTTGTATTCCAAATTTCTGTAATCTGTCAATAGTAAGAAGTCTTTGTTGAGCAGCTAGCCATACAGTGAATTTGTGTCGAGGTTGAACATTAGTAGTCAGCATCAGATTCTTCCACTCTACCTTATTGAAACTGGGAATCATTGCAAGGTAGAGTTTTTGGATTTGGTATTTATCCATCATGCACACTCCTTTCAACCTGCTAAGAAGATCCCCTTGTAGTATCTGATTCTCCATTACAGCAGTTCTGCAGTCCAGAATATTTCTAACAACCCAATAAGCTGCCTTAGGCAAGGGCATTGTTACAGTGTCACACTGTTTGATGTAATAACAGTGCAGCCATTTGATCCAAAGACAGTCTTTTTTCCTGGCCAAATCCCAAAGGAGCTTAGTAAGAAACTATTTTATATCATTTAGCTAAATAAAAGAAAATATTTTTGTAATTTTATTTTTGTGACAAAATAAAGTAAGTAAAAATTAGTTAAAGTAGCTATATTAGACCTAAACTAAATATTTAACACTAAAATGTAAAAAATCTTGGGAAGGGTCAAAAATCACATGTCTACAGTAACAGTACAGGAATTTTACAAAAACTCCACTTTGTTTCTTTTGTCACAAATTTGAGAGACAATCAACACGTTATATTTCAAGGGATTTACATAATACATATTTTCAATTGAGTGGCAGATTGTTTTGCCAATATTTCCAACTCCCAGAATGTATTTCTTCTTGCTATTTCCAAAGGATACACTCTCACCTTGAAGGGCTTTAATTGAGAGGAAAATCATACATTCTTCCAGTCATGTATTTAGAGCAGCCACTATCCGTGTACCAGTTTTTACTGTTTGCCATCACTACTACCTGCACAAGAAAATCAGATATTAGACGTAGGAACTCAAATGAGTTTAGGTCCCTTGTAATGATGGAATAGGTGAATCAGACTTCTTTTTGTCCAAGTAGGCATCACATATTTCTTTCAGAGAATCAGGTTCCTTAGCAGTGGATACTTTTTCTACAAAGGCTTTGTTTTTCTGTTGGGACAAAAATTTGGATTTACAAGAGTCTTTGTAATGACCAGCTTTACCATAATTAGTACAAATCCAGTTATCAATTACAGTAATATACTTTCTATGTGCGTTATATGGAGCTTTTGCCTTATGGAACCTGATTCCTTACATGTTTCCCCCATTGCTTCTATACATAAAAGTTATTGTATCAAATGACCAGGTCCACTTGATTGACTTATCTAGATCATTCTTAACCCAGCTTAAGACTTCCTAAGTTGTATGTTCTTTTCAAGCTCATCAACAAGACTTAATTTTATATTTTTGAGTTCATTTTCAAGCTTAAGTAGTGCATACTTGACCCTTCCTTTCCCTTAAGAGTGTTTATGCTTTTTTCCGTTTGATTCTTAACATGGTATTTTCAGATCTACAACTACAACTACCAAATTATATCTCTCTTATTCTAACTCTTCAATTTCCTCAGTTGGAGTATTTTTATCATTAATTAGGTTGTAATAAGTATCTATTAAAATATTTTCTAAAGATACCAGCCTCTTTTGAGAGTAAGTTTTCAAATTTCATTGAACTTTATGAAAGTTTACCTCATCATCGTCATTGTCTGTCTTCATCATTATCAGACTCTTCCATTAGTGCAACTACAGAGTCATACTCTGTAGATTCGCTTTCATCAACCATCATGGACGTGTCTCTTTGGTCATCATCACTCTCTGATTCACTAGCCAATCTAGGTAGGTAGAGCTTACTTCAAGATATTTTCAGCGTCATTGAGTTGTCTCCTTGGTCATCATCACCCTCAAATTCACTAGGGAAATCTCCTCAGGCAGCAGAGCTTTCTTCATAACATTGTCAGTGTCATCCCTTCTCTTGAACCTCCTATTGGGGACCGGGTTCCTCTTGACTGCCTTGTGTGTGTTGTATTTGTAGTGTCCCTACTTCTAGAGAGGACACTCTTTGATGAAATGTCCTGGCTTTATGCACTTGCGTCAACAATCATTTCCTTTGGTGTTTCTGGTAGAGGTGCCTTTCTTGGGAATTCCTCCATTTCTACAAACCATTTTTTTGGAATCTTCGAGTAAGATAGGCCATGTCTGTGTCATAACCACTTGAGTCACTGTTGCCCCGCTTGAAAACCAGGTTCTTCTCCCTTTTGGGCTCTCTTCTTTCAAGATCCTTCTTTTTTTTTTATCTCATAGATTTTCATATTTTCAATGAGTTCATCAATGGTCAGCTTCTGCAAATTCTTTTCTTCTGTGATAGTTTCATGACCCCAACTTCCCACCTTAGGATTTCGTGAAGGCACCTAGACTATAAAACTACATAAGAGTTACATTTATAGAGAAATAGCATAAACAAAAATAAAATCTCAAGTTTAAATCGTTAAACTATCATAATAAATCTTAACATTACAATTGACAAATAACTTCCACAATTTGGTGGAACTGAGTTATAAGCACTAAAAAATGTTCTAAAACCTCTACTACAACACTATCTAACAAAGGAAGTAAGAGTAATGAGAAGATAACAGAAGTTGACTCCAATGCCTGCGGACGTCAAGCAGGTATACCTAGAAGTCTTTGAAAAGTAGCTAAGTAATCAATCACTAACATACAATACAGGCAGATATACCTGAATCTATCCAAAAGATGTGCAGAAGCATAGTATGATTATACCATTATGGTACCCAGTAATTATCAAGCCTAACCCCGGTAAAGTAGACGAGGCCAGGTCAAGACACCTACTAGGAGACGCTAAATAGAACAAAAACATAATAACGAGAAGCAGTGGAAACCGAAGAAATAGATGATAACAAAGCAACTTAGTAACGTAAACTAATGACAGAATTATAAGCAAAAATGAAATGAGAAGAAAAATCCTAATGAGAACCACAAATAATCAAATACAAACAAAACTAGTAAGACAAGGACGAATAAAAGTAACAAGAAGTCAATCAATAAATCTTTTCAATATGTTATGCACATCAAGAATCACAACCGAGGGGCCGCTTCAAACGCACATTTCTCAATTTCAATCACAATCTTTTCTTATAACACCACGTGAGCCTTTATATTTAATTTTGAAAATTATTTTTTCCTCAAATAGCTACACAAGTTTTAGCCCATATTATCTTACTGCATGGCTTCAAGTAGTTCCCATACTAGCAACACACGTATCAAACATGAGACAACCCAACTGGCTGTCTTAAGAATTAACTCACATATTCTCTACTAAATTCGTTTCCCCAGTTTATTATGCTATTTTGATTTACCGGAATGTTCGATTTTGAGTTTCGGAGAGTTTGGGACACTTAGTCCCTAAATCACAGCTTAAGCGTTGGAAAGTTGAACGTATTCAAAATAGTGTGAAGGGAAATCTGATGGTTCCATTAGCCCCGTTAGGTGATTTTGGGATAAGGGGCATGTTCGGATTGCATTTTGGAGGTCCGCAGCTAATTTAGGAATGAAATACCGAATGTTGAATTTTTTAAGTTCCGATCTGATAGTGAGATTCTAATCCGGGGGTTGGAATGGAATTTCTGGAAGTTGGAGTAGCTTCGTAGTGTTGAATGTGACGTGTGTGCAAAATTTCAGGTCATTCGGATGAAGTTTGATAGACTTTTTGATCGAAAGCATATTTTGAGGATTTTTGGAGTTCTTAGGCTGAAATCCATTTTTTATTCGAGGTTTCGATGTTATTTTAGGTGTTTTAAGGGTTGGTAAAAGTTTGGGTAGTGGTTTGTGACTTGTTGGTGCCTTTGGTTGAGATCTCGGGGGCCTCAGGATGATTTCAGATGGTTGACAGAAGGATTTTGGACTTAGAGTTGCAGCTTCAGCTGCTGGGTTTGTCATAATCGCACCTGCAGTTTGGGTTCCGCAGGTGGGGCCCCGCAAATGGCTTAGAGGTCGCAAAAGTGGTTTTGAGATGAAGGGAGTCGACTACAGATGCAGTCAGGTAACTGCAAAAAGTGGCACCATATCTGTTGTGGTGTAGTCGCAAGTGCGGAATATGAACTTTAAGTGAAAAATCACAGATGCGACCAAAGTTCCGCAAATGCACAGGGCCGCAGATTCGGAAATCACTAGGCAGAACATATAAGTTCTACTTCGCGAAATTTAGCCATTTTTCATCTTTTTTAAAACGGGAAGAAGCTTGGGAAGCACTTTTCATGAGATATTTTCAGACGATTTCATTAGGGTATGGTCCTTGGTCCCTAAACTCATTATTGAAAAGATATTTATCAATTTAAGCATGAATAATTAAGGAACATCAGTGGTGATTGGGGGTTTAGGCCTTGTCTAATTGGAGACCTATGAGTGATGACTTGAGAGAAAAATTAATGTCTAATTTTGGTACTTCTAATATAACAGAGCTTGTGAGAGTGCCAGGTTTCTGGAAATATAAATTTTACCCGATTATGAGATGTGGGTCCGAGGGGCATTTTGGTTATTTTACATAAATTTGCACATTAACTTAGAATTTAATTGTAGAATCAGTTAGTTGAAATGTTATTCATATTATGCCATTGAATTGAATAGATTTGGGCCATTTGGAGTCGAGTACTCGTTGCAAAGATGTGGCATCGTGTTGATTTTGAGCTGGTTTGAGGTAAGTGGCTTATCTAACCATGTGTGGGGGAATTTCCCTTTAGGATATGATATATTTGATAATTGAAATGCCTTGTACGTGAGTGACGAGTGCGTACTTTAGCTAATTGTTTGAAATTCAGTTTTGCTATAAGTATTTCAATTGAATTCCTCTTTCCTATTTTATTCTTCTTGCGAATGTAGCCTGTTGTTAGATTAGAAAAGCATGTTTAGTTAACTTAGTTGCCTATTTGCTTAAACTGCCTTAGTTGCATTACGTGAGGCGTGTTAGGCTAGAATTAACTGTTTACTTGGTGCAATATTTAGCATAATTGAGTATCCATGTGTTGTTGTTGTATGCTTTACTTTGGGACTATGGGACGGCATCTCGGTAAATCCCCCGAACGTTTTCATGGATTTAACTGAGATTTGGGATACCAAGAGATCCCTGGCGCGTGTATTGAGGATACCAAGAGATCCTCAGGATACGAAGAGATCCATAGCATATATTGAGGATACCAAGAGATCCTCGAGGTACCAAGAGATCCCTAGAATATATTAAAGATACCAAGAGATCCACGGGATACCAAGAGATCCCTAGTATGGATTGAGCATACTAAGAGATCCTCGAGATACTAAGAGATCCCTGGTTATTATCCTTGTGTTCATTTTAGCCTCTGCTTTGGTTGTCGCTTTCCTTACTTTATCTTATTAAATTCTTATTGTTAGCTTTCACTTGCATTGCTTATCTTATTCTGTCATACTTATATTATTATCATATATCAGTAGGGCCCTAACCTCTCTCTTCACTACCGACGAAGGTTAGGCTTAGCACTTACTGAGTACCGATGTGGTGTACTCATGCCCTTTATCATGTGCACATCCAGGCACTTCTATCTAGTCCTATCACCCCTGAGGCAAGGCGACTACCCTAGCGACTTCAAGGTATATCTGGCGTGTCTGCAGACTAAGGAGTCCCTTTCTATTCCTACTCTTTAGTATTTAACCCCTCTGTATTCTCTGTTCTTGTTAGACAGTTCGGAGTTAGAGATATGTAGTATTTCTTAGCTTGTGATTTGTGGGTTTCCCAGTCTTGGATTTATGTATTGTTTTGAGAGGTAAATACTGTGTATTCCAAGCGACACTTTTAAACGCTGTTTATTTCTTATTTTGTTTTAAATTGTTTTACTTCCGCAAATCTGGTTATTCTTCCACAATTTAGGTTTTACCTAGTCGTAGAGACTAGGTGCCATCATGATAGTTCACGGGGGAGAACCGGGGTCGTGACAAAATCTATCTTATCTCACAACATGCATATCAACCCTAGACTTATAGCATCACATGCATATCAATATCACAACTCAAAAGTCGCACCACAAGTGTTCATATGTCACAACTCGCCAAAAAGTCAACAATACCAATGTTTCCGCAACAAATAGATCATGTCATAACCACAATATGTACAAGAATTTCAATAATACTAATAAATATAGATTCCTCAACAAAAAATATCTCAACAATTAACAACTTCACCTCAAAGTGATAACAAATTTTATAATTTTAACACCAATAACTCAACAAGAAGATATTCCATAACATAGCAACTTCAGGAGAAAGTAATTCAACAATTAAGGAGGTAACAAGACAATAAGAAAGGCAATAACTTCAAGTAAAATATACAAGAGCAAAATAACAAGTAAGAGGTCAAGCAAGCATTAACAATGTCAAATAAAGCATATAAGAGTAGATTAACACATGTGAGAGTAGACTAACAACGAGAGATATAACAAGTCATAACGATTCAATTAAAGGCATGGAAAGAATATAAATAACCTAACCGGTCAAATATCACATATAGTCCGCGTGCACATTCGTCAAGCACAATCAATCCAAATCCTAAGGGGTAGTTCCCCCACCCCCCCTCCAAGTTAGACAAGATACTTACCTGAAACAAGCTATATCAACCCACTAGTAAGTGTTTTTCGCAAAAATTAGCCTCGGACAACTTAAATCTAGCTAAAATAACTTAAAATCACGAATACAAACCATAGGAAACTATTCAGGATAATAAAGTTGCAATCTTTAAAGAAAATCAAAAAGAAAAAAACAACCTCGGGCCTGCACTCCGAAACCTGACCAAAATTTCAAAATCCAAAAACTCATTCAATGATGAGTCTAATAATATTGAAATTATCCAATTCCAACCTCATATCGATCTTCAGATCCCTAATTATAGTTTAGGTAAGTTTTTACAAAGTCTCCAATTTCTCCAACTTAAAACACTAACTAAATGATAAAAACAATGATGGAATCAGGAATTATAAGCAAATTCGAGTAAAAAAAACTTACTCTGGTCCAATCTTTAAAAATCCCTTTCAAAATCACCCAAAATCAAGTTCTCTAACTCAAAGTGGGGAAAATGAAATAAAACCCTCGATTCTAACCTTTTATGCCCATTTATTTCGCTTTTGCGGACATTTGGTTGTTTTTGTGACTCCCATCTGTGAAAAATGCCTTGCAAATATAGCCACGTAAAGCCCAGCAATTTACGCTTCTGCGATTCAAACAGCACTTTTGCGTTTCCGCTTCTGCAGACTAAAGGCGCTTCTGCATGTCTGCTTTTGCGGAAGAAGCCTGCACCTATGATCCCATACCAACAGGAAAAACTCCATTTGTACGGAAGATAACTGCATATGCGGTTGCGCACATGTGCATGAACCTCCGCATCTGTGGACACTATTCACCATGCCGAATCTTGCTTTTGCCACTCAAAGTCCACTTTTGCAGTGCCGCACTAATGGTTGTACCATCGCAGGTGCACTTGTACCAGAATTTAGCATGCGTAGAAAACATTCCAAGGCTAAAATGAATTTGATTCACACCTGGAGCCCTGTTCAAATATACCATCAAGTCCCAAAATATATAAAAAAACCTACTTGAGGCCTAAAATTACATCAAGCACCATCAAATCTACGAATCGCACCCAATTCAAGCTTAATGAAGCTAGTGAACTTCCGACTTCTAAAACTATTGCCAAATCATATCAAACCAACTCTAATTAACCTTAAATTTTGCATACAAGTCTTATGGAACAATTAACCTATTAACACCGAACCAGAATACGGACCCTATATCTATAAAGTCAATTCTCGGTCAAACCTAGCAACCTTTCAAACCTTCAACTTCCTAACATTCGCCAATTTAAGAAAAAACGAACTAGACCTCCAAATCAAAATCTGGAAAAACTCCTAAGTCTGAAATCACCATACAAAACTATTTGAATCAACAAAACTCCATTCTAGAATCGCTACATGAAATTCAAATTCCGATCAACTATTTCAACTTAAGCTTCCAATCTTGGGAATAAATATCCCAAATCACTCCGAAACTCACCCAAAACCAAACCAACCACCCCGGAAAGTCGCGTAATCATAATTCAAAATAAACAAGGCAATAAATAGGGGAATGGGCTAAAATACTCAATACGACCGGCCGGGTCATTATAGATAGTGTTAGCTTTAATCTCCTACGAACCTAGTAACACACTAAGTATTTTTCTAGCCAGTTTGTTTCATGGGATAACTTCTCTAAAGTAGTGAAGCTCGTTGATGATGGAGGTAAAGTATGTATGCAAGTCTTGAACAGACTCATCCTCTTTCATCTTGAAAAGTTCATACTCTGCAATAAGCATATCGATTTTTGACTGCTTAGCCCTGAGTGGTTCCCTCATGTACAATTGGAGAGCTCTCCAGGTATCCTTGGAATACTGAAAACATGAGATGTGATTTTATTCGTTTGTTCTCATGCCGCAAACAATAAATTTCTTTGCCCTGAAGTTCTTCATAATGGCCTTTCGATCAGCATCATTGTACTCCCTTCTTGTCTTTGGAACTGTAAATGTTACCTTGCTAATGGTTTTCATGGGGACAAAAGGTCCATCACATATAATTCCCCAAAGCTCTAAATCCTCAGCTGCGACAAAATTATGCATTTTTTTTCCACCAACCATAGTATTAGCCATTGAATCTTGATGGTCTGGGTGGTATGTAGGTTGATTGTCCTTCATATTTTGGTGGAGCAGCCATGCAGATTCTTTCTAGATGTTAACCTTTTAGAAAGAACCTTCTTTGGTATCAATTGATATTAACTAAGGGTCCACCAAACTGTATAGAGAACCCGATACTCTATTATCTCCCACAGTAAGCACCGAAAAGTAAAAAACACAATAATATTTACATGGAAAACTCCCAGCTCACGGGATTAAAAATCACGACATACCCTAGTAGGAACTTCACTAACTGAGCAAAATTTGCATTATAACCTATTGCAATATAAGAATTAAACTTTTAATCTCTCAACCCTTATAATAACTCTATTCTAAGCCTCTTTGTAATAACTTTATTACAAAGCTACACACTTGACTAACTCTAGTCAAAGAAACCAAAATGATAATGGTTTAAAAGATGTCCTACTTAATACTTTTGAAAAGTTGCGCAGGAATTACAAGTTAATATCATAAGACAAAGAAAAAACAATATTGAAGAGCTTGAGACATAATCAATATAGGGATCTGGTCCTTTATTTCATAGATGCTTTGTTCTTCAGTACTCTTGAGAAAACAAGGGTGGTTGCACACTTGAGAGAGAATAAATAAGTGTTAAACCAAAACCTTGCATCATATTGATAATATATGTGTGAGGTCATGGGAGATGTTCTAGCACGCTTCAACAATGTTGTTGTACTGTGCATCAGCTTTAACATTTGGAGGGTTGACTTGTACGACTATCGGAGGAATTGATTCCATGTGCTCCCTTACCTGATTTACTTAAGAATTAAACCAGACATCTGATTAGTATGCTAAACGCAAAGGAACTAACTGTATCAGGTTCTTTATCTGCTTCTCTCATGAAGTTTGTCAAATTATCAAAACAAGAATTGTATAACTTATTGGTTAGGCAAAAAATCTTGTGGCTCATTCAAGATATAAGCATATCAATATTAGAGCCATTTTATTTGTGATACCATTTAAAGGGTAATATTGAAGTTTGTTTTTATTAGCTTGGAGGCATTTCTACTAAATCCTTTTTTAAAAGGGAACTCCATCTTTTTAGGGCGTGTAAAATTGGTGAAGGTTGGGAAAGTGCGTATTAGGCCATGTATATTTGGGGTGGGCATATATCGGGTAAAACCGATAACGCGAACCGTTAATTACTTATTGGGTTATCGATATTGGGTTGTCGGGTTAATGGTTTGTTAATGGGTAAAGAAAAAATAATTATTGGATTATCGGGTCGGAATCAGTTTAGCAATTCTGTTATTGGGTAAACCGATAACCCAGTAAGAATTTATAAATTTACTAGTTTACCCTTAGTGCATTGTAACATAATTGATAATATTAGAACTAGGGTTTCATTTTATGTTTCTCAGCTAAGAGTACTACGCCCGCCTTCTCACACCCTCACGCCAGTCCTCGGTCCTCACCCTCACGTCAGTCCTTAGTCCTCACCCTCAGAGGCTCAGACCTCACCATACTCTGTCACCGCCAGTCCGCCATCGCCTCACGACTCATGAAGTCACGCCCAACTGAGCCTGTAATTGTAAGCTATTCTTTTCCCCCTATTTTCTTGTTTGACACCAATGCTGAATTTGATGCTATGTATATTCTTGGCCCAAGAAAATGCCATGAGCTTTTTTCTCTTCAATTTGCGTTCATCCAAAGTCTGTGACGTTTGTTGTATTTTTGCAATTATGTGTTCAATATTTATTAAAATTTTAGTAATATGTTACACACATATATGGATAATTGACTAGCTAGTGTAGATGTATTCTTTATTACTTACTATTTGTTATTGTGTATGTGTAGTTATTAAATTCTGTCAAAGTTTGCTTGTTAATATTGGAAGACAACGACGAAGTTACTGATTGATTTTATTTTTTGGAGTAACTTATGCGTAAAACTTTAGCGGTAATAAAGAATACTTTAGCGGTGGGCATATATGTGCACAATGTTGAGCGTTGTACAGAAGTAGTAACATTATTTCATTCCTATTTCCTGTAACATTATTGCATCCTTCTCATTTTAACAGTCCAACTACAGCCAACTTTTAATTGTAGTTTTACCTTATCGAGTAAACCGATAACCCAAACCGATGAACTAATAACCGATAACCAATATCTTATCGGATTGGTTATCGGATGATGTTATTTGTAAACCGATAACCTATATGCAAAATCGATAATTTTTAAAACCGAACCGACCGATGTTCACCCCTAATGTATATTCAATTTCTCCTAATTAAGAGGAGCACTTGTATTTTGTACAAAGTTCATATTAATGGAAAACATATAATAAAGGATCTCTTGCGCGTTCTTCTCGTAATTGTTTTTCATATTACCATATACAAACGCAGCGTAGGCTTATTTTTAAGTTTTAAGACCGAAACATTAGCAGCAAAAACATATAAGCAATAACCTTTAAAATACAGTTATTCTAATTCTTTGAGACTATCGTATAAGTGATCTTACGATAAAAATATCCTCATAAAAAGATATGAGATTTAATTTTATAGTATCTATTTCTAAATATGACAACATATTACAAATCTTATTAGGGAATTTACAGTCGTACTTTATATTTGTGCCACCTTTTAAACTATATTTTATTTTTAAATATTATTAATTTGGTAGCACATTGTCAAAAAATTCATAATAATATGATACAAAACACAATAATCGAACAAAATCGAAAACCAAACCAAACAGACAAAAAAACTCGATAATTTTTAGTTTATTTTGGTTTTGGTATTGAAATTTAAAAACCGATCAAATTTGATTTGGTTTTGGTTTTAATTAAAAAAACGAACCAAACCAAATATAGGAGTAGCTATTTTAAATTTATTATTATTCCTATATAAATATTTACTTTTATACAAAGTTTCAAAAGTTCTATAGTAAATGTTAATCGTTTGCGCTTTTAGTACATTTCTGTACCTTTACATTCTAGTTTGATCGATAGTTTTCTTTTGTTAAGTGTAAGAATCTATTTCATATTAAAAATAATATATTTTTAATTGAGTCCTTAAAGTATTTATCACTATTTGATTCAATTATCATCAATATATCTTGGTAAATAATAGATTTCTCAAAGAGCAATTGATTTGATAGTGTAACGTGAAAATGTGGTCGCTGAAATAAGGAAAATTTCACATAAGAACAACAGGGCCCCTACTTTTCAATTTTATAGCCCATATTTCAATTTACAATCAACTAGCCCAAAAATAATAGGCTAAGATTCAACATCCAACTCCAATAGGTTCTCAAAATTACTATTTAACTTTTTAAAAAGATTGCACAAGCGTTTAAGTTAATTTTCGAATCAGTAAATGTGACTCAAACATTAGTTCAATAACCAAATCCATTTTGGTGGTGAAAATTAAACTTTTAACATGCTTAAATATGTGGGTTTAAATTTTGATTTTGATTTTGTAAAAAATTTAGAGTGGGTGTTATTTAGACTTGTTAGAAATAGTATAAGGAGAAGTAATTTAATAGAGATTTGGACTGATTTTGAACAAGAATTGCAACAAAAAATCGTGGAAGAAGTTTGTCTACAGACGTTTGTATAAAGGTGTATAATGGTATATAAGATGTGTTTATACACTCATACACACTATTATACAAGATTATACATAACAACAACAACTACTACACTACCCAGTATAGTCCCACAAAGTGTGATCTGGGGAGGGTAATATGTAGACGAGCCTTACCCCTACCCGAAAGAGCTGAGAGGTTGTTTCCAATCGACCCTCAGCTCAGTAAAGGACAAGATTATACATAATTATACAAAAAAATGGTCTTCGTTTTTTTCCTTGCGAATATTCTGAAATTTAACTCACGTCTTGCTCAAATCTACTCCAAATCACTTCAAATTTATACTTTGAACTCCTTTTGATATTTTCAATCAATTGGAACAACACCCAATCCAAACAATTAACAAACTCAAAAAAATTTATTTTCTAAAGGAAAGCTTTGAATGGCTTTAATGGTGGACTTCTACTCTTCAATTTTTTACATTGTAACCATGTGATATAGGGGGAGAAGCAGTAATGGCGGACGACCCCTTGAAGAATATTTAAAAGATATGAGAAGAAGAGAAAGTTAGAGCAATGGTTGTGAGAACACATATTTAACTTCATAACTTTTAGAAGCAATGGTTATAAGAACACAGATTTTGAAATGGCAAGAGCTAGTATTTTCAAAATATATACAATACGGGCTACATGAGGTAAAACTTAAAATATGAGCCATTTTTTGATATGGTGTGAAGTCATGTGTATTTTCTTATAATTCTTTCTAATAATGTGTTTGGTAGTGTATGTCTTATAATTAAGAAAAACCTGACAAATAACCGAAAAAATCGAAAAAATGACATAAACTGAATCGAGAAAGAACCGACTTAATTGATTTAGTTTGGTTCTAATATTTAAAAAATCGACTTATTTGGTTTGGTTTCTTTTTAGCAGAAAATCGATCCAAACCAAACCATGAACACCCCAAATGACAATTATACCCCTGACAAAAGACATAAACCCACATCATGCATTTTTCGTGTAATCTACAACCTCATTCGTAGAAATAGATCTCCTCTTCTCCTCTCAGCAGGTTTATCAAAAAATCATAAGCTTGAACCAAATTCATCTTCAGAATTACACTCGCATGAAGTTGTTTTGATAGATATAGCACGAAGTTTTCACTAATAGAGCCAAAACTTTTCAAAGCATTGAATTTAATGCGTGAAGGATATAAAAAAACTATTTCACGTTGAAGTCTGAAGTTTTAATCAAATACAAGCTAAAATTTCATGTTAATGTAGCATGAAGTTGTTTCACGTTGAAGCGAAACTTCATTTTAATCTAGCTTGAAGTTATTTCATGTTTGTCACGGTCCAAATTGATGGGCCGCGACGGACACCCGACATCTTACTTAACCGAGTTTCAACATAACATACTTTTCATATAATTCTATCATAGGCAAATGAACCAGAATAAAGCATGAGGAAATACAAACTTAGGCATATGAAGTATGGGCTTATAAGGCCGACATGATATTTTATATACTTGAAATATAGATCGACAAGGCCATACAAGTATATGATTACATTACATGTGTCTACAAAGCTCTAAGAATACATAATATCATAAAGGTTGGGACAGGGTCGCGCCATACCAATGTAAGACTCTTGACTTGTCTATCAAGACCTACGGGCATGAACCATAGTGTCCCAAGGCAAAACGGACGTCAGTATAAATAATGTACCGAGTATGTAAGGAATGAAAATCAGTAACTAGTAGACATGAGAGAAATATGAAATAAAAGACTAAACATGTATATCTGAATAACTTTATGAATCATTTAATATTATGATGTCGTGCATATGCATAGAAATATCATACCATGTATGGGTATATGCATTCATAACATTATCTAGCCTCTGAAGGCATCCCATTATATCATCTCCGCCATTATGGTCAATTCATCAACGTATACCAGCTGATCAGGTATTGGTGCGTATATGACGTCATAAACTTTTCTCATATCCCATATACATATAAATACATATATACGCGTATATAATGTCATCTGGTCATGAGTCAATGTACATGAATGCAATACATGAGAAGTACGTCAATAAATCTCTAGGAATGTCATAAGACCATTATGCCGTCGAGTAATATAATGAAGTAAACTTTTTATTTCAACTTACATATTTTTCTGAGACTCATGTATAGATGATAAAATAATATGACACATCGAAATTCAATAACATAGGCATATTTAATACTTTTATGAATAAGGTCATTTATAGAAGTTGTGCATTTTATCTCGTTTCGTTTGTGTCGAATATATTATGTCAAAAAAGAATGAATAGCCTTAACATATCCGAACCGATTCTTTTGATAATTTCTCTAACACATACCTTTTGCGATAAAAACATAACGACGGATCGAAGTCAGAAGAAATCTGTATGATATTCTTAAAAAAGATTATCCTGTGCTCCCTCGAATCGCATCTCACTCTAAAAGAACATCTCTGTAGGACGTCATTGGCAGTGGAAGAAATGCTTTTCCATGTTTAAGGATAGACTACGATCTCGTTCCCTATTATTTTTACAAATAATTCAGATTTTGGCCATCTATATATTTTATAATGTTTAATTAGATAAGTTTCAGAAAGTCACTTCCTTTAGAAAAAAACAGTTCAAGAAATGGTGATGAACGCTCCTTATACATGAGTTTGGATAACGTTGCTGGTCTTCACATTCCCAAATAAGACCCTTACGTGGCAATTTAAGTCTTTTGACTCATCGTGCATATTGGTGCCACTTGGCTTGGCATAATGCCACGTAGCACCTCCAAAAATATACCTATTCATATAATTAAGAATTATTTGAAATTACTTAAAATACTACTCACTTTTAACACACCTTATATACGTATTATTATGATCATGTGGTATCTTATTTGGCATTACTCCATCAATATCAAATAATTTAGCTCGGCCATATTTTATTCTAACATGTCAAATTTTAATGAAAATTCATTTTTCGTGATTTGCTTACCCCCTCACCTTCACGAATTTACTCATTATTTATTTGAAATAGCATAATGATTATACTATGAAAATAATCTCATTCCCGAAATTACGTCGATTAGCTTACGATGAAACTTTAACGTATAAAAATGTGTGAATGAACATCTCATTTTCGAGCTTATATCAACTTGCTTATGACTTACGTCCACGTACTAAAACATGGGGTATAACATCATTCCCTCCTTTCGGAACATTCGTCCTTGAATATTGACCGATGCACTTATCATTTTCATGGCCTATGCCTTCCGAATACTTTAGTACTCTCCTTGCCATCTAGGCAACTGTTCTGACAATAATTCCAAAGGCCAGGGCATTTATCTCTTTAGGCCTCTGTTTCACACCATGGCTTATGGTCAGAATCCTTCCAATCTCGTAATTTTTTGCTACCTTCTATCATGTATAATTAGGGGTGTGCATTCGAATAGGCTTATCGATAAATCGAATCAATTATTTGTTATTGAAATCGAAAAAATTGAAATCTTATTGAAACGATAACGATAAGCATATGTACTAATGGATAAGTAATTATCGATAAGAGTCAAAATCGAATCGATAAATCGAATGCACACCCCTAGACTGTTGACACTTGTTAAATGAGTAATTACGTATTTGTGTAGATTAATATAACATACAGAATGTATATATATTCCGCTGCTATTTTGAAAGCGGCTATAAAATAATATTTTCCGTAATCTATACCCTTTCCTTTATCGTAAGTCCCTTACCATATTATTTACTCTACCACATTTAAGGAATGATCATATTTAAAGATCAAGGAAATGAAGTTCAAATTAATGGAAAACAGAATTAGCCATGACGATGTGTTTTGTTTTATTTTTTTATACAATTGGAGTTTTGGTGGCATACATTTGATCCATTACTTTAGTTTTGTTGCATGTGCTTGTTGACATAACTTTTATATTATAAATGGTGTTCATCTTATTTAAACTTCTTTTTATCCATATTAGTTAGGCACATTTATAGCGATATACTTTTCGTGGAATCCCACAAATTTTTTTATTGGTGTAATCGATAACCGAATCGATAAGCCCCAAAAATCAATAAATCGAAAAAATCGAACCTTATTGAAATGATAACGAGAAGCATATGTACAAATCGATAATCAACAAGTAATTATCGATAAGAGTCAAAATCGAATCGATAAATTGAAGGTATGTTGAAGATGTCCCTCTGGGCATCTATAGTTATGTTGAAGTTCTTCACTCGGTACTTTGTTGAACTTACAAAGATTGTTGTACCTTATTTCATAGGCTCGGTTACCTACCCACATGGCTTTATTGCATCTAAGTAGGTCGTAATATACCATAACTCTTACCTCAATTTATCATTACTTATGTCTGCTACCAAACTCCATGCTACATTCGTTGTTTATTCCATATGTATAAATATATGTTCTTTAATGCTTTCTCATTACAGTTCCCCTTAAGAATGAAGGCCTAGTATTACCTCATACATTGTGACTTTCGTCCATCCAATTGATTCACTTTAATGTTGATCTATCATTTACCAGTGATAACTTGATCTCTTATGTAACACCGCCGCTAGGGCTCACATCTCATTGGGGACATTTGGAGTTACTAGATTGATCCACCTAGGGGCGATACTATACTTTCATAACCGTATTTTATAGCATCCTAATATGACTCACCTTACATGGGTATCTTAATCTCGTACAATTTATGAAATCCTCTTCAAGTCATTACTCAATCGATGGACCAAACACCATCCTTTATCTGTCACAGTCACACATAATGTTATCTTATGGGTCTGCCCAGGGGCTAAATGGGCCTAACGGGCATAGGCTTTGGCGATATGGGCTATGGCGGTCTCGGGCAAAATGGTCCCAAATGATATAACCAGCTCGTCGTGGGTCTAAGCCCACATGATCCCGAGCTAAAGGGGCTGGGCCCACGGGCCTAAGTAGTCCAGGCTACTTTTTTGAAAGTTTTTTTGTCTAAGATATTTCTTGTAATATATATATATATATATATATATATATATATAGTATGTTATGTATATATTGCCTTATACAATAAAATTATTTCAACCAGAGATGCTTCTTTTAACGATTTAAAATTTTAAATTGGAAATTTGAAAAAAAATATTAAAACTCTTAAACAAATGATTTGTGAGCACATGATTACTTAGATAGAGAAAAATAATTTCCCAGCTGATTCATCCACTGACAAAAATAAAGGTATTCTGAATAATAACGATAGTGAAAGACCTATTGATTTCAGTGATATATTTTTGGGAATGATGCAAATTGTTACTACTCATAAATGGTGCATTAAATATACTATTCTGATTGATAATAGTTTTTCCATAACAGATATTGCTATAATTGATAGTGGAGCAGATGTTAGTTGCATTCAAGAAAAGCTAGTTCCCACTAAGTATTTTCAGAATACCACTCATTTGGTTAAATCTACATCTAGTCATGCTTTAGATATAAAGAATAAATTGTCTAATACTCATATTTGCCAAAATAAAGTCTACATTCCTCATTTTTTCTTTTTGGCAAAAAATCATTTATACCCTCCAATTATACTTGGAACTCCTTTTATTAATGCTCTATATCCTCACACACACACACACACACACACACACACACACACACACACACACACACACACACATATATATATATATATAAAATTGTAAGCTAAATCTTCTAAAGAGTCAAATTTAAACACAAAAAAAATTGCAAAGAGATATTCAAGGGAATGCCTTATAATTTTATTATTACGACATTAACAAAAATGGCAATATCTTTTTAAATATTCCTCCCCCCCCCCCCCCCCCAATAGAGTGAGCACAACAAGGTGCTAATACCACTATTAAAAGGTAAAAAAATTAATTTAAGATGTGCAAAAATACAAGTTACATATTAGTCTACGTATTATTTCTAATAAATTTCATAAATCCTTCAAGGTTGGAAGGAATTTCTATTGGTGGTGGTAGAAAAGAAGCTTGTTCATCACCGCTTCCGGGCGAAACAGCATCCTCCGCAAGTTTCACTATCATTTCTTCATAAGTTTGGTCTATCTCCGGTTGTGATTCAACAAGTCCAAAATTTCTTTTTTTCGAACGGATCCAATCTCTGAAGGGTACTGATTTTTTCAAGCTCTCCCTCATAGACGCTCTATGATCACCTATTTGAAGTCTCGCTTGACTGAAAGCGCTCTTTGATGTCATTGTTGAAGCCTGAACATATAAAATATATCGAGCCATCCTTGAAAGAACCGAAAATTATTTTTCTTTGACCTTCCATCATTTCAAAAGATCAAAGGTGCCGTCTGGATTCTCTTTTTCAATGCCCTGCGACAAATAAAATTGAAGCTCATTTAGATGTGAAGTATCATAAATATTATCATTTTGAGAACCCCTGAAATTCGTCCAAGAACTAAGTGCTTTATCGCATTTCTTTTAGATGATTGTGAACTAGACGAAGCAGAAGTTAGAACATTGCGTCTAGCATGATCTAAGGCTTGTTGATAAGCATTATAAATCATTTTAGCATTTATTTTAATTAAAGTTTTTGTATCTGCAAGTGTAGCTAATTCCTCATCTGAAATAAAGCCCTATAAATATTTCAATACCAAAAGTGAGGACCTCCTAATTTCATGGTAGCATATAATATGACACCAACACCATAAATAGAGGGGATAGGAAAAAAAATATTTTTTAAACTTTTCTTTCATTGCATTTATAGCAAGTTGATAAATTAACCCACCCTCTGAAAATTGAACATAGAAATTACATAGTGCTGCAATATAAACTAAATAGTTTGAAATAGTAGGATAATATTGCCCAGACAATTTATTTGTAGCAATATGAAATTGTTCTAAAAATCTATAAGAATTTTAACATTAGTTCAATCTTGATTTGTAAGGATTTCATCATCATCCTCATCGCCAACACGAGCATTAAAAATTGCATTTATTGAGTTTCTATATTCATATAAAACAACTAAAGTTTCATACATATAATTCCATCTAGTTGGACAAACTTTAGGAACCTTTCTTTCTCGAAGGCCAAATTCATCATAATTTTAAAAATATTCTCTAAGTCTACTTCTACGGTTTGAATAAAAAAGCCAATTAATAGCCATTTTAACCTTTTCAGTTTCCAATTTAAAATTTGTATACCATCACTGATGATTAAATTCAAATATGACAAATACATTTAATACGAAAATAATTACTAAATACAGGATTTAGTGTAGTTGTAAGTAAGCCTATAACATTAGTATTACATGAAGCATTAACCATAGAAATTGATATTATTTTATCTCTAATGCAAAAATATCTGCAACTGTGTTAGCAATAAACTTTCCTCTGTGACGTAAATTAATTATTCTATATACAATAATATGTTTTTGCATTTTCCATTCTTCATCAATCCAATGAGTGGTAACAATTTGATATTCACAATCATTACCACTTCTATTAATATCAGTAGTAATAACAATGTGACAATCTATATGAGTAACAAAATAGCATGAGGGCGCCTGACACCCTTGTCAGGCAATCCATTTCCGAATACTTACTAAAATTATTATGTTGATTCTAATTAGAAAGAAGTGGAATGAACACTTAACTTGGAATTTAAACCAGAAGAGCGAAATACTGTAAATAATATAATTACACTTCCCCCAAAATAATCGTCTACCAAAGTGTGTGCCAGAATATGGTATCACAAGTTACGGGCAACTAGTTGAATATACATCCCAAAGATTTTTATACTATCCCACTTTCTGAATCCAAATAGACACAAAATAGAAATACAAAAGAAAGACTTCTTCGGTTGCGGGTCAATATGGAGGAAAATCATCTCACCGTAGTAGTTCCAAGTTCGCTCACAAATACGCACCAAAATGATAACCAGATCCACCTGCCTCAGAACCTGTACATTTAAGTACAGAAGTGTAGTATGAGTACATAAATAATATGTACCCAGTGAGTATCCCGTCTAATCTCAAAGAAGTAGAGACGAGAGATCGACTCGATACTCACTAAGGTCCAGAAGAATGAGGAAAATTGGTAATAAGCAGGAATTACTCAAATCATAAGGATTAGTAAATATAAAATAACAATTCTTCCTTTAACCTTTCATCATGAGAGTCTATTTATATTTAAGCGAAAATGTAGTTTAACCCACAATAGAATGCCAAATAGGTCTTGTGCAGATAATCACCGAGGAGCGCACAACCCGGTCCCATATAAAAGTAAATAATGTACTGTCGAGGGTCGAACAGCTCGAACCACAGATGCATCTGTTACCCCACTCGCGAACTATCCATGTGACGCGGTCAACATAAAATAAACCACCATCCTGCTCGCGAATCATGCATGGGACGCAGGTACACATAAAAATACATGTTAAAATAGCCAATTAAGAATTTACCGAGGAGGAATCATTCAATTAGAAGCCACCTTCTCCTTTAACAATTATAAGAAAAGAATCAAGCCCTTTTAAGAATATATTTATTAATTTGGGTGAATTAAGCACCCCGAGCTATCAATAAGATTGCAAAATATTCCAAAAATAGCATGCTTTTAGGTCCAAGACTACCCAGACAATAGCATAATAGTAGCTACGTACAGACTCTCGTTAACTTGTACATGTGTAGCCCCTCACAAATAGGAGCACAAAACCCATTCAATTCACCTATGGAGACAATTCCCTCTTACAAGGTTAGAAAGGAGACTCACCTTGCTCCAAAGAGTAATTCCAATATCAAGAACAAGCCTATGTCCTAAATTCGGAACCGAACGATCACAAACTAGTTAAATAGAGTAAAACCTAGTTAATATAAGCTCACACGATCGATTTCTAACTATTCAAGCCATTTACCAACTATTTACATGGGCTTCCTAAATTCCAACCTCGGGGCCATGTGCCCGGATCTCGAAATATTTCGTAGAAAGTCGTTCTCTATAACCTAAAGATCAATAACATATGAATCCTTGTTCATTTCATAACAAATTTCGTGTTTAAATCTTAGTTTTATTAAAACCCTAGGTCTAGCTCTAACCCATTGATTATTTTACCTAACCTTTTGGTGTTTAATCTACCTAATATACATATATTTAAATTAAGAACGAGTAAAAATTATTTACCTCACAATACTATGTCGAAATCCCCTCTTTGGATGCTCTCAAATTGCCAAAGTGTAGAGCCGAAATGAAATAAATGCTCTACGTCCTATTTTTAAAAACTCTGCTCATCCCTCTGATGTCGCAAATGCGAGGTTCGCAAATGCGAAATGAGCCTTAGCCTGCCCTGATCACAAATGCGATGCATGGGTCGCAAATGCGGACCCTGCTGGGTTCACAAATGCAGAGAAAAGGTTCCCAAATGCAAACACTGCTCAACCCCGCAATTATCACAAATGCAATACATGGGTCGTAAATGCGGACCCTGCTGGGTTCGTAAATGCCAACACTGTCCAGCCCGGTCAATATCTCAAATGCGAAGGGTTTCTCACAATTGTGAGTTTGCAATTGCGATAGCTATCTCTTTATTGCGAAACCTGCAGCAGCAGCAAAAATACCAGCAAAACTGTTGTGTTTTCTTACCTCCAACCATGTCTGAATCTCACCCGAGCCCTCGAGGCTCCATTCCAAACACATACACAATTCCTACCACAATGTTCACACTTGCTCAAGCAATCATATCGCCTAATTAACACCTAAGACCACAGATTTAACCCAAAATGCACGAATTCCTCCTAAAATACCCAAATTCCTATCTTTTTAACTGAACGTCTGAATCACGTCAAATTTCTCACCAAATTTTACAGACTAGACAAAAATATTATACCAAACTTGTACCGCCCTCCGGAACCAACATACGTGTCTGATATCAATGTGTTCAAGAATTTTTTCTTTTTCATTAAACTCTTAGGATTTTAGTCTAACAATTTTCAATAAAAATTCTTTACTCGGGCTAGGGACCTCGTAATTCTATTCCGGGCATACGCCCAGGTCCCATATTTTTCTGCGGAGCCTCTAAGGCAGTCAAATCGCGAATTTGGATCTGTTTCTCAAGAATGTTGCCTTTAAAGAAAATTTTAAAGGAACAAATGGAAATATGTAGCTCAAACTCTTCTAAGTCCCGAACCAACCGTCCCCACAAGTCATAAATTAGCTAAAACAAGTGCGGGAAGTTTTATTTAAGGGAACAAGATTCTAAAATTCAAAACGATCGGTCGGGTCATTACATTCTCCACCTCTTAAACAAACGTTCATCCTTGATCAGACATAGAAAAGTACATGGACTGCTGAATAAGTGGGGATATCTGCTCCGCATGTCCTCCTCGGACTCCCATGTTGCTTCCTCGACCGGTTGGCCCCTCCACTGGACTCTCACCGCAGAAATCTTCTTGGACCTTAGCTGGCGATCTTGTCTCCCAATAATAGCAAATGTCTCTTCCTCATAGCCCAAACTCTCATCTAACTTAATGGTGCTGAAATCCAACACGTGCGATAGGTCGGCGTGATACTTCCAAAGCATCGAAACATAAAAAACGGGGTGAACCCCTGATAAACTAGGGGTAAAGCAAGCTCATGCGCAACCTCCCAAACTCGTCTCAACACCTCAAAGGGGCCAATAAACCTTGGGCTCAACTTTTACTTCTTCCAGAACCTCATAATGTCGTTCATGGGCGAGACTTTCAAGAGAACCTTCTCGCCAGTCATGAATGATACATCACGCGCCTTCTGATCCGCGTAACTCTTTTGTCTAGACTGAGCTATGCAGAGCTTCTCCAGAATCAACTTTACCTTATCTAAGGCATCCTGTACTAGATCTGTACCTAGTAACTTAGCCTCACCAGGCACAAACCACCCGATAGGAGAACGAAAACATCGACCATATAAAGTCTCATACAGGGCCATCTCTATGTTGGACTGATAGTTGTTGTTGTATGCAAACTCTGGTAAAGGCAAGAACTGATCCCACTGCCCTCCAAATTCAATCACACTTGCTCTAAGCATATCTTCTAAAATCTGGATTGTCCGCTCCGACTGCCCGTCGGTCTGAGGATGAAATGCTATGCTAAGCTCTACGCGAGTCCCCAACTCACTCTGAACGGCTCTCCAGAAATGGAAAGTGAACTGAGGGCCTCTGTATGATATCATAGACACTAGCACGCCATGCAATCAGACTATCTCCCGAATATAAATCTGAGCATACATCTCCGTTGTATAAGTAGTCGCCACTGGAATGAAATGCGCTGACTGGTAAACCTATCCACAATAACCCACACTAAATCAAACTTCCGCAAAGTCCGCGGCAACCCAAACTACGAAATCCATGGTGATGCGCTCCCACTTCCATTCAAGAATAGGCATATGCTGAAATAGGCCACCCGACCTCTGGTGCTCATACTTGACCTACTGGCAATTCAAACATCCAGCTACATACTCCACGATGTCCTTCTTCATTCTCCGCCACCAATAATGTTGCCTTAAGTCACGATATATCTTCATGGCGCCCGGATAAATGGAATACCTCAAACTGTGAGCCTCTTCTAGAATCCTCTTCTCGATACCATCAACATTAGGAACACACAGACGGCCCTGAAGTCGCAACACACCATCCTCGCTAATAAAAACCTCCTTGGCACCTCCTTTAAGTATCGTCTCGATAAGAACTGCCGAGTCGAACGGCTCGAACCATAGATGCATCTATTACCCCGCTTATAAACTATCTATGCGACGCGGTCAACATAAAATAAACCACCATCCTGCTGGTGAATCATTGATGCGACGCAGGTACACATAAAAATAAATGCTCAAATAGCCAATAAAGAATTTATCGGGGAGTAATCATTCAAATTAGAAGCCACCTTCTCCTTTAACAATTTTAAGAAATGAATCAAGCCCTTTTAAGAATATATTTATTAATTTGGGTGGTTTAAGCACCCTGAGCTATCAATAAGATTGAAAATATTCCAAGTATAGCATGCTTTTAGGTCCTAAACTACCCAGACAATATCATAATAGTAGCTACGCATGGACTCTCATAGCCTTATACATACGTAGCCCCTACAAATAGGAGGACATAACCCATTCAATTTACCTATGGGGACAATTCCCTCTTACAAGGTTAGAAAGGAGACTCACCTCGCTCAAAAGCGTACTTCCAATATCAAGAACAAGCCCAAGTACTCAATTCAGAGCCGAATAATCACAAACTAGTTAAATAGAGTAAAAACTAGTTAATATAAGCTCACAAGATCGATTTCTAACTATTCAATCCATTTACCAACTAATTACATGGGCTTCCTAAATTCCAACCCCGGGCCCACGTGCCCGGATCCCGAAAGTTTTTGAAGAAAGTCGTTCGCTATAACCTAAAGATCAATAATATATGCATCCTAGTTCATTTCAATACAAATTTTATGGTTGAATCTTAGTTTTATTAAAACCCTAGGTCTACATATAACCCTTTGATTTTACCTAGCTTTGCGGTGTTTAATCTACATAATTATACATGTAATTAAGCTAAGAATGAATAGAAATTACTTACCTCACAATGCTATGTTGAAATCCCCTGTTTGGAAGCTCTCAAATCACCCATGTGTAGAGTAGAAATGAAATAATGCTCTAAGTCCCGTTTTTAAAAACTTTGCTCAGCCCTCTGATGTCGCATTTGTGACACCAGGCTCGCAATTGCGACAAATGCAAACACTGCCTATCCCGACAATTATCGCAAATGCAATACACGGGTCGCAAATGCAGACTTTGCTGGGTTCGCAAATGTGAAGAAATGGTTTGCAAATGCGAAGGGTTTCTCGCAATTTTTGAGTTCGCAATTGCGATGACTGTCTCGCAATTGCGAAACTTGCACCAGCAGCAGCAAAAATACCAGCAAAACTACTGTTTTTTCTTACTTCCAACTATGTCTGAATCTCACCTCGAGTCCTCTGGGCTCCACTCCGAACACTCACGCAAGTCCTACCACAATGTGCACACTTGCTCAAGCAATCCAATTGCCTAATTAACACCTAAGCCGGCGGATTTAACCCCAAAATGCATGAATTCCTCCCAAAACACCCAAATTCCTATCTTTTCAACCGAACGTCCGACTCACGTCAAATCAATCCCGTTTCTCACCAAATTTCACATAAAGACAAAATTATTATGCCGAACCTGTACTGGGCTCCGAAACCAACATACGAGCCCAATATCAATGTGGTCAAGCATTTTTCCTTTTCATTAAACTCTTAGGATTTCAGTTTAAAAACTTTCAATAAAAATTTATTACTCGGGTTAGGGACCTCGAAATTCGATTCCGGGCATATGCCCAGACCCCATATTTTTCCACAGGCCCTCCCGGACAATCAAATCACGAATCTGGGCTCTTTTCCTAAGAAAGTTGACTAAAGTCAAACTTGACCTTTTAAGAAAATTTTAAAGATACAAATGGACATATGTAGCTCAAACTCTTCTAACTCCCGAACCAACCGTCCCTCAAGTCATGAATTAGCTAAAACAAGTGTCGGAAGTTTTATTTAAGGGAATGGGATTCTAAAAGGCAAAAGGACCGGTCGGGTCTATATATATGTGTGTGTGTGTGTGTGTGTGTAGAATAGTAAGTTAAATCTTTTAAAGAGTCAAATTTAAATACAAAAAAAATTGTAAAGAGATATTCAAGGGGGCCTTATAAGTTTTATTATTACAACATTAACAAAAATCACAATATCTTTATTAGTTTTCCTCCCCCCCCCCCCCCCTCCAATGGAGTGAGCACAACAAGGTGCAAATACCACAATTATAATGTAAAAAAAATTAATGAAGATGTGCCAAAATACAAGTTACGTATTAGTCTACGTATTATCTCTAATAAATTTCATAAATCCTTCAAGGTTGGAAGGAATTTCTGTTTGTGGTGGTAGAAAAGAAGCTTGTTCATCAACGCTTCCGGGCAACGCAGCATCCTCCGCAAGTTCCGCTATCATTTCTTCATAAGCTTCGTCTATCTCCGGTTGTGATTCAGCAAGTTCAAGTTTTCTTTTTTTCGAACGGATCCAATCTCTGAAGGGTATTGATTTTGCAAGCTCTCCCTCATAGACACTCTATGATCACCTATTTGAAGATTTGTTTGACTGAAAGCACTCTTTGATGTCATTGTTGAAGCTTGAACACATAAAATACC
Source organism: Nicotiana benthamiana (assembly GCA_034376525.1). Lineage (NCBI taxonomy): Eukaryota > Viridiplantae > Streptophyta > Magnoliopsida > Solanales > Solanaceae > Nicotiana > Nicotiana benthamiana. The sequence goes on along the minus strand of CM067324.1, from coordinate 21,015,406 downwards.
TCGAGCCATCCTTAAAAGAACCGGAAAGTAGTTTTCTTTGGCCTTCCACCATTCCAAAAGATCAAAGGTGCCGTCTGGATTCTCTTTTTCAAAGACCTGCAACAAATAAAATCTAATCTCATTTAGATGTGAAGTATCATAAATACTATCACTTCGAGAACCCCTGAAATCCGTCCAAGAACTAAGTGTTTTTAGGTCTGCATTTCTTTTAGATGATTGTGAACTAGTCGAAGCAGGAATTGAAACATTTGGTCTAGCATTATCTAAGGCTTGTTGATAAGAATAATAAATTAATTGAGCATTTATTTTCATTAAAGCTTTTGCATTTGCAAGTGTAGCTAATTCCTCATCTGAAAGAACTAAAGCCCTAAAATGTTTGAATACCAAAACTGAGGACCTAATTTCATGGTAGGATTTAATATGACACCAACACCATAAATAGGGGGAATAGGAAAAAAATATTTTTTAAACTTTTCTTCCATTGCATTTATAGCAAGTTAATAAATTACCTCACCTTCTGAAAATTGAACATACAAATTACATATTTCTGCAATATATACTAAATAGTTTGAAATAGTAGGATAATATTCCCCAAACAATTTATTTGTAGCAATATGAAATTGGTCTAAAAATATAAAAGAATTTTAACATTAGTCCAATCTTGATTTGTAAGAATTTCATCATCATCCTCACCGCCAACACGAGCATTAAATGTTGCATCTTTTGGGTTTCTATATTTATATAAAGCAACTAAACAGTCATACATACAATTCCATCTAGCCGGACAAGCTTTAGGAATCTTTCTTTCTCTAAGGCCAAATTCACCATATTTTTTAAAATATTCTCTAAGTCTACTTCTATGGTTTGAATAAAAAAGCCAGTTAAGAGCTATTTTAACCTTTTCAGTTTTTAAATTTAAAACTTTTATACCATCACCGGTGATTGAATTGTAAATATCAGAAATACATCTAATATGAAAACAATTACTAAATACAGGATTTAGTGTAGTTGTAAGTAAGTTTATAGCATTAGTGTTACTAGAAGCATTATCCATAGAAATTGTTATTATTTTATCTCTAATGCAAAAAATATCTACAAATATCTGCAACTGTGTCAGCAATTAACTTTCCTGTGTGACAAGAATTAATTATTCTATATGCAATAATATGTTTTTGCATTTTCCACTCTTCATCAATCCAATGAGTAGTAACAATTAGATAATCGTAGTAATTACCACTTCTATCAATATCAATAATAATAGCAATGTGACAATCTATATGAGTAAATAAATAGCACAAATATTATTCATATTCACGTTTATATTAATAAATATCGCTCTTTACGGTTGCGCAAGGCCATCCTTTATAGGATTAAAAACTCTTCTAATATAATGCACAAAATGAGGGTTAGAAAAAATTTATAGGGTAAGCACATAACAGTAACCATTTTTCGCCGCTTCTTCATGATCATTATTTAGATCGTAATATAAAGTACAACCGGTAAACAATATTAATTTTCGGTTGAACTAGATTTGACCATGTACTGGGGTTAACCGTATTATCTACACTTGTCCCCACTTTTGCAGCTTTCTTTTGAAGATATCTAGCTTTATCTATAGGGTGTTTCTTTATGTGTCTAGTGAAACTACCCGTACCGGTACGATCTCCAGTAAATTTATGAGCCAACAAAGACCCACAAAATGTACACTTAGCCTTATTTTGTTCTCTTAGTTGAATAAAAAAGTTTCAAATAAGTGATGTTTCGGGGTGTTTAGAACGTTTTCTATTAAAAGTAAGGGTTACTACAGGAGGTTCATGCGGGGCATCAGTTAGGTTATTAACAGGACTAGTAGATGTATCATCAAAATCCGATTGTATTTCATCTAAATCATCATTGTCCTCATCATTTTCAAACATAGTTTGATTAGGATAAAGAGCATTCATAACTTCTTCATTTAATTGTTGACTTGGTGCAACATCATGGCAAATTTGACTATCGGAAAATTGAAAACAAGGTTTATCACTATCAAGAATATTAGGTGGAGGAGGACGGGTAACAGGTCCGGATCGGAGAGCCGGGGGAAGAATAGTATCTTGGTGACTAGATTTAATTTTAGATTTTTCCTTACCACCAAATATTTTTTTCAAAGAAAATGACATATTAATTGTAATTATACAAATTAAAACAAACAAAATAATAATATTAAAACTTAAGAGTAGGAATGAATTTACCGAATTCGACGAATAACTTCTTGAAAATTGAATATCGTTGAAGACTTGAATACTTCAATTCACCAACTTCACAAATTTTTACGAAATTGCAATAAAAAAGTAAACAATTATAGAAAAAAAATGAAAGAAAAATTGAGAGAGATTGATAAATTTATGAGTAAAAATAAAAGAATGATGGGATATTTATAGTTGAGAATAGGGAAAAAGTTTAATTATAAAAAGTTTAAGGTTAAAATAAAGTTTGGGGGCCAAATGGCTATTTCTAAAAGTGCCAAATGGCTAAAAAGCAGGCCAACGACTACATTTTAAATCTGACTGTTGGCCCTTTTAAAAAAATTTAAAAATAAAATAGCCGCTGGGCCCATTTGGCCCGGTTGAATCGGCCCAGCCCCGCCTGTGGGCTTTTGGACAGGTAGAGACCAGCCCAGTTGAACAGGAGCGTTTGGCACGCCATCCCAGGCCGGTCCCGGGCTGGGCTGGCCTTACAGCCTTAGTCACACCTTCATTCCACTTTCAGGGCAGAATTCCATTTTGTTTCTAGATGTTATTAGTCTTAGACTCCTTTGAGTTGAATCAGGCTATACTGAACTTTCTATAACTTAGAAAAACCATTAGCTCTCCGTTTTCAAGGTTAGAATCCCGAGAACTTATCCATTCTCGTCACCTTCTCACTCGCCCTTTCTCATTCTTACTCTTGTCATTAAACTTTGTCACTTTACTATACTTTAGCTTGCGGCCTACACATATCTACTTATCTATTCGCAGCCTTCCTTCAATTTGCTTGCACCATAGATTTCCTTGTGTTATTCTGGAACATCAAGCGAGATATCACATCGTCTCTAACTCTTCCTTACTCTGTTTACTTCATCTTTCGGTACTTAGAAATCATAGTCTGGAAGGTACGCCACTGACGCCACCACTATCATTCCTGGATACTGAATACCAACACTTCTAGTCTTCTATTCGAAGCATGGACTATTCATGATCTTCTTTTGAGTATCTTGTACGTTGTTCGCCTTTACCTTACTTACCTTAAAATCTCACCTTGTATCTTCTATATCTTTCATGAACTCACTTCCACATAAGTATAATTCACGTCCATAACTTGAAGCTCTATTATAATACTTGCACCTCTTGTGCATACACAATCCAGTGGGAGCTTCGTACTAACTTCATATGAGGCTGGTACTTTTCTAACTGGCTTTATCGTATGGACGTTATAGAATATGGTTGTTATACTATCCCTCTTGTAATTAAGAGTGATCCTGCAATATTCTCAATCATGAGATCTATAATTTTTTGGGTCCAATAATCAGACTCCTGATTTACTTCCTTGATGTAACTCTTTACCTTCTATGGCTCATGGTAATAGTTATTACTTAGCCTTTCATGGTTTCTTTGGAATATCCGTGATACCATCATTTAACAATTCAATCCTTTGTATATTACCTGGACATAATTTTGTTTCTTTTAACTAATTTCGGAGTCTTCTATGGTTGTATGATTGGCTACATATATGGTGCATGGATATCACTATGAAGTCTTTAGTGCATAATCCATTTTGTTACCTTTGAGCCTCCTTTAAATATAAGTTATTAATTTTCCTAGTCTTTCTGCCCCTCTGCTACGTGTATGCTTAGCTTATCTTAGTTTAAGTATGCTGAGTGTTTTGTGCAACTCACATGGTCTCGAATATTACTTTTGATTTTTCTTCATGTTCCTTACTCATATTAAGTGCCACTTTCTCATGGAGTACATACAACGTTGTTCTGAGACTGTTGTTATAAGATCACTTTCTCTTTAGGTCACTGAGCTAAGGTCGAAGCCTTCTTCCTTAGTTCCTCAGCTAGTTTTTATTGTAGTACTTAGGGAGGACTCTCTAATTCTTGCAAGGTTGTGAGCTTATTATATTGTATACTCGGCAGAATTTTAATGTCCATTCTCGCCTATAATTGTCTGTAGTTACTTACCTCCATGCCCTTGTACTTGTCGGGTTGATTCTGAGCTGATATTTTAATTATCTTTCCAGTGGCACTCTCTTTTATTTTTCTTTAACTATCCCAACTCCTATCTGAATATATCTCAAGGATCCTGATGTCATGTGTGCGAGACCGAATTCACATGTTGTGGTTCACTATGTTTATCTTGAACGATCTATTGATTTTTTTGTAACATCTTATCTAGCCATAACTAGATTTCCTGAATCAACTACTAACTGCTTGTTGGTCCATTTTTATATTTGTATTCTGCGTAATCCCTCTCAGGTTATTCCCTTTGTCTTAACTTACATCTTGCACCGGCTTCTTATTTATCAATAACAACTCAAGTAGGAATCCTTACTTCTTTCCTTGACATCCTGTTTGGATAGTGTTCTAGAATGGTAGCATATATGTAGGATTTGAATTAGTGCAATCTCATTCATTTTCTCATTTTTAGCACTTCTTTTACTATTTTATAGTTACTAATTCTGACTTAATGCCACATTACTCTATATTCCTCTCTTTAGAGGAGTACTAAGATTTAGTGGTACGATGATCTTCGCATAGATGTTTTAATTTCTAATCTTTGGCATATTTTTACATCATCGATGATCCTTACTCGTCTCGCGGTAATTCTTATGTACCAAGGATAACGAAATTCCTTACTCGCGAAGGTGACATTTAGTGTAACTCGCACATATAGTCCCTTAAGTTTAACTTTAGTTACCCTTCTTTATTTAGGGAAGCGTCTACCTAAATTTCCTTTAAAGGGTATTCTTCTGTCATCCATTTTATTATCGTTGGGATGCAATCTCTGAAATTTCCATAATGCCGCCTATTACTTAGTCCCTAGTTCATGTTTAGATTATTTTGTTAATCAGTCCATGCTGATTTCTTATTACTCTAGGGTCTAACTTTTCCTTTTAGTAGTTACGTTGGAGTCACGAACTTATTTCTTGAAATGAGGATATGACTTTATGGCCTATACTCTTTTGTTTTCTCAAGGCCTGTCACTTCTCCTCTTTTCCCTTGACCATAGATTCCGCAATACTGTCATTATTTAATATATTGTTGTCATCCATGTATCATGTCTTACTCATAATGCTTCATCAACTCTCTTCTTGTTTTTTGCTAACATTTTTGTCAATCACTTTATTCCAAAAACTTCGACAAGTTGTTCTTTTACTTTTAGCTTCCCTTGCTCTGTCCACAGGCTCTTCAGGTTGCCTAACATTCTCTCCCTACTAGGGACGAGAGACATACTAAGATAATATTATCCCTTCTAGGCTTCCGTTGCCTATGTTTGTAATACTCACATCCAAATGTACTATTTTAAAGTGCACCATCTGGGTGTCTCACAAGGAGAGTTATTAGAACATTTGCTATATTCTTCGGAAATGTCAACTAACGCAAACAATCCACCCATTATTTCGGGTTACTTTAACCCTACTCAGATATTGATATTCGTCCTTTTCTTATACTACTTTTGTTAGCCCCTATGAGGCATAAATAACATGGATGTGGACAATTGTACATACCTTTGTTATTGAAGGTTAACCCAAAAGACTTATATTCCTCTGTCTGAGTTGTAAATATTGATAATCTTTATTAACTGGGCACCTCGTACCCTTCTACATCTTGCTTATTTTACTTGTTGAAACTTGTACCTATCTTCTGAATCTCTTATTCCTTTTTACCATTAGAGTGGATAGATATTATTTCCTTTGGGATCTTTATCAAGAAGCTTACACATCTTAGTATCCACTAGTTCTGCTGGAGACCTTATATTTACTCAATCACAATCATGATGCAAAAATTGAGTTCCTCTTACTCAATTCTTCCACATCCATATTCAATCCCTTACCAACCGTCTTTCTAGATATAGACATCGTCGTATTATGAATAAGATAGAGTTTAGGAAGATAAGTTCTTACAACCAAGCTCTACGACACGATCTAGAGTAAGAAGAAAGAGTAACCGTCCTAAATACCCTATAGCCTCTTGCTTATAAGTGTGGTGCACGACACACTCATAAACAAGACTCTATTAGACACGGCTTGTAGATTCCCTAGGACAGAACTACTCTAATACCATTTTTGTCATGACCCAAACCGATGGGCCGCGACAGACACTCGGTACCTTACTTAACTGAGTACTAACATAACATATCTTTCATATAATTGTATCATACGTAAATGAACCAGAGTAAAGCACGAGGGAATACAAAGTTATACATATGAAGAACGGGCTTATAAGGCCGATATGATTCTTTATATACTCGAATCATAAGCCGACAAGGCCATACAAACATCTGTATACATGACATGTGTCTACAAATCTCTAAGAATACATAATATCATAAATGTCGGGACAGGGTCCGGCCACACCAATCAATACATGTACTAATCATACTGACCAAAAAAGCAACTCCGAAGTAAATGGAATGCACTAATACCTTCCGCTGAGCTGATAACATACTTGGAAGACTCTCGACCTGTCTATCAGGATCTGCGGATATCAAACGCAGTGTCCCCAGGTAAAAAGGATGTCAATACAAAAATTATACCGAGTATGTAAGGAATGAAAATCAGTAACTAATAGACATGAGAGAATATGGTGTAAAAGACTCAACATATATATCTGAATAATTCTGTGAATTATTTAACATTATAATGTTGTGCATATGCATAGAAATATCATACAATGTATAGGTATATTTGTGCATAACATCATCAAGCCTCTAAAGCTATCTCATCATATCATCTCGGTCACTGTGGACAAATCATCAACGTATACCAGTTGATCAGGTGGTGGTGCGTGTATAATGCCATAACCTTTTTCCATATATATATATATATATATATATATATATATATATATATATATATATATATATATATATATATATATATATATATATATATATATATATATATATATATATATATATATATATACGCGTACATAACGCCATCTGGTCATAAGTCAATGTACATGAATGTAATGCATGAGAAGTACGTTAATAAAATCTCTTGGAATATCATAAGACCATTATGCCTTCGAGTAATATCATGAAGTAAAATTTTTATTTCAACTTACGTATTTTTTTGAGATCCATGTACAGATGATAGAATAATATGATACATAAAAATTCAAGAACATAAGCACCTCTAATACTTATATAAATAGAGTCATTTATGGAAATTTTAAATTTTATCTCGTTTCGTTGGTGTCGTATAAATCATGCCAAAAAAAGAAGGGATAGCCTTAACATATCTGGACCGATTCTCTAGATAATTCCTCCAATACATGTCTTTTGTGAAAAATATATAACAGTGAATTAAAATAGAGAGAAATTCATATAATATTCATGAAGAAAATTGTACCGTGCTCCCCCAATTTCGTCTCACGCTGAAAAAACATCTCTGTAGGACGTCATTGGCAATGGAAAAAATGCTTTTCCATGTTTAAGGATAGACTACGATCTCGTTCCTATTATTTTTACAAATAATTCAGATTTTGGTCATTCACATATTTTTATAATGTTTAATTAGATAAGTTTCAGAAAGTCAGACAAAAACAGTTCAAGAAATGGTAATGAATGCTCCTTATAATGAGTTTGGATAAATTTGATAGTTTTCACAATCCCAAATAAGATCCTTACGTGGCAATTTAAGTCTTTTGACTCATCGTGCATATTGGTGCCACTTGGCTTAGCATAATGCCATGTACCCCCAAAAATATTTCTATTCACATAATTTAAAATTATCTCAAATTATATAAAATATTATTCATTTTTAATACATTTTATATACCATATTATTATAATTATATGGTACTTTATTTGGCACTAGTCCATAAATATTAAATATTTTAGCACAGTGCATATTTTATCCCAACATGCTAATTTTTAACGAAAAATCATTTTTCTTGATTTGCTTACTCTCTTACCTTCACGAATTTACTCATCATTTATTTTAAATAGCATAATTCTTATAATCTCATTCCTGAAATTATATTGATTACCTTACGACAAAACTTTAACATACGAAAATGCAAAATGTAGCTTCTCATTTCCGAGCTTATATCATTTTACTTATGGCGTACTTCCACGTGCAAAACATGAGATGTAACAGTGTTGAAGCTAAAACTTCATGCTAATGTATGCTGAAGTTATTTAGTTCATTTGCTAAAATTTCATACCTACACATGTTGAAGTTGTCCTGCAGTCTACAATTTTGTCATGAGTTATATCCGAAACTTCAGTCAAAACAAGCTGAATTTTTAAGTTCATTTGCTAAAGCTTCAGAGTATACATGCATAAGTTTTTGTCTTGTAGTATATAACTTTCGAATGAGTTTCTGCTAGTACATGCTAAAGTTATTTAATTTATTTACTAAAATTTATATTAAAACATGCTAAAATTTTGTCATACAGTCTACAATTTTATTATGCATTTTATCTTAAACTTCAGTTTAGTTTGCTAAAAATAATCTTTTATTAAATAGGGGCAAAATCATTTTTATAAAACATTTTAAACAAAAAACAAATAAGGATACAAACAAAATTAAACGAATATAAGTTAAAATAGAACGATCAAATAAAATGTTTCATACAATTTTTACCATCTTTTTTCTTTTTTTTCGATTCACCATTATTACACTTATTAGTGACAACATCATATTAGATAAAGTACATATTGACAGCTTAGTTCTTTTTTTCTTTCATTGATAGCAGAGTTAAAGGATTCTTTTCCTAGATATACTTCCTTAATAGTCAAATCACAAGTTCTCTATACGAGAGAGGTTGGGGGAAAAATTTTATTTTGTGTCTCATATAACTGATACTAATTGTATAAATTTTTTTTTATTATAAATTTGTGGACCCCAACTTTATACTTTTGGGTCCACATAAAATCTGGATTCACAAAATTATGAGACAAAAAAGTTATCTCATACAACTAGTGTCAGTTGTATGAGATATAAAATAAAATTTTCCGATTTGGGTTACAAGATTTAGCTAGGGGTGTGCATTCGATTTATCGATTCGATTTTGACCCTTATCGATTATCGATTTGTAGGCTTATCGTTATCGTTTCAATAAGGTTTCGATTTTTTCAATTTCGATTTATCGATTTTGGGGGTTTATTGATTCGGTTATCGATTACACCAATAAGAAAATTTGCGGGATTCCACGGAAAGTATATCGCTATAAACACGTCTAACTAATATGGACAAAAAAGAAGCTAAAATAAGACGAACACCATTTATAACATAAAAATTGTATCAACAAGCACATGCAACAAAACTAAAATAAGGGATCAAATGTATGCCACCAACACTCCAACGGTATAAAAAAACAAAACAAGACACATCATCACGGCTAATTCCGTTTTTCATTAATTTGAACACTCCTTAAATGTGGTAGAGGAAATAATAGGGTAAGGGACTTAGGGTAAAGGAAAGAGTATATATTAGGGAAAATAATATTGTATAGCCGCTTTCAAAATAGTAGCGGAATATATATGTGTGTGTGTGTGTGTGTATATATATATATATATATATATATATATATATATATATATATATATATATATATATATATATGTTCTGTATGTTATATTAATCTACACAAATAGGTAATTATTCATTTAACAAGTATTTACAATCTAGGGGTGTGCATTCGATTTATCGATTCGATTTTGTTACTTATCGATTATCGATTTGTACATATGCTTATCGTTATCGTTTCAATAAGATTTCGATTTTTTCGATTTCGATTTTTTCAACAGAAAATCGATTCGATTTATCGATAAACCGATTCGAATGCACACCCCTTGATTTAGCATATATCCTTCATTCTTTTTTCTTTTTCTTTTTAATTTACTCAAATATATGTTCTATAATAAAAATAATTTAAATTTAAATTACTAATTTTATAAATAACATAATTTTATAACAAAAATTAGGTTAGATTACAAGCTCCAAAAAAAATTCTTAAAGTAAGTGTACAACCAATCACCTTCACGTATTACGAAAAAATGAAACAACTTCAAAAGCCACAATAGGATATTTGTAGATATTTCTGAAATCATTATTGCATTAAACTTTAGTTTCTCTACATTTAAAAAAAAGGTGAATATTGAAACCTGTGATATTTTATGAAAAATTGTAGCATGTTTAGACTAGAGTGTGGCAAATGCCAAAATATCCAAAAGGAAGAAGGCGCAAAAAAGAGGAAATGCAGAAACAAAGAAAGAGAAGTGGTGACGTTGCAAAGCGAAATATCACAAGATGTCTTATCCATTTCCCCTTCACTCAAACTAATTAATAAAGAAAAAAGATACTCCCTACAAACAAGCAACACTCCTTATGTTCAATCTATTTTCATGAGGTTTGTTATTTTTACTTCTTTATGTTTGAAATTTTATTGCAAATGAATAAGACAAGAACTAATTTGTTGGTCTTTTACTGATTGAATATGATTCTGCATTTACTTATATGAATAATCTGCCTTTTATTTTAGCTTTGGTTCTCTGGTTGCAACTGGAAAAAAGAAAAGATACTGCCAATGATGCTATTTGTAGATGCTTGTGCATGTTTAGCTTTGTAAAGGTGCAATTTCAATGTTGAAAAAGAAAACTGAAGTGGAAGTTTTGGCCGAAGATACTTTTAACCTGGTGTGTACTGTATGCTCTTACACAAAAGGACAGGAAGAGTAGGTGGGGGGTGTTGTCGGGTTTTTGCTTGATTTGGTGATGTAGAGCACAAAAAGAGCTTATGAAAAATACCAAGCCTTTGTTGGATGGAAGAGGTTAGTGGGAGGCTGCAACTGACATGGAAGTCTGGGTGAGAGGGAATAAATCAAGAGCTTAATCTCAAAATCCTAACGAAAGTAACCTCATACATTAACCAAATTCCCCAATGGATTTAGATTTGCTTTGTCTTGTTTTGGAGCTCATCCACAAACAGAGAAAAGAAAAACTTAGTCTTTGTTTCCAGTTTCATCAAAACCTGTTTGTTCCACAAAAGTTAGTCCCTTGACCGTAGAATGATAACTCTAAGGTTAATTCAAGACCTCAGACTTTTGTAACAAGCTCCGGGTTATTGGAGACTAATTAACTGATCTATATTTGGAGCAACATTGAACGTGTTAGGAGACGGAGTGTAGCTTTTATCAGTTTGGTTAAAGGGGGTTATTGGTGTCACTGCTATTTTCTTGTTAATTATAAGCTCTTAGCTGCTAGGGGTAATGACAGTCTTTATCTTTGAGATGTTTAGCTACAACTTTTTCTTAAGCATTTCATCAATGGATCAATCTTTAATCTTGATGAGTTGAAAATATCTGCATATCATATGTTAACTTTTAAATCCTTGTGTATTATAGAAGATAGCAAATCTGATATATTGTAATTCTATAGTTTGCAGTTGGTGTTAATACGGTTGAACAATGGCTCTTGCCCCTCATTCAAACTTTCTTGCCAACCATGGAACCATCAGATATTATGTGGGGTCAAAGCTTCCCGGTCATAAAAGGCTTAGCTGGGGTTGGGACGATTACTTTGGTAATATATTCGTAACGAATATTTGTTCCAGCAGACAGATACCTAGATACTTTCGAAAATCTCCTAGAATATGCTGCAGTTTGGATTCAAGAAGTTTGCAACTATTGTCACACGGGAAACACAATCTCTCTCCCACACATATCATTAACCAGAATGTATCTAAGGTGACTTTTGGTAAACCTTTACTCTTGGATTTCATGCTGTTGCTTATCATTAACTACTTATTTTCGAAGGGAATGTCGAGATCTAGCTCTGTCCTCTGCATTCTTTTCACCATCTTCTTTCTCTTTCCTAACACAAATCCTCTTTTAGGGTAATTCAGGATGCAAATTTCCAAAAGATGTAGCTTTGATGGTTTGGGAGAAATGGGGCCAATTTGCCAAAACAGCAATTGTAGCTATATTCATTTTGTCAGTTGCTTCAAAAGCTGATGCGGTTGATGCTCTCAAGACTTGTACTTGCTTACTGAAAGAGTGCAGGTAATTCGTGCGGATGTTACTAAAGTATGCTGGAATTTTTCCTTATACTAAGCTATTACTAATATATTTTGCTGCACAAGTATCAAGACTAGTTTCTTCTACGAAACACTGAATTTGATAAGAAGATGTCAGTAAACAACTTAAAGCTTTCCTGATAGCTTAGCTAATGCTACCCCTTGTATTTTTCCTACATGAGTTTTGAACTTGATTTCTTCTATCCCATGTATAAATATATGGATGTGAAACTGATTCTTGTTCATTCTCTCAGGACTATCATCCTGGCTTAAGAATGAAGTTGTAAAGATATAAAATTTTCAGTTTGGCGGTGCTATCTTGTCTTATAGTCTGTTTGGCCAAGCTTCTAAAATTAGCTTATTTTGAGAAGTGCTTTTCTCAAAGGTACTTTTAAAAAGAGTGCTTTTGGTGAGAAATAGTTTGTGTTTGGCTAATTAATTAGAAAAGCATTTTTGAGCAGTAATTAGTATTTGGCCAAACTTTTGAAAACTGTTTCTAAGTGTATTTTTCTCAAAAGTGTCTCAGAAAACTACTTTTGAAGAGATGCTACTTTTTTCTGCTTTTCTAAAATTGCTTCTGCTTCTCCTAGAAAGCACTTTTTTTTCTACCAAAAGCTTGGCTGAACACCTCAAATTTTGGCCAAAAGTGTTTTTGGCCCAAAAAAGCACTTTTGGCCCAAAAACTTGACCAAACAGGCTATTAACCTGCTCACCCTGAAAAATGTCAGGTTGACCAAACTGTCTCTAGATTTTTCTGGTCAACGGTCCACAACTCCTTGATTATAATCGCAGTTACAATCAAAGAAATCAAGTTTTAAGCACGTTGAAAGTGTATCATAATCTCAACCATAATGCTTTTCTTTCTACCTCCATTTTGATTGTGAGACTTAGATTTTCTGTTCTGTAATTAGGCCAAAGAAAATAGTAGTATGAGTTTGCCTTGTTAACAAGTTTCGTCAAACCATTTGTTTTTTATGGTGGTAAAAATAACTGATGTGTTGCTGTGCTAGGGATGCAGGATACCCCTTCTAAAATTTTTGCATCCCAAAGGATGCAATGGTTGAAAACTAAACTAAGTTAACATCGTTATCTAATCCTTAATCAATGGCTCTTTGATATTCTAGCTGCTTTTCTGTTATATTTTCTCTGTTTTTCCTTCAAATCTATTTAGTTGTGACTTGTTTGCTTATTTTGTTATCCACCTTCTGACGTGAGAGGAAGGAGAACTAGATGGCAAAATGATAGGAAATCTCATAGAAGAGAAATGCTATATTAATAATTATGAGTTTCAAACCTTCGTTTCAGGCCTCTCTACTCCCTCGGGGTAGGGTTAAGGTCTGCGTATTCACTACCCTCCCCAAACTTCACTTGTGTGATTCACTGGGTTGTTGTTGTTGTTGTTGTTGTAACCTTCGTTTCAGCATGTATGGCAGCACTCTTGTGAGACTAAGAAAAGTATTATGCTTTCAGGTTAGAGCTTGCGAAGTGCATTGCAAACCCTGCATGTGCAGCTAATGTTGCCTGTCTCCAGACTTGCAACAATAGACCGGACGAAACGGAATGTCAGGTGTCTACAAATTTCTTATTAAACTCAATATTCTTGTGATCACATTTGTAGTGTACTAATATGCTGGAGTGATTCTGCAGATAAAATGTGGTGATTTGTTTGAGAACAGTGTTGTAGACGAGTTCAATGAGTGTGCAGTCTCCCGAAAGAAATGTGTACCTCGTAAATCTGATGTTGGTGACTTTCCTGTACCTGATCCAAGTGTTCTTGCCCAGAAGTTTGACATGAATGATTTTAGCGGGAAATGGTTCATAACTCGCAGTTTAAATCCCACTTTTGATGCTTTTGATTGTCAATTGCATGAGTTCCATACAGAAGAAAACAAACTTGTGGGGAATTTATCGTGGAGAATACGGACACCTGATGGAGGATTTTTTACTCGATCAGCGGTGCAAAAATTTGTGCAAGATCCAAAATATCCAGGGATACTCTACAATCATGATAATGAGTATCTTCACTACCAAGATGACTGGTATTTCCCTAACTATCTATTTAACATCGTGTCTCCATGCTGGATTAAACCTTGCTGATAGATAAATAAATATCTGGGGTATATCTTTGGGTGTGTGTGGGGGTTGGGGGGAGGGGGAGTGGGGGGAGGGGAGCTAACGCTTCGATTACGGGTTCGGCCTAACCCAATAGCTTTAGTCTTAACCCTATATTTGTCTTAAGAACCCAATATGACTTCTAAATTAGTATTTTAGAACCCAATAACTTAAAAATAATAGAATCTCGAACCTATAAACTTCAAATTCTGGCTCCGCCTTTAAAAGTATCTAGGCTTGTCATGAGATGACGAGTTGTTAAATCCTATCTTGAAATTCGTTCTAAATCTCATGTGCACATTTGGACCTTAATGTTGTACTTGGTTTGCAGTTGACCTATTCTGTGTATTAATAAACATGTGAACTGATGTTTTTTGCAGGTATATTTTGTCATCCAAAGTAGAAAATAGTCCAGAGGATTACATATTTGTGTACTATAAGGGCAGAAATGATGCATGGGATGGATATGGTGGTGCTGTACTTTACACAAGAAGTGCAGTTTTGCCTGAAAGCATTATACCCGAGTTGCAAACAGCAGCTCAAAAAGTTGGCCGTGATTTCAACACCTTCATAAAAACAGACAATACATGTGGCCCTGAACCTCCCCTTGTTGAGAGGTTGGAGAAGAAGGTGGAAGAAGGTGAGAGGACAATCATAAAAGAAGTCGAGGAGATAGAAGAAGAAGTAGAGAAGGTGAGAGATAAAGAAGTCACCTTATTCAGTAGACTGTTTGAAGGTTTTAAAGAGCTCCAACAAGATGAAGAGAACTTCTTAAGAGAGCTGAGCAAAGAAGAAATGGATGTTTTGGATGGACTTAAAATGGAGGCAACTGAGGTAGAAGAACTTTTTGGGCGTGCTTTACCAATAAGGAAGTTAAGGTAAGTGTCGTTAAAAGAGAGTATTTTTAAAGCCATTGAAACTATATATCAACATATATACTACATGTATAGTTGTAGTTGATTCTTTTGCCAGGAATAGATTGCTCATACATCATTATTGCTTCTTTTTCAGAAGCATAATAATATATTTCTTCTCCTTTTAAACCATTACCAGTGCCCGAATAGTATTCGAAAACCATCAAAGTTTCCATATTCTGTTGAACATTCTCATTTAAAGAACAGTAAAAACACTGCAAGTAAGTTGCTAACCTGCCGTAGCATTGATTGTTAAGTTCAACTGGCATGACTTAATACTTTATAGAAAATCAAGAGTTAAATATCCGTTTTCAATTCCCATATTTACATGTCTCAAGACAATTACTCCAATTATTAAGGAAGGAAAGAATTTGAAAGGTGCATTCAGATTTTATTCAAAGAGTATGAAAAGCCATTGATCTACGTTAAGGCTGTATTGTGTGGCGGTTTCGGGTCTATTTGTGCCTGACGTCCCGGGTCTAGCGGTTCCGGGTCTGGCGGTTCTCCAGGTTAGAACCGGCCCATGACGGGTCTAAGCACCATGCGGTTCCGGTTCTGGCGGTTCCGGATCTGGCGGATCTGGCGGGTGTGACGTGTTTTTTATTTTTTTTTAAGTCAATATCTTGTATAGTAGTCATTAGTATAGTGTAGAATATATTTTATATGGTGTACTAAGTTATTAGTATAGTATATATTGTGTTGTAGTAATTAGTACATATTGTATATAAGTAGTATATATTGTATATTATGTATATATTGTGTTTTAGTTAGTAATTAGTATATATTGTATAAGTAGTTAGGATAAAGAGCATTCATAATATCATCATCATCTAACTATCACCTACTGCAACATCATGTAGAAATTCACTATCGGTAAATTGAAAACAAGGGTGATCACTATCATGGATTACGAAGGGCGGATTAGGACATCTAGGTTGGCTACTACTTTCAACTTGCTTATCTTTTTTAGGTCGGGGAGCCGGGGAAAGGGTAGTATTTTGGCCACTACTTTCACCGGTTTTACCTTTTCCTTTACCGAACATTTTTTTTCAACGAAAATGCCATACTAATTAGAATTAAGCAAACTAAAAACACAAAAATATACTATTAGCACGTAAGAGTTGACACGAGTTTACCGGATTGCCAAACAACTTCTTGAAAATTGAAAATCGTTGAACTTGAACACTTGAAAACTTCAATTCAACAACTTCACAATTTTTCACGAATTTTCAACAATAAATTAAGCACTTGTACTAGAAAGATTGAAAGAGAGCTTGAGAGAGATTGAGAGATATTAATGCATTGGTGAATAAAAATGAAAGAATAAGGGGGTATTTATAGTTGAGAAATGGGAAAAAGTGTAATTATTTTGGGGTTAAATTAAAGTTTGGGGGCCAAATGACTATTTTTTAAACTTCCAAACGGCTACTTTTTGCAAAGAGCCGTTACTGAAATTTTAAAATAAAAAAAAAAAATTAAAAAAATCCGTTGGAACCGCCAGAACCGGACCGGAACCGGTCCAGAACCGCCAGCCGGTCCCGGGTCTGGCGGTTCCGGTTCTAGCGGTTCCGGATATTAGAACCGGCCCATCACGGGTCCCTGAAACCGGTGGAACCGGCCCATCGGAACCGGTAGAACCGGCAGGGACGTGGTTCAGGTCCGGTTCGGAACCGGCAGGGACGTGGTTCAGGTCCGGTTCGGAACCGCCACATAATACAGCATTAATCTACGTAATAAGATGTAGTATGATTCATATGAATTAAGGGGCCTAACAAAGGTAAATATTCTATTTGTATTTATTATACCAAATAGAATAATTTAGTTTTGATAACACAAAGTAAACTGAAATATATATATATATCACTTAACCATGGTTCAGTAATAAAAGTTTTTACACAACACGTCTGGCATTTATTTGCTTTTGCAAGGTTTTCTCTCAATGCATCAGTCTGTTATATACATTTCCTGCAAGTAAAATCAAATGTGCCAACTCAACAGTAAGTTCAAATAAGAAGTTCTATCCATTACGGCTTCACAACAGAACTATTTACAATCTTATCCGATGTTCCTTAGTGATGCCGCTAGCATCAGAAACATCGCATCAATTCGTTCCATACACAAACTACATTGTGCAAAAAGTATTTCAGCGTTTTGGGTATGAAATATACATCTTGTATATTCCACCACTGCAATTCAAAAGGTCAGTTGTCTTCACCAACTGTACATATAGCAGACGTTTCTGCAGATATTTGCAAAAAAGTAAGTAACGGGCCACGAAACATGGTCAGCTTGAAGAACCATCTGACAAACAGTGATCCCATATTATCTTCAAGTTGTCTTCAAGCATTTTCAACACCAGGTTTTTGTCAATTGTTTGCTTCTGCATTTTTGGTAAGAGAATGTAAATCAACAACAATGACTCAGTAAAATCTCACAAGTGGGGTCTAGGGAAGGTAGTGTGTACGCATACCTTACTACTCGACGAGGTAGAGAGATTGTTTCTGATAGACTCTCGGCTCAATAAGACGAAAAGAAACCGTAATGTAAATCAAATCAGCTATTTCAGAAGTGCAGGTTCAACTTGGAAAATAAAACACAAATCCTTATCAATTCAACAATGAAGAGACGCTGCATGGTGTTGTTTGTACCTCCAAGCACATGCTAGTTATGTGACTATTCGTTAACATGAGCTTTTGTTGATCTCAATTATAACTTTTTACCGTAAATTCTTTGAAGACATACAAAAGGTTAATAATTTCCAACAAAGGGCGGTAAAATTTGTGTTGCTCCAGCTGCTTTGGATGATATTTTGCCCAATTCGGTGGATGTAATCAGTAAGTGGTAACAGGGTACAATGTTCAAATCTAATTTCTAAGAATATTATGATATGGTTGTGTAAATTACACCTATTGCAAGCACACACGGATGTATTACCCACAGAGACCAAATAAGATGTATTACCCACAGAGCCCAAAGAAAAATAAGTATACATAATTGCTTGTCAGAGAATGAAAACCTACCCGCAATTGGGATACAATCCCAGGCATCTTTAGGCTGGTCTCCTGTGAAACCTCACCAGTTGAAGATCTGAAATCAAATCGATCTGCATGTCGAAGCTTAAACCTGATTGACGGATTTCCATATGATTTTGCAGTTGTGTGCCAAACACCAATACAGCATATCGACCCCCTGAAGAATCTTTGCCAAAGGGCCATCTCAACCCACCCTTAACTTCTGAGTCCAAAATGACAGAATCAATAAGATTTTTAATTCCAGCGATCTCCTCATCCTGCAAAAATGCAAGGAGTAATTCAAATCAGAAGATTCACTCTTTAGATACACAAATACCACTACTGGTGTTCTTTCAGTTAAAGTCTGCATGAGTCATGATGAGGAGATGGAAATTCAAAATGGTAACACCGGAAAAGATCTTCGTTCTCTGTAGTGGAGTAAAAATATGCCCACCAAAAGTGCAAACAAATCACACCGTTGCTGTCATGTCAATGGGTTTTGTTGCTCCATCCCTGTTCATTAAAGCAAACTCGCTTTCCCATTTATTGATCACACTTCGCAAACCCATATTGCTCCTAAAATTGAGATAATTGTTCTGATGAGTTTATAGATCTTGCTATCCAGCTCGTCATATTGTGTAGAAAAAGTTCCTTGATGATTAACCCAAAAAATGAACAGGGACCAGGAATTGGAGCTGAGCCACAAGCGAACCGAAGACTAATTTTTTCCACATTTTTGACTTATTTTTCGTTGAGAAATAGCAATTTATGTAGTTCTGGTCCTCTGATGTTTAAATTAAAGAGTAGAATTCATCGCACTACTTTGTTGATCAAATTGTCAACTAATATATATTGCACAGGTCAACTGGTTCTTGATCAAGCAGCGGTAGGTTCATATTTGCGTCTAATGCTACTCAAGTTATCTTTTATTGCTTCAGGGAAAAAAATAATGTTCCACCTTCTACCCTATCCTCAATAGACCCCAATATTGAACTAAATGGGAGAAAGAAAATGGGGGAGGGGGGGGGGGGGGGGGGGGTGCAAAAAACATAGTGGAAATGATAAGGGGCTAGTCAGACTTAAAATTGTAAATACCAAACAAAGAATTACAGATAAGACAGTAGCCAAAAAAATCCTATCAACGGAAAGGCAGAATCATACAGTAGTCAAAAAGCATATGCCCTTCAGAAGCTTGAAACTAGACTTTAACTCTTCAAATAAGTTCTGACTAAATGCTTTTGACAAGCAAGGGCGGTGGCGGATCTAGGATTTAAGGTTACAGGTTCTGAATTCCAGGACTGGATAGTTTACTGGGTTCGACATGGATATTTATGCATATTCAATAAATTTCTCAGCATAAATACAGGCATTGGACAAAAGCTACTCAGTTCTGCCGAACCCGTAACTTATTCTGAAAATTCACGCCTGTTGATAGGAAGCAATTCAATGGCGTGTCATGCATACTTCAAAATTCTCTGCTTCCCCTTTTATTAGGGTGATAAGCACTTTGAGTCTTTGAGTGCAGTCCATACCTATACTCGCTCTTGGTACAAGATCAATGTGACACTATTCCATCTGGTAAGCAACAATATCCTTCTAAAATCTGAAGGCAACAGACTTGATGAACTTGATGAAACATCAAAAGACGCTCATTTTCCACCACAAAAGGAACTATGCTTTCTTGGTTTGCAAACATCATCTTTGGTTGGGCTTTGAAAGCCGTTAAATCTTAATAGATACTACTACAACATCAGCAACAACCAACCAGTAGAATTTCACTAGTGGGGCAGGGGGAGGATAGAGTATACGTAGACTTTACGCCTACCCTGGAGGGGTAGAGATCAGTGATAAAAAAAAGTGAGTGCTTCCTCGCTTTAAGCGAGAAGCAAACCGGAGCGGAAGGGTCAACGTTTCTACCATTAAAAGCGACTCGGTATGTATAAGCGACCGCTTCTATGTAAAAAGCGACAAGCAGTGAAGCGAGAAGAAGCGAGCGAAGCGGATGCTTTTTTAATTAAAAGACCCAAAGCCCAATTTAATTAAAAACTTGGTATTCTGTTTTAGTACTCTGTACTTATTTGACTGCTTCAGCAGAGACAGCGAGAAACTAGGGTTCTTCGGCATCAGCGATTTCTTCCTCTTTTCTTCATTAACTTCAAGCAGCGATTTCTCTTCTTCAAACTAAGGTTCGTCCTCTTCTTTTTCAACAGTACAACAACTTTCAACAGATATGTTCTGCACTTTTTAACACCATAGTGGAAATAATAAGGCTGGCTAGTCAGACTTAAAATTGTAAATACCAAACAAAGAATTACAGATAAGACAGTAGCCAAAAAAATCCTATCAACAGAAAGGCAGAATCATGCAGTAGTCAAAAAACATATGCCCCTCAGAAGCTTGAAACTAGACTTTAACTCTTCAAATAATTTCTGACTAAATGCTTTTGACAAGCAAGGGCGGTGGCGGATCTAGGATTTAAGGTTACAGGTTCTGAATTCCAGGACCGGATAGTTTACTGGGTTCGACATGGATATTTATGCATATTCAATAAATTTCTCAGCATAAATACAGGCATTGGACAAAAGCTACTCAGTTCTGCCGAACCCGTAACTTATTCTGAAAATTCACGCCTGTTGATAGGAAGCAATTCAATGGCGTGTCATGCATACTTCAAAATTCTCTGCTTCCCCTTTTATTAGGGTGATAAGCACTTTGAGTCTTTGAGTGCAGTCCATACCTATACTCGCTCTTGGTACAAGATCAATGTGACACTATTCAATCTGCTAAGCAACATTATCTTTCTAAAATCTGAAGGCATCAGACTTGATGAAACATCAAAAGACACTCATTTTCCACCTCAAAAGGAACTATGCTTTCTTGGTTTGCAAACATTATCTTTGGTGGGCTTTGAAAGCCCTTAAATCTTAATAGATACCACAACAACAACAACCACCCAGTAGAATTTCATTAGTGG
Source organism: Nicotiana benthamiana (assembly GCA_034376525.1). Classification (NCBI taxonomy): domain Eukaryota; kingdom Viridiplantae; phylum Streptophyta; class Magnoliopsida; order Solanales; family Solanaceae; genus Nicotiana; species Nicotiana benthamiana. The sequence goes on along the minus strand of CM067324.1, from coordinate 20,994,128 downwards.
GGTATGGGGAGGATAGAGTCTACGTAAACTTTACACCTGCCCTGAAGGGGTAGAGATCAGTGATAAAAAAAAGCGAGTGCTCCTCGCTTTAAGCGAGAAGCAAACCAGCGCGGAAGGGTCAGCGCTTCTACCATTAAAAGCAACTCTGGTATGTATAAGCGACCGCTTCTATGTAAAAAGCGACAAGCGGTGATGCGGACACTTCTTTAATTAAAAGACCCAAAGCCCTATTTAATTAAAAACTTCGTATTTTGTTTCAGTACTCTGGACTTATTTGACTTCTTCAGCAGAGACAGCGAGAAACTAGGGTTCTTCAGCATCAGCAATTTCTTCCTCTCTTCTTCATTAACTTCAAGTAGCGATTTCTCTTCTTCAAACTAGGGTTTTCCTCTTCTTTTTCAACAGTACAACAGCTTTCAACAACAACTTTCAACAGATATGTTCTGCACTTTCTATTTTCATTCTTCTTCTTCTTTTTTTTTCTTTTATTTCTATACGTCCAAAAAGTGCCGAAATGCTGGCGAAATTTTTTCAGAAAAATTTTACCCAATTTTTGCTCAATTATTATATCTTTTATTCTTAGTTCTTATTGTCTTTCTTATGTGTTATGTATTTGTTCTTTTAATGGCGCCAAAAGAAGATAGGAAAGACCCGGCTTAGGCTTACTCTGCAAGAGTTGATGAGACCAACAAGATGGCAATTAGATGTCTTTTTATGCTAAGATTACAAATGGAAAAATCTATCGTAAAAAAGCGCATCTAATCGGTGGTAATCCAAATGTTGCATCTTGTCCTAATGTTCCAGGACATGTGAAGGAAAAATTGAAATAATGCCTTCAAAAAAAGAAAGAGTTAAAGACTTAAATGATTCATGAACAAGAACTTTATAATATTGATGATGATGATGATGATGAAGAAACAAAAGAAGGTGACGATGCTTCGTCGCTTCCACCAAAATCACAAAAGCGGGGAAGGATGCTTCCACCAATGTTTTCTAGTTGTGGATCTACTGGCAAAACCAAAGGTCCTATGGATTTGTTACTTCCCACAAAAATCTGGATATAAGGGAGACAAAAGTGATAATCCTCAAGTTGATGCCAAAGCGATCTTCAGGGACAGTGCAGTTACCTACTTTGCCCAGTGGATGTATGATGCAGGTCTTCGTTTTAATTGTGTTAATTATACTGACACTTTTATTGCGTTTATTGAAGCCGTAGGCCAATATGGTCCAGGAATGAAGCCTCCAACTTATTATGAAGTTAGAGGGCCATATCTAAAAAAAGAGGTGGCAGAGGTGAACAAAATCGTGGATAAGCACAAAGTAGAATAGAACAAGTTTGGTTGTTCCATTATAATGGATAAGTGAACGACGATAAATGGAAAATGATCATCAATATCTTGGTGAATTCTCCTAAAGGAAGCCTATTTCTTGAGTCAGTTGATGCAAGCGACTCTTCGACTGATTCAACAAAAATGTACTCCTTATTCAAGAGTACAATAGACTCTACTGGAGCATAAAATGTTGTTCGAGTTGTCACGGACGATGCCAGTGAAAATGTTAAAGATGGTGATTTGATGTTTGTTGGGTACCCGCGTATCTATTGGACTCCGTGTGCAGCAAATTCCATTAATTTGATTTTCGGTGATATTTTCAAGGAAAGACCCTTCAATAATGTCTTTAGCGAAACAATATGAGTGCATTCCTATATTGTTCAAAGGCCTTTGTTATTGAACATGATGAAAGATTCACTAAACAAAGAAGCTTGTTGAAACCTGCAAAGACAAGGTTTGTTACTACTTTCTTGACTTCGCACGGGATGTATGAGCAAAAAAAGCAATTTGAAGAAGTTGTTTGTTTCAGATGAGTACACTAGCAGTGCCTATGGAAGGGAAGCTAGAGGGGGAGAATTTGCAGATATTATACTTTCTCCTTCATTCTGGAACAATATGGTTCATGCATTGAAGATTGGTGATCCTTTCGTTAAAGTGCTTCGTTTAGTGGATGGGGAGCAAAGGCCACCGATGGGCTACATGTATTAAGTAATTGACATGGCAAATGAGGCTATTCAAGCCTCTTTTAGTGATCAAAGAAAATACAAAAGAGTCTTTGAGATTATAGATATAAGGTGGGATAGTAAGTTTTATAGCCCTTTGCATGCAGCTAGACTTATTTTGAACCCAGAACTGTTGTATGACAATGAAGAGGGGATTCTTGGAGATGAACCTTTGTGAAATAGATACTATGAATGTATTGAGAAGTTGATACCTGAAGAATACGTGCAAGATAAAATCACAGAGCAATTTAGTATTTATAGGAATGCTGGGCAACTTTTTGGAAAAAACATGGCCATTAAAAAAAGAAAGACAAAGTCATCAGGCCAGCAAGCGCTTATATGTTGTTTTATAGTTAATAAATTATTTCTTTATCAATATTAAGTTTTGAAATTTTGTTCTACATCTACGGTTGAATAGTGGAAGCAATATGGTCATTCCACTCCAGATTTACAAAAGTTTGTCATCACGGTTCTAAGTCTAACATGTAGCTCATCTGGGTGTGAAAGGAATTAGAGCGTGTTTGAACATGTAAGAACTAATAAGAAAGATTTAGTATATTGAGATAATTAAATTATATCTCAATTGTCCTAATCTTACTAATTACTTATTATTTGCAAATTCATACCAAAAAGAGGAACAAACTAACCTTGAAGCATCTCAATGATCCAGTCTGCATTAAGTACAATAGAACATTGAGGCGGCGTTCGCTCGCTATGTAATTTATCCAATTAGTTTGGACAACATCGACGATGTTAATGAATAGCTAACTGGAGTCCCCGAAGATCATGCAGATGAAGAAATATTTGAGGATACTTCTGATTTCACTTGGGGTGATGTTGCGGAGGCACGTGGAATTGGGGAGAGGATTTATGGTTTGAGGGGGAGTACCTCAACTTCAAGTTCACAGAGGAAGGAAAAACAGGCAGCTACTTTGTCCCTAGTTGATGAAAAAGATGAAGTTGAAGAAGATGACGAGCAATATAATAATGATAGTGGAATACAAGAATTTGACAATCTTGTAGAAGAAAAGGATGCTCATTTTGTGTTTTAATTGATGTTACTCTTTAGTTTTTTAATTGAAATATTGAACATTTACTTAAAATTACATGTGTTATCTATGCAGCATTTTTTTTAAATTCCGCTTCACTTAAAAAAAGCGATCGCTTCGCTTCTCGCTTCTCGTGAAATGGGGTTTGTCATTTTTCCTCGCTTCAAGCTCTTCACAACACTGGTAGAGATGCTATTTCCGGAAGACCCTCGGCTCAGAGAAAATTCTTAATAGATAATAGTAGCTTCTCCTGATGTGCCTTGGTGTATGCTTTTTGCTGATGATATAGTATTGATAGACGAGACGAGGGTCGGTGTTAGTGAAAGGCTAGAGGTATGGAGACAGACTCTCGAGTCTAAAGGTTTCAAAATAAGCAGTTCTAAGACAGAATACCTGGAGTGCAAGTTTGGCGTCGAACCGAGTGAGGTAGGCAGGGACGTGATGATTGGTTCCCAGGCCATCGCCAAGAGGGACAGGGACAGTGTCCGATATCTTGGGTCGGTGATTCAGGGGGACGGAGATATTGACAGGGACGTCACCCATCGCATAGGAGCGGGGTGGTCGAAGTGGAGGCTTGCATCAGGGGTCCTGTGCGACAAAAAAGTTCCTCACAAACTCAAGGGGCAATTCTATAGAGCCGTGGTTAGACCTGCGATGCTGTATGGGGCGGAGTGCTGGCCCGTGAAGAACTCTCATGTTCAGAGAATGAAGGTCGCGGAGATGAGGATGCTTAGGTGGATGTGCGGGCACACCAGACTAGATAAGATTAGGAACGAAGTTATTCGAGAGAAGGTAGGGGTGGCCCCGGTAGATGAGAAGATGCGAGAAGCGAGGCTGAGGTGGTTCGGGCATGTTCAGAGGAGGGGTCCCGATGCCCCGGTGAGGAGCTGCGAGCGGCTGGAGATTGTTGGCGGTCGGCGAGGCAGAGGGAGGCCTAAGAAGCATTGGGGAGAGGTAATTAGGCAGGACATGACTAGAATGCAGGTTTCCGAGGATATGACCGTTGATAGGAGAGTCTGGAGGTCTAGGATCAGGTTGTAGGTTAGGGGCTCCTAGAGTTCTTCGTAGTTACTGTATGATATTATTGCATGCGATTGTATTTAGGTTCCTTATGTTTAGATAATTATTTCCGCTATTTCTGCTATTTCTGCGGGTGATACTAATGCTCTATTGTTATTGTTTTTGTTTTTGTTTTACAGCTGATTTCCCTTTTTCCTATGCGCCGAGGGTCGATTAGAAACAGCCTCTCTGCCCTTTCGGGTAGGGGTAAGGCTCGTCTACATATTACCCTCCCCAGACCCCACCTGGTGGGAGTATACTGGGTAGTTGTTGTTGTTGTTGTTGTTGTTGTAGCTATTTTGAGACCCCAAGCAAATCAAATTCATTAAAGACCCCAAGGCTAAGGCCCATGAAGAATATCTTCATTTCTATCTTTTGCCTTCTTTTTTCCTTTTTTTTAAAGATATATATGGTATCCGAGCCAACTTCTTTTTTCCTTATTCTTTTTCCTAGTTTCCCTCATTTGAGTTTCACTTTATAATTGTTTTGTATCTAACTCATTCCAGCAGCTAGAGGACTCCAAAAACAATGCCAGGAGTAAATCAAACCTGTATTCGAGCATTTTAAACCTATCGAAACCTATAAGGTCAGCCCAAAATGCAATTTATCTTACTGTTCTCTTTTTCATGAAGAAACATTCAACCGTCCCTCAACATCAACATACTCAGTATAGTCCCACAAGTGGATCTGGGAAGGATAATGTGTACTGTGTATGCAAACCTTACTGATAGACCTTCAGCTCAAGAAAAGCATGTAAAGAGAAAAATCCACTTTATAATTGTTTTGTCTCTAACTCATTCCAGCAGCTAGAGGACTCCAAAAACAATGCCGGGAGTAAATCAAACCTGTATTCGAGCATTTTAAACCTATCGAAACCTATAAGATCAGCCCAAAATGCAATTTATTTTACTGTTCTCTTTTTCATGAAGAAACATTCAACCGTCCCTCAACATCAACATACTCAGTATAGTCCCACAAGTGGATCTGGGAAGGATAATGTGTACTGTGTACGCAAACCTTACTGATAGACCTTCAGCTCAAGAAAAGCATGTAAAGAGAAAAATCCATGTAGCCGAAGCAAAAGAAACAAGTAGTATTAGAAATCTAAGAATAAGAAATACGAGAATACACTGTATTACAAGTATAGAAAAGCCATTACAACAACAATTACCCAGTATAGTCCCACAAAGTGGGGTCTGAGGAAGTATAGAAAATCCATTCAGGTACGAAAAAGAATTATGCTCAACTACTCACTAACCTACTACCCTAATTCTCGACCTTTACTACAACCTATCAAGGTTGTGTCCTCGGCAAGCTGAAGATGTGATATATCCTGTCTAATCACCTCTCCCCAATACTTTCTCGACATACTTCTACCTCTCCTTGGCTCCACCATAGCCAACCTCTCACACGTACCCTGCATGGCATCTGTACATCTCCTCTTCACATGCCCGAACTATTTCAACCCCGCTTTTTGCATCTTGTCCACTCCCACTTTATCCCGAATATGTTCATTTTTAATCATATCTCTTAGTATGCTCACACATCCATCATCCTTATTTCCGCTACCTTCATCTTCTGAACATGAGAGGTCTTGACTGGCCAACACTCCGACCCATACAACATAGTCAATCTAACAATCACTCCATAGAACTTGCCTTCAAGTTTCAATGGCACTTTCTTATCACACAAGACGTCAGATGCAAGCCTCCATTTTATCCATCCTGCTCCAATACGATGTGTGACACCATCGTCAATCTCCCTATTACTTTGGATTATAGACCCAAGATACTTGAATCATCCTCGCCTGAAGATGACTTGAGTATCCAGCCTTACTTCCATGTCATCCTCCTAAGTCACGTCATTGAACTTGCACACCAAGTATTTTATCTTATTCCTGCTCAACCTGAAACCTTTAGACTGCAGGGTCCGCCTCCAGCCTAGCATTAACACTACACCGCCTCACGTCTCATCAACTCTCACTCAAAGCCGCAAAACATGAAAAAGCAAGAAATTTGCACCAAGAGTAAGTGAATGGAGATGTTTCTCAATAATGTTCCAAAAATATAAATCCAAACACCATACGGAACTTTCAAATATGAGTTACTGCTTAACAAGGTAAAAGAATAGCAAGAAATAACAAACAAATGGAGGACTTGGATCTGACAAATATACTGATCGATTCTAGCATACAGAAAAATTAATCCTCAATGGAAGAAGTAACTTACAGATAAAGCGGTCATGATTTTCTTGGTATGAAGCATCAACCTCAGGTCTGAACTCTTTCCAAGACAGCTCATATCTGCAACCATGTGGCGTACTTGGTTCACCTCAATCTAAAAGAAAAAGCATAGTCTCAAAAGATAGTTAGAAAAAGACAAACTGCACGAAGTAAAGCATGCAAAAATATAGGTAGAGGAGGTAAATATATTCATGGCAAGATTAACTGTTGTTTTTCTAAAGTTAAAAGTAAACAGTTAACTGGGAAGCTTGCAAGGAACTGTAGTCTTCATAAAGAAGCAGGCAAAAATGAGTTCTAACCTTATAGAGCTGAATTCTTTTCTGATCCTCGGCTATTATACATTTGCAGGATGTTAGAAGTCTAACTGTATTAGAAGTCTAGTCTAAACTGTATTAGGAGTAGGCTAGGTTATGTGTATTATATATAGGGCTCATTGTATCATGTTTACATATCAATTATATATTCTTCTCCCGTGCCTTCTCACATGGTATCAGAGCTTTGGTGAGAATAGTATAGCTGTGCGTCATTCCAGCTATTTCCGGGAAGAAGACCTCGTCGCCGTGCAATTTTCCGGCGACTTAACAGGCTGTCCGTAACTTAAACTACCTTTTCTGTTGGTGTTGTGCAAAATCCGAGACCACCACGAGGTTTGGGAGAGAATTCCGACCAACCCCAGAAAAAATCACCGGAAACCGACGCTTCACGCGCCCCCACGCGCGGCAGGACCCTCGGCGCGTGAAGCCCACGCGCCGGCGCGTGAGAGCCTTTCCGGCCACTTTTTCCGATCGCTCCAGAAGGACAGTTTAGTCGGAATATAATTCCGACCCTACCCATCCACTTTTTGTTCGATTCCGACAACTTTGATTTTTTCCGGCGACCTACAGTGATTTTTCCGGCAGCTACAGTACTTTCCGGCCAATATTTCTTCAGGACAGTTTGCTCCTACTTGAATTCCGAGCCTATCCATATTTTTACTTTTCAATTCCGACAACTTTGAATTTTTCCGGCAGCTACAGTGCTTTTCCGGCAGCTACAGTGCCTTTCCGGCAGCTACAGTGTTCCTGTTTTCCGGTAGCACCAGTTTTCAGTCCTCTGTTCAGTTTCAGCGAGTTTTCAGTTGATAATCCAACGATGTCTTTGGGACTAGATGCTTTCGGGCCTAAAAACCAGGGTTCTGGCAGTTCCGGTATTATGATTACCTCAGAACCTTTAATGGGAGGTTCAAACTACCTAGCTTGGGCTTCGTCTGTCGAGTTGTGGTGTAAAGGCCAAGGTGTTCAGGATCATCTAACCAAAGAGTCTGGTGACGGAGATGCAAAAGCCAAAGCACATTGGGAGAAGATTGATGCTCAGTTATGCAGTATTTTGTGGCGATCTATTGATTCCAAGTTGATGCCCTTATTTCGTCCATTCCAAAAATGTTATTTGGTTTGGGAAAAGGCTCGTACTTTATACACTAATGACATATCTCGTTTCTATGACGTGATATCGCGGATGACAAATTTGAAGAAACAGGAATTGGATATGTCTACTTACTTGGGTCAAGTGCAGGCAGTTATGGAGGAATTTGAGACGTTGATGCCAGTTTCTGCTAGCGTTGCAAAGCAGCAAGAGCAACGACAAAAGTTGTTTCTAGTTCTTACTCTTGCTGGGCTTCCTAATGATCTTGACTCAGTACGCGATCAGATTTTGGCTAGTCCGACTGTCCCCACAGTTGATGAATTATTTTCTCGCTTACTTCGCCTTGCTGCAGCACCAAGTCACCCAGTGAGCTCATCACAGACACTTGATTCATCTATCCTCGTCTCCCAATCCGTGGACAATCGGGCTTCTCATACTATGGAGTATAGACGAGGAGGAGGTCGTTTTGGAAGATCTAGACCCAAGTGTTCTTATTGTTATAAACTTGGTCACACTCGTGATGTGTGCCATTCTTTACATGGTCGACCAACAAAAAATGCTTATGTTGCTCAGACCGAGCCTACAGGTAACCAGGGATTTTCTCTATCTGAAAGGGAGTATAATGAGTTCCTTAAATATCGAGCAAGTAAGCAGACGTCTCCACAAGTAGCCACTGTTGCTCAGCCTGATACTTCTGTTGCTGGTAATTCTTTTGCTTGTGTTTCCCAGTCTAGTCCTCTTGAACAATGGGTGGTGGACTCAGCTGCTTCTGATCATATCTCTGGTAATAAATCCCTTTTGTCAGATATTACGTATTCACAGTTTCTTCCCAACATTACCTTAGCTAATGGGTCTCAAACTAAAGCAAAAGGAGTTGGACAAGCAACTCCTCTACCCTCTGTCACTCTAGATTCCGTCCTTTATGTCCCTGGCTGTCCTTTTAATCTTGCATCTGTGAGTCGTTTGACTCGTGCCCTCCATTGTGGAATATACTTTATTGATGACTCTTTTATTATGCAGGACCGCAGTACGGGACAGACGATTGGAACAGGACTTGAATCAGACGGACTCTACTACCTTAACTCCCTAACATCCTCTAAGGCCTGTCTAGCTGCAGATCCTCCAGACCTACTTCACAGTCGTTTAGGACATCCTAGCTTGTCCAAACTTCAGAAGATGGTGCCTCGTTTGTCCAGTTTATCCACATTAGAGTGTGAGTCATGTCAGCTCGGGAAACATACCCGCGCCTCCTTTCCTCGTAGTATTGAGAGTCGTGCAGAGTCTGTTTTTTCTTTAGTTCATTCGGATATATGGGGTCCTAGTAGAGTATGTTCAACCTTAGGATTTCGTTATTTTGTTAGTTTCATTGATGATCATTCAAGATGTACTTGGATTTTCTTAATGAAAGATCGTTCTGAGTTGTTTTCTATATTCCAAAATTTTTGTGCTGAAATTAAAAATCAATTTGGTGTTTCTATTCGCACCCTTCGCAGTGATAATGCCTTAGAATATTTGTCCTCTCAATTTCAGCAATTTATGTCCTCTCATGGAATTATTCATCAGACCTCTTGTCCTTATACCCCTCAGCAAAATGGGGTTGCAGAAAGAAAGAATAGGCACATTATTGAGACTGCTCGCACACTTCTCATTGCATCTCATGTTCCGCTGCGTTTTTGGGGCGATGCAGTTCTCACATCTTGTTATTTGGTTAATCGGATGCCTTCATCTCCCATCCACCGCATGAGGTATTGTTTCCTCAGTCACCCTTATACTCTGTCCCCCCTCGTGTGTTTGGGAGCACTTGTTTCGTTCATAACTTAGCTCCTGGGAAAGATAAGTTAGCTCCTCGTGCTCTCAAGTGTGTCTTCCTTGGTTATTCTCGTGTTCAGAAGGGCTATCGTTGTTATTCACCTGATATTCGTAGGTACCTTATGTCAGCCGTTGTCACATTTTTTGAGTCTAAGCCTTTCTTTACCTCTTCTGACCATTCTGACCATCTGGCTATATCTGAAGTTTTACCTATACCGGCCTTTAGGGAGTCTATATCTCCTCCTTCACCTTCCGCTACAGAAGTCTTACCCATTCCGAACGTTGGACCACCTACTGTGGCTCCTCCTAGACTCCATGCACAAGACACTCCACTCTTGACATATCATCGTCGTCCTCGCCCAGCATCCGGCCCGGCTGATTCACTTCCTGCACCTGACCCTGCTCCTACTGCGGACTTGTCTCTTCCGATTGCACTTCGGAAAGGTATACGGACCACCCTTAATCCTAATCCCCATTATATTGGTTTAAGTTATCATCGTTTGTCATCACCCTATTATGCTTTTCTATCTTCTTTGTCCTCTGTTGCCCTCCCTAAGTCTACAGGTGAAGCATTGTCTCATCCAGGGTGGCGACAGGCTATGACTGACGAGATGTCTGCTTTACATGCGAGTGGTACTTGGGAGCTCGTCCCTCTTCCTTCGGATAAATCTACTGTTGGTTGTCGTTGGGTGTATGCAGTCAAGGTTGGTCCAGATGGTAAGGTTGATCGTCTTAAGGCTCGTCTTGTGGCCAAGGGGTATACTCAGATATTTGGGCTTGATTACAGTGATACCTTCTCTCCAGTGGCTAAGATAGCATCAGTTCGCCTTTTTCTCTCTATGGCTGCTGTTCGCCATTGGCCCATGTATCAGCTGGACATTAAAAATGCATTTTTACACGGTGACCTTGAGGATGAAGTTTATATGGAGCAACCACCTGGGTTTGTTGCTCAGGGGGAGTCTCGTGGCCTTGTATGTCGCTTGCGTCGGTCACTTTATGGTCTAAAGCAGTCTCCTCGAGCCTGGTTTGGTAAGTTTAGCACTGTTATCCAGGACTTTGGCATGACTCGGAGTGAAGCTGATCACTCTGTATTCTATCGGCATTCTGATTCACGTCTCTGTATTTATCTAGTGGTCTATGTTGACGACATCGTTATTACCGACAATGACCAGGATGGTATTACTAAATTGAAGCAACATCTCTTTCAACACTTTCAGACTAAGGATCTGGGCACACTAAAGTATTTTCTGGGTATTGAGGTCGCACAGTCTAGCTCTGGTATTGTGATCTCACAACGGAAGTATGCCTTAGATATTCTTGAGGAGACAGGAATGACAGGTTGTAAACCTGTTGACACTCCAATGGATCCGAATTCTAAACTTCTTCCAGGACAGGGGGAGCCTCTTAACGATCCTGAAAGATATAGGCGGTTAGTTGGTAAACTAAATTATCTTACAGTGACAAGACCTGACATTTCCTTTCCTGTGAGTGTTGTGAGCCAGTTTATGGGTTCGCCATGTGATAGTCATTGGGATGCAGTTGTTCGCATTCTTCGGTATATAAAATCAACTCCAGGTAAAGGTTTATTGTTTGAGGATCGAGGCCATGAGCAGATTATTGGATACTCCGATGCTGATTGGGCAGGATCGCCTTCTGACAGACGTTCTACTTCTGGATATTGTGTCTTAGTAGGAGGAAATTTGGTATCTTGGAAAAGCAAGAAACAGAATGTGGTTGCTCGGTCTAGTGCAGAAGCAGAATATCGAGCAATGGCTATGGCGACATGTGAGCTTGTTTGGGTCAAACAGTTGCTCAAAGAGCTGAAATTTGGTGATGTTAGTCAGATGGGACTTGTGTGTGATAATCAAGCAGCTCTTCATATTGCGTCAAATCCAGTGTTCCATGAGAGAACTAAGCACATTGAGATTGATTGTCACTTTATCAGAGAAAAGATACTCTCGGGAGATATTGCTACAAAGTTTGTAAAGTCAAATGATCAGCTTGCAGACATTTTCACCAAGTCCCTCACTGGTCCTCGTATTAACTACATATGTAACAAGCTCGGTACATATGATTTATATGCACCAGCTTGAGGGGGAGTGTTAGAAGTCTAACTGTATTAGAAGTCTAGTCTAAACTGTATTAGGAGTAGGCTAGGTTATGTGTATTATATATAGGGCTCATTGTATCATGTTTACATATCAATTATATATTCTTCTCCCGTGCCTTCTCACACAGGAGACAGTTGAATCAGAACGCAAGTTATCGGAAAGCTACAAACAAAAGGGTTATCACAAAAGAACCAACACATGAAGAGAGCTACATTTGCTAGAAGCATGGAATAATACCTTAATATAGTATAATTCCTTCTCTTCCCCATATTCTAGCCCAAGAGTCTCAAATGCAAAATTTCCTATATATTCCATATATGAAAGAGGAACATTCGTATAGAAAGATTTTTTAATTTGCCTCAAAGCAGTTTCACCCATTGGACTTTTCAGGGATTCTTGACTATTTGAAGAATTCCTGCATCAACAGAGAATTTGAGGAGGATTACATGTCGAAATGTGCATTGGATCTAATAGATTCAACAAAGCAATGCTTCAAATAGTGCAAAATAAGCAGCATTTTAACATCTAGGAGAGAAGTTAGGACTTAAATCATATATACCGACCTTGTTACATATATAATTAATACGAGGACCAGTGAGGGATTTGGTGAAAATATCAGCAAGCTGATTATTTGACTTCACAAATTTTATAGCAATATCTCCCGAGAGTATCTTTTCTCCAACAAAGTGACAGTCAATCTCAGTGTGTTTAGTTCTCCCTTTGACCACTGAATTTGACGCAATATGAAGAGCAGCTTGATTATCATACACAAGTCTCATCTGACTAATCTCACCAAATTTTAACTGCTTAAGCAACTGTTTGATCCAAATTAGCTCACATGCGACATTGCTCGATATTCTGCTTCTGCACTAGACCGAGCAACCACATTCTGTTTCTTGCTCTTTCAAGACACGAAATTTCCTTCTACTAAGACACGATATCCACACGAACAATTATCAGAAGGTGATCCTGCCCAATCACCATCTGAGTATCCAACGATCTGCTCATGGCCTCGATTCTCAAACAATAAGCCTTTGCCTAGAGCTAATTTTATATACCGAAAAATGCGGACAACTGCATCCCAATGACTATCACATGGAGAATACATCAACTGACTCACAACTCTCACAGGAAAGGAAATATCAGGTCTAGTCACTGTGAGGTAATTTAATTTATCAACCAACCGCCTATATCTTGTAGGATCGCTAAGAGACTCCCCCTGTCCTGGCAGAAGTTTTGAATTCGGATCCATCGGAGTATCAACAGATCAACAACTTGTCATTCCTGTCTCTTCATGAATATCTAAGGCATACTTTCGTTGTGAGATCATAATACCTGAGCGGGACTGAGCGACCTCAATACCCAGAAAATACTTTAATCTGCCCAGATTCTTAATCTGAAAGTGTTGAAAGAGATGTTGCTTCAACTTACTAATACCATCATGATCGTTGTCGGTTATAATAATATTGTCAACATAAACGACCAGATAAATACAGAGATTTGAAGCAGAATGACGATAAAATACAGAGTGATCAGCTTCACTATGAGTCATGCCAAATTCCTGAATAACTGTGCTTAACTTACCAAACCAGGCTCAAAGATATTGTTTTAGACCATAGAGGGACCGACGCAACCGATATACAAGGCCACTAGACTCCCCCCCGAGCAACAAAATCAGGTGGTTGCTCCAAATAAATCTCATCCGCAAGGTCATTGTGAAGAAAAACATTCTTAATGTCCAACTGATAGAGAGGCCAATGGCGAACAGCAGTCATAAATAGAAAAACGCGGACTGGTGCAATTTTAGCCATGGGAGAGAAAGTATCACTGTAAAGGAGTCCAAATATCTGAGTATATCCTTTGGTAACAAGACGAGCCTTAAGTCGATCAATCAGGCCATCTGGACCAACTTTGACTACATAGACGCAACGACAATCAACCGTCGATTTACCTGAAGGAAGAGGAACAAGCTCCCAAATACCACTTGTATGTAAAGCAGACATCTCATCAATCATAGCTTGTCGTCATTCGGGATGAGACAGTGCTTCACCTATAGACTTAGGGATGAAAATAAAGGACAAAGATGACACAAATGCACAATGGTATGATGAGAGACGATGGTAACTTAAACCAATATAATGAGGATTAGAATTAAGCGTGGACCGTATACCTTTTCATAGTGCAATCGGTTGATTAAGAGGAGACAAGTCCGCAATATTAGCAAGGTGAGGTGCAGGACGTGAATCAGCTAGGCATGATGCTGGGGGCAAATGACGATGATAAGTCAGGAGTGGTGGAGTTGTAGAAGGTTGAACTGGACTAGGTGGTCGGACTAGAGCTATAGTTAGTGGAACTGGACAAGGTGGTGGCACTGGACTCGGTGGTGAAACTGGAGCTATTGGTGGTGGAGCTGCAACTGGAACTGTAGGCAGTGGAGCTATGGAGGAAGATGAATAGGAGATAGGGGCTGGAATCTCCAAAAGAAAGAACGGGTAGCACCTCAGAAATATCTAAGTGATTAACTGGGGACTTGTGAAGTATGATTGTGTTTCAAAGAAGGTAACATCAGCAGACATAAGAAATTGCTGAAAGCCAGGAGAATAACATCGATATCCCTTTTGTGTTCTCGAGTAACCCAAAAATATGCACTTAAGAGAACGAGGAGCTAACTTATCTTTTAGTGGAGTAAGGTCATGAACAAAGCATGTACTCCCAAAGACACGGGGAGGAAAAGAGAACAAAGGTAAGTGGAGAAACGGTACAAAGAATGAAACTTGATTTTGGATAGCTGAAGAAGGCATACGATTAATAAGATAACAAGATGTAAGAACTGCATCCCCCAAAAGCACAACGTAACATGAGATTGTATGAGTAGGGTACTAGCAGTTTCAATAAGATGTCTATTCCTTATTTCAGCTACCCCATTTTGTTGGGATGTGTACGGACAAGATGTTTGATGAATAATCCTACAGGAGTTTATAAACTGCTGAAATAGGGAAGACAAATACTCTATGGCATTTATCACTACGAAATGTGCGGATAGAAACCCCAAATTGATTTAGAATTCCAGCGTGGAAGGTCTGGAAAATAGAAAACAACTCAGATCGATTTTTCATCAAAAATATCCAAATGCACCTCGAGTAATCATCAATGAAACTGACAAAGTAACGAAATCCTAAGGTAGAACTAACCCTACTAGGACCCTAAACATCTGAATGGACTAAAGTAAAAGGTAACACTGCTCGATTATCAAGACGCCGAGGGAAATGAGAGCGGGTATGATTACCGAGCTGACACAACTCACACTCTAGAGTGGACAAGTGAGATAAGCCAAGTACCATTTTCTAAAGTTTCGACAAATTGGGATGTCATAACCGTTTATGCAATTAATTTGGTGAATCACTAACGGGACAAGTTATTGGAGGAAGAAAAAATGCGAGTCCATGTGATTTTGCAAGGATAAGGTGATAAAATCCATCTGATTCATGTCTGGTACCAATGATCCGTCCTGTACTGCGTTCCTGTATAAAAACAAGGTCATCAAGAAATAACAGCAGGCTTAAGTAACTTGGCTAAGCGACTAACGGCTATGAGATTAAACGGACTATCAAGTTAAGTCTAAAGGTAAGGAAGGAAGTGGACTTGCTTGACCTATTGGAGTTGTCATCGCTTAAGACCCATTGGCCATTGTGACTGTTGGAAGGATTGAGAATATGAGATACTAGTGAAAAGAGATTTGTTACTAGAAATATGATCAGATGCACTTGAATCAATGACCCAAGACTCAAAAGGTGAAGATTGGGAGACACCAGTCATGCTACTATTTGTTGGAACAACGAAGAATCCTGAAGATGTTTGTTTACGTGCTTTGTACTGAAGGACTCCATATAATCCGGTAAAGAAACTGTTAGATATGTAAATATAGTAGAACTCTAGTTATAGTAGAACTCTAGGTTATTAGTATTATATATAGGGCTCATTGTATTATGTTTAATCTCAGTTATATTCTTCTCCCGTGCTTTCTCACATGGTATCAGAGCTTTGGTGAGATAATTATCGTTGTGCGTCATTCCAACGACATCCGGAAAGAAATAACTCGGTCACCGTGCAATTTTCCGGTGACCTAAGTGACTAATTACGTCAAAGTCACTAATTATCAGTGTTGTGCAAAAACCAACACCACCACAAGACTCGGAATATAATTCCGACCAAACCCCAGAAATTTCTCCGGCAGATACCTCCACACGCGCCGCCACGTCTGTCGGCGCGTCACACCACGCGCCGGCGCGTGGGGCTGCTTCCGGCCAATTTTTGGCTTCGCTCCAGAAGGACAGTTTGGTCGGCCTTAATTTCCGACCCTACCCATCCTTGTTCCGTTCGATTCCGACAACTTTCAGTTTTTCCGGCGACTTTTCCGGCAGTTACAGAGACTTTCCGGCCAGAATTTCAAAAAGTTTCTTCAGGACAGTATCATCGCCCTCAAATTCCGAGCCTACTCATGTTTTTACTTTTCAATTCCGACAACTTTGAAGTTTTTCCGGCATCTACAGTGATTTTCCGGCAAAAAAAAAAAACAGTTTTCCTTCATCTGTTTCAGCAAATTTTCAACGATGTCTTTGGGAATCGATGCTTTCGGGTCTAGAAACCTGGGTTCGATGTTAAACTACATATGTAACAAGCTCGGTACATATGATTTATATGCACCAGCTTGAGGGGGAGTGTTAGATATGTAAATATAGTAGAACTCTAGTTATAGTAGAACTCTAGGTTATTAGTATTATATATAGGGCTCATTGTATTATGTTTAATCTCAGTTATATTCTTCTCCCGTGCTTTCTCACATAAACCATTTGGATTGGATTTAATGCATTCGATCCAACGAATTGTGAGCCTAGGGATTCTAATAAGAATGACATTATAATGTTTACGTGGAAAAAGGTCAGAAAATTGTTTGGAAGTCATTGTTTCGATGTTACTGTTCACCGAAAACATTGTAGCTCGCCGGAAAATAAAGAAGTCGGAATCTGATGTAAACTTGATGGATAGCTTGGAAAAGCAAGACGATTACACTGTTCAAAAGAAACTTTCTCCAAAATCTGGCTGGAAACACTGTAACTCGCCAAAAATTCCAAAGTTGTCGAAATTTGTCAGGGATAGCACTGGTCGACTCGAAATTGAGGTGCGGGTGACCTTTCCTGAAGGAAGTTCGTCGAAAAATGGCTGGAAGGGGTCTCACGCGCCCGGCGCATGCACAGATCTCGCCAGAAAAATTTTATTCTACCTGGCACGTGAGGGCACGTGACAATGAGTTTTCTAGCAGGTTTTGTTGGGATTTGGTCGCGGGACTACGGCGGACCTTGTGGTGGTGTTGGTTTATTCACAACACTGATAAATAATGACTTTGATGTAAACACTAACTTAGATCACCGAAAAATTGCACGGTGACGAATTATTTCTTCCCGGATATTGGAATGATACACAACGATAATTATCTCACCAATGCTCTAATACCATGTGTGAATGCACGGAAGAAAATATTATTGCTTAATTATTGACAATGATACAATGAGCCATATATATATATATATATATATAAAATATATGTCCTACTCCTAATACATATGAGATTAGGGTTATTTACGACTATTTAATTATCAAACTAACATTAACTATTAAAGGTACAAGTTACCCCAAATGCTATAATTCACAAGGCAGAAAACATCAGCAATTTAGAAGTTTGAAGGTCATCATTGTCTCTGTTCATTCCCACCCACAAATTTAGAAATCTCTCCTTTAAATACCATCCACACAGTAAAATAGATTGAAAGTAATCGTGAAATATGATGAGGTTTTATTTTTTAATCAGTAAATTATGATGAGGAGCAAAATACCCTCCCTCTCCCTTTCCAAAGTATAAAGGAAAAACATCAGCTCATCTTAAAGGAAATAAAGGTTGCATGTTGAAAAAACTTCTATCTGCTTTTATATATAAAAAAATTAAAAGGTCTATTATTTAGATAATTTTAAACATTTTACTTCCCTTGAAGTCACACGGATTCAATTTTCAGAACTGTTATGAAACCAACAATATTATATGATAGTAAGTGTAGGGCATCTAAGGCCTAATATAAGAGGAATACTGTAAAATTATAATAGATCCTAGATGGATGTGCGATCATACAATGTTGAACGATATTAGAAATAAATAAATTTAATACAAGGTGCAAGTACAACACATTGGATATAAAATGATCACATAAGGTCACCATCTCACAAGGACAATCATAAGCACAAACCTAAAGGCGCAAAACTATGATGATTAAAACTGCTAGAAAAAGACTAGGAACACCTAGAATCAAGAGGAGACGACTATCTCAAAAGACCTATAAATTCTTGAAATCAATGTAGAATTAGATAAAGAGATCACATAAACAATACTAACTAGTTGGGTTAGTTGACTAGTTGTTGTAAGACTTACACTAGATACGTTGTAGTAGTCTCTTGCATCTACTTAATACTTGTACGTCAACATCAAATAAGTTTGCAATTTAGAGAACTTCTACTTTTAGGAATGTCCTAATTTGCCTTACAAGAGAAAAATTTTGAGTACTATAATAAAATGGATTTGAATAAAGCTGAAGGACACAGAGAATTCGTATAATGAATCCAAACTAGATCGAAATTGAAGCATGGCTGCTGATTAATTATTTTCTTTTAAGTGATACAACTAAGGAACATGATCTTAAAGTAGCAAATTGCAAAGATCACAATTGTGAGGTATGAAGGTTATAAGGTATTTTGACTTTCCAAATATGTTTCCATGGCCAACTAGTAATATGTATGTTTGTACGATTAAACATCTTGTATGCTTTATTCACCTTGTATGTGCCACTGTTGTGGCCCTTCCACAAAAAAATACTCTTTTCCATTCCGTAGGCCTTTGAATATTTCCAATTGCTTGTAGAGCTCAATCAGCCAACTTAGTTCCCAGTCAATAAGCCTTCTTCTAGATATTAGATCCCAACCTTGAGGAGTCCACATTTCAGCAATTGTCTTTTGTTTGTGTTAAGCTAGGCCATATATATCAGGGAATAGTTCCATCAAGCTTCCAGAGACCAACCAATTATCTTTCCAGAGGGAAGTCTTGGTACCATTTTTCGCTCTGACGTAAGATTGGCTCTTTACTGCAAGCCAAGGTGTTCTGATAGATCTCCATAAACCCCATATGTTATGTTGACTTCTTTTGAGACCCAATTGGTTTCTTCTCCATATTCAGCTTTAATGGCATTACTCCATAGGGACTGAGGGTCTTGAGAGTATCTCCATAACCACTTCATCTGCAGGGCCTTGCTTTGATTCTTTAAATTCCTGATTCCTGGCCTACCTTTGTTCTTGCCAATAATGAGAGATTTTCATTTCACTAAGTGAAAACCCCTCTTTTCTTTGTTTCCTTGCCACAAGAAAGATCTTCTGGGCCTATCCAGTCTCTAAGGGACACTTACAGGGATGGGAAAGAGTGAAGATCTTATAGGTTGGAAGTGAGTCATCAAGTACAGAATTTATTAGAGTCAATCTTCCTCCTATATATAGTATTGTGCTTTCCATCTAGATTGCTTCTTTTCACATTTCTCAATGACTGTGTTCCATATTTCCTTAGACTTAGACTTAGCACCTAATAGCATACCAAGATAGATCGCAGGAAGAGATCCTACTTCACCTTCGAGAATTAGTGATAGATGCTCCATCTCAAGCATATCATTAATTGGGAAAAGGTGGTTGTTTTTTCGGTTAATGTGTAATCCCGATATACCTTAAAAAAAACCAGAATAATTCTCAAATATCGCAACTGCTCTTCTTCTGTATCACAAAAAATCAAAGGTGTCATTAGCATATTGGAGATGTGTAATTTCCAAGTTGTTATTCCCAGTTCTTGCTACCTCTAAAACCTTTGATCCATCCATTGAGTTATGCAGTTTTGACCATGTTATTCAGACCCACTATTATGAAAAGAAAAGGAGATAATGGATCTCCTTATCTCGACCCTCTATGTGCAGGGAAGAAGCCTTCAGGGGAGCCGTTAATGAAAATAGAGAATCTAACTGTGGAGATACAAGCAGTCATCCAGTTGATCCATTTCTTCCCAAAATCCATTAGTTCCAGCATTTTTAGCAAAAACTTCAATTAATATGATCATATGCCTTCTCAATGCCTAGTTTGCACATAATTCCTGGCTTTTTTAGTCTGTTCCTAGAATCCACTGCTTCATTGGCTACTAGTACAACATCCATTATTTGTTTTCCATTCATGAAGGCCATCTGCTGTGCATCCACCAATTTATTTATCACCCTCTTGAATCTCTATGTTAGAACCTTTGAAAGTAGTTTATAAAAGCTGCCTATTAAACTTATAGGCCTAAAGTCCCTTAATTCCTTGGCTCATGTGTTCTTTGGAATCAAGGCTATGTATGTCGCATTGGAACTTCTTTCAAATAGTTCTTGGGAGTGAAAGTTGTGGAGAGCTTCCATGATATCTTGCTTCAAAATATCCCAGCATTTGATGAAAAACCCCATAGCGTAGCCATCAGGCCCTGGAGCCTTATCTACTGCGTATAACTTCAGACATGTCAAAACTTGTTCTTCAAAGTTGCTTTGTAAGAGCTCCTTTTCTTCTTCTAATATTGTGGGGCAATTGGCGAAGTTAGCTACATGTCTCCATTCCAAAGCCTCTGTATAAAGGTTTTTATAGAATTCAATGATCGCTGACTTGATTCTCCCTGGTTCCGCATTTGTTTCATCACTCACCACTAGTTGATCAATATGGTTGCGTTTTTTATGTGCATTAGACGTTTGGTGGAAGAACTTTGTGTTCCTGTCTCCTTCTTTAAGCCAGAGAGCCCTGGATCTTTGCCTCCATATGACTTCTTCATTTTTCGGATGTTCCTCATATTCCATGTGGATAGACATCTTCCTCATTGATTCATGATCTGTTAGTGCTCTTGTTTCTTGATTCTGATCTTTGAGCTCCCAAGTTTCGCTGCTTCTGCTCCATTCTCTAAGTTTTACTTTTAAAGCTTTTGAGTTCGCATGCTAATACATAGTCTGGCCTCCCGTAGAATTCAAATGAGTTCCATCATTCTCTGACCCTATCTACAAAATCTCCGGTATTCAGCCACCAAATATCAAACTTCAAGAATGATTTGGTTTGCTCCCAAGATCCACATTGTAATAAAACTGGAACGTGGACTGATATCATTTTTTGGAGGAGAACTTTTTTATGTTCCTGAATCTATCATCCCAATCTTTGGAGATTAAGATTCTATCGATTCTAGAAGTAATGATCTAATTATCTCCTTTGAACCAAGTAAACGTTCCTCTTTCTAGTTGAAGGTCGATAAGCTCCATGTCTTCTATAAAGTCTGAGAACTCCACCATAGCTCTAGACCTTCTGTTGCAATTTGTCGTTTTGGAAGGAAACCTAGTGTCATTGAAATCACAACATATAGCCCAAGGCCCTTCCATCAAACCTCTTACTGCCCCTATTTCTCCCCAAACAAATCTCTTATCAATGACACAATTAGGAGCGTATACACCTGTGATATGGCACATGTCAAAGTACAGCTCCTATTTGTAGCAACTCTCCTTCCCAAACACTGCAATCCCCCTTTGGTAACACTAGATTCCAGACATGTATACCTCACCCATCTCCCTCCCCAAATTTGACTATTAACCTCCTTGATATCCCCCTCTAATTTTGTTTCCTGAAAGCAGATGATATCTGCCTTCCATTCCCTCACCAAACTTTTTATAGTTCTCCTCTTAGCCACATTGTTCAAACCCCTAACATTCTATGATAGTAATTTGATCAACATAAATCAATAACTGCCATGGTGTTTCCCTTACTTCTTTGTCCATTACACACATCAAAAGAGACTAGATCTTTCAACTCTTTCTTACCTTTAAATCTATCTTTTTTATATCTAATTCTGATTCCATCCTTCTAATTTGTCTGCAGCTATCGATTTGCAATAGCAGCTCCAAAGCTTTTTCTTCGTGATCTTAAAAATCCACCCCAGACATCTTGCTCAATCTGACTAAGTTTTGATGTACCCAAAGTGTTGCATTCATCTCATTATCTGTGAGTGAATTGTGATGCTGAACAGAAATAGGGGTGACATCTTCAACTCCCCAATCTTCCTCATTGATCTCCGAATTGATATGGCTTAATTGCTGAGGTTGCCCAGGATTTACCCTTGATTGATCTTCTCCCACTTTGTATGGCCATAGCATCTTCTGCCTTTTTTCCTGAATCCTTCCCCCAATTTCTTCTGTTGTCCCCATGTAAATAATTGAATTCTCAAAATAGATGTTCATTCTGCCAGTTTCCTCGATGTTAAAGTTTTGGTCCTCTGTTTCCTTCTGTTTAGAGATCGATACTGCCTTCAGTTCTTCTAGGCAATAATTGACTCTAATGTCTTCTGTGCGCCTTTGGTCGAAATCATTAAAAATGACTTTGGTTCAGATCCAATTAATGTTCCACTAGTGTGGCCGAATAATTTCCCTTCCCCTAATTCTTAACGAGTAAAAGAAATAAGTAAACATGCAAATTATTCAGAAGCCAAAATTCTTGCACATAATCTCTGGACTACTCTTCCACGCCATCCTCTATGCCAGTTTATGGAAAATCGGAAACACTATGTGTCCATCTAATTTCACTTGATTTTTATATTCTTCAATTCCCCAACATAAATTATTGCTTAAAAACGTCCCAACTTTCATCATTAATATTTTCTATTCTTCGCAAGCCAAAAGGGGATGAATGACAAAGGGTACAAATTGACCAAGAGAACAACCAGCCAATTTTTGTTCCGGGGGGAGGAAAGGAAGGGGGGGGGGGGGGGGTTCCATTGATAAATACCTATATGTTTCGAATATAAGGACAGATGTTAATTAAATTTCACAAGGGTACAAAAGACTCCAAAGATTCCCAATATGACAAGCCTAATATGGAATGAAGTACTAACCTATAAAAGAGAGTCCTTCCAAAACGAGCAACTAGAGTCGGCTTTAATTCTTCCATATTAGATTGCTCCATTTCACACTTCACATGTTGAAATGATAAAAGCAAGTCCTCCGTCACAATTTTAGCCACCAAACGCCATGGCTTATCCATAAGCTGATTTGTTCCTTCATTGCAACCTAGAACAAGTATGTGCATATATATATGGTTTAGTAAAGATCGCTGAACAACAACAACTATCCAGTATAATCACACAAAGTGGGGTCTAGGGAGGTAATATGTAGACGGGCCTTACTCCTACCCGAAAGGGCAGAGAGGCTAATATGTGAACAAAGATTTCTGAAAGAGAAAAAAAATTGAAGTCCACAAAAATCAGACAAAAAGACTTAGAGATACAAACCCTCTGAACAAGAAAATTCAGCAGAAAACAAAAGTGCGTATAATACCAAAAATGATTGATTTTAATTATACGTCCCACAACAAAAATTATGTACTAATCTTGGACCAGAGATTCTAACTGATAAAACGCTTAACATAAATTTGACTCCCATCCGATTCAATATGAAGACATTGACCTCTCCAAATTCAGTTTCCCTTTCTCTTTACCCCTTGGGGTGGAACCATTCTCGGGATGAAAATAGGATGCTTTGTGTACTGGGTTGCCCTTTTTAATTCTTCCAGAATTTTGCAATTTGTGTCGCTGTTTAGTCCATACACTAAGAAAGACAGAAAGATGCCTTAAACCTAGCAGAAAGAGAGATGCACGTCACGTTCAAAAAGGTGCACCCCATGCACCACGTAGTGTACCTACCTAGCTTCTTTTTTTCATGTACCTACAATAGTTGATGACAAACCAAGACAAACTCTGTAGGCACAACACTAAAGCGTATATGTACAAATATTTAATGAAGCATTCATCAAATCTCTTACTTTTATTTGACTACTCTTCTAGAAAAAAGAAGGAGAAAGTACTAGTAACTTCCATTAGAACCAAAGAGAGAGGTTTATCTCCTGATTTTCGCTCCACTGAAATGGGTTGGAGCCTCACAAGAGATGAAAACTGATAATCGTCAACAGTCAAGCCAACAGGGAACCATTTGGAAACTGCATCGTGAGCGTAAAGGATGCCGCCCAAGTACTTTTCCTTTCTCTTCTGGTTCCCGAAATTGAGCTTTTTCTTGAAGGTAGGTATCAGGGACTCCGGCGACGGGTTGGCTTCGGCGACGGCAATCCCTTTGTGCGCCTTTTGTGCGGGGGAATGTAAGCGGACATTGGCTCACTCACTATGATCACTTGCTGCTGCTGTCGGTGGACTCATCAGTTCTACGCTACACCGTTCTAGAGTGGACTGTGGTTCCTTAAAATAGGAGTTTGGGAAAAAGGAAACTAAAAAGAAATATCAATTTATACAAAAATGTAAGCATAAATGTTTTGTTAAAAAACATGGATATACCAAAAAAAGAAAGAAAAATATTTTGTAATAGATGCTCCTTTTATTTTATGTATTCTCTTAAAAAAATAACATAATCTATAATAAATAATTTATGTAATTTTTTTCTTTATTTTATCCTTAATGGTGATTTTATAGTTAAATGTTTTTTTTTTCCTTAGACGGTCACACTATATATGTTTACTTAAAATGAACCGTAATAATATTATTAGAACTTTACATTAACTGAGTATATATATAATACAATGTATAGTGTATCTCTCTTTTTTTAAGCTTAAATGTGTGTTACTATCTCATTTGCAACCAAAATCAAAGAATGTTGATTTGATTTCTCACCAAACCAAAAAATAAAAACAAAAACAAAACAAAAAGAAGAAGGGAACGGTTGGATATGATGAAACTTTGAAAGCAATGTGCTTATTAGAATTGGATAATTAACGGAATGGACATGAATTTACTTTCTTTGGGAACTTGTGGCACATTTTGCGTTCTCATATCTCAATTTAATATTTGAGTCTTTCCTTACCATGTAATTTTTCTACCTAGTAAACACAAGGCATTTTGCAGCGTTCATTTGACAACCTCAAGTGCTTCTGATACTACTTACGTATTAGGGTGGTGCATAATTTGATAAATATAAAATTATCATATTGAAATTAAAAATTTTAGTATTCGGTATTCAATATTTTAATATTCGATATGGTATTTGGTTTAAGTTTAAAAAATATTATTAAGTATGGTATTTAATATTTTAAAATAAAATACTGAAATATCGATACCATATCAAAATATATATTATATTGCATAATATATATTTATTAATTATCACATAAGTATAAGAAATCTTAACTTTTTACTTTCTTTTATTCTCTAAGTTCATCAATTAATTCTAAGCAAGTAACAAGTCATTTCTCTCTAAGTTTTCTCTCTCTAGATTGGTATATATAAGTTTTGGACAAAATTTTTGTCAACAAACATTTTTAGTTTTTTACTTTTGAGTAATTAATTTAAGTATATTATCGTCTATAACTCTATGCACTAATTAGAATTCAAACAGAATAAATCGAAGTTACCGAACCGAATAAACCGAAACCGAACCATACCAAATTTAATTATATACGATATTGGTACATTTTAGAAAATCGAATACCGAAAATACCGTATCGAAATATCTAAATAACATACTGTACCAACGGACAAACACCCCTACTACGTATGCCTAATAAATAAGTTTCACGTATCATCCGCAATTGATACATCTTTAGTTGTGTGTTTGGTAGGCCGAAAAAATATTTTTCACATTAAAGATTTATAACAATATTCGCAAACCAATTAGTGTTTTCTGAAAATTACTAAAGATTCATCAAACTGCCTCCGCCCTCTGGATAGTGTATAGTGTATCTCTCTTTTCAAGACAGCAAATTAAGAAAAACATCAGCAAATATTATTCCTTTTTGGTACATTGATATGATTAAGACCAATCTTGTTTGATAGGGTAAACGATGCCGTTTTTTTAGAATGGACAATGATGAGCTTGACCTTATGGTTGCGGACCTAATCTGCAATTTGAAGCAGGATAAGGATGCTCTGAAGAATGAACTGCAAACTTTTTCCAAATCCATTTGTATTACGCTTCACAATCGGCGTATCAGCTAAGAGGAAGTCAATAGAATTCATTGCATAAGCTCCACTTAGTTCACTACAATAATCAAGCACATCATAGGTCACATACCAAACTATGACAAGTAATGAAGCTAATGGTTGATGTTAGTACCTTTTATCAGCCGATGACACATCCAAAATTAATTCTCCGCAACCATTTCTTTAATTGAAATCACATTCTAACTTAGGTGTTTAAACTGACCACTCTTCAAGATCCTGGCACTATATGTCCCAAAGACTGAACAAGTACATCAAACTTAGCATCATAAAGACTAGCTCCTTAGTGGCACTTTTGTCCATCACCCTTTAACATCGTCTTTAAGAGCAATTTATATCGGGCATTATGAGTTTATTTTTTCTCTCAAGAAAGTAAAACCTAATAAATTGTAAAAATCAAAGTTAAAAGATGTCATGACCCAAAATTCCAACAGCAAATATGATGAAGTCTAACACCGCTTGCTAGGTAACCAATACAAAACAGAAAATACGACAGAAATGAAACTGCCAATTAACAACAAATGATAATATAGTGAAATATAACTTAGAAGTATACATGATAAGTCTATGATCAACTCTAAAGTTCAATCATCCCAAGATGTTAAGTCACTATATATACTTTCTTAATTGTTCCCAAAAGCACCACATTCCAAAACGCCTTACTCTAAAGAACTTCCCGCGAATCTAAACTGGTTGCCTTTATCTTCCTGATACTAATACATAGAATCCCATAATTAACATAGAAATACTACAAGTTTTGAGCTTTTCCAATGAAAACTCAGTTTCTAATCACATATACAACTTTAAGGTACCCAATTATTGCATGTAGAATCTTGAACACATTAGCCATTCTCGAGAGTCGTTCACTCTATTTAAACTGCAATTAGCCCGATCGAGCGAACAGAACCACTCGTGCCTCATTAGCATTCTGGTACCGTAGAATGAGCACCCAAATACAACCAAGCATCTACCTGCTCTATGTACCGAGCATTCTTTACCAACAAAAACTTAATACATACTGTGATCCTCATACCTTATAAAGCATAATATAACCCTCGTCAAAATTTTCCTTTACTCTAGCCATAGCTAATTTACTTGCACGCCCCAAACTAGAACCGACATAGCACCTAACTGTGTGATCAGTTGTTCACCGCAGACTCCCCCACTTGGCTTGAAGCTGTAGATCAAGATACACTCAATAGCTCATAACACTTTTACTCTACTGATGCCACAATACCTTAGTGAGATTAGGCTCACATCATTTATAAGTTGTGAAAACACATATCATCTAATACTGTAAATCTTATGCAAATCTCGCATTCATCCTCACAACAGTTAAGCCCACCCTCTCAAGCAACCCGAAATTTCGAATTTCAACATGTAGCTTCACTTGTAAATGAGACCTTCTAACAGACGATATAAGGATAACACCACTTCAGAACACTCCGCAGGATATAATCCACATGTTTTGCCTTAATATAACATTCTCGCATACTTTCCACCGTCATAAACTGTCCGCAGTCACTTAGTTTTAAGTCTGAACTCATACTGCAATATGAAATTTTTATTTCTCTCGCAATTGGGAAACATGAAAAGATCCTTCACACGCCCATAACTCGGGGCTACACATCCGATCACAATGAAAATCAAATACTTAATAGTTATTTTATCATCCAGCAAACCTTCCCCGTCACTTTCAAGTCACACAAGTACCTCTCGCAGACATAACATACTCATCACGTAGCCATGCAACGGTCACTCCCACTAATAGGGACAATACCAAACATATAAGTTCAAAGACGCTTACTCACATAATCAGCACCTCGGTGCTCAAGCCATAGGCAAAGATCCGGCCTCAAGTCCTTCAGAATGGCCCAACATCAAACTCACAGAGATTACATCTCGCCCCTTGATACGGGGAATCACAAGCCACCAAGGCACATCTGATACTGAGCGCTCATGCACGCATACGAACCCGTGGAAGGAGGTTCAAGAGTTACCTTTCAAGCTAAATCAAGGACGCACAATGAGAATTCAAAAAATGTGGAGTTTTCCTAAAGGTTCTGAGCCTCTCGAGGATATATACATACGTCTCTGTACCGATCCGTGAAACTCTACTAAACCTGCTCATGACTCGTGAGACCTAGTAACCTAGGCTCCAATACTAACTTGTCACGACCCAAACCCCACTCCGGTCATGATGACGCCTCTCGTGAAGACAAGGCCATCCAGACCATTGTAGAAAACTTCTTTTAAGCAGTTAAACAGTTCACAAGCGGATTAAATATGATTTATTAATATTAATTAATGAAAGACAACCCAACACAGCCCAAACTGAGATGTCACAAGTCACGAGCATTTATGAATATATGAATACAACTACGGAGTCTGAAATATACAAAAATAGGACTGATAGACAAAGAAAGAAAATACGGTGCTGCGAACGCTGACAGTCACCTTGCTAAACTCCGATAACTTAGCCTCCAATCAGTCCAAAACCCGCTACCGGATGAACAATTACATGCATCTGCACACGAGGTGCAGGGAGTAAAGTGAATACTCCAACTTAGTGAGTAATAAAGGTAAATAATAACTGAGCAGTAAGAGAATCACATAAAGCAAATCATCTGCTATATAAAAGCAGTATAAAACCCCATGAGAAAAGAAATGAAGCTGTGAAATCTTTAGAAAACGTCTTAACCTAGTTTAAACCTCTTTTGAAAATGTCTGTTTTAAGCAGTTATGCAAATAAATGCAAACGATTTGTGCAGATAAGTACAGAGATCCGCCCCTCGGGCGCAACATTCACTCAAGAGAAAATGCCAGGCAATCAGGTAGATATCACATGAAATAGCACAACAACAGATAATGGCAGATAAATAAATGAGTAAACACATAAAATAGTACCAGTACCGCTACGGCGTGCAACCCGATCCATTTATCATTAACGGCACTCGTTGGGGGTGTTCATACTCCAGGAGAGGCCCCTTACAGCCCAAATACAATATCAAGCCATCTCATGGCATCAAATCTAGGCCTTTGGCCTCATATCAGTATCAGTATATCACTACTGCGGCATGCAGCCCGATCCAAAAGTATCATCACAACACAGGTCCTTGGCCTTACTCAGTCAAAAATCACATAAACCCCTTGGGCAACACTAAAACATGATGCTCAACCAAAATATTGTTGGAAATATAATTTCAAGTGTTAAAGCAGAGTAAACTTGGCTGAGTTTTTTTGAAAACCATGGAAAATACATGGCTGAGTTTAAGTATAAAATTAAAACAGTAAGAAAATATCAACAATCATCCCTGAAGGGGTTCAAATAGCTGGCACAAAGCCCAAATATAGCAATCAGCCCAAGTCATGATGATAACAAATAATTTTCAGTCAAATATACGGTAAAATCATCAATCGGGACGGACCAAGTCGCAATCCCCAATGGTAATCTACCCCACACTCGCTATCCGGCGTGCAAATCACATCAATATAGCACTACGATGTGCAATTCGGGGTCTCAAACCCTCAGAACATCATTTACAATCATTACTCACCTCGAACCGACGAATTCTCTAGCTCGCGACGCCCTTGCCCCTCAAATCTGCATCCACACGCGTCAAATCCATCCAAAATCATAACGAATACATCACAATATGCTAAGGGAAGAAAAACCAAGTGAAAACAATCAATAACAGGCATAAATTCCAAAATTACCAAAACTCGAGCCTCGGGCCCACTTCTTTAAACTCAGAAATTTTTACATCAACGGGTTCCTTATCTCTCCACGAGTCTATACATATGAAGAAAACCAAAATTGGAGTCCAAATGACCCCTCAATTTCCAATTTAAAATCTCAAAATCCCAAGCCCTAGTTCTTCCATTTCTGGCTAAATTTCCATGAATTTCTAGGTGGATTTCACAACGAAAATGAGTTTTAAGTTCATAAATCTTACCTCAAATCGGTTTCCCTCGAATCTCTCTTCAATTTTCTTCAAAAGCTCTCAAAAATAGCCAATAATGGAGTGAAAATGAGCTCCAACCCGTGTATGAAATGTTTATAACCCTTCATCCAGGCCTGAAAATACTTCATCGCGTTCGCGACCTAAGCCTCGCGAACGCGAAGCACCAATCACCAGGGCCTCCAAATTACTCTATGAGAATGCGACCCCAACACTACGAATGCAATGATTTATTTCTCATACCTATGCGAACGCGAAACAGATGATACGAATGTGAATGCCAAACTCAGGACAACCCAGTTTCTTTCTACGCGACCGCGATTGCACTCACGCGAACGCGATACATAACATCCCAGCCTTCCACGATCGCGAAGCCCCTAACACGAACGCGACGGTTAAATTCTTGGCCTTCCTCAATCCTTCTAGGCGAACGCGCACATCAATGCGAACGTGAAGCACCAGAAAATAAACTTCCGCGAATGCGGATCCTCAACCGTGAACGTGAAGGGTAAAACACATGCCTTCCAATTTTATTCTATGAGATCGCAGCCCCAGTGTCACGGACCGGATAACTCCCTAGCTATCTTCCGTGCGGCCTTAGTCACAATCCGCCCCTGCGATGTGCTAAGTTAGCCTTTCCCAGAAATATTGCCACAACAAAGCTAAGAGAAGCTAAGAAGAGAAGCTTGCAAGAAAGCTTTGTATTAAACAAGAGAATAGCTTTATACAAGTGTTGGATTGCTTGATTGTTTCCTATTGTTGCCAATGCCAAATGCTACTAGCCTATTTATAGTAGCT
Source organism: Nicotiana benthamiana (assembly GCA_034376525.1). NCBI lineage: Eukaryota > Viridiplantae > Streptophyta > Magnoliopsida > Solanales > Solanaceae > Nicotiana > Nicotiana benthamiana. The sequence continues at coordinate 20,963,519 of CM067324.1, read as the reverse complement.
AGACTCCCTAACCAACGGCTAAGATCTATTCTAATCAATGGCTAAGATCAAAAGCCTAGAATTCCACAATTCTCTACAAATGTCCATTATATACAAGATTGGACTAGAGGGGTCTAGAGTCTTCCATTCGAAGGATCTAGACTTAGCTAGAAAAATGCTGCCATCCGTGCGCCAAATCATCGCCTGCGTGTTTTCCAGTCATCGCCCGCATGGCATAACCTCTTAGAAAACATAGGGGCGTGACAACCTCCCCCACCTATTGAGTCGACGCCCTCGTCGACTCTTCGCTGAAGATCCGCATTTGATCTTCAAATTGCCAAAGCGCCTCCTTTGGCTCCCAGCTTGCCTCGCTTTCCGGTAGTCCCTTCCACTTGACAAGATATTCATGCAATGGTTCCCTGAACAGTCGCCGAATCACCCGGTCAGCCATGATGCATTCGACTTCCTTGCCAAATGATGTTGTGATGGCTGGTGGTGCCCGATGTGATTCGATATCGTCCCGCATACGAGGCCAATAGCAGTTAGCCTCTATCAATGCTTGAGTGCGCTTTTCTCCTGGATGACCCACCCATCGGGTATCATGGCACTCCTTGATGATATTCTTGCGCAACCTCTCCCATTTGAGTACATAAATCCGTTGACCCTTGGTGCGCAATAAGTCTCATTCGACCCAAAATTGTTTAGTTTTGCCTTCCATAGCCATCTGCACAGGTTGCTTGGCTAAAGGATCATGCGTCGTGTCATCCTTGATAGGATCCAAGAGCTCCACCTGAACTCTTGTCATTGCCGCCAATTCTGCCTTGCGGCTAAGCGCATCCACCATATAGTTGGCCTGGCCCGGTTTGTGCTCCAACTGGATCGTGTGTTCCACCCCACACCTGGGTGGCAACTTACTGGGTAACTCGGGTGGCATCACGTCCTTGGACTCTTCTAGCACGTCCTTGGTGCAAGCGAGGATATCGCCATCATCTCCCCCTTCTTCCTCTTGCTAAAGAACGGCTAACCCTGTCTCCTCCCCACGTTTGCGTCCCTTGGCCAACTGCATGGCACTAAGTTGGGGAGATTTGGATGTCTTGGGAGGGGCAACAGTTGGGACATGGTTTCCCTTCCAAGATCAGTAGCATGTTGAATCTAGGGAACGGGACAGCGTTGTACTGTCGAAGGAACACCATCCCTAGAACAATGGAGTAATCATCCATTGGTGCCACCGAGAAATCCACCTTGCCTAGCCAGTTGCCAAGCTTCAACTCGGTCCCTTTTGCTACGCCGTCCACGGGTTTGGCATCGGTATTCACGGTCTTGAGCCAACCCTTGGAGTATGTTACCTTGAGACCCAACCATTCCGCCTCGGTTGGAGTCATGAAATTATGAGTGGCGCCCGTATCAATCATTACGTGGCAAACCTTGTTGTTGACGTGCCCCTGCACGTACATGAGACTCCTATCACCCGCCTGGTGAGGAGTGGGCTTAACGTTCAATGCGCTAAGCAGCTTAAGACATCCCATGGTTGCTTCATTGCCATGCTCCCCGTCGCTCCAGCATCGCGCTCATGGCTTCACGCTGTGGGCAGTCCCTAGCCCAGTGCAGCCCTTGACAAAGGAAGCAACCTCCCTTGGTTTAGCCTCCTTCTTGTTGTCTCTGGCCTGTTTCCCTTTGTCACCATGGGTTGTTGGCTTGTGGGTTCCGTCCCTGACTCCCCCACCTTTAACCGACCAAGTCCTTTGAGCCTTGGACTCGGATGATTCGCCTTGGTGCTTGACATAAAACCCTTTGTCAGCACTAGTGTAATCCTCCAATGCGGCAGCTACCTTGAGTGCCGTCGAGATGTCATCGGCCTTGGACCGTCTTAATTCTTGAACGCCTAAGGTTTAAGCCCGGATAAGAAATTGAACAAGAGATCCTCATCGCTCGTGTTGTCAATTTGTAGCATCAAGTTTGAGAATGTCTTGACGTACTCCTTGATCGAATGGCCCTGCTTCAGGTCCGTCATTTTCGCCCTAGCCTCGCGGTTTACGTGCACCGGGTAGAACTCCGCCTTGAGTTCTTTCTTTAGGGCTTCCTAACTGTCAATGACGACTAGCCCTTTGTCTATGTCGGCTCATTTTCTGCGCCACCAAAGTGCAGCCATGTCTGTAGTGTGGCAGTATGTACCTGGTATAATCCGGTTAAGTTGAGCGCCTCGAAGTAGCACTCCATATGCCAAAGGTAGTTGTCTATGACTTCCACGTCTCGAGCTCCATCGTACTCCTTTGGCTTCGCCAAGTCTACGGCACAGGCAATGTCTCGGACTTGCACAGTTGATGTCGAGGCTACCTCTTTCGCCATGAAAGCACTTCTGCACATTGCCCAGTCGGCCTTTGTTTCCTCTACGGCAGCCTTGGACGCCTCTAAGCTTGACTTGGCTCCATCACCGTCCTGCCTCAAATCTGACAAGGCTTGATACACCTGGGCTTGAAACAAGCTGTTCTCGTTGGCTAACTCTGCCCCTGCACCATAAATCCTCTCTTGGAAAGTGTCCAACGAGGTATCGACCTTCTCGACGTACTCTTCTACGGTTTGCTCCGTGCGATCCAGCCTTTCTCTCGTGTCCGCCATAGCTATCTCAAGCTTAGCTAAACGAGCTTCAAAACCAGCAAGAACGTCACGAGACTTACCTCCCTTATGTGTTGGTGGGATGGTGCGCTCCTCCTCGCGACCCTTGCGAACTTGCTCCTCACCGCCGCTATCCATGTCGTTAATGTGCCCAGCTAACCCACGAACCTTTTCGTAGCGTTGCTCTGATACCAACTGTCACGGACCGAATAACTCCCTAGCTATCTTCCATGCGGCCTTAGTCACAATTCGCCCCTGTGATGTGCTAAGTCAGCCTTTCCCCGAAATATTGCCACAACAAAGCTAAGAGAAGCTAAGAAGAGAAGCTTGCAAGAAAGCTTTGTATTAAACAAGAGAATAACTTTATACAAGTGTTGGATTGCTTGATTGTTTCCTGTTGTTGCCAATGCCAAATGCTACTAGCCTATTTATAGTAGCTAGACTCCCTAACTAACGGCTAAGATCTATTCTAATCAATGGCTAAGATCAAAAGCCTAGAAAGTTCTACAATTCTCTACAAATGTCCATTATATACAAGATTGGACTAGAGGGGTCTAGAGTCTTCCATTGGAAGGATCTAGACTTAGCTAGAAAAATGCTGCCATCCGTGCGCCAAATCATCGCCTGCGTGTCGCCCAGTCATCGCCCGCATGGCATAACCTCTTAGAAAATGTAGAGGCGTGACACCAGGCTCGCGATCGCGATAACCAAAATACCCCTGCACAGTTGCTGCAATTTATGCAATAACTCAAAGTCCAAAACCTCCCATTTAGCCTCCCGAAATCACCCCGATGCCCCCGGGACCTCAATCAAAAGTACCAACACACCCTAAAACATCATTCAAACTTGTTCCAATCATCAAAACACCTCAATAAATACCAAAACCATCAAATTACATCAAACTCAAGCCTAAGTTTTTCAAAAACTTCTGAAACACGCATTCGATCAAAAACCCAATCAAATCAACTCCGAATGACATGAAATTTTGCACACACATCCCAAATCACATAATGAAGCTACTGCAACTCTCAAAATTCCATTTCAACTCTCGGATCAAAATCTCCCCTATCAACCGGAATTCGCCAAAATACTAACTTCATCAATTCGAGCCAAATTCCACACCGGACCTCCCAAATAAATTCCAATCACACTCCTATGTCATAAATTACCTAACAAATCTAACTGAATCATAAAAATTCTGATCCGGGCTCATATACAAATAAGTCAACTCTTGGTCAAATCTTTCAAATTCCAAGCTTTCAACTGAAAGTGTTCTTCCAAATTCATTTCAATTTTTCCTGAAATCAAAACCAACGATCTATATCATCCATAATATATCACACGGGGCAAGTCGTGCCTGGAAACTGGCGATCAAAGCGCAAAAGGTCAAAATAACCGGTCGGGTCATTATAGTACATGAGGTGCATCAGCTCAGATTATCACACTCGGAGACTTGAGGTAGGCTCTATTTGTAGAACTTCTAGTAGCTCGTGACTCTAGTTTCTATTACTATTAATTCTAACTAATCGAGTTATGCATACCGCCACTTATGACGCCAGATCCGGGGTTGTACTTAGATATTTTGGTTGTTATACCTTTCCGCACCTCACTCCAGTTTTATTTCAGTTTAGTTGATTTTAATTACTTGAATTGTTTAAAAATGTCTTAAGAGTCACTCTAACGTTTGGCTTGCCTAGCGAGTAGAATGTTAGGCGTCATCACAATTCTGAAGATAGGAATTCCGAGTTGTGACATATGGAATAATTGATTTTTTAATTTAATAAAGTTTTACATTAAATAGATCATTATATCCTTGATCATGGATGCCCTCTTACTTATATAGTATATAATTGATTTTTTAATTTAATAAACTTTTATATTAAATAGATCATTATTTCCTCGATCATGGATGCCCTCTTATACAGTATATGATTTGTATAAAGTATAGTTTATACACAAAAAATTAAATTATCTGTTCTTATAAGTTATAAAGATGAGTTCATAATCTATGGTGAAGGCGGGTAGTTCAACAGTATAACTATAGCACAAGATTAAATATTATTTAGCTTGATTAATTGAATGATTTTATTTCTAACTTCTTATGTTAGTATATTGTGGATGTATTTAACTGATCCAAGAAGATATAAGTTTTTTTTATACTAATTATGTAACACAATTTCTCTTGTTATTCAACATACTCTGACTCTTACTCTGCATATAATTATTATTAATAATGTGTATTTTTTAAGTTGTTTTAATATATTATGGTCGGGGGGCTCAAGGACAAATGTGGCAAAAAGACAAAGTTTAATGTGAGACCTAAACTTTTAAAAGATTATTGAACACTCGAATTAGTGAAAACTTGGAGAAATAAAGTGAGTAACGAAATCTTGGATAGAAAAAAGAAGGCGAATTAGAAAATCAAAGAGAAAGACAAGAAAAAATATAGTGGTTTCTGAAATATGAAGAGATTAGGGAAAAGAAAAATTAACTTGGACAAAATTAAAGAAAAAAGGTAAAAATCATACACATTATCTAATAAAAGAGTAAAAAGTTAAATTGCCAAATCAACTTAAATTGAAACGGTGAGAAAATAATTCATCTGCCTGTTTTTAGTAAGTCAAATGGTTACTTTACTTATATATTTAAAAAGTTTTATTTTCTTTGTCTGAAAAATTCTATATTTTTGTATAAGAAGTACTAAATATTATTATATTGTAAATACCTATAAATTTATTACTTCGAAAAAAACGAGGCCCCCAAATTTGGGGAACTAAGCCTTAGGTGTGAAAACAGTAGAGCCGACCATGATTATGGGAGAAGTTCATTATGGATTAATAATCCCGATATATTAGTTGATAGCAATATACATTTGCAAAATAATAATTTATTGAAAGAATTCATGTCTAGATTTAGATATTTATGATACTGTTATGAAATAATATAAGAACAAGAACAATAATACAAGAACAAGAACAATATAGAGAAAAGTAGAGAGAGGAGTATTCTTATTGATACTTTGGGATGATTTAAAATATGAGAGAACCCCTTTATTTATAGGGAGGTGGTGACCTAGCCACCAAGTAGTAAACCCTAGTATCTCTCTAAATATGGACATTCACCTTAAATAGAATATTTTATAACACTCCCCCTTGAATGTCTATTCAATAATGTGCATCGTTAAAACCTTAACTAAAACAAAACTCAATTGGGAAAAAATTGTAGAAAAGGAAAAAGAGTACACATGTTTGAATATGCGCCTATTGGTTGCCTCGTTAAAAACCTTGCAAGGAAAACCAGTGGGACAAAACCTTATAAGGGAAAAAGAGTGCAACGCGCATTAACTCCCCCTGAAAAGAGCATCAATTCACATCCTTGAGCATTTGCATTCCAATCTTGTGCACCACCTTCAAAACGATCTTTTGTAGAGATTTGATAAATAAATCAGCCATATTGATTTGAATAAATATTCCGCACCTTGAAATTATCATTCTTGATAGATATGAACATCTTCATATAATGTCGTGGAATGACTCTTCAATATCTCCATAGAGGTATTCTCGATGCCATCATGCTTATAGTTATAGCAAGATACATATGTACACAAGTTGCACTTAGGATGTGGTACTTCAGGACCAAGAATTGTATATGCTTCAAGCAACTTCAATCATTGACTTTATACTTTCAAGTATTTGAACTACATGTCCAAAACTACATGTCTTTCATATGGAATCAATTCTGCTTGAATTGTATCTCTTCCATTTAGCCAATATTTTTATTTGTATTCGACAAACATAAGATCCTCATCGATATTTAGCGCTATCATAGATGTCGTCGACGAACATTTTATATCGGTTCCAGTAAATTTTCATAAAGACATAACATGGAGATCTCTTTATTCATATATTCAGGTACCTGAATCTCTCATGAGATTTATGAAGTGTTATGTCATGTGATCTTCTAGATCACTTGCCTCCCCATTATGATCACTTTGATCATTTGCTCATCTTCTTTATTAAGAAGTTATTTTGAAACCGATTTGTCTATACGCTTTAAGCGTATCAAAGACTTTGTCCTTCTGGGACTTAATATGAGCATTTGCAGTGAGAATATAGTTACTTTCTTTGGGTCAGCAAATGCGTATAGCATGCTTTGCAATATGTTGCAATTGAATTATCCTTTTATGAACTTCAGGTTCATATTATGATATTCGAGGATCTATATATACAAATGATAATTCATCCCATGTAACCTTTTCTCAAGTGTTTATCATGTCTCCCCCTCATGTTAGAAAAGCTAACTTATTTCCTCAACTTTGAGAGTCCATTTTGTGCATTATGGTGTTAATGAAAATATACACCGCACATCAATAATAATAAGATGAAATTATTTGGTTCCTGACCCTGAACCACTTGTGAGGGGAGAATATAATATACTCTCATATACAACGTATATCAAACTGATATATATAACTTTGTTCTCATAAGAAACTGTTTAGCTATTAATTGGAGGCACTCAATAATTATCTTGCTAAACCAACTATGATATAAACCAACTTATCAAGATGAACTATCTTGAATAGAAAATCTGGAAATTATGCTCGAACTTATATTACTGAGCAATTTACCTCGCAAGCACCGGCCAGGCTGTGGGTTAATAACAATCGCATATGTAACCATATCATAGATGCATCATATGTGGCATACATGGCAGGTGAATGGGCCCATATTCACCTTTGATATTTCCAGAATTTATGGGATTCAACCCGAACTCTTTAGTTGGTCAATTAATTAATGAGAACAAGAAATAAAAGAGAATTCGTAAAGAACTTTCTAGTTCTTTAATATTTACCCATGTGAATTCTCTATTACTGCACATCATACTTAAAATGATATGGCTAACCCGAATGCCAACTGAATAAATTATCAATATTGATAAACTTCAAATTTACACCATGACATGTGCAATTATCAATAAACTTCAAGTTTATTATGATATGGGTTTTTATATCAATAAACGTCCACTTTATTGTGGTATTCTTGTGTAGTACAAACTGGAGAATAAAGCGGGTAGTTTTTTCACATACAGATTATCCCGCTACAAGTTGTAGTAATAGAAGATATCAAATCTTTCCTTTATTTATTATCTCAATATAATCAATCGCTTTCGCATATACTTTGGAAACTGAATAAGTTTCTTTGGGACTTACTACAACACAATACCTTATTGGTAATCAATTGTGTTTCTCCAACATAGTAATAATTGGCTCTTCTAGAGCTCTTAATTAATTTTGTACTACCACAAATTCATCAACATCCATGTGTTGAATATCTCTTTTAAAGAGAAAGTTATACCATTATGGTCATGTCAAAATTATATGCAAGATATGTTTCTTGCATTATTATTGTCCTTTGATAATCACAATGACAAATTATTTTGGCGTACAATAGGTACGTGACCAATGACTATTCATGCCATAACAATGACATTATTTTCATATATCATCTCAAACCTCCTTCTAGGGGTGAGTGTGGTATATTCAATACCAATTTCATGTTCATATTCTTCCAATAATGAATATGTATTCGTGAATCAGATGTTGTCACATTCACTGCGGGGATATGTGATTTTGTTATCCTTTTCAAATCTGTAAATACGTCTGGCATTCGATTTGCTATTCTTTGCAAATGGATAATATTTTGCACCTCTTTTTCACAAATAGAGGTATGTGGATCAAGATGAGATAATGATGCATTTTTCCACAAAATTTCCCGTTTGGTTTCACCAACTTCTCCCCCTAATTTTGGGAAAAGTGTCTCATCGAATTGACAGTCTGCAAATCATGCAGTGAACAAATCCCCTGTCAATGTTTCGAGGTAGCGAATAATGGAGGGCGATTCAAACTCAACATATATTCCTAACCTTCTTTGCAGACCCATTTTGGTGCAATATGGCGGTGCTACAGGCACATATACTGCACATCCAAAAATTCTTAAGTGGGATATATTAGGTTCATGACCCAAAACTCATTGCAACGGGGAATATTTGTGATAATTCGTCGTTCTGAGACGAACTAGCATTGCTGCATGCAAAATGGCGTGACCCCAAACCGAAGTGGGCAGCCTCGTTTTCATGAGTAAATGAGGAATTCAAGATTATTCTCATCTATTGTCTCAATATGATATCCATTTTGAATGATATCTTTAAAACTCAACACGTTCCTTTTAGACTTGAAGGAGAACATTGCATTCTCTAAAATGTTGTTCCTTTAGGCAGAGTTATAGTTGCTCTTCCGGAGCCTTTAATCAATTTAATACTACCAGAAATTGTAGTAACATCTGCCTTACAATACTTAAATGAGAGTAATATTTCTTCTCTTTGAATATCGTATGTGTGGTACATGAATCAATTAATCAAAAGAGATATACGAACATGAGAATAAACAAATTTAATCTGTTGCTTCATAATTAAATAATATTTTCAAAATCTGCTGAGGTTAGTCGATTAACTTAGTTAATAGTCGACTAACTTGGGAAGCAGTCATTAGGTTAGTCGACTAACTAAATCAGATAGTCGACTATCTTGCCTTGCGGAAAAGTCCAGTTTTAATGCGAAATATTAGTTAGTCGACTAACTAAGTTGATAGTCGACTAACTTAGTAAACAGTCATCAGGTTAGTCGACTATCTAAATCAGATAGTCGACTAACTTAGCTTGCGGAAAAATCCAGTTTTAATGCGAAATATTAGATAATCGACTGACTGTTAGGTTAGTCGATTAACTCTACTGGAAAATAAAAATATCTTTGAAATTTAAGCATATTGAAACATTCTAAAGAACTAATACTAACATTATATCATAAGCTAACTAATACGAGCTGATACTAATGACTATTAGTTTATTCACTAACTAATACAAATAAGTAAAATAAAATCAAACAATTCCATCTTCCTTCATCACAGATCCATCACCAATTAAGTGGTCTATTTTACCCTCAGGGTGCTCAAAGAAGTCTGCCACATCCAAGTGGGTGATGTCAAAATTGTCGTCAGAGACAGAATTGGTTTCAGGGCATTTACCTTTTAGAGATGCTTGAGAAAGCTCAACCAAATGTCTTGGTACACGGCAAATTTTCGCCCAGTGCCCTTTTCCACCGCAACGATAATATATAGTTTATGAACTATTTGCTTTTGGATTCTCATCGCATCGTGCTTGTGGCGGAGTGACCAACTTCAGGTTGTCATATCTCTCCTTTAAGACATTCCACAAGATAGGTGGATCTTTGACTGTGATATATTCAATTTTCAAACCTTCATCAACGTGATGGCGCAAGAAAATCAAGGCCTTAGCATAGTCTTGGGTGGATGCATTATTTCTGTCTTTAATAGCGTCTCCAAGACCCATTGCATCCAAATGGATTTCAGCATCCAACACCCATGTCATATAGTTCTTGCCCGAAATTTCAAGGGCAACGAACTTTCTTTTCATAATGTCAGACATAAAACAAAATTACATCAAGAGCGTGTCCATACTTACGGGCTTTATTACAATTATCACATTCACTTCAGGGAATGGATCATAATCATCTGTATGTGCTATATACAATCTCATGTCAAATATTACTTTCATAAAGTGAAAGATTATTTTGAAAATCTTAATTATTCTCATTATCACAATGATGACTATTATAATTCCGTCTATTGTCACGTCCACATCCATTGATACCTTCACGGTAATAATTTTGTCTTCTTTCAGACTTATCATATACTGCTATCACATTCTCTAAAGGGAATGAGAATGAAGCAAATTCAATGGGACGGATTTTTAATTCTTTGCCCACAATCATACATGAATTTAATCATGGCAAGACATAGAACTTTTACCACTTCACGTGGTTATAATTTCTTACAAACTCCATTAGAGTTATAATCAAACTTTGTTGTCTATGTTTGTATATGAATCAAATCGTAGAATTTCAAGAATTTGAAAGGGAAAAGTAAATTACTTACCTTTAAGGTATACCAATAAATGTTGTGATATCAAATATACCTCTTGAGTTTCCATCCCGTTGCATTACTTTATGATGATACCATCTCTTCTATTTTTCCGTATAGAAATTCTCCAGTGAAATTACAACGGTTGAATCGGCGCCAGATGGACCCCAACAATGAAAACCCGCCTGAACTTGAACAGAAAATACAGCGGCTTGTCTTCTGGCTTCTTTCCTTCTGTTCTTCTTTTCTTTCTTTTTCCTCCTCTCTTTTCCTTCTATTCTTCTTTTCCGTTTCCTTTTTTTTCTTTTTCTTTTTTCGTTGTCTTTCCTCTTCTATTTTTCCGTATAGAAATTCTGGAAGAAGGAAGAAATCAAATTCAATTGGTTAGAGACTCGTGCTGATAACGTGTTATGAAATAATACAAGAACAAGAACAATAATACAAGAACAAGAACAATATAGAGAAAAGTAGAGAGAGGAGTATTCTTATTGATACTTTGGGATGATTTACAATGGGAGAGAACCCCTTTATTTATAGGGAGGTGGTGACTTAGCCACCAAGTAGTAAACCCTAGGATCTCTCTAAATATGGACATTCACCTTAAATAGAATATTTTATAACAGATACCCCTTTGGAGAAGTTTAAACGTTATTATTGTGTTAATTAATTATATCAAGAGTAAGAGTATAAACATATCACTTTAATTTTTGCATCTCAAACATGATATAAGTTAAGCAAATGTTTAAAGAATTTAATTAGTTAATTAGTTAAATTATCAGTAATTTAATATAATTAATTGATATTTATATCTTAAAATTATAGTTAAGTAAGTATTTAATGATTGAACTCAAATTCATAAAAGAGTTCATTTTTAGGGTTCAAACAATAAAAAGAAATAATACAGGAAGCGAATCACAAAATAGCATACACATTAAGGGATCGTTCAATATGTTGTATAAGAGAAATAATCCTAGTATAAAGTTTTATATTAAGTTATACAAACTTTATTTGTAATCTCCAAGTCAAGGATAGTTAATCAATGTATAATATCAATTTATATATAACTTCATATCAAATTCATCAATCGAATAACTATACCTGAATTAGCAATATGTGGATAAAGATTTTAAAATGACAAAACTACTCTTTCCAAATTGAGTGAAGAAACTCGCCTTACAGTAGACGAGCTCACGTACGCATCAATGGCGGAAGTTTCTTAAGAGATGGAGAGAAAATATTTCACACACTTTATTATTGAGCATCTATACATTTATTTATATGATTATGCTTCCACTAGTGATCCACCTAACTAACAAACACATGAATTAATAACTCATTATAAGTTATAAGTAATCAAAACTAACACACACACTTGCACAGTTGGACATGAGCTGGACACTCAATGCATTATTCAGCTCTCCATATGCTATTACTCTCCCTCAAGCTGGAGGGGTAGCACATCTAACTTGCCTATCAAATACACATGTTTAACATTGCTTTGAGCTTTAGTTAAAAGATCTGCATATTGATCCTTAGTACCCGCAAATCGAATTTTGATGATTCATGCTTCAATCTTGTCTCTAATAAAGTGACAATCGATTTTTATATGCTTCGTGCATTTGTAAAAATAGGATTTGCTGCAATTTGTAATGCAACCTTGCTATCACCTTGGAACTGTCACAGGCTGTAATATTGGCACTCCAGCACGTTTCACCCAGCAACCAAGTGATTTCTGCCACAACTGATGCCACACGCCTGTATTCAGCTTCTATAGAGCTCCTTGAAACAGTCTGTTACTTCTTTTACTTCCAGGATATCAAAGAATTGGCAAATTTAATTACCTACTCAGTCATTGACCTTCTAGTGTTGGGACATACTGTCCAATCGGAGTCATACCAACAACTCAGTTCTTGAACTGGTCCTGACCTCTAGAGTATTCCCTGCTCTGGTGCTCCCTTCAGGTATTTCACCACTCTGATAGCAGCCTCTCAATGCGACATCTCTGGGCTTTGCATAAACTTGCTTAAGATATGAACAGCGTATTTGATATCAAGACTTGTTATTATCACATACAATAATTTTCCCATGAGCTCTGATAAGCACTTACATCCTCCATTGATGTGCCATCCCTTCTTGCCCACTACTTTATCATACTCTGGAGTTGTTAGCTCTTGGTTGTTTTCAGAGGTGTAGTTATAGGTTTTGCTCCACTTAGTCCCATCTCAAAGATCAATTCTAAGACATATTTTCTCTGATTCATTAGAACACCTCATAACCTCTATCCCCAAGAAATATTTTAATTCACCTAGTTCCTTTACTTTAATTTTCTGTTGCAAAATCTGCTTGGTCGTGTCTACCATCTGACAATCACTTCCTGTTATGAGTAAATCATCCATATATACCGTGATGATAATAATGTCTCCATTTCTCTTTATGATGAATAAAGAGTAGTCATGACTGCTCTAAACGAAACCTGCATATGCCAAAGCCTTAGCTTAATGTTCTACTGTCTATAGGCTTGTTTAAGGCCCTACAATGACTTAATTAGTTTGCACACTTTTCTCTTCCTTGACTTCCAAATTCCTCTGGCATTTTCATATAAACTTCTTCATACAAGTCTCCTTATATAAAAGCATTATAAACATCCATATGGAATAACCCCCAGCCTTTCGAAGCTACAATGCTATAATAGACCTCACTGTGACAATTTTAGCCACAAGTGAAAAGGTCTTATGAAAATCTAACCTTCTATTCGGTCATACCCTTTTGCTACTAGTCTTACCTTGAATCTCTCTACTTGCCATTTGTCTTGAACTTGATTTTATATATCTACTTGACCCTACCGTATTATTTCCGGTATGTAGATCAACTACTTCCCATGTTTTATTGTCCTCTAGTGTCTTGATTTCCTGCTTCATTGCTTCAACCATCTAGCATCCTTAATAGCTTCCTTGAAGGTCAGTGGTTCAACGAGTGATGAAAACTAGCAAGTTAACAATGATATTTCACTGAAGTGATTTCATTATATAGGTATTTTGACATGGGATACAGGCAAATATGTATCTTTGTACGATGTGTAATATAATCTCTAATCCAAATTGGGATTGTTGGGACTCTCTAGTTATTTTTTCCATCCATCAATAATAGGTGAGCCAGGATTTGCTGTATGAATTGGATCTTGACCCTGTTCTAATTCCTCAGCCACAACACCTTGCTCATGGTCAGCTTCAGTGAATGCATGTTCCTCTGTCTCTGCAGGTACTTGAACCTGTTGCATATCTGTGGAGTTTGTTGCCTATATTGGTGTCATGAGGTTATCATCATGTAGGTTCCCTGGCACATCAGTTGTAGGTAACATTTATGCATAAGATTTTTGTTTGAAAGGAAAAATGGTATCTTTGAATACCACATCCCTGCTAATAAAAGATTAAAGATAAATCCAGTAATATGTATCCCTCAGAGTTTCTTTAAAATCAAGTAGTACAGCTATTGTGGCCCATTTGTGCAAACTTGTCTCCTTTTACCAACCTTGTGGTATAACATAAATAGCCTAAAACTTTGAGATGCCCAAGAGAAGGTTTCTTCTAGTACTCCTTTTGTTCTAATTTATGTGAACCTGTTTGACTGAGTACGGTGTTTAAGAAAAAATGAAGATTTTTTGAGTTTTTGGTCCGAAACAAGTCAAAAAGGGGTGCAGAGTATTTGTGTGGTTATAAAAACTTCTCATTAAGGGTATAATTGGAAGTTTAAGCTAAATTGTTTCCAAATTTAAAAAGGTGTCATTCTTTTTAAAACGAACCAAAAAATAAATACGTTCATGGATGGAGTATGACAGTTAATAGGGAACCTTGCCATCTAAGGCTCTAGGAACATGTTCATTAAATAGACTGTTGCTTTCATACACAGACACGGAAATGGCTGCTTGAAACCTCAAAGCCCTTGACACATTTAGGATAGTTCTTATGCTTCCTTTCTACAACTCCATTTTGTTGTGGAGTTTATGAGTAACTACTCTGATGTACCAAAATGATGTAACAATGAATTACACTAATTATTCAAAAATTTTGTTCCATTGTTTGATCTTAGCACCTAACCATGGCAAAAAGTTGCTTCAAAACAACTATAACTTCAGACTTTAATTGTAGGAGATAAATCCATGTGTATCTAGTATTGATATTCGCAACAGTTAAGAAGTATGTTTTCTGTCAAAAGTAGGCATTTTATAGGTCTCCAAAAGGTCCAAATGTATAAGATTAAATGACGAATCAGATCTTGAGCTACTAATTGGAAAATATAATTTAGACTGTTGCCAAGGGGCATACATGGCAATCATTTAGTACAAAACTACTGACTCTATACCTCAAGTCTGTTATATGCGTCGTAGTTTTAATTGATGGGTAGCCTAATCTCATGTGCCATAGATTGTCTTTTTCACCATAACTGCCTACTGCAACAGTTTTTATTCCAGCAATTGCGTCAGCATCTGAATTCCACTTAAATATGTATAAGCCTCTTTTCTTTTTACCAATTTCCTTCACCCGTAAGTGAAAAACATACAGAACATAAAAAATATGGCAATACATGATAGCTCTTTGTTCAGTTTTGACACTGATAATAGGTTTGAACCTAAAATTAGGTACTACCCCCCCCCCCCCCCCCCTATTTGTACATGCACTTTATCACTCCTAGATGTGCCTACATTACCACAATCTTGTAACTTTCTCAATCAAGCAACAATATGATGAGTAGTACAGGAATCAATAATTCATTCATTTGGTGTGAATTCAGACACCAAGCAAGTAACAATACCTACAAAGTTGGCTTGGTTCTCCCTTGTAATGTTGGTCTGATTCTCCCCTGGTTCTTTGTTCAACATCTGCAAAATTTTCGTGTACTGCTCATCAGTGAAAAAGTAGTGACCCTTATACTTAAATATCCCCTGACTAGCTCCAGCTAGCTGAAATAAGTAAGATCCTCCGACACTGTTAACTGCTACAAGGTGTTCTCTTCTCCAGCCATCCAAATTTCTTCTTTTGCTGGAAATCTATGGGACGACATTTGATTTTATAATAGTTGTCTTTTATATGACCCTCTTTTGCTATCAGGTTCATTCTCTTATCTTGATTCTTGACCATAAAGAGGTATGATCATCAAGTCTGTAAAGAGGTACGAGCATCGAGTCTCTTGAATCTTTGCTCGTGTTTGTTGTAACTCGTTCCTCTTTATTCTTTGCTGATCCTCATTCTTTGACCAATCTATGTGTCATGACATATCATCTTTAAAATGAATTCAATATGCTCGAACTTATTTTTTCCCAATACATATAGTCCCCAACTTGCCATTTATTCATCAATAGAGTATTTGAGAAGTGGATTTTATTAAAGCGGGATTACTTACCGCCATTAAATTTTCTGACGCTTTTTGTCACTTCTATTTAATGCCCATTACACGTGGCATCTTTTGATTGGTTCTGTGGCTTCTCGGCGTCTTTTAAGGCTTTTTTACGGCTTCAACAATTACGAGATGACACTTCTCATCATAATGTTTCCATCATTGCACCTTTTCCTGGCGGTTTCTTCTAAGTATAAATATAGTTTTCATCTTTGTCTTCTTCAGATAAAGTTCAAAGTTCTCAGAATATTTAATTCTTGTTCCCTCCTTCCTCGTACTATCATGTCTTCGTCAAACCCTAACCCTAGGAGAGTTCCCATCATCGATAACCTTCCACTTGCTCCTATCAGGAGCAGGAGAGGAGGAAGAATTCGTAATATAGGTTCTTCATCTATACGAGGTTCTTCTATGCCTTCATTCAGTTCCACTCCACCTTCTAGAACCAGAGACTCCCTTTCTCAAAGGTCTTCATCTAGAGGCAAAGAACCCACTAAGCCTCTTCGTGAACTCACTGTAGATGAGATTGTTCCCGTTGAAATATTTTTTTTACAAAGATAGTGAATCCATCAGGAATCAAGTTTCTTCTATGTCTTCATTAGGACTTGTTGACATTTACCCAACCCAGATTACTGAGGGTTTAATTCTATGGTTCGTAAGGTCTGTCATTGGAGCCATGACTTCCCCATCATAATCACCAATGTGAACCAAAGAATCATCTCTTTTTTAACTGGGTTTCTTTTGTTTATACATATCCTTTCACATTAGGATTCAAACCTGCTATTGACCATGTTATTCTTGAATTCTATCATTTTTTCGACGTCTATTTAGGACAAATTGGTCCTATTGTGTGGACGGTTGTTGCCTGTTTAAGGCATTTAACCAATATGGATGGTGTGCCTTTTACTTTTTCCTATTTAATTCACCTTTACTCTCCCAAAGTCTTTTCCATGGAGTCTTTACACTAGTAGCAAGAAGTAAAAGAGTTTTGGTCAGTCCAAAAGACGATAAGGACTATGGCTGGTATGCCAGGTTCATTGCTGCCTCCACTGTTGGTTTAGTAGGTGAAGAAAATGTTCTCTTTCTTGAGAAGTAAAATTTTGCACGTGAGTTTTCTCTATAATAACTTTCTCATACCTTTTTCTCAATTCTGATGACTGTCATTTTAATTTCCTTCTTTTTCTTTCTTTTAGCAACCACGGGAATTGTTGATGAGATTCCCAATTTTCGTGGTTGGGAAGGAAAGTTGTTATATACTACTCCGATGGAGAGTAGATCTTGGAAAACTCTTTCTCAACGATTTGGTTGGAAAGTGAAAACTCACGGTAAGTTTTTTTATAACTTTACTTATTGCTTTCCCTCGAAATTATTTTAATCCTTCTTTTTATCAGGATTTCCCATTTGAGATATAAGTGTTAAAGCAGTCGTGGCTTCTAAAATTTCTTTGGAAAGGGCCCAAGAGATAATCTTGGGTTCTTCATCGAAAAGGAAAGCTACTGTTGACCAAGACCCTGAGGAATAGGAAGAACAAGACGAGGGCTCTTCGTTAAGAAGGCCACGGGCTAGAAGAAGAATCATTTCTGATGATGAAGCATCTCCTCCTCGTTCTATTCCTCTCACCGAGCATGTTGATGCCACTTTGGTGATTTCTGATGATGATGCTCCCGCTGCTGCCCATGATTCTATTGAACAACTTTTTACCCGTGGGTTTGGTAGCGAAAGTTTAGGACCAATTTCTCATGAAGCACCCCTTGCTTCTCTTTCTATGTTTGCTTCTACGATACCTTCTGTGCCAGTCGTGACTGTTGCTGTTACTGCTCCTCCCCCAACTATTTTTTCTCCTTCTACTGCTCCTCCCCTAGCTGTTTTGACTCCTTCTACTGTTCCTCCTACAACTGCTCAACAAACTGAGGTTGGTTCCTCAAGTAGAAGTGGAGCCATGAAATAGGTTGTCATAAGGTCCCTGCCAATGGTAATCTTTTAAGAAAATCAGGTGGGGCTGACGTGTGGTTGAGACCCCTAATTGGACCAACCGAGAAGGCCAAGCTTGAGAGCCACAATTCTTTAACTTTGATGAATGACATAATACAATTATCATTAAAGGTATTCCTTTTTAATGATTTGTTATTCCTTTTTATAAAGCTCTTACCTTTTCTCTTCCTTCTTTTTTTAGATCAACGTCGTTGGTACATAAATGATGAAAAGAGTTTCTCACACGGAGTAATTGATGCATGCGTACCAGGTTGAAGCAGATAATTGGATAGAGCAATGTGAAGGTCTTCAAATTGATATGGAAGCATTAGAAGAGAACAAGCGCACCTTAGAACAATAGCTGAGAGATTTAACTTCGGAGTTGACGGTTGAAAGAGCTTCCTCAAATCAAGCTAGTAAAGACAAAAATCTTCTTGAAGCTTCCTTTTCAGAGCAACTCTCCAAGGCCAGTAAAGAAATCAGAGAGTTGAAAGCTCTCTTATGTGAGAATGAAGCTTATGCTGGTGAACTTGTGCAAACTTTGACTCAAACTCAAGAAGACCTTCGGGAATCTTTTGAGAAGGTTCATTTCTTAGAAAGTTCACATGCTTCTCTTCAAATTTCTTATGATTCTGCCTTGGTTGAGATAAAAAGCTTAAGAATGAGATTGTTGAATGGGGAAAAGATTATGAGTTTCTTGAGGACAAAATCGTAATTGAAGTGATTTGGGCATTTTAAATACTCGCCATGATACCCTTGTAGAAGTTAGCCAAGAGAATTTTAACTTGAACGCTGAGTTGGCTAAAATAAGAGAAACTATTGAGAAGACTCAGTAGAGTCAAGACTTCCCCTCTCCCGTGGCTGAAACTTCCGAAAATATTGAAGATGATATGGGTATGGTAAATGCTCCAATTCCTTCAAGTCAATTTGAGCATGCTGCTGCTGATGACCCCGCTTCAGTTCCTTCAACTTCTCAGTGAAAAGTTTATGATGTATGACTCTCTTTTCTTTTTTCATTGGTGGTATGTGGTTGTAACCCTTGGTCCTTTTTGACGGTTTGTTGAAAGCATTAAGTCCCCAGACCTTTTTCGGGGCGTTTTGTATAAACAACTTTTAGTTTATGACTAAGTTCATACTTAGTCTAAATTTTAATATTAAGAAGTTTTCTGTTATTTCTTATTCATGCCTTTATATTTAAGGACTTATTTGATAACTTGCATTTTTATTTTACAAAATTCTTTTTTTTTCTTTTTTTCCTTCATGAATATTTGAACAATCATAAATTTTATAAAAGATGTCCCTTTAATATTTGACACTTAATGAAGAAGACGTCTCAACTTCATAATGATGTAAATGTATGACAAAAGAAATAGGAATACACATGTTTCTTGAAATAACTTTGACAAGATTTTATTTGAACTTTGACAAGTTTTAAGTAACACTTTACATGTATTTAAATAACTTCTATTACTTTTTCATAACTGTTTTCCTTATAATAGATTTCAAAAAAGAAAATAAAACCCAAGGTTTTTACATATAACATGTTTCGGTATATTGAATAAGACACAAGGTTTTCATTCATAACATGTTTCACTTGAATAAGACAAAAGGTTTTCATTACATTGCCTTTTAACCTAACTATGGTATGGTTTTTCTTTGGCTTTTGCTCGTAACTTTACTTGCACTTGACTCATTCAATTAGTAAACTTTTTAGGCTTGAACTTTGATTATTTCTCAATCTTCTTTGCCTTCTTTATACATATGTCTATGTATATCATATAGTCCCCCAAGTGTTTGAGCTTTTAAGCATGAAGTCTCGAGCACTTGGCTATTCCTCTTATTTGGTCATTTTCCTGTAAAGGAATAAAACATACAGGACTCAGAGGTACGATTATAGATGAAGACTGCTTAACCCTTCTCAATTTCTATCAGAATAGTTGTAACCCTAGATCGGGAATTTTAATCTATTCAACGTGCCTTGTAGGTCGTGGTTCATCATTTAGTACGGGTTAGCTTTTTTCCTATCATCTAATAACGTTAGTAAAATTTTAATAATTCAAAAATAAAATTTTAAAATGAGGATACCTGCCCGTGGGTACCCTTAGAAATAGTATCTCTTTATGTGAACAACATTCCAATGTGAAAGTAATACCTTACCATCCATTATTTCCAGCTCGTATGCTCATTTCCCTCCAATACCATGAATCTTGTAAGGTCCTTCCCAAGTTGGACTTAATTTTCCCGTATTAGCCGCCTTTGTGGATTGAAAAACTTTCTTGAGTACAAAGTCCTCAATCTTGAAGTATCTTAGACGTGCTTTTCGATTGTAGTATCGTTCCATGACTTGTTTTTGTATTGCCATCCTTATTAACGCAGAGTTTTTTTTTCCTTCGAGTAGGTCAAGATTTAGTTACATTTCCTCTTCATTGGATTCCTCAGTCGCTTGTGTATACCTCGAGCTAGGTTCTCCTATCTCTACTGGGATCAATGCTTCAGCCCCGTACACTAGTGAAAATAGTGTTTCACCCATGCTTATTTTTGTTGTGGTGCGATATTCCCATAAAACACCAGGTAGCAATTCTGGTTAATTGCCTTTGGATTCTTCCAATCGTTTCTTCAAATTGTTGATAGTAACTTTATTTGTTGATTCAGCTTGTCCATTACCCACCGGATGGCAAGGTGTTGAGGTAATCCTTTTGATCGGCCAACTTTGAAAATTTTTTGTGATTTGTGTGCCTATAAATTGTGGGCCATTATCACAGATGATTTCCTTTGGTACACCGAATCAACATATGATATTTCACCAAATGAAATCTCTGACTTCCTTTTCCCGTACCTGTTTAAATGTTCCTACTTCTACCCATTTAGTAAAGTAGTCAGTGAGTACAAGTAGGAATTTTACCTTGCCTTTTGCTTGTGGTAGTGGACCCATGATGTCCATCCCCTATTTCATAAAAGGACACGGTACAAGGACCGGATGTAGCAACTCTGTAGATCTATTCATGTTGTTACCATATCTTTGGCACTTATAATATTTAGCCTCAAAACGCTCCGCTTCTTCTTCTATGTTATGCTAATAATATTCTGCTCTAATCATGGACCTTACTAGTGATCTTCCTCCTGCGTGATTTCCGCAATACCCCTTATGTATCTCTCTCATAACATATTCTGTTTGAGATGCTCTGGGGCATCTTTCTAAGGGACTACCAAATATTTTTCGATAAAGATTTCCTTGCTTTGAATAATACCGAGTAGCCTTTTTACGAAGCGCGTGAGCCTTTTTCTTGTCTTCAGGGACGGTTCCATACTACATAAAAGTAACAATCTCGTTCCTCCAATCCCAAGTCAAGTTATTAAAATTTACCTTATTTTTGTCATGATCGAGTGTTGAATGAAATAAATGAATTATAGAAGTATTTTATTATTCGCTGCATCTGCCGCAGACGCGATATTAGCTAAGGTGTCTGCCTTGATATTTTATTCTCTTGGTATCTGAAAAACTTTCCAAATTTGGAATTGTCTAACCAGATTGCGTGCCTTCTCTAAGTATTGCTGCATTCGTGCTTATCTAGCTGTATAAGTCCCCAACATCTAATTAACCACGAGTTGTAAATCGCTTTTTGATTATAATCTAATCGATGCCAAGTTCTCATGCCAGTTATAAACCTGTAACCATCGCTTCATACTCTGCCTCATTGTTAGTTATAGGATGATATTTTATGGCTTGTCGAATGATTTCACCTGTAGGTAGTATCAAAATAATTCCTAAACCCCCCACTTTACATATGATGAACCATCAGTAAATAAGGTCCAAATTCCTGGATTAGACCCATTAAACACTTCTAATTCCTTTTCAGCTTCTAATTGCATCGCGTGATTAAAATCAGCTAAAAATGTGCTAACACTTGAGACTTTATGGCGGTCCTAGGTTGATATGTGATGTCGTATTCACTCAATTCTATAGCCCACTTGGATAATATTCCTGATAATTCATGTTTTTGTAATATATTACGCAAAGGATAAGTAGTTACTATAGAAATAGGGTGGCATTGAAAATAATAATTTTCTAGATGCCATGATTAGTGAAAGTGCAAGCTTTTCTAATTGAGGATACCGCGTCTCAGTGTCTAATAATGACTTGCTAACATAATAAATAGGGGGATTATTTACCTTGCTCTTCACAAAATAAAACAGCACTCACCGCTACTTCTAAAACGGCGAAACAAATAAGTAATCTTTCCCCAACCTTTGGTTTTGCAAGCAATAATGGATTTGACAGGTAGTCCTTCAGGTTTTTGAGCGCTTGTTGACACTTTTCAGACCATTCGAACTGGACTTGCTTTTTAAGAGCTGAAATAAATCTCACCATTGATGCAATTCTTCTTGTTAGTCTTTGCACCTCTTTCTTATTTGTAAGCATGTTAGGAATTTCTTTAATGGCTTTAAGCTGCACGGGATTCACTTCAATAGCACGGTTAGAAACAAGAAACCTAAAAACCTACTTGATGAAATGTTGAATGCACATTTCTCGGGATTTAGCTTCATATGTAATTTTCGGAGATCTGAAACATATCATACAAATGTGATATATGATCTCTTGTTATTTGAGATTTTACAAGCATATCATCAATGTAGACTTCCATAGTTTTTCCTAAATATTCTTGGAACATTTTGGTCACCAATCTTTGATACGTGGCACCAGCATTTTTGAGACCAAAGGGCATTACTTTATAATAGTAAGTCCCCATGTCTGTTATAAATAAAGTTTTTTCTTCATCTAGGGGATCCATTTTGATCTGATTGTACCCTGAATGCGCATCTAAAATCTTAACAGTTCATGTCCTGTAGTAGCATCAATCAATTGATCTATATGTGGTAATGGAAAAGAATCCTTAGAACAAGCCTTGTTAAGATTAGTGTAATCTACACAAACTCGCCATTTGTCATTCTTTTTCGGCACTACTACAGTATTGGCTAACCAATTATGATACTTTACCTCACGAATAGACCCAATTTTTAATAGTTTTTGAACCTCATCTTAAATCACCTGATTTTTGAAAGTTCCCTACTTTCTCTTCTTTAGTTTTACAGGTGGATATGATAGGTCGTCATTTAGCTTGTGAGTCATCCCTTCCGGGCGTATTCCTGTCATATCAGAATGGGACCAGTCAAAAGAATCTATGTTGGTTTTTAAAAAATTCAATCAACCTGCCTTTCATGTCGTGGCTTAATTTGGCCCCAATATAAACTTCCCTTTCAGGCCATTGTGCAAACAACTCTACAGCCTCCAGTTCTTCAATCGTTGTTTTAATACATTCATTTTCTTCTAGCTTTCGAATGGAATCGGGCCTAGAGTCCACATCTGTTCGCCCTTGTTCAGTTGAGATTTGAGTTGTGGTATCCTCAACTAGATTCTGTAATTCCTACTTTTCTTCATTTTTCGCACTTGAATCTGCTACAGAATTGATATGCCTGGAAGTTTGTTGATATCCACAGATTTGACGTACTCCCCATGGTGATGTGAATTTGATAACTTGGTGCAAGGTAGATGGAACAACATCCATCTCGTGGATCCACGGTCTCCGAGAATTATATTGTAAGCCATTTCCATCCCTACCACCTAAAACTTCGCATCTTTGACCACCCCTTCTGCGAATGTTATAAGTATTACCTCCCCTTTTGTGACAACACTTGAATTGTCAAAGCTAAAAAAGGTATGTGACTTTGGTACGAGTTTATCCTCAGCTTGCATCTCACTTAATACTCTCAGCAAAATGATGTTCACAGAACTACCTGGATCAATCAAAACTCGTTTCACATTAGTATTATGTATAAATAGAGAGATTACCAGTGCATTGTTGTATGGAATTAACATGCCGTTCGCATCCGCATCATCAAATGTAATGCTTTCTTACTCCAAAATGTGTCGAACCCGCTTCCTGTGTGGTAATTTTATTTTTATAAACCTTATTGGCCGCCGTATATGTTACGCCATTAATTTCTCCGCCCCCTCTTATAACATTAACTATCCTTTTTTGAGAAGGAGATTTAGGGGATCTTGCCTATTCTTCATGTAAGCCTACTTACCTTTTTCACCAAATAAATTAGTAAGATACCCTTGATCTAATAGATGGTCAACTTCTCCTTGTAACAATCTACAATATGTTGTTTTATGACCATGATCATTGTGAAATTCGCACCAGTGATCAGGATTAAGCCTATTTGGATTTGACCTCATCTCTTTTGGCCACCACAACTTATCACCCATGCTTCTTAATAAAACTGCTAACTCGGAAGTGCTGACATCAAAATTGTAACCGCCAAATCTTGCCTTCAAGTTTCTATCATCATCTCGTATGTTATGATCGTTCCCAAACCTTGATGATGAACCCGACTCTCTATTTCTCGATCTATGATTATACCTTGAATTCTCCTATTTTGATCGTGAATCTTTTCCTGCTGGGCCCATATATGGTCCGTATCTATTTTTACCGGACCTTTTTTCGGTTTCTGCACATCTCGAACTTACTTTTTCCTATTTTTGAGACCGTGAGATAATATCTTATTCTATCCTTATCTTCGTGTTGTATTTGTTGTAAACGTCATTCCAAGTTGTTGCTGGAAATCACGACGCCTTTCCGTGAGTCATCTCAAAACTTCTGGGCTTTTCTCATTCAAATTACTGGTAAATGCTATAACTGCCAAGTTGTCTGGTACGTGTGATATGTCATTCTTTCACGTTGGAATCTATCTATGAACTCTCTGAGCAACTCTGAATCTCCTTGCTTGATTTTGAAAATATCTTCCATTTTTTTTCGAATTTTTTGAGCTCCCTAGTGTGCTTCGATAAATGAATCTGCAAGCTTAGCAAAAGAATTTATAGAATTTTCGGGTAAGAGAAAATACCATGTCAATGCTCCCTTGGTGAGTGTTTCACCAAATATCTTGACCAATACTGATTCGATTTCTTGTTTGGTCAAATTGTTGCCTTTCACACTGGTCATGAATGCAATCACGTGATCTCGAGGATCAGTTATGCCATCATACTTTGGAATATTAGGTATTTTAAACTTCATTGGAATTGGCACCGGAGCATTACTAGTCTTCTAAGGTTGTTGTGAGTATTTGTCCATGTTTATCCCTTTAATTGTCGGTGGTACTCCAGTTATTTGCTCTATGTGATCTCTTTGTTCCTTAAGCTACTTGTGCATGGTTAAAACTAAATTTCTAAATCAGAATTAACTATGTTACCTGGTTCTCCCTCACGAGACTTGCTTGGAGATCCACCAGTGCCTGAATGAACGAGCCCAAAACGTGGGTTTTCCAATGTATTCTGATTCGAAGTTGGTGTTGGTGGCGCAACTGGCTAGTAAAAGTACGAAGAGCATTACTGACTTGTTGAGCAATTAGATTTTTTAAGGCATAATTGAGTGATAGTTTACTCACAATTGCATTTTCAATCGCCTCGACTCCGTTATGATTTGCAACCCCATTATTTGTCTCAGAGCCACCTAGAGTTCCTTCTCGTGATTGACATTGTGAATCACGTGGTAAAAGGGGTGGAGTCCTGTTACCCACATCATATTCTTGTTGTTGAAGACCTTGTTGACCGTTAGTCGGTGATATTTGACATAGTAAGTTATTTGATGAGAGAATTGACTTAATAAAGCAAAATGATTATCCGATTCCCGGTAATAGAACCAATTTATTTAATAAAAAAGTAAAATTTCGGCCAAAGCTTATTTTAGAAAAACTCGAGTTACTGATAATCAAATAAAAATGACAATAATGGATGTAAATAAAGTTGAATAAAAAGCGAAAAGAAGTAGTATATTCCAATAGTATTTAGTGTCCTTACAAGATTATCAAGCTTCCCCTTTTATAGCTATTTCTAGATGATACGCTTTACCTTTGTCATAATTAGGCAATTATAGACAACTAAATGCATTTAATGCTACATTATAAATGATAATCATTGTATTTCAATGCATATTCTCTAACGTTTTTATTATGTAATGCCTATTAAATACTGTATACGTACCGTCTTTTGCTATCAGGTTCATTCCCTTATCTTGATTATTGACCATAAAGAGGTACGAACATCGAGTCTGTAAAGAAGTGCGAGCATCGAGTCTCTTGAATCTTTGTTCGTGTCTATTGTAACTCGTGCCTCTTTATTTTTTGTCAATCCTCGTTGTTTGATCAATCTATTTGTCATGATATGTCATCTTTAAATGAATTCAATATACTCGAACTTAATTTTTCCCAATACAGTCAGTTTAACAGAAACTATTTCTACACTAGGAGTGTCTGACAGATTAATATATAGAGGATGAGTGTGGTCAATCGTAGTTTTTGTTGTTGATAGAACTTGTCGCCTATTGGTAGAGAAAACGAGTTTCGAAGTAACTGAGAACAAATAAATCAAAGAATATATCTAATTAGAGATTAAATTGCGTGAGATTCCAATATCTCCCGCTATGATACAATGAAAGTAGACGAGCACACGTACGCATCAATGACGAAAGTTTCTAGAGAAAATTTCACACATTTTTATTAATGAGTATCTATACAATTATATATACGACTATGTCTCCACTAATCAAGGCAGGTTGAACCCTAAGGCCACTAAGGCAATGGCCTTAGGCCCCCAAAATACTTAGGGCTCTCTAATTAATAAATTATTTATATAATAAATAATAATTATGTACTATTGATAGAATTTTTAAATTATTTGGTTAATATAGTTATAGATAAAAGTTCTACACATCTTATATAGTAATTATGAGCTCTTTCATATTTTTAACTAGTCCCAATTTAAACCGATCTTCTTACAGTTTTAGTTTAGAATGATTTTTCTTAATTCTTTGAGGGCCTTTGTAGATATTTTTTAAGCTACTTTACTAAGTAACTATTAGAAATTGTCCTCAATATTGAAAAAGTAGAAGAATACTCTAATTGGCAAACTCAATTTGGTAAAAAGTATTAATTCAATCACTGTTAACGATTTCTATATCATTTTCCACGGTTGAAAAAAAATTCAAAAGTAAATCAATAAAATTTAATATAATAACACAAGAGACATCAAACAAATTGGTTAGACTTTGATAATAATTTTAAACTGATTATAATTTCTTTAGATTTTAATTTAAATTATAAGAGTTAATTTTAAAAGAAATTAAGACCTCACTTTTTTTAGCCGTAGGCCCCATATTATGTCGAGCAGCCCGCGCCACTACTGATCCACCTAACTAACACGTGCATTAATAACTGACTATAAGTTACAAGTAATTACAACCAACTAACAGATTTGTACAACTAGACATAAGTTGGACAGTCGTGTACATTATCCAGCTCCCTAGATGCCAATAGAAAGTACCAAGAAATATATGTGAGTTATGCCTACAATTCAAAGTGAGAGAGATTCACATGATTCTAATTAGGTAAAAAACCGGTAAAGTAAATTGGTGATGTGAAATATTAATTCAGTTCAAACAGCTGCATATACTTATTTGTTCGTTTTATGGAGGTGTAAATAAGCTCCTCTCTACCCTTCGATGACGTGAAAGGAAAAGAAAACAAGATAGAAGAAAGAAGTATTATTGTTGTGATATCACGATGAAGTAAATTAAGCATTGCCATTAGTTTCTCTGGAATATGAAATGCATTTATTGCAAGCCAGAAAATGATATTCCTACAAATGGACATTGCTTGCCCTACAATTGGATAACAATTAAATTTTTACACAGATTTAAAGACATGTGATATATATTAGTACAAATTAAGAAGGATAAACTAGTATTGATATTAACGATGAAAAAAATAATGTAAATCACACGAATTGAACAACTTTGGCCCTCGAGTTCAGTCACCCTTGAACCAAATATGTTTTAACTTTCTTATGCACATAATAATAAGATAATGAAATATAGAAAATAACAGTATATCATTTTGTATTGCGTGAATATGATGTGTTTACCACTGATCAGAAACCTCTTTAAATAGTAAGGGAGTCCTACTCTAGGTACAATTCTATATGAGGTAAGAAATCTTATGATTGGCTAATTAATCGGCCTCATCTTGATGCGTGCCAGGATACGTACCGTGATCCCCGTCTGATTGCGGATATTTTAACTTTTCATTATTTAGTTCGGTAAGCTTCCCTCGATCTCTATCTTGTTTGGTCTCGTTCTTGGCTGATCTCGATCTTGATCGGTCTCAAGGCCATGATTTTGGCAATCTAACTTTGTATCATGGTTCGATATGATACGAGGTTGAATATTAGCTTATCGCATTCCAGTCTCGATTAGTCATACAAAAAGGGCAAGTATGATTTGACTGAATATAGATAGTCCCCTCGTTTCTTGGAGAAATAATGACGAGAATCGATTTGAAATTTTCCAATCCCGTTTTTATATGCCATGACGTATGCGACGAGCCTGACTATGACATCAGTTACAAGTGGATACTGACACATCCCGCCAGTTCGATTACCGAGGCCTTAAATGTCTGTTAGAGTTTGAATGGCCACCACTGGTTCTGATTCACCACCTGCAAGCTATAAGTACCTCCACCTTCCACTCAAACTTTACGCTCAAAATTTCCCTCATTGTTGCTTCTCTTCAAAAATCTTTTTGCTCTGCAACTCTTGCTCCCAAATTTCTTGAATCTTAAACAAACTGCACATCCCCCTAATTCTCTTCTCTTCCACTTTTCAATGGAAAACTTCTAAAACCGCACCGCAAAAGAAGGCCACCTCTTCTTTATGGCCCGCCAGCGACATAGCTATGGGGAAACCTCCCCTTGAGGATTTCGTTCCGGGAGGGTGCCCTATTATCATCGATTTGAGGATTGAAAAATCCTCCTCAGTACTTGGTCGATACGAACCGGTCTCAAGGTACATATACACGATAACCAATGATCTCCTTGACAAAGTTAATGAGTAGTGTCACTTGGTCGATAAACATGTTGTGGTACCTTTGCTTGAGGAGTCGATCACTACCCATCTGGAGGGTTTCCTAAGTACTTACACTTGCCCCTTCATGTTGGGTCCTGTAGACCCTCTCATTGTTGCCTTCTGCAAGATGTATGAGGTGACCCTCGGCCAGATCCATCATTTCTCCTAGAGAATAGTGATTCTCCTACAATTCTTCGTGAGATAAATCGAGGGACGCCTTTCACCCTCGACCACCTTATATGCCCTTACAGTCCCCGACTCTATCGAGGAAGGCTGATTAAGCTTGCTCTTTAGGCTGTCAAGGCCCCGTTCTCGAGCATAGATGAGTCTCGTGACTGAGGTTCGGATGGGCTGATTTGTTCAAATAAGGACTTTGAACCTGATCCCTGTTGAAGACATGCCATTTTCGGAGAAATGGAATATGAATCGTGTGTAGTACTTTCCCCTTTTAATTTTGCCATTTTACCTCTTATCTTCTTTCCTCATATATACTTTTTGGTGTTGCAGTTGTGACCCAGGTATCAGAGGTAGTACCTAATCTTCAGCAATAGGTCGAGGGCCTGGTGTCGCAGAGACCATTCTCCAAGCATGCTTCGATGGAATTATCAAAGGTTCGATATGAGGCCTGCAATCATGGTAAGCTTCTTCTTAGGATGATTATCATTTGAGGATTCGAGCCTACTCGTCTTTTTTCCTTTTTAGGCCTCGGGAAGGATGTAACAATGAGACCCCCAACTAAAGAAAAAGGAGTCCTTCCTCAACCACCTGCCTTGAAGCAAGCCAATAAGAAGAAGAGAAAAGGGGCTTCGAGTTCCCAAAACTCGGAAAAACAAAATCCAAAGAAAAGGCAAGCAAACACAAAGGGAACACCATCGCTCTATCCTGGACTCAATCCATCATATTAGAGACGAGAAGAAAAATAAGAAGACTTCAATCTGGTAGCCGATGTGCGGGCTAGTGCTTTGATACAAAAACCCTCCGTAACGAAGGAAGATAATGATGGAGCTTCGATCGAGGTTCCCGAGCCAAAAAAAAGTCGAGGCTACTCCATCCTAGGCTGAAAAGGTCGAGAAAAAGATCGGGTGGGAGGATTTTCGAGTGCCTGAAGATGATCCAAGGGACAAGCTCGGTGTGATCAATATTTCTGTATCTCCTCAGATTTTGGATGCCAAGATCCATGAGGCCAATATGTTGGAAGGTCTATCTTGCGAGGGTCCTCAGGAGGCGATCGATATCCACGACTTCCTGGATGAGGTTGAGTTGGATGCTTTGGAAGATGTCAATGTGCTTGGTGACTTACCAGTGCCGAAGAAATCACCATCATCCGGTGCTATTGGGTCTTCATTGAGCCCAAAACTGGTGGACCGATTCCTGGACCCAAGTGTTAACCCCAATCATAGGCAGAATATTTTTTCCATATGGAGGATGCCCTGGACTTCTCTCCCTCTGTGGGGATTTCTAGCTAGGTGCTTGGTGACTGAGGAATACCAAGCTTTGATGAATGCGGTGGGAGCTGCTTGCCTGTTCAACGAGGCCCAATATACTCTGAATCGTGAAACTTCGAGGGTCATTCCATTATCTTTTTTAAACTTGGACTCATAAGTAATTCTAACATCATCTTCCTTGCTTGTAGGCTTTAGTGTTGCATCACAGGCTTTCCTTCGAACCCAGGAGGAGAGCGAGGTTGATATTCGGGAGCTCATTGAGAAAAATAATACTTACAAGCTTCTCAATGGGAAGCTTCAGGCAATTTAGTGACGGGATAGGGATGAACATGTTGAGATGGACAAACAAGTATTTTCAGGGTTTCACAATGGTGAATATGAATTGGAGATAACGACTAACAATACGATTTTGCAGGTCCTATAGAGGCTCGAACAGATTGGGGATATTCAGAAACAAATAGATGCAATATGCGCCGAGGTTCAAGAGTTTATGAAGAATATGGATATCTTAGAATCGAAAAAGGAGGTTGTCCAATCAGAGTTGGGATTGGTTGTGTCCCAGCTCCGAGATGCAAGAGAGAAAGCCTCGGTTTAAGCTAGGAAAATCGAGGAGCTTTAGTCCCAATTAACAAACTTGGCAATGAGCTCGAGGCGACCAAATCTGAGGTGTCGTGACCAACACCAAAGACAATGCTAATGCGACCCAGTATAAGGTCGACGTCTAAGCCATCAAAGTGCAGGTCAAAAGAATGGTAGATCATGCGAAGTGGCAAGCTCGAAGGGAAGTCCTCAAGGAAGCCCATCCTTAGGGCTTTGATATACAAGTTGCACTCGAGAATGCCAAAATAGCAAAGACTAGGGCTCAAAAGTTGGCATTTCTTGAGGAAGATTCAGATAGTTTAGTGAGTCTGAAGGCGGGGAGGATCTCGAGGATGGAGATTCTGTTGCTGATGAAGACCATGCCGCTTAGGCCTTTATATTTTTTGTTTTTCTTTTGCATCCTTTGAGGCCATTTCAAATGTTGTAGATTTTTTTGAGTTAAGCCATTTTGGCTGTTGTAAAGATCTTTGTGTAAATATACAAAGCTTTTTTTCCCTTTTGGGCTTTCAATTTTTTCCTTTGCTTTATTTCATTAATTCACAAAGGTCGGGATACCTTAGCATAAAATAGCTTGGTTTGTGTTAGCATGATCAACCTTAACGTTACATTATTTTTGTTTTGAGTCATATTGGAGGTTCTAGTTTACCGGGAACCTTCTCCAAAGTTAGTAACTCGGATCGTAGTTTCTCAAGAGTATCTTTTGAAACCGGCTATAAATATTTCGATGGCCTATTTTTTTTACGAATCTCGGATGTCTCTGAGCCGTGTTAATGCGGCTATAACCTTTTAATTCGGGCGTAGCTTCGTGAGCTTACTTTCTCGAGTTATCCAGGCTTGCCTAAGATAACAGTCTCTGAGTGTGTACGGACGTGGCCTTTAAAATTTGGGGGTTGACTAAGAGATCTTATGCCCCCGACGATTAATAGTTTGATCAATTCGAGTTTATCTTTCGGACAACAATCCCATATCATGGGGGTGATCATTTAAAATCTGATTATAATCAGCCCTTAATCTTATTTCAATAACAGATTGAAAGTATGGAATTATAAAGTGGAATTCTTTTTTTCTAAGATATGAGATTATTGAAAGGAAAATATACTTCTCTTTATTCTTGTAAAAAATGATTACACATGCATACATATTTTTTGCCAGGGCTCGAACAACCTATGTGGGCACAGTTTGTTTGACCATTTGGCTCTTATAACAAATCTCACATACTGAGACTTCTCTATTATGAAGTAATTTCCTCGCAAAGAAGTTGACATCCAAGGACAATGCCCCCCAATATTTGAGGTTGATTGTAGAGGAAACTCGAATACTGTTAGTACTGTATTTGACACCGATTCGTAATCGGCATTTGATTCTAAGTTAGCACGATCCATTGTTGCCTCGTTCAAAACCTTGTTGAAAAGCCAAATTTGGACAAAAATGGTTCAAGGTAAAAAGAGTGCAACACGTGCTTTTAGACCTAAAGTCTTCGTGCCGCTCCTTATCGATAACCTTCAAGTGTTAGTCAAAAAATAAAAAAAATTGAAATAGGGTCGTACCTTAGCAGTAATATTTTTTAAGATGAGTTATGTTCCAATTTTGTGGTAATTGTTCTCCGTGTATCATTCCGAGCTTATAGGACCCCTTCCTTGTGATCTCAAGAATCTGGTATGGCCCTTCCTAATTCGGACCCAATATCTATTCGTTTGGATTTTGGGTGTTTAGTGTGACCTTGCTCAGCACTAAGTTCCCCGACACTAAAATATCGAAGGTTGGCCTTTTGTTCGTAATACCTTTCGATCTGTTGCTTTTGGGTAGCCAATCGAACAATGGCAACGTCACGCCGTTCGTTCAATAGCATCAGGCTTGTATTCATGGCCTCGTCATTCGATTCCCTTGTTGTATATTAGAATCTGATACTCGGCTCCCCGACTTCGAGTGGTGTTAAATCTTCGGCGCGATAAGCCAATGAGAATGGGGTGGCCCAGCTACTAGACTTTGAAGTTGTGCAATATGCCCAAAGAACTTCAGGTAGGATCTCTCTCCATTTCCCTTTAGTATCAGTCAACCTTTTCTTGAAGTTTTGGATTATGACTTTGTTGGTCGAATCAGCTTGTCCATTCCCACTAGGATGATAAGCTGTTGATAAGATCCTTTTAATGTTATGATCTTCAAG
The DNA here is from genome assembly GCA_034376525.1 of Nicotiana benthamiana. Classification (NCBI taxonomy): domain Eukaryota; kingdom Viridiplantae; phylum Streptophyta; class Magnoliopsida; order Solanales; family Solanaceae; genus Nicotiana; species Nicotiana benthamiana. The sequence goes on along the minus strand of CM067324.1, from coordinate 20,930,409 downwards.
AAATTTGGTCACTTAGCTTCCAATAAACTATTTTCCGTTGTCACATGCTATTTCTGATGGTATTCCGAATCGACGTATGATGTGGTCCCAAATAAAGTCGATGACTTCCTTCTTCCTGATCTTCTGGTATGCCTCTGCCTCAATCCACTCGATGGAAGAGTGCTGGCGATGTCCATCCTCCACTTTATGAATGGTCATGGTGATAAAACCGAATGCAGCAACTCCCCGGATTGATGAATCATCCGAGCATGTCTTTGACATTTATCACATTTTTGCACAAAATCCTTTGCATATTTTTCCATATCGACCCAGTAATAGCCGGCTCTGCTTACCTTCCGAAACAATGATTCAGCGCCTTAGTGGTTCCCACATGTGCCTTCATGGGCCTGTTGATCCCCAATTTTCCCTATATATTTATTTAATATGCAAAATACCTTAAAAATAGAATATGCGTGCATATATATTTTATTATTTTTCCTTATTTTTTAAAGGTTTTTAAATCTATTTATTTTATCCATAAAAACCTAATAATGATTTCCAAAATTATTATTTTTGGTAATTCATTTATTGGACTTTCACATTTATGCTGAAATATAGCTAAGATAGTTTTGTGCATAATTTGACAAATTTATTTAGTATTTGTAAAGCTAAATTGCATATAATTACAATATTAGACTCTTTTAGGATCTAATTACATTTATATTCATAAAATTAAGTCCAGTATCTTTTAATTGATAATTATATGTTATAAATCATTTTAATACTTTCAATTTATTCCCAGAAATTAATTTACTATTTTTTAATTTTAAGTGGGAAAAAATGGCTATTTAAAATCTAGCCAGATTGGCTTGCAATTTCAGCCTAAAATTGAGCCCAAATCAGACCCAATTTCCCAACCCAATTGCAACTCAAAACCCAAGCCCTAAGACATTTAAATGACCCAACTCAGACTCCCCACCTAACCCCTTTAATCCTAGCCATTGATCATTTAGATTATCGGCTCCTATACGCCCTTTCCTTTTTTTAACCTTGAACAACCCCTAAACCTACCTCATTTCTCACCTATCGCACCCTTGAATCCCTTTTCTCTCTCAACTCTCTCTGAAACTCTTATGAACCCTAGCCGCCGCCATCAAACTACACCCTAATCCACCCTAAACCCTGCATATATTCATGGCCTCCCATGGCCATTGGAGATGTGTAGTGACCTCCTTTGGCTCTTCGGTTTTTGTTTATGTGGTTTCATGGCCAGTCCTCGAAGGAATCTCGTCCAGCCCTCTCTTGACTATTGTTCATGGCTTTTATCCGGTCATTCCTGACCATTCTCCGGCTAGCCATGGTCATTCGAGTCAAATCCTTGACTTTCCTGGTTAGATCGGTAACTTTCAAGGCCTTTCCCACCTTTTCCGGGGTTTTCAAAAAACCTAATCTTTTAAGATCTTTTGATTTTCTTTCAAATATACTTTAGACATGTACTTGCTATGAATGTCAAGTGTTTTTCTCAAAAGTTCTTCAACTTTTCTTTCAAAACGACTTTTCGTTATGGTTTTCCTTTAAGTTATTCAAAAGATCTCTTCTGCAATTTTTAATGTTGTTTGTGATTCAACTATGTTTTGCTCATGTTGTTATTCTATCTGAGTCAGCATGTTGAAAACCCTAATTCCTTTTTGGGTCTCATTTGAGATCAGTAGCTGTTTGTTAGATGTGTACTGGTTTGATTAATTTCTTTTTTGACTTATTTGTTTTACCATCTTTAGAACTCGATTATTGTTGAAAACCCTAGGTATTTAAGTCTGAAACTGTTTGTTTGAATGTATACTTGTCTCGATTGAAAGTTCTTGTTTTAGAGTTTCTTTTCTTTATGTGATTTATCTGATTTTTACTATCTTTAAGCTAGATTATGGTTGAAACCCTAATTTCTCAAAAGGGCTTCCTCACTTGTCATGGTGAGACCTTTACTTATTTTGACTCTATTCTTCATTTTGGCTATATGTGTGAGCCCTAACTATTTACTGAATCCCATGCTTATTTCTACTATTATTGTTTGTTGTTTCTTTTGCAATTGTGCTTGGCCTTGCATGTCTGATGTTTCTGTTCCCTCTGTTTATATACAGAAGTGCAGAAACATGTTTTCTCCTTGATTGATCTTAATCTTGTGACTGATTTCAAAAACTTTTTATTATGAGCCCTAATTTCACTCGCCTGTTTAAAATTAATTGATTCTTTTCCCTTTATTGTGATGTTTTACCTTGCTGATTTCTTTCCAAAAATAAGCATAGTTTTGTACTCGGACTTGATTGTTCACTGCATACTTTTACCACCCCTTATATGGCCATAATCAGTCTGCTTCCAAGTTGATTTTCTTTCCTTAATTAGACCTGTTGCTACCCGTTAAACAGTGATTCCTTAATTAAAGGGGAATCACTTAGATAATTGATTATGACTTGTGACTGTTTCCATGATTGTATCAATACTTTACTTATTACCTCTCCTTTACTCATTTTCAAAAAACTATTAATACCATGCACCCCTCTTCTTTCAAAGACACGAACGAACCATCTAAGTTCAGAACACACACTTCACTGAAAACTCTCTCTTTTTTCTCTGTAACTACTTGTGTTATTGCTTTTTCTAGCCGGATGAAAGCCAAGGCTAGGCTGTGGAAATTTGCTTACTTTTCATTCTGCACTTTGCTTCTTACTAGTATGTCCTAATTAATATTCAAGCATCAACAACAACGTGTTTCTTTACTTGTTTCCTTCACTCTTTTCTGTTTATGCTTATGTTTATGCAATCAAGTTATATTACTAAGCATAATGTAATCTGCTCCCTCCTATTCTAAATTAATGCTTTCCCTTATGCATGTACTATGTCAGTCACTGGTTATATGATTTGCTGAATTATGAATCCCAAACCCCCATAACCTTCTATGTGCTTGTGTTTTCTGGTTGGTTTGTAGGCATGCCAGCTTCCACTACGATTTTTGAATCCCCCTTACCCCTTACTATTGTCAACCCAATTTTAAATAAAATATCTATTTCTGCACTTCCACTGTACTCTTAGAACTTAGGTTCTGCCCCTCTTGTTGCACCTTGCCTTAGGACCTTTGAGCTCCCTTTGAACTTGGACACATATGGGCTGGCCCTTCCACACTGCACTCATTCTCTATCTGGTTATGCAAGCCTTGCTGTAAGCACTGCAAGGGGTCCCGTGAGACCCTTAGAGAACTTTGATGCACCCAGATCTGAGAAAGGATTTGAAACCAGTGGCATTTGAGGTGTTTTGTTCCTTAACATAGTGAGGAAAGTCAGAATCAAGCTTTATTTGGTTGTAATTTCTTATTTTGTACTTCTCTTGTAATTCAGCATTTGGTCTATAATAATTTGTAAACAAAGATTGGGGAAAGGGATGGGTAATTATGTATGTTTAGCTGTTACAAGGGTAGATAACATGCCTATAGGTTTGCTGTTTCAAATTCTGCATATTTTAATTTTACACTTAGATATCTTGCCTATAGGATCTATCTAATAAATTTCTACATTGTTTAATTTCCACACTTAGATATCCTTCCTATAAGATATAATGGCTATTACCAGACTTCATATTTACAAGGGAAAAATTCATATTCAAAATTAGATGTCGTGCCCATAAGGTTAAAAGCAGTATTTTATAGAAAGCATGCCTATAGGAATTTCGTTGTGATCAAATAAATCATGCCTGCTCCACTTCATTAGATACCATGCCTATAGAACCAAATCAACATTTAATATTAGATACCATGTCTTTAGGGATTAAAATCAGCAACAATAGAGATTACGTTCATAAAATTTGAGACCGGTTTAGTTAAAAATCAGTTTGATTCATACTGTTATAAACAACTTACTCCTTTCATTAATGAGGTTTATAAAGCATGCCTATAGGGTATCATCAACACATACTTTGGCAGGCCTTAAGTAATAACGATAAAATTGAATCTGCCTTTGTTTATTTAGCAACTGCTACAACCAGCAAGCAAGCCTGATTCAGACTTCTTATCTGAGTTATGTAATAAATTGGTGTTCTTCAACAACTAAAAATCCCCTATCTTAGTACTTTAAATTCTGACCCTAAATGTGTTTTAAGTCATGATATTTATGTTCTTTAATTGAGGAGGTATATATATGAGCCTTTTAGTTGTTTTACATGCTTCCCCTAATATGCAGTCTTATGTGTTTTGAGTGTCACCTTAGTCTTATTACCTTTAAAACCCAAGAGTCAGCCCAAAATCCTCCCTCTTATAGGAATATTAGTCCAAAATTTCTCCGGGACTGATAGGAACGGGACGAGTAATAGCAAGAAATAGAGGTCGAGACCAATTCACGCTTTAATACCGAAACAGGCTGGGAAGGGTAGATATGGATATGTTGATCGGCGCGTTAATACCACGTATATCCCCTCTTTTGAGGAGTGATTACCGGGTATGCATTGATGTAATCCATATTATAAATAAACATAGGACCCCCACCCCCCTTTTATATTCGTTAGCATGTTTAATTATAACTCTTTCAAACTTTGTTTTAATTTTATCATTTCCAAACATGTGTATTTAAAATCTCCTCTTATTTGAGCCCTATTTGCTTACATGTTAATTGCACAAATTTACAAAGAACCATCTAGCCGGGAGCCACACTAGTGGATCCTGAGGGTGCCTAACACCTTCCCATATGGATAATTTCAAGCCCTTACCCTATCTCTCATTATAAAAATATAGTTATAGTTGAACCGCATAAGGGCCATAACGCACCTTAAAATTGTTAGGTGGCGAATATTCAAAATTGAAAACCTCTTTACCAAAATGAAAGAGTTGTCCCAACCGAATGTCATAAACCCGATTTCCATGAAAAAGGGGGCGCGACAGAATGTCGACTCTGCTGGGGACTTTTCCAGGATTTTACCATTTCAGATTATTCTTGTTAATTCGTACACTTCTCTATGCGCAATTATCTATTTAATTCCTTTAAGCATTTTATTTCATCTTTAAAAAGCAAAACTAACCTATCTTCTCTGTTTTCTTTACTTTATTGCTTTGAATTATGAAATTGTTGTATTTATCGCTTTCTTAATGTGCAAATGCATTCCATTAGTCTTTTAATTATTGCACAATCATGCTCAACATCATACTCCACTCGTTCCAAAACAAATATATAGCAACGCTTATAATAAGTGGTTGCGCTCTTCATATATCATTACCCTTTAAATTTGAAAAGGAATATTTGCGGTTAAACTAGTCGATCAGCGGTGCAGTTGACAATTCTGAACCTTTCCCCTTGAGTTGTCCGTTCAAGGGTACCTGTCTAAAACCCCATAGAAACCTTGTTCTATTTAAATTGTGCATGCATCATGGTCAGACCTATCTGGATCAGTTAGTTGTCCATATAATGATCCTTTAAGATAGCCTTGTCCAAAGTCCATTGGGTTTCCCTAAACCCTAACAGACGTCGTCATGTTCTGTTCATTTATTTGGAAAACTAGATGCTTCCTGCTAATTGTTGATATTAAATAGTCGAGTCCTGGTGGGTAGGGTATAACCTTATTTTCCTTGCAGAAAATGAGGCACAAAGTCCCAGATTCAGCATGGTCACGAACATCCACCCAAGGTATCTAAGCTAGTGGAAAGATTTGCACTCTAGTGATCAGAATATCGTCAGAAAATATTGGGAAATCTACCATCCCTCCTGGAAATCCAACCTAATAACATGATCATAGAGGCTGCCACATTGTTTTAGGATTGTGAAAGAGCTGTATTTCACTTTGGGGTTATTGAAATGACACCTTTGCAGCAGGAAATAGGAGGACTGGCTGGCCTAGTATGGGAAACCCCGGGCTTGCTAATGCTTGAGAATCGCAGAGGTAGAGGCTTCCTTAAAATGATGGGTTTAAAGAAGAACCTGGAATTTCCATGCTTGAAGGATGCATACATCCATTTCGACTACTTGTATGAAAGGTATGGTCACAACAAATCTTACTGCACTTACTCTGGCTAGTTTTCCATCACATCCTTAGGACACGTCCACCGCAGGGTTTTCATCTTCATATTTTGCTTCTTGCGTCTGATTGTATTTTCTATGAAGAAAGGTAGAATTCATACCAGGGTAGCTATGATAACCAAATTCCTAATGGAGGGGATTGGTGGGTAAGCATTCAGTATTGTACCTATGATTATTGCAGACATATAACGAGCCTTTGAGAAGTGTCAAGGAGCAAAGCACTTCAAAGGCTGCAATCTACTACTTCAACTTTGGCTTATAGAACATCTCCAAAATGACGAATATCGACAAGAAATTTAGCGTAGGAACTGGGATGATCACATCACTTTCCACCATCCAAAGCGAATGAATTACATCCCCGACATGTTTTCCCAGCCTAAGGATACTAGAGGATGGGTTGAGCTGTTTGATAATCTGATCGAGGAACAAGTTCAGTGGATGTTTGAACGGTTTCCGATGGAGGAGTTCATCGTCTTATCTAGGGATGCACATTTCCTGATACTAATTGGCCTAAGGGGAACCTACCCTTACGTCCCGCTGCGACTTATGAGGCAAGCTGGTAGAAAGCAGGTCATACCCAAGGTCGACAAGATGAGCCACTATCGAGCCGACTTCAAAGGTGATGATAGTCCTTACAAGTGCCAAGCCCAACATATGTGGCATAGAAAGATCGTGATGGTAAGAGAAACCATAGAGCCAGACCAATACCATGCTAATTATATTCCTTTCTATTCAGGTTGGTTGGAAGACAATCATGACGGTTTAGGCCAGCCATGGTTTGTTCGAGGCCACAGGATAATAGACGAAAAGGCTAAGCGCAAGTCAAGTACAACCAGTTGCACAAAAGGATACGCGAGTGCGAAAGTGAACATCGTGAAATGCAAGAGTCCAACTAAAATCCAATCGAAATCGAGGAATGAAAAGATATGGCTACCAACACCAACAAAAGACTGGGATTCTTGGAGCGAGGCATAGTGGAACTGGAAAGAAAACTCCTCAAAAGGGTTGAAGATTGTCGAGAGGCTAAAGGGGCTGAAGGCGAATATCTAGCTAGAGCATACATTTTGCTTGTACTTCGCGAGATGGGGAAGCTATTTGAAGGAGCCAAAGATGCCAAATCTGGGGAAGGTCCTTCTGGGACCAAGTAGATAGGAATTTATCTTCTTTGCTTAAAATATAATAGGGCCAAGACCATTAGTAACTATTATTTCTTGTCGATTTGGGATTCGTCTTATCTTTATCAATGAAATGAGTCATTTAGCATTCTAAGTTCTCCAAATCAATTAGTCACTAGGACTACCTCAGGCACAACGAGGTTCCAAAATTAGGGCACGATTTACATTCCTGCACTACGTATTTAAATATTGCGATACTTTTCATGATCCTCACTAACTTGTTTACCTTTTTTTGTTTTTTTTTGTTTGTTATCCCCCCCCCCCCCCCAAAGGTTAGTTCGTGCACTATGGAAACATCATCTTATTCCATGGGATCCAGGGTCCCTCCACCCACTTCTCCTCTAAGTCCTATTAAGAATAAGAACAAAGGCAAAATGGAAGATTTAAACGTCAGAAAAGAGAACACAGCAGTAGAGGCCACTGATGGCCATGGTATTTAGGTTCCCAATGAAAATGTGTCACAACTTGAGCAAAAATTGTTGAAGTTTCAAGAAGAGCTTGATCAGGTTCGGAATCTGGCCAACCTATCCTTCTTCCTCAGCACCCAGACAACATCTTCCCAACGGTAAAAACCCTACACCTCCACAAAAGCAACCAAATCATCCCACTGCTCCAACAAAGAACCAATGCAACACTTGCCATACTCTAAACAACAATCCATTACTCATCATCGAACCATAAAATTCCTCAAATGACCATTTCCACACCCACACACCAGGCCACCACAACAATCCCATCTACGTGTAGACCATGCTATTCTCCACCCAACCTATATCTTGCACTCCCTGAGTTCGATGAAAAGGATATAGTCATCAAAAACTTGGCTAACGAGCTTAAGAAACTAACCAGCCGAATCCAAAGCGTTGAAGGAAGTAAAGGGATAGAAGGATTTGAACTATGAAGATCTCTGCACATAACCAGATGTTGAACTACCAGAGGGGTGCAAACCTCCCAAGTTTGAGATGTTTGACGGTATAGGTAATCTAAGGGTCCATCTGAGAACATATTATAACAAGATGGTCGGGGTAGGAAAAGATAAAGGGATCTATATGAAGCTGTTCACGAGGAGTCTGAAAGGAGATGCACTATCTTGGTACATCAGCCAAGATCCTAAGAAATGGCCGAGATGGGTAGGTATGGCATCTGATTTCATGGATAGGTTCAAGTTTAACATAGATAACGCGCCAGAAGTGTTCTATATACAGAATCTAAAGAAGAAACCCATGGAGACATTTCGCGAGTATACTATTCGCTGGAGGTCTGAAGCTGCTATGGTCAGACCCACCTTAGAAGAAGAACAAATGAACAAGTTCTTTGTCCGGGCTCAAGACCCGTAGTACTATGGACAATGTTTCTAACATTATCAAGCTGGGGGAACGTATTGAAGAAGGTATCAAGAGCGATATGGTTACAAACTTTGAGGCCTTGCAAGGTACAAATAAGCACTTGCAATCTGGTGGTATGTCCAAGAGGAGGGACGTAGGGTCCGTGATTCTTGCAAAAAGGACTAAGTCTCCTCTCAAATACCAAACCTACCCAATACCTCCACTCACATATCAACCAACCAAAAATTACCAAGCACCTTCCTACCAAGCTCCACCACTAACTTATCAGTCACATCCACCACCCACATATCAGCGTACCTCGCCCAGATACTCTCAGCCCACTCATGTCTACCAAACTTACAACTCCCAACCATCTCATTACCAATCACCCCTGCTCCTCACGCCAAAACTTCCCTAGGCCCCGACCTAAATTTGATCAGAGGCCTCCAAAACAATATACATCCATTGCTGAACCCATTGATCAGTTATATGAGAGACTCAAAGCCACTGATTATGTCACCCACATCCCTGTTACAACACCTAAAAATCATTCTCAGTGGGTTAACCCAAACAAGCCTTGTGCACACCGCTCTGGCACTAAGGGACACGCCATCGATGAATGTGGCTCTTTAAAGGACAAGATACAGTCCCTGATTGATAAAAAAAAGTCATTGTAGCAAAGGAAGCCGCTCTGAAAAACTGCAACAAACCTCTACCAGAGCATACAGGCGGGGGTATTCACATGATTGAAGTATAGGATGATTGGGATAACGAGGGATCCATCGGGTTGATTGCGGAAGGCGATGATCCAAAGAAGACAGAAGTTACTCTCAACCCTATCATAGTCCAAATCCAACCATCTGAGGTCATTGAGTTATATGTGTCTATCCCTCTTGAGTTTGAAGCAACACCGTCAACAAAGACACCAACACCATTTGAGGTTGCAGTTTTGCCACCCAAAGAACATGTCCTGTTCGAAGTAAAGGTAGCTGCACCGATACCGGTGGCGATGTCCACCATGCCGTCATTCCATACAAAAGCTATACCCTAGGATTATATAGCCGAGGCTAGGAGGAAAGGTAAAGTCAGATTCAAAGAGACTATTGCATCGTAGGGTGTGACAAGAACTGGGAGAGTCTATACTCCTTAAACCTAGCGGAGTCAAGCAAGCAGGCCTCCAACCCGCCACCCATCATTGAGACGGGTCCAGATGACCTTTGGAGGAAAATAAAGGCCAAGGATTATTCAGTCATCGACCAGCTAAACAAAACACCAGCACAGATATCCATCCTCTCATTGCTGCAGAATTCCAAGACACACAAAAATACTATATTGAAGGTATTGAGTGAGGCATACGTGCCAAGTAACATCACTGGTGGGAAAATGGCTAATATGGTAGGGACAAGTATTAGAAAGCCATAAAATCACATTCTATGAGGATGAGCTACCACCTGAACGGTTGGGTCAAAACAAAGCCTTACACTTCACCGTACAATGCAAAGATTACTTCATCACAAGGATCCTGATCGATGGGGCTTCCAGCCTTAACATATGACCGTTGATAACACTCAAGAAGCTGGGTAAAGGAATGAATGAGTTAAAAGAAGGTGCAATAAATGTGAAAGCTTTTGATGGGTCTCAGAGGTCCAGCATCGATGAGATGAGCCTGTGTCTGCAGATGGGGCCAACCTGGTTCGGGGTCGACTTTCAAGTGATAGATGTGCTAGCATCTTACAGACTTGCTGCTAGGATGATCTTGGATTCATGCATCTAGGGTTGTAGCTTCAATGCTGCATCAGGTGGTAAAATTCGAATGGAATTACCAGGATGTAATCATTCACGGTGATGGTAGAAATCCTATGTACAGTTGCCAAACTATTCACACAATTGGAGGAAGAAAAAAGCTGGGTGGAGAAACTTACCACCACGTCGAGCGGGTCAATACTGTCGACAAAGAAAAATGGTGGGATAATAAGATTAAGAGTATATTAAATTAAAGTGGATACAAACCTGGCCAAGGACTCGGCAAGAACCTCAAAGGGATATCTAAGCCTATAAAACTCAAGAATCTCTAAGCCTAATAAAACTCAAGAAACATGGCACTACCTTCAGTTTTGGGATATGAATATACTTGGGAGGAGTTCAATAGTTGGTCGCCACCATGGCTCTGTCCTTACTACCCATTAGAGCAATAGATACCGCACGTGGAGTAGACTTTCAAACAGGCTAACGCCATCTATGGGACAGACGAAGAAGAAGCACTCACAACAGTAAAGAACTTGTTTTTAGAGGACAGTGATATGGATTGTTGTGTTATCCTCGAGGAGGAGGAGGGAGAGGAAGGTCCTTCCATACAAGCTATGAGTAGAGGGGCGTACCTCAATAATTGGACCATCAGGACCACCAGATCCCGACGAGCCTCAGGGCAGGAAGGCTAAAACAAGCACTATTCATTATTTTATTTACTGAAAGACTTTTTCTTTTTGTATTTTTCAATTCCCCCAATAAGATCTTCAATGTTCAAAACAATTATTCAGTTTATCAAAGCATGTTTGACTTTTTTCTGATGAATTAATATTTATTTCTATCATGTTCTCCCTATTTACTTATACAGCATTACTATTGCTTATCTTGATGAACCCATAATTGTGACATGCAATGAGACAACGCAACAAACAGAACTTGATTTAAAAGAGGAGGACATACCTAAGCAGATTGTTAAAGAAGTTGAGAATGCTGAAAACATACCTAAGTCCAACCTGGACGAAACCAAAATCGTTAACCTAGGAGATGTGGAAAATGTCAAAGAAATGCGAATCAACATTCACTTATCACTATCAAAAAAGAAAGAATACACAGAGTTTCTAAAGGAGTATGAGGACATATTTTCTTGGTCGTATGATGAGATGACCGGTCTGAGTACGTCTATTGTGGCTCACAAACTGCCAACCGATCCAATGTGTCCACCAGTAAAACAAAAGCTCGGAAAGTGCAAGCTTGATATGAGTCTGAAAATCAATGAAGAAGTCACCAAGTAGATCAAAGCTAAGGTTCTCAGGGTGGTTGAGTACCCTACATGGTTAGCCAACATTGTGCCAGTGCCAAAGAAGGATGGGAAGGTCAGAGTCTGTTTTGACTATTAAGATCTCAATCGGGCCAGTCCGAAAACGACTTCCTTTTGCCAAATATACACATCCTGATTGACAATTGCGCCAAGCATGAGTTACAATCATTTGTGGATTGCTTTGCCGGCTACCATCATATCTAAATAGATGTGGAAGGTGTTGAGAAAACGACTTTCATTATGCCGTAGGGAATGTATTGTTCCAAGATAATATCGTTCGGCCTGAAGAATGTAAGGGCCACCTACATGAGGGCCATGATTACAATTGTTCATAATATGATACACAAGGAGATTGAACTATATATAGATGATGTCATCATCAAATCCAAGAAGGTCACTGATCACATGGAAGATTTGAGGAAGTTTTTCAACAGACTCTGGAGGTACAACGTAAAACTGAACCGCGTGAAATATGCATTTGGGGTTCCTGCTCGAAAGTTGCTTGGTTTTATTGTGAGCCACCGAAAATAGAACTAGACCTATCAAAGGTCAAAGCCATTCAAGAACTACTACCGCCGAAGAATAAGAAAGATTTGATGCGTTTCCTCGGAAGGCTGAACTATATCAGCCGACTCATAGCGCAGTCTACAGTTATTTGTAACCCAATCTTTAAGATGCTAAAAAAGGACACCGCTACAAAATGAACCGATGACTGCCAAAAGGTCTTCGATAGAATCAAGGAGTACTTGTAAACACTATCAGTCCTAGTTCCTCCCGATCCAAATAGACCCTTACTGCTCTAACTTGGAGTGTTAGATGGAGCTTTCGGCTGCGATTTGGGACAACATGTTGAAACAGGGAGAAAGGAATAAGCCATTTGTTATCTCAGCAAGAAGTTCACCCCATAAGAAGTTCAGTATTTTCTTTTGGAACGCACTTGCTGTGCTTTGACTTGGGTAGATCAAAAGCTGAGACATTACTTCCGTGCCTATACCACGTACCTCATGTCAAGGATGGACCCTTTAAAATACATACATGCAGATATGATAAAAGTACCTCCAAACAAACTCAATGCAACAAGCTCACTGTGGCCATTCACCGCCTGGGGAATGGACGTTATTGCACCAATCGAGCCTGCCACTTCCAATGGGCATAGGTTTATCCTAGTAGCAATCGCTTATTTCACCAAATGGGTCAAAGCAGTGTCTTACAGAGTGTAACTAAGAAGGTAGTGGCAGACTTTGTCCGCGACCGCATTATTTGTTGATTCAGGATTCCAGAGTCGATCATTACTGATAATGGCTTCAACCTCAACACTGACTTGATGAAAACTATGTGTGAAACCTTCAAGACCAAACACAAGAATTCCACAGCCTAAAGACCTCAAATGAATGGAGCTGTAGAAGCTGCCAGTTAGAATATCAAGAAGATATTGAGGAAAATGATAGAGAAGCATAAGCAGTGGCATTAAAAGTTATCATTTGCTCTAATGGGATATCACATCACAGTCCGCACATCAACTGGGGCATCCCCTATATGTTGGTATATGGTACAGAGGTAGTTGTGAGCACGTGATTTTTGCCTCGCTTGACATGTTCCTATAAAATTCATTAAAGGAATTTTTAGGAATTAATTGTGTGATTTTGTACTTATTTGCATTTTTCCTGTTATTATTTGAATTTTTAGGATTCATTTGTGTGATTTTGTGTTTGTTTGAACTTTAGGAATTAATTGCATAATTTTATGTTTATTTGCATGTTGCATGTTTTAATTTGCATAATTCATAAAAATATAAAAATGGCATGGTTGCATTTAGGATTTAATTTTTGCATGTTTTTAGGTTAATAATTAGTTAATATTGAAAATAAAGAAATAACAAAAAATGGTTAATTTTCTTTAAAATTTTGAATTTAAGAGTTTATTTAGTTTATTTCTTGATTGAATATGTTTTTGGTTATTTTTCTTTCTATTTTTATTTTTGATTATTAAAAAATATAATAAAAAAAAAGCAAAATATACAAAAAGGAGTAATTGTTTGTATATAGGCTGGACTGTGATTTTGGGCCATTTGTTGGTCATAAAACTTAGCCCAAAACCCCAAACCCACCAAAATATACCCAAACCCATCCCCCTTGCCCGGTCCAAAAGCCACAAGTGCCTAAACGACGTCGTTTTGTGTCAAGAAATTTGGGCTATTGATCAGGCCAGATCGGACGATCAAGATGGGGGAGGTTTCATACTATATAATAGTCATATAAAACCCCCTTATCATCTGAGATCTCGTACCCTATCCAATAATACCCTAATCCTTCTGATGTAATACCGCCCAGCCCCGCCGTATCACCACCATCCGCCGCCGGCCGAAAATTGCCGCCGCAACCGGCGTAACTCTGATGGACCCCAAAATTACATCCCGGAAACCCCATGCTTCCCTCTTTCCAACACCCCTAAGATCACCCCTCAAAACCCACCCAGACCTTTCGAATATCCATTTGAAACTTGGTAGCTCCGCCGTCCACGGCGGAGATCGGTTTCCAACGGCCTCCAAATTAACACCACCTACTCCCTTGGCCACCTCTACCCAAAAACAAGTCCAACTCCTTTCAAATAACTCCCAAAATTCTCAAATTTCAAATCTGAAGCCTGATCTCATTTTGAGGTTGATTTTTGTTCAAGCTTCTTGAGTCTCAAAACGAAGTTGCATGTTTGTTTTGGCCAAAAACAAGCCTGCAACTCCGTTTGAAGACTCAAATCGAACCCAAGAAGCATAATCGGAGGTGCAACCAGTAATTCTCCGTCTGTTCCCAGTTCTATCTTTCATTTACCTCTTTGATAATATTTTTATCTTATTACAAGTCCTGACTATTGGTTTTAATTAGAAACATTGGTTAATGTTTGCTCAGTCTTGAGTTTGGATTTTGGTGACCATTTATGCTATGTGCATTTTGTTGTTCTTCTGGTGATCCCATTAGATTTAGCTTTTAATCACAGTATCCATTTCTTCAGCATAATATCCATGTTTAGTTAGTCCTAATTTGACATTTGCATATTTATTGTTCAACAAATAACAGGTAGTAGTTTGAATGGGGGGTCAGTCTTTCATTTTTTATTATTCCAAATGGTATAATAGCAGCTTTCCATGTTTTCCTCTAATTTCAATATTTAATTGGAAATTTCAATTCAATAGTATTTTGATTTCTAAGTTGGATTGTTGTTTATTCCTGATTAATAGTTCAAATTTACTTAGGGTTTGGTTATAGCTCGTAATTAGCTAAGTAATAAATTAGCTTAGTAAAGCAGTAATTTCAGCACATTAAAAGGGTAATATAAGGTTTTAACTTAGTGTTGGTAGTTTTAGGATTAAAATAAGGATAGTATAGGTATCCTATTAAGAAGAAACAATGCTAGAATCTTTTAGACCCTTCTAGAAGGGATTCTAGTTTTAAAATCAGCAGTTTAGTGTAGTAACTTTGGAAACAAGTCAAAAAATGAAGGACCAAGTAGGTAAAATCTTAAAATCAAAAGAGGATTAGTAGCCTTTGGCTATAAAAGGGACCCCAATTCATTCAAAAAAGGGGGTTAGCCAGTCTGAAATGATCTCTAAATTCCCAGAATTTTGAAGCTTAAAAAATCTCTCAAAAATTCCTGAAAATCTCCAGAAATTCAAGTTTTTTACCGTTACATTGGAATTTACCTTTTAAAACTCTTAATCTCAGCTCTCCATCAGAGATTTAGTCATAGGAGGTAGAACAATGATCTGAAATACATATATTTGAAGTTCAAGTACTGGTTCTAGTTTCAATTCAAGCCGGTCAGGTTCATGTATGGCTGGTTGAGGCTCCTGTGAGCCATTTGGGTGGTTTCTTACTTGTTTGGGTTTGGATTTAAACTTCTTTGATCATTGGGAGTCATTTCTAGGTTTAAGAACTACTCATAAGTTGTGTTATCCTGTGATTGTTGTGTTGGTTAATTGTGCTGACTTTCAGTTTTGTCAACTCAAATTCCAGGTACTTCCCAACTTTAAATTGTGTAAAGGGTCAGATCAACAACTTCAATTTCTTTGCGGGATGAATAATTCATTTTCTCCTGTTGATTTTAGTGTTAATTTCTATTCTTATTTGTAATTCCTATGAGAACTGAGTAGTGGTTGTGCTTAGCATTAATTATATGTGACAGGACTGTACATATGGACTAATTGTGACTTTCATCCCATTAGCATAAATGATTAGTGAATCCTGACTGCTTTACCTCCAGTGGAACATATTTGTCTAGTTGTTTAGTAGTAGAGTCTGTCAGGGTAATTTGGTTGGTTCAAAGTCATGTGATATATATTTCAAAATTAGCTTCCACGGTAACAATAGAGTCCATATGTGGATATTAGTGTCATTTCGGTATTTGGGTCCTGAAATTGTGCAAACAGTTTAATGTGTTAGTACAGAGTCCATTCAAGTTCAACATTTCATGTATAGCTGGTAGCTGTGTTAATTTGCTCAACACTGGTCTTTGATTCCCTAGGAATTTGCGGTAATTTGGTTATTTTTAGTTTAAATATTGTGATTTGGTCTATTGGTTTATAGCTGACGTTCATGGAGGCTGAAAATTAAAGATTGGGCTTATTTAGGAGCCCAGCAGGTCTCATGTGTGTTTCAGCAGCCCACTTGGGCCACTGACATCTGTTGTAAGCCCGTCGGTCCCTTCTTTGTAAAATGAAGTTTTGGGCTTATGATTACGCCCAGATTTTGAAGCATAGTCAAACAAAAATTGGAATAATGCATAATAGAC
The DNA here is from genome assembly GCA_034376525.1 of Nicotiana benthamiana. NCBI lineage: Eukaryota > Viridiplantae > Streptophyta > Magnoliopsida > Solanales > Solanaceae > Nicotiana > Nicotiana benthamiana. The sequence goes on along the minus strand of CM067324.1, from coordinate 20,914,037 downwards.
TTTTCCAGGTTCTGCATAAGTTTTGACCTCAAAGATAACGTAGTATCCATTCTTCAGGCCCAAGTAGAGACGAATCTAATAGAAAACCTTAGTAGCTCGCTTTAGGAATGGTCTTGTAAAATACAACGAGGTATGCCGCGCCAAACAGAACCCATATCTCGCGTGGCCCTCGTGAAATGTTAATATTGAAATATCTAGAAATTGGGACACGCCGTTTAGCGAATTTCACGGCTTCCCAAAAAGATAATAACGCGGTAGTCGCTTTCTGGCATGTCTTTAATAACTTTATCTTCTTAAATACGGGTGCACATTTATGTGACCCAAATCTAAATCCCAACAGAGTTGGAATGTGTCAAAAACTGTAGGTGCATTTATGTGACGTGGTTCGTGACATGTTTTACAACGTTGCAATTTTCTTTAAAAATAATAATAAAAGTGGTAAAAGATTCAAAATGCACATACGTTCATAATTGTATAAAATCAGATAATTTAAGCCAAATATAACAGTTGAGCGACCGTGCTAGAACCACGGAACCCAGGAATGCCTAACACGTTCTCCCGAGTCAATAGAATTCCTTACCCGAATTTCTAGTTCGCGTGCTGTTAAACACAGTCATCCTCTCCTCAATTCGAGATTCTAACCGGTGACTTAAGACACCATTTATCTCCCAAGTGGCGACTCTGAAATCTATTAAATAATTGAATACCGCTTCGATTGTCTTTTAATTGGAAAAACTATCTTATTTACGCCCTTCGCCGGGTTGTGGATAGCGAAAAGGAGATGTGACAGTAGTCAATCCTACCAAGGTAGAAATTCCTTCCCTAAGGATCATACAAGAAGCAGAGCTCGACGATGCAGAGTGGGTAAAAAATCATTATGAGCAACTAGTTATTATATATGGAAAAGGAATTAATGTAGTTTGGCATGGTCAACTCTATCAAAACAGAATGTCCAGAGCCTTCAACAAAAGAGTTAAGCCGAGATAGCTCACACCGGGGAAGCGGGTGTTAAAGAAAATTTTTCCGCATCAGGGTGAAGCTAAGGGGAAATTCTCTCCCAACTGGAAGGGTCCATACATGGTTCACCGAGTTCTGACAAGAGGAGCCCTCATACTTGCAAAAATGGATGGGGAAGTCTGGCCAAAGCCGATAAATTCAGATGCAGTAAAACATTACTATGTGTAATATTTATGTCCTACCTATATGATGTAAATTGAACTATGGCTGACCAGATTCCTGTTTAAGAGGGTATACATAGGTAGCACTATGGGTTCGATCACAATTCAATAAAATTTTCATTTCCCCCTTGAAATTGGAAACCGGACAGAATTTTGAGGAGGACCCTAAAAATTGCAAAGTAATTTCAGACGATCACCGCACGAGCAACAGTCAGAAGCATCAACCCATCAAACTGGGGAAGAATTTTGAGTAGGACCCTAAAAATTCCATAGCGAGAGAGGTCGCAATTTTCTGAATTGCGTCACAGTCGGCGGTTCATCTAAAAACTACTTTTATTATACATCTATGTCATAATTTTACAAAATCATACGTGTTTATTACTAAAACTTCTTTGTTTAGCAACGCTACCACAAATATACAAATGGTATCACCAGATCAAAGCCGAACGAGTCAAGCAAAGCCAGCGGGGATACGAACTAACCTCCCATTTACAAAACTCATGATTTTTCTTTGGATGCAGGCGCTCGGATTATGAAATCTTTGAACATATTGTACATCCATAGAACAAACATTGTTCAAAAATATGAATCTCCAAAATCATTGCACTTACCAACGTATGCTTTCAGCATGCACCCGTAATGTTTCGTGTGTCACAATGCTCCCAGTAATCCCAGTATATATTACTGCTCTGCCGTAGTAGGCTTGCTCATAGGTGCTCGGCCTTATTAGGCTTTGTATCTTGGACATTCTAGGCTCACTCAATGGCGCTAGGCCATAGTAGGCTCGGTATATAACTTACAATCTGATCAGAGTTTGCCCGATAGGGGCATGCCCATCGATTATAGCTCGATAAAAGTGATAATACTGTAATACTGTATATATATATATATATATATATATATATATATATATATATATATATATATATATATATATATATAGACTCTCTACTCTTTGGACTGACAAAAGACAAAATTAAACTGTATATGAAGTCCTGATAAGGGAGAACGCTGTAACTTATGAGACTAGGAAAATGTACATAAAGAAAGGTTTAGCCTTAACATACCTTATCACAATCTTTTGAATCACCAAGCTGAACTCACCTATTTACACCTTAATCTGCAACAATGACAATAATACTATCCTTAAGTTACAAAAGGTACAACGATCGCATAATGAACGACAAGTTTATTTTATATAAAAATGGGCAGCATCTACCTTATATTCCTTACTTCATCCAAATTCAAGATAACACCAATGACACATAAAAACAACAATATCAACATATATACATAATTTTCCAACCATATATACACCACAAAATACTACAAAACAACCGAACACACCCCAATCTCTTCATACACAAAACGACCACCGTAGTAGTGTCAAACAGCCCAAAAATGTTACAACGAACGACCAGCCACCCTGCATATTATGTGGTGTTTCTCCACATCCTTATTCCTTCAAAACTCCATAAAATAGTAGAAAAACACGAATCCCAATAGCAACACAAAACGGTCCGCTACAAGTGAACATCTCGAACTCACGGCTATTGATCACCGTCCCTTGAGTTCTTACAACTATAAAAAACAAAATTATTATGAATTTATAGTAGAAAAAATGGATAAAAGAAAGCAATAATCATACCTTAATTGTTGGATATCTCAGCTCTTATCTTGGTTCTTCATGCTCTAGGTTTTACCCCCAATTAGAACTTGAAAGGGAGAGAAAATCAATTAGGGTTTGTGGGTAATTTTTAGGAGGAAGTTTGCAGGTGTTTAGGTCTGATTATTTGTGATATATAAAAAGTTTTACATTGAAGGATATAAGACCTTACATGGGCTCTTTTTCTGACCCGAAATTGCCTCTTTTTGGGCTTTCATTCAACCAAGTAGGTGACACACCTACTTGTCACCTAGCAGCCTACGCAGTCTTGAAAAAATACATATATCTCTCTACTCCGATGTCGTATTGATAAACGGTTTAATTCGTTAGAAAAACGACTCATATATATTCAAGTTGTTGGATGGAATATCCATAATCTAAGTATATTGGAAGAACATCACAGTTACATTTGTCCTGAGTTTCAACACATTTATAAATGTAACTTGTGATGACGTTTTCCAACTTTTGTTCAACAACTCGCTTGACATTAAAATATAACAAACATATTTAATACGAGTAAAATAACTCATAACATAATCTCTTTATACTTTTAAACACCTATTCTCGCACAAAATTACATGTTAGAACATTCCCTACTTGTCGACTTTCGACGAAACTTATTTTCTTCAATTCATTTAGCTTCGAAGCCTTCAAAACCTCTTGGTACTTGGTATTCATGATCTAAAATATTTGTAACCTCCATTGTAACATGATTAACTTACTTTATGTACTTTCAAAGTTGATCTTATTTCTGAGCTTACATTGATTGACTTACAAATACTCTCACGTACGAAAACATGGGGTGTAACATCATTCACCTCTTTAGAAAATTCATCCTCGAACGTTGATTGATGCGCCTATTAGTCTAATAACCCATATCTCTTACAAATATTTTAATACTGTCCTTTTCATATAGGAAACTATTTTGTGTATAAATTCAAAGGCTAGGGCATTCCCCTATTCAGGTCTCTTTCTCACACCATGACTTGTTGTCCAAATTCTTCAAATCTTGTAGATATTGCAACCTTCTATCATGAAGCATGTATGTGCACCTATGTGACTCTTCTCTCTTACTTACTCTGGCTTTTAACCAATCTCAAGGCCTCACTTTGTGAATCTATACAGAACTATGGCAGGTTGTTCCTCTACGCGTCTATAGGTGTACTAAAGTACTTCACTTGGTACTTTGTCGAACTTACGACTATTGTTATATCTTGTTTCATAGCCTTGTATATCTATTCTTATGGTTACTTTATCTAGGTGGGTCATATTATACCATAACACATGCTTCGATTTATTATTATCGGGGTCTACTACCAAACTCCAAGTTACTCTCTCACTGTTGATCCTATATGTATAAATCTAAGTCCCTTAATGCTTTCTTATTACTGTTCATCTTAAGAATGGCAACCAAATCTCGTCTTGTACTTTGGAACTTTTATCCATCTATTGCTGATTTACCTTAATGTTGATTTTAATCTACTGCTTATAACTTGAAACCTCTTACGTAATATATTGTCACTAGGGCTCACGTCTCATCGGGGAATATCTGGAGTTATTTGCCTGATCCACTTAGGTTCAATATTATACTTAAATAACGGTATTTCATAGCATCCTAACGTGATTCACCTTATGAGAGTATATTAATCTTGTACAATTCATGAAAACCCTTTTCTTTGAATCATTACCCAATTAAAGGCCTAAACGTTATCCTCATATCTATCACAATTACACCCTTATTCTACCACTAGGGCAACATTAATCCTCCTAGTCCTAAACTCCTTTGAGTTCACTCATGCTATACTGAGCTTTTCATAACTAATGGAAACCGTCAGCTCTCTTGTTGTGATGGGTTTAATCACGAGGACTTCCCTATTCTCGTCACCTTCTCACTCACCTATTATTATCCTTACTCCTATCTACTTAAAACCTTGTCTCTCTACCATACTTTAGCTTGCGACCTACATATATATATTTATGCCACTCGCCACCTTCCTTTAACTTGCAAGCACCATTGATTTCCTTATGTTACTCTAGAACATCAAGAAAGACATCATATTGTCTCTAAATCTTATTTACTCTCTTAACTAGACCTCTCTGTATCTGGGAATCGCATGCTGGAAAATATGTCACTGACAACACCACTATCATTTCTTGACACAGATTTGTGACGCTTCCATCCCTCTATCTGATATCTGAATTATTCCTAACCTTCTATTCTTGAGTATCTCGTACCTTCTTCACATGTACCTTACTTGCCTTTAAATCTTACATAGTATCTTCTATCTCTTTCATAACCTCCCTTCCACATAGGTGGAATTCATATCCATACCTTAAATATCTACTATAATACTTGCATATCATGTGCATACAAAATCCGCCGAAAGCTTTATACTGACTTCTTATGAGGTTGTACTGTTCTAACTAGATTTATCGTAGATCCGTTATAGAATATGTATGTTGTACTATCTCTTTTTATCTTTGATATTTAGAGTGATTCTACAATGTTCTGGATCACGATTTCTATACTCATCGGGGTCTAATAAGCAGACTCCTAATTCACTTTGCTGATGTAACTCTTTAGTTTCCTTCTCTATCTCGGCCTTTAAGTAGAATTACTTTATGTTTTGAGTTGCAGCTCAGGGTACTAGTTATTACTTTATCCCTTCATAGACGCTATGGAACATCCATGATATAACCTACTATCAATTCAAGCTTTTGTATGTGATGTAGAGTAGATTGTTTCTTTTAACTTATACTGGAGTCTCCTATAGCTATATCATTGTCAACATATATACTGCATAATAACACATTGAAATCTTAGGTGCGTTCATAACGTAACTAACTCTAGCTTATAGATCGAATAATTCCTTTCGTGCCTTCTCAGCTTTCATTAAAAGTAAGCAATTACCTTTCTTGGTTGTTCTGCCACTTGTTGGATGAATATTTGGCTTATATTATTGCCCATATATATTGGAATTTTGTGCAACTTATATGATCTCGAATATTACTTTGGATTTTACTTCGCATTCCCTAGTCACGATAGGTGCCACTTTGTTATGGAGAGCATATAATGTCGTAGTGAGACTGTTGTGTCCAAGATCATTTCTTCTTTATGTCACTATGCTTATGTTGATTCCTTCTTCCCTATTTCCTAAGATAGTCTTTCATTGTATCACTTAGGGAAGACCCCCAGACTCTTGTAAAGCTGCGAGCTTATTACATTGTATACCCAACAGAATTTTTTATGTTCTTACTCGCCTATAATTATCGTTATTCACTTACCTTCATGCCATTGTGCTCGTCAAGTTACTTTTGAACCCAAATTTTGATAGTCTCCCTAATGGCACTCTTTTAGTTTACGCGACACTTATGTTGGACATTTTACTACCCCTACTCTTATATGAAAATTTCTCGAGGATTATGATGTCGTGTCTGAGAGATTGAATTTTCCTATGCTGGTTTCACTATGTTTATCTTGTATGATCTGCTGATTTATTTGAGACCTTTTATCTAGCCATAACTAGGATCTTCTTGAATTAATTACTAAGTACTCGCTAGTATATGCTCATATCTATATTTCGTATACTCTCTCTCAAGTTATGTCCCTTGTCTTAACTTACCACTTACACTAACTCGTTAAGTATCAAGTGTTCATTCGTACTTATTTATCACTAACATCCTGGGAGGGAACCCTTACTGCATCTCCCTTCATCATTCTTGCATAATGTTCTGGAGTCATAACATATCTGTAGGATCTAATAAATGCAATCTCATCCTTTTTGCCTTTTTACCGCATTCTTCCTTTACTAATCCATAGATACCTCTTCATCTTTGGCATCTTTTCATATATTCATTAACTCCCACTCGCCTTGCAATAATCCTTCTGTACCAAGGATAACTAAATTCTTCACGCACAAGGATTACACCTAGTGAGTGTAACTGGCACACCTAGTCCCTTGAGCTTAGATTTGCCCACAGTGCTCGCTTTAGGGAAGCATCTTTCCGAATGACCATTAAAGGTTATTCTTTTTTTTGTCCATTCTATTATTTCCGGAATGCAATCTATGAAATTCTCATGATGCCGACTATTATCATCCCCCTTAGTCCCTAGTTTACATTTAGTTTATCTTGTTACCCAGCCCATAGTGATTTCTACTACTCTTAAGGTACTAGCCCATAATAATTTCTATTACTCAGAGGGTCTAACTTATCCTTCTAGTAATCATGTTTGAGTCACCAACTTATTTCTCAAAATAAGGATACAACTTTGTGGCATATACTCTTTATTGTCTCAAGGCTTGTCACCTCTTGTCTTTTTCTTTATGTGACTATACACTCTGTCATATTGTCATATTCTTATTTACCTTTATCATTTATTTATCATAACTTACTCATACTGCTTCATTTAATCTCTTTCGATTCTCCTTCTAATATTACTGCCTATCACATTATTCTGAAAACCTCAACAAGACATTGTTTCACTTTAGTTCCCCTGGCTCAATCCACCATTATGGGTTACTCTAACCCAAGTTGGATCCTGATATTCCATCCTCCTCTTAAACTATATATATTAGCTCCCATAGGGCATAACTAAGATGGGTGTGGCCGATTGCACATACATCTATTACGTTTCAAAGTAAACTCAGAGTACCTGTATTTCTCTACCTGAATTGTAAACATTGATAATCTCCACTAACTGGGTACCTCGTACCTTCCTTCACCTTGCTTCAATTATATGTTGAAACTTAAACTTTTACCTTATAATACTCCCATGGCCTGCTGTTCACGGGGTTTATTTCATATTCCCATCTTAGGGTCTTAAGCTGGAAATTTGCACATTTGGTATGCATGATCTGATAGGGCCTCAATCTGGGCCATGTTGTCAAGAATTCTCTCTCTACTAGTGCCCATACTTGCTTTTATATTAGCTCTCTGGCTTACCATAATTTTTTCTAATTGAAATCATTTCTATATCATTAGCAAACATAAGTCTTGGATCGAACTCTTATTAGTAAGCTCAATAGCACGATTTGGATGTGAAAGAAGGGTAACCGACTTCTAAATGCCTTGTAGCTACCTGCTTATATAATGTGGTGCACAACACATCTATAAAAAAAGGATCTACTAGACACGGCTTGTAGACTCTCTAGGATAGAACTGCTCTGGTACCAAGTTTGTCACGCCACGAATTTGATGAGGTATAGCCGGCACCCGATGACATACTTAGCCCGAGCATACCACTCTGAACTGAAAACTCTGGAGGGGTAACCCTCAACTTAGGTCGATGGGGCCATATTCTGAATCATATGAAAATATTGACTCTCTTGTTTGAGGGGTAAGCATACCCAAAAGCTCATATATATATATATATATATATATATATATATATATATATATATATATATATATATATATATATATATATATATATATATATATATATATATATATGTATATATAGGATGACGAGGCCGCCATGAACATCTACTGATATATAAACTATATAGGACTCATCTACAAGCCTTTAGAGATAACTGAACTATACCATGGTCGGGACAGGGCTTCACCATACCATCAAATTTATATATATATATATATATATATATATATATATATATATAATGGACTCCAAGGTCTAGACCTGGTAACTCCAAGGAAGTGGAGCTTACCAACAGAGCTACTGTTTGACTCTATCTCTTGGGAGGGTCTGTCCAACTATCAATGACGATCTGCAGGCATGAAATGCAGCGTCCTCGGCAAAAGGGACGTCAGTACGAAATAACGTTCTATGTAAGGCAACAAGATAACTGGAAGCTGAAACTAAAATGATAATATAATTACTAAAAGTAACTAGGAGTCAAAGATAATCTGAAGATATGCTTACCTGTTGATAATGGCTCAACTCTCTCAATATTGTAAATAAAATAGTTGTCCGGCCCTATAAGGTTTGGTATATATAATTGCTCTGTAATAGTAGGCTCGCTCATAGGCGCTCCGCCATACTAGGCTCTATATATTCGCCATTCTGGACTCGCTCATAGGCGCTCGACCATAGTAGACCCAGTATATAACTCATCATCGCCCATCGAGTATAGCTCGATAGTAGTGAAAATATTATAATACTCTATATATATAGACTCTCTGCTCTCTGGGCTGACAAAAGACAAAACTAAACTGTATATGAAGTACCAAAGTAAGGGAGAATGTTGTAACTTACGACACTAGGAAAATGTACATAAATTCAAGAATATGAACTTTTCTTTATCGTTATCAAACACATATACTTACTGGATCATGCCAAAATGAAGGAAAGGTTTAGCCTTAACATACCTTATCATAATCTTTCGAATCACCAAGTTGAACTCGCCTCGTTACACCTTAATCTACAACAATGATACTAATACTATCCTTAAGTTACAAAAGGTACAACTATCGCACAACGAACGGCAAGTTTATTTTGTATTAAAATGGGCAACATCTTCCCTATAATCCTTACTTCCTCCAAATTCAAGATAACACCAATGACACAAGAAAAACGGGCATTTGCACGACTGAAAGATCTCCACATTGCATGGCTAAAAGATCGCCACATTGCATGGCTGAAAGATCGCCACATTGCATAGTTGAAAGATCGCCACATGCTAATGCGTCCTGGGCTGAAATATCGCCAACTTATCCAAAGGCTTCATAATTCAGAAGCACCATCCTCATAGCCCGAGAATACCATGTCATAAACCCTTTCAATCTTTTTGCATATCATTATTCAAAGGCGTTATGGTTTGGAGGAACCATTCTCATAGCCCAAGAGCATTATTTCATGGCATGTGAATCTTTTATTATACGCTTCATGGCCCAGGACATCATAGTCTAAAGACGTCATCATAATCGTTCAAAGACACATTCATGGTCCAACGGGATTTTGCATCATATATAAACTTATGCACAATATATGCTTGTATTACTTATTTGCAGGTAAACCGGCAAGCTACAGCCGTCCCGGCAGGAGTGTTTCTGCTCAAGTGCTCGCAGCCATACCATTCCTGTAAGCCGTTCACTCACCCATCCCGAAATATTGTGTCCGTCCTTGGAAAATACCCATCGGCATACTCCGCCGATCGATCCTGAACTACACACGGCCTGATTCCTATAAAGCTAGGGATATGTAGGCAAGCAGAAGCCAGGGTGTGGCCTAAACCTCTTCAACCCATTTCGCTCAGTCAAAATTGGCCATTATATCTTTACACGAAAAAGTTTTCATCCTTCCTAGGAAAAGAAAGGCAGCGGTTGATACCCAATTTTTCCTATATATTTTTTCAATATGTAAAATACCTTCAAAATAGTGCATGTATACATATATAAGTATGTCCAAATGTTTTATTATTTTTCCTTAATTTTTAAATCAATTTATTTCCCTATTTTATCCATAAAACCACAATAATGATTTCCAAAATTATTATTTTTGGTAATTCATATATTGAAATTTAACATTTAAGATGAAATATAGCTAAGATAATTTTTTGCATATTTTGAAAAATTTATTTAGTATTTGTAAAGCTAAATTGCATATAATTATAATACTAGCCTCTTTTAGTATCTAATCGCGTTTATATTCATAAAATTAAGTCCACTATATTTTAATTGATAATTATATGTTATAAATAATTTTAGTACTTTTAATTTATTTCCATAAATTAATTTACCATTTTTATAATATTAAATAAAGAAAATGGCTATTTAAAATCTACCCAGATTGGCTTGCAATTTTAGCCTAAATTGTGCCTAAATCAAACTCAATTTCCAAACCCAACTGCAACTCAAAACCCGACCCCTAACCCATTTAATTACCCAATCCAGGCTCGCCACCTAACCCCTTTAATCCTAGCCATTGATCATTTAGATCAACGACTCATATACGCCCTTTCCTTTTTTAACCTTGAGCGACCCCTAAACCTACCTCATTTCTCACCTACTGTCGCCCTTGAATCCCTCTTCTCTCTCAACTCCCTCTGCACGCTTAGGAACCTTAGTTGTCGCTATCAAACTACACCCTAATCCACCATAAACCTTGCATATATCTATGGCCTCCCATGGCCATTGGAGATGTGTAGTGGCCTCCTTTAGCTCTTGGGTATTTGTTTTTGTGGTTTCACGGCCACTCCTCGAAGGAATATGGTCCAGTCCTTTCTTGGTTGCTGTTCATGGCTTTTCTCCGGTCATCCCTGACCTTTCTCCAGCCAGCCATGGCCGTTCGAGTCACTTCCTTTATTCTCCTGGTTAGATTGGTAACTTGCAAGGCCTTTCTCACCTTTTTAAAATTTTTTGAAATCCTAATCTTTAAGGTCTTTTAATTTTCTTTTATATCTACTTTAGATCTGTACTTGCTATAAATTTCAAGTGTTTTTCTCGAAAGTTCTTCAACTTTTCTTTCAAAACGACTTTTAGTTAAGGTTTTCCTTTAAGATTTTCAAAAGATCTCTACTATGATTTTTAATGTTATTTATGATTCTGCTTGCTTTGCTCATGTTGCTATTCTATGTGAGTCAGCATGTTGAAACTCTAATTCCTTTATGGGTCTCATTCGAGTTCCGTAGCTGTTTGTTAGATGTGTACTGGTTTGATAAAGTTCTTGCTTGACTTATTTGTTTTACCATCTTTAAAACTTGATTATTGTTGAAAACACTAGGTCTTTGGGTCTGAAACTATTTGTTTGAATGTATACTTGACTCGATGGAAAGTTCTTATTTCAGACTCACTTTTCTTTATGTGATTTATCTAATTTTTAATATCTTTCAACTAGACTATGGTTGAAACCCTTATTTCTCAAAAGGGTTTCCTCACTTGTTACGATAAGACTTTACTTGTTTTGACTCTCTTCTTCATTTTGGCTATATGTGTGAGCCATGACTATTTATTGAATCCCGTGCTTATTTTTGCTACTATTGTATGTTGTTTCTTTTGCCAACGTGCTTGGCCTCGCATGTCTGAAGTTTCTGTTTAGTCTGTTTATATGCTGAAGTGCATAAGCATGTTCTCTTCTTGATTGATCTTAATCTTGTGACTGATTTCAAAAACTTTTTCTTACGAGCCCTAATTTCACTCGCCTGTTTAAATTAATTGATTATTTTCCCTTTAGTGTGATGTTTTACCTTGCTGATTTCTTTCCCAAAATAAGCATATTTTTATACTCAGACTTGATTGTTCACTGCATGTTTTTACTATCCCTTATATGGCCATAATCAGTCTGCTTCCAAATGGACTTTCTTTCCTTAATTCAACATGTTGCTACCTGTTAAACGTTGATTCCTTAATTAAAAGGGAATCACTTGGGTAATTGATTATGACTTGCGATTGTTTCCATGTTTGTATCAATACTTTATTTATTACCTCTCCCTCACTTTTTTTCAAAAAACTATAAATACCCTGCACCCCTCTTCTTTCAAAGACATGAACGAACCATCTGAGTTCAGAACACACACTTCACTCAAACTTTCTCTCTTTTATCTGTTACTACTTGTGTTTCTACTTTGTCTAGCCGGCTGAAAGCGAAGGTTAGGCTGTGGAAATTTACTTACTTTTCTTTATGCACTTTAATTCTTAATGGTATGTCCTAGTTAATCTTCAAGCATCAACAACAACATGTTTCTTTAGCTATTTCCTTCACTCTTTCCTATTTCTGCTTATGTTCATGCAATCAAATTATATTACTAAGCATGTTGTAATATGCTCCCTCCCATTCTAAATTAATGTTTTCCCTTATACATGTACTTTGTCATTCACTTCTTATATGATTTGCTGAATTATAAATCCTAAACCCCCATATCCTCTTATGTGCTTGTGTTCTCTGGTTGATTTGTAGGCATGCCAGCATCATCTATTGTTGTGCATGTCCCAAACCTGACCCCTTTTGTGCAGTTACTGGTTTTGTGTAATTTAAGTTTTACCACTACTATTTTTGAATCACCCTTACCCCTTACTATTCTCAACCCAGTTTTAAATAAAATCTCTATTTCTGCACTTCCGCTATACTCTTAGAACTTAGGTTCTGCCCTTCTTGTGTGAGCCTTGCTTTGGGACCCTTGAGCTCCCTCTAAACTTGGACACACAAGGGCTAGCCCTTGCACACTTCACTCATTCTCTATCTAGTTATGCAAGCCTGGGTGTAAGCACTACCCGGGGTCCCTTGAGACCCTTAGGGAACTTTGACGTACCCGGATATAAGAAAGGCTTTGAAATAAGTGGTATTTAAGGTGTTTTGTTCCATAACTCATAGAGGAAGTCAGAATCAAGCTTCTTTTGGTTGTAATTTCTTATTTTGTATTTCTCTTGTAATTCAGCATTTGGTCTGTAATAATTTATAAACAAATATTGGGGTTGGCTAGTGAAAATGGATGGGTAATTATGTACGTTTAGCTGTTACGAGGGTAGATAACATGCCTATAGGGTTTGTTATTTCAAATTCTGTATGTTTTAATTCTGCACTTAGATATCCTGCCTATAGGATCTATCTGATAAATTTCTATGTTGTTTCATTTCCACGCTTGGATATCCTGCCAATAGGATATAATGGCTATAACTAGACGTTATATATACAAGGTAAAAAATGAGATTCAAATTAGATGTCATGCCCATAAGGTTAATAGCAGTATTTTATAGAAAGCATGCCTAAAGGAATTTCTCTATGATCTAATAAATCCTGCCTACTCTACTTCATTAGATACCACGCCTATAGGACCAAATCAGCCTTTATTATTAGATACCATGTCTGTAGGGATTAAAATCAGCAATGATAGTGATTATGTCCATAAAATCTAAAATTAATTTAGTTAAAAATCAGTTTGACTCGTAGTGTTTAAACAACTTACTCCTTTCATTAGTGTGGTTTAGAAAGCATGCCTATAGGATCCAGTTTTCTCGTTTAAAACTATCAGTGCTTTTCTATATTTGAATCAGTAATAGATATCATGCCTATAGGGTATCATCAATACACACTTAGTCAAGCCTTAGGTAATAATGATAAAATTGAATCCGCCTTTGTTTAATTAGCAACTGCTACGACCAGCATGCACGCCTGATTTGGACTTCTTATCTAAGTTATGTAATAAATTAGTTTGCTTCAACAATTAAAACTCTCATGTCTTAGTACTTTAAATTCTGACCCTAAATGTGTTTTAAGTCATGCTATTTATGTGCTTTACTTGAAGAGGTATATACGTGAGCATCTTAGTTGTTTTACATGCTTCACCTAATATGCAGTCCTATGTATTTTGAATGTCGCCTTAGTCTGTTTACCTTTAAAACTCAAGATTCAGCCTAAATCCTCTCTTTTATAGGAATAGTAGTCCTAAATTCCTCCGGGACTGATATGAATGCGACGGGTAATAGCATGCAATAGAGGTCGAGACCAATCCACGCTTTAATACCAAAACGGGGTGAGAAAGGTAGAGATGGATATGATGACCGGTGCGCTAATACCATGTGTAGCCCCTCTTTTGAGGAGTGATTACCGAGTATTGCATTGATTTGATCCATATTATAAATAAATCTAGGACCCCCCGATTTATATTCGTTACCATGCTTAGTTATAACTCTTTCAAACTTTGTTTTATTTTTATCATTTCCAAGCATGTGTATTTAAATCCCCTCTTATTTGAGCCCTATTTGATTACTTGTTAATTGCGCAAATTCACAAGAATCATCTGGCCAGGAACCATACTAGTGGATCCTGAGGGGTGCCTAACACCTTCCGTTTGGGATAATTTCAAACCCTTACCCTATCTCTAGTTATGAAAATGTAGTTATAGTTGAACCCCATAGGTGCCCTAACGCACCTTATAATCTTTAGGCGGCGACTCTTCAGAATTGTAAACCTTTTTCCCAATAGGAAAGAGTTTCCCCAACCGAATGTCATGATTTCATAAGAAATCGGGAGTGCAACAGGGCTTCCCTCAAAACATACTCGGTATCTCCTGGTCCCAAACATATTGCTAGCGGACAGTCGAACATTCTCCTGAATAAGGTTCCATCTTCGTGCAAGCTAAATCGGGCTGCCTTTGTACGCATGGGACTTGATTCCTTTGGATATGAGGGAAGTTTTTTGATTTTCAAATACTCTATGTATTTATTTCTCCAATCCCAAGTCAATTTTATGGAGTTTATTTTGACATGACCTTCATCTACTACCTATCTCATAAGTTGTACGACCACCCCCGAGTTGAGCTCGTCGCCCTCGACCAATGATCCTAAGTTTGCGAGGGTATCGGCCTCACTGTTTTGATCTCGAGGCACATGCTGCAAAGTCCCCTCTTTGAACCGATGTAATGTTAGCTGTAGATTTTCTAGGTATCTTTGCATCCGTTCATATATTACTTCGAACGTTCTGCTAACTTGGTTCACTACAAGGAGGGAGTCACACTTAGTTCGAGTTCTGCAATCATGGCCTCCGATTTATCCTTGTTGTTAGCCAATTTTACAGTTATAATAGATTGTCAACTATATTGCATTTGGATGGCTTCAGTATAATGCCAAGCCCAAACCCTTTTATGTTTGAGGCACCGTCCGTAAAGAGGGTCCAGATTCCCGAAGATATTCCTGATTTTATCAACAATTCTTTTTCGACTTCGAGTATTAGGGCCGATGTAATCTCGGCCTCAAAATCCGCCAAAATTTGAGATTTGATAGTTGTTTGGGGTTGATATTAGATATTTTATCCACTGATTTCTGCGGCCTATTTGTCCAGTCATCCCTAGAGTTCAAGTTTATGCATTATATTTTGTAAAAAAGGTAGGTTGTCACAACACATATAGGATGACACTAAAAATACAGTTCTAGTTTCCTAAAGACACTTAACAAAGCGATTGGCAATTTTTTTAGGTGAGGGTATCTAGTTGCGGCCTCACCTAAGGTCTTATTGACATAGTAAAATGGAAATTATGTACCTTGTTCTTCTCGTACTAGGATTCTAATTACCATTATTGTCGATACCACTAGGTACAAGTACAGTCGTTCGTTCACTCTCGGTGTGTAAAGCAATGGTAGGCTCGACAAGTATCACTTAAGTTCCTCTAAAGCCTGTTGACATTATGGGGTCCATGTGAAGTTTTTCTTTTTCAGCAATGAGAAAAATTTGATGACTTTTATTGGAGGACCTCGAGATAAATCGCCCCAGGGTTGTAATGTGCCTAGTTAGCCTTTGTACAGCCTTCACATTATCCACTACCTTGATATCCTCGATAGTTTTGATCTTGCAGGGTTGATCTTGATCTCTCGGATGGATACCATAAATCCAAGAAACTTGTCGGACCCGTCCACGGATGTAGAATTCAGCTTCATATTGTACTTTTTCAATATACTGAAGATTTCTTGAAAATGCTTTAAATGTCCTCCGCTCGCGGGGACTTAACTAACATATTGTCAATATAAACCTCTATAGTTTTTCCTATTTGTTCTTTGAACATTCGATTTACCAGTCGTTGGTAAGTTGCACGGGTATTTTTTAATCCAAATGACATTGTGTTATAGCAGTATGTTCCATATTTAGTGATGAAAGAGGTTTTTTCTTGGTCTCCCGGGTTCACCCGTATTTGGTTGTACCTAGAATAAGCATCAAGAAAATTGAGAGTCTCGTGGCCGGCCGTAGCATCGATTATGCGATTGATGTCAGGCAAAGAGAAAGAATCTCTGGGGCATGATTTGTTTAAATCTTTATAATCTACCCACATTTTTAGTTTGTTCCCTTTCTTAGGGACTACTACAACGTTTTCTAACCATTTCGAATATTTGACTTCCAGGATGGACCCTATTTTAAGGAGTTTAGTTACCTCATCCTTAATAAAAGTATCTTGATCTCGGTCTGGGGGGTCTCCTTTTTATTAGGAGGAACTTCGGATCCAAGATTAGCTTGTGAGTAGTGATCTCTGGTGGTATCCTTGTCATATCGAGATGGGACAGAGCAAAACAATCCATATTAGCTATAAAAAATTGAATGAATTTCTTCTTGAGCTTGAGAGTTAACCTCGTGCCCAGGTATACCTTCTGATCGGGCATATGTTCAATCAGCTCGACCTGTTCTATCTCTTCGACATTGACTTGGGAGCATTACAATATTTGGGGGCAATAAAGGATCCAGGAACCCCAAGTCATCATCTTCGTCAATCCTTTGCTTGTCCGATTGGGTCGAAGCTGGCATCGTTGATTGATATTTGGCTTACTTTTCACTTTTGAACCTGAGTCCTTTGTTGACGAGAGTATTGATAATGGAATTACTTTATCGACTGCAAATATCTCCTTCACGGTGGGGTTTTCCCGTAAACCATCTTTATCCCCTCTAGTGTTAGAAATTTTAGTACCTGGTGAAGGGTCGAAGGTACAACCCTAATGTTATGGATCCATGGTCTCCCGAACACGGCGTTGTATCGCATGCCTCCTCCATTACATAGAAATTGGTTCCCTAGGTGGTACCGACAATGTTATTACTCCCTTTGTAGTTTCGCAAGCCATGTTGAATCCATTCAACACTCGGGCCTCAGGTACGATATAGTCCTGTAGGCCAAGTTGTTCTATGACCCTCATCCGAATGATATTGGCTGAGCTACCTGGATCAATTAGCACACATTTAACTCTAGTTTTATTCATAAGAACAGAAATTACCAGTGCATCATTATGAGGTTGCATGATTCTTTCTATGTCATTGTCGTTGAAAGATAGAGCCCCTACTAGTAAGTAATCTTGAGTCCATTTTTCTCTTGTGATTGACACTTTAATGCGTTTCATCATCGGACCTTGAGGAACATCGACCCTTCCAATGATTATATGGATGACATGCTGGGGTTCATTTTGTTTATTTTATTTGTTGGAGTTCCTATTTTTGAAGTGATTCTTAGCTCAGTCACTTAGAAATTCTCGATGATGACTGTTGTTAAACAACCAAGATACGTTTTCTCGTAGTTGCCGATAGTCCTCCGTCTTGTGGCTGTACGTGCCATGGTATTTGCATATTTGGTTGGGATCCCTTTGTGTTGGATCAGTTTGCAAAGGTCGAGGCCACTTGGTTTCTTTAATGCGCCCGAAAGCCAAAAAGATGGTTACCGCATCAACACTAAAATTAAACTCTGACAATCGCGGTGCCTCTTTGGGTCACATAGATCTATCCAAGTCATTCTTTCTCTGTCTCCCTATGACCTTGAACCTCGATCATTTCTTATTTCATTTCATTCAGAGTTCCGCCTAGACCTGTTGCTCCTATGGTCTCCATTATACAGTTGATATCGATCTCTATTCAACCTTGGTTCTCGCTGGATATCCCTCTTGATTCTATCTACGGGTCTGATAGGATAAACGGACCCAGACTGAGCCCCCATTTGATTTTCCTCGACCCTAATCTTTGACTGATATCGATTGTGCACATCGGCCCAAGTGACAATTGGGTATTCGATCAAATTCTTCTTCAACTGATGTGAAGCCACTAAACTTCGAGTGTTGATACCTTGAGTGAAAGCTTGAACAACCCAATCGTCGGTAACCTGTGGCAAGTCCATCCATTCCGTTTGGAATTGAGACACGAATTCTTTGAGCATCTTGTTGTACTTCTGCCTTACCTTGAAGAGCTCCGATTTCCTGATTTCTACATTAATAGCCCCGGCATGTGCCTTTACGAAAGAATCTGCAAGCATAGTAAACGAGTCAATAGAATTAGGCGGTAAATTATGATACCATATCATAGAACCTTTCGATAGAGTCTCCCCGAATTTCTTCAGTAAGACGGATTAGATCTCGTCATCTTCCAAGTTATTTCCTTTGATAGCACACGTGTAGGATCAGCATGCATATTTGGTTTTGTGTGGATTGCTTGTGTTGCAATTTTTGTTTTTGTGGCACTTCACATTTATGCTCCCTTTTAATTTTTCCTTTCTATGGAACTGCTACTATGGATCTTTATGATTTTTACAGAAGAAGATTTGGTGCATGCTTTGGGACAACTTTGGTCGGATGTTTTCGTCCTTTGGCTCAGTCATCCCGTTATACTTAGAAATCTCGCGTATGCAGGACTTTTTGGGAATTGGCTTCGGAGCTGCACTTGTGGGGGGGGGGGGGGGGAGTTTTTGTGCGAACTTTTTGGAATCCAGTCCTTTCAATATTGATGGTGCCCCTGGGATGTGGTCGACCTTGGAGTTATAGGTTTCCACCTTCTTGTCATTTTCCTCGATCTTCTTTTCCCCTATCTCGATTCGCTTTGTCAATTCTTCGAGCATCTTCATGATAACAAGATTGGTCTCCGATTCCTTTTCGTTCGATTTCCTCGAAACCAATTCGACCATGTGTATCATTTCTTGGGATGACTCGAGTTCGACCCTGCTCAGTGTGTGGTTCTAGTCTCGGAGCTGGGCTATTGATGTCTGTTGAGCCTGCAACAATTCGAAGATTATACGCAGGCTCATCCTGCTATCTTCACTGCCACGTGAGCTATGAATAGTTGATCGGGCATCCACGTGGATGTTGCTTTCGGGATCGACATCCAAATTTCTATTGATGGCTACATGTGAACTGATGTCGATTGAATCTACAGCCGGAATTCTATCGAGACCAACAGGGGGTGCCTCGTTTCCTGGTGCAATGTTATAATTTTTGACTTGGTGGCCAAGTTCATTGTTAATGTATTGAGGTGTTGACTAAGAGTTCGACATTTATTAATCCTGTAATCATAGATACTTGAAAGAATAAGTGTAAAATAGTGTATATTATGAAAGTTTGCACCAGGTAACCACTATTACGTTAGCCACACGGTGGGAGCTAAACTGTTTATACAATTGAATTTATATACGATTTTTAAGGACACATGATATAACTTGGTACGAATTAAGAAGAATAAACTAGTATTGATATTAATAATGAAAGAAATAATACAAACCACACGAATTGAACACCCTTGACCCTCGAGCTTAGTCACTATTGAACCAAATATGCTTCAACTTGCTTATGAACATAATACCATGATAATGAAAGCTAGAAACTGACAGTATATTGCTTTGTATTGTGTGAATGTCTTCTGTTTACAAATGATCAGACCCCCTTTAAATAGTAGGGGAGTCCTACTCTAAATACAATTCTATATGTGGTAAGAAATTTCATGATTGGCTAATTAATCAGCCTCTTCTTGATACGTGACAGGATACGCGTTGCCGATTTCGAATATTTCGGCTTTCTGTTATTCAGCTTGATAAGCTTCCCTCGATCTCTATCTTGTTCAGTCTCATTCTTGAACGATCTCAGGGTCACGAGCTCGGCAATCTAACTTTGCATCATGGTTCGATATGATACGAGACTGAACCTTGGCGTATCAAATTCCAATGTCGATCAATCATACAAATTGGGCAAGTTCGATTTAGACCATATATATACATGGAACTGTTAACTGTGTGTTTTTATATTAAGCAAATGGAGATGAAGACAGAAAAAGAAAGGAACTGTTAACTGTGTGTTTTTATATTAAGCAAATGGAGATAAGACAGAAAAAGAATAAAAAGGCTGACTTTCATCTTCCAGTTAAATGAAATACGAAATTCCTACAAAAATTCAAGGGTATAATTATACATCAAAATTTTATACAGTTCTAAACCAAATATAAAATTAAATAAAATGACACAATATATTCAATTTTAATATATTGAGCCAAAGATTGATAAAACATAATCTCTATACTGAATAATTAATACATAATATAATTCTTGTATAATTTAATTTAATGCATTAGAGATCCAGCATAATTTGTTTCTATATTAAATTATCCTCAAGGGGTCGTTTGATTAGTAAAAAAATTATTCAATAATTAATTATTTCGGAATTAATTATCTTACTATCTCATTTGATAAATAAACACTATAATTTTAAAATAAATATTCTTACAATTAATTATATTATAATTTTACTCCCAATAAAAAATAGCGACGAACTCATATTAAATATAATCAATTTATCCCTTATGCCTGTATCAAGGTGCAAAATGTAGTGGACCGGCTATTCATGGCTGAAAATTCAATTAGAGATAGACACGCAACTACTTACACATCAAAATTCCAAGAATACCCTTGGTCGGGCAGTACCAGACAAAGTTTTCGTCTAAATTCTGTGTTCAGCAGTTAAGCAAAAAGAAAGAAGAAATAATGGGGACACAGATTATCTTATTAGAGAACCTCTGTGACGTTCAGAGAGCTTATAAACAGTGTAACTTGTTTCTTTGGCGTGTATGGAGCTTCCCGCTATTTGCTTGCGAAGCTTTGGAGGAGGTACTCTTTACTCTCTCCTCCCTCTTTTCATAATTTAATGTCTTCTTCATCTGTATGTTATAATGTGTTGAGCCGAACTCTCAGTGGGATTTTGGGTTTGGTTAAGAATAGAATTTTATAAATTGGGAGATTGCTCTTCTGTGAGACGTGTTGTCATGAGTGTTTTCCTGAATTGGTTTATACTATCGAATTTTCTGACAATTTCTTGTAAAATAGCTGCCTTATTATTTTCATTTTACTCTTTAATGATGGGATTTTGGAGGTGTGATAGAAGTTCATAATTGTACGAGAACAATTAGTCCCAGTAACTGATTTTATACTGAGTGATATCTAGAAAAGAAATCATTGCCTAGTGTGAGTTATGTTGTATTATAATAGTTGTTAACAGGGAAATTTACATATTTGTTCAATAGTTTAATAAGAAAAGCGGGTTTTGACTTGAATAAGTCGGCCAAACTGTGAATGCTAAGCTTTAGAAGGATGTTGAATGACTGGGAGGTGGCTAGGTTGACTGAGTCCTACAAACAGCTGGAAGACTTTAAAAGGGTCACAGAGTGGGTTGGATACATTATGCTGGCAGGGACACAACAAAGGCTTGTATAAAGTGAATTCTGCATACAAGTTATTAAACTATTCTAATCAGCAGATAACTAATGGGCCACGGAAGCATACAAGTCCCATATAAGGTAGCTTGTTTTACTTGGTTACTAGCAAAGGAGTCTGTCTTGACCCAAGACAATCTTATAAAGGGAGGGATTCGACTCTGTTCAAGGTGCTTTCTATGTGGGGACAAAGCTGAGACAATTAGCCATCTATTTCTTCACTGCAGACTATGTTGCTCGGATTCTGCAAAAATGGTGTCAGGTGCGCGTCAGATCCTCCAAAAATATGCATTTTTAGAAGATCCGACACGGGTGCGGCAGCATTTTTGTAGAGTCCGCGTAACAACATAGACTGCAGAATAACATACCTACCAGCTATGGAAGAACTTTATTAATCTCAGAGGTATTACCTGGACAATGCCTAGTAAGATTACTGAAGTGCTTTTTAGCTGGAATGAAGCTGGAGCTGGAGCATAGAGATCGATGGAGGACTGTCCCAGTACGTATTTTTGTGGACAATCTGGAAAGAAAGGAATTCCAAATGTTTTGAGGACAGTAGCAACTAAATGGAGAAGATCAAACTAACTGAGTTTTGCTTTTTTGTTTTTGGTGTAAACAAATTTACATAGAAGATACTATGTCAGTCCTAGATATTCTAGAATTTTGCTAGGACAGAAGAGCAGAACTTTTTCTTCTTTTGCCGACTTGTAAAATATGGTTTCAGTACAACCTATATACTGATTTTACTTTTATATACAAATATGTTACCATCAAAAAAAAAAAAAAAAGAAACAAAGAAGGATAATGACTAAAACAAAGACGGGAGGAAGGGGGGGGGGGGGGTTATAAATGTGTCAAACTCCAAACTACATGCTGTTAATTACGCTCCGAATTTAATTGCACTAGAAATGCATTTGGACTCTACTGCGGGTTTCTGCTGCAAAATTTAAATTTATGTATGGGTTGAACAAGGTGTTGATGTTCCTACTTATCTCATTGAAACAATGCACAATTTCTGTTGAAACATTCCTATTGTGGAAGATCATCTTGTCTAAATTTGTTGTCCCATAGTTGTTTTTTTCTTTTTTTCTTTTTCCAAAATGGACTGCTCTTCTCTTAACAGATGGGCATAATTGTCAATTCCTTTTGGCAGGTAACTTGCTGTTCTGGGTTAGACATCGCGTTTACTCTCATAAGAAGAATTCCAATAATGGAATTACCACTAAGTATATTGATCTCCAGAAGCACATCAGATCAAAAAAGGCGTATTCATCAACTAGTGCTCGAGGCACCATTTATTGTTCAAATCAGCAGGAAAGCAATGCTGTCGTGCCTTCTGATCATATTGGAGTTGGTGCAAAAGTGATTTTTGCTGCTGCACCCGCCATGGGTCATAGTCAGGTAAAATAAATCTACTTATCATATATACTCTGAAGCTAGCTTTGGGGTTCCAAGGAATTATTTACTTTATAGCATCTTCTCTTAAAACCATCTTGGACTAAGCTCATGCCAAACAACTTTTTGTATCGCTTATTACACCAATCAGAAGAGTTAAACTAAATTTATGTAAGCTGTTACGTCTTAATCAATTGCCGACCTTGCCTCCGCATATGGCTTGTGGAGGAAGGAACACGGATTTCTATATTTTGTCTGTTCTGCTTAGCAATTCTACACTTAATTATGTCCATGCGGGGAAAGCAGATGACTACGATAGAGACTTACAGCGTAATTGTTGACTGTAAAATGGTACTTATTCTTCCAATTGTAAAGAAAAATGTGTGCACATGTCTACTACAACAATCAATCATTATTCCGACCTACTTTTGCAAGCAGCAGAAGTAATGGCCTTACTCTGGATGATGGTCTGAACTGATAATATATGACTGTCTTGTAATCTTCATTCTGGTATACATGCGGGATTAGGTTGAATTGTCATTAAAGACGGAAAATTGAGGAGCACAATCAAACTTACTACTGATTGTTGAGCAACTTGCTCACAAATGTTTCAGCCTTTTATAATCAGAATTCAGAATTGCAATTACATAAAATTTTGTTCTTTTACAGCCCAAAGTTCCTTTCTTTTCTTTCTTTCTTCTTTCAAAAAGAATTTTCTTAGGAGGTACAAAGTGTTTCAAGTATCTAGATCAATTTTAATTGTGCTGGAATCTGAATTAAAGAACTGTTTTATGTCATATACCTCGAAATATGCTGTCTCTAAGTTCATTGCAACCTATGGGAGCTTCCCATCAAAGTCTGGCTGTCAAAGGGATAAGCAATAATGCAATATCTTTTTTTTTTTGGTTTCCACTTAATTACAAATATTAGCATATTACAGCCTTTATGCCTATTATCTCTCTATATTCTCATTTTGTGTCTTTTACTTATGAATTTCCTGGTGAGATAGTATTTTGACAATAGGTAGATAATCTTAGTATATGCGTTCAAAGAAAAGTTTTGTTTATTCTGTAGCATGTTGTTCATGTCATTCTATCGCCCGCATATAGGGATGGCAAATGAGGCGGGACGGGTGCGGGACGAGTTTGGCAAAACCCCCAAAAATTTCAACCCGCCAGGCTTGGACCCGCCCTTGCCCGCTTAAGTTTTTTTCTTTAATTTTTTTTCTAAAACAAACTAGTTTGACATTTTATTATTTTATGATAGAATCACATAAACATAAAACTGAGGGAGTATTACGCCGATCTTCCAAAATGAATAGTTTACTATCATTTCCTATTACTAATACGATATCTTGACTTAAGTAATATCATTTTGTTGAGACTTACGCAAATTGGTTAATTACAAATCAAAATAGCATTCGTGCTAGTAAAAAAAAAGTGAAATTGTAGTTGAAATGATTGCTTTACTTTAAAAAAAAGAAAAATTCAAAGTTGCCCCACCACCCACTTTAAAAATTTTAAAAACGATTTTAACCCGCTCCGTCCCGCATCAAACAAAACCCACCCCGCCCCATGGACATCCCTAACCGCATATCCAAAAGTAGATATTATTTCCAAGAGTTTACTTAGCTGCAATTACACAAAGTTCTTGTAGGAAATGCCTGGCTCTTTGTGCTTTCCAAGGTACCATTTTGTTCTCTATCAAATATCATGAACTCATGTATGCTGTAGTTCTAGATCTCATTTCTGGTGACGGCTTAATTAGATGTCTTACAACTAAAGTCTTCCTCATTGCAAGTATAATTCCTCATCCTTCATGAAATCTATTTGGATTTAGGCATGTGTCACTCTTTGGTTAGTTGGAGATTAACATATTTTAATTATAACATTCTTTATTTCTTTCTTTTTTGAAACATAACATAGATATCAAATTTTTTATTTGATCTATTCGTACAAAATACGGGTTAAATCCTAAATTTAAGACATTGAATCATGTCAACATTTTTGTTCAAGAAATTCAGATTAATTATTTAATTTAAAATTACACGATCCAAGAAATTAGATTTGTTTTATGCCATTAAATTGGGTTTCTACAAGATGAGCTCATAAATATTCTTCAACCTAAAGACACATTAGGGTTACTTAAAGGCTACTCCACTCCAATACCATAGCTCACAAGTCACACCTATAAAAGGGGCATTCAAAAGTGTGTCCTAGTTGTCAATAAAGTGAGTGGGTGCAAACCTTGAAGATCAAAGGTTCAAATCTCAGTATAGACCAAAAAAAAACCTAGGTAATTTCTTCCATTTGTCCAAACGTTGATGGACAGAGTTACATAGTACACTGGTGAGAGGTAGTAGGTATGTGGTGGAATAGTTGAGATAGTGCATGTTGTCCATGATATACCATCGTTATTAAAAAAAGGGTTACATACCACATATCTCTCTTGGGGGGGGGGGGGGGGGGGGGAGTATTTTGGCTATTGGAAGTAGAAAAGAGCGGCATTTTTTAATATTTCTCTTTAAAGTTTTCTAGCAAACAGGAGAGTTCAAGAGAAGTCATTCTCCTAGTCAGCCCATAGTAAAACCAAATGCATCTTGGAGATCAAACATAACCCAAGAGATCTACATCATCCCTTTTTTTTAGAGATACGCTACTTTGTCCTTGAGTTAAAGAAACAAGAAGGATCGAGAGAAGTTGTTGCAATGTCCATGGTGTGTCTAGCAAAAAGAGAGTTCAAGAGAAGTCTTTCTTCTAATCAGCCCAAAGTAAAACCAAATGCATCTTGGAGATCAAACATAACTCAAGAGATCTACATCATCCCTTTTTTTAGAGATACGCTACTTTGTCCTCGAGCTAAAGAAACCAGAAGGATTGAGAGAAGTTGTTGCGATGTCCATGGTGTGGTTACATTGGACTAGCCAAATTGTACCACTGCCTTTTCTTACTCTTTCAGATGCTACCTAAAAATCATGTGAAAACTTTGCCTTTGATGCTATATAGATATGACAGACAGCTTGGTGCTTAATATTTTTGTTTGAACTAGAATTCACTTGTAAATATCTTTGGGAAGAAAAATGCACTGTTCTATCTTAAACTTATTCACTCTATGATCTTGCCCCTTAATTTCGTTGTGCTAATCCTTAAATTATTCATTCAATTGGATGCCATATAATGACACCTTTTATTTATAAAGATCTTGTTAATATTTCTCTTGCATGATTTCTCTAGGGTAAGAAGCACTGCTGTAAATTTCACTATTCTATCATTTTATAGCTTGAAATTTGTTAATGTCCTTTACTATGCCTTTATGTTGTGTTGGGAATGTCTATTTCTTGAAAGTCAGCCACAAAAAGTTTTCAGGAATCACATCCAGAATGCAACTCTAGAGTTCCTGCAATTTTGACAGCTCTGGAAAAGATGAAACTGACTTCTAAGGTATGCCAGAGCACTTATTTTTCAATGTTGATTTTGTGTTCATTGTTTTCACCAGTGTCTTATAAAAGATAAGCACATAGATATCCCCCTAAGGGATCGTTTGGAATCAGGGATAAATGATAATAATTCAGGGATAAAATGTGAGATTATTTTATTCTGTGTTCGATTGAAATATTTGATTCCAGTATAAGTAATCCTAGGATTATTTATACCACAATTTTGGTGTTATTTTTATACCACATTCAATGTGGGATATCGATTTCGAGGTTAGCTTATCCTGGGGTAAAACAACCAAATGACAAAAGATGACCTTCTCCAAAGCTCTTCTCCATAAAGTCCGTTAAGAAGGCCAATGTTAAAATTGGAAATACAAGTTTATGTAGTGTAAACTTAAAAATATATTTTGTACTATATCCCGTATATCCAATTGTTAATCCAATAAACCAGACATCTACTAAAAAAATTTAAGTATTTTTTTTATATTTAATCTCATATTATAATGCTCACATTATAATCCCAGTTGTAAACCAAACAACCCTATAATAACTAATCCCCCCCACCACCCCCCCCCCCCCCGGTTAATATGGCATGATCTGTTAAAACATCATACTATCTCACATTAACAACTTCATAGGAAAGTCTGTTTATCATGAAACCAGTTAAATGGGCAGAGGTTTTAGATTTTCAATTATTTTAGTTTTGTATGGGCATCCTCTCAAATAAAAAGAAATTTTT
Organism: Nicotiana benthamiana; assembly: GCA_034376525.1. NCBI lineage: Eukaryota > Viridiplantae > Streptophyta > Magnoliopsida > Solanales > Solanaceae > Nicotiana > Nicotiana benthamiana. The sequence goes on along the minus strand of CM067324.1, from coordinate 20,886,740 downwards.
GATCGATTTTTCGGTAAGTAAATTTTATTTTGTTATTAGATAAGAGCCCCCAGAGTTTTGGTAGTGGTAAAAGCGCAGTACGTGGTGTATGGGTTAGGTGGACATCACTGGTTTAAACCCTGCCTCAGACAAAAAGTCTGGAATATAAAAAGAGAAGGGCAGAGAGGTAGGCCAATTATCCACCAGGTTGCAAACCGGATACCACTGGCTCTTGAGGATTTTTTGGTTATAAAAAAAAAGATTATTACTAGAAAAGGAAAAATAGATTCAGACACTCTTTATGTGCTGGAAGTCTAAAATTTGGTGTCAGTTATCTTGATCACAGTATATGGCAAGATGCATATTTCTAGCTTGTAACCAGACCTACCATTTGGTAAGATTGATAAAATATTGTAATCTACTAAAGTAAATCATAACCAATGTTGGAGGTAATCAAATTTATGGTTTTGAGTGCTTAGTTACCTTTTAAGGCTGGCATATTTCCCAGTTCAGCTATTTAGCTAACTTAAGTGAGCTACCTCCTGAAGTGCAAAGCAACATATGGATGGATTTTATGGGAGCTACCATCCTACCCTAAAGTGTGAAGCAACTTCTACAAGGAACCTAAGGGAGAAGTTATAAAGTAAAATGCAGGGAATTTCCTTTGTCATATGACCCTTACCACTAGGGCTAGTCATAGGAGGGCAGGAAAGTTCCTGGTTGCACTCTACCATCCGTATTTTTGGGGGCAGGGGGTGCGGATATGGGTCTGATTAACCAGAACATTTCTGTGCATTAGTAAGATGCACATATTAATGTTTTTTTCGAATACCTTTGCAACTAATCAAGCTATCATATGATCCAGTTTCGAGGCTCAGATATCGTAGAAGTGCAGAATTTCGGACCAGCTACAATTGATGACATAGCAAGTGTTCATGCTGGGGCATATATCTCAGGGCTTGAGAAGGTAGAATAACCATAAGGTTTGATAGTTCTTCTTATTGAATGTCATCGTACAGTAAATCAGAACTTCTCTGAAGGTGTGCTTGGTATGACAGAAGTCATTTTCCATGAAAGTATTTTTCATGAGAAAGACATTTTTGGTTATCAGAAAATATTTTCTATTAAAATGAGGAAAATGGCTTCCGTTGCTTATGGAAGTCATTTTCCTGACAACTATTATCGTCATGTTGTCACCATTATCCTTTCTTATCCTTTGTCAACATCATCTGCAGGCTATGGATCAGGCTTCAGAGAAAGGTCTAATTTTCATCGAAGGATCTGGACCAACATATGCTACTGCCGCAGTAAGAATACATATTTTAAGCTGACTCTCCCGTTTTCTGATGCTAGTCCCTTTAGCAGACAGTTTCCACTTTTATTTGCGATCAGAAAGATAAGTGATGAAGATTGTCTGTGATTTCTGAAAAAAAGTTATTGGTGTTCCGAATTTATCAGATTTGATTATTCTTTATTCTTGAGGAATTTCTTTAAACACATAACCTTCATGAAATGACACTTAAAGACGTCCGACAACAGTCAATCTGCACAAAGATAATTCGCATGCATCGGTTCATGTCCATTGAAGTCCAACAAGATCCATCTAAGGCCTTGGATTGACTTCTAAACACCCAATTCTTCATTAAGGTGTAATCCTTGTTCATCACTTCAATCCTATCAATATAATAGGTTATTAAATTCATTTGTGTCAGTACAATTCCCAATTAATACTCCCAACTACTATTCATCATCTTCATTAACTACCTAAACAACTTTCGTTAGTACCCAACTTTAGGGTTTATTTAATAAACTTCACTAAACCATCAATCTAACTCATAAATGCTATCAACAAGCTCATTTATACTTAATAAATGAAATTTAAGTAGTATGATTACCTCTTGGTGACATTTGAAATTTCTATCTTTGGTGGATTCTTGTGATTAATTAAGGACCAACATTAATTAGTCATAAATGCACCAAAATATCATTAAACACTCACCTTGATTGGCAGGATACTCCTTGCATAACACAAAACCCTAACTCTTTTCCTCTTCTTTCTTCTCTTTCCCGACTCTGCTGTATTTAAAGTACTTGAGCTCTTGCTCTACAAGCTCCCTTGCCTTGGCAAAAACTTACTTTCTCGCAGAGGGCTCGCGATGTGAGCTTGCTTTCTCCCAGGGCCAAGCCTCACAATGCAGCTCGCGAATGCCGTAACACTTCTGTCTGTTGGTTTTCTCCAGTGAGTCTCCAATCCAGCTTTCCTCACGATGCGTGGCCATTGCGAGACTGGGTGGCCCGGCTATGCCTGGTTTTTGTGGTGGTCTTGCGATGGACCTCAGTATCATGTTTCGCATACTTGGTTAGGACTCCCTCCCTCATGTCACGGGCCCATCATGAGAGGGTCTTGTAGCATGAGTTCTATCCAACTTCAGTTTTTGGTCCTCCCTTGCTCTTTTATCAACTTAAACCACTTTCAAACCTTACCATACACACATTATCTTGTCCCAAACACTTGAGCTCCGTCATGTGGATTTGTTTACACTTCAGGGATAGGTTATCAAGGCGTTAAGGTTGTGATTAGTTGTAATTAACGTTTAGCCTTACAACCTTAGTCGATCTAGAAGCCAGAATACTGTTGTATCTACTGCACTCGTAGGTTTTAAGCATACATCACCCTACTCAATTGCCACCTTGCACAAAAAACAGAAAACTAGAAAACTTCACATCTGAAATTAGAGATACTATATCTTGACTCGTGCTTTGCGTGGGCATTTCTTCATCGATTAGTTTATTTTTTTCCCTTCTGATTCAGAATGAAGTCGATATGGATGAAGACATCTGCAAGCAAGTTCGTACTGGTTATGGTAAAAAATATCTATAATTATCAGTAGCTCTAGTGACCAAACAAGGATATAATTTTTTATTTGATTTAACAATCAGAACGAAATCAATTTTCCAATATAAAATAATTGCCTTTGTAAAAGAGTTTTAAATGTTTCATATAAGGGAAACAAATAAATTTGATAAGTATAAATATTTTGATCGATTAAGAAGGAAGTACAATGAGTAGTGATTGGTGTTAGAATTGAATAAACCAATATTATCCAAGTCATTGTGTCCCTGGTTATTGCTTCTTTAATACTTGTATATGGTTTAAAAAAATGTTATGGAAAGATTGTCTACTCCATCTTTTAAATATCACCAGGAAATGCTCATTCATGAGTGCTGCAAATGTTCCAGATATAGAAGGATTAAGAAGGCATTCTGACCTAAAATAAAGCTGCTCGCTGCTGGAGAATTAATATATGATCGTTGCACATCCTTCCTCTAACTATAGCAACTAACTACCTGTGCCTTCTATAAATCTTTAGCTGCTGCAGATCTGTCGCTTCAGTTGCTTCTGGATGGCCACTTCTATCTTCCTTCTCTTCTGTCCACTGGGAAAAATACCTTCCTTGACATGATTCGTGAGGCCAAAATGATTAACGTTTATCTGTCTTTTCCAATATTTTTGGAATTTACTTTAACATTCCTGTGCAGATTTCCTTGGAAAACATAAATGTGGTTTCATCAATACATTAACCAGTTACAATGATACATTACTCTTGTATTTCAACATTGCACTCAGTCTTGCAACTTTTAGAAGAGTTATGTCACTTACCCTTCTAGCACCCCCCACCCCCCCACCCAAAAAAAAAAAAAAAACACTACGCCGCCTTATTGTCTCAGTTTGTTGGTAGTTTACTTTTCTTACTCTATCCTCAGAGAAGTTCGCAACTAAGTCATCTTTGTCCATGGCCTTTTTTGGTCTGTTCCTAAGGGAATAATACATATCTATAGTTGGAGACTCTTTTAACTTTAAATATTCCATTCACCCTTTGATGATGTGCTCTATAGCCATAGAAATTTCAGTGCACGTTTAAACAAGTTTTAAGAGTACTTTTTGCTATGTCCCAAGAATAGGTCCTTCTTTCTTAAACTTTGTGACCATTCGACATTACCATATAAAATGAAAGAGAAAGTAGTTTTCTAGCCTTTCTCATTAAAGGTCACTCGTCGTACAAAAAACTATTCATACGTAGTCTTAAGGAATTTCTTGATTCTGGATGAACATTTGCTTGCAGAGCTCATTCCACTGAGACCTGGGACCAAGTCAGATGGTCTTACAGGTTGTCAAACAGTGATTTAACTTTTTCAGAAAACGTTTCTGATGTTTTATGTAGTGAAAGCATTTATTCGACTAACTTTGATTGCTTTGGTCTTGCAAAATTTTTGCCTATTTCTAAATGGAAGAGGTTATCTTCTAGTTTCAAGTTTATTTTTGTAAGGGGAAGGATAAGACCATGTTAGGCAAGCATCTATTTAACCAATCTTCTAGGACACCATAAAAGAGGATTATTCGGAAAACTTCCATCAGAAAAGCTAGTTGCTTCTTGTATGAGTCTTCTACAGCAGCATCATAATGAGAGACAAGTGGTCATTTATGGTGCTTAGTGTTGATCAACTAAACATAATGAAGATGCTGTTTAGAAATTCATTATGCATGATGGAGGAGTGTAACTATGAAACCCTAGCCGTATAGTTAATCCCAACATTAGCATTCCATTAAGGAAATTTCATGCTTTAGCTTCTCTGTTATTAATGAAATAATAACTCTGAATCGGACAAGTTTTTGAATTTGTTATGAGCTGACAAGGAACCTAAACTTATTGACATCTGTGAGTAGGAGCTAACACATAGAAAGTGTTCTAAGGCAATGTGAACTCTGATGTGGACATTCAATAATGCAGACATTCCAAGAGTCATTATTTGCAGCTGGAGCTGGAATTTCGTTGGTTGATTCAGTGGTAATGTCTCAATCCAAGATGTTAGTAATATCTCTGTGTACTGGAACTACAGTTAGAAGTTACAAATGTAGCGATCACTTTAGGGTGCATTATGATGGTAAACTTCAGCATTTCAAAGCCTTAGTAATTGCTTCATATGATATTTCAGGTGGCAGCATCAAAAGTTAGGAAGGATCCTCCTGTCGGTTTTGCACTCATTCGACCTCCTGGTCACCATGCTGTTCCAAAGGGGCCCATGGGATTTTGTGTCTTTGGAAATATTGCTATTGCTGCTCGTTATGCTCAACGAATGCATGGATTGAAGCGTGTTTTTATCATAGATTTTGATGTTCATCATGGAAATGGAACCAATGATGCCTTCTATGAGGACCCAGATATATTTTTCCTTTCTACCCACCAAGTAAGCTACACATTACATTGAACAGATTGCTTAGAAAATCTTTTTGACATTCTACTTCTAAAAAGAACTGCTAGTATAAAATGTAGTTGAATGTAGGGAAGAACATTTTTTTAATCTAATAGTTGAGCTTGATCTAGTGATCTGCAAAGATGATTTTCCTTGACAGTATGTTCGTTTCAAGGTTGTTTTGCACTTAGTGATTACTTTCGTGGCACTTTCCTTCATGTTATTTGTTATAGATGGAGCAGAAATAAAATACATCAACTGATTATCTTGCCCAACGACAGCGAGATTAAATTTCTGGTTTGGTAGATTCATATGTCTCTTCACTTTTTCATCACCTCTTCTTTCACTTCTTATGTGAACAAGGAAGCAACCTTCACTCCTGCTGCTATCTTCCTCTTTTCACCTCATCCAACCATTGTGTAAATTTGCAAAAGAAATTTCGTGTCATTATATACCAGCTATTCACCTCGAAGTGAAAAACTAATATGGTTTAGAACTATGCAATTGGATGAACTTTAATAAGTCATGCGCTCATGATATCCTTGGATCAGTGTAGGCTGGAAGTTATCCTGGGACTGGCAAGATAGATCAAATTGGTTGGGGAAGTGGCGAAGGATCAACACTGAATCTCCCTCTACCTGGAGGATCAGGTGATACAGCAATGCGAAAGGTGTTTGATGAAGTTATTGTACCATGTGCTCAAAGGTTCAAGCCAGATATAATCCTTGTTTCAGCTGGGTAATTTTCTTATCTATGAAATAGTCTTAAAATTTTGGAATAGAAAAAAGAAAAAACATGAGTTAAACACAGTTCATTTTGCTTTCTTAACATTCTGTTACTGTAATAGTGTGACTCCTTTTTCTTTCGTTGTGATTAATTGATCATGTATTATTCTTGTGTTGTCTGCTAACTAGCAAGCTTTAGTGAGGTGGGAAATTTTTGTATAATACCTCTATCATGCCTCTCCTATTCTGTTTCTGCTCTTGAGATGTTGTAATCTTTGTTTGGCATGTGAAAAGATCAATGCCTAATGTAAACATTAAGATAGGACTCTGTGGTTCCTCTTATGCACGTTCGGTGATTATTTGATTAAGGTGTCATTGCGAATTTTCAGGTATGATGCCCATGTGTTGGATCCACTTGCCAGTCTGCAGTTCACAACAGGAACATATTACATGCTAGCCTCTAACATAAAGCAACTTGCCAACGATTTATGTGGAGGGCTTTGTGTGTTTTTCTTAGAAGGGGGTTATAATCTCAGTTCTTTGTCAAATTCAGTTGCGGACTCATTTCGTGCCTTTCTTGGGGAGCAAAGCCTGGCTGCAGAGCTAGATGATCCAGCCTACTTGTACGAAGAACCATTGAACAAGGTGAAGCAGGCAATAGAAAAGGTGAAGCACATACATTCCTTTTGAAAGCTTATAGTGAGAGTTCTCTAGAATTAGCATACAGCTTTGTATAGGGCACCAGGAACTTTCTAAATTTAATATACGTCATTATATAAAACACCATTTTCCTGGTGTCATACCTTACGGAGAAAAGTAGTTTGTACATTATTTTTATTAATTTTCTTAATTGTTAAGAACAAGACGAGGCAATAAAAGTTGGTACCCTTTTTTTCAACTTACTACTCAACTTGTTTTTGTTTCTTATGGAGGATTTGTTTGATCCTTACTATTAGAAAACATGGCCACAAGTTTGAATAATAGTGCAACTTCAGCTATTTTTACCACCCTCTCCATCCTTATTTATGGAACTGAATAATTGTTTCAGAGATACTGCACTAATCTCCTCTATAATTTTCAACAAAGTGTGATTCATCTTTGGCTCGACTTTTCTCCTATTGCTTTACATTTGTCTTTAGCTTGTTCATTTTATTAAAACTGGATTCCTATGACTTTGTTTCTAGCATCCATGACCGTGGGCCTCTTTTGATTCAAAAGTTAACCAGTTTGGTGATTATGCTTATGCTCCAAGTATGTTTGCATTCTGCGTAAAATATAACTGGCTTTTTAATTTACCCCTAATTTTATCTGAAACTTAAAAATGTTCTCCAGTTCTCTGATTTCCTATTTGTCTTAGTTTCCATATTATTCGTTACATCCTCTTGTTTGTTTGCATGTAGTAGAAAGCTAGAAGCTTATACTGTCAAACATCGATTCAGATACAACAACAACTACTCAGTATATTCCCACCAGGTGGGGTCTGGGGAGGGTAATATGTAGACGAGCCTTACCCCTACCCGAAAGGGTAGAGAGGCTGTTTCTATTCGACCCTCGGCGCATAGGATAGAATGAAAAACTGCATTAAAACAAAAACAAAGACAAAATTAGAAACAAAAACAAGACAAAACAAAACAATAAAACATTAGTAAATCCCGCAGAAATAACGTAAATAATTATGTAAACATAAGAAACATAAATACAGTCGCATGCAATAATAACAAATCGTAACTACCATACTAACAACCATAAGGGGACATAAGCTAAAACACTAATCATCTATGGGTGACCCTGCTATCCCACACCCAACCCCGGGTGAGGCGTACGAAGAACTCTATGAGCCCCTAGCCTACAACCCTGATTCTAGACCTCCAGACTCCCCTATCAAGGGTCATGTCCTCGAAAACCTGCATTCTAGTCATGTCCTGCCTAATCACCTCTCCCCAATGCTTCTTAGGCCTCCCTCTTCCTCACCGACCGCCAACAACCTCCAGCCGCTCGCAGCTCCTCACCGGGGCATCGGGACCCCTCCTCCGTACATGCCCGAACCACCTCAGCCTCACTTCCCGCATCTTCTCATCCACCGGGGCCACCCCTACCTTCTGTCGAATAACTTCATTCTTAATCTTATCTAGCCTGGTGTGCCCACACATCCACCTAAGCATCCTCATCTCCGCAACCTTCATTCTCTGAACATGGGAGTTCTTCACGGGCCAGCACTCCGCCCCATACAACATCGCAGGTCTAACCACGGCTCTGTAGAATTTCCCCTTGAGTTTGTGTGGAATTTTCTTGTCACACAGGACCCCTGAAGCAAGCCTCCACTTTTACCACCCCGCTCCTATTCGATGGGTGACGTCCCCGTCAATCTCTCCGTCCCCCTGAAACACAGACCCAAGATATCGGACACTATCCCTCTTGGCGGTGGCCTGAGAACCAAGCATCACGTCCCTGCCTACCCCACTCGGCTCGTCGCCAAACTTGCACTCCAGGTATTCTGTCTTTGATCTGCTTATTTTGACACCTTTAGCAAACATCGATTCAGATATATATGTAAAATCAAAACGTTCCAACTCAATAGCAAGTCCAACAACGATGTTCTATGCATTACGGCTTAACAACAATACAGTTCCGAGGCCCTGGTCAGTTTGTTCCATTTCAAAATTACGAAGTTCAATAACATTCCACAACTGCAGAACTCAAAGGTCAAGCCTTTATTCACCAACACGAGTTATCTTTGTGAAGTTTTAAGTCTAGCAGTTTCCGCGGATGTTTGCGGGGAGAAAATGAAGGGCCACAGTGCGATGAAACATGGTCAGCTTGAAGAACCATCTAACAGACAGTGATCCCAGATTAACTTCAAATTGTCTTCAAGCATTTCAAACACCAGGTTTTCATCGATTGTTTGCTTCTGCAATTTAGGTAAGCAAATGTAAATCAAATCAATGATTTTGGCAGTCAAACAATAAAACAGAAAGCCTAATCAATTCAACAATGAAGAGACTGCATGTTTTTGTTTTTATTTCCAAGGCACTTGCAAGTTGGTGGATAAATCATGAGAGGATGCAATAGTCAAAGCTTTTGCTCTGAGTACTATGATATGGTTCTCAGTAAGACCGGACCAACATTGATGTATGTATGTAGCAGAGATAAACAACATTAGAAAGAAAACAAAAAGAAACATAATTGCTTGTCAAGGAAAGAGAACCTACTCGCAACTGGGATATAATTCCAGGCATTTTCAGGAAAATCTCCGGAGAAACCTCACCAATTGAAGATCTGAAATCAAATTGATCTGCATGTCGAAATTTAAACCTAACTGACGAATTTCGATATGATTTAGCAGTTGTGTGACCAATACTAGTAACAACATATCGACCCCCCGAAGAATCCTTGCCTGAGGGCCATCTTAAGCCACCCTCAACGTCCGAGTCCAAAATAGCAGAACCAATAAGATCTTTAATTTCATTAATCTCCTCATCCTGAAAAAAATGCAAAGGATCATCTAAAGCACAGCACTCACAAAAAAAAGCCTACACATAAAGCATTCATTTAACAGTGCAGGAGTCCTAATGAGAAGATGAAAAGTAAACTACAGATATAATCAGTTACACGGAACATAAGTTATTGTTCATCCCAGGTAAACTATGTCCACGAAAAGTACAAGTAAAATCACAGTTTTACATCTCAAGTCTAGAGATTTTGGTGTTCTATAAAAAAATGTGTTCTCCCATTTATAATCAGTCAGTATATCAGCCCATGGTCTTATGTTGCGCACACTCTCCAAAATGCAATCACGCCCATGTCGGAGCCTCCAACAATACACTACTTTTTGAGGAACCGACACCGCCACATGGCGACATTTTCGGAGAGTCCAAGCACCCATGGGGTTCCTAATATTAATTTTAATTGTTTTAATGTGTTGATAGCTAATCGGCATGCTGTGCTCTGAACTTTCCTTGATGATTAACCCAGAAACCAAAAAAATGGGGAACTTGGGATTTGAGTTGGGCCACAGGTGAAGACAAGTCTCTTCCACCTTCCATCCTCTCCCACTCGTTGAACAAAAGGAATAGGGAAGGGAGGAGGGGAGGAGGAAGCTGAAAAAATGTTAAATCAGAAAGAAACCGTAAACATACTGAACAATAAGGTTAGCTGCTCATAGTAGAGTTCAAAAATGTAATACTGTAAACACCAAAATAAGAGAATTAGATACGACTTACTATAGTCCTGAGAAAATTATCACGGGAAAGGCAGATTCATGCAGTAGCCAAAAAGCATATATCACCCAAAAGTTTGAAATCAAAAGTTTAATCCTTACATAAGGACCGAAAAGAGCTTTCAATATGATGTATCAACAGCATTTCAAGCCTACTACATTCCACCAACTACAGAACGAACTCCAAAGATGATGCACAAGTGTAAACCAAATTTGGAATCAAGCATTTTAACCATATGTCCCTACTGCATTTGTATAGGTACAAAATGCGAGAAGCAATGTTTAGATAGTTCGAGCATGTGCGGAAGAGAAGCCTTGACGCCCCGGTTAGGAGGTGCGAGCCGTTTGCTTTGTCAGGTACGAGGAAATAGAGGGCGGCCTAAGAAATATTGGGAAGAGGTGATTAGGCAGGGCATGACTCGACTCTAGCTCACCGAAGACATGACCTTAGATAGGAAGGCTTGGAGGGCAAGCATCAGGGTTGTAGGTTAGTAGGTAGTTGAGTGTTTTTCTTCCTGCTGAGGGTGTTAGGCTAGTTTGCAGTGTCTTGCTTTAAATTGTTAGTGGTACTTGTTGTATTAGTATTGTTTTCTGTTCCGATTGCCTAGTACCTTTCCATTATTCTGATTATTGATATTGCTTTTTCCATTTATTAGTCTAATTCTTAGGTTGCTGGCACTGTCTTCCTTGACGTATGTAGTAATTGTTGTTGTTGTAATCCTATATGGTATCAGCTTTATTGTTACTATTTTTCTTTCCATGGAGAAACATTCAACCCTCAACGCCATAAAAGAGGACAAAAACAAGAAACTTTGCACCAGAGAGTAATTGTGTGTAGTTGTTTGTCAGTAATGTTTAAAAATATAAATACTGAAAACTTACAGATAAAGCCATCTTGATTTTCTTGGTATATAGAATCAACCTCAAGTCTGAACTCTTTCCAAGACAGCTCATGTCTGCTACCATGTGACGTACTCTGTTTAACTCAATCTTTAGAAAAAAAAGGTCGGTGTCAAAAACTTGTTAAAGAAAGACAAAGTGCAAGAAGTAAAGGTAAGAGGCGGTAGATATGTTAATGTTGATAACAAATAAAGGCGGAACTAGGATTTTGAGTTTATGGATTTTGAATTTCTAGTCGACTTGTAAATTGAAGAACTATCAGTTTTTGCAGGTTGTCTCCGTATTAGTTGACTAGGTCCGAAGACTAGCCGACTGGAAATTTAAAAAGGTCACAATTCACCCCCTTCGTCTACTTTCACTATATCTACTAACCTTATAAAGCTGAATCTTTTTATGATCTTTGGCCACAGTACATTTGCAGGAAACAGTTGATTCAGGCCGCAACTCATCGGAAAGCTACAAAACATAAGGTAGAGAGCTCAAAGAAACAATACAGTCGAAGTAAGACATTTGTTAGAAGCTTGAAAATCATACCTTTACACAGTACAATTCTTTCCCTTGCACATATTCTAGCCCCAGTTTCTCAGCTACTTGGTTTTCCATGTAATCCATATATGCAGGGGGAACATCCGTATGGAAAAATCTTTTCATTTTTCTCAAAGTAGTTTCACTCAAAGGATTAGTTTTTAGGGATTCTTGACAAACTGAAGAATTCCTGGATCACAAAGAATTTGAGAAGTATGAAATGTTGAACATGGATTGTATTAGAACAACCTATTAAACAACATTGCTTCAAACACAAAAATTAATAGCCATCTGTTTCGTATCGCTATAAATTTTGAATTCAAATGACACAGTGTTGCCTTCCAGAGTAGAAAATATCATAAATCCCTAACATGAGGAATTGAGGATAAAGCATAACAAGAGTGAAATGAAGAAGACTGACCCATAAAAGAGAACTTTTCCAAAACGAGCAACTACAGACGGCTTTACTTCTGCCATATCCGTTTCCTCCATCTCACGCTTCATATGCTGAAATGACAAAAATAAGTCCTGCTTCACATTTTCAGCAACAAAAAGCCATGGTTTATCTATAAGCTCATTTGTTCCTTCACTGCAACCTAGAAAAAAAAGTATACATATTTGCTTCATGAAGATAACTGAATTAAAGTTAGCAGAACAGAAATCAAAATCCGACTCCTTGATTCAAACAGTATAAATTAAAAAGTGAATTCGTACTAAAAATTAGTCAATTTGAGACTCTGTATCTCTAAAAAGTTGGAGTAGTACCTTCCGGGAGAAGTAAAGACAAAGGTTTTTGGCGTGATTTTTGCTCAAAGGACTCGAGTGAAACATGGCGGAGCCTCAGAAGAGACGAAAATGGAGACTGATGAGCCAAGCCAACGGCGAACCATTTCATAACAGCATCATCAGTGTAAGCGACATTCTTCCTAGGGAAATTCTTTTCCTTTCTCTTCTGCTGATGATCACCTCCAAACGAATTGAGATTTACTTTCCTGAAGCTACGTAACAGATGAGTCTCCAGTGCCGGAGTTGGCTCCGGCAACGGCAAACCTTTTGAGTGCCTCTTGTGCGGTGGAATATAAGCCATGCCCAACTATATATGATCCATCAGTTGCTTAAGAATATTTATGTATTTGGCACTATATATATATATATATATAACTACTACTAGAATATACTTATAAAAAATACTTGAACAGTCGCATTAATCTAGCTAGATTCCTTAAATGAGCATTCTTTTTCTCGTTTGGCCTAATAATCAAACCGATGACCTTTCATGTTCTGCTACACTGATTCTTTCAACTACGAGTATTGTATTTTATTCAAGAATCTAAAAAAGTCAAAAAAAAAATTATTTTGTGTCTCGCATAAATTATATTAATTATATAAGATAATTTTTTGTATCATACTTTTATGTAGAATATTATGGATTCAAAAGTACAAGATAAAAATTCATAATTTTATAAAATAAAATAAATTTATATAACTAGTATCATTTGTATCAAACTAAAACCTCACTCTCTTCTGCCTATACCAATAATTCTGGGAGAGAAATTTTATTTGACTTGAGACTACATTATTGTCAGTTGTACGAGGGTTTAACTGTTTGACAAGTGTATTATGGGCCCCTGACTTTTTGATAATTTATCTTTTGCGCTTTTTTGTCTCCTCTTCGGAACCCAAGAATTATCCTGCTTCCTTCTTCCTTTAGCACCTTAAAACACTCAAACTTGATATCGATTATTAATTTTTCCCCTAAACTATAGCTAATCTTAATTATCTCCATACATTTGAATAAATAAATTCAAACACCCTCTTGGTCTCATACACCTTACTTAAGTGTGTACACACGCTGGCCTTGTGGACATTTTATCTGATTGTGCTCCACGTAAGCTAAATAATACTTTATATGATTTACAGTAAGTAATTAATTTGTCTTTTTCTTTATTTTGATTTAAAATAAATATCCGTTTATATAATTAAAAAGTAATTAATTTATTTTTTAAAAAATTACCCTTATGTATGTACTCTTAAAAAAATTGTTACTCCTCACAATTAAGAGAAGAAGTAAGTGCTACTATAACTATACTGTCATATTTAATTAAGGGTAGTTTAGTCACACTAACTATTTTTATCTAAAATTTAATCTTTTCTTAAAGGGTGTGTCCAAGACAAATTGGTCACTTATTATAAATCAAAGGGAGTAGAATTTTATATTACCTGTACTAAAATTAAAACAAAGAAATAAAATGAAGAGAGAATAAAGCAGATTAAAACCTGAACTAAAAAGGGGCAGCTAAATTAAATTATTCTGCCCAAACTCTTCTCTCTCTCAAATTCCATCAAATGGTTCTCCCATTTCCCCCCTTCGATTAACCGATAAATCTTAGGGATCTAGTTAAAAAATTTCATTAAACTGTCACGATCTCGATTTGCCTCCACGCGAAACATAAATAAAATTTGCAGAAAAAATAATTAACACCCAAAAATAACAGAATGAAACAATATTTAAAATGTCGCTTGGCATACACAATACTTAACTTCTCAAAACCAATATATAGATATTCTCAAAACCCGAAAATCCATGAATCACAAGCTAAGAAATACTACATAGCTCTAACTTCGGAATGTCTAACAAGAGCAGAAAGTACAGAAAGGCTAAATACTAAAATGCAAGAATAGAAATGGACTCCTCGGTCTGCAGACGCGACAAATATATCTTGAAGTCGCTAGAGCAGTCGCCTCGCCTCGCCTCAGGGTGATAGGACTAGGTAGAAATACCTGGATCTGCATATGAAAAACATGCGCAGAAAAAGCATGAGTACAACATATCGGTACTCAGTAAGTAGTGACGAATAAAGGTCAGGGCCCTGAGATTAAATAAAAGATAAAGTTTGACAGTGAAGAATAGAGCATTATAAATAAGTACAGTAGTAAAAGCAACACAGGATATAAAGGACAACAACAACTGTACAGAGGCAACGTAAACACAGAAGAAAATACAGCTCAACACCAATATTATTAACCAGGGATCTTCCAGGATATCGTCCTGTAGTTCCAAATATACATATCCAATAAGTGTCTCGGGATACCGTCCCGTAGCCCAGCTAATAGTACATGGGAATCTACCGAAATCCCATTCTGTAGTCCCAAACATAAATACCAGTACTGGGGAAATTTACCGGGGCATTCCTGTAGTTTCATATAACTGTACATAAGGATCTACTGGAATCCCACATCTGTAGTCCCAAATGTAAACAGATAAGAAAGGGAGGGGGAGAGCTAACGGAATCCCATATCCGAAGTCTCAATGTAAATACGCAGCAGCGACATTGAAATGCTTAGAAATATCAAACTTTATATTAAGACAAGTAAATAGTATGGCCTAGTATGCTGTACAAAATTCATGTAAAACAGTTAAACAAATAAGGCAATTTAATGACTTAGACATGTTTTTGCTAAGTTAACACATGCTTAAATAGTACAAGTAATAAAACAAGGAAAAAAACATGCTAGTAATTACTTAATGAAAACCCGATTTCCAACAATTAGCACAAGTAAGCATTCATCACCTTACGTACAAGGCATTTCAATTATCAAATATACCAAATCCTAAGGGAAAAATCCACCACACAAGGTTACGCAAACCACTTACCTCAAACAAGCTCAAATCAACCCGAAATGACACTCTTGCCACGAGTACTCGACTCTAAATGACCCAAATCTATTCAATTCAATTACATATTATAAATAACACTTCAAATAACTGATTCTACTATTAAACTATAAGCTAATATGCGAAATTGGGTAAAATTACCAAAATACCCCTTAGACCCACATCTCGAAATCGGGTGAAATTTATATTTTGAAATTCCCATACTCTCACGAGTCTATGCTTTACAAGAACAATGAAATCAGAGTTCAATTGACACCTCAAATACCCCTTTTAAGGTCTCCTAATCTCAAGCCCTAATTACTTATTTCTCCAAAATTTTTACCATTAATTAAGTCTTTAATCACATAAAAATAAATTATAAAGTCAAAAATATTACTTCCAAATAATTCTCCTTAAATTCCTATTTAATCCTCCTCAAAAAATTTCAAAATCACCTAAAAAATAGAGGAACAAAAGGCTAAAAATCTTTTGAGTGCCACTTGTGCGGTGGAATATAAGCCATGCCCAACTATATATGACCTATCAGTTGCTTAAGAATATTTGTGCATTCGACACTATATATATATAACTACTACTAGAATATACTTGTCAAAAATACTTGAACAGGCTAGATTCCTTAAATGAGCATTCTTTTTTCGTTTGGCCTAATAATCAAACCGATGACCTTTCATGTTCTGCTACAGTGATTCTTTCAACTACCGAGTATTGTATTTTACTCTTGTATATATAGAAATTTTATTTGAAGTGAGACTCACCTATTGTCAGTCGTACGATGGTTTCACTGTCTGACAAGTGTATTATGGGGCCATGACTTTTTGTTAATTTATCTTTTTCTCTTTTTTCTTTCCTCTTCATAACCCAAGAATCATCTTGCTTCCTTCTTCCTTCGGACAACAACAATAACTATTTCGTATAGTCCTATACAGTGGGTTTGGGGAGGGTAATACGTATACAAATTTTACCCCTACCCGAAAGGATTGAAAGGTTGTTTCCAATCGACCCTCGGCGAAAAAGGGAAAGAAAAAGAAAAGGAAAAGAAAGACAAAAGAGCCTTAGAGACTCCAGCAGAAATCACATAAATAATTATTTAAATATAAAACCATAGATAAAATGACATGTAATAATATCAACCAGTAACTACCATAAGAGGGCACAATATGATATGCAATGGAGAGCTCTACTAAATCCCACCTAACCCCAGGATTGAAGTATGAAAATTTCTAGAAGCCCCTATCCGACAACCCTGATACTAGACCTCCGGACTTTCATATCAAGGGTCATGTCCTCGGAAATCCGCATTCTCGCCATGTCTTGCCTAATCACATCTCCCCAATACTTCTTAGGCCTCTCTCTACCTTGACTCGAGCCAACCACCGCAAGCCGCTCACAACTCATCACCGGTGTATCAGTGCTTCTCTTACGCACATAACCGAACCACCTAAGCCTAGCTTCCCGCATCTTCTCATCCACTGGGGCCACCCCTACCTTCTCCTGGATAACTTCATTCTTAATCTTATCTAGCCTGGTGTGCCCTCATATCCACATGAGCATTCTCATCTCCGCAACCTTCACTCTCTGAACATGAGAGTTCTTAACCGGCAAGCACTCGACCCCATACAACATGGCAGGTCTAATCACAGCTCTATAAAACTTCCCCTTGAGTTTTGGTGCACTTTCTTGTCACACAAGACTCCTGATGCAAGCCTCAATTTCGTCCACATGCACCTATATGGAGAGTAATATACTCGTCGATCTCTCCGTCCCCCTGAATCACCGACCCAAGATATTTGAAACTGTCCCTCTTGGAGATGACAATCCAAGCTTCACGTCCCTGCCTACTTCGCTCGACTCAGCGCTAAACTTGCACTTCATGTATTCTGTCTTAGACGTGCTTAGTTTAAAACCATTAGACTCGAGAGTCCGCCTCAAGACCTCCAACCTCTCGTTAACACCGACCCTCGTCTCGTCGATCAAGACTATATCATTAGCAAATAGCATACACCACCTTGAATATGGCGTGTTAGTGCATCCATCACCAAGGCAAATAAGAAAGGACTAAGCACGGATCCTTGAAGAAGCCCCGTAACCACTGGGAATGGTCTGAGTCGCCCCCACCATCCTTACCCCAGTCTTAGCACCATTGTACATGTATTTGATTACTCTAATGTAGGCTTCCGGCATGCTCTTCGCCTCCAGGCACCTCCATAACACCTCCATTGGACCTTGTCATATGCCTTCTCCAAGTCAATAAACGCCATGTGCAGGTCCTTCTTCTTATCCCTGAACTGTTCCACCAATCTCCTTACAAGGTGGATAGATTTTGTAGTGGAGAGGCCCGGCATGAAACCGAACTGGTTCACGGATATGGGCGCCATCCCCCTCACCCTCGCATCAACCACCCGCTCCTAGACTTTTATGGTGTGACTAAGTAATTTTATACCCCTATAGTTGTTACAACACTGAATATCCCCTTTGTTCTCATACAAGGACACCACTGTACTCCACCTTCACTCTTCTGGCATCCTCTTAGTCCTGAAGATCACATTGAACAATCTAGACAACCACTCCACTTGTGTTCTACCCACACATCTCTATAACTCCACCGGGATTTCGTCGGGCCCGGTCGCTCGGCCCCTACTCATCCTACGTAAAGCCCCACGACCTCATCCACCCTAATGCGCCTGCAGTAGCCAAGGTCTCTCTGACACTCTGAATACCCCAGCACCCCTAGCTATATGTCTCGGTATCCCTCCTAGTTAAGAAGGTCTCGAAAGTACAACTGCTACCTCTGCTTGACTTGAGACTCCCCCATCAGAACTCTACCATCCTCGTCTTTGATCCATCTAACTTAGTCTAGATCCCGAGCCTTCCTCTCCCTCATTTTAGCCAATCGAAATAACTTCCTTTCCCTGCCTTTTCCCCTAATTCCTCATACATACGACCAAATGCCGCATTTTTAGATTCTGTGACTGCCAGCTTTGCTTCCTTCCTCGCCACCTTGTAGCTCTCCCTGTTCACTCTCTTTTCTTCCTCGCTTGTGCTCCCAACCAACTTAGCAAACGCCTCCTTCTTCGCCTCCACTTTTCCTTGGACTACATCCTTCCATCACCAGTCACCTTGATGTATGCCTGGATAGCCATTTGCTACCCCAAGCACATCCCGCGGTGCCTCCCTAACAAAGTTCGATGTCTCTAACCACATAGCATCCGCATCCCCAGAACTTTTCCAAGATCCACCATCAACTAACCTCCTCTCCAAATTCCGAGCTTTCTCCTGAGTCAGAGCTCCCCATCTAATCCGCGGTCTGCTTCGAGCACCCCTCATCTTCTTCATCACCCAGAGACCGACATCCATCACTAGGAGTCTATGCAGAGTCGAAAGGGAATCTCCCGGAATAACCTTGCAGTCCTTGCACAACCCTCTATTACTCCTTCTGAGGAGGAGGTAATCAATTTGAGTCCTCGCCGCCAAATTTTTGAAAGTCACCAAATGCTCCTCCCTCTTTGGAAATGACGAGTTCGCGATAAAAAGCTCGAAAGCCTTGGCGAAATGAAGCAGTAAAGTGCCTCCTCCGTTCCTAACCCGAAGGCTAAAATCACCATGTACCTCGCCATAATCACCAGCCGCAGCCTAAATATGACCATTAAAATCCCTCCAATAAGTAACTTCTCAGAGTGGGGAATACTACTTGCAACCTCATCCAAGCCCTCCCAAAAGTGCCTCTTAACCTGCTCATCTAGGCCTGCTTGCAGCGCGTAAGCGCTGATGACATTGAGGACTGATCCACCAATAACCAACTTAATAGACATTAACCTATCATTCACTCGCCTAACCTCAACCACTGACTCCCTAAAATCTCTATCCACCGATATTCCCACTCCATGCTTACGCCTTATGAACCTAGAATACCACAGCTTAAACCCATCTACATTCCTCGCCTTCGACCCTGCCCACCTTTTCTCCTGCACACAAGCTATGCTAACCCTCCTCTTCTGAAGAATGTTCGCCAACTCAATGGACTTACCCGCCAGTGTGCCTATGTTCCACGAACCGATCCTCAATCTATGAGCGCCCGCTATCCCATTCCCTCCCTTGCCTCCCATCCCACCCATAGAACCGCTCCCCGCCCCCTGCTCACCCCCGCCTCCATCCCCAACCCTAAGGACATGACCTTACACTACCATCCCTCGCTGCGACCACTATACCTCCAATTGACTACGAAAAATAGTGACGCACACGCGAACTTAAGCAAAATATGAAGGACGCTAGCTAGATAACCACAGAGTAGACCATACACATGATGCTAGCTAGAATACGTAAAAGGGTGTACAGAGTAAACAAGAGAGTGGGAGGTACCAACTCCCGATGGAAAAATCTGAAACTAAGCTTTGATGCGCCCGAGGATAACTACTGCAAACTCTCGCACGTCCCGACCAGTGTTGCCTCGTTCTTCACTTCCAAATTCTGCAAGCTTGCCTTATCCGCCACGACTAGTACCTGAAAATTGCACACATAGCTACCACCCCAAAGAGGAGGGGGGCGCCTATTTCAGAGATGGGGGGTGGGTTAAGGGGTGAAGGGGAGGCGGTAAAGGAAGGTGGAGGGGAAGAGAGAATAGGAGAATACAAATAAATAAAAATAGGGATGGGGATGTCGCGGCCGGCGCTGTCACCTAAGTTAGGGAGTAGGGATGGGGGTTAGAGACGGGAGAGGTTAGGCGGAGGGGGCGGAGGGTTGGCTATGATGGGGGTGAGGGAACGGGAGAGAAGGAGGAAGAGGGAGAGAGAGAGAGAGAGAGAGAGAGAGAGAGAGAGAGAGAGAGAGAGAGAGAGAGAGAGAGAGAGAGAGAGAGAGAGAAATGGGTGGACTTATCTGTGGGCGTTGTCGGCAGGGGTAGAGTCGTTGGAGGGGGCGGCGCCGGCAGTAGCAAGATCGCTAGAGAGAGATGAGGGGCAGGAGGGGTCGACGAGGGAGGGGATGTGTGGGTGTTTGGAAGGGGAGATGACCATTGGGGATAGTGCAGATACAGAGGAGAGAGAAAGGGGTCGAGGAGAGAGAAGTCCAACATTCAACTTAGACAAAATACCTTTAAACTCACACCGATTAATAGTTCCCCCTAAACTATAGCTAGTCCTTGAAAATTTAAATACCCCCTTGGTCTCATACACCTTACTTAGATGTGCACGTTGGCCTTGGTGATTATTTTATCTGGTTATGCCCCACGTAGGCTAAATAATACTCCATCTGTTCCATAATAAGTGATCAATTTGCCTTTTTATTTTGATTCAAAATAGACGTCCATTTATATAATTAAAAAAATTAATTTTGTTTTTCCAAAATTAACCTTATGTATGTATTCCTAAAAAGTCTTTTACTCCTCACATTTGATAAGAGAAGTAAGTGCTACTATAACTATGCAACAATATTTAATTAGGGGTTGTTTAGTAACACTAACTATTTTTTTCTAGAATTTATTTAGGAATTGTTTAGTAACACTAACTTGGCCTCACTCAGTCATAAACCTCTCAAGTCACTCGGACTATCAGTAAAAAAACAGGGGGCTCTGCCCTAAATAATATTTTATATGCATCAAAACATATTAATAAAGAATGAGTTATGAAATTGGTAAGTATAACATGACCGAGTATAGATTTTCAACCGAAATAGTGAGAGAATAATAAGAAAAATGCCCTAAGGGTCCATACATCTTTGGCAAAAGGCATAAATATGACATTCAAACCCAATTTACAGAAATTCTTTCTAAAACACATAAGTATCATATAGTTTCAATCAAATACGCAACTTATAGTTGTGGTGGGACGGACCAAGTCATAATTTCCAATGGTGCACGCCCACACGCTAGTCACCTAGCATGTATGTCACCTCAAAATAGTAAAGCGATACGAAATCCGGGGTTTCTTACTCTCAGAATTAGATTTACAATAATTATTTAGCTCAAGCGGTCAAATTCCTATTCCGTGATGCCCTTGCCTCTCGAACCAGCCTCCAAATGCCTTGAATCTAGCCAAAAATAATTCAATACAATCAACACGAGCCAAAGAAATTAATCCCATCAGAAAATACTAAGCTTTAGGTAAAAAGGCAAAAATTAAGCTCAACAGCTAGGCCTCGAGCCCATGCCTCGAAATCTGACAAAAGTCGCAAAAATCCGATATCCCATTTGATTATAAAACTAACCATACTAGTTTCACTCAAATCCGACTTCGAATCGACGTTCAAATCCCAAAATTTCATTTTTATGTAACTCCGCCAATTTTGCCCAAATTCATCCAAAATCGAATGATGAATTCAATGATATATTCATGAATATTAGCCAAAACCAAGTTAGAATTACTTACCCAGATGATTTCCTTGAAAAACTCTTGAAAAGTCGCCTCAAACCGAGCTCTCAAAGTTCAAGTTGTGAAATAATATCCTAAACCTCGCTTGCATTGTACTCTCTGAACCTCCTTACCACATTTCGCATAATTTTGCCGCAGCCGCAGACCCGGAGCCATACCTTCTGCGATTCACATAAAAATCCACCATGGCCGCATTCCCTCTTCCACAGTCCGCATAATTTCCACCGAGGCCGTATAATACCTCCATGGTTCGCACCAATTTTATGTGGTCCTGTACTTCCTATACTAGAGACCAGAGATCTGCCATCTTCCAAAACCAACTAATGATCGGATAACCACCTGAAGGCCCCTGGGACTTCAACCAAACATAACAACCTATCCCATAATATCATTCAAATATAATCGAACCTTCGGATCACTCAAAACAGTATGAGAACACCAAATTACCCTCAGATTTCTATTCCGCAACTGATGTCGAAACAAATCAAATCATGCCCGAATGACTCCAAGTTTTTTCACAAAAGTCAAATATGATGCCACAAATCTATTCCAATTTTCGGAATTTCATTCTGACCCTGATATTAAATTTTCCACTGCCGACCAGAATTACCAAAGTTCTAACTTTCGCCAATTCATGCCTAATTTTACCCCAGACCTCCAAATCACATTCCGGACGCCTACTAAGTTCAAAACTGCCTAATGGAGCTATCCAAACCACAAAAATTCCAATATGAGGTTGTTTACTCATAAGTCAACATCCGGTTAACTTTTTCTCTTAACCTCTAAATAAGAGATTAAGTGTCTCATTCCACACCGAAACTACTTCGAACCCGAACCAACCAACATGATTTGATAAAATACAGCTGAGGAACACATAAGGGAGAATAAATAGGAAAAATGGGGTTATAACTCATGAAACAACCGGTCAGGTTGATACACTTACTCAAGCAAAAATGTGTTCTCTACTGCTGTTAAAATTTGAAGGACTGATAATAAAAGTGAATTTTTTAGTACTAAGTTCAAGGATATATTATCTTGTCTTGGTATTGTACATCAAAATACATGTATTTACAGAACCCAGCCAAATGGGGGTGGTAGTAAGAAAACACAAAACTATTTTGGAGATGGCTAGATCTCTCAGGTTTCAAGGATTTGTGCCTCTAAGATTCTGGAGTTAATGTGTTGCTACATCACTGTATTTACTTAATTGATTTCCTTCTAAAGTAATAGGGCACAAGTCACTTTTTAAAAGGTTGTATTTGCAACCGCCTTCTTTATCTCAACTCAATGTATTTGGCTGTCTGTGTTATGTAACAAGTCCTAAAATTTTGGAGAAGTTTTCACCTAGAGCAGTGCCTGCTGTACTCTTTGGTTATTCCTCTACTCAAAAGGACTATATCTTATATAACTTGCACTAAAATATTTATGGTTAATAGGAATATTGTATTTCATGAGTTGTGATTCCTTTCAAGCATATTAAAGCTTCAGGAACTCATGTCTTCCCAGTCTTGGACATGTTATCTCTTAATTTGAATGCTACAAGTCCTACTTCATCTTCAACACCCATAATGTAAAAATCAACTGAAATTATTGTAGATGAGCTATAAAGAACCTCCTTCAGAAGATCATAACTCTATCACATACACTACTGTTTCTGATCTTATCATTCCTATTGTTTGTGATTATCATGTTGATGTTGCTATTGAAACATCTCTAGCTCATCCACATACTGTTGAGTCTTTTGAGGAATGGAGAAGATCCTCAAGACCAATCAAGCCGCCTTTGTTGCTGCAAGTTATGTCACTACCTCCAAAACACTCAAAGTGTACGTATCTCATATCTTCCCAAGTAGACTACTCTCATATCTCTCCAACTTTCAGACAACATGTTGAGATAAGAGAAGCTACATGATTTAGCTTTGTATAGACTTGTACATTTTGTGTATACTCAGTGCATATTTTCAGTATATCCATGGTATACCTTGTAATTGGGTTGTAATTGGGCTATGATGATTTGTGTGTCTGAGCCCACATGTCATTATTTAATTTTGGGCCAGATCGCTCGACCCGACCCGTCCTTGTGTATTATGTATATATTGTAGGTGAGATATTTTTCTCACCTACCGGATTTCATTCTTTTATTTTGTTCTGTAATAATATTTCTCTCATCTTTCAGAGAGTTCCAAACGCTCTGTCTTCTCTCTACTTTCTCTCTCTACATTTCTATGATTCTCGGTGTAATATCAATATTTTCATGGTATCAGAGCCAGGCCCATCCCAATTATTATTACCGATGTTGGGCCCCCCATTTATGTTGTCCACGCTCTAGAGATCTGGCGTGAGGGGGGGTGTTGAGTTGTCTCACATCGGAGGGATTTGAGGTCCTTGGTCTCCTTATATGGCTTGGGCAATCCTCACCTCATAAGCTAGCTTTTGGGGTTGAGTTAGGCCCAAGGTCCATTCTTTTCATTAGGCCCAAGGTCCATTCTTTTCATGGTATCAGAGCTCACGCGACGATCCGATTATGTTTCTCTACATCTTGTTGTCTTGGTTGAACTCTTTTTTGAGATTTTCTAGGGATTTTTCTGAGACCTTATGGTCGATGATGGTTCTGACCTAGATCGGATGCTTTTCCGAGTTTTTCGTCATGATATTTGAGTATATTCTCTTCACCCGAACATTCTGAGAAATTTTTCTGCTGATTTTGGGTGATTTCTCGGTGACCTATCGGCTTCTAAGGTTTCTGGTGGTTTAACCTAGAGTTCTACTGCTTTTCGGTGGCTTGATTCTCACTCAGTGGACGTTTTGGGTGACTCTCCGACGTTCCTGACCACATTTCCAGTAACGATTTCCAAGGCTACACCTAGGGTTTTATACCTAGGGTTTTCTCTGTTATTTGAAGGCCGATCTTCTCCGGTCGCGAAGAAGGAGGGTAACTCTGTCCTTATCTTCGGTATTGTATGTGATTATCTGACTCTCTGTATGTGAGCATATGGTGTTGTTTGTGAATACCTGATTTGGTTATACTCTGTTTGTTGGTTGTTGTGTGTGAATACCTGATTTGGTTATACTCTGTTTGTTGAAAAAATTGTTCTTTTAAGCCAGTTCATTGACTATGGCTTCTAACACAAATACTGGTGCCTCCTCTTCTATAGACTCTTCCAGTCCCCTTTTTGTATATTCTTCTGATGTTCCTGGGGTCTCTCTCGTTCCCACTCCCTTCTCGGGTAGTGGTTATGGGGGCTGGCGAAGTAAAATGATTGTTGCCTTATCAGCCAAAAACAAAATTGGTTTTGTTGATGGCACATACTCCCGACCTGCCACTAATGTGGCTCAAGAAAGATTGTGGGATAGGTGCAACAACATGGTGATTTCTTGGTTGACTGCTTCCCTCTCCCCTGCAATTGCTGAATCTGTACAGTACTCTGACACTGCACAGAGTATATGGTCCCAACTCCAGGCCAGATATGGCACTACAAATAGAACCAAAATCTTTGAACTGAAAACAGAGTTGTCCCACACCTCTCAAGGGTCCTTAGGTATAGCTTCGTATTTTAATAAGCTAAAAGGTCTGTGGGATGAACTTGATTCAATGTGTGTAAATCATGGTCAAAGGTGTGTTTGTGCTCCAAAGGATGGTATAGTACATGAAAGTGATGAAAATAAGGTCTTTTAGTTTTTAATGGGTCTGAATGAAGCATATATGGGGGTCAGAAGTAATCTTTTGATGATGCAGCCTCCTCCTTCTCTTGACAATGTCTATAATATGGTCCTCAATGATGAGAAACAAAGACAAGTCCAGTCTTCTTCTCACTTTAGTCCAGACTCTGTCTCTTTCAATGTACATACTATAGGTAGCCTGTTGGATTTAACAAGGCCACAATGCCTGTTCCTCCTCCTCCTTTTAGACAGAGAGTTAATTTTGACCAAGCCAGAGGACCTTTATTCTGTAGATACTGTAAAAAATCTGGACACTTAATTGATAAGTGCTTCAAGATCCATGGGTATCCACAAAGTACCACTTTTAACAAGGGAAGGAGACCTGCTGCTGCTCATCTAAGTACTAGTCTGGATTCTCCTCTTTCTGATGGACTTTTGTCTGTTCCTCAAGGGAATCCTCCTGATAGCCATCAATCTGTTGCCAGAATAGATGGCCAGAGCTCTGTGATACCAGGGTTGAGCAGACAAGATTATGACCAGTTGATGAATTTGTTACACCAGACCAAGTTAGGGGACTCCACTGCTCAAACTCCTCCTCCCATATATGCTGCAAACTTTGCTGGTATTATGTTAACTGAGAACCCTATTTCTGATTCCAAACTTTGCTTACTTCCTCATATTAATTCTGTCACCTGGATTATAGATTCAGGTGCCTCTAATCAACACATGATAAACAATTGCTTTTTAACATCATACCTTTAACTCTGCCATATCTTGTCACTCTTCCTAATGGCTATAAAGTGAAGGTAACATGCACAGGCTCTTTTGCATTGACTCCTTCCATCACTCTTCACAATGTACTGCTAGTTCCTTCTTTTAAAAACAACTTGATTTCTGTTCACAAGTTAGTGAAGCAGCTGCATTGTATAGTTATGTTCACTGAATATTCCTGCTTACTACACATGATACAGGACCCTTCTCTGAGGAGGCCTCTGGATCTTGGTAGAGAAGCTGCTGGCTTATATAAACTGGCTTGGGTCCCTTCTTCCCCTTCTTCCTCTATTAGTTGTTCCTCTACTTCTGTTTGTCCTGTATATGCTTCTTGCAATGATAGCAAAGTTGTTGCATTGCCCTCTGTGTCTGTTTCTTGTAATGATGACATCTTGTCTGATAACAAGGCTGTTCCATTGCCTTCACATGTTAATAGTTCCATCTGTAATAATGATTTTACATCTGATATGAATTACATCTGGCACTTAAGACTTGCACAGACTCCTTTTGCAAATATGAAATGCATTTCTGGTCTGCCTTTTCCATTTGCTTCCAAACAACCCTTTCCCTGTTCAGTCTGTCCTATGGCCAGACAGACTAGGCTTCCATTTCCTGATAGTTCCATTAAGACTTCTAGACCTTTTCAACTGATTCATGTGGACACCTGGGGACCTTATCATACTCCAACCTCTTCTGTTTGTAATATTTCCTTACAATTGTTGATGACTTTTCAAGGGCAACATGGACACACCTATTGGGATCCAAAAGCAATGCTTTTTCTATGCTCAAGTCATTTCTTTCTCTGGTTAGAACCCAATTTAATGCTGTGGTTCAGACTGTTAGAAGTGACAATGCCTTAGAATTGGGCTCTAGCAATGAGGGTATTTCCTTTTTTAGCAGCCAGGGGATCATACATCAAACCTCCTGCCCTCATACCCCTCAACAAAATGGTGTTGTTGAGAGGAAGCATAGAACTCTCCTTGAAACCTGTAGGGCTTTGCTTTTTCAATCTGGCTTGCCAGTGTCTTTCTGGGGGGATTGTTTGTTGACTGCTACCTATCTACTTAATAGAATACCCACCAGATTACTTCATAATAAGTCTCCTCATGAAATCTTGTATGGGAAAATTCTATCATATACTCACTTGAGGATTTTTGGTTGCCTTGCCTATGCCACTGTCCCCATCCCTCAAAGGGACAAGTTAAAGCCAAGAGTCATTCCTTGTGTTTTCCTGGGATATCCTTTTGGCAAAAATGGTTATAGATTATATGATCTTGCTTCAAAGAAGTATTTGGTCTCCAGGATATCCTCTTTCATGAATCATGTTTTCCTTTTAAATCTGTGCCTCCTTCTGCTCATCCTCCTGCTTCATCTTTTCCCTTTGTTCCTTCTGGAGAACATGATGATGATTCTGATTCTCCCATTCCCCTCTCTCCTCCCTGTTCTCCCACATCTGTGCAGATGCCTTTTCCTGTCACTGTCACTGTCCCAAATGCTTCAGCCTTCCCTTCTCCTTTCAATCCTGCCAGCTCTCCTCCTGTTTTAGCTTCTTCTCCCTCTATTCCTGCTCCCAGAAAGTCTCAAAGATAGCATAATCCTCCTTCCTATCTTAAGGAGTATGTCTGTCAACTTCCTGCCTTATCTGGTTCTTCTTCCTCCTCTTTGGAATCTGAGCCTCTATATTACTCTCAGGCTGCATCTGTTCTAGCATGCAAGCTGCCATGAGACAGGAGTTTGAAGCTTTGGACACTAACCATACTTGGGATGTTGTCCCTCTTCCTCCTGGTAAGAAACCCATTGGTTGCAAATGGGTTTATAAAATAAAATACAAGGCTGATGGCTGTGTTGAAAGGTATAAAGCAAGGTTGGTTATTAGGGGTGATACACAGGTTGAGGGGATTGATTTTACAGACACTTTTTCTCCAGTGATTAAAATGACTTCTGTGAAATGCCTTATTGTTGTGGCTATCAAGAATCTTTGGCCCCTTTTTCAGCTTGATGTCAATAATGCCTTTCTTCCTTGTGATTTGGATGAGGATGTTTACATGAAACTTCCTCCAGGTTTGACAGTCTCTCCTTCTACTTCTGGTTCTGTTTCTACTCCTTCTTCTCCTTCTCCTCCTCTGGTATGTAAACTCAAGAAATTCCTGTATAGGCTGAGACAAACATCCAGACAATGGTATGCCAAATTGTCTTCTGCTCTTTATTCCAGAGGGTATAAACATTCTTTGAATGACTACTCCCTGTTCATCAAAGGTAAGCCTGGCTCCCTTGTGGTGGTAGCAGTTTATGTGGATGATATCATACTTACTGGGGATGACAGTGATGAACTTACTGCTCTAAAACTGTTTCTGGATGTTCAGTTTAGAATCAAAGATTTGGGGTCTTTGCATTATTTTTTGGGCCTTGAGATGTCAGTTGTCCCTGGTCGGATGCTCCTTAATTAGCATAAGTATATTTCTGATTTGCTGCATCAGTTTGACTGTGTCAATGTCTCTTCTGTTGTGTCCCCTTTGGACATCAATGTCAAACTTCATGCTGATTCTGGTGACATCTTGCCCTCTCCTGACCGGTACAGGAGTCTAGTTGGCAAGATGCTCTTCTTGACTCATACTAGGCCTGACATTTGTTTTGCAGTTCAGCATCTGAGTCAATTCCTCAAATGCCCCAGACTTCCCCATATGACTGCTGCCCTGCATGTTCTCAGTTTAGAGATTGATGATACACCTTTATAAAAGCTTATAAGTTTTTATGTGTAAACCCAGCCGGTGAATTTTGTATCTGACACATGAAATAAGTTAAGCGAAAGTCTAAAGGAAATAATTAATAAATTAAATAATCAGTAATTTAATTTAATTGATTAGTATCTGAATCTTAACATGGGAGTTAAATAAGATTTAATGGATGAATTTTGAAATTGAAGAAGGAGTGCAATAATAAATTTTTAGTGGAATAATTCATAATTAATTATGGTAGATATTAATTTTAAAAATTAGAAATTAATCTTATAATTGAATCCTTGTTAATTAAATTTTGTGATCCCTGTTGTGCCTAAATAATAGAAAATAAAGGAATTCTTTTTCCGGTGGAAAGGAAAAGGTAACAGGTTTTAGAAAAGGGTTTTAACCCTTAAAAATTGTGCTATAAATAGATAAGGTTTTCACCTATAGGGAGTAGTAGTACATGGTGGCTGAAATTTTCAGCCAAATTTTTCTAGAAATTTCGCCCACACGAAATTGCTATTTTCGGGCATTATTTGGGTAATACAGTAGAAGATCGTGGAACGTTCAGAGAACGTGATTGTGCAGGTGGTGGAGAATTCATTGAGTTACTATGCAATTGGTGGCTCACATGATAACGGAAATTTTTTCACGCTTCAAGAGGTAACCCGTGAAATTCCATTTATGCTTGTTATTTAGATTACATGTAATTTTCATATTGGGATTGCTTCCAATGCATATAATAATCCATCAATAATCTCCTCTGTTCACTTACTATTTGAATAAAAAACAATGACCCTAAAAATATCTACTTTGTTTCATTTATATATCTTCTATATTAATTTTAATTTACTTGAAGTGAAAAGGATGATATAACTAAATAACTTTTGTAATGGACTCTACAAAACCATAAAACATAAAAAAAGGAGAAAAATTTTAAGACACACACAGAGAGGACCCACCTTTCATGGTGGAAGAATATTTATAGGGCGAAAGTTTTTTTCTGTTGGTTCAATTTTATCTAAAAAAATTTAGTTCTCCAATTTTATAAACATTTTTCTTCCCCAATTTTAAAACCCACCATTCACCCGTCTTAAAAAGACAACCACATAATGTCAAAGTAATGGAAAATCACACTTGCGTTACCCACATAGTAATAGGTTCTACGGACCAGAGGCATGCTACTTAGCTATTAATTAAAGTTATATTTATTTATAAGTTACTGTTTAAAATATATTTACCCTTTAATTAATACTTTAATTAAATTTTACTTGTCCGAACCGAAATACCCCTATTCTTGATATGTTGCTCTTAACTTCATGAGTGTTGTGTAAATAATAAGGCTAAAGTATCCTGAATTAGCACTTTCTGTTTAAACTTTAGGACATCATGTCCTTAACTTCATATGTGCAGTGTAAATGTTAAGGATATGGTGTCCTTAACTTCATGAGTGCTATCTAAATATCTAGGACATGATGTCTTTAACTTCATGAGTGTTGTGTAAATATTAAAAACAATGTGTCTGTATTTGCATCTTAAGTTGTTAAAAGTTAGGATATCATGTCCTTACTTCACATGCGCAGTACAAATGTTAAGGTCATGATCTCCTTAACTTCGTGTGTGCAGTGTAAATGTTAAGAACATATTGTCCTTAACTTCATGATAATTGTGTAAATATTAAGGATATACTATCCTTAACTTCATGAATGCTATGTAAATATTATAAACAAACTGTCTTATATTTGCACCTTATGTTGTTAAACTTTAGGACATCATGTCCCTAACTTTATAAGTGCTGATATAGCACTCATGAAGAAAAGGTAAAAAGATTTTTCTGTATTAATTTTAAAAAGTGATTACCCCACGCTATTTGTACGGAAAAAAACCCATAGATATGAGGTCATTAAAAGGAAGAATAACTATAGTAAGATTATCTCCGACATAATTCATCGCAAGATGTTGCATCCAAAATTTCTATTAAGTACTTGTGATTAGAAGTAGACTTGGTCAAGTATACCTGATCTTCACAAAGACTCATGTATGCTTCATTATGAAGATACATTTGACTGTTATAATCCTAACAAAGTTCCTATATGGTCCTGATATGATGCAGTTCTTTCACAACTTCGCAAATTTACACAAATAATAAATACATGGAACTACATCCAAAGAACAACTTGTAAGGAAAAGTCTGCTGAAGTTAGGAGGTTCACTCTGGAAGTTTCTTATCCTGGTGTACATACCACTTTTAGCCTACGTGAATATGTAATTTTTGCCTAACTTAAATTACTTTAATAGAATTTTTAAAATTAATTTTTTTTATTTGTGTGATTTTTAGAATTTAATTACATAATTATGTGCTTGTTTGTATTTTTGAGAGCATTTTAATTCATAAAAATACAAAAATAACACGTTTGTATTTAGGATACCATTTTAATATTATAAGTTCATTAATTAGTTAACATTACAAAAATGGAAGAAAATAACAAAAATAGTCCTCTTCGCATTTTTACCTTTTTATTTTTGAGTTTACCTTAAAATTTTCTTTTAAATTACGGTTTATTTAATTTTTAAATTTAATTAGCTTAATTTTAGATTTAAATCAGGTCATTGCTATTTTTGATGTTAATTTTGTATTTAATAACATCAAAATTAGTAATAAAATAAATAAGAGAAAAAATGTGGTCTTAATTATAGACCAATTTTGGGCCAGTTTTAGTTAAAAATGCCAGCCCAAAACATAGTCCAGAACTGACCCAAACCCATAGACCTGGTCCAGCCCCCTATAATTGAAACGATGTCGTTTCTTCGGCTCTAATCACGAACGTTGGATCTCATCAATCCAATGATCCAGAACTAACGAGGATTAGGATATATAAGTGTCGGACAGCCCTACCCCCCAAGTCGTCTCTCTCTCACCCCACTCTCATCAGAGACAACACCACCCTCCGTCGTCCGCCATCGGCCAGAAATTACCTCTGCCGGTGGTGATGCTCCGATGGCCCCAAAATTACGCCACCCCACCTCCTCGACCCCCTCTTTCCACCCTGCTATTAGTTTCCCTCGAATGTCAACCGAACTCGTCGAATATTAGTTTGAATCAACTACTGCTCCCCCGCCCAAGGCGGCGCCGCCTCCAAATCCCACCCAAATTACACCCTAGGGTCTCCCCATCTCCCTCTTCCAAAATCCTAATCTATTTTCCTTCAAATCATCACCGATTTTCTCGAATTTCAAATCTAAGGATGAAAGAACCCTAGAAGTTCAAATGGCTCGATTTTTCCCAATTTCTTGGGCCCAGTATGGGTTTCGAGTCACGAAATAATGGTTTTCGTTTGTTCTTGGCGAAGAACAAACGTTTAACATTATTCCGAGGCTCGAATCGGAGTCTGGCCCTATTCAAACTTTGCATAGGTAAGTTTTCTTTTCTTCTTCTTTTTTTAATTTTATTTAAAATTTATTTTTTGATTAGTTCCATTCTATTGTTAGCAATAACTAATACTCTAGGTTTTATATTTTAGATTAGTTTAAACTTCTGATTTTATTTTCTCCAATTCATACTGCTGCTAGTTCATGACCAGCGTGTTTGAATAGATTAATTTGAATTGTCGAGGTTTAATTTAGGATAACTTGATTAATCATAGGCTGTTTGAGTATTACTGTTTCTATATGGCATTTTTACCTTGTTTTGAATTGCTTCAATTAATATTTTACGGTTTTTCAATGATGCATTTAGTCTTAGGATTCATATTAATTAGAGTTAAGTTTCAATTTTTATTAGTTAGATAGGCTAGTTCAATTTTTAGGTTTTGTTTGGATATAGTTGATTATTCTCAGCCCTTGATTGACTAACCATGGTCATTTTCGACCAAGTTAAAAGGGGCTGGGGTTAGGTTTACCCAGGTTAGTAATTTAGAAGTTGAATTAAGGGTAGTATATGTATTTCAAAATAAGAATAATGCAGTAACTAACATTGGGACCCACTAAGATCTTCTAGATGGGGCTTCAATCTGAATTCAGAACTTAACTAGTATATCTTGGCCAACAAGGCATAAAATGAGAGACAAATTGGCTAAAATCTAAGATTAAAAGAGGGGCTAAAGGTGTAAAATAAAATCTGAAAGAAGCCCTAGCATTTGCCTATAAAAGGCAGTCTACCCTACCTTACAAGCTAAGTTTTAGATCCCAAAATTTGGAAGTTCAAAAGAATTCAAATCAGCACTTAGAAATCTAGAGAGCCAAACTCTGAAAAAATAAAAATTCAAAAACAATTTTCGGATCCAAACTCTGAAAATTTCAAAAAGGAAAAAATGCAAACTCTAGAGCTTAGGAAAATCAAATATTAAAATCCAAGTTTCAAGCTACTGCAAAAACAATCACTGAAAATCCACGCCTAATTTCCAAGCTTTTCTGGTTTTAATTAGGTTGATTGAAGTGGTGTTGGGATTTACTGCATCCTGTTCTATTCTGCCTGGGTTTTGGACTAGGAATTGCTTTTTGCATGCTGAAATTACTGCTGCTGTCCATTGCTTCTTCAACTGACTTCTATTTTTCTCAGATTTTTCTTCAATTTCCAGGTACAGGTTCTAAACCTTGGAGGATTTAGTGTCTAATTTGAATGCAGAAATGGAAGTTTATGGCTCATTCGACTTTGTTCCTTGCTTGCTGCTCTTTTTTTTGCATTTGTTCATAGTATAGTTTAGTTAAATTTTGAGTAGTAGAATGCTGTAACTAATTTGGACTGTTGGATCCTCTAAAACTATATGATAATAATGTTGTTAGTTAGCTGAAAGCTGATTGAACAGTTGAACGTTATTTGAGTAGTTGGATGTTTGGAATAGTTGGTTATTTTAATTTGTTCACCATGTGTTGTTGAAATGTAGAGTTCAAAGTAGTTATTACAAGTAAAAATAATGTGATATTCCAGATTCATGTTGTATTACATGTTAGTTTGAAGTTTCAGTAAGTCAATAACCTGGAAATATGAAGATATAAAGTTAGTATGTCAGTTTCCGGTCATAATTAAGTGCACTTAACATATATTAGTGGCAGTTAATTGGCTGTTAAATTTCAGATCATTTAAGTTAATTATGGTCGTGACTGGAGTTCTACGTTCATATTAGTATAGTCTGTCCATTTTTCCTATTGAAATGCTTTAGTAGATTCCTTCCATTATGACTCATGAGTCAATTCACAAAAAAATGAAAGTGAATTTGGTCGAGTCTAGAGGATAAAATTCCAAAGTTAAATGTGTTGAGGCATTAGTCTTCACATGACCTAAAAATGAACATAAGGTCTGGATTCAGTTGTAATATGTATACCTTCATTTTGGATCTGCTCTGAGTCCCAAGCTTTGAACATGATTTACAAACAAAGTCAAGTGGACCTCTTTTCCCTTGGGTTGTCTTCAAGACCAATTTTAATAATTAGAGGTCTTTTTGTTTGAATTTGGACTTGATCTTGAAGCCTGAGTCTGTTTGAATACTCTTAATAATAATTGTATCACAATGTTAATTAATTAGTTGGATCATTTAGAGACAATCCTTAATAGAGAATGCTAGCTCCTTTACGATGACCTTAAAATAAAGGAGGTGCGCCCCACCGAACAAAATTTGTAAATTACGTGACCCTCTTAATTACTTTTATAAAATATTTAGGAATTGGGTAAGCCATTTAGCAAATTTCCATGGCCTCTCGAAAGTAACAACACACTAGTCGCTTTGGGCACGTTATTTCATTATTTTATCTTCTTAAACTCGGGTGCGCATTTATGTGATCCAAATCTAAATCTCAACGGTGTTAAAGTATGTCAAATACCACGGGTACATTTATGTGACGTGATTCGAGACGCATTTTAACATTGTTGCAATTTTTCCTAAAAGTTCAATGAAAAGCGGTAAATAAGTTAAGAATTATACTATAGGATGAACATGTTGTAAAATCAGATATTAGGCCAAATATGACAATTTATGCGACCGTGCTAGGACTACGGAATTTGAGGGTGCCTAACACCTTCCCTCGGGTTAATATAATTTCTTACTCAAGAATTTCTAATTCGTAAACTCCATACGGGAAGTCAAAGTTTCCTCGATTTGGGATTCATGATAAATCGGTGACTTGGGACAATAAAAGCCAAACCTATCCCATGTGGCGACTCTAATAAATAAATAATCCCATTTCAAATAATGTCACTTAAATGGTAAATCTCCCTTATACATTACCCTCGGGGCAGGCGTGTAAAAAAAGGAGGTGTGACAGCTCTGGCGACTCTGCTGGGGATCGAATCTAGAATCTCTGATTCATGGTTCAAGAATTCGAGCTTAGAATAGCTATTATACTTGGCTTTATTTATTATCTGATTTTCCTACATGTTTCATCCTTACGTGCTAAGTGCTTTACCGCCTTGATATTGCCTGAATTGTATATACAAAATTGTTACGAAACCCTTCTCTTCTTATTTTCGTGGATGTGCTCGCTGGTCGAGACCCTCTGTTCTGTTAGTGTCATACCCTAAAGTAAGAAAAAGGCCGGACAAGTTACTAAGCCGAATGGTCTTTTGGTTCCTAGTACGTAGCCCCCTCCTCGACTCGAGTTGTCCTATCGGGTACACAGTCTAGAACATATACCCAGGTTTTGAACCTAGAATAACTCGACCCCATGCCGGATCCCTAGTAGGTACGCTTGCTTGCATCACGTGCATGATACTTTGGGGACTTAACGCAGGGGTTGGGTCCGTCTAGGACAGGTGACCCAAAGTGGAAAGACCATCTTGAAGCATCCTGCCTGCTATTTGTGCATTTGTTTGCCTCGGATCTGCATCCTAACCGGCTTGTAAATAATGGGAGAGATTTGAGAAAAAAGGAGAGAAGAATAAATAGAGAGAGAAGAATAATAGTGTTAGCGTTAAGTGAGTTAATCACCTGTTTTAAACACCAATACCCAAATGGTACTGACACTCTGCCAAATTTTTAGAAAGTCAATTTTTTTTTCTTAAACAAATAGTTGGTTTTGTCAAATCTGCCCGAGTTACGCAAGTTTGATTCTCACTGGATGTGAGATACGTAGGCAGCCCCCAACGGGTCCAACTTCTCTTTTGCAAAATAGCCCCAAAACAACAAAAACTTTTTTAATTTTGTCGGGTGATGCCATTCTTGTTTAAAATAAGCTGAATGTCCCCAAAAGGGCGCCAGAAGGCTGTTTTGCAAGAATAACCACTTTGGGTCATTTTTAACGGTTAGCGGGCCCATCTTAAAATATTCCTCCCGAAGTGCTATAAGGCCATATCTGCAAAGTCGGGTTTTTATTTTGAAATTTTCAATAAAATAAAATTGAGTCACGTTTTCTTCAAAATAAGTGATTAAATCAGCTTAATAAATGTGCAGGATGAGCACGATTCAAATTGAACCTTTCATAATCAGGAACAAAATCCCTTTGGAGTTGCATCTGTGGTGGAATGATCTAGGAAAAGAAGGGCAAGGTCAAAAAATATTTGAAAGGTCCTACTGGTTTGTTGGAGATTAAGCCTCGGGGAGACATAATAAGGGCATTGGTTACATGATGGGAACTGACACACAACGTGTTCCTTTTTTCAGATTTTGAACTCACCCCAACCCTAGAGGAATAGCCGGATATATTGGAAGTGCTGAGGTTCCTTTAAGGCACAAGTATTTGATTGCTCCAAGAACTGCAGCTGTGCATGACTTTTTAGACTCACTGAAGATAAGCAGGACGGTCCACAACCCGAATTTGGCAACTGGATTTTGTACTCCCCACTTTATATACCAGAGATATGTCCACCTAGGAGGGTTCAACAATCTGGAAAGCAAAATATGTTGCAAAGGAAACCGCAAAAAATGGGAGGAACATAAAGTTTTTCTTTAATGGTAGTCTTCTTAGGGCTTCTAGTGTTCCCAAGGAAATATGAAAATATCGATATAAAAATAGTCGGGGTCATCAGCACTTTAATCACCCAAGCTAAGAGCACCCTTGCGCCCATGATAGTAGCCAAAAGTTTTTGCGCTCTTACAGCCTGCAAAGCCGGAGGAGACTTTTTTGAGGGGTGCAATGTCTTGGTTCAAATGTGGATAACGAAACATCTATGACATCGTCCTCAATTCCTGAGTTATGGGTCAATACAGAAAAACTGCATAGAGGATTTTTTTACGAGGATTAACGGGATTAGCTTGCCCGAAGAGGTCAAGGAATGGACATCATACTTTCGATCTATCATTGCCAGTCAAATAGAGTCAACGTTTGGATGGTTACCCGTGAATGAATCATATATATGCCAACAATGGGGCCTTACTTTCTGTTGATGGGTCTTATGGAAATCAGCCCTACGCTCCGTATCGGGTTTGAAGACAACTCGGGAGGTGACAAAATAGTGCCAAAAGATGAAGATCTCAGTACCCAAGTAGTTGAGATTGGTCCTGATGGCTAGTTTCCTGAAGCAAGAGTGCCAGTTCAGGAGCGAATGTCAATATTTTGGCGGAGAATTCCTGTGTATGAGATCGATCTAAACGAGAAGATTCACCTAGGTATCATGCTTGGTATAGAAAGGAAATTGTAGCCAGGAGGCCCGTCAAAAGACCTCATCTCAAAGAATTTGTAGAATCCTCACAGGAATAATGGGTCGGGTTAACTAAGAAAAATGAATATAGGGCCAGGATATGAGAATTAGAAAAGCAGGTCCGAGACCTTCAGCTTGAAAACAGCTTACAAGCTGCAGTTGATGCGGCTGAAAAGAAGAAATTAGCCAAAGGAAATGAAGCCTTACGAGAGCAAATTCAGAAGATAAAGATAGCAGTCGAAGATCCTGTCAGGAGTGCCAAAGACGCAAAGCTTATAGATAATCTGAGGCAAAAAGTGAATGACTATAGTTTTGACCTCAACAAAGCAGAAAGAGAATTAGCCGGGGTTCGAAAGCAATTGGCTAAAAACACGGAGGAACGGGGATGCCTAGTTAAGCAGTTGAAAGAAGAGTACGATAATGAGGTCACATGATTAAAGAAAAGGGTCATCGTCATAGA
Organism: Nicotiana benthamiana; assembly: GCA_034376525.1. NCBI lineage: Eukaryota > Viridiplantae > Streptophyta > Magnoliopsida > Solanales > Solanaceae > Nicotiana > Nicotiana benthamiana. The sequence goes on along the minus strand of CM067324.1, from coordinate 20,848,925 downwards.
AAACAAAATGAACTAACAGGCGAAAGAATTCAAGGTTGAAAGTGAACATTGCTATGTGGAATTGACGCAACTAGAAATGGATTTGCAGCGAATTCAGGAACAAAATAAGATATCCGAGCAGACTTTGGGGGCCAGGGCCCAACAGATAGGGCGATTGCTTCAAGAAAAGGGCGGAATCAGAGAAAGGATCATGAACGTTGCTCACTACATTACTAGGAAATGCCAAGTGTGTGAGAACCTGACTCACACCATCTTCTTTGCGGAAGTGATGGTATTTATTAAATATATAATGAGTGACTTGAATAGACTCTAAAGGGATGCTGCATATAGGCCCGCGCCGAGACCGAATGATGTCCCCCAGGCACCAGGAACTTTAATGTATTCTTGATTTTTATTTGAGTATGTATTTCCTCTCCCACTAGAATCTGTCAAGTTGTCCGAGTATGTATTTTCTTTGAAATAGCATAGTTCATTTTGGAGTCTATATTTCTTCTTTTCATCATAGCCTGTTAGCTATTTCAATGTGTCAGCTTTGAGTCTTTGTAATCAAAGTATTTTCCATCTATGAAAATAAAAAATCTCAAAATATTTTGTTTCTATTTACATTTATTTTCCACGAACTACGCTTGGTTTGATTCATGCGGGGTCATGATACGTAGGCAATCTCCATAGGATCCGACCGTAACCCTAAGAGAAAAGACAAAGAAAAAAGAGGAAAGAAAATAAAAGAAAATAAGAGCAAAAAACAAATGAAAGAAAGAAAATAAGAAGATCGAGAGAGAGAGAGATGATGGCAGAAGCAAAAGAAAAGAAACGAGAGGGAAATTAAGTGGGTGAGGAAAGACGGGATGTCGCATGCAATTGGGGCAAATCATATAGAAACCCATTTAGTTGTATAGGTGTATCACACCCCAACGTGCGATTACCTATCTGTTATGTGTTTCGAACTAATCGTTTGTTGATGTCACTCCAATCTAGGTTTTATAGAAACATTTTAATAGAAACAGTGTTTGGTTCTTGGTACACTATCTTCACATCCCTACTTCACCAGATCAAAGGGTAGCACAGAAATGCCTTCAGAAATCACCCTGCCAGTGATTCCCATCAGGGACGAAAGCCTTATCTTGGGCATCCCGCATCAGAGTCAGCAACCGCCGAGGAAAATCGACTATTGCGTCTCCACATGATGGAGATGTGGGACACCTGGTCAAATGGAAAGGAGCCGCCTAGTGCAATTCCCGAATTTCCCGAGCTTTTCCCTAGAGTGGGGGGAACATTCACCATCCCAATCAGTCATCCCAGCACTCCACTAGGACACCCAACCATCTCAGCTCATTTTATGGGAGCACCTTAGGAGGTTCGCCCTCATACGGCTATATCCAATGCGATCCTAAACATCTATGCTGCTCCACCATGTGCAGCTATAACACAGCCTGCATTTCCGAGACTCACCTTTGATCCTTCAACCTTCACATTCCAAACACTCACTCCCTAAATGGAGCCTCTTCAATATCCCACCTATACTTATTCGCAACAACATCCATTTGAGTTCAGAACAGGATAGGAAAAAGACCTCGAAAACTCCGGAACAGGAAGAAATTGCAAAGAGGATGAGAAGCCTGGTGCAAAGCCTCAAAAACATGGAAGGGCTAAGTGGAAGAAAAGCATGTCATACACTGATTTGTGCATGTTCCCTCACGTGCATTTGCTTGTGGGAGTCAAAACTCCGAAGTTTGAAAAGTACAATGGGCATGGTGACCCTATTGCCCACCTTAAGAAATACTGTAATCTATTGCGTGGAGCTAGAGGAAAAGAAGAATTGCATATGGCTTACTTTGGGGAAAGTTTGGTGGGTATCGCCTACAAATGGTATATAGATCAGGATATTTCTCGGTGGTACATCTGTGATGATCTTGCAAGAGACTTCGTCCGACAGTTCCAATACAATATGGATATTGCTCCAGACCAAATTTCACTGGCAAATCTAAAGAAGAAGCCCTCAGAAAATTTTTCGCGAGTATGCGATCAAATGGCGGGAACATGCGTCAAGGGTAAAACCTCCAATGGATGAAACCGAAATGTCACTGTATTTCTTAAGGATCAAGAGGCTGATTATTTCCAAAATATGATGTCAGCCATGGGAAAGCCATTCACGGAGGCCATTAAAATTGGTGAGATGGTAGAGAATGGACTGAAAACAGGCCGGATTTTGAGCCAATCAGCTATTAGAGCGACCTCCTAAGCCATCCAAGGCGGGTCCGGAGGAGTGATAAAAAATAAGAAGAAAGAAAAAACAGCCGTGGCGGTTCAGGAACAAGGAGACACCGAAGAAAGAAAAAACTGTTACATAATACGCTTAACGCTAGAGGGGGGCTGAATAGCGTTATAATAATAATTAGCGTAAACTTGCGGAATTTAAAAATTGCAGGAAATAATTAAGTGCGATAAGTAAATAAATTTGAACAAACGCACCGATGTATCCTGGTTCACCACAACCCGTGGCTAGTCCAGTCCCCGAGAGACTCTCTCGAGATTTCCACTAACTTGTTAAGCTTACGGGTGCTGAACAAACCGTTACAACTTGAGGACACAAGCCTCAACAACCTTTGCTCGGAGATACAACACTTCAAGACTTCAACCAAGGAAACACAAGTTCCTTCTTACAACACAAGGGACTAACACTTCCCTTAAAGTGTACAAAAACACTTAGCACTCAAACAAGACACTCCTTTAAGAGTAGATATGAGTAAAAAGAATGCGCTCAAGATCGCAACAACTTTCGACAAGAATTTGGCTCTCAAAAGCTTATGTAATGAATATAAAATGATAAGCAATAAAGTATGCAAGCTTTAGCAATTGTATGATCAGTTGTTGTGTTTAGAAGACTGAATTGAATCTGTATTTATAGTTGAAAAACCTTGTATTACCGTTGCCTAATTGCCAATTAAGAATTGCTGATTTTACTCTATGACAATCGATTGTCAAATTACCACAATCGATTGTTTGCCAGATCTTCCTAATATCAATCCCAGATTTTACGCATAACAATCGATTATCTAAGATCAATAATCGATTACTGGCAACGTTCAAAAAATCATTTCCAGATTTTACTTAAAACAATCGATTGTTAGAAATCTATAATCGATTACTCAACAACGTTCAAAAAAAATCCTTTCCAGATTTTAATTAAAACAATTGATTATAAGAAATCAATAATCGATTACCTGACGGTATTTGAAAACATTTTGGCAACGGTCAGTTATACAATCGATTATACCAAGTTAACCATCGATTATATATCAGTCTTGAAAAATCAATTTAGACACTGCCTCTTGACAATCGATTCTTATAGGTTCACAATCGATTATTTAATAACTTTGAAAAAGTCTGGAAGACACTGCCTCAACACAATCGATTGTCATAAGTTCACAATCGATTATTTTGTGACTTTGAAAAATCTGATGGACATTGTCTCTTCACAATCGATTGTCATTAGCTTCACAATCAATTATTTTGAGCTTTGAAAAACTTTGATGGACACTGCCTCATCACAATCGATTGTCATAAGGTTCACAATCGATTGTCATGCAGATTTGAAAAATCTGATGCTCACTGCCTTAACACAATCGATTGTCATAAGTTCACAATCGATTGTTAAGCAGCTGACTTAAACATAATCGATTATCATAAGTACATAATCTATTATCTTAGTCCAGATTTTAGAGGCATGTTTAAAAATCATTTTGACTAAAGTAAATATGCATTATTTAAAATCATTTTGCTCTAAAATAAATATGCATGATTTGTTAATAATATTTTTACGAGAGAAGCCAAGTCTTGAGTTTAAGTTGTCGGATCAAGATCACAATTAAATACCGGCTCATATAAAACTTAATCTCGATCTTTGTCTTGTGCTTGAATCTCGTTATATATCAATTTTGCGCTTGTGCTTGGACCTCGTCATATGTCAATTTGCGCATAGTTTGTCATTCATCAAAACCTACAAATATGAACACACGTTTAGTATAATGCCTTGAGAACGTGTTTCCAACAATTTCCCCCTTTTTGATAATGGCAAACTTTAAGCGGGATATGCATACGATTCAAGACAAGTAAAGATATGCAACAAGTATATAGATATGCAATTAGTTCCCCCTCAATATATGAATTCCCCCTCAATTTATCCCAATAAGTATTGAGAGTGCATACCCGTTATCTTCCCCCTTTTGCCATTAGCAAAAAAAAAATATAGAATAATTAAAAAAAACTTGTTTATTTATTAAATCTGCAATTTCAGACATAATAACGCAAAATAATGTCAAGACAATCGATTATTGATACTGGATAATCGATTATATAAAAGAGAAATCGATTGTTCTGTGCGTCAAGCTTTATAATTCCCCCTGCCGTTAGGGTGATACCTGCAAAAATACGTTAGACGTATCCGACGCTCAAGTTAGAAAACATGTGAAAGGGAAAATGCAATGCATGACTTAGATCAACGTGGAGTCAAGGATCCCGAGTTTTCTACGAATTCGGAAGAAGGACTCTTTCTCTAAGGGCTTTGTAAAGATGTCGGCCAATTAATCTTTGGTTTCAATAAATTCAATTTCGACATCGCCCTTGAGAACGCGATCTCTTATAAAATGATGTCTAATTTCAATGTGTTTTTTTCGCGAATGAAGAACGGGGTTCTTCGTCAAGCATATGGCACTAGTATTATCACATCTAAGAGGGATATGATCAAGACTTAGGCCATAGTCCAAGAGTTGTTGTTTCATCCAAAGGATTTGAGCGCAACAACTCCCCGCGGCTACATATTCAGCCTCGGTTGTGGACAACGCAACACTTACTTGTTTCTTGCTAAACCAAGAAACGAGAGAGCTACCGAGCAAATGGCAAGTGTCACTAGTGCTCTTGCGGTCCAATTTGCATCCAGCAAAATCGGAATCGGAATAGCCAACAAGTTGGCATGAAGAACCTTTGGGGTACCATAGACCCACATTTACAGTACCAACAAGATACTTCAATATCCGTTTCACCGCAGTTAGGTGAGACTCCTTCGGACACGATTGATAACGAGCGCATAAGCACACGCTAAACATGATGTCCGGACGACTAGCAGTAAGATAAAGGAGAGAGCCAATCATACCTCGATAATTTTTGATGTCGACTTCCTTACCTTTCTCATCTTTGTCTAGATGATCGGATGTGCTCACGGGGGTTGCCATTGCTTTTGCATTGGTCATTTCAAATCGTTTCAGCAATTCTTTGCAATATTTCGCTTGGCAAATGAACGTACCTTCTTTCATTTGCTTTACTTGTAATCCCAAAAAGAATGTTAACTCACCCGTCATAGACATCTCAAATTTGCTTGTCATTAAATCGGAAAATTCCTTGCACAAAACATTGTTAGTAGCACCAAATATAATATCATCCACATAGATTTGAACTAATAAAATACCATTGTTTTTATGCTTAACAAAAAGAGTGGTGTCAACTTTCCCCCTAATGAAATCATTTTCCAATAGAAATTTACTCAATCTTTCATACCAAGCTCGGGGAGCTTGTTTTAAACCATAAAGAGCCTTTTTGAGTTTGAAAACATGATCGGGAGATTTAAAATCTTCAAAACCGGGGGGTTGTTCAACATAAACTTCTTCTTGAATAACACCATTTAGAAAAGCACTTTTCACATCCATTTGATATAAATTGAAATTCATAGAAGAGGCAAAAGCAAGCAATAAACGAATATCTTCTAATCTAGCTACGGGAGCATATGTTTCTTCATAGTCAATACCCTCTTCTTGATTATAGCCTTTGCTACAAGCCTAGCTTTGTTTCTAGTGATTACACCATTTTCATCTAGTTTGTTTCGAAAAACCCATTTCGTACCAATTATGGTATGATTTTCGGGTCTTGGCACCAAATCCCAAACGTCATTCCGTTTGAATTGGTTAAGCTCCTCTTGCATTTCCAAGGTCCAAAATTCATCCCCAATTGCTTCGGATATGGTTGTTGGTTCAATTTGAGAAACAAAAGCAGTATGTCCTAAGGTGTTCATAAGGAAGTTTCGGGTACTTACCTTTTCTCCGACGTCGCCAATTACCTGTTCGAGAGGGTGATCTTTGATTGTCCTCCACTCGTTAGGCATTTTCGTTTCTTTCTCCAATTGTGGCGTTTCCTCCGTTGATTGTTCCAAGATTTCATCTTGAATTTCCTTAGGAGTTTCCTCTTGTACTTTGTCTTTTAAACTATTTAGAATACCTGCAAGATCAGAACAAGAATCCTTTCTCGCCAAGCGAGCATTATTTTCGGAAAACACAATATGAGGGGATTCCTCCACAGTTTGGGTTCTATTATTAAATACCCTATATGCTTTGCTACGTGAAGAATACCCAATAAAAATTCCTTCATCGGATTTGGCATCAAATTTTCCCAATTGATCTTTTCCATTGTTATGAATAAAAACTTTTCAACCGAATACTCTAAAATGGGAGATATTTGGTTTCCTTCCCTTGTAGAGTTCATAAGGGGTTTTCATGAGTATTGGCCTTATGACTACTCTATTTAAAACGTAGCATGCGGTACTCACGGCATCCGCCCAAAAATGTTTGGGAATCTTAGCCTCTTCGAGCATGGTTCTAGCCATCTCTTCGAGACACCTATTTTTCCTTTCCACCACCCCATTTTGTTGTGGTGTTCGTGGAGCGAAAAAGGTATGCTCGATACCGAGTTCGTCACAAAAGTCCGCAAAGAGATTGTGATCAAACTCTCCCCCATGATCACTTCTAATTGAAGTGACGGTTGTTTCCTTTTCGTTTGAACACGTTTACGAAAATATTTAAAATTCTAAAAAGCATCACTTTTATGGGCAAGAAATAAAGTCCAAGTAAATCTGGAATAATCATCAACAATAACAAAAGCATAACGATTTCTACCAAGACTTTCAATGCGAGATGGTCCAAACAAATCCATGTGAAGCAATTGCAATGGTCTTGTAGTTGAAACAATATTTTTCGATTTAAAAGATGCTTTTGTTTGCTTCCCTTTTTGACAAGAATCACAAATAGAGTCATTTTCAAATTTCAAATTTGGAAGATCAACAACTAAATTTTGTGAAACTAATTTGTTCAAATGATGCATGTTGATGTGAGCTACTCTACGATGCCATAACCAAGAATCATCCTCTTTGCTCATTAAACAATTCACATATTCGGGTGAAGAATTTGCAAGATCAACCATATAAATATTATCCATTCTAAAACCACGAAGGATAATTTTAAAATCGCTATTCATCCGAATCAAATAAAACAAGATTTCCCTTGTCACATAATTGACTTATGCTCAAGAGATTATGTTTTAAACCTTTCACAAGTAATATATGCTTAATGGAAGAAATTTCATCCTTACCGACCGATCCGATGCCGATAATCTTTCCTATGTTGTTATCACCAAAAATAACACTTCCCCCTTCCTTGTGTTCTAGTTGAAGGAATTTGGATTCGTCTCCCGTCATGTGCTTGGAGCATCCACTATCAAGGTACCATAGTACACTTGATCCCTTCAAACATACCTACAAAACAGATTAATGAGTTTTAGGTACCCATGCCATTTTGGGTCCTTGGGGGTTAGGCAAATCATAGTGATGTGATTGAGTGTTATGTCTATGTCGTGTAAAACAAGCAGGAGCAATATGTCCAATTCGTCTACAATAATGACAAGTCACGTTAGGATTATGCATCCTTCTAGGTTGATAGTAATTGGACGGACGAAATTCATTTACTCTATTCTTGAGAATATGACTATTGCGCAAATCATGAAAATCATTTCTCCTACCATTTGTTCTAGGGTATGCATCATTTCTAGAATAGTTGTTTCTAGGTTAGAAGTCATTTCTAGGTGTTCTAAAAGGTTCAAAATTCCTTCTAGTGTTTGGCCTAGAATGTGCATTATTTCTAGCATGATTATTTCTAGGTTGCGATTGATGAAAACCATTTCTATGTTTGTTGTATCTAGGATGAACATTTGTTTTATTTATCCTAGGTTGAGTCTTATGTGGTTGGGGGTTGGCTTCAACTTTCTCTTTAGGCTCGTTTCTAAAACCTATGCCATGCTTGGTCGACTTCAAATTAACAAGCACTTCATTCAAATTTTTATGAGAAGAGTTAAACTTATCTAAGGTGCCCTTAAGCCTTTCTACTTCATTTTTGAGATGCATGCAAGAAGTACAATTTCTAGAACTCTTGGGCTTGTCGGCGCTTCTCTTGCCAAAAAATTTATTTTCCTCTTTCAACTTCTCATTTTGTAAAATCAGTTTTTCCAATTCCGTTTCTTTAAAAGAGAGTTGTTTTTGAAAATCTTTTTCTTTTAAAGAAGCATTTTCTTTTATACTCTTAACAGTTTTTGAAGCTTTAATAAATTCGCTATACAACTCATCAAAAACATTTTCCATTTCTTCAAGGGAAAAGAAATTTTTGGAAGAAATTTGACATACCTCTTCTTTGTTGTCTTCTTGTGCCGTAAGAGAAAGATTTGCGGCTTCGTCTTCTTCTACCTCACTTGACTCGTCACCAGAGTCGCCTCCCCAAGATATGTATGCTCGTTGCTTCTTGAAGGGTTTCTTCTCCTTTTTAGCATTTGGGCAATTTGATTTAATGTGCCCGGTTTCTCCGCACTCATAGCACTTTATTTGATCTCCTTGCTTTTTGCCCTTTCGTTCATACTCTTTTCGCATGAACTTTTGAAATCTCTTGATAACGAGTCCGAACTCGTTGTCTCCATCCTCATCATTTTAAGGTTGGCTTGTGCTTGCCTTGAGAGCGATTCTTTGCTTCCTTTGATCATCAACAAGAGTGTTAAGTATAGTAGATTCATAAGTTTTATGATTACCTCTTAATGCGTCGATGGTGACATTTGAAATGCCAATGGATTCTTGAATCGCGTCGGCCTTGGATTGCCATTCCGGAGTGAGACTTCGGAGAATTTTTTGGACAAGTTCCTTATCCGTGAGGGTCTTCTTAAGAGCATGTAAATCATTTACGATTTTTGAAAATCGTTCAAACATCTCATCGACCTTTTCGCCTTCCTTCATGTGAAACAATTCATATGCATGGGTTAGGAAATCAATTTTGGCTTCCCTTACCTGGTCCGTACCTTCGTACGTAATTTCAGCTTGTCCCACATTTGCTTCGCCGTTGTGCAACAAGATATCTTCCTGTAATCATCAGCATTTACAGCACAATATAATAAATTAATAGCTTTAGCATTATTTTGCACCTTTCGGATATCATCCGCATCGTATTTATCTTCGGACTTTGGGACCCATTCATTTTCAACCTTCTTGGTTGGAATTTGTTCTCCATTCATTATGACCTTCCAAAGATGAAAACTATTTGATTGTACAAATATTCTCATCCTCTCCTTCCAGTATGTATAATTTGTACCATCGAATAGCGATGGTCGGGTGGAGCATTGTCCTTCACCTATTCCTGTAAAAGAATCACGAGTAGAAGCCATGGATGTTTCTCTCAAACGGTTAAGTCTTCAGAGAGTTGGGCTCTGATACCAATTGTTAGATAATACGCTTAACACTAGAGGGGGGTGAATAGCGTTATAATAAAAATTAGCATAAACTTGCGGAATTTAAAAATTGCAGGAAATAAATAAGTGCGATAAGTAAATAAATTTGAACAAACGCACCGATGTATCCTGGTTCACCACAACCCGTGGCTAGTCCAGTCCCCGAGAGACTCTCTTGAGATTTCCACTAACTTGTTAAGCTTACGGGTGCTCAATAAACCGTTACAACTTGAGGACACAAGCCTCAACAACCTTTGCTCGGAGATACAACACTCCAAGACTTCAACCAAGGAAACACAAGTTCCTTCTTACAACACAAGGGACTAACACATTCCTTAAAGTGTACAAAAACACTTAGCACTCAAACAAGACACTCTTTTAAGAGTAGATATGAGTAAAAAGAATACGCTCAAGATCGCAACAACTTTCGACAAGAATTTGGCTCTCAAAAGCTTATGTAATGAATATAAAATGATAAGCAATAAAGTATGCAAGCTTTAGCAATTGTATGATCAGTTGTTGTGTTTAGAAGACTGAATTGAATCTGTATTTATAGTTGAAAAACCTTGTATTACCGTTGCCTAATTTGCCAATTAAGAATTGCTGATTTTACTCTGTGACAATCGATTGTCAAATTACCACAATCGATTGTTTGCCAGATCTTCCTAAAATCAATCCCAGATTTTACGCATAACAATCGATTATCTAAGATCAATAATCGATTACTGGCAACGTTCAAAAAATCATTTCCAGATTTTACTTAAAACAATCGATTGTTAGAAATCTACAATCGATTACTCAGCAACGTTAAAAAAAAATCCTTTCCAGATTTTAATTAAAACAATCGATTGTAAGAAATCAATAATCGATTACCTGACGGTATTTGAAAACATTTTGGCAACGGTCAGTTATACAATCGATTATACTAAGTTAACAATCGATTATATATCAGTCTTGAAAAATCAATTTAGACACTGCCTCTTGACAATCGATTCTTATAGGTTCACAATCGATTATTTAATAACTTTGAAAAAGTCTGGAAGACACTGCCTCAACACAATCGATTGTCATAAGTTCACAATCGATTATTTTGTGACTTTGAAAAATCTGATGGACACTGTCTCTTCACAATCGATTGTCATTAGCTTCACAATCGATTATTTTGAGCTTTGAAAAACTTTGATGGACACTGCCTCATCACAATCGATTGTCATAAGGTTCACAATCGATTGTCATGCAGATTTGAAAAATCTGATGCTCACTGCCTTAACACAATCGATTGTCATAAGTTCACAATCGATTGTCAAGCAGCTGACTTAAACATAATCGATTATCATAAGTACATAATCGATTATCTTAGTCCAGATTTTAGAGGCATGCTTAAAAATCATTTTGACTAAAGTAAATATGCATTATTTAAAATCATTTTGCTCTAAATTAAATATGCATGATTTGTTAAAAATATTTTAACGAGAGAAGCCAAGTCTTGAGTTTAAGTTGTCGGATCAAGATCACAATTAAATACCGACTCATATAAAACTTAATCTCGATCTTTGTCTTGTGCTTGAATCTCATTATATATCAATTTTGCGCTTGTGCTTGGACCTCGTCATATGTCTATTTGCGCATAGTTTGTCATTCATCAAAACCTACAAATATGAACACACGTTTAGTATAATGCCTTGAGAACGTGTTTCCAACAAAAACAGCCGTGGCGGCTTCAGGAACAAGGAGACACCGCGCTCCTAGACCCATGTTCTCAAATGGACCCCCTAATATTACTACCTTCATCAAGACTTAACATATGCTCCTCCATCGTATGCGGTTATGAATGCCCAACCTGTTGTACGACCGCAACAACATGCCAATAGACACAAAGCCCCATATCCCAAAAATCAACCTCCTCCACAAAATCACTATCATCCCCCTCCTCCACAGAATAATTTTCCTCCTCGTGAGCAGCCCAAGAGGCAAACGATTACTCCAATTGGTGAATCTTACTCAAATTTGTTTCCAAAACTTATCCAAATGGGCTTGTTGCAACCAGTTCCCCAAATAAGACAAAATCCAGCATCGCCTGCTTATAGAGCCGGTTTCAGATGTGCTTATCATTCGGGAGCAAAAGGGAACGATACAGATGATTGTTGGACCCTGAAAAGAGCGGTGGAAAACCTGATAGAGCAGGTCAAAATAGTGCTAAGGGACGAGGATGTCTATAACGTGACTAATAATCCATTGACAGCCCACAATAATGGGCCAGTTATTGGGATGATTTGCGAAGATAAAGAATTTTATCTAGTATTAAAAGCCATACTTGCCATTGCACATATAGAGAAAAGGCCAAAAAGCACCCCAAAGCAAGATAAAGAGGAAAAGAAGAAAAAAACCACCAAGACATAACCAGAAAATAAAGTTGAAACAAGCACAAAGGTGATGCCTCCCAAAGATGGGATTCTTTATCTCCCACGAGGACGAAAAGAGAAGCAACAGACTTTGAGCCCTCCAAAGAGGACTGAAGAAGGCAACCCAAATGTACATACCCAAAGGGGCTTATGTGGTACGTGGGACAATTAAGCTATCGTGGCCAAACAATCCCGTGGTTATTGGACGCGTACAACAATATTCAGTGACGGATCCTAGTGCAGTACCGTAGAATTATCATAAAATAATGGTTACATACAATGGTAAAGTGATATCAGGAGAGCCTTAAGAAAACCATCATGTTGAGAAGTACTCCAATATAGAAGAAGTAAACAATGCCATTAGAAAGCATTTTCCATCTAAGAAACTTGTAAGTCTTGAGGCAGAAGCTTTCTTCCAGAAAATGAAGATTGCAGACTATAAAGTGGTTGATCAACTGCGCAAGTGTCCTGAACAAGTTTCCTTGCTGTAATTGCTGATGAAGTCTCCTAAACATCAAAAGGTTTTAATGAAGACCTTGAATGAAGCTTATGTGCCAGCTGAGATGTCGGTGGAACAGTTAGAAGAATGACAGAAAGATTGTTTGCCATCAATCAATTTTCATTAAGCAAAACTCACTTTCCCCCGGAAGGGGCTGCTCACAACAAAGCGTTGTTTTTAACAGTCAAATGTGAGGGATATTATGCGGAGAGGGTCATGGTAGATAGGGGCTCAAAGGTAGATATTTTCCCTCTCTCTACACTCCAGCGGATGGAAATTGGGACGGAAAGGATTCGTCCCAAAAATGCCTGTGTGCGAGCTTTCGACGGCATTAAGAGGGACACAATTGGGGAAATTCTTTTGATTCTGACCATTGGCCCGGTGGAGTGCTGGACATGGACATCTCACAAGTACCTTTTGGGGAGGCCTTGGATCCATGTAGCAGGAGTTTTACCCTCTACTCTCCATCAAATGGTAAAATTTGAGCATTAAAATAAGGAAATCGTAGTCCACGGAGAGGATGAACAATCAATCTATGGAGACCCGTCTATCCCATGTCTTGACGCAAGGGAAGGCAGTGAGCACATAGTATATCAAGCCTTTGAAATTGTGGTAACCGACCAGTATGAAGAAGGAATACCCTTCCCTCATCCCTTCCTCTCCAGTGCATCTATTATGGTGGCCAAAGAGATGATACAACATGGATATAAGCCAGGAAAAGGGTTGGGAAAGTCTCTGAAAAGGGTGGTTGATCCAATTACGTTGCGTACCACTATGAAGTTCTTTGGGTTAGGCTTCCACCCGACTCCAAATGATAGGAAATGGGAAAAAGACAGACAACGCAAGGAGTGGGTCTTACCTCAACCGTTTCCACATTTCTATGAATCCTTTGTCAAACCAAGGTACTATGAAGAAGAGAAGGAGGATGAGGCTTTCACGACCGAGGAAATTGAAGAATATGTGAGGCGATGAGAGAAATTATATATGAAGCCCATATGGGACCAAGCGCTAAGCTCCAAAATTATAAGGCTACGCCGTTTCCGATCAGGCGGGAGTCCCGGTAGATTTTTCTTGCTACTTTTTCTGCATCCCAAGTTATTCCAACGTGTAAATTGGATGTTTGTCTTTAGTTTTTGTCTTTAAGTTTCCACATGTAAACCCTGTTATTTTCAAATTCCAAGAAATGAAATTAATTTTTCATCGTTCATTCTTATTTGTTCCTTCTGATTTTGCTATTTTTCTCTTTCATTTCTTCTTTTCTGTTCTAATAATGAGGCTATGAATAACATGACATACTTGCAGACTTTACGCCTAGATCCAACACGCTGTCTAATTGTTAAATAATGAACCAAGAACCGGAATATGATGAAGAAGAGGCTTTTAGGGAAATTAATCGAGAATTAGAACAATTTGAGTATAAACCTATGCTAAACTTGAATGATACCGAGCCGGTTAACTTGGGAACCTCTGAAGAAATCGAGGAAGCCAAGATAGCATCCACACAAATGAGTAAACCCGAGATGCTATAATCCTACTTCTGTTTGAGTTTAAAGATGTCTTTGCCTGGTCGTATGATGGCATGCTCGAACTGAGCGTTGGTCTGGTAGTGCACAAATTGCCAACTTATCCTGAGTTCCCCCCGATCCAACAAAAGCAAAGAAAATTTAACAATGATGTCCGTGATAAAATCGAAGAAGAGATCTCGAAACAGTTGGGAGCAAGAGTGATCCGCGTGGTCCGGTACACCATATGGTTAGCCAATGTAGTCCCAGTGCCAAAGAATGATGGAAAAACCCGATTATACGTGGACTACAGAGATCTGAAAAAGGAAAGCCCTAAGGACAACTTCCTATTGCCTAATATTCACATTGTTGTTGATAACTGCACCAAACATGAGATATAGTCTTTTGTAGACTACTACGCAGGATACCACCAGGTGTTAATGGATGAAGAGGATGCAGAAAAAACTGCCTTTACCATACCTTGGGGAACTTATTGCTACAGAGTCATTCCTTTCGGGCTGAAGAACGCTAGGGCAATGTATATGAGAGCCATGACTACCATCTTTCATAATATGATGCATCAGGAAATAGAGGTGTATGTGGACGACGTAATCGTCAAGTCCAAAACTCAGGATGACCATGTGCGGGATTTAAGGAAGTTTCGAATGGCTTCGGATGTATGATTTGAAATTGAACCCAGTCAAATGTAAGTTTAGGGTTCCTTCAGGCAAGCTTCTGGGATTAATTGTCAGCCGGAGGAGTATTGCGTTAGATCCAACAAGATAACATTTATTCAAGATTTACCTCCGCCGTAGACCAAAAAGGATGTAATGAGCTTGTTGGGAAGATTGAATTATAGCAGTCGATTCATCGCTCAGATGACTTCCACATGTGAGCCCATATTCAAATTGCTAAAGAAAGATGCAGCGGTCAAATGGACGGATGATTGTCAAAAGGCTTTCGATAAGATTAAAGAATACTTGTCCAACCCGCCAGTTTTGGTTCCACCTGAGCCAGGGAGGCCATTGTTTTTGCACCTGACCGTCTTGGAAAGTTCCTTTGGTTGCATTCTAGGGCAACACGACATCACTGGAAAGAAAGAGCAGTCCATATTCTACCTAAGTAAGAAATTCCCAAGTACACTTTGCTGGAAAGAACTTGCTGCGCTCTAACTTGGGTTGCTCAGAAATTGAGGCACTACCTGCAGTCTTACACCACCTACCTCATAACCAGAATGGATCCTCTGAAGTATTTATTTCAAAAGCCAATGACCATATGGGGGTTAGAAAAATGGCAGATCTTGCTTACCGAGTTTGATATAGTATATGTCACTCGTTCAACAATGAAGGCCCAGGCCAGCGGACCATTTAGCCAAAAACCCGGTTGATGATGAGTACCAACCCATGAAAATTTATTTCCCAGACGAAGAGGTGAACTTGGTGGAAGCAATATCTAAAGACATTGCTGCCTCGGAATAGTTTTTTGTTGGAGCGGTCAACTAAAAAGGTGTAAGAATTGGGGCAGTTTTTATTTAACCCACTGGTCAACACTATCTAGCCACGCTCGAATTCAGTTCTTTTGCACGATCAATGCAGCTGAGTACGAAGCTTGCATCATAGGTATGAACATGGTAGTTGACTGAAGTGTCGAAGAGTTGTTAATCATGAGGGATTAAGATTTAATCATCCGGCAAGCCCAAGGAGAATGGGAAACTCGAGATGTCAAACTCATCCCTTACCGGCATCATGTGGAAGATCTTAGCAAGCGGTTCAAGACAGTATAGTTCAGGTACATCCCTCGCTATCACAATGAGCTAGCTGACGCACTTGCTACTTTGGCCTCAATGTTGCCCTATCCAAGAAACGCCCGCATCGATTCCTTGGGAATCCAATTCAGGGAAAGACATGGGTACTGTAATACAGTTGAGGCAAACCCAAACATCCAGCCATGGTACCATGATATCAAGATGTTCCTGAATAATCAAGAATATCCCGAGCAAAAGAGAACTATCAGAAGACAAGCATGTGGTTTTTTCTTAAGCAGTGAGGTTTTGTACAAAAGGACCCTGGCCTCAATTTGTTAAGATGTGTTGACACCGAAGAGGCTGGACGAATCATGCATGAAGTACACACAAGAGTTTGCGGACCACACATGAATAGGTATGTGCTAGCAATGAAAATCATCCGAGCGGGCTATTATTGGATAACCATGGAAAGGGATTAATTTAGCTTTGTCGGGAAATGCCATCAGTGTCAGGTGCACGATGATTTGATTCATACACCTCCCACAAAACTGCATCCCATGTCAGCACCTTGGCCATTTGCATCTTGGGGCATGGACGTAATTGGGCCGATTGAGCCAAAAGCCTCAAATGGGCACAGATTTATACTGGTTGCCATTGATTATTTCACAAAATGGGTTGAAGCCATCACTCTTAAATTGGTGACCAAGAAAGCTGTGGTGGATTTTGTGCATTCCAATATCATTTGCCGTTTTGGAATCCCAGCAACTAGCATCATAGACAATGCTGCAAATTTGAACAGCTGATTGATGGGAGAGATGCGAACAATTCAAAATAATGCATCAGAACTCTACACCCCACTGGCCCAAAGCCAATGGTGCCGTCGAAATAGCAAATAAAAATATCAAGAAGATTTTGAGAAAGATGATTCAAAGCTCTAGGCAAATGGCGTGAGAAGCTACCTTACGCATTATTGGGGTATCGCACAACCGTGCACACATCAATATGAGCAACTCCCTATCTTTTGGTATACTGAACTGAGGCAATAATACCTACGGAGGTGGAAATCCCGTCTCTTCGGATCATTGTTGAAGCTGATATTGAAGATACTGAGTGGGTTAGGACTCGAATAGAACAGTTGGCCTTAATTGACGAAAAATGAATGGCTACAGTCTGCCACGAGCAGTTGTACAACCAAAGAATGGCCCGTGCTTATAACAAGAAAGTAAGCCCCATGATTTTGAGGTGGGACAACTTGTATTAAGGCGCATTCTCCCTCACCGTCAGGAAGAAAAAGGAAAATTTGCTCCTAATTGGAAAGGCCCGTACATCATCAGAAAGATATTGCCAAAAGGAGCATTGTGTCTCGAACGATGAGCTATCACGAAATCCTGAAGGTTGAGGTCCTTGGCTCGAACGAGAGGATGATCTTCAAAACTAGCAAACAGTAGAGGCTCTCAATACAGTTGGTCCGGGATCAAGCAATCAAGGCAACATAACCAACCACCATTTCAAACTAACAATTATCTTTTGTTGAAAATTGAAACAAGTACGATATGAGCAACCGTGCAAAAACAGGTGCAGTCAAAAGGAAATTGCACAAATGCTGAAACAGCATCGCAAAAAATAATCAATACAAAAGGGAAGTTTCCTCCATGTTCTTTCCTACATCTTATAAAAATAAAAGGGAGAAAGAAGATAACAAAAGAAGAAAATCCAAATGTGGATAGAATAGAATTCCCAATACCAACCCTTATCCAACATTAGGGCTCCAATCCCTGAGTTGAGCATTTTTCCTTAGCCAACATTGGCGATCTAATCCCTGAGTTGAGCATTTTTCCTTAGCTGACATTAGGGCACCAATCCCTGAGTTGAGCATTTTTTCTAGCAAACGTTAGGGCTCCAATCCCTGAGTTGAGCGTTTTCTCTTTAGCCAACATTAGGGCTCTAATCTTTAAGTTGAGTGGTTTTCCTAAGCAAACATTAGGGCTCCAATCCCTGAGTTGAGCATTTTTCCGAAGCATACATTAAGGCTCCAATCCCTGAGTTGAGAATTTTCCTTAACCAACATTAGGGCTCAAATCCCTGAGTTGAGCGTTTATTCCTTTTAGCCAACATTAGGCCAATACCTGAGTGGAGCGTTTTTCATTAGCAACCATTAGGCCTCCAATCCCTCAGTTGAGTGTTTTTTCCTAGCCAACATCAAGGCTCGGATCCCTGAGTTGAGCAATTTTTCCTTTTAGCCAACATTAAGGCTCCAATCCCTGAGTTGAGCGTTTTTTCCTTAACCAACATTAGGGCTCCAATCCCTCAGTTGAGCGTTTTCCCTTTAGCCAATATTAGGGCTCCAATCCCTGAGTTGAGCGTTTTTTCCTTTTAGACAACATTAGGGTCCCAATCTCTTAGTTAAGCGTTTTTCCTTAGCCAACATTAGGGATCCAATCATTGAGTGAGCATTTTTCCTTAGTGGACATTAGGGCTCTAATCCTTGAGTTGAGTGTTTTCCTTAGCTAGCATTAGGGCTTAAATCCCTAAGTTGAGCGTTTTTCCTTAGCCAATATTAGGGCTCCAATTCTTGAGTTGAGCGTTTTTCCTAGCCTACATTAGGGCTCCTATCCCTTAGTTGAGCGTTTTCCTTAGCCAACATTAGGGTTCCAATCCCTGAGTTGAGCGTTTTCCCCATTTAGCCAACATTAGGGCTCCAATCCCTGAGTTGAGTGTTCTCGCTTTAGCCAACATTAGGGCTCCAAACCCTGAGTTGAACATTTTTTCCTTTTATCCAAGATTAGGTCCCCAATCTCTAAGTTGAGCGTTTTTCCTTAGCCAACATTAGGGCTCCAATCACTGAGTGAGAATTTTTCCTTAGCGGACATTAGGGATCCAATTCTTGAGTTGAGTGTTTTTTTAGCTAACATTAGGGCTCCAATCCCTGAGTTGAGTGTTTTTCCTTAGCTGACATTAGGGCTCCAATGCCTGAGTTGAGCGTTTTTTCCTAGCCAACATTTGGGCTCCAATCCCTGAGTTGAGCGTTTACCCAACATTAGGACTCCAATCTCCGAGTTGAGCATTTTCCCTTTTTAGCCAACATGAGGGCTCCAATCCCTAAGTTGAGCATTTTTCTAGCCAACGTTAGGGCTCTAATCCTTGAGTTGAGCGTTTTCTCTTTAGCCAACAATAGGAATCCAATCCCTGAGTTGATCGTTTTTCCTTAGCCAACATTAAGGATCCAATCCCTGAGTTGAGCGTTTTTCCTTAGCCTACATTTGGGCTCTAACCCCTATGTTGAGGGTTTTCCTTAGCCAACATTAGGGCTCCAATCCTTGAGTTGAGCATTTTTCCAATTAGCTAACATTAGGGCTCCAATCCTTGAGTTGAGCGTTTTTCTTTAGCCAACATTAGGGCTCCAATCCGTGAGTTTAGCATTTTTTCCTAGCCAACATTATGGCTCCAATCCCTGAGTTGAGCGTTTTTTTTCTTTAGCTAACATTGGGGCTTAAATCCCTGAGTTGAGCATTTTTCCTTAGCCAACATTTGGGCTCCAATCCTGAGTTGAGCGTTTTTCCTTAGCCAACATTAGGGCTCCAATCTCTGAGTTGAGCATTTTCCTTAGCCAACATTAGGTCTCCAATCCCTGGATTGAGCGTTTTCCCTTTAGCCAATATTAGGGCTCCAATCCCAGAGTTGAGCTTTCTTTTCCTTTTAGCCAACATTAGTGTCCCAATATCTGAGTTGAGCATTTTTCCTTAGCGAACATTAGAGCTCTAATACTTGAGTTGAGCATTTTTCCTTAGCTAGCATTAGGGCTACAATCCCTGAGTTGAGCATTTTTCCTTAGCCGATATTAAGGATCTAATCCCGGAGTTGAGCGTTTTTTCTCGCATACATTAGGGCTCCAATCCTTGAGTAGAGCATTTTTCCTTAGCTAACATTAGGGCTCCAATCCGTAAGTTGAGCGTTTTTCCCTTTTAGCCAACATTAGGGCTCCATTCCCTGAGTTGAGCATTTTTCCTTTAGCCGACATTAGGGCTCCAAACCCTTAGTAGAGAATTTTTTCCTTTTATCCAAGATTAGGGCCCCAATCTCTAAGTTGAGCATTTTTCCTTAGCCAACATTAGGTCTCCAATCACGGAGTGAGCGTTTTTCCTTTGCGGACATTAGGTCTCCAAACCCTGAGTTGAGACATTTTTCCTTTTAGCCAACGTTAGAGCCCCAATATCTGCGTTATGTGTTTTCCTTAGCCGACATTAAGGCTCCAATCCCTGAGTTGAGCGTTTTTCCTAGCCAACATTAGTGCTCCAATCCCTAAGTTTGGCGTTTTCCCTTAGCCAACATTAGGGCTCCAATCCTTAAGTTGAGCGTTTTTCACTTTTAGCCAACATTAGGGCTCCAATCCCTGAGTTGAGCGTTTTTCCTAGCCATCGTTAGGGCTCTAATCCATGAGTTGAGCGTTATCTCTTTAGCCAACATTAGGGATCCAAACCCTGAGTTGAGCGTTTTTCCTTAGCCAACATTAGGGCTCCAATCACTGAGTTGAGCATTTTTTCCTTAGCAAACATTAGGGCTTTAATCCCTAAGTTGAGCATTTTACTTAGCCATCATTTGGGCTCCAACCCCTGAGTTTAACATTTTTCCTTTTAGCCAATGTTAGGGCTCCAATCCCTGAGTTGAGCGTTTTTCCTCAGCCAACGTTAGGGCTCCAATCCCTGAGTTGAGTGTTATTTCCTAACCAACATTAGGGCCTAATCCCTGAGTTGAACTCTTTTTTCTTTTAGCCAACATTAGGGCTCCAATCCATGAGTTGAGCATTTTTTTTTCTTTAGCTAACATTAGGGCTTAAATCTCTGAGTTGAGCGTTTTTCCTTATCCAACATTAGGGCCCCAATCCTTGAGTTGAGAGCGTTTTTCCTTAGCCAACATTAGGGCTCCAATCCCTAAGTTGAGCATTTTCCTTAGCCATTATTAGGGCTCCATTCCCTCAGGAGCGCTTTTTCCTTAGCAGACATTAAGGCTCCAATCTCTGAGTTGAGAATTTATTCTTAGCCAACATTAGGGCTCCAATCCCTGAATTAAGCATTTTTCCTTAGCAGACATTAGGGCTCCAATCTTTGAGCTGAGGGTTTTTCCATAGCCTACATTACGACTCCAATCCCTGAGTTGAGCATTTTTCCTTAGCCAACATTAGGGCTCCAATCCCTGAGTTGAGCGTTTTTCCTTAGCCGGCATTAGCCTCTTATCCCTAAGTTGACCATTCTTCCTTAGCTGACATTAGGGCTCCAATCCCTGACTTGAGCGTTTTTCCTTAGCCAACATTAGGGCTCTAATTCCTAAGTTGAGAGTTTTTCTTTAGCCGACATTAGGGCTCCGATCCCCGAGTTGAGCGTTTTTCCTTAGCCAACATTAGGGCTCCAATCCCTGAGTTGAGCATTTTTCCTTAGCCGACATTAGGGATCCAATTCCTAAGTTGCGCGTTTTCCCTTAGCCAACATTAGGGCTCCAATTCTTGAGTTGAGCATTTTCCTTAGCCAACATTAGGGCTCCAATCCCTGAGTTGAGCGTTTTTCCTTAGCCAACATTAGGGCTCCAATCCCTGAGTGAGCATTTTTCCTTAGCGGACATTAGGGCTCCAATCCCCGAGGTAAGCATTTTTCTTAGCTAACATTAGGGCTCTAATCCCTGAGTTGAGCGTTTTTTCTTTGCCGACATTAGGGCTCCAATCCCAGAGTTCAGCGTTTTTCCTAGCCAACATTAGGGCTCCAATCCCTGAGTTGAACGCTTTTCTTAATCCAACATTAGGGCTCCAATCCCTGAGTTGAGAATTTTCTCTTTAGCTAACATATGGGATCCAATCCCTGAGTTGAGTGTTTTCCCCTTTTAACCAACATAAGGGCTCCAATCCCATAGTTGAGCATTTTTCCTTAGCTAACATTAGGGCTCCAATTCCTGAGTTGAACATTTTTCCCTTTATCCAACATTAGGCTTCCAATCCCCAAGTTGAGCGTTTTTTCCATTTAGCCAACATTAGGGCTCCAATTCATGTGTTGTGCATTTTTCCCTTTAGCCAACATTAGGGCTCCAATCCCCGAGTTGAACATTTTGTTTTTTAGCCAACATTAGGACTCCAATCCTTGAGTTGAGCGTTTTCTCCTGAGTTGAGAATTTTTCCCTATCCATTATTAGGGAAACTTAAAAAAATGAAAAAAAAACAAAATAAATAAAGTTCAGATTTTTTTTACAAATAACTCACAAAATTTACTTAGTGCAAAACTGGGGTAGAAAATATCATGCATTTGTTTGTTATTTGAGCAGGTTTTACCTCGAAACACAAGTTCCGAGATAACTGAAGGGATGAGTCTCAATCCAAAATAACAAAAGAAACAAATTTAGAGTGATTGAAGAAGAAAGGATGCAGACTGCTCATATCCGATTCAAAATCACAAGTTTCGCACGACCCGCTTTGCTCAAATGCTGAAGAAAGAACCGGTACCTATAGCTTATGAGCATCAAGATTCAGATCGGAGTACACAACAAAAGCAGAAAAGACTCAAGATCAAGTTCCAAGAGATATATAGATAGAAATCTTGTAACTCATAGTTAATAGGCATAGCTAGCTTAGCATTTGATTTTCCTTTGGTGTAATATGTAGGTCAGCAAGGAGTAGCAACAACATCAGCAGTGAGAACACAGCTTCGGTAGTCCCAGCTACCAAACACTCCTGAACTACACTTACCCTATTCCTCTTTAGCCAAGGATATGTAGGCAACCTCTGAAGCAGGGTGCGGTCAAGCTTTTCAAAATTGCTTCTCATAGAGTGCTAAGCAGGCAAATATTCCTCATGATTGCTCATTTATCTTTGCCCAAAAATCTTTCGTGTCTCCGAGCAAAGAGGGGCAACTGTGAGCATGTGATTTTTGCCTAGCTTAAATTACTCCTATAGAATTCTTAAAATTAGAATTTTTCTTTATTTGTGTGATTTTTAGAATTTTATTGCATAATTGTGTGTTTGTTAGCATTTTTAGTGCATTTTAATTCATAATAATGCAAAAATAGCACGTTTGCATTTAAGATACCATTTTAATATTTTAGTTCACTAATTAGTTAACATTACAAAAACGGAAGAAAATAACAAAAAATAGTTCTCTTCGCATTTTTACCTTTTTATTTTGAGTTTACCTTAAAATTTTCTTTTAAATTAGGGTTTAATTAATATTCAAATTTAATTTGCTTAATTTTAGATTTAAATCAGGTCTTTGCTATTTTTAATATTAATTTGATATCTAATAAAATTAAAATTAGTAATAAAATAAATAAGAGAAAAAAAGAAAGAAATTGAAAAATGTGGTCTTATTTATAGACCAATTTTGGGTCAGTTTTAGTTTAAAATGCCAGCCCAAAACACAGCCAAAACGTGACCCAAACCCATAGACCTGATCCAGCCCCCTCTAATTGAAACGACGTCATTTCTTAGGATCTAATCACGATCGTTGGATCTCATCAATCCAACGGTCCAGAGCTAACGAGAATTAGGATATATAAGTGTTGGACAGCCCTATGTCCTCCCCAAGTCGTCTCTCTTTCACCCCACTCTCATAAGAGACAACACCACCACCCTTCACCGTCCGTCGCCGGTCGGAAATCGCCTCCGCCAGCGGCGATGCTCCGATGGCACCAAAAATTGTACCACCCCACCTCCTCGACCCTCTCTTCCATTCCTGCTATCAGTATCCCTCGAATGTCAATCGAACTCGTCGAATATTAGTTTGAATCAACTACAGCTCCGCCGGGCGCCACCTCCAAATCCCACCCATATTACACCCTAGGGTCTCCTCATCTCCCTCTTCCAAAACCCTTAACTATTTTCCTTCAAATCATCACCCATTTTCTTGAATTTCAAATCTAAGTATTATAGAACCCTCGAAGTTCAAATGGATCGATTTTTTCCCAATTTCTTGGGCGCAGTATGGGATTCGAGTCACAAAATAATGGTTTTCATTTTTTTTGGTGAATAACAAACGTTTAACATTATTCCAAGGCTCGAATCGGAGTCCAGCCCTGTTCAAGATTTGCATAGGTAAGTTTTCTTTTCTTCTTCTTTTATTTATTTCATTTAAAATTAATTTTCTGATTTGTTCCATTTTATTTTTATTAGCCGTAACTAATACTCTAGGTTCTGTATTTTAGATCAGTTTAAACTTCTGATTTTGTTTTCTCCAATTCGTATTGATGCTAGTTCATGACCAACATGTTTAAATAGATTAATTTGAATTGTTGAGGTTTAATTTAGGATAATTTGATTAATCATAGGCTGTTTGAGTATTACTGTTTCTATGTGGCATTTTTACCTTGTTTTGAATTGCTTCAATTAATAATTTGCAGTTTTTCAGTGATGCATTTAGTCTTAGGATTCATATTAATGAGAGTTAAATTTGAATTTTGATTAGTTAGATAGTTTTACTTCAATTTGTAGGTTTTGTTTGGGTATAGCTAATTATTCCCAGCCCTTGATTGACTAACCATGGTCATTTTCGACCAAGTTAAAAGGAGCTGGGGTTATGTTTAACTGGGTTTGTAATTTAGAAGTTGATTTAAGGATAGTGTAGGTATTTCAAAATAAGGGAGTAATGTAGTAACTAATATTGGAACCCACTAGAATCTTCTGGATGTTGTTTCAATCTGAAATTCAGGACTTAATTGGTATAACTTGGCCAACAAGGCATAATGATGGACTAATTGGCTAAAATTCGAGATTAAACGAAGGACTAAAGATGTAAATTAAAATCTGAAAGAAGCCCTAGCATTTGCCTATAAAAGGAAGTCTACCCTGCCTTACAATCTAAGTTTTAGACCCCAAAATTTGAAAATTAAAAAGAATTCAAATCAACACTTAGAAATCTAGAGAGCCAAACTCTGAAAAAATAAAAATTCAAAAACAATTTTCAGATCCAAACTCTGAAATTTTCAAAAGAAAAAAATCCAAACTCTAGAGCTTAGGAAAATCAAATATTCAAATCCAAGTTTCAAGCTACTGCAAAAACAATCACTGAAAATCCACGCCTAATTTTCAAGCTTTTCTAGTTTTAATTGGGTTGATTGAAGTGGTGTTGGGATTTACTGCATCCTGTTCTATTCTGCCTGTATTTTAGACTTGGAATTGCTTTTTGCATGCTGAAATTACTGCTGTTGTCCATTGCTGCTTTAGCTGACTTTTATTTTTCTCACATTTTATTTCAATTTCCATGTACAAGTTCTAAACCTCTTATAATGTAGTGCCTATTGAACGCAAAAATGGAAGTTTATGGCTCATTCGACTTTGTTCCTCACTTCCTGCTCATTTTTTTTGCATTTGCTCATAGTATAGTTTAGTTAAATTTTGAGTAGTAAAGTGTTGTAACTAATTTGGACTGCTGGATCCTCTAAAACTATATGATAATAATATTGTTAGTTAGTTTAAAGATGTTTGAATAGTTGAACGTTATTTGAGTAGTTGGATGTTTCGAATAGTTGATTATTTTAATTTGTTCACCATGTGTTGTTGAAATGTAGAGTTCAAAGTAGTGTATTACAAGTCAAAATAGTGTGATATTCCAGATTCATGTTGTATTACATGTTTGTTTGGAGTTTTAGTAAGTCAGTAACCTGGAAATATGAAGATATAAAGTTAGAATGTCAGTTTCCGGTCATAATTAAGTGCACTTAACATATATTAGTGGCAGTTAATTGGCTATTAAATTTCAGATCATTCAAGTTAATTATGGTCGTGACTGGAGTTCTAGGTTCAAATTAGTATAGTCTTTCCATTTTTCCTATTGAAATGCTTTAGTAGATTCCTTCCATTGCGACCCATGAGTCAATTCAAAAAAATATGAAAGTGAATTTGTCGAGTCTAGAGGATAAAATTCCAGAGTTAAATATGTGGAGGCATTAGTCTTCATGTGACCTAAAATTGAATATAAGGTTTGGATTCAGTTGTAATATGTATACCTTCATTTTAGGCTTGCTCTAAGGCCCAAGCTTTGAACATGGTTTACGAACAAAGTCAAGTGGACTTCCTTTTTTTTTAACTGTCGACTTTGTATTACTATCAAGAAAAATATACAATGAGTCCTAAAGTAGTAGTATTGACTTCTACTACTGAATTGCTATCATCTAGTTACAGTGTCGTACCTATACTTCATCAATCAGAACAATGACTATGTATATGCTTTACAGTTAGTAATAATCCAACTAAGGAAAACTATTCAGCTGTTGTAATCCATGTTGCCATCTTCGATTGTGTCTGCCACGAATGTGAATCAGCATTGCAACTTCCCTGACTGTTCTCTCCTCATCATACACCATATTTTGAAATCTAATATTGTTCCTTGCCTTCCAAATTAAAGCAATGACATGAATGAAAGCAGCAGCTGTAATTGAGTTTCTCCATGCAGAACTCCTAGCTTTCCTACATATCCATATCAGTTCCTCATCCCAGCTAAGCACCTGTCTCGGACTACCCAGCCAATAGCAAATACGAGTCCATAATCTCATTGTGGTACAGCATTCAAAATAGAGATGATGGAATGTCTCCTCTTGTTGTTTGCAAAATACACACAGTAGAGGAATTTGGATTCCAAATCTAGCCAATCTATCCACAGTAGGTAGTCTTTGATGTGCAGCCAACCAAGCAGTAAACTTGTGCCTGGGAATTACATTACTCACCAGTAATAAGTTCCTCCAGCTGACTCTCTCAAAACTTGGCAGCATAGCAATATAGACTTTATGTATTTGAAATTTTCCCATATAACAGACTGATTTAAGTCTATCATAGAGTGATCCAGCCATTTGCTGATTCTCCATAACACTCTCTCTACACTGTATGATCTTTCTAACCACCCATGCAGCTTGCTTGGGAACATTTGTTGTATCAACTTCATCCCTCTTTATGTAATAGCAATGGATCCACTTCACCCAAAGACAATCCTTCTTTCTTGCCAAATCCCATAATAGTTTGGCCACTGCTGCTTTATTCCAAATTGTCAAGTTCATAATATTCAGTCCACCTGCATTTAAAGGGGAGCAAATTCTGTCCCATGCTACTAAGGCCCTCCTAGAATAGTTTGCAGATCCAGTCCATAAGAATGTACGACAGATTGAGTCTATTACCTTGAGAACACCCTTTGAAAGAATGAAAATCTTTGACCAATATGACTGAATTCCAAAAATAACAGACTTTATGAGTTGGCATCTACCTGCATATGACAACAGCTTTGCAGACCAACAACTTATCCTTGCTGTGATCCTCTCAATGAGAGGTAGATATTGCTGGATAGAAAGCTTCTTTGAATCCAATGGAATGCCCAGGTACCTGAAAGGAAGAGCACCTTCACTGAATCCCAACCTTCTAATCATGTTTGCTTTGACTTCTTGAGATACCCCTACTAGATAAATTGCACTTTTGTTTGGATTGGCCTCCAATCCAGAAGCCTTTGAGAATTTTAAGAAAGCCTGATGAAGAATCTGAATAGATATAGTGTCAGACCGACAGAACATGAGTAGATCATCAGCAAAACACACATGTGAGCAGTTTAACTTCCTACATTTGGGATGGAAATTAAAATTCCCATTCCTATGAAGCCGTCCCAATATTCTACTCAAGTATTCCATAGCCATCACAAAAAGGTAAGGGGACATAGGATCCCCCTGCCTTATTCCTTTTTTAGCTTTAAATGGCTTAGTGAAACAACCATTCATCATAAGAGAGAATGAAACAGAAGTAGTGCAAGCCATGATCCAATTGACAAACTTTGCTGGAAATCCATAAGCAACTAGCATCTGTTTAAGAAAGGACCATTCCAAAGAATCATATGCTTTCCTCAAGTCCACCTTTAATACACATCTAGGAGAAACTCCTTTCCTAGAGTACCCTTTAAATATCTCATGACTGAGCAAGATATTATCAACAATACTCCTCCCTTCTATG
The DNA here is from genome assembly GCA_034376525.1 of Nicotiana benthamiana. Lineage (NCBI taxonomy): Eukaryota > Viridiplantae > Streptophyta > Magnoliopsida > Solanales > Solanaceae > Nicotiana > Nicotiana benthamiana. Next base: position 20,821,243 of record CM067324.1, on the reverse strand, counting down.
AAAGCAGACTGAGACAATCCCACAATATCACTAACAACACCCTTTAATCTTCTTGTAATGATCTTGGATATAAGCTTATACATAGTAGTGCAACAAGCTATTGGCCTATAGTCCTTAACAGTAGTAGGAGAACTGTTTTTAGGAACCAAAGCAATAGCTGTAGTATTGATGAAATGTGGCATAGTGCTGGTCTTGAAGAATTCCTTTGTTGCTGCTAAAATATCATACTTGATAACCTCCCAGTTTTTGGTGAAGAATTCCACAGGATAGCCATCAACACCAGGTGCTTTGTCTTTTGGCATATCATTCAAAGCATCAATTATCTCTTCCATACTAATGTCTCTGATTAACATCCTTTGTTGCTCTAGGTTCAAACATTTTCCTTTCTTCACAATAGTTACATCAACACCAGTCAATTCTTCAACACATCCTCCCAGCAACTCTTGAAATACTGTGATAAATTCATGCTCCACAGCAGCCGGGTCAGTAATATGAGTTCCAGTATCAGTATAAACTGAAGTAATGGTGTTCTAAAAATTCCTAATCTTCCATTGGGCATGAAAGTATTTAGTATTTGCATCTCCACATTCAATCCATGTAGCCTTTGATTTTTGCCTCATAACTTGTTCCTCAATATTGCTCCATCTTCCAATTTCTGCCAAAGCTTGCCTTTCCTCAATGAATAAATCCTGTGAATGAGGATTAAACTTCATTTGGGATTGCACAATATCAAGTTGCTCTCTAGCCTGTATAATTCTCTGTTTATAGGAAGCCATATAACTGTTGGTCTCCTTTAACTTCATCTTCAACAGCTTCAATTTAGACCAGATCTGCTGCATAGAACTACCTGTAAATTCCTGCTGCCAAACATCCTTGACTATAGCATGGAATTGTGGGAATTCCATTACACCAGTGTAGAGCCTAAAAGGCTTAGGATGTAAGAGTTTCTGGCTGCCTAACTTTATACAAATTGGTGTATGATCAGACACAGAAGGGTTGAGGAATTCAGCTTCAATATGTCCATATTCCTGCACCCACTGAAAGTTACCCAAAGCCCAATCAATCTTGCTATATACTTGTTTATTTGTCCAAGTAAAATTCCAGCCTATCCTTTTGAGTGGAGTTAATTGCAAATCATAAATGAGCTGTTTAAACCCCCTAACTTCAGCATCAGTCACTATAGAACCAATTCTATCCTCAGATGATAGAACATTATTAAAATCACCACTAAGTAACCATGTATCTTGGCTAGGAATAGAAACAGCTTTGAGATCAGCCCACAGCTTTTCTCTTAGAATACCAGTGTTATGAGCATACACTACACTAAGATGAGTCTTCACATGGCTATAAGGATCTTCTATATGACATTGTATCATTTGATCAGTTACACAGGAAATAGTGACCTGGATATGAGGCTTCCAGATCACCCAAATCCTGCCATTCACAGCCTCAGAATAATTGCAAAACACCTTCCAGCCTTTAGCTATTTTTCCTTGGATCTTCTGAGCTTTATGTTCTTTTACTCTAGTTTCAAGACACCCCGACACATCTACTTTATTTACATTCAAAAAACTTTTCAGTTCCTTCTGCTTATGGGCTAAGTTCAGCCCTCTTATATTCCAAGTAACAATTATCATATATAGGATGGACCAGGATCATGCTGGCCTTTCCTACCAGCAACATTCACTTCCATTTTAGCTTTTCCCCTATTGCAATTGTCCACCAAGTCTGCTTCTATACTCCTAGGTATCCCATCATTAACCATTTCTACCTCTGAGTTGACATCAACAGCAGGATCCTCTGAAATCTGCATAGAACTTTGACACAGACTTCCCCCATCATTTACCAATACTACCTCTGAGTTTACAGCACCATTTAACTGTTGAGTGAGCTGGTCCATTCTCCCCCCTGCATCTGTCTGAATTTCCACAGTAGTAGGCTCAGCCATTTTAGAAACATTTACAACAGGAGCTTTCTTTACAGTCCATCTTTGCCTAGTAACTTTGGTTGGTTTACTAGGCCTCCTAGGTGCTTCCTGGACTTCAGTTTTTGTGCCTTCATCATCCTTTGCATTGTACCAGCACTCACTAGTATCATGACCAAACTTTAGACAATGATTACAAAAAGTGGGCTTCCAATCATAATCAATCAATTGTACTTTATGGCCATAAGGAGTTTCAATGTCAATATGATCAGGTTGGGGTTGTGAGGCATCAACTTCCACTAATACTCGAGCAAATGATATTCTCTCATAATGTGCTGTGATCTTATCTGTGTACAATGGTCCCAACTGCACTAGCAAGTTTACTTAATACTTCTGCTGACCAATACTCAACTGGCAGCCCAGGAAATTTTACCCAAACAGGTATAGTACTCAAGACATCACTCTAAAAGGAGAAATCAGTTTCCCATGGCCTCAATACCATCGGTTTATTCCTAAATGAATATGGCCCAGATTGTAACACCAGATCCATATCCATTTTGTTCACAAACCGAAAAATACAATAACCTTCTGAATGCATTAGAATCTGTGGCTTAGTGACAAAATTCCATACATGCAAAACGAAATTCTCCATTGATTTTTCAGTAGGATTATCCCCAATTATATACCCAATTAATGAATCCTTCCAATACTCAGCTTGTGGCTTCAACTCTTCCTCATTAATGGTAACTATCATCTTCCCATCCCTATTAACTGGAGGAACAAACTTAAGAGCATTTCCCATTTGAGTGAGACGATTACCTCGAACAGCTTCAGCAAAGGTAGGGGGAGGTGTTTCAGCATCAACAACATTCGAAAACTGCAATTTCCTCACAATCTCTTCCTTTTGATTCTCCGCTGCTTGCATGCAAGTATCTGTAACTTTCCCCAATTTTGCTTCAGTAGATTGCAGAATTGGTGGTAGAAAGCTACCAAACGTAAGTGGTTCTAGAGGTTTAATCTCCATTGGTGCTGGAGTAATTGTCTGCGAGGCGGTAGGAGGTTGAGGTCGACGTCGGCGAGCCATAATCCGGTGAAATTAGCGCCTTGCTAACGTGCGCCAGTTGTGTTACTGTTTTATTGCCAAACGTGCGCCGAGAGCATTTTTCCCTTTTTTTAGAAATAGAATCTTGATTTAAACCAAAACCATAAGTCAAGTGGACTTCTTTTCCCTTGAGTTGGCTTCAAGACCAATTTTAATAATAGAGGTCTTTTTGTTTGAATTGGACTTGATCTTGAAGCTCGAGTCTCTTTGAATACTCTTAATAATAATTAGATCACAATGTTAATTAATTAATTGGGTCATTTAGAGATAATCCTTAATAGAAAATGATAGTTCCTTTAGGATGTCCTTAAAATAAACGAGGTGCGCCGCGCCGAACAAAATCTATAAATTGCGTGGTCCTCTTAATTACTTTTATAAAATATTTAGAAATTGGGTAAGCCATTTAGGAAATTTCCATGGCCTCCTGAAAGTAACAACGCGTTAGTCGCTTTAGGCACGTTATTTCATAATTTTATCTTCTTAAATTCGGGTGCGCATTTATGTGACCCAAATCCAAATCTCAACGGTGTTGAAGTATGTCAAGAATCATGGGTGCATTTATATGACATGATTCGAGACGCATTTGAACATTGTTGCAATTTTTCCTAAAAATTTAATGAAAAGCGGTAAATAATTTAAAAATTGCACTATAGGATGAACATGTTGTAAAATCAGATATTAGGCTAAATATAATAGTTTAAGCGACCGTGTTAGAACCACGGAATTCGATGGTGCCTAACACCTTTCCTCGGGTTGACAGAATTCCCTACTCAAGAATTTCTGGTTCGCAGACTCCATCCGAGAAGTCGAAAATTTCCTCGATTTGGGATTCAAGATAAATCGGTGACTTGTGACACCAAAAGTCAAACTTATCCCAAGTGGCGACTCTAATGAACAAATAATTCCATTTCGAACAATATCACTTAAAATGAAAAAACTTCCTTATACACTACCCTTCGGGATAAGCGTGTAAAAAAAAGAGACGTGACAGCCCCCTCCTGAAAGTTTATAGAATGAGGCATCAGATGCTTGCTCCGGTTTGGTTGAAGTTGCAGTTGCAGGGGCTTCTGTTGCCTTCTTTGCAGTATGTGTAATTTCATCAGGAATTTTATGGGATAAAGCGTCCTCTTTGTATGGGACTTCAGGGACCTCCATTTCCAGTTCTCGCAACTTTTCCATGTTTTCAAACAGCTATTAACAGCCCGTTTGGATCATCTTTGCTGTATGAAACGGGAACAAGTAGCTCACTTGGTTGAGTTTGATAACCAACAAAAGATACATGAAACAGTAAAATTATCAAGCAGAAGCAAACCTGGACACTTTCCCTTGTTGAGCGTAGAACTGCTCCATCATGTTGTCGACTAGCTGCTCATAACTAGGCCACTTGATATGATTTTAAACACTAATCACAAAACAAGGCGCAAATTTGAATAGATAAAGCTTGCAAATCACCAATGACCTCCACTAGATTTAGTTCTTGGACAGAAAGAGTGGAGGCAGCTCAAAGCCTGTGAATTGCGTGAAGATTCATCACATTGGTCAGTTTTTACCTTAGCTTCATAGTCGAGGTACTACAGCTCCAGATTCTTAGGGCTCAATGCTTTTGATTCACCAGACCAGACCAAATTCTTCTTCTGAGCTACTTTATGAAAACAAAATAAGCGTCACAAAGATGTACAGGCTTATGAATGCAAAGAAAGACCTCACCCTTCACCTAAACTCTTCAAGTTCTCCGCATATTTTCTAATACGATCAACAGAAGGCCTCAACTCTTTCTGTACAAGCACAAATACATTATAGCTCAAAGAGTTATTCCAAGGACATGTATAGACAAAGCAACCATGATCATTTTTCAAGCAAGTACCTCGTAAGAAAAGAGCAGTTTCAAGACCAAGTTCACAAAACAATCTTCATGCCTTTCCAATTCAACGGTACAAGAATGCAAGGCATCAACAATTACAAAATAAAGCATCCCCAAGTATATATATATCCATTCAGGATAAGGTTTAAGAAACAATAATATTAGGTGTAGTACTTCAACATTTTTTTCCTGTAACATACTTGGCCTCCTCTTTGGCAAAGGAGGACTGAAGAGCCTAAGCGTCCTCCAAAAAACTTGATCCATGCACTAAGAAAATTTGCTTCCAATCTACATGAGCCAATGGACATTGATAGCTCGTCTTCCTACAGCTTAAGAACTGGAGGTAGAATCTAAGCAAAAGAAGAGTTGATTGTAAAAAGAAACAAAAGGGACATACTCTAGTTTTTAAATGAGCAACAATCTCATCATTCTGAAAGAAACCCAGTTTAGTAAGGACAGGGACATGGGAAATTAGCACAACTTGAATGCAAAAGCACTAAAGGAATGTCAAGCTCTTTTCAATCAGTGAATACTGATCATCAATACCTTTTATATTATCTCAAAATTGCTTGGAGACACAGGTGGTGCAATTCAATAATCACATAAGTGGTTAGATATTAAAGTTGATTGAAGAATACATTACTATTTAGCCTCAGAAACTATGTATTGTAGTTATCCACAGCAATCACATTTGTATTTAGGCTATTTTCCACCAAAACCTACATACAGTGAGCATTTACCACCATTTTTCGGAGTCAATTTTTGTCTAAATATCAAATCTTTTACATGCAGTAACCTAAATGTTTTTGTGAAAGGTATGTTACACTTCTTAAACTAACAAAAGCCTACATTGTCAGAGACACTTAGGAGCGGAAAGGTTAAATTTTTTAATGTCGTCATTGTTTTCTTTTTCACAACTTATAAGAGATTGAGAGGGATGATGAAAAATATGATAATAAGAACAGAGTTAATGGTTCACCCTAAAATATCATCTTATTATGAAAAATCCTTAATTAAATCAAGGAGCTTCATCAAAATCAGCTTGGTATATATTGAATATTTGCAGTGTACCAATTATGGTGTATTGTGGTTCGGGCCTGACCCGGGACCGGCCCAGGACAGCGGTCCTAACGGGCCTAGCAAGCCGGTTCTGGTGGGCCGGGGCTCTAGTGGTGCAAAAGTCCGTGGTGGGCCGGTTAAAACAAAAACCCAGAACCGCCCAGGCGGGCCTGGGCCGGTTCAACCGGGCCCAGCGGGCCTAACGGGCTCCAACGGTAATATTTAAAAACAATTATTTAAAGAATGGCCAATGGTCGGATTTTTAAAATCTAGCCGTTGGCCTTCAAAATTGATCCGTTGGGCACATTAAAAAATAGCCATTTGGCTCCCAAACTTTATTTTAACCCCAAACTTTTTATAATTACATTTTTTTCCAATTCTCAATTATAAATACCCCTCATTATTTCATTTTTACTCACAAATTCATCAATCTCTCAATATCTCTCAATCTATGTCTAATTTCTCTTCTATAATTGCTTACTTTATTATTGCAATTTTGTGAAAAATTATGAAGTTGGTGAATTGAAGTATTCAAGTCTTGAACGATTTGCAATATTCAAGAAGTTCGGCAATTTAGTAAACTCGTTCCAACTCTTAAATTTTAAGAATATATTTTTGTGCGTTTTAGTTTGCATAATTGTAATTAATATGGCATTTTCTTTGAAAAAATATTTGGTGGTAAGGGAAAAGCAAAAATTGGTGAAAGTAGTCGCCAACCTACTACCCCTTCATCCTGCTCCCTGACCTTCTTCATTTACCCGTCCTGCTGCTCTTATTATTCTTGATAGTGATAACCCTTGTTTTCAATTTTTCGATAGTCAATTTTGCCATAATGTTGCACCAGGTGAACAATTAAATGAAGAAGTTATGAATGTTCTTTATCCTAATGAAACTATCTTAGAAAATGATGAGGAAAATGAGGATGTAGATGAAACTCAACTGAATTTAGATGATATATCTACTAGTCCTGTTAATAACCCAACTGATGCCCCGCTCGACCCACCTGTAGAAACCCCTATTTTTAATAGACAACCTTCTAAACGTCCTGAAACATCAATTGTTTGGAATTTGTTTTACTAAAGTAAGAGAACAAAGTAAGGCTACGTGTAAAACTTGTGGGAAATTGCTAGCGCATAAATATACTGGAGACCGTAGCGGTACGAGTAGTTTGACCAGGCACATAAAAACACACCCTAGAGATAAAGCTAAATATTTACAAATAAAAGCGCAGCAAGAGGAGAAAAATGTAGATATTGTGGTTAACCCTAGTACTGGTTCTAATCTAGTTCAACTAGGAATTAGCACTGTGACCGGTGGTATTTTATATTACGATCGTAATAAGGATCGTGAAGAATTAGCAAAGATGGTTACTATTATGTGCTTACCCTTTAGTTTTCCTTCTAACTCTCATTTTGTGCATTATATTAGAAGAATTTTTAATCCTACTTACAAAGGTTGGTCTCGCGCAACAGTTAAGAGCGATATTTACAAATATAAACATGAATATGAACAATATTTGCGCTATTTATTTACTCATATAACTAATCGGATTTCTATTACTACTGATATTGGTAGAAGTAATAATGCCTGTGATTATTTAACTGTTACAAGTCATTGGATATATGAGGAGTGAATAATGCAAAAACGCATTATTGCTTATAGAATAATTAATTTACGTCACATAGGTAAGTTTATTGTTAATACTATTACACATATTTGTAGATATTTTTGCATTAGAGATAAAATAATGGCAACTTCTATGGATAATGCTTCTAGTAATACTAGTGCTATAGGCATACTTACAACAACACTGAATCCTACATTTAGTAATTGTTTACATGTGAGATGTATTTTTCATATTTACCATTTAATTCTTGGTGATGGTATGAGAATTTTAAATTTAGAAATTGAAAAGGTTATAATGTCTCTTAATTGACTTTTTTATTCAAACCGTAGAAGTAGACTTAAAGAGTTTTTTAAAAAATGTGATGAATATGGCCTTAGAGAAAGAAATGTTCCTAAACCTTGTCCGACTAGATGGAATTATATGTACGAGAATTTAATCGTTGCATATGAATATAGAAACCCAATTAATGCAACATTTAATGCTCGTGTTGGTGGTGAGGATGATGATGAAATCCTTACAAATCAAGTTTGGACGAATGTTAAAATTCTAATAGATTTTTTAGAACATTTTCAAATTGCTACTAATGCATTTTTGGAGCAATATTATCCTACTATTTCAAACTCTTTAGTTTATACTGCAGCACTATGTGATTTGTTTGTTGAATTTTCGGAGGGTGGAGAAACTTATCAACTTGCTACAAATACAATGAAAGAAAGGTTTAAAAAATATTTTTCCCTATCCCCCCTATTTATGGTGTTGCTGCAATGTTAAATCCTACAATGAAATTATGAAGTTCTCACTTTAGATACTCAAATATTTATAAGAGGTTAGATCTTTCAGATGAGAAATTTGCTATACTTGGAGATGCAAAAGGCTCAATTAAAATAAATGCTCAAACAATTTATATCTTATCAACTTGCCTTAGATCATGCTAGGCCAAATGTTCCAACCCCTACTTCGTCTAGTCCACAATCGTCTAAAAGGGTTGCGGGCCTAAAAACACTTAAATCTTGGACGGAGTTCACCGGTTCTCAAGGTGATAATTTTGGTGAGACTTCACATCTAAATAAGCTTCAAGTTTATTTGTCGCAGGGACTTGAAAAGGGGAATCCATACGACAGATTTGATCTTTTGGAATTGTCAAAGGCAAGGAAAAATATTTTCCGGTTCTTGCAAGGATGACTCGGGATATTTTATCTATTCAAGCTTCAACAGTTGCATCAGAGAGCGCTTTAAGTCAAGCAAGACTTCAAATAGGTGATCATAGAGAGTCTATGATGGAGAGCTTGAAAAAAATCAATACTATTCAGAGATTGGATCTGCACACAAAGAAGAAACTTTGGACTTGCAGAATCACAACCAGAGATAGATGAAACTTATGAAGAAATGATAGCGGAACTTGCGGAAGATGCTGCTTCGCCCGAAAGCGGTGATGAACAAGCTTCTTTTCCGCCACCACCAACAGAACCTCCTCCGAACCGTGAAGGATTTATGAGATTTGTTTGAGATACAATGTAGATTATGGTGTAACTTGTACTTTGACACATCTTCTTTAGTTTTTTTCCTTTTAATGGTGGTGTTAGCACCTTGTTGTGCTCATTCTATTGAGGGGAAGAAGACTAAGAAAGATGTGTCATTTTTGGTAATAAAAATTGTAAGACATTCCCTTGAATATCTCTTTGCAACATTGTTTTTTGTTTTTAACTTGCAATTCTTTATAAGCTATAATATATATACATAACATACTATATATATATATAACATACTATATATATATATATATATATATATATATATATATATATATATATAACATACTATATATATATATATATATATATATATATACACTACATACATAGACATATTATAACATATAATTTATACATAATACACCCTTATATATACATATATTTAAGGCAATATATAATAATATATACACATAATACACCCTTATATATATATATATATACATATATACACACTCTACGTATGATATATATTATATAGCTATATATAAGCAATTTATACTAGTATATATATAGTTTACAAGAAAGTGACTTAGATAAACAAAATAAAAAAAAATAGCCCAAACCGAAAAAAGCCCGTTAGGCCGACGAGTCCGGCCCATTTAGCCCAGGGCCATGTGGGCTTAGGACTACCATGGGCCGGTTCCACCCATTGGGTCCGTGAAGACCGGAACTGTTTGGTCTGGAACCGCGCAAGCCCGGCCCGCCTAAAGTCCGGAACTGCCAGAACCGACCCATTTAGGCTCGTTTGGCTGGGGCTGACCCAGAATACAGCCTTAACCATTGTACAGTAAAGCATAACAAGGAAGGAAAGGTTAGAACTTTCCTTCACAGATGATAGTTTTTCTTGTCGAGACCTTGCCTATCTATCGTACCGCCCCATATCATCAAGAATGATGCATCCATACTTGTAGGAATTTCTTTTTCTTTGATTAATTAGCTCAATTTCATAGCATGAACATTTTACTGCAGTGTTAGGGAGAACACAAAGTATCATATTATCTGAAATTAATATATAAAGTTATGAACGCACTAGTCTTCATCTAACAATTAAACCCGTCTGTCTCTGGCCTACATCAAACTACATCAAAATGTAGTGTCTCGCATTCTCCTTTAAAATAATATGAAACTAAACTTCATGCACCTATCAGTTCTAAGATGAAAAGAGATTGTCAAAGGTCGCGCATATGTTAGATAACTCAGCTTAAATCTATATTGGTAAAATTTAACCACTATGGTCGACCCAACTGGGATCCCATCTGTTATGACCTATTTTCTAAACAAGTCGAGACCGGCACTTGATCACTGAACATGATCGAGCGAACCATCTTTACTTATCAAACCTATTATAACTCAAAATTTCATATGCAAAAAAAAAAAATGTAACCAAATACTTTCGATTAATTCAAATATTTAAATAAATCAACTCTAAAACTTTATCTGTAGTAATTACTGAATTACTGCTAAGTTACTATAAAATAATATCTGAATCTCAATCCAATGATTATGTCTATGAAGCCTCTACTGATAAACTGACGCACTGCTCAGGACATGAGATTTCCTGGCCAGTTCTCTAAGTAAACAAAGAAATAACTAAATAAAGATGACTCAAAAGAATACTCCACGAACAAAAGCGGAGCTCACCAATAGCATTGGAAGGGAAGGAAGTCCTAACTCGTAACTTGCTCTCCTGCAAATTCGGTTCCTATGTTGTACTGCAGATCAACGTAGGTTCCCAAAAGAGAACGTCAGTACTATCCATTGTACTCAGTGAGTCTCAACAACAGGGGCGAAACTTTAACAACATATACATTATGAGCAAAGGATCTAAATGCATGTAAAACACAAAGCTTATAAGAATAATTCTAAATAATCGCATAATAGCAGTTTATGAATACTCTAAAAGAAATTCTTTTCTTTTTCTTTCTTATAAAAAAAATAAATATACTTCACTTTATAATTTGGGAGTTCCAACTATCCTGACTTTATTCTGTCCCAGTCACCGTGTGATCGGCACGGGTTCGATCCCAACCTGATCGAATAGGCCCAATCCACGAGGTGCCACTCGTTTCATGGTTCTCAGCGCTCATGTATCATACCTTAGCATGGCTAAATAATTTCTCAGCAACGAGAACCTCGGCTCGTGTGCTCCCTACTTTGGCACAAGTAGTTTCAAAAAGTCAACGCCTAGGTCAGGACCCTCAGCCTGGACGATGACCCCTTCTCAGAATAAAGGATACTTTCACAGATTTTTTCTTTCTAAAACTTCCTTCTGTGACTTTTCAAGTCTAAATCCTTTATACATACTCTTACTAGAATCCTTAAATATAATATATGACATAAGAATGAAATAAACATTCAAAAGTATTTATAAATGTTCTTGATACTTCATGAATTTTCAACATGAAAATGGCATATACGAATAACGTAAAAATCTAAAATTTATGCACATATATCCAAATAATCCTCTAAACTTTAGTTAGAAAATAATTCTAAGCTAATAAGTACTTACTACTTCAATTAAGTACAAAGAAAAATATAAAAATTTAAAATTTCTGTACATATATCCAAATAATCATCTAAACATTAGCTAGAAAATAATTCTAAGCTAATGGGTACTTACTACTCCAATTAAATATATATTAGCTCTTTTATGCAATTCATCAAACACCTTGTGTGCGTGCTTTTGTGAGTTAAACCACTTTAGTAAAGGGTTATATCAACTCACCTCAAAACTTTTCGAGCCGATACATAAGCCCCAGTGACACCAGTCAAACAATCGATCTACAACAACCAGTGTATTTTTAATTAATTTTAAAGTTTCACATCTAAACATGAAATTTATTGTTGATATAGAAGAAAAAGGGAATTAGCTATTCTATTTTTACCTATTACTACTCTAGAGTAATTGACTACATAAAATTTTATATAACTGAGTTCAAGAATTTATGGTTTGTATAGCACCCTAAAATTTTCATTTTGCTCTGCGTGCCTTGCGATTGATGCATAAAAAAGCAGCCTTCTGTTTTTGTTTTATAAACATTTTTCTGTTTCTCTTTTGCCTTAAGACTTTGCTTAAGTCTTATATTTCACAACCCTTTATGGGCTAGGTCACGTGCACCCCCTTTTTATTTTTGGTTAACTTATCTAATAATTAATGATATTCACTTTTAATAATTAATAATACTAAAATTATTAATATTACCATAATTATATAACCAATTATTTATAAATATAGAAGTAACTCAAAATCAATCAACGGGGGGGGGGGGGGGGGGGGGGTTAAATCCGTAATTAAAACTATAATTTAAGATTAAAAAAATTAAAATCTATATTTAGTGGGTCTTGAAATTTTTATAGATCTGAGGAGTGTTACAATCTTCCTTCCTTAAAAATATTCGTCCTCGAATGTTGCTAGGGCCTTATTCTTAAGCTAACAATCATTCCTTAAGTCCTTGAACCTCTTAAATTTTCTTAGCACTACCACTCTTCCAAGGGACTCAAAATTTTGGCTAACACCCTAAATTTTCAAAAGTTTCGTCAAAGTTTCTCTTGTAAATTGGACTATCAAAAAAAATCTCTGTCACAAATACCACAACTACATCAACAACAACCAAATATACCATAACATGCCATTCATAGGCAACATACGCACCTCATAAATTAATTACTCACACTCCGGCAAGGAAGTACCACAATAACTAACAAGAATCTAAAGCACAACAACTTTAGCACAAGTAAATCACTTTAACGAATTAAATATACTACTACATAAACTAAATTACTACAACAACTAAGCATAATCTAGAAAGGACAGAAACACTTGCTAACTTGTATTTAATAAATGAAATATAAATGTCAAACCAAACTTAGGTTCACATACCTTTTTCCTCAAATAAATATGGATATTTCTTTCTCATATCTTCCTCGACCTCCCATGTAGCCTCTTTTGAATTATGATTACTCGACTAAAATTTTACCGATGCTAAATCTTTTGTTTTCAACTTTCTTACTTGCCTATCGAGAATTTCTATAGGTACCTCTTCATAAGTCAAGCCTTCTTTAATTTCTATAGTATCAGCATGTATTATATGCGACTCATCATGAATGTACTTTCTAAGCATAGACACATGAAAGACATGATGAGCAGAGGACAACTCAACGGGTAGCGCTAACTTATAAGCCACGTTTCCTTTCTTTTCTAGAATTTCATGAGGTTCGATAAATCTAGGGCTAAGTTTCCCTTTCTTACTAAACCTCATAACTCCTTTCATTGGTGAAAATTTCAAAAAAACCTTATCTCCAATCATGAACTCTAACTCACGATGTCTCTTGTGAGAATAAGACTTTTGATGACTCTGAGCCGCTTTAAGTCTTTCTCTAATTAGCTTAAGTTTCTTAAAGGCCTCACAAACAATCTCTGGACTAATAAACGACACCTCTGCTGATTCAAACCAACCCACTGGAGACCTACATCTCCGCCCATACAACGCTTCATAAGGAGCCATACCTATGCTGGCCTGATAGTTGTTATTGTTAGCAAATTCTGTAAGTGGCAAGTGATCATCCCAATTACCTCCAAAATATATAACACACACATGAAACATATCTTCGAGAGTCTGGATTGTCCTTTCTGCCTAACCATCTGTATGTGGATGGAAAGCGGTGCTTAGATTGACCTTGGTACCTAATCTTTTCTGAAATTCTTGCCAAAAATGTTCTGTGAATTGAGAGCTTCTGTTAGATATGAGTGAAACTCTAGTACCATGTAATCGAACTATTTCTTTGATGTACAACTGCGTATACTGATCTCCAGAATCTGTCATCTTTACTGGTAGGAAATGTGAGGATTTTGTCACTTGGTCTACAATAACCCAAATTGAATCATGCTTACGGTATGTGCGAGGTAGACCTACTATGAAATCCATATTAATTTTCTCCCACTTCCACTGTGGTATCTCTGTGTCTTGAGCTAGGCCACCTGGCTTTTGATGCTCGGCTTTGACTTGCTAGCAATTTAAACATTTAGCCACATGATCTGTTACTTGTTTCTTCATGCCTTTCCTCCAATACAATTCTTTCAAATATATATATATATATATATATATATATATATATATATATTGGTAGCATCTGGGTGGATAGAGTACCTCAAACTGTATGCTTCCTCCATTATGGCCTTCCTAAGACCATCTACATCAGGCACACATAACCGATCATTCAACTTCAAAACTCTGTCACTTCCTTCAGTGAAAGCAATGATTTCTTTGCTTCTGACTCATTCTTTTAATTTCACCAAGTAAGGATCTTTGTCTTGCTTAGCCTTAACATGCGCAACAAGGGAGGATTGCGCTAAGGCATAAGCAGTTATTTCTCCTTATTCAGTCTTATCCAATCTAATTCCATCATTTGCTATTTTGAATTTCTCGACCCAAAGATTGCCTTTGTACTGCAAGCTGGGCCAAGACACCCATTGACTTCCTACTAAGTGCATCTGCTACCACATTAGCTTTGCCCGGGTGGTAAAGGGTATTGATTTCATAATCTTTCAATAGCTCGATCCACATTCTCTGTCTCAAATTTAGTTCTTTTTGCTTGAAAATGTACTGGAGGCTTTTGTGATATGTAAACACTTCAGAATGCTCGCCATAAAGGTAGTGTCTCCATATTTTTAATGCAAACACCACAGCTGCAAGCTCCAACTCATGTGTGGGGTAATTCATTTCATGATTCTTTAACTTCCGAGAAGCATAAGCAATAACTTTTCCATTTTGCATAAGAACACAACCAAGGCCCATTCTGGAAGCATCATAATACACTGTAAACCCACCCAAACCTGTCAGCAAGGTTAACACAGGTGCATTGGTCAACCTCTTCTTTAACTCTTGAAAACTTTGCTCACAAGCGTTTGACCATTGGAACTTAACCGCTTTCTGAGTCAACTTAGTTAATGAAGCTGTAAGTGAGTGAAACCCCTCCATAAACCTTCTATTGTAGCCAGCTACCCTAAGAAACTTCTGATTTCAGTTGGCGTTGTCGGCGTAGGCCAGTTCTTTACTGCTTCTGTCTTTTGAGGGTCTTTTTTATTCGTTCACTAGATACCACGTGGCCTAAGAATGCCACTGACTGCAACAAGAACTCACATTTTGAAAACTTGGCATAAAGCTCATACTCTTTCAAGGTCTGCAAATCTTTTCTTAGGTGTTCTGCATGATCTTCCTTGCTCTTAGAATACACCAAAATATCATCTATTAACACAATAATAAAGGTATCCATGAATGGCTTGAAAACTCTGTTCATAAGGTCCATGAATGCAGCTGGAGCATTTGTCAATCCGAAGGACATCACAAGAAATTCATAGTTCCCGTAGCGAGTTCTAAAGGCTGTTTTAGATATGTCATCTTTTCTGATTCTCAACTGATGGTACCCCGACCTCAAGTCTATTTTTGAAAAGTACTTTGCACCCTGAAGTTGATCAAAATAGATCATCAATTCTTGGCAGTAGGTACTTGTTCTTAATGGTAACTTTATTCAACTGCCGATAGTCGACACACATTCTGAGAGACCCATCTTTCTTCTTGATAAACAAGACCGGGGTGCCATACGGTGAAACACTCGGCCTGATGAAGCCCTCTTCAAGAAGGTCTTTCAATTGTTCTCTCAACTCATTAAGTTCTACTGGAGCCATTCTATAGGGAGTTATAGATATGGGCTGAGTGCTTGGCATCAGATCAATGCCGAAGTCTACGATTCTTTCGGGAGGAAGTCCGAGAAGATCATTTGGGAAAACTTCTAGAAATTCTCTAACAACTGGCACTAACTGAAGAGCTGGTGGTTTTGATTTTGGATTAATAATGTGAGCCAAATAGGGGAGACACCCCTTACCGATCATCCGTTGTGCCTTAAGGTAGAAATAAACTTACCTACAAGCGATGCTAAACTACCCTTCCACTCTAAGACTTCTTCATTTGAAAACTGGAACCGGACTATCTTGGCATGACAATCTAACATGGCATAGCAGGAAGATAACCAATCCATACCCATGATCATATCGAAATCCACCATTTCTAACTCTATGAGATCGGCTTTGGTGTTGCGACCTTGGACTGAAACTATACTACCTTTATTGATTCTGGTGTCTTTCACTGACTCGCCAACTGGAGTAGATACCAAGAATGGCTCACTAAGTTGTTCAGGTTCTAGTCCGAGGTTAATTGCAAAGTATGGAGTCACATATGAAAATGTTGAACCTAGATCCATTATGGCATAAGCATTATGTGAGCAGACTAAAAGTGTACCTGTAATAACTTCTGCAGATGCCTATGCACTCTGACGATCAAGTGTAGCAAACAAATAGGGTTGTCCCTCATCTTGAGTAACTCGGTCTACACCTCTGCCTACTCCATGCTCGGTCTGGTTATAAGAACCACAAGCCTGAGGTGGTGCAACTTCAGTAGCTGAAGAACTAGAAGGACGAGTTGATCCACCACTGAAATTACGTTGCAACTTTGGGCAGTTGGCCTTTACATGACCAGTGTCTCCACAATGGTAGAACCCATGAAACCCGATCTTGCATTGACCTGAACGTTGCCGCTTACATGTTCCACAAAGACCTTGTTGGTGTGAATGTTACTCAGCATGACTCTGGCTATGTGAGGATGATGTCCTAAAATTCTAATTCTGGCGAGATTGATTTCCATTTCTCTGAGTACGTCTGAAGGAAGATCCACCACCTAACTGATGACCGAACTGGGCTGGTGCTAATGACTCCTCATATGAGGAATCCCGTCCACCTCCATTGGATGTACCATTAAACCTCCCCGTTGTTCCGAGCTTTGTTGTTGTGCTCTTTTTATTCTCTCCTTTGTTGTCTTTCTTTTTCTAAGTGCTTGGCAAACCCTACAATAGAGGAGAAGACTGTCATCCCTACTGTTGCAGTTGATGTCGTATCCTTAATGTGGTAAGCTAAACCGCCAACAAACCTGCAAATCTTTTCTCTTTCTGTCGTAACCATGTGAGGATCATGCTTAGCCAACCTTATGAATTCCATATAGTACTCTTGCACACTTTTCTTCCCTTGCTTGAGCTGTTCGAACTCTGTAGCCTTAGCTTCTCTATCCTCTTATGGGATAAAGTTAGCCATGAAGACCTCTTCAAATTCTTCCCAAGTAGGCGGACCATCATCCTCATCTCTTTCATTTTCCCACATCTCAAACCAAGCGACGACTACATCTCCAAGCTGGTAAGTACCAGCTCCACAACTTCATCATCAAATGCTTTCATCACTCGGAAGGCATTCTTGACACCCTCCAGCCATAACATCGGATCTTCATCAACTATAGAACCATGGAACACTGGACGAATTAACTTTAAAAATTCATTTACTCTTGAGGACTCAGAATTGTTTTATCTATTTGATTGAGGTGGAATCTCATCTCTTCTCTCGTTCTGGTTGGCCATAAAGGCTTTAGACATCTCCATAGCACTGTTGACTGTATTAAACATCTGACCCACCTCTGGGAATGTAGTTGTCTGAGCTGGAGCTGCTGTTGGGGCGGTACTGGATCCTGAGGTACTGGATTATTGTGCTCCACCCCTTCTTCATGTTCAACTCGGGGTACTTGAACCCCATTTGTAGATTTACCCTTCCTTTTTTGCGTTGAAGCCTTTTTAGTTCTGCCTTGAGCCATAATAGTAGCAATAGTTTGTTAAGCAGCATCCTGAGTGTTCGTTTCAGGGTTGCAAATACGAGCCATTTCTGCGAGTTTTGGAGAAATGAATACATTAGATAATTTCTTAGAGGTAGGATCTACTGCATGATCTAAAGTATAACAAAAAATGAGATTTTTCCTAAATGCTTGTAGCCTCCTATTTATAAGTATGGGGCGCTTCATACACATAAACAAGACTCTACTAACACGGCTTCATAGACCCCTAGGACTCCATAAACCTGGCTCTGATACCAAGTTTGTCACGACCCATTTTCTGGACAAGTCGAAACCGGCACCCGATCACTAAACATGACCGAGTGAACCATCTCTGCTTATCAAAACTATTATAACTCAAAATTTTATATGCAAAAAAAACAATACTATGACCAATACTTTTGATTAATTCAAATATTTAAATAAATCAACTCCAAAACTTTATTTGTAGTAACTAATGAATTACTACTAAGTTACAATAAAATAACATCTAAATCTCAACCCAATGACTATGTCTATGAAGTCTCTACTGATAAACTGATGCACTTCTCAGTACATGAGATTTCCTGCCCAGTTCTCTAAGTAAAAAAAGAAATAACTAAATAAAGATGACTCAAAATAATACTCCACAAACAAAAGCGGAGCTCACCAATAGCACTGGAAAGGAAGGAAGTCCTAACTTGTAGCTTGCTCGCCTGCAAATCCGATTCCTACGTTGTACCGCAGACCAACGTAGTTCCCCAAAAGAGAATGTCAGTACCATCCATTGTACTCAGTGATCCTCAACAACATGGGCGAAACTTTAATAACATGTAAATTATGAGCAAATGTTCTAAATGCATGTAAAACACACAGCTTATAAAAATAATTCTAAATAATTGCATAATAGTAGTCTATGAATATTCTAAACGAAATTCTTTTCTTTATATTTCTTATAGAAAAATAAATAAATATACTTCACTTCATAATTTGGGAGTTCCAACTATCCTAACTTAATTCTGTCTCAGTCACGGTGTGATCGACACGGGTTTGATCCCAACCTGATCAAATAGGCCTAATCCACGAGGTGCCACTCGATTCATGGCTCTCAACGCTTATGTATCATACCTTAGCTTGGCTCGTGTGCTCCCTACTTTGGCACAAGTAGTTTCAGGAAGTCAACGCCTTGGTCCGGACCCTCGACCTGGACGATGACCCCTTTTCAGAATAAAGGATACTCCCAATAATCTTTTCTTTCTAAAACTTCTTCCTGTGACTTTTCAAGTCTAAATCATTTATACATACTCATACTGGTATCCTTAAATGTAAGGTATGTCATAAGAATGAAATAAAGATTCAAAAGTATTTATAATGGTTTTTGATCCTTCATGAATGATTAACATGAAACTGGCATATACGAATTACATAAAAATCTGAAATATATGCACATATATCCAAATAATCCTCTAAACTTTAGCTAGAAAATAATTCTAAGCTAATAGGTGAGACCCCGTTAGTAGCGGTGAGTGAGAAGCGGATTGGGGGTTTGAAGAAAATTAAACACGAATCTTCGTTCCTCAGCAAAGTGTTCACTTCTTTTCCGCCAGGTTTCATTCGATTTGTTATGGATTGGATGATGGAAAAACCAACAAGCTACGGCGTTAAAGCTTACCTTATTTAGAAAAGGAGAAAGGGCTTTTTATATATGTTGAGGTTGAGTAAGGGGGGCGGAGCTTGAAGAGCGAAGCGAGCCGCGCTAGCCTAGCAACGTTTTTCAGCAGCAAGCTACGGTCTAACGACCCCCTAACCTAGGTTGGGGCGAAAACTCCAATACTTACTACAACAATTAAGTACACAGTATAATATAAAAATCTGAAATTTATGCACATATATCCAAATAATCATCTAAACTTTAGCTAGAAAATAATCTAAGCGAATGGGTACTTACTACTCGAATTAAGTATATATTAACTCTTTTATGCAATTCATCAAACATCTTGTGTGCGTGCTTTTGTGAGTTAAACCACTTTAGTAAAAGGTTATATCAACTCACCTCAAAACTTTTCGAGCCAATACGTAGGTCCCAGTGACACCAGTCAAATAATTAATTCTACAACAACCAGTGTATTTTTAATCAATTTTAAAGTTTCACACCTAAACATGAAATATATTATTGATAAGAAAGAAGAAGGGAATTAACTTTCTATTCTTACCTATTACTACTCTAGAGTAATTGACAACGTGAAATTTTATATACCTGAGTTCAAGATTTATGGTTTGTATAGAACCCTAGAATTTTCTTTTTGCTCGGCGTGCCTTGCAATTGCTGTGTAAAAAAGCAGCCTTCTACTTTTGTTTTTAAAACAGTGTTGTGTTTATCTTTTGCCTTAAAGACTTTTCTTATGCCTTGTATTTCACAGCCCTTTATGGGCTAGGTCACGTGCACCCTTTTTTGTTTTTTTCGTTAACTTAACTAATAACTAATGATACTCACTTTTGATAATTAATAATACTAAAATTATTAATATTACCATAATTATTTAACCAATTATTTATAAATATAGAAGTAACTCGAAAAATCAATTAGAAGGGTTGTTTAATATGTAATAAACTTATAATTTAAGATTAAAAAAAATAAATTCTATATTTAGCGGGTCTTGAAATTTTTATAGATTTGAGGAGTGTTACTCTGCCCTAGCGGAGGGATAGTAAAAGAGGACATTATCCGCTCCAAACCACGTACCCCTGGTATTTCCTACGATTACGAAATAACGCTCAGAGGCCAACAACGCTAATGGTCGTGGCACAGAAACGCCTCCATCCATGAATACAACAGACTCCATAGCTACATATAAAGGGGGAGAACCTCCCACAATGGGGAGGGGGGAGGGGGGGGGGAGGGCAGAGGTGAGCTTCTTATTTTTTCTTTCATTCTATAATTCCGTAATTCTCTATGTAACAGAGGGATTTTCAATACCTCAAGAAAAGAGAGGGAAATTCTAGAAAGATGATGTAAACAATACTCTCCACCGTTTAGTTAGAGGAAAAACTTTAATAAGATAGATTGCCCCTACTTTATCTCATTCTATATCTTCTACTTTATTGAAAGTTCTGAAACTTATTATACTTGACTAAGATTTACTCCTTCATCTTTATTGATTGATTTAACCAAAAAGGTTTTCATATCTTTTGGTCAAACAATTTGGCACAGTCTGTAGGGATTTCTTAGTCAAAGTTCATAGTAGCCTTTAGATCAAAACCCGAAAAATGTTATCACTCACTAAAAAAAAATGATGAGTAAACCTCACGTGCTAATCTTGAGCACGATGTTGTATGAAAATAGAAGTCAGAATCAAATCTCCGTGCAAAGCTTACAAGGGAAGACAATGCTCAGCACGCAAATCCCATCAAGGAACGGGAATGTATTACAAAATAACCCACGCATCAAATGATCCACAAGACTAACCCACGTAAAGCCAAGGCACACCAAAAAGGGAAGGCCGAATAAGACCGCCAATTCCACAAATCATCATCTCATCAATCACCTAAAATTTAGGCAAAGCAAATACGTCATAAGGCCGTCATTGCCCGTTAGCCCATTAGATCAATGTAGGGAAGAGTTCATATTAGCTCATCTTATGTTGCTTGCTTGGACAGGAACGTAAGCATAGAAGCAGAAGTAATCGCCTAGGAAATGCGTCGTGTCCTCCAAAGCAAGAAAAATTAAGCTGAAAAGGACTCACCCGAGAAATGTAGAAGCTATGCAAAACTGGGACTCCTCAGGGAACGGTCGATATTCTCCAGTAAAAGTAAAATCGAGTACACCAGGACTCACCCTGATGTATGTGCAAAAAATACAGCGACCTACGATCTTCTTAAATCTGACAATGAAACGACGGATTAATATTTCGACAAAAGCTCAAGGCTAATGGCCATCTCCAAAACAAAGAGTTCGACCTCGATCAAATAACGACGGGTTAATCTTTTGACAGAAGTTTGAAAAACACCCTTAAGGCCAAGGGCCATCTCCAAAAAGAAGAGTTCGGCCTTGATCGAACAACGATGGGTTAATATTTCGACAAAAGTTTGAAATAACACTCTTAAAGTCAAGGGCCATCTCCAAAAACAAGAGTTCGACCTCGACCAAACAACGACAAATTAATATTTCGACAAAACTTTGAAATAACACCCTTAAGGCCAAGGACCATCTCCAAAAGGAAGAGATCGACCTCGATCGAACAACAGGTTAATATTTTGAGAAAAGTTCGAAATAATACCCTTAAGGCAAATTCCCATCTCCAAAACGAAGTGTTCGACCTCGATCGAACAATGATGGGTTAATATTTCGGCAAAAGCTCGAATTAACATGTTTAAAGCCAAAGGACCATCTCCAAAAAGAAGAGTTCAACCTCAATCAAAAAACGACGTGTTAATATTTCGACAAAATCTTGAAATAAAAATCTTAAGGCCAAGGGTGATCTCCCAAAAGAAGAGTTCGACCTCGATCGAACAACATCAGGTTAATATTTCAACAAAAGCTCGAAATAACACCCTTAAGACCAAGCGTCATCTCCAAAAAAGAGAGTTTGACCTCGATCGAACAACTACGGGTTAATATTTTGACAAAAGCATCAAATAACACCTTTAAGACCAAGGGACATCTCCAAAGAAAAGAGCTCGACCTTGACCGAACAACAACGGGTTAACATTTTGACGAAGTCTTGAAATAACACCCTTAAGGATAAAAGCCACCGCCAAAATAGCCTGGGAGTCATGACAGGTTAACATGTCAATGAAATTCTGAAAAGATACACTTTAGGCTGAGAGCCATCGCCGGGGGGGGGGGGGGGGGGGGGGGTTAAGACATGCCCCGGGATGATATTCCGATATAAGCCCGAAAGGTAACATCTCCACGGCTAAGGCTATTATTAGAGGAAGGAGTTCGACGCTACTTGGTTGTGAGGGATAATATTTCGATACGAGTTCGAAGATATCATCCCTACAGTTAAAGTCATCATCGACGCCTTGCTCAATCTATGTGGTGTTAAGCCACCTGAGAGTCAGGAATCCACCGCACGGGAATCTACTTCCTTACGCCAAAGTTATGAAAAACAAAAATAAAAGAGATAATGGGAGACATACAACAAAGAAAAGCTCATTCTTATACAAAGATATAGCCCAAACACTTGCAGATTACATATAGCTCAAATCAATAGTGTCCTGAAAAAGCAATAAACAAATAAATAAATAAAAAAGAAAGAAAGAAAAACAAAGACAACAACTCTTTCACTCGGTGTCATCACCGCCATCCTCTTCTCTATCGTCTCCGAGAAGTCCTACTTCACCATCAGCACCCTCATTGCCCTCCGACATTGCGGGGTCATATCCGCAGTTAACACGAGCCTCTCGTGCCTTTTTCCTTGGTCCTTCATACGCAGCCTCAGGAATAGTACCCGCCTTCCACAAACTATTATATATGTCCTGCTGGGTATCCGCATGAACCTAAAGCTCATGCAAATACTGGGGAACGACAATAGAGAAAGACTCAACTTGAGCCAATAGTTACTCCTTTACGGCCTCAAAAGCAGCATCTCGATCCCCTAAGCTCGATGCCTCTCGGTCGATCTCACCAATACGCTCCTCAAACCTCGCTTCTTTTAGTGTAGCTATCGACCTCCTCTGATTCTTGCTCAGATTGGAGGACGCGGATGGTTTTCTCTAGAGCCGCCGCCCTCGCCAGAGCCGGTGAAAAGTCCTTCTCGATGTTTTTCAACCCGATAACCTTTCTCTCCAATTTGATCAACTTTCCCATCCACTCCGCGCTTATCATCTTGACCATGATAAGATTCTCATCCATCTCATATTGCATCGATCTCAGCTTCTCCTGAAGATATTCGCACTCTGCAACAACCCTTGCGCAACTTTAGCTCTACATCCTTTGCACGAAGTTGCTCCTCGAGTACGTTACTTCTGCCTACATTCACTTGTTGGTCCCTCTTCTCCAATTGATGATCGAGGGATCGAGCACTAGGATTCACCTTTAATCTCTCGTACATCTCACGACACTTATTACGATAGCGCTGATATATCACCAGAATTGTCAGGAAAATCTTGGCCCGAGTGCCAGCTCTCTATGATTGCTCCTAATATACACCATGTATGTCTGAAAAATGAAAAGACGATCTAAGGCTAGATCCTCCAGATAAACAAAAATGAACATGAAAGAAAAGCAAACTGTACCTCAAGCCCATAGAGGCTACTTCATGCATCAAATCAATATCAGGAACATTCCGAAGAGCCTCACTCTCAGCGGTAGAGCATAAAAGGCCAAAATCTGACACCAGGTCCTCCGTATCTCCCAGGAGGTTGATATCCGATGAGATCTCAAGAATACGGATCAGGCCTCCTTCATGAACAACCGAATGGGTAAAAATCTCTTCATACATCCTAACATATTCAGGATCAAGACCAGATTCAAGCTCATAGTCGTCGACCACGACACCCTTTCCCCCTTCTATGGCCAAAGAGGAAGCACGACGAGGCACCAAAGGCAAAGGCCTGTCCAAAACAGTAATATCGGCCTCAGAAGTCTGACCCCCTTGTCATGGCAGGTTACTGACCAATCACAGTGGCAGGGATCTCCATTTATGGGGCATACACTATTGCTGGCTCCGTCTCGACAGGATGAATGGCACCAACTCCCGTCTCAGATCCTACCAAGGGAAAACCATCCTCTCAATGCACCACAGCTGAAAGAGTCACTTCGGACTCCACGCGTCGTCTCTTTGACGGACCTTCCCTGTCTTCAGCACCAAAAGGCTCCTCCGCTGAGTAAGTAATAAGGGCCGGAGTCTCGGTTCTAAGGACATCCTCCGTGAGAACATCTACGGCTGTAGACTCGATTGAAGTGGCCATCGATGAAGGTCGAGAGGTAGGCACTGAGGCAGGGCGAACGGACAATACAGGCTGACAAAAGGCTAGTGGAGGAGCTCTGGATCTCCGCACTCATCCTGACATCAATGAATGATGGAAGCAACAAAGTCAAAAAAGAGGAGGTACAAAAGGAAGAAGAACGCGCAAAGCAAAAACATTGTTTCTTACCAGTGAGGGGTTTGCGTCTGTATTTATCAGAGAAGGATGGCTAGGTGCTGATTCCTTCCGTATGTGGAATGATAGCGTTCACCCACTCACGGATGTCGTTGACATGTGCAGGTGGTATTTTTGCGGTTGTAAACACAAAAAAGTAGTTATCAGCATTGCCCAAATTAAAGCAGTCGAGCATTAGTCCAACTAAAAAGTTAGAAACTTATGTGCATAATTCCATTTCTCGAGAAACCCAGTAGGATCCTGTACGAGGTGCTCGATCTGCACATAAAAGTAGTTCTCTTTGAAACGACAATTGGCTTTGTCATCTATTTTGACCACCAAACTTTTCGCCCCCGGTGGCACATGTGAATCATTATGCCGCGGATGAGTTGTGGAGAGAAGATATTGAGCATGTGCCTAAAGTGATCTCCCAACCAGTAAGATCCGCAAACTAGAGCAGCATGAGGAACAACTTATATAAATATGGCGAGATTTGAGCTGGGTGTACCTCGCAAAAATGGCAAAAGTCCAGCGCCAAGAGAGGAAGAGGAAGTGTATACCCCACAATAAAGGGGTAGGCGTAGAACGCGCGGTCCTTGGGCAGTCAAAATGGACGATATCGTCCCCCACCACCAGTAGAATGTCGACTTGTCTAGGGATTCCCTACCTAGCCTTCAGCACTGCAATACCTTCCGCATTCATAACAGAAGGAGCATGTTCTGGCTCCTCCCCTGCGGGACAATGGAAACCATTCCATGGTTTCCCTGGGCGAGGCAAAATCTCAGCCACCATCAGAACCCCCTCGTCGTCCACCATTTCTGCCCCTCTAATTGTAGGAACATCACTTCCCGACACCAAAGCCGTGGTAGGATGATAAGCACGAGAAGAATTACTAGTCATTTGTATCAATTTCAGTGAAAAAAGGAATAGAAGAAAGAGGAAGAAACTAAAGCAAAAGTTCCTAACTAGCCAGAGAGAATAAAAAATCTAAAGTATTAGATGAAAAGAAGACTCAATATTTTCTTGTGAATGAAGGCATATGAGTGTATCAATCGAATGGTACCTTCCTTCTATTTATAAAAGAATAAATTCTCCGAGCGCGAAACCCAAGAGTCGCCAAATCTGAGCTGATAGAGTATGAAACGGTTCAATCCCCCGGGAACGTGTGTCATAATGGTGGTAATCATAAATGTCATTTCATGTCAAATGACATTTCGGTTCCGAAATGATTGCAACGGTCCAAGGGTAACTCGAGAACGCCGCCACATCACTTGAATTTAAAAATCATATCCAAAGGATAGATAGTCAGATTTCTCCTAAATGCGTAAAAATCATAATCCTTCTACCGGGACCGACAAAAGACGGCCCTAACAGACGAAGGAACTAACTGTATTGGTAAAACTCTGACCACTATGATCGATCCAATTGGGTTCTCGCCCAAGCGATAGGACAGTAAAAACGCCATGATTCGTTCCAAATCACGTACACCTGGTATTTGTTGTTGTTATAAAATCACGCTCAAGGGCCAATGACGCTAATGGTCGTGGCACAAAAAAGCCTCCATCCATAAGTACAACAAACTCCATGGCTATATATATAGGGGGAGAACATCCCACAAGAGGGGGACGGGAACTTCTTCCTTTTTCCTTCCTTCTATAATTCTGTATTTCTCTAAGTAATAAAGGGATTTTCAATACCTCAAGAAGAGAGAGGGAAATTCTAAAAAGATGATGTAAACAATACACTCCACCGATTGGTGAGAGGGAATCTTCAATAAGATTGATTGCCCCTACTTTATATTATTCTATGTCTTATACTTTATTGAAAGGCCTGAAACTTATTATGTTTGACTGAGATTTACTCATTCATCTTCATTAATTGATTTAACCAAAAAGGTTTTCATATATTTTGGTCAAACAAAATCCAAAATGTATGTTACAGTATGGAGGAGGGCAGATTCATTCTATTTTTATAGGTAAATAATTAAAATATTTAAAAACAAAGCACACATGTCTCCTATGAGAAACTGATTACCTGTTTCAATTGAGCTTCAATCTCGTTTCTTTGTTTCTCCTGAGCTGAAATCTCGGCTGCTAATTCCTGAAAAAATACGCAACGGAGAAATAGCCTCAAATTTTTCAGTCCACGCAGAAGCTCAAACTGCTTTAACCTAACTTGTAAAGTTTAATGCGGCAAATACACACAAACATTAGAATAAGTAATGAAGGAAGAATGAAACTTAAGTAGATACAGTACAATATATTTTTTAATATCCATGATGCCCTAGCTTGTGTGCAGGGTAGTGCATCTTCTTATTCTCTTCTCGAACTAAAGACTACATATGATTCAGCCACGTCAGGATATTCCAAGAGAAGTATGGGAAACCTATTTCTTTTATGTAAGTACATTAGAACATATGAAGCATTCCAACAACAATGAAATGTCCTATAAGCACATTACCTTCTCTACTTCACCAACTTCACCGTCTTGGCAACATGAAGTTTAGTGCCTCCTCTTTTTGAACTCTGTCCACGGTAAGAAATGACCATAAAACAATTAGATATGTAGATATATATATATACATTGATAATTTTCCAAGACGTAGCATAAAATATTTAATACAAGTCACCTTTCGATGGTGGGAGTAAGGTATTAATCTATATGTAATCATCAGAATTCATGCCATTAATCCCTCTAATACACATGATCATACAGAATTACGCACATAGATATATTGATTTGACACTCAATTTACTTCGCAATTTTCTAAAGAAAATCAGAACCTAATTATATTAAAGAGAAAGAACTTCAATTCTCCAGCATCTTTTGCATGGGCACCAACAAATTAAATTCATCAGTCCAAGTACAGGTAGCCTGACCAGTCTGTTCTATTATTAACTTAGAATCCATGCAATACGTTGGTAGGGTACAACTGTGGTGGAAGACAACCCTAGTAATTTGATGCTTTTCTCAACAAGGACTAGTACATTGACAAAATAATTTTAACATCTTTAAGCAAAACAAAATATATTTCGAAAAAGGCGTAATAATAGTAAGATATTATATGAAACTTCTCGCAAAGCAATAAGTTTCTTTCAAGCCTTGTACGGTGAGGAGCTTCCTGTTCTTGAATGAATACAAACTAATCATAACAGTGGAAGATCAAAGCCTAAATACAATTCCAAGCTGAGAAAAGAACAATACATGGTTTTTAACCTAGAGCCAGATATTACCCCACGATATATGATGTTATTGGTCATGCTTTACCAGAAATGTTGGAAATAACATCAGAGGTTGTTCCTTATCAAATAACCTAAGAGGTTGTTTTGAAAATGAAATATGCCTTTCACAATAGTTCTAAATTATCCAAAAAGATTATACTGTAACATGCCATCTAGGTATTAGTCACCCAAAGTAGAAAGCCCAAGTAATTTCACAAAAATGAGGTCATTGTGCTTTATCTAGCAATATACCAGATATGGTGATACACGTGGATAGAAATTAAGGGTCCACCAAACTATATAAAGAACCAGTTACTCTATTAGTTTCCAAAGAACACACACGCTACAACAAGTAAATGACACAATTGAGTTTTTCGTGAAAAACTCCCAGCTCACGGGTAAACCACGACCTACCCATGTAGAATTTTAACTTCACTAATGAGCAAAGTTTAGTTTACAAACTATTGTAACCTAGGAATTAACCTCTTAATCCCGCATTAACTTGTAACAACATTATTACAAGCCACTTGGAATAACTCTATTATTAAGATTTTACAACTCGACTAACTCTAGCCAAGCCACAAATACAAGGGTTTATGATTTACAAAGATTTCCTACACAATACTTCTAACTAAACTAACTAGGAATTACAAGTACAATGCTTTGATAAAGGTGCAACACAACTAAGGACATGTAATAACTCGATATTGGGAATTGGTCAGTTGTTATATTGTTTTTTGTTCTTGATGCCCTTGAGAGTTACTTGTAAGTATGATAGATGACTTGAGAGAATACTTGATCAATTCTTGAATGTGCAAGTGTATTGTTTTACCTTTGCTTGATATTAATAATTTAAATGTGACAATACTTGAATGATGCAAGAAAGTTAGGCAAAGGTCATTCCCGTTAAAGTTGATTGCTAAACTGATGTATGTGCAGGCAACAACTTTACAGGTGGGGAGTTGATTTGTATAGTCACCATGGGAACTGGTAGCTATATTTTCTCTCTGCTGTTCGTTTGACTCTGAAGAGTTGAACTATGTCACCAACTGGAGACTTGTTGATCTTTAAGTTCTTGAGGATGTGTATCAGGTTCCTTATCTGGTTCTTAGTAATAAGTTCGCTAGATCATCAAAACATAATATGGATACACATATAACCTATCAATTCCCCTTTTTTGATGATGATAAACTTATAATTCAACCCCCCCCCCCCCCCAGGAACGAGAATGACATTCGCATCTCTGTATTTCCCTCGAATCTGTTCCCCATCTTGTTACCCTAGTTATTTTTCCCCTTTTGGCATAATAAAATATTAGTAGCAGGCCTTAAATAAAAGAACGCTAGATTTAGTTAACTCATGCCATATGTGTGCATAAAATCAGCACTAAAAAAGAGCAAAAGAATAAGGCATAAACAACAAAAGGATGACACTTCCGTTAATTTTGGATCATTAAGCAGGGAGAAGATCTATTATTTCCAAACAAATCCACAAAATAAAAATAGCAAAACAAAATTACCATCATAAACATCATCAGAACCAAAACAAAAGACGGACACTAAGGACTAAACACTTGGGAAAGACATTGTTTAGGGAGCACTAGAATGGGAAGGTCCATATGAAGAGGAAAGAGTACGAAGAAGGATATCCATTCGAGCATTAGCTAACAGTTGCTAATTTAGAAATATCTCTTTTAGGTCCTCAACTTGTTTCCTAAGGTCGGTATATTCCTTGGTCAGACATGCAACCTCTTGATGGGTCTTTCAAACATTGACCCCTGATGAGGTGCCTTTCTACTCCTAGCACTAATAAAGCTTGCTAGAGCCTCATTATCATAATATTCTTCTTCACTATGCTCTTTTTCCTCCTCAGACAAGGATCGCATCCCAAGGAAAACTGTGGATAAAGGCTTAGCATAAAAGTGAGGAGAGGGAGCAAGATCAATACTGACCTTGGGTGATTGAGGGGAACCAAGGGTTGGATCCTCTTGGGTAAAGGGATCATGTCCCTTAGTAGGTGCCCTGGTAGTACTGTCCGGTGCTGATGTTTCAACAGACACTAGTTCCCTACTCTCCACTAGTGTACTATTTTCTTCCTCCCGAGAGTTAGGCGTAGCTTCATCACCTCCAATGATACTTACCTTTACAACTATTGACAACATGTTTTCTATGGCTTCTTGTTCTTATACCCCCATGGTAAACTCCGAAGTAGAAAGAGTATTGCATATAGAATCAACGCTAGGGGCCGTTATTGTCTATTCAGCTGGGATATGACCAACATCTTGTTCCCTCTCAACTTCTTCCCCTTAAGCGCAGATCTTTCTTGCACATGCAGACTAGTGACTTTTGGATTTTCTTCTCTCTCCGCAGTATCCTGTTCAACCATTGATTTAGGCAAGTCAGAAAGAGAGGTAAAAGCCACAAACATTTTAGGAGTCAAAGTTTTGCGACTCTGATGAGAACCAATACTCTACTGGGTTAGAGAAGTGGCTAGTTGTGACTTTGATTTAGGGTTTGGACTGGTCGGAATAGGTAGTGTTGGCTCTAATACTGGTGTTTCAACTGGTGAAAACACAGTGTTGATGATGACTGAAGAACTTTAGGCTTCCTGGTTTTCAGTCATGATGAAGATTAGTGAGTTGAAGAAGAAGGTGTTTTATTTGAAGAAGGGAAAAGAGAATCTTTGGATTCTTTGATATGGAAAGTTGTGAAAGTGACTGAGATGGGTCATTTAATATGTTTAAGGAACCGGTTAAGGAGTGAGTGGAAATTCAGGTAGTCGGGTCGGTTCATAAAGAGGTGAGATGTTTGGGTTCAAATAGAAGGAAATAAAAGAAAATGACATTGAAGGCGTGGCACTACTCGAGCCATTAGAAAGTTGTGCATGAGAGTACAGAGGAACTACTACCTTGTGTCGGCGGAGCCAGGTTCCCTGACAGCTTTTGCAAATATAAGCCTCATCATTTGACCAACGAGCAATGCATTAGCTGCTTCTTTTGTCACGACCCGGTTCACCCTCCGTGAACAACCATCATGATGGAACTTAGTCTTTGCGACTAGGTAAGCCTAACAACGCGGGATATAAAACATAATTTCAGAAGAAATAATTAAAACCAAACTAGTAAAGTAAAACATGTTTAAGGTGCCGCTCGGCACATACAATAGCATCTCTTGAAACTAACAAAATTCCCAAAACTCGAAATCTCACAAATCACAAGCTAAGGGATACATAAGAATCTCTAACTCCGAAATGTCTAAACAAAGGAAAAAAACTAAAAGGGCTATACTTATTACAGAAAGATAGAAAGGGACTTCTCGGTCTGCGGACATAGCAGATTTACCTCGAAGTTTCTACAGAAACGCCTCCTTCCACGCTGAATGAACTGAGTGGGAGTACCTGGATTTGTACAACAAAAATGTGCAGAAGAGTAGAGCATGAGCACACCACAGTGGTGCCCGAAAAGTATCAAGACTAACCTCGGTAGAGTAGTGACGAGGAACAGTCATGTCACCTACCGGTCAAATAAATAGTATAATCATAGGAGTAATGGAACATAATATATATATATATATATCTGTGTGTGTGTGAAGACTGTACAAAATGACCAATAATGCTACAATCATAGTGAGGGAAGAAACAACAAGTAATACGAAAATATAAAGAATGATGACACATAATTACGGCATCCAACCCTAGGATCACAATACAAAAAAGGAAACACAAAACAATAACTCGGGTCCTACGGTGGTGCTCACATATGGTCTTATTTAACAATTTCCACGAATTTTATGAATCTCGGTCAAATCACAACTCACGAGTCCCAACATCCGAAATCTACACTTGGCATCTTGTGCTTCCATCAGCCTTATGGTCATACTGATAACTAACTGGCTAACTAGGGTCACTCTCACATATAAAATTCTTAAATGAGGATGTACCTTTATACTTACCAAAATCAGGAGGACTTCACATCAAATAGGAGTGTTTCAACTACATGTATGCTTGTACGAGTGCTTTAACAAGATCTCTACCAGCTAAAAAGGGTAAGAAGAAGAGCGGGCAACACGTACAATGTCCCCTCACCGCATCCACAAGATAAAACTCATACAGGAAAGCAAGCCACAATCACAATATTAAATAAAAATAGGAATGCCTCGACAGTCTGTCACAAATTCTTACAATCAATCCCTGACATAGCCTACCTTATTCCGCCACGTGTGCAATTAACAACATAATAAGTACCATCTTATTTCGCCACACATGCATCATAATGTTCCCACCTTATTTCGCCGCATGCGCAACCCACATATCAACATATAAATATATCCCGCCTTATTACGCTGCATGTGCAATATATCAATAGCATTAGTAGCACGACAAAGACCTCGTGCAACCCCTCAACAACAATCGCGCGACAGAAACCTCGTGCATCACCATATTAATAACCGCACGGCAGAAACCTCGTGCATCACAATATCAATAACCGCACGGCAGAAACCTCTTACATCACAGTATCAATAACCACACGGTAGAAATCTTGTGCATCACAATATAAATAACCGCATGACAGAAACCTTGTGCATCAAAATATTAATAACTGCACGGCAGAAACCTCGTGCATCATCACCCCAAGTACAACAACAACAGTTACAATATATACAAAAGGACAACAAGTGAATTAACTCAAGAATCTTTCGTTCAACGACGGCGGTAAGACTAGCTCACCAGGAATAAACACAATAGAGAATACTAAACATAATAAGGACAACTTAACAAGGGAGAAAATAATATGAAGCAACGACCCCATAGCATGTATTTCAACAACAAGGGAGTTAACAAGAGTCAAGTAATTTCAAATAAGGAAATATTAATTACACATATAATTTCTACGTTTCTTTTAAGATTGGGCAGGTTACGAATGATATAAAATAATTTCAATTAAGACTAAATAATTACACGAGAGATAATAATGATTTCCAATAAAACAAGCAGTTATGAAAGATAGTATGACAATGGAGGAGGTAAAGATCTTCAATTAAGTAAGGTAAGAGTCAATTAGGCAATAAGAATGAACCACAAGACAATTAATTCCAAAAAAAAACATGTAGAGGTGGAACTAGCAATAGAAGAATTAAATCATATCAAGAATAACTTTATACTCAATGTATATAATGACCTAAGAAACTAAAAAGTCCAATTTTTCCACAAATAAGTCCGAGCATGCACTCATCACCTCGCGTACACGGAATACAATCAGGAGAGAAGACTCAAGTCCTAAGGGAATTCCCCCACACAAGGTTAGGCAAGATACTTTCCTCGAATTGGCTCAAAATCAATTAGAAACGACGTTCTTGCCATGAGTACTCGACTCCAAATGGCCCAAATCTATTCAATTCAACTTCATAATGTAAATAACATTTCAAGTAATTGATTACAATTAAATTCTAAGAAAATATGCAGAATTATGTAAAGTGACAAAAATGTCCCTGAGGCCAACGCCTCGGAATCAAGCGATATTTTTATTTTCGGAATCCTCATGCTCACATGAGTCTATGAATAACAAGAACACAAAATCGGAGTCCAAATGGCCCCTCAAATCCTTATTTAAAGGTCTCTTAATCTCAAGCCCTAATTACCACTTTTTCCCAAATTTCTCACCATTAATCAGGTATTTAGCCAGATAAAAATGAGTTTTATGAAGTCAAAAATATTACCTCCAAGTGATTACCCTTGAATCTTTCTTCAACCCACTTCAAAAAGCTCTCGAAAAGATCAATAATGGAGTAAATGAGCCCCAAACTCGCGGATGAAATGTTTCAAAGCATTCTGCCCAGGTCTGACTCCTCCTTCTTCGTGAATGCGGTCAACCTCTCTCGTTCGCAATGCACAACTTATGTAGAAAAGATTTCCCTTCTACGCAATCGCGACATAGGACTCATGAACGCGATGCTTTTCCAAGGCGACATTTCGCGAACGTGACAGCACACCTGCGAACGCGTAGCACAATTCCACTTCTAATCCCCTGACTCATATCCTTCTGTGCAAACGCTACAGTACCCGTCGCGAATGCGATGCTCCAAGCCACTCCCCTTCGTGAACGCATGGCCTGCCTTGTGAACGTGAAGGCCAATTTCACACCATCCTCCGCTTACTCTTCGCGAATGCGAGTACCCTTATGCAAATGCAAAGAGTTGAATTGCTGCAACTGTTGAGATCAAATTTTCTGCAACTTTCCAAACTCAAAAGTGGTCCGATTGACCATCCGAAACTCACCCGAGGCCCTCGGGACCTCAACCAAATGCACCAATACATCCTATAACCTCATTCAAACTTGTTCATTCCTTAAAACACCTCAAACAACATCAAATCCACCATACATTGAATTCAAGCTTAAATTTTCTAAAAACTTCTGAAACATGGTTTTGATAAAAAAAACCCAACCAAACCACGCCAGAATGACCTGAATTGCGCACACATCCCAAATGACATAACGAAACTACTGCAACTCTCGAAATTCCAACATGAACCTTAGATCAAAATCTCACTATCGGACCGGAAACTTCCAAAATTCAAACTTCGGCATTTGAAGCCTAAATTAGCTACGAATCTCCAAAACACAATCCGAACATGCTCTAAACCCCAAAATCACCCAACAGAGCTAACACAATCATAAGATTTTCATTCCAAGGCCGTCTTCACACTCTTTCGACTATGGTAGAATTTTCCAACACTTAAGCTCTCATTTAAGGACCAAGTGCCCAAAACTCTCTGAAACTCAAAACCAAACATCTCGGAAAATTAAAAATAGCAGACATGAACTTGGGGAAAGTAGTTAATAGGGGGATCGGGGCATTAATTCCAGAATGACCGGTCGGGTCGTTATATCCTCCCCCTCTTAAAACCAACATTCATCCTCGAACGTGCTAAGATTTTCCTCGAAGTCCTCAAGTCACTGAATGCAAACTCCCAACACACCTGCGGGTGATCCCACGTCACCCCAATCCATATAAGCATGATGACACCATCTCAACTGAAATTTAGCCTTTCCAGCAATACTAATAAGCCTCAAAGCCATAATACTTACCTTCCATCTATTTCCAAAAGACCCAATTCTAATCCATATCTTGTATCAGTCTCAACCAGCTACTTCAGTTCATGCCAAAACCCACAGGGTACAACCACACAACATGACGCATCACACATAGGCCCACAATGACATTTCTGATAACAATAGTTGCTTGAGATCATATCTGCACCAACCATAAACCTCACATCCAAGTGGAACATTTTTCAAACCCCCACAACACTAGAGATGATATAATAACCGCAAAACCATATAACTAAACACCTGAATAATCAATCAGCTACTACCAACAGGCACACACCCTACTAGCTCAAACTTAAGAAGCATAGAACGAAAATAACTGAATATGGGAAGGGAAACACATAATGGACTATCAAACAAGTCGTACAAGCATAAATTTTCTAAATCACTAATTTACAAAACAATCTAACGAGAAAGAAGGATAGTATATAAAAGACTCACAAGGATCTTATACTGATATAACCCTCACTGCGGTACACATCCCGGTCTCAACATATCGAATCACCTAAAATCACGAGAGTCCCGCCCTTAACTGTGAAGCATAAAAATCACAACTCACAACCAAGAATACTCATAATCACATAAACATACCGAAACAGAGAACAAGAATTTTACTACTAGTCTCATAACTCCCGATAATGTCTAGGAATAGATGATAGACATGGTTATCACTCATAGAACCTCCCAATAGGATAATCGTATAAACATAGTGCAAATCATGAAACGCACCAATATATGGAACAACAAAATAGGGGAACTCATCCCGATAAGTAGGACTGTAATGAAATACAGATAGTGATCCTTTATAATAAACTGAGGCATACCTGAATGACATAACCTGGCATAGTGGCCTTAAGCCTACTATATGAAACACATCAGCGGGCTGGGCCTCACCCTCGTAGGCGCTGCTACTCGCCTGAATACTTCGTTGTGACACATCAGTCCAAAGTCTAGGACAATCTCTCACCATGTGGCTAGTATCTCCACACTCAAAGCACCCTCTCTGCTGACGAGGCGGTGGAAACTGTGTGGTACGGGTACTCTGAGACCCATGAACACCTGAGTCACTATGCAAAGCCTGAAGCGGAAGCTAAAGTGGCTGACCTACAAAACCTCTACCATGACGCACCCTACCTCCAAAATAGGACCAGTGTACCTCCCCGGCCTACGGGGCCTCCTCGTCTCCTTAAACTCCCTTTCCTAATCTCGTCTACTCTCTCTCTCTCATGACCCTGCCTTCTCTCGCTCTCCCTGGCTTGCATATCCTCTATCCTGCTAGCAAATTTCACCACCTGCTGGTACGAAATATCTATCTCCAGCTCACGAGGCATGCTAGACCTCATGCAGGGAATAAGGCCCTCAATAAATCGTTGAACTTTCTCGCGAGCAGTAGAAACCAAGGCTGGTGCATGTCTAGTCAAGCTGGTGTAACGGATATCATACTCCAAGACAATCATAGCATGGCGCAGATGCTCAAACTCCACGCGCAACGCATCCTTGAGTCTTAGAGGGACAAACTTTCTCAGGAACATGTCTGAAAACTGGGTCCAAGTCGATAAAGCTGCCTCGTCTGGACTGTCTAACTCATAGGTGCGCCACTAATCATAGGTGGCTCCTCGAAGTTGGAAAGTAGTGAAAGAAACCCCGCTTGATCCTGAGATTCCTATAGTACGGAGAATGCAGTAACAATCATCAAGAAAACCTAGAGCATCCTCTGATGATAGACACCTAAATACAGGAGGCTTGTACTTCTTGAACCTCTCAAGCCTTAGCAGCTCATGCTCGGAAGCCGCTGCTATGCCCTCGGGCTGAACTAGCACTGCAGGTGGTGCGAGAAAAATCTCAGGGACCTTCTCAACATGAACTCACTTCTTAGGAGTGCGGGCGGCAGGAGTCTGTGCTTCTCCTCCTGCCTGGGATGTGGCTGCAATAAGGGGAAACAGCCCTGCCTGAGACAAAGTAGTGTACATGCTCATGAATTGTGCTAAAGTCTCCTGAAGAACTGGAGTAGAACTAACAGTAGGCAAGTAAGGTGCCTAGACTCTGGCTAGATCTGCTGGTGGTGCCTTAGCGATAACTTGTGCATGTGCTCTCACTATACCACGTGCGCGTCCTCGGTTTCTACCTCGGCCTCGGCCTCTGATGGATGCAGTAAGGGGCGCAGGTTCCTAATCATCTCGAGTAGTACGTGTCCTAACCATTTGTGAGAGATTAAAAGACAGAGGTTTATGATTGTGATTTCAAAAATATCACATGTCAGGGAAATCAAATAAAGTGAAATTTTCCTAGCGATTACATAGACTCTCACAGATAAGTACAGACATCCCTGTACCGATCCACGAGACTCTAATAAACTGGGTTGTGATTCGTGACTCCTACGGACCTAGAGCTCTGATACTTACTTGTCGCGATCCGTTTCGCCCTCTATGAACCATCGTGATGGCACCTAGTCTCTACGACTAGATAAGCCTAATAATTCATAATATAAAACATAATTGTGGAAGAAATAATTAAAACTGAAATTGTAAAGTAAAACAATGTTTAAGGTGCCGCTCGACACATACAATAACATCTCTTAAAACTAACAAAATTCCCAAAACCCGGAATCCCACACATCACGAGCTAAGGGATACATAAGAAGCTCTAACCCCAGAAATGTCTAAACAAAGGAAAAATACTGAAAGCGCTATACTTATTACAGATGGATAGAAAGGGACTCCTCGGTCTGCGGAAGTAGCAGATATGCCTCGAGTCTCTACTAAAACACCTCCTTCCAAGGCTGACAGAAATAAGTGGGAGTACATAGATCTGCACAACAAAAATGTGCAGAAGAGTGGCATATGCACAGCACAGCACAGTGGTACCCAGTAAGTATCAAGACTAGCCTTAGTAGAGTGATGACGAGGAAAAATCAAGACACTTACCGGTCAAATAAACAGTATAATTATAGGAGCAACGGAACATTATATATATATATATATACAATGAGGGCAAAAACAACAAGTAATACGAGAATATAAAGAATGATGATACATAATCACGGCAAAATACAATCCAGCCCTAGGATCACAATACAAAAAAGGAAACACAAAACAATAACTCGGGTCCTATGGTGGTGCTCACATCAGGTCTTATTTAATAATTTCCACAAATTTTCTGGATCTCGGTCAAATCACAACTCACGAATCCGAGCATCCGAAATCTACACTTGGCATCCTATGCATCCATCAGCCTTATGTTCATACTGACAACTAGTCGTCTAACTAGTGCCGCTCTCACATATAAAATGATTAAACGAGGACGTGCCTTTATACTTAGAAAAATCAGGAGGACTTTACATCCAATAGGAGTGTTTCAACCATGTGTATGCTTGTGCGAGTGCTTTAACAAGATTTTTACCAGCTAATAAAGGTAAGAAGAAGAGGGAAAGCACGTACAATGTCCCCTCACCGCATCCATAAGATAAAACTCATATAGGAAAGCAAGCCACAATCATAAAATAAAAACAGGAATGCCTCCATCGGCCATCACAAATCTTTACAATCAATCCCTGACATAGCCCACCTTATTCTGCCACACATGCAATTAATAACATAATAAGTACCGCCTTATTTTTCCACACGTGCATCATAATGTTCCTGTTAGATAATACGCTTAACGCTAGAGGGGGGGTGAATAGCGTTATAATAAAAATTAGCGTAAACTTTGCGGAATTAAAAAATTGCAGGAAGTAAATAAGTGCGATAAATAATAAAGTACGCACCGATGTATTCTGGTTCACCACAACACGTGGCTAGTCCAGTCCCCGAGAGACTCTCTCGAGATTTTCCACTAACTTGTCAAGCTTACGGGTGCTCAACAAACCTTTACAACTTAAGGACACAAGCCTTAACACCTTTGCTCGGAGATACAACACTCCAAGACTTCACTGTTAAGCTTACGGGTGCCTAACCAACCTTTACAACTTAAGGACACAAGCCTTAACACCTTTGCTCGGAGATACAACACTCCAAGACTTCAACCAAGGAAACACAAGTTCCTTACAACAAGAGAATCACAATTCTCTTACAAGTGTACAAAACACTAAACACTCAAACAAAGCACTCCTTAATGAGTAGATAAAGGAAGTAAGCTCAAGATCACAACAACTATGGACAAGACTTTGGCTCTCAAAAGCTTTTTGAAATGAATATAAAATGATAAACAATAGTATGCAAGCTTATAGCAATAGAATGATCAGTTGTTGTGTGTTATTGTGTTTAAAACACTGAAATGAAGCTGTATTTATAGTTGAAAAACTTGGCATTACCGTTGCCTAATTGCCAATTAAGAGTTGCTGATTTTACTGAGTGACAATCGATTGTCAAGAAGCCACAATCGATTGTCAAGAAGCCACAATCGATTGTTTGCCAATCGTTCCAGAAATCAATCCCAGATTTTACGCTTAACAATCGATTGTCGAAGATCAACAATCGATTACTGGTAACGTTCAAAAAATCATTTCCAGATTTTACGTATAACAATCGATTATACCAAATCAATAATCGATTATTCAGCAACGTTCAAAAAATCCTTTCCAGATTTTAATATCAACAATCGATTGTACAAAATCAACAATCGATTACCTGACGGTATTTGAAAACTTTACGACAACGGTCAGCTTCACAATCGATTGTGCAATGTTAACAATCGATTATTTATCAGATTTTGAAAATCATTTTAGATACTGCCTCTTGCCAATCGATTTTTATACTCACAATCGATTATTTAATAATTTTGAAAAAGTCTGGAAGACACTGCCTCAACACAATGGATTGTCATAAGTTCACAATCGATTATTTTGTGACTTTGAAAAATCTGATGGACACTGTCTCTTTACAATCGATTGTCATTAGCTTCACAATCGATTATTCTGAGTTTTGAAAAACTTTGATGTACACTGCCTCATCACAATCGATTGTCATAAGGTTCACAATCGATTGTCATGCAGGTTTGAAAAACCTGATGCTCACTGCCTTAACACAATCGATTATCATTAGTTCACAATCGATTGTCATGCAGTCTTGGCTTAACATAATCGATTATCTTAGTCCAGATTTTAGAGGCATGTTTAAAAATCATTTTGACTGAAGTAAATATGCATGATTTAAAATCATTTAGCATTAAATTAAATATGCATGATTTTGTAAAATTGATTTTACGAGAGAAGCCATGTCATGAGTCAAGTTGTCGGATCAAGATCACAATTAAGAACGACTCATTTAAACTATAAAACTTTGTCTTGTGCTTGAATCTCGTTATCCACCAATTGTGCGCTTGTACTTGAACTTCGTCATATATCAATTTGCGCTTGTTTGTCATTCATCAAAACCTACACATAAGAACACACGTTTTAGTATAAAGCCTTGAGAACGTGTTTCCAACAGTTCCCACCTTATATCACCACATGCACAACCTACATATCAGCATATAAACATATCTTGCCTTATTACACTGCATGTGCGATATATCAATAGCAATAGTAGCACAGTAAAGACCTCGTGAAACCTCTCAACAACAATCACACGACAGAAACCTCGTGCATCACAATATCAACAACTGTACGACAGAATCCTCGTGCATCACAATATCAATAATCGCACGGTAGAAACCTTGTACATCACAATATATATAACAACACGAATGAAACCTAGTGCATCACAATATCAATAACCGCACGACATAGATCTCATGCATCACAATATAAATAATTCTATAGCAGAAACCTCGTGCATCAACACCCCAAGTACAACAACAAAAATTACAATACATACAAGAGAACAACTACTGAATTAACTCAATAATCATTCGTTCACCATGGGCGGTAAGACTAGATCACAAGGAATAACCACAATAGAGAATACTAAAAGTAAGGATAACTTAACAAGGGAGAAAATAATATGAAGCAACGAACCTATAGCATGTAGTTCAACAACAAGGGAGTTAACAAGAGTTAAGTAATTTCAAATAAGGAAATATCAATTACACATATAATATGTACGCTTCTTTTAAGATTGGGCAGGTTACAAAGCATATACAACAATTTCAATTAAGACTAAATAATTATCTGGGAGATAATAATGGTTTCCAATAAAATAAGCAGTTATAAAAGATAATGTGACAATGGAGGAGGTAAAGATCTTCAGTTAAGTGAGGTAAGAGTCAATTAGGCAATAAGAATGAACCACAAGGCAATAAATTCCAAAAAAAACAAGTAGAGGTGGAACTAGCAATAGAAAAAATCAATCACATCAAGAACAACTTAATACTCAGCGCATATAAGGACCTAAGAACCTATAAAGTCCAATTTTCCCACAAATAAATCAGAGCGCACACTCGTTACCTCGCGTACACGGAATACAATCAGCAGAGAAAACACAAGTCCTAAGAGAAAGTCCCCTACACAAGGTTAGGCAAGATACTTACTTCGAATCGGCTCAAAATCAACTAGAACCATGTTCTTGCCACGAGTACTTGACTCCAGATGGTCTAAATCTGTTCAATTCAACTTCATATGTAAATAACACTTCAAGTAGTTGATTTTACTATTAAATCCTAAGCTAATACGCGAATTATACAAAATGACAAAAATGCCCCTTAGCCCAACACCTTAGAATCAGGAAAAATTTATGTTTTCTGAATCCGCACACTCATACGAGTCTATACACAACAAGAACACAAAAATCGCAGTCCAAATGGCCCCCAAATCCTCATTTAAAGGCCTCTTAAACTCAAGGCCTAATTACCTATTTTTCCCAAGCTTATCACCATTAATCAGGTATTTAGCCACATAATAATGAGTTATGAAGTCAATAATGTTACCTCCAAGTGATTCCCCTTGAATTCTTCTTCAACCCACTTCAAAAAGAACTCAAAAAGATCAACAATGGAGTAAATGAGCCCCAAACTCGCGGATAAAATGTTTTAAAGCATTCTGCCCAGGTCTGACTCCTCCTTCTTTGTGAATGCAGTCAACCTCTCGTGTTCGCGATGCACAACTTATCTTGACTAGATTTCCCTTCTACGCGATCATGACATAGGACTCACGAATGCGATGCTTTGCCTAGGTGACCCTTCGTCAACGCAACAACATACATGAGAACGCGTAGCACAATTTCATTTCTAATCCCATGACTCAAATCCTTCTATGTGAACGTGACAGTACCCCTCGCGAACGTGATGCACCAAGTCACTCCCCTTCGTGAATGCATGGCTTGCCTCGCAAATGCAAAGGCAAATTTCACGCCTTCCTCCACTTACTCTTCGCGAACGTGAGTACCTTTATGCGAACGCGAAGAGATGAGTTGCTTCAACTGCTGAGATCAAATTTTCTACAACTTTCCAAACTCAACAGTGGTCCGATTGACCATCCGAAACTCACCCGAGGGCCCCGAAACCTCAACCAAATGCACCAACACATCCTAAAGCCTTATTCAAACTTGTTCCAATCATTAAAACACCTCAAACAACATCGAATCCATCAATTCGCATAGTGTTCAAGCTTAAATTTTTCAAAAACTTTTAAAACACGCTATTGATAGAAAATCCAACTAAACCACGTTCGAATGATCTAAAATTTTGTACACACATTCCAAATGACATAACGAAGCTACTGCAACTCTCAAAATTCCTTTCCAACCCTCGGATCAAAATCTCACTATTGGACAGAAAACTTCCACAATTCAATCTTGGACATTTCAAGCCTAAATTAGCTACAAACCTCCAAAAACACAATCCGAACACGCATTAAACCCCAAAATTACCCAACGGAGCTAACGGAACCATTGGATTTCCATTCCGAGGCCATCTTATCACTAGCCCAACTAAAGTTAATTTTTCCAACATTTAAGCTCTCATTTAGGGACCAAACGCCCAAAACTCTCTGAAACTCGAAATTGAACATCCCGGCAAATTAAAAATAGCAAACATGAACTTGGAGAAAGTAGTTAATAGGGTATCGAGGTGTTAATTTAAAAAATGGCCGGTCGGGTCGTTACATCTTTGCTATGTAATCGTCATGCGTATCTATCTATAGTGCTATAGTGAAGAGTTAGACTGTTCCAAATACACTTTTTATCTATTTTACTTGTATATCTCTTTCATATCCAATCATCAAGGGATCGGTCCTCATCTTGATTCAACCCTAGGACAAGAGATTCCTTTCAAAATGCTCTTTACTCAGTGCCTAGGTGAATATATCTGCAATTGGATCTTTTGTATTGGATAATTTCATATAGATAAGCCCTTTTTAAACATTTTTTCTGAGAAAGTGATGTCGGATGTCAATATTCTATATTATCTTATGTCGAATTAGATTCTTGTTCATGTTTAGAGCACTAGTATAGTCACATAGCAAGGGTATGCACTCAGAAATCACACCAAAATCTTCCAGTTGCTATTTAATCCATAATATCATGATACTGATTTGTTCCCATGTTTATATGCTGATTTCTATCAATATATATACTCTTCCCTCCCCTTAGAGGAACTGGAATTTTAAAAACTCATATACCTCACTAGACCTAAAGTTACTCGATATTCTATCTATGGCCGGTTGGAAGCAAAGGGCACTTGATTCTGAGATATTGCTATACTTCTTCTGTGCATTTTATTCACTTAATTGGTGAGTCACTTGGCCTCTGCACTTTCATTCTTTCATATTCCTGATTTGCACATGTTACTATTACTGAATCCCGGATCCAATATGCATATGAGTGATCTTTAGGCATTATCTTTACCAGTGTGTAAGTATCAGTTCTTTTAACTCTTAGTTTCTCCTATTGTTACTCTTTCTAAAATTCTTTGAACTTCTTTAAGGTCTATCTATCTAGTGCATCAACCTTTTA
Source organism: Nicotiana benthamiana (assembly GCA_034376525.1). Taxonomy (NCBI): domain Eukaryota; kingdom Viridiplantae; phylum Streptophyta; class Magnoliopsida; order Solanales; family Solanaceae; genus Nicotiana; species Nicotiana benthamiana. The sequence continues at coordinate 20,777,160 of CM067324.1, read as the reverse complement.
ATGTCTACGAACATGTCTATCCCCTTACCCTGAATCCCTTTAGTGAATCCCTCTATGACTCTTGCTGCTAGTTGTTGTTTGCCTCTTTGCTATCATGTAAACATTGTCACTTAATCAATACACCGCTCTGATGTTTTTATGCAATGATTGTTTCATCATGCTTGAACTGCTAATTTGAAATAAACTAGATCCCCTGTGTTTAGACCAATGTAACAATGCTATCTGCTACTTTGAAGAATAATTGTCTCAATTTGTGATTGCAAGTTCACCCCTGATAATGTGATACCCTCCCCCTTCCTGTGAAGATGCTATGGTTTTCTCGATATTAATATTAGATTAAGTACTTAGCCTTTTTCAAGCTTATTTTAACTCATTCTTCACTTACGGCTTTGCCAAACTTGCAAACATGCTTTTCCAAGTTTTAGCATGTGAATGCTACTGCATGAAATCCATTTATCAGCTTCATTAAACTGGTTCTTGCTGGAGTTCTGTGATGCATTTAAATGTCTTCTAGCTGACTCAATTTGGTTAAGTCTGTTTAAACCAATCCTTGTTTCCTGAATTTGGTCTTTCTCTTCTATCACTCAAATTCTTTGAATCCCATTCTTAGACAATGCATTCTAAATTCTATCCTTAGTTAACCACCCAAATGTGAGCACGTCTGGAGTCTTGAACCCTTGGGAACTCTGACACATTAGGCCTTGGTTCTATATGCTCAAACTTGTCCTGTGCTTGTTGGGTCAATCAACCAACCCTTGACTGTTTAGTATCGATGAATATGTAATTTTGGATCTGTTGTGAATTATGAGAATGAAGGTTTGTCCTGGCAGGGTTTACTTTCGGGCCTGCTGTAGGCTCCCAATAGCTATTCTACTTTTTCATTTACTCTATTCATTTTGGGTCTATAACAGTTCATGTAATAACAATTTGGGCTATTCTATTTGTTTCTTTAATAGTCCCCAATGCTGGGTTAATTATTATCACAAGAAATCATGCCTATAGGACTCAATTAACCAATTCTGAATATAATCCTGTGATCACCATTATTAATTATTGCATAAAATTCCTAGACATCATGGCGGCAAGTATTTTTCATTTTTGAGCAGCCTACGTTAAAGTCTAGAACCACCCTAAGATAGAGGTCCAAATGCATCTGGACCATAGGCATGGGACAGGTAGTGCACGTGTAGAATATGACTTAGAATTGACTAGTGTTCTTTAGGTAAACAACTTAAAGATAGTAATTGAGTAGAAGGAGATGCTAGTCTATGCCCGATGAATAATATGAGTAACACCCCATATCCAGGAAGTTATGAAATATTATTTATTTTACACGAGATGATCTTTTACGTTAAAAAACATAGGATGTAAGGCCCCGTGAAAAATTTTGCTCAAAACCCGAAATCTCATAGTGACAAGATAGGAATATGTGTTAGAAATTCGTGCAGTTCGGACCCTTTGGATTGATCAGTGCATCAAAATGTTACAAAATTAAGTTTTCAAGAAAAGTGCACTTTTGCGGTCCATTATATGGTAGCATATCAGGTATGCAGAGTGCATAGTCCCCACATAGTCAATCAGTGTGTTAGCTAATTTAAGGTCAACTATGCAGCTAGTTATACGATCGTATAATCAAAATGCGGGCCGCATAGTCATCGCATAATCCCCTTAGAATTTTTGTGAAGAGCAGTTCTGCGGTGCATTATGCGACTGCAAAACGTGTATGCGGACCACATTTCTATCGCATACCTAAATAGTGTCTTCAGGTTTTGGGAGTATTTTACAGTCCATTCTACATATCGCATGTCAGCTTTGCGATCGCATATCCGAGTCAGGACACCAGATTTCTATTTTTCTTACCCGACCGCATGTCGATATATTACATGCTACCCTTCATTTTAGGCCTATTTTTCTGATGCAATTAGAGAGGGGGGGGGGAGAGGATCGTTTCTCCATCTACATTTCTCCTAAGATCTTGCTTAAACCTTGAAGATTAGACAAGAAAGGCATATAGGTCTTCTTCCTAAAAGGTAAGGCTCTCATGTACTAGATATAACTAGGATAGACCATTAGAAGGGTAATTGATGAGGATAAAAGTGGATATCTTTCATGCATGAGTACTTGAATATATTTTGTTAGGGATGGAGCTAACGATGGGATGAGGATGGTAGGATCTTTCACAAATTTGGCTTTAAAAGTATAACACATACTTAGTGTTCGAGAATGTGCTCAAACGAGCTAGAACTATGATCACCTCTATAATTTATGTTTTGATTTGTTATGTTCAGAAAAGATTGACGTTGCTAAAAGTCTCGGAGTATAGTAGGACTCGAGGAAAGCTCAATCGAGGTATGTAGGCTGAACTTTCTCTCTCGAAAGTGAATTCCATATTATTTTGTAAGTTTAAGTATTGTTTTCCTACCAAAAATTGAATAGTATTGAGTTACATTTTAAATGAAGGTTAGTATACTAATTATGTGAGTAGAATCTGGTCTATTTAATGCTCCTAGTTTCTCTTATGTGTACTAAATGCCTTGATTGAATATGTCTAGTTGTTGATAAATTGTAAAGATGTTTGGAAATGAATCAATTGAGCAAACATGAAACAAATATGATGTAAGCCTCGACCCAACCGTTAAGAACTAACTTCAAAAATAGAATGTCCTAAAGGCCTTGTACCTGAACTATAACCATAAGTTGTTGTTTTAGATAATGCTTTGCCTTATAAATACATTCAATGTAATGCTACTCCTTACACAGTACGATGTTGAAATTGTGTAGTTGTTACGATGGAAAAAAGGATTATTCAAGGATAATTGAGGTGATTACTTGCTTGTACCTTCAATGTGTATTTCAGTTATTGGTTGGCATGTTTCTGTTTGGGAAGAATCCCTTATGTTTGATTATTCTATTCCTATTGAATTCGAAAATATATGAATCCCTGAATATATGGTACATTGATAATGGTTGGCGACCCTTGGAAATAAAAGGATGAAAATGTGGAAAACCAAATACGGCCTTTGTGCTGTGACAAAAAAATGAATTTTTGAAAGGCCTAAAGGGCCAAAGAAATATTATTATCGTTGGAGATTGAGGATATCTATAAAAAACATAAAATGGGAGAGGTAAATATGGTTGTGTCTATGATATATTTGTATACTTGTATTTTTACTACAATTGTGTGCAATCTCAAATCAATTTAAAAAAATTTCTGGTACTATCATTAGCAAAACCGAGAAACGTGGGTTATAAGGATCACACATGAAACTATGCATGCCGATGTAAGGGTGGATCGTGGTTATTCCTCTTAATTAGGATGAATTTCATAACATTTGCAAATTGGTAGCGCCAACCCACACGGCATATGTAGGAAGGCAGCCTAACCGATCAGGCCGTGATCGGATGCCATGCAGCACACATGGTGGTATTGTGCTGGGAATCAAAATCTGGAAATTTGTTGTTGTGGTACATGTCTCTAAAGGGACGACTTAGCCGATCGGGTCGTGATCGGACTCCGTGCTAACAAATGCGGTGGTATAACTCATATTGGTGCTAGTGATCTCCCAACCAAAGGATTATATATTATTTTTGCGAACTAGAAGACTTACATGTTAAAAATTGGTTGCTAGTATAATGTTGATTTGGACTTACTGTTTTGTTGTTTCTTTGCTTATATGGTTATTCTATTATGATAGAGGACTTTTAGCCTTACATATTTGTGCTATTCAATGGCACTAACGTCTCTTTTACCCAGAGTGCTATATCGTTTTATGATACAGGTTGTTCTACAGAGAGCAACATCAGTCAGTGACAACAGTATTCTCTTTCCAGCTGACTTGGCGAGCCCAGCTTCATCCCGGGGTCATGTCATGTATCTTTTATATATTTTCTCATCATGTTTTGAGGTATAGCCGAAGCCTTGTTGCCGATATTTCCCTAGAGGCTCCATAGACTGTTGTGGGTGGTGGTTGATGTTAGGAGTCCAGACTAGAAAGGATGGCACTTGATAACCATGTTTTTCATTACACTTGTAATATTTTGTAAACTATGAATGAAGGCATTAACGAAAATGAAATGAATGTTTCTAATGAAGGATTTCTTGGTGTTTTGATAAATGAGATAACAGTCCCTCTTTATTCATGAACTAGGTTGGGTAGAGTGAAATCTAACAGGTTTGCTCGATCAGATTTAATCGGTTGAGCGCCGGTCACGTCCTACGGTTTTTGGGGCGTGATATAGGACTCCCCATCCCCCACCTGCCTTTCAATCAATTATTTGTGTTTAATAATTAATTTCCCAAATCCTTTCTTATCTTTGATCATATAGACTAATTCATATAATTTAATTTGGCTGGGACCCATAGTTATGGACCTCGAAGAGTGCCTAATACATTCTCTTCGAGGTAATTTCAATCCCTTACCTGATCTTTGGTGATGCAAATTAGTTAGACAGAGTTATCTGTAAATAGGTTCCCTAACGCACCTTAATCTGTGAAGTGGTGACTCTCTCTCTTTTAAACCATTCCTTTAAAGAGTTGTCACGTGTCGAAACTCGATTTTGCAACAAAAATGGGCGCGACAGCATGGCAACTCTGCTGGGGATATTTTAGGCTCTTACCATTACGAACTTGATCTACATGAAATAATCTCTCACAATAAGTGTGTCTTTGTTATTTTTCTGTTACTTGAATATCATTCTCCCGTTTTCCCTTTTATTGCTAGTAACACATCATTTTCCCTATTTCCCTTTTATATGAACTCATACACAACTCTTCATTAATTTGATTACAACATACATTTATTTGTATTTCCTAATCATGTTCACTTGATCCAAATTTTGATATATCCCCAATTCTTACCCTTTATTTTCTTTATTACAATCCTTTCATTACGCGGAGCTAATGTCTTCATTGTTTTTCTTTTTGTTATGTCTTTACATTCATTCAATACTGCATTTATTGCTTTCAGTATGCAAAATACTTGGCAGCGTGTTATTTTATATTTGTATAAAACATGCTTCACATCATATTTCACTCGTACATATTAATACCATTGCGACACTTGATGGGTGTCCGCACTCTTTTTAAACTACCCTTTAAATTTGGAAAGAATTATTTGCGATGAAACTAGTCGATCAGTCATGCAATCAACGGTTCCTTGCCTTTCCCTCTTGAGTTGTCCGCTTGAGATTACCGGTCTAGACTCTTCTAGAAACCCTACTCTAATATCAACTGTGTATGCATCATGTACAAAACCTAGAACAAGTTAGAACAATTTCCGCATAATAACCCGCTAAGTCAGGCCTTGTCCAAAGTCCATCGGGATTTACATAATCGCAATAGACACAATCACGATCTGTGCATTATTTAGAGAAAACATGCCAATGTGTGATCCTTAATGTGTAAATAGTTGAATCTGGAGGGGAAAGGGCTAACATTATCTGTTTTGCATAAATGAAGCACGAGGTCCTCAGGTTCAGTATGGTTTGGAATATCCCACCTTTGCTACTAGATTGGTGGGAAAATATCACATCAAGTGACAAAAAACATATGGAAAAATTTCTTGGTATTTACCTTCTTTTCTAGACATTCAGCCAAACAAGCTACTGATCGAGGCTGCTACGATGTTTTGGGACGAAAAGAGGGTTGTTTTCCATTTCGAAATGACTCCCATTCTAGAGTATATAGGTGTTTTGTTAGAACTCCTTGGGATAGCCCTGGTCTATTGGTACCTAAAAATTGTACTTCTCGAGGGTTTCTGAAAATAATGGGCTAAAGAAAGAATGATGAGTTAGTCTGGGGATGCTGGTATTTCTAATGCAATGAGAAAAGATCCACACTGTTCAGCTATGTTTACCAAGACCCTAATGGAAGGAATTAAGGGACTGGCCTACACTATTGTCCCAATGACCATAACAGAGATATGCCGAGCTTTGGACCACTGTAAGAAAGGATATAGGAATTTTGAGGGTTGTATTTCTACTACAAATATGGTTGTTGAAATGTCTTTAAAGGGGAAAATACCAGCAAGAATTTCCGCGACAACCATGGAATGATCACATAGCTTTTCACCACCCGAAAAAAATGACTTTTATCACAAATAGGTTTGCACAACCAAGAAATACTATGGGTTGGGTACACTTCTTTAGCAGTTTGACTGACAACAAGGTCCATTGGATGTTTGAAAATTTTCCTACTCGCGATTTCATCATCTAGTCAAGAGATGCTTCTCATTTAGTGCTAATTAGATTAAGCGGTATCTATCATTATACTCCTATCAAAGTCATGAGGAATGCTGGGAAGAAACAAGTCAAACCTCAAGTTTCTAAGACAGTTCAATACAAAGTAGATTTCCAAGGTGATGCTATTCAATTCAAGCATGATGCACAACACGTGTGGCATCTAAAAGTCATTGTGGAAAAGGATACCCTCGATCCAGAACAATACCATGCTTGCCATGTGTTCTATCCATCATGCTTGGTCGATGACATAGTAGAAGAAATCAAGTTGGGGATTAATTTAGGAAATAGGGTCATGGACAATTCTGCCTAGGCACAAGTCAAAGATAGAGGTTATGCAAAATGATTTTTGAATCTAAGGCCATGCATTTGGAACAACACAAAGAAGACCTGGAAGCAATTAATGATTGGAGAGGAATCATTACTAAATCGATAGAAAGGTTGGAGTATTTAGAGCAGGGGTTGATGAAGCTGGAAGGGAAGATGAGAAACAGGGTTATAGGGTGTCAAAATATGGATGGAAATGAAGTAGGTCTCCTAGCAAAGGCGTATCTGCTGCTAGACATGCGCGAACTGGGGAAATAGATTGACGGAACAAAAAAGGCCAAACATGGAGAAGGTACCTTTGGGACCAAATAGAGTAGGAATTATGTTTTGCTTGCTTTCTAGATTCATTTTAGGCTTTTGTTGTAATAAGGCACATGCCATTAGTGACTCTTTATCACTATTGTCGTTTAGGTAGAGTTTCAGTTTATTTATCATATTAATGGAATGACGTAGTTATTGGCCTAATTTTTCTCCAAATATATATGTCGCTAGGCCTACCTAGGGCATAATGAGGTCCCCCAAACTAGGATAAAAATTTATAATTCCGCAATACCTGTTTAAATAATACAATTGTCCTTTGAATACTCCTTACTGACTTGTTTAATTTTTTATTTTCGTCTTTTCTTTATCCCCTAAGGTTGGTTTGTGCATACTGGCATCATCAGCCAATCATACCAGATCAATAGGTCCTCTACCTCATCCTTCTATGAATGATCCTAAAAGGAAAGAAAAGCCAGAATGGATGATACAAGCAATATCACGAAAGACATTGCTATGCATGAAGAGAATGTTGAAACTTCAGATGGTTGAAGCACTCCAACATAGAATGACTTGGTTTTGTAGTTGGACAGAAGATAATGGAGTTACATGGGGAACTTGAGAAGGTCCGGTACTTGGCAAACTTTTCCCTTACCCTTAACGTCTTTGACGTCAACCAACAAAACATGAAAAATCCCAGTAGCTCCCCAGAACACACAAAACTAACAAAATCCTTCCGCATCTCACCAATATGCAACACTGACTCAAAATCCCAATCCTCCACCAGTATCTACTCCTCCACAACATCAACATCAGCCAACCCAGTATTCACAAACTACTACGTATCACACTCGTTAGAACGCACCACAAAGTCTCCCCGATCTTCAAAACTCAACCAATGATCACCATTATACCCAAATTCCTGGAGTCCAACAAAGCAACTCCAAATATGTGGAAACTTACCCCACACTCCTCAACAAACCTTATACAAACTCGAATCCACCGAGAAGGACCTGCTCATCAGGAATATGGTAGCTTAAGAAACGTACAAGTGTAGTCCAGGATGTTTAAGGCGGTAATGGCATCGAAGGTTTGAACTATGAATATTTGTGTATTCAGTCGGACATAGAACTACCGAAGGGTTGCATACCTCCCAAGTTAGAAATGTTTGAAGGAATAGGTGACCCAAAGGTTCATCTAAGGACATAATGCAACTAGCTCGTAGGAGTTGGTAAGTATGTAAGAACCTACATGAAACTATTCTTGATGAGCCTCACGGGAGACGCCATGTCTTGGTATATTTGCTAAAATCCAAAGATGTGGGTTAACTGGATAAGCATAGCGTTAGATTTCATGGATTGGTTCAGATTCAACACATAGAATGCACCAGATGTCTTGTATATCTAGAATCTCAAGAAAAAAGACAACATAGACTTTTCATGAGTAAGCTACTCGGTGCAGATGAGAAGCTACGAAAGCAAGGCCGACATTAGTGGAAGAGCAAATGAATAAATTCTTTGTTTGGGCCTACGATCTACAATACTATGAGAGGTTGATGGTTATTTAAAACCATAAATTTTCTGACATCATTAAATTAAGAGAAAGAATAGAAGTGGCAATTAAAATTGGTGTGGTGAAAAATGTTGAGGCACTCCAAGCTACAAAAAAGGTCGTACAGTGAGGAGGCATATCCAAAAAGAAATAAGTAGAGGCTATGATGGTAGCCCAAGGACCAAAATCTCCCCTCACATACCAAACACATCCACCCACATATCATCCTTCACCTCCTAGATACAAAAAACTTGCTGCCACCTACCATACTTATAACATACAAACTGCATACTACCACTCCCTGCTAGCTCGCCAAAACAACTAGAAACCCATACCAAATTTCGACCGCATGCCACCCAGACAATACACTCCTATTACTGAACCAACTAATTATTTGTATGAAAGACTTAAGGTTGTCGATTATGTCATTCCGATTCCCGATGTTAATATGGAAAACTCTTCAAGTGGTTTAATCCGAACAAGACATATGCCTATCACTCAGGCATGAAGGGAAACACTATTGATGAACGTCACACCTTAAAAGATAAGATCCAAAAATCGATTGACACAAAAGTTATACAAGAAAAACAGGTTGCACCAATTCTCTACAACAACCCCCTCCAAAATCACAGGGGCGAGGTGGTAAATGTGACTGAAACTGATGAAGAATGGGATCCGAAATGATCAATTGGACTCATTCATGAAGGGGAATAAACCACAGTACCTCCAACCGCTCTCGCACCTATTATTGTACAAATTTAGTTACTAATTGAGGTTGAAATAGTCGCACTAACATCGTTTGAGGTTAAAGCAACTACACACTCAACATAGAAGTAACCACACCCTTCACTGTAATGGTAGAACCCACATTGTCCTTCAATTCCAATTCTATATCGTAGACCATCCTGCAGAGGCAAAAAGGAAAGGAAAAGGGAAAATGGAAGAAAAAGGCGGGTGTTTACATACCTGAGCATTTGATAGGAACTAGTAAAGAAGAAACTCCTAAGCAACCTATCTTGAATCTGGCGCGGACGATCTTTGGGGTAATGTGTAAGCAAAGAAAACATTCTGTGGTTGATCATCTGGAAAAAAAAACCCTACTCAGATATCCATTCTATCACTACTACAGAATTCTGAGACATATAGAAATGCATTGAAGAAAGTGTTGAAAAAAGCCTATGTACCTAATAATACCACTAGTGGAGAACGGCTAAATGGATGATCTAGTATTGGAGAGCCAGAAAATCACTTTTCACAAAAAAGAACTGCCACCTGAAGGGCTGAGTCATAACAGGGCACTACATATAACTGTGCAATTTAAGGAAAAATTCATCGCTAGGGTCCTGATAAATGGGAGTTCAAGTCTCAATATTTGTCCAATGACTACTTTGAAGACGTTAGGTAAAGGCTTTCATGAGATATGAGCAGGAACTATGAATGTGAAAGCATTCAATAGATCTCAAGAATTCGATACCAGCTTGTCACGACCAAGGTTTGCCTCTGTGAACTCTGGTGACGGCACCTAGTCTCTACGACTAGGTAAGCCTAAAATTTCTAAAAGTAAACCAATTTGCGAACGAAATAACTAAAACTGAAATAGTGAAATAAAATAGTGTTTGCCGCTCGGCATACAATATCAACTCTCGAAAACTAAATACATTTCCCAAAATCCGAAATCTCATGATCACAATCCTTTGAATGTCTACAAGTACTGTGGGAATCTACGGGGTGCAGTCTCATAGTTCTATAAAAATTTGCAGGGGAATCTATCGGAATACCACATCCGTAGTCCCCAATAAACAGACAAGGGGGATCTACCAGAATCCCACATCCATAGTCCCAATGTAAATACACAGCAACAACAGGAAGAATATACAGAAATTGTCAACTTCAAATCAAGACAAACATATATTACTAGCCCAGTATACTGCACATAATATAGGTAACACAGTCTGAGCAAATAAAGCAGTTAAGTCATTTAGACATGCTTAACTAATCTAACAACAGGCTTATATTGCAAGTAGTAATAACAGGAGGCGAAAACACAATTTTATTTACTTAGCGAAAACTGAATTTTCAATAATTAGCACAGGTACACACTCGTCACCTTGCGTACAAGGTATTTTAGATATCAACAATACCAAATCCTAAGGGAAGTCCCTCACACAAGGTTAGGCCAGCCACTTACCTCGAACCATCTCAAAATCAACCCGAAACCACGCTCTCACGAGTACTTGACTCCAAATGGCCCGAATCTATTCAATTCAATTGCACAATGTAAATAACGCTTCAAGTAACTGATTCTAAAAATAAATTCTAAGCTAATACGCGAAAATAGGTAAAATGACCATAACGCTCCTTGAGCCCACGTGTCGGAATCGGGTAAAATTTATATTTCAGAATCCTCATGCTCTAACACATGCTTACAAAAAGTACCAAAATCAAACCTCAAATGGTCCCTCAAATCATCTCTCAAAGGTCACTAATTAATCAAGCTCTAACCATCAATTTATCACTAATTTTTCTTAAACTTTTATGCTTAGAAAGAAAATAATTAAAGAATAACTCAAATTTGCAAAGACAACTATTTATATGTTTCTACCCAACTAATCCGCTTCTGCGGCGCGGTCCCCCTTTTGCGGAACAAAAGTCGCATATGCGACAAATCACTAAAGCATAGTTTCTGCACCCACTTTTGAGGCTCATACTGGCTCTCCCCTTTCCGTTTCTACAATGATTCCACTGGTTCTGCAGCCTCGCACCTACGGTCCCCAAGTTGTGTGTGCGGTTATGACATCAGCCTTGAAACTTCAGCTGCAACTCACAACTCCAAGCCTTTCCGTCAAATATCCGAAATCATCCCAAGGTCCCCGAGATCTCAACCAAAAGCACGAACAAATCATATACCGCTATCCCAAATAATACAAATCTCCACAGCACCTCAATAACATCGAATCAACCTATTAACATCCGATTCAAGCCTAAGAACTTCAAAAACTCTCAAAATACACTTTCAACATCCGAATGACTTCAAAATTTTGCTCACACGTCACATTTAACGCTACAGAGATACTCTAACATCCGAAATTCCATTCCGATCTTTGGACCAAAATCTCACTATCGAATCGGAAACTTTAAAAATTCAAATTTCGGCATTTCAATCCTAAATTAGCTACGGACCTCCAAAACACAATCCAAACACGCTCCTAAACCTGAAATCACCTAACGGAGCTAACGGAACCCTCAGAATTTCATTCCGAGGCCATCTTTATATTGTTCTAACTACGGTCAAATTTCCAAAACTTAAGCTCTCATTTAGGGACTAAATGTCCCAAGACTCTCCGAAACTCCAAATAATTCCTCTCGGCAACTTACAATAGCAGAAATAAACATGAGGAAACCACTTAGTAGGGGATCGAGGCCTAAATTCTTAATATTACCGACTAGGTCGTCACATCCTCCTACACTTAATCATTCATTCGTCCTCGAACAATCATAGAGACATAGGTAAAGTAGTGAAAAGATGAGGGTAACAGCTGTGCATATCCTGCTCGGTCTCCTAGGTCGCGTCCTCGACCACCTGATGCTGCAACCTTCACTGATGCATTGTTCTTTGACCTTAACTTCCTAACATGCCCGTCCAATGTTTCCACATGCTCCTCAACATAATATAGATCATTGTCCAATTGGACTGAACTTAAATCTTACACGTGCAACGGATCACCATGATACCTCTAAAGCATCGAAAAATAAAATATCAAAAGAACTCCTGCCAAGCTGGGAGATAGGGAAAGCTCATAAGCAACCTCTACAATACGCCGCAATATCTCAAAAGGACCAATAAACCTCGAACTCAAGTTTTCTTTCTTCCCAACTCTCATAACGCCCTTCATAGGCGATACTTGAAGCAGACCCTGCTTTTTAACCATATAGGAAACATCACGAACCTTCCGATCTGCGTTGCTCTTCTGTGTGGACCGGGCTGTACAGAGTCTATCCTGAATCACCTTAACATTCTCTAAAGCATCCTGAACCAAGACTACGCCCAATAATCTAGCCTCACCCAGCTCAAACCAACCCACTAGGGATCTACACTGCCTCGTATAAAGCCTCATACGGTGCAATCTAAATGCTGGACTGATAACTATTGTTTTATGAATACTCCTCTAATGGAAAGAACTGATCTCAAGACTATCCAAACTCAATCACACATGCATAGAGCATATCCTCAAGAATATGAATAATGCGCTCGGACTGTCTATCCATCTGAGGGTCAAATGTTGTACCCAACGCATGCTGAATAACCCTAAAAAATCGTGATGCGAACTGAGTACCTCTATCTGAAATGATGGAAACTAGAATACTATATACAGGAACAATCTCCCGACATAAATCTCCGCCAAACGCTCCAAAAATCCATCATCACCAATAGTCACATCTCTAGTATTTCCATGCAAAATATTGTCCTTGAGGACAAGCAAATAAGGGTCATCAAACTGCTGCTCCCGGATACGATCAAACAAGGAATACCGAGAGACCACGCAAGCTAAAACCCGACTGAGCTCTAAAAGATCCAATCTCACAAACTAACTTGCTAAGGCCTGAACATCCACCGCCATGGGCCTCTCTGCTGCTGGTAAATAAACCAACTCTCTACCCGGTTACTCAAAGTATCGACAACCACATTCGCCTTACCCGGGTCATACAAAATAGTGATATCATAGTAGCTCTAGCCATCTTCCCTGGCACAAATTATTGTCATGCTTCCTTTTTACATAACACCCCCCCGAAGGGCGTAAGGGAGTTTTTCCAATTAAAGGACAATCAAAATGGGATTGTTTATTAAGAGATTCAGAGTCGTCACTTGGGATAACTAATGGTGTCACAAGTCACCGATTCGAATCCCGAATCAAAAAAAAAGATTGCATCTGTTTAATAGTCCGCAAACCAGAAATGGGTAGGGAATCCTGTTACCCCGGGAGAAGGGGTTAGGCATTCTGAGTTCTGTGGTTCTAGCACAGTCGCTCAACTGCTATAATTGGCATAATTATCTAATTTAGAACATGTTCAAACCTATGTGCATGTTAACTTTTAACCACTTTATTTAATAATTCTTGATGAAAATTGCAATGTCATTTAAAATATGTCTTGAACCACGTCATGTAAATGCATCCGCAGTTTGCAACACATTTTATATAACGTTGAGATTTAGATTTGGGTCACATAAATGAGCACATGAGTTTATGAAGGTAAGTTATTAAAATAACGCGCCTAAAGAAACTACGCGTTAGCAACTTTGCGAGGGCCATGAAAATTCGCTAAATGACACACCTTGAATTCTAAGGATTAAATCAAAACTAATTAAAATGAGAGCAAGAAATTATCATTTTCTTTTGGCATGGCGCACCTCAAATTATTCTAACCAAAAGGTTTTTAAGCTAACTCATGAGAGCCATAATCTGGTATGTACTAAGTGATATGGATCAGCTCAACTATTTAATGCACTTAACTATTTAAACACAAAGGATGTTAGGATTCTTCTTATCTTATGAAATTGGGAACTAGCTATAGTAATCACTGTTAACAATCGAATGGCCTGTGTATAATAAGAAAACATGGATTAATCAAACCTAGCCTGGATGCCCACTTTGAAAGACTTGGCAGGCTGAATAACTGGGCTCCCATTGAAGCCCACTTTGGTCACCTGACTGCGGAGCAAGTGCAGTGGCAATTGGGCCAAAACGATAGCCCAATACGCAGTCCATCAGGTATAGTTGCAACTATTGTATTACTTAGGAAAATGTGGCATTGAGCCATTACATAAAAAAATTTTAATTCATATGTATTTGAAACCATTTATTCTACACATGAATTCTAAGACAAGCCTATTTGCAATAATACCTTTTCAGAAAGTATCCATCACTTACTATCAAAAGAGCTTGAGAATTACAACTCAAATTAAGTCCTGACCAACACACCCAAATAAAGTCATACAATCCCAGCTTTAGCGTAAATCACGTGAGGAATTGAGCCGACTTTGAGAAATTAACCAAAAATGAATGAACAAATCCCAAATTCCACTTTATATTCCATTACATTCCAAAAGAGCTTAGTATACTATGGGAGCAGAACTAATGGAAAATTCCAAACCATATAAATGCAAATTTAAACATGTTCATTGGCTTAAACTAAATTCAACAAACTCATGATTTAAAATTAGCATGCATTTGAACTGATAGTTATAAGACCGCAGACCAAAAAAACAAAACAGTTTCAATTAGCTATGCTAAAATCGCGGTCCTAATGACTACATGTCTTACCAAGTCTAAACATGAATCCATTATGCTCAAACAGAGCCTATATAATACATCTGAAGCCAACTGTATTTCACGATAAAATCTTCACAACAAACTAATTAAATACGAGCAATATATAATTGAATTCCACAATAGTTAAATAGAATCCACTTTGTCTTCATTTAATTCAGATCGCTACACATATTCAGTCAAATCCCCTTCCATCAAAGTTTCAGTAGCATACTTGGAAGTGAGAAAAAAATAGGGCAAGGAAGGATCAGTGAGCAGCAACAATAAAGAGAAAATGGAATTCAATAGCTTAACCTCTGCAAACCCAGCTTCTCAGACCATTTTTAAAAAAAACCCAGCAAAATCAGAATTACTTCAAGCATGTAAGAAACCCCCAAAAAACGCACAAACTCAATGAATAGTATTTTTCCTAGTGCTTCTCTTCTGATTCTTATGACTTTACAGTGATTTCTGTTGTTGTTTTTTTAGCCAATATAGTTTTCAGAATTTTTTTAATCTCTCTCAGTTTGCCTTTAGTGAGAAGGAAAAACGTTCCTTTATAGGAAAAGGAAATGCTGAAATAGACTATGGGAATTCTTTCAACTTGCAGGGCATCTTTTGTAACTAAATGGGACAGCTAGCCACCTTTAATTGGCTCCAGCAACTTGTGCTAACCAAATAAGGCCAGCTGCCCCTATTCTAGAAGCCTCCCCCACAAAGATTTGATTTTCTTACTCTCAAATAACCTCCCAAGTTTCTATTATTCACCTAACACCCCCAATAGTTCCCTAACTATTACTAACTAGACAAAAATTGAATCAGAGAGTTGGCTATTTTTCAAATTTGTTCACAATCAAAGAGGGATGAACATTTAGACATTTGGTACTGAAATCTCAACACAAAGGGAAAACCTTCAACCTAAAATACCATTGGTAGCAACATATAGAAGAACTAATAACAATAGTAAAAAACCATACAAAACATAATCACGATAACTTGACAAAGATCATGCAAACATTGCCAATATGGTATGAGTTTCAAGTCTCGTGTTTCATGTTCCCCTTGCATCTAGTGAACCAGAAGATCCAAGTCCCCCAAGACCAAGACTTCCTGGACACACGTGTCTGCAGCTAATCTCAAACCCAAGATGCATGCCTCATATTCCGCCATGTTGTTAGTGTAGTAGAAACGATGTTGAGCCGTAACGGGGTAATGATGACCCATTTCAAAGATCAGTACAACTCCTATTCCAACGCCTTTCACGTTAGTAGCTTCATCGAAGAAAAATTTCCAACCTGGCTCTCCAACTTGTTCTAACTCATCAATGTGCTTTACCTATTCATCGGGGAAATAAGTGTTCAAAGTCTCATATTCTTCATCCACTAGATTCTCGGCCAAATAGTCGGCCAATGCTTGGGTTTTCATCGCAATCTGGGGCATATAGATGATGTCAAACTCTGTGAGCAAGATACCACTTTGCAAGCCTTCCTATAGGCATAGGCTTCTAAAAGATATACTTTAATGGATCTAACCGAGAGATGAGGCAAGTAGTATAAAACGACAAATAATGTTTCAACTTCTATGCCACCCAAGTTAGGTCAACATGTCCTCTCAAGGTGAGTATACTTAACCTCGTACGATGTGAACTTCTTGCTGAGATAATAGATGGCTTGCTCTTTCCTGCTGGTGATATCATCCTGACCCAACACACAACAAAATGAATTGTCCAAAATCGTCAGATACATAATCAAAAGCCTTCCTGGTTCTGATAGCACCAACACATGCGGGTTTGACAAGTACCCTTTTATCTTATCAAATGCTTCTTGACACTCATATGTCCACTTGACCCTATCATCCTTCTTTAACAGTTTGAAGATAGGCTCACAAGTTGTCGTAAGCTGAGCAATGAACCTGCTGATATAGTTCAACCTCCCTAACAAACTCATTACCTCAGTCTTGTTCCTTGGGGTGGCAACTCTTAGATAGCCTTAATCTTTTATGGGTCCAGCTCAATACCTCGACGACTGGCTATGAATCCCAATAATTTCCCAGACAGCACACCGAATGCGCATTTTTCAGGATTGAGCTTAAAATTGTATTTGCGAAGCCTTTGGAAGAATTTTCTCAAATCTTTGACATGGTCGGACTGCTTCCTAGAATTTACTCACACCATCCATATAAACCTCAACTCCTTGTGTATAATGTCATGGAATATGGTCGTCATTGCCCTCATCTAAGATGCCCCAGCATTTTTCAACCCAAAAGGCATGACCCTATAGCAGTATGTCCCACATGGTATGATGAATGCCGTCTTTTCTACATCCTCTTCATCCATTAAAATCTAATGATAGCCCACGTAGCAATCCACAAATGACTTGATCTCATGTTTGGCGCAGTTGTCAATCAAAATGTGGATATTTGGCAGTGGAAGTTATCTTTTGGGCTTGACCTGTTGAGATCGCGATAATTGACACACATCCTGGTCTTGCTATCCTTTTTTGGTACAGGCACGACATTGGCTAACCAGGTGGGATACCGCGTGACTCGAATGAACTTTGCCTCGAACTGCTTTGACTTCCTCTTTGCTCTTTACACTCATGTCTTTTTTAAACTTTCTTAAATTATATTTGAAGGGTGGGTATACGGGGTCAGTGGGCATTTATGAACTACGAAGTCAGTGCTTAGACCTAGCATGTCGTCATATGACCATGCAAAAATCTCTTGTGTTCATGTAGTGCTTTGATTATTTCTTTCCTAAGTTGCGGCTCAAGATGAACACTTATTTTAGTTTCTTTGATATTATCTTGGTCCCCTAGTTTGATTGCTTCTGTATCACTTAGGTTTGGTTTGGCTTTTCCTCAAAGTGGCTCAATTCTTTACTAATTTCTTCAAAGACCCCATCCTCATCATACTCCGATTCATCATCACATTCTATCTCTTGAATTATTATTTCAGAATTAGATTGGCTCTTAAGACTGCGCCGAAGATTCCTCATGCATTTCATGTCATTGAAACCAACATAAAAAGAGCTGTACAAGAAGAAAAAGAAAAGCAAAAGAAAAAAAACTATCAAAAATGAGGAAAAAGGGAAATTGCATTTCATTGAAATTGAAAGATAACAAGGTTTATACATCCAAACAGATGAAACATAGAAACTGAATTACAACCCTGGATTAATCCAGAAAAACTGATAGAAAATCTAAGAAAACTACCAAATCTCCTTCCTAGTCGAGAGAGAAGTAGCTTCCCAATTATTGATCTTTGCATTGGGCCCAACAAATTGCACATCAGCCTCGCTAGAACTCTCTCCAACTCCCACCATATTCACATTTTCAAACAGACTTTCAAACCTTTCCAATAATTCTTTATCAGGACCTACCACATAACTGGAACTTCTTGTTATCGAGCGCTTCTTGGTGTCGGGCCTAACAAATGATCTGAAGAGACGTGGGACAGGCATTGGAAGGACCCATGCTTTTTATTTCATCTTTTTAGCACTTTTCACGTCTGCAATTGTGGGCTTGAATCACGAACCAAAGGTGTTACACAGAATGTATGATACCTTGCACCGATGCTCCCAAACCCTTCCCTGGGACAAAACCATTCCTCAACATTTCAACAGCTACCATGACTGATGCAGCAGCTATCTTCAGAACTGGAACACACTCCCCTTCTGGAATTTTCTATACCGATACTGTGTCAGAAACCTGATATACCCAAAGCCCTTTGTCATCATCAGCCTCAATGAATGGTACACGCCATCACCAAGGGCATACATATTGTCCTCGCCCTGCACAACTATTTCCTGTCTATCCCATTAAAATTTTACTATTCGATGGAGAGTGGAAGGGAATGTTTTAGCGACATGGATCCAGGGTCGACCCAACAGCAAATTGTAAGAGACAGCCACATCTAACACCTGGAATTCCATGGTAAAATCGACTGGCCCGATTGTCAGCTCGAGTACTATGTCATCGATCAAATCTTTCCCTCCACCGTTGAACCCTCACACGCAAATACTGCTCTTGTGAATTCTTTCATCATCCACCTTTAGCTTGTTTAGAGTGGAGAGAGGGAAAATGTTCGCACTTGAACATTGTCGACCAATACCTGTGTAAGCACAAAATATTCACACTTCACCGTATGATAAAGGGCTATATTGTGCTCAGTACCCTCTACAGGCAATTCATCATCAGAAAAAGTGACTCGGTTTACCTCAAAAATCTTGTTGGCTATCTTTTCCAAGTGATTGACTGAGATTTTTTCAGGAACGTTCGCCTCGTTCAGGATCTTCATCAGTTCCTGACGGTACTCGTCTGAATGGATTAACAATGACAATAGTGAAATTTGAGTAGGCGTCTTCCTGAATTGCTCCATAATAGAATAGTCTTGCACCTTCATCTTTTTCAAAAACTCCTCTTCTTCTTCGTCAGTCACAAATTTCTTCACTAATATTAGGTTATCTTTGGAGGTTTTAGCTTTTCTCAACTCCTTGGGGGCAAAGCACCTCACCGACCGGGTCAATCCATAGGTACCGCAGACTTGTTCTTTAACCTCTTTCCCTTCGTAAGTCACTATCACTAGCTCATAATTCCAAGGGACAGCTCTACTGTTGACTATTGGTAGCTGAGTTACAGGTTTGATGATAACGGGCTATGTCAGAGCACCTTCCACAACCACAACAGGCTTGCTTGCTACCCCTGGTACCATCACATTTTCTTTTTCTTGCTTTACTGCACCATTTCCTGAGGACCCCTTCTTAATTATAGCAAAAGGCTCACTAATTGTTCCACTAAACTTGAGCATTCGCATCTCATTTGTTAGTTCTTCAACCGGCTTCCCCTTACTGGCTCAAATCATCATGAGAAGGCTTTTTTGACTCTTCTTCTTTATGCACTATCTCAATCATGTTCATTTCTTCATCGGTTGATAGTAGGTTCTAGTTAATATTGGGGTACTTCTAGGGCTTGGAACTCAATCCGATGTGAATCAATGAGCTCCTGGATTGCATTTTTCAAATGATGCCCTGGAGTACTAGAACAATATTTGCAATTGACAAAAGAATCAAGATTTCTCGGAGGAAGATTTGGCAACATTACTTCAACCGGCCTCAGCATATCTAACTGTCTCATCCTGTGGAATAAACTACCATAGGACTCTTCCAATGGAGTGAAGGTTTCCATCTTCTGCAACCTTTCATTCTTAAAGGCTTGATTAGCTCGGAAAGATGGTCTCGGGGGAGCTTTGGTAGGCTCTTGGGGGTGGATAGGCATTTTGTAGAGCTGGGTAAGTGTTTTGTGGGGTTGGTGCATGCCATTGTGCATGGGCGGGAGGTTGAGTGTATGTTTGTGCGTGATGGATAGAAAAATGGGGGTTTGGCGGTAGGTAGTAGTGTTGTGGTGGGCTATATGGAGTGTGGGGGTAGGTTTGGTGGTGGGGTCGAGGTTAGTTGTAATGTTATGGGCCCCAAGATCCGAACCAAACTCCTGAATCAATCGTTGCTACCTCCTCTTTCTTCGTCATTCCAACTGCTCCCCCAGCTCCGCTTTGAATGGCATGGGTGGTTGCCTTGATTGCTGAATAGCTCATGATTTTGTTAGACTTAGGCCCCTCCTCTACCATGCTTCTCATTTTCACCACTTCATTAAAGGACTTGCCCACAACCAATACCAAGTGACCAAAATAAGTAGGCTCTAAGGCCTGCATGAAGTAATCCACCATTTCACTTTCTTTCATTGGAGGGTCTGTGAGCATATGATTTTTGACCGGTCGAAAAAAACTCTTACAGGACTCTAAAAGTTTAGGATTTTTTTATTTTTAAATATTAGGAGTTTAATTTTTGGATTTAATTGCATGTGCATTACTGCGTGTTTAGGATTTATTAGGATTTAATTGTGAAATAAACTTGTTTTATAAATTAAAATACATAAAATATATATGTGCCAGCACTTGAAATTATGTTTGTTCAATTTTAATTTTTTAAATTTTATTTGTGATTTGTGATTTTTAAATAAATTTAGTAATTAATTAAATTAAAAGAAAAAGAAAAAAATACAATACATGTGTATATATAGGCAGCCACTCAGGCTGGCCACAATTGGGCCAGACCTGAGTGGCCCAACTTGTTCCTTTCTGTAAATCCATACACACCTAGCCTAATAACGACCAGCCAGTTCATTTCCACACCCACTAGACCAAACGACACCGTTCACCCCCCCCTCCCCATCATCACAGCCGTTGATCTCGCCCTAATCCAAAGGTTCCTAAACACCCATCCTAAATCATACATATATGTCCAAACACCTTCAATAAATACACGACCAAACTCACCCTCCTCGTACCCATTTCCTCCGGCTATAACACCTCCATTGACCACCCCATTGCCACCGTTGACCACCGGCTGATCACCCTACTACCGTCACCGAAAATGGTCTCACGGTGGCGGCCGACAACCAAACGGCCCCGAAATTACACCCCTTAACCAGCACGACTTCCCCTATCCCACCATGTAATTGGTTCCCCTCGAATATAACCCCTCCGGCTCGAATATCTCCTTAAAGGTGGTCGGAAACCCTACCTCCGGCGACCCCCATCACAAAGCCTTCCAAATTTACACCCTTAAGATACCTTGACCTCCCTGTTCTAACCATGCATATCACCCCCCCCCCCAAATAATCTTGATACTCCTCAAATCTTAGTCAGAAGCTCAACCTTAAATCCCAAATTTGCTAGAAATGGTTCAAAACCCCCCTACACAGTCCCTGACCCCCTTCGACCCCAACCATGCCACCATTGAGTCCCAAACGACCCCCAACCACTCAAAATTCCAAATATGAGACCTATTGAGGTCTCAGAACTATGAAAAAACCATCCCCTGAGCTTGTAAAATGATTATCACCGTCCAAGGAGGTTCAGAACCGCTGTGGAAGACTCAAAGTCGGGTTGAATTGTTTTAAATGCAAACAAGAATAAAAGTTAAGTTTTCCTGCCTCTTTTCCATTTATTTTAGCTTTGAATGTTGGATTCCTTTTAATGACTGATTAGTAATTGCATGTTTAATAATTCGAATTTCTTTTATCTTCTTTTGATAGTTTGTCTTGATTATCCACAAGTTCTTCTGAAAATTAGGTTTCAAAGTTCATATGTTTGTTTGTTTGTTTGTCATTAGCTTGGAATAACTGATTAGGTTCATACATTTTTTAAAGTCTGAATTTCTTTTAATTTTGGTAGTTGATCTGGTTGTCCACAAAGTTCTCCTAAGATCGGGGTTTAATGTTCATATGTTTGTTTGTTTGTCATTAGTTCAGCATCCTGTTATAATTAACTTTTAAGTGGTATGATTATCATAATTGGATGAATTTTATTGATTGACTCATTTTCTGATTTGTTTGACTGTCTGATTGTGTTGCTGAATGCCTGATCATTAGTTCATGATAGTTTTGGTCCTCATGGCTGATGAATGTATTCATTTTCTTATCATTTTTTAACCCTGTATAGTGTGTGTGTTAAGCCTTGTCAATTTTGGCTAGTTTTGATAGTCATAAGCTTGTTTGTTTAAAAGGTGATATGAATTTGGCTAACCAAGGTTAGTTGTGGTTGAACCAGGGTTAAAGGACCTGACTGGGGTCAAAATTCAAAGGTAGGTAATTTCGGGAAGCTAGCGAGGGTATAAGAGGGATTTGAATTTGTAATAATCTGATAGGAATCCTGTGGAACTTTATAGAAGGGACTAATACATAATTCCAGCCTCAGACTTGAGGCACAAGTCAAAAATTGAAGGACTACTTAGGCAAAAATACAATTTGAATTGAGGACGAAAAGAAAACAAAGGAAAAATCTGATGCCCTAACAATTTTACTATAAAATAAACCATTTGGGGCATTGGATAGGGATCCACAACTCTTCTCTTCAATATTAGAGCTAAAATACTCATTTCATATCTAGAAAATACTATCAGTGCCGAATTTTTGATCACTTTAAGTCTTTTTTCCTCACAATTCTGTTGAAACTCTGGGTACACTGTGCAATTGGCTGTTGATCTGCTTAGTTGATCCCTTCTATTTTACTCATAGGCTATTTCCTTTGTTGTATTATAGGTACCACTTAAAGCTCATGTATATGTGTAGTTCAAAGTGAAATATACTCTCAAATGTGAAGATCTCGTTGTCATTTACATTTTTGTTATTTTTATCTCCCCTATTTAATCCTGAATATGAGTGTAGTAATAGAATGATCATCATGTTGTAGTTAAGTGTTAGATTGATCCCTGTTTGTAATAATTTGTACATTGGGGACTGTTTTAAGTGTAATAATTGGACATTCAGCTCAAATATTTGTATGTATTTAAGTAATAATCGATTCGAATTATAGTCCAGTTGGTTAAAGTGCTGATCTTGTGCACTTAGAACTACTGGACTTAGGAAGCAGTAGTTCTGATAGTCATGTAAAAGATAATTAAAAAGTCGGTGAAGTATTACTGTTCATTTAAGCCCCAACATGCTTAGCAACAATTTATTTCAGATTCGTCCTCTGTAGTGTAGTTTGAATCACACATGGATTTTAGTATTGGATTCATGTACTCTGATTGATGAGTATACGAATCATTCAATTCGACTCTAAGGTTAAACTTGACATATAAATGGTTCTTGATATTCCCTTCGTGAATGTGTACAGATTTTATTTTGTATATACAATGTCAAATAAAGAAGTTTATTATCAATTGGGATCCTTCATTCACATTAGCGTTGAAATCTAATACGTTTTTTTTGGGCTAAGTGATTAACAGCACAGACCAGTCAAAATGGTTATCAATTGCAGCCTGAGAAATATGTGCTCCAGGGCTTGACAAAAACCGATTTACTATGTTTTAATTGTCCATGGACGAGGCTGAGATCATGTGGTGTTTCCAACTATGTAGTTTATACCTAAAACAATTAGTGCATTTAAGCATTCGCTAGAGTAGAAACTTAGCCTGGATTAGGGTGCCCTATAAAAACTAATGTGAGCCGTGTCAATTCAAGCAAATACCATAAGCTGGCTAATTATTTTATTAAAACACCTAGAAAAATAGGAAGTGTCATCTAGCAAATTTCATGGCCTTCCCATAAATGTCAAAGACGTGGTTGTTGTAGGCGCGCATGCTTAATAGAATTCCTTCCTAAATTCGGGTGCGCATTTATGTGACCAAAATCCTAATCTCAACGAAGTTGGAACATGTCAAAATCCACGGATGCATTTATGTGACGTGGTTTGAGGCATTTTCTGACAACGTTGCAATTCTCTTTAAAATAATAATAAAAGCCGTTTAAAGTTTAAAAGCACATAAGTTAAAACATGTTCAAAAATCAGATACTTTAAGCCAATTATGCCAGTTGAGCGGCCGTGCAAGAACCACGGAACCCGGGAATGCCTAACACCTTCTCCCGGGTTAATAGAATTCTTTACTCGGATTTCTGCTTCGTGGACTGTTAAACATAGTCATTTTTTTCCTCGAGTGGGGATTCCAACCGGCTACTAAGGACACCATAAATATCCCAAGTGGCAACTCTAAAATCTCTTAAATAATTGAATCTCGTTTCGATTGTCCTTTAATTGGAAAAACTCCATTGTCTACGCCATTCACCGGGTTGTGGATAGCAAAAAAAGAGGTGTGACAGGGTCAACCCTCGCTGCCTGCTCTCTCCAATGGAAGCCATACTACCTATAACTCTCATTGAGCTTTTTCTCAAGTTTTGTAAAAGACAAATGATCCGGGATAATATCATGATTGTACTGAAAGTGGCAAGCGAATGCTTAGGCTAGATCATCCCATGCATACCACCTTACATGGTTTTTCTGGGTATACCATTCCAATGCTGAACTGCTCTGACTTTGATTGAAATAGGCCATTAGCAACTCGTATTTCCATCCAGCTCCCCTCATTTTGCTGCAAAACCCTCTCAAATGTGCTACTAGATCACTGTGCCCATCGTATAAATCAAACTCGGGCATCTTAAACCATGTGGGCAATTGCACATGTGGAAACAAGCATAGATCTTTGTATGTTATGCTTACTTGACTTCCTAGTCCCCGCATGTCTCTGAATGATTGTTCTAAACTTTTGACTTTCCTGAATATCTCCTTATGTTCGGGATTTTTGGCTGGTTTCTCAGCTTCTGCAGGGAGATCAAACGACAAGTGTATGAATAGGGTTTCGGGGATTTAAAAGTATGCTCGGGGGGTAATACCGGCTATCTAGAGTTTGAAACAAAGGCTCGCTGGAAGATCTGGGAGTGTAGAGGGTAAGGGTGCTACGAAGATAGGAGTGATTGGTGGATGAGGGTATGGAACCGGCTTGGGTGGTGGAGCTGAGGGTGTTTGGGAGGTTGTGCCTTGGTAGTGTTGGTATTTGGGAAAGCTTGGGGATGAATAGGTGGCAGGAAGATCATGTGACTGGGCTAATGGCAGGATGAAGGCAGGGTTGGCGGGATAAGCTGGTGGTGGCTGCCCTTTTGCCCATGCTTGGTACATATCAGCCATTTGTTGTTTTAGTTTATACATCTCTTCTTTCATTGCATTAACATCCAACTCTTCCACCTCTCTTGAAGGGTCGATGATACTTCCATCAGGCTCATGGTTGGCCATGGTAAACTTGTTTTTGGAGCAGGTGTTGTATAGGTGGGTTGCCAGAATGCCACAAAACTAACCACCTGCCTGCTACTGGAAAGACATCAACAATTTTGTTAGCATTCAGGGTTTAACAGATAGGCAACCACACATTTGGGAATGAATGCACCCTA
Source organism: Nicotiana benthamiana (assembly GCA_034376525.1). Classification (NCBI taxonomy): domain Eukaryota; kingdom Viridiplantae; phylum Streptophyta; class Magnoliopsida; order Solanales; family Solanaceae; genus Nicotiana; species Nicotiana benthamiana. Next base: position 20,751,704 of record CM067324.1, on the reverse strand, counting down.
GTAGTTATCAATTTCCATTATGCATTTGATCGATTGTTTGTGTTATCCCGAGTTTTCCCTACAACTTCCCTTTTTCTCCCTTTCTCATTCATGGTTGTTTCTACTTGATCTCTTTATTTTTTATGCTCACTCTTATTTTGCCGTTGTTTCCTTCTTACAGTTTATTATTTTTCCTCTCTTTTCTTTTCTCTCTTTTTCGTATTTTTCCCTTTTCTTTTGGTTATGGTCGAATCCTATAGAGATTGCTTACGTATCATGACCCCGCATGAATCAGATCGAGCGTAGTTTTGGAGAATAAGTATTAAAATAAGTAGTAACATATTCTAGAATTTCCAAATATTCATAAGAAGAAATGCTTTAATAGCAATGAATCAAAAACTAACAGACTCAAAAGTAACTAACATACTCAAAGCAACAAACAGACTCTAAAGAAGAAATGCAAATACAAATTGAGGAACAAACTGACAAACTCCTATAGAAGGTGAAAATACAAACCAACAAACCCCAATCACGAATACATCAGTGCCTCTACTGCTCCTGGGGCTCGCGGGACATCATTTGGTCTCGCCACGAGCCTGCATACTAAATCCCCTTGGAGGTGGTGGAGGTCTTCCATTACCTTTCGGACAAAGGTCATCGTAGTGGCAAAAAACATGGATCTAGTCATATATTTACAACTACTGCACTTCATTGTGATGTAATCAGCGATCCTTCAGATTCTCTCTCTTATGACACCCTTTTCTTGCAACAAACGCCCAATTTGCTGGGCCCTGGCTTCCAAAGTTTGTTTAGCTAAACCGATTATCATCTTAAAATTGTTGCAAATCATTTTCTAGTTGCAATTGATGTATAACAATGTTCTCTTTCAACCTTAAAATTCTTCACCTACTTGACCATTTTGTTTTGATCGGTGATGACCCTTTTCTTCAATCATGCATCCTCATTGTCGTACTTTTCTTTTAACTGTTTAACCAGATGTGCTCGTTCCTCCACATGTTTAGCCAATTTCTTTCGGGCCCTGGCTAGTTCATCATTTGCTTTGTTCAATTCAAATCTATATTCCCTTACCTTCTACCTAAGGTTGTCGATGAGTTTCTCATCCTTTACACTTCTGGTGGGATTTTTTGCCACTATTTATTCTCTGAATCTGGGCTCGAAGGGCTTCATTTTATTTGGCTAATTTTCTCTTTCACCCTCATTCGCCGAGGCTTGTGAACCATTCTCGAATTGAAGGTCCTTGATTAGTTTTTCAATCTTTATTAGTGTGGCCCTGTACTCAATTTACTTGGCCAACCAAGCCCATTGTTCTTGTGATGCCTCAACGAATTCCTGAATGTGAGGCTTTTTGGCTGGTCTTTCTGGTTCGGCCCTTGTAGTGTTCCTCTTTTATATACCAGGCAAGATAGGCGGTACAGCCCTTGCCTCTAGATAGGTCACGCACTCAAGTGTTCACCGTCAAATACTGGCACTAATTCCAAATATAACAAACTATTTCTTCATGAAATTAGCCGTCGGAGCTAACCTCGACCGCATAAACACTAAGATCTTCATCTGGGTGCATCACCTGAAACCTTCCCAACTGTCTCATCACCCGGTAGGGAACGTAAGGCTAAATACCTCGAAGATCCATTAGGAGGAAGTAAGGACCAGTGGCGGGCATATACACAATTTCTTCAATAGGAAGCCAATCCAGTGTCCATTCTATTTTTCTCGCAGTGATGGAGCAAAGGCGGGATACCCAATCGCCAAACCCTTTTGATAGCTTGAACCTCGAAATCCTTGCGTCAAACTCTTCAATGCAAATTTTCTCTGTGGACCCATAATCATATACTAAGGGCGGTGACACAAGTGTTCGATCATCCACATCTGTTGTAGCAAATTGCATCCCTCAAAGAAATATGCCCCAACGTTACAAGCTGTAGAGATCGATATATCTCAGATACTATCACATGTGCATGAGTGCTGTTGGCGTTGGAAATCAAGACTTTGATGACTCTGGCCACCCGGAAATCAATATTCCCATCTTTTTAGGGAAACACCACGAGGCCAAAGAAAGCTACCATGAAAGTGAAACACCTATGCTCATCCTATTTTGCTCAGTTCCCTTTGCTACAAGCCCCGCTTCCCGGGTTGTTGAATCTTCCTACATGCCTGTACCTCTAGTATATAAAATGTAGAATGGAGAAACTGTCCTCCAACTTGGGGTATGGGACTCCCTTGCTTATCTTTAGCAAATCCAAGAATTTGTGGAAGTTAACACCTATTGGAGCGATCAGATACTTATACCTAAGACCTTCAGTACTTCCCATATACCCTGCTATCTCTTCCAAGGTGGGTGTAAGTTCAAAATCCGAAAAATGCAAGACGTTGTGAGCGGGGTCCCACATTGTAACCAACGCCTTTATGATGTCTCCTCTAGGCCATATCTTCAACAAACAGGTGAGACCTCCCAAATGTAGATTGACCTTATCTCGTTCTTAATTATCCAGATCCTCCCACCAAATATGCAACTCCAAAGGGATCTTGTTCATGATTGTTATTGGCAAATTTTGACTCGTGCTCATTCTGCAAATTTATCAGGGTGATTAAGCAAAAACCGTGATTCACTTGACTCAAAACAAAGTTGACTCATTTTTTCAGATTTTCATTTCAAAAGTAAGAACCCGGCTTCGCAAATACGGCCTTTGATCACTTCCGCAGGGAGATTTTAAGGTTGTACTTGCTAACCGGCCAAAAATTTAAAAAGAGACCAAAGGCGGCTGTTCTTGCAAAAACAACCTTCCGACATCTTTTGGGTATATTTGGCTATTTTTGACAAGAATGTCATCACCTTACTTATTTGCAATAAAACTTAAAAAAATTTCTTTTGGGGATACTTTTTTGCCTATGTATCCCACATCCTGTGAGGATCAGACTGGCGTAGTTCGAACAATTTTGACAAAATAAAAACCAACCATTTTTTTTCCTTGAAAACTATAAAAAAAATTCTTTTAATTTCAAAATTTCGGCAGAGTTTCAGTATATTTTGGGATATTGGTTTTTCAAAACAGGTAATTACCTCCCTTATCCCTCACAGCTATTTTCTTTTCCTAACTCTCTCCTTTAATTAAAAATTTGGTTAGCATGCTAATATGAAGCAAATAAATGCACAAGTAGCAAGTAGGATGCATCAGGATGGTCTTTTTCATTTTTGGTACACCTGTCCTAGACAGACCCAACCCCTGTGTTGAGTCTACTAAGCCAAAATGCACATGATGAAACAAATGTTCCTATTAGAGATCCAACATGAGGTCTTGTTATACTAAGTTTAAAACCTGGGTTTATTTGTTCTAGATCGAGTTTATCCGAGCTGACAACTCCATCCGAGGAGGGCCTACCTACCGGAACCAAAAGATCATTCGGCATTGCAACTTGTTCGAATCTCGTTCTATTTGGGATATAGCACTAACAAAAAGAAGCCACGACCAGTGTGCAGTCCTTGGGAGAGAGAACAGAGGGGTTTCGTAACATTTTAAATATACAGTTGAGATAATATCAAAGCGGTACAAAAGCAACATTTACCACATTAGGCCCAAACATGTAATAAAATCTGATAATAAACAAAGCCAAATACAAAAATTATTTTAAGCTAGAATTCTTGAACCCTGAACTATAGATTCTGGGTTCGATCCCCAACAGAGTCGCCAGAGCTGTCACACCTCCATTTACACTACACCCTCGCGACGAGCGAAAGGGAATTTTTCTAATTAAAGGACAATTGAAACGGGATTGTTTATTAAGAGATTCAAAGTCACAACTTGGGATAATTAATGGTGTCCCAAGTCACCGTTTCGAATCCCGAATCGAGAAAAAGATTAACTCTATTTAACAGTCTGTGAACCAGAAATTCTGGTAGGGAATTCTGTTAACCCGGGAGAAGGGGTTAGGCATTTTCGAGTTCTGTGGTTCTAGCATGGTCACTGAACTCCTATAATTGGCATAATTATCTGATTTTAGAACATGTTCAAACCTATATGCATTTTAACTTTTAACCGCTTTGTTTAATTATTTTTAAGGAAAATTATAACGTCAATGAAAATATGGCTTGAACCACGTCACATAAATGCACCCACAGTTCGCAACACATTTTATCTAACGCTGAGATTTGGATTTGAGTCACATAAATGCGCACCCTAGTTTAGGAAGGTAAGTTATTAAGATAACACACCTAAAGCAACTACGCGTTAGCAAATTTGTAAGGGCCATTAAAATTCGCTAAATGGTGCGCCTCAAATTCTAAGAATTAAATCAAAACTAATTAAAGCGATGGCCAAGAGATTGTCTTTTTTGTTTGGCATAGCGCACCTCAAATTATTCTAACAAAAAGGTTTTTAAGTTAACTCATGAGGGTCATAATCCAATATGTACTAAGTGATATGGCTCACCTCAACTATTTAATGCACTTAACTATTTAAACACTAAGGGTGTTAGGATTCTTCTTATCTTATGAAATTGGAAACTAACTATGGTAATCACTATTAACAATCGAATGGCCTGTGTAAAATAACAAAACATGGATTAATCACACCTAGCATGGACGCCCACTTTGACAGACTTGGTAGGCTGAATAACTGGGCTCCCCATGAAGCCCAATTTGGTCACCTGACTGCGGAGGAAATGTGGTGGCAATTGGGTCAAAATGATAGCCCAATACGTAGTCCATCAGGTACAGTTTCAACAATAGTATTACTTAGGAAAATCTGGCATTGAACCATTACTTAAGGAAATTTTAATTCAGATATATTTGAAACCATAATTCCACACATGAATTCTAAGACAACCCTATTAATAATAATACCTTTTCAGAAGATATCCATAACTTAATATCAAAAGAGCTTGAGAATTACAACTCAAATTAAATCCTGACCAATACACCCAAATAAAGTCATACAGTCCCAGCTTTAGAGGAAATCATGTGAGGAATCAAGCTGACTTTGAGGAATTAACCAAAGACGAATGAACGAATCCAAATTCCACTTGATATTCAATTACTTTCCAAAAGGGCTCAATATACTCTGGAAGAAGAACTAATGGAAAATTCTAAACCATATAAATGCAAATTTGAACATGTTCATTAGCTTACACTAATATCAACAAACTCATAATTTAAAATTAACATGCACTTGAAATGATAGTTATATGACCCCAGACCAAAAAAACCAAACAGTTTCAATTAGCTAAACTAAAATCGCAGTCCGTAATGACTACATGTCTTAACATGTCTAAACATGAATCCGTTATGCTCAAATAAAGCTTATAGTTAACATTTGAAGCCAACTATATTTCATGATGAAATCTTCACAACAAGCTAATAAAACACGAGAAATATATAATTGAATTACACAGTAATTAAACAGTCCAGTTTGTTTTCATTTAATTCAAATCTCTACACATATTCAGTCAAAGCCCCTTCCATCAAAGATTCAGTAGAATACCTGGAAGTAAGAAAAGAAAAAGGGCAAGGAAGAATCAGTGAGCAGCAGCAACAAAGAGAAAATGGAATTCAACAGCTTAACCACAACAAACCCAGCTTTTCACACCATTTTTAAAAAGACCAACAAAATCAGAAATACGTCAAGACTTTAAGAAACCCCAAAAGAAACGTACAAACTCAATGAAATAGTATTTTTCCTGGTGCTTCTCTTCCGATTCTTCAGACTTTACAGTGATTTCTGTTGTTATTGCTTTTTAGCCCAATATAGTTTTCAAAATTTTTTATCTCTCGCAGTCTGCCTTCAGTAAGAAGGCAAAACGTGCCTTTATAGGCAAGGGAACTGTTGAAACGGACTATGGGAATTCTTTCAGCCTGCAAGGAATCTTTTGTAACTAAATGGGACAGCTGGCCACCTTTTATTGGCTCCAGCAACTTGTGCTAACCAAATAAGGCTAGCTGCCCCTATTAGAGAAGCCTCCCCCACAAAGATATGATTTTATTACTCTCAAATAATATCCCAAGTTTCTATTATTGACCTAATACCCCAATAGTTCCCTAACTATTACTAACTATACAAAAATTGAATCAGATAGTTGGCTATTTTCCAAATTTGTTCACAATCAAAGAGGGATAAACATTTAGACATTTGGTATTGAAATCTCAACACAAAGGGAAAACCTTCAAACTAAAACGCCATTAGTAACATCATATAAAATAACTAATAAAAATGGTAAAAAAAATACAAAATATAATCATGATAAATTGGCTAAACTAATAAGAGTTTTCGATTATCTAAAGAAGAAACAAATACAATCTCCATTCGATTCAAACAAACATATGATGTCAACTGATTTGAAAAAATAATTAACCAAACAAAATCAACTAGGCATGCAATCACAACTAGGATAATAATTGAAAAACAAGTAAAAAAAAACAAAACCAAAGAAGAATAAAAAAAGAAAAGGCCTAACAGAAAGACTGAATAAAGGGGGGAAAATGAACTTGGCTATGTATGGTGGCTCGGTCAAGACATCAACTCTCGAAATGAATCAAAACTAACATTAGGAGATAGTTCTTAGCAAGAACAATGGCTTAACGCTAGCCTTGATTCAAATCTAGAACTTGGGAGGCGGAGAACGGAGTTAGGGCGATTTAGGGTCTTCTTAGATCTGATCTTCAGGGAATTTGATGAGGTTATTGGTAGGATGGTTGATAGATTAAAGTAAAGGGGAGGTTGGGGGTATAGAAGATAAGTTTGGTGGCATGCTGCCGCCTTGAAATATTTTCGGTGGGTGGAAGCCAAGGTTCGAGCTTTGAGAATTCAAGAGAGAAATAAGGCAGCTAGGGTTTGCTACTTTAGAGATGATAAACGAATGAAGGGGGTTCTCTGGGTATGGGAGGAGGGGGTCTTCAGATATATAAAAGGGATTCGAGGCCCAGTTCCCAGTCGTTGGATCTTGAAGGATCAACAAATGGGATCTGCCTGAGCAATACAGTGTCATTCCAGTTACATGGGATGGGTTAGGTACAAAGAGGGCGTTGGTCTTAGTTAAATGAGCTGAAGACTGGCCCAAATCTCTTTTTCTTCATTTCCCATTCTTCCTTTCCAATTAATCTTTTTAGTTCCTTTTCCTTCTCTTTTTTTTTTATTTCTCCAATTAAAAAATCTAATTTATTTCCTAGGACCTAATTAACCTAAAAATAGAATCTAAATGATAATTATCACAACTTCATGGTTAAATCTTATTTTATAAAAAATCTAGGTTTCATCTAAACCCTTTAAAATCAATTTTTACATATTAATTTATCTATAATCTATGTATTTAACTCATGTTTGTGTGAAAATTAGTTACCTCAAAGTGTTTGGTGAAAGGCCACTTCCAAAAGCTCCAAAAATCACTTGAGAGATGAAAGGAAATGAGCAAACTGGTCGAAATTTCGCATTTATTAACGTGTGCACAGGTCTCAGATGTCACTTACGACACCTGATTCACAAATGCGAAGGTTCCAAATATGACAAAGCTATCACAAATGCGAACCTGGGCTTATGTTGCCAAGGTCCCAAATGCGATCAAAGAATCGCAAATGCGGGCATTGCTGAAATCGAAAATATGACCAAAGTGTTGCAAATGCAAACACATCCCATGATAGGCTTCTTTGCAATTGCGAAGCCTATCTCTCAATTGCGAAATTCTAAATGCAAAAAAATTCTCGCATTTGCGAGACATGCAACGGCTGCCTAGAAAAACTGAAGTTTTTCTCATCCTTCCAAGCATCTGACACTCACTCGGCCACTCGGGGCTCCACACCAAATACCCACAAAAGTCTAACAATATCATAGAGCGCATGGATTAACTCATAAACTCAAAATCTTCTAAAATTACTTCCATGTGTCTGTTTCCTATCAAATCAACTCGGAATAATGCTACATTTTCTGTGCAAGTCGTAAATAACACTACGTACCTAATCCACTTTCCAGAGGTTGAATTCCGAAACTCATATCAAAAAGTCAACCCTCAGTCAAATTATTAAAAAACTTTAAATTTTAAATTTTTGCTAGATGACCCTGAAACGAACTACATACCTCCAAATCCTCTTCCGGACGCACTCCTAAGTTTTGAATCACCATACAGAGATATTCCTAGGCTCGGAACCCAAAACGGATATCTGTAATATAAAAGTCCACTTTAACCAAAACTTATGAGATTCACACAAAATGCCAACTTTCACTATTAGGCATTGAAATGCTCTTGCGTCATCCAAACCCAATCCGAATATACTCCCAATTTCGAAATCATCATATGAACCTGATTGGAACCGTCAAATCTGATTCTGCGATCATTACCCAAAATGTTGATCGAAGTCAATTTTAGCTTTTTAAGCCATCCTTAAGGAACCAAGTGTTCCGATTTCAACTCGAACCCTTCCAAATCTCAAACTAACCATCCCGGCAAGTCATAAAATAGTAAAAGCACATATAGGAAGTATTATTTAATGGAACGACTATCACAACCAAAAAATTGTTAAAGGTCGTGATGGCGCTGGGCACTACAGTCAGGCAAACCAACACTAAGTAGTTAATTAAATTCTCATTTTCACACTTTTGAAAACAAAATTTTCTTTAATTTAACTAGTAAAAGATGAAATTTAAAGAATTATAATAATGTTTTCTAATGATAGGCTATAATTACATATTTTAATTTTTTTTCTTTGGCAATCCACTAGGCATAGCCTACGGCTAAATTTTTATTAATGAAAACGAGAGTTACAAAAATTACAATGAAATAACCTTGTCCGGAGGTTTTACGTAATGGAAATAATAAAGTTTGACTATTACATTAATACTATTACCTAGATTAAGTAAAATACTCAAGTTTGGTATCACAAAATGTATACTACAATTTAACAAATGAGAGCAAGTCTTGTAATTGTATGGTTGTTCAATTCTTGCTCTATCGTGCACGTGCAATTGCACCTTTCCTTCCTCAAGGGAATGAGCACAAAGTGCTAATACCACCCAAAGAGGTCATAGTGAGTGGCAATGCAGTAGTACACAGACGCATTGATGCCATGAAGATACCCTTTCGTCCATTAACCTGCCCCACCATTTGAGTTCAAGTTGTATGGGTTGGTCTTGCATTTTCCAGTTCATTATTGAAGTCTTAATGGTCACCACATTAAACAACTCATGCTTACTTACTGTTTGTTTCCAACATCCCATGTTTCCTTTTGTATTGACTAATAATTCACTTGAACATTTCAATGAGGAGTCCCAAAGCCTCGTAAGGTTGATTGTGATGCACCAAAAGTGTTTCAATTTTCCAAGCTGCATTGGATTATATTGAAAATACCATGCCATGGTAGAATAGCATGGAGGAAGATCTCGGTCATCAATTAAAGCTGCTCGTGAAGAGTCATTTGTCAATGTCGACTTCCAATTGTCCAGTTCTCGTTTTGCTTTGTGTAACTCTGCAAAAAAGAAAACTATGTTAGATAAAAAGAACATTACTTCCTCCTCCCTCGTGAATGTTGGCTTGTTTTCTGTATTTTCCATTTGGTAAAGGCGTGTAACAACAAATGTCATCATGAAACCATTAAAAAATTGATATGATCTGCTAATGTTTTCCTCGATTTCTCTTGAAGGCCAGCATATTTGTTCTAAACTCATAGACCAATGTAAGCACACATTCCAGATGTGCATTAATGTCCAGCATCTCTTTTTCGTCGATGTTGTCCTTTTGGTCAACCACAGTCGTGCATTCTTGGTATCCTTCATGTGCAAAAGTTTGAAACAAGTGTTAGTTGTTATTTTATGGTTGAAAATTGTGCACCAACATTTTATGAAATGCATCGTGGTTCTGCAGAGGCATTCGTGAAGGTCCCAGCGAGCACTATCCCCACGCAAAAGCTGGTTCTCGTGTGCTGCAAAAAGAAAACCTGCGTAGAACCCAAAGACCAATGCTTTTTCCCATGGAATCATGCGTGAGATGTCCCCTTGTTGTGTTATTTCCACGGCATGTTCAATAGGCAATTCCACGCTGCATTTTGATCTCCTTCTTCGCGTGCTCAAGCCTTGGTAATAGCCACCACGCCAGCAACATTCTCTAGTGAAGCATGCGTTGAAGAGAAAAGTAGACATGCTGCTCCAGTTTGAACCCCAGAGTGCTCCAATATTGGGAATTGCCACTGTACCTCATGCGTTGCCTTTTGTGAAGCGTGTTCCAGCATTGTGCATTGTGACCACTTTTCCTCCTAGTTCCTTGCGACTTTCACTCTTATGTATGGACATTGCATCTTATCTTCATTAATAATCCTCCTTCCTTTTGAGTCCATATCCCAGAAACCATGACATTCAATATTTCCTTCATCTAGCACATAGTTAGCAAGGTATGCTAATGAATTCCCTTCTCTGATATTACACTTTAATTTACTGCACTTTAATTGAGTTTGTGCTTTAATCGCAAGTGTTTTGCACTAACAGTGTGTTATATGTTTTGTAGGAGTAATTTCGAGCTATATAGATTTTATAGAATGAAATTACGTGATTTGAAGCTTTGAATTCTGAGTAAGAGCTCAAGAAGTTAATCAGGAATCAGGTTCAGGGGTCAAATTTGATAATTAAGTACGAACGAAGACTCGAGGAGGTATATTGCGTACTGTCTAGTAAAATAGACATAACGTTTTACTCAGAACTCCATTTGAGCTCCGCAATATATAGTTGGAAAGTTAACTCAAAGGGCTACAACTTTCATGTTTTATGTTTTTACAAATTAAAACGTATTAGGGCGTAACCGTGGTAGGACCACGGCAGAACACTGCTGCCGATTCTAAAGGTCACTGTGGCCGCGGTCCTAGCGTAACCGCGATACGACCACGGCAGGACGCATAAAATTCAGGGAGCAAAGTGTGAAACACGGGATTTTAAGCCCTAAACCCGATATTAAATGAGAGAAGCTGGCCAAGAAAGAAAAGAACAATTTTTGGAAATGAAAAACATCATAAGGAAGGGCAAGAGGCAAGGAGGATCATCGGGCATCAATCTTTAATCTTCTTCTTTGTTCCTTTACCGTTGAATATTTATTTTCTAATTTTTGTTATTTTCATGAGTAGCTAACTTTTGTTATCTAAGGTTTTCGTGAAACCCGTTGGGATGAATTCGTTGTTATATTAATATAATTTTGAGCTGGTTGTTAATCTCTATTTGTTCAACCACGTTTTGATATTGGTTAATTGAAAATATTCTCAATTAGTCGTTCCTATTTAATATGTATCTTCTTGAGAGAAAGTGCATATTTAGGTAGTAGTTTTAACAACATCACTCCCAGAGTATAGACAAGAGTCATAACCGAGGGTTTAGAGGTTGGACGAGAGATAATGATACCTCGGGTGTGATCTAAGTAAACTGTAATGTGAATCTAACTAGCGTAGCTTGAGAGAGTGCGTCTAGTAAATAATCATAATTTATTGAGAGAGATTTATGATAGTTGGAGAGTTCATGATTGATAGAGGGAACTAAGTCAATGCAATAAGAAATATACAACCAAGGAAATCAACAACGGGCGAACCCATTACCTTAGACCTTTATTCCAATTGTTTACAATTCAAGAATAGTTAGTTTTCAACTGTTTATTTATTTTCAATCTTGTCTTCTTGGTGATATTAAACAGATACAGCTAAGCGTTAGTTCTCTGTAGGATTCGACTCCGGAATTTTAGACCGGATTATATTTGCAGCGATCGCTTGTCCTTTTTAGGACTAGAGTTGGGTGTGATCAAATTTTAGCACCGTTGCAGGGAACTAACGATGTAGTTGTAGCTCTATCTATTTCTAGGGTTCAAATTTGAACTTTTATTTTGTTTTTTTTAGTAACTATTGATTTGAGAAACATGACATCTTGGAATTATAGGAATTTAGGTATTGATAATTCTACTATTGATCTCCATACATATTGTGAAGGAAACCACCCGTGCCAGAATTTTTAAAACGTTCCTAAGAGAGAGTTATGTACACCAACTCAATCTTATTTGTGGAATGTGTGTGATGTGTGTGGTGGTAAAAATGGCCACCTTATTGGTTGTGCTTATATTTCTTATTTTCCCCCAACCCCTTACCATGATGGTTCTACCTTTTCTTGTCAAGTTAATAGGAACAAAGAACCTGGGAATGCGAACTTCAAGGAGATCAAGGATATGCTAAAGTGCCTTCTGGAGCAAAATAATGAGACACAATTGCACATAGAAAGGCAAGAGGTAACTATTCGCAAGTTGGAGGCTCAATTGAGTCAAGTGGTTGGAGCTTTTAATTCTCAACAAGCCAATATTGAGAATAGTAGCCAAGGAGAGCATGAATTTGAGGTGTTAATTGTGGAGTTCAGAGTAGAACATCAACAACCTAGCCAACTACAATTTGAGGATGTCAATGTTGAAGAAGTTAGTCTAGAGTCAGCCAAGGACATTGAGGATGAAAATTTTGTTGACTCTAGTATCATTGATGTTGAGGATGTTGAAAATCCTAAAGTTCATGTGTTTGAGCGCATTGGTCCACACTCCAAGCATTTTTCCACATTATGTTTGGATGATGATATGGAAATAGAGTTATCTGAACTAATTGAAGAGTCAAGGAATGAGGAACAAGGTGCATATATTCTGGAATTCTTCTTGCCAGAACGTCAGGATTACACACCTCACAAAAAAGCCAAGGAGTGCAGAATACTATATTATTTCCTTGGGCCAGTTAGATCCGTTCCACCGCCCCCATGACCATAATCATAAGCTTGAATCAAAACTTGGGGTTCAATTCATAAGCTCGAGGTGGAGACAAAAAGTGATTTATGTCGTGTCTCGACGTTAAATCAAGCATTTGTTGGGAGGCAACCTAGCATTACTGCTTTATTTTATTTTATTTGTGTTTTTTTTCTAATATTATTTTTGGACTGTCGATTTTTTATTTTCTAGGAGCACGGAATGCAAAGCCATTGGAAGGATGCAACAACAAACTAGATGGTTGGAACTAAGTGAGAGGTACCCGCATGAAGGACCAAGCTTGAGAGAAGTTTGAGTACCCTATGAGCTATTAGTGCTTCGGCCTTTGGCCTACCAGGGAGTCTCTTTTACCCTTTTATTAGTCATGGTGTGCATTGGGGACAATGCACAATTTTAAGTGTGGGGTGAAGAGATTATCTGAGTGACTTCCTATGCTATTTTAGTTGTGTTAGTTTAATTGAAATTTTTTTAATAGAAAAGATCGAACTTTTCCCTACGATGAATCTACTAGAAATTTTTTTTGAGGGATTTAAGTCTACAAAAAGATTTTCTTTTGTTAGGTAGTGTAGCAATTACCCTTTGATTTTTCTTTAAACCACGGTTCTTTTCCAAGGGTTTTATTTGAACCGGGTGTAGTTAGTTTTATTTTTAGGAGTAGGAAACGTTATGTTGTGCTTTGAATTGAAGTAATATCTCTTAACTTGGTTATGCCTTGAGAATAGTGAGTACTTTGGCTGTGACATTTATGCTCAGTTTTTGACTCTTGTAGAAGTACCTTAAATTGTATTATCTTAAATTTGCTTAATTGCTTTGACTAGAGTGTCTACGAATCCAATCTTGAGTGAGTTATGTTCCATGTATGTGTAAGGTTTTGCGTTATTCAGTGTATTGAATTTGATGCCTAGAAGTTGCCATATGTGTTTGCAAAGCGAAATAGTAGCGTTGTTCGGTCTTGGAAGTGATATAGGTATTTTCTTGTTGAGCCAGATTTGTATATTTTACCCACCTAATTGCTATGTATCATAGTTAACCTCTTTGAGCCTATAATCCTTTTTTTGTAGCAACCACATTACAAGCCTTACCCATTTGTTTGAATTAACCATCTATTTGAACCTTCATGAGCACTTGAATTGTTATGAACTTTGTAAAAGTTAAAGTGTGGGGTGGTTGGTTTGGCTTTTGAGCGGAACTAATCGAATAAGAAGAAAGGTGCACTGTTTTGAAAAAGGAAGAGCCACTTGAATTGAAAAAAAATATATTTGGATTGTTGTGAAAAAAAATTTCATGATAAGTGGTGGCTCTTGACGTAAGTGTGCTTAAAGATGAATAAGGTAATTTACATTGATGTGAAGGCGGAGTTTTGGTTTGACATAAGTATGTCGTTTAAATATTAAAATGTATGTATTAAAGTGCTTAGGTATGTGTAGTCACTCTTATATCTAAACGTATCCTACCCGTCCTGTAGCCTACATTATAACCAGATAAAGTCCTAATTGATCCAAGATTGAATGAGCTTGATTAGTGAAAAATACACTATGAGCAAGCTTATGGTGCATCTTTTGTGGAATATGAATGTTATTTCTGAGACTGAGTGAATTCTTTCTAACTTGAGTTCCTAAGTGTTCTTAAATTTTATTGTGTGGAACTACTCTCTTGTGTTGTGTGAGGGCACTTGATTCATGAAGGAAAGGTAATGTCATTGACCTCTATGTTAGAGTAAGTAGGTGAGTTGTGAATAATGCGTGATACTTGTGAGTCAAATCTTGAGGTGAAGATGTTACGCTTTTGTGCTTAGTCTATTTGAAATATTCTTGGTGTGATAAGTTAGGAGAATTGCTTAAAAAGGTCATGTCTATATAAAGTGTAGTTTGATTGCTTGAGGACGAACAATGGTTAAGTGTGGGATGTTGATGTTAATTACATATTTTAGTCGATTATTACACTCTAATTTACTGCACTTTAGTTGAGTTTGCACTTTAATCGCTAGTTTTTTGTACTAATAGTGTGTTTTATACTTTGTAGGAGTGATTTCGAGCTATATAAATTTTATAGAATGAAATTAAGTGATTTGGAGCTTTGAAGTCTGAGTAAGAGCTCAAGAAATTAAGTCGGGATCGGGTTCGGGGGTCAAATTTGATAATTAAGTACGAACGAAGACTCGAGGAGGCATATTGCTCACTGTCTAGCTCAAAGGGCTACTACTTTCATGTTTTACGTTTTTTCAAATTCCAAATAGAACAGGGCGTAACCGTGGTAGGACCATGGCAGAACACTGGTGCAGATTCTGAAGGCCACTCTGGCCGTGGTCCTGGTGTAACCGCGGTAGGACCGCAACAGGATTCGTAAAATTCAGGGACCAAAGTGCAAAACACAGAATTTTAAGCCCTAAACCCTATATTAAACGAGGGAAGCCGGCCAAGAAAGAAGGAGAACAATTTTTGAAAGTGAAAGACATCAGAAGGAATGGCAACAGGCAAGGAGGATCATCGGACATCAATCTTTAATCTTCTTCTTTGTTCTTTTACCTTTGAATATGAATTCTTTTTTTATTTTTGTTATTTCATGAGTAGCTAAATTTTTTTATCTAAGGTTTTGCTGAAACACTGGGATGAATTGGTTTTTATATTAATATAGTTTTGAGTTGGTTGTTAATCTCTATTTGTTCAATTACGTTTTGATTTTGGTTAATTGAAAGGATCCTCAATTAGTCGTTCCTTTTATTATGTATCTGCTAGAGAGAGGTGCATATTTAGGTAGTTGTTTGAACAACACCACTCCGGGAGTATAGACAAGAGTCATATCCGATGGTTTAGAGGTTGAATGAGAGATAACGATACCTCGTGTGCAATCTAAGTGAACTGTAATGTGAATCTAGCTAGCGCAGCCTGAGAGAGTGCGTCTAGTCAATTATCATAATTGCTTGAGAGAGATTTATGATAGCTGGATAGTTCACGACTGATAGAGGCAACTAAGTCAATGCTATAAGAAACATACAACCAAAGAAATCAACAACGGGGGAAACCATTACCTTAGACCTTTATTCAAATTGTTTACATTTCAAGCATAGTTAGTTTTCAACTGTTTATTTATTTTCAATCTTGTCTTCTTGGTGATATTAAACAGATATAACTAAGCCTTAGTTCTCTGTGGGATTCGACTCTGGACTTTTAGACCGGATTATATTTGCTGCGACCGCTTATCCTTTGTAGTAGAGTTGGGCGTGATCATTTTCCAATTTCAATTCTAACTATCTTATAATCATCCCAAAACCCGGTGTCACAAGTGCATGAGCATTTACTAGGAAATAAAGAAAATACAATAATTGTCCGAAATCCAAATTTGGACAAAAAAAGAAATACAATACTCTGAACGAGACTCTGCTGGCTGCGGATTGTACATAAGATGCAGCTCACCTAGTTCACCGTGTTAACCATGTCACTATGCCCACTAGGCCACTAGCCATGCATGTCATGTACAACAAAATATACATCAAGTGTAGTATGAGTACGAAAGCAACACGTACCCAGTAAATATCCAATCTAACTTCGAAGAAGTAGTGACGAGACGTCGACTCCGACACTTACTAGTGGTCCAATAAGATTAAGTACAGTAAAGAATTGAATAAATATGAAACAGAGCAAATATATGAAATAAACAAGAATAGAATGTGTGCTACAATTCCCCTCATTATAATTTTACTCAAGCTCTCAACTAGCAAGTTCCCTCCGTAACCAGAGCATATACTGGATTTCATCAAAAAATTTGTCATGATTCTAATAAAGGGGGAAAATCCCTTAGATTTAGTTTCTTGTCAAATATTATGCACCATTCCATGAGGATAAATATATATAGGAAATGCCGACGCGTACGAATCGATCCAGCATAAAAGTAAAATCTGCACTGCTAATGATTGAATCACGTGAACCATAGATGCATCTATTAACCTACAAAGGTGAGAGTGTGGTACATAAATCTTGCTAAGGTGAATGGCTCGATCCCATAAGAGTAGTGGAAGGAAAATACACTGGTCGCGAATCATACATGCAATGCAGTCAAATATAAATTTAATCATTAAAATAATATTTCTTTCTTGATTCTTTTCAAAATAAGGGAATTCATCTTGTAGCTTTTAAGGGAATTACCCCGTGTGAACATACATGTGATTGTATTGGTCTAGATTTGGTGACTTGGTAATGGCAGGCATGGGATCGATGATGGGGTCGACCACGGGATAATAGCGGAAAGCCGTCTTCAAGATGAGGGTAGTTGAGGAAGGACAACTGGGATAAAGAAATAATGGTAGGATAGATTTGGGAGTGAAAACAAGGAATATTCCTTATTTTGTACTTCTTAGGTTTTCTTAGAAATACCCCTGTAAATAGGGAGAGATTGAGAATAATAGGGGGATCTTCACTTTCTAAGAAGAAACACATTTTAAAAAAGGTTGACTTGAGAGAATATATAAAAGTTGTCTTGTTCATTGATTATCTTATTCAAGCACATGTTACTTGATCTTTGTTCACAAGATCCAAAGATTCCATAACCATCTTCACTTCTCTTCTTTCCATGTTGCTGTCAGGAGAAAGAACCATCCAAAACATACAATAATTGGGTGGTAGATTCTTTTTTATTATATTTATTGCTATTATCTACATTTATTGCATGTTTATGTTATGGATACACGTCATGAGGGTTATCCCGTCCAGCTTGTATCAAGTAATCAAATTCCCTACTCTATGGGGGTATTTAGCATCCGACGCAAACAACACACATCCCAAGAATGTTACCGCATCGCCCAGCATTGTACATTCCCTCAACAGCCAAAAAGGAACAAACCCAAAAGCATAGAATTTATCAAAGTCGAGGTCCGAACTAAACATCAAAAAGATGTTATCAAGGACCCCGACATCGTGGAAGCCACGGGATCAACAATAGAAGAACTTGATCCCGTCTAGTTAGATAGAAACAACAACAACAATAAGGCTTATATAGGCCATAAGCTCTAAGCCAGGTAAATTTCATAAGCTTTAATCAATAATATCGATATGTTTGCTTTTTCCCACACAGATATGCCAATTTTTCTGAAAAACATTATCATACACAAGTTGAACATCGATCATTTCTACCCCCTAATACGACAAGTAAGAAGAAAATTCAATGTCGCAATCAACGAGGCTGTCAGCGAAGAAGTGGATAAACTACTCGTTAATGGATCCATCCGAGAATCAAAGTATCGTCAATGGGTCACCAATGTAGTCATGGTAAAAAACGGGGAAGTGGCGGATGTGCGTGGATTTCACCGACTTGAACTAGGCCTGCCCGAAAGACTCATTTGCTTTGCCTCATATACATCAGCTAATTGACACAACAGCAGGGCACGAGTTGTTGAGCTTCCTAGATGCCTACTCGGGTTAAAACAAAATCGTCATGGAGGAGGAGGACTAGGAGAAGACTACTTTCATCACCCATCAAGGAACGTACTATTATCAGGTCATGCCATTTGGCTTAAAGAACACGGGGGCGAATTATCAAAGGTTGGTAACCAAAATGTTCAAGGACCAACACGGCAAAACAATGGAAGTTTACATGGACGACATGTTGGTTAAATTGCAAAGGAAAGATGATCACATCGACCACTTGAAAGAAGCCTTCATGACACTAAGGCAATAAGGCATGAATCTAAACCCCAAAAAATGTGCCTTCGGCATAAGTTCAGCAAGTTCCTTTGTTTCTTGGTGTCAAAAAGAGTCATCGAGGTCAACCCCGACCAAATCAAGGCTATTGAAGGAATACCCAAAGTGTTAACCAGTAAGAAACATGTGCAAAAATTAACGGGCTACATAGCTGGCCTGTCGAGGTTCTTCTCACGATCCTCCAACAGATGTCACAAATTCTTTAACGTGCTCAAAAAGGAAAACGGGCTCCAATGGAATACAGAATGCATCTAGGCTCTAAGAGAACTAATGGCGTAATTGTCTACGCCCCCACTACTCGCAAAAGCATAACACATTGAACACCTCCTGATATACTCGGTCATATCAGAGGTCACGGTAAGCGCGGTAGTAGTCGTGAAGATAAAGGTACGAAACCTCCGATCTATTATATTAGCAACACTCTCATCGATGCCGAAACGAGGTACCCGCACCTCGAAAAATTGGCCTTGGAATTGGTAATAGCTTTACGGAAGCTTAGACCATATTTTCAATACCACCCTATATTGGTGTTAAAGTCCTTTCCCCTACGAGGTATCCTGCATAAACCCAAGCTATTGAGCAGATTGGACAAATACCATAAAATTGAGCGAGCATGATATAACATATCAGCCATGAACAATGATGAAATCGCAGATACTTGCCAATTTAGTCACCGATTTCAGTGTCAAGATAATGGTTGAGGTCGAACAAGAAAATTCTCGTACCTCGTCCAGTCTACCCGAACTATGGATACACTGACGACGTATCCAACACGTTAGGATCTGTACTGGGACTCCTATTCGAGGTCTCAACAGGCGAAGTCATTCGACAATCCATACAGTGCCCTGATATGAATAACAATGAGACCGAGTATGAGGCCGTAATTGTAAGATTAAAGCTAGCTCTAGAATACGGAGCACAACGAGTCGTCCTTAAATGTGACTCACAACTCGTTGTTAACCAAGTCACAGGGATTTTCCACATCAAAGAGTAGAGGCTACAAAGGCACCAGACAGAAACTCATAAAATGCTACTAGAATTCAACGAATGTCGACTCGATCAGATACCTCGAGCAAAAAATATCGAGGCAGACGGTCTCTCCAAGTTAGCAGCGACCACCGAAAACATCACGAAGGAAAATGTGGTCATCCTCCTCCACTCATCAATAGATCAACTCGGGGTATACTCTATAAACTTGACTTGGGACTGGCACACCCATATTATAACATATTTGCATGAATGAATACTCCCAATAGACAAAAAAGAAGCCAAAAAGCTTCGAATGCAGGTGGTTAGGTACAACATCATAAATCACGACCTATACAAAAGAACGTTTGGAAGCCCTTGGAGAAATTCCTAGGGTAGAATCAAACATGATGTGTGCTCGAGGAAATACACGAAGGATACTGCAGTACCTATACCAGCAATCGGGCCCTTGTCAGATACATCATTTGAGCAGGATATTATTATCCCACAATGAAGAAGAAAGCTTCCGAGTACATCAGGAAGTGCGAACATTGCCAAAAATATGCCCTTATGATACACCAAACAGGCGAGCACCTCCATTCTGTAATATCGCCATGTTGGTTCATCAAACGGGGAATGGACACCATCGGATCCCTCCCATCTGGGTGAGGTAATGTACGTTTTCTTTTGGTTTTAACTGTATTTCCAAATGGGTAGAAGCAAGTGCATTCACCCAAATACACGAACAGGAAGTTATCACACTCATATGGAGAAACATCATATGTCGCTTCGGCATCCCCAAAGAAATCAGCTGCGACAATGGACCCCCAATTCACCGGAAAGAAGATAACCGATTTCTTCAAAAAATGGAACATCAAGCGAATATTCTCCACGCCATATCACCCTTCTGGTAACGGTCATACGGAATCCTCCAACAAAACAATACTTAATATCTAGAAGAAAAATCTTGAAGACACCAAGGGACTATGGCCGGAATTACTACAAGAGGTACTGTGGGCATATCGCACCATACCAAAAATAAGAACAGGATAAATGCTATATTCTCTAGTCTATAGGACTGATGCTATGATACCAGTCGAGGCCGGGGAATCCAGTTTTAGATACTCCAACAAAGCGAACCAAGCAATGACGAGAATAAAAAATAAGACCTCGACGAAGCAGAGGAACGAAGAGATATGGCTTACATAAAAATGGTAGCCCAAAAGCAACAAGTAGAACAGTACTACAACAAAAAGGTCAAAGTATGAGAACTCAAAGTCGAGACTATGTACTCAAGGCCAAAACACATTCGAGCAAGGATTCGAGAGAAGGCGAACTTGAAACCAATTGGGATGGGCCATAAAAGATCACGGCAGTAGCAAACAAAGGATCATTCCAACTGGAAACAATGGAGGAAAAACTACTACAAAACAACTGGAACATCACCCATCCCAAATACTTAAACTTCTAAAAATAGACGCCCTCCGCATCGTACTCTTTTTCCCTCATCAGGGTTTTATCCTAGGTGGGTTTCCTCGGAGACGTTTTTCATGAGGCGACAAAGGGGGCGCCTCAAAGTTCAAGTATAATTCATCATCCTGCCTACCGACCACTTCTCCAAGACGAATGATGAAGGGACTGAATACATGGGAACTTCTCCAATATATGTACGAAACAAACAGACACATGTAATATTCTCCAATGAATGAGATAAAATAGCATCTATAATCTCAACTAAGTCTTTTCGCACTTCACATTCGGCCTCGCTTGAATTATTCTATATTCGACCTCGCTCGAATTATTCTACATTCGACCTCACTCGAATTATTTTACATTCGACCTCACTTGTTATTTTACATTCAACCTTACTCGAATTGTTTTACATTCGAACTCGCTTGAATTATTTTACATTCGACTTCGCTTGAATTATTTTACATTCGACCTCGCTCGAATTATTTTACGTTCGACCATGCTCGAATTTTTCTATGTTCGACCACGCTCGAATTTTTCTATCGACCTCGCTCGAATTATTCTACATTCGACCTCGCTCGAATTATTCTACATTTGACCTCGCTCGAATTATTCTGCATTCGATCTTGCTCGAATTATTCTACATTCGATCTTGCTCAGATTATTCTACATTCGATCTCGCTCGAATTATTTTACATTCGACCTCGGTCAAATTATTTTACATTTGTCCATGCTCAAATTACGTTACATTCGACCTGGCTCAAATTATTTTACACTCGACCCCGTTCGTAATCTTCAATGTTCAACCGCGTCGAACATCGATCTCCTCAAAAAATTAAGGACTTCCTTACATAGCAAAAAGAAAAGAGAACGGAAATCAAGAAACATGTAGCAAAAAGGGAGCTATTCCATTACAACTATCAAATTACAATACTTTTTACAAAAGGCCTAAAGACGATCTCACCAAAATATCAAAGAAAAACAAAAACTAAGTATACTGGTTTTACGCGCGTCATCCCCACCAGGCGTACCAGGGGCGTAACCACAAACTTCAAGGGTCGCACATGCCTTAACACGGACGGCCTCGAGTTCTACTTTGAAACTTTTCCCAAAGCATTTCAAAGACTTATACACGTTGAGTTGAGCCTTGACGTGAACCCATATCTCATACAACTCCTGCGGCACGCCAAGATCAGCAGAAGTTTGGGATGTAGATAGTTGTGACTACTGTCGCACCTCATCGGCCTTCAAGGCAATGACTTGCTCGTTTGATCCAGATAACTCCACCTCCACATCCTGGATCCACTTTTATAATCTTGCCACCATAAGCATCATTGCCTCCACCTCTTTATCTCTCTCGGACCTACAAATGCAAAAGGCTTCTTCTAAGGCCGCCGCTTCAGCCATAGCGTCCATTTTGCCTTTCTCCACAAGAGTCAATTCTTCGACTTTGGTGCTCAACTCACCCCTTAGATCGATAGCCTTTGCCTCCCTCTACCCAAGTTCAGCAATTAAGGATGCCACCCACGCTTAATGATCAGCATTCTTAGACATTACCCTCTTGCTCACCTCGAGCTCGTCCTCCTTGACCTTAAGAGCTGCCTCAAGCTCGCCGAACCTACCGATGGCTCTCACTAGCTCATCATCCCTCTACTTTAGCTATTTATCTTTCTTCTTCAACTCCTCTTCTTTCTGTTTAAGCCCATCACGAAACAACTGAAATTTTCTATCCTAGTTAAAGACGTCGGCCAGTGTTTGGTGCTTAGTACGTTACTCCCTATACTTATAGGTAACCTTCTTAAAGATGGTTCTCCTCTGCTCCTCCCGTTGATCACGCTCGATGCCCATGATAAGAGTCTAACATGCAAAAAAAGTAGACAATATGAGCAAATTACATATGCAAAAAAATCCTAACATTAAAAATCACTTACTCGCAGAGCCATTCCAGATATACTTAGCGACAACTCTATATCACTAATCACCTGTAGTGTCGTGTTCTCAGAAGCCACACACAGCAGGGAAAAGGACGGCATCGCCTATTCTGAGTTGACCAAAAGGTCATAACCCACGGGAGTGATAACGTGACGGTTGGGACCCTCTGTCTTTACCTCTACACGAGTATTCCTCTCTAGGAAGGCCCACACCTCCTCAGGATCGACATCTGAGCAAGAACCGTCATCCCCTGCAAGTACCGGTGTATTTCCCTAGCTGCCGATGACACACCACTTCTGCGGGCCTTACAAGCTCCCCGTCATCACACACACCCCCGGCCCTAGAGGGCCTCCTCTCTATAACGACACCCTCTATAAAAATGGTCCCTATGTCTAGTGCAAGTGCAGACATCGCTTTCGAAGCAATGATTTTCTCAGGCTCAATATCACCGATGAAGGCCTTCCTGACTCCATCCGTCGCCTTTTTCGCGATAGGGACTCCTCTCTATTAGACGACTCGTCTACAAGATGATAGACTGGTCGGGAAGAGATCTCATCTTGCACTGAAATATGTTGAGGGGCGAAAGCCCTCATCGACGGAGCTTGAGTACGACCTCCACGAGCAGACTCGGCTAAAGCAAATTGCATCCCAGCCAATGCAATAGCTTGGCAAAATGCCGGCACTGGAGCCTTGTTCTTGGAAATTCATCGACCTAGCACCAAAGGGAGGTCGCATCAAAGAGCAATGATAAACAACAATAAGCTGAAACAAAAGTAACACTTACTAGACGAGACCTTGGGTCCAAAATTCTATTGAAAAGACGCCCAATCGAATCCCTACCATGTAAGGTAGCATGCGAGACACCCAATTTTCGATGTCAAAGACAGGAGAAGATGCACGCCTCTCAGCTGAAAACAAGGAAACCGCGGGTGAGCTAAAAATGGAAGGACAAAAAAAGATAACGAGCATACGACAAATACATCTGCGATTATGGTTCCATTACTCGGGTAACAAATTCGGGTCCGCCACCAGGTGCCTAGTCTTGATAAAGAAGTATTTGTACCAGAACTTTCGATTCGTTCTGTCATCCATCCCAACCACCAACCCTCTAGTCCCACAATATCGTATGTGTATCATAGTACCTCTGTAAAAGCTAGGCGAAAATAAGTGCAGCAGGTGGCAAACATAGATATCATAGCTAGCCAACTCTGCATACTTTGTCAGCATCAAGAAAGTTTTATACAAGTAAGTAGAGAGTTATGTCGGGCAGACATTGTAAAACCAGCAAACTTCATCCGCTAGCGGAAGGAGAGAAAAAGTATAACCAATCAAGAACGGTTAGACATAGAAGGCACAATATCCAGGTCGATGACCCACGATGTCGCCTCCGGTCGGAACTATTTCGACATGGAGAGAGATGCGATACTTGGATCGGAGGTTGGCTATGTGAGATGTTCCAGTCTCGAAGGGCATCTAAGCGGGAGCAGTAGCAGGAGCAGTCTTCTTTGGAAAATCATTTCTAGTCAAAGGGTTTTTCGGGACTATCTCCTCTGCAGTAGGGAAGCTACCATCCTCCTCGGCAATGAATTCCTCCCTGCCGAAAGGAAGGGCCAACGGTAACGAGGTGGCATCAAAAATCTTATCATGAATTTGAGGGGGTTGTGACATAATTCAACAATGAAACGTATTCTACCAAGCCCGAAGAAGAAGATAACAACCGGGTAAGAAAGAGGGGAATGGAACTGAAGAAGTTGTAAGAAATCAGGAGCAGAAATTAGGGAGGAAGATCAAAAGAAGAACAGTATTCATGCAAAGTGAGGAAAGGTGAAAACTTCCGAAAAATGAAAACCCGATCTACTTATAGGATTGGGTGGCACGATAATCGAAGCAAAGGATTGTCAATGGCACCAAAATCAAAGTGGCAGACACCAAACACTGCATCGAGAAGATGCATAATGATGACGTGCGTGGTCATGATGTCACCTTACGATTGTCATACCAACCATAGCTTTGATGGCTGCGTCATTTTATCAACCTCAACCAGTTCGATCAAATCAACACTACCAAATTTCTTCTAAACGGGCACAAACCGAGTCCAATATTGTTGGCGGAAGGAATAGAACATTGGATCTCAAGGCCAGAACCAACTTTAATATTGCCTTTAAACATTGCACCATCGTGCACTCTACTTCTCTTTTACTAGTAAATTCACGTTATCTACTTTTTTTGCGCCATGTGTATTTCTAGAACAAAAAAGAGGGACGTTAACGCCGTCCGTTAAAAACAGGGACATAGCATATTAAATTAATGCGTTATACCTATTTTTGTCTCTCCTTTTTTTCTCCATAGCGAGTTTGGTTGCTTGAGTCTAATTAGATAATTTCGGGTTCGGGACTCGTGAAAATTGTTCTTCTCTTTGGTCAATCCCTAAAAGGCTATGGGGATGTAGAGAGAATAGTTATCCGGATTAATGGCCTCCTTTTGGTCAACAAACCTTTCTGACCTCTGACGGAGTTTTTCCTTTAATTTTACCAGATCTATGGCGCAAATATAGGGTGGCCTTTTTGTGTTGTCTTTGCGTGCGCAGCTAAAAGTTATAAAGAAAAAGAGCCAAAAAAAAGGTGGAAAAGAAGAGCTAGCCTAGATTGATCAGCTCCGGTATGGGTGCACCGAGGCATAGCCATTGTCAACGACAGAAAGTTAATTTGACAATGGAAAAGAGTCCCCACTGTTCACATGTATAGTATAGTTGTATGTATGCTCCTTCTTGTCAACCATACTTTAATATTTGGAGTTTTCAATTCATTATATTGTAGTACTACTGCTTCTTTTCTCTTATTTAGTAGCTCCTCTTTTTGTCCATTAGTGAGAGACAGAGTTAATCGTTGACCAATTTTTGAATGATATAGTCAGTTTCGAGTTTTTTTGGCACTAGCTCCATGCAGAGACAGAATTTCTTCGAAAAGGTTCAAAAATATTCTTGTAGATAGTGAAAATTGAATGTATGACCTTATAAAAAGTTTTGAACCCCATTAATTACTATACTATACTTTTGTGTTAATGGAGTTTAAAATTTAATATATAAAAATAAAAAATAATTTTTTTATATATATAGCGTAAATTTTAGGTGAAAATGGTTTAGATAAACGCCTTACGCCCCTAAATCCGCCCTTGCTCCATGAGTTCAAACTCTAGTAATCATTAAAAATTAAACCACTATTATTGAATTCTTAATGATAAATTGTACCACAGAAATTTTAAGTTTCGTAGTGATAACAAAAGGTGCGAGAAGCGAGGCTGAGGTGGTTCGGGCATGTACGGAGGAGGGGTCCCGATGCCCCGGTGAGGAGCTGCGAGCGGCTGCAGATTGTTGGCGGTCGGCGAGGCAGAGGGAGGCCCAAGAAGCATTGGGAAGAGGTGATTAGGCAGGACATGACTAGAATGCAGGTTTCCGAGGACATGACCCTTGATAGGAGAGTCTGGAGGTCTAGAATCAGGGTTGTAGGTTAGGGACTACTAGATTTCTTCGTACGCCTCATCCGGGGTTGGGTGTGGGTAAGCAGGGTTACCCATAGATGATTTGTGTTTTAGCTTATGTCCCCCCTATGGTTGTTAGTTATGGTAGTTACTGTATGATATTATTGCATGCGATTGTATTTATGTTTCCTATGTTTAGATAATTATTTACGCTATTTCTGCGGGAGTTACTAATGCTCTATTGTTTTTGTTTTTGTCTTTATTTTGGTTTTACTGCTGTTTTTCCTTTTATCCTATGCGCCGAGGGTCGATTGAAAACAGCTTCTCTGCTCTTTCGGATAGGGGTAAGGCTCGTATATATATTACCCTCCCCAGACCCCATCTGGTGGGAGTATACTGGGTAGTTGTTGTTGTTGTAGTGATTACGAAAGGTACAGTTTGTGTCATACTTTAGTATTTTTCAAGTCCTATTTTAATTACTAATATATTGAAAGTGCAAAGTTTGGTGTTTCCATTAATTCTCTTAAAGTTGGAAACATTTGCTTGACCTTTAAAAAGTATAGATTATGATATTACCTAAATTATGAAATCTATATAGATAGTTCCATATATACCCCACCAACTCACCTAAACAACCCGCTCAACTAGACTTCATCTTTCATTTGAAGCTTACAAATTAAAGAAGAAGAAGATGAAACATCATTTCTTCCTTTGTTTAACTTCACCAATTTTCCTGTCTCTGGACCAGACAGATTATGGAAATGGTAAATTCCTCTTCTCTAAATATGGTGCAATTTTTTGTTCTATACGCATATAATGGATATATAATGTATTATAGGATTGTAAAAGAAGTGGACAAATGGCAGTATTTGGAGATTAGGATAATGCAAATGAGATGCCAATTACACAGTATTTCGAGTGTGCAAGACAAGCAGCCTCTCTACTCAAGGGTAGGGGTAAGGTTTGCGTACATACTATCCTCCCCAGAACATACTAAATGGGATTATATGGGTTGTTGTTGTTGTTTATGCTCTTCATTTCCACAAACCTCACTTTTATGCTATCCCTAATGCTCCTCACAGAAAGGTCAGTTTTATTAATTTTTTCCATTTTATATTTACACTTGTTAATATATATGAACTAATTTAGAGTACGACGATTCTATTGTGCTAGTTTTTTTTTAAAAAAATATTAATTCTATTTTACACAAGGCAATGGAAGAGGATTACAAATTGAATACCACCAATAAAGTGAAGTTCAAATAACCAACTAGTTGGACTATCGTGATTCCTCATCCTTATGATAGTTTGTGCAAAATAAGCTTCCAATCGTTGGAGAGTACACAGTACACATTTTTTAATTTTATTAAAGCTTATTTCAGTATTATTGAACAAGTTAGAATTCAAAAACCAAAAGAAGTAAAACTTTTTAATCCATATTATCTATCTTTTAAGATTTTTTAGTGCCCTTATTGATAAGAGTATTTGTGTATACCTTTACCTTTCACTTAAGTTTATCACTTAATTAGCACTTTATTAATTGAAATACTAAGAACATATTTGAAAAATAATATACTAATAAACTTTGTGGTTTTCTAAAACGTAAAACAAAATAAATTCATAATTCGCTAAAACAATTAATATTTGGAGCATAAAATAGTAGTAATATTAGCTATAGTCGTGACTCGTGATAGTCTATTCAAATTTCTGGGACGAATTGTACACATGTAACCCTATTATATAATGTAGTAGTCCGGTAATATATAATCAGATCTCTCAGTAACAATCAATATAGAATGAATTTTTATAACAATAATTCAATATAATAGTTAAGTTTTTTTAGAATGAATTTTTATATTATATTATAATATATATTTTATATAATACTTAATATAGCAATTAAAAAATATCAGAAGGACGAAAGTATTACGAAGAATTTTGACCGTACAATTATGTTGGGTATAAGAAAATGGGGTTCTTTGAATCTTAGAACTCGTGTTCTTCAAAGAGTCATTGGAAGTAGTTAAGCTTCCAACAAACTCAACCCAATTTCAACATTGGACTTGTAAAGTCAAGATTTGATGCTTGACTTTTTAGCTCCATTATTTGCCTCGAACTTAGTATATTTTTAGGCAGAACGTCATTTATTCAAATACGTACAGCAACTGTCTCATGGACCGTCTACCATGTAAATATAATATAATATGATGTTCTAAAGATTCCAGAGTAACGTGAAAAAGAAAGGGAGAGAATTTGTTTCAATCCCAAATTAGTTAAGTTAACTAAATGAATTCTCATTATTTTTTCATGTGAAACTACATTACTGTAGATTGAATAATAAACTCATAAATGCAGACAAAGGCAGCAATAAATAAGAAGAGGTATCAAGGGGCATCAGACCATTCTCCTATTCTTACCGTATAAAAAATGGAGTCCAGAGGAATAATTTACATTCCAAACCTTTTAAATTGTACAAACCTGTAATGGAGCATGCTAATTTTACTGCAATTGTGGAAAAGATCTGGAAACAGAGCAGAACTGATGAAGCTAGAAGCATGCACCAGATATGGAACAAACTCAAACATTTGAAATGGGAGGTGAAAGAACTGAATATGCACATAGCTGCCTATAGAACTCATCTCAATGCAGCAAGACACAAACTAGAAACTATACAGTGTGAATTGAGAAGGCACAACCTGGACCAACAGTTGATAGATCAGGAAAGGACAACCTTAAAAGAAATAGAGAAATGGAGCAACATTGAAGAGCAGATCCTGTACCAAAAATCAAGAGCACAGTGGATCAAACGTAGGGACTACAACTCCAAATACTACCATGCACAACTGAAGCAGACGACAAACACCAATACAATTGGCTCCATATACACAGACTCAGGGAAGAGGCTGTCTGATCCTAAACTAGTGAAAGAAGAATTCCTTGACAAGTTCAGCAAGATTCTGGGAGAAAACAAACATGTCTGCACATGTCCAAACACTATCACAATTCAACAGGGACCTTGTTTGAACACTCAACAAAAGCAGTCACTGGTTAGGCCAGTTACAAATGAGGAAATCTCTCTGGCAATAAAAGATATGCCACATGTCAAAGCACCAGAAGTAGATGGCTTCTCAGTCGAGTTCTTCACTAGACACTGGAATACTGTTGCAGAGGATGTATATACAGCAGTACTGGAATTTTTTACAACAGGAAAGATGCATACATGTGTAAGTAGCACAGCAGTATCATACTAAAGTACAAAATCCTACTACTGTCAGAGATTACAGACCAATTGCTTGTTGCACAACACTTTATAAAATAATTACCAAAGTACTAACAGCAAGAATCAAAGCAGTCATAGGTGGGTTGAATGGCAATTCACAATCAGCTTTTATTGAGGGCAGAAGCATAACAGACAACATTATCTTTACCCGGGAATTATTCAAAGGGTACAACAGGAAAGGTGTG
Organism: Nicotiana benthamiana; assembly: GCA_034376525.1. Taxonomy (NCBI): domain Eukaryota; kingdom Viridiplantae; phylum Streptophyta; class Magnoliopsida; order Solanales; family Solanaceae; genus Nicotiana; species Nicotiana benthamiana. The sequence continues at coordinate 20,721,967 of CM067324.1, read as the reverse complement.
TCCCCTCGGTGTGTATTGAAAGTTGACCTGAGGAAGGCTTATGACACAGTGGAATGGTGCTCTATTGAGAGACTAATGCTGGATATGGGTTTCCCCTACAATTTTACAAACTGGATAATGGAATGCATCTCTTCTGTCACATATTTATTAAGTCTCAATGGAGGGCTGACAAAACCTTTTAAAGGCAAAAGAGGTATACGGCAAGGCGACCCAATGTCCCCATACCTCTTTGTAATTGTCATGGAATATTTGCACAGGGAACTCAAGAATATGATGGAAAGAAAGGAATTCAAATTTCATCCTAGATGCAAGAAACTAGGAGTGTCACATATCTGTTTTGCGGATGATTTACGACTATTCTGCAAGGCTGATACCCAATCCATCAGACTTATAAAACAGACACTCCAAAAATTTGCGGAAACCTCAGGACTGCAGGCAAATGCAAACAAAAATGCAGTCTACATAGCAGGGGTATCAAGCTGGGCAAAGGAGGAAATCTTGAACGAACTGAACTTCCCTGAAGGGACTCTTCCATTCAAATATCTTGGTGTTCCCATGAACTCCAAAAAATTAACAGTCGCACAATGTTGGCCAATAGTATAGAAGATAACGCAGAAAATCAACTGCTGGACATCCAGACTTCTATCTTATGCAGGAAGGCTCCAGTTGATCAAGACAGTATTATTCTGCATGCAATCGTACTGGACTCAAATATTCCAGCTTCTAAAAAAGGTAATGAAGATGATCGAAAAAATATGGAGATCCTTTCTATGGACTGGAGAAGCAAATGTGTCCAAAAAGGCGTTAGTCGCATGGGAAACTATATGTCAACCATATAGTGCTGGGGCCTATATGTTTTAAACTTACCAATCTGGAATAAGGCAGCTGTAGCAAAGCATTTGTGGGCAGTAACAATGAAGAAGGACAACCTATGGATCAAATGGGTGCACACATACTACATTAAGAATAAACCTGTTCAGGATGTACCAACACCTAAAATAGTAGCCTGGGCTGTGAGGAAGATATTTGAAACCAGATCACTGATACCAAGTCATCAGGGTATACAGGGGGACCTGAAATGTCGATTGATCCAGCTGTAGAGGGGACAACTGTTCAACATTAACAAGCTATACAAACTCCAGCTCCCTCAAACCCCAAAAGTACAATGGAAAAGCATAGTTCTGCAGCCGAAACTACACCCAAGATTCAAATTTATCGTCTGGCTAGCTTTGCACAGAAGACTGACAACAGTGGAGAGGCTAATGCATTTTAGGATACAAATGCCACAACAATGTGTTTTCTGCAAGAAGAGGTATCAAAAGCAGAAAGTAGAGAAATTAAAGAAGGATAGTGGGCCTACAATGAAGTCTGCAACAGTGGCCCAGCGGCCCACAAATCCCAAACCTATGGATGAAGATCTCTACAAAAATCCTCCTCATCTTCTTCCTGGCTATAAGCGAGTTAGTCTTTCTCCCCATATCCTTATACTCTTCACCTAAAATATTTATTCGTGTTTGCCGTTTAGATTATATATATATATATATATATATATATATATATATATGTTTGTGTGTGTCTGTCTGTTGTACACTTTTTATTACTTTGCATGATTAAATGATGTGTTTATCCTTTATTTGTGAATCTTTAGGTTGAATTTCCTCGTCTGATATAAACACCAGTATAGGTATATTTTTTCCCCTTCCTTGGCTGTTTCCTTATTTCGAGCTTGTCGTTTTTATTATTTTCAGGATTAATTTTACCAATGGTCATATAATTATGATATTTTTGCACTAAAATTATATAACTTTATTTTTTCATACAAAAGTCATATAATTTATAATTATCTTTTCACTAAAGTCATATAATTCTGTTTCTCAAATAAAAATCATATAATTGTCTTTTCATCCAAAAATCATAAAACGATGATTATTTTTACCAAAATTATATAATTATGTTTTCTCACACAAAAGTCATAAAATTTTTACTAACTCACATAAAAATTACAATAATTGAAAAATATAATTTTTTCAGTAGTATTTTCTTATTCACAGATTTTTATTTTGTTATTTTCAACCTAATAAATAATAATCTATATATACTATATTAAAAATACGAAGGCCCTCAGCGGAATATTATTCACCTTTTATGTCCTTAAAAATATGACTTTGCACTAAACAATATGGTCACTTACTTATTTTCCTAATTTTTAGGACTTGTTAATCAAATAAAAATTGTCTAATTAAATCATTAGTAATTTGATTTTGATTCGTTCACTACTATTGCATGTAGGTTGTGCAATTTATTATTCATTATTTTCCTTATCAAATTTTTCTTTGCCAAAAATTTCGTCCAACTCATTATCACGTAAACTAGGTTTATGTTGGAACAACAACAATAATAACTACCCAGTATATTCCTATCAGGTGGGATCTGGGGAGAGTAATATGTAGACGAGCCTTACCCCTGTCCGAAAGGACAGAGAGGCTGTTTCCAGTCGACCCTCGGCGTATAGGATAAAAAAGGGAGAGCTAGGTTTATGTTGGAACAATTTCTTAAAAACTCTTACTTGTAGAATTATGTTGGAAACAGATCCTTAAAACTTCTTCACCTATCTAAAAATCCATACAATAATTTTGCAACATAAAGATGTTAATCTTAAGATATAAAGGCTAAATATAATTAAGATTCGCTATGACTTGATGATCAACAAAAAGGGATTAATAAGAGAAAGAACATGAAAAATATGCTAATTAATTTTATGGTTATTATTTGCCTATTTCACCATTCACGACCCAATTTTCGAACCAACAAATATATTAATTAATCACATTATATATTGATTATTTTTTTTACTATTTAAAAATAAAATATAACTGAATAAAATAATAATTATAAAATACTTAAAATTTGGAGCTAGCGTTACCTATTCGAACCAACGAGGAAGAAACATATTTTCTAATGTGAGAATCAATAATTAATCTTTGGATTAATTACTTAGTTGTTATGAAATCTCCTATTTAAGGTGAATGTCTATAATTAGAGAGATTCTAGAGTTCTATTCTTGGTAGATAAATCACCCCCCTCCCTATAAATAAAGGGGTCTTCTACCATTGTAAACCATCCCTAACATTCTCTAAGTATCAATAAGAATACTTCTCTCTCTCTATTCTCTCTATATTGTTCTTATTCTTGCATTATTGTTCTTGTCTTTATATTATTTCATAACACGTTATCAGCACGAGTTTCTAACCAATTGAAATTTTCGATTGTCTTAACTTTTTGTTTGTGTAGGGTTTTTGCTTCAAAGAAAGAATGAAGAAAGAAGGAAAAGAAAAAAAAAAAAAAAAAAAAAAAGAAGAACGAGAAACTGGAAAGCAAAGAAAGAAAAAAAAAACGTTGAAAAGAGAAAGAAAGAAAGGAAAGGAAGAAAGGAGAAAACATTGAAAATAGAATTGGTATACCTTAAAGGTAAGTATTTTATTTTTCCCTTTCAAATTTTTGAAATTCTATAATTTGATTTTATATACAAACATAGACAACAAAGTTTGATTATAACTCTAAAGGAGTTTGTAAGAAATTATAACCACACGAAGTGGTAAAATCTCTATGTCCTGCCATGATTAAATTCATGTATGATTGTGGGCAAATAATTGAAAATTCGTCCCATTGAATTTGCTCCATTCCCTTTAGAGAATGTGGAAGCAGTATATGATAAGTCTGAAAGAAGACTAAAATATTACCATGAAGGTATCAATGAATGTGGACGTGGCAAAGAATTCCGTCCAATTGAATTTGCTCCATTCCCTTTAGAGAATGTGGTAGCAGTATGTGATAAGTCTGAAAGAAGACTAATTACCGTAAAGGTATCAATGGATGTGGACATGGCAATAGACGAAGTTATAATCGTCATTATTGTGGTAATGAGAACAATAAGGATTCTCAAAATAATCTTTCACTTTATGAAGGTAATATTTGACATGAGATTGTGTAAAGCACATGATGTTGATCCATTCCCTGAAGTGAATGTGATAATTGTAATAGAGCCCGTAAGTATGAACACGCTCTTGATGTAATTTTGGTTTATGTCTGACATTATGAAAAGAAAGTTCGTTGCCCTTGAAATTTCGGGCAAGAACTATATGATATGGGTGTTGGATACTTAAATCCATTTTGGATGCTATGGGTCTTGGAGACGCCATTAAAGACAGAAATAATGCATCCACCCAAAACTATACTAAGGCCTTGATTTTCTTGCGCCATCACCTTGATGAAGGTTTGAAACTATGCTAAGGCCTTGATTTTCTTGCGCCATCACCTTGATGAAGGTTTGAAGATTGAATATCTCACCGTCAAGGATCCACCTATCTTGTGGAATGGCTTAAAGAAGAGATATGACAACCTGAAGTTGGTCACTCTGCCACAAGCACGATACGATAAGAACCCAAAAGCAAATAGTTTATAAACTATATATTATCGTTGCGGTGAAAACGGGCACTGGTCAAAGGCTTGCCGTATACCATGACTTTTGGTTGACCTTTATCAAGCATCTCGAAAGAGTAAACGCCCTGAAACGAATTTTGTCTCTGACGACAACTTTGACATCACCCACTTGGATGTGGCAGACTTCTTTGAGCAACCCGAGGGGAAGATAGACCACCTAATCGGTGATGGATCCGTGACGAAAGAAGATGGAGCTGTTTGATTTTATTTGTTTGTATTAGTGTGAATAAACTAATAGCCATTAGTATTAGCTCGTATTAGTTAGTTCATGATATAATGTTAGTATTAGTTCTTTAGAATATATCAATATGCTCAAATATCAATAATATTTTTACTTTCCAGTAGAGGTAATCGACTAACCTGAAAAACTAGTCGGTTATCTCATATTTCGCATAAAAACTGCAAAACAATCGATTGTCAATGATCAACAATCGATTGTCTTTAAAACAGTGTGATCTGAAATTTTTCAAAAACAGTCAACAATCGATTGTCTATGTCTAACAATCGATTGTCGTTAGACAGTGTAATCTGGAATTTTTCAAAAATCATCCACAATCGATTGTCTATGTCTAACAATCGATTGTCGTTAGACAGTGTAATCTGGAATTTTTCAAAAATCATCCACAATCGATTGTCTATGTCTAACAATCGATTGTCGTTATACAGTGAGGTCTGGAATTTTTCAAAAATAACCAACAATCGATTGTCTATGTCTAACAATCGATTGTCTTAAGACAGTGTAATCTGAAGTTTTTCAAAAATAACAAATAATCGATTGTGTGTGTTTAACAATCGATTGTCTATGTTCAAACAATCGATTGTGTGTGTGTAATAATCGATTGTCTTATGAAAAACGCTGAAAATTTTCAAACTGCAAAGTAATCAATTATGGATAACATATCTGATTTTGTTAGTCAACTGTTAGCTGCAGATTTTGAAAATATTATGTGACACAAACGAATTGAACTTATTTATTCATATGTTTGTGTATTTCTTTTATATGTCAAACCATGGGAAGTAAATTGATTGAAGGCTCCGGAAGAGCAACTGTAACTCTGCCCAAAGGCATGACGTTTATCTTAGAGAATGCAATATTCTCCTCCAAGTCTAAGAAGAACTTGTTGAGTTCTAAAGATATCATATCATATTGAGACAATAGATGAGAATAATCTTGAATTCTTCATGAAAACGAGGCTGCCCATTTCGGTTTGGGTTCACGCCATTTTGCATGCAGAAATGCTAGTTCGTCGGCTGCCCACTTTGGTTTGGGTTCATGCCATTTTGCATGCAGCATTTTAGTTTGTTGGCTGCCCACTTCGGTTTGGGGTCACGCCATTTTGCATACAGCAATGCTAGTTCGTCTCTGACTGACGAATTGACACAAATATTCCCCGTTGCAATTGGTTTTGGGTCATAGACCCAATATATCCCATTTAAGAATTTTTGGATGCGCAGTATATGTGCCTTTAGCACCGCCATCCCGCACCAAAATGGGTCTGCAAAGAAGGTTAGGAATATATGTTGGGTTTGAACCGCCCTCCATCATTCGCTACCTCGAAACATTGACAGGCGACTTGTTTACTGCACGATTTGCAGACTGTCGATTTGATGAGACACTTTTCCCAAAATTAGGGGGAGATGTTGGTGAAACCAAACGGGAAATTTTGTGGAAAAATGCATCATTATCTCATCTTGATCCACATACCTCTATTTGTGAAAGAGAGGTACAAAAGATTATCCATTTGCAAAGAATAGCAAATCAAATGCCTGACGCATTTATAGATTTGAAAAGGATAACAAAATCACATATCCTCGAAGTGAATGTGACAACATTTGATTCACGAATACATATTCATTATTGGAAGAATATGAACATGAAATTGGTATTAAATATACCACACTCACCCCTAGAAGGAGGTTTGAGATGATATATGGCATGAATGATCGTTGGTCACGTACCTATTGTACGCCAAAGTATTTTGGAAATATGACTATTAAAGGACAACGATAATGCAAGAAACATATCTTGCATATAAGTTTGACATGACCATAATGGTATAACTTTCTCTTTAAGAAAGATATTCACCACATGGATGTTGATGAATCTGTGGTAGTACAAAATTAATTGAGAGCTCTAGAAGAGCCAATTATTACTATGTTGGAGAAATACAATTGAGTATTGTGCTGTAGTAAGTCTCAAAGAAACTTATTCAGTTTCCAAAGTACACGCGAAAGCGATTGATTATATTGAGACTATAAATAAAGGAAGGCTTTGATATCTCCTATTACTACAACTTGTAGCGGGGTAATTTGCATATGAAAAGCTACCCGCTTTGTTCTCCAGTTTGTACTACACAAACGAAAGAATGCCACAATAAAGTGGATATCTATTGGTATAAAACCCATGTCATAATAAACCTGAAGTTTATTGATAAGTGCACATGTCATGGTTACCAATATTGATAATTTATTCAGTTGACATTCGTGTTAGCCATCTCATTTTATGTATGATGTGCAAATTCACATAGGTGAATATCAAAGAACTAGAAAGTTCTTTACGAATTCTCTTGTATCACTTGTTCTCATTAATGAACTGACCAACTAAAGAGTTCGGGTTGAAACCCATAAATTCTGGAAATATCAAAGGTGAATATGGGCCCATTCACCTGCCATGTATACCACATATGATGCATCTATGATATGGTTACATGCGCAATTGTTATTAACCCGCAGCCTGGCCGGTGCTTGCGAGGTAAATTGCTCAGTAATCTAACTTCGAGCATAATTTCCAGATTTTCTACTCAAGATAGTTCATCTTGATAAGTTGGTTTATATCAAAGTTGGTTTAGCAAGATAATTATTGAGTGCTTCCACTTAATAGCTAAACTGTTTCTTATGAGAACAAAGTTATATATATCAGTTTGATATAAGTTGTATACGAGAGTATATTCTCCCCTCACAAGTGGTTCAAGGTCAGGAACCAAATAATCTCATCTTATTATTAATGTGTTGTGTATATTGACATGATAATGCGCAAAGATGATTTCCCAAAGTTGAGGAAACAAGTTAGCTTTTCTAACATGATGGGGAGACATGATAAACACTTGAGAAAAGGTTACATGGGATGAATTATCATTTGTATATGTATATCCCCGAATATCATGATATGAACCTGAAGTTCATAAAAGGGATAATTCAATTGCAACATATTGCAAAGCATGCTATACGCATTTGCTGACCCAAAGAAAGTAACTAAATGGAAGAGATACAATTCAAGAAGAATTGATTCCATATGAAAGACATGTAGTTTTGAACCTATAGTTCAAATGCTTGAAAGTATAAAGTCAAAGGTATGTATAGTCAGTTTTCGATATCTTATTTGTCTAGCATGACATGGAAAACTTGATATGCATCTAAAGTCTATTATATGGCTTATATGACTTAACTTGAAAGATTTAAGTTGCTTGAAGCAAGTATGCAATTCTTGGTCCTGAAGTACCACATCCTTAGTACAATTTGTGTACATATGTATCTTGCTATAACTATAAGCATGATGGCATTGAGAATGCATCTATGGAGATATTGAAGAGTTATTCCACGACATTATATGAAGATGTTCATATCTATCAAGAATGATGATTTCAAGGTGCGGAATATTTGTTCAAGTCAATATGGTTGATTTATTTATCAAATCTCTATCAAAGATCGTTTTGAAGATGATGCACAAGATTGGAACGCAAATGCTCAAGGATATAAATTGATGTTCTTATTAGGGGGAGTTAATGTGCGTTGCACTCTTTTTCCCTTACAAGGTTTTGTCCCAATGGGTTTTCCTTGCGAGGTTTTTAACGAGGCAACCAATAGGCGCATATTCAAACATGTGTACTCTTTTTCCTTTCTTTAATTTTTTCCATTGGGTTTTGGTTTTAAGGTTTTAACGAGGCACATTGTTGAATAGACATTCAAGGGGGAGTGTTATGAAATCTCCTATTTAAGGTGAATGTCTATAATTAGAGAGATTCTAGAGTTCTATTCTTGGTAGATAAATCATCCCCCTCCCTATAAATAAAGGGGTCTTCTACCATTGTAAACCATCCCTAACATTCTCTAAGTATCAATAAGAATACTTCTCTCTCTCTATTCTCTCTATATTGTTCTTATTCTTGCATTATTGTTCTTGTCTTTATATTATTTCATAGCATTAGTAAAATAATATAAGTCAATACTTTTATTAATTCATCTTATATATAAAATTATTTTTTAAATTTACATAATAGGCTACATAAATTGTGCTCTTAAAAAGGAGAACCGACAATTAAGGAATTCAAAAATAAGAAAAATCTGTTATAGTATGATATGACGAGTTAAATTGCTATTCATTTAACTAAATGAATATTCTTCGCTTACCTAACACTTTTTTTTAATTTCCCTTTTTAAACTCAAATATAAATTCTTAAGAAAATATCTATGATTTTTAAAATGTTTATACTCTTACACGTGCAATGCGCGTAGCATAATACTAGTCCAATAAAATAGGAATGACTCAACCCGACTTAGCCCACCCACCCAATATATATATATATATATATATATATATATATATATATATATATATATATATATATATATATATATATATATATATATTAAAATAACACTAAAAACGAATAGTAAATCCTTCAAAATATGATATTTCTATTGTTCATTTTTCTTTTCGAGGTTTTTATTTAAGTTTATAGTATTTTATTTCAAGTGCTCTCTAATTATACATTTGATTTCTTTATTTCTTTTCATTATCTCATATATTCCGAATTGAATTTTATATAGGGAAAGAGTTCACTTTTAATAAATAGGAATGACCAAACTTTTAATCTATATATATGAGTATTGGGTCCGATGGGTCAGGCCGAGTTGAGACGTTCCTATTTTAATTGGATTATTATTTACTCTGAAAATAAAAAAATAAAAATCTACAAAATAAGAAAATACTAGTAAAAAATTATATTTTCCGATCAATATAATATTTGTGTGAGTTATTAAAAGTTTTATGATTTTTGTGTGTGAAAACATAATTATATGATTTTGGTTTTTTTTTAAAAATTATAGTTATATGAATTTTGTGTATAAAGAAAAAGTTATAGAACTTTAATAAAAAAAAGTCATAGTTATAAGACTTTTGCGTGAGAAAATAAAATTATTTGACTTTACTAAAAAATATAATAGTTATATGATTATTTGTGAAATTAATCCCTATTTTCAGCAAAATGTTTTACAAATTTTTGATAGTGAAATCAGACAGATAATCTAGCTTCTGCAATCCCAACTTTTCCACCTTAATTTTTTAAAGTCTTGTAAAAGTAACAAACCATGGGTTGGTTGATTCTCCTTTTTAAGATATGGTTATATTTATCTAAAAGAACAATAATGAGTTCAGAATAAATTCAAGCAGTCCCTCAATTTTATTATATTCAGATTAATATTGTTTCTCCAATTATGTGATATTAAAGAATACCGACAAAATGTGTCAAATCACTAGTCAGCATTGACATGAACAGACAATAATATTGCAATCGAAAAAAACAAAAAGAAGGTTGTCAACATTAATATTGCATCTCTGCTTACTGAGCCACCATTCGAAAAACGACTTAATATAATCAAGAAAGTCGAGCTTTCTTTTTCTCTGTTTGTATCTGAAAACAACAACAACAGCAACAACAACAACTACCCAGTATACTCCCACCAGGTGGGATCTGGGGTGGGTAATATGTAGACGAGCCTTACCCCTACCCGAAAGGGCAGAGAGGCTGTTTCCAATAGTTTGTATCTTAAAACGTTACTTATTATACTAAAGCAACTGATAAAAATATAGCAGCATTTTTCTGACCCAAATTTGCAGAAAGCATCAGCTAATGAAATCTTCTTTTTATAGAAGTTATAGGTAGTATATGAATGATTTTTTACATCAAATGTCGTGAGATTGTTTGTTTATGTCCCTAAAGTGACACTGACTGCGCACTAATTTCACGTTAGTTTTAATGTTTTATTGATAGAAAAAGCTCTAAACATTGATATATCAAGGGAACATTTTGTTTACATAACTATATATTGGATATTTTTCTCCATTTCTGGAAAAGTGATTGCTATTTGCTAATGCCTTCAGCAGCAGCAACAACAATCTTGTAAAATCCCATAAGTGGAATTTGGAAGGGTAGAGTGTAGGCAGGCATACTCCTACCCTTGGGGTGGAGCAGTGTCGTATCTAGGATATTAGGTTCCTGGGTGCTCAATTTTTTTTTGGTTATAATATTACTACAGTACACAGCTATTTCAATACAATAGTGAAAAAAGTTGATGAGAAAATTCATACAAAAAAAGAACGAAGGAGGAAGAACCTTGAATATAAGAAAAAGAAATAGAAAGTATTGTTGGTGAGAATCGAACTCCCACACTTAACATTACTAAAATTCCAACACCCCTTCTTATCCAAAGCTCCCACCAGTAGTTTTGTTATCTGGGTGCTTTTGATAATATATATCCATTTCATTAAGTTCTCTATGGAATTATACCTACCCAAAGTTAAGGTTAATGGGTGCTTAAGCACCCAAATTTTCTACATAGGTCCGCCCCTGGGGTGGAGAGGTTGTTTCCGATAGATCCTCGGCTGAGTTTTTGTATTGCAATTAACCAAACTGAACCTAAAAACACTAAACCATCTGGAAATATTTGTTTGTATACATACTTGTACAAACAACGCGCACATAATACAACAAAACCAATAGTAAAGCAAGAGAGTAACAAATTTGAACATTATCAGAGAACCCACAAGCAGGATGTATCTGTCTTTAAAGAACAAAATACTAACAATGAAACCAACTGTACTTATTGTTAAGAGTTCCATTTTTACAGTAATCTAGAAGCCTCAACATGGACATGGAAAAGAATCTATATCTTCCTACAAGTACAGAATTCAGTTGTATAAGATCTACTAAGAAGCAAGATCACTTACATGGGGTGATTAGGAATGTACATGTAACCAAAAGATTCAACTTCAAGTTGTGTGCACAAGAGAAACATATCTATCTAGCCGCTCAAGAATGCCATTCGCCTTCCTCTTGGCTCTAGAGGTCCCGCTTTGAGCAAGACTAGATATCGTCCCTTTGACACTCTCATCTAACCAGATCTCTCTCAGCTTTGTACGGTCATTATAGCACATTGTGTAAAGGATTGCAATGCAGTTCTCCTTGTTGCGATCACTTGTGTCCTCATTTATGATACTAAGGAGACACGACACTGCACCCAGTTCTCCCATCTCCTCGATAGCTTTGTGATGACTGGACAGCAGGGCAAGAATAGCTAATAACTCATCAATGAGTACGCGACCCCTGATCTTCTTCATAATCACCTTTATTGCTCCTTCGGCGACAGCTCTACCCTTATTCTCGTGGACAATGCTCAGATTAAAAATCGCTGAAGCAGCATCTTTCATAGCCAACGGTTGTCCCTCATTCAAGAGGTCGATTAAAGGCTTGAGAGCACCTGCCTTCGCAATAATATGCTTGTTTGAATCTAGTGCTGATAATGTGAAGAGACCAGCAGCAGAATTGCTTCTTGTTTCAAGTGTTCCGAACTTCAACGACTCAATAAGTAAAGGAATGACAACAGGATTTTCAGCTACTGGCTGTTTATTGCTATCATGTATTGAGATGTTCAGAACTGTTGTGACCAAAGCTTCTTGTAGATCCGGATGATTATTCACATTACCAGACAAGAGAGGATTGAGCAATTTGGTAATGGCATCATTGCACTCCCCGAAAATAGCACGTAGAGATGGCATCTGTTTAGTCAGGACGCGAACTTCTTTTGCAGCGTTTTGCTGCTCCGGAACATTACTAGAGGCCAAAATCTCAAGCAGTGAATTCAAATGATCTCGGTCTGCATTAGTGATTATATCATGGTCCTCATCATGAGAAGGGCCGGGCAGCTCAATTCCATGCTTCTGACACCACTGTGAAATCATTTTCCTCGCAAGATGATTTGGGGTGAGAACTGAATGGGAAAGAACCTGCTTTGTTTCAGGGCACGTACGATGGCCATCCTTAAGCCACTTTTGAATGAATGGTCTGTCATACGTCTGCAAACCACGATAATGTACATTAATTTTTAATCAAAACAACCATCTAGTAAACTCCGAGTAATCAAAATATTTGGAGTAATCACAAAGATAGAAACAGTTTCACGATTTCCAAAACGAATAGTTGAACAAGAGAAATTATTAGGAAGGAGCCAGAACAGAACATTGAGAGGAAGGCAATTTAGCAAGAAGTTACTCTGCGCTTCCTTGAAATTGGAAATGCAAAATCTTTGCCAATTTAACTTGTACCGAATAACATGAAGTAGTATTGTCAAATAAATTTCACTGTGTATGCTTATGTGGAAACCAAGTACAACTAAATCTAGCTTTGTTATTCCGCTCCTCTCTCGTCTCTCATGTTTATGCTGCTAGAAAAGATTTACAGTAAGTCGATGAGTACGGATACTGTTTATTCTCTATTTACTTTTCAGATTTCCCTTTTTTTCCTAGATGGCTAAAGGAACACCATGATATTCAGTGGGTGAACTATAATAGCAAGCAGGTGTGGCCGCATAGGCAGATCTAGAATTTGTAGTACATGGATGCACTACCAAAAAAAGAAGGAAAAAATGTATTACGCAGGAATTGGTCCTTATTCCTCTAGGTAAATAACTCAACCTTCAACCAAGTGCACCATTTAACCTTCATGGAACATGGGTGCCAACAGTTAATGTCATATCAATTTATAAAATACTTGCAAAAAAATATAGCCCCATAAAATTGCCTATAAATCCGGCCCCAGGTGTGGGCATTTCTTTTGGTTGAACTATAATATAGTTGAACAGTTATATGTATGTAGTAGTCATGTATATAAACCACAGAGAAGATCGACTTAAAATTCTCAATTCGCCTCCGATAATATACTTATCGCAAACAATCACGAGTACAGTACAATATACACCTTTCAAAAGCTACAACAATCTGGAAATCGCAATTTATGCTTCATATATATGGCATTCTTTTTCTATTTTATTCTTTTTTCCTTTTTTTTTCTTGGGTTTATAATCCGGCCGGACAAGAAAGAAGCAATAGAATTAATTTCCTTTATTTCCTAGCTAACCTTAGAGAATTTAGACAAATATCTCAAAAAAATAACTCTTCAGAGTTTTTCAGAGCCATTAAAATCTAAAAACTGTTTCACAAATAAATGACAATATATACTCATAATAATGTACACATGTGGATGTGTGTCGAACAGATAATATGTGTTCCCAAACTTTGAACAAAGAGTAATTTCAAGAACCACAAAAGTTTGAATACTGTGTATCAATAATACAAAAACTAAGAGTATTACTTTTAAACAACAACAACTACTCAGTACATTCCGACCAGGTGGGTCTGGGGAGAGGAATATGTAGACGAGCCTTACCCCTAACCGGAAGGGCAGGGAGGCTGTTTCCAATTATTACTTTTAAACAGTATATATATATATAGACTAATTAAACAAAGCAATACAAAGAAAGAAGAAGAAATTACTGAAAGGAAAGGGTGAGAAGGAAAACAAAATAACCTGACCAGAAGCCAAAACAACAGGGTCTTTCATAAGCTGACCAGAAAGCGGGCAAACAAATTCATTGGGTGGGATGGGCAAACTCAAAGATAGGCTACGAATATCCAAAGGATTTGAATTCAAAGGTTTCAATTTCAATTCTTTTAAAGCACATAAACACTGCATGGCTCGATCGGTGGCTTCTAAACTGTAATCATCGTCTTCAACTACAGCCTTTACTGCTCTCTGCAACTCCCTTTTCAATTCTTCCGCCGCTTTACCCGCCGCGGGCAGCCCTCCTCCGCCCTCTACGGTGGTTTTCGCCATTCGAAGAGTAATGGTATTATTATTATTATTATTATGGAATTAAGGGAATTTTCAGCGGAAAGGGACAGTGTAATAAGAAGCTGTAGAAAGAAAAGAGAAGTGGTGGTTACATAATTTTCTTACTTTCGGTTCCGTCTTTCTTGCCCACTATCCTTTTTTTCTTCCCTCCTAAACAACCTTCTTCCTTTTCCTTTTCTTTTTGGTTTTTTTTTTTAAATTTTCCTTTTGTCAAGAAATTTTAATAATGTTTAAAAACATGGTATAAGATAAAATAAATATTTAAATGATTCTTGTATAACACTCCTATGTTATATTATGTTATGTATTTAATGCTATTTTATAATAAGACATTGATAGTATTAATATATCGTTTCTTGTTGCTTTCTTGAGCCGATGGTCTTCTAAAAACAGTCTTTTTGCCCTTTGAAATTATACTGGTTGTTGTTGTTGTATAATACTCCTTATTAGTGCATAAAAATGTTCATTTTGCGTGATTTATATGATACCCTTTTCATTTTGAGACGTCTTAAAATATTTTCAAAAGTTTTATTTTTGTATAACTTTCACATTCTCCTCAAATTAAAATCCACGAAATCGTTTAAAACTTAAATATTACTATAGCGTTTATTTACTTATTTATGACTTTTTTATGATGGTAGTATTTGAATCAGTTTACATGTACTTTGATTATTTAATTAGATATCTATTATTTCACATTAATATAAATATTGATTAATTTTGTCCATCAAAATTTAAATAAATTGAACAAGTCCTCTCATAATTCTTTCAACATTTTAATCACTATGTCAATATATTCCTCCAAATATACTAACAATATAATATATGAGTATGTCAAATAGATTACATAAAATGAGATGAATAGTAGTATTATTTTATCCCATTAGTGGTTTAAGATTTTTTTAATCTTATTTAGGAGTAAAAAATATAGTAGGAATTGGATTACAAGTTGGACAAGTAATCTAGCTAGCTAACAAATGTGTCAACCTTATTGAGTAGTTTTAACCGTCCCTCTTGACTACGTTGGTTTCCACTTTCCATTATTATTTCAAACCAAAATTGGAAATTAGCGCCCCACCCCCACCCCCAACCCCCACCCCAATAATTGGCGTTTTTACTGTACTTCATTTTTCGCAGAATTTTATTATTTTCTTACTGTTATTACTTAGTAGTAGTATTTACCAGGGACAATGTTTCGAGCAAGCGACAAACAGATAAAACAAGATTCCATGACCCCATCATATCTTAATATTGCATAATTAGAAATTGCCTATATGCTTGATGAAGTTCTAGAGTTACGAAAAAGTGTCGACAACGAATCATCCATCTTTGGAAAACAACTCGTGGATATTATGTAATTATGAAAAAGGTTAAATCAATGATAATCTATGAAAAAGGTTAAACCATGACATATTTGTTTACTTGAGCATAATTTCTTTCCAGGAAAAGAAAGGAAATATTTCATTCTACAAAATAAAAAACTTTTTTTACGAGGTACAAATAGAAACGTAGGACCGGCTCAATTATATATGTAATCTAAATAAAGGTGGAGTTAAGATTTAAAGTTTATGGATTTTTAATTAATAATTTATACTTATTTAATAAATTTTAAGATAAATATAATATTTGGATTAAAGTTACTGGGTTCTGTCAAATCCGCAAGCCATATGCTAGTTCCGCCTCTGGACCTAAAGCTAAAGTTTAACGTAAGGCTTAAACTTTTTTTTTAAAAATTTATGATATGTATGTTAATTTGAAGTCTATTATTTTGGATTTTTGAGATGCTATTAATAATATTTTTAGAATTAATTTTTTAAAATAATTTCTTTTCAATTAATATAGCAACCAATTTAATTTTTATTGGGACATTATTGATCATAGGTTAGATCAATAATGTTAATTTTTCAAAAACCAATTGTAACCATAGATCTTGGGTTAACAAAAAGCTCTCGGCGCAGGATAAGCAGGACGCTAACCTGCGCCTCCATCCATGGCGAGAGGATGGAAGAAGCAACCGATGCAAAAGTTGATACCGGAGGTGGATAGAATAGAAACACCAGCTGTGAATAAGCCTACTCAGTGGTTAACCGGAATGGGTTCGGCGCCGACAATCTTCCATAACCCTAGCGAAACTGGAAAATCCGGGATGCAGATAACACCGGAAAATGGTGTCCAGCAGAGGATACCATAACGTTTGGCAGTTTTCTACCGTTGAAGTTCCAACCTATTAGTGAGGAAATTATTGAAGGCGAGGTGAAATGCAGGGGTTGGAACGTGTCGATACAGTTCATCGACGACTCCTATTTTCTGCGCAAGCAAAGCAAACTCAGATTGGTCAGACCTCTGGTGTTCGCTGAAAAAGGCAACAGAGTCACCATGCAACATAATCGAAGCCCTCAAAAAGGGAAATCTGTAAGCTATGTACCACCTGCAATGCGAGATGGTACGTTTGTGGTTCAAATTGATGACGATGATACAAAGGAACAGGAGACCTACTAGAGAAATGCATTGATTGGGTTTGTACTAGGAGAAGACACGTATGAGCGAGCTATGGGCAATTTCATTACAAACGTTTGGGATTTTGTTCCGAAACCTCAAATGCTGCATCATGATGAAGGGTATTATATTTTCAGATTTGATACCAATGAAGAAAGAGACCTTGTTCTTCAGGCTGGCCCATACACCTTTCATAATAAACCATTGGTGTTACAACAGTGGAGCATGGACTTCAAGTATGAACCAGGTAATGTGAGTGTAGTTCCTTTATGGGTCACTTCCCTGGCTTGCCATTGGGATTTTGGTCCACTGAAGCACTCAGTAAACTAGCAAGTGTAGTTGGGAAACCTATGTACACCGATAGAATCACTGCTGAACTGGAGAGGATTTCATTTGCAAGAGTGCTGGTGGAAACAGATATTGCCCAACCACTGCCTAATAGTCTGGAGTTACATACAAAGAGGGGGGTTATCGTACAACAGATTGAATAAGAATGGAGGCTAAAATACTGCAGTGACTGTGTCAGATTTGGTCATAGCACTGAAGACTGCTGGTATAAAAAGAGGCAGGGCAATGAAGAGGTAGCACAGAACCACTATAAGGCAGCAGGGCGAAAGCAGAAAGTGCAAAGTGAGACATGGCAATGGATATCAAAAACAAAGAAGGATAATGTGGTGGCAAAATCTGATAGATCAGTGGAGGAATGTAAGCAGACTGAAGATGCTGGAAGCAGGGTGATTGACAGAGGGTTGGTAAAAGGAAAGAATGTACAACAATGTGATGGTGCTTCATTGAACACAACCAATAGCTTCTCTTTGCTACAGATAGGTGATGATCCAGGGGATGCTGGCCCATCCAGCTTCACCACATCATGATAGTCTGCACATGGAACATTATGGGTCTAAATAAGGCCCATAAACAGAAGGAGCTGAGACTCTTTCTGAAAAAACATAAAGTAGATTGTATGGGATGTATAGAAACTAGAGTAAAGGAAGCAAAGGTAAAACAGATTGTTACAAAACTGGGAAATGATTGGAGACATATTGGAAACTACAGTGAGCATTCCAATGGGAGAATCTGGATATTGTGGAATTCAAAAGTGGAGCTGTAGGTTTTGAAGATTGATGAACAATTTATTCACTGTGAGGTTAAAGAAAGAGGTTCTACCTTCAGAACATTGCTAATAGCTGTATATGCAAATAATGAATTGAGCAAGAGACAGCAACTGCGGGACAAACTGTTGATCTTAGGGGCTACTATTCAGGGCAGCTTGCTTCTAAGTGGAGATTTCAACAATGTACTCCACACGGATGACAGAATAGGTGCTCCAGTTATGCAGCAGGAGATTCAAGGTTTCCAAGACACTTTCAGTGCTCTTCAGCTCTCTTAGTTGAAGAGTTTGGGCTGTTTTTATACGTGGTGCAATAAACAAAAACCAGAGACAATAGTGTATAGCAGAATTGATTGGGTCTTTGGGAATGTGCATTGGATGCAGGAATACAGTCACATTGAAGCTGATGTGTAGACCCCGGGAGTTTCAGATCATTCCCCTATCCTATTGTTGTGTAACCCTGAGGAACAGAGAAGGAACAATCATCATAAACCTTTCAAACTTTATTCATCTGTTATGGACCATACTAAATTCCCTGGCATTGTGGAAAGGGCATGGAATCACCATCAGCAGTGAGGGTAAATGCATAGAATATGGAATAAGTTGAAGGCCCTAAAGGTGGGGTTAAAGGAGCTGAATACCTATATGGAAAAGTATAGGTTACATCTCAGTGAGGCAAGGCAGAAGCTAGAAACCATACATAATCACTTGCAATCCAATTGTATAGACAAATGGTTGATTGACCAGGAGAGATTGCTACTTATGGAGGTGGATAAGTGGAGAAATATAGAGGAGCAGATCTTACAACAGAAATCTAGAGCTCACTGGATTGCCTGTGGAGATGCCAACACAAAATATTTTCATGCTCAACTAAAGATGAGGACAAGCTTTAACACTATCAACTCTATATATACTGAAGAGAGGGTTAAACTATGTGATCCCAGGAAGGTGGAAGAAGAGTTTGTTACATGTTTCAAGTTACTACTCGGGGGAAACAATAGCATAAGCCAATGTCCAAACACTGAAGTAATTCACCAGGGCCCTTGTCTCACTTTGCAACAGAAGGATGATCTAGTGCAACCAGTTACAAGAGAGGAAATACTAAAGGCAATAAAAGACATGCCACATGACAAGGCACCAGGGGTGGATGGTTTCCCAGTGGAATTTTTTATAAGGCAGTGGCATATAGTGGGAGATGACATATGTGAAGCTGTGAGAGAATTATTTACTACTGGGAATTACATACTGGAGTTAGCAGCACTGCACTAACTCTAATTCCCAAAGTATAGAATCCAACCAAAGTCAAGGACTACAGGCATATTGCTTGCTGTACAACTTTGTACAAGATCATCATAAAGATTATTACAGCTAGGTTGAAAGAGGTTATTGACCTTCTGGTGGGTAAATCACAGTCAACATTCATCGAGGGTCGTAGTATTATTGATAACATCTTATTCACACAAGAACTGTTCAAGAGCTATTCCAGGAAGGGCATTTCTCCTAGATGTGTGCTTAAGGTAGATTTAAAGAAGGCTTACCACTCAGTTGAATGGGTTTTCCTTAATAGACTGCTGCAGGATCTGGGGTTCCCTCATAAATTTATCGAGTGGGTTATGGAATATATATCCTCTGTTACCTATCCCCTCAATTTAATGGTGGCCTCACTGCTCCATTTAAATGGAAAAGGGGTCTACGACAAGGCGACCCGATGTCTCCATACCTCTTTGTTCTGGAAATGGAGTATGTACATAGACAGCTTGTGCAAATGATCATGAGGAAAGATTTCAAGTTCCATCCTAGATGCAAGAGGTTGGGTGTAGCACATGTTTGTTTCGCGGATTATCTTCTTTTGTTCTGTAAGGCAGATATTCAATCTGTCAGCTTACTGAAACAGACTCTTCAGGAATTCTCTTAGGTCTCTGATCTTCAAGAAAATATTGATAAAAGTGCAGTGTACTTAGAAGGAGTAACCAATAGGCAGAAATAGGAGATTCTACAGATGCTGGGATATCCTGAAGGCAGACTCCCTTTCAAATATTTGGGGATGCCATTGAATTCAAAGAAGTTGTCCATTTCTCAATGTTGACCACTGGTGGAGAAAATTACACAGAAAATAAACTGCTGGTCGTCAAGGCTACTATCATATGCTGGTCGGCTTCAATTGATTAAATCTGTTCTATTTGGTATTCAAGCTTACTGGTCCCACATTTTCTTACTGCCTAAATTTTTTTTGAAGATGACAGAAGCTATCTGCAGATCATATATGTGGACTGGCTTTGCCACAGTTTCAAGAAAGGCTCTGATTTCCTGGGATACTCTGTGTCTGCCATACAGTGCAGGGGGACTGGATGTCTTGGACCTATCTATGGAATAAGGATGCTGTGGTTAAGCATCTATGGGCACTAACTAAGAAGAAGGATAGCCTATGGATAAATGTTCATGCCTTCTATATCAAGAACCATTGTTTTGATGACATGCCGGTGCCAGGGGCTGCTGCCTGGGCAATCAGGAAAATTTTTGAGTCGAGGAGTTTGATTAAAGGCATTGCAACACTTAGAGGAAATCTGGATAACAGATTGAGGCAGGTTCAACAGGGAGAGTCTTTTAGCATTAAAAAGCTATACAGACAACTTCTTCCTCAATGCAGCAAAGTTCAGTGGAAGTCCATCATATTGCAGCCTCAACTACATCCCAGATACAAATTTATACTGTGGTTGGCTTTGTATAAGCGACTTGCAACTGTGGAACGACTTCAGATGCTAGATATTTTGGTTCCACAAGATTGTATTTTCTGTGGTCTGTATCGAGAGACCTTTGAGCATCTTTTCTTTGACTGCTTGAAGACCAAAGAAATCTGGTATCAACTCCTTAGCTGGTTGGGCTATAAGCGATCCATTGCAGACTGGCAGGAGGAATGTGAATGGGTTAGTAAGCTAGCGAAGAGTAGAAATGGGTTAGCAGAAATTACTGCTTGTCTCTTTGGGATCCTGGTGCCAACGATATGGAGGAAGCATAATAAAATGAGATTCCAGGGAGGCAAGTTGATGAGCGACACTGTATATAAAGAAATCGTAGTCCATCTCCAGTTCAGAGGGGCTTCAAGGCAAATATGGAGGGTTGTCCTACAAAGTTTAGATCATTTCCCTTAGACTTCAAATGAGATAGACTTTTCTTTGAGATAGTTTTTGTCACACGTATTATCAAAGAGTGTTCTGTTTTTTAGAATGGTAATAGTGTAGTGATTTTGTATAGCATATGAGAATAAGTGGTCAGCATCTATGCTTTTGTACGTATACTTTTTTGACGGAATGAAATAGAAATCTGTTTCTTAAAAAAAAATGTTAATTTTGATAAATTTTCTTACGTTGAGGAAAATTTAATATTATTCTATAACCAATAATAAGCATTTGAAAAAGAAAAGTACTTTTCCTTAATTGAGTATGTTGATTAGAGTATTATCTTTAACTTATACTTCATTCAGGGGGGAGGTTGTGTAGTAGCTACGGATTCGGACGAACAAAATAGTTTTCGCTTAAACCTTGTATCTGTATTAAAAATTCATTAAATATCTTAAAATATTTAATAACAAACCCAATAACTACAACGAGCTAGTGTTCGATGATAAGATCAGAACCCATAACTTTCAAATCTTGGCTTTGCCTTTGACTATTTTCCTTGTCAAATCAATTTCAATTCACATGCACTACTAGAAATCTAGGAATTATCGACCAAAAATTTGCGACCAAAATTGGTTGGTCAACAAAAGCAACCAAAGTTGGTCGCTAATGTGGAAAAAAATATTAAATAATTTACCGACCAAGGTTGGTTACTTTTTGGTAGGTAAAGTGGTCAATATGTTGACCGGCCTTGTTGGACTTATTTAGTCAAAGAAATATTAAAATTACCAATCAACTTTGATCGCTAATGTGGGACCCAGTTATAACGTTTTAATAATTATATTGTTATTTAAAATATTTTATAAAGTATAAATAAATATTATTTAAAATTGACAACCAAAGTTGGTCGGTTATGAAAAGGAAAGAAAGTAGCAACCAACTTTGGTCGCTAATCTGAGATCCAGTTATAACGTTTAATAATTATATTATTTAGTTAAAATACTTTATAAAATATAAATAAATCTTATTTAAAATTAGCGAGCATCTTTGGTCACTAATTTTTAATTTATGAATAATTGGCGATCAAAGTTGGTCTCTTTTCAGGTCAATATTTGTTTCAAAATTAAAAATCACTTTTATATTTACTATCTAAATAATGTAAATATAATTCGTTTAATATTTTTTTTAAATAAGGGATGAATAAACTAAAAATATACTTTAACATGCTCTCTCTCTCTCTCTATATATATATATATATATATATATATATATATATATATATATATATATATATAGAGAGAGAGAGAGAGAGAGAGAGAGAGAGAGAGGTTGAGATATTTTTTTTAATATTCAACGATGTATCTGAGTAGGTTAAAAATCAATGAATCAATTTACACAGATATATTAGATGAAAAATCATATATACTAATTAGGATCTTGACAAGTCTATTAATCCCTAAAGAACCCGAGGGATTGTTACACTTGTAAATTAATACATCGACTTATAACCTACTCAGATGCATCATTGAATATTAAAAACCAATTAAACGTCTCGACTTATATCAACCTCTTATAGTTGATTCATCGACTTATAATCTAGTGATGAATGAATGTAATTCATTAACTCTGTTATAATACAAATAATGGATACAATAGCATATACTATAACATGCTCTGTATATAGTTAAAGTAGCACAAAGTGTGTGTGTTGTGTGTTATATATATACAAACACAAACATATACTATAACAAGTTATATATACGTTATAGTATTACAGTGAAGTGTCTCTCTGTGTGTGTCTATATATATGTGTGTGTAAAAAATTGCCACCTCTCATTTCTCGTATTTTCTTCCCTAAAATTTCTCCAACTCTCTCTCAACACCTTCCCTTCCCTTTCTCTATTTCCCTCACATAAATCTCATTCCCCCATCCAGCGCCACCATTACCGTTGCCGGACTACCATTGCCCACCGCTGGACTGCCCCCCCCTCTCTCTCTTTCTCTCTCTCTCTCTCTCTCTCTCTCTCTCTCTCTCTCTCTCTCTCTCTCTCTCTCTCTCTCTCTCTCTCTCTCTCTCTCTCTCTCTCTTCTTCTCCACCTAAAAAAACCTAGGTTTAAATTATTGAATCTTTAATATTTCAAGTTTTTATTTTAATTATTTCAATATTGTAGTTTATTGTTTCAATTAGTGTTTCAAATTCTTTGAATATTGTATTTTATTGAGGGTTAGGGTTTAGTTCTTGTTTTAATTAGTTTTATTAACTAATTAATTTAATTAGTGTTGAATTTGATTTAGTTAGATTTGAATTATACTTTGTATTGTCTTGATAGTTTAGTTAGGATCTAGGGTTTAAGATATGGATTGAACCTTTAGGATATGAATTGGACTTTTAGTTTATGAATTGAACTTTTAGTTTATAAATTGAAATTTTAGAAGTATATTTTGGGAGTTGCCTTATTGGAAGGAACTCACATCCGAGCTAGAAGCGGCCAAGGAAAGAGAACTTAGAGACGCCCAACATATTGGCATGCAAGCTCAATACCATGGCATACAAGAGCGACTCAAAAATCTCCTAACTTTTGGAGGTTTTCCTATTTCTTGGTTTCGTGAGTCATCGCTAGAGGCTCGGCTTGAACGTGATCGTTCCTTCCGTCCTCCCTCTGCTCGTTCCTTCCATCCTCCCCGTGCTCGTTCTTCCCATCCTCCCCCTGATCATTCTTCCCGTCTACGACAGTTAGACCTTCTTTGCACCGTCTTGTTGATGAAAATTCATTAGACAGTGATGATAATGGTGTTGTAAAAAATACTCCTTAACTTTATATACTTTGAACAAGATTAATTGAAGCGGTTTTGGACTATTTGTAATAAGCATTAGCTTAATTTTGTTAGTTTAATTTGTAAGTTCTATTGAACTTTAATATGTTAGTTTTAATGTATTTTTTGAATTGTGTTGTTGTTGTTGTGATGGAGATTTTGATATTGAAATTGTAGTTTATGAATTAAATTATATTGTTATTTAGGGATTTTCGCATGCTAGCAGGTGGTCTAGTTGCCAAAACAGGCATGCCAAAATTATTACTCAAAAAAGCGACCAAAATTGGTTGCTTACCTATTGAAAAAAATATTTTCTGGCAATTAGCGACCAAGATTGGTCGCTTATATCTAAAAAAGTTAAAAAAGGCTTTAAAGAACCAAGTTCAAGTACCGAGGAGATTGATTTGAAGAGCTTTGGTGAGGTATGCTAAACAAGATAGCTCATTTCATGGATAAGGGCTCTATATAGCCTTAGAATGCCGTCTTCTGGCCCTCATGTGGATGATTCTGAGAAGTGAAAGGTTGGTTTATCAGTTTGAAGATAAGATTGGTCGCTAATGAACTCAAATTTTATTAAAAAAAAGAAGATAGAAATCCGCGACCAAGGTTGGTTGCTTATACATAAAAAAAGTTAAAAAATTAAAAATAAGCGATCAAAGTTGGTCGTTATAAACCCAGGTTATTAAATAAATAAATATATATATATATATATATATATATATATATATATATATATATATATATATAATTAAAAATAAGCGATCAAAGTTGGTCGTTATGAGCCCAGGTTATTAAATATATATATATATATTAAAATAATATATATTTTAATATATAGACCAACATTAGTCACTACTTTTTAAATTATAATAATTTAAAAATATTTTAATTTATATATACAAACCAACATTGGCGCTAAAGTTATATTATTAAAATATTGTACCGATCAAAGTTGATCGGTATTTTATTTACATTAAATATTTGATTATTTTACCTTAGCGACCAAGTTTGTTTGGATGCGTTTTGATCGGCATATTGAGATAAGCGATGCATATTAAATATTCATGCTACCATTTTTAAGTAAGCCAAACAGTTACTGTATTTCCATATCATTCGTTTTATATGAAAAAAAGATATTAAATATTATTTTTTAAAATACTTATAAACCTTGTATTTCTTTTTTATAGAAAAAAGATATTAAATATTATTTTTTAAAATACTTATAAACCTTGTATTTCTTTTTTTTAAAAAAAAAGGGCCTCCTAAATTTGGGGAATAAGGCACTTGCCTTATTAACTACAACATAATTAATGCCGGCATCCATACTCAACTAACTGGTTTATTTATGATTCACCACACTTTTCATGCCATTTTAAATTCAAAATTGTTTATTACCAACTAATTCCGTGTTCAGTTTGTCCTATATTGACTCTGGAAGGTGTATTTGTTTCCTGGTATGTTTTTTGGCCATTCTTACTTATGAGTTAGTTTTTCGAATTAAATTAAATTTAATTATGTATATCTTTTATTACGATGTCAGAGCAAAATCATACCAATTCTTGATTTATCTGAAAAAGAGGAATATTCAACATTCATTAAGTTTCTTTAATTTGGAAGAAGTGATGTCTTTTGTATGTATTTGATTAGACACAAAGGGTAACCTCTACCTATCTCTAACCTCTTCGCCGACAGTAAGAAGGTCCCCCACCGTCATCTTCAGTTCCCACGGCCGCCTCAATCTTCCACTCCAATTAATCTTATTTTCACTTATAATAAGCCACTGTGAGAATGATTAGATGATTAAAGCTGATTTCATCACTTTGTCCCCAAAGCCTCCCCCAGGAAATGAAGGCTAAATTATTCGAATATTCTTCTTTTCTTTTTTATAAGATATGTATTCCATATCATTTTATGTAACAATTTTAGATTAAAACTTACTTAGCACTAAAATTATGTTGGTATCAAATACCGAAAATTGATTACACAGAGTTTCCTATTATAACATTTTTCTTGTCTACACATCATTCCAACAATTCATGATTCATGCGGAATAGTGGAAAAAATAATGAAGAAGCAATTGAAAGTATTAATGTAAGAGAAAACATTGTATTAGATTCACTTAAATCTGATTAGATATACGGCATAAAAGTATGTTTTAAAGGTTTAGAAAGAAGTATTGCATTAATTATGAAGGAAAGAGCATTTTTGTGCCAGTAGTTTATTTTTGTGCTATATATAAGTAAACATTTGTCAATCATTTTACTTCTTGAGAAATTCTGCAAAGCAATGTTTAAAACATGTGAGCTGTGAAAGAAAGGTTGTCCAATCAGTAATCATGTCATTTTCTGTCTCTGATAATTGTTATAACAGGTGTTGGCATATATATAATTAGGAAGAATAAATTCAATTTGAGGAAATTTTTTCTTTTGTGTATCAAGCAACTGATTTTAATCGAACGAGATTTTTTTTTTGTCTTACAAAAAAGTAAATTCAAAATTTATGAATCTAAAAATATAAGATTTGACCGATTTTTTAGACAAAAAGCAACCTCAATTATGTAAGGCACAAATAAAAAAAAATTCGAGACCAGTTCAGGAATAGGAAATGAGGCAAATAACCACCTTATGTAACATCATTTTTCTCTTCACTTTCTTCCGTTCTTCGTTATCACTCAATTTAGATTTGGGAGACGGACAAGCAATTACACAATTTAACCTGTTTATCTTATTAAGTTATAATAACTTGATTAATAATATATTTACCTATAAAATAGTATAGCTAAATTTATAATGTGATTTTTAAACGCGTGGATTAAATTTATCCGAAAAAATAAAATAATAAAGTATAAAAACGAGTAAATAAAAATATTCGAAGAATAGACAAGCTTGTCTCCCCGGAGACAAGAACAATGCCAAAAATCTAATATTAGCATAACAGAGTTTTTGCAGAATAAGAGAATAGTATTAGTCTTTGGTCATATAAGTATATCGTGTCCATCAATAAATACAAATTTCTCTATTTATAGCTAACTTTAGGGTTACAAGATCCCCAAATCATGCTTCTTTTTAAGGTCAATAAAGACCCTTCTTGATAGTTGCATAATAGCTGAGAATAAATGCTATGATCTTCTGTAACGACTACTCATTTAATGCTGCATTCTTCAACCAGTACCTTACTTTCAAATTCTCCTCCCCAACCTTGATACCTTCGAAACTTATGCAATATCGATCGCATATTCGTACCCAGTGTCAGCTATTTGCCGACTCATATCCTACCTGTCTTGACTATCATGTGTCAACTAGAAGAGCATCCATCTATCACCAGTTAATTTAACTCAATAAATAGCCCCATTACTATTTGGTGACTCAACTTTATGTGACTAAAAAATAGTGTAACGACCCGACAAGTCGTTGTGAGCTTATACACTTTGCTCGCCAGTTCTTAGGCATGACTAGCCCTGTGTGATATATTATAACTTATGTAAATCATCGGTTTTGGTTTTCAGGATGATCAGAAGAATAGTTCTCCGTTTGAAGCTTAAAAATTTGAAAGATTTGACCAAGTTTTGACTTATTAGCATACGATCTCGGATTGAAATTTTTATGATTCGGTTAGCTCCTTTAGGTGAGTTATGACTTAGGAGCGTGATCGGATTATATTTTGGAGGTCCGTAGCTAATTTTGGCTTGAAATACCGGAAGTCGAATATTTGAAGTTTCTGGTCCGATAGTGAGATTTTATCCAAGGGTCGGAATGAAATTTCTGAAAGTTGGAGTAGCTCCATAGTGTTGAATATGACATGCTTGCAAAATTTTAGGTCATCCGGACAACATTTGATAGACTTTTTAATCGAAAGCATAATTTATGAGTTCTTAGAGTTATTAGCCTTGAATCCTATGTTAAATTGGCGACTTGATGTTGTTGTGAGTATTCCGATACTTTGAACAAGTTTGAACGATGTAATGTGATGTGTTAGTACAATTAGTTTGAAGTTTCGGGGGTTCCGGGTAGGTTCCAGGATGTCTTACGCCAAAAATCATAGCTGTAGCATGTCCAAAAATGGTTGCAGGCCTCAGAACCTACCAGCATGGTCCGCACAAAATAAAGTGCGTCCGCGGTAGGTGCTGTGTGGACCCCACAAAATACAATGCGGCCGCGGTGAGGAACATTTTTCAAGTCCTACTTCGAAAACTCATATCTTTTGATCTACAAGGAATTTTGAGATAACTCCAAAACATTAGTTGTAGCCCTTCGTGTCTAGTTTTCAGAAAAAGGTAATAATACCATAATTTGAACACCTGTGGAGAATGTTATGGCCAAAATACTAAAGTCTATCACTGCAGTCAAAACCTGTACGACCGCAATCGTTATTGTGTGGACTGCACTGGTTTTGTGCGGACCGTCGTTTTTGTGCGGTCCACAGAGGTGGAAATTCGTGGGTACTCTATAAATATGATGTTTTGGATTTTATTTGATATTTTGACCTAGAGAGCTCGGATTTTGGCGTTTTTTTGAAGGTTTTTTAAGAAATTCATCGAGGTAAGTGATTCTAACTCAGATTTGGCTAGAGTACATGAATTTATCATTGAATTCATCATTTAATTCGTGATTTGGGATGGAATTTGGGAAGAAAATTTGTGAGATCTTCCAAAAATATAAAATATTAATTTGAAGGACCAAATGGTATCGAAATTGGATAATTTTGTATGGTTAGACTTGTGAGGGTATGAGGATTCTGAAATGTAAATTTTACCGATTCTGAGACATGAGCTCGGGGCTGGGGTTTTGGTAATTTGGGGAACTGTGATATTTTGATTATTTTCGCTTGGGCTTTGTTCCCTTAGTATATTTTGACGTTCATGTTCTGATTTTGGATATATTCGACACACATGGAGGCTGATTTGAGGGGCAAAGGAGCCGCGAGCTAGAGATTTGGCTTGTTCGGGGTAAGTAATGATTGTAAATGATGATATGAGGGTTTGAAACCTCGAATTGCACATCGTAGTCCTAAATTAAGGTGAGGCACACGCTTGATGACGAGCGTAGTGTCATGCACTGTTGAGGACTGTGACTTGGTCCATCGCGATTGATAATTTTACTGTATATTTGACTGAAATCCATATGTTATCATCATTATTTGGACTAAATGTCATATTTGGGCTTCATGCCAACTATTTGAACCCTTCGGGGATTTTTGTTGATATTTACTCACCGTTTTGACTTTATACTTGAAGTCAGTCATGTTATATTTCACTGTTTTCAAAACTCAGCCACGTTTACGCAGTTCTATTACTCAAATTATTTTAATTATGTTTCAGGATGAGAAACACGGTTTTACTGTTACCCGATGTGCTTATGTTATTTTTACTGAGTAAAGCCGAGGGCCTGTTATGAGGATATCTTCTGGGTAGGGCTGCACACCGCAGTGGTGATACAGTGATTTTGATTATGAGGTCTAGGGCCCGAGATTGTATGTCACGAGGTAGCTTGATATTGATATGAGGTCAAGAGCATGTTTATGATGCCACGAGATGGCTTAATATTGCGCTTGGGCCTTAAGGAGCCCCTCTAGGAGTCTGCATACCCCCAATAAGCGTGTGTACCCATTGTGATGTGAGATATAGCCTGAGGGGCTGGTATTGTTCTATATTTTTTCTCGAGGGGCTGGTACCATTCTATGTGATTTCCCGAAGGGATGGTATTGATCTGAGATATTGCCCGAGGGCTGAAGCTGTTCACATTATGCATGAGGGGTGAACTTTTTTGTGTTTATCTTTCATATTTACCTATTTAATTGTGTGTTAGTGCTCGAGGGGTCTGTGCTTATCTGCACTGGTTGTTTTGCATTCATTTGTGTGACTGTTGAAAAAGTCATTTTGAAAAAAATTAAACTGAGCTAAGACGTTTTAAGGAATTTTACAGCTTCATTGCTTTTTTACGGGTTTTTGAAGTGCTTCTATACAGCATGTTGATGTACTTTTGTGATTTTTTACCATTCAGAATTTAGTTATGATTATTACTCACGGAGTTGGAGTACTCACTTTATTCCTTGCACCTTGTGTGTAGATTCAGGTATTTCAGCACCCGATAGTGGTTATTGGCTGAGTTGAGGCAACGTTATTGGAGTTTTAACGAGGTAGCTGCCCAACGTCCGCATCACAACTTTACTCCTTCTTGATGTCATTAGATTATTCTAGTATATTTCCAGAATGTCATCGTATTTCAGGTCTTAGTAGATGCTTGTGACTTGTGACACCCTGATGTCGGGCTGTATTTATTTCCGCACATGTTTTATTTTGTTAAATCTGTACTTGATGGGAATTTATCCTTATAAATGACTTAAATGATTTATTAAACTTTTAAAACTATATTTAGGAATTGTGTCGGTTGGCCTTGTCTTCACGAGAGGCTCCATCACGTCCGGGTCTAATTTGGGGTCATGACAAGTTGGTATCAGAGCCCTAGGTTACATAGGTCTCATGAGTCACGAGCAGGTTTAGTAGAGTCTCATAGATCGACATGGAGACGTTTGTATATATATTCGAGAAGCTGTATAACCTTTAGAAAAACTTCACATTCTTGAATTCTTATCGTGCGTCCTTTAATTCAGCTTGAAAAGTAACTCTTGAAATTCCTTCCACGCGTTCGTATCCGCGCATGAGTGCTCAATATTAGGTGTGCATCGGTGTCTTGTGATTCCCTAATCGAGGGGCGAGATGTGATCTCTTTGTGTTGATGTTGGGCCAGTCTGGAGGACTCGAGGCTGAATGTTTTCCTATGGCTTGAGAACTGAGGTGCTGATTATGTGAGCACGTGTTCTTGAACTTATATGTTCGGTAGTGTCCCTATCAGTGGAAGTGACGACTGGATGATGATATGGTAAGTATGGTAGTACTGCAAGATGTATCCATATGAATTGGAAATGACGAGAATGGTTTGCTGGAGGATAAAAGAACTATTATGTGCATGAATTCCATCTTGATTCGAGGTATAGCCTCGAGTTATAGGCGTGTGAAGAATCTTTTCATGTTTCCCAATTGAGAATGAAGTAATTTTCACATTGCGAATATAACTTCAGACTCAGGAAGACTAAGTGACTGCGTAAAGTTCATGACGGTGGAAGGAATACGGAAAGGTTAGTTTGAGGAGAAACGGGTAGGTTATCTCCTGCAGAGTGTTCAGAAGTTTGTGCGATCTTATGTTGTCTATTTGAAGAATCTCATTTGCAAGTGCAAGATATGTGTTTTAATTTAAATTGGGTCGCTTGAGAGAGTAGGTGTAACTGTTGCGAGAGTGAATGCAATATTTGCAGGGGATTTAAAGTACTAGATGATCGGTGTTCTCGCAAGCTTACAAAGGATTTGAGTTTAATCTTACTATGGTATTATGGCAGCAAGAGAGTATATGCATTATGAATTATTGAGTGTGTTTTGATCTATGGCTTCGAGCCAAGTGGGGGAGTCTGCTATTGATTAGTTAATTGCACGGTTATGTGCTATGTCGGTTCCAGTTTGAGGCATTCGAATGAATCGTTTATGTCCTACGAAGATTGAGACCGAGGATGGCTTGAGAAAAGAGAAAATTCTTAACAAAGGCTATAGTATGCTTCATAGGTGAGTGAGAATCACAGGATGTCTTGAGTTTTTGTAGGTAAAGGATGCTCGGTGCATAGAGTAGGAAGCTGCTTGGTTGTAATGGAATGATGTCACATTCTGTAATGTCAGAGTGCAAATGAGGCACGGGTTGTTCGGTTCATTGGATCAGGATAATTACAGTTTGAGTAGAGTGGATGACTCCCGAGAATGGTTCTATTGTGTTCAAGATTATACATGTAACAGTTGGGTGTCTTTAAGTTGTATATTTGGCTAGAAAGTGAGTTTTCATTGGAAGATGTCAGGACTTGTGCTATTTTCTATATTAATTATGTAATTCTATATATCAATGTTAGGAAGGTGAAGGTAATGGCTTTGGATTCATAGGAAATCTCTTCAGAGCAAATCATGTTTTTTAACGTGGTGCTCTTGGGAGTATCTGAGAAAGTATTCAGCGGCTTATGAGCCTTAGATGGTATAGCCTGATACTTGTGTTCCGTGTGGTATGTATGGATTGAGAAATTGTGATGTTATAGCAAGAAGGAGCATTAAGTTGAAGGTAAATCAGAAGGAAACTCGAATGGATGGGATGGCTTGATAGTAGGCCAGATCGGTATTGTAAGGGTATGATTAGTTCCTTGGGTGTTACGAGGTAATGAGTTTCTACAGGTATTTTATGACAATTCTCTTGGGTTTAATGACCTGCGTAGCTCGGTCGAGTTAGAAGGATTCAGTCATGACAGTTTAGTTTTGTGAATATGGAAATTTAGAGAGTCCTTGACGTTTTATACCAGTAAGATATGTATATTTTCTATGACCATGGGGAGCATGGGATGCACAATGGTTTTCTTCCAGATGGGATCAATGAAAAGTTCTTAGTTAGATGAGAACATAGTTGCTCATGGCTCAGAAGAGATATGAAGTTCTCACATTATCCTAGGATGGTATGGTATATGCGGTACGTTGTGGAGGATTGAGATTGTGTGTGTAAGGTTCCGATTCAGTTCTGAAAGGAAGGTCATAAAACTCTTAGGCAGCGGGCAACTTCGGATAAGTAAGAATGAGTTTCAAATGATTAAGGAAATGGTATTGCCAATTGGGGTAATTTGACAAGGGTATATTTTTCAGAAGAAGGCAATGTGAGTAAGTTGATAGTACTTTGGTAGTTTGCGGCACTTTCTTATTAGATTGACTGCTGATATTTGAGTTTTCTTGGTTGCACAAAAGAATTTTAGCGTATCTCTCATGGCATGATTGGGATCAGGTATGGTGATTCATGTGCTATATGGAGTTGGAGCCTGGGAGTTCCTGTGTTCAGGCTATGTTTTGGTTGTGGGTCGAGTGTGTCGACACTATTTAGCGACTAACGGGGTTTGGAGACTCGAGTGGATCTTTTGTTGCTTGGTAGGTCATATTTTGGACTTGATTTGGGTGTAGATTGGTTGTTACTATTGTGTTATTCTGGGCTATTGTGCTAAGGCGGCGTTGTTGGCTATGCTGGGAATGCCACGGATTGAGTGGCCAGGATCGACAAATTATGTTCTTTGTAGAGTGGTTTCATATTTCAAAGACCCAGCAGAGGGCTGGGAAGGATTGTCTGCCTTTTTTGGGCTCTTTTGATGGATGTCAGTGTAGAGGCTCCTCATATTGATTCAGTTCCAGTGGTGAGAAACTTTTCGGACGTGTTTCTTGTGGTTGGGCATGTCGCCAGGTAAGGTTGTTGATTTCGATATTGATTTGATGTCGAGCATCGTAGTTAAAGGAGTTGAAGGAGTAGCTTTAGGATTTTCTTGATAAGGAGTTCGTTAGCAGGCCAATATGGATACGTATTCTGATTTGAGACGGCTTGGTTAGCTCCGGATTGTATTGTTGAGGAATGTATTGATTCGATTGTTATTGAGCTTATTAGTAATCTCGGGAGGTCTATGAGTTACTTTTCTGTGTTGCGGGGTGTTATGATTTGTTGGTTATAGGCACATATGGTACGGTTCTATTGGGGTCTCATAGTGGAGATCGAGCGGGAAAAGTAATTGGGTGTTGCTCAGTGAATGGCATATCAGATATGCCTTTTCGTGTTTGCGTAGTGTATGTTATTTGCTTCACCGTGGGGGTGATGATTTTATTTGGTTCCAGACATCAAATTGTGCATGGTTGTCGATTTTGAGCATAATGACTTGAGGTGTTTCACGTGGAATAGTATTTGGATAGGATCACGCATTGCAGCGAAGTTATGTGGGGATATGACCTTGGGGGTTAGATTTGTATGTTCTATTTCTATAATGTGAGATGGGTTCTCATCCTTGTGTTGTGGTGGTACTGGTGAACTTGAGCTACAACCCTTTCATTTGAGTCATTTTCATGATTTGAGTATGTTCGGACTGTTGCTTATTAGTGCACATATTCTGCAAGTTATGGCTTAGGCCTTTATTAATGTGTCATGTAACCAAAGTAGTGTATTGGAATAGAGGAGATCGTTGGGATCATTAATGAATGCGAACGGATTGGATTTCAGCATATTAGAAGGATAATATCGAGCTCCGGCTTAGAAATTTATTGTGGTATCCGCCAAAGGATAAGTGGCTTCATGAATGGTTGATCTTGGAAATGGTTATGGCTTATCGCGTGTTTTAGCTATCATTGGCAATATATGAAAGTGTTGGGATGAGACATTAGATGGTAAGAGTTTTTCTATCAATATTTAGATACTGTGTGCATCTACTATGGTTAGAAGTTATCACTACGAGTGTTTGAGTTATGTGGTATATCATGTGATTGCACCTGCGATAGCAAGTATGGGTGATTACAGCTTGTTCAAGCTTATTCTGAATATAGATGTGAGATTATGATCTTATGAATGAATTCGGAATTGGAAATGTGGTTCTATGGCTTATAGGCTAGGTTGGAATGTGAAAATTTGGTTACACTGCGTTATCAAACCTATATAGGATAGGGTGACGTGGGATCACTCCCTGTTATGTGCAAGGTAAGATTACACCATGAATTGATGGTTTACGGAACAACTCTGGGCATGTTCAAGGACGAACGTATGTTTAAGTGGAGGAGGATGTAATGAACCGACCTGTCGTTGTGAGGTTTTGCACTATGCTCACC
This sequence comes from Nicotiana benthamiana, assembly GCA_034376525.1. NCBI lineage: Eukaryota > Viridiplantae > Streptophyta > Magnoliopsida > Solanales > Solanaceae > Nicotiana > Nicotiana benthamiana. The sequence continues at coordinate 20,687,262 of CM067324.1, read as the reverse complement.
AGTTCTTGGGCATGACTAGCCCAGTGTGATGTATTATGACTTATTCAAATTGTCGGTTTTGGTTTTTAGGATGATCATAATGAATTTGAAAGAACGGTTCTCAGTTTGAAGCTTAAAAATTTGAAAGGTCTGACCAAGTTTTGATTTGTTAGAATATGATCTCGGATTAAAATATTTATGATTTGGTTAGCTCTATTAGGTGATTTATGACTTAGGAGTGGGATCGGATTGTGTTTTGGAGGTCTGTAACTAATTTAGGCTTGAAATGCTGAAAGTCGAATGTTTCAAGTTTCGGTCTGATAGTGAGATTTTATCAACGGGTTGGAATGGAATTTGCGAAAGTTGGAGTAGCTCCTTAGTGTTAAGTATGACATGCTTGCAAATTTTCAGGTCATCCAAACGAGCTTTGGTAGTCTTTTTGATCGAAAGCATAATTTAAGAGTTCTTGATGTTCTTAGGTTTGAATCCTATGTTAAGTTGGTGATATTATGTTGTTGTGAGCATTCCGAAGCTTTGAACAAGTTTGAATGATGTCATGGGATGTGTTGGTACAACAGTTTGATGTTCGGGGGGTTCTGGGATGTCTTAGGCTAAAAATCATAGTTGTAGCTGGTCCAGAAGGGGTTGCAGGCATCGGAACCCTCCAGCGCAATCCGCTCAAAATGAAATGCTTTCGCGGTAGGTGTTGTGCATATCGCACAAAATGCAGTGTGGCCGTGGTGAGAAACATTTCACCGGTCCTACTTTGGAAGCTCATATCTTTTGATATTCATGGAATTTGAGATGATTCAAAAGTAAAAGATGTAGTCCTTCCTATCTAGTTTCCAGAAAAAAAGATATTGCAATTTGGAAATCTGTAGAGAAAGTTATGGCCAAAATACTAAAGCCTATCAATGCAATCAAAAACCAGTGTGGTTACAGTCGTTTTTATGCGGAACGCGGTTATTTTTGTGCGATTCGCAGAGGTGGAAATCCGTGGGGAACTCTATAAATACGATGTTTTGGATTTTATTTGATATTTTGACCTAAAGTGCTCGGATTTTTGTAATTTTTCAAAGGTTTTTCAAGAAATTCATCGGGGTAAGTATTTCTAACTCAGATTTGGCTCAAGTACATGAATCTATCATTGAATTCATCATTTAATTCGTTGTTTGGGATGGAATTTAGGAAGAAAATTTTTGAAATCTTCCAAAAATATAAAATAATGATTTGAAGGACCAAATGATATCAAAATTGGATAATTTTGGAATAGTTAGACTCGTAATGGTATGAGGATTCTGAAAATATAAATTTTACCCGATCCGAGACGTGGGACCAGGGCTCGGGTTTTGGTAATTTTGGGAACTGTGTCATCTTTTTATTGTTTTTACTTGGGCTTTGTTCCCTTAGCATATTTTGATGTCCACGTTCCGATTTTGGATAGATTCGACGCGCGTGGAGTCCCATTTGAGGGGAAAATGTGTCATGAGCTAGAGATATAGCTAGCTCGAGGTAAGTAATGATTGTAAATAATGTTCTAAGGGTTTGAAATATCGAATTGCACATCGTAGTGATATATTGAGGTGAGGTACACGTTTGATGACCAGCATGGAGTCGTGCACTATTAGGGACTGTGACTTGGTCTGTCATGATTGATGATTTTACCGCGTATTTCACTGAAATCTATTTGTTATCATCATTATTTGGAATGAATGCCATATTTGTGCTTTGTCAACTATTTGAACCCTTCGGGGATTTTTGTTGATATTTCCTCACTGTTTGGGTTTCATACTCGAAACCAGTCATGTTATTTTCCATTGTTTTCAAAACTTAGCCATGTTCACTTAGTTTTAATACTCAAATGATATTTGAATGATGTTTTGGGCTAAGAAATACGGTTTTACTGTTGTCCGAGGGGCTTATGTGATTTTTGACTGAGTAAGGCCGAGGGCTTGTATTGTGAGGATATCTTCTGGGTCGGGCTGCACGCTGCAGTGGTGATACACTGATTTTGATTATGTGGCCGAGGGCCTGATATTGTACGCCACGAGGTGGCTTGATATTGATACATACCGAGAGCCTGTTTATGAGTCCACGAGTACGGGTACCCATTGTGATGTGAGATATAGCCTAAGGTGGTGGTATTGTTCTACGTGTTAGCTTGAGGGGCTGGTACCTATCTGTGATTGCCCGAACGGCTGGAACTAAGATATTGCCCGAGGGGCCGAGTTATTGACATTGTGCCAGAGAGGCAAACCTCTATGTGTTTAACTTTAATATTTACTTGTCATTTACTTGTTTTATTATGTATTTGTGCCCGAGGGGCAGACTTCTGTACTTATGTGCACTAGTTTTCCTACATTCATTTGCATAATTGTTGAAAAAGTCATTTTAAAGAAGTTCAATTTGAGCTAAGATGTTTTAAGGAATTTTATCGCTTCATTGCTTTCTTATGGGTTTTTGAACTACTTCTATACAACATGTTGATGCACTTTTCGTGATTTCTTATCATTGAGACTTTAGTTATGATTATTACTCACTGGGTTGGAGGACTCACTTTACTCCCTGCACTTTGTGTGTAGATTCAGGTATTTTAGCACCCGATAGCGAGTATTGGCTGAGCTGAGGTAAAGTTATTGGAATTTTAGCGAGGCAGCTGCTCATCGTATGCAGCACAGCTTTACTCCCTCTTGATGTCATTAGATTATTCTATTATATTTTCTAGAACTTTTTCGTATTTTAGACCTTAGTAGATGCTCGTGACTTGTGAAAGCCTAATGTGGGGTTGTATTCATTTCCGCACTTGTTTTATTTCATTAAATCTGTACTTGATAGGGATTTATCCTTATAAATGCCTTAAAATGATTTATTAATCTTTTATAGCAGAATTTGGGAATTGTGTCGGCTAGCCTTGTCTAAACAAGAGGCGCAATCACAACTGTGTCCGGTTTGGGATCGTGAAAAATAGATAAGACTTTCTCTTTTCTTCGTGGATAAGTTCTTGAACATTTTCTGACACTTGAAAGGATGTACGTCTCTTTACATTTAATGAGCCGAACACGTGTTGAATTGTAATTCGACAAGTAGCTTCTCCAGTTACCTAGGTAATGATGGCCTTGCATTGTGCCGCCTTTAGGCTTCTCCCCTTTTCACCACTTTCATCTTTCAATTTTACAAACCTTCTTCTCCGAGTCTTCTTAAAATTTTCCTGCAACTTCCTTTCTTTTAGTAAAGTTTACAAATTTGTACTTCTCATTAACATGTCTTCTGCTATTTCTTCCTCCGGTAGTACCTCTTCTGCCCAAAACAACATAACTTTATTCTAAATTCTTCATCCATCGGCACCGGGGCTTACATCGACAGCCGCCTGTCCAAGAAGAATAAGTCTTAGAAACCTAACACTAGACCTCCCGCTACAAATACAATCATCCTTCTTAGTTTTCTTTAGAAAATAATCTTAGTGTTCAAAAGGATTCTTCTAATCATGATAATGACATAAGCAAACCTAGTGGTGAATATCCTTCTTCTATTCGCCCGACTAGTATTACTGTTGCAAATGAGGACTATGACTAGAAAAACATTGAGGTTTTAGCCCCTCATGAATTGGATAGGATCATATTCAGTAGAACTGGGTGTATTTATGTTTAAACATACCTTTTAACCTTAAGACTTGGGAAGGAGACATACCCAATCATCTTGGAATTTTGATGGAACTACCCAGTTTGTTTGGCTCAAGTGGGACCAGCAATGTTGTGCACTATCACGACCTAATTTCTCCCTCTGTGAGTTGTCGTGATGGCACCTAGTCTCTATGACTAGGTAAGCCTAACACTTTGCAGAAATGGAATAAAAACATGGACATTAACTACTAACAGTATCAAATATCTAATAAGCAACTGAATGCAACTCGACATATACTATTATCACTTCTGAAATGCACCAAACTATTCCAAAAACCCAGAATACTATAAGTCATAAGTTACTAAGAAGTCTTAACTGCTCTATACATCATCTCTATACAAAGAATGAAAAGTGAACGTATGGGATAAAAGGTGATTCCGAGGAACTACGAGCACCGGCAGATGTACCTTGAAGTATCAGTAAGAAACAGGGACTACAACTAGTGATGAGGCTGGTGTGATGAACCTGGATCTGCACACGAAAAATATGTGCAGGAAAAGGGCATGAGTATAACATAACGGTACCTAGTAAGTGCCAAGTCTAACCTCAATCGAGTAGTGATGAGATCAAGTTAGGGCCTACTGGTATAAATATATTGATATCAGACATAATGAAATATCGTAGTAAAAAAATAGATACAGAAATCTAACAGTGATAGAATAAACGAAAGTAAACAGCTCATAGCACAGTGATATCAACAGGGGATCTCCCGAGATACTATCTCGTAATCCCAAACGTAAATGTGTTGGGGGTTTCCTAGAATACCGTTCCATAGTCCTAATGTAAATATGCAGAATAGGAGGATCTTTCGAAATACCGTTTCGTAGTCCCAAAGTAAATTTGGAGTACATGGGGATCTCCCGGAATATCGTTCCGTAGTTCCAATGTAAATATGCAGCTCAACCAAAAGAAATAAAAGTTACAGCAAGAAAACCTACATTTTAGACTAAGTTCAATTCAAAAAAGCAGGTAATTTCACTATATATGCTGCACAGAATTCAACTTGGCAGTTAAAACACGTATGTATGTTATTCTAACAAAAACAGGATAGTTGCATATGCTGGTGTAGTTCAAATAAGAAGAAAATAGGTTATGACTTAGTGAAAAATGGGCTGTACATGGTTATCACATATCAAAATAATACCAAATCCTAAGGGGAGTTTTCCCACACAAGGTTAGGCAAGCCATTTACCTCGAACCAAGCTCAAATCAATCCGTCGCTATTTTATTTCCACAAATATCCGGCTCCGAATAGCCCAAATCTATCCAAATAAATTATATAACATAAATATAGCTACAAGAAACTAATCTAACTAATAAAATCAAAGCTAAGGCAAGAAATTGGAATAAATCGCCCAAAAGGCCTTCTGGGTCACACGTCTCGAAATCGAGTAAAAGTTACAAAATAGGAACATCCATTCACTCACGAGTCTAATCCTGCTAATTTTACTCAAATCGGATACCAAAAATCTCGATCAAAATTCCAAAATTTGGCTAAGAACCTTTCTCTAAATTTTCCCAATTTTCCAACCCAAGTTACTCAAATCCGATACCAAAAATCTCGAACAAAATTCCAAAATTCCGCCTAAGAACTTTTCTCTAAAATTTTCCAATTTTCCAACTCAAATCCCTAAGTAAATGATGAAACCAACAATTGATTAATGGGAAACAACCAAAAATGAGTTACGAATCATTACCCAATAACTTCCTATGAAAATACTTCAAACAGTCTCCAGTTAAGCCATACATGCAGTCTATTTCCGCTGAAAATACACCTGTGGTCTATTTCCACTTCTGTGGTCCCTCTTTTGCGGCTAAGACTCCATACCTACGGAGATTTATTAAACTCCTAGGTTTCGCAAAGGCGCACCTATGGACACCCTTCTGCGCTTACTCGTCCGCTTCTGCGGAACTCAACTTCCTTCTCTATTCGGCTTCTGTGATCGTCCTTCCGCATATGTGGCTCCACTTTTGCAGCTTGAGCGTTGCACCTAATACCTTAACTCTGAATGTGTGAATCCGAACCTGCGGGCTCCTCTCCCCAAGTGCAAAAACATCAGAAACAGCAAAACTCTGAAATTGCATAAGTCCAAATTTCAACCCATTAAGCATCCGAAACACATTCAAGGCCATCGGGACCTCAACCAAACATACCAACCAATCCTAAAACACCATATGAACTTAGTTGAGCCCTCAAATAACATCAAACAACGCTATTATCACGAATCACCCTCCAATCTAAATTTAATGAACTTGAAACAATAAATTTCCACAATCGATGCCGAAACTTATCAAACCACATCCAAATAACCTCAAATTTCTCACACAAGTCATACTCAACACTATGGACCTACTCCAACTTCCGAAATCAAAATCTGACACTGATATAAAAAATGTGGCCACGGTCCAAATCTCCCAAAATTCGATTTTCGCCATTTCAAGCTTAAATGAACTATGGACCTCCAAAACACAATCCAGACACGTCTCTAAGCCCAAAATTACCAAGGGAGCTAACATAATCGATTAAATTCTATTTCAGAGACGTCTTCATAAAGTTCCTACTACGGTCCAAATTCTAAGACTTAAGCCTCCGTTTAGGGGCTAAGTATCCCAAAACACTCCAAAAACCAAAATGAAACCTCTCGAAGAGGCATAATAGCAGAAATAGATACGGGGAAGTAGTTAATAGTGGATCAGGGCTCTAACTCAAAACGACCGTCCAGTTAATTACATCCTCCCCATCTTACAATAATCTTTCGTCCTCGAATGAGCATAGAGACATACCTGAAGTGGTGAAAAGATGAGGGTAACGGCTATGCATATATTGCTCGGTCTCCTAAGTGCCTCCTCAAACAGCTAATCCCACTAGTGAACCTTCACTGATGCAATGTTCTTTGACTACAAATTTCGAACCTGCCAGTCCAAAATAGTCACTGGCTCCTAAGCATAAGATAGATCCTTTTCTAACTGGACTAAGTTGAAATTCAATACATAAGATGGATCATTGTGTACCTCCAAATCATCGAAATATGAGATACTGGATGAACTCCTGCTAGGCTGAGAGGTAAGGCAAGCTCATAAGCAACCTCCCCAACTAGCTACAACACCTCAAAGGGACCAATAAACCTTGGGCTTAGCTTGCCCCTCTTTTCGGACCTCATAACGCCTTCATAAATGAAAACAAAAGCAAGACCCTCTCTCCAACCATAAATGCAACATCGCGAAGCTTTTGGTCCACATAACTCTTTTGTCTGGACTAGGCTGTTCAATGTCTATCTTGAATCACCTTGACCTTCTCCAACGCATCCTTAACCAAGTCCGTACCTAGTAATCTATCCTCACCCGACTAAAACCAACCTATTGCGTACTGACACCACCTACCACATAAAGTCTCATACGGTTCCATCTGAATGCTGGACTGATAACTATTATTGCAGGAAAACTCTGCAAGTGGCGAACTGATACAAAAAACCTCCAAACTTCATCACACATATGCGAATTATATCCTCAAGAATCTGAATAGTGCGCTCGAATCCCGTCTATCTAAGGGTGTGTCACACCTCCTTTTCGGCTATCCAATCCGGCAAAGGGCGTAGATAAGAAAGTTTTTCCAATTAAAGGACAATCGAAATAGGATTCAATTATTTAAGAGATTTTTGGAGTCGCCTTATGGGAGATTTATGGTGTCCCAAGTCACCGTTTAGAATCTCGAATCAAGGTAAGAATGACTCTGTTTAACAGTCCGCGAACCAGAAATCCGGGTAAGAAATTTTGTTAACCCGGGAGAACGTGTTAGGCATTCTCGGGTTTTTTGGTACTAGCACGGTCGCTCAACTGTTATATTTGGCTTACGTTATCTGATTTCATACAATTATGAACCTATGTGCATTTGAACCTTTTAACCACTTTTATTATTATTTTTTAAGAAAAATTGCAACGTTGTTAAAACATGCCTCGAACCACGTCACATAAATGCACCCGCGGTTTTTGACACATTCCAACTCCGTTGAAATTTGGATTTGGGTCACATAAATGTGCACCTGTGATTAAGGAGATAAAATTATTAAAGAAGCGCCTAAAAATGACTAACACATTTATTATCTTTGCGGGAACACCGTGAAATTCGCTAAACGGCGCGTCCTGAATCTCTAATTATTTTAGTAAGCATATTTAATGAGGACCACGCAATTTGTGAATTCTATTCAGCGCGGCGCACCTCGTTTTATTCTTTTAAAGGTCAATTCTAAAGCAAACTAAGATTTTCTATCATTTATTGTCTCTAAAAAGAAGATGATCTAACTAAGAAGCATGTTAATGACCTACCATTGAAAGCATTACATCACGAAATTGAATAGGTGCATGCATACACCTCCATCGTTTAGTTAAACAATGAGGATCTAAGAATACTATTTTTTTCTTGCTAACATTCAAGATAATCCAAAATAAACAATCCACCCGGTTCAAAGCAGTCCAAAATAGTCCTAGAATTATTTACATTTAACATTTAAACAAATCGAAGGCTAATTGAAATTTGAATAACAGATTTAAAAATAATTGAGTGCAACAACTTCATTTCATGTCTCAAACTGGTTTCTACATGGTCGAGCTTAAGAAGTGTACCTGGAAATTGAAATGCAATAAGAATAAAGGGAAGTCAGCAACAATTTTAGGCACCAGCAGTTTAAACAATAGCAACACAGGAGTAGAACCAATCTAACAGCCCAGATATGTATCCATCCCCAAAATGAACCAAATCAGCCCTTGATTAACCTCGAAAAAACTTTAAACCAAAACAGGGAGCCTCCAGAAATTTTAAAAATCAAACCTAAATTATATACTGTAAATCCAGCAAACAACATTAGACATTCACTTAACCTCCAATGGAACAGTAGTTGTTTGAATTTCTGTTGGTTATGAGGCTCTAAATGCCTAAATTTGAAGGAAACTTTCGAGTGTTTAGACTAAGCAACATTTCTGGTGTTTTCTTTGGATTGGAATTATAAGAACTGACTCCAGATCTAGATTTTGAAGTGTTTTAGCTGCTGGACTTTATTTAGGAATTTTATATGATGGTTTTTAACTTCAATATTTTTGGGAATTTTCTTGAGATATTTTAGATTTTCCAACCCCTTTTTCTTTGAATAATTTAGAGCCCCTTTTTATAGCCAAAGGCTAGGGAACCACTTTTATTTTTTTAGTTAAAGGTCCCTTTTTCAATTTCCAAATTGTTCCTACTTGGACCCTCATTTTTTGACTTGTTTCCCAAGTTACTGCAATAAAACTACTGATTTTAGATTAAAGACCCCTTCTAGAAGGGTCTAAAGGCATCTAGCATTGTCTTCCATTTATAGACTGCCTATACTACCCTTATTTTGTTCCTCAAATTACCAAAGCCGGGTTAAAAACTCTATATTACCCTATTTTATTCTAAAATTACTTAAATTAATTTTAAATTCTATATTACCTCTATTTTATCCTAAAATTATCAGAACTAGGTAAGAAACCCTATACTACCCTGAAATTACTTATTTGGTACCAATGCCAACTCTTAAAACTAATCTGCTAGTCTTAACACCTATAGCCAATCCTAATGTTACTGAGTTATTAATCAAGAACAATTGCCAATCGATCCATAGAAACCAAAACACAAATGAATCAAAATCAAATCCAATACTCAAAATTAAAAGAAGAACATGGAAGGCTACAACTATCAGAACTCAAACTCAGAAATTATACGAACCATTAATCGACACTCAAACTCAGAAATCAGGAAATTATTCAAATTAAGGAACAAACATGGAGGTTGTTATTCTGGATTAATAACTAAAAGCAAACCAAACAATCATGACCGCTTCCTAATTTCATGTGCACTATTAACCAACACTCAAACTCAGAAGTCAAGAACACTACAGAAATTAAAAAAAACATGCTAGACTTCAAAATTTAAACCTAATAGCAGACATGGCAAAACAAATCAGAAATTACTAATTTAAAACTCACAATAGACATGTTCAGGATTCCTAGAATTAATAACTAAGTCATGGGGTCATTCACACAATCATCAGAATAGAAATAGCAGAAGGAAGCAGAAGGAAAGGCAAACTTACTGATCTTTCTTCAGTTAAATTTAGTTGAATGCAATTTGAGCCTCCAAGCGGAGTCACAGGTTTGTTTTTAGGCCAAAACAAACGTGTGACTCCATTTCAAAACTCAAACGGTCTTCCAATGGTCAATCTAAGAACTAGGTCGTGGCTGGTTTCAAAATTGGAGGGGTATGAGGTTGTTTGAAAAGGCATGGGTGTTTTTGGGTAGAGGAGGGCTAGAAGGGTGGGTGGTTGTGATTTGGAGGCCGTAAGAGCCTAGTCACCACCGTGTATGACGGGGCTGCCTCATTCAAAAGAATATTCGAGGATTTGGGGCTATGTTTCGGGATGACTGATGGTAGGGTTGGAAAGATGGGAACGAGGGGAGTGTGGGGTGTAACATTGAGATCCATTGGCCACCAGGCGCCATTGCGGATGGCGGAGCTGCAATGTTTTGAAGGGATATTTGCCAGGTTGGGGTGGGTTTTGAAGGGCGATCTTAGCGGGGTTGGTAAGAGGAGAGGACGGGGATTCCGGGATATAATTTTTGAGGTCATTGGAGTTACGCCGGCGGCGTTGGCGGATGCTAGTGGTAAATGGATGTATGGTGGCGTTACACCGGTTAAGGATGGTACGAGGAGGGTGACTTTGGTCTCTGAAGTATTACATATGCTTAGACAATTATATTTAAAATGTGAGGCTCGATCTGAGGCGTTGGATCAAAAGGCATGGACGGTCGAGATCAACGGACGTTAAACGACGTCGTTTTGGGTAGTTGGGGTTTTTTGACCGGGCAAGGGTTAGGCTTGGTTTGATTGGGTCTTGGGGGGTTTTGACTTGGGCTACTGAATTTCCATGGCCCAAATTAGGGGTCTCTGGCCCGAATGACCCGATCTCATGCTTTGCATAATTGTCGATCAATATATAGATGTTCAGTAGGGGGAAGTTGTCTTTTGGACTTGCTTTGTTGAGGTCACGGTAATCAACACACACCCTGCTTTTACTGTCTTTCTTTGGAACATGCACAACATTAGCTAAACAAGTCAGGTATCGTGTAACCCGAATGACTTTGGCCTCAAACTACTTGGTCACTTCCTCTTTAATGTTGACACTCACATCAGGTTTGAACTTTCTCAACTTTTGCTTGACAGGTGGGCAGGCTGGGTCAGTGGGTAACTTGTGGACCACTAAGTCAGTGCTCAATCTGGGCATGTCGTTGTAGGACCATGCAAAGACATCTTTGTACTCAAGCAACACTTCAATTATTTCTTCCCTAAGTTGTGGCTCCAAATGGACACTTATTTTTGTTTTTCTGACATTATCTGGACTTCCTAAATTGACTACCTCTGTATCATTCAGGTTTGGTTTGGGTTTCTCTTCAAATTGGGTCAACTCTTTGCTAATCTCATTCTATGCCCCTTCCTCATCATATCCTGGTTCATCCTCATGTTCTATTTCTTGAATTATTATTCCTGAACTAGACTTGTTTTGAAGATTAGGCCGAGGAGTCCTTATGCATGTCAGATCACTGGAACCAACATAAAAATAACACGACTTCCTCCGAGTGGGAAGAAGAGTGACTTCCCAGCTATTAATTTTTGCACATGCTCCTACAAACTGCACATCCGCCCTACTTGATCCTTCTCTTGCCTCGGCCATATTCACCTCATTGAACAGTCTTTTCAACCCCTTATCAAGATCTACGTCCGCGCCGATTAGCGGGCCGGAAATATTTGGTATTGGTCCATTGCTAGAGCTGAACTTGACAAATGATTTGGACAACCTTGGGATGGGTTTTGGGAGAACCCAAGCCTTCCGCCTTAGCTTCCTGGCTCGCCTTATGTCTGCAGCTGTGGGCTTGGACCCTGGGTCGAAACTGTCCAAATTTGTAGGGAGGGACACTGGTTGCACAATGCTTTGCAGAGAAGCCCCCAACCCCTTGCCGACGTAAAACCATTTTTCAATATTTTTGAAGCCACCATGACGGATGCAGTTGCTATCTTTGGGGTCATGACAACCTCACCTTCTGCGATATTCTGAACTGACATAGTATCAAACACCTTGTAGACCCATGGCCCTTTGCTGTTCTCAGATTCAATGAAAGGTACGATCACGTCACCTGAAGTACAACGATTATCTTCACCATGAACCACAATCTCTTGCCTGTCCTATTCAAATTTGACCATCTGATACAGCATAGATGGCAGTTCTTTGGCTGCATGAATCCAGGGCCTACCCAACAACAAGTTATAGGAGACTGCTACATCCAGCACATGGAATTCTATAGTGAACTCAACGGGCCCTATTGTCACTTCCAGCACTATATCCCCTACAGTTTATTTGCCTCTACCATCGAAGCCTCGAATACGAATGTTATTCTTGCGGACCCTTTCATTTCCACCTCCAGCTTGGTCAATGTGGACAGTGGACAAATATTTGCACTAGACCTGTTGCTGACCAAAACTTGGGTAACCACAACATATTCACGTTTCACGGTCAGATAAAGAGCCCGCTTGTGCTCAGTGCCCTCAATGGGAAATTTATCGTCAGAGAACGTGACCCAGTTTACCTCGAATATCTTGTTTGCAATCTTTTCCAAATGATTCACCGTTATCTTGTCTGGGACATGAGCTTTATTCAAAATCTTCATCAACGACCGTCGGTGTTCATCTGAGTGGATTAGTAAGGATAAAAAAGAAATCTGAGCTGGTGGCATCCTCAACTGTTCTATGATGGAGTAGTCCTGCATTTTCATTTTCTTCAAGAATTCTTCCGCCTCTTCTTCTGACACGGCTTTCTTCACTGGTTCTGGGTTATCTTTAGAGGTTCTGCCCTTCCTTAATTCTTCCAGGGCAAAGTACCTTCCTGACCGAGTTAAACCCCGTGCCTCACACACTTACTCCCTAACTTCTTTTCCCTTGTACATTACTATTGCTTGCCCATATCTCCAAGAAACGGCTTTGCTGTTGATGATTGGTGGCTGGATCACTGGTTTTACAATAACTGGCTCTATGCGAACACGTTCCACAACCACGACAGGTTCTCTAACTGTCCCATGTACTGTTACTTTTGCCTGTTCCTGCATTGGCATAACCGCGTATGCTGAGCTCCCCTGAACAATGACAAGCTTGCTGCCTTTTTATTTTGCCGCAGTTACTAGCTTCTCCCTGCTTGCACTCTTAGTTGGCTTAAACTCATTGGCTTTGATCATCATTACCATTTGTGAGGGCCTTTTGGACTCTCCCATTCTTTCCACAATCTCAATCATGTTGGTTTATTGATGGGCCGACAGCAGGTTTTTGTTAATATTGGATGCCTCCGGCTGCACCTCAATCCTGTGGGAGTCAATAAGTTCCTGGATAGCATTCTTTAAAAGCCAACACATTTTTCGGTGCCGTGTCCTGGTGCACCGGAACAGTATTCACAGCTGATGGAATAATCTAGATTCTTTGGGGGAGGATTTGGCAATTTCGCTTCAATTGGTCTCAACATATTCAGTTATCGCAGCTTGCGGAATAAGATAGTGTAGGATTCTCCCAGTGAAGTGAAAGTCTTCTTCTTCTGTGCCCTTTCATTTATTAGGATCGGGTTGGCTCGGAAGGCGGGCTTCAGGGGTTGTTGGTAATCTCTTGGAGGTCGGTAATGATTTTGTGGAGTTGGTTAGGTATTTTGTGGGTGTGGAACACGCCATTGTGCGTGAGCAGGAGGTTGGGTGTATGATTGCGCGTGATGGACTGAGAAGCGAGGTTCTGGTGGTGGATAGTAATATTGTGGTGGGCCGTATGGAGTATGTGGGTGTGTTTGGTGGTGAGGAAGGGGCTGGACCTAAAGAGATGGCGCCCGAGGTCTAAACCAAGTTCCCGACTGTCGCTACTTCCTCCTCCTTCTTCTTTTCAAATGTTCCCCCAGCTCCACCCTAGATGGCCTGGGTAGTTGCCTTAATTGCAGAGTAGCTCATGATTTTATTGGATTTGAGGCCTTTCTCGACCATACTTCCCATCTTGACCACTTCGTTGAAAGACTTCCCCACCGGTGACACCAAATGTCCAAAATAGGTAGGTTCCAGAGCCTGTAGAAAATAATCAACCATCTCACTTTCCTTCATGGGAGGATCAACTCTGGCTTCTTGTTCCCTCCACCGAAAATTGTACTCCCTGAAACTCTCGTTGTGTTTCTTCTCCAGCTTTGTCAGAGATAGACGATACGGGTCAATCTCGAGATTATATCAAGCAAACGCTTATGCCAGGTCATCCCAAGTTTACTACCGATTGGGATCCTACCGAGTATACCACTCCAGCGCCGACCCGCTTAAACTCTAGCTAAAGTACGCCATTAGCAATTCATGTTTTCCCCCTGCTCCCCTCATTTTTCTGCAAAACCCCCTTAGATGCGCGACTAGATTGCCATGCCCATCATATCGGTCAAATTTAGGCATCTTGAAACCTGGAGGCAACTGCACGTCTGGAAACAGACAAAGATCCTTGAACGCCATGCTCACCTGTCCACCTAATCCTCGCATGTCCCTGAATGATTGTTCTAGACTCCGGACCTTTCTAAGCAACTCTTCCTACTCAGGACGTTTGCTCGGTTTTTCAACTCCCGTCGAGATTTCGGGATGGGGAGCATAAGAGTAGCGCTCATGGGTCTTGTAAGCAGGTTATGGTGGATAGTATGGAGGGTCATAATCTTTAAACAGGGATTCACTTGATGACCTATGGAGTGCAGGAGGCAGAGGTGCCACATAGATAGGGGCAATTAGAACAGGAAGGTGGAATGACTTTGGGTAGTGGAGCTGGTGGTGGTTGAGAGGTCATACCAGATGTTGCGAATACATAGGAAAACTCAAAGGCGGATTAGTGGCGGACTGGTCAGGTGAATGGGCCACTGGCGGGATAAAAGTTGGATTAGCAGGATAGGTGGGGGCGGGTGTCCTCTTGCCCATGCCTAGTAAATCTCAGCCATTTGGTGCTTTAGCATATACATTTACTCCTTCATAGCATTAATGTCCAATTCCTCTGCTTCCTTCGAAGGGTCAATAATGCTGACATCGGTTTCCTGATTGGCCATGACTTGCTTGCTTTTAGACCGCGTGTTGTAGGAGTGGGTTTCCAGAATGCCGCGAGTACTAATCACTTGTCTAGTCTAAAAATGGAATTAAATCAAAACTCGTACAAGGTTAGGTTCTGACACATAAGCGGCCACGTATTGGATATGAATGCACATAAATAATAATTGGTCCCTACATGCATTGGTTGATTGCGTCATCTCAGCTTTATTCGTGATGCCCCTTTGTTCAGCTTATTCTCTCCCTCTTTCCTATTTCATTCACCTTCTCTCTTATTTTATTAGTTGTGGTCGAATCCTATGTAGATTGCCTACGCATCATAACCCCGCATAAATCAGACCGAGCATAATTCTTGTAAGTAAAAAAGCGAAGCATAAAAATATTTTGGAAATTTCCATCCTCATCATATCAAACTTTGGTTACAAGGACTCGAAAGACTAACAAATTAAACAAGAAACTAACAAGCTTGGATAAAAAGAGAACTACAGACTCGAAAAACAACTAACTATGCATAAAAGAAAATACAGACTCCTGATTAAACTAATAGACTTTTAAATATATTTTTACAAAAGGACGGGTGATCTTTATGAATACATTAATGCTTCAAGTGCTCCTGGGTCTCGCGGGGCATCATTCGGCCTTGCCGCAAGATTGCGTGCTAAACTCCCTTGGAGGTGGTCGTCTTCCATCACTTGCTGAACAAAGTCCATGGCGGTGGCAAAGAACATGGATCTGGTCATATCCTCGCAATGGTCGCAATTTGTGGTGATGTAGTCTACGATCGCCCGTACTCTTTCCCTAACAACACCATTTTCTTGCAACAAACACCCAATTTGCTCAGCCCTTGCCTCTAGAGTTCGTTCGGCTACCTGATTCAGTTCTTGTATTTGCTGCAAATCCATCTCCAACCTTGCTATTGCTACATAACAATGTTCTCTCTCGGCTTTGAGGTCCCCGACTTGCTTGGCCACTCTGTTCTCACCCATGATGACCCTCAGTTTTATCCCATGAACCTCATCATCGTGCTTTTCCCTTAATTTCTCAATGATGCGGCCTCACTCTTCCGCACTTTTAGCTAATTGTTTCTGAACCCTGGATAGCTCGCCTTCTGCCTTATTCAAGTCAAACCCGTACTCGGTTATTTTTCGCCTCAAATTGTCTATGAGTTTTTCATCCTTCGCGCTCCTGGGAGGATTTTCTGCTACTACTTTCATTTTCTGGATTTGGGCTTGCAACGCCTCGTTTTCTTTGGTTAATCTTTTCTTTTATCCCTCATCTACTACGGCATGCAAACCATTTTCAAATTTAAGCTCTTTGACTTGCTTTTCTAATCTTCCTATGGTGGCCTATATTCATTTTCCTTGGCTTATGAATCTCATTGTTCTTGTGACGTTTCAACAAATTCTTGGAGATGCGGTCTTTTAGCTGGACTTCCGGGCTCTATTTCTTTTTTATACCAAGCAATGTATCCCGTTGCAACCTCGCCTTTAGATATGTCACGTACTCGGGTGCTCGCTGTCAAGTATTGACATTCACTCCAGATTTTACGCACAACGGCTTCAGGGAATTGACCATTGGGGCTAATCTCAACCACATGGCGGCTAATATCCTCGTCCCTTGGAATAATTTGGCATCTACCTAATATCCTTAGTACTCTGTATGGCACATAGGGTTGGATACTTCGGAGACCCATCAGAAGGAAATGAGGCTCGGTGGATGGCATATACACAATTTCATCCACGGGGAGCCACCCGAATGTCCACTCTATATGATTTGCAGTGACAACCTGGAGATGCGACACCCATTCTATGACACCCTCAGGTAACCTAAACCCATCGACCCTGTTGTAGAATTCTTCTATGCAGCTCTGTGTTGGTGACCCATAATTCATGAACCGAGGCTGGTGACGTAAATGCTCAATCATCCATATTTGTAACAATAGGTTACATCCTTCAAAGAAGTCTCCTCCTGATTTACAGGCGGTGAGGGCACGAAAGATCTCGGATAAGATCATAGGAGCGAGGGTTCTCTTGGCCTGAGTTATTAAAGTGTTGGCGACCCCTGCTATCCGTATATCAATATTTCCATCCTTCCGCGAAAACACCAAAAGACCCAAGAAGAAAACCATGAATGCAAAACAGCGATGCTCCTCCCATTTGAGTTGGTTTCCTTTGCTACAAATACAGTTTTCCAGGTTATTGAATCCCCCTATGTGCCCGTACCTCTAATATATAAACTGTGGGGTACAGAAGCCAGCTGACAGGTCTGGATTGTGAACTTTCCTACTGATTTTTAAGGAGTCCAGGAACTTGTGCACGGTGAGGGATCTTGGCGCAATCAGGTATTGGTGTCTCAAAGGAATCGTAGGGGTCCCAATATATCCAGTTATTTCCTCCAATGTCAGTGTGAGTTCAAAACCCGAGAAATAGAATACATTGTGAGCCGAGTCCCAGAATGTGATAAATGCCTTTATGATATCTCCCCTCGGGTTAATTTTCAGCAACCCAGTAAGTCCTCCCAAATGCATGTTGACCCTGTTTTGCCCCGCTTCCCCAAGGTCATTCCACCACATGTGTAGCTCCAAGGGAATTTCTTCATCAATGTTATCGGCAAATATTGATCCGTGCTCATTATGCACATTTACTAGGGTGAATTAGTATCTCAAAATTTGTTCTACTTGACCCCACAAAACATTAAAACTAACCTTTTTGTTTTATGAAATTTATTTTCTAAAATCAGGGTCTAACTTTGCAAATACGGCCTTTCAGCACTTCCGAAGGAAGATTTTAAGCCTACGCTCGCTCACCGGCAAAAATAAGACTCACAGGTGGTCATTTGTGCAAATTTAGCCTTCCGGTGTCCCATTTCGGTAGCATTATTCTTGGCAGTAACGGCATCACCCGATTTATTTAAGAAAACAATTAAAATTAGACATTTGTTTTTTCTTGTTTTGGTTATTTTCACAAAAGTGAGGTTGGACCCGATGGGGGTTGCTTACGTATCTCATACCTGACGAGAATCAAACCGGCATAGTTCGGGCAAAACAATTTATCAAAACCGAAACTTTGTTGAAAAGCTCCCTTTTTCTTTTGTTTTTTTGGTTGTTTTTTTCTTTCTTTCAAAATTTCAGCAGCATTTCGGCGCTATTTGAGCATTTGGTTTTACAAGACAAATGATTAATCTCAGCCAACCCTAATTCTACTTATTTTCTCAATTATCTTTCCTTATTCGCAAGCCGGTCAACATGCAAATCCCAGGCAGCTAAATGCACAAGTAACACGTAATATGCATCAGGATGGTCTTCTCATTTCGGGTCACCTGTCCTAGATGGACCCAACACCTATGTTGAATTCCCTAAGTTAAATGCATGATGCAAATTAGCGTTTCTACTAGGGATCCGGCATGAGGTCAAGTTATTCTAAGTTAAAAACCTTGGTATAGGGTCTAGACTGTGCACCCGAGCGGACGACTTGAGTCGAGGAGGGGGCTACGTACCGGGAATCAAAATGCCATCCGACTTAGTAACTTGTCCGGCCACTTTCTCATTTCAGGCTACGACACTAACAGAATAAGGAGTCTCAATCAGTAAGCACATCCCTAAAGGTGAGAAGAGAAGGGTTTCGTAGCAGTTTTTATGTACAGTTCAAATAATATGAAAGCAATAAAAGCATCATTTTTCACATTAAGCCAACATGTAAAATCATATAGCAAACAAAACCAATTACAACAATTATTCTATGCTTGAATTCTTGAACCCTGAACCAAAGATTCTGGGTTCCTTCCACAGCAGAGTCGCCAGAGCTATCACTCTTCCTTTTTGGCTATCCAACCCGGCAAAGGGCGTAGATACGGGAGTTTTTCCAATTAAAGGAAAATCGAAACGGGATTCAATTATTTAAGATATTTTCAGAGTCGCCACTTGGGAGATTTATAGTATCCCAAGTCAACATTTAGAACCCCGAATCGAGGAAAGAATGACTCTGTTTAACAATTCACAAACTGGAAATCCGGGTAAGGAATTCTATTTAAGCGGGAGAATGTGTGAGGCATTCCCGGATTCCGTGGTTCTAGCACGGTCGCTCAACTGTCATATTTGGCTTACGTTATCTGATTTTATACAATTATGAACCTATGTGCATTTGAACCTTTTAACCACTTTTATTATTATTTTTATGGAAAATTACAACGTTGTTAAAACATGCCTCGAACCACGTTATATAAATGCACCCGCGGTTTTCGACACATTCCAACTTCGTTGAGATTTGAATTTAGGTCACATAAATACGCACCCGTGTTTAAGGAGATAATATTATTAAATACGCGCCTAAAAACGACTAACGCATTTATTATCTTTGCGGGAACACCGTGAAATTTGCTAAACCGCGCATATCGAATCTCTAAGTATTTTAGTATGCATATTTAAGGAGGACCACACAATTTGTGAATTCTATCTGGCGCGACGCACCTCGTTTTATTCTTTTATAGGTCAATTCTAAAGCAAAATAAGATTTTCTATCATGTATTGTCACTAAAAAGAAGATGATCTAACTAAGTAGCATGTTAATGACCTACCATTGAAAGCATTACATCACTATATTATATCGGTTTCAGGCTGCATATTCAGCATGCTTTAGTTGCAGACTTTTGCACTTGGGCTCATTATTGAAGGAAGCAAGCCCATGAAGTATATTTTTCAAATGCATTTCAATTTCGACGGTTTGGGCCCGGCGTTTGATCCTAGAAGCCTACGGGAACAGAATTAATTTTATTCACGGAACAAGGATAGCATTCCATAGATCACAATGCTATAACCATTCCAAATTGTTTTATTTACATTTTTGTTAAAATATCTAACAGGATAAATGCAAAATTTTGAGGCTTAAAGCAGAGGTTTTCAAACCCAGGATCCTTTTTTGAAATGTGAATTTTCTCACTTGTGAGTAAACATGCTGAAACCCAATACCCAAACTGACAAATTTCTATATGAATTTGAATAGGTGCATGCATATCATCTCCATCGTTTAGTTAAACAATGAGGATCTAAGAATACTATTTTTATTCTGCTAACATTCAAGATAATCCAAAATAAACACTCCACACGGTTCAAAGCAGTCCAAATAGTCCTAGAATTATTTACATTTAACATTTAAACAAATCGAAGACTACTTGAAATCAAAATAATAGATTTAAAAATAATTGAGTGCAGCAGCTTCATTTCATATCTCAAACTGGTTTCTATATGGTTGAGCTTAAGAAATGTACCTGGAAATTGAAATGCAATAAGAAGAAAGGGAAGTCAACAATAATTTTAGGTACCAGCAGTTGAAACAATAGCAACACAGCAGTGGAACCAATCTAACAGCCCAGATTTGTATCCATCCCCAAACCGAACCAAATCATCCCTTGATAAACCTCGAAACAACTTTAAACCAAAACAGGGAGCCTGCAGAAATTTTCAAAATCAAACCTAAACTAAACATTGTTAATCCAGCAAACGGCATTTGACATCCACTTAACCTCCAAAGGAACAGTACTTTTTTGAATTTTTGTTGGTTTTGAGGCTCTAAATGCCTAAATTTGAAAGAAACTTTTGAGTTTTTAGACTAAGCAACATTTCTGGTGTTTTCTTTGGATTGGAATTATAAGAACTGAACTCCAGATCTAGATTTTGAAGTGTTTTAGCTGCTAGACTTTATTTAGGAATTTTTCAGGATGGTTTTTAACTTCAATATTTCTGGGAATTTTCTTGAGATATTTCAGATTAGAGTCCTTTTTTATAGCCGAAGGCAAGAGCACCACTTTTATTTTATTTTAATTAAAGGCCCCTTTTTTAATTTCCAAATTTTACCTACTTGGACCCTCATTTTTTGACTTGTTCCCCAAGTTACTGCAATAGAACTATTGATTTTAGATTAAAGACCCCTTCTAGAAGGGTCTAAAGGCTTCTAGCATTGTCTTCCATTTATAGACTGCCTATACTACCCTTATTTTGTTCCTAAAATTACCAAAGCCAGGTTAAAAACTCTATATTACCCCTATTTTATTCTAAAATTACCAAAACTAAGCTCAAATTCTATATTACCCCAATTTTATCCTAAAATTATCAGAACTAGGTGAAAAACCCTATACTACCCTTAAATTACTTAATTGGTAACAATGCCAACTCTTAAAACTAATTCTGCTAGTCTTAACATCTATAACCAATCCTAATGCTATTGAGCTATTAATCAAGAACAATTACCAATCAATCCTCAGAAACCAATACACAATTGAATCAAAATCAAGTCCAATAGTCAAAATTAAAAGAAGAACAAGGGAGGCTACAACTATCAGAACTCAAACTCAGAAATCAACAGTCCGAACCATACGAACTATTAATCGACACTCAAATTCAAAAATCAGGAAATTATTCAAATTAAGGAACAAACATGGAGGTTGTTATGCTGGATTAATAACTAAAAGCAAACCAAACAATCATGACCGCTTCCTAATTGCATGTGCACTATTAAACAACACACAAACTCAAATGTCAAGAACACTACGGAAATTAAAGAAAACATGCTAGACTTCAAAATTTAAACCTAAAAGCAGACATGGCAAAACAAATCAGAAATTAATAATTTAAAACTCACAATAGACATGTTCAGGATTCCTAGAATTAATAATTAAGTCATGGGGTCATTCACACAATCATCAGAATAGAAATAGCATAAGGAAGCAGAAGGAAAGGCAAACTCACTGAACTTTCTTCAGTTAAACTTAGCTGAATGCAATTTGAGCCTCCAAGCAGAGCCACATATTTGTTTTTGGGCCAAAACAAATGTGCGACTCGGTTTCGAAACTCAAAACGGTCTTCCAATGGTAAATCTCAGAACTAGGTCATGGCTGTTTTCAAAATTTGAGGGGTCCGGGGTTTTTTGAAAAGGCCTGGGTGTGTTTTTGGGTAGAGGAGGGCTAGAAGAGTGGGTGGTTGCGATTTGGAGGCCATATGAGCCTGGTCATCGCCGTGCATGGCGGGGCTTCCTCATTCAAAAGAATATTTGAGGGGCTGGGGCTATATATTAGGGTGACTAATGGCAAGGCCGGAAAGAGGGGAACGAGGGGAGTGTGGGGTGTAACTTTGGGAGCCGTTGGCCACCTGGCGCCGCCGCGGACGGCGGAGCTGCCAGGTTTTGAACGGATATTCAAAAGGTTGGGTGGGTTTGGAAGGGAAATCTTAGGGTGGTTGGGAAGAGGAGAGGGTGGGGATTCTGGGTGTAATTTCTGAGGTCATTGGAGTTATGCCGCCGCCGATGGCGATTTTTGGCCGGCGGCGGACGGTGGTGGTATAGTGGATGTATGGCGGCATTACACCGGCTAAGGATGGTACGAGGAGGGTGACTTTGGTCTCTGAAGTATTGCATATGCTCAGAAAATTATATTTAAAATTTGAGATTCAATCTGAGCCATTGGATCAAAAGGCATGGACGATCTCGATCAACGGACGTCAAACGACGTCGTTTTGGGCAGCTGGGGTTTTGGACCGGGCAAGGGTTGGGCTTGGTTTGATTGGGTCTTGGGGGAGTTTTGACTTGGGCTACTGAATTTCCATGGCCCAAATTAGGGGTCTCTTATGAAGACCAAAATTATACTATTATTCGTTCTCTTTTCTTTTCTATTTTTTTAATTTATTTCATTTTTAGATTTAAAAATAGAAATAGAAATAAAACAAAATAGATTTTATCTTCCACAAATAAACTAATTAACCTCTTAAATAACCCAAGTTCTAAAATTCAAAAGAAAATTAAACAAATGTAGGTATAATAAATTTGGTTATTTTTCTCATTTTTAATATTAACTAAACATGCAAAAATTAAATCATAATGCAGCCATGCTATTTATATTTTTTATGGATTATGAAAATTAAAACGTGCAACATGCAAATAAGCCCAAAATATGAAATTAATTCCCAACAAACACCAAATCACGCAAATAAATCCTAAAAATTCAAATAAATAAACACAAAATCACACAATTAATTCCTAAAATTCAAATAATAAAAGAAAAATACAAATAAACACAGAATCACACAATTAATTCCTAAAAATTTAAATAATAAAAGAAAAGTCCTAATTTTAACGAATTTATAAGAACATTTCAAGTGAGGCAAAAATCACGTGCTCACAGGGTGAAATGTAGTACTCAACTCCACCGGAGTACCCAATTCATGTTGTACGGCTCTCTAGAACATTGATGTAAACTGCGTGACTCGGTCAGAGTTGATAGATACCGGCATGCCATGAAGTCTGCGCAATCTCATGGATATAAACTCGAGCCACCTGCTCAGAAGAATAAGTAGTCATCACATGAAGGAAATGAGCTGACTTGGTCAGCCTATCCATAATCACCCATATTGCATCAAAATTCTACTGAGTCCATGGGAGTCCAACAATAAAATCCATAATGATATGCTCCCATTTACACTCCGGAATATCTAACTTCTAAAGTAAACCACCCGACCACTAATGCTCATACTTTACCTATTAGAAATTTAGACACCAAGCAACATACTCCACTATGTCCTTCTTCATCCTTCTCCACCAGTAATGCTTCCTCAAGTCTTGGTACATCTTCGCGATACTTGGATGAATACAGTACTATGATCTATGAGCCTCCTAAAGAATTAACTCACGCAAACTATCTACGTTAGGCACACATAGCCTGCCCTACATCCTCAATGCACCATCATTCCCAATAGTGACCTCCTTAGCATCACCATGCTGGACCGTGTTACTAAGGACAAACAGATGGGGGTCATCATTCTAGCGCTCCCTGGTACGATCATAAAGAGAAGACCAAGAGACCGCACAAGCCAATACTCGACATGGCTCAGAAATATCCAATCTCACAAACCGACTGGTTAAAGCCTGAACATCCAACTACATGGGCCTCTCTACTGCTAGTAGATAAGCTACATTTCCCAAACTCTCTACCTGATGACTCAAAGCATAAGCCACCATATTTGCCTTCCTTGGGTGGTACAAAATGGTGGTATCATAATCATTAAGCATCTATAACCACCTCATCTGATGCAAATTAAGATCATTCTCCCTGTGGGCATAGATTTCTGAAAGATATACTTTAATGGATCCAAACGAGAGATGGGTTAGGTAGTGTATGATGACAAATAATGCTTCGTCTTCTGTGCCACCCAAGTTAGGGCACAACATGTCTTTTTCAAGTGAGTTTACTTAACCTCGTAAGATGTGAACTTCTTGATGAGATAATAGATGGACTGCTCCTTCCTGCCGGTAATGTCATGCTATCCTAGCACACAACCAAACGAATTGTCCAAAACCATCAAATACAAAATCAAAGGTCTCCCTAGTTCTGGTGGCACCAACACAGGCGGGTTTGATATGTACCCTTTTGTCTTATCAAATGCTTCTTGACACTCATCTTCCCACTTGACCGTAGCATCCTTCTTTAACAGTTTGAAGATAAGCTCAAAAGTTGTCATAAACTGAGCAATAAACCTGCTGATGTAGTTCAACCTCCCTAATAAACTCATCACCTCAGTCTTGTTCTTTGGAGGTGGCAATTCCTAGATAGAATTCATCTTTTACGGGTCCAGCAATTTTCTCAAATCTTTGACATGGTCAGACTGCTTTCTAGACTTTACGATCACATCATCCACATAAACCTTGATTTCCTTGTGTATCATGTCATGGAATATGGTAGTCATTGCCCTTATATAAGTTGCCCCAACATTTTTCAACCCGAAAAGCATGACCCTGTCGAAGTATGTTCCCCACGGCATGATGAATGCCGTCTTTTCTGCATCCTCCTCATCTATTAGAATCTGATGATAGCCCGCACAACAATCCAAAAAAGACCCAATCTCATGTTTGGCACAATTATCAATCAGAATGTGGATACTTGGCAATGGGAAGTTATCCTTTGGGCTTGCCTTGTTGAGATCGAGATAATCAACATAAATCCTGGTCTTACCATCTTTCTTTCGCACCGGCAAAATATTGGCTAACCAAGTGGGATACCGTGTGATTGGAATGACCTTTCCCTTGAACTGCTTTGTCACTTCCTATATAATCTTTACGCTCGTTTAAGTTTTAAACTTACTTAACTTCTGTTTGACGGGAGGACATGCCGGGTTAGTGGGCATTTTGTGAACCACAGGTCAGTGCTTAGACTCAGCATGTCATCATATGACCATGCAAAAATATCTTTATATTCAAACAATGCTTTGATGATCTCTTCTCTAAGTTATGGTTCAAGATGGACACTTATCTTAGTTTCTCTGATGTTATAGGTGTCCCCTAAATTGATTGCTTCGTATCACTTAGTTTAGGCTTAGGGTTTTCTTCAAAATTTATTAATTCTTTATTAATTTCTTTAAAGGCCTCATCCTCATCATATTCTAATTCATCAACACATTCTATTTCTTGAATTGTTATTTCAGAATTAGATGAGCTTTCAAGACTGGGCCGAAGATTTCTCATGCATGTCATGTCATTAAAACCAAAATAAAAAGAACTGTACAAGAAGGAAAAGAAAAGCAAAAACAAAAACTATCAGAAATGATGAAAAAAGGGGAAATGGCATTTCATTGAAATTGAAAGATAACAGGGTTTATACATCCAAACGAATGGAACATAGAATTTGAACTACAACCATGGAATAATCCAGATAAACTGAAAGAAAATCAAATCAAACTACCAAAACTCCTTCCTAATGGGGGAGAGGAGTAGCTTCCCAATTGTTAATCTTTGCACTGGGCTTAACAAATTGCACATCCGCCTTGCTAGAACCCTCTCCAGCTTCAACCATATTCACATCGTCGAATAACTTCTTAAACCTTTCAAGTAATTCCTTATCCGGACTAACCATAGAACTAGGACATGTTGTTGTTGTGGGTTTCTTGGTGCCGGGCCTAACAAATGATCTGAAGAGACGTGGGACAGGTTTTGGGAGGACCCATGCCCTCCGTTTCAACCTTCTAGCTTTTTTCACGTATATAATTGTGGGCCTGAATCCTAAGCCAAATGTATCCATGTTTTTGGGAAGAGACACCGGTTGCACGATACCTTGAAGAGATGCACCGAAACCCTTGCCCGAGACAAAACCATTTCTCAACATTTCGATGGCTGTCGTGACTGATGGGCAGCTACCTTTGGAATAGGAACGCACTCCCCTTCTGGAATTTTCTCTACCGATACCGTGTCAAAAACCTGGTCGACCCAAGGCCCTTTGTCATCCTCAACTTCAATGAATAGTACAATGGCATCACTATGGGCATGCAAATTATCCTCGTTGTGCACAACTATTTCCTATCTATCTTATTCAAACTTTACCATCTGATGTAGAGTAGAGGGGATTGCTTTAGCAGCATGAATCCAAGGTCGACCCAACAGCAAATTCTAAGAGACAGCCACATCTAAAACCTACAATTCCATGGTAAAATCAACTGTTCCGATTGTTAGCTCGAGCAGTATGTCACCGACTCAATCTCTCCCTCCACTGTCGAACCCTCACACCCAAATACTATTCTTGTGAACTCTTTCACGTCCACTTTCAACTTGTTCAGAGTGGAGAGAGGGAAAATGTTCGCACTAGAACCATTATCGACCAGTACCTGGTTAATCACGAAATCTTCGCACTTCACCGTAAGATACAGGCTCTATTGTCTCAGCAGCCTCTACGGGAAATTCATCATCAGAAAAAGTGAATTTGTTTACCTCAAAAATCTTGTTGGATATCTTCTCCAAGTGGTTTACTAAGATTTTTTCAGGAATGTGAGCCTTATTTAGGATCTTTATCAGTGCCCGACTGTGCTCGTCTGAATGAATTAACAATGACAACAGAGAAACTTGAGCAGGCGTCTTCCTCAATTGCTCCACAATAGAATAGTCTTGTACCTTCATCTTTTCAAAAACTCCTCTGCTTCTTCTTCAGTCACAACTTTCTTAACTAATACTGGGTTATCTTTGGAGATTTTAGCTTTTCTTAACTCCTCGAGGGAAAAGCATCTCCCGACCGGGTCAATCCATGGGTCTCGCAGACTTCATATTTAAACTCTTTCCCTTTGTAAGTCATTATCACTCGCTCATAATTCCAAGGGACGGCCTTGTTGTTGACTATTGGTAGCTGAGTTACAAGTTTGATAATGATGGGCTCCGTGCGAGCACCTTCCACAACCACAACACGTTTGTTTTCCACCTATGGTACCATAGCTTTTGTTTTCTCTTGTTTCACCGCACCATCACTTGAGGACCCTTTCTTGATCACTACAGTTGGTTCACTGTTTTCTCCATTTAACTTGATCACAGACTTCTCCGTCTATAAAGGCTTATTAGGTTCCCCTCCTCTATGCACTATCTCAATCATATTTGCCTCGTGATGTGCTGGCAATGGGTTTTGGTTGATATTAGGCATCTACGGAGCTTGGACTTCAATCTGATTGGTATCAATAAGTTCTTGAAAAACTATTTTCAATTGCCACCATTTCTCTGTGTCATGCCCCGGAGCACCAGAACAATATTCGCAACTCATAGAATGGTGAAGATTTCTCGAGGGAAAATTTGGTAGTTTTGGCTCGATCGGCCTCAGCATACCCAATTGTCTCAGCCTGTGGAACAAACTAGTATAGGATTCACCAAATAGAGTAAAAGTCTTCTTCTTCTGCAACCTTTATTCTTGAAGTCTTGATCGGACCGGAAACCTGTTCCAAGGGGATTTCAGTAGGCTCTTGGGGGTAGATAAGCATTTATGGAGCCGGGTAGATATTCTGTGGGGTTGGCGCACGCCATTATGCGTGGGCAGGAGGTTGAGTGTATGTTTGTGCATGATGGAAAGAAAACAGGGATCTAGCGGTGGGTAGTAGTGTTGTAGTGGGCTACATGGAGTGTGGGTGTAAGTTTGATGGTGGGGTCGAGGCTTGTTATAATAATATGATGGGCCCCTTGATCCAAACCAAGCTCCTGACTCAATTGTTGTGACATACTCTTTCTTTTTATTTCCAATTACTCATCCAGTTCCACTTTGAATAGCCTGGGTGGTTGCCTTGATCACTGAATAGCTCATGATCTTGTTAGAGTTGAGCCCTTCTTCTACCATGCTCCCCATTTTTACCACTTCATTGTAGAACTTGCCTATAGCCAATACCAAATAATTGAAATAAGTATGCTCTAAGGCCTACAGGAAATAATCCACCATTTCACTTTCTTTCTTCAGAGGGTCAACCCTCGCCGCTTGCTCTATCCTATGGAACCCATATTTCTTAAAAGATTCATTGTGTCTTTTCTCAAGTTTTATCAAAGCCAGACGATCCAGAATAATCTCAAGATTGTATTGGAAGTAGCAAGCAAATTCCTGGGCTAGATCATCCCACGTATACCACCTTCCATGGTCTTGCCGGGTATACCATTCTAATGCTAAAAATCTCAAATTTTGACTAAAATATGCCATTAGTAACTCGTCTTTCCCTCCAGCTCCCCTCATTTTTCTACAAAACCCTCTCAGGTGTGCCACTAGATCACCGTGCCCATTGTATAGATCAAACTTGGGCATCTTAAATGGTGCCGACAATTGCACATTTGGAAACAAACATAGATCTTTGTAAGCTACACTTACTTGACCTCCCAACCCACGCATGTCTCTAAATGATTGTTATAAGCTTTTAACAATCCTAAACATCTCCTCTTGCTCGGGGATTTTGGATGGTTTCTCACATTCCATAGGGAGATCAGAATGAGGAGTGTATGAATAGGGTTCTGGGGCTTTAAAAGTGGGCTTAGTGGGGGTAATATTAGTTATCATGAGCTTGGAACAAAGGTTCGCTGGAAGATGTATGGGGTGTAGCAGGTGGGAGTGCCACGAAGATAGGAGTGGCTGGTGGAGGAGGATATGGAACTGGTTTGGGTGGTGGAGCTAGTGGTGTTTGGGAAGTTGTGCTCTGGTAGTTTGGTGGATGGGAAAGCTCGGGGATGAATCGGTGGCAGGATGATCTTGCGACTAAGACAATGGTAGGATGAAGGCAGGGTTGGCGGGTTAAGCTGGTAGTGGTTGCCCTTTTGCCCATGCTTGGTACATTTCAGCCATTTATTGTTTCAGTTTATACATCTCCTCTTTCATCGCATTAACATCCAACTTTTCCACCTCTCTCGAGGAGTCGATGATCCTCGCATCAGGCTCCTGGTTTGCCATGATCAAACTTGTTTTTGGACCGGGTGTTGTATGGGTGGCTTTCTAGAATGCCACAAAACTAACCAGATGCCTACTACTAGAGGACAACAATGAACTTGTTAGCGGTCAGGGTTAACAGATAGGAAATCGCACATTTGGGAATGAATGCACCTAAGCGGTTATCGGTTTCTATTATGCATTTGATCAGTTGCTTGCGTCATCCCGGCTTTTCCTTATTTCCATTTAGAACTTCTCTTTTTATCTCTATTTTCATTCATACCCTTACTCTACTTGATTTCTCTTTAATTTTTTATTCTATCTCTTATTTTACCATTGTTTCCTTCTCACGGTTTCTTATTTTCCTTTTCTTTTCTCTTTCTCTCTTATTTTTCCTCTCTTTTTCTTTCTTTCTTTTTATCACTCTTTTCTCTTTCTTTTTGTCATGGTCGAATCATATGGAGATTTCCTACGTATATATAATTTTCATAAACAAAAATGTTTTGATTATAATGATTCAAAACTAACGGATTCAAAAGCAACTAACAGACTCTGATGAAGAAAAAATCAAACTGGTAGACTCCAACAGAAGATGAAAATACATACTTAAGAACAGACAAATAGACACTACTAAAAACCACGAATACATCAATGCCTCTACTGCTCCCTTGGGCCTACGGGACATCATTTGTTCTCGCCATGGGCCTACGTGCTAAATCCCTTTGGAGGTGGTGGAGGTCTTCCATTACCTAGCGAAAAAAGGTCATCACAGTGGCAAAGAACATGGATCCAGTCATATCTCCACAACTACTGCACTTCATTGTGATGTAATCGGTGATCCTTCTAACTCTCTCTCTTATGACACCCTTTTCTTGCAATAAACGCCCAATCTTCTAGACCCTGGATTCCAAAGTTTGTTCGGCTACTTGATTCTGTTCTTGAAGTTGTTGCAAATATTTTTCTAGTTGTGCCATCGCTATATTGTAGTGTTCTCTTTCAGCTTTAAAGTCCTTCGCTTGATTTACCATTTTGTTTTCAATGATGATGGCCCTTTTCTTTAATCCACCAACCTCGTTGTTGTACTTTTCTTTTAACAGCTTAACCAGGTGCGCTCGTTCCTCCGCATATTTAGCCAATTGCTTTCGAGCCCTGGCTAGTTCACTTTCTGCTTTATTCAAATCAAAACTATATTAACCTACTTTCTGCCTAAGGTTGTATATGAGTTTTTCATCTTTTACTTCTGGTGGGATTTTCTGCCGCTACTTTCATTTTCTGAATCTGGGCTCGAAGGGCCTTATTTTCTTTGGTTAGATTTCTCTTTTCACCCTTATCCGCCGCGGCTTGCAAACCATTTTTGAATTGAAGGTCTTTGACTTGCTTTTCTTGCTTTCCTATCGTGGACCTGTACTCATTCTCCTTGGCCAACCATGCCTACTAATCTTGTGACGCCTCAACAAATTCTTGAAGATGGGGTCTTTTGGCCGGCCTTCCGAACTCAATTTCCCTTTTATATCAAGCAAGGTACCCTGGTGAAACTTCACCTTTGGATAGATCACGTACACAAGTATTTGCCTTCAAATACAGACACTCACTTCAAATCTAGCGGACCGCTGGTTCATGAAACTGACCATCAGGACTAATCTCGACTACCTGGGCACTAAGATCTTCATCTTTTGGCACTATCTGACATCTCCCTAGCTGTCTCAAAACCCAATATATGAGATCAATCAGGAGGAAATGAGGCCCAGTAGCTGGCATGTATATGATCTCACCTATAGGAAGCCATCCAAACGTCCACTCTATTTGGCTTGCGGTGAGGGAACAGAGGTGTGATACCCATTATGTGACCCCTTCTGGCAGGCTAACCCCATCCACCCTGGTATAAAATTCCTTTATGCAGTTTTTCTCTATTGACCACAACTCATGAATTGAGCACCATGACACAGATATTCAATCATCCACATCTGCAGCAATAAGTTGCATCCCTCGAAAAAGTCTCCCCCGGCTTTGCATGTTGTAAGAGCACGGAAGATTTCAGCTACTATCATGGGTTCGAGGGTGCTTTCGGCCTGAGTAAGAAAAGTGCTAACTACCCCAGCTATCTGTATGTCGATGTTCTTGTCTTTCTTAGGGAACACTAGAAGACCCAAGAACACTACCATAAAAGCAAAGCACCGATGCTCTTCCCATTTGAGGCAATTCCCTTTGCTACAAATGTTGTTCTCGGGATTGTTAAACCCTCCGATGTGACCGTACCTATGATATATAAACTGTGGAGTGGAAAAGCCGGCTGCCAAATCTTGGTTATGGAACCCGTGCTTATCTTTAAGGCATCTAGGAACTTGTGCACGGTGACGACTCTTGGAGCAACCAGATACTTGTGTCTCAATAGAACCTCAGTGCTCCCGATATATCCAAGAATTTCCTCTAAAGTTGGGGTGAATTCAAAATCTGAGAAATGAAACACATTGTGGGATGGGCCCCAAAATGAAACCAACACCTCTATGATGTCTCCTCTAGGCTTATTTTTCAACAACTCGGTGAGACCTCACAAATATTGATTGACCCTATGTTTCCCTAATGTACCCAAATCATCCCACCACATATGCAGCTCCAAAGGGATTTTATTCAAGATTGTTATTGGTAAATTTTGACTCGTGCTCATTTTGCACATTTATTAAGGCGATATCATGATTCATTTGACTCAAAACAAGGCTGACACTGCCTTTTTTCAAATTTTATTTCAAAAATAAAAACCCGGCTTTGCAAATACAGCCTTTCAACACTTTCGGGAGATGATTTTAAGGTTGTGCTTGCTAACCAGCCCAAAAATTTGAAAATGAGACCAAAGACGGTTGTTCTTGCAAAAACAACCTTCCTGTGTCCTTTTAGGGACATTCGGCTATTTTTGAGAAGAATGGCATCACCGTACTTATTTACAAAAAAGCAATAAACTTTTGGTTTTTTTGGGCTTTTTTTGCAAAAAACAAAGTTGGACCCGTTAGGGGTTGCCTACCTATCCCACATCTGGTGAGAATCGAACTGGCGTAGTTCGGGCAATTTTGACAAAACAAAAAACAACAACTTTTTTTTTTCTAAAAACAGAAAAACAAATTCAAAATTTCGGCTGAATTACAGTGTTTTTCTTACATTGGTTTTCTTTTCATCCCTCACATTGACTTTCTTTTTCTCACTTTTTCTATAAGCTGGTCAACATGCAAATCCGATGCAAATGAATGCATAGATAGCGAGTAAGATGCATCAAGATTGTCTTATCATTTCGGGTACACCTGTCCTAGACGGACTCAACCCCTGTGTTGAGTCCACTAAGTCAAGTGCACATGATGCAAACAAACGTTACTACTAGGGATCCGGCATGAGGCCGGGTTATTCTAGGTTCAAAATTTGGGCATTTTTTCTAGACTTGTGTACCTGAGCGGACAACGCGAGCCGAAGATGGGGCTACAAAACGGGAATGACACTAACATAATAGGGAGTCACCGCCAGTGTGCACATCCCCGGAGATAGGAAGAGAAGGGTTTCGCAACAATTTATATACAGTTAAGATAATATCAAAGCATTAAAAGCAACATTTAGCACATTAGGCCCAAACATATAATAAAATCAGATAACAGATAAAGCCAAAGATAACAATTCATCTAAGATTGAATTCTGAACCCTTAACCAGAGATCCTGAGTTCTTGTCCCCGGCAGAGTTGTCAGAGCTGTCACACCTCTTTTTTTACTTACACCCTCCGGAAGGGTATAAGAAGGGAGTTTTTTCAGTAAAAGGATAATCAAAACGAGATATTTGTTGATTAAAAGAATTCAAACTCGACAATTGGGATAATTATAGTGTCCCAAGTCACCAGTTCGAATCCCAAAACGAGGAAAGATTGACTCTATTTTACAGTCCGCGAATCAGAAATTCGGGTAAGGAATTTTATTAACCCGTGAGAAGGCGTTAGGCATTCCCAAATTTTGTGGTTCTATTACGGTCGCTCAACTATTATAAATGGCCTATTATCTGATTTTATTACAAGTTTTAAGCCTATGTGCATTTTTAACCATAACCACTTCTAATTATTTTTAAGGAAAAATTGCAATATCATTTAAAATACGTTTTGGACCGCGTCACATAAATGCAATCGCAGTGCGCAACATATTTATATAATATTGTTGAGCTTTGGATTTGGGTAATATAAATGCGCACCTGAGTTTATGAAGGTAGTTTATTAAAATAACGTACCTAAAACAACTACACGTTTGAAACTTTGCGAGAGCCATAGAAATTCGCTAAATGGCATACCTCAATTTCTAAGGATTAAATCAAAATTAATTAAACGAGGACCACACATTTGTCACTTTTGTTTGGCATGGAGTACCTCAATCCTAATTTTGTGACACTCTAGCTTAATTAAAGAAAATGCCTAATGGAATTCAAAAGGGGATTTTGTGTTATAGCTTAAGCTCAGAAAGCGGAACAATTAATATAGGGTCCATTTCTTTAAAAACCCGAATACAAGAACTTGCGGTGACACATAAACCATTGATTTCCAAAATTCTTTGGGCCAATCCTTGATAGGAGGCCCGGTTTATGAACACTGCAACGGAAGAACATGGACTTGGGATCGAATCCTTCTGAGTCCATATCAACTCACATAGAAGTTAGGTTCCCCATTATTACGCCAACTCAGAAGATTTATCAACTGATACTATATTGGAAACATTGAGATTGATTAAACAAAATGAATCTTTTGTTTTTATTTTTAAATGGTTAGACCCCCAACTATAATATACCAGTTACTTACATAACTCCCGATTTAACCAATCATCCAATAAACAATTTCAAAATCAGTTTTCACATATTTTAGCATGACTCTAAACTTTAACATCAGAATGGATCATACTTGTACTTTAATTTCTAAGCTAACTTTCACAAATGAACACAACGAATTCAAACTCATATAGATCATGTAAATGGTACTTCTAACTAAGTATAACAATGCAAATTCAAATTGCAGAATAGACAATAACTTATCATAACAGCCCCCAATTAGGAGCTACAGAAAACCAACTGGCATACATTCTAAGCATTCATTCTAAATGACAAAACAACCTTAGACCATTGAGCATGAAAAGATAAAATAATTCATTTGAAAGAAAAATATTGAATTATTTCAGAACATGGGAAATTAAGGACATAAAATAGCAGGATCTAATAGAAGTTCAACATTAACCAATGCTTCTGTTCAAATTCCTAACTCTGTATACAGATTCTATTTGGTTCTAACTTGTAGCACCTCATATATTAAAAATGGTATGAGGAAATACCTAGAAAATGATAGAGGAACCAAAGGTGAAGAAGCAGTAGCTACAACTGAACAAAGACATCAGAAATCAACAGGAAAAACCAATCGAACAGTGATTCCCAGCAAAACCAGCTTCATTCAAGAATATGTTGTGCAATAATCAACAAAAATCAACCAAAACTTCAAACCAAACTCCTAAACCACCCAAAATCTTTCAGCCTCCATATGAATTAGAAAATGTTTCAGGACTTAAAACATCTGAAATCAACAAATAAGAACAGAAAGTTCAATGGAATAATAAAACTTTAGTCGTTTTGTATTTTCTGAATTTTATATCTCTTCAATCTCTGCCTTGAAAGGCAAGGAAAGGTGCCTTTATTGGGAAGGAAATAGTGCAACAATAGAGGGATCATTTTAGACGTTTTTGAATTTTTGTTTTAGCTTAGGAATCCCTAGCTAATTTCCCTTTTTGCTGAACTACCCTTAATATAATTATCAAATTATCCCAACAGCCCCCACCCTAGCTTCTAAAAAGCTTCCTAGTTAAATAACAGAAGATTATTCACCTAGACTAACCGAATTACCCCCTTATGACCCTGTTATTACCCCCCCCCCCCCATTATTACCTTAGCTAGGTTAACTCACAGTCTAACTAATCAGCCCCTATAACTAGGTCAAAGATGACCATAGTTACTCATTAGGGCTTGAAAACTCATAAATAACCAAACGCAATAAACAAAATCAATCCAAAACCTCAAAGGCAAGCACAAGCAACTCTACTTTTAAGCCTGGGTTAATTTAACTAATCGGGCTCAGACTTGATCAACATAGATCATCAATTAACAAAAGGAAAAAAAACAAATAAAGTTTAAACTGAAAATACTACCATGTAAGATCAGTAATAGAAAAAAGAGGGGGAAATCGGAGTTTTAAAGCTTAAAACTATTAAGGCACATTTACTAGCAATAAAAGAAAACAAATATGAAGAAATAATTTAAACTAAAAGGGAAGAAAGCTAGGGTCGAACTAATTGCATAAACGGGCTCAACTATCAGAGAAGAAAGAAAAAGAAAATGGCAAAGAACAAAAGAAGAAATATCGAGAATAAACAAAAACTAAGAAAACTTACACATTCAAACATGAACTCAATCGATTTTCCAGTCAAACCACAAAATAATGTCAATCGACTATTCTTTTTCAAGAACGGCCAATGACATTGTTTCGTGATAAGATTGACCTTGAACAATCATAAGAAACCAAGGAATTGGACCAAAAAAATTGATCTTGCATGGATGAATATGATTATGGCTTCTAGGGCTTGAAACCTAATTCGAAGATTCTAGAAGTTCTGACCCTCGCTGAGAGGAAAAGAGTAGGGATTTGGGAAGAGGGGAATGAGGTGGTCCTGTGGTGTGATTTTGAGGGTGAAGAGAGGTGGCGTCGCCGGGTTTGGGTCGGTGGAGAAGAGGGGCGGCTAGGGTTCTACAAAGGGGTCTCTGAGATGGGGTGTTGTGAGAAAGACGAGAGCTAAGGTTGTGGGGGAAGGGGGTCAATTAGGACAGATATATACCAAGTGGCTCTCACTTTGAGTCATTAGATCAAGTAAACCTCGATGGCCCAGATCACGCTTGAACTAAACAGGATCATTTTGGTTAAGTGAGGGGGTGGACCGGATCAGGGATGGGTATTGGGCCAGTTATGAGGTATTTGGGCGGGTATTAGAGGGAATTCACATTGAACTTGGACAAAACAAAATAGCTCAACTTTCTATTTCTCATTTCTTTTCCAAATTAACTCTATTTCTTCGTTTTTTCCTTTTTCTTTTTTTTTCTCAAAATTAAATAAAAATCTAAATTAATTCCTAGGACCTAATTAACCTAAAACTCTACTTAAGCCTAAATGATAATTATCATAGTTAATTAAAAACAAATTAACAAGAAAAACTACTCAAAATCAAAGCTAAAATTAAAAGTGCAAATTAAACTATTTTTTTTATTTTTCCCATTTAATAAAATACCTAATTTACTAATTAATACTAAAATATAAAATTAACCCTAAATACAAATTTCAAGTATTTCTTTTTTGTATTTTTCATTAATTAACAAATTAAAAATGAACATGAAAAATACAAACAATTAACAGAAGATGCCACAAAAATCCACAAAATTTGCAAATAATGAAAAACTATTTTATTTTAAATTTATGGGAGTAATTTATATAGGGAAAAAATCACATGCTCACAACATACAATTAGTCCATGCTCCTATTCCTGAAATCTGTAGATACCATGCCTATAGGTTCGGCAAGCCTTAGGGCAACTCATAAACTAAATCACTTCTTTTTTTGTCTAAAAAATTACAACCAGCAGACAGGCCTGACTTAAGCTTCCGATCTGAATTATGTAGCAGATCATTCTACCTTAAATCCTATTAAGTTTTAATCAGACCCTAATTAGTACGTGCAAGACATGCTAAACTATATGCTTTCTTTGATTAAAGGAGCTTTATTAGAGCCTTTCTATATGTTTATGTGCTTTCCCACTACTTGATGTATGTTTTTTTTGTCGACTTAGTCTTTTAACTTTTTGAAACCACAAAGAAGCCCCATGTCTTCTCCCTTTTGGGTTAGTAATTCTAAATACCTCCAGGATTGATAGGAGCGGGACAGGTTATAGCATGCAATAGATGAACGAGACCATTCCACACTTTAATACCATGGGGGGTGGGAAAGGGTAGATATGGATATGATGACCGGTGCATTAATACCACGTGCAGCCCCTCTCTGAGGGGTGATTACTGTGTATTGTATTGACGTGATCCATATTATTATTAAACTAGGACCTCTTCCTTTGCTTTTTATTTTTTTAACATCTTTTAAAATGTTTCTTTAAAGCTAACTCTTTCCTATGCTTTCCCACTTTTTTATTTTTTAACCTTTCATATGAACCCCCCCCCCCCCCTCTCCATTATGTGATATTTTTATTTGCTTACATGTTATTTGTATTTAAGTCACAACAATAGCTTGTCCCGAAACCACACTATTGGATAATGAAGGGTGCCTAACACCTTCCCCTCAGGATACTTTCAAGCCCTTTCACTCTAGTTATCCAAACTAAACCATCCTTAGTGTCCTAATGCACTATAATCATTAGGTGGAGACTATTCAACTCTCTTAAACGCAATTCCCAAAGGGGAATGAGTTTTCCTCCCAAATGTCAAAAACCAGATTTCACAAGAAAAAAGGGGCACGACAGGGAGCATCGAGATAAATATGTTCTATCACCGAAGAAATCCTACCCGTAGTCCGACCGAACTATAAGTGGGAGGGTAAGGACGTGGTAGTCCTTGGGCCCAACGACAATATAATTACTCACTTGAAGGGGTATCTAAGTGTTTACACTTATCCTTGTGGATCTCGTAGTTTTTTCTTTTTGCAAGAGATACGTGGTGTGTCTTGGGAAAATTCACCCATCCTTCTGAGGATTTTGATCCTTTTGCGCCACTTCATAAACAACATTAAGTATCGTCAGTTCACCCTCAACCACCTACTCTATTTGTATAGTCCTTTAATCTTTCAAGGGGGACTGATCAAGCTCGTCCGCCAAACAAGCAAGGCTCCTTTTCGAGTATTGATCAGGACCAAGAACGAGGTTGGCAGGGGCAGTTTGCTCATGTAAAAATAGAATACTTGATTCCCTCGATTATTTGCCATTCCTTGAGGAGTGGAACACATCCCGTAAGTATCGCCTTTCTTGAGTATTTCTTCCCTTTTTATTTCTTTTTCTTATTATTTGTGTTTATGGTCATGCAGCCATTGCCCAACTTCCAGATGCAATCCCCCAATTCAAGGAATGGGTAGAGGGAATCTTCAAGTAGATTCTCTACTCCGAGCGTGCTTGGCGCAAGCTTTCAAAGGGAATATGCCAGGCCCGTTCTCATGGTGAGGTTCTTTCGTAAAATGGTTACCACCATGCATTTAACTTACATAATGTTAACCTTTTCCCCTTTTCTTGAAAGTCGGCCTAAGACTACTGAACATAGGCCACTTGATGAGGATGAGGATCCATCTTTGCCTACGGAGATCTGTGTTTCGCGATAGCCCAGGGCTACCGCGAAGGAGGAGAAGAAGAAAAAGAGAAAATCATCGGGTTCCCTGGACCCGAGGGGAAGAGGAAGAAGAGAGCATCCACCCGGCTCGAAAGCCTAGGAATAATACCAAGTCCAGGGCACCGGACCTTAGCTATCTCTACCGGCTCAGGGATGAGCCTGAAGAGGATGATATCTTAATCGCCTCTATCCCCACTAGGGAGATGGAGGTTGTGACTTCCAAGGAAGTCACACCCGTTCCTAAGTTGCTTCCATTCCTATACTGAGTCCATGCCCGAGGAGGTCCAAGCAGGCAAAGAAAATCAAGTGAGGGAGTGCAGGATTGAAATCACCCTCTTAACCCTTTGTTTGGTGGCATGAACATGTCCATATTCGAGGACTTTTTGTGGGCTTGGCCACCTGGAGATCCCAAAGAAGGATGTGCCCTCTAGTGTTGGCAGGCCACGTTTGATACCAAAACTAGTAAAGCAATTCTCATGCACCAAGCACGGATCTCTGGGCACAAGAGAAGAGTCATTCTTACAGTCCTAGAGGATGCTCAGGTCCTATCTACCTCGGTGACCAAGGAGGACCAAGCAAAGATGAACAAGGTGGGCACGCCAAGTGTTTTCAATGAGGTGTAGTAGACACTCAACAGGGTAAAACGCCAACACTTTTACACCCATTTATGAATTCAAATTAATTTTTTGTCTCTTACTACTTTTGTTGTTTTACTGGCCTCGATGATTCATCATGAGAGCTTCTTCCGGTACCTCTTGGAAATCCATCTCGGGTTCTAGCTCAAAGAGCAGGTTCAAAAGAAGGACATGTATCAACTTCTAAGTGAGCAACATGATGAGGCCCTCAAAGACCTCCAGGCCAAGCTAGAGATAGCTTAGAAGGAGGCCTTGACCCTGAAGCGGGAGCATGCCAACATGGTTAAAAAGGTAATGGTCTGGGAAGCTAAAAATGAGGAGCTAGTCGTGCCGACTAGCTGTCACACCTTTTTTTTTTTATACAACTCTATTATGAGGTTGAGTCAGAAGAGTATTTCCAATTGAAGTGACATTTTGAAAACTGATTATTTATTATTTAGAGCCGCCACTTGGAATTGAGTTTAAGTGTTCCAAGTCAACTTTTATTCGGATCCCTTCAAAAGGAAGGTTTGACTCTTATTATGGTCTACGAAAATAGAAAACTGGGTAA
The DNA here is from genome assembly GCA_034376525.1 of Nicotiana benthamiana. Classification (NCBI taxonomy): domain Eukaryota; kingdom Viridiplantae; phylum Streptophyta; class Magnoliopsida; order Solanales; family Solanaceae; genus Nicotiana; species Nicotiana benthamiana. The sequence continues at coordinate 20,647,673 of CM067324.1, read as the reverse complement.
GGAATTCTATTAGCCGAGGGGAAGGTCTAAGGCACCCCTCAAGCTCCGTGGTTCTACCACGGTCACTTTATTGACTCATGTAAGGCTTAAATTAATTTTTAGCTATTCTTGTACTTTATTGATTATGATTTATTTATTACCGCTTAATTAATTTATCATATTTTATTAATTATTTGGACCCAGATTCGATATGCACACAAGATATTTTTTTGAAGTTAGATGTTAAACCAAGGTAAGAAATGTACACATGGTTAAACTATAATTATTTTAAATTTAACGGCATCGAGACACGAGAATGCGTACATGGCCCTTTAATTATTTAAGCATATCAATCCAAGGGTCTGATATGAGCATATGGGCTAATATTTAAAATGTTCCTAAAATTTCGATATTTGTGTCCGCAGTGACGTGAAACAAAAAGACTAGGCCATGGTTTCCGTTCATAAAATTTTGTAGCAGCTTGCAAATTTTTTTATTTGTTTATCCTAAAATTGGAATTTTCATATTCTTTAGAAAAGGCTTTTAATTTCAATCCTATTTGTTGCAGAAATTGTTTACAGAAGTTGGATATTATAGTAATATAAAAAAATCTTCTACTCATGAACATACACAAATCTTTGGAAAAAGAACATCAACAACAAAATAAATTTATCGAATAACAATAGATAAAACCCTAAATTCTAATATTTTTAAAGAAGAAACTAGACAACTTTGTCACAAAAAAAAATAATTCTTTAAATTAATGATAAGAAGTAGATACGTACAACTGAAGTAAAGAATGTATCTTTCTCTTTCGTTTCTTTTCCTTTCGTTGATTATTTTTATTAATAAAATTAATTAAAGATTGAATTTAACTAAAATAATTTTTAAATAGAAATTAATTCCATATAAGTTTTGTCTTAACTTAGATGATCACCTGCTTCATATCAACAATGAATCAAACTACAAATATAACTTAAATGTGAAATCAAATAGAAAAAGTAACGAGGCATTGAGTTGCTAAAACTTTTCAAATTACGTTAAGAAAACATGAATCTCATGTTATTATATGGATTCACTAAGAAGATTCAAGTGTTATCTTTTTGCGAAAATTTTACTCAGTAATCGACTTAATCTACTAATTAAATTTCTAGAGCCTATGAATTCGAAACCAGAAACGAAATTCCGAACTCCGTCTTCAGATTCAATAACTTAGTCAAACTTTTCTTTCTCCTTCAAGAACGTCTTTGTTTTTTTTTTTTGTTGAGTTGCTCAATTTTCCATAAAAATTACTTTCCTCTCCTCTCGTTCTTTTTTTTTTGTTTTGACTTGAACAATTATTTTTCCTTGTCTTTTTCAAAGATAAAAATCTGTCCGTCCCCCCCCCCCCCCCACCCTCTTCTATGGAGGAGAAGAGTGGGAACGTGAGTGGGGATCGTGAGGTTGTGTGCTGTGAGGAGTTTTGACTCTTTTGAGTGAGAGGGGATGTGCAAGTTGGGTGAGAGACGTGAGGGAATTAGGCATGTTCCTAACAATTTGTTTTTTTAATTATTATATTTTTTTTGTAAGTGAGTTACGTAAGACTCATAGGGTGTGTGACTCTATTTTAAGATAAAGTTTACTACCAAAGTTCTTGGAAAAAGTTATGGGAATTGTTATAAATAGAATCCTATTTAAGATGAATGTCTATATTTAGAGAGATTCTAGAGTTTTACTTTGAGGCTAAGTCTTTTCTATGCCTATAAATAAAGGGGTCTTACCCTATTCTATATCATCCCTAAGTATCAATAAGAATACTCCTCTCTCTACTTTTCTCTCTACTGTTCTTGTTCTTGTATTATTGTTCTTGTTCTTATATTATTTTATAACACGTTATCAGCACGAGACTCTACCGTCTCAAGAATCGATTCTCGAGAAAAACTAAGGTATTTCTCTCTTCCTAATTTGATTTTCGATTTATGTCTGACATTACGAAAAGAAAGTTCGTTGCCCTTGAAATTTCGGGCAAGAACTATATGACATGGGTGTTGGATGCTGAAATCCACTTAGATGCTATGGGTCTTGGAGACGCCATTAAAGATAGAGATAAAGCATCCACCCAAGACTGTGCTAAGGCCTTGGTTTTCTTGCGCCATCACCTTGATGAAGGTTTGAAAATTGAATATCTCACAGTCAAAGATCCACTCATCTTGTGGAACGGCTTAAAGGAGGGATATGACAACCTGAAGTTGGTCACTCTGCCACAAGCACGATATGATTGGACTCATCTGAGGCTCCAAGACTTTAAGTCTGTTTCTGAATATAATTCTGCGATGTTCAGAATTACTTCTAAGTTGAAGCTCTGCGGAGATAATATCTCTGATTATGATATGCTTGAGAAAACGTTTACAATGTTTCATGCCTCCAATATGGTACTGCAACAACAGTACAGAGAGAAAGGCTTCAAAAAGTACTCTGAACTGATTTCTCTCCTACTTGTGGCTGAGCGAAACAATGACCTGCTCATGAGAAATCACGAAAATTGACCCACCGGGTCTACACCATTGCCTGAAGCAGATAAGGTGTATTCTCATTATGCCAATCATGAAAAGGGCCATGGATCTAATCATGGTCGTGGTCGTAATCGGGGTCATAACCGTGGACGTAGACAAGGAAGAAATCTCCATGATGTCCGTCACCCCCCGAGGAGAGATAACCGCCGAAAGCAGAAACGGGATTATGAGGATCCTAAGGCAAATAGTTCAGAAACTATATGTTATCGTTGCGGTGGAAAAGGGCACTGGTCAAAAGCTTGCCGTATACCAAGACATTTGGTTGACCTTTATCAAGCATCTCGAAAGAGTAAAGGCCCTGAAACAAATTTTGTCTCTGACGATAATTTTGACATCACCCACTTGGATGTGGCAGATTTCTTTGAGCAACCCGAGGGGAAAATAGACCACTTAATCGGTGATGGCTGTGATAAAGGATGATGGAATTGCTTGATTTTATTTGTATAAATTAGTGAATAAACTAATAGTCATTAGTATCAGCTCGTATTAGTTAGTTTATGATATAATGTTAGTATTAGTTCTTTAGAATGTTTCAATATGCTTAAATTTCAAAGATATTTTTATTTTTCAGTAGAGTTAATCGACTAACCTAACCGTTAGTCGATTATCTAATATTTCGCATTAAAACTACAAAACAATCGATTATATACTTGTTAACAATCGATTATATTAAGACACAATCGATTATATATTTGTTAACAATCGATTATATTAAGACAATCGATTATATATTTGTTAACAATCGATTATATTAAGACATAATCGATTATGTATGTTTAACAATCGATTATATTAAGACAGTGTGATCTGAAGTTTTTCAAAATAGCAAATAATCGATTATGTATGTTTAACAATCGATTATATTAAGACAGTGTGATCTGAAGTTTTTCAAAATAGCAAATAATCGATTATGTATGTTTAACAATCGATTATATTAAGACAGTGTGATCTGAAGTTTTTCAAAATAGCAAATAATCGATTATGTATGTTTAACAATCGATTATATTAAGACATAATCGATTATGTGTGTTTAACAATCGATTATTTTAAGACAATGTGATCTGAAGTTTATCAAAATAGCAAATAATCGATTATGTATGTTTAAACAATCGATTATATTAAGACATAATCGATTATGTGTGTTTAACAATCGATTACATTGAGACAAACGGATTGAATTTGTTTATTCTCATGTTCATGTATTTTCTTTTGTATGTCAAACCATGGGAAAGCAAATATGGATATCTCAGAAAGCAAACTTGGATCAAATATTTGTTCAGTTGATTCATGTACTACACATACGATACTCAAAGAAAAGAAATATTTCTCTCAACTAAGTATGTGTAAGGCAGATGTTACTACAATCTCTGGTAGTAATAAATTGATTGAAGGCTCCGGAAGAGCAACTATAACTCTGCCTAGAGGAACAATGTTTATCATAGAGAATGCGATGTTCTCCTCCAAGTCTAAGAGAAATTTGTTGAGTTTTAAAGATATACGCCGGAATGGCTATCATATTGAGACAATAGATGAGAATAATCTTGAATATCTCATCATTACAAAGAATGTCTCTGGCCAAAAGAGGGTTATTGAGAAATTCCCGTCTTTATCTTGTGGCTTGTATTGGACAAAAATTAGTGCAATTGAGGCACATTCAACAGTAAACCAAAAGGTTACTGATTCCAATACTTTTGTACTATGGCATGATCGATTGGGACACCCTGGATCAATCATGATGAGACGGATTATAGAAAGCTCATATGGGCATCCGTTAAAGAATTTCAAAATTCTTTCAAATAATGAATATCCTTGCACTTCTTGTTATCAAGGCAAGTTGATTATCAGACCATCACCAACAAAGGTTGGGACTGAGTCACCCACGTTTTTGGAACGTATACAAGGGGACATTTGTGGACCTATTCACCCACCCAGTGGGTCCTATGGTCTTGATAGTCGCATCCTGTAGATGGTCTCATGTGTGCCTATTGTCATCACGCAACCTTGCGTTTGCGAAATTAATGGCACAAATAATTCGACTACGAGCACAATTTCCTGATAATCCAATCAATCTATTAGACTGGATAATGCTGCTGAGTTTTCATCCCAAGCATTTAATGATTATTGCTTATCAATTGGGATAAAAGTGGAACATTCTGTAGCTCATGTTCACACTCAAAATGGTCTTGCAGAATTGTTAATTAAACGGCTGCAGTTGATTACAAGGCCATTAGTCATGAAAACGAGGCTGCCCACTTCGGTATGGGGTCACGCCATTTTGCATGCAGCAATGCTAATTCGTCTTAGACCGACGAATTATCACAAATATTCCCCGTTGCAATTGGTTTTGGTTCATGAACCCAATATATCCCATTTAAGAATCTTCGGATGCGCAGTATATGTGCCTGTAGCACCGCCATCCCGCACCAAAATGGGTCCGCAAAGAAGGTTAGGAATATATGTTGGGTTTGAATTGCCCTCCATTATTCGCTACCTCGAAACATTGATAGGGGATTTGTTCACTGCACGATTTGCAGATTGTCGATTTGATGAGACACTTTTCCCAAAATTAGGGGGAGAAGTTGGTGAAACCAAACGGGAAATTTTGTGGAAAAATGCATCATTATCTCATCTTGATCCACATACCTCTATTTGTGAAAGAGAGGTACAAAAGATTATCCATTTGCAAAGAATAGCAAATCAAATGCCTGATGCATTTACGGGCTTGAAAAGGATAACGAAATCCCACATTCCCGCGGAAAATGTTCCAATCCGTATTGATGTCCCTGTTGGACAATCATCTAGTGTCATAACCAATGAGTCGAATGCACGCTTGAAGCGTGGCAGGCCATTAGGTTCTAAAGATCGAAATCCTGGAAAGAGGAAAGCAAATGATAAAAATGACACTACGAAAGAATCTCATGAGGAAATTCATGATTTAACAAATTCTGAGATTCATGAAGAATCCATTGAGCCCGAGACTTTGGAAAATACGGAACTATCCATAAATCCAATCAATATTGAGGCAAATTTTGATCGAGTGGATATAGTGGTGGATAATGTCTTTGCTTATATGTCGCATCTAGCATTATGCAAGAATGTGAGGATCTCGAACCTCAATCTATTGAAGAATGTCGAAAAAGACATGATTGGCCAAAATGGCAAGAAGCAATTCAATCAGAATTGAATTCGCTGGCAAAACGTGAAGTTTTTGGCCCTATAGTTGAAACACCTAATGGTGTTAAGCCCGTTGGCTACAAATGGGTCTTTGTACGCAAGAGAAATGAGAAAAACGAGGTACAAAGATATAAGGCACGCCTTGTTGCACAAGAATTTTCTCAAAGGCCTGGTGTCGATTATGAAGAGACATATTCGCCTGTAATAGATGCCATAACTTTCGTTATCTCATTAGTTTTGCTGTCCTTGAAAAGCTTGACATGCATTTAATGGATGTGGTTACAGCCTATCTTTATGGCTCACTTGATAATGAGATATACATGAAAATTCCCGAGGGACTCAAAATGCCAAACGCTCATAATTCAAAGTCCCGGAAAATGTTTTCAATCAAATTGCAAAGATCCTTGTATGGTCTAAAGCAATCAGGACGAATGTGGTATAATCGTCTTAGTGAGTATTTGTTAAAAGAAGGCTATATAAATGACGCCATTTGCCCGTGTGTTTTTATAAAGAAAACAACATCGGAATTTGTTGTACTTGCCGTATATGTCGATGACATAAACCTTATTGGAACCCCCATAGAACTCCAAAAGGCAATTGATTATCTAAAGGATGAATTCGAGATGAAAGATCTCGGAAAGACAAAATTATGTCTTGGTTTGCAAATTGAATATTTGGCAAACGGAATTTTTGTTCATCAATCTACCTATATAGAAAAGGTACTGAAACGGTTTTACATGGATGGAGCACATCCTTTAAGTAATCCGATGGTTGTTCGATCACTTGATGTGAATAAAGATCCATTCCGACCGCAAGAAAGGAATGAAGAGCTACTTGGTCCTGAAGTACCATATCTTAGTGCAATTGGCGCACTAATGTACCTTGCAAATACTACAAGGCCCGACATAACCTTTTCAGTTAATGTCTTAGCAAGGTGTAGCTCGGCTCCTACAAGGAGACATTGGAATGGGATCAAACATATATTGAGGTACCTAAAGGGGACTACCGATATGGGCTTATTTTATGGCAATAATTGCAGTTCTGATCTTGTTGGTTATGCTGATGCTGGATATTTATCCGACCCACACAAGGCTCGATCTCAAACGGGTTATGTGTTTACTTGTGGAGGCACCGCCATATCTTGGCGATCGACTAAGCAATCAATTGTGGCTACTTCATCTAATCATGCCGAGATAATTTCTATTCATGAAGCAAGTCGGGAGTGTGTGTGCTTGAGGTCTATAATACATCATATTCAAGACAAATGTGGTTTGAAGTGTAATAAACTACCCACGACTTTGTATGAAGACAATGCAGCATGTATAGCTCAATTGAAGGGAGGATTCATAAAAGGAGATAGAACAAAGCATATTTCACCAAAGTTATTTTTCACACATGATCTTCAAAAGAATGGTGATATCAATGTGCAACAGATTCGTTCAAGCGATAATATGGCTGATTTGTTCACAAAATCTCTACCAACGTCAACCTTCAAGAAGCTAGTTCACAAGATCGGAATGCGAAGACTTAAGGATATGAATTGATGTTCTTATCAGGGGAGCTAATGCGCGTTGCACTCTTTTTCCCTTACAAGGTTTTGTCCCACTGGGTTTTCCTTGCAAGGTTTTTAACAAGGCAACCAATAGGCGATATTCAAACATGTGTACTCTTTTTTCCTTTTATTTAAATTTTTTCCCATTGGGTTTTGTTTTAGTTAAGGTTTTAACGAGGCACATTATTGAATAGACATTCAAGGGGGAGTGTTATAAATAGAATCCTATTTAAGGTGAATGTCTATATTTAGAGAGATTCTAGAGTTTTACTTTGAGGCTAAGTCTTTTCTATACCTATAAATAGAGGGGTCTTACCCCATTGTATATCATCCCTAAGTATCAATAAGAATACTCCTCTCTCTACTTTTCTCTCTATTGTTCTTGTTCTTGTATTATTGTTCTTGTTCTTATATTATTTTATAACAGGAATTAAATTATTTCTATTTCTTTGTATTTTTTTAGAAGTAAAATTAAATTAAAATATTAAGACAATAATATTAACTAACTAACTCTAGACTAAGAAAACCATAACAAATTTATTTATTTGCATATAATTTAAATAATACTAAGAAATTACATAACTTAATTATTAATATCCTAATTAAAATAAATCATATATATATATATATATATATATATATATATGTGTGTGTGTGTGTGTGTGTGTGTGTGTGTGTGGGTGGGTTTTAAATTTTTCTTACAAATAGAAATAAAATATATTTTAGAAGTATATATATTAAGATTATACCTAAAAAAAATATTTACAATAAAATAATATATAATATGGATATAGTAAAAAATTAGTTGCTCACACTAACAACACAACCTCACACGTTCAACACAAGATCGACCTGAGCGACCTGCTCCGAGCTGAGATGAACGAGGTCACGGCCATGGAAAAAGGGTGGAAGGGAAAGGTGGACCTGTTGGCTTCGAAGAATAAAATTGTGAAGGCGGAGCTGGCATCGGTTGAGAACTAACTCCAGGTAGTGAAGGACAAAGATGATAAGTGGTCTCAACTAAATGATGATCTATTAGCACAGTTGAACTCGGGCGTCGTAGAACAACATGCCCTTAGAACCTCTGCTAATGCCGAAGAAATGGTGGCCCAGTACAAGGCTGATGCGAAGGCAACCAAGACCTGCCTAAAGACGAAGGCTAAATATGTGAAGCGGTTGTCCCGAGGAGAGACCTTCGAAGAGATCCACGTCCAAAGTTTCGACCTATCGACAGAGATCAAGGAAGAAAAGAAGATCGAGGCCGAGGCAAAGGAGATCTAAGATATTAAGGGTGCCGAAGGCACTAAGGATTTCGAGGGCTCCGAGGGATCTGGCGACGAGTCGAGCCCCTGTGAGAAATAGGCATGGATGCCTTAGTACCGTTCCTATTTTTGCTTTTCCTTGTGTATATTTTTTTGTTTATTCTGAGGCGTTTTTTATTAGTCCTTTATGTGTGTGTGTGTGTTCATATATATATATATATATATATATATATATATATATATATATATGGTGTCTTTACTTTACCAATATCTTTTGTAATTTCTATTTATGTAATGTTCTTGATGCCTTAGCAGAGAATCAAATGTAGTTGTTGGGCATTCATTTTTCGGAGGTTCGAATGGAACCCGACTTCGATGCAGCTTTTATTGCTCGTGGATGTGAAACCCGATATGACTAGACGTTCCCAAGATACTTATGTGTTTTAGACGATGTTTTTGCCGAGGGTAACTGTTTAGCGGGTTTCGAGTTTTTGTAAAGGCCTTACTTTCTGATTATGAGCTTCAGATGTCTCTGAGCTTTTTTTTGGTGGTCGTAGGCTTTTGTATTTGGGAACTGCCTAATAGGTTTGGTGCCTCCTAGATTTGATTGCCCCGGTCGTCGAAATTTCTTTGGACGGCAATCCCCGAGTAGGGTAGCCCTTGGGCTCAATAGTCCTTGAGTATGGGTAGCGTATGGGATCTATAGTCCCGAGTAGGGGTATCCAATAGGCTCATTAGTCCCCGAGTAAGGGTAGCCAGTGGGCTCTAGGATCCAGAATCGAAGAAGCAAAAAATACGTAATAGCAAAATATAATATTTTTTTCATTTATTAGTATGCAAAATACATTATCGAGAGCGCATAAATATTTGTGTCATGGCTAGAGTTAAATATGTGAGCATGTTTTATATGACCATTTGTCCCTTACAATGAATACTAACTACCAAGCCTTAGCTTTTAGCATATAAAGTTTTCTTTTCTAAGAACCTTAATCTGAGGGTAATAGCCCTCAATATTTGAGGCTGAACTTATAAGGGATCAGATACTGTTGATATGAACTAAATGATCACTGAATCCAATTTGAAACCGGTCTTCAAATCTAAGTTAGCACGTTTACTATTGCCTCATTAAAAACCTTGCCGAAAAATCCATTTTGGGACAAAATCGGTTCAATGGACAAAGAGTGAAATGCATGCTTTTAGACCTAGTAGTCACATCCATCCTTGGTTGTTTACATTTATCCAATTTATAATATGATTAAAGAGTAATTGAGTTCTTACCATAGTACTAGTACAAGTTTAACTGTGCCACATTCCAATTGTTCGGCAGTTGTATGTTGTTTCCTTCTTCGAGTTTGAATGAGCGTTTGCTGGTTATTCTAACAACTGGATATGGTCCTTCCCAGTTCAGTCCCATTATTCCCTCGTTGAAGTTCCTAGTGTGTAATTTTACTTTCCTTAATACTAAATCCCCGACTTGAAAGTGAGGAAGGCTAGCTCTTCGGTTGTAATACCTATATATTCGTTATTTCTGGGCGGCCAACTGGACTACGGTGGCCTCTTTCCTTTCATTCAATAGTTCCAGTCTCATGATTTTCTATCGCATATTGGAGTTTGAGGCTTGGTTCCCCTACTTCGACTGGTATTAAGGCTTAGGCTCCGTAGACCAATGAAAATAGGGTGGCCTTGGTGCTAGATTTTGAAGTCGTATGGTATGCCCGTAGGACTTCGGCAGGATCTTTTTCCATTTCCCTTTCGTACGAGTAAATATCTTTTTCAAGTTTTGAAGTATGGTCTTATTTTGTTGATTCTGTCTATCCGTTCCTACTTGGGTAATAAGGTGTTGATAATATCTTCTTAATTTTGTGATCTTCGAAAATAATATACTTACCTTGGTGTCGATGAATTATTTTTTATTATCATAAATGACCTCCGCAGATATTCCAAATCGACATATAATATGGTCCGATATGAAGTTAACGACTTCTTTCTTCTACACCTTTTTGAATGCTTGAGCCTCGACCTATTTGGAAAAATAATATGTCATGAATATTATGAATTATGCTTTATCAGGTGCCTACGGTAGGGGACCAAAAATTTCCATTTCTCACTTCATGAATGGTTATGGGGAAAAACCGAGTGGAGCGTTTTTCTAAGTTAATGGATCATCAGAGCATGTCTCTGGCAATCGTCGTATTTTCGTACAAAGTCCTTCGCATCTTTCTCATCTCGGTCCAGTAATTACCGGTCCTAATAAGTTTTGAACCAAATATTCTGCCCTCAAATGGTTTCCATAAGTACCCTCGTGAACTTCTCTCAGAGCATACTCGGCCACTCTCGGACCTAACCACTTGGCTAGCAGGCTATCAAAAGTTCTCCTGAATAGTGCCCCTTCGACCAAGCTAAACCTAGCAGCCTTGGTACATCGGGCTCTCGATTCCTTGGGATCCGAAAGCAACTTTCTAGTCTTCAAGTAATTAAAATAGTTGTTACTCCAATCCCAAGTTAGACTTACTGAGTTTACTTTGGCATGGCCCTCATCTATCACGGATCTCGTGAGCTATATTTCTATTCCATAACTGAATTCATCACCATCGACCGACAAACCCAAGTTATTCAGAGTATCAGCCTCGCTATTCTGATCTCGGGGTACGTACTATAAGGTCCATTCCTTGAATTTATGCAACATTACCTGTAATTTATCCAAGTACCTTCACATCCGTTATTCTTTTGCCTCGAACATTTTGTTGACTTGGTTTACCATGAGGAGGGAGTTGTATTTCCATCCGTAGAAAGATTATAAACTCCCCAAGTGTCCCTAGAGGATAACAACAATTCCCTCTCGACTTGGGTATTAAGGCCAGGGTGAAGTCAGCCACGAAGTCTACTAAAATCTGATATTTTATGGCAGTTCGGGGTCAATACTCATTATCATTCCCGTTAATTTCAACATCCAAATTAGCCATATATGGGGTGGCATTACGTATGGCTTTAGATTTTTGGAGGCACTTAGCAAATCAAGCACCAATTTTTCCAGGTAAAGATACTCTGTTTTAGTCTCGCCTAGAGTTCTACTGACATAGTAAATAGGAAGCTACGTTATTTCTTCCTCCTGAACTAAGAATCCACTTACCGCCACCTCGAAAACTTCCTAGTAAAGGTATAGTTGTTCGTTCGCCTTCGGAGTGCAAAGCATGGGCGGACTCGATAGGTATTGTTGGAGTTCTTCTAAATCTTGCTAGAATTTAGGGGTCCGGGAAAAGTTATTCTTCTTATTTAACAGTGAGAAAAAACAACGGCTTTTGTCCGAGGCCCTCGATATGAATCGGCCCAGGGCGGCTATATGGCCCCTCAGCCTTTGAACGGCCTTAACGTTGCCTACCATGGTGATGTCCTCTATGGCTTTGATTTTGTCAGGATTGATCTCGATCCCTCAATTAGATACCGAACCAGGGGAATTTTCCTAATCTGACCTTGAATTCGCACTTCTCTAGGTTCATCTTCATATTATATTTCCCCAATACATCAAAAGTTTCCTGCAAATGTGTCAAATGGTCCTCTGCTCGCAAAGAATTGACTAATATGTCATCAATGTAAACTTCCATTGCTTTTCCTATATGCTCTTCGAACATCCGGTTACTAGGCATTGATAGGTGGCACCGGTGTTCTTTAATATTGATTACATATGTTATATAAACCCGGAGATTGCTATTTAATTTCTTCCTTTCTGGTCGGCTCTGTAATCATCCTCTTCATGTACTAATCGCTCATGCAGCTTGGTCAGGGATGGCATCGGTGATTCCTATTTAATTTCTTCCTTTTTGGTTGACTTTGTGTTCCTTGATGTTGAAACCGCTGGTATCGGGATTACCTCATCGACCACGAACATTTACTTTATGGTCGACTACTCTTCGTATACCGTCTTGACTCCTCCCGATCTAGGGAACTTCAGTGTCTGGTGTAAGGTTGAAGGTACCACCCTCATGTTATGAACCCATGGATTTTTGAATAGGGCATTGTACCTCATGTCCCCTTTTGATCACGTAAAACTTTGTCTTTTAGATCATCCCGGTGGTGTTAACCAGAAGGGTTATCTCCCCTTTAGTGGTTTTTCATGCCATGTTAAATACGTTCAACAAACGGACCTCGAGCATTATTTGGTCTTTAATCCTAACTGCTCTACGATCCTCGATTTGATGATGTTGGTCGAGCTACCTGGATCAAATTATACATGTTTAACTCAAGATTAATTGATAAGTACAAATATTACCATCGCATCATTGTATGGTTACAGGCTCAGTATCCTCTTTGTTGAACCAGATGGTTCCCTCCGGGACATAATCTCAGATACATTTTACCTTGTGATAGATACTTTAGTGCTATTGATTATAGTTCCTTGAGGGAAATCGACCCCTTCAGTGATCATGTTAATGACCTATTGAAGCTTCTCAAGTTTGGCCTGTTTGTTGCCATCAATATTCATAAAATGATTTTTGGCTTGATTGCTCAGAAATTTCGGAGGTGCTCGTTATTAAACAATCGGGCAACTTCTTCACTCAATTATCGACAATCTTCGGTTCTGTGGGCATGAGTGCCATGATACTTACATATCAAGTTAGGATATCCTTAGGTAGGGTCATACTGCAACGGTTGAGGCCACTTGGTTTCCTTGATGTTCCTAATGGCTGATAAGATGTTGGCCGCATCAACATTAATGTTGTATTCTGACAATCTTGGTGCTTCTCTATCCCCAAGAAGCCTGTCGAAACCATTTTTTCTCATTAAACCTTGACTATGAGGCCATCGATTGCTGTTTTTCATTCCTTGTGGGCTGGCACTCGCATCCATTTCCCCTTCGGTCTGTGACGTATGATTGGTATATATCCCGAATTTGTCTTTGCTTATGATTGACGACTATCTTAGACCTATCCTAAGCCCTGTTGGGGCAAACAGACCTAGAAGGGGCTCCGAGTTGATCATCCTCGACTTTAAGATTTTACTGGTACCTATTATGGACGTTGGTCCAAGTTACCGTCGAGTATTCTACCAAGTTTTGTATTAGCTGCTGTGAAGCCAAGGATCTTTGAGGGTTAAGTCCTTGGGTAAACGCATGAACGACCCAATCATCCCCGACCAGAGGCGGGTCCATCTGTTCCATCTGGAACCTCGATAGGAATTTCCTGAGCATCTTGTTGTCTCTTTTGTTTAACCTTGAAAAGGTTCGTCTTTTTGGTCTTGACCTTGTTGGCCCCGTCATGGGCTTTCATGAAAGCATCTTCAAGCATATCAAACGAATCAATGGAATTTAGGGGTAAGTTGTGATACCATATCATTGCTCCTTTGGACAAAGTTTTCCCGAACTTCTTTAGTAACACCAACTCGGTTTTATCATTTTCCAAGTCATTTCCTTTGATTTAGCATGTATACGAGGTCACAAGCTCATTCTGGTATGTGGTTTCGCTATATTTTGGAATGTCGGGCATACAAACCTCTTAAGAATCGGTTTTGGTGCCGTGCTCGAAGGAAAATGCTTCTGGATAAACTTCTTCGAATCCATCCCCTTCAATATCAGGGGTGCTCCCTATGAACACAATTTTTTCTCGATGATAATACTCCTACAAAACCAATAAAAATAGATTTTTTCTAATTGTTTTGATTTAATAGAGTTTTAGGAATTCTTTTTTAAATTGTTTGTTTGCATTTAGTCTCATATTTTGGATATCTAATATTTTACAATCATAGAAAAATCATAAAAAAGTTGTCAAATTTTAATTTCATACATTTTAGGTTTAATTTGCATTTTAGGAATTAATTAGTCTTTAATTATTAGAATTAATACATAAAAATAAAACAAAATATTTTAGTAATTTTACATGCAATTTGTTAAGTTTGAATAAATTAGTTAGTTGTTAAAAATGGTAGATACGAAAAATTTGTAAAAAAAAGGATTAATTTTGAATATTGAGAAAAGTGGCTATAACTTAAATTTGAATTTTTTTTAAAAAAGGGCTGCATTACGTCTCAATTAAGCACTTGGGTCAATTTTCCTAGGCCCAATTTCAACATACACCCACACCCAGCCCAACTTGAATACTTGATCTGCCCATCTGGCTTCAAGGATCAGCTATACAATGTCGTAAAACCCTAAAAAGATGTCATTTCCTCGCTTTCTTCCTCTTCTCTAATTAAATCAACAAAAAAAGGTATGATATATCCCTCGACTATGGTATATTATTCGATATTGTCTCCCGTTATACTTTTTGTCCCTTATAGCCCTTACCATCCAACAAATTTTATATATGCCCATATTTTAACAGCTGGGACATGTGGCACGCTCTGAGAAGATCAAGAACCCATTATACTAAATAAAACTAACTCGCCCCAATTCCCCTCCCCCCCCCCCCCCCTCCTTCACAAACCATAAACCAAAAGACCATCAAAAAAGCACAAACAAAATACCAAAATTATAGAGCTTTTTCATCGTTCTCATTTTGATAAACCCATAAATCAAAAACCCAATGTAAAAACACAATCAAAACATCAAAATTCTAAGGCTTATTTGTCACTCCCATTGCTAAGTATTCAGTTGGTCAGAAACTGCTGTACCATGTCGGAAAATAGTTGTTCGTCAAAGAGGATCTGCCGATGTGGGGAAGTTGCTAATTACTTTACTTCAAACCCTCTTAAATCCTGGTAGATGATTTTACAAATGTCCTAAACCTGAGGTAGTTTTTCTTTCTCTATTTCGATCCGTGTTACCATTCTCAACTTTTATTGAGTTCAATCTTTGAAGATATTTTATTGTGATTTGTATAGAGTGAAGGATGCGTTTTGGGAATAGCATGATAAAGAGTATCCTGATGCTGCTATAATTGCAATTAACAGTGTAAGATTAGAAGTTGTAAATCGCAAGATTAAGATGTTGAATGTTTCTTTGGAAGCTCTTAAGGTTGAAAGAGACATGCTGACTGAAAAGATTGAACTCATAGATTCTATGAAGAATTTTGAAGTTAAAAAAATATGAAATTGGAAGCAAAAGTGGTAAGGTTGAAGATGATTATCACAATTTTATGCTCGCTAATAGTCAAATTTGCATTCTCCTCTTTAATGAAGTGAAATTTTGTTGAAATTCTAGGGCTTAGGGGAATGTTGTATCAACAGTTGAATATTGGAATGTTGAACTTGTCATTTTATTGTGTTGCAATGGTTGGATTTTATATTGTAATGACATTGTTAATGGCTAGATTTTGTATTGGAATGTTTCTTTGTTTAAGTCATTGTTAACCAATTTCTTTGTCCAACTGGATTTTGTCATTTTAAGTCATTGTTAACCATTTTCAAAGAAATAGTGATCCCAACTTTCTCATACATTTGGGAACATGCTAATACAACTTGCATACTACTAATACAACTTTCTCAGTCGTTTAGTCCAAAAATGCAATGTTCAGTCATAAACCTCAAAGACATAAAACCAACCAAGGCTGACTGCCATAAATCTAATGCATTCAAGTTTCAAAAACTGCTATAAAACACATGATAGTGCAGCAGTCAAACTGATGATAATTTAACAGCTATAACACAAACACAACAAGCACAACAAACTACTGATAATGCAGCAACAAATACAACTGATGATATACAATAACAAATACAACAAGCTACTTCAGGACTGCAGTATCTAGCTAACATAAAAATTAGGTAGTAACTTCAATTCAGATAAACCAAACTACATAATTAAACAAGTCATAATTCTACCAAGTACATCAAATTGGATAAGTAGATGTCACTGCTATAACTTCAAAAACTTACTGAATTAAGCCATAACAAGGCATCCAACTCCAAATACCAATAAAAAATAAACCAAGTGTTTAAGTTTCACTTTAGCTACCAAGATATAAAACAAGTCTTAATTAGATTATCAAGGATTCTTTCTTGTCTTCAACTTCCCAATTCATTATCTTGCTTGTATCTCCAACTGATTACCAGTGATTGCTGCATTTCCCTTCCATGTCAAGTTTACTGGAGAGTATGGAAGATCAGCAGGTTCACTTACACCTGTGTTATCTCCTGTAAACTTGATTGTCCTTGTCCCAGTGTTCGAAACTTCTTTCTGCCTTTCCATAAGTCTAGTTTGTGATTCTCATATAATACTAGGCCTTAATGAAGGTTCAGGTCCATCATCAAAATCTGAAAAAGCATCCAAAGTTGGAGTAGGCGCAAAGATAAATGACTGATTGCTAACAATGCCTTCTCTTGTTTGGGATACTTGGGTTGCTAATAAATTGATATCTGCCAATACCTCATCATCATCATTGTTTTCTTTAATCAAAGTCCTTTGTCTCTGGGCTAGCTTCTTAGCCCTAGATGTCTGCCCATCATTTTTATTTGATGACTTCTTCTTCTTTGTCACTTTCTGCACATTTATTGGTTGTTTAAAATAAAAAAAGAAATAGTTAATATCAATTAAGTATAATAGCTAAGTAATGGGTCTATGCCGTTTTACATCCCCTTGCATTATGGTTTGCGTCTCCACAATAGCCAAAAGTCATAATTCTTCCTTTTCTAGACTGACTCCACTCCCCTTGCCTCTTGATTGCCTCATCCTTTTGTCTATCTCTTTTTACTTTAGGCCTGCCAGCTTGTTTCACCAGTACAGGAGGTTCTATGGCTTGAGATGGATCTAGTTTCCAGAATTTCTCACCAGGTAGATGTTATAATTTATGCTTGTAAGTAAGTAGAAAGGCTTATTTGTTGTACCACCAGCGCATCTCCTTCAATGGGTCTTTCATTAAATACAAGCATGATTTTATTCCATGAGAACATGGGATTCATGAAAGATCTCATCCTTTACATGTGCATCTTTTTCCCTGTAAATTGACAATGAATTTGTCAACCCCTTCTACTACTTCAAATCCATCATCACCACTGACATCAACCTCAATGGAATGAGCTATCTTCATATAGTCATTATAAAGCTTCATGCTTTGAGGACTGTAGTCTGTCTTACAAGTTCTCACCTCATCTTCATGCTTTCTCAACTGATTCATTACTTTGAGCCTTATATCTTTTAACATCTTGGTGATGGGCTTTTATCTAGCTTCTAATATTTAAGAATTGGAAGATTTTGTAAAATTATTATCCACACCTTGATTTTTGCAAAAAGTGTCATAGTATGCCCTACAACAACTTGGGTAGGTACTTTAACAGCTCTGTAACAGTTGCTTCCTTCAACTGTCCCAACTTGCTCAACTGATCCTTGAAGTCTTCTCATAAGTGGCCTAAGCACTCCACCGAAGTAACTTCTTCATTTCAAGACCTCTATACTCTTTGCACCAGTTTGACTCTACATGTCTCACATAGAACCGATGTTTTGCTTCAGGAAGTACTACCTTTATTGCCTCCATTAATCCCTGTACATATCAGCAGTAAAGAGTTAGTAAAAAATAGTAAAAAGTTTTGAAAAAAGGAGTAAAGAAACAGTAAAGAGTTTTGAAAAAAAAAAGAGTAAAGAAACAGTAAAGAAAAGAGTAAAGAAATAGTTAAAAAAAAGTTATACCTTTTGCTTATCGACATAAATGTGACTTCATTGCCCATATTCAAGTCCAATGAATTGTTAAGAAGCTCCAGAAATCAAGTCCAACTTTTTTTTGTTTCCCTATCAACTACATCCCAAGCAAGTGGATAAAAGTGATTCATCCTAAATGCATTGAAGTTAGCCTTGTGCTTTAAGAATGTACCATCAACCCTAATAAATGGTCAAGCCCTCTTTGTACCCCATCTTCAATGTATGAAAACAAATGTACATCCTAAGTAATTTCCTTTTGCCTTACAACAATTCTTCTTTAGATAAATTAATAACCACATCACTTCCAGGATTACTGTCCCTCAAAGCATTGGCATATGCTTCAAGCTTGTTATAGTCATCAGTGAAACTCCCTTCCAACTTCTCCAATATCATTCTTTTTGCCTTTTTAACCTTAGATTTACTAGTATTAAGTTGAAATTAACTCTTCAAATCTGCCCTTATTTCCTTCACCTTATACTTTGGGTTGTCTTGCAACTTCTTCTTGAAGTAGTAAGCTATAGTGTTATATTCAACCCTACTCTTATTAATAGCAGGATTACAGTCATGTCTTGGATTTAGTGTCTTCACTCCACACCCCGCATTCCCCTTTTCAATGGACGTAAGACATTTAAATGGGCAACCATCTACACACTTATACCTCACTCTAATTTTGTCACTTTTCAGCAGCTTTAGTTTCTTTTCATTAACCAACGAATAAAGATTAATGAACATTCTAGCTTCAGTGATGTCCTTGAGAGACATGCCTTTATAAATCTCTTTATATTCAATAAGATTTTCACTAGGATGCACATTCCTTTGAGCCTCAAATTATTCTAACTCTTCAGAATTATAGGCCATGCCATCAGAGTCTGCTTGATCTTCATCTTCATCTTCACTATTACTATCATCAGTACCAACTAATACTTGGATATGTAAGCCTCAGTATGGTTTACAATGTTTGGGAAACAAACACTTTCTTCACACTCATCTACAGCATAGACATTTAGTACCTTAAATTCATCACAGACAAGGGCCAGCAACTATCTAATTCCTATATCTCCTTCAACTTCATAACATTTACCAAATGGGCCAGCAATTATTAATTATTGTACCCTATATACCCTAACAGAAGAAAGTATTCATCTACTGTATCATTAAAGGACAATAGGTCAAAATCCTTATCTTTCCAGATGTGGACCAACTTCTTTGAATAGACTAGGTGTGACTCTTTAATTAAGTCACCCCCATAATTGAAAACTAGGTCAACAAGAACTATCTATAAGCATAAAAAAGACAATACAAAAAACTTTATACAAAATGGACCCCACTTAATAAAGAAATCAGAAACGAAACAATAAAGGATGAAGAATGGAGAATATTTCAATAAAGAATGCATAACTACCACTTTCCAATGTACTTAATCTTATGCATAACGGATATTTGGACCCCATTCCATCATACATGAGCAAAAAGACACAACTCAAAGCAATAATAGATTATCAGAAATTAGAAATTAAAGGACCACCTCAAAAGATGTACATGCACGACAAAATAATATTAAATTGACAAACTACATATAGGAAGCATGTATAATAACATTCTGATATGCACATTTACCAGGAAAAAAAATCCTAGCTCGAAACTTCAGGTAGAAATCGAATATTCTTCAACAAAATTAGCAGAAACACAATTTACTTAGTTGAATCATGAAATTTATTAAGAATACCTTTTTGAGTCTCAGATCCGCAATTTTGTTACTGATGGAAACCCTAGATGGAACCCATCCCGTTCGTCGTTTCTTTTTCTCGATTTTTGATATTTTTCTTACGTGTTTTTTACAATGATTTTAGTGTTTTACTTAGTTGGTATAGCTTGTGAATGGGAGGGCAGGCAGTGGAATTGGAACGGGTTAGTTTTATTTAGTATAATGGATTTTTGGTCTTCTCAGAGCGTGCCACGTGTCCCAGCCATTAAAATAGGGGCACATATAACTTTATTGGACGGTAAGCGTTTTAAGTGATGAAAAGTATTACGGGGAACAATATTAAACAATATGACATAATAGAGGGATATATCAGGCCATTTTTCGTTAAAACAACCCCTCCCTTTCTCTAAGATATAACCGGACAACACCCCACCCTCCCCCCCCCCCCCAAAACCCTAGCCGCCTGGCCTCTCTTTCTTCTCTATCTCATTCATCTCACTCAGTCACCTCATAGACTTATTGGATATTCACGCTCAAGAAGAAACTCATTCACACACCTTCAACGATTAGAAAAGAAATTTCGAAATTCAAAACTAAAATAGAGATCTGAGAATGAAATTTTGGGAGCCCTTTTCTAGATTTCAAAGCCACTGAAGGTTGATTTCGCCGTAGACTTCTGCTGTTGTATCACTTAGGCTATTTAGCTGAGCTCCATTTGTGCTTATCCAACCTGTATTTGGATCAATCGAGTTTTTGCTTTCAGATTTAGGTACTCATATGTAAAACTACACTTTTTTCTTGTTGAAATAATTGAAATCGGTTCATGTTTATTCCCTATTTCTTCTTCTTTTTTTACGATTTTGATGAATTGGATATTTGTTAGTCTACGATAATGGCTGGGATCCACATCTGTTCATAGTGAGTTTATGTGTGTTCCTTATGAGTTTTGTTCGTTAAGCTTTGGTTGCATTCGTTCTTCTTGTCAAAGTTGTTATTTTTTAATAATTTTGCGTGCCTTATCGATTGGATTGACTGACAGATGAATACTTATTTATCAACTTCGTTTTGGAGTTTGAATCTTTAATGTAGTAGGTCACAATTTGTAAGATTCAATGGAACCAAAACTAGTTAAAATGTGTTTAAGGCTGGATGATAATGAATTGTGGCAACTACATGGGGTCAGAGGGTTTTTGCAATCTGATTTGGGTTTGTGACGTCCTTTGGTAATTGATTCTATGAGTGCAGATTACTTGTTAATAATCCCGAATAGTCATATGTTACATTTCTTCCCTAATCAATAACCTCACAACACATCTCCAAATCTTAAGAAAAATAATTTATAAATAGTCGTAGCTTGCTTTAGGCGTGATTAATAAATTATCGTGATTATGAATATGAGTTCCGTGACATCGTCACGATACGTAAACCTCAATTCAAGTGTGTGTTTCACGCGACTCGATCACAACTTCAAATAGTAATTAAAATCAATATGTTGTAGATCGTTTCACCTGACACGATTTACAGTATATACAAAATACCAACGAGTGCTTTATATGGCGATTTGTTCAAATAAATTCCATAATCATTAAAAGCGATTAAATAGTAAGAATACACGATAGATTTTAAACATGTAATAAATCAGGTAACTGGGCAGTTATTAATACTTGAACGACCGTGCGAAAACTATAAAACTCGGGAGTTTCTCACATCTTCTCCCAGATTAACTGAATTTCTTACTCGGTCTTCTGTGTTGGCAAATCAGAAATAGTCAATTTTCCTCGATTTGGGATTTTAAAAAAAACTGGTGGCTTGAAACACCATAACAATTATCCCAAGTGACTACTCTAAACTAAATAAATATTTTAAATTCGAATAATGTTACTTTAATTGGAAAAACTCCCTATCCATCGAAAAAAGGAGGTATGACGGCATTGCTAGGGATCGAACCCAGAATCTTTGGTTTAGGGTTTAGAATTCGAGCTTAGATAACTTTTATACTTCGATTTCTTGTGATTGTCTCATATTACATGTTTGTGTCTATTGTGCTAAATACTGCTTTGGTATTGCCTGAACTATATATAAAATGTTACGCCACCATTTTTCTCTTTGAGTATTTTAAATCTTCTGGGAAGCGTGCTCTTCACATGACTTATTTTTTGTTACAGTCATATCCTAATTTTAGAATGAGGATCGAACAAGTTACAAAGCCGATGAAGCTTCTGTATTTCCGGTACACTGCACCCCCTCGGCTCGAGTTGTTCGCTTGCGAAAGCCAGGTCCAGAACAATACTCCCATGATTAAAACTTACAATGACATAGCCTCATGCCGGAACCCTAGTAGGTGCGTTTGTTTGCATCACATGCATCTTACTTAGGGGACTCAACACAAAGTTGGGTCCTTCTAAGACAGGTGTACCCGAAATTAAAAGTTTATCTTGATGCATCTTACGTGCTACTCGTACATATGTTTGTTTCGACTTACATGTTGATCAGCTTCTAGAACAGAGAAAGAAAATCGAAAAAAAAAATAGAGTAAGAGATAGGTATTTGAAAAATTTCGGAACTTTGCTGTAACTTTGAAGGAAATAAAGAGAAAGAAAATAAGTCAATATTTACAAAAATTCATGTTTCCACTGTTCCATCAAAACTGGTCGAACTATGTGGATCTTATTCTCATTCAATATGAGATATGTAGACAAAACTCATCGATTCTGATCCCAGTTTTTAATAATCCAAAAATATTTTCCATTAAATCCTTTTTAGAAGTCTTTTCTTAAAATATCCTAAACAGATTTTAAAAAGAGAGACTTTTTTTAAAAACCCAAGAATTTTGAAGACTTTCATTCAAAAATAAAAAATAAATAAATAATCAATCAAAATCCAAAAATATAGAGAAATTTTTCTCTTCTTCAGAGGTAATTTTTGTTAGAAAACAATTAGAAACAAAAATCCAAAAGAAAAAAGATCTTTTTATTCTTTAAAAGTCGTCTTTTGCAAATGTCATAAAATTTACAAGTTGAAAACCAAAAATATTTTCACGTTTGTTCACAACTTCGCTTTCGAAAATTATAAAGAATATTCAAAAAATGAAATTTTTCTACCTCTTTTAAGAAGTCTATTTCCCAAAATTTCAAAATTAAATGAGAAGTCCAAAAATATTTTCTTTCTCCTTTAGAAGTTTTTCTTTCAAAAATTTAAAAATCCAAAAATTATTTTCTTACCTCTTTAAAAGGCTTTCTTTCGCAAAATTCACAAAAAAAGAAGAAATGCAAAAAAATAATATTCTTTTTATAAACGCTTTCATTATCTGAGAGTTATAAAAAACTTAAAAAAAGAAATGATAGAAATAGTTTATTTACTCCATTTCTGATTTTCCTGAACTAAATAATAATCTGATTCATGCGGCATCATGATACAGGCAATTCCCAATAGATTCGATCATAGCCATAAAATTAATTGAGTGAAAAATAAACTGAAAAAATATAGAGAAAAAATTGAGTGAAAAAGAAAGAAAAGAATGACAAAAATAAAAGGAAAAAGAGCGAGAAAAAAAGAAAAGAGTGACAAAAAAATAGTGCCAAAAATAAAAGAAAGGCAAAAACAAAATGAGAAAATCAAGAGTGATTAAAGAGAGGCAGAAATGAAAGAAAAGAGATGCAGAGTAAAAAGGGTTAGTTAAGGCCGGGATGAAACAACAACCATTCAAACACATGGTAGAAACGTATAACTGTTTAGATGTATTACATCACAAGGTGCGATTTCCCATCTATTAAGCATCTCAAAACTAATAAGGTTATTGGGTGTGCAAGATAACCATTTTCTGTTCAGGTGGCTGGTTTTGTGCGTAATCTGGCTTCACATCCTTATTTCAGATGATCCAAAGGCCGGGTTTCTGTGGCCTCCGAAAGTGATCTACCAATGATTGATCCCGAGGATAACCCAGCATTCGATATTCCACTGCCAGAATCAGCTGCGAGTGAAGAAAATAGGATGTTGCGTCTCCATATACTGAAAATGTGTGATGCCTGGTCTAAATGTAAGGAACCTTTGGGTGCAATACCTGGGTTCCTCGAGTTGATACCCAGGTCAAGTGGGGTTTCCACCACCTTTATCTCCAACCCGTTCATCCCTTGCGAATACCCTCCAATGCCATTTAATGATCCCTGAATGCCTTATCTGTTTCGCCTCCGGGCACCGACTTCAAATGCACCGCAGCAATGTTCCCGACAGCACCAGTCTGTACCACAGCACAACCAACTATACCACAACCGTATGTTGAGCCTCTAATTTTTGTCTTTCAGGGTCCACAGTTTCAACAAGAAATAACATATGTGACTCCATACTCCTTTGCTCAACCTCTGCAATATGATTTCTTGGTGGAGCAAGAAAAGGTTATCAAGAATCCCAAAAAAAACATGGTACAAAGCCTGAAATACATGCAAAGTCTGAGTGGCCAAAAGAATGTCTCATACTCTGACATATGTATGTTTCCCCATGTCCACTTGCCAGTTGGCTTCAAGATGCCAAAATTTGAAAGGTACAACGGGCATGGAGACCCGATCGCTCACCTGAAATAATATTGTAACCAGTTGAGGGCTGCTGGTGAAAAAGACGAGTTGCTAATAGCCTATTTTGGAGAAAGTCTCACCATAATTGCTTCCGACTGGAACATTGATCAGAGATTAATCATTAGCACGTGTGGGACGACTTGGGCTCGAGATTTTATCCACCAGTTCCAGTATAATATGGACATCGCTCGCAATAGAAAATCTTTGTCCAATTTTAAAAAAAAACAGCAAAAAGCTTCCGTGAATATGGTGTCAAATAGCGTGAGCAAGCCTTTATGGTAAAGCCTTCAATGGACGAAGTTGAAAAGGCTACGGTCTTCCTATAGGCCCAAGAGGTGGACTACATTCAGAACATGTCTGTTGTAATGACCCAACCGATCGTATCACACCCCAAACCTCGAGAGGCATGGCTGGCACCCGGTGACGTACTGGCCTGAGCGAACCACTTTGTAACTCTTTTTTTTCTTTGTAACTATCATGGTCCAACATGGCCAGAACTCGTAATGTACAACTATAAGTAGGAAAACCCTATATTAGTAAACTATCGTTCGTAAAATATTATTACATATGGGTCGTCAAGGCCTCTAACATACTATAAAAGATGAACCTCTCTCTACAAAGCCTCTAAGATTATTCGATATTAAATGGGACAGGGTAATGGTCTACCAATAAGTCTGTAGCAAAACTTTGACACGATGACTCATAGACTCGACTGCACTCCGAATGACGTGGAGTCTTATCAATCGTTCATTGAATGCTAACATCATCTACTATGAGAGCTCATTAAACTGATTATATATACCTGCAGGCATGAATGCAGCATCCCCACCAAAAGGATGTTAATACGAATAATGTACTCCGTATGTAAGACATGTAAATCAGTATATAAAGGATATGGAGTAAAGGACATATAAATGTCATGTAATGCATAGGTCTGTACATACATAACATCATCAAGCCTCCGAGGACATCCCATCATATCATTTCAGTCGCTATGGACAAATCATCAACGTATAGCAACTGATCATGTGGTGATACATATATAACGCCATAACCTTTTTTCGTAGCCGTATACGCATATATACATGCATATACGCGTGTATATAACACTATCTAGTTATGGGTTAATGTACATGCAAATGAATGCAATGCAAGAAAGATATGTTCATAAAATCTTTTAGAATGTCATAAGATCATTATGCCTCTGGTTAATATCATAAAATCAATTTACGTATTTTCGGAGGACCCATGAACAGACGATGGAATAATAAGACATATGGGAATTCAAGAACATAGGCACTTCTAATACTTCTATGAATAGAGTTATTTATGGAAGTTGTGCATTTGCTCGTTTTATTTGTATCGTACGGATTATGCCAAAAGAAAAGAAGAAATAGCCTTAAAATACTTGAGTCAATTCACTTGACAATCCCTGTAACCCAAGTTAACTACGACAATACGTGCGATGATAAGATTGGATTAGGAAAAAATCAATATGACATTCTTAAAAAAAATTACAGCGTACTCCTTTAAAATAGCAAAATTTGACATGCTCAAGCGCTCACCGATTACTATCAAGTACTTTTACACCCATTCAACGACAGACATGACCACGACATTGTCTAAATTATACCACACATCCTAAATGGACAAATAAGAAGTGATTCCCAAATGGAAACCGATCAAATTCAACTTCTCACCTATCCTTTCTTGGCTATGCCCATTATGACATACCTGTAAGGAACACTACTTAAAAACATTTTCAAATATAAGAGTAAAAGTTGTAACGTTTTTCGGACATTGTATTCAAGATCCTAAAAATGAATGTCTTGAAATTACTACATTAGGTTGCCACCTAATCAAATGATTTAAGAGTAGTTTGTCTAAGAGGTGGCTTGCTGCCACGTGGGGGTGGAAAGGAAATTTTAATCTTTATCTATTTTATTAGTTAATTAGATAATATCTCGTTATCCGGTGATTAATTAATTACCTATATAATTAAAAACTATTTCAAATTATTTAAAGTTTGAATTATTTTTAATATACTTTTTATATTATACTTTACTATGGTCATGTGGTACCATATAAAATAAATACATACACTATTATTTTATTAAAATACATATATATTTTTAAATTTTTAATTTTCGTTATCTCATATAAAGAGTATAAATTTTCGTACAATTAATTCTTAAAATGGTAAAAGAAATAACCTTCTATTCTTGTGGAAAAAAATTAATTCATATCTTTAAAATAAAATTTTTATGTTATACGTATAATTTAAAATATATTTGAAAATAGTAATATTAATAACTATATAAATTATAATTTTTCAAACTATTTGTCAAAAATATTCCACTCAAAATACTATATTGTATATATATATATATATATATATATATATATATATATATATATATATATATATATATATATATATAGCAGTACCAAGGTTGTTAAACTTACTGGGTATAACAGGTCGTTTTGAGCTCTGGCACCTTGTTCGGCAGTTTGAGGCCATGAGCAGCTCCACATCATGTATTATGACTTGCACGCATAGTCAGAATTGAATTCCGAGAAGTTCAGAGTTGATTTAGAAAGAGAATTCTCATTTTGAAAGCTTAAAGTTGGAAAAATAGTCTAAGAAGAATTTTAAAGTAAACAAACTCAGAATCATGATTCGAAGATTCCAGTAGGTTCGTATGATGATTTTGGACTTGAGCATAAGTCCGAATTAGGTTTTGGATGAACCGGGAGCATTCGATTCCTATTGTGGAAGTTAGCATTTTGGAAGAATTTCAAAAATTTGGGTTGAAGTGCATTTCAGTATAATCGATGTCCGTTTGGAATTCTGAGGGAATAGATCTCTATGGTGATATTTGTATTGGAA
The DNA here is from genome assembly GCA_034376525.1 of Nicotiana benthamiana. Lineage (NCBI taxonomy): Eukaryota > Viridiplantae > Streptophyta > Magnoliopsida > Solanales > Solanaceae > Nicotiana > Nicotiana benthamiana. The sequence continues at coordinate 20,620,429 of CM067324.1, read as the reverse complement.
GCGCGATCAGAAATGGATTTGGAGGTCCGTAGGTCATTTTGGAGGTATTTGGCGAAAGTTAGAAATTTGAAGATTCTTGAGAAGTTTGACGAAAGTGGACTTTTTAAAATCGAGGTCGGATTTCAATTCTTGAAGTTGAAGTATGTCTGTAATGTCGAATATGACTTGTTTGCAAAATTTGAGGTCAATCAGACGTGATTTGATATGATTTATCATCGAAGTTGAAGTTTGAAGTTCTAAAGTTCATTAAGCTTGGATTAGAGGGAGATTCATGGTTTAAGCGTTGTTTTGATGTGGTTTGATGCATCGAGCACGTTCCTATTATGTTTTGGGATTTGTTGATATGATATGACAGGTCTCGGGGACCTCATGTGGATTCTGGGTGGTTAATAGATAAAGGTTTGCAGTTGAGGAGTTGCTGAAGTTGGAGGACTACTGGTGTAATCGAACCTACGGAGTGGGCACCGCAGGTGCGAGCCCACAGAAGTGGGAAGGAAGCCACAGAAGTGGAAAAAGGACTGGAGCAGGGAGTCGCATGGGCGGTCATTTGGGCAAACCTGTGAAGGGCGCAGAAGCAGAATAGGGTGCGGTGCAAAGAAGATGCCGTAGAAGCGGCTAGAGGACCACATATGCAAAACTCGTCTGGGCTGAAGGGTTCTTTTAAATCGGGAATTGGAAATTTTTCTCCCATTTCATTTGGTATGGGCGATTTAGAGATCCTCAAGGTGAGAAATTCGTCAAGTATCACAAGTTAAGATGTTCCTACTCATTACAAGTTAAATATATGATTTAGATACAAATTAAAGTATTGAAATTTATAGAAATTTAGGGTTTGAGGAAACACCTAGAAAATTGGTATTTTTGGATTTTGACCATGATTTTGGTTATGAAATTGAGAGTAAATTATATATTTGAGTTCGTGGGGTTATGAGTAAACTTTATTTTTAAAAATTTTCGGAATCTGAGCATGTGGACCCGACGGTGATTCTAACAACATTTCGATCCGGGTTAGAAATTATTATAAATTAGATTATTATGAGTAATTGAGCATAAATTGATGGGTTTATATAATTATTGGCTAGTTTTGGAGCGTTGTGCATCGATTTGAGCCTTCGGAAAGGCGTGGAATGCCAATTATGGAACTTCGGAGCGAGGTGAGTCTCCTTTCTAACCTTGTAAGAGAGAATTATCCTCATAGGTGAATTAATTGGATATATGCTTCTATTTTTGGAGGCTATATATGCACGAGGTGACGAGAGTCTGTGCGCAGCTACTATATGCTTATGTCCGGGTGTTCTAGGACCAAAAATCATGCTTTACTTGAATTAATCGTAATCTTATTGATAGTTTAAATTGTTTTAATCAAATCGAAGTGTTAAATGGTTTTCTAAAAGAGTTAAACTTCATTTTCTTGACTTGTAAAAAAGAAATTAACACCTCCTTGAATAATTGTTTTCTTGATGAAGTCTTGATTGACTGTTTGATTGTGTTTTTATGTGTACCTGCATCGCATGTTTGATTTGCGAGCGAGGTGATTGTTTATTTATATTTGCCCGCATTTCATGTATGATTTGTGAGCAGAGTAATAGATGCATCTATGGTTCGCGCCATTCAACCGTCTAGCAGTGCACAATTTAAATAGTATTGGATCGGGTCGTACAATATCGGCATGGTTTGCGCATGATTTATTGATTGCGTTGAAATTCGTTGATGTTGATATTTGTTTTCCCTAGTATGAGATAAATGTATGAATAATAAAAATGAATTACGGAATTTCCTATAAACTAACAAACTATTACTTGCTTCATGCTATTGAGTTACAACCAATTTTTATGAAAATCCTTGATTTACTATATTATTGATATATTATTATTATTGGAGCACTAGTATGTGTCGAAGTCGACCTCCCGTCTCTGCTTTTTTGATATTAGACGGGATACTCGCTGAGTATATGCTGTTTTTGCACTCATGCTACACTTGCTATGTATATTTGTTGCACATGCACTTGTACATCGAATGGCCTAATGGGTGTAGCATTATGGATGATACGGATACTCAGGTGAGCTGGATTCCTTGAGGCGACCAGTCAGCATAGTCTTTTTCAGTAAATTGTATTTACTTTCTATCCAAATTTGTATTCCGGGAAGTTATTGTACTTTATTTTATTTTATAGTGATTGCTCATACACTTGTGACATCATGTTCTAAGATAATTATAGGATTACTTAAATATTAGTTTTGTTAAAGAATCATTATTTATTCAGTAAAATTCATTACTTATTATTTAGTGTATAAAGGAAACGATTTCAAAAATTTTAAAACAAAAAAATTCTAGTTATTTAGCCTTGGCTTGCCTGACATGGGAATCCGACGCCATCATGACCCATGGATTTTGGATCGTGACAATATGGCATCAGAGCACTAGGTTCCCTTAGGTCTCACGAGTCATGAACAAGTCTAGTAGAGTCTCGCGGATAGGTACAGAGGCGTCTATACTTATTTCGAGAGGCTACATGGCTGTTAGGAGCACTTCCCTTCTTGATTCCTCATTGTGCGATTTGATTCCCTTTGAGGCTTGTGCCTTCATTTTCTTTCCATTCAAACTTTTTCGATGCGAGGCGCTAGTCATGAATCGCCGAGTGAGTCAGTGTAATGGTACTACGAATGTGGTACAAGATGTTTCTCCATGCGTGGTTGTTTGAGCTATTGTCATCACCTTGCGAAAAGATATTCTATCATTTCAGCTCAGTAGTTGTACTTCTGAGATCTTCGAGGTTATGCACATGTTGCTATGATGCTTATGAACGGTTATCACGCAGTATTGATGAGAGGGTAGAGTGTTTTCCTATGTGCTGGGGCAGTAAATTACTTGAGAGGAGGTTTACTAAGTGTATGATTCGGAGATCCAGTATTTTATTTCCGATGGAGGAAAGGCTATATAACTATAAATGATCAGGTTTGGGTTGATGGAGTAACGAGGCTTGGTATTTTCAAGTGTGGCGGAATTTTAATCTATGACGTGGTGTCGTCATCCTCGATTGTATGTGTTAAGTTTGTCGGTATTATGATCTCATCCAATTCACCTTTAGAGCAAGATTTTATGAGATAGTATTGAAGAAACGGCTGTCAGAGATCACAATGTGCGGTGGTTCAGGATTGAATCGGTGTTTCTAATGTTGACGGCTCGGGAAAGATGATCTTTGAAAAGGTTTAAGTAGTAGTGATATGTTGGTGAAAGTGCTACAAAGATAGACATTGATTTAAGGCAATAACTGCGCGGCAAAGAACGAGGAAGGACATGTGGGAAATGTCTTGTGGTGATTAAACTTCTAGAAGGCCTAGTGTGGAAAACATGAGCTGAGCAGTTGCTTATAGGAGTGAGTTTGATCAAAGTGGGAGAGTGGCACTGTATCATATGGGATCAGTGGCATGATAACTACATACCCAGAGAAAAAGTCTAGAGTGAATTGGGATTCAAGGTGGACAATGACTGGGTTTCTGGACTTGACTTGAAATATCGGCCATTATACTGTGGGAGATTTGATACAACGGAAATGAGTTGCTTTATGTGGAGAAGGATATAACATGACTTTGAATTGGAAGATATTGTCGTGCATTTAGTTGATGCCATAAGAAGAGAACTGTCATGACCCGGATTTTCCACCATCGGGAGTCGTGATGGCGCATACTAATGAGAGCTAAACTAGCCAAACCTTACTACTTGCTTCATTTTCGTATTACCTCTTTCTAGCAAACATAAGGCAATAACATAATAACAATGGAACATAAATAATTAAGCGGAAGTTAACAATAAAATATAAAGTCTACATCCATTACAACTTTAAAAACCTCTAATACCCAAAAACCTGGTGTCACCAGACTGTCTAAGAGTTACTATATACAAGGTCTGAAGAAATATAATACACTATTTTTGAACAAAAGGAAATGAAATAGGGAATAAAGATAGAGGCAGACGTCAGGGCCTGCGGATGCTTGCAATTCTATCTTGGGTCTTCGAGTGGGCTTAATGAAGCCCTCCAACTACTGTCCGAAAGTTGCTCCTGGATCTGCACACAGTGCAGAGTGTAGTATCAGTAGAACCGACCCTATGTGCTGGTAAGTATCTAGCCTAACCTCAGCGAAATAGTGACGAGGCTAGGACCAGACTGCTAAATAAACCTGTGCATTTCAAATATATATATATATATATATATATATATATATATATATATATATATATAGCCTAACCTCAGCGAAGTAGTGACGAGGCTAGGACCAGACTACTAAATAAACCTGTGCATTTCAAATATATATATATATATACACACACACACACACACAACAAAAAATAAGTACAAAAAGAAATAGTCACATACAGTCAAGTATGGGAGGAGGAAACATGATGCGGGGAAACATCGAATAGTAACAGGAAAATCAACAATTAATATGAGGATTACTACAGCTCAATTGAAAATAGGAAGGGGAAATCATGTTGCGGGGTAAAACAAGTGTCAACAGGAAATCAACAATTTAGTGTAGAGAACATAATGCAGTCATCAATGAAAACTTGGAAATCAAAACAAGTGCACGACATCACCCTTCGTGCTTTTACTCTCTCCCACAAAAACAATACACGGCATCACCCTTCGTGTTTTACCACTCTCTCACCAAGACAATACACGACATCACCCTTCATAATTTACGCTCTTCCTCACCCAAACAACAATTACAAGGCAAATAGGGTAAGGGAATCTACAATCTCGAAGTAAAATCAAAAAACAACAAGTGATGAGAGAAACAACATAACTCAGAGATCAACAAAGAATCGAAGATCAACAAATGGACGGCATCAAATTTGCTCTCGTCCTCGTCAAAGTAATCATATAATAAAAAAGTGAATGGCATCACCCTTCATGCTTTTACTCTATTTCCTCACCATATAATCAATAAAATCGGCACGGAATGGTACATCGTGTGGCACAGTATCACCCTTCGTGCTTTACACTCTTTCCTCACAATAACAAACAATGCATGGCATCACCCTTCGTGATTTAGCTCTCTACCCAAACCAAAATCACAAACAATAGGGTAAGGAAATAAAAGAAATTAGCAATAAGAATCCCGACAAGGGAACAACAATCAAATAATTAAATTCCGGCAAGGGAAAAAAAGTTAAATTAACAATAGCCCGGCAAGGGTGACAACATAATGATCTCTTCTCTTCCTTAATTTTACTTCAGAATTCACTTCACAACTCGAGCCAATGCTCTAGAGGTTTGATTATCACTTATACTTTTCACAATGTCGCTATGCAACTTGAGCCAATGCTCCTCAATATTCTTAGGTCACAATTCTTTCCACAAAATTTATACGACAATTAGAAATCTTTACAAAGGCATGAATAACACAACGAAGTCATAAAAATTATAATATAAGACTCATGGTCATGCTTGACATCAACGCATAAATACTCGTCACCATGCCTGTACGTCATACTCGACAAGAAGCAAATAACAAATAGGACACAACTCCTAATCCCTCAAACTAAGGTTAGACCAAACGCTGATCTCGAACTTCCACGGGCAACTCAAGCCTCAAATGCCGTATTTCCTTTCGAATTTGGCTCCAACATAATCGTATCTATGCATAATTGATTCAATAACATCGATAAGTACTAAACAATCCAATTCCAATGCTTAATTATATCTTTCTAATCATTCTTCCCAAAACTCAAAAATCGACCCCGGGCCCGCTTGGTCAAAATACGAGGTCGGACCAAAACCTGATTATCCATTCACCCACCAGCCTGAATATATAATTTATTTTTAAATTCGACCCCAAAACGAGGTCTAAATCACAATTAATTAAAAAGCTCTAACTCTACCCAAATTTCTAATTTTCTACCCTTAGTCTCATGTTTTGGGCCTAGAAATCTAGTGGGTGTTGATGAAAAAAATGAAGAAAATGAGTTTAAGATTATATATCTATGGATTTGTGGTGAAATCCTCTTTTAAAAATCGCCCAATTTAGAGTTGAGATGAAGAAGTTATGAAATTTTGATTGAATCCCGAAATGGCTTCTGTCTTAAGTGTTGGGCGACAGTGTTCATCGCGTTCGCGAGAAACACTTTCGCGATCGCAAAGGGTTACCAATAATGGACTTTCGCGATCGCGAGTTCTTCCACGCGTTCGTGAAGGGTTGAACCCCTGACATTCGCATTAGCGAACAAGCTTACGCATTCGCGTAAAGAATGACCAAAATCCCAGTCCCCTCCAATTAATGCTACGCATTCGCGTCACACAGGTCGCGTTCGCAATTAGCAAATCCCCTAAAGCTTTGCATTCGTGATTGTGCCTTCGCGTTCGCGATGACCAAATCCACCCCTGTCCCCATTTACCTTACGCGATCGCGAAGAACAACATGCCTGAGCTTCTGCTACAGATTTTCTGTAATTTTTTCTAAGTTCGAATCTTCCCAAAACACAACCAACACACACCCGAGCCCTCAGAGCTCCTAACTAAACACACGTACTAACTCAACAACACCCTACGAATTTATCCGTGCGATCAAATTGCCAAAATAACTTCAATAACAACGAATTAAACCTCAAAATTAAGGGATTCTTCTCAAACTTCATCAACTATCAACCTTAGCAATTTAAGTCCGAATAACGTCAAATGATATCCTATTTTCATCAAATTTTACAGAAATATCTTAAATTATATATAAAACTCATATCGGGCGCTGGAACCAAAATACGAGCCCAATACTAACATGTTCTAATCAAATTTCATTTCAAATTTCCATAAAAGAATTTCAGAAAATAATTTCCTTTAATAATTCCATAAACAGAGCTGTCTTAAGACCGATACTCATAAAAACTCCCTATGAACTCTATAAGGGAAGGAAACCAAATCTTTCCCATCTTAGAGTCTTCGGTTGTAAATGTTTTATTCACGACAACGGAAAAGATAACTTGGGAAAATTTGACGCGAAATCTGATGAAGGAATTTTCCTTGGTTACTCATCGCGTAGCAAAGCATATAGAGTTTTCAATAATCGAACCAAAACTGTTGAGGAATCTCCTCATGTAGTATTTTGTGAAAATGATGCTCGCTTGGCGAGAAAGGATTCTTGTGTTGATCTTGCAGATGCCTTAAACAAAATCAATCTTCAAGACGAGGTGCAAAAGGAGAATCCAAAGGAAATTCAAGATAAAGTCATGGAACAACTTTCGGAAGAAGTACCACCACAAGAAGAAGAATCGATGATGCCTAATGCTTGGAGGACGTCTAAAGACCATCCTCTCGACAAGATAATTGGCAACATCGAGAAAGGGGTAAGTACTCGAAACCTTCTTAAAGACACTGTAGGACATATGGCTTTTGTTTCTCAAATAGAACCTAAAACCATTTCTGAAGCAATTGGGGATGAGCATTGGACCTTGGCAATGCAAGAGGAGCTTAACCAATTCAAACATAATGATGTTTGGGAATTGGTGCCAAGACCCGATAATCACACCATAATTGGTACGAAATGGGTTTTTCGAAATAAATTAGATGAAAATGGTATAATCACTAGAAACAAAGCTAGGCTAGTTGCTAAGGGATATAATCAAGAAGAAGGCATTGATTATGAAGAAACCTATGCACCCGTTGCACGCCTAGAAGCCATTCGTTTATTACTTGCCTTTTCATCATCTATGAATTTCAAATTATTTCAAATGGATGTCAAAAGTGCCTTCCTCAATGGGTTTGTTCAAGAGGAAGTGTACGTTGAACAACCCCCGGGCTTTGAAGACTTTAAATCTCCCGATCACGTCTTCAAGCTTAAGAAAGCGCTATATGGACTTAAACAAGCTCCTCGGGCTTGGTACGAGCGCTTAAGCAAATTTCTTTTGGACAATGAGTTCGAAAGGGGGAAAGTTGACACTACACTGTTTATCAAAAATAAAAACAATGACATCCTATTAGTTCAAATTTATGTCGATGATATTATTTTTGGTGCTACTAATGATTTTTTATACGAGGAATTCCCTAAGTTAATGACTAGCGAATTCGAAATGTCAATGATGGGTGAGCAAAACTTCTTCTTGGGGTTGCAAGTGAAACAAATGAAAGAGGGAACTTTCATTTGCCAAACCAAATATTGCAAGGAGTTGCTAAATCGTTTTGAAATGAGCAACGCCAAAGCAATGGCCACTCCAATGAGTACATCCGACCATCTTGACAAAGATGAGAAAGGTAAGGAAGTAGACACAAAGAAGAATAGAGGTATGATCGGATCCCTTCTTTATCTTACTGCAAGTAGACTGGACATCATGTTTAGCGTGTGTTTATGCGCTCGATATCAATCATGTCCGAAGGAGTCGCACCTAACTGCGGTAAAACGGATAATGAAGTATCTTGTTGGAACTATAAATATGGGACTATGGTAACCCAAAGGTTCTTCATGCCAACTTGTTGGCTATTCCGATTCCGATTTTGCGGGTTGCAAATTGGACCGCAAGAGCACTAGTGGCACTTGCCATTTGCTCGGTAACTCTCTAGTTTCTTGGTAGCAAGAAACAAGTAAGTGTTGCGTTATCCGCAACCGAGGCTGAATATGTAGCCGCGGCGAGTTGTTGTGCTCAAATTCTTTGGATGAAACAACAACTCTCGGATTATGGTCTTAGTATCAATCATATCCCTCTTCGATGTGATAATACTAGCGCCATAAGCTTGATGAAGAACCCTGTTCTTCACTCAAGAACGAAACACATAGAAATTAGGCACCACTTCATAAGAGATAAAGGTGATGTCGAAAATGAGTTTGTTGAAACCAAATATCAATTGGCCGACATCTTCACAAAGCCTTTAGAGAAAGAGTCATTTTTCCGAATTCATAGTGAACTCGGGATTCTTGACTCCACGTTGATCTAATACATGCATTGCATTTTTCTTTTCAACGATTACTAACTTGAGCGTCGGAGGCGCCTAACTCTTTTTTGCAGGTATCGCCCCAAAGACAGGGGGAATTCTCGGGCACTGGTGATAAATAATCGATTTCTTCATTCAACAATCGATTATTACTCCTTTATGTTTTCCCATTATTCTACTGCAAAAATAAACTAATCGATTATACTAATACTAGAATCGAGTATCTAACACTTTGATTTTGCAGGAATCTGGCAATCATGTTTAATAATCGATTATCCATATTTCTAATCGATTATTGAAAGTTCAGTTTTACAAGTGTTTATAAAATAATCGATTGTTGAAAACTAAATAATCGATTTCCTCTTACCGTCTCGGTTTTTCATCACACTGCCTAAGAATAATCGATTATCAAAGTTCAGTAATCGATTATTCCCCGAGTCCGTATAACACACTGTGCAGCAATAATCGATTACCAAAGTTCTGTAATCGATTACCAACGGTCAGCAGCTCAAAATTGTTACCGTTTTTGACCGTTTGGCTTAATAAATCTGCAGCTTTTTGCTCCATAAATGCCTCACTTCTTCAATTCTATAAATAGGTGGTTTCATCCTTCAAATCTCTCACTTCAAACTTCACTCTTAGCTTCAAACAATCTTCAAAAGCCCTCAAATTTTTGTAACAGCTCTTATTTCTTCATACTAATGGCAAGCAAGCACTCTAAACGCGCTCGTTCCGGCAAACGAATTGCCTCCTCTTGCGTCGCTCGTCCACTCTCCCACTACTATAAAGACGGCTCTTATTTGCGGTTTGATTCTGAACCCGAACTCCTTCGATTTCTCGAAAAATTTGAGAGTCGAGAAATCCTTCCGCCTCGCTTCTCAACTAGTCGATATCTTCGCGATAGCGCACCCCCATCAACGGCAAATATTCTTATGCAAAGCCAACTCCTTGACTTACTATATCTTCAATCTCCTTACATTTACCCTTCTCTAATTCGTGCCTTCTATTCAAATCTACAGAAGGACGAAGATGGTGACCTTATCTCAAACATCAATGGAGTTCCAATTCTTTTAAATGAGGAACACCTGCAACTCCTTACAAAACTTCCACGAAATGGGGAAGATATTTCACTTTACACTAGAGAAGAAGGAGCCTTATTTGATGAACAACTCCTTTTCCACCAAATTGGGATCAGGGAATTTGTTCAAACTCCGGAGCAGCGTCGCCCAACCATCACGCATATGCTCCCTGAATATCGTATAATTTTTTATTTCATCACCCGCGTTCTAAAACCGCGCAAATTCAATCATACAACTCTCTCTCATGAGGATTCAAAACTCATGCATGCAATTATCACCGGGGCTCGCATCAATTGGTGCCAGTTCTTCATGACTCACATGTATGATACAATTGGGGGCGATAAGCCACTCCCCTATGCCTTTGTCATAATGGCCATTTTTCAAGCCTCCGGTATCGACACCTCCGTCGGTCCTCACAAAAAGGCAACAAATCATTAGGAAATTCAAGAATCTTCGTTTCCCAATATCGGTGAACATCCGGTTCCTCCTCCAACTCAAAGACGTCGTCCTCAGGCTCCATCCGTTGCTACCCTCCAAACCATTTCTGAGCAACTTGCCTCTTTGTCCACATCTATGAATCGTATAGACAGAAATGTCACTCGATTATCCCACGAGCTTCATGGATATTTTGACCATGTTCGCTATCCCTATGCCCAAGTTGTTCTTCCGGAAGAAGTGCCGGATGCCGAGGCGGATGTTAATGAAAATGAATAATATTTTTTTGTATCGGTTGAATAATATTTTGTCTCTTTTTTCTTGCCTTATTATGTATTCTCAATATTGTTTCCTCAATAAAAGTTTATTATTTTTTTTTGCTAATGTCAAAAGGGGGAAGAATAAGGGCTATGCACACTAATACATATTGGCATAAATTAAGGGGGAATTCATAAATTGAGGGGGAACTCATTCATATACTTGTCTTGGATCGTCATTATCAATTATTTAATATGCATATCCCGTTATTGGTTTGCCATTATCAAAAAGGGGCAAATTGTTGAAACACGTTCTAAAGTCACTAAAACTAAACGTGTGTTCATCTTTGTAGGTTTTGATAAATGACAAACCGACGCGCATGGAACATTGACATATGCCGAAGTCCAAGCACAAGAGAAACAAAGAACAAGATCAAGTAAAGCAACAAAGTTATACATGAGTCGTTTTATATTGTGATCTTGATCCGACAATTGATTCAAGACTTGGCTTCTCTCGTAAAATCATTTTCATCAAACCATGCATCTTTGATTTAAAACAAAATGATTTTCATTTTAGCCAAAATGATTTTTAAACATGTCTTTCAAATCTGGACAGGAATAATCGATTATGTTTTTCTGATAATCGGTTATGTTAAGACAGTATAAATCGAAATTTATAAAACAGCAAAATAATCGATTATGCCTTTTCTGGTAATCGATTATGTTAAGACAGTGAACCGGAATTTACAAAACAGCAAAATAATCGATTATGTCTTTTATGATAATCGATTATGTCCAGACAATGTATAACCGAAATTTTCAAAACAGCAAATTAATCGATTATGTCTCTTAGGTAATCGATTATGTTAAGACCGTTGCCAAAGTATTTTTAAACGCTGAAAGATAATCGATTATGCACAAGGCAATAATCGATTATGCTAGTATAAAATCAGCGTCTGATTTTTAAACGTTATCAGGTAATCGATTATGCCATTTTTAATAATCGATTATTCTGCTTAAAATCTGCATACGATTTTTGAACGATTTGCAGATAATCGATTATGCAAATCAGATAATCGATTATCCTAGCACAAAATCAGCAATTAGTGATTGGCAATTAAGCAACGGTCTTGGTGACTTTGAGGACTATAAATACACCTCAAAATCACTCTTTTAAGTACAACAACTGATTACATTCTTGCTTAAGCTTACATACTCTCATATCAATCATTTTATATTCAGTTCATAATTTTTGAGAGCCAAATTCTTGACGAAGTTGTTGTGTTCTTGAGCGTATTAATTTTACTCACATCTACTCTATAAGAGAGTCTTGTCTTGAGTGCTAAGTGTTTGCATTCACTTGAAGGGAAGTTCTAATCCCTTGTTGTAAGAAGGAAAGCTTAGTTCCTTGGCTTGAAGTCTTGAGGTGAGGTATCCTCGAGCAGGTTGAAGTCTTGTAGAGTGTATATCTACGAGCAAGTGTAACGGTTTGTTAAGCACCCGTAAGCTTAACGGAGTTAGTGTAAAACTCGAGAGAGTCTCTCGGGGACTGGACTAACCACACGTTGTGGTGAACCAGTATAAGTTCGGTGTGTTCTCTCCTTACTTTTTTATTTACCGCACTTATTTTACTCCTGCAATTTTAATTCCGCAAATTTACATTATTTTTTATTATAACGCTATTCACCCCCCCTCTAGCGTTAAGCGTATATTCTAACATAAATAAATAACTATTATGAGTTACAGAAAATTCTCTCAAATGAATATTTTGATAAATAATATGTTTGTCAATTTTTATATTTTTTGTTAAAAATATATTTACTTATAAAAAATTTAACAAAGTAAGATTAAAATAATACTTAAGTAAAAAAAAATAAAAAATCCGATAAAACTAAACCAATCCAAATTGATATAATTAATTTGGTTTGGTTTTGATAAAAAGCCAAACCAATCTGGTCCATATATATCCAAACTTTAATCCTTCTCATTATCTCTTTTTGTAGAAATTGACTACAAACTAAAATGTAATTTCCTCCCCCTTCATTGCTGCTCCTCCAGTAAATATTAATGATATTCGTGGACCTGTTCAAAAAATTTTACTTTACGAAAATAATATTATTTTTCGTATCATTGTTCCTACTTCTACAATTATAAGTTTATTTTTTTACCTAATTTAGAAAGCAGCGTCCGTTGATGAATGATTATACAGCGGTGTTCCTTATGAACTAAGTGTTCCCAACCAATTTGGGCGAACAATATTAACAACGTAGTACACTACTTTCTTAAAGAATCAGGTGCACCAAAATTTCGTCAAGATACTCTTAAACAAATTTGTTAGAGTAATTTACATTGATTGACAGATGATGGATGTTGGATTCCAATATTATTTTATTCATGTTTCAAAGGTTAACCCAATATAATTTTATTTAGCGGGTCTGGGGAGGATAGTGTGTACGTAGACCTTACCCCTACCCTTGGGTAGAGAGAATGTTTCCAAATAGACCCTCAACATTCTTCCTTCCAAGAACTTTCCACCTTAATCTTGGAAAGACTCGAACTCACAACCTCTCGGTTGAAACTCACAACCCCTCTTGTCCCATGTTTCAAAGGTCAAATTTTAAATTTTACAGAATAAATAATATCGAGTTGCTTTAATAAATTACTTTTTTAACTTTGTTATTGTAATGAGTAAAGTTTAGGGATCATGCAAACACTCCATCCATCTCACGATTTTGTCGTATTTGGATATCGAGCAGTGACAAATTCAAGTGATCCTTTGATCAGGATTTCAACACGTAATATAATGGCACTGTAAAGTAGAAGGAAAATTACAACTACCATACAATATTTTTTATGTAATCGTAAGTGTTTTATGTAAGTTATTTCCTATGTTATGTGTGGCCTAATAAGATTAGGTACATAAATAATATTTAATTGATTATCAGATTTTATTCGTTCAATTGGTTATTTAATGGACATATCATATTAAGTGAGAACTTTTATAAATTGGTCATTTCCCCACCCATTAGGGTTACCTATATTCTTTTCCTCTCTTCAATTACTAAAGTTAGCGGTAACGTAAAGCTAGGGCAAGGGGCGAAAAACCGATTTACCTACTAATGCTTCCGCTTCAAGATTATGAATTTCGCTTCAGGTATGTTTTCTATGATGATTATATGTAAGATTATCATGTTCAAGATCCTTGTATGAATTAAAATTTATGTTTACATGTGATATCAGTAGCCTGGATCTTTGAATTGATAATTTTCGCAAGTGAGCTGCTTCAGAAATCATGTGCTATCATCAATTACGGAATCTATGTCTTTAACTTTGAGAATATTTTCACTCTATATAGTTGAACTGATTTGAGGTTTGAACACTGCAGTTTATAATCCCGTGTCTTTAGCATGTAAGTGAATTTGGACTATTTTTTAATGGTCTCTTTCCGAATAACAGAAGTTCAAACCATCATTATTTATAGTTGTTTACTGCTTTAACTGGTTAAAGATTGATATTTGTTATTATTCTTCTATGGTGGCTTGAAAATATTCTTCAATAATAGAATAATTTTTAATGTCAGAAGTTGTATGAATGTGCAAGAATATTATGAAGAAGGAATATTGTTACTGATGCTCTAGTATCATAATTTAGTTTAAATCTTTTGCTCATTAAATTTAGCTTCGCCAATTCTAGTAAGAAGCAAATTAATAATTGCGTAGACCAACTTTAGACCTCTCAGTACGATATAATTAACTTGTTTGGCTATGAATAATTTGTTTTGGGCTGGTGAAGCCATTTATTATTTATTTTATGTATGTGATTAATGTTTATATAGTTTTGTTAGTCACCAGATCGTTTAAAGTATTCGCATGCATAAAATCTTATGATCTCTATTTTGTGTGTGCACTTATGTGATATAGTTTGTTAGTCACGAAAGTGGCCACACTAGTTGGTTTATGAAAATATGCATACATAAAATTATAGTTTATCCGTGAAATTAATAAAATGCCTATTGTTACAAATTAGTGGATAAATTAAATTTCACTCTTGCTAGTGCTTAAGAATTTACCCAAAGGTGGATCAATTATTCTATGAATAGTGATATAATGAGGTAAAATTAATATTCTTTGGTCAAATATATATTGTCTGTCCAAAGGTGGCATATATATTTGGTCAAAAATATTTAATTACCTATTAAAGACTAAATGGCATTTAAATTATGATAGTATGTCGTAGTATCTACCCAAAGGAGAATTGCGATGTGCTTTAACTGTTTTGTTGAATCTATATTAATTTGTGAGCATGTATTATCTATTTTGTAGCTATTCCTTTTCATTCGCTTGCTTCATCCGTTACTGTGTTTCAATGGATTGAACTTCTCTGAATGGCGTGAACAAGTCCAGTTCCACTTAGGTGTGATGGATCTTGACTTGGCTCTGCTGAATGATAAGCCCGCTGCCATTACTGATTCAAGCAGTGCGGATGAGAAGTCTTTCTAAAAAGCATGGGAACGCTCTAACAGACTAAGCCGTATGTTTATGCGAATGAATATTGCCAACAACATTAAGAGTACTATTCCACAAATAGAAAATGTCAGGGAATACCTGAAGTTCGTGGAAGAACGTTTTCGTTCTGCAGATAAGTATCTCGCCGGTACACTAATGGCTGAACTCACGACCATAAAGTTTGATGGTCGCGTAGTATGAAAAATCATATCATCGAGATGACTAACATTGCAGCAAGACTTCAGACCTTGGGGATGAAAGTGGATAACTCCTTCTTGATTCAGTTTATTCTGAACTCCTTACCTCTTGAGTATGGACCTTTTCAAATTAACTATAACACTATTAAGGATAAGTGGAATGTTACTGAATTGTCCAGTATGCTTACTCAGGAGGAGTCAAGACTTAAGAAACAAGGGAGTCATTCAATTAACCTCATGGGTCAAGGAGCTGGTAAAGGCCTTAAAGTGAAGGCCAACAAGTTCAAGAAGAAGAAAGCACCTGCTAAAGCTCAAGAGGATGCTAACAAGGAACATAAGGCAGATACGTGTCGTTTTTGTAACAAGGAAGGACACTATCAGAAAGATTGCCTGAAACGTAAAGCTTGGTTCGAAAAGAAAGGTACAATTAGTGCTTTTGTATGTTTCGAATCAAATTTAGTAGAAGTTCCTAATAATACTTGGTGGCTTGATTCCGGTGCAAATGCTTATGTATCTACTACATTGCAGGGATTCCTTATGATACAAACTACAAATCCAAATAAGGATTTCTTTTTTATGGGAAATCGTATGAAGGCTCCAATTGAAGGCATACGGACTGATCGTTTGATCATGGAGACTGGACGTCACCTTGATCTATTACAGACTCTTTATGTACCTTCAGTTTCTAGGAATTTGATTTCTTTTTCAAGACTTGATGTTTCTGGATTTGATGTAAATTTTGGAAATGGATGTTTTAATTTATATAAAAATGCTATTTTTTATGGTTCTGGTTTTCTTAGTGATGGTTTATATAAATTCAAACTTGATATTGGTTTTTCTGAATCCCTTCTTACTGTTCAACATAATGTTGGAATTAAACGTAGTTCACTAGATAAAAGTTCTGCTTACTTATGGCATAGACGTTTGGGTCATACATCCAACGAAAGGTTAGAAAGATTAGTAAAGAATGAGATTCTTCCGAATCTGAATTTTACTGATCTTACTATATGTTTGGATTGCATTAAGAAAAAACAAACTAAACATAGTAAGAAAGGTGCCACAAGAAGCACCCAGCTTCTTGAAATTATACACATCGATATTTATGGACCCTTTGATGTTTCATCTTTTGGTGGAGAGAAATATTTTATCACCTTTATCGATGATTTTTCACATTATGGATACATCTATTTGCTGAAAGAAAAATCTCAAGCAACAGATGCTCTCAAGGTGTTTGTTAATGAGGTTGAAAGGCAATTAGATAAAAAGGTGAAAATCATTAGGTCAGGTAGAGGTGGTGAATATTATGAAAAATATTAAGATTCGGGACAATGTCCATGTCCATTTGCAAAGTTCCTCGTGGAACCTGGCACATGTACACAGTATACTATGCCAGGAACACCTCAACAAAATGGTGTTGCAGAAAGGCGTAATCGAACACTTATAGACATGGTTTGGAGCATGATAAGTAATTCCTCATTACCCAAATTGTTGTGGATGTATGCTCTTAAGACTGCTGTATATTTATTAAACAGGATTTCTAGTAAGGCAGTTCCAAAGACCCCTTTTGATTTGTGGACAGGAAGGAAACCTAGTTTAAGGCACCTGCATGTTTGGGATTGCCCAGCGGAAGCTAGAGTTTATAACCCACAAGAAAAGAAATTAGATTCTCGAACAGTAAGTGGTTACTTCATTGGTTTAGTGTCTAAACCATAGCTCGAGAATTGTTGAAACCAGTAATGCAAGATTCATTGAGAATGGTGAAGTTAGTGGGAGTGTTGAAAAGTAAAGTGTGGAAATTAAAGAGGTGAGGGTCAATATTTTATTACCCAGAAATGTACCTACTTCCACACAAATACCAAATATTGTTCCAGTTGTTGAAGAACATTTTGACAACACCGAGAAATATTTGGATGAAACACTTCATGAAGAAACTAACTCACAAATATCTGACACAAATGAACCAAAAGAAACACCATTAAGAAAATCTCAAAGAGTTAGAAAATCGGCTATTTCGGATGATTACGTGGTTTATTTGCAAGAGTCGGATTTTGACATTGGTCTTAATAAAGATCCGATTTTATTTTTACAAGCCATAGAAAGTAATGAGTCTGACAAATGGATTGATGCCATGAAGGAAGAGTTAAAATCCATGGAATACAATAAGGTATGGGATCTTGTTGCATTTCCAGAAAGTTCTAAATGAATCGGAAGTAGATGCGTCTTTAAGACCAAACGCGATTCAAATAGCAATATTGAGAGATACAAAGCCAGACTTGTTGCAAAGGGTTATACTCAGAAAGGAGACATTGATTATAAAGAGACCTTTTCACCAGTCTCAAAGAAAGACTCGTTAAGAATTATTATGGCTTTGGTGGCTCATTATGATTTAGAGTTACACCAAATGGATGTGAAAACTACCTTTCTTAATGGAGATCTCGAGGAGAAAGTGTATATGGACCAACTAGATGGTTTCGAAACTAAAGGGAAAGGTCAAATGGTGTGTAAATTGAAGAAGTCAATATGTGGACTTAAACAAGCCTCACGACAATGGTATATAAAGTTTAATGATACCATGACAACTTTTGGATTTGTGAAAAATACCGTTGATCGATGCATATACCAAAATATCAGTGGGAGCAAGTTTATATTTGTAGTCCTATATGTTGATGATATTTTGCTTGCTTCTAAGGATTTAGGCATATTGCGTGAGACTAAAGATTTTCTCTCTAAGAATTTTGAAATGAAAGATATTGGTGTGGCATCCTATGTGATAGGAATAGAAATATTCCGTGATAGATCACAAGGATTACTGGGATTGTCTCAGAAGGGCTATATCCAAAGAGTTCTATAGAGATTTAACATGAACAATTGTTCAGCAGGAATTGTTCCAATTCAAAAAAAGGACGAATTTAGTCTCATGCAATGTCCTAAGAATGATTGTAGAGCAAAAGGAAATGGAATCAATTCCTTACTCTTATATTGTTGGGAGTCTGATGTATGCTCAGACTTGCACAAGACCGGATATTAGTTTTGCGTTCAGAATGCTAGGAAGACATCAGAGTAACCCAGGAATTGATCACTGGAAAGCTGCAAAGAAAGTTTTGAGGTACTTGAAAGGAACGAAGGATTACATGCTCATGTATAAGAGGTCCAAGCATTTGGAAGTTGTTGGATACTCGGATTCAGATTTTGCTGGATGTATTGACACTAGAAAATCCACGTTTGGTTATTTATTCCAATTAGCTGAAGGAGCAATATCGTGGAAGAGTGCCAAACATTCTGTCATTGCTACATCCACGATGGAAGCAGAATTTGTGGCATGTTTTGAAGCCATAATTCATGCATTATGGCTGCGAAACTTTATTTCAGGACTTGAGGTTATCGACACCATTACGAAGCCGCTGAAAATTTACTGTGATAATTCTGCAGCAGTATTCTTCTCCAAGAACGATAAGTACTCCAAAAGTGCCAAACATATGGAATTAAAGTACTTTACCGTCAAGGAGGAAGTTCAGAACCAAAGAGTGTTACTTGAACATATTAGAACTGATGTAATGATTTCAGATCCGTTAACGAAAGGTTTACAGCCAAATATATTTAAAGAACATGTACATAGAATGGGTCTTGGCTGTATTTATGATTGATATATTTATGATATTTTGACACCCTGAGCTTATTTATATGTTTCTGATATACATTAATGATTTCATGTTTCTCATAATGGTGTACACATTAGTGTTTTGAGATATTACAGGATAAGTCTCAAGGAGACATTATTGTGGACCATAATATTTTATAGCTTATGAACCTGATATGATAAATTGTTAATGTTGTAGTATATGGAAGGGAGTATGTAGACAAATTATGTATAATCGCCATAACTCACATTTACTAGTTTATTGCGTTATGGTATTTATGATGGACATTATAGAAAAGATTTGATTATGCGCAACTAAGGTTCTTATATTAAATATTAATATTATGTGATTATTGGGCCAAGTGGGAGAACGTAAGTTATTTCCTATGTTATGTGTGGCCCAATAAGATTAGGCCCATAATTAATATTTAATTAATTATCAAATCTCATCTGTCCGATTGGTTACTTGATGGACGTACCAGATTAAGTGAGAGCCTCTATAAATTGGTCCTTTCCCCACCCATTAGGGTTACTCATATTCTTTTCATCTCTTCCATCACTAAAGTCGGCGGTAACGTAAAGCTAGGACAAGGGGCGAGAAACCGATTTACCTACTAACGCTTCCGCTTCAAGATTATGGATTTCCGCTTCAGGTATGTTTTCTATGACGATTATATATAAGATTATTATGTTCAAGATCCTTGTATGAATTAAGGTTTATGTTTACATTTTAATTTTTTTTCTAAAAGCGGTTTAACAAAAATGCTTAAAACATAAAAAAAGAATGAACCAAGCACCACTTTGGACGAAGGCACCATTCAGCAAGATCTTCAAGCAATTAACATAGGCGAATTTAAAATTTTATCACAACTTATATGATTTACTCAATTTTAAATTAATTATTTATATTTAGTCATAAAATTTCTTAATACAAATATAATGTTTGAACGAAATTTACTGAACTCAGATAAATACATAACTCACACTCTGCATCCACTTCTAGACACTGATCAATCTCAAATAGAAGTCAATTATATTAAATTCTAGGCGTGCAAGCTTGCACCTCATTAACATCTAACTTCACGATCGTACTACTATTGCGTTCTATAATTATTTTAATAAGAAATTAAAATAGATTAATTCATTTTAAAAGTTGCCTTGAGCAGTGTAAGCGACTACCTGACCTAAAAAAACAGAAGCAGCAAAAATGTTAACGGCATGAACCATAGAAATTTTCTATAATGAAATAAAGTAAATTCCCCCAAAAACTCATGGCAAAGCAAGTTTCGACACCTAAAAGAAATAAAAGACACTTTCATTCCCTTTCACTTTATTGGAAAAAATTTATAGGATGTGTATTCCATTATGCCAGAGATTTGTCGTTTGGTAGATTAGATAACTACATTTTGTACATAATTATATTCTATATAAATTCGTTATATAATAATAATAATATGAGTTGAACTTAAAAGAAAATTAAAATTGATATAACCGATCCTTCAACTTGTTTGAAACATAGGCATATAAAAATATTGTTATTATAAATACATAAAAATAAATATACACGTGATCAGTTTTAAATAGTGGCAAACAAAATCCAAAAAGATATAACGTAATAAGTCACAAAGGTGATGGAACAAAATAAAACTTTATGTTGATGCCTATGTTACTTATTAAAAATATTACGATGAACCAATGTATGTGTTTAGCTAGAGCTAGCAAACTAACCAACTTGTTTGATACCAACCAATTAAATATGTTGAATAGTCGCACTTATATATGTGTCAAGGGCGGCTCAATCCGACGCAACTAAAGTCAAGACTTTAGCCCTAGAAAATATAAGGCCTCAAATATTATTTATATGTATATTTTAAATATTTACTCCTATAAATCTTTATAATAGTATGTAAATTCTTTTGTCATTTACTATCTGCCATGTCAAAAGTCATTATAGCATAATTCCAATCATTATATTATTTTTAGGGCGAATTTAATTGAGCCATAACAAATTAATGACATGCACTCAAATAACTTCTTCATCTATATAATTTATAAATTATGGGTTCGAGTTATGGAATCAACCACTAATATTTATATTAGGGTAGGCTGTCTACATCACACCTCCGAGATGAGGCCCTTTCATGAACCATACGTGAACGTCGGATATTTTATGCACTAAGCTGCGCTTTTTTGAGGTGGCAAGAAGTTTTTAAATTTTTAGTTTAATATATACATCTCATATATCGGAAATAGTCACTTTATATAGGGATAAGGTCTATATATATGCTACCCATCCCTGACTTCACTGGTAGGGTTACATTGGATTTATTGTTATGATTTATACATCTAAAGCTGAAATTTTAAGGATTAAGAGGACATCGAAGAGGAATGATAGATCAGGACAGGATAGAAACGAGAATTCTGCCAACTGCAATTCTGTTACCAGACAAGAGGTGTTGCTCTGATGGTAAGCAACCCTCACTTCCAATCGAGAGGTTGTGAGTTCCAGTCTCCCCAAGAGCAAGGTGCGAAGTTCTTGGAGGAAAGAATGCCGGGGGTCTATTTGAAAACAACCTCTCTATCCCAAAGTAGGGGTAAAATCTGCGTACATATTATCCTTCCCAAATTTCATTAGGTGAGATTATACTGAATTGTTGTTATTATTGTTGTAGTTGCAGTTCTGCTACCACAAGGATGGACTGAAATGCTATAACGAGTAAAGCAAATGCATAACTCATCTATCAAGATTACAATAAGAGAAAACTATTTTGTACGGCCGTCCAAGAAAATTATTAGCTCAAACTTTTGCCCGTAACCTGAAATGTCAAGTTAGATAAAATTAATATTAAATTGTAGCTCCTTGGATAAAACCAATATACAAAAGAAAAAAGTAAATTTTGGTACAACTTCTTTAGCATCCTTAGATATTTTTCTTCCCAATACCAAATTATTTTTTCTTTCTTAGGCGTGGCATCACACTTGACTTTTTACTCTTTTTATATTTTTTTCTTCGATTCTTTTAACTCTAACACCTTTTTTCTCTCTCTTACTTCTACTTTTTTAAAATATATATATATATATATATATATATATATATATATATATATATATATATATATATATGTGTGTGTGTGTGTTTGTGTGTGTGTGTGTGTATGTGTGTGTGTATATGTATAAAGTTGTACATAAAGGATAATTTTAATAAATTATAGTTTTGTTAAAAAGTTGTCAATATATTATTTTGCAAGGTATAAATATTGTGTGTGTGTATATATATATTGTATCCTAAGTTCGATAGTATTTTCTTAGTGTATATTGAGCCTATCTTAAGTGTGCTTGTGTATCTAAAGTATATTTGGTGTATCCCAAGTGTATTGTCAAATATGTAAAACATAGTGTATATAAATTATATACACATTTTGTATGTGTAATGTGTTCATACCGTATATAGAGTGTATCATGTATTCTGAAATGTATTCCCAATGTGTCATTAATGTATTCCGAGTGCTTTTGTGTATTTAAAGTGTATAGCGACAGTCTATTTTGTATAGTTTATCTATTTTATTTTTTTTAAATAGTAACAGTTTTTTTGTATATATTTTTTATAGTGACATTTATTTTGTATCTTTTTTATATGACAGTCTATCTAGTAGTATATAAATTGTATAATGACAGTTTACTTTATATATTTTTTGCATAGTGACAGTCTATTTGTATATTTGTTTTGTATAATGAGAGTATGTTTTTGTATAGTGAAAGCATAAGTAGTAATAATGACTTTAATATCTCTTTTTCAATCAAAGCATATTGCTCTATAGATATCGCACACTCATCAACTCTGTCCTACCATAAGCATATTTAGTAATAGAAAATCCTTGCCGAGCTTCTGGTCGTTCTAGATCTGTTTTTCCTCCCCCTATTTGACATGTGCATTAGCAGTTATTTTGAACTGAGGACTTCTACAATGGTGCACTTTAGCAATTTCGTGTCTTTACTTAAAGAAGTCCGAGATGGATCAAGTGACACCAATTACTTCCCTATTCTTAGACCTGATGGTATATTTTGCTGCATACTTAATTGTATTGATTGATTTCCTTGCAAAATGTGGATTCCCATCTCAATATCATAATAATAAGGGTATCTTCTCATTATCTGCTTACCTTTTCTAAGTCTTTGACCCATTGGTATCCTAGTTTCTTAGTCACTAGTTAAAGATTTTTTTTGTCTGCGACTACTTAAGTAAATGATTATGTGTTTTCTAACCTAAATAGTTAGGAGGAAATTCAAAAATAGCCAGATTTATAATTGGTCGTTCAAAAATAGCTCAGTTTCAAAAGTAATTGAAATTTAGCCACTTTTCATGCAAAGATAAATTTGAACGTTCAAAACTCGAAAATACGTCAGTAAATTATGCTGGAGTTCCAACATAAGTATACTTGAACTCCAGCATATTATACTAAAGTACCAGAATAAGTATGCTGGAACTCCAGCATAATATGATGGAGTTTCAGCACAAATACACTTGAACTCCAGCGTAATATACTGGAGTTCCAGCAACTATGCTGGCTCAAGTATAATATACTGGACTTTGGAGCACCAGTGCTCCATTCTCCAGTATATTATACTTGAGCCAGTAAAGTATACCGGTCCAGCATAATATCTTAAGTTCATGCACACGTGTATCGAACTCCGATATATTATACTGGACTGGTCTCTATGACAGCAAAATAGTAGTTATTTTTCATTGACTTAGCAAACGTTGGCTATTTTTGAATGACCATTCCGAAAACTACCTATACTGTGCTATTTATAGTTCACATGAAAACAAAAAAAGTAGCTAATTTACTTCGAATTTCTCCAAGTATGTGACAGAGTAAAGGAAAGGTATGGATTAAAGCAGGTTAAGGAGCTGAAAAGTTTGAAATTTGAAGGTTAGTGGTTTTGGACTTCCGAACGGCTGTAATGAAATTTGCGGTAGAAAGACTTGCACCACACAAGGTTTCTTCTTTTATTGAGTTCCGGAAATACAATCAACATTTATCATTTTCAAAAACTTATATTTAAAAAAAAAATTATTTTTTCTATTAAAACACTCCTATTACTTAATATACTATTTATGTTAATTTTAAAATTATGTATTCATTGAAATGCATACATGCACAATGTGCATACCCTTGTGACTAGCATATTTAAAAATAAAATATAATATTCTCTAACAACTTAAACTTTTAGATGGGATGGTCATACACTTTAATAATTATGAGTAATTAATTAGAATAAAAGTTCAGATTAACCGTAGCAAATGATTAGTACCGATCTACTAACTATGCACATCTTCTATATCTCTAGTTATCAAGGAGGAGTACCGATGTTTACCTATCTCTGGAAACCTGGTCTTACAAAATTATGCATATCACAAGTTGAACCATAAATATACTTCCAAGGTTGGGGAAACACTGATGACTAAATTCACTTTGGCTCTTATGTCTATCTAATTAATGTTGTAGCAAGTCAGGCTAAACCGATAAGATGTAACTGTTCTTTTATTTACAAATAAAATTTACATACCATCCAATACGACTATAGAGCCTGTTGTTCTCAATAAAGACAAGAAGCATACCTAGAGAAGCATTATCAGATAAACTTTAGGCATTTCCAAACGATGCATGCCAATACAAGAAGGTATATACATGTAAAAATCCACATAATCAGGACAGCATATGAAGGTGATACATAAAGCAACAGCCCATATAAAGTAACAGTTACAAACTTCGAAGATACATGTCAAAATTAGCTGATGGAATTGCTAGGCACACCAACACAACAACGAACATATTTTCTAGGCATTTAAATTGTAACAACGAAAAATCTCCACCTGAAGCAGCATCACGTGAATATTTTCCACCTAGAACCTTCTGCAATATATCTAAGGTCCATGCTACTTGCCCATATGCATTTAGCGGAAAAACACCAACCATGAAACTTGTGTTTTATTCCTGTATAATATCGGATGTCATCTTCAACATACATAAGCCTGTTAAATCAAGCATGTGAACCAAAAACCTGATACTTTAACCAGATGTAAACCAAGCATGTGAACCAAGACAAACTTAAATCAAATTGTGTTTATACTTGTAAATTGACACACATTTTTGTTTTGTTTTTGGGACAAGTACATTGATTTACAATTAAACAATGCGAGAAAATATAAAGCACTAGGATATGCATCAGCATCGTGATATCATTCTTGAATGCTTTTTAATCAATGCATTCCTATTAGCAAAAACCAAGTTTCTCCTAACTCACAGAATTCAGGGACCTCAAGGCATCTAAAATGTATTATAGATGATTAACTTATGAATCCTATAAGAACTGTCTAAAACACTACAACTGATTAAGAGATGCTTAAAGTGCTGAAGAATTTAGTTGTGTTACTATTGACTATCGACAAGAATCCATCTTTTGATGTGGGTTCTGAGTTCTGCTATTAGAAGTGCAAAAACATTTAGATTGTATGAAACTCCCCCACTTTCCAAGTCTGCCACTGCAAGTACAAAAACAATATGATTGCAACAAGGTCTACACCTGAAGCTGCATCAAGCATAGTCTTCTACCCGGTATGTCCGCAGTAATATGACTAATATTCATGATGCTTACCCATATGAAAAGTGAGAAAAATTTTCTACCATAGTACTATGCAATATTCCTATATAGTTGAACAGTAATACAAGCAAATCTCATAACTGAATCTTCAACATGCTTGAAGCTATGTTTTGAGGCCCCCAAGAACCAGATACATCACCCAGTTGCGAACCAAGCAAATATTTCCTTAATAAATTGTGTTAATGCTTGTGCACTGATGCACAAGCAAGCAAACGTAAAGATTTAGCATTAGACCTATGCACAATGTGCGCTCGGAACTCCACAAGAAATGTTTACAATTTAGGTCAAGTTATAGCCAACATGAGAAAAATATAAAACTAACATTCTGTATGGTAAGCAACCCCCACTTCCAACCGAGAGGTTGTGAGTTCGAGTCTCCCCAAGAGCAAGGTGGGAAGTTCTCGGAGGGGAGGATGCCGGGGGTCTATTTGGAAACAGCCTCTCTACCCCAGGGTAGGGGTAAGGTCTGCGTACATACTACCCTCCCCAGACCCCACTAACTGGGATTATATTGGGTTGTTGTTGTTGTTGTATTCTGTATGTGCACAGGAAGAACGTTACCACTGGTGTTCTAGCCATAATACTACGCCCCCTTGAATGTCCTAGAGGGAATTCATTCTTTGGATGGGGGAAGGAAGAAGAATAGTAAATCTAAGAAGACAATGTCGAAAAGAATTAATATAAAGGATATATGGAAGGATACAGAAGAGGATAGACTGCAGACACCTGCATGACTTCCTACTGCAAGGTTTTATGGAAAAAAACAATCAGGAAAAAGATTTAGTCTCTCCTGAAAAGCAAAATAAATTAAGCATCCAGGTTAGACAAAATCAGTCGCTTACCTAGTCGATTTGACCAGTAGACACAAAAAGAACCAGTCACAGGAAATTCTGAAGGTGATACCGTCCCAATGTCAACACGATTAGCCTGACTGCTAGAACTAGCTGCAATAGTCGGACATTTTCTCAAAGTTCTTCTATGATTTTGATGGATCATATCGGTCATCAAAATCATCAGAAGCATCCCTTGCCTTCCGTTTCTTGATTTTAGAATTATGATCACTTCTTTCCCTATGTGAACTACTTTTCTCATGTGATTTGTGGTAGCTTCTGCTGGAGCTTCTGGGAAAATTCTCTCTAGATTCTTTCGAATAGTCACTCTTCTCTTGGGTGATTGGTGATTCATGTGAGTAGGCACTAGCCTCTCGCTGATTAGGGCTTCTAGAGTAACTTTTTGGGTCCTGTCTGGACCGCCCATTACTTCTCTCTGCCACGACATGTTGATGATGCCACCGAGATGCTTTTTCCGTATTTGCAGAATAATCATCTTTGAAGTCTGCTGAATGGACTTCTCCATCAGTATGAAACTCTTTCCCGTAACCACCTTCCCTTCCTTTACTTAAAGGAGATGAATCCAGCTGCCTCTTTCCAAACTCAGCTTTATCCACATAAGAATTATCCGTTCTGTAAGTTGAGGAAAGTGGAAGTTTGGCCTTTTCAGCTCCTATTTTTGGGCAATTGATGGCACCTGCATGCCTGATTTCCTCCATGTATTCCTCAATTATGTCCCTCATAACCTAAAGGTAAGAGTCGACAGCAATAAAGATGTAAAACTGAGAAGGAACAGCAATAAGTCATCCAGAGAATTCTTCTTAGCGATATGGTTTTAAAGGAAGAAATTAAAAGATTCAGGTCAATGGATATATACATGACTATAAACAGACTCTTATGGATTTTTACGAAGGTAGAGAAAAATATATGGTCAAATCTGAAGAAGCAAGGTGTACCTGTGTTGTTGACCGCTTCAATTTTTTCCCACGATATGACATTCTTCTACGTTTATAATCCCTTTCCTCAGCTAATAATTCCTCTCTCGACTTTGTTCTATTTGTGTCCTGAAAAAGTCATGCAAAAGATTAAGAAAACAGTAATGGTCCAATTGAAAGGATTAAAATACTGAAGCAAGGTTGAATTCCATATAAAAACATTTTAACTCGCCAGTCTCAAGTGAATTTTCCATCACAAAGTATAAGTCACTGAAGTTTAAGGACTCAAGACAGTGGGTTTTATCATCTGAGTGTTCATCACAATGAATTCACAACTTCTAGCCAGGCCTAAACAGGTTTAACTGCATTCCAGTTTTGTATTTTTTTAATAAAAGCACTGAACTTTCTAAAATAGCAGTCTCTTTGGCAGCATGTCTCAAGCCAGTGCAAGAAGAGACAATGAGGAAAGAGAAGAACAGAAAGCATCAAGATTTTTTCCATTTGTTGTACTCTATTAGGTGGAATCTTCCCAATAAGAATTGAAGAACAAGAAAACAGAAATATACACCGTTTTCCATTTGTGTTTTACCTCCCAAAGCAGATGGTACTTTCAAAAACTAGTATCTTAAACATTGATTGTACACTGGCTGTTATCTCTATAGGGGTTACATATAGTTACAGCTTCAAGATCTGCAATGACTCAGTATTATTTTGACAAACAAACAGACCTGATTATTTCGCGAATGCTGCCACAGAAAACCATCATGTTCGAGCAGAGCTCTGTAATTAGGGCGTTTTTGCCGTTCCTCATCTGCTTTATTTGAAATGTAAGAGTGCTCCATCGACCTGCAAAGAAATCTGCTTAACTATATACTCTAGGACTGATACATGAAGTATAACTTTTCATGCTTGACGAGAAAAGTGAGATTACAGAAAACAGCAATAAAGGACTCCTATCTTGACACATTTTAACATATTGTAGACGCTTTATCTTTGCATATCACTATTTTAAGCATTTTCCCGCAAACCAAAGGCCTGGCAAAAAAAATTCTTTTCATCTGCATGTGAATCATTTGCGAGCCAGATACAACTTTCGGCATAGGTCAAGATAGGCTTCTCCTCCTTTTATCTTTATTATACAGCCATAAGCATCTAGATGGACGGCTGTTATATTTCCGACCCAAACTCTGGGCTTAGTGGCAGCATCGTTCATGAATTACAGCTTCTAATTTGAACCAAGTTAACACCCAACTTTTGACATCTATGCATAAACAACTCTTCTAAACAGAAAGCATGGACTTGCCTAGCAGAAAACATAAATGTCCAATATCATTCAACTTTTAGACGAATGTTGTGATGCACATCTACACAAATGAAAATCTTCAAATTACCATACTAAGAAGAGTAAAGTTAACATACCGTTGGTAAGCTGGAAGTGCTGGTAAATTCCTCAGTGCTTTGAGCTTTTCTTCAAGCCTAGATCGTTCATGCAATGCTGCAACAGCTGCTGCAACTTGGGAAACAAAAATCGGGCTTTTAGAGAGTGCTTCATCCGATATATCCGTCCCCGCCTTCTCTATCCTAATTTTAAGTGGCTCATCACATTCCTGTGACTCTTTAACATTTCCATCCCCTCCTTTCATATCAATAGATTCATTGAACATACAAGAACTAAATGCACAGATACATTGCTTCAGCATATTAATAGCAAATAATTTCCCATTCGCGTCCCCATACAACAAAGAAAGCTGGGTAGCTAACCACATCAAAACCTGAACTAATACCGGACACTTAAAACTCCGTCCACTCAAATCCGATTCCTCCACTTCTTCATTGTAAAATGTACTAGCTAAATCAACAGCTTCCCTAACAATAGCCTTCAAACAAAGCTTAAACAGGACAAGCATATGATCCCTCATTGCTAAATCCAGCACAATACGATAACAACTACCCGAATTAGCTACTAACCATGAAGACAAACACTCGACACTTTTCATGCCTAATCCCAAAATCACACGAAGAACGCGATATGAATACATAATTGGAAAATCATTCCAACAATCAGTTTCATTCCTAATTGCATATGCCTCCGAAGGAAGAACCCTAATCAATTCATTCGAAAACATCAAATTTCTACCAAAATTAGCACATTCTGAAGATAAAACAGCAGGCAAAGTGAGCATAGGAGGAGCAGCATTTTCGCCTTTAATGGGGAAAGAAACAACACCAGGACAATCATAATAGAAGGAAGTGGGATTTTCATTTTCGAAATCAAGGTAGGTCTCGAGAGAGAAGCAAAGGTCAGATTGTGAATCTTGTAGAGGTATAGTAAAGGGGCTGGGGTTTGAGGAGGAGTAAAGGGTGTGGGGGTATTTGAGGTTTTGGGTTAGGGTTTCGATGTGATTTGAGGGAATAGGTGTAGCGCAATGAAGGGAGTGAGAGAAGAGGGAAGAAAGGGGGAGATGATGGTTGGGATTGAAAGGGCATGGGATTAGGGTTTGAGAGGGGGAGAGGGGGTTTGGGAGAAGGGAAGAGAGAGAGTGGAGAGTGGTTGATGAGAGACTGAGGAGAGACGTGAGGGTTGAGAGAGCAGTGGGAAGATCGTATGCCGGCGGAGTAGTGGTCGGAGTGGAAGTGGGAGTTGGAGTGGGGTGGTGAAAGTATGGTGGCGGTAGCGGTGGCAGAAAGGTGGAGGACGGTGGGGGTGGTAGTGGTGGCGACGGAGGAAAGGGGTTCATTTTTATTATCTTTATTGCTGTTGCCAGAGATTTAGAATTTCAGACTTCTGAGACAGGCGAATATATCCGAGTTTATTTCTTTTTTCACCTAAGTACAATACCTTTGTTTTTGTCTACTACTAGTTGGAGTATATATTTTGTATGTTGTCTCCACACTCACATACAAAATATTCATAATAAAATCACCTAAAATTTTATTAAATTATCTCAAAATTAAAATATAAGCTTCAAAGGTATTTTAAATTATTTAAAATATTTAATCCAAACATATAACAATTTTAAAAAAATTAATTTTCAAATTCAAAACCTTGAAGTTTTTCAATGAGAGAAATTGCAATCTTTATAAGCATATTGTAATTTGTATCTAACATCTTTAGACCAAAAGCTACTTAGAGAATTTAAAAATAGATAACTAGCAAAACTTGTAACTATGCACTGCCGAATTTGCAGAAGCTTTAAGCAAGTAACATGGTTTCTGACAAGTATTTCGAGGCCAATACAAAAACAGAATTTGAAGATTTGATGAAACTAATTACACATCCCCAAAACAACTGGAATTTAGATTCCGTTTTTGTTTTCAATTTTCGTCTCTTTATATTGGTTTGGGGCAATTTTTCTATTAGTTTGTTCCTTTGCTATATTATTTCGTATATAATTGATAAATCTTATACCAGTTTGTATTTAAGCTAAAACTTTAATAGTAAGGGAAAAGTAGCTTAAATAGAAGTATATTTAAGTAAAAATTCCATAACTCTTGTTTTGAAATAAAATAAAATAAAAAGAATAATAGAGTAACAAGAATAGGCAGATGATATTACAAGGGAATGATGCAACTTTTGTTTCCATTGTTACGAAACAAAAACTTGTCATATTTTACAAAATCAATATAATAAGTTATTTGTCTTTTGTTTTTATGATTTAGATAAGGGAACAACATAGGGAACAAATAGAGATTAGTTCCTTTTGTCACAGTTTAAGTCAACTCTAACAGCTGTTAAAGTTGATGCACTGCACACGTAATATTATAACAGTATTGTTGAAGCATGTTGTGCACCAGACACTCACGTGCATCATATTTGATGACCTCACTTATATATTACCAACATAAGGCAAGGGATTTAACACACTTGCAAATCCAAAATATCATTTACTCTCAAGTGTGCAACTGTCTTTACTCTCCCAAAAGACATTGAAGAACAGAACAACAACATAACAAAGGACCAGATCCCAGCATTGAATATCATGTGTCTTTTAGTATTGTTGTGTCTTTGTTTATGTTATTCACTTGTAACTCTTACTCAACTTGATAGCAGCATCTTGTAGGACATTTTGTAAACTACAAACTGTGTGGTTGTTTTGACTAGAATTAGTCAAGTGGTTAGCTTTGTAATAGAGTTATTATAAAAAAAGACTTATAAAATAGTTACTATAAGTAGGTGAGGGATTAGTAGTTCAATTCCTAGATTATAATAGGTTGTAATTTAAATTTTGCTCAATTAGTAAAACTAAAATCTTACGAGTGTAAATCGTGATTTTTAATCCCGATAGCAAGGAGTTTATTAAGTAAATATCATTGTATTATTTACTTACTGCTATGTTCTGTGGGAACTGATAGAGAATCTGGTTCTCTATACAGTTTGGTGGACACTTAATTTACATCAGTTGGTATCAGAGTAGGTTCTTTCTATAAGGCTAACACTTAGATATGATCTACATAACTACTCCACCAAATTTTAAAGAAGGAAAATCAACATACAGAGATTCAATGGACGATACTATGGCTCAATGTACAATACTATGGTTGGTGGAAGACAAGAATGCATGGTTTTATCATGGCAGAAGATTCAGAGCTTTGGGATGTTATTTGTGATGGACATGTATAATCATTTCCAAGTATAAAAGTAATGGAGGAACATGCAATGAATCGGGTTCCACAAAGAAAAAGCTCCCTATAACCCACATAGCAAGTATGTTAATGTGTATGATAACTGGCTTTGCACTTACTATGGTAAAACTAGTCATTTCAAATATTCTTGTAAAGCAAATTTTCAGTCCCAACAAAAAAAATAAAATTTTTGTTGGAAATGTATCTATTATTAAGGAACCTGATTCTCTGAAAAAGAAATGTGTGATGCCTGAATGGACAAAAGAAGTCTCACTCGCCCTTTTCCTTATTATAAGGGGCGTAAACCTATTAAGGTTCCTAAGTCTAATATGTGATTCTATTGTGCAGACAACAATGAAAGGAAGCAGTCAAAAATGGTACATGAATAATGACTGCTCTAAACAAATAACTGGAGGAATGGATGACTTCCTTTCATTCAAGGCACTGCAAGGTGGGAATGTGTCCTTTGAAATTGACAAAAAGGGATACATTATGGGAGTTGGAAAGATTGAAAAAATACCCACTCACTCAATTGAAATATGTATTATGTGGGTGGCTTAAAATATAACATGTTGAATGTCTCTCAATTTTGTGATAAAGGAAACAAAGTAGAGTTCTTGTCAAATTCCTTCACTATCATCAATCTTTTAACGGGGATATTGGTTCTGATTACAAAAAGATTTAAAAACATTTATGTTACATACTTTGATTCTCTGAATGGTGGTGATCTTACATGCCTTAGTGTCGTTGATGATGATGCTGAACTATGGGACAAAATATTGGGGCATGCAATCTTTACATTTGTTGAACAAGCTGATCAAGAAGAACCTGGTTCGTAAATTACGAAGTCAAAGTTCAAATATCACAAGGTGTGTGATGCATGCGTGAAAGAGAATCAAGTCAGGTCCTCATTCAAGCCAAAGAAGGAAGTAAGCACCTCAAGGCTAATCTTCTTCATATAGATTTGTGTGGACCTATGAGAATACCCAACACATGACGAAAGAAATACATCTTCATTATTGTTGGTAACTATTCAAGATTCACATGAACCTTATTTCTCAGAACCAAGGATGAAACCTTTTCAGTCTTTGCCGCTTTTGTGACGTAGATTCAAGTGAAGATGAATTATAACGTTGGGAGCATTAGATTTGATCACGATATCGAGTTTGACAATGCAAATTTTGATGAATTCTGTGCCGAGAATGGTATAAGTCATAACTTTTCTACTCTTAGAACACCCCAACATAATGGTGTTGTGGAGAGAAAAAATATGACCCTTGAAGATATGACAAAGACAATGCTGATTGACAGTGGTGTAACAAAGAGTTTTTTGACTAAAGTAGTGAACACTTCTTGTTGTCTGATTAACAGGATGATCAGGTCCCCCTTAACAAGACCCCTTATGAATTGCTTAATGAAAGAAAACCAAAGTTGACTTACTTGACAGCATTTGGATGCAAATATTTAAGATTTTATTCTCAATAATGGTAAGGAAGCATTGAGAAAATTTGATTCTAAAAGTGATGAAGGAATCTTTCTTGCCACTCTTGACAAAGCAAAGTATACAAGATCTACAACAAAGGACTCAATGTGTAGAGAAAAGTATACATGTAGCCTTTGATGAATCTCACCACTCAAGTAGGAAAGATTCACATGATAAGGATGATCAAGATGGAGACTACTAAAAGGTACTTGGAGAGATTATTGGTATGGAAAACAGGAACGCAGCTCTAACGAGTCAAGTTAAGGAGTCCATTGAAGAAGATATAGTAGAACTTCAAGCTAATTTAGAGGAACCCGGTCCCTCAATCACAGCAACTGAAGTTGACAATATAGTTACTGGCGTTATATTAGGCACTGCTAATGAAGATCAAAGAAATGGTATTCACACTTCCATCGATGTCAATAATGGGTCTCACATGGCGAAACCTGGTCCCTTACATCCTGAAACCCCGGTCTCATATTTATCATTTAATTGTCGGTGATGGTATGCGTATTTTAAACATATAAATTGAAAAGGTTCGAATGCCTCTTAATTGGCCTTTTTATTCAAACCGTACAACTAGACTTAGAGAGTATTTTAAAAAATGTGATGAATATGGCCTTAGAGAAAGAAAGGTTCCTAAACCTTGCCCGACTAGATGGAATTGTATGTACGAAAGTTTAGTAGTTGCATATGATATAGAAACCCAATTAACGCAACATTTAATTCTCGGGTAGGTGGTGAGGATGATGATGAAATTCTTACAACCCAAGATTGGATGAATGTTAAAATTCTTTTAGATTTTTTAGAACATTTTCAAGTTGCTACAAATGCAACTTCAGGCAATATTATCCTACTATTTCAAATTGTTTAGTTTATATCGCCGCAATAGCTGATTTGTTTGTTGAAATTGGCGAGGGTGGGGGATATTTATGAACTTGATATAAATGAAATGAAACAAAAATTTTAAAAATAATTTTCCCTATCCCTCATATTTTTGGTGTTGCTGCAATTTTAAATCCTACAATAAAATGGGAAGGTCCTCATTTTTGGTATTCAAATATTTATAAGGCTTTATATCTTTCAAACGAGGAAGTTGCTACACTTGCAGATGCAAAAGCATCAGTTAAAATTAATGCTCAAACAGTTTATAATTCTTATCAACTTGCCGTAGAGCGTGCTAGGTCAAATATTTCAAACCCTACTTCGTCTAGCTCACAATCGTCTAAAAGAGCTGCGGGCTTAACAACTCTTAAATGTTGGACGGAGTTCGGGGGTTCTCAAGGTAATAATTATGACGAAACTTCACATCTAAATGGGCTTTAAGTTTACGTGTCTCAGGGACTTGAAAAGGAGAATACAGACGGCTCTTTCGATCTTTTGGAATGGTGGAAGTTAAGGGAAAAACATTTTCCATTTCTTGCAAGGATGGCTCGGGATATTTTATCAATTCAAGCTTCAACTGTTGCATCGGAGAGCGCTTTCAGTCAAGCAAGACTGTAAATAGGTGATAATAGAGCCGCGATGAGGGATAGCTTGGGAAAAACGGTACTTTTTAGAGATTTGATCCGCGCGGAAAGAAGAAACTTTGGAATTGCAGAATCACAACCGGCGATAGATGAAGCTTATGAAGGAATGATAGCGGAACTTGCGGAGGATTCGGCTTCACCCGGAAGTGGTGATGAACAATCTTCTTTTCCACCACCACCAACACAACCTCCTCCCAACCTTGACGGATTTATGAGATTTGTTAGAGATACAATGTAGATTATGATATAACATGTACTTTGGCACATCTTCTGCTAGTTTTTTTTTCTTTTAATGGTGGTATTAGTACTTTGTTGTGCTCATTCCATTGGGGGAAGGAAGACTAAGAAAGATATGTCATTTTGGGTAATAAAAATTATAAGACACACCGTTGAATATCTTTTTTCTCAATATTTCTTTGTCTTTAATTCGAATTATTTATAAGCTATATATATATATATATATATATATATATATATATAACATGCAATATATACTACAAGAAAATATATACGAGGATATATATACATAACATACAACCTAAACTACAAGAAATATATAAGTAATAACATATATACATAAGATAGAATATATATATATATATATATATATATATATATATATATATATATATATATATATATATATATATATATATATATATATATATATATATATATATATATATATATATATATATATATATAAGAGAAGAAATATATATTGTATCTCTTATGCATAATGTATATTTCTTCTCTTATATATATATATATATATATATATATATATATATATATATATATATATATATATATATATATATATATATGTATGTATGTATACTAAAAGAAAATATATAAGAGAATATATACATAACATACAAGAAAATATATAAGGATATACATAATATACAATATATACTAATTACTAGAATACAATATACAATGAAATATATATTATATATATTATACTAATAACTAGTATATTATATAAATATATTCTATACTAGTATATTATATACTATACTAATAACTACTATACAAGATATTGCCTTAAAGAAATTACAAAAATAGTCCGCCAGGCCTGCGAGGCCCTTCAAGCCCGGCCCGCTAAGCACAAGACTACATGGGCTTAGACCCATCACGGACTGATCTCACCTTTTGAGCTCACGAAAATCGAAAGCGTCAAAGCCGGAAACTGCAAAGCCCGGCTCACAAAGCCCATTTAGACCTTGGCCCGGGACATAATACATCATTAATTATAACTTTGAAAGGGGGCGGAAGATTCGAAAAAAGAAAAGGTTAATCTAGGTACCGAAGAATAAATTTTAACTTTTACGCGCAAATAATATACATACCACTTATTCAGTTATATGAATATTGCATAAAAATATAATTATGCAGAAGTATATTCGAGGAAAAAGAATATCGATACAGTCTGAGGGACGTAAGAAGTAAGTATAGGGAGACGTGGTAGTCCTCGAACTCGAAGGCAGAAAAGATGCCAAAAGTGGGGAACAAATTAAATAGTAGCGCAGCCGAAATGCAAAGATTCAACAAGTGGCTTCTAAACCTGCTAAGCAGCTGTCACCTTAATCTTATTCCACCACACTCAACAACGCCGAAAAACTTGATTAATTTTGTTTTTTCAGCCTTGTTGGCCTACTTGTTGTCACAAGTTCACGGAAGACAAAATTAGTAACTCCTATTAGTTGTAGTAACAAATATCAACTAAAGTACGTATAGTATAGTAAGCTACTGTAGCAGATTTTTTCCAGTTGAATATGGATGTATGCCGTTACTGAATTATTATGTTTGCTATTCTAAGTATTCGTTTTTTCGTTCCGTTGGAAGAAAGGCAGGATCTGAAAGAATCGATCCTTTAATATGTCTCATTGTTGAATCGCTTTTGGTTAATAAATTAGCTATTAAGCATTGTTTCAACTTCAAGAGTAATTGCTTTTAGGCAAACCTACTAACTCATATTGCATTCATACTTCCTTTATCACTTCGCGGTAGGCATTGATGAAAAAAGGGGAGCACAACATTCAGTTATGAGTTAGGAAAAATCTAGTAGTGTTTGGTTTAAATTCTATGTTTATAGTATAAGTATCTAATTATGATCTCACCAATTAAGATGAGCTTTGAGCTTGACAACAAATTCAGAACGCTCCATTTCTAGATGGAAGATGATATTGAAATTTTAATTTCTCCATTTGAAATCTTAATTGAGTGCAGATATATTCAATAGTGTCATGATGTGGAATATTCACCTTTGAGACCCTGATGGTGCCAACATTTTACTTGTTAAGCAAGCCAACGTTAGAAGATTATTAAATCAATTTTAATAACTAAAATAATTAAGCCAAAAATGAAACTAAAATTGAGTACAGAATAACATAAAACTATAATATCTAAGTACGCTCTGGATCTGGAGTCACAATTCACAAGATTCTAGAGTTTCAATATATAGAGTTTGAAATAAGTTCAGCTGTCTTGAATGATAAGAACACTAAATAAGGGAAAGTGGAAGGGGACTTCAAGGTCTGCATACACCAGCAGATCTACCTCGAGTCTGCAAAAGCAGTTCCAAGCTGAAATGCCTCATGGACAACTAGGATCAGTACCAAAATCTTTGCAAGAATGCAGAGTGTAGTATTAGTACAATTGATCCAATGTACTCCGTAAGTGTCGAGCCTAATCTCGACGAGGTAGTGACGAGGCTATGATAAGGCATCCATGTACATAAACCTGTGCAAATAATAATACATGTACAAGATAACAACAAATAAGACTAAACAAGTATTATTAGGAGCGGATATACAAAAATGGTACAAGGTACGATAACTAAAGCAGGAAATGATAACACGAATAGTCAATAAGCCTTTAACTAGTAACATGAATAAACATAATCAACAAAATTGCATGACATCACGCTTCATGCTTTTACTCTTAACCTCATTATGAAACACAATAATAATGGCACGACATTATCCTTCCTGCTTTTACTTTCACTTTTATCATAATCAATAGATACGACACGACATCACCCTTTGTGCATTAACTCTCAAATATGGCACGACTTCACCCTTCATGCATTAACTCTTAAATATGTCATGGCCATTATCCTTCGTGTATTAACTCTCAACATGGCACTGTATCACCCTTCGTGCATTTACATTCTCTCTTACCATATAACAATGAATAACAATAGAGAGACAAAATAAACAAGAATGACCCTTACGTCAGCAGTGGTTCCACCATATCAACCTCAACTTTAGAACAATACTCAATTATCACAGATAGCTCATAACGCAAATAGAACGATCAACTTAATAATTAGCTAGTCTAAGCATGGATATCATGATCAAATAAAGTATCAAATTAAAAGAACCAAGTCTCACATGTATGCTTTAACCCAACAATAATGCATAATTACTCGTCTCCCCATATATACGTTGAACCCAACATCTAAACATGTAGAAAATAGGCAAACAAGTCCTAATCCCTCAAGTCAAGTTTAACCACGACACTTACTTACTCCAAAGATCAACTCAAAGATCACCCACATCTTTGCCTTGCTCCAGGCCTTCGAACCAACCAAATCTAGAAAATTATCAACTAAACGAGTCAAAATAACCCTTAGGAACTACTCACAAATGAAAAGGGGTCAATTTATGTCATTATTAAAAAAGTCAACAAAAGTCAACTCCGAAGCTCGCTT
The DNA here is from genome assembly GCA_034376525.1 of Nicotiana benthamiana. NCBI lineage: Eukaryota > Viridiplantae > Streptophyta > Magnoliopsida > Solanales > Solanaceae > Nicotiana > Nicotiana benthamiana. Next base: position 20,581,618 of record CM067324.1, on the reverse strand, counting down.
GGTCCGAACCTAAAATTTTGATCAAAACATGATTACCCATTCATCCACCCCCTCTTCCCCTCCCGAGTCTGATTATGTGATTTGTTTCAAAATTCTACCTCAATTTGATGTTTAAAGTTTAATTTTACATAAATTTTTAATTTTATCCAAAACCTTAATTTCTACCATAAAATCCTAGATTATTGGTTGAAATAATGTAATAGAAGATTGAAAGAAATAGGTTAGAATCACTTACCAATGAATTGGACAAGAAAGCTCTTGGAAAATTGCCTCTAGAATCCTATAGGATTGATAATTTGAAGAATGATAGAAAATTCCGTCTAACTCATACTTTTACCAGTTGCAAATGTCACAGTTGAAATTTGGGGTTCGCAATTGTGACCTGGGGTTCACAATTGCAAATTCCGCAAATGTGAGAAACCCTTTGCAAATGTGAAGTCTCAGAATTTCTGCCATCATCGTAAATGTGATCCACTCCTAAGCCTGCCATCTTCGCAATTGCGACCAAGACAGGAACCTGGGTTCCTCGTAATTGCGAACTCTGACCTCGCAATTACGAGATCAGAGACCTGCACCAAAACTGAAGTACACCAGCTATCTTTCTAAGTCCAAACTCACTCCGTAGCCTATTCGAAACTCTTCCGAGCCCTCGGATCTGAATGAAACATGCACACAAGTCCAAAAATATCACATGAACTTGCTCACGCGATTAAATCGCCAAAATAACACCTAGAACTATGAATCTGACACCAAATCAAATAAAAAAATATCAAAAAAACTTTAGGATTGCTATTTTAACAACTGGACGTCCGAATCACGTCAAACTAACTCCGTTTTCACCAAATTTGACATGCAAGTTATAAATATAGTAATGGGCCTATACCGGATTCCATAACCAAAATACAAACCCGTTATCAACAAAGTCAAATATTGATCAAACTTTTAGATTCATTAAGCCTTCAAACTTCAATTTTTCAACAAAATACGAAAATCGAGCTAGAGACCTTCGAATTCGATTTCGGGCATATGTCCAAGTCCCAAATCACGATAGAACCCACCAGAATCATCAAAATACGCATCTGAGTCCATTTGCTTAATGCATTGACCGAAGTCAACTCAAATGAATATTTAAGAAATTTTTTTATATTTTATCAGTTTTTAACGTAAAAGACTTACGGACCTCGAATTGCATATGCAAACTAAAAAAAGCTAAAATAAAGTATTTGAAACTTCAGAATATAGAGTTAATTTTTAAATCTTTAGTTGATCTTTGGGGTTATCACAAATAGCATTTCGAATACTTTTTTATGTTCTCTCCTTCTATGATTCAGTTTCTCCTATCTTTTAATCTTTTTATTGTATGCCTTCTGTTATCCGTACTACTCGAATCACCTTGTAAGATATATAAGGATATATAAAGTACTCCTAGGAAGCTTCCTATTGTACATGACTCGTCACGAATCTTGTAAACTGTTATATGTGAAATCACGTACTATGTTAAGGGGAAATTATCAGTTTTGTTTATTTATAAGTAGTTTATTATAAAAATTAATTAATTGATAAAATATTAATATTAGCTAAATTAGTTATTTGAATTTTTTACATTGTTTTGAGTAGGTCTTATTAGAATGGATTGGGCACAACTTAAGAAATTTGAATCTCAGTTTTGGGATGATTTGCTAAAGTTTTGAGGTGGTTTGAATTGAAAATTTGAAGTAGAAGCTGAACATGAAAAAAATGATATGTGTATCACATTGTATATTAGTATCACATATGTATCATATTTGTATCAATTGTTTATCACATGTATATCCATGTATATGCGTGTGTGAGATACATGCGTGATATATGTTCGATACATGTGTCGCAGAAGACTTTTAAATCCGATTTAATTACGAATTTCGATACAAAATCAATCCAAATCACCTCCAATCTTTCAAATTTTGTATATTGACTTATATATATATATATACATACATATATATATATATATATATATATATATATATATATATATATATATATATATATATATATATATATATATATATATATATATATATTTTTTTTTTTTTCAATGAATTTCAACTATTCATATTGAAAAAGTTCCTTTTTTGTTTAAATTTTTTGAATATTGCATAGATTTTTATATTTCATCACTTTATTTGCTACCCTATCCATAAATTTCCTTTCCGTCTTGTATCTAATGTTGCTAATCACGCTTGAAAATTTGGAAGGTGATTTTTCCATATAATTCTTTGATAGAAAAATTCAATTATTTAATTTTCTAATTTTTATTGGCTAGTTTTAAAAAATTTACGACTAATAGCTAAAGATTGATAAATTAAAATTTATTTTGGACTTATGTAAGTTCCCTATATTAAAACATTGAATTCGACAAATTGTGTAATGTTATGCAAGACTTGCTACGACTATGCTTGTAAGTGATACGTTCTAGCTAGCATATTAGTTACTCATTTTGCCTCACTTTATATGACGTTGTATGATTGAATACAAAGTCTGAAAAGAACTTTTTTTTAGAAGTTATAGTCTAAGATAAATCATAAATAAATTATCTCGTCAAATATACGACAAAAAGCATAAAGTTATATTATTGCTAAGAAAATATAGTACGTTGAATAGAAATAAGGATAAGAGTATAAGCTTGAATGTTTTAAGGGGTCGTTTGGTAGAGTATACAAGAATGATAAATATAATGATGGTACTAATTATACTATTAATTATGCATGTATTAATTATAATGAAGTTATTTCTTATTGATCATTTGATTTTATGTATTAAAAATAACGTACATTGTATAATATTTTTTTTAAAGAAAAATATTTGTTTATAAAAATATCTTCCAAATTCTTTAAAGAAAATTACATTAATTTGATATATACAGTTTATTGCAACTGTTGATCCACGACGGTATACCATGGAGCAATTGGCCTCGTAGGAGAGAAAGTGGAAGAAGCCAAACTTTAATTTACAAAAGAAATTGTGAATTTTAATATTTTCTTTTTGTTAAATATGAATATTTTAACAGAAGGAATGATTAATTAAAAGAATTTAATATTAGAATATGGGTGAAAAACTTTTTAGAAAGTCAGACTTGCCAATTTGTATCTTATTTACATAATGAAAAATTAGTAAAATGAATTTTAATCAAGCATAAATTTTAAGGGGGATATTTTATTTTTAACTAAGCTTATGAATGTATCTTCGACCTATTTTAATTAATATGTTTTCTGTTTTTATATAGATTAAGCAATTTATCTTTTAGTATTATTTCCTTCGGTCCAAAATAAATATTTTTTTGGTCATTTTGTTGTCCAAAATAATTGATTTTTCAAGATTTCAAGAATAAATGAATTATTTTTTTCCTACATTATCCTTGGAGTAAATAGTGTTGGGATATGTGTTAGGAGTGTTTATGTGAGATAATAAATGTTAATATTGTCAATTTCATTGTTAATTAATGGTAAAAGGTGAATTTCTTAATCTGTATGAAAATATACAAAAAAATCGTTTGGACCGGACGGTGTAGTTACCAAAAAAATTGATCATATTAACCTTAATTTAATTACTGAAAATATAATAAATACTCTTATGCTCTTTACTCCAAATGCAACTTTGAAAAGGAAATTAATTGCTTCTTGTTATCGAAAAAAAATCAAATATTATGAATCATAAATAATAGGAGAAAAAATCAGTTAAAGTAGAATGGAGGAAGAATTAATAACCTTGATATTACTAATACCATAATTTGATATGTATTAAATATAAAGATAATATCAAATAGAATATATAATTAATATTTATTAGTTACACATAAATTAAAAATATATCAAATAAAATATTACTAATACACAAAATTAATATATAATACATTAATTCTTTCCAATGCATTAGCTAATGCATAAAAAATATTTTTTTCAACCATACTTCTAAATGATTTAGTTGAGCAAAAGGGTGCCATGTAATGAGATATAGCTGTCAATATGACAAGAAGTGTATAGATGGAATATTTCAATAACCTCATTTAAGGTTTAATTCGTGCTTCAATTTCACAATTTACTTCAATCAATAAGGCCGAGAATTACAAGGATGAAGGAGGAATTGGAATATCATTTGCATGACGCGTGTCATGATATCCACCTGCATAATCATTTCTTTTACACTTGTAACTTTCTCCATCTATATATTCACCTATTTTCGGAAGATGAATCTTACGAACTACTAGCGTACCATTTCCCTCCATATAGGGCAAAACCTAAAAACATAAGCACGAAAATACAAGCTCAAACCCATATGGCGGAATCTGTAGACACAAACAATTCTCTAATTGGCAAGAAATCGACAGTGGGGCGTTCGAGAAAAGGGTGTATGAGAGGGAAAGGAGGACCAGAAAATGCGTTGTGTACATATAGAGGAGTAAGACAAAGAACATGGGGCAAATGGGTTGCCGAAATAAGAGAACCAAATCGCGGGGCCAGAATTTGGTTAGGCACTTTCAACACCTCCCTCGAAGCTGCCCAAGCATACGACGACGCTGCACGCCGCCTCTACGGCTCCGGCGCGAAGCTCAACCTCTCCGAAACACAGAATTCGTCTAATGAGAATTTCAATTCAGGGAAAAAAATAATAATTGATGGCGATAATGGGAATGAAAGTAGCGGGGAGTGTTCTGTACTAGAGGAAGCATCGATATTTAAAGATGGGAATGGGAAGTATTTGGTGTGGGAGACGCCGGCGCCGAGTTTGTTGGATGGACAATTGTCCACTGGTTTCAATTGGAATAGTACTAATGAAGATGATACTAATTTTAGTTTTGAGGAAAAGGAGTTCAATGGTGATTATTTAAGTCCCAAGGATGTTCTATTCCATATGTAGTAGTAGTGTGGAATATGCTCTCTAGTTCCCAGCTTTTTACATCTATTTCTTTCTTTTTTCTAGAGAAGGTAAATTGATGCAGTTTGCTGTATTACTTTTCTTAGCTGTTTCTTTCTTTTTTCTTTCGTTAAAATTGTATGATTGGCAAATGGTATTGTATATATAATGTTTGCTGTATAAGTATATTGGGAAAATTTGACTTTATATGTATCAAAATGATCGAAAGATGATGTGTCATGTCACGGAAATAAAAAGATACAATTTGTACCAGATACGAGTAATATGATGAATTATTTATATGCAGCAAAAATAATTTCAGTATCTAAATTTCATGTAATCTAGACAATTAATATAAATAGAATTTCACGGATTACTTCTTGAAGTGTTCACAAAGTTCATTTATCACGTGAGCTTTTATTCTACAGCAACTCAATAAATTCTCTATCACTCGTACGATCACGATCTTCGGACGTTTCACGGTCTTCTATTGTGTTACTCAAATAATATTTGAAAATAGTAATTTCGTGGGAGCGAAATTTTCTAAGAAAATATGGTTGATTTCGGCCACTATATACTGTTACCTCTAGGTGGAAAACCTTATGTATTTATAGCACAAGTTTTAAGAGTTAAAATCCCTTTTCAGAACCTGTCAAATTTTTCTTTCCACCAGAGAAATAATTCCTTTATTTCTTATTGCTTAAGCATAGCAGAGACCACATAATTTAATTAACAAGGTTCTAATTATGGAATTAATTATAATTTTTGAAATTAATATCTACCATAATTAATTACGAATTATTTCACTAAAAAATCGTAATTGTATTTCTTATGTAATCTTAAAATTCGTCCGTTAAATCTTATTCAACTCCTCATGTTAAAATTCAGATACTATCAGTTAAATTAAATTACTGAAGATTTAATTTATTGATTATTTTCTTTAGACTTTCGTTTAACTTATTTTATGCGTCGGATGTAAAATTCACCAGTCAAGTTTACACATGAAAACTTATAAGCTTTCGTAAAAGTATATTATCAATCTCTAAACCGAGTATGGATTTCATCAACTAACAATTACTTTGCCAAATATACATTATTATTATCTAATTTACCTGGCATATTGACTCACGAAAGAATCTCTCCTTTCAATAAATCAAAACAATAATAATATACACAACTAATAATAATTATATCAAGATTAAGAGTATAATTACATTTATCACGACCCTAACTCCGGTCGTGATGGCGCCCAACACAACGCTATGCAAGCCCGACCATCAAACACTCACAACCCTTTTTATATAGAATTCTTTATTAGCTATTAAAGTTAAAGCCAATTTAATAACAACGGAAGTTCAAACAACATGTGTGAAATCTGCGAAAAACTATGAAACATCTCAACAATAGCCAACTAGAATCGATGTCACAAGTCTGAGCCTCTAAGTACAAGGTTTCAAAAGTCTACTACAGAGGTACATATAGAATGCGAAAATATAAAAGATAGAGGAAGAACATCGGGTATGCGGACATCATGCAGCTACCTCGACAACTCCGGCAAAAAATAAACTGCTGAAGCGCTCGGACTACACCTCAGAGGTACCTGGATCTGTGCACACTGTGCATGGAATAATGTGAATACCCGACCCAGTGAGTAATAAAAATAAATAATGACTAACAGTATGAAATCACGAAAAAGCACTAAGTTTTTGTATATTAAAACAGTAGTTTTAAGTAGAAAATAATGAAGATGTCAAGTGAAATTCCTTAAAACCAGGTAAAACAGGTAGCTCAACAGGTATTAATCAAGTATAAAATCTATTCCTCGAGCATATTTTTCACTTATTTATTACTCTTCCTCGATACTCGATTCATATACTTTTCACAATAACCAAAATCATAAATATACCGCTACGTCGTGCAGCCCGATCCAAATATCGTTGTGGCGCACAACTCGATCCATATCAATAATCGACTGCGCTCACTGGGGGTGTGCAGACTTCGGAGGAGCTCCAGCAGCCCAGGCGCTACCTTGCTGCGATGCGCATCCCGATCCATATACATATTTATATATACATTTGCTGCACATATTCACTTGCTGCGGTGTGCAGTCCGGTCCATAACATATACAACATCCTCATTATTGGGTTCTCAACTCCTCTCAGTCAATATAATCACACTCTCTCGGGCATACTAATCAAAATAGGGATCTCATCCCACATATTACCTTCATTTAGGATTAAGATTTCAAAACCAGTTCGTATTGTGTTTAACAGTTAGAAAAATGACTGAGGATATGAGTCTTAACAAGTAAAGTGAGGATAATCAGTATAAGAATGTCCCTAAGGGTTCTACAAGTCGGCACAAGGCCCCAAAACATGGCGACTAGCCAAATAATAATAATAATAATAATAATAATAATAAACAAGCTTTAGTAAAAAAATATGGTAAAATCATCAACGGGATGGACCAAGTCATAATTCCCAGTAGTAACGGACCACACGCTCACCATACATCGTGTGCCTCAACTTAATATAGCATTACGTTATACAAATTCGGAGTTTCAAACTTTCGGAATATCATTTAAAATCATTACTCACCTCAAGCCGGCCAAAATCCTAGCTCGCTATGCCTTTTCTCTCAAATCGACCTCCTCGCGCGTCGAATATGATCAAAACCACAATGAATACGTCATAATATGCCAATAGAATAATACCTAATCAAAAACGATCAAAAAATAGCAAAAATTTCGAAATGAGCAAAACTCGAGTTCCGAGCCCACTTCTCGAATTATAGAAAATTTTACATCAACGGATTCCTTATCTCGCCACGAGTCTAACCATACTAAAATTATCCAATTCCGGAACCATTTGATCCTTCAAATTATCATTTTATATTTTTGAAAGATTTCACAATTTTCTTCCAAAATTCCATCCCGAATCACTAACTAAATGATAGGTTCATGTACTCTGGCCAAATCTGAATTAGAATCACTTACCCCGATGAGTTTCTTGAAAAACTTTCGAGAAATCTCCAAAATCTGAGCTCTCTAGGGCAAAATATCAAATAAAACCCAAAACCTCGTATTTATAATGTAACCCCCAGATTTCCACCTCCGCGAGACCGCACAAAATCGACCGCGGCCACGCAAATGCCAGCGCGGTGCGCGCAAAATCCCTCTCGGCTTCATTAACTAGACTTGAGAACAGCGCCTGAATTTCCTTTTTCTGTCAGAATTTCGTACTAAATCAGGTGTGATCATGACCGCGGCCGCACAGTGTTCTCTGCAATGACAGGCTTTGGTAATTTGGCCATAGCTTTCGCTACAGATTTTCAAATGCCTATTAAAATATGTTTATGAAAACTAGATTCCAAGAGCTACAACTTTTGTTTTTAAATTATCTCAAATTTCTTTGTGTAGCAAAAGATATGACCTTCCGAAGTCGGATAAATGGCCCAGTTCCTTTAGCGCGGACTGCGAAATCATGACCGCATCCGCGAAGCCTCCTAGCGCGGCCAAGGCAAATACGACCATGGACCGCGGTCGTGGGTTCAAGGATTCAACGCTCCAGACCTCCAAACGGCTATATTTTAGCCTAAAGACACCCCAGAACCCATCCGGAACTCACTCGAGACCCTCGGGACCTCTACGAAACATACCAACATAATCCATAGCATCATTCAAACTTGTTCGAATCATCAAAATACCTCAAACAACATCAAATTACTCAAAATCATCGAATGCAAGCCTAGGTTCTTCTAAAACTTCTGAAACACGCATTTGATAAAAAATCCAACCATATCACCTCCGAATGACCTGAAATTTGCACACACATCCCAAATCACATAACGAAGCTACAACAACTCTCGGAATTCCATTCCGATCCTCGGATAAAAATCTCACCAATCAACCGGAATTCGCCAAAATACCAATTTCACCAATTCAAGCCTAATTCTACATTGGACCTCTAAAATCACTTCTAATCACACTCCTAAGTCACAAATCATCACTCGAAGCAAACCGAATCATCAAACTCACATCTGAACCCTCTAATTCATAGGTCAACTATCACGCCCCAAATTCAAGGGACATGACCGACACTCGACCGTGTATCCCCAGTCAAGCGGACCTGGGTGCGTTTCCTATCCCACGTGTTACCCCTCATTCTCATTACCAAATATCCGAGCCATTAATAGGATATGAACTCCATTTTAGAAGCTTAATTCACCACAATAAAGGTATTCCAATTTTTATAAAACATTTCCACACATCAATATTTATCTTTTAAATTACCATGCCCAACACTACCCAGAACCTGTCTATGGAGCCTCTAAATACAATTGAAGAATATTATGGAAATGCCGGAAACAGGGCTCTGGCTATACCTTATACAACATTAAAACAAGATCAGAAAACAGAAAGTGGCGTGAGCTACATAGGGACCCTAATGGAAAGGGGCTCGCCGAATCAACTGACGGAAAGTGATGAGGAGCTACGGTCGGTGGACTAGAGTGCCTGCTATAGATCCACCAACAATCATAACACGAATGTAGCGCCTCCGGCAAAAGGGATGTCAGTACATTTAAATTGTACTGGTATGTATGAACAAACTCTGTCCCAAGTAAACTCATGCAAAATTTCATAAACAATTATATAACTGAACAACAATAGTACAAGTACAACCAAGAAGCAACAACAAAACATTCGACAACAAATGATTCAAGTAGTCAAACAAAGGGGAAATCAGTGCCCCACAGGATACAAACTCTCATGCTATCTCCTTTCACAATTCCACATTTATCATTTCATGATTCATATTCATATCAATAGTGATATTGGACCACATTTTTCACCCTTATTGCCTCATCCACCCTTATTACCTTAAACACCCTTATCACCCCAACCCACACCTTATTTCACCGTGTTGCAGCGCGCAACCTGACTCCTCCTGACAATTTTCAATTCACAACAACAAACAGCATATCAACAAGTACAAGGAATCAACCATGGCACATTGTTAAAATAATTCCACAACAAGGGTATTATAATCCCACAACTAGCAACAACAATTTCCTCATTTTCATCGAAATTGATACACAATTTAGATCATCACAACAGTTATTCACAAATAATCACACACATTATTTCACAATATTTCCATTTTTATTGTTCCACATTATTCCCATTTCCATTGTTCCACATTGTTTCCATTACCATTGTTCCACATTATTTCCATTTCCATTGTTCCACATTTTTTCCATTACCACTATTCCACATTATTTCCATTTCTGTTGTTCCAATTACGAGTTCCACAACATTCATCACAAAATGTTACCACACAATCATACAACACAAAAGCTTCATGATGATTCTCACATGAATATCAACTATCAACAATTTCACAACTAGCATAGGGCGATTTCGCAAGGATCACAGTTAGCCATACATACCTCGATTGAGCTTTCCTTAAGTTACTACAACACTCCAAAACTCTAGCAATTCCAATCTTCTATGAGATATAACACAATTAAACACATATTAGAGAGATATTCATGAAACTAGCTCGTTTGAGCATTTTATCAAATACTAGTTGAGCATCTTGACTTCAATCCCTTTTTAAGATTTCCTTCATTCCCTAAGCCAGTCTTTACTAATCTATGTTAAACAATATTCCCATAAATCTAACTTGTACATGCATGCATACACAATACTAAAATACCCAAGAATCACACCTCAATAACCCATCTTAGACTCTAAACTCCAAATTAGAACCTAGGGCATAGAATCTTACCTCTTAGATGAAGAACTAGGGTTTTCACTCTATTATCTTCAAGTAATTAACAAGATATTATGGAGAAATTTGATGGGAGAAAATTTCCGTCTCTAAAACCCCTCTCTCTTACTCAAACAATAGTAAAAAAAATGCTTAAAATGAGTTATGGGGTCAAATATAATGATCGGGGGTCGGGTTTAGAAAATAAAAAAAATATCCCACGATGTCGATTCTGCTATAGCAAAACGGACTGCAGAATCAACATTCGGTCCGAAGAATGCGCTGCAGAATCGACGCACAAAACTGGGCTTCTCGGGTTCAAAATGCGGCCAAAATGCGACCGTAGAGTGCATTCTGCGATCCAAAATGCGATCGCAGAATTGACTCAGGATATCAATATCCAGCCTTTGGTAATTTGACCATAACTTTGTGTAGGAATGTCCAAATGACGAATGGTCGGAAGCATTGGAAACTAAACGCAAAGTTCTATCATTTGATATGCTATTAAGCACATAAAACTTTATACATAATTATATATTCTAGTTTAAAGTGGAGCCTTCTGCGAATCCATTTAGAATTTTGGCCTATTTCGATAATTTTCCCATTTGGCATACACCTAGGCTTCCCTTTGGACCTCACATCACTTACCATAAGACTTATATTCATATTTACCAATTATAATTTGTGCCACCATTTTAATAGTATATAAAAGCATTATAACAAGCCTGCGTGACACTACGAAATCCTAAATTACTCAGCAAAACTTTCTGGGGCCTTACATCAACATCCGGTTGAATCTTCCAAACTATGATTTTCTTAAAGAGACTAAGTGTCTCATTTCCTTCAAAAATTCATCCAAACCAACTCGATCACACACGACACTGATAATGAAGCATAAGAAGCAGAAAATAGGTGAAACATGGCGGTAACTCACGTGACGACGGGTCGGGTCGTCACATCCTCCCTAACTTAAGCAAATGCTCGTCCTCGAGCGTACCCAGAGTTGTTCTAGAAGCAATCAATAGCTGAATAACTTTACCATGCATATGCCCAAGGGTGATCCCCCAATCACCCTATCTCACATAGGTCTGAATACATAGTGACACTGCAAGTTCATAATTCAATCTAGCCCATAAACCTTAGAACCACATTTCCATTACCGGAATTGTATACAAATCTAGAACCTCCCATCTATATTTAGAACAAGTCCGAACTAGCTGTAATAACACATACCTGCAACCGCAGGTGCAATTACCTGAGTTCCACATAACTCAAACACATGTTGTGATCATTCATATTATCAGCAGCTGCACACAACGCCTGAATACCGGTAGAAAACATCTTAACAACTAAACTCTCTTTCCCATAGTCTTACATATATTGCAAGTGATAACTAAAACACGCAATAAGCCATCACCATTTCTCAGATCAACCATTCATGAAATCACTTCTCCTTTGGCAAATACTACATCAAATTTTCTAAGTCAAAGCTCGATATTATCCTTCCAACATGCTGAAGTCGAATCTGCTCGTACTCATTAATTATCCCAACGACCTCATCTAATTAACACACTACTCTGGTGGTATTACACATTAATATAGAACTAAGCCACAACTCGCACAATACGTACACCAATAAGATACAGTCTGAACATACTCAATTCATGAAAATGACTAAAATAAAAGAGTTGTTCTTCAAGCTCTCCAGTACCACCACAACACAAGACGGAGAACTCGTCTCCCATCATAGAGACAGAACACATGAATCTAACCCGCAATATCATACATCCGCATAACTTCGCCTCAAGGCATGACCTCATCCAGTACGAACCGCTTAGGAAATAAGCCACCCCGTACATAATAAAAAGTCTCATATGATGCCAAAAAGTGCCGATAGGCTACCAATTAAAATGCGGTACAAAAGAATACGAGCTCTGGAAGGAAATGCCTAACTTACGCACTAATACGTTCTCTTCTTAAAAAATAGGAAGCAAGGAATACAAAATAGTATATAGAAAACTATGCTTGATATCACACAATTGCGGCGCGTAACCCGATCCAAATAACACACTCATGGTGACGTCCCACCCGATCCACAGATAACACTCACCTAAAGAGGTGTACATCGAGCTAAGTTGCTCATTAATATAAAATATCAAATTTGGGTCACAAGCACGCTAAGTGCATAATACCCTCCCTAGGGGACATATATGTCACACCTCCTTTCGGCTATCCACAACCCGGCGAAGGGCGTAGATAAGGGAGTTTTTCAAATTAAAGGAAAATCAAGAAGGGATGCAATTATTTAAAAGATTTCAGAGTCGTCACTTAGGAGATTTATGATGTACCAAGTCACCGGTTAGAATCCCGAATCGAGGAAAGAATGACTATGTTTAACAGTTCGCGAACCAGAGATCCGAGTAAGGAATTATGTTAACCCGGGAGAAGGTGTTAGGCACTCCCGAGTTTCATGGTTCTAGCACGGTCGTTCAACTGTTATATTTGGCTTAAATTATCTGATTTTAGAACATGTTTTGACTTGTGTGCTTTTTAACCTTGAAACGGTTTTATTATTATTTTTTAAAGAAAATTGCAACGTTGTTAAAACATGCCTCGAACCACGTCACATAAATGTACTCATAGTTTTTGACACATTCCAACTTCATTGAGATTTCAATTTGTGTCACATAAATGTGCACCTGTATTTAGGAAAGATGAATTATTAAAGACGCTTCCTAAGACAACTTGCATATTATTATCTTCGTGAGAGGCCGTGAATATTTGCTAAACGACCCATCTCAAATTCTACATGTGTTAAATTCAGCGTTTTACAAGAGATTTCCCAAGAAATATTTCATGCTGAGACTATTTGATCCTAAAAATTAACTACGAGGGTTTATTATCAACACCACAACCGGATGGCCTGGATTCATTTATCAGCCGGGCCTCAATAGAACCTAGCTTGACAGTCTTAAGCTTTGGGTCCAAAGGCAGCCCCTTTCACATTCGAGAAAGATCATTATTCCTTAATACTTTGGGCCATGACATAAATCCAAGTTGAATCATAGGGACTATGTATATACCAACTACTGAAGTTGGTGGGCCAAATGGCCAATCATCCCATCGGCGGTGATTCGAAGGATGATTTTCATGGGAATGAAAGAAGCGAATGAGGTGCTTCTATGGTGTAACTTTGGGAGGTATTAGGGTTATGCCGCCGCATGCGGCGAACGGTAGGTTTAGGGTGGATCATGGGCGGCGTTACACCAGTGAGGAACTGTACGAGGCGGGAGCCTTTGATTTCTGATTTTGTTGCACACGTTCGGACCATCTTCTGTGGACCGTTGGATGATGGGAGATGGACGGTTGAGATAAACGGGGGCCAAACGATGTCGTTTGGAACCCCTGGGGATGGACCGGGTTGGGGACAAATGGACTGGTATTTTGGGCATGGGTTTTAATTACAAATGGCCCCAAAGAGTATATTGTAATGGAGTTGTATCTTCGGGTGTTCTTTTTAATCTTTTCTATATTAATTGAATTCCTAAAACAAAATTCTAATTAATGTACAAAACTTAATTAACCAACGATTATTAACAAATAAAGATTGACAAATTACTTAAAATAAAACTTAGATACACATTAAGCCATTTTTTTGAATTTCGTTTTCCAATTACTAATTAATGTCTAAAAATGCAAAATTACTCCTAAATGCACTGAAATGCAAACAATTAACATAATAATGCCACAAAAAAAATCAAAATTGCAAATAAACAAACGAAATTATTTGTTTTGTATCTATGGGAGTAATTCGTATAGGGCAAAAATCACATGCTCACAGCTGCCCCTCTTTGCGCAGAAACACGAAGAGCTTTCGTGCAAAGATAAGTAAGTGAACATGAGCGATTTTTGCACGTTTGAATACTCCGTGAGAAGAATTTTTTGAAAAGTTTGGCCGCACCCTACTTTAGAGGTTGCCTACATATCCTCTGCTAAAGAGGAATCTGGTCAGTGTAGTTCAGGAGTGTTTGGTAGCTGGGACTACTGAGGCTATGATTTTTACTGTTGATGTTGTTGCTGCTGCTAGACCCCCTTATTACACCATTGTGAAAAATAACGAAGCTAGGCTAAGCTACGAACTACGGATTGCAAGAAACATATCTATCTCTTCTGACTTGCTCTGAATCCTTTTTGCTCTTGTTGTCTTGTATTTCATGCTGTGGAACTTCTTGTTGCCTTGTTGTCTTGTATTTCTTCTTGTGGAACTCATGTTGCCTTGTTGTCTTCTTGTTTTCTCTTCTATGTTCGATGCCGAATTGCTGAACTTGAATTGTGTTACCTTATTATCTGATTATCAAAACTTGACATTTGAAAAATATTCCTTTGATCTACAGGTGGGCGCCTAGTTACCAAACTTGCATCTTGAAAACTATTCCATTGTTCTACAGGTGGGCGCCTGATTGTCAAAAGCTTAAAATTTTGAAAAATATTCCCTTGTTCTACAGGTGGACGCCTGATTGCTTGAACTTGAAATTTTGAAAGTATTCCCTTATTCTACAGGTGGACGCCTGATTGTTAAAACTTAAAATTTTGAAAACATTCCCTTGTTCTACAGCTGGGCGCCTGATTGTTAAAAACTTAAAATTTCAAAAAACAAAATACTCCCTTATTGTACACGTGGGTGCCTGATTACTAAAACTTGAAATTTTAAAAAATATTCCCTTGTTCTACAGGTGGGCACCTGATTACCAAAACTTGAAATTTTAAAAATATTCCATTGTTTTCCAAGTGAGCACCTGATTACCAAAACTTGAAATTTTGAAAAATATTCCCTTGTTCTACAGGCGAGCGCCTGATTGCCAAGACTTGAAATTTTGAAAAATATTCCCTTGTTCGTTCTACAGGTGGGCGCCTGATTACAAAAACATAAACTTTGAAAAGTATTCCCTTGTTCTACAGGTGGGCGCCTGATTACAAAAACTTAAACTTTTGAAAAATTTTCCCTTGTTCTACAGGTGGGCGCCTTATTACAAAACTAGTTCTGACAATTCTCGCCTGTTGACAATTTTAAGACTATGATGTGTTTCTGAAAAGATATTATTTTCCACTATGTATTGCTATGAGTTATATCTTCTAAGGATCTGCTGGTGACTAATGATTAAAACTACCTCCCATTATCTAGGCGGGTCCTGACAACTCTTGTTGACTCTTGCTGGGGAAGTATCTAAACTAAGTCCCATTTATAGGAGGGTCCTAATGACTCTTGCTGACTCAGCTGGTTGACTCGCGCCATTCTTGTTGAAGACAGCCATCCCGTTGTCGTGTCATGTTGTGTTCAAATTTCCATGTTGATGGTGAGTTGCTCAAACTACTCAGCTGAATCCTCGAGATCTCTAGGCTTTACTTTGCGCCTCATGATTGTGTTACATTTCTAGCCCTTTTTCCTGAATCCTTGCGCACTTCTCAAGATTGCCAAGTCAATGTATTATCCTTGGCTGACCCTCTTGCCCATGTACCTTCACTCTGCTTCTCATCTTTGTGTTGCATTTTCTGCCCTTTACCAGAATTCTCTTTTGCCTCTTCCGCGACGATTGGCGATTTGATATATCATGCTGGGTCAACTCTCATGGCCATTTCCACCTCTGCGTTGCGCTTTTGCCTCTTTTGCCAGAAGCCTTGTACCCTTCTCTAACGATTGTTGGATTAGGGTGTTATGTTTGGCTGATCTTTTAACCCTTGTGGCTTTGTTTCGATTCTTATCCTGGTGTTACATTTTCGAACCCCCGCCAGAAATCCTTATCCCTTTCCTGGGACTACCCGACCTATATGGGATACCCGAATGAAGCTTGACCTTTATGCCCTCACTTTGCTTCTTACCTTATGTTGCACTCTTGATCCTTCACCGTAATTCTTTATGTCTTTCCCTGACGACTGACATATTATGCTTGGTTAGACCACAGGACCTTGTGACTTTCCCCGTTTTCGTGTTGTTCCTACTTTACCTTCCATCCGAGATATCCCAATCGGTGTATGATGCTCGGCTGACCCCAGAATCTTTGTGGTTTCATTTGCATACCCTTTTCTATGTGATACTCCTTCACTTTGCCAATTCTTGTACCTTCCATCAATTACAATTTTTATGAATCCTTCCCATTGATGTTCCGCACTTGCTATCTTTGTTGCGCCTTTGGGTGACATGCACCTTGTTCATTTGGGAGTTTGATAATCGGCTTTGACGGTCCTTTCGTCGTCTTAAACAAAAGTTTTTAAACTTGAAAGAAAATGAAATACATAGACTTCAAATGGTATTTAGGGTAAAGAATTCCAGACTCGTTGACTATTGAAAAGAAAGAAGACTTATCTGAAGAGGAACAACTGGTTTTCATGATCATGTCATGCACTTCGGCTTAGTGGACCCAATCCGTTTTGATGACCGCCCTTCCGCTACCGTGCTTTTGTCGTTGTGACCTTTCCGAACCAATCCTTTTAACCAAACCCTAACTCGTCTTGCCCTGCAGTGTTCATAATTAGCCCCTTTCTGAGTTTTGCTTTTTCCTTACCTTCGCATCACGGTGCCCGTGAAGGTTTTCACCGATAAGACTCTCTCATTTTATTTTCTCTCAAACTTCTCGACGCCTTATGGTGCCCATGAGGGTCCCCACCGATAAGACTCTCTCATCTGGCTCAGATTGTTGTCCCTGACATGAATACCCTCTACCTACTCGACTCGACATTTTTGAGGACTAATCGGAAGGTCTATCTTTGGACCGTCACGTAGGCTTTTAGGGTTAGAAAGAAAGGGTATCAATGGCTCAAAATAAATCAAATGGGTTAAAAATTACAACTTTCGGAATCACATTCTTATAACAAACACAACATCTGCCCTAGTTTCTTGCTTGGGGCCTTTTGGATTTCTATTTTGATGAGACCGAACGGTGAGGCTGCCTATGTAACCTATTAAAAGGAATCAGGTCAAACGTAGTTCATGATTCCTTGTTTTTTTTTGTTTATTGTTTTTCTTCTCCCTTTCTCTCTCATGTTTTTCTTTTCTTTGTTTTCTTTTCTTTTCTTTTCCTTTTGTCTTTTCTTGTTTTTGTTTTTTTCTTTTCTTTCTTTTCTTTTTTTTTTTTTTTTCGTTTTCATTCTTTTCCTTTCACTGCCTTCTCGCACTTGCGTTTCTGACTTTATTATCGATTCTGAAAGAGGGGTATGAAAGAATATTATTAAAGCTCAAAAGGGTTAGCAAAAGATAAAGTGTTTAGGTAGCAGAACAAAATGCCTTCGTCATTTCAATTTTCAAAATTCGCCAAGTACAAAAAGATGTCAAGTATAATCATTGTTCTAAAGAAAATCATACATAATATCTCTTGAGAACATCCACACTGATATCCATTTCTGCACATTTCCCTTCCACATCCATCAGATACAATGCACCATTGGACATCACTCTTGATACGATGAATGGCCCTTGCCAGTTTGGAGCGTACTTGCCCTTTGTCTCGACCTGGTGAGGATGGATGCGCTTTAGTGCCGGTTGACCTACTTCGAACTTTCTGGGGCGCGCCTTCTTATTATATGCCCTGTCCATTCTTTGTTGATACAACTGGTCGTGACAGACTGCCGCCAATCTTTTATCATCAATCAAATTCAACTGTTCCAATCGAGCTTTGACCCATTCTTCATCGTCGATTCCCTCTTTGGCCACGATTCTAAGAGGGGGATCTCAATCTCGGTCGGGATCACCGCGTCCGTGCCATATACCAATAAGTATGGAGTAGCCCCTATTGAAGTGCGGACAGTGGTGCAATAACCTAACGATGAAAAAGGCAGCTTCTCATGCCATTGCTTGGATCCCTCCACCATTTTACGATGTATCTTTTTTATGTTCTTATTGGCTGCCTCGACCGATCCGTTGGCCTTGGGGAGGTACAGGGTAGAGTTTTGATGCGTGATCTTGAACTGCTAACATACCTCTCTCATTAAGTGGCTGTTGAGGTTTGCTCCATTATCAGTGTTGAGTGTTTTGGGGATCCCAAATCGACAAATAATGTTGGTGTGCACGAAATCAACCGCGACCCTGAAGGTTTTGGCTTCAACCCATTTGGTGAAATAGTCAATAGCAACCAGGATAAGTCTGTGCCCGTTTGAAGCTACTGGCTCGATGGGCCCGATGACATCCATGCCCCAAGCGATGAAAGGCCATGGTGCCGACATCGTATGTTGTTCAGACGGATAAGAGTGAATTAGGTCTCCGTGTACCTGACACTGGTGGCATTTGCGCACAAAGCTGATATAGTCCCGCTCCATGGTAAGCCAATAATACCCTGCCCGGAGAATCTTCTTTTCCAAACATATCTGCTCATGTGCGGCCCGCAGACACCAGCATGCACCTCATTCATGATTACTGTCGCTTGCCCAACATCTACGCATCTTAGAAAACCGAGATTTGGCGTTCTTTTGTATAATATCCCTCCACTAAAAAAGAATCCACTTGACAAATGACGGATTGTTCTCTTCTGGTCACTCGTGGCTTGCATCGGGTACACATCCTTCCTGATATATTCTTCGATGTCGTCGAACCAAGGCTCACCATCGAGCTCTTCTTCCACCATGTTGCAATAAGCATTTTGATCATGGACCCGGATATGTATCGGGTCAACATAAGCCTTGTTCAGGTGATGTAACATTGATGCCAAAGTAGCCAAGGCATCGGCAACCTCATTATGAATTCTGAGAATATGCCTGAACCCTACTGACAGGAATCATTGACAAAGATCCTGCAAGCATTGCCAGTAGGATATGAGTTTTACATCTCTTATCTCCCACTCCCCTTAAATTTAGTGTACCAGAAGATCCGTGTCTCCCAAGACCAAGACTTCCTGGACACCCATATCCGCCGTTAATCTTAATCCGAAAATGCATGCCTCATATTCAGCCATGTTGTTGGTGGAATAGGAGTGGAGTTGCGTTGTGACTGGATAATGATGCCCTTCTTCAGAAATGAGTACCGCTCCTATCCCGACGCCTTTCATATTGACAGCCCCATCGATGAACAATCTCCATCCTCATCCCTTTTCATTTTGTTGATGTGCATCACCTCCTCGTCCAAAAAATATGTGTTCAAGGGTTCATATTCTTCATCTACGGGATTTTCTTCTAAATGGTCTGCCAATGCTTGTGCCTTCATAGCAGTTCTGGTCGTGTAGACAATGTTGAACTCACTAAGCAAGATTTGCCATTTTGCGAGCCTCCCTGTGGGCATGGGCTTCTGAAAAATGTATTTCAATGGATCCAGTCGTGAGATGAGATAAGTGGTGTATGATGACAAGTAATGCTTCAACATTTGAGCTACCCACGTCAAGGCGCAGCATGTCCTTTCAAGATGAGTGTATTTAACCTCATAGGCCGTAAACTTCTTGCTGAGGTAGTATATGGCTTGCTCTTTTCTCCTAGTAACATCGTGCTGACCCAACACGCACCCAATTGCGTTTTCCAGGACTGTCAAATATAAGATCAGAGGTCTTTCTGGTTCCGGCGGGACCATACTGGTGGGTTTGACAAAAAATCCTTTATCTTATCAAAAGCTTCCAGGAACTCTCCCATCCATTTCGCTGCAACATCCTTTTTCAACAACTTAAAGATGGGCTCGCAGATGGTTGTGAACTGTGAGATGAATCGACTGATGTAATTCATTCTTCCCAGTTGACTCATTTCTTCTGTTTTATTTCTGGGTGGTGGAAACTCCTGTATAGCTTTGATTTTTGATGAATCTAGCTCGATACCTCGGCGCTGAATATGAACCCTAACAACTTTCTCGAGGGTACCCTGAACGCATATTTTGTCGGGTTAAGTTTGAGGTCGTACCTGCAAAGCCTCTGGAAGAATTTCCTCAGGTCTTTGGCATGACCAGACTGGTTCCTGGACTTGATTATTACATCATCCACATAGACCTCAATTTCCTTATGTATCATATCGTGGAAAATGGTTGTAATAGCCCTCATGCATGTGGCCCCAGTGTTTTTCAAACCAAAAGGCATGAATCTATACCAGTACTTCCCCACGACGCCATTTGCTCTACATCTTCTTCATCCATTAAAATCTGTTGGTACTCCTCATATCAATCCACGAATGACCCGATCTCATGCTTCGCACAATTGTCAATTAGTATATGGATGTTAGGAAAGGGAAAGTTGTCTTTTGGACTTGCTTTGTTGAGATCGCGATAATCAACGCACACTCTGGTTTTTCCGTTCTTTTTCGGCACAGGCACAACATTAGCTAACCAAGTGGGATATCGTGTGACATGAATGAATTTTGCCTCAAACTGCTTGGTCACCTCTTCTTTGTTTTTCACGCTCATATCGGTTTTGAATTTCCTCAACTTTTGCTTAACAGGCAGGCTAGGTCAGTAGGTAGTTTTTGGACCACCAAATCAGTGCTCAATCCGGGCATGTCGTCGTAGGACCATGCAAAGACATCTTTGTACTCCAGGAATACCTTGATTATTTCTTCCCTAAGTTGTGGCTCCAGGTGGACACATATTTTTGTTTCTCTGATATCATCCGAACTTCCTAGATTGATTGCCTTTGTATCATTCAGGTTTGGTTTGGGTTTCTCTTCGAATTGGGTCATCTCTTTACTAACCTCATCCCATGCCCCATCCTCATCATACACTGGTTCATCCTCTTGTTCTATTTCCTGAATTATTAATTTTGGATTAGACACATTTTGAAGATTGGGCCGAGGAGTCCTTATGTATGGCACATCACTGGAACCAACATAAAAATAACTGTACAAAGAGAAAAGAAAGAAAAGTAAAGAGAAATGGAAACTATCAGCATTGTTGAAAGGGAATTGCATTTCATTAGAATAAAAAATAACAGAGTTTGCGCATCCAAACTGACGAAAATAACAACTGAGCTGACAACTTGACGCTAATACAAACTATACTGAAAGGAAAATCAAAGCCAACTACCACGACTCCCTCCAAGTGGGAAGAGGAGTGGATTCCCAATTATTGATTTTTGGGCGTGCTCCCACAAACTGCACATCTGCCCCGCTCGATCCTTCTCCCGCCTCAACCATATTTACCTCATTGAACAGCCTTTCTAACCCCCTATCAAGATCCCCATCCGCATCGATCAGCGGGCCAGAAATCTTGGGTCTGGGTCCATTACTGGACTTGACAAATGATTTGGACAACCTTGGGATAGGTTTTGGGAGCACCCAGGCTTTATGTCTCATCTTCCTGGCTCGCCTTATGTCTGCGGCTATGGGCTTGAACCCTAAGCCAAAAGTGTCTAGATTCTTGGGAAGGGACACTAGTTGCGCAATGCCTTGCAGAGAAGTTCCCAACCCTTTGCCAGGTATAAAACCATTTCTCCACATTTTTGAAGTTACCATTACGGATGCGGTTGTTATCTTTGGGGTTGTAACAACCTCACCTTCTGGGATGTTCTGTACTTACACCGCATCAAACACCTGGTAAACCCATACCCCTTTGCTGTCCTCAGATTCAATGAATGGAACGATCGCGTCGCCTGGGGTACACTAATTATCTTCACCATTCACGCCAATCTCTTGCATGTCCCATTCAAATTTGACCATCTGGTGCAGAGTAGATGGCACTGCTTTGGCAGCTTGGATCCAGGGCCTGCCCAATAACAGATTATAGGAGACTGATACATCTAGCACTTGGAATTCCATAATAAACTTGACGGGCCCTATAGTTACTTCCAGCACTATATCCCCTACGGTGTCTTCACCTCCTCCATCGAAGCCTCGAACACAGATGTTATTCTTGCGGACCCTTTCATTTTTCACCTTCAGCTTGGTCAATGTGGATAATGGACAAATGTTTTCACTGGACCCGTTGTCAACCAAAACTCGGGTGACCACGGCATCTTCACACTTCACAGTTAGATAAAGAGCTTCATTTTGCTCAGTACCCTTTATAGGCAACTCATCGTTAGAAAATGTGACCCGTTTTACCTCGAATGTCTTGTTTGCAATCTTTTCCAAATGGTTCACCGTTATCTCTGGTACACGAGCTTCCTTCAAAATCTTCATCAACGCCCGATGGTGCTCATATGAGTGGCTTACCAAGGATAACAAAGAGATCTAGGCTGGTGTCTTCCTTAACTGCTCTATGATGGAGTAGTCCTGCATTTTCATTTTCTTCGAGAATTCTTTTGCCTCTTCTTCTGATACAGCTTTCTTCACTGGTTCGGGGTTATCTTTAGAGATTCTGCCCTTTCTCAACAGTTCTGGGGTGATTTACCTTCCTGATCGAGTTAAGCCTTGTGCCTTACACACTTTTTCTCTAACTTCTTTCCCTTTGTACATCACTATTGCTTGTTTATATCTCCAAGGAACTGCTTTGCTGTTGTTGGTTGGTGGCTGTATTACTGGTTTCACAATAACTGGCTCGATGCGGACACCTTTCACAACTATGACGGGATCTCTAACTGCCCTATGTACTGTTATCTTTACCTGTTCTCGCTTTGATCCAACCGCGCATGCTGAGCTCCCCCGAACTACGACAATTTTACTGCCTTCTTTTTCCCTGGTTACCAGCTTCTTGCTGCTAACCTTGGTTGGTCACCGGCTTGGATCATCATTACTGTTTGTGAAGGTCTTCTGGACTCTCCCCTTATCTCCTCAATTTTAATCATGTTAGTTTCCTGGTGGGTCGGCAGTGGGTTTTTTGTTAATATTGGGCACCTCTGGAATCTGCACCTCAATCCTGTGGGAGTTAATAAGTTCTTGGATGGTGTTCTTTAAATGCCAACATTTTTAAGTGTCATACCCAGGTGCCCCAGAAAACTATTCACATCTGACTAAATAATCTAAATTCTTTGGAGGATGGTCTGGCAGTTTCGGCTGAATTGGTCTCAACATGTCCAGCTGTCGCAGCCTGTGGAACAGTCTAGTGTAAGATTCTCCCAGCGGAGTGAAAGTCTTATTTTTAAGCAGCCTCTCATTTCCCAGGGCCGGATTGCCTCGGAAGGCTGTCCTCGAGGTTTGTTGGTATGCTCTTGGAGGCAAGTATTGATTTTGTGGATTTGGGAGTATTTTGAAGGGGTGGCACATTCCATTGTGCGTGAGCGGGAGGTTGGGTATATGCTTGCGCGTGATGGATTGCGTAGCGAGGTTCTGGTGGGGGAAAGTAATGCTGTGGTGGTCCATATGGAGTGTGTAGGTATGCCTGCTGGTGAGGATGGGGCTTGCCGTAATGAGATGGTGCCCGACGCCCGAACCAAGTTTCCGACTCCACTGTTGCTACTTCCTCCTCCTTCTTTTTCCCGAAAGCTCCCCCTGCTCCACCCTGGATGGCTTGAGTAGTTGCCTTAATTGCAGAGTATCTCATGATTTTATTGGATTTGAGGCCTTACTCAACCATATTTCCCATATTGACCACTTTGTTGAAAGACTTTCCTACCGCCGATACCAAATGCCCAATGTAGGTAGGATCCAGAGCTTGTAGAAAATAATCACTCCTTCATGGGGGGATCAACTTTGGCTGCTTGTTCCCTCCATCAGAAACCATACTCCCTGAAACTCTCGTTGTGTTTCTTCTCCAGTTTCGTCAGAGATAGACGATCCAGGACAATCTTGAGATTATATTGAAAGTGGCATGTAAATGCTTGCGCTAAGTCATCCCATGTATACCACCGATTAGGATCCTGTTGGGTATATCACTCTAGTGCCAACCCACTCAAACTTTGGCTAAAGTATGCCATTAGCAGTTTCTTTTCCTCCTGCTCCTCTCATTTTACTGGAAAACCCTCTCAGATGGGCGACTGGATCGCCGTGACCATCATATAAGTCAAATTTAGGCATTTTGAAACCCGAAGGCAACTGTACGTCCGGGAATAAGCAAAGATCCTTGAATGCAACACTCACCTGGCCACCTAATCCCCGCATGTCCCTAAATGATTGTTTCAGACTCCTGACTTTTCTAAGCATCTCTTCCTGTTCGAAACTTTTGATCGACTTTTCAGCTCCCATTGGAATTTCAGGACGAGGAGCATAGGAGTAAGGCTCATGGGCTTTGTAGGCACGTCCCGGGGGATAGTATTGATGGTCATAAGCTAGAAGTAAGGGTTTGCTCTATGACCTATGAAGTGTAGAAGGTGGAGGTGCCACATAGATAGGAGCGATTGGCGGGGGAGGGTGAGGAATGACTTTGGGTAGTGGGGCTGGTGGCTGAGAGGTAGCACCCTGATGGTGTGAGTATATAGGAAAACTTGGAGGCAGATCAGTGACGGATTGGTCAGGTGCTTGGGCCAGTGGCGGGATGAAGGTTGGGTTGGAAGGATGGTCGGGGGCGGCTGTCCTCTTGCCCATGCCTGGTACATCTCGGTTATTTGATATTTAAGCTTATACATTTCCTCCTTCATAGCATTAACATCCAATTCCTCTGCCTCCTTCGAGGGGTCAATAATGCTGACATCCTTCTTGATTAGCCATGACTTGTTTGCTTTTTGACCGCGTGTTGTATGAGCGAGCTGCTAGAATGCTGCGAGTATTAGTCACCTATCTAATTTGGAACTGGAATCACAACACCAAAGACTCGTTAGTGGTTAGGTTCTTGACACATATGTGGCCACACATTTGGGTATGTATGCACATAAATGGCAATTGGTCCCTACATGCATTGGTTGTTTGCGTCATCCCGGCTTTTGTTTGTGAAATCCTATTCTCTCCCTTTTTCCAAATTTATTCGATTTCCAATTTTATTCAATTATGTTTGAATTCAATGTAGATTCCCTACATATCATGTCCCCGCATGAATCATATCGAGCGTAGTACTTGAAAATAAAAGGCGGAGCATAATATATTATGGAAAAATAACAATAAACTTCAATTACAAAGACTCAAATGTTGATAAACGAACTACAGACTCGAACTACAACCAACTATGCATAAAGAAAATACTGACTCGGTTAGACTTTAACAACTTATAAACTAATAGTGCAATCTCTAGGAGTACATTAATGCCTCAAGTGATCCTGGGCCTCGTGGGGAATCATTCGGCCTTGTTGCTGGCTTACGTCCTAAACTCCCTTGGAGGTGGTGGAGGTCTTCCATCACTTGTCAGACAAAAGTCATGGCGGTGGCAAAGAACCTGGATTTTGTCATATATTCGCAATGGCTGCACCTTCCGGTGATGTACTATGTGATTGCCCGTACTCTTTCCCTAATAAAACTCTTTTCTCACCTCTAGAGTTCGCTCGGCTGCCTGGTTCAATTCCTGAATTGCCTAAAATCCATCTCCAACCTTCCTATCGCTGCATAACAATGTTCTCTCTCGGTCTTGAGGTCCCCAACTTGCTTGATAACTCTCTGCTTTAATCCAGCGACCTCATCGTCATATTTTTCCTTTTATTGCTTAAAGATGCGGCCGCGTTTTTCTGCATTTTTAGCTAACTGACTTCGAACCCTAGACAGCTCACCTTCAGCCTTATTCAGGTCAAACCCATATTCGGTTACCTTCCGCCTCAAATTGTCTATGAGTTTTTCATCCTTCACGCTCCTGGTAGGATTTTCTGCGACTGTTTTCATCTTCTGGATTTGGGATCACAGTGCCTCATTTTCTTTCGTTAATCTTTTCTTTTCTCTCTCATCTATTGCGGCTTGCAAACCATTTTCAAATTGTAGTTCTTGAACTTTCTTTTCCAATCTTCCTATAGTGTCTCTTTACTTATTTTCTTTGGTTAGCCAATCCCATTGTTCCTGTGATGTTTCAATAAACTCCTGGAGATGTGGTTTTTTTTGCTGGCCTCCCTTGCTCTGTCTCTTTTCTATACCAGGCAGTGTATCCCGATGCAACCTCGCCTTTAGATATGTCACGTACTCGGGTCTCGAGTGACAAGTATTGACATTCGCTCCAGATTTGGCGCATGATAGCTTCGGGAATTGACCATTGGGGCTAATCTCAACCGCATGGAGACTAACGTCCTCATCCCGGGGGATCATTTGGCATCTACCCAATTGCCTTAACACTCTGTATGGCGCATAGGGTTGGATACTTCAGAGACCCATTAGAAAGAAATGAGGCCCGGCGACTGGCATATACACAATTTCATCCACAGGGAGCCACCCCAACGTCCATTCTACTTGATTTGCAGTGACAATCCAAAGATGTGACACCCATTCTCTGACACCCTCAGGTAGCATAAACCCATCAACCCTACTGTAGAAATCTTCTATGCAGCTCTTTGTTGGTGACCCATAATTCATGAATCGAGGCCGGTGGCATAAATGCTCAATCATTCACATTTCTAACATATGGTTACATCCCTCAAAGAAATCTCCTCCTACTTTGCATGTAATGAGGGCACAGAATATTTCGGACAAGATCATAGGAGCCAGGGTGCTCTTGGCCTGAGTCATTAAAGTGATGACGACCCTTGCTATCCGTATGTTAATATTTCCGTCCTTCTGGGGGAACACCAGAAGACCCAGGAAGAATACCATGAACGCAAAATATCGATGCTCTTCCCATTTGAGACGATTCCCTTTGCTAAAAATACAATTGTTCGGGTAATTAAACCCGCCTATATGCCCGTACCTCTGATATATGAACTACGGGGTGCAGAAGCCAGCTGATAAGTCTGGGTTATGAACCTTCCTACTGATTTTCAAGGTGTCCAAGAACTTGTGCACGGCAAGGGCTCTTGGTGCAATTAGATATTGGTGTCTTAAAGGAGTTGTAGGGACCCCAATATATCCAATCATTTCTTCAAGTGTCGGTGTGAGTTCAAAATCCGAAAAATGGAAGACATTGTGAGCCAAGTCCCAGAATGTGATCAAAGCATTTAGGATATCTCCCTTCGGGTTAATATTTAGCTTCCCGGTAAGTCCTCCCAAATGCGTGTTGACCCTGTTTTGCCCTGCTTCCCCCAGGTCATTCCACCACAGGTGCATCTCCATGGGAAATTTGTTCATGAACGTTATCGTGCTCATTCTACACATTTATTAAGGTGATTTAGCATCTCAAAATTT
This sequence comes from Nicotiana benthamiana, assembly GCA_034376525.1. Taxonomy (NCBI): domain Eukaryota; kingdom Viridiplantae; phylum Streptophyta; class Magnoliopsida; order Solanales; family Solanaceae; genus Nicotiana; species Nicotiana benthamiana. The sequence goes on along the minus strand of CM067324.1, from coordinate 20,553,944 downwards.
GACTAATTGACTCCACAACATATTAAAATTGCCCTTTTTCTTTTATGAAGTGCATTTCTTTTAAAAACCAGGTCTTGGCTTGCGAATATGGCCTTTCTGCACTTCCGATGGAAGATTTTAAGACTATGCTTGCTCACTAGCCAAAATAAGACTCAGAGGGGCCATTCATGTGGAATCAGCCTTCTGTCGTCCCTTGCGGTAACATTAAGCTATTTCTGGCAATAACGACATCACCAGATTTATTTCGGAAAACAAAATCAATAACATAGAACATTTGTTTTTCTTGTTTTGGTTATTTTTGCAAAAAGAGGTTGGACCAGATAGGGTTGCCTACGTATCTCGCTCCCAACGAGAATCAAACCGGCGTAGTTCGGGCAAAATAAATTATCAAAATCAAAACTTTAAACAACCTCATTTTTGTTATTGTTTTTTTCTGTCTTTTTTTTTCAAAAATCCGGTAGCATTTCGGCATTATTCGAGCATGGTTTTTACAATACAGATGGCTAATCCCAAACAACCCTAACACTGCTATTTTTCTATTTTCTTTCCTTATTCGCAAGCCGGTCAACATGAAAACCCAGGAAGTTAAATGCACACACAGTCATGCATCGGGATGGTCTTTTTATTCTGGGTTACCTATCCTAGGACACACCTAAGCCAAATGCACTATGAAAATAAGTGTTCCTACTAGGAATCCAGCATGAGGTCAAGTTATTCTAAGTAAAAGCCTTGGTATAAGGTCTATATTTTGTACCCGAGCGGACAACTCGATTCGAGGAGGGGGATACGTACCGGGAACAGAACGGCCATCAGGCTTAGTAACTTGTCCGTTCTCTTTCTTATTTCAGTATGACACTAACAGAATAGGGAGTCTCAACTAGTAAGCACATCCACGTAGGTGAGAAAAGAAGGGTTTCGTAGCAGTTTATATGTACAGTTAAGATAATATCAAAGTGGTAAAAGCATCATTTTGCACATTAAGCCAACATGTAAAATTAGATAATAAACAAAGCCAAATACAACAACTATTCTAAGCTCGAATTCTTGAACCTTGAACCAGAGATTTTGGGTTAGCTCCCCAGCAGAGTGGCCAGAGCTGTCACACAACCTTTCGGCTATCCACAACCCAGTGAAGGGCGTACATGAGGGAGTTTTTCCAATTAAAGGACAATCGAGACAGGATTCAATTATTTAAAAGATTTCAGAGTGGCCACTTAGGAGATTTATGGTGTCCCAAGTCACCAGTTTGAATCCTGAATCGAGGAAAGAATAACTCTATTTAACAGTCCGCGAACTAGATATCCGAGTAAGGAATTCTGTTAACCCAGGAGAAGGTGTTAGCCACTCCCGTGTTCCTTGGTTCTAGCACGGTCACTCAACTATTATATTTGGCTTAAATTATCTGATTTTAGAACATGTTTTGACTTATATGCTTTTTAACCTTCAACCGCTTTTATTATTATTTTTAAAGGAAATCGCAACGTTGTTAAAACATGCCTCGAACCACATCACATAAATGTATCCGTAGTTTTCGACACATTCCAACTTCGTTGAGATTTGGATTTGGGTCACATAAATGTGCACCCGTATTTAGGAAAGATTAATTATTAAAGACGCTTCCTAAGATGACTAGCATATTATTATCTTTGTGAGAGGACGTTAATATTTGCTAAACGACTTGTCTCGAATTCTAAGTGTGTTAAATTCTATGTTTTACAAGAGATATCCCAAGGAATATTTGATGTTGAGACTATTTGATCCTAAAAATTAACTACGAGGGTTTATTGTCAACGCCACATCCGGATGGCCTCGATTCATTTATCAACTGGGCCTTAATAGAACCCAGCTGGACAGCCTTAAGCTTTGGGTCCAAAGGAAGCCCCTTTCACATTCGAGAAAGATCATTATTCCTTAATACTTTGGGCCATGACATAAATCCAAGTTGAATCACAGGGACTATGTATATACCAACTACTGAAGTTGGTGGGCCAAATGGCCCAATCAGCCCAAACATCTTGGCTTGCACAAATAATTGAAGTCTTAGACGCAATGATATTACTAACAGGTATCATGTAAGGCATTTTAACATTCCAAACAGCTCCTCAGATTTGTCCAATCCTTAATTGAAATTATAAGTGGACTTACATTTGTTAAATATAGAAATACTAACAACAACTCATACACGAATTGTATGAACATGAAGGCTACATTAATGACTAAATACACTATCACCACACTAATGTTCCAATAAACTACACAAACAAACTTTTGCCTGGGATGCATCACAGTTACAGGATAACCTCCAACTCACTGAACATTTCAGCATTCACGCCAGGTCTAAATACAAGATTGGAAATCTATTTATTACATTACAATGGCTGACTACAGGAATAACTAAAACAATGGGATTCCTAATTAAACATCACGCAAATAGGGTGCACAACTACACCCTAAATAAATTTATCATCTAAATAAGACAAGGGAAGGAAATTTTTAATCATTAAACATTTGCATTCCAGATTCACAGCTTCATATTACATTCGTATGAGATCCATATGGCCAAAATATACCTGGAAAATGGAAAGAAAGTGAGGATGGTGGCTCATCAGATACGCAGCAGAGTAATAGCAACACAACCAATCCAAATAATCTCAGATCCCTGACAATTGAAGATAAATGACAAGATAATTTTAACTTGAAGAAATGAAGTAAAAGTAGCCCAAAAATGACTTCAGATCATCATATAACCAAACTCAAATCAAATGATTCCAAATAGATCGAAAATGTTTCAGAATGGGAAGCTCTTTAGAATATCAATGATAGGTCCAATGCAACAGTAAAATCTAATCAGCTGTATGTATATATTTTCTAATGTTTTTCCAGTCCCCTTATCCTTGAAGAAATGGTTTCCTTTATCGGCAAAGCCATAGGGCAACTTCATATTTCCTTTTTTTCCTTTAAGTCCTTGATGTTATGACTTGCTAGCCAAGTCAGAGCTAAAGGTTTTGCTAATAGACCCCTACTGGAAGCTTCTTAAATTAACTACCAAAGATTCCCTTAACTCAGGACCCCTATTTTCACCCTGACCTCCCTGGGCCAATTGGCTTAGCTAATTGGGTCATAAAACCCAGAATTAACCCAATGAATGGGCCCGCTGTTGCCAATCAGGCCCAGACTCTTTACAAAACTCAAAACAATCGTAATAAACACAAACGTTCTTGTCCCAAACCCACTACACCATCACAACAATACTATGCTCAAATCAAATATGCAGAGTTTAAGTCTGAACATTAAGATTACAGGATTTATCTCTAAACACATAACTAAAGGCTAATAAAGAAATGGCAAACCTAAGTCAATATTAACCATTATACTAACATGACTCAATTGGATCAAGATAAGCATGCAGAAAACCTGTTAGCAATTGAATGAACACCACCAGCATTTCCAACGTCATATAGATTAATCCTACGAACGGGGACATGATTGCATATTTGTCGCAACTAAACAATAATCAAACAATTCTGGACCTAAGCTAATTAACTTGAAACAAGCATACACAGAGTATGACCTATGCAATTGATTCAACAAGATGAACAGACTTTTAATTTGAGTTTTGACGTCTGAATCAAAAGAAAAGAAGACAAGGAGAAGAACGACAAGAAAATGAAATAGGGTAGGAAAGAATTACCTAATTGAGAACGCCTTGAGATGGAATCCATTCACAACCCGAGATAGAACCTCCAAAAATCCGTTCAAGATTTGGCCATAACAATCCTAGATTCAGGAAATGTATAGTTCTGGGTGGTTTTGAAGGAGTCCAATGACATATTGAACATGAGGGAGGTAAAAGGGTTATGGGGTGTTGACAAGGTGGTGTTTGACGGTATTTGGTGGTAGCCACCGCCGTGCATGGCGGAGCTACCATCTTCAGGCTAATATTTGGCAAATTGTGGTTATATATTAGGGCAACCACTGGCAAGACTAGGGTGAGGGTAGTAAGAAGAGTTATTGGTATTGATTTAGGAGTGGTTTGCCACCGTCCGCCGCCGTAGACAGCGAAGCTTATGTATTTTGGATGGATATTCGAGCACATTGGTGGTGATCCGAGGGATGATTTTCATGGGAATGGAAAACAGAGAATGAGGTGCTTCTATGGTGTAACTTTGGGAGGCATTGGGGTTACACCGCTGTCGGCGGCGATTTTCGGCTGGCGGCGGATGGTGGGGTTAGGGTGGCTCATGGGTGGCGTTTTACCGGTGAGGGTATACGAGGAGGGAGCCTTTGGTCTCTGATTTTGTTACACACGTTCGGACCATTTTATTTGGTTTTCTATGTCTTCTGTGAACCGTTGGGTGATGGGCGATGGAGGGTTGAGAGGAACGGGGGCCAAATGATGTCGTTTGGAACCCCTGGGGCTGGACCGGGTTGGGGACAAATGGACTGGGTATTTTGGCCTGGGTTTTAATTACAAATGGCCCCAAAGAGTGTATTATAATAGAGTTGTGTTATCAGGTGTTCTTTTTAATCTTGTCTTTTATAATTGAGTTCCTAAATCAAAATCCTAATTAATCTACAAAACTTAATTAACCAACGATTATTAACAAATAAAAGATTGACAAAATTACATAAAATAAAACTTAGATACACATTAAGCCATTTTTTTAATTTCGTTTTCCAATTACTAATTAATGTCTAAAAATGCAAATTACTCTTAAATGCACAGAAATGCAAACAATTAACAGAATAATGCAAGGAAAAAAAAATCAAAATTGCAAATAAAAAAACAAAATTATTTTATTTTGAATTTATGGGAGTAATTCGTATAGCGCAAAAATCACATGCTCACAATATAGCGCTATAAGCTACCAAAACTCAAGCTCAACTGGGGTACGATATGTAATATGAATCTCGAGAGCCATTTTGCTCATAAAAATCATTTCTGCACGGATCCTCAGCACATAAGAATTTTCTCCAGCCATCTCACAACTCACACAGCGTAGCATATCACTACATAAAATATCTGACAACAAAATAACACCCTGAATCCTCCTCCATAAGGAGTGCATCACTGAAATGAACCCGCTTGGCCTGACATAGAGCCCATATTCACATTTGAATCCATCCACCGACCTCAAGCCAGTTCTGATCGCACTAAACTAGCTTAATTAACTTCTAAAGGTCCCTAACAACTCATCTTCCGCTCGTAACACACATAAGAACATCCATCATAGTCAGAGAAATCATTCGTAGTCCACAACTCAATAGACTGAGTACCCACCGGGTATATTTTCTCAATTCAACGTTATTATCATAACCTTCATACTTGGTTCAAGTGTTCAATCAATCAAGTGCCTAACTGCCATACTTACACAATCTTCCTATGGTACATCCTCCCACAACCTACCATTACGAATAACTAGGTCGTACCTCCAAACAACCGACCGCACTAACGCTAAAAAGCAGTCAAGAATCATTAACAAGGGTGCAAAGCCTTTTCACAAAACACCATTCTCAAGTGACGCTGAAGGCAATACTGATTTACCTTAAACGTCAAAACTTCTTCCCTGCTCATCCGAGCTCGTGACATCCTTGTCCATACCGAGTTGTTACCTCTATCTTCACTTCAAATTCCATACCACTCATTGCATCCAACATCCCAACATACGATAGAACACGCTCTTCATCACAGGTTCGGAACCATTATTAGATCAAAACTTCACCATACAAAACTTCCACTTAACTTACTTCAAGAGAACTATAGCAACACACAGGTGAATTCTCATAACTGTAGAATATGCAAATCTCTGAGTAGTGGTCCAACCCACCATGACCCTTCCAGGACCCGCCTACATGCAACAGACCCATAACAATGGAATACTCTTGAATAATATCAATTACGACGGACGACAGGCCTCACCTGTACCGCCACAAATCACATGCATAATTTGATCATGCTGACGGAATTGATCTCTACCACTAATATACCAACAGATATATGGCTAACCAATCCATCTTCTTTTGACTTACCCTGATTTCCCTAGGAATAATAGTAACTACATTCAACATATAAAACCATCCATCTGCACTCATCCCGAGTGACTTTGAAACACGAGACCATGCTATCTCACATCCCGCAAACCATTTCGTACCTTCCAACTGCTACCTCGCTAGTCGAAACGTCATAGAACATTCTACAAATTCTGAACCATTACATGCTCCTTCCTTATAATGCTACATGGAAGCCCATAATTGGTATATAAAAATTACACCTCTCCCCATGGAGACTCAGTTTTAATCACATATACAAATTCGAGATACCCAATTGTCACATGCAGAATCTCGAACACATTAGTACCATTCTAGAGAGTAATTTACTCTGTTTAACTGCATTTAGCCTGAGACAATGAACAGAACCACCCGTCCCTTGTTAGCACTCTGACACCACAAGATATGGCCTCGTCACAATACGAACAAAAATCTTCCTACTCCGTGCACCGAGCGTTCTTCACCAACAACAGCTTAAGACATCCTGTGATTCTTACACATCTACAAAGCACCATATCACCTTTGTCAAAATTTTCCTTCACTCGAGCCATCCTTGGTTCAATTTCTGAAACCAGAACTGTTCGCCCACATGTCTTAAATCGGAACCAACATACCATATAACCGTGCAATCAGCTAATCAATAGCAACCTTCCTAACTTGGCTCCAAGCCATAGATCAAAACGCACAGTAACTCATAACGCATATACTCTATTGCTTCCTTAATACCATAGTGAGAATAAACTCAATCCTTCATAAGCTTGTGGAAACACAAATCATCTAGAAATTTTTATTTTTATTTTTATTTTTTTAAACTTTTCTGCAAATCTCGCATTCACTCACACAACAGTTAAGCCCACTCGCTAGGCGATCCAATCTAGATTTCAACACATTTTCTTCACTTGTAAATGAGATCTCCTAACGTATACACAAGGATCACACCTCTTTAGAGCACTCCACAAGAGATAACCCACCTGTCTCGCCTCAATATAATATTTCTGTATACTTTCCACCGTCATATACATTACATAGACACTTAGTATTGCTAAGTCTAAACTCATACTGCATCATGAAATTTACTCCACACTCAATTGGAATCATGAAAAAATTCTTCAAGCGCCTATAACTCGAGGCTATACCTCGAATCACGATGGAAACCAAACACTTAATAGTTCGTCTATCATCTAGCAGACCTTCATCGTCATTTCCAAGTCACATAAATACATATCGCAATACTAACATACTCATCACGTGGCTATCCAGCCGATATTTCCACTAATAGGGACATTACCGAACGTATAAGTTCGAAACACTTGCACGCATAATCAGCACCTCGGTGCTCAAACCATAGGCCAAAATACGGCCTCTAGTCCTCTAGACTAGCCCAACAAAACTCACAGAGATTACATCTCGCCCCTTGATCGGGGAATCAAAATCCATCAAGGCACATCTGATGCTAAGCACTCATGCGCGCATACAAATGCGTGGAAGGAATTACATGAGTTTTTCTTTCAAGCTTAACTAAGGACGCACGATAAGAATTCAAGAATATGAAGTTTTCCTAAAGGTTGTGCAGCCTCTCGAGGATAAGTACAGACGTCTCCATATCGATACGCGAGACTCTACTAAACCAACTCATGACTCGCGAGACCAAGTAACCTAGGCTCTCATACCAGCTTGTCACGACCCCAACCTCGGTCATGATGACGCACAATACAACGCTAGGAAAGCCTGAACATCAAACACTCACAACCCTTTCTATATAGAATTCTTTATTAGGCATTAGATTTAAACGCCAATTTAATAAAAATAGAATTTCAAACAACATGTGTGAAATCTGCGAAAAACCATGAAAATCTCAACAATAGCCCACTAGATACGGTGTCACAAGTTTGAGCCTCTAAGTACAAGGTTTCAAAAGTCTACTACAGAGGTATATCTAGAACGTGGAAATGTAAAAGATAGAGGGAGAACACCGGGTCTGCGGACGTCAAGCAGCTACCTCGATAACTCCGGCAGAAAATGAACTGCTGAAGCACTCGCACTACATCTCATAAGTATCTGGATTTGCACACACGGTGCAGGGAGTAATGTGTGTACTCCGACCCAGTGAGTAATAAAAATAAATAATGAGTGACAGTACTCACGAAAAGGCACAAAGCATTTTTATATCAAAACAGTAAAACCACTTGAGCAACAAATAATGAAGTTGTCAAGTGAAATTCCTTAAAACCAGGTAGAACAGGTAGCTCAACAGGTATTAGTCAAGTATAAAATTTGCTCCTCGAGCATATTGTTCACTTATTATTACTCTTCCTCGATGCTCGATTCAAATACTTTTCACAATAACCAAAATCATAAATATATCGCCGCAGAGAGCGCTCGATCTGAATATCATTGTGGCGCACAGCCCGATCCATATTAATAGCCGATTGCACTCACTAGGGGTGTGCAGACTTCGAAGGGATGATTACAGCCCAAGCGCGACCTTGTTGCGGCCCACAGCCCGATCCATGTACATATTTATATATACATTTGCTGCGGCATGCAGCATGATCCATATAAGTATATTAATTTGTTGTGGCATGCAGCCCGGTCCATAATATATTCAACATCCTCACTATTGGGTTCTCAACTCTTCTCAGTCAATATATTACAGCCTCTTGGCATACTAATAAAAATAGGGATCTCAGTCTACATATTACTTTCATTTAGGATTAACATTTCAAAACCGGTCGTATTATGTTTAACAGTTAGAAACATGACTGAGGATATGAGTTTTAATAAGTAAGGTGAGGGTAATCAGTATAAAATGCCCCTAAGGTTTGGACAAGTCAGCACAAGGCCCTAAACATGGAGACTAGCAAAATCATCATCATAATAATAATAATAATAATAATAATAATAATAATAATAATAATAATAATAATAATAATAATAATAATAATAATAAAGAAGCCTTAGTCAAAAACATGATAAAATCATCAACAGGATGGACCAAGTCACAATCCCTAGTAGTAACGGACCCCACGTTCATCATACAGCGTGTGCCTCAACTCAATATAGCACTACGTTGTGTAAATTCCTGGTTTCAAACCCTTAGAACATCATTTAAAATCATTACTCACCTCAAGCCAGCCAAAATCCTAGCTCGCTATGCCATTGTCTCAAATCGACCTCCTCATGTGTCGAATCTGATCAAAACTATAACGAATACGTAACAATATGCTAATGGAACAATAGCTAATCGAAAAAAATCAAAAAATAGTAAAAATCTCGAAATTAGCAAAACCTGATCCCCGGGCCCACTTCTTGAATTCCACAAAATTTTACATCAACAGATTCCTTATCTTGCCACGAGTCTAACCATATGAAAATTATCTAATTCCGACACCATTTGGTCCTTCAAATCATCATTTTCCATTTTTGAAAGATTCCAAAATTTTCTTCCCCAATTCCATCCCAAATCACGAATTAAATAATGAATCAAATGATAGATTCATGTACTCTAGCCAAATCCGAGTAAGAATCACTTACCCTGATGAATTTCTTGAAAAACCTTCAAAAATTCGCCAAAATACGAGCACTCTAGGATTATCAAATAAAACCCAAAACCTCATATTTATAGAGTAACCCCTAGATTTCCACCTCCACGGGCCGCACAAAATCGACTGCCAGCCGTGCAAAAACCATCGTGGTCCGCGCAAAAATGACCGCGGCTGCACAGTGTTCTCTTGATAGGCTTTAGTAGTTTGGCCAAAACTTTTGCTACATATGACCAAATAACTATTATAATATGTTTCAGAAAACTAGATTCAAAGAGCTACAACTTTCGTTTTTGAATTATCTCACATTTTCTTGTGTATCAAAAGATATGAGCATCTGAAATTGGATCAGTGGCCCAGTTCATTCAGCGCAGAACGTGAAAGCACGACCACGTCCGCGAAGCCTCCCAGCGTGGCCAGCCGAAATACGAGCGCGGACCGCGGACGTGGGTTCAGGGATTTGACCCTCAGGACCTCCAACAGACATATTTTAGCCTAAAGACACCCCGGAACCCATCCAGAACTCACTCGAGACCCTCGGGACCTCAACCAAACATACCAACATAATCCATAACATCATTCAAACTTGTTCCAATCATCAAAACACCTCAAAAACATCAAATTACTCAAAACTCATCGAATTCAAGCCTAGGTTCTTCTAAAACTTCCAAAACACGCATTCGATCAAAAACTCAACCAAATCACCTCCGAATGACTTGAAATTTTGCACACACATCCCAAATCATATAACAAAGTTGTAGCAAATCTTGAAATTCTATCCCGATCCTCGGATAAAAATCTCACCTATCAACTGGAATTCGAACCAACTTCGCCAATTCAAGCCTAATTCAATACTGGACCTCCAAAATTACGTCTGATCATACTCCTAAGTCAAAAATCGTCCTCCAAATCTAACCGAATCATTGGAATTCACATCTGAGCCTCAAACTCATAGGTCTACATCTGACTGACTCTTTCAAACTAAGCTTGTCTTAAAAAGTCTAAGTGTCTACTTTCCTTCAAAAATCCATCCAAACCAACTCGATCACGCAAGACACTGATAATGAAACATAAAGAAGAAAAAATAGGGAAAATAGGACTATAACTCACGTGATGACGGGTTGGGTTGTCACATCATTTAATTTCTAAAGAGTTTATTTTATTAAGTTAGTATAAAATATTTATCTCTAATTGGTCCGTGCAATATATACAAAATTTGCTAGCATAAGAAGTGGGAATTAAACCATTCCCATAATTAAGATAAATCATATTTTATCTTGTGCTACAATCACTCCTGCTGGTTTGTCCAATTCCATCATTAGATTGTGGACACAACTTTATACTTAAAAGAACAGATGATTTAATCTTCCGTGTATAAGCTCAACTATATATAGTAAATCATCTACTATATAAGCAAAGGATACTGATTAATATATGATCTACTAAATCTTTAATAAAATTTAATGAATAATATTATTATAATAAATACTATATCTAAACCAAATCTATGGTTAATACTATATATTCCAACAATCTCCCACTTAGACTTTTAACCATGACAATTGTCACAATATACTATATCTAAACGCATGGTTAATAGTATATGCCCTAACAATCTCCACTTAAACTTATAACCATACATCTACAAATTCCTCAGGCATTCTTTTACAAGACTATTAAACATCTTCACCAAATAAAGTTTTGTTAAGGAATCTTGCCAAGTTATTTCTGATGCAATATTTGTCTAGTAGTGATTTGTCGTAACCATCTAGTTTGGTATTAAACTTTTCGGGGATCCTGTTACTGAAAATATCCCAAGAGTGTACATCGAACTATGATTTTCTTTAGCATTCTCCCACTACGACGAAATACTACTAATATTACCTTCATTACCTTACGATATTGAAATATTAGTGACTTCTTACTGTAGTATTTACCGTTCAAACATCACTCCCACTTGATAAAGGCATATTATGTCTATTAACGTTCTCTCACTACTCAAATGCAATGGAACTTCAATTCCGACTTGTGGGTTTTGATGTTCTTGAACTTCAATTTGCCTTATTTTCTTTAGGATAATGAAATAAAACTTTATTCATTTTTTTGGATATTCAATAAACATGCACCTATCCATTCTTAGTTCCAACTTATATATCTGCTTTCCCTTTTAGCACATATGCAGGACAATCTTATATCTGAACACGCCAGGGACTGAGCTTATATTCAGTCGACTATTTTATAGATGTCTCAGGTACAAAATTAGAAGGAACTAAATTTAGAATATAATTTGCAGTTTCTAGGAAATATTCTAAAAATAAATAAGGCAATCTGAATAACACGTCATTAATCTATCCATGTCCAAAAGAAACTTATTTTTTGTTTCTACCACACCACTCTATTATGGAGTTTACTGTGTGGTCAATTGAGATGTAATCCCTTATTCAAATAAATAACAAAAGAACTCTTTAGATAGGTGCTCGCTACTACAATCAAATTGCAGTACTTAATATATTTTCTTGGTGCTTTTCCGTTTGAAGTCTTAAAATCTTGGTTTACTTAAATCATTAAGACTTATGGTGCGTCAAATAAATATGTTAATATTTTGAGTAATCATTTGTGAACGTCACAAAAATACACAAAACTATCTCTCACCAGTATGTTCATTTAACCATATAAATCAGAAGAAATTAATTCTAGCTTATCACTAGCTTTATTTCCTTTTGAAGGGAAACAACATTTAGTCAAATTTCCTTCGAAACAGGATCTACAAGTTGGTAGTGCCTCTACTTTCAATGAACCTTAAGGTCCATCATTGACCAACTTGAAATCCTATCTAGATTAATATGACTTAGACAAAACTGCATAGATAAGTTTTACTCAATTTTGAAGAACATATTCTCTTATGAGGTAGACTATTATTGTTCTATTCAGGAGAGATATTAATATACAATGACAAGGTCATGCATTCATGTACCAGAAGAGATAAAATGTTTATCAAGCTCAATAACTCAAGAGTTATTCAAAAAATAAAACAAATATTCATATCTTATTTTGCCCAAAAATCGAAATTAAATTCCTTCTAAAAAAAGTACATATATTGCATCCTTTAAATTATTGTCTTATCCTAAAAGAAAATTTTAGCAAGTAATACGATAAATTACATAAAGTCATTATGGAGTTGAGATAAAAATATTAAATAGATTATAATAAGTCAAAACACGAAATGCTAAAATTCAGACTGCATTCAATATTTATATAAATACATGCATCTCGAATAATAAATTTTGATGAGAAAGGAATCATTCATGCAAAGTATATTATATAATGCAAGAATTATATAATCCAAAAATAAATAGAACTAACTCAGATGGAGAGTATACTATTATTTTCAGTAAATTGTGTATAACTTTTTAGTACAAAATTTTTAAGCACACCGCGCATATATGCCATGCATCTTTAATAGCAATTTCAATAAAAAAAGAACTACTCATGCAACATACATATGTAATGCCAGATTATTTACTCCAATAATTAAAACAGACCCAACTCGGATGGAAAGTATAATAATTTAAGTCAAGTGAATATCATTTTTAATAGCTCTAGTCACATTGATCCAATATGTATACTCAGATAGAGAGCAAGTACACGATATCAATTACTAGTATTTCACCTAATGAGCTTACAATAAAATTATCCGATATGGAGGAAGACCGGAAGTCCATGCGTAAATTTATTGCTCACTTGAAATTAATAGTGGAAGATCATAGAAATATATTTTTATCAACACTTAATCATGATTGTATTTTAGTTACAAAATTTATTCAACCTTTAAACTCAAATAGAGAGCTAATACATGCTATCAATAACTAGTAACTATATTTAGTGAGTTCATAATAAATTTATCTGATACAGAAGAAGATCTAATGTCAACGCATAAATTTATTATCTTACCATAAATGAAAAATAGAGATCATAGGGGTTAATTCCTATCACCAATTTATCACAAGCACGAACTTTTCTCTGAAGATTAAGTTCCATAATTAAAAAAATGCTCAAAACCTCATTTAAACAATCTTAAAATGGTAAAATTAACATTTTTCACTGCAGAGTAGTGAGTAATGTTCACTGGGCTATTTCTAAAAAGCCTACCAAATTTCACATCCATCGAAGATCGTTAAAATCACAATCTCCAAAAATTGCGACCAAATTTGAAAAATTATCATTTTAAATATTTTTTGAGAATTTAAAATATGACCCACATCTAGAGGTGTGCATTCGATTTTAACCTTTATCGATAATTACTTATCGATTATCGATTTGTATATATATCTATCGTTATCGTTTCAATAAGGTTTCGATTTTTTCGATTTCGATTGATTGATCTTTGGGGCTTATCGATTCGGTTATCGATTACACCAATAAGAAATTTTGTGACATTCCACGGAAAGTATATCGCTATAAAACACGCCTAACTAATATGGACAAAAAGAAGCTAAAATAAGAAGAACACCATGTATAACATAAAAATTATGTCAACAGGCACATGCAACGAAACTAAATTAAGGGATCAAATGGATGTCACCAACACTCCAATGGTATTATAAAAAAATAAAAATACATCATCACTGCTAATTCTATTTTCCATTAATTTGAACTCCATTCCCTTATCATTCCTTAAATGTGGTAGATGAAATAATTAGGAGTGTGTATTCGATTTATCGATTCGATTTTGACCCTTATCAATAATTACTTATCGACTATCGATTTGTACATATGCTTATCGTTATCGTTTCAATAAGGTTTCGATTTTTTCGATTCAATTTATCGATGAATCGATAACAAATAATCGATTCGATTTATCGATTAACCGATTCAAATGCACACCCCTACCCACATCCTTATCATATACCAATTCATGTCAATTTAACATGTGTTATCATGTTCCAGATTAGACACAAATAAAATGATAGAAAGAATGACTTTTTGTATGCAAATCACATTTTAATCCTGCAAATCTTCAAAAAAACTCATCTAAACGATCCCGAATCATCAACATACGATGTGATTCACTGCATAGCAATAAGTTCTTCTTGAATGATCGTTTCAGATGATCCTTCCGAATTTCAAGTCATCGGAGATCGTGAAATTTACGATCGCCAAAACTAGAAAAATTTGAATAATTTATTTTTGGCATATTTAGGATTAAATCCATGTGATTTGCATTCTTGATATATATTATATCAAGTTAAATTATCACGTTTCAGATTTATCACAAGTATAGCCGATATATAAAGAATAATTTTTCATATATATAACAAATGCAATTTAGGAAACTGCTTGAAAACTCATCTAAACGACCTCGAAATGCCCAAAAAAACATGATTCACCGCATAGAAGTGAGTTTTTCTCACTAGATCATTTTCGATGAACCTAACAAGTTTCAGGTTAATCGGAGTTCGTCAAATTCATGACCACCAGCCTGAAACCAAACTCAGAGGATAATTGTTTTAAGTAATTTCATGAATTAAAATAAATATGACATTGGTTTCCATTCTACTTATAACTATATTATGAGCTCAAGCCATATATTATGTTCTTCCTATTTCTAGGATACACAATATCTCCTTTTGCAATAAATTATCCTTTTATTAAATACACCTAGAACTTAAGATATTATATTTTCTCACGTTCGTTGAAAGCCCTAATATCTTTTCTCATGGGTGGAGTTGGTCTCACTAGTACCCAGAGATAAAAACGTTTTTCATAGTTAGGAACCTCCACCACTAATATAGATTTATCAAGGATAATTTTCACATGGTATATTAAGCAGGCTTTGTGGCTCATATAAATAGACCATTTAGTGGATCCTACTTATTTATCATAATGCTCAATCCATGAATAGACACAATTTCACATGTACAAATTAATTGAGAATTGTTCATGAGTTCAAATAAACAAACCACTTTAGTGGTAACTATTTATTACTCAAAAAATTCTTAATTTACAAGTGAAGATACATGTCGCTCATAAAAAATACTTTTTAGCAGATTATGGACCATAGATTAAAAGCCATGCCAATAATATAAAACTCATACAAAATATCGTCATATTTCACTTAATTACAACCTCAGCCAGAGAAAAAAAAATTTCATCGAAAATTCAAGACTAGTAATCACGTAGGGCATAAAAACATAAACGAAAATTTGAAAATTCTTATGCACATATATGCTAAACGTTTCAATCATTAGTCATCCAGGATATCAAGCGGAGGTTTCACTTTTTTACAAAATAATTATATCATGACAGAATATCAATTATACCTTGTAAGACCTAGTAAATAAAATCCTACACCTCTATTATTGAATTTAATACAATAACACGTCTATTTACTAATAGTTAATGTATACCTATTGTATCACCAGTATTTAATCATGAAGACACCATGGGGAGTCACCCCCACCACTATTGAATTAAAAACGAATCAAAATTATAAAAAAATAATTTTGAGAAAATTGAAAAAGTCCAAAACGCAGTCCAAACTGTCTCAAAGTGCCGAAAAACACCACATTGTTTCGGATCGACCCATCAAATTTTAGCTCAATCGGACTTCGTCAAATTTGCTGACCTCCGAAAATACCGCCAATTCGGTCAAAATCAAGTTTTGCATTTTTTATAGGGTTTACCCAAAAAATCTAGACCATCTCAATCAAGTATCAATAAGAAAATAGATATCTCATGATTGCAAGAATAATCCAAAATTTTTGCACAGTTAATTCACAATATAGCAATGCAGTTTTTCAGAGAAGAACATATATATGTAATTTAAAAATGAGCATAAACACGATATTCTTATTTCATGAAAAACTAGTTATCTAATTAGATGTGAGTGGGCTCTGATACCAATTGATGGATTATTATATGCAGCGGAAGCAATCCCAGTATCAAAATCACATGTAATCTAGACAACTAGCATAAATGGGATTTCACAGGTTCGTCTTGAAGTGTGAACAAAGCTCCTTTATCACGTGAGCCTCCATTCTACAACAACTCAATTAATTTAGTTCTAAACTCCTTTTTTTTTTCCATTTAGCTTTTATTTTTTATTTGTGTTTGTGAATTCTTCACCACCCGCACGATCATGATACGTTCCACGGTCTTCTATTGTGTTACCTAAATAATATAAAAAAATAGCAATTTTGTGTGGGAGAAATTTTTTAAGAAAATATGGCTGAAAATTTCAGCCACTATATACTATTACCTCTAGGTAAAAAATCCTTATGCATTTACCATACAAATTTTAAGGGTTAAAACCCTTTTCCAAAACCTGCTAGATTTTCCTTTCCATTAGAAAAAGGATTCCTTTATTTCCTATTATTTAGGCGCATCAGATACCACAGAATTTAATTAACAAGGCTCCAATTATGAAATTAATTTTTAATTTTTAAAATTAATATCTATCATAATTAATTATGAATTATTCCACTAAAAATTCGTACTTGCACTCCCTTATTCAATTTCGAAATTCATCCATTAAATCTTATTTAATTCCCTATGTTAAGATTTAGATACTAATCAATTAAATTAAATTACTGATAATTTAATTTATTTATTATTTTCTTTAGACTTTCGCTTAACTTATTTACTGATAATTTAAGGACACCGACTAATATATGATCTACTTAAACTTTATTAAAATTGACTGAACAATATTATCATAATAAATACTATATCTAAACCAAATCCATGGTTAATAGTATATATCCCAATACAATATTAAAAAGAGTCGACGCTCGTGCCTATTCAAATTCAAAGATCAAGACGAATGAATCTGACAGCACAAGAGAGTACAGATACAATATTTAATAGATATTGAATACTGAAAATATTAAAGAATCTATATTAAATTACAATGATTATGTAACGTACCACTTAACGCCTTTAATTGTTTATAATGGCCCAATTATGACAAAAGAAAAACATATAACTTAGAGATGGCTATAAAAAGAAAGAGACTGGTCATTTGTAAGGACACGAAAATATTATTGGAATTACTGATTTAATTTACTTTCTATTCATCTTATTATTAGCAAAATCAAATTTTTTTATTCTTTTTCGATTATCAGTGACTCGAGTTTTTCTAAAAATGAAGTTTTAACCGAAATTTTATTTTTTGGTTAAACAATAAGATCTGGCTGTTAATTCACGGTTATGGCTTGTGCTTTGATCTTGTTTTATTGTGCATGATAATTCGATTTTGGAAATATATAAATAGTAGTATAAAGAAAAAGACCTCTTCATGTTTTTCTCCCACTCATATTGAATATTCTCTGAACTTTTTAATTCAAAGAATGTGTCTCGGTTTCTTTAAGAACTATTTTGCTCTACTTTACTACACCATACTACCTATATATAATCAAACAAAGAGCGTTGAAGTGGTATATATAGAAGCCAACTGTAATGGATCCATATTTATCAAAGGAATATATAATCTGAATTCAACCAAACTAAGGAATTACAATTGATTCATGGAACAAAAAATGAAAAATAAAAAAAGGGAGGTTCCAGACTGCTATTACAAAATAGCTAATGAAAAGAAAAGATCAAGTTCTAACTTAGCCTAAAAACTACACACACTCCTGCTATTTATATCTCCTCTATTTCCTTCAGCACTCCAATATTTTAATGGATTTTCTCAACCCGGATCGCACATCACATATTGGTACTTCCTCATTTTAATAATTGGCTCAAATACCAGCCCAATAGTATAATTGGTAAAAGGACCTGTTCATAATAATACTCACACCCTCAATAAGAACCTTGTCCTCAAGGTTCGAGCTAGGGAATGTGCCCTCAAGAATTGTCTTGGTATATTGGGCATAGAAAATAGATCACTGGAATGCATTTCACTCCAAGGATGCCTCAAAGCAACATCTATAATAATTTTCCTACAAGGCAAGATTAAGCCTCTTATAGTGAAATTCATATCTCCTATGTCTTCTAGAATCAAAGCAAGCTTCGGTTTGTCATTTGTAAAACCAGCAAATATAGTTCGAAACAACAAGCCTTCAACATATGCTTTTAATCCTTGTAAGAGAAATAGGACAGGGAAGAACATCAATAATTGAGCATTTACTTCAACAGGCTCTTCCCATACAACATTCATTCCCTTAGCCTTGCATAATATAATATGACTATAAATTGTTTTCCTTTGATATCTGGTCTGAAGGAGCATTGTAAAAAATCTTGCATGAAAGCCTATTTTCAAGGTGATGTAGAAGTATCAAAGAAATTTAGCTCTTGTCCATAATTCTGAATATTTTTCTTATTAGTTCCACCATAGCAGCAACTCATCCAATCAACAAGATAGTGTTGATCTTCACACAATGCACACAAAACACAATAACCCCAACCTGTTGAGCTTATAGGTAGGAAAAGCAACACATAAAAAATGACACCAATGACGAAATTAGGAAGACTCAACTTTCTGCTAAACCAGGTGGTATAGACCCCACAACGGTTGACGAAAATAGGATCTCATTCATGACAAAGATAAGAAAGAAAACACTATGGACAACTTGTCTTTGGTAAGACAGCCATATCCTATCGTTGAACTTGTGGCTCTTCGGATATCTCCTAGAATGTAGTCTGCGTTAATAACACTATCGAGCATTGTTATTGGTTCCAACAGCAAAGCAGCAAATGATAAAGCTTCTGAGAATGCAGGGCTAGATATGGCGAGTATGCTCAATGTAGGTTGCAGAATATTTATAGCCCTCTTGTTGGACAGTTCCGAAACCCATTTGGATTTCAGGTTAAGCACTGCAGATGAATTAGTCACTCCAAACTTAGATGCAGTGAAGTGAAAGAAGTCATTGCTTGATGAGTTTGGGTATATCAATTGGCACATAAGGAGAGAGATATCACAACCCAAAGCTATGGTATAGAAGGATATCACATAAGATACTGTCACCTTTGTGGCCACATAGGTTGTATCCTCTGTAGCAGACATAAATTCAGGACATGGTATATATACATAGACACCATCTTCAAAAGAGGTAGTAGCACCCTTAACTTTGTGTGCCAACTATTTAAACAAATATACACCATCACGACGGGGAAAAAGGCCATTTAGCTGCACCAATTTTAAATAAGTTGCACAAAATCCTGCAATAAAAATATTGATCACTATCATAACCTTCGGCAATTGTTCAGCCACAATAGACAAGTTAGCGATGCCCAAAGTAAGCTTTCCAATAGGCAGTGTCCACAAGGGCCCTGCATAAGTCAGTAATGAATAAAACTCTTCAAAAAGTTCAGCGACCTCAATTATGTCAGCATGACATGAGGTAAAGCACCAAAGTGCAAGAACAATCTCACGATAAATAAAGTAAGGGTGCAAAATGTTTTCTAGCAGGCAAGATTCTATAGCAGACCAAGCATGACTTAAATCTTCTCTGCACTTCATATGACATAAATCATGTATTATAGGATGTACATCTCCCAAAAGTTGGAGCACAACTTTTGGTACTTCTAGTCCTCATGAACTGCAGTCTGCATGAGTTATCAACAGATGAATCTCAATTCAGATTGAAGAAAAATAAACTGAGGATTTGAGAAGCATATCTTGCTTTGTCTTCAGCTAGCAATCTGCGAAGCCCTCCGCCATCAACAACAAACAAGTTATTTGATATGTTGTGGTCATCATCATGATCAAAATCATAAAGTGCACATGAAGGACCACCATCTAGTAACATCCAAACAAAACTATCCAGTATTCTGTAAGATAAGATTATCACTGTTAGTACCACCCATGTCAATTCCCCTTGAATCAGCCTTATATCCCTGCCCACTATCGAATCAGTTATCCACACAACAACAAATAGCAAATATATAGTAATGGTTCAAGTAGATAGCAGTATTCGAGCCATGGGAAACTTCTTACTTGGAAACTCAATTTGGTTGCATTGTCGGATATCAAAGGAATCACATACTTGACCAGTATCTACCCACTTGCAATTGGGTAGTCCAAAATCAGGTCGAAATGAAGTAGTAGCTCTATTACAATCATAAAATATTACAGATATTACCCAATCCAATAGTGTATGGAAAATCATACAGCCAAACTCTATGTCAGGCTCCTGTATAAATTCGCTGTCCCATAATTTTTCTGCAACTTTGCTCATGAAAATAGCAGTTTGGCCAGCACAAACTCTTATTGCACTATTCGCGATAGTCTCAATACCACCCCCAAGGCGACTTGGTGTCAATTCGTCGGAATCTTTCAACAAATTCTTTGTTTGTAGGGCTTGAGTTTTCATTTTTTCACTCATATTTAACAATAGGGGTAAGAATATTGACAGCGGATAACTCATGGAGGAACATCTTCGAATGGTCACACGATTGGGACATTGTGTCTAACAGCCGGCTTGCAGCAGGCACCATGGATTTCTCTCCCATTGCCATTGTTGATAGTTGTATAATACATGGAAGATTCAATGGAAGACTATTATCAAGCACAATTTCTATACTGTCAAACACGCATGCAGCTACTGAGCCAGGATCAAATGGAAAATGAAGCAACATATGTTGAGCAGCCAACTTGTAAGATATTAGACTATATCAAAATGCTCCACTATGGGTAGGCATTTCATCAAACAGCGAGGAAGCAACTCCAGATTTCTCAAGGTCTGAGAAAATAGGGGCAACGGGCAGAGATTCGTGCCGCTAAATTTCAGGCTTTGTGTCCCAAGTAACAATAGCAAGTGGCTACGAATTACAATTTTTTGTCACGAAATCTTCTTCCTCTATTTTGTCATCGTCCAAACCAGAGTTCAACTTAGAGGAAATGACGACTGCATCCGAAATATTTGCATATTCAACAGACAAAATGACAGCAGCAGTAGAGTGCTCAAACTCTAATAGGCTGGGATTTTGTTTGGTTTGTGGATCAACAAACACCTTGGAGAGGCTATGAGGAATTTCATCGAACACCAGGGTTGCGGTCATGACCGAATTGATAAAAACTGAAATTGGGACAGCCATATTAGTCTCCTCATAGATCATTTCTGTAAATATAATAGAGTCGCAACTCCTGTCATGCAGTAGTGATTTATCTGGAGCTAGAGGTGGGAAAGTAAGGCACGAAAAAAATGGTCGTTGGAATGGGCATGGAGGTGGAAAAGAAGTCACCCAGTTGGTAAAGGAGGGACAACGAGAGCATCAATGTAATAGATCCATATTTACAAAAGGAACATATAATCTGATATTCAACAACACTATAATCGCATTTACCGGAATTTGAGTAAAAAGGCTGTTTCCAAATAAAAACTGTAGAATTTCCCACACTTGTTGTTGGAGGAGAGATTCGAACTCACAACTTTTCGATTTTTCGGTTGAAAATGAAAGTTGCTTGCTATCAGAGCAATCCATGTCATCGATATTGAACAAAACTGATGAATTACAACTGATTCATGGAATAAAAAAATAGAAAAAAGATAGCTAATGAAAGAAAATATCAAGTTCTGGGTTTAGCCTAATACCGACACACTCCTGCTATGTATATATCCTCCATTTCCTTCAGCACTCTAATATTTTAATAGATTTTCTCAAAGTCACATATTGGTATTTCCTCATTTTAACAATTGACCCAAATACTAGTCCAATAATATACTTGGTAAAGGGCTTGTTCATAACACCAACCAATTTATCTGCCCTTTTTTTAAAAATAAATTAAAAAGAGATTTTATTCAACTATCAGCCCGACATGAAATGGAAGAGCTTGGGGGTCTTTCCGGGTAATTTGATAAATTTGGACAGTTTTTCATGACTTAGCTGAGCTTTAATTAAGTTAAAATTATGCTGTGTGCTCAAAGGTGCTTTACAGCGCATAGTAGAAGTTGGACTCTTGCTGAGTCGATAGAAATACCAAGATTTTCTTCATTTTAATCCCACTTGATTAGTTGGAATACCTTTTCGTAAGGTTTTTGTCAAGTGATACGTTTAGGAAAGCCACAACAATGTCGTATGATGATGAGTGCCTAACGAGTCGGGTCAGTCCGTTTTTTAACCGGCCCAAACCGCAACTGACCTCGGATCGATACAAGGGAGCTGGATTAAAGGGCTAGAGGGTTTGGTCCGTTCATATTTTGTCAATCGATTAACTACACCGGTTAAACCCAATCAACGTAAATTACTGTTCAACCGGTTAACCGGTCTGGTCTGCTCCAGTTTAAAAGCTATATTTTTTTTATTGTATTTATTTTGTTAAGGTTTTAGAGTCTAAGACAATGCAAAACCTTTGAATTTACTCTTTTTTTGTTATTTTACTTATTAAATGTAAAACCTTTTAATTTGTAAGTTTTGAATTTTGAAATAAATGTAAACATTGCAATTTATAAGTGCAACTTTTTTCATCTTCATTGTACTTTTTATATTTTTATTTTATATTAATATAAATAACAATAGTTACATAAAATATAAAAACAAAAAAGAACACTAGTACGGCTCGTCCCGGCCCCTTGTACCCATAATCCTTACGGTTTATTTTTTATCCAAATAAATTCAAACCCATTAAATTCGGTAAATTCCAACCCATAACTGGCTCGAATCACAACCTTTTTTTCCTATTCAGTCTGATCCGGCCCGGCCCACCCACACCCATGACTATGTTTAAGTAAGAACTTTTTGTTAGTTATATCTGGTAGCATTATAAATTGACATTAGGATTCTGTGTGCCCCACAGAACCAACTCAAAATGCTACCCCATTATATAGAGTAATGTTTACTCCTCACTAAATCTAACTCCGTCCTACAAATTAGGAACATGGTTCTCCTTTTGTATTCCTTGTAGTCATGATTTTTAGCTTGCACTGAAGGGATTAAAAATATTCATAAAACTGCAAAAGAAGTAAATAATTGCAGAAAAATATATTCTTGTTACATATGGAGTACATCTACAACTTGGAATAAAATTGAAAAAACAATTTTAAATAGGTAAAACTTTGCCTACTTTATTCTAGTATAACATGAAAGTACAAGAGTTGGCATCATATAATTAATTAGCTTTAGAATTGTAATTTTTAAATGCTATAGAAAAGAAGAAAGATCGATAGCAACTAGTAGAGAAATAATAAATCTGTAATGCTCAAGAATATTGCAGTTGCTTTAGCACCATGTAAATGATGATTTAATTGGAAAACTTAAGATACAAAACCAGGTTTAAAAGAAAAAATATGATTAAAATTAGTAATTTAACTTGTATTCGCAGGCCAGCAATTATATTTACCATGAGGATATCAAGTATAATTATGGGTATAATATTATATATGAACTCGATTTTACCTCTTTCGAAGATGATGGATCATATAACTAGCTACTAGCGAATGATAGTCTGAATTGCAAGTAATCGATCAGATTCTCATGTTAGTAGTGTTTAATTAAAAATGAAATTTTGATCAAAGCTTTATTTTTAGAAGAACTCGGGTAACTGATAATAAAAAAATGAATAATGGAAATTGATTTCGCTAATAATAGGATGAACAGAAGAAAGCAAAGTAAATCAGTATATTCCAATAGTGTTTCGTGTCCTTACAAATTATCAGTCTTCTCCTTTTTAGAGATATCTTTAAGATATACGTTTGCCTTTGTCATAACAAAGCCATTATAGACAATCAAAGTCATTAAATGCTACTTTACATAATCATTATTATTTAATACAGATTCTCTAACATTTCAGTATTTAATGCTTGTCAATACTGTATTTGTACTCTCTTGTGTTGTCAGATTTATTCTCCTTAATTTTTGGATTTAAATAGGTACGAGCGTCGGGTTGTTTGAATATTTGCTCGTGCCTCTGCTGATGCTTCTACTCGTATTTGTTGTAACTCGTCCCTCTTTGCTAATCATCGTTCTTTGACCAGCCTTCTTGTCATGACATGTCATCTTTCAATCACTTCAATATATATAAACACAATTTTTTTCAATACAAATAGTCCCTCCGCTTGCCATTTATTCATTAACTGAATATTTGGGAAGTGAATTTTATTATATTTACCGCCATTAATGCTATTAAAGAATCGACGCTTCAATTGTCCCTTCCATTTAATGCATATTACATGTGACATCTTTTTATTGGTTCTACAACTTTTCAACGCTTTTAAGGCTCTTTTACGGCTTCACCAATTATGAAGCGATAGTTCTCATTATGACCTTTCCGTCATTGCACCTTTTCCTTTGACGGTTTCTTCCTAGTATAAACATAGTTTTCATCTTTGTCTTTCTCACATAAAGTTCAAAGTTTTCAGAATATTCAATTCTTGTTCCCATCATCCTCGTAAAGTTTTCAGAATAGTCAATTCTCGTCCTTCATCTTTCTCGTACTATTATGTCTTCATAAAACCCTAACCCTAGGAAAGTCCCCATAGTTTATAACTTCCCTCTTGCCCCTAGTAGGAGCAGAAGATGAGGTAGACTACGTAATTTAGGGTCTTCATCCATACGTGGTTCTTTTCTTCCTTCATCTAGTTCTAGTCCCTCTTCTAAAACCAGAGGTTCTCTTTCTCAAAGGTCTTCTTCTAGATATAAGGAACCCTATGAACCTCTTCATGAACCCTCTGTGGAGGAAATAGTTCATGTTAAACTATCTTTCTACAATGATATAGAGTCCCTTAGAAATCAAGTATCCTATTTAGATCGTGCTGATATCTACCCAACTCAGATCAGTGAAGGTCTGATTCCTTTAGTTCGTAAAGATTGTCATTGGAGTCATGACTTCCCTATTATAATTCCCAATGCAAACCAGAGAATCACCTACTATTTAATTGGGCTTTCTTTTGTTTATACATACCATTTCATATTACGTTTTAAACCTGCTATTGACCATGTTATTTTCAAGTTCTGTCAATTTTTTGACGTCTGTTTAGGTCAAATTGGCCCCATAGTGTGGAGGGCTATTGCCTATTTGAGGCATTTGACCAACATGACTATCATGCCTTTTACCTTTTCTCAATTAATTCACCTTTACTCTCCCACACTCTTTCACCAAGGTGTTTTTACTTTAGTAGCAAGGAGCAAAAGAGTTCTGGTCGGTCCAAAAGATGATAGAGACTGTAGATAGTACGTCAGGTTTATTGCTGCCTCCACTGTTGATTTAGTGGGTGATGAAAATGTCCCCTTCCCTGAGAAGTGGAATTTTGCACGTGAAATTTCTTTTTAATAACTTTCTGGTCCCTTTTTTTACAATTTTGATGATTATTATTTTAATTTTTCTTTTCTTTTTCAGTAACCATGGGAGTTGTTGACGAAATTCCTAATTTCCATGGTTTGGTAGAAAAGTATTAACACCAATGGAGGGTAGATCTTAGAAAACTCTCGCCCAACAATTTGGCTGGAAAGTGAAAACTCATGGTAAAAGTTTTTTTATAACCTTTTTTATATTGACATTTTTAGAACTTATTTTAATCCGTTTTTTATCAGGACTTGCTATTAGAGGTATTAGCAATGAGGCGTAGTAGCTTCTCGAATTTCTTTGGAAAGGGCCCAAGAGATAATTTTGGACTCTTCGTAAAAAATAAAAGCTATTGTTGACCAAAACTCTGAAGAAGAGGAATATGGGGTTCCTTGGTAAAAAAGCCATGAGCTCGCAGACGAATCATTTTTGATGATGAAGAATCTACCCCTCATTCTATTCCTCTTACCGAGTCTGTTGAAGCCCCGTTGACGGTTCGTTATGATGATGTTCTCGCTGCTTCTTATGATTCTCTTGAGTAGCTTTTTAACCGCGGGTTTGATAATGAAACTTTAGGTCCGATTTCTGATGAAGCACCCCTTGCTTCTTTTTTTACTCCCCTTCTTGTCATACCTACTTTGTCGATCTTGGCTGTTACTGTTCCTCCCCAGGCTATTTCGACTGCTTCTACCATTCTTCCCTCGACTACTCCTCCTTCATCTGTTCCTTACAGTGAAGTTGGTTCCTCAAGTAGAGTTGAAACTATGAGGCAAGTTACCATTGAAGTTCCTGCTGAGGGTAACCTTTTAAGGAAATCAGGCCAAGTTGACGTGTGGCTAAAGCCTCTGATTGGTCCAGTTGAGAGATTTAAGCTTAATGGGCACAGTTCTTTAACCTTGATGAACGACATAGTGCATGCTTTATCCCCCCCCCCCCCTTTTTTTTACTTTAACCTTTTTTCTATTTTCAGGGTTCTCATTTTTCCCTCTTTTTTTAGGTCAATCTAATTGGCACGGAGATGATGAAGAAGGTTACCGTCTTAGAGTTAGAGAAATTAGTGCGTGACAACCGAGTGGAGGCAGATAATTGGAAGGAACAATGTGAAAGTCTTCAAATCGACAAGGAAATATTAGAAGAAAGTAAATGTACCTTAGAGCAGCAAGTAAGGGCTTTGACTTCAGAGTTGGCGGTTGAAAAAGCTTCCTCAAGTCAAGAAAGTAAGGAAAAGAATCATCTTGAAACTTCTTTTTCCGAGTAACTCTCCCAGGCAAGAGAAGAGATCAGAGAGATGAAGGCTCTCTTAGGTGAAAAAGAAGCATATGCTAGTGAACTCGTGTAGACCCTGACTCAAACACAAGAAGACCTCGGGGAGTCTTTTGAAAAAGTTCGTGTTTTAGAAAGTTCATATGCTTCTCTTCAAACTTCTTATGAGTCTGTCTTGGCTGTGAATGAGAAGCTAAAAAATAAAATAGCTGACCGGGAAAGAGATTATGTGATTTTTGAAGATAAAACCGCAATTGAAGTGGGTTGGGCATTTTTAAATTCTCGCTATAATACCCTTGTTGAAGTTAGCCGGGAGAATTCTAACTTGGAATCTGAGTTAGCCAAAATCAAAGAGACTATTCAAAAAACTAAGAAGAGTCAAGATTTTCCTTCTCCCGTGGCTGAAACTTCTGAAAACATTGGAGATGATATGGGTATGGTGAGTCTTCCAATTCCCTTGAGTCAACTTGAACCCGCTCCTACTGATGATCCTACTTTGATTCCTTCTTCAACTCCTCAGTGACAACTCAATGATGTGCGACTATTTTTTTTTGTTTTTCTTTTGGTGAAATATGGTTGTAACCCTTGGTCCCCTTTTGAGGATTTGAGAACATTAAGTCCCCGGACCTTTTTTGGGGAATTTTGTATGAGAAACTCTTAGTTTATGACTAAGTTCATACTTAGTCTAAGATTTTAAATTTTAAGAAGTTTTTGTAGCTATTTTTGAACTTTTTCTTATTTATTCTTGCCTTTATATTTTAAGGACTTACTGAATAACTTGCATTTTTATTTTGCAAGATATTTCTTTACTTCATGAAATCTTGAATCAATCATGAATTATTTAAAAGATGGCTCTTTTATATTTCAACACTAAATGAAGAAGATGTCTCAACTTCATAATAGTGTTAATGTACGATAATAGAAATAAGCATATACACATTTTTTAGAATAGCTTCTACAAGTTTTTATTTGAACTTTGTCAAGCTTTAAATAAAATCTTACATGTATTTGAGCAACTTCTATAACTTCTTCGTAGCCGTTTTTCTTACAACAGATTTCAAAAAAGGATATAAAACACAAGGTTTTTATTTAAAACATGTTTCACTATTTTGAATATCCACAAGGTCTTTTTTCATAACCTCGTTTCACTTGAATAATACACAAGATTTTCATTACATTATCTTTTAACCTAACTAAGATAAGGTTTTTTATTTGGCTTTGGCTCGTAACTTTGCTTTGTACTTGACTCTTTCAATGAGTTGACTTTTCAGGCTTGAACTTTTGATTATTTCTCAATCTTCTTTGCCTTCTTTATATATTTGTCTATGCATATATCATTTGTGAAGACCTCAGTTCGCCCTCTGTGAACTGTCGTGATGGCGCCTAATCTCTACGACTAAGTAAGCCTAACTATGCAGAAAATAAACAAAATTTGCGGAAGAAATAATTATAATCAAACTAATAGAATGAAGCAATAATTAAAATGACACCTGGCATATACAATACAACTTCTCGAACTAAGACTTCCCAAAACCCAGAAACCCATGAATCACAAGCTAAGAAATACTACATAGCTCTAACTCTGGAATGTCTAACAAGATTAGAAAATACATAAGGGTTAAATAGTAATGCAGGAATAGAAATAGACTCGATCATCGAACGCGGTAGATATACCTTGAAGCCACTAGAGCAATCGCCTCGCCTCTGGAATGATAAGACTGAGTGAAGGTACCTGGATCTGCACATGAAAAACATGCCCATAAAGGGCATGAGTACACCACAACGGTACTCAGTAAGTGCCAAGCCTAACCTTGGTTGAGTAGTGACGAGGAAGATTAGGGCCCTACTAAGATAAAATAATATATAAGGTATGACAGGATAACATAAGCAATTATATTGCGAGCTAAACATATGAATTTAATATGATAAAATAAGGAATACAACAACCAAAACAAAGACTAAAATGAGCACAAGGATAATAACTAGGGATCTCTCAGTATCCTGAGGATCTCATGGTATCTTTGATCTATACCAGGGATCTCTTGGAATCCTCAATATATTCTAGGGATCTCTCGGTATCCCGAGGATCTCTTGGTATCCTCATTATATAATAGGGATCTCATGATATCCCGAGGATATTTTGGTATCTCAATATATGCTAGGGATGTCTTGGTATCCCGAGGATCTCTTGGTATCCTCGTTATATAATAGGGATCTCGTGGTATCCCGAGGATCTCTTGGTATCCTCAATATATACTAGGGATCTCTTGGTATCCCGAGTATCTCTTGGTATCCTCTTATATACTAGGGATATCTTGGTATCTCGGGGATCTCTTGGTATCCTCATTATATACTAGGGATCTCTTGGTATCCCGCACTATAGTCCAAATCAATATATGTGCAGGGGGATCTCCCGGAATATAATCCATAGTCCCAAAGTAAACATACAAGGGGGATATCCCGGGATACCGTCTCGTAGTCCCAAAGTAAACATACAACATTACCACGAAGAATACATTAAATTCAAATACCATACCAAGGTAAAGCGGGTATTTCTAGCCTAGAATGTTGCACATAATCCAAATAAGGCATTTTGAGCAACTAAATCAATTAAGTCAATTAAATATACATCTCTAAATAACATCATGCTAAAATTCCAAGTAGTGTAAACAAAAAAGGAAAATGCAATTTAAGGCTATTTTAGTGAAAAATAGGATTTTCAACAATTGGCACAAGTACACGTTCGTCACTTCGCGTACAAGGAATTTAATTACCACAATACCAATCCTAAGGGGAGAGTCCCTCACACAAGGTTAGACAAGCCACTTACCCTGAACTAGCTCAATAATCAACCCTAAACCACGTTCTTTCCACGAGTATTCGACTCCAAATGACCCTAATCTATTCAATTTAATTGCATTATGTAAATAACAATTCAAATAACTGATACTATAATTAAATTCTAAGCTAATATATGAAATTATATAAAATGACCAAAATGCCCCTCGGACCCACGTTTCGAATTCGAGTAAAATCTATATTTTTAGAATCCTCATACCCTCACGAGTCTAACCATACAAAAATCATTCAATTCCGATACAATTCGGTCATTCAAATCATCATTTTAAATTTTTCGAAGATTTTACAAATTTTCTTCCCAAATTCCATCCCAAATCATGAATTCAATGATAGATTCATCTACTCTAGCCAAATCTGAGTTAAAATCACTTACCACGATGAATATCTTTAAAAGCTTTCGAGAACTCGCCAAAATACGAGCTCTCTAGGTCAAAATATCAAATAAAACCAAAAAACTTGTATTTATAGAGTAGCCCACTGATTCCCACCTCTACAGACCGCACAAAAATGACCTTGGTCCGCACAAAGCCAAAACGGTCCGCACAAAAATGACTGCGGCCGCACAAGTTTTGATTACAAAGACAGGCTTTAGTATTTGTATAATACCATTCGCTACAGATATCCAAATTGTGAGAACTTTACCTTTCTGGAAACTAGATATGAAGGGCTACAATTTTCATTTGTAAATCATCTCAAAGTTCCTTGTATATCAAAAGATATGAGCTTCCGAAGTAGGACTAGTAAAATGTTCTTCACGCGGCCGCACAGCACCTACTGTGGCTGCACACCATTTTATGCGGTCCGCACAGCACTCACCGCGGATGCACTTCATTTTGTGTGGACCACGGTGGTGAGTTCCGAGGCCTGCGACCCTACTGGACCTTCTAGCTATGATTTTTGGCCTAAAACATCCCGAAACTCGCCCGAATCCCCAGGACTTCAAACCAATTGTACCGATACATCCCTTGAAATCTTTCAAACTTGTTCCAATCACCAAAACACCTCAAACAACACCAAATACCTTCAAATACATCGGATTCAAGCCTAAGTTTCAAAAATCTCATGAATTTCGCTTTTCATTAAAAAGTCTATCAAACCTCATCCAAATGACCTGAAACTTTGCACACACATCCAAATGACATAACAGAACTATTGAAACTCTTGGAATCCCATTATGAACCTCGTATCAGAATCTCATAATTGAACCGGAAACTTCCAAAATTCAACCTTCGACATTTCAAGCCTAAATTAGCTACGGACCTCCAAAACAATTCCGATCTCGCTCCTAACCCCAAAATCACCTAACAACTCTAACGGAACCATCAGATCCATTCCAAGGCCTCCTTCACACTATTCCAACTATGTTCAATTTTCTAACACTTAAGCTCTCATTGAGGGACTAAGTGTCCCAAAACTCTCAGAAACATAGAACCGAACATCCTGACAAATCAAAATAGCATAAATGAACTTGGGGAAAGTAGTTAATAGGAGATCGTGACATTAATTCTTATGACAACCGGCCAGGTCATCATATCTTCCTACACTTAAACATTCTTTCGTCCTTGAACGAGCATAGAGACAAACCTGAAATAGTGAAAAGATTAGGGTAACGACTATGCATATCTTGCTCGGTCTCCCGGTTGTCTCCTCGATCGCATGACAACGCCATTGAACCTTCACTGATGCAATGTTCTTTGACCTCAACTTTTCTAACCTGCCTGTACCATATTGGCACTAGCTCCTCAACCTAGAATAGATACTTGTCAGCGAGAGTGAACTGAAATCTAATACATCCGACAGACCATCGTGATAGCTCCAGAGCATCGTAACATGAAATATCGGGTGAAGTTTTGCCAAGTTGGGAGGTAAGGCAAGTTCATAAGCAACCTCCCCAACACATCTTGCTATCTCAAAAGGGACAATAAACCTCGGACTCAACTTTCCCTTCTTCCCAAATCTCAATGCCCTTTGTAGGAAAAACCCAAAGAAAAACCCGTTCTCAACCATATTGTAAACATCACGAACCTTCTGGTCCGCGCAACTTTTTTTTCTGGACTGGGCTGTACGGAGTTTATCTTGAATTACCTTAACCTTCTCCAAGGCATCCTGAACCAAGTCTGTGCCTAGTAATCTAGCTTCACTCGGCTCGAACCAACGTACAGGAGATCTGCACTGCCTACAATATAAAGCCTGATACGGTGCCATCTGAATGCTGGACTGATAGTTGTTGTTTTATGCAAACTCCGCCAACAACTCCGAAGAATAGGTAGTACACACAAGAATAAAATGGGCGTACTTGGGAAGCCGATCCACAATCACCCAAATACTATCAAACCTTCTCAAAGTCTGTAGGAGCCCAACTACAAAGTCCATGATGATCCACTCCCGCTTCCACTACAAAATCTCTATCCGCAGAACCGATCCACCCGATCTCTAGTGCAAATTAAGATCCTTCTGCCTGAACAGATGCTGCAAACTCCGGTGATCAGTATAAATCTCACAAGGCACACTATACAAAATAGTGACGCCAAACCTTCAAGGCATGAACAATAGAAGCTAACTCAAGGTCGTCGACAAGATAATTCTTCCAATGTACCTTCAACTGTCTGGACGCATAGACAATCACCCTACCATCCTACATCAATACCATTCCAAGGCTAATCCTTGAGGCATCACAAGTATAAGACCCCGAACCTGTAGGCAATATCAAAACTGGGAATGTAGTCAAAGATGTCTTGAGCTTCTGAAAGATCACCTCACTCTCTTCCTCCACTAGAACGGAGCACCCTTCTAGGTCAATCTGGCCATAGGGGCAGCAATCGATGAAAACCCCTCTACAAAACGACGATAGTAATCTGCCAAGCCACGGAACTGCGGATATCTGTAGCCGAGGATGGTTTCAGCCAACTCTGCACGTCCTTTTTTATTCCAGATCCACTTGAATACCCTCACTCCACACCGCGGGGCCTAAGAATTCCACTGAGTCCAACCAAGAGTCACATATTGAGAAAGTAGAATATAACTTCTTCTCTCTCAAAGTCTAAAGAAAAATCCTCAGATGTCACTCATGATCTTCCCTACAATGACAAAAGTGTCAAGATATGGCCAGAATACACTTAGAATCAAATGCATAAAGGCTGCTAGGGCATTAGTTAACCCTAATGACATAACAAGGATCTCGTAATGACCATACCGAGTCCTGAAGGCAGTCTTCGGGAAATCTGGATCACGAATCTTCAACTGATGGTAACCTGAGCGCAAGTAATCTTAGTAAACACTTGTGCGCCCTGAAGCTAGTCAAACAGATCATCAGTACGAGGCAAAGGATAATAGTTCTTCACTGTAACCTTGTTCAACTTACGATAATCAATATACATATGCATATAACCGTCCTTTTTCTTCACAAACAAGACAGGAGCACCCCAAGGTGATACACTAGGCTGAATAAAACCCTTATCAAGCAAATTCATGTATCTGATCCTTCAACTTATCAAAAGGTCTCACCTCATCCTTAGTCCATAACCTTAGGACATGACCCAAACTTCAACATCTGACATTCGTCATAGGATCCGAATTCTACATCATCACCTGCATTTGTCTTATTTTAACACACTTCAACTCATAATAGCGCTTAAATACTTCAAACTTTTTCCTAGATGTTACATTTTTCCCCACTCAGGATCATCCGTCCTCAAATACACAACATAACTTATATCTTTCTTCACATATCTGAATATCCCCAAAATTTTATAACTCCCTAACTTTTTCCAGAAAATTTGGCAGAGTTTCCCCCATAATTGGGACTATCCACCTATTGGAGTAACACTAAAACAACTCCTAACAACACATCCACAACTCAACAAATCACCACAATGTACATATCAACAAAGCTAAACTCCACATTACAAGTACGACATTATCATAATGATATTTGGACGTTAAACAGATCATATGTATGCCCATAACCACGTCTCTGGCCATAATAGTTGTTCATAACTCACAACATTTCCAATTAGCCTTATGTTAACAAACATCTCATTTCAAATCTCCACTTTACTCATAACGAGGCGTGGTGGCCTCATAATTATTTAGCCAAATGAAAAAGTCACATTTATCGCTACCTAGGCACCCATCTCATAAGCTAAAACTCAACGTTTACAACATAAAAATGGCTGAATATAAATAGAAAATATACATGAGTTGTCAAATAAGCCTAACAGACATGACCCATATTAAAATATAGTAAAAACATTTATAAAAGGAGAATTTTAAATACATAAACTTTTTACCACCAGGACCTCGTCCTTATATAACATCCACCCTTGCTTGTAGCCCGATTTAAAATATTTCACATAATATTAAAATGTGAGGATCTCGTCCTCAACTCTGAACACAAGTATTTGCATATTCTGCCAAACTGAAGATTTTCATTTCCTTCCTTTCTTCTATTAAAATAATTTCCGTCAAATAAAATCACAACATATAATGAACCCTCATACCAATAGGGCATATAAGTCACATCTGAATTTAATTATCCTGAAATCATATCAACTCACTGTAGTAAGTAATAGAAAGTCACATTTAGCCTCATAGTTATTCTTAGTGACCAAGACATAATGATAGAAATAGAAATCTCCATATAATAACCCAACGTGAGTATCCACATAAGTAGATTTCAGGATTACGAAGCTTACTCGTGAGTGGAGCATATTAAGAGGACTTGCCTCGATACTCAGAACCGAATCGATTTAATGAAATTGTTAATTTATAATCACGTCGTGATCGTACTTGTAATGACACCATCTGGTGTAGCGATATCAGCTATACCATAACAATTATATCAAAAGGTCAGGTCCACACCTCTTAGGCGCCATCTACCCATTTGTTCTCCATCTCTAACCTGTAGCATATGTAGATTAGTAACTATAATGGAGTGTGTGGACTGAGTGTTCTGATGAAATAGATTACTACCAAGTTTGGTAAAATCTCTCTTGATGCTCCTAGTATCACCACATTCATAATACCCAACTGCTGTTCAGCTGCTCACACTGAGTCTACACCGGATAAATAGAATAACCATTATGGGAATATTATACCAGTGGTGCATTAAAAGATGATTGTACCAAGTGAGTGCCCTGATTAACTGTAGCACTACGGGTATTCTGAAATTGTTTCCGTGTCCTTGCATCATCCCATACAAATCTCAGCATTTGCTCATATACAAGTTTCAGAGGACCTTCAGACACCACAGAAATATATCTCACGCCAAGACTGATATGACACATGATCCCACAATTTGATCGTTGATAGTGGGATCCCTTCACTTGGCGCAAAGCCATAAGGTACATTCTGATAATCCACAATACTAACCTTTATCATTCATACGACACCATCACAAGATGTTAGAATAAGTGCTTAACGCTAGGGGGGGTGAATAGCGTTTTAATAAATTCTGCAGAAATAAAAATTAACTTGAATCAAATTGCGGAATTAAAAGAGTATGGAAGAGATGCACCGATTTTATACTGGTTGGCCACAAGTGTGGTTACGTCCAGTCTCCCGAGAGACTCTCTCGAGGTTCTACTAAACTTGTTAAGCTTCCGGGTGCTTAACAAACCGTTACAACTGAGAACTTGAGTCACACAAGCCTCAACAACCGTTGCTCGAAGATACCGCACTTCAAGACTTCAAACGAAGGAATAAAATGTTCCTTCTTACAACAAGGGATTATAGAATTTCCTTTCAAGTGTATAAACACTCAATACTCACTTATACAATTGCTCTCTCAAAGAGTAGATATGAGTACAAATTAATAAGCTCAAGAATACAACAACTTCTTCAAGAAATTGGCTCTCAAAAGTGATGAATTCAATATGAAATAATTGATGCAAGAGTATGTAAGCTTTTGTAAGTTTATGCTCAGTTGTTGTACTTAAAAAGGTGATTTAGAGGTGTATTTATAGGCCTCAAAATGCCCCAGACCGTTGCATAATTGTCAAACAAAATTCCTGATTCTGTGCTCATATAATCGATTAGATGGTCTATATAATCGATTATTTGACCAACGTTCAAAAAACAGTCTCGTGATTTTAGGGAGAATAATCGATTATGTAGACTGTATAATCGATTATATGCAAATCTTTCGAAATATCATATCCTGATTTTAAGGAGAATAATCGATTGTTTATGAAACATAATCGATTGTACGTTAACGTTCAAAAATCAGTTTAAGATTCTGTGCTAACATAATCGATTATCAGCTGTGTATAATCGATTATTTTTTAAAGTTTAAAATAACACTTTGGCAACGGTCTGAACATAATCGATTAGTTGAAAAGGATAATCGATTGTTTTGCTTCTTTGAAAATTTCATTTAAACACTGTCTCAATGTAATCGATTGTGAAAAACATATAATCGATTACTTTGCAGTTTGAAAATTTCAGTTTAAGCACTGTCTCAATATAATCGATTGTTAAACAAGTATATAATCGATTGTTCTGTTGTTTTTGAAAATTCCAGTTTTGGCGGTCTTAGTATAATCGATTATGTAGCATATATAATCGATTATATATGTCCAGATTTAAAAGAAAAAAATCATTTTGGCTAAAATGTAAATCATTTTATTTTAATTCAAAGATGCATGTTTTGATGAAAATGATTTACGAGAGAAGCCAATAGTTGAATCTGTTGTTGAATCAAGATCACACTATAAAACGACCCAAGTATAACTTCGTTGCTTTACTTGATCTTGTTCTTGTTTCTCTTGTGATTGACTGTTAACGTTCCATGCTCGTTGGTTTGTCATTTATCAAAACCTACACAGATCAACACACGTTTAGTTTGAGAACGTGTTTCAACAATTTCCCCCTTTTTGATAATGGCAAACCAATATCGGGATATGCATATTAATGACAGTCATATTAATGACAGTTCAAGACAAGTATTCCCCCTCAATTTATGAGTTCCCCCTGCAAATGTTTATTAGTGTGCATAGCCCTTATTCTTCCCCCTTTTGACATTAACAAAAAGCAATAAAAATTTTATAAGAAAATAGTGGAATACATAATAAGACTTAAAAAAACAGAAAATTAATCAACTACAAGCAAGAAAAAATTATTCACTGTCATCCTCATCATCCGGCACTGCTTCATGAAGGACAAGTCCAGCATAAGGATAGTGAACATGATCAAAGTATCCATGAAGCTCATAAGTCAATCGAGTGACGTTTTGATCAATACGATTGACGGAGGTGGACAATGAAGCAAGTTGGTCTGAAATGGTTTGAAGAGTTGGAGCTTGAGGGCGACGCATTTGAGAAGTTGGAGGAGGAGGAGGAGCCACGTGTTCGCCGACATTGGGAAAGGAATATTCGGAAATTTCCCAATGTTTGGTGCCCTTTTTGAGAGGACCAACAGTGGTGTTGAAACCGGAGGCTTCAAGAAGATTCATTACAAGAAAGGCATAAGGAAGTGGTTTATCGTCCCCAATGGCATCAAGCATGTGGATCTTGACGAACTTGCACCAATTGATGCGAGCCCCGGTGATAATGGCATGCATAAGTTTTGCGTCCTCATGGGAGATTGTGGTGTGATTGAATTTGCGAGGTTTGAGAACTCGAGTGATAAAATAAAAGATTAGTCGATATTCCGGGAGCATGCCCCTAATGGTTTGGCGACAGTTGTCTAGAGTAAAATCAAATGCTCCAAGCCCTATTTGGTTTAAGAGAAGTTGTTCATCAAATAATGCTCCGGCTTCTCTAGTGTAAAGTGAAATGTCTTCCCCATTTCGAGGAAGTTGAGTGATCATTTGTAAGGTTTCTGCGGTTAAATGAATTGGAACTCCATTAATGTTTGAAACAAGATCACCATCTGCGTCCTCCTGAAGATTTGAATAGAAGGCGCGAATCAAGGGAGGATGAATGTGAGGATATTTAAGATATGGAAAATCAAGGAGTTGGCTTTGCCTAAGTATGTTTGCAGTTGCCGCGGGGGCGCTAGATTCAAGATATTGATTAGTCGAAAAGCGAGGAGGAAGGATTTCTCGGTTTTCAAATTTTTCCATGAATCGAGTTAGTTCGGGTGCAGTGTCGAACCACAAATAAGAGCCGTCTTTGTAAGGAAAAACGGGAGGAGGAGCGGCGGAAGAGGAAGCAACGTTGTTGCCGAAACGAGAGCGTTTGGTGTGCCTGCTCGTCATTTTGATGAAAGATTGAGAGCTGTTGAAGAAGTTTTGGAGAGATTTTCAAGAAATTTTTTTTTTGAAGCTTAGATTGATGTTGAGGTGAATATACGGAAGGTGGAAGACCCTATTTA
Source organism: Nicotiana benthamiana (assembly GCA_034376525.1). NCBI lineage: Eukaryota > Viridiplantae > Streptophyta > Magnoliopsida > Solanales > Solanaceae > Nicotiana > Nicotiana benthamiana. The sequence continues at coordinate 20,515,694 of CM067324.1, read as the reverse complement.
TAGAATGGAGCAAAGAAAAGCATTGAATGGGAAAAGGCTGCAATTTTGGAGATTTCAAACAGTCAGAAACGAAAAACATTTGAACACTGACCGTTGCATAATCGATTATGGAGTCGAAATAATCGATTATTAAGGACTTTTGAATTGTACTCAAAAGAAAAAGAAAAAAAATCGATTATGTGAGTGTTGCAGGAGCCAAACGGTAACAAAATTCGAATACTGACCGTTTGAGAATCGATTATTAAACCTGAATAATCGATTATGGACAATATTTGAATTAGTCAGAAGACAGATAATCGATTATGCGGTTGGGGTAATCGATTATATGAAGGCAGTAAGTGTTGTATGGTTAAGTGATTCTGAGATAATCGACTATGGGACTTTGAATAATCGGTTATATTAAGGCAGTGAGTTATAATGTCCCGAGTGATTGTTGGATAATCGATTATGGAATTTTGGATAATCGATTATATGAAGGCAGTGTTATACGGACAACAGAGACGGTAAGAGATAATCGATTCTGCCAATGTAAATAATCGATTATTGTCAAAAACTTGTAAAACAATCTTAACAAAATCGATTAGCGATACAGATAATCGATTACTATATATGACTGCAAAAATCCTGCACAACTCAGATGTTAGAAATAATCGATTATGCGTAGTAAATAATCGATTATATGACACCAGTGTTAAAGAATTCCCCCAGTCTTTGGGGCGATACCTGCAAAAGAAAATTAGGCGCCTCCGACGCTCAAGTCAGTAATTATTTAAAAAATAAATGCAACCTAAGTGTATGCATTAGATCAACGTAGAGTCAAGAATTTCGAGTTCACTTCGAATACGGAAGAACGACGCTTTATCTAAAGGTTTGGTGAAGATGTCGGCTAATTGAAGTTTAGTTTCAACGAACTCAATTTCGACATCACCTTTGAGAACGTGATCTCTTATAAAATGGTGCCTAATGTCTATGTGTTTCGTTCTTGAGTGAAGAATTGGATTCTTCGTCAAGCTTATGGCGCTAGTATTGTCACATCGAAGAGGTACGTGGTCAATACTAAGACCATAATCCGAGAGTTGTTGCTTCATCCAAAGGATTTGTGCACAACAACTCCCCGCGGCTGTATATTCAGCCTCTATTGTGGATAACGCAACACTTGCTTGTTTCTTGCTAAACCAAGAAACTAATGAGCTACCGAGCAAATGGCAAGTGCCACTAGTGCTCTTGCGGTCCAATCTGCATCCAGCAAAATCGGAATCGGAATAGCCAACAAGTTGGCATGAAGAACCTTTGGGATACCAAAGTCCCACATTTATCGTTCCAACAAGGTACTTCATTATCCGTTTTACCGCAGTTAGGTGAGACTCCTTCGGACATGATTGATATCGAGCACATAAACAAATGCTAAACATGATGTCCGGTCTACTAGCAGTTAAATAAAGAAGAGAGCCGATCATACCTCGGTACTTTTTGGTATCGACTTCCTTACCTTTTTCATCCTTGTCAAGATGGTCGGATGTGCTCATTGGAGTGCCTATTGCTTTAGCATTGCTCATTTCAAATCGATTTAGCAATTCTTTGCAATACTTAGATTGACAAATGAAAGTGCCTTCTTTCATTTGTTTCACTTGCAACCCCAAAAAGAAAGTAAGCTCACCCATCATTGATATCTCAAATTCACTAGTCATTAAATTTGAGAATTCCTTGCATAGAGACTCGTTAGTGGAACCAAAAAATAATGTCATCAACATAAATTTGTACTAAAAGAATGTCATTGTCTTTACTCTTGATAAAAAGTGTAGTATCGACTTTCCCCCTATTGAATTCATTTTCTAATAGGAATTTGCTCAAGCGTTCATACCAAGCTCGTCGAGCTTGTTTCAGACCATAGAGTGCTTTCTTGAGCTTAAAGACATAATTCGGAGATTTAGTCTTCGAACCCCGGGGGTTGTTCAACATACACTTCCTCTTGAATAAATCCGTTGAGGAAGGCACTCTTGACATCCATTTGATACAATTTAAAATTCATTGAGGAAGAAAATGCAAGTAATAAACGTATAGCTTCTAAACGTGCTACGAGTGCATATGTTTCTTCATAATCAATGCCTTCTTCTTTATTATAACCCTTTGCAACCAACCTAGCTTTGTTTCTACTGATAATTCCATTTTCGTCTAATTTATTCCGAAAAACCCATTTCGTACCAATTATGGTATGATTATCGGGTCTTGGCACCAATTCCCAAACGTCATTACGTTTAAATTGGTTAAGCTCCTCTTGGATTGCCAAGGTCCAATGCTCATCCCCAATTGCTTCGGAGATGGTAGTAGGTTCAATTTGGGAAACAAATGCCATATGACTTATGGTGTCTTTGAGAAGGTTTCGAGTACTTACTCCTTTCTTGATGTCGCCAATTACCTTGTCGAGAGGATGGTCTTTAGACGTCCTCCAAGCCTTAGGCATCATCGATTCTTGTGATTGTGTCTCCTCTTGCGGTTGTTCCATGGGTTCATCTTGAATCTCCTTTGAATTTTCCGTTTGCTCCTTGTCTTGAATATTCATCTTGTTTAAAGATTCTGCAAGATCATCACAAAATTCCTTTCTCGCCAAGCGAGCATCACTTTCACAAAATACAATATGAGGGGTCTCCTCGACAGTTTCAGTACGATTATTAAATACTCTATACGCTTTACTACGAGATGAGTAACCAAGAAAAATACCTTCATCAGATTTTGCATCAAACTTTCCCAAATTATCTTTTCCATTATTATGGATAAAACATTTATAAGATGGGAGATATTAGGCTTTCTTCCCTTATAGAGTTCATATGGGGTTTTCATGAGTATCGGTCGAATGACTGCTCTGTTTAAAACATAGCAAGCGGTACTCACGGCATCCGCCCAAATTTCTTGGAAACCTTTGACTCATCGAGCATGGTTCTAGCCATCTCTTTGAGGCAACGATTTTTCCGTTCCACCACTCCATTTTGTTGTGGTGTACGTGGAGCCGAAAAGGTATGTTCAATACCGAGTTCGTCACAAAAATCCGCGAAGAGATTATGATCGAACTCTCCCCCATGATCACTTCTTATGGAAGTGACGGTTGTACTCTTTTCATTTTGCACACGTTTAAGAAAACTTTTGAAAGCATGAAATGCATCACTTTTATGAGCTAGAAACAATGTCCATGTGAATCGAGAGTAGTCATCAACAATTACAAAAGCATATAAATTTCCACCAAGACTTTTAACTCGAGATGGTCCAAAAAGATCCATGTGAAGAAGTTGTAAAGGTCTATTGGTTGAAACAATATTCTTTGATTTAAAAGAAGCTTTTGTTTGTTTTCCTTTTTGGCATGAGTCACAAATAGAATCTTTTTCAAAAGTAATATTTGGTAGACCAATTACTAGATCTTATGAGACTAGTTTGTTTAAAAGATTCATGTTTATATGAGCTACTCTACGATGCCATAGCCACATGTCGTCTACTTTACTCAATAAGCAATTTACAAAACTTGATGAAGAATTTTCTAGATCAACCATATAGATATTATCTATTCTAATGCCACGAAGAATAATTTTGAAATCACGACGACGAATAACCAAGCATTCTTCGGAATCAAATAAAACAAGATTTCCCTTGTCACATAATTGACTTATGCTCAAGAGATTATGTTTTAAACCTTTAACTAACAAGATATTTTTAATAGCGGAGGTTTCGTCCTTACCGACCGAGCCAATGCCGATAATTTTTCCTCTGTTATTGTCACCAAAAATAACGCTTCCTCCTTCCTTGGGTTCTAGTTGAAGGAATTTAGATGCATCCCCGGTCATGTGTTTGGAGCATCCACTATCAAGGTACCAAAGTACACTTGGTCCCTTCAAACATACCTACAAAACAAATCAATGAGATTTTGGTACCCAAGCCATTTTGGGTCCTTGTATGTTAGGTGCAACGTGGTAGTGTGATTGACTCGTGTTGATGTGCCGATGTCGAGTAAAACACACGGGAGCTATATGCCCTATTTTGTTGCAGTAGTGACAAATGACATTTGGATTATGCATTCTTCTAGGATGATAGTAATTAGAAGGTCTAAATCCGTTCATCCTATTTTTATAAAAATAATTTTGATGCACTTTTCGAGGATTTTGTCTAGGTGGTCTAAACATGCTAACATTTCTTCGAACATTTGTTCTAGGATGATTAACATTTCTAGGGTTACTATTTCTAGGTGGATTTATTTTAATTTACCTAGGTTGAGTCTTAGGTGATTTAGGAATGGACTCAACCTTTTCTTTAGGCTCATTTTTAAATCCTATACCGTGCTTAGTGGATTTCAAATTATCAAGAACATTATTCAAATTTTTGTGCGAGGAATTAAACTTGTGTAATGTGCTTTTGAGACTATCTACTTCTTCTTTCAAAGATTTGCAAGAAGAACAACCTTTGTTTGAGCCTTCGGGTTTGTCCATGCTTCTTTTGCCATAAAACCGGTTTTCTTCTTTCAACTTTTCATTATCGAAATTTAATTTTTCAACTTCCTTTTCCTTTAAAGAAATTTGTTTTCTTAAATCAGTTATTGTTTTTGAAGCACAAATAAACTCATCATAAAGTTCATCAAAGGCGTCTTGCAATTCTTCAAAAGTGAATTTATTTTTGGAAGTGGTACATACCTCGTTTGTTTTTCTTCATTTTCCATGAGACATAAGTTTGCGGTCTCCTCTTCTTCTCCGTTGCTAGATTCGTCGCCGGAGTCGCCTCCCCAAGAGATGTAGGCTCTTTGCTTTTTACCTACCTTCTTCTCCACTTTGGCGTTTGGGCATTTTGGTTTAATATGCCCGAGTTCTCAGCATCCATAAGCATTTTAACTCACCTCCTTGTTTCTTACCTTTTCGTTCATACTCCTTTCGCATGAACTTGTGGAATCTTTTGATGACGAGGCCGAGCTCGGTGTCATCGTTGCTTGAGTCCTCATCAATTTGAGGTTGAGTCATTTTTGCTTTTAAGGCAATTTTCCTTTGCCTTTGATCATCTACAGGAGGATTAAGAATAGTAGACTCATATGTTTTAAGGTTACCTCTTAGCCCGTCGATTGTGACATTTGTTACCCCGATTGATTCCTGGATAGCATCGGCCTTTGAACGCCATTCCGGATTAAGGCTTCGGAGAATTTTACGGACAAGTTCCGATCCGTAAATGTCTTCTTAAGGGCGTGAAGATCATTGACGATTTTTGAAAATCGTTCAAACATGTCGTCTATTTTCTCACCTTCCTTCATGTGAAACAATTCATACTCGTGAGTTAAGAAATCCATTTTTGCTTCACGTACCTGGTCTGTGCCTTCGTATGTGATTTCGAGCTTATCCCACATTTGTTTTGCGGTTGTGCAGCATGATTTCCGATAGTCATCGGGATTTACTGCGCAGTACAACATATTAATTGCCTTTGCGTTGTTCTCTACCTTTCTTATATCATCCGCATCATACTCTTCTTCTAATTTTGGGATGAGTTTATCACCATCCTTTTTAGTTGGTAGTTGCTCTCCATTTTTAATAATTTTCCAGATATGAAAATTATTTGACTGGATGAATATCCTCATTCTCTCTTTCCAATAGGTGTAGTTGGTTCCATCAAATAGTGGTGGCCTTGTGGTGCATGAACCTTCACCTATTCCTGCATAAGCACTACGAGTAGAAGCCATGAAAAGTTTCTCTCAAACGGTTAAGTCTTACAGAGAGTTAGGCTCTGATACCAATTGTTAGAATAAGTGCTTAACGCTAGAGGGGGGGTGAATAGCGTTTTATAAAAAATTCTGCGGAAAAAAAAATTAACTTGAATCAAATTGCGGAATTAAAAGAGTATGGAAGAGATGCACCGATTTTATACTGGTTGGCCACAAGTGTGGTTACGTCCAGTCTCCCGAGAGACTCTCTCGGGGTTCTACTAAACTCGTTAAGCTTCCGGGTGCTTAACAAACCGTTACAACTGAGAACTTGAGTCACACAAGCCTCAACAACCGTTGCTCGAAGATACCGCACTTCAAGACTTCAAACGAAGGAATAAAATGTTCCTTCTTACAACAAGGGATTATAGAATTTCCCTTCAAGTGTATAAACACTCAATCCTCACTTATACAATTGCTCTCTCAAAGAGTAGATATGAGTACAAATTAATAAGCTCAAGAATACAACAACTTCTTCAAGAAATTGGCTCTCAAAAGTGATGAATTCAATATGAAATAATTGATGCAAGAGTATGTAAGCTTTTGTAAGTTTATGCTCAGTTGTTGTACTTAAAAAGGTGATTTAGAGGTGTATTTATAGGCCTCAAAATGCCCCAGACCGTTGCATAATTGTCAAACAAAATTCCTGATTCTGTGCTCATATAATCGATTAGATGGTCTATATAATCGATTATTTGACCAACGTTCAAAAAATAGTCTCGTGATTTTAGGGAGAATAATCGATTATGTAGACTGTATAATCGATTATATGCAAATCTTTCAAAAGATCATATCCTGATTTTAAGGAGAATAATCGATTGTTTATGAAACATAATCGATTGTACGTTAACGTTCAAAAATCAGTTTAAGATTCTGTGCTAACATAATCGATTATCAGCTGTGTATAATCGATTATTTTTTAAAGTTTAAAACAACACTTTGGCAACGGTCTGAACATTATCGATTAGTTGAAAAGGATAATCGATTGTTTTGCTTCTTTGTAAATTTCATTTAAACACTGTCTCAATGTAATCGATTGTGGAAAACATATAATCGATTACTTTGCAGTTTGAAAATTTCAGTTTAAGCATTGTCTCAATATAATCGATTGTTAAACAAGTATATAATCGATTGTTCTGTTGTTTTTGAAAATTCCAGTTTTGGCGGTCTTAGTATAATCGATTATGTAGCATATATAATCGATTATATATGTCCAGATTTAAAAGACATGTTTAAAAATCATTTTGGCTAAAATGCAAATCATTTTATTTTAATTCAAAGATGCATGTTTTGATGAAAATGATTTTACGAGAGAAGCCAATAGTTGAATCTGTTGTTGAATCAAGATCACACTATAAAACGACCCAAGTATAACTTCGTCGCTTTACTTGATCTTGTTCTTGTTTCTCTCGTGCTTGACTGTTAACGTTCCATGCTCGTTGGTTTGTCATTTATCAAAACCTACACAGATCAACACACATTTAGTTTGAGAACGTGTTTCAACACAAGACACCCCAAGCCATTTGTTTGGCACATGTCATCCTTATGACAGTTAAACTCACATCCTCTAGGATCTCGGCTGCTAGTTGTACTCTTCGCTAAATAGAAATCTCATATGACCACATAGTCTCTATTGCCACCAACTATCTTCATATCTACATCCACCTTGTGACTCTACCACTATCGTGATGATTGGGCAATAAAGTGAACCTTCTTAAGACCCGTACTTATCAACCAGATGTTAAAGCCTATTGCACCCCCATATGCACATCTGAATGATCTCTCAATACTCCTAAATTATCAATATGGATGACATGCAGTAACAATGCTTGAGCAATTCTTTGATCCCTTATGATCCTTCTATTGCATCACGAAACATTGGCGCATAATTGATACCGAGTGCGCAATTTTAATATACAAGTGGATGAAAAAAGGACATATGATATATGCTTCAAACTAAATAAATGTCGCACGATAAGGAATGAAATGAAGTGAAATATTCCTAATGGTTACATAGCCTCTCGTAGATAAGTACAGACGTCTCTGTATCTATCAGCGAGACTCTAATAAAATGGCTTGTGATCCATGACTCCCATGAACCTAGAGCTCTGATACTAACTTGTTACGACCCCAGTTCGCCCTCCGTGAACTGTCCTGATAGCACTTGATCTCTAAGACTAGGTAAGCCTAACAATGCAGAAAATAAACAAAACTTGCGACGGAAATAATTAGAATTAAAACTAATAGAATGAAACAGTAATTGAAATGCCACCTGACATATACAATACAACTTCTCGAACTAACACTTCCCAAAACCCAAAAACCCATGAATCACAAGATAAGAAATACTACACGGCTCTAACTCCGGAATGTCTAACAAGAATAGAAAATAAAAGGTCTAAATACTAATGCGGGAATAAAAAGAGACTTCTCTATCTGCGGATGAGGCAGATATACCTCAAAGTCACTAGAGCAGTCGCCTCGCCTTAGGAATGATAAGACTGAGTGAAAGTACCTAGATCTGCACATGAAAAATATGCACAGAAAGGGTATGAGTACACCAGAGCGATACTTAGTAAGTGTCAAGCCTAACATTGGTTGAGTAGTGACGAGGAAGGTTAGGGCATTACTGAGATAAAATAAGATATAAGGTATGCCAGGATAAGATAAGAAATTAAGTTGCAAGCTAACAATAAAAATTTAATATGAGAATGTAAGGAATGCAATAAACAAAACAGATACTAAAACGATCACAAGGATAACAACCGGGGATCTCTCAGTATCCCGAGGATCCCTTGGTATCCTTGATCTGTACCAGAAACTTCTTTGTATCCCGAGGATCTCTTGGTATTCTTAATATATGCTAGGGATCTCTATGTATCCCGAGGATCTCTTGGTATCCTCATTATATTCTAGGGATCTCTTGGTATCCTCAATATATACTAGGGATCTCTTGGTATCCCGAGAATCTCTTGGTATCCTCGTTATATACTAGGGATATCTTGGTATCCCGAGAATCTCTTGGTATCCTCAATATATACTAGGGATCTCTTGGCATCCCGAGGATCTCTTGGTATCCTCATTATATACTAGGGATCTCTTGGTTTCCCAATTACATGTGCCGGGGATCTATTGGTATCCCGCACTATAGTCTAAATCAATAAATGTGCAGGGGGATATCCCGGAATATAATCCAAATTCCTAAAGTAAACATACAATGGGGATCTCCCGGGATACCGTCCCATTGTCCCAAAGTAAACACACAACAACAACTCGAAAAATACACAATTAAATTCAAATCCCATACCAAGGTAAAGCAGGTATTTTTAGCCTAGTATGTTGCACATAATTCAAATAAGGCATTTTGAGCAAGTACATCAATTAAGTAAACTAAACATACTTCTCTAGACTAACATCATGCTTAAATTCCAAGTAGAGTAAACAAGAAAGGAAAATACAATTTAAGGCTATTTTAATGAAAAATAGGAGTTTCAACAATTAGTACAAGTACACGCTCGTCACCTCGCGTACAAGGCATTTCAATTACTACAATACCAATCCTAAGGAGAGAGTCCTCCACAAAAGGTTAGGCAAGCCACTTACCTCGAACCAGCTCAGTAATCAACCCAAAACCATGTTCTTGCCATGAGTATTCGACTATGGCCCAAATCTATTCAATTCAATTGCATAATATAAATAACACTTCAAGTAACTGATTCTATAATTAAATTATAAGGTAATACATGAAATTAGATAAAATAACCAAAATTCCCCTAGGGCCCAGGTCTTGAATTTAGGTAAAATTATATTTTCAGAATCCTCATATCCTCACGAGTCTAACCATACCAAAATCATCCAATTCTGATATCATTTGGTCATTCAAATCATCATTTTATATTTTGGGAAGATTTCACAAAATTTTCTTACCAAATTCCATCCCAAATCATGAATTAAATGATGAATTCAATGATAGATTCATGTACTCTAGCCAAATCTGAGTTAGAATCACATACCCCGATAAATTTCTTGAAAATCCTCCAAAAACTCGCTAAAATCTGAGCTCTCTAGGTCAAAATAACAAATAAAATCCAAAAACTCGTATTTATAGAGTACCCCACTGATTCCCATATCTGCAAACTGCACAATAATGAGCACGGTCCGCACAAAACCAGTGCGGGTCCGCACAAAAACGACTGCGGTTGCACATGTTTTTACTGCAGAGACAGGATTTAGTATTTTGGCCATAAGGTTCGCTACATATGTCCAAGTTGTAATATCTTTATTTTTATGGAAACTAGACACAAAGGGCTACAACTTTTATTTTTGAATTATCTCAAAATTTCTTGTTGATCAAAAGATATGAGCTTCTGAAGTAGGACTAGTGAAATGTTCTTCATCGCGACCGCACACCATTTTGTGCGGTCCGCACAGCACCTACCACGGCTGCACACCATTTTGTGCGGTCCTCACAGAACTCACCGCGGATGCACTTCATTTTTTACGGACCGTGCTGGTGAGTTCCAAGGCCTGCAACCCTTCTAGGCCTTCTACAGCTATGATTTTTGGCCTAAAACATCCCGGAAACCCAGAACTCGCCCGAATCCCAGGACTTCAAACCAATTGTACCAGTACATCTCTTAACATCGTTTGAACTTTTTCCAATCACCAAAACACCTCAAACAATACCAAATCCCTCCAAATACATCGGATTCAAGCCTAAGTTTATAAAATCTCCTGAATTTTGCTTTTGATCAAAAAGTCTATCATACCTCATCTGAATGACCTGAAACTTTGCAGGCACATCCCAAATGACATATCAGAACTACTAAAACTCTAGGAATCCCATTCCGACCCTCGGATCAAAATCTCACTATTGAACTGGAAACTTCCAAAATTCAACCTTTGGCATTTTAAGCCTAAATTAGCTACGGACCTCCAAAACATATTCCGATCACGATCCTAACTCTGAAATCACCTAACGAAGCTGACGGAACCATCAAACTTCCATTGCGAGGCCGTTTCACACTATTTTGACTATGGTCAAATTTCTAATACTTATGCTCTCATTTAGAGACTAAGTGTCCCAAAACGCCCAGAAACTTAAAACCGAACATCCCGCAAATCAAAATAGCAGAATTGAACTTGGGAAAAGCAGTTAATAGGGGATTATGGCTTTAATTCTTAAGACGACCGGCCGGCTCGACACACATATAGTCCACCAAGTGTTTGAGCTTTGAAGTATGAAGTCTCGAACACTTGACTATTCCTCTTATTTGGTGCTTTTTCTATAAAGGAATAAAACATATAGAACTCAGAGGTATGATTATAGAAAAAGACTGCTTAACCCATTTCATATTCTATCAGAATAATTATAACCATAGACAAGGAATTTTAATTAATTCCATGTGCCTTGCAGGTTGTGACTCATTATTTAGTACGTTTTAGTTTTTTGCCTATCATCTAGAATCGTTAGTAAAATTTTAATAATTCATAAACAAAATTTTAAAATAAGGATACTTGCCTATGGGAATACCTTAGAAATAGTATTTCTTTAAGTGAACATCATTCCAGTGTGAGGGTAATATCTTGCCATCCATTATTTCCAATTCGTATGCTCCTTTCCCCGCAATACAATGAATCTTGTAAGGTACTTCTCAAGTTGGACTTAATTTCTCCACATTAGCTACCTTCGTGGATTGGAAAACTTTCTCGACTGCGAAGTTCCCAATCTTGAAGTATCTTAGTCATTCCTTTCGATTGTAATATTGTTCCATGACTTGTTTTTGTGTTGTCGTTCTTATTAATGCAACTTACTTTCTTCCTTAAAGTAAGTCAAGGTTTATGCACATTTCTTCTTCATTAGATTCTTCTGACGCTTGCTGATACCTCGTACTTGGTTCCCATATCTCAACCAAAATTAAGGCTTCCACTCCGTACACTAATGAGAATGGTGTTTCACTTGTGCTTGTTTTTGTTGTCGTGTGATATTCCCATAAAACACCAGGTAGCAATTTTGGCCAATTGCCTTTAGATTATTCTAATTGTTTCTTCAAATTATTGACAATGACTTTATTTATTGATTCAGCTTGTCCATTACCCAATGGATAGTAAGGCGTAGACGTAATCCTTTTGATCTGCCAACTTTGAAAAACAATCTGTGATTTGTGCGCCTATAAATTGTGGGACATTATCATACACGATTTTCCTTGATATAGTGAATTGACATAAGATATTTCGCCAAATAAAATCTCTGACTTCCTTTTCCTGTACCACTTTAAATGCTATTGTTTCTACCCAAATAGTAAAGCAGCCAATGAGTACAAGTAAGAATGTTACCTTTCCTTTTGCTTGTGGTAGTGGACCCACGTAATCCATTCCCCATTTCATAAAAGGCCACGGTGCAATGATCGGATGTAACAACTCTACGGGTCTATGCATCTTGTTACCATATCTTTGGCACTTATCACATTTAGTCACAAAATTCTCTGCTTCTTCCTCCATTTTAGGCCAAATAGCTTGCTCTAATCATGGTTCTTACCAGTGATCTTCCTTCTGCATGATTTCCACAATGCTCCTCGTATATTTATGTCATTACATATTCCATTTGAGAAGGCCCGAGTCATATTGCTAAGAGGCCTCCAAACATTTTTCGATTAAGATTTCCTTGCTTTAAACAATATCGAGCAACCTTTTTTCGAAGCACGCAAGATTTTTTTCTTGTGTTGAGGGACGATTCCATACTGCAAAAAAGTGATAATCTCGTTTCTCCAATCCCAGGTTAAATTATTGAAATTTACCTCATTTTTTTCTAGATCGAGTACCGAATGAAACAAATGAATTACAGAAGCATTTTCATTGCTCTCCACATTTTCCGCAGATGCGAGATTGGCTAGGGAATTTGCTTCGACATTTTCATCTCTTAATATCTGCATTACTTTCCATGTTTGAAATTGTCTAATCAAATCCAGTACCTTTTTCTAATTATTCTTGCATTTGTGCTTCTCTAGCTGTATAAGTCCCCATCATTTGGTTAACTACGAGCTGCAAATTCCTTTTGATTACAGTTTGATTAATTCGATATTCTTGTGTTAGTTCCAAACCTGCAATCACAGCTTCATACTCTGGATCATTGTTAGTTATAGAATGGCATTTTATGGCTTGACGAATGGTTTCACCCGTAGGTGGCACCAATACAACTCCTAAACCTGCTCTTTTTCACGTTAGATGAGCCATCAGTAAATAAAATCCAAATTCCTGGATTAGACCCATTGATCACCTGGAATTCTTTTTCTACTTCTAATTGCATCCCTTGGCTAAATGCTAACACCTGAGATTTTATCGTGGTTCTAGACTAGTAAGTGATGTTATATTCACTTAATTATGTAGCCCATTTGGATAATCTACCCGGCAACTCATGCTTGTGTAATATATTGTGTAATAGATAAGCAGTTAGTACGACAATATGGTGACGTTGAAAATAAGGCCTTAATTTTCTAGATGCCATGATTAGTGTAAGTGCAAGATTTTCTAATTGAGGATACCGCATCTTTTCATCTAATAATGATTTATTAACACAATAAATTGGAGATTGTTTACCTTAAACTTCACGAACTAAAACAACACTCGCTGCTATTTCTGAGACATCAAGATAGATGAGCAAACTTTATCCAACCTTTGGTTTTGCGAGCAACAACAGATTTGATAGGTATGTCTTCAAATTTTTGAGTGCTTGTTGATACTTCTCAGTCCATTCAAACTGATATTGCGTTTTAAGAGCACAAAAGATTTAAAGCACTTTTTGATGATTTGGAAAGAAATCTCCCCAAGGCTGCAATTCTTTCTATCAACCTCTGCACTTTTTTTTACTTGAAAGCATGTCAGAGATTTCATCAATGGCTTTAATCTATGTGGGATTCACTTCAATACCACAGTTAGAAACAAAAAAATCCAAAAATTTACCTGATGCAACACCGATGCACATTTTTCAGGATTTAGTTTCATATTGAATTTTCGCAAGATCTGAAACGTATCTGACAAGTGCAATATATGATCCCTGAATGTTAAGTTTTAACGAGCATATCGTCTATATAGACCTCCATAGTTTTTCCTAAATGTTCTTGGAATAGTTTGTTCACTAGTCGTTGATATGTTGCACCTGCATTTTTTAGACCAAAAGCATTACTTTATAACAGTAAGTCCTCCTAACTGTTATAAATGAAGCTTTCTTCATCTATAGGATCCATTTTGATCTGGTTGTATCTTGAATACACATCGAAAAATCTTAACAACTCATGTCCTGTAGTAGCATCAATTAGTTGATCTATATGTGGTAATGGAAAAGAATCTTTAGGACAAGCATTGTTAAGGTCTGTGTAATCTATGCAAACTCGCCATTTACCATCTTTTCGGTACCACAACAATATTGGCAAACTAATTAGGATTCTTTACCTCGTGGATAGACCTAATTTTTAATAGTTTTTGGACCTCATCTTGAATCACTTGATTCTTGAAAGTTCCCTGCTTTCTCTTCTTTTGTTTGATGGGTGGATATGATGGGTCTTCATTTAACTTGTGCATATGATGGTATTCTAATCATATTATAATGAGACCAGGCAGAACAATCCACGTTAGTTTTAAAAATTAATTAATTTACCTTTCATCTCGTGGCTTAGATTAGCCCCTATGTAGATTTTCCTTTCTGGTCATTGTGTAAATAACTCCACGGCCTCTAGTTCTTCAATCATTGTTTTGATATTTTCCTTTTCCTCTGGATCTTGAATAAAATCAGGTCGTGAGTCTACATCTGTTCGCCTTTGCTCAGTTAAGGGTTGTGTTGTGGTACCCTCAACTGGATTCTGTAGTTGCTATCTTTCTTCATTTCTCATATTTGAATCTGCTATAGAGTTGATGCTCCTGGATGTCTGTTGATCCCCATGGATTTGACGTGTTCCCCATGGTGATGGAAATATAATAACTCGGTGCAAGATAGATGGAAATGCATCCATTTCGTGGATCCACGATCTTTGGAGAATTATATTGTACGCCATTTCCATCTCCACCACATGAAATTTCACATCTTTGACAACCCCTTATGCGATTGTAGTAAGCGTTATCTCCCCTTTTATCACAATGCTTGAGTTGTCGAATTTAGACAAGGTATGCACCTTTGGTACTAGCTTATCTTCAGCTTGCATCTCGTGCAATACTTTTAGCAGGATAATGTTCACAGAACTACCTGGATCAATCAAAACTCGTTTGACATTAGTATCATGTACAAGTAGAGATATTTCCAGTGCATCATTATGTGGAGTTAACATGCCATCCGCATCCTCATCATCAAATGTAATACTTTCCTCCTCCAAAACATGTCGAACTTGCTTCCCGTGGGTAATTGTAACTTTAGAAACTTTATTGGCTGCTGTGTATGTCACACCATTAATTTCTTTACCTCCGCTTATAACATTAACAGTCCTTTTGGGTGAAGGGAGTTTAGGGTGCTCCTGCCTGTTCTTTATGTATGCTTTCGTACCTTTCTAACTGAATAATTCAGTGAGATACCCTTTCTTCAATAGATGATCAACTTCACCTTGTAGCAACCTAAAATCTACCATTTTGTAACCATAGTCGTTGTGAAATTTGCCCCGATGATCAGGATTGCGCCTGTTTGGATTTGATCTCATTTCTTTTGTCCACCTCACCTTATCACCTATGCTTCTTAAAATAACTACAAGCTCGAAAGTGCTTACACTAAAATTATAACCCCCAAATCTTGCCTTCAAGTTTCTATCATCATCCCGCGAGTCTTGCGTATTTCTATTATTCCCAAACCTTGATGATGAGACCGACTCTCTATTCCTCGATCTATGAGCGTATATTTAACTATCATGTTTTTATTCTGAATCGTTTCCCACTGGGCCTATATATGGTTCGAATTTGTTTTTACCGGACCTTTTTTCGATTTTTCATCTATCTGGAACTCACCTTTTCCTCTTTTTGAAACCGTGAGATAATATCTTCTTCTATCCTTAGCTTCGTGCTATACTTGTTGTAAACGTCATTCTATGTTGTTGCTGGGAATTCACGAAGTCTTTCCTTGAGTCTTTTCGTGACTTCTGAGCTTTCTCATTCAAAGTACTAGTAACTGCTATAGCTGCATAGTTGTCTAGTACACGTGTTAACGTCATTCTTTCATGCTGGAACCTATCCACAAACTCTCTAAGAAACTCCGAGTCCCCTTGTTTGATTTTGAAAATGTTTTCCATTTTCTTTTCAACTTTTTGAGCTCCCAAATGTGCTTTGATAAATGAATCTTCAAGCTCATCATAAGAATTTACGGAATTTTTGAGTAAAAGAGAATATCGTGTTAATGCTCCCTTAGTGAGTGTTTCATCGATTTTTTTGAACAATATTGATTCCATTTCTTGTTTGGTCATGTCGTTGCCTCTTACGCCAGTTGTGAATATAGTCACATGGTCTTGTGGATCAGTTGTTCCATCGTATTTTGGAATATCAGGCATTTTTGAATTTTTTTGGAATTGGGAGAGGGGCAGGACTTGGCTTCTAAGGTTGTTGTGAGTATTTATCCATATTTATCCCTTTGATTACATGCAGTACTCCAGGTATTTGCTCTATACGGTCACTTTGCTTCTTGAGCTATTTTTGCAATATTAAACTAAATTTTGTAAATCAAAATTGACTAAGTTACCTGGTTCTCCATCTCGTGACTCGCAAGGGATTCCACCACTGCCCGAATTAGCAATCCCAGAACAAGGGTTCTCCAAAGTATTGTTATTTGGAGTTGGTGTTGGTGGTGCAACAACTAACTGGCTGGCAAATGCCTCAAGAGCTTTATTGACTTGTTGAGCGATTAGATTTTGCAAGGCTTCATTGATAGCTTCATCATTTATAAATTGAACATTTGCATTTAAGTGAGATCCATCAGGAGTGCCTTCTCGAGACCGCTGAGTGGAGCTTTGTGGAGAAGTGATCGGGAGGCGATCATCTTGTGGATCCCCCTGGACATGATGGTTTCCTTGGGTGTTGTCATTAACGTTTGACATCGTTGATGCAACAACAAAAGGTTGGTTAAGAAAGAATAGATTATCAGATTCCCAGCAATAGAAAGAATTTGTTTAACCAAAAAGTGGAATTTTGGTCAAAACTTATTTTCTGAAGAACTCGAGTTACTGATAATCAAAAAATGAATAATTGACATTGATTTTGCTAATAATAAGATGAACAGAAGAAAGCAAAGTAAATTAATATATTCCAATAGTGTTTCCTGTCCATACAAATGACCAGACATCTCCTTTTTACATCTATCTCTAAGATATATGTTTTGTCTTTGTCATAATAAAGCCATTATAGAAAATTAAAGGCATTAAATGCTACGTTACATAATAATTGTAATTTAATACATATTCTCTAACATTTTCAGTATTTAATGCTTGTCAAATACTGTATATGTACTCTCTTGTGTTGTCATATTCATTCTCCTTAATTTTTGAATTTAAATAGGTATGAGCATCGAGTCTTTTGAATATATGCTCGTGCCTCTGCTAATGCATCTTCTCGTATCTGTTGTAACTCGTACCTCTTTGCTAATCATCATTCTTTGACCACCCTTCGTGTCATGACATGTCATCTTTCAATCACTTCAATATATATTAACTCAATTTTCCTAATACAAATAGTGAATCTTTTCTACATGAAATTGAATTTCTACGTGGAGTGTTTGTATGACATTAACATACTTTAATTATTATAGTTCTTGATACTCGCAGGCCGCATGAGCTATTTATTTGTATAAATATGTGTATTATCGCCATGATACTTGCTTGGGTCTAACCCACAATGAACGAAGTAAGAGGTGCTGAGCATTGAGTTTGGGTTTCTCTACGAGGACTGAACCGATCCAGTTAGAAAGGATAAGTAAAAGAAGTTAACTTGGAGCTACGATACCAAAACTACCACATAGAAGTGGTACGCTTAAATGTGCAATCAGATTCTGTGTGATTCTTCCAGCAAACACACAAGAGATGAAAGACATTTAGTTCGTGGATACTAATTTCATTTCCCAATAAACCGAAGTTTAACTTTTGGCAATTGATTTGGCGGTGCACTCAACTATTCTTTTTCACAGCATTGTTAATAAGTATGTTATTAATATTTGAGTAAATTTTATGGATGGTCATCGAATATTCCATTAAAGTTATTTTTACTTCTTTTAGGACAATAAAGACATCTAATTATTGGTACTTGACTTAAAAAATAAATAGTACCACATATTTGACATATAATGTCTTATAAAATTCTATTTGTTATTTTCTTCTGTTCATAATAAGTGATTAATTTGATTTTAATATGCTTATTAAGAAAATACTAAATTTTATACAAAAAATATCCACTAAGACTAAACTATCGCTGATTAAACATTTAATATGAGAAGTAATAAAACTTTTTAGGGATATGTACATAGGAGTTATTTTGTAAAACAAATTGAACTCTTTCTTGATTACATAATTGGACACTTATTTTGAATACAAATAAAAAAATAAATTAATCACTTATTATGAACCGGAGGGAATAATCATAATCCCGTTTAATCCATAACTCTTATACCCATGCGAGTTTAAATTAGCAGTTATCGATCCTAACTCATTCTTTTTCACAAAAGTTGTAAATGCCACGATAAGCAATGAACATGAGCTCAGTCCATAGAGGAAAGAATTGGTAAAATTTTCCATGATTTTGTAAATGAGTCTTTTGACGTGGAGGAAGTGGTTGATTTTAGTAATAAAAAGGCTGTTATCAGAGTTGTTATGAAATATCTCCAGCTTATGTTTGTATGATTGTTTCTTTGCGGCATGTTTTATAAAAATTAGCAGATATCAAAAGAATTTCATATATACTCTAGATTCAATTTATTGAACTAACTTCTGACATATAACAACAATAATTGATTCATAGTTTATATGCAAATATTTGAAGGCATAATGATCAAAGCTAACTTATCAGTTGTGCAAATTCTAGAATCCTTAACCATTTTTCTTATAAGTTAATTCTCTAAATAAATGAAGTTGAAATAGTTTACGTCATAAAAGTATTCTTAGTTATCAATATAGAGAAAAATGGGCATTAGGGTCATGAATTTAAATGGGTGTTATCATCAAAAAGTAGGATTTTAATATAACATGGCATGTCAAATGTTTAGTATTTATTTTGACTCAAATTACAATAGTTGGTGTTACCCTAAGCGAAGTTTGTTTTGATGATTGACAAATGAATTCAAGCATGAACAAGGTCCAATACAGCGTACATAAACACGAGCAGAGTCGGGCGCAAAGGATACCCGTGAAGGAGATAAGCTTAAATGACTATACTTGATAACTCCTGAATGAAAAAGTTGCATAAGCGATAAGGTCGACTACTTACTCAAAGAGAAATCTATCCAAGACAAGGAAGAGTATAGCATTAGAACTCTAGTTATTTCCTATTTTGCTAACTTTATATATTTCAAGATATTCTAATTTAATAGGTATGCACAAACGCTGAAGTTAAGCATGAGTTGAAAGCAAAATAACAAGGTATTTTGCAAGCAATTCGTATGTGATTCCAGTATGCAAACCTGAAGCAACATGAACCAAATAGAAGAATCAGTTCCAAGTGTCTGTCTTTTATTCTAGATTCATTATAGTAGAAAGTAATGCCTTTCAGTTTTATCTAGAAGCAGTTGTACTAGGTACTCTGAGTGTTGTACTCAAGTTAATGTTAACTCGAAGTTGTCGCAACAGCTAGAGGCTGGTTGCCACAAAGGGTTAGAAGTAATCCTTAGGTTTACATAGAGTTTTGCTATTTTTGGCTCAGTGATTCAGTGAAGTATTGAAAAAAATTCTACTGGGTAATAATAGGACGCAATTGTTTTACCTTTTGAGTCGGGTATTTTTCACGTAAAAAAATTTATGTTTTTTACTTTCTGCATTTATTATTTCGCAACAGTAGTATAAGGAACATATAGAAGAACTATAATCTGTGCACACAAATTGGACACCACAAAAGTCATCCCTTTCTTGTGTGGCATTGAAGTATGAAATATTAATTGGTATAATAGAAGGTTATCCTTGAAGAGGCTAACACATTCGGAGAAGATCAAGATGAGTGCACCGCCTAAAAATTGGGAAGGACAATCCACTGCTAGGTCACCACTCCTTAATGGTCAGTACTACTCTTGGTGAAAAAATAAAATGAGAGATCACATCAATGAGAGGACGATTCACTGCTACACCACCACCTTTTAATGGTCAGTACTACTCTTGGTGGAAAAATAAAATAAGAGATAGCCTTCAAGGAGAGGACTATAAGCTATGGGATATTATCACTAGTGGTCTACTGGCTACCTTGAAGAAAAATGTTGAAGGAGTAGATGTGCCAAAAAAGAGCAGATTGCACTATTGAAGACTTGAAGAAGTGGGAGAAGAATGCGAAAGCCAAGAAATGACTTGTCTATGGACTTGGTTCAGATGAGCACAACAGAATCCAAGATTGTGCCGCTGCTAAGCAAATTTTGGATACACTGCAAGAGACTTACAAAGGAACTACTCAAGTGAAAAGATCCAAAGGAGCTCTATTGTACTCTTTGTATGAGAACTTGCTATGAACGATGGAGAAACCATTCAGATATGTACACAAGGTTCACTATACCAAAAAATAAGCTGAAATTTTTTGGGAGGATTATTCTTGAAGAAGAAAGAGTCGAGAAGATACTGACTAGGGTTTTGCCTATCACTTGGGAGAGAAAGATCATTGCCATCCAGGAACCAAAGAATATTACCACTATTCCACTTGATTAATTAATTAGGAATCTCACTGCGTATGAACTTAGAAGACAAACCATGAAGATGGATGTACCTAAGAAGGAAAGGAGCTTGGCACTCAGAATCATTGAAGGTTCTGATCTGGAAGATGATTAAATGGTTACTTCACCAAAGATTTCAAGAAGTACCTAAGGAGAGTAAATGATCTTCCACAAGTGGAAATTACAGCATGTAAAAAGCTCATGAGAAGCAAATGAATGATAGCTACTACACATCTAGAAAGACTGATCACCACATCTAGAACTGTCCTCTGTGGGAAATTGAATGGAAAAAGGAAAGAGCTCAACGAAGGAAAAGGAATAAGGAACATGTTCAACCCAAGAAAAGCAACTACAAAGGATCAGCCAATGCTATGGTTGCTGCTTAGGGAGAAAGCTCAGATAATAGCTTAGATGATGATGATGATGATGTTGAACGAGCACTTATGGCCATTAGAGAATCTGATGAAGAAACTTAGGTAAGTGTCCTTCATCTTAAAGACAAAATTAAATTTTTCTCTGAAGAAATGTTATCTGAGCTACCGCTAGAGCTAATTGATGAATATGAGGATGTAAATAATTAAGAGGAACATTTGTCAAAAGGATGTGTGGTTTTAAAAGCTAAGTGCAAAATTTTTTAACTTAGGCTAATAAAACCGAAAATGAAAATGCTATGTTGAAGAACCACGTTCATGAACTTGGCACAACCGTCCTAGAACATAGATCTAAAAATCTAAAACTCAAATTAGGAATAGGTAAAAAGACAGCTGATTACACACAACTCATTTTAAAAGAAAATGTTGGAAAAATGTATGATGAGCTATACAAAAAAGATGAGCAGGTAAGGATCCTAAAGAAGGATCTAAGCAAGATTAAGCATGATTTAAACAGAACTTATAAATAGAACAGGTCCTCCGATTCACTTTAATGGCTACAAGAACACCATAGTAACAACAGAACATGACTTGGCTTTGGGAACCCTGCACCTAAGTAGGATCCCAAAAGCAAGTACCTCACACTTTCTCAGAACAAGATTTGCATGCACTGTGGTAAAACAAGTCACTATAAATGTGAATGCACTCAAAAGAAAAGGAAAGACAAAAGAAGAAAGAATTTGTTCAAGGGAAGAATTGGCTCCCAATTTGGGCTAAGAATTTTATTCATCATTTTGCATATAGAAAGGGACACAAACTAATTTGGGTTCCTAAGACTAACCCCTGTATTCCTTTTGTAGGTCTGAGTGAAGGAAACATCCAAATATGGTACATGGATAGTGGCTACTTAAAGCACATGACAAGAAGTAAGAACCGGTTCCTTTCACTTGAGGACTTTAAAAGAGGTAATGTATCCTTTGAAAATGGGAAGAAAGGTGAGATCATTGTGGTTGGAAAGGTAGGTAAGACTAATTCTCACTCTATTGAGAATGTCTACTTGATAGATGGACTGAAGTACAGTATAATAAGTGTATCACAATTGTATGATAGAGGTAACATGGTAGCCTTCACCTCTACAAAAGGCTTTGTGATTAATCTTATCACTAGAAAGATAGTTTGCAGGGAAAAAGAGTGAACAACATATATGTAGTAGATATGTCCATATTTTCAGATTATGAACTCACTTTCTTAAGTGCGTTGGATAATGATCCCGTCCTTTGGCACAAAAGAGTTGGATATGCCAATCTAAACCAACTCAACAAACAAGTCTCCAAGGACTTGGTGATAGGAATGCCTAACATTAAGATCAAGGAAGATAAACTTTGTGAGGCCTGTGCAAGGGAAAAGAAGGTAAGATCCTCTTTCAAAAGAAAAAAAAAATGGTAAGCACTAGCAGGATGATGGAACTGGTCCATATTGATCTTTGTGGGCCAATGAGAACATTAAGCAAATGTGGTAAGGGATATGTTGTGGTGCTTATTAATAATTACTCTAGGTTTACTTGGGCATTTTTTTAACATATATAGATGAATCATTTGATATATTCACTTCATTTGTTAGAAATACTTAGAAACAACTAGGTAATACACTTATATCAATTGGGTTTAATCATGAAACTGAATTTGAGAATGTTAAATTTGCTGAATTCTGTGATGAGCATGACATAAATCATAATAATTATGCTCCTAGTACTCCAAAACAAAATGGAGTGGTTGAAATAAAGAATAAGACATTGGAAGAAATGGCCAGGACTATGCTTCTTTCTAGTAAACTGCCCCATAACTTCTGGGCAAAAGCCGTGAACACTGCATGTTACATCATAAATAGGTGTAGACCTCTTGTTGAAAAGACTCCTATAAGTTACATGATCACGCCCAATTATGCCTTCTAAAAGAAAAAAACGGCCGTTGCAAATATTATCGGGTTTTAAGTCCGGAGTCGAATCCTCAGGGAACTAACCTATCTATTACAACTCTTTTGCAGTGCTAGTATCAACTCAACCAATTTCTAGATGCAAGATTTTTATCAATCAATCTTGGGTTTTTGTTTAAATACTTCAAATGATATTAAAACTAAGAATATGATTGATTAATGATATTCAATGGTAAAAAGGTCTAGGGCATTGATTTCCCCAATTGCTAGTTTAGCTCTTTACTCTTCGCTATAATCTCACCATAATACTCTATGAGGATTATGAGCTATAGGTTATCGTAATTATCTCTCGATCAACTACGATAATGTACTAGAGCATTCTCTCGAACTATTCTAGCTGAAAATATGTGCAACTCTAAATTATCCCACCAAAGTTTTGTTATCTTTAAACCCACTTTTAAGTTCAAGTAAAAAATCTCTACAATTACCCAAAAATGGTGTTGTTCAAAAGCTGTCTAATCTAATATTCTTTCTCAAGCAATTTAAGGCAATTAGACACGATTAATCAAGGGGCCATTTAGTTAATCACCATACACAACGTAGTTTAACAATCATATAATATATGCGGCTTGACTATAACAAGTTGAATCAAAACTTCAACCAACAATTGGTTCCATCAACCCTAGATCAATTTTTTAGCTACTCATACCAAAACAAGAGAAAACTACAAAGTTTGTTCATAATGTATAATTTTAAGAATTAAAAGGACATAGAAAAACTCTAATGTTTGGTTGATCTTCTCACGCTTGTTCTTGCCTCCACAATTGTCTAAAAACAAGCTTAATTATCTCTTGGGTGAGCTTCTAGAGTTTCTAAGGGTTTGGACTAAGTTTTTCCCGAGTTACACTTAATCCCTAAATTTTCTAGCAACTACACAGTTCCCCATGGCTGCAACATGACCGCGGTGAAGGCCAACTATTCTTCCTGCATTTTGCGGACTGCCGAGGTCCCACCGCGATCGTAGTGGATTTCACCCCTGTCCACTTTTTGCTTCTTTATGCTCGGGTGCTTCTTGATTGGACGTTTTCTTCATATTATTGACTCCAAAACACGCCATAGTTTTTCCTAACTTGGATTATTCTCTACGAAGTAAAAGAACTCCAATTAGAGCATTTTATTATCATTTTGCCTATAAAGCAACAATAAAGCATAGTATAATTAAGGTGTAAATATTGTCTATATAGCCTAATATAAACACCCCACGCTTACATTATTGCTAGTCCTCGATCAATCTACCATACTCTATCAAAGTTCCTTCCCTAAGATTTTCCCTTAATGAATCACACCCTGAACAATTCACAAAAGTTGTACCTAATAGTGAACAACCTCTGCCTCAGAAGTCGAATCTCTCGTACCATGCAATATTCACACTTACTCAAACTACTCTATGCAGAAGTCAAGACTTACCTTTCCTTCGTGAATCACATGCCCTCACATCACACAAGAGAGTAGTTGCACAATTAATATTATTAAGAAAAATTAGGAACTCAGATGGAGGAAATTCTCTATCTCTCCAAAAGAACATTCACATGCCACAAAGATGCACCATAGGCTTGCCTGTCGTGTAATACTCTACTAATCGAGACTATTCAGTCTAAGATCAATTAGGAATTCACTTGGTTGTAATGTAGGCTAAGGGATGGGTAAGATATATTTGGATATAGTGACTAACCTCCGTATGAATTTTTAATACAATTACATTAACATTCCAAATCATACTTATGTCAACCAGACGTTCCACCACAATTAATTTATAACATCCCATTCCTTTTAGGTGTATTTGTATCAAGTTACCACTTATCAACTGCTACATTTATTCAATTTTTTTTGTGGTGCTTCTTCTTTTACTCTTCAAAACTGCACTTTTCCTCTATTTTATTTGCTTCACTAAAAAACCAAATCACCACCCTGCACTTTAACTTTTGCATATGTCAAGACCATTCAAGTGCTCATAGGAGGTAAAAGGCGTTCAAACAACTAGCTATTCAAACAATTGGGTAAGGTTTGCAATGTGGTTTCCAAAGAAATAGGCTTATATCAACGGGTTTAACTACGATGTATTACATTTAGGTGGGCTCACTTATATAACTGGCTTAACAAAGAAATGTCTATATCACTTCTAAGACTGAATTAAGCTACTATTTCGCTTTGAGAACACACATGGCAAGTTCTAGGAATCAAATGTGAAGCGTAAAATACAATATAGCTCACACACACATGACATATGCCTCACTTCAGATTGATTTATCAAGACATTCTCATTTGAGTGTTCAAGTCAGTTACAAGCATACAACTTTAAGGCACTTTGGCAAGAGTCAACTATTGTGACTACGCGTTACACTCCAGTGTCGATTGTGTTAAGTATATTAATGCCAAGCGGATTCTCTTTCTCTTTCAGCTTGTAGCCACCAATGCTAACTAAAACTATAAAAATAAAATAAACAAAAACTACCTACACCCGGTTCAAGCTAAAACCATGGAAAAGAACCACAGCCCAAATAAAACCCAAGGGGGAGTTACTACACTTCCTACAAATAAAATAAAAATCTTTTTGGTATTTTCTCTAGACTGACTTCCCTCAAGAAAATTGTCTAAAGGATCTGTTATAATGAAGAGTCTATTTATTCATTTTCTTTACGTCGACTTAGTCCCTCAAGAATCTCATCGAAAGAGATCCATCATCGGGACAAGTCAACTTTCCTATTTTAAGCTTTCCTAATTTAACTATCAATCAAACCACAAAACAAAATAATCAAGAATTACATATCAAAAAAAACAATCAAGAATTACATGTACATAGACACATTGAAGTATCCACCACCCCACACTTAAAGTAGCCATGTCCTCATGGCATAAAAAATTTATGGAATAGTGAGATAAAGGAACTTCCCTAAAGGATCACTCCTGATCAGAAAGGGTGTCTGGGTTCATATTGCAAACACGACCCAAAGCTCTTAGCCATCCCAAAATTTTCTTCTCCGACTTGGTCTGGTAGGTGTCTAGAGTGTCAACTTTGGTGCCCAGGTTAGTGATTGAAGTGCGAAGACTAGCTATTTCCTCCTCGAGACCCATAAGACGGGTACTTCGACGGGGATGTGATGGGCCTGCCTCATCAATTCTCGTAGGGGGTAAGGGGTGGGACAACAGCTTCCCCAACACCATCATCAGATTCATCATCAACATCTATCACCACTGGCTCTCTTCAAATTTCGATTTTGCTCACCTGGAATGGGGCTTTCAATAGTAGTTTCCCATCAACTTGAAGGTTTTCAGGGACTCTAGCAAGAAGGCACAACTTAGAGACCAGAGAAGGGAAGTAAAAACCTTTAAGTATCTTAGGTGAGCGAATGAACATTTCATCGTGGAGGAGCCTGGGCTACATCAAAATTTTGGTGTGTCATAAAACTATAGATAGCTGTTGCCCGTGGCCCATTGACATCAGTTGTGTTGCTGGAGGATAGCAAGCGGTTGTATAATGGTGAGCCAACACTTAGCCTTCCAGTTAAGAGACTGTGAGTTCAATGTTATTAGACACTCTATACATATAAATTCTCTGTCAGCACACATATGACATCAAGCATCAGTGCCCAATTTACACTTGGACGTTGATTAAGAAAGTAAAAATCTATCTCCCTTGTGATATCCGGTAGCTGGTACACCCGGCGAATGGCCTCTATGGACGCATTCACTTGTGCATTGTGTACAGTGACAATCCCATTCTTATGCTCTGGGCAGTTAGCATAAATTTCTCTTACCATCTGAACATTGGCCTCCTCCGGCTCCTCAAATAAGATGTTCAGTTGACACCTCCTCAACTCAACAAAGATATTTGGGCATTCCACCTGCAGCACTTCTCGATCAATGTGCACCTCCAGCAACAATTTCTTTGATGCCTTTGCATTGTACCTGTTTTGGAGACAAACCTAGTGTAGTCAAACTGTGCCGCACTAGCTTGACCCCTAGCTCTTGAGGAGCTGCCCGGTCTACTAACTGAGGACCCTATATTGCTTCTCTTCCCAGATGGATGCATTTTACCTGACAACTCGAGAATCGCCTATTAGTGAGGGTGTGAGTCGTGTGAATAATGGGTGGTTACTTAGACTTCACCACAACCATGGTCACATTAGCTCTCGGAATCAACCTTCAATTGAGATATAGAGTCTGTGTATATGGTGTTGTGATTTCTATGCTAATTTACTTTGGATTCCCTTTGCAATTGTTCCAATCTTAATTCGAGTTATAGCTACTGATTGGGCTTGTTGTTACCTTATGTGTGTGGGTGTAGCAGTGGATCACGATGGCAGTGACTTTTTGTGGTAGGCGGTCGTTAGTAGAGCGCTGGTGGTGGATCATTTTTCAAGAGGGTTCAGCTGCTACCTTCTCTAAAGGTGTGGAATGGGTTTTTTCATTGGCTTTGGCATGAAGAAGATGAAGAAGCTACATCGGGATAGGGTCATTTATGGCTTCTGAAGCTCAGAAAATCCCTGAAGCTTTCTTCAAGTCTGTGAAGAAGAAGAGAAAACCGATGGGGTTGGGGGGGTGTTAGTCCAAAATGGTGCTTCTAAAAATAGTGTCTAGGTCTGATTTTTTCTCCTCCCCCCCCCCCCCCCCGGCCTAATTTAGGCATTACTCTATATGTAGAGTCTAGGTTTATGTTATTTGCTGTATTTTTAGCTTATTGCTCTTAGGTCCTTAGGGTATTTTACTTATTTATTTATTTTTGTTCCAAAGAAGAGTCTAGAAAGGTTCCTAGGGTTATCTTAATAGGTATTGGGCTTAATGGGCTAATCCAAATTGTGCCAAGAATTGGGCTCTAAAACTCTTAAAATTGTGATCTAACACCTTAATTGACTCATTTTAAAATAAGATAAAAATACTACACAATGCAAAAGCTAATCCTAATTAATTAAACTAACTATATAAAACGTGAAACTATTATATGCATTTTTTTTGCATTTTCAAAATTATATAATGATAAAAATAAGGTAATATTATTGTATTTTTTAAAAATTTATGAAAGATACATAAACTAAAATATTTGTTGTAATTTTTATTTTTCTTGTAATTAAATAAGTAAAAGCATCAAAATTAGTTGAAATAGCGCTATTAGGCCTTAATTAAATATTTACAGACTAAAATATGATAAATCTTGGGGAGGGTCAAAAATCACATGTATACAGATACAAAATGATCCAAGAAAGCAATTGATCTGAACTAAAACTCACACTTCAAAAACTTAGCATACATTTAACTATCTCTCAAAGTCTGAAGAACCATTCTCAGATGCTGCTCATACTCCTCTCGACTGCGGGAGTACATCAAAATACCATCAATGAAGACTATCATGAATGAATCCAACTAAGGCTTGAACACTCGGTTCATCAAATCCATAAAAGATGTTGGGGCATTAGTAAACCCAAATGACATCACCAAGAACTCATAATGCATGTACCGAGTACGAAAAGCTATCTTAAAGACGCCGAATACCCTAATCCTCATCTGATGGTAGCCAGTGTCATACCCCAACCTCGGGAGCATGATCGGTGCTCTATCAAGTGATCCCAACTGAGCAACCTTATTAAACACTTTCTACCCAACTCAATTAGATTAAAGAAACCATGATTTTGTTTATTTAGGCAATAGGAAAGATTAAACATTCAATATTGATAGTTTATTCCATATCACAACCTTAAACCGTAGTTAAGTTTCTAAGATTCCATACAACTATAATTTATAGAAACAAGAGTTTAAGATTACAACCTAGTTTATAGACCCATCCAATACCCGTACATAACCCACACAAATGTCTACGAAGCCTTTACGGATACAAAAGGCAGTTATGAGGCAACAAGACCCCGACCATACCTTAAAAGTGGTAACTTATCACAAAAGATGTGCAGCATAACCCCTGAAAGAAAAAGGGCTCATAAAGATTTTCTGAGAGGATGATACTCTGCTACCTGCGATTGGCATTGTCCGTTATAGAGCTATCTACATTCATTTCAAAAATGTAGCGCCCCCAGTAAAAGGAACATTAGTACTGTAGAATAGTACTAGTATGTATAACAGAATACAATCTTACTAGAAAGAATAATCATAGAAGAACAAGGAAATCATAAGAGACACTCAAAAGCTTTAACTGAACACAACATCATCAAATAATAGAATCATATAACTTTCACATAGTTTCCATTGCTTTAGCTAGGGAATTTCATATTGTTCATCACCATTCACAATACCACCGCTTTATTGAATGGAGTCCGATTACGTCCCAATCAACTAGGTTGCTTTATTGAGACATGTACCTTAATCACAATCCCATTCTCCCTTTTCGAAATTTAATATCAGCACAATACTACCATGTGAGCGGCATGGTATCTGATCACAGACCGATCTGCTAGGCTTCTTTGCCACGGCGTTGTTCCTTTCTCTTTAATCATCTTATTTCAATCTTTATTTCGCACACATCAATTCATAGGAACTTAGGGCCACATTTATCACATCATTTCCATTTTCAAGTTACCCTTGCAATTTGGGACCATAAACATATACAAAAGCAATTCCAGTTATAAGCATAGGTAAGATTTCACATAGTTGGCATAGCAATCTCATTTTTGATCTCGGATTGTAGCCTAGGAATTTCAACACATGGTTCATATTCCTCGCACAACTCTAAATATCAAGAATAGTACATAGCACACATTGAGGCATACCTTTTATGTATGTATGTATGTATGTATGTATGTATGTATATATATATATATATATATATATATATATATATATATATATATATATATATATATATATATATATATAAATGTAATTTCAAAACCAATTCATGTGAAATAACAATCAATACATCAATCAAATTTAGTCTTAGCACATTTTCATAGACAATAAAGGAGCTCAATTTCTAAGAAGATGGGGTTTTAGCCATACAAACCTCAATAAAGCTTTCCTTAATTTTTTACAAAATTCTAGGACTCTTAGAAACTTCAATCTATTTACTGAGAATTGCCAATTGAACGAAGAATAAGAGACATGAATAAGATTGTAGCTCATTTAAGTAAATTATCAAGCACTAAGTGTGCATTGTGATTTTTAGACCCTTTTTTGAGAGATTTATATCATTTTACACCCCAATTGCTATCTTTTAAGTTCACAACCTCCCCAAACCCTATTATCTTTTATGCATGCGAGAAAATCCTTTCTTATACCCATGTACCCATTTTTTAATCACCTAATTTAGTAGAAGTTTCGAAATCCAAGGTTATAGCACATGTTCTTACCACTTAGGATGAAGGCCTAGTGATTTTACTTGATAAACTTGAAGGATTTGGGCAAGAATTGAGTAGAAAATTGGTGGGGACAACTTTCTAGCTCAAAAACTCTTGCTCTCACTCTAGATGTAGTAGAAAATAGCATAAAAGGGTCTAATGGGGTATTTTTAATGAGATGGGGTCGTATTTTGTAAGTTAGAAAATAGGAGCCCCGAATCATTGTACAGTCACATATGCAATCGTATATTTGACATGCGGCCCGTAAAATGGACTGCAAAAGTAACCCATAAGATTGAGCAGAATGCCTAGGTATGCGACCAGAATGTAGTCCACATACCTGTTCTATGGTCGCATAATGCACCGCAAAACTGCCCATCGCAAAATTCCAAGGAGATTATGCGATGAATCTACAGCCTGTATACTGATTATGCGATCGCATAATTGGCCGCATAATTGACCTCAAAATTAATCATCAACTGCCTCACTTTGTGATGATTATGCGGTCCGTATAGATATTATTAGACCGCATAATGTACTGCAAAAATGCAATTTTTTGAAGAACATAATTCCTTACCTTTTAAACTCACAGATCAATCCAAAAGGTCCGAACCACAGAGAGCAAGCTTGCCCTGAAGAATTTTGTAAATTTCTAACACGTATTCCTAACTTGATACTATGTAATTTCGGGATTTTGAGTAAATATTTCACGGGGCCTTACATCCTTCTCCACTTAAGATCATTCGTCCTCGAATGAGGATCATGGTTCACTTATTAGCAATCCTTATGCAACTTCAGCTTTTTCACCTTATGAAACATACCAACAACCCCAAATTTGACTAATTCCCTAGATTTCCAAAAAATTTCGCAAGAGTTTCCATTGTAGCTAAGCCTATCCACCTCTTAGAAAGCCCCAAAAATATATCCTAACAACATTCCACAATCCATAGATATGACATAACCTGTAACGACACCAACCATGGTCGCATAGGCAATATATAACCAAAACAGAATAGTTTTACATAGATCAAATCAAAGGATACATATTTCATACGAATCAAATTCATAGAAGCTATTACATGGCTTTACAAACAAATACGGGTACTTCCTTCTCATTTCTTTCTCGGCTTCCCAAGTGGCTTCCTCAACCTGCCGGTTCCGCCATAACACTTTCACGGAGGCAATTTATTTATTCCTCAATTTCTAGACTTGCCTATCAAGAATGGAAACTGGGACTTCTTCACATGACAGTTCTTCATTAACTTCAATAGTTTCATCTAGCGCAATAGTGGATGGATCCCCACTACCTTCTCACCATAGATACATGGAAGACTGGGTGTACTAATGATATCTCGGGTGGTAGATCAAGCTTATTTGCTGCCTGACCGATCCTCTAAATGATTTTACACGGCCCGACATTCCTAGGACTCAATTTTTCTTTCTTTCCAAATCGCATGATACCCTTCATGGGGGAATCTTCAAAAATACCCAATCATCTTCTCTGAACTCTAAATCTCTGCGACAAACGTCCGAATAAGATTTTTGGAGACTCTGAGCAGTTTCCAAACTTCCCTTAACAATCTTGACTTTCTTCGTAACCTGTTGCACAAGGTCCAGCCCTATCAATTAAGCTTCTCCAAATTTGAACAATCCAATGGGAGATCTATATCTCCTATCATACAATGCTTCAAATTGTGCCATATGGATACTAGCATAGAAGCTATTGTTATAAGAAAACTCTATGAGTGGCAAATGATCATCCCAACTACCTTTGAAACCAAGAACAAAAACACTCAACATGTCCTCAAGTGTCTGAATAGTCCACTCTACTTGCTCGTCTACTTGAGGATGAAAAGTTGAATTAATATTTACCTACATACCCAAACCTTGATGAAATTTCTTCCAAAACTTGGTCGTGAACTGAGCCCCTCGATCTGAAATTATTGAAACTAGAGTTCCATGCAACCTGACTATTTCTTTGATATACAACTGAGCATTCGTTCCGCTATGTTGATAGATTTAACTAGCAAAAAGTGCGTTGATTTTGTAAGTCAATTCACGATCACCCAAATCGAGTCGAACTTGCTTGAAGTGAGAGGTAATCCTACCACAAAACATCCATGTTAATCATTTCCCATTTCTAGATCGAAATTTCTATGTTTTGAGCCAATCCACCAGGTCTCTAATGTTTGGCTTTCACTTGCTGACAGTTCAAACATCTAGCCATAGAGTCCACTTTATCCTTTTTCATATTGTTCCACCAATAAACTTCCTTGAGATCATGATACATATTTGTAGAACCTAGGTGCATAGAATACTTGGAAGCGTGAGCTTTTTCGATGATCTTTTCCAGAAGACTGCCAATATCCGGAATGCATAGGCAAGTTTGGTACCCTAGAGTACCATCTTCCATGCCAAAATATAAAGTTGTGGTCTTGCGTTTATGAATACCCTCCTTTAGTTGTGCTAACAATGGATCGCTGAATTTCTTCTCTTTCACTTCCGCCACAAACGATGATTTAACCCTATTCTGCAAAATTACTCCTTCATTAGATTACTAAGGGGAACTCCTAAACTAGCCAACTAGTTAACCTCCCTGGCCAACAGTAGATTTTCGACTAAATGCATCCGCGAGAACATTAGCCTTTCCCAGGTGATAGAGAATATCAATGTCATAGTCCTTGAGTAACTCTAGCCATCTTCTATGTCTCAGATTCACCTCCTTCTGCTTGAAAATATATTGAATGCTCTTGTGGTCCGTAAATACATCCATATGGACCCCCATACAATTAATGTCGCCAAATCGTTAGCCCAAACACCACTGCTGCAAGCTCTAAGTCATGGGTTGGATAGTTTTTTCATGATTCTTGAGTCACCTATAAGCGTAGGCTATAACCTTGCCATATTTCATTAACACATACCCAAGCCCGATCCTTGAAGAATCGCAGTACACCACAAATCCCTCTATACCCTCTGGCATGGATAAAATCGGTGTTGAATTCAATCTTGATTTATATTCTTAGAAACCCCTTTCACAAGCATCGGACCATTGGAAATTAACTTCTTTTTGCGTCAATATTGTCAATGGAGAGGCAAGAGTAGAAAACCCATCCACAAATATCTTGTACTACCCAGCCAAACCTAGGAAACTGCAAATTTCTATTGGAGTGGTGGGTCTAGGTCAATTCTTCACTGCTGCAATCTTTTGAGGATCAACCCTAATTCCCGTCCAGAGACAACATAACCCACGAACGTGACAGATTCAAGCCAAAATTCACAATTTGAAAACTTTGCATACAGTTGATGTTGCTGAAGAGTCTGCAAAACTGCCTTGAGACCGTCAATATGGTCCTCCCAACTTCAGGAATACCCAAGAATATCGTCAATGAACACTATCACGAAGGAGTCGAGAAAAGACGTGAAGACTCGATTCATAAGATCCATGAAAGCTGTCGGGGCATTTGTCAGCCCAAAAGACATCACCAGAATTTCAAAGTGCCTATACTGAGTCCTGAAGGTTGTCTTTGGTATATCATGCTCCCTTATCTTCAAATGATGATACCCGGACCACAAGTCAATTTTGAGAAATACGTAGCACCTTGTAATTGATCAAACAAGTTATCTATCCTTGGTAGAGGATATTTATTTTTGATTGTGACTTTGTTGAGTTGAAGATAGTTAATACATATCCGTAGCGACCCATCTGTTTTCCTTACAAACAAGATCGATGCGCCCCACGATGACACAGTCGGTTGGATGAAACCCTTTTTAGCAATTTGTTTAGTTGTTCCTTTATATCTTTTAATTATGCCGGTGCCATTCTGTTAGGTGGAATTGATATAGGCTACGTGCCTGGCATCATGTCGATCCCAAAATCAATCTCTCTGTCTGGTGAAATCCTAGGGAGCTCATCTGGAAAGACATCTAGAAATTCAGTCACAACTGGTATGGACTCAAGGCTAGGTGCCTCTGCATCAGCTTCGTAACCCGAACTAAATGATAAATACACCCCTTCTTGATCATCTTTGTGGCCTTAAGGTAAGAAATAAACCAACCTTTAGGACATTATCTCCCTTCCATTCAGCAACAGGCTCATTGGTAAACTCAAGCCTCATAGTCCTATTCCGACAATCAAGTTTGGCAAAAACTGATTAAAGACAATCCATTCCCATTATTACATTAAAATCGACTATCCCCAATTTGATGAGATCAGCCATGGTATCCCTACCATGCACCGTGACAGCACAACCTCAATAAACTCGAGTAGCCTTAATGGATTCACCAACCGGGGTGGATACTGAGAACGGTTCGTGAAGCTGTTTTGGTTCCATCCTAAATTCCATATAAACAAAAGCAATAATATAGGACAAGGTGTAACCAGGGTCTATAAGTGCATACATATCATGAGATTGGACAGTTAGAATACCTGTAACAACATCCGAAGAAGCCTTAGTGGTCTGGAGAGCACTCATAGCATAGAATTGGTTAGGTCCTCCTGAACTTTGTGCACCACCCCCTAGCCACACCATGCCCCGCGGGTGCTAGGGTAACTCGAGTTGGAGAGGGTGCTGAAGATGTAGCATATGTTGGACTGGATAACTATGTTGTGCCCCTACTCGCTGCCTAGCTGGATACAAGACAATGTTTTTGAATATGACCTCGCATCCCACATCCATAGAATACTGGTAACTCTAAATAGCAAATCTATGAGTGCATCTTCCCGCACTTGGGGCATAGGGACCTCTACAGCTGCTATGACCTGTCTCTTGACTGACCCCGCTGGTGGGATCCCTTGTTGCCCTGGGCGGGACTAAAATGACTCCACTGCTGCCACTGGCTAGGGCCTAATAGCAGTGCACTGGCTGAAGACTGTGCAATAGACTGGGATGACCCTAATGATCCTTCCTGAAAAGTTGATCTTCCCCACCTAGTGACTCCCATGTTGAACGTAGATTGGGCCTTGTTGTTACCCTCTCTCTCAATTATTTTCTTCAGTTTACGATTCTCTATGGCCTGAGAAAATACCACCATCTTCCCATAATTCATGTAAGAATTCAAGGCAGTCGTAGAAGCCTCACTAATAGTCAAAGGAATAAGGCCCTGAACAAACTGGCGCACCCTGGCCTCCATTGTGGGTATCATGTGAATAACATACTTGGATAGGCGAGCAAACTCCATATGGTACTCCCACACACTCTTTCTACCATGCTTCAGATTTTCAAACTCTGTTGCATGAGCTGCCCTTGTTTCAATAAACAGGAAATGATCTACGAAGGCATTGGCAATGTCGCTCCACCTCGCTGGAGGACTCCCCTCCTCACGGGAATTTTTCCACAACTCAAACCATGAATTGGCCACCCCTTTCAGATGGTAGGAAGCCAACTTCACTCCTTCTATCTCGGTTACATGCATAACCCTGAGGGTCTTGTGCATCTCATCAGTAAAATCCCGAGGGTCTTCTTATGGATTGGAACCTATAAACACTGGAGGGTCTAACTGAAGTAACCTATTCACCTTGGAACTAATGGAATCACCTTGATAGCTAGATGAATTGGGTACAACATTTGACCTCTGGGCCTAAGAGGCCACTTGCTGAGTCAATATCTGAATAGCTTCCCTAAGATCCCCATCAGAATTACTAGAATCGGAAGCTAGGGATGGAGGTGGAACAGGAGTATCAATGGGAGGGATAGTGGTACTCTCTGCAGGTGTAGGAACTGGGGTAGTATGCTTTGGAATAGAAGAACCAGGCAGGTTGATAGCAGGGTGACTACCTCACCTGCAGTATCAAGCAATGATTCGTCAGCCACTCCTGAGGTGGCATTGGCTTCTTGGCGAATTCACCTTCTTTTTAGGTGTCATTTACTGAAAGATAGAACAATGCACTAGTTAGAGGGGGAATAGTTTCATAACAAGTCTTGCCGCACGATCTAGAATATCAAAGAAGGGTGCTATTTCTAAATGCCCAAGTAGCCTCCAACTTATAGACGTGGTCGACTAAACACCGATAATAAGGACTCTACTAGACACGGCTTCGAGATATCCTTGGACACTTCAAAACCTTAGGCTCTGATACAAAGTTTGTCACGCCCCAACCTCAGAAGGCACAATCGATACTCAATCAAGTGATCCCAACTGAGAAAGTCTTATTAAACACTTTCTACCCAACTCAATAAGATTACAGAAACAACGATTTCATTTATTTAAGCAATAGGGAAGATTGAACATTCAATATTGATAGTTCATTCCAGATCACAATCTTAACCGTAATTAAGTTTCCAAGATTCCATATAATTCACTGCAAGAAAGATGCTAAATAGCGAAGGAAAAACTTGTCCCTAAAAGTAAGAAATTGGTCCTAAATGTTCAATAGTGACGAGCTATTCTGGTCCTTATAGCTTCCGCCGCTAAAGGCTATTAACGACGAGATACGGTGCCGGTCGCTAAAACTATTTCGCGACCAGTTTAAAACTAGCTCTTAAGTGGGTTTTAAGGACCATGTTTCTGGTGCCTATTTGCATATCTTCGTGACTAAATTCTTTGTCCGTAAAATGTTTTCAGGACTAGTTTAAATGTGGTTGTTAAAATGTTTCGCAGCAAGTTAGAAGCTGGTCGTTAAATATTTTGTTTAAAGCTGGTTCCTTAGTCGAACGGATCAGCATTACAAAGCAATAGATTTAGCAACCAAATTTTCCACTCCTAAAAAGGATTTAAGGACTAACAGTCTAGTCCCTAAAGAAACAAGTCACAAGTCCCTAAATCACATTTAATTTGCAATTAGAAAATCGAGAATATTAATATATAAATGATGTTGCTTTCATAAAATAATACCAAAAATGATCAACATCAGTTAGTTGCACCGTACATCAATAATGTAAGTTAATCACAATATTGTATTCATAAACATTTAGCAAAAAACTACATATCACTAATATCTCGCGATTGTAATGTAAAATTTTCTTGAAATTCCCATGAAAATGATGGTTAATTTGTACATTGCCAAAACTTTGCTTCTAGTAAACTTCAATATTGAAAACCTATGGAAGAAATAAGAAATTTTAGTTAGAAAAACTATATATAACAATGTAGACGGAACAAAATCAGGGGTAGACAGAAGATTATAAAAATAACAAAGAAAAAAGAAGCAACAGAAAGTTAATTGCCTTACACCATTGTTCCCTTTCATCTTATTAACTTAGATTGGTTTGTCATAAATTTTTCACAGCCAAGTTCATGATACGTATTGTCAGCTTAAGCCTAATAGATCTCACAAATTTTCTCCATGAACTACGCCATCATCGAGGCGAAAAACATGCATAGTATGTGATATTCGCGTAAGATATCATGTGCACTCATTATTCAGAAGCATGTGGTATTATTTTAATATCTAAGCTACAGTAGAGGAAAAGAACAGCAGATCTAGTAGGTATGGAAATTGACAAAAAGAACAGTAAATTTAGTAGGTATGAAAGTGCATAATTTGGGTGATAGAGACCTCTCTAGAAATAGACCAAATGTAGCTCTAGCTTAGAGAATGACTAAAAGATGTCAAAATAAAAAAGTAACAGTAGCAGATGAACTACCATTCACCTGTTTCTATCCTTGCTTATGAGAAGAGAACCTAAAATATATATTCATATACTTGAATATTCGTAGGCATTTACTTTTTTTCTTGATGTTTACATTTTGATGGTAAGCTAAAGTTTGGAAAAGGAAAACGTGTGTATCTTTTGGTTATTCTCTTGATTGTTTATTGGCAATTTAGGAATCATCTTGCATGGAAATAACTAAATATTATTATATGTTATTGTAGTGGCAGACTTTATTTCCTAGTTTGAGTTCATCCAATTTTAAACAAGAAAGTTCTCAATGTGTCAAACATATCAAGTATGAAACTGAAGCTGGTATATATAGGTTGGGAGTTACCACATAAGGCATGATAGATGTATTTGCTCTGAATCTGCTACATTATCCAGCAGCAACATTACGAACCAACTATCAGACATCTAAGCGGCCAAGGTCCTCCATCCACTTCCAACATAGAAATGCATTAATCGAAAATTCAGACAGCTGAGGAGCTTTTTCACAACCAAATTAAATTAAACCATCAGGTGGAACCCTAATAGGTACCTCCATTATATAGTTACTTGAACCACCTCCTAATCAACCATGCACAAAGAAGTGGGCGATTATTGAATAAAGTTGCCCTTCTTCAAATGGTTTTGCCACATAATAATCAATCCCACATTTCATGCACTCTGCATCTGTTGCTTGAATAACATCTACTGTTATTGCTAATATTGGCAAAGCCAATAAGCTGAGGTATAATGTTCTAAAGGACAAGTACAAAATTCAACAATCAAGTAACAAAACTCGTTCACCAAGGCAAGCAGAAGTAATCATTGAGTTCTCTATCTCAGTTATAGGACACAACAAAGGCATTGAAGCAATTCATATCCCAACTCATAAGAATGTAGGTGTTCTCAAGAATCCTATAGCATTAGCTTCTTCTTTAGCCCACAAAAGGCCACCCTGATCCATTTAATATTATTGGTTTATATGCATACAGAACAGCTACGTATGATGACAAGAATGATCAAGAAACAAATTAAGTACTTACCCTTCCATTTATGACATTTGGAGATTCATAAAGCAAGCATCATACTTATGTGGTGGCGTGAAAAGTGCCAAAGCAAACTTCCTACTATCCACACAGGTTGATATAGCTCCATACTTCTTGAGAGCACCTTCTGCCACTCTTCTATTTACAGCATTATCATCTATCGCAGGATATGTCTGCCCTTTAGTAGACTTCCTCGAGTTGGAAGTTTCCCCCTTTTTACATGCCTCTTGTTTTCAAAGTCAAGGATTTCTTGAAAGCATGAAATTAACACACTCGGCCGAAGAGGCTTTGTTAACACGTAATCCCCCAAGTGAGCTGATTTAAGCTCATTTCTCTCCATGGAGTTTTGGGGGTACTGTCAAAGCAGTCACTGAGTCAGCTGGTCTAAGTTCTTTCAGCATATCACAAAGCTTAAGAGAAGTTTTTTTTCATCCCAATTGTCACTTTGAACAACCAACATGGGTTACGGATCACTAAATCAGAGTCAATAGAAGAATAAATTCTGCAAATGATATATAATAACATACACTTAAATCAATAAAATAAATTGAGGTTTCAGGTAAGTTGTTACTCACTTGGTATCATCAAGGATCCGAATAATCATTCTCCTGTATTGGAGACTAGAAATTAGTTTTTTGTGCTAATACTAATTCTTTTATTTGCTTAAGTTCTCTCATTTCATTTTCAAAGTTAGACAAACAATCCTTCAAAGATTGGTTTTTATTTTCAGTTGAACGTAGCTTAGCCAATAATTCAATTTTTGAGGCAGTTCCATCTATCAAATCTTTCGCCTTTAATCTACCCCCAAAACCAAATACATGACTATCGCTTTCAGCTCCAAAGCATTTTTCTACAATCTCTATTCTAGGAAGTGATGGTTCAAACTACATCAATTCTTGGATTTGAGCCTACAAAGTATATATAGAAATTTTTATCAGATCCCATAATAACTAAAAGTAAAGAACATGCTCAATTAACCAAACGCACATGTTTCTCGATTGTTTCAGGATCGACATGGTTCTACAATGAGGCTTGAATTCATTTGACCAAAGTTTAGTATATACCTTACCTTTATTTACATTTTATGAATTTAAAACATAGAACAGGCAACAACAGTAGCTACATCATCAACTGTTGCACCAGCAGTAGCTACGCCAGCAGAACATGCAATGCTATAGACATTTGAATACCTGTCAATATTCTTGGGGTACCCCATCTTCAGTTTCATCTTGATTCAATGCAACATTTGTACCAACCGTATGGTAGAATGAAATTACATAGGTGACTTCAATGCAATAGACATCTGAGAAGCTCTTGCACAAGAAACAACATAAGTGCAGCATACCATCAACCTCACTACTCCTTCTCTTCTGCCCATCATCTTTTTTTCCAATTAGAGCTATTACACCTATCAAGAATCACTCATAACACACAGACACAAGCTGGCAGCGGTATGTCTCCGAAGTAATTCTATAAATATCCATTCACAGATATAAGCCAGAAAAGGAAATATATGATTGCACATTAAATGAGAAGAAGATAACATCTCCCAAGTAAAGTTTTTGATGTACTAATTAATTTAGGTGGTAGCTATAAGCCTATAACAGATATACAAGTCTTATGACTCAAAAGGCACATATTAATGTGTGAGAGCTAAAGCACATGAATTACTCTCCAGTATGCATCACATCATTAGCTAAGAACTTGTTGATTAGAATATGAAGCAAATTAAAAGATATCCTAATGGTCATGTGCAATCGAGTGTCATAGTAATCTCTATGGGTTTGAGAGGCTAAATGATCTTCTGTTTAACAAAATTCAGTTTGCATAAGATAGACACTTAAAGAAGTTAAAGGTTCCTAATGCCCAACTTTGATGATATTAATTCAACTAAAACTTCATGGAAATTAGCTTTCAGATATGAAGTTATTCACAAGTGCTACAGAAGCCGAGAAAGAGTCATTGAATAAGGGGTACTTACACTCAATAAAGTGGGATCTACACTAGATATAGCTACTAATATTGCAAATAAGAACTTACCAATTTCCAGTTATCATCAATTAAATTCTTAAAAAAGAATAGATTTGATAAACCATATGAAAAATTCAACCAATTCATCACCTTATATGAAAAACCACAAGACATCATACAATATTTTCATGACCCTACGAGAAAAAATTTATATACTGACATCTCTATCTTTCTTGTGTGTAATTGTGTATTTAGTTTTTTCCGTGCTGATGAAATGTAAATGAAGAGGCAGTGAGGATGGTGTTTCTATATCTGGGCTAACCAATTCGGGCATTGGGTGATTAACCAACCTGTATCTTGGCATGGCAAGCCGGTATGCTCGGTGTTTGCAGCCTTTGCATCGCTGGCTTCCCTTTGCCTTATCATTACTCACATTTGAGCCTCAATTGCTTGAAAGACAAAAAAAGTAGAATATATTCCATGACTGAATGTTGTAATATAATGAATCAAATTATAAATCATATTGCAGTCCTAATAAGAGCAACCAATACCCATTTTTTATGAAATTTCAATTCTAGAGTTGTCACACCTACTTTTAACAACTATAACTCTCCTTTTAACAACTACAACTTTGCGAACGGCGTAGATAAGGAAGTTTTTTCCAATTAAAGGAACGGGATTTATTTATTTTAAGAGATTTCAGAGTCACCACTTGGGATAATTTGTGGTGTCCCAAGTCACCAGTTTAAATACCGAATCGAGGAAAAGGTTGACTTTGTATTATAGTCTGCGAGCCTGAAATTCCGGTAGAGAATTCTGTTAACCCGGGAGAAGGTGTTAGGCATTCTCGAGTTTCGTGGTTCTAGCACAGTCGTTCAACTGTTATATTCAGCTTAATTATCTGATTTTAATACATTTTGTACCTATGTGCAAATTTTAACTTTTAACCGCTTTTATTTAATTGATTAAAGGAAGATTGCAACGCTATCAAAACATGTCTCGAATCACGTCACATAAATGCACCCACGGTCTTCGACATATTTTAACATTGTTGAGATTTTGATTTGGATAACATAAATGCGCATCCGTAATTAGGAAGATATATTATTTAACTAACGCACCTAAGGCAATTTCGTATGCTTTTAAATTTGCGAGGGTCACGGAAAGTTCACTAAGTGACACACCTCGAATTCTAAGGATTCAAAGGATATTTGAACTAACCCTTTGAGGGTCATAGTTAGATCATTCCTTGCCCAGGCTGCTATTTATTAAATATGGTCTTTGCATTAGAGCCTGAGTTAACTGCCCTATTCTAGCATTTCATCACCACTATTGTCTAATTGTGCGCATATTTCAGAAGCAATTTGGATCATAATCTTCAAGTTTTATCAATGACTTCTTAATTTTTGTTTTAATGTCCAACTATATAATCTAATTAAGGTAGAAGTGATGCTTGAGCTCAATGAAAACCGTTCAAACCTGCATACATAGCCTAAAAGCCGACACCAATAATCAACAACCTCCTTTGAATAGCCTAACAGAAGCACATTTTCCTTTAAACTAAGTTTCATGCTAAAACAAGTACGTCACAGCAAATTCAGTTGCAACGCTTATTGAATCTGCTAAACAGGACAAGCGGTTACCTAACCATAATATTCTTACTGATAGCAGGAATGAAGGTTATCCGTATAGCAAAACTAGATAGGAAAACTAAATAAAATCTCCATTTTTGCTTCCCAATCAAGACGAGTTCAAAGGTGTGCACCTAACAGTTTAAGAAACAATACTCTAAAACAAATGAAGTTATAAAATAGTGGAAGAAAATCCCAAGAAACATCGACAAAATCCAGGAGCACACGATTAACTGAACATGCATGCTAAACAAAGAAAATTCAAGACAGTCCAATCATTTAATTACAACATGAGCAGTAAGATCCGACTGTTCTCCTTCTAACACCAGGTTTAAGATCACAATAGTTACTAATGTAAAACAGCAGCCCACTAATCCAAAAGCTACATTAAATAGAATGAAGCATTTTCATCATACATAACAGCAAACACATCAAAGCTCTGAGATGTTTATTCGCATTTCAACTTGGACTTCCCAAAAGCCTCACACATGCTAATCATCATTCAATTCCATGATAAGTTTGAGTGGTGTATCTGATTACATCAGTAAACAAAGAAGCCTATGAGCTTAAGTAACAACAGGAGCATTAAATCAAAAGCAGGGTTCGACAGCAACAGATGAAGTGTTCAACAAACAACAGTAGCTTCTGAGTATTTCAAGATGATTTTAACAATGCAACAAAAATATTCCAGGATCTCAAAAAACTCTAAAGAGGAATCAGGTCAGTGTAGTTCAGGAGTGTTTGGTAGCTTTGACTACTGAAGCTGTGATTTCACTGTTGTTGCTGCTCCTACTACTACTTGTTAGGCCCCCTTATTTCACCTTCTAAAAATAAAAAGAATCTAGACTAAACTATGAACTATGGATTACAAATGAACCTATCTATGTCTTCAAACTTGCTCTTGATCTTTGTTGCTTTGTTGCCTTGTGTATCTCCCTATGAAACTTCTTGTTGCGTTGTTGCTATATTTCTCTTTCTCCATGTTGATGCTGAATTGTTGGACTTGAATTGTATTCCCTTGTTATCCAGGTGGGTTCCTGATTAACAACACCCAAAACTTGAAATGTTTTCCCTTGTTCTGTAGGCGCGCGCCTGATTATCAGAACTTGAAATTTGAAATATATTCCATTGTTCTGCAAGTGGGCGCCTAATTACCAAACTTGAAATTAGAAATATATTCCCTTGTTCTCCAGGAGGGAGCCTGATTATAAAAACTTGAAATTTGAAATGTATTTCCTTGTTCTCCAGGAGGGCGCCTGATTATCAAAACATGAAATCTGGTATGCCCTTGTTTTCCAGGTGGGCGCCTGGTTATCAAAACTTGCAATTTGAAATGTATTCCCTTATTTTCCAGGTGGGTGCCTGATTATAAAAACTTGAAATTTGAAATGTATTTCCTTGTTTTCCAGTGGGCACCTGATTACTGAAACTCAAAATTTGAAATGTACTCCCGTATTCTGCAGGTGGGCGCCTGATTACCAAACTTGAAATGTATTCCCTTATTTTATAGGTGGACGCCTAATTACCAAAACATAAAATTTGAAATGTATTCCCTTGTTCTCCAGGTGGGTTCCTGATTACCAAAACTTTGGAATTAACTGAAATTGCTGCCTTTAAACCTGATTACAACAAACAAACAAAACAAAAGAAATTTTCGGCTCCTGTGTGGTAATGGGCGCATCTGTGAGTGTTAATCAAATCCCAATACCAAATATCTCTAAAATTTGAAAACTAAATCCCGTTATCCAGGAGTTTCCTAACAACTCTTAACTAATGACAACCTTAAGATTACGTTATGTTCTGCAAAGGTATTATTTTCCACTATATCTTGTTATCTAAGTTGCATCTGCTGGGGATCTATTGGG
Organism: Nicotiana benthamiana; assembly: GCA_034376525.1. NCBI lineage: Eukaryota > Viridiplantae > Streptophyta > Magnoliopsida > Solanales > Solanaceae > Nicotiana > Nicotiana benthamiana. The sequence continues at coordinate 20,471,388 of CM067324.1, read as the reverse complement.
GACCGGTAATTAAAGTTGCATCCCATTATCCAAGAGGGTCCTGACAACTCTTAATTAGATGACAAAATGACTGTTGGGGATTAGAATTTAGAGCTACATCCCATTATCTAGGATGGTCCGGAAAGCTTTTACAATTAAATTCCATTATCCAGGCGGGTCCTGACGACTCTTGTTGGGGAAATATATGGGCCTGACCATGCCACCCAATTGTTTGAATTTTAAATTAAGTCCCATTTTCCAGGAGGGTCCTGACAACTCTTAACTGAATCCTATTTCAACATGCAAGTCACTTATTTTTTTTTGCTATTCATGATTATCTCCATCCTTTAAGAAAGTCCCATTTTCCAGGAGGGTCCTGAGGGTTCCAGATTGAGTGCCAATTCTAACTTTCGATTGTTCCTGCTGGGGATTGATAGTTACAATTACGTCCCGTTCTTCAGGAGGGGCCTGACAACTCTTATTGGGAAAATATTTGTGCCAGATTATGTTCCTTGTCGAATTTTAAACCGAGTCCCATTTTCCAGGAGGGTCCTGAAGTCATACCTGCCATGCGATTGCTTTCCCATGTGGAGGACTTCCCCTGGGATCTTCTGGAATATTCTGCCCCTATTTCAATCAAATAAAATCTTGTTGGTTTGAAAAGTGGTGGTTAGCTTGCGACATTCTTGCTGATAGTGGCCTCACCACTGTCTTGTTCTGTTATGTCTAATTTCTCGCACTGCTGATGAGCTGCCTGAGTTGCTCGGCTGACCCCTGAACTCTTTGGCTTTACTCTTCTCCCCCTCCATTGTGTTACACTCCTGACCCTTTTGCAAGAATCCTTACCTCCCTCTTGAGATTACTGAATCAGTTCACTAACGAAACTTTCATTGATTTTTCACATTGCCATTTCACTTTTGCTGCCTTTGTTATGTTTTGAATGGTATGTGCTTTGCCATTTAGGAGCTGGTAGTAAGATTTGAAATTTCTCTCCTACTTGTCTAACCAAAATGACTTTGGAGACATCTTAGAAGAATATGAAGACTCGAAAGAAATGAAATGCAATGACTCTAAATTATTTGATTTTATAATAAAAGAATTCTAAATTTGGCGACTATTGAGATGGAAAGAAAATAAACTTACATGTGGAGGAACAACTGGCTTTCATGATCATGACATGCACTTCGTCTTAGTCGACCAAGTATGTCCAAGTGATCGGCCTTCAGTTGTCATGCTTTGTTGTTGTGACCTACTTTAACCCAATTTCTTTAACCAAACCCTGACTTTGCTTAACTTGCGGTGTTTTAAACAAATTTCCATCAACAAGTCTTTTCTAGTTGTTCATTTTTTGCCTTTCATGTGCCTTATGGTGCCCGTGAGGGTTTTCACTGATAAGACTCTCTTATTTTCATTTCTCTCAACTCCTGTCGCCTTACGGTGCCCGTGGTGATTTTCACCAATAAGACTCTCTGATTTTCATCTTTTGTTGCTTAACTAGAGTGTTTCCCCAGGGTATGAATCAGTTATTCCTATTTGGCTCAGCATTTCTTAAAGACTGATCAGAAGGTCTTTCTTTGGACCGTAATGCAGGCTTTTGGATAAGGTTAGAAGGAAATAGTTATTAAAGACTCAAAATAATTCAAATGGGTTCAAAAATTATAACTTTCGAAATCAAATTTCTTACAACAACCACAACTTCTACCCCAGTTTTTTACTTGGGACCTTTGAATTTTCATTTGAATATGACCGAGCAATGAGGCTACCTACGTATCCTTTTAAAAAGAATCAAGTCAAATATAGTTCATGCCGATTCCTTGTTTTTGTTGTTCTGTTGTTGTTTGTCTATTTTTCTTTTTCTCTCTTTTTTCGTCTTTCTCTTCTTCTTTTTTTCTTTCTCTCTTCTCTTTCTTTTTCTTCTTTTTTCTTTTCTTATTTTTGTTTTTGTTTTTTTCTTTCGCTTCTTCTTCTTTCTTCTCTTTTTCTTTTCCTTTATTTTTCATTCTTTACTTTTCCTTTCCTTTCACTGATTTCTCACACTTGCGCTTCTGACTTTTGTTACTAATTTCAAAAGTGGGATATGAAATAAAATATTTAAAGCTAATAAGGGTTAGAAAGGATTGAGTGTTTAGATAGCCGAATAAAATGCCTTCGTCATTTCAATCTCTAAAATACGCTAAGTACAAACAAACATACCAAGTGTAGACAATGATTCAAACAAAGAAACTCATACATTGTATATTTTAACTGCATCTGAATTGATGGCCATTTCTACATTTTTGTCTTCCACATCTGTTAGATACAATGCCCCGTTGGATAATACTCTTGACACAACAAACAGCCTTTGCCAATTTGGAGAGAACTTGCCTTTTGCCTCTGCCTGGTAAGGGAGGATGCGTTTCAATACCAACTAACCCATTTCAACCTTCTTGGACGCACTTTCTTGTCATATGCTCTGGCCATTATCTGTTGATACAACTGACCGAGTCATACTGCTTCCAATCTTTTCTCATTAATCAGACTCAAATGCTCCAAATGGGCTTTGACCCATTCCTCATCATCAATTTCTGCCTCGGCGACAATCCGAAGGAACGAGATTTCAATTTCAGCTGGTATGACCGCTTCTATGCCATATACCAACAAATATAGAGTTGCCCCAACTGAATTACGAATAATAGTGCAATAGCCTAACAATACAAAGGGTAGCTTCTCATGCTATTGCCTGGATCCTTCCACCATTTTTCAAAGTATCTTGTTTATGTTTTTATTGACTGCCTCAACTGCTCCATTTTCCTTTGGGCGGTATGGGGTGGAATTGTGATATGTAATCTTAAACTGTTGACATACCTCTTTCATCAAATGACTATTGAGATTCACTCCATTATCAATGATGAGTGTCTTTGGGATTCCAAACCGGCAAATCATATTTGAATGCACAAAGTCGACCACGGCTTTCTTGGTCACTGCCTTGAAGGTTTTAGCTTCAACCCACTTGGTAAAATAACCAATAGCAAATAGGATGAACCTGTGATTATATCCAACATAAGTTCACCATGGAAAGTTCAAAAGGAACCTCTTTATCCAGATGCGATTAATCCTTACTTGCGAACCACACAGTATTTTTATGCATATTTTTCACATATGTCCATTCCCATTCATGTGAGAGATTGTTGCGCTTTTTCTTTAAAGGGTGTGAATGAGAAATGGAAGTGGCACCTTTTGGATTGCACCTCTCCGTCTCACCCTTCCCTTTTCTATAAATTTATAGGCTTGAATTCATTTTTGAGACAAGAAAAATCTGAAATATTCTCACATATTTACTATATTATTGCATTATTTTCTAAATAAACATAAGTGTCAAGTGTAATTTGCTCCGTTTGTTGAGTTCGCTGAAGTTCTGGGATTTGAAGTGCTGCTATCACAGAATAGTTATTTCGTTCTATCCTGGGAGGAATTAATTCGCGTACTTTGAACAACATTGAGACGATTAAATTCCTTAAGAATACATTGTGCATTCAATAGGCTCATAATTATTTTATAATTTGTTGATCGAATTAATATTTGTTTGCTTCTATCATTTTTTGATTTTGAATACAATAGTGCCAACAATTGTTTCAAGTATATTGTTAGGCATATTTTGTCAATACATGTCACACCTCTTAAAGATAAAATTAATGACACTTACTAAACTGTGTCGGTTTATTAGGCATATAACCACTTTCTTCTTTATTATTTTCAGATAGTAGTACTCCAGGTGACAGATCGATGAGCTAGTTGTTGTGTTCAGTGGTGTTTATAAAAACTCAAAAAATTAAATTAAATCGAAAATTAAATTAAATCGATTAGAAAAGTTGATACTTTAGGTTAGGTTTGGTTTAGTTTTGGTTTTGATTTTAAAATTTTAAAATCAATTAAATTTGGTTTGATTTTGGTTTTAATAAAAAAATAACCGAAAAATTCGAATTAAACCTACTACATAAGTAGCTATTTAAATTTGTTATTACGCCTATATATACATGTATATTTTTATATGAAATTTCTAAAATTTTATGGTACAACTAGTCATTTGTATTTTTAGTCTAGTTCTTTGTTATTATAATAACCTAATTCTTTGTCTTTACATTCTAGCTATTTAAATTTGTTATTACGCCTATATATATGTATATTTTATATGAAATTTCTAAAATTTTATGGTACATACTAGTCATTTGTATTTTTAGTTTAGTTCTTTGTTATTATAATAACCTAATTCTTTGTCTTTACATTCTAGTTTGATTGGTAATTTTCTTTTACTAAGTACAAAAATTTATTTCATGTTAAAATAATCGATTTTTAATTGAGTACTTAAATCATTTATCACTCTATCAAGGAGCAATTGATTTAATAGTTTTACGTTGACAATGTAGTTGCCAGAATATGCGTTTGGTAGTGTATGTCTCATATTTAAGAAAAAACCTAATAAATAACTGAAAAAACTGAAAAATCGAGAAAAAACGGATCGATAAAAACCCAACTTAATTCGATTGGTTTGGTTTGGTTCCAATATTTGAAAAATCAACTTACTTGGTTTGATTTCTTTTTAGGAAAAAATTGATCCAAACCGAACCATAAAAATATGAGGAATTACCAGCTATGTCCATTTATAAGTAGCTCATACAAAAAATTGGCCAATTGATAAAATATTGCTAATATTAGCCAAATTAGCCAATTAGCTATTTGTATAAAAAAATATCAAATTTTTACTTTGTTTTGAGTAGGTGTTATTAGAATAGATTTGGCACAACTTAAGGAACTTGAATATCAATTTTGGAATGATTTGGTAAAGTTTTGAGGTGGTTTGAATTGAAAATTCGAAGTAAAAGCTGAACATAAAAAAAATTATATGTGTATCACACTGTGTATCATTTGTGTATCACACATGTGTCAATTGTGTATCACATGTATATCCATGTATATTTATGTGTGAGATACAGGCCTAATACATTTTTTATACATATGTCACATAGGGCTTTTTCGAACTCGATTTAATTACGAATTTTGATACAAAACCAGTCCAAATCACCTCCAATCTTCCTCAATTTTTGTATAGACTTATCTATATATTTTCAATGAATTTCATCTATATCCATTGAAAATTTCTCTTTTTGTTTAGATTTTTGAAATATTGTATAGATTTTTATATTTCATCATCTTATTTGTTACCCCGTCTATGAAATTTCCTTTCCATATTGTATTTAATATTGCTAATCACGCTTAAAAATATGAAAGGAGATTTTTGTATGTGATTCTTTAATAGAAAAAAATTCTATTATTTAGTTTTTCAATTTTTATTGGCTAGTTTTGATAGATCTATAATTAATGGCCAGAAATTAATAAGTTAAAATTTATTTAAAATATTTGTGTAAGTTTCTCTAAAAACACGTGTAATACGTTTGGGGAGCCCCACTCTTCATACCAATTATGACATGGGCCTTTCTTACAAGAAAAAGTGGTCAAATTTGCTATTGAATAATTAAAGATTATCCATATTTTTCCCAGAACTCTGAAGAACAGGGTTATTATTCTGATGGTGAATCATTATTTTTTTGAGATTTTTACATATACATACTATATAGCAAATCTTATTACTATCCATACTTAAGGTTTGTGTTTATTACATTTAAGTATATCACCTTTCAATTTATGTACCAAAATTATATTTAAGGTTTAAATATCAACTTATTAATTATAGCCTTGATTTGTGGAACTGAAAATCTTTTCAGATTTTATTCTACACGTTTTTCTCTTTCTTACAAACAAAACCCATGATTTTCTCCCCTTTTTTTAGTTACCCCCCCCCCCCCCCCCACGTTTGTTTACCAAAACATATTTCTCTCTCTCTCTCTCTCTCTCCTCTAATTCATCCGCCATTGTCGAAGGTTGCACTGTTTCATATCGAGAATTTCATCCGCCATATTTTCAGTCCTACTGTTGTAACAAAGTCTGAAACCTTCTACAAAACCATTTTCTCTCTATCTTGGCATATGCTGTTGTTGATTCTGAAAAGAAGAAGTAGACTATACTGTTCATATTTGGTAGTTGGATTGGAAAACAATGTAACCATTAGGTCATTTTGGTTGTAATGAATAATTTTTTATGAATATACATTATACACGAGTATTCGAGCTATCTAATAGCATATTTGCCGTAACAGCTTTGTCTTCTACTCGAGTATTCAGCTATCTAATATCTAATAGCATATACAATTTTTATTATCTTATACATTAATGTTGGAGTTACTTTTATATAATACCTTCAGTTGCCATTTTATATAACTGTCAGTTCTTATATAATTGTGGGAATAAATTATTTATTTACAATGACTACAATTAACTACAATTGAACTATATATAACTAAATGCATATAGCTACAAATTGGAATGACAATGCTACAAACTACTGTTGCAGTACATTTGCGCTGTATGAATGTTTCGTCCATTCGGCAGCTGTTGTATTTTCGGCTAAAACTTCTTATCTTGAACAATGAAGAATAATGAATTGACGTTGCCTATAAATGCCATTTGCAATTTTCAGCTACACATACAAGCGAGTAGATACAAAAAAATACATTAGTCAGACATATTTATTAAATACTATACTTAACTACAACTGACTACAATTAGCTACAAAGTTCATATAACTACAAAAATTGAACTACTGCTAAGTAAAATTCAATATAACTACATTTGCATATAAATAAATTGAAATACATTTTAACTACAAATTCACATTAGGTGATTCAAGGTAACACATTTAGAACACACTTATAGTACATTATAACTACAATCTGCCAACAGTTTACATTACTCAAATATATGAGTAAACTTCTTTATTATAGTCAAAACATAGAACAGTTACACAATAGATTCCCTCTCAAAAACTGTAATGCTTTTTCCTTTGCTTTCCATGCTTGCATGTAGCTTAGGTTCACCCCATGTTCGGATAACATGTCAGTTTGCATGTCCTTTGGCGTGTAAACAGTTTTAGGATCACAATACTTTGGAACGACAATGCTACCAACTACTGTTGCAGTACATTTGCGCTTTATGAATGTTTCGTCCATTCGGCAGCATGTGTATTGTCGGCTAAAACTTCTTATCTTGAACAATGAAGAATCATGAATAGACGTTGCCTTGAAATGCCATTTGCAGTTCTCAGCTATACATACAAGCCAGTAGCTACAGAAAAATCCAATTTTCAGACATATTTATTAAACACTACAATTAACTACAAACTGACTACAATTAACTACAAATTGAATATAATTAACTACAAACTGACTACAATTAACTACAAACTAACTACAAACTGACTACAAGTAACTACAAACTGACTACAAGCAACTACAAACTGACTACAATTAACTACAACCTTACTACAAGTATTTTATTTCTACAATTTTATCCAATGTATCAATCGATAATTGTTCTGCAATTGTAGACTGGAGAATTCCGTAGCTTGCATTATCATCAACCAAAATGGCATCAACTTCAAAATCTCGGAATCTGCCATAGTTATCCCAATAACCATTAGATTTCAGCATTATCGGGATTTTTGACATTGTAGAACCTCCGCATTGATTGACTATCACGCTATCAATTCTGATTTTCGGTATTTGAAGTAGAAGAATGAGAGATTTTCGAAACTGAAATCTGGAAGAACTACAATTTTATTGACGATCACGCTGTAAATTCTGATTATCGGTATTTGATGTAGACGAATGAGAGATTTTCGAAACATCTGGAGAGAAATACAATTTCTCACGCTGAAAATTGTATATGATTTTCGGTATTTGCTGTAGAAGAATGAGTGATTTTCAAACTGAAATCTGGAGAGATTCACGCTGGCTAAGATTTTTTACCGTTTTTGATTGATGCTTTAATTGGGACAGAATCAAATATTAATTGGGAGCCTTAAAATGTGGCGCAATTTTAGGCTATAAAATAAGCCACATATGGTTTGATACATATTTGATAACGAAAACATGGAATACACAGGTAATAACCAAACAAGACACAATAATAATAATAAGGTTTGCTATTTGAAAATTCCTATTTTCTTTACACTCAAAACCTCCAACAGCCTGGCCTCTATCTCCCAAGCTCAAACTTATCATCTCAAGGCTAAAAATTACCCTAAATAGAACTCAAACAATAATTAATTGCATCAAGTTGAATTTTCTTAAGGGGCCATTCAAAGTTCCAATAATTATTTATATGTGTCTATTCTCTTTCTTAACTACAATTACAAGAAAGAAAAAGAAAAAAAGAAAAAGAAAAAAAGAAAACATTCACCACCACAGTGGCCTTCTCTCTCCCTCTCCCTCACACGCACTCTGATATACCCCTTTCCACATTACATAGACAATTTTTCTCTTTCCTCGTGAGTAAAAGTTCCAATCTTTATTTAATAAAAAACAAAATAATCTGATAATGGGTGTCTTCCATTGCCATCACTGTGGAAAATCTTTGATTCAAGGTATTTAATTTGATCCCCTATTCTTCTTATTTGGAGTTCTCTTACTTTTGCATATTTGTGTATTTTCTTGAAAACCCATTATTCTTTTTAGTATAGATTGGTAATCTAATGTGTTTACAATGCAAATTGATTTTTGGCCATTGATATTGTGGTTATGCAGATTAATGGTGACTGCATTGATTGATATATGCACAAAGTCTGGAACTTGTGGTAATCCTCATAATAGAATAGGTATGAAACTGGGGCTTGGATTTTGGAATAGTAGTAATTTGATTAATATTTTGAGTGATAGTTCTTTTGGGTGAGTTATAATTATTATAGCAATAATATGTAAAGGGATGGTGACAACTACATTGAGAAAGTTTGTATACCCTTGTTGGAAGCCTTTGATAGAGAATGAAGGTGAGAATAGCAGCACTAGAGGTGGAGATCCAGGTGGGCGGGTTGATGGATTGTGGTGGTACAAAGATTCAGGGCATCATGTAAATGGGGAATTTTCAATGGCCGTAATTCAAGCAAATAATGTATTGGACGATCAGTGCCAGCTTGAATTCGGGCCGTTGAGTTTGGTGGATACAGGTCCTCAAGGGACCTTTCTTGGAATTTATGATGGCCATGCTGGTCCAGAAGCTGCCCGCTTCATAAATGACCGCCTTTTGAGAACCTCAAGAGTATAGTTTTCTTCTTTTTCAATGCTTTGCTTCATCATCAATTATAGCTCTCGCATTTCTTGTGTTGACCTACGTGGTCCAGAAGCTTGTTTCATGCAGTAACTCCTGTAGTCCCTTTTGTGTATATGTACTGACTCATATGTGCCATGCATAAGCTCATTGTCTATGCATAAGCTCATTTTCACTGCATCTCCTTCTTCAGAGACCCTCAAAGAACCTTAACGCCGCCCTAAAATTCCAAAACCTCTCCTGTTACGGCGGCGCCTCAAATCACCCCTGAAATCACATCCCCCATAACCCTTAGCGCGTCCTCTTTCCGTAACCCAAAACCACTTCCCTAGAATCCTTCTACGTCTTTTCGAATTTTGAATCTAAGGTTGAAGCCCTAAATCCCAGAATCAACTTCCATAAAATCTGTAGCATGCAATGATAAGGGAAACAATTACGCACGAAGGTGACATTGTCTGTTTGTTCTTGATAAGAAGACACAGTTTACATCAACTTTGGGCTCAAATCGATGTAAGCCGGAATCACACTGAATCAACTTAGGTATGCCTTGTCTCTTGTTTAGCGTATGAGGTGCAAATATGAAGCCATGCGACGCTTTTTATTCTGTCCTATGCACCGAGGGTCGCTTGGAAGCAGCCTCTCTGCCCTTTTGGGTAGGGGTAAGGCTGTCTACATATTACCTTCCCCAGACCCCACCTGGTGGGAGTATACTGGGTAGTTGTTGTTGTTGTTGTGTTGAATTTTAAAGTTTGTTACATACTTTTGAGTTTCTTTTGCATAACTTTTGATTGAAATTTCAGGTAAAAACCTTCGTATGGTTTCCATGTAACATGCTTACTGAAAAGAAAGCTTTTTAATTCTAATTCCTACCCAAGAAACTAGGTCAACTTTAGACTGCTTTTAGCTATTTCTGGCATAATCAAGATCATGATTGAGTTTAGGACATTTGGACTTTTTTTGGTTTGGAATAACATCCTTTTAGAATAATAGAATAATATCCTTTGCAAGTTGTGAAACAGAACTTATGGCCCCACCTATCCTAGCTCTATGGGGATAACTTGGGGAAAAATGCTCTTCTTGTTCAATTACCTGGAAGAATAGACAAAAGAAAGAAAACTATAGTTGTTTGACTAGAGATGAAAGCAAATGGTGTGATGGTTTATTATGCATGCATAGAGTATCTTTCAAAAGAATTCATTCTCAACATCACTATGTATAAGGCCCTCACCGCTCAGTATTATAAGGCTGTTTTATAAATATTGGGTCAAAGACTATCAAAAGATTATTCTTCTATAAACCTTATTAAAGAAAAATACATATTTATATAAAACATACTATTATGTATGATTTAGCAGTGGAATCTCGACACTTATACCCAAATTGACAAAATTTTCATTGTTAAAAATCTTGGAGAGTTAGACATTTTGTAAAGAATAACTTCCTTTATGAATGATTATAGATGTAAGTTGTGAAGAAGGAATGCTGTCTCTATGTATATGCATTTTTTTTGGAAATAGGGATAGATTCATTCATAAATGTTACCGTGGCATTACACCACTGTTCATAATAGTAGGAATAATATTAAGATTTCCAAGCACTGCTAAAGTATTACATATAGAGCTTGATACTAGTCTAGTCGTTAAGGCTTCATTTTTATCGTCCTGGATCATCTTCTTTGCTGCATCCGGAGGTGAGTGCAAAATAGTTGTTGTAGAGCTTAGATGGTGCTTGGAACCCATTTACACAAAAAGTGCGCCACTTTGTTGCGTTCACGGAAGCTATGTCGGACTACTGGATTCCCTAATTTCTTCAACAAGTACCTGCATTCCAAGATAGTGTTAGTATAGGCAGGGGAGATATTATGTTGAAGCAGTTTGATTATGTCCGTTGAGTCGGTGTCAATCCCAATGGTGCTAGTCCTTTTTCATGTGCCAAATTCAAACCTGCCAGAAGTGCTAGCAATTCTGCATGTGTAGCATTATGAGCTTTAACCTTGTTAAGAAACCCCATTATCATGTCTCACAACTGTTTCTAATTATGCCCCTAATGCCTCCCATGTTTTGGTTATTCATGGAAGCATCTTTGTTTAGCTTGTACTTGTGAGGTGTCGGTGGGTACCACTTAATGTGTACCAGGATTTTGTGCATTGTGCATTTGTAGTTGGAGGCTAATAACGTAAACTCAATGGCTCGTGTATTAACCATGTGATAATTTACGGTGTTTGAGGAGTTGTGAAAGCAGTTATTGTTTCTATTTAACTAGAGATGCCATATTGCAAAAGGAAAAACATCCTCCCAGTTTATGGAGTTATGGTTGACCAGTATTTGAAGATCTTTAATAGCTAAAAGCCAGTGTTTATTGCGAGGGATGCTGTTGGTGTCAATGCCCACATTGTTCCAAAATGAGTGGGCTACAGTGCATTCTTGGAAGATGTGTGTTATGGTTTCCTCTGCCCTCCTACAAATCATGCATGTATTTTCCATAGTGACTCCAATTCGATGAAGGTACGAGCTTGTGGGTAGCCTATTTTTGAAGCATTGCCACAGGAAAAATTTGATTTTTTTAGGGTGTGTAGCTTCCAGATCCAATCATAATTAGTTGTTTTTTGGATGTTTTGGTACAGTAATTTGTAGACTGAGTAGGTGATGAAGGTACCATTTGTGTTGAGCACCTGTATGGGTGTGTCTACTACCTGGGGGTTTTGTGCAAAAGGGCTAGGAGTGATATCAGTAGTAATGTTTGTGGGTAGTTCGAATGATATTTTTGACCAGTTCCACTGATTATTTCCCCAGGCCTGGTCCAGGGTCAGGTTGCTATCGTTCTTGTTAAGTGGACCATGGATGATTGAGCGGATATTAGTTTTGTTTGGGGCCCAATGGCCATAGTAGAAGTTTATGGATTTACCATTTCCAATATCCCAAGCCAGTCCTTTGTTGATGATTTCCCATCCTATCATAACATTTTGCCAAATAAAGTAGGTTGTTTTAATATTAGTTTTATTACGGTTGTTTTGAATTAGTGTATCTGCCCATAATGTGGATGGGTTGGTGATTAGCCTCCATGCAAGACCTGCTAGGGTGGCTTGATTTTTGTGCCATGCCTTTGGTATTCCTAGGCCACGTAAGTCTTTTGGAAGCGTTACAACCTCCTATGAAACATAGTGTATCTTTCTTTTAGTAGCGGTTGTCCCCCAAATAAAATCACGCTGGATTTTATCAATTTGGTGCAGTATTTTCTTTAGAAGGGATATATATTGCATATTGTGGTTAGGGACAACATTAAGGGTAGCTTTTGCAAGGGTTGCTCGTCCCGCAAGTGTCAGAAAATTTGTTTTCCAATTTGAAAGCTTGTTTCTCATGTTGTCAATTACAAATTGCAAATCAGATGGTTTGGGCTTGTTATTTGTAATTGGGAAGCCCAAATACTTTCCAAACTGGTTGGTCTGACTAATTGTGAACAGGTCGATTGCATAGTCTTTTATGGCAGTGGAGCAATTGTTGGAGAATATAATCTTTGACTTATTGTTGTTTATTTTGTGACCTGATAGGGAGCAAAAGGTTGTTAAGGATTGATGAATAGTATTGATTGTTTTTTTGTTTGCTTGGGCCATGAATGTCAAGCATCTGCGTAAAAGATATGTGATACTAGAGGTCCTTTTGTCCCAATTTAATAGGGTTCCATAGATTAATATCGACTTGATGATGTATGTAAACTGGTAACAACTCCATGGTTAGAATGAACAGATAAGGGGATAGTGGGTCCCCTTGTCTGATTTCTCTTGATGGCTCAAAGTATTCTATTTGACCCCCATTTACTAAGACAACTATCTTACTAGGGTTCCATAGATTAATATCGACTTGATGATGTATGTAAACTGGTAACAACTCCATGGTTAGAATGAACAGATAAGGGGATAGTGGGTCCCCTTGTCTGATTTCTCTTGATGGCTCAAAGTATTCTATTTGACCCCCATTTACTAAGACAACTATCTTACTAGTGGTTATGCAGTTCATGATCAGGGATGTGATTTTTGGTGGTAATTTGAAGAATATGAGTGCCCTGTAGGCAAAAGATCATTCTAACCTATCAGAAGCTTTTTCAAGGTCTATTTTAATAATTAGTTAACCATTCCTCCCTTTTCTTTTCTTTTTTGAATTGGTCGATCACTTCTGATATAATAATGCCATTATGACAAGCCCTCCTACCCTTTGAAAAACTTCCCTGGCATGGGCTGATTAATTCGGGTAGAAATGGCTTGATCCTGTTAACAATTATTTTGGTGATGATTTTGTAAGTGGTGTTGCAAAGGCCTATTGGCCTGAAATTATTAAGATTATTTGCATGTTTGAATTTAGGAATGAGGCAAAGGAGTGTTTGGTTTATTTCCCCGGGGATTCTGGATAGGGAGAAAATTTCTTTGCATTGTTGTATGATAGATGGTCCCACAATGTTCCAATGACGTTGGTAGAATATTGGGTGCATACCATCCGTCCTGGGGCTTTGTATGGCTTAAAGGAGTATACTACAAAAAGGATTTCATGGGTGGTTAGGGGCCTATCTAAGGAAGAGAGATTAGTATTGAAGAAGCTTGTGTGGGCACTTTTGATAGTATTCCATTCCGATATTGTATTGCTGGTAGTGAATATGCCCTTGAAGTAGATGTATGTGTGTTCAATGATTATTTGGCGATCTGTAATCCAGTTATTTAAATTATCTTTAAAAAAGGAGATACTGTTACGCCTTTGCCTATTTAGGACAGATATGTGAAAAACTTAGTAGTTGCATCTCCTTCGTTGAGCCAATTTATGTGTAATCTAATTTTTCCAATGATCTTCTTCTAATCGGAGGATATTATTATATTCAATAATAAGGGTATGTTTTAAATTTCTGAGGTAGGTGATGTAGGTGTAGTTAGGTGAGTTTTGGATTCCCTTGATTCTAGCAAGTAACCTTTTTTTGTTATCAAAGATATTACCAAAATTCTGGGCGCTCGGTTCATTGACATTATCTTTGAAACAACTTTTGTCTTCGTTGAGATTTCTATTATTCCAGCTTTTCTCAACAATTTTACTAAACTCCGGTGACTTAGCCAATATTTTTCTAGTCTAAAAGGTTTTTTAGTAATTGTCCTAGTGTTTGTGAGACTAAGAAATAAAGGATTATGATCCGAGTATGTCTTTGGGAGATGGGTAACTAGCATTGAAGGGTATTGTTCTAACCAGGATTCATTTGCAAGGCATCGATCCAGTCATTCTAGTATGAGACCTTGCCTTCTATGGTTGGACCAAGTGTATCTAGAGTCTTTTAATCCTAGGTCAATTAGATTGCAGTAGTTAATGCAAGACCTAACTTTGGAGGATCTATTCTTATTAACAAATCTGCCTCCCCATTTCTCATTTTGGTTTAGGATATCATTGAAGTCACCACCCATTAGCCAAGGTCCTTTGTAATTGTCATAAATATTTTTAAGACTGTTCCATAAATCTAACCTATTCACTAAATAATTACTAGTATAGATAGAGCTAAAAAGCCAAGGATTGTGGTTTGGTAGTACCTAGACGAGAGCATGAAGTTCCTGGTCAGTTTGTCTAACACGTTCCACAGCCACCAATTGTCAACCCACATGATCAACCATACCTCCAGCGCTGCCTACCTAAGGCTGCAAATTTCACGGTTCCGAACCGGAACCGGACCGGAACCGCGTTTCTGGCGGTTCTGCCAGTTCCGGCGGTTCCGGCGGTTCCCCGGAACCGTGATGGGGCGGTTATTCGTTGGAACCGCGGAATCGGAACCGCCATAACCGGAACCGGAACCGGAACCGGAACCGGTTCAAGCGGTTCCAAACGGTTCCAAAAGGTTCCGACCGGTTCCGTAACGGTCCGATTTTTAAAAAAAAAAAATTTTTAAAAAATTTCCAAACGGCTCTTTTTCAAAATTAGCCGTTTGAAATTTTCAAAAATAGCCATTTGGCCCCCAAACTTTAATTTAACCCCAAACTTTATATAATTACACAATTTTCCATTTCTCAACTATAAATACCCCCTCATTCTTTCATTTTAATTCACCAATTCATCAATATCTCTCAAGCTCTCTTTCAATCTTTCTAGTGCAAGTGCTTAATTTATTGTTGCAAATTCGTGAAACATTGTGAAGTTGTTGAATTGAAGTTTTCAAGTTTTCAATTTCAACGATTTTCAATTTTCAAGAAGTTGTTCGTCAATCCGGTAAACTCGTTTCAACTCTTACGTGCTAAGAATATTTTTGTGTGTTGTTATTTTGCTTAATTATAATTATTATGGCATTTTCATTGAAAAATATGTTCGGAAAAGGAAAATCTAAAACCGGTGAAAGTAGTCGCCAAAATACTACCCCTCCCCCGACTCCCCGACCTAGAAAAGATAAACAAGTTCAAAGTAGTAGCCAACCTAGAAATACTAATGAAACCTTCGGAATACTTGATAGTGATCACCCGTGTTTTCAATTTAGCGATGTTGATTTTCTACATGATGTAGCAGTTGGTGATAGAATAGACGATGATATTATGAATATTCTTTATCCTAATGCACCTATCTTAGAGGGAAATGAGGATGATGATGATGACGAAACCCAAGCTCCGGTAGATTTAGATGATACACCTACTAGTCCTGCTCCTAATGAACTGGAACACCCACCCGTACAAACTCCCACTTTTAGTAGACAACCTCCTAAACGTTCAGAAACTTCATTGGTTTGGCAATTTTTTATTCAACTAAGAGAACAAAATAAGGCTAAGTGTAAATCTTGTGGGAAATTACTTGTGCATAGGTATACTGGAGATCATAGCGGCACAGGTAGTTTAGTTAAACATATAAAATTACACCCTAGCGATAAGGCTAGATATTTCCAGTTGAAAGCGCAACAAGAGGGGAGGACAAGTCCTGATACAACAGTTAACCCAAGTACTGGTTCAAATCTAGTTCAACCAGGAATAAACACAGTCACCGGAGGTATATTGTATTACGATCCAAATAAGGATCGTGAAGAATTAGCTAAAATGATTACTGTTATGTGTTTGCCTTATTCTTTTGCTTCTAATCCTGCTTGGATTCATTATATTAGAAGAGTATTTAATCCTACGTATAAAGGTTGGCCTCGCGCCACAGTTAAGGCCGACATTTATAAATACAAGCATGAATATGAACAATACTTGCGCTATTTATTTACCCATATAAGTAACCGTATGTCTATTACAACTGATATTGGTAGAAGTAATAATGATTGTGATTATCTAACCGTAACCAGTCATTGGATAGACGAAGACTGGACAATGCAAAAACGCATTATTGCATATAGAATAATTAATTCACGGCACACGGGTAAGTTTATTGCTAACACTGTTTCAGATGTATGTAGATATTTTTATTTTAGTGATAAAATAATGTCAATTTCCATGGATAATGCTAGTAGCAACACTAGTGCAATATGTATTTTAACTAGAACACTTAATCCTGCTTTTACTAATATTTTCCATGTTAGATGTATATGTCATATTTATCATTTAATTGTTGGTGATGGTATGAGAATTTTAAACATAGAAATTGAAAAGGTTAAATTCGCTCTTAATTGCCTTTTTTATTCTAACCGTAGAAGTAGACTTAGAGAATATTTTAAAAAAGGTGACGAATATGGCCTTAGAGAAAGAAGGGTTCCTAAACCTTGCCCGACTAGGTGGAACTACATGTACGAAAGTTTAGTAGTGGCGTACAAATATACAAACCCAATTAACGCTACTTATAATTCTCGGGACTGTGGGGAGGAAGATAATGACATGCTAACTAATCAAGATTGGACTAACGTTAAAATTCTTTTAGATTTTTTAGAACATTTTCATGTGGCTACAACTGCTTTATCTGGCCAATATTATCCAACTATTTCTAACTGTTTAGTTTATATTGCCGCACTTGCTAATTTGTTTGTTGATTTTAACGAGGGAGGGGAAATTTATGAATTTGCAATTACTGAAATGAAAAAGAAGTTTAAAAAATATTTTTTCCCAATCCCTCCTATATTTGGTGTGGCTGCTATGTTAAATCCTACTATGAAAGTAGGAGGTCCTAACTTTTGGTATTCTACTATTTATCAAGCTTTAGATCTTGAAGAAGAAGAAATGGCTACACTATCTGATGCGAAAGCATCAATTACAGTGAATGCTCAAACTGTTTATAATGCTTATAAACAGGCGTTAGAGCATGCTAGGCCTAATATTCCAACCCCTACTTCGTCTACATCACAGGCGCCTAAAAGAGCTGCTGGCTTAACAGCTCTTAAATCGTGGACGGAGTTCAGGGGTACTCAAGGTGAAAATGTAGATGATTTTTCCCATCTAAATGAGCTTCAAGTTTATTTGTCGCAGGGACTAGAGAATGAGAATCCAGACGGCTCTTTCGACCTTTTGGATTGGTGGAAGGCAATGGAAAAGCATTTTCCCGTTCTTGCAAGGATGGCTCGGGATGTTCTGTCGATTCAAGCGTCAACTGTTGCATCGGAGAGCGCCTTTAGTCAAGCAAGACTACAAATAGGTGAACACAGAGCGTCGATGCGGGACAGCTTGGAAAAATCAGTGCTTTTTCGAGATTGGATCCGCGCAGAAAGAAGGAACTTTGGGCTAGCTGAATCACAACCAGAAATAGATGAGTGCTATGAAGAAATGCTAGCGGAACTTGCTCAGAAACATCTTCACTCGGAAGTGGTGATGAACAAGCTTCATTTCCACCACCGCCAACACAACCACCTCCAAACCTTGAAGGTTTTATGAGATTTGTTAGAAATAATACATAAATTATGATGTAACTTGTACATTGGCATGTCTTCTTTTAGTTTTTTTTCCTTTTAATGGTGGTATTAGTACCATGTTGTGCTCATTCCATTGGGGAAGGAAGACTAAAAAAGATATGCCATTTTGGTCAATAAATATGCTCTTTATCATATCCTTGAATATCTTGTCTCAATATTTCTTTGTCTTTAATTCTATATCAATCCTTGAATATTTATATAACATACAATATACTAATGACAATATTCTTTTATCAATATATACTACTTATATACAATTTATACTAATTACTAACTACAACATAATATACACAATATATACTACTTAAATACAATATATACTACTTATATACAAAATATACACTACTTATACACAATATATACTAATTACCAAACACAATATATACTATACTAATAACATAGTACACCATATAAAATATATTCTACAATATGCTAATGACTACTATACAAGATATTGATTTTAAAAAAAAAAAAAAATTCAGAACCGTCGGGAACCGCTGGAACCGGAACCGCCAGAACCGGAACCGGATGGTTCCGGAACCGTATGGTAGCAGTTCCGGCTCCGGAACCGCCAGAACCGGAACCGCCAGAACCGCGGAACCGGAACCGCCGGAATCGGAACCGCAGACCCAAATAGACCCAGAACCGGAACCGGATACAGCCTTATGCCTACCGCTGGAATTTCAATATAGTCAGAGAAGTTGAAGTCAACTCTAAGGATTGCATGGTTGTCCATTTTGGTTTCCAACCGAGCCATCATGCAAGGGCTGTGGTTGGTAATAAGCTCCCTAAAGTTGCGTCTGAAGTCAGCATTATTTGCACCCCGTACGTTCCAAATGATTATGCTGGTGGGTGTATTCATGATAGGAGAA
Source organism: Nicotiana benthamiana (assembly GCA_034376525.1). Lineage (NCBI taxonomy): Eukaryota > Viridiplantae > Streptophyta > Magnoliopsida > Solanales > Solanaceae > Nicotiana > Nicotiana benthamiana. The sequence continues at coordinate 20,452,511 of CM067324.1, read as the reverse complement.
TGATTTTGGAGGGTAGAGACAAGGTTATTTCCCTTCATGAAGGGGCTGTCCCTCATAGAGGGGTTCAGTAGTACTGCGTATTTTGCTGTCACATCGTTGATCGATGGAGTTATCTCTATTGAGCACCTTTGAAGTGCCACTGGACAACGCAGTATGTATTTCTTGTCCTCCCTCTCCGGAAATAACATAAGGGCTATATCTCTTATTGTTGAGATTTCTGTGAACGAGCTTCTTCCTAGAGGGTGGGGTATCACAATTTCTTCTGCTTCGTAAACATCCTGATCCACATTTGGAACTGGTTCCATTAGAGGGACCATGTGAGCAGGAGGCTCTGTGTGTTGTGGTGTCCAAGGGACAAAAAATAAGGGGTTCATTTCTATCACCTCATGTGGTGGGAAGAACTGAAGCTCGAACATTTGGTTCATGTTTAGAAGGGGTTGAAGTGTTGTGGAAGATTCCAATGATTGTGCATTGTGTGATAAAGGACAGGGGCTATAGATGGGGCTAGGGGGTCGAGAATGTTGTCATCCACATATGGTTCATATAGTTGTCCATGGCCATTCTCATCCCCTCCGCCACTACCTGTGCTAGGAAGTTCGGGTTTTGTATTATTATCATGACCTCCTGTCCCTCTATCATCATTGAGAAGAAGAGGACTTGAACCTTGGAGACCCTGCTCGATCCATGAGGTGGGTTGGTGATCCGGGTGATGTGGTTGGGTTACATAGATTAGATTTGGGATGTGCATGGGGTTGTTTGGATTGTTGAAATTCATTGTTGGAGTTTGGAAGAAGTTTCTGGACACTTTGTGAGTTAGCAGTGCCAGTCGTGACCTTTTGTTTAAGGGTAATAGGAGATTTGGCATTATGTTGTTGAGAGTTGTTTATTAATAAGTTTTTGGAGGGCTGTTGAAAAGGTGAGGACAATGATTGTGTATCTTTTGTATTAGATTCAAGATGAGTTTGATTGGGTGAAGTTGGCCTATGGGAGTATATAGTGTCTGTTTGGTTACGTGTCCATAGGGATGTCCATTTACAAGTGGTTGCATGAGGATTGCATGGAGTCCGACTTGTCACTTGGAGATTGAGTCTTGAGAAGCATGCATGGAGTGATTAGTGTCTAGGTTATAGTTGTCATTAGCTTCTAGACTTAAATGCAACTTGTCATGCAAGTGTTCTGCATGGTTATCGGTCGAATCCACCTGCTGGATACGTACCTATCAGTGGTGGCCTTGTTTCTTGTTTGTATCGTAAATTCTTTGTGTGAGGGAGAGGAAGAGTTTTGTTGTTTCAGAGGAATGTTTGTCAGAATGTTCATCCCTTCGTATTCCTTTAACTCCTGAAGAGTTTCAAATTTGTTACTGAGAAGCTGGGGTTGGTTGGGAGTGTTGGGGTCTGTTTTACCAGTTGAGTTCACGATTGAGTTAGTAATTTTTTGATTTTTGAGAGGATGTATTATGGAGTTGATTAGAGAGTGGGATTCGTCAGATTCTTTTGATCTATATGAGAGCTTTTGAGTGTGGAGATACTTACCTGTAGCTGCTTCAAAAATTTTGACCTTAATACCTGTGTGTCCACTTTGAATGCTCTGATGTAAAAGGAATGTTCTGTTAGTTTGACTCACCTTTTTGAAAATCAAACGAGAGCAGATAACATATATGGTTGCAAGAGAAGCAGCTTGTGCTCTTAGGATCAATAATGTAGAATTCTCAGGTTCCTTGTCCATGAATTATCTGTGTAAATTTGAAGCATTAATGGAATGTTCTGCTTGGCATTTGGAGACTATAATTGAACATGATTAGTCCCTTGTGTTTAAAAACCTTCAATTTATTTGCTAATGGGATACCTTTAATTGCGAAGATACAAATACTGAATTTTGGTTGTAGTAATGGAGACCATCCTCTGGTAACTAATTCTTCTTTGACATATCACGGTAAAGAGTGGATAAAAGACATGAGGTGTACCCCAGGTTTTGCTCAAAACAACCTAATTCCCCCTGTGAGGAGTTGATTGAAAAAAACCACGTGGCTGTTTATTTCCTCTCTTTGACAAAGGCGTGAATGCATTACTTTTTTTGTGTATGGATTTTGAAGATTACTGATGCATTGTTGCTCAGTTAACAGCTATTTGTATTGCAGAAATCACCTCAGAGGATCAAGGAATGTCAGCTGATGTCATAAGCAAGGCATATTTGGCTATAGAAGAGGAGTTTCTTTCTCTAGTGAGAAAGCAATGGCTAATTAAGCCCCACATTGCTTCTGTGGGATCATGTTGTTTAGTGGGTATAATAGGCAATGGGATGTTATACATTGCAAATGCCGTAGGTTCTCGTGCAGTATTAGGAAGAGAAGAGGGGGACCTGAAAGAGGTCAAAACTATTCAATTGTCATCTGAACACAATGCAAATTTGGAATCTGTCTGGGAGGAACTACGCTCTCTTCATCCTGATGATCCACAAGTAGTAGTATTAAAGCAAAAGGTTTGGCGTGTGAAGGGTATTATACAGGTGAATTCCTTGAACTGCTGTAAAATTCATCTTATCATACTTCTAATTGCGTCGATATTAATTAAGTGAAATTTTGTCTTAGTTATAAGGTTTGATGCACTGGTCGCTGTTATGCCTCTGGACTTAGGACCACAAAATGGTTCATCTCTGTAGCATAAATTTAGGAATGACATCTTGAATATGTGGGTCTATTTTATTATTTTGGGACTTTCAAGTCTGGACCTCTTACAGCTCCAAATATATATTTTTTTTTGGGAAAATAAAAGAATGTCATGAACTAAAGTAAACATGTACAGCTCAAGGGAAAAGAAAACAAACACAAACTAGGCTAAATCTGGACAAACAGTCCAAGGCTTGAGCTAACTAGCACCTGAGAAACAATATCTACCCCTCTTACTCCTGTTGGACTCCACTATTCTTTTAACAGATAAACACAATGGATTAAATTCAACTGGATTAGTTGCCTTGTGCATCACTGCTTCTCCGTGTATGCTGAAAGCATCTGTTATTTCTTTCCTCCCATATATGGTATGTGCACCCTGCTATGCCATTCTATATACTTAATTTGTAGCAGATCTTTCTCATGCATTTGCCACTGCGCAGCTAATTTTATCCTGCCAATGTCTTGCCAATCTCCGGACTACTTGCCATTCTAGTATCCTATTCAACTGTTTGCACAGAAAGAACACTCAAAAAATAAACGGGAGATATATTCCTCTTCTATGTTGCACAAAGGGCATATTTTATCAGTGACTATTCCCCATATTGCTAGCCTGTCTTTGGTAGATAACCTGCCATGTTTAGTATCCCTTGGTTGTTGCATGCTAGTCTTCTCCAGTCCACCTTTTGAAAGAACCCCCTCATAAAGTTATTCATTTCACTAGTTAAGAAGTCCTCAATCTGTTGGAGATATGATAAAGTATATCCAGCAGCTTCCCATTGACCTTTTCTTTCATGATCTTTTGAATTACACATTATGGGTGTTTTAACGGGTGGGCCTGGTCGGGCTGGGTAGGGGAATTTAGTACCCGTATGGATTATGGTCCGGTCCGGTTACGGATTGGGGCATACCGGGTTTAACGGGTTCGGGTTCATCCAAGTAAAAATTGAATCATAAGGGTTTACGAGTTCATAGGGCCGGGCCGGGTTATTGTTATTTTTAATTTTTTTCGTATTTTATATTTTTGTATAACTACTGTAAGTTATATTAATATAAAGTAAAAATATAGAGAATACAATAAAGATGAGAAAAAATTGCACTTATAAATTGCAACTGCTACATTTATTTCAAAATTACGAAGTTGAAGTTTGCATTTAACAAGTAAATTAACAAAAAAATAGTAATTTTAAGCATTTAAAATAAAAAAATTAACAAAAAACAGTAATTTTAAGCTGAAACACTTGAAGTTTGCATAATAATACTTCAAGTTAATCTAACAAACTAAAAAATTAAGCATAAATACGTCTAATAATTTTAAAATAACACAAATTATCTCAAATCGAATTAAATAGGAATTTACGGAGGACGCTCAAGATAATTCTTTATATGCCTCCTTAAACTGCATGTGCCACACTTTGGACGATGATTTAAGACTAGACCACAGTTCTTACCCTTTACTTTCTGAACTTCTTCATTTTCTTTTACCACTTTAAAGTATTCCCAAACATATGAGCGCACTGTAGAAGTACGAGGCATGATTTAACTTGAACTCTTGAATTGAGAATTGAGAGATGAGTGAAGAAATGAGAAAGAGGGAGGAGGGGGGGTATTTATAGATTTTCAAAGGGGAGTTAATTTTTTAAAAGAAAAACCCAAAAATGGGCTAAATAGGCAATTCAGCCATTGAGCAACGGCCATATTGTGAAATGGACCATTGTCAACGGTCAGAAAACTAAGCCCACCTTAAAAAAATTAAAATATATTTACCGTTAAACCGGTCTGGGCCAGGCCGGTTAACAGGTTGAAGAACACTATTTATTGACCGGGTTTAACCGGTCCGGGTAACTGGTAGTTCGAAGGTAAACGGTGCAAACTGCCCTACACCCTTAACCCAGCCCCCTTCTACCGGTCCGGGCCGGATCCGGTTTTAACCGGTCTGGGCCGGATCCGGTTTTAACCGGTCTGGGCCGGTCCGGAACCAGGCTGACCCGGCCCGTTTAACACCCTTATTACACATGATGTTTGCTTAGCCTGAACTTCCTCACTTGGCTTTTCCTTTATGTAGTACATATGAACCCAACAACAACAACAACAACAACAACCCAGTATAATCCCACTTAATGGGGTCTGGGGAGGGTAGTGTGTACGCAGACCTTACCCCTACCCTTGGATAGAGAGGCTGTTTCCAAATAAACCCCCGGCATCCTTCCCTCCAAGAACTTCCCACCTTGCTCTTGGGGAGACTCGAACTCACAACCTCTCAGTTGGAAGTGGGGGTTGCTTACCATCAGAGCAACCCCTCTTGTCTCTACATATGAACCCAAGTAGCCCGCAATATGACTTTCTTTTTGCAAAGGTTCCACAATGACTTACAAATGGCTATTTTCTTCTAGAGTGTTATGTTAGTTATATTCATCCCTCCAGTAGCCTTGGGCTTGCATAAAGTATCCCATGCTATTAGTGCTTTCCTGGAAACGCCAACTTCCCCAGTCCACCAGAATTTCCTGCATATAGTCTCCGTGTCCCAGTTCACAAGAATTTCCTGCATAGTCTCCATGTGTTTGAGGATTTTCTTTGGCAAGATAAAGACTTGTGCCCGAAATGTTTGAATCGAAAAAGACACGCTCTTTCTCAATTCAATTTTGCCTGGATAAAATAAGAACCTTGTTGTCCAACTAGTTACTCTTCCTATCATTTTCTCAATTAGTGGCTGGCACTGAGCTACTGATCACCTCTTGGTGCTAAGTGGCACTCCAAGATACCTAAAAGGTAGGTCTTCTTTTGTGAAACCAAGCGCCTCCAGTATTTGTTGTTGCACCAGAGGATATACTCCACCAAAATAGACTGAGCTTTTGGTACTGTTATCTATCACTCTTGATGCATCCAAAAAATTCCCGGAAGCATTGGAACAATATTTTGACAGACTTTGCTTCACCCCTGCAAAACAGTAATAAGACATCAGCAAAACCTAATGGCACCAGTTGCCTTTTGGCACATCTTGGGTGGTATCTGAATTCAAGTGTTGCTTTCAGAGTCATCAACAATCGAGTAAAGTATTCCATGGCTAATACAAAAAGAAAAGGAGACGTAGGGTCTCCTTGTCTCAGGCCCCTCTTAGCTTCAAAAGGTCTTGAAGGCTTCCTATTAATTACTACTGAATAAGTGATAGTTATTAGGCATACCATGATCCATCTCACAAACTTCTCAGGGAAATATTATTAATTTTTCCTAAAAGAAGCAAAAAGGGAATGCACTTATGCTAAGCTTCTGGAGGGAAAACGGAAATCTATTTGCTTTTATCCTAAGCAAATAGATTTGCACGATGTGGAAAATATGGAGATGTAATATTAGTTCTTCTGTATATGATGGTTATTATCTGATGCACTTTTACAGGTTTCAAGATCAATTGGTGATGCATATTTGAAGAGAGCAGAGTTCAATAGAGAGCCTTTACTTCCTTAGTTCAGAACTCCTGGAACATTCGAGAAGCCAATCCTTCTTGCCGAGCCATCAGTACTTGTGCACAGATTCCTTCCTTCTGATCAGTTTCTCATATTTGCATCAGATGGCTTATGGGAGCATCTTAGCAATCAAGAGGCCATTGACATTGTGAACAGCTGTCCACGTCATGTATGGTCTTATGTGTTTTCAATTTAAACTCTGTTTCTTGTTCTCTTTTCTTCTTGAAGGTTAATCTGGCTTGCTATTTTGGCTCAATGGATGAGATTCTTAATTATGTTGCTATTTTAAACAAAGGGTTCAGACGGAAAAAAAAGTACAATTGAAAAGTTGGTTAATGATTTAACAAGCCACTTTAAAGAAAAGGGAACGAAAGAAAGGAAATGTGTGTAGGGCAATCAATTTAGTATTTTTTGTTTCAGCAAAAGAGAGAAGTAATCGGCAGAGGTTGTCTGCCATGGTTTCCAGTTTTTAGAGATAATGCCCATGCTTATATTTTTAGTTGACGAAAATAATTTGCAATAGAATCCACTATGGCTATAAATGTTATTGAGTATGTTTCTTTTGTTTTCTTGAAAACCTGTCTTCTTCAAGGAAAAGCAATTGGTCGACTATTTAAACTTGCATAATGTTATTCTGTCCAAAAGTTGGTTATTTACACCGAGTGGACTAATGTATTTCAAAATTGTGCAGGGTATTGCTAGAAAACTTGTAAAAGCTGCCCTTCGGGAGGCAGCAAAGAAAAGAGAAATGAGATACTCGGACTTGAAAAAGATAGACCGGGGAGTGAGACTGCATTTTCACGATGATATCACGGTCATGGTTTTGTTTCTAGATTCCCATTTGATAAGTCGAAGTTCCTTCCATGGGCCAGTGATCTCAATTAAAGGAGGTGGACATCCTGGAGATTCCATTACCTAGAGTAAGTTACCTACCTTTTAATCCACTTGGGCTGATATAACTTGAAACATTTCTCTTGAAACAGAAAGAGAAAGGAGGAAAAAAAGGACAGTAGAAGTAGTATGTGAAGCTTTTGCTTCTTGGAATCTCACCATAAATGGTAAGTTGATGATTATGCCTGGAAAAAGATTCTGTCAAAACTTTCTGCTGGTTGGCATATGAAACCTGGAATGTTATGGACAAAAGTGGTGAGGTAGAAAACAGAAAATGACAAGTTCAGTTTTTGAAGAGGTGTTCAAAACTAAAAAATTCTAAAGTTTGAATTTCATTTCCTGAATTAGGTCGGTATTCTGTCAAAAAATCTTTTGCAAATCAAATTTTTGCGCTCTATATATTTACATGTTCGTAGTTATTTGACTTGGAATTTCTTTGTATGTGTATGTATATGCATAGGTCTTATTCCAACATCTTGAAAAGTAAGAAGGTGATGGATAGTACTTTATTCTTTTATGCATAATGGTGTCATAGGTACTATTTCCACACTGAAATGGTGTGGTATTTGGATTTGTTCTTCTTGGTTAGAAATATACTTCTGGGCCAGTCAGCCTAAGGCCTATTTCCTTAAATGTTCTCTTTTCTTGAAGAATTTATCTATGCCGAGATAGTTACACAAGAGGGGTAATCTAACCTTTTGCAGCAAATTTTTAGCTGTATTCCCTAATTTTCCAGTGAAACTCCTGTTGAATGGCTTTTCGATACAACGCTTCAGCATTCCCATTCTCCCAACACATTCTCATGAACAAAGAAACCTTTGTTTCTTTCTCTTCCTTGTCTCTTTTCCATGAAGGTCCTATGCTATGGGGATTTTCTCCATTGACATGTGACGATCCATCATTCGAAACTTCATTGATGATTTTACAACTGACATGAATGCATACATATACATGTCAAAACAAAATTAAAAGCATATATATAGAATGCAACATGTAGAAACAATACAAACCTGAGCTTGGTATTGATATAATCTGTAAAAGAAGAGGAAGCAACAACAACAACAACAACAACTACCCAGTAAATTCCCACCAGGTGGGGTCTGGGGAAGGTAATATGTAGACAGCCTTACCCGAACCACCTCAGCCTCGCTTCCCGCATCTTCTCGTCCACCGAGGCCACCTCTACCTTCTGTCGAATAACTAAGAAGAGGAAGCAACTGTTGCAATAATTTCAGAGAGTAGAGATTTGATATTGGAGGAATTGACAACACTCTTTTGTTATGTTTTGTTGGTCTTCTTTTCGTTATTTCTCTTGACGAATGACTTAATATATGATTGGAAGTATAAAATATTGAACCAACTTCCGGATTTCTAGATGAAAAGAATTTCTTATTACAAAATAGCTAAATATTATTAGGTGTCCTGAATTTTTTCCGTATAACTGAAGGTGATATAAATAGCACCACTATTTCACTCCTTTCTTATGTGTACTTTATTTTCTCATCCCTTTCCTGTGTACTTAGGACTAATCAGTTTCTGGCCATTATTAAAACTTTCTTTCCACTTTGTAAAACAAAGAAAGTTTTATGGACATCAATTTTTCGGAAAAAGAAAGTACTCAATTTTAGAAAACTCAATAACATTTCTATAAAGTTAACTTTCCGCTCTAGTAACTGGTAAAGAAAGTATGTCACTTTAAAATTATTGTCTTGACAATATATATAACTGTAGGTATATCAAATTTGTTGGATTAAAATTCAATAAATAACTTGGATTATATTTTAAATATATTAATCTAAATAAATATTATGGGCTAATATATAATTAATTATATAAGTCAAACATATATGGATTAAATAAATAAGTCTTAATTCATTAGGTTAGCCCATTTAATTGGGCTAAAGTGATGAGCTCACTTCATTAAGCCCAAGATCGATGTCATCTTCCTAGAGGCCCAATTTGCTATCACTTGTCAAATGACGCGGTGCACCAAGTCAAACGGAAGAGCCAATAGGATCATGCCACGTGTCAAAATGAAAGGCATGCCAAGTCACACTAAAAGGCCGATGAATTCGCGCCACGTGTGCAAGTGACGTGTTCTGGCCAATCAAATGCGGCCATGTCACACTTCAATTTGATTGGTCGGAAAGAGTTTATTTTTATCATAACTCTTCCCTCACAAAACTAAAAAAGGGGTCTTCACAACTCAAAAAAGGGACCAGAAATTATAACAAGAAGCAAGAGAGAGCTCGGGGATCAAAAACCGTAAATTTTTCTATAAGTTTCAAGCTTCAAGCAATCAAATTCAAGCTCAAGAACGAAAAACAAATAAAGTTCAAGCTCAAGAACGAAAAACAAATCAAGTTCAAGCTCAAGAACGAAGAACAAATCAAGGTCAAATTCAAGCAATCAAGCTCAAGTTCAAGCTCAAGAACAAGACCATCGTTCATGGAAGCAGATATGGATTCAAGATCAATCTCAAAGGCACTTGAATTTTTTTATCATTGAAAAGAAGAATCAGAGGATTAATAGAGATTGCAACATTTCAAATATTTAAAATAAAATACTACGATTGTTGTGGTATTTTTGGACTTGATTTTATTTTCTTGAAGCAAGGTTATTATCTACAAATTCTGGCATGCCAATCTCTACCTCGCATCTCAACTTTTCAATCACTAAAGTCCAAGAATATTGAAATGGCTTCAAAGAAAATCAACTCCGGTTCAACTTCCACCATGGATGTTAACTCCAGGTTCAATGCTGATGTGGAAAGCATCCTCGATGTCAGCTTTGGAAGCTTCGGACCAGTTATGAGGAGCAAAGCATGTTCTTTAGGACAACAAGCACCCCAAGTGGCGTCCGCATCAACTCCTATTTTCGGATCTTTATCCTCAAAAGGAGGAAGATCTTCCAAAAATGCATTTGAAGGAGGAAGCGATGTAAAGATCAAGAAAACTTTTTCTCTGCTTGACCTCTCCAGATCTAAATACTATGATGTGAAGGAAGATGATGATGCTTCAACTGATGAATCCTTCCTAATTACACCACATAGAATGAGTCAATCAAGGATAAATCTATGTCAAAAACCATGCTACTCTCCATCGTCCACAACAATCATACAGGCCATGGTGACAAATATTTCATCTGTGGAGGAGCAGTTTGCAAAATGACGGAAGCAATCGCTAGATTGACCAAATGCATGCAAAATCAAGAGGCTAGAATTGACAAGCTAACGGACATGGTGGGAATCTTGATGGAAGAAGAATCCACCCATGCACCCGGCAAGCTCCCAGAAGTTCTAGAGAGTTACTCTCCCCCAAGACCAGTAGCATATACTAAGGCTATCCCTGTCTCATCTGAAGGGATGATTCCAATCGATCAACTAAAGGAGTTCATTGAAGGAGCCGTTAATAACAAATATAAAGTTGCTGCCAAATCCTCCTTTACATATGCAAAGTCATACACTGCAAGAGTCGATATGTTGAAGATGCCTGCTGGCTGGCTATCAATCTCCAAAGTTTCAATAGTTTGATGGTAAAGGTACCCCAAAGCAAGATGTGGCGCACTTCTTGGAGACGTGCAACAATGCTGGGACTTATGGAGATTACCTCATTAAGCAGTTTGTCCGCTTGCTAAAAGGAAATGCTTTTGTCTAGTACATAGACCTCGAGGCTGGATCTATTGATAGTTAGGATCAACTAGAGCAAGATTTCCTCAATCGCTTTTATAGCATGAGACGTACTGTGAGTATGATAGAACTTATAAATACTCGTCAACAAAAGGTGGAACCAGTTATCAACTTTATCAATCATTGGAGGAATGCAAGCCTCAACTGCAAAGATAGGCTTCATGAAGCTTCAGACATAGAGATGTGCATCCAAGGCATACATTAGGGATTGTGCTACATCTTGCAAGGTATCAAGATTGGCACAATTGAAGAACTTGCAACTCGTGCCCATGACATGGAATTGATCATGGCCTCCGCTGGAAATGAAAGGCTTCCCATCTATGAACCCCACAAAGGGAATGACAAGTAAGAAGCCAGGAAGTGGGGCAAGTTCATACCCAAGTCTAAAAGCAAGGAAGCAATGAATGTCAACACATCACCTGTGAAGTTCACAATGAAGGTGAGCAAGAAGCAGAGTATGACATCCACTTATTTTCAAGATAAGCCAAGTGGAAAGTTGACTTTAAAAGAAATGCAAGAGAAAGTGTTCTCACATTTTTTGGATTTTGACGTGCCATCTATTTTTTTAAAAACTCCTCGAGTTAAATCTCATTGAGCTTCCGGAGATGAAGCGACCAAATGAAGCTGGGAAAATAAATGACCCAGATTACTGCTAATACCATCGACTTGTGATCCACCCTCTGGAGAAGTGCTTTGTCTTCAAGGACAAATTCATGGACCTGGCTCGCGAAAAGAAGATTGTTCTTGAAGATGAAAAAGCAAGCGCAAACCAAGTCTTTATCACCTTTGGCTCATTTTGTCCTGATGAATTATGCGGTATTATAGAAAGTAAAGATGAAGAATTACTGGAGAATGACAAAGTTGAAGTTAACCAACCTGAGGATGATGAAGGTTGGGCATTGGTGACTTGTCGTAGGCACCACAAAAGGATCCCACGAAAAGGATCAATAGAACAACCAACAAGGAGAATAATGGTGAAAAGTCCAAGGAGATAGAATCCAGAATCCAGTTAAGCACTTAAAGAAAGCAAAACTGGAGGTGCACCACCCTCAAAAGCCACGACATCCAGTGACCTTGGAGGATTTCTTTCCATGTTGGTTCCGTATGAAGATTTCCCGTGAAGCTATTGAAACCTCTTGTTGCAATGCTGATAAAGGGGAATAATAGAGTGACAACCTACCGTTAGAATTATCTTCAGAAAAGCTCATCGAGTCTATTCCTCAAGAATGCTAATGCGTGCGAGGAAAAGGTTACGTTCAAAAACGACAATCTTTTACTAGGTAACACTCTTCACAATCGCCCATTATACCAGGTTGGCTATATGCGCGATGAAAGAATAAATAAAATTTTAGTTGATGGAGGATTCTCAGTGAACATTTTGCCCATTCACATTGTGAAAGAACTTGGTATTCCCATGAGTGAACTCTCAGAAAGTCATGTAATGATCCAACGATTCAACCAAGGGGGGAAAAGAGCCATCTGTGCGATCAGGTTGGAAATCACCATTGAAGATATGAAATCAAGTGCATGGCTACATATGATCGATGCAAAAACTTCATCCAACATCTTGCTTGGAAGGCCTTAGATACATGAGAACAAAGTGGTTCCATCTACATACCATTATGGCTGTCCAACAAGACGGGACGGGACAACATTTAAGTGTGATGGCGGTGGGATGGGACAAAACATGACATGACAAACAGGACGAAAAGGTCGTCCCATCCCGTCCCTCTAACAGATGGGATGGGATGCGATGGGACGGGACGGAATGGGACGGGATGGGACGGGTTCGTGGGCCTTAAGTGTATTTTTTTTAAAACGTCTAGTTTTTTTAAAAAAATTACGTTGTTTTTAAAGTTTACAACGGCTAGATTTTTGACTTATTTGTTAAACTTAAATGTTAATATGTTAAAATAAAAATTAGAAAACTAAGTAAAGAATTAAAATATATTTAAACAAAAGACTTGTAATGAAATATTCTACTAATTATAAATTTATAATACAATTATAATTTGTTTAATATAATTTCAAAGTATTAACTATTAAGTAACTAAGACAATTCATTAAAAAAACTTCAATGCTTAGTGCCTTTTATTTTATTAATAGAACTTTCAAATCTCAAATACAAATATAATTCTTTTGAAGAGCACCTAATATGCGCAACCACCTTCTAGGAAGGGTTCTATTTGAACTAGGCCTCTCAGTAGCAATTACAAATTATCATACTAACATTTGTAAGCTCCTATATAGGTTCCTTGTAACTTATCAATACTATCTCTTGGACATTCTTATGGAATTGGAAATGTTGATTGATGTTCCTTTAGCTCCATGCTGTCATGGCTCCCTGTGGTAAGTATCTCATTGTATTCTTCTTTTTCCCTAGTGGTTAATTTTTCAAAACCAAGATTTATTCTATCTAAATTAATCCAATCTCTGAATAATACGAAAATCTCTAGATTGTCCTCCACTAATGCATGTCTATGATCTCCAATTTGAAATCTTGTCGCGCTAAAAGCACTCTCCAATGCTACTGATGATGTTTGAATAGCTAGGATATCTCGAGCCATAATTGAAATTGTTGGAAAAGCCTTGACATGCTCCCTCCACCGTGACAAAAGTTGTTCCTGTTGGAAACACGTTTCAAATGCAATATACTAAACGTGTGTTCTTTTGTAGGTTTTGATGAATGTCAAACAAAGCAATAAGCGATATATAGCAGTGCTCAAGGACAAGCACAAAATGGATGCATTACAAGAAGCTCAAGACAAAGTTTAGAAATGTTATAATTGAGTCAATATTAATTGTGATCTTGATTCCTCAATCTTGGCTCATAACATGGCTTCTCTACTAAAATTATTTTTCCAAAATCATGCATATCTAACTTAAGTGTCAAATGATTTTAAACTATGCATATTTATATTTGTTAAAATGTTTTTCAAACATGCCTCAAAAATCTGGGCTAAGATAATCGATTATGTACTTATGATAATCGAGTATCTCTAAGCCAAGACTGCATGACAATCGATTGTGAATTAATGATAATCGATTGTGAGTAAGTCAGTTAACATCAGGTTTTTGCAAACTGCATAACAATCGATTGTGTACTTTTGATAATCGATTGTTAACTGAGGCAAAGTTTTCAAAACTCAGAAAAATCGATTATGAACTAATGGTAATCGATTAGAATGAGAAAAATGTCTCCCAGTGTTTTTAAATAAATTAATAATCGATTGTGGCTTTTGATAATCGATTATATATGAGACAGAAAGTTTTGAAATTAATTAATAATCGATTATGGCTTTTGATAATCGATTATATATGAGACAGAAAGTTTTGAAATTAATTAATAATCGATTATGGCTTTTGATAATCGATTATATATGAGACAGTAAGTTTTGAAATTAATTTATAATCGATTGTTCTATTTGATAATCGATTGTTGGAACTAACCGTTGTCATACATTTTCAAATTACCTTCAGGTAATCGATTGTTGATATTTAACAATCGATGTTTTGCGTAAAATCTGGAAAAGATTTTCTGAACGTTGTTAAAATAATCGATTGTTGATTTCCTGATAATCGATGTTTTATGCCAAAAATTGGAAAGGATTTTTTAACGTTATAAATAATCGATTATTGATTTGAAGTAATCGATTGTTGACGTAAAATCTGGGATTGAATTTTTGATCTGATAGGCAAACAATCGATTGTTTAGTCTTGACAATCGATTGTCACTGAGTAATTTCAGCAATCCTTAATTGGCAATTAGACAACGGTAAGACTGAGTTTTTCACCTATAAATACAGGCTTAACTCAGTGTTTTCACAACAACAACATATACAATTTAAGTATTTTCATTGCTAAAAGCTTTCTTACATTGATCATCATTTTCATTCATCCATAAAGCTTTTTGAAGAGCCATTCTATTGAGCTAAGTTGTTGTGATCTTGAGCGTACTATTTCTACTCATATCTACTCATTGAGGAGTACTTTGTAAAGTGAGTTTGTTTTGTGTTTGTAAGAGAATTGCGATTCTCGTTTGTTGAGGAACTTGTGATTCCTCAGTTGAAGTCTTTGGGATTGTTATCCCCGAGCAGTTGAAGTCTTTGGGATTGTTATCCCTGAGCAGTTGAAGTCTTTGGGATTGTTATCCCCGAGCAATTGAAGTCTTTGGGATTGTTATCCCCGAGCAATTGAAGTCTTTGGGATTGGTATCCCCGAGCAATTGAAGTCTTTGGGATTGTGATCCCCGAGCACCTAGGTGAGGCTTGTGTCCTCAGCTGTAACGGTTTGTTAAGCACCCGTAAGCTTGACAAGTTTAGTGGAAATCTCGAGAGAGTCTCTCGGGGACTGGACTAACCACGTTTGTGGCCAACCAGGATACATCATTGTGTAAGTTTATTTTACTGCACTTGTTTTAATTTCTGCAAAGTTTTTAAATTCCGCACTAAAACGCTTAATATTTTTAAAACGCTATTCATCCCCCCCTCTAGCGTAAAGCGTTATTTCCAACAATTGGTATCAGAGCCATACTCTCTGAAAGACTTAACCGTTTGAGAGAATCTTTCCATGGCTTCTACTCTAGACTCTTTTGCAGGTATTGATGAAGGACAGTGCCCCACAAGACCTCCTTTGTTCAACGGGACTAATTATTCATATTGGAAAGAAAGGATGCAGATATTCGTCAGATCAAACAGCCCTTACTTGTGGAAGGTGTACACCAAAGGAAATGAGGTTCCTGTCAAACAGGTGGAAGGAATATGGGTGCCAAAAACAGAAGAGGAATTCAACGCCGAGGATAATCGAATGGTCCAAAATAATTTTAAAGCTATTAATTTATTACTCTGTGCTGTTAATGCTAATGATTACAGGAAAATCTCCTGCTGCAAAACAGCGAAAGAAATGTGGGACAAGCTTGAGGTCACTTACGAAGGGACTGACCAGGTAAGAGAAGCTAAAATTGATTTTTTAACTCATGCTTACGAATTGTTCCATATGAAGGAAGGCGAAAAGGTAGACGAGATGTTTGAGCGGTTCTCATCAATAGTGAATGATCTCCACGCACTCAAGAATACGTTCACAGACAAAGAACTAGTTCGAAAAATCCTTAGGAGCCTAACACCGGCATGGCGATCAAAGGCCGATGCGATTCAAGAGTCAATTGGAATCACGAACGTCACCATAGACGCTCTTAGAGGTAATCTTAAGACTTATGAATCCACTATTCTTAACCCTGTTGTTGACGAACAAAGAAGGCAAAAGATTGCTCTAAAGGCGAGCACAAGTCAATCACCAATTGAAGAGGATGGAGATAGCGAATTTGGACTCATCATCAAAAAGTTCCAAAAATTCATGCGAAAAGAATATGACCGCAAAGGGAAAAAGCAAGGTGAGCAAGTTAAATGTTATGAATGTGGTGAAACAGGGCATATCAAAACAAACTGCCCAAATCTTAAAAAGGAGAAGAAACCCTTCAAGAAGCAACGAGCATACATATCTTGGGGAGGAGATTCCGGAGACGAATCCAATGAAGAAGAAAATGAAGAAGCGGCAAATCTCTGCCTCATGGCACAGGAAGAAAATCAAAGTGAGGTAAGTCAAATCTCTTCTCAAAATTTTTATACTCTTGATGACATGAGAAATGCCTTTGATGAATTGTATGCTGAATTTCTCAAAGTTACAAAAACCGTCACTAGTTTAAGAGAAAATGCTTCTCTAAAAGAACAAGATTTTCAAAAACAGTTTTCATTAAAAGAAAAAGAATTAGAAAAATTGGTTTTGGAAAATGAGAAGCTACTAGAACAAAACAAGTTTTATGGGAAAAGAAGTTCTGACAAGCCCGAGAGTTCTACAAAAAATTGTGCTTCTTGTGTAGACCTTAAGAATGAAGTAGGTAGATTAAAAGGCACACTAGATAAATTCAACTCCTCTCATAAAAACTTGAATGTGGTGCTTGATAACTTGAAATCAACCAAGCATGGAATAGGCTTCATAAATGAAGAAGAGGTTGATGCAAAAACCCAACCACCTAGAGCTCAACCTAGGATTAATAACAAAAATGCCTTTCCTAAAACAAACATGCATGCTAGACAAAATATTAGGAGACCTAGACATGACCTTCCGCCTAGCAATCGTCACCATAGACATGATGCATATTTTAGGCACAACAATGATCATGCTAGAAGATCCCGAAATGTTCAACCTAGAAATGACTATGGTGTTCTAATTAGGAGAAATGAAAATAGAGTAAACAATGTGCATTATTCTAGCTACTATGAGCCTAGACGCATGCATAATCCAAATGTGACATGTCATTATTGTAGACGAATTGGTCATATTGCTCCCGCATGCTTTACTAGACATAGACATGCTACTCAAACATATCATTATAGTATGCATAACCCTCAAGGACCCAAAATGGCATGGGTACCAAAAGAGCATTGATTTGTTTTGCAGGTGTGCTTGAAGGAATCAAGTGTAGTGGATGCTCCAAACACTTGACGAGAGACGAATTCAAAATTCCTTCAATTAAAGCACAAAGAAGGAGGAAGAGACGGAAAAGTCGACTTATGTTTTTTTAAATCGGAAGTATTTTCGAAAAATTCAAAAGGCAAAATTGTGGAAAAAGCTTCGTAAATTGGAGAATGAGCCAAAAGACCAAAATGAACGGAGGATGTTCAAAATCAGGTAATTGGCAAAGTCGAAGGGAAGGTAAGTACCCTAAACCCTCTTAAGAACATCCTAGGACAAAATTCTTAAGAGTTCATTTTTTTTTCACCCGACTACACGAGTTTCAAAGTTATTATTTCATTTATAGATTACTGACTTGAGCGTCGGAGATGTTTAATTCTATTTTGCAGGCATCCCCCAAAAGGTAAGAGGAAAGTATGAATTATCTTGATACAAAAAAAAAAAAAAAAATCGATCATAATCGATTATTTATGCTTACAATCGATTATCAGTATCAATAATCGATTATTTGTTGATTCAATTTTTTTTCCATGAAATCTTGTTAAATGTTTACATTGCCTGATAGAATTAAGTCTCATCATTTCAGCATCCCCCTTCCAAACAATCGATTATTTGTTCTGCCAATCGATTATTTGCCAAAATTCAAACTCTCTGTGAGTGAAACAATCGATTACTATATATTGACAATCGATTATCTGTTTTAAACTTATGTTACCGTTTTGGCTCCATAATCGATTCCTGACAGGTCATAAATATGAAAAACAATCGATTACCAAGTTTGACAATCGACTATCTTTTTCAAATTTTCTTACCGTTCTGGCGTATAATCGATGTGTCAGATCATTTTCATTAATGAAAATCGATTATTCCATTCAAACAATCGATTGTTGAACGGTCAGTGAATTTATTTTTACCGTTTCAGACTTCAAATCTCTTCAAATCATTTCCAATAAATGTAAGATTCATTCCTTCTCTATATATAGGCTGCACATATGCTCTTGTATACTCACTCAAGCCTCCCAAGCATCAAATTCTCTTGTTTTCTTTGAAAAATCCTAGCACATCCTTTCAAAAAAAAAAAAAAAAATGTCAAGCCGCAACTCAAAACGTGCTCGTTCCAAACAAGGTGCTTCTTCTTCTCGCCATCCATATCAAGATGGATCGGTTCTATTCTTTGAATCCAATGAAGAGCTCACCCGTTTCTTAACCAAATTTGAGAAACGCCTTATTCTCCCTCCTCGCTTTTCAACAAACGCTCTTGTTGCACCATTCATTCCAGCCGCAAATATGCTAAGAGAGTGCAACCTTTTCAATTTCCTACTCCTTACTCACCCCTACTACAACATTTCTTTGGTTGAAGCTTTTTACTCCAACCTTCACAAAGATGATGAGGGTGAACTTGTTACCAATGTTAACGGCATTCCCATTCTAATTTCTGAAGATAACCTCCACCTCATTGCCGGCATTCCGCATGATGGTGAAGACATCTACCAGTACATAAATGATGCCGGGGTCATGATTGATGAAGCTAATCTCTTCCGCCAAGCCGGAGTAGCCTATGATGAGTCCTCTTCCCGTCGTCCCACCATAAAGGGTATGGACCCGAATTATCGTTTCATTCTCTATTTCATCACTCGTGTTCTCAAACCCCGTAAACTCAATCACACCACCATTTCCCAAGAGGATGCCAAATTTCTTCATGCTATTGTCACCGGTGTTAAAATAAATTGGTGCAAGCTTATTCTATCTCATATGTTCAATGCCACCAGAGATGACATACCTCTCCCCTATGCCCTCTTAATAATGAAATTTCTTGAAGCTTCCGGAGTCAATATTGCTAATGGTCCTCTCAAAAAGAGCACCAAAATCTGGGAAATTTCGGAGTCTTCCTTTCATCATGATGGTGATCATGCTCCCGCTCCTCCACAAAATCGACAAGCCCGTCGTGCTCATCCTCCTCAGGAGCCTACCCTCCGGACCATTTCTGACCAAATTACTCAACTAACCCGTGAGGTCCATGGTTACTTTGATCACGTGCATTATGCCTATGCTCAGATGGTGCCATATCAAGCGCCTACCAATGATGATGAAGGGGATGGGGGTGATGAATGATGAAATTGTTGTTGTTATGAGAAATTGTTGTTTTTGGTCTGTTTGTTCTTGATTGGTTAGTTATGTTTGGTTTCACCCTTGTAATGTTATCTTAATTTTCCAATAAATAAACTTGTGTTTATTTCACATTTTTTTCATATTCTTCCCTTGTGTAAATTTTTGCTAATGGCAAAAGGGGGAAGAAACGGGATATCAAGAAGTATGCTATATCACTCTCAACTTCATTCATGCTTAAAGTGAGGGGGAACATGAATTGAGGGGGAACATCAAATTGCATACTTTACTCTTGTCTTGGATTATCAAAATAATTATTGCATATATCCCGCTTATGTTTGCCATTATCAAAAAGGGGGAAATTGTTGGAAACACGTTTCAAATGCAATATACTAAACGTGTGTTCTTTTGTAGGTTTTGATGAATGTCAAACAAAGCAATAAGCGATATATAGCAGTGCTCAAGGACAAGCACAAAATGGATGCATTACAAGAAGCTCAAGACAAAGTTTAGAAATGTTATAATTGAGTCAATATTAATTGTGATCTTGATTCCTCAATCTTGGCTCATAACATGGCTTCTCTACTAAAATTATTTTTCCAAAATCATGCATATCTAACTTAAGTGTCAAATGATTTTAAACTATGCATATTTATATTTGTTAAAATGTTTTTCAAACATGCCTCAAAAATCTGGGCTAAGATAATCGATTATGTACTTATGATAATCGAGTATCTCTAAGCCAAGACTGCATGACAATCGATTGTGAATTAATGATAATCGATTGTGAGTAAGTCAGTTAACATCAGGTTTTTGCAAACTGCATAACAATCGATTGTGTACTTTTGATAATCGATTGTTAACTGAGGCAAAGTTTTCAAAACTCAGAAAAATCGATTATGAACTAATGGTAATCGATTAGAATGAGAAAAATGTCTCCCAGTGTTTTTAAATAAATTAATAATCGATTGTGGCTTTTGATAATCGATTATATATGAGACAGAAAGTTTTGAAATTAATTAATAATCGATTATGGCTTTTGATAATCGATTATATATGAGACAGAAAGTTTTGAAATTAATTAATAATCGATTATGGCTTTTGATAATCGATTATATATGAGACAGTAAGTTTTGAAATTAATTTATAATCGATTGTTCTATTTGATAATCGATTGTTGGAACTAACCGTTGTCATACATTTTCAAATTACCTTCAGGTAATCGATTGTTGATATTTAACAATCGATGTTTTGCGTAAAATCTGGAAAAGATTTTCTGAACGTTGTTAAAATAATCGATTGTTGATTTCCTGATAATCGATGTTTTATGCCAAAAATTGGAAAGGATTTTTTAACGTTATAAATAATCGATTATTGATTTGAAGTAATCGATTGTTGACGTAAAATCTGGGATTGAATTTTTGATCTGATAGGCAAACAATCGATTGTTTAGTCTTGACAATCGATTGTCACTGAGTAATTTCAGCAATCCTTAATTGGCAATTAGACAACGGTAAGACTGAGTTTTTCACCTATAAATACAGGCTTAACTCAGTGTTTTCACAACAACAACATATACAATTTAAGTATTTTCATTGCTAAAAGCTTTCTTACATTGATCATCATTTTCATTCATCCATAAAGCTTTTTGAAGAGCCATTCTATTGAGCTAAGTTGTTGTGATCTTGAGCGTACTATTTCTACTCATATCTACTCATTGAGGAGTACTTTGTAAAGTGAGTTTGTTTTGTGTTTGTAAGAGAATTGCGATTCTCGTTTGTTGAGGAACTTGTGATTCCTCAGTTGAAGTCTTTGGGATTGTTATCCCCGAGCAGTTGAAGTCTTTGGGATTGTTATCCCCGAGCAATTGAAGTCTTTGGGATTGTTATCCCCGAGCAATTGAAGTCTTTGGGATTGGTATCCCCGAGCAATTGAAGTCTTTGGGATTGTGATCCCCGAGCACCTAGGTGAGGCTTGTGTCCTCAGCTGTAACGGTTTGTTAAGCACCCGTAAGCTTGACAAGTTTAGTGGAAATCTCGAGAGAGTCTCTCGGGGACTGGACTAACCACGTTTGTGGCCAACCAGGATACATCATTGTGTAAGTTTATTTTACTGCACTTGTTTTAATTTCTGCAAAGTTTTTAAATTCCGCACTAAAACGCTTAATATTTTTAAAACGCTATTCACCCCCCCCCTCTAGCGTAAAGCGTTATTTCCAACAGTTCCTTGCCGTCTTTGTCTTTCATATTTTCCATTCTTTGACTAAGATAAGAATCAAGTTCATCATCAATAGAGGAATCAAAACTTGTTATATCATCCATATCTTTCCATAAAAAGTGTGCTCTAGACTTAGAAGTAGAGGGAGCAGTTTCACAACCAGTTGTATCCATAGATTTATATTTATCAAACATTGATCTAGCATAAGAATATATGCTAGCTTGGCAGTTTTCGAGAATTGGTTGTTCATTTTTTTGAATTTTTAAATTCTCATAAATTTTACGAACAAGTCCCTTTGCACCTCGTAGTTTTAAAGATGAGATAAGTAGAGTAGAAATTATTTGTGTAACAATAGGATAATATATACCATAAAATTATTTTGTAGCATAATAAAATTTTTCTAAAAATTTGGTAAGTTCTTGATGTCTTTCCAATTAGAATCAATAATTTTATCAATAGGGTGAGCATTATGCATATTAAATACCTTTTGGATAGGCACCCGATAATCATAAGCAACTTTAAGAATTTCATAAGTAGAATTACATCTAGTACAAATATTTTTTGGAAATTTTCTAAATGAAACATTGCTGATTAAATTCACGAATTCTACTTTGTTTATGAGCACGAAAAATATAGTCACAAGCATGTTGTATTTACTACAAGCATCAGAAAATATATTAAGACCATCTTTTACAACCAAGTTATGGAATGTACATCTAACATGAAAATTGTTGGATTAATTGGACAAAGTTTAGATTTTAAGTTATTTGTTGCGGTTGTATTAGCAGAAGCATTATCTAAGGTGATAGTTAAAGCTTTATTAATGAGTCCATAAAAATCAAGTATTTGTAGAACAGTAGTTGCAATATATGCTCTAGTATGTTTTGAATCAACAAACTTATAATCAATAATATATTTTTGCAAGTTCCAGTTATGATCAACCCAATGACATGCTAAATAATCACAACTATTAGGACTACGTCCTATATCAAATGTGATAGACACTTTACAACATAAGTGAAAAGTACACAACGAATATACTGAAGATATTCGGTTTTGAAATTTAAAAACATCATTTCTTACAATAGTCTTAGGAGAACCTTGAAAAGCAGGGTTATAAGTTTCTTGTATATAATGAACAAAAGAAGGGTAAGAAGAGAAAGTAAAAGGTAAGCCCCAGACAGCCACCATTTTTGTTAAATTCTCACGATCTCTATCTTTGTTATATTTGCGTAAAACATGACCAAAAGTAGGATCAAGTTGTTGAATTTGATTAGAACCAGATTCAATAGGAGTGTCAGTACTGATAGTAGGATCTATAATTTTTTCGGCTTCTGTGTTAGCTTGTATCCATAAAGATTAGTGATCCCTTATTAAGTGTATACTTAAATGCCCACGTCCCACCACTTGTTGTGTGTGCATATTGTTGCTTATATTTTTTACATATAGTACGATGATTAACTTTATCATGTTAAAAAAATTTCATACAAGTGATATTTTGGGACGTTCAGCCTTAGGCTTACCCCTTATAGGGGGTACAAGGGGTAAAGTTCCAGACTAAGATTGACTCTGAGTTGGAGCTTGTGTTGCGGGATTAGTGGGTGGTTCATCTAATTCTTCTTCCTCATTTTCTTCATATCATTTTCTTCGTCCTAAAAACAAATATCATTGCCAAATTGTCATTGTAAAGTTCCATGATCTAATTATTCTCCGACATGAATATTATAAATGTGTGGGTTGGAAAAAAAAGTTTCATCAGCATGAGTCATTTCATCAATATTTTTTCTAGTTCTAGGTCTAGGAGAAGGGTTAGGATTAGGATTACTACTATTTTCACATTTACTATTTTTTTAAAAATGCGAACACATTTTTAGGTGCCATAATTTAAATACAAAATTAAATTTAAAAATCTAACACAAATATTAAACACATAAATGAAATAAGAAAATATAACATGTAAAGTAAACACACAAACTAAGCACTAAAATGATGCGGAAAAATTATATACTAAAATTAGGAGATGGAACGAGTGCACCGTGATTAAATATTAAAACTTGAAGAAATTGCCCAAAATATTGCTCCAAAAACTTGACCAATTAATTTGAAGCTTGAAAGTTGCTCCAAAAAAATTGCCCAAATACTTGAAAGTTATCACTTAATACTTAATAGTTGATAGTAACAAAACTGAGAGACTAATATAGATAGAATATTAGAATGTAAGAGATTTGAGAGAGAAGATGATTTTTTATGGGAAAAAATGAAGAAGAATGGGAGGGGGGGGGGGGGTATTTATAGTAGAAAATAGGTCCAAAGTATAATTTCAAACTTAGGGGTTATACTAAAATTTTAGGGGGGTGGGGGTGGGTGGGGGTGTTTCGTAGGGTAGGGACTGTTTGGACCGTTGGCAACGGCTATTTTTGTAATTTAAGTTGTTGCCCAATGACTAGTTTAAAAAAAAAAATCTGTCGGGACGCGGGACGAGACAGAACAAACGGGACGAAATGGTCGTCCTGTCCCATCTCATGTCCCATTTAACATAGGCCCATCCTGTTTAACTTGTTGCGATACGGGACGGGATGAGACAGGATGATACCGGGATGGGACGGCCCGTCCCGTTGGATAACCATACCTACCATCAATATTTGAAATACTACGAGGGTGAAGTCGAGAAGAAGATAGTTGATGATAATGAGCTATTCACCGAGGCTGAGTCACACTTTGTCGATGCAAAGTTCTACTTGAAAATCGTATTGTGAAGAAGCTAAAAGTCAATGATGTCATAAAAACAAAAATGACGAGCCCGCAGCTAAAAGAGCCGAAATGACTACCGGTATAGTCAAAGATGTTACCGAGGAGGTACAACCCAACATGAATAAATCTAATAGAGGGGGTATTGCATCTTATGGAAAGAAAATAAGTCATGCTCTCCAATATGTACCTAAAAGGAAGAAGGACGAGGGCGAATCATCTAATATCCAAACTAACACCCTAAAGGAGTTAACTCTTTTGGTAAAACGAATTAGGGCAGTAAAGTTGTCCTCAAAGCCGCTTGCAGGGTTTGTAGCCCAAAATCGTTTGAAGAATGTAGCACTCCTTACAAAGCAAACAAATGAAGGTTTTGACCCTTACGCTTACAAGCTATTTGCAAAATTTGGATACAATCCCAATCAGCCATCAAAGTTAGGGAAGCTTCTATCAGAAGGTGCAACGAGGCAACCACGTGAAGGTTTGGGATACGAGCAACCATCACCAGTTCACATCTCAACAAGAAGGGTGAGCAGCAATTATATCACTACAGAAGATGAATTAGCCGCTTTTAACAAGTCTTCTGTCTTTGATCAACTGGGAAAATCACATGTGAGGACCTTCGTGTTTGAAAGATTGGGTCCATTAAAGAACGGGAAAAAGTTCTGGAGAATTTTTCAAAGCATAAGAACACCCACTTCATCCAAAATCTAAGAGATCTCTAAGGATTTCCAAAGCTTGGTTCCTTCTAGAATGAGGCGACAAACAAAACTTGTGGTTTTATGTAAAGAAGTACTGAAGGTAAAGCCATGTAATGTGGTCTACACTACGAAATGTGACGAAGATAAATAACCGTGGGTTCCTCGTATCATGTTACTGTAAAAGTCGAGAATGTTGTTCCATCTTCAATGGAGGATAATGCGCAATTGGGGGATGTTTCACCGTGTTATCACATATCTTTCAATGATGGGGGCCCTCAAGAAGATGAAGATGCGAAGGATGCTCCACCAAAACTTGAAGAAGGAGTGAAGACGAAAGTTGATGCCTTAAAAGAATTTAACCTTGGCACCGATGAAGAACCAAGACCCACCTACCTAGGTGCTTTACTAGAAGCTGATGAAGAGAGCACTTATATTGAGTTACTCAAGGAGTTCAGGGATATCTTCGCTTGGAGTTAGAAAGAAATGCCTGGCTTGGACTCGAAAGCAGCAATCCATCAACTTGCAGTAAAAAATGATGGTTGCCTTATTAAACAAGCTCAAAGGTGTTTTATGGCGGACTTGGTTCCCTTGATTGAAACCGAAGTTAACAAACTGATCAAAGCTAGATTTATTTGTGAAGTTAAATATCCAACATGAGTTTCTAGTATTATACCTGTAAGGAAGAAAAATGGCCAGATTCGAGTGTACGTTGACTTTAGGGATCTTAACAATACGTGTCCAAAAGATGAGTTCCCGATCGATGCTACTACTGGGTAAAAAACAATGTCATTTATGGACGGTTCATTAGGCTATAACCAAGTTTGCATGGCTCCGAAAGATTAAGAGCTTACTGTATTTCTTACCCCCAAGGGCATTTATTTCTACAAGGTAATGCCTTTTGGCTTGAAAAATGCTGGTGTTACTTACTAAAGAGCAATTCAGAATATTTTTGACGACTTCTCCACAAGAATGTCGAATGCTATGTTGAAGACTTGGTGGTAAAATCAAGAGAGAAGGGAGACCACTTGAAAGACTTGAGAATGGTGGTTGAGTTGCTCTGGAGGTACCAACTTAGGATGAATCTACTGAAATGCGCCTTTGGAGTTACTTCCAGAGAGTTCCTTGGTTTCATTGTTCAACATCGATGGATTGAAATTGATCAAGCGAAAGTAGATGCAATCTTGAAAATACCTGAGCCACGGGAAATTCACAAATTGAAATGCCTACAGGGAAAGTTAGCGTACCTTAGGAGATTCATATCAAACCTAACTGGGAGGTGACAACCATTCAGTCACCTTATGAAGAAAGGTGTCCCTTTCAAATGGGACCAAACGTGTATCAATGCCTTTGAGAGCATTAAATCCTACTTGATGAAGCCTCCTGTTCTGGCAGCCCCTATACTTGGAAAGCCGTTGATACTATACATTTCAGCACAAGAAAGTTTTTTTGGAGCACTATTGGCCCAAGAAAATAGTGAAGGGAAAGAAAACTCCCCCTTTACTACTTGAGCAGAATGATGACACCAAATGAGCTGAATTATTCTCCAATTGAAAAGTTATGTTTGGCGCTAGTCTTCTCAATCCAAAAGTTAAAGAACTACTTTCAAGCTCATGTCGTTCGTTTGGTTTCTAGAGCAAATCCCATCAAGTTCGTAATGTCAAAACATATCCTTAGTGATCGAGTGGTACCTCATGTTATAACAATTTGAAATCGTGTACATCCCTCAAAAGGCTATAATAGGACAAGAGTTAGCAGACTTCTTAGCAGATTACCCTATACTTGATGATTGGGAGCTAATAGATGAACTGCCTGATGAGGACGCCATGGTCATCAAAGTTCAGTCTCTATGGAAGATGTACTTTCATGGTGCTACACATCGCGGAGGAGCTGGTTCTGGTGTAGTATTTTTCACTTCTCAAGATGAAGTTCTGCCCTACTCTTTTACGTTGACGCAACTCTTCTTAACAACGTTGTCGAGTATCAAGCACTAATGCTTGGGCTCGAAATGGTTGTCAAAATTAAACAGTTGCAATTGAAAGTCTTTGGTGACTCCTAGTTAGTGGTCAAGCAACTTTTAGGTAGTTACGAGGTCTAGAAACCTAAACTACGCCCATATCATAATTACGCTAAAAACTTAATGGGGTGTCTTGGTAATGTGACTATTCAGCATATGCCAAGGAAAGAAAATAAGAAGGCTGATGCATTAGTTGCCCTAGCTTCTTCATTAATCCTGCCTGATCAAGCGCAAGTTACTATCTGCCAAAAATGGGTAACATCGCCGCCAAATAAGTCTGAAGGTGAAGAAAATGAACTGAAGAATCTTGTCATTGTTTCTAAACTTGAGAAAGAAGAATAGCAACAACCCATTATAGACTACTTATGTTATGGGATACTTCCAGAAAATCCGTAGAGAAGAATTGAAATCCGTCGTCGTGCACCTCACTTCCTTTACTACAAAGATACCCTATACAGAAGATCATTCGGTGGAGTACTCTTGCGATGCTTAGGGGAAGATGGAGCACTCCAATATTTGCAAGAAGTGCATTCCGGGGTACGTGGGTCACACCAGTCTGGACCAAAGCTCCACTTCCATATATAAAGGATAGGATATTATTGGCCAACAATGGTAAAAGATTGCTTGGACTATGTGATAAGTTAGGATTTTAACGTGTTTATGCCCCTACTTGCCTATGCTCTGAGTATAAATTGCTACAAAATAGTCCCGAAATGCTCACAACTTGTGGTTGATTGCAGGTTTGATCGATAAAGTGTCAAAATGTCAAATATCGGCTTAAAAAAGAGTGAAACCTACTCAAGTGTCAAAGATTAAGTGAAGTGAAGAAAAGCGGACCTAGCGTGCACCACGTGAATGCAACTGCGGTCGCACTAGGAAATTCAGAGGCATGGAATATTAAGGCTAATGGCTATGCGGTCGCGTTCTGCGTTTAGGCTTGGCGGCCGCTTCACTCATTTGTACGGTCCGTGTGAACGAGATTCAAAGTGATTATCGAAGAGCCAAGTCAAAGCCACGCAGCCCGCGGTAGTCACCGCGCGATCCGCGCCAGACCCGTTTCGCGACTGCACTACTCTTTTGTACGGTCCGCGTCCTCCAGTTTAGAGAGTTGAAAATTTCTAAGTCAAAGAGCCAATGTGGCTGCGGTTGCTTTTGTGCGGCCCGCACTGACCCTGCAGGTATATTTTTATCCAGTTTTTCCAGCCTAGTATAAATAGAACATTTTACCATTTTTAGGTTAAGTTTTATATTCTGAAAGCAGCTGAGCTCATGAGACTCGATATTGTAGTTTGGCACTTTTTCTTGTCATTAACGATAAATTATTGTAGTTTCTTCTTAGCAATTAGATAATATGCTTAGTTCTTCATCTTTTTCTTTATTTTCTTCTATTAACATGTGCAACTAAACCCATTAGCTAGGGTTGTGGCACAATCCTAGTGTGGGTAATTGATGGGTGTTGACATCTAGGGTTAGATAGATATAGGGTGTTTGTTATTTGGGTTGATTTTATGTTTTTCTTCAAGAATCGGTGGTTGCAAACACTGATTCATACTTTGTGGGTTTGACTCTTCTTGAGAAAGAGAGTTTGACCCAAAAATTGACCCAACAAAGAATTGGGATGGACTCATGAGAAATGATTGTCTCAATTAACGGGTTAAATCTCGAGAGAGTAATCACCCCACTTGAACCCTAGTTGCTGCCTAATTTGCCTACCTGTTTGGTCTCGAGAGAGTCAATTGGGCAAAGTCACTCTCTCTACTGAGAGGTGTGAGAGTGGGTAAAATTGTGCAATAGTTATAGCATAAGCCCCAAATATATCAATCTATCCTTAGTAACATCTACCCGTCAATTAGCTACGTAGGTGATACCACAACCCTAGTACCTTTCTTCCCATTAGATACAACTTAGAAACATTCTCATAACATAATTTAATATTAATCATTAGTTTTATAATAGTAGTTATAAAATCTAAAACAAAGAATGTTTGAGATGACATTAGGAGTACAAACACATCTCTAGACTAGACATGAATTCCAACTCCATTACTAGCTCTTTGAGGAAATCAATCCCGAACTCTATTCGGGTAAAATATATTGCGACCCGCTCTACCTATCTTGGTGTAGCGTTGAGTTGGTAGCGACCAACTTTTTGGCGCCATTGCCTGAGAGCGTACGGTGTTGACTATCTGTTTAGTTAGTTTTGTGTTTTGCTTCTCTTTCCTTCTTGTTTACTAATTTTGTTTGTGACAATCATTCAAGCACACATGGCTCTTAATGAAAATGACCCTCTTAGCAATGCCATGGCGGGGGATATGGTAGATGATCTTGATTAAGAAGAGGTTCCTAATTTACCTCAAGCTCCACGTAGAGGCCGTCAGGCAAATGCACATGACAACAATCCTATCCTAGACCCTCTTCCGCCACTGCTAAGAGTGGCCCTAAGAGTTCTCCCAAATCAAGGGTTTGCGAGTGCTATTGTTCCTCCCTGAATCTGGGCGGGGAACTTTCAAATCACAAATGTCATGTTGACCTTGTTCGAGCAAAGAGGATATTTTAGAGCGCCTCCGATCAAAATGCCTACAAGGACTTGAAGGGGTTCGTAGATACATGCTGGGGTAGCAAGCATACAAACATGTCTAAGGATGCTTTGAGATTGAGGCTTTTCCCATTCTCTCTTTGGGGTAAAGCATTGTATTGGTTAGAAAGGCTCCCCAATCATTCCATCACAACTTGGGATGGGTTGGCGGATAATTCATTGGAAGTTTTTCTTACCAAGTCATATGGCGGCACTTCGGGATGAAATCTTAGCCTTAAAGCATGAGCCAATGGAACATTTGCATAAAATCTGGGAGAGATATAACAATCCTTTTATCAGGGCATCAACACCATGAATCAATGCATTGTGAATCAACTGGCCGGAGGGAACTTTATGAAACTTTCTTACTAAGAGGCATGTGATGTACTTGATGAAATGGACAACACATCTTCGGCATTGCAAAGTAGGGCTAACGTTCCTAGGTGACCCAATAGTTATTCATTTATATAAGGAGTTGCATGACCGTGGGCAAGCTATTGCGGAGTTGACAACCACTATGAACCAATTGGCGAAGGTGCAATGACAACAAGGCCAAAATCCGTGCCAAGTCAATGCCATGGAAGGTGTTTCTATGTTGAAAAAGAGGTAAAGAGGGCAACAACAACCTCAAGGTAATTGTGAGCAATTTGACAACAACAATGATGGTGGTGGTTATTCGAATGAGTTCTATGATGATCAAATCGTGGAATGTCAATAACTACCAAGGAAATAGAGAAAATCAAGGGAATCAACAATGGAGTCCCCAAGGAAATTGGGGTAATCAACAACAAGATGGTGGCAATTGGAACAACAACAATCAAAGCAACAATTGGGGAAATCAATAAGGTGGTAGTAATTGGAACGACAAACAACCAAGGCTATGTTGGGGTAATCAAGGTAACAATTAAAGCAATTGGAATAGAAACAAAAATAATTAGAGAAACAACAACAATCAAGGAGGGAGGATAATAGCGGAAACCAAGGCAACCAGGGGCAAGGTTTTCAAAGGCCCCCATGTACCAACAACTGAAAAATCCCCCCCTATTCCTACTTAAGCTCCAAGTTCTTCCGGGAGTGATATGGGGAGAATTGAAAGTATGTTCGAGCAAATGACGAAAAGGAACCAAGATTCTGATACACAATTGGCTTCGCATAATACATCTATCTAGAACTTGGAAGTACAAATGGGTCAAATTTCTCAAGCGGGGTTCCCTACAGAGTGATACGGTAGTGAACCCAAAGGGAGGGAACACCAATCAAGTGATGGCGGTTACAACAAGAAGCGGGAGCCGGTGATATGCATGCCTCAAGAGAAAAACAAGCTCTGGTTGATGATGATGAGTTCCGAGATGTTAAGGTACCTCTAATTGTTGAAGACGTGGTTGACAAGGTGAAGAATGATGTGCGGATTGATATTGATGATGAGGTCGAGGTAGAAGCTCAAGACGTCGTAAACCTGTCTAGGGAACATGTGATTGACATGCCCGAGCCGGTGGTGCCTAAAGCTAAGGAACCTTTGCCTAGACCACCTCCACCTTATCCTTAATGGTTAGCGAAGCACGAGAGTGACCACTATTTCAAAAACTTCATAGACATGATGAAGAGCCTTACAGTCAATGTGCCTTTGGTGGAGGCACTTGAGAAAATCCCGGGGTATGCAAAGTTTATGAAGGATTTGGTAATGAAGATGAGGTCGATGGAGTGTGAAACAATTAATATGACTCATCAAGTAAGTGCTATCGTACATTCCATGGCCCCGAAGTTAGAGGAACCCGGAGCTTTTACTATCCCTTGCACTATTGGAAGTGTGAATTTTGCAAGGCTTTTTGTGACTTGGGGGTAGTATCAATTTGATGCCATACTGGGTTTTCAAGAGTTTGGGAATTGGGAAACCTCAACCAAGTTTAATCAGACTTCCAATGGTGGATCGATCGATGAAGCGACCTTTGGGCATAGTTGATGATGTACTTGTCCGGGTGGACAAGTTTATATTGCCGGCCGACTTTGTCATCTTGGATTGTGAGATAGATTATGAGGTGTCGATCATATTGGATAGACCTTTCCTTGCTACGGGGAAGGCATTGGTTGATGTTGAAACGGGTGAGCTCACTTTCCGAGTGGGTGATGAGAAGGTTGTTTTCAGGATATGCAAATCCATGAGGCACCACGGAGGTGTGCTCCTTTGTGCGAATTGTCATAGCTGTGACAATGGATGAGATAAGTTCTATTATCTATATTGCAGATCCTCTTGTGGCCGCACCATTAGATCTTGATGTAAATGATGATGCAAGTAGAGTGATGTGCATAGATGTTTTACAAGTCATGGAATCGTGTGAGCCCAGTAAGTTGTCATTGGACCTTGATCATTGGGAAGTTCCTCTAGAAAAGCCAACAAGTAAGGTATCTTCGGTTTTGGAAATGAAAAAAGTGGAACATACCTCTGCCTCAAAATCTTTGAGCCCGATATTATCTTGGAGGATGATGCAAAACCTCTTTTGGAGCTTCAAGGGAGACTACCTGTAGTAGAGCATGAAATGATGCCTAATCTCCATAATATCTGGCTTCTTACAAGACCAGAAATAGGTTGGCAGTTTTGCATGAAGCATGGTAATTTGAACAAAGTGCCCCACAGTGGCCATTATCCCTTGCTATTCATTGATCGGATGGTTAACAAACTTGTTGGACGTGCTTTTAATTGCTTCTTGGAGAATTTGATGAGAGCTACGTTGTGGCGCTTTTTGATTTGAAATGATATGATGGTAACAAGCGTCGTGCCGCAACGTTAAATCAGGCGCTTCTTGGGAGGCAACCCACGCCTTTTTCTTTCTCTTTGATTTTCTTTGTAGCTTAGGATTTTTGAGCTCATTGTTTCTGAGATGTTGCAGGGATTGTGTTGACGCAGTGCAAAACAAAGTAGAAAAATTACAGTCTCTGAAGTTTGCCAGTGCGGCTGTGATGCACTTTATGCGGTCCGCATTAGCATGAGCTGAATAAGATGCTCTCTGGAGTTTCCACCGCGGCCCTGATCCTGTTAGTGTGGTCCGAGGTGGAACTACGTGGCCGCATTTCATTTTGTGCGGATCGCGTAGGCTGCTTAGTGAAGGGTCACACAAACAAACCAGCAGTTTACTGTCGCTTTTGTACGGCCGCGCTAGTAGGTGAGTACGGGTCCCACTGGGTACCTATAAATAGAGACCAAGGGTCTCATTATACCCTTTTCAAACTCTGAAAATTCAGAGCCCCAATATTACTGTTCATCCATCTTCTAAGATCGAAATTCTTGCTTGCTTGGATAGATTGCATTCATTCGTCCTAATCTGGTAACATTTCATGCACTCATGATTAATTAATTCCTTATTTTCATTTTAACTACTTGCCAGTAGTTTGTAACTTCTTGTTCTTCATGTTTTTCTTCGAATTATTAGTCTATGGTAGATTTCATGTTAGCTTTTATGTGTGTTTAAAGTTATTAAGGATTGGGTAACTGAGTAGGGACAAGTAGGTGTAAGAATTTGGACAAAAATGGAAGAAAACATGAAACCCTAACCTAGTTCCTAAATTCTGGCTCAGCGCGAGCCGCAATGACCTTAGCATAGTCCGCGTGGCCGCGACACGGTCCGCATTACCCTTTTGCATCGATCGCTGTGTCAAACTTGACTAAAATCTACCTTGCTTCCATCGCGGCCACATTGCATTTAACGCGGTCCGTGCTGGATCACCGCGGTCGCAACCCTATTTCGTGAGGACTGTGGTGGGAGATTTAGAGAAGACGTTTTCTGGGGCCTTGTTCGGTGCGGCCCGGGATCGCCTCAGTGCGGTCTGCGGTGCCTGGTTCTACATCAATGTTTGTAATATTTTCTTTTGTTGTCTACCACTTTAATTCATTCACATGATTCACTGCCTATGCTTCGACTGACAATCTTGGATGTTTTTGCTTATAGATAATGGTGAAACAATGAGGAAGAGGTGCCAAACAACCCGGCCGAGGTGACTCCTCCCGGTGAGGAAAAGGGAAACAAGTTAAACTCACTCCCCGGCCTAAACTGAAAACAAGGAAGCAAGTTGTTATAGATGATGACGAACTGGGGAGTGAGTATGTACCCTCACAAGACCTCTCTTTTGACTCAGGGCCAATGACCTCAGTTCCAGCTTCACCTACTGCCAAGCTCCTCAACGTGTACCTTCTAAGTCATCTGATGGCTCAGCAGCAGGCAACGGTGAATACTCCACCTCCCCCATAACTTCAATATCTGGGGAGAGTGCAGAAGGTGGGACTAAGAGTGTTGATGAGGTACCGGACATGGTGTGCCCCAAGTTGGGGGTGTTGAACAAACTAGAAAACTTAAGGTTTGGGAAGATCGATTTGTCATTCAAGTAGCATGTCATAAGTTTAGGGAATGGTGGTCAGTACGAAAATTGATTCCAGAGAGGAGTATCATCATAAGTGACCTACTGACCTTACTTCCAAATGTACATATATAGTTTCATACCATTGTGAGATGAGAGCATTTTCAGGATGATTTAATAGATGCCAATTAGCACATGGTGAAGGCGTTCTACAACAATGTGGCCCACGTTAAAAAGGGCTCAATTGTGACCAAAGTGCGAAACAGAAGTGTAGTGTTTTCTAGACAAGCTTTCAATGAGTACTTGGCGTTTGATTACGAGGATGAGACCCAGTACAATGAGAATTTGGCAATGGGTGAAGAGGTTCACCCATGGGTAGCTAGGTACTTGGCTCACCCTGGTACTGTTCCAGATTGGATACAAGCAGGAGTGAACATTGTCCGGAGAACATTGAACTTTGAAACCAGGGGGTGGTTGACGTTTGTGTGCAACTGACTTGATCCTACGTCCCATGATCAAACTATACCACTTCCCCGAGTAGTTCTGATTTCTTCTATCATGGCGGGCTTCCCGATCAATGTGGGAAATGTGATGCACCGGGCCATTACTTCGATGGGGGTAGATAGTGATCAGAACTACCTGTTTCCTAACACTCTCACCATGTACTTCTCGGATTTGAAAGTAAAGAAGAAGTCATATGATGTATAGGTAAGACCGGTGGCTACATTCTCATGGTTTAGCATACCGGGGCCTGACAACCCGAAGGACAAGAATTACAAGCCACCAACTTCTGCCCCAACTGGCCAGTCTGAGGAGCCAGTTGCGGTAGAGTCTTTCGTTGAGCCTTCCACCAAGCTTCCATCTGTGCCTGCTGCCACTGCTAGTAATGATTTGCCTCCAAGAACATCCTCTTCTTCTGGACCCAGTACTTCAGCTAGCCCCGGGGTCCCTTCTTCCTGAGCTCATCCTTTCACGGCCCATCAGTTGAGCCAGACTTTAGCCAGTTTAAACAACTGGATGTCAGCTGTGATATCCAAGTTGTCTACATTGTCTGGCACAGTTAAAGCCCATTCAGCACCTCCCACAGCTCAGATTCCTCAATCCATTGAGGATACACTGAAGAAGCTCCTGCACAATCATAAGAAGATTATGAGGACTCAGGATACCTTGACTAAGGCGGTGGATTCACATGGCAAGTCTTTGCCGGAACTTGCCAAGGAGCACAAGAAGATGGGGAAGTCAAGGGCTTCCAAGGAGTCAGTGAAAGTGTTAAGGACTTATGTGGACAAGCTATTGGCAGACCGGATGCCTTTAGACTTGCTATTCGGGGGTCCAACCTTAGGAGCAACACCAATGCCACAGCCACAGTAGGAGCAGGAGCAGGCACCCAGCCTCCAAGAAAGAAGAGGAAGCTTCCCAGTTCAGTTGGTGCAGTTATCGAGCTAGAAGACCCACAGGAGATCCCCTCCAGTGATACACCTATCATTTAGCCAGTCCAAGAGCAGTCCCCAGTCCCAGCTGCTGAGCAGCAGAAGTCCGGGAACCAGTCTGAGTTTCCTGCACATACAGAGAACTTGGGGACCACTGATGATCCCATGCAGACGGACTAGTCTTAGGGAGCTTCTATATCCTTTACTTTGATTTTGATGCTTATATGCTTAGTTGGCATTGCGGACAATGCCAGCTTTTATTTATGGGGGTGCGCCTACTTTTATCGGGATGACTGTATAATATAGGTTCTTAGTTTATGTTTTTGTTGATTTTCTATTTTGGGCTGTTTATAAAGTTACATGTAGCTACTTTTATCGCACTTTATACTTTTTATTCTCTCTTCTGGTCTGTATATAGAGTTACATTTCTGTATATATTCATCCCCGTTGTATATTCTACTCCTCTATTGTACATATTTATTCTATTTTCTAAAAATATTCATTTTTAGCTTTGTACTTAGGCTCGTAGCCTCTTGTTTTGTTTTTGGAGCTTCCAATAAGCCCTTGGTTTTCTTAATGCCACAGTTCTTTCCAAGGGTGGAGTATTGTGCGAACCGAGTGGCTCTTCCCAATAATAGATGGCGTGACAACCTTCTTAAGGGTTTGAGTCTGTTCCTTTGATTTTTCTTTTGTTTTTGATAGTTGTAGTTAAGGGTACCTCAAGCAAAGCTTCACTTGGGCCTAACACATTTGCCTTTGATCCCATGGTCAAAGACATAATGTTGTGTTTAGGTTGGTGAAAGTCGTGGCTATGAGATCATCATGTGGTCTTTTCGGACCATTTTGTGCTTGAATCGTAACTAAGGTCGTTGTGGGCCCTCAACTCAATGTCTTTAGCAATACACTAGAGTTTGTGGTGAGGAATCAAATTGTGAGTTCAAGTCCCGAGCCAATGGTCTAGAACTTGCCTTGAATGTTTGTTGAGGCAAAATCCTGGGTAAAATTTGACTTGAGAAGTGATTATAGGCTCTCCTTGATTCAAATGTTAAGTTGAAAAATTCCATAGCCTAACAAGGAGATGATCCATAGCTAAACCTTTTGAGCCTTAAACCTTTTTCTTTCAAGAACCAATGCTACAAGCCTATACCCGTTCTAAATGGTTACCCTCTCTTGGCACCCAAATCTTCCCTTGAGTAATGGCAAATGTCTAAGTTTGGGGGGGGGGGGGGGGGGGAAGAAACGAAACAAAGTGGTAAAAAGGTACAAAAGCAAAAGAAAAGGAAGGAAATGAAAAATCAAGAAAAGAAAAAAGACAAAAACAAAGTCCAATATGAACAAGAATAAAAAGGGATTCAAGGAAAACAAAAGTGAAAAGGTGTGGAAAAAGTACAAAAAGGATAAATGTTTTGAATTGCATAAGAAAGAGTGACAATGCGTCTCTTTCAACTCTTGTAAAGAGGTGAAATACTCAAAAGAGTCAAGAGAGTTGTTCCAAAATGAATAAAAAGAAGTGCTTAAGGGAGGATTGAATCCACTTGAATAAAAACATGTCCTACCCTTACCCAAATGCCTTCACAATGACTCCGCAAAAGCCCTACTTGATCTTGAGTTGAAAGGAGCCTACATTTGTAGATACTTACATAAGGGGAAATGTGACCTTCTTCTTAGGAGAGATGAGTGAAATTCCATTAACCTCGGTTTGTGTGTCAATGCTTAAAAGGTGAGGTTCGCTTAGGGAGAGTTGAGGATGTGGGAATTTGGGTCAATGACCAAAGTATTGAGAGAAGTTCTTTGATGAAATATGTCAACTCTTGATGCTCTTTTGTCACACTTGTTCCATGGTTTTTCAAAGTTTAAATGTGTTAATGATCTATTCGTATTGACGGCAATTGTTAGTCCCAGTTGATGCTTGTTTAGTTTGCTTTAGGAGAGCTGGAATTACTTGGATTTTCCTTTATGGGATGAGTCTTATTTTGTTTGCTTGAGGAAAAGAAAAGGTTTAAGTTTCCTTTAAGGGATGATTCTTATTTTGTTTGCTTGAGGAAAAGCAAAGGTTTAAGTTTGGGGGAGTTGACAAGTTCGGATTTTAAAGTGTTTATGCCCCTACTTGCCTATGCTCTGAGTATAAATTGCTAAAAAATAGTCTCAAAATGCTCATAAGTTGTGCTTGATTGCAGGTTTGATCGACCGTGACGAAATGTCAAAGATCCACTCAAAAAGGAGTGAAAGCTGCTCAAATGTCAAATATTAAGTGAAGTGAAAAAAAGAGAACCTAGTGCGAACCACGTGAAAGCAACTATGGTCATACTAGGAGATTTAGATGCATGGAATATTAAGGCTAATGGCTATGCGATCACGGTTGGATTCTCGCGGTCCGCGTTCAGGCTTCGCGGCCGCTTCGCTCATTTGTACGGTACGTGTGAACAAGATTCAAAGAGATTGT
Source organism: Nicotiana benthamiana (assembly GCA_034376525.1). Lineage (NCBI taxonomy): Eukaryota > Viridiplantae > Streptophyta > Magnoliopsida > Solanales > Solanaceae > Nicotiana > Nicotiana benthamiana. The sequence goes on along the minus strand of CM067324.1, from coordinate 20,414,758 downwards.
CAAAGAGCCAAGTCAAAGCCCCGCAGCCCACGATTGTCACTGCGCGGTCCGCGTCAGACCCGTTTTGCGGCTGCACTACTCATTTCTGCGGTCTGCATCCTCCAGTTCAGAGAGTTAAAAATTGCTAAGTCAAAGAGCCAGTGCGGCTGCGGTTGCTTTTGTGCGGCCCGCACTGGCCCTGTAGGGGTATTTTTGTCCAGTTTTTCCAACCTATTATAAATAGAACATTTTACCATTTTTAGGCTAAGTTTTATATTCTGAACACACCTGAGCTCGTGAGACTCGATATTGTAGCCATTTTTGGCACTTTCTCTTGTCATTAATGATATATTATTGTTGTTTCTTCTTAGAAATTAATTAATATGCTTAGTTATTCACCTATTTCTTTATTTTCTTCTATAAAAATGTGTAGCTAAACCCATTAGCTAGGGTTATGGTTCTATCCTAGTGTGGGTAATTGATGGGTGTTGACATCTAGTGTTAGATTAATATTGGGTGTTTATTATATGGGTTGATTTTATGTTTTTATTCAAGAATTGGTGGTTGCAAACACTGATTCAAACTTTGTGGGTTTGACACTTCTTAAGAAAGAGAGTTTGACCCCAAAATTGACCCAACAAGAAATTGGGATGGACTTATGAGAAATGATCACCCCAATTAACGGGTTAAATCTCGAGAGATTAATCACCCCACTTGAACCCTAGTTGCTTGGCCTAATTTTCCTACCTTTTGGTCTCGAGAGAGTCAACTGGGAAAAATCAGCAACAGTTATAGCATAAGCCCCAAATATATCAATCTATCCTTAGTAACATCTACCCCTCAATTAGCTACTTAGGTGATACCGCAACCCTAGTGCCTTTCTTCCCATTAGATACAACTTAGAAACATTATCATAACATAATTTAGTATTAATCATTAGCTTTATAATAGTAGTTATATAATCAAAAACCAAGAATGTTTGAAGTGACATTAGGAGTACAAACACATCTCTAGACTACACAGGAATTCCAACTCCACTACGAGCTCCCTGAGGAAATCGATCCCGACCTCTATTCGGGTAAAAGCTATTGCGACCGGCTCTTCCTACCTTTGTGTAGCGTTGAGATGGCAATGATCACTACGCTCCAAGATGCAAGTCTTGTCAATTCCATGCGAATTTTATTCATCAACCTCCTAAAGTGTTGTACCCGATTTTTGCATCCTGGCTATTTGATGCTTGGGGATTGGATGTTTTTAGACCACTGCCAAAGTCCTATGGTGGGCACCTATACATCTTGGCTGCAATTGACTGCTTCTCAAAATGGGCTAAAGTTGTTGCTCTTAAGGAAATAAAGAAGAAAAATATTGCAAGTTTCATTTGATTAAACATTATTTATCGCTTTAGCATTCCTCGTTACATAATAATGGATAATGGAAAGCCATTTGATAATATGTTGATGAATAAGTGTTTTGATCTCTTTGGCTTCAAGCAACGTAACTCTTCGATGTATAATTCTGCCGCCGATGGTCTAGATGGGGCATCCAACAAAACTCTATGCAACTTGTTAAATAAAGTCGTCTCTAAATACATATGAGATTGGAATGACCGTATGGAAGAAGCTCTATGGGCATATAGGATGAGTCACTGCACGCCAACACAGGCACCTCCTTATTCACTCGTTTATGGAGTCGTAATCTTTCTTGCCACTTGAGCATTAAATACCTTCATTACGACTGGCTATTCAATAAGGGATCACTGATAAAGAAAATGCTCGACTTCGATTAGTAGAGTTGAAGGCTCTTGATGAGAAGAGGTTGGAAGCTCAACAGGGTCTTGAATATTATCAAGCTCGATTATTTCGCACCTTCAATAAAAGAGTTCGCTCGAGATCCTTTCAAGTAGGAGATCAAGTCCTTGTCATACGAAGACCCATATCTACTTCCATAAACCTTTAAGGAAGTTCATTTAAAAATGGGATGTCATACATGAAGCTTACTCAAGTGGGCCTTACAAGTTGGTTGATGTAGATGGAATGAGAATTGGCCTTATCAATGGCAAGTTTGTAAAGAAGTATTATCCTTGAAGTTGTAACGCTCATTGACGCATGATCCTAAACTGCATGTTCCTATACTTCTAGCCCATATGAGTCTAAACTGTGTATGACCCACAAAAAATAGTTTGCTAGGTTGAAAACCTCGAAAGAGTTGGCCCAGGCAAAAGTTAGGTCATAAAAAAATATTAAACACTAACATTCTGAACTATGGTATGACTTGATCCTCTTCACTGAGGTACGTAGGTAGCTTAGAGTTTTATTCTGGGTTCAGTTGCATGATTTCAAAATATGCATAGTGCCCCAATTGCTATCCAAGTGAAGTATGAAAGGAATGTAAAATCAAGCTGAAACGCCATCCTCATGTTGAACTTTGGACCCCATTTGATTTGATAGGGGTAAGTTACTATGGTAAATTTGTTTGGCTATTTCCTTGATTTACCTCGAGTTGTTATCCAAGCACAACTTATTCGTTATTTAATGTTTAGGGAGTTGGTTCAAGATAAGTGTGATCAATTTTATGTGAAATTGAAGGACAAATGTGTATTACGTTATGGTCTTCGAGAATTTGGTATTGTAAGTTTAACCTATTGTGGAAATGAACATGTTGAGGGTAAATTCAGTAGACCCAATAGGTTGGTAGATACTTATTTTTCTTGTTTTGAAGTGGTGTCAAAGAAGTCACTTATTGATTATTTTGAGAAGAAGAAATAGCAGTCTCAAGACACAGTTAAGATTGCAATCCTTTATTTCATAAACACATTTCTAATGTCCACTCATGCTTAGAAGACATTTATAAGTAATTGTGATTTCCATCTTGTCAAGAGTGGTATGTGTCGTTTCTATAGCGTAAGATTGTGTTTCGAGCTTTAATGAAGTCGGTGAGGGACAGGTTGAGGGGAAAGTCTGAGTTTTATAGGATTGATGGATTTCCTCTTGCACTACAGGTGTGGTTCTATGAATTTTGAACTATAGTTGATCAAAAGTTTGTTGTTCACGGTGGAGATCATACACCATGCATATTGAACTAGGAAATGACAGACAAGCCAAAGCGTGAGGACTCTCTACTAGTTTTTTCAACAACACAGGGAATAAGGTACCATATTTTATGTCTTGATGGGATATGAATTGATAATACATTTTAATTCATTATGATATAGCAAACATACATTTCTTATACATCTTTGATACATCTAGGACTGAATCACATTTGGTTACCTTTGTAGTTTAAAAATACCTCTCCAATAATTGAAGAGCTAAGGAGATTTACTTTGCCTGTTGAAGTTACCGATGAGTATCAGAAATTTTCTACATCACATAACAGGGGAAAACTTTCTATTAATGATTGCGGTGATTTTTTCACACTAACCCTTAAACACATTAAGGAGCCTATCCCACCAAAAAAGGCACCAAAAATGTGCCATGTGTCCAATCTATTGATTATGATCGTGAGTTGCAGAAGTTGAAAGCTGATGTGAAGCAAGTATGTGTTGGTCTTTTATATATATATTTTTGAAAGTATTGTTCAAATTATATATTTAAAGTCTATTATCTTTCTTATTTGTTTTATCTTGTAGCTCCATAAGCAGTTAAATACCTTCATGGATTATGTTTCTCATAAATTCAAGGAGCTCTTTGAGTTGATAAATTACAAGGTACATGTTTCTTTTTTATTGTGCATCTCCTTTTATTTTTTAGTTAACTTACTATATCTTTTTTTTAAAATAGCTTGGTGCAAGAGATGTCAATTATGGTGCACATCCAGAGGAAGACACCAGTGGTCGTCAAGACAATAATGATTTCGTGGGCAATATGGAGTTTGGTGGCAATGAAGATGTTGAAATGGATGGTCGTCAGGTGTGTTTAGTTGTGCATTTTGCACTTTCTCCTTTTCTTTTCTTTGTTGTTTTTGATAATTCGATTCTTTTTAAAAAAAAAATAGGTTAGTGGAAGTGAAGGCAAAGATATTCTACATTCTCAAGGAGATACTAGTGTAGCATATCAGTTAGGTGTCAATGCTATGGAAGGACCTTTTGGTGTGAAAGTTGACATGTTTGTTGCTAAAGTAACTTTCGCACCAAATATAGCACATGATGGTGTTATTGGTGGGATTGCATATGCAGCGGCAGGGAAGACTGAGGAATAATCTAAGAAACAAAAGGTTTCTGAATCTCGGACTGGTGTTATTTGTGCCACTGCAAGTGTTGATGCAAAGACAGGGGAGATGGAGGAAGAATCTGAGAAACAAAAGGATCCTGAATCCCGGACTAGTGTTGTTTGTGCGACTGCGAGTGTTGATTGGCGGCAGGGGAGACGGAGGAAGAATGTGAGAAATAAAAGGTTCCTAAATCTCGGACTGGTGTTGTTTATGTGACTGCAAGTGTTGATGAGGAGGTAGGGGAGATGGTTATATAGCATGCTAAATTAATTCCTAAAGTATCACTGCAAATGGGAAAAAGAAAGAGATGTCATGCAAAGGTCGTGTAGTCTCCGTTCATTACTGTGTTTGATTCAGGTTCCAGTATTGGTGTTCTTGCAGTGGAAGGAGAAAGATAAATTTATGCTATTAAACATCCTTTTTAAAGAAAATCGGAACTGGCGTTAACAACTCTTTGTTGAATATATTTGTTGCGTAGGTCAGAGAAGGGAAGTCCAGAAAGAAGTATGTTTCTAACTTTTGAGTTTTTTTCAGTTTTATATTTTAATATAGTGTCACTTACAATATTATTTTATATCAAATCACTATACTATTTTGTGTTTATATGTTACCACGAATGAAATTTATGTATATATGTTACCACGAATGAAATTTACCCGAAGCATGTTAGTGAACTCAATCATGCTTATGATCTTGGTGTATGTCATGTTGAAGACAAAGAATGGTTTTACACTTTGGCATATAGTGTCAGCCCTTGGATGACTCAATACGTAAGAACTGACTTTTGCAGTTTTTTTAAAAAAACATTTTAGCTAGTGTACACATGAACACTCAGTCCTCTTACGTTAGAACATATTATTAATTTCTATTTCCTAGCACAAGAGATAGCAGTGACCATTCATTTTCCTTTATTTTCTGTGATTTTGGTTTGAAAAATTGTAGTTGCTTAAAGCTTACGAGCCATTAGTGATTACTTATTTGTTATATTTTGTTTCAGCACATTAATATATTGTTCTATTATCTGAGGAACAAGAGGAAGTATGTCAAAGACCTACCTATAACATTCACCACAATAGATTGGTACTTCGGCAAGAAAATTAATGAGTTGTGGCAGGCGTTCATTAATATAGGTGGAGACAGTGATGTGTGTCCTCCGAAACATATCATTGCATAGTATATTCAAGGGTTTTTCTTGGATGCCAATGTTCCACGGAACACTTTCTAGCATGTCTTAATACCAATTAATGTTGCAGAAAAATGGCATTGGATAATGGTTGTGATGTCCTTCAAGGATAGGTGCATTTATGTGTATGACTCTATGTGCGGTGGAGCTGCTCATCAAGCCAAAGTTCATATGATCATGGCCAAGTATTATGTGTTGCTGCCTCATTTTTTCGTCCACACGCATTTCTATTTTTTTTAAAAAAGATATCAATTGGCGCACTGGTGTCTACAAATCAAAAGACTTGATTACCCCTTTTGATGTAAATTGGTCGAAGGATTGCCTCAACAAGTCGAAGTGTATGAATTTCTTTCAATACAATTTGTCTTGTTTTCAGATTCTGCAGTTTGATAGTTGTTATTTTTTTAATTTTTGCAGTGATTGGGTGTATTTACGGCATCATTTGCCGAGTATTTCATTGAGGGCAAGACGCCTTCTAAAAAATTCAATGCTTATGCACACCAGCGCAGATTTGGTGCTATCTTGTAAGATTATGCTAGAAAGAAGATGGAACTGAACGCGCAAAGCGATGATGAGATTATTGGTCGGCAGAATAAGTCGCAAAAGTAGAAGTAGTTACTTTTGTCATAGTTGTTGGATGTACTCTATATTTTGTTTTTATATTGTGTTTTTATTATGTTGTTATTGTTGTAAGATGGATCAGATTTGCTTGTGTTTGAATTTTAGGAATATTTTAGAAAAGAATTGTATGGAAAATGAGATGTTTGCTCTGTTATAAAGGTTTAGTGAGTTTCAGTGCGATATTGGATTGTTACAGTTTAGTTTATTTTTGTGTTTTCTCCCTTGATTTTGTGTTGTGAATTATAGATATGAAAAATATACGGTAGTTTGTGATACGTTATCTCTTGCAATTACATGTATGATACACATATTATACTTATATGATAAACATATGATACACAGTTTTCAAATATGTATTGATGAAGCCACTCTTATTTGCAAATTTCTAAAACTATTTGCATATTTTCTAGCTGCTATGGTTGTTTTCTATTAACTACACAAATATAGAAATTAGTAAGAGCCTATACACAGAGATACATAGGTGATACAAAAGCGATACATAGTTGATACAAATGTGATGCACAAGCTCTACATATATGATACAAATAGGATACATAGCGTATACAACTTCTTTTTAATCAAACATATGTATAATATAAACTTGCAACACGAATTTAATTGATAGGTCAAATATTTATTTAGATCTAAAATTCAAATGACATTATACGATGATATAGTTCTTGATATATTGTACTCTTCTAAATCTCTATGATATTCAGTAAAGTAAATTAACGAGTAATTCTAAATTTGACATATTTCATCCTCTCTTTGGATTATTTCTAAAAGTTTTCCTGTTGTGACCTTCTTCTCCGCACTATTCACATGAAATCGACCTTTTTCATTCCCTTTCAGATATTGGCTTGCACTTCTCCTTCCTTGGCCTTCTTATTATTTTAGTCACGTCTAGTGGCAAGACTTTTTCATTTAGAACTTATGCAGGAATTTCCCATGTGCTTTCATCAGGAATCGGATAAATTAGAATTTCATAGGTCTTCAATAGGTACTTCGTGGTATAGTACACCGAGAAATACTCAATGTGATTAATGTATTTGTATTTTAATAATGCCCAAGCATGTGCACATGGCAGCTCATCCAACTGAAACAGTCTGCAGGTGCAAGTTCGATCTTTTAGGAACATCATTCTCTGCTTACCTTTGTCAAGTACTGAATATAAGTAACTCGTCGAAGGGGTCACCTACAAAATTTATCAACTATCATTAGTGGTGACAAAGCAGATGCCCTCAAAAACTAGAGAGCCTACAAGATTCAAATTAGCTTAATATCATGTCAAACCAACCAATATTTCAGGAGTGGGGTAGGCATAAATGCTACATTAAATTGAATGCCTTTGATTTTGTGCAGGTGGACACTAGTTCAATAGAATCGCACAAAGGGTTCAAGATACATCAGATCCGTGAAATTTTGTATGATTACATATTCTATCCACAAGTATCTACAAATTCCAGTCATACCTTCATCTGATGTGACTATTCAAGATTGTCCATCAACATTGTATCATATTTTTTCCAAAATCAGTGAATGACACTAATGCATTATTTAGGTTTGTAACATTCCATTGTCAAATCAATTTCCTTATGTAGTCTAGAAAAGGTAGTACTGGGAGTTTCCTAGCAGCCTTGAGTATTGTATTGATCGACTTCGCAATGTTTGAAGTCATCTTCAATGTTCTGTTGACAGTGGAATATGCTCTGGACCATCTTTCATACCCAACATTCATTAAGTAATCTTTGACCCTCTTATCAATTTTCTCTACCTTTGCCATGTGATAATCAAACTTCTCAACTGTGTTTGTTTTGGCCATAGCAAAGAATATGTCTTTGAGCAGCAAATGATTTTTTTTTGTAATTGTTTTTATATTATTCCATAGATGTCATATGCAGACACAATGAGGTACTTATGAGTACAATGTTGCCGCTGCATTTTCAATGCATTCATGCCTATCCAAGACTATGCACATTCCCTCCCTTTCCCTATATGCATCCTTGAATCTCGCGTAAACCCACTCCCATGAAGCATTATTCTCTGAATCTACTATGTCATATGCGAGTTATAAGATATTACCTGCTGGATCTTGTGTTGACGCTATCAATAATGTTCCTCTATACGCCGATTTTTGAAAGGTTCCATCTACAACAATTGGTTTGCAATACAGCCATCCTTTTATATACGAATATAGTGCAATGAAAGCATACATGAACAAGTCTTCCTCTGTTTCTTTCAAACTTACCACCGACATAGTATTTGTAAGAACCAGCATAAAGAAGTAGCTTGGCAGCTTTTCATATGATTCGCTCGGTTTCACTCTCAGTACTTGAACTGCATATTCTTTCATCTCCATGCTTGCATATATGTCATCTGAAGACGATACTGTTTTTAATGTCTCTAATTATGTCATTGGGAGTGTATATTATTTTTGGGTCTTTATAGCTGTCTATCAGAAGACTGCCGATGAGTTTTAGCTTGACGTTGTATGTAAGATTTGTCTTTTAGGGGGCATGAGTGCACTTTGCTGAAATTTCTGACCTTGAAAACGTTTGCCTTTTTCAGGCTCAAAGACTTAAAATACCAATCACAGTTGTTGTTGATGCATAGTAGGTAGTGCCTAGAATAAGGATATAAACTTTTCCATCAATAAACAGAGTGACATGAAACACAATAATATATAGTGATAGACACCGCCATTAACAATACTAGATGAAAAAACACAACAACTATTTAGTACTAGACAGTGACAACCACAACTTAAAAGTGTACAGCCACATACTTACAAGTAACAACTTATTTTCTACATGATTATGCTTCTAACATCAACTACGATATACAGTGAGATACATAATTATACAATAAATATTTTGATACCTGCTTTCACTTGATCTATGTACCTTAAACTGAAATTTTTCCTTTACCACCAAGTGCCTCATGACTTTGATTATCGTTGCCTTGTCTTTATAAATTTGACCTTATTCTACATCTATGTGTTGAGGGTCAGTTATTAATATATTTTCATCATATTTTGTATCATTCCAGTCTTCTCCATCCCCAAACTCGATCATCTTACTTGTATCGCCATTGTATCTCTCCTTTACAATTGAGCTTTGTGCACAGTCTGAGAAAATCATAACAGAATTGGAATTGTAGCATATCATGTCCATATCTTTTTCACCCGATGTATACAAAGGGGATACATTGTAAATTCTGAGGTTTTTTTCAGCTCAAGATATACGCATACACCCATACTATTGTGTATCACTATTGGAAGAGAACTATTTTGGATAGTGTATTTGATTTCAATATCATTCAACGAAGTATCTATCATAAGTTGTTTGGGAATCACGTCTACAAAATCATCAAAGGTTATATTTGGAGTAACTATTACAGCATTTGAATTATAATCTACAAAGTTTTTGTCAACATTCCATCGACCATTATACTGAATAAAATTGGTAAATTTGCCAATGAAGTGGCTGAAATTAGGTCAAAACTCACTAATTTCTTGATTGATTTTATTGCAGTTCGTAGTTCCTTCTACACAGAAATTGCAAAAGCTGTATCTACCCAGAAATTGCGAAGCTATATAGTGAAATTGATCGATTTTGAGTGAAATTTGGAGCTTCTTTTGAGAATTTTTTGAGAGAAAATGCCGTGATTAACGGAGATCGAGAATGTTGTGATATGTTAAATTGATACGTTTGAAAAAATAGGAAAGGAAAGAAGATCGTTAGCTCGGTTCTCGGATAGAAGAATCCTTCCTTACGCGTATCTCTAATTTAGGACTGCTTTTGGTAAGTGTCTAATTTTGAACTAGATATTGGTAAGTTTGTATTTAAATTGGCTATTTCTGTACTTTTCCCTATATTTTAAATATACTAATCCAAATAAATATTATGAGCAAGTATATGAATGAATTAATTATATAGGTCCAACATATATGGATTAAATAAATAAATTTTCCTTTCTATATAATATTTGAAACTTATTTACCATAATTGTCCTAGTTTTATGTATTACCCACCCTAAATAAGGATTACTTGTAAATTATATATAATTCATTATTAGTGCCTTAATTAGGAGATTTAATTACATCGTTTTCCTTAGTTCTCTCCTCTCCTCTCTCCTCACTGTCGCCTCTCACGTCAATTTTTTTCTTTCTTCATTACTTTCTCTCACCATGACTAATTAAGTTTAAAACGTTTCAAAAGCCATGGCGTTAAAGACAAGCTGAGAAGAAGAATCACTACTATCAGTAGAGAAACTAGCAATGGCGAATTGTACGATATAATAAAAAGGAATCAATCATTGGGACGTAAACTCTTTGAGTGCAAAACATGCAAAAAACAATTTGATTCGCTTCAAGCACTTGGCGGACACAGAGCAAGTCATAAAAAAATAGCTCTTAACAATTTTGTCAAATACGTCTGTAGTCCCTATTGAATTCAAATTTAGGTTTTCAAAATTATTGTTTGTTTAAATTGGGTGTTCTCGCAAACAATTGAGAATATAGTTTGGAGTTTAAATCTGAATTTTGAGGGTGTTCGGTGAAAATTAGACTTTGTTTTGGCTGAATTTCAGATTGAAACTCGAAGAAGAAGAATAAGAAGACAAGACATACAATATACTTACGAAATTATAGTAAAGTTGTAATAAAATTGTAGATAAATTGTATTATGTTATATATATATATATATATATATATATATGTCTTTGAATGTTGTATGAAAGTTGAAAAATAGTTGTATGATGATAAAATCTAATTGCCTCCCCATGTATAATTTGAGAAACTAGTGATATTTGACATAACAACAGCTCTTGGTATTTAACCCTAATATTCACACAATTAAGCATCACGAAATTCTTCTTTAGTGAATGTCTTTCAACGAATAATACTTATCTACAATTTTTACACTTATTTTCACCTAGTTAAATACAACTATAATAACATACAATTTAAATACAAATTTTATACAAAAAATTATACATTATATCTTTTGTATATTTTGTATCTGAGTTATACATAGTAAAAACAAATATAATACAATTAATTATATATTATACAACTTATCTTCAACTTATCTACAATTTTCATATATTATTTCTACTGAGTTATATACAACTTCAATATCATACAACTTAAATATAATTTTATGCAATATTGTTCAACTTTAATATAGTGGTTAAAATTTTTTTTAAAAATTATATAAATAGAAGAATACTATTTTTCGATAATTTTTCTACAATTTTACTACAATTTCGTAAATATAATGTATATCATGTCTTCTTCTTCTTCTTCTTCTTCTTCTTCTTCTTCTTCTTCTTCTTCGACAATTTCGTAACTATTTTTCGATAATTTTTCTAGTATCAATCTGAAATTCAACCAAAATTAAATTAAATCTTCACCGAAACACCCTCAAAATTAATATATAAACTCCAAAATATTTTCCCAATTGTTTGCAACAACACTCAATCTAAACAAATAATGATTTTTTAAAATCCAAATTCGAATTCAAAGCTTCAAAAATTTTAATGGATATCAATGGTGGAATTGCTCTCTTTTCCTTTGCTTTACATTACTGAAACTAGGGATTGAGAGATAGAGAGAGACATAAAGAGAATTCTTAATTCTTTGCAACAACAACCAATTCAAACAAATAGTTTTTTTGGGTGAATTCTCTAAGAAAGCACCCAAATTAAATGTAAGAATATCAGCTCCTTTGCCTTTTGTAGGGTTGTTTTTTAAAGCTATTTTCTTCTTTATTGAAAATCAAGATAAGTACAGACGTTAATGGATGTGATTTTTTTTTTTAAAGACAGTAAAAATTTAGAATGCTTACGGAAGAAGAGAGAAAATAGGCGTTAATGGAGAGATTCTGAATTTTGTGGAAAAAAAAAAACGTGGGTGAGTGCAAGATATGTGGGGAAGGGGGTGGCATGTGGAGAGAGAAACGGGGAGAGTTAAAGATATGTTAGAGTGATTTTAGTACACTAATTATTATTATTTAATTTTCTTAAAATGTACATAAATGGTAATTGGGTATATAAAATGTAGTTGTAATAAAACTTGAAGAGGGGAGGATTGAGAGATAGAGAGAGATGTAGAGAGAATTCTCAATTCTTTGCAACAACATCCAAAAACAAATAATATTTTTAGTTTAAGAAAATACCTAAATCAAATGTAAGAATATCGGCTCCTTTGCCTTTTTTAGGGTTGTTCTTTGAAGCTATTTTCTTCTTCATTGAAAATCAATCTAAGTACAGCCGCTAAAGGAGGTGATTTTTTGAAGAGAGTAAAAATTTAAAATGCTTATGGAAGACGAGAGAAAATATGTGTTAATGGAGGGGTTCTGAATTTTGTGAAGAGAGAAGCATAGGTGAGTCCAAGATACGTGAGGGCGAGTCCAAGATACGTGGGGGAGGGGGGAAGGGGGGATGTGAAGAGAGAAATGTGGGGAAGTGGAAGATACGTTAGAGTGATTTTAGGACACTAATTATTATCATTAATTCCCTTAAAATGTACATAAATAGTAATTGGATATATAAAATGTAATTATAATAAAACTTGAATAGGAATGGTGATATAGCCTCGTATAATGTATACGAATGTAAAAATCTCTAAGTAAGTTATAATCCATTGGACTAGCCCATTTAATTGGGCTAAAGTGATGAGCCCACTTCATTAATTCCATGAAGTCATCTTCCTAGAGGCTTAATTTGGTGCCACGTGTCAAATGACGTGGCACGCCAAGTCAAACGAAAGATCCAATAGAATCATGCCACGTGTCAAAATAACAAGGCATGCCAAGTCATGTTAAAATGCCTATGAAATCGCGTCACGTGTGAAAGTGACATGTTCTGGCCAATCAAATGCGGCCATGTCACACTCCTATCTAATTGGTCGGAAAAAGTTTGTTCTTATCATAACATTTCCCTCCAATAATAATAAATAGGGGTATTCATAACTCAAAAAAGGGACCAGAAATTATAACAAGAAGCAAGAGACAACTTATGGATCAAACGCCGCATATTTCTCTACAAGTTTCAAGCTTCAAGCAATCAAACTCAAGTTGAAAAACGAAGAACAAATCAAGGTCAAATTCAAGCAATCAAGCTCAAGAACAAAATCATCGTTCGTGACAACAAACATAGATTCAAGATCAAGCTCAAAGACCCTTGAATTTATTTATTATTGGAAAAGAATCAGAGGATTCATAGAAATTGTAATACCAAATATTTAATAATGTACTACGTTTGTTGCGATATTTTCTTAATTTTATTTTCTCGAGACAAATTTATTGTCTACAATAACTTTTACCTATATATGTATTACCGTGTCCGGTTGTAACAAGTTATTTTCTAAGCTACAAAAATAGGTTTGTCATACAGAGTTACATGTATCTCGATAGGAGTATGTATCTCAAAAGAATTAATACAACTTGGAATGGAGGAATTATATTAGTGCTCCCGCATTATATCATAAAGGTATTAGTGTCACTTTTTATAGGAAAAAACACAATAATAAGTGCTTTATTGCATAGAACTATTTTTTCCAGTTAGAATCCAGATTACATGTTGTGGGTCCAATAATCCTAATTCCTGTTGAGAGACTTCATTGTCTCTCTGCTAAAGAATAGCGTCAAAGAATGTAGAGGAACACCCAATAGTGATGACATCCTGCTTCATCATTTATCTTTCTGTCTAAACCAAATGCACAAAGAATTATATATTTTGGGGCATTAGAATTGAGTCAGTAATTTCTTCCATCGTCCTCAGGAGGCTACTGTGAAAGGATTAAGGAAGACAGCTTCTCCTTGCACGCATCATCACTATGTATCGCTTAGGGTGATATTGGTCAACATCAAGAAGCATGAGCCAAGATGTAGTTGGTTGATGAACAAGAATTCTACATTAACAACACTTTCCATATCTTTCTCATATACACGACCAGCGACCATACAGCAAGCCATGCTGATATATATAGCAAGATCACACCAGAACCCACAAGAGTTCCAACACCAGATAAACTAGAGAGGAAAAAGTTAAGAGGTCAAAGCATTAGATTTCAATCACAGCTCATGCAAGAGACTGAAAACAGAAAGTTACCTGCTATCTCTGGCTAGCAGGAGGATGGTCAATGCAGTCATCTGAGTGGCTGTTTTCCACTTCCCCAGGTTATTCACAGCTACAGCCTGAAACCTTTATTAGTTACTAATCAACAAATAAAGCAGGAAAGTATTGGTCTACAAAATACAATGGAAGTGGGTCTTGAACCTCTGAAAGTTTACCACCCTGAGAAGCTGCCCATTCTCGAACTGCAGACATAGTAATCTGGGAAAGAATTTTGCAATTAGATTTCTGAGGCACAAGGAAGAGACATATGGAAAGAAAAAAAGAAAAACGTATCTCCAATTAGAAGATTTATTTAGTATATCACCCCTTGAGTTACAGCCTATGTTGCTCGGACTCTCCGAAAATATGTCGGGTACGTGTTGGATCCTCCAAAAGCAGTGCATTTTGGAGGATCCAACACGGGTGCGTCAGTATTTGGAGAGTCCACGCAACACGGGTTACAGAAACTTCCACGTTAAATTATAGATTATAGAAATGTGTATGACAAAGTGTTAGAGAGTGTATCCCAAGGAAAGAAATAATTGTTGACCTAAAATTCAAATGGCAAGATATTGATGAACATTTCGACTTAACTGTTACCTAAGTTTCTCAAACTGTAGAATAAGAGTTCACATCCATATTCTCAAGAGTGTTTGCTAATTAGCTTACCTGTCCACATGACTTTGAAGAAAAGCATATTTCATTGTTGACTCGCCGTAGCATGAGCAAAAAACATTTCCAACCTTCATTTTAGTGCAATGCTAAAACATCACTGACAGTAAAAGATACTACTACTTTTTTTCAATTTATCACACTTCCCATTTGTTTTAGCTTTACACACTGATTTTCATGTTTTCCTATCAATCAAACTTCTCAACTATTAATTTTTTACTTGCTCCCGCTATCACTAATATGATGTGTATATATAAGACAAATTAACATCTTAAACTATGTTTCCGGTCAAAATCCATGATATGAAATGGTATGGCGGGGAGTACTAATAAGGCTACTCAAAGCGACATAGAACAGTTGAAAAAAGGTCGATGCCAATGTGCACGCATATAACCTAGATATGTCAAAAATGATACTAACTTCTTTTCCCAGAATAAATCATAAAATCTTCCATTTTGTTAACACAAAGAAATTGCGATATGGGGAGGGGGCACAGAAGTTATTTGCTTTTTTGCACCAAAAAACCATTTGTGACAGATAAATTTCTACTTAAGCGAAGTTTCACAGAGAGGAAATGTAGAGTGCTAATAGGATCGAAATCTTTCTAGAGGAACACTCACTTTTTCTACATTAGAAAACACCTTTATTTTAAATTTAAAAGAAAGAAATATAGCAACTTACTTCAAAAAAAGTTTGGAGAAAAAAACTATGAACACTCAAACATCTTATTTGCGCAAATTGTTATTAAAACAAAAGAGATGGAAGACACAAATCCGCTGTGGAAATACAATTACGGGGATTTATACAGCTTATCACTCACCTCCCTGCCTATTATCGCAATTGAAGGGACAGTTAATAGCCATGGCAACTGTCCAAACACACTGGACTCCAATGGTCTGGTGCACAACAAGATCAAGGTGGCAGCAACCATTAGCTGTTGCAGGCGAGAAGAAAGTTATATAAAAAATCCTAACATCATCCTTACAAGAAAATACACCACCATGTCTCATGCTTATAACCTGCAATTTTGCTAGTAAACTAACCAAAATTGCAGGCAGCATGACAATCCAATTGAAACAGAACAATAGAGAATACCTTGTCAGCGACTGGATCTAGAAATGCACCAAAGGCAGTTCCTAAGTTCATCTGAGCATGTAAACAATCTAAGATTGTGATGATATCCAAAATATGGGAAGTAAGAAATCCAGAAGAGATGATAATATGAAACTCAAAACAGCAGAAATGAGAACCTTGCGAGCAAGGTATCCATCAAGCCAGTCAGTTATTGCTGCTGCAATAAATATGGCTGTTGTAGCAGTTGGGCCCCACCAGCTATCCACATAGAATGCTAGATTAAACAGATTACAAGATCAGTTATCTGTAAATAAAATACCAATTGCAAAAAATGTATACTCTCATTTATCAGCCTGAGGTTCTGCCACGAATCGAAGAATGCTACTATAAAAATAAAACAGATCTTATATTTTTATTACCTTCCATCAAAAAAGAAAAACAGATCTTCTATTTCGTCAGCATTTTCAAGACGGCTGGATAAACAGAAAGTTGCACACAGGATTGTCAATAAGTAAACATTTCAATGATCTACTCATGCCTGAAGCCACAAGACACACTATTGACACTGGCACTTGTGACCTATGGAGGTCCACAGATATTAGCTTCATGCATAACTACCCTCCCTAGACCCCATTTATGGGATCAAACTGGGTTTATTGTTGTTGCATAGCCAGTCCATAACCCAGATAAAGACGAGGTCTGTGATAGGTTGATGGTCAGTGAATAAAAATTCTGAAAGATGATATCTCTATAAAAGTTGAAGGAACGGACTACATTATTAAATAGATTAAAGGACTTACATAGCTCGCCTAAGTAGTTTGAGCTTGAAGCTTGATCAATCAATTGACTTGTGACCTAACTAGACCATGTCCAGCAAATTTCCAAAAGGAACTTATAAAGCTATACCAAATCAAAAAGAACTATGCAAGTGGGAGAAACTATAAAGGCATAGAAAAGCCCACGAATGCATACCTACATGCAATATGGTTGGATAAAGATCAGGTTACACAAGAAATTCACTAGCTAAATGCACCTATATGGTTCCAGTCAATAAACAACCAGAAGCAACTACACCTTAGTCCCAAACAAGTTTGGGTCAGCGATACGAATCCTCTTATCATCCGGTCGATAGCCAACGTAGTTTATTAATGCCATCCTTAGTTGCTTACTGGAAAGCTTTGTAACAACGCAGAAGTGACCAGCACAACGTAGTGCATAAATATCATCAATTTGCGGAATTCGACCGAGTTTGCTATTTTCTACGGAACTTAGACCAAAATTTGCAAACGTGTAAGCTTCTCCAGTGTCTTAGACCATGTGCAGACATACTTCAACAAACTTTAAGTAAATATTCCAAATAACTCCTGCATTGTTTTCGGACATGAACAAAATTTGTGATTTTCGAGGGACTAGCAAATCACGATAATGCTAGGTTTATTCCTCGCTCAACACTGAAATAGACCCATCTAGTGGAAGCATACCCTTCTTCCAAAGTTGAAGGTCTTTAGTATTTATGTCGGTGGTGTCTAGGCCAGTGGTGGAACTAGAAATGTACGCAAGGAGATCCAAAAAATTTTAGGATATCACATTTGGGATTTAAACCTATAAGGCTGTAACCTAAAGTAACTTTTGAACCCCTTCACTAAAATACTTGAACTTTTCTTCAAGTCAAGGGGATCCAACAGCTCACATATTAGCCAAAAATATCATTTTTAACCTATTTGCATATTGCAATTTTTCGGCAAAGCAGGTTTGGTTGAACTTCCTTCCTACCAGATTTTAGTTACTTCACCGAATGTCTCTCCCACTAAAGTCAATTATGAGTTTATTCACAAGTGTTTGCTTAAAAGAAATCTAAATTCATCAATCATCAAAGAGCATATATATTATTTAAAATGCATCCAGCAAAAATAGTTGAGAAACTTACTGATTACAAGAAGCGGAACAGCAGCCACGCGGCCAATTGTTAAAATCGTGGGCAATGTCAGCAACTTCTCAGACTTCGATGGCGGTTGTGGTGGAGGAGATGCTTTTTCACGGCGAAGATCATCCTCCTTGTGATCAGGTGCGGGGCCCATTTGAGTAGTAGAAATACTTCTCAATGGACAGTTAGCATATCCCTTACCCAAAAACCCTAACAATTTCTGGCGGTGACGAAAATCACCGGACGCCGGAATTGAAATTGAAGTCCCCCACCAACAGCGGCGCGTGTGAGTTGACACACTTACGGCGGCGACGGCCGCGGAGCTATAGGTGCCGGTGACGGAGGTAAAAGAGCGGAAAAAATTGTAGGGCTTGTGAGAATAAATAAAGGTCACAGCGTTGAGTTTAAGACCACCGGGCATGTTGTAATTGTAATACTAATACTAATAGGCGACAGCTGCTAAGGTTAGTAAAGTTGGAGAGTCGTAACACCTAAACAAACATCAACGTCGTTTGTTTCTTCGAATTGAAGAATGGGGTGGGGACAGTTAAAAGAGGGCATATCGTCCTTCACCACCTCTGCCTTTTCATCAATCAATTATTCTAACAATAAAAAACATGTCCAAAAATTTGTCCTTTACTCATACTCATATTGACACCTTTTTTTCGTGAAGTACTAAATTACAACAAAATCTTGAGGTAACATGTATAATATGCAGTATATATTCAATACTTAGAATGTTCGGATCTGTTTACCCTTAAAATGCGTAACAATTAGCCAGTTTTAGGACGAACATTAAAAATTGACTTCGATTAAGCTCTCGAGTGCTCGAGCTGAATTATTAAAAATTATCATGTCCAGTCCCCTCGGGGAATGGATCTATAAGAATTCACCTATCCCAACAACAAAAAAAAACTGACTTGAATTTTAGACTTATTGGTAATCCATGATCAACTTCCTTTCGTAGTACCCTACCCCCAGGGGAATTCCAGGCTCGGTTACAACTAAATAAATAAGCAGATGAAGAACACTTCGCACAATCGCTAGAGAACAAAAATAAACGTTATTGATTTGATGTGTGTCAACTATATATGAAAAACTGAACAGGTTCTCCCATTTATATAGTAGGAAAATTTCAATCCTAAGACAAGTTTAAATAAAATAAATATCTTTGCTCTTATAGTAAGTCACAATACCCAGCTGACATCTGGTAAGATTTTGCCCGTAATATCTGGTTGAGGGCAAATATTTCGGCCCCTTGTTTGTCCTTTCTCACCATCTTTTCTTCAGCCTCGATTCTTCGTTTTGCTTGAGCTCGATTCCTTTCATGTTCGGCCATGTCCGAATCACGGTGTGCCCTTTGTCCCCGGGTCTAATCTGGGAACCCTCGGTTGTACCCGAGCCTGCAATGAACCACGTCGTCCCATGTTTCTTCATCGAGAAATCAGGAATAACTTCTTCCCCCATTTTACTCGTACACATATAGTCCCCTCACTTTTTGGAGAGTAGAGTTATAGAAACGACGTGAAGTGATTAGTTCACCCGATTCCTTCCTAAGCAAGATGAAAAGTCATCGAAACATCAGTAGTGGCGTTCTAACGTCGAACATGTATCAGCCACCAGTCGATCATCCTTGATAGGCATCGTATGTGAAATGTCACGCATTTATTACTTCTTTCCTATAAAAGCTCCAATTTCCCTTTTCACTTTTTTACTTTCTGATTTCAAATTTTTTTAGTTACCCTCAAAGTTTTTACTTGTTCATCACTCCCTAAGATCTTCAAAAAATATTCTCCACATCTTCATTTATTCATCTTTAATCTTCAAACATTGATATTTTATCTTCAAATCTTCGTCCCAGATCTTCAAATCTTCATATCAATATTCAAAACTCCATATCAACCTTCAAACTTTCATATTCTCAGGTCGACATGGCAAAACCTCAAAATGGGTGCCTCAAAGCACTGTTCCTTCATCTTCTACCCCCGCCACAGATATCAAGGCAACCCTTTTGGTAACAAACCTGGAACCTCTTCTTAAAAATTTTATCCCCGGAGGCTGCTCCATAGATAACGACTTTAAGGTCAAAAAAGCCTATATACAAGGAGATCGAGGTAAGAAGACGTGGAGGTATATCTGCTCCATCACCGAGGAAACATTCCAAGCGGTCCAGGAGGATTGCAAATAGGAAGGCAAAGATATAGTCATTCCCCGTGTTACGCCCCCCTTTTTTCCTCACGGTGTAGTTTGGGAGATTTTGCCAATTTGCTTTCTCAAGTCCAAATGGGTATTCATACAATTTAAGTGACTTTAGCTCAAGTCAGGTATTCCTATCTCTAGGTTTAGCCCTTTAATTAGGGCTATCAATTTCTTGAGTTTACCCTAATTCCTTGTCAGCCTAGTTTTTCTAAACTTAGTCCCTCTTTCTTAAGTAGAGACTAAGTCATAAAGGCATAAATAAGTACTTACAACCACTAATTCAATAGTTCTAGCAAGAACTAGGCAAAATATCACTAATCCATACATATTCAAGCCCTAAAATTCAAGACCCATCAAATACCCATGCTAGGGTTGGGCCACAACTCTAGCTATGGATTTAGCTACTCATAGAAATAATAGAAATCAAAGATAAAATAAGGATAAAACTCAGAATACTAGATTAAAAAATAAAAATCTAATATTGAGAGATAATTCTAGTACAAAAATTCCTAAAATGAAATTTGCAACTGTCTCACGTGTTTAACTAAAGCATAACTTAACCTAAAAATGTCAAAAAGATCTATTTATACTAAGTTAAAATTTCGGATAAAAATACCCACGCGGAGGTTTTGCGGCCGCGTAATTTTTACCGCGACCGCACTCTTGATTTCGTAAACGTGTAACTGACCGTGATTCGCATTTTTAACTTCTGAATCTGGGATGAGGTTTGTTTCGCAGGCCACAAATTTCCATCGTGGTCGTGTAGTGGATTTTCGCGGCCACGTAATTCTACCACGGACCGCACTCCTTATTTTTTCTTGGAATCTGAACTCTTTGAGTCTCACCCACTGTGGTCCGCATAATTCTAGTCACAGCCGCGATGAGACTTTTGTAGCCACACTTTTTTGGCACGGACCTCGCTCAAAAATTGTCCTTAAAATGCACTTTCTGATTCTTCACAATGTAGACTGCATATTTGTGATTGCGGCCGCGTTGTGGCTTCCAAGGCCGCATAATATTTGCGGTCCGCATTTCAGGTCCCCTGGACCAGTCTTGTTTTTTGTTCTAGGCACTCTGACGGGTAAGTCCATCGAGTTAGCAAAGGTTCTCCAACAGAGAAGGGTTAACATAGCGTGCCTCCAGGAGACTAGGTGGAAAGGGACTAGGGCGCGGGACGCTGATGGGTTTAAGCTGTGGTACTCTGGGCTCGAGAGGGGTAAGAATGGAGTGGGCATCTTGGTTGATAGGGACCTAAGGGAGTCTGTGGTTGAGGTTAGGCGAGTGAACGATAGGTTAATGTCTATTAAGCTGGTTATTGGGGGTGGGGTCCTCAATGTTGTCAGCGCCTACGCGCCGCACGCAGGCTTAGCCGAAGAGGTTAAAAGGCGCTTTTGGGAGGACTTGGACGATCTGGTGGGGAGTATTCCCCAGTCGGAGAAGTTAGTTATTGGAGGGGACTTCAATGGTCATATTGGGGCTGAGGCTGGTGGCTACGATGAGGTGCACGGGGGCTTTGGCTTCGGGGCCAGGAACGGAGGAGGCACTTCGCTGCTTGATTTTGCCAGGGCTTCCGAGCTCCTGATTGCGAACTCGTCATTCCGGAAGAGGGAGGAGCATTTCGTCACCTTCAAGAGTGCGGCGGCGAGGACTCAAATTGATTACATCCTCATCAGAAGGAGCGACAGGGGTTTGTGCAAGGATTGCAAGGTTATTCCGGGAGAGTCTCTTTCAACTCTTCATAGGCTCCTAGTGATGGATGTTGATCTCTGGGTGAAGAAGAAGAGGAGGGGCGCCCGGGGTCAACCGAGGATTAGATGGGGAGCTTTGTCTAAGGAGAAAGCTCAGGAGTTGGAAAGGAGGTTAGTGGAGGGCGGAGCTTGGAGAAGTTATGGGGAAGCGGACGCTATGTGGTCAGCGACAGCAAACTTGGTTAGGGGGGTAGCATGGGACGTGCTCGGGGTTTCTAAGGGATATTCAGGTAGTCAGCTGGGTGATTGGTGGTGGAACGAGGTAGTCAAAGGAAAAGTGGAGGTGAAGAAGGCGGCGTTCGCTAGGTTGGCAGGGAGCACAAGCGAGGAGGAGCGGAGAGTGAACAGG
Source organism: Nicotiana benthamiana (assembly GCA_034376525.1). Taxonomy (NCBI): domain Eukaryota; kingdom Viridiplantae; phylum Streptophyta; class Magnoliopsida; order Solanales; family Solanaceae; genus Nicotiana; species Nicotiana benthamiana. The sequence continues at coordinate 20,392,679 of CM067324.1, read as the reverse complement.
TTGTTCTACAGGGAGGCGAGAAGAGAAGCTAAGATGGCAGTCACGGAAGCTAAAAACGCGGCGTTCGGTCGCATGTATGAGGAACTAGGGGAGAGAGGTGGGGATAAGAAGTTATTCCGGCTGGCTAAAGCAAGGGAAAGGAAAGCTCGTGACCTAGACCAGGTCAGGTGTATCAAGGACGAGGATGGTAGAGTTCTGATGGGGGAATCGCAAATCAAACAGAGGTGGCAGGCGTACTTCCGGGAACTTCTTAACGAGGAGGGGGATCGGAGCATAGAGCTAGGGGAGTTGGGGCATTCAGAGCGTCATAGAGACCTTGGGTACTGCAGGCGCATTAGGGTGGAGGAGGTCTTAGGGGCGTTGCGTAGGATGAGTAGGGGTCGAGCTACCGGGCCTGACGAGATCCCGGTGGAGTTTTGGAAGTGCATGGGTAAACCTGGAGGGGAGTGGCTCTCTAGGCTATTCAACGTGATCTTCAAGACTAAAAGGATGCCGGATGAGTGGCGGTGGAGTACAGTGGTGCCCTTGTACAAGAACAAAGGGGACATCCAGTGCTGCAACAACTATAGGGGTATTAAACTAATGAGCCACACGATGAAGGTTTGGGAGAGGGTGATTGAGGCGCGAATGAGGGAGGCGACGAATATATCTGGGAACCAGTTCGGTTTCATGCCGGGTCGCTCCACCACTGAGGCTATTCACCTAGTCAGGCGGCTGGCGGAACAATTCAGGGATAAGAAGAAGGACCTGCATATGGTGCTTATCGACTTGGAGAAGGCGTATGACAAGGTCCCGAGGGAGGTGCTATGGAGGTGCTTGGAGGCGAAGAGTGTGCCAGAAGCCTATATCAGAGTTATCAAGGACATGTACGATGGGGCTAAGACTAGGGTGAGGACGGTGGGTGGCGATTCAGACCATTTTCCTGTGGTAATGGGGCTCCATCAAGGATCGGCGCTGAGCCCCCTGTTGTTCGCCTTAGTGATAGATGCTCTAACCCGTCATATCCAAGGGAATGTGCCTTGGTGTACGCTCTTTGCTGATGATATAATATTGATAGACGAGACGAGCGCCGGTATTAGTGAAAGGTTAGAGGTATGGAGACAGACCCTCGAGTCTAAAGGTTTCAGAATAAGCAGATCTAAGACAGAATATATGGAGTGCAAGTTCAGCGACGAGCCGAGTGGGGTGGGCAGGGATGTGATGCTTGGTTCTCAGGCCATCGCCAAGAGGGACAATGTCCGATATCTTGGGTCTGTGATTCAGGGGAACGGAGAGATTGACGGGGACATCACCCATCGGATAAGAGCAGGGTGGTCGAAGTGGAGGCTTGCTTCTGGGGTCCTGTGTGACAAGAAAATCCCACACAAACTCAAGGGGAAATTCTACAGAGCCGTGGTTAGACCTGCGATGTTGTATGGGGCAGAGTGCTGGCCCGTGAAGAACTCCCATGTTCAGAGAATGAAGGTTGCTGAGATGAGGATGCTTAGGTGGATGTGTGGGCACACCATGCTAGATAAGATTAAGAATGAAGTTATTCGACAGAAGGTAGAGGTGGCCCCGGTGGACGAGAAGATGCGGGAAGCGAGGCTGAGGTGGTTCGGGCATGTACGGAGGAGGGGTCCTGATGCCCCGGTGAGGAGCTGCGAGCGGCTGGAGATTGTTGGTGGTCGGCGGGGTAGAGGGAGGCCTAGGAAGCATTGGGGAGAGGTGATTAGGCAGGACATGACTAGTATGCAGGTTACCGAGCACTTGACCCTTGATAGGGGAGTCTGGAGGTCTAGAATCAGGGTTGCAGGCTAGGGGCTCTTAGAGTCCTTCGTTCGCCCCACCCGGGGTTGGGTGTGGGATAGTAGGGTTACCCGTAGATGACTAGTGTTTTAGCGTAGGTCCCCTCTTGGTTGGTAATATGATAGTTGTCGCTTGTTATTGTCGCATGCGACGGTATTTATGTTTCTTATGTTTGCATAATCATTTACGTTATTTCTGCAGGATTACTTATGCTTTGTTTTGTTACTGTGTTTTGTCTTGTCTTGGTTCCTAACTTTATCTTTGTTTTCCAATGCAGTTTTTCATTCTGTCCTATGCGCCGAGGGTCGCTTGGAAGCAGCCTCTCTGCCCTTTTGGGTAGGGGTAAGGCTGTCTACATATTACCTTCCCCAGACCCCACCTGGTGGGAGTATACTGGGTAGTTGTTGTTGTTGTTGTTGTTGATTTGAATCCTTTATGAGTTGATTATGCCTCATTTGGCTCATTTTGATCAATTCCTACAAGCAAGCATATTACACTAGTTTCCGAAAAGACCTTCACACATTTTAAACCCAAAATACAAGTAAAAGAGAGCAAATAATAGGTTAAAATTCTCATTTATCAACCCCTTTATTACATAAAATTTTATTTCTTTCCCGACAGTGTTTAGCAGTAGGGTTATTTCACCCTTCATTGTCTTGCATACCATGTTGAACCCGTTCAATGCTCGGACTACCGGTACAATTTTGTCCAATTATCCCAGTTGCTCCACGACTCTCCATTGGATGATGTTGATCGAGCTACCTGAATCAATTAACAAATGCTTAACTCGAAATTCATTAATAAATATGAATATCCAATGCATCGTTGTGAGGTTGAATGATGCCCTCGGTGTCATTGCCATTGAATAAGATAGACCCCCCCCCCCCCCCTTGGAAACATAGTACCGAGTGCCTTTTTCCCTTGCGATAGAAACTTTGGTACGCTTTACATTGGCCCTTGTGGGATATCTACTCTCCCAATGATCATGTTGATCCGTGTTGAGGTTCTTCCTGCTCAATTTGTCTGTTGGCGTCCCTATTATTGAAATGATTTTTGGCTCGCTCAGTTAGGAAGTTCCGAAGATGCCAATTGTTGAATAGACGATCCATTTCTTCCCTTAGCTGTCGACAAACCTCCTCGGTCATGTGACTGTGAGTACCGTGGTATTTACATATCAAGTTTTGCCCCTCTGTGCGAGATAAGATTGGATTAGATTGGTCTCCTTGATGTGGCATGTGGCCGACACTATACTCACTACATCTACGCTGAATTTATATTCTGATAGTCTTGGGGCTTCTATACCCCTAAGTGATCTGTTGAAACTATTCTTACTCATCAAACCCCGGTTGCTAGAACCTTGGTCGCTTCTTTTGTCATTCCTGGTCGGGTGGTGTCAGGATTCGTTGCCCCTTCTATCCGAGTTGTATGGGTGATACCGATCTTGGGTTGTCCTTGACTCCTGATCCATAATTCTTTTAGACATGTCGTTCACTCTGTTGGAGTAAACACACATTGAGGGGGGTACTCTACCAAGGTTTTCTTCAATTGAGAAGCAACATAACTTCGGGGGTTGAGCCCTTGAGTAAACACCTGAACTGCCCAATCATATGCAATTGGGGGCAGGTCCATCCATTGTATTTGGAACCTCGACACAAACTCTGACTTTGAAGAGGTCCAATTTTCTCACCTCCACATTTATAGTGCCGTCACGGGCTTCAACGAAGGCATTCACAAGCATAGTAAATGAATCAATAAAATGGAGGTAAGTTATAGTACCATATCATTGCCCCTTTGGATAAGGTTTCCCAAATTTCTTCAACAACACTGACTCGATCGCGTCGTCTTCTAGTTCATTACTTTTTATTGCGCACGTGTAGGAGGTTACATGCTCATTTGGATATCCGGTCCCTTTATATTTGGGAATATCCGCATTCATAATCTCTTCGGAATTGGCTTCAGTGCCACACTCGGGTGGAAAAAAATTTTGAATAAACTTTTTGGAACCCGGTCCTTTCAATATTGGAGGCCCTCCCAGGATCTGATTAACTCTTGAATGGTAAGTTTTCACCTTATTGTCATTTGCCTTTATCTTTTTTTCGCCAGACTCTACCCATTTTGTTAGTGCTTCGAGCATTTTTATCCCCTCGGAAGTCTTTCCGAGTCCGAACTCATCTGGTTCTGCGATAATCCATTCATCTCTTCGAGCGTCTTTTCTAACATGCTCGTGTTCAAGCCTGTTTTGTGCATGATTTTGACTCTACGGTTGTGTTGTTGCCACTTGATGTGCTTGTAGAATTTCAAAATCGGTCATTAATTAACTCTATCACCTTCCCCTTCGGGCACCTCTCGAGTTGATGGTAGGGGTGCTTCGCAAATGTTATTTTCGATTGCAGGTTAATATTGATGGCAACTTGTGAGTTGGCATCAACTAGGTCAACAATTAGGACACCATTAGAATCAACATGGGGTACGTCATTGCTTGGTACCACGTTATTATTTTCACCGTTGTAGCCTGACTCTGCGTCAATGTTCAAGTGATCAGACTGAGATTTGATATTTTAAATAGACCTGAAATCAAACTTCAAAGAGCAAGTGTAAAATAGGGTGTGTTAGGAGATTCGCATTAAACTACCACTATTATCCTTAGCCCCACGGTGAGCGTCAAACTGTTTACCCTTAAATGAGTAAACAATTGAATTTGTACGTGGTTTAAAGGATTCATGATTTAATTAACATGAATGATCTATGAACATAAAAAATTATATTAAAGAGAAACAAAACGATTAAAAACACGATGGACAATTAAGCATGGCTTTGGATGAACACTTAAAATTAACTCCAATCGAGCCCTCGAGAGGGGGCTCGGTTGCAACTTAATAAATAAGTAGCTGAAGAAAATTTCGAACAATAGTTGGAGAACAAAAATAAATTTAATTGCTTTTGATATGTGTACCAGCAGCATATGAAAGAATGAACAGGTTCCTCCAGTAGGGAAGTTTCAATCATAGTACAAGTGTAAATACGGTAAAATATTTTTTCTTCTAGTAAGTCTCGATACACAGCTGACATCGGCGAGATTTGTTCCGTAATATACGGTTGAGGACGAATATTTAGCCTGTTGTTTATCCTTTCTAACCATCTTTCCTTTAGCCTCGATTCTTATTTTGCTCGAGCTCGTCCTTTCATATTCGACCATATTAGAATCTCAGTGTCATTTGTCCCCGAGCTATAATATAGGGAACCTTTGGCTGTACCTGAGCCTGCAATGAACCACGTTGTCCATGTTTCTTTCATCAGGAAATTGGGGATAAACTCATTCCCGATTTACCTCGTACACAGGATCAATTCATGTGCCTTTCAATTATTCCATCGAAATAATTATTACTTTTTACTAGCATAATTATCTGAAATTACAAAAAATTAATAAATGCAAATTAACAAGGTCAAGTTAGAAGAAATGGAGTCTCATCAAGAGTTGTTGCGTGTAGTACATGTCTACATTTAAATTGAACTGTGTGGATCTCAAGGGTGCAAGTGTAGGTTGTGGGTAGGTTGTTAAAGAACCCGCATCTTACCAATTCTTTACACACATTCTTTTTGGACCCTATAATTTCAACCTTTTTCCTGTCTACTCCCAACCTATAATCCTACATCCATTTGCTTATATTTTTAATACGATGGGATGATGGTCTCAATTTGGATGTTCTCACACATGATCCCTTAACAATTACACCTTTAGAATTATAGATCAAAGCTTGATACATATTTGTGATTTTCATATATATATATATATATATATATATATATATATATGTTATGAAATAATATAAGAACAAGAACAATAGAGAGAAAAGTAGAGAGAGGAGTATTCTTATTGATACTTTGGGATGATTTACAATGGAATAGAACCCCTATATTTATAGGGAGGTGGTGGCTTAGCCACCAAGTAGTAAACCCTAGAATCTCCCTAAATATAGACATTCACCTTAAATAGGATTCTATTTATAACACTCCCCCTTGGATGTCTATTCAATAATGTGCCTCGTTAAAACCTTAACTAAAACAAAACCCAATGGGAAAAAATTTAAAGAAAAGGAAAAAGAGTACACATGTTTGAATATGCGCCTATTGGTTGCCTCGTTAAAAACCTTGCAAGGAAAACCCAGTGGGACAAAACCTTGTAAGGGAAAAAGAGTGCAACGCGCATTAACTCCCCCTGAAAAGAGCATCAATTCATATCCTTGAGCATTTGCATTCCAATCTTGTGCACCATCTTGAAATTATCATTCTTGATAGACATGAACATCTTCATATAATGTCGTGGAATGACTCTTCAATATCTCCATAGAGGTATTCTCGATGCCATCATGCTTATAGTTATAGCAAGATACATATGTACACAAGTTGCACTTAGGATGTGGTACTTCAGGACCAAGAATTGTATATGCTTCAAGCAACTTCAATCATTGACTTTATACTTTCAAGTATTTGAACTACATGTCCAAAACTACATGTCTTTCATATGGAATCAATTCTGCTTGAATTGTATCTCTTCCATTTAGCCAATATTTTTGTTTGTATTCGACAAACATAAGATCCTCATCGATATTTAGCGCTATCATAGATGTCGTCGACGAACAGTTTATATCGGTTCCAATAAATTTTCATAAAGACATAACATGGAGATCTCTTTATTCATATATTCAGGTACCTGAATCTCTCATGAGATTTTATGAAGTGTTATGTCATGTGATCTTCTAGATCACTTGCCTCCTTATTATGATCACATTGATCATTTGCTCATCTTCTTTATTAAGAAGTTCTTTTTGAAACTGATTTGTCTATGCGCTTTAAGCGTAACAAAGACTTTGTCCTTCTAGGACTTAATATGAGCATTTGCAGTGAGAATATAGTTACTTTCTTTGGGTCAGCAAATGCGTATAGCATGCTTTGCAATATTTTGCAATTGAATTATCCTTTTATGAACTTCACGTTCATATTATGATATTCGAGGATCTATATATACAAATGATAATTCATCCCATGTAACCTTTTCTCAAGTGTTTATCATGTCTCCCCCTCATGTTAGAAAAGCTAACTTGTTTCCTCAACTTTGAGAGTCCATCTTTGTGCATTATGGTGTTAATGAAAATATACACCGCACATCAATAATAATAAGATGAAATTATTTGGTTCCTGACCCTGAACCACTTGTGAGGGGAGAATATAATATACTCTCGTATACAACGTATATCAAACTGATATATATAACTTTGTTCTCATAAGAAACAGTTTAGCTATTAAGTGGAGGCACTCAATAATTATCTTGCTAAACCAACTACGATATAAACCAACTTATCAAGATGAACTATCTTGAATAGAAAATCTGGAAATTATGCTCGAAGTTATATTACTGAGCAATTTACCTCGCAAGCACCGGCCAGGCTGCGGGTTAATAACAATCGCACATGTAACCATATCATAGATGCATCATATGTGGTATACATGGCAGGTGAATGGGCCCATATTCACCTTTGATATTTCCAGAATTTATGGGATTCAACCCGAACTCTTTAGTTGGTCAATCAATTAATGAGAACAAGTAATATAAGAGAATTCGTAAAGAACTTTCTAGTTCTTTAATATTTACCCATGTGAATTCTCTATTACTGCACATCATACTTAAAATGAGATGGCTAACCCGAATGCCAACTGAATAAATTATCAATATTGATAAACTTCAAATTTACACCATGACGTGTGCAATTATCAATAAACTTCAAGTTTATTATGGTATGGGCTTTTATACCAATAAATATCCACTTTATTGTGGCATTCTTTTGTTTGTGTAGTACAAACTGGAGAATAAAGCGGGTAGCTTTTCATATACAAATTATCCCGCTACAAGTTGTAGTAATAGAAGATATCAAATCTTTCCTTTATTTATAGTCTCAATATAATCAATCGCTTTCGCATATACTTTGGAAACTGAATAAGTTTCTTTGAGACTTACTACCACACAATACCTTATTGGTAATCAATTGCATTTCTCCAACATAGTAATAATTGGCTCTTCTAGAGCTCTCAATTAATTTTGTACTACCACAGATTCATCAACATCCATGTGGTGAATATCTCTTTTAAAGAGAAAGTTATACCATTATGGTCATGGTCAAAATTATATGCAAGATATGTTTCTTGCATTATCGTTGTCCTTTAATAGTCATATTTTCAAAATATTTTGGCGTACAATAGGTACGTGACCAACGATCATTCATGCCATAACAATGACATTATTTTCATATATCATCTCAAACCTCCTTCTAGGGGTGAGTGTGGTATATTCAATACCAATTTCATGTTCATATTCTTCCAATAATGAATATGTATCAGATGTTGTCACATTCACTGCGGGGATATGTGATTTTGTTATCCTTTTCAAATCTGTAAATGCGTCTGGCATTCGATTTGCTATTCTTTGCAAATGGATAATATTTTGCACCTCTTTTTTTTTTTACAAATAGAGGTATGTGGATCAAGATGAGATAATGATGCATTTTTCCACAAAATTTCCCGTTTGGTTTCACCAACTTCTCCCCCTAATTTTGGGAAAAGTGTCTCATCGAATTGACAGTCTGCAAATCGTGCAGTGAACAAATCCCCTGTCAATGCTTCGAGGTAGCGAATAATGGAGGGCGATTCAAACTCAACATATATTCCTAACCTTCTTTGCAGACCCATTTTGGTGCAATATGGCGGTGCTACAGGCACATATACTGCACATCCAAAAATTCTTAAGTGGGATATATTAGGTTCATGACCCAAAACTCATTGCAACGGGGAATATTTGTGATAATTCGTCGTTCTGAGACGAACTAGCATTGCTGCATGAAAAATGGCGTGACCCCAAACCGAAGTGGGCAGCCTCGTTTTCATGAGTAAATGAGGAATTCAAGATTATTCTCATCTATTGTCTCAATATGATATCCATTTTGAATGATATCTTTAAAACTCAACAAGTTCCTTTTAGACTTGGAGGAGAACATTGCATTCTCTAAAATGTTGTTTCTTTAGGCAGAGTTATAGTTGCTCTTCCAGAGCCTTTAATCAATTTACTACTACCAGAAATTGTAGTAACATCTGCCTTACACATACTTAAATGAGAGTAATATTTCTTCTCTTTGAATATCGTATGTGTGGTACATGAATCAATTAATCAAAAGAGATATACGAACATGAGAATAAACAAATTTAATCCGTTGCTTCATAATTAAACAATATTTTCAAAATCTGCTGAGGTTATTCGACTAACTTAGTTGATAGTCGACTATCTTGGGAAGCAGTCATTAGGTTAGTCGACTATCTAAGTCAGATAGTCGACTATCTTGCCTTGCGGAAAAGTCCAGTTTTAATGCAAAATATTAGTTAGTCGACTAACTAAGTTGATAGTCGACTAACTTAGTAAACAGTCATCAGGTTAGTCGACTAACTAAACTGGTTAGTCGACTAACTTAGCTTGCGAAAAATCCAGTTTTTAATACAAAATTTTAGATAGTCGACTAGCTTATTAGTTATTCGACTAACTTTACTGGGAAGTAAAAATGTCTTCGAAATTTAAGCATAATGAAACATTCTAAAGAGCTAATACTAACATTATATCATAAACTAACTAATACGAGCTGATACTAATGACTACTAACTAATACAAATAAGTAAAATAAAATCAAACAATTCCATCTTCCTTCATCACAGATCCATCACCGATTAAGTGGTCTATTTTTCCCTTAGGGTGCTCAAAGAAGTTTGCCACATCCAAATGGGTGATGTTAAAATTGTCGTCAGAGACAAAATTGGTTTCAGGGCCTTTACTCTTTAGAGATGCTTGATAAAGCTCAACCAAATGTCTTGGTACACGGCAAATTTTCGCCCAGTGCCCTTTCCCACCGCAACGATAATATATAGTTTATGAAATATTTGCTTTTGGATTCTCATCGCATCGTTCTTGTGGCAGAGTGACCAACTTCAGGTTGTCATATCTCTCCTTTAAGCCATTCCACAAGATAGGTGGATCTTTGACTGTGATATATTCAATTTTCAAACCTTCATCAAGGTGATGGCGCAAGAAAATCAAGGCCTTAGCACAAATTCAAACCTTCATCAAGGTGATGGCGCAAGAAAATCAAGGCCTTAGCATAGTCTTGAGTGGATGCATTATTTCTGTCTTTAATGGCGTCTCCAAGACCCATTGCATCCAAATGGATTTCAGCATCCAACACCCATGTCATATAGTTCTTGCCCGAGATTTCAAGGGCAACGAACTTTCTTTTCATAATGTCAGACATGAAACAAAATTACATCAAGAGCGTGTCATACTTACGGGCTTTATTATCACATTCACTTCAGGGAATGGATACAATCTCATGTCAAATATTACTTTCATAAAGTGAAAGATTATTTTGAGAATCTTTATTATTCTCATTATCACAATGATGACGATTATAATTCCGTCTATTGCCTCGTCCACATTCATTGATACCTTCATGGTAATAATTTTGTCTTCTTTCAGACTTATCACATACTGCTATCACATTCTCTAAAGGGAATGAGAATGAAGCAAATTCAATGGGACAGATTTTCAATTCTTTGCCCACAATCATACATGAATTTAATCATGGCAAGACATAGAACTTTTACCACTTCACGTGGTTATAATTCCTTACAAACTCCATTAGAGTTATAATCAAACTTTGTTGTCTATGTTTGTATATGAAATCAAATCGTAGAATTTCAAGAATTTGAAAGGGAAAAGTAAATTACTTACCTTTAAGGTATACCAATAAATGTTGTGGTATCAAATATACCTCTTGAGTTTCCATCCCGTTGCATTACTTTATGATGATACCATCTTTTTCCGTATAGAAATTTCGGATCTTTTGCAATGAAACTTAGGACTCTATTGACGAAATTGCCTAAGTTGCTTAGCAACTCGCTGTTTAACTTTGCTTGTAAATCTGCCCAGCTAAACAAAGTGTCCGCCACCTCTGGCCTATCTGTCAGCAAGTAATATCTCCATACTTCTACATGAATGTTTGTATCTTTTGCATCATTACCGAATACTCCTATGCCCTTACTCTTCGAGAATTTGCCTGCTTCATAGTTCAAGTATTATGTTACACTGATAGTCTTCATAAGAGTCCATTTTACACCAGTTCCAAGCAGCGTATATGGGGAAATCACAGTGTGAAAAGGCACGTTATCTTTGCCCATAAACTGATAGAGCTCCACATTCTCTGGATTCTTCCACCACTTCTCCCACTCCATTGTGTAGCATGATGTTATTGATACATATCCAATAGGAGCAGCGAACCACACGCAGAAAACCTTAGATTCACTCAAATAGAAAAATCCAAACGACGGAATACGAATTAGAGTGGATGAATCTGATTGCAACTCGAGATTCTGAGAGCGATAATTGTGAATATTAAATTCAATTGGTTAGAGACTCGTGCTGATAACGTGTTATGAAATAATATAAGAACAAGAACAATAATACAAGAACAAGAACAATAGAGAGAAAAGTAGAGAGAGGAGTATTCTTATTGATACTTTGGGATGATTTACAATGGAATAGAACCCCTATATTTATAGGGAGGTGGCTTAGCCACCAAATAGTAAACCCTAGAATCTCTCTAAATATAGACATTTACCTTAAATAAGATTTTATTTATAACAATATATATATATATTCATACATACTCCGCATAAATATAATGGGTGCAGTCCGTTCTATCTGTAGCATGTCCTACTATACAGTGATATCTTTACCTATCCATATGTTTTCTCAGTAAACCTAATCCCTCTATATATGTGGATATTTTAGGGAGAAGTAGAGTTATCGTGCCTAGTGCTACGTGCTAAAAGTAAACATAAATTTGACAGTGTTGTTATACGTTGATTTAGTAAAATGGTACTAAAATTCATGAGAGTTATTCGTAAAATACGTTAGATTTTTTTTAAAAAATATAATGCTAGATTTTCAAATTTCACCTTCTCACTAGCATAGTACACATGCAAAAAGAATCTATACGATATCCACTGATTAAATAAGTTTTCATCCATATTGAATCTGATCAAAGTCAACGGAGAGTATATAGGCAACCCACACTAGCGCAGTCTAGACGCTAGACGCTAGACGCTAGATGCTATCAGTTTTGGTGATATATTTCATCAATTTCAACCTGTGTTAGTAATTTTACAATTTTTTATTCATTCTATTTGTTTGACCAAAAATTATCGAAACTTTTTTAATTAAACCAATTAGAGAAGATGAAGAGGCAAATCTCAGCTAAGTATAATAAAATCTAGATTGAAAGATATAAAGGATGAGTGTAATGAATAATGTTTCTTAATACCACGAAATTGAACGGTTGAGTATCGATATGATAACTTTGAAAGTAGAAAGATATTGTAATAAATATTCTTGTTTCTTTAGTCAAGTGTCAAAGGAGAAGATCCCCTTTTACAGAGCCATCTCATTCTATTTATAAGGGATAATCTTCTCCTGAACCTTAAAAGATATAACAAAAAAAGAATATTCCAAAGTACATTCTGACGGCCTCGTGTTGCACTTACGTTACTGCCAATTTCTCCAGTCGCCACTGATAACTAGGGATATGATGCATTTCACACTCCTTCTTGCTTAAGTTTTGATTAGAAATGTGTGCAAAATAGTCTCAAAGGCTCACAATTGTGCTTGATTGCAGGTTTAATCATCAAGGTGACAAGATGTCAAAAACCAGCTCAAAAAGGAGTGAAACTTGTACAAGTACCAAGACAAGACCAATCGCAGTCAAACAGGGCCAGTGCGGCCGCACACCATTCTGTGTAGTCCGCAAAAATGAAGTTCAGAGATTATATTTTTCAGGCCATCAGGCAATGCGGCCCCAAAAGGTTTTGTGCAGTCTGCATTGGGTTCATTACGGCCACACTCGATTTCGTGCGGTTCGCAGAGCCAAAGTTCAGAGAGATGACAATTGGAGGATTATACCCAATGCTGTCTACAGTCCATTTTGTGCGGACCGCAGTAAAAGCCACCGCGATCGTGGTGCATTTTGTGCGGTTCGCAGTGGCCAACTTCAGAGAGCAGAAAAGTCAAGCCAAGAACATTAGTGCGGCTGCACTCGATTTTGTGCGGTCCGCACTAGCTCCGCAAGGGTATTTTTTTCTAGAATTTTCAGCCTAGTATAAATAGTTTTTTTTTTTTTTCATTTTTAGGTCATTAGATAGATTTTAGGACAGAGTTGCGCTCATGAACATTTCTCTTTTACCATTTTGAGTAATTTTAACTTAATTTCATCATTGAATCTTCAACTTTTATCTAGTAATTAATTATTACGAGTTTTTCTTCATCTATTTTTTTATTTTCTTCTACAATTATGAGTAGCTAGACCCATTAGCTAGGATTGTGGCTCAACCCTAGTGTGGGTAATTGATGGGTCTTGTATTTTGATGCTTGATTGTCTATGGGTGTTTGGTATTTAGGCTAATTTAAGGTTTTAATGTTGAATTAATGGTTGCAAATACTAGTTTATGCCTAGTAGACTTTGGCTCTTCTCGAGAAAGAGAGCCCAAGTCCATGAAATTGGTCCAACAAGGAATTAGGGCTTAGTCAAAAAAATGATTACACCAATTAAAGGGTTAGACCTAGAGATAGTAATACTTAACTTGAACCTCAATTGCTTGCACAAATTTGCATACCCAATTGGTCTTGAGAAAGTCAATTCGGGCAAAAATCACTCGAACTACCGAGAGGTATAGAGTGAGTAGAATCGTGCAATGGATATATAAAATTCCCCAACTATGACAATCTAGCCTTAGACTCGAGAATCCATCAATTAGTCACCTAGGAGATAGTCACTACCCTAGTACCTTTTATCTATTCGAACAACTCTCAATAGTTTAATTTTAGCTTTCTTTAGTCTAATTTAGCATCCTAGAAGTATAAAATTAGAACTAAAAAATCATAACCAACAATTTTTAGAAGTACAATTAGGAACAAATATGCAACTCCAATTTATATTGAAACTCAACTCCAATATCTAGCTTCCTGTGGAAATCGATCCCGACCTTCTCGGGTAAAAGCTTCTTCGACCTCTCTTGCTACTTTATAGTAGTACAAGGTTGGTTCATGCGATCACTTTTTGGAACTGTTGCCAGGGAGCTTACGGTTTCGGCTATCTATCTAAATAGTTTTGTGTATTTTCCTTCTACATTACTAATTTGTGTGTGTTACAATACAAAATGGCAACAAACAACAATGACCCTCTTGTAAATGTGAATGCAAGGGAGGATTTAGATGATGTCGGAGATGACGAGGTTCCTCTTGTAGCTTAAGCCCAACGTAGAGGCCGCCAGGCCAATGCTAAAGAAAATATTCCAGACCCTCCTCCACAACCTCCAAGAGTGGCTCCGAGAGTGCTCCCAAACCAAGGGTATGCAAGTGCAATTGTCCCACCCCGAATCCGGGCGAGTAATTTTCAAATTACTAATGTGATGCTAATATTGCTGGAGAAGCATGGGTATTTCACGGGCGCCGCCAATCAAAATTTTTACAAACATCTCAAAAGGTTCATGGATACCTGTTGGGGGAGCAAGCAAACTAATGTATTTGAGGATGCACTTCGGTTGAGACTCTTCCTATTTTCACTTAGAATGAAGGCGTTGGATTGACTTGAATGACTTCCCAACTATTCGATCACTACATGGGATGAGTTGGCGGACAAGTTCAGGGCATATGGTAGCATTGTGGGATGAAATCTTAGCCTTCAAGCAAGAGCCCACCGAACCATTGCATGAGATTTGGGAGAAATATAGAACCATGGTGAAGGAATGCCCCAACAATAATATGACGGAGAATTTGTTGCAACAGAGTTTCTATCGGGGCATCAACACAACAAATCAATACATAGTGAGCCAACTTGTTAGGGGGTAATTTCATGAAGCTGACTTATGATGAAGCTTGTGCCATTCTTGGTGAGATGACTGACACGTACTCCGCTTGGAAAAGTAGAGACAATGTGCCCCAGGTTGACCCCTTAGTCTCTCATTTGCACAAAGAATTGCTGAGTTGACAACAACCATGAACCAACTAGCAAGGGCATTGTACAACAAGTTCAAAATCATCGCCAAGTGAATGCCATGAAGGGTGTTAACATGCTAGTGAACAAAAGAAGACAAAGAGGTCAACAAAACCAAGAGAATTAAGATAAATTTGACAATGATTGTGGTGGATTCCAAGATAATGATTATGATAGGCAGAATGAAGAGGCACAATATGTGAACAATTATCAAGGCCAAAGGGGAAATTCTTCTAACAAACAACAATGGAAACCCCAAGGCAATTGGAGCAATCAACAACAAGGCAACAGTAATTGGGGGAACAACAACCAAAATTCTAATAGGGGAAATCAAAACAATAATCAAAGCAATTAGGGCAATTGGAATGGAAACAATAACAACTGGGATGGTAATAATAATCAAGGTGGATGGAAGAATAGAAATTAAGTAAATCAGGGGCAAGGCTTTCAAAGGCCTCCAATGTACCAACAATCGAATAATCCACCCCCATTTCTATCCCAAGGTCCTAGTTTTTCCAACAGTGAGATGGGGAGAATTGAAATGATGTTCGAACAGATGATGAAAAAGAGTGCGGATTTTGATGCTCAGTTGTCTTCCCACAATACTTCCATTAGAAATTTGGAGGTTCAATTAAACCAAATCTCACAATCCTCGTATACTCTCCCTAAGGGGGCTCTACTAAGTGATATGGTAGTCAACCCGAAGGGTGGGAACAATCATGTTATGGTGGTAAATACAAGGAGCGGACGAGGCGGTGATACGAATGCCTCCAAACAAAAGCAAATTTTGTGTGATGAAGTTGAGTTGCAAGAAGATGACAGTCCTTTGGTAGTTAAAAATGTGATTTATGAGAATGTGAATAAAGAAGTGAGGATTGATATTCAATATAACGAGGTGGAAACTGAGGACGACGTGAACCCATCTAAGGAACACGTAATAGACATGTCGGAGCCGGTTGTGCCTAAAGCCAAGGCTCCCTTGCCAAGGCCACCTTCACCTTATCTTCGAAGGCTCGCGAAGTAGAAAAATAAGAATCAGTTTAAAAAATTCATTAACATGATGCATAGCTTATCATTAATGTGACTTTGGTGGAGGCTCTAGAACAAATGCCGGTCTATGTTAAATTCATGAAGGACTTGGTGACAAAGAAGCGATCCATGGATTGTGAAAATATAAAGATGACCCACCAAGTTAGTGCAATTGTGCATTCAATGGCCCCGAATCTAGAAGATCCCAGTGCTTTCACCATTTCTTGCACTATAGGAAGTGTAGACTTTGCTAACTATGTGATTTAGGGGCAAGTATCAACTTGATGCCCTAATCAGTTTTTAAGACTTTGGGCAACCGAGGCTGACTTCCATGAGATTGCAAATAGCATATAGAACTATGAAGAGACCATTGGGTATTATTGAGGAAGTTCTTGTCCGGGTGGATAAATTTACCTTGCCAACTGATTTTGTGATCTTGGATTGTGAGGTAGATTATCAAGTTCCGATCATATTGGGAAGACTTCTCCTTACTATGTTGAAGGACTTAGTTGATGTGGAAGCAGGGGAACTCACCTTCCGGGTGGGTGATCAGAAAGTGGTCATTCATGTTTGCAAGTCAATGAAGCAGCCCAACAGTTCTGAGGTGTGCTCTTTTGTAGATCTTGTCACGACAATGATAGTTGATGATACTAGTGCAGTGATCAATGTGGAAGACCCTCTAGATGCCGTATTGTTGAATCTTGATGTTAATAATGATTAGGGCAGAGTGGAGTGCATGAATGCTTTACATGGGATGAGCTCTTATTCTTATGAGCCTAGGATCTTTGGACCTTGAGAATAGAAAGACTCCACCAACAAAACTTTCAATTGAGGAGCTCTAGTGTTGGAGTTGAAACCGTTGCGTCCATGCCTCAGGTATGAATTCTTAGGCCCTATTTCAACTTTGCCAGTTATTCTTTCCTCTGGTCTTACTAACATGCAGGTTGATGCCACATTGGCGGTGCTTTAAAACTGAAAGAAGGCAATTGGATGGACTTTAGCTGATATTCAGGGGATAAGCCCCACATTTTGTATGTTCAAGATTATACTAAATGATGATGCAAAGCCCTCATTTGAACATCAAAGGAGGTTGAACGAAGCAATTCAAGAAGTTGAGAAAAACGAGGTGATAAGTGGTTAGATGCCGGGGTTGTGTACCCCATCTCTAATAGCTCTTGGACTACGCCGGTGTAATGTGCATCGAAGAAAGATGGCATGACCGTGGTTGAAAATTTGCAAAATGAGTTGATTTCTACCAGAAGAGCCACCGGTTGGAGAGTATGCATGTACTATTGCAAGTTGAACAAAGTGACCTGCAAGGATCATTTTCCATTGCCTTTTCTAGATCAGATGTTAGACCGACTTGCTGGGCGTGACTTCTACTATTCTTGGATGGATATTCTGGATATAACCAATATTTATTGCGTCGGAAGATCAGGAGAAGACCATATTCACTTGTTCATATGGCACATTTGCCTTTTCTAGGATGCCTTTTGGGCTGTGTAATTCACCGGCTACATTTTAGCGGTGTATGATAGCCATTTTCACTGATATAGTGGAAGATAGTTTAGAGATGTTCATGGACGACTTTAGTGTTATGGGTGATTCATTTGATGCATGTTTGAAAAATTTGGATAGAGTGTTAGCCCATTGTGAAGAAACCAAACTTATTCTTAATTGGGAGAAATGCCACTTCATGGTGGAAGAGGGCATAGTTCTTGGGCATAAAATTTAAAAGCATGGTATCGAGGTGGACAAAGCAAAAAATGATGTGATTTCAAGGCTCCCTCCCCCTACCTCTCTCAAGGGAGTTAGAAGTTTTCTTGGACATGCGGGGTTCTACCAGCGATTTATTAAAGACTTTTCGAAGGTAGTGAATCCCCTATGCAAGCTATTGGAAAAAGATGCCAAGTTCATGTTCGATGAGAGATTTATGCAAGCTTTTGAACTTCTCAAGCACAAGTTGACCACCACTCTTATCATTACTGCACCTAATTGGAGCTTGCCTTTTCAGCTCATGTGTGATGCAAGCAATGTTGCGGTTGGGGTAGGTTTGTGTCAACTAGTAAATAAATGTTTCATCCAGTGTACTATGCGAGCAAGACTATGAATGATGCTCAAGTGAACTACATGGTAACTGAGAAAGAGCTTTTGGATATTGTGTTCACAATGGAGAAATTTTGGCTGTATCTTATGGGTGCCAAGGTCATAGTCTATACCGATCATGCCGCACTCTGGTACTTGATGAAGAAAAAAGATTCCAAAGCTAGACTGATGCAATGTGTCTTGTTACTTCAAGAGTTTGATTTGGAGATTATGGACTGGAAGGGTAGTGAAAACCAAGTGGCGGACCCCTTGTCCCGCTTGGAGGAGGAGGGGAGGCCTCGTGATGGCCTAGAGAGCAATGACTCATTTTCCAATGAACAACTCCTTGCAGTGTCGGTGAATGGTATTCCATGGTTTGTGGATATTGCTAATTTGACTGGTATAATCCTGTGTGAGATCTCTTCGAACCAAAGGAAGAAGCTCAAACATGATAGTTTGGATTTCTATTATCATGAGCCGTACTTGTTTAAGATTTGCATGGATGGTGTGATCCGAAGGTTTGTCTCGGAGGAAGAGCAATTGAGTATCTTGGAGGCTTGTCATTCCTCTCCTTATGGTGGCCATCGCGGGGCGATTACGACTTCCAAAGTTCTTAGTTGTGGATTTTATTGGCCAACTTTACACAAAGATTCAAGTGAACTTATGAAGACATGTGACGAATGTCAACGAGCTAGGGGAATTTCGAAGAAGGATGAGATGCCTCTAAATACCATTCTTAAAGTTGATATCTTTGATGCATGGGGCATTAATTTTATGGGCCCGTTTGTTAGCTCGTGTAGGAACACATACATTCTTGTGGCAGTAGATTATGCTCTATGGGCTTATAGGACTGCATACAAGACTCCGGTTGGTATGTCTCCGTATCGGTTGGTGTTTGGGAAAGCTTGCCATCTTCCGGTTGAGTTAGAGAACAAGGCTATGTGGGCTTTGAGAATTTTAAATCTCGAATGGGATGTGGCAGCAAATCTTCTTGTGGAGCATCTTAATGAACTTGATTAATTCCGATTCCATGCCTACTCCAGTTCTCCATGTGCAAGCACAAGATATAGTACCTTTATGATAAATATCTCGTGGAAAGGATTTCAAGGTGGGTGATATGGTTATCTGGTTCAACTCTCGGTTAAGTTTGTTTCCGGAAAAGCTTAAGTCAAAATGGAGTGGACCATTTGAAGTGGTGTTTGTGACTCCGTTTGGTGCATTTGGCTTGAAGAACAAAAATGGTGAGGTTTTTAGAGTTAATGGGCCTATTTTAGAGAACTAACTGAGCAAGATTTATGATAGCCACGTGGTGGCACTTCTCTATCTAAAGTGATTTGATGGTAACCTATGTCGTGCCTCAATGTTAAATTAGGTGCTTCTTGGGAGGCAATCCATGTGTATTTGTTTTTTTTTCTTTGTTTCTGTTTATAGTGTAGGGTTTATTTTGGAACTAACTGGTTGTGAGATGTTGTAGGATTGTATTGATGCAATGCAGGAAAAAATTGGAAAATGACCACTCTCTGAAGTTCTCAATGCGGACTACACTCATTTTGTATGGCTGCAAAGACCTTTATGCGGGGGCAAGAAATCAATGAGGACCACACTGGTGATTTGACAAAAGTTGGCATTCTCTGAAGTTTACCACCGAGGCCACATTGCAATTTGTACGGTTCATGGTGGTCCACTAAGACTGAATTGCATTTTGTGCGGTCCGTGGTGGTTAATTTGTCACTGCCCTTTGGTTTCGAGCACCATGGACCGTGGTGCCATTTTGTGTGATCCGCGGTAGGTGGGTAAGTTGGGCCACAGAACCTTTTTCTATAAATAGAGCATGAGGCCCTCCTTTTGAACTTTTTGATCCTTTACTCTCCGAGCATTAAAAATCATTGTTCATCTCTCTCCCTATTGCACGTAACTAACTACTAAGGCTTATTCATCATCTTAGCATCTCATTTCTAGTACTTTAATCCCTTTTCATTTTTTTAATTTCTTTATTTTCTTTTAAATTATTATTTCCTTTGTTTCTTCATCTCTCTCTACCCGTTTTTCTTTCAATAGTTTAGCTTAGGGTGGTTAATTTTTGTTTAAAGTAGGTTAAGGTAGTTAAAACACTGAACCAACACTTAGGGACTCATCAATAGGTGTAAAATTTTATTAAAATTGATCAACACTTGAACCCTAGGTTGGTATTGTTGTTGGGTGCTCAGTGCGGACTGTGGTGGATTTCGTATAGTCCGCGGTTCCCTTGTGCAGTCCACAATGGTTTTTTGTGCAGGCAGCATTGAAGCCCTGAAAGCTGAACATGTGAGAACGCGGCCACATTGCATTTTATATGGTTCATGGTGCCTCAATGCGGACCGCAATGGTATTTTGTGCGGTCCGTGGTGTATAGATTCAGAGAGTGGGCAGTCTGAACCCCACATCTGTGCTGGACCGCAATGCATTTTGTGTGGTCCTCAATGGACTCTTTGCGGTTGCACTATATTTTGTGTCGTCCGCACTCTGTAATTTTTATACAGTCTGTAACATTTTTTCTGCAACTTTGAACTTGATTTTTTCTTGGATACTAAAGAAATCTGAATCAATGTTGTTTGCAGACAATGGTAAAATCACGAGGAAAAGGTGCTAAACAAACAGGAAGTGGAGAGTACTCCCTTTATGGGAAGTAAGGAATGATAAAGTTGACCCCACAAATCCGACGGAATATTAAGAACATAAGGAGAATCATAAGAGCTGTTGATAGAGCAATTGACCAGTCAGGGAGCGAATATAAGCCCTCCCAAGAGGCAACTTTAGACTCCGTGCCAAAATATGTTCCTAACTGGCCGGAGAGAAACAGGTTGACGGACACACCTCCAGTGTCCCACACTGCTTAGGCTTCAATGCATGTATCTTCTGGGTCATCTGAGGGCATAGCTATAGCTAGTGAGGATGAGTACTCCACATCTCTTACAACTTTATTATTCGGAGAGGGTGCAATAGGAGAAAAAGGGGAAAAAGTATAAGGTGGTGAGCCCCAAGTAAGCGGGGTGGAAAGAACTAGGAACCTGGAGGCATGGCAGGACTGATTTGTGAGCGAGCTTGCCTACCAAAAGTTCAGAGAGGGCCGAGAGGAAACTAATACTCGAGCGGAAATTCATTATTTATGACCTCGAGCCTCATAACCCCAATGTATTGAGGTAGTTTAGAGTGAGAGCGGGATGTGGCTATTTCATAAACCAAGTGAGAGATGCCAATGAGCACTTGCTGAAGGAGTTCTACATAAATGGCCCACATTAAAAAAGGCACCATAGTCACCAAAGTGTGAAACTTGAAGGTCAAATTTGATGGCAAAACAATAAATGACTATTTGGGTTTTCTAGAGAAGAATGAGTCCCTATACTTGGAGAAGATGCACTTGGGTGAAGAAGCCCATCTGTGGTTGGCGGAGTACTTGGCAATGCCCAGTACCACCCCTGAGTGGTTGACTGCGGGGGTAAAGATATTGAGGAAGACATTAAACTTTGAGGCCAAGGGGTGGAAGACATTCGTTTGTAGCAGACTATACCCTACCACCCACAACAACTCGCTCCCTCTTCACCGGGAATTATTGGTAGCATCAATTATGGCAGGTACCCGGTTAACATCGGGAATGTGATGTCCGGGTAATACTCGGGTGGTGAATAAAGGTGACAGAAACTATCCCTTTCCAACTTTCTGACCATGTACCTGGAAGGGTTAGAGGTAGACAAGCAGAAGTCTTACATGAAGATGAGTCCAAAGGCACCGTTCTCTTGGTACAACCTGCAGGGTGATGACAATTCTAAAGGCAAACATGGCAAGAAAAAGCCACTACACCAACTATCTAGTCTGAAGAGCCAGTAAGGGTAATGGCTCCTACTCAGCCTCCTTCCACTTCAGCAGACATGGCTTCAAGTCCATCCACTTCTACATTGCCCGATATACCCTCCACTACTGCATACCCAATGACTGCGTACCGTTTGAGCCAGGCCCTTGCCAGTATCAACAACTGGATGTAGACAACTTCTAAGTTGTATGTTCTATCTACTACGATGGTAGCCCAGTTATAACCTCCCCTTTCTCATGTCCCATAGTCTATTGACACTCTAAAGTATCTTCTGGACAACCAGAAGAAGATTCTTGAGAACCAAAAATTGCTTACTGACGCTGTTGAGTCACATGGAAAGGCTCTCATGGAGCTTGCTAGGGAGACCAAGAAGATGAGGAAGACTCGGGCTTCCAAAGAGTCTATGAAGGAGTTACGGGTCGAGGTTGATAGGCTGAAGGTAGATCGCATGCCTTTGGATTTGCTATTCCAGGACCCAGCACTAGCAGCCCAGCCAGAGTCAGTTCTAGAGCCCAAGAGGCCTCCCAAGAGGTTGAGGGTGATTCCCCGATCTGACGACTCAGTCATTCAGTTGGCAAACCCACATGAGGATTCATCTATCTAGCCCCAGGATGCTCTCCGTAGCCAGTCCAGGTTCATGTCCAGGTCCCAGTAGCAGAGACACAGATCCTAGGGAGCCAATCTCAGGTTCCCGAGCATACAAAGGACCCAGAGACCCTAACTCAGGACCCCATACAAACGGACGACCCATAAGGAGTTTCTTTTTCCTCTTTTCACTATTTTTGTGCTTATTTTGCTAGTTGGCATTGACTTTCATTTGAGGGGTAAGGCCCTACTTGAATTTGGATAACTGTATGTATGAATGATTTCCTTTTTTAAAATATTTGGTATGTATGTAGTTTCAGCATTTCATTATATTTTTCGTACTTTTTTACCTTGGGTGTGTATATAAAAATTATGTTCCATTGTGTATATTCATCTCCCCTATTATATATTCGATTAAATTCCCTCTTGTACATATTCAGTTTACTTTCTGCATTTTTCCCTTTTCTCAGCTTCTTATTTTATGTTTGTAGCTTCTTGTTTTGAGTTTTTGCAATAAGCCTTTAGTTTTTTTAATATCATGGTTCTTTCCAAAGGTGGAAGTTTTGTGAACTGGGTGGCTCTTCTCGATGATGGATGGCATGACAATCTTCTTAAGGGTTTGAGTCTGTTTTTTTCTTTTTGCTTTTTAGTAATTAGTGGTAAGGGTGCCTCAAGCAAAGCTTCACTTAGGCCTAACATATTTGCCTTTGATCTTATGGTCAAAAACAAATTTTGATGCATAGGATGGTGTAAGTTGTGACCTTGAAACTCTTGTGTTGACGGATAATCATCAAGTGGTTTTTCGAGACCATTGTATGCTCAAATCTTATCTAAGATTGTTGTGGGCCCCCAACTCTGTGTATTTAGTGATCCCATAGCTTGTGTGGTGAGAAATTGCATTACAAGTCTCATTACCAATCCATTAGTCTAGAACTTGGCCTGAATGTTTGTCTAGGCGAAATCCTAAGTGGAATTTGACTTGAGACGTGATTATAAGCTCTCTTTGATCCAAATGATAGCTTGAACACTTCCATAGCCTACCAATGATAAAATCCCTAATCAACCCTTTTGAGCCTTAGACCTTTTTCCTTCAACAACCACGATACAAGCCTTTACCCGTTCTATACTCTCTCTTGACACCCGATCTTTCCTTAGCACATGAAAAAACTATAAGTTTGGGGGGGGGGGGGGGGAGACGAGGATTGCATTAAAGTGGTAAAAAGTCACAATATGAAGAAAAGGAAAGGCAATGAAAAAGAAAGAAAAGCAAAAAGACGAAAAAATGTTCAATGTAGAAATAAATATAGAGATTCAGGAAAAGCAAAAGAATAAAAGGTGTGGAAAGTTGAGAAAGGAGTAAAGATTTGAAATGAACAAGAAAGAGTGACAGTGTGTCTCTCTAACCCCTTAGAAAGAAGTGAAACAACTTTAAAAGTCACGTGAATGAGTGTCAAAATGAAGCAAAAGAAGTGCTAAAGGGAAGATGGAACCTACTTAGACCAAACATTTCTTACCCTGAACCAAAAGCCTTCACTATGTCTCCACAAAAGCCCTACATGATCTCTAGTTGAGTGGAGCTTACATTAGTGGTGACTCATAAGGGGCAAGCAGATGATACTTAGAGCCGGACTTGTGATTTTTTCTTGAGAGAGATGAGTGTATTTCCATTAACCTCATTCTGACTGCCAATATCTTAAAGGTGAGGTTTGCTTAGGGAGAGTCGAGGATGTGTGACTTTGGGTTCCACAATAGCCAAAGTAATAGAATGAGTTTCCTTGATGTGTTGAGTCAACTCTTGATGCTCTTGTGCCGCACTAAATCCATGGTGTTTAATAGAGTGAATGTTGTTAATCATTCTTTCAGATTGAGAGCAATTGTCAGTCCCAATTGAGGCTAGACGAGGTCACTTTAGGTCGGCTGAATTTTTCTTGGATTAACTTTTAAATGGTGGGTCTGATTTTTTTTTCTTGAGGACAAGCAAAAGCTAAAGTTTGAGGGAGTTGATAACTAGGATTATGGTGCATTTTACACTCCTTCTTGCTTAAGTTTTGATTAGAAACATGTACAAAATAGTTGCAAAGGCTCACAAGTTGTGCTTGATTGCAGGTTTAATAATCAAGGTGACAATGTGTTAAAAACCAGCTCCAAAAGGAGTAAAACTTATACAAGTACCAAGAAAAGACCAAGCTCAGTCAAACAGGGCCACTGCAGCCACACATCATTCTGTGCGGTCTGCAAAGATGAAGCTCAGAGACTATGTTTTCCAGGTCATCAGGCAATGCACCCACAAAGGTTTTTGTGCGGTCCCTGTTCGGTTCATTGCGGCCGCATTGATTTCGTGCGGTCTGGAAGAGCCAAAGTTTAGAGAGATGACAATTGGATGATTATGCCCACTGCGGTCTGTGGTCCATTTTGTGCAAACCGCAGTAGAAGCACCGTGGCCGTGGTGCATTTTTTGAGATCCGCGATGGTCAGCTTCAGAGAGCAGAAAAGTCAAGCAAGGACCCTCAGTGCGGCCGCACTCGATCTTGTGCTCCGCACTAGCCCCTAAGGGGTATTTTTCTTCTAGAATTTTTTGTCTAGTTTAAATAGTTACTTTTCCCATTTTTAGGTCATTAGATAGATTTTGAGATAGAGGTGCGCTCGTGAACATTTCTATTTTACCATTTTGAGTAATTTTAGCTTAATTTCTTCATTAAATCTTCAACTTTTATCTAGTAATTAATTATTATGAGTTTGTTTCATCTATTTCTTTGTTTTCTTCTACAATTATGAGTAGCTATACCCATTGGCTAGGGTTGTGGCTCAACCCTAGTGTGGGTAATTGATGGGTCTTGTGATTTGATGCTTGATTGTCTTTGAGTGTTTGGTATTTGGGCTAATTTAGGGTTTTAATATTGAATTAGTGGTTGCAAATACTAGTTTATGCCTAGTCTTTGGCTCTTCTTAAGAAAGAGAGCCTAAGTCCATGAAATTGGTCCAACAATGAATTAGGGCGTAGTCAAGAAAATGATAGCCCCAATTAAAGGGTTTAACCTAAAAATAGTAATATCTGTCTTGAACCTCAATTGCCTGCACAAATTTGGATACCCAATTGGTATTGAGAAAGTCAACTCGGACAAAAATCACTCAAACTACTAAGAGATATAGAGTGAGTAGGATCGTGAAATAGTTACATCATACTTCCCAAATATGACAATCTAGCCTTAGACTCGAGAATCCATCAATTAGCCACCTAGGAGATTGTCACTACCCTAGTGCCTTTTATCTATTTGAAACACTCTCAATAGTTTAATCTTAGCTTTCGCTAGTCTAATTTAGCATCCTAGTAGTATAAAATTAGAAGTAAAAAAATCAAAACCAACCATGTTTAGAAGTGCAATTAGGAACAAATACACAACTCCAATTTAGATATAAACTCAACTCCAATATCTAGCTCCCTGTGGAAATCGATTGCGACCTTCTCGCGCAAAAGCTTCTTCGACCTCTCTTGCTACTTTATAGTAGTACAAGGTTGGTTCATGCGATCATCTGCCAGTCATCGCCTTCCTCAATGACCAAAGGATGTTGTATTGTAAGGGTCTCGTCCCTCTTCAGTGGCCGTGGTCGTCCAAATTTGGACCCATACAGTTAGTCCATCCTCTTGTCGAGGTTGTAGATTAACGCAACCTCGATAGGCAGACATTGCCCACATCTACAGAGAAATTTGCCTTATGAATCATAATGGTTCAACAAACAATAAAAGGTTAGCATGCTCAGCGACATCCCGGGTGGTATGCATTTTTGGGAAATGACGTCATGTCCACGCGCGTCATCATTATGCATATTTTTTAGTCAGAGGCTGACGATTTTTTGCTTCGATTTTGGTGCAATATAGAAGTCTTACGCTTCGACTCCGGCACCACCTAATCCTATAAATAGGTGGAGGGTTTGTTTTTTCAAAAACTCTTGGTCGTTTATCCGTTGGTTATTCCTTATCTTCTCTCTCGCTTTTGCTCTAGCAATCCTCTTGGCTTTCTCTTCGTTTTTGGTTATTGGATTTTTTGTTTTATCAATACATTCATTGCTATAGATATGCCTAAATCACATTGATCTTGTGAGGGGGTTTCTGACGCTACCCCGTTGTCTGTGGCGCCCCCCACCTGCGGTGATAACGTGATGCTGGAGGAGGGGAAATAGTGTTCCCACCGTGGAAGAGTTGCTACCGAGGCACCCCATGTCTCGAAGCGACTTCCTTAAAAAGCCTCATCCTTCTCCTGCTTCAACGATATCTCAAACTAAGCAGATCCATATCAATGCCTTCATGCATAATACAACACCGCCTCTTATATTGAAATGGTTCCTGCGGGAAGGGATTTTGTGGAGGTTCACTGATCGAGGTATTGTGATTTTTACGAGTACCCCTTTGTTATTTGTTATTGCTTCCCCTTAATTCCATTGGTAGAACAATTCTGCTAATTCTATCAGATTTGCCCGGCACAGCTTTCCCAGTACACGTACAAGATACTTCTGGTGCTGACAAATATGCGGAGCTGGTAGAGAGCGAATTTACCATCCCCCACCTCCTACATTTGTTTTCTCCTAGCTTTCACATGAGCACAATGGTGCACTTAAGACATCATGGACAAAGGGATTGGTGGTCGGAATTGACGACCCGACTAGTCGCAAATTTTGACACAAGTACTTCTTTATCAGAACTGAACACATTGTATCTAATCCCTTCAAATTTCTAGAATAGTGGAATGAGAATTGTAGGCGGTTGCAACTTATTTATTCTTTCATTTTTTCTTTTATATAGCTTAGCATTTACTTACGCCTTTTTTTTTTTGCAGCTATGGGGCATCCACCCCGTCACATTGCTGGTATAAGGGATTAGGTACCCCGTTTGTTGTTTCAGGCATTGGAGACTCGAGACTAGCCATCATTTGTCAAATACTATGGGCCAAAGGTTTCGTCGGGTGAGAGTCGTTCTCTGTGCCGCTACTTGGCCATTTGTTGTCATCTACTTGATATGACTTTCTGTGATGACAAATCGTGGTGCTTCTAGGTGTAGGGTCCCCATCCCTACATATTGACAGGCCGTCGCTGCTACAAAAATGCAGTTCACTCTGAGTGAGTCCGTCCGAGAGGGTCGTGCTCAACCGATACATGTGGGGGATTTTTCTCACAATATGGTCCTGAGGTAAAAGACCTCTTCCTTGCCGATCCATCACCTTGTTGACGAGTCCTCTAATGGCGATGAATCGTTACTATGGAAAAAGAAGAGGGTGGAGCTTGGGAAGGACGTGCTCTATGATACTGGTAAGTGTAGGATGGGTACGTCGCAGATGGCACATGTGCCCACGTTTATGGGCGACACCATTTTGCCGAGGAACTCTCCCCAAATAAAAGGGGTTTACCTTTGAGATTGTTCTGTACGCTTCGTTGAGGGCAGTGCATCCTATAAAATTAGAGGGGGTCTATGCGTCGAGGGCGAAGGCTCGAGCTCAAATGTCGACTCGGGGGATGTTCATGAGTTTTTTGAATGTCACACTCACGTAGAGGTTAGAGTAAAGGGTTCTGATCAATACATAGTTGTCCCTGGGGACTACAACTTATTGTCAAATTGTGATCAGGTGGCATCTGTTTTATCCCCTTTATGTGATGCCCCTGAGAACGAGGAGCTTAGAGTAATGAGTGATACGGAGTTGTCTCGGAGCGTCTCCGACATGGCCTTACGGGTAGATATCTTTCTCTTCCTTTCGTCGTTGGGCTTATGTTATTATTTTTGGCATGTCCTTTTGTTTTAACTTTACTTGTTATGCTAGACCTTTATCATGAAGATCGAGTGCGAGCGACAAGAAAAGAGGAGGATGACCATCTATGGAAAGCTGTTTTCTAAATATCAAGAATATCCCACCAAGCATCGTGCGATGGACAACATCTATAATCAGGATCCTGACTTCCAAATGTTCCGCGAAGGGACAAATAGAGGGAGAATAAGTTGGCGCGTAAGGTCGAGGAGTTGAGGGAGCGAGATGAGGACCTTATGAAGGCCATCGCTCGTAACAGTGAGCTCGAGGCATCCCTTAAAGTGAAGAAAGATGAGCTTGAGCTAAGTAGGGGTAATGGCCGAGAATGCCGACCTATACGAAATGGTGTCCAATTTAACTGCCGAACTGGATACGAAGACGATGGAGATCAATGATCTTAAACGTTAATTGAGCGTGAGTGGTGATAGATTGGTGAATGTTATTTCCGAGGTGGCAGTTTTGGAAAATTCCCTATGTGTTTGTAGGTCAGAGCGAACCAAGGAGAAGAAGACGTCCACGCTTAAGATAGCAGGGCTTGATGGGAATGTTCAAAAGTTGGAGGCGAAGCAATCCACATTAAATGAACAAGTGTCATCACTGAGAAAGAAGGACGTACGTCGATGATCGAAACCTTCTACATCTTGTGCTTCGGCCAATCCTACCGTCCTCATCGTTTGTATGAGTTGAGGGTTCACGCTGAGCCCCAACTTGATATGTATAAGGCTCTTGATGCTGATAGGAGGGCGTCTGAAGTAGAACTTCAGGACATGCATGCCAAAGCTTGTGCAGCTCGTGAGGCATGCAGATACGACCCTCTTACGCCTGACGGGAATGATATCAAATCTGATGATGCGAACCATCTTGCGTCCGACTCTTGGTACGAAGATGTGTACGCCACCAGAAATGATGTGTAGTTTTTTTATTTGTACTTACTTTTGCTTCGAAACTTTTGTAAAGGCATATTTGAGCCCTTTGTAAAGATAGGTTCTAGTAATATTTTTGTTGTAATGAAAAATTCTTTTGTCGATTTGGTGGTATTCTTTGCTGCATTTATGATACTCTGGGTGTTTTTTGAAATATTAAGACCATTTTGCTTCGAGTAAGGTTGAACCATTTACTTCCCATGGCCTTAGACATTGGGATGTTACTTTCGAGCTGTTTTCAAAATTGTATCTCGTCGTGCTTTTAATAATGTCGAACTCTTTAATTCGATGATGGCCTTAGCTATTGGGATGTTACTTTCGAGCTGGTGTCGAAGTAGTATCCCATCGTGGTTCGAGTGATATCGAAACCTTTACTTTGATGATAGCCTTAGCCATTGGGATGTTACTTTCGAGCTGGTGTCAAAGTAGTATCCCATCGTGGTTCGAGTGATGTCAAACTCTTTACTTCGATGATGGCCTTAGCCATTAGGATGTTACTTTTGAGCTGGTGTCGAAGTAATATCCCGTGTTGGTTTGAGTGATGTCGAACCTTTTAATTTGATGATGGCCTTAGCCATTTGGATGTTACTTTCAAGCTAGTGTGGAAGTAGCATCGCGTCATGGTTTGAGTGATGTCTAACTCTTTACTTCGATGATGGCCTTAGCCATTGGGATGTTACTTTCGAGCTGGTATCGAAGTAGCATCCCATCGTGGTTCGAGTGATGTCGAACCCTTTACTTTGATGGTGGCCTTAGCCATTAGGATGTTACTTTCAAGCTGGTGTCGAAGTAGTATCCCATCATGGTTTGAATGATGTCAAACTTTTTACTTTGATGATAGCCGTAGCCATTGGGATGTTACTTTCGAGTTGGTGTCAAAGTAGCATCCCATCGTGGTTTGAGTGATATCAAAACCTTTACTGCAATGATAGCCTTAGCCATTGGGATGTTACTTTCGAGCTGGTTTCAAAGTAGTATCCCAACGTGGTTCGAGTGATGTCGAATTCTTTACTTCGATGATGGCCAGCCATTGGGATGTTACTTTCAAGATGGTGTCGAAGTAGTATCCCGTCGTGGTTTGAGTGATGTCGAAATCTTTACTTCGATGATGGCCTTAGCCGTTGCATCTTCTGGAGTGCCGCATATGTCAACTTTATTCATGTACTAGATATTCGACTATTTTCCTATCGGAAATATATGTTGATATCGTTCATACAATGGAGATTTGATTATATTCCTGTCGAAATACATGGGACTTTATACATATGATAGAGATTTGACTATCTATACCTAGTCCCTTCATTGCTCGACCTAGAGATGACGTCACCAGGCGAGGCAATGAACAATACTTCAGACCTCGAGATGTTTCCCTTGCCTCATTAAAAACCCTCACCGAGAAATTTGATTGGGACAAAACCCCTGTGATGGAAAAAAAGTACAACGTAGGCGATGCCTCTTTTCAGAAGTGAAAGTATTTGAGATGGGCGACATTCCAGTTGTTCTAGTGTAGTTTTCCTTCCATTGTCTTTAATTGGAATGCTCCTTTATTTGTTATTTCCGTGATTTTGTATGGCCCGTCCCAATTTGTTTCCAATTTTCCCTTATTTGGGTCTTTCGCTGATTGTGTTTTAGCTTTGAGAACATAGTCCCCGACTTTGGTGGTCGTACTTTGGCCTTTTTTTTATAGTACCTTTCTTCTTGTTGCTTTTGGGCTATCATTCTTACGTGAGCCATATCTCTTTGCTCTTCGACTTCATCTAGGTCTTCTAATATGCTTTCGACGTTACTTGGTACGCTTTCGTTGGAGTATCTCAGGGTAGGTTCTCCGACTTCAACGGGTATAATCGCGTTAGTCCCGTAGACTAATGAATATGGCATTTCACTTGTGCTGGTATTTGACATGGTGTGGTATGCCCATAGTACTTCTAGTAGCAGTTCAGTCTATAACCCCTTGGTATCCTCGAGGTTCTTTTTCAATATATTTAATATCATTTTGTAGGAGGATTCGGCTTTGCCTTTGCAGGCGGGATGATATGGTGTGGAGAGTATTCACTTGATGTGCCATTTTTTGAAAAACTCGACTGTTTTTTTCCGACGAACTGAGGTATGTTGTCGCAACTGATTTCTTTTGGGAATGCCAAAGTGGCATATTATATTTTTTCATATGAATGCAATAACTTCTTGCTCACGTATTTGAGTGTATGCACTTGCTTCCACCCATTTAGAGAAATAGTTAGTCAAAACAAAAAGGAAGCCCACCTTACCTCGCCCTTCCGGGAAGGGTATGACAATATCCATTCCCCACTTTATGAAGGGCCATGGCGAAGTGACGGAATGCAGGAGTCTCCTGCTTAGTATATCATAAGGGCGTAGTTTTGGCACTGCTCATATTTTTTGACGTAATCCGCAACTTCTTTTTTCATGGTAGGCCACTAGTATCCTGTGCGGATGAGATATCTGACGAGAGCACAGTTTCCCGTATGGGCACCGTAGTGACCCTTATGTAGTACTTCTAGTACCCTCCCTGTTTGATTTGGCCCATGGCATATTGCTAAGGTATCGCCGAACGTCCTTTTGTAAAGATCACAATTCACGAGGCCGTACCTGGGCACCTTTATTCAGATCTTTTTGATTTTTTTCTTATCTTGTGGGAGCGTTCCTTCCTGCTAATATGTTATGATATGGTTGCACCATTCCCAAGTTAAATTTATAGAGTGTACTTCGACTTGGTCTATCGAGGAATGGAGAAGGGTGCCCATATTTGTTTTGCTGATATTTCTGGTGGCTGCCGCTAGATTGGTGAGACTATCCGCTTTGATATTATGCGCCCGGGGTATCTGGTCAAGGTGGCATGCATCTAGTTCTAGAAGTCTTGACTTTCCGACTAGTATTTCTGCAATCTTTGTTCTTTGATTTGGAAAGTCCCAGTGACTTGAATCACCACGAGTTGAGAGTCATAATGGAGGGCGAGTCGTCGAGCTCTATAGTTGAAGGCTAATTTCAATCTTGCAATCATAGCTTCATACTCAGCCTTGTTGTTTGTCATCTAGGGGCACCGTATGGATTAGTGAATCACTTTTCCTGTAGGGACTTTGAGGACGAGTCCCAATCTCGATTCATTAGATGAGTCATCGGTGTAGAGGACCCAGAGGTCGAATCGTGCGTAAGTGTGGAGTGCCTCCTGCTCCACTTCGGGCAATATTTCCAGGTTGAAATCGACTACGAAATCGAAGAGCACTTGTGACTTTATAGAAGTTTGCAGTTTATATGTTATATCGTGCTCGCTTAATTCTATGGCCCATTTGGCCAACCTACCTGATAGTTCGGGCTTGTGCAGGATGCCTTTGAGGGAGAAGGTCATCACTGCCAACTTTTCCTGCATCTTACCATTTGTTCCAATGAGTTGTTACAATATACCCATGCTTTCTACCATGTTTCCATCATGTTGCTGAGGAGGTGGCTGATATGCCAACTTTTGCAAGTTCTGATGTGGATAGCCCTGTTGTCTCTCATATGGCACCATTTAGCCCTAGGACTGCAGACTTCCAAGTTATGGCATGTTCTGCCAATATTGTTGATTGGGTGTTAGTCTCTATTGTTGTCCTCCTTGTCTCTGACACCCAAAATTGATGACATAATTCATATCCTCTTTTAACCCTTGGTTGTCACCTTCTCCACTCCATGAACACACATAAGACTGATTAATGCAAGGTGTACATAGTCCTCCATTTGTGTGTCAATGATATGCACTTGCTTTGTACCCATCTCCTCAATCTTCTTTGTTAATATACTCATCTGAGTCATGGGTGTGGCTATGTTGTCTGCATGTGAATTATTTGGGTCAAGAGGAACTTAATGCACTATTGGTGTCAAGGTCGTACCTCTCGTCATCCACCTCGAATTTTGGGACATCTTGTCAAGAAGGATATTACACTCTGTGAATGTCTTGCTAAAAATCCACCCCCAGCCGAAGCATCTACATTGGCTTTTATATTGTCTGCTAACTCATGTAGAATCTTTGGCCGAGCATCTGGTCTGGAATACCACGGTGGGGACACTTCACTAGCATCCCTTTGAATCTTTCCCAAGTTTCCTGCAAGGTCTCTGTAGGCTGCTGCTTATACTGCAATATTTTATCAATCTGTCTTGCAGTCTTATTAGGCAGGTAAGACTTATTTAAGAACTACTTGACTAATTCCTCCCAAGTGACAATGGAATTAATTGGAAGCGAATTCAGCCAAGTCTAAGCTTCCCCAGTCACAGTGAACGGGAACAGTAACAGCTTGATGGCTTCTGGGGTCACATTTTGCTGCCTTTGGGTCACACAAATTGACAGAAAATTTTTCAATTGTTGTTAAAGGTCTTCAATATGTGACCCGGAGAACAATACCTTATTCTGCAGAAGATGCATCATGTTGTTGGTGATCTGGAATGTCTCCACTAGTATTGGGGGCAGCTTCTGGCGCAAGATGTGCCACCACTCTGACGTTTGGGGCAGCTTGATCATCCCTGAAGTTCCCATTGAAGTTATCTATGTCACCCATTTCAATTTCAAGTTGGTGTGTTTGTTGCGGTTGTTTGTTCATTTTGTTTACACGGTTTAATGCACTGAATATTTTCTCGGGGTTTGAGTGTCCTTCAAGCAGTTTTCCAGTCATCGAATAATCTCTAGGCATACACCTGAATCACACAAGAGTTCAAACATGAGAATTTCAATGAAAAATTATTTAATACCATAGAAAATTGATCTCTAGCACTACTTTATTTATATAAATAACACTGTTAATTCCCCAACAACGGCGCCAAAATTTGATCACACCCAACTATGCCTTATAAAAGACATAGCGGTATGGTTTTCAAGTCCGGAGTCGAATCCTCAGGGAGCTAACCTATGTACTACAACTCTTGGTGATGCTATTACAAGCTCGAACAATTTCCAAATGCAAGATTTTTGTAAATAAATATTGGTGTTTTCTTAACTAAGGTAAAATAATATTAAAACTAACAATATGATAAATCAAAGATAATTCAATGTTAAAAAGATCTAGGATATTGATTTCCCCAATTGCTGGTTTACTTCTTAACTCTTTTGATATAATCTCACTTTAATACTCTATGAGGGTTATGAGCTATGGGTTACCGCAAATCTCTCGATCAACTACAATAATTTACTAGAGCATTCTCTCGAACTACTCTATCTAATAATTTATGCAACTCTTAATTATCCCACAAAAGTTTCATTGTCCACTTTTAAGTTCAAGTAATAAATCTCTTCAGTTACCCAAAAGTGGTGTTGCTCAACATCAATCTAACCTAGTATTTTTTCTCAAGCAACACAAGGCAATAAAAAACTTCATCTAACAATTCGTTCCATCAACCCTAGATTAAATATTTAGCTACTCATAGTAAAATAAGATAAAACCATAAAATCATTCATAATTCGCAAATAATGATAACATTAAGAAGATTGGAAAACTCTAATGGTGTCTTGATCTTCTCACACTTCTTATTGCCTCCAATTCAGTCTAAAAACAAACTTAACCTTGATTTGGGCGAGTTTGTTGAGTTTATATAGGTTAGGATAAGTTTCTCACGATTTACACTTTGGCCCTTAAACTTTTTGGATTCCTCCAGATCTACTGCCGTCGCAGCACGACCACGACACGACTGCGGTGAATGACGATTGTTCTATATTTTTCTTTCTTGCACCGCGTTCCAACTGTGGTCCCACTGCGGTCGTGGTGGGCTGTTTCCCAGTTTTTCTTCACCTTTTCTTGCTCGTTTTCATCCGGGCTCTTCTCGGTTGTCCTTGTATCAACATATTTGACCCAAAAACACTCTATATTCTCCTCCTAACTCGAAGTAGTTCCTGCAAAGCATAAAATCCTCAATTAGAGCATTTTGTTATCATTTAGAACTTAAAACATCAATAAAGTATGGTTAACTTAGAGCATAAATAACATCTACATCGTATAATATAGGCTAATATCGAGCCCCCGTGTTCTTGAGTCTGAACGGCATGATTCTGTAGCAGTACGTTCCCCGTTGAGTGATAAAAGTGGTATTTTCTTGGTCTTCTTCTGCCATTAGAATTTGGTTGTAACCAGAATAGGCATCCAAGAAGCTTCATAATTTATGCCCTGCCATTATATCGATGAACTGCTCGATATATGGTAATAGAAAGGAATCTTTTGGTCATGCTTTGTTTATGTCGGTGAAGTCGACACACATTAAGAGTGTATTCTGCCCCGGGCCCGGGCCTGACGGGCCGGGCTTCGCGGTCCCGGGCTTCGCGGTCCCGGGCTTCGTGTGCCGAGCCTGGCGGTCCTAGTGGTTGAGACCGGCCCATGACGGGCCTAAGCCCACAGTGGTCCTGGGCCTGGCGGGCCTGACGTATTTTTTTTAAGGCAATATCTTGTATAGTAGTTATTAGTATAGTGTAGAATATATTTTATATGGTGTACTAAGTTATTAGTATAGTATATATAATATATATTTCATTGTATATTGTGTTGTAGTAATTAGTATATATTGTATATTATGTATATAGTGTGTTGTAGTAATTTGTATATATATTGTATACTATGTATATATTGATATATATTATGTATATATTGTGTTGTATTAATTAGTATATATTGTATATTATGTATATAGTGTGTTGTAATAATTAGTATATATTGTATACTATATATATATATATATATATATATATATATATATATATATATATATTGATATATATTATGTATATATTGTGTTGTAGTAATTAGTATATATTGTATATAATGTATATATTGTGGTGTAGTAATTAGTATATTGTGTTGTAGTAATTAGTATATATTGTATATATATATTATATCTCATATGTATAATGTATATATATATTCTCTTATATATATTTTATCTTATGTATATATGTTATTACTTATATATTTTCTTGTAGTTTAGGTTGTACGTTATGTATATATATATTCTCGTATATATTTTATTGTAGCATATATTGTATGTTATATATTATATATTATATATATATTCAAGGATTGAAATCGAAGTAAAGACAAAGAAATATTGAGAAAAAAGATATTCAAGGATATGTCTTATAATTTTTATTGACCAAAATGACATATCTTTCTTAGTCTTCCTTCCCCCAATGGAATGAGCACAACAAGGTACTAATACCACCATTAAAAGGAAAAAAAACTAAAAGAAGATGTGCCAATGTACAAGTGTCATCATAATCTACATTGTATCTCTAACAAATCTCATAAATCCGTCAAGGTTGAGAGGAGGTTGTATTGGTGGTAGTGGAAAGGAAGCTTGTTCATCACCACTTCTGGGCAAAGCCGAATCCTCCGAAAGTTCCGCTATCATTACTTCATATGCTTCATCTATCGCCGGTTGTGATTCTGCAATTCCAAAGTTTCTTCTTTCCGCGCGGCTAAAAAGCACCGATTTTTCCAAGCTCTCCCTCATCGCCGCTCTATGATCACTGATTTGTAGTCTTGCTTGACTGAAAGTGCTCTCCGGTGCAACAGTTGAAGCTTGAATTGATAAAACATCCCAAGCCGTCCTTGCAAGAACCGGAAAATATTTTTTCCTTGACTTCCACCATTCCAAAAGATCGATAGAGCCGTCTGGATTCTCCTTTTCAAGTCCCTGAGACAAGTAAAATTGAAGCTCATTTAGATGTGAAATTTCATCATAATTATCACCTTGAGAACCCCGGAACTCCGTCCAAGATTTAAGAGCTGTTAAGCCCGCAACTCTTTTAGACGATTGTAAGCTAGACGAAGTAGGGTTTGGAATATTTGGCCTAGCATGCACTAACGCCTGTTTATAAGCATTATAAAACAATTTGAGCACTAATTTTAATTGATGCTTTTGCATCACCAAGTGTAGCAATTTCCTCTTCTGAAAGATCTAATGCCTTATATATATTAGAATACAAAAAATGAGGACCTCCCAATTTCATTGTAGGATTTAACATTGCAGCTAACCAAAAATAGGAGGGATAGGAAAAAAATATTTTTTAAATTTTTGTTTCATTTCATTTATAGCAAGTTCATAAATATCCCCACCCTCACCAAATTCAACAAACAAATCAGCTAGTGCGGCAATATAAACTAAACAGTTTGAAATAGTAGGATAATA
This sequence comes from Nicotiana benthamiana, assembly GCA_034376525.1. Classification (NCBI taxonomy): domain Eukaryota; kingdom Viridiplantae; phylum Streptophyta; class Magnoliopsida; order Solanales; family Solanaceae; genus Nicotiana; species Nicotiana benthamiana. Next base: position 20,355,340 of record CM067324.1, on the reverse strand, counting down.
TTGCCCAGAAAATGCATTTGTAGCAACTTGAAAATGTTCTAAAAAATCTAAAAGAATTTTAACATTCGTCCAATCTTGGGTAGTAAACATTTCATCATCATCCTCACCACCTACCCGAGAATTAAACGTTGCATTAATTGGGTTTCTATATCCATATGCAACTACTAAAATTTCGTACATACAATTCCACCTAGTCGGACAAGGTTTAGGAACCTTTCTTTCTCTAAGGCCATATTCATCACATTTTTTAAAATACTCTCTAATTCTAGTTCTACGGTTTGAATAAAATAGCCAATTAAGAGCCATTTGAACCTTTTCAATTTCTATGTTTAAAATTCGCATACCATCACCAACAATTGAATGATAAATACATCTAACATGGAAAATATTACTAAATGCAGGATTTAGGGTTTTTGTAAGGATGCCTATTGCACTAGTGTTACTAGAAGCATTATCCATAGAAATTGCCATTATTTTATCGCTAAAGCAAAAATATCTACAAATATATTAAACAGTGTTAGCTATAAACCTCCCTGTGTGACGTGAATTAATTATTCTATATACAATTATACATTTTTGCATTGTCCAGTCCTCATCTATCCAATGACTTGTAACAGTTAGATAATCACAGTCATTATTACTTCTACCAATATCAGTTGTAATAGAAATCCTATAAGGTATATGAGTAAATAAATAGCGCAAATATTGTTCATATTCATGTTTGAATTTATAAATATCGGCCTTAACTGTTGCGCGAGGCCAACCTTTATAAGTAGGATTAAAAACTCTTCTAATCTAATGAACCCAATTAGAATTAGAAGCAAAAGTATAAGGTAAGCACATAACAGTGATCATCTTTGCTAATTCTTCACGATCACTATTTGGATCGTAATATAAAATACCTCTGGTGACAGTGTTAATTCCTGGTTGAATTAGATTTGAACCTGTACTAGGGTTTACCGCAGAATCTACACTTGTCCCCTCTTGCTGCGCTTGCATTTGAAAAAATCTAGCCCTATCTGTAGGGCGTATTTTTATGTGCCTAACCAAACTACTTGTGCCGCTACGGTCTGTAGTAAATTTATGAACAAGTAATTTCCCACAAGTTTTACAATTAGCCTTATTTTGTTCTCTTACTTGAGTAAAAAATAAAGCCAAACTAATGATGTTTATGCACGTTTAGCAGGTTGTCTACTAAAAGTAAGAGTTTCTACAGGTGGGTGTGCCGGTGTATTACTTGAGTTATGAACATGACTAGTAGGTGTATCATCTAAATCTGGTGCTTGGGTTTCATCATCATCATTATCATCCTCATTTTCCTCTAAGATAGGTTCATTAGGATAAAGAGCATTCATAATTTCATCATCTAATCTATCACCTACTGCAACATCATGTAGAAATTCACTATTGGTAAATTGAAAACAAGGGTGATCACTATCAAGCATTACGGGAGGCGGAGTAGGACGTCTAGTTTGGCGACTACTTTTAACTTGCTTACCTTTTCCTTTACCGAACATTTTTTTCAAAGAAAATGCTATACTAATTAGAATTATGCAAACTAAACAACACAAAAAAATATTATTAAAACGTAAGAGTTGAAACGAGTTTACCGTATTGCCAAACAACTTCTTGAAAATTGAAAATCGTTGAACACTTGAAAACTTCAATTCAACAACTTCACAATTTTTCACGAATTTTCAACAATAAATAAGCAATTGTACTAGAAATATTGAAAGAGAGATTGAGAGAGATTGAGAGATATTGATGAACTGGTGAATAAAAATGAAAGAATGGGAGGGGGGGTATTTATAATTGAAAAATGGGAAACAGTGTAATTATATAAAGTTTGGAGTTAAATTAAAGTTTCGGGGCCAAAGATATTTTACAAAGTTCCAAACGGCTATTTTTGAAAAGAGTCGTTACTGATTTTTTTTTTTTAAAAATTTAAAAATAGTCGTTGGGCTCGTCAGGGCCCGCCAGGACTGGCCCAGGCACGCCTGGCGGTCCTGGTCCTGGCGGTTCGAAGCAAATGGACCGGTCTGTCACAGGCTTAATGGACCGGTAGGACTGGGACCGCCAGGACCGGCCCACCAGGCCCGCCAGGACCGCGGTCCCGGTCCGGTCCCGGTTCAGGCCCGGCCCGTTTGCACCCTTAACACACATCCACCACTTCCCGTTTTTCTTTTTCACAATGACTACATTGACGACCCACTAAGGATACTTTGATTCTCGGATAGAACTATTAGTGAGCGGCTTAACGACTTCTTCGTTGACTACGTCGTTGATTTCAGTGTTGAATTTTCTCTTCATTCTCCACACGGGGGGGTAAAGGGGGTCGACATTCAGCCTTTGCGTAGCGATTTACCTTGGGATTCCCAGCATATCTAAATGGGAAAAGGTAAATATGTCGGCATTGTTAGTTAAGAATTTATGGAACTTACCTAGTTTTAAGAGGTTGTTCCTGATATAAGCTTTTCCGTGTTGTCGTTGTTGTTCAATTGAATGGGATCGAGGTCCTTTACGGTTGCCTTATAGGCTTCTACGACATCTGGGTCTTTGATGGCCTTTATTTATATGTCGGGTTTGGCTCCTGATATGACTGATTTCTATGCTTCCGTAGCTTCTCCCTTTAGTTGTTGGATGTGTGTGCAATCTTGGGCAATTTGGTAGCATTATTGGGCGGTGCATGGCTCACTCTGGATGCTGAATATTCCCCATGGAGTAGGAAACTTGATTACTTGATAGAAACTTAATAGGACAGCTCACATGGCGTGTATCCACAGGCGCCCTATGATAGCGTTGTAGGTTGTTTTCCTAGTTCATGATGTGAAACATCATTTCCAGGGTGATTCCTCCGGCCAGAATGGGCAGCACTATCTCTCCAGATGTTTGTTTCATTACATTATTAAAACCTATTAGCGTTATGAAGTGCAGTATTATTTTATCCTCAAGTCTCATTTGTATCAGGATTCGTGGGTGAATAATACACGCGACGCTTCCATCATCAACCATTATTCTTTTTATATCGATATCCATGACACGTAAAGTTATAACCAGAGCATCATAGTGAGGGAAAGACAAATCATTAGTATTTGACTTATCAAAGATGATACTATCTTCGAGGTCGTCGTACCGTTTCGTGAGCTACCATCCGCTTGAGTTTGTGTGTAGTGGTGAATTTTACATGCTTGATTACCGTATCATCACCGTCGCCAATGATCATTTGTATGGTACCCGCGGGTTAAGGTGGTTTTGGGGGTCCTTGAGGTTGGTCGCGCCCACGAGCGAAGTTAACCCATTCTCGATCACTCGGCAGTTCTTTTAGGTGTCCTGGTTTAGCATTTTACTACTTCTTGTCACAAGACTATGCAGTCCTCGGTCTTATGCCCTCTTTCCTTATGGAATTCGCACAGAACATTCGATCTCTGGGTGCTCGGATCGGATTTCATATTTTGCGGCCACTGCACCGTTATGCCAAGATTTTCTGGTGCATATACTATTTCTGAAGGAGAAACACAAAAGTTATAAGAAGATTATAATAGAGGCATACCTCTTTTGTTTCAGTGTGGCATAGTGTATTGAGGACTGGCATCTGCATGTCGGGGAGGAGGTGAGAAGGATGTCCGGATGTAGGGCTGATACCTTTCTCGATTAAAATGGGTTAGTTAATCCCATCGGCCATTGTTGCGTCGATATCTCCTTGTTTTGGTTTGGATCAATTTTAGCCATTGAATCAGACCATTTAGGTTGTCCTCATCTGCCCTTAATTCGGCACAATAGGCATTATGGATTTCTTCCCAAGTGGTAGGAGGATATCATGAGCCTACTTAGCAATTTTTTGGTTGCTTTCTACCATTTTTGTTTAGCCCATTTGGGAAGTCCGCTACCACCATCCCTTCTGATACGTTCGGTAGGCTTATTCTTATTTTATTGAATCTGGCTAGGAAGTCCCTCAGTCCTTCGCTGGTCGTCTGCCTAACGACAAAGATGTCGTTTACCCTGGATTCTGCCTTTTTCTTTCCTGCGTGAGTGGTAACGAATATGTCTGACATTTCTTTGAATGTTGATGTTGATAGTGCCGGTAGTTGGGAATACCACGTCAGCACTCCCCCTGTTAGGGTTTTGCTTAACTTTTTCAGCAGCACCGATGACACATGTTCTTTTGACAAATCATTGCCTTTTATGGCTGTGACGTAGTGGATTATGTGATCTTTCGGGTCCGTAGTGCTATCATATATTTTCAAGTATGGTGGTATTTTGAAGGTTTTGGGATAGAGTGGGGGGCTGCCCCTTCACTGTATGGTTGCTCGATGAATCGGCCGACATCTCTTTTTGGTAGCAATTTCGGAGCGCCCGATATTTTATCAACCCTTTCTTGATGCTCCTTCATCTGATCACAGAGTGCTTTGTTCTCATTTTCCATTTCTTCCATTTTCTTTAAGATGGCTGCAAGTGTACCATTACCTACATCAACGACAATATGAATGTTGCCTCTGCGTGGAGTTTCTAGCTCACCGACAACAGTTGCGATATCTGTATGTATTGTGTCTCTGATATCCCTTTGTACAGGTTTGTCGAGTATGTTACTCAGAGTGTTTGTCAACCACTCTTCCAACTACCTTTTCACAGCTGGTGGTGCCTCTCCTGCTGCGGATGTTGAGGTTCCTCTCTCGTGCGAGGCAGTCACGCTTTCATGTGGGAGGGGGGAGGTATCTCCCTAAGGTGTAGCGATTGGTGTTGCGTTTATCTTCCGTACCGACTTCGTTGATGGAATCCAGAAGGTTGTTCATGACACATACTATTGCCTTTAATCTTGCGTCCCTCTTTCCTGCCATTGTCGGGTTTTTGCAAGACTAAGAAGAGGTTATTATCCCTTTCAAGGATCTAGCTGAAACTAAAATCTTAGCTAAAGAAATCCCCAAAGACGGCGCCATATTATTTGACCAAAAGTTATAGAAACCTTTTTGATTCAATAAATTAGAGTAGATGAAGAGGTAAATCTCAGCTAAGTATAATAAAATCAAGATTGAAATATATAAAGGATGAGCGCAATGAATAATGTTTCTTAATACCATGAAATTGAATTAAGCATCGATATAATAAATTTGAATGTAGGAAGATATTGTAATGAATATTCTTTTTTGTTAGTCAAGTGTCAAAGGAAAAAAAAATCCCCTTTTACAAATCCCTCTCCTTCTATTTATTAGGGATAATCTCCTCCTGAACCCTAAAAGATATAACAAAAAAGAATATTCCAAAGTATATTCTGACGGCCTCGTAATGCACCTATGTTACTGCCAATGTCATACATTCTCTAGCCGCTACCAATCATCGCCTTCCTCAATGACCAAAGGACGTTGTATCATAAGGGTCCGTCCCTCTTTAGCGGCTGTGGTCGTCCAATTTTGGACCTTTACACTATTAAGAGTGTATTTGGTATGAAGGAAAATATTTTCCTTAGAAAATGTTTTCATGGAAAATGAGTGGTTTTATTACTTATTTTTCCTTGTTTGGTTGGTGAATAAAAATCTTTTTTCGGAAAATATTTTCTAGTGTTTGGTTAGAGAATAGAAAATATTTCTTAGGAAAATAATTTTTATGCTACTATTCTCATCCCCAACCCCCACCTCCCTCCCAAGTCTCTATGTTTCCTGTCGTCCCCCACCCCACTCCCCACCCCTAAATACCTAATATTTTCATGACTCTATTTTCTTCAAGAATTTAATTATTCTTCTAAAATTCACACAAACCCAAAGAAACTAATGTGTTGCTTATTTTTTTTACGCAAAATAACGTTAAAATTTGTGCTCCATAACTAAAAAAATACTCTTATTTTTTGTTGGAAATAGAAATACTATTTCTATAACATGAAAATTAAGTACTCATTTTGGTGAAATGAAAGAAAATACTCATTTTGTTGAAATGAAAGAAAATATGTTTTTGTTGAAATAAAATAAAATACCTTTTACTACACATTTGTTGAAATAAAAAAATACTTATTTGTTGAAAGAAAAAAAGAATACTCTATTTATAAGATGACATAAAGTACAATTAATAATATTTCTATTTATGGTGGGGTGGGGAGGGATTGAGATGGGTCTAGTTGGGGTGGGGTGTGGGTGTGGGGGTGAGTTGATGGGGATTGGTGGGATTGGGTAATGAGAACAAGGTTGCAAAAGAGGTTTGAAAAATATTTTCATTTCTCTTGATAGAGAAAAGCCTTTTCTCCAATTGGAGAAAAATGAGTTCACGAGTAAAATTTTATAAAATATTTAAATCAACCAAACTGTTATAAAATAATAAAAGAACAAGAGAAATATTGCAGAGAAAGAGAGAGAAAATTCTTATTGAATTTTGGGGTGATTTATAATGGGGTAAGACCCCTCTATTTAAAGGAGGAAAAATGACTTAGCTTCAAAGTAAAACTCTCTACAAGATAGACACTCACTCCAAAAAGAATTTTATTCTTAACACACCCCCTTGAATGTCTACTCAATAAGTAATGTGACTCATGAAAACCTTAACTAAAATAAAACCCAATGGGAAAAAAAAATTCTAGAAAAGAAAAAAGAGTACACATATTTAAAAATGCGCCTATTGGTTACCTCGTTAAAAAACCTTGCAAGGAAAACCCAGTGGGACAAAACCTTGTAAGGAAAAAAGAGTGAAACGCGCATTAGCTCCCCCCCTAAAAAGAGCATCAATTCACATCCTTGAGCCTTCGCATTCTAATCTTGTGCATCATCTTCAAGAGATCATTGGTAGAGATTTTGATAAATAAATCAGCCATATTAACTATAATGAATATTTGCACCTTGAAATCATCGTGATAGATATATAATGTCTTCACAAACATCATGAAATGGCTCTTCAATATCTCCATAAAGTTATCCTCGCTATCACATTATCATGCTTATAGTTATAGCAAGATATATTTGTGCATAAATTACACTAAGAAAGTAGTACCTCAAGATCAAGAATTTTAGATGCTTCAAGCAACTTAAATCCTTCAAGTTAAGTCATATGATCCATATAATAGACTTTAGATGCATATCAAGTTTTTATGTCATGCTAGACAAATAAGATATCGAAAACTGATTGCACAAACCATTGACTTTATACTTTTAAGTATTTGAACTACATGTCCAAAACTACATGTCTTTCATATGGAATCAATTCTACTTGAATTGTATCTTTTCCATTTGGCCAATACTTTTGTGTCTATATTCAATAGACTTAAGATCCTCATCTAAACTTAGCGCTATGATAGATGTCGTCGACGAACATGTTATATCGGTTCCAATAAATTTTCATAAAGACATAACATAGAGATCTTCATTCATATATTCATGTACCTGAATCTCTCATGAGATTTTATGAAATGTTATGTCATGTGACTTTCTAGATCACTTACCTCCTTTATTATGATCACTTTGATCATTTGTCCATCTTCTTTATCAAGAAGTTTTATTTGGAACTGATTTGTCTATACACTTTAAGCGTACTATAGATTTTGTCCTTCTAGGACTTAATATGAGCATTTGCAATGAGAATATAGTTACTTTCTTTGGGCCAGCAAACGCGTATGGCATGCTTGCAATATGTTGCAAATGAATTATCTTTTTAGAACTTCAAGTTCATATTATCCTATTCGAGGATCTAGATATACAAATGATAATTCATTCCACGTAACTTTTTCTCAACTGTTTATCTTGTCTCCCCCTCATGTTAGAAAAAATAACTTTTTTCCTCAACTTTGAGAACCCATCTTTGTGCGCTATGGTGTTAATCAATATACACCACACATCAATAATAATAAGATGAAATTATTTGGTTTCTGACCCTGAACCACTTGTGAGGGGAGAATATATAACGTATATCAAACTGATATAGATAACATCATTCTCATAAGCAATAGTTTAGCTATTAAGTGGATGCAATCAATAAATTATTTTGTTAAACCAGCTGCGATGTAAACTACCTTATCAAGAAGAACTATCTTGAATAAAAAATCTGAAAATTATTCTCTAAGTTAAATTATTGAGCAAGTTACCTCGCAAACACCAAGTTGCGGGTTAATAATAATCGCACATGTAACCATCTCATAAATGCATCTTATGTGGTATACACGGCAGATGAATGGGCTCATATTCACCTTTGATATTTTCAGCATTCATGGGATTTAATACCAACTTTAGTTGGTCAATTAATTAATGAGAACAAACAATATAAGAGAATTCGTAAAGAACTTTCCACTTCTTTAATATTTACTCATGTGAATTCTCTATTATTTTTGGACATCATACTTAAATTGATAAGGCTAAACTGATTATGCTAACTGAATAAATTATCAATATTGATAAGTTCAGGTTTAAACCATGACATGTGCAATTTTCAATAAACTCCATATTTATTATGATATGGGTTTTTATATCAATAAACATCTATTTTATTGTGGCATTCTTTTATTTATGTAGTACAAACTGGAGAAAAAGTGGGTAGATTTTCACATACAGATTATCCCGCTACAAGTTGTAGTAATAGAAGATATCAAATATTTTCTTTATTTATTATCTCAATATAATCAAACGTTTTCGCGTATACTTTGAAAACTGAATAAGTTTCTTTGAGACTTACTACAACACAATACCTTATTGGTAATCAATTGTGTTTCTCCAAAATAGTATAATTAATTGGCTCTTGCAGAGTTCTCAATTAATTTTGTACTACCACATATTCATCAACATCCATATGGTGAATATATCTTTTAAAGAGAGAGTTATACCATTATGGCCATGGTCAAAATTATATGCAAGATATGTTTCTCGCATTATTGTTGTCCTTTAGTAATCACATTGCCAAAATATTTTGGCGTACAATAGGTACATGACCAATGACCATTCATGACATTATTTATTTTTTTCATCTCAAACCCCCTTCTAGAGGTGAGTGTGGTATATTCAATACCAATAGATATTCTTCCAAAAATGAATATGTCTTCATAAATCAGATGTTGTCACATCCCCATCATGAATGGACCATAATCATCTATATGTACTATATAAAATCTCACGTCAAATCGATGACAGATATTACTTTCACAGAGTGAATGATTATTTTGAGAATCCTTATTGTTCTCAATATCACAATGATGACGATTATAATTTCGTCTATTGCCACGTCCACATGCATTGATACCTTCACGGTAATAATTTTATCTTCTTTCAGACTTATCACATACTGCTATCACATTCTCTATAGGGAATGATAATGGAGCAAATTCAATGAGACGGATTTTTAATTCTTTGCTCACAATCATACATGAATTTGATCATGGCAAGACATAGAAAATTTACCACGTTGGGTGGTTATAATATCTTTCAAGCTACCTTAAAGTTGCAATCAAAATTTACCGTCTATGCTTGTATTTAAAATCAAATTATAGAATTACAAGAATTTGAAAGAGAAAAGTAAAATACTTACCTTAAATCCATAATTAATCTTGAAGGAAGTTCATTGAACGATTAACAATCATTATGCTCAATATTATGTAAAAATTGAGCATCGTGCTTGTATCTAAAGTCATAATTTTGAAGATTTGTGTGAGCCCCTCTTATGGAGATAAGCGTAATATTCTTCATGAACGACCTCCTAAATTTAAGACTAACATTCCAAGCCATAATTCGTACCTCGACGAACAAACGATGACCTCAACGAAAACGGGAAACTCGAATCAAGACTGTCAACGTGAGGTTGACGGACTGGAGATGTGCAGTGAGCTTGGTCGTTTGGAGGAAGCAAGTGGCGGGGTGAGGGAAATGACGATGAGACTGGCGAAGGGCTGACCGCTGGGCGACGAGCTGACTGGTGATCGACGAGAAAGCAGCTGGGTGTGAGGAGCAGAAGCAAAGCAGCGACTATGGTTGTTCCTGCTGGTTGGGGACGCAGGTCGTGGAAGACTGGTCGTGAAAGATGGTCGACTGGTTTGGGGCTTGTTGTCGACAGAAATGGCGGGTGGATCGCTTGGGCTGTTCGCTGGTTGGTTTGGTCGTTGGTGAGAGCTGGTGCGATGATGGTTATGGCGGATTGTGTTGATAACGTATTATAAAATAATAAAAGAACAAGAGCAATATTGCAGAGAAATAGAGAGAGGGAATTTTTATTGAATTTTGGGGTGATTTACAATGGGGTAAGGCCCCTCTATTTATAGGAGGAAAAATGAATTAACCTCAAAGTAAAACTCTCTACAAGATAGACATTCACTCCAAATAGAATTCTATTCTTAACACAAACATACAAAAATAAAAAAAATATTTTTCGGAACACACTCTCCTTCATACCAAACAGCCTAAAACTATACTCTTTCCCCCCTCTCTTCTGTTACTAGTTGCCTCTCCACTAGTTCCTCACCGCGAAGAATTCTTTGGTGGTGACAAGACGGAGAAGGTATGATCTTCCGCAACTAGATCTATTTTTCTTCCTAATTTCTTTTCACTTGCACACAATAAACCAGCTCATACTTTTGCATCTGGTTCTGTAAAGTTTCTACTTATTTTTTATGAGCTTTAGCCACGTGCTTACTTGACCAATAACCCCACCATATGTCGATACTTACTAATTTAGAGATCACCCTAAGGTTGTGTTAGAAAAATGTTGCACAATACAATAACAACAGTAGTTCAGTATAATCTCACAAGTAGGATCTGGAAAGGATAATATGTACGCAGACTTTATCCCTACCTCGAGGGGCAGAAAAATTGTTTCCAGGAGACCCTCGGCTCGAAAAAGCAACAAGAAACGATATATTAGTACTATCAATGAACTCATAATAAAATAACATAAAATACATTACATACCATAAAATAATAAATATTGCAAAACATAGAGACAAAATAATTAGGTTTTCGATAGTGTAGTCCGCGCTCTTAAAGAATTTAAGCCTCTCACTTTCTTTGTTACATGGATTATGACCGAATTCCATCAGAATTCTACAAAGTCTATGAAATTTGAATATGTTGGATTGAGTATAGGTGTTCGTAACACGCAGCGGAACACAATAACAATCCTAGGCAGATCTTTTCGTGTTTAATATTTATTTACAATAGCTCGGATCTAAGACGTACCTGGTAAAGAGAGTCTCGTTTCAAATTCTTCGATAGCGCGAAGACTCTATGCGTATCCACATCGAGACTGATCCTTGCTATCAACTCTTTGATAATGAAACCGACGAACAAATTGAACGAAATATTTGGTTGAACTTTTCACAAAAATCTCAACTCAATGTTAGAAGAACAAGAAACACTTTTCTAGCAATTGTATTTTCTCTCTTGACTTTGTATTGCACTCTCACTTTCACAAAGTGGGTTTTCTTCTCAAAGAAAAATTGTGCAGCAAATTTTCTCCATCACCCTTTATATAGCCTTACATACAAACCCGTTTCTTTTAGCATCACTTATAAACCCTATTCCTATTTCATTTAGGTAATGGATTATTTAGGGTAAAAGTTTATACCAAAAATAAAATTACCGAAAAAATAGAATCTCATTTCTAATACGGTAACATGTGCTGCCGTTTGCTAGTCCTTTATGGACGTTCCAGTTCAATTCCAATCGAATTGGATTATAAGAATTAGCTAATATTTTATATAATATCAATCCCATTCGTAATGGGTTTGAATTAGTCTCACGTCCTTTTGGACTTTTGTGTCAGTCCAATTTTATAATGATTTACCAAATATTAATTATATATGTCATATATATATCAATCAAGAGATAATTTAATTTTGTATTCCAAATAGAAAACTTTAATTTGTTCACAATTTTAATTATAGCCTCTGTACTAGCAAAGAATATAATAATATTTCATTTGGACCAACAAATTTATTTATTTGACTAATTAAATTCTTTAGTTCAATTATCAAATAATGAGTTAATTAATCCTTTAGCAAGATCAGAACACTCGTTAGTGTGCGACCCCATAGGTTCAATACTAGACTAGTAGCAAATTGACCACGTCAATACACTAATCAAGGGTGGCGTCTAGCAACAGTCCTTAACGACCGGATAGTATAAAGTATACAATCTACTCTCAAGAACCAGTAGCAGAATCATGTAGTAATTCCTTCTGTCCTTATAACTCTGGATCACCCTAGGATATGGTTCAACTGTCAAATCCTAATAGGCGATCAACTATGTGTTCACGTCAAATATAATCGACCATTGAATGACCTAAGAAACTCATTTCTTCTTTCATCCAATTGCCCTGGCCAAGGTCTTAGTTTGGTCATTTATAATTCATGACAATATGGAGCTTAAACTCATTACCAAGAGTTGACAGATTCTGTCTTGATCAATCACTAATTCTACAAGTATTCAATCATACCCAATATCCTTTCAACTATCGCTCTAGGACCATAGGTGTCTAGTATCAAAGCACAATAAATAACTTGTCAATTACTATGACGATCTCAAGTCAAAGGAAACGGTTACATCACATTATTTAAGAAAATATCCTATTGACAGTTATGGTAATTCTAACCATTAGGAATTATCCAATGAGTCGGTTCAATGATCATATCTCTATATGCATCATCTATCTATGTGATTTAGTTAATGAGATCAACTAATCTTTATCCGATAAAGACGATCATATAAATATTGATCTAACCGGATTACTAATGTCCAAATTAATAATCCTACAATCAAGAACAAATTTATATTAAATTGTAAAAGACTTTGCTCTCATTATCATGATCTCTATCACGATGAAAAATTTCAAAATTTAATCAAGTACCTTATCAAATTAATCAAATAATTAATAATAATGATAAAAGAATATCAAATTCCATATATTTTATATCTAATGACATTTACAAAAATATGTTCAAGTTATCAAATATGATATTGGATCTAGGGCATATATATCCCTAACAATCTCCCACTTGCACTAGAGCCAATCGCTCTTATACTTCATCCCTTATTTCCACTTGTGCTTGTCAAACTCCTTTGCGCCAAGAGCTTTAGTGAATGGGTCTGCAGCATTTTCCTTTCCATCAACCTTTTGAATCTCGACGTCTCCACCTTTAATGATCTCTTTTATCAAGTGATACCTTCGCAGAACGTGTTTGGACTTTTGGTGTGATCTTAGTTCTTTTGCTTTAGCAATGGTTCCAGTATTTTCACACAACAATGAAACTGCATCTTTTATTGAAGGAACCACACCAAGTTCAGTTAAGAACTTTTTCATCCATACAGCTTCCTTAAGAGCTTCACTAGCTGTTATATATTCTGCTTCAGTCATTGAATCAGCTACTGTAGCTTGTTTGGAACTTTTCCAACTCACTACACCACCATTTAAGGTGAATACATAACCAGAAATAGATTTGCTATCATCCCCGTCTGAGGAGAAACTTGCATCAGTATAACCTTCAAGTTTTAACTCAGAATCCCCATAGATGAGGAATTGGTCTTTAGCCCTTCTTAAGTACTTAAGAATGGTCTTCACCACCTTCCAATGTTCCTCACCAGGATTTTCCTGATATCGGCTAGTCACTCCAAGTGCATAAGCCACATTAGGACGTGTACATGTCATGGTATACATGATAGCTCCCACTGCACTAGCGTATGGGATCCTACTCATGCGTTCTCTCTCTTCAGGTGTTTTAGGGCAATTCTCCCTACAGAGAGAAATTCCAGTGCCTATAGGTAGATAGCCTCTTTTGGAATTATCCATGTTATACCTCTTTAAGATAGTATCAATATATAAAGACTGGGAAAGTCCAAGCAGCTTCCTAGATCTATCTCTATTGATCTTTATTCCTAATATATAAGCTACTTCTCCCAAGTCTTTCATGGAAAACTGTTCAGATAGTCAAATCTTGGTATTTGGCAATGTCGGTATGTCATTCCCTATGAGCAATATATCATCAACATACAACACTAAAAATATAATTGTGCTCCCACCAACCTTTTTGTACACACAAGTTCTTCTTCGCATCTAACAAAATTGAACTTTTCAATTGTTTTGTTAAATCGAATATTCCAACTTCGAGAAGCTTGCTTTAATCCATAAATAGATCTTTGTAGCTTACAAATTTTATTATGATCAGACGAAGATGTGAAACCTTCAGGTTGTGTCATGTACACATCCTCTTCTAGCTCACCATTAAGGAAAGCTGTTTTCACATCCATTTGCCATATTTCATAATCATAGTATGCTGCTATAGCAAGCAAAATCCGAATAGATTTGAGCATTGCCACGGGAGAGAAAGTCTCGTCATAGTCGACTCTTTCTTTCTGACGATATCCCTTGGAAACAAGACATGCTTTATAGGTCTCCGCCTTTCCGTCTGCTCCAATCTTTTTCTTAAAAACCCATTTACAACCTATAAGTTTTATATCCTTTGAAGGTTCAACTAAAGTCCATACTTTATTTCCTTCATGGATTCCATTTCGGATTATATGGCCTTTTGCCACTTCTCATAATAAGAACTTTGTATAGCCGCTTCATAGGTCTTAGGGTTATCATCATTATGATCAGCCTCATTTGATAAATCATCTTGTACCAATAAATTTAATCTAATTAGTACATGACGTTCTCGTGTACACCTTTGAAGAGGTACTTGTACAACCTGTTCACCTTGTGTTGGATTTCGTTGTTTGTTCAATTTGGTTTGGAATTGGTTCATTAACCTGTTCTTGAACTTCATTTAGTTCTTGAACTTCAACTGTTGAAGATGGCAATTTCCTTGGAAACTTCAAAACATCCAATAAAGGTTCTTCAACTTGCGTCTCATAATCTTTATATTGTGTTGATTCATTAGTTTCTCGATCTTCATCAAGTTCTATTTCTCCATTATAATTTCCTTCCAAAAGAAATTCTTTTTCCAAAAAGGTTGCTCCTCTAGCCACAAACACTTTATGATCAGAAGGGTGATAGAAATAATATCCCCTTGTTTCTTTGGGATACCCAATGAACCTACACTTATTAGATCTTTAGTCAAGTTTATCAGACTGTAGTCTCTTAACATAAGCTGGACAACCCCAAACGTTAATATGTTTAAGGTTAGGCTTACATCCTTTCCATATCTCATATGGTGTTGTAGAGACTGACTTAGTGGGAACTTTATTAAGTAAGTATGTTGCTGCTTCCAAAGCATATCCCCATAAATTTATTAGAAGATCAGTGAACCCCATCATAGATCACACCATATCAAATAAGGTTCTATTTCTCCTTTCAGACACACCATTGTGTTGTGGTGTTCCTGTAGGTGTCCACTGTGAGAGAATCCCATTCTCTTTGAGATATCTCGTAAAATCTTCACTAAGATATTCTCCACCTCTATCAGACCTTAGTACTTTGATACTTTTACCAGTCTGCTTCTCAACTTCACTACGGAACCTTTTGAACATTTCAAAAGATTCAGACTTATGTTTCATAAGATACACAAATTCATATCTTGACATATCATCAGTAAAGGTGATGAAGTAAGAATATCCACCTCTAGCTTGAATTTTCATGGGCCCACAAACATCTGTATGAATTAGTCCAAATAATTCAGAAGTTCTTTCTCCACTTCCAGTAAATGGAGATTTGGTCATTTTTCCTTTGAGACAAGATTCACAAGTTGGATATGATTCAATATCATACTTGTTAAGGTACCCTTCTTTGTACAACTTGTTAATTCTTTTCTCTCCAATATGACCAAGCCTACAATGCCAAAGGTATGTTTGATTTACATGATCATCTCTTTTCCTCTTAAGACTTGAAACATGCATAAGCGAATTAGCATTCACATTAGGTAAGACATAAACGTCATGTTGGAGATAGCCATTCGCATATAAATTATGACTATAATAAATAGAGCAAATATCATTGCCTATATTAATGTGAAAACCACGTTTGTCTAACATAGAAGCTGAAATTATCCACGTTTGTCTAACATAGAAGCTGAAATTATGTTCGAAACAAATTTAGGAATATAATAACAATCATCCAACATAAGTAATTTTCTCATAGGCATTATTAAAGAAGTTGATCCTACAGCTGCAGCCGCAACTTTTGCACCATTTCCAACCCGTAGATTAAGTTCTCCTTTCTTTAGCCTCCTACTTATCTTGAACCCTTGCGACATATTGCAGATGTTATAACCATTGTCAGTATCTAATACCCACAGTGAAGAATTAGTAGTAGCTAAAGAAACCTTGAAAATATTTTTCATTAATGTCTCACCTTGTTTCTTGTCCTTTAGAGTTGCAAGATACTCCTTACAGTTTTTCTTCCAATGCCCTTTCTTCTTACAGTGAAAACATTCAGCATCATATACTGGCTGCAAGATCAAAGCTTCAGAAAACTCTTTACCAAGCTTGTACCCCAACTTCTCATGTTCTTCAGTAAGAACGATCATATGATTGACAAGGGGTCCAACTGGAGAGTTTTCAATGTCCAACTGTGCATCAACCATCTTCTTAAGATATTCAATGATTGTAGTTGGACCTATATTCTGATGTTTCCTCTGGAGTTCAGAACTCGTTGAAGCGAGAATGATGTGTTTAATAGCAAGGCATTCTTCCAAGTATTTATGATAAACCTTGTTGCCTTGAACATCATTCTCTGGTGGGATTATCTTTGCAGGCTTATCGATCACATCCATAAGCTTTTCATGCATGAGAACATTCTCAAATTTCTATACTAGTTATCAAAGTTTGGTCCTACCAATTTGTTGGTCTCAAGTATTTCACACAGTGATATAACAGACATATTGAAAAATCTAAAATATAGAAAAGAAAAAGCAGTAATATAAGAACATATTTGCATATATCATAAAGACATGGACTTTTATCTAAATGATATTTCCATTAATTATTTTAAACTATTTACCCTAGTTTACGAAATCTTTATTTCTTTTAGTGGAGTAAAGGAATCATTTAACAATATGTATGAGCCCCTTGGAAGTCAAGTCGTTTCTCACATATATTTTAAAGGTAGGTACTCTTACCAATTATATCCCCGTACAATTTCCTTAAATAGATCTATGTCAAATAGTCCCCTGGTAGTCAGGTCAATCCTATTGGCATAGTTGAGTTCAACCATAATGATAGCAAAGAACTTATTAAATTTTATACTCCCCAGGGTAGTCCAGGCGTCTAGTGTAAAATTGAATAATTCTTTCAATCCATACATCTAATGCAATAAATAATTTTAATATATTCTCGAACTATAAGTCTCCTGGTAGTCAGGCCGCTCCTTATAAACAAGAAATAAGTAAAACTATTTACCTTGATGGATAGCTCTATTATAAAATATCTTATATTTATTATTTAAAAACTCAATTTTTAGTAAGAGGGAATTGTTACAAAAATAATTTTTTAATAACACGAAGATCGAATCTTTTATAGCTTGTGAATTTAGTTCAAGTTGTCTACATGCTTAGTCCTAAATTAATTTACATCACATGTAATAAATAATCTAAAATTATGTAATAAATAAGCACATGGCATAAAACAAAATTCAACATCCTCTAACATGTTTATCTTATATATCACATAAAAAGAATTCATGCTAGAGTATTATTATTAATTAACATCTCATGAACTAATAACAATTAAAATAACAATAGAATCATGTAACCTATTATAGATTCTCATTGTATCTAATACAAAATTTCAAATTCAAGTTATGAACTATATCAATAGTTATATGAATGCATATTTTATCTACAATAAAATAATATCAACATTCAAACTATTTGACTATTGCACAAGACACATCTATTATTGTTTTAACTCTTCAAATATAATATTAAAATATTTCATAAATAAATCTAGACACAATAAACCATGGCTATGATACCACTGTTGGATTGTGTATAGGTGTTTGTAACACGCAGCGGAAGACAATAACAATCCTAGGCAGATCTTTTCGTGTTTAATATTTATTTACATGTCAATAGATCGGATCTAAGACGTACCTGGTAAAGAGAGTCTCGTTTCAAATTCTTCGATAGTGCGAAGACTCTATGCGTATCCACACCGAAACCGATCCTTGCTATCAACTCTTTGATCAATGAAACCCACGAACAAATTGAACGAAATATTGGGTTGAACTTTTCACAAAAATCTCAACTCAATGTTAGAAGAACAAGAAACACTTTTCTTGCAATTGTATTTTCTTTCTTGACTTTGTATTGCACTCTCACTTTCACAAAGTAGGTTTTCTTCTCAAAGAAAAATTGTGCGGCAAATTTTCTCCATCCCCCTTTATATAGAATTACATACAAACCCTTTTCTTATAGCATCACTTATAAACCAATTCCTATTTAATTGAGGTAATGGTTTATTTAGGGTAAAAGTTTATACCAAAAATAAACTTATTAAAAAAACAGAATCCCATTTCTAATACGGTAACATGTGCCGCCGTTAGCTAGTCCTTTATGGACGTTCCAGTTCAATTCCAATCGAATTGGATTATAGAATTAGCTAATATTTTATATAATATCAATCCCATTCGTAATGGGTTTGAATTAGTCTCACGTCCTTTTGGACTTTTGTGTCAGGCCAATTTTATAATGGATTTACCAAAAAATAATTATATATATTACATATATATCAATCAAGAGATAATTTAATTTTGTATTCCAAATAGAAAACTTCAATTTGTTCACAATATTAATTATAGCATCTGTGCTAGCAAAGAATATAATAATATTTCATTTGGACCAACAACTTTATTTATTTGACTAATTAAATTCTTTAATTCAATTATCGAATAATAAGTTAATTAATCCTTTAGCAATGACCAGAACACTTGTTAGTGTGCGACCCCATAGGTTCAATACTAGACCGGTAGCAAATTGACCACGTCAATATACTAATCAAGGGTGGCGTCTAGCAACACTCCTTAACGACCGGATAGTATGAAGTATACAATTTACTCTCAAAAACCAGTAGAAGAATAATGTAGTAATTCCTTCTGTCCTTATAGCTCTGGATCACCCTAGGATATGGTTCAACTGTCAAATCCTAATGGGCGATCAACTATGTGTTCATGTCAAATATAATCGACCATTGAATGACTTAAGAAACTCATTTCTTCTTCATTCAATTGCCCTGGCCAAGGTCTTAGTTTGGTCGTGTATAATTCATGACAACATGGAGCTTAAACTCATTACCAAGAGTTGGCAGATTCCGTCTTGATCTATCACTAATTCTACAAGTATTCAATCGTACCCAATATCCTTTCAACTATCGCCCTAGGGCCATAGGTGTCTAGTATCAAAGCACAATAAATAACTTGTCAATTACTATGACGATCTCAAGTCAAAGTAAACGGTTACATCAAATTCTTCAAGAAAATATCCTATTGACAATTATGGTAATTCTAACCATTAGGAATTATCCAATGAGTCAGTTCAATGATCATATCTCTATATGCATCATCTATCTATGTGATTTAGTTAATGAGATCAACTAATCTTTATCCGATAAAGACGATCACATAAATATTGATCTAACCGGATTACTAATGTCCAAATTAATAATCCTACGATCAAGAACAAATTTAGATTAAATTGTAAAAGACTTTGCTCTCATTATCATGATCTCTATCACGACGACAAATCTCAAAATTTAATCAAGGACCTTATCAAATTAATCAAATAATTAATAATAATAATAATAAAAGAATATCAAATGCCTTATATTTTATATCAAATGACATTCACAAAAATATGTTCAAGTTATCAAATATGATATTGGATCTAGGACATATCTACTATATCCCTAACAGAATACTAGTAATTAACTCCAATTTCCACTAGAACGAACTATGTAAATTGTATGGAAATCTGTTGGTTTTTGTGTTATAATTTGTTTTGGAGAGGGAAGAGATATTTATAAACCAGTTAGAATCAATATACTCAACCCTTGCGAACAAGCACCTTAGGAAATTAAAACTAATAGTCACCTTTTCAATTTAATAATAATGTTAAAAACATTTTAATAATTAAAAAGCATCTTATTAAATAATAAAAATAATATATAACTGAAAATATTAATTTCGAACTACTTAATTGGCCCAAGTGTCGAAGCGCCCAATCTTTACTATTAATAATATAATCAAACTCTAGCGTCCTTCCAAAATATCTCTCAAAATATTCAAACCATATAAGACTTTTTCTATTTTTCCAATGAGAGACAGGTTTCCTCCTCTTACAGCTAACCCATCAACATTAACTGATCTAACAGGTTGATCTTCAGTGCCGCAGCTACTACAAGGAGGTCAAGCAAAGTGTTACACCAAACTACCTGGAAAACCTACTCACAGAGACAGTATGTAGAAAGCGTTATGCACAAATCAGTGGAAATTCTCAACTTACAGAAACAGCATGTAGAAAGTTGCATTATCAAAGCCATCAGCTAAGTAAAACATAAAAAGAACACAAATCACTATGTCTGGATCACTTCAATTACGTTAGAATGTATTAGTTAGGAATGAGGATGCCTAAAAGACGTTTGCTTGTTACATGACTTATGGTTCTGCTCTAGCAAAGAAGCAAAACATCTTCAGAATCTAAATGTTGAAGAAGGGACATGGCTTCTAATTCTGCTTGAGCGCCTTACGGGGGTGATGACTTTTTCCTTTTCACTTGCATGCTTGCTAGAAACCCTCTCGTATGTGGTGATACTTCCATAAGAAGGTGAACCCATTGAGTACTCATCAGACAAAACCAAGGACTCTCTCCTATTACTCTTTCTTGGTTGCTTCTGTATGCTCTGAGCTTCATCATCATTTACTGATTCAGGGTATTTCTCTTTATAAGTTGAACTCATCTGAAAGCTGCAGCTCATTTCTGAAGTACAAGAGTACTCCCCTGAGACATCAACCTCTGTTGGCCAGTTTTGAGAGGAATATTCTTTCTCTTTGACAACATTATGTTCTGTCACATTAGGAGGAACAATTATTGCAGAGCCTGACGAGAGTCCGACCTTCGACAAAGAAAATCACATGTATAGAAGGAAGCCTTTATGTGTAAAATGATAGGGGTAAATTTGTCATTTCAATATTTTATTCATGTATTACTAGTACATGTATTATTTATTCCATCTTCTACCCTGCATAAAATAATACACAGATTGACTCATAACTTATACATGTTCTATTCATGTAGAATTGTAAAATGACAACCAAACATGGTATGGCGTATTAGTTATGCTGAATTTTGTACAAAATAACTAATGGCTACCAAACATTGTATAAGTTATGTTGCCCCCAATACACAGATAACTTTTCTCCTAACCAGCTACCAAATGACCTCTTACTGTATGATTTCGCTAGTATATCTACATATAATATTCTATCAACTATCAATTTGATAATAAGCGCAGGCAGATGCTGGTGATTTGAAGTTCATCTATAATTTTCTTACTTGAGACTTCATCGACTGGATGCAGAATGATCTTATCACATCTCCTCTTTAGATAGAGCTGGAGAACTGCCGCAGCTAGCAGACCCAGGACAAGTGAGGATGAGGAAATTCCCAGGATACGGAATGCTCCAACATTACCTCCATTTCTGTCAATCAGAGAACTCTGCAGCATTTCCAAAGGTTGGGCATCTTCAGAAGCAAAATCGTCTTTCACAAAGCTTAAGCTTTCAGCATTAATGTGGTTCACTGACTCAAGTACAGAATCAAAACTCATAATCGTTTCAGGCAACTCAAGCTGAAGATATGAAGCTGTAAGATGCCCTTGGTCTAGATCCCTTTCTGAACTATCTGAGTGTTGATTCCCCTCTGCTAGGATTACTAAAGAAACTTGTCAATCTCCAAGTCATACTGTCCTTGTTCTAGATTGTTTTCTGAGCTATCAGCCTCATTTACCTCAGCTAATGGAGAATCAGTAATCGATACAACAAAAGCAATCATGAGCATGACCAACAGCAGAGAAAAGAACTTTGATATAGTTGAGGACCTTAGGTTTGTTCTCATTTTTGCTTCATCTATTTCTTCAACGACAGGTATTCTGACAGGTATTGAGTTTCAAAAATTTTAGGTCCTTCTCTTCGTCTGGATGAACTGATCTCAGACATGAACCTGAAATTTATATCTTTCAAAATAAACTTCCGTTGTATACACACCTCTTATGAGTGGGAAAATTAAAATGCGGTCCACTAACTAATGCAAGTTTCATGAGATGATTGGCAAAATCCTAACAGAAACCTTGTAAGTAAATCACACATGTTCAGGGCAAGCCTCGAGTGATATATGAAGATGACAGAGGGCTCAGAAGGATTGCTTGCTTTCCCAAAATATTTGCTATCATAGTTGGTTCATATATGTAATCCTTCAAATTCTATACACACAATATACAGAGACAATAATTCGTGAAAATATAGATTTATGGTACATTTTTATTAACTTCAAATGTAATTCAAAGAATCGATACCTCATTAGTTGATTCCAAATTCTCTTATTATGCTATTAAGTTTTGATTTCAAATTCTCTTGTTATGGTATCAGGATTTAAAGGGTTGGGGTTTCCAACCAAAAGACAAAAATGAAACACAAGATAAATAGGCTAACAATACTGTCCATTTTAAGTAATAATGTACCTTATATTTCCTGAATGATAGATGAGTATATCATAGAACAGCTGGAAAAAAATTGGTATTTTACTGTTTCAGGCATACCATCAAACACCTTGAACCAGATTGGCAAACCAGACAGACTTCTTTCAAGTGGACGATCAAATACCAGGTGACAGTTGTGTCTTTAGCTATTACGTAAAACTTTCTGTTTCTTTCTGATACCTAAGCAAATTAAATAACTTGAGTTGTGCAAGTTCTTTTCCCAATAACTCCTACTTTTGGATTGCCAGACCAAAAAACCAAAACATAGCAACTCGCACACTTGATAGGCAGTTAGAAAACACACCATTTGACCATCGACAAAGAGAAAAAAGAAGAGAAACATCGGGAAAAAGGAGTTAAAGTTTGATTTAAGAAAAAAACATATTTGTATCCTCAAAATCATGCAATTGGGTATCTATTTCGAAACATGCATGTGTAAATCAGATGCGATTGCCGACATACATTGGATTAAAAACAGAAACCAGCAAAATCCCATTAGCAACAATCGGGACGGAGCAAAAATACTCACCAGAATTGAGAAGTACAACACACACATCGATCCCAAGCAGGAGCTAGATGGAGAAACTTTGAGAGGAAAACAGGCAAGACAAGCAGGAAAAGAAATTGAGTGAGAGACGGAGCAGCAGAGCAAGAGAGCAGCTTCTGAACATATATAAGGGTATAATAGACAATCCATTCAGATGCGGACTCGTTTCGTCTTGCCTCAACTTGGGCTGTTGGTCGATTGTAAACGTACTGTAAAGCTTAGATTTTCAGATATCGGAAAGAAGTCAAAGTAGCACGGACTTCTCAATTTTCCGGCAGGTAATTAAAAAATAGAAGTGTTTGCAAAATTATAAAAAAATAATTATAATTTTATAAAAATATAGAAAGTTTCATCATAATATATCGGATATTAGAGCTCTTATGTATGAACCTTCAGTTTATAATGGAATTCTAACACATAGAAAATTCCAATATAATATATTGGAGGTTGAAAAAATTTTGAATGTTCAGCATATTATGTTGGAATTTTAAAATATAAAGTTTCAATATATTATACTGAAATATTTTTCGGACCTTGAACATTATTATTGTTCAAATATATCTTTTACATGAAAATAAAATTATAGCTATTTTTCAATTTCCATTATCGTTGGTAAATCTAACTATTCCCACGAAAAAGAAGGGTCCCACTAAACAACAACTTATCAAGAACCAACCAATAAAAATTCGAATCCCAATTGCTTGATTATCCAAACGTACCAAGACCGCAGAAGAACATTTCGTCTTCTTGACTTGTGGAAATATATCAATTCATTTATAGAGCAAACAGTCGAAGCAAAGTTATGGCTCAGTCACTGTCTCCAATTGCAGCAGCTACGACATTGGCCTCGAAGAGTATCCCTTTGGCTTTTCATGATAAAAAATTGGATACAACTCTTCTCTCTCGCAGGAGTCTTGCCTTGGGCTTGGCCGGACTTGCGCTAAATGCAGGTAACAACAATGCAAATGCTGCAGCAAGAAGGCCTCCACCAACCCCACCCACATCAGAGGAGAAAAAGGACCCAAATATGAGTGGTGTCATGGCTAAAGTATTAGCTAGCAAGAGAAGAAAGGAAGCTATGAAAGAATCCATAGCCAAGCTAAGGGAGAAAGGGAAGCCTGTCAAAGAACTATCTCAATAGTAATTTGTAACCAATATTATGTATTAAGACAATTGTGTGTTGCATGCTTGCTCTTCTTTACATTCTTGAAATTATTAGAAGTCAAATGCAATCAATAATGAGATCAAAAAATAAGAAGCGTACTGCATTCACTTTGTTTATAATAATGAAAGTGGAAAAGATGATTTTTGAACATTTAATCGGGAGAAGTGTATTGGTCAAAATCAGACCACCACGATCGAATTGCCTGGCACCCCAGTTCGGTAACCAAGCAGTAAAATCGCCACTCCATTTCTCTTTCGAGATACACGACAAACCGGAAAAGACAGCGTCTAAAAACATGACTAAGATACGCCAGTAACGAAAAAACGCCAAATCAAGCAATAGGTAAAGCGACTTCAACTATATAGTCCAGAAAGGTTCTCAACAGGGGGATGGGAAAAAAGGGGACGAAAAAGCTCCATCTCTTGGTATCTTCGAATATAGGGAAAAGATCCAAAGAATACATGTAAAACTACTTTCTCATCAACTGAGGAGAAAGATGTTATTCAATATTAATAAGATCTATCATTCCTCTTTCATCTCATATTATTGTTGTCGTTTAATGTTTCAATCCGGAAGTGATTACATTTGGCTAAGTTTTGCCTCTTTATCTTTGATTGATTTTTTCAAAAAAGTTTTATATCTTCTAAGTAAAATAATTTGGAACCGTCTGTGTGGATTTTTTAGCGAGAATTTCCTAGTTTCTCCCTGATAGAAACAAAAAATACAATCACTCCTCAAAAAGAGCGTGAACGAAAAACCCAACTCACGCGAAATACGAGAGTAGCATAGGGAAGGAATAAGAGCCAAACAAGATAGTCGGGCTCGAAAATCTTCATCCCGTCAGCTATAGATACACTAAGCAAAACAAACAATGCCATCAACCTGCATTCTCCCATCGGACCACCGGACGGGAGCGAAAAATATCCCATCCTCACCTCCCACTCTTTGTCCTTGCAAACACATAAACCCTGCGCAGACGAACGCGCGCAGGAAAATATCGATTGAAGGACAAAAATAGCTTCAACACAACTGAAATGCCCCCTGCCAGCAACCTCTCTCAGGCGGACGATGGAAGCCAAACAAGAAAATGATAAGGCATACACTGCACATAGCTGGAAACAAAGCATTAACACCTCGTATTCACTTTCTTTGGATCATCCAGCGCAAGCAATACACAACGAACTGGTACTCCCATGAAAGATTTCGAACTCTCCAGGAGCCAAAACAACAATGGACTGCTATTTTAATAAGTTCGAAATAATATCCTTTAAGGCTAAGTGCCTTCGCCAAATAAAAAGAAGAGTTCGACCTCGATCGAACGACGATGGGCTGCTATTTCGGTACATTGAAATAACACCCTTTAAGTCTAAGGGACTTCGCCAGATAAAAAGAAGAGTTCGACCTCGATTGAACGATGATGGGCTGCTATTTTGATACGTTCGAAATAACACCCTTTAAGGCTAAGGGATTTCGACAAATAAAAAGAAGAGTTCGACCTCGATCGAATGGCGACGGGCTAAAATTTTTTACGTTTGAAATAAAACCCTTTAAAGCTATAGGCCTTCGCAAATAAAAAGAAAAGTTTGACCTCGATCGAATGATGAAGGGTTGTTATTTCGATACATTTGAAATAACACCCCTTAAGGCTAAGGGCCTTCGCCAAATAAAAAAGAAGTGTTCGACCTCGATCGAGTGATGACGGGTTGTTATTTCGATACGTTCGAAATAACACCACTTAAGGCTAAGGGCTTTCGCCAAATAAAAAGAATAGTTCGACCTCGATTGAACAACGATGGGCTGCTATTTTGATACGTTTGAAATAACACTCCTTAAAAGCTAAGGGCCTTCGCCAAATAAAAAGAAGAGTTTGGCCTCGATCGAACGATGAAGGGTTGCTATTTCGATACGTTTGAAATAATACCCCTTAAGGCTAAGGGCCTTCGCCAAGTAAAAAGAAAAGTTTCGACCCCGATCTAACGATGACGCGATGCTATTTGGATAGATCGAAATAACACCCCTTAAGGCTAAAGGCCTTCGCCAAGTAAAAAGAAGAGTTTGACTTCGATTGAACGATGATGGGCTACTATTTCGATACGTTCGGAATAACAACATTTAAGTCTAAAGGCCTTCGTCAAATAAAAAGAAGAGTTCGACCTCGATCGAACAACGATGGGTTGTTATTTTGTTACGTTCAAAATAACACCCTTTAAGCTAAGGGCCTTCGCCAAATATTAGAAGAGTTCGACATCGATCGTTGACGACGGGATAATATTTTGATACATTCGAAATAATACCCCTTAAGGCTAAGGGCCTTCGCCAAGTAAAAAAGAAGAGTTCGACGTCGATCGAACGATGATGGGCTGCTATTTCGATATGCCAAAATAATACACTTTAAGGCTAAGGGACTTCCCCAAATAAAAATAAGAGTTTGACCTCGATTTAACGGCGCCGGGCTGCTATTTTGATACGTTCGAAAAAACATCCTTTAAGGCTAAGGGAATTCGCCAAGTAAAAAAGAAGAGTTCGACCTCGATCGAATGACGATGGGCTACTATTTTGATACGTTCGAAACAACACATGTTAAGGCTAAGGGCCTTCTCCAAATAAAAAAAAGAGTTCGACCTTGATTAAACTATGATAGGTTGCTATTTCGATACGTTCTAAATAATACCCTTTAAAGATGATGGCCTTCGCAAAATAAAAAGAACAGTTTGACCTCGATCGAGCAACAACGGGCTACTATTTCGATGCATTTGAAATAACACCCTTTAAGTCTAGGGGCTTTCGCAAAACAAAAAGAAGAGTTCGACCGCAATCGAACGATGACGGGCTACTATTTTGATACGTCAAAATAACACCCTTTAAGGCTATGGGACTTTTCCAAATAAAAAGAAGAGTTCGACCTCGATCGAACGACGAGGGGATGTTATTTTGATACGTTTGAAATAACACCTTTTGAGGCTAAGGGCCTTCACCAAGTAAAAAGAAGAGTTCGACCTCGATCAAACTATGACGGGCTGCTATTCCGATACATTCGAAATAACCCCCTTTAAGGCTGATGGCCTTTACCAAATAAAAAGAACAGTTAGACCTTGATCGAACTACAACAAGCTACTATTTTGATGCGTTCGAAATGACATCCTTTAAGGCTAAGGGTCTTCCCAAACAAAAAGAAGAGTTCGACCTCAATTAAATGGCGATAGGCCGACATGTCGATAAAATAAAAACAACACCCCGAAAGATCAACAACTACTGAAAGGACAGAAAAATCGAGACTCAACAGACGAGCCTCTATCTTACACTAATTGCGAATAGGTGAAATAAAAAGTGAAACACAAGGCTAACAGCGGAGAAAAGAACTTTTAGTTTATGCAAAGTCATAATCCGGGCTACCGCTGCTTACATACAGACATGCCAACCCAAAAAAAAAGAGAAAGAAGCGAACGAACAAATGACAGTCAACAAATGAAAGGAAAATAAAAACAACACAGAGGGCAACATCCTTCATTCAGCGCCATCCCCGCTGTCACAATCACAACTATCATCACCGTCATCGGCATCCCCATCAGCTTCGGGCATCGCCGCATCATACTCATAATTAATGCGAGCCTCTCGATCCTTCGCTCGTGCTTCTTCATAAGCCACCTCAACCACAGTGCCTGCCTCCCATAAATTCTTAAAAATGTCGCGCTAAACTTCAGCTTAATCCCAGAGCTCGTGCATCTGGCAAGGAACAGCTGTGGAAGACGAATCGACCTGAGCCCGTAACCACTCATTTTATGCCTCCAGGGCCACGACCCGATCTCCCAGAACTGATGCCTCCTAATCAATCATGCGTATTGCACTCCTCAAGCCTTGACTCCCTGAGGGTATCCGTCGCCCTATTCGTTTCCTGTTCATATTGAAGTACGCGGATAGTGTTCTCTTGGGTCTTTGCCCTCGCCAAAGCCTCATACAAGGCCCTCTTAATGTTTTCTAATCCATCGACTTTGCTCTCTATTGCAACTAATTTTCTCATCTATTCCACGCTCATCACCTCAGCCTTGACGAAGTCCTGGTCCATCTCCAACTGCATCGACCTCAATCTACCCTGCAAGTGCTTGCACTCCCCAGCAATCCCCTTACCCAACTCGATATCCTCGTCCTCAATGCGAATTTGTTCCTTGAGTTCACTCTTGTTGCGGATGGTCTGAATCAATTCCTGGTCCCTTTTCTCCCTCTCCTCACCTTCGTTGTTAGCTGCTCATGCATCTTGCGGCACTTGCCACGATAACGACGGTATTTTTCCAATATCTTCAGGAAGACCCTCGCCCGGATATTGGCCATGCGAATGCTTTCCACTTCCACCATGTACGTCTGGAAAATGCAAAGTCGGAGTTAAATAAGATATTTTCGGAAAGGGCAAAAGCATAGAGCGAAAATGATACGTAACATACCCTTAAGCGCATGACGGCCACCTCGTCCCTCAACTTAGCATCGGGAACATCCCAAAGGGAATCGTTCTCAGCCTTGGAGTATAACAGGCTTAACTGCGGATCCAACTCTTCCCCCTTCACTAAGAGATTAATGCCGAAAGGGATCTGAAGGATATGGGTCGAGCCTCCCGCACTAACCATTGAACGAGTAAGACCCTGCTCAAACATTCTAACATCATGGGGGTCCAGGTCCGACTCTGAATCGTAGTCATCAATCACCATGCCTTTTCCCATCTTTGTTGCTGAAGAGGAGGCACGACCCGCCGCAGAAGATAAGGGCATGTCTGAGGTCACAACAGCTGCTGCAGAAGTCTGGTTCTCTACCACGACAAGATGTTGGTTATCAATAGCGATAAGGACATTCGATTGAGCCAAGACTGCAGCAGGGTTTTTCAAATGATGATCACCGATATCGGCAACTCCAAAAGATTGATCCGACCCTATAGGGGCAGTCACTATAACACCCTCTCCGGATCCCGTCGGGAGAGTCTCATCCAGAGAACTATTGGGGGAGTCGTTTCAAATTCTAATCTCTATCTCTTCGAAGGCACCTGTTCCTCTCCAGTAGACGGTGAATCGTCCGTTGGGCGAATGACATTGGTCGGGACCTCATCCTGGGAAGCGGCCCTCGCGGAGTAACTAAGGCCACAGATTCAACTGAAGCAGCCCTCGAGGATGGTCGTGCAGTGGATACGGAGATAGCAAAAAGCTAACTGACGGGGTTTTGCTCTCCGCACCCTCCCTAGTAACAATGCACGAAGCATTAAAGACTAAACAAAAAAAAAAGAGAGAACCGTAGACAAAGGCGCGTCTCACCTTTCATGGAAGTTCGACCATGTGTGAATTCCTATTGTATGGGGAACAACGGCCTCCACACATTCACGAATCCCTTTGACAAGCCGCAAAGGCAATCTCTTAGATGCAAAGATGAGACAGTTAGTACCCACAAAAAATGGTCGAACGTTTCACTAACTAAAGAAGCAAACTTACGTGCGAAGTTCCATCTCTCAGGGAACCTCCTTGGATTTTCCACAATATGTTCGATCCGCACATAAAAGTAGTTCTCATAGAAACGACGATTGGACCATTCGTTTATCTTGACCACCAGACCCATCGACCCCCGAGGACGTATATGAATCATTGAACCACAAATCAATTGAGGAGTAAACAAGCTGAGCATGTTGTTCAATGTGACCTCACAACTGGCGAGCTCCGCATACTTGAGCAGTATACGAAATAGCTTGTATAAATAAGGTGAAAGTTGTGCGAGGAAACTTCATAGAAACAACAAAAATCTACCACCAGCATGGGAAGAGGGAGGGTGTACCCTACAATGAAAGGGTAGGCATAGAACACGCAGTACCTAGGACGATCGAATTGAACTATGTCGTCACCCTCTACCTGCCGCATATCGACATAATTAGGGATTCCCCACCTTTCTTTCAGTTCTGTAATCCCCTTCTCCTTTACAACAGAACGAACAGCTTCCGGCTCTGCTCCACGCCTGAGCTAAAGTCGATCACCTCTCTCCCCGGACGATGCAAGATCTCTATCAGTGAAGGAATTTCCTCATCCTCCACTGCATCCGCCCTTCCGGTGACATGAATAGAACTCTCCGGTACTTGATTAACAGCGGGAAAGTAATCTTGAAGAGAGTCACCAGCCATTTTTCCTAGCAGAAAGCGCACCAAAGGAAGTAGTAAGAAGAAGAAGTGAAAGATTCAACGAGCAAGAAGATAAGCAGAAATTTGAAATATCAGTAGAAGCTATGTTTGAAGAATTCCCCCAAGCGAAAAATGAAGTGAATCCATCAAATGACAAGTTTCTTCTATTTATAAGAGACATAAATTTCCTGAGCATAAAACCCAAGAATCGCCATTCACTACTGATAGGGCACAAAACATTTCAACCCACCCAGAAATGTATGTCATAATGGTGGTAACTACAAACCAACTCTTCGGCACCAACCGACGTCTCAATTCCGAAACAGTCGCCACAGTCCATGAGGATTGAAGAGACACTCTCATTCCACCTTATGCCTATAGAATGTTGCCATGGATTGAAAGGTTGTGAGTCAGATTTCTCTCGAGTTTGTAATAAACATGATCCGTCTATCGAGTCCGATATGGGACAGACCCGACAAAAAAGGGACTAACTGCATTGGTCAAATATGACCACGACGACCAAATTGCCTGGCACCCCCACTTTGATAACCAGGTGGTAAAAATCGACAGAGCTCACTCCATTTATCTTCTGAGACACCCGACAAATCGGGAAAGGCAGCGCCTAAAAACACAACTAGGATATGTCAGTAACGAAAAATGTCGAGTCAAGCAACAAGTAAAATGACTTCAACTATATATAGTCCAAAAAGGTTCTCAACAGGGGGATGGGAAAAAAGCGGACGAAAAAGCTCCTTGTCTTGGTGTCTTCGAAAATAGGGAAAAGATCCCAAAGAATACATGTAAAATTACTTTCTCATCAATTGAGGAGAAAGACAATATTTAATATTAAGAAGATCTATCATGCTCTTTCATCTCATATATTATTGTTGTCGTTTAATGTTTCGATCCGGAAGTGATTACATTTGGCTAAGATTTATCCCTTCATCTTTGATTGATTTGTTCAAAAAGGTTTTTATATCTTTTGAGTCAAATAAGAAGAAGAGATCTTTTCCCTGCTATGAGTTGAGTAATGAAGGATTTTGCAGTTATTCTATGCTAAACGTTGATCATTTAATATAAATTGTTCGATGTCCCAAAAACTGCCCAAACGTTATTCTCCTGTATATTAAAAAAATCTTTCATTGAATTCTTAGAGGTCCATCTGGTACGCGCTCATATTAACTAAAAACTTTTACATGTGGCGCTACATGTGGCTATTTAACTCGGCCTAAAACCTACTTAAACTTATTTTTAGTTATCAACTTAAAACTATCTTGTGTCCTAAAAATTCTCCTGAACTATATTTTTGTATATAAATATGATTACACAAATCCATATTCTACAAACAAGAAACCAATCGGCCAGCAACTATATCCTCTAATTCTATATTACATAGACAAGTTTCAATCGATTTAACTTTATTCTCTATAAGGATTAGGTTTAATAAAAATATTTAATTGGGTATTCTTTCAACAATATGGGTAAGAAATAAAAGATAAATAAAATAAGAAAAAGAATAAATAATTACATAGAAAATAAGAGAAGAATATTTAAGAGGGAACCAATATGGAGATCAGAGTAAAAACCTAGAACACACACACACGCATATACATAAATATACACACACGACATGTCGTTTTGATCATTTACATTTCTGTTTGGTGGTTCGGGACCTGAAATAGATTTATATTGTGTTTTATGACTTGCGTGTATGGTCGGTTTCGATTTTCGAGTGGTTTGAAATTGATTTGGAAGAAGGATTCTCATTTTAGAAGATTTAAGTTGGAAGAGCTGACTAAGTTTGACATTTAATGTATTACTTTATGTTAGAATGGTAATTTTACACGTAGGTGAATGTTCTAATTTGAATTTGAAAGTTCCTAGGCCGTTTTGGCATGGATTAGCAAAGGTTGGAAAGTTGGAAGGTTGAAAGTTGATAGGTTTGACTGAGGGTTAACTTTGTTGATATCGGGAACTTATATAGTTCCGGCTATTGGAATAGATCTATTGTGTAATTTGGGACTTGCATATAAAATTTGAACTCATTATCAGTTGATTTGATATGGTTCGGCATAATTTTTGAAAGTTGAAAATTCATTTGTTTCTTAGGTTTGAATTGGGGTGTGATTCGTAGTTTTTGATATTATTTTGCATGATTTGAGTTCTTGAGCAGGTTCGTATTATGTTTTAGGATTGTTTGGTGTAATTGGATAGGGTCTCGGGGGCCAGGGTACATTTTAGATTAATGGCGGATAATTTTGGGAGTTGGTTGCATTGCTGAAGTTTCCTAAGTTCTGGCGCTTCTGCACCTGCAATGGTTAGGTCGCATGTGCGAGGCCACATAATCTGATTGGCTGCATATGCATTGATTAGCTGGGAAGGTTGGATCAGCAAGTGCTGACAAAGGTGTGCTCATATGCAAGCGTAGAAACGGAGATTCCTTCGCATTAGCAAATTTGGGATGGTCGAGCAGGGACCGCAAGTGCAATGAATTGTCAGCAAAAGCGGAAGTGCATATTGAGCTGCAAAAGTGAAAGGTCAGCGCTGAGAAGGGAATCGCAAATGCGAAGACAGCAGAAGCGGCACCGCAGATGCGGTTAAGTAACCGCAAATGCAGAATCACTAGGAAAACCTTATATTTCAAAGGGTTTGGTCTTTTTTTTTTAAATTATTTGGGGTTGTAGAGATCAATTGGAGGCAACTTTTGGAAGACTTTTCACTACAATTGAAGAAGTAAGTGAAGTTTATTTAATTTTGATGATAGATAATATTTATCCACAAATTATTACACCTAGTTTATGTGAATTTAAGAGGAAATTTAAGGATTTTTTAGTATGATTTTGGAAAGTGAGATTTGATGATTTGAAGGTCGATTGAGGTCAGAATTGCAATGACTCTATGCGAACATTGATCATTTAGTTTGCATGAATACCCTAAAATCCCCTAAATTATCACGTTCTTGTCAATTACTTAAATTATTTGGTATTTCCAGAATCCCTTTTACTGTATTCTCTTATATATTAAAAACCATGCCATTAATTTTTATCGGTTAAGGGTCAAATATATCCTTGTACTATTAAAAATAGGCCATATTTATCCTCCGTTTGAATTCTTTATCAAATATGTCCCCACCGTTATACATTAGGGCCATATATATCCCTCAGCCGTTAAAACACTCTCCCATATATTTAAATTACGGTTAAGGGTCAAATATATCCTTATACTATTAAAAATAGGCCATATTTATCCTCCGTTTGAATTTTTTATCAAATATGTCCCCACCGTTATATTTTTATCAAAACATCCTCCCATATATTTTTAGTAGCACGTGGCATCTTATGATTGGACTAGACGACCCGCCCCACTCCTTTAATTAAACCCGCCCCAACCCAATGAAGTTTAGTCTTCTTCTCCGTTCAATCCCTTCAATACTAAGTAGTGATGGCCCATGTTAGCATGTGCCCAATAATACAAAGGCTAAAACTCTATTTTTATATAAAATATAGCTATCTAAATTGGCTCATGAAAATGACCCTCAAAATCGGATAAGACGAAAATGTATGCTAATTGTTGGATATTAGTTACATGCATCAATGAATAAAATGTCCACTCTTGAATGTTGCGCGGTCACTCTTTAACACCATGAGAGTACTCTTTCTATATTGAAAACATAATTATTATTATTCTAATGAAATCTGGTGAATCTCACTCCCAACCCATGAAGCTGCAGATGGAAGTGTGAAACTATATTTCTGTGCTAACTTTCTTGTATTTTGTACTTTTCTTTTTCCAAATTGGCATCTTCATGTAGAGTTGCGGTCTGTTAAGTTTTTGGCTTCTAGACTTACTAAATTTCTCGCATATCGTATAGCTACAAGTACATGAATTATAAAGGAAAAAATAGAATAGCAATAGTAGTACTAGTATCCGATAAGCATTCAAATGGATAATAGTTTAGACATCAATATGGTGTTGTACTACATAAGTTATGCGAACCAAACACAAAAATTACCCATTTAGTAAATAACATGCTCTTTGTTATAAAATCTCCTATTTTAGGTGAATGTCCATAATTAGAAAGATACTAGGGTTTACTCCTCCCTATAAATAAAGGGGTCTTCTACCATTGTAATTAATCCCTAACAATCCCAAAGTATCAATAAGAATACTCCTCTCCCTATTCTCTGTATATTGTTCTTGTTCTTGTATTATTGTTCTTGTTCTTATATTATTTCATAACACGTTATCAGCACGAGACTCTACCGTCTCAAGAATCGTTCTCAAGAAAAACTAAGGTATTTCTCTCTTCCTAATTTGATTCTCGATTATGTCTGACATTATGAAAAGACAGTTCGTTGCCCTTGAAATTTCGGGCAAGAACTATATGACATGGGTGTTGGATGCTGAAATCCACTTAGATGCTATGGGTCTTGGAGACACCATTAAGGATAGAGATAAAGCATCCACCCAAGATTGTGCTAAGGCCTTGATTTTCTTGCGCCATCACCTTGATGAAGGTTTGAAGATTGAATATCTCACCGTCAAGGATCCACTCATCTTGTGGAAAGGCTTAAAGGAGAGATATGACAACCTGAAGTTGGTCACTCTGCCACAAGCACGATATGATTGGGCTCATCTGAGGCTCCAAGACTTTAAGTCTGTTTCTGAATATAATTCTGCAATGTTCAGAATTACTTCTAAATTGAAGCTATGTGGAGATAAAATATCCGATTATGATATGCTTGAGAAAACATTTACAACGTTTCATGCCTCCAATATGGTACTGCAACAACAGTACAGAGAGAAAGGCTTCACAAAGTACTCTGAACTGATTTCTCTCCTACTTGTGGCTGAGCGAAATAATGACCTGCTCATGAGAAATCACGAAAATCGACCCACTGGGTCTACACCACTGCCTGTAGCAGATAAGGTGTATTCTCATTATGCCAATCATGAAAAGGGCCATGGATCTAAACACGGTCGTGGTCGTAATCGGGGTCATAACCGTGGACGTAGACAAGGAAGAAATATCCATTATATCCGTCAACCCCCGAGGAGAGATAACCGCCGAAAGCAGAAACGGGATTATGAGGATCCTAAGGCAAAAAGTTCAGAAACTATATGTTATCGTTGCGGTGGAAAAGGGCACTGGTCAAAAGCTTGCCGTGTACCAAGACATCTGGTTGATCTTTATCAAGCTTCTCTAAAGAATAAAGGCCCTGAAACAAATTTTGTCTCTGACGACAATTTCGACATCACCCACCTGGATGTGGCAGACTTCTTTGAGCAACCCGATGGGAAAATAGACCACCTAATCGGTGATGGATCTGTGATGAAAGAAGATGGAGTTGTTTGATTTTATTTCACTTATTTGTAATAGTTAGTGAATAGACTAATAGTCATTAATATCAGCTCGTATTAGTTAGTTCATGATATAATGTTAATATTAGTTCGTTAGAATGTTTCTACATGCTCAAATTTCAATAATATTTTTATTTTCAAGTAGAGGTTCGACTAACCTAACAGTTAGTCGATTATCTAATATTTCGCATTAAAACTGCAAAACAATCAATTGTCAATGTTCAACAATCGATTGTCAACGTTCAACAATCGATTGTCTATGTTTAACAATCGATTGTCTTAAAACAGTGTGATCTGGAATTTTTTCAAAATAACAAATAATCGATTGTCTATGTTTAACAATCGATTGTCTTAAAACAGTGTGATCTGGAATTTTTTCAAAATAACAAATAATCGATTGTCTATGTTTAACAATTGATTGTCTTAAGACAGTGTGATCTGGAATTTTTCAGAATAGCCAACAATCGATTGTCTATATTTAACAATCGATTGTCTTAAGACAGTGTGCTCTGGAATTTTTTGAAATAAGTCAACAATCGATTGTCTACGTTTAACAATCGATTGTCTTAAGACAGTGTGGTCTGAAGTTTTTCAAAATAGCAAATAATCGATTGTGTTTGTTTAACAATCGATTGTCAATGTTCAACAATCGATTGTGTGTGTTTAACAATCGATTGTCTTAAGAAAATGCTTAAACTGAAATTTTCAAACTGCATATGGAAATCATATAATCGACTATCTGATTTAGTTAGTCAACTGACCTCAGCAGATTTTGAAAATATTGTTTAAATGTGACACAAACGAATTGAACTTGTTTATTCTTATGTTCGTGTATTTCTTTTGTATGTCAAACTATGGGAAAGCGAATATGGAAATCTCACAAAGCAAGCTTGGATCAACGTCCAGCTGTAAAAATATTTGCCTAGTTGATTCATGTACTACACATACGATACTCAAAGAAAAGGAATATTTCTCTCAACTAAATATGTGTAAGGCAAATGTTACTACAATCTCTGGTAGTAGTAAATTGATTGAAGGCTCCGGAAGAGCAACTGTAACTCTGCCCAAAGGCACGATGTTTATCATAGAGAATGCAATGTTCTCCTCCAAGTCTAAGAGAAACTTGTTGAGTTTTAAAGATATACGCCGGAATGGCTATCATATTGAGACAATAGATGAAGATAATCTAGAATATCTCATCATTACAAAGAATGTCTCCGGCCAAAAGAGGGTTATTGAGAAATTCCCATCTTTATCTTATGGCCTGTATTGGACAAGAATTAATGCAATTGAGGCACATTCAACAGTAAACCAAAAGGTTACTGATTCCAATACTTTCGTACTTTGGCATGATCGATTGGGACACCCGGGATCGATCATGATGAGACGGATTATAGAAAGCTCATATGGGCATCCGTTAAAGAATTTCAAAATTCTTTCAAATAATGAATATCCTTGCACTTCTTGTTATCAAGGCAAGTTGATTATCAGACCATCACCAACAAAAGTTGGGACTGAGTCACCCACGTTTTTGGAACGTATACAAGGGGACATTTGTGGACCTATTCACCCACCCAGTGGGTCCTTTAGGTATTTTATGGTCTTGATAGACGCATCCTGTAGATGGTATCATGTGTGCCTGTTGTCATCACGCAACCTTGCATTTGCGAAATTAATGGCACAAATAATTCGACTACGAGCACAATTTCCTGATAATCCAATCAAGTCTATTAGACTGGATAATGCTGCTGAGTTTTCATCCCAAGCATTTAATGATTATTGCTTATCAATTGGGATAAAAGTGGAACATTCTGTAGCTCATGTTCACACTCAAAACGGTCTTGCAGAATCGTTAATTAAACGCCTGCAGTTGATTGCAAGGCCATTACTCATGAAAACGAGGCTGCCCACTTCGGTATGGGGTCACGCCATCTTGCATGCAGCAATGCTAATTCGTCTTAGACCAACGAATTATCACAAGTATTCCCCGTTGCAATTGGTTTTGAGTCATGAACCCAATATATCCCATTTAAGAATCTTTAGATGCGCAGTATATGTGCCTATAGCACCGCCATCCCGCACCAAAATGGGTCCGCAAAGAAGGTTAGGAATATATGTTGGGTTTGAATCGCCATCCATCATTCGCTACCTCGAAACATTGACAGGAGACTTGTTTACTGCACGATTTGCAGACTGTCGATTTGATGAGACACTTTTCCCAAAATTAGGGGGAGAAGTTGGTGAAACCAAACGGGAAATTTTGTGGAGAAATGCATCATTATCTCATCTTGATCCACATACCTCTGTTTGTGAAAGAGAGGTACAAAAGATTATCCATTTGCAAAAAATAACAAATCTAATGCCTGACGCATTTACGGACTTGAAAAGGATAACGAAATCCCACATCCCCGCGGAAAATGTTCCAATCCGTATTGATGTCCCTGTTGGACAATCATCTAGTGTCATAACCAATGAGTCGAATGCACGCCTGAAGCGTGGCAGGCCATTAGGTTCTAAAGATCGAAATCCTAGAAAGAGGAAAGCAAATGATAAAAATGACACTACGAAAGAATCTCATGAAGAAATTCATGATTTAACGAATTCTGAGATTCATGAAGAATCCATTGAGCCCGAGACTCTGGAAAATACGGAACTATCCATAAATCCAACTGATATTGAGGCAAATATTAATCGAGTGGATATAGTGGTGGATAATGTCTTTGCTTATAATGTCGCATCTAGCATTATGCAAGAATGTGAGGATCTCGAACCTCAATCTGTTGAAGAATGTCGAAAAAGACAAGATTGGCCAAAATGGCAAAAAGCAATTCAATCAGAATTGAATTCGCTGGCAAAACGTGAAGTTTTTGGCCCTATAGTTGAAACACCTAATGGTGTTAAGCCCGTTGGCCATAAATGGGTCTTTGTACGCAAGAGAAATGAGAAAAACGAGGTACAAAGATATAAGGCACGCCTTGTTGCACAAGGTTTTTCTCAAAGGCCTGGTGTCGATTATGAAGAGACATATTCGCCTGTAATGGATGCTATAACCTTTCGTTATCTCATCAGTTTTGCTGTCCTTGAAAAGCTTGACATGCATTTAATGGATGTGGTTACTGCCTATCTTTATGGCTCACTTGATAATGAGATATACATGAAAATTTCCGATGGACTCAAAGTGCCAAACGCTCATAATTCAAAGTCTCGGGAAATGTTTTCAATTAAATTGCAAAGATCTTTGTATGGTCTAAAGCAATTAGGACGAATGTGGTATAATCGTCTTAGTGAGTATTTGTTAAAAGAAGGCTATATAAATGATGCCATTTGCCCGTGTGTTTTTATAAAGAAAACAACATCGGAATTTGTTGTACTTGCCGTATATGTCGATGACATAAACCTTACTGGAACCCCCATAGAACTCCAAAAGGCAATTGATTATCTAAAGGATGAATTCGAGATGAAAGATCTCGGAAAGACAAAATTATGTCTTGGTTTGCAAATTGAATATTTGGCAAACGGAATTTTTGTCCATCAATCTACCTATATAGAAAAGGTACTGAAACGGTTTTACATGGATGGAGCACATCCTTTAAGTACACCGGTGGTTGTTCGATCACTTGATGTGAATAAAGATCCATTCCGACCGCAAGAAAGGAATGAAGAGCTACTTGGTCCTGAAGTACCATATCTTAGTGCAATTGGCGCACTAATGTATCTTGCAAATACTACAAGGCCTGACATATTCTTTTCAGTTAATGTCTTAGCAAGATTTAGCTCGGCTCCTACAAGGAGACATTGGAATGGGATCAAACATATATTGTGGTACCTAAAAGGGACCACTGATATGGGCTTATTTTATGGCAATAACTGCAGTCCCGATCTTGTTGGTTATGCTGATGCTGGATATTTATCCGACCCACACAAGGCTCGATCTCAAACGGGTTATGTGTTTACCTGTGGAGGCACCGCCATATCTTGGCGATCGACTAAGCAATCAATTGTGGCTACTTCATCTAATCATGCCGAGATAATTGCTATTCATGAAGCAAGTCGGGAGTGTGTGTGGTTGAGGTCTATCATACATCATATACAAGACAAATGTGGTTTGAAGTGTAATAAACTACCCACGACTTTGTATGAAGACAATGCAGCATGTATAGCTCAATTGAAGGGAGGATTCATAAAAGGAGATAGAACAAATCATATTTCACCAAAGTTATTCTTCACACATGATCTTCAAAAGAATGGTGATATCAATGTGCAACAGATTCGTTCAAGCGATAATATGGCTGATTTGTTCACAAAATCTCTACCAACGTCAACCTTCAAGAAGCTAGTTCACAAGATCGGAATGTAAAGACTTAAGAATATGAATTGATGTTCTTATCAGGGGGAGTTAATGCGCGTTGCACTCTTTTTCCCTTACAAGGTTTTGTCCCACTGGGTTTTCCTTGCAAGGTTTTTAATGAGGCAACCATTAGGCGCATATTCAAACATGTGTACTCTTTTTCCTTTCTTTAATTTTTTCCCATTGGGTTTTGTTTTAGTTAAGGTTTTAACGAGGCACATCATTGAATAGACATTCAAGGGGGAGTGTTATAAAATCTCCTATTTTAGGTGAATGTCCATAATTAGAAAGATACTAGGGTTTACTCCTCCCTATAAATAAAGGGGTCTTCTACCATTGTAATTAATCCCTAACAATCCCAAAGTATCAATAAGAATACTCCTCTCCCTATTCTCTCTATATTGTTCTTGTTCTTGCATTATTTTACTTGTTCTTATATTATTTCATAACACTCTTCTTCTTTTTTTTCGGTCCATCTCATATTTATGGCACAAGATTATTATCACTCCCTACTTTTTAAGGCACCCTAAAAAAACTTTTTCATCAAATAGCAAAGAAGCATGCATTTTGCAGAAGCATAAGCATATTGAAGGGATTGAACGGAGAACAAGACTAAATTTCATTGGGTCGGGGTGGGTTTAATTAAAGGAGTGGGGCGGGTCGTCTAGTCCAATCATAAGATGCCACGTGCTACTAAAAATATATGGGAGGGTGTTTTGATAGAAATATAACGGTAGGGACATATTTGATAAAAAATTCAAACGGAGGATAAATATGGTCTATTTTTAATAGTATAAGGATATATTTGACCCTTAAAAATAATTTAAATATATGAGAGAATGTTTTAACGGCTGAGGGATATATATGGCTCTAATGTATAACGGTGGGGACATATTTGATAAAGAATTCAAATGGAGGATAAATATAACCTATTTTTAATAGTACAAGGATATATTTGACCCTTAACCGAATTTTTATATATGAATTTGATACACACTCCTAATTAGCTAAAAGTTTTGATTTGTGACATTATACATAGCTGTTTAACTCAACGTAAAATCTCTTTTAAACTATTTTTCTTTGTTAGTTACTGACTTAAACTATCTTGTATCTTAGAAACTCCCTTAAATTATATTTTTCTATTTATATTAATAATCCTCATTGAATTTTTAAAAACGTGTCTATATAATTATATTAACTTATGGCTTGCACTAAATTTTTTATACAGTTTACTCATGATATTACTCTGATGACTTACGACAATGATACATTTTTAATATCTTTGGATAAAAAGAAGTTAAACATTATGTTAAACCAAGGATAGTAATGATATATCGCATGAGGAGCACATATATAATATTTTTAGAGTAAATTCCACTTCACCCCTTAATTTTTTAGTGTAGGAAAATAATACCCGTTTTTTTAGAGGTATACAAGACGGATTGGTTCAGATTTTATAATTACCAAACCAAATCAATTGTGTTGGGTTATTAAATCTAAAGACCAGATCAGACCAATAAAACTAGGATATTTCAATCTCGAGTTTTCGGGTTATTCGGGTTTTTTGAATTTTTTATCTCTGGTAAAATCTTCATAACACAAAACTTATAATTTGTGCTCAAAATATTTCTTTAATCCTAGTAAGATACAACTATATAAGATATTTTCAAGAAAATAATACAAAATATGAGATGTGTCATGGCATTATCTTAAAATTCAACAATAACGATAATAAAATCATGTAATATAAATATTGCTAATTGAAAAG
The DNA here is from genome assembly GCA_034376525.1 of Nicotiana benthamiana. Classification (NCBI taxonomy): domain Eukaryota; kingdom Viridiplantae; phylum Streptophyta; class Magnoliopsida; order Solanales; family Solanaceae; genus Nicotiana; species Nicotiana benthamiana. Next base: position 20,313,387 of record CM067324.1, on the reverse strand, counting down.
CCATAATAAAAATAAGCATAATCTAAAAGCACTAAGTCATGCTAAAATAAATGGACTAATAAGAGAGTATTAATTACATGATTAAACGCTAAATAAAAATAAAATAGGTTATGACTTTTTATCTAAATTATTGCAAAATAAAAAATTAGATAATTCAACAAATTGTTGTTCCTAGTATTGAATTGTATGTCATTGGTTAGCATTAGTATTGATTTGACTTTGATTTGGACTTTTGTTACCATTATTTAAGTTACTAATAATGATGGCTATAAAAATTGTTGGGACATTTAAAAGTTCTAAGTTCAACCTTGAAATAATAATACCTTAAAAGATAAATTTATGAAAAAAGTTTAAGAAATATTTATAGATTACATCACAATAATTATGTATTTATATATTAAATATATCTAAAAAAAATTATATATGTAATATCGAGTTGGTTTGGTTTCAATCTGACTTTCTTTTGTTAAAATCAAACCAAACCAATTATGGTCGAGTTTTTTTTTCCAACACCAAACCACATCAAACTAAACCATAATCGATTTTCTTTTTATTTAAACTAAATTATCAAATTTTACGATTTGCCGGTTTCCTCTGTACACTCCTAATTTTTTAAATGGGAAAAGAACCTCCTTTGCCCAAAAATCAACCAACAAAATAAATTAATTGTGGCCAGAACCTAGAAACTATTGTCAAAATTTACAGATTACTGCTTTGGAGCTTTTAACCACAGCATTTATTTTCAGCACATTAAGATTATTGAAATTTCTCATAGCTTAGGTTGTCCGAAGTATAATATCACTGTGTTTGTAATTTTCAGTTTGATGATGCTATTAATATATGCTTGACATATGTAAATATCCATCAAAACAGTAATATATGCCACAAATAATTTAACTAATACATCATACATCTTATATACGCTTCTTCGTTTCTTACTGTTTTGGCTTATAATAAGATTCTTTAAAATTCGCGGAAGAGATACTCTACATAAACTAGTTTGCTGCAACTTCGCGGGTAATGGTTTAAATTAGGAGTGACAAACGGACGGGTTGGGTTTAATTTGGTTTAAGTCAAAAATGGGTAATGAAAAATCGGAATTATTCAATCCAATTCATATTTAATACAGATAAAAAATAAATTAACCGACGCATGATACGGGTAACCATAGGGTAATAATGAGACTACTGAATGTGTCAGAAGGAATGGCGGTAGCGGCCTTCCAGAACGGGCTAACAGGAACCGGTCGAGAGCGACCAGAAAAAATTGCTAAGCAGGCTCATGAAGTATCCTCCAACTACTTGGGAAGAAATCCATAATGCTTACTGCGTCGAGGTAGAATCCGACGAGGATGATCTCGATGGTTCGAACCAATGGTTGATGTCACTTCAAGCCAAAGCACGGAAAGATCATCACAATGACAGTCGAAGAGATTAGTTGGGATCCTGACCCGATCGAGAAAGGCATCAGCCTTACACTAGGATGTCTTTCCCGCCTCTACCACGGCACACAAATGCTCCCCCTCGACATGCAGTACCACATCGACATGAGAAAGGATGCCTCCGCTTCTATCTGCTCACAATTTTGTGTTTCTCCTTTAGAAATAGTGTACGCACTAGAGAATCTCGGTCCAAAGGTGCAATGGCTGCAAAAAATGAGATCAGACCCAGAACCCAAAAGTCAAGTGTTTTCTGTGAATTCCACCAAGAAAGGGGTCAAAAAATCGAAGAGTTCATAGGACTGCGACATGAGGTAGTGCGAATGTTGGGCCAAGGACACCTAAAAGAGTTTCTACGCGATCGAGGATGAGCTAACTTCGCCCGCGGATACAAAAAACCCCAGGGACCTCCAAAACCGCCCTCTCCCTCTTGCACTATGCAGATGATCATTGGAGGAGGAGATGGCGTAGAATTAAATCATGTCAAATTCACTCCCACACATAAAGTCAAACGATCAATCACCTATGAATGGTATGATGACCGCAAAGACAGTATCATCTTTGATAAGTCAGATGTCGACATTGAACGAACTTCTGGAGAAATAGTACTGCCCATCCTACCTGGAGGATTCACTCTAGAAATAACAGGAAACAACTTACAACGCCATCATAGGACGCCCATGGGTACGCCATGCAAGCAATCCCTTCCAGTCTCTGTCAAGTGATCAAGTTTCCAACTATATGGGGAATATTCAGCATTTGAGGGGAGCAGTGCACCGCACAAGTATGCTACCGCATCGCCCAAGATTGTGCACATACCCAACAGCTCAAAGGAGCGAGTGCTAAGCATTACAATCAGCGATGTTAGGGGCCAGACTTGACGTGCGGTAAGATCCTATCAAGGAACCCGACATCGTCGAAGCATCCAAATCAATGATAGAAAATCTTGATCCCGTCCGGTTGGACGGCAACAACAACACAAAAAAGGCTTGTGTCGGGCACAACCTCTCAGAACCAGATAAGTTCCATAAGTTCTTAACTAACCTTGCCGATCTTTTTGACTTTTTCGATGTAGATATGCCAGGAATACCAAAAGTTATTGCCACCCACAAGCTAAATGCCGATCCCTTCTAGCCGCCAATGCGGCAAATGAGAAAGAATTTCAACACCGCTATCAACGAAGATGTTAGCGAAGAGGTCAATAAGCTGTTCGCAAATCCCGGAATCAAAATATCCTCAATGGGTCTCCAATATGGTCATGGTGAAAAAGAAGAACGGAAAGTGACGGGTGTATGTAGATTTCACGTATCTAAACAAGGCATGCCCAAAAGATTCTTTTCCACTACCACAAATCAACCAGCTCATCAATGCAATAGCATGGCACAAGTTGCTCAATTTATTAGATGCCTATTCGGGTTAGAACCAGATCCTCATGGAAGAAGAATACCAGAAGAAGACCACTGTCATCACTCACCAGGGAACATACTGCTATATAGTGATGCCGTTTGGGCTAAAGAATGCGGGGGCGACATATCAGAGATTGGTCACCAAAATGCTCAATAACTAACTCGGTAGAACGATGGAAGTATACATTGATGATATGTTGGATAAGTCGAAATGGAAAGAAGACCATATCGATTATCTAAAGGAAGTCTTTGATATACTAAGAGGTATGGCATGAAGCTGAACCTCGAAAATGCACCTTCATTGTAAGTTCCGGCAAGTTCTCAGTTTTCTGGTATCCAAAAAGGCATCGAGGTCAACCCCAAACAGATTAAAGATATCGAAGGATTACCCGAAGCATTGAATAGCAAAAGGTATGTGCAGAAGCTGACATGACGGATAGCCGCCTTGTCAAGGTTCATCTCACGGTCATCAGATAGATGCCACAAATTCATTAACGTGTTAAGGAAGGACAATGAACTTCAATGAATTTTGGAATGTGTCGACACCCTAAGGAAACTAAATGCATACTTGTCTTCACCACACTTACTCACGAAGGAAGATCCAGGAGAGTGCCTCATATTCTACCTGGCTGTGTCTGAAGTCGCGGTAAGTGCAGTCCTAGTCCGAGAAGACAAAGGTACGCAATCTCCAATTTACTATATTAGCAAAACCTTAGTTGATGCCTAAATGAGATAGCCCTACCTCGAGAAACTGGCCCTACCATTAGTCATAGCTTCACAAAATCTTAGACCGTATTTCTAATGCCACCCCATAAAGGTAGTAACAACCTTTCCCCTCAGGAGCATCCTACACAAACCCAAACTATCGGGAAGGTTGGCCAAGTGAGCCATAGAATTAAGAGAGCATGGTATAACAAATCAAATGCGAACCACGATAAAGTCACACGAACTCGCCGGCTTCAGTGCAAAAATATTGCCTGAAGTCGAACAAGAAGCACTTCACACTTCACATGACCGATCTGACATCTGGGTCCTCCACACTGACAGCTCGTCCAACACCTCGGGATCGGGACTAGGACTCGTACTCAAAGTCCCAACAAGTGAAGCTATTCGTCAATCTGTACGATGCCTCGAAATGACTAGCAATTAGGCCGATCATGAGGCCATAGTTGTAGAACTGAAGTTGGCTCTCAAGTATGGTGCTCGACGGATCATCCTCTGCTGCTATTCATAGCTCGTTGTAAATCAAGTCATTGGGGCATTCCAGGTGAAGGAACAAAGGTTGCACAAATACCAGACCAAAATCCACAAACTGCTAACACAATTCGACGAATGCCGATTCGACCAAATTCCCCGAGCGTGAAAAACATTGAAGCGGGTGGTCCCGCTAAACTGGCGGCATCAATTAAAAACATCACCAAGGAGAATATGGTACCCTCATCCACTCATCAATAGACCAAGTCGAGGTACATGCTATAAATTTAAATTGGGACTGGCGTTACTGCATCATATCATATCTACAGGAAGGAACACTCCCGCAAGATAAAAAAGAAGCCAAAGAGCTCCAAATACAAGTGTCCAGGTATAGCCTTATCAACCACAATCTGTACAAAAGGACGTTCGGTGTCCCCTTAGCCAAATGCCTTGACCAAATCAGACAGGGCATGTACTCGAAGAGGTACACGAAGGCCACTATGGAGCCCATACGGGTAACCGGACCCTCGTCAGGTGTCTTATTCGTGCAAGATACTACTGTCCCACCATGAAGAAGGAGGCCTCAAAGTACGTCAAGAAATGTGAGCAATTCCAGAAATATGTCCCTATGATACACCAAGCGGGAGAACTCTTACATTTCGTCACCTCTCCATGGCCATTTATAAAATGGGGGATGGACATCGCCGGGACCCTCCTAGCAGGGCGAGGTAAGAAATGCTTCTGTTTGGTTTAACTGATTATTTTTCCAAATGGGTGGAAGCAGGTGCATTCACTCAAATACGTGAACAAGAAGTCATCACGTTTATCTGGAAAAACATCATATGTCGATTTGGCATTCCTAAAGAAATCAGTTGCAACAACAGACCCCAGTTTATCTGGACGAAGACGATGGAATTCTTCGAGAAATGTCACATAAAGTGGATACTCTCCACGCCATATCATCCCGGTGGTAATGGACAAGCAAAATCCTCCAATAAAACAATATTAAACATACTAGAGAAAAAGCTTGAAGATGCCAAAGGGCTATGGACGAAACTGCTACTGGAGGTTCTATGGGCCTACCACACAACTTCGAAGACTAGCACGGGCGAGATGCCATATTCACTAGTCTACGGCACCAATGGTGTCATACCCGTCAAGGTCGGGGAACACAGGTTGAGATACTCAAATGAGAGTGGATCAAGCAATGACGAGAGCATGTTACAAGACCGAGATGAGGTCGAAGAACCAATGGATATGGAACACATAAGAATAGTGGCCCAAAAACAACAAGCAGAAAGATATTATAACAAGAAGGCCAAAATATGGCCACTCAAAGTCGGAGACTACGTACTAAAATCCAAACGCAAGCAGCGAAAGACCCGAATAAAGGGAAATTAGGAACAAACTGGGACGACCCATATAAGATCTAAGCGGCAGAAAGAAAAGGAGCATTTCAACTAGAAATAATGGAATGAAAAATACTACAAAATAATTAGAATGTTACCCACCTAAAATACTTCCACTTCTAAAAAGAGAGGCTACCCAAATCGTACCCTTTTTTCCCTCACCCGGGTTTTGTCTTAATCGGGTTCTTGGCGAGGTTTTTAATGAGGCGACGAGGAGGGCGCCTTAAAGTGTGAGGTATTTTTCATTTCCCTGCCTGCTGACTATATCACCCGGTCGAACAATTAAGAGACTAGATATAAGGGATCTCCATCATATGTACAAAATCGATATGTAACGCCATTGTTCAAGAAAAGTTGACATGTATCCCTAATATATGAATAAAACCACTCCATTATGTACATGAAATCAACATGCACATCTAGTGCAAGAATTAAACTGACACCTACAACATCCAAATGGCTAAGGCCATTGACAAAGAATGGGTTATAAGGCCATTGACAAAGAATGGGTTTGACATCACTCGAATCACAACGGGATATTACTTCGGCACCAGCTCGAAAGAAACATCCCAACGTCTAAGGCCATCGACAATGAATGGGTTCGACCTCACTCGAACCACGATGGATATTACTTTGGTACCAGCATAAAAGTAACATCCCAATGGTTACACGAAATCAAAATGCACCTCCAGTGCAAGAATAAAACCGATACCTACAACATCCCAATGGCTAAGCTCATCGACAAAGAATGAGTTCGACATCACTCGAACCACGATCGGATATTACTTCGGAACCAACTCGAAAGTAACATACCAATGGCTAAGGCCATTGACAATGAATGGGTTCGACATCACTCAAACCACGACTGGATATTACTTCGGCACCAGCTCGAAAATAACATCCCAATGTCTAAGGACATCGACAAAGAGTGGATTCGATATCCCTCGAACCACGACGGGATATTACTTCGGCACTAGCTCGAAAGTAATATCCTAATGGTTAAGGCCATCGAAAATGAATAGGTTCGACATCACTTGAACCACGACGGGATATAACATCGACACCAACTCAAAAGTAACATCCCAGTGTCTAAGGCCATCGACAAGAATGGGTTCGACATCATTTGAACAACGGCAGGGTATTACTTCGGCACCAGCTTGAAAGTAATATCCCAATGGCTAAGGCCATCAAAAATGAATGGGTTCGACATCACTCGAATCACGGGATATTACTTCGGCACTGGCTCGAAAGTAACATCCCAATGGCTAAGGCCATCGACAAAAAATGGGTTCGACATCACTCGAACCACGGCGGTATATTACTTCAACGCCATTTTGAAAGTAACATCCCAATGGCTAAAACCATCGACAAAAAGTGGGTCTGACATCATCCAAACAATAACGGGATATTACTTCGATGCCAGCTCGAAAGAAATATCCCTATAACTAAGATCGTTGCTAACAAACATAGTTCAACTAAACGCAATAAGTTTTGTATTTCAACAAAGCCTCAGAGCGACGTGATTGAGACAGAAACCGTCATCAAACAGACCAAAGAAAGAAAACAACATAGAGATGCACGCCTAAAACAACCTTCATTTACAGCAAATATATTACAAATATTGATCCTTACAAAGGGTTCAAGAACACCCTTACAAAAATCGCAAAGCAAAAAGTACAAAACAAATACTACACATTATGTTTGGTGGCATACACGTCTTCATACCAAGAATCAGAGGCAAGTCTATTCGCATCATCAGAATTAATATCATCTCTATCAGGCGTGAGAGATTATACCCGCATGCCTCACAATCGTCACAAGCACTAATATATACAAATCGAGATTCCGCTTTAGGCTCCGTCTCGTCAATATGAAGGGCTTTGTACACATCGAGCTGAGCCTCGGTGTGAACCCAAAACTCATATAAGTGTCGAGGCATGACAGGATCAGCTGGGGCATGAGATATAGAAGGCTATTACTATCAACGTACGTCCTCCGCTTTCAAAGAATCCACTTGGGTGTTCAGCACAAACAGTTCCGCCTTCAACCCTTGAATACACCCCTCAAGCTCCGCTGTCCTAAGTGCAAATGCCTACATCTCCTTAGTCCACTCTAACTTACAAACACGGAGAGTACCCTCTGAAACCGCCACCTCATAAACGGCTGTCACCCTCTCCCTCTCAACGTGGGCCAATTTATCATCATTCATACTCAATTCACCCTTAAGCTCATTGACCTCAGTCGTCTTCATGTCCAGTTCGGCAGCAAAACTGACCACCTTTGCTTGAAGATCGGCATTTTGAGACACTACTCCTCTACTAATCTCAAGCTCATCTTCCTTGGCTCTAATGGCTACCTCAAACTCACTACTACGGGAAACGGCCCTCATAAGGTCCTCATCTCGTTTGTTCAACTCCTCGACCTTACACGCCAATTGGTTCTCCCTCTGCTTGAGTCCCTCACAGAGCAGTTGGAAATTATGATCTTGACTATAGATGTCGACCATCATACGATGCTTGGTACGATATTGTTGATACTTGGAAAACATCTTTCCATAGAGAGTCATCCCCCCTTTCTCGATGCTTATTCTCGATCTCCAAGATAAGGGTCTTGCACGAGAAGTAAAAGTTAGAACAAATGGGCCAAAATAGTAACACGAATCTAACGACATAATAAAAAGAAAGATATTTACCCGTAGAGCCATGCCAGAAATGCTCCGAGCCAGCTTTGTATAAGGTTGCTTTCTATTCCACCCTATCTCCTTATTGGATTGGTAGGTACATTCCTCTTTCTCTTCTCTTATTCGACTAGACTTCCATCACATCCTACTCTTCATTATAGAAGGTTCTTTATTCCAAATACTGGAAAATCACCTTCATTTAATTCTAGCATCTCTCTCAGTTGAAAGAAGATCAACTCTCAAGCTCATCACTCATTACCTTAAGTTCCTTGATCTCCGGGGAAGCACACAAAGGGACAAAGACAGATGCCACCTGATCACAATCCGACAATAAGTCGTAATTCCCATTCTAACCTCCAAGTAGAGTATAATGCTCTACAAACTCACGATAATCCTTTGGATCAATGTTCGAGCTCGAACGGTCACCCTCGATGCACAAACCCATACCAATAGTAGATGATGTGTCACCCTTGGCGGAACACGCAAACCCCCCTCCCTGATAAACCCCTTCCGATTGGGGAGATCTCCCCCCCTGATGGAATCAACCATAAAAGTGGGTACCGTTGCCATCTCCAATGTACTCGTTCTGCTCTTATCGGTATCAACAACCACGCCCTTCCCAAGCTCCATCCTCCTTCTTTTTCTCAATAAAGACTCGTCCATATTAGAGGACTCATCCACGGGATGTTAAACTAATAAGGAAAGAATCTCTTTCCTCATAACCATATCTCGAGAGGATTCCCTTGCCTATAACGACTGGGGATGAACCTCTCGGGCAGACTCACCCAAAGTGTGTTGCATCCCTACGGAGACGACGTCCTTGCAAAACGCAGGGACTGGGGGCCGCCGCCTAAAATCTCTATGACCTATAGTCATAAAGAGTCGTATTAATAGAAAATGATATATTGATGAAGAATGATAATGAGGAAGAGACTCACCAAATGAAACTTTTGGCACAAAGCGTTTAACAAAGGTAGGCTAATCTCGAGTCTCCGCTGCATGGGGAAGCAGACGGGCTACCCAATACCTTATGGCTGAAATTGGATGGGGTAGATGCCCCATAACTGCAAAAGAAAACCACAAGTAAACTCTAAGGTAAACGAAGAAGAAAATAACAGTAAATAAGTGGTGGAACTTACGGTTCTTATTCCACCACTCAGGAAATATAGCAGGGTCGGAGACGATGTGGTCAGTTTTGACGAAGAAGTATTTATGCCAAAACTTGTGGCTCACACGATCATCAGTTCTGACCACTAGACCTTTTATCCCACGGTGCCTCAAATGCACCATAGTACACGTGCGAAAGTTAGGTGAAAACAAATGCAAGAGGTGGTGAACGGTGACTTCACACCCCGTAAACTCTTCATACTTTTCAACAATAAAAGTATTTTGAGCGTGTACGGGGAGAGTTGAACTAGGAAAACCTGATAAAATCGACAATACTCTTTCGCTAATGGGAGAAGAGGGAAGGAATGATCAATCACAAAGGGGTACTCATAAAAAGCACAATACCCCAGTCTATGGACTTCAATGGAATCTCTTCCTGCCGGAACCATTTCAATGTGAGCGATAATGTTATATTTTGCATGGAGGGCATTAATGTGGACTTGTCCTGTTTCAGATAGTATTGGGACAGAAGTAGGAGGATGATTTGAGAAAGTCTCTTCAAGACATAGGGTGTCTCAGCAGTAGCTCGTCCACGGTGGGAAGGCTATCTCCTTCATCCATCGTCATGTCTTTTCCATCGGGAGGAGGCGCCATGGAAGCGGGATGGCATCAAAAACCCTCTTTTATGATCGGTGTGTTCTAGGCATGTATGTGAAGGGCGCAAGAAAAACCAAGAACAATGAACGAAAAAGAGGAGATAAAGAAAAAGGCAGAAGCAAAGCTAGAAATGAGAAACTAAATGATAGGAAGAGAAAACGTTTTTTGAAAAAACAAACCCTTCCACTATTTATAGGGTTAGGTGGCTCCGAAAACGAAGCAAAAAGACTTCTCGTGGCAGCAAAAGTGAAGCAACAGACCATCATGTTGTCCCTCGGGAAGACACGCCATAATGACTCACGTGGAAGTGACTCCACTCCAAAGATGGAACACACCGCCCAAGGTATGGAAAAATGCTTTATTCTTCTGTCATCAACGAAAATCGAATCACCACTCTTTCTTTTAGTGTATTATCCACAGGAGATCTGGTGTTGTAGTTTATTGTTAGCTGGGCCTAGGAGCCAACCCCAAAGCCAAGGTCGAACGCAAGCCCGAAGCGAACCCAAGCGTAAGGAGCTCTGAGCCCCAAGCCAGCACTTGCGATATGGTTTGCAGATTAAATTTCTTCGTATGCATGGATGTTTTCTACTTATCAAGGACGCCCCAAGATGCAACCTCGACAAGAGGAATGACTAACTGTATGGGTCAAAATTTGGACCACCACGATTGAAACCAAGTGTAGCATAGAGCAAGGTCCCTACGATGTTGCTCCTTAAGGATCGTCGTGATAAATGATGTCGACAGTGGTTAGCGAATGCACGATGTTTGTAGTCGTATTAGTATAATAGGAAACAATGAGAATATGCTTTTGGAATATTCTTTAAGTTGTATTTTTTTCTTTTGAGATTAAAGAGGGAAATTATCCCCTATAAAAGGGGACACGAAGGAGATAAGGGACAAGGGGCTGGATATGTTACGGAATCTCTCTACATTCAAAGCAATCATATTTATAATTTTTTGTTCTTCTATATAGAGAAATATTTTTTGTCTTTCTTGTCATTAATACCTTTCAAGCTAGATCTTATTATACTTGGTTGGAATTTACCCAACTAACTTTCTTAATTGATTTAATCAAAAAAGTTTCAATATCTTTTGGTCAAATATGCAATGACCCGACTAGTTCTTTAGAGCTCTAGCGTGCCGTTTAGCAGTATGAGTCCATGAGTTGCTTCATTTCAAGTATTATTACTTGTATACATGGACGGAATTGAATTTCAGAGAGTTCAGAGTTGATCTGGAAAGAGAATTCTTATTTCGGAAGCATTAAGTTGAACGAATTAACTAGGATTAGATTTTTGAGTAAACTACATCGGAATTGGGATTCGAAGGTTCCAGTAGGTTTGTATGATGATTTTAGACTGAGGCGTATGCTTGAATCGGGTTTTTGATGATCTGGGAGCATTTTGGCACCTATTGTGGAAGTGAGCATTTTGGAAGGAATCTCATAAGTTTGGATTAAAGTGCCTTTCAGTGTTATCAATATTTGTTCAGGATTTCTGAGTCTTGGAGTAGCTCTGTATGGTAATTCTGGTGTTGGGAGCGTAATCGTAAGTGATTTCGGAGGTCTGTGAGTCATTTTAGAGTCATTTGGCTAAAGATAGAAATTTGAAGGATGTTTGACTGGAAGTGGACTTTTTGATATCGAGGTTAGAATCTGATTTTGAAAGTTGGAGTAGGCACATAATGTTGAATATGACTTGTGTGCAAAATTCGAAGTCAATTGGACGTGATTTGATAGGTTCAAACATCAAAAGTAGATGCTTGAAATTCTGAAGTTTATAAAGCTTGGATTGGAGGTTGATTCATGATTTTAGCATTGTTTGATATGATTTTAGGCCTCGAGCAAGTCCGTAATGTGTTTTGGAACAAGTTGGTACGATTGGTTGGTGTCCCGGGGGCCTTAGATGGATTCCGGGTAGTTAACGGATTGAAAATAGAATTTTAGAAAAGGGATGAAGTTGTTGGTTAATGGTATAACTGCACCTACGAGACTTGGTCCGCAGGTGCGGAGCCGCAGAAGCGACTAGAAGAGCTGCTAAAAGTGAAGAGATTGCAGATGCGGTCATGCAGCCGCAGAAGCGGGACCGCACTTGCGGTGGTCGAGGCGCAGAAGCAGAAAAGGGGTCCTGGTGAGAAAGCACAGGAGCGGTAGAAAGGCCACACCTGCGGAACCACAGAAATGATCAAGGGACCACAGGTGCAGAAGTGTTGGAGGCAGTGAGGTTCTTTTAAATCGGGGGTTGGGTTCATTCCAACCCCGTTTCTTCGAGCTTAGGAGCAACTTTGAGGTGCCATCTTCACCACGAAGTATGAGGTAAGTAATTTATGCTAGTTTTGAGTTAAATACATGATTATATGGATTTGGACATGGAAATTTGTAGAAACTTGGGGGTTTGAGGGAAAACCTGGAAAATTTAGTGTTCTTGAATTTTGATCACGATTTTGGTAATAGAATTGATAATTTATTATATATTTGAGTTCGTGAGGTTATGGGTAAAGTTTATATTCGAAAAATTTTTAAATCCAGGCACGTCCACCCGATGGAGTTTTTGTCAAACTTTTGATCGGGGTTGGAAATTGTTATTAATTGGATTATAATGAGTAGTTTTTTCATATTAATAGGTTTACATAATTATTGGCTAGTGTTGGAGCATTTTGCATCGATTGAGTCTTCGAATGGGCGTGGATTACTAGTTATGGAACTTAAGAGCGATGTGAGTCTCCTTTCTAATCTTGTAAGAGGGAGTTGTCCCCATAGGTGAATTAATTGGTTATGTGCTCCTATTTTTGGGGGCTATGTACATATGAGGTGACGAGAGTCCATGTATAGCTACTAATATGTGTATGTCTGGGTAGTTTAGGACTCGAAAGCATGTTATACTTGAAATATTGTAATCTTATTGACAGTTGAATTTCTTAAATCCTATTGGATTGGTAAATGAAATTCTAAAATGATATAACTCCATTTTTCTTAAACCGTTAAAAGAGAATCGGCTTTTATTTGGATAAATGTTCCCCAATATATTCTTAATTCACTTTTTGAGCATGTATTTCTATGTGCACCTGAGTCACGCGTATGATTCGCGAGCAGGGTGATTGTTTATTTAAATTTGACTGTGTCGCATGTATGATTCGTAAGTGGGGTAATAGATGCATCTATGGTTTGTGACGTTCGACCCTCGCTAGTGCACGTTTTACATTTATGTTGGATCGGGTTGTACGATCTCGGCATAAGTTGCGCATGTTAGTATTGCTTGCCTTGAGATTTATTGATATTGATATCTGCTCTCCTCGGCTTGAGATAATTATTAACTAATGGATTATGAATCCAGAGACTCTTAATAAAAGGGAACTTTTACCTATTTCGTGACTTATCTAAATTTACTGTTGTTAATAAATCCGTGATTTATCGTATTAATAATATTATTATTGGACCACTAGCAAGTCTCAAAGTCAACCTATCGTCTATACTTCTTGGAGATTAGATGGGATACTCATTGGGTACACGTTGTTTTCATACTCATACTACACTTTATGTATATGTTTTGTTGCACATGCTCATATGTGGCTAGTGGCTTAATGGCGTAGCAGCATGGCTGATATGAAGACTTAGGTGAGCTGCATTCGCCAAGATGACCCATAGCCAACAAGGTCCCATTAAGAGTATAATGTATTTTCATTTTTGTCCGCTTTGTATTCCGGATAGTTACTGTATTTTATTTCCATTGTTAGTAAATGCTCATGCACTTGTGACACCAGGTTCTGCTATGATTATGGGGTATCTTGTATTAACAGCTTAACATTCATATTTAAATTGAAACAATTATCTTATACTGGTAAATTTGAAAAAAAATCTTAGTTTTCACAAGTATTAAAACGAGAATTTAATAAGTACTTTGGTTGGATTACCTGACAACGGTGTCCGGTGTCATCACGACCCTTAGTGGATTTTGGGTCGTGACAATATGGTATTAGAGCACTAGGTTCCCTTAGGTCTCACGAGTCATGAGCAAGTCTAATAGAGTCTCGCGGATCAGTACAGAGACGTATATACTTAGCTTCGGGAGGCTGTAGGGTTGTTAGGAGTACTTCCCTTCTTGATTCCTCTTCATGCAATTTGATTCCTTAGAGGCTTATGCCTTCATTTCCTTTCCATTCAATCTTATGCGACGCGAAGCTCTAGTCATGAATTGGCAGGTAATTAAATTGTAATGGTACTGCGAATTTGGTACGAGGTGTTTCTCCCTGCGGGGTTTTTTGAACTATTATCGTCGCTTGGTGGAAGGATGTTCTATCGTTCAGCTCAGTAGCGGTACTTCTGAGAGCTTTGAGGTTAAGCCTAAGTTACCATGATGCTTATGGACGGTTGTACTACTGTATTGATATGATGGTAGGATATTTTCCTACATGTTGGGGCAAGGAATGACTTGAAGAGAGGTTTACTCAGTGCATGATTCAGAGATTCAGTATTTTACTTTCAGTGGAGGAAAGGCAATCAGACTAAGAATGTGTAGATTTGGGTTGATGGAGTAATGAGATTTGGTATTTGCGAGCGTGGTGGAGTTTTATTCTATGATAAGGTGTCGTTATATCTATTGAATGTACTAAGTTTGTCGGTGTTATAATCTTCTACAAATTCACCTTTGAAGCAAGATATTATGAGTCAGTATTGAAGAAGCGGCTGTCAGAGATTGCTGTGGGCGGTGGTTCAGGATTGAATCAGTGTTTCTAATGTCGTCAGATCGAGAAAGATGATCTCCGAAAAGGTTTAAAGTTAGTAGCAATTTGTGGGTTCAAGTGCTACGAAGATAGATTTTATTAAGGCAACAATTGAGCACCAAAGCATGAGGAAGGACATGTGGGAAGTGTCAAGCGGTGGTTAAAATTTCTAGAAGGCCATGTATAAGAAGCGAAGGTCGAGTAGTCGGCTAAAGGGGTGAGTTTCGCCAAAGTGGAAGAGTGGCAGAGTTGGATATTGGTCTGGTGGTAAGGTGACTACACACCTTAAAGAGAGTTTGGAGTGATTTGGGAATTTTAGTGATTGGTGATTAGGGCGTATGAATTAATTTGAAGTGTGGAATGTTATGTGGAAGGATATTTGACATAACAAAAAGGAGCTACAAGAAATGAAGAAGGATACAACCTTACTTTGAATTGGAAGGATGTTGCTGCACATTTAATCGATGTCCACGAGGAGTGAATGGACTTGTGCAGCTAGAGAGTGAGCTCAGACTCAGGATGGGTCATTGTTGTCGCAGTGATTGTACCCCGTACAACGACATTGGAAGATGTCGGAGAGTGATTCCACAGGGGGTTATTCCACGTGAGCAGGATAGCGGTCGTGCGATTGGCGAAGCTTTTGTGAAGGATTTTGATGGATATACCGTAAATAAATTGGTCGTGCGAACGTGGTTGATGATTCAGAGTATAAAAGGGGTTTTTACAGAAAGATTCTGTGAATTTATTTATTTATTTATTTTGTTGCGGTCGATTGCGCATGGCTATGTCAATAAGAGATAAGGAACCTTGGTGAATTTTAGAGTTGTGTACTTGTGGCTTCAAGCTAAGTGGGAGAGTCCCACCACCTATGAATGGGCTGTATGGTTTTCTTCTTGTGAGGTTTCGGGTTATCGGCATATTGGTAAGTTATTTTAGCTAAGGGAAAATAATGTAAGTGGTATCTGAACAAAGGAACAGGCAATGAGGTGCTATAGTTGGCCTTATTGGCTCATGTTTAGATTGGGGAAGGATTCAGGATTTATGCCTTGTATAGATGCGGGTTTTAAGGAAAATGACTCGGACGGGTGCTTCGTCGAGAAGGTATTCATGTGCTAGAAGATTCATGGAGTTGATTATATTCGGGGCCAAGACAGAGCGGGTGACTCCCAACAACGGTCCTAGTGAATTCGAAGGGTAAAATGTAGTGCCTAATAATTGCGAGCATGTAGGTACGGTTAGCAATCAAGCTTTTTAAGTAGCTTATGAGAAGAGGCCCAAAATATTCTATGATGTTTTGACTTGCACTGTAGTATTTGGGGAGGAAATTGAGAAAAGACTTCGGATCCATAGTGGAATTATCAGAATGGGCATACCAGTTGAGGATGTGAATATGCGCACAAGGGAGGTATAAAATGGTTCGTGGGATTTGAGACAGCACGGGCTCGTGATTTGAGGTCACTTGGTATGAGCGCGAATTGAGTTTGTTATGTGTTGGATGGAACTATTAGTCTTTCTAAGACGATTGAGGATGAGTTAGAAGGAATAGATTGGTTTACCATGATTGAATTGGCATAATGATGGCAATGACTAGTTCCTTTGGTCTGATTAAGTTATGCAAGTGATTTGTGATGGTACATGTGAGGCTTATCGGTCGCCATAATTGATTTTACTCGGAAGTATTCTAGCGTTATGGCCTATTATGTGTAGGTGGCATGGAAGGGCTATGGTGGCTTAGACCACTACTTAGAGATTTGCATATTCTACGGGAATGAGAATTCATCTGTCTGTTGCTATGGTTCTCCTAAAGTGAGTTAAATGAAAGGTTTTTATACGATGAAGCATTAATCTATTAGTGGTTCTGGAGATTATGATGGAAATCGTGCTCTATCGAATATTGGAATCTTGGGTGCAATGAGTGTTATGGAATTTGAAGTAGGGATCAAGGTTGCACTTCGGTGTTAACAAGGATGTCATGAGCTCAGATAAGCAGGAAAGTAGTTTCGATGTTTAAAGTAAGTTGGTATTGCCTTCAGCGTCACCTGAGATCGGTGTCTTATGAAAAAGGCTTTGCATCCTGGTTAAGGGTTCTTGATCGCTTTTTAGCGTTAGTACGGCCGGTGGTTTGGATGTACAAATCTATTATCTGTTATGGAAGGTTGTGGGAGCGTGCCCCACGAGAAGGTTTTATAAGTGTGGCATGTAGTCACTTGATTAGTTGGAGAGTTAAACCAAGTATGAAGATTGTGGTGATATCATTGATTTGGGAATTGATGCCTGAAGAGCACTTGATTTATTAAGTTGTGGATTGTGGATGATTACTCCGGTTATGATGGTTGTCCTTATCTGTTATGAGAAAAAGGGGAGTTATTTATGGACCTTTGAAAGGTTATTAGCCTAGTTCAGTGCGATTGGAATCAGCTTAAGGTCTATGGATGGATTTAAATGTGAAGATGCGCTCTATATCAGGCGAGATGTGTTCATTTCAGTAATGCGCTCCTTATGGAAGAGCAGTCAAGGTGTTATCTCATCGTCAGTTATTATCACGTAGTGATATATTGCACCTCTTGAGTTGTGAGACGTTTTGGTGAATTGCTTATGTGTTAAGGTTCCTCATAGCGATGATGTTATAAGAGCGAAATGACTCTTGAGATTAAGATCGTATATCGCACCTCAGTTGTGCTTGAGTTTTGTAGCTTATAATGCTATATGTCTCCCTATGGATGGTATTATGCACTTACCGTGCTTGTGATCGATATTCGGTATCTTGATGTAATGAACAATCTAGCTCAGTGTGCACCTTATTATGCAGATTTTATGTGTGGATCAGGTAGCACGCCTCCATAGGTATGTTGTTTGTAGCAGGTTGCACGCCGCAATAGTATGATGTTGAGTACAGTTGCTTATATCTATTTTTATCTATTTTGTTTCCTATTTTTCTAAGGAAAACTCATATTAGTTGTGTGCTCGTGTTGCATGTATGATTCGCGAGCGGGGTAATTGGATTTCCTTTTCATAGTTTGTTTTCCTTTTTATCGCATTCGAATTGGTAGCCTATTGGCATATTGTAGCATCATATGAGACTTTTGATCATGTCCAGGGGTGGCTTATTGCCTGAGCAGTTTGTACTGGGTGAGACGAGATCACTAGATTTAGGATCAGTGCAATCTGATTATATGAAGTATATTAAGGAGCTAAGACCATTATTTGGTTCAGGATGAGGTGATGGTTCTTGTCAGGGGTATATACCTAATGACTTGTTAATTCGGCAGTTGGTTATGAATATCCGCACATCTCTTCCATTGTGGCGGTATTGTAAGAGTTAGAGCAAGACCTATGTAGGTCATGAGGTGCAATGGGAGTGTCACATTCATGGAATTTCGATTTATTGGATCAAAGAATGCTATTGTGGTCCTGTGAGTAAAGTGGCGTAAGTTGTGAATTCAGCTAAAGGTACACAGTCATGTTTTGGTGTTGCGTGTAGTTATTGATATGGTGACCGTATGTTAGAACAAGGCTAGCAGAGAATTCTGGATGTTGAAATTCGGCTCTAAGGCTTACTTGCTTAAGTGGGAAAGGATATCTTCAAATTGATCGAGCTAGGGTGCCCAACTGAGTTGAGGTAGCACAGGCAGGTGCTCGATGTGTTAAACAGAGATTTCAAACAACCTCAGCAGTTTTAGCACGTTCGAGGACGAATGTATGTTTAAGTGGGAGAGAATGCAACAACCCCGCAGGTCATTTTGAGCTCTAGCGTGTCGTTCAGCAATTTGAGGCCATAAGCATTTTCATTTTAGGTATTATGACTTGTACGCATGGTCGGAGTTGAATTTCTGGAAGTTCGGAGTAGATTTGGAAAGAGAATTCTCATTTTGGAAGCTTTAAGTTGAAAGAATTAAATAGGATTGGATTTTTGAGTAAATGACATAGGAATCGGGATTCGAATGTTCCAGTAGGTTCGTATAATGATTTCGAACTTAGGCGTATGCATGGACCGGGTTTTTTATGATCCGAGAGCATTTTGGCACCTATTGTAGAAGTGAGCATTTTGGAAGGAATCTCATAAGTTTGGGTTGAAGTGCATTTCAGTATTATTGATGTCCGTTCAGGATTTTCGAGCCTGGGAATAGCTACATATGGTGATTCTGGTGTTGGGAGGATGATCAGAAGTGAATTCGGAGGTCCAAGTCATTTGGCTAAAGATAGAAACTAGAAGGTTTTTTTGAGAAGTTTGACTGGAAGTGGAATTTTTGATATCGGGGTCAGAATCTGATTTCGAAATTTGGATTAGGTCTGTAATATCGAATATGACTTGTCTGCAAAATTTGAAGTCAATCAGACGTGATTTGATAGGTTCAAAAATCGAAAGTAGAAGCTTGAAATTTTAAAGTTCAAAAAGCTCGGTTTGGAGGTCGATTCATGATTTTAAAGTTGTTTAATATAAGTTGAGCCCTCGAGCAAGTCTGTAATGTGTTTGGGACTGATTGATATGATTGGTTGGGGTCCCGGAGGCCTCAGGTGGTTAACGAATTAAAAATGGAATCTTGAAAAGGGGCTGAAGTTGCTGGTTGCTAGTATAACCGCACCTGCATGACTTGGGCCGCAGGTACGGATCCGCAGAAGCGGCCAGAAAAGCCGCAGATGCGATTTTGGACCAAAAGTGAAGAGACCGGAGATGTGGTCATGCAGCCGCAGAATCAAGACCGCACCTGTGATGATAGAGGCGCAGAAGCAAAAAAAAATGGGCCTGGTAAGAAACCGCAGGAGCGGTAGAAAGGCCGCACCTGCGGAACCGCAGAAGCGGTCAAGGGACCACATGTGCAAATGTGCTGGAGGCAGTGAGGTTCTTTTAAATTGGGAGTTGGGTTTATTCCAACCTCATTTCTTCCATTGTAGCCAATTTTTGGAGCAACTTTGAGGTAGCATCTTTACCACTAAGCATGAGATAAGTAATTTGTACTTGTTTTTAGTTAAATACATGATTATATACGGATTTGGATATGAAAATTTGTAGAAACTTGGGGGTTTGAGAGAAAATCTAGAAATTTAGTATTTTTAGATTTTGACCGTCATTTTGGTAATGTAATTGAGAATTTATTATATAGTTGAGTTCGTGAGGTTATGGGTAAAGTTTATCTTCGAAAAATTTTGGAATCCTGGCACGTGGGCCCTAGAGCATTTTTGTCAAACTTTCAACCAGGGTTAGGAATTGTTATAAATTGGATTATAATGAGTAGTTGATTTCATATTAATGGGCTTACATAATTATTGGCTAGCGTTGGAGCATTTTGCATTGATTGAGTCTTCGAAAGGGCGTGGGTTGCCGGTTATTGAACTTCGGAGCGAGGTGAGTCTCCTTTCTAACCTTGTAAGAGGGAATTGTCCCCATAGGTGAATTAATTGGTTATGTGCTCCTATTTGTGGGGGCTCCGTACGCACGAGGTGACAAGAGCTCGTGCGTAGCTACTAATATGTGTAAGTCCGGATAGTCTAGGACCCAAAATCATGTTATACTTGGAATATTTGTAACCTTATTGATAATTGAATTTCTTAAGTTCTATCGAATTGGTAAATGAACTTCTAAGTGGATTAAACTCCATTTTTCTTAAATATTTAACAGATAATTGGCATTTATTTGGATAAATATTTCCCGATATATTCTTAATTGGTTGTTTGAGCATGTATTTGTATGTGCACCTGCGTTGCATGTATGATTCATGAGCAGGGTGATTGTTTATTTAGATTTGATTGCGTCGCATGTATGATTCGCGAGCAAGGTAATAGATGCATCTATAGTTTGCTTTGTTCGACTCTCGGCAATGCACATTTTACATTTATGTTAGATCTGATCGTACGACCTCGGCATAACTTGTGCATGCTGGCATTGCATGCCTTGAGATTTATTGATATTAATATCTGCTCTACCCGACTTTGAGATAATTATTAATTAATGGATTATGAATTCTGAGACTCTTAATAAAAAGGAACTTTTACCTTTTTCATGACTTATCTGAATTTACTGTTGTCAATAAATTGCTGATTCATCGCATTAATAATATTATTATTGGACCACTAGTAAATCTTGAAGTCGACCTCTCATCTCTATTTCTTCGAGAATAGACGGGATACTCATTGGGTAAACGTTATTTTTGTACTCATACTACACTTGTTGTGAATTTTTGTATTAGCTGTTTATCATTCATATTTAATTTGAAACGATTATCTTTTATCGGTAAATTTGAAAGAAAATCATAGTTTTCACAAGTATTAAAACGAGAATTTAATTAAGTATTTTGGTTGGCTTGCCTGACAGAGGTGTCCAACGCCATCACGATCCTTAGTGGATTTTGGATCGTGACAAAATATAATACATTTTTAAAAAGCTTATTATCCAACTCATTTTTCGTGAATAATATGAATACTTAATTGTTTTCTTTTAACCATTTTGCCACTACTTAATTCAAAGAAAAAAACATAATCATTCAAAAAAAGCTTAACTTCATGGCTTGTTTCAACTGACACTATTTTTATTTGGTTTGAAATAACGTGTGATGCTTTAATATACGTGAGAATCTTTTTGAAACCAAAATTTATAGATAGAAGTCCGAATACAAGAGAGGATTGAAGGAGATCAAAAACAGTCAAAAGAAAAGGAAAGAGGGGCACATAGTAGATAAGGTTAATGAGACACTAATTTGGTGTTTCAGTTGTTTTTTGGCCTTAAATTTTATGGAAGTGTGATTTTAATAGGGTCGGTGATATGTTATTGGTTTAGCATAAAATTTCGACAACCTCCGGCAATCATTTATTAATTTGCTGGTTGAGTTTTGGTCAAAGGGGTGCCCTTTCCCTTCCGAAAAGTGAAGGAGATATTGTTTCCCTGCACTAAAAAGTTGAAAATCAAGTTCAACCCAGCCACAACACAATTAGAGCTTGGCTCTGTTGGGCCCAATATATTGTTGTAACAGCAGGAGTTACATAATTTTATATCATTATTGTGACAGAAGCTAAAAGACATAAAGTGACAGAAGCTCACTTAGAATTTATAGCATCTTTCTGAAGCCGCAACAATCAATTTATTTTAAAAAGTAATTTTTAAAAAAAAAAATATTTTTACTAAAAGTATTTTTGGTAAGAAATAATTTGTGTTTGGCTAATTAGATTGAAAAGCACTCCTGAACAGCAATCAGTGTTTGGCCAAGCTGTAAAAAACTACTTCTAAGTGTATTTTTTTTTCTCTCAAAAATGCTTCTCAAAAAAGTATTTTTGGAGAAAAGCTACTTTTTCCTAAAAAAAACACTTTTTTCCTTCCAAAAACTTGGCCAAACACCTCAATTTTTTTGCCAAAAGTGTTTATGACAAAAAAAAGGTACTTTTGACCAAAAAAAATTGACCAAACAGCCTATTAGGAGCGAAGCCATGTGTGATTAAGGGTATTATGATAACTGAACACCTTTTTGCTAAAAAATTGTACTGTATATATAATAAATATTATTATTATTATAATAAAAAATTAAACTTTAAACACCCTTTACATAATCAACTAGCAAAGAATATTAAGATTAAAAAACTTTTATTGAATTATTTGAATTCGCCACTATTAGGATTGATGTTGTTCCTATTAGGAAATATTGTGAATATCTTTTGTGTATGTTTTTATTATTAGTAGAATATTCTCTCATTATTGTACAGTCCTATAGTTGGTAGGATTTTATTTCCTTCATTATTGTACAGTCCTATAGTTGGTAGGATTTGATACGCATGTACTCTATATATATTTTTGTGAGAAATACGAGAAAATCAATTCTCCCAAAACTCTCTACATGGTATCATACGCCAGTGGCTTATCGCCAAACAAACCCTAATTCTATCCTACCCGCGCCGCCGCCGCCGCCGCTGCTCTTATCGGCAGCCCGTCGCCGCCGCCGCCGCACTAATCGGCATCCCTCTCTTTCTCGACGTCGTTCAGCGCCTCTACTTTGCCTCGCGCTTCATGGCCGCTACGACGTCAACCGAGCCTCTCCAACCGATTGCCATCATGCATCGGCTCAATTCCCACTCAAATTGAATTCCACTAATTACCTGGCGTGGAAATTCCAATTTCCAACCCTTCTTACGGGTTACGACCTCCTCGGCTTCTTGGACGGATCGAAGCCGTGCCCACCGGCCACTAGCGTCGACAAGGACGTGACTTCCCCCAATCCAGCATATCCTTACTGGATTCGCCAGGACAATCTTATTCTCAGTGCCATCATCTCGTCGATCACACCGACGATCATCTCCTTTATTGCCGCTGCGGAAACCTCTAAAAAGGCCTGGGACATCCTCGCGCGCACATACGGCACTGCTTCTCGTGGTCGTATCATGGCTCTCAAACAGCAGCTCCATAATCCGATAAAAGGTTCTAAATCTGTTACTGATTTTATGCACGGTATTCGCGTGATTGTGGATGAGTTATCTCTCCTGGGTGTTACTGTTGATTCTGAGGATCTTGTCATTAAGGTTTTAAATGGTCTTGATGATCCGTATATGGAACTCTCTCATGCCATCCAAGCCCGCGAATCTCCTATCTCTTTTGCTGAATTACATGACAAGCTGTTAAGCATGAAGGCTCAAATTACTGCTCGTGTGCTGGCCACCTCCGCCGCATCTGATTTGGCTCCGTCGGTTGCCTTCCTCGCCGGACAGCAGCCAGGCCGTCACCGCTTCGGTAGCCGCGGGCGCGGCCGTAGCAGCCGCGGTTCAGTCTCCGGTCGCGGTGGTTACTCCCGCAATGGCCAATCTCGCGGGTACAATGGGAAGTGCCAGCTCTGCAGTGAATTTGGCCACTCCCCGCGCCGCTGCCCGTCCTATCCCATCTCCGGCGCCAATCAGCCACCTTACGGTGTACCAATGCCGCGGCCAGCTTATGCTTCGCCGCCTTATCCGGCTGCTCACACAGCCTATCACTCTCCGACGATTCCCTCTGCATCCGATTGGATCCTGGACTTTGGTGCCTCCTATCACATAACCTCTGATCTTGCCAACATGTCTCTTCACAGTCCTTACACTGGTTTCGACAATGTGGTTATTGGTAACGGTGAAGGTTTGACAATTACACATACTGGACAACTTAACAGTCATTCCTCTCTTTTATTACCTGGGGCTCTCTATGTTCCACATATGCGTAAAAATTTGATCTCTGTTGCCCAATTATGTCGTCACAATAATGTTAACGTTGTTCTTTCTGATACTGATTTTCAGGTGAAGGATCGTCGCACGTGGGCAACGCTCGTTCACGGCCCGCTTAGGGGCAACACTTACTACTGGCCGGCGGATCCCAGTCTCCCGTCCGCCCTCACGGCACAAAAGCTCTCTGCGTCATTGTGGTATTCTCGGTTTGGTCACCCGTCAGCTTAAATCCTGCGTCATTTAGTGTCTTCTATCAGTATAGCATCCAGTAATGTGTCTGATCTTGCTTGTGTCTCTTGCAAGCTTCATAAGTGTCATAAGTTACCTTTTTCTAAGTCAAGTTTATCTTCTACTGCTCCCTGGAGCTTATTTTCTCCGATGTATGGACCTCTCCGATTATTCCTAATGAAGGATTTAAATATTATGTCATCTTTGTTGATCATTTTTCTATGTATGCTTGGTTTTTTCCTTGACGACGTAAACCTGACGTCTTGCAAACCTTCCCCATTTTCAAATCCATTGTAGAAAAATATTTCTCTGCTAAAATCATTACTATGTATACTGACAATGGGGGTGAATTCCTCGCATTACGCTCTTTTCTTGCCTCCAATGGCATCTCACATCTCACTTCACCTCCTCATACTCCTCAGCACAATGGCGATGCTGAACGCCGTCACCGTCATATTGTCGATACTGGTCTCAATCTCCTTCATCATGCCTCTGTACCTCTCATTTACTGGCCTTATGCCTTTGCTACTGCAATCTATCTCATTAATCGTCTTCCCAAGACAAATCTTTCGATGCTCTCCTCCTTTGAGTCTCTCTTCCATAAGCGCCCCAACCTTGCCAAACTATGTGTCTTTGGTTGTCAATGCTTCCCTTGGCTTCGACCCTATACCTCACACAAAATGGAACCCAGATCTCGTGCTTGTGTCCTCTTCGGCTACTCTACTACTCAAAGCGCCTATCTCTGCTTTGATCCATCAACGTCTAAAATCTTCGTCTCGCGTCATGTCACCTTCCATGAAGATGTCTTCCCGTTCTCCAAAATGTCTAACCCCGAGTCTCCCCCTGTACCCATTCCGGTCTCCCTGGAAGTCCTTCCGCTGCCGCCACCAGTACCTGTCGTTGCTCCCACTAGCGATCCTTCACCGGACGCACTACCGGCGCCAACGCCCACGCCACCAGCGCCCCTTCCGGCACCGCCAGCGGCCCCTGCCGCCACACCCATTATGCCGCCACCTGCATCCTCTCAGGGTGGTCATCATATGCAAACTCGCAGCAAAAATAACATCTTTACACCCAACAAGAAGTTTGGTATGTCTGCTGTCACCTCTCCTGCTGTTACTGAACCTCATACCTTGTCTAGTGTTATGTCTGATGAGCGCTGGTGCGGAACTATGTCATCAGAGTTTGATGCTCTGCTACGGAATGGCACCTGGGATCTTGTTCCGCCTGATTCTTCACAGAATGTTGCGGGTTGCAAGTGGGTTTATCACATCAAACGAAAGCCTGACGGTACTGTGGATAAGTTCAAAGCCCGGCTTGTTGCAAAGGGCTTTCATCAGCGTCCAGGTGTAGACTTCCAGGAGACTTTCACTCCGGTTGTTAAGCCGGCAACTGTGCGTTTGGTTCTCAGTATAGCTGTATCCAAGGGCTGGCCTCTTCGTCAAATGGATGTGAACAATGCCTTTCTCCACGAGAGGCTTACAGAGGATGTTTATATGGCACAACCACCGGGCTTTGTTGACAAAGCCTATCCATCTTATGTCTGTAAGTTATAGAAAGTTATTTATGGTCTCAAACAGGCACCCCGGGCATGGTACAATGCGCTCCGCCAATGTCTTCTGACCATGGGTTTCGTCAATACTACCTCTGACACTTCGCTCTTCGTCTTTCAGCATTCTGGTATTACGGCCTATTTTTTGGTATATGTTGATGATCTCATATTGACTGGTAATGATTATGCTTTCTTGAACCATGTGATTGACTCTCTTGGGACTCAGTTTTCTCTTAAAGACATGGGAGATCTAAGCTACTTTCTTGGGGTTGAAGTTCTACGCAGCTCCAAGGGGTGTTTTCTTTCTCAGCGTAAATATGTTGTTGATCTTTTGACTCGTCATAATATGCTGGAGTCAAACCCTGTTCAGACGTCAACAGCGGCGTCAATCCGCCTTCATCTGGCCGACAGCTCGGCCCCTGCCGACGCATCCGCCTATCGACAGGCCCTTGGGGGCCTCCAGTATCTCTCCTTCACTCGTCCTGATATCTCCTTTGATGTGAATAAACTCTCACAGTTCATGCACGCTCCTACTGTCACTCATTGGGGTGCAGTTAAGTGCCTTTTACAGTATCTGAATGGGATGCATGACTTTGGCGTCTCGCTGCGTCCTTCATCTGCTATACCTCTGCATTGTTTCTCTGATGCTGATTGGGGTGGAAACTGTGATGACCGCTCCTCAACTGGTGCCTATGTTGTCTTTCTAGGGCTTAATTATATTTCCTGGAGCTCCAAAAAGCAGCGTTCCGTTGCACGATCATCTACTAAGCTGAGTATCGTGCCATTGCTTCGGCTGCCGCTGAAGTACGGTGGCTTCATTCCACCTGCGCGAGCTTCATGTCCCTCTTCCGGCTGCTCCTATCATTTGCAGCGACAACATTGGCGCCACTTACCTCTGTGCCAACCCTGTGTTTCATTCGCGCATGAAACACATCTCCATTGGTTATCACTTTGTTCGTCAATTGGTTCTGAATGGGCCCCTTTGTGTTGCTCACGTATCCTCTGCTGATCAGCTTGCTGATGCTCTCACCAAGCACTTATCTCGTCCTCGGCTTCTTCTGCTGATGTCCAAGATTGGCGCATCCTCCGGCCCTCCATCTTGAGGGGGCGTATTAGGAAATATTGTGAATATCTTTTTATTATTGGTAGAATATTCTCTCATTGTTGTACAGTCCTATAGTTGGTAGGATTTGATTTCATTCATTATTGTACAGTCCTATAGTTGGTAGGATTTGATACCCCTGTACTCTATATATACTTTTGTGAGCAATACAAGAAAATCAATTCTCCTAAAACTCTCTACAGTTCCATCGTCCTCACTGTAACTGGAGCCTATAAATACATTGAAGTAATGTCCAAGACGTAGCAACACTATAAAGTACTAAATAACTATGATTAAATAAAATATCATGTCCTGAATTGTGTCGGCTATAATTCTACGGTTTGTTTGGACGGTTGTTAGTTGTTATATTATAGCGTACTATTACTTTATATATAAAATTTTGATAGTATCTTTTGATGGAACGATCGATTTGGTGTGATCGCGTTGTTCTCTTATTTCTTCTTATCTTGCCTTTCATATTATTAAATAATCTTATTTTATTCTTTAACCTATTTTTTTATATAATAATTCTATATCGTACCTTACTTTTTCTTTATAATATTATATGTTTATTCTTTATATTATAGGTCTATGACGTCATGAACGACAAAAAATAATATAATCTATCCAAATATTATATACTTCAAAACGATACAGAACAATACAGTTCAATACAATATTATACGATACATAACATTTATCCAAACAAGCTATCAACTTACATGGAATCTATGTGGGCCCTTTGTTATTATCGCATTTAGCGTTAAATGGATTTGTCATAATTTTTGTAAGTTAATTGACATTAATATTTTACTTTGATTAGTGTTTGACTCAAAAGATACCAGAACATTTTTGAACAAGTCAATCAAAGATGGAGGGGTAAATCTTAGTCAAATATAATTGATTCCAGATCGAAAGATAACAACAATGACTGAAAATGTAATGAAAGAGATATCATTGATTATATTAGGCTTCGACATTATCTTTCTCATCAATCAGTGAGAAAATAGATTTACAGGTTCTTTTTTGAGGTCACAGCCTCTTTATCTTGAAGATCAGAAGGATGTTTTCTCTCTCCTCCTTTACAGACGTCGGAGAAACCCCCTTTATTGAGAGCTTTCTATGGCTATATATAGTCATAGCATCTTTGCCTCCTTATTGACTCGGCATCCCATTTCCACTAAGATACCTTGGTTGTGCTTTCAGATGTTTCCTTTACAGATTCGTCGGCTATCAGGAAGTATGCATGGACGGGACTACATTATCTGTCGCTACCTGGTTACTTGGACGGGATGTTGGTCAGCATGGTTGTGACGATCAGATTTTGACCAATACAGTTAGCCCACCCGTTTGTCAAGGCCATCTTCTGTCAGGCTCGGCAGACGGATCATGACACCTACGAGTTCGAGAGAAATATGACTCACGACTCTTCACTCTTTAGCTGTGTTTTATGGTCTTCGGGCGGATTGGTGACGCTATGTCTATTCCCATGGATCATTGTGATTGTTTCGGAACTGAAACGCCGTTGGGTACTGATAGGTTGTTTGCGGTTATTGTTTATTATCACACATATTCCTGGGGAACTGAAATATTTCATACCCTATCAGATTCGATTGGCGGCTATTGGGTTTCGTGGTCTAGGGATTTATGTTCCTTGTAAATAGGTGGTGCTAGTTATTCGACTGATACACTTTTTTATTTTTTTTTGTTTGGGAGAGTTCTGCAGATATATCTTTACCTCTGATATCTCAAATCTCCGCTTACCTTTATGCACACTGAAACCTTTCATCTCTCATTTTTGATAACTTTTTGGCGCATTTTCTGCTAAAAATGGCTGGTGATTCTTTTCGCGACATCTTCCCTACAACTAATCTGATACCGGAAAATGCTTCTCAGGTCGCCGGAAGGGCGTATGTGGCGGAAGATGAGGAAGTTCCATTAGTGATTGAGATCTTGCCTCACCTCGGAGAGAGATAATCAGCTTTAGCATATGAAGCGGAGCAGAACCGGAACCCGTCCACTCCGTCGTGAGGGAAAGGGGGATAGTAGAGTTGAAAGAAAGGTGGGTAATCCATAATTACGTCGATATACAACTTTTGGAGGGGAAAGACATAATTCACTTCGACCGTCCCAGATACTGCATGTTTATGCCTACCCCTTCATCGTAGGGTACACTTCCTCTTCTCTTATAGATGGTGGACATTTTCCATTTTTACGAAGTGTGCCCAGCCCAACTTTTGCCATATTTGTACAAGTTATTTCTTATGTTTCTCAAATATGTGGAGCTCGCCAGTCGTGAGGTCACTTTGGACCATATGTTCAGCATCTTTGCTCCTCAGCTAATTAATGGGTCAATGATTCACATGCGTCCTCGGAGGTCGAGTACTTTGGTGGTAAAGATGGACAACAGGACCAACCTTCATTTCTATGAGAATTACTTCTATGTGCAGACAGAGCATATCGTGGCAGACCCAATGGGATTCCCAGAGAGATGGAACTTTACTCGTCAGTTTTTAATTTTAGTCGGTGAAATGTTTGGCCGTTTCTTGTAGATACTAAACTATATCATGTTTTTGCAGCTGAGAGACTACACCCTCTGCCTGTCAAAGGTATCCGTGAGTGGTTAGAGGATATACTTCCCCATATAACGGGAATTCCCACATGGTCGACCTTTCATGAGTGGTTCGGGCGTAGGCCCCTTAAGGGTGAGATAACGCCTTTGCCTACTGGTCTTTTTTCTCTCTTTTTTTGTTCAGCCTCTTTTGGTTGTTTGTCATTTCCAGGGAGAGTGTGGAGAATGAGGGATCCTCCGTTAGCTTTTCGCCAGCCGGCCGCATCTGCTCACCCTATCGCGGTACCCATTACTCAACCTTCATCAAGAGCTGCTTCAATTGAGTCTATGACATTGGTTACTCCTGCGAGGGCCACTTCTCAGGATGAGGTTCCAACCGGTGTCATTCGCCCAACAGGTGAGTCACCATTTACAGGAGAAGAGGAGGTACTGTTAAAGAAACGGAGGGTGGAGTTTGAGACGGCGCCCCCAACAGTAATTCATCTGGACAACTCTCCTACGATAGGCTCTAGAGATGTGTTGTTTCGTTCCCTCCGTAAGGAAAGAACTTTCCACCGGAGTCGTCTATGCCCGTGATCAGCAATCAGAAGTTCATATCATTACACCGGCTTAATCAGAGATTCCTACTATTATTGGTGAGTAACAACTTGTCATGGAAGAAAATCAAACTGCTTGGGCCGCTATTATAGTTTTGGACGTACCATCATCTTATGCGGTGGGTCATGCCTCCTCAGGTGATGAAAATGGCAAAGACGTGGTCATTGATGGCTACGAATCAAAGTCGGACCTGGACGCTGACTATGTCAGGATGTTTGAAGAGTTAATTACTTATTCTGTGGTTCACGCGGGAGGTTCGGCCCGTATTCTACAGATCCCTTTTGGTGTCAATCTCTTGGAGGAAGGGCAGGACTTGGTGATGCAATTCAACCTGTTGTGTTCCAAAGCAAAAAATAGGGCTCTTCGGATTGTTCCTAATGCTTATCTCATGGATGAGGTGGCCACTATGGTCTTGAGGATACGTTATACTTCCCTCTCATATTTCTTTATATTTCTGATAGTACTGCCTTGACCATGTCTTTGTGTTTCTAAGACATACTTAGTAGAAGTGGAGACCATCCGCAGGGCCAACATTCGAGCCCGGATTTTCTTAAAGATATTGGAGAAGTATCATCGCTACCGTGATAGGTGAAGCGAGATGCGTGAGCGGCTGAGGACGAACCGCGGTAATCGGGCTCTTGGTGAGGAGTTGGAGAAAATAGAACGGGAGTTGATGCAAGTTGTTCGTAGAAAGAGTGCGCTTGAGGAGCAACTTCGAATTAAGGATGAGGAACTCGAGTTGGGAAAAGGAGTCACCGCAGAATGTGAGCATTTGCAGGAGAAATTGAGGTTGATGTAATTGGAGATGGATCATAATTTGACTAGGGTCGAGGCGATGGGTATGGAATGGAGGGGAAAATTGGCAACACTGGAAAGCAAGGTCGCCGAATTGGATAGTGTCGAGAATGCTTGGTCCAAAGCTTTAGAGAGGGCAGAGGCCTTGGATAACGCCATTTGCATTCTCCAGTCTAAGCAGGAGTCAGAGAGAGCAACAACTACCCTCATGGAGGCGAGGCTCGAGGAATGCATTAGCGTGATTGATCATGATGTGTCGGTTCTGGAAGATCGGGTCGCAGCTCTGGTGGTAGAGAATGAGCGATTATTGGCTCAGGTGGAGTCATCTTCCGTCGATGTTCCCCGCCAGATGCATGAGCTCAAGCTATATGCATTGGCGCGATTGATCAAGATTTGTTGATCGTTGTTCGATCATTGTTTCATTTTTTTTGGTTGGTTTGGGCTATATGTAAGCGACGATATCCCGCACTGCGACTTTGTATAAATGAGAGTTTTTTCATTCGTTACTTGTCTTGTATTCCACTTTTATTTCAACTATATACGACTCTCTTGCAAGATAAATTCCAGTACGAAAAGTCCTGTGTTTTTCTTTCCTTCCAGTGGTTTTTCGACCTTAAGGTGTGTTATTTCAAACATATCGAAATAACAGCTCGTTGTCATTTGAGCGAGGTCAAACTCTTCTTTTTCTTTTGGCGAAGGCCTTTGGCCTTGAAAGGTGTTATTTCGAACTTATCGAAATAACAACCCGTCGTCGTTCGATTGAGGTCGGACTCTTCTTTTTCATTTGGCGAAGGCCCTTGGCCTTAAAAAGGTGTTCTTTCAAACTTATCGAAATAACATCCCATTGTCGTTCGAGCGAGGTTGAACTCTACTTTTTCTTTTGGCGAAGGCCCTTGGCCTTAAAGGGTGTTATTTCGAACTTATCAAAATAACAACCCATCGTCGTTCAAGTGAGGTCGAACTCTACGTTTCTTTGGCGTAGGCCCTTGTCCTTAAAGGATGTTGTTTCGAAATTATTGAAATAATAGCCTATCATCATTCGAGCGAGGTCGAACTCTAATTTTCTTTTGGCGAATGATCTTGGCCTTAAGGGGTGTTCTTTCAAACTTATCGAAATAACAGTCCGTCGTTGTTCGAGCGAGGTCGAACTCTACTTTTTCTTTTGGTGAAGGCTCTTGGCCTAAGGGGTGTTCTTTCAAACTTACCGAAATAACAGCGCATCGCTGATCGAGCGAGGTCAAACTCTTCTTTTTGTTTTGGAAAAGGCCCTTGGCTTTAAAGGTTATTATTTTGAACTTTTCAAAATAACAGTCCGTCATCAAGCTCCTGGTCCTAAGGAGTGTTATTTCGAACTTATTGAAATATCAGCCCGTCGTTGTACGAGCGAGGTCGAACTCTTTTTTTCTTTTGGCAAAGGCCCGTGGCCTTAAAGGGTGTTATTTTAAACTTATCTAAATAACATCCCGTCGTCGTTCGAGCGAGGTCAAACTCTACTTTTTCTTTTGGTGAAGGCCCTCGGCCTTAAATGGTGCTATTTCAAACTTATCAAAATAACAGCTCTTCATCGTTCGAGCGAGGTCGAACTCTACTTTTATTTTGGTGAAGGCTCTTGGTCTTAAGAGGTGTTATTTTGATATTATCGAAATAACAGCCTGTCGTTGTTCAAGCGAGGTCAGACTCTTCTTTTTCTTTGGCGAAGGCCATTGGCCTTAAAGGGTGTTATTCGAACATATCGAAATAACAACCTGTCATCATTCGAGCGAAGTTGAACTCTTCTTTTTCTTTTGGGGAATGCTCCTGGCCTTAATGGGTGTTATTTCAAACTTATCGCAATAATAGCCCATCATTGTTCGAGCGAGGTCGAACTCTACTTTTTCTTTTGGTGAAGGATCTTGGCCCTAAGGTGTGTTATTTCGAACTTATCAAAACAACAGCCCGTCGTTGTTCGAGCAAGGTCAAACTCTTCTTTTTCTTTTGGCGAAGACCCTTGAGCTTAAAGGATGTTATTTTGAACTAATCAAAATAACAGACTGTCGTCGTTCGAGCGAGGTCGAACTCTACTTTTTCTTTTGGCGAAGGCTCTAGGCCTTAAGGGGTATTATTTTGAACTTATCAAAATAACAGCCTATCGCTGTTCGAGCAAGGTCGAACTCTACTTTTTCTTTTTGTGAAGGCTCTTGGCCTTAAAGGGTGTTATTTCAAACTTATCAAAATAACAGCATGTCATTGTTCGAGGGAGGTCGAACTCTTCTTTTTCTTTTGGCCAAGGATCTTGGCCTTAAGGGGTGTTATTTCAAACTTATCGAAATAACAGTCCAACGTTGTTCGAGCTAGGTCGAACTCTTCTTTTTATTTTGGCGAAGGCCCTTGGCCTTAAAGGGTATCATTTCAAACTTATCGAAATAACAACCTGTCGTTGTTCGAGAGAGGTAAAACTCTACCTTTTATTTTGGTGAAGGCTCTTGGCCCTAAGGGGTGTTGTTTCAAACTTATCAAAATAATAGCCCGTTATTGTTTGAGCGAGGTCGAACTCTTCTTTTCTTAGATCTTGGCCTTAAGGGGTGTTATTTCGAACTTATTGAAATAACAGCCTATCGTTGTTCGAGCAAGATCAAACTCTTCTTTTTCTTTTTGTGAAGGCCCTTGGACTTAAAGGGTGTCATTTTGGACTTATCAAAACAACAGCCGGTCGTTGTTTGAGTGAGGTCAAACTCTACTTTTTCTTATGTCGAAGGCTCTTGGCCTTAAGGGGTGTTATTTTGAACTTATCAAAATAACAGCCCGTCATTTTCCGGGAGAGGTCGAACTCTTCTTAATCTTTTGGTGAAGACCCTCGGCCTTAAAGGGTGTAATTTAGAACTTATCAAAATAACAGCCCTTCATTATTCGAGCGAGGTTGAACTCTACTTCTTCTTTTGGTGAAGGCCTTTGGCCTTAAAGGGTATTGATGAATACGTGATTCTTACATTTTACTCGGGCTCGCTCTGTCGTGCATTATAGGCTTCTCATCCGATACCTGCTGCTCGGCTTCGGCGATGTCACCGGCGGATGATGTTTTAGCTGTGCTGAAGTACTTTTTGTTCTTCGACCGGGATGTTTCTTTTTCGTTCGCATGGGCGGGTTTTATGTTCTCGTTTGAATAACAAGCACGAGGCGAGAATGATATTTTCCTTACCCCCATCCGGTGGTCCAGTGGGGGAAACTGGTTGGCAATACCATTCGTCTTGTTTGGCATATCAATGGTTGATGGGGCGAAGATTCCTGAGACTGACGATTTGCTTGGCTCTTCTTCCTCTTCTGCGTCTCACGTGGGTTGGGTTTTCCCTCCTTGCTCGTTTTGATGAGTGATTATGCTTCCTGGTTTCGGTCTGGGAGAAACTCAGAAATTTTCACTAAGAAATCCCCACAGATGGCATCAAATTGTTTGACTCAAATGATACTAGAACCTTTTTGAACAAATCAATCAAAGATGGAGGGGTAAATCTTAGTCAAACATAATTAATTCCATATCGAAAAATTAACAACAATGACTGCAAATGAAATGAAAGAGATATTATTGATCTTATTAGGCTTCGACATTATTTTCTCATCAATCAGTGAGAAAATAGGTTTACAGGTTCTTTTTTGCGGTCATAACCTCTTTCTCTCGAAGATCGGAAGGAAGTTTTCTCTTTTCTCCTTTAGAAGAAGCCCATTTTTTGTTTAGAGCTTTCTATGGCTATATATAGTCATAGCATCTTTGCCTCCTTTTTTGACTCGGCTTCCCATTGCCACTAAGATACCTTGGTCGTGCTTTGGGACGTTGCTTTTAAAGATTCATCGGCCATCAAGAAGTGGCCTGGACGGAACTATATTATATGTCACTATCTGGTTACTTGGACGGGATGTTGGTCAGCATTGTCGTGACGATCAGATTTTGACCAATACAATTAGTAATATGATATATTATGCTGTTATTTATCTTAATTACCTTAATCCCCTTCAAGAGTTAACCTGAGTGCCATTCAAATGTTAATCTAAAACATTAGGGAGAATCCCTTCTAATTATAATTTTGCAAGAGAAGAGAGCGTTGAGGTCGTAGTAACTTACAAATAATATAATCATCTAAAGAAATATTTGGATTATCTTTTTTGATTTTAGTCTTTTCACCAATCATGTGTAAACCTGGATTGCTCCACTGGAGGACCTCAAGTTTTAACCTTTAATAAGTAAACTTTTAATAACACTTCAAAAAGGCAAGCTGATTGCATAATTTATCATGTTCCTCCTTGTCTGTTGCAAAAAAATGGAAGATTTTATTTTATTTTTCTTCTAATTTTGACTTGTCTTATCTTTAAATAATAAGAAAATGTAGATATTTGAAACCAAAGTAAAAAAAAAAAGAAGAAGAAAAGGGAGTGACATTATATTGTACTTTAATTTCTATTTTAATTGAATGTGAATAAACTTATGAGACAATGTGTTTCAAGAGAGCCAAGAAAAAGACAAGAAATTTGGATAGATCTGTGTATAAAAGAAATTTATTTATAATAGGAAACAAATAATTTAATATTCTCCAAATATCAAATAATTTTTGCAACATTAACAAAAAAAATATGACTTTTCGTAAACAAGCCTTTTGTTATTTTCTTTTTGCCTGAGAAATGATTATACAAAGCACCAAAAGTTTAAAAGAATTTACCCTCTCTTGCTTTTCTAGGATTCCTATCTCATCAACCAAACTAATCTTCTCACATCTAAAGTAATTTATCATGCAGCTTTCAATGATGCACGCCGGATTGGTATCTAGATACACGAGCCTGAGGTCCTGCACATTTAACGGAGAAATATTGCGTGAGTTTATAAATAATATGTATCCAATAAATATCCAATCTAACCTCGAAAAAATAGTAATAATGAGCCGACTTCAATACTTATTATAGGCTAACATAAAATGATGAAAATTCTAAATAAGCATGAGCTATGTAAATAAAAGTGTAAACTCAAAAACAAGAAACAAATAAACCATTCTTTAATGATAATAGTTTCCAAGTAAATTTCCATCATTTAACAATTTAACCTCTCAATCTAATGAAACAATATCAATTAAAAAAGCTGGGCTCCAAGTATTATTACGCACGAATTATTTCGAGGTTGTATGACCCGATCCAAAATATAAATATATAAATTGTGCACTATCGAGGCGTTCGGCTCGCTCCGAGGCATTCGGTGTCATGACCCATACCGATGGGTTGCGACGGGTGTCTGAGTCTTACCTGTCGAACATCCTTCAGCATGCGTCTAAGATATAAACATGAATAACAAACGTAAGAGATACCTGTCCAAAAAAATATATGTACATATACATGCAGATTACAGCGGGACAAGCCGGCAAGGTTGCTATAGACAACAATTTACCAAAAATTGGAAGCCGACAAGGCCATATACTATCCAACTATACATAACTGTCTACAAAACTCTATTAGAATTTACAATTGTACAAGGACAATATTGGACCCCGTCATACCTATATATGTATACAAACATATCTACCTGCACATGCGGGCATAAAACGCAGGCCCGGAAAAATAGAGCATTAGCAGGAATAATGTACCGAGTATGCAAGGCATGAAAACTAATACATAAACGATATAGATAAAACATAGAATAAAGAATTCCGTATGTAAGTCTAAATAGATTTGTAAATCTTGAAATATTTATAATGTCATGTACGTGCGTATAAATGACGTGTCATGCATAGGTAAGGGGTTCATAACATCATTAAGTCTCTGAGGTCATTCCATCATATCATCTTGGCTACTGTGGGCAAAATCATTAACATATACTAGCTGATCTGGTAGTGTGCGTATATAACGCCGTAACCTTTTTTCATATCTCATATATATATATATATATATATATATATATATATATATATATATATATATATATATATATATATATATATATATATAGTGTCAATGTAAATAAATATAATACATGAGAAGTACGTCAATAAAATCTTTGATATCATGGTTGGAATCCCATTCCAGAAGTTGGAGTAGGTTCGTAATGTTAAACAGGAGTGTGTGAAATGTTTGGGGTCATTCGGACGTGGTTTGGTTGGTTTCGGCATTGGTTGTAGAATTTTGAAGTTTCAAGTTTTTAAAGTTTGGATTGGAGGGTGATTCGTGATTTTAGCATTGTTGATGTAATTTAAGGGCTCGAATAAGTTCGTATGGTATTTTAGGATTGGTTGGTATGTTTGTTTGAGGTCCTGGATTCCCCGGGTGTGTTTTGGATGCTTAACGGGTTATTTGGAACTTAGAAGGATAGCAAATTCTGTTGGTTTTTCTATTGCAGACATTTTTTCTTCGCGTTCGCAAAGTGGAGATCAAGTTCGCAAAGAAGAGTTGGGTTAGGAAGAGAAATTGTTCTTTGCGTTCGCGAAGGGGAGCTCACGTTTGAAAGTTGACCATTGGAAGCATCACGAATGCGCAGAGCTGAACATGTTCGCGAAAGGACAGGTGGAACAGTTGGACCTTAGGAATTTGCTCTTCACGTTCGCGAATAAGGTGTCATGTTCGTGAAGGTCCTGGAAGCTGAAGCTATGCGTTCGCGAAGGGAACTCGCGTTTGCGAAAGAGGAAAAATTGAGCAGTGGACTTTCGCTCTACGAACGTGAGGTGGTGGTTGCGTTTTCAAAGAAGGGCGTGCCTGGGTATATTTAAAGTTCAAAAAATGAGGGTTTCAGTTCATAACACAAAATTTTATTGAGAGCTCGGTGAAGGAAAAACTTTGAGAGATTTTCGGAGGAAGTTTGTGGGTAATGATTTCTAACACCTTTATGATTATATCCCACTAATATATGATCTATTTCATCCTTTAATTTCGAATTTGGGGTGGAAAATTGGAAAAATTTGAGAAAAGTTCTTAGGCCGATTTTTGGGGTTTTGATTTAGATTTTGGTATCAAATTTAAGTAAATTTTGGTATGGTTATACTCGTGAGTGAATAAGTGTTCATAAATTGTGACTTTTACCCGATTCCGTGACATGGGACGGGGAAGGCTTTTTAGGTATTTTTCTATTTTCTTGCCTTAGCTTTTATTTTATTAGCTAAATTAGTTGCTTGTAGCTATGTTTACATTATGTAATTGATTTGGCTAGATTTGGTCCATCCGAAGCTGCATATTTATGGAAAGGTCATTGTTTCAGACTGAATTGAGCTTGGTTCGAGGTAAGTGGCTTGCCTAACCTTGTATGGTAGAACTCCCCTTAGGATTTGGTACTATTTGATGTATAAACACCGTGTACGTGAGGTGACGAGTACATATATGGCTATTTGTTTTAAAACTCCATTTTTCATTAAGGCATAATATGTTTCTCCTTGTTTGAACTACACTAGCATATGTATTATCCTGTTTAGATTAGAAAAGCATAGCTACGCATTTTAAAATGTCTATTTGAAGCTTTGTGCAGTCTGTTAAGTGAAATTTCCTGCTTTTCCTTCGATATTAACTTAGTATAAACTATAGGTTATCGTGCAATAATTGTTGTTTATATTGGTTGAGCTGCATATTTACTTCGGGACTATAAACGTATTCTGGGAGATCCCCCGCACTACATATTTGCTTTGGGACTATGAACGGTATTTTGGGAGATTCCCTAGCACTGCATATTTACTTTGAGACTATGGAACGGTATTTCATGAGGTCCCGCTACACATTTATGTTTAGAACTACGGGACGGCATCCCGGGAGATTCCCTTTTGTCACCCTTATGTTTCTGGATTGTTGTTCTTCTACGCTTATTTCCTAGTTAAATTTCAGTATTTATTTTAAATGTGATATCTATTTCTATTAAATTTTAGTAGATTTATACCAGTAAGGCCCTGACTTGATCTCGTCACTACTCAACCAAGGTTAGGCTTGGCACTTACTGGGTACCGTTGTGGTGTACTCATGCCCTTTTTTGTACATATTTTTGTGTGCTGATCCGTGTACTAGCTATCAGCTTCGAGTCTACTTGTGTAGTTGCTGCCTCAGGAGACTTCAAGGTACATCTGCCGCGTCTGCAAATCTCGAAGTCCCCTTCTATCCCCTTATGTTGATTTCTCCCTTGTTTTCTTCAGTCATAAATGTATAGAGCAGTTAGAAACTCTTAGAAGATTGTGACATTGCGACATTCGGGGTGTTGGGAAAAAGTGATTATTGTATATGCCGAGCGGTATCGTTTATGCTTATTAACTATATTTGTTAGTTGTTATCTTTGTTTTTCTATTTAATTTATGCAATACTAGACCCAGTTGTTGAGACTATGTGCGTCACAACAGTTCATGGGGGGAGAACTAGGGTCGTGACAATCAAGTAAGACTTTAATTGGTCGTAATGTAGGTTGCAGCACGGGTAGGAAACACTTAGATTTAAGAGTGACTATATCTCCCTAAGCACTATAATACATAATTACTCGTTCAAAACCCCACAATTATGTCAAATCATAAATCCACCTTCACATTAATATTCATCAACTCCTACTTATTTAAGCACAAATACATCAAGAGTTACCACTCCAAAGGAATATTCTTCCCAACAATACAACTATTTTTATTTTTATTTTCTTATTCAATACAAGTGGCTCTTACTTTTCAAAAATAATGCACGTTTCTCTATTTTAATAGTTTCACTCAAAATCCAAACACCCACCCCACACCTTAAGCATCACAACCATCGTCGTACCCACCATTCTCAAGGTAAAATAAGATCAAGAGATATTGCTTTTCATTAAAACCATAACACAAGGGTTTCTATTCCTAACAAAAATAAAAACTAACTCCACCCGGTTCAAATATAATCCTTGAAAAAGAACTATGGCACAAGTAAAAAATTAGAGAGAATTATTACACTTCCTAACAAACAAAAATCTTTTTATCTTTTTTTCTTTTGACTTTCATCCCTCAAAAATCCTATCAATGCCCACCGTCGGGAAAAATCAAAAAATAATTTTTTTCGATCTCTAACTAGTAAAACTTCGAAAAAGAAATACATATATATACAACATACAAATATGCCCCACCCATACTTTAAGTTGTGGCATGTCCCTATGGCACATAATTAAAAAGCATAAAGT
This sequence comes from Nicotiana benthamiana, assembly GCA_034376525.1. Classification (NCBI taxonomy): domain Eukaryota; kingdom Viridiplantae; phylum Streptophyta; class Magnoliopsida; order Solanales; family Solanaceae; genus Nicotiana; species Nicotiana benthamiana. Next base: position 20,273,657 of record CM067324.1, on the reverse strand, counting down.
AAAGGAACCTTCCATGAACATCTAATTGGGGTCTGAGTCGAAATCGGGTTCCATCCTTCGTGCTCGAACTAATGCACACATCCACGCAGACAGCTTCTTCTCAGCCTTCTTGGGGTACACCACACTTATCTTTTTTGTTCACCACATCCTTTTCTTTTGACCCATTTACTTTCTACTCAACACTCGCAACTGATTTGTCCTTTTTCTCCCCCTTTGATATATCCATTTGAAAAGTCGCATTCTCCTCACCCAATATAAGAATGAGATTTCTTTCTTGTATATCTAATATAGTTCTACCTTTCGCAAAGAATGGTCTTCTTATGATGATAGGGACCTCTTTGGTTTCCTCCATTTTTAGCACAATAAAATCTAGATGAAATATGAATTTATACACCCGAACCAACACATCTTCAATTATTCCCTTGGGTATTAGGATTGTTTTGTCTCCCAGCTGCAAATATATGGGTACTGACCTAATCTATCCAGTTTTCTATAGATAGATAGAGGCGTTAAATTAATTGAGGCACCAGAATCATATAAAGTCTTATCAAAATTAATAGTTCCTAAAGAGCAAGGTATATTAAAACTCCCTGGATATCCACACTTTTGTGGGAGTTTGTTTTGCAAGATTGCACTGTAATGCTCTGTGAGCTTGACCATTGACGTCTCATCTACTTTCCTCTTCTTCATAAGGATCTCCCTTATGAATTTAGCATAAGTCGACATTTGTGAGAGCACTACTGCGATTGATAAGTTTACATGAACCTGTTTCAGTATATTTAGAAATCTTCCAAACTGCTTATCCATCTTTTCTCTATATAGATTTTGAAAGAAAGGTAAAGCATGTATATGCTCTCTCCTCTCAGGTTCCTCCCTTCTCGAATTTTCTTCCTTCTTCTTTTTCTCATCTTTCTTCTGGATTTTCTTTTTCTTATCAACATCATTCTTCATCTGCTTCCCACTTTCTTTTTCAAGTATCATATCTTTCTAGGACGGGGTGGAGATCCTTCAACACTTGCCCACTTCTCAAGGTTACAACATTCACCGTTTCTTTGGAATCTTTTTCAGTATCAACAAGGAGTGTTCCTAGAATCCCCTTATATAATATTGTTGCAATTTGTCCAACTTGCTTCTTTAAATTTTTAATTGACGCCCCTTGTACTTCAAATCTTTCATCAATTTTAACAATAAAGGCCTTCAACTTCTAGACCAGGTTGATTGGGCTGTTGAGGATGAAACGGTATACTCTGCCGATTCATGAAACCTGAAGCTCATCGTCCCTGAAATCTGGGGTTGTTTCGTTTCCATTCATTTGCAGTACCCCCAGGTGAACTCCATGAAAAACCGGGGTGCTTTTGACCCATTGCATTAAAATTATAATTTCCCACATCATTCACTTCCTCCATTGACACTTAACACTTATTAGTAGGGTATCATCTTCCACATATATCACAAACTGCATGAGATTCACTTTGTATTGCAACTAAGGTCAGCTTTCATATTTTTTTAGTCATAGCATCAAGTTATACCCGCACAAATATATTATCATCAATTTGGTGAACACCAGTTGATCTTCTTCTCTCAGTACTCTCAAAAGGCCACTGATTAGCATCTTCGGATAACTCATCAAGAATTGTAACTACCTTTTTTGGATTCTTCTTCATTAAAGGGCCTCCAGCTGTAATGCTTGATGTTCTATGTGAGTCCGACGTCAATCTATCTCAAAAGTCCTAGAGTTGCATCCAGATTTCAATTCTGCCGTGTTGGCATTTCTGAACTATCTCTTTTAACCTCTTTCGTGCTTCAAAAATAATTTCAGTCTCTTTCTGGCAGAAGTTATGGATTTTTCTTCTAAACTTGCCCATTTTAGTTGAGGAGAAATATTTATCAAGGAAAATTTGGTCATCCCATTGCATGTTCTAATTGATCCATCGGGCAAGCTTTAAAGCCACTACTTAGCATCATCTTTGAGTGAAAAGGGTAATGCCCTTAAGTACATTGCATCTTGTGACACCCCATTGTATTGAAAGGAGTTCATAATCTCCTCGAAGTACATTAGATGCGTGTTTGGATCTTCTTTCGTCTTTCCTCTGAAAATAAAGAAATTTTCAATGGTTTGAAGCAACCCTTGCTTCAACTCGAAATTGTTAGCTGCAATTGAAGGTAGTCTAACACTTGATAATCCTTTATTGTAGAGGGTCTATCATAATCTCCAAACGATCTCCCAGGACCAGGAGCTATTTTTCCGAACTAGTCTGCACCAAGGGTTTATTTTGAGAAATTCTCTGAGCCCTCTCTTCTTCATAGATAATCTGGGCATCTCTACTAGCTGCTTCCTCAGCATCTTGTGTAGCTTTTCCTCAGCCCTCATTCATGGACAATGCAACAGAATGAGGGCTAGGGTGAATGGATCAATAGTGTTCCAAGAAGAAATCTAAGTTATCATGGCTAGTGATAGAACATGTAGACCTCAAGGTCAGAGCCAATGATTTGGGTCAGGAAAGAACATAATATACAATGTGGTTGGTAAATATGTTTTGGGGATCAGATGAAATACAAGGGTTTGGCAGATGTCGGTTCAGGAACAATGCAACAGACAAAAGGTATTAAGTTCGAATGAGAAGAGGTATTTTCTGGGTTAAGGCTTACAAAGGAAGGGGTTAGTCAAGGGGCAAACAGAGTCTTCAAATGAAAATCAATCATCATGACAAGTGAAGGAGCAACAGACCTCAAGATCAAGGCCAGTGGTTTAAGTTAATAAAAACAGCATACACATGAAATGTGGGGCGATGGACATGCTTTAGGGGGTCATGTGAAACACAAAGAATGGGAAGATGTCAATTCATAAGCAATACAACGAATATAGGATCTGGGGTCTAAATGGAGAAGATGTATTTGCTGCGATAAGGGTGGTGGAGAAATTGGTTAGCCAATAAGCAAGCAATGTCTTTCAAGGTGAAATCAAAGTTACCGTGGCAAGTGAAGGAGCACAACACAAAGATGGGAAAGGCCACAAAGGTTAGTCAAGCATAGTAAACTGACTCAGCAATCTTAGGAAAGATGTACAAAGATGGAGGAGTAGAGTAAAGCCACAAGGGTCAGAGGGTCAGCCAAGCATAATACATTGACTTAGTAATCTCAGGAAAGGTGCAAGAATTCTGGCAAAAGGGCCAGGAATGTAACACAATAATGGGCGAGCAAAGTAAAGCCATAAAAGTTTGGGGGTCAGCCAACCAACCCAGGCAACTCATCATCGACATGAAAATTTGAAAACAACGAAACATGATAACGAAGAGGCCGCTTCCAACAAGAATGTTGCGAGTCAACCACCACTTTTCAAACTGACAAGTTTTCTTTGATTGACATAGGGGCAGAAAACTCCAGAAGAGCCTAAGGGAGGCCGTCCACAGGAGAAGGCAGGCACACGACAGATATAATCAAAATCTCATATCCCACCTGGAAATGGAACTCAGTTAAAATTCCAAAGAGACATAGTCCATTATAAACACCCTCCCCAGCAAAGAGCACAATGAGACAAACTTTAACTAGAAACCCCCAACAGGAACAACTGAGGGTTAAAAGAGTCATGGAAGTTGTGATGGAACACAGTCTAAAACTTAAACAGGTGCGAGTAATAGGGGCAAATACCAACATCTCCACAGTAAGAGTCGCAGAAACAACCAAAAATTAGAATTGGCATTTAAGTTGGAACCTTCAAGACCCTCCTGGAAAATGGGACTCATTTTAAGGATAGGAGTAATCATAGATAACAAAGGGTATAAAATGAATTTCATGTTGAAGTAGGATTCAGTTAAGAGTTATCAGGACCTTCATGGAAAATGGGACTTAGCTTAGAACACAAACAGTCGGGTGGCATGATCAAACCCAAATACTTTCCCAACCAGAGTCAATAAGAGTCATCAGGACCCTCCTGAAAAATGGGAATTATAATAGATATTTCCCCAACTAGAGTTAATAAGAATCATCAGGACCCTCCTGAAAAATGGGACTTAGAGCAAAAATTTCCCCAGCCAGAGTCAACAAAAGTCGATAAGAGTCATCAGGACCCTCCTGAAAAATGGGGCTTAGAGCAAATATTTCCCCAGATAAAGTCAATAAGGGTCAAGAAAAGTCATCAGGACCCTCCTGAAAAATGGGACTTAGAGCAGATATTCCCCCAGCTAGAGTCAATAAGAGTCAAGAAAAGTCATCAGGACCCTCCTGAAAAATGGGATGTAGAAGGAAAATTTCAGATTTCCCTAGCTGAGTTAGCAAGAGTCAATAGGATCCTCCTAAAAATGGGATTTAGAGTATATATTCCCCCAACTAGAGTCAATAAGAGTCAAGAAAAGTCATCAGGACCCTCATGAAAAATGGGATATAGAGGGAAAATTTCAAATTTTCCCAGCTGAGTCAGCAAGAGTCATCAGGACCCTCCTGAAAAATGGGAATTAGATTATATACTTCCCCAGTAAGAGTCAACAAGAGTTGTCAGGACCCCCTGGGTAGTGGGATGTAGCCTTAAATACTAACCCCCAGCTGTCACCTTTTTGTCGTCAAATTAAGAAGTTGTCAGGGCCCCCTGGATAATGGGAGGTAGTTTTAATCATTAGTCACCAGCAGATCCCCCAGCAGATATAACTCGTAGCAAGACATGGTGAAAAATAAAACCTTTTCAGAAACACAACATAATCTTGAAATTGTCAGCAGTTGAGAATGGTCAGGACCAGTTTTAACAATCAGGCGCCCACCTGTAGAACAAGGGAATATGTTTCAAATTTTTAAGTTTTTGCAATCAGGGCGCCCATCTGTAGAACAAGGGAATATTTTTCAAAATTCAATTTTTTGCAATCAGGCGCCCACCTGTAGAAAAAGGGAATATTTTTCAAAATTCAAGTTTTAGCAATCAGGCGCCCACCTGTAGAACAAGGGAATATTTTTTCAAATTTCAAAGTTTTGGTAATCAGGCGCCCACTTGTAGAACGAGGGAATATTTTTCAAATTTCAAGTTTTGATAATCAGGTGCCCGCCTGTAGAACAAGGGAATATTTTTCAAAATTTCAAAGTTTTGGTAATCAGGCGCCCGCCTGTAGAATAAGGGAATATTTTTCAAACTTCAAAGTTTTTGACAATCAGGCGTCCACCGGTAGAACAATGGAATATTTTTCAAATTTCAAGTTTTTGATAATCAGGCGCCCACCTGTAGAACAAGGGAATATTTTCCAAAATTCAAGTTTTTGTAATCAGGCGCCCACCTGTAGAACAAGAGAATAGATTTCAAAAATGCAAGTTCAGTAATCAGGCGCCCACCTGTAGAATAGGAATATTTTTCAAATTTCAAGTTTTTGACAATCAGGCGCCCACCTGTAGAACAAGGGAATATTTTTCAAATTTCAAGTTTTGATAATTAGGCACCCACTTGTAGAACAAGAGAATATTTTTAAAAACTTAAGTTTTTGTAATCAGGCGACCACCTGTAGAACAAGGGAATACTTTTCAAAATTCAAGTTTTGTAATCAGGTGCCCACCTGTAGAACAAAGGAATATTTTTCAAGTTTTAAGTTTTGATCATCAGGCACCCACCTGGAGAACAAGGGAACACGATTCGAGTTCAGTAATCAGGCATCCACATGGAGAAAAGGAAAACATCTCAGATTACAATTCAAGTCAGCAACAAGAGAAGCTCGTGGCAAGAATGCAAGTCAACAGTCCAAGGCAATCAACAAAGTTAGTCACAATTAAAAAAATATAAAGGAAGGCAAGCAGGAAGTTAATCCAAATAAAAAATGTGAATTTCTCAAGGCATGGTTAAGGTCGCAAGCGATACATTGCAGGTCCTATTTAAGAAAAGCTGAAGAAGAACGAGCTAGTACATGTACATAACAAGCGTCAAGGTTGAAATCTAAAGTCTGAATGAAGAACCACTCAAGACTCAAGATCAAGCTTCAGAAGACTTATAGATAGAAATCTTGTAACTCGTAGTTGACAGGTTAGCTAGTCTTTTTCATTATTTTGATTTTGATGTAATAACAGGACTGTGGACCAAAACCTCAGCGGAATGGTACCTCGACCAGATCTTCGTCTCGGCATACTCCTTCATCTCGCTCACTCCAGAACTACACTAACCTGATTCCTCTTTAGCCGAGGATATGTAGGCAACCTCTAAAGCAGGGTGCGGTCAAATCTTTTCAAAATGCTTTCCATGGAGTATTCAAACGAGCAAAAATCGCTCGTATTTGCTCACTTATCTTTACATGAAAACTCTTGGTGTTTCTACACAAAGAGAGGCAGCTGTGAGCACGTGATTTTTTCCCTGCATGAAAATAATTCCTAAAAAGAGACCAAAATAAATTTTTTAATAATTTTAGAAATTTTTATTTCTTAGTTTCATTTCATACATTTTTAATATTTTTAAAATCATAGAAAAGCCATTAAAAGTGTAACATTTTTAATTTTATGCCACTTTAGGTTCAATTTGCATTTAGAAATTAATTACATTGAGTTAATAGTATTATTAATCAAAAATTGTAAAAAGATGATCATTATTACATAGTTAGGTAATTAGCTTAATTTTACAATTTGAATTGATTTAGGAATTTAGATTAGGTTTTTAATTCGTTAATACAAAAAAAATTGAAAAGTAAATTAGAAATTGGGTCATGTGATAAGTGAACCCAAATTTTTCAATACCCATTCTTCATTTAAACCAAACCAAATTAACCCCTACCCAACCCCAAACTGGGTCGACCCAACCAAACCCAAGACTCAAATCAATTTCCTAACCTAAAAAACCTATACACACAACACATATACACGCAAGGGACGCCTGAAGAAAGGGGCTGCATTGGTCTTGAAAAGAACACACATATACAGACAATATACACAGTACAAAGAATCTATACAGGGACGCCTGAAAATTGAAAGGCGGTGCAGCTTTGCTGCTACTTCACAATTCACGCCTGATATAAGGGAGAGGGGCCGCCGCAACAGAATTTGTTTTGGGGGGGGGGGGGGGGACATCGTCATTTTTCTTCTTCTTCAAAAGAGAAGAACTCTTCAGCCATGAGAGGAGTTTTAAGGTAGAGAAGAAGCAGCTATATATCGACTGCTTCAGTCATAACACATAGTAAGCTTCTTCCCCATTGAAACGAAGCCAACAGACTCGTTTTCCATGAAGCTTAAGCTTCTTCTCCTTCTTCATTGACAACTTGAGCATTTTAACATATCTTCTTCATCATCTTAACCTAGAGAAAGATCCTCTAAACCAGAACACACAGCCTCCACCCTCACAAAACCAGTGAAGCTTCTTCTTCCTCCAAAGAACCTGGAAAATCTAGGCAGTTTCTTCTTCTGCCAGGAACCATCGCCGCTGTCAGCTTGCCAACGACCAACGAAGCTTCATGGCTTTCGTTCCCTCCTCTCCTACGTGTGAGACAAGTTTCAGATCTGGTCGAGTGTTTGATTAAATCCGGCGACCCTTTATTGAATCCGACACACGCTGCTACTATCATCTGGATTCCGTCACTGGAGAGCCTTCACTTTGTCTAAAAGCCAGCCCGTCCTTGTCCTTATTAAACCTATTCAAGGTTCGGTGCGGTCAAAGCTGAAGTGTCAGGGTTCTGTTCGTTGGATTTGTCGTTCAAGTTTGTCGTAGGTCGTTATCCGAGGTCCCTGTTCATTTGTTCGTCCAAGATGTTGGCCGTAGACATTTTCAGGTTCAATTTAGCTATGTTGGTGTTAATCCAGGTGTTTGGGTGTCAAAACACTGGAGGGCAGTTGACAGCAGCAGCAAAACCGAGTCTTTTGGAGCGTAACTGATGGATTTATGTGGGAATAGAGAATGTGTTTAACGCGTGGGATTAATGCATTAACGTTCATAGTTAGTGGTTCCTTGTTTTTAGCTACTAGTTATTGTAGTTGCTTTTAAAGAGGATTGTTTTTCCTTTCTGCAGAAGTAGAGAAGAGATTAGAAGTTGAGTTTATCTTTCTTTCCTCAAGAGATCATATTTGAATAAAACACTTTATTCATTGGTCCAATTTTCTCCTCCGTTTATGTTTTCTATTTTCATTCTATCTCTGCATATTACCGTTCTTCTATTTTTCGTTCTTCTGTTCTATCTCTTCACTGTCCCTGTCTTGACAGCGAACTTGGGCGTCTTGACAAAGAGCATTTGGGTGCTACAATTGGTATCAGAGCGGGTTTTCTTGTATGCCCAAGTATATTCGGTTGAAGGAGATGTCGATCATCACAAGTGAGGCGTCACAATCACAGGAAAGTGGTGGTGGCTCTTTCCAGTACCCGAAGCTGACGGCGACAAACTACACAAGCTGGGTGATCCGTGTCAAGGCAATGATGGAGGATCAAGGCGTGTGGGAGGCCATTGAACCAACGGCTGGAGGTGTTGTCGACCCGAAGAAGGACAGGAAGGCGATTTCACATTTGTTTCAGGCCCTCCCAGAAGATATCCTTATGCAGGTGGCTAAGAAAAGGTCTGCAAAGGAGGTTTGGGATTGTCTCGACACGAGATATGTTGGAGCTGAACGTGTGCGGGATGAACGCATGCAGACATTGAAGAACGCGTTTGATTTTATGCGGATGAATGAAGATGAGAGTCTAGATCAATATGCTGGTCGTCTTACTACTATGGCTGTCAAGTACTCAAGTGTTGGTGGAACACTTGACGATGATGCTATGCTGAAGAAGCTGTTTGACACGACACCGGAAGGTTTATCAGTGTTATTGCTGGAATTGAGTAGTTTTACGATCTGACAAAGATGCCGTTCGAGGAAGCTCTGGGTCGTCTCAAGGCGTTTGATGAGCGTACTCGTAGGGGGCATGGATCCGGAAGTGCGGGGGAGCCGCAATTGCTTCTTACTCGGGAGGAGTAGGAGGCTAAGTATAAAAGACAAGGCGGAGACTCGCTGTCAACACAGAAGAACAAATTCGAGACTTCTGATGGAGGCAACCGTGGACGAGGAGGACATGGTCGTGGCCGAGGCAGAGGAGGACGTGGAGGATCATCACACAAAGATGGTGCGAGTGGCTTGGGAGAGAACAACTGTGACAAGAGCCATGTTCGGTGTTTCAAGTTTGATGAGATTGGTCACTATGCAAATCGGTGTAAAGCTCCTAAGAAGAAGAAGGAGAAAGAGGAAGCCAGTTTTGCAGACCATGAACCTGCGTTGTTGATGGCAGTAGCAAGCGAGTGTTGTTTTGACACCGAGGAACGTTGTCTTGACAACAATGAACAGAAGGTTATTTTGTTCAACGAGAAGGTGTGTCCTGGCTTTCATGATGACAAGAAGGGAGACTTGAAGTCTACAGGTCATTGGTACTTGGATAATGGAGCCAGTAACCATATGACGGGAGATAGGTACAAGTTTTGGGATCTTGACGAAACAGTGACCGGGAAGGTTAGATTCGGTGATGGATCAGCTATTGAAATTCAAGGAAAGGGGACAATTGCATTCGTTTGCAGGAATGGCGGTCAGTGGATGCTCCAGGACGTGTACTACATCCCGAAGCTGTGCAACAACCTGATTAGCCTTGGACAACTCACCGAATTTGGACACAAAGTTATCTTGGATAAAGATGAACTGGAGGTGTTCATGAAGAGTCCGTTGCAGTTGATCCTAAAGGTAAAACGTCATTTGAATCGTTTATATCGCATTGAGTTACAAGTTGCGAAACCTTTATGCTTGTTAAAAGTTTGGAAGAACTCGCGTGGTTATGGCATGCTCGGTTAGGCCATGCTAATTTTCATTCCATGAAGTTGTTAGTGGATCAAAATATGGCAGTGGGGATTCCTATGTTTGATCATCCGAAACAGTCATGTCAAGACTGTTTGATGTCAAAACAGACTCGTCAGCCGTTTCCTGTCAAGATAGAGTATCAGGCGGATCAACTGTTGGGTTTGTTGCATGCTGATTTGTGTGGACCGATCACACCTCCTACACCAGCAGGTAGTCGGTATTTCTTGTTGATTGTCGATGATGCTTCACGATGGATGTGGCTGTATACGATCAAGATGAAGGATGAAGTGTATCAAACCTTTGTCAAGTTCAAAGCGGAAGCCGAGAACATGTGTGGGGAGCGGATCAAAAAGCTCAGAACTGATCGTGGTGGGGAGTTTCTCCCCAAGGCCCTTAGCCGTGTTTGTGAAGAAGCAGGTATTATTCGACACTTGACAACTCCATATTCACCGCAGAAAAATGGAGTGGTGGAGCGGAGGAACAGGACTGTGATGTCAATGACACGATCTCTTTTGAAGAGCATGAGTGTTCCGGGAAGATTTTGGGGGAGGGGGGGCAGTGTGGCATTCAGTGTATCTACTGAATAGATTGCCGACAAAGTCAATGGGAACACGTACACCGTATGAAGTTTGGATGGGTAGAAAACCACATCTTGGTCATCTTCGTGTTTTCGGATGTACTGCTCATGTCAAGGTGACAAAGCCACACTTGAAGAAGCTTGATGACCGAAGCCAGGCTATGGTGTATTTCGGTGTTGAGGAGGGATGTAAAGCACATCGCTTGTTTGATCCATAACGTGGAAAACTTCATGTCAGCCGTGATGTTGTGTTCTTTGAGAGTGTTCCGTGGCAGTGGGATGCGAGTAATGGAGAAGCTTTGGAGCTCATTGTTGATGAGGAAATCAGTCCAACATGGCAAGCATATCCATTGGGAGGCAATCCGACAGCAGGTGTTGAGCAGTCTGTTATAACACCTCAGCCCGTCATGACACTGCAGCCGACATTGACAGAATCTGAGGAAGTGACGCAGCCTTCAGCAACTACTCCTATTGGTGTTCAGCCTTCATTATCTGACGTCGACACAAGCGCAGAACCTTTGAAGTATAGGAGTTTGACAGAGATCTACAACGAGACTCAACCTATTGAACTCGCTTATGAAGATGCATTTTTGGCCGAGATGGAGGAGCCAACGAGTTTCAAGGAGGCAAAAGATAATTCGGCTTGGGTAGAAGCTATGGATAGGGAGATTGAATCCATTGAAAAGAACCGTACATGGTCGTTTGCTCCACTACCAGCAGGATGTAAAGCGATTGGGTTGAAGTGGGTGTTTAAGTTGAAGAAAAACTCTGAGGGGGAAGTGATTAAACACAAAGCCAGATTGGTTGCAAAGGGATATGTCCAACAGCACGGAGTTGATTTTGAAGAAGTCTTTGACCCTGTTGCAAGACTTGACACTGTTAGACATCCTCGCTATTGCTGCTAATCGGGGATGGCTTGTTCATCACTTGGATGTCAAGTCCGCTTTCCTCAATGGCGAACTTGAGGAGGACGTGTACGTTGCACAACCGGAAGGATACGAGGTGAAGGGAAAAGCTCATTTGGTGTTAAAGCTGCACAAGGCTTTGTACGGGCTACGTCAAGCACCTAGAGCTTGGAACACTTGTCTTGACAAAACGCTGAAACAGCTTGGCTTTGACAGATGTGCACATGATCAAGCCGTGTACAAGCAAGTGAAGAATCGTGGAAGTATCTTGGTTGGTGTTTACGTTGATGACATGTTAATAACAGGTGATAATCCGGAGGAGATTGATGTCTTCAAGCGAAGGATGATGAAAGAATTCGAGATGAGTGATCTTGGTTTGTTAAGTTATTACCTTGGGATTGAGGTGAATCAACAAAAGGAAGGCATTCAATTGAAGCAAGCAGGTTATGCTAAAAAAGTCCTAATGCAATTTGGGTTGACAAGATTGCAATCCTACAAGACTTCCCATGCAGCCGAAGTCTTATCTCTACAAGGACTCTGATGGACAGGAAGTTGATACAACGGAATACAGGAGAGTCATTGGTTGTCTCAGATACCTTCTTCACACTCGTCCGGATCTCTCATATTCGGTAGGAGTTTTGAGCATATTTATGGAAAGACCTACCGTGATGCATCAGAGTGCAGTTAAACAAGTGTTGCGATATTTGAAGGGCACTCTGAACTGGGGGTTGTTCTATCCTGCGAATGGTGGAGATGTTGTCTTGACAGGTTACTCTGACAGTGACATAGCAGGAAACCTTGACGATCGAAAGAGCACTGCTGGAATGGCATTCTATTTGAACGATGCTCTTGTTTCTTGGAACTCACAAAAGCAGAAGACAGTGGCTTTATCTTCATGTGAAGCTGAATTCATGGCTGCTACGACATCAGCATGTCAAGCTATTTGGATCGGGAATCTCATGGCGGAGTTGTTAAACAAAGAGCCAACAGCTGCTAAACTCTTTGTAGATAACAAGTCGGCGATTGCTCTTATGAAAAACCCTGTTTTCCATGGGAGGAGCAAACACATTGACACGAGATTCCATTTTATTCGTGAGTGCGTCGAGAAGGGGCAAATCATTATTGAGTTCGTTCGGTCAGAAGAACAAAGAGCTGATGCTTTGACAAAGGCGTTGTCAATTGGGAAGTTGTCGATGATGCTGTTGCTTGGTGTCAAGGAGCTGGAAACACACCAGGATTAAGGGGGAGCTTGTTGGTGTTAATCCAGGTGTTTGGGTGTCAAAACACTGGAGGGCAGTTGACTGCAGCAGCAAGACCGAGTCTTTTGGAGCGTAACTGGTGGAGTTACGTGGGAATAGAGAATGTGTTTAACGCGTGGGATTAATGCATTAACGTTCATAGTTAGTGGTTCCTTGTTTTTAGCTACTAGTTATTGTAGTTTCTTTTAAATAGGATTGTTTTTCCTTTCTGCAGAAGTAGAGAAGAGATTAGAAGTTGAGTTTATATTTCTTTCCTCAAGAGATCATATTTGAATAAAACACTTTATTCATTGGCTCAATTTTCTCTTCCGTTTATCTTTTCTATTTTCATTCTATCTCTGCATATTACCGTTCTTCTATTTTTTGTTCTTTTCTTCTATCTCTTCAATGTCCCTATCTTGACAGCGAACTTGGGCGTCTTGACAAAGAGCATTTGGGTCCTACAAGCTATTAGTGTCCATTTCTTACCATGAATTTAAAAATGAAAAGTTCTGCCTGTTGTTTCTTGGTGACTAATGATGGTTGGTGCCTAGTGTGATTTGTTGTGCATAGTTTGAATTCGGTGTTTATTTGCTACGGAAAGCTTGAAATTATCTCTTCATACATTTACTATTTATACTCAGTTTACCCCAAATCTGATTGCAATCACAACAACCACAGTCCATAAGTATTGTGTTGTTTCAAGTATTTAGCATGAAATCACATACAACTGTTGCTTGAAGCAAGTCCTAGTGCTTGTTGGGGTGTTACAAGTAGCAGTAGCCTTTTGTTTCTGATATGTTAATTTGTTCAAATTATAATTTTATATTGGTGATTGTTCAGTGTTTGAATCGACCGTGTAGGTTGGGTAAATACTGAATGGAAGCAACTATTTGGCCCATGAATTACTTATTTGATTTTATGGACCCTTTCACCTTTGTTTGATGTATATTGGTGCTCACACATGACACATGCACCATGTAGATGGGTTGATATGTTTATATGGATAAATTGAATTATGATAATTTAGTAACAAATTAATTTTTGATTGTTTGATTGTCATCTTTACTGGGGAATTTGTGTGTTATGTCTACTAAAATATATCACATGAAATAATTGTTTGGCATTTCTTGTTTTATTGTTGGGCCCTTAGTATTATGCTTTGGCCCCCGTAATTATCGCAATTACGGGGACGGTTCACGGTGTATAGTTGTGGTACCTATTTAGTTTTAAATATGAATGTCCGTTGTTCATTTAGTTGAATGCTTCCCCTTTAATATATCGAGGCGTGCCATTTAGTTGAATTTTCATGGCCCTTGCAAAGTTGAAAGTGTGTCATTGCTTTAGGCACGTTAGTTTAATAATTTACCTTTCCTAAACTCGGGTGCACATTTATGTGACCCAAATCCAAATATCAACGAAGTTGAAATATGTCAAAAACCACGGGTGCATTTATGTGACGTGGTTCGAGACATGTTTTAATGACGTTGCAACTCCCATTAAATAATAATAATAATAATAATAATAATAATAATAATAATAATAATAAAAGTGGTTAAAAGATTTAAAATTCACATAGGTTCATAATTGTCTAAAATCAGATAAGCGATCGTGCTAGAACCACATAACTCAGGAATGCCTAACACCTTCTCCTGGGTTAACGGAATTCCTTACTCGAATTTCTGGTTCGTGGACCGTTAAACAGAGTCATTCTTTCCTCGATTCAGGATTCTAACCGGTGACTTGGGACATCATAAATCTCCCAAGTGGTGACTCTGCAATCTCTTAAATAATTGAATCCCGTTTCGATTGTCCTTTAATTGGAAAAAACTTCCTTATCTACGCCCTTCGCCGGGTCGTGGATAACCAAAAAGGAGGTGTGACAATGTTCCACTAAGCTTCGGTATGAACCCAAAGTTTGTGCAAATAGCAAGGAACAGTGGCGGAGGAGGATTTAATTTGGGCCAATAATTATGCCTTTTCGCCCTTAAGAACGACAACTCGATCTCCCAAAGTTGAAGCTTCCAGGTCAATGTCGCTAATACGCTCTTCGAGCCTCGCTTCCCTGAGCGTAGCCGTCGCCCTTTCAGATTGCTGCTCAGATTGAAGGACACGGATAACATCCTCTAAAGCTGCTGCTCTGGCCGAAGCCGATGCCCAGGCACTCTCGACACTCTCCAACTCGGAGACCTTTCTCTCCAACTCGGCTAATTTCCCCATCCACTCAGCGCTCAAAGACTCAACTTTGACGGCATTAATATCCAACTCGGACTGCAGCGACCGCACCTTCAATTGAAGATGCTCGCAGTCTGCAACGAGCCTTTTGACCAATTCAAGATCTTTGTCCTTTACACGAAGTTGCTGCTCAAGCTCGCTATTCCTGCGAATAGCATACATCAGATCCCGATCCCGCTTCTTCAGTTCCTCACCAAGAGATTGATCACCAGCGTTCGCCCTCAGTTGTTCATGCATCACACATTCACTTTTTCCTGTAGCACTGATACTTTTCCAACATCTTTCAGAAAAATGTTAGCTCGAGTTTCGGCCCTACGAGCACTTTCAATCTCCACCATGTACGTCTGGAGGATGAAAAGATTATTTCACACCAAGGTCACCAAATATGAAGAGAACATAAAAGAAAGGAGAAACTTATCCTCACGCCCATAGAAGCCACTTCATGCATCAAATGAACATCATGGGCGTCCCGGAGAGCCTCGCTCTTGGCGGCAGAGCAAAAAGGTCAAAATGAGGTACCAAGTTTTTCGTATCCCCCAGAAGGTTAATCTCGGATGATATTTCAAGTATTTGGGCCGGGCCTCCCGCATGTACCACTGTACGAGTAAGGCCTTCGTCGAACATCTTGACATCGTTTGGATCAAGGTCGGATTCAGACTCACAACCATCAACTACAACACCTTTTCCCATTTCTACGGCCAAGGAAGAAGCACAACCAGGTCAGGAAGATGAAGGCCCGCCCAAAGTAGCAAAAACATCCTCGAGATTCCGATTCCCCGTCGTAGTAGTCTGTTAGTCAATCATAGCGGTCAGAGTCTCAGTCAATGAGTTCGTCATGGTAACCAGCTCTACCTCTACAGATAGGTTATCATCGTCCCCTATATCAGACTCCGTAAGGGGATGTACCCTCCGAGCATTTCAGACTCCACCCGTACCACGACTGAAGGAGCCATTTCAGACTCCACCCGTCGTCTCTTTGACGGCCCTTCCCCGTTCTTACCATAGAAAGACTCCCCTGTTGAGCAGGAAGTAGGAGTTGGAGCCCCAGATTGAGGGACAGTCTCCATGCCCACGACTACGGCCGCAAAATTCAACTTGAGCGGCCCTTGCCATAGGTCGGACAACAGACCTTGGCATGGGCCGAGCAGAATATGTCAATTAATGAATTTCAAGTGGAAGAGCCCTCGTCCTTCGCACTCTCCCTAATAACGATAAAGTCGTATAAGTAATAAAGCCAATTTGCAAAGTGGAAAATAGAAATTGCGGCAAGACTACTAACCAGTGACGGGCTTACGTCCATATTTCACATAGAAGGATGACCATTAGCGAATTCCCGCCGTATGAGGAAGAATGACATTCACCCATTCGCGGATATTGTTAACAGGTGCAGGAGGTAGTCTCATAGGTGCAAAAGCAAAAATAGTTCAATACCGCCCAAAGAAAAGCGGTTGATTATCACTCCGACTAAAAGATACAAAAACTTACATGCGAAGTTCCATCTTACACAAGGTGCTCGATCCGCACAGAAAATTAGTTTTCGTAGAATCGATGATTGGCTCTATCATCCATTTTCGCTACCAGACTCTTCATCCCTCGATGAAGCATGTGAATCATCGTGCCTCAAATGGATTGAGGGGAAAAAATATTGAGCTAGTATCTCAGAATGATCTCACGACCGGCAAGATCCGCGAACTTGAGTAGCATCAGGAACATTTTGTACATGTACGATGAAAGTTGAGCCGGACACACCTCATAGAAATGATAAAAATCTACCTCCAAGAAAGGGAGAGGAAGCATATACCCGACAATAAAAATATATGCGTAGAACGCACAATATACTGGGTGGTCGAAATGTATGATATCATCTCCCACCGCTGGAAGCATCTCGACATGGTGTGGAATCCCCCACCTAACCTTCAACTCCGATATTGCCGCCTCATTCATTACAGAGGAAACATGTTATGGTTCCTCTCCAGCAGGGCTACTGAAATCGGTCCACTGTTTCCCAGGACGAGGCAATTTTTTGGCCACGTTAGAACACCCTCATCCTCTACTATTTCTACTCGGGGAACAAGAACACCATTTTCTGACTCCGGAACTACGACAAGATTGTCAGCGCGGGAAGAAGTAGCAACCATTTATCTCAATTTAATGGAATAAATGAACTAAGGAAAAAAAGGAGACGGAGGTGTCAATTTCTGGCCAACAGGAGAAAATAAAAAAAATCTGAAGTGTTAGAGAAGATGAAGATTCACAAAGTTCTTTCGACAAGTCAAGAAAGTGTGCCAACAAAATGGTATTTTCCCCTATTTATAGGGACATAAATGCCCGAAGCGGGAAACTCAAGAGTCACCAATAAAAACCGTTAGGCATACGGTTCAATCCGCAGGAAATTTGTGTCATAATGGCAATAACCACAAACAATGTTTCGATTCTGAAAAAGCACCGTAGAAACCCATGCTATTGCCTCGACCTAAAAACTTCGTTCAGGGCACGAACTATCAAATTTCTCCTAGTCTTCAAAATTACAGAGTCCGCCCATCGGGCCCACCAAAAGACGACCCGGACAGAAGAAGGGACTAACTGTATAGGTCAAAATCTAACCAGAGTGGTCGACCAAGTTGGGACCCCGCCTAGGTGTCGAAATAACGAGAAGCACCACGGCTAACCTCAGTCCAAGCATTGTTAGTGTATGTTAAGTAAAAATGGTACTCAAAACGATGGAAAGACCAATGCGTGAAGGTACATCGGTCAAAGAACACAATCAAAATCCTAGAACTATATATATAAGGGGAATGCTCGAAAAAGAGGCCTGGACTTTTCGTCTCTACTCTTTTTCCAACAATTTCTTTTGGTGCAAGAATGTAAATTAATTTTTCTCTCTATCTCATGAAAGAGGTGATAGTAACATCAATAGCTCTTATTTTTCATTTATTATCTTACTCTATATTTTTAAATATGAAGTTGATTATGCTTTACTAAGATTTGCCCTTTCATAATTATTAATTGATTTAACCAAAAAGGTTTTACTATCTAGTATTTTTTGGACAAACAGTTACATCTTTCAATGTAGGTAGATCAAGAATGTTTATAGTGTATTCACTTGAATCTTACACCGTTAATTTGGATGTTACTTCTGCAATACTAGGAGTACTTTTGCTTGAAGTTGAAAGTTAACGTTTCTCATAAATGCACCCATATGGAGCGTTTGCAATATAGTATTAGATTGCAATCCTACTACACATGAATTGTCAAAACCTTTACTTATATTTACAGCATTTGACATATTAGTTGGAGTTGAACCATTTTGTAGAATAAAAGCTTCATGAAATTACAACAAATGTGATGTCCTTTTATCTTATTATAATTGTGTGGAAGATAACTCGCAAAAGGTCAAAAGTTTTTTAAATTATACTCAACCTGACAGGAAAACCTACTAATTTAAAGGAGAGAAAATGTATGAGTCCCACTGTATTGATAAATTGTGTACAGCCATGGTTATCTTCTTACAGAAGAATGAAAAATAAAATATGAATATTGAATTCTAAAAGTTGGATACACACGTTTGTTATTGTCTAAGGGTTCAATAAACCAAATAAAATACCATTGCAAGACAAGGATCCGTTATCGTGTAAAATATCTCTTTTTTTATTTGTTAAGATGTAATGGGGTAACTTAGGTACAGATCTCAATTTTTGCACTAAAGGTGTTTGAGGAGTTGGATCGACCTATTATTAATCGATGAGATCGAATCGGATTGGCCCGAAGAAAAGGGGTGGGGCTGGGCTGACCTTTATGAAAATCGAGGATCAGCCGGTACAGATTAACTTACAGTGTCCCCGGAGCTAGTAAATCTGGTAAGAAATTACCAATTTTTTATCGGGTCTTCGGCGTGGCGTGACTCGATATAACGGTCACTATCTTTTTCTTTTAAATTTTTGACCATTGGCGGCTGTCAAAATTTAGTTTAACCATTGCCCAATGACTATTTTTTTTTTAGCAAAATCGGTTAGAACTCTATCTCCTAGAACCTCCCTAACTAAACTCTATGTCCTGATCTTAGGTTGCGAATTTCCTCTATAGAATGATGATTCGAATAATAGCTTTAGTATTCATCTTGAAAGATTCTTTGATTTCTCTCTTTTCAAATTTGATATAGACTATCTTTTATTAAGTATATTAAAATAGAAAATTGTATTTGTAACCTTTGAATGAATTGCACTATTATAAATTGAAGTTTCGATTTAGTTGTTATAAAACATTAAATATGCAAGTTCAAGTATTAAAGCAAATTTTGGTCATTAAATGAATAATCTATAAATTACAAGTTTATCAGCATTACAATAAAAATTATATTATACCATTTATATAGTATATTTTCTATTAAATTTTTAAAAAATAGTTCGGATCGGATTGACCCGAACCTGCACGGGTCAAGACCCCTAAACCTCGGCCCCATAAAAAACCGATAACCGAGTCAGATACTGGTCCGAACTGGAACCAATATGGCTACTAATTTTCTCAACTGGCTAGGTCCTTAAACACCCCTAATTTGCACACAAGATTATGTTAATTATTATTTATGCGTTTTATATTTGATTACAATCGATTGTTATGATCGAAAATAATTACTTATCCTACTACTATATGTCACCCTTAGGTTTAATTTCGTGAGGAAGGCACTCTACTAAATGATTAAATATGTCATACACATCTAATGTATTTTACAATGAATAAGAACATACAGTAAGAAATTTGACTCGGTAATGTAAACGTCAATCGCACAAAATCATCTCAATTAACCATAAATTGGTCTATTTGATTAAAATCATTTTAAGAAACATTATTCTTTTCGTCGTGTACAAATTGATATAATCCATGAAAAAAAAATTGTAATGCATTATCATATTCTTTAAACCAACTAAAAGAACAAGTAATTTGGCTCAAGGCCGTGTAGTGTTGAACCGGCGGATTCAATTAAATCCATAATTTTCGATGCGAGAGTAAAAATTTATATGTAAAAAATTATTAAAATTACAAAAATAGTTGATATTGTTATAAAATATAAAGAACAAGAGCAATATTGCAGAGAAAGAGAGAAAATTCTTACTGAATTTTGGGGTTATTTACAATGGGGTGATACCCCTCTATTTATAGGAGAAAAAATGACTTAGCCTCAAAGTAAAACTCTCTACAAGATAGACATTCACTCTAAATAGAATTCTATTCTTAACACTCCCCCTTGAATGTCTACTCAATAAATAATGTGTCTCGTTAAAACCTTAACTAAAACAAAACCCAATGGAAAAAATTCTAGAAAAGGAAAAAGAGTACACATATCTAACAAAATACATTTTTGTTGCCTCGTTAAAAACCTTGCAAGGAAAATCCAGTGGGACAAAACCTTGTAAGGGAAAAAGAGTGCAACGCGCATTAACTCCCCCTGAAAAGAGCATCAATTCACATCCTTGAGCCTTCGCATTCCAATCTTGTGTACCAGCTTCTTGAAGGTTGACGTTGGTAGAGATTTTGTGAACAAATCAGCCATATTATCACTTGAATGAATCTGTTGCACATTGATATCACAATTCTTTTGAAGATCATGTGTGAAAAATAACTTTGGTGAAATATGCTTTGTTCTATCTCCTTTTATGAATCCTCCCTTCAATTGGGCTATGCATGCTGCATTGTCTTCATACAAAATCGTGGGTAGTTTGTCACATTTCAAACCACATTTGTCTCGAATATGATGTATTATAGACCTCAACCACACACACTCTCGGCTTGCTTCATGAATAGCGATTATCTCATCATGATTAGATGAAGTAGCCACAATTGATTGCTTAGTCAATCGCCAAGATATGGCAGTGCCTCCACAGATAAACACATAACCTATTTGAGATCGGGCCTTGTGTGGGTCAGATAAATATCCAGCATCAGCATAACCAACAAGATCAGGACTGCAATTATTGCTATAAAATAAGCCCATATCGGTAGTCCCTTTTAGATACCGCAATATATGTTTGATTCCATTCCAATGTCCCCTTGTGGGAGCAGAGCTATATCTTGCTAAGACATTAACTGAAAAAGTTATGTCAGGCCTTGTAGTATTTGCAAGATACATTAGTGCGCCAATTGCACTAAGATATGGTACTTCAGGACCAAGTAGCTCTTCATTCTTTTCTTGCGGTCGGAATGGATCCTTATTCACATCAAGTGATCGAACAACCATCGGAGTACTTAAAGGATATGCTCCATCCATGTAAAACCGTTTCAATACCTTTTCTATATAGGCAGATTGATGAACAAAAATTCCGTTTGTCAAATATTCAATTTGCAAACCAAGACATAATTTTGTCTTTCCGAGATCTTTCATCTCGAATTCCTTCTTTAAATAATCAATTGCCTTTTGGAGTTCTATAGGAGTTCCAATAAGGTATATGTCATCGACATATACGGCAAGTACAACAAATTCGATGTTGTTTTCTTTATAAAAACACATGGGCAAATGGCATCATTTATATAGCCTTCCTTTAATAAATACTCACTAAGACGATTATACCACATTCGTCCTGATTGCTTTAGACCATACAAAGATCTTTGTAATTTGATTGAAAACATTTCCCGGGACTTTGAATTATGAGTGTTTGGCATTTTGAATCCATCGGGAATTTTCATGTATATCTCATTATCAAGTGAGCCATAAAGATAGGCAGTAACCACATTCATTAAATGCATGTCAAGCTTTTCAAGGACAGCAAAACTAATGAGATAACGGAAAGTTATAGCATCCATTACGGGTGAATATGTCTCTTCATAATCGACACCAGGCCTTTGAGAAAATCCTTGTGCAACAAGGCGTGCCTTATATCTTTGTACCTTGTTTTTCTCATTTCTCTTGCGTACAAAGACCCATCTATAGCCAACAGGCTTAACACCATTAGGTGTTTCAACTATAGGCCCAAAAACTTCAAGTTTTGCAAGTGAATTCAATTCTGAGGATTGCTTCTTGCCATTTTGGCCAATCAAGTCTTTGTCGACATTCTCCAACAGATTGAGGTTCAAGATCCTCACTTTCTTGCATAATGCTAGATGCAACATTATATGCAAAGACATAATCCACCACTATATCCACTCGATTAAAATTTGTCTCAATATCGATTGGATTTATTGATAGTTCCTTATTTTTCTGAGTCTCGGGCTCAATGGATTCTTCATGAATCTCAGAATTTATTAAATCGTGAATTTCCTCATGAGATTCTTTCGTAGTGTCATTTTGATCATTTGCTTTCCTTTTTCTAGGATTTCGATCTTTGGAACCAAATGGCCTGCCACGTTTTAGGCGTGCTTTCGACTCACTAAATATGACACTAGAAGATTGTCCAATAGGGACATCAATACGGATTGGAACATTCTCTGCGGGGATGTGAGATTTTGTTATCCTTTTCAAGTCCGTGAATGCGTCAGGCATTTTATTTGCTATTCTTTGCAAATGGATAATATTTTGCACCTCTTTTTCACAAATAGAGGTATGTGGATCAAGATGAGATAATGATGGATTTTTCCACAAAATTTCCCGTTTGATTTCACCAACTTCTCCCCCTAATTTTGGGAAAAGTGTCTCATCGAATCGACAGTCTGCAAATCGTGCAGTGAACAAATCCCCTGTCAATGTTTCGAGGTAGCGAATAATGGAGGGTGATTCAAACCCAACATATGTTCCTAACCTTCTTTGCGGACCCACTTTTGGTGCGGTATGGCGGTGCTACAGGCACATATACTGCGCATCCAAAAATTCGTAAACGGGATATATTAGGTTCATGACCCAAAACTAATTGCAACGGGGAATATTTGTGATAATTCGTCGGTCTGAGACGAACTAGCATTGCTGCATGCAAAATGGCGTGACCCCAAACCGAAGTGGGCAGCCTCGTTTTCATGAGTAATGGTCTTGCAATCAACTGCAGACGTTTAATTAAAGATTCTGCAAGACCATTTTGAGTGTGAACATGAGCTACAGGATGTTCCACTTTTATCCCAATTGATAAGCAATAATCATTAAATGCTTGGGATGAAAACTCAGCAGCATTATCTAGTCTAATAGATTTAATTGGATTATCAGGAAATTGTGCTCGTAATAGAATTATTTGTGCCATTAATTCTGCAAACGGAAGGTTGCGTGATGACAATAGGCACACATGAGACCATCTAGAGGATGCGTCTATTAAGACCATAAAATATCTAAAGGACCCACTAGGTGGGTGAATAGGTCCACAAATATCCCCTTGTATACGTTCCAAAAATGTAGGTGACTCAGTTCCAACCTTTGTTGGTGATGGTTTAATAATTAACTTGCCTTGATAATAAGAAGTGCAAGAAAATTCATTATTTAAAAGAATCTTTAAATTCTTTAATGGATGCCCATATGAGTTTTCTATAATCCGTCTCATCATAATTGATCCAGCATGTCCCAATCGATCATGCCAAAGTACAAAAGTATTGGAATCAGTAACCTTTTGGTTTACTGTGGAATGTGCCTCAATTGCACTAATTTTTGTCCAATACAGGCCACAAGATAAAGATGGGAACTTCTCAATAACCCTCTTTTGGCCAGAGACATTCTTTGTAATGATGAGGTATTCAAGATTATTCTCATCTATTGTCTCAATATGATATGCATTTTGACGGGTATCTTTAAAACTCAACAAGTTCCTCTTGGACTTGGAAGAGAACATTGCATTCTCTATGATAAATATTGTTCCTTTAGGCAGAGTTATAGTTGCTCTTCTGGAGCCTTCAATCAATTTACTACTACCAGAAATTGTAGTAACATCTGCCTTACACATACTTAAATGAGAGAAATATTTCTTCTCTTTGAATATCGTATGTGTGGTACATGAATCAATTAAACAAATATTTTTACAATTGGACGTTGATCCAAGTTTGCTTTGTGAGATATCCGTATTTGCTTCCCATGGTTTGACATACAAAAGAAATATACGAAAGATATTAGTATTTTTTATAGATATGAGAATAAACAAATTTAAGTCTATGATTCAACATAATAGTTTCAGTGCGGTCATTATGAAAAAAAAAATATCTTTTATCATAGTTATTCTCCTTTTAATACTCTTGTATCCGTTGCTTAATAATTAAACAATATTTTCAAAATCTGCTGAGGTTAGTCGATTAACCAAATAGATAATCGACTAACCTGTTTCAACGTTTAAAAAAAACTAGTCGATGAACAGGCAACGGACAAAAGGTTAATCGCTTAACTAAAGTGATAATCGATTAACTTAGGCAACGGTCATTAGGTTAGTCGATTAACTAAATCGGATAGTCAACTAACATGCCTTGCGGAAAAGGTCCAGTTTAATAGAATATATTGGTTAATCGATTATCTGTTATGTTAATCGATTAACTTACTGAAAAATCATTACAAATAAAGCTTAAGATGAATGTGTAATCTAAAGTTATATATTTTAAAACCATATCACAATATAAACTTAGCTTTACTAGCTTAAAGCAGAAAATATAAAATTTGATCACAATAATAGATAACTTATGTAAACTATGATAATTGTTTATTCATTAACTACTACGAATAAGTAAAAGTAAAAATATCAAACTGCTCAATCTTCTTTAACCATGGATCCACCACCGATCAAGTGATCTATTTTCCCCTCAGGGTGCTCAAAGAAGTCTGCCACATCCAAGTGGGTGATGTCAAAATTATTGTCAAAGACAAAATTGGTTTCAGGGCCTTTACTCTTTAGAGATGCTTGATAAAGCTCAACCAAATGTCTTGGTACACGGCAAATTTTTGCCCAGTGCCCTTTTCCACCGCAACGATAACATATAGTTTCTGAACTATTTGCTTTTGGATTCTCATAATTCCATTTCCGCTTTTGGTGGTTATATTTCTTTGGGGGGTGACTAACACCAGGAAAATTTCTTCCTTGTCCACGTCCACGGCCATGACCCCGACCACGACCACGACCATGATTAAAGCCATAGCCTTTTCCACGCTTAGCATAATGGGAATACACCTTATCTACTTCAGGCAATGGTGTAGACCCAGTGGGTCGATTTTCGTGATTTCTCATGAGCAGGTCATTGTTTCGCTCAGCCACAAGGAGAAGAGAAATCAGCTCAGAGTACTTTTTGAAACCTTTCTCTCTGTACTGTTGTTGCAGAACCATATTGGAGACATGAAACATTGTAAACGTTTTTTCAAGCATATCATAATCAGTAATAGTATCTCCACAGAGTTTCAATTTAGAAGTAATTCTAAACATTGCAGAATTATATTCAGAAACAGACTTAAAGTCTTGGAGCCTCAGATGAGCCCAATCATATCGTGCTTGTGGCAGAGTGACCAACTTTAAGTTGTCATATCTCTCCTTTAAGCCATTCCACAAGATAAGTGGATCTTTTACTGTGAGATATTCAATTTTCAAACCTTCATCAAGGTGATGGCGCAAGAAAATCAAGGCCTTAGCACAGTCTTGGGTGGATGCATTATTTCTGTCTTTAATGGCGTCTCCAAGACCCATTGCATCCAAATGGATTTCAGCATCCAACACCCATGTCATGTAGTTCTTGCCCGAAATTTCAAGGGCAACAAACTTTCTTTTCATAATGTCAGACATAATTAAAACAAAATTAGGAGGAGAAAAAATACCTTAATTTTCTCAAAGAGATTCTTGAGATAGTAGAGCTTCGTGCTGATAACGTGTTATAAAATATAAAGAACAAGAGCAATATTGCAGAGAAAGAGAGAGAAAATTCTTACTGAATTTTGGGGTTATTTACAATGGGGTAATACCCCTCTATTTATAGGAGAAAAAATCACTTAGCCTCAAAGTAAAACTCTCTACAAGATCGACATTCACTCTAAATAGAATTCTATTCTTAACAGATATGAAATTATAAATTTAAAAATATAATGGATTCAATGTTAAAAACCTTGAAAATTGAACCCATGTCATTTAAATCCTGTATATGCATCTGACTTGACTCGTTGTCAACTTTGTTTGACCAAAAAGTATAGCACTCTTTCTTAAACTAATCAAAAGATAAATAAGGTAAAAGGTGAATTCTAGTCAAGCATAATAATTCTTAATCTAACTAAGTAACGGGCGAAAAGGTTATCAGATTATTGAAAGCACACTTTGGAGAATAATGAAGAGTGAATGATGAGCAATAGATATGAAAAATGACAATAATGGTAAATAGGAAGAACGATTCACCCAAATATTGAATGATGTGGAAGATTTTTCCCTCTGACAACAAAGTGTGGCAATAAGTAAGAAAATAAACAATTCTTTCTTGGATCATATGAGTAGAAAAGAAGAATAATCGACAAAATTGATCACGCCCAACTATGCATTATAAAAAATATTACGAGATCGCTGCAAATATAATATGATTCAAGTCCGAAGTCGAATCTCACAGGAAACTAACCTATTTACTATAACTTTTGACATTGTTAATGAATAGCTCAAATAATCCTGGATGCACGATTTTTAATGGATAATGAGTAGAATTTAGTTAACTAAGGAAAAATAATAATAAAACTAGCAATAATCTAGAATAGAGTTGAAATCAATTGTAAAATGGTCTAGGGTTATTGATTTTCCCAATTGTCGGATTAATTCCTGACACGTTAGCTATAATTTCGCCATAACTCTACAAGAAATATGAGTTCTAGGTTATCTCAATTATCTATCGATTACGATACTTTACTAGAATCATTCTCTCGAACTACTCTAGTTAACAATTTATGCAACTCATAATTATCTCACCAAAGCTTTGTTATCTCTAACTCTGCTTTTAGGTTCAAGTAATTAATCTCTTAACATACCCGAAAGTGGTGTTGTTCAACAAGAATCTAACCAAGTATTCTTTCTCAAGCAACACAAGATAACTAGACACGATTAATCAAGGGTCCTTTCAGTTAATCACAAGACAACACGTAGTTGAACAATTATAGAGTAAAAACGACTCAATTATATCAAAACATAGTCAAGTTTTCATCCAAAAATTGATTCCATCAACCCCAAATGACGGATTTAGCTACTCATATTAAGAGAATTCACTATATAAAACTCATAATCAACAATGAAATTAAAAAGAAGAAAATAAAAACTCTAAGAAAAATTCTTGGTCTTTCTTCTGTGTTCTTACCTTTAAAGTCTCTAAAAACAGCTATTTTTCTCTTTTGGATGACTTAGGCTTCATATAAGTTTATGTTAGTTGCCCTAGAAATTACATAATTGACCCTGGGTTCTTGACTCCCGTCAGCCCGTCCGCGATCGCAGATTAGATCGTGGATCTGACCGTGGATTTGGCAATTGTTCTGTCCACGGCCGCGGATCTAACCACGGAGCTGGCACTTGCTCTTCTTTCTCCTTTTCGGCCGTGGTATCCTCTGATTAGCCTTCCACGATCCATATTGACTCCAAAATAATTTTTAGCTTCTTCCTAGCTCGGGGTGGCTCCTACAAAACGTAAAAACTCTTAAGTAGAGCATTTTGTTATCTTTTATATTCAAAAATTGATAAAGTGCAACGAAATTAGAGTGTAAATAGTATCCGAATTGCATAATTATCGTCTATTATCAACACCCTACACATAAATTTTTTCTCGTCCTCGAGAAATCAAACCACACTCTATAGAGGCCTAATTTCCCCGAGCGACTTCCCTAACTCATCACACCAAGAATATTCCTCAAAGATTGAATATATTAGTGTAACATCCACACCTCAAGAGTTGGCTCCCGCGAGCCACACCATATTCCTAACGGGCTTACTTACCCTAACTCAGAGGTCCAGACTTACCTCTCCTTCGTGAATAAAGTGCCTGCTCATAACAAAAGAGACTCATTCCACAATCAATAACATGAACACACACGGAAGAACTTCAATATAAACATAATTCACTCACCCTTAGAAATAACATTCATATGCCACAAAAGATGCACCATAGGCTTGCCCGTAGTGTACTACCTACTAATCGAGCGCATTCAGTCTAGGATCAAGTAGGACTTTATTTGGTTGTAATGTAGGCTATAGGATGGGTAGAATACATTTAGATAAACGAGTGACTATACATCCCTAAGCACTTTAATACATGTACGTTAACATTCAAAATCCCATACTTATGTCAAACCATGACTCCACCTTCACATCAATATATATTAACTCCCTTCTTCTTTAAGAACAATTACATCAAGATGCACCACTTATTAAGGAATACTTTTCACATCAATACAACTATATTTTTTCCAATTCAAGTGGCTCTTACTTTTTCAAAACAATGCACCTTTCTCCTTATCTTATTAGTTCCACTCAAAATCCAAACCAACCACCCCACAATTTAACTTTTAAAAAGTTTATACAATTCAAGGGCTCATGAGAGTTTAAAAGGTTTAAACAGATGGTTAGTTCAAACAAATGGCTAAGGCTTATAGTGTGGTTATCGAAAAATAGGATTAATGGCTCAACATGGTTAACTATGACACATAACAAATGGGTGGATGAAGTGTATATATGGTTCAACAAAGGAACACCTATATTAGTTCCAAGACTAAACAAGACTATTATTTCACTTTGTAGACATACGAGCAAGTTCTAGGCATCAAATGTCATGCACAGATTACAACAAGCCTCACACACAGATGGCACATAACTCACTCTAGATAGGGTCATCAAATCAGGGTACTTAGCCAAATCAAGAATACAATTTAAGGCATTCTTATAAGAGTCCACAACTGAGCCTAAGCGTCACACTAAAGTACCCGATGTATTCAAGGCATTACGACATTAAGAGATCCTATTTCTATTTCCGTCCATAGCCTACAAGTTACTACTAACAATAAAAAAACTAACTAAGTCGCTTCCTTGGAAAAGAACCATGGCTTAAAGAAAAATCAAGGGGAACTGATACATTACTACAAAAGAAAATCTTTCTATATATTTTTATTTATTTATTTTTCTTCGAATTTAGTCCCTGAAGAAACAAATCAAATGATATTCATCATCGGGACAAGTCAAAAATGATTTATGTAAATAAACTACGAAATTCTACACATAATAAACCAACAAAGTATCCCCACCCCACACATAAAATGATGGCATGTTCCCGTGTCATACAAAATAAAGTAATGCGAGTTAAAGGAACTTCCCTGGAAGATCAGTCTTGATCAGAAACAATGCCTAAATCGAGATGACACGCCCTCCCCAGCGCACACAGCCATCCCGTTATTTACTTCTCCAACTTCGCATTTTGGGTGGCAAAAGCATCCACTCCAACCCCCAATTTCGTGACTGAATTGCGCACCCCTGCCATTTCCTGTTCTAAGGTTGTCATCCGCGTACTCCATCTGATTGCAGATGATCCTTCAACTGCGATTACTTGTTCTCGTGGGGGTGAGGATAGCCCAACTTCCTCCTGCTCTCATCGCTCTCCTCTGAAATGGTCACTTTGGATAACCGGAACTTTGTTTCTTTCTTTACCTTGCCATCCACAGTGGGGTTCTCTAGCACCCCTATGGCCCAACACAATCTAGTAACTAGAGATGGGAAAAAGAACCAATACTTCTTCAGTGTTGAACAAATGAATATCTCATAATAAGTAACCTTGGCCACATCAATATCTTGGCCATTCACAAAGCACCAGATCAAAGCAGCTCTCAGACCATTTACCTCAGTGGTGTTGTGGGACGGAAGCAATCGACTGTTGATGATGTACAACCAACACTTTCCTTCAAAGGTGAGTGAGGCGGAGTGCAACTTTGATCCCGTTACAATCCACACTACCTCTTTGTCTGGTACACAGATAGTTCTAAAACATAATTGCCATTTTGTTGGTTCTCACTTGTAAGCATCATAGTAATCCACCTCCCAAGTAAATGCAGGCAAGCGATACACTCTCCTGATGGCTTCTATCAAGGCATTCATCCTCTTTTATAGCACACTGCAGATGTGATCCTCATGTTCATAGCAGTTGGTGTAGAATTCCCTAACAAGCATCAAGTTATCGTCCCCTTGCTCTTCGAAGAAGATGCCTAGCATGTGCCTAAATCAACTCCCTATACATATTAGGGCACTTAGCCTGGAGGGATCCCCTGTCAACTCCCCTTTCCACTACAGGCTTTCTAATATTCTTCCAACTAAAACAGTCTTGGGCAGCTCTGGAGATAAACTTGGTGCGATCAAACTGAGCTGAACTAGCTGGCTCGTGCCCGGGGCGAGCCTCCATGGCCATTTGATGAAGCAATGTTAGTGCATCTCTTCTTTAAAGATCTCATGGTACCTACACAATTACCACCACTATTAATAATTAGCGTAATATGTGAATGAAGGGTGATTACTCAGACTTCACCCGTACTATTGGTCACAAATTATACTAAAAAACTCATTGTTGAAATTCAACAAACAACTACTGTGCATATGCCTCCCAATGCATCCAAAGACCGAATTAAACTCTCATTCTTCACAATTCAACAATGTCTTCCAAATCCAACCGACCTAATGTCCTCACATACCAACATATATACCAACAAACAAAAATAAAGACAAGAATACCCATAATTCTACTTTCCTGCACTTACAATAGAAGAGAAGCATGTACTTACTTGAA
The DNA here is from genome assembly GCA_034376525.1 of Nicotiana benthamiana. Taxonomy (NCBI): domain Eukaryota; kingdom Viridiplantae; phylum Streptophyta; class Magnoliopsida; order Solanales; family Solanaceae; genus Nicotiana; species Nicotiana benthamiana. The sequence continues at coordinate 20,243,301 of CM067324.1, read as the reverse complement.
AATCTTGTGAGGAATGGAGCTTTGGTATTTGTTGAGTAGAGATGAGGGAGAAGGGGAGGAGATTTTATTAAGTGAGAAAAAATTGGGGAGAAGATGGGGGAAAGGATCGTTGGTTTTAATTGGGGGAAGGGGGAGGTTTTTAGATTAGTTTTGGTTAGGGGGGAGAAAAAAGTGGGGGAGTGGGCAGATGGGGGAAGGGGTGAACCTAACTAAAAAAGTTAATTAAAAAGCGGAGAAGAGAAGAAAAAAGAAAAGAAAAAATAAAAGATAGAACCTGAATGGAGCCAGATCTGCAGCTGGATCCATGCTCAGATCCGCGGTTGCGGACAGAATTTCTGCAAAATCTGTGGTTGATCCACAGCCACGAATTTGGCATCCCGAAAGTTTGTTACTTTTTCGCACTTTTGCCTATCTCCAGGATAATTTCGTCACCCCGAGTCTTTCTGCTACACATACCTTTGTTCCAGCACCTTAGTAGATCGATCAATATTGTCACCGTTCAAAAATCAATTTTAAAAATAAGAATAAAGAAAAAAATAGGTTGCCTCCCAAAAAGTACCTAATTTAACGTCACGACACAATGATTTATAACAAACCATGGGTTGCCTCGCAGGAAGTGCCTGATTTACCATCGCAGCACGATAAAGGCTTTCATTATTACTCTTCGCCCATATATTAGGGCACTTCCAAATAGATCACTACTCTATCCTCCTTTTTCTGCGGCCATTCCAAGGTAATGTTTCAACCTTTGCCCATTTATTATGAACCTATTTTTTCCATCTCCGAATTCAATTTCTATAGCTCCACATAACAACACTTTTCTGAAAGGTCTTCACCATCGGGATATCAATTTAACCAGAAACAATCTTAGTCTCGAGTTGTATAACAATACTAGATCTCCCGGTTTGAAGTTCTGGTCTAGAATATGCTTTTCATGCATTATTTTTATCCTTTCTTTGTACAATCTTGCATTCTAAAATGTATGGAACCTGAATTCCTCGAGTTCATATAACCCAGTGACTCTACTGTTGCCTATGATCTCCATATCCAAATTCAATTGTCGTAGTGCCCAAAGGGCTTTATGCTCAAGCTCTACCAAAAGGTGACATGCTTTTCTAAACACCAACTAGTATGGTGACATACCAATTGGAGTTTTAAATGATGTGCAGTATGCCCATAGTACATTATCTAGATTCTTCACCCAATCAGTCCTTGTCGCATTCACTGTCTTGGTTAGGACAGTTTTGATTTCCCGGTTCGACACTTCAACTTGACTTCTTGACTGTGGGTGATAAGGGGTGGTCGCCTTATGGCGAACTCCATACTTTTTCCAACAACCGTGTGAATTCTATTACAAAAATGGGTTCCACCATTAATGATTATAACTCTTGGGGTGCCAAAACGTGTGAAGATGTTTTTCTTTAGAAAGCCTGTCACCCCATTTGCATCATTGGTTGGGAGAGCCACAACTTCAACCCATTTGGAGACATAGTCATCTGCCACCAATATGTATTTGTTACCATATGAGTTGACGAATGGCCCCATCAAGTCAATCCCCCCCTTGTCAAATACCTCCACCTCTTAAATAATAGTCATCGACATCTCGTGACGTCGAGATATGTTGCATGTCCTTTGGCACTCATCACAAATTTTTACCCAAGAATGAGCATCCTTGAACAGAGTTGGCCAATACAAACACAATTCCAATACCTTAGTTGATCTGAATCCCTCCAATGTGTCCACCATATGGTGAAGCATGGCAAGACTGCAAAACCAATTAATTCATTACAGAAATGAAAATGATTCTGAGCTCTATTCATTAGCAAACCAAAAAGATAATTTTAAAAAATGTTATAGATATGATCTTTTAGCATATAAATCGATTAATAAAAAGGTTGATCTTTCTCGGGGTTACACTCTGGATCATGTTATCTACATATATTTTAAAAAGTAGAGGTTCATACCAATAATGAAATCAACAATGGCGAAAGAAATTAATTGAAGAGAGTTCATAAGGTATAATACCGCTTGCTAAATGATAAGCAATATCAGTATACTATGGTGTCTCCTCCATTGTCACTGTTAATAACTGTTCATCCAGGAATGTTTCTGTTATATCTTCAACCTCTAGCTTCTTTTTAGCTCCTTCCAACTTTGAGAGGTAGTCTGCTACTTAGTTCTCTGTCCCTTTTCTATCACAAATCTCCAGATCAAATATTTGTAGAACAAAACAACCCAGCGGATCAAGCGTGGCTTTGACTTCTTCTTTGCTATCAACTACCTAATTGATGCATGATCAGTATAACCAATAACTTTTGAACCAATAAAGTACGACATGAATTTGTCGAATGCAAAAACTACAGCCAACATATCCTTTTACGTCACGGTGTAATTGAGTTGTGCACTGTTTAGTGTTCTGCTTGCATAATAAATTGGATGCATCAGCTTATCCTTTCACTGCCCCAAGACTACTCATATAACATAGTCATTTTTGTCGCACATGAGCTCGAACGGTTGCTCCCAGTTGGGGACAGTCAACAATCTCTTATTCAGCTCCTCAAATGCTAACTTGCAATAATTAGAAACCACAAAGGGCTGATCATTTTCAAGGAGTTTACATAAAGGGTTAGCAATCATGGATAAATATTATGAATCTCCTGTAGAACCCGCGTGCCCAAGGAAACTTCTCACTGCCTTGACCGAAGTGGGCGGTGGCAACTTCTCTATCACGTCAACCTTAGCATGGTCAACCTCAATTCCTTTACTGGACACTCGATGCCCAAGACTATTCCTTCTCCCACCATAAAATGGCACTTATTCCAATTCAACACTAAATTTATCTCTACACATCTTCTGAACACTCTACTTAAATTGTGAAGAAATTCCTCGAATTAATCCCCCATCACAGAGAAATAATCCATAAATACCTCCATAATGTCTTCAACCATATCCGTAAAAATGGCTAACATACACCGTTGAAATGTAGCCGGTGCATTGCAGATTCTAAAAGGCAAAGATACTAATATGCCATACGGACAAGTGAATGATTTTTTCTCTCTATCTCTGGGGGCTATTGAGATTTGATTGTATCCCAAATATCCATCCAAGACACAAAAGTGATATCGCCCAGCCAATGTGTCTAACATTTGGTCAAGGAATGTCAAGGTAAAATGGTCCTTCCGGGTGGTTGTGTTCAATTTTCCATAATTCATGCAAATCTACCATCTCGTGAAAGTACGAGTAGAGATCAACTTGTTATTCTCATTTTTTATGATCGTCATTCCTCCTTTCTTCGGCACACACTGAACAGGGTTGATCCAATTGCTGTCAGAGATCGGGAAGATGATACCCGCATCTAACCATTTGATCGCTTCCTTCTTCACCACCTCTTTCATATTCGGGTTTCGCCTTTGTTGATGTTCTCTGGAAGGTTTGTGCCCTTCTTCCAAGTGAATCTTGTGTATACAAAAAGCTGGGCTAATACCCTTTATGTCTGCCATGGTCCAACTAAGAGTAGTCTTACATTCTTGTAACACTTGTAGGAGTTGCTCTATCTATACAGCTAGCAAACCAAATGATATAATAACAGGTAAAGTAGAATTCGACCTAAGAAAGTGTACCTGAGAGGCGCTGGAAGCAGTTTTAGGTCCAACTGTGATGGCTCCACCATCGATGGTTTCACAGGTGGTAGTGTTCTTTATTCTAAGTGTAGGGGATCGAACTTGGGTTCCCTTTTCCAAAACCATAGACCTTCAAGAGCCATGACCCACTCTGCCAACTCCTCACCATCCATATTTTCCAGATTTATCAAGCAGGCTTCCAATGGCTCTTTGACATTAGTAGTACCATCCTCCTCTTGTAGTACTACATCTACGGCCTCCACTACTGAGCAATTTGAAAATTCACTGGGTCTTATCATAAATTGTTGAACATTGAATATTATCATTTCATTGTTCAACCTCATTTTCAATTCTCCGGTCACACAATCAATTAATGCTCTCTCAGTGGCTAAAAATGGCCTTCCTAGAATGATTGGTATCTCTTCATCTACTTGACAGTCAAGAATGACGAAGTCTGCATGGAATACAAATTTCCTCACTTGAAAAAGTACATCATCAAGAATTCACATCGATTTTTTGACTGTGCAATCAGTCAGTTGCGACAACATTGAGCCGGTCTAGCTCTGCCAATGCCCAATTTTGTATAAATTGCCAAGAGCATCAAGTTTATACTGCCTCCCAAGTCACACAATGCCTTAGCAAAATCTTGCTAAAGCATAACTCCCAATGGTGCATGGGATAGTGAAACTACCTGGATCAAACACCTTTTGAGCCACAGGCCTTGTCACTACTGCGATGTAGGTATGCATTAGAACTATAGGGGACAGGTCCAGGAAGTCAAATTTTTGCGATATCAGGTCCTTAATTATTTTTGCATACCCTAGCATTTCCCTCAAAGAATCTATCAATGAAATATTCAATTGATTTTCTGAGCGTTTCCATGAATTTCCTGTATTGATCATCTTTCTTTTGCTTTTCCAACCTATGCGGGAATGGTGCAGGAATCAATCTCTGCCAATTGTTTTATGTCTTTTCTTTGCTGGAAGATTTTTCCACTACCTGTTCTGGAAGTGGTTCATATTCCTTCCCCTTACCCTTGTCAACCTGTGCTTGCTGGATTACAACCTCGGCGAGCTCTGCTAACTTATCTATCTCTAATGTTAATGGAGTAGCAGGAATAGTTGGCGTTGTCTCTCTCTTAGATTGAGCAACTTCTTGCTCCTTGTCTAAATCTCTCTCATTCCTGAGACTCACTGCCATGAGGTGATTTAGGTTCTGCTCCTTTGGATTAATATTCGTATCCGCAGGCAATGTTTCTTGTGGCGATTGTTCAAGGCCATAGTTAGATGTCCCAATTGAGTTTCAGTGCTTTAATTACTGAATCATGTGCAACTAACTTCTTTTGCATCTTTCCATGTGTCCTAATGAGTTGTTGCAACATACCCCTGATTTCGATCATGTTACTATCATGTTGTTGATGTAGTGATTGGTAGGTCAACTGTTGTTGGTGCTAGTGATTATATCCCTGCTGCCTTTGATAAGTCATGACTTGGCATTGTGGTCGTGCTCCTCTTGGATTGGGGTTGTGTTGTGGCTAGTTTGGTCTGTACTACTGGTTTGATGTTGGTCCCCAATTGCTGCCCACCTTACCTTTGACCTGCAAAATTATTGACATAATTCATGCCTTCTCTAAAACCCTGGTTGTCATTCTCTCCAATCCACGAGCACACATATGACTGGTTTATGCAATGAGTGCATAAGCCTCCATTTGTGGTATCAACAATGTGCACTTGTTTTGTACCCATCTTATCGGTTTTCTTTGTCAGCAAGCTCATCTGATCATAAGATTTGCTATGTTATTTGGGTCAAGAGCGACAGAATGCACTATTGGAGTGAGTTTTGTGTCTCTCGTCATCCAACCTGAATTTTGAGACATCTTATCAAGAAGAATCTTACACTTTGTGAAGGTTTTGCTCAAGAATGCATCCCAGGCAGAAGCATCTACATTGGTCTTCAGACTGTCAGCCAAACCATATAGAATCTCTGCCCCAGCATCTGATCCGGAATGCCATGGTGAGGACACTTCACCAACATACCGTTAAAACTCTCCCAGGTTTCTTGCAAAGTCTCAGTCGGTTTCTACCTGAATTGCAATATCTTATCAATCTGCCTCGTAGTTTTGTTGGGTGGATAAAACTTGTTCAAGAACTGCTTGATTAGTTCCTCCCAAGTAGCAATGGCGTTTATTAGGAGCAAATTCATCCAAGTTTGAGCCTCCCCAGTCACTGAGAATGGAAACAATAATAATTTGATTATTTCAGGAGTCACATTCGGTTGTCTTTGAGAGACACATATCGATAAAAAGTTCTTCAGATGTTGTTGTGGGTATCCGATGTATGACCCTGGAAAACATCCCTTTATTTTGCAACAGGTGCAGCATGTTGTTAGTAATCTGGAATATCTCCGCTTGTATCTGAGGAATCGCAATTGCTGCACCCAGGTTATCAACAGTTGGTTGCGCTCAATCATAAATAGCAGCTTCCGGCACAAGGGTGCTACCACTCTGACGCTTGGGTCATCTCGATCATTCCTATTTTCTACGTCACCCATTTTTGTATCGATTTGTTCGTTTTGTTCTAGCTGTTTGCTCTTCTAGTTAGCCCGGTTCAATATCAGGAATGATTTCTCGGGATTTGAGAGTCCTTCAGAGAGTTCACCAATTCATAAAGAGCTTCTACGCATGCACATGAGACACAGAAGAGTTCAAACATGAGAATTTCAATGGAAATATTTTTAACACCACAGAAAATTGATCTAAACTAATAATCCTAGCAATTTTTCCAAGTTTCAATAAATAACACCGTTGGTTCCCCCGTAACGATGTCAAAATTTTATCATGCCCAACTATGCTTTATAAAAAGGACAAAGCGGTCGTTGCAAATATAATGAGCTTGAGCAGAGCAAAACTAGAGCTAATGACTTAAGGGATGAGCTGGCTGCCAAACCTGCAGAGTTGGGGCGAACCCAGAGAGATAGAACAATCACAGTAGTAGAGGCAGCGATGCTAGCGGGCACCCTCCGCGTCCTTAGATTGGAGCGGGTTAGTAAAGTAGAGACTTCTGCTCTTAAAAAGGCAATGCTCTAAGAGAGGATATGTGGACTGGAAGGAGAAGTCCAGGATTTGAACGAGTAGATAGTCGTTCTCAAGGCCGTGAAAGCGCAACAGTAGGCTCAGTCGTCTATCTCTCATGCTTACACTTATCCCAACGTCCCACAAGAATTGTAGGACAAGTGGGTCCATGCAGAGGCTCATCTCGATATATACATTGGTTTGATGGCGGCTGTAAAAGCCTCTGAGGCGGAGTTTGATGAGGCTCATGCCGCTTGCGATTATGACTCTGCATGCTCGAGATGGATGATGATGAAGAGGATTTGGACGGGCTTGAGCTAGAGGCTTGATAGGACAACGAATACTCAAATGGCGAGGGCATCGGTGGTTATGGAGACGGGGGAGCTATGGCCGAATAGTGTATTTTTCTCTGTACTTTTGTTCTCTTTTTTTTTGTGGGCACTTGTCTGGCCCTAGTAAGATGATATTTTCCAATGATATTACTTTTATTTTCTGTTCTAGAACTTCTTATTTTTCTTTTGAATTTTATTTTTGTAATAGACTTCCTTGGTTGCGATTTCACTTAGGTCGACTGTGAATCAAGCTGGTTTGAGGTTGAATATTGACTTGTGTTTTAATCGAACAAAGTCAAAACATAAGTTGCGTTGAGCAAGGTCGAATATTGATTTTAAATTAATTCGAATGAGGTCGAATGCGAGTCGATACGAGTGAAGTCAAATGTTTATCTCTGATTCAAACGAGGTCGAATATATGTCGATTCGAGCGAGGTCGAATGTTAATTATTAGAACAAATTTGATAGTGAGTCAATTCGAGTGAGGTCGAATGTTTGGATCTAAATAATTCGAACAAGGTTGAATGTTAGTCGATTCGAGCAAGGTCGAATGTTAATTAGTTTGAACAAAGTCAATTGTGAGTCCATTCGACCGAGGTCGAATGTTTGACTCTGAATGATTTGAACGAGGTTGAACGCTGGTCGATTCGAGCAAGGTCGAATATTTATTACTTCGAACAAAATCGATTTTGAGTCGATTCAAGCGAGATTGAATGTTAATTAGTTCGAGCAAAGTTGATTGTGAGTTGATTCAAGTGAGGTCGAATGTTTGATATGAGATTGGCGTAATATATAAACTTGGCAGAGAAATGAGAAACTCATGTGTTTGCATATTTCGCTTTGTTTGTGTATTCATTGAAGAAGTTTACATGTTTTTGCTCTGTTTGTACATGTATTGTAGAACTCCCAGTCTTTGTAGTTCCTTCATCGGCCGACCTAAAGAGGTTTTCGATAGGTCAAGCAATGAAATTATGCTTAACTTCGACATGCCCTCTCTGTCGCATTGTTAAAGCACCTCCCCGAGAAAACTAATTGGGATAAAACTCGAGCTACGGAAAAAAAGTATGACTTGGAGGATGTCTTCTTTTTTATAAGTTGAAGTATTTGAGGTGAGCGACGTTCCAATTGTTCGGTAGCAACTTTCTCTCCATTGTTTCCAGTTGAAACGACCTTTTGCTTGCTGTTGCTGTGATTTTGTATGGGTCATCCCAATAGGTCCCAGTTTACCTTCTCGTGGGTGTTTGTTCTCTTGCGTTTTGGCTTTGAGTACGTAGTCCCTGACTTTGAGTGCCCTGGCCTTGGCTTTTTTGTTGTAGTATCGCTCTGCTTGTTACTTTTGGGCCACCATTCTTATGTAAGCCGTGCTCTTCGTTCTTCCGCCTCATTGAGATCTTGCCTTCTATTCTCGTCGTTGCGTCTCTTGCTTTCACTTGAATATCTTAGGCTTAGTTCCCCAACCGCAACTGGTATCATTGCATCAATCCCATAGACTAGTGAGTATGATGTTTCCCCTGTGCTCGTTTTCGGCGTGGTGCAATCCCTTGTCATTTTCGAGTTTATTTTTCATGATATTCAACATTATTTTGATGGAGTATTCAGCTTGGCAGTTGGAAGCGGGATGATATGGCATAGAGAGCATTCTTTTGATGTGTCATTTCTCGAATAACTCGACGACCTTTCTCCCTGTGAAGTGAAGTTCGTTGTCGCAACTGATTTCCTTTGGGAATGACAAAACGACATACGATGTTCCTCCATATGAAGGCAATCACTTCTTGTTCACGTAGCTGAGCAAATGCACCTACTTCCACCCATTTACAGAAATAGTCAGTCAAAACCAAAAGAAATCGCACATTACCTCGTCATGCATGGAGCGAGCCGACAATATCCATTCCCTATTAATGAAGGGCTAAGGTGACATGACTAAGTGGATGTGCTCTTCAGCTTGGTGGATCATGGGAGTGTATTTTTGGCATTGCTCGCACCTTTTGAAGAAGTCGACTACCTCCTTTTTTATCGTGGGCCAATAGTAGCCTGCTCATATAAGGCATCTCACAAGAGCTTGATTATCGATGTAAGCTCTATAGTGGCTCTTGTGTACTTCTTCAAGGACGCGTCGTGTTTGATTTGGTCCTAAGCACTTTTCCAAGGATAACCAAATGTTCTTTTATACAAGTTGTTATTGGCAATGTTGTACCTGACCACCTACATTTGAAGCTTCTTGGCTTCTTTTTTGTCGAGTATGAGTACTCCATCCTGCAAGTATGATATAATACGATTGGGCCAGTTCCATGTCAGGTTTATAGATCGTACCTCGATTTGATCTATTGATAAATGGAGAAGGGTGACTACGTCTCTCTCGTTGGATATGCTTTAGGTGGCCGTTGCCAGTTTGGCGAGGCCATCCACTTCGATATTTTGCACTCAGGGTATTTGGTTAAGCTAGCATTCGTCGAAGTTGGCTGGTAGTTTGCAAATTTTGTCCTGGTATTTCTGTAGTCATTTCTCCATAATTCAAAAAGTCCATGTGAATTGGTTGACAATGAGTTGCAAGTCACATCGAAGGATAACTCGTCGTGCTTCGTACTTGAGTTCCTACTTTAACCATGCGATCGTGACCTCATACGCGGTCTCGTTGTTAGTCATATCAGGGCATTGTATGGACTAGCGAACCATTTCGCCTGTTGGGACCTCGAGAACGAGTCCTAGTCCAGATCCTAACGTGTTAGAAGCGTCATCGATATACAAAACCCATTTTTCATGTACTTTGGTGGGAGAAATGGCAGTTTTCCTTTCGACTTTGGACATTATCTTTGCACTGAAGTCAAGAAATTGCAACTTTATCGTTGTTCGTGGCTGATAGGTTATATCGTGCTTGCTCAGCTCTATGGCCCACTTGGCCAATCTTCCCGACAATACAGGTTTGTGCAAGATACTCCTTAAAGGAAAAGTCATGACCATCGAGATGGGGTGGCACAAGAAATAAGGTCTAAGCTTTTGTAAAGCTACGACAAGGGCTAGAGCTAAGTTCTCGAGGTGGGGATAGCTTATTTCAGTGTCAACCAATATTTTACAAATGTAATAGATCAGAGATTGCGTACCTTTATTTTTTCGTACCAAGACTGCACTTACTGCAATGTTGTACATGGCCAGGTAGATAAGGAGGCACTCTCTGGGTTCTGCCTTGGCGAGCAACGGTGGCAAAGACAGGTAGGGCTTTAGTTCTTTTAAGGTGTTGACACACTCGAAATTCCATTGGAGTCTGTTATCCTTTTTGAGTATGTCAAAAAATTGTGGCACCTATCTAAGGACCGCAATATGAATCTTGACATGGCGATTATCCAGCCGGTCAACTTTTGCACTTACTTTTTGCTGGTTATATTTTCTAGATTCCTTCTATGGCCTTAATTTGGTCGGGATTTAACTTGATGCCTCTTTATGATCAAAATCCGAGGAATTTCCTAGATGTCATGCTGAGAATACCTTTTTTGAGGTTTAATTTCATATCGTACCTTCTGAGTTTGTCGAAGGCTTCCCCTCAGGTGGTCGATATAATCTTCCTTTCTCTTTGACTTGACAAAAATATCGCCTATATATACTTCCGTGTTCTTGCCTAGTTGATCTTTGAACATTTTGGTTACTATCCTCTGGTACGCTGCCCCCGCGTTTTTTAACCCGAGCGACATCACTCTGTAGCTGTACGTCCCCTGGTGGGTGATGAAGGTCATATTTTCCTGGTCCTCCTCCTCCGTGAGGATTTGGTAGTAGCCCGAGTAGGTATCCAAGAAACTCAGCAGTTTGTGTCCGGCCATGGCGTCGATGAGTTGGTCAATGTGGGGCAAGGGGAATGAGTCTTTTGGGCATGATTTGTTCAGATCTATGAAGTCGACGCACATTATCCACTTACCGTTCTTCTTTTTCACCATGACCACATTGGTGAACCACTGAGGGTACTTCGATTCTTTGATAGAACTCGACCTCTTCACGAACTACTTCACTTATTGCAGAGTTGAACTTTCATCTAATTTGCCTTATTGGGGGTAAAATGGGTCAACGTTCAACTTGTGAGTTGCTATCTTGTTTGGGATGCCTGGCATGTCTGCATGGGAAAAAGCAAATAGGTCTATGTTATTTTTTAAAAATTGATGAAATTTACCCGGATCTTGGAGTTTATGGCCGATGAAAGCTTTCTTTTTGTGGTCGTCATCATTTAGTTGGACATGGTCGAGATCCTTTATGGTTAACCCCGTGGATTCTATGATTTTAGAGTTGTTGATAACGTCTTTCTTTTCATTGCTATGCTTCCTCGGCTTTTTGTTTTAACTGTTAGGTGTATGTGCAGTCCTGGGCGATGCAGTAGCATTCTCGGGCCATGTGTTGCTCTCCTCGGATGCAAAATACTCCCTAGAGGGTGGGAAATTTAATGACTTGGTACAAAATAGAGGGGAAGACTTTCATGATGTGTATCTATGATCGGCCGATAATGGCATTGTACATTGTATCCCGGTCCATGATATGGAACGTGGTCTCCAAGGTGACTCCACCGTCTAGGACGAGTAGTGTGATTTCTCCAAATGTTCGCTCAATTGCATTGTAAAAACCTATTAGTGTGATGCAGCGCGGCACTATCCTACCTCGAGATTTATTTGGGTGAGAACTCGAGGACGGATGATGAACATGCCGCTTCCATCATTGACTATGATACGTCTTACATCAGTATAAAAAACACGTAAAGTAATGACAAGCGCGTCATAGTGAGAAAATACCAAACTGGGTCATCGAGTTCGTCATACAGTTCATGGGTGATTGGCCGCTTGAGTTTGTGGGTAGTGATGAACTTCATGCTGTTGATAGATGTGTCATCACCTCCTCCAATGATCATTTGAATGGTCCAAACTGGGGAAGGTGTTTTGGGCGGCGCCTGTTGTTGTTCTCGTCCATGAGCAAAGTTCTCTCTTTCTTGATCGTTCATCAGTTCTCTCAAATGCCCCTAGTTGAGCATATTTACTACCTCCTACCTCAAAGCGATGTAGTCTTTGTCTTGTGGCCTCACTCCTAATGAAATTCACAGAGCGCGTTTAATTTTCTGGTGTTTAGGTCGGACTTAATCTTTTGTGGCCATTTCACCTTAGAGCCGAGCTTCTCTAGAGCGTAGACTATCTTTGAAAGAGAAACATTAAAGTTATGAGCATATAATAGTGGAGGCATACCTCTTTCTTTTCGGTGAGTCCCTGTGGCCTTGGTGAGCTGTTACCGTGGTAGGAAGGTGGTGCGACGGCCATTCTGGTGTACAGTGGCCGTTCTGGTGTATGGCGGCTGTTCTGTTGTACGGCTGGTGTCTTTCGCGATTGAGTTGTGGACCTGTATGATCTGACCTGTTGTCGTTTCTGCGGTCTTTTCTCGACTCCATCTGGACTAATGTAAACCGCTGGATTGACCTATTAAGGTCGTCCTCGTTCGCTCTCACTTCGGCACAATAAACGTTATGTATTTCTTCTCAAGTAGTGGGAGGGGAGGGTACTTCATGAGTCTGTTCAACAGTTTTTGGTCGCCCTCGACCACTTCTGTTCAGCCCATTTGAAAAGCCGCTACTGCCATCCCCTATGATACTTTGGAAGGGTCATTCTCACTCTGTTGAATCGAGCGAGGAAGTCCCTAAGCCTTTTTCCAAGTGACTGTCTGATGGAAAATATGTCATTCACCCTAGTTTTTGCTTTCTTGGCCCCTGCATGGGTGGTGTCGAACTTGTCGGCCATTTCTTCAAATGTCTGTGCGAATCGTGGGGGCAGTTGCGAATACCATGTTAATTCTCCCTCGATTTGGGTTTCACCAAACTTTTTCAGCAATATAGATGGTACCTGCTCTTTAGCGAGGTCATTTTCTTTCACTACGGTGACTTAGTGGATGATGTGATCCTTAGGGTCCATTATACCTTCGTATATCTTCAGGTTTGGAGGCATCTTGAATATTTTGGGTATAGCATCTGGTGCGGCCTCGTTTCTATACGATTTTTCCACTAACCGGTCGACGTCCCGCCTTGGTAGTAGTTTTGGGGCGCTCGGTATCTTATCTACCCTTTTTTGATGATCTCTCATTTAGTCGTGGAATGTTTGTTCTTGTTCTCCATATCCTCCATTTTTCTAAGGATAGTAATGAGGGCATCATAACCTGCATCATTAACAGAGTGAGTGATACCTGTCGAGGGAGGCAGGGCATGTTGCTCATTGGTTGTTGTTGCGATGTCAAATTCCGCACCCTCTCTGCTCACTCTCTGAGTGGGTTTGTCGAGTATATTGTTCACTATGTTCGTTAGCCATGTTTCTAATTGTTTTTTCATCATTGGTGTTGCTTCTTCCGTCGTGGACGTAGAGGCTCCCTGTTCATTAGAAGCGGTAACGCTGGCATGATGGGGGGATCAGTTCACCTAGGTGAGCCACTTTGGGTCACGTTCTCCTTGTCCTCTCCGTGAGTTTCATTGATGGTTGGTAGTAAGTCCTGCCACTGCTTTTAATCTTTCTTCTACATTTTCTGCCATGTTAGATTATGCAAGTAGGGGAAAAAAGTCTTTTATTTTGGTATTGGTGTATTTTTGTAGATCTAGAAAGACTAAGATTTTTACAAGAAAATCCCCACAGACGGCGCCAATTTGTTTGACCAAAAAGTATAGCACTCTTTGTTAAACTAATCAAAATATAAATAAGGTGAAAGGTGAATCCTAGTCAAGCATAATAATTCTTAGATCTAGGTAAATGTTTAAGTGGTATCGTCTACTTAACACGCAAAATTGGTTATCAGATTATTAAATGCACACTTTTGAGAATAATTGAAGAATGAATGATGAGAAATAAATATGAAAAATGGCAATAAATGTAAATAGGAAGAACGATTCACTCAAATATTGGATAATGTGGATAATTCTTTCCTACGACAACAAAGTGTGCTATAAGTAAGAAAATGGAAAATGCTTTCCTGGATCGTGTGAGTAGAAAAGAAGAATAATCGATAAAATCAATCACCGTGGAAATGTAAACCTTCGTATTTTCTCTTAAGAGTCAATTTCTTACAATAGTTTTTCTCAGAATCAATCTCATGTCCCCTTTTTCCTCTTTCTCCTTTTCTATTTATATGGGATCTCTAGAAACTCTAAAAAAGTACAACAAAGAGAATATTTAAAGGAATATTCCAGTCGCTAGTTCCAAGACTACACTAGTCGTTGTTCCTATTCTTTGCTACTCGACCTCGGCTTTTAATGGCTTGCTCAGTGACTGCTCGCTGTTGGGCTTTGGTCGACCTTGGCTTAGCCGCCTAAATCGAAACACAGTCTCCTCACTTAACGATCTTCCCACGCCTAACTTCCTAAGATGGATTTTGATCCGTAGAGTTAGTCCCTCCGCTTGTCGAGGTCACCTTCTAGTTGGCCTCGAAGAGCAAACTTTTCAATTGGCAACTTAGGAAAAAAGTTTTTGGCGCGTTGACCGAGTAGAGGTATTCGTAGCCGAAATAATGATGTGTCGCTCTGAGATTCTTAGGTTATGGGGTTGGTGCAGGATGACGTCATGACATATGCGTCATCATTATGCATCTTCCCGATGCGTTGCCTCGTTCCTCGAGTTCTTGTCGTTTCGATTCTAAGGCCACTGGCGGTTGCTTGCATCGATCCGAACACCTCTAATGTCTATAAATAAAGAGGTGAAAACTTTTTAATGGAACTTTTGCATTCTCTGATTTCTTCAACCCTGCACTCACTTCCTTTTCTTCTTCTTGCGTTCTTGCTCCCTACAACTGCAGTCGTTGCCACCCTTTATTCCTTTTCTGTTCCACCGTATACATATTAGCGGAAAATGGCTAATGTGACCCCCAACGCTAAGACGATCTTTGACCCTACTCCATTATCGGTGGCCATGCCTTCTAGTGGCGGAGAATCAGCGATTATAGAGGATGAGAGCTTCCCCACCGTGGAGGAGACGTTCCCCCAATCCTTCTTCCAGGTTCAACTTCTCTAAGGAACCCGCCCATGAACCGGAGCCTGCAAAATCTGAGATGGAGGCGAAGCACCTTTTCGCCCAAATCTAAATACAGTCTTCTTACTTAATGATTTTTCCATGCCTAACTTCTTAAGCCGAATTTTGAACCATACAAACTTGCCACTTTTCTTAAACTATAGGTACTAATACTACCATTCAATAGTGATTCCAGAATTTTAAAATTATGAGCGCCCGTCGACAAAATTTCCTACAAAATACAGTAAAAGAACTTAGCTATAGATACTTGCTCACTAGTTATCTAATGGTTTTGCTAATTGCCTATATAATATACTAGAATTTAAGTAAAGATAATAAGTGCTTGAGCACCTAAAACTGTTTACGTAGATTCGGTATCGCTACCGTTATCTATTACGTGAGAAAGAAACATTTCGGGTAAAGATAATAAGTGCTTAAGCATCTAAAACTAAAACTGTTTATGTAGATTCGCCATCGCTACCATTAAAGAAACGTACAAATTGAAGGGAAAAAGCAATAAAACCAACAGGAAAAATATAGGAAGGGGGTAGGTGAAGTGTTGTGGGGATAGAAGAAAAATTAATTTCACCTTTCTTCAGAACCGATCCAACATCTTGAGCCCACACACAAACACTTGACCCTAAGAATTCAAGATCGCTCAAATCTAGAATTCACTTTCACCAAAAATAGGCTTTAGACCTGAGAGTGTTAGGCAATCACCTTTTCACATGTCATCATAACGTGACGGTAATCTCGCATTTCCCATGTGACGTGCCCATTCCCAACCCCCCTTCTTGACCCCACGACCCCACCCCCTCAAACCCCCACAACTCTACTCTTTGAAGGGCTTAAGCATTGAGTACGGACTGAACCCACCACTCTTTAATTGAAACTGCACTGTGTAATGGAAGTCCAAGCCTTGATATTCTAATCTTCAAGTCAGAAATTAAAGACCCTTTTTCGTGATTCGTCTTTTTTGTTTCTGTTGCGGAGAAAAAGAAAATAAAATCCAATTAGATTTTTTTGGGGAGAAAAGATCTAGGAATTTTTCGGAGTTTGAACAATTCTTGGTTGATCGTTTCTACCGACAATGAAGGCAGAAACAGCGGTTTTAAATCCACCTCTCATCTCTTTTGACAACAAGAGGTACTCCTTTAAATCTCTCTTCCCCTTCCACTTTGTCAGCTCGATCCATGACTCGTGCTGTTTGGATTCTTCATCATTATTTATATCTCACCAGGAATTGCAAAAAAAAGAAAATATTTACTGCCCATATGAACTTAATGTTTCTATGAACAACATCAAGTTTCTCTTTGATTGTAAATTCAAAGTGTGTTTTGGTGACTGAGTGAAATGTACTGTGTTGTGTAGTAAATCAGACTTTTTTAGTCGACTATTCCACTATACGGGTAATATTGCCAATCAAGGTTTAGGCACATAGAGAAAATGACTTAGCATGTTTTATCTCCGCCAATATTTAAACCCCGGTCTCCAAGGTTTTCACCTACTTCTTTGACAGCGAGGCCACATCTTAGGTGTGCAGTAAAGTGATAAAATAATAAGTTTGAGCTTTGTTCATGAAAATGTTGGAAAATCAAATTTTCACCTATTAGCCGAATGTGCTTAAAACAAAGTGAAAATTTAAATCAATTATGTGACAACCGCTTTTGCAAGAGGGGTTGCTATGATGGTAAGCAACCCCACTTCCAACCGAGAGGTTGTGAGTTGAGTCTCCCCAAGAGTAAGGTGGGAAGTTCTTGGGGGGAAGGATGCCGGGGTCTATTTGGAAACAGCCTCTCTACCCCAGGGTATAGGTAAGGTCTGCGTACATACTATCCTCCCCAGACCCCACTATGTGGGATTATACTGAGTTGTTGTTGTTGTTGCTTTTGCAAGTAATAGATTTAACTTACATAATAAAACCAAGTAGGTGCCAAACATAATCTTCATTCACTTGTGGTCTTAATGGGTTTGTTCTCTTTGAGCAATCAATGTTTAACAAGCTTTGGCATTCTTATTTCAGTTCTTGATATGGTAGATCGTGATAAAAATGAAGATAATTTATCCTATTTAATATGCACTAATATAGTACCAAATAGGGACAAGAGAGAGACAGAGAGTACAGGAAAGAAATAAGGGATGGGTGAAACTGAGAAGAACAAAAATGAGAAGGGAAATTATAATAGTAAATAGAAAACGATAAGAAAAGAGAGGAGGGACTGAAGGGAAAAGGGATAGAAAGAAAAATTATTGTAGTAATTCAATTAATCATATATAATACAGAGAAATTCAAGCAAATCGTGTGAAGATTCTATTTATAGCATAGGGAATTCTAAAGTAATTAGAACTTTTGAAACTACTGTAACTCTATTTATTACAAAAAAGATAACATGATCTTTAGATTAAGATTTTATTTATTTCATTTCTAACTAATAGAAAAAGTGTTGACGTACAACTTTTTTACATTTTCTTTTGACTTATCACAAAAAAAGGGTGAAGTGATGAGAGTTAAAGAGGTGCGGAGAAGGGAACCCAACTTATGCAGCAACTCAATTTAAGCAATGGAGATGCGGAAATTAGCAAAATATTACTTCTCCATTGTTGCTACTTTGCAAATTTTGGTTTTATTCTAAACCTATTTGGTGTATAAGGGGTAATTACAAATAGTATGAAACAAGCTCCGGAGTGTAGGCAAGGGAATAAGATGAGAAAGGGAATGAAAGCAATATGGAATACTGTCCCTTCTTACATTATGTGAGCTATCTGTTGTGAAATGAATAAGAGATGTTTTGAGGGGAAAAATGAGGCTATACAGTGTATGTTTTTGACAAAAGAGGTTATGCAATATTTAAAGTACAAGTACTTACTGTTTTATGCTTGTGGTGTATAATGCTAAATGTAGATGACTGTGGCTCTCTTTTAGGCTTCTTGTCCTTGAGAGTTTGTAATTAAGTTATTTGAAACTTAGCACCTGCTTGGTGTCGTTTGCATCAATAAAATACCTTATCAGAACATTCAAGTGATCATGATATCCTCATGATCTCATTATTCTCTTCCAATTGGAGAAAATTCGATACAACAAGTGAGATTGTTTGGTCTTAACTCTCAAAAGATTTGAGTTATATAATGTGGTTATTGATCCTTTGAGTGAATAAGATACTCGTGAAAACCACCATACTGAAGTGGACGAACAGCTTAGGCCATGAGTGGCCAGATAATTATTTCAAGTGTAAAGAGTGTATTAGACAAGAGGGGTTGCTCTGATGGTAAGCAACTCCCACTTCCAACCGAGAGGTTGTGAGTTCGAGCCTCCCCAAGAGCAAGGTGGGAAGTTCTTGGAGGGAAGGATGCCGGGGGTTTATTTGGAAACAGTCTCTCTACCCAAGGTAAGGGTAAGGTCTGCGTACGCACTACCCTCCCAGACCCCACTAAGTGGGATTATACTGGGTGGTTGTTGTTGTTGTTAAAGAGTGTATTAGTGTAATGCATAGGAACTTGTGGTTCAGTACCATATTGACGTTGTAATGATAAGTGTTGAGGGAGAAAAAGTAAGCGGAAGAGATGAGAACTGGGAAGAAGAGAGAATATATAGTAAGAGAAGAAATAGAGATAAAAAGGAGAGAGGGGGTGGAGGAATAGAGAGAGGGGACATAGGGAGAAAGGTTAGAGAGAAAATATGTTACACTAAATCAATTCAGCCAATATTATTCATGTAATATAAACAAGAATATGGAGGCCCTATATGTATATATGTCGGGGAATTTTGAAGAAATAAGAGTTTTTGAAATTACTAGAACTCTATCCTAACAAGAAGTAATTAATACAAAGTAAAATTTTATGTCTAATAAGAATTTTTTTAATTTTATTCATCTTATCCAAAAAAAATCTAGTTTTTTCTATTAACTAATAGAAAAAGAAAAGTAATATGAAGTGATAACCATATCATCACAGCAGTACATTAATTTTTTTTTTGGGAACTTAACCCTGTAAAGATTTTTGTTTCCATAAACCGTTCCTTGATTTTTTGTTCCCACTAATTAGTGTGATTGATAACAGGGATGCTTATGGATTTGCTGTACGACCTCAGCATGTTCAAAGATACCGTGAATATGCTAATATCTACAAGGTACTCTTTTGTTCTTATTGCTGTTTTACCAGTTAATGTACTGTTTATCTTCTTTTTTTTTTTTTGAAGAAGAAGATTCGACAAGATAAAGGGAAGACCAAAAATAAACAATTTTTCTGTAATCAGCTGAAGCGAAGCTGCAAACGTCTTGTCTTTTGTTTATTTTATGTCTACCACACTTCTCAGCAATCAAGCAGTGAATATTTCCTCATTATCTCACTTGTGTTTGTTTCTTTTTTAGGAAGAAGAGGAAGAGAGGTCTGATAGGTGGAATGATTTTTTGATCCGTCAAACACAGTCTGCTCAGTTACCCATAAATGGGATATCTGCAGACAAAAGTTCTACTAATCCTGGTGCCAAACCATTTAGTCAGGAGGTAAGTTGTGATGCACAGAACGGGGAAGAAGGTCAACTTGAAAGTGCAACTGAGAAGGATGTCACACTGACCTCTGCGGAGAGGAAAATTTGTCAGGCTCAGATGTGGACGGAAATTAGACCTTCTCTACAGGCAGTTGAGGATATGATGAGCACTCGTGTCAAAAAGAAAGTAAACTTAGCCAAACAGGAGCAAGATTCTGGTCCGAGGAAGCTCCTTCCTGCAATTGAAGAGTCTAGACCCACAAAAGGAGTATCTGAAGAGGACTCAGAAGATGAGTTTTATGATATAGAAAGATCAGAGTCTTTGGACAAATCTGAGTTAGATTCGATGCAAGACATTCCGTTAAATGATACTGCTGGCCATTTGGCTAATACTAGTCAAGAGTCTTTGCCTCCTTGGAAAGAAGAATTGGAGTGTCTTGTTCAGGGTGGAGTACCCATGGCTCTTAGGGGAGAGGTACATAGAATTTTTTGAAATTTCCTTATGATTGTGTTCTTTAAAGTAATCTGAGTTCATGCACTAGCTTTATTCATGTAAGCTTAATATGGGAATCACAGCTTTGGCAAGCCTTTGTGGGTGTGAGGGCACGCAAAGTGGGGACCTATTATCAAGATTTGCTTGCATTAGGCACTATATCTGGTAATAATACGGAGCTTAAAAGTGTGGAATCAGAGGACTCTGGAAGTTCAGTGGACGCGAGCATAGATTGTGTATCTATACCTGAAAAATGGAGAGGGCAGATTGAGAAGGTTATTGAATGTGCTATATCTCAGCTATTCTTTTGAGTTCCTTTTGCATTCTATGTTACTGCTGGTTTTTCCATTTCGGGTCCAAGCTTATCTTGCAGTTTATTGCAGGATCTACCACGAACATTTCCTGGACATCCTGCTCTAGATGAGGATGGGAGAAATGCCTTAAGGCGTTTACTTACAGCCTATGCTCGACACAATCCCTCAGTTGGCTATTGTCAGGTATTTCTGTCAGCATATATCTTTTTAATGTACTCGTCCTTTTCTCCTCTTTTTCCCCTCCGGGAATTTGGAAATTGTGGGGGAAGTTCTTTGAAATTCTTTTTGACCATGTCGCCAGAAGAAAATTCGGTTACCAACATTACAGGTCGGTTGTTGATCCGGTTTTGCCCTTAAAATAATAGTTGATGAATTACCACGATGTGGAGAACATTATTATTTGAATATTTGCGTTCTTGAAATAAGTGAGAGATGCAGAGTCTTGTCATCTATTTAAGTGTGAGGGGCATTGTTATTTCTCTTCTTCTGTGTATATCAGCATCTCATTCTAGGGTTTATTTCTAAACTCTATTTTCTTTTAAATATTATCTGCGCATACTAGTGCTATATTTCTAGTTTGTGAAAAATCTGTTTTTTTCATCTTACGCTTCACCTATTTAATAATTCTTTGGTGTCGATCAAACTACACTTTTTGTCTAATAATGCAGGCCATGAATTTCTTTGCTGGTCTGTTATTGCTTTTAATGCCGGAGGAAAATGCATTTTGGTATGTTTTTCTTAACTTTGTTTGCATCTACTTTTCCAGAGGAACCTCTTCATTTATATGTAGAGGAAAGCTTCTACTCACAGTTCACACTTCAGAGAGCATTAGCGTTCTTTAGCAAATCACACTTGTCGAGTTATTTGTTATGGAGTTGTAAATTGTAAAATGAGCTTCCGTATATTTTTGGTCGCTTTGTCTCATCAAAGTCAAAATGTTGAAAAACACTTACAGGACTTTGATGGGGATTTTAGATGATTACTTTGATGGATACTACTCAGAAGAGATGATAGAGTCTCAGGTAAAAAAAAAGTTTTGGTTTTTGCTTGCCATAACTTGGTGCTACATCTTCGTCCCCACTTTGTTACTTTGGTATGTTTCAGTTGAATATGAGAAATATGAACATATCCACAAGATTTTATTTACTACAGTGTGTCTTATCAGGTTGACCAACTTGTTCTTGAGGAGTTGGTACGAGAGAGATTTCCAAAGTTGGGTATGGCTTTTACTTTAATTTCCTTTTGTGAAGCACCTTTCTTCAGGTTATTTATCAGTCTGTTGGCGGTAATCATTATTAGTTGTTGAATTTTTAGTGTCTTATTCCACCATTGCTTTATTGCAGTTAATCATCTGGATTACCTGGGAGTGCAGGTAGCATGGGTAACAGGACCGTGGTTCCTCTCCATATTTATGAACATGCTTCCATGGGAAAGTGGTCGGTTTCTCTCTCTCATGAAAAATTTTGAGCTGTATAGTGGCCGATAATGTAGATATAACCAAGTTTTAAGTTGTCTTTGTGCTTAATTTTAGGGCAGTGCTCTCAGAATCTTCTTATTTGCATCTTGATCATCTTACGTTTGTTGACACCCTTTCTCATTAATTTTCCTTTGTTTTAGTCCTTAGGGTATGGGATGTGCTTCTGTTTGAAGGAAATCGAGTGATGTTATTTCGTACAGCGCTTGCTTTGATGGAATTATATGGTAATCTTTGAGTTCGCAAGGGTTGACAAATTGCAAGTTCTTCTTCCTTGCAGCTTTATTCTATATACAAATTTGGGTTGCACACAATTGATGTAGTTTGGTCTTGCCCAGGACCTGCATTAGTTACCACAAAAGATGCTGGGGATGCAGTCACCCTGCTGCAGTCACTTGCTGGCTCAACATTTGATAGCAGCCAACTTGTTCTGACTGCATGCATGGGCTATCAAAATGTCAATGAAGCTAGATTAGAAGTACTAAGAAATAAGCATCGGCCAGCCGTGAAGGCTGCATTGGAAGAGAGGACTAAAGGGCTCCGAGTTTTGAGGGATTCTCAGGGTCTAGTATCTAAACTGTACAGTTTTAAGCATGATTCTGGATCTGCGATTTTAGGAGTCACTAAAACAGATCAAAAGGCTGATGCAGAGACAAATAGTGATGCATCTCAGACGGATATTGCATCTGCTAATATGGATGAACTCTATATGAGCCTGAACGGGAATGTGGAAATAGATTCTGTTCCAGATCTTCAAGAACAGGTAGCTTTTGGTCATATCTCTCCTAAATTATAGTAATATATTTCATTCTCCTTTGAACTTGCATACCTTTCCTGATCAACTTCTAATAACCATGTTCTACTCTGCTTTATCGTCTCAGTTGACTTTCTAAACTAGCACTTTAGAATTATTCATGCAGCTTACTGTATTTTGTATAGAGATGTTTTGGAAGTGAAAGCTTGAGATGGTTATTGATCAAGTTAAGAATTTTGGTCCCAAGGATACAACCCTCTTTAAGTAATTTTTCCTGTTTCAAAGTAAGTGACCTGGAAGCTGCTTCCAGAATAATTAGAGATGTACTGCATAGTGAGCTTGAATGGTCATTTTTTTTAGAAGAATCCGCTTTGGTTAAGAACCTTCATTAGAAAGTTCAGTGAATGTACTTGAGGCAGGAACTTCGGTTTATGATGCCAAACACTGATTTTAGCTTGGTCATAACTAACATATAAAGAACTGGATGCAGAAACAGATTGGAACATCGCTGTAGTTACTGGACTTGTAAGCTTAGTGAGTGGTTGTTTGTCGGACTCTTGTTATTTAAAGTGATTCAGTTTGCCATTCTTTGATGGGCAGTTCGTTAGTCACAGCCTGATATAGTACGAATGGCGTTGTTCTTGTTAGTCTCTTTTGACTAGGTGCTGAACTGAAGGTGTGCAATTGCAGGTTTAGTAGCTGAACCTTCTGGCGAATTAGGGAAGAAAAAAGAGCAAATGAAGGAAGAAAAGACAGTCCTTGGATTTGTTATGCAGTAGGGGTAGGCTTTGGCTGTTTGTTGATTAAAGCAAAAGATTTCATAGTTTGTGTTTCTGAGCATAGATTGTGAAAAAACGGCCATATATGGGGTTTTGTCAAAGATAATTGTTAAAGAATGGCAAGGAACTTTTTTCAGAAATGTGAAATTAAGGAGAGCCTGATGAGATATCTGACTTATTTGTCGGATGGTTTGGCTTTTAAAGGAAAGATACAGCCTACCAGTGTACTAACAACATGAAGTCTTTTGAGTACTGATATATATGTGTATATATAGAATTATACACACAGAGTCAACATCATCTCTCTAGGTGCTGTCTTATCAAAAAATAAAATCATCTCTCGCGCTTTCTGATTTATTTTAAACTGCTGTGTTGAAAGCCTGTTTATCAGAAAACTCTGACCTTTGGTTCAAGTACATCTCCTGTCAGATTTTCGAATATCTTTTCATCCAATAAAGCTAGAAAATGCATGTAAGTTTTCTGGGAATATAGCAACATTCTATGGTACTGTCCAGTTATAATATTTGTGCTTCCATAATGACATCCTCCCAGATACCAATAATAAAGGAGGAATCCTTTTTTTTTAAAACTAACCTTTCAAAAAAATAAAAATAAAGGATATATCATGGTTTTTGTCAAAATTAATCACCTAGAGTGGGTGTGAGTTATCTCTATTTGCCATAGTATATAGGAGTCTCAGGCTCTCAGCGCTGGATTGACAAGTCAGTTGATTTACCTGGGAGGCTTCAAGTCGCCTATTAGCACCTGCGAAATGATCATTATAGAGACCTGCAAAGCAGAAAAAAAGAAGATATATTGAATCACTTATACACATGCGCGCACACGCGTATATTACCAATCCCGTGTGACTTTACAGCAAATGAACATGTTATGTGCACTGAATTGTCATTTAGCTCTCATGTCTAGTTTACATCAAGTACTATGATGAAGTTAAATACTCACTGGCTGTAGAAGTCTTTTTAAATATGATGCTACACAGCTGCATCTATGATTTTCAATGCTATTTCTCTCGTCTGGCTTTTATTTCATAATTAATCATACAGTATTGCCTGCTATTCATGCCTGATATAAGCTAATACAATATGTTTTCTAAAGTATTACTCACTCACTCCCATGATTTATCTTTTCTTTTTTATTTTATTTATCTTTTCACCTCCCATCTTTTCTTTTATCTCTGTTTTCCGCAATTTCCCTACCTTCAACTCCAATTTAGTCTTTATCTTTTCTTGTTTGATTTGATTATTTCTTCTTAGAAGATTGTTAGTTTGGATATTATCAAAGTAATATTTCAGATAGCTTCGAATAGTCTGTGAATGGTCATAAATTATTCTGGTGTACCTTCACTTTGCATATTTTAATGTATGATTTCAATGCAGGTGGTTTGGCTGAAGGTTGAGATGTGCAAGTTGTTGGAGGAGAAACGATCTGCTGAACTAAGGTGCACATTTTAGATGTTAATGTTAATGTTGTATTACTTTGCATTTTGGCCTTTGTCATAGTTGATCACTCCGAACTGTAACTTCTTTACCTATGAATGTCTTTTAGCAGTTGATTGATATTTTCGTGAAACCTTTATGCTACAACAAAGATGTGGCCTTTTTCTGAAATCATTCTGTACTTGCAGTAAGAATCACCCTTGTTTTTTTGTTAATCTTAGGAGGCAAAGTAAATAACAAAATTGAAACCATGGATCCTCCCATCCAGTTGAAACCCGCCTCCTTTTGGTTCTGCTACCTTTTCTCCCTATTTTGTCCTTTACTCTGTGTGCCTCATGATTCAGGATGGCGAAAGAGTAACCAAGTAAGAAAAGGGGGTGTTTTGATGCCTCAAGTTTCTGCTCTGATTAATTGTCTCAAAGCATGAGAGAAGTATCTGAGAAAGTAAGCCAATCTCTGACAGCCTAAGGTCACCTAAAGAATTGCAAAATATCTATTCAAAATTAAAGTAGTCTGTATTGACTGTCATTTTTTCAAAAACGAGAGAGAACCGTGATGCTTAGAATTTGGTAGTTTAACTCTCCCTTTAGAGAGTAGTCTATCAAACTTGGAACTCAACAACAACAACAAAAACAACTACCCAGTATAGTCCTACAAAGTGGGGTCTGGGGAGGGTAATATGTAGACGAGCCTTACCCCTACCCGAAAGGGCAGAGAGGCTGTTTCCAATCAAACTTGGAACTCAATGGAGTTTAATTTTTATCCTTACCTTATAAATAATGGCATTGAACATTTCTCTATTTTTGGTATTTGTCTGTAGCACTTTTGGTCAGGATTTTATACCTATTCGTGTGTGGGGGTGTAGAAAACAAAGAAAAAAAAGATATTAAGGGGACTAATGATGCCCTTCTGTGTTTTTTCCATGTATGCAGAGCAGAGGAGTTGGAAACAGCATTGATGGAAATGGTAAAGCAGGATAATAGGCGGCAGTTGAGCGCAAGGGTACTTAAGAGTTTTGTTTATGCATGAATTATATACTTCCGGCTGAGTAGGAAATCATATCCCTGCATTCATAATTCTCATCCCTGTATATCAAAAGACAGTGAAGACCCCCCAGCTTTCTGGCATTTTACTCAACATGCTTTGATGTGCTTCTTATAAGCCTGTGATGGATTTGGTCAAGTGAAGCATCTAATTATCTGATTGCTTGTGCATCCCCGCACCCGTATCCGTACTAGGATCCATATCCTCCAATCTTAGAATTTATATTTTGAAGGATCCGACCTCTAGATCCGCATCTGTGTCGGACAGCCTTACCCACGTCCGAGCAATTTAGAACCATGCATTCGTCAATGAAATAAACATGTGCCACCTTGAATACTCTCGGTGTTCACGTAGAATAGTCAATTGTCTAATAAGGGGTTACAATTGTCTTATCATCCTGGACCCAGTTTGGTTTCTTGGATTGTAGGGTGGATAAGTAGGGGGTAAAAAATCCCTAGGTTTTTTCGAGATGATGGGACACCAGTAAACTAAGTCTCAACCATAAGGAGGTGCCTCAAAATCCCCAGGGATCGTTTAAATTTTTTTTTATTATCTCTTCTTCTCTGGGGTTTTGCTTGATTGTTTTTTTTCCTTTCCTTTTTTTTTTCCTTTTTATTTTTGATAAGTCGTTTTGGTTGACTGTAATTATCTGGTCAAAAGCATATCTTCCCTATGATTCACAAGTTCCCTTAATGTCTGCCTCTGTACATCTTTTGAGCATGGAAGAAAAGAGCTTCCTACACTTTTTAGATGGTTGGCACAATAAAATCTCTTTCCAAAACTTCATTGATAAATTCCACATATGTTTGTTAAGCATAGTCAGTCTCAAGTTAGGATAATAGAGGAGGATTGCTGTAGGTTGACGACTGGCACTTAATTCACCGATGGATCAATTATGAGAATGTTCTAGAAATGCAGACACTAAGAGGAGAGGGATGTACAAGATTGGACAGGATTAAATGATCACATCCAACAGAAGTTGCAAATAGCATACATAGAGGTTAAAATGAGATGCCTTAAAGAGAAGTGGCTCATGTAAGAGCCTGCCAACTTCCAACCAAGAAGTTTGGAGTTTGAATCACCAAGTGGGGAAGTGGAAAGAATCTTGAAATCTCTTTGAATTATAGTGGACTTAGCTAAGCGCAGAACACTAAGGAAGCAAAGAATCTGTATTGGCAATACCAATGTGTTGTGATTACCAGTAATCTGAGTAGGGAAAAACAGGATATCTAGAGAACCTCTAATTGCCTAAAAACAAACTACTGAGTACTAGAATGAAAGTACTTTGGGCCTGCATAAAGTTGAAATAATAAAAGAGCGTGCATACAGCTACCTCAACTAATTTAGTGATGGGTAGGGGCATAGTTTGGGTAAACCCGAAATCCAATATTTTTGAATTTTTGGTTTGGATTTTTGGATTTTGGATTTCGGATTTCATTCTTTAAATTTTTGGATTTCGAATTGGATGTTGGAATTTGGTACTTCGGATTTTAGGATAATCCAAAAATCCAAAAATTTTATACTTTATATTTAGTGCTATCCATTAGATATTAGTCCATTGGTCATGCCAACCATAATCAACCCAATATTCTACCCATTAGACATTATCTCATATATTTAATACTAATGACTAAGCTACTGTCAGAATACTTTCTATTTGGATATGGTTTTACTATTGCTAATGTCTCTGTTGTATTTTTTTGATAATAATTTTATTACTTGAATACTTTATTTGAAGGATTACAGTGAGAATGAGAAACTTTTACGGCAATTTAATATGAATACTTCATTTGGATGTTCATTTTTTTAAGAATAAGAAACAACTCAACGTATAGGCTTAAAATCGAAAATCCAAAATATCCAAATCGATTAATTCGAAGCTGAACTTAAAAAACCCGATCCGATCCGGGATTATTTGGATTGTCATTTATTCTGTCCAGAAATCGAAAATCCAAACCGAAATTTTCATATCTAATCCAAACTGCCCGAGCGCCCACCCATAGACCGATGGGGCGTAGTTGATTGGTTGGTTTCTTCCCTTCTTTCATATTTTGCTTTTTCTTATCCCACGTAGATTATTATTTTTGGGTTGTTTCTTCTTTTTCTTTCCTTAAGTGAAGATTAAATTTCATGATGATATTTGCACACTGGCATATCCCCATGATTTAGGTTGAGCAATTAGAACAAGAGATTGTTGATCTCCGACAGGCACTTGCTGATAAGCAAGAGCAAGAGAGTGCCATGCTTCAGGTGACAATTCTCATTAAATATTTGATGATAACATATCTGAATATTATCTAATATGTTCATCCTAGTTTGCTATGGTGTTTTATATGAATGAAATTGCTTTTTAGGTTCTCATGAGGGTTGAGCAAGAACAGAGGGTAACGGAAGATGCTCGTAGATTCGCTGAACAAGAGGCAGTAGCTCAAAGATTTGCCTCTCAAATGCTACAGGTTTTTCTACTGATTGAATTTCTTGGTGAAACATTTTGACTTGTATTTCCTGTTCTTCAATTTTATTTATAGTATTTAGTAAACTAGGGCAATCTTTTTCTGCTTATTTGGGTGAACATTTTTAAATGCAGTGAATTTCTCCTAATACTCTTGGTGTTATTAACTTACAGATCACTGCATAGTGGATATATCATCTCTTTATGTTTTCTTTTGCAGAAGCTCATTCAAATTATAACATATTGGTGTCCATGATGATGCTTAATCATGTTCCTCATTCATCTAACACATACATCCATAGTTGTTTTATTGATATGTTCAATCCTAATAAATATATTATGATTCCATTAGATTTGGTGAAGATCTTCATTGGTGGATCTTTTAAAGTGCATTTTAGCATCGTAACTGCTTAAACACAAGAGATGTGCTTATGTAGTCTTCTATTCACTTCACGTTAAGCACCACCTTTTTGAGGGTTGTGTTTAGGTAGTCCTTTCTGGATGCTTTATTTATTATTCACTTTTTGAACCAAAGTATCCATATCTTCCCAATTTTTGGCAAGCTGCATTATTTTGCTCTAAGAATGCTTGAATTGCATGAACGGCTGCAGATAATTCTGATGCAACCATCTTTTGTACATAAAATTTAACGGATTTCATTGCTCCTCATAACCTTCAAGCCCACCCCCATCCCCCCCCCCCCCCCCCCCCTCCCAAGAAAAGCAGTCTCTCCTATTAATCATTGGGTTGACACCCTTTTTGTCCATTCGGAACAACAATGTTTCTCCAATGACTTTTTTTCTTTGATGGTGTAATTGGAGAATAATAAAATAAATGGCTAATACATTGGATCTCTCATGTTTACAATGACTATGCAGGAGAAGTATGAAAAAGCCACGGGATCCCTCGCTGAGATGGAGAAGAGGCTTGTTATGGCTGAATCAATGCTGGAGGCTACCTTGCAATACCAGTCCGGACAAAATAAAGTATTACCTTCTCCAAGGTAATAGTTCCTTACATATGAGATCCTCATGAGGTACTGATCGACACACCATTTGTACCTCCCATCGGGTTATCATAGTGTTTTTCCTGATATTATGTCCTGTGTTATGAAGTCCTCCGATTATTACCATGTCGTTGTCACTAGTAGTGCAAACCACATACGATAATTTCTTCAAGCTTATCTTTATTTCTCTAAAATGGATGAATGCGCTCTTCTATAGATCCACACAGCTTTCATCTCCGGTACGGGGCAACCAAGATTCATCACCGGAGATTCCTGCTAGAAAGATCAGCTTGCTGTCAGTACCATTTGGACTTGGATGGCGTGACAAGAACAAGGCGAGTCCATAATTTTTCTAATCCATTTTTTGAGATGTTATTGACTAAATTAAAATTTTGTTAGAACCTCCTGTTAAAAGACTAGCCTAGTTTACTGCATTTCTAAGAGCATACAATTTAAGCTGTAGATATTAATATTACCTCCACTGGTATTTCATCATCCACCGGCTCTTTCAGACCTGTACCCGTATTAACTTCTGAATAAAGCTTTATGTACTCCATCATCTTGCTTTAGTAGACCAACTTGTCTAGTTTAGGGGCAATAAGGATATTCTATAGAAAATGCAGTTGAATTTTGTCGAATCAAGTAACTACGGTCTCTTAACGCTGGTTGGAGCTCTCATAGTGTGGCTTCTATAGGAGAGATATACCCCCCCCCCCCCACCACCCACACACACACAACAACTTTCTCTTTATTCCTGTTTTAATGTAGCATACTTTGTCTTTGAACTGCCAACTGAACATGGTTATACTTGCCAGTATTAAAATAGTTGATTGATACAGGGGAAGCCAGCCGAGGAGGTTATTGGCAGCAAGCCAGTGAATGAGGAACCGAGTCCAAACACTCAGCAGAAGGAAATGAACGGCTATCAGATGGAGCAGAAACTGCAAGAGGTCTAAGAAGGGGCTGCTGCTGGAACAAATTTCATCTGCTAGATATGAGATGCCCTCTTTTATATTGGTCACAAAAGAATTGAAGCGACACTTTTTGTATTTTGTTTTCCATTAAATCCCCTTAAGAGCATATATAGTCAGTTTATTTGTTCATCAAGTGACAATAATAGTGAGTTACAAGATGATAGTGTAGAAAAGGAGATGTTCTTTTACTATCTTGTTAGTAAAGTGGTGGTTTCCAATGTATAATATTGATGGGAAATTTATCATAAGAATGGAAGAAAAGAATGTAGTGGGTTGAATTTGGATACACACTGCTCTTTATGTATGGGTAAAGTAAGGACTTATGTATCCATGTATACCAATCTTCTTCCGCTGATATGAAGCCAGTAACTTAATTTTGCTTAGAAAGGATCCTTCCCATGAGATCATAGACAATTTGAATCTTGATTTTGCATATTTGTTTTTATTATAATTGAGTTTATTATAGTGCTATGTTATCATGTTTTTGAAGTACTGCAGGTTTTATTGTAATGTTGGAGGTTTAGTTATTATGCATTTTGGACTCTTATTTCAGCATGGTGAGCAGTTATTGGAAATCAAAATTGAAGTTGGAGCACCATATTATGAAGATATATGAGTAAATCTTCTTTTATTTAATTTGTAAAGGGCTTATCTGCAAGGAGAGTGTGGGTATAAACTATAAAGACTCATATATAATCCCTATTGGTACCTTAACATTGCCATTATTACTATTATAGCTTATCAAGCTTCAAGTTAATTTGCCACGAGTTGCATTTATTTCTGTGGTTCAGAAGTTGGTAATTATTCATCTTTGCTCGCTTCATCAGAGAACTCAGTTTGAACTTAGAAAAATTAAACCATTCTTAGATATATCACTATATAGAGAGATAGTTGGGAAAAGAAAAGATGATGTGGCAACTCTATAAGATTACGATTGCCATTTATCTTTTCAATCCTTTTCTTTTTGCCTTTCTCTCATTTTTCTCGTTCTATTCAATTAAATTCTTTTGGTTAGAAATCCAAAAGTTACAACTTTCCATTCAATTCAATTTAACCGTTCTAATTTATTCAATTCAAATCAACCATGGCAATTAATTAAGAATATATTTCTCTAATTTTAAAAAGTCAACATCCATAACTCACACCTCATCATTAGGGTTGTGACTTTTCAACTCTATAACCTCCAAATAATTAATGTGTCCCATTAAATTGCATATTTACATGCTCCGACTATTTTACTTTCTACCAGTGATCCAAACAAGTCCCCAAGAAGAGCAAAATATGATGAAGATTTTAAAACAGAGACATGGATTATTTCTCAAAATTTTCTTCTTTTACCTTTTTTTCATAAATTATTGATTTGATATGTTCAGCATACAAATATGTTTCGTTTAATTATTTTATCGTGGCCGAACTGCTTGTGCTTGTATTACTGCATTGAGTTCCAATAGTGAGGCGTATACTTGGCTGGCTTCTATAAAAATTAATTTCAAGGAACTCTCATGCTCCAATAGAAAAGTTTCTTACTTTTACAATATATCAAGACCATCAACTATAGTATTTTTTTTCCTTGTAATAGAAGATTTATTCATCAAAGCTAAGAGTTATTACAATAAGAACTTAGTCTAGGCCACATAGTGCCTAGACTGTCTCTTTTTAGTACATGAAAAGTAAAAAACAGGCGTAACAACAAAAATTTGCAAAGTACAAAAAGTGTACAGGCTGCAACCATTTTTATCTAACAGGTCCGCTACTCCATTAGCCTCTCTAAAGATGTGCTTCAACTATGGATCATTCGCCATCCATAATAGGTACCTGCAGTCATCAATTAAATTTTGGTAGAGACAATTATTAGATTTTAGGAGATTTAATAATTCCAAGCAGTCTGTCTCTATTACTAGTGGAAGGAGTTTCTTTGTTAGTGCTAGTTTGACTCCGTGAAGGAGGGCTAGAACTTCCATGTAGATGTTGGTGGTATATTTTAGTCCCATATTGAAACCCAAAATCCAATTCCCCCTTTCGTCTCTTACACTCATCCCATTCCTCCCACTCCTGGGTTGCCCGCACAAGCGCCATCTATATTTAGTTTGTAGTAATTTGGGTTGGGTGGTTCTCATTTTACAAAAATAGTTTCCTTTACAGGTTTTAAGCAATTATTTTTTGCCATGTAGAGGAGTTCCAAGGCCCTACTGATAGGCTGACATTTATTAATAGGTGTTTTACTTCTTTCAAAGAGGATTCATTCTAAAATTCCATATATACCATAAGAGGAATGAGAGAAAATCTGCCCAACGAAGGTAATTATCAAAAGAAGCTTTCGACAGGAGTTTATTCTTAAGCCAATTTTAGAGAGTGTCTTTTCCCTTGGGATTTCGGGAGAAGGGGTGTTTTGTATTGATTTGATTCCAGATTTTCCTAGAATAGTTGCATCAGAAGAAATTATGCTCTATGTTTTCCGTTTCCCTATTGCAAATGTTGCAATTGTCTTCGTGGCAAATCCCTATATTTTTTAGCATCTCTTTAGAGGGTAGCCTATCCCAAAAATTTGTCCACAGGAAGAATTTCAACTTATTTAAAGAGTTTATTTTCCAAATCCAGGCTAAGTTTTTAGGGTTGCCCGTGGATTCCGAGACAGCTTCATATGCAGCTTTGATTGAGAAGAAATTGTGATTTTTAGAATTCCAAGTGTATGAGTCCCCAAAGGGTTCGATTTGTTTTGTGTAGGTGCAGTTGATTTTGGAGACTATGTCCGAGGGGAGTTTGAAGGATAGGTTCCTGAGGTCAAACTTTCCATTTTTAATGAGACCGGATAGATTTTGGTCAAGTTCCCCAGCTTGTAAGGGTCCTTGGATGGATTCCCTAGAGTTCCTGATTAATTAATCCATTTTTCATGCCAGAGATTTATGGTTTTTCCATCAC
The DNA here is from genome assembly GCA_034376525.1 of Nicotiana benthamiana. Classification (NCBI taxonomy): domain Eukaryota; kingdom Viridiplantae; phylum Streptophyta; class Magnoliopsida; order Solanales; family Solanaceae; genus Nicotiana; species Nicotiana benthamiana. Next base: position 20,210,130 of record CM067324.1, on the reverse strand, counting down.
CTATTAGCCATTTAGTGTTAACGTTGCATGTTTCATTACCCTTTTTAATAACTTTCTAAGCGTGAGAGCCTATATTCTTGCTTTTCCTGTGGTTGTATTTACTATGTATAATTTTGGCCCACAAGCCTTCTTTCTCTTCTCTATACCTCCACTCTAGAGCTGCACTGAAGGAGGAATTTCTCATATGGGTGTTAGGATTTCCTAGAACCCCTTGCTTTTTAGGCATTGTAACTATACTCCATTTTACAAGGTGGCATTTCTTCTTTTCCTCCATGCCGCCCCAGAAGAAATTCCGCTGAATTGAGTCAATCTTGTTGAGTATTGTTTTGGGGAGGTCATAAATCTGCATGACGCGGTTCGGGATTGCGGCTAAGGTGGCTTTTATGAGGGTTTTCTTACCCGCCATATTTAGAATTTTTGTTTTCCAGCCTATTAGTCTATTGTTTAGTTTATCCATGATAAACTGGAAGTCCTTTTTAGTGGGGTTAGTGCTTGGCATAGGGAAGCCTAGGTATTTTTCAAAGTTATCAGTATAATTCATAGAAAAGCATCTGCTAATGTGGACTTTTTGATTTATAGGAGTATTCTTTGAAAACACAAATTTTGATTTATCGAAGTTAATAGATTGACCAAAAGCGTTGCAAAACTTGTTGATAGTGTCTATGATAGAGCTGTAGCTTTTTTGGCTATCTTCAGCTAGGAGAATAAGATCATCAGCGAAGAAGAGATGTGAAAGTTCTAGGCTTTTGGGGTTAATTTTTATTGGGGTCCATCTACAACAGTCAATTTCGTGGTCAATTAACCTAGAAAGCATTTCCATGCAGATGATAAAGATGTATAGGTATTGGGGATCCCCTTGTCTGATACCCCTAGAAGGTTCAAAGAACTCTGTTCTAGATCCATTAATAAGGATAGCAATTGAGGTGGCATAGATGCAGGACAAAATGAGTTTTATAAGGTCCGGAGGGAAAATCAGGGAGTTTAGGGAAAAACGGACAAAGGACCATTCTATTTTATCGAATGAATTTTCCAAATCTATTTTAATCATCATTTTTGACCTTTTCCCTTTAGTATTCTTGAAGTGATGCACTACCTCATTAATGATTAGTGCATTATCCGCAACCCTTCTTCCTTTTATGAAGCTAGCTTGGGTAGGATGAATAAGGGTGGGCAGGAGTGTTTAAATGTGGTTTACGATAATCTTAGTGACGACTTTATAGGTCGTGTTACAAAGTCTTATGGGTCTATATTGTCTAATTGTTTCAGCATTTTCACTTTTAGGAATTAGGCAGACTAGTGTATTATTCATACTTCTAAGCACTTTTTTCTCTGAGAAGGAATCCTGGCAGAATTTTATGAGAAGTTTGCTAGACTCTTTCCAATACTTTTGGTATAGAACCGGGTGGAGTCCATCCGATCCCAGAGATTTGTAAGGTTGAAAAGAGTCTAGTGCCCTCCTGATTTCTTCTATAGAGGGGATATTACTAAGGTATGGGTGATCCTGATCCTTGATTGTGGAGTTATAGGACAAGTGGGTATTGTTGAGAATGGATTGGTTATGATCTGTGGTGTAGAGAATTTTATAGTAGTCAATAATATGGTCCTTGATGGGTTTTTGCTCTTGTATCCAATTTCCAGCTTCGTCTCTTAAACAAATAATTTTATTTTTTCTTCTTCTTTGCATGGTGGTGATATGGAAAAATTTTGTGTTTGCATCACCATCCTGGATCTATTGACTCCTGGATTTGAGCTTCCAAAAGTCCTCCTCTTGCCTGAGTATAATATTATACTCATGTAGGAGTTCGTTTTCCAGGTTAATTAGGAATTGACTGCGGGGGTAGTTTTGAGAATTATTAATCTAACAAGTAATTTACTTTTCCTTTTGAAAATATTACCAAAAGTGTTTTTATTCCAGTCTATAGCTTTTAGACAAATTTTTTTATGGCTTTAGTGATATTTGGTTGGTTCGACCAAGAGTTTTCGACTAAAGCTCTAAAGGTGAGGTGTGATAGCCACATAGTTTATAGTCTAAATATATTACTATTGGTAGAGAAACTTTTAAAAAAATTCTATCTTGGTCCGAATGGCTTCTAGTTAAATGCTTAATATTTGCGTCTTGGAATAGTTCTAACCATTCTATGTTTGCAATACATCTATCAAGCCTTTCCATAATAATATTTTTATAATTTTTGCTCTTATTAGTCCAAGTGAATCTTGAGCCTTTAAAACCTAAGTCTACAGGTCTACATTGGTTCATACAATCTAAGAATTTGGATATTCTATTATAGTTAATAGGAAATCCTCCATATTTTTCCGATGCACAGGTGACTTCATTAAAGTCTCCCACGGCTAGCCATGGACCCTTAAAATTTTTTGCTACTGTTTTTAAATTTTGCCAAAGGATTAATCTTTCTTCCATAAGGTTACTAGCATATATAATAGAACATAACCATTTTTTTTGTTAAGTTTCGTACCTTTACCATGGCGTGTATCTCTTGATCCATTCCTCCAATATGATCTGCCATCGTATCTCCATTGTTCCACATGAGCACAATGCCTCCCGAGTTCCCATTAGCAGTCATTTGGATTAAGCTAGATTACCCGAAATCATGGACCAAGACATGGTGATCCTCCATTTTTGTTTCCAGCAGTGCTACTAAACTAGGGAGATGATAGTCCAACATCGCTCTAAAAGCTCTTCTAAATTCTGCACTATTTGCTCCATGACAGTTCCAAATAATCATATTCATGCTAATGTTTCTAGTTGATACACCTCTATCCTGGCTACTTGAGGAGTTGTGGTCGTTTCTCATGCTTTCCTGTTATGTCTAATAGTGGGTGAACATTGTTGGTACTAACACCACTGCATGTTGGTAGATGCTCGGTGGATTCACCTTCCTTATGGAGATGAATCATTTCCTCAAATCCACTGGGCAGCTTAAGATGAATCTTTTTTCTCTTCTTGCTTGGAATGCCATTGTTTTTGGGTATCTTAACACTCCGTGCTCCACTATTCTTTCTGTTGGAATTTCTTCCTCTTCTTCCTCCTCTTCCATCACATTTTGGTTTCTGAGTTTGTGGGGTTGGAGATGTTTTTTGAGTTTGGTTCGATCCTTGGAGGGTTGAGAGTGGTAGTACTGTGTGTGTTTGGTTCGACACTTGAAGAGTTGAGTGTGGTGTTGTCTCCGGCAATGGGGTTATGGTTGTGTTGTTGTTGGGTTGGGATAATGGTTGTGTTTGGGTAGAATGGGTGTTGGGAAATGTGGTTTAAGGGTTTTCTTTGGAAGGGTACATGGGCAAGTTCGAATTGTGCATGAAGAACGCGGGTTGTTGGTATCCTACATGGGAGCTCCAAGGGGAGGGATGGGGACCCATATTCATTTGCATGGGCTGCTGGGGACTCAACCATAGAATGATCATTACATTGTGTTCAAGCCTAGTTACATCCCTTCCGTCACAATTTGGGCTAGGTATGAAGGGTCCCCTATTTGGATTATGAGGTCCCTCCCTTCTAGTTGAAGATTGATGTTGAGTGCATGTCCCATGAGGCCTCATTCCATCCAAGATTGGGGAGCATGGTCCGGTTGTGTTGGCCTTATAGTGAAAATCAGGGGTGTTTGGGGTTGTGGAGGAGTTTGTGGCCTCATCCATGCGTTCCTCCTTGGTCTCTCCTGTTTTGGTTGAGAGGTAGCCTTGGCATCATGCCATTTGTTTTTACTTAGTATTTGGTCTGTGGTAACTTTGGGATTTCTGTTGTTGTAAGGGAGATGGTTTATAACTGTATCATGTGTGTATGGGTCAACATGTGTTTCTAGAGTTGTGTCTCTCCTAGGAGTTAAGAGGTCTTGTACATTAATGGTGTTATGAGTTGAGGTTGACATGGATTGAGGTTGGTTTGTACTAGGTATTTGTTATGTGAGCTCGGTGTCATTCATAGGCAGATTGGATGGTATTATTTGTGGGCTATCTAGGTTTTGCATTAAAGAGGGTGTTAAGCTTTTTGTAGGTATCTTAGGGTCTATGTCCATGCCTTGTGATTTGTTGTTCTCTACCGTTGAAATAATAGAGATTGCTAAGGGGCAGACGTTAGGGACTATTGTGTTGTGAGAGTTATTTCCCAAGGGACTTTGTGAGTTATGAAGAGAGTTAATGTCTTCAATATTAGTAGTGTCAGGATCCTTAGGGTAAAGACAAGAGAATGTGTTACGAATGTTATGTTGATGTGCATAGTATTTAGGTATTATGTTATCTACTTTTTGGTTTTGGGTTATAGGGATGGTTGTATCCTTTCCTACAGCTTTTTTATTGTCCAAGTGTTTTTACTTTCCTCAATATTAATGGAGAGCTTTTGTTCTTCTCTAGTTTCAGCCCTTTGCCATTTTTGGGTACTGGGGATATTTTTTAGGGTAATCAACGTATTATGATTGTCTAAGTCGTTCCAGGTAGGGTATTTAGCTTGTTTTTTATTTTTCTTTTGGTATGAGACTATTGTCCATTGGTCGATCTTTTGGTAAGTGTATCCACCATGTGAGGCTTGGCCATGGAATTGGAAGAGCTTGCTTCCTGTACCTCTGCTAGTTTTTGTGTTTGATAAGGGGAGTTGTTTACGTTGTGGCCAAGTCTGTTGCAGTTCGTGCATAAGAGATTAAATTCCTCGTATATAATTTGTTGTATGTGTTTTCAAATCACAATATAGCCTTAAGGGGTTTTTATATAGGTAATATAACACAAAGTCGAGCATACTTACCCCTTAATGCGGATTGGTACATGCGTCAATGCGTATTAGTTGTCCCAGCTTTTGTCCAATTTTTTGAAGGATCTCGTAGTCATAAAATTCAGTGGGTAGTTATGGAAGCCTTGCCCATATGGCTGAGTAAGTTAAAGCAGTTTTGGAGGCTATGAACCTTAGCTCCAATTTTCTTACTGTGAGAAATTGGTTCCTTATGAACCATGGTCCTTCATGAAGGGCATTGTTATAATTTTTCTCTTTGGTAAATTTTATTAAGTAGTAATCGCATCTCAAGTCTATTAGGGATAGGTCTACAGTTGGTTTCCATATTGCATGGATATTTTTTTGGAGAAATTGGTAGCCAATCCTCCTCCCAAACATTTTGATGATAAGAGCATTTGACCAGTTCTTATATATACGCTCCTTGTCCGATGAGGTAATGGGTATAAAGAGTTCCAAGTTAGGTAGTTATTTGTTTCATCCTCATATACATAAGAGACTATATTTTTTTGGACTGTGACTTGGCTTCCTTCAGGTTCCTTATTTGCTTCATTGCCCGCTACCAAGGTGTCCATGAAGGTCATCCTCTTCGTAGTGTTTGTTATGTCCTTTGTTTTAGTTACCATTTTATCCGTGTGAGCTTCTTTGCATATTTCCATGTCCATTGGGGTAGTTGTAGTGATGGTAGATCCCTGCGTTGTCCCAGTCGTTTCACGCTCGTTTGAAGCAGGCTGAGATGAGTTCTCGTTAGCTAGGTTATTTTGAACATGTTGTTTGAGTCCAGGGAGTTATTTTCGTTAGTGGTCATGTGACTAGTGAAGACATTTAAGGAGCTAAGGATAGGCATAGGCAATATTTAGAAAAATGAGGAAGGGGAAGGGAGGAAACTTTCTCCCTAACCTATGAGAGACTGGTACTAACTTGAATTAGCCAAAGAAGTATTTGCAAGTAGTGCATTCATCAACCATAGTGTTAATCAAGGTATGATTACTTAAACTATGAGAATTTCTTTTATTGTGTTTTATGAGGTTAATTTTTGTGAAAGAAGAAACTAACACGAGCTTAGAACTGTCGGAGTTTCTCACGATCCAAGCTAATTTAATTTACTCAAATGGCTTAATGATTTCAAAATTAAAACTTTTCAACATATAATAACGTGGCATAATTATATTTTTGGTTTGTGCTTTGCCATAGGAAAAATGGAAAGAATCGGCACTTACAAGGCAAATATAAATTATAAATGAAATATTACATGTAAAATGAACAAAGTATGCAGGAAATCAAATCTTTGTGAAAGATGAAGAAGGAATCATCAGAATTTGCACACGAAGAGAGAGATGGTATTAAAATTTGTTGAGAGGGGAAGTAATGTGATTTGAAAATTGAGCTATTTTAAGGCACGAAGAATTGAAAGGAAAAACAATTGAAAAGGCAAGAAAAGAAGAATAATGAAAAATAATACTACTTGGTAGAAAAGAAATGAGAAATGATGTGGACAGAGAGAACAACTTGCATTGCCATTTATTTATTTGGTTTGTTTTTCTCTTTCTCTTTGTTGTTTCCTTACTTTTTAATTTTTCCTCATCTTTTCTTTTCATTTATTTGACTAGAAGAAAATTCTATAATTTAAAAAGTTTTACTATCTAATAAACAAAACTATCAGGTGCTTATAAACATGTATCTCTAATATATAATTTGACTTAGAGAATCATGCATACACACAAGACACATAATTTATGTGTGTATATACACATGTGTGTGAAAAGTTTTCAACCTATCTCTTTTTCCTTTTCCTTTAACTAAAAAAATTGATAAAATGAGGTTCATCTAAGCTCTTATTCTAAGAGAAAAATCATTTTTGTGATTTCAACTATATATAAATAATTTCATATAAACATACAATATAAGTATTAAGTTTTCTATCACGACTAAAATATGAAAATATTTTTTCTAAATTATTGTAATTGATAATCGCGCGAAGTGCGAACAAGTTTACTAGTTGGTTGATAATTAACATTAATATCACGTTAGACAAGTGTTTCATCTACGTGAGTGAAGTCACCAAAAGGATTAGGATTACTAGAACTAATATTTTAAATACGTTTCTTACTATTTAGGATCCATTTCTAATAATAAATAATTAAAATAAAAATAAATAGCTACACAAGTACAATAAAAATAAATGCAAAAATTAATAAAAGTTGGAACTAATATACCAAACGCCGATATAAATGTCACCGTATAACTGTTGTTGATGTAGTCCAACTAGTAGTATAGTTTCAATGGTACTAATCAGACCAGTAACGGTTCAATATCTTAAAGGTACCAACCGGATCGGTTATTCTAGTATTTTTTTCGGTACCCTTCTAGTACCCATTACCTTTGCTTAAATTCCTAACCCCTATCCCATATCGGATCGGAAAGAAGCGGTATCAATATCGGTACGGATCAATACGGTTCCGGGTACTCCCATTAGACAGCCCTAGTTTATACTAATCTTAACAAACACCTGACATGTACAACACCACACAACAACAACAATAACAACAATCTAGTAAAATTTCACCAGTGGGATTTGGGAAGGGTAAGCATATACAGACCTTATCCCTACCTCGGAGTGGTAGAAAGGTTATTTCTGGGAGACCCTCGGCTCAAAGACAATAGATCAGTGACAACAACAGAACCAAAAAAAAAATATCAGTAACGTGAAAGACAATAAATAATTGAAAAAAAAAGTAACACAAATACTATGCAAAAGTGTGAAATTCAACATAAACCGCTAGCAATTCTAGACAAGACACTATCATACTAGCCGATACAAATAGGAAAACGGGGACATAGAGGAAAACCTTCGACTACCCTCAACCTACAACTCTAATGCTTGACATCCACACCTTCCTATCAAGAGCCATGTACTCAAAAAGTTAGAGCCGCGCCATGTCCTGTCTGATCACCTTGCCCTAATACTTCTTAGACCACCATCTACCTCTTCTTGTATCTGCCAAAGCAAATCGCTTACACCTCCCAACCGTGGCATCTATGCTTTTCCTCAGCTCGTGAACAAACCATCTAATCCGCGCTTCCTGCATCTTTTCGTCTTCCGGAGTCACATCTACCCTCTCTCAAATATCTTTATTCCTAATCTTATCTAGCCTAGTATGCCCGCACATCCATCTTAACATTCTCATTTAAGACAAAGGCCCTCAAAGAGAAATGAAAGGATTTTTTTGGCATTTTCCTATTTTATCCAAGGAATACCTTTCTTGGCAGGGCCTATACACCTGCCTAAACCTTCGCTTTGAGGGATCGTAGATCGGGAAGCGTCTTCTAGGCACTAAACTAAACGTGTGTTCATATTTGTAGGTTTTGATAAATGACAAACAATGCGCAATTGACATATGACGAGGTCCAAGCACAAGCGCGCAAATGTCACGTAACGAAGTTCAAGCACAAGACAAGCAAAGATCAAGATTAAACAAAGTTATACATAAGTCGCTCTTTAATTGTGATCTTGATCCGACAATTTAACTCAAGACTTGGCTTCTCTCGTAAAAACATTTTTATCGAATCATGCATATTTAATTTAGAGCAAAATGATTTTAAATCATGCATATTTATTTTAGCAAAATAATTTTTAAACATGCCTCTAAAATCTGGACAAAGATAATCGATTATGTACTTATGATAATCGATTATGTTAAGGCAGCTGCAAGACAATCGATTGTGTACCTTATGACAATCGATTGTGTTGAGGCAGTGTCCATCAGATGTTTGAAATCTGCATGACAATCGATTGTGTACCTTATGACAATCGATTGTGTTGAGACAGTGTCCATCAGATTTTTCAAAGCTACAAAATAATCGATTGTGAACCTTATGACAATCGATTGTGTTGAGGCAGTGTCTATCAGATTTTTCAAAGATACAAAATAATCGATCTTGAACCTTATGGCAATCGATTGTGTTGAGGCAGTGTCTATTAGATTTTTCAAGACTGAAAAATAATCGATTGTCCATATAGCATAATCGATTATGTAAATGACCGTTGCCAAAATATTTTCAAACTCCGTCAGATAATCGATTATAGGATTTTAATAATCGATTGTTTGAAGTAAAATCTGAAAAAGATTTTTTGAACGTTGTCAAGTAATCGATTGTATATTTCTGATAATCGATTGTTTTTAAGTAAAATCTGGAAATGATTTTTTGAACGTTGTCAGTAATCAATTATACGTCTTAGATAATCGATTATGCTGCGTAAAATCTGGGAATGATTTTTGGAACGATTGGAAAACAATCGATCGTGCCAATTAGACAATCGATTGTCGTAGCACAAAATCAGCAATTCTTAATTGGCAATTAGGCAATGGTTATGCATGTTTTTGACACTATAAATACATCTTCAAATCAGTCTTCTAAACACAACAACTGATCATATTATTGCTAAAGCTTGCATACTCTCTTATTCATCATTTTCTATTCATTACATAAGTTTTTGAGAGCCAAATTCTTGACGAAAGTTGTTGTGTTCTTGAGCGTATTTATTTTACTCATATCTACTCTTAAGGAGAGTCTTGTTTTGAGTGCAAAGTGTTTTTATACACTTGAGGGAAGTGTTAATCCCTTGTATTGTAAGAAGGAACGCTGTGATTCCTTTGGTTGAAGTCTTGAAGTGTTGTATCTTCGAGCAAAGGTTGTTGAGGCTTGTGTGACTCAAGTTCTCAGTTTGTAACGGTTTGTTAAGCACCCGTAAGCTTAACAAAGTTAGTGGAAATCTCGATAGAGTCTCTCGGGGACTGGACTAGCCACGGGTTGTGGTGAACCAGGATAACATCGGTGCGTTCGTTCCTTATTATTTACTTATCGCACTTATTTCATTCCTGCAATTTTTAAATTCCATAAGTTTACGCTGTTTTTTATTATAACGCTATTCACCCCCCCCTCTAGCGTTAAGCATATATTCTAACAATTGGTATCAGAGCCCAACTCTCTGAAAAACTTAACCGTTTGAGAGAAAAAATCCATGGCTTCTACTCGTGATTCTTTTGCAGGAATAGGTGAAGGACAATGCTCCACCCGAACACCACTATTCGATGGCACAAACTATACGTACTGGAAGGAAAGGATGAGAATATTCATTCAATCGAATAGTTTTCATTTGTGGAAGGTTATAATGAAGGGAGAACAAATTCCAACCAAAAAGGGTGAAAATGAATGGGTTCCAAAATCCGAAGATGAATACGATGCGGATGATATCCGAAAAGTGCAGAACAACGCTAAAGCCATCAACTTATTATATTGTGCTGTAAACGCTGATGATTACAGAAAAATATCATGTTGCACAACAGCGAAGCAAATGTGGGATAAGCTGGAAATCACGTACGAAGGTACGGACCAGGTAAGAGAGGCTAAAGTTGATTTTCTAACTCATGCATATGAACTGTTTCACATGAAGGAAGGCGAAAGGGTCGATGACATGTTCGAACGATTTTCAAAAATCGTTAATGACTTACATGCTCTTAAGAAGACCTTCACGGATAAGGAACTTGTCCGAAAAATCCTCTGAAGTCTCACTCCGGAATGGCGCTCCAAGGCCGACGTGATTCAAGAGTCTATTGGCATTTCAAATGTCACCATCGACGGATTAAGAGGTAACCTTAAAACTTATGAATCTACTATACTTAACCCTCGTGTTAATGATCAAAGAAAACAAAGAATCGCCCTCAAGGCAAGCACAAGCCAACCTCAAAATAACGAGGACGGAGATAACGAGTTCGGACTCGTTATTAAGAGATTTCAAAAGTTCATGCGAAAAGAGTATGAACGAAAAGGCAAACAACAAGGAGATCAAGTAAAGTGCTATGGGTGCGGAGAAATCGGGCACATTAAATCAAATTGCCCAAATGTCAAAAAGGAGAAGAAACCCTTCAAGAAACAACGAGCATACATATCTTGGGGAGGCGACTCCGCAGACGAGTCGAGTGAGGAAGAAGAAGACGAAACCGCAAATCTCTGTCTCATGGCTCACGAAAACAATCAAGAAGAGGTATGTCAAATTTCTTCCAAAAACTTCTATTCTCTTGAGGAAATGCAAAATGCCTTTGATGAGTTGTATAGTGAATTCATTAAAGCTTCCAAAACTGTTAAAAACATTAAGGAAAATGCTTCTTTGAAAGAAAAAGATTTTGAAAAACAACTCTCTTTGAAAGAAAAGGATTTGGAAAAACTGATTTTGGAAAATGGGAAGTTGAAAGAAGAAAACAATTTTTTCGGCAAAAGAAGCGCCGACAAACCCGAGAGTTCTAGTAAAAATTGTACTTCTTGCATGCATCTAAAAGATGAGGTAGAAAGACTTAAGGGCACCTTAGATAAGTTCAATTCTTCTCATAAAAATTTGAATGAAGTTCTTGTTAATTTGAAATCGACCAAACATGGGATAGGTTTTAAAAACGATCCTAAAGAAAAAAGTTGAAGCCAAACCCCAACCACCTAAGGCTCAACCTAGGACAAATAAAACAAATGTTCATCCTAGAGATAACAATCCTAGAATCAACATGCATCCTAGACCAAACACTAGAAGAAACGTTGAACATTTTAGGACACCTAGAAATGGCTTTCAACCTAGAAATAACTATTCTAGAAATGCTGCATATCCTAGAACAAATAGTAGGAGAAATGATTTTCATGAAATGCGCAATAGTCATATTGTCGAAAATAGAGTAAACAAATTTCGTCCGTCCAACTACTATCAACCTAGACGAATGCATAATCATAATGTCATTTGTCATTATTGCAATCGAATTGGACATATTTCTCCTTCTTGCTTCACTAGACATAGACACTTAACTGCATGTCAAGCACAACAGCATGTTACACCTAACCCCCAAGGACCCAAAAGAAGTTGGGTACCAAAAACCTATTTTTAGGTTCTTTTTGCAGGTGTGCTTGAAGACTACAATATTGTAGTGGATGCACCAAGCACGAAACCTTAATGCATTAAGGGGGAACGTCGGTTAGTTATCATATTTTGAATAAAAACGTAATAGTTGATATGTGCTAATAATCAATATTATCTTTGTTTGATGCATGTCTTAGTAAGTTCTTTTTGAATAACAATTAGTATCAATTAGTTTTAAAATAAATGATTGATTCATGTTTTGATGAATATTCTTTGTTTAAAATAACAATTGGCATAGTTGAGAAAAATGACCGTTATTATTAGTATGCCATTTACTAACATTTGATATGATCTTGTTTATAACGATTGGTATCGTCAATGGTTTAAATAATTTTTGGCATTAGCAAAAATAATTTGGGAAAGTTTGATGCCAAATAAGATGAAGGAATTTTTATTGGTTATTCTTCACGTAGCAAAGCATATAGAGTATTCAATAATAGAACCGAAACTGTGGAGGAATCCCCTCATATTGTGTTTTTCGAAAATAATGCTCGCTTGGCGAGAAAGGATTCTGGTTTTGAACTTGCAGGTAGTTTAAACTCAATGAGTCCTCAAGACAAAGTACAAGAGGAAACTCCTAAGGAAATTCAAGATGAAATCTTGGAACAATTATCGGAGGAAGCGCCACAACTGGAAAAAGAAACGAAACTGCCTAACGCGTGGAGGACAATCAAAGACCATCCTCTCGAACAGGTAATTGGCGACATTGAACAACAGGTAAGTACTCGAAACACTCTTAAGAACACCTTAGGACATACTGCTTTCGTTTCTCAAATTGAACCTTCAACCATCTCCGAAGCAATTGGGGATGAATTTTGGACCTTGGCAATGCAAGAGGAGCTTAACCAATTCAAACGAAATGACGTTTGGGATTTGGTGCCAAGACCCGAAAATCATACCATAATTGGTACGAAATGGGTTTTTCGAAACAAACTAGATGAAAATGGCGTAATCACTAGAAACAAAGCTAGGCTTGTAGCAAAAGGCTATAATCAAGAAGAGGGAATTGACTATGAAGAAACATATGCACCCGTAGCAAGGTTAGAAGCTATTCGTTTATTGCTTGCTTTTGCCTCTTCTATGAATTTCAATTTATATCAAATGGATGTAAAAAGTGCTTTTCTAAATGGTGTTATTCAAGAAGAAGTTTATGTAGAACAACCCCCGGGATTTTGAAGATTTTAAATCTCCCAATCATGTTTTCAAACTTAAAAAGGCGCTTTATGGTCTCAAACAAGCTCCCCGAGCTTGGTATGAACGATTGGGCAAATTTCTTTTGGAAAATGAATTCATTAGGGGGAAAGTTGACACCACTCTATTTGTTAAGCATAAAAACAATGATATTTTATTAGTTCAAATCTATGTGGATGATATTATTTTTGGTGCTACTAACAATGCTTTGTGCAAGAATTTTTCTGATTTAATGACAAGCGAATTTGAAATGTCTATGATGGGTGAGCTAACCTTCTTTTTGGGGCTGCAAGTAAAGCAAATGAAAGAAGGAACCTTCATTTATCAAGCTAAATATTGCAAAGAATTGCTAAAATGATTTGAAATGAGCAACGCAAAAGCAATGGCCACTCCCATGAGCACATCCGACCATCCAGACAAAGACGAGAAAGGTAAGGAAGTCGACACCAAGAAGTATCGAGGTATGATTGGATCTCTCCTTTATCTTACTGCTAGTAGACCGGACATCATGTTTAGCGTGTGCTTATGCGCTCGTTATCAATCATGTCCTAAGGAGTCTCACCTAACTGCGGTGAAACGGATATTGAAGTATCTTGTTGGTACTGTAAATGTGGGTCTATGGTACCCCAAAGGTTCTTCATGCCAACTTGTTGGTTATTCCGATTCCGATTTCGCTGGATGCAAATTGGACCGCAAGAGCACTAGTGGCACTTGCCATTTGCTCGGTAGCTCTCTAGTTTCTTGGTTTAGCAAGAAACAAGTAAGTGTTGCGTTGTCCACAACCGAGGCTGAATATGTAGCCGCGGGGAGTTGTTGCGCTCAAATTCTTAGGATGAAACAGAACCTCTTGGACTATGGCCTAAGTATCGATCATATCCCTCTTAGATGTGATAATACTAGCGCCATATGCTTGACGAAGAACCACGTTCTTCATTCAAGAACAAAACACATTGAAATTAGGCATCATTTTATAAGAGATCACGTTCTCAAAGGTGATGTCGAAATTGAATTTGTTGAAACCAAAGATCAATTGGCCGACATCTTCACAAAACCTTTAGAGAAAGAGTCCTTCTTCCGAATTCGTAGTGAACTCGGGATTCTTGACTCCACATTGATCTAAGTCATGCATTGTATTTTCCCTTTCACATGATTACTAACTTGAGCGTCGGAGGCGTCTAACGTATTTTTGCAGGTATCGCCCTAAAAGCAGGGGGAATTATAAAGACTAGTGCAGAATAATCGATTCCTCTTTAGAATAATCGATTTCTCTTTAGTATATAATCGATTATCAAGTATCAATAATCCATTATGTTGACATTATTTGCTTTATTATCCCTTTTATGAAGTTGAAATTTTTGATTAATTAATAAACAAGTTATTTACCAATTATTTTTGCTAATGTCAAAAGGGGGAAGAATAAGGGCTATACACTTAATACTTATTGGCACAAATTGAGGGGGAATTCATATGTTGAGGGGGAACTAATTGCATATATATATACTTGTCTTGGATCGTCATTATGAATTACCTAATATGCATATCCCAATTAAGGTTTGCCATTATCAAAAAGGGGGAAATTGTTGAAACACGTTCTCAAGGCACTAAACTAAACGTGTGTTCATATTTGTATGTTTTGATAAATGACAAACGATGCGCAATTGACATATGACGAGGTCCAAGCACAAGCGCGCAAATGTCACGTAACGAAGTTCAAGCACAAGACAAACAAAGATCAAGATTAAACAAAGTTATACATGAGTCGCTCTTTAATTGTGATCTTGATCCGACAATTTAACTCAAGACTTGGCTTCTCTCGTAAAAACATTTTTATCAAATCATGCATATTTAATTTAGAGAAAAATGATTTTAAATCATGCATATTTATTTTAGCAAAATAATTTTTAAACATGCCTCTAAAATCTGGACAAAGATAATCGATTATGTAATTATGATAATCGATTATGTTAAGGCAGCTGCAAGACAATCGATTGTGTACCTTATGACAATCGATTGTGTTGAGGCAGTGTCCATCAGATATTTGAAATCTTCATGACAATCGATTGTGTACCTTATGACAATCGTTTGTGTTGAGGCAGTGTCTATCAGATTTTTCAAAGATACAAAATAATCGATTGTGAACCTTATGACAATCGATTGTGTTGAGGCAGTGTCTATTAGATTTTTCAAGACTGAAAAATAATCGATTGTCCATATAGCATAATCGATTATGTAAATGACCGTTGCCTAAATGTTTTCAAACTCCGTCAGATAATCGATTATAGGATTTTAATGATCGATTGTTTGAAGTAAAATCTGAAAAATGATTTTTTGATCGTTGCCAAGTAATCGATTGTATATTTCTGATAATCGATTGTTTTTAAGTAAAATCTGGAAATGATTTTTTGAACGTTGTCAGTAATCGATTATACGTCTTAGATAATCGATTATGCTGCGTAAAATCTGGGAATGATTTTTGGAACGATTGGAAAACAATTGATTGTGGTCGTAGCACAAAATCAGCAATTCTTAATTGGCAATTAGGCAACGGTTATGCATGTTTTTGACACTATAAATACATCTTCAAATCAGTCTTCTAAACACAACAACTGATCATATTATTGCTAAAGCTTGCATACTCTCTTATTCACCATTTTCTATTCATTACATAAGTTTTTGAGAGCCAAATTCTGTACGAAAGTTGTTGCGTTCTTGAGCGTATTTATTTTACTCATATCTACTCTTAAGGAGAGTCTTGTTTTGATTGCAAAGTGTTTTTATACACTTGAAGGGAAGTGTTAATCCCTTGTATTGTAAGAAGGAACGTTGTGATTCCTTTGGTTGAAGTCTTGAAGTGTTGTATCTTCGAGCAAAGGTTGTTGAGGCTTGTGTGACTCAAGTTCTCAGTTTGTAACGGTTTGTTAAGCACCCATAAGCTTAACGAAGTTAGTGGAAATCTCGAGAGAGTCTCTCGGGGACTGGACTAGCCATGGGTTGTGGTGAACCAGGATAATATCGGTGCGTTCGTCCTTATTATTTACTTATCGCACTTATTTCATTCCTGCAATTTTTAAATTCCGCAAGTTTACGCTGTTTTTTATTATTACGCTATTCACCCCCCCCCCCCTCTAGCGTTAAGCGTATATTCTAACATTCTAAACCACCCCATCCATCCAAAAGAGAAGGGAAGGCCAAAAGATCAGTCCAATAATACCAATCACTAGTAAATAGTGCAATACTAATTCGTGAATCTCCGCTATTTGAATATGTTTTGAGGCGTAGCATTGAAATTGCTATATAGGCTTTTGTTTACCAAGGGTTTGAATTTGCTACTTTTATCTTCTGGATATACGAGTTCTTGACCGTACAAAACTCAACCCCATATAACATGGCCAGTCTAACCACCACTCTATAGAACTTAACTTTAAGTTTCGATGGCATATTTTTGTCATACAGGACTCTAGATGCTAACCTTCATTTCATCCACCTCACCCGACCCCAATATGGTGCGTAACATCCTCATCGATCTCACTATCTTCATGGATAATTGACCCTAGGTACTTGAAACTTTCTCTCTTGGGGATGACTTGTGAGTCAAGTCTCACTTTCACGTTCGTTTCCCACGTCATGTCGCGGAACTTACACGTCAAATATTCCGTCTTAGTCCTACTCAATTTGAAACCTTTAGACTCTAGGGCATACCTCCATACCTCTAGTATCCCATTAACTCCGCCTCGCGTCTTATTAATCAGAACTATATCATTAGCTAACATCATACACCATGGTACCTCCCCTTGAATATGGTGTGTCAGTGCGTCCATCGCTAGGGCAAATAAGAAACGGGTGAGCCCATATCGTTAGTGTAAACCCAATAACTATCAGAATAGGCTCTCAGTCACCCCCCACAATCCTAACCAGAGTCATAGCTCCATTATACATATCTTTTATCGCCCTAATATAAGTCATCGACACACCTTTCACGTCCAGGTATCTCCAAAGGACGTCCCTAGGGATCTTTTCATACGTCTTCTCTAGGTCAATAAACACTATATGAAAAACTCTCTTTCTATCCCTATACTAATCCACCAGCCTCCTGATAAGGTTGATATCTTCCATAGTGGAACGGCCTGGCATGAACCCGGACCTGTTTTCCGATATTGACACTACTCTCCTTACCCTCCTTTCCACCACCCTTTCTCAAACTTTCATGGTATGAATTAGTAACTTGATACCCTTATAGTTGCTACAATACTGGATATCACATTTGTTCTTGTACATCGGTAAATCATACACCACCGCCACTCAACTGGCATCTTCTTCATCCTGAAGATAACATTAAACAATCCAGTCAGCCACTCCAAGCCTGCTTTACTCGCATACCTCCAAAATTGTACTGAAATTTCTTCTAGTTCAGTAGATTTGCCCCGACTTATCTTACGCATCGCTCCCACGATCTTCTCAACCTTAATACGCCTACAATACCTAAAGTCATAGTGACTTTCGAAATGCCCCGATTTCCCTAACACGATATTTTTGTCCTCCTATTCATTCAGAAGTTTATGAAAGTATGACTGTTATCTTTGCTTAATTTGGGCCTCTTCGATCAATACTCGATCTTCCTCATCTTTGATGCAGCTCACTTGAACCATGTCACGAGCCTTTCTCTCGCTCGCTTTGGCCAGCTATAATAACTTCTTCTCCTCACCTTTGCCCCCAGTACCTTATACAGATGACCGAATGCAACGGTTTTTAGACTCCATGAACGCTAATTTCGCCTCCTTCCTAGCCTCTTTACATCTTTCCCTGGTGCTCTCTACTAACTTAAGGTAAGCCACTTTCTCTGCTTCCACTTTACCTTGGACCACGTCATTCCACTACTAGTCGTCTCGGTGCCTGCAAGGGTAATCCTTTGAGACCTCCAACACCTCTCTCACCTCCTCTCTTATATAATCTGCCGTTGCCGTCCACATAACGCTAGCGTCCCTACTACTCTTCCAGACTCCCATAGCCGTCAACCGCCTCTCCAACTCTTGTGCATTATCCTTAATCGAAACTCCCCACTTGGCATGTGTCTTTACAAAATTATCACCACTTAATCATAGATAATTCATACATGTTCTCACATCATTTTTATCACTAACTATGGTAAGTTAATATACTGGGTGTGGATTTTTTTTCCTTTTCAAATTGTCTTCTCTTGTTGATATATTTGCACAAATTTGGGCAAAGAAAATGCATAAAGCACTAAAACTGCAGGTAATTTGACGAGACCAGAATCAGTTACAAAAAGAAGAAAAAAAAATCCTTGCTCAGTCCTTTACTTCCATGGCTGATGACGGAAGAGGACTTTGAGAAGAAGGAACCAGATTTTCCTTGTGCAAAGAAGTCGAAGAGGCAAGCCGTATCAAATACCAATCATCATTGTACATAGCTCCATTCAAGTCTTCCACAATCAATATTATAAAATAACTAATTTCTCTATCACTGAAAGTATCCACTTTTCAGTTGGCAAAGGTGACTTAAAGTTGAGAAATGAAATAAAACGATAATACTGCTGACTAGCAAAATCATAAATCACTCAAATATGTTTGTAAATGTCAAACATATTAATTGAATAAATATTTGCTATTCATGCATAATCTGTTGGGAATTTAAAGTGTGAATGAAAAAGTTTGCATTTTTGGGATTGCACATCTCCATCTTACTTTTTTATTGCATATAAATTTAGAAGTGTTTTTTAAAACACTGAAAAATCTTGAAATCTTTCCTCTTTTCTCTACATTATTTTTCCAAAATAAAAATAAGTATCAATTGTGATTAATAGGGGTGTATTTTGGTCCGGGCCTTGCAGTTCCGGATTTTGTGTGTCGGGCCTAGGGTCCTGACGGTTGGGACCAGCCCGTGATGGGCCTAAGCCTACAGTGGTCCTGGGCCTGGCGGGCCTGGCGCGCCTGGCCGGTTTTTTTAAGGCAATATCTTGTATAGTGTTATGAAATAATATAAGAACAAGAACAATAACACAAGAACAAGAACAATAGAGAGAAAAGTAGAGAGAGGAGTATTCTTATTGATACTTTTGGGATGATTTACAATGGGGTAAGACCCCTCTATTTATAGGAAGAGAAAAGACTTAGCCTCAAAGTAGAACTCTTCTATAATATAGACATTCACCCTAATTAGAGTTCTATTTATAACACTCACCCTTGAATGTCTATTCAATAATGTGCCTTGTTAAAACCTTAGCTAAAACAAAACCCAATGGGAAAAAATTAAAGAAAAGGAAAAAGAGTACACATGTTTGAATATGCGCCTATTGGTTGCCTCATTAAAAACCTTGCAAGGAAAACCCAGTGGGACAAAACCTTGTAAGGGAAAAAGAGTGCAACGCGCATTAACTCCCCCTGAAAAGAGCATCAATTCACATCCTTGAGCATTTGCATTCCAATCTTGTGCACCATCTTCAAAACGATCTTTTGTAGAGATTTGATAAATAAATCAGCCATATTGATTTGAATAAATATTCCGCACCTTGAAATTATCATTCTTGATAGATATGAACATCTTCATATAATGTCGTGGAATGGCTCTTCAATATCTCCATAGAGGTATTCTCGATGTCATCATGCTTATAGTTATAGCAAGATACATATGTACACAAGTTGCACTTAGGATGTGGTACTTCAGGACCAAGAATTGTGTATGCTTCAAGCAACTTCAATCTTTCATGGATTGACATATAAGTTAAGTCATATAAGCCATATAATAGGCTTTAGATGCATATCAAGTTTTCATGTCATGCTAAACAAATAAGATATCGAAAACTGATTACACATACCATTGACTTTGTACTTTCAAGTATTTGAACTACATGTCCAAAACTACATGTCTTTCATATGGAATCAATTCTGCTTGAATTGTATCTCTTCCATTTATGATCACTTTGATCATTTGCTCATCTTCTTTATTAAGAGGTTATTTTGAAACCGATTTGTCTATACGCTTTAAGCGTATCAAAGACTTTGTCCTTCTAGGACTTAATATGAGCATTTGCAGTGAGAATATAGTTACTTTCTTTGGGTCAGCAAATGCGTATAGCATGCTTTGCAATATTTTGCAATTGAATTATCCTTTTATGAACTTCAGGTTCATATTATGATATTCGAGGATCTATATATACAAATGATAATTCATCCCATGTAACCTTTTCTCAAGTGTTTATCATGTGTCCCCCTCATGTTAGAAAAGCTAACTTGTTTCCTCAACTTTGAGAGTCCATCTTTGTGCATTATGGTGTTAATGAAAATATACACCGCACATCAATAATGATAAGATGAAATTATTTGGTTCCTGACCCTGAACCACTTGTGAGGGAAGAATATAATATACTCTCGTATACAACGTATATCAAACTGATATATATAACTTTGTTCTCATAAGAAACAGTTTAGCTATTAAGTGGAGGCACTCAATAATTATCTTGCTAAACCAACTATGATATAAACCAACTTATCAAGATGAACTATCTTGAATAGAAAATCTAGAAATTATGCTCGAAGTTATATTACTGAGCAATTTACCTCGCAAGCACCGGCCAGGCTGCGGGTCAATAACAATCGCACATGTAACCGTATCATAGATGCATCATATGTGGTATACATGGCAGGTGAATGGGCCCATATTCACCTTTGATATTTCCAGAATTTATGGGCTTCAACCCAAATTCTTTAGTTGGTCAGTTCATTAATGAGAACAAGTGATACAAGAGAATTCGTAAAGAACTTTCTAGTTCTTTAATATTCACCCATGTGAATTCTCTATTATTGCACATCATACTTAAAATGAGATGGCTAACCCGAATGCCAACTGAATAAATTATCAATATTGGTAAACTTCAAATTTACACCATGACATGTGCACTTATCAATAAACTTCAGGTTTATTATGACATGGGTTTTTATACCAATAGATATCCACTTTATTGTGGCATTCTTTTGTTTGTGTAGTACAAACTGGAGAATAAAGCGGGTAGCTTTTCATATACAAATTATCCCGCTACAAGTTGTAGTAATAGAAGATATCAAATCTTTCCTTTATTTATAGTCTCAATATAATCAGTGCTTTCGCGTGTACTTTGGAAACTGAATAAGTTTCTTTGAGACTTACTACAGAACAATAATCAATTGTATTTCTCCAACATAGTAATAATTGGCTCTTCTAGAGCTCTCAATTAATTTTGTACTACCACAAATTCATCAACATCCATGTGGTGAATATCTTTCTTAAAGAGAAAGTTATACCATTATGGTCATGTCAAACTTATATGCAAGATAGTTTTCTTGCATTATCGTTGTCCTTTAATAGTCATATTTCCAAAATACTTTGGCGTACAATAGGTACGTGACCAACGATCATTCATGCCATATATCATCTCAAACCTCCTTCTAGGGGTGAGTGTGGTATCATCTCAAACCTCCTTCTAGGGGTGAGTGTGGTATATTCTATACCAATTTCATGTTCATATTCTTCCAATAATGAATATGTATTCGTGAATCAGATGTTGTCACATTCACTGCGGGGATATGTGATTTTGTTATCCTTTTCAAATCTGTAAATGCGTCTGGCATTTGATTTGTTATTCTTTGCAAATGGATAATCTTTTGCACCTCATTTTCACAAATGGAGGTATGTGGATCAAGATGAGATAATGATGCATTTTTTCACAAAATTTCCCGTTTGGTTTCACCAACTTCTCCCCCTAATTTTGGGAAAAGTGTCTCATCAAATTGACAGTCTGCAAATCGTGCAGTGTACAAATCCCCTGTCAATGTTTCGAGGTAGCGAATAATGGAGGACGATTCAAACTCAACATATATTCCTAACCTTCTTTGCGGACCCATTTTGGTGCAATATGGCGGTGCTACAGGCACATATACTGCACATTCACAAATTCTTAAGTGGGATATATTAGGTTCATGACCCAAAACTAATTGCAAGGGGGAATATTTGTAACAATTCGTCAGTCAGAGACGAACTAGCATTGCTGCATGCAAAATGGCGTGACCCCAAACCGAAGTGGGCAGCCTCGTTTTCATGAGTAAATGAGGTATTCAAGATTATACTCATGTATTGTCTCGATCTGATATCCATTTTGAATGATATCTCTAAAACTCAACAAGTTCCTTTTAGACTTGGAGGAGAACATTTTGACTGATATCATTAAAACTCAACAATTTCCTTTAAGCAGAGTTATAGTTGCTCTTCAGGAGCCTTCAATCAATTTAATTCCCATGGTTTGACATACAAAAGAAAATACACGAACATGAGAATAAACAAATTCAATTCGTTTGTTTCACTGTAATCGATTGTTAAACATACATAATCGATTATGTCTTAATATAATCGATTGTTAAACATACACAATCGATTGTGTCTTAATACAATCGATTGTTAAACATACATAATCGATTATTTGCTATTTTGAAAAACTTCAGATCACTGTCTTAATATAATCGATTGTTAAACATACACAATCGATTGTGTCTTAATACAATCGATTGTTAAACATACATAATCGATTATTTGCTATTTTGAAAAACTTCAGATCACACTGTCTTAATATAATCGATTGTTAAACATACACAATCGATTGTGTCTTAATACAATCGATTGTTAAACATACATAATCGATTATTTGCTATTTTGGAAAAACTTCAGATCACACTGTCTTAATATAATCGATTGTTAAACATACACAATCGATTGTGTCTTAATACAATCGATTGTTAAACATACATAATCGATTATTTGCTATTTTGAAAAACTTCAGATCACACTGTCTTAATATAATCGATTGTTAAACATACACAATCGATTTTGTCTTAATATAATCGATTGTTATGCAGTTTTAATGCGAAATATTAGATAATCGACTAACTGTTAGGTTAGTCGATTACCTCTACTGAAAAATAAAAATATTATTGAAATTTGAGCATATTGAAACATTCTAAAGAACTAATACTAACATTATATCATAAACTAACTAATACGAGCTGATACTAATGACTATTAGTTTATTCACTAACTATTACAAATAAGTGAAATAAAATCAAACAATTCCATCTTCTTTCATCACAGATCCATCACCGATTAGGTGGTCTATTTCCCCTCAGGGTGCTCAAAGAAGTCTGCCACATCCAAGTGGGTGATGTCAAAATTGTCGTCAGAGACAAAATTTGTTTCAGGGCATTTACTCTTTAGAGATGCTTGACAAGGCTCAACCAAATGTCTTGGTACACGGCAAATTTTCGCCTAGTGCCCTTTTCCACCGCAACGATAACATATAGTTTTTGAACTATTTGCTTTTGGATTCTCATCATATCGTGCTTGTGGCAGAGTGACCAACTTCAGGTTGTCATATCTCTCCTTTAAGCCATTCCACAAGATAGGTGGATCTTTGACTGTGATATATTCAATTTTCAAACCTTCATCAAGGTGATGGCGCAAGAAAATCAGGGCCTTAGCACAGTTTCAAACCTTCATCAAGGTGATGGCGTAAGAAAATCAAGGCCTTAGCATAGTCTTGGGTGGATGCATTATTTCTGTCTTTAATGGCGTCTCCAAGACCCATTGCATCCAAATGGATTTCAGCATCCAACACCCATGTTATATAGTTCTTGCCCGAAATTTCAAGGGCAACAAACTTTCTTTTCATAATGTCAGACATAAAACAAAATTACATCAAGAGCGTTTTCATACTTACGGGCTCTATTACAATTATCACATTCACTTCAGGGAATGGATCATAATCATCTGTATGTGCTATATACAATCTCATGTCAAATATTACTTTCATAAAGTGAAAGATTATTTTGAAAATCTTTATTATTCTCATTATCACAATGATGACGATTATAATTCCGTCTATTGCGTCGTCCACATTCATTGATACCTTCATGGTAATAATTTTGTCTTCTTTCAGGCTTATCACATACTGCTACCACATTCTCTAAAGGGAATGGAGCAAATTCAATGGGACGGATTTTCAATTCTTTGCCTACAATCATACATGAATTTGATCATGGCAAGGCATAGAAATTTTACCACTTCATGTGAGTGTAATTTCTTACGAACTCCATTAGAGTTATAATCAAACTTTGTTGTCTTTGTTTGTATATAAAATAAAGTTGTAGAATTTCAAGAATTTGAAAGAGAAAAGTAAATTACTTACCTTTAAGGTATACCAATAAATGTTGTGATATCAAATATACCTCTTGAGATTCCATCCCGTTGCATTACTTTATGATGATACCATCTCTTCTAATTTTCTGTATAGAAATTCAATAGCACTGAAAGGGAAGGAAATTCTAACTCGTAGCCTGCTCGCGTGAGTTCAAGAATTAGTGATTGGTAAGAACCCTAAACTTTCCTTGTGTGCGCAAACAACTCGCTGCCTCTGTTTCTTATGGTTACGTGAATGACAGAAGTTTAACCTTCTGTTGTTTTTGTGCCTGACTTGTCCAAGGCTTTTGAGGTTTTTGTTTTCCTTTTTGTCCGTATAGAAATTCTGGAAGAAGGAAGAATCAAATTCAATTGGTTAGGAACTCGTGCTGATAACGTGTTATGAAATAATATAAGAACAAGAACAATAATACAAGAACAAGAACAATAGAGAGAAAAGTAGAGAGAGGAGTATTCTTATTGATACTTTGGGATGATTTTCAATGGGGTAAGACCCCTCTATTTATAGGAAGAGAAAAGACTTAGCCTCAAAATAGAACTCTTCTATAAGATAGACATTCACCCTAATTAGAGTTCTATTTATAACATATAGTAGCTATTAGTATAATGTAGAATATATTTTATATAGTGTACTAAGTTACAAGTATAGTATATATAATATATAGTTCATTGTATATTGTGTTGTAGTAATTAGTATATATTGTATATTATGTATATATTGTGTTGTACTAATTAGTATATATTGTATATTTTGTATTTATACATATATATATATATATATATATATATATATATATATATATATATATATATATTTCTTGAAGTATATATTGTATCTTATGTATATATATATTCTCTTATATAATTTCATGTAGTATGTATATTGTATATATTTTGTTGTAGTATATATATTGTATCTCTTATGTATAATGTATATATATTCTCTTATATATATTGTATCTTATGTATATATGTTATTACTTATATATTTTCTTGTAGTTTAGGTTGTATGTTATGTATATATTTTCTCGTATATATTTTCTTGTAGTATATATCGAAGAAAAGACAAAGAAATATTGAGAAAAAAGATATTCAAGATATGTCTTATAATTTTTATTGCCCAAAAATGGCATATCTTTCTTAATCTTCCTTCCTCAAATGGAATGAGCACAACAAGGTACTAATACCACCATTAAAAGGGAAAAAAACTAAAAGAAGATGTGTCAATGTACAAGTTACATCATAATCTACATTGTATCTCTAACAAATCTCATAAATCCCTCAAGGTTGCGAGGAGGTTGTGTTGGTGGTGGTGGAAACGAAGCTTGTTCATCACCAATTCCGGACGAAGCCGAATCCTCCGAAAGTTCCGCTATCATTTCTTCATAAGCTTTATTTATCGCCGGTTGTGATTCTGCAATTCCAAAGTTTCTTCTTTCCGTGCGGATCCAATCTCTAAAAAGCACCGAGTTTTCGAAGCTATCCCTCATCGCCGCTCTATGATCACCGATTTGTAGTCTTGCTTGACTGAAAGCGCTCTCCGATGCAACAGTTGAAGCTTGAATTGATAAAACATGCCGAGCCATCCTTGCAAGAACCGGAAAATATTTTTCCCTTGACTTCCACCATTCCAAAAGATCGAAAGAGCCGTCTGGATTCTCCTTTTCATGTCCCTGAGACAAGTAAACTTGAAGCTCATTTAGATGTGAAGTTTCATCATAATTATCACCTTGAGAACCCCGGAACTCCGTCCAAGATTTAAGAGTTGTTAAGCCCTCAGCTCTTTTAGACGATTGTGAGCTAGACGAAGTAGGGGTTGGAATATTTGGCCTAGCATGCTCTAAGGCAACTTTATAAGCATTATAAACAGTTTGAGCATTAATTTTAATTGATGCTTTTGCATCTGCAAGTGTAGCAATTTCCTCGTTTGAAAGATCTAAAGCCTAATAAATATTTGAATACAAAAAATGAGGACCTCCCAATTTCATTGTAGGATTTAACATTGCAGCAACATCAAAAATAGGAAGGATAGAAAAAATATTTTTTAAGGTAAACTAATCTATAAATATGGACAAAATTCATCCTAAAGAAGTATAAAAACATAAAAAATATCAAAAACAAATTTATGATACAAACTCCCGTATAGCATCGGTTGTTGGCAAGAAATTAAGTTAATAAAATTTTGTGTTTTCAAGCGGTGGTAGATTTTCAAACTTTCATAGGTCAAAATTTCCCTCAAAAATCCTATTTATCATATATTTATACCGTATAAGAATAATCTTGGACCGAAATATCCTTATTGAACCGAAAATCCTTACTGAAAATTGGCTTGGCACGCTGTCGGGCACGTCCCTCGCACAACGTGCCAATTGAAACAAATCAGAGGAGTTTCGTTTCAGCCTAACTAATCAAATAGGCAACCCCCTTGTTGGTCTGGTGACATATTATTGTCACACTGTCCCCTATATTGACCATGATCGGTCATGTAAATGGCCTAGACCGTTTTCTCCCTCTATCTTTCGTATGCATGTTCGGTCCGAGCATAACTCTTGAATTTCTACTCAAAATTTAAAGTTCTTTTTTATCCGCTTTAGTTCCAACACATTTGCCTTAGCCCAAAATCATAACCTACATAACAGGAAACACGTAATGAGTATAAATTCTTCGTTCTTTAATTCAACTACAATTAAAGTGTAGCAAATAACAGGTAAAGTAAAGTAAAAAATCTATGTCTCTAGCCTATCATAAACTGACACGTTTAAATAACGATATTTGTTAAAAAGTTATCTCCTTTATGGAGAGATTGCAAGAACTACTTGAAATATTAGAACAAGGATATAATGGTTGAAGATCATACTGTTCGTGTAAGGATCGAAAAAGACAACTAGGCTTTTGAAAAGAAGCTCGTGAAAATTCAATAATAATGAGAGCAAATACGATTGAATAGGCACCACCAAATAATAAAATGATAAGAGGCCTTTTCGACCACAAAAACAGTCATTTAAGAAGAAGTTCAAAAGCAATTGCTGCAATTGTAAAAAGGTTGAACATAAGATTGCAGATTGTCTTCTCCAAAAAAGAATAAGAAAAATGTTTAAATGAATATTGTTAAAAAGAACAGAGAGACGAAGAACTTGTGAGCTATGATTTTTGAATGCAATTTGATAGAAAATTTTAAGGAATGGTGAATTGATTCATGAGCCATCCACAATATTTGTGCTAACAAAGGATTATTTAATTCTATTGCCCTTATAGGATCCAACAAGACTATCTTCCTAGGGAACTCTGCAACTGCTAAAATTAAAGGAGTTAACACGTTATCTTTAAAGATGACGTCGAAAAAGGTAGTAATTTTAAACAATATTCTTCATGTTCCTGAAGTTCGTAAGAAGATAGTTGCTTCCATACTTCTCGTTAATGGGTTTAAGTGTGTGTTTATTTCTGATGAGGTTATAATAACTAAGAATAATGTGTATGTAAGAAAATATTATCTAACTGAGTTTTCTTTAAGCCGAATGTAATAACTATTGTAAAGTTCAAGCTTATCCTTTCTCACTTGAGCCAAATAATTCATGGCATGCATGTTTATGTCACGACAACTTTGATATCATGCATAAAATAATTAACTTGGAAGTATAGTCTAAGTTTAAAAGTAATAAATTGAAATATCAAATATATGTGAAGTCAAAGTATGTTAAATACAGGCCAGTTAAAAGGAGTTCAAATCCTTTAGACTTAATTCACACAAATATTAATAACATGAAGTCAATACCATCACGCGGTGAAAAGAAGTATCTAAATACTGCTATATTTACTTACTTCATAGTAAGAATAAAGCAATTTTCAAAATAATAGAAAGTAATAGGGGTAATGAAAATCTCTTTTTGAAAAAATATATTTAAAATATGACATTATTTATCAAATAATTACCTCTTACTTACCATAATATAATAAAATTACAGGAGAAGATTAGAACATTAAAAGAGGTAATAAATGACTTGTTGGTATATTGTGGTTTATCCCAAAGCTTGTGGGGAAAAGGTATTCATACAGGTAATTCAATACTCGATCAAATTTTACATAGCAAAACACAATCAATTTTATATGACAGATGAAAATAAAGAAAGTCCAACTTAAAATGTTATAAAATATGGGATTGTTCGGTTAAAGTACAAGTTCTCTAACCAAAAGAGTAAAAATGGGACAAAAATTGTTAACTATACTTTCATATGATATACAATTAATAATAAAAAAATATTAATTTTTAGTTGAAAAATTAAAAAATCCTAACACATATAAATAAAAGTAATAAAGTCAGATAATGCTAAAGTATTTATATAAAAAGAATGAATCGTCTAGCAAAAAATCTAAGAAATCTGAAGAATAAAAGGAAAGTATACCTAGTAAGGAGAATCCTAGATGTAATAAACGTCAAAGGACATCAATTTCCTTTGGACTAGTTTTTATTTATATTATTGTTCGAAAATGACCTCAAACTTTTAAAAAAGTTATATCTTACTCGAAGTACAGTTGTAGAAAGAGGTAGTTAACAGTGAAATAGAAACCATATTAAATATCGATAACCTTGAGAAACACTCTGAGGATTAAATTTTTAAGAATACACAGTGTAGTCTGTGGGCTCAGATTTATTTTTGTGCTCCTTTTTACTAACTTTTTTGCTTTTGTTTTGTTTTGTTTATGAACACGGTTTAATGACCATACTTGAGAATCGATTGATCTTCCTCCTGAGACCAAACTTTTAGGTTCCAAATTGATTTTGAAATGGCATAAAAAATTATTGTACTATTGACAAATATAAGACAAGACTTATCAAAGGCTTCAGATAAAGAGAAGATATTGATTATTCTAACACATACTTACTGGTAACGAGGATTGCATCTATTCAAATATTAATAGTATTGACCGCCGTATATGATTTTGAAGTTTATCAATGTATGTGAAAGTAGCCTTCTTCAATGGAAATTTAAGAAATAAATCTACATAAAATAACTCGAAGTATTGTGATTCCCAGAAAAGAAAAAAAAGGTTTGCCGACTTGTTAAATTTTTTTGTAGACTAAAACAAACACTCTAACAATGTCATACAAAATTTAACGGTACAAATTATCAAATAATTTCAAGATTAATGAATATAACAAATATATGTACATTCAAAATTGTCCAAATCAAGTGATCGTTATTTGCTTATATGTTGACAATATGTTGACAATGACCAATGACATCGATAATATAAATACTACTAAGCGCAAGCTTACTAATAAGCATGATAATAAAAACTTAAGTGCTACCGATTTATTTTTGGGAATCAAGATTTATAACTCTTCAAGGACTAGCATTGTCTCAATCTCATTACATCAAAGTGATACTTGAAAAATTCAAATATCCGGACTTCAAAATTGTAAAAACTCCAATTAACTTAAACTTTATTCCTGTAAAGAATAAAGGTCAAGATAAGTCTCAATTAGATTATGCTCGAGTATTGAGAAGTTTAATGTATATCATGAATTGTACATGGTCAAATATAGCTTCTGGGATAAGTAAACTGAAACAATACGCAAGTAATCCCGACCAAACTTATTGGATGACGATAAAACTAGTTTTGGCATATTTGAAACACGCACAAAACCTTCATTGAACTACAATAAGTATCACACGATTTTTGAGGAGCAGGGACGAACCCATAATTTAAAGGTTTTGGGTACCATACTACCAGTGGCGGATCTATTCATAAAATTTGAGTGCTCGAGCACCCATTAACCTCGACGCAGAGTATGTAACCCACAAACTTGAATTCCTAGATCCGCCACTGCATACTACTTTGAACGTAGACGTGTTGCTATTTACATGGTCCAAATAGGTATGGGTTTCGACTTGGGTTATTAATCTTTTCAATTTACATAGACCAACAGATCAAACAAAAAAATATAATAATTATGACAACTTTGCGCAAAGTATAAAACTTCCAATAGTATTATACTATTACTAATATTCATCTTGATTCACAAAGCTAGAACACCTTCTCATAAATTCACAAAGTTCAATCCAATTCAAAACTAAATTGAATTTGTTAACATCAAGATTAAACGAGAGAATCATACAAATTATAGAGAGAGAAAGTAGAGAGAAGGAGGAGAGTAGGTGAGAAGTCTCTCGAATGTCAGAGAGAGAATTGCATTAACCGAGAAATGATAAAAGGAAAATGAAGTCCGGGGGTCACTAATGTCGGTGACCCCGATATTTATATTTACACACTCGGGTCGGGTCAATGACCCACTATAATAAAGAATGGACGGGTCACATATCTGGGCTCAGATATGACTCTCAGTATTGGGCTCGGGAAAGGCCCAATTTCAGACTTTATCATCATTGCCCAATTGTATACCAACTATACACTATAAATACATTGTGTATACACTATTATAATATGATACAACATCATGTATCTCAACACCCCCCCTCAAATTGGAAGGGGGGAACCACTTGCAACTTGGAAAGCAGCGGAGCCAGCAGAGTACCCGGAAGTGGCTTGGTGAGCAAATCAGCCAGCTGACGAGAAGTTGGCACATGAAGCAACCGTAAGAAACCAGAGAGCAACAAATCCCGGATAAAATGACAATCCACCTCGATGTGTTTCGTGCGTTCATGAAAAACAGGATTGTTAGCAATATGTACAGCAGCCATACTATCACAATAAACAGAAACAGGAGTTGAAACAAGGACCCCAAGATCACCCAATAAGCGGCACAGCCAAGTTAATTCAGCCACAACCTTGCTCAGGGCACGATATTCTGCCTCAGCAGAGGAAAGAGAAACAACAGGCTGTTTCTTCGATTTCCAACTGACCAAACAACCACCCAAAAGCACACAAAAACCAGTAACAGAACATCTGGTGTCGGGGCAGGCTGCCCAATCACTATCAGAATAACCAGTAACAGAAAAATCAGCATGATCAGAAAAGAACAAACCCAAGGAAGGAGTGCCTTTGAGATATCGCAATACATGCAGGGCAGCATTCATATGGGGAAGTCTGGGGGACTTAAGAAATTGACTCAGATGTTGAACTGCATAACAAATATCAGGCCTGGTATGAGTCAAGAAGAGCATTTTGCCAACAAGGCTCCTGTACTGATCAGGAGAGGGCAAAAGATCACCAGAATCAGCATGTAGTTTGACATTGATGTCCAAGGGAGACACAACAGATGACACATTTACACAGTCAAATTGGTGCAACAAATCAGAGATATATTTGTGCTGATTAAGGTGCAGCCCACCTGGGACAGCAGACACTTCAAGACCCAAAAAATAATGCAAGGACCCTAGATCCTTTATTTTAAACTGAGCATCCAGAAATTGCTTCAAAGCAGTCAATTCATCATTGTCATCCCCAGTTATAATGATATCATCCACATACACAACAACTACCACAAAAGAACCAGGTTTACCCTTGAGAAACAAAGAGTAATCATTGAGAGAATGATGATAACCCCTGGAATAAAGAGCAGAAGATAGCTTGGCATACCACTGCCTGGAGGCTTGCCTTAACCCATACAAAGATTTTTTGAGTTTGCAAACCAAAGGAGGAGAAGGAGAAGAAGGAGAACCAGAATCAGCAGAAATAGTCAAACCAGGAGGAAGTTTCATATAAACATCCTCATCCAAATCACCATGAAGAAAAGCATTATTCACATCCAGCTGAAACAGGGGCCAGTGGTTTTTGACTGCCACAGCAATGAGACACTTGACAGAAGTCATTTTTATCACAGGGGAAAAAGTTTCAGTAAAGTCAATCCCCTCAACTTGAGTGTCACCCCTTATGACCAACCTGGCCTTATACCTTTCAACAGTGCCATCTGCCTTATATTTGATTTTGTAAACCCATTTGCAACCAATGGGTTTCTTACCAGGAGGAAGAGGAACAACATCCCAAGTCTGGTTTGAGTCCAAGGCTTCAAACTCCTGTCTCATGGCAGCTTGCCAAGCTGGAACAGATGCTGCCTGAGAATAGTATTGAGGTTCAACTTCCATAGAGGAGGAAGAAGAGCCAGAGAAGGCGGGAAGTTGGCACACATAATCCATAAGGTAGGAAGGGGGATTATAAGGTCTGCTAGATTTTCTAGGAGCTGGAACAGAAGTAGTATCCAAGACAGGAGAACTGAGTGGAGCAGAAGAAGGTAGATTGACAGGTGAAGCAGAATCAGAAGGAGATGAAGGAAGAGGAGAATCAGAATCATTAGAAGTATCATCATGTTCTCCGGAATGGATGAAAGGAAAAATAGGATTGGATGAAGGAACAGAGAGAGAGGCATTTTTGAAAGGAAAAACTGATTCATGAAATTGGACATCCCTGGAGACCAAATACTTCTTGGAAGTATAATCATAAAGCCTGTAACCCTTTATACCAAAAGGGTATCCCAGAAAAACACAAGGAATAGCCCTAGGCTTCAATTTGTCCCTTTGAGGAATTGGAACAGTGGCATAAGCTAGGCAACCAAAAACCCTCAAATGAGCATAGGAAGGAATGTGGCCATACAGAATCTCATGAGGAGACTTGTTATTTAGTAATCTGGTTGGGACCCTGTTAAGGAGGTAAGTAGCAGTCAATAAGCAATCCCCCCAAAATGATACTGGCAAGCCAGATTGAAAGAGCAAAGCTCTACAAGCCTCAAGAAGGGTCCTATGTTTTCTCTCAACTACACCATTTTGTTGAGGTGTGTGAGGACAAGAAGTTTGATGAATGATACCCTGACTGCTAATTGCTAGAGCCCATCTCTAAAGCATTATCACTTCTAACAGTCTGAACTACAGAATTAAATTGAGTTCTGACCATGGAAATAAAAGACTTAAGCATAGAAAAGGCATTACTTTTGGAGCCTAACAAGTGTGTTCAGGTTGCCCTTGAATAATCATCAACAATGGTAAGAAAGTATTTGCAACCAGAAGAGGTTGAAGTATGGTAAGGTCCCCAAGTGTCCACATGAATCAGTTGGAAAGGTTTAGAAGTTCTAATGGAGCTATCAGAGAAAGGGAGCCTGGTTTGTCTGGCCATAGGGCAGACAGAGCAAGGAAATGACTGTTTAGAAGCAAATTGGAAAGGAAGACCAGAAATGCATTTCATGTTAGCAAATGGAATGTGTGCAAGTCTTAAGTGCCAAGTGTAATTCATATCAGAATTAAAATCATTATTACAAGTGGAACTATTAACATGAGAATGCATAGAAACAGTCTTGTTGTCAGATAAAAGATCAGCATTACAAGAAGGCACAGAAACAACTTGTTTATTACTAGTATTACAAGAAACAGGAACATGATTACAAGGAGTAGGGGAAGAAGGAGACCAAGCTAGTTTATAAAGTCCAGCAGATTGTCTACCAAGATCCAGTGGCCTCCTCAGAGAAGGGTCCTGTATCATATGTAGAAAACAGGAATGTTCAGTGAACATAACAATACAATGTAACTGCTTCACTAACTTGTGAACAGATATCAAGTTGTGTTTAAAAGAGGGGACAAGCAGCACATTGTGAAGGGTAATGAAAGGAGTCAAGGCAAAAGAGCCAGTACAGGTTACTTTGACTTTATAACCATTTGGAAGACTAACAAGGTAAGGCAGAGGTAAAGGGACAATATTAAAGAGTAAATTCTTATCATGAGTCATATGATTAGAAGCACCTGAATCTATTATCCAGATGACAGAATTAATGTGGGTGAGCAAACAAAGTTTGGAATCAGATACAGGATTCTCAGTCAACAAAGTACCAGCAAAGTTTGCATATGAGGGAGAAGGAGTTTGAGCAGTGGATTCACCCAGCTTGGACTGGTGTATCATCATCATCAGCTGGTCATAATCATGCTTGCTCAACCCAGGGATCACAGAGCTTGGACCATCTAAGCTTGCAGCAGAATGATGGTCAACAGAAGCATTCCCTTGAGGAACAGGCAATATACCATCAGAAATATTAGAATCCAAATCAGTACTCAGATGGGCAGCAGCAAACCTCCTTCCCTTGTTAAATGTGGGACTCTGTGGATACCCATGCAGCTTGACACACTTATTAATTAAGTGTCCAGACTTCTTACAGTATCGACAGAACAAAGTCCCTTTTGTTTGATCAAAATTAACCCTCTGTCTGAAAGGAGGAGGGGCAGCAGGCACTGTGGCCTTGTTGAATGCAACAGGCTGCTTATTTGTGTGCACATTAAAGGAGACAGAGGTAGGATCAAATTGAGATGGAGACTGTACTTGTCTTTGCATCTCATCATTTAAAACAATATTATACACACTGTCAACGGAAGGAGGAGGCTGCATCATCAAGACATTACTCCTAACTCCCATATACACTTCATTTAAACCCATCAAAAACTGAAACACCTTGTTATCATCACATTCCTTAATTATACCTTCCTTAGCAGCACATGTACATTGCATACCATGATTGACACACATAAAATCAAGCTCATCCCACACACTTTTCAATTTGTTAAAATAGGAAGCAACATCAGAGGATCCTTGAGAGATACGAGACAGTTCTCTCTTCAATTCATATATTTTGGACCTATTTGCAGTCCCATACCTGGTTTGAAGTTGGGTCCATATACCCTGTGCAGTATCAGTATACTGTACAGATTCAGCAATAGAAGGGGAAAGGGAGGTAATCAACCAGGAAATCACCATATTGTTGCACCTATCCCACAACCTCTGTTGAGGAACATTGGTAGTAGGACGAGCATAGGTGCCATCAACAAAGCTGATTTTATTTTTAGCCGACAAGGCAACAAGAACTTTTCGTCTCCAACCCCCATAACCAGTACCCGAGAATGGGATGGGAACAAGTGGTACCCCAGGGAGATCAGACGAATACAGAAAAGTGGACTAGAGGAATCCACAGTAGTAGAAGCACCAATACTTGTGCTAGAAGCCATAATGAACCGGCTTAGACAAATAACTTGTCAACAAACAGGATACTACCAGAACAAGTGTAAAAACACAGTAACCAACAATAACCAACAGACAAATAACAATTAGGTCAAGTAATCACAGATACCACCAGATACTCGCAATAGCAAAGTCAAATAAGCACACATAAATCGAGGAGAAGGACACAGAGTTACCCTCCTTCTTCGCAACCGGAGAAGATCGGCCTTCAAACACAGAGAAACCCTAGGTTTCAAACCCTAGGTCTAAATTTTTGAAAAACAAAACTTTACCAGAGAGCTGGTGAGGAACGTCGGAAACACACCCAAACCGTCCAGAGAATGACAATCGAGCCACCGGAATGCGGTAAAACCGTAGGTCAAACCGTCAGAAACCCTAGAAGCCGATAAGTCATCAAAATCAACCGTCCAAAATCATCACAAAGTCTTTCCGGAGTGTGTAATAGAGAAAAACACACTCGGATACACTTAGAAAAGTCTCCGATGGACTAAAATCATCATTGACGAAGCGGTCTCAGAAATCACCCCCAAAAACCTCGATACAGACTTCATCCATGACCACGAACACTCAGAAACATTATCGGATTGTCTACGAGCTCTGATACCATGTTAACATCAAGATTAAACGAGAGAATCATACAAATTATAGAGAGAGAAAGTAGAGAGAAGGAGGAGAGTAGGTGACAAGTCTCTCGAATGTCAGAGAGAGAATTGCATTAACCGAGAAATGATAAAAGGAAAATGAAGTCCGGGGGTCACTAATGTCGGTGACCCCGATATTTATATTTACACACTCGGGTCGGGTCAGTGACCCACTATAATAAAGAATGGACGGGTCACATATCTGGGCTCAGATATGACTCTCAGTATTGGGCTCGGGAAAGGCCCAATTTCAGACTTTATCATCATTGCCCAATTGTATACCAACTATACACTATAAATACATTGTGTATACACTATTACAATATGATACAACATCATGTATCTTAACAGAATTCAATAAGGGAATCACATCCCTTTTTATGAATGTATAATCCCCATTTTCACTCGTTAAAAGAAAAATATAGCAAGATTCTCAATTCTTAACAATTAAAAATAGATCAACCATTAGTGTTTGTACCTGAGAAAAGAGAGCTTTTCAAATAACTGAAATAATATTGCTAGTAGACTGTAGATCAATCTTAGAAGCAATGTAGTTTGATAGAATGATAGAATAAAAAACTGCTGGCATGAGGTATCGATCCCTCGCTAGCAGGGCTGATTACTTTGCCCCTTGCCACTATCACCTTGATATTTTTTATTAATCGAAAAAGGGTCAAAACTGTCCTCAACGTATCGACTCCGGAACAAAATTGCCCTCCGTTAACCTTTTGCAAAAAAAATGCCCCACCGTTAAATTTGTGGCACACTTATGCCCCCAAAATCTAACCGATTCTTGAATTTAATTTTTAATTTTTTTTTAATACCACGTGTCACGTTTTGATTGGCCATTAAATAAACTTGACCCAAAATCAATTCTCACCCAAGTTCCGACCCAACCCGACCGACCCGACCCAAAAAGGTTAACGGAGGGCAATTTTGTTCCGGAGTCAATACGTTGAGGGCAATTTTGACCCTTTTTCCGTTCTTTATATGTCCCAATTTGCTAGCAAGAGGCTTGAAGTGTAATGAGATTTTCCGCTTTCCAACAAATGTAAAGAGCTTGATATATCACATATATTCATCTTCATTTAAAGTGGATTGGTCATTCCTATCCAATGGGGGGCTGGTTTTTCATGGCTTGGTTATGGGGGACGGGTTGGACGCCTGGTTCGTGATGGAGGGGGGCTGTTTGGTTGTGAAGTTTTCCGGCGATATGAAGGTGACGGGCTGGACGGGGAAGATGAAGCAACGGGGTAGCCATGGGAGGTCGTTTGGTGGTTTAGGGTTAGAGAGGGTGTGTTGTGAGGAAGATGAAGAGAGGGTTTGGTGTTTTTTGGGTCGGATCAGTCGGGATGCTTGTATTTAATTTTTAATTTTTTTTAACTCCACGTGTGACGTTTTTATTGGCCATTAAATAAACTTGACCCAAATCAATTCTCACCCAAATTCCGACCCGACCGACCCGACCCGACCCGACCCAAAAAGGTTAACTGGGGGCAATTTTGTTCCGGAGTCAATACGTTGAGGGCAGTTTTGACCCTTTTTCTGTTCTTTATATGTCCTAATTTTCCGTTCTCTTTGGGTCGGGTAGGTCGGGTTGGGTCGGGTTGGGTCGAAACTTGGGTGAGAATTGATTTTGGGTCAAGTTTATTTAATGGCCAATCAAAACGTGACACGTGGCATTAAAAAAAAATAAAACTTAAATTCAAGAATCTGTTAGATTTTGGGGGCATAAGTGTGCCACAAATTTAATGGTGGGGGCATTTTCTTTGCAAAAGGTTAACGGAGGGCAATTTTGTTCCGGAGTCGATACATTAAGGGCAGTTTTGACCATTTACCGTTTATTAATTGATTAGCTAGTGAAATAGTTATAGAACTTTTTACACGTATACATATGTATATATTTGGAAACTTGTGGGTGGCTTGCCATCCCTTCGGACCTTATAATATCCGCCCCCTGTTGAGGGATAGAGCGATGGAAATTTTGAATTACCGGATCAACTGAACTAAATCCCACAAGTAGATAAGTTTTTACCTTGGCAGAAATGTTCTGGATTCCCCGACCCCGAATCTTGGCAACTTTTATTTAGTTTCTCCTTATATTTCACGTGATCTTTAATAAACCCTTCCTCTAAACTTAAAATTTTGATAGTCTTGAACCCCCTAATATTGATGTACAAAGAGCGTGAATACTCTCTCTTTTATGAGCGTAAGAGGGAAGAAAAATAAAAAAGTCAGCTTCCAGATGGAATATATTTCAAATGTTAATTTGCCACATAATCAAATATAATGATTTATTTTATTCCAGTTGTATTTCTCGTTGTTTCTTCTTAATATACATTGCATATTTTATCCCACTATATTTTTTTAGATATAACGAATATATGTTTCGACTATGTATTTCTTATCTTTTTCCCATCCAAATCTATAAAAGTTTGTTGAAACTCCATTTATTTTAGCCAAATAAAAAGATTTAGCCAAATTAATGAAGTTAAATTGTTGTATTTTCTACAAAATAATATATATATATATATATATATATATATATATATATATATATAGACACACACAAAGACACACTATTTTTATTTTTATATAATGACTATTAATTTAAACTATGCATTTTTCTTTTTTCGGTCAAATTCGTAATATTTGGTCGAAATTTTACTATTTTTAGCTAAATTATTTAATATGAAATTCCAACAACGTATTTTTTAAAATTTCTTTTAGGTGCAATGATAATGTGTGCTAATTATATATTCCTTTTTTACCAAATATTTAAAAGTAATTTGATTAAAATATTATTATCTTCTATCAAGAAAAATTATAATACAAATAACGTTGTTTCAAGTTTTTTTTTTCTTTAGATTTTGGTATGAAAAATAATTTAAATAGTTGGTGGACATAAAAGATGAAAATACACATTTTATTATGAAAATGCTATATGGACAAAAAAATCTATGTGGCAGTGCGTGTATCACACTCTCATGGATTGTCAGCGTCCTGGGGAGTCGAGGCTATGAAATTGCCAAGTTCAGGGAGGGGGAGAGGGGGAGGGTATTAAAGACCACGTAAAGTTTAAAGGGGAACTAAATAAAAATTGCCAAGTTTAAGGAGGTCCCAAACTATTCCGCATTTTTACCATTTGTGGAAGAGTAATGTCTTGGAAGTCGTCCAAACAGATATGCATCGCCTGCTTTACAATAGAGTCTGAGTTCACATTATTAAATAAAGCTAGTGAAGAAGCTGAATAGCTCCGAAATTTCTTAGAAATATTTTATTTTGGCCAAAATAGTTGCACCTATATGCATATATTGCGAGAGTCAAGTGACAATAAGAAGGGTTGGGATCGTTATGCATAACGAAAAATCTCTTCACATATGATGAAGACATAAAATCGTTAGATAATTACTTTTTAGTGAAATTATCACAACTAATAATATAAAGTCAAAAGATAATTTATCGCATCCACTTACAAAAGGCCTAACTACAGAGGTTGTTGAGATATTACCAAGGAGAATGAGATTATGGACGAGGAGAAGTCATCATGGTTGTGACTTTGCCTAGAAGACCGAAGATTCCAATATTTAAGTTCAATCTGATTTAGAAAAAAATTATGATTGATGGTTATTATCAAATAAAATTTTGCTTCATTTGTGATGAGACAATGTTCAGTGGTGATGATAAGGCGTAAGGTTTTTTGAATAATTTTTAAGTTTGATGTGAGATTATCAAATAGTATATCTATAAGATTACACGTTTAGGAATGACCAATATAATTAAAAAGTGCTAGCCGCTTCAAGAGAAATTTATAATGTCAATTCTCTATGTACTTATGAAATTAGGCAGTGTGCATGACTGAAACGAATACAATAATGAGAATATGTTACTTATGTTGTCTTGATATACATCAAAGCTCGACAATTTAAAGATACTAAATCTACGACCGATAGAGTATATTTGATATATATTCACTATGAAAAGTTCAAAACAAAACCTACTTATCCAGATACAATTAATCTGTGCCTACAAATCGCACATTTTTTCATGCATGTTTCCATCATATGGGCATTCCCCATTATGTGGGGATTATTGAATTTTAAAGTGTGAATAGAGAAGTCATATTTTAGATTGTATCTCTTTATCTCACTCGTTCATTACCTGTAAATTCAAAGACTTGGCTTCAATTTTAAAATACTGAAAATTCTAATCTTTTCTATATTGTTTTTCCAAAACAAAAGTAAGTGTCACGCATAATCTACTCCATCATTTGAGTTTGCGAAAGTTATGTAATTTAAAGTAGCACTGTTATAGAATATATTTTTTTCATTCTATCCTGAAAGAATCCATAACTTTGGACAATAGCGAGGAAATTTCCTCAAGGATACATAGTGAAGTATGTGGGCTTCAAATAATTTGTTGTTTCTGCTTTAACTAGCGTTCTTCATTGTTTCTGTTTTTTCAGTTTATTGTTAATTCTAGTTTACTCATTTTAGAGTACAAATTCTACCATATTACATACGAAAATTCATCATACCAAATAATCACAAAAGAAAAGTGATACATTACTTTTAAAAAAATATCATCTGAGAGGAGGGGACGCTACATACAAGCTTTCATCATTACTGTCCATCCAACTGCCAAATAAGTAAGAAGAGAAAAAGAACCTAAAAGAATTCCTAAGAGAAAACTAAAAGGCAAAGTCAAGAAGTGGGAGCTAAATTTTTTCTTTTCTTTCATTCTCTTATCATCTTGCTTCGCTTCTGTAAGACATGAAGAAAGATTTATATACTGACAGTGGAATGCAACCATCTGCTGCAAATACAGGCATCATCTGTTTGGAGAGCCAACTCCACATCATGGAAATTGCATCTATCCTAATC
Organism: Nicotiana benthamiana; assembly: GCA_034376525.1. NCBI lineage: Eukaryota > Viridiplantae > Streptophyta > Magnoliopsida > Solanales > Solanaceae > Nicotiana > Nicotiana benthamiana. The sequence goes on along the minus strand of CM067324.1, from coordinate 20,169,543 downwards.
CGCTAAAAAGGGCTAAAACCATGTACCTGTCTAATTCCAATAATTGATGTTTATCATCCACTGCAACTATCACAAATCCCTTCTTGGTCTCGGAGTCGACGCGCCTGAGCGAGGCCTTTGGACTGGTTGAGTTCCAGGGTCACAATTTTGGGAAGCAAGATATTTTAAAGCTGTTACCACGTCGGCTATGAGAGGGCGCATGTTGGGCTGCTCCTGGACACACATTGCGGCTACTGCAAGAGCTTGATACAAGCCTCTAACTGGATACTGACCTTGAAGCATTGGATCAGCCATTTGTGAGAACTTTCTACGGTCTTTGAACAATGGTCGAGCCTGCAAATATTGAAATTTAGCTCTGAGTATAAATTTCTTACCCATAAGTAGCCCTTGACCAACTAAGAGTTCTGAACATGAAGGCTCTTAACAACACACCTGACACACAACTCTTCCACGCAATTAAGCAGCATATTATATGACATGATTTAGAGCTAAATAATTAGCAACGCAATGACACTTCTACCTATCTCTTCTAAAAGCTTTCTAACAATCTCGAGAGAAGAAAGAACTGGATGAAACTAATGTACTTTAGGTTGGTATGCATGGGATTTCGAAAAGCAAATAACTGGATAGGGCACCTTTACAACTTATTCATTATAGAAAATTAGATGACTTGATACTAAATGATGCTGAGATTGCACAAAATTGCAGCGACGAGGTTCCAACTAGTAAGAAGATTGGTGTGGTTCCTAGGGAATTATATCTTTTTGTAGGTTCTCTAATACTTTGTATTACTAGTATGCAGGAGTTGTTCCCAACATTAGATAAATGATAATTTACCTTATCATAAAATAAAATAAAAAAATATGGAAACATGCTGTAATGACTTAAAGACAGCCGAGAGATTCAAAATAATGGAGAACCACAAGAAATGCCCAGAAACCAAAACAGCGACATGCTATATTCAAGTGCAGGTGAAGTATTTGAGTGATTGATTCTCGAAAGCAGGCAAAAGAGATATTTCAGAAACCTTAGGACATACTGAAAATTGCAACAGATAAGGTAGTTCAACTTAATACGATATATCAACTAGTTGAAGATTTATGAAAACACACAGATTACACATCTTAACTTTAACAGCAAATATATTTTCTCTTACCCATGCAACCAGATTATGCTCCCCAGCAGCTCTTGATGTGTCAATTGCCCTTCTACCAGTAATAATTTCTAGAAGAACAACTCCGAAACTGTAAACATCTGATTTAAGTGTAAGCTGCCCCGTCATTGCATATTCTGGTGCACAATAACCATAGGTTCCCATGACTCTTGTGGAAACATGGGTTTTGTCGCCTACAGGACCCAACTTAGCCAACCCAAAATCAGACAGCTTGGGGTTATAATCTTCATCAAGCAAAATATTGGAGCATTTCAAATCCCTGTATATAACAGGTGGATTCGCTTTATCATGCAAGTACTCTAGCCCCTTGGCAGCACCGGCAGCAATTTTCATTCTTGTATTCCAGTCTAGTCGTCTTTTTTCGGGTGAAAGCTCTGGATCATTTAAGCAGATACATGATATATTAAATGCCAAAGGAAAGATGCCTCAGATATAATGACACATAATATTTCTAATTAAACAGGTTAATTAAGGGAAAGACAAAAACTTCATAAGATTATCGTGAAAAGCCTACCAAAATACTGTATGCCACAATTGAAATCGCAAGTCATATTTTCCATTTGCGAGCATTCGGAAATGCTTGGGAACACAAATGATTAGCTTCAAGTCCTGTCAGATATCAATTTTTATAGCAAAGGAAACTATGTAATAATCTCTCTTTTTGGTTCCACCAAGATTTAATGTCAATCCCTTGGATCACTAAGGACTTCACAAACTAACAGAACTGTCGTCAAATAAATTCCAGACGAAAATGTCATTATGACCTAAGGTGGAAGTTAAACAATTGCCATTCGCATCTTAAGAATGCATATTTTTTTTGGTAATAATTTGCCGCAATGAAGGCTTCACATGCATACCATGTAGATGGTCTTCCAGTGATCCTAACGGCATATACTCGTAAACTAGAAGTCTCTGATCTCCATCAGCACAATATCCAATCAAGTTGACAAGGTGTGGATGGTGAAGTAGGCTTAACATCAGGACCTCAACAAGGAATTCCCTGTTCCCTTGCAATCCATTTTGGTCAAGTTGCTTGATGGCCACGATCTATAAAAGAAAGCACTTTCAGGTTTCACAAACAATGTAAACAGTACAAGAAAAAAATCAATTGATTATACTGATCAATGGAAACAGAAGTATTCTACTACCGAGCACAGTATGGAGAAATCTAAAAGTGAACAACCCTGTGACACATGGAATATATTAGGTGGATGAACCTTGTTTTCCTCGAGGCTAGTAAGAGCTAGTATCTTTTCCCACTGACAGTACAGAAGTATAGACAAAAGCTAGTTCTCCACAGAGGAAAAATCAATTCAAAGGAGGTAAAACTAAAATGTTATATTCTAGTCGTGCTTCTACAACTTATGCTGTTGATGTAACAATTCTTGCTTCAGCATCACAAGAGTGAGAGAGTTGCAGAAATATTCTTTTTTTTCTTTAATGAGAAGAGGACTAGAGGCAGGGGGATAGCATGAAAAAGACAGCGCGAGGTAAGGAAGCTGTTCAATTAAAGCACTATCAGCCAAAGGACAGGAGACGAGGCATCATGGCACGACATTATAAGGAGTGTATACATCAGAGGCAAAATACTAAGGCAAATCATAAAGGTTTTTCTTCCTCAAAGTCATCAGGAATGGACTTTTGGTGAGAACAGGAAGATGTTGGAAGGACTTTTGGTGCGCACAGGAAGCTCTTCAGCAATAATATTCATTCCCGCCCCGACAAATTATGCTCTATTCAAAAGTGGACTCCAATAATAGCACTTCTAAATTGTCGAACTTGGTCAAGATTTTAAATTGTGAGGACTGGTGAAGCTAGTGGGGAAGGCAGACAAGATAGAAGCAGATTGGACTGTTCCATCTCATTAGACTTAACCCTAGAAGCAATTTAGGGGGGGGGGGGGGGGTTACAACAGCACAGTGTTTGTTAGCATAAAGCTGGAAGGATAAAGTAGCTGCTGCTTATTTCTTCTTTAAAGTTGCTGCTATTTAATGAACATAATGGCCTATAATCCTGGTATATTAACATAGCCAGTTTTATTTATAGGTTCTTTTTCTTTTTTATTATTTTCTTGTAATATTCTTAATTTTATATTTTTAATTTCTGTTTCTATATTTTCTATCCTTTTTCTTATTTCTTTTATCTGTTCTAATGTTACTTTATTTGATTCTAAAATATTATTATTTATTATTTCTATTTTATTATTTATGGCTTCCATTTTAACCATCACTTAGGTAGTCTTCAGTAGATACTGAGGTAGTAGTGTCATCTCTATGTTCCATATTTTCTATAATGTTATATAATATTTCTATATGTTCTTCTACTAATTTATCTTCACCTTTTTCATCCATAGTTAATTTTTCTAGAGTATATTTATAAATAATATCAATGAAAAACTTTATATCTTTTTCTTCTACTGTATGATTTCTAAAATATTTATGGAATATTTCTTTAATCTTATGTTCTTTATTTTTATCCTGTAGGTTTATGAAAGTAAATATACTTTGACAGTATGTAAAATAATCATTAGTTATTCCAATAACTTCTCCTTAAGCTGTCTTCTTATGACAAGCTGTCTTCTTATGACAAGCAGATGATAACAAGAGATTGGCACGACCTTGAGGAGGAATTGCATTATGATAATTTAAAATCTTCTATTTGTGCTAAGCATTGATGAGGGTATCAATTCCCTTGGTGTCAGTTTCATTAGTCTACCTATAAATGAGAAAAATTAAAAGGTTCTAGCTCTAAATCAAGAACATGATTCTATATTAGTTATCTTCCGTTTGTCGGAGTAAGTGGTTTCACAATAGTTGAGCTAAACTGGAGTGGAAGTCAGATTTTAAAGATAAACCTTGCATAATAGAAGATCAAAATCTACTGTACGTGCAGTAAAATTCATGCTGCTGCTCATGAGTAATTAATGAAGTAACTGTCTTCAAAACTCTTTCACTATTTTTAAAGGCTTTGCACTTTCCTCTCCAAAAGGAAGGAAGCAAGAAATAGTACAGCATGAGATGGGAAAGTTACCTAATAAGAACAAAAAATGTTTGAACTTATAAAAGGCAGGTCCCACTCGTATTTCCATTTTTAAGAGTTAAATTACGAGCTAAACAAACCTGATTGGTTCTCTCTAACCGCCCTTTATATACTCTACCAAAGCCTCCTTCTCCCAAGAGATAATCTGCCCTAAAATTTTTGGTAGCAGCAGCTAATTCACGAAATGTAAATGTATGTGCTGCTATATGTCCAGATCCACCATTTTTGGAGCTATCCTTCTTCAGTTTTTCTGAAACAATAAAAGTGAAAATTGTTAATTTTTCTGAGAAGTGAATATCCGGAAGGCTAATGTTACTTCCAAGCAGCGTTTCATTGCTGAAAGGAAGAGAGTTCTGCCTTTACTAACCATTTAGGAGACCAAAAACAAAACAAACAGAGGTGGGGTGCAGGGTGCTTTCTGAACATACATAAAACCAAAATGCCTATCAGCAGTAATAGTACATTGTGCTTCATCGATTTATAGTGTCCATAAACATTGCCAGACAAGCAACAAAAACTTAGTAATCCCTCTGTCCCAATTTATGTGGCACTGTTTGAATTTCTAGAGTCAAATGAGCTTTTCTTTGACCGGAATTTTTCATGTGCTTTTCTAATATTTTGAATTGTTAGTTATTATAACTCATAGTACTTGTTACATCATTTTCAAATATGTAATTTATTTCCAAAAACTTAAAGATTCTATGTCCAAGTAACTCATGGTCAAAATTAAGAAGTTAGACCCTCGAAATCGAATGGTGTCACATAAATTGGGACAAAGGAAGTAATAAATATAACAGGTGCATTGATAGTTTGATACTACATTTTTTTTATAATTTGACAATCTGATAAGACAATTGAAAAGTACCAATGTTAACAGCATTCGGTGGCAAAATGAAAAATGATTCATTTGCAGTGAAACATTCTAATAGAGCTTAATTGGCCCTAGTCTTGATGTGTTATCAATTCACCTCGACACAATAGCTCCAAACAACTTCCACCCCTTTTGAAGAGTGAACTCTTGTGCTCAAAACTTCAAAGTAGCTTGAGCAACATCACTCGAGGATTACAAGTCAGAATTCCGAGAAGGCGCAACTTCGTCTGACCAAATTAACTGGACAAGCAGCAAAAACTAGAGAAACACATTGCATTTAAAACCAAAAAGACCATTAAGACTTCTTTTTATACAATATCTCAATGTTTCTCTAAATATTTCCTTCACCAGCATTGGCTAGATTCCAGTACAAGTTGAAACCACAGAAGGCATCCACTGCAACAAAAAGCTCCTATTGTGAAAGTTTAGCCGCTTTGTAATATAATCTTGACTCAAAGTCTCAAATTACCTAATACCTATATTAAGTTTAGTACTCCATCTGCCCCATTTTACGTGGCGGTGGCACGCTTTCCTTTTAGCTTGTCCCCAGAAAAAAAAGGACACTTTTTTATATTTAGAAACAACTTAAATTTAAACTTTCTAATTTATATTTCCATATTATGTCCGCAACTTATTTCAGACCACAAGTTTCAAAGGTCTTTATTTCTTTAGTAACTCTTTGTTACGAAACTCTAAAATGCCAACCTCAACAAAAAGAAACACACAATAGAATGGAACAAGGCATCTCATAAACTATACTATAAACAAAAATCACCAAAATGGGACCATTTCCAAGAAAAACAAAATTAGTACCAAAATCAAAAGCAGATTATGCCTCATGAAAAGCTGATTAAGGTATCTATGCAAGTGGGTATTTTGCTACGTACCAAATGGTGAAAATTTCCAAAGAACCAACACAAGAAATCACCAGAAAAAAAAGGAACTTTTAAACACCAAGATAGAAGATGGTAATTAACAAGAAATTAAAAAAAAAACTTATACCTTTGATTGCTGATAATGAAATACCTTCATAGTTTACAATTGTACTAAAGAATTTAACAGTACCTACTGAGGATGGGATCTGATCAGCAGACTTGCTAATTTCTTGCTTCTTTTCTAACTTCTTGTTTGAACAAAGGAAGCATCCCATTTCTTCTTCTTCTTCGTCTGCCTATGTATTTTTCTCTCAGAGAAACAGAAGTGAGAGACAACCCTTTGATAAAAGGGAAAGCAAGAAAAGGCCGACCAAACAAGATTTCTGACAGTGTAGAGAGAGAGAGAGAGAGATTAAATTCGGACAAATGCCTCTGGGTATATACCTTTTTGTTTGTGAATCATTTTGCTTAACTGCCCTTTGTTTCTTTGTTTTTTATTAAATAGATCCAATATTCTCTATTAAGTGAAATAAAGTTAATATTTCAATTATTTCTAGTAATGAAGTTCATTATTTGCAAATGTTTGTTAGGCTATCATTATTTGCAAATAATGAACTACATTATTTGAAATATTGATAAAATGTTGAAAAGCTTGTTTGAGGAGCGTTTCAAGTGAAGTAATAATTTTACTCACAAGTACTATCTAACTTCTATTTAATGAAATTCATGTTTAATCGCAATTGAACTTCTAAATATTATTTTTTTAATGTTATTTTAAATATTATTTCTTTTATATCAATCAATTGTTGTCTAAAAGCCTGCCAATTTTTTAGGAGAAAAAAGTTAAATTTGTGACAAAATTGCAACTCTTACGTTTGTCATATTTATGATTCATATTATAAATTCTTTAATTTTAATCTGCTAAACTATTGAAAATTATATTAAAATTATAATTGTAAAATTATTATTTAAATTGTAGATTGTGTCATTACTTATGCAAATGAGTGACAAGAATTTTATCTTTACTAATCTACAAAACTTTTTGTTAGGCTGATGAAACTCTGGTCACTATGGTCTGTTAGGATTATGGTTCCTACTAAAGACAATAACCTTCATATTGAACAATTCGGAATTAAACTACATGAGCGGAAGCTAACCTGAATCCATGTGTGGAATTTGTTGAACCTCCTTTGATGATTGTCCTTTAGTCCTTATGAAGATTGCTCCTTTGATCCTTCCTTCAAGAATGTCTTGAAGATGTATGACACCATAAGAATACTTCACAAGGCTTAAACAATATTTGAATTGACCCACAACAATAATAATATGACAATGATCAAAATGGTATATGGTTTTCCACAATTATTTGCAAGACAACAATGGTGTTTTTTTGCTCTTGATTCAATGGGAGGAAGAAGAGTCTTGTCTTGCAATAATGTGGGAACCATAACCCCCACTTTATAACAAACGAGTTACATAACCCAAGAGTCACAAGAGTTACATAACTCAAGAGTCACAAGCTTGTAACCATAGTTACATATATGTAACCTTAGTTAGCCCATCATTAACTAAGGTTACCCTTTTGGGTATCTACACATTATCCTACACTTTATATGACAACACATTGGCCCCCTTAACATAATGTTCATAAGACCACAAAATTAGGCCAAACCAAAAGATAGCACATAACATATAATTTATCCATATATTGTTCATATGTATGTAGATATAAGTCCATATATCTTACAATCTCCCACTTGGACGAGATACACAAACATATGTACAAACCTTAGCATTATATGTTACAAAATAACCTTAGGTGCGCGAAATTGCTATCACAATAAAATTGTCATGAACAATCCGGTCCATCAATCATACCAACATAGGAACTAAGTGCTCTTTGTTACTCATTCGTAACTAGAACCGGCATAGATCACGTATATCAATATAACCAACGACATGGATCAAATGTAGGTATGTAACATGGAAATAACATAAAGTGTGGTCAATAGAATGTCTATTTCCAACTGGTTCTCTTTATTGAGATCAATCATAAATTGTAAGAGTACAAAAACTTTAAAACTGAATATCTGCAGATATAACTGAATTACTGAATTTCCGAATATAATGAACAATACATAAATGTACAATACAAAACTCCCACTAAAATACATAATCCTTATCTGATTTGACACCCATACAAGCAATATGCTCATGAAATACTTTTGGTGTTAATCCCTTAGTGAGCGGATCCGCAAGCATGGAGTTTGTACTAATGTACTCAATGCACAATTGTCCATTTTGTACTCTTTCTTTAACAACCCAAAATTTGACGTCTATATGTTTTGCTTTCGTCAAACTACTGTTGTTATTAGCATAAAGGACTGCCGATCTGTTATCACAAAATAGCCTAAGTGGCTTTTTGATGCTGTCAACAATTCGCAGTCCACCAACAAAATTCCGCAGCCATAATGCCTCATTAGATGCTTCATAACATGCCATAAACTCCGCTTCTATGGTGGAAGTGGCTGTAAGAGTTTGCTTGATACTTCTCCAAGAGATAGCACCGACCGCAAGCATGTAAATATAGCCTGAAGTGGACTTCAAACTATCCTGACATCCAGCAAAATCGGAATCGGTATACCCAATGATCTCAAGCTGGTCCAATTTCCGGTATGTAAGCATGTAATCCTTTGTTCTCTGTAAGTACCTCATGACCCGTTTGGCTGCCTTCCAATGGTCCATTCCCGGATTGCTTAGATATCTGCCTAATATCCCAACAATGTATGCTATATCAGGTCGTGTACATACCTGAGCATACATCAGACTATCTACCGCCGAAGCATAAGGCGTCTTCTGCATTTCCGAAATTTCATAATTATTATTTGGGCACTGTTTGAGACTAAATTTGTCTCCCTTAGCAACAGGGGTGTTGCCTGGTTTACAATCCTGCATGCCAAATCTTTTCAGAACCTTATCGATATAGCCCTTTTGTGATAGACCGAGAACACCTCTAGAGCGATCTCGTTGTATCTGAATTCCTAATACAAAAGAAGCTTCACCAAGATCTTTCATTTCAAATTTCTTTGAAAGAAATTTCTTAGTTTCAAGTAATAATGCTATATCGTTACAGGCAAGCAGTATGTCATCGACATATAAAACCAGAAAAATATACTTACCCCCACTGAACTTATGGTATATACAGTCATCAGCAATATTCGGTTCAAAACCAAAAGATGTAATGACTGCATGAAACTTATAATACCATTGACGAGAAGCTTGCTTGAGCCCATAGATGGATTTCTTTAATTTGCAAACCTTCTTTTCTGATTCATCCGAAACAAAGTTTTCAGGTTGCACCATATAAATTGTTTCCTCAATGTCACCATTGAGAAATGTTGTCTTAACATCCATTTGATGAAGCTCAAGATCAAAATGTGCTACTAATGCCATTATAGTCCTGAAAGAGTCTTTCAATGAAACTGGAGAGAAAGTCTCTTTATAATCAATGCCTTCCTTCTGAGTGTAGCCTTTTGCGACAAGACGAGCTTTATACTTAATAACATTGCCCCCTGAATCCCTTTTGGTTTTAAAAATCCATTTACAACCAATAGGTTTAATACCTTCGGGCAATGTAACAACTCCCAAACGTCATTATCGCTCATAGACTTCATCTCATCATTCATGGCATCAATCCACTTTTGAGAGTTAGAACACTTAATGACTTGACGGAAGTTGATTGGATCATCTTCCTCAAGTCCAATATCACTTTCTTGTTCTTGGAGAAATACTACATAATCATCCGAAATTGCATTTCTCCTATCTCTAGTGGATCTCCTTAATGGCATTTCAGTTTCTTGAGGTTGTTGAGTTTGATTTTCATTAGTTATATCAGGGTCCTGATGGGGAAGATTTTCGAGATTGTCTTGAACCGGAGTTGTGTGATCCGTGTCATGAAGACCAAGATCAACAACTTGAGGGAAAGACACATGTTCTTCCACAAAGACAAAATCTCTTACAACTTTATCTCCCCACCCCCCAAACTCATTATCCTCAAAGAACCTAGCATTACCCGTCTCAAAAATAGTTCTAGAAGTGGGATCATAAAACTTAAAACCCCTGGATTTTTCAGAGTATCCAACAAAATAGCTACTAACCGTCTTAGCATCCAGTTTCTTTTCATTCGGCCTATAAGGCCTTGCCTCAGCTGGACAACCCCAAATGTGTAAATGCTGAATACTGGGTTTATGCCCAGTCCAAAGTTCATATGGGATTTTGATTGTAGCTTTAGTTGGAACTCTATTAAGAATATAAGCTGCGGTTTTTAATGCTTCACCCCAGAGTGAGTCTGGCAAAGTTGTACGAGAAATCATACTTCTTACCATATCCTTAAGGGTTCGATTTCGTCTCTCAGCTACACCATTCATCGTAGGACTGCCTGGCATAGTATACTGAGGGACGATCCCACACTTATCTAGGAATTTAGCAAAAGGCCCTGGACGTTGTTCACCGGAACCATCATATCGACCATAGTATTCACCACCACGGTCAGATCTAACGGATTTAATTCTTTTGCTTAGTTGATTTTCAACTTCAGCCTTAAATGATTTGAACACGTCTATGGATTGAGACTTTTCATGAATAAGATAGTAATCGTCTATGAATGCGATAAAGTATTGTTGACCATTCCGACAAGGAGTAGGAAATGGCCCACAAATATCCGTATGTATAAATTCTAAGACGTCTGAAGCTCTCTTAGCACCTAATCTGGTCTTGTTCGTTTGTTTTCCCTTGATACACCAATACAAATTTCCGAATTTGAGGTATCAAGAGAATCAAGAATCCAATCTGACACGAGTTTCTAAATTCTTTGAATGGATATGTGACCCAAACGTTTATGCCAGAGTGATATAGAATTCTCATTAGTTAATTTTCTTTTAGTACCACTTAAACTTGTATGCAAAGTTTCTTTATTTGAAGTTATTGTATCAACCAAATATAAGCTATCAAATGTTGATAAAACACCAGTACCAATAAGATTTGAATTCTGAAAGAGACTAACTTTATTGTCACCAAAAGAACATGTATAACCGGATATGTCCAATTGGGGAACAGAAATTAAATTCCATCTAAAAGACGGTACAATAAAAGTCTCATCCAAATCTAAATGAAAACCGGTCTTAAACAACAGCCTAAATTTGCCAATAGCTTCAACTGGCACCTTCTTGCCGTCACCCACATCGATGTATCTTTCACCATCATTTGGTTTTCGGTAGTTCAGGCAACCCTGCATTGATATACTTATGTGAGTAGTAGCAGCAGAATCTACCCACCAAGTATCCTTAGGTACCGAAATTAAATTAACTTCAGAACAAACAAGAGAAAGAAATGTACCTTTTTTCGCACGCCAGGCATGGTACTTGGTACAATCTTTCTTCACATGATTAGTCCCCTTACAGAAGAAGCAACCTAATTCAGTAATTTCAACCTTAGGTTCCTTGTGTTGCTTAATCTTGGGCTTTGCAACCGCAACTTCCTTACCTTTCCTCTTCTTAGTTTCCTTAGAAGATGATGCCAAATGAGCACTTTCTGTCTTATCTAGCTTTATCATTTCCTCTTCTTGCACATAATGTGAAATGAGCTCATTAAGAGTCCATTTCTCCTTCAGGCAGTTGTAACTGAGCTTAAACTGATTAAAGTGTGCAGGAAGAGATATCAAAACAAAGTACACAAGCAGTTCTTCAGGTAAATCCAGCTTGAGTGACTTTAGTTTCGAAGGAAGATGAGACATTTCCATAATGTACTCCCTAATGTTTCCCTTGCCTTTATACCTCATGGAAACAAGTTTACTCAATAGTCTACTTGTTTCCGCCTTTTCGTTTTGCATAAAACGCTGTTCAAGGTTTCCAAGGAAAACTTTGGCATTAGGTTCATCATTCATAGTGCCCCTGAATGATTCTGGAATTGCACGTTTCATTATCATTAGACTCATGCGATTCGAGCGTTCCCACTTCTCCATCACCCTCCTTTCATCAGGAGAGGATGTATCCTCAAGAGGAGTAGGTTGCTCGGTCCGAAGAGCAAGGTCAAGATCCATGCAACCGAGAACGATCATGACGTTCTCTTTCCATTCCTTAAAGTTTGTGCAGTTAAGCACAGGGATGCTATTGATGTTGGCAGAGATCGTAGAAGCAGAAGAATTAACTGAAAATAGAACAAAAGGATTACTGAATACATGCTTACAATTACTTGAACTTTAACTTTACTTTATAGATTCAAAACAGGCATATCCCATTACAAGATACTAGCACAACATTGATTTTAGTCTTTGGACAGAAAAATAACTTGTAAGTGGTACTCTTGGTGTAGTGATCAAACATAGACAATACACTCCTGTCAAATATCAAACCTTCCTTTGGGCCGATTTAATATTCACATGGAAAACCAAATAATTGTCTCATATTTATCACCACAAGCATGTTTGAATTCCTGCCAAATAACAACCTTCCTTTGGGCCGGTGTTAAACGCATGGAAGACTAACATCCACAGTCATCTTATATTTCAAGATTAATCAATCTACACAATAGAGATTACTTTGGCAACATAATGCTTCAATTGACTAATTTAAAATATTAGATGCTAAAAACTTTAGTTCCTTAAGCCATATTATGAATCTTAACTTAATATGTTACATGTTTTGACATGCAACAACTGAATATTAATAGTTATTATACTTGAGAGGACAATTCCAAAAATATGAAAATTGATGGACTTTAAAACAATTAATATTCAAAACTTAAATATTAATGTATAATACATTAATAATAAAACTTAAATATTTCAATTGAATAATAATAAATCAATTAAAATCTGAAACTTAAAAGATTTGAAACGTTTTTAACCTTACTGGTCTAGGATAATCGATTATCTTAAACAAATAAACGATTATTCTGGCATAAAAAAAATTTCATAAGTTACTGGACCAGAATAATCGATTATCTAAACCAGATAATCGATTATTCTGGTATTAAGAAAAATTTTCTGAGTTACTGGACCAGGATAATCGATTATCTGAAATAGATAATCGATTATCTGGTATAGGAAAAAAAAATTTAAGTTACTTGACCAGAATAATCGATTATCTAAACCAGATAATCGATTATTCTGGTATTTATAAAAAACGTTTCAAACTCACTGCTCCAAGATAATCAATTATCTTGGAGCAGTGAACCTTACTGTTTTAACATGATTTTCAACAAGAATCTTAAACAAGAAAACATGGTGTCTACCAACTAAAATCATGCATAATACAATGTTTTAATTCAAGTAAAGATTAACAAGATATTAAAACATCAAATTTCATCAAAACACAACATTCATAAGAAACATGCTATTTCATGGTACTTGAATTTCATAAATAAAATTCTAACAAAACTTGAACATGAATCCTAACATAACATGAATCTTATGAACATCCAAATTATCCAAAAATGAAGGTGGCTCTGATACCAATTGTTAGAATTATGGTTCCTACTGAAGACAATAACCTTCATATTGAACAATTCGGAATTAAACTACATGAGCGGAAGCTAACCTGAATCCATGTGTGGAATTTGTTGAACCTCCTTTGATGATTGTCCTTTAGTCCTTATGAAGATTGCTCCTTTGATCCTTCCTTCAAGAATGTCTTGAAGATGTATGACACCACAAGAATACTTCACAAGGCTTAAACAATATGTGAATGACCCACAACAATAATAATATGACAATGATCAAAATGGTATATGGTTTTCTACAATTATTTGCAAGACAACAATGGTGTTTTTTTGCTCTTGATTCAATGGGAGGAAGAAGAGTCTTGTCTTGCAATAATGTGGGAACCATAACCCCCACTTTATAACAAAAGAGTTACATAACCCAAGAGTCACAAGAGTCACAAGCTTGTAACCATAGTTACATATATGTAACCTTAGTTAGCCCATCATTAACTAAGGTTACCCCTTTGGGTATCTACACATTAGTCCTGCACTTCATATGACAACACATTGGCCCCCTTAACATAATGTCCATAAGACCACAAAATTAGGCCAAACCAAAAGATAGCACATAACATATAATTTATCCATATATTATTCATATGTATGTAGATATAAGTCCATATATCTTACATGGTCACCTATATCTTGTTGACATTGTTCGTGTCTTCTAATTCGTTGACATAATAAGTTGAGGTTGCTCTGTGTGAAGTATTTTAGACCCATACTTGATCATCGTCTAGTTCTTGCTATTTTAAAATGCATAGGTTAAATAAGATTTTATAGTTATTAAATATGAACAATATATATCAAATAATATAATATAATTGAGGGTAAGAATTTTTAACATATTAGTATAACTTTGTATCTAATTTGTAACAAAATCAAATTTGATGCATAATTAGATAAAACAATTTAAACGTATACTCAAAAATCTAGTAAGACCTGAATAACATTATATGAGTAAAAAATCTTTTAAAGCCAGTCATAACTTTATCATCGCATAAAAACGAAAATAATTGTTTAACTCTATCAAAAATCAAATAAAATATTAACTAAACAAATACTATAATACATTTATAATTTTATATTGTTCGTAACAAAGCTAAATTTAAGGCATACATGCATAATGATATACAATAATTTAAATGTATACTCAAACATCTAAGAAGACAAGAAATAATGTAATATGATTGAAAACTTTTAAGATCGATCACAAATTTATAGTTGCATTAAAAAATCATTTAATTCTATTCAAAGACCAAATAACACATTGACTAAACAAATTCTATAACACCTTTTATAATATAATAGCTGTTATAAATAGAACTCTATTTAAGGTAAATGTCTATATTTAGAGAGATTCTAGGGTTTACTACTTGGTGGCTAAGTCACCACCTCCCTATAAATATAGGGGTTCTATTCTATTGTAAACCATCCCAAAAGTATCAATAAGAATACTCCTCTCTCTACTTTTCTCTCTATTGTTCTTGTTCTTGGATTATTGTTCTTGTTCTTATATTATTTCATAACACGTTATCAGCACGAGTCTCTAACCAATTGAATTTGATTTCTTCCTTCTTCCAGATTTTCTATACGAAAAGAAAGAAGAGAAAAAAAGGGAGGCTGACAAAAATGAAAAAAAAAGTGAGAAGACAAAAGTACTTTTTCTCCGACGAATTCAACTTGTAAGATCACTGTTGAGATTCCGGCGAGTTTTCGTTGAGGTACCAGTCCGACGTTCAATTCATGTAACCACTGTTTGGTATGCTTGCTATTGCTGATACTACATTGGTAACACTATTTTCTTTGATCTTATTACTGGAATCTTTCTTTTCTCTAAAGTAATAATTTGATTTCATATACAAACATAGACAACAAAGTTTGATTATAACTCTAATGGAGTTCGTAAGAAATTACACTCACATGAAGTGGTAAAATTTCTATGCCTTGCCATGATCAAATTCATGTATGATTGTGGGCAAAAATCCGTCCAATTGAATTTGCTCCATTCCCTTTAGAGAATGTGGTAGCAGTATGTGATAAGTCTGAAAGAAGACAAAATTATTACCGTGAAGATATCAATGGATGTGGACGTGACAATAGACGAAATTATAATCGTCATTATTGTGGTAATGAGAACAATAAGGATTCTCAAAATAATCTTTCACTTTATGAAAGTAATATTTGACATGAGACTGTATATGAGATGATTATGATCCATTCCGTGAAGTGAATGTGATAATTGTAATAAAGCCCGTAAGTATGAACATGCTCTTGATGTAATTTTGTTTCATGTCTGACATTATGAAAAGAAAGTTCGTTGCCCTTGAAATTTCGGGCAAGAACTATATGACATGGGTGTTGGATGCTGAAATCCATTTGGATGCAATGGGTCCTGGAGACGCCATTAAAGACAGAAATAATGCATCCACCCAAGACTATGCTAAGGCCTTGATTTTTCTTGCGCCATCACCTTGATGAAGGTTTGAAACTGTGCTAAGGCCTTGTTTTTCTTGCGCCATCACCTTGATGAAGGTTTGAAAATTGAATATCTCACAGTCAAAGATCCACTTATCTTGTGGAATGGCTTAAAGGAGAGATATGACAACCTGAAGTTGGTCACTATGCCACAAGCACGATATGATTGGGCTCATCTGAGGCTCCAAGACTTTAAGTCTGTTTCTGAATATAATTCTGCAATGTTCAGAATTACTTCTAAATTGAAACAGAGAGAAAGGTTTCAAAAAGTACTCGTGGAGTTGTACATATCATCACTGCAGCTGTAAGCTCTTGCTGATCAATGTTTTAAGTTTTATCTTACAGGCTTGCCCTTTAGGATTTGTTTCAGTCATGAATTGTAACGTTCTGGAAACCTTTTGTTTCACTGCTCTTAGGTACTGTCACTCAGAAACCTTTTGTTAATATAGCACAAATGTGGAAAAGTGTCATGTCCAATGAGGATTACTGACATGGGAGAATTTAAATCCAATAAGATGCTCTTTTGTTGTTAATATACACATACTGGTCACACACTTCTGTCCTACTATTTAAACTATTGAGGTGTAGTATTATTCGGAACGTCCAGTGCTTTCTTTAATCCACACTTTCAGTTGATTCATTTACCGCTCAATCTTTTGTGGATTAATACACTACTATCGCCATCACAGTATTTTTTTTGTATGATCTATAATCAATTTACCGAGCTAGAATTGCATATACGAGACACAATATTGTTCTTACGATCTCGGTTAATATACATTACGTAACTCACAAATTTGATGTTGTGTAGAATTTTAAACTTAAAATCCATACTTACAATTATAAGTATTGTGCTTGTGTATATTCAACAGTTTTTGTACCCATGACATTTATTTGTGTAGTCTACATTATGACACATTTATTTTTCACATGGAATTGTTGCACTGTCTAAGCTGTTACTAAAATCATATTTGTCTTAAAACTTTGCAAAATTGTATGCAATATTGTAAAATTTCTTATTAACACATTTAGACATATACATGTATAGAACTATATTTGGTGTCAATTAACAATACATGAACACGTTTTAAACTTTGAATGTATTGCAAGTTGTCAATGTGAATCAGTACTTAAGGCATGACTATGTATATTATTTTAAATTATTTGTTTAGTTGATTCATGTACCACACATACGATATTCAAAGAGAAAAGATATTTCTCTCATTTAAGTATGTGTAAGGTAGATGTTACTACAATTTCTGGTAGTAGTAAATTGATTGAAGGCTCCTGAAGAGCAACTATAACTCTGCCTAAAGGAACAATATTTATCATAGAGAATGCAATGTTCTCCTCCAAGTCTAAAAGGAACTTGTTGAGTTTTAAAGATATCATTCAAAATGGATATCATGTTGAGACAATAGATGAGAATAATCTTGAATACCTCATTTACTCATGAAAACGAGGCTGCCCACTTCGGTTTGGGGTCACGCCATTTTGCATGCAGCAACGCTAGTTCGTCGGCTGCCCACTTCGGTTTGGGGTCACGCCATTTTGCATGCAGCAATGCTAGTTCGTCGGCTGCCCACTTCGGTTTGGGGTCACACCATTTTGCATGCAGCAATGCTAGTTCGTCTCAGACCGACGAATTATCACAAATATTCCCCGTTGCAATTAGTTTTGGGTCATGAACCTAATATATCCCATTTAAGAATCTTTGGATGCGCAGTATATGTGCCTATAGCACCGCCATCCCGCACCAAAATGGGTCCGTAAAGAAGGTTAGGAATATCTGTTGAGTTTGAATCGTCCTCCATTATTCGCTACCTCGAAACATTGACAGGGGATTTGTACACTGCACGATTTACAGACTGTCAATTTGATGAGACACTTTTCCCAAAATCAGTGGGAGAAGTTGGTGAAACCAAACGGGAAATTTTGTGGAAAAATGCATCATTATCTCATCTTGATCCACATACCTCTATTTGTGAAAAAGAGGAGCAAAATATTATCCATTTGCAAAGAATAGCAAATCAAATGCCTGACGCATTTACGGACTTGATGTCCCTGTTGGACAATCATCTAGTGTCATATCCAATGGGTCGAATGCACGCCTGAAGCGTGGCAGGCCATTAGGATCCAATGATTACTATGTTGGAGAAACACAATTGATTACCAATAAGGTATTGTGTTGTAGTAAGTCTCAAAGAAACTTATTCAGTTTCCAAAGTACACGCGAAAGCGCTGATTATATTGAGACTATAAATGAAGGAAAGATTTGATATCTCCTATTACTACAACTTGTAGCGGGATAATTTGTATATGAAAAGCTACCCGCTTTATTCTCCAGTTTGTACTACACAAACAAAAGAATGCCACAATAAAGTGGATATCTATTGGTATAAAAACCCAAGTCATAATAAACCTGAAGTTTATTGATAAGTGCACATGTCATGGTGTAAATGTGAAGTTTACCAATATTGATAATTTATTCAGTTGGCATTCGTTTTAGCCATCTCATTTTAAGTATGATGTGCAAATTCACATAGGTGAATATTAAAGAACTAGAAAGTTCTTTATGAATTCTCTTGTATTACTTGTTCTCACTAATGAACTGACCAACTAAAGAGTTCGGGTTGAAGCCCATAAATTCTGGAAATATCAAAGGTGAATATGGGCCCATTCACCTGCCATGTATACCACGTATGATGCATCTATGATATGGTTACATGCGCAATTGTTATTAACCTGCAGCCTGGCCGGTGCTTGCGAGGTAAATTGCTCAGTAATCTAACTTCGAGCATAATTTCCAGATTCTCTACTCAAGATAGTTCATCTTGATAAGTTGGTTTATATCAAAGTTGGTTTAGCAAGATAATTATTGAGTGCTTCCACTTAATAGCTAAACTGTTTCTTATGAGAACAAAGTTATATATATCAGTTTGATATACGTTGTATACGAGAGTATATTATATTCTCCCCTCACAAGTGGTTCAGGGTCAGGAACCAAATAATTTCATCTTATTATTAATGTGCTGTGTATATTGACATGATAATGCACAAAGATGATTTCCCAAAGTTGAGGAAACAAGTTAGCTTTTCTAACATGAGGGGGAGACATGATAAACACTTGAGAAAAGGTTACATGGGATGAATTATCATTTGTATATGTAAATCCCCGAATATCATGATATGAACCTGAAGTTCATAAAAGGGATAATTCAATTGCAACATATTGCAAAGCATGCTATACGCATTTGCTGACCCAAAGGAAGTGACTATATTCTCACTACAAATGCTCATATTAAGTCCCAGAAGGACAAAGTCTTTGATACGCTTAAAGCGTATAGACAAATACTTGATTCCATATGAAAGACATGTAGATTTGGATATATAGTTCAAATACTTGAAAGTATAAAGTCAAAGGTATGTATAATCAGTTTTCGATATCTTATTTGTTTAGCATGACATGAAAACTTGATATGCATCTAAAGTCTATTATGTGATTTATATGACTTAACTTGAAAGATTTAAGTTGCTTAAAGCATACACAATTCTTGGTCCTGAAGTACCACATCCTAAGTACAATTTGTGTACATATGTATCTTGCTATAACTATAAGCATGATGGCATTGAGAATACATCTATGGAGATATTAAAGAGTTATTCCACGACATTATATGAAGATGTTCATATCTATCAAGAATGATGATTTCAAGGTGCGGAATATTTATTCAAGTCAATATGGTTGATTTATTTATCAAACATCTACCAAAGATTGTTTTGAAGATGGTGCACAAGATTGGAATGCAAATGCTCAAGGATATAAATTGATGTTCTTATCAGGGGGAGTTAATGCGCGTTGCACTCTTTTTTCCTTACAAGGTTTTGTCCCAACTGGGTTTTCCTTGCGAGGTTTTTAACGAGGCAACCAATAGGCGCATATTCAAACATGTGTACTCTTTTTCCTTCTCTTTAATTTTTCCCATTGGATTTTGGTTTTAAGGTTTTAACGAGGCACATTATTGAATAGACATTCAAGGGGGAGTGTTATAAATAGAACTCTATTTAAGGTGAATGTCTATATTTAGAGAGATTCTAGGGTTTACTACTTGGTGGCTAAGTCACCACCTCCCTATAAATATAGGGGTTCTATTCTATTGTAAACCATCCCAAAGTATCAATAAGAATACTCCTCTCTCTACTTTTCTCTCTATTGTTCTTGTTCTTGGATTATTGTTCTTGTTCTTATATTATTTCATAACAATAGCAAAAGCAAAACATAATGATCCAAAATATAAATTTAATACTTTACACAAAATAGATAGAACAATTTATAACTCGAGTCATGTTTTTCAATAAATTATAATTGTGTTATTAAAAATAAAATTTTAAAAAAAATGAGAACTTGGGAATGCATACTTGAAAATAGCTCAATGAATTAAAAGAATAGTAATAAGCTAAAAGTTAGAGGGTCGAAATCGTAAATATGTAAAAGATGAGTACTACAATCCGTTTAATTCCTCTTGTCGTCCTCTAATATTTTTAAAGTCTGCGGAAATCACTCTGTCACTACCCAAGTGTGATGAATTGATAATCGTCTAACCATGTCAAAATGACAAATTTAACCTTGTAATTTCTTTTTCATTAGTTAAATGAAGGGTAAATTGGTCTTCCTAATCTCTGGTTTTACAAAGAATGAATAAATTTCCCCTTTTGAGTGTCAAATGGAATTTAAATAATCCTTTTGCTTAGCTCAATGTTATTTGTAGGAAAGTCTCCGTTAGGCGCCAGATCGCAGCTTTCTAAATAATTTGTAGGCATATAAAATTTATTGAATTCGAATTTAATAAATAATTTGAATTATATTTTAAAATATTAGTTTAAATAAATATTGTGGGCTAATATAATTAGATTAATTATATAAGATTAATATTATTGGACTAGCTTATTTAATTGCACTAAACTAATGAGCTCTCTTCATTAAGCCCAAGATGTCATCTTCCTAGAGGTTCATTCTGGTGCCACATGTCAAATGATGTGGTGTGTCAAGTCAAGCGGAAGAGCCAATAGGACCATGCCACAAGTCAAAATGACAAGGTATGCCTAATTACACTGAAAGGCCAATGAAATCGCGCCACATGTTCTGGCCAATCAAATGCGGCCATGTCACTCTTCAATCTGATTGGTCGGAAACAATTTGTCCTTATCATAACTCCTCCCTTCCACAACTATAAATAGGGGTCTTCATAATTCAGAAATGCGACTAGAAGTTATAACAAGAAGCAAGAAAGAGCTCGTGGACCAAACACTGCAAACTCCTCCACAAGTTTCAAGCTTCAAGTTCAAGTTCAAAAAATCAAGTTCAAGCTCAAGAACAAATAACAAATCAAGTTAAAGCTCAAGAACGAAGAACGAATCAATGTCAAGTTCAAGTAATCAAAACTCAAGCTCGTTCGTGTCAACAAACATAGATTCAAGATTAAGCTCAAACGCGCTTGAATTTATTTACTATTGAAAAGAAGAATCAGATGATTCATAGAGATTGTAATACTCAAATATTTGAAATAAAATTCTACGACTGTTATAATATTTTCGGTCTTAATTTTATTTTCTCGACGTAATTTATTATCTACAGTTATTCAATTAACTTTTATTCTTTTGAAAACATTCCCATTTATTATCTTCTAAACTTTACTCTTTGTCAACAACATAATTTATCCTACCCCCTCTATCATAAATTTTCTATAGACCGTTGCAGATGATGGTAGTAAATTAAAAAAATAAATATCAACTATACTGTATTATGCAAATTTTAAATGGGATTCACGTTGAACAATACGCATTTCAAATGTTATGCGTCATAAACATTTATGAAAAAAATTAATTTGGAAGTTAAATTATGATTCGCCATTGGTAATAATACTGCTAGAGAAATTGTTATATTATTGCGGCTGTATATCCAAAATTGTCCAACTTAATTTTTGGAGGGAATCTAGGGTATTTGTCACAAGAATGAGGCGTGGTCCACCTAATATGTCACCAAGGTTTCAGGCAATGAGTACTCTTTTCAATTTAAAAATTTGCAATTTGATTAACAATTATAATTGTGATGATTTTGTCTTATGGGTAACTGAACTTTCTCTAATATGTGACTTTTTTTTTCTTCCTTTTGACAATATCTTTACTTTTTCCTTGAATTATTGATCCCAAGAACGGGGAAAGTAATGATTAGAAAATCAAAATTGTAAAGAAACAAAAGTGAGGGAAGTTTCTTTAATTCTTTAAATGATTAAGAATACTCATTTCACTTCAATTTAGGTATCTCATTTTAATTGATGATAAGCTGTTAAAAAGAATTACTAAATTGTATTGTGAAGGTATGATACAGAAAAAATGAATGTAATTTTTCGACTATCTAAGACAGACGAAATGGCTTTTAAATGGGGTTATGAGTGCATAATTGCGAAGGTGATATCTATATTCTTTTAAAGGTAAAATACATAGTTTATCATCGACTTTATATCGAATTTCTGTTATACATTTTTTTTTTATGAGAAATTTTTTATGCACTCAATCTTTTAAAAGTGTGTTTAAGATATACAAATTTTATTACGTGTTACTCGTGTGTTGTAGACACATAAGTGACGAGTGGACAATTAAATTTTTTTGTCAAAAGTCTCATTTTGACGCCATTTTTCTAGCCTTTTCATTTTTTCATTTTTTTAAAAATTATTTTCTTTCTTTTTAAAAAAAAGATCTACCAAGTCCTTTTCATCTTCTTCCAATTATTGGAGTATCACCTTCTTCTACCATCATACCACCAAATATTTTTGTCAAAAATTAAAGGGAATAAAAGAAATATTAAAATTTTACATTTAACATAGTGAATCTGAATGACTGTGTCACGGGGTGCACTTGGTGTGTGGCCAAATTTGAAAGAAAAAATTATGGAGCTTTTCGTATGTGTCGTGAGAATTTGTGATTACTGAATCCGTGGAGTTTCTTCCGTTTCAGTGATGGATTAAAATTTTTTGATTAATTCTTTTCTGGTCTTATTGTTATTGGTGTAAATAGTTTGATACTCAATATCAGTTAAGTCAAGGATAATACAAATAACTTTAGTGAAATATTTAATTGGTAATGATGATAGAAACAATGTCATCCTAATATTTTAAAAATTGAAACTAAAAAAAAAGAATGATGATTGATGTTGGTGTACAAGTACTCACTTAGGAGGGGGCATGATGGTATAGCTTGGGGAAGATGAAGAAGATGGATATAACTGTAAATTCAAATATATTTTTTTATTTTAAAAGTCAATAATACATGTTAAATTATTATTGATGTGTAGCTCTATTTGTCGAGAAAAAATAGTCAAGTACCGAGTAGATGTGTCTTAAACACACTTTTAAAAGATTAAATTTTAAAAAGAAATTCCGTGAAAAAAAAAGTATATAACAAAAATTTCAATACAAATTCTATGGATAAAGTAGATGTTGCCTCTTTTAAACTTAAATTGTCAAACTTTAAAGTATTACTAAAAGGCTATTGGAGTATCGTAAATAAATAAATAAATTTTACTAAAACAATATCAATTGAGACGAAGGCATTCGTATGTATATGCTCACATGGGCAAATTTATAGTCTGATGGCATAGATGAACTTATGGTCTTTTCACCAAATTATATTATTTATAATTGATCCAATATTTTGTGTTATTACTTATATTTCAAAGAAGTTAAATAAAGTATTTGGTTGAATATTTAGTTATTTAACGAGAGAAGTAATGATCAATTCTTGCTTAATACTTTGTTTCTTTTTCTTTTGTTTTTTAGTGTTCCACTAATATAATAAAAATTCTAGATTCGCCTTTGTCTACATAGAAAAGTATTGTTTCTCCTAAATGCAGCAAATATACATTCTTAATGAGTAATAAAGTAGTGAGAAAGAATATCGAATTCATAGAGATTTGTGGTTAACTATCTACTAATTCAACTAAAATTGTAATTTAACCGAGAAGACTAAATGTTAAGTTTTTTTTGGATGTGCGCGCGCTAAACTATGGATGCAAAATTAAAACGAGGAATGATACTAGGAATGCAGAGAATTATCATCCCCAATCCTTGTGACTTCTTCTAGCTAATTCTGTTAGGATTATGATTCCTGCTAAAGACAACAACCTTCATATTGAATAATCCGGAATTACAACTACATGAGCGGAAGCTAACCTGAATTCATATGTGGAAATGTTGAGCCTCCTTTTGATGATTGTCCTTTGTTGTGAACTCCTTTAGCCTTCCTTCAAGTTTCTTGAAGTATATTTGTCCCCACAAGAATGTATCCACAATACTCAACAATATATGAAAAGGTTCACAATAATAGTGTTATGACAATTATCAAAATTTGGCTTATGGTTTTCCACCCTATTTGCAAGACAATGGACAATATGGTTCTTGATTCAATGGGAAGAAGAAGAACTTGTCTTGCACTAGAATGGGAACCATAACCCCACTTATAACTCCTAGGAGTTACATAACCCAAGAGACAAGAGTTACAAGACAAGAGTTATGTCTTGAGTTATGTCTTGCAAGAGTTACATAACTCAAGAGTCACAAGCAAGTAACCATAGTTACTTATGTAACCTTAGTTAGCCCATCATAAACTAAGGTTACCCTTTTGGGTATCTACACATTAGTCCTA
Source organism: Nicotiana benthamiana (assembly GCA_034376525.1). Taxonomy (NCBI): domain Eukaryota; kingdom Viridiplantae; phylum Streptophyta; class Magnoliopsida; order Solanales; family Solanaceae; genus Nicotiana; species Nicotiana benthamiana. The sequence goes on along the minus strand of CM067324.1, from coordinate 20,144,867 downwards.
CACTTTAGTATGACAATACATTGGTCCCCTTAACATAATGTCCATAAGACCACATAATTAGGCCAAACCAAAAGATAGCACATAACATATAATTATCCATATATTGTTCATATGTGTGTAGATATAAGTCCATATATCTAGATATAAATCCATATATCTTACAATCTCCCACTTGGACGAGATATGCAAACATATGTACAATCCTTAATATTATATGTTACAAACCTTAGGTGCACAAAATTGCTATCACAATAAAATTGTCATGAACAATCCGGTCCATCAATCATACCAACATAGGACCTAAGAGCTCGTCGTTACTCATTCGTAACTAGAACCAATCATAGATCACGTATATCAATATAACCAACGACATGGATCAAGTGTAGGTATGTAGCATGGAAATAACATAAAGTGTGGTCAATAGAATGTCTATTTCCAACTGGTTCTCTTTATTGAGATCATACTTAAACTGTAAGAGTACAAAAACTTTAAAACTGAATATCTGCGCAGATATAACTGAATTACTGAATTTCTGAATATAATGGACAATACGTAAATGTGCTATACAAACTCCCACTAAAATACATAATCCTTATCTGATTTGACACCCATACAAGCAATATGCTCAAGAAATACTTTTGGTGTCAATCCCTTAGTGAGCGGATCCGCAAGCATGGAGTTTGTACTTATGTACTTAATGCACAATTGTCCATTTTGTACTCTTTCTTTAGCAACCCAAAATTTGACGTCCTTATGTTTTGCTTTCGTCAAACTACTGTTGTTATTAACATATGCAACCATGGTTACATATGTTATTAGCATAAATGGCAAAATTGGAGTCGGTATACCTGATGATCTCAAACTGGTCCGAACTCCGATATGTAAGCATGTAATCCTTTGTTCTATGTATGTTCCTCATGACCCTTTTGGCTGCCTACCAATGGTCCATTCCCGGATTGCTTAGATATCTGCCTAACATCCCAACAATGTATACTATATCAGGTCGTGTACATACCTGAGCATACATCAGACTACCTACCGCCGAAGCATAAGGCGTCTTCTGCATTTCCGAAATTTCATATGTATTATTTGGGCACTGTTTGAGACAAAACTCGTCTCCCTTAGTAACAGGGGTGTTGCCTGGTTTACAATCCTGCATGCCAAATCTTTTCAGAACCTTATCGATATAGCCCTTTTGTTACAGACCGAGAACGCCTTTAGAGCGATCTCGTTGTATCTGAATTCCTAATACAAAAGAAGCTTCACCAAGATCTTTCAATTCAAATTTCTTTGAAAGAAATTTCTTAGTTTCAAGTAATAATGCTATATCGTTACAGGCAAGCAGTATGTCATCGACATATAAAACCAGAAAAATATACTTACTCCCACTGAACTTATGGTATATACAGTCATCAGCAATATTCGGTTCAAAACCCAAAAAATGTAATGACTGCATGAAACTTATAATACCATTGACGAGAAGCTTGCTTGAGCCCATAGATGGATTTCTTTAATTTGCAAACCTTCTTCTCTGATTCATCCGAAACAAAGTTTTCAGGTTGCACCATATAAGTTTCCTTAATGTCACCATTGAGAAAAACAGTCTTAACATCCATTTGATGAAGCTCAAGATCAAAATGTGCTACTAATGCCATTATAGTCCTGAAAGAGTCTTTCGATGAAACTGGAGAGAAAGTCTCTTTACAATCAATGCCTTCCTTTTGAGTGTAGCCTTTTGCAACAAGACGAGCTTTGTACTTAATAACATTGCCCCATGAATCCCTTTTGGTTTTAAAAATCCATTTACAACCAATAGGTTTAATACCTTCGGGCAATGTAACAAGCTCCCAAATGTCATTATCGCTCATAGACTTCATCTCATCATTCATGGCATCAATCCACTTTTGAGAGTTAGAACACTTAATGACTTGACGGAAGTTGATTGGATCATCTTCCTCAAGTCCAATATCACTTTCTTGTTCTTGGAGAAATACTACATAATCATCCGAAATTGCATTTCTCCTCTCTCTAGTGGATCTCCTTAATGGCATTTCAGTTTCTTGAGGTTGTTGAGTTTGATTTTCATTAGTTATATCAGGGTCCTGATGGGGGAGATTTTCGAGATTGTCTTGAACCGGAGTTGCATCAACAACTTGAAGGAAAGACACATGTTCTTCCTCAAAGACAAAATCTCTAACAACTTTATTTATCTCCCCACCCCCCAAACTCAATATCCTCAAAGAACCTAGCATTTACCGTCTCAAAAATAGTTCGTGATGTGGGATCATAAAACTTAAAACCCCTGGATTTTTTCAGAATATCCAACAAAATAGCTACTAACCGTCTTAGCGTCCAGTTTCTTTTCAACGGCCTATAAGGCCTTGCCTCAGCTGGACAACCCCAAATGTGAAAATGCCGAATACCGGGTTTATGCCCAGTCCAAAGTTCATATGGGGTTTTTAGATTGTAGCTACAGTTGGAACTCTATTAAGAATATAAGTTGCAGTTTTTAATATGGATTGGGATTTTCATGAATAATATAGGTACCCATAACGAGAGTAATCGTCTATCAATTTTAAGACGTCCGAAGCTCTCTTAGCACCTAATCTAGTCTTGTTTGTTTTGTTTTCCCTTGATACACTCAATACAAATTTCCGAATTTGAGGAATCAAGAGAATCAAGAATTCCATCTGAAATGAGTTTCTGAATTCTTTGAATGGATATCAGACCCAAACGTTTATGCCAGAGTGAAAAAGAATTCTCATTAGTTAATTTTGCTTTTGGTACCATTTAAACTTGTATGCAAAGTTTCTTTATTTGAAGTTATTGTATCAACCAAATATAAGCTCTCAAATGTTGATCAACACCAGTACCAATAAGATTTGAATTCCGAAAGAGACTAACTTTATTGTCCCCAAATGTACATTAATAACCGAATATGTCCAATTGGGGAACAGAAAAATTAAATTCCGTCTAAAAGACGGTACAACAAAAGTCTCATCAAATCTAAATGAAAACCGGTCTTAAACAACAGCCTAGATTTGCCAATAGCTTCAACTGGCACCTTCTTGCCGTCACCCTCATAGATGTATCTTTCACCATCTTTTGGTTTTCGGCAGTTCAGGCAACCCTGCATAGATATCCTTATGTGAGCAGCATTACCTACCCACCAATTATCCTTAGGTACCGAAATTAAATTAACTTCAGAACAAACAAGAGACAGAAATGTACCTTTTTTCGCACGCCAGGCATGGTACTTGGTACAATCTCTCTTTACATGATCAGTCCCATTACAGAGAAAGCAACCTAATCCAGTAATTTTAACCTTAGGTTCCTTATGTTGCTTAATCTTGGGCCTTACAACCGCAACTTCCTTATTTTTCCTCTTCTTAGTTTCCTTAGAAGAAGATGCCAAATGAGCACTTTCAGTCTTATCTTGCTTAATCCTTTCCTCTTCTTGCACACAGTTTGAAATGAGCTCATTTAGAGTCCATTTCTCCTTCAGGCAGTTGTAACTGACCTTAAACTGATTAAAGTGTGCAGGAAGAGATATCAAAACAAAGTACACAAGCAGTTCCTCAGTTAATACTAGCTTGAGTGACTTAAGTTTCGAAGAAAGATGAGACATTTCCAAAATGTACTCCCTAATGTTTTCCTTGCCCTTATACCTCATAGAAACAAGTTTACTCAATAGTGCATTTGTTTCCGCCTTTTCGTTTTGAATAAAACGCTGTTCGAGGTTTTCAAGGAAAACTTTGGCATTAGGTTCATCATTCATAGTGCCCCTGAATGATTCTGGAATTGCACGCTTCATGATCATTAGACTCATGCGATTCGAGCGTTCCCACTTCTCCATCGCTCTCTTTTCATTAGGAGAGGATGTATCCTCAAGAGGAGTAGGTTGCTCAGTCCGAAGGGCTAAGTCAAGATCCATGCAACCGAGAACGATCATTACATTCTCTTTCCATTCCTTAAAGTTAGTGCCGTTAAGCACAGGGATGCTATTGATATTGGCAGAGATCGTAGAAGCAGAAGAGTTTACTGAAAATTGAACAAAGGATTACTAAATACATGCTTACAAAACTTGAACTTTAACTTTATAGATTCAAAGTTAGGCATTTCCCATTACAAGATACCTAGCACAACATTGATTTTAGTCTTTGGACAGAAAATCAACTTGTAAGTGGTACTCTTGGTGTAGTGATCAAACATAGACAATAAACTCCTGTCAAATATTAAACCTTCCTTTGGGCCGATTTAATATTCACATGGAAAACCAAATAATCGTCTCATATTTACCACCACAAGAATGTTCGAATTCCTGCCAAATAACACCTTCCTTTGGGCCGGTGTTAAACGCATGGAAGACTAACATCCACAGTCATCTTATATTTTAAAATTAATCAATCTACACAATAGAGGTTACTTTGGAAACATAGTGCTTCAATTGAATAACTAAAATATTAGATGCTATAAACTTTAGTTCCTTAAGCCATTTTATGAATCTCAACTTAATGTGTTACATGATTGGATGTGTAACACTTGAATATTAATTGTTGTTTACTGAATTGGACAATTCTATAATATATAAGAATTGATGGACTATAAAACAATTAACATTCACTAAAACTTAAGAGAGTTGAAACGTTTTTCTTAAACTTTACTGGACCAGACAATCGATTGTCAACACAGACAATCGATTGTTTGGTTTTTTCTGAATTTTAAGTCACTGGATGTGACAAGGAAAAATTTTTCTAAGTTACTGGACCAGACAATCGATTGTCAAAACAGACAATCGATTGTTTGGTTTTTCTGGAAAAATTTCAAGTCACTGGATGTGACAAGGAAAAATTTTTCTAAGTTACTGGACCAGACAATCGATTGTCAAAACAGACAATCGATTGTTTGGTTTTTTCTGGAAAATTTTCAAGTCACTGGATGTGACAAGGAAAAATTTTTCTAAGTTACTGGACCAGACAATCGATTGTCAAAACAGACAATCGATTGTTTGGTTTTTTCTTGAAAAATTTTAAGTCTTTTGACAATCGATTGTTTGGTTTTTTCTTGAAAAATTTTAAGTCACTGGATGTGAAAAGGAAAAATTTTTCTAAGTTACTGAACCAGACAATCGATTATCAAATCCAGACAATCGATTGTCAGGTATACTTTAAAAAACATTTCATCTCACTGGAGTGTATACAAGCGATTGTACAGTGTATACTTTTTCTGAATTATAACATGATTTTTAACATGAATCTTTAAACATGAAAACATGTTATTTACCAACTAAATCATGCTATATACAACGTTTTAACATGATATAAAAACATCAAACTGAATCAAATCATAACATTCATAAGATCATGCTATCATGCTATTTCATGGTAGAATTTCATAAACAAAATTCTAATTATACTTTAACATGAATCCTAATATAACATGAACCTTATGAACATCCAAATTATCCAAAATGAAGGGTGGCTCTGATACCAATTGTTAGGATTATGATTCCTACTAAAGACAACAACCTTCATATTGAATAATCCGGAATTACAACTACATGAGCGGAAGCTAACCTGAATCCATATGTGGAAATGTTGAGCCTCCTTTTGATGATTGTCCTTTGTTGTGAACTCCTTTAGCCTTCCTTCAAGTTTCTTGAAGTATATTTGTCCCCACAAGAATGTATCCACAATACTCAACAATATATGAAAAGGTTCACAATAATAGTGTTATGACAATTATCAAAATTTGGCTTATGGTTTTCCACCCTATTTGCAAGACAATGGACAATATGGTTCTTGATTCAATGGGAAGAAGAAGAACTTGTCTTGCACTAGAATGGGAACCATAACCCCACTTATAACTCCTAGGAGTTACATAACCCAAGAGACAAGAGTTACAAGACAAGAGTTATGTCTTGAGTTATGTCTTGCAAGAGTTACATAACTCAAGAGTCACAAGCAAGTAACCATAGTTACTTATGTAACCTTAGTTAGCCCATCATAAACTAAGGTTACCCTTTTGGGTATCTACACATTAGTCCTACACTTTAGTATGACAATACATTGGCCCCCTTAACATAATGTCCATAAGACCACATAATTAGGCCAAACCAAAAGATAGCACATAACATATAATTATCCATATATTGTTCATATGTGTGTAGATATAAGTCCATATATCTAGATATAAATCCATATATCTTACAAATTCTCCTTTTATCCGAAATGATTATGGATGCTAATTGACTGGATTATATGTACTCGTAGTATTCTTTCAAATTACTACTTACCCGCCCAAGATAGTTTTAGTGCATATGTTTCTATGGAATTAATCTACCACGAATGCATTAAGATTACAATATTTAATTAAGTATGGTAATTAGGTATAATTATATCTTAACAACAAATTCACCTCCTAACCATAGAGATTTGATCATACTTTCTTCAACTCTTCTATTTTCTAAAAGCGAATTTTTCAAGTATAATTTAGCTAGATAGTTAATTTATAACTTAACTGTATGTTGGCTAAACAGTGAAACAATTAAGTACAGAGTTAAAAAAAACCATATGGAGTAGTAGAAATTCGTATTAAAGGCGAAAATAGCAATCAAATATAAATATTCATGGCTAATCACAATCATAGAATAAAGGAGCTTAGCCACACATAATCTATATAAAATAAAGCTGGGAATAATAGTGATGACTTGGCACCTCTCTTAGGCCGAGAAATCTATTTATTTATTTTTTTCTTTTTACTTTTGTCAATAACAAATTCAAGTGTTTAGGCCTCTTTAATGACTTAATTCCATGTTCTAGCAACCTTAAGTATGTAAAACTGTACCAGTTATTATTTTCAGCTTTCTAATCATTAAACTGAATTGAATGACACAATAAAAGAAAAAGAACTGACTGATCTCTCATGTCTGTTATGTTACGAATTTGGCTATATAATTCCTTTCAATAATTTATATATATATATTGTGGACCAATTATTTTTTCTTCATCTCTTGTGTTCTCCGTAGCTCTCTTTCTCAGGTTTGTTTTGCTCTAATAAACATGAATTTTTTTTGAGTTGTATTTCCTAAATAATTTTGCATTTGTTTCTCTTTATTTTAAATTTTTCTTTGTGATTACGCACTCTTTAGTCCTCAAGCACATCATTATATTCATAAAAGATGAAATATGCAGTTTACAATTCTCTTTTCTTTCCTCTCTCTTTTAGACGAGCCAACATTTCATATTGGTATTTTTTTGAAGCATAAATTTTGTATTGAGATAATATTGCTTGTGCTCTCAAGATTCATAACAAATATTATCTGAATGCACGTGAAGCAAAAGCAGACAAACAAATTAACAAAATAATTTATGTAGTATGTTTGATAGTTAGCTGCATGCAAAAAACTTTCATCACTAAAAATAAAAAATGCATGTTATAATTGTTTATCTGAATTAACATTTTTTTATATTTTTCTTTTAATTAACATTTTATAGTCTACATGTTTCAAAACTAATTTTCGTATACTTTTGTAGATTTTTGAAGAATTTAGAATATGCCTTTTCTTAGAAGTTTATAACGGTACTAAAAAAAGCTAAACGTTATTTGAAATGATCTTCTTAAATAAATTACATACATAAAAGTGTTTTTAAAAAATCAAACATGTGATGATCAATTTTGAGACTAAAAGTTTGATAGGTAGGGTCATTGCCTCATCTTCTCCGCCTGCCTCGGCGCACGTTAGTAAACGTTGCCGAGCTGGTTTTCATGGCAAGAGGAAGAGGTCGCGGTAGGGGTAGGCCATGTAAAATACCAATTGCAACAATAGATCGCATCATCTCAAAAATCAATCCATCACAAGCTATTTCCAGTGAAGAAGGTCCGGTTACTGTTCCATTGATTTCAGTCCCATTGAAGCAACCAGAGGAGGTTCCTGTACAAACAGAAGTTACAGAGCTTCCTCAAACTCAGATTATACAAGGTGATGGTGGAAATACCCACATGCAGACATCAACCCAACCACCTGACCCTGAAACAGTGAAGGTGACCAATGAAGGAACCAAAGTGTGGGCAAATCTGTTCCAGAAGAACAGATTTGCCTCTAATGGTATGTTACTGGAGTATATACCACCTACTATCCTTGATGACAAACCTGTAGGTCAGTTACTGAAAGAGGAAGTAGAGGAGGAAGAGCAGAAATGGAAATGTTCTCTGGTGATTTTTGTATTGGGGACTGGTCCAGGTTATAATGCTATGAAACGATTCATTAATCTACACTGGTCTCATGTTCTAGAGCCAGATCTATACTACCATGAGGAGGGTTATTATGTAGCTAAATTTCAAACCATGGAAGATGCTAAGGAGGTCATATGTGCTGGTCCATATACCATTGCTAACAGACCTATGGTTTTGAAGCAATGGACTCCTGATTTCGACTTCACTGCTGCTTTCCCTAATGACATTCCTTTATGGGTAAAGTTTCCTAGGCTCCCTATGTCATGCTGGGGTAATAGGTCTTTGAGTAGGATTGCCAGTGTTCTTGACAAACCTATTTTTGCTGATGAGTGTACTACCAATCAGACTAGAATCTCTTTTGCACGTATGCTTATTGAGGTTAATGTGTCTAAACCTCTGCCAAGTGATATTGAGATTATTGATCCTAATGGCAAGAAGTTTGTACAGGAAGTGACATATGACTGGAAACCAACATACTGTGAGAAGTGCCTCATGGTAGGCCATAACTGCATGACCATTCCTAAACCCCCTCAACCTATACAAAAACCAAAATTTACCCAGGAGTGGAGAGTTAAAGTACCAGTGCAGAATGATACACAACCTAAGGAGAACCCCAGCCAACAGGAAGAACCAAGGCAGACCGCAATACCTCCTAAGGATGCTGGTCCTTTGGATGTCACAGAAGGGTTCACTCTACTAGATAAAGGCAAGCAAGTGCAATCACCAGTTTTTAATCTTACAAATTTTCCCCCATTATCCCCTATGGTATTGAGTAACAGATTTCAAGCTGTGTCTGCTAGCAGAACAGGTCACCCCCTCGATGCAGGGGGACCTAGTTTTACCAAATGAAGTTAGTAGTTTGGAATATTAGAGGGATAAATAAGAAGTATAAACAGAAAGAAGCTAAAGAATACTTTGGACAGAATAAATTTAGTCTTGTTAGTTTGGTAGAAAAAAATGTCAAGGAGAATAATGCAGGGAGAATTGCTAATCTGGTGCTCCCAGGTTGGTGTATGGTAGCTAACTATAGGGAGTCTCCAAGAGGTAGAATCTGGATTTTATGGGATCCTAAGAAGATCAGTGTCACAGGAATTCAGGGGGATGGCCAATCTCTTCATTGCAGTGTTCATAATCTTGTTGGGATCTGATCTGCATGTTCACTGTGGTTTATGGTTCTAATGGTCTGGACCAGAGAAGAACAATGTGGCAACACATACAAAATCTTGCTACTGGTATTACTGATCCTTGGGTGGTTGCAGGTGACTTCAATGCTGTGCTGTCTGTCAATGACAGACAGTCATGTACTCAAGTTAAGCAAGCTGAGACTCTGGATTTCATTATGCATTCAACTGGCTGAATTATCAGAACTTCCTTGGAAAGGGAACTTCTTCACATGGACTAATAAACAGACTGGTAATGAGAGAGTTTGTAGTAGATTAGACAGAATATTTGGTAATTATGACTGGATGATTAAATGGAGTCATGTACAGACTGTATATGACCCTCCTTTAATCTCTGATCATAATCCAATGGTCCTCACTTTGAAGGAAGATATTACTGTCAGGAAGGCACCCTTCAAATTTTACAATGCATGGGCTAATCACAAGGATTTCCAAAACATCATGAAGGAACATTGGAGGAGTTCTGATTAGGGCACTCTTAAGTTGATATGGAACAACCTCAAGGCACTTAAACCTGTTCTAAAATCCCTAAATGTTAGAGAATTTAAGAACATCACACAGAAAATAGAATCTAGCAGGGAGGAACTAAAAATCATCCAGCACCAGATGAGCTCACAATATACTGATGATTTGCAGGCTAAAGAAAAGGATCTGTTTTTGAAGATGGAGAAGTGGTCACTGATTGAAGAAAGTATCCTCTAGCAGAAATCTAGAGCCAAATGGATACAATTGGGAGATTCAAACAATAAGTATTTTCATGCTGTGTTAAAAGAAAGGAATCAGTATAAAAGCATTACTGAACTGGTTACTGCAGGAGGCATCAAACTTACTCATCCAGATGACATTAGAGTTGAAATTAGGAACTTCTATAAGGCTTTAATGGGGTCATCAGCTCCCTCCCTTCCAGCAATTAATAGATCATATATGGATAATGGCCCAAAGCTCACTCATTATCAGCAGCAGCAGCTAGTTGATGAAATTGTAGATAGCCTAACATCCATTGGTGATCACAAAGCACCATGGATTGATGGTTATAATGTTGTATTCTTTAAATAGACCTGGTGGCTCACTGGAAATCAGATTACAAGGGCAGTTCTGGAGTTCTTCCAATCTGGTAAGATGTATAAGCCAGTTAATTGTGCTTCCCTTACACTGATACCTAAAGTTCCTAACACTCAGTCAGTCAAGGAATTCAGACCAATTACCTGTTGTTCCGTCTTATATAAGATAATATCTAAGATACTGGCTAATAGATTACAGAAATGCATGGCTTATATCATCAATGATTCCCAGTCAGGATTCATACCAGGAAGGAAGGTGGCTGACAATGTTATCTTAGCACATGAGTTGATCAAACACTATGCTAGAACACATGTGTCTCCTAGGTGCATGATTAAAATAGACCTACAGAAGGCTTATGATTCTGTTGAGTGGATCTTCTTGCAACAACTGATGGAATCCTTACACTTCCCAGGCAGATTCATAAGGTGGATTATGGAGTGTGTCCAGACAGTGAGCTATACAATCATGGTTAATGGGGAAACAACTGAACCCTTCCAAGCAGCTAAAGGATTGAGGCAAGGTGACCCAGTCTCTCCCTTCTTATTTGCTATAGTGATGGAATACCTTAGCAGGGCTCTTGTGGAACTAAAGAGATATCCAGATTTCCTATTCCATCCTGGTTGTAAAAGGTTAAATATCACACATCTTAGTTTTGCAGATGATCTACTGTTATTTGCAAGAGGAGACTTGAAGGCTATCACAACCATGTTCAGATATTTCTCTCAATTTACTGAGGCTTCTGGTATGACTGCTAACTTGAGTAAAAGTTCTGTCTATTTTGGTGGTGTCTCTCCTGATGCACAACAACATATTGTCAATCATCTTGGTTATGTATATGGAGAATTACCTTTCAAGTATTTGGGAGTTCCTCTAACTGCCAAGAAAATGTCATTACTACAATGGCAACCATTGGTGGATAGGGTTACTGCCAGGATTACATCCTGGACTGCTAGGAAATTATCCTATGCAGGGAGAATTCAGCTGGTACAGTCAGTCATCTTTGGTATACAAGCATACTGGGCACAACTTTTTCTTATTCCTACAAAAATGTTAAAGATGCTGGATGCAGTTTGTAGATCTTATGTTTGGACAGGTTCAGCCAACATATCCAAAAAATCATATGTAGCTTGGGACAAGGTCTGCCTACCTAAGTCTGCTGGGGGTTTAAATATTATGAATCTGCTATTATGGAACAAAGCTGCAATCATGAAACTTGGATGGGATCTGGCCAATAAGAAGATGTTCTATGGATAAAATAGATACATTCAGTATACATAAAATAGCAACAATTGCAGTCCCTAACCATTCCTAACCAAGCCAGTTGGATGGTTAGGAAGATCATTGCTGCTACTGTTACATTGCAGCAGTCACAGATGCTACAACAACCAGTTTGCTCTATCAAGAAATTTTACTTACAACAGGTTGGACAATTGCCAAGAGTAGAGAGAACCTAACTATCCAAAACTATGCTAGACCTAAGGCAGTTTTCAATCTCTGGCTTATATTACAGAACAGGCTGCCCACAAAGGATAGACTGGAACAGTGGACACTCACAGTGGACAACACATGTGTACTTTGCCAACAAGATAAGGAGACTAGGGATCATCTGCTCTTCTCATGTTCATTCACCTCCTTGCTGAGACATCACACTTTACAGTGGATTGGAGTAACTCAAGACAATTACCAGAATTGGGAGCAATACATTCAGTGGATCATAACAAAGTCTAAAGGGAAATCTGGTCGAGCTCAAATGATGAAAATGGTCTTTGCTGAAATGCTTTACAGTATTTGGTTAGAAAGAAACTCCAGATTTTTCAATCACACTTCATGTTCCAGTGGACATCTACTTAGAAGCATTGCTTATACATGTCATGTTAGGAGTCCCCCTAAAGTTAATGCACACCTACTGCATTATCTCCTGTAATTAGAAACATAGGTATAGTAATGTAGATGCTAGCTAGTTTTTATCATAGATGATAGTCAGCTGTGTATAGCTGAACTATGGCTTTGTAAAGACATACCTTTGGTGATTAATACAACAAATTTAATTACCAAAAAAAAGGTAGGGTCATATTAAATGTGTAATCCAACTTTACGTTAAACATCTTATAATTATTTAACCAAAAACTGAAATTTTAGTTAAAGCTAGAATTTAGAAGAATACGGGTTACTAATAATCAAAAGAATATATAAAAGGAAATAATTTAAGTAGCGAAAGAATATTTCAAGAGAAAAGCAAGTAAATCAAGATATATTCCAATTATTTCGTGTCCTCAACTGATCAAATGTCTCCCTTTTATAGGTGTCCTAGAGATATACGCTGTGCCCGAATCATAATGAGGCTATTATGAGTAATTAAAGACATTGAATGCTACGTTACATAATCATCACATTCAATACAAATTCCCTAAACGTATTCCATGTTTAATGTCCATTAAATGCCATATCTGTACTCTTTTCTATTGTCAGATTCATTCCTTTTGACCCTCAGATATAAATGACTTCAATAGGTACGAGTGCTGAGTTATTTGACTAACTACCAGTGCTTCTTCTCCTGTCATTTTCTCGTACCTGTTGTAGCTCGTGCCTCTCAGCTAGCTATTATTTTTTTACCACTCAATTAGTCTACGTGTCTTGACAGGTTTCCTTAAATATTTTTTTTTCTAATACAGATAGTCCCCCCACTTTCCATTTATTCATCAGTTGAATACTTGGGAAGTGGATTTCTTTAAAAGAGCATTCTTGTCACCATAAATGCTATGACAAAACTGACGCTTCAATTATCGCTTTCATTTCGTGCTCCGCATACGTGTCATTTTTCAATTAGTTCTACAGTTTTCTAGCCACTAAGGCTTTTTCTACGACTCCACTATTCTCGAAGTGCTAGTTATCATTATTATGGTCCTTCCATCATTGTACTTTTTCCTTTTGCTGGTTGCCCATCAGTATAAATATAATTTCTTTCTTTATCTTCTACCACATAAAACTTATTGGACACTTCAATTCTTCAAATCTCTATTCACTTCTTCCTCACTTTAATCTTCTTTGCCATGAATTCATCAAAGCCTAACCTTATGAGAACTCATATTTTAGATAACTTTCCCAATGCCCCCATTAGGCATAGAAGAGGTGGTAGCCTCTGTAGCTTAGGGTCCGCTCGCAGTGGTAGCACATCTATGCCTTCTCCTAGTTATGGTCCCTCTTCTAGAACTAGAGGTTCTCTTTCTTAGAGGTCTTCTTCTAGAAGCAAAAAACTCTCTGAGCTGTTACGTGAGCCTTTAGTTGAAGAGATAGTTTCATCAGAAGCATCTTTTTACCATGATAGGGAATCCCTTAGGAACCAAGTTGCTACTTTAGATCGTGCCAATGCTTTCCCCACTCAAATTACAGAAATTTAGCTCTTATAGTTCGTAAAGACTGTCACTGGAGCAATGATTTTCCCATTATCATTCCTAATCCAAATCAGAGGATCACTTCGTACATGATTGGATTCTCTTTTGTTCATACATACCCTTTCACTCAAAGGTTCAAACCAGCCATTAACCCGGTCATTCTAGATTTTTGCCATTTTTTCAATGTCTGCTTGGATCAAATTGGTCCAATTATTTGGGGGGTTGTTGCATATTTAAGGCACCTCACCAACATGGCAGATGTTGTCTTTACTTTCCCTCACCCAATTCACCTCTATTCCTCTAGGCTTTTCTGTAATGGTATTTTTACCCTAGCGGCCAGGAACAAGAGGGTTTTAATGAGCCCTGAAGATGACAAGGACCATGGCTGGTATGCTCGGTTTGTTGCTGCCCCCACTGCTGGCTTAGTTGGTGAAGATAATGCTCTCTTCCTAAAAGTGGAATTTCTCTGCCTTTTTCCTTCAAGTTTACTAATTTCTCTAATTTCGCCTCTTTTCTTTCATAGTAACCATGGGAGTTATAGAGGATGTGCCCAACTTCCGTGGTTGGGTAGAGAAGTTGTTGAAGACCGCTCCAATGGAGGTTAGGTCCTGGAAAAACATTTACAACCGTTAACGGTTGGAAAGTAAAGACTCATGGTAAGAGTTTCTATTTTATCTTTCACGTATATAAATATTTTCCTTTATTGTTCTAACTTTCATCCTTCTTTTTATTAGGATTTGCTATTCGAGGAGTTACTGCTGAAGTAGTTGCAGCCTCTCGTGACTCTTCGGGTACCAGTACCTCCTTAGCCCGAGAAATAGTCCCGAGTACTTCTTCTACAAAAAAAAGTTCCTGAAGAAGAAGAAGACTCCGAAGAAGAGGATAAAGGAGGCTCCCTGGTGATGAGACCACGAGGTAAAAGACGTATCGTATCTGATGACGAAGCTGAAGTCTCACCTCGTATTTCTGTTGATACCCCGATTATTATTCCTGATAAAGACTTCACTCCTCATTATACTCCTAAGTCTATTAATCAGCTTTTTATCAGCGGTTTTGATAGTGGAAATTTAGGGCCTGTTTTAGATGAACTTCCCCTATCTTCCTTTTCAACTTACATGTTTGCGATTCTTTCCTTACCTGTCCCAACTATTTCTATTCCCCTCTCTACTATTTTCACTCCTTCCACCACTCCTCCTTTGACAACTCCCCCACCTATCGTTCACCATAAGGAGGTGGGCTCTTCGAGTAGAA
Source organism: Nicotiana benthamiana (assembly GCA_034376525.1). Taxonomy (NCBI): domain Eukaryota; kingdom Viridiplantae; phylum Streptophyta; class Magnoliopsida; order Solanales; family Solanaceae; genus Nicotiana; species Nicotiana benthamiana. Next base: position 20,129,746 of record CM067324.1, on the reverse strand, counting down.
GTGCTGCTATGAGGAGCGTAACTATTGAAGTTCATACTGACGGTAGCCTTTTGAGGAAGTCAGGTCAAGCAGACGTTTGGCTCGAGCCTTTAATTGGCCTAATAGAGAAAGGAAAACTAGAGAGCCATATTTACCTAACTCTAATGAATGACATAGTGCAAGCCACTTTGAAGGTATTTTCCTTCTTTCTCTTCTTTACTTTGTAAAAATTTCTATCTTTGGGATTTTTATTTCCCTTCCTTTTTTTCTTAGGCCAATCTTATCGGCACAGAGCTGATGAACAGAATCTTCCTTTTGAAAAAGATAGCACGTATTTCAGAGAATGTTGCAAATGATTCGCAGTTGGAAGCCATCAATTGGAAAGAACAATTTGACAGTGCTCAAATTAACATGGAGGATTTATAAGAGAGCAGGAATACCTTAGAGCAGTAGGTACGAGCATTAACTTCGGAGCTAGCGATTATCAAGGCTCCCTGAGCCAAGCAGAAAAGGAAAAAGAACGCCTTGAATCCTCATTTTCAGAACACCATCTAAAGCTAGCAAGGAGAACATGGCGTTGAAGTCTCTGTTGAATCTAAAAGAAGTTTATGTTGAAGAGCTCGTACAAAATTTAATTCAAGCACAAGAAGATCTTCGAGTTTCTACTAATAAGGTACGTGCTTTATAGAGCTCTCATGCTTCTCTTCAAGCTTCTTATAATTCTGCTTTGGCAGAAAATGAAGAGCTCAAGAATGAGATTGCCGCCTGGGAAAAGGATTATGAGATCCTTGAAGAAAAATTTGATGTTGAGGTAAGTTGGGCTTTTTTCAATTCACGTCGTGGTACCCTAATTGAAGCTGGTCAAGAAAACTTCGACCTGGAGTCTTAATTAACTAAGGTTAATGAAACCATTAAACAAGCTCGGCAAACACATGACTTTCCTTCTATCATGATTGAAGCTCCCGTGGTTGAAGCTCATATGGGTATCTCATCTTCTTCGAGCCCAATCAAACCTATTGCTGCAAGACAAGTTGAAACTGCATCTGCTGTTGCTCTTTCCCAAGTTGAGCCTGTTGCTACAAATCAAGATCAACTCGCAATCGTTGATGCTCCTGTCCAAGTTGAGCCCATTGTCATTGACGCATCTTCTTCAGTTCCCTCATCTTCTTAGTGAAAAATTTATAGTCTTGAATTCATTTGTTTTTTACTTTAGAAAGTCATGTTAAAAACCCTTGTCTTCATTTAAGGGTTGGTTTTGGAGCGCAAGTCCCCAAGTCTTATACGGGGCAATTTGTATAAACAATTTCGTAGCTTTATGACCAAGTTTGTACTTAGTCTTAAGTTTTTTTTTTCTTTTTATTAAGAAGCTCCTTATGTTAGTATTTCAAACTTCTATTACGCTAATTCTTGCCTTTTTCTTTTAAGGACTTACGAAATAGTTTTGCATTTTTGTCCTATAAAAATGTTTCTGTTAATCTCATGGTTAATTAACATGAGTTTTATAAAAGATGGCCCTTTTACATTTCGGTACTTAATGAAGAAGACGTCTCAACTTCATAATGACGTTATCATATGATAAAAGAAATAGGAACACATATGTTTCTTTGAAATAACTTTGATAAGTTTTCAATAATAATTAACAAGTTTTGAATAATACTTTACATGTATTTAAGGTACATTTATTACTTTCTCGTAACTGTTTTTCTCGTAACAGATTTTTAGGAAAAAATAATAAACACGAGATTTTTTCTTTATAACCCGTTTAAGAATAATAAACGCAATGTTTTTCTTTATAACCTGCTTTAGTACATAGCTTTTACCCTAACTACAATAATGTTCTTTTTAGCTGTGGCTCGTGACTTTGTGTGACTTCTACTTTGTACTTGACTTTTTCAGGATTGATTTTCCTTCAATCTTCTTTGCCTTATTTACACATACTTGTTTACAATATGTAGTCCCCCAAGTGTTTGAGTGTTGAAGTATGAAGCCTCGAGCACTTGATTCTTTCTCTTATTTGGTCCTTTTCTTGAAAAGGAAAAACATAGGGGACTCGGAGGTGCGATTATAGATGAAGACTACTTAACCTATTTGAATTTCTATCAGAATAATTGTAACCCTAGGCCAAGAATTTTAGGTTATTCCGTGTGCCTTACAGGTCGTGACTCATCATTTTATACTGATTAGCTTTTTGCCTATCATATAAAATCGGTAGTAAAATCTTAGCAATTTAAAATTTAAATTTAAAATAATGGTACCTGACCATGATTATTTATTAGAAATAGTGTCTCTTCAAATTTACAACATTCCAGTGTGAAGAAAATATCTTTCCATCCATTGTCTCCAGTTCATATGCTCCCTTTCCTTCTATATTCCGAACTATATAGGTCCTTCCCATGTTGGACTTAATTTACCCGTGTTAGCTGCCTTTGAAGACTGAAAAACCTTTTAAAGCATGAAATCCCCAACTTTGAAGAATCTGAGGCGTGCTTTTTGATTGTAATATCGTTCTATGACTTGTTTCTGTACTACCATTCTTATTAATGCAACGTCTCTCCTCCCTTCGACTAAGTCAAGATTGACCCGCATTTCCTCATTATTAGATTCTTGTGTTACCTGTGTGAACCATGTACTTGGCTTTCCAATGTCAACTAGAATAAGAGCCTCAACTCCATAAACTAATGAAAATGGTGTTTCTCCCGTGCTTGTTTTTGCAGTTGTACGATATGCCTATAAAACTCTACGTAACACTTCAGGCCAACTACCTTTTGATTCCTCTAATCACTTCTTTAGATTGTTAATAATAACCTTGTTCGTTGATTTTGCTTGCCCATTACCCACTGGGTGATAAGGTGTTGACGTAATCCTCTTAATTCGCCAACTTTGAAAAAATTATGTGATTTGAGCTCCTATAAACTGAGGGCAATTATCACGCACAATATCCTTTGGTACATCGAATTGGCATATGATATTCCTCCAAATAAAATCCTTAACTTCCTTTTCTTGTACCTGTTTAAATGTGCTTGCTTCTACCCATTTAGTAATATAATCACTAAGTATGAGCAAAAATTTTACTTGTCCTTTTGCTTGTGGTACTGGACCAATGATATCCATTCCCCATTTCATAAGTTTCCATGGTGCGATTATTGGATGTAATAATTCCGCAGGTCTATACATATTGTTGACGTACTTTTGGCTTTATCGCATTTAGCCACTAAAAATTTCTACTTCTTCTTCCATTTTAGGCCAATAATAGCCTGCTCTAATAAGGGTTCTTACCAACATTTTCATCCCTGGTATTTGTGTAATTGTCCAAGTTTGAAATTGCTTTATCAATCCCCATACCTTTTCTAGGTACTGGTGTATACTCGTTTCCCTGACTGTATAAGTCCCCAGCATTTGATTAACCACGAGTTGTGAATCACTCTTAAATATAATCTGATTTATACCAAGTTCTCGTGCCAATACTAGACCTACAATCACAGTCTCATACTCCGCTTCATTGTTAGTCATGGAGTTACATTTAATAGATTGTCGAATGGTTTCACTCGTAGGTGGTACCAAAATAATTCTTAAACCTGCACCTTTTATGTTTGATGAACCATCAACGAATAAAGTCCAAGTTCCTCGGTTAGCTCCATTGAACACCTGTAATTCTTTTTCTGTTTCTAATTACATACCTTGGTTAAAATCAACCATGAAATCAGCTAATACTTGTGATTTTATAGTAGTCCTAGGTTGATAGGTGATTTCGTATTCAATTAACTCTATAGCCCACTTAGCCAATCTACCTGATAACTCATGTTTATGCAATATATCTTGTAAAGGATAAGCAATTACTACAGCAATAGGGTGACACTGAAAATAAGGCCTTAACTTCCAAGATGCCATGATTAATGCAATTTGTAGCTGAGGATACCGCGTATCCGTATATAACAAAGATTTACTGACATAATATATAGGGGATTTCTTACCTTGCTCCTCCCGGACCAATACAACACTTACCGCTACTTCTGAAACGATAAGGTAAATAAGTAGTCTTTCCCTTGCCTTTGGTTTTGCCAGTAAGGGTGGATTTGACAAGTACGTTTTCAAATTCCTGAGTGCCTATTGACATTCTTCATTCCATTCAAAATATCCTACTTTTTAAGGGCCGAGAAGAATTTAACGCATTTCTCCGATGAAAGAATCTCCCCAAAGCTGCAATTATCCCTGTTAACCTTTGAACTTCTTTCTTGTTTGGAAGTATATCGGGGATTTCCTGCCTTAAACCTGTGCATGATTTACTTCAATACCACTTTTAGAAATAAGAAAACCCAAAAACTTACCTGATGCAACACCAAATGCACATTTCTCGTCGTTTAACTTCATATTATATTTGCGCAAAATTGAAAATGTATTAGATAAATGAGATATGTGATCCGTAGAATACTAAGTTTTAACAAGCATATCATCTATATACTTCCAAGGTTTTTCCTAAATGTTCTTGAAACATTTTGGTAACTAACCTTTGATACGTTATACCTGCATTGTTTAGACCAAAGGACATTACCTTATAACAATAAGTCCCCATGTCTGTTATGAATGAAGTTTTTTCCTCATCTCCTGGATCCATTTTAACCAGATTATAATCTGAATATGCATCCAAAAATCTTAATAGCTCATGACCTGCAGTCGCATCAATCAGTTGATCTATGTGTGGTATAGGAAAAGAGTCTTTAGGGCAAGCTTTAGTAAGATCAATATAATCTACACAAACTCGCCATTTACCATTCTTTTTTTGGAACCACAATAGTATTGGTTAACTAGTTAGGATACTATACCTCACGAATAGAACCAATTTTCAAAAATTTTTGGACTTCATCTTGAATCACCTGATTCATGAAAGTTCCTTGTTTTCTTTTCTTTTGTTGGACTGGAGGGTATGAGGGATCCTCATTTAATTTATAAGTCATCACCTATGGTGGAATCCCTGTCATATCAGAGTGGGACCAAGCAAAGTAGCTCACTTTAGTTTTCAAAAATTCAACAAACTTACCTTTCATTTCTTTGCTAAGATTAGCTCCGATGTAAACTTTCCTATCAAGCCATGGAGCAAATAACACGACAGGCTCACATTCTTCTATTGTGGTTTTGATATTTTCATTTTCTTCTGGTTCTTAAATAATATTAGGTCTTGAATCTATATTTGTTTGCCCTTGCTCAGCTGAGGTTTGTGTTGTGGTGACCTCAACTACCTTTTATGGTTGCTATTTACCTTCATTTCTTGTGCTTGTAGCTGCAACGGAGTTCATCGCCTGGATGTATTTTGATCTCCACAAATTTGACAGATTCCCCATGGTGATGGAAATTTAATAACCTGATGCAAAATTGAAGGTACTACATCCATTTCGTGGATCCATAGCCTCCCAAGAATCATACTGTAAGCCATCTCCATATCTACTACCTGGAACTTTGTATCTTTGATGACACCTTCAGTGAATATGGTGAGTTTTACCTCCCCTTTCGTGACTACACTGGAATTATCGAATCCAGATAGAGTGTGGGCCTTTGGTATTATTTTGTCATCGGCTTGCATTTATCTCTTACCAATATAATGTTTACCGAGCTACCTGGATCAATCCAAAATCATTTTACATTAGTAACATATACAATTAAAGATATTACCAATGCGTCGTTATGAGGTATCAATACGACATCAACAAATGCATCGTTGAATGTAATGATGTCTTTTTCTAAGGTGTGCCGCACTCGTTCCCTTGAGTAATTGTTATTTTTGAATTCTTGTTAGTGGCTATGTATGATATACCATTGATATCTTAACCTCCACTTATAATGTTGACAGTCCATTTGGGGGACGGTGGTTTTGGAGGCTCCTGCCTATTTTTTATGTAAGCTTGCTTGACTTTCTCACTGAACAACTCCGCAAGGTATCCTTACTTCAATAGATGATCAACTTCACTTTGTAAAAATCTGCAGTCGGCTGTTTTATGTTCATGGTCAATACGAAACTCGCACCAATGATCAGGGTTGCGCCTGTTCGAATTCGATCTCATTTCCTTTGGCCATCGAACCTTATCTCTCATGCTTTTCAAAATATCCACAAGCTCGGAGGTGCTGGCATTGAAGTTATAGCCACCGAATCTTGCTTTTAAATTTGTATCATTATCTCGTAGCTCATGAGTGTTTTAATCGTTCCTGAATCTAGAGCCCGACTCTCTATTACTTGATTTGTGATTGTACCTCTGATTGTCTTGCTTTGATTGTGAGTCTCTTCCCGCAGGTCCTATGTAAGCCTCGTATCTATTTTTACCAGATCTTTTTTCGGCCTTCGCGCCTCTTGAACTTACCTTTTCTTATTTTTGAAATCGTGGAACAGTATCTTCCTCAATTCTCAGCTTCGTGCTATAACTGTTATGAACGTCATTCCACGTTGAGTCTCCTCGTGGCTTCTGAGCTTTTTTCATTCAAATTGCTTGCAAAAGCTATAGCTGCCCAGTTGTCAGTTACACATGGCAATGTCATTCTTTAACGCTAAAATCTGTCCACGAATTCTCTAAGTAACTCTGAGTCTCCTTGCTTAATTTTGAAAATATCTTCCATTTTTTTCCACCTTTTGAGCTCCCGAGTGCGCTTTGATGAAAGAATCTGCAAGCTCAGCAAAATATTTTATAGAATTTTCAGGTAGAAGAGAGTACCATGTGAGCGATCCTTTAGTGAGTGTTTCACCAAATTTCTTAACTAATACAGATTCAATCTCTTACTTAGTCAAGTCATTGCTTTTTATACCCGTCGTAAATGCAGTCACGTGGTCTCATAGGTATGATGTTCCATCATATTTTGGAATGTCAGGCATTTTGAACTTTTTTTGGAATTGTAAGAGGAGGAGCACTTGGCTTCCGGGGTTGTTGCGAATATCGATTCATATCTACTCCTTTGATTACAGGTGGCACCCCAGGTATTTTCTCTATGCACTCACTTTGCTCCTTGAGTTGTCTCTGCAAAGTTAGTACTAAGTTTTGTAAATCAGAATTAACCACATTACTTGGTTCCCTCTCTTGTGATTCATTGGGAGTTCCTCTGTTGCTTGAGTTGACAAGTCCAGAACGAGGGTTTTGTAAAATGTTATTATTGGGAGTCGGTGCATGGCTTGCAACAGGTAACCGATTAACAAGCGCTTCAATAGCTTTATTGACCTAAACAACAATTAATTTCTGCAAAGCATCATCAACGATTTCAGCATTCTCAAATTGAGCATGTTCATTCATTTGAGACCCATCAGAGGTTCCCTCACGAGATTGTCAGGGAGAACTTTGTAGAGTAGGAATCGAAGTGTTAATATCTTGTGGATCTCCCTGATTTTGTTGGTTTTCTTGGTTTCCTCGAGTGTTGGCATTGTTGTTCGCCATAGTTGACCAATAAGAGAAGTTAGGCGAAAAAAATAGATTATCAGATTCCCAGTGAAGGAACCAATTTGTTTAACCAAAAAATAGGATTTTAGTCAAAGCTAGAATTTAGAAGAACACCGGTTACTGATAATCAAAAGAATGTAAAAATGTAATAATTTAAGTGGCGAAAGAATATTTCAAGAGAAAAGCAAGTAAATCAAGATATATTCTAATGATTTCGTGTCCTCAAATGATCAAATGTCTCCATTTTATAGATGTCCTAAAGATATACGTTTTTCCCGAATCATAATGAGGCTGTTATGAGTAATTAAAGATAATGAATGCTATGTTACATAATCATTACATTCAATACAATTTTCTAACGTATTCCATATTTAATGTCCATTAAATGCCGTATCTGTACTCTTTCTATTGTCAGATTCATTCCTTTTGACCGTCAAATATAAATGACTTCAATAGGTACGGGTGTTGAGTTATTTGACTAACTACCCATGCCTCTTCTCCTATCATGTTGTTGTTCGTGCCTCTTAATTAGCTGTCATTTTTTGACCACTCAATCAGTCTACGTGTCTTGACACGTTTCCTTAAATATAATTTTTCCCAGTACAATAATATGAATGCCTTTGCACATCTACTATTTTGTATATCTATAATAATAGTTCTTCGTTTAAATTTAGTCAAAACAAATTTAATTTTCAAATCAAGTAATACAGTTAATAGTTATTGAGGAACTTGCTTCAATCCAAACACAATTATAAAGTGTATAAGTTTAAATATACATGTATAGAACTACAGATGCCTCCAGAAAATAATGATGTAGTTTTCATTTAGCTAACTCAATAATAAAAAGTATATCCTTCAAAGTTTTCAAATGACTTATTATAATTTATAAAAACTTATTTCGGAATATTTTATAAAATTATTATTATTATTATTATTATTATTATTATTATTATTATTGTTGTGACCTAATATTGAAACGAAACACAGAAATACTTTTATCATAATTCTTTATAGATTTATCAAATAAAATAAATTAAAAATTAATTCTTTTGGTCTTTGAGAATTTGTGATACAAAATTGATAGCGGCAATATAAAGTTTAAAGAATAACTAAAGTTAAATAAATATTTTACAATAATTAATTTAATATTAAAAAATACGCCGAGTTTATTGCACATTTTTTCTTCTACTATTTTATTTCTAGTTACCAATTTGAATCTTAATTTTAATTTCTTTCACCGCTAATCTTACGAAAAAAATATTATTTAGCTTAAGGGTTTTGTCAACTGAACATGTAATTGGATTATACAATAAGTTTGAAAAATACTTTAACTGGAGCATCTAATGAGTTCTATTATGTTGATTAATTTTCTGATTTTAAAGTACTATATAATTTTATATATCTTATACAAATTATCTAATAGTTTTATGTGATATTTTAACATTGCGTACTTATTGATATTGGTAAAATTATCTTTTCTTATAAAAGTAACTTTTTATTGTAGTGTATGACTTTTGAGGAGCAAATGAATATTTAGTGACTTTTTTGTCCTAAAATAAAGAAACGTAATTTTGCTAGGTAAATTCATCAAGTTGAATGACTATTTGAAAAATTAACTTTATATTTATGCAAATTTTATCTTGATGCTGATTTTTTTAAAGAAAGCAATAATAATATTTCTCATTCACTAGTTATTATAATAATTTGACAAGTCTCTGAATGATAAAAATGCCAAGAAAAGATAAGGGAAGGGTAGAAGAGCTCTGCAAACCTTGCTCCAACTTGCCCCCAACGTGTGTTTTTTTCTTAAGCGTCGTGTCCTTCTCAAAATTAGGTTTAGACACCAATTTATACGAGTTAGGGCGTGTATGATCGAAATGGCCTTGTTCCAGGTGAAATAAACAAAATTAAATAGAGGACAACTATAGAGGTATTAAATTACTGAGTCATACCATGAAAGTCTGAGAGAAAGTGGTAGAAATGAGAGTGCGAAGGATAGTGTCTATTTCAGACAACCAATTCGGGTTCATGCCAGGGCGATCTACCACAAAAGCTATCCACCTTATTAGGAGGATGGTGGAACAATACATAGATAAGAAGAAGGATTCCACATGGTATTTATCGATCTAGAAAAAGCATACGACAGGGTTCCTATGGAGGTTTTATGGAGATGCTTAGAGGCTAAAGGGGTCCCCGTTGTATACAAGGGTGATTAAAGACATGTATGATGGGGCTAAGACTCGGGTTAGGACAGTAGGAGGTGACTCCGAGCATTTTCCGGTTGTTACGGGGTTGCACCAAGGGTCTGCGTTCAGCCCTTTCCTATTTGCCCTGGTGATGGATTCCATAACCCATTGTATTCAAGCGGAGGTGCCATGGTGTATGCTATTTACTGAGGATATAGTCCTAATTGACGAGACAAGACGCAACGTCAATGAGAGGCTAGAGGTTTGGAGACAGGTCTTGGAGTCTAAAGGTTTCAAGTTTAGCAGGATGAAGATGGAATATCTTAGAGTGCAAATTTGGGCCCGAGCCGACAGACGTGGGAGTGGAAGTGAGGCTTGACTCCCAAGTCATCCCTCAGAGGGGTAGTTTTAAGTACCTTGGGTCAGTTATTCAGGGGACCGGAGCGATCGACGAGGATGTCACACACCATATAGGGGTGGGGTTGATGAAGTGGAGGTTAGCAACGAGAGTCTTGTATCACAAGAAAGTGCCACCGTTACTAAAAGATAAGTTTTATAGAGCAGCAGTTGGATCGGCAATGTTGTATGTGACTGAGTGTTGGCCGGTTAAGAACTCACACATCCAGAAGATGCAAGTAGCAGAGATGAGGATGTTGAGGTGGATGTTTGGGTATACAAGGACGGATATGATTAGGAATGAAGATATTCAAGAGAGGGTGGGCGTGACATCCATGGAGGACAAGATGCGGGAAGCAAGACTCAGATGGTCCGGGCACATTCAGAGGAGGAGTGTTGATGCACCGATGAGAAGTTGCGAGTGATTGTCGATGGTGGGCACGAGGAGAGGTAGATGGACCTAAGAATTATTGGGAGAAGTGATCAGGCAGGGCATGAAGCGACTTAGGATTACTGAGGACATGAAACTTGATAGGGAATTGTGGATGTTGAGCATTAAGGTTATAGGTTAGGGGAAACTTGAGAATATTTCTACAATGCTCTAGAGTGAGACTAGACATTTTGGAGTTAGGATTAGGATGCTACTGATCAGCTACTGATGCAGGGCTTCATATTCTAGATATTAGTATACTTTCCTCTTTCTCGTATTTCCTATATTCCTTATATTGTTGTTATTTTTTTATTTTATGTTATGTTGTATTTTTATGTTATTTATTATGAGTTTATTTCTAGTACTAATATATCGTCACTTGTTTCCTTCCTGAGCCGATGGTCTCCTTGAAAAAACCTCTCTGCCCCTTGGGGTAGGGGTAAGGTCTGCGTACATAGTACCATCCCCAGACTCCACCTGTGGGAATATACTGGGTTGTTGTTGTTATTGTTGTTTGTTGATCCTGGCCAGCATGTCGCACTAGGCTGGGCACTAGACTTCCCGTTGCTTTTTTGCTCATCTGTCCCCAACGTTACAGGCAGCACCTACTGGTGCAAGTGTTGGTATTACTGTATTAGTAAATATTAGACTCGCCATGTGGGTCTATTAAATGGCGACACATGTCAGTGAAGTTTGAAGAAACGTGAAGAATGACATGTAAAGATGATATGTGAAATACACCCGAGACAGAACATACTCGTACCGTGCCTATTAGCCTCGGAACTTATTATCATGAAATAGCCCGAATCAGGTGCGGGAGAATATCTCATAATTACAAATGAGGAAGGAATCAATTAATCCCGAATTATATGGGATTTTCCATCACTACACCATCAGTTACAAATCAATTATTAATAAATACAATAAATGATTGTAACGGTAAGAGCAACGCAATCAATTACAAGATTGACTCAATCGGCACGAGATTGATTCAACAGGCACGAGATTAACTCAACAAGCACGAGATTGACTCATTAGTTATGGAATTAACTCATCAATTATTGAATTAACTCACCAATTACGAAATTCCAGCATTTACAGAGCTGTTACAAGTCTTCCAAAAGTAATGGATAGATTGAGTAAATGCTCATAATGGACCCATAATTCAAGTAGAATGGTTACTTAGATTTACACCTATAAATAGATATACTTTTACCACTATTAGGGGGTCTGATTTTCTTCTCTACAATTCTATACATTGTCATTTATAACATATTGCTCTCAAGTTAGCCATAGTTTGGCCCTTCAAGCTCTGTTCGGCTCATTATCCTATCAAGGATCATTCAATAAGAATTCTTTCTTCTCTGCTTTATTTTGATTATATTATGTCTCATTGAATTTATTTCCCACTTATCTATCACATTGTATTAACGAAATTTTATATCTTTCGAATTGAAGTGGTTGCTTGTGACCCATCATCTTAAATTATTGCTTTGACCTTGAAAACTATTTTTTGGGTTAAACCGTTTGGTTCCGTTACTGGGAACTCAAGCAAATTTTCTATTCATCCAAAGATAGTAATAATTTTTGTTAATATTAGCTTTTTTCAGTTTAAACCTTCATTATGGCCAAAATTTGCCAATCAACACAGTTGAGGACAACCAAGTTGGAGATTGCTTTACCATGAAAAATAAAAAGGGAAGAATAAGCATGATAATAATATGTAAGCAACAAGCAGCGAAAAGTACATCGATATATTGGTACTGCAACTATCAGTACCAGAACTAATTATAATGGATCTGTACGAAACAATTCGGCAATAGGAGATTTAGATAAACCAAGTAATTTTAATTTGCAAATTAGATCTAACCTTACAAAAATATATCAAGGAAAAAAATGAGCAGGTAGATCACCTCTGGGAATTCCTATCTATCCTACAAGAATTATATGCATAACCGTTGCAGCACCGTGATTTAAATAGAAGAAGACACGGTAAATTAAATCAACACTAATAAGAGGTCCAAAAAGAGGTTCAAAAACCAAGCTGAGGTGATTCCGGATCCGATTGAAGTAGTCAGAAGAATAACACCGAACCTTCACGGAACTGAGGAGTAAAATTTACAGTCAATATAATACAAAGCTTCAAATATAGGAAGACACGTTCATTTAATTGAAATTTAAAAATAGGATTGGAGATCAATCCGGTGTGATTCTTTCGTGATCCGAATCTAAACGCAAAAATCTACAAAACAGGTTCGAGAAAACAGATACGAGATTTGTTCACGGGCTTGAAAAGATCCGAATCTACTTGAACAGGTAAGGAGTTACCTTGCTAAATTGTAAGATTTTTTAGGAGAAGAATGAAGATTAGGAAGAACATTGGTAAAACACCCACGGGATTGCTTACAAAGATACCACATCTAACAACTGAAAAAGAAGAGATAGCTAGGGGATGAAATAGCCCACGAGGAAAGAAGATTCATTAATAACTGTGGACAATTGTACAAATATTTTTGGAAGCAATCATTGAACCAAAGGCATCAGAAGTCACGAGGTCAAATGCTGAAGAACTAGAAATTATCATTGACTACCCAAATAGGAAGGTTTGCGTTGGTCGAGACTCGACATCAAATTTAAAGGTAAGTTGATTAAACTTTTACATGCTAACAAAAATTGCTTAGCTTGCCTCCATGATGACATAACAGGTGTACTACTGGAGGTAAAAGTTTATATGCTCAATATTGACCCCCGGTATAATGCGGTCAAGCAAAACAAAAAACTAGAGCCAAATAATAAAAGATAAAGTTACAGAACTTCGAAAGATTAATTTAGTCCGAAAAGTCGAATCATTCGAACTTGTTATATAACAACAATGCATCATTACTTTCAGAATTCCGAGGAGAAAGATGATTGCCACTACACCAAATTGTCTCGGATGTCTCGGTAAATGTATAATTAATTCTAGAAGATAAAGGTACACATTCTCCTATCTATTATAAAATGCTCTTAGATATGGAAACTACATATCTACATTTTGATAAGTTGGCATTAATTGTAGTTGCCCTAAATCTAAGGCTTTATTTTTAATGTCATTCAATTCCCGTAGTCACTGTATTTTTATTACGCAATATTTTGCATAAGCATGAACTGTCAGGAAGGCTAGCTAAATGAGTAGTCAAACTAAATGAATATTATATTGTTTATCAGCCACGTATGACTATAAAATCATAATTTTACCAGATTTCATGATTAATATTAGCTCGAGCATATTACCCGAACATGTTATTTCTGGGTTAATTTTTGGGATTTGGACCTTCTACACAATTAGGTCCACTAGTACTAAACTTTCCGAGTTAGGGACAATGCTTAATGCCTATCAGGGAAAGTAGTTAGATAATTCATAAAAGTTATTTTATTACGAACAACAAAGCCGGGTATGAAACATATGCTACATGGCTTAAACTAGCTTGGGAACTTAGAGAAAAAATATTTTATTTAAAGATTGATCAAATCCAAGAAAATTATGCAGCCCAAGAAAATCGAGCCGGATGTGCTAGTCTTGGATATGCTGCTTATATCACTAACTCCAACAACAACTTCGGGCTCATATTGAGAAATATCGTTTCCGGATCAAACAGTCTCGGGATAGAGCCATACCTTATTTAGGCGATCCCTAATCTATCATCAATTAGAATAAAATCAGGTAAGCCTTACTAATTTAATTTAGAATTAGCATAATAAATTTATTTATTACTTGCAGAATGAGACTTTATCTAAAGACAAGCATGCTCTCGATAACTCTGAGTGCGTCTCACCCTGTACTGCCTTGTTGAAGGAGAATTATATTTGAGAATATTAAAGGCTCTAAAAACTAAAATGCCACATGGGCCAAACAAACAAAATATATGATACGAGAAATTTATAAAGAAAGCAGTGAAAATTACTCCGGTAATAAGGATTTAAATCGATAACTCATCAAAGTCAGTTTAAATAGCTCAAATCAAGATATGGCACGATCCTAAATAATATTTTGGAACCTCTGTAGTTCCCGTCTAGAGTACCAAATATTTGATAAAAAAGCTCCAGTATCATCCCTATGTTGGAACTGGATCATTTGAAAATCCATCAATATCGAAACTAACTATCATACTGGGACTATTAAACTGCAGACTATCAAATTATAATTCCAGTGTTTGAGTTCTCATACCTCAAAACTCAAATACTAGGGAGATTACTTATAGTTGAAGATTAGCCAATTTGACCCGACATTATAAGAAGTGATACAAGAAATTGATTGCCTTGGAATATAGAATTCCTAAGTGTATTCCGACATTGATTACCATCTCAACTGAATTAGTTGTCTTGCTCATATCAAACATAGACACTTCAAATAGTATTGAATGAGTTCTTCAAAAATACATATAGTGTACAAAAAAGATTGAGAACTCCATGTCAGAGTCAAGAATCCTACGATAAAATGAGAGTTTTACATCTAAGTCAAAATAAAAGTATGCAAATATGCCACCGAAAATTTTATTTTGAACAAATACGTGGCTTATATTCAATCCAACAACGACCATCCAAGTTAAATATATATATGCATTTATTAATAGATAATTGTATTATGACTCGGATCGATTATCCCGTATATATAAATGAAAATCTCAATTATTATTTCGGACATGTGTCTCTCTTTACTTGGAAGTATATTCTTATACTCCAATTTAGATTCAAAATCTAATTAGATTAAATGTCTCTTTAGGATAAATCTACTAAGATATATATATTTATTTGGGATCATATTCCCTCAACCTCAATGTCTTACCGGGATCAATATTCCCATAAATATTAATGGGGTCAATACTCTTGTAAATCCTACGGAGATTAATATTCCCTCATACTAAAAGTTTACTCAAATCAATCGATCCTATTTTATGCCTGAATGAAAAGGGGATGTCCTCTTCATAGAGTTTAAATTATATAAAAGGGCCATCTTTTATATAAAAGTTAGACACCAAAAGGTGCAATATTAATACATCTCACATGTAACGATGTATCCAAATATATATTTTAAGTCTAAAAGACTAAGTATGAGCACTTAAATATTTTTTGAAAGTGCCAAGAAAAACTTGTACTAAGATGAATTCCCAAAAATACCAAATGATGATATTAGACCCGAAAGATACAAGGAACACTGTATTATTTCCGGTCTAGGTTACAACTCTTCTAATGAAATAAAATGGTTAAGAAATCATCATCTAAAATATATACCTCTAAAGTCATGTATGGTTTTCATTTTCAGGAAATGGACCACATGGAAGGAATAACTAAATGCTCGAAATTTCATACTTCAAAGCTCTAACACTTAGGAGACTATATGTATGGAAGGCAAAGAAGACAAGAAAAATCAGAATTCAAGTCAAGCCTAAGGTCTACTCAACATATTGAAAGTTAAGAGCAAAGTTACAAGCCATAAACACAAGCCTGATTCAAAAACCTATAAGAATATACTCGTGAATGTAAATTTCAAAATCTTACGAATGTTTAGGTTAAAGGTAATATCTAATCATGGGTTGCAAGATATACCTTTGAATTTTTTACAAATCTAATGTAAAGAAATTAGTTACGAAAGAGTTATTACTTAAATATATGTAAACTATTATATAAGTCAAAAGATAGAATGATACAAAACTTTCCTCAAAGTTGTTCAAAGAAACATGTATATTCCTATTTCTTCTTTCGTATATTTACACCATTATGAAGTTGAGACATCTTCTTTATTTAGTGTCGTTCATAAAAGGGCCCTCTTTTCTAATTCATGCTTATTCAAAAAAGTCACGGAGCATTGAAGTATTTTTAATGCAAAGTTAAAGGGTGAAACAAAAACCCTAACATTAAAATAGGTAGAAAATAATGTCGAAATTTATATATCAAACTTTGCAAACATAAGACAAGATTTGTCTTTAAACCCCAAAACAAAACAAGGGTAAACAAACCCTATTATTGACGAAAGGAACATAAGGGTAGAGTTATCACCTGAATCTCTAAGTTCTACACTCTTTTTTCCTGCGTTCGGTTTTGTCTCTATTGGATTTTTCTGGCAAGGTTTTTAATGAGGCAGAGACAAGGATGAAAAGAATAAAATTTTCCACTTTCCGGTCACATCATAGTGAGTAACCAAAAAGTGGGGAGGCTATCTGTATTAATAAAATCAGACTCGCCATGTGGGTCTATTAAATGGCGACATGTGTCAGTAAAGTTTGAAGAAAAGTAAAGAATGACATGTAAAGATGATATGTGAAATGCCCCCGGGACCGAACATTCTCGTACCGTGCCTGTTAGCCTCAGAATTGATCATCATGAAATAACCCGGATCAGGTACGGGAGAATATCTCATAATTATAAATGAGGAAGGAATCAATTTATCCCGAATTATATGGGATTTACCATTATTACACCATCAGTTACAAATCAATTATTAATAAATACAATAAATGATTGTAACAGTCAGAACAAGGCAATCAATTACAAGATTGACTCAATAGGTACGATATTAACTCAACAGGCACGGTATTGACTCAACAAGCACGAGATTAACTCATTAGTTACGGAATTAACTCATCAGTTATGGAATTAACTCATCAGTTACGGAATTAACTCAACGGTTACGGAGTTGCAGCATTTACAAAGCTATTACAAGTCTTCCAAAAGTAATGGATGGATAGAGTAAGTGCTCATAATGGACCCATATTCAAGGATAATGATTACCTAGATTTAGCCCTATAAATAGACATACTTTACCACCAACAGGAAGATCTAATTTTCTTCTCTATAATTCCATACATTGTAATTTATAGCATATTGCTCTCAAGTTAGCCATAGTGCGGCCCTTCAAGCTCTGTTCGGCTCATTATCCTATCAAAGATCATTCAATAAGAATTCTTTCTTCTCTGCTTTATTTTTATTATATTATCTGTCATTGAATTTATTTTCCACTTCTCTATCACGTTGTATTAAAGAAATTTTATATTTTCGGATTAAATCGATTGCTTGTCATATAAAATTATTGCTTTGACCTTGAAAATTGTTTTTTGGGTTAAACAATTGCACCTTGTCTAATTTTCTTTCTTTTTTCCACTTCAACTCGTGCATATTCGTTCCATTTTGCTCCCGAACGATTCCTATATATGAACATCAAAATTAAGCTCAACTAATCACTAACATACATGTAAATACACGAGATTGAAATAAAATATGAGGCGATGCGCACAAAATGCACATATTTTTAACCGAGTATCACGTACAAAGGAGTTTAGGAGTTTAAGACGACAACTATCAAGAAAAAAAGCACTTGTCAAAGAGCTTTTAAATACAATAATTCATGATTTGATGACCAAGTTAGAACATGTCCACGTAGTCATCTATAAGTTAGAGTCAAAATACTTCTCTTTTGCAGAAGTTATTGTGCTTAGAACATGTCCACGTAGTCATCTAGCTAGTTTCTTTGCAAATTGGATTTGAAAGAGTTTCTTGAGATTTGCAAGCAAACACTCTCTCTTCAACTGCTACGGCCTCTTCAAATCTCTGGGTTGTATCTAAACCAAGGATGAAGGATACCATCAGAACCACCCAATTTAACCCCTATTAATCACGATAAGACACCAATCCAACTATCCTTTAAATCATACATACAATATACTATGCCGAGGACTTGCGTATGGAAAAAGACTTCAGCGATAACGTCGATGATAACAACACCATCCCTCTAACCATTGATGACAAGAACAGATTACTCTATGGGCTAAAATTCGACCGAGAAAATTTGGTATGAAGAGGGATTATTACGACGATTACAACTCGGCATAGGGAGCTTGGTCGAGGTCGAGCAGTGACTAATGAGAACAAATTATCACGTGGCACATCTGGGCGAAGTCGGATAGTAGGCGAAAGTAACGGTCGGTATAATCTTCGAACTTTCAAAAGGAATATTCCCTTGAATATTTTCTCTGTTGTATTTTTAGGGTTCTTTAAGAATATTCTCCAAGTTATATAGAGTAAGAGAGAGAAAGGTTGGGGGGATTCGTTTTTGGGAGAGGAGAACATAATTATAAGATAAGCACTCAAGAAAAATATAAGAAACCACTTTTAGTAGAGATTCCACCTTTTTGTGAATTATTCTATTGTCATTTTCCATTAAATCCAAGAAAATGTAGAATAACTCATAACACTTTGTCATTCAACGTCGTCAATGAAAAAAATCTTTCACCCTCTTCAATATTAAGTATATCTTCCCCTCTATTTACATTTAGTTCCATTTAGTATAGTTATCGTTTATTATTATTATCCTTTCACTCACTCTTACCCACGTCATTTAATACCCATTGGATGAAATTGGTTTGAAGGCACTTTCACGTCATTCGTATAAATACATTCAAATCTAGATCTCATTACGTTTAACTAGGATTTATCTAATACTTTCTTATATACTTAGTTTAACAAAAGGTTTCATACTTTTTGGACAAACAATTTGACGCCGTCTGTGGGGATTTTCTAGTTAAAATTTTAATTTCCTCTAGATATATAACGTAAAACACACAACACTTCTTTGTGCACACAAGACTAACATGGCAGGTAACAGAGAGAAAAAGAGAAAACAATAGCTGGCCTCGCTGCTAATCTCCTCCACTCCATCAACGAAAACAACGGAACGGAGAGCGAGGACATAAAACCCGATGCATCCCCTCGACGAGACGACTTGCCTCTTCTCCATGACAGCATCACAACATCACACGGTAAGGGGGCCTCCACATCCACAACGACAGAGGCAACACCTGCAGTGAAGAAACTGATCGAGGCGTGGTTGAAAAATGAGCTGACCGACATTCTTGACAAACTTGCTCAGAGGCCGAATAGAGAAGCGGCAGAAGTCCGCCTTGCATCAACGTCAAACAAACAACACGCTCCCCATGAAACAAGTATTACTTAAAATGTTAGTGATATAGGTAACGACACCCTTAAAACCATTTTGAAGAAAATGGAGGAGATGGAGAACGAGAACAAAATGCTCCGCAACTAAATGAAAGAGCATCAAGAAAGGGTAGACAAAATACCGCGTGCACCAAATCCTATGCCAAAACAAGACATCGGCCGATTCGTGGAACAACCGTATAGTGATGAGGCGCCACCATATTCCATACCCAAAACCTTCAAAATGCCATCAAATTTGAAAATCTATGACGGCACGACGGACCCTAAGGATGACGTGGCCCATTATGTCACTGCAGTAATGACCTTGCCAAAGAACAAGTGTCATCCATTTTGCTGAAAAAATTTGGTGAAACCCTCACCAAGGGAACACTAACTTGGTATTCCCAACTGCCTGCATGCTCGATTGAAACATTCAAAGAAGTGGCCGATAAGTTTGTAATAGTCCACATCAGAGCAAAAAGGTGGAGGCCAGAGTAAATGACATATTCGCCATTAAACAATCACCCGGAGAGGGACTGAGAGATTTCCTTACTTGATTTAATCGAGTAAGGATGACCTTGCCAAATATATTGGAAGGAATGGTCCTGGCATTATTTTAGAACGAGCTGAATAGAAGAGATTCGAGGGCGACCAGAAAGCTGCTAAGCCACCTCACGAAATATCCTCCTGCCACTTGGGACGAAATACACAATGCTTATTGTGCCAAAGTTGAGCCGACAAAGACGATTTGAATGAGCTGATTCAGTGGTTGACTTTAGTCCAAGCCGAGCACCTAAAGGACAGGAGAAGCGACAACAAGAGAGATCAAGAAGGATTCCAACCTGGTAGGGAAAGGCATCAGCCTTGCAACTGAGGCATTCTCATGTCGCCTACCCCCCACGATGAAGGCCTGTCCAGGCCACGAACAGGGACTCACTGAGGCTAGAGAGGTATGCCCTCTTTACTATCTACTCACAATTCCTGTGTTTCCCACTCAGAAATAGTTTACGCACTGGAGAAGCTCGGTCCAAAAGTAAAGTGGCCGCAGAAGATGAGGTCCGACTTAAGCACTAGAAGTAGAATGCCCTCTGCAAATTCCACTAGGAGCGGGGTCATAAAATCGAGGACTATATTTCTTAACACAAGAGGTCTTGAATGTGCTCCACCAGGGGCACTTGAAAGAGTTAATGAGCAACCAAGGAAGATCCAACTTCACCGGTGGGCATGAACATCACCAAGGACCACCTAAACCACCCTCCACCGCTCGAAGCATTCAAATGATCATCGGAGGGGGTGATGATGATGCATCGATCAACAACGTAAAATTCACCCCCACCCACAAACTAAAATGGTCGATCACTCATGAACGGTATGAAAAACTCGAAGAAAGTACCATCCTTCATAAGTTAGATACCCACGGTTTGGTTTTTCCTCAATGTGATGCCATTGTCATTACTTTACGCATCTTAGAAACTGATGTAAACTGCATTATGGTCGATGACGGGAGAGGCACGTGCATCATCCATCCTCAAGTTATCACCCAAATGAAACTCAAAGATAGGATAGTGCCACACCGCATCACACTAATAGGTTTTAACAGTGCAGTTGAACGAACATCTTGAGAGATCACATTGCCCTTCATAGCTGGCGAGGTTACTTTGGAAACCACGTTCCACCTCATAGATCAAGACATGCCATACAACTCCATCATAGGTCGACCTTGGATCCACGCCATGAAAGTCATCCCTTTCAGCGCGTACCAAATCATCAAATTTCCCACCCTTTGGGGGTATTCAGCATCCGAAGAGAACAACGAACCACCCCAGAATGCTATTGCATCGCCCAAGACTGCACGCACACCCAATAGTTAAAAGTTAAAGCCAAAGAAGTAAGAATCAATAATTTCGAGGTCAAGCAAGGACGAGAAATATGTGATCAAAGATCCTGAAGTCGTAGAAGCTACAGGATCTACCATAGAGGACCTCGACCCCGTTCAACTAGATGACAATGACCACAACAAAAAATCCTACATCAGTCACAAACTCCACGATTGAGGTAAATTCCATCAATTTTAACTAACAACATGGACTTGTTTGCCTTTTTCCATATAGATATGCCGGGCATCCCAAAAGAGATAGCAACTCACTAGTTGAACGTCGACCCATTTTACCCCCCAGTAAGGCAAGATAGATGCAAATTCAACCCTGCAATAAATGATGTTGGTCCGTGAAGAGGTTGAAAAGGTGTTGGAAAATGGTTCTATTAGATTATCGAAGTACCCTTAATGGGTTGCCAACTTAGTCATGGTGAAAAGAAGATCAAGAAGTGGCAGATGTGCGTAGACTTCACAGATCTGAACAAAGCCTGCCCAAAGGATTCATTCCCACTGCCCCATATTGACCGACTCATCTACTCAATAGCCGGGCATGAGCTGTTAAGCTTTTTGGATGCTTACTTGGGCTACAACCAAATTCTCATGGAGGAAGACCAATAAAATACCACTTTCGTCACTCACCAGAGTACGTATTGCCATAGGGTAATGTTGTTGTTCTGGTTAAAAATGCAGGGGCGACATATCAGAGATTGGTGATTAGAATGTTCAAAGAATAACTTGGCAAAACAATGAAAATCTACATAGATGGCTTGTTGGTCAAGTCGAAAAGGAAGGAGGATCACGTTGGCCACCTAAAAAAGCCATCGACACACTCAAGTGGTATGACATAAAATTGAACACAGAAAAGTGTGCCTTCGGAGTAACCTTGGGAAAATTCCTTGAGTTCTTCGTATCAGAACGAGGTATTGAATTCAACCCTAACCAGATCAAAGCTATAGAAGGGATACCAGAGAATCTGACTAGTAAGAAACAAGTGCAAAAATTGATCGGCCGCATAGCTGCCCTATCGAAAGTTATCTCACGGTCCTTCAATAGATGCCATAAATTTTTCTACGTACAGAAAAAAGACAATAGACTCCAATGAAACTCTGAGTGCATCGAATCCGTGAGAGAGCTAATAGCATATTTGTCTTCTCCTCCATTACTCGCCAAGACAGAACCCGGTGAGCCTCTCTTTGTCTACTTGGCCATATCTAACATGGATGTGAGAGAGGTCCTAGTCCAAGGGAATGGACGTACGTAATCTCCCATTTATTATATTAGTAAAACCCTAAATGATGCCGATATGAGGTATCCAAACATCAAGAAGTGGCCCCGGCTTTGGTCGTAGCTTCGCGAAAGCTTAGACCCTACTTCTAGTGCCATCCCATCTCAGAAGTGATGACCTTCCCCCTAAGGAGTATTCTGCACAGGCCTGAGTTGTTAGGGTGGTTGGCCAAATAGTCCATAGAGTTGAGCGGGCATGATATAGCCTATCAGCCGCGAGCGTCAATAAAGTCGCAAGTACTTGCCGACTTCGTCGCGGACTTCAGTGCAAAGATAATGCCCGAAGTCGAAAGGGAAGTCATGAGTACTTCCACCAAAATGCACGACTAATGTGTTCTTTACACCGATGGTGCTTAGAACGAGTCATGATCTGGACTGGGACTCGTGCTCGAGGTCCCAACAAGAGAAATAAGTTGCCAGTCCATACGGTGCCCTGATATGACTAACAATGAGGCAGAGTAAGAGGCCATGATTGTGGGGAATAATAGTT
The DNA here is from genome assembly GCA_034376525.1 of Nicotiana benthamiana. Taxonomy (NCBI): domain Eukaryota; kingdom Viridiplantae; phylum Streptophyta; class Magnoliopsida; order Solanales; family Solanaceae; genus Nicotiana; species Nicotiana benthamiana. The sequence continues at coordinate 20,106,729 of CM067324.1, read as the reverse complement.
AGTTATTTGTTATGATTAGGCTAGTAAAATTATTATGAGTGTAAAGTTCTTCATTGATCATTACTTTTCTTTCAGCTAGGAATATTTGTGTGTGTGTGTATATATATATATATATATACACGTTCTTTTTACAATGAAAATCAATGAAGAATGCAGAAAATTTTCCAATTAGATTGTCCTAATTTCTACAAGTACCCCATCAAATAAATCACCTATTCATAACCCTAGGACACTCGCAATCATATGGAGTGATGAAACTTGATCAACCTTCCCCATCCTCTTCAAACTATAATCCTTCAAATAATTCCAATGATCCCGATACCTAAAGAATCTCAGAGAAGAATAGTTTTTAACGTGTTTTTCTATTGTGCAAGTTACAAGTATTTATAGTACAAGGTATATACAGTTACAAAGATATAACTGAATTTATATCAGATAGAATTTACAGATATATGCAGTTACAAAGGCATAATTGAATCTATGTCAGATTTGAATTTGAATTCTTTTGGATAGGATTATCCTTAACACTCCCCTGCCAAGATTGAGAATCCATGTAGGAGACCAATATTGGACCTGTTCAGCTAAAACAGATGTTTGGACAAGGGCTTAGTAAGAAGACCAATTTATGTTTTGAAGAGACGTGAGATATGCGAAGAGCACTTTTTCGAACTAAATTTCTGACAAAATGGATGTCAATTTCCATATGATTCATTTTAGGGTGAAGAACTGGATTTTAACATTTATACATGGTAGATATATTATCACAATATATCGTGTTAGGTGGAACCGAGTATCCGAGTTCTTGAGAAAGAGATTTAACCCATTGAACTTCAGCAGTTGTTACAACAACCGCCATGTACTCGGCTTCTGTGGAAGATCTTGTAACTGTCTTTTGCTTCTTTGAACTCCAACTAATTGTAACATGACCAAAATACATAAAGTATTAGAAGTTGTTATTTTGTGAGATGGATCACCAGTCCAGTCAGCATCGAAAAATGCATGATACTTCAAAAAGGATTGTGGAGTAATATCGAGACCTAAGACAATGGTACAATTGAGATATATTAGAAAAATTTTAAGAGCCAGCCAATAGTGATGATTAGTAGAATGCCTATATTGCGAGAGTTTGTTAATAGTGAAGGCTATATCAGGCCTTGTAAGATTTAAACATTGCAAACCTCCAACTAGTTGGCGATACAGAGTGGTATCAATTGCTTCTTTGTATAAACACTCAAGAATATGATGAAAAACTGTATGTGTATTGAATGCCAAGCTCAGTTTAAATACAAGTATTTCTAAGAGTACTCCGTGAATTAGGAGACTTATTCAAATCAAAACACTATCTAAAGCTAACTAACTGAATGATAAGTATGAACTAAAAGGATAACTCTAAATCTATTTCTCATCTAAGGATAAGCATGAAAGCTAAGAAATAATCAAAAAAACTAGGTACAAATGTTGTTCCAATACGCCCCCTCAAGTTATGCGATGTGTAACTAAGCCTAAATCGAACAAATTTCAGTCAAAGGCTAGTTTGAAAAGTGGCTTGGTGAGCATATTTGCTAGTTGGTCAGCAGAATGAACATGAACAACTTGAACCCCCTTTTGTTGAATATGGTTGCGCACAAAGTAAAAGCCCACCTCAACATGCTCCATGCACCCATGAAGGCCAAGATTATCGCTTAGCTAAGTGACACCAATATTGTCAGAGTAGATTGTGAGAGTATCTTTGATAGGAAGCTTCATCTCAAGAAATAGGTTTTTCACCTATTCCAGTTCAGCAAGAGCGTTGACAACAACTCTATATTCAGCATCAGTTTATAAGTGAACAATAATTTTCTACTTTTTTGAAGACCGACTTATGGGGTTATGATCAAGAAATAGAATATAGCCAGATGTGGAGGATTTGTCGGTGAGATCTCCTGCACAGTCGCATCAGGATACATGCATATTAAAATCACAATTTGGGGATACACGGAGGCCAAACTAGATCGTACCACGAAGATACCTGAGAACACATTTCATAACTTTCCAATGTAGGTCTGATGGTTATTTCATAAATTAGGATAGTTTATTGACCGCATAGGAAATGTCTGGCCTTGTACATGACAAATATTGAAGTCTGCCTAGGACTCGGCGATAGCGAGTTGCATATGTAAGGTCATCCCCATCATTGAGTTTGAGCAAGTCGGAGTTACTCATTGGTGTTTCAGCACTTTTACAATCAGACATCAGTTCTGCACTTAGAATTTCACTGATATAATTTGCTTGAGGTAGAATAATGTCATCTGAACTATGAATCTAGGTTTCCAAATCTTCAATTGAGAAGCGAGAACAAGGTAAGCTATAACCTCATTCATAGTGATTAGATTGCTGCCGGTGATGATGATGTCGTCAACATATACCAAAATGAACATGAAACCAGCGTTGCAGATCCTAACAAATAGAGAATGGTCCGATTCAGTCTATACAAATCCCATGTGCAAAAGATGTCCTTTGAGTGCATTGTACCAAACCCAAAGGGCTTGCTTCAGGCCATAAATTTCCCTGTGCAACTTACAGATATTAGTCGAGTTGTTGGCATAAGTAAACCCCGGGGCTGCATCATGTAAACCAAGATCACCTTAAAGAAATGCATTGTTGACGTCAAGCTGACGAAGGGACCAATGAAATTGGAGAGCAGTAGCAAGAATCATTCAGACAGTGGTGGGTCTGACTACCGGATTGAAAGTCGAGTGAGAATCAACACCCGTCCTCTGAGTAAATCCTTTTGCAACTAGTCTTACTTTGTAGCAATCAACTGAACCATCTACTTTCCTCTTAATCTTGAAAATCCACTTACATGAAACAACATTTTTAGAAGGATAATTTGGAACTAGTTCCCAAGTATGGTTATTCAGCAAAGCATCAAATTCTGATTTCATAGATTTTCTCCACTCAGGGTGTTTCTCGGCTTGTTTGAAGGTATATAGTACAAGTGAGGTTTCTAAATGAGCAAGGTTAGCAAAAATTTGCTTTGGTTTTTGAATGTTATTTGATGATAATATGATTAGGAGGGAAAGGTCAGCCGGGAAGTATGGGTTCAACTGGTGGTGCCGCTTGGTTGCTGCTGGTTCGAATAGAGACAGTAGGAGGAGGTGCCATAGGTTTGGATTGGGGTGTTCTGCGGTGGTACACTCGAAGTTGGGGAGCGGGGAGGGAGAGATTTGTGAAGGTCTAGATGTAGAAGATGGTAAATTTATAGGTATGTTAGGGTTTGGTGGTTGAAGGATAGTGGACGAAGGAATCAGAGAAGATGGGCATGGGCAAAGAGACTTCTGGGCAATGGGAAATATAGAAGAAGAAGGTCTAGAGTTAAAGTCTTGGAAGAGTCCGAATTTTCTTCTACCATTGGCACGCCGTAAATAGAGGATGGTAGTGGTGGGTCAATTTGGTCTGGGGAAGGAGATGTTGTTTGTGTTTGGCTTTCTGCCACTGGAGCTGGTATTTCAATGTGGTGGGGTGGGGGATTCTAAAATGTTAGAAACATTAAGGGTGAGATTGGATGTATTAGAAAATGCACTAGTTGTCCATTTCATGTGCCTTTTTTGAATTGTAATATTAGAGAACAAAGTTTTGAAAAGAAAGTTATTTAAAAAAATGCAGATTACCGGATAAATAATTTTTTGATGAGATTGGATCAAAGCATTAGTGACAGTGATTGGACAATGAAAAACTGAGATAAATACATATGGTGGATTTTGGCTCAAGTTTATTTTTAGTGTATAGTTTAAGCCATGGGTAACATAAATACCCAAAAGTTCTTAGAGAAGCATAACCAGGTGTTCTACCAAGTAATTTTTCAAAAGGAGAATTATGATTTAAAAGTGTGGTGGGGAGTCGGTTAATGAGATAGACCGCATGGTAACAGGCAAAGGACCAAAAAAATCATGGGAGAGATGCCTCATGTAAGAGTATTCGTGCAGTTTCAATAATGTGATAATTCCTGCACTCAGCAAGAGCAACTCTTTCAGGTGTATAGGATGGAGTGGAAAGGTGTTTGATACCGTGAAGCGATAGATAAGGGCCAAGACTTTTATACTCTCCTCCACCATCAGTATAAAGTTATAGAATTTTGGTGTTGAAATGTTTTTATATCAAAAGATGGCATTTTTGAAAAATGTCTCTGACTTCAAATTTACTTTTAAGTGTATAGAGCCAAGTGCATATTGTATATTGATCAATAAAAATATAATAATATAATTTTTATCAACAGATAACACATGAGAGGGTTCCCATAAATCAATGAAAACAATTTGAAGAGGTTTAGAGATTTCCAGAGTTAATGTGTGAAACGGATGCCGGTGGGCTTTATTAGACATAAAGAATTAGAATAAGGAAACTTGTCTGCCTCAACAAATTGGAGCGACTATTTATTCAATACATATGCAAGAACTCGAGAGTGCGATTGACCCAATCTTTGGTGCCAAGTGATCAGGGAAGTTGAAGTTGTAGATATGTGAACTTGTGGATATGATTTAGGCCACTCATACAGTCCATGTTTGGTCCGGCCTCGTACCGTAGAGGTTCGGGTTTTCTGATTCTTCACAGGAAAAGAAAAAGGAAATAATTCAACATATGTTATATTGCTCTGACAAAATTTATAAATAAAAAATAAGATTCCGTTTGATAGCTGGGGCACATAGAGTTTGAGTTAGCTTAAAAACATTATTTGATGCATTTAACTAGGTAGAACCAATATGTGAGATGGGAATTTTATTACCATCACCCATGGAGACATTCTCATTGCCATGATATGGTTGTAGGTCATGAGGTTCGGTTGTGACATGGTATGTGTCACCCGAGTCCAGTATCCACAGGTCGGTAGTAGTCTTGAAACCTGTGATATATTGGCTTTGGGCTCAAAATAATTATGTGACTTGGATCGACATACATTTGCAGCATGGCCAATCTTGTTGCATAATTATCAATGGATAATACCCATAAGGTTATAGTTTTGGGTTTGCTACTGGATGGATGAATTGGAGTTGAGTATTGTGTCGCCATAGTTGGGAGTTGTTGTTGTAAGATTGGCACCGATTGTTGTGATTGTTGGCAGTGTTGTTCTATTTGTTGTGAGTAGCAACTGCTGCTGTGATAGGACTAAGAGTTTTGTTAGCATTCTCATGTCGGATAAAGAGCTCGTAATCGAGCAATTTTTCATACAATTCATCATAGGTGATGGTGGTGTCACGTGCTCGTATGGAAGCATATATCTCATGAAACTCAGGGCCAAGTCCACTAAGAATCTTGATGATAAGTTCAGAGTTAGTTACCGGAGCACCTACAATGGTAAGTTAATTAGAGAGGGACCGAAAACGATGAAGGTAATAGGAATGTTATCTTTTGTGATTCGTGCAAGTTGGTCACGAAGGCTGAAGATCCGAGTCTGGGACTTGTTTGCATATGCAGTGTGCAAGGGGTCCCAAGCACGTCTGGATGTGTTGGCAGCAACAATTGTGGAAGGAATGGTAGGGTCGATAGACGCCATAAGAGCGTTTTGGATCCTGACGGAACCAAAGCGTATAAGCAGGATTAAGAGTTGTATTGGTGCCAAAAGTAGTGGTTGGTGTGGGAATCAGGGTAGAACTACCAAGGTGACCATAGAGATAATGACCATACATAAACATGGAGAACTGAGCTTTCCAAGTGGCAAAATTATGACTGCTGCTAAGTTTGATAGGTAGTTGAGGAGCAAGGTTGAATTGGATGATGGTTGTGTTGCTGGTGGAGTTATCGACATTGACAATTCTAGTAGTGTTTCCATCTTTCGTCATTGGAAAGAAGAAAAAAATATTGGATCATGCTCGTTAGAGTTGCATAGGTTTAGATACCATATAAACACTCAAGAATATGATGGAAAAATGTATGTGTATTGAATGTCAAGCTCAGGTTAAATACAAGTCTTCCAAAAGAGTACTCCTTGAATTAGGAGACTTATTCAAATCAAAACACTATCTAAAGCTAACTAACTGAATTATAAGTATGAACTAAAAGGATAACTCTAAATCTATATCTAATCTAAGGATAATCATGAAAGCAAAGAACTAATTCAAAACAACTAGGTACAAATGTTGTTCCAATACTTTGATGGAACATGACTTGAGTAGAGTAGATGCAATTGCAATGGGAGTAGACACTTCTTTAGGACCCTCCATTTTGGGATGTTGAAGAATCTTTGGGATATAGTGATATTGAAAAATGAAAATACTCTTAGATATAATGACATGGAAGAGTGCCACTTTGGATGTGATAGAGCTTGCATAGCTGTCATTGGTTCTGGTACTTCAAGTAAAGGATTTTTAGTGACATGGTGTATAGTTTTAGGTTTGTGGATGTTAGTTTTAGAATGAGTAATCATGTGATGAGTATTTTGCAGTGAAGAGGAAACAAGGTTATTTTGTGGGCTAATCTCAACTCAAAGATGCTAAATAAGGGCATTCATTAGAATTTCAATACGCATTGAGCGAGTAGTAAGTTAAGGTCTTTATTATGAGAGATCTCGTTCAACAATTTTTGTGTGAAGGCTCTATTTTATTGTCAGGATGGAACCTCGGGGCGAGATGTCGGAATAAAGTACCTACCACTGGATTCCACAGATTATGTGAAGGGAAGTAGACTTGTTCAGCCCCTCTATGAGTGTAGGACCTAATTAGAGGTGGTTGGCACCTGTATACCACTTTAAACGCTCTTTTTTTGGTTTCCGAATGATAAGTGGTATTGTACCACTATTTTGCCCATGGTAACCAAATATTTCCCCCACTTCTTCAATAAATTTTCCTACTTTATTCTTCTCTCCTTATATTTTATGTTAGAAGGAAGGAAAAAGTTGACAAAAAAAAGAAACTGACATCTTTTATTTATAAGGATCATGTATAAATCGCACATACTCTAAGGACTTCACGGAGTTAGAAGGCACACAGGTGGGTATACCAAGAGAAAGCGGGTAAGCAATGAGGGGAGTCTTGCTAAGAAGGAGGATCACTATTTGTCATTGACGGGAATGAATCAGAAGATAACAATGATTGTGCAATAGATTGACTAGAAGATAGTTTGAAAGGGAACTAGTGTTGTCGCTATTGTGTTAAAACATAAAATTAGAAAGACTGTTTCAAGAAAAATTGGAAATACTGTAAACTATAAGAAATATTCCGAGTCCACAATTTGCTTGTGCGTCCTTAAGGAATTTTAACCCACTCACACGTTGCCAAGGTAACACATTTCGAAGGTAATATATTAAGTCCTCCTTGGATGAAACAGGATAAGCCTTTCTGAAACAATGTCAATATAAACTACAAGATACCAATAAACTCAAAGAACGGAGCAAAATCACCCTTACGAATTTAGAAGAGATTCTACGAAATAGAATGCAGGATTTTTCAGAAAGTTCTGTAATTTTTCAGTGTATGGAAAAAGAAGCCATGCCTCAGAATTTATAGGCAATTATTGGAAGAGGTGTGATGTCTATTCAGGAAAAAGTGTATGTTTAGGAGGGAAAATTCCGTTAAGCAACATTCAGCAAAGGCTTGGCTTAGTTCCATTAAGCAACACATTCAGAAAGGCTTAATTCCGTTAATGAAATGACTGGCATTTAATTAATTACTAAATAATTAATTAAGTAAATTTTGTCCAAAAAATAATCTCATTGATTGATCATTTGACAAATCCAAATCCATATCCAAAGCCAAAGCCAAAGTTGAAGCCGAGCCGAGAGAGCAACGATGACGGCGCGGGGGTTCATTCTCTTCAACTCCTTTTAAAATCTATAAGAAGTGATCCTATATATATACACACAAATGGAGTTGTACCTCACCAATGAGGGACAAAGCTCACTTGATTCAAATTTTTTAAATTTTCATTTCCCTCCATTTTATTTCCCACCAATTTCTATTTCACACTTCTAGTCTTTAATGCCCAATGGCTTAAAGTCCAACAATCCCCCACATGAATGGGAATGACTGTAACAAGAATGAACTTAGATGAAAGCTGTGTGATTTGAAAGTAAGAATTAATTACATCTGGATAAGTAGGTTTCTGTTTGATCTTTCCGTAGTAAGCATATGTCGGATATACTCAGTCAATCAGTAGATTTGATATCTTTGAGCCGTCGACTTTAGTATACCTTGACAACCATATGTCACATAACCAATCCTTGACCGTCTTTTGGTTTTCATTGTTGTGTTTGTTTCAGCCATAAACACCGTCTGGTTTCATAAGTGCGTAGAGAATTGGCCTTACAGAATGTCATTGAAGCGACTTCCACTTCATTCTTACATAGGTGATTCCAAAACGTGTAATCCTTTAGATTGACACTATTTGATAAATACCACATCAAACTTAGGTAATCATTAAAGAAAGTGTAAAGTTCTATCCTTGTTACTGAACATTGTCTTTATCATGAGAAGGGACCAAAGATTTTACTTTGACAATGTTAAACCGGTCAATCACAACTTTGTTTGAGCTCGTTGAACCTAGATCTCGGAATATCCAAAATTCTAGGTAGAGTTACCGCCATATTGACTTGTCCTCGGCCATAGTCCCTTTCTCTTAGATGATTTATCAACTTCCTCTATAGTTAAACCTTTTGTAAGTGGATCCGCCATATATCCTTTGATCTTACGTAATCAATAGTGATAATTCCACTAGAAAGTAGTTGCTTAACTGTGTTATGTCGTCATCGTATATGACAAGGTTTCTGTTATATATAACGCTTCCTGCTCATCCTATTGCAACCTCAATATCATAATGTATGCATATAGGAGCCAAAGGTTTTGGCCAGAATGGAACGTCTTCTAAGAAATTTTGAAGCCATTCAGCTTCTTCACCGGCTTTATCCAAAGCTATAAACTTTGATTCCATTGTAGAGCGAGTGATGCACGTCTGTTTAGAAGACTTCCAAGATACCACTCCTCCACCAACAGTAAAAACATATCCACTTGTTGACTTTGTTTCTGTTGAGCCGGTTATCCAATTTGCATCACTATATCCTTCGATAACCGCAGGATATTTATTGTAGTGCGAAGTGTAGTCTTGGGTATATTCCAAATATCCCAAAACTCGTTTCATTTCCACCTAGCGATGCTTGCTGGGATTATATGTGAATCGACTAAGTTTACTTATTTCACAAGATATATCAGGTTGTGTACAGTTCATGATATATATTAAGCTTTCCAACACACGAGGATACTCCAATTGAGACGTGCTTTCACATTTATTCTTTATAAGGTGATGGTTTAAGTCAATTGGACTTCTTGCACTTCTAAATTCCAAGTGTTTGAATTTTTCAAGTACCATTTTCACGTAATGTGATTAAGACAAAGCTAGACCCTGAGGACTCCTCTGGATTTTAATTCCTAGAATTACATCAGCAACTCCTAAGTCTTTCATATCAAACTTACTAGCAAGCATACACTTTGTAGCTTGAATGTCGGCAATGTCTTTGCTCATTATTAGCATATCATCAACATATAAGCAAACAATGACTATATGATTTGGAACGTTCTTAATATAAATACATTTATCACATTCATTAATCTTAAAGCCATTTGACAACATTGTTTGGTCAAATTTCGCATGCCATTGCTTGGGTGCTTGTTTTAGCCCATAAAGAGACTTAACAAGTCCACACACCTTCTTTTCTTTTCCCGTAACCACAAACCCTTCAGGTTGGTTCATGTAAATTTCTTCCTCTAGGTCACCATTTAAGATGTTTGTTTTTACATCCATTTGATGGATTTGAAGACCATACAGGGCAGCTAATGCTATTAGCATCTGAATAGATGTAATTCTTGTTGCCGGTGAGTATGTGTCAAAATAGTCAAGACCTTCTCGCTATCTAAATCCTTTGACAGCAAGTCTTGCCTTGTATTTGTCAATAATACCATCGCCTTTCATGTTCTTCTTGAAAATCCATTTAGGACCCAATGTTTTGTTACTTAGAGGAAGATCAACCAATTCCCAAGTATGGATTGTCCATATGGATTCTATTTCACTATTGACAGCTTTTTCCAATATTGTTCTTCTGAGGAAGACATTGCTTCCTTGAAGGCATGAGGCTCATTTTCTAGCAGGAAAGTCAGAAAATCTGGACAGAATGAAGTAGATGTCTGTTGACGTTTACTTCTTCTAGGATTTTCCTCATTAGGCATACCATCTATTATTTCCTCCTGAGGTCGTTTTGACTTTTGGTAGGTCAATTCACTTCCCTTTTTATACGGATAAATAGTTTCAAAGAATTCAGCATTATCTAATTCTATTATCATATTAACGTGAATCTCAGGATTTTTTGATTTATGAACTAGAAAACGATATTCCTTGCTATTGGTTACATATCCAATAAATACACAATCAACTGTTTTTGGACCTATCTTAACCCTTTTAGGTTTAGGAACTTGTGCCTTAGCTAAACACCCCCATACTTTGAAGTATTATAAGCTGGGGTTTCTTTCTTTCCATTTTTAATAAGGAATGGACTGTGTTTTACTATGAGGTACACGGTTGATTATTCGATTAGTTGTTATTATAGCTTCCCCACACAAGTTCTGTGGTAAACCAGAACTTATTAACAATGTATTCATCATCTCTTTCGACATTCGTTTCTTTCTCTCTGCAATTCCATTACATTGTGGAAAGTAAGGGGCAGCTGTTTGGTGAATACCATTTTCCAAACATATTTCTTCAAAAGGAGATTCATATTTGCCTCCCCTATCACTTCTTATTTTGATCTTTTTGTTTAGTAGTGTTTCAACTTCAATTTTGTATTGCTTGAAAGCATCAATTGCTTCATCTTTACTACTAAGTAAGTAAATATAGAAATATCTCGTACTATCATCAATAAAAGTAATAAAATATTTTTTTCCCACCGCGAGATGGTATTGACTTCATGTCGCAAATATCTATGTGTATTCAGTCTAAAGGACTTGAATTCCTTTGAACGGATTTATAAGGATACTTAAAATACTTTGATTCCACACATATTTGACATTTGGAATTAATGCAATCAAATTTTGGCAATACTTCTAAATTTATTATTTTTCATAATGTTTTGAAGACGACGTGACCTAGGTGTGCATGCCATATAGTGTTTGACTCAAGTAAGTAAGAAGAAGAATTAACTTTATTGATAGGATCTGCTATTATATTTAGCTTAAAAAGGCCCTCATTCAGGTAACATTTCCTATATACATATCATTCTTACTTAGTACATCACAATTAGAAACAAAAATACATTTGAATACATTCTTGACAAGAAGTGAGGTAGACACAAGATTCTTGCGAATTTCTGGAATTTTGAGAACTTGGTTTAGAGTCACAATTTTTCCCGATATCATCTTCAACGCAATCTTGCCAACTCCTTCAGTTTTGGTTGTAGATGAATCTCCCATGAAAATTATCTCGTCGGATCTTGCGGGGCATAAGAAGAAAATAACTCCTTGTTAGCATAAACATGGCGGGTGGCTCCAGAATCAATCCATCATATTTTAGGACTTCCTACCAAGTTGCATTCAGACAACATGGCCATAAGTCTTCCATTTCGTCAATATTTTCAACCATATTAGCTTGATTATTCATCATCATCATCATCATTATCATCATCATCATCATCATCATCATCATCATCATCATCATCTTCTTCTTCTTCTTCTTCTTCTTCTTCTTCTTCTTCTTCTTCTTCTTCTTCTTCTTCTTCTTCTTCTTCTTCTTCTTCTTCTTCTTCTTCTTCTTCTTCTTCTTCTTCTTCTTCTGTACAACATTCTTTGGTGCACTACATTCCACGGCCTTATGTCTAGATTTTTCACAGTTGTGGAAAATATCCTTGAACATTTTCTTGCTTGGGTAATTCTTTTGTCCAGAAGCCTTTTTTCTCTTCTTATTTTGTGGCACCTCCTCAACAATATTAGCCCTTATTATTGTGAGTTTCCACGTGACTTCGTTTCAGCATTTTTGTTGTCTTCTTCTATCCTCAACCGAAAAATCAAATCTTCAAGTGTCATCTCTTTACGCCTGTGTTTCAAGATAGTTCTTGAAGTCCTTCCACAACAGAAATAACTTCTCAATGAAAGCGGCAACTTGAAAGGCCTCATTTATGACCATATCTTTAATAATAAATTCATAGTTAATAACAAGATAAATATGTGAATAAAATTATTGATTCGGGTCATACCTTCAGCAAGAGGGTCATGCATAATGACTTGTAATTCTTGGACTTGAGTTATGATCGACCTAGTGTCAACCATCTTGAAATTCAAAATTTTTGCAGCCACGAACTTCTTAAGTTCGGCATCCTCAGACTTATACTTCTTCTCAAGCGCATTCCATAACGTTTTTGAAGTTTCCGTGCGCTATAGACATTGTACAAGCTATCTTCCAAACAACTCAAAATGTAGTTTTTGCACAAGAAATCAGAATGTTTCCATGCTTCAGTTACAATAAATCGTTCGTCATCCGAAGTGCCTTCAGCCATGACCGGAGGATACTCCTTGATGAATCACTGCAAACTCAACGTGGTAAGATAGAAAAGCATCTTCATTTGCCAACGTTTGAAGTCAATACTTGAAAACTTTTCGGGTTTTTCTGCTGGTGCCATAGCATAAGCAGGAGTTAAACGGCTTGTTGAGGCAGCAAAAATCGTAACAGTAGCACCCGTTCCAGCAACATTTCTATTATTTTGGTTTTCATTCATCATGTTTCTGTAGAGTTGTATACAAAATAGAACTTTGTTAAATCAGTGAAGTTTTGATATCTTCAAACTGAATACCAAACCAAACATACAACATGTAACAATGGTGACTTTTTATATACTTCACCCCGTACGTTTATTATTCCGGTAATGTTTTGATATACTTTAAGTCGGACAGAACTATTATTGGAGTAGAAAGCACGAAGGCTTTAGTCTCCAAACCAATATACAAATGTAGATAACAGTTTAATATATATTTCAACATAGAAACGTTATTAAAATTTCTTAAGCTTGTTGTCGCTACTGTGTTAAAACATAAAATTAGAAAGACTGTTAGAAGAAAAACTGGAAAAATTGTAAACAATAAGAAATATACCGAGTCCACAATTTGCTTGTGCGTCCTTAAGGAATTTTAACCCCCTCATACGTTGCCAAGTTAATGGATTAAATCTTCCCAGGATGAAATTGAATAAACCTTCCTGCAACAGTGGCAATACAAACTGCAAGATACCAACGAACTCCAAGAACGGAGCAAAATCACACTTACAAATTTAGAAGATATTCTGCGAAATAGAATGCATGATTTTTCAGAAGGAAAGAAGTTCTGTAATTTTTCAGTGTATGGAAAAAGAAGCCATGCCTCAAAATTTATAGGCAATTATCGGAAGATGTGTGATTTCATTTTAGGAAAAAGTGTCTGTTCAGGAGAAAAAATTCTGTTAATCATTGGTCAACAAAGGCTTGACTTAATTCCATTAAGCAACGCGTTCAGCAAAGGCTTAATTCCGTTAATGAAATAACTGGCATTTAATTAATTATTAATTAATTAAATAAATAAATTTTCTCCAAAAAATAATTTTATCGATCATTTGACAAAGCCGAAGCCGAAGCTGAAGCCAAGCGAGCAACGACGACGGCGCAGGGGTTCATTCTCTTCAACTCCTTTTAAAACTTTAACAAGTGATCCTATATATACACACACAAATGTAGTTGTCCCTCACCAATGAGGGACAAAACTCACTTGATTCAAATTTTTTAAATTTTTATTTCCCTCTATTTTATTTTTCATCAATTTTCAATTTGCACTTCTAATCTTTAAAGCCTAATAACTTAAAGTCCAACAATTAGAGCAAGAGATGAATCAGCAGAAGGAATAGAATACCAATTTGAATTAAAAAGGGAATTTAAAGAATGACGAGATTGATATGAAAAGATATGTTCAAGAAAGACAACATGACATGAGGCAAAGTACTTCTTAGATTTAAAATCATTAAATTCTCAACAAGTTTTTGGAATGTTGGAAAAATAAACACATCATATTTTGCTTTCAAAGGAAAGAACCATATGTACTTTGTGTAATGATCCACAAATATGATATTATGATGGAATCCATCAATTGATTGCACTGGTGCACGACCCCATAAATTAGAATATGACTTTTTATTGCATTGACATGGATTACAAAGAGATGCTTTGACGGAAGATATAGTTAATTGAAACTTGGACAAAATAAAATTAAAAATCCTAGTGCTAGGATGTCTAAGGCGTTGATGCCAGGAGGTTGATGAGACTCGAATGTTGAAGCAGACATGATTATGAGAAAATGAAGATGACATAAGCTTGTATAAGGATTGATCAAGTTGGCCTTTGGTGGGATCTATTTGTTTCAAATACAATTCTTCAGCCAGAAACTTCTCTTGGAGTTCATCGAATAATATGATAGTAACTCTATCATGAATAGTTGCAGCAATATCTCGAAATTCAGGGCCAACTCATAACAATATAATAAAAATAGTACGAGAAATAACTCAAATATAAGATGCTCAATTCGATCATAGTTATGGAAGATAAACATGTTTTTCTAAGTATAATAGTAAAACCCATAAATTTTCCTTGAAATTACAAAAATATGAATAAGTCAGAAATTTGAGATTTTTTGCCAAAAACTTTCAACAACAGATAAGATGTTTCAATTTCGGATAGCATGGGATAAGAACAAATCAATGCTTACATGTCAATCTGCATATGAAATTCTGAATGTCACAAAATTGTGTAGCATGAGGAAATGTATCCCAATGCTTATATGTCCAATATACATGTCAATGTAATACATCACATTGATAAACTCATGTACTCACACTCTGAGAGTACTCCATCTTACTGTCTCGCACTTTCAATCATCATGCTTAATCACTCAACACACTAAGTCAATCAATACTATACGATACCTGTTACGGGGCGTAGCCCGATCCCATTATGAATCAATAAAAACAACAACCATTGCTGGTAATTCAGACTCCGAAAAGGCAGATCCTATCATGGCCTACTGTGGACGTACATCTCGATCCCATCAATAATATATATAAAGCCCATAGGGCCTGCTGTGGCGTGTAGCCCGATGCATATAATAATAGTATATATGAAGCCAATATGGCCTACTGTGGCACGCAACCCAATCCTATCATAAATCATATAAACCTTTCGCAGCGTGTAACCCGATCTTATCAATTCACTAACAATCCGGCCCTCAGGCCTCAACTTAGTCATCAATCTCTCTAGTCTCTCGGTGTCCCCAATTTCATGCCAATCAGTCCAAACATGATAACATAATGTGACAACAAATGATAATAGAGATTGAGATATGATATGCAAATGATTGAGTATGTAACTACAATTTAAGCAAATGACTCAACAACAACAATGACCTCAGTGGGTCCTAACAGAATAAGCATACAACCTACACATGATTCTAACATGGATCATAGCTCGATTACTCTAACATGTAGAAGATTCATGGATAAAGAAATGATTAGGTAACTACATAGTACCACAGAATTAACCGAGTCACAACTCACACAGTACATGCCCGCACGTCCGTCACCTAGCATGTGTGTCACCTCAACACAAACACATAACACGTATATTTAGGATTTCATACCTTCAACACCAACTTTAGAAGTGTTAACTTAGCTCAAATAAGTCGAATCCAATACCGAGCAAGCTAAATAATACTCCAGAAATACCATCCTGCGCGATTGACCTTTGAAAGGCTCGAAACTAGCCAAAATGAACTCAAGAACATCAAATAATGCCAAAGAAAACAAACCCAATTAATGAAGGTCGAATATTTAATCCAAAGCTCAAAGTCAACCAAAAATTCAAACCTTGGCCCGCACCACAGAACTCGACGAAACTCACAAAATTAGATAATCCATTCAATTAGGAGTCCAACCATACTAGCTTCATTTGTATCCGACTCCGACTCGATATACAAAACTCAAAAGTTCACTTTATAAATTTTTGAAAAGAATTCTCAATTTTCAATCAGTCAAATGCCAAAAATAAAGATGGATTCGTGAAACCAAAACCAAGTAAATAACACTTAACCCAATCCATGTGGTGAAAATCGCCACCGAAATTGCCTAAATCCGAGCTCCACAACTCAAAATATGACCAAATAAACAAACCCTTTATACTAAATATATCTATCCAACTGTTCTGCCCCGTTTCTTATGCCAAACGATCCCGAAACTTACTTTTGGTGCCTACAATAGATTTCTTGTGAAATTCCAATGGCTTTTGAGTCACTCCATTTAACCATGTAATGAAAGAGATATGTTGGTTTTAATCTTTAGAAATAGGACAATTTTTTAATACGAATTCAGTGACAATTTCGTAATTACTCTGGAAAATAATTTTGCAAACCAATCATTAAAATGACTATAAATTCCTTGTATGAAGTCGAAACTTGATGATTCCAATTGTCGTGGCTCCAAAATTATGATACAGATCTAATGCTTCAGTCAAATCAGATTTGGAGCTCATTTGCGTAATGTGGTACATTTGTACTTGAAGATTCAGTGTCGAAATATGGAAAACGGGCATAACACAACCCAAACCTTTCCGAAACTCACCCGAGCCCCTCGGGACCCCAAACATACAAACAAGTCTCATAGCATAAAATGACTTATAAAGGCCTCAAATCACGCATAACAACATCAAAACCACGAATCGCACCTTAAACAAACTTAATGAAATTTGAATCTTTCAACTTCCAAAACTCGTCCTGAATCGTATCAAATCAACTTGAAGTGATTTCAAATTTTGCACACAAGTCCCAACTGACATAACGAAGCTATTCCAATTCTCAAAACCACCATCTGAGCCTAATATCATCAAAGTCAACTCTGGGTCAAACTTATGATGTTACATCTCGCGTTTTCGTACGTTAAAAGTTTATTCTTGAGTTAGTTAACGTCGGATCATGGATGAGATTATCTTGAGGTTAACGTATTTATGATATTTATGACAAGCGATAAGTAAGTGACATGAAGCGCAAAAGGTACACGAACTAAAGAAAACGAGTTTTGTGGATGGTTGTTGATTTGGGATAAAATACGATCCGAGCTATAATATTCTATATTTATGGACTACTATCATATAAGATACCATATGACCGTGATAATATAATGTATAAAATATATTAAAAATGAATAGTATTTTTAGGTAATTTGAAATAACACTTATTAATTCGGGTAATTGGTTTAAATTACCTAATTAATTATTAAAAAATAAGATAAGATCAACCAAAAACGTGGCAAAAATCCACTACCCTCTTAGCCATTCTATGGTTAGGTGGCTATATAATGTTAATAGTAATTTAACAAGTCTTGTTCCATTTCTTATATTGGAATTTAACAAGTTTTGTTCCATTTTTCATTCTGAAGACAAGAAGCAGACTTATTAACAAGGCTTGTTAATAAGAAAGTCCTGTTCCATTTTTGATTCTTCCTAGTTTAAAACATTTCAAGTACAAAAGTTATTCAATCCACAAAGTCTTCCAACGAGTTCTTTCAACAACACAATTCCAATGAAAATTATTAGAATCGTAGTAATGTGAAATTTTGCGGTTTTAAAGGAGTACGGTATAATTTTCTTCAATAATATTATACAAAGTTTTTTTACTCTAGGTATGTTAAGGTCATCTTTTCTTTCTTTTTGGCATGATCGAAGTTATACGGAAGAAATAAGTAAATGCACAATTTTCATAAATAATTTTATTCATAGAAATATTAGGGGTCTCTGTGTTCTTGATTACTCATGTGACATATTATTATATCGTCTGTTCATGGGTCTCAAAATAATATGCAGTTGATAAAGCTTATCCGGAAAGAATATTGAGATTTTAAATATATTTTCATGCATTTAACTCATTTATGCATGTACATTGACCCATGACCAGATGATGCAATGTACGCATATTTATATTTATCTATTTACGTATATGGGATATGGGAAAATGGTAATGACGTTATATACACAACACCACCTGATCACTTGGTATATGTTGATGATGTTGCGCACAGTGGCCAAGACGATATAATTGGATGCTGCTTGATGATATTATGTACACATATACCTATGCATGACATGATATTTATATGCACGTGCATGATATTATAAATGTTTCAGAATTAACAAAGTTATTACAGATGGGTTTCTTTATTCCATGTCTCGTTGTAATGATTTTCATGCCTTACATACTCAACACATTATTCGTACTGATTCCCTACTTCCCGGAGCCTACGTTTCATGCCCGCGGTACAGGTAGAAAAGTCGACGGTTCCCCTTCGTAGGATCCTTGTTCAACAAGAGTTGGCGCGGTCCACTTGATCCGAAGTTGCTTTTAATTTTTGTATGATATGTTTGTATATAGATATATGGGTATGACATGGCTCAGTCCCATCATTATACAGTTGTATTTTTATTAGAGGTTTGCAGACAGTTATGTACAGTTGGATAGTAAGAAGCCTTGTCGGCTCGCCCCACTATATTTTTCGCAAGTGAATATATATATCTATATATATATCTATATATATATATATATATATATATATATATATATATATATATATATTCCTTTTGGACATGTTTCCCTTGCATATGTTATTCATGTCTATATCTTAAATGGATGTGTAAAGGTGTTTGACAAGTAGGCCACGAGCACCCGTCGCGGCCCATCGGTTTGGGTTGAGACAAAAGTGATATCAAAGCAGTTCTGTCCTAGGATTAGCTACAGATCGTGTCTAGTAGAGTCTTGTTTATAGGTGTTATGTAGACCACACTTATAAACATGAGGCTACAGGGCATATAGGATGTTATTCTCTCTTCTTATCTTAGATCGTGCGATATAAGAATTGATGTTCCTAATGATGTGTTACATTTACAGTGATGCCTCTGAAGACTATAGCTACTTGCGTGGGTTAGAAGGCTACGAAGTTTTTAGAAAGAGATATAAGTTATACTATGGATTCACATCCACCGGAGATCATGTTTTCTATCGAGGAGGATCCATCTGAGGATCCATACAAGTCATCCGTTCGAGTAGTTTCGATTTTTCCAGCAACAGATGAGGTGGTGGGAGTTCCGATCTCTACAAGGCCTTTAGTTTCATTATCTAGGTCCATTTATCAGGGTATAAGGGGAGTGGTGCATGGATTGGCACAACCGGGTTCCCCTCAGGCTCAAAATTATGTCAAGATATTTGCGGATACCATCTTTTCTGAGGTTCCAGACAGTCCACAGTCTTGGAAGTCCGTCAATGAAGGTTCGTCTGTGTATGTTATGGAATACGTAGAGGAAGAGGATAGTATTCGGGCTAAGAGGAGGAAGGTAACTGGTAAGAATATGAAGATTCCACTTCGAAGTGTATCTAATCTAGGCTCTCATATAGGACGAGGCAAGGACCCTATGCTATAGACTTTCTCTAGATGTCAGCTTTTGGTTGGTGAGCTCCACTTCTTCTGGTAGTATTACCCATTCAAGGTTCTGATATGTTAGGTTGTTTAATAAGGACATAAAGATCCCTGTCCCGACTTGTATATATATTATGGTTATGTTTACTTAGAGGTTTTACAGACATTATCCTGTATATAGTTTTGGGTATGACATGTCTACGGCCTGGTCGACTCTTATGCATATGAACCTTATTCTAAATTAGTTATGCAAGTTATGTTACTTATATATATATATATATATATATATATATATATATATATATATATATATATATATATATATATATATATATATATATATATAACGCGAAATGGCTCTTGATAGGTTTGATGATAAACAAAGATAAGGTACATGGTGTTCAGTTAGGTAGAACTTGATGTTATAATGGGTATGGATTGGTTGGACTTTTCGTTATGCTAACATCAAGTATGATCAAAGATGGTTAGATTTCAGTTCCCAAGAGAGCATGTTTTATTATGGAAAGGTAATATGGAATCGCCGAGAGGTAAATGTATCTCCTATCTTAAGGCAAGGAAGATAATCAGAAAGGACAATATTTATCACTTGGTTCGGGTTTGATATATGGAAGTAGAGTTACCAACAAATCAGTCCATCCCTATGGTTAATGAGTTTCCCGATGTTTTTTTTTTTCGACGAGCTTCTGGGTCTTCCCCCAGAGCGATAAATTGAGTTTGTTATTGACCTACTACCAGATACTCATCCAATATCTATTCCTCCCTATGGAATGGCCCCACAGAGCTGAAAAGGTTGAAGGAACAACTAAAGGACTTACTTGAAAAAGGCTTTATTAGACCTAGTACGTCACCATGGAGAGCATCTGCGTTGTTTGTAAGGAAGAAAGATTATTCCCTACGGATGTGTATTGATTATAGACAACGGAATAAGGCGATGATTAAGATTAAGTACCCGCTCCCGAGGATTGATGATTTATTTGATCAGTAGCAATATGCAAAGTGTTTTTTTTCCAAAAAATAGACTTGAGGTCCGGGTACCATCAAGTAAGGTTAAGGAGGAAGATATTCCGAAGACATTATTTGGGACAAGATACATGCACTTTGAGCTTCATGTTATGTCGTTCGGTTTGAACAATGCCCCAGCAACATTGATGGATTTGATGAACCGTGTATTTAGGCCCTTTTTAAATATATTCGCAATTGTATCTATCGATGATATATTGGTGTATTCTCGGTCAGAGACTGCACATGCAAATCATTTGCATATTGTGCTCAGGGTTCTACAAAAGGAGAAGTTGTATGCAAAATTCTCTAAATATGAATTATGGTTGAACTCTGTGGCTTTCCTTGGACATATCCTTTTGGATGAAGGAATCCGGGTGGATACACAAAATTTTGGGGCAGCAAATACTCGACCTAGACCCCCGATATCGACGGAGGTTCGTAGCTTCTCCATTTGGCAATCTATTACAGGAAACATGTAACAAAACTTTCTTCTCTTTTAGCACATTTGACCAAACTGGCATGTCCTGTCTCGCTTGATGTTCCAGAATAACATAAGAAAATCTATGGTGCAAGAAAGTTGAAGGAAGGTTGCGAATAAGTATAAATAGAGATGTGTGAGTCGTACATTAAAGTATGATAGAGCGACAAGGTTTAGGGAAAATAGGAGGAAGGATAAGAAAAAGATGAGTGAAGAGGGGACGAGAATGGATAAGTCCTTGGGGTTAAGCTCATAAGAGAGCTGATAGTTTCTAGGAGGAAGAATAAGAAAAAGATGAGTGAAGAGGGGACGAGAACGGATAAGTCCTTGGGGATAAGCTCATAAGAGAGCTGATAGTTCCTCTAAATTATAAAAGGCTCAGTATAACCTAAATGAATTCAAACGAGTCTAAGACTACTAATATTTGGAATAGATGAAATACTGCCCTGGTAGAGGAATAAAGGCATAATTGTGATAAATAAAAGATGAGGTTAGGGCCTTTGAATGGGGGAATCTCATGAATTGTGAAAGATTAGAATACCCATATAAGCTAACTCAAAAGGCCGCTAAGTTTCAATTGACCCGATGCTAACAGACAGAGTTTCCAGGAATGGAAGGACAAATTAACTTCAACACTAGTTCTAACGCTCTCAGAAGAGACTGATGGTTACATTATCTATTGTGATGCTTCAGGCATTGGGCTAGGTTGTGTGCTCATGCTCATTGTAGGGTTTTAGTTTATGCTTCTAGACAACTAGGAAAACATAAGAAGAATTACTTGACCCACTATTTATAGTTAGCCGCAGTGATTCATGGACTAAAGATGTGGAGGCACTACTTGTATGGCATTCATGTTGATATTTATACGGATCGTAAGAGCCTCTAATATATCCAGGAAAAAGGAATTGAATTTACGTCGAAGAAGATGGTTAGAGATACATAAAAAAACATACGATTTTGATATTATATACCATCAGGGAAGACAAACGTGGTAGCCGACGCTCTCAGCCGTAGTTTTATGGGTAGCTTGTCATATTTACAGCCAGAAAAGAGGAGAATAGCCCATGAGGTTCATCATCCAGCTAGTCTTGGAGTTCAGTTACTAGACTCAGGTGATATTGGAATTACTATCCAAGGTATGACAACATCCTCGTTAGTAACAGAAGTAAAGGAACACCGGTATGAGGATCATGTTAGTTAATTATAGGGATACCACCCCTCAGAAGGAGAAGACACTATTTGAAATTACAAAAGATGGGGTCCTCAGATATCAGGGACTATATATGTCCCTAATATTGTAGGGTTACGTCAGAAGATTATGGGAGAAACTCACTATTTTCGTTATTCTATTCATCCAGGAGCAACAAAGATGTATAATGATATCAAGGAGGTATACTGGTGGGACAGAATGAAAAAGGATGTAGCGGAGTTTGTTACTCAGTGCCCTAACTGTCAGCAGGTTAAGATTGAGCATCAAAATCCTTGTGGATTATTACAGGCTATGGATATTCCGATTTGGAAATGGGAGATAATTAATATGTATTTCATCGTAGGATTACTGCGTACCGAGTAAAAGTTTGATTCTATATGATGATTGTTAATAGTCTTACAAAGTTAGCCCATTTTATGCCTGTTAGGGCTACATATTCCGCAGAGGATTATGACACGCTTTGTGTCAAGGAGATAGTACAACTGCATGGTGTCTCTGTGTCTATTATCTAGTATGGAGGAGCAGAATATATATCTAATTTCTGGAGGTCCTTCCAAAAAGGGTTACGGATTCAAGTAAGTTTTATTACAACATTTCATCCCCAGATAGATGGATAGAGTTAGGGACTCAGGTAAGTCTTAGTACAACATTCATCCTCAGACAGATGAACAGGCTGAGCGTACTATTGAGACATTGTGGGATATGTTACGAGCTTGTGTGATAGACTTCAAAGGTAGCTGAGATGATCATGTTCCGCTTATTGAGTTTTCATATAATAATAGCTACCATTCCAATATTCAGATGGCTTCATACGAAGCTCTTTATGGACGGAAGTGTAGGTCGCCTATTGTGTTGTTTGATGTATGAGAATTTGGGTTACATGGGCGAAACCTGATTCAACAAGCCATAGAAAAAGTAAAGTTGATTCTCGATCGACTGTTGACAGCTCAGAGTAATCAGAAGTCATATTTTAGCATGCGAAGACGAGATTTAGAGTTCAGGATTAATAAATGGGTATTATTAAAGGTATTACCTACAAAGGATGTGATGAGGTTTGGCAAGAAAGGCAAAATTAGCCAACGTTATATTGGGACTTAAAGAATCATTTGGAGAATGGGCCAAGTAGCTTATGAGTTAGAGTTGGCCTCGGAATTGGAGTCTATCCATCCAATTTTTCACGTGTCTATGTTACGAAAGTTCATTGGCGATCCTACCCAAGTGGTGCCCAGGGATAATGTACAGATTACACAGGACTTGTCATATGAGGAAATTACGGTTGCCATCCTAGATCGACAAATCTGAAAGCTAAGGAATAAAGAGCTAGCCTCCGTGAAAGTAATTTGGAGAAATAACAATGTGAAAGAAAAGACTTAGGAGATCGAGAAAGACACGAAGTCTAGATATCCTTACTTATTTCCTCCTCTAGAGAAGGGTCCGGCTGAGACGTCATAACCTCAAGGTACGTGTACAAATTCTTGTGTTAGTTACTGTCATTGGTCGTGGGAGGCCATCGTCGTTATTGATGATTATGATCCTATGTGGTGTTGAATTATTCTACAGCGAGAGTTGGTAGTAGTGTTGTTACAAAGGCGACTCTGCCAAAGTGATATAGATCTTGGGGAATTAAACATTCGAGGACAAAATTTCTAAGGGTGGAAGGATGTTAACTTCAGTTAATTGATGTAGGCTCAGGGATGGGATTATCTTGAGGTTAACGTATTTGTGCTATTTATAATAAGCGATAAGTAACATTCATGAAGGGTAAATGGTACACGAACTAAAAAAAATGAGTTTCGTGGAAGGTTGTCGATTTGGGATAAAACATGATCCGAGCTATAATACCTTATATTTATGGACTAGTACCATACAAGATACCATATGACCGTAATATTATGATCTATAAAGTATATTACAAATGAATAGTATTTTCAGGTAATTAAGATAATTCTTAATAATATGGATAATTGGTTAATTATCATTAACGAGGCATTACCTAGTTAATTATTAAAAAAATGAGATACGATCAACTCCCCCCTAAAACGTGGCGAAACGCCACAACCTAAGAGAATGACTCTTAGTAATTCTATGATTAAGTGGCTACCTAATGTTAATAGGAATTTAACAAATCTTGTTCCATTTTTCATTTTGGAATTTAACAAGTCCTTTTCAGTTTTTCATTCTGGACAAAAGAAGCAGACTTATTAACAAGTCTTGTTAATAAGAATGTCTTGTTTCATTTTTTCATTCTTCCTAGTTTAAAACATTTCAAGAACAGAAGCTATTCAATCCACAAAGGCTTCTAACGAGTTCTTGCAACAACACAATTCCAATGAGAATTGTTAGAATTGTAGCAACGTAAAATTTTGCGGTTTTAAAGTAGTAAGGTTTTATCTTTTCCAAGAATATTATACGAAGTTTTCCCCACTCCATGTATATTAAGGCTATCCCTTCTTTCTTTTTCGTATGGTCCAACTTATAAGGAAGAAATGAGCAAACACACAGTTTTCATAAACGACTCTATTCATATAAATATTAGGGGTCTCTGTGTTCTTGATTCCCCATGTGACGTATTATTATATCATCTGTTCATAGGTCTCAAAATAATATGCAGTTGATAAAGCTTATTTGAAAAGAATATTGAAATTTTTAACATATTTTCATGCATTTTATTCATTTATGCATGTATATTGACCCATGACCAGACGTGTTACATATACGTATTTATATGTATATATTTACGTATATGGGATATGGAAAAAGGTTACGACGTTATATACGCAGCACCAACTAATCTGTTGGTATATGTTGATGATGTTTCTCACAGTGGCCGACACGATATGATGGGATGCCCTTAGATGCTTGATGATATTATGTACACTTATACCTATGCATGACACGATATTTATATGCACGTGCATGATATTATAAATAGTTTAGATTATATAAATTTATTCAGATTTACAGATGGATTTCTTTATTCCATGTTTGATCTATGTCTCGTGTGTACTTATTTCAAGCCTTACATATTCAATACATTATTTGTACTGATGCCCTATTTCCGGGCCTGCATTTTATGCCTGCAGGTACAGGTAGGCAAGTCGACAGTCCCTCTTCTTAGGATCCTTGTTCAGTGAGAGTTGGCGCGTTCCACTTGACCTGAAGCTTGTTTTGATTTTTGGATATGTTTGTATATAAATATTTGGGTATGATGTGCCTCAGTCCCGTCTTAGTAAAGTTGTATTTCTATTAGAGGTATGCAGACGGTTATGTACAGTTGGACAGTAAGAAGCCTTGCCGGCTCGCCCTATTGTATTTTTTGCATGTACGTGTACATATGTCTTTTCGACATTTTTTCCTCGCATATGATATTCATGTCTATGTCTTAAACACATGCATAAAGGTGTTTGACAGGTAGGCCTTGGGCACCCATCTCGGCCTATCAGTTTGGGTCGTGACATATGAACATTCCAAACCTTTAAATTTTCAACTTTTACCAAGTAGTGCCGATACCTTCTAGAAATATCCAAATTCAAATATGGGCATACACCCAAGTCTAAAAATACCATCCGGACCTAATTGAACTATCAAAATTCCGATCCGAGATCAAGTACTAAAAAGTCAAACTTGGCCTACTCTTCCAACTTAAAGCTTTCCAATTGAGAATTTTTCTTGCAATTCAATTCTGAATAACCTGAAAAGCAAAATCGATAATTCACACAAACCATAATCTATCATTCGATGCTGCTCAAGACTTCAAACAGCTGAACAGAATGCAAATTCTCAAATGATCGGAGGGGTCATTACATTTTTCCCAACTTAAACATACGTTTATCCTCGAACGTGCCAAGAGTGTTCCTAAGCCATCAAATCACTGTGTAACCTTACCGTGCACATACTCGGGGGTGATCCCACGTCAACCCAATCCACATAAGCCTGACAACACATCATAACCAAAGATCATTACTTTAACCTTAGTTTGTAAGCTTTGAACTCAATTTACAATATCCGGAATTTTTTACAAGACCTGAATCTCACGTCTACACACTATGTAAGTCTGAACAAGTTGTATCGTGCCATAACCATAACACAGTATGAACTCGCATGATATAACACACACTCGAATACTCGTAGCAATAATTCCCGATCACTGTAGCTGCTAAAAACAAACCCGATACCGGTAGTAAATCTCATATCAAATAAAACTTCATTTGAAACCTTCGGACATTGCCGATGATGAAAGAAACATACAGAAACTCATAACCACTCTTCGACTCGACAAATCATGGAGCCATCCATCGTTCGACAAGAACCATAGCCAATTTTTAAGGCAACTTCCTATATTATTCTTCCAAGATACCGTAATCAAATCAGATAGTATCCATTCTAGGTCCAATGACCTTGTCTCATCAAACACAACTATTCTATTAACATGTCACACTAGCACAACCTAAAGCCACAAACTGTGCATCCCATGCACCAACATGAAACAATTTAAGTTTACTTAAACATGGAAAATGACTCAAATGAGGGAAACGTCCTACAAGATCAACAAGTACCGCCACAACGCAATGATATGAACCCATTGCACATAGTAGAACCAAAACATACGAATCTAACTCAAAAGTGAATGTCTCAATATAACTCCACTGCAAGGTGTGACCTCATCCAAACACTGGTCCTATGAAATTCCTCAAGCCATAATGTTCAAAATAAATGGCCACACACCAAGTACATGAAGTGCATGGCCATAACCATAGAGAAGAGAATAACACAATATACCAAAGTCCAGAAAGACGATAACCAAGGTGCAATCAAACTTCAACACTCTAATAACCATCTCGCTCGAATTCTGACAAGGTCCAAACAGAACCACATCGGGAGTGCATATAACTAATGAATCACCACCCCTCGTAACATATGAGAGTAACACATAAAACATATCAGAACACAAACAAGCTCAACTCTAACCGAATAACTCACCCCTCAACACTAACAGTTCTTAGACAACAAATACGACCCGGTGTAAAATGCACATCCCCCTGGGCTTATCAATGGGCCCCAAATCAACTTCTATCATTCCCAAATGGATAAATAGCCCTCCAGTAGTCCACCAGGATTTATCCATAATACGTACGATCATATAGCTAACTTTGGCCACATCTTCATAGTTCGCAACCATGAAACAATCTTCTTCTAAGAACTCCTAGTCTCCAAATCCATATAACAAATAAATCACCATATTTGATCCCAACTCCACCGCCCGATTGTCTAACAAATCTCTCATACACGATGATCCCATGAGAAATACTTCTATAATTCTTCCATGCCATATACTAAAATATGAACATCAACGGTCGACCAGGCAAGTACCGCAATACTAATGAAGCATCGGTAAGTCAAAACAAAGTGCGCCTTCTGAAATGCGCACCCTTCCAGTAAATACAAAATAGCAATAGAATTCATCTAAAAATATGAAACAGTCCATATTGATCAAGATTCAAGCCTTCCCTCCAAACTGAACTATCACCTTCTACATGCAAATCTCAATGCCACAAGACCTATTGTATCTATCATGTCATCATATGAAAAGCATAAGAATCTTGTAATCAACTCTGGGACACAAGCAGAATACATACTTGGTTAGTCAGAAACCTTATGCTTGATCTTATCCAGGATAAAATCACAAAACGCCTCATACCCCTCATACATGTAGTTAATACCTATCTCAAGTAGTGGTAGAAATCATCGAGGCCACTTTATAACCCATTTGCGCATAACCAAGTCATTGGAACTGAACCCCTCTAACTTAACCAAGTCATGATACCGGCAAAGCTTAAGAGTATTGCTACAAAACACCTGCAGAGACACGCCACATCATAAGTACCCAAAGAACCGATCATTTCCATTACCGTGTCGATTCAACCTACTACCAAACTATCCTATTTGTCCGAGTTCCTTCCAATATACTCTTAAGTTGACATTTGATAGAACGATGCGATCCTTTTCCAAAGCTCACAACAAGAGTTCCTAGTATATAACCACATCACCCTAAGTCCCATACATCATTGTATTACCTCTTAAGTACCCCAAATGTACCACAACCGAGACACCTACTCTCCACTCTGAAGATACCATATGTAAATATAAACTCGTTTCCTTCACCTTTTTGATGCTAAAATATAGAACCTATAATGATGTAGAAATACCTCAAGTGTCCACAGCAACCGATGTAAATCCTAGATTCTAGCCATATACAAATCTGAAAAATTCTTAATTGCTACATATAACTCTTGAATCCATTAGAACATTATCGAGAGTGTTATTACCCGTGTTTTCATACGTAAAAGTACGCCATAAGAAAATTGATGAAAGCTCGAAAAGGATATGTTACATCCCGAATTTTCGTACATTAAAGTTTCGTTGTAAGTTAGTTGACATAAGTTCGGGAATGATATTATATGAGACTATAAGCATTATGCTATTTCAAACAAGTGATAAATAAATTCGTGAAAGTGAGAGGGTAAGCGAATCGAATAAAATAAGTTTCATCAAAGTTTGACAATTTGGGATAAAATATGGTCCGAGCTATAATAGCCGGTATTTATGGACTAGTGATATACAAGGTACCACATGACCATGATAGTATAGTTTATAAATCATGTAAAAATGAGTAGTGTTTTAAGTAATTTGAAATAATTCTTACTTATGTGATTAATTGGTTAATTATTGGATTAGTCAGGAAGTTAAGAAGTTAATTTTGGAAATGAAGGAATTATTGGATAAGCTTGATACCTCAACGTGGCAGCAACTCAAAGCCATATTTGGTGACTCTTTACTTGCATTATTAAGTGGAGCGAGAATGTTAGGCAACCCGAAGAGCCGGGGGATGGAGAAAGGGGAGCTAAAAACAAAAGAATGTCTTGTTGGAGTTTTCAGAATAAGGTGATAGGCATAAATGTTAGCAAGGAAATAAGAACAGAGTTAATGAATCAATATGAGTAAGATGTGATACATGGATGACAACGGTAGACCTAAAAAGATGACAATATTACAGAGTATATAGTCAAGTGAAGAAAAAGATGAGATGTGATAGGTCTTGAGACAACAAAAGAGTATCTTTCATAAAGTCATATCCTCATTTCGATAAATAAGTTCGTGACCCTAACACCACTACCAGAAGGAAAAAGTTAGATCCTAGAATAATAGAAATTAGTATGGACTGGTGAACAAGAAAAACTAAACATGAATTAGGGACTGAGTGATTTTATAATAGTCGTCATCATGAGAACTTTAGAGATTGTGTTCTAAAGATAATAGAATGGAAAATAGAAGTTTAACCCTTAAAGGTCGTTCAAGAGGACACTTCGCAAAAGCAGGAAATGTGAGCAAAGTTAAGCCTAAGGGACTATATGTGCGAGTTACAATAGGTGTCACCCTCGTGAATAAGGAATTTTGTTATTTGGTACACAAGGATTTTTGCAAGGCGAGTAAGGGCCATCGATGATGTGAAAAGAAGCCAAAGATAAAGAGGTAAAATATCAATACATAGATCATTGTATCACTATCTTAGCACCTTCCTAGGGGGGGGGGGTATGAAGTGATGCGGCATTAAATCAGAATTAAGTGGTTCTACTAATTATGGAATGGTTAAGGAAGAATATGTAAAAATGATAAAGGGATGAGATTGCACTTACTCAAATCCTACTGATATGCTATGATTCCAGAACATTATGCAAATGTGACATCAAGGAGAGGAAATAAGTGGTCCTGCCTGGGATGGTATTGATAAACAAGGGGCCAGTGCGAGAGGTAAGTTAAGGCAAAGGAAATAACTCAAGAAAGATTATGAGGAATATTATATGAGAATGGGCCAACGAGTAGTTAATAGTTGATTCAAGAAGATCCTAATATAGTAGACAAGACGATAAAGACAAATCAGCAAATTGTGCAAGATAAACATAATGAACCCCAACATGGGAATTTCGTCTCGCATATATGACATTGTGATCCTTGAGAAATATTCAGATATGAGTTAGGGAAGTTAAAGGTGTCGTATAAGTGTTATGAAAATAAAAGAGAGTGTCACTAAGAAGACAATTATAATAACAGCTCTGAAGTAACCTTACGAGCACTAGGGCATGAAGGTAAGTAAGTAAGGATAATTACAAGTAAGAAAGAACATCAAAAATTCTGTTGGGTAAATGATGTAATAATCTTACAGCCCTGTAAGAATCAAATGGTCCTCCCTAAGTACTATAATGAAAGACTATCTAAGGAAGTAAGGAAGAAGGCATCAACCTAATTTCAGTGACCTAAAGAGGAAGTGATCTTATAACAACAATCTCATAACAATGTTGTATGCACTACATAAGAAAGTGGCACCTACCGTGGCTAATGGATGGTAAGTAAAAATCAGAAGTGATATTCAAGATCATATGAGTTGTGTGGAAATCCAATATGTATGGGCATTATGATAAGTTAAGTATGCACGCTATAGAAAGTAGAAAGACCAGGAAAAGTAATTGCCTACGTGTAAAAAAAGTTAAGAAGGAACGAAAGGAATTACTCAATCAGTAATCCAATGTTAGTTACGTCATGAACGAACTTTAGAATTTCGGATATTATCATCCATGCAGCATATATACTAACGTTCATGCAGCCGCAGAAGACTCCGGTAAAAGTTAAAAGAAAGAATTGAGCCCAGGGCATAGATAAAGGATTGAATTGCTAGAAGATTGTATCATGGATATTCCATAGCCCATGAAAGGCAAAAGTAATAACTAATGCCAAGAGTCGCAGATCAGAAGATAGATTATGCCTATATGAAGGTTGATTAGAAGGAAGAGGAAACTAAAGAGTTATATCAATCAAATAAATCAGGAGTCTTATTATTGGACCCAGAAAATTATAGAAATTGTGATTAAGAACATTGAAAGATCACTATTAATTTCAAAGGTACAAGAAAGATAGTATAATAGACATATTCTATAATGTCCCTACGATAAACCCAGTTAAAAGAACATGGGCCTTATAAGAAGTCAATATGAAGCTCCCACCGGATTATGTATGCACTAGAGATGCAAGTGTTACAATAGATCTCTAAGTTGTGGATGTAAGTTATACCTATTTGGAAGGGAGGTCATGAAAGAGATAGAAGATGTGATGCAAGATTTTTATGGTAAGTAAGGTAAGGGTGAATGACGTACGAGATACTCAAATGCGGAAGGTTGTGAATTGTCCATACTTTGGACAAAAGGCTAGAAGCACTAGGATTCAGTATCCAGGAATGATAGCATCATCGTCATTGGCATATCTTCCAGCCTATGGTTTCTAGGTACCGAGAGATCTAGCCAAGAGAGCAAAGAAGAGTTAGAAGCGATGTGATGTCTCGCTTGATGTTCAAGAATAACATAAGGGAATTGTCACACCCCAACCTTGCGAGGCATGGCTGGCACTCGATGTCGTAGTGGACCGAGCGAACCACTCTGAAACTCATTCATTCCTTTTATAACAATCATGGGCCAACACGACCACAACTCGTACTGTACAATTGAAAGTTGGCAAATGTTATATTGATGGACCATCATTCTTAAAGAATGAGAACATACGAGCCGTCAAGGCCTCTGACATACTGCACAAGATGAACCTCTATATACAAAGCCTCTAAGATTATTTGATATCAAATTGGACATGGTACTTGCCTACCCATAGGTGTGTGGAAAGTATTCTGACACGATGACTCATAAAACTCGGATGCACTCTGAATGAGGTGGATTCTTTTTGATCCTTCGCAGAATGATGACCTTGTCTATTATGAGGGCTCGTCAACTGATTGTCTATACCTGCAGGCATGAATACAATGTCCCCAACAAAAGGACATCAGTACGAATAATGTACTGAGTATGTAAGGCATGTAAGTAACTATATAAAGTACATGAAAGAAACATGGAGTAAATGACCCAACCTGTAAATCTGGATAACTTTGTAAATTATGAAATATTTATAGTATCAGGAATATGCATACAAATGCCATGTAATGAATAGGTCTATACGTACGTAACATCATAAAACCTCTTAGGGCATCCCATCATATCATCTCAGCCTCTATGGGCAAAATCATCATTATATACCAGCTGATCATGTGGTAATGCGCATATAACACCGTTACCTTTTCCTATATTCCATATACATAAATATACATATGTACGTGTATATAACGTCGTATGAGTCGTGGGTAAATGTACATGTATAAATGAATGCAATGCATAATGAAGTGACAATATGATCAATTGGAATGCTATGAGACCCATGAATAGACAATATGGTAGTAGGACATACGGGAGTCAGGAACATACTTAGACATACTTAAATATCACTTTATAGGAATGAATAATGGAGATATCCTTAACTTCTAAGAATAGAATCACTTATGGAATTGCATTACATTTATGTATCGTTACTTAGGTCATGCCAAAAAGAAGGAAGAATTAGCCTTAACATACATTCACTGTCTTAAGTCACGGCGAAAAAGACGAAAATGCAGTGGGAAGGACCTTATACAACACTAACAACATTACGGGCTTGAAACAAAGTTAAGGACTTTTTAGCAGATATTAGCATAACTGCAAAAGCTTAAACCAAGTGTACGAAATAAGGAGAATTTACTAGAATCACAGCCATAAGACCATGTATTAACAAAACTTGAACAATTTAAATAGAGAATGGAACTGATGTTTTCAAAAGAAAACCAGCAAAGAGATATACCGAGTGGCTACATAATTCATCAAATACCATGTGACTGGGAGCTTCCTGGAGATACTTATATAAATCTGGAAGCTCTTCCTAATCTGGAGCACTACATTGCATGAGATGAAGAGCTGAAACTCAGAAAAGTAAGTAATACAGCTTCTACATTAATATCTAACCAAAGTCTTCAGACGCTAGAGGATTTTCAAATGCCTAAGATGCTTCAGCATGAACAGATGAAGATGTGAAATTTTACGCGTAAGTGACATATTCATCAATTTTAATGTTTGCATTCCTTCCCAAGTTCCTATACATGTATACCTACTAGTTGGAAAAAAAGTAACTAGTATGCATAGAACCATGAAGTTCGTGAAGATATATTAATCACGTTCATTGCCATAGGATGCAAGTGCATAGTTTTCCAATTAACCATTTGAAGGTCCATTAATTTTCATAACTTCGAATACATACTTGAAGAACAGAGGTGAAGACTAAAAGCACAAGAGTTCTGATGGAACTGTTATCTATTTGCATAACTGAGATAAACTATTTATAATACAAGAGTACAATGAGCTTGGAAGAATAAGAGTCTACAAGATAAGATACAATATATACAGATAAGTATTTGAGTTCAAAAGGAACTATCCATTTGATTAGTTTTTAGCCGTGATTATCTTCTATATGACCCCGCAAGATCGGTACTATCGGACGGAGACCGATCTTGGAAACAAACTCAGCAAACTTCTTCTTTGGCAATAGTTTTATTAGAGCATCAGAAAGTTGTTCAATAGAGGAAGTATGGCAGACTGTGATCTCTTTCTTTTCAACTTGATCACGAACGAAGTGGAAATCAATGGCAACATGTCTCATGCGACTATGAAACATTGGGTTTTTACAAAGATATATGACATCGATGTTGTCACAAAGCACCGTGGGAGTGTGCTTGAGGGGAAGATGGAGCTCATTATGTAGGTGGGTTAACCAGTTGAGCTCAGAAATTGTGGAAGCAACCGCACGGTATTCAGCTTCAGTTGAGTAGCGAGCAACAGTGCATTGTTTTCTGGAACTCCAGCTTATAGTGTACGACCATGAAAAATAATGTAAGCTGACATGGAAAGATGGGAATCTGGATCACCACCCCAATCAACATCAGAGTACATTGTGAGCCTAGTTGTTTCAGAAGGATTATTGTGCAGTCCAAGGGTGATTGTCTACTTCAAGTAGCGAATAAGACACTTGGCAGCTGCCAATGCTTAATAGATGGAAGGTGCATGAATTGGGCAAGCCAGTTGAAGGCAAATGATATGTCTGGTATGGTGTTTGTAAGGTATTGGAGAGCACCTATTACCTGTCAAAATTCCTTGGATTTGTAGGAGGTTAACCATCATTAAGCAAGAGTGGTTCAGTTGAGGACATAGATGTTGAGACTCTCTTTGCGTCCAATGTATTGAAACGACTTAAAAGTTCAGCTATGAACTTACTTTGAGTGAATAAGACCATTTTCAAGTGGAACAACTTCAATGTTCAAGAAAAAGTGCAAGGGACCAAGATCCTTTAATGAGAACGTACTGCCAAGCTTGGAGATAACGTCAAGAATCTGAGAAGTTGATGGCCCAGTAATAATAATATCATCCACATAGATGAGAACATAGTTCAAGGCAGTGGATGAGTTATAGATAAAGAGGGATGTTTCAGAATAAGCTCTTCGAAATCAACAAGAATATAGAAACTGCATGAGTGCATTATACAACGCGTATGGAGCTTGACGTAAACCATAAATTGGCTTGTGAATACGGCATAGATTGATTTGGATAGGTAGGATCAATGAAGCCTATTGGTTTTTTCATGAAAATATTTTCCTCAAAAACACCTTGTAAGAATGCGTTGTTGACGTCAAGTTGATGTAGGGACCACTTATAAGTGACTGCCAAAGAAAGTATTAGCTGAAGTTAGCATGAAAATCAATCCCAGGACATTGATAAAATCCTTTGGCAACAAGACGATCTTTGTAGCGTTGAATGGATCCATCAACATTGTGTTTCAAGCGAAACACCCATTTGCAACCTACAATATTTTGAGCAATGTTAGATGGCACAAGAGTCCATGTTTTATTTTGCATAATGGCATCATACTCTTCACTCGTAACTTCACACCGCTGGGGATATTTTTGTGCTTGTTTATCAGTGCTAGGAGTGAGGGGCATGGAAGTACGTGAGGAGATAGCAAGATAGTCAAATACTTGTTTTGGCTTGAAAATGCTATTCTGGGATCCGGTAACCATACGGCCTGGTGGTTGGTTTGGTTCATTGGATTGTGGCAGTAGGTGGTCTAAGTTTGAGAGGGTATTTGAGGAGGTAGTAGGTGTAGGCGATGTAAGAGGAAGAGGCGAGGCAGAATTGGAGATTTGGAGATCATTGGTCACGTCAATATTAGAGGCTACATGAGTAGTATATATGCTAGATGGAGGAGAAGAGGTTGATGATGGAATGGAGAAGTCAGTTGGTTTATTCGGTGCAGCTTTCTAAGTGGATGACTCAAGAGAGGGAGCTGCCAAGGTAGATATAGTGGAGGACGAGACACGGGATAGAAATGTAGTACTAGAGGGGAATGGAAAAGTGTGTTCCACAAAAATAATATGCCTAGAGTTGAAGATTTTATTTGATAAAGGATCTAAGCAGACATAGCAATTTGTAGACGAGGAGTACCCCAAGAATACACATGAACGACTTCTATGATCGAGCTTATGCATGCTATAGGGCTGTAACCAAGGATAGCAGAGACATAACTTATGTGGATTTGGAGGATGATAAAACAAGGCTTGGAAAGGGGATCTACAATTGAAGATGGGTGTAGGTAATTGGCTAATCAGGTATACTACAGTTTGGACATGAAGTGACCAAAATTTGCGTGGTACAGATGAATGATAAAGAATGGTAAGGGTGGTTTCAAGAATGTGTCGATGGTTGCGTTCGATAGTGCCAACTAGTTGGGGAGTGTATGGGGGGCTGAAAAGGTGTTGAATGCCAGATTCTTGAAAAATAGTTTTAAGGCAAATGCATTCACCACCTACATCAGTGTAAAGTGTACCAATTTTAGTGGAGAAGTAGTTTTCAACAACTTTTTTAGAATTGATAAAGGTTTGAATGGCATCTGATTTGTGATTAAGAGGAAATAGCCATGTGTAGTTGGTGAAATGATCAACAAAAATGACATAAAACAGAAAATTATCAAATGATGTAATAGGAGCCGGACCCCAAACATCTGAGTTAATTATTACAAATGGTCGATGTCTAACAATAGATGTTGCACCAAATGGAAGTTGGTAACCTTTATTACAAAGGCAAGAATTACAGAATGTAAAAGAGTTACTAAGGGAGAAGGGACACTAGAAGCTTAAAAGAAGAGATGAAGTTCTTGGTGATACGCGGCTGCGCATGGACAAGCCTTGCATGCCAAAGATGTAAGGTAGGAGACTGGAAGCAACAAAGTGATCTTGATGTGAGAGATGGGTGGATCTACTAGGCAGCTTAGTTGTTGGCCATTCATAGAGGTCATTGTTTCTCCGTCCTTGAAGTAGTGTTGTCCCCATGTTCAAATCCTTAACAAAATAAGAGCAAGGAAAATATTCAATAGAAGTTAGATTTTGACAACAAAATTGTGCAGCAGAGATTAGATTGCGTCTTATTTTTGGTGAACATAAGAGATGATGAAGAGAAAAGGAATGAGCAGGTGAAGTAGAATGAAGAGTAGTTTGACCAATATGCGGAATGGGGATACTGTTACCATCTCCTATGATGATCTCATCATTGACTGAGAAATCAGTGGTGGAAGTGAGGTTGGACGAATTGTATATTATGTGATGTGATGCTCCAGAATCCATAACCCAAGGATTTCCATTGTTGTTGTAGGAGCGAGCTACCATGTTTGCTTGTGCTTCATATTTGTTGTGCGATTGAGAGAGACAAACCTTGGCTATGTGACCATATTTGTCACACAATTGACATTGAACACGTTGTTAGTTGGATTGATGGGAACTGAAGGACCTAGAGTTGTTGTTAGGTGGTCCAAGGTAGTGACGACTGTTAAAAGAGTTATTGGGTCCTCCTTACTGCTAGTTGCTACGGCGTTGTTGGGTATTGTAGGTTGCGTTGTGGTAATTGTGCCAGAAGCAGTTTTGGTTTGATGGGGATCGTTTATTTAATTGAGCAGTGATCAAGGGTGTATTGGTTTTCGGTTCTCAATGTTGGAGAAAGAACTCATGGACTAGGAGCTTGTTATACAATTCTTCAAAGGATATTGGATTATCTCAAGCACGGATGGCTGCTGAGATTTCTTTGAATTCTGACCCAAGACCACTAAGTATTTTTATGACAAGCTCTTCATTGGTCAATGGAGACCCACTGGATGCAAGATCATCGGCAACTGATTTGATTTTTTTCATGTACCCAACTACTGTATGAGATTCTTTTCGAAGATTGGAAAG
This sequence comes from Nicotiana benthamiana, assembly GCA_034376525.1. NCBI lineage: Eukaryota > Viridiplantae > Streptophyta > Magnoliopsida > Solanales > Solanaceae > Nicotiana > Nicotiana benthamiana. The sequence goes on along the minus strand of CM067324.1, from coordinate 20,069,316 downwards.
GATGTCGCGAAGGCCAAAGATTCTTGATTGTGATCTGTTTGCAAATGTTGTTTGGAATATTTTCCATGCATGCTTAGCAGTAGATGCTTGGGCTATCATTGGGGCAATGGAATGTTCAACAGATACCATGATAGCATTGCGAACTAAGCTGTCTTGGCGAAGCCAGAGCTTGAATTTGGGGTTGATCAATTGCTTATCATTTTCTGTGTAGTAATCAACAGGACAAATAGAGGAGCCGTCAATAAATTGCAATAGATCTTAGCCGATTAGTAGAGTTTTGACTTGGGCTTGCCATGTTTAATAGTTGGTGCTTTTTGCTAGTTTTAGAGAATGTTGGGAAGTAGGGTTGAAAGATATTACTTGAGATGGTTGAACTGTGGAGTTATGACAATAGACAAGTGATGGAGTGGAATTCGCTGTTAATGATGAGGAATTGTTTCCCGTCATTGTGAAACTTAGAGCATATTACTAAATTGTTGGAGTGTCAATTGCTCTGATACCATAAAAGTACAAGAGTTCTGATGGAACTGTTATGTAATTTCATAATTGAGATCAACTACTTATAATACAATAGTACAATGAGCTTGGGAGAATAGGAGTCTACAAAGATAAGATACAATCGATACAAATAAGTATTTGATTTCAAAAGGAGTTATCCATTTGAGAAGTTGTTAGTCGTGATTATCTTCTATAGACAATACGATTTTTATCAAAAGAAAAGGAATTAAGAAAGTTTTTCTTGCTACCGTATTTTATTCAACTTTTGATGGAATTATCTCCTGTAACCCCAAAGATGGCCACCTAATAGTGTGACTTTAAGAGTCAACTGTTTGGTTTGTGGCATGCTGCCACGTTTTTTATTGTGGGGGGGGGGGGGGGGGGGAGGATGCTTTAATTTTTATCCCATAATTTATTAATTAACTAGGTAATGTCATGTTGCCCGATAATTAACTAATTACCCATAGTATTAAAAATTATATCCAATTACTTAAAATTTTACTTATTTTTTAATACACTTTATATAACTCACTATTACGGTCATGTGCTACCATATAAAATAAATACATACACTTATTATTTCATTGAAATATCCATATAAAAAATGCACATATTTTCTCAACTTCTAATTTTCCTAATCTCATATAAAGAATATAAATTTTCGTACGCTTAGTTTTTAAATGATAAAAAGATAACCTTATTTTCATGTGAGAAAATAGTTTCTATCTTTATAAGAAAAAAATCTCATAAATAATAAAAATCACGTTTGAAGGGTACGCAAATTTCACAAATTAATATCAAATGAAGGAACACAAAAACTCCCAATATTCCATTTTTATATGATACTTTTATTCTTCCTAGTCTTTTAAAAGTGGTACTATCATATATGTGAAAGATCTTCAACTTGAAAGAATTTTATTTCACCTTTATATTAAATATAATTAATAAAGTTATAATGACACGTTTAATATTATAAATTCTAAGCGGGAATGTTATAATATATTTAAAATTATAAATTCTAAGTGAAGTAATACTTTTGATACATGCGAAAATATTTCTTCAACATCTAGTTCAATCAACTAAACTAATAAGTACTATGAATTATCATAAAGGTAACAAGAGGTAGTAGAAAAAAAATTTGATGTTACAAAACTTATGGGGTGTAACAGGAATCTATGGTGCAAGTAAGTTGAAGAGAGGTTGCGAGTAGTTTGAGCACGTGATTTTTGCTTCGCTCGATATGTTCCTATAAAATTCATTAAATTAGGAATTTTTTTTATTATTTAAATTTTTAGGAATTAATTGTGTGATTTTTTAAATTTTGGGAATCAATTGTGTGATTTCGTGTTAACTTGCATGTTTCTTTTATTATTTGAACTTTTAGGATTTATTTGCGTGATTTTGGTTTGTTTGAATTTTAGAAATTAACTGCATAATTTTGTACTTATTTGCATGTTGCATGTTTTAATTTGCATAATTCATAAAAAATATAAAATGTCATGGTTGCATTTAGGATTTATTTTTGCATGTGGAGTTAATATTGAAAATGAGAAAAATAACAAAATTGGTTATACCTACATTTGTTTAATTTTAATTTTTAATTTTTAAATTTAAGTTATGTTAGAGGTTAATTATTTTATTTTGTGGAAGATAAATTTTTTTTTTGGTTTGTTTCCTTCTTTTTTAAATCTGAAAAATTTATAAAAATATAAAGAAAATATGTACATAAATTAGGGCTCGTATGGAAGACCCTTGGTTTGGGCCATTTGTTGCAAAACATCCAGCCCTAAGCCATAAACCCAACCCAATGATCACTGCCCAGTCCAAACCCCAGAAGCCCAAAACGACGTCGTTTGACGTCGTTTGATCTCAACCGTGTATCGCCTCTAATCCCGCGGCCCAGATTGAGCCTCACATTTTAAAATAATGGTCCGAATATATGCATAACTTCAGAGACAAAAGTCACCCTAATAGTACAGTCCAACAGCTGGTGTATCACCACCGTACCACCACCGTCTGCCGCTAGCCGAAAATCGCCGCCGCCGGCGGGGTAACTCCAATGACCTCTAAAATTAAACCCCAGAATCACCGGTGGCCAATGGCTCCCAAAGTTACACCCCACACTCCCCTCACTCCCCTATTTCCAACCCTACCATCAGTCAGCCTCGAACATAGACCCAACTCCTCGAATATTCGTGGGAACGATGTAGCTCCGCCATGCACGGCGGTGACCAGGCTCCTATGGCCTCCAAACCATTACCACCCACCCCTGTGGTCCTCCTCTACCCAAAAGTACATCCAGGCCTTTTCAAATAACCCCAGACCTATCCAATTGTGAAACCAGCTATGACCTAGCTCTGAGATTGACCTTTAATAGACCGTTTGAGTTCCGCCTGGAGGCTCGAATTTATTTCAACTAAATTTAGTTGAAGAAAAACCAGTAAGTTAATTCTCTTTCGTGTGCTTTGCTTCTTTTGTTGATGATTTTGTTTTACATTTGTCCTGACTATTTGTTTCAGTTAGAATAATGGTTGGTTCTCAGTTTTAGGAATACTCATTTTTCTCTAGTTAATCTGGTTAAATTTGATTGCCTTTTATTTCGGTTGTATCTTATTTTCTGATGATTCCATGAGTTACTCATTTCTTTTAGTTTAATTTTTGCTCCGTATTAGCTTCATTGTTAGTTTAAATTTAGTTTTAATCCCTGACTCTTCACCTATTATTACTTAGTTTAGCTTAGTCTAATATTCAATTTTTGTATGTATTAGAATTGATTTCAATCTTGATTGGTTCAAATAAAAGCTGCAATTTAGCATTTCCTTTTGATTGTTGAATCTCAGCCCGTTTGTGTGAAATGAGTTGGTTTGTAATTGTCATTTGAATTTCTATTAAGGGCTGTTTTGGTATAAGTTGTCTGACCATAGTAAAATTGAGACAAAAGGGGGTTGGGTTTGTTTGAGGTAGGCTTGGTAATTTCAAGACATGGGTAAGGGTAGTATAAGTGTTCCACAAATAGAAAACAATGCAAGAACACCCTAGATCCTTCTAGAATAGGACTAAAGTGATAACTCTAAGATTATAATGCAATGACTTGGCTAACAAGTCAAGAATCTAGAGACTACACCAATAAAGTATGAAATTAAGATAGGGACTTAGGTGTAAATAGAAATTTGAAGGTTGCCCTAAGATTTTCCTATAAAGACATGCCCATTTCCTTGGTTAGGAAGGGGGGAAAATCTGGAAAAAAAATCCCCACAAGTTTCTCGAAGAATTAGATATTCAAAACTCTGAAAATTCTGAAATTCAAATCTAGATCTTAGAGAAAATCAGAAAAATCCAAAAATTTCCAAAAAAAACTCAAAAAACTACTGAAAATTACTACAAAAAATCCAGTTTTCCAAAAGTTCCTTGAGGTTTTCATTGTTAGAATAAATCATGTGTGTTCATGAGTCAAAAATGAGTTAAGTGCCGGTGATTATCAAGTTTTGGGTCAAATTTTCGTGGAAATTTCGATTGTATGCGTTATTGGTTCAAGTCTATGTTTAAAACTGATTCTCCTTCAATTCTCTGGTTGATTTCATTTGATGGTCACTCCCTTTGCTTCTGCTGGCTTCTTTTCCTTCTTATTGTGATTCAAATCCCAGGTACAAGTCCTGAATCCCTAACAATGTATGCCTAATTTGAGCAATGAAACAGAAGTTTCACCTGCGGTTGTGCAAATTCGCTTGCTGCACCTGTTTTGATCCCGCATTTGTTCATAGTTAGTTTACTTAAAATTGGAGTAATTGAATGTTGTAACTAAGTTGGACTGCTGGACCTTTAGACTTGCTTGACTGCCATTCGAGTGATTAGATGTTTATGTGAGAAGTTGTATGCATAGTAACTAGTTTTTTTTTTCGTTCATAAGTACTTGTTAAATTCAAGTTCAAAGTTTATTGTATTGCTGAACCATGTTAGTAGGGAATCCCAGATTCATTTTAGAGGACATGTTGGTTTGGAATTTCACTGATTCTAAAGCCTAAAAAAGAAAGCGTGAAATAGTATGTCAAAAGTTGAAATAAAAGTTGCTTTTCCTTCGAATTGAATAAATCTCTGTCTTTCATGTGTTTAAAATCATTAGACCAAATTGGCTTAGAAATCAGAACTCTTACAAGAGGACAACCTCTTAATTCAAACTCGAATAGATAAGTTTGCCAGCTTAGATCTTTTGAGTTTTAGCCTGTTGATTCCCAAGTGAAAAATCACATTTCAAAAATAGGATCCTACGTTCGATTACTCCTGCTTTAAGAATCGAAATTATACATTTATCTTGCTAGATGTTTTTTGGAGTGTTAAAATGGAAAAACACAGGTACTAACAAAAATGATTTGGAATGGTGATTCGTGGACTGTTATCCCTGATCCATGACTAAGACTAACACTGTTCTCTTAAGCTTCAGGGCCCAGCGCAGGGCCCAAACCGTTATAGATACAATAAAATACTTCCGGGGCTTGCTTCTTCCAATAAGAAGCCCATTTGCAAAAGTCAGCAACTAAAGCATGCTGAAAATAGGCAACCTGAAACCGATTTTATTTAATATGGTGACACAATGCTTTCAATAGTAGGTTACCAATATGCTACTTAGTTAGGGCATCTTCTTATGTTTTTTACAGACAATACACGATAGAAAATCTTAGTTTGCTTTAGGTTCGACCTTTAAATAAAAACGATATGTGCCGCGCCAAACAAAATCCAAACTATGTGGCCCTCATGACATGCCTATTAAATACTTAGAGATTCGGGACACGTATTTTAGCGAATTTCACGGTGTTCCCGCAAAGATAATTAATGCGTTAGTCGCTTTTAGGAATGTCTTTAATAATTTTATCTCCATAAACACGGGTGCGCATTTATGTGACCCAAATTCAAATCTCAACGGAGTTGGAATATATCGAATATCGCGGCTGCATTTATGTGACGTGGTTCGAGGCATGTTTAACAACGTTGCAACTTTCTTTAAAACTAATAAAACTGGTTAAAAGATTCAAAAGGCACATAGGTTCATAATTGTATAAAATCAGACAATTTAATCTAAATATAATAGTTAAGCAACCGTGCTAGAACCCCAGAACCCGAGAATGCGTAACGCCTTCTCTCGGGTTAACAGAATTCCTTAACATGATTTCTGGTTCGCGGACTGTTATACAGATTCATTCTTTCCTCGATTCGAGATTCTAACCGGAGACTTGGGACACCATAAATCTCCCAAGTGGCGACTCTGAAATTCTCTTAATTAATTAAAATCATGTTTTGATTGTCCTTTAATTGGAAAAACTCCCTTATCTACGCCCTTTGCCGAGTTGTCGGGGCCAAAAGTAGGTGTGAAAGCTCTGACGACTCTGCTGGGGAATGGACCCAGAATCTCTAGTTCAGGGTTCAAAAATTCGAGCTTAGAATAATTTTTGTATTTGGCTTTGTTTATTATTTGATTTTACATGTTGACTTAATGTGCAAAATGATGCTTTTACCGTTTTGATATTATTTTAACTATATATAAATTGTTACGAAGCCCTTCTCTCTTTATCTTCGGGGATGTGCTCGCTGGTTGAGACTCCCTATTCTTTTAGTATCATAAATTAAAATAAGAAAGAGGCTCGTACAAGTTACAAAGCCGGACGATCTTGCGGGTCCCCGGTACGTAGCCCCCTCCTCGACTCGAGTTGTCCACTCGGGTACATAGTCTAGAACATATACCCAGGTTTAGAACCTAGAATAACTCAGTCTCATGCTGGATCCCTAGTAGGAATGCTTATTTCCATCACGTGCATTTGACTTAGGGGACTCAATATAGGGGTTGGGTCTGTCTAGGACATGTGACCTGAAATGCAAAGACCATCCTGATGCATATTACGTGCTACTTGTGCATTTAGTTGTTTTGGATTTGCATGCTGACTGGCTTGTGAATAGGGAAAAAAACTTAAGAAAATAAGTGGTACTGAGATTAATCATTTGAGTTGTAAAACCAATGCTCAAATAGCGTCGAAATGCTTCCGAATTTTTGAAAAAGGAAGGGAAAAGGAAAAACAAAAGAAAAAAGGGCTTTTCAAAAAGTTTTTGGTTTTGACAAATTTTTTTGCCCGAACTAAGCCGCTATGATTCTCACCGAGTGTGGTATACGTAGGCAACCCCTATCGGGTTCAACCTCCCTTGTGCAAAAATAGCCAAAATAATTTTCAAATTTTTATTTGTTGCCCTAAATAAATCGTATGACACTGTTATTGTCAAAAATAGCCAAAATGTTTCCGAAAGGGACACCAGAAGGCTAATTTTGCACAAACGACCACCATTTGGTCTTATTGTATTTTTGGCCGGCTAGCGGGCACAACCTTTAAAACTTCCTCCGGAAGTGCTAAAAGGCCGTATTCGCAAAATTGGGTTTTTGGTTAGAAAATAAATTTCAAAAAAGAAAACTTTTGATTTTGAAGTCAAACAGGAATAAAATCACTAATTCACCTTAATAAATGTGCAGGATGAGCACAATTCAAATCAGACCTTTTTCATTTGTAAGCAAATCCCTTTGGAGCTGCGATTATGGTGGAATGATCTAGACGGAGGAGCGCAAGATGAGATAAAGAAGTATTTGGGGCGCCTCCCTGGGTTATTGGAGATTGTACCCCGAGGAGTCATCATAAGAGCATTGGTCACGTGCTGGGACCCTGCACACAATGCGCTCAACTTCTCAGACTTTGAACTTACCCCAACGTTGGAAGAAATAGCAGGATACATTGGAAATGCTGAGCTTCCTTTGAGACACAAGTATTTAGCTACTCCAAGAGTGGTAGCGGTGCATAAATTCTTAGATACCTTGAAAATAAGCAGAGTGGCATGATTCGAACTTGGCGGCATGTTTTGCACCTTTTCATTCATGTACACCAGATATGGTCACATAGGGGGGGGGGGTTCAAAAATCCAGAAAACAAGATCTGCAGCAAGCGGAACCGTGTCAAATGGGAAGAATACAGACGCTTCGCTTTATGGTGGATTTTCTAGGGCTTCTGGTACTTCCAAGAAAGGATGGGAACATTGACATAAAGATAGCAGGGGTTGTCAGCACTTTATGCACGCAGGCCAAGTGCACACTCGTGCCTATGATAGTAGCCGAGATCTTTCGCGCTCTCACAGCTTGCAATGCCAGAAAGGATTTCTTTGAGGGGTGAAATCTATTATTGAAAATGTGGATGATTGAGCATCTATGTCACCCTCCTCAATTCATGAGTTATGGGTCCACAGAGAAAACTTGCATAGAAGAGTTTTACACGAGAATTGAAAGGCTCAGCTTACCAGAAAGGTGTAGCAAGATGGACTTCTTACTTTCAGCCTCTCACTGCCAGTCAGATAGAATGGACACTAGGATGGTTGTCTGTGGATGAGATCGTGTACATGCCAGCAACAGAAACTCATTTCCTCTTGATGGGTCTTAGGAGTATCCAGCCTTATGCCCCACATTGGGTCTTGAGACAACTCGAAAGATGCCAAATAGTGCCAAAAGACGAAGATTTCAGTATACGGGTAGTCGATATTGGGCCTGATGGTCAGTTCCCCAAAGCAATGGTCCGCAAGATTTGGAATGAATGCCAATACCTAACCGCAAACACTCGTGTACAGGATCGGGCTAGAGGCGAAGTGTCACCAGGATACCTTGCTTGGTAGAAGAGAGAAATTGAGTTTGAGAGACCACCCAAAAGATCGCATCTCCAACAATTTGTTGAAACGTCACAAGAGCAATAGGATTGGCTAGCCAAGAAAAATAAATACAAGGCCACCATAAGAAGATCAGAAAAGCAAGTCAAAGAGCTGCAATTTGAAAATGGTTTGCAAGCCGCAGCATATGAGGGAGAAAAGAAAAGATTAACCAAAGAAAACGAGGCATTGCGAGCCCAAATCTAGAAAATGAAAGAAGCCGCAGAAAATCTCCCCAGGAGAGTGATGGATGAAAAACTCATAGACAATTTGAGGCGAAAAGTAACCGAGTATGGGTTTGACTTGAAGAAGGCGGAAGGCGAAACTATCCAGGGTTCGGAAACAATTAGCTAAAAGTGCGGAGGAATGAGCCCGCATCATTGAGCATTAAAGGAAAGGCATGACGATGAAGTTGCTAGGTTAAAACTGAGGGTCATCATGGCTTAGAACAGAATGGCCAAGCAAGTCGGGGACCTCAAAGCCAAGAGAGAACATTGTTATGCAGCGATAGCAAGGTTGGAGATGGATTTGCGACAATTCGAGGAATTGAATCAGGTAGCCGAGCGAACTCTAGAGGCAAGGGCTGAGCAAATTGGGCGTTCGTTTCAAGGAAAGGGTGTTATTAGGGAAAGAGTACGGGCGATCGCAGACTCATCACCACAATGTGCAACCATTGCGAGGATATGACAAGATCCATGTTCTTTGCCACCGCCAGAACTTAGTTCGGCAAGTGATGGGGGACCTCTACCACCTCCAAGGGAGTTTAGCACACAAGCCTGCGGCGAGGCCGGATGATGCCTCGCGAGGCCCAGGAGCACTTGAAGCATTAATGTATTCATAAAGATTACCCATCCTTTTGTCAGAATATCTTTAAAGGTCTATTAGTTTAGCCGGGAGTCTGTATTTTCTTTTATGAGTAGTTAGTTGTTTTTCGAGTCTGTAGTTCACTTTTTATCCAAGCTTATTAGTTTCTTGTTTAATTTGTCAGTCTTTTGAGTCCTTGTAACTGAAGTTTGTTATTATGAGGATGGAAATCTCCAAAATATTTTTATACTTCACTTTTTACTTGCAAGAACTACGCTCAGTCTGATTCATGCGGATTCATGATACGTAGGAAATCTACATAGGATTTGACCACAATTGAATAAACTAAGAGAAAAAGTGAATAAAATAGGAAAGAGGGAGAGAATAAGGCTCGCTAAAACGAAGGGGCTTCGCAAGTGAAGAAATAAAAGTCAGGATGATGCAGGCAACCAATGCATGTAGTGACCAAGTGTTATTTAGGTGCATTTATACCCAATATGTGGCCGCTTATGTGTTAGAACCTAACCGTTAACAAGTTTTTGGTGTAATTCCAATTTTAGATTAGACAGGTGATTAGTACTTGTGGCATTCTTGCAACCCACTCCTACAACATGCGGTCTAAGAGCAAGTATGTCATGGCCAATCAGGAAACTGATGTCAACATTATTGACCCTTCGAAGGAAGCAAAGGAATTGGACGTTAATGCTATGAAGGAGGAAATATAAGCTGAACCACAAAATGGCTGAGATGTACCAGGCATGGGCAAGAGGACAGCCGCCCCGACCTATCCTGCTAATCCAACCTTTATCCCGCCACTGGCCCAAGCACCTGACCAGTCTGCCACTGATCCACCCTCAAGTTTTCCTATCTATTCACAGCATCATGGTACGACCTCTCAACCACCACCAGCTCCAAAATCCAAAGTCACTCCTCACCCTCCTCCGCCAATTTCCCCTGTCTATGTGGCACCTCTGCCTCCTTCACTCCATAGGTCATCAAGCGAACCCTTGATTCAAGCTTATGACCCTTAATACTATCCGCCAAAACCTGCTTACAAGACTCATGAGCCTTATTCTTATGCTCCCCGTCTTGAAATCCCGACGGGAGTTGAAAAAACGATCAAAAATCCTGAGCAGGAAGAGATGCTTAGAAAGGTCTGGAGTTTTGAACAACCATTCAGGTACATGTGGGGACTAGGTGGACAGGTGAGCGTGGCATTCAAGGATCTTTGTCTATTTCTAGACGTGCAGTTGCCTCCAGGATTCGAAATGCCTAAATTTGACTTATATGATGGGCATGGTGATCCGGTCGCACATCTAAGGGGGTTTTGCAGCAAAACGAGAAGAGCCGAGGGAAGGATGAATTCCTAATGGCGTACTTTAGCCAGAGTTTTAGTGGGTCGGCACTGGAATGGTATACTCGGCAGGATCACAATCGGTTGTATACTTGGGATGACCTGGCAAAAGCGTTTTCCTGCTACTTTCAATATAATCTCGAGATTGTTCCAGATCGTCTATCTCTGAAAAAGATGGAGAAGAAACACCACAAGAGTTTCAGGGATTACGGTTTTCGATGGAGGGAACAAGCAGCCAGAGTTGATCCTCCCATGACGGAGAGTGAGATGGTTGATCATTTTCTACAGGCTCTGGAACCTACCTATTTTGGACATTTGGTGTCAATAGTGGGAAAGTCTTTCAACGAAGTGGTCAAGATGGGAAGTTTGGTCGAGGAAGGCCTCAAATCCAATAAAATCATAAGCTACTCTGCAATTAAGGCAACTACTCAGGCCATCCAGGGTGGAGTTAGGGGAACATTCGGAAAGAAGAAGAAAGTGGAAGTAGCGACAGTGGAGTCGGGAACTTGGTTCAGACCTCGGGAGCCATTTCATTACGCCCAGCCTCGTCCACACCACCAAACATACCTACACACTCCATACGACCTATCACTACATTACTATCCACCACCAGAACCTCGCTTCTCAGTCCATCACGCGCAAGCATATGCCCAACCTCCCGCTCACGCACAATGGCGTGCGCCACCCCCACAAATACCTACCCAACTCCACAAAATTGTTACCCACATCCAAGAGCGTACCAACAGCCCCCGAAGCCCGCCTTCCGAGCCAACCCAGTCCTAAGAAATGAAAGGGTGCTGAAGAAGAAGACTTTCACTCCGCTGGGAGAGCACTAGCTTATTCCATAGGCTCTGACAACTGGATATGTTGAGACCAATTGAAGAAAAACTGCCAAATCCTCCCCCTAAGAATATAGATTATTCAGTCAGCTGTGAATACTGTTCCAGTACACCAGGGCTTGACACCGAAAAGTGTTGGAATTTAAAGAACACCATCCAGGAACTTATTGACTTCCACCGGACCGAACTACAGACTCCAGATGCGCCCAATATTAACAAAAACCTGCTGCCAGCCCATCAGGAAACCAACATGATTGAGATTATAGAAAGAAGGGGAGAGTCCAAACGGCCTTTACAAATGGTAATGATGATTAAGTCCGTTGAAGTTAAGCCAGCTGAGAATGCAAGTGGTGGGAAGTTGTTAGTCGAGGCAAAAGGGAGGAGCAGCAAACCTGTCATAGTTTAGGTGAGCTCAGCAAGCACAGCTGCACCAAAGCAGGAACAGGCAAAAATAACAGTACATGGGTCAACTAGAGAGCCTGTCGTGGTTGTGGAAGGTGTTCGCATAGAGCCAGTTATTGTAAAACCAGTGATCCAGCCACCAATCGTCAACAGCAAAGCTGTTCCTTGGAGATATGAGCAAGCAATAGTGATGTACAATGGAAAAGAAGTTAGGGAGCAAGTGTGTGAGGCAAGGGGCTTAACTCGATCAGGAAGGTACTTTTCCCCAGAAGAATTGAGAAAGGGCAGAATCTCTAAAGATAACCTAGAACCAGCGAAAGAAGCTGTCAGAAGAAGAAGCGGAAGAATTCTTGAAGAAAATGAAAATGCAGGACTACTCCATCATAGAGCAGTTGAGGAAGACACCAGCTTAGATTTCTTTATTATCCTTACTAATCCACTCAGATGAACACCGCCGGGCGTTGATGAAAATTTTGAATGAAGCCCATGTCCCAGACAAGATAACAGTAAATTATTTGGAAAAAATTGCAAATAAGATATTCGAGGTAAACCGGGTCACCTTATCTAACGATGAATTTCCCATGGAGGGCACCGAGCACAATTGGGCTCTTTATCTGACTGAAATGTGAAGATGTTGTGGTCACCCGAGTTTTGGTCGATAATGGGTCCAGTGCAAATATTTGGCCGCTCTCCACGTTGGCCAAGCTGAAGGTGGAAAATGAAAGGGTCTGCAAGAAAACCATCTGTGTTCGAGGTTTCGATGGCGGAGGCAAAGACACTATAGGGGATATAAAGCTGGAAGTGACAATAGGGCCCGTTGAGTTCACTATGGAATTCCAAGTGCTGGATGTAGCAGTCTCTTAAAACGTGTTGTTAGGTAGGCCCTGAAGTCATGCAGCCAAAGTAGTGCCATCTACGCTGCATAGATTGTCAAATTTGAATGGTACAGACAAGAGATTGTGGTGCACGGTGAAGACAATCAGTGTACTTCAGGTGACGCAATCGTACCTTTAATTGAATCTGAGGACAACAAAGGGCCATGGTTATACCAGGCGTTTGATATTTTGTCAGTTCAGAAAATCCTAGAAGGTGAGGTTGTCACGACCCCAAAGTTAGCAACCGCGTCCGTCATGGTAGCTTCAGAAATGTTGAAAAATAGTTTTATGCCCGGCAAGGGGTTGGGGGTTTCTCTGCATGGCATTGGCCAACCAGTGTCCCTCCCCAAAAATCTGGACACTTTCGTCCTAGGGTTGAAGCCCACAGCCGCAGACGTAAGGCGTGCCAGGAAGCTAAGGCAGAAGGCTTGGGTTCTCCCAAAGCCCATCCCAAGGTTGTCCAGATCATTCGTCAAGCCCAACACTAGCAACAACCCGGACCAAAGATTGTCGTCCCGCTGATCGACGCGGATGGAGATCTTGATAAGGGGTTAGAAAGACTGTTCAATGAGGTGTATATGGTCGAGGTAGGAGAAGGATCAAGCAGGGTGGATGTGCAGTTTGTGGGAGCATGCGCAAAAATCAATAACTTGGAAGCACTCCTCTTCCCACTCGGAGGGAGTCGTGGTAGTCGGCTTTGATTTTCCTTTCAGTCTGGTTTGGATTAGTGTTAGAATTTTTAATTTAGTTGTTATTTCCGTATGATTGGATGTGTAACTCTATTATCCTTAATCAAATGAAATGCAATTTCCCTTTCAGCAATGCTGGTAGTTTCCATTTCTCTTTACTTTTCTTTCTTTTCTCCTTTGTACAGTTATTTTTATGTTGGTTCCAGTGATCTGACATGCGTAAGGACTTCTCGGCCCAATCTTCAAAACAAGTCTAGTTCAGAAATTTTAATTTAGGAAATAGAACATGAAGACGAACCGGGGTATGGTGAGGAAGGGGCATGGGATAAAATTAGTAAAGAGTTGACCCAATTCGAAGAGCAACCCAAACCAAACCTGAATGATACAGAGGCATTCAATTTAGGAAGTCCGGATAATGTTAGGGAAACAAAAATAAGTCTCCATCTGGAGCCACAACCTAGGGAAGAAATAATTGAAGTGTTGTTTGAGTAAAAAGATGTCTTTGCATGGTCTTACGACAACATGCCCAGATTGAGCATTGACTTAGTGATCCACAAGTCACCCACTGACCTAGCCTGCCCGCCTGTCAAGCAAAAGTTGAGAAAATTCAAAACTGATGTGAGTGTAAAAATTAAAGAGGAAGTGACCAAGCAGTTTGAGGAAAAAGTCATCCGAGTCACACGATACTCCACTTGGTTAGCTAATGTTGTGCCTGTGCCAAAGAAGGACGGTAAAACCAGGGTGTGTATTGATTACCATGACCTCAACAAAGCAAGTCCAAAAGACAACTTTCCCCTACCAAACATCCATATATTGATCGACAATTGTGTGAAGCATGAGATCGGGTCATTCGTGGATTGTTACGCAGGTTACAACCAAATCTTAATGGATGAAGAAGATGTGGAGAAAACAACGTTCATCATACCATGGGGGATATATTGTTATAGAGTTATGCATTTTGGTTTGAAAAACATCGGGCAATATATATGAGGGCCATGACAACCATTTTTCATCATATGATACATAAAGAAATTGAGGTCTACGTGGATGATGTGATAATCAAGTCCACAAAGCAATCCGATCATGTCAAAGACCTTAGGAAATTCCTCCAAAGGCTCCGTAGGTATGACCTCAAACTCAACCCGGCAAAATGTGCATTTGGGGTCCCCTCGGGAAAGTTGTTAGGGTTCATAGTCAGCCGCCGAGGCATCGAACTAGACCCATCAAAGATCAAAGCTATACAGGAGCTGCCACTACCTAAGAATAAAACAGAAGTGATGAGTCTGCTGGGAAGATTGAATTATATCAGTCGGTTCATTGCTCAGCTCACAACCATCTGCGAACCTATTTTTAAGTAGTTGAAAAAGGATGTTGCGATGCAATGGACAGGAGAGTGCTAGGAAGCTTTTGACATGATAGAGAAGTATTTGTCGAGCCCGCCGGTATTGGTCCCCCCCGGAACTAGGAAGGCCTTTGATCTTATATTTGACAGTCTTGGACAACTCATTTGGGTCCGTGTTGGGTCAGCATGATGTTAGCGGGAGAAAAGCGTAGGCCATATGCTACCTCAGCAAGAAATTTACAGCTTACGAGGTTAAGTATACTCATCTTGAAAGGACATGTTGCGCCTTGACGTAGGTAGCCCATAAGTTAAAGCATTACTTGTCATCATATACCACTTATCTCATCTCACTTCTGGACCCATTGAAATACATTTTCCAGAAGCCCATGCCCACATGAAGGCTCGCGAAATGGTAAATGTTTCTCAATGAGTTTGACATTATCTAGGTGACTAGGACCGCCATGAAAGCACAAGCATTGCCAGATTATTTAGCTAAATATCTGATAGATGAAGAATATGAGCCCTTGAACACATACTTCCCCGACGAGGAAGTGATGCATATCGATGAAGCGGAACGAGATGAGAAGTCGGGATGGAAATTGTTCTTCGATGGGGCTGCCAACATGAAAGGCATTGGGATAGGAGCGGTGCTCATTTCTGAAGAAGGTCATCATTACCCAGTCACAGCTCAACTCCACTTCTATTGCACCAACAATGTGGCAGAATATGAGGCATGCATTTTGGGTTTGAGATTAGCAGTGGACATGGGTGTCCAGGAAGTCTTGGTCTTGGAAGACTCGGACCTTTTGGTACACCAGATTCAAGGGGAGTGGAAAATAAGAGATTTAAAACTCATACCATACCAGCAATGCTTCCATGATCTCTGCCAATAATTCCGGTCAATAGAGTTCAGGAACATCCCCAGAATTCACAATGAGGTTGTCGATGCCCTGGTTACTTTGGCGTCAATGTTACATCATCCGGACAAGGCTTATATTGACCCGATACATATCCAGGTCTTAATCAACATGCTTATTGCAACATGGTGGAAGAAGAGCTTGACGGTGAGCCTTGGTTCCATGACATCGAGGAATATATAAAGAGAGGTGTATACCCGGTACAAGCCACGAGTGACCAGAAGAGAACAATCCATCATTTTCCAAGTGCGTTTTTCTTCAGGGAGGAATACTATACATAAGAATTCCAGATCTTGGTTTGCTAAGATGCGTAGATACTAGGCAGGCGAAGGCCATCATGAATGAGGTACATGCTGGCATTTGCGGGCTACACATGAGAGAATATGTTTTCGCGAAGAAAATTCTACGTGCATGATATTATTGGCTCACCATGGAGCGGGACTGTATCAGCATTGTGCGCAAATGCCACCAATGTAAGGTGCATAGAGACCTATTTCACTCTCTGTCGTCTGAATTCATACGATGTCAGGCACCATTTCCTTTCGTTGCTTGGGGCATGGACGTCATCGGGCCCATTGAGCCAGCAGCTTCTAACTGACACAGATTTATCATGGTTGCTATTGACTATTTCACCAAATGGTTCGAAGACAAAACTTTCAAGGCAATGACCAATAGGGTTGTGGTCGACTTCGTGCATGAGAATATCATTTGTCGATTCCGGATCCCCAAGACGCTCATCACTGACAATGGGGCAAACCTGAACAGTCACTTAATGAGGGAAGTATGTCAGCATTTTAAGATCACTCATCGAAATTCAACTCCATTCAGCCCCAAAGAAAACTGAGCCGTTGAGGTGGCCAATAAGAACATAAAGAAGATACTTCGTAAAATGGTGGAAAGGTCCAGGCAGTGGCATAAGAAGCTGCCTTTTGCATTGTTAGGCTATCGCGCCACTGTCCGCACTTTAGTAGGGGTCACTCTGTACCTGTTGGTATATGGCACATAGGCGGTAATCCAAGCTGATATTGAAATCCCCTCTTTTCGAATCATGGCCGAAGCAGGAATCGACGACGAAGAATGGGTCAAAGCTCGTTTGGAATAATTGAGTCTGATTGGCGGTGGTCTGTCAGGGCCAGTTGTATCAACAAAGGATGGACAGGGCATATAATAAGAAAGTGCGCCCTAGAAAGTTCAAAGTAGGCCAACTGGTATTAAAGCGCATCCACCCTCACCATGCCGAGGCAAAGGGCAAGTTCACTCCAAAATGTCAGGGACCACTCGTCGTATCAAAAGTGTTGTCTAATGGAGCATTGTATCTGATAGATGTGGAAGGGAAATGCATGGAAAAGCCTATCAATTCGGATGCTGTCAAAAAATATTATGTATGATTTCTCTTAGATCATTGTCTATGCTCGACATTTGTTTGTACTTGGCATATTTTGATATTGGAATGACAAAGGCAATTTATGTTGCTATCTAAATACTCTATCCTTTGCTAACCTCTGTGAGCTTTAGTTATTTCCTTTCATACCCCTCTTTCGGAGTCAGTAACGAAAGTCAGAAGCGCAAGTCTGAGAAGGAAGTAAAAGGAAAGGAAAGGAAAAGATGAAAGAATGAAAAGAAAAGAAAAAAAAGGGGGAAAACAAAGAAAATAAAAGAGAAAAGAGAAAAGGAAAAAACAAGAAAAAAAGAAAACAAATAAAGAAAAGAGATAAAGGAAACAAAAAAAAGAGGAGAAGAAAAAAAACAACAAAAATAAGGAATAGGTATGAACTACGTTTGACCTGATTCCTTTTAAAAGGATACGTAGGAAGCCTCACGGTTCGGTCTCATCAAAATAAAAATGCAAACATCCCCAAACAATAAATTGGGTTAGAAGTTGTGGTCATTGTAAACATTTGATTCCGAAAGTTGTAACTCTTGACCCATTTGAATTTCTTTGAGCCTTTGGTATTCTTTCTAACCCTATCGAAAAGCCCACGTTGTGGTCTGAAGAAAGACCTTCTGATCAGTCTTTAAAAGATGCCAAGTTTGGCAAGTAGAGGTGATTCCTGTCAAGGGCAGTACTCCGGTCCAAGCTGGAAAGATAATAAAATGAGAGAGTCTTATCGATGAAAACCCTACGGGCACTTTAAGGCGACGAGAGTTGAGCGAAATAAAAATGAGAGAGTCTCATTGGTGAAAACCTTCACAAGCACCATGAGGCGAAGGTGAGGCACAAAGCAAAACTCAGAAAGGGGTCTATAGGTGGATGAACACTGTAAGGCAAGCCAAGCTAGGGTTTGGTTGAAAGAATTGGGTTAGAAAGGTCACAACAACAAAAACATGGCAACAGAAGGTCGGTTATCAAAATGGATTGGGTCGACCAGGCCGAAGTGCATGTCATGATCATGAAGACCAGTTGTTCTTCTTCAGATAAGTTTTATTTCTTTGCTTTTCAACAGTCAGCGAGTCTGGAATTCTTCATCCTAAATATCGTTTGGAGTCGTTGCATTTCATGTTTTTTTCGAGTCTATAAAGTTTTTGTTTAACGAGAGGAATTTCAAAGCCGATTATCAATTCCTAAAGGAAAAAAGCGCATGACACCCAAAGGCGTAAAAAGATAACTAATGTGGAACAGAAAAGGGAAGGATTCATAAAAACTGCTACTGATGGAAGAGATAAGAGTCGGCAAACTGAAGGAGTACCCCAAAGAAAGGAGCATGCAAAGTAAAACCACAAAGGTTCTAGGGTCAGCCGAGTATCATACACCGATCAGGCTATCTCATAAGGGATGCAAAGTTGGCACAACACGAAGACGGGAAAGGTTACAAGGTTTCAAGGTTTGACCAAGCATAATCCATCAGTCGTCGGGGAAAGACATAAAGAATTTTGGCGAAGGATCAAGAGTGCAACATAAGGTGGGGAGCGAAGTAAGGGAATAAAGATCAAGAGTCAGTCAAGCATCATAAATGGACCGGGTAATCTCAGGGAAGGGGGTAAGGATTTTGGCGAAGGCTCGGAAATGTAACGCTAAGATGAGAAACAAAACAAAGCCATAAGGGTCAGAGGATCAGCCAAGCATAACATCCTAACTCAGCAATCATCAGAGAGGGGTATAAGGCTTCTGGAAAAAGAAGCAAAAGCGCAACACAAAGGTGGAAATGGCCGTGAGAGTTGACCCAGCATGATATATCAACTCGTCAACCGTCGGGAAGGGGTATAAAAGAATTCTGGTAAATGGTCAAAAGTGCAATACAACATAAGGAGCAACATAAAGGCACAAAAGGCAAAGGCCGACTAAACATCATAGATAGACTGGGTGATTTCAAGAAAGGGTGCAAGGATTTTGGCAAAGGAATGGAAAGGTAACACAAAGATGAAGAACAAAGTGAAGACGCAAGGTTCGGAGGGTTGAGCAAAGCATGATATATCAACTCATCAATCATCGGGGAAGAACATAAAGAATTTCGGCAAGGGATTAGTAATGTAACACAATGATGGGGGGGGGGGGGGGGGATAAAGCCTAAAGGTCTCTAGGGGTCAGCTGAGCGGTTCAAGCGATTCATCATCAATGCGAGCAATAGAACGCAACGAAACACGATAGTGGGGAGGCCGCTTTCAACAGAATGCCGCAAGCCAACCACCACTTTTCAAACTGACAATTTTTCTTTGATTGACACAGGGGCAGAAAATTCTGAAGAGCCTAACGGAGGCCATTCATAGGAGAAGGCAGGCACACGGCAGGTACGAGCAAAATCTGAGGGCCCACCTGGAAGTGGGGCTTAGTCAAAACTCAAAAGGGACACAGTCCATCATAAATACCCTCCCCAGCAAAGAGCACGAGGGGATAAACTTTAACTAGCAAACCCCAATAGGAACAATTGAGAGTTAAAAGAAGCACAGAAGTTGAGATGCAACGCAATTTGGAACTCACACAGGTGCGGGTAACATGGGCAAGCACCAACACCTTCCCCAGTAAGAGTTGCAGAAGCCCTCCTGGACAATAATCACTAGCATAATAACCAGAAGTTAGAACTGGTGTTTAAGTCGAAACCTTCAGGACCCTCCTGGAGAATGGGACTTATTTTAAGGTTAGGAGTCATCATGGACAACAAATGGCATAAAATGACTTGCATGTCGAAGTAGGATTTAGTTAGAGTTGTTAGAACCCTCTTGTAAAATGGGACTTGGCTTAGTACATAAACAATCGGGTGGCATGGTTAAACTCAAATATTTCCCCAACAAGAGTCAACAAAAGTTGTCAGGACCCTCCTAAAAAATGGGACTTAGATTAGATACTTCCCCAGGAAGAGTCAACAAGAGTTGTCAGGAGCCCCCTGGGTAATGGGACGTAGCTCTAGATACTAACCCCCAACAATCGCATCTTTTCATCTAATTAAGAGTTGTCAAGACCCGCCTGGATAGTGGGAAGCAGTTTTAATCACCAGTCACCAGCAGACCCCCAGCAGATATAACTCATACAAGACACAGTGGAAAATAATACCTTTGAAAGACAGAACATAGTCTTAAAGTTGTCATCAGTTAAGAATTGTCAGGACTCTCCTGGATAATGGGACTTAGCTTAGATTTAGAGCTATTTGGTAAAGGGATTTGATTAACACTCACGGATCGGCCCGGCACCAAACTGGGGAACAAAGAATTTTTTGTATTTTGCTTGTTTTGTTGTGATAAGGTACACAGGCAGCAGTCTCAAACACTATACAGGTTGCGATATTTGGTATGGAAATCAGGTGCCCACATGTAGAACAAGGGAATATTTTTCAAAATTTCAAGTCTTGGCAATCAGGCGCCCACCTGTAGAACAAGGGAATATTTTTTAAAATTTCAAGTTCTGGTAATCAGGCGCCCACCTGGAGAACAAGGGAATATTTTTTTAAAATTTCAAGTTCTGGTAATCAGGCACCCACTTGGAGAACATGGGAATATTTTTCAAATTTCAAGTCTTGGTAATCAGGCGTCCACCTGTAGAATAAGGGAATGTTTTTACATTTTCAAGTTTCTGTAATCAGGCGCCCACCTGTAGAATAAGGGAATATTTTTCAAAATTCAACTCTTGGCAATCAGGCGTCCACTTGCAGAACACGGGAATATGTTTCAAAATTTACAGTCTTGGTAATCAGCGCCCACCTGTAGAATAAGGGAATATTTTCAAAATTTCAAGTTTTTGTAATCAGACGTCCACCTGTAGAACAAAGGAATATTTTTCAAAATTTAAGTTTTGATAATCGGGCGCCCACCTGTAGAATAAGGGAATATTTTTCAAAATTTAAGTCTTGACAATCAGATGCCCACTTGCAGAACAAGGGAAGATGTTTCAAAATTTGAAGTCTTGGCAATCAGGCGCCCACCTGGAGAATAAGGGAATATTTTTCAGAAATTTAAAGTTTTGGTAATCAGGCATCTACCTGTAGAACAAGGGAATATTTTCCAAAATATTAGGCTTTGGCAATCAGGCGCCCACCTGGAGAATAAAGGAATACTTTTCAAGTTTCGAGAACCAGACACCCACTTGCAGAACAAGGGAATATTTTTCAAGATTCAAGTTTTGGTAACCAGGAACCGAGATGCAGAACGAGGGAATGTTTTTCAAGGGAGTACATGTCAAGTCCAACAATTTGACAACAAACATAGAAGAAAAGGAAAACAAGAAGTCAACAAGGCGACAATGAGTTTATAGGAGGGAATGCCAGCCAACAAGGCAACAAAGCAACATAGATCAGAAGCAAAATTGAAGACGTAGATAGGTTCTTTTGTAGTCTCTAGGCCATAGCAAAGATTAGTTATTTTTATTTATTTATTTTTCACAAGGTGTAATAAGGAGGTCAGCAAGCAGCAACAATAGCATCAACAGTGAAATCACAGCTCATGGTAGTCCCATCCACCAAACACTCCAAAACTAGACTGACCGAATTCCTTTATAGCCAAGGATATGTAGGCAACCTTTGAAGTGGGGTTCAGTCAGACAGTTTTCAAAATGCTTCTCATGGAATGCAAGGCAGGAAAAAATCTCTCAGTTGCTCATTTATCTTTGCCCGTAAACCCTTCGTGTCTCCGAGCAAAGAGGGGCAACTGTGAGCACGTGATTTTTGACAAGCTAGACATGTTCCTATAAAATTCACTAAATTAGGATTTTTCTTTTATTATTTGAATTTTTAGGAATTGATTGTGTTATTTTTCAATTTTGGGAATTAATTGTGTGATTTCGTGTTTACTTGCATTTTTTTTATTATTTGAATTTTTAGGATTTATTTGCGTAATTTTGGGTTTGTTTGAATCTTAGGAGTTGATTACTTAATTTTGTGCTTATTTGCAAGTTGCATGTTTTAATTTTCATAATTCATAAAAAAATATAAAATGACATGGTTGCATTTAGGATTTAATTTTTGCATGTGGAGTTAATATTAAAAATGAGAAAAATAACAAAATTGGTTAAACCTACATTTGTTTAATTTTCTTTTAAAATTTTAGAATTTAGGTTATTTTAGAGGGTAATTAGTGTATTTTGTGGAAGATAAATCTATTTTGGTTTATTTCTTTTTTATATTTTAAATCAGAAAAATGTATAAAAAATATAAAAAGATAAATTATGTACATAAATTAAGGCTCTTATGGAAGACCCTTGGTTTGGGCCATTTCTTGCAAAACATCCAGCCCAAAATCTTAAACCCAACCCAATGATCCCTGCCCAGTCCAAACCCTAGGTGCCCAAAACGACGTCGTTTGACGTCGTTTGATCTAAACCGTCCCTCGCCTCTAATCACACGGCCCAGATTGAGCCTCACATTTTAAATATAATGGTCTGAATATATGCATAACATCAGAGACAAAAGTCAACCTCATCGTACAGTTCAACAGCCGATGTATCACCGTCGCGCCTCCACCGTACCACCATCGTCTGCTGCCGGCCGAAAATCACCGGCGGCGGCGGCGTAACTCTAATGGCCTCCTAAATTACACCCCATAATCCCCGTCGTCTCCTCTTCCCAACCCTTCTAAGATCGCCCCTCAATAACCCGTGAAACTTGTCAAATATCCATTCAAAGCCTGGCAGCTCCCGCCGTCCACGGCGGCGCCCGGTGGCCAACGGCTCCCAAAGTTACACCCCACACTCCCCTCTTTCCAACCCTATCATAAGTCACCCTCGAACATAGACCCAACTCCTCGAATATTCGTGGGAACGATGCAGCTTCGCCATGCACGGCGGTGACCAGGCTCCTATGGCCTCCAAACCATCACCACCCACCCCTCTGGCCCTCATCTACCCAAAAACACACCAAGGCCTTTTCCAATAACCCCAGACCTCTCCAATTGTGAAACCAGCTATGACCTAACTCTGAGATTGACCTTTAAGAGACCGTTTGAATTCCGCTTGGAGGCTTGAATTTATTTCAACCAAATTTAATTGAAGAAAAACTAGTAAGTTTATTCTCTTTCATTTGTTTTGTTTCTTTTGTTGATGATTTCGTTTTACATTTGTCCTGACTATTTGTTTCAATTAGAAATAATAGTTGGTTCTTAGTTTTAGGAATACTCATTTTTCTCTAGTTAATCTGGTTAAATTTGATTGCCCTTTACTTCAGCTGAATCTTATTTTCTGATGATTCCATGAGTCACTCATTTCTTTTATTTTAATTTCCACTCCTGATTAGCTTCATTGTTAGCTTAAGTTTAGTTTTGATCCCTGACTCTTCACGTGTTATTATTTAGTTTAGCTTAGTCTAATGTCCAATTTTATGAATTAGAATTGATTTCAATCTTGATTAGTTCAAATAAAAGCTGTAATTTAGCATTTCCTTTTGATTGTTGAATCTCAGCCCGTGAAATGCGTTGGTTTGTAATTGTCATTTGAATTTCTATTAAGGGCTGTTTGGGTATAAGTTGACTGACCAATGTAAAATTGAGACAAAAGGGGGTTAGGTTTGTATGAGGTAGGCTTGGTAATTTCAAGATAGGGGTAAGGGTAGTATAAGTGTTCCACAAATAGAAAACAATGCAAGAATACCCTAGATCCTTCTAGAATTGGATTAAAGTGATAACTCTAAGATTATAATTCAATGACTTGGCTAACAAGTCAAGAATCTAGAGACAACCAATAAAAACTGAAATTAAGAGAGGGACTTAGGTGTAAATAGAAATTTGAAGGTTGCCCTAAGTTTTTCCTATAAAGAGATGCACATTGCCTTGGTTAGGAAGGGGAAAAATCTGGAAAAAAAAATCCCCACAAGTGTCTCGAAGCATTAGAGATTCAAAACTCTGAATATTTTGAAATTGAAATCCAGATCTTAGAGAAAATCAGAAAAATCCAAAAATTTCAACAAAAAAAAGTCAGAAAACTATTGAAAATTACTTCGAAAATTCCTGTTTTCCAGAAGTTCCGTGAGGTTTTCATAGTTAGAATAATTCCTGTGTGTATGAGTCAAAAATAAGTTGAGCTCTGGTAATATTCACGTTTTGGGTCAAATTTTGGTGGAAATTTCGATTGCTGGTTTTATTGGTTCAAGTCTATGTTTAAAACTGAGTCTCCTTCAATTCTCTGGTTGATTTTATTTGCTGGTCACTCCCTTTGCTGCTACTGACTTCTCTTCCTTCTTATTATGATTCAAATCCCAAGTACAGGTCCTGAATCCCTAACAATGTATGCCTAATTTGAGTAATCGAATAGAAGCTTCACCTGCACTTGTGCAAATTCGCTTGCTGCACCTATTTTGATCCCGCATTTGTTCATATTTAGTTTAGTTAAAATTGGAGTAACTGAATGTTGTTATTAATTTGGACTGCTGGACTTTTAGACTTGCTTGACTGCCATTCGAGTGATTAAATGTTTATGTGAGAAGTTGAATGCATAGGATCAACTAGTTGTTTTTTTCGTTCATAAGTACTTGTAAATTCAAGTTCAAAGTTCATTGTATTACCGAACCATATTAGTAGGGAATCCCATATTCATTTTAGATGATATGTTAGTTTGGAATTTCACTGATTCCACAACCTAAAAATGAAAACATGAAATTAGTATGTCAAAAGTTGAAATTAAAGTTGCTTTGCCTTCGAATTGAATAAATCTCTGTCTTTCATGTGTTTAAAATCATTAGACCCAATTGTCTTAGAAATCAGGACTCTTGCAAGAGGACGACCTCTTAATTCAAACTTGTATAGATAAGTTTTCCAGCTTAGATGTTGGATTTAAATGTGAGTTTCAGCATGTTGATTCGCACGTGAAAAATCACATTTCAAAAATAGGATCCTAGGTTCGATGACTCCTGCTTTAAGAATCTAAATTATACATTTATCTTGCTAGATGTTTTTTGGAGTGTTAAAATGGCAAAACACAGGTGGTAACAAAAATGATTTGGAATGGTGATTCGTGGACTGCTATCCTTGATCCATGACTAAGACTAACACTATTTTCTTAGCTTCTGGGCCCAAGCGCAGGGCCAAAACCACTATAGCTACAATAAAATACTTCCTGGGCTTGCTTCTTCCAATAACAAGCCCATTTGCAAAAGTCAGCAATTAAAACATGCTGAAAATAGGCAACCTGAAACCGATTTTATTTAATATAGTGACGCAATGCTTTCAATAGTAGGTTACCGATATGCTACATAGTTAGGGCAACTTCTTCTATTTTTTAGAGACAATACATGATAGAAAATCTTAGTTTGCTTTAGGGTCGACCTTTAAATAAAAACGAGATGTGCCGCGCCAAATGAAATCCAAACTACGTGGCCCTCGTGATATGCCTATTAAATACTTAGAGATTCGGGACACGCCATTTAGCGAATTTCACGGTGTTCCCGCAAAGATAATAAACACATTAATCGCTTTTAGGCACGTCTTTCATAATTTTATCTCCTTAAACACGGGTGCGCATTTATGTGACCCAAATCAAAATCTCAACGGAGTTGGAATATGTTGAAAACCGCGGGTGCATTTATATGACGTGGTTCGAGGCGTGTTTTAACAATGTTGCAACTTTCTTTAACAAATAATAATAATATTGGCTAAAAGATTTAAAAGGCACATAGGTTCATAATTGTATAAAATCTAATAATTTAAGCCAAATATAACAGTTAAGCGACCGTGCTAGAACCACGAAACCCGAGAATGCCTAACACCTTCTCCCGAGTTAACAGAATTCTTTACCTGGATTTCTGGTTCGCGGACTGTTAAATGGATTCATTCTTTCCTCGATTCGGGATTCTAACCGGTGATTTTGGACACCATAAGTCTCCCAAGTGGCGACTTTGAAATTCTCTTAAATAATTGAATCCCGTTTCGATTGTCCTTTAATTGGAAAAACTCCCTTATCTACGCCCTTCGCCGGTTGTAGGAGCCTAAAGGAGGTGTGACAAGTAGTATGAATAGATATATATAGGTCGCAAGCTAAAGTATAGTAAAGCGACATGGTTATATGATAGGGGTAAGGATGAGAAAGGGCGAGTGAGAAGGTGACATGAAATGTATAAGTCCTCAGGATTAAGCCCATGAAAACAAGAGAGGTAATGGTTTCTCTAAGTTATAGAAAACTCAGTATAGCCTGAATGAACCCAAAGGAGACTAAGACTAATAGCATTGAGAAGAAATGGAATGTTGCTCTGGTAGTGATTAAGGTGTAATTGTAATAGATAAAGGATGACATTTGAGCCTTCGATTGAGTAAGGAATTGAAAGGGGGGGGGGGGATTTCATGAGTTGTACGGTATTAGAATAACCCACAAAGGATGAATCACATTAGGATGCTATAAAATACGATTACGGAAGCATGGTATGGCCTCCAGGTGGATCGGTCTAATCATTTCAAATGTTCCAATGAGACGTCAGCCCTAGTGATAAAGTAAGAAGTTTCAAGTTATTAGAGGTAGATTGTAGATCAATATTAAGGTGAATCAACGATGGATGGACAAAAGTAACAAAGTATGAGATGGGATTGGGCCGTCATTCTTAAGATGAACAATAATGAGGAAGCATTAATGGACATAGATTTATACATATGGTATGAGCAACGAAAGTAACCTGGAATTTGGTAGCAGACGTCAGTAACAATAAATCGAGGTAAGAGTTATGGTATAATATGACCTACTTAGATATAGTAAAGTCATATGGATAGATAAACAGATCTATGAAATAAGATACAGCAATATTCGTAAGTTCGACAAAGTACCAAGCGAAGAACATCAGTATACCTACCGATGCCTAGAGGGATATTTTATCAAGCTTTGTATGTTTGCAAAGTGAGGCCTATAGATTTGCTAGAAGCTAGAGAAAAAAGGAGAGAACAGTCACATAGGCACACTTACGAGGTCAGTATCGTACAGGCTGCATGATAGAAGGTAGCAATAGTTACGAGATTGGAAGGATTCCAACCATAAGTCATGGTGTGAAAAAGAGGGCTAAAGGGGGTGAATGCACTGGCCATTGGATTTATTCATAGGATAGTTGCCTAGATGGAAAGAAGAGTACTAAAGTATTCAAAAGACATAGGTTATGAAAATAATAAGTGCATCAGTCGACATTCGAGGACAAATGTTTCAAAGGGGGGAATGATGTTACACCTCATGTTATCGTACGTGAAAGTACATCATAAGTAAATTGATAAAAGCTCAAAAGAAGATGTTACGTCCCGCATTTTCATACGTTAAAGTTTTGTCATAAGTTAATCGACCTAAGTTCGGAGATGAGATTATAAGCATTATGCTATTTCAAAAAAGTGATAAGTAAATTCGTGAAAGTGAGAGAGTAAGCGAATAGGATAAAATAAATTTCATCGAAGTTTGACAATTTGTGATAAAATATGGTCCAAACTATAATACCAGGTATTTATGGACTAGTGACATACAAAGTATTATATGACCATGATAGTATGGCATATAAAGTGTGTTAAAAATGAATAGTATTTTAAGTAATTTGAAATAATTTTTAATTATGTGGATAATTGGTTAATTATTGGATTAATGAAGAATTTAAGAAGTTAATTTTGGAAATGAAGGAATTATTGGATAAGCTTGATACCTCAACATGGCAGCAACCCAAAGCAATATTTAGTGAACTCTTTACTTGCATTGTTACGTGGTATTTTAAGAGATATTTGGGTGGCTAAAGTAAGCCTTATTAAGTGGGGCCCACATCACTATAAAAGGGACCTTTCTAAATTCATTCATTCATATTTAGGAAATATTCATTCTGATCTGCTACGGAATAAATAGCTTCAGTAAAATTTCACATGATGTTATTTTGTGTAATCGCAACGGGATTTTGCAATTCTAAGGGAGTACGGTGCCATCTTTCTCAAGAATATCATACGTACTTTTACTTACTTCGATCCGTCATTGTGTGTTATCACAATCAACGGGTGTTAAAGGGATTGTCAAGAGAATTTGTTCAGGTATGTTAAGGCTAAGACCTTACTTCATTTTGGAATGATCTCGTAATTATATGAGTTTGATAACGAGGTATTAAGAGAAGTTCATATTTCTAAACTTATGTACATTATTCTAGTCTCATAAATTACAGTATTTTCTCTTATTAAGACTTTATATTCAGTTAAATATTATCTTCTTCGAGTCAAGGGAGCATAGGGTCTATATATATATCTATGGCGGAGCAATTACACGTTCTGAGCCTTATAGGGTCGGACATTTATTTTACTTACTATATTGAGAGAGTTGAGTCAGTATCAGCAGGGAGGTATATCTCCAGATCATCTTTGACTCCCAATTACTTTCAGTTGTCTGTTCAGTTTTAGCTTTCAGTTATTTTATTACCTTACATACTCGGTACATTATTTCGTACGGACGTCCCTTTTTTGGGGATGCTGCATTTCATGTGTTAAGAGTCAGACAGACAAAGGGGTAGACCTCCTTTGTAGGTATTGCACGAGTTCAACCTGATCGGTAAGCTCCACGTCCTTCGCAGTTGTCGGGTTTAGAGTTTTGTGTACATCTTATGGATATACGTATATATGTTATGGGTAGGTCGGAGCTCTATTCTGATCACAGTACATCCATCAATAGAGGCTTGTAAACATATTATGTCAGTTAGTGCAGTATGTTGGGCTTGTAGGCCTTGTATGTATATTTTGTTGTTTTGTCAGCTGTAATAGTTTGACGACCTCGTCGGACCAGCTTTATGGTGATGTTTAGTCGGCGTTAGTTTCCATTCAATTTTATATTATTCTTCAGAAATTGTCTTGCAATGTGTCCAATGGCCAAAGTATAACATTATATGTTCAAAGTCCCTTAGTCGCAAGTTGGTACACAAGGATAGGTGAGGCATCGGATGCCCGTTGCAGCCCTTCAGTTTGGGCCGTGACAAAGAGCCATCCACTCTGCTCAAATGCCGATTGCACTGCTCTAACTGGCCAAACAACATGTGCCCCATTAGTACGTCAACACCCAAAGAAGCAACCCCGCCTTAACTCAACCAAGAAAATTCCTACTCCATGAATACTACATTGTTCAGGAATAACAACTCAATAATTCCATTATTCCCATATACCTATAAAGTGTAATACGCCACGTAGAGAAATTTTCTTGATTAAGTCATCCTCAAAACCAACGTCTGCAAGTCATAGTTGATGCACAATTATGCCTCGAGCAGCGGCTAAAAAAACAACACGTAACCATGCAATCAAATCGGCAATAGCAGACTCTCCCACTTGGCTCAAAGCTATAGATCAATACACTCGATAACTCATAATACCCATACTCTATTACCGCCATAATATCACATTAAGATTCAACTAAATCCTTCATAAGCTCATGTAAAACAAATCATATAATACCTTAAATCATCTTCTAATCTCGCATTCTTCCTCGTGAAAGTCAAGTCAACTTCCTTAAGCGATCCAAACCAAATCGCAACACGTAACCATCATAAGGATCACACATCCATGATTATCCCACATGTGATAACCTACCTGCTTAGCTTCAAACAAAAATCTCTCAATACCCTTTCATAACCATAAGTAATATGCAATCACTTAATTTGTCTCAACTCATCAACAAGACACGAGAATCTACTTCGTTCCACAAATGAAATAACATGACATAATCTCAAAAACCTTCATAACTCAAGACAGTATGACACATCCACAAAAATCGAACATCCAATAGTCCTTTTTCATATCTCAAGAAAACTCTTCATGTCATATTCAAACCATCTGAACACATCCCACGGTCATATCCTACTCATGATACATCCATCCAACCACTCACTGAGCCACCAGACCCACTCATAGGAACACCACTAGACATAGAAGTCCAAAAGCGCATGCTCATACAACTAAAACCACTGATCCTAAGTTGCGGTCCAAATCAAGCCTCAAGTCCTCTAGACTAGCCCATTACCAAAATAGAGAAAACACACCTCGCACCTCCTCCATGAATTCCATAAGACATCAATTTACAGCTAATACCGAGCGCTCACTCATGCATACGGGTGAGTGAAATGAATTCAAAGAGATACGCTAAAAGCTAAATTAATATCACAAGATAAGGAAAAAAGATGGAAAATTTATCCTAATGCCCCGTAGTGTCTCGAATATAGGTATGAACGTCATCATGCTGATCTGGAGACTCTACTAGACATTTGCTCATGACTCATATAACCTATGAACTAGAGCTCTAATACCAACTTGTCACTACCCAAAACCAACTAGTCCTGATGGCACCTAGCCCCCAACCGCTAGGTAGCAAATTAGCAACCATCCAATTCAAATTAGATTTACTGATAATATAGGTAAATAACTGAACTTTTATACGAAAATCTCATAAATTAGTAGTACAAACATACATCTAATACTTAGAGTTTACAAAGCCGGTACGAAATAAATACATTATTTTTTGAAATGTGCATGAATAGATTAATAAATATAAAGCTAACAAGAACAAGATGCAACTACAACCGAAATATAGGTCCATTGTCAAACGCAACTCCCGCCACGCACATCAATATCAACTCCAAAATTTGCATGCAATATGCAGAAGTATAGTATGGGTACAACCGACCTCATGTACTCAATAAGTAACAGACCTAACCTTAGCTTGAAAGCAGTGACAGCTTGGACAGCGGTCAGAGTCCAACACCAATAGTCAACTACAACTCATAACAATATAATAAAAGTAGTACAAAAAATAATTCAAACATATGATGGTCAGCTTGTTCACATTTATGGAAGATAGACATGCTTTTCAAGTAAAACAGTAAAACCCAAATCTTTCCCCGAAATTACTAAAATATGAGTAAGTCAGAAATTTGTGATTTTTCCCAAAACTTTCAACAATGGATAAGAGGTTTCAATTTCGGATAGCAGGAGGTAGTTACATCTCTATGCTTACATGTCAATGTACATGTGAAGTCCTGAATGTCACAAAATCGTGTAGCATGAGAAATGCATCTATATGCATGTATGACAAGTATACATGTCAATGAAATGCATCATAGTGATAACTTAGGTACTCACACTCTTAGAGTACTCCATATCACTGTTTCGTACTCTCTTTCATCACGCTCAATCACTCAGGACACTCAGTCACCCAATAGTAAACGGTACCTACTGCAATGTGCAGTCCGATCCTATCATGAATCTATAAAAACTCCACTCATTGTTAGTAATTCTGACCCTGAAAGGGTGGGTAATGCCCAAGCGACTTGCAACCTAATTCCATCAATAATATATAGGGCCTACTGTGTCATGCAACCCAATCCATATAATAATAATATATATAAAGCCAATATGGCCTCGTGCAGCCCAATCCTATCCTGAATCAAATAAACATGTTGATCATCAATCTCTCTAGTCTCTCGGGTTCCCAAATTTCATGCCAATCAACCCAAACATGATACATGATGTGACAACAAATGATAATAGAGATTGATATATGATATACAAATGAATGAGTACGATTGAGTATGTAACTGCAACTTAAGCAAATAACTCAACAACAAAAATAATCTCAGTAGGTCCTAACAGAATAAACATATAACCTAAACATGGTTTCTAGCATGGATTATAGCTCAATTACTCTAGCGCATGCAAATTTAATTGATAAAGTGAAACTACACAGAATTAACTGAGTCACAATTCACACGGTGCACGCCCACACATCCCTCACCTAGCATATGTGTCACTGTAACACCAACAAATAACACGCTTACTCAAGGGTTTCATACCCTTAGAATTGATGGTCGCCCAAGTCACACCTCAAATTAGTGTTGTGAAGCAGTTGATTGTAATAATAATTACCCAACTAGGAGTCGATATCGAATCCACAGGGAGTGTAGTTGGGATTAAAGGTATATATTTAGACTAAGCATGTAAAGTGGCTAAGTGGCACTTCCACAAACTTTGTTTTGATTCTACTTCTAAATTATGTTGGAAAAATAAAATATGAAACTAGATAATACAGTTTTTTGTGGTTGTTTTTCAAATATGTAAAAGGTAAAGGCTTGTAACATCTACCTAGGTATTTACCTAATAGGTTGTGGACTTTAGAACGAGTTTCATTGGTCGGGGTGTATTATATCAATCAACACTAACTACCACTCAATACCTCTCGGTAAGAGAGTTGTTTCCCCCAATTTGGTTTTCTCAAGTCCAAATGGTATTGCACAAAACAGTTGATAAAGGATCAAGTCGGATTTTACTATCTCGAGGTTCAACCCTTTAATTGGAACTATCAATCTCTTAAGTTCATCCCAATTTCTAGTTAGCTAAGTTTTCCTAGACTAAGTCCCTTTTTCTCAAGTAGAGACTAAGTCAAATAGGCTTGAATAATATTTACAACATCGATTCTATAATTATAGCAAGAACTAGGCTAAATGTTACACACCCAATCATAAATAAACCCTAAATCAAATACTCATTAGGTAACCGCACTAGAGTTGGGTCACAAACCTAGCTAGAAATTTAGCTACTCATAGTGGGTAATGAAGAAAATAGAGAATAAATGATAATTAAACTTTTACTGAAAGATTAGAAGACAAAAAATTAATGTTTAATCACTAAAGTAAACTAAAGTTGCTAAAATCAGTAAAGAAAAATGGCCACAGATGCTTGGATATTCAAATCATGACCTAATATCGTGAAAGAAGCCTGTTTATACACAAATAAAAATTCTAGACAAAAATGCCCTTTTGGAGGTTCTGCGGCTGCATAATTCCATGTGCGGTCCTCCCTTCTTATTCAGTCTTAGAAGGAGTTTGGTTAGAGGCCGCATAATTCTAGGTGCGGCCGCATCTTGCTTGTTTTGTGTTTCGCACAATAGTGAGTGAAATTGCATAGGCCCTTTCTGCGGAGCGCACAAATCTGTGCTGCCGCATGGCTAGATTCTGCGGCCGCACAATAATTGTGCAATCTGCATATCCTTGAAGCTTGAACTGGGACTTCTCTGAACTTGACTCTTTGGTGGCTTCTTCAGCTGCACAATAATTGTGCGGCCCGCAATTTACATTAGATCTCTGTTGGATTTTCTTTGTATTTTAGAGCCGTAGAAGGAATTTTGTGGTCCCCGCATTGGCCTTTTGCCTGCTTTTTGTTCTTGAGTTTACTTTACTACTTTTTTAGTTAGATTTCATCTTTGTGTCTTATTTTCAAAAACTTCTACATTTAAGCACATTGTACCAGTTTTCAAAAATACAATTAAGCACTTTTGGACTAAAATGAAAGTAAAAAGGCGCTAATAAGTAGTCAAAATCCCGACTAATGAAGCACCAAGTTTAAAAGTGTTACTTACCTTGAACAAGTCAAATTTAATACTGGTCGAAATATCTTCATATTGGTTGTTTTTTGGAAATGCTTGTCATCATCCAGTGGAACTTGAGCACAAAGCCATGTGGGCTTTAAAGATGTTGAATCTTGAGTGGGATGTTGCCGCTAACTTGAGGATGGCACACTTGAATAAGTTGGATGAGTTTCGGTACCATGCATACACAAGTTTGTCCTTACACAAAGACAAGATAAAATATCTACGTGATAAGTACATTTGGAGCAAAGAGTTCAAAGAGGGTGATCTTGTATTGTTGTTCAATTCACGATTGCGAATATTTTTCAAGAAGTTAAAGTCTAATTTGGAGTGCCCGTTTGAAGTTCTGGGTGTGATACTCTTTGGTGCATTGGACTTGAAGAATAAAAATGATGAGTTATTTCGAGTCAATGGTCACTGGATGAAACACTATTTGGGAAAAGTTGGTGATGGCTACATTGTGGTGGTGATTCTTTTCAAGTGATGGTAATCTGCATCGTGTTGCGGTGTTAAATCAGGCATTTCTTGGGAGGTAATCCATAATTTTTTCTTTTCTTTACATCTTTTATAATTAGGTGTTATTTTTGTTCTAACTGGATTGGAAGTGTGTTGTAGGAATGAGTGTACTTTAAGGGAATTGTGCCTAGAAAATTGGCTAAGTATGATAAAAGTGCGGACTGCATGTTATTGTACGGGCTGTACAATTGTGGTTGCTACAACAAAAGGGAACTGCGACTGCATAATTGCAATGCAGACCACAAAAATTGAAAAAAAGGAAATGCAAATTCTATGACCGCACACCAAAATCTCTGGTTCACAACAAAATCTGTGACTGCACCACAAATTCTGTGGACCGCAGATCAGCAAGGGCTTCTGAGCACCGGGTAATAGAGAGCGGACCGTAGAAGGAATTCTGTGGCCGCACTCAGCCCTTTGTCCCTTAGTCAGACCGTCCAAGTATAAATAGTAGTCTTAGGGCTACTTTTTTTTCATCTCTGAGCAATCACAGATCTAAAAGATTGAAATGGTATGTTAAATCAATTGCCACACACAATCAACCCTGGTGATCATTCATTTGCATTACTTCATATTTGGTATTCTCCAATTACTTACAGAAATTTTTAATTTTTAGTTTATTTTACAATTTATTAGTTAGTTTAAGCCATTTGTTAGTAGAATTCACTTTTACAACCATGTGGGGTTTAAACTATAGTGGGTCAACTGATAATTTCCCTAAGGGGAATGGTTGAATTGATTATCATGCTTAAGTGTTAATACCCTGACAAATTTGTGCAAAAAATTGTAAATCCTAGAAATTTGTTCGCTTTTGTTTTGAAATCTGCGGCCATACAAGAAATTATGTGATCCATATATGTAACGACCTGGCAGGTCTTCTTAAGAATTAACTTCCCGATCTCCCTATTAATTGCTTTCCCCAAGTTTAATTCTGCTATTTTTATTTGTCGGGATGCACGGTTTTGAGTTTTCGGAGAGTTTTGGGACACTTAGTCCTAGAATGAGAGCATATGTATTGGAAAGTTGACAATAGTTGGAACAGTGTGAAAACGGCCTCGGAATAGAAATACGATGGTTCTGTTAGCTCCGTTGGGTGATTTCGGGGTTAGGAGCATGTTTGGATTGTGTTTTAGAGGCCTGTAGCTAATTTAGGCTTGAAATACCGAAAGTTGAATTTTTGAAGTTTCTGGTCCGATAGTGAGATTTTGATCTAAGGGTCGGAATGGAACTCCGAGAGTTGGAGTAACCCCGCAGTGTTGAATGTGGCGCGCTTGCAAAATTTCAGGTCATTCGGACGAGATTTGATACACTATTGATCGAAAGCATAAGTTAAGAGTTCTTGGAGTTCTTAGGCTTGAATCCTATGTTAAGTAGGTGATTTGATGTTGTTATGAGCATTACGAAGTTTTGAACAAGTTTGAATAATATCATGGGATATGTTGGTACAATTAGTTTGAAGTCTCGGGGACACGTGTGAGTTCTGGGTAAGTTCCGGATCTTTTCAAGCCAAAAATCAAAGTTGTTGCAAGTCCAGAAGAGTTGCAGGCCCCAGAATCCACCAGTGCAGTCCGCACGAAATCCAGTGCGTCTGCGGTGGGGGCTGTTTCACTGGTCCTAATTCGGAAGCTCAAATCTTTCTACATACGAGAAATTTTGAGATGATTCAGAAAAACATTCTAGCCCTTTGTGTCTAGTTTTCAGAAAGTTAAAGAAATCACAAGTTGAACTTCTGTAGCGAAAGTTATGGCCAAAATACTAAAGCCTGTCACTGCAATCAAAACATGTGCAGACAACAGTCAATTTTGTGCGGCCATCACTGGTTTTGTGCGGTCCGCGGTCATTTTTGAGCGCTCCGCAGTGGCGGAAATTCGAGGGGTGCTCTATAAATATGAGGTTTTGGGTTTTATTTCATATTTTGACCTAGAGAACTCGGATTTTGGCGATTTTCGGAGTCTTTTCAAGAAAGTCATCGGAGTAAGTAATTCAAACTCAGATTTGGCTAGAGTACATGAATCTATCATTAAATTCATCATTCAATTCATGATTTGGTCTGGAATTTGGGAAGAAAATTTGTGAAATCTTTCAAAAATATAAAATGATGATGTAAATGAGTAAATGGTATTGGAATTGGATAGTTTTGGTATGGTTAGACTCATAAGGGTATGAGGATTCTAAAAATATAAATTTTTCCCGAATTTGAGACGTGGGCCTGGGGGAATTTTGGCCATTTTACCTAATTTCATGTATTTGCTTAGGATTTAATTGTAGAATCAATTATGTGAAGTGTTATTTATGTTATGAAATTTAATTGAATAGATTTCGATCATTTGGAGTAGAATACTCATGGCAAGAGTGTGGTCTCGGGTTGATTTTCGAGCCGGTTTGAGGTAAGTGGCTTGTCTAACCTTACGTGGGGGACACTCCATTTAGGATTGGTATTGTGGTAATTGAAATGCCTTGTACATGAGGTGACGAACGCGTACTTATGCTAATTGTTGAAAATCCTATTTTTCATTAAAATAGCCTTAAATTGTATTTTTCTTTCTTGTTTACACTTCTTGGAATTTAAGCATGTTGTTTGTCCAGAGAAGCATGTTTGATTGACTTAATTAATTTACTTGCTCAAATGCCTTATTTGGATTATGTGCAGCATGCTAGGCTAGAAATACCTACTTTACCTGATATGGGATTTGAATTTAATTGTTTATTCTTTGTGTTGTTGTTGTGTGTTTACTTTGGTACTATGGGACGGTATCCCGGGAGATCCCCTTACTTGTTTACTTTGGGACTACGGGTTAGATTCCTCTATACTATGTATTTACATTTGGGGCTACAGGATGGGATCCTGGTATACCCCCGGTTGTTATCTCTGCATTGAATTGTATTTTCCTTTCTGTTATTATCTATTGTTGTTCTAGTTTTTGTTGCACTTCTATTTTGGTTATCTCTTGTTGTTGCACTCAGTTATAATGTCTTATTCTATATTGTTTTATCTCGTATTCATTTTGAGGTTTGTAGGGCTCTGACCTTCCTCGTCTCTACTCAACTGAGGTTAGGCTTGGCACTTACTGAGTACCATTATGGTGTACTCATGCCCTTTTCTACGCATGTTTTTCATGTGCAGATCCAGGTACTTCTATCCAGTCCTATCACCCTTGAGGCAAAGCGACTACTCTAGTGACTTCGAGGTATATCTACCACGTCTGCATACCGAGGAGTCTCTTTTTATTCCCGCATTAGTATTTATCCCTTATGTATTTTCTGTTCTTATTAGACATTCCAGATTTAGAGCTATGTAGTATTTTTCTTAGCTTGTGATTCATGGGTTTTCGGGTTTTGGGAAGTGTTGTTAGTTTGATAAGTTGTATTTTTTATGTCAGGTGGTATTTTAAATACTATTTCATTATGTTACCCAGTTTTAAATTATTTCTTCTGCAAGGTTTGTTTAATTTCTGCATATTTAGGCATACCTAGTCGTAGAGACTAGATGCCATCACGATAGTTCATGGAGGGTGAACTGGGGTCATGACATGTTGGTATGAGAGCTCTAGGTTCATAGGAGACATGAACAAGATGGTTTATTATAGTCTCGCTAATTAGTACAGAGATGTCTCTACTTATCTACGAAAGGATATGTAACCGTTAGGAAAAACAATTCCACTTCATTTCATTTCTCATCGTGCGGCATTTATTCAGTTTGAAGCCTATATCATACGTTCTTTTTGCATCCACTCGTGTGTTGAAATTACGCACTCGGTATTACTTATGCGCTGACAATTTGTGATGCTACAGAAGGATTATAAGGGAGCCAAAACTTACTCAACTATTGTTACCGTGTATCATCCATATTGATAATGCAGTATTGTTGAGAGATCATTCAGTTGTGCACATGGGGGTGCAATAGGTTCTGACATCTAGTTGATAAGTATGGTCTTAAGAAGGTTCACTTAATTCCTAATCGTCACGATAATGGTAGAGTCACGAGGTGGATGTAGATCTGAAGATAGTTGGTGGTAATAGAGACTATGTGGTTCATATGAGATTTCTATTTAGCGAAGGGTACAACTAGCAACCGAGATACTGGAGGAAGTGAGTTTAACTTTCATAAGGATGAAATATGCCAAATGAATGGTTTGAGGTGTCTTATGATGGTGTCGTACGAGCGATAAAGGTTAGTATTGTGAATTATCAGAATGTATCTTATGGCTTTGCGCCAAATGAAGGGAGTCCACTATCAACGATCAAATTGTCGGGTTATGTTTTACATCATTTTTGGCCTGAGATGTATTTCTCTAGTGTCCAAAGGTCCTCTAAAACTTGTATATGAGTAAAAGCTGAGATTTGTATGGGATGATGCAGGGACATGGAAACAATTTCAGAATACTCTTAGTGCTCCAGTTAATCAGGGCACTCACTTGGGACAAACATCTTTTAATGTACAACTATATATGATTACTACTATGATTATTCTATTTATCTAGCACAAACTCAGTATGAGTAGCCAAACTGTAGTTGGCTGTTATGAATATGGTGATATTAGGAACATAAGGAGAGATGGTACCAGACATGGGAGTAATCTATTTCATCAAAACACTCAGTCCACACACTCCATATGCTACAAGTTAGAGATGGAGAACAAGCGGGTAGATAGTGCCTAAGAGGTGGGGGCCCGACCCATTGATATAATTGCTATGGTATGGCTGATGTTGCTACACCAGATGGTACCATTAAAAGTATTATCTATATGTGATTATAAAGTAAGAATTTCATTAAATCGATTTGTTTCTAAGTATCGAGGAAAGTCCTCTTAATTTGCTCCACTCAGGAGTGAGCTTCGTAATCATGAAATCTACTTATGTGAATACTCATGTTGGGTTATTATATGGAGATAGCTATTTCTATCATTATGTGTTGGTCACTAAGAATAGTTGTAAGGTTAAAAGTGACTTTCTGTTACTTACTACAGTGGATTTAGATGTGATTTTAGGATAATTAATTTGAATTGTGAATTATATGCTCTATCAGTATGAGGGTTCATTATATGTTGTGATTTTGTTTGACGAAAACTATTTAAAAGAAGAAAGAAAGGAGATAAAAAAAATTCAGTTGGCACAATGTGCAAATACTTGTGATTCAAAGTTGAGGACGAGACCCTCACATTTTTATATAATGTGAAATATTTTAAGCCAGGCTACAAGCTGTGGTGGATGTTATATAAGGACGAGGTCCTAGTAATGAAAATTGTATGTGTTTAAAATTCTCCTTTTATGAAATTAAAAAAAATTGTATTATATCTTAATGGGAGTCTTGCTTGTTAGGCTTATTTGACAATTCTTGTATATTTTTTGTTCATATTCAACCATTTTTGTGATGTAAACGTTGAGTTTTAGCCTATGAGATGGGCGCCCAGGTGGAGATAAATGTGACTCGTTAATTTCAGGTAAGTAATTATGAGGTCTCCATGCCTCGTTGTGAGTAAAGTGGAGGTTTGAAATGAGATATTTGTTAACATAAAGCTAATTTACAATGTTGTGAGTTATGAGCAACTATTATGGCCAGAGATGTGGTTATGGGCATACATCTGATGTGTTTCACGTCCAAATATCATTATGATAATGTCGTACTTGTAATGTGGAGTTTAGTGTTGTTGATATGTACATTTTGATGATTTTTTGAGTTGTCGATATGTTGCTAGGATTTGTTTTGGTGTTACTCTGATAGGTGGATAGTCCCAATTACAGGGGAGACTATGCCGAAATTTCTGAAAAATTTGAGAGTTAGAAAATTTTGAGGACATTAAGATGTGTTAAGCAAAGATAAGTTGTGTTGTCCATTTGAGGATGAATGAACCTGAGTGGTGTGTTGAAATAAGACTAATGCAGCATGATGATATGGAATCCGGGTCCTATGATGAATTGCATATGTTCAAGTTTGGGTCCTGTCATAAGGTTATGGACTAAGGATGAAGTGAGACCTTCAGTTAAGTTGAAGTATCAGTACCGGAAATATCTTGGTAAGGGTTTTATTTGGGACAATGTATCACTTTAGCGTGATCCTGTCTTGTTTCTGAAGAAAAAGGGATGGTTCTATGCGTATGTGTATTGATTATTGCCAGTTGAACAAAATTACAGTGAAGAACCATTATCATTTGCCTCATATTGATGATCTCTTTGACCAACTTCAGGGCGCACGGGTGTTTTCTAAGATTGATTTGCACTCAGGTTACCATCAATTGAAGATTCGGGATCTAGATATCCCAAAAACTGCTTTCAGGGCTCAGTATGGTCATTACGAGTTCCTTGTAATGTCATTTGGGCTAATGATTGCCCCAGCAACCTTTATGCATTTGATGCACAATGTATTCCGGCCATATCTTTACTCATTTCCCATTGTCGGTAAGATCATGAGCAGCATCTGAGGACTGTGCTTTAGACTCTGAGCGAGAAGAAGTTATATACCAAGTTCTCAAAATGTGAGTTTTAGTTAGATTCAGTGGTATTCTCAGGCCACGTGGTGTCCAGTGAGGGTATTCAGGTGGATCTGAAGAAAATAGAGGTCGTGCAGGGTTGGCCCACACCATCCTCAGCTATAGAGATATGCAATTTCCTTGGCTTGGCAAATTATTACCGTCATTTTGTGGAGGAATTTTCATCGATTGCAGGCCCTATGACCAGATTAACCCAGAAGGGTGCTCCATTCTGGTGGACGGAAGAGAGTGAGGCGAGCTTTCAGAAGCTCAAGACAGCTTTGACTACAACCCCAGTTTTGATATTGCTTACAGGTTCGAGGTCTTATGTTGTCTATTGTGATGCCTTAAGGATTGGACTTGGAGCGCTACTGATGCAGGACGATAGGGTGATTGGCTACGCATATAGATAGTTAAAAGCACATGAGAAGACTTATCCTGTCCATGACCTTGAGTTAGCTGCTATTGTTTACGCCTTGAAGATTTGGCGTCATTATTTGTACTGTGTGCCTTGTGAGATTTATATTGATCACCGGATTTGCAGCATCTATTCAGGCAGAAGGATCTTAATTTGCACCAGAGATCGGGTGGGTTGCTTCAGCATATAGAGATTCCAGAGTGGAAGTGGGAGCTGATTACCATGGACTTTGTAGTTGGGCTCCCACGGACTTTGAGGAAGTTCGGTGCAATCTGGGTGATTGTGGATTGGCTACCCAAGTCCGCTAATTTTATTCCTATGTGTACTACCTATTCTTCAGAACGGTTAGCGGAGTTTACATACAACAACAGCTATCAATCTAGTATTTAGATGGCACAGTATCATGCTTTATATGGTAGGCGGTACATATCTCCGGTGGGTTGGTTCGAGCAGGGTGAAGCTAGATTACTAGGAACAGACTTGGTTTAGGATGCCTTGGAGAAGGTTAAAGTAATTCAGGATAGACTCCGTACAACCTAGTCCAGACAGAAGAGTTGCACGGACCGGAAGGTTTGTGAT
This sequence comes from Nicotiana benthamiana, assembly GCA_034376525.1. Lineage (NCBI taxonomy): Eukaryota > Viridiplantae > Streptophyta > Magnoliopsida > Solanales > Solanaceae > Nicotiana > Nicotiana benthamiana. The sequence continues at coordinate 20,028,158 of CM067324.1, read as the reverse complement.
GTTTCCTATATGGTTGGAGAGCGGGTTCTGCTTTGGGTTACGCCTATGAAGGGCATTATCAGATTCAGAAGAAAGGAAAATTGAGTTTGTGGTTTATTGGCCCTTTTGGAGATATTGAACTGTGTTGAGGAGGTTGCTTATGAGCTCGCCTTACCTCCTAGCTCGGCAGGAGTTCACCCGGTATTTCATGTTTTGATGCTCCGTAGGTATCACGGTGGTCCGTCGCACATGTTGGATTTCAGTTGGATTTCAAAGAACATTGCATCAGTGAAGATTCAGTGGATGGGTCGGCCGGTTGGGGAGGCGACCTGGGAGGCCGAGCATGATATGTACCGTCGTTACCCTCATCTTTTAGCACATCAGTATGTCTCTATGCTCGTTTGAGGACGAATGAATGTCTAAGTATAGGAGGATGTGACGACCTGGTTGGTCGTCTTAAGAATAAATGCCCCAATTCCCTATTACTTTCTTTCCCCGAGTTTAATTCTGCTATTTTTATTTGATGGGATGTTTGATTTTGAGTTTCGGAGAGTTTTGGGACACTTAGTCCCAGAATTAGAGCTTAAGGTTTTGAAAGTTGACCTAGTTTGAATAGTGTGAAGGGCCTCAAAATATAAATCTGATTGTTCTGTTAGCTTCGTTGAGTGATTTCGGGGTTAGAAGCGTGTTTGGATTGTGTTTTAGAGGCCCGTAGCTAATTTAGGCTTGAAATGTCAAAAGTTGAATTTTTGAAATTTCTGGCCCGATAGTGAGATTTTAATCTAAGGGTCGGAATGGAAATCCAAGAGTTGGAGTAGCCCCGTAGTGTTGAATGTGGCGTGCTTGCAAAATTTTAGGTCATTCCGACGAGATTGGATTGACTATTGATCAAAAGCATAAGTTAAGAGTTCTTGGATTTCTTAGGCTTGAATCTTATGTTAAATTAGTGATTTTATGTTGTTGTGAGCGTTCCGAAGTTTTGAACAAGTTTGAACGATGTCATGGAATGTGTTGGTACAATTGGTTTGAACTTCCGGCGACTTGTGTGAGTTTCGGGTAGGTTCGGGGATGTCTTTAGGCCAAAATCAAAGTTGTTGCAGGTCCAGAAGAGTTACAGGCCTCAGAACCCACCATTGCAGTCCGCACGAAATCTAGTGCATTAGCGGTGGGGGCTGTACGGCCGCTCAAAACGTAGTACGGTCCGCAGTGGGGGATGTTTCACTGGTCCTACTTCAGAAGCTCATATCTTTTTATCTACAAGGAATTTTGAGATGATTCAAAAACAAAACGTGTATCCTTTCGTGTTTAGTTTCCATAAAAGTAAATAAATTACAATTTGGACATAAGTAGCAAAAGTTATGGTGAAAATACTAAAGCATGTCACTGTAGTCAAAACCTGTGCGGACATTAGTTGTTTTTGTGCGGTCAGCACTGGTTTTGTGCAGTCCATAGTCGTGTTTGTGTGCTCTGCAGTAGTGGAAATTTGGGGGGTGCTCTCTAAATACGAGGTTTTGGGTTTTATTTCATATTTTGACCTAGAGAGCTCGGATGTTGGCAATTTTTTGAAGGTTTTTCAAGAAATTCATCAGGGTAAGTGATTCTAACTCAGATTTGGCTAGAGTACATGAATCTATCATTGAATTCATCATTTAATCCATGACTTGAGATGGAATTTGCCTTAATTTTTATTTTCCTTTCTTGTTTATACTACTTGAAATTTAAGCATGATGTTAGTCTAGAGAAGTATGTTTGATTGACTTAATTGATTTATTTGCTTAAAATGCCTTATTTGGATTATTTGCAACATGCTAGGCTAGAAATACCTGCTTTACCTTGATATGGAATTTGAATTTAATTATGTATTCTTCGTATTGTTACTATGTTTACTTTGGGACTACAGGACGGTATCCCAGAGATCCCTTTGTTTGTTTACTTTGGGACTGGGGGTTAGATTCCCAATAGATCCCCCTGCATATTTACTTTGGGACTGCGGGTTAGATTCCTGAAAGATCCCTCTGCACATTTACTTTGGGACTATGGGCTAGATTTCTGATAGGTTCCATTGCAGAGTTATATGGAACTACGGGTAGATTTCCCCAGTACTGGGTATTTATATTTGGGGACTACGGATCGAGATTTCCGGTAGATACCCCCGCGCATTCATAGTTGGACTAGGAGACAGGATCCCGGGAGATCCTTCGAACATATATATGATGGACTACGGGACAGTATCCTGGGAGATCCACTGGATTATGATGGACTACAGGGTGGTATCCCGGGAGATTCCTCTGTACTGAGTATTTACGTTTGGGGTTGCAGGACGGGATCCTGGTAGACCCCTGGTTGTTATCTCTGCATTGAATTGTATTTCCTTTCTGTTATTATCTGCCGTTGTTCTAGTTGTTGTTGTTCTTCTATTTTGGTTATCTCTTACTGTTGCATTCAGTTATAATGTCTTATTCTATATTGTTTTATCTCGTATTTCTTTTGAGCTTAGTAGGGCCCTGGCCTTCCTCGTCACTACTCAACCGAGGTTAGGCTTAGCACTTACTGAGTATCGTTGTGGTGTACTCGTGCCCTTTTCTGCGCATGTTTTTCATGTACAGATCCATGTACTTCTATTTAGTCCTATCACCCCTGAGGTGAAGCGACTGATGTAGTGACTTCGAGGTATATCTACCGCTTCCACAGACCGAGGAGTCTATTTCTATTCATGCATTAGTATTTATCCCTTCTGTATTTTCTGTTCTTATTAGACATTCCATAGTTAGAGCTATGTAGTATTTTTCTTAGCTTTTTATTCATGGGTTTTCGAGTTTTGAGAAGTATTGTTAGTTCAAGAAGTTGTATTGTTTATGTCGGGTGGTATTTTAAATATTGTTTCATTATGTTGGACGGTTTTAGATTATGTCTTCCGCAAGTTGTGTTTAATTTCTTCATTTTAGGCTTACCTAATCGAAGAGACTAGGTGCCATCACGAAAGTTCACGGAGAGAAAACTAGGGTCGTGACAATAGAAGTTCAAATTAGGGTATTGGGTAATTGTAATACCCCCAATATTTTAAATAAGGACATAAGGTGTATTTAATAAATAATTTAAGTTTAAAGAAAAAACAACTAATTAAATAAGCAAAACAAAGAAAAAGGAGAAAGTTAAGAATTGAAACCAAAAGGCGAAAGCCCATTAACATATCTACCAAAAAGGTTGAAAAGGGTTTAGAAACCAACTGACTTCTGAAGGAAATGAAGCAGAAAGCTGCATAACGAAAAAAACGAGCAGAGGAAGAAAGTACGAAAAGAGAAAAGGAGGAAGAAGTTGGCGCGGTGCGTTGGAACCATAGCTATAACTGTTGAGTAATATTAAGCACTAATTATGTTTTATGGGTATTACTTGAACTTTCTTAAGGTAGATTTTAGTTTCAGTTCTCGTTATTGGAAGATTTTACAGAGTAATAGAAATTACACTAGTTCATTCACACAATTTAGAATTTTCTTCTGCAAGAATCAAAGAACTTTATGAAATTTGATTGATAAATTATATGAATAGGTTGGAGTGGATAGATTAGTAATTACTTATATATGGATAAATATAATTCGGCAAATTAAGAGTCAAATATGGAACCTCAAGGGTTGGGTATTCTAAATTAGCCGAAATTTAGAAATTAACATGAGATCAATATTATGTAATTATAGATTGATTGGAGGGAGTACGAATTGCTCGAGGTGAAGCATTTTGGTATTTTGGCATGAATACTGTGAGTAGTAATGTTATCGCAATTTGTGTTTTCATATCTTGCATGATTTACACAGGATTTGTAACATGAATATGTGACCGATTATTTTGAGTTGCATGTGGGACAAGTCTTTTACTCGATATCATACCAAAATAGCTATTTGAGATAATTACTATTTTTTTAAATATTCTTGTTATTACTAGATATGTTTTTAGCGTTACTTGAATTTACTGTTATCGAAATTAAATTACATGATTTTATCAGAACTGAAATGCCCTATATTTTTTTTAAATATTTTTATATGAGTATATACGGATACAATGACAAGTATAAAATGGAAGTAGACTTTGAAGGATCCCGTAGCTAACGACGGGTTTGTTAGACCTGGTGCACCTTTTAATTACTGATTATTGTTACATAGGGGAAAGGTAGAAATAGCATATCTTTATTGGTTTCCCTCATGTAGGGACTACCGCTATATTTGATTTCTTGCGAAGAAGTCCACAGTTATACCAATTACATGATCCATTCATTGAAACCTCTCAAATATGAATATTGATATTATACAGTGGTTACCGAGCTTATTACTGAATTGTTAATTGTATTATACTACAAGAAAAACATGATGAGATTGAAAATTATTTATTGTTTCTAAAAGGGCATTTTTATGTTATTTTCTATTTGATATACTAGCATGTTTTTTGAGATGTGAATAAAACGGTTGTGGATAAATATTACTACTCACTGAGCTAGTGACTTATTCCCCACTAATTCTTTTTACAGAGATAGCAGTTGACACTAGCGAGCATTTCGTTAATTAGAGCGCACGGGTTGATAGTTCTTGGTGAACCTCGCACTTGTTCGGGTGGGCAAGAATTTATTTATTTTTATGGTCTCTTTAAATTCATATAGTCGCTCCATAGTGATTATTTTTGTGTCATGAGTATTCTTTTGTTATTATAGTCTTCTGTTGAGTATCATTCTTTATTATCAAAGTTGTAGATAAATTAGTATTTCTGGTTATAGGGCTTATTAGTAATGGTGGAGACTTGTTTTGGTTAACTGATAAGTTGTCGATTGTTTGGTTTGATATTAGGATGGTTGGTTGTTGATTTTGAGAAAATGAAATTTTTGGATAGTCCAAAAATAAGGGAAACTCTGTCCGATTTTTCGTAAAATACTAGTGAGGCTTACTTGTGAGCACTTGCTCCTAACCGCCGGTCATGATCCTAAATTGGGTCATGACAAAGTTGGTATTACTAATTAGGCTTTAAGTTCCAAGTCATGGAGCAATGTTTAGTAGAGTCTTGTTCATGGGTATGTAGGCACCCATACTTATGATCTTGAGGCTACTGAACATCTAGGAATATTTTCCCTTCTTTCATTCTTTGATTGTGCATTGAGATAACTTGAGATTGACATTGGAATATTTCTTTCACATATGACTAGGACGCGTAGACCCTTATATGCTAGATGTGGTTCTACTTGGGAGGGAGGTCAAGTTGGGGTTCATCAAACTAGAAGACAGACTGTTCCTCAACCTGAAGTTGGGAACATGGGTCAACTCCAAGCTGATATGCCAGATCAAGTGCAAGGGCAGGGACTTCAGGACGCTCCACCACGAGTGCCAACTGTCTTACCTACTGTTGCCTTACCTGCAAACGTAGTGGCAAGGTTATTAAATATGTTAGAGGCATTGATACCTACTCATGGTGGAAATTCATCTCCTCAGGATACTTTACGGTCACAAGCACCTGCATAGACTCACACTTTCGGGAATAAAGAGTTGCCCCTACAAGATTTATTGAAATTGAAATCACCAAATTCACAGGTTCCAATAATTCAGCAAATCCTTAAGGTTTCTTGGATGGGATACTCAAGGCATTACATACTCTTGGATTTTCTAGTGAGAGAGTCGTGGAGCTCGCAACATACAAACTAGAAGATATGGCCAACACATGGTATGAAACTATATTGCTAGGAAGGCCAGCAGGAGTAGCACTACTGACATGGGATGAGTTCAGTAAGTTGTTCATGAATCATTTTCTTCTAGACAACCTGATGCAGAACTATGCTAGAGACTTTGAGAGATTGTTACATACTCCAGATATGGATATGTCAATATATAACACCAAGTTTTGTAAGTTGTCTAGATATGCTCCTTACTTAGTGCCTACCGAAGAAGCTCAAGTTCATAGGTTTATTGATGTATTTGTTGGTCGTCTATACACTGTAGTTGCCCCACAAATAAAGACTTTATCTTACTCTGATGCAGTCGATCTTGTTAGAAAGATTGAAAATAAGGGGCGTGATGGTCGTGCAACTAGTGATTTAGGTAAAAAAAAAAAGGCAAGATATGAGGGTCTTTCAGTAGCGATCTTAGTGAAGATCGATGAGCAGGAAATCACGGATAACACCAACATGGTTCTCAGAAAGGGACACACTTGTCTTCACAGTCCACATACAGGCCACCTTACAGAAGGAGTACTAAGGAATCGTCAACATCTGGACATCATAATTCAAGGTAGATATATGCCACTACTTCGGTCTGCCAGACCTATGGTAGATCACATTTGGGCCAATGTCATGTTCTAACTGGATAGTGATTTTGATATGGCCAGTTGGGACACCACTTGAGGGATTGCCCTCATCCTCCAAGGAATTTCAACCAGGCTTCTGTTTAGTCAACTGCACCTACTCATATTGCTCGTAATACTTCATTTGCTACAAGTATTGGAAATAGAGGTCGAGGTGCTGGGGAACGTGGAATTGTAACTCATGGACAAGGGAATACTGGTAGAGGTCAGGCGAGAGTTTTTTCTTTTACTAGGCAAGATGCTCAAGCCTCAAATGTTATTGTTACAAGTATTCTTTCTGTCTATTCATTTGAAGCACTTGTGTTGATTGATTGGGGATCTACTCACTCCTATTTGTTCTCGTTCTTTGCTTTGAGTTTTAATAGACAACTTGAGCTATTGAATGATCCTTTTCTGGTTGTAACTCTTATTGGAGAGTCTCAATTAGTTAAATACGTGTATTATTCTTGCCAAATTCAGGTTAAGGGTAGAGATACTCTAGCTGAACTTATTGTACTTGATATGATTGACTTTGACATGCTGATGAGAATGTATTGTTATCTCCTTGCTATGCTATTGTCGGTTTTCATACAAAGATAGTTAAGTTTGAGATACCAAACGAACCTAGTTTTGTTCCAAAAGGGGGTCAAGCTCCAGAGACTGGCAAAGTTGTATATTTTATGAAGGCTCAATAACTTCTAAGAAATGTTGCTTTGGTCTCTTAGCTATTGTAAATGACACAAGAAAAGAAACAGTTAGTACAGAAAATGTACCAAAGTGAGAGAATTTTTTGATGTATTTCCTGAGGATTTACCTAGATTGCCTCTAGTACGATAAATATATTTTGGTATTGATTTTCCACCTGAGACACAATCCATATCAATACCTCCATATCAGATGGCACCAGCAGAGTTGAAGGAGCTAAAATAACAACTCCAGGATTTGTTAGATAAGGGTTTTATCAGGACAAGTATATCTCTATGGGGTGCACCAGTACTGTCTGTATAGAAGAAAGACAGATCCCTGAGGATGTGCATTAACTACAGGCAGTTGAACAAGATAACAATACGCAATAAATATCCCTTGCATCCTATAGATGATATGTTTAATCAGTTACAAGGAGCTGCCCACTTTTCAAAGAACGACACATGTCCTAGTTATCATCAACTTAGAATCAAAGATGAAGATATATTTAAGACTGCTTTCAAAATTCGATACGGGTACTATGAGTTTCTTGTGATGCCTCTCGGACTGACTAATTCTCCAGCTACATTCATAGATTTAATGAATAGGGTGTTCAAGTAGTTTTTGGATAGATTTGTAATAATATTTATTGATGATATTCTGATACATTCTCGTAGCCAAGGAGAACATGAGGATCATCTTAGGACTTTGTTGCAGACATTACGAGAACATCAGCTTTATGCTAAGTTCTAGAAGTGTGGAGTTTGGCTAGACTCAGTAGAATTTCTTGGGCATATTGTATCCAAAGATGAAATTATGGTAGATCCTAAAAAGATTGAAGCTGTGTAGAAATGGCCTAAACCAACTTCTCCTACAGAGATTCTTAGTTTTTTTAGGTTTGTAGTCTATTACAAGCGTTTTGTGCAGAATTTCTCTAGAATAGCAGTTCCTGACCAAGCTAACACAGAAAAATGAAAAGTTTCAGTAGACAGAGGAATGTGAGCAGATCTTTCAAAACTCAAAACATGTTTGAAAACTACATCAATATTAGCCTGACCATCAGGTTCTGGAGGATTTACGGTGTTCTATGATGCATCGAGGGTGGGATTAGGATGTTTTCTCATGCAAAATGTCATGTTATTGCTTATGCTTTGAGAAAAGTGAAAAAGCATGAGAAAAACTATCCAACACATGGTTTGGAGATGGCTGCAGTGGTATTTTCTCTAAAATTTTAGAGGCGTTATCTATACGGCGAAACTTGTGAGATTTATACTATCATAAAGGTCTGAAGTATATCTTTCAGTAGAGAGATTTGAATCTCCGACAACGTCATTGGATGGAACTACTCAATGACTCTGATTGTTCTATTTTTTATAATCCTGGAAAAGTCAATGTGGTGGCTGATGCATTGAGCAAAAAATCTATGGGGAGTTTGGCACATAGCTCCTACAAAGAGACTGTTGGACAAAGATATCCAAAGACTAGAAGATACAGGTATCGAATTTAGTGTTGGAAATTCAGAGGCACTGTTGGCTTGTGCTCAAGCTAAATCTTCATTAGTTGAGCGCATTAAGGCCACCCAATATGAGGACAAGTAATTATGCAAATACATATATGACGCCTTAGATGGTAAAAGCAAGGATATGAGTGTTGGAAGTGATGGTGTGCTTCGAATGGGTGACAGGCTATGTGTAGAAAATGTAAATGGATTGAGACATGATATTCTTAAAGAAGCCCACAACTCTAAATACTTTATACATCCTGGATCTACAAAGATGTACCATGACCTGAAGCAATTTTATTGGTGGGAAGGTATGAAGAAAGATATTGCTAACTTTGTTTCTAGTTGTTTGACTTGTCAGCAGGTCAAGGCTGAGCATCAGCGACCGCATGAGTGTTACAACAAATTGAGATTCCAGAGTAGAAAAGGGAAAGAATTGCTATGGATTTTGCCATCGGTATACCACGAACCGTTGGAGGTTATGACTCGGTATGAGTAATTGTAGATCGATTGACACAATCAATACACTTTTTTCTAGTAAAGACTACATATAGTGGAGTAAGATATGCACAGATATTTATGAAAGAAATTGTCCGACTTCACGGAGTTCCAATATCTATCATCTCTAATAGAGGATATCACACCTTTGGAAATCTTTTCAATGAGTATTGGGTACACGAGTATATCTTAGTACAACATATCATCCACAGACAGACGGCAGTCTGCACGTTTTATATAGATCTTGGAGGATATGTTGAGAGCTTGCATTCTTAACTTTTGAGGTAGTTGGGATGCTTATCTACCCTTAGTTGAATTTGCTTACAACAATAGCTTCCTGTCCAGTATTCAAATGGCACTGTACGAAGCATTGTATGGTTGAAGATGTCGTTCTCCTATAAGATGTTTTGAAGCTAGTGAAACTAACTTATTGGAACTTGACTTAGTACAAGAAGCTATGGACAAATTCCAGTTGATCAGACAGAGATTGTTTACAACTCAAAGGAGACAAAAATCTAATGCAGATAAGGTATAATAGACTTAACATTTGCAATTGGAGACAAAGTGTTCCTACGAGTCTCTCATATAAAAGGTGTGATGCAGTTTGGTAAAATAGGCAAGCTGAGGCCCAGGTTAATAGGACCGTATGAGATACTAGACCGAGTGGGAGCCATGTATTATCGTTTGATACTTCCTCCTGAGTTGTCCTTTATTTATCTAGTGTTTCATGTTTCAATGTTAAGAAAATGTATATGAGATTCATTTCAGGTGCTTGAAGCACCAACTATACCGCTTGATGAGAAATTTTCTTACGAGGAGGAGCCAATATCATGTTGATAGACAAGTAAGAAAGTTACGGTCAAAAAAATTGTGTTCGTTATATTTTATGAAGAAATCATCCTGTTGAAGAAGCCACTTGGGATGTAGAAAAACATATGCAAGCGAAGTATCCCAATTTGTTTCAATCTACAGGTATGTACTTGATTTAAATTCGGGGGTAAAATTTCATAAGGTGGGTAGGATGAAATACCCTCAATATTTTAAATGAGGACATACAATTTATTTAATAAATAATTTAAGTTTAAAGAAAAAACAACTAACTAAATAAACAAAACAAAAAAAAAGGAAAAAGTTAAGAATTGAATCCAAATGGCCGAAGCCCATTAACATATCATCCAAAAAAGTTGAAAAGGATTTAGAAAGCAATTGGCTACTGAAGGAAACGAAGCAGAAAGTTGCAAAACGGGAAAAAACGAGCAGGGGAAGAAAGAAAGAAAAGAGAGAAGAAGGAGGAAGAAGTTGGCTCAGTGCATTGGAACCATAGATATAACTGTTAAGGAATCTTAAGCACTAAATATGTTTTACGGGTATTACATGAACTTTCTTCCGGTAGATTTTAATTTGATTCTCATGATTGGAAGATTCTAAAGAGTAAGAGAAATTACACTAGTACATTCACACAATTAAGAATTTTCTTCCGAAAGAATCAATAGAAATTTATGAAATTGGATTGATAAATTATATGAATAGGTTGGAGTTTATAGATTAGTAATTAATCATATGTGAGTAAATATAATTCGGCGAATTAAGAGTAAAATATAGAACCTCGAGGGTTGGGTATTCCAAATTAGCTATGAATTAGCCTAAACTTAGAAATTAACATGAGATCGATATTATATAATTAGGGATTGATTGGAAGAAGTTGTACGAATTGCTCGAGGTGAAGCATTTTGGTATTTCGGCACGAGTACTATGAGTAGTAATTTTATCGTAATTTATGTTTTCATATCTTGCATGATTTACACATGATATTTAACATGAATATGTTACCGATTATTTTGAGTTGCATGTGGGACAAATATTTTACTCAATATGATACCGCAATAAAAAATATTCTTGTTGTCACTAGATATGTTTTACTGTTACTTGAATTTATTGTTATCGAAATGAAATTACATGATTTGATAAGAACTAAAATGCCATATATTGTTTGTAAATATTTTCATATGAGTATATACGATACAAAGACAAGTATACATGGCAATAGACTTTGAAGGATCTCGTAGCTAACGAGGGGTTTGTAGACCTGGTGCACCTTTTAATTATTGATTATCATTACAACCCTCGCTAGAGAGAAGGTAGAATTAGCATATCGTTATTAGTTTCCCTCGAGTAGGGACTACTGCTATATTTGACTTTTTGCGAAGAAGTCCACAGTTATACTAATCACATGATCCATTCACTGAAACCTACGAAATATGAATATTGATATTATATAGCGGTTACCGAGCTTATTACTGAATTGTTAATTGTACTATACTACAAGAAAAATATGATGAGATTAAAAATTATTTATTGGTTCAGAAAGGGCATTTTTATGTTATTTTCTATTAGATATACTAGTATGTTTTCTGACATGTCTCCAAAAAAAATGGTTGTGGATAAGTATTATTACTCACTGAGATAGAGACTTATTCTACGCTAGTTCTTCTCACAGAGATAATAGTTGACGCTGGCGATGATTTCGTTAATTTCAGCGCACAGGTTGATAGTTCTTGGTGAGCCTCGCACTTGTTCACGTGGGCGAAGATTTAATTATTGTTATATTCTTTTCTTTGAATTCCTATAGTCGCTCCATAGTCATTATTTTAGTGTCATGAGTATTCTTTTGTTATTATAGTCTTATGTTGAGTATCGTTCTTTATTAATAAAGTTGGAGATAAATTAGTATTTCTAGTTATTACTGGATTTATTAGTAATGGTGTAGACTTGTTTTGATTAACTGATAAGTTGTCGATTGTTTGGTTTGATATTAGGATGGTTGATTGTTGATTTTGAGACAGGAAATTATTGGATAGTCCAAAAACAAGGGAAACTCTGTCCGATTTTCAGCAAAATACCAATGAGGCTTACTTGTGAGCACTTGCTTCTAAGCGTAGAGTATGATCCTAAATTGGGTTGTGACAGTCATGCATGATCTGCAGCCGCACTTGAAATTGTGCGGACCGCAGAAATCCCATCGCGGCCGAAGAAAAGTACGTGTAACCGCAAAACAAGCGAATCTCTATCTTCAGAGAGTTGGGATTTTTATGAATCTGATGTGTGGCCGCAATAAAAAATATGCGGACTGCACTCCAGTTCTGCGGCCACACTTATAATTGTGTGGACCACAGATCCAGCTCTACGGCTGCCAAAATATTCTGCCTGCGGCCGCATTTATAATTATGCGGTCCATACTCCCTCACCTACTGTCACGCCCCAACCTCGGATCACGCTACCGGCACTCAATCGAGTGAACCCAACTGAGGAAGCCTTATCAAACACTTCCTATCCAACTCAATACGAAAAGGAAAACCATGTTTTCATTATTTAGGCAAGAAAAGACAGTGCGTTCAATAGTTTTAGTTCATTTTATACCATAACATTAAATCGTAGATAAGTTAGATGCATAGGTTCTCATACGGTTACAATTCATAGACGACATATGTTTAGAATTATAACGTAGTTTGCGTACCTTCAACACCCGTACATAACCCACGTATCTGTGTATGGAGCCTCTAGGGATACAAAAGATAAGTATAGCAATGCCGGTGACAAGGCCCTCGGTTATACCTCAAAAGTGAGGGTCCACAATAAAAGATGTGCAAATAGCCCCTTGATGGAGAAAAGGGCTCACCAAGATCTTGAGAAGAAGGTTGCTCCGCTACGCACGATCGGCACTATCCGCTATGGAGCCACCTACATTAATTTAAAAATGTAGCGCCCCAAAAAAAGGGACGTTAGTACCATGGAATAGTACTAGTATGTATAACTAAACACCATTTTACTAGAAAGAACTATCAATCAAGAACAAGAAAATCACAAGAAGTTTTAACCGGACACCACATCATCAAATAGACAGGCCATATAACCTTTCATACAATTTCCATAACTTAGTTTGGGGCATTATATTCATATGTTCAACACTGTTCTCAGTACCACCGTTGTCTTGAGCTAAGTCTGATCACGACTTGATTGGCTAGGTTGCCTAATTTAAGGCATATATCTCGATTATCATTTCATTTCCCTTTTTGGGAATTCAATATTAGCACATTTCCACCATCTGTGCGGCATGGTGTTCGATCACGGCCCGATCGGCTAGACCACCTTACCTAGGCGTTGTTCCTTTCTTATTAATCATCTCATTTGAATCTTTGTTTCACATATATCATATCCGTTTATTGGCACTTAGGGCCTCAATTATCACATCTTTCCCATTTTCAATGCCCATCTTGAAATTTGTGATCTTGGGCACATACAAAAGCAATTCGAGTTGCAAACATAAGTAAGATTTCACATAGTTAGCATGTCAATCTCAGTTTTAATGTTGGCTTATAGCCCAGGCATGTCAACATGATTTGCATTCTTCACACATCTTTAAATATCAAGGATAGTTTATTACATATGTTGGGGCACATCCTTCATGTATATATATATATATATATATATATATATATATATATATATATATACGAACCTGACTTTGATGAAAAAATATTCCCCACAAAAGCTCGTCCTATTCAGATGAATCACGAGCTAATCATTCATTGCCAAAATGAAATCAATGATCTTTTTAGAAAACGCATCATCTCTCCAAGAAAATCCCCTTGGAGTTGTGCTGCTTTTTACGTCAATAAAAACTCTGAAATAGAACGAGGAGTCCCTCTATTAGTCATCAATTATAAACCTTTGAACAATTATAAACAATTAGTCATCAATTATAAAGCTTGGTATCAGAGCCATGGGGGAAAGTAAGGATTATTATTCCTCTTTTAACTTGATTTTATGTGGAATTGATAGATCTGACTTAGATCTACATATATATGACTTCTTTTTTATATTTTTCTTAAATCTTATATTTTCATAAGAAGATCTCTTAAGGGTGGCACTGTGATCCTTCCGGATCTGCACTGTAAGTAGTTTTCCTGAGAAAGATAGATATGGTAATTCTCAATTGGCTTGCAGATGGTTATTTATAACCTTTGGGTCATTCTAAAGAACAACTTCTTAAGAAATAATTGGATTTAATTATTATATATAAAAGAAGACATATATCCATAGATTTGATTCTTAGATCTAACTTTTCTCCATAATATTGAGTTAAGAACTTGAATATTATCCTTATGGAACCCAGTGGTATCTTGAACCAAGAACAGGAAGCACTAAAATTACCATTGTTAAATTTGTCGTAATTACTTGCAGATCTAAGTCATGTCTTTCTTCCATCCTTTCTCCTCTCCTTCAAAAAATTCCTTCTCGTCCCCAACTTCCACATCATCTTCCTCCTCTAATCCCAAACTTAAAGAAGAAATTAGTTTTTCTGATTTGCAGCAATCAATTGATGACTGGAAGATCCCTAAACATTGACAGTCCACAATTTATAAATCTTCACGATGGCCCTTGACCAGTGATTACCATATTTCTACAATTGAGCAAACCATTCCTCTTGAATCAGACCATGAGGAAATCAAATTTTTAAACCCAAAATCTATAGAAAAATATAGGCGAAAATACAATTATCTCCATTTTGGTTTAGTACAGATTGCAGCTAGACCTCTGTCCAGAGAAGGTCTAGACACCTCTCTACTCCTATGTCTTAGAGACTCTAGATTTTTAGACTTCAATGATTCCCTACTAGGAATGGTAGAAACCAGTCTTTGTAGCGGTCCAATTTACTTTGATTGTTTTCCTAATTTTACGGTATCTCTTAGCGATAGAAATATCTTAGATTCTTTAACTCTTAATGTTAAAACTGCCAATTACAAAATCAAAACTGGATCCTTACCAGTAGCAATTATTTATAGAATAAAGTATAAAGTCATGAGTTTTGCCTTTAACACTGGAGGTATGAAAACCATTCATAAAGGAGAAACTGTTCTTTTCAAAACAGATCTACAAAGATCTCACCTATCAATACCAAAACCCATTTCTTGGAGCCAAGTTTCCTTACCACAAAACTGGTTACTACAAGATGCTACTCAGGCTGAGAAACCGGAAAATACTACAGCCTCTCTTATCCAACAGTATTCTAGCGGATCTGTAGACATTTCTTTCCAAAGGTCCCTCAGCCAAAGAGTCTCTGTATCATCCTCTTTGCACAATCTGATATTCAGTCTAGAAGACATTCAATATCTTCTTTTCCTTCTAAAATTGAAACTGCTGATTTCAACTCTAAGATCCCTCAAGCCAAATATTATGTAGAAACAACCCCTCCAACAGAAGTTAATTATGACCATCCTTAATCTCCCACTTACTCAGCTTTAGGTGCTGAATTAGGTGTTTTGGAAAAGGACTTCGAAATTGATAAAGATACACTTCGAGCAAACTTCTATTCACAAGAAAATATTTTTAAAAGAACTTGGTTTTTTCATAAGTTTCAAGGAGACAATAGAGAAAATCTCTGAAGTATTTAATATGAATCTTTGAACTACATAAAAGAACTAATCAATTTCTTTGAATGGTTTGAGGCTTATGCTGAATGTCACCAATTAGATTTTTCTTTTTCTAAATCTGTCAATGTTTCAAAATTTTGGAAAACTTCCTCCAGAGAAGAAGTCCTCTTAGAACTTCCTCTGGCGCAAGTATTTTCGACAAATTATGCAAATGCTTCAGTAATAGCTAATCCTTTCAAATTAAAGAATGAAAATGAAGCTATTACATGCAAAGATATTAAAAGTATTTTTGAACAAAATAATTATACAAACAAATATTTACAATCTCTTGGTGAATATTTGGTTACAAAACCAACTTCAGCATCTAGTTTTAAGCCAGCAGATAACTCCACTTCTTCAATACCGTTATTTAAACCTTATGAGATCCCTCAGACTTTCTCTACGAAACTCCGGATCCACCAAGCTAAAGAAGAATATCCTCAGCTCTCTGATCTTCACCGTACGATCCTTGAAATAGAAAAAACTCTAATAGCTCAGGATACTCCAAGTCTCCAACTAAGGAGTCTTCTTGCAGTGTTCTCCGAGAAGCCGATTCTGACCAAGAAGCCAATTCATAGTCAGAACAATTTTATGAAGATCCCTCCCTTTAAATCAACCATGTCAGAACAGGATCCTTCAACTGGCGCCATCCCCAAATACTTTACTATTCTAGAGCTACCCATCCTGATGTATCCTTAGAAGAAATACCTAATGTTATGCAAAACAACTATAATGTCAATAACTGTGAATATAACATATATGGTTGCTCTGAATACAATATTCTGGCCAAATTACAACAAATGACTATGGTAGCCACTGCATACCGAACTTCTCATAACTATTCTAACCAACTTACTACTCATGTCTTAGTAGCAGGTTTCACATGTCAACCTAAAGGATGGTGGGATACCCATCTTAGCAAAGAAGATAAGAACCAAATTCTTTTGAGTGTCCGAGTTGATCCGACAGGAGAACCAATTCTTAAAGATGGCCTTACCATTCCTGAATCAACCAACACCCTAATTTATACCATTATCAAAACATTCATAGGAAGTCCATATATCTTTAGGGAAAGATCTTCTGAAGTACTTAGCAACCGTAAGTGTAAAACCCTTTCTGATTTCAGATGGTATAAAGATTCCTTTCTTACCCGAATCTACAAAAAACCTTATGGAAATCTCCCATATTTGAAAGAACAATTGCTAGATGGTCTACCTAAGTCTCTTAGGGATTTAGTTAAAAAAGAACTCCAAAATCAGCACTCTGGTGATATTATTCCTTGCGACCAAATCACATATGGTCAACTCACAAGTCTCATTCAACATGTCGCTCTAAAAATCTTTCGGCAAGATAAGATATTGAGACAATTAGCCAAAGACAGGGCACAAACTCGTCAAGATCTAGGCAGTTTCTGTGAACAATTTGGTTTACCACCTTCTAGCAAGAAGCCTCACAAGAGAAGAACAACTAAGGATATGGAGATTACAAAATATAGGTCCTCTGCACCCAAGTTTAGGAAGGCCAAACCGTTTTCTTCCAAATCCAAAACCTTTCCCAGTAAACATAAACCAACAAACTTCCAAACTCCCAATTCTGGCAAATGTTTCAAGTGTAACAAACCAGGCCATATAGCCAAATACTGCAAGTTGTCTAACAAAGTTAGAAATCTTGATTTAGATGAGTTTGTTATTAACCAAATTGAACAACTTCTATTAGAAGATAGTGACACTTTCGATGTTGCTGATGATGAGCTTGAACAGCAATTTAACCAACTCGAAGATGATGACACAAAATCATCTTCATCCCAGTCTAGTTAAGGAGAACGTGAGCTTAACGTTCTCTCAAAAGAACAAGATCTTCTTCTCAAAATAATCAGCAATCTCCAAAATTCTGAGCAAAAGAAGCATTATCTTGAGCAATTCAAACAAACAATTGATAAACCTTCAACGTCTTCGTCTAATGTCTTTTCCAATCATCCTCAAGTCTCCAATACCTATAATATTACTGATATCCTTAGTAGATTCCATTACCAAAAACCTAAGGTAATAACCATCCAAGATCTCCAATATGAGATAGCATTCCTTAAGGAGGAAATTCGAGAAATTAAGGCTAAACAAGAGTTAGACCGTCTTGTTCTCCAACATCTCTCAACCAAGCCTGAGGAGTTTAAACCAAGTGAAGATAAGCCAGTTCAAAAAGAAGTTTTTTTACCTCTCCCGAGTTTCCATAAGAAAATGGCACATGAGAGTCATCCTAATTATCAATAAGTCATTCACCTTAGATATTATTGCCTTATTTGATACAGATGCATATCTCAACTGCATACAAGAAGGACTCATTCCAACCAAATTCTTTGAAAACCCAAAGAAGATCTTAGGGCTGCTAACGGCGGGAAACTAGGAATTAGCTTCAAACTCTCCAATGTTGAAGTTAGAACTTCCCTTGAAAATTCTCCATTATCAACCTCAGGTTCTTTACTATTAGTAAAGGACCTTACTAATCCAGTTATATTAGGAACTCCCTTTATCGAAGAGATCATACCTTTTATGGTGAACGAACACGTAGGAGGTAAAACCTTTCTTCCTTTCGATAGACGTCCAGTGGCAAAGTTCTTTTCTACCATAAAAAGTAAAGAAGCACAGATAAATTTCCTCAAAGAAGAAAGAGCATTCCAAAGGTTACAACAACAGCTTCAAAATTCTTCCTTCCAATCCAAGGTAAAGATTTTAGAAACCAAAATCCAGGAATAACTTTGTGCTAATCTACCTACAGCCTTTTGGAACCGCAAGAGACGCATTGTTAGGCTCCCTTACCAACCTGACTTTGATGAAAAAACAATCCCCACAAAATCTCATCCTATTCAGATGAATCACGAGCTAACCATTCATTGCCATAAAGAAATCAATGATCTTCTTGAAAAACGCACTATCTCTCCAAGCAAATCCCATTGGAATTGTGCTGCTTTTTACGGCAATAAAAAACTCTTAAATAGAACGAGGCTTCCCTCGATTAGTCATCAATTATAAAACTTTGAACAAGGCACTTCACTGAATTAGATACCCTATTCCAAACAAAAAGGATTTACTTCAAATGCTTTATGTGCAACCATTTTTCAAAATTTGATCTAAAATCAGGATTTTGGCAAATTCAAATAAATCCCATAGAAAGGTATAAAAATGCTTTTACAGTACCATTTGCACAATATGAATGGAATGTAATGCCCTTCGATTTAAAAAATGTTCCTTCTGAATTTCAAAGAATAATGAATGATATTTTTAACCCTTTTAAAAATTTTAATATTGTCTATATTGATGATGTTCTGGTATTTTCTACTAGCATAGATCAACATTTTAAGCATATAAAAGTCTTTTTCAATGTTATCAAAGAAAACGGATTAGTTTTATCAAAAACTAAATAAAGTCTTTTTCAAACTAACATCCGATTTCTTTGACACAATTTCAAGCAGGGGACCAATGCCCCTATTCAAAGATACATTCAATTTGCTGACAAATTTCCTGACCAAATATTAGATAAAACCCAGCTTCAACGATTTTTAGGCTGTGTTCATTATGTATCAGATTTTATTCCAAGCCTTAGCAATTTACTAAAACCTCTCCATGATAGGTAGAGAAAACCTCCACCTCCATGGACTTCAGTTCACACCAACATTATCAAAGAAATCAAGTTGAAAGTCAAAGACCTTCCTTGCTTATCTCTCCCAGATCCTTCTGAATTCAAAATAGTTGAGACTGATGCATCTGATATTGGTTATGGTGGAATCCTAAAACAGAAAAAGGATAACAATGAACAGATTATTGCATTTGCTTCAAAACAATGGAATAATTCCCAACAAAATCATCCTACAATTAAAAAGGAAATTTTAGCAATTGTTTTGTGCATTTCTAAATTTCAAGTTGATTTATTAAATCAAACATTTTTGTTAAGGATTGATTGTAAAGCTGCAAAATCTGTCTTACAAAAGGATGTATAAAATGTTGCTTCTAAACATATATTTGCTAGATGGCAAGCTATTTTATCCATTTTTTATTTTGATATAGAGTATATCAAAGGGAGCTCAAACTGTATTCCGGATTTTCTTACCAGAGAATTCTTGCAGGGAAAATAAAATGCCAAGAAAAAAGAAAGCCGAGATTTCAGAACCTCCAATACCTGCTCTCCCTCCTCCGGAGAAAAACATTATAGAAACAATACAGTCCGATAAAGAGGTTGTTTCCACACAACAAATAATTTTAGTTGCCTCCAAGCAACTCCCAAAGGGCACAGCTGGACCAAACCAACCCAAATATAGAAAGCCATCAAACTACGCCATGCGCGGTGTCCCCCAAGTTTGTATGATAGAATGTTAAGGACCAATCTCAATTTCCAGTCCAAAAAAGTGGGCAGATCTAGTCAAATAAGAAGAGTCTCTACAGTCTCACGCTCAACTAGCACAAACCATGTCTTCTCATTGGATAGAAGAAGAATTCATACAACGGCAACTACTCATGGGCATTAAAATCAAATGACCATGCATGCCTTATATAAAAAACAACTGAGAAATCAGTATCAATTGTATAAAAATTATTGTTCCAATGTGACGGAAAAAAGCCACACATCTTTTTCCAATTCTGTGGCGGCCCAAAGTCACATGGCCTCTTCACTTTCTGTGGTTGCTAGAAGCACCACAAAAAAAATTGGAGGCTAAAAGCCTCATTGCAGGTACAGGGTGTCCATCCAACATCCCGAATACTACAACCAGTAAAGCACCTTCTTCATCAGTGTCACAACCTATTTCTTCAAACAAGGGCCCCTCCTCTGAGGAGCCCTCTTATATCAAGAATGAAAGTGTTTACCCACTTATCCAAATTGAACCAGAATTTTGGCACTCAAACCCCCAAGAGGTAGCTAAGAAAGTACTTAGCTCTTCAGCCAATTTTATTCAAAACAGCCTCCAACATACCCAAAGATATTATGAGTTTATTCTTATAGATACTAGATCTTGCTTGTCTAAGTCCCATAAAGAAAAACAAACTCAATCATACGTTACACATACTACGGTTTGGATTAACAAAATAATCTCACCAAAAGAATGGAGAACCCATCCATCCAAATATAAAAGACTTTCCCAGCCTTTTGACCCACTATTTTACAATTACTATGACTACCAGGCAGCCTGGATGAATGCTTTCACCTTCCAAAACCAACTTGGAAAGCATTCATGGTTTATCCTCCGGAGTAAACAATTAACCTCTGAATTGTCTCGGTGGTTCATACATCAATGGTGGCCTGTATATGGTCATAGGGCTGAAATCCTCCTAGCACAAATAAAAGAAGGATATGATTATTTCTGTCATAGATTTTTTAGTGAACAGCAATTACCCATACTCCTACAATTTTCCCAGTGATTTCATATCCCATGGATATACCCCCAAAAGTTTTCCTTCCACAAACCAGAAGGACATAAAGAACTACCATGGTTAGCCCTCCAAGGACACTACAAATGGTATAAAATGTGGGATTTATCCGAAGCCTATGTACCGACGGTGGACAAGTGGTTTCTATCCCATCCATAGTATCTAGCTATTACAGATGCTGCTCAAATTTTATTTTTACAACAAAAGTCCGTTGCCAATGCACAACTGGCCGGTTCCACCACCAGACTTGATTTTATTCAGCAAATGGATCAAATTCTACATACCCTCAAGGCACAAACTCAAGGCAAACAAAATCAAGCATCTTCATCTGACAAATCAACAGAGGAAGAAGAAGAAGAAGAAGACCTTGATTCAATGTTCTGAAAAATTAATCAGAAATTATATCAGCATGACACTACAATGACAGCATAGCTGACACCATCCATGACATCAACTAGCACTTACTCCTAATGACATCATGAATGACATTAGAAAATATTATGTAATTTTTACTTTTTTGGCTATAAATAGCCTCCCATATCACTTGTAAGATACACCTTACACACTACCACTTGAGAAAGAATTCTCTCCCTCTCTCTAGAATTGGTTAGAGCTCTCTCTCTCTAGTTTATTAATATAAGTTTTTTACTTGTATTATCAATTTTTCATTTTCAATAATAATCAAGTTTAAATTTATTTTACTCTTGTCTAAATTTACATTTATATTATGTTGCATTATGGTCGGTTATACCGCCTAATTTACTTTATTGCATTTTGCATTATGGTCGGTTATACCACCTAATTTACTTTATTTATTTGCATTCTAACTATATTTTCTCCAGGTTTAATCATATTATTACTTGCTTCCTGTCCTTACGTTTATTCATTTTTCCCCTAATCTTTTAAAGGCTTCACTTCCGGTCCCCTTAGTATCAGAGCCAGGTTTATCAATTGTGGAATATATATATATATATATATATATATATATATATATATATATATATATATATATATATATATATATATATATATATATATATATAAAATTGTAACCAATTCATGTGAAATAACAATCGGTACATCAACAAATTCTAGCTTTCCATATTTGCGTAAACACCAACAGAGCTCAATTTCTATTAAAAAGGGGGTTTTAGCCATACATACCTCAATATAGCATTTCTTACTCTTTACAAAATTCCGGAACTATTAGCACTTCGATCTATTGTGTAAGAATTACAAATTGAATCAAGAATTAGAGAAGAGATTGAGATTCGAGATTATTTCGAGCATATTATCAAACACTAAAGGTGCATTGTGACCTTAGGCCCCTTTTTGAGAGAGATTACTATCATTATATAACCCATTTTCTTTCTTTTAAGTTTAATACCTCCCAATACCCTAAGGTTTGATATGCATGCAAGGAAACCATTCTAATACCCATGAATTACCACACTAATGACCCCTTATAGCTGAGTGTAGAAATAAGAGCTGAGGTGGTGAAGTCTTACCTCTTGGGGTGAAGATTTAGATGCCTTCACTTGGTTATCTTCATTGTATTAGCAAGATTTCATGGAGAAATATTGATGGGAAGCACTTTCCTTCTCTAAGACCCTCTCTCTCTCTCTCTAAAAGCATCAGGAAATATGCTCAAAATGAGCCATAACACCGAATAAAGATAAGGGATCGGTTTAAAATTTAGAAAATTATAGCCCCGAGTCAGATCTACGATCGCAAATGTCGACATGCGGTCCGCATAATGCTTCCCCAAAACTGGACATACTGGTTGAGTTTGTGGCAGAAATACGATCCAAATGCACGTTCTACAGTCGCAAAGTGCATCGCAGAACCGACCTTCACAAAATCCCAAGGAAATTATGCGACGACTATGCGGCCCGCATATTGATTATGCGATCATATAACTGACCGCATAGTTGACTTTTATTTGTCCAAAACACTGACTCATCCTGCACAGATATGTGGTCCGCATACCTAGTATGCGACCGCATTTTAGACCGTATAACTGCACTTTTTTGGGAAACTTTACATTCTTGATTTTTAAATGGATAGATCAGTACAAAAGGGTCCGAACCGCGCAAGAATTTTACATATTCCTAACATATATTTACAATTTAGCACTACGAGATTTTAAGTTTTGAGTGAAAATTTTCACGGGGCCTCACATCCTCCCCCACTTAAGCTCATTCGTCCTCGAATGAGGATCAAGGGTCACTTATTAGGAATGTTATGCAACCTCAGACTTTCACAAGATGAAACATATCCACAGTCCTAAATTTGGTTAACTCCCTAAATTTCCAAAAATTTCTCCAGAGTTTCCTTTGTATCTAGGCCTTATCCACCTATCAGAAAGCCCCAAAAATTACATCCTAACAGCATATACATGTTCCTTAACACAATATAATTTGTACAACATCAATCATGGCCGTATAGGCAATCATATCACCAAAAAGGGGACGGTCTTACATAGATCAAGCCAAAAAAATAGGAGTTCTAGGAGCTAAATGCATAAAAGCTATTATATGCCTATTCAAACAAATGTGGATACATCTTTTTCATTTCATCCTCGGCTTCCCAAATAGCTTCCTTAACTTGCTGGTTCCGCCATAATACTTTCACTGATGCAATTTCCTTGTTAATTTCAGAACTTGCCTATCAAGAATGGTGACTGGAACTTCTTCGTAGGGCAGTTCTTCATCTACTTCAATAGTCTCAACTGGCACAATAGTGGACGGCTCCCCCACTGCCTTTCTCAACATGGACACGTGAAAGATCGGGTGTACTAATGACATTTTGGGTGGAAGCTCGAGCTTGTACGCCACCTGACTAATCCTCTGAATGATTCTCTATGGTCCGATATACCTCGGACTTAATATTCCCTTCTTTCCAAACTGCATGATAGGGGATAACTTCAAAATACCCAATCATCTTTTTTGAATTCTAAGCCTCTACGACGAACATTCGAGTAAGACTTTTGGAAACTTTGAGCAGTTTTTAATATTTCCTTAATAATCTTGACTTTTTCCATGGCCTGATGCACGAGGTCCGACCTAATCAATTCCACTTCTCCAACCTCAAACCACCTAATGGGAGACTTGCATCTCTTACAATGCAATGCCTCAAATGGTGCCATCTGAATGCTAGCATGAAAGCTACTGTTGTAGGAAAATTCTATAAGCGGTAAATGGTCATCCCATCTACCTTTGAAATCAAGAGTACAAGCACGCAACATATCCTCAAGAGTCTAAATAGTCTGCTCTACTTGCCCATCAGTTTGAGGGTGGAAAGCTATGCTAACATTTACCTGTGTTCCCAAACCTTGCTGAAACTTCTTCCAAAAGTTGGCTGTGAATTGAGCCCCTCAATCTGAAATGATTGAGACTGGAGTGCCATGCAACCTGACTATTTCTTTGATATACAACTGAGCATATTGTTCCGCTGTGTCGGTAGATTTAACCGGCAGGAAGTGCGCTGATTTTGTGAGTCGATCAATAATCACCCAAATTGAGTCGAACTTTCACTGAGTGTGCAACAACCGCACCATTAAATCCATGTTAATCATCTCCCATTTCCATATCGGAATTTCTATGCTTTGAGCCAATCCTCCGGACCTTTGATGTTCGGCCTTCACTTGTTAACAATTCAGACATTTCGCCACAAAATCCACCATATCCCTCTTCATGTTGTTCCACCAATAAATTTCCTTGAGATCGTGATACATTTTCGTAGAACCTGGGTGCATGGAATACCTGGATGTGTGAGATTCCACCATGATCCTTTCCCGAAGACCGTCAATATCAGGAACACATAGGCGATATTTGTACCGTAGGGTACCATCATCCATGCCTAGGGAAAAAGTTGTGGTCTTGTGTTTATGAATCCCTTCTTCTAGTTGTGCTAACAATGGATCATTGAATTGCTTTTCCGTCACCTCCACCGCAACCGATGTTTCATCCCTATTCTGTACCATACCCCTCCTTCATTAGAGTCCGCAAGGCGAACTCCCCAAACTGGCCAACTAGTAAACCTCCATGGCTAACGGTCTCTGATATGCCTCCAAATGAGTCAAACTTCCCATAGATTTTTGACTAAGTGCGTCTTCCATGACATTAGCCTTTCCCGGGTGATAGAGAATATCGATGTCATAGTCCTTGAGTAACTCTAGCCATCTTCTTTCCCCCAGATTCAACTCTTTTTGCTTGAAAATATATTGAAGGCTCTTATGATCCGTAAATACATCCACATGGAACCCATACAAATAATGTCGCCACATCTTTAGCGCAAACACCACTACTGCCAGCTCTAAGTCATGGGTTGGATTGTTCTTCTCATGATTCTTGAGTTGCCTAAAAGTATAGGCTATAACCTTATCGTGTTGTATTAACTCACACCTAAGCCCAATTCTCGAAGCATCGCAATACACCCCAAATCCCTCAGTACCCTCTGGCAGGGCTAATACCGATGTTGTTTTCAACCTTGATTTCAATTCTTGAAAACTCTTTTCACAAGCATCAAACCATTGGAATTTAACTGCTTTCTATGTCAATTTAGTCAATAGAGAAGCAAGAGTAGAGAACCCCTCCACGAACCTCTTGAGGATCAACCATAATTCTTTCTTTAGAAATGACATGACCCAAGAACGCGACAGATACAAGCCAAAATTTACATTTTGAAAATTTTGCTTACAATTAATGTTGCTGAAGAGTCTGCAGAACTGCCCTGAGATGGTCAGCATGGTCCTCTCGAATTTGGGGATATACCAGAATATCGTCAATGAACACTATCACAAAGGAGTCTAGAAAGGGCTTGAAGACTCGATTCATAAGATCCATGAAATTTGTCGGGTCATTTGTTAGCCCAAAAGACATCATCATAAATTCAAAGTGCCTATACCAAGTTTTGACAGTTGTTTTTGGAATATCCCGCTCTCTTATCTTCAATTGATGATACCCGGACCGGAAGTCGATCTTTGAGAAACATGTAGCACCTTGCAATTGATCAAACAAGTCATCTATTCTTGGCAGAGGATATTTGTTTTTGATTGTGACTTTGTTGAGTTTCCAGTAGTCAATACACATCCGCAGTGACTCATCTCTCTTTCTTACAAACAAGACTGGTTCGCCCCATGGCGACACACTCGGCCGGATGAAACCCTTCTCTATTAAATCCTTCAAATTCTCCTTTAGCTCTTTCAATTCTGTCGATGACATTCTGTGAGGTGGAATTGATATAGGTTGCGTGCAAGGCATCACATCGATCCCAAAATCAATCTCCCTATCTGGTGGAATCATAGGGAGCTCATCTGGAAAGACATCTGGAAATTCATTCACAACTGGTACAGAACCAAGGCTAAGTGCCTTGGCATTGGTGTCTGCAACCTATACTAGATATAATTTCAACCAATTCATGTGAAATAACAATCAATACATCAACAAATTCTAGTCTTACCACATTTGCGTAAACGCCAACGGAGCTCAATTTCTAGTAAAAGGGTGTTTAGCCATCCATACCTTAATATAGCTTTCCTTACTCTTTACAAAATTTTGGAACTCTTAGCACTTCAATCTATTGTGTAAGAATTACAAATTGAATCGAGAATTAGAGACGAGATTGAGAATCTAGCTTGTTTCGAGCATATTATCAAACAATAAAGGTGAATTGTGACCTTATGCCCCTTTTTTAGAGAAATTACTATCATTATATAACCCACTTGCTTTCTTTTAAGTTTATTACCTCCCAATACCCTAAGGTTTGATATGCATGCAAGGAATCCATTCTTATACCGTGAATTACCACTCTAATGACCCATTATAGCTGAGTGTAGAAATAAGAGCTAAGATGGTGAAGTCTTACCTCTTGGGGTGAAGATTTAGGTGCCTTCACTTGGTTATCTTCAATGTTTTAGCAAGATTTTATGGAGAAATATTGATGAGAAGCACTTTCCCTCTCTAATACCCCCTCTCTCTCTCTTTCTAAAAGCATCAGGAAAGATACTCAAAATGAGCCATAACACCGAAGATATCGATAGGGGGTTGGGTTTAAAATTTAGAAAATTATAGCCCCGAGTCGGATCTGCGATCGCAAATGTCGACATGCGGTCTGCATAAAGGACTGCATAATGCTTCGCCAAAACTGGACACACTGGTTGAGTTTGCGATAGAAATGCGATCAGTATGCACGTGCTAGGGTCGCAAAATGCACCGCAGAACTGACCTTCGCAAAATCCCAAGGAAATTATGAGACGACTATGCGGCCCGCATTTTGATTATGTGATTGCATAATTGACCGCATAGTTGAATTTTATTTGGCCAACACACTAACTCATTCCGGATCGCATAACTGCACTTTTCTGGGAAACCTTAAATTCTTGATTTTTAAATGCTTAGATCAGTACAAAAGGATCCAAACCGCGCAAGAATTTTACATATTCCTAACCTAAATTCATAATTTAGCAATATAAGCTTTTAAGTTTTGAGTGAAAATTTTCACGGGGCCTCATACCTGCAAATATGTTCAGCATTGTGTGTTCGCTTCTTTTTGCACTTGAATTACAACTGACCCCTATTGTTGCTTGTTACAGAAAATGGTTAGATCTTGAGGTCGCAGAGATACTTTAAAAGGGAAGGGTGAACCTTCCAAAGGCTGAGGCAAAAGTATTTACCCCTCGCCCTCGAAAAGATAATCACCAAGAAGACTACGACTGGTTGATGAAGACATATAGAGCCCTCCGAATCTTGTTCTTATGTCCCATCTAGGGAAGCATCGGAGGGTGACTCGGCTCAAGAGCAACCAGTTGTCCAATCAAAGCCACCAGGGAGGTATCAACTCTAATACAAGCCATCCTCATCACATAGCACCTTTGAGGGTTCGGAGAGTGCCAGTCAGGCTTTAGAGCCCTCCGTTACACCTATCCTGAGGCACCGGCAACTACAGTTGATGATATTCCAGATGATGACCGAGGGAAAGATACTACAGTTACCGACCTTGAGAGGTCGAAGAAGAAAGAGGTCTTGAAGGATCGGTTTGCCAGTCTAGCTGCCTTCACTAGCTTCTGAGAGTGGTCGCTAGTAAGATTGATCACTCTTGAGTGACAATTCCAACTAAAAGACCTTGACAAGTACAATCCAGTAGTCTTGAAACAGCTTCAAGAGCAGAAGGGGTGGATGTGGTTCACCCAGAGTGTAGTGGGCTCACAGGAGTATCTGGTCGGGGAGTTCTACGCCAATGTGCCACACATAAAGAAAGGGACCAAAGTCATGAATCTGAAGGTGAGGTTTGACTATCACACTTCAACACCTACTTGGAATTTAAGTATGTTGAGACTGCACAGTACTTGGAAAAGTTGGCGATGGGAGATACAACTCGCCCATAGCTCGCTGTGATTCTTGCAGCCCTAGGGCCACTACCACCATGGATCACAGTAGGGATTCCTATTCAGTGGAATACCATGAACTTCAAGGTGAAGGGATGGCAGACTTTTGTATGCAGTAGACTAGACAAGTTCCATAATGAAACAAAAATTCCTATCCCACGGGTAGTTATAGTCGCCTCTATTATGGCCAGGTACCCAATCAATATGGGTATCGTGATGTCGGCCAACATATCTGTGGTCGCCAGGAAAGTTGATGCCTCTTACCCGTATCCCAACATTATTACTGAGTATCATATGGATGCACAGGTGGAGCCGAAAGATTTTGATACGAAGGTTCAAGCTAAGAAGCCTTTCTCATGGTATTCTCTGATTGATGCACATAACCCTAAGAGAAAGGGTCAGTCGACTACCACTATCAGCTAATCTGATGAGCCACCAGTGGTACCTGCAGAGACAGCCAATATGCCATCAACTTCAGTAGAGCCTTCAGCCAGTGCACTACCATGCTGCCACATTCAGCCTCAGTGCCTTCCACCTCGACTTTAAAGTTGGTACCTATGCCTACTGCTCCACTTTCTGCGTTGCGAGTCTCCCAGACATTAGCGAGCCTCAACAACTAGATGCAGACAACCACTACAAGCAATATGACATATCCAGTACTACTGCAATGCAGTCATCCATTTAGGCACCCCAAATTCCTCCAACATTAGAGGAGACATTAATAAAGCTCTTGGAGAACCAGACCACCATAATGAACACTTTGGTTCGGAATGGAGTGGTGATTGAGAAGCTAGGTTAAGAAAATGAGAAAGTCCCAGACTTCCAAAAAATCAACTTCAGTAGAGCCATCAGTGGTACCACTGATGAGCCACTAGTGGTACTTGCAGAAACAGCCAATATGCCATCAACTTCAGTAGAGCCTTTAGCCAGTGCAACTACCATGCCCCCACATTTAGCCTCAATGCCTTCCACCTCGACTTTGAAGTTGGTGACTATACCTACTGCTCCACTTTCTGCGCTGCGAGTCTCCCAGACACTGGCGAGCCTCAACAACTAGATGCAGACAACCACTACAAGCTGTCTGACATATCCAGTACTATTACAATGCAGTCATCCATTTTGGCACCCCAAATTCCTCCAAAATTAGAGGAGACCATAAAGAAACTCTTGGAGAACCAGACCACCATAATGAACACTTTGGTACAACATGGAGCGTGATTGAGGAGCTGGAAAGGAGGTTAAGAAAGTCCCAAGCTTCCAAAAAATCAGTTGACAAGCTTGGGAGAGAGATGATCAAGATTGCAGCAATTGGAGATTTTCTATTTGACATGTTTATGGATTTAGCTCTTATAGCACCAACAACACCATCAGCTCTAGTGGCACCATTTGCCTAGTCTGAGGACCATACCTAGCTGCCAATACTGCCGATGAGGTGCACCAGATGTTCACCAACCCAGCCACTCCTAGAGTCGAGGATGATGAGATCTAGTTAGAAGAGATTGAGGACGATGACGTTATTGTGGACACAAAGATGTCCAAGGCGACATAGAAAGTCTTCTTCACTCTTACACTTCCTTTACTCTTATTTTGTTAAGCACTGGGGACAATGCTTATTTTATTTGGGGGATGGAGTTTATTTGATCTATTCGGATAGCTCTAAGATAATTGGCTTATAATAACTAACAGTATTTTCTTTTTTCTCATTATTCTATATATATTCTCTCATATTCTCTCGTGATGTATATATTCTCTATCTTCTTTCATTATGTACATTCGTTCTACTTTCAACAGTTTTTTTTTGTAGCTTTTTTATTTTTGTTTCCTTATTAGCTAGTGTTTTATTTAGTAGCTACTTTTTAATTTAGCAGCTTCTCTTTCATGTTTTAGTAGACAATAAGCCTTTGGTTTTTTTTAATTCCATGGTTCTTTCCAGAGGTAGTTTTATGTGTGAACCGGGTGACTCATTCCAATGATGGATGGTGTGACAACCTTCTTAAGGGAATGAGTCTGTTTTATGTTTAAGTGATACTAGTAGTAATAATGAATAACAAGACCTGATTAAGTCAAGCTCGAAGAGTCAAACATGCTTCATTTGGCAGCAACACATTTAACTACGTGCTTATGGTTAGAGACGAGGATTAATAAAAAGGAAATAGCTCTAGTTAGTAACTTTGTGACTCTTGTATTGCCTTTGGTATCATCCAATGGTCCAATTGTACCATAGTGATCTTTATCTTGAATGAGGTTGTTGTGGGTCCTCGACTATTTTCTCTTTAACAATCTAGTTGCGTGAGAGGTGAGTCGCGTTGTTGCTAGTTTGAGTACTTGTGCTGATGGTCTAGAACTTGCTCCAAATATGTTTTAAGGCTACATCATAGTTTTTCTTGGCTTGAGAAGTGACTGTAAGCTTTCCTTGGCCCGTTTGAGTTTTCTATTATCTACCAATGGTGACATCCCTAGTCAACCCCTTCGAGCCTTTAGCCTTTCTCATTTGAAAATCATGTTACAAGCCTTTACCTGTTCTATAGTGACCCTCTCTTGGCACTTGAGCTTTTCTTAACACTCATGTGATAATTATCTAAAAACGCAAGTTTGGGGAGATACGAAGAAATTGAAAAAAAAAGTATTACGGCACAAAAAGAGAAAAAGAAATGACGAGAAGGAAAGTCAAAGGAAAGAAAAGAACAAAAAGAAGAATGCAAAAAAAAATGAATAAATGAAAGAGTTGAAGGGATTCAAAGAAAGGATATGATTTTAAACATGGAGAAATAAATGATTAATTGAGTGATGCTAGGTCTCTCTAGTCCCCCAAGGAAAAGAAAGTGCCTCGAGGAATCAGCAAAGTATGAGCTGAGAATTGATAGATGGAGTGCTTAAAGATGGTGTAACCACTTATCCATATTGTATCAATCCCTAATCCAAAAGCCTTCATTACATCCAGAAAGAACTCCTACTTGATTTTGAGTCGAGTGAGCTACATCAGTGGTGATTTACATGATAGGCAAGC
The DNA here is from genome assembly GCA_034376525.1 of Nicotiana benthamiana. NCBI lineage: Eukaryota > Viridiplantae > Streptophyta > Magnoliopsida > Solanales > Solanaceae > Nicotiana > Nicotiana benthamiana. The sequence goes on along the minus strand of CM067324.1, from coordinate 19,996,909 downwards.
TTATGATATCGGAAGTTGTACTTGTGGCATTCTCTTGAGAGAGATGAGTGAACTTTTCATAGATTTGTGAATTGAGTGCTAAATTCTTAAGTGAGCTTGGAAAATGTAAAATAGAGGAGGAGGAGTTTGGGATCCATCATGACCTACCAGATAGAGCAAAAGTCCATGATGAGCTAAGTCAACCCTTGATGCTCGTGTGTCACATTAGAGCTATATGTCCATAAATGTTTAACTTGTTGCCTTGTCACTAATGCATGAGTGGTGTGGGTAATTGTTGGTCCCAACTGAGATATAAATGGTTTACCAGTGGCTAGCTATAATGTCCTTAACTTTTGGAGGTGACTACTATTTTATTTGCTTGAGGACAAACAAAAACTTAAGATTAGGGAAGTTGATAAGTGAGGATTTTTACTATTTATTAGCGCATTTTAGCTTTTGTATTAGTCCAAAAGCGTCTAATTATGTTCCAGAAAATGATAAAATGTGCTTAATTGCAGGAATATTGAAAGATAGACTCCCGATATGAAATCCAACTCAAAAAGAAGTAATCTGAACTCAAAGCCATAAAAGGCATAGAGGCCCAAAAGTGTGGACCGTAGAATATCAGTTGCGACTGTAGATGATTAAGGAAAAGTCAGCATAGTTTGGTGCAAAGTGCGGTCCACAAATGAATTGTGTGGCTGCAAAAGATGGCTAGGACCAAAATTTCAGAGAATATGCGTTCCAAATCCATCAAAAGTGCGTACCGCACAAGAATCCTGCGACAACAGAAAAAGTGCTATGCGGTCGAAGACGCAAAAGTGTGGATTGCAGAAGAGCAAGATGCGGCCCGTTGATTGCAAGATTCAGCCGCAGTTACAAATTTGCGGACCGCAGAAAGAGTGTCTTGCAGTCGCATATAGGAATTATGCGGTCGCAGACTTCTAGTCCTAACAAGTTGAAGAATTTTGCGGACTGCATATGGAATTATGCAGCTGCAGAACCTCCCCATGGGCATTTTTGTCTAAAATTTTCAGCCTTGTATAAATAGATGAGTTTCATAATTTTAGATTAATTTCTGAGATCAGCAACTACAGCAGTCGTTTCTCTTTGCTTCTTTTAGTAATTTTTCAAATTTTGAGATATTTTAACATAGATTTTATTATTTTGATTTTACAATATGAGTTTAATTAACATCTTTTCTTCTATTTCTTCAATTTCAGACATGAGTAGTTAGAATTATACTAGGGTTGTTACCAAACCCTAGTGTGTCAACCTTATGGGTGTCTAATTTAATGTTTGTTTATTGTTGGGTGTTTATTATTTAGCGCTGGTCATGTTTTAATTTTTAGAATTAATAATTGCAAATATTAATTCATGCCTATTTGACTTAGTCTTTACTTGAGAAAGAGAGACTTAGTCTAGGAAAACTTGGCTAACAAGAAATTTGGTCAATCGAGAGCTTGATAATCCCAATTACAGGGTTCAACCTGGATATAGTAATAACCTGACTTGAGCTTTTATCAACCATTTTGTGCAATACCCATTTGGACTTGAGAAAATCAAATTGGGCAAAATCACTCTCTGGCCGATCAATTAAGATTTATATCTCACTAAGCAAATACCTAGGTGATGGTCACAACACTAGATATTTTTATAAAACTTGAAAAACAACAAAAATAATATCTTAGTTTAAACCATTTCTTAATTTTGCAATCTTAGTTTAAGTAGACATAGAAACAACCCCAAATTTGCGAAAGTGCACATTGAGATAGTTCATACTTATGCACTACAATATATACTCCTAACTTCACATATCACTCCATGTGGAAATCGCCCCGACTCCTATGGGTATTACTATTGCGATCGAACGTTTTATAACCTTGATTTGAGGTGTGAATTGGACGAGACCAATGATTTTGAGATTTAAGTTATTATTTTTAGTTATTCTGCATGATTGTTAGGCCGTCATGACATCCTTCGGAGGAAAATTTGGGTCGTGACATTCTGGCAAGTAGAGGATGCATTTTATGTATTTTCCCATTCTTATTTTCAAAACTTGTTGACAAAATAATACTTAAGAAAAATATTATATGTTTTATTAAAATTTATGTGTTGATAAGAGTATCATATGTTTGAGTGCTGAAGTTGTATTTTCATGAAAAAATAGGTCTTTTAAAATTTAAATAATGAAATAGCACTTGTTGTATCTTTAAATAATTATTGTTAAATTGCTAAATGCATTAACATGAACAAAGGTTATTTATTTGATTTTGTTTAGACTGGAACCTTTGAGGCAATTAGAAAGTTACTAGTAAATGTCCTTTGAGGCTATTAGATTGGCTATGTTAAATTTTTGATACTAGGAGTCCATAGAGACAAGCACCCTGTTACGGGAAATAAAACCCTAAGAAATTCCTTGATTTGATTTGGGTCCTCTGGGATTGTGATTCAAGGCATGGATAAATCGCGTCCGAACCTGCTGGAGGAAGCGCTACTTGAGGGTGTCATTGGCAGTGTAAAGACCCAAAAGCGGGGGCGAGTGGTGGTGGTAGAGGACTGTGTTGAGACCAGCGCCGCTTTCGTTCTCCACCATTTTCTTAAGAGCTCTCTCCAACCTGTCTCCTCTGATGTCGTCGTTTTCATCGCCTTTGCCCACCCTTTCTCTCACTACGAACGCATTCTCCGCAAAATGGTCAGCTTCCTCTCTGTCTCTCTCCAGTCTCCATGGCATGGTTGTGTTTATTTATTTCTATGACAAAATACTTACGGGATAACTAATTTGTATTTTTACCTCAATTTATCACTTAATGATTGTAAATTAACATACTTTGCATTCAGAGAGTTGGGTAACTATTTTCTCTAATTTGTAGAGAGTCTAGTTTACTCTTTTTTGTTTTTCCTCTTCTATACGTTTATAAAAAATTAGTAGAATTAAAATGAGATTTGTGTTCGGAGGCATCTTTTCAGAATCATTTTAGGAAGAGGAGTTATGGAAATAGAATTTGGTACTTGATGTGTTTGGAACCTCATTGATAGATTTTAGCAACAGCAAGTGTGGTGTTTTTATGGGGGGTGGTGAAAAACAATAGGGATAATAGTCATAGATAAATTCCTGCGGACAGTCTTATATACTCTATGCTGGATTTTATGTATATCCAACATCCTTTCGTACCTCTAACCAGATTTTTGAATGCACGTGGACCTGAAATGCGGCTTTTTGAGTGTGAGAAGGGGTTTCCTTGGATGAGGTTGGAGATTAAAGAGATATGTGAACAGACTTGTCATTGTTATCTAATTGTTGTTGACATTTAAGATATAATACCAGTAGATGCACCAGGTGAAGAGGATCACACGGATAGGCGGCAACAAGCAAAATGAAGTTAACAGGCATAGTTCTAAGGCCCAAAAAAAGGGAAACACTGAATATTAATTTTAAATTTTGTTGATCTCAAATTCCAATGCAGAGAACGTGCACATTGCTAGTTGTTATTCTATAATAGATGCTTTTGCTGGTGGTTTGAGAATTGGCTAGAAAGCACTGAACTTTGATATGGCAAATATGATGCAAAAAGAAAGCTAATAGGTAGGTTCGGTGTTTATGTTGTTTCTTACCTTTAATGCATAAATGTTAAGCTGCTGCATTTCTGGGAACTTGTTTGAGCTTTGTCTTGTAAGAATGCCGTAATCGTCCAAGGTCCATTCGAGATTGTTATTTCTGTAAAGTAAACCCTTTCATTCTTCTAGTGAAAATAAATGTTTTCAGTAAAATCTTGAGGAAATTTTCAAATTTGTTGGAGTGTCTATTAGCTGGTACAATGAATTCTGAGAATATTTATCATTTCCTCTATGTAAAAATGGAAATGCTTTCCCCATTTGGAGGATCCCTCCTTTTAGCTCAAAAATGCTAGCTTTTCCTTTAAGTGATCAAAGTTCAAAAACTTCTCCATGATGTCTGATCATTATTTAACAGTATTAGGCTAAGTTTTTTGATTTTTTGTATATTCCCTATTTTTAATGCTCTATTGATTTATCAAACTGCACAATCTTTTGCCAATTCATGTAAAATAGTCGTGCTGGTTTCGGTTCTCAGTTCTTCCATGTTGTGTCTCAGCAACAGTTGTGTGCAGCTAAATTTAATTAAGCAAACTTCCTAATGGACTGGGTCTGTACCCAAATTTGCTTGACATCTAGCATCATCCTTTACTGGAGGATATATGTTCCGGAGTTCTTAAAAGTCCAAGTTCTTGTGTTTCATTTCAGTCATTTTATTGGATATTTAATCCTGCATACTTGTAAAGAATTTCAGTCCTTTTTCCTCTTTCCTGAACAGGGTTGCAACTTAGCTGTGCAGAGGAAGAATCAGAGGTTCTTATTTCTTGACATGCTTATGCTGGAGTGTCCAGGTGAAGATGTCAAGCAGTATAGATTAACTTTAATGAAGTTATTGTTTGCTAGTTTCTTGTAATCTTGCTTTGCCCATGTCTTGACAGTAGTCTTTTGTGTATACGTGTAACGAGAATTTTAGGTACCATTAAAGAGGAGATTAAAGGACCTACGTTCAAGTGATTATAAAGAAAAAGGACCTAAATTCAAGTTATTTAGTTTTTAAAATGTTTTGGTGCTGCTTGTCCATTTTGAGAACTTGATTCTTAGGAATTTGGGAGCTCTGGCATCTCTATGGAATAAATAGAAAAAAGTGGTTTTAAATTGCACTCAGAAGAGTTCATTATAACGTCACATATACTCTGCCCTACTTTTTTGTGTCTAAACAATCTGTTCTTTATGTGAATGATCTTAATCTAATATTTATTTGCCCCTCTTAGTTTGATGCACTCAATTCATAATTAGACAGAAATGGAGGGGAAGCAAAAGAAGATGGATTGCTTACATTGTATGGGGAAATTGAGAAAGCAGTAGAGATATATTCGTCGCTTGAAGGCAGTAGAACCATTACCATTATGATTGATGACGTCTCCCTTATGGAAGTGGCAGCCAATGGTTCATCAAATCACGTGTTGGATTTTCTGCACTACTGCTACACTTTGAAAGCAAAATATGTGAGCAATTGTATCCGCTTTTACTTCGTGTCTAATTTATACAATAATGTGAGCTACAACTTATCAAAAAAAAAATGTTGTATGGGGGGACGTTCTTAATATTCTTTTCATCCAGGGATGTTCCCTTGTTACTCTTAATCATGAGGATATCTATTCCAGTGCAAATACACTGCCATTAATCTTGCAACTGGAGTACCTCGCGGATGTGATAATCAAGGCAGAACCTTTGGCAACTGGTTTAGCAAGTGATGTGCATGGGCAGGTTAAACTTTATTTTATCCATTTCCCTATATTCATTTTTCGCTCTTGTTTGTTCCTCTTTTTCCCTTTTCTTATCCACACTACCCCCCCCCCCCCCCCCACACACACACACGCACACGCACACACAAAAAAAAGGAAAGAAAATATTATCCAGTGCTCTTAAAAAGACGAGATGAGATTTGTTTGTTTGTGTTGCTGAAAATTGACAATCCTTACAAAATAACCTGGTCGGTCAGTTGTACCGTCCTAATGATAAGTTTATGAAGTTCAATCTTTGAAGAGCTCAAAGGAAATCGGGAAATTGTTATAACCTTCTCTGTTTTACCTTGAATTACTACAGTATGTGTGGTGGTGTTTTGCTGAAGAGCATTATTATTTTTCTGATTACTTGCATTAATCGAGATCACTTAAAAACATTTAGATCATGGAATAAGCATGCACTTGATATTTGAATTCCTAATTTTGTGTAACTTAAGTTGTCTCCATTACTGAGTCCAGTCTGTTAATTTATTTTTTGTCTTTTTTCTGTTCAGCTGACCCTTTTAAATAAGGGAAGTGCTTGTGACTTGGGAAGCTCAAATTCTAAGGTTTGCAATTTTCACTTTAGGGTCAAGGAAAATAACGTAGACTACTTCTACCCGGGAACTCAGACTTGAAGAGATGTCCTGTTCATTGAATTTGAACGTTGGCCAACATATCAAGACCGGGGGATTAAGCAATTGATATCCTAAAGCACTGGTTGAAAATCTATGGTGATTTAAACCTTCTTTCATCTTTTTGCCGATTGGTTAGCATAATGCTAAAGTAAATTATATACCAGCTATGGAAGACCAAGAAGTGAGGAGCAAACTATATTTATCCGTCATCGATGGCAGTTGGCAAAGACTCCTGACGTTGCTAGAAAGGCATTTAAAACTTAGTAGAAAACAAATTTTACCTTGCAGTTTTGCCCTTCTTGTCCTTGTATGCTGATGCCCCCATTCCAGTTTAGAGAGTTACTCCTGAGTTTTATTGATATAGGAATTCAGTTGCTTTCTGTTATGTTGAACTGCCTCTTTTCTTACTTCACTAGTTGACGTAACCTCGGTTGTGCCCGGGCCCAATTCCCAGAAATTAGCCTGTTATGTTGATAATTTAAAATTAATTGATACCCCGTGATTTATTAAACCCCAGTACACACAATATAATAAATCTTAATAATGCTGTTATATTCGACTTGTTGCACAAGTGATATCTTTTAATGAATTAGTTCAAATCGACCTCTTGTTTAAGTTTATATTCTACAAAGATCAATAGCAGAAATAACAAAATTCTATAGAGAAAACGTTATCGTTTGTGTTTGCTAAGTTATAGCCAAGAAAATTGGTAGAAACATGGCATGTCCACCAAATTTATTCGAGCAGTATGTCAAGCTTTGTAGAGACAATTTTGGTTCTTTACGCCATTTCAATGGACTCTACTCAGTTTGGAGGGGGAAGTGCACAGGTTAGTTACTAATAACACATATATTTATTTTTAATTTTTTATTTAAAATGTTTTTAGTCTTTAGTTACTGCTTTAACAAAACTTTAATTGTCCTGATGAAAATACCCTCATGTTTATGTTCTTAACTTTTAAACTTAACTTTAAAACTGCATGTTTTTAACTTTTGAACTTGGAACTCTAAGTTCAGGATTTTAGAACTACATGTCTTTAACTTTTGAACTTAACTTCAGGACTTAACGACTGTTAAGGGTGTTCATGGTTCGGTTTGGATCGATTTTTTCCTAAAAATAAACCAAACTAAGTAAGTCGATTTTTCAAATATTAGAACCAAACGAAACCAATTAAGTCGGTTTTTTCTCGATTCAATTTATGTCAGCTTTTGTCGGTTTTTCGGATTTTTCGATTATTTGTCGGTTTTTTCTTAAATATAAGATATACATTACCAAACACATATTCAGCGATTATATTTTCAACATAATACTATCAAATCAATCTTCCTATGAGAAATTTATTATTCACTAAAATACATTGATGATAATTGAATCAAATATTGATGAATAATTTGAGGACTCAATTAAAAATATATTTTTTTAAACATGATATGGATTCTTACACTTAACAAAAGAAAACTACCAATCAAACTAAATACAAAGATAAAAAGTATACTAAAAATGCAAACGATTAACATTCACCATAAAAATTTTAAAACTTTGTATAAAAATATACATATATGGTGTAATAATAATTTTGAATAGCTGCTCCTATAGTCGGTTTGGTGCAGTTTCTTCCGATTATTTTTTGATTAAAACCAAAAGCAAATCAAATTTGATCGGTTTTTAAAATTCAAAACCAAAACCAAACCAAACCAAACAATATTGATTTTTTTGGTCGGTTTGTTTGGTTTTTGGTTTGGTTCGATTTTTCGAATTTTTTTGAACACCCCTAACGACTGCAATGCCCTTAACTTTTGAGCTTGTAACTATAAGTTCAGGACCATGTGTTCTTAACTTTTGAGCTTGTTAATCTAAGTTCAGGACCTATTGTCCTTAACTTTTGAGCTTGTTAGTCTAAGTTCGGGACCTTAGGACCTATTGTCCTTAACTTTTGAGTCTGTTAGTCCTTAACTTTTGAGCCTGTTAGTGTAAGTTCAGGACCAAGTATCCTTAACTTTTGAACTTGTAATTCTAAGTTCAGGATCAAATGTTATTAACTTTTGAACTTGGAACTCGAAATTGAGGACCAAGTGTCCTTAACTTTTGAACTTGTATCTGTAAGTTCATGATCCATAACGTAGCAGAAAATCAAAAGTTATTTGTATCTTTTCACAAAAATATAAAAAAAAAAAATTCAATTTACATATAAGATTGATGTCAAATAAAAAACAGAAAGCTAATAACTACAACCCACTGAGCCAATGGTATAAGTTTCTCTATTGGCCACTCATTTACTTGTTCCACTACAACCCACTGAGGCATTGGCCTCTCATTCTCGATCTGGTAATCACATTATCATCTTTACGTGATTCGTCCTCTCCCATGGTCACGAAATCCTCTTCTGGAGAAATACTGTCGGTATAAATATTATATTTTCGTTTGGGAAGAAAAAGAGATAGGAGAAAGGCTAACACAGTCTTTTTATATTAATTTTAATAGACTAGTGGCTATTTTTGCTCAGTATTAAAAATATTGGATAAAAAGTAAATACCACATTAAAAAGTAAATACTCCACGCAAGTTTTACCAGTGGAGGAAGTGCACGGTTAGTCACCATAACACATATTTATAGTCGGGCAAGCATGTTGATGATTTTGTGTGTCATAATTGTATGAAATAATTTTTTATCTCATAATTTTGTGGACACAAAATTCTATGAATTCAGAAATATAAAATTGGGGTTCACAATTTTGTGAGAAAAAAAATCTCATACAACTAGTATCAGTTGTACGAAAATTCTTGATGAGACACCAACTGTTGCTTCTAATATAGCTAGTTGGATCAGCCCGGGATGTGGCCGGGCCCAATTACTATAGGCAATTTCAAATGCTAACTACTCAAGATGATCTTTTCATAGTTAAACACAACTAATAGGAAGGAGGGTGTAGTTATACTTAGCAGTACTCACACTGAGCAGAATTTATATTACTAACATAACTCTATCCTTTAAGGTATAACAACAACAACAACAACAACAACTACCCAGTATACTCCCACCAGGTGGGGTCTGGGGAGGGTAATATGTAGGCAGTCTTACCCCTACCCAAAAGGGCAGAGAGGCTGCTTCCATGCGACCCTCGGCGCATAGGACAGAATGAAAAGCTGCATTGGAAAAACAAATGGATGAATGCTGGTGAGAAGAGGAAAACATACTCCACCAGTATCAGATTGGAAAGTTGGGCACGTAAACTTTCTAAATCAGTGGCACACCCTGTTAGTAATAGATAAAATAAAAAGGAATAGCGACAAAAGAAAATTTGAAGATAATAAAATTTAATAACTAGTAGTAAGTTGAGGAATGTCCAATCTTGCTATTCCTGCCTCTTGACTGCTGTTATTACTAAGTTTTATAAGAATCCTTTTCAAAATTAGATTAGGAGAATTCAAAGGGAAAACATATTTTCCCATCACATGATGTGTTTCTAAGGAGTGCAAAGATGATCATGTAGTTCTACCAGCAAAAACATTATGGCAAAACTGTGGGAACACAGACGTAACAGACCAAAACTCGAATTTTAAACGGCAGTTAACAAGACAGAAGAATTTGGCAGTATCTTCATCTCCCTTCTCCGGCCACGCCCATTTCCACTTCCTCTTCCTCCCTACCACGACCACCTTTTCCACCGTTAGCATAATGTTTTACTTGCATGTTCGCTGGAAGGGGTTGGAAAGCATGGACTCCTGTACGAATCTTCTTCTCTGGTTCTGATGGCCCTTCTTAAGTAAGTCAAGTAACCATGTGCTCATACTGCGACACCAAACGACAAAATGTAAGTGACCAAGATCATCATATCAATCGCTCAGATGCAAGTAATAAATGTAACATCCAAATATCTCATAATGCGAAGATTTAGTTCCAAAATGGCAATCCACGAAAGCTGAATCGTAGTTCCAACAGAGAATCCTTATAAAATTGACTTTCTTGTACAGTAAGTAACTAATAACTTCCTCTCAACATTATAACTAATACAAATCATATACATTTCTGAGCAAGTATTTGACATCGGTATCAGTAAACAGTTTAGCATTCCATCAGAGGCAGGCAAATGATTATCCCAGTAACGTTAATATTCACAGGTAGTTGTTTGTTGTCAAACACACATATCCAAAAAGGATGTACAATCAAATACCTCGAGGTGTTAAAACCAGTAGACTAAAGTCAGCTTTTAGAAGGCAAATTATTATTATAATACCTAAGCGATTCATATTAGTCAGCAGCCACTCATAATGTATTCCTTGATGGTAATTGGTAAGAACACCGGAGCAATTTGACGTCGATATCAGTATGATATAATGCAATTTGAAGCTTAAACGAAATGTACATTCAGAATCAGAATCTTAAGTGTAAAAGATCCTAAAATGCCCCATATATCTTAAGTTCATTGAGTTATTCCAGTAAATAATCAACTAAATCGGACAACATAAGAACAGGGTTAAAAGCATTTATTGTTTTACACTGTACTAAAGACACAAAGTACCAGCTCATTTTGTGAAATATGCTGAATAAATGACATCTTTACAAACAGGATATTGACAAACAATGGATATTTCCTCTTGTTGAGATTAAGATTGAGAGTCCAGGAATGGAGGAGTTTGCAGGAATATGATTTCACAAGTTAATTACAAAATTTATGTACATTAGCAGAGTAAGAAAAAAACAACAACAACAACAACTACCCAGGTAGTCCCACCAGGTGGGGTCTGGGGAGGGTAATAGGTAGACGAGCCTTACCCCTGCCCGAAAGGGCGAGAGGCTGCTTCCAAACGACCCCCGGCGTATAGGAAAAGGTAAATTCTTTTTTCCTATCTTAGAAGCAAGTTGAATTTGACTGATCAGTTGTGCATATTTACTATGTCCAGAGTTATGCAATCCAGATATACACAGGTGAAATGACGACCAACATCTCAGGAGCATACTTCTTAGCGATGGGTAGTATTGCTGAGAACAGTAGAGCAAACACAAAACAGAAGTCGAAATTGTTAAAGGCATTCCTCAAATAAAACGATGGCCCTTCAGCACATTAGAAATGACTTCACCACCCTCTAAAACATTGTACACAAGCAAGCTGGTAACAAAGGATGTCCACCGCTTATAGTAGCAGCAGTCAACAAGAAGTGAGATTACTTAGAACAATTTGTACAAGAAGTCGAGTCATTAGGCAGCAAATATATGTGTTCTGGCGAGGGAAGAAAGCATGCCAGTAGAACTAAAACGGGCAAAGCTAATAGGTTATGTGGAATTTTGAAATTTCACAATTCCGGAAGGTGCAAGTCTCAGCATACCTGGATGAGCTGATTTCGATGATTGTCCAGCTGCAACAAGGTATCTTACTGTTTAGATTTTTATTTCCAAAAGACGAGAAAGTCTTAGTATTAATAAAGAACTTAAATCAGCAACGAGTATCCTGAATATTGATATGGTCCTCTGTGTCATCAATATATTCCTGCAACTGGAAAAAGAAAGACCAATATCACTATTTAGTTCGAAATGACTTCATTATTTCGTTTTTATGTATCTTTAATGGCAGCAAGTTCCTGCATGCTCTATGCACTTTCTTACTGTTATCAACTTGTTCATCGTGCTTCAATTTGCACAAAGTAAGCCTGCAGTTTTTCAGCACATGTTTGTCGTGATTATTTCCAAAAGTTCAGATAATACATACAAACTTCAAGCAACATCCCAACTTCAAACGACTCATTTCCTCAAGTGAAACAGAAAACTTGACCCTTTCATTTGGTAAAAGCAAATGCTCTTCACCCCCTTCTACATATTTCACCTGCATTGCACTCAAAACTTGTTTCATACACTTGTCCGTCAAAGGATCAAACAAAATTTATACGAAACGGAGCCAGAAAATCAATTACATAACGCCGTCCAGTCTCAGAGTTGTACCAAATTACACGACCAGAGTACCAATCAACATCTAATGGCCAATACACCTATCAACAAAGACTCTACAATTAATCTCTTAGACTGATAATAACAAAAGTACACAGTACATGCTAATCATTCTAAGTTTGATCAATCCAAACTTACATTGTAGTCCAATAAATTTCTTGGATCAACTCCTTCAAAACTTAACCTGACCCAAACACTTTCATATATGATAACACATACATACGAAGCATAAAATTGAACAAGGAAAAAAAGTACCAAACCTATTTCTTGGTGCGAATTGGCCGAGCTTTTACTACTCAAGTGATTCTCCAAAACAGAATTTTCTTTTTGCTTCTTTTTTTTTGGATAAAGGTAACAGTATATTCATCAAAACAAAACTTGTGTTGGAAATCACAATTACAGAAAAAAAAAAGGAAGCGACCTATTTACATTTGTCCAAGATTCTTCTTACAAGGACTCTAACAACTCTAATAATGTCTCAGTTTCATCTACGCAAAATTCTTTACATCAAAAGTAAAAGGACAAAATACTGTTGAGCTTAATTTTCTGTAAAGAACTCCTCCTATCTTCAAAGCACTTATCATTTCTTTCCTTCCAGACATTCCACCAATGCATGCTGGTATAGCCCTCCACCATCTCTTCTTCCTTCCCCAGCCACCTACATTATTCCAGCGCCTCAAAAGATCAAAAGTAGTCCTGGGCATAACCCAAGTTTGTATTCATCAACGCAAGGAATAACTGCCACAACTGAGACGTAATAACACAATGTAGAAAAAGGTGGTTGTTGTCTTCTTGCTCTGCTTGGCATAGGAAACATCAAGAGCTAATAGTCGTCCTCTTCTTTGCAGATTCTCATGGGTAACACAGGCCTTCTTGGCTACTAGCCATGTAAAACAGGATACTTTAAAAGGAACTTTTACTTTCAGATAAGTTTCTAAAGCCAGAAGCATTGTTGTTGTCCAGGATTGCATAGAAGCCTGGAAGCCCCCTTGACTGAAAAGCAATTGCCGTTGTTCCCTTTCCAGATGATAGAGTCCCCTACTTCGGATGATCCTTTGAAAACCTCCAGAGCATTGAAAAATTTAGTCACTCTTACAATCTCTCAATCATTTAGTGCTCTTCTGAAGTTAAGATTCCATCCCTGTTGACTTCAAACTTCCTGTATTGTTGATTCAGCTTCTACCACCAAACTATGTAGATCAGGGAAGTTGACTCTAAGTCTTAAGTGGCCCATGTACCAACCAGTTGTCATCCCAGAATGATACTTTCCCACCGTTTCCAATAATGAACCTTATATTTACTGCAAATTCCTCCCACTGGTTTCTAATTACCCTCCAGTTGCTAACCCCATAAGCTGTCCTTACAGGATTTGTACACCAATTGTTCAGTTGTCCATATTTCTGAAGGATCACATTCCTCCATAAAGCTTGGTTTTCAAAGTTTAGCCCTAAAGTTAGAATCTTTACCGTCATTACTACTGTGATTGGCATCAATTTCATTTTTACAAGCACTATTTCGAGTTTCTCTCAAACATTAAATATAACACTATCATCCACTCCCAAAATTGCCAGCTTCAAACCACCCACCTTCCTCCTCTTCTTCTCCTTCTTCTTCTTATTGTCCCTCTCACTCTTGACACACATATTCACTACTACCAAATTCCCCGCCTTTCTCTTCCCCTTGTTCTTTATAACCACTTTGTCTTCTTCACCCTTAGTTTACCCCTGGGCTTCTCTATTGTCAGTCGAAAAATTGGCTAATTTCTGCTTCTACTTATTCATTATAACCATTTCCTCATTTTCGCTCTCGTCTTCTTAGTCCCCATTCGACCAAGAAGCTAGCTTTGAATTAAAAAGTGGATATTTTCAGAGGCTCCTAGTGTTTTAACAGGAGGAAGCGAGAGCGGAACACATGCATATCAGAAAAGTCCCAATCAGGCGTGTTGATGAAATAGGCTGGCTAATATAAGAGAATATGTGTTTCAACGACTATGAGGTGAAACTTATCGTGGTGTACAATCAGTAGGTTCAGATGCGAATAGGGTTTAACATTTTTGTGCTTAATTAAAATTCGACCTTTTAAAGGCTAGCCTTTCTGCTGTATTATGACCTTCAAAACAAGCTGAGCATGACCTATTCCAAGAGAACCGCGGTGGCCTACTCAAATGCAAGGCAGTTGGTATGTTTAGTGCATAAATGCCCCAAGTTCCATTTCCTAGAGGTGTGGAGAAACATTTTTATTCGAGTCTCTATATGGCACCTATTGCCTGAATAGATTTTTGTTATGCTTAAGCCCAAGTCCACAAGCAAAGTTGTTGAATTAAAGGAATTGACATGTGATTCCTAATTAAGATTAATTGATTGAAAGCGGCTAAAGCATAAAATACAGTGTACACAGCTTAAACTCTTTATAAATAAGTAATTATGTGTTTGAATAGGAGCAAAACTGATGATGAGCACATTTAACATAGTCGAAAGACATCAACCTTTTATATATTGATGTGAAACAAAACTATCATTTCGAGTGATAGAGGATAGAACTGAAGCAACCTCAAATGTACCAACAAGATTTAATAGGAGCATCGTAGAGAAGCACACTTGCTACTATCTTCTGAATTTCTCACAAATAACAGTTCCAATTAGCCTAAGATAGCTCAACTATATTAGCTCGGTTTTCTGACTGTCGCTTCCTCTTCACTGCTTTCTTAGAAGAATCCTTCATAGCAAAAGCTCCATCATCATCATCATCAGAACTTTCGCAGCTGCTACTATCAGAAATTTCATCCTCATCACTTCTGTCTTCAGATTCTGTATCACTATCATTGGTAGCCAGATTGATTACGGGTTGGTAACCTGCTATTGCGGATTCAGCAGCTGACACAGCCTCCTGTGTGTGAAGCTCCGCGACACCCAACATTAAGTCCATCTCTATGTATTCAGGTTCTTCCCCGGTAAGCGCTTCAATATCATATTTCCGAGGATTGTTCTTAGCAGCAAGCTCTAGGTTTTTATTATCTTCAGAAAGAACTCCCAAGAAATTCTTGATCTTTGATAGAACTTGGCTTTTGGGTACAGAAGAAATGTCAGGCTTCTTATCAGAAAGTTCAGGATTCAAATTTTGGGATTGAATTCTGGCATCTCTATTGCAGAAGAGAAGTTTTGATTCTAAGGGTGAGTCTTCAGCCTCCAAATGAAGCAGATCTTTGTTGTTTGACTTCATTGGCTAAATCTTTTCAGTTAAACTCAAGCGTAGAAAGTAGCCTGCAAATCAGAACCAAGGGTAACCACTTGATGATCTCCTATATGTACAACAGAACGCCAAAGATGTGCTGCATTTGAATAAGATTTTCTGATTTTCAAAAAACGGGTAGGAATAGTGAATATCCAAACTTCAAAAGTGTAGATATATGAAAACACCTACTATTTGATGATGCAAGTCAACAAAAGCATACGAATAGTGAGAAGCGAGAAGCCAAAATTTGCATATATAAATTACCAAAAACTCAATAGTAATAGTAGCATATTAGCAAATATTTCATTGAATACACTGTTTAAGAGAGAAATTAACTGTAATTGTTGTAATTGTAATTATAGAGAGAAGTAAATATGCAATTACTTGTATACAAAAACTGAAAAAATAAAATAAAAGATAGAAACAGAAGAAGAAAGACTAGTAGAAACGAGAGAAAACATAGAGAGAGCAGTTATGCCGGAAATCAGTTACTGCCGGAAAGAAGAAGAACAACGAAGTATTACTGCCGGAAGAAGAAAGGACTTGCTGCAGGAAAACAGAGCCGGAACAAGAAAAAGAAGAAGAGAAATCAGTACCTGAAAGTCGAAGAAAGGTGCGGCGGTGCTGAGTGCTGAAACGGTAGAAATGGTTCGAAGAGTAGAAACCCTAATGTTTAATTTAAGTCTCTTGAAATCAACGACATGTCTATCACCGGACTCTTCACAAATAAATATATAACTGAACTATTAGGATTAAACACACTTTGGTGCCTCAATATTTTTAGAGCATATTTAACCTTCAATCAATTGAAATGTGGTCTTTTGATATGTTTGCTTGTAAATATTCACAAATTTACCGTAATTATTTATTTTGCCGATTCATTACCCTTATTTTATGTTAAGCATGTGTTGTTAGTCCACGTATGACGTTAATAGTTCTTAAAAGTTAAATATAATATATTTCTTGCTTAAAAATATTAAAACATACATGTTAATTAATATATATATATATATATATATATATATATATATATATATATATATATATATATATATATATATATATATATATGTCAATATCTATTTATATCAATTAATCGATTTATCTTTTATTTTATATTAAAATCACGAAAGCTTTTAGCGAAATATTATTCGCTTTTTTACTTTTTAAAAATAAATTTTATACTAGACAAAATAATAATTTAATTATTTTTCTTATATTTAAGAATTTAAAATCAACTAAAATATTGACTACTTGTTATAAATACACTTCTATTTAAGGTGAATGTCTTTAATTAGAGAGATTCTAGAGTTCTATTCTTGGTAGCTAAATCATCCTCCTCCCTATAAATAGAGGTGCCCTCTACCATTGTAAATCACTCCTAACATTCTCTAAGTATCAATAAGAAGAACTCTCGCTACTCTTCTCTCTATTTGCTCTTGTTGTTGAGTTATTGTTCTTGTCTTTTATATTATTTCATAACACGTTATCAGCACGAGACTCTACCGTCTCAAGAACCATTCTCGAAAAATCTAAGGTATTCCCTCTTCCTAATTTAAATTTCGATTATGTCTGACATTACGAAACGAAAGTTCGTTGCCCTTGAAATTTCGGGCAAGAACTATATGACATGGGTGTTGGATGCTGAAATCCACTTAGATGCTATGGGTCTCGGAGACACCATCAAAGATAGAGAAAAAGCATCCACCCAAGAATGTGCGAAGGCCTTGATTTTCTTGCGCCATCACCTTGATGAAGGTTTGAAGATTGAATATCACCGTCAAGGATCCACTCATCTTGTGGAACGGCTTAAAGGAGAGATATGACAACCTGAAGTTGGTCACTCTGCCACAAGCATGATATGATTGGGCTCATCTGAGGCTCCAGGACTTTAAGTCCGTTTCTGAATATAATTCTGCGATGTTCAGAATTACTTCTAAATTGAAGCTATGCGGGGATAATATCTCCGATTATGATATGCTTGAGAAAACGTTTACAACGTTTCATGCCTCCAATATAGTACTGCAACAACAGTACAGAGAGAAAGGCTTTACAAAGTACTCTGAACTGATTTCTCTTCTACTAGTGGCTGAGCGAAATAATGACCTGCTCATGAGAAATCATGAAAATCGACCCACTGGGTCTACACTACTGCCTGAAGCAGATAAGGTGCACTCTCATTATGCCAAACATGAAAAGGACCATGGTCATGGTCGTAAACGGGGTCATAGCCAGGGACGTAGACAAGGAAGAAATTCCAATGAAGTCCGTCAACCCCCAAGGAGAGATAACCGCCGAAAGCAGAAACGGGGTCATGAAGATCCTAAGGCAAATGGTTCAGAAACTATATGTTATCGTTGCGGTGGGAAAGGGCACTGGTCAAAGACTTGCCGTATACCAAGACACTTGGTTGACCTTTATCAAGCATCTCGAAAGAGAAAAGGCCCTGAAACAAATTTTGTCTATGACGACAATGAGGACATCACCCACCTGGATGTGGCAGACTTCTTTGAGCAACCCGAGGGGAAAATAGACCACCTAATCGGCGATGGGTCCGTGATGAAAGAAGATGGAGTTATTTGATTTTATTCTACTTATTTGTATTAGTTAGTGAATAAACTAATAGTCATTAGTATTAGCTCGTATTAGTTAGTTCATGATGCAATGTTAGCAGTAGTTCTTTAGAAAATCTTCAATATGCTCAAATATCAATAAAATTTTTATTTTCCAGTAGGGGTAATCGACTAGCCTGAAAAACTAGTCGATTATCTACTATTTTCGCATTAAAGCTGAAAAATAATTGATCAACAATCGATTGTCTTTGTCTAACAATCGATTGTCGTTAAGACAGTGTAATCTGGAATTTTTCAAAAATCATCCACAATCGATTGTCTTTGTCTAACAATCGATTGTCGTTAAGACAGTGTAATCTGGAAATTTTCAAAAATCATCCACAATCGATTGTCTATGCATAACAATCGATTGTCTTAAAACAGTGTGCTCTGGAATTTTTCAAAATAGCCAACAATCGATTGTCTATACTTAACAATCGATTGTCGTAAAACAGTGTGCTCTGGAATTTTTCAAAATAGCCAACAATCGATTGTCTATGTATAACAATCGATTGTCTTAAGACAGTGTGATCTGAAGTTTTTCAAAATAGCAAATAATCGATTGTGTGTGTTTAACAATCGATTGTCAATGTTCAACAATCGATTGTTTGTGTTTAACAATCGATTGTTTGAAGAAAATGTTTAAACTGAAATTTTCAAACTGCAAAGTAATCAATTATGGATAACATATCTGATTTTGTTAGTCAACTGTTAGCAGCAGATTTTGAAAATATTATGTGACACAAACGAATTGAACTTGTTTATTCTTATATTCGTATATCTCTTTTGTATGTCAAACTATGGGATAGCAAATATGGATATCTCATAAAGCGAACTTGGATCAACGTCCAACTGTAAAAGTATTTGCCTAGTTGATTCATGTACTACACATACAATACTCAAAGAAAGGAAATATTTCTCTCAACTAAATATGTGTAAGGCAAACGTTACTACAATCTCTGGAAGTAGTAAATTGATTGAAGGCTCCGGAAGAGCAACTGTAACTCTGCCCAAAGCCACGACGTTAATCATAGAGAATGCAATGTTCTCCTCCAAGTCTAAGAGAAACTTGTTGAGTTTTAAAGATGTACGCCGGAATGGCTATCATATTGAGACAATGGATGAAGATAATCTTGAATATCTCGTCATCACAAAGAATGTCTCCAGCCAAAAGAGGGTTATTGAGAAATTTCCGTCTTTATCTTGTGGCCTGTATTGGACAAGAATTAGTGCAATTGAGGCACATTCAACAGTAAACCAAAGGGTTACTGATTCCAATACCTTTGTACTTTGGCATGATCGATTGGGACACCCAGGATCGGTCATGATGAGACGGATTATAGAAAGCTCATATGGGCATCCGTTAAAGAATTTCAAAATTCTTTCGAATAATGAATATCCTTGCACTTCGTGTTATCAAGGCAAGTTGATTATCAGGCCATCACCAACAAAGGTTGGGACTGAGTCACCCACGTTTCTGGAACGTATACAAGGGGACATTTGTGGACCTATTCACCCACCTAGTGGGTTGTTTAGGTATTTCATGGTCTTGATAGACGCATCCTGTAGATGGTCTCATGTGTGCCTGTTGTCATCACGCAACCTTGCGTTTGCGAAGTTAATGGCACAAATAATTCGACTACGAGCACAATTTCCAGATAATCCAATCAAGTCCATTAGACTGGATAATGCTGCTGAGTTTACATCCCAAGCATTTAATGATTATTGCTTATCAATCGGGATAAAAGTTGAACATTCTGTAGCTCATGTTCACACTCAAAACGGTCTTGCAGAATCGTTAATCAAACGCCTGCAGTTGATTGCAAGGCCATTACTTATGAGAACGAGGCTGCCCACTTCGGTATGGGGTCACGCCATCTTACATGCAGCAATGCTAATTCGTCTCAGACCGATGAATTACCACAAGTATTCCCCGTTGCAATTGGTTTTGGGTCATGAACCCAATATATCCCATTTAAGAATTTTTGGATGCGCCAGTATATGTGCCTATAGCACCGCCATCCCGCACCAAAATGGGTCCGCAAAGAAGGTTAGGAATATATGTTGGGTTTGAATCGCCCTCCATCATTCGCTACCTCGAAACATTGACAGGCGACTTGTTTACTGCACGATTTGCAGACTGTCCATTTGATGAGACACTTTTCCCAAAATTAGGGGGAGAAGTTGGTGAAACTAAACGGGAAATTTTGTGGAAAAATGCATCATCATCTCATCTTGATCCACATACCTCTATTTGTGAAAGAGAGGTACAAAAGATTATCCATTTGCAAAGAATAGCAAATCAAATGCCTGACGCATTTACGGACTTGAAGAGGATAACGAAATCCCACATTCCCGCGGAAAATGTTCCAATCCGTATTGATGTCCCTGTTGGACAATCATCTAGTGTCATATCCAATGAGTCGAATGCACGCCTGAAGCGTGGCAGACCATTAGGTTCCAAAGATCGAAATCCTAGAAAGAGGAAAAAGAACGATCAAAATGACACCACGAAAGAATCTCATGATTTAACAAATTCTGAGATTCATGAAGAATCCATTGAGCCCGAGACTCTGGAAAATACGGAACTATCCCTAAATCCAGTTAATATTGAGGCAAATATTAATCGAGTGGATATTGTGGTGGATAATGCCTTTGCTTATAATGTAGCATCTAGCATTATGCAAGAATGTGAGGATCTCGAACCTCAATCTGTTGAAGAATGTCGAAAAAGACAGGATTGGCCAAAGTGGCAAGAAGCAATTCAATCAGAATTGAATTCGCTGGCAAAACGTGAAGTTTTTGGCCCTATAGTTGAAACACCTAATGGTGTTAAGCCTGTCGGCTATAAATGGGTCTTTGTACGCAAAAGAAATGAGAAAAACGAGGTACAAAGATATAAGGCACGCCTTGTTGCACAAGGTTTTTCTCAAAGGCCTGGTGTCGATTATGAAGAGACATATTCGCCTGTAATGGATGCGATAACCTTTCGTTATCTCATAAGTTTTGCTGT
This sequence comes from Nicotiana benthamiana, assembly GCA_034376525.1. Lineage (NCBI taxonomy): Eukaryota > Viridiplantae > Streptophyta > Magnoliopsida > Solanales > Solanaceae > Nicotiana > Nicotiana benthamiana. Next base: position 19,976,157 of record CM067324.1, on the reverse strand, counting down.
CCATGAAAAGCTTGACATGCACTTAATGGATGTAGTTACTGCCTATCTTTATGGCTCACTCGATAATGAGATATACATGAAAATTCCCGATGGACTCAAGATGCCAAACGCGCATAACTCAAAATCTCGGGAAATGTTCTCAATTAAATTGCAAAGATCCTTGTATAGTCTAAAGCAATCTGGACGAATGGGTATAATCGTCTTAGTGAGTACTTGTTAAAAGAAGGCTATATAAATGACGCCATTTGCCCGTGTGTTTTTATAAAGAAAACAACATCGGAATTTGTTGTACTTGCCGTATATGTCGATGACATAAACCTTATTGGAACCCCTATAGAACTCCAAAAGGCAATTGATTATCTAAAGGATGAATTCGAGATGAAAGATCTCGGAAAGACTAAACTATGTCTTGGTTTGCAAATTGAATATTTGGCAAACGGAATTTTTGTTCATCAATCTACCTATACAGAAAAGGTACTGAAACGGTTTTACATGGATGAAGCACATCCTTTAAGTACACCGATGGTTGTTCGATCACTTGATGTGAACAAAGATCCATTCCGACCACAAGAAAGGAATGAAGAGCTACTTGGTCCTGAAGTACCATATCTTAGCGCAATTGGCGCACTAATGTATCTTGCAAATACTACAAGACCTGACATATCCTTTTCAGTTAATGTCTTAGCAAGATTTAGCACGGCTCCTACGAGGAGACACTGGAATGGGATCAAACACATATTGCGGTACCTAAAGGGAACTACCGATATGGGCTTATTTTATGGCAAGAATTGCAGCCCGGATCTTGTTGGTTATGCTGATGCTGGATATTTGTCCGACCCACACAAGGCTCGATCTCAAACGGGTTATGTGTTTACCTGTGGAGAAACCGCCATATCTTGGCGATCGACTAAGCAATCAATTGTGGCTACTTCATCTAATCATGCCGAGATAATTGCTATTCATGAAGCAAGTCGAGAGTGTGTGTGGTTAAGGTCGATAATACATCATATCCAAGACAAATGTGGTTTGAAGTGTGATAAACTACCCACAACTTTGTATGAAGACAATGCAGCATGTATAGCTCAATTGAAGGGAGGATTCATAAAAGGAGATAGAACGAAGCATATTTCACCAAAGTTATTCTTCACACATGATCTTCAAAAGAATGGTGATATCAATGTTCAACAGATTCGTTCAAGCGAAAATATGGCTGATTTTGTTCACAAAATCTCTACCAAAGTCAACCTTCAAGAAGCTAGTTCACAAGATCGGTATACGAAGACTTAAGGACATAAATTGATGTTCTTATCAGGGGGAGTTAATGCGCGTTGGACTCTTTTTCCCTTACAAGGTTTTGTCCCACCGGGTTTTTCTTGCGAGGTTTTTAACAAGGCAACCAATAGGCGCATATTCAAACATGTGTACTCTTTTTCCTTACTTTAATTTTTCCCATTGGGTTTTGTTTTAAGGTTTTAACGAGGCACATCATTGAATAAGACATTCAAGGGGGAGTGTTATAAATACACTTCTATTTAAGGTGAATGTCTTTAATTAGAGAGATTCTAGAGTTCTATTCTTGGTAGCTAAATCATCCTCCTCCCTATAAATAGAGGTGCCCTCTACCATTGTAAATCACTCCTAACATTCTCTAAGTATCAATAAGAAGAACTCTCTCTACTCTTCTCTCTATTTGCTCTTGTTTTTGAGTTATTGTTCTTGTCTTTTATATTATTTCATAACACTAAATATGTTTGTATTTTAGCTATGTACGAGTCCTATTTCGCACATACATTGTATCTGTAATTTGTTAAAGCTTTATTATTATTTCCTTATATTCTTTAATCAATTAATACTTTTAAGTATTATTGTTACGATCCAGATTTCTCAATCTTCGAAGATCGTGATGGCGCCTACTAATAGGAGCTAGGCAAGCCAAATATTAATTACAACTCCTTAACCACATAATCCTTTTAATATTTATCAACAATAAGATAAAAGCAATTGATTTAACCAAACAAGCGAAAGACTTAATATTAATGAAAAACGAATAACAATACGGAAGTTCAACATAGCCTCTACCCAAAATCTGGTGTCACATAATTCACGAACTACTAAGATTCACTAAATACAACGTGTGAAAGAGAGTGTAAGTTGTTTGTCTTGAAATACATGAGATACAAATTGAAATAAAAATCGAGGAGACGCCGATGCCTGCGGACGCCTGCAAAGCTACCTCGGTGTCTCACTGGACTAAAGGCTCGCTCCCAGTCTACTGCCGCTGCTCAAAAGATGCTCCAGTATATGCACATATGTGCAGAGCATAGCATCAGCACAACCGACCCCATATGCCGATAAATGTCTGGCCTAACCCCGACGAAGTAGTGACGAGGCTAGGACCAGACTCCAAATAAACTTGTACAATTACATAATATATGGCGAAGGAAACAACAGGAAATAACAAGTAAAGCTGGGGAGGGGGAAACATGCTCTGGGGATAGCAAAATGAATAAAATTCTCAAAAAACTGACAAAGAACCCACTATAAAGCTACTAACGCGAATAAAAATATATAAAACAACTTTCATTTAAATGCTCATCTCGTTGCAGGCGTGCAACCCGATTTCATTTCTCAATATTTCGTGGTAGGCGTACCACCCGCTCCTATTTTAATCAATATCTTGTGGTAGGCGTACCACCCGATCCCATTTCATCATAACTTGTGGTAGGCGTACCACCCGATCCCATTTCATCATAACTTGTGGTAGGCATCCCACCCGATCACATTTCATCATAACTTGTGGTAGGCGTATCACCCACTCCCATTTCAATCAATATTTCGTGGTAGGGTACCACCCGCTTCCATTACTTCCAACACAATACACAAAATAATCCCGGCAAGGGAACAAGACAATGTAATAATTTGTCAGCAAGGGAATACAATAACAACAATTCAAATGTCCCGCCAAGGGAGAGCTATAACAATTCTATTCAATTTCTTTTCGACACTGTTAAAACCAATACTCAGTATCAAGGATTATCAACCAAGGCTTTTATAGGATCAATTAAGAATTCACAACTATCAATTTAAGACCCACGGTCATGCTCGACATCAATATATTGGTACTCGTCACCATGCACATACGTCGTACACAACACAAACACGTAGAAAATAAAACTCAACTCCTAATCCATCAAGCTAGGGTTAAACCGAACACTTACCTCGTTGTTTTGAACTCACTCAAGCCTCAATTACAGCTTTACCCCTCGATTTCACCACCAATCCGCTTGAATCTAGTCACAAATTACTTAAATACATCAATAAATGCTAAGTGAAACAATTCGAATGCATAAAAGATGGATTTCCAAAAGTTTTGCCAAAAATTCCATAAATACCCCCGGGCCCACGTAGTCAAAACCCGAGGTTCGAACCAAAACCCGATTACCCATTCCCCCATGAACTCAAATATATGATTTATTTTGGAATCAGACCTCGAATTGAGGTCCAAAACCCCCAATTTTAGAAAACCTAGGTTCTACCCGAAATTCCCAAATTTCCCTATTAAAATCTTTGATTTGAAATTGAAATCATGTTAAAAGATATTAAGGAGTAGGGAAAATAGTTTAGAAATCACTTACCAATTGTTTTGGAGAAGAAGAGTTGTTTGAAAAATCGCTTTTTATGTTTTGGGGTTTTAAAAAGTGTAAAGTGACTGAAAATCCCGTCAGTTTATATCCTCCCAGAATCCCTAGTGCGGACCGCGCAAGAAGGACCGCGGCCGGGCTGGTAGATCTGGAGGTTGCTGTCTCTCTGAGGCTAGCTACGCGGACCGCGTATGAACGATCGCGACCGCGCAGCTTCCACCGCGGACCGCGGCTGTGCCGGCCCCTCCGCGGCCGCACACGTTCTCACGCGAACCGCGCCAGAGGGTTCCGAGACCTGCAATATTACTACTCTCTGATTCTTCCAGCGCGGTCGCGCTGGTTAACCTGGGACACTATTATTTTTAAGTCTAAGACCTCTCGGAACCTATTCAAAACTCATCCGAGCCCTCGGAGCTCCAAACCAAACATACACACCACCTCAAAAACATCCCACGAACTTACTCGTGCGATCAAATTCCAAAATAACATCATATACATAGAACCAAGCCTCAAAGCTTGAGATTTTCTTTCAATTTTTCATAAAACACCAATTTTCCAGTTTAAGTCCGAAATACGTCGAATGACGTCCGTTTTCAATCAAACTTTACAGAAAGCGCTTAAATTACATATAAGACTTGTACCGGGTGTCGTAACCAAAATACGAGCCCGATACCACAGTCTTTTAATCAATTTCATTTTTCAATTTCTTTAGTTATTTTCAGGAAATAATTTCACATAAAAATTCATTTCTCAAAATTCGTTTTCGAGTATACGCCCAAGTCCCATATTTTCCTACTGACCTTTCGGGACCGTCAAATTATAGGTCCGGGTCAGTTTACCTAAAATATTGGCCGAAGTCAATATTAATCATATTAATATCAAGATTCCTCATTTTTCTCATATAATTCACATTTAAGCTTTCCGGCTACGCGCCCGGATTGCGCACGCAAATCGAGGCAACCTAAATGATGTTTTCAAGGCCTCGGATATACAAAATGAGTAAGAACACAGGTGATGACCTTTTGGGTCGTCACATTTATACAAGGAAATTAATTAATTTTTACACAAGTCAAGATATCCCACTCCTAATAATTTTCTGACAAAACAAAAACAAGTTATATAAAAAAATATTTTTGCAAGACTAACTGACTAACTGATTTAGTGGTTTTTTATCGAGTTACATTGGTTTAAAGTGATATGTGCTCTTTTGCACATCTCAACAAGTGAACTCAAAACTAGAACTTGTTCTCATGAGGTGATCCATGTGTTATACATAACCTATAAACTGAGAAATACCTTTGTTCAATAGATAAAGTACTATATTTGTTGTTCTATTTTTTTGTTATTCAATTTATGAGAATATCTTTTTAATTGATATGTTGTTTTACTAGCTTGTGCTTGCAAACAGATGGTCTTTCAGTCGCTTTACAATGCTATAGTAGAATTCACGCGTCTACGATCAAAATATAATTCAGTTATTTTGCAGTGCTACAGTAAGTAGCATTCATGCACTTACAGTTAAGATATAAGACTTGTAAATTTAATTTACTTGATTTCCTATCTATTTTGCAATTTGTTTCGTTTATTTGTTCTAAAATAAAATTGCAATGTGCACGTATGACTCTAGATCTATTTAGATTTTGATCTACATATTTTTCAATCTAAATTTGAACTTTATATGTATGATTGTTGTTAATGTTTCTTAAAATATTTCTTTAGATTGATTCTTAATACTTCTATAATATTTTGTTGTGGTGATATTTCTTCTAGTACGATCTGCATTAAGTTATTTTTATGTTATTTTCTAGATATTTTACATGCTATTTTTTCAAACTCTCTAATAAACATAGAATATTTATTTCTGGCAAGTGCCAAATTATGAGTTTGCTTATACTAATTAGAACTTTGTTTCCAGTGTTAAGTAAACTAAAATTCGTGCGTGTAAATATCAAAATGGGATTCTACTTTTGCAATAGAAAGCTTTTTCTTATTAATTTATTGAAAATAATCCCTAAAGTGATTTTATTGATTAAAGAAATTTCGAATATGTACATCTTGCTCAATGCTCATAAGAAAGAAGAAAAAAGGATTGCTTCTGGTATTAATTAACACTGTTTAAGTGTTTATGCCCTTTAGATAACTGTGACCATAAACTCAACGCAATGTGAGTATTTCCTTGAGAATATGCTTTTTCCAAAAAAAGAAACTTAAATATTCAAGGGTTATGCGTTTTTGCGCATGATTACTTTTGAAGTTGAAGTAATGCAATTATAAAACTGAAATAATCTTAAATTAAATAGATTGACTGAGGATTTTTATGGGATTCCTTTATTTTTTTTATTTTTTTTATTAAGTTAACTAAATAGGTCCACAGTAGTCATAGTCTTTGATAACATACGCTTTTTAGAAGTTTTATTTTATAACATAACGTATTTTATTGTATTTGTTAAAAGTTTGTACACATCAAAATGGGGTATATCAGTAATACGCGCATCCTAAAACTAGCAAAAGAGAACTTGAAACCCCTATCAAAATGCAATTTGTCTTTTTACTTTAAAAATTAATTTCACACTAGACAAAATAGTTATTTAATTATTTTTTTAATATTTAAAACTTCACATTCAACTAAAATTTTACTTAGGAATATCCTAATATTTAGGACTACAAATTCAATTAAAATTTTCCTTATTAATTGTTTTCCTTATTTGATCAGTTTTTATAAATATCTTTTTAGTGTTTAGTACGTGGCCAGTGTTATGTTTTTAATTCTTAGCCTATAATGATGTAATACTATTTTTTCTCCAAATTACCAATAATTGATTACCTAAAAATATGAAATATCTATGAGCAATGCATGTTCGCTTTTTTCCTGTTAACTTCGTAAGAGTTTTAATTTAATTTTAACTTTAAATTTCTAAAAGCCTGAACTAATATATGGTATAAATTTAGAAATAAATTAAGCTATGTGTGACGACCAGGCCAGTCATTTCATGAGTTACTATTCCGTTTATTTCTACTTCTTATTGCTTTGTTAATCGGTTCTATATGTGATCGGGTTGGTTGGCTCGGGTTCGGAAATGATTTGGTAAGGTTTGAGACACTTAGTCTCTTTTTAGGAAGCTAAAGTTAGAAAAGTTAACCGAATATTGACTTATTTGTTAGAGGACTAGGATATGAGTTTCGATGGTTCGGTTAGCTTCGAGAGGTGATTTGGGACTTAGGAGCGTGACCGAAATGAATTTTGGAGGCCCAGAGTAGATTTAGGCTTGAATTGACGAAGTTGGTATTTTGACGATTTTTAGTTGGTATGTGATATTTTGATATAGGGGTCAGAATAAAATTCCGAAAGTCGTAGTAGCTTCATTATGTCATTTAGAATGTGTGTGCAAACTTTGAGATCATTCGGACGTGGTTTGGTTGATCAAAAGCGGAATGCGGAAGATTTTAGAACCTTAGGTTTGAATTCGATGTGTTTTTGTAGTTTTGATGTTATTTAAGGTGTTTTGAAGATTGGTACAAGTTTGAATAAGGTTATGGGATATGTTTGTGCCATTGGTTGAGGTCGGGGGGGGGGGGGGGGGGGGCTCTGGGTGATTTCGGATGGTTGGTGGAGTGTTTGGGTTTTTTGAAGAAGCTGCAGATTTTCTGCTTTTGGTATTTCCGCACCTGCAGATTGAGGACCACAGATGCGATGCCGTAGAGGAGCCGCAGAAGCGGAAAGGAACTAGGGAGGCAGAAACCGCAGATGTGGTTGGAGGACCGCACCTGCGATGGCGCAGGTGCGGATATGTAACACGCGCATCCTAAAACTAGCAAAAAAGAACTTCAAACCCATATCAAAATGTAGTTTGTCTTTTTACCCTTTAAAAATTAATTTCACACTAGACCAAATAGTCATTTAATTATTTTTCTAATATTTAAAACTTCAAATTCAACTAAAATTTTACTTAAGAATATCATAATGTTTAGGACTTCAAATTCAATTAAAATTTGCCTTATTAAATTTTTTCCTTATTTGATCAGCTTTTATAAATACCTTTTCAGAGTTTAGTACGTGGCCAATATTTTTTTTTATTCTTAGTCTATGATGTATTTAATACTATTTTTTCTCCAAATTACCAATAATTGATTACCTAAAAATATGAAATATTTATGAGTAATGCATGTTCGCTTTTTTCCAGTTAACTTTTTAAAAGTTTTAATTTAATTTTAACTTTAAATTTTTAATAGTCTGAATTAATATATGGCGTAAATTTAGAAATAAATTAATCTACGTGTGATGACCCGGCCATTCGTCTCATGAGTTACCGCTCGGTTTTCCTCATTTCTACTTCTTATTGCTTTTTCAATCGGTTTTATGTGTGATCGAGTTGGTTGGCTCGTTTTCTTCGGTATACCTTCCATTTTTTTCGTATTTCATATATTTCTTATATTGTTGTTATTTTATTATTTTATATTATGTATTTTAGGTTATTTTACGTTATTTTATTATGAGTCTATTGATAGTACTAATATATCATCTCTTGTGCTTTCTTGAGCCGAGCGTCTCCTGGAAACAGCCTCTCTGCCCCTCGGGGTAGCGGTAAGGTCTGCATACATATTACTCTCCCCATACTCCACTTATGGGATTATACTAGGTTGTTGTTGTTGTTGTTGTTGTTGGTTGGCTCGGGTTCGAAAATGATTTGGTAAGGTTTGAGACACTTAGTTTCTTTTTAGGAAGCTCAAGTTGGAAAAGTTAACCGAAAGTTGACTTATTCGTTAGAGGGCTAGGTTGTGAGTTTCGATGGTCCGGTTAGCTTCGGGAGGTGATTTGGGACTTAGGAGTGTGACCGAAATGAATTTTGAAGGTCCGGAGTAGATTTAGGCTTGAATTGATGAAGTTGGTATTTTAGTGATTTTTGATTGGTAGGTGATATTTTGATATAGGGGTTAGAATGGAATTCCGAAAGTTTATTAGCTTCGTTATGTCATTTGGGATGTGCTTGCAAACTTTTAGAGTATTAGGACGTGATCATAAGCGGAATACTGAAGATTTTAGAACCTTAGGCTTGAATTTGATGTGTTTTGGTGGTTTTGATGTTTGTTCGAGGTTTTTTGAAGATTGATACAAGTTTGAATAAGGTTATGGGATATGTTTGTGCTCTTGGTTGATGTCCCGGGGGCCTCGGAATAATTTCGGATGGTTGATGGAGTGTTTGGGATTTTTGAAGAAGCGACAAATTTTCTACTTCTGGTATTTCCGCACCTGCATATTGGGACCGCATGTGTGATGCCATAGAGGAGCCGCAAAAGCGGAAAGAAGCAAGGGAGGCAGAAACAGCAGATGCGGTTGGAGGACCGCACCTGCGATGGATAGGTGTGGATATGTAATCACATATGCAGAAATGAGAACTGAAGTGAGAACTGCAGATGCGATGGTCTTGACCACAGATGCGGTGGAATGACCGCAGATGCGGAAATACCTGGGTCAGAATGTATAAGTTATTTCCTTCGCGAATTTTGTTAGATAATACCTTAACGCTAGAGGGGGGTGAATAGCGTTATAATAAAAATTAGCGTAAACTTGCGGAATTTAAAATTTGCAGAAAATAAATAAGTGCGATAATAAGAAAGAACACACCGAAGTATTCTGGTTCACCACAACCTGTGGCTAGTCCAGTCCCCGAGAGACTCTCTCGATATTTCCACTAACTTGTCAAGCTTCCGGGTGCTTAACAAACCTTTACAACTTGAGGACACAAGCCTCAACACCTTTGCTCGGAGATACAACACTCCAAGACTTCAACCAAGGAAACACAAGTTCCTTCTTACAACAAGAGTATAACAATTCTCTCCAAGTGTACAAAACACTAAGCACTCAAACAAGACACTCCTTAATGAGTAGATATGAGTAAAAGAAGTACGCTCGAGATCACAACAACTTTGAACAAGAATTTGGCTCTCAAAAACTTATGTAATGAATATAAAATGATAAGCAATAGTATGCAAGCTTATAGCAATGTTATGGTCAGTTGTTGTTTGTTGTTGTACTCAAAAGACTGAATTGAAGCTGTATTTATAGTTGAAAAACTTGGCATTACCGTTGCCTAATTGCCAATTAAGAACTGCTGATTTTACTCTGTGACAATCGATTGTCAAGAAGCCACAATCGATTGTTTGCCAATCGTTCCAAAAATCAATCCCAGATTTTACGCTTAACAATCGATTATCCAAGATCAACAATCGATTATTGGCAACGTTCAAAAAATCATTTCCAGCTTTTACGTAAAACAATCGATTATACAAAATCAATAATCGATTATTCAGCAACGTTCAAAAATTCCTTTCCAGATTTTAATTTCAACAATCGATTATAGAAGATCAACAATCGATTACCTGACGGTATTTGAAAATATTTTGGCAACGGTTAGTTATACAATCGATTATACTAAGTTAACAATCGATTATATATCAGTCTTGAAAAATCAATTTAGACACTGTCTCGTGACAATCGATTGTTATATACTCACAACGATTATTTAATAACTTTGAAAAAGTCTGGAAGACACTGCCTCAACACAATCGATTGTCATATGTTCACAATCGATTATTTTGTGACTTTGAAAAATCTGATGGACACTGTCTCTTCACAATCGATTGTCATTAACTTCACAATCGATTATTTTGAGCGTTGAAAAAGCTTTGATGGACACTGCCTCATCACAATCGATTGTCATAAGGTTCACAATCGATTGTCATGCAGATTTGAAAAATCTGATGCTCACTGCCTTAACACAATCGATTGTCATTAGTTCACAATCGATTGTCATGCAGTCTTGGCTTAACATAATCGATTATCATAAGTACATAATCGATTATCTTAGTCCAGTTTTAAGAGGCGTGTTTAAAAATCGTTTTGACTAAAGTAAATATGCATGATTTAAAATCATTTAGCATTAAATTAAATATGCATGATTTTGTAAAAATAATTTTACGAGAGAAGCCAAGTCATGAGTCAAGTTGTCGGATCAAGATCACAATTAAGAACGACTCATGTAAAACTACAAAACTTGGTCTTGTGCTTGAATCTCGTTATATATCAATTGCGCGCTTGTACTTGAACTTCGTCATATGTCAATTTGCGCTTGTTTGTCATTCATCAAAACCTGCACATATGAACACACGTTTTAGTATAATGCTTTGAGAACGTGTTTCCAACAAATTTAAGAGGGTTTCATCATTTCAAATACGTATTTTGGAGCTTTGTGCGATTTTGAGGAGATGAATCAAAGGGAAATCATTGAGGTAAGGTTTTGGATTATGAAAACTCATTTTTATAGTGTTAATTCAAGGATTAGAGCTGTAATTAAGTGTTAAATTAGAGAAACTAGGGCTTAGAAACCTAGCTTTGTTTCTAGTGATTACACCATTTTCATCTAGTTTGTTTCGAAAAACCCATTTCGTACCAATTATGGTATGATTTTCAGGTCTTGGCACCAAATCCCAAACGTCATTCCGTTTGAATTGGTTAAGCTCCTCTTGTATTGCCAAGGTCCAAAACTCATCCCCAATTGCTTCGGAGATGGTTGTTGGTTCAATTTGAGAAACAAAAGCAGTATGACCTAAGGTGTTCTTAAGGGAGTTTCGAGTACATACCTTTTCTCCGACGTCGCCAATTACCTGTTCGAGAGGATGATCTTTGATTGTTCTCCACCGTTAGGTATTTTAGTTTCTTTCTCCAATTGTGGCGCTTCCTCCGTTGGTTGTTCCAAAATTTCGTCTTGATTTTCCTTAGGCGTTTCCTCTTGTATTTTGTCTTTCAAGCTATCTAAAATACCTGCAAGATCAAAACCGGAATCCTTTCTCGCCAAGCGAGCATTATTTTCGGAAAACACAACATGAGGGGATTCCTCCACAGTTTCAGTTCTTTTATTAAATTCCCTATATGCTTTGCTACGTGAAGAATAACCAATGAAAATTCCCTCATTGGACTTAGCATCAAATTTTCCCAATTGATCTTTTCCATTGTTATGAATAAAAACTTTACAACCGAATACTCTAAAATGGGGGATATTTGGTTTCCTTCCCTTGTAGAGTTCATAAGGGGTCTTCATGAGTATTGGCCTTATGACTACTCTATTTAAGATGTAGCATGCGGTACTCACGGCATCCGCCCAAAAATGTTTGGAAATCTTAGCCTCTTCGAGCATGGTTCTAGCCATCTCTTCGAGACATCTATTTTTCCTTTCCACCACCCCATTTTGTTGTGGTGTTCGTGGAGCGGAAAAGGTATGCTCGATGCCGAGTTTGTCACAAAAGTCCGCAAAGAGATTGTGATCAAACTCTCCCCCATGATCACTTCTAATTGAAGTGACGGTTGTTTCCTTTTCGTTTTGAACACGTTTAAGGAAATATTTAAAATTCTGAAAAACATCACTTTTATGGGCAAGAAATAAAGTCCAAGTAAATCTGGAATAATCATCAACAATAACAAAAGCATAACGATTTCTACCAAGATTTTCAATGCGAGATGGTCCAAACAAATCCATGTGAAGCAATTGCAATGGTCTAGTAGTTGAAACAATATTTTTCGATTTGAAAGATGCTTTTGTTTGCTTCCCTTTTTGACAAGAATCACAAATAGAGTCATTTTCAAATTTTAAATTGGGAAGACCAATAACTAAGTTTTGTGAAATCAATTTGTTCAAAAGATGCATGTTTATATGTGCTACTCTACGATGCCATAGCCAAGTATCATCCTCTTTGCTCATGAGGCAATCCACATATTCGGGTAGGAATTAGCAAGATCAACCATATAAATATTATCCACTCTAATACCACGAAGGATAATTTTGAAATCACTACATCTAAATACTAAGCATTCATTCGAATCAAATAAGGCAAGATTTCCCTTGTCACATAATTGACTTATGCTCAAGAGATTATGCTTTAAACCTTTAACAAGTAATATATGCATAATAGAAGAATTTTCATCCTTACCGACCGATCCGATGCCGATAATCTTTCCTTTATTGTTGTCACCAAAAATAACACTTCCTCCTTCTTTGTGTTCTAGTTGAAGGAATTTGGATTCGTCTCCCGTCATGTGCTTGGAGCATCCACTATCAAGGTACCATAGTACACTTGATCCCTTCAAACATACCTACAAAACAAATTAATGCGTTTTAGGTACCCATGCCATTTTGGGTCCTTGAGGGTTAGGCATATCATAATGATGCGATTGAGTGATATGTCTATGTCGTGTAAAACATGCAGGAGCAATATGACCAATTCATCTACAATAATGACAAGTCACGTTGGGATTATGCATCCTTCTAGGTTCATAGTAATTAGACGGACGAAAATTGTTCACTCTATTTTCGACGCTATGGCTATTGCGCATTTCATGAAAATCATTTCTCCTACTATTTGTTCTAGGATGTACAGCATTTCTAGAATAATTATTTCTAGGTTGGAAGTCATTTCTAGGTGTTCTAAAATGTTCAACATTCCTTCTAGTATTTGGTCTAGCATGCATATTGGTTCTAGGATTGCTATTTCTAGGATGAGCATTTGTTTTATTAATCCTAGGTTGAGCCTTAGGTGGTTGTGGTTTGGCTTCAACCTTTTCTTTAGGCTCATTCTTAAAACCTATGCCATGCTTGGTTGACTTCAAATTAACAAGAACCTCATTCAAATTTTTGTGAGAAGAATTAAACTTATCTAAGGTGCCCTTAAATCTATCTACCTCATTTTTGAGATGCATGCAAGAAGTACAATTTTTAATAGAACTTTCGGGCTTGTCGGCGCTTCTCTTTCCGAAAAATTTGTTTTCCTCTTTCAACTTCTCATTCTCTAAAATCAGTTTTTCCAAATCCTTTTCTTTCAATGAGAGTTGTTTTTGAAAATCTGTTTCTTGCAATGAAAGAGTTTTCTGCAAATCTTTAATGGTCTTGGAGGCATTAACAAACTCACTATATAATTTATTATAAGCATTTTGCATTTCTTCAAGTGAGTGAGAGTTAGACGTACTTACCTCTTCTTCTTCGTTTGCCATGAGACATCGGCCAGTCGATTCACCACATGAACTGTCCGCTTTTTGAGGTGTGCTTTCATACATTTCCTCAAGCTTATCCCACATTTCTTTGGCAGATTTGTAGTGGGAAATTTTCTGATAATCTTCCTGATTCAAGGCGATATACAACATATTTATTGCCTTAGTGTTGTATTCACTTACCTTGGCTTTCCCAACTTTTGTCGTCATCTGTTCACCATGCTTGATGATTTGCCATAGATAAAAGTTGTTGGCTGTGATGAAAATTCTCATCCGATCTTTCCAATATGTGTAATTGCTTCCATCAAATATTGGCGGCAACAAGTTAAAGTGGCCATCACCTATTCCTGCAAAAGCATCACGAGTAGAAGCCATGAATGTTTCTCTCAAACGGTTAAGTTTTCAGAGAGTTGGGCTCTGATACCAATTGTTAGATAATACGCTTAACGCTAGAGGGGGGGGGGTGAATAGCGTTATAATAAAAATTAGCGTAAACTTGCGGAATTTAAAATTTGCAGGAAATAAATAAGTGCGATAAATAAGAAAGAACACACCGAAGTATTCTGGTTCACACAACCCGTGGCTAGTCCAGTCCCCGAGAGACTCTCACGAGATTTCCACTAACTTGTCAAGCTTCCGGGTGCTTAGCAAACCTTTACAACTTGAGGACACAAGCCTCAACACCTTTTCTTGGAGATACAACACTCCAAGACTTCAACCAAGGAAACACAAGTTCCTTCTTACAACAAGAGAATAACAATTCTCTCCAAGTGTACAAAACACTAAGCACTCAAACAAGACACTCCTTAATGAGTAGATATGAGTAAAAGAAGTACGCTCAAGATCACAACAACTTTGAACAAGAATTTGGCTCTCAAAAACTTATGTAATGAATATAAAATGATAAGCAATAGTATGCAAGCTTATAGCAATGTTATGGTCAGTTGCTGTTTGTTGTTGTACTCAAAAGACTGAATTGAAGCTGTATTTATAGTTGAAAAACTTGGCATTACCGTTGCCTAATTTCCAATTAAGAACTGCTGATTTTACTCTGTGACAATCGATTGTCAAGAAGCCACAATCGATTGTTTGCCAATCGTTCCAAAAATCAATCCCAGATTTTACGCTTAACAATCGATTATCCAAGATCAACAATCGATTATTGGCAACGTTCAAAAAATCATTTCCAGATTTTACGTAAAACAATCGATTATACAAAATCAATAATCGATTATTCAGCAACGTTCAAAAATTCCTTTCCAGATTTTAATTTCAACAATCGATTATAGAAGATCAACAATCGATTACCTGACGGTATTTGAAAATATTTTGGCAACGGTTGGTTATACAATCGATTATACTAAGTTAACAATCGATTATATATCAGTCTTGAAAAATCAATTTAGACACTGTCTCGTGACAATCGATTGTTATATACTCACAATCGATTATTTAATAACTTTGAAAAAGTCTGGAAGACACTGCCTCAACACAATCGATTGTCATATGTTCACAATCGATTATTTTGTGACTTTGAAAAATCTGATGGACACTGTCTCTTCACAATCGATTGTCATTAACTTCAATATCGATTATTTTGAGCATTAAAAAAACTTTGATGGACACTGCCTCATCACAATCGATTGTCATAAGGTTCACAATCGATTGTCATGCAGATTTGAAAAATCTGATGCTCACTGCCTTAACACAATCGATTGTCATTAGTTCACAATCGATTGTCATGCAGTCTTGGCTTAACATAATCGATTATCATAAGTACATAATCGATTATCTTAGTCCAGTTTTAATAGGCGTGTTTAAAAATCGTTTTGACTAAAGTAAATATGCATGATTTAAAATCATTTAGCATTAAATTAAATATGCATGATTTTGTAAAAATAATTTTACGAGAGAAGCCAAGTCATGAGTCAAATTGTCGGATCAAGATCACAATTAAGAACGACTCATGTAAAACTATAAAACTTGGTCTTGTGCTTGAATCTCGTTATATATCAATTGCGCGCTTGTACTTGAACTTCGTCATATGTGATTTTTTGTGCTTGTTTGTCATTCATCAAAACCTGCACATATGAACACACATTTTAGTATAATGCTTTGAGAACGTGTTTCCAACAAATTTAAGAGGGTTTCATCATTTCAAATACGTATTTTGGAGCTTTGTGCGATTTTGAGGAGAAGAATCAAAGGGAAATCATTGAGGTAAGGTTTTGGATTATGAAAACTCATTTTTATAGTGTTAATTCAAGGATTAGAGCTGTAATTAAGTGTTAAATTAGAGAAACTAGGGCTTAGAAACCTAGGCCTTATATTAAGAATTTGAAAGACTGTTTGCGGTCAGATTTTGCAACTTTTGATATGTATGAACTCGTGGGGAGATAAAGAATCTAAAGATGTAAAATTTATCAAATTCTAAGACGTAGGCCTAGGGGTCGGGTTTTGATAATTTCAGGAATCGCATTGTTTTTTTTAATTTTCGAGTGGGCCTGGTCCCATTAGCATATTTTGATGATTAAGTTTTGATTTTTGTATATTCAGAGCATCTGAAGACCAATTCAAGAGGCAAAGGCATTGCGAGCAATAGTTTGGGCTGGATTAAGGTGAGTAATACTTTTAAATATTGTCCTGAGGGTATGAAACCCAGGATTACACAATGTTTGGCTATGTGGAAATGATGCACACGCTAGATAACAAGTGTGAGGTCGTACAATATTAGGGATTGTGCCTTAATCCAGCCCAAATAACTGTTTTACTGCGTACTTAATAGCAAATTATTTGATTGTCATGTCTTGGGCTAAATGTCATATCTGGTCTTCGTGGCAACTGTTTGGACCCTTCAAGGATTTTACTCATTTTTTTTCTCACCATTTGATTTCATACTTGTACTCAGTCATGCCATATTTTTACTGTTTTCGAAACTCAGCTATGTTATTCTGTTTAAACACCTTAAATAATATTTTTCAAGATATTTTGAGTTGAGCTTCATGTTTTTCCTGATGGGCTTATGAGATTCTGACTGAGTAAGGCGGAGAGCCTGTATTATGAGGATATTTTTAGGTCAGGCTGCACGCAACAGCGAAAATATACTGATTATGATAATGAAGCCGAATGCCTGAGATTGTACGCCACAAGGTGGCTTGTGATTGATATAAGGCTGAGGGCCTGTTTATGATGCTAGGAGATGGCTTGATATTGCGCTTGGGCCGTAAAGGGCCCCTCCCGGAGTCTGTACACCCATAGTGAGTGCGGGGTACCCATTGTGATATGAGATATAGCCCGAGAGGCTAATATTGTTCTGTGATATTGCCCGAGGAGCTGATTCTGTTGTTTTTATTGAGCCAGAATGGCAGTTCTTGTGTGTTACCTTTCTAACTGCTTTTCCTTTAATTGTTTAACTGCTTAAAAAGGTATTTTTATGAGATTTCACTATTTAATGGTGTTTATTGATTTTGTTATGCCTCTTGTATCTTATTGATGTGTTTAACGTGATTTTATGTCGCTCAGTCTTCATTTATCGTTATTACTCACTGAGTTGGAGTACTCACTTTAGTCTCTATACTCTTATGTGCAGATTCGAGCGCTACAGGTCCTGCTATTGAGGGTTGATAGTTCCGGCAAGTCTTCAGAAATTTACTAGGTAGCTGCTTGGCGATTCGTATCCCAGTGCATACTCCCTCTGTTTTATTTTTTTTGATTCAATTATATAGTACTGGAGTAGATCTCAGACTTGTAGTAATGTTCTAGATGCTCATGACTGGTGACATCCCGATGTCGGGCTGTGTTGGTTTTTAATTCCGTAACTTATACTGTTTTTTGGGATTCTATTTCTATTAAAAACTTTGTATTTATTATTCTAACTTATTTATTATTCTAACTTCTTAAAGTGAATTGGAAATATGTCAGCTGTTTTTGTCTTCACGAGAGGCACCATCACGATCGGGTTTGGGTTTTGGGTCGTGACACTACGACTTATACTATGCGAATTTGTAACTACAACTAATTTTTTAAACTTACGATGAACTAATGTATTTGGAGCTTTTGAAATAGCTATAAATTTTTCATCCCCCCCCCCCCCCCCCCCTTAATTTGGAAAAATTAACCTCAACACTTTGAACTCTTGAAATTTTAAAGTTGTTATTAGCAAAGTATATTCAGTCGCGTTTAAAATAATATTAACTTTTATTTGGCATTGGATGAACATGCTAGAGAATGAAATTTAGATTTAGATCAATAAGAATTCCGACAATCTTATTGCACACGAAGAGGTCCATTTGGCTTATCTATAATTTTGATTAACTTTGAATGAATAATTTTTTTTTTGTATAATGATATCATGAACGTAGAGTTTACAAAGAGATGCAAGATAAGATACAACAACATATCATATTTTTATTTTATATAATATAATATTTATAACTATAAATACTATAGAACTTCCACTAAATTCATTCAGAAAATGTTGAATTCAATCACATATTGTATCAATTTACTAATATTTATTTTCACCATCAAACATATATTGAGTTTAGTTTAACCTCCATTGCTATTTTTTCAATAATTAGTGTATATGTTTTATATTTATAAACGTGATGCACATGTGCAATACAGGTACATTAAAACTAGTACTATATTAAAAGCACGAAGACACTAAGCGAAATATCGTTCGTCTTTTTTGTTCATTTAAAAATAGTGTTCACATTCCCAAAATATCTATTTAATTATGTTCCTAATATTTGGGAATTTTAATTCAACTAAAATTTTACTAATTAAATCTTTCCTTATTTAAATTATGCGAAAATCCTAATATTTTGGGACTTTATGTTCCATTATGATTTTAGCTTATATAATAATTACAGAGCATGGACAGTTAAATACAATATAAATATGAAAAGTTTGAATTATCATCATAAACTATTATCTCACCCATTGACGAGATTTTATAGGTAAACACTTATTTTTTTCCAAGAATATTTCATAATTAACATTAATATATTCACAATCTCAAGGACAAAATCAAATACAACCCTTTACTTAACCATAATAATATTTTTATTATCAATTTACTAATAGGAAAAAAAAATTAATGTTTAACAATTATAATGCTATTCATATTGGACAATCTTATAATATAATTATTTTTTAATATTTAGGACTTTGAAATCTGATTATTAAATTTTTCTTATTTGAAATATGTAGGAAGTCCTAAAATTTAGGACGTTAAAATAAATCAAGATTTTACCTTATTAAATATTTTCCTTATTCCAAATATATAACATAATTATAACTCCGTCATATTAGTTTTCCTAAAATTTGATGCCTTAAATTAACTAAAATTTATTTTATTTAATTATTCATTATTTACAAAAGCTATAAATTCCACACAAAATTAGAAAAAAGCAACAAATTCGTGCCAGTTTCGATACGAAGTACTCTTATAAAGGTGTACTTGTTTAAATATAATAATTATAATTATTTAAATATTGTTGATAATATATTATGAAGCACCCCCTGAAAACTAGACACTAAATAATAATACATGAAGCAATCGGCCGGTTGCTCAATCAAAATATTATTATCAAGTTATCTTATCACATTGAGATGTAGCTTTAGTTTTGATAATTATAAAAGTGTCCTTATTTGTCAATTTCTTCCAAACCAATGAACTAAAAATATTCAAGCATATACACTAGATAGTATAAAAATAAATCCATTTACTTTTTTTTACTGCATACATGTTAGAAAGATATTTGTTAGAAGGTAAATGTAAAAATATATTATCAACATTAATATTATTTTGGTGACACAAATTATATGGCTATATGACTGATTGACCTCACTCGATAAGAAAAATTGCTATACTGAAAAATTATTATGAAGTTGAAGGCTATTAAAATCACCTCGTATCGTCTCGACTACAAAGTAAGCTAAATGTAATCAAATTAAACAACCAAAAAAGAATAATTTACATAAAAGAGAATCGTTTTAAGTTTTTATAGGAAACGTTCATTGTTCTTATTAATTAAGATGCGAGCCATCAAATTCTTTGGCTTCAGAATTGAATCGAGACAGTGAAAATCAAAAAGGGTATAACAAAAACAAATCTTTTAGATATTTTATTAATTATATTGTTATTAAAAAGTTTATTCTCATTAATGTTGATACACACACAATACGCGTGCACTAATATTAGTTTTTTATAAGCATGAAAGTCCTTAGTGAAATATTATTCGTCTTTTTTACTCTTTAAAAGTAATTTTGCATTGGATAAAATTATAATTTAAGTTACTTTACTAATATTTAGGAATTTAGAGTCAACTCAAATTTTATTTATTTGATCTTTCCTTATTAAACTCGGTAAAAGACCTAATATTTATGACTTTAAAATCCATTAGCATTTTACACTAAAACAAAGTTTGAAGTGAATTTGAGCCCAAAAAAAAAAATTTAAGTTAGTTACTCTATAGGATCAATAATCACCAATCCTAGGAGCTTTTATAATTTAAATATAATTTTTAAATAATATTTATGTAACCTTTTAATCAATATTACTCATTAAGATAGGAAGCACGCGCAAAACTAGTTAAATATTAAATATACTAGTCAAATATTATATGAAACAAAATAAAAAAACTTACAATAAATTACACGGTTACACTCGAATACGAAAAAAACCAACACAAATATAAGATCTTATTAGCATGCTAAGAAATCCTACACAAATATAATGATGTTATTTACTTTTTTTAAACAAAAAAATAAGTCTAAATCCCTTATATAATGAAAATTATGCATCAAAATGAACTAAATAAATTTATAATAATTTGACACAGAACCATAAAAAAGTAAACTAAAACAAAAAATGCAAAATTCTTGCATAACAAAAATATTACTGTTTCTTTTACTTCTGTGTTTGGCCCGTATAAAAGTTATTACTAATAATTATTATATCTTATAAGCAATTTGTGGGTCATTTCCCATTTAAAAGATACCTACTTGAAAAGTGTTATCATCTTTTAATCAAATGTGTAAATAATGTTTTTTTAACAAAAATATTGTCATTTTTCTTAAGTCTTAGAAATTTTATATATACATAATGTTAGGATTGTATTTAATATTGATTGCAAGTTAGAAATTCGTGCTTTAGCTACATTTTTCGCTTTAATTATTGCATTTTTTTCGTGCTTGAGCTCAAACGACGATGATTTGCATTTATCACGTATATCATGTCTTGTAGGAGGTGATTCTGAGTTAAGAAGTGATTTTGGAGCTAAGTTGATAATATGAAAATTTTAAAGTTTAAATAAAAGTTCAAGAAATTATATTGGGATCGAATTTCGAGATCGAAGACCAAATCCAAATGTTAAAAATCGAAAAGAAATTCTACTCTGAAAAAATTAAACTACCGCACCACATGGGTCACCACAAGTTGTGGCGCTACAGACTACAGTGCAAGTCAAGACATGCCCGACAAAAACCCACTCTGAACTTCTCCACAAATGTGGTGCATGGTGTGCCACAAGGGGGTGTCATGCTTGTGCATTTCGGCAATTCAGTTTTCCTTCTTCGTCTTAAAAAGGGGTAAATTCATTCGAATCTATTTTTAAATGGTACGAATACATCAAAAATATAATTTTGAAATAATTTTTGACCGACGGATGATTGAAAAAGTATTAGAGACTTTAAGAAACAAGAACCTCAACTTCTATTAACTCAATACACGAGTTCGGATTGAATTCATGTTTGCATACTTAAATTTATTTATGATGATTTCTCCTACTGTCATAATCTAGATTTCTCATCCTCAGGAATCCTGACAGTGTCTACTCATGAAAGATAGGCAAGCCGAGTATTATAAATACATTACACATTTTATTAAGCATGTTTAACAATTCAACATAATAAGTGATCAAACAACGGAATAGCTAAGAAAACCAGAAATGTGGAAGATGAAAACTTAATTGCTTAACCAAACATTGTTACATGAATCCGAAATACAGCACTACCCAAAATTTGGTATCACAAGTCACAGACCATCTACGAATACTACAAATAAAGTCAGAATAGAAATACATTACTTTGTCTCTGAATAAGTAAAAACGGATAGAAATGATAGAAGGAGATGCCAAGGCCCGTGGACGTTTGCAGGACTACCTCGGGCCCCTCCTTGCTATTGAAGAAAGAGAAAATCTCCTATTGGACTGAAGGTAGCAACCTCGCTGCGGTCCAAACGCTCCAGTATTAGTCTCTGCACATAGTGCAGGGTGTAGTATCACACAACCGGCCCCATGTGCTGGTAAGTGCCTAGCCTAACCTCGGTGAAGTAGTGACGAGGCTAGAACCAGACTACCAAATAAATCGGTGCAGTTAAATTATATACTATGGAAAATAAAAATAGATATTCACAATTAACGATGGGAGGGAGAAAATATGATGCGAGGAATATCAAGTAACAACCAAATATCAAAAGAGGAATGTAAAGAAATCAAGATTCAATTACCAACAAGGATAAGGAAAACAACATTATTCACTTTCATATATCTCGTTGAAGGCGTGCAACCCGCTCCCATTTCATGTATCTCGTTGCAGGCGTGCAACTTTCTCCCATTTCATATATCTCGTTGCAGGCGTGCAACCCGCTCCCGTTTCATATATATATATCGTTGCATGTGTGCAACCCACTCCCATTTCATGTATCTCGTTGTTGGCGTGACACCCTCTCCCATTTCATATATCTCATTGCAAGCGTGCAACCCACTACCATTTCATGTATCTCGTTGTAGGCGTGCAACCCGCTCCCATTTTATTATTTTCGTGGCGTGTGCCAGCCGATCCCATTTACAAATCAATATCAATCACAAAAGAATTCCGGTAAGGAAAAAAGAGTATAACAACAACAATCCTGGGAAGGGAAATAATATCATGAACAATGACATCCCGGCAAGGGAGACAATGTCATAATATTAATATCCCCACAAAATAGAAAATATCACAAACAATAACATCCCCGAAAGGGAACCAACAATGGTAATCAACATATTAGGCATGAACAAATCACAATGGAGCAATTACAACACGAGACTTAGGGGCATGCTTGACACCGACGTATAGATACTTGTCACCATGCCTATACGTCGTACTCCATAATTAACACATAGAACATAAGACACAACTCCTAATTTCTCAAGCTAAAGTTAGACCAAACACTTACCTCGATTCCATGAACATAATTCACGCCTCAACTACTGCTTTACCTCTTGATTTCACCACCAATTCGGTCATATCTAGCCACAAGTTACTTAACTATATCAATAAATGCTAAATGAATATATTCTAATGCATGAAAATAGATTTTCTAATATTTTTCCCAAAAAGTCAAAAATTGACCCCCGAACCACATGGTCAAAATCCGAGGTTCGAAATAAAACCCAATTACCTATTCACCCACGAACCAAAATATATAATTTGTTTTGAAATCGGACCTTAAATACCCAAAACACCCAATTCCCCTATGAAAACATTTGATTTTGAGTTGAAATCAAGAGAAAAGATATTAAAGATTAATGAAAATGAGTTAGAAATGACTTACCATCGATTTGGAAGAGTACTTATCTTTGAAAAATCGCCTAAAGGCGTTTTTAGGTTTGAGAGGGTTTGAAAAATGAGAAAATTTCAGTTAAGTTATAATTTACACATGCGCAAATATTTCATTGCGATGATACATTTGCAAATGCGAACTCGTAATTGCGGAAAATGCTTCGTAATTGTGAAGTATACCCAATTTTTCCTTTTTTGCAAATGCGAACTATTGTTCGCAAATGCGATGCCTGCTAAGCGCAATTACGACATAAGCTTCGCAATTGCGAAGGTTACCTACCCATCCTAGTCTTTGCAAATGCGATGGGTTTTCGCAATTGCGAGCCACTACAGGTCTGCAATATACCAGCAATTTTCCTAAGTCAAATTTTACTCCGTGGCCTATCCAAAACTCACCCGAGCTCTCGAGACTCCAAACCAAACATCCACACCAATCTAAAAACATCATACGGACTTGCTCGTGCAATCAAATCATCAACATAACATTAATAACTGTGAATTGAACCCCAAATTCATGAAATCATCCAAGAACACCCAAAAATTCCAATTTCTCAACTTTAATTCCATTTTATACCAAACCAATCATGATCTTTTCCAAATTTTACAGATTCAATTAAATTATTATTTCAAACTTGTGTCGGACTCCGGAACAAAAGTACGGGCCCGATACCATTAAATTCAAACATATTTTATTTCCAAAAACGCATATATATTCCAAAAAATAATTTTCTTTAAATATTTATTTCTCGGGCTTGGGACCTCGGAATTCGATTCGCGTCATGCACCTAAGTCCCATATTTTCCTACGGACCCTTCGAGACCATCAAATCACGGGTCTAGGTCTGCTTACCCAAAATGATGACCAAAGTCAACTCAAATTCATTTTAAAAGTAAAATTTATCATTTTCTTTTACATATTTTCACATAATGGCTTTTCAGATACACACCCGGATTGTACATGCAAATCGAGGTGAGACAAATAGGAGGATTTTAGGCCTCAGAACACAAAATTTATTTCTAAAACAAGTGATGACCTTTCGGATCATCACATTCTCCATCTCTAAAACAACCGTTCATCCTCGAACGGACATAAGAAGGAAGTACCTGAGTCGGAGAAAAGATGGGGATAATGGCTCAGCATATCGGACTCGGACTCCCAAGTCGATGCCTAAATAGGCTAACCTCTCCACTGAACACGAACAGAAGGGAAACTCTGCGATCTCAACTGATGAACTTACAGGTCTAGAATAGCTACCGTCTCCTCCTCGTAGGACAATTCCTTGTCCAACTAGGCAGTGCTGAAGTCTAACATGTGGGATGAATCGCAGTGATACTTCCGAAGCATGGACACCTAAAACACTAGATACACCACTGATAAACTCGACGGCAATGCAAGTCTGTAAGCCACCTCTCCCACTCGATCAAGAATCTCAAACGGGCCAATGAACCTAGGGCTAAGCTTTCCCTTCCTTCCAAATCTTATCACGCCATTCATAGGCGACACCCAGAGCAACACTCGCTCACCGACCATGAATGCCACATCACGAACCTTATGGTCGGCATAACTTTTTTGCCTGGACTGAGCTGTACGAAGCATATCCTGAATAATCCTACCTTGTCCAAGGCATCATGCACTAGAACCGTACCCAACAACCAAGCCTCTCCCGCCTTAAACCACCCAATCGGCAACCGATACCACCTACCATATAAAGCCTTATAAGGAGCCATCTGAATGCTCGACTGGTAACTATTATTGTAGGCAAACTACGGTAAAGGCAAAAACTGATCCCAAGAGCCTCCAAAGTCAAAAACACAAGCTCAGAGCATATCCTCCAAAATCTAAATAGTACGCTTGGACTGCCCGTCCATCTGAGGATGAAACATTATGCTCAACTCACCTGTGTGCCCAAATCATGCTAAACTGCTATCTAGAAACGTGAGGTAAACTGCGTATCTCAATTAGAAATAATATACATGGGCAAACCATGAAGACGAACAATCTCCCGGATATAGATCTCAGCTAACCTCTCAGAAAAATAGGAGATTGCCATAGGAATGAAATGCGCTGACTTTGTTAGCCTATCAACAATAACCCACACTACATAGAACTTCCTCTGAGTCTGTGAGTCCAACAAAAAAAGTCCTTAGTGATACGCTCTCACTTCCACTCGGGAAGCTCAATCCTCTGAAACAAACCACTAGGTCTCTATGCTCGTACTTTACCTATTGATAATTCAAACACCGAGCCACATACGCAACAATATCCTTCTTCATTCTCCTCCACCAATAATGTTGTCGCAAATCTTGATATATCTTAGCGACGCTCGGGTGAATAGAGTACCGCGAATTATGGGCCTCATTTAAAATCAAATCTTGGAGTCCATCCATATTAGGCACACAAACTTGACCCTGTAGCCTCAAAACTCCATCATCTCCAACTGTAACCTGCTTGGCACCACCGTGTTGCACCGTGTCTTTTAGGACACACAAATGGAGATCATCATACTACCGATCTCAAATACGCTCCAATGATAAAGAACGAGCGACTTTGCAAGCTAACACACGGCTGGGCTCAGAGACATCCAACCTCAGGAACTGATTGGCCAAAGCCTGAACATCCAAAGCAAGCGGTCTCTCACCGACCGGAATATACGCAAGACTGACCATACTAACTTCCTACTCAAAGCATCAACCACTACATTAGCCTTTACCGGATGATATAAGATGGTGATATCATAGTCCTTCAGTAGCTCCAACCACCTTCTCTGCCTCAAATTTATCTCCTTCTGCTTGAAAAAATTCTGAATACTCTTGTGATTCGTGAACACCTCACATGCCATGCCACACAAATAATGCCTCCAAAACTTCAACGCGTGAATAATGGCTGTTAACTCCAAATCATGAACCAGATAGTTCTTCTCATGAATCTTCAATTAACATGAAGCATAAGCAATGACCTTGCCATCCTGTATCAACACCACACCATTTCCAATACGAGATGCATCACAATAAACTGTATATAGCCATGACCCATGGGCAAAACCAATACGACACCATAGTCAAAGGTGTATTGAGCTTCTGAAAGCTCGCATCACACTTGTCTGACCACCTGAAATGGGCACCATTCTGGGTCAACCAGGTCATCGAGGATGCAATAGGAGAAGACCCCTCCACAAACCTACGATAATAGCCTACCAAACCCAAAAAACTCTGGATCTCTGTAGTTGATACGGGTCTAGGCTAGTTCTTGACTGCCTCTATCTTCTTCGGATCTACTTGAATACCCTTTACTGAAACAACATGACCAAGGAAAGCAACTGACCCCAACCAAAACTTGCACTTTGAAAATTAGCATTCAACTGGTTATCTCTCAAAGTCTGAATAATAACTCTCACATGTTGCTCATGCTCCTCCCGACTGCGGGAATAAATTAAAATATCATCAATAAAGACTATCACGAACGAATCCAAGTAAGGCTTGAACACTCAGTTCATCAAATCTATAAAAGTTGTTGGCGCATTTGTCAACCTGAATGACATCACCAAGAGCTCATACTCGTACCAAGTGAGAAAAACTATCTTAGGGACATCAGATGCCCTAATCCTCAACTGATGGTAGCTAGATCTCAAGTCAATCTTTGAAAATACCTTGGCACCCTGAAGCTGATCAAACTAATCATCAATACTCGGCAATGAATACCTATTTTTTATTGTAACCCTGTTCAACTGCCGGTAATCTATATAGATATGTCCTTCTTCTTAAGAAACAAAACCGGTGCACCCCAAGGCGAGACACTAGGTGTAATGAAGCCTTTATCAAAAAAGTCTTACAACTGCTATTTCAACTCTTTCAACTCAGGCGGGGCCATACGATATGGAAAAATCGAAATGGGCTGAGTGCCCGAAGCCAAATCAATGCAGAAGTCAATATCCCTGTCGGGTGGCATCCCTGACAGGTTTGAAGGAAATACCTGATGAAACTCACGAACAATCGGCACAGAATCCATAGAAGGAACCCCAACGCTAGAATCACGAACATATGCCAGATCAGCCAAATACCCCTTTTCAACCATGCGTCGAGCCTTCATATATGAGATAATACCACAGGTAGAATGACCAGGAGTCCTTCTCCACTCTATACGAGGTAAACCTGGAAAGGCTAGGGTCACAGTCTTGGAATGACGATCCACGATAGCGTGGTAAGGTGATAACCAGTCCATCTCCAATATGAAATCAAAATCAACCATGTCCAACATAAAAAAATCTACTCAAGTCTCAACACCTCGAATCATAACTACACATCAATGAAGGACACGACCTACCACCGTAGAACTACCCATCAGTCTAGACATATATACATAAGCACTCAAAGAATTACTAGGCATGACCAGATACAGTGCAAATAAGATGACACATAGGAGTATATAGATCCTGGATCGAATAGAACTAAAACATCTCTACTACAAACCAGAACTGTGCCTGTGATAAGTGCATCAGGAGCCTCAGTCTCAGGTCTGACTAGATGAGCATAACATCGGAGCTTGGCCCCACCACTATAAACTATTTCTCTGGGACAGCCTGCTGCTGGCTGGCCTCCAACTCTAACGGCCTGAGCTCCAACTCTAATACCTCTACCTCCATCTCTAGCACCTCTATCACCACCTCTAGCTGGTTGTGCGAGTGGTGGAACACTCGGGGTCTGAACTGTGGCACGGGAACCCTGGTGCTGAGAATTGCTTGGTGCTCGAGGGAAAAATCTAGCAATATGCCTCGTGTCGTCACAAGGAAAACAAGCCTTCTCCTATTGAACTGACGACCCTAAAAGCTTTGGAGCAAAGGTGCACTGATAGGAGTTAGTGATGCACTATAAGACTGCTGATCATAATACTGAATATGAGAACCATGACCACATGGGGAACCATGAAAAATCTAAAGTGTTAGCTGAAAAGGCCTAGGAGGATGACCTCTACCAAAAGAATCTCTGCCTCTAGATGAGGCACCACTGAATCTGCCTGAATAACGAGGCCTCTTGTCAGACCCCTCCCTCCCCGTGAAAGAACCATCTCGACTCTTCTGGCCATATTGGCCACCTCCTAAAAAGAAATTTCACTCCTCGTCTCCTTAGCCATCTGCAATCGAATAGACTGAATGAGTCCCTTAATGAACCTTCTGACTCTCTCTCTTTCAATGGGAAGTATAAGAAGATCATGACAGGCCAAGTCATTAAATCTGGTCTCGTACTAAGTAACAGTCATAGAACACTGCTGGAGACGCTAAAACTACCTCCGATAGATCTCTCTCGGAGTGATAGGAAGAATCTTCTCTAGAAACAGCTGAGAAAACTTATCCCAAGTCAAATCTAGTGACCCAACTGGTCTAGCTAAACAATAATCTCTCCACCAAGTCTTGGCAGATCCAGATAAGCGAAAAGTAGCAACGTCGACCCTATTGGTCTCTACTATCCCCATGTTCCTGAGAACCTCATGACAACTGTCTAAATAATCCTGGGGATCCTCAGAAGATGCACCGCTAAAAGTGATAGTGAAGAGCTTGGTGAACCATTCCAGCCTCTATTAAGTCTCCGAGGATATAATTGATCCATCATTGGTCTGTGCTACTGCCCAACTAAAGAAGCAGTACGTGACCTCGCCATCGTGAAAGAACATAGTAGAAGTTCAAATAACATTGAGAAACTAAATCGCACAACATGAATAAATAGATGTGAAGTTTTTTCCTAACTTTGTAGCTGATGGGAATAAATACAAATGTCTCTGTACCGATCCCCCAGACTCTACTAAGCTTTTTCAAGAATTGTGAGACCTAAGTAACATATAGCTCTGAAACCAACTTGTCACGACCCGGATTTTCCACCCTGGGGAGTCATGATGGCACATACTCGTGAAATCTAGGCAATCAGAGTATTATAAAGTCATTACCCTTTTTACTAAGAATGTTCAACAGTTTAACATAATAAGTGACCAAACAGGGGAATAGCTAAGATTACCAGAAATGTCAAAGATGAAAACTTAATAGCTTAACCAAACATCATTACATGAATTCGAAACACAACACTACGCAGAATTTGGTGTCACAAGTCACGGACAATCTACGAATACTACAAATTAAAGTTTGAATAGGTATACATGATTCTGACTCTCAATAAGTAAAAACATAAGGAAATGAGAGAAGGAGACGTCAAGGCTCACGGACGTCTGCAGGAGTACCTCGGGTCACTGGTTGGACTGAAGGCATCAACCTCACTATGGTCCAAGTGCTCCGGTATCAGTC
Source organism: Nicotiana benthamiana (assembly GCA_034376525.1). Taxonomy (NCBI): domain Eukaryota; kingdom Viridiplantae; phylum Streptophyta; class Magnoliopsida; order Solanales; family Solanaceae; genus Nicotiana; species Nicotiana benthamiana. The sequence goes on along the minus strand of CM067324.1, from coordinate 19,946,582 downwards.
TCTATACAAAGTGCAGAGTGTAGTATCAGCACAACCAACCCCATATGCTGGTAAGTGCCTAGCCTAAACTCAGCAAAGTAGCAACGGCACAAGAACCATGCTACCAAATAAAATTGTGCAGTTAAATCATGTAAGCGGGAAATAAAAATAGATATTAACAGTTAACGATGGGAGGGGGAAAACATGCTATGGGGAATATCAAGTAACAATCAAATATCAAAAGAGGAATGTAAAAAAATCTAGATTCAATCACTAACAAGGATAAGGAAAACAACCACAATATTCACTTTCATATATCTCATTGTAGGCGTGCAACCCACTCCAATTTCATGTATCTCGTAGCAGGCTTGCAACCCGCTCTCATTATATATATATATATATATATATATATATATATATGTACGCCTGCAACGAGATATATGAGATGGAAGAGGGTTGCACACTTGCAACGATATATATAAATAAATATATATAAATAAATAAATAAATATATATATATATATATATATATATATATATATATATATATATATATATATATATATATATATATATATATATATATATATATATATATATATATATATATATATATATATATATATATATATATATATATATATATATATATATATATATATATATATCGTTGCAGGCGTGCAACCCACTCCCATTTCATATATTTTTGTGGAGGCGTACCACCTGATTCCATTTTCAGATCAACATCAATCACAAAGGAATGCCGGAAAGGGAACAAGAGTATAACAACAAAAATTCTGTCAAGTGAAACAATATCGTGAACAATAACATCCCGACAAGGGAGACAATGTCATAACAATAATATCCCGGAAAGGCAGAAAATATCACAAACAATAACATCCCGGCAAGGGAACCAACAATGGTAATCAACATATTATGCATGAACAAATCACTATTGATCACAACAATTACAATACTAGACTCACGAGCATGCTTGACACCGACGTATAAATACTCGTCACCATGCCTATACGTCGTACTCTAAAATTAACATATAACAAATAAAATACAACTCCTAATCCCTCAAGCTATGGTTAGACCAAACACTTACCTCGATGCCACGAACACAATTCACGCCTCAACTACCACTTTACCTCTTGATTTCACCACCAATTCGCTCGTATCTAGCCATAAGTTACTTAACTATATTAATAAATGCTAAATGAATCAATTCTACTGCATGAAAATAGGTTTTCTAAAGTTTTTTCCAAAAAGTCAAAAATCGACCCCGGGTCCACATGGTCAAAACTCGAGGTTCGAACCAAAACTGAGTTACCCATTCACGCACGAACCCATATATATATATATATATATATATATATATATATATATATATATATATATATATATATATATATATATATATATATATATATATATATATATATATATATATATATATATATATATATATATATATCCAAAATTTTAAAAACCTAGTTTCTATCCAAAACACCCAATTCCCCCCGTGAAAACCTTTGAGTTTGAATTGAAATCATGAGAAAATATGTTAAAGATTAATGAAAATGAGTTAGAGACTTACAGTCGATTTGGAAGAGTACTTGTCTTTGAAAAATCCCCAAAGGTGTTTTAGGTTTGAGAGGATTTTAAAAATAACAAATTTCGGCTAAATTATGATTTACAGAGGTGCAAATATCCCAGTTGTGATGATACATTCGCAAATGCAAACTGGCAATTGCGGTAAATGCTTCGTAATTGCGAAGTATACCCAACTCTGCTTCTATGCAAATGTGAACTATTGTTTGCAAATGCGATGCCTGCTAAGATCGCAATTGCGATATAAGCTTCAAAATTGCAAAGGTTCCCTACCCAGCCCAGTCTTCACAAATGATGGATTTTTTGCAATTGCGAAGCCTGCAGGTCTGCAATGTACTAACAATTTTCCTAAGTTAAATTTCACTACGTGGCCTATCCAAAACTCACCCAAGCCCTCGGGGCTCCAATCCAAACATACACACCAACCTAAAAATATCGTACGGACTCACTCGTGGTATCAAATCATCAAAACAAAATCAACACCTATGAATTGAACCCGAAATTCATGAAATCATCCAAGAACACCCAAAATTCCAATTTCTCAACCTTAAATCCGTTTTATTCTAGACTAATCTTAAAATTTATAAGTTCAACCAAATTATTATTTTAAACTTGTACGGAGCTTCAAACTAAAATACGGGCCCGATACACGTCTGAACTATGCGCACAAATCGAGGTGAAACCTCGAAAACAATTTTCTTTAAAATATTTTTGTTTAAAAATTTATTTCTCCGGCTTGAGACCTCGGAATTCGATTCTGGGCATACGCCCAAGTCCCATATTTTCCTTCGAACCCTGCAGGACCGTCGAATTACGGGTCCAGATCCGGGTCAGTTTACCTAAAATATTGACCGAAGTCAACTCAAATTCATTTTAAAAGCAAAATTTACCATTTTTAACAGATTTTCACATAATGGCTTTCTAGATACACGGCAGATCGCGCATACAAATCGAGGTGAGACAAATAGGAGGTTTTTAGGCCTCGAAACACAGAATTTATTTCTAAAACAAGTGATAACCTTTCGGGTCATCACACCTACTGTTATGGAGTAGTTTTCCTTAAGGGTTTTGATGGACATAGTATATTGATAATTTAATCAGGAATTCGATTCTTGATACTTGCTTGAACTAATTGCCGTGGTTTTGAATTGTATTGTGGAGTTGTTCATTATTTTGCTTAATCGAAAGAGGAGTTTGATATTAAATTTCTTTGCATCTTATGCTCTAATTTAAATTTGTGATTCATCCGTATAATCGAAAGAACCTCTTGATTTGTTAGTTGCTAGAAATTAGGGAAACATTCGTGAGAAATTACCCTTTAGACTAAAACCATCATTATGTTCGTAGCAATGATTTAGAATGCTTCAGTTGGATTATTTCTGAGAATTAATGTTTAATCAAAGAGGAACCTTAACTTCAAGTATAATCTGATTATCTAGTAAATTCGTGAAAATAAGTAGTAATTTAGAAGTGAACTAATTCAAGAATTGGATCTCGAGTTAGTTATCTTGCACGTGTCTAGTCAATGGCCCTTACTTCTCCCACTAATATTTTTGTGTGGCTGAACTCTTGTTTTTCGGGATCGGTTTATAATTGTTGTAATTTTAGTAGTTAATTGTTGTTGATAAATATTGAAATCAAAGTGTTAATCATTTTGGGTAGTAGTTAACTGGGAATTATTCAAATACAACCCATGTGAAGATGATAATTTAACTATAATTTTATCTATTAATTAAGTTAAGAGTATTTTACCTATTTTTCAACTAGAATGAGCTCTATAATTATGTTTTTCATTATTTTTCCAAATAATTGTCCCACATTATTTTAAAACTTGAGTCTTAAGTTTTTCATGTACTCATAATTTATTAATGGTTAGAATGGCTTAAAGTTATAGATACTAAAAAATATGAACTACACTTAATGCCATAAGTATATTTTCAAGTAGATAATAATATAAAATTGATGTATCGTTTAAATGTTTTATTTGGAGAAAAATGTACTACAACGAACAGAGCTTTGAAAACTTTATAAATGCACATCCTAATTTTTATGTACGTAGAATATGCAATAAATATATAAATAAATCATTTGAATTATATAAGATAAACTTAATTGATTTTGATGTTTGAAATATTAAGATTCCCTATGTAGTCGTTCAACCAAGGGATACTTATCATTTCCGATAGTTGTAGCTGTTTTGGACCCTTTTAGAATTTTCCTTCAATGTAGAAAGACAAACTCCTCCTCTCTACACAAAAACTTCTTCCTCCTTCACAAAATATACTAGACATGAAACCAACCTCCATCTCTACCAACTTCCCACCCGAACCACCAGACCTAAGCACCATGCATATAGACTCTCCACCACATACTATATAAAGTCATCCTTCAAAGAAACTCCTCAACCAAACACTTATTCCCCATCAACATAATACTGTTAAAACAACAACCATCCCTTTGGATCTATCCGATGAAATAGAAAATGATCTTCACTATGACTACTTCATACCACTCACCTTCACTGAAAAAACTCGACTTTACTCACCATGGAAATACTCAGTCATAGCCAAGCTATTTGGACGCCAAATTGGACATCAAACTTTGAAAAACAAACTGCTTGCCTTATGGAAACCTACTGAAGACATATCTCCTATAGACCTAGGGTGCGACTTCTTTCTAACTAAATTCCAATAGAAAGAAAACATGTACAAGGCCTTACATAGTGGAACTTGGTTCATCTTCAATCACTTTTTATCCGTTCGTAAATGGGAGCCTAAGTTCATAGCTTCCAATGCATAGCTCACCTACTTCCAGCCATTTGGATTCGGCTACCAGAATTGTCCATTGAATTCTACGATTATGAAATATTACACGAGTTGGCTAAAATATTGGAACATTACTCAAAATAGATACATGCACATCCGCGACCACATGAGATCGCTATGCACGTATATGTATTGAAGTTCCACCAGATCGACCAATGAAATCTCATGTATTTATAGGCAACCATCGACAACAAATCCTTTATGAAGGTCTCTACATGCTATGTCCTTTTTGGCAGACTCGGTCACACAAAAAAACCTATGTACTTACACTCATAACCCTCCCCCACAATCTACTACACAAGCACCTCATCAGGCTACTCGCCAGGAAGCTAATAACCACTCAAACAACTCACAATACCCTACCACACCTTCAACTTCACACACTCCTAATACAAATGAATGACAAACTATATCTTTCTCAGTTCGAGGAAAAAACACTAGCCCAGCTAGAGGTAAAGGAATCTCCCCACTTTAAACCAATCCACCATTAAAACATAATCTTCAAGTTCGTTCAATCAAGCCAACAAGCCCACATCTACAAAGCAACATGGGACCCACAGGTATGTTTTCTAACAAATCACTCCCCTCCCCTCCCCCCCCCCCCCACTCAGAAATTTAACACAAATACCCCTGGAAATTTTTTTTATGAAAGACATACTAGCACTACTAAATGCCAGTACAAAAGAAACCCTACTAATTCCTATGTTAGATCCAAACAGTAATAGCACATGTCCAGTGTTAACCACCTCAAAGCCCAATCCACACAACACATCCCCAGCTACTCGCACAATAACCCTAACCTAAAACACTTCGTCCACCCAGATTAACACTAATGGACACCAATCAATTCTCCTTCCTTCCATGTCTATTCAAGTATCTGCCACCACTCCCCATGTGGATTCACCAACACACGTGGATGCCAACTCAACAACTCAGCCATACAAGGTTCTAAATACCCCCATACGACCTTAACAGATCCATCAAATGATGACCCTAAAAATTCTACCACCCTAAGCCCAAGCCAATTATCATACAATCCTTCTTTAGCCCAGCCCTTATCAAACACAACTCAAGAACCTATTGCCACACTCTAATCCACAATCATCATTTACCTTATCAAATCAACCGCCAAGCTTGATCACTCCACTTTACCCTACACCTGACCCCCATTCATTAATACACCCCACAAGTCTTAACCCCACTCCACCACGCAAAGAACTTCTTAACGTTGCTATTAATACAAACCAACATTAAAAATTCGAACTAAATCATCAACACAGAAGAACAAGAGCATACTCCACCACACCACTTCTCCATCACCCCCTCACAATGAATCCTCCAATCAACCACCCTTGGAAGAACCCACCACAACACCTTCCACCCCTCTACATCACCCAGTACCCTCCAATATAAGCATATCCCCAATCCTGGCTAGACATGAGCCTCCATGATCATTTATTGACCTTCATGATGGAAGTAGAAGGACAATAGGTGATACTCGTGTTATAGAACCCATCAAACTTTTCTTAGATGGTCACGGAAGGCATGAGGATGGGAGTGGACCTCTACAATCAATATCTATGGGCCATGCACCCACCCTCCTTCATGCAACATGTTCAAACACACAGCCCATTATCCCCGATGTACTACAACCAAACTACCTCGATGGAGCTTTCTTTTCACCCGCCCCAGATACGAGCACACTCTATAGTTCCATGGATATATCAACGAGCAACATTGTACATTCCCTCACCTTTGCATGCACAGGCTACACCATATCAACCAACTCCAGTTCGATACTATCACAACATTCTCAGCAGACTCGAAGAAATAGCTCAACTAGAAGTGGGAGTATCCATGGTGGAGAACAGGGAAACAAGACCCATATTGTGCTTCCTCAACAACAAAAAATACTACGACCTAAAAGAACACTATGCAAGAAAAGTAATTATAATGTGTCCCAAGGAACTTCAAAGCTGCTCACTAAACATACGTCCTACAAACAACCCTAAGGTGGGAAAATACGTAGTAGTCTTGACACCATCACTGAGAGGAACAAACACGACTAAAATGGAGTCACAACAGACTCCACCACACCCACACTCCCATAGTAATCAAATACGGTTCATACTTGGAACTGTCGAGGAGCCTAGTCCCCCGGTTTCAAGAGGAATTTTAGGTCCCTACTTAACTACCATCAACCTGTGTTAGTGGCTGTACTGGAGACACGTGTTGAAAATCATGATCACTTGAAGGAAGATTTTGGTTTCACTCACTTGGCAGAAGCACTCGCTCAAGGACAATCTGGAGGAATAGCTTTACTATGCCAAGGAGACCTTCTCTACCTTGAACAAATTGAAGTAAACCCAGAAGCCATTCATTCAATTATCCAGGTACTACCGAACCCTAAATGCTGGTTATTTTCTATTATTTATGCGAAAAATAATAGGCATGCAAGACACTGTTTATGGGAACAGTTAAACACATGCATGATAATATTAACATGCCTTGGTTGATCGGGAGAGATTTTAATGAAGTTACAAGAGCTAATGAAAAATATGATGGAAACCCTATTAATAACTCTAGATGAGATAATTTCATTAGATGCCTAGACTATTGTCATTTATTGGATTTAGGCTTTAGAGGCAACCAATATACTTAGACTAATAAATGTAATTTAGCTAACAAAATTCTTGAAAGACTTGATAGATTTGTTAGTAACTATGATTGTCTCACATTATTTCCTGAGGCAAATTTTCAACACCTACCTAAACGCATTCGGATCATTGTCCTATACTACTTACTTTGAAGACTAAATTTCGACGTAAAAACATATTCAGATTTGAAACAATTTGGACATTCCACCCGTTTTTCATTAACCTAATTACTAACAATTGGACCCCTAATCAAAATCTTCTCATTGCTATAGAAAATTTTACTGAAGAAGTACAACAATAGAACAGACTTACTTTTGGTAATCTTTTTAAAAAACAAAAAATAATACTAGCAAGACTAAGTGGTATACAATCTTCTCCCAAGTACACTACCAGTCATTTTCTTCAATTACTTGAACAAGACTTAATAACTGAATTTAATCACTTACTAAGACTAGAAGAAGATTTTTGGCGACTAAAATCCAGGATAACTTGGCTAGAACAGGGAGATGGCAATACAAATTTTTTTCACCTAGTTACCCTCCAACAGAGGAGACGAAATAGAATCACAGCTCTTAGGAATTTGGGGAAAATTGGGTCACGGAGCAATCACATGCTGACTCCCTAATCATGAATTACTATGATTCACTCTTTACCATTACTCATACACAATCATATATAAAAACAATCAGCCATGATACTCACACTCTTTCTAGTAATGAACAGTTATATCTATGCAAACCTTTATCTATAAAGGAAATATACCAAACAGTGCAATCTTTCAAACCTTTCAAAGCACCAGTGCCAGATAGACTTCACCCGTATTTTTATCAAAAATATTGGCCTCAAATTTCTACATTTGTCATCTCCTTTTGTAATAAAGTGTTCCATATTGGGAAATTACTAATCCAGGAAAATGCCACCTACCTATGCCTCATACCTAAAATCAAACACCCTTCCTCCAATATCGCCCAATTGAACTATGCAACACCATCTACAAAATTATTATCAAGATAATTGTCCAACGCATCAAGCCTTTAATCAATAAATTAATTAGTCCTGAACAATCCACTTTTCTAAAAGGAAGACGAGCTGCTAATAACGCTATCATCGTTCAGGAAATACTTCACAATTTTAGGAAAAATAAAGGCAAAGTAGAATTGTTTTTAATAAAACTGGATCTAGAAAAATCTTTTGATAAAATGGAACGAGGATTCATCAAATAAAACTTACATTTCTTTAATTTTCCCACTAAAATCATTTCTATCATTATGTCTTATATAGCCACTACTTCTATATCAATCCTTATAAACGGACACCCCTTCCCTTTTTTCCATCGAACTAGGGATATTCGACAAGGGGACCCGTTACCCCCTTATATCTTCATATTATGTTTCGAATGCCTCAAGGAAAATTCACCAATTGGTGGATTACCAATAATGGAAAGCAATCAAACTTTTCAATAACAGACCCCTAATATCTTATCTATTTTTTGTGGACGATATCACGTTAACCTATACCATAAATACTTCTATTGTGCACTCTATAATAGATACAGTAACAACCTTCGCTCAAAAGTCTGGCCAAAGCATAAATTTTCAATAACAAAAAATATTCTTTTCAAAAATAAAAAATATTCTTTTCAAAAAACACTTCCCCATCAGACAACCACTTTGTCTTATCATCCTTTAACATGAGGGAGGGTGCCAACTTTGGCAAGTACTTGAGATTCCCCTTATTTATAAAGCGACCCATCTCAAATGACTTCCAATACATACTTGATAAATCCAAAACAAGACTATCAGGGTGGAAATCACAATTTTTTTCCATGGCAGGTCACACTACTTTAGTTAATGCTACTCTAATTACCTTACTAAACCATGTAATGCAATACATAAAAATTTCATCAGAAGTCATCCACAAAATAAACTGTTACCAGAGAAATTTCTCTGGGGCACTACTGAGCATAAAAAATGAATTCATGTAGTAAAATGGAAAGTAGTTCAAAGACCCAAAATGAACGGGTGACTAGGCATTCAAAATTTAACAACTAAGAATAATGCATTACTAGAAAATCATAGTTCCTCCATATGGAAAAATATTCTCTGGGATGAAACCTATGCCAAACCGGTATAGTATGGAATATTGCACGGGGAACATATATTAATATTTGGCATGCACCATGGATAGGGCCAAACATAACTCTACGAAAATTAATTCATGGAATTCTACAGCTATCGAGAAATCAATGCATCCTTAGCAACTATATCTCCCATAATGTAATTGACACATCCTCCCTATACTTCTCTCTAAGGGAAAACATTACTAACCAAATAACAAAAACTTTTCTACCATTGTTAACGACCTCACATCCTATTTATACAATCATCTGGGGACTAACTCCAAATGGGCAGTTTACTAAAATCTCTATTCATAGCTCTCCAAATACCAATACCACCATACAACCATCATTGGCTTTGGAAACTGATTCTACCACCCAAAATAATATACCTTCTTTGGTTAATTTCACATCAACGCTTACCCACTACCTCATACTTATATCATATAAAGGTTACCTTATCCAATAATTGTACACTGTGTTAGCAAAGTATCGAAACCATTAACCATCTATCATTCAACTGCCCATGCACAAATGTCATATGGCTCAACTAGGGTTGGCACCCTACATCCAGTATTGTAGCACAAACTCCTTAACACCAATTCAAACCATTGACTTCATAATCCAAAATGCAAAAGAATTACCTTATAAATTACCTCCAACCACTCTTATTCCACACATAGTGTGGCACATTTGGAAGTTAAGGAACCACTATGTTTTTAATCACCATAATACTAAACTGCCACCTTCAACCAATAAAATAATCTCCCAAACAGTGAAATTCTATTACCTTATTAATCAAAACACTAAAAAGCAATATACTAAGCATACTGGTACTCCAATGTATATTAAATGTACCCCCAGCGATGGGCATAATTAAGCTTAACACAGATGGGGCAGCCAAATATAATACTAATCAAAATGGTCTTGTGGAACTATTACGCAATTCAGAGGGTCAATGCTTATTAGGGTTCATGGATTCATCTTCAATGAACAATTCCACATGTATGGAATTAAAAGCCTTGCTACAAGGTTTACAACTTGCACAACAACATCACCTCGCACCACTAGAAGTAAACATGGATTCTACTGAAATAATAACAATGCTCAATAATGGCAATCTTCACTACTCATCCTCTCTAATGGAATGGAGGTACTTACTCCAGTAGCTGGGTAATCCACCCATCACCCACATATACAGGGAGCAAAACTATGCAGCACACCATCTAGCTCAACAAGGATCGATTACTCCACCTCAAGGCTACACGACTATCTTCACTCAACCATCAGACTTTTTGTTATCACAACTACTAGCTGATCAAAAAGGGACTGTCTATAGGCGTTTAGTCAAACCCTACCATACTATAGACTTGATCTACACACCACCCACTTTGCAAAATGACCAACCAGTGGGTCACCATTCTGAAAATAATTTTTGTAATAGTGTGCCAATGCCCCTTGTAATATTACTACTTAATCAATATAATTTCTTTTGATGACCAAAAAAAGGGAAACTTTAATAAGTAAGTTTTAGTTGACTTTAAAGTGCTAAATATTAGGAAAATATAAAATGACTATTCTGTTATGTTTTAACTTTATTTTAAGAGGATAATAAAGACGAATAAAATTTTGCTAATGGCATTCGTACTTTTAATATACACGCGATGCGAGCCTATCTCAACAAGCAGATAATTATTAAAAATATATATATTTAAATTATACATAAAAGTAAAAATTCATTTGACAATCTTGGAGCATCTGAAAGTTTTTCTTTTCAATATTTCAAAAGGATATTATGGTCATTTAACGAAATTGAACAAAATAGTTTGGTTAAATTTATAAGAAGCAAATTAGTCTAAAAAATAGCATAAGGAGTGCAAGTGTTTGATTCTAAACTATAATCTATAATTGAGTCACACGCAAGGGGATATAATGTAATTTACCCTACATTTTATCTATAAGGGGATAATTAAATTTGTTATTTTCATATCAACACTTACCCATGTAATTTATTTTTTATGTTGTGACTTACTAAACTCAAATCCACCAAGAATGAGCAGAGATCATGTAAACATTCTTGTTTATTTCCCCGCTAATCGCCATTTACTTAACAACAAAATATGCTGTCTAGAAAGTCAAGAAAACTTAATCTATTCAATTATTATCATGACCTAAAATCCACTAAGAGTTGTGATGGCGCCGGACATCGCTATCAGACAAGCTAACAAAAATACTTAATTAAATTCTTGTTTTAATAATTTTTAAAGTTACGATTTTCCTTCAATTTTACCAGTAAAAGCTAATCGTTTCAAATCGAATATGAATGTTAAGTAGTTAATATAAGATACCCAAAATCATCCCAGAACCCTGTGTCAATTTACTACTAGGGAATGACGCAAAATACATTAATTGCCCGAAATACAAGCGAAAAAAATAAAAATACAGTACAATACTCTGTAGGAGACTCTGCTGACTGCGGGTCGTCCCGATAATTGCAGCTCACCTGAGTCTCCATATCAACCATGCCGCTATGCCACTAAGCCTCTACCACATATGAACTTGTGCAACCAAAATGCACAGCGAATGTAGTATGAGTACAAAAACAACGTGCAATCAGTAAGTATCATGTCTAATCTCGAAGAAAAAGACACGAGAGATCGACTTCGACACTTACTAGTGGTCCAATAATGTTATCCCAATAATACAACAAATCATAGGTTTTTATAAACATGATTGTAATTCAATAGAATGACGCAAGTAAATAATTCTTTTTTAGGAAATTCTCAAATTCCTTCTCATCATTTATACATTTATTCTCAAGTGGGAAGGAACAATATTACTTTAATAAATTCCACAGCAAGTAATACGAGCATGCACAAATCATGCCGAGGATTTACAACCCAATCCAACAATATTTAAACAACGCTTTGCAAGAGGGTTGGTGCGAACCATAGATGCATCTATTTAATCTACCGAGGCATTTGGCTCGTTCCACAATTGATAAACACATTCAAACAGTCAATTAATAATTCATCAAGGAGAAAATATTCAGGAAAAGGCAAATTTATCTTTTAAAAAGTCAAGAAAAGATATGTAGTCTTTTTAGAAATTCATTTACACCTTCGATATGTTTTAAGCATTTTTAAGTTTGTCAACAAGGTTGTAAGTATTACAAGTACGCATGTTTTTGGGCCCTAAACTACCAGACTTAAGTGTAATAGTAGCTATGCACGGACTCTCCCCAGCTCGTGCATACGTAGCCCCCACATATGGGAGAACATAACCAATTAACTCACCTATGGGGACAAGTTCCTTTTACAAGGTTAGAAAGGAGATTCACCTCGCTCCGAAATTTCCATAACCGGCTTCCAAGCCCTTTTAACGAGTTTAATTGATCCATAATGCCCCAAAACTATTCAAAATAATGGGAAAACCAATAAAAATCCACTATAATACTTGTAACAGTTCAAATTATATAAGTTTCCAACTCCGCTCGAAAAGTTAACCAAAATTTCCTCGAGCCCACGTGCCCAGATTTCGAAATTTCTCGAAGATAAATTCTACTCATAGCTTTACTAACTCAAATATACAATTTGCTCTAATTTTCATGCTCAAATTCAAGGTGAAAGTCCAAAATTCCAAATTTTAGGTCTTTCCCAAACATCCCAAATTTATACTAATTTTCCATGTCTAAATCCATGTAAGATCACATATTTAACTCAAAAATTGGAAGAAATCACTTACCTAGTGTTGCTTGGTGAAAATCCCTCCTTGAGCTCTCCAAAATCGTCCAAGCCAATGAAAGAAATGGGCCAAAACTCGTGTTTAAAACAATCTGCCTAGGCTTCATCACGTTGTACCTTGCGACGTGCAGGTTGTACATCCTATTACCATTTTTTCCTGTTGTACACCTTCTGTTAAAACACCCATAACTCCTTATGAAACTATCCAAATGACAAAAGGTTTAAAGATTTAGAAACTAGACTCAAAGATATTTCATTTGATAGGTTATACACCATATAAATCTCTATATATTCTGAGATATGAGCTTCTAAAATCGGCTCCATGCATCAGAAAATTCTGTCGAAACTGCCCCACCACCCATTTTCAATCGATCATAACGTTCTGATACAATATCCAAATCATGAACAATTTAACTTTCTGGAAACTATAATGCAAGGACAACAACTTTTATGGTTTGAAAAGTTTTAGATTTATTATATATTTTGAGATATATGCTTCCACATTCAGCTCCCACGATTGTACTAGTTGCTGTCAAAACAGCTTTCTGCAGAAAATTTCAACAACTCTTTGGTCCGAAATTCATTCCATTAACCTTTGGAAATCTAGGCCCTCGAGACATTAACCAATTATATCAACATATCCCAAAATATGATATGAACTCGCTCGAGGCCTCAAATCACATCAAACAACGTTGAAATCATGAATCGTACTCCAATCCAAACTTTATGAACTTTGAAATTTCAAACTTCTACATTCGACACCGAAACATATCAAATTGCGTTCGATTGATCACAAATTTGCACACATTTTGACATTATGGACCTACTCGAACTTCCGGAATCGGAATCCGACCCCGATATCAAAAAGTCAAGCTCTCGGTCAAACTTCTAAAAAACCTTCAAATTTCTATCTTTAGCCAAATGACTTCAAAATGATCTTCGGACATCCGACTTCACTTCCGATCACGCTCCCAACTCCATAATCACCATATGGAGCTATTCCCAGACTCGGAATCCTAAACGGACATCAATATCACTAAAATGCACTTTAACCCAGAGTTATCAAATTCCTTCTAAAATGCTAACTTCCACAATGTATTCCGAAATTCTCCCGGGTTATCCAAAACCCGATCCAGACATACCCCCCAGTTCGAAATCATCATATAAATATGTTGGAACCTTCAAATCCTGATTTCGAGGTTATTTACTCTGAAATTTAATCTTAGTCAATTCTTTCAACTTAAAGCTTCCGAAAAGAGAATTCCCTTTCCAAATCAACTCCGAATTCCTCAGAATTTGATTCCGACCATGCGTACAAGTCATAATACCTGAAGTAATGCTGCTCATGGACCCAAACTACTGAACGATGCGCTAGACCTAAAAATAATCGGTTGGGTCGTTACATTCTCTCCCACTTAAATATACGTTCGTCCTCGATCGTGCTAAGAACTGTGTTGAGGTTGTCCGAAACTACTATTTAACACCTCGAGAACCTACCCGTGCTACCACAACTCAGTTGGGCACCCTAGCTCGATCAATCTGAAGATATCCTTTTTCACTTCAGCCAATAAGCCTTAGAGCCCAAATTCCATCATATGGAATTATCTTCCAGGCATAATCCAACATACGCTCACAGTATCAATAATTACACGCATCACTACAACATGACTGTATACCTTAGCTGAATTCACAACTTGCACCATTTTACTCAGAGTACCACAATAACATTCTCTAATCAAATTAATCAAAATTCCATGAATTAGATGCTCCCATTGAACCTCATGACCTACATTGGTCTTGCTCTAACTCTTACAATACCGCCACGACGGAAGAGATGTGTAGAAATTTATAACCGACTGCAAAATCAACTGATCATTGGGTCTATACTCCTAACAAGAACCATCACCTCATTTTGAACAAAATAATGGTCTTAGATCCTTAATATACTTCATAGAATCAGATTGCACTGATCCTAAATCCAATGATCTCGTCTCACCCAATACGAACTGCTCAAGCAATAAGCCACCTCGGACATGATCAAAAGTATCATATGATGCCGCAATGTGCCAATAGGGTATGAACTCGAACGTGACAAATTGAAAACAAACTCTGACATGAACTACTCAACTCACACACTAATATGGACTTTCCTTAGAAAATAGGAAACAAGGCATACAAAATAGCATATAAAAAACTGTACTCAACATCACATTGTTGCGGCGTGCAACCCGATCCAAATAACATACCCATGGCGGCGTGCCACCCGATCTACACATAGAATTCATATAAGGAGATATACATCGAGCTAAATTGCTCATTACAATAAGATACCAAATATCGGTCACAAGCACGGTAAGTGCATAAAACCATCCCTGGGGAGAGATATAGTGTCATAGGCTACAAAGCTCAAGCAAAATAGAGGTGCGGTATACGATCTGAATCTCGAGAGCCATCCTACTCATATAACATCATCTCTACGTGGAACCTCAATACGTAAGAAATTCACCAAGCTGTATCACAACTAATATGGAGTAATATGTCATTACATGAAATAGCTGACAATGAAATAGTACCTCGACTGCTTGTCCAAAGGAGCACATTGCTTAAATGAACACATATGGGACTGACATAGAGCCCATATTCATATTTTGATCCACCCACTGACCTCAAGCTGGTTCTGATCACATTGAACTAGGCTAATAACCTTTCGAGGTCTATATTTTCTCTCATAACTCACGAGAACTACCATCATAACCGGGGCAATCCTTCACGGTCCACAACCCAATAAGTCGAGTGCCCTCCAAGCATAAATTCTCAAATTAATGGTATCACCACCGTCTTCATACTTGGTTTAATTATTCAATCAATCAAGTGACTACATGGCACACTTATACAATCTTCCTGTGGGGCACGCTCCCATGACCTTCCATAATAGACAACAAGTATGCTTATCTATACCACCAACCGCGCTAACGCTGGAAAGTGTTCAAGAACCCATAACCAGGATGTAAGGCCTTTTTCACAAAACACCGATCTTAGGTGATTCTGAAGACGATACCCACTTACTTAAACACTGAAACTCCTTTATTGTTTATCTGACCTCGTGACATCCTTGTCAAAAGCGAACTACAACCTTGATCCTCACTTCAAATTCCATACCACACACTGCACCAAACATACCAATATACGATAGAACACGATTTTCATCATAACTCCAGAAACACTAATATATTAACACTTCATCATATAAAATTTTTCACTTAACTCACTTCAGGAGAACCATAGCAACACATAGGTGAATTTTCATAACCGTAGAATATGCAAATCTTCAAGTAGTGGTCTAAGACACCATAGCCCTTCTGGATCCTCCTACACATAACATGCCATAACCGTGGAATACTTTTGAAGGACATTAATTACGGCGGCCGATAGGCCTCACCCGTACCATCAAAAATCACTTGCATAACTTAATCACACTAAAAGAACTAGTCACTGCCATCATCATGCCAATTCAATCATGGTTAAACAATCTACTTCTTCTAACTTAAGCTCAATTGCCTTAGGAGTAATAATAATTCTATTCAACACATAGCGAACTCAATCCGCACTCATCTCGAGTGACCTTGAATCATGAGAACATGCTATCTCAAATCCCACAAACCATTTCATACCTCCCTTATGTGCACATTCCCATACTCAGCTGGTATGCCCATTCTGATAATCCCACTACGGATCCGAAGTCTTTTTTTATTTTCCTCCTAAATGCTACACTACAAGTCAAAACATCATAGAACATTCTAGGCCTCTTCTCGTAAGCTGATGCAAAAGCTTGATTCTTAGTCGTACCTATAGGCTCAAAATCATTAGGCACCATACTTTACCCCTTTGAATCCACTAGAACCGTTGTTGAGAGCCACCCGCTTTGACTAGGTCCCAAATATAATCAACTCCATGAATCTTCTATTACATGAATACCTTCTCGGGGAAGCACTCGGCAGAATCACTTCCATTGAAACCCGCATCTATACAAGGTATAAATCCTGAATCCTTCCCCAAGTCCGAACATGAGTTAATAAGGCCAACCATAGCATACATTTAACATTTCCTTTGTTCAAATTACCAATTATGTTCCTTTTCTGTAGCTGAAATAATCAATCAATATATTAATAACCAGAAACTCCGCAAGTAGTTAACCATGCAACCCAATCATAGGCGATGGGACTCTCCCACTTAGCTTGGAGATACCACTACACAACTCTAGAATACACCAAGATTCTTTAATTTATATTGACATAAGCCTTGCGAAATAAAACGCCAAATTCCTAGAAATCCTTCTATTAGCATTCCATGAACACCCTAAATCTCTCATAACATTTTCATTCGATTTCTTACAAGGTAGCTAGTAGGACTCTTCGCAAAAGCTTCACCCACCACGTGACCATTGATCCGCTCACAAAAGATAACCCACCTGAGTTCGAGCTCACGCTCTAGCTACACAATTAATTATGCGGCAACATCTTTCCAATTCAAAGTTATGTTGTATCCTTCTTTATTTCAAGCAACTCCTTTTCATTGTATCAAAATCTCCTGCCGTATAATAGCCCATACTTCAGATTAAATTCGTAAACCTCAATCACCAATCACTAAAATTCTCAAATCATTCCAAACTCTCTTTAAGGTGCGTGGTCATCCTACCACAAAGCTCATATACAACTTTGCCACTCTCCAACTTTGGCGGAACTCACCCTTTTAATCGACTACTCGACCCTTTCTTCTTATACTTGGCCTTCTAGAAATTTTAACCACCGCTTAACACTCTCACATGTCCTTCCTCATCCTTTGCTGCTCAGTTGTTGCCTTAATAAATTCTATCTTTGTAGCACTTGAACCCACAAATCGCTACTAACTTTAAAACATTACGGAGATCATCTTTCCCGAGCCATCGACATTAGAAACACCAATTCAATCCTGAACCGCCACACCCCGCGATATCCAATAGTCATTTCTCCAATATTATTACACAATATCCTAGCCCAAGGGTGAATTGCAGAAGACCATAACACCGGTGAACTTAACACATACAATCGAGGACGACAACAAACATCGTAGATAAAAATTCCACCACATTCGAGATTACCAAGTCTCGTTACTCCATCACCTCAAATCTGGACATTCATAGGCCAATTGCTTTTCCTTCGCCGGAAGTGAAATATCATATCTCTGAATCGTGCACTAGGTAGATTTCCTTTCAACTCATTCACCGCCGTAACACATAGGCAAGTTTCCTACCATCAAGTCAATACTGTGTGATAACCAATCGCGAGCAACATAGATACCTGTACGTAGACTTAGAGCTCTTAGAAGCACAACTATCGAGCTGAAACGATAAAAAATCCTTCCGCAAGGCGAGCTCACTAAACTATACGGGGAGAAACATCTCGCACCATATTTGTAGTACCATTATTATTCTTAAATTCTTAATTTATAACAAGTGGTTTGCATCCCATAAGATTGAGTAGGAAGGAAGCAAGGGCATAAGTCTCACGTAATCAAGTCGCACAATGAGGAAATCAAGAAGGGAAGTGCTCCAAATACCATGTAGCCTCTCACAGATAAGTACTGATCCACGAGACTCTACTAGACTTGATCATGACTCGTGAGACCTAAGGGAACTTAGTGCTCTGACACCATGTTGTCACGACCCAAAATCCACTGAGGATCATGATGGCACCGAACATCACTATCAGGCAAGCCAACCAAAATACTTAATTAAATTCTCGTTTTAATAATTTTGCAAACTATGATTTTCCTTCAATTTTACCAATAAAAGCTAAAATCGTTTCAAATCGAATATGAAGGTTAAGTAGTTAATACAAGATACGCCATAATCATCCCAGAACCTGATGTCATAAGTGCATGAGCATTTACTAGGAAATGACGTAAAATAAAATAACTGTCTGGAATATAAGTGGACAGAAATGAAAATATAGTACAATAATCTGAAGGAGACTCTGCTGGCTGCAGGTCATCTCGATAATTGCAGTTCACCTAAATCTCCATATCAGTCATGCTGCTATGCAACTAAGCCACTAGCCACATATGAACCCCATGCAACAAAAATGCACAACAAGTGTAGTATGAGTAAAAAAACAACATGCACTCAGTAGGCATCCCGTCTAATCTCGAAGAAGTAGAGACGAGAAGTCGACTTTGACGCTTATTAGTGGTCTAATAATGTTATACCAATAATATAGCAAATCATGGATTTTTATAAACATGATTGTAATTCAATAGAATGAAGCAAGTAAACAATTATTTTTTTAGGAAATTCCCAAATCCCTTTTCATTATTATACATTTATTCTCAAGTTGGGAACAATATCACTTCGATAAATTCCACGACAAGCAAATACAAGCATGCACAAATCACGCCGAGGAAGTACGACCCTATCCAACAATATTTAAATGTGCACCACCAGAGGTTAGAATGGTGCAAACCATAGATGCATCTATTTAATACGAGACATTCGGCCCGTTCCACAATAGATAAACACATTCAAAAAATCAATAAATAATTCATCAAGGAGAAAATATTTAGGAAAAAGCAAGTTTCTCTTTTAAAAAGTCAATAAATGATATCTAGCCTTTTTAGAAATTCATTTGCACGTTCGATATGTTTTAAGCATTTTTAAGTTTGTCAACAAGGTTGCAAGTATTACAACTAAGCATGCTTTTATGACCGAAACTACCCGGACTTAAGCATAATAGCAGCTACGCACGGACTCTCGTCACCTCGTGCGTATGTATCCCCCACACATAGGAGAATATAACCAATAAAATCACCTACGAGGACAATTCCCTCTTACAAGGTTAGAAAGGAGACTCACCTTGCTTCGAAATTTCCATAACCGGCTTCCAAGCCCTTCCAACGACTCCAATTGATGCACAATGCCCCAAAACTATTCAAAATAACGGGCAAACCAATAAAAATTCACTCTAATACTTGTAACAGTTCAAATTATATAAGTTTCCAACTCCACTCGAAAAGTTAACCAAAATGCCTAGGGGTCCACATGCCCGGATTCCGAAATTTTCAAAGATAAATTCTACCCATAGCTTTACTAACTCAAATATACAATTTTCTCTAAATTTAATGCTCAAATTCAAGCTAAAGGTTCAAAATTCCAAATTCTAGGTCTTCCTCAAAATCCCAAATTTATACTAATTTTCCATGTCTAAATCCATATAAGATCACATATTTAACTCAAAAATAGGAAAAAATCACTTACCTAGTGTTGCTTGGTAAAAATCCCTCCTTGAGCTCTCCAAAATTGTCCAAGCCAATGAAAGAAATGGGCCAAAACTCGTGCTTAAAACAATCTGCCTAGGCTTCATCGAGTTATACCTTGCGCTATTTAGGTTATACACCTTCGATATGTTTTAAGCATTTTTAAGTTTGTCAACAAGGTTGTAAGTATTACAAGTACGCATGTTTTTGGGCCCTAAACTACCAGACCTAAGTGTAATAGTAGCTATGCACGGACTCTCCCCAGCTCATGCATACGTAGCCCCCACATATGGGAGAACATAACCAATTAACTCACCTATGGGGACAAGTTCCTTTTACAAGGTTAGAAAGGAGATTCATCTCGCTCCGAAATTTCCATAACCGGCTTCCAAGCCCTTTTAACGAGTTTAATTGATCCACAATGCTCCAAAACTATTCAAAATAATGGGAAAACCAATAAAAATTCACTATAATACTTGTAACAATTCAAATTATATAAGTTTCCAACTCCGCTCGAAAAGTTAACCAAAATGTCCTCGAGCCCACGTGCCCAGATTCCGAAATTTCTCGAAGATAAATTCTACTCATAGCTTTACTAACCCAAATATACAATTTGCTCTAATTTTCATGCTCAAATTCAAGGTGAAAGTCCAAAATTCCAAATTTTAGGTCTTTCCCTAATATCCCAAATTTATACTAATTTTCCATGTCTAAATCCATGTAAGATCACATATTTAACTCAAAAATAGGAAGAAATCACTTACCTAGTGTTGCTTGGTGAAAATCCCTCCTTGAGCTCTCCAAAATCGTCCAAGCCAATGAAAGAAATGGGCCAAAACTCGTGTTTAAAACAATCTGCCTAGGCTTCATCACGTTGTACCTTGCGACGTGCAGGTCGACATCCTATTACCATTTTTTCCTGTTGTACACCTTCTGTTAAAACACCCATAACTCCTTATGAAACTATCCAAATGACAAACGGTTTAAAGATTTAGAAACTAGACTCAAAGATATTTCATTTGATAGGTTATACACCATATAAATCTCTATATATTCTGAGATATGAGCTTCTAAAATCGGCTCCATGCATCAGAAAATTCTGTCGAAACTGCTCCACCAGCCATCTTCTATCGATCATAACTTTCTGATAAAATGTCCAAATCATGAACGGTTTAACTTTATGGAAATTAGAATGCAAGGGAAACAACTTTTATGTTTAGCAAATTTTCAGTAAATTTTGAGATATAAGCTTCTAAATTTAGCTCCACGATTGCACTAGTTGCTGTCAAAAGAGCTTTCTGCAGAAAATTTCAGCAACTCTTTGGACCGAAATTCATTCTATTAACCTTTCGAAATCCACCCAAGGCCCTCAGGACCTTAACCAGTTATACCAACATGTCCCAAAATATGATACGAACTCGCTTGAGACCTCAAATGACATCAAACAATGTTGAAATCATAAATTGTACTCCAATCCATACGAACCTGTTGAAACCTTCCTGATTCTAAGGTCGTTTACTGTGAAATCCAATCTTAACCAATTCTTTCAACTTAAAGCTTCTGAAATAAGAATTCTCTTTCCAAATCAATTCTGAATTTCCCGGAATTCGATTCCATCCATGCGTACAAATCATAATACCTGAAGTAATGCTGCTCATGGTCCCAAACTGCTGAACAACACGCTAAACTCAAAATGACCGGTCGGGTCATTGAAATTATCAATTACTAACATATATTCAGCTGAGTAGACCAAAATTACGCACTAAGTTCATGATAGAAGCAACCAAACCTAGATTCAGAAGCACTTTTAATTGGGTAACCTTTCAAGGTAATTTTATAAAGAAAGATTAAAGTAAATTATATTTCAAAAAGACACATTTCACTGCCAGGAAAATAAACTTTCCAAAAATAGCAGTGAATTTAGAGCACCATGAGAGTAGAGAAGATACTAGTGTTACAATTTACCTGGACAGAGAGTGTAAAACGGCCTTCACTCCTGACAAAGGCAGCCTTTTTTGGACTGGAAAAGGATACTTATATTATATATAACATAGTAGGGCTAGAGCTCATAATTATTGTCATTAGTATTATACCTTCATAACCTAATATTATGCTCGCAAGGCATTGTCATTCCTTAGAGCAGTCATACGTTCACATTGGTCACTAGAACAGTTCCTAGCATATACATACCCATCATGATCCTTGTCATATACATCTACAACAAGCTCAGGTGGAAAAATAAAAGTACATAATTTATTATAGCTAGTTCTCATAAGTGCTGCCTTTGCCAAAAGATGTGCTACCATATTCCCTTAGAAAAAGCTATGCTTCAATGATATTGTCCCTTTCTTGGATTCCTCCTCCATTAACAACCTGCATTTGAAAATTAAATTCTTTTTTGTAGGGTAATCTTCACTAATGACGCGTATGACCTCTGTGGCATGAATTTCTACTTCTACTGGGAATATATGTTCCCTGATAATTAATTGTAATCCATATCGAAGAGCTTGGAGTTCCATTTTATCGGTAAGGTTGCTTGAATTTTCTTAAAAAATCATGTCTTCAATTTCCCCTTGAAATCACGAACTACTCCACTGATGCCCCCTTCCAGATAGTTGCTTTTGAAAGCATCATATATGTTTACCTTTAACCAACCTTTTACCGGCCACTCTCATTTGACATTAATCCTCATGACCTTGTTGTAAGTAGTATTCTTGGTTGTAAGTAATGTGTATTCAATTGCTTGATCCATAATCTTTTTAACTTTGATGTGAGATGTTTGGTTGTTGATGTTATTATGGCTTCTGTTGTTCCAAATGCCCCCAAAGAGCAAATGGTAGAACCTATTTCCAAGTTACATAAGCCAAAGAAATTTTTGGAGCTGTGTTTAGTAATAACTCCAACCATAGATTAGCCTTCTCATTGTTGTTTATGGACACCCCTAGGTTTTGCTATAAAGTCTGAGCCATGTGGCATTCCTATAAGATGTGGTATATGGATTCATTATTGGCCTTACATATTGGGCATGTTGGATCAATATTAATACCAATTTTAGCAAGATAGCCTCTTGTAGGTAGTATCTTATGGTAGAGCAAACACTTAATCTTGTTAGGGAAATGTAGCTCCCAAATCCACTAAAATATTTGTGTCTTTGGTATTTGATCATCTATTAGCTTATAGGAAGAGGATGTTGTGAGTATACCACTAGGTTTGAGACTCCAAATGAGATAATTTTGGGGAATACTTTGGCAATCTCGATTGAGCACATGTATACTGTTTGTGACTAGTTGGGGGAGGTCAAAAAAATGTTTTTCTAGTTTCCACCTTTGTTTATCCCAGATATCATTAATAGTTAACTTATTCTCTTTTTTTAAAGGCCCTAAAATGCTATTACGAAGACTTTCAATATTTGGAATCAAATTTATGTCTCAAATATTCATATGGGAATATCTATCTACTGACCACCTAATACCCTTATGGCATATAGTCCAACCTGTTAAGAGGCTTTTCCAAGTGATTGAGTTGCCATTTATTCTCCTTCTTTTTCCATAAATGCTAAAGAGTATTTTAGCCCATTAGGAGTTTGTATTAGTAAGGATTCTCCAAGCGAAGCCTGTTAGGAGCGCTAGAATTTTTTATTTAGCTTTCTTGATCCCTAAGCCTCCATTTAACCTAGTGTTTGTGACTGTACTCCAGCCAATTAGGTGTAGTTTCCTCTTATCCCTCGTAGTTCCCCATAGGAAGTCTTCTTGTCTATTTCTTGAAGTATTTTTTTAGGAACTAGGCTTATTTTCATAAGGTGATTTGGCAGTGTATTTAGAGTAGATGTTATTAATGTGCACCTTCCCGCCATGCTAAGCCACATAGCATTCCAATTGTTTAATTTAGCATGCATTTTATCAAGTAATGGTTGGAAACCCATATGCCTAGGGTAGTTAGGTAACATTGAAAATCCTAGGTAATTACCAAAATTATTACTGATAGTAATTCCAAGCATGTGAGTAGCAGTGTCCCTTTTTTTTATTACAACTTCTGGACATGGCCAATTTAAATTTAACTTTATTGATGCTTAGACCGGATAAATTGCTAAAATCCTCTATGCATCCGTTAATAGTCTTAAAGATTTTCTGCTTAGCTTCACCCATAAGAGTTAAATCATCTGCAAAAATAAATGAGATAGGGGAGACGTCCTAGGTTTGATTTTTATAGGCACCCAACTCCTTATGTCTACTTGGTGGTTAATGTTTTTGGAAAGCATGTCCATACAAAGTATGAATATGTAAGGTGGCATGGGGTCTCCTTGTCTAATCTCCCGTGTTGGAGTGAATTCCTTAGTTTTGTTACCATTAACTAGAATTATAATTGTACTATAGTAACACAAGTAAGGATAAGGTCATGAGTTTTCCTTGGAAATTTAAAAAGTCTAAGAGTTCGATAGATATAAGACTATTCCAATTTATCGAAACCTTTTTCCAAATCAAACTTTAGAATGAAATTTTCCTTTCCTTTGACTATATTAAATTTTTTTAGGACTTCTGGATGATAGCATTGTCACTAGCTCTCCTCCTCTTTTTAAAACTAGCTTGATCTATATTGATCAATTGGTTAAGAAAAGGCTTAATTCTGTTGGCGATCACTTTAGTGATCACCTATTGATCGTGTTGCAAAGACTTATTGGTCTAAAATTCTTTAGTGTATTAGCATTTTTAATTTTTGAAATTAGGCAAATATAGGTCTTGTTGACCTCCTGGGACATTGTTGATGTTCTCAAAATATTTTGGAATAGATTTATTACCTTCCTACCTAATATGAATTTTTGAAAAAGAAAGGATGTAGTCCATGAGGGCCTGGTGTCATATATGGCTTGAAGGAAAATACGGCTTTTCTAATTTCTTGATTTGTTAAAGGCATGTCTAAGATTGAGAGATCACTTGAGGTGAAATTAACAACATCATTTTTAATTAACTTCCTGTCTGTCCTTTCATGAGATGTTATGAAAATCTTGGAGAAGTACTGAGTTACATGATTCATTATGGAGGATGGGTCTTCAGTCCAATTTCCTAAGTCATCTTTGATTAGTAGCCTTTATATGAAAAAATCTAGTATTAGCATCCCCTTTGTTTAACCAATTAACTCTAGACCTAATCTTCCAGTAGTCTTATTCCAGTTTGAGAATTGTATTATATTCCTCAATTAGACTAGTTTCTAGGTCCTTAAGGAAATAACTGATTCGGTAGTTAGTAGATTTTTGATTCCCCATCAATTCCTTTAGGAGTTTTCTTTTTCTTGAAAAAATATTTCCAAATGTCATATTTTTCCAATCTAATATATTTTTTTGGAATAGTTTAGTCCCTCCCATTAGGTCTTTAATTTTCCAGCTAGTAGAAACAAGCTGGCTGAAATTTGGATGTGGCACTAATCTCTATTCTAAAAGGTCTGTCTTTATTGAAATTTATTATATTATTAAGGTTAATCAGTATAGGATTATGATCTAAATGGAATTTTGGTAGATGAGTTATGGTTACGTTGACATACGCTTGTAACCGTTCATTATTATAGAAAATCCTATCTAGCAAATGAATCGTTTGCCTTATGCCCCTAATTATTTAAGACCCCATATTTTAGAAATTGAGCTTCATCGGTGTTGTGTGGATACGACAATATTAAAGTTTTATTGTTGTATTGATTGTTATTTCACTTAAATTGGTGTTGCAACCTTATATGTGTGGAAAGTGTGTCTCAATATGATTATTGTGTTATTCTATTCTTGATAACTTGAAAAGGGGCAAGGACATGAATCATGTATTGAAATGCTTAAACCTTAAATTGAGAATGAAGCTGCATATGTTGTGTCCTCTATGTGAAGTCCCATCTATGCTTACAATTTTATTTGCCCTTGTGTGCACATATTATTCTAAATTATAAATCTAACATTGAAATTGGGAATGATGTAAAATGTGGCCTAATGCCAAATGTATGACGTGATAGTTATGGTCCTAAGTGCCTATAAAATGATATATGTGGAACAAAGATTGAATTTAGATGATTTATGGAAAGGGGAAACGCCTCGGTAAGGTGACCTAGCCGATCAGGCCTTGATCGGAAGCCATGATATATACACATGGTGGTAACGTATTGATGATTGAGACGGGAAAATATGAATAAAATAATGGTAATGTCACCGAAAGACGGCCTAAACGATCAGACCGTGATCGGACTTCGCTCAAAGAAGCGGTGGCAAAGTGGACAATGATGCAATAGTGTGGGATGCTCCAATCTAAAATATTAGAAACTAAGTAATAATCATGTGAACCTCCCTATATTGTTGACATGGTGCTTATTTGGAACTTTGTTGTCTTTATGATTTCCTCTTTATTCTTGTATGAAAGTTCTTTCTAACTAGATGGTGTTTAGTTATACATACTAGTGCTATTCGATGGCACTAATGTTCCTTTTACTGGGGGCGCTACGTTTTTAAATGGATGTAGGTATTCCTATAGCAGGCAGTGTTGGTCGCAGCTAGTGCCGCATCATCCTTTCAACTGACTTGGTGAGCCCCACTTCTTTTCAGGGTCCTGTTTTATCTATTTATCATTTAATTTGTATTTGAGGTATAGCCGTAGCCTTATACTGGCATTTCCATATTGCATTACTCTTCAGTTGTGTTTAGAGGCTCCGTAGACAGGTTGTGGGTAGTGCCGGGTATTAGAATTAAAGTAGAAATATTGTTGTTTGGCAAAGATTTATAAAACTTGTAATATTTTATTAATTATGATTTAAGCTACTAATGAAAATGAAATAAAGATTGTTAATGAAATACTTACTAAGTATGATTAATGGAGTTAATCTCCTATTTATTCATGAATCGCTTGCTCAGTCGGGTTTACTCGGTTGAGCACCGGTCGTGCTCCTCGATTTATGGGGCGTGACTTCAGATTAGGATGAAATTGAAATACCATCTGGCTAGATTGTAAATAGCTATTTTCCCATTTATTTTATAAAAAATAGTAATATAATTTCTGAAAATTAATTGAAAGTACTAAAATGACTTGCAACACATATTCATCAATTTATAAATACTGGACTTAACTCTTATAAGTATAAACACAGTTACAGCTTAAAAGGGGCTAATATTACAATTATATGCAATTTAACTTTAAAAATATTAAATAAATTTGTAAAAATATGAAAAAATTATCTTAGATATATTTTGGTATAAATAAAAAGTTCAACAATTGAATCACCAAATATCATAGTTTTAGAGATAATTATTGGATTTTTATGGATAAAAATAGGAGAATAAATTGATTTAAAAATCTTTAAAATTGCTGAAAATAAGAAACACTTGGATATATTTATATATGCATATACACATCATTTTGAAGGTATTCTGCGAAAATAATTATATATATAGGGAAAAAATTGGGTAACAACACCGGTTCCCCTCATTTTGCTGCAAAATCCTCTCAAGTGGGCCACGGGGTCTCCGTGCCTGTCATACAAGTCAAACTTGCGCATTTTGAATCCAACAAGTAGTTGGACATCAGGACACAAGCATAGATCCTTATACGCCACACTCACTTTCCCCTAACCCTTGCATATTTCTCAGTGACTGTTCCAAGCTCTTTACCTTCCTAAATATCTCCTTTTGCTCCGTGTTTTTAAGTGACTTCTCAGTCTCGATAGGGAGTTCAAAGTGAGTAGTGTATGAGTAGTGTATGGGACTTTGAAGGTCGGCTTTGGGGGATATATTTATTATCTTGGGCTTGGAATATCGGCTCACTAGAAGATTAATGGAGTGCAACTGGTGGTGGTGTTACGAAAATAGAGGTAGCTGGCGGAGGGGTGTATGTGATTGCTTTGGCTGATGGAGCTTGGATGGTTTGGGAAGGGGTGCCATGATAGTGGTGATAAGGGGTTAAACTTAGTGCATTTTGTGGGGATGAATCAATAGTGGAGGGCTTTTGAGATTAAGACAATGGTGGGATGAAAGTAGAGTTGGCGGGGTATGAAGGCGGAGGATGCCCTTTCATCCATGCCTGGTACATTTCAGCCATTTGGTACTTCACCCAATGTAACTCCTCTTTCAAATCGGGGTTAGATTCCTTCTTCTCCCCCGGCAGGTCAATAACACTCGCATTCAATTATTTGCCACCCATGATCAGCTTGTGTTTAGACCTGGTATTGTATGGGTGGGTTGCCAGAATGCCAAATAAACTAACCACCTTCCTGTTCTCAATGACAATAACAAACTTGTTAGTGTTTAAGATTTAATAGATAGGCAATCGCACGTTTGGGATGCAATGCACCTGAACAATTACAAGTTTTGACTACGTATTTGAACGACGACATGTTTTCTCCCGGCTATTAAGTACTTATTTTCATTCTACACTTTCTCTTATCTCTTTTTGCTTTTCACTCCAGCCCTTCTTTAATCACTATTGACCTTCCCCACTTGGTTCTTGTCGCTTCCGTTTTATTTTGACTTGTTTTTATTCTCTCCCTTTGCCATTATTTCTTTTCACTCAAATTTCCTTCTCTTTTATTTTCTCTCTATCTTTTCTTTTCTTTTTTCTCTTTTTTTTTTGATTTTCTTATTTTAGGGTTATGATCTAATCCTATGGGGATTGCCAACATATCATGATGTTGCAAGAATCAGATCATTACATAGTTTAGGAGATAAGTGTGAAATAAAAGAAGGACACATTTTTGGGTTTTAAAAATTTGCATAAAATAAAAACATTCTAATTTTTCCTTTGTTACAATGACTGCGTCCTAGAGACTTAAATATTAAAACTAACAGATTCTAAAAGGTATCGTAATGCAGACTCGAAAGTGGACTAACAAACTCTAAAAAAAGCTGAAAATACAGAGTTAAAAATAATAAGAAATACATGAGTGCCTCAACTACTACTCCAGGGCCCGCGGGACATCAGTAAATCTCGCCACGGGCCTATGCGCCATATCTTCTTGGAGAAGATATAAGTCATCCATTATCTGACAAACAAAAATTATTACTGCAACGAAGAATATGGACTTGGTCATATCCTCGCACTCATTTCACTTCATCACAATATAGTCAGCAATCCCTGAGACACCCTTCTCTTGTAGCAGACGTCCAATTTGCTGAGATCTGGCCTACAGAACCTAAGTGGCCGTATGCTTTTGCTCTTGCAATTGTTGCATGTCCTTTTCTAACTGTGACATCAAGGCATAGCGGTGTTCCCTTTCTGCCTTGAAGTTCTTTGCTTGCTTGGTCATTTCACTCTCAAGGTTATTGATCTTTTTCTCCATCCCTATGATCCCTTTTGTCGTATTTTTCCCTTAACTGTCAAACAAAACGTGCTCGTTCCTCCGCATTCGTGGCCAACTTTGCTCGGGCCTTTACTAGTTCACCCTCGGTCTTTTCCAAATCAAAACCATAGTCACATACTTTCTGCCTAAGGTTGTCTATCAGTTTCTCATCCTTTTCACTTCTGGTAAGGTTCCCAACTGTTATTTTTATCTTCTGGATTTGGGCTCGGAGTGCTTCATTTTCTTGCTCCAATCTTTTACTCCAGATCTGGAGAACCACTGCTTCATGGAATTAGCCATCAGAATGGATCTGCATGAATGCTAAGGTCTTTTTCCTTGGGAATTATTTGGCATCTTCACAACTGTCTCAAAACCAGGTACGGGGCATAAGGCTGGATACTTCTAAGACCCATTAGGAGGAAGTGAGCACCGGTGGCAGGCATGTATATAATTTCATTAACAGAAAGCCAACCCAACATCCACTCTATCTTATCAACGGTTATGGAACGAAGGCAAGATATCCAATCTATGACCCCTTCCTACATCTTGAACCCATCGACCCTTGTATCAAACTCCTCTAAGAAGATTTTCTCTTTCGACCCATAATTCATGTACCGAGGACAATGACATAGATGTTCAATCATCCACATTTGTAGCAACAAATTTCAACCTTTAAAAAAATCTACTTTGTCTTTGCAAGATGTGAGAGCTCGAAATATTTTAGACACTATCATAGGTGGAAGAGTGCTCTTGGTATTAACCATCAAATTATTGATGACTACGGCGACCCATAGTTCAATATTCCATCCTTCAAGGAAAAAACTAGAAGACCCAAGAATGCCACTATGAAAGCAAAACATATATGCTCTTCCCATTTTGGTTGGTTCCCTTTACTACAAATTCTGCTCTCCAGGTTTTCAAATCCCCCTATATGTCCGTACCGTCAGTATATGAAGTATAGAGTGGAAAACCCATTCTCCAAATCTGCATACTGGACCTGCCTGCTTTTTTTAATAGAAAATCTAGAAACTTGTGTGGGGTGACAACCCTTGGAGTGACCATGCATTTATGTCTTAGACCTTCGGTACTCTCAGCATATCCCGCTATCTCCGACAAAGTAGGTGTGAGTTTGAAGTCCAAGAAATGGAGAATGTTGTGAGTAAGATCCTAAAATGTCACCAGTGCTTTTATTGTATCTCCCAGACCTGATATTTTGTAATTCGGTAAGCGCCCTCAAATATTGGTTGACCGTGTCTCATCCTTTCCAACCTAAATCTTCCCACCACATATGTAGTTCTAACGGAATCTTGGTCATGCCCCTTCATTAGTAAATTTTGGCCCATGCTCATTCTGCACATTTAGATAAGGTGATTTGTTTAAAGAAAAAGTGAATCTCATTTGAAAAACTGATAAAAGTGGTTTATTTTGCAAAAAAAAAAATCAAATAAATCAGGGCTACTTTTGCGAATATGGCCCTTCAGCACTTCGAAATGGAAGATTTTAGGGTTGTGTTCGCTAAATGGCCAAAACTGACAAAGAAACCATCGGTGGTTGTTCTTGTAAAAACAGACTTCCGACGTCTCGTTGGGATTCGACTATTTAGACAAAAAGCGCATCACCCACTTATTTACAACAAAATGACGACACTTCATTTTTTGTTTTCAAATTTTTTTTAAAAAAAAAGGGGTTGGACTCGACGAGGATTGCCTACGTATCCCACATCTGGTAAGAATTAATGTTACACCCTGGAGTATTATGTTGATGTTATGCGCTGTTGTAATTTATTACGATGATGTTACCCTCTGCAGTAGTATATTACGATGATATTACGTCTTGTAGTAATACATTACGGTGATGTTACGCTTTGTAGTATTAAGTTACGATAGTGTTGCACCCACTAGTATTACATTATGATGATGTTATGTTTTGCAGTATTAAGTTACGAGGATGTTACACCTTGTAGTATTGTACGTTGGATTTGTCGTAAGGTAATTGACATCAATCCACGAAAAAAGTAATTGGAGATTTTAAAAATTAAGCTATTTCACAAGTGATGAATAAATTCATGAAGGTGAAAGAAGGAGCAAGTCAAAGAAAATAAATTTTCTCCAAATTTGGCATTTTGGGGTAAAATACGGTCCGAGCTAAAATACCAAATATTATGAACTAATACCATACAAAGTACCATATGACTACAGTAGTATAACATAAAAAGTATATATGAAGTATTTTAATAATAAATAGAATTTTAAGTAATTTGAGATAATTTTTAAATTATGCAGATAATTGATTAATTATCGGATAACATAACATTATCCGATTAACTAATAAAAGGATAAAATTAACAAGATCATACCAAAAAAGGACGTGGAATCCCCTTCTTAGTTTTAAGATGAGTCATAAACCACCTTACATGTATCAAGGCTAATTTACAAATGCCTTATCTAGTAAAGATTTTTATACAGAAAGAAGAATGAATAAAACAACATTTTTACATTTCTGATTTTGAACAAAAGAACGTGAGGGATCAGGGGACATTCCATTTCGTCCAAGAACTCTTAGCCAAAGAGTTCAAGTTCAACAATTCATTTAATCTATTCTGTTTTGCTCAAAACATTGGAAGCAAAACAGAACAAGATCGTCCAAGTGTGAATTTCGT
Source organism: Nicotiana benthamiana (assembly GCA_034376525.1). Taxonomy (NCBI): domain Eukaryota; kingdom Viridiplantae; phylum Streptophyta; class Magnoliopsida; order Solanales; family Solanaceae; genus Nicotiana; species Nicotiana benthamiana. The sequence goes on along the minus strand of CM067324.1, from coordinate 19,914,405 downwards.
CCACATTTAGCAGAAGCAGATATGTGCTAAGTTAACGCTACGTTTTTCTTTCATTTTGATATGATTTCGTCATTACATAAGTTTGGTAACTAGGCATAAAGAAAAATTCATATTCCAAAATTTACGTATATTTTGTTGTCTCAAAAGTTACATATATTTTTCTAGTATTTTTATTACCATCGAGCTATAATCCATGGGCAGGCCCATACTGGGCAACTTCTGGTCAGATGGTAAGTTATATACCGAGCCTACTACGGCCGAGTGCTTATGAGTGAGCCCAGTTGGTTGATATACAGAGCATATTATCGCCGAGTGCCTGTGAGCGAGCCTACTAAGGTAGAGCAGTTATATATATACCGAGCTTTATAGGGTCGGACAACTATTTTACTTACTATATTGAGAGAGTTGAGTAAGTATCAACAGGTAAGCACATCTTCAGATTATCTTTGACTTCCAGCTACTTGCAGTCATTATATTATAGTTCAGCTTCAGCTTTCTATATATTGTCTTACATACTCAGTACATTATTTCGTACTGACGTCCCTTTTCTGGGGGCGCTGCATTTCATGTGTACAGGTCAGACAGACATACCGATAGGCCTCTTCAATAAGTGTTGCCCGAGTCCAGCTTGATCGGCAAGCTCCATGCCTTTCGGAGTTTCCAAGTCTAGAGCCTTATGTACATATTATATATATATATATATATATATATATATATATATATATATATATATATATATATATATATATATATATATATATATATATATATATATATATATATATATATATATATATATATATATATATGTTATAAGTAGGTCAGGGAGCTATTCAGATCATAATATATCCATCAGTAGAGGCTTGTAGACATATCCTATCAGTTAGTGCAGTATGTTGGACTAGCAGGCCTTGTATGTATATTTGGTTGGTTTGTCAGCTATAATAGTTATGACGGTCTTGTCGGCCTAGTTATATATTGACATTTAGTCAGCATTCGCTGTTGTCTTGCAATGTGGCCTATGGCCAAAGTATGAAATCATGTTCAAAGTTCCTTAGTCATAAGTTGGTATGCAAGGATAGGCGAGGCACTGAGTGCCGGTCTCACTCTCAGGTTCGGGGTGTGACGATCAAACCCGCGCAGTTCGACCAATTTTGATGCGACTGAAAAATATAATCACTTTGAAATAAATTTTTTCCTCTTTTTCTTTTTTTTTTTCAAAAATTTTCGGCAGAGTTTCAAAATATCTGGGAAACGAACGAAATTCTCTCTCATACCCCGAACTTGATTTTTCTCTTGGTTTCCTCGCATAATCTAGAAGAATGTCAATATGCAATCTGAAATAAATAAATGCATAAGTAGCACATAAAAATGCATCAGGTTTGTCTCTTTATTTTCAGGTACACCTGTCCTAGACTGACCCAACCCCTGTGTTGAGTCTCCAAAGTCAAATACACATGATGCAAACAAGCGTTCCTACTAGGGATCCGACATGAAACTGAGTTATTCTAGGTCCAAAGCATGGATATATTGTTCTAGACTTGGTGTACCGAGCGGACAACTCGAGCCGAGGAGGGGCTACGTACCAGGAACCGAAAGGCTATCCGACTTTGTAACTTGTCCGAAACCTCTTTCTAAATTAGGGTATGACTCTAACAGAAAAGAAGTTCCGTCAGCATGCACTTCCCGGAATATGAGAAGAGAAGGTTTTCGTAGAAGTTTATATACAGTTTAAATAATATCAAAGCGATAAAAAGCAACGTTTAGTACATTAGGCCCAAGCATGTAACAAAATCAGATAATAAATAAATCCAAATATAACAATTATCTAAGCTCGAATTCAGGAACCCTGAACCAGAAGTTCTAGGTTCTTTTCCCCAGCAGAGTCGTCAGAGCTGTCACACCTCCTTTTTCTACCATCGAAAGTGGTATGAGGGAGCTTTTCCAATTAAATTGATAATAATTGAAACATGATTATTTATTTAAGTTTTAAAGTTGCCACTTGGGATAATTTAGGGTGTCTCAAGTCACTGGTTTAAAACTCGAATCGTGGAAGTTTGACTCTATTTTACAGTCTGCTAAATACAGAAATCTAGGTATGGAATTCTGTCAACTAGGGAGAAAGTGATAGGGATTCTTGGGTTCCATAATTTTAGCACGGCCACTCAACTATTATTATTGGCCCATTTATATGATTTTAAAATATTCTTGAAACCTACGTGCATTTTTATCCCTTTTAAACCGCTTTTAATAATCCATGATTGTTATACAACTAATTATTTGATTACACATTGCGAATCATGTCAAAGGAACTGTACCTATGATCTACAACATGTTCATTTTATTAATAAGATTAAATTGTGGCCATGTCGCATAAATGTACTCCCAGATTTTAGAATTACGTATCACAACTATGTCATGGGAATCGTATCCGTAGCTAAGATACTTTATTTAATTAATGCGCCTAAAGCAAAATTACGAGAGTTTAAAACATTCTTCTGCATTATTAAAGCTATTGATGTGAGGGCCATAGACTAGTCGATTAGATGGCATACCATTAAAGAAATCGTACTTAAAAAAAGTGAACTGGGGGCTCATATTTAAACTGGTTCTAAGTTTTGATATACAACGATTGGTTATTAGTATTATATTGAATAAGGAGGTTTAGGTCCTGAACAATATAGAAACTTGGGCCAACAATAAGCCCACTACACTACTCAAGGGTCATTTTGGTGAAGTACACACTGATGAAGGCTGGGTTCGAAATTGAGCCCAAATGAGGGAGCGGAAACAACTGGAGCCAAACGATCCTGGTGGCCCCATTTGGGCCAACTTCAAACCTCAAACGTTTTGGCAAGGATACTTCAAAAACTAAAGCCCTGATGAGGCCCAACTAACCATAGTTGACATACAACAGCATAACATGCGAGTTCTAAAAATCATAACACCTAAAACGATATTATAAACCTTTATTCACTATCTTACTACTAATACTAACAGCATGAACCTGGATTTTTTTAAAAACTACTCATTAATCATATTTTTACATATGCAATTGTTCTAACAATGCTGAGGTTCTGAAGGTATATATCAAGCTAAATATTGTTCATTTAAGCATTGATGATACATATAACACAAATAAAACTGCCAAAACCTTCTACTAAACTTGAAATTTGAATGTTCATGAAAAGATAAACTAAATTAGACATTCACATATAACATTTCCCCAACTAAACGACTGACCATCAAACAGATCCTAACATAGATTACATAAAAGGTGCAGAAAAATAAAACTCATAAAGGGCTGAGTGAACTTAGAAGAACACATGTAAATAACAATTAACATACAATATTTTAGCATTGAATCTTCACATTTCAGTTACATTTTTCAAAGGAAAAAATGTGCTTGCACTTCAAAGATCACTCATAGTCCAAGAGGTACCTGCATACAGCAACAAAAGAAAAGAAATCCTGAAGTCAGCAAAGAGGAACAAGAACAGAAAACTAACAGTAGTAAACCAACTCCCAATTTAAACCATGTTTAAACCCTCAAGAATCCAGAAATTTCAAAAGAACTTGTTCTATTTTTTCTGGTAAAAATCAGAAATTCCAGTTGTTCAAACAATGCAGAACTTTTGGGGTATTTTCCAGGGTTTGAAATCTATATTATGATTGAGGGAGGGGTTCTACTTATAGGCAACCCAATAAGACATTTTATACTTCAATACCACACAAGAGGGAGGGGGGGGGGAGGGATAATTTGTGTGGTATCCAATTTTCGCTTAACTTGATTATAGAAGGACCTGGTTCTTCTATGTATTCCAACTACTACTGTTTACGGAATAATAAGTAATGAAAACAAAGAATAGATAGATTTATACTTGGAATATACCTGCCTCAAAAGGTGAAAAAACCATTACCTACTACTCAGTAGGATTTTCCCAAACTTCCACTAAAATCACTGAGCCAAAAGTTGCATTTACAAAAACTCTTTTGTAAATGTAGGGTTAACTCTAATCCCGTTGTGTCACACAACCTTAACTGTTGTGACAACTTCAAGTTAATTCTAACTTGAACACTCTAAGTACCTAGTACAATTGCTCCTATAAAAGCTGAAAGGTATAATGTAAAATCACCTACTATAATTGAACTAGAATAAAAGATAGACATTTGGAACTGGTTCTTCTATCTTGTTCAAGTAGCTTCATGATTGCACGCTTGAGTCACACATAAATTATTTGCAAAATTATCTTGCTCTTTTGCTCTCACTTTACGTTTAACTTCTGCTTATGTGCATTACCCATAAAAGTGGACAACACTAATATTTAATAGGTTAGTAAATAGAGATTTACTAGGATATAGATGCTACTCTTCTATGGTAGAAGATTCTAGTTGATCTCATACTCTAACATTATCATCTTCCTAAACCGTGTTCTCTTTGAGTAAGGAGTATTTCTCTCCTTATCCAATTATGTAATATTTTTCGATTAAAGAGATATTGTTTCACGAGTAGGCAAGCACGCAGGTTGTACCGGTCAGCTTTGAGCTGTCGAGTGACGATTGCTCCATCTCTTAAGAAAGGTGATAAGTTAGATTTATCTCCTTCACGTGTATCTCACATGTTTGGGTTGATCATGACTGTGCTTTACAAGATAGACCTGGTCCATGTCTGAGTTCTTTTGTCAGTGTCCAAAACTTCACCTTTACTTGGACCAACAAATTCCTTCTTTTTGATGATGACAAACTCTGTGTTTTTTACTTACTTGGACCCTGTAAGAACTCAGCTTAGCCATCAGCAATCAAGCAAACATACTTAAACTATCAAGGAAATATTAACATTCAATCAAGAGCAAAGTTAATAGATATCATTGATACAAAATATGTTGCTACCACAATCCATAAACAGAAAGAAAAAATATTCAAAACATGAGAAAAAGAAAGAAAAATTCCTAATCTGGGTCACTGAAGGTACTAGCAGGTTCAGGAGATAAAGGCTAGAATTCCTAATGCTTGGGGGAGTTGGAGGGTTGGTTTTGGGCTTGGAGAAGATTCAGCATATTGTGAAGAATTCCATCATTCTTCTGCTTTTCCTTGCCAAGCTCAGTTTTAAGAGCATCCCTCTCTGATTCTACCTCTGTCACACGAGCCTTTAGCCTAGCTATCTCAGCATCCTTGGCTTCACTTTCATGAACAAGAGCCTTGACGTTACTGTTGATAGGTGTCTTCTTGGATGAACCAGGTTCATTTGGGATGGCATTGACTAAATAATCACAAGCAAGCATAATATTAATGCCAAAGTAATCCTTGCTTGAGGCCATTTCCCATTTCTTTAGAGGCACATTGAACCTATCCAGAGTTGTAGTCCAAATAAAGCCATAGGGGTTAGCATGATCCTTGGAGCCATTGATAACCCCGTAGCTTGATGATGAATGTAGGCCAGTTAATTTTCATTCCACTTTCAAGGCACTCCATTAGAACTAAATCCATATAATTTGCAGCCTTCTGTCCTGCTTGGGCAGTAGGCACTTGTTGACAAACACAAAAAGGACTTTGTGTCGTGGCTTCATTTCACTCTTGTGCACAAACTTGGCCTCATTCACTCCTTCAACATAACAGAATTTCCTAGTGATTGTGAGTGCAGATAGAAGGGAATCCAGACTTGGCCATCTCTGTCTGGTGTACTTATCATATCCCTCAGCAGGGATGTCTAGAATCTCACCCAGCTTCTCAGCATCAAATATCACTTGAACTCCTTTAACTTTACTCATAAATCTGCCATCTTTGACTTGAGAATTTGCCATGAATTCAATGATTTCATTTCTGGCCAATCTCCCATCCATCTGAATGACCATGTCCTTCCATACCTGAACAGCTAGGGTGTCAACCAAGCAAACCATTCTTGGTTCCACAAAATCTTTCAGCAATCTTCCCTTCAAAGTTTTTCTCTTAGCAAACTTGAGAAGCTAGTCTTGTTCACCATCAGACTCATTTTCTTCTTCACCACTCCATTTCTCATCTTTAGAAACTCTAACTTGTTTACTTTTTACTGCAAACCTTGTCCTCTTGGCCAATGAAGGTTCATCAGCCTCAGACATAGAAGAAGACTTTTTGGAAGAAGTCTTGGTCTTTTTGTGCTTGGGGGTCTAAACCTCCACTGTTGTAACTTTCTCCTGATGTACCTGTTCCATCTCCTTAACATCAACAACTTCTGAGAATTCTACAACCTTGCCTTTTCCTTTATCCATCCATTTCTTCTTGCTTTCAGCCAAATCCTGTTGTAGGTCTCTCTCACTCTATTTCACCATGGTTCTTGTTGCTCTTCCCTTTTCCAAGGAAGTTTTAGTAGTTGTTGGGAAGGAAGCCTTTCATTTCTTGGAAGGTTTAGCAGCACTAGGGCGTTTTGATGTGTGAGTTCTTCTATTCTTTGGATCGTAACTTGCACCCACGTTTTTCAGAAGGTCTACTAGGGTTTCTTCAATTGATGAACCGGGTTTATCTCCCTGTGAGATTAGATTAACTAGCCCTTTAGCAGCCTCCCCTGAACCGCTTCCTCCTGACTTCTTTCCACTTTCTTCAACAATTTCTTGTATACCCCCACAAATAGCAGGTACAAACAAGTCAGCAGTGGGTGAATGATTAACCACTCCCTTCCCTTTTTCCTTCACTTCACCACTTTCACCCTCTCTCTCCTTTTATTTTACATATTTCTTTTTACCTCCACTCTTGCCTAACTCAGGTAATTCCACATCCCTTATTTCCAACCAACACTAGAGAAGGACTCATCTTAGAAGGGGATTTCTGAGCCTTGTGAGAGTTAGAAGATCCAGGTTCTCCCCCCTCACTAGCGGATTTGAAATAATAAGACTTAGAGTTAGAATTAGAATCTTGGACCTGGCTTGTCTTTAATATCTCATCCAATTTCTTTGAAAGAGAACCAGAAGCCATTATATTCGAGAAAGCACTGTTACTCTCCTTTGCCTGGGTTGGGGAGTTGGGCTAGGTGGAGGAGGGGTAGATGTATCAGAGGGAGTAGGCTGTGGATGAGTTCCAAGATTGTCTTGTGGGCTCGTCATTGTAGCTTAGTATTTGAGAGAATTGGTGAGTTAAACATTTGGAGAAGAAAGCAATTGAGAGTGAAGAAGGGTTTTTTGACGGTTTAGAATTATAAAGATGGCAGGAAGTAATAATGAGTATTTAAAAAAACTCATTTAATGGATAACGTTAGCTTTTAGCAGGCAATTAGAGGTCTAATCAATCTGAAATTGCAGGTTGAATGCATGGTTAAGCTTCCCTAGATTTTAGGCATTTTTTGTGGTTAGAATTCTAAGGAGGACGGAACTAGTTCAAAAAGCAAACAGATTGAATTTTCTAAGGAGTTGAAAAATTGTAGGACTTTTGCTCATGATTTAAATATTTATATTTGTAATTATGCAGAGTGTAAAAAAATATATTGGCATTCAGATGAACCAATACTGATGAACCAGGTTCTTCATTTAGAATTCTCTTGACTATGCCTCAATTTATCATAATAGAGAAAACTTTATAAGAGATCAGTGAGACATGCTCTAGGAGCCTTCTTGAGCCATAGAGAGCCTTGTCTAATTTGTACACATGTTCCGGACACTCCTTTATCTCAAACCTTGGAGGTTGTTTGACAAACACTTCTTCTTTTAGGTATCCAGTCAGGAAGGCACTTTTGACATCCATCTGATGAAGAATGAATACCATGTGTGCTGCAAAGGCTATGAGGTGTCTTATTGCTTCCAGTATTGCAAATGGAGCAAAGGTCTCATCATAATCTATACCCTCCTCTTGGCTATAATCTTGGACCACCAGTCTTGCTTTGTCTGTTGTAACTATTTCATCTTCATCAAGCTTGTTTCTAAAGACCCATTTAGTGCCAATTATTTATCTGTCCTTAGGTCTTGGAACTAGATGCCAAACTTGAGTTCTTTCAAGCTGATTAAGTTCATCTTGCATTGCATTTACCCATTTTTCATCCTGTAAAGCCTCATCAACATTGTTAGGTTCAACAAGAGATAAGAAATCATCAAAAGCACACATGTTCTTTAATTGTGATCTAGTTTTAACTCCAGATGTTGGATATGTTCTCAATGGGATGAGAACTTTGATACTTGTGAGGTTTCACAACCAAGTGATTTCTGCTTGATGTTTCTCCCTTGTTCTGTTGCTGAGGAACAAGGTCATGAATAGGTTCCTTCAGGGAATTGGTTTCAGTTCATCTTTGTTCAATTCCCCCTGCCAGGTTTCCCTGGATGGAAGAACATGTTCCATAACCTATTCCTTCTTTTAGTGCACCTTTGGCATGAGCTGAGACTTGACTCAATTTTTTTACCAGCCCAATAGCTACATCTTCATGTTCTTGTCTCTTAGAAAGAATATTAGTTTCATTGAAAACTATATGTACACTTTCTTCTATACACAAGGTTCTTTTGTTGTACACTTTATAAGATTTTCTATATGAAGAATATCCAAATAATACTCCCTCATCACTTCTAGGATCAAACTTACCTAGAGATTCCTTTCCATTATTATGTACAAAGCACTTGCATTCAAATGCCCTAAGATGGGAAATATTTGGTTTTATCCATTTAAGTAACTCATAGAGAGTCTTATCTACAAGAGGCCTAGTCATGCATCTATTAATAATATAATATGTAGTATTTACAGTCTCTGCCCAGAAGCTATGAGGCAGTTTACTAGAAAGAAACATAGTCTTAGCCATATCTTCAAGAGTCCTATTCTTTCTTTCAGCTACTCCATTTTGTTGAGGAGTCCTAGGAGCAGAAAAATTATAATCTGTACCATGCTCATCAGAAAATTTGGAAAACTTAGCATTTTCAAATTCAGTTCCATGATCAGGCCTGATTGATGCAAGTTGATTACCTAGTTGTTTATGAGTTTTTCTAACAAAGGCAGTAAATATGTCAAATGCTTCATCTTTAGATGTTATTAAAATAGTACCTAGGTAAACCTAGAATAATCATCAACAAATACCATCACATATTTCTTACCACATCTACTTAATGTTCTCATTAGACTACGGAGATCCATAAGAACTAGTTCTATCATCCTGGTTGTGCTTACCATTTTCTTGCTTTTAAAAGATGATCTTACCTGATTTCCCCTTGCACAAGCCTGACAAACTTTGTTTTCCTTGAACTTGATTTTAGGTAACCCTATCACCAAGTCCTTGGAGACTAATTTGTTGAGTTGATTCAGACTTGTATGATCAAGTTTCTTATGCCACAGGAGGGGATCATTTTCCAACAAACTCAAGAAAGTGAGTTCATTTTCTGAAAAAGTAGACAAATCTACAATGTAAATATTGTTAACTTTTTCCCCTGTAAAACAATCTTGTCAGTGGTAAGATTAATCACAATATATTTGGTAGAGGTAAATTCCACAAGGTTACTTCTGTCACATAGTTGTGATACACTAATTAGGTTTATTTCAAGCGATCTATCAAGTAGACATTCTCAATAGAATGTGAGTCTGTCTTACCTGTCTTTCCAACCCCGATAATCTCACCTTTCTTCCCATTTCCAAAGGATACATTACCTCCATTTAAGTCCTCAAGTGAAAGAAACTGGTTCTTGCTTCCAGTCACATGTTTTGAGCAGCCACTATCCATGTACCGTATTTGGATACTTCCCTTCACTTGGACCTGCAAATGAAATCATGGGTTAATCTTAGGAACCCAAACTAGTTTGGGTCCCTTTCTATAGGCAAAGGGGTAAATAAAATGGCCCATCTAGGTAGCCTATTTTTCTCTTGAGCAAAGGTTTTGTTCTTTTGACTAGCCTTTTCTTTTGCAATACATTCACTTTTGTAATGATTGGTCTTGCCACAGTGTGTGCAGACTTTGTTTTCAGGAAGAATGATGTACTTATTTTTGGGATCCCACTTAGGTGCATGGGTTCCACAGGCAAGACCTCACTTATTGCTACGATGGTGTTCTTGTAGTCAGCATAGTGCATCAGAAGTCTTATTCCATTTGCAAGTTATGTCTAGTTATGCTTTACCTTCCCTAGGTCTTTTTTTAAGACTCTTATTGTTCATCTTTCTTGTACAGCTCATCTTTCATTTTTCCTAGATTTTCTTCCAAGGTGATATGTGTGTGATCAACTTTCTTCTTACCTGTTCCTAATTTCAGTTTTAAATTTTCAGACCTAAGTTCTAAGACACTGGTTTCAAGTTCAAGAACCTGGTTCTTCAAATTAGCATTTTTACTGTCACTATCATTAGCCCTAGAGTCCAGATTTTTTGCACTTGTCTTTTAAGATCTCACACTCCCTATATAGATGTTCCTTCTCATTGTTTATTATCTCAGAATCATCTATGAAGTCAAGTAATAATTCAGTTAACCTTTCTTTAGACAAAAATTTTATCTTGTCTTTTAGATTAGTCACACTTACCTCTCGTTCATCATCTGATTCTCTGATGGACATAAGTGCTTGTTCATCTCCAACTTAATCTTCTGAATCCTGGTCTAATATTTCTCCCCAAGCAACAACCATAGCCTTTGTTGATCCTTTGTTCCTTTTGGGTTGAACCTGTTCCTTCTTCCCGTTCCTTCGTCCAGCCCTTTCCTTCTTTCATTCAATTTCCCACTGAGGACAATTCTTGATTATATGGTCAGTATTGCCACATTTGTAGTAGCCCTCGTTGGTCTGCTTCTCATGAGCCCTTGGTTTGTTGAAGGTTGTACCTTTTGAAGAACCCTTTTCTCTCTTCAGGTACTTTTTGAAGTCCCTTGTGATCATGGCCATTTCATCATCCTCTAGATATGCACCTTCAGCTATTCTGAGAGCCAAACTCTTTTCCTTCTTGGGTCATCCATTTTCATGGTTTTTCCTTCTCAGCTCATAGGCAGTGAGATTTCCAATCAGTTCATCTAACTTGAGAGTAGCAATGTTCTTTGATTCCTGAACATCAGTGATTTTGCTTTCCCAAGTTACTGGTAAGACCTTCAAGGATAATTCTCCCAAGAGATTTGAGTTTATTTGTTAGTATTGTGAACCTTGTGTACATCTCCTGGATAGTTTATCCTTTCTTCATAGTGAAATTCTCATATTGAGAATATAGTAGTGTTCCTCTTGATCTTTTTACTTGAGGAGTTCCTTTATGAGGCACTTGTAAAGTGTCACATATCTCCTTAGCAGTGGTACACCTTTGAATCCTGATGTACTCATCCGGACCTAGTCCACACACAAGCTATTTCTTGGCCTTGGCATTCTTTCCCATTTCTTCAAATCTTCAGCAGTGTAGTTAGCTCTTGTCTTTAGCATGTCCACTCCTTCAGTATTCTTCTTTGTAGTAGCCAGGGACCATCAGTGACTATGTCCCAGAGTTCATAGTCTTCTCCTATGATGTGGTCTCTCATCCTGTTCTTCCACCAAGAATAGTACTGACAATTGAAGAGTGGGGGACTAGCAGTGGATTGCCCTTCCCAGTTTCCAGGTGGTGCACTCATCTTGATATTTTACTAAGGTGTTAACCTCTTCAAGAATAACCAGCTCTGATACCAAGTGACATTTTGTACTTCAATACCACACAAGGGAGGGGGTGATTTGTGTGGTACCCAATTTTTGCTTAACTTGATTATAGAAGGACCTAATTCTTCTATGTGTTCCAACTACTAGTGTTTGCGGAATAATAAGTAAAGAAAATAAAGAACACAGAGATTTTTACGTGGAAAACACCTGGCTCAAAAGGTGAGAAAACCACGACTTATTGCTCAGTAGGATTTTCCCAAACTTCCACTAAAATCATGCCAAAAACTGCATTTACAAAAACATTTTTGTAAATCTAGGATTAACTCTAATCTCGCTATGGCACACAGCCTCAACTGTTGCGACAACTTCAAGTTAACTCTAACTTGAACACTCTAAGTACCTAATACAATTGCTTCTATAAAAGCTGAAAGGTATAATGTAAAATCACCTACTACAATTGAACTAGAATAAAAGATAGACATTTGGAACTGGTTCTTCTATCTTGTTCAAGTAGCTTCAGGATTGCACGCTTGAATCACACATAAATTGTTTGCAAAATTGTCTTGCTCTTTTGCTCTCAATTTACATTTAACTTCTGCTAAATGTGCATTACATGTAGAGGAGAACAACACCGATATTATATAGGTAGTAATTAGAGATTTACTGGGATACTGATGCTACTCTTCTATGGTAGAAAAGTTCTAGTTGATCTCATATTCTAGTACTATCCTCTTCCTAAATCGTGTTCTCTTCGAGTAAGGAGTATTTCTTTCCTTATCCAATTATGCAACATTTCGATTATATCAAGAGATATTGATTTTGATAAGTTAGATTTATCTCATTCACGTGTATCTCACATGTTTGGGTTGATCATGACTGTACTTCACAAGATGGACCTAGTCCATGTCTGAGTTCTTTTGTCAATGTTCAAAACTTCACCTTTACTTGGACCAACACAATGTCATGTACTGAAAAATAGCAAAATTGGGAATTATTCCCTCATACAGCCCTTAAAGTATCTTCCTAACAGAGTTGGGACAGCTGGCAACCTTTAATTGGTTTCAGCATTTGTGTTGGACAAATAGGACCAGCTTCCCCAAATTCTAGAAGCTTCTTATCTATATTTCTATTTGGGTAAACTTTCCATGACCCCCTTAAGTTTTTATTATTCAATTAACCCCTCCTAAGTTTCTAACGATGTCGAATCAAACAAACATGGACTAGGCCAGCAATTACAAAAAATAATGATCAGAACAATAGTCAAGCAATAATAAAAACAAATGCAATTAAATCCTACAATCAGAAAACCTAAATCAAATTGGACCTAACAAGAATTGAATCATGATGGATCCAGCAAACTGTTAAAACATGCTCAATTAATATAAGCAAAATGAACAAACATTTAAGAGTTAAGCATTGAAAATCCTGACCAAATCGAACTAAGAAGAAAAGAAGAATAATAAAGAGAAGAACAAGAAGTTACCACCAATACTTGTTTGAGACCAATACGAACCCGGAACAATTTTGATGGGGGGAAGAAGTGAACCTAAACTAACATCAATCAATTGCTCTTAATCAGAGCAACCAACTGATGTAAGTCATGGGTCCAGAAAACCAAACTTGCATGTCACAAATTAGGAGTCAAAGCAAAACTAGGGTTCCAGAAATTGGATCCAAATTAATGAAACCAAGACAGGGGTTTTTGTACAATGATTGTAGTTTAAGGTTCAGAAGGGTGTGAGGAGTGTGGGGTGTGATTTGGTCCACTTAGGGTTTGGGGTCTGATTTTCAGATCTAAAATTGGAGGATTTGGGTAGGGATTTTAGGGAAGCATTTTGTGGACTTGGAAAGGGGAGGGAAAGGTGGTTGTCTGGTGTTAATTCAGTAGGGTTTGGAGCACTGGAACCGCCATGGGGCGATCCCCGACAGGTGGTCAACAGTGGAGGCATCACGGGGATTTAGGGCGGTTGGTCTCTAGGGTTTAGTTAGAGACAAGTGAGTAGGGTTTCGAAATAGGGGCATTTTCGAATAGATTTATATCAATTAAATGACCAGTTCTGAATTGTTGGATCATGAAAGGGAGCATAAATGGGGTCGTTTGGTGTAGTGGGGGGCCTGGACCAGGTGTGTTTTGGTTTTGGGCTTGATTTGCAAATGGGTTAAGGTAATTTGGGGGGGTGGGGGTGAAATTAATTGGGTTAACTAAGATTTGGCCCAATAAAGCAAGACCACCTCTTTTCCAATTTATTTTCTCTTTATTATTTTAATTAATTAAAAATACTAAATTAAACCTTAAATTAATTTCAATTGTAAAATTAAGCTAATTATCCAATAATAAAATTTGTAACAATTAATTGACTCAAATTAAAAGAGAAGCAATTAATAATCTAAGATTAAAAGCTAAGAATGTAAAAATAAACCAATTTTTGAGATTTTTATTTTTAATAAAGTAATTGATTAACTAATTAATCATAAAATATGAACAAAAAATTTAAATTCAATGCATGATATTTTGATATTTTCCTGATTTTTAATAAAATTAAACGTGCACAAAAATATAAACAATTTAAAAGAATCCTACAACAACCCTATAAAATTGCAAACAATCGGGAAAAATCCGTTTCATTACTTAATAGGAATATTTCATATAGTGTAAAAATCACGTGCTCACAGCTGCCCATGAAAATACGAAGAGTGTTCGAGTCAAGATAAAGTGAGCGGATAGAAGTGATTTTTGCCCATTTGGATACTCCGTGGGAAGAATTTCTTTTTTTTTAAAACCTGACCTAATCTTGCTTCCAAGGTTTCCAACATATCCTTGGCTATAAAGGAATTAGATCAGTGTAATTCTGGAAGTTTTGGTAGCTGGGACTACCAGGAAGCTGTGATTTCACGGTTGTTGCTGTTGTTGCTTGCTGAACTCCTTATTACACCGAGATAAAATAAAAAGAAGCTAGACTAATCTATGAATGAGTTACAAGATTCCTATTTATATATCTTCAAACTTGATCTTGAAACCTCTGCAGTTTTGTCGTGCATCTTGAACTGTTGACTCACACTCTCGAGGCGAGCTTTTGTTGTCACTAACTCGAATTAAATTTGAAATGAGTTTCCTTGTTTTCCAAGTAGGCGTCTGCCGCATATACTTGAAATGAATTCCCATGTTTCTCCAGGTGGATACATGCCGCCAATACTTGAAATGAATTCCCTTGTTTCTCCAGGTGGGCGCCTGCTACCAATACTTGAAATAAATTCCCTTGTTTCTCCAGGTAGGTGCCTGCTGCCAATACTTGAAACGAATTCCCTTGTCTCTTCAGGTGCGCGCCTGCTGCCAATACTTGAAACGAATTCCCTTGTCTCTTCAGGTGCGCGCCTACTGCCAATATTTGAAATGACTTCCCTTGAAATGACTTCCCCTGTTTCTCCAGGTGGGCGCCTGCTGCCAATACTTGAAATGAATTCCCTTGTTTCTACAAGTGGACGCGTGCTGCCAATACTTGAAGTGAATTCCCTTGTTCCTCGGGTGGGTGCATGCTGCTACAACAAAACAGAAAAAACAAAAGAAACTTTTCTACCCTAGTTTTGTACTGGAAACATCTATGAGTGTTAATCAAATCTTATTATCAAAAGCGCTCTAAGAAACCAAAAACTAAATCCTATTATCCAGGAAAGCCCTGAAAACTAAAGTTAAATCTCATCACAAGAATGAAAACTTGAAAGCTAAATTCAACTTCCTAAAGGTGAAACTTATACTAAATTTCATTATCTAATGAAGGTCTTAAATCTTGAAAACTTATGGTTGTACCTATCTGGCGCACACTTTCTCCAAACAGGGTTCTTCAGAAACATGAAATTCCAGCCCGTGTTTCAATCAAAGAAAATCTTATTAGTATGAAAATGTGGTGGTTATTTTGCACCATTCTTCCTAAAGTTGGCCTTTCCACTATCATGATTTGTTTCGATTAGCTGCCTTGGGCTGGCAAAGAATTTCTTGACCTTCTGATCGAACCTCAACCATAGAACCATGAATGACCCGAACACCTCAACCGCATCCTGCTATTTTGCATTTTTGTCGTTCCCATTTGAAAATTTGTATTTCCTCAAAGCTCACGAAACCACTTGACCACTTAAACGCCCTACCAACACCTTGTTTCTCATTTTGCATCATGCTATTCCTAGTATGCTTTGGCCGCACTTTGCTTCGTGCAATTGAAAGTTGGTAATAAGCTTTGAAATCCTTTCTTGCTTGCTTAATAAGGCTATCACTGGAAAAACATAGAGAAGTAAACCCTAAAGAAATGAAATGCAATGACTTCGAGAGTTAGGAATAAAGAAGAAAATTCTAAACAGGATGATTGTTTGAGGAAAAAAGGGGAAAAAAGACTTATCTGAGCGAAGTAGTTGGTACCACTGATCATGACATGCATTTTGGATTAATCATCCCAGACCGTTCATACTTCAAAACCAGGATTTTCTATAATCCAAGCTTTCTGCAAAGTCACGAGCCTAATTCAGCTTGCAGTTCCCTGACGGATTTTCACCAACAAACCTCTCTCATTTTTTCATCTCTCGACTCAATGTCTCCTTATGGTTCCCACGAGGGTTTTCACTAATAAGGCTCTCTCATTTTAGTTTTCTCTTAGCTTTCCATCACCTTACGATGCCCGTGACGGTTTTCGCCAATAGGACTCTCTCATTTATTTTTTTTCCTTATGTGGGATGGGGTGTTGCCCATGACGCGAATCATACTTCTATCTCTCCTGACTTGGCATTTTCAAAGATTGATTAGAAGGTCTTGTTTGGATTGTAATGTAGGCAAAGGATATTATAAATGCTCAAAACAGCTTAAAATGAGAGGGTTCAGAATTACAACTTTTGGAATTAGATCTTTTTCGAAACCACAACTTCTACCCCAGTTTCTTTGCATGGGTAAATTTGAATTTTATTTTGATGGACCGAACCGTGAGGCTGCCTATATATCCTTAAAGGAATTAGGTAGAATGCAGTTCATGACATAGGAATTGCTTTGATTTTTGTTACTTCTGCTTTTACTTTCTTTTTCCTTTTCTTTTCTTTTACTTTTCTTTCTTTTGCATTACTTTTTTCATTTCCTATTTCTCTTTTCTACCTTTATTAATTTATCTTCTGTATCTGTATTTTTGAACTCTACTTCTGATTCCATGTAAGGGGTATGAAAGAAAAACAAATAAGGTTCAAAAGCGGTAACTAAGGATAAAGTGTTTAGATAGCAGAATAAAATGTCTTCATCATTCCAATCTTCAAAACATGCCAAGTACAAATGATACATTTAGACAAACCAAAGAAATCATACATAATATCTTTTAACAGTGTCAGAATTGATAGTCATATCTACACATTTGTCTTTTACATCTGTTAAATACAAAGCATGATTGGACAACACTCTTATTACAATGAACGACCCCTACCAATTTTAGGCAAACTTGCCTTTAGCTTCAGCCTGATGTGGAAGGATGCATTTTAATGATTGCTAACCCACTTCAAATTTTCAGGGACGCACCTTCTTATTGTATGCTCTTGCCAATCTTTTCTGATACAATTGACCATGACACGCTGCCGCCAGTCTTTTCTCGTCAATCAGACTTAATTGCTCCGACCGAGTTTTGACCCACTCATCATCATCGATTTTAGTTTAAGAAACAATCCGAGGGGATGGAACTTCAACTTATGTGGGTTTCACTGCTTTAGTACCATATTACCAATAAATAAGGAGTTTCACCTACTGAAGTGCAAACAGTAGTGTGGTAACCCAGCAAAGCAAAAGGCAAATTTTCATGTCATTGCCTAGAACCTTGCACAATCTTTTGAAGTATCTTCTTTATATTCTTGTTAGCCGCCTCAACAGCTTCATTTGCCTTGGGGAGATACGAAGTGGAATTTTGATGCGTAATCTTGAACTATTGACATACTTCTTTCATCAAATGGCTATTAAGATTAGCACCATTGTGTGTGATGATTACCTTGGGAATTCCGAACTGGCAAATAATGTTTGAATAAACAAAATTAACCACTACCTTCTTGGTCACATATTTGAAAGTCATAGCTTCAAACCACTTAGTGAAATAGCCAATGGCCCCTAGAATACCTGCGCCCATTTGATGTTGCTGGCTCAATTGGTCCAATGACATCCACTTCCCAAGCAAAAAAAGGCCAGGGTGCATACATTGTATGCAACTCAGAAGGTGGAGAATGAATCAAATCATTGTGTACCTGGCATTGATGACTCTTGGGCACAAAGCTGATGCAATCTCGTTCCATGGTGAGTTCCTACTCGAAGAATTTTCTTTGCTAAAACATACCCACTCATATGCGACCCACAAACTCTGGAATGCACTTCTGTCATGATAGTCGTGGCTTGTTTAGCATCTATGCACCTCAACAGTACAAGACCTCGTGTTCTCTTTTACAAAATTCCCCTGCTTAAGAAAAATCCACTAGCCAAATGTTGAATTGTTCTCTTTTAATCACCTGTGCCTGGACCGGATATACCCCCATCTTGATGTATTCTGTGATATTATGGAACCATGGTTTCCTCAATTACATTATAGTAGGCATGTTGATCTCGAACTTGAATATGCAGAGGGTCAACATAGGCTTTGTCTAGATGGTGTAATATTGACGCCAAGGTAGCCAAGGCACCGTCAACCTCATTATGGATCCTTCGAATATGCCTGAATTCTATTGATCAGAACCGTTGACCAAGATCATGCGAAAATTATTGATACGGTATGATCTTTAAATCTCGAATATCCCATTCTCCCTAAATTTGGTGCACCAGAAGATCTGAATCTCCCAAAACCAAGACTTCATGGACTCCTATATCTACAGCTAAGCTCAATCCCAAAATGCATGCCTAGAACTCAGCCATGTTGTTGGTACAGTAGAAATGAAGTTGGGCCATAACAAGGTAGTGATTCCCTATTTTAGAAATGAGCAAATCCCATATTCTGACACATTTCATGTTAGTGGCTCCATCAAAGAAAAGTTTCCAACCTCGCTTTTTATCCTGCTCCACCTCATCAATATGCATCACATCTTCATTAGGAAAATAAGTCCTCAATGGCTCATACTCTTCATCCACTGCGACCAAATGACCGGCCAATTCTTGGGCTTTCATCGCGGTCCGAGTTACATAGATGATGTCAAATTCTATGAGCAAAATATGCCACTTTGCAAGTCTTCCTGTAGGCATACGCTACTGAAAGATACTCCCTTTGTTTCATATTAAATGAGGTATTTTTCTTTTTAGTCTGTTCCAAAATAAATGACACATTTCTAATTTGGATGTAATTCAACTTTTAACTCTTCATTTTACCCTTTTTGCCCTTAATGAGAAGCCTTTTATAGCCA
This sequence comes from Nicotiana benthamiana, assembly GCA_034376525.1. Lineage (NCBI taxonomy): Eukaryota > Viridiplantae > Streptophyta > Magnoliopsida > Solanales > Solanaceae > Nicotiana > Nicotiana benthamiana. Next base: position 19,895,497 of record CM067324.1, on the reverse strand, counting down.
CACAAATGGCATGTCCCCATAAACCTTTTACCCCTTAAGCTTTTAAGACCACAACTTTCAAAAGTCTTCTTCTTTTTTCTTAAACTCCATGCCAAGTCAAACTATCTCAAACAATATGAAACGGGAGGAGTATACTTTAGAGGATCCAAATGAGAAATGAGGTAAGTAGTGTAGCATGACAGATAATGCTTCAACTTTTGTGCCACCTAAGTCAGATCGCAACATATCCTTCCAAAGGGACTATACTTAGCCTCATAGGATGTGAACTTCTTACTAAGGTAATAGATGGCTTGCTCCTTCCTACCAGTGATGTCATGTTGACCTAGCACACAACCAAATGAATTATCCAAGACTGTCAAATAGAGAATTAAAGGTCTCCCAGGTTCCGCGGGGCCAACACAGGTAGTTCGACAAGTATACCTATCTTATCAAATGCCTCTTAGTACTCATCAATCCATTCGATCGCAATATCCTTTTTCAGCAACTTAAAGATGGGCCAGCAGGTTGTCGTGAGTTGAGCAATAGACCTGCTGATGTAGTTTAAATGCCCGAGAAAACTCATCACTTCAGTCTTATTCCTTGGTGGTGCTAATTCTTGGATAGATATGATCTTTGACGGATCCAACTCAATTCCTTGCTGACTAATTATGAATCCTAGCAGTATCCCAAAAGGAACACCAAATACACAATTTCAGGTTTGAGCTTAAGATTGTACATGCGGAGCCTATGGAAAAACTTCCTCAAGTCTCCGACATGGCCGGACTGCTGCTTTGAATTTATGATCATATCATCTATATAAACCTCAATTTCCTTGTGTATCATGTCATGAAATACAGTAGTCATTGCCCTCATGTAAGTTGCCCGAGTGTTTTTCAAAGCGAATGGCATTACCCGGTAGCAACATGTTTCAAATGGCACGATGAACGTTGTCTTTTCTGCATCTTCATCATCCATCAAGGTTTGGTGACACCCCACATAACAATCCACAAAAGACCCAATCTCATGCTTGGCACAGTTGTCAATCAAAATGTGGATATCTGGCAATGGAAAAGTATCCTTTAGACTTGCTTTGTTGAGATCGCAATAATCAACGCACACCCTAGTTTTACCATCCTTTTTTGGAACCGGAAAAACATTAGCTAACCAAGTGGGGTATCACATGACTCGAGGGACCTTTGCATCCAACTGTTTTGTGATTTCTTCCTTAATCTTCACACCCATATCAGTCTTAAACTTCCTTAACTTTTCCTTGATGAGAGGGAATGCCGGATCAGTTGGCAATTTGTGCACTACCAAGTCAGTACTCAAACCCAGCATGTTGTCATACAACCATGCAAACATGTCTTTATATTCAAATAGTGATTTGATTATTTCTTCCTTGATTTGTGGTTCCAAGTGTACTCATCTTGGTTTTCCTGATATTATCTGAATCCTCTTAATTGATTGCTTCAGTTTCATTCAAATTAGGCTTGGGTTTCTCTTCAAAATGATTTAGCTCTTTACTAATTTCCTCAAATGCCTCCTTGTCATCATATTCTGTTTTATCATCACACTCTATCTCTTGGATTATTATTTCAGAGTTAGATTGACTTCTAAGACTTGGCCGAACATTCCCCATGCATGTCGTGTCATTGAAACTCGCATATAAAGAACTGTAAAAAGAAAGATAAAAATGACACTATCAGGAGTAATGGAAAAGGGAAATTGCATTTCATTAAAAATAAAGGGTAGAAGGGTTTGTACATTAAAATAGACGAAAAATAAAAATTTGGATTACAACCCTAGGATAATCCAGATAACAAAAAGGAAAATAAAACAAATCACACCAAAACTCCTTCCAAGTGGGGAGAGGAGTAGCATCCCAATTTTTAAGCTTCACTTTTGGCCCAAAAAGCTGCACGTCTGCTTTGCTGGAACCTTCCCCAATTTCTACCATGTTCACCTAATCAAATAAACTCCGAAACCTTTTAACCAACTCTTCATCAAAGTCAACCATAGGCTTTGGAATTGCTGACACTGTGCACTTCATGACCCCTGACTTGATGAAAGACATAGAGAGGCATGGGTTAGGCTTAGGGAGCGACCATGCCTTCTTTTTCAATTTCCTAGCCTTCTTCACATCATCCCCATGTGGGCTTCAACCCCAGACTGAATGTACCCAGATTTTCATGTAGAGACACTGGTTGCATGATACCTTGCAAAGATATACCCAGACTCTTTCCCGGAACAAAACCATTAATTATCATTTCATTTGCTACAATGACGGGTAGAAGCTAGCTTTGGACCAGGAATGCATTCCCCTTCCGGAACCTTCTCAGCCGACACTGTTTTGGAAATTTGGTAAACCCAAGACCCCTTATCTTCTTCATACTCAATAAATAGGACAGATGTGTCATTGAAAGCATATCAATTCTCATCACTATGCACGACGATTTCATGTTTGTCCCACTCGAACTTCACCATCGGGTGCAGAGAAGATGGAACTGCTTCGGCATTATATATCCAAGGCCTAACCAATAGCAAATTGTAAGAAATGGCCATATCTTATACCTAGAACTCCATGGTAAATTCAACTGGTCATATTGTCAGTTCGAGCATGATATCACCAACAGAGTCTTTTTCCCCTCCGTCAAAACCTCAGACACATATATTATTCTTGTGGATTCTTTCAGCATCAATTTTTAACTTGTGCAGAGTAGAGAGAGGGAAAATGTTTGCACCAAAACCATTGTCAACTAACACCCTTGTGACCATAGAATTTTCACATTTCACTATGAGATAGAGAGCCCGATTGTGTTCCGTACCCTCCAGAGGCAAGTCGTTATCCGAGAAGGTTATTTAGGTTGACTCAAATATCTTATTGGTCATCTTCTCCAAATGTTTCACCATGATCTTGTACGACACACGAGCTACATTTAGAATCTTCACGAGGGCCCGGAATGTATCAATAATGATAGAAGAGAAATCTGTGCGGGGGTCTTCCTCAACTGCTCTACTATGGAGTAATCCTGCACCTTTATTTTTCTCAAAAATTCTTCCGCTTCCTCCTTGGTAAGTGATTTTTTCACTAGAACTGGACCATCTTTGAGTGGATTAGCTTTCATTTATTCTTCTGGGGCAAAGCATCTCCTCGAACGAGTCAAACCCTGCGTTTTATTTACTTCTTCTTCCACCTCTTTCCCTTTGTAAGTTACTATCACTCGCTTTTAACTCCATGGAACAGCCTTGGTATTATCTAGCGGTAACTGGGTCATATGTTTAATAATAACATGGGCAATGTGATCCCCTTCCACAATAATGATAGGCTTATTTTCTACCCCTGGCACGACCACTTTTGGCATTCCTTGCTTTGTTTCAACATCATCTGGGAACCCCTTCGAGACTACCACAGGCGGATTATCAAGGGAGGGTAAGGATTTTATGGATATTGTACATGCCATTGCGGGTAAGGAGGGGGCTGAGCATATGACTGTGCATGGTGGACATGATATTAGGGTTGCCTGACTGAATACTGAGGCTCTGGTGGTGGGAAATAAGGTTGAGGTGGATTATATGGAGTTTGGTTATACGTTTTAGGCTGGGGTCGAGGATGGGTGTAGTGGTAAGGAGAGCCCCCTAGGCCATTCCACAATCCCGAGAAGACCATAGAAATATCTTCTTTCTTCTTTTTCCCTAACACGCCCTCGGTGACATTTTGGATTGCTTGCATAGTTGCTTTGCTGGCATAGTAACTCATGATCTTTGCTTGATTTGAGTCCTTCCTCTACCATTCCTCCCATTTTTACCACTTCATTGAAAGACTTACTTATGGCCGAGATTAGGTGACAAAATTAAGTAGGCTCCAAAATAAAGGTGTCAACCGGTTCCACCGGTCCGGTCCGGGTCGAATTTTTTTCGACCCGTCCGGTTACCTGTCCGGGCCGGGCCGGTTACAAACAGTACCGGTTTTCACCGGGCTGGGTTGAGACAGGCTTAGATTGAACCGTACGGGTTACGGGTTGTAATGGTCCGGGCCGGGCCGGGTTTCGTTATTTTGTATTTTTTTTAGAATTATGTATAAATATTAAGTTATATTAATACTTTGTAATAATTGAATGAACACAACAAAAGATGGGGAAAAAATTGCACTTATTGCAAGTGCTACTTTATTTCTTAAATTCAAATCGAAAAACTAAAATGTATCTTAAGTAGTAAAAACTTTACATCTTTTGTAACAAGTAGTAAACTAGTAGTAATCCGAATCATCAAATTCTTTGCATTGCCTAGCAAGTTCATCGTAATCAATATGAACCGATTGACCTTCTTCTGGCGTGTTAAATTCGGATGGGTTTCCATGCGTTAATATATCTCCAAGTTCTTCGTCTTCTGGGCTATCAAGATCTTCCTTTCCTTGATTTCTTCGTTTCGATCTAATCCAATCTCTTAAACATACTAACACTTCCAAAGCATTGCTTCCCAATGAGTGGCGTGTGTCTCCAAGTTGTGGTCTTGCTTGGCTAAATGCACTCTCGGATGCAACAGTGGAAATTGGCACATTCAGGACATCCCGAGCCATAGCTAAAAGAACGGGAAATTGCTTTGCATTTTTATGCCACCAGCCTAACGGTGAGAATTCCTTGGTGCGATGTTCCTTTTGCTTCTGCAAGTAAAATTGAAGTTCATCAATATTCCTGCTACTACTTTGAGTGTTAGAAAAAGTTGAAAAAATATTAAAACTATCAATGCCTTCTTCATCATCTACATTAGAACTGCTACATTGCATAGCGGGATTTACATCTATTGAAGCACGAGAACTATCACATTGAGTTGCATAATAATTATATAGATGTTGTAAATGTTCATTTAGCTGGTTCATAGAATCATACAAATTTGGGCTTTCAGTGGGCCCAATCTCCATATAAGTATATAAAGCATTCATTAATCGGTGACAATCAGACATTTTAATAGAAGGATTTAAAACTGCACCAATTAAGTAAACTGGAGGAATTGGAAAGAAATATTTTTTGAATTTCGCTTGCATATTTACAACAACATCCGTATATCTATCTTTCTTCTTAAATTCATATAGTAGCAAAGAAATTTCAGTTATATGTACTAAAGCCATAGTAACAGTTGGGTAATATGCGCCAGAAAACACAACAGTAGCAGTATAAAATTTATGTAAAAATTTAACAACATCACTAATGACCTCCCAAGTATCAGTTGTTAACATACGCCTAGGATCAGTACAATGTGCATTAGCAACTTCAGTTATTGGAAATCTATATTTGTAGCAACATTTTAAAAATATATACGTATAATTCCATCTAGTAACTATTTCGTCTGGCATGAATCTAGGTGAAAGGTTATACTGCATACACTTATTCTTAAATTCTCTTATTCTAGATTGTCTATTATTTCCCTGAATAACTCCAACTGCTCTTCTAACTTGAGTAATCTCAACTGAAAATAAATCGAGCCCACTTTTAACAATTAAATTGTGAACATGACATGCACACCTAACATGAAAAATATCATCAAGAGGTGGTTGCAAATTTTAAAATTGAAACTGCAGCATTATTGTTTGAAGAATTATCAAAAGACATACACAAAACTTTTTGGTTTAGATTATAAAATTCAACAACTTCAATAATTGTACTACTAATAAATGCAGCAGTATGACTCTGATCTTCATCATATTTAAAAGAAATAATACGTTTTTGCATACAACTATTATCATCTATCCAATGACATGTAATTGTTAAATAATCATTTCCATTAACAGCATGGCCAATATCAGAAGTTAGACATACTCTAGAAGGAAGGTGACTAAACAAATAACGTATGTATGTTTGATATTGGTCGTGAAGTCTAAAGATGTCTGCTCTACAAGTACTTCTAGGGATACCTTTAAACAAAGGATTGTATATCCTTTGAATATACATAATAAGATAAGAGGAAGAAGCAAAAGAAAAAGGTAGACAACCCAGAGCAATCATTTTCGCTAATTCCTCTCGATCCCTCATTTTATCATATTTTAGGAGACCTCCGATAGTAGGGTTAATTGTTGTTTGACTTCCATCCCCATTAGCTCCCCATTCTATAAGATGGTTAGTCGACAAATGTCTAATAAGTGTCCCAGTCCCCCCTAAATTACCTCCGGTCAAATGTTTAAACGTTTCATTACAAAGTTTGCACTTAACTCTATCAGTACCTTCTACTATATCAAAAAATTTCCAAACAGGACTTCTTTTTTTACGAGTAGAAGTTGGACCGACTGGTGGTCTTCTACCGCTTGTTGCACTAGCAACTCCAACTCCAATACTACCAACATTTCCACTACTAGGTGTAGGTAGTATCTCATCTGCTATTCCAATTTCATTATCTTCTATTCCGTAATCTTCTTGTAATTGTTCATAATCAATATCTACATCTTGCAAATTAGGCGATGATTCAGAAACATGTGTTATTGGGTCATTACTATTACTACCAGAAGCTACAGGACTACCTCTTTTTTTACTTCCACCCCTACCAGTAACTTTTCTACACGCTCTTTTAGCAGCATTCAACATATTGTAAAAATTAATATATAAGCTAAAATCAAATATGCAATTAAAATATTAAATAAGAGAAAGAGTTGGAGAGAGTGCACCGAATTCGACAATAAATTGAGCACTTGATTACGCAAATCCGGTGTTACCACGAACAAACGTTAAGCAGGTATTTCAATGTTGAACACTTGAACTTCAAGCTTAGAATTCCGATTTCCGAATGAGAAATTACGATAAATTAAATTCGGGAAAATAAAGACAATAAAATTATAAAATTAGAATATGAATTCTTGAAAATTGAAGAGAAGAGAGTGATTGATCATTTGAGAATTGAGAGAGAGATTGATAATTTTGAGTGAGGAAATGAAGAAGAGGGGAGGGTATTTATAGATTTTAAGAAGGGTTAATAAATACAAAAAAAACAAAAAAGTGGCCATTTCTGAAAATACTCCCGTTGGCCAACGGTTCTGGACCGTTGCCAACGGTCATGTGGGGCCCACATGCTCAGAAATTTTTATTTTTATTTTTTTTAAAAAATTTTGACCGTTGTACCGGTCCGGTCCCGGTCCGGGTCGATCGGTTCAAGCACTGTTTTGCTTACCGGGCCGGGCCGGTCACGGGTCTTAATCCTAAAATCCTAACTGTTCTAACCCCTCCCCCCCCCAACCCAGCCCAGCCCACCCCTTAAGAACCGGGCCGGTCCGGTTGGGTCCCGGGTCAACCCGGACCGGTTGACAGGCTTACTCCAAAACTTGAAGAAAGTATTCCACCATTTCATCTTCCTCCATTTGAGGTTTGACTCGTGCTGCTTGTTCTCTCCAACGAAAACCATACTCCCTGAAACTCTCACTAGGACTTTTCTCTATCTTAGTCAAAGACAAGCAGTCTGGGACAATCTATACATTATATTGGAAATGTCGAGCAAACTCCTGAGCCAGATCATCCCAAGTGAACCATCAACTGTTGTCCTGGAGAGTGTACAACTCCAATGCTGCGTTGCTTAGCATTTGGCATCAAGATTTCACCTTTCCCACTGAATTCCCTCATTTTGTAGCAAAATCCTCTCAAGTGGGCCGCGGGATCTCCGTTCTCGCCATACAAGTCAACTTGGGCAATTTGAATCCAACAGGTAGCTGGACATCAAGAAACAAGCATAGATCCTTATACGCCACAGTCACTCGGCCCCCTAACCCTTGCATATTTTTCAATGATTGTTCCAAGCTCTTAATCTTCCGAAATATCTCCTCTTGATTTGTGTTTTTGGGTGACTTCTCAGTCTCGACAGGGAGTTCAAAGTGAGGATTTTATGAGTAGTGATTTGGGACTTTGAAGATAGACTCTGGAGGATAGTAATGATTATTTGGGATTAGAATATCGGCTCACTGGAATATCGATGGAGTGCAACCGGTGGTGGGACGAAAGCAAGGTTGGTAGGGTATGAAGGTAGAGGATGCCCTTTCATCCATGCCTGGTACATTTCGGCCATTTGGTGCTTCAGCTTATGTAACTGCTCTTTCAAACCATGCTTAGATTCCTCCTCCTCCCTCGGCGAGTCAATAACACTCGCGTCTAATTCTTTGCCGGTCATGATCAGCTTTTATTTAGACTTGGTATTGTGTGGGTGGGTTACCGAAATGCCAAACAAACTAACCACCTTCACGTTCTCAATGAATATAGCAAACTTGTTAGTGTTTAAGATTTAATAGATAGGCAACCACATGTTTGGGATGTAATGCACCTGAATAATTAAAAGATTCTACTATGTATTTGAATGTCTGCATGTTTCATCCCGGCTTTTAACTACCTCTTTTCATTCTACACTTTCTCTTCTCTCTTTTCTTTTCTTTTACTCCAGCCCTTCTTTAATCACTATTGACCTTCCCCACTTGGTTCTTTTCGCTTCCCTTTTATTTTGCATCTAGTTTGCATCTTTTTGCGTATTCCGCTATAGTGCGTGTGTGCGCCACTGTTTCCCATAGTCGGTTAGAGGGATAGTGGCCGCGGTGGGGGATGATAGCGTAAGGTCATGTCCTCGGGGGGTGGGGGCGATGGCGGGGGTGAGTAGGGGGGTAAGGGGTGGTCCTGCGGGAAGGGCGGGAGGTAAGGGTGGGAAGAGGGTAGCGGACGCTCATAGATTAAGGATTGTGTCATGGAACATAGGTACTCTGACGGGTAAGTCTATTGAGTTGGCGAAGGTTCTTCAGAATAAGAGGGTTATTATAGCATGTGTCCAGGAGACTAGGTGGAAAGGATTGAAGGTGAGGAATGTAGATGGGTTTAAGCTGTGGTACTATGGGGTCGTGAGAGGTAAGAATGGAGTGGGCATCTTGGTAGATAGGGACCTAAGGGAGTCCGTGGTCGAGGTTAGGCGAGTGAATGATAGGTTAATGTCTATTAAGTTGGTTATTGGGGGTTGCATCCTCAACGTCATCAGCGCTTACGCGCCGCAAGCGGGCTTAGACGAGGAGGCTAAGAGGCGTTTTTTGAAGACTTGGATGACCTGGTGAGTAGTATTCCCCAATATGAGAAGTTAGTTATTGGAGGGGACTTTAATGGTCATATTGGGGCTGATGCTGGTGGTTATGGTGAGGTGCACGGTGGCTTCGGCTTTGGGGTTAGGAACGGAGGAGGCACTTCGCTGCTTGATTTCGCCAGGGCTTCCGAGCTTCTGATTGCGAACTCGACATTTCAGAAGAGGGAGGAGCATTTGGTCACCTTCAAGAGTTCGGCGGCGAGGACTCAGATTGATTACATCCTCATCAGAAGGAGCGATAGGGGGATGTGCAAGGACTGCAAGATTATTCCGGGAGAGTCCCTTTCGACTCTTCATAGACTCCTAGTGATGGATGTCGGTCTCTGGGTGAAGAGGAAGAGGAGGGGCGCTCGGGGTCAACCGCGGATTAGATGGGGTGTTTTGACTAAGGAGAAAGCACAAGAGTTGGAAAGGAGGTTAGTTGAGGGCGGAGCTTGGAGAAGTTCTGGGGAAGCCGACGCTATGTGGACAGAGACGGTGAACTTGGTTAGGGGGGTAGCACGGGACGAGCTGGGGGTAGCCAAGGGCTATTCAGGTAGACATCAGGGTGACTTGGGGTGGAACGATGTAGTCGAAGGAAAAGTGGAGGTGAAGAAGGCAGAGTTCGCTAAGTTGGCAGGGAGCACAAGCGAGGAAGAACGGAGAGCGAACAGGGAGATCTACAAGGTGGCAAGGAAAGAAGCAAAGATGGCAGTCACGGAAGCTAAAAAACGAGGCGTTTGGTTGCATGTACGAGGAACTAGGGGAGAGAGGCGGTGACAAGAAGTTATTCCGGTTAGCTAAAGCAAGGGAAAGGAAGGCACGTGATCTTGACCAAGTTAGGTGTATCAAGGGCGAGGATGGTAGAGTTCTGATGGGGGAATCTCAAATCAAGTAGAGGTGGCAGGCGTACTTTTGGGACTTACTTAACAAGGAGGGGGATCGTAACATAGAGCTAGGGGAGCTGGGGCATTCAGAGCAACATAGAGACCTTGGGTACTGCAGGCGCATTAGGGTGGAAGAGGTCATGGGGGCTTTGCGTAGGATGAGTAGGGGTCGAGCGACTGGGCTTGACGAGATCCCGGTGGAGTTTTGGAAGTGCATGGGTAGGTCAGGAGTGGAGTGGCTCTCCAGGTTGTTCAATGCGATCTTCAAGACCAAAAGGATGCCGGATGAGTGGAGGTGGAGTACAGTGGTGCCCTTGTACAAGAACAAAGGGGACATCCAGAGCTGCAACAACTATAGGGGTATCAAATTAATAAGTCATACCATGAAGGTTTGGGAGCGGGTGATTGAGGCGAGGGTGAGGGAGATGACATCTATATCTAGGAACCAGTTCGGTTTCATGCCGGGTCGCTCCACTACAGAGGCTATCCACCTTGTCAGGCGGCTGGCGGAGAAATTCAGGGATAAGAAGAAGGACCTACACATGGTGCTTATCGACTTGGAGAAGGCGTATGACAAGGTCCCAAGGGAGGTGCTATGGAGGTGCTTGGAGGCGAAGAGCATGCCGAAAGCCTACATCAGAGTAATCAAGGACATGTACGATGGAGCTATGACTAGGGTTAGGACGATGGGTGGAGACTCAGACCATTTTCCAGTGGTTATGGGGCTCCATCAAGGATCGGCGCTGAGCCCCCTCTTGTTTGCCTTAGTGATGGATGCTCTAACCCGACATATCCAAGGGGATGTGCCTTGGTGTATGCTATTTGCTGATGATATAGTATTGATAGATGAGACGATGGTCGGTGTTATTGAGAGGTTAGAGGTATGGAGACACACTCTCGAGTATAAAGGTTTCAAAATAAGCAGATCTAAGACAGAATACCTAGAGTGCAAGTTTAGCGCCGAGCCGAGTGAAGTAGGCAGGGACGTGATGATTGGATCTCAGGTCATCGCCAAGAGGGACAGTGTCAGATATCTTGGGTCGGTGATTCAAGGGGACGGAGAGATTGATGGGGACGTCACTCATTGTATAGGAGCAGGGTGGTCAAAGTGGAGGCTTGCATCAGGAGTCCTGTGTGACGAGAAAGTTCCACAGAAACTCAAGGGAAAATTTTATAGAGCTGTGGTTAGACCTGCGATGTTGTATGGGGTGGAGTTGGCCCGTGAAGAACTTTCATGTTCAGAGAATGAAGGTTGCAGAGATGAGGATGCTCAGGTGGATGTGCGGGCACACTAGGTTAGATAAGATTAAGAATGAAGTTATTCGAGAGAAGGTACGGGTGGCCCCAGTGGATGAGAAGATGCGAGAAGCGAGGCTGAGGTGGTTCGGGCATGTGCGAAGGAGGAGTCCTGATGCCCCGGTGAGGAGTTGTGAGCAGCTGGAGATTGTTGGCGGTCGGCGAGGCAGAGGGAGGCCTAAGAAGTATTGGCAAGAGATGATCAGGCATGACATGGCTAGAATGCAGGTTTCCGAGGACATGACCCTTGATAGGAAAGTCTGGAGGTCTAGTATCAGGGTTGTAGGATAGGGGCTCCTAGAGTTTTTCGTACTCCTCACCCGGGGTTAGGTGAGGGACAGCAGGGTTATCCATAGATGATTCGTGTTTTAGCTTATGTCTCCCTTATGGCTGTTAGTTATGGTAGTTACTGTATGATATTATTGCATGTTATTTTATCTATGTTTCATATGTTTCCTATGTTTAGATAATTATTTACGCTATTTCTGCTGGAGTTACTAATGCTCTATTGTTTTTGCTTTTGTTTTTGTTTTGTTTTTGTTTTTATTGTTGTTTTTCCTTTTCTCCAATGAGCCGAGGGTCGATTGGAAACAGCCTCTCTGCCCTTTCGGGTAGGGGTAAGGCTCGTCTACATATTACCCTCCCTAGACCCCACCTGGTGGGACTATACAGGGTAGTTGTTGTTGTTGTTGTTGTTGTTGTTGTTGTTGTTGTTGTTGTTGTTGTTGTTGTTGTTGTTTTATTTTGCACTTGTTTTTGTTCTCTCTCTTTTCCATTATTTATTTTCACTCAAATTTCCTTCTCTTTTATTTTCTCTCTCTCTATCTCTCTTATTTTCTTTTTTCTCTTTTTTTTCATTTTTCTTATTTTAGGGTTATGATCGAGTCCTATGGGGATTGCCTACGTATCATGATGCCACATGAATCAGATCATTACGTAATTTAGGAGATAAGCGCAAAATAAAAGAAAGACATATTTTTGGGTCTACAAATTTTTCATAAAATAAAAACATTCTAAGTTTCCTCAATTACAATGACTGCGTCCTACATACTTAAACATAAAAACTAACATACTCCAAAAGAAACTGCAATACAGACTCGAAAGTGGACTAACAAACTCCAAAAAAATCTGACAATACAAACTCAAAAACAAAATCAGAAATACATAAGTGCCTAAACTACTGCTCTAGGGGCCCGTGGGACATTAGTCGGTCTCGACGCGAGCCTATGCATCATATATTTTTAGAGGCAATATAAGTCATACATTATCTGACGGATAAAATTCATTACTACAGCGAAGAACATGGACTTGGTCTTGTCCTCGCATTCGTTGCACTTCATCACAATATAGTCAGCAATCCTTCTAACCTTCTCCCTAATGATACCCTTCTCTTGTAGCAGACATCCAATATACTGAGATCTAGCCTCCAGAACCTGTTTGGACATAAGATTTTGCTCTTGCAATTGTTGTAGGTATTTTTCTAACTGTGACATCAAGTCATATCAGTGTTCCCTTTCCGCCTTCAAGTTATTTGCTTGCTTGGTCATCTTGCTCTCAAGGCTATTGACTTTTTTCTCCATCCCCATGATCCCTTTGTCATATTTTTCCCTTAACTGTCGAACGAAACATGTTCATTCCTCTGCATTCTTGGCCAACTTTTCTCGGGCCTTTGCTAGTTGACGCTCAGTCTTTTCCAAATCAAAACCATAGTCACATACTTTCCGCCTAAGGTTATCTATCAGTTTCTCATCCTTTTCACTTCTGGCAAGGTTCTCAGCTTCTATTTGCATCTTCTGGATTTAGGCTCAGATGGCTTCATTTTATTGCACTAATCTTTTCTTTTCACCCTCATATGCAGCGGCTTGCAAACCAATTCTCAAATTGAAGATCTCTGACTTGCTTTTCCAACTTTCTTATGGTGTCCCTATACTCATTTGCTTTGGCCAGCCAATCCCATTATTCATCTGATGCTTCAATAAATTCTTGGAGGTGGGGTCTTTTGGCTGGTCTTCCAAACTCAACACTTCTTTTCAACCAAGCAAGGTAACTGGACGAGACTTCAGCCTTGGATAAATCACACACTAGGGTGTTTGCCATCAGGTATTGACATTCACTCCAGATATGGAGAACCACTGCTTCATGGAATTGGCCATCAGAACGGATCTCGACTGCATGAATGCTAAGGTTTTCGTCCTTGAGAATTATTTGGCATCTTCACAACTGTCTCAAAACCAGGTACGGTGCATAAGGCTAGATACTTCTAAGACCTATCAGGAGGAAGCGAGGACCGGTGGCATGCATGTATATAATTTCATTAATAGAAAGCCAACCGAACATCCACTCTATCTTATCAACAGTTATGGAACGAAGGAAAGATATCCAATCTATGACCCTTCCCGACAACTTGAACCCATCGATCCTTGTATCAAACTTCTCTAAGAAGCTTTTATCGTTCGACCCATAATTCATGTACCAAGGACGATGACATAGATGCTCAATCATCCACATTTATAGCAACAAATTGCAACCTTCGAAAAATATACTCCAACTCTGCAAGATGTGAGAGCTCGAAATATTTCAGACACTATCATAGGTGCAAAGGTTCTCTTGGCATTGACCATCAAAGTATTGACGACTCCGGCGACCCGTCCACTGGAATGAAGCACCCTTCTAGGTCAGCCTGGTCATAGGAGTTGCAATGGATTAAAACCCCTCAACAGATTTATGGCAATAATCCAAGCCAAGAAAATTACGGATCTCTGTAGCTAAGGATGGTCTGCTCCAACTCTACACTGCTTCCACTTTCTTCGCATCAACCTTTATCCCCTCATTCTACACTATGTGACCTAAGAATGCCACAGAATCCAACCAAAACTCACATTTTGAGAAATTTGCATATAACTTATTTTCTCTTAAAGTATGAAGACTGTCCTCAGGGGCTGCTCATGATCTTCCCGACTCCGGGAGTATACCAGAATATCATAAATAGAGACAATGACAAACGAGTCAAAATATGGCCGAAACAAACTGTGCATCAAATGGATGAAGGTTGTTAGGGCATTGGTCGGCCTAAATGACATAATAAGGAACTTGTAATGGCCATAACGAGTCCTGAAGGCAGTCTTCGGGATATCCGGTTCTCGAATCTTCAACTAGTGATACCTTGAATGCAAGACAATCTTTGAAAACACACGAGCACTATGTAACTTATCAGATAGGTCATCAATACGAGGCAAAGCATAATGGTTCTTGACTGTAACCTTGTTCAACTGGAGATAATCAATGCACATACACATAGAACCATCCTTTTTCTTCACAAACAAGACAGGAGCACTCCAAGGTGATACATTAGGCCGAATAAAACCCTTATGAAGCAATTCTAGTAATTGATCCTTCAATTCCTTCAACTCGGGAGGAGTCATATGATAAAAAATAGAAATGGGTTGAGTTCCCAGCAATAAATCAATGCCAAAATCAATATATCTATCAGGCATCATGCCCGGAAGATCAACTGGAAACACATCATGAAAATTCCGTACTACTAGTATTGAATCAACTCTATGTGTATCAACACTAACATCTCTCACATAAGCCAGATATGTGTTACACCCCTTCTCAACCATTTGCTATGTTTTAAGGAAAAAAATAACTCTCATGGGAGTGTGATTTAAAGTACCCCTCTACTCTACTCGCGGTACACCTGACATAGCCAGCGTCATGGTTTTTACATGACAATCAAGAATAGCACAATGAGGCGACAACCAACCCATGCCCAAGATAACATCAAAATCTACCATGCTGAGCAATAATAAATCGTCTCTAGTCTCAAAACCACTAAGAGAAACCAAACACGACCGATAAATGTGGTCCACAACAAGAGAATCTCCCACAGGAATAGAAACATAAATAGGGGGAACTCAAAGAATCCCGAGATGCGCCTAAATAAGGGCAAAATAAGAAGACACATAAGAATAAATGGAGCCTAGATCGGATAAAACTGATGCGTCTCTATGACAAACCAGGACAATATATGTGATGAAAAAACCGGAGGTGACAGCCTCGGTACAGGCAGGAAAGGCATAATATCTGGCCTGGCCTCCCCCTCTAGGGTGACGTCTACCTCTCTGACCTCCACCTCTAGCTGGCTGAGTAGGTGGGGTAGCAACTGGTGTTGTGATCATAGCCTGATAACTTTTTGGAGCACGTCGTGGCAATGCCTCACCATATGGCGTGTGTCACCACACTCAAAACAAGCTTTGGGAGGACGTGGCAACTGTGACTGACTCGGGCCAAGTTTGCTGGACTGACAACTGAAATCAGCCCATGTAGGAGGTACAATAGATACTGGAGGTGCATAATAAGGCACCTGAGGTCTAGGAGGAGCTGGAATACCACTGGCTACTGGAAGAGCAAAATGAACGGGGTGACTCATATAACCCCTACCATGACAAACTACAGCTAGAGCATGGGCACCAGTACAATCACCCAACTCTAGAGACCTCCTGGCCATCCCTCTCCTTTCTATCCCGAGCGTGCACACCATCCACTCTCCTAGTAATTCTCACCACCTGTTGATAAGAAATATCCATCTCTAACTACCGAGACATGCTAGACCTGATGATGGGAATGAGCACCTTAATAAACTGGCGAACTTTCTCACAAACTGGAGAAACCAAAGTTGGTGCATGCCTATCAAAATCAGTGAAACAGACAGCATACTCTGAAATAGTCATAGCACTATGGCGAAAATGCTCAAACTCTACGCATCACACATCCTTGAGGCTCTGAGGGAAAAACTCTCTCAAGAATATATCTGAAAATTCAGTCCAATTCAAGGAAGCTACCTCATCTGGACTGTCTAACTCATAAGTGTGCCACCACTGATAGGTTGCTCCTCGAAGCTAGAAAGAACTGAAATAAACCCCACTAGATCCTGATATACCCATAGTGTGGAGGATATAGCACTCCTCTGTAAATTCCAGGGCATCATCTGATGTTAAACCATTGAATAAAAGGAGGGTTGTATTTCTTGAACCTGTCAAGCCTCCTTGCTAATCCTCAGAAGTGGCTGCCTTGTCCTCGGGCTGAATTGGGGATATAGGTTGAATAAAAATAATTTTTGGGAACTGATAAACATGCACTCACTACTCAGGAGTACGGGCCGTGGGAGTCTGTGCTCCTCCCTCAGCTTGAGATGTGTCTATAGCAAGCGGAAGCAACCCTGCCTGAGCCCGAGTAGTGTACATGCTAATGAACTGTGCAAAAGTCTTCTGAATAGCTGGAGTAGCAGTAGCACTAGGCGTATCAGGTGCTTGGGCTCCGGTGGGAGCTGTTGGTGGCTCCTCGGTGGCTCCTCGCGTGGGTGCTCATCCTCGGCCTCTACCCGACCCCGACCTCTGATGGCTCCAGTAGGGGGCTCGGGTGCCTGATCGTCTTTGGTAGCACGTGTCACCACCATCTGTGAGAGAATAGAAGATAGAAGCTTAGAATTGTGAAATAAAAAATCTCGCACGATAAAGAAATCAATGTAGTAGAATTTTCCTAACAGTTACGTAGCCTCTCATAGATAAGTACAGCGTCTCCGTACCGATTTGCGAGACTCTAATAAACCGGCTTGTAATTCGTGACTCCTATGAAACTAGAGCTCTGATACCAACTTGTCAAACCCAAGTTCAACCTCCATAAACTATCGTGACAACACCTAGTCTCTATAAATAGGTAAGTCTAACAATTTTGAAAAAGAAAACAAACTGCAGAAAAATTAATAAAAATCGAAGATAAATAAATATAGCAGTGTTTAAGATACTACTCGGCATATACCAATACAAGATATCCAAACTGAACAACTCCAAATTAGGAATCTCATGAAATCACAAACTATGAATACTACATAGTGCTCTAACTCCAGAATGTCTAAATCAAAATAAATACAGAAGGGCTATAATTATGAGAGAGAATGGAGAGGGACTCGGTCTGCGGATGCGACAGATATACCTCGAAGTCTCTAAAGAAATCGCCTTGCCTTAGAGATAGTAGGGTTAAGTCAAAGAACCCCAATATAGCACATAACCTCAACTGTTGCGACACCTTCAAGTTAACTCTAACTTGAATACTCAAAATACCTAGTACAATTGCTTCTATGAAATCTAGAAAGGTACAACTTTAAACCACCTACTACAAATGAACTAGAATAAAAGAAAGACACAATGAAATTGGTTCTTCTATCTTGTCCATGTAGCTTCAAGAATGCACACTCAAATCTCACATAAATTGCTTGAAAAATTGCCTCGCTTTTTGCTCTCAATTTAGTTTCACTTCTACGTTTGTGCAATACATGTAAAAGAGAACAATCACTGTTATTTAATGAGTTAGTAATCAGAGTTTGATTGAGACTTAATTGTCGATCTTCCATTGAAGTTGAGTCCTCAAATAATACAAACTCCAACCTTAGCCTTTACCCGAATTGTGTCTTCTTCCCATAAGAATAGTTTCCCTCCTCATACAGTATAAAACCTTTTCGATTAGTTCAGGAGATATTGTTGCTTGATCACTGAGACTTATCTCCTTCATATGTATCTCACATTTCTAGGTTGATAAATAATGTGCCTCATATGATGGACCTGGTCCATGACTGAGTTAATTTATCATTCTTCAAAACTTCACCTAAACTTGGGCCAACAAATTACCCCTTTTTGATGATGACAAACTTTGTGCTTTTATGGATCAAAAATTCTATAAGAACTCAGCTTGACCATACTTAGAATTTTAACGCATCATCAAGGACTAGATTTAATTAGGTTATAAATATCACATTATTCAGAATAAAGATTAAAGCACAATATCTCTTTCCCGTTTTGGCATCATCGAAAAGTTTTATACATTGTGAATCCAAGATATT
Source organism: Nicotiana benthamiana (assembly GCA_034376525.1). Taxonomy (NCBI): domain Eukaryota; kingdom Viridiplantae; phylum Streptophyta; class Magnoliopsida; order Solanales; family Solanaceae; genus Nicotiana; species Nicotiana benthamiana. The sequence continues at coordinate 19,877,374 of CM067324.1, read as the reverse complement.
AGTAATTACTCATGGCCACTTGGGCAACTGCAAGTGAAAAATGGATTATATCATCAATAATCAACAAACACATTCACACTATTAAAAGCAAAATCATCATAGAACAAGAGAAGCAACAGTTGTCATTGATAAGATATGTTTCCACCAACAAAATACAAAAAGAAAGAAAAACTTCCAAAACATGAGCAAAAAAGTAGAAAAAGTCCCTAATCTGGGTCACTGGGGGTACTAGACTGGTTCAGAAGACAACAATGGAGAACCTAAGGCTTGGAGGAACTAGAGGGATGGGCTTGGAGAAGGTTGAGCATATTCTGAAGCATCCCATCACATTTCTCCTTTTCTTTTACTAGCTCAGCTCTAAGGCCATCTCTTTTAGTTTCAAATTCTTCTGCAACTCGAGCCTGAAGCCTAGAAATTTCAGCATCCTTTTCCACACTCTTGACCAAAGCCCTAACTGCTATTCACTGGTGTCTTAAGAGATAAACCAGGCTCAACTAGGATGTCATTTACAGGACAGTCACAAGCCAATAAGGTCTTAACACCAAAATGCTCCTTGTTTGATGCCATCTCCCATTTCTTCAAAGGCGCCCTTAGTCTGTCCAGCACAATAGTCAGTATGAGCCCATATGGAGTTGCATGTGCCTTGGAACCATTAATGACCATGTCTAGTAATTTGACAATGAAAGCAGGCCAATTTATCTGCATTCCTCTCACAAGGCACTCCATAAAAACCAGGTCCATGTAGTCGGCAGCATGTCTCCTCTCTTATCTGGGCAGTAGGAACTTGTTAACAAATTCAAACAAGACCTTGTGCTCAGGTCTCATCTCACTTTTCTGCACAAACCTGGCTTCAGATACATCATCAGCAGTTGCAGCATCACAAAAATTCCTAGTGATTTGAATAGCAGCAGGGAGATAATCTAGACATGGCCACCTTTGCCTTGTATAATCATCATACACTTCACTAGGTTTGTCTAGAATCTCATCCAGTTTGATTGCAGCAAACTTCACTTTTACACCTTTCACCAAGCTGGAGACTACCCCCATTTTTCATAGTGGCATTGGCCATAAACTCAATCAATTCATTCCTAGCCAGCCTCACATCCATCTCAAGGACCAAGTCCTTCCAACCTTGTGCAGCCAGTGCATTCACCAATATTCTCATACCTGGCTCATCCATGTCTATCAATAGTCCTTCTTTCAAAAAAATTCTTTTGCCAAAGATGGAAAACTTGTCTTGTTCCTTTTTCAGATTCCTCTTCTTCTTCTTCTTCACCACTCCACTCTTCATCTTCTTCAAAAAATTTCTTTTGTTTACCATTCACAACAAACCTGGTTCTTTTGCCTAAAGAAGATTCAGCAGGTACAGGTACAGAAGAAGACTTCTCGGAAGAAGTCTTGGAACTTTTTGGTTTGGGTGTTGGAATCTCTTTAGTTGTTCCTCTTTATTGATTCACTAGTTCCATATCCTCTTCTTCTTCTGCAACCTCAAAACTTTCTACAACCTTTGCTTTTCCCTTCTCATTCTTTTTCTTCCTACTTTCTTCTAGGGCTTTATGTAACTCTGCTTCACTTTGTTTGATCCTACTTCTAGTAGCTCTTCCCATAGGCACTGAGAGGACAATAGGTCTTGGGGATGAAGTTTTGCTTTTTTTTTGTTGGCTTGGAAGCAATTGGAGCCTTTTGTGAAGAAACTTTGCACTTCTTTGGATCATAGCTTGCCCCAACCTTTTTCAGAAGATCAACCAGAGTTTCCTAGGATGATGAAACAAGTTCTTCTTGTTGCTTTCTTAGATGAACAAGCCCCTCAGCCGCTTTACCAAAACGACTTCCCCTGACTTGAAGCCACTATCTTCAACATTGCCACAGATAGCAAGAACCTTTTAATTCCTATTACCCCTCTCATCACTACTTGCTCCCTCTCTCTCTCTTTTCCTTTCTTTATACCTCTACTCCTATTTGATTCAGCCACATTTACATATTTAATAGGACTAACTAGAACAAACCTATTCTCAGTGCTTTTAGCCATAATAGAAAATACTACACTTACCTCACTAGGAGTTTCTTTAATTTTCCCAGCGTTAGAAGACATGTGTTCTTCACCTTCACTGGCAAAAATAAAATCTTCAAACTTAGAGTTGGAGTCAGATTCATATGCAGGGCTTTCTTTCTTTTGGCTAGCCTTCAATTTCTCATTTAGAACTTTCCTTAAGGCTCCAGATGCTATAGTTATTCTAGCCAACATTTCTGCTTACAAACCCTAGGTTTTGGGGGATCAATAGAAGGAGCAGATGAGGGTGTGTTCAAGGGAGATGCTGATGGGGGAGTAGCAGGATTATCGTCGGGGTTAGACATGGTTCTTTGACTATGGAAGACTTTTGGGAATTTTTGAGAAGAATGAGGATTTGGGATTTCTGAAGAAGAAAAAGGCGATCAAAACTGGAGAAGTGTATTGACGGTTATGGACTAATGAAGAAAAGGTGTGGTATGTCTTTAAATATTATTAGAATTAAATAAAGTAATGGCAGCTTTTTCAAGGGTCAATTAGAAGTCTAATCAAGATATAATTCCGGTCTCTTAGTGATTATTAGGCATCTCTAGATATTAGGCAAAAATCCCGGTTTTTATAGTTTTAGGAGAACGAAATTGGTTCAATGCTCAACAGATAAAATTTCTTGGAATTTAACGAATGTAGGACTTCTACTCATGATTGGAAAATTAATCTTTCTAATTGTGTAGAGTGTAGAAAACATACCTGAGCTTTCATATGAACACATACTAATGAACCAGGTTCTTCATATAGAACTCTCTTGAACATGCCTCAAATGCCAAAATTGAAGAAACTTTGTAAGAGATCAGTGAATCATATATATACACATGTCACAGGAGTATACTAATTAAAGTATGAAACTGAGTAAGAATTGATCTAGATATTTACACAAAGTTAGAACTCTTAACCAAAAGTACAATTTTTTTCATCCTGCATTCTGAACTGGACCTATCAGGTGATCTTAATCATCCTTAATTCCAACTTGTTCCCTCAAAGTTTTCTCTACTCAGTGCTTTACTGAAAATGTCAGCGATCGTTTATCAGTAGCACAGAATACTATTGAAATCAATCATTTCTCATAGTTATCTCTTAAGTAGTGATGTCTCACATCTATGTGCTTAGTCCTCTTATGATGAACAAGGTTCTTTGTCATACTTATAGCACTAGTGTTATCATATAATATTGGAATGCATCCCACTTCACTTCCAAAATCTACCAGTTGTTGTTTGATCCATAGCAATTGAGAACAACAAGAAGCAACAACAACAACAACAACAACAACAACAAGCAGCAGCAACACACTCAGTTTCATCAGTAGAAAGGGCCATAGAATTTGCTTTGGTAGCCCATGACATAAGGCATGAACCAAGGAAGTGTGCCACACCTGAGGTGCTTTTCCTGTCTACTACAAAACTTGCATAATTAGCATCAACATATCCTACTAGATCAAAATTACTACCTTTAGGATACCAAAGGCACAGATCAGTGGTGACTTTCAGATATCTCAGTATCCTCTTGACAGTAGTCAAGTGGGACCCGTTTGGATTTGCCTGAAAATGAGCACAAAGCCTTACACTGAAAACAATATCAGGTCTGCTTGCGGTAAGATACAAGAGTGAACCAATCATACCCCTATACAACTTTTGATCAACAGATGAACCAGGTTGATCAACATCTAAAATAGTAGCAGTTGTAATGGGTGTGACTATTTCCTTTAATTCATCCATGTTAAACTTTTTGATTAGTTCCTTTGCATACTTCTGCTGGTGGATCATGGTTCCATTTGTACTTTATTTGATTTGTAAGCCCAAGAAGAAGTTAAGCTCACCCATCATGCTCATTTCAAACTCACTCCCCATTAATCTTGCAAAGTCCTTACTTAGCTTATCAGTAGTAGCCCCAAAGATTGTATCATCAACATATATTTGTACAACAAGGATATCCCTACATTTTTCCTTTAAGAATAAGGTACTATCAATTTTACATCTCTTGTAACCATGCTCCAGCAGGAATTTTGACAATCGTTCATACCATGCTCTTGGAGCCTGCTTGAGTCCATAGAGGGCCTTGTATAACTTGTACGCATGCTCAGGATATTCCTTGCTCTCAAACCCTTGTGGTTGTTTCACAAACACTTCCTCTTTCAGGTAGCCATTTAGGAAGGCACTTTTGACATCCATTTGATGCAGAGTGAATTTGTTGTGTGCTGCAAAAGCTATAAGAAGTCAGATTGCCTCTAGTCTTGCAACAGGAGCAAAAGTCTCATCATAGTCTATTCCCTCCTCTTAGCTGTAACCTTGGACCACTAGTCTTTACTTGTTTCTTGTAATTGTTCCATCTTCATCAAGTTTGTTTTTGAAGACCCATTTTGTACCAATGACTAATCTGTCCTTGGTTCTTGGAACTAGATGTCAAACTTGACTTCTTTCAAACTGATTGAGTTCATGTTGCACAGTAATCACCCAGTCTGTATCCTGCAAAGCCTCAACAATATTTTTAGGTTCAATAATATACACAAAGGCATCAAAAGCACGCAGATTCTTTAATTGTGATCTAGTTTTAACTCCAGATGTTGGATCAGTGATAATGTTCTCAATGGGATGATAACTTTGATACTGGTGAGATTTCATGACCAATTTATTTCTGTTAGATGTTTCTCCCATGTTCTGTTGCTAAGGAACAGGGTCATGAACAGGTTCCTTCAAGGGATTTATTTCAATTCCCCTTTGATTAGTTCCCCATATCAGGTTGCCCTGGATGGAAGATCTTGTTCCCCCATGTTCCTTCTGTTGATGCTAATTTGACCTGAGCTGAGGCTTCAGTTAAATCCTTAACCAATCCAATGGCTTCATCTTCATGTTCATGTCTCTCAGAAAGAATGTTAGTTTCATAAAATACTTCATGTACACTTTTTTCTACACATAGAGTTCTTTTATTAAACACTTCATATGATTTGCAATGTGAAGAATATCCCAAGAATACTCCCTCATCACTTCTAGGATCAAACTTACCTAGGGAGTCATTTCCATTATTGTGCACTTAGCACTTGCAACCATATGCCCTAAAATGGGTTTTCTCCCTTTAAGTAACTCATAGGGAGTTTTTTCTACCAGAGGTCTAGTCATGCATCTATTGATTATGTAACATGTAGTGTTTACAGCCTCTGCCCAGAAGTTGTGGGGCAGTTTACTAGAAAGCAGCATGGTTATAGCCATGTCCTCAAGAGTCCTATTCTTCCTTTCAACTACTCTATTTTTTTTAGGAGTCCAAATGGCAGAGAAATTATGATCTATACCATTTTCATCATAGAATTCAGCAAACTTGAAATTTTCAAATTCAGTTCCATGGTCAGACCTAATGGATGCTAGTTGATTTCCTAATTGTTTCTGAGTTTTTCTAACAAATGCAGTAAACATGTCAAATGCTTCGTCTTTGGACGTTAGAAATATAGGTAAATCTATAGTAATCATCAACAAGCACCATTACATATTTCTTTCCACCTCTGCCCATAGTTCTCATTGGACCACATAGATCTATATGGAACAGTTCCAACGACTTGGTTGTGCTTACCATTTTCTTGCTTCTGAAGGATGATCTTACCTACTTCCCCCTTGCACATGCCTCACAAACTTTGTCTTCCTTGAACTTGATATTAGGTAATCCTATCACCAAGTCCTTAGAGACTAATTTATTTAGCTGATTTAGACTTGCATGACCAAGTCTTTTGTGCCATAGGAGGGGATCATTATCTAGCACACTTTGACAAGTTTGTTCATTTTCTAAGAGAGTGGACAAATCTATAATGTAAATATCGTTAACTCTCTTTCCTTGCAAAACAATCTTTTCAGTGGTAAGGTTAATCATAAAGCATTTGGTGGAGGTAAAAGCCACAAGGTTACCTCTGTCACACAGTTGTGACACACTGATCAGGCTATATTTCAAGCCATCTATTAAGAATATATTCTCAATTGAGTGAGATTCTATCTTACCTACCTTTCCAACCTCAATAATCTCACATTTCTTCCCATACCCAAAGAAGACATTGCCTCCTTTTAAGTCCTCAAGTGAAAGGAACTTGTCTTTGTCATATGTTTTGAGTAGCCATTGTCCATATACCATATTTGGCTCACTTGGACCTGCAAAAAGAAATCAGGGGTTAGTCTTAGGAACCCAAACAAGTTTGGGTCCCTTTCTATAGGCAAAAGGATGTATCAGATTCTTTCTTGCCCACTCAAGCATCTTAATTTTTTCTTGAACAGAGGCTTTGTTCTTGTGACTGGCCTTCTTTAGCATTACACTCACACTTGTAATGGCCATTCTTACCACAATGTGTGTAGATTTCATTTTCAAGAAGTGTGAGGTATTTACTTTTAGGGTCCCACTTTGGTGCTTGAGTCTCATAGCCAAGTCCTCTTTTATTGCTATTGTGATGCTCTTGCAGCCAAGAGAGTGCATCAGAAGCCTTGTTCCACTTGCAAGTTTTGTCCATTTCATGTTTCACCTTTCCTAGATCTTCCATTAGGACTTTGATGAATTCATCTTGCTTATACAATTCGTCTTTCATTTTTTTCAAATTTTCTTCTAGAGTGAGATATGTGTGATCAACTTTATTCTTTCATGTTCCTAGTTTCAGGTTTAAGTTTTCAGACGTAAGCTCTAGGACACTGTTATCAAGTTCAAAAACCTGGTTCTTCAACTCAGCATTTGTGTTATCACTCTCACTAGCCCTACACTCTAGACTCTTGCATTTTATTTTTAGGATCACACATTCCCTAGACAGAACTTCCTTCTCATTGTTAATTATCTCAGATCATCAATGTAGTCTAGCAATAGCTCAGCGAACCTTTCTTTAGACAAAAATTTAATCTTGTCTTTGAGATGAAGAATACTTACCTTTTGTTCATCATCTGATTCTCCAATGGCCATCAGTGATTACTCTTCTTCAGCTTCATCTTCTGAGTCTTCATCTGAGGTTTCTCCCCAACCAGCAACCATAGCCTTGGTTGAACCTTTGTTCCTTTTTGGTTGAACGTGTTCCTTCTTCCTATTCCTTCATTCAGCCCTCTATTTCTTCAAATCAATTTCCCATTGAGGGTAGCTCTTGATCATGTGGTCAGTCTTACCACATTTGTAGCAACCCTCATCGGTCTGTTTCTCATGAGCTCTTGACTAGTTGAAGGATGTACTTCTTGAAGAACCATTTCCTCTCATCTGGTACTTTGTGAAATCTCTAGTGATCATAGCCATCTCATTATCTTCCAGATCTGAACCTTCAGCAATTCTGAGAGCTAATCTTCTCTCCTTCTTGGGTGTATCCAAATTCATGGTTTGTATCCATCTTCATGGTTTGCCTTCTTATTTCATAAGCAGTAAGATTTCCAATCAGTTCATCTAGTCTGGGAGTAGTAATATTCTTGGATTCTTGAATGGTAGTGACTTTGCTTTCCCATATGACTAGCAGAACCCTTGTCAGAATTTTCTCGACCTTGTCTTCTTCAAGAATGACCCTTCCAAGAGACTTAAGTTCATTTGTCAGTTTAGTGAACCTAGTATACATCTCTTGGATAGTTTCTTCTTTCTTCATAGTAAAATTCTCATATTGAAAATACATCAGTGTTCCTCTTGATCTTTTCACTTGAGGTGTTCCTTCATGGGACACTTGCAACGTGTCCCATATCTCCTCAGCAGTAGAACAACTTTGGATCCTACTGTACTCATCTGGACCTAGTCCACACACAAGCCATTTCTTAGCCTTAGCATTTTTCTCCTACTTTTTCAAGTCTTCAGCAGTGCAGTCGGCTCTTGTCTTTGATACTTCCACTCTTTCCTCATTATTCTTTGTTGTTTCCAAGGGGCCAACAGTGACTATGTCCCAAAGTTCATAGTCATCTCCAATGATATGATCTCTTATCCTGTTTTCCCACCAAGAATAAAATTGTCCATTCAAAAGTGGGGGTTTGGCAGTGGATTGTCCTTCCCAGTTTTCAGGTGGTGCACTCATGTTGATCTTTTTCTAAGGTGTTAGCCTCTTCAAGGATAACCCGCTCTGATACCAATTTATGTTCCAAAGATCAATACCACACAAAAGGGGGTGATTTGTATGGTACCCAATTTTCGGTCTAGAAGAACCTGGTTCTTCTAGTTGTTCTAACTACTACTGTTTGCTAAATTAAAAGTGCAAAAAATAAAGAACATGGAGATTTTTACGTGGAAAACACCTGGCTCAAAAGGTGAAAAAACCACGACCTACTACTCATTAGGATTTCCCAAACTTCCAATAAATTACTGAGCCAAGATATCATTTACAAAAACTCTTTGTAAACCTAAGAATTAACTCTAATCCCAGTGTAGCACACATCCTCAATTGTTGTGACACCTTCAAGTTAACTCTAACTTGAATACTCATACTACCTAATACAATTGCTTATATGAAAGCTAAAAAGGTACAACTTTAAACCACCTACTACAATTGAACTAGAATAAAAGAAAGACACAATGAAATTGATTCTTCTATCTTGTCCATATAGCTTCAAGAATGTACACTCAAATCTCACATAAATTGCTTGCAAAATTGCCTCGCTTTTTGCTCTCAATTTAGTTTCACTTCTGTGTTTATGAAATACTTGTAAAAGAGAACAATCACTATTATTAAATGAGTTAGTAATCAGAGTTTGATTGAGACTCAATTGTCGATCTTCCATCGAAGTTGAGTCCTTGAAAATACAAACTCCAACCCTATCCTGTATCCATATTGTGTCCTCTTCCCATAAGAATACTTTCTCTCCTCATCCAGTATGTAACCTTTTCGATTAGTTCAGGAGATATTGTTTCTTGATCACTGAGACTTTTCTCTTTTACATGTATCATACATTTCTAGGTTGATAAATAATGTGCCTCATATGATGGACCTGGTCCATGACTGAGTTAATTTGTCATTCTTCAAAACTTCACCTGCACTTGGGCCTACAAAATACAACAGAGAAAAAATCATAGAAAGAATGTAACTCCACACAAAATAGCAATTGTGGATCTATCAGGATACCGTCATGTAGTCCCCAAATATCTATATCCAATTTATCTCTCGAGTGTCGTCCCATAGTCCAACTCATAATGTTAAGGGGATCTACCGGAATACCACATCCATTGTCCCAAATGTAAATACCAAGAACTGAGGGAATCTATCAGGTACAGTCCCGTAGTTCTAATATAAATATGCATGGGGATCTACCGGAATATCACTCCATAGTCCCAAATAAGTAGGCAAGGGGGATCTACCAGGAAACTGCCCGTAGTCCCAATGTAAACACATAGCAACAACACAAGAATAATCAATTCAACCCAATTTCATACCAAGGTAAACAGATAATTCTAACATAGCATGTTGCACAGATTTCAGATAAAGCAGTTTGAGCAAGTAAACAACTAAGTCATTTACACATGCTTTCCTAAGTTAACAATAGGCATAAATTTCAAATAGTGTGAACATGGAAGAAATACACGATTATAATGACTTAGTGAAAATCAAATTTTCAACAAGCAGCACATGCACACACTCGTCACCTCAGTACAAGGCATTTCACATATCACAGTACCAAAGGGGAGTTCCCCCACATAAGGTTAGGCAAGCCACTTACCTCGAACCAGCTCAATCAACTCAATACCCTATTCTCGCCACGAGTACCTGACTCCAAATGGCCCAAATCTTTTCAAAGTAATTGCATAATGTAAATATAACTTCAAATAACTAATTCAACTAATTAACTCGAAGCTAATACGAAAAATTAGAAAATCGCCAAAAACCTCCCCAGGCGCACGTCTCGGAATCAGGTAAAATTTATATATTCAGAATCCTCACATTCTCACGAGTTCATACATACCAAAGTTATTCCTATCCTACGTCAAATCTTGATCAAAAATAAAAAATTAGGCGTACGAACCTTTTCCAAATTTGCCAATTTTTCATCTCAAATTCGAAATTAGATGATGAATTCATTATTAGATTAATGGGCTATAATAAAAAGGGAGTTAAGAATCATTACCAGTTAACCCCCTCCGAAAATCTCTCCAAAAATTGCCTCTTACCAAGATCCACATTTAATTTTTCAAGTTTTGATTTCTAACCCTCATTCTTCCCCTTTTTCTAACAAGTGGATCCGCATCTGCGATTCTGGAACCGCACATGCGGTCCCGCTTATGTGGAGACTAGCCGCACCTGTGACTTTTCATTAAAGTCAAGATTTCGCACCTGCGACCTCTTGTCCGCAGATGCGGTGCCGCTTATGTGGAGACTAAGTCGCACCTGCGTCTTTTCATTAAAGTCCAGCTTTCGCAGATGCGTCCTCTTGTCCGCAGATGTGGTGCCACTTCTGCGATAACTGGGCCTCATCTGCGACCAACCCCAAGTCGCCTCAGACCGCACATGTTGTCCCATTCACGCAGGTGCGGTTATGACAGGTTCAGCTAACTTCAGATTTCTCCTAAGTCCAATTCAACTTCCGTTAAGCACCCGAAACTCACCCGAAGCCCCTGGGACCTCAACCAAACATGCCAACCAAGTATAAAACATCATACGATTTTATTCCAATTCTCGAATCACATCAAACTCTAAAACCACAAATCACTCTCCAATCCAAGCCTAAGGATTTTCAAACCTTTAAATTTTCTCTTTTGATCAAAAAGCCTATCAAACCTAGTCGGAATTACCTGAAATTTTGCACACACGTCCCAAATTACACAACGAACCTACTCCCAACTTCTGGAAATCCATTCCGATCCTGATATTAAAATCTCAAAATCAAACCGGAAATTTCAAAAAGTCAACTTTTGGCATTTCAAGCCTAATTAAGCTACAGGCCTGTAAAACGCAATCCGAACACGCCCCTATGCTCGAAATCGCCCAATGGAGTTAACGAAACCTACGGAATTCCATTTTGAGGCCGTCTTCATACTGCTCTGACTACAGTCCAAATTCTAAAAGTTAAACTCTCATTTAGGGACTAAGTGTCCCAAAACACTCCGAATCTCCAAACAAATCCTTCCGACAACTCAAAATAGCAGAAAAAAATACAAGAAAAGCAGCAAATAGGGGATCAGGGCGTTAATTCTTAAAACACCCGGTCGTTATAAGGCTCATTACACTTTTTCGACTACTAAATGTAAATAATATTTTACGCGAGCTAAAATTGAAAAAACCCTATTTTTTCAATTAAAAATTAGTACAACATTAATCATCATTTAATTAAACTAGTTTTAAGTACACGCTTTGCGTGTGTGTCACAGTAACTAGATACTTATAAAAAAATTATATAAGTGGTATTAGACAAATTAATACTTTCTAAAAATATATATATGTTAATCCCAAATTCAACCCAATGAAAGTCCTCAAAATCTTTTAAGAATATCTTATGAAAACTATTGTTATTTTTATGGCTTAATACCCGAAAAAAAAAAAAAGTAAAACAATTACTTTTATCACGATGAGGTTGGCCAGTAGCTCCAACAGAAAAAGTTGCTAAGTAAAAATTTAGACTTTAAAAATGACTAATATTAAGTTAATAAACTATAATAAAAATTAATATGAAAAATATAGAAAGCTATCGTTTGTTAAAATATTTGCAAAAAGAAAGAAAAATAATTACTAATAATAACTCATTTAGAATATCTTTATCTTCTACTGTTTTCTCCTTATTGTTTGAATTTGGTGTACATTAATAACAAAATAATTATTGACTGTATATCGTTATATAATTATTTAGTAAATTATACAAATTTAGAGTAGATGATATTTGCAGTTCGAAATAATTATTGCGTGTAGTTTCAAATATTATATAAAAGATTAATAAATAAGGATTATTTTAAAGTTTAAAGTTTAAAGTACTAAAAAAATTAAAATGAAATGTATTATAGTTATGCTACATACTTCAAATAAGTAAATAATTAATTTAAGGTAAAATTTTAATTAATTTAAAATTATAAATATTAGGATTTCCTACAGAATTCATATAAAGATTTATTTAATAATTAAAATCTTAGTTGATTTAAAAGTTTTAAATATTAAATAAATAATTAAATTATAATTTTATCCAATGATTAAGTTAAGAGTATTTCACCTATTTCTCAATTAAAATGGGCTCTATAATTATGTTTTTATTATGTTTCCAAATAATTGTCCCGCATTATTTTAAAACTTGAGTCTTAAGTTTTTCAGGGTACTCGTGATTTTTAAATGGTTAGAACGACTTAAAGTTATAGATAGTAAAAAATATGAACTACACTTAATAACATATGTATATTTTCATGTAAATAATTATATAAATTGATGTATCGTTTAAATGTTTTATTTGGAGAAAAGTGTACTACAACAAATAAAGCTTTGAAATATTTTATCAAATGCACGCCCCAATTTTTACGTACGTAGAATATGAAAAAAATATAAATAAATTATTTGAATTATATAAGGTAAACTTAATTGATTTTCTTTCCTAAATATACTATGTAGTCGTTCAAATAAGGAAAACTTTAATAAGTAGGTTTTAATTGACTTTAAAGTGCTAAATATTAGGAAGAAATTAAATGATTATTTTGTTGGAGGGTCTGAAAGTTTTTCTTTTCAATATTTCAAATGGAAATTATGGTCACTTAACGAAATTGAACAAAATAATTTGGTTAAATTATATAAGAAGCAAATTAGTCTACTTGACAATCGCAATATAGTTTGGTGAAATACAAGTTGAAAGATAGTGATTATAATAATATAAGATAAAATCTTAATTGATTTAAAATCTTAAATACTAAGATTTTCTATACCGTTTAAATGAGAAAATTCTTTTCACAATAGAAGCAAGAATTTAATAAACAAAATTGTAGGTCAAACAGACCAAAATTCACACACAAAAAAACGTATTAGTTTTTTATATATTCATCATCGTTGAGGCTATATGGTTTAGAAAAGGCAGAGGCACAAACTATTAACTTGATTGCATGTTCCGATTGTCAATTGGCTTATATGCTAATATGTTGTCGTAATACTTTATCCCTCTATTGTTCGTGCAAGGTGAGTACCCATTTTATGGTGTATATAATTTTTTTCTAATATTTTTATGGTTCAAATAAAAAAGATTGAGGCAAAATCTTAAATGCATTAAAATCTTGGGACTTCCTATGTACTTTAAAGGTTAAAATAATCAAACAACATTTAAGTATTTTAAATACTTCATTTACTTCAGCATTGAACAATGCTTCTAATCGTTTTAACCGCGTGCGCGACATTTTAGTCTCTATATGAATTGTTCAAATGCCTGTATTGTTCCTTATTAGAATTTGCCATGTGACAGTATTTGTTCACTTAAAAATAGAACATATTTATAATGCTCATGTGATGCTACTTTTGCTCCCCTATTTCATAGGACACGTTTAATCTGTTTGTTAATAGCAGATCTTGACCATAATCTCAAAGGAACAAGGGATGGAATACATTTAGTTTTTCCTTCACTGATAAACTGAGAAAAGCCAGAATGTTAGTCCTCCAAATTATTTTTTCTTGGGGCAAGGTACGTTAATAGGTGATTTATTTTCATCTGCTTAATCAGAGTCTTTGGTTCTACTCCTTAATTCTTATTACTATGTTCATGTAAAAGTCACTAAGCCACAAAAGATTTGTGTTTACATTGGCTAGCTAGCTAGGATAAACTCTGAAAAAAAGTAATGAACGGGATTACTTCTTAAAATTTCTTGAACTACCATAAGATAAGCAGAATGTTAATCATCCAATAATGTTAAATTTAGAATGTTAATAGGAGGGTTTGGATGATGAAGGGTACTTATCTGTATTGAATAGAAGGTATGCATGTACTCAAATACTACGTCAGTTTGGGTAGCGCAGGTTTTAACCAAATCAAGAATGCACAACTTTTTTGGTCAGGATCTGGCATAACAAATTTTCGTAGATTTCCTTGAAGTTGTTGTTTGGGTTCTTAAACATCAGGAGATTCTTCTGGTAAAACTTGATTTTTTGTATGGAAGAAAGAATGCCACAATAGCCAAAGTTTCATATACCTTATATTTTGTGCTGTAGTATAAAGTTTCCTATTATTAAACTTTTATTACTTTTTCTATAGACCGTTTTCCTGTTAGGGATGTCAATGAGGCTTTCAGCTGGTGGCCTATCAAATCTTTGACAGGTAACTCTAAACCTTGGAAATATAATATTTCCTCAGAAATGTTTTCTTGCATTGTTTCACTACCCAGCGTTTTACTGTCCATATTACACTTCATTTTATGGTCTGAAAAAGAGTGAAAAACTTGAATAAACAGCCACAGAAATTTATCCCCTATTCGCTAACAGGTGAGGTTCTCGACATCTTAACCTTCCTCCCCATATAGGACACTGTAATTATGTACTAACAATCTCGAAAAGCCAAAAGATAATTAAGAAAACAAACCAAAAACCTACTAACTGTTTCAAAGTCCTCGAGTATAAAGTGAGATGTGGATAAAAGTAATATGAAAATGAAACACAAACAACACGAGGGACTTTGGAAAAGCAGTTTTGAGCACACCAGAAAGCACAGCACATTGAAGCATTTTATTAGGGTATCCCAACATCTACAAGTCCAAATATAAGTATCTATCTTCAAACCGACTATATAACAAAGATGTCTTCATAGGACTCCCCAATTAATATGTTCTCCAATAAGCAATACAAGACAGCAATACCTCAACTAAATAAATTTAGCTTTGGAACCAAACTGCTTCCTCCCTACCTTTGGCGATCAAAGCTAAAGCTTCTGGAACTCATTTTCACATGTACCATCTAAGCATAACGGCAGGGGTCAGGAATCATCATTGCTTTTATTTTTGTCTGCATCCTGACGCACAAATTGCCCTCGCACGCGCGGCCTCTGTTCTGCGAGTCTCTTTCTACTTTGGTACCGGACCTAAAATATATGGAAAGATAATCCAGATAAGTTTGCTGTCATTTATTGACTGTTCAATTGCTTCAAAACCAAGAAATGCTAAACAGTTTGAATCAAAGTTTCAATGGCAAAAAAAACATATCATTTCACTGGCAAAGTTGCATCAGACTTCATGTGAAATTTTTTGAATGCAAGAATGTACTACGATAAAAAGGAAAAATAAAGAAAAAAGTAATGGGAATAGGTATGCTGAAAGGCATAAAAAGAAAGCTTAAGCGGGATTTCGACAAACTACAGAATCTGGTTAGATCTAAGCGGGACTTCAATTATGTATTGCAATCATAGAAATGATCCAGTCACAATTACCTTTTTCTCAAAGCACCTCTCCTTCCTCTTTTGCCGGAATTTAATCAAAGCAGCCACTCTTTGAGCCGAATGATCACTTCTGCTTGCACTTCCACTCACACTGCCAATTTCACATTTTTCACCCGCTTCATTTTCAGCAACCAAATTTGTTCCTTCAGCAATTAGAGCGGTGCTGCTACCATTTTGGCTACTGCTTCTATTTTGCCCATTGCTTCCATTGTTACTTCCTGATGCACTTCCATAATTAGCAGCGTTTCCTTCAACAGGAGTTCCTACCGTATCAGATGTTCCGAAATTTGGAGCAGCTCCAACAGCATTTCTCATGGACGAATCATCAGTGTCAAGCAGCTGTTGTTGCTGCTTCAGATCAAGTACATGGTGGTGATGGTGATGGTAGTGATGATGGTGGTGCTGAACTTGGACCTGCTGCCGCATCGCCCTTGCTTGGGCCAGGGCTGTCTTTGCAGCATCTTGTTTTCCTGGAACCATAGGTTGAAGAGAAGAATTATGACCATGTTGCACTGGTTGAAATGCAGAACAGGTATGGGCATTGACTGCAGGTTTGGTTATTGGCTTGTCAGTTAATGTTTCTTGTTTGACAAAGAAATTATTTGTCGAGGAGCCCATGTCATTGTTGTTACTACTTCCATTTGAACGCTGGTTAGGGGTACTGCTTGACTTCGATCGCAAGTTATGCAGTGATTCTGTTTTTGCAACTTCTGAGCTATTATTAACTGGTGAACAGCTGCCCACATTCCCAGTTGGAGCCTGATTAGCATTTGAAGCAGGAGCATTATACCTGCATGTGAAGAGATTCAATTAGCAACTGTAGTTTCTTCAGGATATTGAGTTTTAGTAACAGTTGAATCACATGCCTAGAGAATGCTGAAAGGTCTGAATGCCTGAGTATATTGCGCTCTTGGGCCCCAGTTTCTCCAATATCTTGAAGCTGCTTCAAACTAAGTTCAAGTGAAGGCATGCCTTTACTGTCATAGGTGGCTATTTCTTTGATGTTTGTGATCTTGGAAGGATCTTTCGGAACTTCATTGGCCATACTTTCCACTAGAGGAGTACCGGTTTTGGTGTGATCACCCCTATAACCAACATCGATGTCTTTCAGGTCATCTTCCCGTGTTTCCTTGTTGTGCTTGAGGTTTCTGACCATTTTCTCACTATCCTTGGGGTCTAATTCCAAATGTTTGTCCTTCATACGAGCTGCTAAATCATCCATAGCTTTACCTGATCGGCCTTCAAGCATTGGAACATTAGTGACACCTATGTTCAAATCTTTACACATTCTAGCATTTCCTGAGATGTAAGCCACAACATAGATATATATAATGGGTTAAATGATAAACGCAATTGCAAAAGTAAACAGCAAAAAAAAAAATTTGATCTGAGATTTTTTGTTATTCCCATGGGGCTTGGAAGAGCCACACCTACCAAGTTCATCCTTCTCATTGCGGTACTCTCTGGGGGCAGTTGCAGGCACCCAGGTAGCACTAAGTGCTTCTGGCCTTGAATGGACAACCTGGGCACAAGTGCTATCAGGGGGATCGGCCAATTCATTCCATGGTGACAAGGGTTGGGGGCTGTCAACCTCTATGGCCCTTTTGGACCACGAACTCTGCTAAAAAAAAAGGAATAATAAGAAGAAGATTTATAGAGGACGAAAGCTACTGCAAACCCTATCTGCATTCCTAACATCAGAAGTTGGATGGGGATGTTGGGAGTTTACGATTCTGGAGTTTGTTAATAACTTAGACAGAATTTACACACATGACCGCGCACAATTCAGTTTCTGATGCCCATAAATATGCAAAATGAGTTATCTTGTTCATGGTCTCAGCGTCAATTAGGCAGGTCAAACTAAATTTGGTGGGTTAAAGGCTTAAAGCTGGTTTAGACAATGAATGCATCATGATCCAAGCTAAAAGTTTACTCGAGTCAAAGATAGGTTGGGTCAATCTCGACTAAACAATGGGTCAAACCTAACCTTACCCAAGTCAAAACCATTAAAATGTGTGTGCACAGAGAGATACAGCCACAAACCAAAACAAATGTTTTTCTTATGTTTATAGAGTAAAAGTGGACAAGTTGACAAAAATACCCCTAACTAACCTAGTGTTATGAAAAGCGAGCGCTTCGTCGCTTAAAGCGCGAAGCGACTCGACGCGACACACTGCCGCTTTTGAATCCTTAAAGCGATGCGACCAAGAGAAGCGATTGATTAACAGGTAAAGGCGACGGCGAGGCGATGCGACGAATCGATCGAAGCGATCGATTTTCTGAAAAAAGCGATCGACCAGTTATATATTTGTTTGAAATTAAAAAAATAATTGGAAATTAAGGTTTCCAGTGACGGAAATTAAAAAAAGAGCTCGACGAACGATCGCTCTTCTTCTCCAGTGACGGAAATTAGGGTTTCCATCTTCACCGACGACCGACGAGATACCCAGGTATTTTTTCTTCTCCTTTCTTCTTGTTTTTTCTTTCTTCTTCATCTTCTTCTTCCATCTTCTTCTTCTTTCTCTCTGTCGATGTCGACGACCAACCCAGGGTTTCCATCTTTTTTTCATTTTTTTTTCATGCACGAACAGAGCTTTTCATGTCGACCGTCGGCGAGAGTCGCAAGACAGAGTTTCTGACTGTTTCACTTTATTCTTTTTCATTTTTTTTCTCCAGTTCTTTTCATTTTTTTTTATGCTACTGTAGCATATATATATATATATATATATATATATATATATATATATATATATATATATATATATATATATATATATATATATATATATATATTTAATCATTGTATTATTATTATTAATTTCAGTGTATTTTCAGTGTATTAATTATTTTTTCACTTATATCTTAATAGGGATAATTAAATGTCTCAAAGTTCGAAAGAGAAAGACCCGGCTTGGAGATATGGCCAAAAAGTTGATGGGAAGAATACAAATGTTGTATGCGTCTTTTGCAACAAGGTTACAACGGGTGGAATTTATCGCTTTAAATACCATCTAATTGGTGGCGATAGAAACGTGACAAGTTGTCCCAAATGTCCACCGGATGTGAGGGAAGAAATAAAGAATTTTGTTGAGAAGAAGAAGGAGATAAAAAGTCAAATGGTTCATCAACCAATGGTGAACAATCTT
The DNA here is from genome assembly GCA_034376525.1 of Nicotiana benthamiana. Taxonomy (NCBI): domain Eukaryota; kingdom Viridiplantae; phylum Streptophyta; class Magnoliopsida; order Solanales; family Solanaceae; genus Nicotiana; species Nicotiana benthamiana. Next base: position 19,858,889 of record CM067324.1, on the reverse strand, counting down.
GATGATGATAATGACGACGATGATGAAGAATTGTCACTTTCAACAAAACGGGGAAGAGATGGCTCAAGCCATGGATCATCGACTAAAGGTCCTATTGATTGCTACTTCTCAAAGAAGCAGGGAGCAAAGGGAGCAAAAGACGGTGGAAAAGATATACAAAAAGTTGCTAGAGACATTTTAAGGGACCGTGCAGTTAGTGCTTTTGCACGATGGGTCTATGATGCTGGGCTCCCCTTCAATTGTGTCAAATATGACACTTTTGGAGACTTTATTGAGCTTGTTGGTCAATACGGACCTGAATGAAGTGTCCAACTTACCATGAAATAAGGGATCCTTATCTAAATAAGGAAGTGGAGGAGACAAACAAAATTGTTGAGGAGCATAAAGTTGTGTGGAACAAGTATGGCTGCTCCATTATGATGGATAAGTGGACGGCAAGAACGGGAAAGATGATTATTAATGTGTTGGTGAATTCTCCCCGGGGAAGTTTGTTTCTTGCGTCCATTGATGCTAGCGACTCATCCACCGACCACATCAAAATGTTCACCTTGTTTCAGAACACCATCGAAAAGATTGGTCCAAGCAAAGTTGTTCAAGTGGTAACTGATAATGCAAGTGAAAACAAGAAAGCGGGTGGCATGATTGAAGGAGCGTACAAGCATGTCTATTGGACTCCATGTGCGGCTCATTGTATCAACTTGATGTTCGGGGACATTTTCAAGGAAAAACCCTTTTCTACAATTTTTAGCCAGGGTGTTAGAGTATATTCTTATATTTCTCAGCGACCCTTGTTATTGAATTTGATGAGAAAATTCACCAATCAAAAAAATTTGGTGAAACCGGCCAAGACAAGGTTCGCCACTGCTTTCTTGACTTTGCGTAGTCTCCACTGTCAAAAAGAGAAATTGCAAAAGATGGTCACTTCAGAGAATTGGACCAGGAGTAAATTTGCTAAGGAAAATGCGGGAGGTTGCACGCATTATTCTTTCTTTTTCTTTTTGGAATAATGTCCGTTATGCTCTTAAAATTGGTGGTCCATTGGTTAGAGTACTCGGTTTGGTGGATGGGGAGGCAAAACCATCAATGGGCTACATCTATGAAGCTATGGATAGGGCCAAGGAGACTATTCAAGCATCATTCAGTGATGAGCAAAACTATGCAAAGGTCTTTCAAATCATTGATGCAAGATGGGATGCGCAACTTCATAGACCTTTGCATGCAGCTGGACTTATTCTAAACCCATCACTCTTTTATGAGCAGCAAGAGAATAATTCATTGGCTAAAGAACTGTGGACAACCCGGATGAAGATTTGCAAGAGAAGATAGTAGATCAGCTTGCTACTTACAAGGCAGCTGAAGGACTTTTTGGTCTTCGACTTGCTATTAAACAAAGAACGAAGAAGTCGCCAGGTGACCAAGTGTTTCTACATTTTATTACTCTAACTTCGATATATTTTATATACTTATTAACTCTTGAATATTTTTTTTGACTTCTATAGCTGAATGGTGGGACACATATGGTGCAGAGACTCCGGAGTTACAGACTTTCGCCATCAAAGTTCTAAGCTTAACTTGTAGTTCATCCGGTTGTGAAAGGAACTGGAGTGTTTTTGAACACGTGAGAAATAAAAAGAATTATTTTGTATTTTGAGTTATAGTAAATTATATCTCAATTGTCCAAACTCCTACTAATTAGTTGACACATCATTTTTGCAGATTCATACAAAGAAAAGGAACCGACTAACCATGAAGCGCCTCCATAATCTAGTGTTTATAAAATACAATAGAGCATTGAGGCGTCGCTACAACCATCGCAATTTAATTGATCCAATTCTTTTGGACAATATTGATGACGCTAATGAGTGGCTAACTGGAGTCCCCGAAAATTGTGAAGATGAAGAAGTATTTGAAGGCGACCCCAATTTAACTTGGGGTGATGTGGCGGTTGCTAGTGGAGTTGGGGAGGATCCTTATAGTTTAAGGAGTTGTACTCCAAGTTCAAGTTCAATTAGGAAGGGAAAAAGTGTGGTTACTACAAGTCGATCCATTGATGAAGATGAGAATGATTATGAAGAGGGGAAGAAGAAGATGACGAGCAATATGAAGATAACCGAGGAATTCAAGATTTTGACAATCTTGAAGGAGAAGAAGACATAGTAGCTTTGATTTTGCTTGTCTTATAGTTTATGGATGGTTTGTGGATGATTTGGTGGTACCTAGTACCTACTTTAAAGTATTTAAGTTGATGTTTTTGATTATTCATAATTTTACATTACGTTTTTTAAAAATTGCACTTCACTTCAAAAAAGCGTGCGCTTCTTTGCGCTCTGCGCTTTGAAGCGAGGCGAGCCCTTGTCGCTTTTTTGCGCTTTGCGCTTTCCAAAACACTGAACTAACCAAATAAATTTAACTTTTATTTGTTGACAAAGTTTTCGTCCAAGTTAACCCAATGATTTGGATGAGTCAATTTTTGAGTTGTCCCAAATTGAACCAACCATTCAATATATTCCTCATTTAGCCAAACAAAGAATTTTTGGTGATTTTTATTTATATGCAAATGTGATTCTAAGTTTCTAATTTAAATTTAGTATAGTTGTCCAATGTTAAATTTCTAATATTATATTCCTAATACTAGCATTTTCATCAAAATTTGCCAAACAAATAATGCTTTTTTTATTAGCTGTGTATTTTTCAATAGGCTAAATTCCTTGATTACTCAAACTTGGATTGATTTGACATCTTAAATTTCCTAGTGACCATTGAAACACCTTTACCTTGACAAAGGTGCCCGTGTCTATAAGACCAAATGTATGAAATACACTTGCTACTGACTCACATGGCAAGCGAACTAATTATTTAACGACACGTGTAATTTGAAAGAAAAAATAAGAAGTGTAATTAAGAAAAAGAGAGAAAGACAGAGACACAAAACCTATTACCCACGCCCATAAGTCCCCTCCCTTTCCCCACCCCTAGGCAATCCACCTTCTTTTTCATCATTTCTTCTCATATAATCATCCTCTACTCCTCACCACCATATCCCTCTTTTGTTTCTCCGATGAAAAATGATGTCAGCAGCCGAATAAGGTTAAAAGGCGCTAAACAACTCTTCGGCGGAGCATCTTTCCAATGCAACCCACCGAAAGAATCAGGCAGAAATTAGCGAGCAACCCGTTCTTCCTTCATTTAGATCTGGGTTTCAACTTTAAGTTTGAAATTGATGTTTTTGAGATTTCTATAGGTCTTACTGTAGGAATCTAAAGAGATTCTAGTTCTGGTTTCACTTTTAAACTTGAAATTTGATGTTGTTGTGTTGGGTTCTGTCAAAACTCCTTGACTTTCTGATTCTTCTTCTTCTCACTTTTGTCGCTGTTGTTGGTGTAACAGTAAAAGTAGTGTTGGATAAAATATGAAAGGAGGAAGTTATCTGCACAAGCAGAGAAGTTCAGCGTCAACTATCACTTTTTATTAGTCTAGGTTGGAATAGCCATTTTTTCAGAGTCGTCGATGGTAGGAGATATAGAAATCGTAGGATTGTTCTTCAGATATAAACTGAAACACAGGGATATAAAATGAAAATTAAGGGTAAATAGGGAGCTATTTCCACATGTCAACTAGTTTTAAAAGAATCTCACCAGCTCAAATGGACTTTCACGCTAAGTTGCTTGGACTAGGGTGCAGGCATCCGATACGGGTATGGTTCAGAGAGGTAACAACAACAACAACTACCCAGTATACTCCTACCAGGTGGGATCTGGGGAGGATAATATGTAGACAAGCCTTACCCCTACCCGAAAGGGCAGAGAGGCTGTTTCGAATCGACCCACGGCTCATAGAATAAAAGGAAAAACAGCAGTAAAACAAAACAAAGACAAAAACAAAAACAGTAGAGCATTAGTAACTCCAGCAGAAATAGCGGAAATAGCGTAAAATAATTATCTAAACATACAAAACATAAATACAATCGCATGCAATACTATCATACAGCAACTACCATAACTAACAGCCATAGGGGGGACATACGCTAAAACACAAATCATCTATGGGTAACCCTGCTGACCCACACATGGATCAGAGAGGTAGATTCAAGAAAATCTAAATTTTAAGATTCGGGGGTATAGATCCAGGTATGAGTTCGGGTGCTGCAATTCGGCTAAGAAAATTCAAAATTATAAAAATAGAGTTATAAAGGTATACTAAATTTTGAGTTACTGTCTACCAGAAGAAGTCAGAAACTTAGAGCACAACCCTTTGAATTCTTGGCTTCTTTTTATCTGACCTAAAACATGAAGCAGTGAATATGAGATAAAATGGCTATAATATTGAAGGTATGCTATTTCTCATGTCTTGAAAGTGTTTTATCTTTTATTTTGAGAAATCAAAATCTTAATCCCCTCCTCCCAAATTTGTCCATCGACTTCGGTTAAAGTATCTGAAGTTGGTTGACCGAATCCGAAACGTGCACACCCAGTGTCGTATCAAGACGGGTTCGGCATCAAAAATGAAGAGTCTACGCAACTTAGCTTTCACACACACACTTTTCCATGTCAAACACTTGTATTCAAGGGGCACATATATGCCAAGTAGAGGTGTAAATCCGATTAGTTGGAGTGTTGTGTCTAACTTACAAATAATGGCAAGTTTGAGTGGCTATCTAGGAATTAACTTTTTCTTCTTTTTTTTTTGTTTTTTTGATAACTGTAATGTCCGGACCAGCTTGCGCGTACCTCGACCAGTCCCCATGATACCTCCCACCAACAAAGGAATTAACCTTTTCACTACCACCTTTTAGGCTTTTTCAAGAGAGGCTAAATCTTATAAATTAATCCACTTAAAAGAGTTGACTGGCCATTTTTTGTCAAGATGCACCGCCTAACACCTTAGTGCATTTGCTTAAGTGATGCGAATCGCGAAGCCTGCAAGCCTTCTTCAAAGCTTAATTCAATTCATTATAACTATAGTATAAATAGGAATATTTTATTAAGCATATCTTTTTAGGGGATATCGTAATAGGTAAGTACAAGTTCTATCAAATTGAAGGAAAGGTTCACGTGTGCAACCCAATAAGTAAAAGATAAAGGGATAGAATCAGCCTTTCTTGGTCAAGCTTATAACGAACATAGGGGGTGGGAATCTATGCAAATTCAGAACAAGAATAAGTGGTAGTGCAATTACTTAAACTAGATTGGAGGTAACTGTCAGATACCCTATAGTTTTTTCCTCAAAGAAAAGGGAATCTTAGAGGTCAAGACCATGCTTGATTTGGATTATGCATGAGCCAATCCATTTTTTTCTGATATAGTCATTTTCATTAGTCACAATCACTCTTAGGCTGAGCTACTATCTCAATAAAACTGATATTTTCGATGACCGAGTAATCTGTATGGTACTAACCCTTAGGACCAACTGCAGCCTTTGAAACTCCAGAAAATGGCCCCTCCTTTCTACCCTTCTCCACTTAAATACCAAGCTTAGTTCGCATGCTGCAGGGCTTGAACATGTGACCTAAGTCACAAGGTCAATAAAAGTGACAACTTGGTGCCACTGTATATGATCACTTTTCTATATAATCAAGAAACAGTTAACATTATCCAAAACAGTCATGCCAGAGATTTCAGTAACTACGCCAGCATAAATTGGCTGACCATATCATTTTACGGAGCTACTTAGAAGTACTAGGGAAATCTCAGAAACAAGTATTAGGGCAATCTTATATATAAATGTATATATCTGGACAATTTCCCATAGCCCACTTGTGGGATTTCACTGGACTTGTTGTTGTTGTTTGCTTATCTATCGCATTAAGTCTAGATATGTTCATTAAGCAAATGACCACTTAAAAGCACTTTTATATAAGGAATGTTACATGGGCTATTAGAGAAAAATTAATTTGCAAGCGCTGCTTGGAGAAGGGGGTAAAGTAGCCTATTGGCCATGAGAGAAACATAGTTACTGAAAAAACCTGGTGGGTGGGATTGTGCGGGACCAATGACTACCAAGATTTTGAAGCTTCTATTTGTATGATACAATATATTAATGAATTCGTCATGCCGTCAAGATACCCAGAATTTTCAGAAAGACACGAAATTTCAACGAAATGTCTGACACCTAAAATTTATTAACTTCCTTTTACTTGAATTATTCCAACTTAAGATACTATTTGAAAAGAAGAATCAACTGCACTGTCCCCCTCCTTTTCCTGTGGGGGAGATGCAAAGAGACATAAGAGACCACTGATAGAAGAGAGTCATGCCAAACTATAGCCGTGAAGAAAGAATACCTGGGTGCCACTTCCATTGTCGCTTCCGTCCCGGTCATCCAGATCAAAGCTCCCATTCTCAGCTTCATCATTGCTGTCAGTGTTATTCAACGATCCTTCAACACTTTTAGATTTCGTAGACTTCTGAGTCTGTACGCCACTTTCACTTCCACTTCCACTTGACTGAGGAGAGAGGATGAGAAATCAATGCAAAATGGGTTACTCAATGTGCTAGTGTCTTTCTAAGACAACATGAAGAGAAGAGGTTTACAAGAATGACAGGTTAAAAAGTTCCAGTTTCAAATGGAGTCAAATAAGGTGCTTCCAAACCAAGGATCAGTGCCGAGGTTTAGGAGGGCATTCCGTAAAGTTCCAGTTACAAATGAAGACGACTGCATAAACTTACACTATGGCATTTCCTCCAAACATGCTGCCAGAGATTTTTTAGCTCATTCTTTCGAATAGGCTTCACTAAAAAGTCAACCGCACCCTTTGACAAACACTTAAAGACGATACCCATAGAGTCATTAGCAGACATCACTGCACACAAAACTCATCAGGTGTAGCACTTAAAAATATCATATTGTCATAATATTAAGCAACATTTGAATATTAGTAAGCAAAGTAAATATGTGGGAATGATACTCACTAATCACTGGAACATTCTTGCGAGTTTTATGATTCATAATCTTTGACAAAAGACCAATGCCTGACAAATACGGCATGGCCACCTCCGTCAGAACAAGATCAACATGGTTAGCTAGATCTCCTAGAATCCTCCATGCTTCAAGGGCATTTCCAACAGCTGTAACTGCAATTATTTCATTGTAATAGATTTGACAAGAATATCAACAAGACCGAGAAAATCAAGAATATAAAAAATAAGAAGGTCCTGATTCTCTCTCAAACAATTTTGAGCTTCAAAAATCGGAAGAGATATCCACGAAAAGAAATATTATCTGAGAACTAGAATTTCGCCCTCTAATATGTACCTTCTTATGCATATTACCTGCTTCACTTTGCAAGTACGCCAACTTGGAGAGTAAACATATAAGAAAAGAGACTAATGGAAACAAATGATGGTTGGGGCTCAAGTGCTCCTTTCAGAGCATCAAGTAAAGAAGCATAAAAGAGATGCATAATGTCTTCTTAGGTTTTTGAATAAAAGAGCACATATTTGTTCTTAAGTAAAGCTGCACATACATAGATTACTTGTACATATAGTAGGAAATTACTCCATCCAGATCCTTCGACAAGGGGGATTTTGAAGGACAAGTATTATAATTATAGTGTAGCTTCCACCGAGGGAAGATAACCTTCAAACTATGATGCACATAACAACAGTTCGTACTACTACGCCTCAATCATGAGCAAATTGGGATTGGCTATACGTATCATCACTAATTATATCGCTTTATTTCAGCTCAGCTCAAACCAGTATTATACAAAATAAAATAGAAAAAAGAATAAAAAGTACCAGAAGTTCCTTATGTTTTCTACCGGCATATAAATTTTAGACAATATTAAAGGAGACTTCTAGAAAACACAAGACCTAAAGTAGATGCACTAACATGACCAAAACATACTTCGAACTAATTAGTATCACCTATATAGATCTTTTTCTTCCATTATGCTCTATTTTTCGTACCTATGAACCGGTGCATCGAAGGGGGTTGACACAGGATATAACGAATCCATCTCAAACAACATTCGCTTATTTTATCCTTTATGTGCATCACTTGCATCTTATACCAAATGTAATCACTTCTAATCTTGCATAATTTTGTATGACCGCACACCAATATCACCAAACTAATTTTGTTTGATATCTTTAGCGGCTAGCGTTCACTCCAGAGTTATACGGGCCTTATAATCGTTTCATACAAGTGAAAGATATCCTTCTATCACATATAACTCCGGTAGCACTTCTCTTTTTCAACCATCTTATTTTGATTTTATGTGTAACATTTTCATCCCCCTTAACATTCTCTTGAAGACTACATGCAATTGATGCACCTCTCCTAAAATCCTCTACGCAATCCTCATAATCTAAGTTGATCGGACTCATCAGTTTCGGTGCCGCACGTGTCGACACGTCACTGGCGCTAGTGTGAGTGTGAGTGTGGAATTCGTACTGGAGGATTTTGGGTACTTTGACCAAATCTAGAGAGGAATTCAAGACAAGATACAATGTGGTTTATGAAATCAAGACAAAAGTTAGAGTAACTTTGACGTATGCCATCGTTTGGGAAAGCCTTGAATGGATCCTGCAGTTCATACTTATTCTTTCCCTATTTTTTCTTCTTTTTTTATTTTGTGAGAGAGGATAAGAGAGCTCTAAAGAGGGACTTGAGACAGATGAGCGTTCAATGAAGGGAATCGGGAAATTTCAGGGATATAGAGCTCAAAAGTGAGACTTGCGTTTATCCATTAAAAGATAGTGGACTTTTTCTCTACTATAAGTAATCAATATAGTGAAAGCTTGACACATTGCTAAGTCTTCAAGAGATTTATTTCTATAAGGGCATCTCCAAGGGTGCACTATTTTTTGCACCAAATCTAAATTTGGTGTAAATTTTGGAGTTTTTTTGCTCCAAAGGAACACCAAATCTTGCACCATTAAAGTGCATGAATAGTGTTGCACCAAGTTTTGTGCAACACTATTCATCAACCAAATTTGATTTATTAATATTTTATTCATCTTTTTATTTTTTTGGACTTTTTATTATCATATATTGTGTATATAATTAATTTTCATATTAAAATTTTTATAATTTTAATTTTATATCCTATCTTTTAATATATTGATTGTATATATTATATTTATATAAAATTATAAGTTAATTTTATTATTATTATAATTATATAAAAAGAAATATAACCATTATTTAAGAATAAAAAATACAAATGTAAGATATCTAATGTTGTTAAAATTGAAAAGTGAAAACTAAAATTTAAAAAAGAAAATTAACAATACATAAAATAAAAATACATTATAATTAAAGTACATAAAAGGAGGATACATTAAAATTGAAATTACATTAAAAAACATAAAACATAAGTTTAGTAATCCCCTATGTCATTCCAGGTGCGCACCAAAATTACCAAAAAACTAAGAGAACGGGGTAAAAGATTATTGTGCTTGTGGTTGTTGAAATTGTTGACTTCTTTTATCGATTATTCGTTTTTGTTCTTGTGATGAAAATTATGATCATCGTCTTTCACTGCCGATGATAAAGTTGAGGAGCAACTATTCATGCAAAATACTCAAATGAACAATTATATGTTGCAGCATTTCCAAGAATATCAAAATAATTATCCTATGTGGTATTTAATTAAATTTGCCTATGATATAATTTTAATTTAATTATCTTTTATCAATGATTTCACTTTTAGTTGATTTATCCTTTAAAATAATTTTGTAATAAATGATTATACAGATGGTCAACGTGAATTATATATGATGTATGAAAAAAAGAAAAAAGATATAATTTGTTTGAAGGAAATAAAAAATAAAATTAAAATAGAAGATAATAAGATAATATAGATGAAAGAGAAGAAAATTTCTTTTTTGGTGTAAAAAATGGTGTAATGGTTGGAGTAAATTTGGTGTTACACCATTTTGGTGTGAAATTCGGTGTTAGGGCTGGAAATCGTCTAAGAATTAGCGTTCCAATGCAATATTATAATGCAAAAGCAAGATAAATATTCAAAAGTTATTTCTTATAGTATTAATATGTCACATAATTTAGGCAATAGTTTTGTAATTCTATTTTTTGATAATTGAATTATTTTTAGCGAATCCTAACACCCGTATCCCTGAATCTTAAGCTTAGATCATGAAGGATCAAATCTCTAGATCTGCACTTGTATCGCACACCCCCACCTGAGTCCGAGCAACTTAGCTTATAACTATATATTCTGGAAACCACATTCAAAAAGGTTCTCCTGTGTTCAAGCAGATGCTATTATTCCCTTCGAGGTTCACTCACAAGCTCGATTAGTTGGCCCTAGATAACTACTTGGATAGTAATGTTCCTTTGTTAAATGAGTCTCTTAGATGTTGCTTAATGGGAAATGTTCCCAGCAACTGATAATGTTTCTCATAATGCAATAGATGCTCTCTTTGCAAAGAAGAAGAAGATGTCAATAATTTCCTTCATTCCAGAATCTCTCATCAACAACAACGACAAAAGACTGTGTAATCCCATAAGTGGAGTCTGGAGGGGTAGTGTGTACGCAGAGTCGCAGACTCTACCCTTACCTTATAAAAATAAAAAAGTTATTTCCGATAGATCCCCAGCTTGAGAAACAATGAAAATAAAGCAACCAAGCAACAAACAATAGTAACAACAATGTAATATGGTAACGGACGTGAATGACACGTCATGTAATAATAAAGAACCATGAGTAAGAAAATATAAGAATATTCCTAGTACTATTGGAAAGCACATGAGAAAGACATTGCTAACTATCAACATTCAACCCTCACCTTCCTATCGTGGGTCATATCCTCGGTAAGCTTAAGCAATGACATGTCCTGCCTAATTACCATGGTCAACCTTTCACACCTCCTGGCCGGAGCATCTATGTCTCTCCTCTTCACATGCTCGAACCATCTCTACCTCGATTCCTGCAACTTGTCCTCCATAGAGGCCACCACCACCTTGTCCCTAATTAGTTCTTTCTTAATATTGTCTTTATTGGTATGTTCACACATCCATCTCAACATCACTGCTTTCATCTTCTGGACATCACATGGGACTTCTTGACAGGCCAATACTCAACCCTATACAACATAGTCGATCTAACCACCACTCCGTAGAACTAGCCCTCAAGTCTAAGTGGCACATTCTAATGACATAAAACCTCCGAAGCGAGCCTCCATTACATCCACCCCATCCAACTTGATGAGTAACATCCTCGTCAATCTCTGTTGACTTGAATAATAGACCCAAAATACTCGAAACTATCTTTTCGGGGATGAAACTTTAATATCTATCTTCACTTCCATTTTTGCATCGTGCATCACATCACTGAAATTGCACTCCAAGTACTCTATTTTCGACCACTCGACTTGAAATGTTTAGGCTCGTTTGTCTATCTCCAAACTTCCAGCCTAGCATTAACTCTGCCTCGCATCTTGTCGATTTCAACTATGTCATCAGCAAATAGCATACACCATGGCACCTCCCATTATATGTGTCTTGTCAGCACATCCAAAGTTAGGACAAGCAAAAATGAGCTAAGAGTCAATCCCTGATGCAACTCCATCTCCACTAGGAAATGATCTGAGACTCCTCCCGTAGTCCTTACCTGAGTCTTCGCTACTTCGTACATGTAGAATCTCTTGTCGGATATGGAATTTCATTCTTAACATCTGGAAATGATCCGAGACTTCTACCGCAGTCCTTACCTGAGTCTTCACAACCTTATACATGTAGAATCTCTTCTCGAATATGGAATTACATTCTTAACACTTTGAATATTTGATGGTGCATGCCAAGATATACAGACTTCTCCTTTGCTTGACACAAGAAAGGCTTGACTAATTTCTCTTCTAAACTTAGAATTCAATTGTACATCCTTGTTTAGCTTTTGATGCAACAAGACAAGGCCATATTTGTTAGAGCCGAATGCTATGATTGACTTTCTCAATTTACAACATTTTTTGTAATATCCTTGCGCTTTTGGATGTACTTATATCCAGCATTCCATTTATGTTGTTTGTTACATCAATTTCTTCTTACTTTAATATCAAAAGAAAAAGAACAAGAGTTGATTGGGCTCCCAACTTTGTAGTTCTTAAAATAAAGTGCCTTCAAGACATATATTGAAAGAATGGGTGTACTGGGAAGGGAGAAAATTCTAGTAGGTCAAACGAATGATAAATATGAAGGTTTCAAGAAGTTGAACACACAGCTCACCAAAAGTCAGCTAACATTTTTTCAATTGGTCACCATTTGAAATTGAGCCTCAAGGAAACCCAAAGTTTTCCAATAAGATGAAAAGCAATAAGGTCATTAGATGGTCAAGAACTTCCTTTGAAATTGAACCTTAAGGAAACCCAAAGTTTTCAAATAAGTTGAAAAGCAATAAAGTCATTACATGATGAGTGCTTTACATAAGAGAGAATGTTTTGAACGAGAACAAATAATTTTATAGGAAAAGAGAGGGAGAGAAAGAAAAAAAGATTAGAGAGTGTGTCCAACTTCTCTCTTGAATTCTGGTTTGGTCTTTTTCGTCTGGCAAGAATTTTGTTTTGGCATCTGATTATAGATTTATGTTTTTCATCAATCATTTTTTCAACCACGGACATTTGGACAAATGGGTGGAAATGAAAAGGAACTACATGATGAAACTTTAGTATCTATCTTCACTTCCATTTTTGCATCGTGCATCACATCACTGAAATTGCACTCCAAGTACTCTGTCTTCGACCACTCAACTTGAAATGTTTAGGCTCGTGTGTCTATCTCCAAACTTCCAGCCTAGCATTAACTCTGCCTCGCATCTCATCGATTTGAACTATGTCATCAGCAAATAGCATACACCATGGCACCTCCCATTGTATGTGTCCCGTCAGCACATCCAACGTTAGGACAAGCAAAAATGAGCTAAGAGTCAATCCCTGATGCAACTCCATCTCCACTAGGAATTGATCCGAGACTCCTCCCGTAGTCCTTACCTGAGTCTTCCCTACTTCGTACATTTAGAATCTCTTGTCGGATATGGAATTTCATTCTTAACATCTGGAAATGATCAGACACTTCTACCGCAGTCCTTACCTGAGTCTGCACAACCTTATACATGTAGAATCTCTTATCGAATATGGAATTTCATTCTTAACATTTTGAATATTTGATGGTGCATGCCAAGATATACAGACTTCTCCTTTGCTTGGCACAAGAAAGACATGACTAATTTCTCTTCTAAACCTACAATTCAATTGTACATCCTTGTTTAGCTTTTGATGCAACAAGACAAGGCCATATTTGTTAGAGCAGAATGCTATGATTGACTTTCTCAATTTACAAACATTTTTTTGTAATATCCTTGCGCTTCTGGATGTACTTCTATCCAGCATTCCATTTATGTTGTTTGTTACATCAATTTCTTCTTACTTTAATATCAAAAGAAAAAGAACAAAGAGTTGATTGGGCTCCCAACTTTGTAGTTCTTATAAAATAAAGTGCCTTCAAGACATATATTGAAAGAATGGGTGTACTGGGAGGGGAGAAAATTCTAGTAGGTCAAACAAATGATAAATATGAAGGTCTCAAGAAGTTGAACACACAGCTCACCAAAAGTCAGCTAACATTTTTTCAATTGGTCACCATTTGAAATTGAGCCTCAAGGAAACCCAAAGTTTTCCAATAAAATGAAAAGCAATAAGGTCATTAGATGGTCAAGAACTTCTTTTTAAATTGAACCTTAAGGAAACCCAAAGTTTTTAAATAAGTTGAAAAGCAATAAAGTCATTACATGATGAGTGCTTTACATAAGAGAGAATGTTTTGAACGAGAACAAATAACTTATAGGAAAAGAGAGGGAAAGAAAGAAAAAATATTAGAGAGTGTGTCCAAGTTCTCTCTTGAATTCTGGTTTGGTCTTTTTGGTCTGGCAAGAATTTTGTTTTGGCATCTAATTATAGATTTATGTTTTTCATCAATCATTTTTTCAACCACGGACATTTGGACAAATGGGTGGAAATGTAAAGGAACTACATGAGAAAATTATCGCACAAGAATACTTTTACGGCCTTATGGGCCTTACTAATGATGATCACAACAACCAAGAGCACCAGTAACAAGTATAACAAATGGAGTCAGAACTAGACACACAAATGCTCTGTGATACAGAACTTCATGTTCGTGAGAGCATAGCTATTGTGCAAGACAGAGGAATCAAAGAAACAAAATTATCATCTCTCAATTCTCTTATGACACAGGTCAGGTAGATCTTGCAGGAAATAAACAAATTAGAAGGCAAAACTTCTTAAGAGTAAGCTCTAGGAATTTATGTGCATGCGGTTAATGCAAGAAGATGGCTCGGAGAAGGGTTAAGGTCAAAATAGGAACACGATACAAACATTACATGACAAAATATTGAATAAGCACCAGTGATTAAAAAACTGCTCGCTTCATCGATTTAAGCAAGAAGCAAAGCGAGCGGGCAGGTCAGCGCTTCAGGTCTGTGAAGCGACTCTGTTACGAAAAAGCGGCCGCTTCTCTGCAAAGAGCGATAAGCGATGAAGCGAGAAGAAGCAAGAGAAGCAATCGCTTCTTTGCTTAAATTAACCCAAGCTTGATTCCTTGGCTACTTGGATGTAATGTCCCTTTGTTAAATGATTCTCTTAAATGTTGCTTAAGGGGAAATGTCTCATTTCCCAGCAATTGATAATGTTTCCCATAATGCAATAGATGCTCTCTTTGCAAAGAAGAAGATGATGTCAACAATTTATTCCTTCATTCCAGAATCTCTCATCAACAACAACAAAAAACCAAGTGTAATCCTATTAGTGGGGTCTGGAGTGGTAGTATGTACGCAGGGTCGCAGACTTTACCCTTACCTTATAAAGATAAAGAGGTTATTTCGCATAGACCCTCAGCTTAAAAAACAATAAAAATAAAGCAACCAAGCAACAAACAATAGTAACAACAACGTAATATGGTAACGGACATGAATGACACGTCATATAATAATAAAGAACCATGAGTAAGAAAATACAAGAATATTCCTAGTACTACTAGAAAGTCTAGGAGAAAGACACTGCTAACATTCAACACTCAACCCTAACCTTCCTATCGTGGGTCATATCCACGGTAAGCTTAAGCAATGATATGTCATGCCTAATTACCATAGTCAACATCTACTCAATACTTCTTAGACCTACCCCTTCCCTTCCCCTGAACTGCCATGGTCAACCTCTCACACATCCTGACCGGAGCATCTCTATGTCTCTCCTCTTCACATGCTAGAACTATCTCTACCTTGATTCCCGCAACTTGTCCTCTACAGAGGCCACAACCGCCTTGTCCCTAATAAGTTCATTCGTAATCTTGTCTCTCTAGGTATGTCCACACATCAATCTCAACATCCTAATTTCAGCAGCTCTCATCTTCAAGACATGGAACTTCTTGACGGGCCAACACTCAACCCTATATAACATAGTCGATCTAACCACCACTCGGTAGAACTTGCCCTTAAGTCTAGGTGGCACATTCTTATCACATAAAACCTCCAAAGTGAGCCTCTATTTCAACCCCCCCCCCTCCAACTTAATAAGTAACATCCTCATCAATCTCCTTGTTGCCTTAATAACAACAACAACAACAACAACTACCCAGTATACTCCCACCAGGTGGGGTCTGGGGAGGGTAATATGCAGACGAGCCTTACCCCTGCCCGAAAGGGCAGAGAGGCTGCTTCCAATCGACCCTCGGCGAGTAGAGTAAAAATGGGAAAGCTGCATTAAGAAACAGAGATAAAATTAGAAACACAAGCAAGACAAAATCAAATAATAAAGCATAGGTACTCTCACAAAAGTAACGTAAATAGTAAATAGTTATGAAAACATAAGCAACATAAATACAGTCGCATGCAGTAATATCAAGCAGGAACTACCATACTAAAACAATAATCACCTATGAGCCCCTAACCTACAATCTTGATTCTAGACCTCCAGACTCCCCTATCAAGAGTCCTTGTTGCCTTAATAGTAGACCCAAAATACTCGAAACTATCTTTTCGGGGATGACTTGAGTATCTATCTTCACTTCCATTTTTGCTTCGTGCATCACATCACTAAACTTGCACTGCAAGTACTTTGTTTTCGACCACTCAACTTGAAATGTTTAGACTCGAGTGTCTATCTCCAAACTTCCGGCCTAGCATTAACTCTGCCTCTCGTCTCATCGATCTGAACTATGTCATCAGCAAATAGCATACACCATGGCACCTCCCCTTGTATGTGTCCCGTCAGCACATCCAACGTTTGGGCAAACAAAAATGAGCTAAGAGTCAATCCTTAATGCAACTCCATCTACACTGGGAAATGATCCAAGACTCCTCACGTGGTCATTACTTGAGTCTTTTTTTTTTTGGGTTTCACCTAAGTCTTCGCTACCTCGTTCATGTAGAATCTCTAATCGAATATGGAATTTCATTCTTAACATCTGGAAATGATCCGAGACTCCTCCAACAGTCCTTACCGAGTCTTCGCTACCACGTACATGTAGAATCTCTTATCGAATATGGAATTTCATTCTTAACATTCTGAATATTTGATGGTGCATGCCAAGATCTACATACTTCCTCTTTGCTTGACACAAGAAAAGCTTGACTAATTTCTTTTCTAAACCTGGAATTCAATTGTACATCCTTGTTTAGCTTTTGATGCACCAAGATAAGGACATATTTGTTAGAGCCGAATGCTATGATTAACTTTCTCAATTTACAACATTTTTAATATCCTTACGCTTATGGATGTAATTCTATCAAGCATGCTATTTATGATGTTCGTTACATCAATTTCTTCTTACTTTAATATCAAAAGAAAAAGAACAAGAGTTAATTGGGCTCTCAACTTTGTAGTTCAAAAAATGAAGTGTCTTCAAGACATATATTGAAAGAATGGGTGTACTGGGAGGGGAGAAAATTCTAGTAGGTGAAACAAATGATAAATATGAAGGTTTCAAGAAGTTGAACACACACCTCACCAAAAGTCAGCTAACATTTTTTCAATTGGTCAAGAAGTCCATTTGAAATTGAGCCTTAAGGAAACCCAAAGTTTTCCAATAAGATGAAAAGCAATAAAATCATTAGATGGTCAAGAACTTCCTTTGAAACTGAACCTCAAAGAAACCCTAAGTTTTCAAATAAGTTGAAAAGCAATAGCGTCATTACATGATGATAGTGCTTTACATAAGAGAGAATGTTTTGAACGAGAACAAATAATTTTATAGGAGAAGAGTGGGAGAGAAAGAAAAAAAGATTAGAGTGTGTCCAACTTCTCTCTTGAATTCTGGTTTCGTCTTTTTCGTCTGGCAAGAATTTTGTTTTGGCATCTGATTATAGATTTATGTTTTTCATCAATCATTTTTCAACCACGGACATTTGGACAAATGGGTGGAAATGGGAAGGAACTACATAAGAAAGTTGTCGATTAGAGCAAGAATACTTTTACAGCCTTATGGGTCTTACTGATGATGATCACAACAACCAAGAGCACTAGTAACAAGTATAACAAATGGAGTCAGAACTAGCCACACAAATGCTCTATGATACAGAACTTCACGTTCGTGAGAGCTTAGCTATTTGCAAGACAGAGCAATCAAAGAAACAAAATTATCATCTATGAATTCTCTTATGACACGGGCCGGGTAGATCTTGCAGGAAATAAACAAATTAGAAGACGAAACTTCTTAAGAGTAAGCTCTAGGAATTTATGTGCATGTGGGTAAAGCAAGAAGATGGCTCGAAGAAGGGTTAAGGTCAGAATATAAACACGATACATACATTACAAGACAAAACATTGAATAAGCACCAGTGATTAAAAAAGCGCTCGCTTCACCGCTTTAAGCGAGTAGCAAAGCGTGGCGGGCATGTCACCACTTCAGGTCTGTGAAGCGACTCTAGTACGAACGAAAAGAAGCGAGAGAAGCGACCGATTATTTGCTTAAATTAACCCTAGCTTGATTCCTTGGCCCTGGATAACTACTTGGATAGTAATTCCCTTTGTTAAATGATTCTCTTGGAAATGTCTCATTTCCAAGCAACTGATAATGTTTCCCTATATGCAATCGATGCTCTCTTTGCAAAGAAGAAGAAGATGCCAACAATTTATTCCTTCATTCCAGAATCTATCATCACACAACAACAAAAAACCAAGTGTAATCCATCAGTGGGGTCTAGAGGGGTAGTGTGCATGCAGAGTCGCTGACTTTACCCCTATTTTATAAAGATAAAGAGGTTATTTCCGATAAACCCTCAGCTTAAGAAACAACGAAAATAAAGCAACCAAGCAACAAACAAGAGTAACAACAATGTAATATGGTAACGGATGTGAATAACACGTCATGTAATAATAAAGAACCATGAGTAAGAAAATACAAGAATATTCCTAGCACTATTGGAAAGCCCACAGAAAGACACTGCTAACTATCAACATTCAACCCTAACCTTCCTATCGCGGGTCATATCCCGGATAAGCTTAAGCAATACCATGTCATGCCTAATTACCATGGTCAACCTCTCCTCAATACGTTTTAGGCCTACTCCTATCCTTCTTCGGAACTGCCATGGTAAACCTCTCACACCTCCTAGTCGGAGCATCTATGCTCTCCTCTTCACATGCTCGAACCATCTCTACCTCGATTCCGCAACTTATCCTCCATAGAGGCCACAACCACTTTGTCCCTAATAAATTCACTCATAATCTTGTCTTTCTTCGTATGTCCACACATTCATCTCAACATCCTCATTTCAGCTACTTTTATCTTCTGAATATGGGACTTCTTAACAAGCCAACACTCACCCCTATGCAACATAGTCGATCTATCCACCACTCCGTAGAACTTGCCCTTAAGTCTAGGTGGCACATTCTTATCACATAAAATCTCTGACGCGAGCCTTCATTTCATCCACCCCGCTCCAACTTGATGAGTATCATCCTCATCAATCTCTCTGTTGCCTTGAATAATAGACCCAAAATACTCAAAACTATCTTTTCGGGGATGAAACTTGAGTATCTATCTTCACTTCCATTTTTGCATCGTGCATCACATCACTGAAATTGCACTCCAAGTACTATGTATTCGACCACTTAACTTGAAATGTTTAGACTCGAGTGTGTATCTCCAAACTTCCAGCCTAGCATTAACTCTGCCTCGCGTCTCGTCGATCTGAACTATGTCATCAGCGAATAACATACACCATGGCACCTCCCCTTGTATGTGTCCCGTCAGCACATCCAACGTTACGGCAAACAAAAATAAGCTAAGAGTCACTCCCTGATGCAACTCCATCTCCACTGGGAAATGATACAAGACTCCTCCCGCAGTTCTTACCTGAGTCTTCGCTACCTTGTACAAGTAGAATCTCTTATCGAATATGGAATTTCACTCTTAACATGTGAAAATGATCAGAGACTCCTCCCTCAGTCCTTACCCGAGTCTTCACTACCTCGTACATGTAGAATCTCTTATCGAATATGGAACTTCATTCTGAATATTTGATGGTGCATGCCAAGATCTACAGACTTCCTCTTTGCTTGACACAAGAAAGGTTCGACTAATTTCTCTTCTAAACCTAGAATTCAATTGTACATCCTTGTTTAGGTTTTGATGCAACAAGACAAGGCCATATTTGTTAGAGTCGAATGCTATGATTGACTTTCTCAATTTACAACATTTTTTGTAATATCCTTACACTTTTGGATGTACTTCTATCCAGCATTCCATTTATGTTGTTCGTTACATCAATTTCTTCTTACTTTAATATCAAAAGAAAAAGAACAAGAGTTGATTGGGCTCTCAACTTTGTAGTTCTTAAATAAAGTGCCTTCAAGACACATATTAAAAGAATGGGTGTATTGGGAGGGGAAAAAATTCTAGTAGGTGAAACAAATGATAAGTATAAAGGTTTCAAGAAGTTGAACACACACCTCACTAAAAGTCAGCTAACATTTTTTCAATTGGTCAAGAACTCCATTTGAATTGAGCCTCCAGGAAACCCAAAGTTTTCCAATAAGTTGAAAAGCAACAAAGTCATTAGATGGTCAAGAACTTCCTTTAAAACTGAACCTCAAGGAAACCCACAGTTTCAAATGGTTGTTCCATTATGATGAACAAATGGACCGCAAAAAATGAAAAAATGGTCATTAATGTTTTAATGAATTCTCCGAGAGGTATTGTGTTTCTTGAATCTTATGATGCTAGTGACTCCTCAACCAATTCCAATAAAATGTTGACTTGTTTGAGAAGACAATAGTGAAAGTTGGACCGGAAAATATGGTTCAAGTTGTTACTGATAACGCAAGTGAGAATAAAAAAGTGGATAACATGTTGAAAGGTGCTTTCCCAAATATTTATTGGACTCCTTGTGCTGCACATTGTATTAACTTGATGTTTGGTGACATTTTAAAGTTAGCCCCATATTGTACAGGTGAACAAGTGGTTCTTATTTTCTATTTTAAGTTTTTAACCTTCATGTTAATTGCATATACTTATTAACTATGAAATTTGACTTCCTACAATTTTTGCTAAGGTGAATACATTCTTACATTAGTCAAAGACCGTTGTTGTTGAACATGAAGAGGAGATACACAAAACAAAGAAATTTGGTGAAACCGGCTAAGACAAGATTCACAACAGGCCTTTACTTGCAAAAGCAAAATTTACGAACCTTGTTCTTGTCAACCGAATGGAGTGAGAGTATCTATGCAAAGGAAGCTCTTGGGAAAGAAGTTGCGAGATTTATTATTGGTCCATATTTTTGGAATGACATTGTTCAAGCACTTAAAGTTGGTAATCCTTTGGTTATTGTACTTTGTTTGGTGGTTGGGGAGAAAAAAACACCAATTGGATACATTTATGAAGCCATGGATAGGGTTAAAGAAGCTATTGAGAAGGCAATTGATCATGATAGGAGGAAATATGAGAGTGTTTGAAATCATTGATAAAAGGTGGGATGATCATCTTCATCAACCTTCACATGCAGCAGGGCATATTTTGAACCTCGGATTGTTTTACACAAACAATGAGAACAAGACATTAGATTTAGACGTTTGTAAGGGATATTTGATCATGATAGGAGGAAATATGAGAGAGTGTTTGAAATCGTTGATAAAAGGTGGGATGATCATCTTCATCAACCTTCACATGCAGCAGGGCATATTTTGAACCTCGGATTGTTTTACACAAACAATGAGAACAAAACATTAGATTTAGACGTTTGGAAGGGGTATCATGCATGTGTTGCAAAGTTGGTGCCAGATGAAGCGATGCAAGACAAAATAGGGCAAGAGTTGGTTGTGCATATACAAGCCGATGGAATTCTTGGATTAGCTTTGGCCAATAGAGGCAGAACCAAATTGGCACCAGGTGAGCAATTTTTTTCAATTGTTTTACTCTTTAAAGCTTTAACTTTCAAGTTATTAACTTCTAAAATAATACTTCTACAGTTGAATGGTGGATGCAATTTGGTTATGAAGTTCCAAACTAGCAACAATTTACTATTAGAGTTCAAAGCTTAACTTGTATCTCATCTGTATGTGAGAGAAATTGGAGTGTTTATGAACATGTGAGAAGCTATATTACATTATTACTAAATTAAAGTTTATCTCAATTGTCCTAAGTACTCCAATTAATTACTTTCTACAAATTATTATGTAAATTCATACTAAGAAGAGGAACAGGCTTGAGCTAAAGAAACTCAATGATCTTGTGTTCGTAAAATATAATTGAACATTGGCTAGTTGTTACAAAGCTCGCAATATCATTGATCCAATTTTTTTGGATAACATTGATGAAGCAAATGAATGGTTAATCGGAGCAGTATTTTGGAAAGCGTTAAGCGCAAAAAAGCGACGAGGCCTCTCTTCACCAAAGCGAGAAGCGAAGCGCACACTTTTTTCATGTGAAGCGCAATTTAACACATAAATTAAAAATAGACATAGATAAATGGCTAAGAACTCATTAAAAATAACATATTAAGCAAATGTTTCAATCAAAAATAACATATTAAGCAAATAACATATTAATAAAAAAAACATAACACTTAATTCATCCAAGCAAGAAAACAGAGCAGAAAACGGAGCATAAAGCATAAAACAGAGCATAAAGTAGAACAGAAGAAGAATCGTTTAGGGCACAAAATCAGCGCTTAAAAGTGAAAAAAATTGAAAGAAAAGGAACAGAGGAAGAACAGAAGAAAAAGAAGAAGTCGTTGAAGAAACTTATCGAGAACTGGAGACTTCGTCGTCGCTGGAGTTCGCCGAAGAAGAAGTCGTTGAAGAGCATATGTTTATTTGTTAACAGATGGCTTATTTGTCAAATATTTTTTAAAAACCTAGCAGATGCCTTATGCTCGCTTAAGCACCCTTTTTTATCGCTTTTCCATTGAGGTGCTTCTCGTTTAAGCGGGAGAAGCGAGCGCTTTTTAAATGTGAGTCGCTTTTTGGGTACAGAAAGGATAGCCCTGCACCTCGCCTCGCTTCAGCGCTTAAAGCGAGAAGCGAGAAGTGAGAAGCGAGCGCTTCTAATAACACTGAACCGGAGGCCCCGAAAATCATGATGAAGAAGAAGAAGTGTTTTAAAGAGAAGGTCTCACTTTTGGTCATGTTGCTATGGCAAGTAGAGTTGAAGAGAATGTTTGTGGTTTTAGGGGAAGTACTTTAGGGAGCAAAGAAAGAGTATCGACAAGTACAAGTATATGTACAATTAGAACCCTAATTAATGAAGCGCCTGACGAAGGAGAAGATGATGACCAATATAATAACTCGAACATGATGACACTTCACGAGTTTGGAGATCTTGTTGAAGAATAGGATGTTGCTCCTTTTGTGATTTTGTTTTGCATTGCTTAATATGTTACGACTTTTGAGGATTATTCACCATCTAGTTTTAGTGTCTATTATTTGCTTCTTGATTCAATTTGAAAACATTTGCTTAATATGTCATTTTAATGAGTTCTTAGCCATTTATCTATGCCTATTTTATTTTATATTTATGTGTTAAATTGCGCTTCACATGAAAAAAGCGCGCGTTTCGCTTTTCGTTTCGGTAAAGCGAGGCATCATCACTTTTTTGCGCTTAACGCTTTCCAAAACACCGATATGTGTACACACTACTCTTTCCCGACCCCACTTGTGGAATTTTATTGGGTTGTTATTGTTGTTGCTCTCTCATCTGACGATACAAGAGTATGGCCTCCAATACGCTACATTATTTGGTATCAAATTGGGTTGTATTTCTTATTAAATCAACAAGATAATCCGGAATTTCTTATTCCTTACATTGTCAGTTCAAACTAAATTTTACAGCAAGAAAATAATATCTAAAGTAAGATTGTTCAGTAACTCCATCCAGGAAACATTCACAGCTCAAAGTTTCAGGAAAAGGAAGTATATTTAGTTTCACTTGATGTTCGAGTCAAATTTCAAGTGTATGTTTTAGAAACGTAAAATTTAATGTATCTTAGAAGCCAAGAAACTTCATAAAACCTTTAACTCAAGACTAACAGCTGTAACATCAAAGTTCAGCACGAGAGTGACCTGAAACATAAAAATTCATTAACAGGAAAAGAGATGGCAACACCAAGTTTCTGGTACAAAGCTAATATCAACCTATGCATATGTTATGTGCGCACAAATACCAAACACTAGATAGAAGAAAAGTAGCCTCTGCTGAGGTACTCATGACAGTTTTAGGAAAACCAAGCAATAAGAACAAACCTTCATAGCTGCAGTTTCGAAGCAATGCACTAACAACATGACGAGTTGAATCATCATTTTCCACCAGCAAAACCTTGAGGGATCTAATTGGAAGAAAACGGTCCCACCTAACCAAAGGCCCTTGAGGCTGTTGCTGCTGTGTTTGTAGAACAGCCTGTACATGTACCAAATCCCTCTGTGTTTCATTCCCACCTTCGACATCCTCATTAATCCTGGACTCATCTTCCTCTGAAAGCCCCTGTCCTTCACCAGTAATTCCATCCCTCACTTCATTCTGGCCATCCTGTATGCTATGACAATTCAATTCCACCAACCCTTTAGTTGGGGGACCATTTGAGTCCATCCGAATTCCTCTCATCAACCAGATTCAAAAAGTCCAATGACGAATAAGGCAGCGGATTGAGTCGGTACAAAAACGTCTAATTTAGAAGAAAAGTTGCACATAACGTTGTCTTCAAGTACCAATCTTTCAATGAAACGGCTCTTCAACAAGTCCTTAACCAAAATGCATGAATGTCAACATTTTACAATAAACAGCTGATAAATGGAACGTACACGGGGATAAATAATCAAATATCCAAACTTTACACAAAAAAGCATGTTTCTTAAACTGTGAAAAACATTTACAAAAAGGAAACCCAAAGAAAACATACACCAAGTAGGCTCAATCTTATGCACCCAACAACAACCTCCTCTGCCCGTCTTTCATGCCTACATTATCATCAGAATAAGCTCATCTTTAATTGATAGAGAAAGCTTTCTAATTTATATCCTCGAATTTGGGCCTAATCATGAGTCACAAGCTTCTTATTTTTACAACAATAATTACGCCTAAGTGCTAAACAAGGTGGGGTAGACTATATGAATATTGATTCTTTACTTTTACAAAACCAACTATGCCCACGTGCCAAATAAGTTGGGGTCGACAACATGAATCCTCACCGACCACATTACTCCTTAGAACTCATCTCATGTAAATATTATACACATACAAGCTTCATATAATTATTATCATTATTATTAATATTTGAGATGGATCTATAAACAGAACTATATTTTATAAAATAAATAATTATCCATCACAAGCTTCCATGAATTGCAAAAGCAACTAATTACGTTTCTTCTTCATTAGGCAGGAAAAAGTGAACTCAACTGAACAGCAACATAAAACTTAACTGTGCTGGGTTGAAATCTAGGTGCTCTCCGTTCACATGAGAATCAAACCATCAAGCAAAAATCAAGATTTTAAATACAAAAACAACTTCTTCTATATGAAACAATGCATCTCACCTTCCAACAAAATTCACAAAAACTCAAATTACAAATCCATTACTCAAATCCAAGCTTTAGTCCATTTTCCAATTTTAAAAAGAAATAGAAACGAAACCCCAAAAATAGAAGGAAAAAAAAAAGAGAGAACAAATCAAAGTCAACAATTTTCAGAGATAAACACTGCAAATCCTCCAGAAAATTACCTTATGGACCTCATTAATGAGAAAGAGAAGCTTCCACTGATACTGTCTACTACTGCATCGGTTCACAAAAAAGGGCTCCCAGAAAGTTGACGAACAAATTTGTGCATAAAGTCCAAATTCTATTATTTCAACCCACTATTGTAGAAGAGTCATTTTCTTCGAATTTCTTCTACTTCTAGGGTTTCCTTTATATGGGGAAAAAAATATAAATTTGTTAAGGGGATTTTTGGAGGTCTTTTACTGGTTGAGAAACGGAAGGAAGAGATGAGAGAGAAATTTAGAAGGTAAGATGTGGTATTCGTGATGACGTGGCGGTGTAAGAGGCCAGGCGAGGTGCCACGAAGGAGACAACTAGGAGACACGTCGGAGTGAATTGTTTGACGTGGAGGTAAATCTAAATACGGGCGCTGAATTGAGTAGGGCGGATCTATTTGATTTCTCTCGGATCCGATATAGGGACACGTGGCTGCCTGTGTGATTAGTTTTATATTTGGGGGTATTTTTTTTAGTGGAGGGAGAGGAAGTCGTTTTCGTAAAAACTTAGCTGGACCCCACATTGGCTTTTTTAACTAAAGACGGGAGTATGTCATTATGAAATGACATTTTTGTCCTTGTTTACCGAGTTTCTTTGTCCTCGTTTCCCAATTTAATTGGATAATGTCCGAGTCAGCAAAAAAATATCCAGAGGTATTGTTGCAGCCCCCAATTAGCAAGAGCGGGTTTCCTTTTTCGTGGGTAAATGAGCGTGCCACGAAAATAATACTTCTGTTATAAATAGAACTCTAATTAAGGTGAATGAATGTCTATATTTAGAGAGATTCTAGAGTTTTACTTTGAGGCTAAGTCTTTTTTATGCCTATAAATAGAGGGGTTTTATCCCATTGTAAACCATCCCTAAGTATCAATAAGAATACTCCTCTCTCTACTTTTCTCTCTATTGTTCTTGTTCTTGTATTATTGTTCTTGTTCTTGTTCTTGTATTATTGTTCTTGTTCTTGTATTATTGTTCTTGTTCTTATATTATTTCATAACACGTTATCAGCACGAGTCTCTAATCAATTGAAATTTTTGATTGTCTTAACTTTTGTTTGTGTATGGTTTCACGTGAGGTTCTGCCGTAACCAGATCCCAAAATTTTCTATACGGAAAATAGAAGAAAAAGGAAACGTATTAATATCTGGGCAAAGACTTTGATCGGCCAAGCAACTGAAAGCAATTGAAATTGAAAACAAGGAAGGGATTCACTGAAAATTAATCGTGAAGAAGAAAAAAGGATGGTTGATCAAATAACTTTTGTGGTGGAATCTTGTGTCATAGAATACAGAAACAGAAAGAGAAAAACGTGAGAGAAAGAAAGGAATTTACACAAGAGGTATATTTGATATCACAACATTTATTGGTATACCTTAAAGGTAAGTAATTTACTTTTCCCTTTCAAATTCTTGAAACTCTACGATTTGATTTTATATACAAACAAAGACAACAAAGTTTGATTATAACTCTAATGGAGTTTGTAAGAAATTACACTCACATGAAGTGGTAAAATTTCTATGCCTTGCCATGATCAAATTCATGTATGATTGCGGGCAAAGAATTGAAAATCCGTCCCATTGAATTTGCTCCATTCCCTTTAGAGAATTGGTAGCAGTATGTGATAAGTCTGAAAGAAGACAAAATTATTACCATGAAGGTATCAATGAATGTGGACGTGGCAATAGACGGAATTATAATCGTCATTATGATCTCCCTGAAGTGAATGTGATAATTGTAATAAAGCTTGTAAGTATGAACACGCTCTTGATGTAATTGTGTCTTATGTCTCACATTATGAAAAGAAAGTTCGTTGCCCTTGAAATTTCGGGCAAGAACTATATGACATGGGTGTGGATGCTGAAATCCATTTGGATGCAATGGGTCCTGGAGACGCCATTAAAGACAAAAATAATGCATCCACCCAAGACTATGCTAAGGCCTTGATTTTCTTGCGCCATCACCTTGATGAAGGTTTGAAAATTGAATATATCACAGTCAAAGATCCACCTATCTTGTGGAATGGCTTAAAGGAGAGATATGACAACCTGAAGTTGGTCACTCTGCCACAAGCACGATATGATGAGAATCCAAAAGCAAATAGTTCATAAACTATATGTTATCGTTGCGTTGGAAAAGGGCACTGGGCGAAAATTTGTCGTGTACCAAGACATTTGGTTGAGCTTTATCAAGCATCTCTAAAGAGTAAAGGCCCTGAAACCAATTTTGTCTCTGACGACAATTTTGACATCACCCACTTGGATGTGGCAGACTTCTTTGAGCGCCCTGAGGGGAAAATAGACCACTTAATCGGTGATGGATCTGTGATGAAGGATGATGGAATTGTTTGATTTTATTTGTATTAATTAGTGAATAAACTAATAGTCATTAGTATCAGCTCGTATTATTTAGTTTATGATATAATGTTAGTATTAGTTCTTTAGAATGTTTCAATATGCTTAAATTTCAAAGATATTTTTATTTTTCAGTAGAGTTAATCGACTAACCTAACAGTTAGTCGATTATCTAATATTTCGCATTAAAACTGCAAAACAATCGATTATATACTTGTTAACAATCGATTATATTAAGACATAATCGATTATGTATGTTTAACAATCGATTATATTAAGACATAATCGATTATGTATGTTTAACAATCGATTATATTAAGACAGTGTGATCTGAAGTTTTTCAAAATAGCAAATAATCGATTATGTATGTTTAACAATCGATTATATTCAGACATAATCAATTATGTATGTTTAACAATCGATTATATTAAGACAGTGTGATCTGAAGTTTTTCAAAATAGCAAATAATCGATTATGTATGTTTAACAATCGATTATATTAAGACATAATCGATTATGTATGTTTAACAATCGATTATATTAAGACAGTGTGATCTGAAGTTTTTCAAAATAGCAAATAATCTATTATGTATGTTTAACAATCGATTATATTAAGACATAATCGATTATGTATGTTTAACAATCGATTATATTAAGACAGTGTGATCTGAAGTTTTTCAAAATAGCAAATAATCGATTATGTATGTTTAACAATCGATTATATTAAGACATAATCGATTATGTATGTTTAACAATCGATTACATTGAGACAGTGCTTAAACTGAAATTTTCAAACTGCAAAATAATCGATTATGGAAAACATATAATCGACTATCTGATTTAGTTAGTCAATTAACCTCAGCAGATTTTGAAAATATTGTTTAAATGTGAAACAAACGGATTGAATTTGTTTATTCTCATGTTCGTATATCTCCTTTTGATTAATTGATTCATGTACCACACATACGATATTCAAAGAGAAGAAATATTACTCTCATCTAAGTTTGTGTAAGGCAGATGTTACTACAATCTCTGGTAGTAGTAAATTGATTGAAGGCTCCGGAAGAGCAACTATAACTCTGCCTAGAGGAACAATGTTTATCATAGAGAATGCAATGTTCTCCTCCAAGTCTAAGCGAAACTTGTTGAGTTTTAAAGATATCATTCAAAATGGATATCAGATTGAGACAATACATGAGTATAATCTTGAATACCTCATTTACTCATGAAAACGAGGCTGCCCACTTCGGTTTGGGGGTCACGCCATTTTGCATGCAGCAATGCTAGTTCGTCTCTGACTGACGAATTATCACAAATATTCCCCGTTGCAATTAATTTTGGGTCATGAACCTAATATATCCCACTTAAGAATTTGTGGATGTGCAGTATATGTGCCTGTAGCACTGCCATATTGCACCAAAATGGGTTTGCAAAGAAGGTTAGGAATATATGTTGAGTTTGAACCGCCCTCCATTATTCGCTACCTCGAAACATTGACAGGGGATTTGTACACTGCACGATTTGCAGACTGTCAATTCGATGAGACACTTTTCCCAAAATTAGGGGGAGAAGTTGGTGAAACCAAACGGGAAATTTTGTGGAAAAATGCATCATTATCTCATCTTGATCCACATACCTCTATTTGTGAAAAAGAGGTGCAAAATATTATCCATTTGCAAAGAATAGCAAATCGAATGCCAGACGCATTGGTATTGAATATACCACACCCACCCCTAGAAGGAGGTTTGAGATGATATATGAAAATAATGTCACTGTTATGGCATGAATGATCGTTGGTCACGTACCTAATGTACGCCAAAATATTTTGGAAATATGACTATTAAAGGACAACAATAATGCAAGAAACATATCTTGCATATAATTTTGACCATGACCATAATGGTATAACTTTCTCTTTAAAAGAGATATTCACCACATGGAGGTTGATGAATCTGTGGTAGTACAAAATTAATTGAGAGCTCTAGAAGAGCCAATTGTTATTATGTTTGAGAAACAATTGATTACCAATAAGGTATTGTGTTGTAGTAAGTCTCAAAGAAACTTATTCAGTTTCCAAAGTATATGCGAAAGCGATTGATTATATTGAGACTATAAATAAATGAAATATTTGATATCTTCTATTACTACAACTTGTAGCGGGATAATTTGTATATGAAAAGCTACCCGCTTTATTATCCAGTTTGTACTACACAAACAAAAGAATGCCACAATAAAGTGGATATTTATTGGTATAAAAACCCATACCACAATAAACCTGAAGTTTATTGAGAATTGCACATGTCATGGTGTAAACATGAATTTATCAATATTGATAATTTATTCAGTTGGCATTCGGGTTAGCCATCTCATTTTAGGTATGATGTGCAAATTCACATGGGTGAATATTAAAGAACTAGAAAGTTCTTTACGAATTCTCTTGTATTACTTGTTCTCATTAATGAACTGACCAACTAAAGAGTTCGGGTTGAAGCCCATAAATTCTGGAAATACCAAAGGTGAATATGGGCCCATTCACCTACCATGTATACCACATATGATGCATCTATGATATGGTTACATGTGCGATTGTTATTAACCCGCAGCCTGGCCGGTGCTTGCGAGGTAAATTGCTCAGTAATATAACTTCGAGCATAATTTCCAGATTTTCTATTCAAGATAGTTCATCTTGATAAGTTGGTTTATATCATAGTTGGTTTAGCAAGATAATTATTGAGTGCCTCCACTTAATAGCTAAACTGTTTCTTATGAGAACAAAGTTATATATATCAGTTTGATATACGTTGTATACGAGAGTATATTCTCCCCTCACAAGTGGTTCAGGGTCAGGAACAAAATAACTCCATCTTATTATTGATGTGCGATGTATATTTTCATTAACACCATAATGCACAAAGATGGACTCTCAAAGTTGAGGAAACAAGTTAGCTTTTCTAACATGAGGGGGAGACATGATAAACACTTGAGAAAAGGTTACATGGGATGAATTATCATTTGTATATATAGATCCTCGAATATCATAATATGAACCTGAAGTTTATAAAAGGATAATTCAATTGCAACATATTGCAAAGCATGCTATACGCATTTGCTGACCCAAAGAAAGTAACTATATTCTCACTGCAAATGCTCATATTAAGTCACAGAAGGACAAAGTCTTTGATACGCTTAAAGCGTATAGACAAATCGGTTTCAAAATAACTTCTTAGTAAAGAAGATGAGCAAATGATCAAAGTGATCATAAATGGAAGAGATACAATTCAAGCAGAATTGATTCCATATGAAAGACATGTAGTTTTGGACATGTAGTTCAAATACTTGAAAGTATAAAGTCAATGGTATGTGTAATCAGTTTTCGATATCTTATTTGTTGAGCATGACATGAAAACTTGATATGCAGGTAAAGTCTATTATATGGCTTATATGACTTAACTTATATGTCAATCCATGAAAGATTGAAGTTGCTTGAAGCATATACAATTCTTGGTCCTGAAGTACCACATCCTAAGTGCAATTTGTGTACATATGTATATTGCTATAACTATAAGCATGATGGCATCGAGAATACATCTACGGAGATATTGAAGAGTCATTTTACGACATTATATGAAGATGTTCATATCTATCAAGAATGATAATTTCAAGGTGCGTAATATTTATTCAAATCAATATGGCTGATTTATTTATCAAATCTCTACAAAAGATCGTTTTGAAGATGTTGCACAAGATTGGAATGCAAATGCTCAAGGGTGTGAATTGATGCTCTTTTCAGGGGGGGTTAATGCGCGTTGCACTCTTTTTCCCTTACAAGGTTTTGTCCCACTGGGTTTTCCTTGCAAGGTTTTTAACGAGGCAACCAATAGGCGCATATTCAAACATGTGTACTCTTTTTCCTTTTCTATAATTTTTTCCCATTGGGTTTTATTTAGTTAAGGTTTTAACGAGGCACATTATTGAATAGACATTCAAGGGGGAGTGTTATAAATAGAACTCTATTTAAGGTGAATGTCTATATTTAGAGAGATTCTAGAGTTTTACTTTGAGGCTAAGTCTTTTCTATGCCTATAAATAGAGGGGTCTTACCCCATTGTAAACCATCCCTAAGTATCAATAAAAATACTCCTCTCTCTACTTTTCTCTCTATTGTTCTTGTTCTTGTATTATTGTTCTTGTTCTTATGTTATTTCATAACAACTACTGTTTATTTATTCCATAAATGGCAACAAATTTTACACGAATGGCAGCTAAAGCTTATCTATTCTATCTATATTGTATAGGAGAAGCAAATTCATATTATTGTGTCAAATATTAAAACAAAAAATGTATAAGTATTTAATTTTTGGACAAACCTTCAACTAACTTGGAGGTTCAAATTTATTTTTAAAATAAAAACGTAAAGGACACATCTTTTCAAAATTTCAGAATTTTTAAATTTTTAAAATAATAACTGATTTTATGTTGGCACAATTAAAGGACACAGTTTTTTCTCTCTAAGATAGGAAATTAATTTTAGATTATTATTTATAAAAAATAAAATAAAATAACTAAAAATACCAATTCAAATTGGAGATTACTTTCAAGTTTGAGTTTTAGAAATAATACAAAATATAAAATAAGTAAAAAAAATTAAATCTTAAAAATAATTTGAAATAGAAAACATGTTCATTAATGTAAACTTGTCAATTCAGTTAAGATGAAGAGTTCCTCCCACGTTTTTAGTGTAGGTTTTTAAATTTATTCAAATTGATACAAAAGGTTTTTTAATTTATTTAAATTGAAAACAAACTGGTATATTATTTCAAAGGAGGGAACAGTTACATGTTTTGGGATTGAAAAGAACATTCTAACTTCTACTGTATTGTTAAAGCTTTTGAAAAAAAAAAAAATCTTATCCAAGCTCTAGATAACTCTGAAATTTAAACGTGTGGCTAATTTTTGAATCTAAAATAAAACTCCTACACACAGTTGGTCTCCTATATAATTTTTCCAACTTTTACTGTATTGTTAAAGCTTTTGAAAAAAAAAATCTTATCCAAGCTCTAGATAACTCTGAAATTTTAAACGTGTGGCTAATTTTTGAATCTAAAATAAAAACTCTTATACACAATTGGTCTCCTATATAATTTTTCCAATTTTTACATTGTTCATCTTGAAAGTAGTAGCAAAAATATCCAAATATTGGTTATGTTGCCGGATGAAATAGTGTCATTCATGATGGAATCGTCCCGGATATTTTCTAAAGAAAACGGCAAGAAATGGACCGAATCATTGTTGCAAAGTGGAATTTAGATCGAGAATGCACACAAAAAAAGATAAAAGGGTATAATTTAATTAGATAGAGATCCCATCCTACTATTAGAGTTCGGGAGAGTAGAATGTACGCAAACCTTACTCCTATCCCAAAAAAGGTAGAGATGTTGCTTCCAGGAGACTCTTAACTTAATTATCCAAATATAGGGGTGTTCATGGTTCGATTTGGGTTGGTCCCTCCCCCCCACCTCCCCCCCCCAAAAAAAAATAATAAACTAAGTAAGTTAATTTTTCAAATATTGGAACCAAACCAAACCAACTATGTCGATTTTTTATCGATCCGATTTTTATCGGTTATGTCAGTTTTTTGTTTTTTCGGTTATTTATCAAATTTTTTCTTAAGTATGAGACATACACTACCAAAGACATATCCCAATGACTACATTTTCAACATAACACTAACAAATCAAATTCTATTTGAGAAATCTATCATTTATCAAAATATATTGATGATAATTGAATCAAATAGTGATGAATAATTTAGGTATTCAATTAAAAATCGATTATTTATAACATGAAATAAATTCTTGTATTTAGCAAAAGAAAACTACCAATCAAACTAGAATGTAAAGGCAAAGAATTAGATTATTATAAGAGCAAAGAACTAGACCAAAAATACAAATGACTATATGTACTATAAAATTTTAGAAACTTTATATAAAAATATACATATATATATATATATATATATATATATATATATATATATATATATATATATATATATATATATATATATATATATATATATATAGGTATAATAATAAATATAAATAGTTACTTTCATAGTCGGTTTGGTTTGGTTTGGGTTTTTCGATTATTTTTTGATTAAAATCAAAACCAAATCAAATTTGATTGGTTTTTAAAATTCAAAACTAAAACCAAACCAAACCTAAAATGTATCGATTTTATTTGTCGGTTCTGTTCGGTTTTCAGTTTGGTTTGATTTTTCGAGTTTTTATGAATACCCTTACCAAATATTATATTAAAAATTAATTTCTAATTATATGAACTATTATAATAATTATTATAAAAATAATGCTAAAAATTTCATGAAATGCTTTACTGATAATAATTATTAGTATAATATAGCACGGAAATTTACTAAGACTACGTTATATATATTTATAAAGGTATGAACTATTATTTTATTTCCTAAGAAAAATGCAAATATTGAAGAGAAGAAAGGGATGATTTTTTTATTAAAAAAATACAAGTTTTTTTTGGTAATTAAAATTTGTATTAGTCACCAAAGTGGTTTCCGTACAATTCCATCGTTCAGCTATGTACGCAGCTGACTATCTAAAGATAAACAAAATCTGACTAATTGTACTATACCTAAAGTTCTACATTACAATAGATATAGCTGGAGGTGTACTCTAACTCTAGGAGTTACCTAATATTACAAGTGTAAGCAATGTTCCTAAGCAGTTTATCACTGGAACATAAAGTATTTCCAAATATTCTCGCATTCCTTTCCAACCATAAGACATAGAACATTTCTGCAAAGGTCATTTTGAAAATATGAGCTTGAGGAGATTTCCCTTTAGCATTATCAATGATCCAGTGTACAAACTGTGGCCAATTCTGTCCAGCAGGTTGTGTTACTCCAATCCATTGCAGTGTGTGATACCTCAGTTGAGTAGCAAAGGGGCAGTGCAGGAACAAGTGGTCTCTGGTCTCCAATGTTTGTTGACACATGACACAGTTGCCATCCACAGTCGAGTTCCATTTGATCAACCTCTCTTTAGTAGGAAGTCTGTCTTGTAGAAGCAGCAAAAGGTTGAAGAGTGCTTTAGGTCGAGCAGAATTTTGTATGGTTAAGTTATTCCAAGAGACTCTAGGTAACTGTCCAATCTGTTGAAGATAAATCATTCTGATAGAGCATGCAGGCTTATGCAACAGTTGGTATTGCTGCAATAGAACAGTACCTTCAATGATCTTCCGGACCATCCAACAGGCTTGTTTAGGAATATTCATGGACTCCAATTGTTGTTGCTTGATATAGACTGTGTGAATCCATTTCACGCATAATACATCCTTCTTGTGAGCCAAATCCCAGCTTAGTTTTGCAACAGCAGCTTTGTTCCACAATAGGAGATTGGTTAAGCTTAAACCTCTAGCTGACTTTGGTAGACAGATCTTTTCCCAGG
The DNA here is from genome assembly GCA_034376525.1 of Nicotiana benthamiana. Classification (NCBI taxonomy): domain Eukaryota; kingdom Viridiplantae; phylum Streptophyta; class Magnoliopsida; order Solanales; family Solanaceae; genus Nicotiana; species Nicotiana benthamiana. The sequence continues at coordinate 19,823,836 of CM067324.1, read as the reverse complement.
CCACATATGCTTTCCTTGTTATATTAACTGAGCCAGACCATATGTAGGATCTGCACACTGCTTCTAACAGTTTTATAACTTTGGAAGGAATGAGAAACAGTTGAGCCCAATAAGCTTGAATACCAAAGATTACTGATTGCACCAACTGGATTCTACCAGCATATGACAGTTGCCTGGCAGTCCATGATGTAATTCTGGTAGTAATCTTGTCGACCAGTGGTTGCCATTGGAAAACAGACAGCTTCCTGGTAGATAGTGGGATACCCAAGTATTTAAATGGTAGTTCTCCACGTACATACCCAAGATGATCAATAATTTGCTGTTGATGTTCAGGTTTCACCCGTCCAAAATACACAACATTCTTATGCAGATTGGCTTTCATCCCAGAGGCTGCAGTGAAGTGAGAGAAATATGTAAACATGGTACTTATAGATTGACTTTCTCCTTTGATAAACAGCAAGAGGTCGTCATCAAAGCTTAGATGAGTGATTCCTAGTTTTTTACAACCAGGATGAAAAGTGAAGTCTTTAGCTTTCCTCAGTTCTGCCAGAGTTCGACTTAAGTATTCCATCACAATAGCAAATAAGAATGGAGATATGGGATCCCCTTGTCTCAAACCTTTGGCTGCTTGGAAAGGTTCTGTTGTTTCTCCATTCACCACTACTGTGTAGCTGACAGTTTGGACACACTCCATGATTCATTTTGTAAACCTGGTTGGGAAATCAAGAGCCTCCATTACCTGTTGCAAAAATCTCCATTCAACTGAATCATAAGCCTTCTGCAGATCAATTTTGATCATACATCTAGGAGATATATGTGATCTTGAGTAGTGCTTGATTAACTCATAGGCCAGAATGACATTATCTGCAATCCTCCTCCCTGGTATGAAACCTGCTTGTGCATTACAGATGATACTGGTCATAACTTTCTGTAATCTGTTGGCCAGAAGCTTGGAGATTATTTTGTACAGCACTGAACAGCAAGCTATTGGTCGAAACTCTTTGACTGTTTGTGGGTTGGAATCTTTAGGAATCAAAGTAAGAGAGGCACAGTTCGTTGCTCTATGCATTTTGTTAGTCTCAAAAAAGTTCTTGACTGCTTGCAGTACCTGTTTTCCAGTAATGTGCCAAGTTTGTTTAAAGAACAAGGCATTATAACCATAAAAAAAAAAAAGTTATTTGTAAATATTAAAGTAAACAAAGAATATAATAGTCTACTAAATAAGATATGATTTTCGTAATAAAATGAGGTTTGGATTGAAGGATGAATTTTTGAATCTATTGATATAGTTTTTGAATTTGATTGAAATATATTTTTTTATAAATATATATTTAGTAATTTTCTACTGCATTGTTCTTCTATCATCGTTACAAGTAAAGATGATTCTAATCTCATATTAGACTATTTCTAAGTAAATATGTATTAATAAATGAACTATTTTATGATTTTCATCACGAGTTACAAGTAAAAATGGATTAAAAATTATAGTGACGATGAACGATAAATAACAAATAAAGCTAAATAATTAGTAAATAATGAATTTCTTTGATTCATTTAATTTTAACATTTTTTTTATTATGCTATATTTTCATATTATTTATAGCGTATGTTATATAATCATGATAATTGAGTAACATTCAAAAGTTATTCTACAATTATATGATTTGTTTAATTTAATTACATTGAACTTTTATTATTGAACATATAAAATGATAAAAATAATTTTGTTAAAATACATAATCTAACGTGCTCAAATAAATCGTATTATAGTTTAATATGACTAATATTCTTTCATAATATCCACGCATCACGCGGGTATTAGTATTAGTGAACATAATTAATGAGCACAATCAAAATGCATCAATTAAGGTTGTTATGAAATAATATAAAAGACAAGAACAATAATGCAAGAACAAGAGCAATAGAGAGAAGAGTAGAGAGAGTTCTTCTTATTGATACTTAGAGAATGTTAGGAGTGATTTACAATGGTAGAGGGCACCTCTATTTATAGGGAGGAGGATGATTTAGCTACCAAGAATAGAACTCTAGAATCTCTTTAATTATAGACATTCACCTTAAATAGGAGATTTCATAACACTCCCCCTTGAATGTCTATTCAACAATGTGCCTCGTTAAAACCTTAAAACCAAAACCTGATGGGAAAAATTAAAGAAAGGAAAAAGAGTACACATGTTTGAATATGCGCCTATTGGTTGCCTCGTTAAAAACCTCGCAAGGAAAACCCATTTGGGACAAAACCTTGTAAGGGAAAAAGAGTGCAACGCGCATTAACTCCCCCTAATAAGAGCATCAATTTATATCCTTGAGCATTTGCATTCCAATCTTGTGCACCATCTTCAAAACAATCTTTGGTAGATGTTTGATAAATAAATCAACCATATTGACTTGAATAAATATTCCGCACCTTGAAATCATCATTCTTGATAGATATGAACATCTTCATATAATGTCGTGGAATGACTCTTCAATATCTTCATAGATGTATTCTCAATGCCATCATGCTTATAGTTATAGCAAGATACATATGTACACAAATTGCACTTAGGATGTGGTACTTCAGGACCACGAATTGCATATGCTTCAAGCAACTTAAATCTTTCAAGTTAAGTCATATAAGCCATATAATAGACTTTAGATGCATATCAAGTTTTCCATGTCATGCTAGACAAATAAGATATCGAAAACTGATTATACATACCTTTGACTTTATACTTTCAAGCATTTGAACTATAGGTTCAAAACTACATGTCTTTCATATGGAATCAATTCTTCTTGAATTGTATCTTTTCCATTTAGTTACTTTCTTTGGGTCAGCAAATGCGTATAGCATGCTTTGCAATATGTTGCAATTGAATTATCCCTTTTATGAACTTCAGGTTCATATCATGATATTCGGGGATATACATATACAAATGATAATTCATCCCATGTAACCTTTTCTCAAGTGTTTATCATGTCTCCCCCTCATGTTAGTAAAGCTAACTTGTTTCCTCAACTTTGGGAAATCATCTTTGTGCATTATCATGTCAATATACACAACACATTAATAATAAGATGAAATTATTTGGTTCCTGACCCTGAACCACTTATGAGGGGAGAATATAATATACTCTCGTATACAACGTATATCAAACTGATATATATAACTTTGTTCTCATAAGAAACAGTTTAGCTATTAAGTGGAAGCACTCAATAATTATCTTGCTAAACCAACTTTGATATAAACCAACTTATCAAGATGAACTATCTTGAGTAGAAAATCTGGAAATTATGCTCGAAGTTAGATTACTGAGCAATTTACCTCGCAAGCACCGGCCAGGCTGTGGGTTAATAACAATTGCGCATGTAACCATATCATAGATGCATCATATGTGGTATACATGGCAGGTGAATGGGCCCATATTCACCTTTGATATTTCCAGAATTTATGGGCTTCAACCCGAACTCTTTAGTTGGTCAGTTCATTAATGAGAACAAGTGATACAAGAGAATTCGTAAAGAACTTTCTAGTTCTTTGATATTCACCTGTGTGAATTTGCACATCATACTTAAAATGAGATGGCTAACACGAATGCCAACTGAATAAATTATCAATATTGGTAAACTTAAATTTACACCATGACATGTGCACTTATCAATAAACTTCAGGTTTATTATGACATGGGTTTTTATACCAATAGATATCCACTTTATTGTGGCATTCTTTCGTTTGTGTAGTACAAACTGGAGAACAAAGCGGGTAGCTTTTCATATGCAAATTACCCCGCTACAAGTTGTAGTAATAGGAGATATCAAAGCCTTCCTTTATTTATAGTCTCAATATAATCAATCGCTTTCGCGTGTACTTTGGAAACTGAATAAGTTTCTTTGAGACTTACTACAGCACAATACTCAATTGTGTTTCTCCAACATAGTAATAATTGGCTCTTCTAGAGCTCTCAATTAATTTTGTACTACCACAGATTCATCAACATCCATGTGGTGAATATCTTTGTTAAAGAGAAAGTTATACCATTATGGTCATGTCAAACTTATATGCAAGATATGTTTCTTGCATTATCGTTGTCCTTTAATAGTCATATTTTCAAAATACTTTGGCGTACAATAGGTACGTGACCAACGATCATTCATGCCATATATCATCTCAAACCTCCTTCTAGGGGTGAGTGTGGTATATTTAATACCAATTTCATGTTCATATTCTTCCAATAATGAATATGTATTCGTGAATCAGATGTTGTCACATTCACTTCGGGATATGTGATTTTGTTATCCTTTTCAAATCTATAAATGCGTCAGGCATTTGATTTGCTATTCTTTGCAAATGGATAATCTTTTGTGCCTCTTTCATAAATAGAGGTATGTGGATCAAGATGAGATAATGATGCATTTTTCCACAAAATTTCCCGTTTGGTTTCACCAACTTCTCCCCCTAATTTTGGGAAAAGTGTCTCATCAAATTGACAGTCTGCAAATCGTGCAGTGAACAAATCTCATGTCAATGTTTCGAGGTAGCGAATAATGAAAGCGATTCAACCTCAACATATATTCCTAACCTTCTTTGCAGACCCATTTTGGTGCGGGATGGCGGTGCTACAGGCACATATACTGCGCATCCAAAGATTCTTAAATGGGATATATTGGGTCCATGACCCAAAACCAATTGCAACGAGGAATATTTGTGTCAATTCGTCAGTCAGAGACGAACTAGCATTGCTGTATGCAAAATGGCGTGTCCCCAAACCGAAGTGGGCATCCGACGAACTAGTATTGCTGCATGCAAAATGGCGTGAACCCAAACCGAAATGGGCAGCCGACGAACTAGTATTGCTGCATGCAAAATGGCGTGAACCCAAACCGAAATGAGCAGCCGACGAACTAGCATTGCTGCATGCAAAATGGCGTGAACCCAAATCGAAATGGGCAGCCTCGTTTTTATGAAGAATTCAAGATTATTCTCATCTATTGTCTCAATATGATATCCATTTTGAATGATATCTTTAAAACTCAACAAGTTCCTTTAAGACTTGGAGGAGAATATTGCATTCTCTAAGATAAACGTCGTGCCTTTGGGCAGAGTTACAGTTGCTCTTCCGGAGCCTTCAATCAATTTACTTCCCATGGTTTGACATATAAAAGAAAATATACGAACATGAGAATAAACAACTTCAATCCGTTTGTGTCACATAATATTTTCAAAATCTGCTACTAACAGTTGACTAACAAAATCAGATATGTTATCCATAATTGATTACTTTGCAGTTTGAAAATTTTCAGCGTTTTTCATAAGACAATCGATTATTAAACACACACAATCGATTGTTTGAACATAGACAATCGATTGTTAAACACACACAATCGGTTATTTGTTATTTTTGAAAAACTTCAGATCACACTGTTTAAGACAATCGATTGTCAGATATAGACAATCGATTGTTGGCTTATTTTGAAAAATTCCAGAGCACTGTCTTAAGACAATCGATTGTTATGCATAGACAATCGATTGTTGGCTATTTTGAAAAATTTCAGAGCACACTGTCTTAAGACAATCGATTGTTATGCATAGACAATCGATTGTTGACTATTTTGAAAAATTCCAGATTACACTGTCTTAACGACAATCGATTGTTAGACATAGACAATCGATTGTGGATGATTTTTGAAAAATTCCAGATTACACTGTTTTAAAGACAATCGATTGTTAAACATAGACAATCGATTGTTGTGCAGTTTTTATGCGAAATATGAGATAACCGACTAGTTTTTCAGGTTAGTCGATTACCTCTACTGGAAAGTAAAAATATTATTGATATTTGAGCATATTGAAGACATTCTAAAGAACTACTGCTAACATTGCATCATGAACTAACTAATAGGAGCTAATACTAATGACTATTAGTTTATTCACTAACTAATACAAATAAGTAGAACAAAATCAAATAACTCCATCTTTCTTCATCACGGATCCATCACCGATTAGGTGGTCTATCTTCCCATTGGGTTGCTCAAAGAAGTCTGCCACATCCAAGTGGGTGATGTCAAAGTTGTCGTCAGAGACAAAATTCGTTTCAGGGTGTTTACTCTTTCGAGATGCTTGATAAAGGTCAACCAAACGTCATGGTATACGGCAAGCCTTTGACCAGTGCCCGTTTCCACCGCAACGATAATATATAGTTTATAAACTATTTGCTTTTGGATTCTTATCGTATCGTGCTTGTGGCAGAGTGACCAACTTCAGGTTGTCATATCTCTTCTTTAAGCCATCTCACAAGATAGGTGGATCTTTGACTGTGATATATTCAATTTTCAAACCTTCATCAAGGTGATGACGCAAGTAAATCAAGGCCTAGCATAGTTTTGGGTTGATGCATTATTTCTGTCTTTAATGGCGTCTCCAAGACCCATAGCATCTAAGTGGATTTCAGCATCCAACACCCATGTCATATAGTTCTTGCCCGAAATTTCAAGGGCAACGAACTTTCTTTTCATAATGTCAGACAAAAACAAACTTACATCAAGAGCGTGTTCATACTTACGGGCTCTATTACAATTATCACATTCACTTCAGGGAATGGATCATAATCATGTGCTTTACACAATCTCATGTCAAATATTACTTTCATAAAGTGAAAGATTATTTTGAGAATCTTTATTATTCTCATTATCACAATAATGACGATTATAATTTCGTCTATTGCCACGTCCACATCCATTGATACCTTTACGGTAATAATTTTGTCTTCTTTCAGACTTATCACATACTGCTACCACATTCTCTAAAGGGAATGGAGCAAATTCAATTGGACGGAATTCTTTGCCACGTCCACATTCATTGATACCTTCATGGTAATAATTTTTTGTCTTCTTTCAGACTTATCATATACTGCTTCCACATTCTCTAAAGGGAATGGAGCAAATTCAATGGGACGGATTTTTAATTCTTTGCCCACAATCATACATGAATTTAATCATGGCAGGACATAGAGATTTTACCACTTCATGTGGTTACAATTTCTTACTAACTCCATTAGAGTTATATTCAAACTTTGTTGTCTATGTTTGTATATAAAATCAAATTATAGAATTCCAAGAATTTGAAAGGGAAAAGTAAATTACTTACCTTTAAGGTATACCAATAAATGTTGTGATATCAAATATACCTCTTGTGTAAACTCCTTTCTTTCCTTTTTTTTCTTTTTCTTTTCAATTTTTTTTCGTTCTTTTCTCTTTTTGCTTTCCAGTGCTTCTTTTGTTTACTGTTTTTCGTTCCTCCTTTTTTTTTTCATTCTTTCTTTTTCTTCTTTCTTCATTCTTTCTTTGAAGCAAAACCCTACACAAACAAAAGTTAAGACAATCGAAAATTTCAATTGGTTAGAGACTCGTGCTGATAACGTGTTATGAAATAATATAAAAGACAAGAACAATAATGCAAGAACAAGAGCAATAGAGAGAAGAGTAGAGAGAGTTCTTCTTATTGATACTTAGAGAATGTTAGGAGTGATTTACAATGGTAGAGGGCACCTCTATTTATAGGGAGGGGGATGATTTAGCTACCAAGAATAGAACTCTAGAAACTCTCTAATTATAGACATTCACCTTAAATAGGAGATTTCATAACAATATTAGTCTTTTCACACTCTCTCTCCTCTATTTTAAATTAGGAATTCAATTATATTCTCTTATTTTTTATTATATTTCTCTCCCTTCTTTAAATGTTAGACTAATTTTATATATATATATATATATATATATATATATATATATATATATATATGTATGTATATATATATATATATATATATATATATATATATGTATGTATGTATATATATGTATATATATATATATATGTATGTATGTATGATATAACTTTTTAGAGAAATTATGTGTATACGTCTTGCTTAAAATCAAAACTTTACTTAGTTCGTTGTCAAATCAGATTTTGTTTCAATTTGTAATCAGATTCATGTATTTGAAAATCATTAATGTGGGTATAATTAATTATACTAAAATTATGTTGTGGATATAATAAATTATACTGAAACTATACACTCGAAATTTTGGAGAGTTTATGTAGAGTGAATCTTATTGACATTGTACTATGGTATAAAAATAATATTAAAATTTATACTGTGGATATCATCAATTTTATAAAAATTATATTGTGAATAAAAAAAAATTATACTGAAATTATACTGTGATGTACTAAATTATACTTAAATATACTAAAATTATATTGTGGTACTCATTGGAAGCTATCTATGATCCGATGGGTAAACCGAATCATACTGACATTATACTAATGGATATAAAAAATTATATTAAAATTAAAATTGTACCGTGAATGTCATAAATTCTAATAGATTTTTATTGTGAATATAATAAATTCTAATAGATTTTTATTGTGAATATAATAAATTATACTTAAATACACTGGAATTATATTTGGTACTTGTTGAGAATTATCTATGGATGGAGAGTGAATCACACTGAAAGTATACTGTGGGTTTAAAATTATATTAAAAGTATTTTGAAATTATGATGCGGAAATTATTGATGAAGTTATTTTGCTCAAAATTCATTATTATTGTCCTATAATTTTGGAATGAATTGCTTAGGCTTGGAAGCAACGAGACTTTCGCATAAACATATGTGATTTTATTTTGGTTGGACCTGCAATATGGAAAGTAAGTCTTCTTTGGCATTTAATATCAACTGCCATGATAAATTAATATGGTAGATTTGGTAAAATGCATTAAATCATTCTTAAATTTGCTCAAATTATAAATATTATTTTCGAACTATGCTCGGTCTTAATTATCCCTCTCAACTTGGCTTTTTGAGAGTCATTAACCCATAGACATTGATGTGGCAAAAAATATGGGTGCATTCACCTGCTACATGGACTTTTTCTGTCTATGTGACATGTTTTTGAAAAATAAAATATTTTTTACCTTTTTAAGAATATTACTCTTTAGATAATTTTTTCGAATAAAATTTATAATAAAACTTGGATATAACTACATTATTTAGGCTAAATATTTTTTATTTGGCCAAAATTAATAAAGTTTTAGTTAATATTTTTTTGAATTTGACATGAAAATAAAGATTTATATAATTGAAATAAATAGTCAAGGCATCTACAAAGTTATGAAAAATACATGGTTGAAATAAATAGTCATTGCATTAAAAGAAAAAATAAAAAGAGTGTACAATTACACTTGTAATTTTTTGCAAGTGTACACTATTTTTATTTCTTCTTTTGATGTAAATGACTTTTTATTTCAACTATGTATTTTTATTTTTTTAGGTAAAATCTATAAAAGAAAATTTAAAGCACCATAATTTAGAGCTATATAAAAAGTTAGAGCCAAAATTAATTTGAATTATGTTAACACTGTGATGAAACTAAATTTATGTTAATATAGTACTCTTCATGGAAGATCTACTTTTTTTTGATTGAACATTAGTATCCATTAATACAGAAAATATACACGGTAGAGCTCTAGTAGTAGCTTTGACTTGCTACTACTCCTTTACATCACAATCAACCTCTACTAAGTACCTAGCTACTCTTTCACTAATTACAATTTAGTATAGTAGCATGCTATTATAAACTATAGCTATGAAAAACTGTTAATTTCCCGCAAGCCATTTTGCCATCGACTACAATTACAGCCTCGAATATGAATATGTAAAATAATTTCTCTGCATATCTGATTCTGCTCATAGGCTTTCCTTTCAAATCTGATGTTGTTTCTCTCCCTCCAGATTAGTACAACAGTACTGATAAACACACAAACTGTTATACCATTGATCCCCACTCTGCTCTTTGCTTTACTGCATATCCATTTCAATTCAGTTGCCCAGTCTCCAACAGTCCTTTGATGCCCCGGCCATAAACAGAGTCTAGACCACATATTTCTTGTGATTGAACAGTCAAAAAATAAGTGTTTAAAGGATTCTACACTCTGTTTACAGAAAACACATGTTACAGGCACTTGAATGCCAATTTTCTGCAATCTGTCCACTGTTGGTAGCCTCTGTTGTGCAGCTAACCACATAGTGAATCTATGCCTATGATGAACATTTGCAAGCAACATCAAACTCTTCCATTCAACTTTGCTGAAATTAGGAATCAGTGTTAGATACATCTTCTTGATATGAAAGTGATCCAGGTTGCCTATTCTTTGCAGTCTGCTAAGTAAATTCCCCTGAAGCAACTGATTCCCCATGATAGCATTTCTACTGTCCAGAATTTTCCTCACAACCCAAGAGGCAGCCTTAGGAGTGTTCATTGTTTCAATATCTTGCTGCTTAATGTAATAGGTGTGCACCCATTTTATCCATAGGCAATCCTTCTTCCTGGTTAAGTCCCAAAGATGTTTACTAATTGTTGCTTTGTTCCATACCTTCATGTCCAAGATATTCAGTCTACCGGCTGTTATTGGCCTGCACACTCTTTCCCATGCAACTAGTGCCTTCCTGGAGAGATTAGCATTTCCAGTCCACAAAAAGGTTCTGCAAATAGTTTCAATAACTTTCAACACTTTCTTTGGCATAATGAAAACTTGAGCCCAGTAAGTTTGGATTCCAAATATGACATCTTTGATCAGCTGACTTCTACCTTCATAAGAGAGTAACTTTGCAGACCAACATGTTATCTTTGATGTTATCTTCTCAATCATAGGCATGTAGTGACAGATAGCAAGCTTCTTGGAGTCTAAGGGTATCCCCAGATATTTAAATGGCAGTTCTCCTTCAGTAAAACCCAGTGTTTCCAGAATTTCCTCTCTAACATTCTGCTTTATTCCAGCCATGTATATTGCACTCTTGTTAACATTTGCTTGCAAACCAGATATTTCAGAGAATCTGTGGAAAGCCTCCTTTAAAATTCTAATAGAAACAAAGTCATCTCTGCAGAACATTAAATAATCATCAGTAAAGCGTACATGAATACTATTAAGCTTCATGCATTTAGGATGAAAATTGAAGTCACCATTCTTATGCAGCTGTCCCAGTTCCCTATTCAAATATTCCATAGCAATCACAAATAGATAAGGTGAGATAGGGTCACCTTGCCTAATATCCCTCTTAGCTTTGTAAGGTTTTGTTAAGCCACCATTAAGAACTAGAGAATATGAGACTGTAGGGACACATGCGATTATCCATTGAACAAATTTACCAGGGAATCCTAGATCAATAAGAACCTATTTAAGGAAACTCTATTCCAAAGTATCATAAGCCTTTCTCATATCCACTTTCAAGACACATCTGGGAGACACTCCTTTCCTAGAATAGCCTTTGAAGATTTCATGGCTAAGTAGAATGTTATCAACTATGCTTCTTCCTTCAATGAAAGCTGATTGAGCCTGCCAATTAAATCTCCAATAACACTTTTCATTCTTTTAGTAATGACTTTGGATATGATCTTATACAAGGTAGTGCAGCAAGCTATGGGCCGGTAATCTTTAACTGTTTCAGGAGCTTTAACTTTGGGAACAAGTGCAATAGCTGTTGTATTAATCATTTGAGGCATTCTGTTGGTGGAGAAGAACTCTTTTGCAGCAGCAAGTATATCAGTCTTTACTATTTCCCAGTTCTTAATAAAGAATTCCACAGGGAGTCCATCCACTGATGGTGCTTTATCCTTTGGCATCTCCATTATTGCTTCTGTGATCTCTCCCATTGTAATCTCCTTTATCAGCATTCTTTGTTGTGATAAAGTTAAACAAGTTCATTCCTTAATAGCTGTGTTAACACAAGGTAGTTCCCCAGCACAATCTCCCATCAATAATTGGAAAACACTGATAAACTCCTGTTCCCCTGACTTGGGATCTATTGGCTTCATTCATGTATCAGTATATATGGAGGTTATGCTGTTCTGGCTGGTTCTGACTTTCCACTGAGCATGGAATTACTTTGTGTTGGCATCACCACATTCAATCCAGCAAGCCTTGGATTTCTGTCTCATTATTTGTTCCTCCACAATACTCAATTTCTGGATTTCTTCTAATGCTGCTTTTTCTTCATTAAAAAGAGGATGCGATAATGGAAATTGCTGCAACTGGTTCTGGATAATACCTAGTTTCTCTCTAGCCTGTACAAGTTTTTGCCTATATGAAGCCATATAAGCATTTATCTCTTTTAGCTGTTATTTCATAGTCTTTAATTTACTCCATATCTCCTGCATAGGTGCACCCACATAATCTTGTCTCCAGACATGTTGTATAATATTTTGGAAATGAGGAGATTCCATAATATTGATATACATTCTGAAAGGCTTAGGGTGTAGCAACTTATGGCCATCACATTTGATAAGGATATGAGAGTGGTCAGATATTGATGGATTCATAAAATCAGCTTCTATATGTCCATACTGTTGTATCCACTGGTAGTTACCTAATGCCCAGTCAATCTTACTATATACTCTTGATGAAACATTCTGCTTTTTTGTCCAAGTGAAATACCAACCTTTAGCTCTGAGAGGAGTAAGCTGTAAGTCATCAATAACATTATTAAAACCTTTAACTTCAACATCAGTTACAGGTGAGCAAATTCTATCTTCAGAACTTAAGACATTATTAAAATCACCACACAGCAACCAAGTGTCCTGACTGGGTATATGCATTTGCCTCAGATCACTCCACAACTGTTCTCTTTGGTTACCATTATTCTGAGCATAAATGATACTTAAGTGAGTTTTGAATTGACTGTTGGAATCTTCTATAAAGCACTGAATGAATTGATCAGTCACTTGGGAAACTTGAAGATGGATATGAGTTTTCCAAAGAAGCCAAATTCTCCCATTAACAGCCTTTGAATAGTTGCAATAGACATTCCATCATTTTGCAATTTTTCCTTGTATTTTCTTTGCTTTATGTTCCTTTACTCTAGTCTCTATACATCCCATAATATCTACTTTATTTACAGCAAGAAAGGTCTTCAACGCTTTCTGCTTATGGGCTAGGTTTAGCCCCCTAATATTCCAAGTGACAATAATCATATCAAGTTGGGATTAAGGTACTGAGAAGGCCCATGATCTATCTGTTGGCCCCTTCTTCCAGCATCTATCACATCAACAATTGCTTTGCCCTTATTGCAATTTTCTTCCATTACCTCAATGCTGCAAATAGGTTCACTATTTACTGTTTCATTCTTTTCCTGAACGTCAGTACTTTGCTTTGCATCCTGTTGAGTACTCACCCTTTTAATTGTGGTTTTCCTCAACCCCTCAGTTTCCTTATTATGATCTGATTGTTCTGCCAATTGCTCATGTGCATTTAGTTCTGTCTGTCTCGATCCTTTTTAACCAGCCATTCTTGTTTTACAGGTTTTACCTGCTTTTTCATTCTGACCCTCTGTCTCTTTGGCTTACCCCCTTCTTGCAGCTCCTGTTCTTCATCAAGTTTAGTATTATACTAACAATCCACAGAATTATGGCCAAATTTCAGACAATGATTGCAGTAAATAGGCTTCCAGTCATATTCAATCATCTGAGTCTTAGGCCCAAAAGGAGTCTCTATCTCTATCTGGTCAGGTAGAGGGTATGCAACATCAACCTCCACTAGCACTCTAGCATAAGATATTTTCTCATAATGAGCTATAAACTTGTCTGTATACAAGGGTTTTCCCACTGCACTAGCCAATTTTCTCAATGCATCAGTTGACCAATAGCCTACAGGTAGCCTCGGAAATCTAATCTACATAGGGACTGTACTCAGTATGTCCTTCAGGAAAGAGAAATCAATTTCCCATGGTTTCAATACCATTGGCTTATTCCTGTAAGAATAGGACCTGATTGAATAACTTGATCTCTGTCCTCTATAGTATTAAATCTGAAAATGCAGTAACCCTCAGAATGAATCAAATATGAGGCTTAGAGACAAAATTCCACACATACAACACAAAATTTTTCATAGCTTTCTCATAAGGCGTCTCACCAATTATGTACCTAATTAAGGAAGTTTTCCAGTAGTCAACATGTGATTTCAAGTCATCTTCGCTTAATTTGACAATTTTCTTACCATCTCTATCAGTTGGAGGGACAAACGAAAGTGGTTTACCCATTTGTGAGCTACGATTACCTCGAACAATCTCAACAGAAGATGGAGTAGGTTTCTCAGATCCACTAGTTTCTGAGAATTGTAAATGTCGCACAGCTAAATTTGAATTTCCTTCCATTTTACTCAACTGGTTAGGCAATTCATCCTCAGCGCAACCATCTTCATGAATCTCCTCAATCAATTGGAACTTCTGTGGGAGAAAGCTACCAAAAGTCAGCGGTTCTAATTCCTTAGTAACACCATGAGCAGGAGTAATGATCTGAGTAGAAGCGGAACTTGCGTTTTTCCGGCGGCGAGCCATTGTTTCCGGCACAATCGCAGTCCTTGCTATCGTGCGCCGAGAGCAAAACAGTACTCAGCTAACGTGCGCCCATTGAAGATCTATTTTGTGTCTCATACAACTAACACTAGTATATGAGACTCCGTTTTGTCTCACAAATTTGTGGACGCCAATCTTACATTTCTGGGTCCATAAAAATCTGAGTCCATAAAACTTTAAAACAAAAGATTGCCTCATACAACTAATATCAATTGTATAAGATAAAGAATAATTATTGAGATAAAATAATTATAATAAAATTTTCATACTCTTCATCTCATTATTGAGGTAATTAAATTTATTATATAAAGTGCTCACTCCAATGTAACTTACTTTTTCCTTGTCCTCTCGCCTCTCCTTAGCCTCCATGGGACCCTCGTCACCCAAAGGATAAAGAACTGATTTTAGATTATGACGGTATGTGATTAACAGGAGGAAGGGGAAAAGCTAATAGAAAGAAGATTCGTGCAGATTGTAGTATTGTACTAAAAATAACTACATATTCTTTTGGTCAAATAAAAAATAATAATATTTCAACCAAAGCTAATAGAAAGAAGATTCGTGCATATTGCACTAAAAATAATTACATATTCTTTTGGTCAAATAAACAATAATAATATTTCAACCAAGCATAGATATTTACAACCATTAGTTTATGTGGACTCTCGAACTAGGCCACAAAGCTATGTAATAAGAGTCTCAATTGAATCGATACCTACTTAAAAAAAAATATTGCAAGCCTTCTTATTTTATGATCAACTTCAAATTATCGAATTTGAAATTTAAAAAATTAGTCTGAAGTAAAATATTACACTTTAGATGCATTTAAGACTAAATTGATTTCAAGTAACCAATGGTTGTATGCTAAGACCATAAATCTAAAGTGAAAAATTACACTTAGGATGCACTTAAAATCAAAAAGTATGAAGTGCAACAAATATTTTCCTACACTTAAGACCAATAAATCTGAAGTGAAAATTGCACTTCAGATACACGTAAGGCCAAATAGGTCTCAAGTGTAACCAATTATTTCATACACTTAAGGCCAATAAGTCTGAAGTGAAAAATTACACTCAGATGCACTTAAGGCCAAAAAGTTTGGAGTACAACAAACTTGTTCCTACACTTAGTAAGTCTGAAGTGAAAAATTATACTTCAGGTGCACTTAAGGCCAAAAGGTCTGAAATGCATCTAACGTTTTCATGCACTTAAGGCCACATAGGGTTGAAGAGCAAATTGCCCATAACAGAAATTTATTTTTCGAATTTTTACAATTCAATATACGAATTAAGTAACACCTACATCTTCTCCAAATGAGCTCAGATTTAAATCATAACCTCCAAATATCATCAAGAACAAACCCCAATCATCAATTTGTCAAAATAACAATAAATCTAATGAACCCAATTTGTAATTAAGAAAAGAAAAGAAATACTAAGCAATAGTAAAAAATAAAGCGCCACAAAAACTCGCTACCGTAAAATATCATAAAATGTCTTAAAATATATTCACAAATATCATATAAAATTAGTGTCACCCGAGAAGAAGAAGAAGAAGGAGAAAAAAGAATTCTAAAATTATTTAAAAAGTGAATACAAATTAAATAGAGTGATCAAATACAATTTTTACAAGTACTACCTATCTAACTACATCAACAGCAAAATTGAAATTTTGTACTTTGGGAGGGGGAAAAATCAATCTTTCTACTAGTTGTAATGAATGTGTTTCTAAGGATAAAAAGTACTTTAAAAGCCCGTACAGTACATTAAGCGAGGTAAGTACCCAACACACGAGTAATTTTCTTATGTTTATAAATTCAATTTTAAATATAATTGTTCTCAAATATGTAAGTTTTACTAAATTTGTAATGTTCAACAAAATTGAGAACTAAAATTAGAACTAGACAACTCCGTAGAGTTTTAAGTGAAAAGGACAATTTTGGGTAAAAATAAGTATGCGAACATCTATCACAACCAGAAAGAGCATCTCTTGTAGATTTAAAATTTTATGTTTATAAATAAAGAAGTTTAAAGAATTGGAACTAGAAATTATTCTCATACAAATTGATTCAGTTTTACATAAACTAATTATCTATCTAATATAGAATAGGAAAAGCAAATCCAACTAACTTGGAGGTTAAAGCAATAATTGAACATGTGTCTACTTTTAGGACAAACCTCCAACTAACTTGGAGGTTAAAAAATAATTTAAAATATAGAAATGTTTATAAAGAAATAGGGGAAAATCCTCCCAAAAAATAGGAGCTATAAAATTATTGGAAAAAAAATCGTTCACAACTTCAGATTTCTTTATTTTTAAAAATTAACTTATTTTAAAATATACATTTTTAACTCTTTAACATTTGAACCATGAAGAGCCGTTTTCTTAATACACCTTTCTTTAATTCAAAATCTATATCTATAGAATAGGAGAAGCAAAAGCACTACATTAAGATAAGTGTCTTAATCACAAAATGTCAAGTGGCTTTGTAAATACAAAATAAACTACTTTTCTAACTTTTTTTTTTTGAATTTTGAATTAATTGGTTACACTAATTGAATTAATAAACATAGATATCTTATAATTATCTATAAAAAATGAAAACACAAAACAATATTTTACCCATTCAAATTGGGTGAGAGTAGTTTCAAGTTGAACTTTTTTAAAATTATTTTAAAAGAAAAAGAAATAAATAGCTATAAAAAATGAAAAAAGAGAAGAAAAACAAACCATCCAAATTGAGAAATAGTTTCACGTTGGAGTTTTAAAATAATTTTAAAATAAAATTAAAAAAATAATGAATTACCAATTCAAAATTGGAAATAGTTTCAAATTGGAGTTTTACAAATTATTTTAAAATAAAAAATAATGAATTACCGATTCGAATTTGGGAGTATTTTCAAATTGGATTTTTGAAAATTATTTTAAAATTAAAAAAATGAAAATAAAGAAAATAAAAACTTTCTGAGTAAAATATTAAATATTGTACTATGCTAATAAATATTTCTATTAAAAGTGTAATAATATTAAATATTAGATGATGTAATAAAGAAAAATAAATAACAAAAAAATTATTCAATGCTCTCCCTATATAACTCCGGACAGTTTACGAGAGATTTTATTTATTAAAATTTAGGTAATATTATTAAGAACAATAGAATATAAATTTAAAAAGAAATATTTTATCAGTAATAAATTATATATCTTCTTATATATTACAAAAAGAAAGCGAATACTAAACATTAGCTAATATAGTAAAGAAACATATGAACAAAAGTTATTGGTTATTATTTTCAAATTTAAATATATATAAAAAATAAAAATAATAAAATAAAATAAAAACTAACATATATATATATATATATATATATATATATATATATATATATATATATATATATATATATATATATATTAATTGGTTATTTTATTTGAATTAATAAATATAGATATCTTATAATTAAATATAATTAAAAATAAAAAATAAATATATAAAATAATAACTACCCGTTCAAATTAGGTGAGAGTAGTTTCAAGTTGGAGTGTATAAAATTATCTTAAAATAAAAAAGGAAAAAAATTAGTTATAAAAAATTCAAAGAAAGAGAAGAAAAACTACACATTCAAATCGGGATGTAGTTTCAAGTTGGAGCTTTAAAAAATTTTAAAATAAAATCGAGATTAAAAAATAATAAATTACCAATTCAAATTGGGGATTAGTATCAAGTTGGAGTTTTAAAATAAATAAGACAAAAATAAACTTTCAGAAAAAATATTTAATAAAGTAATATGCTAATAAAACTTTCTATTAACAATGTAATAATATTAAATATATATATATATATATATATATATATATATATATATATATATATATATATATATATATATATATATATATATATATATATATATATATATATATATATATATATATATATATATATATATATATATATATATGACAAAAAGTTATTAAGTGTACTCCCTGTATAAGTCCCGTTAGTTCAATAGAGATTTTGTTTCATTAAAACTTAGATAATATTATGAAGAACAATAGAATAAAATTTAAAATAAAAAAAATATTTCAAAGTAATAAATTATAAATCTTCTCATATATGACAAAAAGAAAGCGAGTATTAAATATTGGTTAATATAATTAAAAAATATAGAACAAAAAAGTTATTCACTAATTATATAGGACCTTTATTTTAATAAAGATTTCATTATTGAGTATATCGTATTGACAAGTAAGATGATAATTGAATTTTATTAAAGCAATATAATTTAATAGAACTGAAAAGCCCGATCATAATTTAATTTAATTAAATCTTTTATTACTAACTGCACATCACACGGGTACAATTACTAGTTAGAAGAAATATGACATCTATTGGCATCCTTCATTCTCCAATATTCCTTTAGCTTGAGCTTCCTTGAAATTACAATTGGAGGAGTATTAGACTCACCCAGTGATAAAGAAAAAATATAGTCCATATGAAATTTAGTTCAAACGGAACTTCATTTGAACTTTTCTATACTAAGTTATGGTCATTTTGTTTGGACCACGCAAAATAATCAACAAGGGACATAGGCAGTGGCGCAGCCACACTATGCTGAGGATGGTTGATAAAGTGATCGCTCTTCCGTCGAAATATTATATTATATATATAAGTCGATCGAACAGCATTTTATATGGTTATATATAATATTTGAATACCCTTAATATAATTAAATGAGGTAGTCCAACAGTCCAGAGAGTTCAAAATGCTATGTTGTTCACGGGTTCAAAATTATCGGCCCATTTTTGTTTCCCAAAAACCGTAGATCCAATGTGTGTATAGTCTATTTGACTTTTTCCAATATAATTTTTTCTAAATAATAACTCTTAAAACATAAGATTTATATAAAGACAAACAACTAATCTTAAAAGTAGTTTTTAATAAAATTTATTTCTTAAATAAAATTTATAATTTATTCAACAAATCTTTCCATAGAGTACAACTAAAAATCCTTTCGATTCTCTCTTTCCTTTAATTTTATGTTTGCTTTTATTTGTAAAATTTCTATTATTGTCTTTTTTATATTAATTTTGATATATAAAATTATCGTTCAATTACAATTATTTTTGTTTAACTAAATATTGTGTAGTTTAATTAAAAATTTGGTATGCCATTTGTTTACTTTAAAAATGATAATTACAATTAGATTTGATTTTGTGGTTCTAAAAATATGTGATCTATTTTTATGCTAGTTGTTCAAACAATAAATGCTAAGTAAGAGTTCAGAAAATATGATAAGAGCTTTGTGTCCGGTGAATTCGGGAGCCCTAATTCTCCATCGAAAGATCATCCCTAGATCGTACCTCTCGGGGTTCGGGGTCAAGGCCAGGGTCCGTCTTCGAGGTTCGCCCAAGAAATGATTCCCCTTCGGCCGTTGCAGTAGAACATGGCAAGATAAGGGGAGGCTCCCGAGACACGCAATCCGACCTGACAAGGGCGGCATAACTAGGGCCTATCCTAAGGTGTTGAATCTAGCCAAGCTATCCCTATACTATCGCTATTTACTATATTTTATATTGTAAGGGATCCTCTGCCTATATAAGGAAGGTCCCTGCCCTCAATAGGGCAGACTGATGTTTTTCTCCACTTCTCCACAATGCAATATATCTCTCTTTCTTCTATGATATTTGCCTTCATTGACCTTGAGGTCGCCTTTGCACTTTATCGTTTCTTTTTTGTTCTTCATTATTTGTCTCAAGATTAGTGGTATAGAGCTTTACTTATTCATATCTTTGCTTGTTATCCCCTTCCCGGATACCCTCGATAACCTGAGACAAGCTCGAGGCTTGGCTCCGAGGTACCCACTGGCCAGCTCTACACCCGGGGAACATTCCCTTACTGGTTCGGTTATTGCTTTGATTAACTTGATCTTTACCGTTTTACTTCATATTTTAGCATTAACAAACCCTACAAACTAGCTCGGAATAGATCACGTATTTTTAGAATCTCATTTACAAATCTAATTATTATTACCATTTTCACGGTAAACAGTTTGGCACCCACCGTGGGGCTAAAATAATAATGATTATTCTCTTATTAGTTTCGTAACTTAAACGCACGATATCTTTCACACTTCTTATGGCCTGAAATCTTATTTTTAGGACTGAATACTCTGCTCGGTTGGCAAAGTGAGAAGCAGAGATCTCAAGAGCGCTAGGGGAATGGACCTGATCATCCCGGAGTCCGGCGCGCCCCCGGGTCCAATCCGAGCGCAAAAGAAGGCCTCCCAACATGGTATACACATGATTCTCGGAGGGGCTAACGGTGTCCAAGGCCCCATGTCCAAGCAAACAAGAACATCTTCTACATAAAGGCCGATTCGAAAGCTCTTACCTGAAGAAACCCTCACATTCACCAAGGAGGACCTCAAGGCCATGGGGGAACCACATAACGATGCGCTGGTAATCTCGTTTCTCTTCAAAACACGAGGAAAAAGTGCGTGCTCGTGGACCCCAGCAGCTCAGCCAACATAATCAGGGCAAGCATGATAGAGCAGCTAGGATTGCTCACTCAGATTAATACCATTCCTCGAATCCTCCATGATTTCAACATGACCGGGGAGGAAACGAAAGGAGAAATCACTCTCTCGATCGACACGTCTGGCACAACCCAGAGCACCAAATTTTAGGTCATCGACGATGACATGAGGTACAACGCTTTGATTGGTAAGCCTTGGATACACGGTATAAGGGCAGTACCCTCGACCTTTCACCAGGTGGAGAGATTCCCCACAAGAAATAGCATTAGAACAATACATGGAGAACATCTGGCAGTAAGAGAAATGTTCACGATCCACCATGAGGCGTCGACCCCCATGCGCTCGGCCTCAAATAAAGGAAAAAGCATGCAAACCATCGAAGACGATGAGGAAGATTTCTTCGTCCCCCGAACCTTCATCGCCCCCGAAGAATCGGACATAACCAAATCGATGGTTGAAGAACTGGAACAGGCTGTTCTGATCAACAACCTCCCGGATCGCAAGGTATACCTAGATACGGGGTTGACCCCCGAACTTAGGACATGGTTTATTCAATTCCTTAGTAATAATATCGATTGTGTTTTCTGGTCCTACCTAGATATGACAGGTATTCCACCAAAAATAACCTCCCACCGTCTGAGCATCAACCCCAAATTTTAACCCGTAAATCATAATAGGAGGCCGCAGTCCGAGGTAAAGCATGCCTTCATCAAAGAGGAGGTAACGAAACTCTTAAAAATTGGGTCCATCAGCAAGGTGAAATATCCTGAAAGGCTGGTTAACATAGTGATAGTGCCAAAAAGAGGAATAAGCTAAGAACGTGCATAGATTATAAGGATTTAAACAAAGCATGCCCCAAAGATTCTTTCCCGCTGCCCAACATTGATCGTCCGATCGATGCTATGGCCGGCCACGAGAGCCTCACCTTCCTTGATGCCTACTCGGGGTACAATAAGATTCAGATGAACCCTAAGGACATGGAAAATACTTCATTCATCACAAAATATGGTACATATTGCTATAATGTGATGCCCTTCGGGCTAAAAAATGCAGGAGCAACGTACCAACGCCTAGTTTATATGATGTTCGAGCACCAAATAGGAAAATTGATGGAAGTATACATTGACAATATGTTAGTTAAATCCATGTGCGCGGAGGACCATCTGAACCATTTGCAAGAAACTTTCGACATCCTCAGAAGCTACAACATGAAGCTCAACCCCAAAAAGTGTGCCTTTGGAGTAGGCTCGGGAAAATTTCTAGGCTTTATGGTCTCAAACAGGGGGATCGAGATCAACCCAAAAAAATAAGGGCCATCAAGGAAATCACAGCGGCAAATAACATTAATGTCGTCCAATGGCTGACAGGACGGATCGCGGCCTTGGGAAGGTTCATATCAAGGTCGTTGGACAAGAGCCATCACTTTTTTGCCCTGCTCAAAAATAGGAACAACTTTGAACGGACTCCGAAATGCCAACATGCCTCTGAAGAACTGAAGCGGTACCTATCTAGCCCTCCCCTGCTACACACACCCAAAGAGGATGAAATACTGTACTTGTACATGGCTGTGTCAGAAATAGCGGTAAGCGGTGTCTTTGTTCGTGAAGCGCAAGGTACGCAATTTCTAGTTTATTACGTTAGCCGGACCTTGGGAGAAACCGAAACTTGGTATGAAGCCCGAGAAGACAGGATGCAGAGGTATCTAGATAAAATCCAAGTCGCGTTACGCCGCTTCAATGAATGGACCTTAGAATATGTGCCCCGAGAGTAGAACATCGATGCCAACGCCCTGTCCAACCTGGGGTTTTCCGTTGAGGAAAAAGATTTGCTCCCCGGAGCCATCGTTCAATTAATCAAATCTGTGGTCGATGAAGGACACGTGAAAATATACGTCATTTATCTGAAGGATGGGAAACTACCCGCTGATCCAAAGAAATCGAGGGCCTTGCAAACTAAAGCAGCTCGATTCTCACTCGAAAAAAATAGGGCCCTATACAGGAGAATGTTTGACGGACCCCTAGTGGTATGCCTGGAACCGGGCAACACAGACTATGTGCTCCGGTAGATCTATGAGGTCACTTGCGAGAACCACTCCAGGGAGTGACTCCCTAGTCCGGAAGGTGATCATAGCAGGTTATTATTGGGATAGCATAGAAAAGACGCCAACGAGTTCGTCCAGGGATGCAACAAATGTTAGATATTTGCCCCTATGATTCACCAACCCGGCGAACAATTACACTCCGTCTTATCACCGTGGCCCTTTATAAAATGGGGAATGTACATCATTGTCCCTTTGCCGACAGCACCAGGTAAAGCTCGTTTCATTCTGTTTATGACTGATTACTTTACGAAATGGGTGGAAGCACATGCCTTCGAAAAAATAACGGAGAAGGAAGTTATCAATTCATATGGGAACACATCATATGCTGGTTTGGGATCCCATCTGAGATAATGTGCGACAATGGGAGGCAATTCATCGAGACCAGAGTGATGCAGTTCCTTAAAGACAACGGAATCAGAAGAATCCTTTCTACACCATACTATCTGTGTGCAAACGGCCAGGCCGAATCTGCAAATAAATCCATCATTCAGAACCTGAAGAAAAAATTAGAGAGCGCAAAAGGGAAGTGGCGAGAAACGCTGCCCAAAGTGTTATGGGAATATAGTACAACCCCTAAATCAAGTACGGGGGAAACACCTTTCTCCCTAGTATATGATGTTGAAGCACTAATACTAGTAGAGGTCGGATAGCCAAGCATCAGATTTCCACAAGCTAGCCAAGAGTCCAATCACGAGGCCATGGCAACGACCCTCGAAATGATCGATGAAAGACGGGAGGCCTCACTTGTCTGAATGTCTACCCAGAAGCATAAAATCAAAAGGTACTTATAACAAGAGGGAAAACCTCCAATAATTCGGAATCGGAGACATGGTCCTAAGGAAGGTTACTCCCAACACCCAAAATCCAAACGAACGGAAGCTAGGCCACAATTACGAAGGTCCGTACCGAATCCTCAGGATAGTTAGTAAGGGCTCCTATAAGCTCGACACTATGGAAGGTGAACAACTTCTGAGCAACTGGAATGTATTAATGCTCAAATGATATTACTATAGGATTATCCAATAGCAGAGCCCCACATGAGCCCTCGAACAAAATGCCCCCTTTTCCCCTATTTCTCTCTCTCTCTCTCTCTCTCTCTCTCTCTCTCTCTCCACCCCTGAATAGTCTTCTTAACAGGATTTTCAGCGAGTCGACCGCCGCACCATCTGGGCTTATGGGATATCCGTTACAACCAGCCTGGCTCCAGCAAAAAAGACCAGCGACACTCTGACTGGAGGCAATGCACTGGGCAAAACAACCCAAAGAGATACACCCACATGGGCCGAGCTCGCAGTAATAGGGCAATATGTATTCACGGTCTATATTTAATTAATGAATAACGAATATTTCTTGGCATTTTACTTTGAATAAGGTCACTTTTTTCATACTCACTATAAAAGCATCTCTATCAAATACGTCCCAAGATATTTGGAGGCTCAAAACGATTCATCATCCACCCTACCTCGGGGTCGGTATTATAGGCTCAAAAGGCCCTCACAATGGGACCCTAGTTTCACAAAAAGCTATCTTCAAGCTTGAGCAGAACTCAGGGACTCAAAAAATAATCGCCAATCGCCACACACTGGAAATTCGAAATTGTAAGACCCTAACAGGCAGCCTCAACAAAACCAGATCTATTGTTTATGCACTGTAAGACCTCAACAGTCATAGCAAACTGTAAGACCTCAATGGAATGAAAAATCCCGCAGTTTAACCTACACGTCGCATTTGTTAGAATCCCTAAAGGGTATACCCTCGGTGTAGATGCCTAAAATTGCTTCTCAGGATCAAAATGGCCCCCGCCAAACGCATATGACTCTGGTCAAAATTGTTGCTTCAGCCCGAAAATGCAACTTGGGAATTCTCTACTATTGCTAAAAAATCCTCCGAATCTACTTCAGAAAGAATCGGCTAAAAACTAGCTTCCCTTAACAGGCAAAAAATGAGTCTCGACCACGTCTACTCTAAAATTGCAAAAAAATGTCAATCTACTCGACCTATGATCTATGAAACTTTCAAGGTGCTCAAAACATCGTTGACTACGACTTGAAATCAGTAAAGGTTAGAGGGTCAACTACAGCTCGAGTCTAATCCCGACTCGGAGACTGAACCGAGGGTAATTCAACCACAGTAAGCTTGAGGGCAGGACATATAGGCCGTTATCTCCAACTCAAACAAGTAGAACTTGAGGGTATATCGGGCCCAACTCAAAGACTGGCTCCAGGAAAATTACAAAATACCCAAAGGAATGACACAAATGCAATCATCACCGATAAGGGAATCATGGAATCTCAGAGATTGATTAAAGCTCGAGTCGTAGCAAAACTCGAGAACCAAATCCCAAAATAAATGAAAATACAGCACAAATGCAGAGGTGCGAGACCCCTGTGACCATTTTCGATGGGGCTCATATCAACCAACCTGAAATGTGCCACAAAGCTACACTACAGATTCGAAGCTCTTGCCATGGAAATGAATTAATCCACACTATTATTTCTTTTTCTACACATGATGAAATATAAACTCCACATACAGGCAAGGAAAGCAATGAAAAAGCTACATAACCTAAGCCTAAAATCGAACTGACGGTCTCAAAGGGCATCAAGGCACCTACAAATCCTTAGACGGTCCTATCTCAATGGTGTCCCCTCTCTTCGGAGATCTGCCCCCACTTCTGACACCGATTAAGCCGCCCTCCAATGCTTTCTTGGAGTCTAACCCTTGAGGGTCCAATCAAACACAATTTACAACTCAAGGCAAAGCCGAGCCTGCCACTCGAAGGGCCCTTTCCACGTAGAAGTCTTCAGCGGCAGCTTCCCCCCATGTAAAGATACAAGTGCCTCGACCTAGGCTATATTCTGAAGTAGTGTGGCCACCAGCCCGGAATGGAGATCCTTGTGCTTGCCACTATCCTCCTTCACATCTCCAAGCTGGCATTCAACCGAGGAAACCCTCCTCGTAAGGCTGTCCCTCTCAAAAGTCACCTCATCCACGGGATAGCTGAGCTCGAGGATTTCAGCATCCCTATCCCGAATTTCCCTCTTCAGTAAAAACGTCTCCCTCTCAAACTACATAAGTTGGAGCCCAAAGAGTTAAAAGAAATAGACTCCCGCGGAGGCTCAAAAATAGCATAAATGAATGATGGAAAACCTGTTTGGTTAAAATGACTTTCTCATGCTCGTGAAAGCTTATCTCATCCTGATACTAGGCGAGGGATTGGTTGTAAAGCCTTTCGGACTGAAAAAGCATAAAAGGGTTAAGAAATTAGAAATCAGAGCGGCCTGAATCAATAGAAAGAGGATGAAAGAGTATACCTGCACGCAGAGCCTGCCCATCTTGCCAAAAATATAAGGAGCGTCAACCCCGGATCCACCCTAGAGGATGATCTCCAAACCCCCAAATATGCCTCTACCTTTGACCAGTGCGCCCACCTTGGAAAGATCCATACAAAGTTTGCCTCGTGCTCGGCGATCCCCTCTTGGGGGAATTAGTGATAACCAATGAGCCAATATAGCCAGTTTGAATGTCCAACCCCGTTCGTTCTGGGCCATTGATCGAAGCTCATTCAAGCCGCCTGCTGAAGACATCCCGCAGCACAAAGGACTTTGACCATCTACTGGATTAAAACCAGTACTTGATATTCCATTTGTTGCCTCGCCACTATGAAAACATGTCGTGACAGCATCAGACTCCTGTCCTCAAGCATTCATCTCCTCGACTCGAGGAGCAACCAATTTCGAATGGTCTTTAGAGGGTACCAAAGGGTTGTTGTCTCCTTCACCTTCAGCACGAGGATTTCCCGCTGAGCCTGTAGCTAGACTTGACATGTCGACCTTGGACTCCTCAACTTTGGTCCTCTTCGGCTCCGGCAGATCGATCGAGGCATCCAACTACCTTTTCTTCTCCTCATCAAGCATGAGGAGGTCGCCTCTAGTGAGCGACCCTTTGTTCGTCAGTAAGAACCTTCCAAGACCTGCATAAGTATAAGGGCTAAGTCGACAGTAACAAAACTGCAATAGAGTGTGCGGATACGCCAAGATCTCGAGACTTACCATGGTCTTTTGCCTCCTACCTAGCTCAGGACATATCTTTCCATGCACGATCATTATATGGGCAAGCCAAGTATAAATGGCCGATCCAATCCCGCAGATCCGACACCACCCCAGGATAGACCGCTTCGGGTAAAAGGGCATAGAAAAAATTATAGAGTTGGAAACACAAGGAGAAACCATCAAAGAGGAGTAGAAGTCCCGCATTCACTTATGCGCGGTATTCCACTTTCCAAGAAACGATATTCCTTCCACAGGGATCAAATCGGACGTCCTCACTCGGACAAATCGGCTCAACCACCCATCATCCTCGAACTTCTTAGTATAGGGGAAAAGAGATATTGAGGCTTGATGATGAAGCTTTATTAAGCCTCCACAAAGGAGTCAGGAGCTGTACATCCGGATCAGGTTATTTAAAGTGAAAGGCATCTGCTCTATCATACTCGACTAATGCCTGATCATATAAACCATGCGCTAGAATGAAGTATGGATCAGAGCTAGATTTACCTGATAACTCTGGCAGAAATCGAGGATCACAGGATCTATCAGAGGTAGAGATGGACCCACCGGTCCTAAAGTAAACAGGTAGGTATACACGCTCAGGAAACCAACCTTATAAGTTGTAATGTCTTCATCCCGAGTAGATATCTCCACAAGAACAACATCGCCCAGTCGCAATCGGCTTTCACTCTCCCTATATCCATTATAGAGCTCATGTATCGAGTTATTGGTTTACGACATCCCAAATTTGAAGATGGTCTTTCGACCCTGAAATCTGAAGTCATCGTGAAGGATCCTGAGACGCACTTCTCGACACGAGGAGGAGTCGTCACTTAACCTTGATATAAGAACGAAGATGACGATACCTCCATCTTGCAGGAAGCAGCAGTAGAGGTATTCGCCATCCTTGAAAAGGCCTAAAAAGAAGGAAATGGAAGAAGGTCATACTCCTGGGAAGAAAGCAAGGAGAGGCACAAAGACGAACTTCAAAAAAGGGTTCTGATGGGGTCCGAATGGGAAGAAGCAAGCTTTTATAAAGGCATTGTGGGTATATTAAAGAGATCCAACCACCACAATTAATAGTGGAGTCCGTAGTAGCGATGCCCATGATACACCCTTTTTTGACCCGCAATCATTCTCAGGAACGCGGAGGGAAACAAGAGTTCAAAATCATTTCTCATTGCTCCCTGTCGCTTTTCGCTCTAAGAAACGCGGATACTATATGTTTCTGGTGAATTTGGGAGCCCAAATTCTCCATCAGAAGATCATCCCTCGATCCTACCCCTTGGGGTTCGGGGCCAAGGCCATCGTCCGTCTTCAAGGTTTTCCAAGAAATGATTCCACTTCGACCGTTGCAGTGGACCATGGCACGATAAGGGTAAGCTCCCAAGACATGCAACTTCAACCTGACAAGGACGGCATAACTAGGGCCTATCCTAAGGTGTTGAATCTAGCCAGGCTATCTTTGTACTCTCACTATTTACCACGTTTTATATTGTAAAGTATCCTCTGCCTATATAAGGAAGGTCCCCACCTTCAATAGGGCAGACTGATGTTTTTTCCATTTCTCCACAATGCAATAATCTCTCTCTCTCTCTCTCTCTCTCTCTCTCTCTCTCCTTCTCTCTCTCTTCTATGATATCTTCCTTCATTGACCTCGAGGTCGCCTTTGCATTTTATCGTTTCTTTGTTTATTCTTCATTATTTGTCTCAAGATTAGTGGTATAGAGCTTTACTTATTCATATCTTTGCTTGTTATCCCCTTCCCCGATACCCTCAATAAGCCCGAGATAAGCTCGAGGCTCGGCTCTATGGTAGCTACTGGCTAGCTCTGCACCTGGGAATCGTCCCCTTACTGGTTCGATTGTTGATTTGATTAACTCAATCTTTACCGTTTTACTTCACATTTTAGCATTAACAAACCTTACATACTAGCTCGGGAATATATCACATGTTTTTAGAATCCCAATTTACAAATCTAATTGTTATTACCATTTTTATGGTAAACTAACTTGTAGATAGTGTAATGACCAAACTGAAGGGCTGGAGATCAAGGCCTTGAGCTGGTATATGCGGGCCTCGAGGTCGAGCCAAACACTCGGCTAAGGAAAATCGATGGGGTATTAATAGCCGTGGGGGCTGTGATTGTAGCTCTTTATGGTCAATAATGAGCAATAAATGAAGAATAATAAGTAGAACACAATAAGTATAAGTAATAAATGAAGCAATAAGAGCAAGATAATATGTTAAGTTAGAGAGCAGAGAGAATGATCTTGTACTAAATATTGAGTATTAGATGCCAATAAAATGATAAGGATCCCCTTTATATATGAGCGGAATCCTAGTAAGGTACAAGTTTATTTAATACAAAGATATGGGCTAGTACAACCATTTAAATTCTAGGATAATGGTTTGAACCAGCATACTGGATGTTGTCAGCTCTAGGCATGCGCCTTGGGAACTTCCCACTTTTTCATCATAAATCTCGACTTGTATTGTCTAGAGGTCGGAAGCTGATAGCCCCTAGGTGTAAATCTCGGTCGTAGCCTCGAGCCTTTGAATGACATGCTTACGAATCATCGTAATGACCGAATATAAGACCCTCTGATTTTACCGCATAAAAATAGTCCCTGCATGTTTTAGACAAAAATGATAAGAAACAGCTCTGATACCAATCTCCTCGAGCCTCGTGTAATAATGTCACGTATATGACATCAGCTTTTGCAACAATTGAGACATCACATTGATGCATCTTTCCGAGGAGCACTTATTACGTTGTGAGTTTATTTTTCAAAATAATAGTGCCGCCGCTGATCCTTCTCCTAAATGTATTGATTGCACCTGTCGATACATTTTCTAAATAGAATTGATTGCGACTGTTGGTCGTGCTACCCTCTCTATATTAATGGAAGTTTCCTTGGATCAAAACTTCACTCATTCATTTTTCACAATTTTTGACTCCTTTATTCTCATCACTCCCATCCAGTTTTATTTCTCATGTATAACACTTATGGTCATAATGTTATACGGTAGTGCTTTCACTGGATACTTAATGGCCCTTTCTCGGAGCTATCTTCCTCCAAACGGGATTGCACTAACTTGTTATTGTTATTGTTGTTGTTGTTTTTGGCTCGAGACGACGAAATAGGGGTACCGATTTCTCCTCGACTTAGGAAGATATTCAGACTCTACACTTCTACTCAAGAGGATGTTCAGACTTTACACCATTTCTCACCTCCCTACCTCGGCCTGGTGTGGCACTTCATCCCTTTTGCTTTCCATGGGGTGAAGCGGCACTATCAGAAGCTAACTTGAATGAGAAAATGTCCCAAAAAGTGGACTCAAAGTAGCCATGTAGGTAAGACCTACGCCCGCCAAGTCTTCCATCAGGCTGTAATATTCTCGACCTGGTAAAAGCTTTTGCTATTTGGCAGACTACATCTTTTTCTTCATCTTTTTCTGCTTCTTCTGTATCATTTTCATCTTCTTCATCTTTTCCCTTGGAGATGCCGTTTTGAAAGATTGAGATGAAGCCCCCGAGAGATGATGCTCGAAGATACTGTCATCGATGATGCACCCCGAGAATAGATTAGACTCTTTTATTGTATGTATCTTTTTTTGCTTCTTTGTTTCTATGTAAGAACCCTTTGTGAGATCTTTAATCATATGTAAGGACCCTTCGTGGGCTGTTGTAATTATGTTTTTATGAATACAAAGATGTTTCTTTAATTTGTCTGTGATTTATGCTATATTTCCCTTTATCTACTTTTGTGAAGAATTTGAAGACATGACTCTACCAATTGGTACAAATACTAAGCATGAGCGTAAGTATTTCTCTAGCTCTTGATTGAATAACATGATTTCCGATGGAACCCTTTGCCGTTCATTGGACTTATCTTAGATTGGTTTGATAAACTCGGGTTGTCGAGACCCCCCATTCAAATTGAATGAGAGTAGGGCTTAGAACGAAACTTAGCCTTTCAGGCCCTTTAATAGTCCTTGAGGGAGGATTTTCTCGGATGCCTGAGGACTTGTTTTGAACTCAAAGTGAAGATAGCCTTTAGGCTTTCGAGAGCAGTACCTAATGGGGGTTCGCTCGAGCTTCGGCGACCTAGAAACTTGTTTTGAACTCTAAGTGAAGATATCCCTAAGGATTTATTGGCAAATTTGGAGTGAAGGTTGGCTCTGGCTCAGGTAGCTGGGGACCTAAGAATCGGGTAAATAACACGCGCTTGCTATATCAGAAATTCTCGAGGTAGGATACCACTTTGAGGTTTGTAATGATATTAGTAACTCCTTGGTGCATATATTCTTCTTGGTAGAGATCCTCTAGATCGGGTACTATCTCGAGGCTCATAACGATATTGATTGCTCCTTAGAGCATGTCTTCTTCTTGGTGGAGATCCTCAAGATCGGGTACCATCTCGAGTCTCATAACGATATTGATGGCTCCTTAGAGCACGTCTTCTTATTGGTGTAAGTCCTCGAGATCGGGTACTATCTCGAGGCTCGTAATGATATTAATGGCTCCCTAGAGCATACATTCTTCTTGGAGGAGGTCTTCAAGATCAGGTAACATCTCGAGTCTCGTAATGATATCAATGGATCCTTAGAGCCTATCTTCTTTTTATGGAGGTCCTCGAGATTGGGAATCATCTCGAGGCTTGTTGATGCAGGGGATTATTGATCCTCGAAGTATCGCATATCAGCATTAATTGCACGACATAGTTATGAAGCGACCAAGGCAATCCTGCTGGTACATCTTCCAAAAGCAAAAAATGGCTTAGTCAGCACTTTTAATTGTCCTTTGAGGCAGGTGGATAGTCGTCGCTTTCTCCACATATAGGGTTGTATTCCTTATTTTGGGGATTCCGATACTCCGAGTAGTTATCCTTCTCTTTAGAGTTTTTCATTTCTGCATTAGGCTCTCCACCATTTCAGCTTTGAAGCTCTTGATCGAATTCCCGCTCCAATTCCCTAGTTTTGTCACAGTTATGGATGCCATACCAGGTTCCTTTTGTCAAAGAGAGGAAGTCCTATCGAACCAAAATACTCGGGGTCATTGGGAGTATGCCTGGAACTTTATTTTTTTAATAGGAGAAGGGCATCTTGAGTCACTGAGGAAAGATTGTGGCGAGGGGAAAAAGTAGTACTGTGGACACCTTCCCAGGAAGAGAGCATCATGGATCATGACGAGGGGTTTTTGAACTTGTACATGTACCCCTTTACGCTAGGCCCCCCAATTGAGTTGTGCTTAACTTCTGTTGAAAGAATCAGGTTACCTTGGTGCAGGTTCATCCGTCATTTTGGAGGATAGTGTTGATGCTTAAGTTCTTTGTGGAAGAATCAGAGCTTGACTTCACTCTGAGTCATCTCATCAGGTTGTATCGGCGATCTGCTGACCCTTTGGTGCTGGTCCACCACGCATTTCGTTGTTGATGATGAAAAAGACGGGGATCAGGGATTGATGAGTAGGTTTGTCCGAGTACAAACCATTGATCCCTCTAGAGTTTCTACCATTTCTCAAGGAATGGAAATTTACACGTAAGTGATATACATGTTACTTTGTAGTTTTGGTTATGGTGTATGCGGGTTTCGTAAATGCACCTTCCTTTGCCTTTTTATAACAATTTCATAGCACCCATATAGAGTCCCTGACCTGACGGATTGGGCTCGAAAGCTAGCAACTCACTCGACTTATAATGAGCGTAAATGGCGATCCTTATCTAAAAGCATGTGAGAGGCCAAACACCACGGTACATGTTATGTGATTTTGCTCTTTTTTGGAAAAAATTCTCCTTTTAAGCATATTGATTCCATTTTTTTAGGCATTGGCGGATTATCTGAAGTGAGATCATACCTCCCCGGAGAAGGAGAAGAAATATCAACTTTGGGGCTAGATAACAATAATAAGCGGAAAAAACCTTTGCTGGGCGACGATGCTTATAGTAGGATGAGTGCAGCCCAGAGGCTTAGAGAGGATGAATCAACCGAGCCTGCAATGCCCCAGACCTCTGACCTGGGAAAATGATCCTTGCTTCGCTGCCATCTTCTTTTCCCCTCTGAGATACCTCGAGAAGTGAGGGTTTTCTACTACTGACTACTTCTTCCATGAAGTACTTCGAGGGATGCTTGAGGCCAGGGGTCACATATATCAAGCGACCGTGTCCCAACCGGGAGCGGTCTTATTAGGTTTGACGGGGCCAGGCTAGAAGATGTGTGCTCGGCTTTTGAGGAAGCTCAGTGGCTCTACTCTATGGTGAGTTTTGGCCGTTCATATCGATTCTTTTAGCTTTTGTAGCTTTTGCCCTCTCAAGGAGTTTCTTCTTTCTAGGCCTTTAACAAGCTCAAGTCTGAGCTGCTTCATCATGAGTCCATGCTGCATAAAGCCTTGGACAGGGAGAAGTCTCTCAGGCTTTTTTGTAATGAGAGAGAAGACAAGTTGGCGCACTTGCAGTATGAGGCAATTTGAAGCCTGAACTACGAAAACTACCTCAAAGAATAAGTAATTTTTGTTCTAGAGGGGTCATATGTTCCCCCTTTTTACCCCTGAGGTTGATGCTTCATTTATTTTAGTTACAGAAGAAGACAGGGTACCTGGAATGCTTTAGGAGCGAAATTGGCCAAGCCAAGCACGAGCATGATGAGTTGAAGGCTCAAGCCGACATCCAGGCTATGACGGAGAAAGGAGCTTTGGCTAAGGCTTCCACCTTTGAGGTTCAACTCCGCTATATGATTACAAGGTTCGAGTCTGAGCTTTTAAAGGTGAAGGTCGAAGTTATGGATGCCCGGGCCGAAGCTTTAATGAGCCGAACAAAGGCTCACAAGAAAATGGCGGTATATTTGAAGGACGTTATCGATACTCGAGCTGATATGAGAAGAGCTCTTGATTGTATGAGCAGGAGAAATGTGTATGCTCGTTACAAATCTTGAATGGAAACACTCGAGGAGATCCATGCTACGGGCTTTGACCTCTCAAAAGAGGTAGAGCATACAAAGGCTGACGAACGTGACTTTAACTCTCTTCTGTCCGATGTCGAGGATAACGAGAGAGAGGCCGACAGGCCATAGTCCCCCCGAGGGGGGGGGGGCATAAATTGGGCCTTCCTTTTCTGACTTTGTGTATAGTGGTTTCAAAGAACATTGCAAATGGAACTTGTATTTTTCGCATATATGTACAAAAGGAACCCTTGTGGTTTAATTTCTCATACACTTCCCTTTGCTTCGATGTTTGTCAGTTATTAGCTAGGTGAACTGGTTTTCAGATTGAAAAAACCCTTAGGTTATAATACAACACTGAGTCTCGTTAGGCTGGCCCGTAGGCTTTTACACGCCCGATCTGTACGACCTTTTAGTATAAGCCAATGTTTGAGCTCTTACGCTTTTGCTATTAGGCATATTTAGTTAAATGTTTCAGGTTCAGTCTCCGAGTCGGGTTTCGAGCTTATTGACCCTTAAGTTATTGAATTTAAAGTAGGCCCTTAGGCTATTATATGTTTGGTCGGTAGAACCTTTTATATGGGCTGGCAATAGTGGCTCTTACGAATTTTGTCGGTATGACCTCTTTATGTGGGCTGGTGGCAGTGACTCTTACGCATTGGGTCGTTACGGCCTCTGGTAGGATTTATTTTTCCCTCGTTAAGGACTTTTGAAATTGTGATTTCCTGACTCTTCGATAGTTTGATAAAAACCTCGATTGTGAGTTGTTATACGGTGATTATCGAGCACCTCGGGAGGTTTGGTTCGGTGGATGAGTATCTCGAAGCATGTAGTTAGGATATGACATGGTCGAAGCTCTTTTGCCTATGTCGAAGGTAGCTTGTTTAACCGGTTCTTTTCGAAGTACTTTTGAAGTAATTGAAGGACTGTGATTTTATAGTGATGGTCGGGCATCCCCAAGTCACGTTAGTTTGGCTGGTACAACCTTGTGAACGTAGTCATTGTGTTTGGCTGGAGTCTTTCAGTTCATGAATGAAGTAGTTTTGGCGTCTATATCGAGGGTATGCCTTTTTAGGGGTCTTATAAGTTCGATATATAGCCTTAACTTTAATATCGGGATTATGCCTTTTGTAAGGTCTTACAATTTTTTTCATGCCTTTGAGATCTTACAGTTTTAGTTACTCGGTACAAGCATGGTTCATGCCTTGCTTGAGGTCTTACAGTGTTGGTCACTTGGTACAAGTATGGTTCATGCCTTTCTTGAGGTCTTGAAGTTTTGGTCACTTGGTACAAGTTCGGCTCATGCCTTGCTTGAGGTCTTACAGCTTTTGTTGTTGCCTTATATAAGTCTTATGAGATCGAGGCTGCCACTCGGGGTCTTATAGCCTTAGGTTTTGGATAAGTCGATAGGGGTAGCTATTGGCGGCAATCCCCGAGTCATCAAACATATCCTAGCTTAGGAGCCATTTCTTGTAAACTTGGTGTTGCCTCATTGAGGGATTACGAGGCCCAGGCTGCACACTCAAGGTCTTATGGCCTTAGGTTTTGGATAAATCGATGGGGGTAGCTATTGGCAGAAGTCCTCGAGTCATCAAATATATCCTAGCTCGGGAGCCATTTCTTGTAATCTTGGTGTTGCCTTATCGAGGGCTTACAAGTTCGGAGTTCCCGACCAGGAGGTCATGTGGCTTTGAGTTTTTTATGCCAGTACCCAAGTGTTCGGGACGTTTTTAGACTTTGGAGCCGTTTTTGTAAAAATGATATTGCCTCATTGAGGGCTTATGAGTTTGAAGCTCCGACCCGAAGGTCATACATCTTCAAATTGTTGACGCCAGTCCCCGAGTGTCCGGGACGTTTTTGGCTCTGGAGCCGTTTTTGCAAAAATACCAAGCTTCTTTGAAATGCGAAATGCTTTGGAAAGTATTCTTTGATTACTTGGTACAAGTATACATGTTTTTGTTGTTAAGAGCTCGATTATTCTATATGAACACGGTTTGTTCGACTGTTTGGCCCGGTACATTATTTTGCTATCGAGACCCTATTTAGCATATCTTGGCTTCTCCGAGGAGGTGATCTTCTAGGCTTCTCCGAGGAGATGATCTTCCAAGGGGATTCCCCCCAGTATTCGAGGTCGATTGAAAAGGAAGCCTAGAATTCTTGTTGAGTATTCCTTAGGTAGGATATAGATGTTACCTCGTTAAAAACCTTGTCGGTAAAACTCTTCTTGGGATAAAAACTCGATCAAAGAAAAATAGTGCAACACATGCTTTTGAAACCTCAGGCCTTCAAGTTAGAAAGCGCTTCGGCCGTTTCGATCGGATACCTGCACTCAAGTTAGTATAAAATGTAATTGACAAAGGAAGATGACCATACCTTAGTGGTGACGGCGCTTCGACCACTGATATGTTTCGATCTCTTATTACAAGGACGCAGTACGACCATTTGCTTCATTCAATCAGGCTTAGATGAGGATGTAGCTTGTTATCACTATTTTATTGTTTGTTTATCCTTTGGCTACTTCAGTGGTAGAGGTATCAATGTTGGTGCCACATCATGCACTGCGAATATTTCTTTTGCTACATGCTACTCCCCGTAAGCAGTTTTATCCCATCCTTTCTTGGAAATTTCATCATTTGATGGAGGGTGGATGGTACTTCTCTCATGCAGTGTATCCACGGCCTCCCGAACAAGGCGTTGTTCTCATGCCTCCTTCGATGACATGGAATTTGGCATTTTGAGTTGTGCCAGCCACGTTGACCGGGAGGGTGATTTCCCCTTTTGTTGTTTCGCTTGCCATGTTGAACCCGTTGAGGACTCTAGAGGCGGGTACGATTTGGTCAAGCAGTCCGAGCTGCTCTACTACCCTCGACCTGATAATATTGTCCGAGCTACCTGGATCCACAAGTACACGTTTAATTTGAAATGTATTTACAAGGAAAGAGATTACCAATGCATCATCATGAGGCAGAGACAAGGTCTCGATGTCTTCGTCGCTGAATGTGAGTGCATCCTCGGGTATGTAACCACGAGTTTGCTTTTCTCTAGTGATTGCGGTTCTTTATGGTTAATAATGACCAATAAATAAAGACCAGTAAATAGAACACAATAAGTATATGTAATAAATGAAGCAATAAGAGCGACATAATATGTTAAGTTAGAGAGCTTTGAGAATATTTTGGTATTGAATATTGAGTATTAGATGCCTATAAAATGATAATGATCACCTTTATATATGAGGGGAATTCTAGTACGGTACAAGTGCATTTAATACAAAGATATGGGATGGTACAACAATCTTAATGTTAGGATACTGGTCTGAACCAGCCTACTGAATGTTGTCAGCTCTAGGCATGCGCCTTGAGAACTTCCCACTTTTTTTCCATAATTGTCGACTTGTATTGTCTCGAGGTTGGACGCCGGTAGCCCCTTGGGTGTAAATCTCGATCGTAGCCTCGAGCCTTTGACTGACGTGCTTACGAAGAGTCGTAATAGTCAAAATTGGACCCTCCCACTTTATCTCATACACCATTCATGAGAAAAAAAATTCATTGACTTGTTTAAAGTTTGAACAGAATTCCTAGCTACGCCATTTGGACATAGGATCTATCACTATTACAATACAAAACAACTACCCAAAGAAAGTTTCTGTATACGACGATAGAGAATTTAAGTTTTCGGTATTCTTTTGTCAGGATTTATGCGTTGGATATACAAGTCCCAACCTAGTTCGTCCTAAGTTATTTGACTTTATGACATCAAACAATCTTGTGCTATGACATAGGCAGTAAGCCAGTAACAATCAATATCAACAAGAATACTTTTTAAGTGGAGAGAATTGAGTGATGAGCTCATTATCTAACAAATTTTGAATCGTGCCTTACTGACCACTAAATGTTTTTCGATGGAAGTTGATTATATATATCTTCTTTTTTCTATGTTGGAATTACATAATGCCCATTTATTAGTTGGTTTAATTAGCTAGCTTTAGTTCAGATTTTTGTTCATATTTGGTCCAAAGTTTGGCCCACGTATATTTATAAATTTCTGGGTTATAGCCCATGTAAAGGATAGTGAGTATACAGTTTTTCCCCAAGTATAAATATAGGTTCTAGAAGACTCTATACAGATGAAGAAATTGCAATGAAAATATCGATTCTTTCTTCTGAGTTTTCTTCTTTCCTCTGCTCTGATACTATGAGAAGATCAACAATTGTGTGTGAAATTGGATATGGTATCTAAGAAGAGGAAAGAAGAAAACTCAGAAGAAAGAATCAATATTTTCATATGCTTATACTTAAAGAAAAACTATAAACTCACTATCCTTTACGTGGGCCGTAACCCAGAAGTTTATAAATATGCATGGCCCAAACTTTATGAGGGTTTCTTTTTGTCTCGTTTTAATATAAACAAAAAATGAAAGAGAAATTTTCATAAAGCACCAATTTTTAGTGGTAAT
This sequence comes from Nicotiana benthamiana, assembly GCA_034376525.1. Lineage (NCBI taxonomy): Eukaryota > Viridiplantae > Streptophyta > Magnoliopsida > Solanales > Solanaceae > Nicotiana > Nicotiana benthamiana. The sequence continues at coordinate 19,785,346 of CM067324.1, read as the reverse complement.
TAGCTATTTATAGATACCATTTGCTATATTACGGATTATGGATACGTTTTCTATTGTTATAAGATGTATTAAATGTATTTAAACTATTATATTCATGAATACAATAGCAAAAATAGGCGTGAATCAGGGAAGTCCAGCTAATTAGTTGTTGTATTCGAGTATATTCGACTGTATTCATGGCGTGAAACATAGGAATACAGCTAGATAGATTATTGTATTCGACTGTATTCACGCCGTGAAATAGGGGATTACAATGTTTTTAAATGAAAAGTGAATCAATTAACATAATCAACTCATAATATAACTCAACAAACTCAATTATAACACACAAATTTTGTATTTTCAGTTTTAAAAAAGATTCTCAACCGAAAAATACTCGAAAAATATAGCAATCTTCAGAGAAATTATAGCACACATTTGAATATATAAATTATATTAAGTAAAAAAGTATGAATATATTCATGGCGTATAGCGAGACAATGAATACAATGAAATACATATAATACAATGGGATACATTGAAATACAATGAAAAAAAGATAGTGAATACAGTGAAATATATGAAATACAGTGAGATAAATTGATTACAATGAAAAAAGACAATAAAATACATATAAATACAACGAGATATGTTGAATTACAATGAAAAAAGACAATAGAATACATAAAAATACAATGAGATATATTGAATTATAATGAAAAAGTGCAATAAAATACATGAAAATACAACAAAATATATTGAATTACAATGAAAAAAGACAAAATACAATGGAATACATGAAAATACAACGTAAACCTAGAACCAACAACTCTTTTCATCGCAAAACCATAAACCCACCAGACCTCCGTCCCTCATTTGTCTTCCTCTGGCTCAAAATTCATTGTCTCCAAGATTTATGAAGATGAAGAACAAGATATCGAGCCATATGAAGAAGAAGAACAATATAGCTGTAATTCACAAGGAAGCAGAAGAGAAGAATGCACTGATTGAAGCAAATCGAGGCGAAGATTTTCTAAAAGTACAGGAAACTGCTGTAAAATTTTATGAAACTGGAATTCCCAAAAAGTTCTTGGGTTTTTTGGGCTCGAATTACAACCATCTTGTTCTTCATCTTCATATTGTCTTCATCTTCGTCCCATGTGGCCCGAAATTAGGGTTCATACTGAAAATGGAGAAGAAGGAAGTGATGTGGGTAAGAGGAGTTCTGATTTTGAGTGTGTTTACAGGGAATGGGGGAAGAGATTGGAGTGTATCAAAGTAGAGAGAGAAAGAACATGTAATGAGAAGTTTTTATGAAATACAGTAGTTATATGAGAGAAAAATCTAAAAAAAGAGAGAAAAAATAAGAAAAAACGTGTTCAGTGGCTTAGGTGTAGGAGATAATCAAAATTAGATATTTTGCTATAAATATTAAAAAATATCTATAGAATATAATTTATTAAATAATATTTATTTAAAATAAATAAAATGATAACCTTCTATTTGAGGTAAAAATTCCAAAATGTAAAGGGTAGAAATATTCGTCATCTTATGTTGTAAGAAATGTATATTTGAAGCCCATTGATTAACTACTTGAATCTTTATATGTGGCTACATTATCTTATTCTTGTCCTTAGAAAGAAGGGGCCATTTTGCATCTATCGGCATGTTTTCTGGCCAATATTTTATCCCCTCAATAGCATAAACCTCGGTGTTGTTCTAAAAGCAAAAAGTGCTGGCATCTTTCAGCATGTTTAATGGCTCCTTTTCCCTTTCCTATCTCTCAACCTAAGTTTCCTTAGAAAGTATTGAGATTCTTTCTTTAGGAATCAAGAGACAAGATAAAGGGTGGGGGTTTGGTCCCCTACACATAATTGGTTTGGGTAGATATAGCATCTAAATTCTCAAGTTGATTAGTTGCTTTTGGGTATTTCACGTGATATACTGTTGAAAAGAAACTATGCCATTTTAGTGCTCTAACTTGTTGGAACCTCACGTTAGACCTAAAATCTTAGAATTCATTGTTAAAGTGGTGGGTGTACATGAATCCTTCCTTAAATTTACTCATACCTAGTATTATCATTGTTCATAGTTTGTTGCTCCTATTTCTTTGTTAAACCTACTCCTATTCCTAATTAAGAGTTGTTTATTTGGATATTATACTTTAGTTAATTAATTATAATTTTTTATTATTTAATTATAAATTCACTATATATTAACAACAACAACCACCACTAGTATAATCCCACTTATAGGAGTCTAGTGATGGTAGTGTGTACGCAGACATTACCCCTACCCTAGGGTAGGGAGGTTGTTTCCAAATACACCCTCGATAATCTTCCCCCCAAGAACTTCCACCTTGTTCATGGGGAGACTCGAACTCACAACTTCTTGGTTGAAAGTGGAGGTTGCTCAACAAATCAATATGTATTTTAATATGTTTACTAATAAAATATTTTATATTTCTTAGATAATGTTTATTTTTTATTTGATATAAAGCTTATTTACCTATTCATCAAAAGATGCAGTTTAAAATAAAAATACATTTTGCCTCTCTGGGTAGGAATAAAATCTACATACATTTTATCCTTTTCAAATTCTATGAGTGAAATTTTATTGGGTGTGTTTTTATTGTTGATTTAAATCAAAAAGTTCTAATTATGTAAAATACCCTTGCGCTACATGATAGACAATATCACTATAATTATATTTTGACAGACAAACAAATCTCATGATAGAATTTATCATGATGTATAAATACTAATCTATGAAAAATGTAGTAATTACACATGCAACCTTGTTATTAACTAGATGATGGTATCCAAACAAAACCCTATTTTTAGGGGGTGAAAGGGTGGGAGACGGCCAATCACGTCTTTTCCTCTTGGAATGACATATGACATGATTTAACCTTTTGCGTCTGTCTAGATTAATACTATATGATTATTAACTCTCTAAATAATTACTCTGTAATAGAAGCGGGTGAGTGGATCCAAAGATTTAACTTGACCTTCAAGGTTATTTGACAATCTCACGGGCCAAAATTCACTATGTCCTGATGGCACACAATGTTATCGTTAGACAATTCAACGATGAAATACCAATTTAATTATTTATTTTATTATTTTTGAGATCATGAATCTTATTAGATGGAGAGATTGATGTATCAAATTATAAATACATATGATTTAAGTAAAATATAAAGTAAAAGTGTCTCAATGGTAAGTAAAATCATAAACAAATTCTAGAACACCTCAAAATTCGGTGTCACAAGTACATCATGAGCATCTACTATGAAGTACAATAATAATACAGTATCTGTCTGGAATATAAGATAGACATGATAATGTAAATAATTATGATGGAGACTTCGTATGCTGCAGATCGTAACATGGAATGCTGCTCACCATAAAGTCCCACAATGACTGTGCCTTTGCGCCCAAAAGACCACCAGAAATATATGCACACACAATAAGTACAGAATTGTAGCATGAGTATGTTAATAAATGCGTACCCAGTAAGTATCTAGCCTAACCCCGGAGAAGAAGTGATGAGGGGTCGACATCGACACTTACTAGTGATCGAATAAATCAAGTAAAGTAGAAAGTAAATAATATGAAGCATGGTAATTAAATAGTGAAAACAAATATAGGTACATGACACGATCTTCATTTAAACAGTAAACACAAGTCCTCAAATATCGGTTACCTCCTCAAACGGAGTATATAATATGGTCCCCACCAGATAGGTTATCAGCACTCGAGTCAGGAAACACACGGATACACTACTTTCTTGTCAAATATTAGGTACGATTTATCGAGGCGAACGGTCCAATCTCATAAGAGTGTTTCATGAAGTTGCCAAGGTGAACAACCCAACCCATAGGAGTGAAGTTGACGAGGTGAGCGACCTGATCCCATAGGAGTGTGATACATGATACAAGCGAATGACTCGATCCCATAAGAGTGTGATACATGATACAAGCGAACGATCCGATCCCATAAGAGTATGTTACATGATACTGCCAAGGCGAACGACCCGATCTCATAAGAGTGTATTATATGATACTGCTGAGGTGAACAACCCGATCATATAAGAGTGTTGCTGAGGCATTTAGCCCGATCCCATTAGAATATAAAGCTTTTACGGGTCCTTGACCCCACTCACGAATATATGTGTGAGATATGAAATTCAAGAGAAACTTCCCGATGAATATGCACATCATGGGAAATTAGTGAAAGAAGTACAATTTCTACGGCTAATCAAGTAGCACGTCAAATATCTAAAATAGCGAGTCCATTACTCTATGCGAGTCTAGTCTCATGTCATAGTGCGAATTAGAGTAATTAAACATGCAAGAATAACTCAAATAGTATAATTAAAGAATGGCATGAATCTGAGTCTACCCGGACATAATCAGAAATTCTAGCATACGCACAGAGACTCGTTACCTCGTACATATGTAGCTCCTGCAACATGTAGCATGTAATAAATGTAACACATACAGGGTAATTTTTCCCTCACAAGGTTAGACAGGAGACTTATCTCGTTCCAAATTTTCATAACCAGCTCCAACGCCTCTCTAACACCTCAAATCATTGTCCATCGACCCGAAACTAGTCAAATAACGTGAAACTAATAAAAAAAAACTCCAATACTCATGATTAATCAGTTTATAATAAATGTCCAATTCCGCTTGGAAAGTCAACAAAGTCAACCCTCGGGACCACGCGCCCGAATTATGACTTTTTTGTAAATAAATGTTTTTCATAACCTTACAAGTATATACATGTATTTTGTTTCAAAATCCGAGTTTAAATCAATTCTCAACACTCAAATCCCCATTTCTCAAAATTTCACTTTTATCTTTAAACTTTTGATGTTAAATCATGTATCATCATGTAAAATAGTATAAAATTGAACAACATCACTTATCCAAAGATTATAGATGAAGATCCTTCTTCAAAATCGCCTCCTACCGAATCTAGGATTTCAAAAATGAGAGAATGACTTCAAAATCCCATTTCCTAGCCGTTTTACCAGGTGCATATACCCCATTTGCGACACAGAGGTTCACATTTCCGAACCCTCATAATTACGGACAATGACTCGCATTTGCGAACCCTGGTAGCATCAAGGAACATTGCATACGCAATTGCGAAGTTGAGAGTTTGGCAAATGCAAGCAAATATTTGCAATTGTAAACCAAGGCCAAAATCTACGGGCTTCGCAATGGCGAACCAAAGAAAAAATCTATAATCTTCACAATTGCAAAGGGAATTTTGCAATTTCGATACCTGAGCACCAGCAACACAAATAATTTTTTTCGACACGTAAATGGGCATAACTCTCTCATGTGACATAGAAATTTGATGATTTTATAATTATGATACAGATCTAATGGTTCAATCAAATCACAAATCAAAGGTAATTTTCTCAATATAGTATCCTTTATGCCCAAGAAAACGATACCGGAACATAAAAAAAAAGCGTGACACAACCCAGACACATCTGAAACACACCCGAGGTCCCCTAAACCCTGTCCAATCACATAAACCAGTAATTACATGATAAAATGTAACACGGACTCACTTACATGATCAAAATGCTAAACTAACCTCTAGAATCACAAATTGGATGCCTAAACACATAAAAATCACAATGAACTTCAAGAAGCTGCTCAAGGCCCAAACCGTCGAACCATATGCTAGAGTTCAAAACTATCGATCTGGTTAAACTTACTATATGGGAGATATAATATTTGTTGATTTTATTATTATTATAAATGTATCACATAAAAATTTATATTCGTGTCGTAGATATTGGATGAATCTGATAACACTTTATCCGTCCCTGTTTCGTAAGGTGAGAAAAATTCATCAATTTATAATTTTATACATTTCATTTAAAAAAACTTATGTTCCGGGAAAAAGTCATTTTAATTTGTCCAGTGAGTCAACAAAAAGAATTTTATAACAAGAAAATAAATATATTATTATTATTCAAACTAGATGCCTTTAGGCAACTTGCGAAACCTCATTGTTGCTTGTCAAGACAATCATGCGAAATAATTAAATGATGCACGAGATCATATAGAATCGCATTGTTGAATTAGTGCTTCGGGCTCCCTACGTTATAGTAAAGCTATATGTATGGAAATTGACAATTGGCAATTGGCAAAAGATCAAAATAAATTTCAGTTGTATGATATGAAGTATCAAAATCAAACCTTGGACTGGTGGTGATTTCCCTATATATCTAGGAATAAGAATGACAAAATGCAAAAAGCACATTTACAGAATATCCAGATGGCCAAAAACATGTGAAGACTTAAAACATCTGCTGAAGAGGCAAAGAATCATTGCTTTTCGTCCAATTCAGTAGTGTCCAGAACTTTGAGAATCCGTAACCCTAAGGATGAAATTCTCACTTGGTACTTTTACTTTATTTTTTCCCTTTTCTCTTTCTCTGCTCTTTAATTTCCCTCGCGCTGTGCTAAAAAACAAAAAGACAATAGCTAGTTTATAGGCAACTTTCCTTTTTAATTTGTTTGTTATCTCGAGAATTATATGTATTGTCTAAGGGAAGAATCTATATATATTATATACTAAAACAAGAAAGTTACCATGTATAATTGACGTTATGATTAAGTCAAATAGCAATCTAATAAATATTAATAATATATAATAACTTTATTCTATATATTTGGTTACTTTAGTTAAATACAAATATAATAGACACACATATACACACGCATGAAATTTGAATTAAAAGATAATTTTGAATTTATAGATAAAATATTAAAATTCAAATTTAAATTAAAAATAAAATTTATTTTTTATCATATTATCATACTTAATTCGGTTAATGATCATATGCAATCATGTTAGGAACGTTTGTTATTTTTTTTTGAATAGTAAGTTTCATTTCATTAAAAGAAAAAACATTACAGAATTCCAGTAGCTGCTGACCAGCTACTGCTCTCGACCGGTCTATAGGGATTCACTCCCGTAAGCTATATATACATCAATTCAGACATACAAATTTACTTCAATTCCTTATCTAAGGGTAGTGATCCAGTCTTCGCAAAATATCCTTCCAGTATTTAAAAGAGGTCCCCTGTATATGTATGTGAACTGCTATCTCTTTGCATATATCATTGATAATGATTCTTCCTCCTTGGAACCTAATCTTGTTTCTTTCTCTCCATAGAACGTATACTAACATCCCAAATACACTGGTGGTTATTTTGGCGTGTCCATTTCTCCTTCTTGCATTTTTTGCTAACCCATTCTACTTCACTGTTCCAGTCACAAATGAGCCTCTGGTGTCCCATCCATATTATCAGTCTATTCCACAGCTCCAAAGATGTCGGGCAAGCAAAAAATAGATGGTCAAAAGATTCATCTACTTACCTGCAAAATACACATTGTTTTGGAATCTGTATTTCAAGTTGCAATAGCCTATCCACTGTTGCCAGTCTTCTGTGCAATGCTAGCGATAAATTTGAATCTTGGGTGTAGTTTTGTCTGCAAAATAATGCTTTTCCAGTGTACTCTGCAGAATAATAAGACTTTGCCTCTAGCAAAAAAAAAAAAAAAACTACTCCATATAACTATAAAACTCGTTCACTTTTAAAATTCTATAAGTATAATTTTTTGAAATACTGTAGCTAGATTTGAATAAAATAATTTTTTAAAAAAATAACTGTAATATATAGGGTACACACTATGTTGATCTAAATAACAAAAAAGTATTTACAAAATCAAATAAAAGTTTACATACATATAATAAAGTAAACATATGTGGAGAAAGTAACATCACAAAATCACTCAATATTAAAAAAAAGTTGTTTCTTTTTTCTTCTTGAAGAATATTGATTTGAAGAGTCAATTTGCATAAATGGAAATCAAACAAATAATAAAACTTTAACTATACAATTGCTATCATTAATTTTAATTTATCACATTCAAGGAATTGGAGAATATAAACTGAAATCCCTTCATTTAGTTGTAGTCAAGCCGATATTGTAAGGGTATAATATTTTTTTGTTGAAGAATATTTGTTTTGAATCATTAGATTATGCGAAAGATTTTTTTTCAAACTCAACAAGAGAGAAATTGGTTTCTAATTGATAGTTTCTATAGCGACTTTTAAGTGTAACAAAGAGTATATATAAAGAAAAAATTGGTATGACGTAAAATATTTTTTTAAAAATGTAAACAAGTTATTTCGAAAAACTCTTTACTTTTTTTTAATTCAAAATTATAAAAAAATAAGATATTTTTGAACATTAGTAGAGAGTTTTAAAATATTACAATAGAAATTATATTATGGATAAACTCAAAAAATTGAAATCTTATGGAATATTTACATAATATCTGTCTATATTTATTGTTTACTTTTTATAGCTAATATGAAAAGATGATATACCAAAAGCACATACACATTTAATATATGAATTATATATACATTACACATCATTCAATTTTTTAATTTAAGTGCTCGAGTGAGCACCTATTTAGGTTGAATAGATAAAGCCAAAAGAAAAATATGAAATAGTTTCAACCAAAGATTAAAATTACAATTAAAGTTCATATGTAGATAATTTTTATTAAAACTCGTACTTTTATTGTGAAATAAATTAAATTTTTGTAACAAAAGAAATAATGACATAAAAATAAGATTAAAAAAATAGATATTGATTATGAAAAATCTAAAAACGAGAAATAAAAGATAACAAAAATTTCTTCTTATGTTTCATCTCTTTTGAGAATAAAAAATATAAAAGTTAATCTCACTGATTTTAAATATATTTTTTTCAACTTAAATACATAGAATATAAGATAAAGATATCTTAGAATATTTTTTATAATTTACATTTTGTGTCGTTTTTTAAAAAGTTACTATTACTAACAAACTGATATAGATATTCGAATTTGAATTGAAATGCAATTTGAGTAGTTTGTATTGAGGTTAAGCTAAGTATGGTGTCAAAAAATAAACTACTTGACAATTTTAAGACAATATATGCAATATTTTATAATAAAAATCCACTAATTTAACACCTAATGATTCAAAGAACAAATTTTTGTATAGATAGGATATTAAAAATTAAATTTCTGGGGCTAGAGATATCGATAAACTTAAAATGGAGTCATGCTGAAATAAATCCGGACAAAGAATCATTTAAATTTTTAGATAGTCGATTAAAGTGAATTTTAAATTAAGGATAAAATCTTCACTTGCATCATTATAAAGATAGTTATTATTATAATATATATATATATATATATATATATATATATTATATCTATATATATATATATATATATATATATATATATATATATATATATATATATATATATATATATATATATATATATATATATATATATATATATATATATATATATATATATATATATATATATATATATATATATATATATATATAAAGTTTTAGAGATTGAAATTTCAAAATAGAAATATTTGAAAGATAAATCATACCAAATAAGAGTTCTAAGTCGTAGTAAAAGAGTCACGTTGTAATCAAAGAATCATTTATATCGTGTCAATCTTTATGCTTTCCATATATATGAATTATTATTTCACTTTGTGGCTATTTTTCGGTTCCAATGACACCTATGAGAATAGTGCAAAAATAAAATTATCTCTACGAGAGTTGAGAAAATATTAGTCTTTTTTCATGTAATTTTCCTAATTAATATATGACGATTATCTATAATAATTTAGAAGGTTTAAATACTAATGTTATTTACATATAATTCAAATAATTCAGATATTAAACATGGTTAATATCCGTGCAGATACTAAAACTAATAATAATGAAGTACGTTGCCATGACCCGCCACATCATCATGACACATAGGTGCCACTTGACATATGTTTTTGCCATATGGAATGGTTACTTAAGTTAGAGACTAGATCTTGATGGAATATTCTAGAACTATGAAGAATTTCCTTGGAAATGTTCTAGAAATTTATGTACTTACAGGAAGGTTCTAGAGAATATAGAGGTTTCCTTAGGAAGACCCTACACTCTATAGAATTATTAGGAAAGTCCTTCGAAGATTCTAGCTATGTAGAATATTCTAGAGAAGGGACTTAGTTGTAATTATGGAAGGACTTGTAGAACTATTATTATTTACATACTAGCCCCTAGGTGATTAGTATAAATAGAGGACATTCATTTGTAATTCATGAATCAAGCAAATAATTCAAGTTTTCTCTAGTACAAAGCTTCCTTTAACAATTATCTTGTGTTCTTTCTTCCATTCTCTTAGCGATCTTGAGTGTAGTAAGGCTGACTTGGCATAGCAAGGATGTGAGCAGTATGGGCAAGATCGTGAACGAGTAGTCAAGTACCGTACGTGCGCTTAGTTTAAGACTAAGGACGTGACAACGTGATATCAGAGCAAAGGTTATGACGAAGGAATGTCAAAAAGAATATAAGAGATTACTATAAGGAAGTTTTGTAAGGAACCATGGTCAGAATTACCAAGGGCTTGGTACTTGCAGCGAAATCAGTATCATGGTGCACGGGACGTGCGTGAGGTGGAACACTGGTGGAAGCTAAGGGAGCTCCGACAGAGGCCACAATTCGGGAATAAGTGCGCGAGTTCACTGCTTAAGAAGAAATTAAGTAGCCAACGTGAATGGGGCCATCGGAGTAACCTAGTCACTTGTTGACTTCAAGATGGAGCCTGCCAAGTCCAAAGAAGGAAACGCTAAGATGGATGAAGGAGATCATGACGAGGACAACGAGAAACACATAGATGAGGTATACAAGGGTAATGGCAAGGGGCCATCCTGTAACAGACAGTGGTCTAAGAGAAATGTCAAGGGGCCGGAAAATGGTAGGGAGTACGTTCCTAAGAGAGGGTGCTACTTCTATAAAGGTTCACATCAGGAAAGTGAATGCCCATAGTTGGGGAAGCTTGCATCGATGATCGAAAACTTTGCTCAAACACATAAGGGTTACATAGGAGAAACTCCAAGGATGGCGAGTTATAAAGTGATGGTATGCTATCAGACTCAGATGATGCACCAAGTAGAGGGGTCAAGTTTTCTAGCAAGGTTGTGACCATAGAGGGCAGTCAAAATAGGAAGTGGAAATATGGACCCGATGCTTGAGAAGCTACTAGACTTGGTTGAGTTATGGGAAGATCCAGGCCAAGAGCAAGGAGGAACATCTGATGGGTGGAGGATTGAGGCCATCATTGCTAGCCGTCCAAAGTACAAACGGGGCAAAAAAAAAGGTGACCAGTACCTTGTAACATGAGAAGGCAAACCGCTTCATATGGCATCATGGCTAATGGACACAGACTTTCGACGAGGACAAGGCGATGTGCAGGCGTACGTGTTGATGCTTTATGCCGAGGGAGGTACAAATTGGGTGGGGGAGAGTGTCATGACCCGCCACATTATCATATCATGTACGTGCCACTTGGCATATATTTTTGCCATATAAAATGGTTACTTAAGTTTGGGACTAGATCTTGATGGAATATTTTAGAACTATGGAGAATTTTCTTGGAAATGTTCTAGATATTTACGCACTTGCAGGGAGTTTCTAGAGAAATGTAGAGGTTTTCTTAGGAAGACCCTAGAACCCTATAGAATTGTTAGGAAAGTCCTTAGAGGATTCTAGCTATGTAGAATATTCTAAAGAAGGGACTTAGTTGTAAATATGGAAGGACTTATAGAACAATTATTATTTACATACTAGCCCTTAGGTAATTAGTATAAATAGGGGCATTCATTTGTAATTCATGAATCAAGCAAATAATTCAAGTTCTCTCTAGTACAAAGCTTCCTTTAACAATTATCTTGTATTCTTTCTTCCATTCTCTTAGCGATCTTGAGTGTAGTAAAGTTGACTTGGCATAGTAAACATGAGCGGGTTATGCAAGATCGTGGGCGAGCTATCAAATGCCACAGGTGCGCTTAGTTTAAGACTAAGAACGTAACAACGTGGTATAATAATAGTGTAAAGATTGTTACGTAATGAATAATGATGCAGAAAATATTATGTAAGAATCTTAATAAGATATTTTTGTCTTTTGATACTTTTATTCTCGTGCAATCAATTTGCAATAGTTTAAGGAAGCGATTTGCTGAACTGTCCAACAAATTAAATATCGACCGTTATTAACCGCCACAATTACAAATATAACTTCCGTGGATTAAATTTTTTAATATATACTAGTAGTCTTGTTTGACCCTACTAGACCGTATTGTTTTAGTAGAGTTCAATTGTCAATACAATATATTCAACCCTCATCGATATTTGAGTAGATAATTTAGGTAGTTAACTTTCAATAAATAATTTTTTGTTATTAACTAATTATATGACTTTTTTCTAGGGTACCAATTGTATTAATGTGGTACATTTTTCTTTAACTTTTAATAATATATAGATAGATTATTAGCATATTACTTGACTAATATATTTTTCTGCTATTTTTTTGTAATATAATAGAAGATATATATTTTATTACTCTAGAAAATACATAATTTTATTTTAAATTTATTATATTTTTCTCAATAATACTGTTTGAATTTTAATGAATAGATATACTTTCCATTTCAAAAAATTAAAAATAAAACGATTTAAAAAAATAAAATATAGAAATTAACTAACCTAAATCAACTCTCCCCATGTTTTAGTGGTTAATTTCTTTGTTAATTTTAATAGATAATATTTTTTTTATTAACTAACTATTTTATAAGATTTTTGTCTAGGCTACCACTTGGTATAAGGAGAGGGATTTATTCTCTTCTTTTAATAATATATAGAAGATATATAGAATATAGAATATCAAAAAGAAACTACTCCACAATTTTAATCAAAAGTTTTTTTATTCCTTTATTTTTGTTTTTATTTTAAAACAATTATAAAACTCCAACTTGGAACGACTCCCTAATTTGAAATAGTAATTTTATTTTTTTTAATTTTATTTTTTATTTTAAAACTCCATTGAAACTACTCACCGATTTGAATGAGTAGTTTTTCTTCTTCTTTTTTTGTTTTTTATTATAGTAATTTTTTATAGATAATTTTAAAACTCCAACTTGAAATTACTCCCACCCAATTTGAATGGATAGTTATTTTTATATATTTATATTTTTATTTTTTTATTATAACTAATTATGAGATATCATATTTATAATTAAAATAAAGTAACCAATTATAAGATATATATATATATATATATATATATATATATATATATATATATATATATATATATATATATATATATATATATATATATATATATATATATATATAGTTATTTATTTTTAATTGTTTTTAATTTTTATGGATATTTAAATTCAAATATAATAACTAATAACTAATTATTAACTGAAAAACTAATTTTTAACTAATTATACCATGTGGTCTTTTTTATGGTGCCACTTAGCCTAAGGAGATGTCTTTATCCTTTCCTTTTAATATATATAGATATAGATATAGATTTTTTTAATTTTATTTTTAATTTTAAAACTCCAACTTGAAACTATTCACCGATTTGAATGGATAGTTTTTCTTCTTCTTTTTTTCATTTTTTATTATAGTTAGCTTTATTTTTCTTTTCTTTTTTTATTTTTTCTAAATATTATAAAAATACTTCCACACAATTTGAATGGGTAATTATATTTTCAAAATTTTTATTATAATTAATGTTGAGATATCTATATTTATTAATAAAAACATAGTAACCAATTTATATATATATATATATATATATATATATATATATATATATATATATATATATATATATATATATATATATATATATATATTATTTTTGTTTTTATAGATATTTAAATTCAAAAATAATAACTTATAACTAATTATTAACTAAAAAATTAATTAGTAACTAATTATGCCATGTGACTTTTTTTATACTGCCACTTAACTTAAGGAGATGACTTTATCCTCTTTTTTTAATATTATATAGATTTATCAAAATGAATGTTATTTTCTACCTATGTAATGAAAGGTTTTTAAGTCTAGATAAAATAAATAGTTAATGTTGATAACTTGTCGTTTATTCTTTTCACGACCAAAAAATAACTAGTCGTGATGACACCTAATTTAACCTGCTAGGTAAGCCAACTAGCAGAAAATATAACCCAACTAAGATTATAAGAGGATAGAAAATAGATAATTGAACGTTTACAAATTTTCCAAGACCAAGTAGTACGAATCACGAGCTTCTAAGACTTAGAACTTCAAAACTGATACAAATAAATACACGTTCTGTTTGAAGGTTACATAAGCAAATTAGCAATAACGTAAACTACCAAGAACAATTGAAAGCTATATCCAACCACATGAACATCTTCCGAACTAGCACCCGACATCACCAACAACTCCACTCCAAAATTTGCACGGGACGTGTAGAAGTGCAGTATCAATACAACCGACCCATGTATTGATATGTATTTTGTCTAACTTCGTCGAAGTAGTGATAAGGATTTTAGTTAAAAAGATGCTTATTTAAATAATCTGTATATTAGATTAATAGTAAAGCAGTTCAAAGTATGACAAATAAAAGTATCAAGTACAACTCGACAAGTCAGACTGAATACTGTAAAGAACCACAATAGAATATTTACGATCTTTCCTGGTATGAGATATATGTCAAAATGTCAAAATGTCAAACCACATGACACGGTAACACCCTTCGTGCTTTTATCTCATCCTCACCATGTATAAATAAAATTATGTAATAATTCAATTAGCACGGCAACACCCTTCGCACGTTCAACTGATCTTTCCCAAGTGATCGTATGACAGAATCAACCATATCACAAGAACACAATAATAGGAACTTCTAAGTAGGAAATACGCAAGTAGCAACTGTGGACAAGAATACACATGTGGGTCACAGTAAAGGACCAAGCGGAAAACACGTGAGTAACAACAACAATAAATACAAACTTCAATTAATTAGCATGTTGGAGATCTAAGTACAAATATAACAATTAAGAGAAAAACACATGTTCTTTACAAATTAACAAATAAGGGCATGAATGGATAGCATAGTAGAATGCTTATACTGAAGTGCGACAGAGTAGATACAACATATATAAAAGCAAAAATAGACATGGTAATTGTAAGTCAAGCAAGTAAATGACATGGACAGTGCAATAACAATCGAGATAAAGGCCAAGTACATGACAATAATAATAAGTCACCCCAAATATGTAAATACAACAATAAAAGCTCAAGGTAAGGGCACAACCGTATACACGGGAAACAAATATCACATCAAAATGCATGTCCCTCGCCCTCACCTACACGAAAACACCCTTCGTGCCATGACCTCACCATAACATACAATATAACAATACAAATAAAAACTACACGGCATCACCCTTCGTGCTTTTTTTCTCAAATGATATGGCAGAATATCACCCTTCGTGCTTTTACTCTCAATAATGTGGCATGTCATTACCCTTCGTGCATCTCAAGAAATTCGTAAAGTAGTAATGATTTCGCATAGAGATGACCGAATTAGACACATCAATATATTCTTACAATTTCCGTCAAGTTTGATCAAGTTATAACAAACTAGTCTTGATATACATCATTTAATATTATGTCCTTAGTATCTAAGAGTCAAACAAGGCATTAAGTAGAATGTCACAAAATTCTATAAACACAAATATAATATAATTCAACCCTCGAGCATGATTAACCCTGACACATATATATACGCTTGTCACCTCATATATGTATCATCCCTGATTGTAACAAACAATGACAAATATGAGGAAAAATTCCCCCAACAATGATAGGCATACCACTTACCTCAATTTGGCTAATCCAACACTTAACTTAGCCGTTTCCTCTGAATTCTCCTCCTTTCGACTCAATCTATCCAATGACAACTTGAATACACCACACAATGCAAGAGAAAATAATTTCAATTAATAAAGCTATGATTTTTATTCATTTTCAAAAAAGTCAACAAAGGTCAAACCCCAGGGTCCGCCCAGTCAGAACCCAGGTCCAAGGGTAGGTCTTGATTACCTACAGCCTCACAATTCCAAATATGTGTTTTATTTTAAAATTCGAGTCATATTCGACTCTCAAATCTCATTTTTTTTATTTTTCAAACTTTGACAAAATCTCCAAATTTTTCATGAATTTGATGTTAAATCTTGTACAAAATTATAAAATATAGTTGAAAATTGGTTAAAGATACTTACCCAATGTTGTAGTTGAAAATACCCTCTCAAAATCGTCTCACTTCGAAGCTACGTTCAAAAATATTAAAAATGATGCAAAAACTCAAAATTCTCAGCACTTAATAGGCTGTAGATGTCGCATTTGTGAACAAAACTTCGCATTTCCCAAATGAATCGTGTTTTTGCAATTTCCATAAATGGTTAGTAATTGCGGATGAATAATGTTTTTGCAATTTCCATAAAAGGTTCGCAACTGCGAATGAACAGTGTCACACTAAAAACCAGCAAAACCCAAACTTCTCCGAAATGATCCGAAACCACCCCGAAACTCATCCGAAACCTCCCGGACACAAATCATATATGAATTTCAATCTTAAAATATGCTACTGACCTGTTCATGTACTCAAAACATTGAAAAGATGTCGTCTTAACTTGATATTGACCATGGTCAAACTCTAGAGTTTCTTAATTTTACTAGTCTCTCAACTAGTAATCCAAAAAATACACTCAAGCCCCTCAAGACTCCAAACCAAAAGTGCACACCAGTCTAAAAACACAACATGAACTCTCTCGCACTCAAATCATCAAAATAACTTTTAAAACCACGAATAGGATGCCAAAACACATGAAAATCAAATTAAATTTCAAAAACTTCTAGAATCACAACCGAGCATCCAAACCCTATCAAATCAACTCCGAATGGTTCCAAACTTTGATGACAAGTTCAATATGACACACCAAACCTACTTGAATCTTCAAATCATACATGACAACCGCAAAACGATGAATCACACCTCAAGCCAAAAATCAATAAACTTTGAAACTTCAACTTCCACAACTGATGCCGGTACCTATAAAATCACCTCCGATTGACCTCAAAATTCACATACAAGTCACACCAATTTTACGAACCTATTCCAACTTCTAGAATCGGAATCCAATCCCGATATCAAAAAGTCCACTCCTGGTCAAACTTTCCAAAAATTCAACTTCGCCAATTCAAGACTAACTCTACTATGCACCTCCAAATTATAATTCGACTGCGCTCCTAAGTCAGAAATCACCCAACAAAGCTAACGGAACTGACGAAACTCCATTCCGAGGTAAATTTCCAAAAAGTCAAACTTGGTCAACTCTTCCAATTTAGAACTTAAATCTTGAAGTTCATTCCCCCAAATCGATCCCGAATAACTTGAAAATGAATACTGGCGTTTTATGCAATCATAATACATCATGCGAAGCTACTCGAGCCCTCAAAACACCGAGAAACGTGTAGATACCCAAAATGACCAGTTGGGTCGTTACAATTCTCCATGAGGGCCTCAATAATAGAATTAATTCTACTCATATAAAATAATAGCAGTCTTCACTTGACACTAAAATCTGTAAAAATTGTAAAATTTAAACACATACATAGAGCTTACGCAACATAATATTAATATGAACGTATCTTCAACTATGGTTGTTCAAGTATTATAGAAAATCACCTTTGATCGCGCTTTTAGCAAAAACCTTAGGAGCCCTCTAACTTATACCTATAACAAAAGAGATGCCAGTCTAATGGATTCACCCATTTTATATATGTAGGCTAGGGAATCTTAGATAGAAACCTTAACCCTAGGGATGTCTCAGTAAAATAAGTTAACCCTAGGCACTCTTAATAAATTTGTTCCTCTTCTCAAGAGAATGATTCATTTGCATAATTGTAGATATTATCTGATTAATAGTACTGGGGAGACAAGGTAAATAAGTTAGGCAAAACGGCCTAATGGCCATATATACTTGCACTTATTTGTCAAGTTGGTACATAAATTCTTGGGGTTTTCATTTTAACACCTTAAATTAATAATTTTCTACTAATAAGCACTTTGGACTGAGCGTGTGCCTCATTTGAATGACTTGGATAACATGTCAAATGCTTAATTTTGTTTTAAATAACCCGACCAATCATTTTATGTATTGTAGCCCTGTTCCCCTATTTATTGCCTTTTCTATGTTCATTTGTGATTATGTGACTTTCTGGGGTGGTTGGACTGGTTTCAGGATATTACAACAACAACAACAACAACTACCCAGTGTATTCCCACCAGGTAGGGTCTGGGGAGGGTAATATGTAGACGAGCCTTACCCCTACCCGACAGGGTAGGGAGACTGTTTCCAATCGAACCTCGGCTCATAGGGTTAGGTGAAAAACAGTAGTAAAACAAACAGAAACAAAACAAAACAGAAACACTATATCATTAGTGCAATAGAAATTCCAGCATAAATAATATTAGAAATAATCTGAACAAAGGAAACAAAATACCAAAATACAATAACAAGTAATAGTATCGTACAGTAAACACATATCATCTATGAATAACCCTGCTACCCCACCCCCAACCCCGGGAGGAGCGGACGAGAAACTCTAGGTGCCCCTATCCTACAACCCTGATACTAGACCTCTAGGCTTTCCTATCAAGGGTCATGTCCTCTGAAACCTGCATTCTAGCTATATCCTGCCTAATCACCTCTCCCTAATACTTCTTGGGCCTCCCTCTGCCGCGCCGACCGCCAGCAATCACCAGCTGTTCGCAGCTCCTCACCAGTGCATCAGGACTTCTCCTCCGCACATGCCCGAACCACCTCATCCGCGCTTCGCGCATCTTCTCGTCCACCGGGGCCACACCCACCTTCTCCTGAATAATTTCATTCCTAATTTTATCTAGCCTGGTATGCCCGCACATTGCTGTAGTAAATTGGGACACTTAGTCCCAATATTGGAAGCTTAAGTTGAAAGAGTTGATCGGAGTTTGACTTTTGTGTAGATGACTACAAAATGATATTTGATGGTTTAATGGTGTTGTATGGTGATATTGGACTTAGGCGTATGTCCGGATATGTATTTAGAGGTCCGTGGGTGGATCTGTTGCTTTTTGGTGAAAGTTATAAGTTAAAGGTTTGGAAGGGTAAGAATTTGACCAAGAGTTGACTTTGTTGATATTAGATTCGGATTTTCGTTCCGGAAGTTGAAATAGGTCTGTTGTGCCATTGGACCTTGCATGCAAAATTTGAGGTTATTCGGAGTTGATTTGATATGGTTCGACATGAGTTTTGGAAGTTGAAATTTCATTAGACTTGAATTGGGATGCAATTCGTGATTTTGGTATTGTTTGATGTGATTTGAGGTTTCAAGTAAGTTTGTATTGTATTTTAGAACTTGTTGGTATGTTTTTATGGGGTCTCGAGGACCTTGAGTATGATTTGGATAAGTTGCGGATCATCTGTGGACTTAGAGGAAGTTCGGAAGGTTGTAGGTTGATGGAAACCATGTGTGAAGCTTTCAAAATCAAGCACAAGAGTTCCACAACCTACAGACCTCAAAAGAATGGAGTTGTAGAAGCCACCAACAAAAAATTAAGAAGATACTTAGAAAAATGGTAGAGAATCACAAACAGTTGCATGAGAAGTTACCCTTTGTGCTGTTGGGGTACCGCACCATGGTTCATACACTAACCAGGACAATGCCTTACATGCTGGTTTCTGGTAGTGAGGTTGTCATCCCAGCCGAGGTGGAGATTCCTTCTTTAAGAGTCATATAGGAAGCTGAACTGAGTGATGCAGAGTGGATAAGGATTCATATTGAACTATTGGCCCTTATCGATGGGAAGAGAATGAACGAAGTATGTCACAGCCAACTTTATCAGAACAGAATGTCCAAAGCTTTCAACAAAAGGGTCAAACCAAGACAGTTCGCACCAGGGCAGTTGATATTTAAGTAAATCTTCCCGCGTCAGGATGAAGCCAAAGGGAAATTCTCTCTCAACTGGCAAGGTCCATACATTGTTCAGAGGGTACTAATAAGAGGAGCACTCATACTTGCAGAAATGGATGGAGAAGTCTGGCCAAAACCGATCAATTCAGACGCAATCAAGAGATACTATGCTTAGATATTTTACATTTCCTTGCTTAATGTAATTGAACTACATTGGACCTGATTCCCATTTAAGAGGGAATGCGTAGGCACCTTTATGGGTTTGGTCATATTATAATAAGATTTTCATTTCACCCAAGGTCAGAAACTGAGGTAGAATTTTGAGGAGGGTCCTCAAAATTCCAGAGCAAGGCCAACCAATGCTAATATGTGTCAGACGGTCAATAATTAATTAAGAAACCGAGGTAGAATTTTGAGAAAGATTCTCAACATTCTGGAGAAGATTCAACAAGGCCTATGATCCGCAAACAGTCAAAAAAAAATCACCCGCCAAACTGGGGTAGAATTTTGATGAGTGTCACACCTCCTTTTTTACACACCACCCCGAAGGGTAGTATATAAGGGAGTTTTTTCAATCTGAGTGACATTATTCGAAATGAGATTATTTATTTATTTTTCATTCAAAGTCGCTACTTGGGATGGTTTGCTTTCTGATGTCCCAAGTCATCGGTTTATTTTAAATCCCAAATCAAGGAAGATTCGACTTTCCTTTCGAAGTCTGTGAACCAAAAATTCTGAATAATGAATTCTGTTAACCTGAGGGAAGGTGTTAGACACCCCCGGATTTCGTGGTTTTAGCACGGTCGCTTAAAAACTATTACAATTGGTCTATTATCTGATTTTAATACATGTTTTAGCCTATGGTATATTTTAAACTGATTAACTATTTTTATTTATTTTTAAGAAGATTTCAATGTCATCTAAAACGCGTCTTTGGACCAAGCCACATGAAATGCACCCGTAGTCTGAGGCACATTTTATTTAACATTGTGAGATATGGATTTGGGTCACATGAAATGCGCACCGGAGTTTATGAAGGTAAATTATTAAAATAACGCGCCTAAAGCAGCTACGCATTTTTAACTTTGCGAGGACCATGAAAATTTGTGAAATGGCACGCCTCAATTTCTAAGAATTCTAATTAATTAAATGAGGGCCGTGCATTTTGAGATTTTATATGACACGACACTCCTTAATTTGAATTTTAAAGGAAAATTCAAGCTAAGCATTTGAGGGCCATATGCTATTTATCTAATATGGCGCGCCCTATCCAAATATGCAAATTATCCTTTTTGAACCATAACCAAAAGCTTGTTGATTGCAGGGCCTTTATTTATAAAGGATCGCGGGACTTATAAAGGGATTAAACACTCCCAAAAGTGAATTGGGCCAACATAGCCTTTAATCAAAAGCTGGCTTGAAAACTAAATGTAGGCCTAAGCACACTGAACACAACTTTGCTCACAAATGGCTTTAGGCTTGGGCCTGGGTTGAGCCCAATCATTGCATGATAGCAGACTCGACTTCAAGTTTGAATGAAGTCTAAATAAGTTGACCAGAGAAATGAGGCTTCGATTGACCATTGCAAAGCCATAGCCCAAAGATGAGGATGTTGAACTTCAGTGTTATGAACAAACATGCCATCAATTACTTGAAATAACAAAACACATATGATTCAAGAAACATTCAATTGAGTTTTCTAGACTGCTATTATAATTCCATATACAATCAATTTAACCAATAAACTATGCATCAACACGATTCAGCATACATGAATTAGTACATGTTCATCTCTATTCTATTTCCCTTGTAAATTCTTATTCCAAATGACTTCAAATCAATAGTTAACTTCAAAATAGAACATTCAGCTACTCCTCATGACATCTTGCCTCTAACGTAACTCAACCATGAACAGTATTCATACACCAACATGAAATTATGGCCACATCATTATACTTACTAATACAACATAATTCTAGCTAACATATTCAAATATAGAATCCAGTTGATGATCCAATTTCATCAAGTTTCCATACTTAACAGTTTAGATTTAAACACCATAACAAGAACTCTAAGCTGAACACTTAGCTATAAATGTTAAAATAACCTCATATCAAGTACAAATCCAACTCAGTTCTCATAATAAACATCCAACACATAAAATAACTTCAGAATCCTGTAATCTAAGAAAAATGAAACTAAACAAAACACTCAAACAAGGAAGCCATGCTTAGCATTTTGAATTTTATTTCATACTTCGAATCACAACTTCACATGATGTGCATTCAGGAAAGTGTACCTGAAAATGAACAGAAATAAGAAATGAAGGGTCAACATTAACAATAGCAGAAGTCTGCACCAGCAGAACCAACTCCTAACACAAAAAAATAATATGCAGTAGTCCAAATTTCAATCGAGCAATAACCACAAGAATTCAAACCAAACATTGGAACCCAAATTCAGTCCATTTTTACCCTAGATGGACCAGAAATTGTTTCAAAAATTTAAAACTTCAGAAATCTCAGAAGAAACTCAATGGAACAATAATTTTATTGAACTTTCTTAGCTGTCTTTGATTTTCAGATTTTTCTCTACTTTTCTCCTCCAAATATGACTTCAACTTTAAGTAACAATGCCTTTATAGGCAAGCCATTAGGGCAGCCCTAAGGGTTCAGTTTTTGCACTTTGCCCCTTTTTCAATTTTGGTCTTTGCTACTTAATCCTTAAATTTTTTACTTGTTGCCAAGTAAGTCTGTTTTTCAGCTTCCAGAAAGCTTCCTACAGTTATTAGAGATTCCTTCTCCTAAATTTCCTAATTTAACCTTTAGGAGCCCTATGATTACTTCAGGGACCAGACTAACATGGGTCATGTGTCAAATTTACCCAATAGTTCAACTAAATAATCAGGCTGCCCTTCTTTTGCAAATGAGTAAGGAACCCACATCCTAAACAACTAATTAATCCCACTAAATTTGTAAGAACCAGAAAAAAATCCAAACACTTTATTAAACAAAAAAATTCGAGCTAAGGCAAAATAATTCATTAACACAAATGAACGGGGAAGTTAAATAATTTATTAAATCCAAATTAACCTAATTAAACTAAGCTAACAAGACTAAAATCAAGAGGGAAAACCAGATACCTAACAGGCTAAACAAATTAGAGAACAAACTTTCTTCTCCTTTTTTCATTTTTTCAATTAATTATAAAAATAAACGGATGGAACACTCAAATGGGAAACCATTTATACTCAAAAAATTGCTCGGGTTTCAAGGAAAAAGGAAAATAAAAGAGGAAGAACAAACATGCGAAATAAAAACGACAATGGATACAAAGATGATTACAACTCACTGATTAAACTTGGAATTATACTTGATATACTGACTCACACGAAACTTATACTAATCATTGGTTCTTTTTCAAGAACAAACGAATATCATCAGCTTTATGGTGAACCATGCCTTCAATCGCGAGGACAAAGGCTGGAGTCTATGCATGCCACCAGGTTTCAACGGAAGTTGGTTTTGAATTTTTCTAGGGCTTGAACTTAAAAGTAATATTTGAGGAGCTCTGAGTATATTGTAGGGAAAGGACTACGGATTAGGAGAGAGAGGATAGAGGAGGTCATATGCTATTATTTTGGTGGTGGTTGGCAGTGGCGCTGCTACCGGAGAAAGTTGGGCAGCGATATGATTTCAAATTTTGATCTAAAATCCTAGAATTTTCAGATGGATTTGAGTTGAATAGAGTGGGAATTTGGGATGGGGAGGTGTAGAAGAGTCGAGGGTATTATTTTGGTAGCTATTGGCCGCCGACCGCCAGCGTGGGTGATTTCCGGTGGGTGGCGGAAGGTGGTTCTGTTGATACCTATATTTTTCTATGTATTTTTGTATATAAAATACTTTCCAAATAATACTTATATGCATATATAAGCATGACTAAGGATTTTGGTATTTTTTCTAATTTTTAATGATTTTTTAAAATTAATTTATTGTCCATTTTAACAGTATAAAATTAATAATTATTCCCAAAACTATCAATTTTGGTTAATAATTTATCTTATTCTTATATTTATACCAATATATAATTAAGGTTATTTTTTTATATTCTTACAAATTTATCTGGCATTTTTAAAGGCTTAATTGCATACAATTGCAATTTTAGCCTATTTTAAGATTAACAATATTTTTATAATTGTAAAATTTTGTTTCAATATTTTTTATCTAATATTTATATATTATTAATCAGTTCAGTATTTTAATTTCCTTTTAAAATCATTGTTTACTATTTTTATTAATAAAAAGAGAAAATTAGCTATTTAACATTTAACCCTATTTCATTTAAATTATAGCCTATTTACGTTTCAATTTTAGCCTTCAAATTGACCCAATCCCAAACGCACTTGGACCAACCCAATTCTATCTTTACCCAACCCTTTAACCCATGTATTAACCCGCCCGGATTTTATTTCAATCCAGGCCGTTGATCATTTCGATCATCACTCCTTACAATTTTTGCCCTAAACGACCTACCTTAATCCCCCATTTCATTCTTATAGTCGCCTTTGAATCCCATTGTCTCTCGGACTCTCTCGAAGGTTCTTCGATCCCTAATTGTCTTCGACCCTTTTTCCACCATACTTTCACCGGAATCTATAGCTTCTCAGTCCATGGATGGTCTGTACTCACCTGTCTCTACCATTAAACCTTGGGACTTCGAGGTTTTGAAGCTTGACCTCGACGGTTCTCTTTCAGATCTTCTCAGATCTTTGGTTCTATGGCTTCTCCGGCCTTTTCTCCGGCATATTCAAGCCTCAAGAGCCTGATCCTCACTCATCTGACTCTGGATCAGACTTTCTTCCAAGCCTTTCTCATTTCTAGGGTTTCGGAGAAACCCTAAGCTATTTGAGGGTTTTCTCTGTTTGTTTTCTTAGATGTACAATGTATTTGTGTTCTACTGGATGTGAAAAGTGTTTTCCCCAAATTTTCTTTTCAAAATCATTTGTTTTCGATTTAGGGTTTTTGAAAAGGTTTTCAATACATCTTTCCGATTCTTCTTGTTCTTTTGTTATGCGTTTTTGTCTATATTATGCTCGTATGTTTTCTTCTCTACCACACGTGTGTTTTCTCTTCTGTTTCTATCTATTATACATGATTCTTCCATTCCTTTGTGTGTTACTATACCTCTAGACTAGGCTCGCATGATTATCTCTGCTATGTTTTCCTACATGATTTCTATTGTGTGTGTTTCCTACTGAGTTCTTTAAGTTTTGTTTGTTCTATTGTTCGAGTTCTTGCTAAGCATGTTTCATCTACTGTTTCTTAAGTTTGTATCACTCCTTCTCTTCTGAACTTGCTTGGGTTCCGTGCTTTTCTTAAAACATGTTCTTGATGCTTTAAATCAGTTTTTCTTTCTTTGTTGTTTCAAACTTGCTATTATGTCTGTTTGTTTCTCATGATTTGCCTTCTCATCTCTATGTCTGATTCAAAACCCTAGAATTGGGGGGTTTCTTTGGTGAGTTTGATTAGAATTCTACTTTTGAACCCCGTACTCTCAGACTCATTCTAAGTACTATGAACTGAAGTTGAAACTCTTTGCTTATTGTTCTGTATCTTTCTATGCCTGTCTTTTTCTAATTAGCGTTACAACTCTTTCTTTTTTAAGGTGTACTTTATATATGAAGATTTCTTCTTGCAAAAAGGGTTTTTGTCAGTAATTGATTGATTTCGAAATCCTCTTAATAAGGCTTGACTAATTGGTACTGATTTTTCTTTAATTGAACCTTCTTTACCTTTTCTTGACTTAGTTCATTCGAACAAAGCCTATGATTTTGATTTCACTGGCTCTTTGATTGATTCCCTTCCCTTATGTTTCCCAAATCGTGTACCACTAGACTTTATCTTAAATAAATTCCCATGTATTTACCTTTTTTGTGTTACTTTGGAAAATATTTTAATCAAATTTCTTTACTCATTTGTCTCCTGCCAGTTTGAAATCAGAATCCCTTAACTAAAAAGAGACATTGTATGATTAACTATTCCCTTACCTTTTCTTCCTTTTTTTTCTGCAATATAAAAGGGGCACGACCCTTCTACCCTTCTACAAGGAGATAACCTAAAACCTTGAACCTTCAGTTTAATATCTTCAACTTTCAATACTTACACATTTACAATTCAATACTTCTTTGAGTTCACTACTCGAGCACACATTATTCACTTGCAATTTGAATACTCTCACAACATTTTATTCTCTTTTGAGATCTTTTGTGCTGTTGGCCTGCAATTGTGTTTCTCAAGACTATTATTTTACCTGTTTGTTTCCCTAAAACTGGTATGTCTCAATTTTGATTTCAGTTTCCTCACTAATGTGTTTACTTTACAGTTGCAACACTCTTGTCTACTTTGCTGTTCCTGTGCTGTATTAAATATGCTACTATCCCTTTGCGTTTGCTGTTTGTTCTGAATTCCCCATACCTCTATTCCCTTTTATGTGTTTGAGCTAAGGCTCATGGCCTGGCAATATCCAAATTACTGCCCAGGTCTAAACCTGATCCCCAATGGGTCGTAACTCTTAAGATTGGGCTAACTGGCTGGTAGGTGTGCGCCAACACTTTTAATTGCTGGGCATGGCCATCAACCTGCCATGGCCTATCCTAAATCCTCTCTATGCACTTATACTAAGTTCTGCCCCTTCCTATGAGCCTTGCCTTGGGACCTTGAGTTCCCTCTGAACTTGGACATTTGAGGACTGGCCCTTCCACACTGCACTATAATCTAATTCTGCAATATATTCGGGCTTTACGCACTGTCGGGAGTCTACTTGAGGCTTTTGGGAACTTTGACACAGCCCAAACAAGAGAAAGACTTTGGAAATCTGATCTTTGGAAGTTGGTTAATTTCATATTTTAGACCTTGAGTCTGAATTAGGCTCCTTGGTTGTAGTATAATTTCTGATGTAATTTACTTTTCTTGATTCATTCGGGTTGTAATAATTTGTAATAACTTATGGGGTATATAGTAAAAGGGAGGGTCACTCATGTATGCATGTGGATAGACATCATGTTCTTAGGCATTTATTCCCGCAATCTCATTCAGCTCTTCATCTATGCATGCTGCCTATAAGTTTTTCTGCACTTCTTGTAGAAATCCTACATATAAGTTTATGCATCTACATTAAAAATCCTGCCTATATATATATATATATATATATATATATATATATATATATATATATATATATATATATATATATATATATATATATATATATATATATATATATATATATATATATATATATATATATATATGTCATTAGGCAAACAATCTATCGATTAAAATAATAACAAGTTTCATCCTAGATACCATGCCTATAGGATTCTTGCATCCCGATAATCTTTTTTAAAACCAACAACGCTTAGAAATCATGCCTTTAATAGTAACCAGCTGAATCTGATTCGTCTGTTTCGTTTACAAGTCTAAAATCAGTAGTAGTGTCGCATAAAATCTACAGAACTTGTGTTTTCTATAATCAGCAAGCCTTCCTTAAAGTCAGTACATTTCACATTATTAGATATTATGCCTATAGGTCTCACTTAGGCAAGCCATTAGGTAATTAATTAACTCTATCAGTCTTTATAATTACAACTAGTGATAGGCCTAATTCAGACTTCTCATTTGAGCAATATGTGATAAATCAGCCACGCCTTAACGTTTAAGTTTAATTCAGACCATAACCAGTATAAGTATGTCATGCTAATCAATTTGCTTCTTTAAATGAGGAGGCTTGTTTGAGCCTTTAAACTGCTATATGTTTCCCCTTAACTGCTTCATGTGTTTCATTGTCGCATTAGTATTTTGTCCTTTTAAAACTCTGAAGATCCAAATCACCCTTCCCTTTAGGATTAGTAGTCCCAAATGCCTCCGGGACTGTTAGGATTGGGACGAGTACTAGCATGCATACGTAGCGACACTATTCCATGTTTAATACCTTAACGGGGTGGGTAAAGGGTATACATGGATATGATGCCCAAGCGATAAGACCACGTGTATTAATGGTTACCGGGTGTTGTGTGGGGTGATCCATGTTATTTATAAATCTAGGAACCTCTTCCCTCTTTACTTATTTTTTCCAGAATTTTTAAAGTTTCTTAGTTTTCAGCTCTTCAATTTCTTCTTTTACTTCAATTACTTGCACCTATTATGCAAATCTCTATTTAAATTGTTCGATTTTTAGTATTGTTTTTTCCAAAACCTCTGCCCCTTTTTTCTTCTTTTATAATTTACTGTCATAAATTATTTGACCCCTTCCCCTTTACTTGTACATCTTCTCTTTAATTATAAAACTACACTCTTCCAAATTTCATCACTTTTTAAAACTCACATGCTTCTTTTATTTGCAACCATTATGTGAAAGTACTTAGTATTTACAATGCTTGCTTGTATTTTTTGTTTGTATTTAAAGTCAAAATCGTACCATGGACGGGAATCAAACTAGTGGATCTTGAGAGGTACCTAACACCTTCCCCTCGAGATAATTTCAAGCCCTTACCCATTCCCTGGTCCTTTCTTAAGTTAAATTTTCTCTAAATGTCCTAATGAACTTAATAATTAGGTGGCGTCTCTTTAAATTTGAAACCCAACTCCCAAAAGGAAAGGAGTTGTCCGCCCAAATGTCATGAACCCGATTTCGCGAGAAAAAGGGGGGAATCGACAACATGTCAACTCCGCTGGAGACTTATTTAAAGCTTTTACCTTTTCATGTTATTTGTGACTTTGGGATTCTTTGCATGTCTTCATTTGTTTTTAAGTATTTATTCTTTATTCTACTACAAAACTGACTTGGCTCTTTGTCTCCTTTTCTTTCTCTTAATGCTTTCATTTACCGCTTTCCTTTAGTGTTGTTGTAATTATGAGCAATTATAGTAATTATTATTTTATGAACGTGCAAATACATGACAACTTGTTTAATTATTGTAACTGCATACTCAACATCATGTTTCACTCGTGCCAAACGAAATACCATGGCAATACTTATAATAAGTGGTTGCGCCCTTATGATATCATTGCTCCCTAAATTTGGCAAAGGTGTATTTGCAGTAAAATTAGTCGATCAATGGTGTAGTCGACGGTTCCGTGCCTTTCCCTCTTAAGTTGTCCTCTCAAGGGTACTAGTCTAATACCCCATAGAGACCATTTTTCTTTGAATTATGCATGCATCATGGTCGAACCTAGACGAGTCAGTTATGTTGTCCGCATAATGACTCTTTAAGGTAGCCTTGTCCAAAGTCCACTAGGTTTCCTTGAAACCCAAATGGACCTTATCATGTTATGTGTATTTATTTGGAGAAGTAAATGCTTGCTATGCTAATTGTTGATATTAGCTAGTCGATTCTGGCGGGGGTAAGGGCCTAACACTTTTATTTTGTAGAAAAAGAGGTACAAAGTCCCAAGATTCGCCATGGTCACCAACATCCACCCCAAATTGCTGAATTGGTGGGGAGATCTTCATCCCAGTGACCAATATCTTGTCAGGAAGCATCTAGGAAACCTTTCTTCTTTCTTAGAAGTTCAACCCAACAACAAAATCATAGATGCAACTTTTTTTTGGGATTGTGATAGGTCGGTATTTCGCTTTGGAGACATTTAGATGACACCTTTGCTTGAGGAAATATGAGGACTAGCTGGGATACCATGGGAAACTCTGTGTTTGCTAATGCCGAAAAATCGCAAGGGTAGGGGTTTTCTCAAAGTGATGGGTCTATATAAGAATCTTGACTTGACATGTTTGAAGAAGTCATAAATTCCCTTTGACTATTTGTATGAGAGGAACGATCAGAGAATATCTTATCGTACTTATCCTGACGAGTTCGCCCTTACCTCATAGGGAACATCCATAAAATGGCCTTTGTCTTCATGTTCTATTTTTTGGGGGTGATAGTGTTTCCAATAAAGAAGACAATAATCCATACCAGGCTAGCCATTGTCACCAAAACCTTAATGGAAGGAATTAACGAACATCCATTCACTCTTGTGCCAATGATAGTTGCAGAAATATACCGAGCCCTAGAAAGGTGTCAACAGGGAGGCAAGCATTTTGAGGATTGTAATTTGCTTCTCCAAATATGGCTCATGGAACACCTCCAAAAGGGTGAGTACCAACAGGAAATCCATTGTAGAGATTGGAACGATCATATCGCCTTTCATCGTAAAAAATGAATGAATTACATGTTCAATATGTTCGCCCAACCAGAAAGTCATAGAGAATGGGTCGAACTCTTTGAGAACCTTACTGAGGACCGGGTACAAAGGATGTTTGAGTGGTTTCCTTCTGAAATACATTATTCGATTTAGGGATGCACCATTGCTGATACTGATTGGTTTGAGAGGGACCTATCCATATGTCCCTATCCAAGTTATGAGACAGGTGGGTAGAAAGCAGGTGCCAGGATGAGGATAGTCCATACAGGTGCCAGGCTCAACATATATGGCATTGCAAAATTGTCTTAGGAGAAGATACTATCGAACCAGATAGCTACCATGGTGGTTGTACCCCACACTATTTAGGATGGATGGAAGACAATCACAACGATTTGGGTCAGCCCAGGTTTGTTTGAGGTCACAGGATCATTGATGAAAAAGCTGAAGCACAAGTAAAATACAACCAACTGCGCAAGAGGATGCAGGAATGTGAAAATGAGCACCGTGAAATACAAAAAGCCAATCAAAAACAAATTGGAAAATGGAAGGATATGGTTGTCAGCGCCAACTGATGACTGATCCACTTGGAGCAACACATAGTAGAACTAGAAAAGAAGTTTCTGAAGAGGGTTGAAGATTGACGAGTTGCTGAAGGAAATGAATGCGGACATCTGGCCAGAGCCTACTAGCTGCTAGGACTGGGCGAACTATATGAAAGAGCCAACACTGCTGAATCTGGGGAATGTCTTTCTGGGACCAAATAGATAGGAGTTTTCTTTTCCTTTGAAAATGTAATGGCCACTACTGACATTTTATTTAGTGACAATTTGGGATTCATCTTATTTTCTTATCAATAAAATGAGGCATTTAGCATTCCAAGTTCTCCAAATTTACTTGTTGCTAAGCCTACCTCGGGCACAACGAGGTCCCCAAAATTAGGACACGCTTTATATTTCCTGCACTACGTGTTTAAATATTGCAACATCTTTTATTATAATCCTTGCTAAATTGTCACCTTTTTGTTTATTCCCCTCCCGAAAGGTTAGTTCGTGAACTCTGGCATCGTCATCGTATTCCACAAGATCCAAGGGCCCTCTACCCACTCCTCCTCCTAGTCCTATCAGAAACAAAAACAAGGGAAATATGGAAGATTTGAGCAACTTCAGAATGGAAAACTTAGTTGAACGGGTAGAGATCACTCAGGGTACTCAGGGCTCCAAAGAAAGTGCATCCTAACTCGAGCAGAAACTATTGAAATTTCAGGAAGAACTGGATCAAGTCCAAAATGTGGCAAGTTTGTAATCTTCCTTTGCCACCCCAGAAGTTAATCAGATTTTCATAACTCCATTAAATGTCCCAAACCATCCCGCTCCTCACCGCCATTGCAATTCTTGCTACACCCCCAACAACACTCCGCTGCTCATCCCGGAACCATTGAACTTTACAAGTGACCACTGCCACAACCAACACGGCACCCCTATCTATGTGGAAACTGTGTTACATCCTACTCAACCCATATGAAGCACACCCGAGTTTGATAACAAAGACTCGCTCATAAAAAATTAGGCTAAAGAACTTAAAAAGCTGACCACCAGGATCCGAAGCGTTGAAGGTAGCAAAGGAATTGAGGGGCTATACTATGAATATTTATGCATACAACCTGATGTCAAACTGACCGAGGGGTACAAACCTCCCAAGTTTGATATGTTTGATGGCATAGGGGATCCCAGGGTTCACTTGAGGACATACTGCGACACCCTGGTCGGAGTAGGAAAATATGAGAGGATCCGCATGAAGATTTTCATGAGGAGCCTGAAAGAAGATACTCTATCTTGGTACATCAGCCAAGACCCAAAGAAGTGGTCAAACTGGGTTAGTATGGCATCCGAGTTCATGGATAGTTCAGGTTTAACATGGAAAGTGCACCGGATGTGTTTTACATTTAGAATTTGACGAATAAACCCATAGAAACTTTCCGCGAGTATGCCACTCATTGGAGATCAGAGGCTTCTAAGGTTCGACCTGCTTTAGGGGAAGAACAGATGAACAAATTTTTTGTCCAGGCTCATGATCCACAATACTACGAAAGACTGATGCTGATCGAGAACCATAAATTTTCTGACATCATGGTAGGAGAAAGGATTGAAGAAAGCATCAAGAGTGGTATGGTTACTAACTTTGAAGCTTTGCAAGCCACTAACAAGGCTCTGCAGTCCGGTGGTACATCCAAGAAGAGGGACGTAAATGCCGTAATGGTTGCACAGAGAACCAAATCACCTGTCAAATACAAAACCTACCCGATATCTCCACTTACATATCAGACCACTCTAAATTTCCATACCACTTGAGGTTGAAATGCCATCCTCTGCAAAGACACCAACACCAATCGAGGTCGAGTTTGGGACCACAAAGGCGCCTGAGCCATTTGAAGTTGCTGTATTATTTTCCAAAGCAAGGGTACCTATTCCAGTAGCAATGACAGCCGTAACACCATTCCACACAAAAGGCATACCATGAGACTACACAGCCGAGGCAAGAAGGAAGTGGAAAGCCAAGTTTGGGAAACAGTTGCGGCATAGGGTATGACAAGAACTGGCAGGGTTTATACCCCAAAACACTTGGCTGAGTTGAGTAAGCGGACCTCTGGTTGATAAGACATCATTGAAACCGAGCCCAATGATCTTTGGAGAAAGATACTAGCAAAGGAATACTCAGTCACAGACCAGCTAAATAAAATACCGACCCAGATCTCTATCATGGCTTTGCTACAGAGTTCCGATATACACAAAAATTCCTTGTTCAAGGTGCTGAGTGAGGCATATGTACCATGCAACATCACTGGAGGAGAAATGGAGAACATGGTCGGTCAACTGTTGGAGAGTCACACAATCACTTTCCATAAGGATGAGCTACCACCGGAAGGTTTGAGTCACAACAAGGCATTGCATATCACTATGTAGTGCGAAGATTATTTTTATTACCAGGATCACGGTTGATGGGGGTCCAACCTCAATATTTTCCTATGGGTAATACTCAGGACATTAGGAAAAAGGCTGCATGAGATCAAGGATAGGGCCATCAACGTCAAGGCTTTTGATGGTTCTCAAAGGTCCACTATTGGGAAAATTAGCTTATGTTTGCAAATGGGTTTTACTTGGTTTGATGTTGATTTTCAAGTGATAGACGTGCCGACGTCTTACAAATTATTGTTGGGACAACCATGGATTCATGTCGTAGGGGCTGTGGCATCAACACTACATCAGGCAGTGAAATTTGAGTGGAATCACCAGGAGGTGATCATTCATAGTGACAGTAGCAATCCTATATATAACCACCAGACCATTCCAACAATTGGAGGAAGAAGAAAGATAGGTGGGAAATTTACCACCACATGAAATCATACTGAACTGGAGCGGGTATGAACTTGACAAGGGACCTGGCAAGAATCTCCAGGGAATCACTAAGCCCTTCGAGCTCAAGAAGCATTGCACCACCTTCGGATTGGGATATGAGTATACTTGGAAATAATTCAAGGAATGGTCGCCACCCTGGCGCGGTCCTTACTATCTATTGGAGCAGTCGATACCTCATCTGGAGCACACTTTTCAACCGGCCGAAATCATCTATGGGTCAGAAGAAGAGGAAGCATTAGTAGTAATGAGGAACTTGTTCTTGGAGGATGATGATATGGACTGCTGTGTCATTTTTGAGGAGGAGGGGGAGGAAGGCCCTTCCATACAGGTTGTAAACAGAGAAGCACGCCTCAACAACTGGACCATCAGGACCCCTCGAGCCCTGCGTGCCTAGGGGTAGCAAGGCTAAACAAAGCACCACGCACCATTTTATTTTATTAGTTTATTTTCCTTTCTCATTTTTTTGCAAGAAAGAGCTCCAATGTTCAAAACATTTATGGAATTTATTAAAGAATTTTAGTTTCTTATAAATTCTCCACTTATTATTTCCCATAACTTTACTTATACAACATTACTATTAGCTATCTTGATGAACCAATGACTGTGACATGCAACAGGACAACAAAATAAACGGACATAGATTCAGAGGAAGATGATATACGAGAAGAAATTGTTAACGAAGTTGAGAATTTTGAGAATAAACCTAAGTCCAACTTGGACGATACTGAGATTGTCAACCTGGGAGATGCAGTAAATTTCAAAGAAACACAAATCAACATTCATTTGTCACCGTCTAAAAAGAAAGGATATACAAAGTTTCTAAGAGAGTATGAAGACATATTTGCCTGGTCATACAATGACATCACTGGTCTAAGCACATCCATTATGGATCACAAATTGCCGACTGATCCGGCCCGTCTGCCAGTAAAATAGAAGCTCGAAAAATTCAATCCTCATGTGAGTTTGAATATTAAAGAAGAGTTCACCAAGCAGGTCAAAGCTAAGGTTCTCAGGGTAGTAGAGTATCCGACATGGTTAGCCAATATTGTACCAGTACCGAAGAAGGATAGGAAAGTCAGAGTCTGCGTCGACTATCCGGATCTCAACTGGGCTAGTCAAATAGATGACTTCCCCTTGCTGAATATACACATCTTGATTGACAACTACGCCAAGCATGAGCTGTAATCATCCGTTGATTGTTTTGCTGGGTACCATCAGATATGGATGGATGAAGAGGATGATGAGTTAACAACTTTCATCATACCGTGGGGGATGTACCGCTATAAGAGGATGCCGTTTGCGTTAAAAAATGCATGGGCCACGTACATGAGGGCCATGACCACATTTTTCATGACATGATACATAAGGATATCAAAGTTGTATGTAGACAACATCACCATTAAATCCAATAAATCCACTAGTCACATGGAAGATTTAAGGAAATTTTTCAATAGACTGAGAAGATACAACCTGAAATTGAATCTCGCAAAATGTGCATTCGAGGTTCCAGCTAGGAAATCGCTTGGGTTCATTGTGAGCCGCCGAGGGATAGAATTGGATCCATCAAAAGTCAAAGCTATTCAAGAATTTCCACCGCCAAAGAACAAGAAAGAAGTAATAAGTTTCTTGGGGAGACTTAACTACATTAGTCGGTTCATAGAACAATCTACTATCATCTATGAGCCAATCTTTAAGATGATTAAGAAGGACACCGCTACCAAATGGACTGATGACTACCAAAAGGCCTTTTGACAGAATCAAGAAGTACTTGCCAACACCGTCGATCTTGGTTCCGCCCGAGCCAGATAGACCCCTGTTACTCTACTTTGCGGTGGTAGATAGAGCATTTGGTTATGTTCTGGGGCAGCATGATGAAACATAGAGAAAAGAGAAGGCAATCTATTATCTCAGCAAGAAGTTCACCCTGTACCAGGCCTGATATTCTCTATTAGAATGCACCCGTTGTGCTCTAACTTGGGTAGCTCAGAAGTTGAGGCACTATTTTTATGCTTACACTACGTATCTCATATCAAGAATGGACCCATTAAAGTACATCTTCCGTAAGCCCATGCCCACTAGCAAGCTAGCCAAGTGGTAAATCCTGCTGAGTGAATTTGACATTGTCGACGTGACTCAGAAAGCAATCAAAGGACATGCGTTAGCAGATCACGTAGCAGAAAATCTTGTGGACGGAGAATGGAAACCCTTACAGACGTATTTTCCTGATAATGAGGTATCATTTGTAGGAAAAGACATTGCAGAATCCTATGATAGTTGGAGGATGTTTGTCGATGGAGAGCAAATTTCAACGGAGTTGGCATAGGGGCAGTCCTAGGATCAGAAACCGGACAACACTATCTGGTATCCGCCAAACTCAGGTTCCCCTGCACCAATAATATGGCTGAGTACGAAGCCTACATCTTATGGATCAAGATGGCCATCGACATGAACATCCAAGAGTTGTTAGTGACTGTAGATTTTGATTTACTTATACATCAAGTCTAAGAAGAATGGGAAACAAAGCACTCCAAGATACTCCTATACCTGCATCATGTACATGAGTTGAGAAAGAGGTTCACAAAGACAGAATTCATGCATGTTCCTAGAGTCCAGAATGAGTTTACCGATGCACTGGACACCCGATCATCTATGATTTAGCATCCAGATAAGAACTTCATAGACCCTAATCCAGTGAAGATTCATGATCATCCAGCCTACTGTGCTCGTGTCGAGGAAGAAGCAGATGGAAATCCTTGGTTTCACGACATCAAGGAATTTTTAGCTAGAGGAGAATATCCAGGGCTTGAAAATGCTACTTAGAAATGCACACTTCGAAGATTGTCCAACAAATTCTTCCATAGTGGAGGGATCCTGTATAGGAGAACTCCGAATTTAGGTTTGCTAAGGTGTGTTGATGCGAGGGAAGCATTTAAACTACTAGAGGAAGTTCATGCCGGGGCCGGTGGTCCGCATATGAACGATTTTGTCTTAGCTAAGAAGATACTTCAAGCTGGTTATTTTTGGATGACTATGGAGACAGACTGCATCCAGTATGTCCGAAAGTTCCACCGCTGTCAGATCCATGTAGACATGATAAAGGTGCCTCCAAATAAGCTCAATGCAACAAGCTTGCTCTGGTTATTTTCTGCTTGGGGAAATGGATGTTATTGGACCAATCGAACCTGCCGCATCAAACGAACACAAGTTTATTCTAGTGGCAATTGAATATTTCAACAAATGGGTTGAATCAGCATCTTACAGAGTAGTGACCAAGAAAGTCGTGACAGACTTTGTCCGTGACCGTAACATTTGTCGATTTTAGGATTCCAAAATCAATCTTTATTGACAATGGTTCCAACCTCAACCGTGATTTGATGAAAGCTTTGTGTTAAATCTTCAAGATCAAACACAAGAATTCCACAGCTTACATGCCTCAGATGAATGGAGTTGTAGAAGCTACCAACAAGAATATCAAGAAGATACTGATGAAGATGGTAGAAAAGCATAAATAGTGGCATGAGAAGCTATCATTTTCTTTATTAGGACATGACACCACAGTTCGCACATCAACTGGTGCAACTCCCTATGTGTTGGTTTATGGTACAGAAACGGTCATTCCCACCGAAGTAGCAATTCCCTCCCCAAGGATCGTACAAGAAGCAGAGATCAACGATGCAGAATGGGTGAAGATTCGTAACGAACAGTTAGCCCTCATAGAGGGTAAGAGAATGAATGCAGTTTTCCACGGTCAGCTTTACCAGAACAGAATGGCCATAGCTTTCGACAAGAGAGTCAGACCAAGACAGTTCACACCAGGGAAGCTAGTGTTAAAAAAGATTTTTCCATATCAAGATGAATCCAAATGGAATTTCTCTTCCAACTGGCAAGGTCCATACATGGTTCACTGAGTTCTAACAGGAGGAGTCCTCATACTTTCAGAAATGGACGGAGAAGTTTTGCCAAAGCAGATAAACTCAGATGCAGTCAAGCGATACTATGTGTAACAATGTGTGATTTCCTTATGTAATTTGAACTACGTGTGACCTAATTCCCGTTTAAGAGGGGATACGTAGGCAGCCTTATGGATTCGGTCACAATTCAATAAAATTTTCATTTCCCCTTCGCAATTGAAAACTGGGGAAGAATTTTGAGGAGGACCCCTAAAATTTTCAAGTAACTTCAGCCGGTCATCGCAAGCAGCCGCCAGAAGTATCAACCCAGTAAACTGAGGCAGAATTTTGAGGAGGACCCTCAAAATTCCGGAGCAAGAGAGGTTGCAATGTCTTGAACCGCATCATAGTCGGCGGTTCATCTAAAGAAAAACTATTTTCAATTATGTATTTATGTTACATTTTTACTAAATCATTCTTGTCTATTATCAAGATTGCTTTGTTTAGCGACACTACCACGGTGGTACATAACATCACTGAAAATGGAGCCAAATAGGACATGCAAAGTTCACGAGTGTACGAGCTAACCTTTCCACTCTACAAAACTCACGATGTTTTCTTTGGATGTAGGGGGAAAAAAAATCTCTTTTTATTTTAGATTCGAAATTCTTCGTTTTTTTCTCCCACTCTTTCTGTGAGGCAAAACCTCACCACACACCAAGTTACAAATCACTAAATACATTTATACACTCATACTTTTTAGGAATACGACCCTCAAAACCATCACCTATTCACATTTTCTATCCACACATAACATCCCCAACATCCACAATATCCCAATCAGCTATCAAATGTCAAGCCATCAGCTAAGAGATTTTACTACTGTTCACCTTTTACTTCTCTGCAATGCATAAGGCTATCTTTCTGCCTTCTAAGGTTAAGCTCTACCTCCATCTACATTTATTCATTGCATAAGGCTACCTTTTTGCCTTCCGAGACTAAGCTCTGTCTCTATCTGCATTTCTGCATTGCATAAGACTACCTTTCTACCTTCCGAGGTTAAGCTCTACCTCCATCTGCATTTTTCTGCATTGCATAAGGCTACCTTTCTGCCTTCCAAGGTTAAGCTCTACCTCTAACTGCATCGGCTGAAAGATTGCCATTTTATTTACATTTCTAGAATTGTTGAATGTCGCCCCTTCATTTAGATCCTACATTGGCTGAAAGATAGCCATTTTATTTACATTTCTTGCACGGCTGAAATATCACCACTTCATTAAAATCCTGCATCGGCTAAAAGATCGCCATTTTATTTACATTTTACATGGATGAAATATCGCCACTTTATTTAAATCTTGCATCAGCTGAAAGATCGCCATTTATTTATATTTCTTGCACTGATGAAATATCGCCACTTCATTTAAATTCTGCATCGGTTGAAAGATCGCCATTTTATTTATATTTTTTGCATGGCTGAAATATCGCCACTTCATTTAAATCTTGCATCGACTGAAATATCTCCACTTAAATCGTGCATCGGTTGGAATACTGCCACCTTTTATTTATGTCTTGCATCATCTAAAAGATCGCTACCTTCTGCATTTCATGGGCTGAAAGATCGAAAAATTGTTTGAAGGTGTCATTATTCGGAGGCACCATTTTCATATCCCGAGAACGCCATGTCATGGCCTGAGGACCCTATTTTAACTTTTGCATATCATTATTCAAAGGCATCATAGTTCGGAGGCATCATTCTCATAGCCCGAGAACATCATTTCATAGCCTGCAAACCCTTTATTATACGCTTCATGGCCAGGACATCATGGTCTGAGGACGTCATCCTAATAGTCCAAAAAGAGCATTCGTGGTCCAACGGGAACTTGCATCACGTTTAAATTTATGCACGATATATGTTCGCATTGCTCATTTGTAGGTAAATTCGTAAATTCTCTAGCAATGGCCGTCTCAGCTGGAGAGATCTACTCCATTTCCCGTAGCCTACTAGAATTTGATCGTCCTTCCAAACCGGAATATCGTGTTCGTTTTTCGAAAATCCCCGTCGACATATTCCGTCGATGGATCACGAATTACGTATGAACTGATTCCTGTAAGACAAGGGATATGTAGTTAGCTCAGGAGCCAGAGCTCGGTCAAAGTTCTTCAAATCATTTCGTTCGGTCAAATTGTCCATCATATCTTTACCCGATAACTCTTTCATTCTTTCCGGGTAAAGAGGATCAGCTATTGATACTTAATTTTTCCCTATATATTTTTGTATACAAATACTTTCTAAATAATATGTATATGCTTATATAAGCATGCCCAAGGGTTTTGGTATTTTTCCTAATTTTTAAAAGATTTTTAAAATCAATTAATTGTTCATTTTAGTAGTACACAATCAATAATTATTCCCAAAACTTCCTATTTTGGTGAATAATTGATCTTATTCTCATATTTATACCAAAATATAGTTAAGGTAATTTTTCTATTTTTTTTACAAATTTATCTGGTATTTTTAAAGGCTCATTTGCATACAATTGTAATTTTAGCCTATTTTAAGATTAAAAATAATTTTGTAATTGTAAAATTGGTTTTATTATTTTTTAGTTAATATGTATATATTATCAATTGGTTCAGTACTTTTAATTTGTTTTTAAAATCACTTTTTACTATTTTTTATAAATAAAAAGGGAAAACTAGCTATTTAACGTTTAGCCTTATTTCATTTCAGTTATAGCATATTTACATTTCAATTTTAGCCGTCAATTTGACCCAATCCCAACCCCACTTGGACCGGCCCAATTCTATCTTACCCAACCCTTTAGCCCATTTATTGCCCGAATTTTATTTCAATCCAGACCCTTGATCATTTTAATCAACGGCTAGGATCACCCATTACCATTTTAACTCCAAACGACCTACCCTAATCCCTCATTTCATTATGATAGCCTCCTTTGGATCCTATTGTCTCTCAAACTCTCTCGAAGTTTCTTTGAACCCAAATTGTCTCCGACCCCTATTCAACCATGCTTTCACCGGAATCCATAGTTTCTCAGTCCATAGATGGTCTGTACTCACCCCTCTCTAACATTAAACCTTGGCAGTTAGAGGTTTTAATGCTTGACCTCGATGGTTCTTTTTTAGATGTTCTTAGATCTTTGGTTCTATGGCTTCTCCGGCCTTTGCTCCGGCATATTCAAGCCTCAAAAGCCTGATCTCACTCATCCGACTCAGGATCAGACTTTCTTTCAAGCCTTTCTCATTTTCTAGGGTTTCAGAGAAACCCTAAGCTATTTAAGGTTTTTCTCTGTTTGTTTTCTTAGATCTATGATGTATTTTGTTCTACTGGATGTGTAAAGTGCTTTCCCCAAATTCTCTTTTCAAAATCGTCTGTTTTCGATTTAGGGTTTCTGAAAAGATTTTCAAATCATCTTTCTGATTCTTCCTGTTCTTTCTTTATGTGTTTTTGTCTATATTATGCTCGTATGTTTTCTTCTCTATCACACATGTGTTTGCTCTTCTATTTTTCTATCTATTATACATGATTCTTCCATGCCTTTGTGTGTTACTGTGACTCTAGACTAGGCTCGTATGATTATCTCTGCTATGTTTCCTACATGATTTCTATTAAATGTGTGTTTCCTACCAATTGATTTAATTTTTGTTTGTTCTACTAGACTTTGTTCGAGTTATTGCTAAGCATGTTTCATCTACCGCTTCTTAAGTATGTATCACTCCTCTTCTGAACTTGCTTGTGTTCCGAGCTTTTTTTAAAACGTGTTCTTCAGGCTTTAAATCAGTTATTCTTTCTTTGCTGTTTCAAACCTGCTATCATGTCTGTTTGTTCTCATGAATTTTCTTCTCATCTCTATGTCTGATTTGAAACCCTAATATTTGGGGGGTTTCTTTGGTGAGTTTGATTAGGATTCTACTACTGAACCCCGGACTATCAGACTCATTCTAAGTACTATGAACTGAATTTGAAACTCTTTGCTTTTGATTCTGAATCTTTCTATGCCTGTCTTTTTCTAGTTAGCATGGCAACTCCTCTTTGTTTATATGTGTACTTTATATATGAGGATTTTTTCTTGCAAAAAGGGTTTTTGCCAGTAATTGATTGATTTCGAAATCCTCTTTATAAGGCTTGACTAATTGGTACTGATTTTCCTTTAATTAAACCTTCTTTACCTTTTCCTGACTTGGTTCATTCAAACAAAGCCTGTGATTTTTATTTCACTAGCTGTTTGATTGATTCCCCTTCCTTATTTTTCCTAAACCGTGTACCACTAAACTTTTCCTTAAATAAATTCCCATGTATTTACCCTTTTTGTGTTACTTTGGAAAAGATTTTAATTAAATTTCTTTCCTCATTTGTCTCCTACCCGTTTGAAATCAAAATCTCTTTACTAAAGGGAGACTTTATATGATTGATTGAAAATTATTCTCTTACCTTTTCTTACTTTGTTTTTTGCATTATAAAAGGGGAACGACCCTTCTACCCTTCTACACGGAGGAAACCTAGAACCTCAAACTTTGAACCTTCAGTTCAATAGCTTCAACTTACATTACTCACACACTTACAATTCAATACTTGTTTGAGTTCACTACTCGAGCACACATTATTCACTTGCAATTTTAATACTCTCGCAACATTCTATTCTCTTTTGAGATCTTTTGAACTGTTGGACTGCAACTTGGTTTTTTAAGACTATTGTTTTACCTGTTTGTTTCCCTAAAATTAGTATCTCTCAGTTTTGATTTCAGCTTCCTTCCTATTGTGTTTACTTTACAGTTGCTACACTCTTGTCTACTTTGCTGTTCCTGTTTCGTATTAATTATGCTACTATCCCATTGCATTTGCTATATGTTGTGAATTCCCCATACCCATATTTCCTTCTATGTATTTGAGTTTAGGCTCACGGTATGGCAGTATCAAAATTACTGCCTAGGTTTGAACCTGATCCCCAATGGATCCTAACTCCCAAGATTTGGTTAACAGGCTGGTCAGGGGTGTGCCATCATTCCTAATTGTTGGGCATGACCACCAAACTTCCATGGCCTTCCCTAACTCCTCTCTATGCACTTACGCTTACTCTTAGACTTTAAGTTCTGCCACCCTCCTATGAAGCTTGCCTTGGGACTTTGAGTTCCTTCTGAACTTGGACATTTGAGGGCTGGCCCTTCCACACTGCACTATAATCTAATTATGCAATGTATTCAGGATGTAATCATTTCACGGAGTCCACTTTAGGCTCTTGGGAATTTTGACAC
Source organism: Nicotiana benthamiana (assembly GCA_034376525.1). Lineage (NCBI taxonomy): Eukaryota > Viridiplantae > Streptophyta > Magnoliopsida > Solanales > Solanaceae > Nicotiana > Nicotiana benthamiana. The sequence goes on along the minus strand of CM067324.1, from coordinate 19,742,604 downwards.
ATCCCAAACAAGAGAAAGGCTTTGGAAATCTGATCTTTGGAAGTTGGTTTTGTTTGATATTTTAGGCCTTGAGTCTAAATTAGTCACCTTGGTTGTAGTTTAATTTCTGATGTAATATTACTTTTCTTGATTTTTTCGGGTTGTAATAATTTTTAATAAATTATGGGGTATATAGTTAAAAAGGGGAGGGTCACTCATGTATACACGTGGGTAGACATCATGTTCTTAGGCATTTATTCCTGCAATCTCATTCTGCTCTTCATCTATGTATCCTGCCTATAAGTTACACATTTGATTAGAAATCCTGCCTATAAGTTGTTCCATTACTGCATCAGAAATCATGTCTATAAGTTGTTCTGCACTTCTGCATATAGGAATCATGTCTATTAGTTTCTGCACTTCTGCATAAAGAAATCATGTTTATAAGTTTCTGCACTTCTGCATATACATGTCATTAGGCAAACAATCTATAGGTTAAAATAATAACAAGTTGCATCCTAGATAACATGCCTATAGGATTCCTGTATCCCGATATTCTTTTTTAAAACCAACAACGCTTAGAAATCGTGCCTATAGGAGCAACCAGTTGAGTTTGATTCGTCTCTTTCGTCTACAAGTCTAAAATCAGTAGTAATGTCGCCTAAAATCTGCAGAACATATGTTTTCTATAATCAGCAAGCCTTCTTTAAAGTCAGTACGTTTCACATTATTAGATATTATGCCTATAGGTCTCACTTAGGCAAGCCATTAGGTGATTAATTAACTTTATCAGTCTTTGATAATTACAACTAGGGATAGAACTAATTCGGACTTCTCATTTGAGCAATATGTGATAAATATGCCACGCCTTAATGTTTAAGTTTAACTGAGACCATAACCAGTATATGTAAGTCATGCAAAACAATTTGCTTCTTTAAATGAGGAGGCTTGTTTGAGCCTTTGAACTGCTATGTGTTTCCCCTAAACTGCTTCATGTGTTTTTGTTTGTCGCATTAGAATTTTATCCTTTTAAAACTATGAAAAGCCAAATCACCCTTTCCTTTAGGATTAGTAGTTCGTCCTCTGGGACTGTTAGGATTGGGACGGGTACTAGCATACATAAGTAGCGACACTATTTCAGGTTTAATACCTTAACAGCGCGGGTAAAGGGTAGACATGGATATGATGACTACGCAATAACACCACGTGTGTAAATGGTTACCAGGTATTGTGTGGGGTGATCCATGTTATTTATAAATATAGGACCCTCTTTACTTGTTTTTTCTAGAGTTTTTAAAGTTGCTTAGTTTTTAGTTCTTCAATTCTTATTTTACTTCAATTACTTGCACCTATTATGCAAATCTCTATTTAAATTGTCCGATTTTTAGTACTGTTATTTCCAAAACTTCTGCCCCTTTTTGCTTCTTTTCTAATTTACTTGCATCAATTATTTGACCCCTTTCCCTTTACTTGTACATCATCTCTTTAATTATAAAACTACATTCTTCCAAATTTCACCACTTTTAAAAACTCACGTGCTTCTTTTATTTGCAACCATTATGTGAGTACTTAGTCTTTACAATGCATGCTTGTATTTGTGTTTTGTATTTAAAGTCAAAATCATATCATGCCCGGGAACCAAACTAGTGGATCTTAAGGGGTGCCTAACACCTTCTCCTCGAGATAATTTCAGCACTTACCCATTCTCTGGTCCTTTCTTAAGTTAAATTTCCTATAAATGTTCTAATGCACTTAATCATTAGGTGGTGACTCTTCAAATTGCAAACCCATTCCAAAAAGGAAAGGAGTTTTCCGCCCAAATGTCATGAACCCGATTTCGCGAGGAAAACGGGGCATCGACAGGTTCAAGGTGGCATTTTTGAGAGACGGACGGGGAGTATCTGAGGGTGTGAGGTGAGACATGAACGGGGGAGGGGGTAGGCATTGGACATATAAATATTAAATACGACCCCAGTTCCGGACCATTAGATCAAAATAGATCAACGGTCCTGACCCAAAAATGGCTTAGACGGGGTCATTTGGATGGGGGTTGCTGGACTGGTTTTCGAAGTGGATTTGGGCCTGCCTCGACGGTTTTCAGGGGGGAATCAATTGGCTGATGGAAGTTTAATTAAAAATAGACTAGACTAGACTTCCCTTTCAATTCCTTTTCTTGTTCTTTGATTTCAAAATTCTTTTTTCTTTTAAAACTAAAAATAAAAACCTAAATTATATTAGTTAAACTACCAAATTATATTAATTACTCGACATAGTATTTAAAATAATTAATTAAATCCTAAATTAAAAAAACTATGAAATTCAAAATTAGAGAGTTAAAATGCAAAAGGAACTATTTTTGTGATTTTTCCCATTTTTGTGAAGCAACTAAATTACTAATTAATTTTAAAAACTGCAAAGTTAATCCTAATTGAAAATGCAACATATTTTTTGTATTTTTTATAAATTAAATAAAATTAAACATGTACACAAAATGTAAACAATTGAAAAAATTCTACAATAATTCCTAAAATAACAAATAATTAAAGGAAAAATCTAGTTTTTGGAATTCTGTAGGAGTAATTCATGAGAGGCAAAATCACGTGCTCACAAGGAGGACCCTCAAAATTCCAATATGAGAGTTGCAATGGCTTCGAAATGTGTTACAGTCACTAGTTCATCAAAATTATTTGATATAGCAATAAGTTTCCAAAACGATTCTATATTTTATCAATTGTCACGATCCTAAACCCGAACCCGGTTGTGATAGCGCCTCTCGTGAAGACAATGCAAGCTACCCCAACACAATTCATCCTTTAAAGAAGTTAAATAACATATAGAAAATTTAAGTGATTTCATAGCAATAATTAGCGTAAGTAAAGATAACAAAGCGAAAATCCATCCCGACACAGCCCTAACTGGGGTGTCACAAGTCACGAGCATCTATGATGGTAAATCCTCAAATATAACTACATAATTTCAAAATACTTAAACTAGAAGTGTAAAAGAAATAGATAGAGAGGAGCTCAAGGCTGCGGACGCCAATAGCTACCTAAAGACTCTTCGAAGATCCGCCTAAAGCAGGACTGAATCAACACTCGGGAGCGGAACCTACTAAGCCTGAATCTGCACTCATGGTGCAGGGAGTAATCAGTACTACGGTCCAGTGAGTAATAAAAATAAATAATGGTTGGAAGTTATAAAATACGTATACACAAGGTATTCTATAATGAAGCAGTTAAATAAGTACTTTGCAAGCAGGAAAACAATGAATAATGGCATAAAATACTTCTACAATAGATAAACAGGTAATTGATAGACAAATAAGATAAAGTAAACACATAAGAGTTCGCCCCTCGGGCACAGTATCAAAAATTTTAAGCTCCTCGGGCTCAATCTCACATCACAATGGGTACCCATGTTCACTGGGGGTGTGCAGATTCATGGAGGGGCCCCTTACGGCCCAAGCACAATATCAAGCCATCTCGGGGAATCAAATCTAGGACCTCGGCCTCATATCAATCAAGCCACCTCCTGGCGTATATGTAACTCAGGCCCTCGGTCTCAAATCAATATCCAAAATCAGAATGAATAAATCACAATATGCTAAGAGGACAAAGCCCAAGTGAAAACAGTAAAACAAAGACCAAAAATCTCGAAATTAGCAAAACTCGAGCCGCGATCCCCCTTCTCGAAACTCAGAAATTTTCACATTAATAGAATCCTTATCGCCCCACGAGTTCATACATATCAAAAGTTTTCAATTACGACCTCAAATGGTCCTTCAAATCCCAATTCAGAAGTCCAAAATTCCAAGCCCTAGTTCTTTCATTTTAGCTTAAGTGCCTTGATTTTCCAGGTAGATTTGATTATAGAATGGAGTATTAGGTTTGAAATTCTTACCTCCAAAGGTTTCTCCTTGAATGCCTCTTTAGTCTCCTTCAAAAAGCTCTAAAAAATGATCAACTATGGAAGAAATGAGCCCCAAAATCGCCGATGAAATGACCTAAAACATTTTGCCCAATTCTGTTTTTCCTTCAGCGCTATTGCGACAATACCCTCGCGGTCGTGAAGAACAAATTTTCAAGTCCCCCCCTGAAAAAACACTACGCGAACTCAACAAAGACCCTGCGAACGCGATCCTTCTGCCTCCTACACCTTTGCAAATGTGAACTCACTTATGCAAACGCGATGAACAAAAGACCATAGGTCCCTCAGATGAAATTACTCTACGCGATCGTGAGTGCCTCTCGCGAATGCGATGCTCTGAACCCCAACCTTCTGCAATCACGAAGCCTCTCACGCGAATGCGAAGGCTTAAGTCTGCCCTTCCTCATCCTTCTACGTGATCGCGAAGGGTAATTTCTTTGCAATAGCTGAACTCAGAATCTGCAATTTTCAAACTCCAAAAATGGTCCGATTGACCACCCGAAACTCATCCGAGGACTCCAGGACCTCAACCAAAAGTACCAACATATCCTACAACTTTATTCAAACTTGTTCATATCATCAAAATGCCTCAAACAACAGCAAATCACTCAAAACACATCGAATTCAAGCCTAAGTTTCCAATATCTTCCGAAATATGGCTTTGATAAAAAACCCAACCAAACCACGTTCGAATGACCTGAAATTTTGTGCACTAATCCCAATTGACAAAAAAAGTTACTACTACTCTCAGAATTACATTCCTACCCTTATATTAAAATCTCACCTATCCATTAGAAATTGCCAAAATATCAACTTCGCCAATTCAAGCCTAATTCCACTCCGGACCTTCAAAAGCAATTTCGATCACACTCCTAAGTAATAAATCACCTCCCGAAGCTAACCGAAACATTGGAACTTTCAGCCAAGCCCTCTAACAGATAAGTCAATATCCGGTTGAATTTTCCAACTTAAACATTCTTAAAAGAGACTAAGTGTCTCATTTCTTGCCATATCTTCTCCGAACCCAAACTAATCAACCCAATCACATAAAACACGGATAACGAAGCATAAAGAAGTAGAAATGGAAAAAATAGAGCGGTAACTCATGAGACGACTGGCCAGTTTTGTCACATCCTCCCTAACTTAAACAAATGTTCGTCGTAGAACGAGTCAAGAAAATACCTGAAGCCTCGAATAGGTAAGGATATCTGCTCCGCATCTCTTACTCGGTCTCCCAGTTAGCCTCATCCACAGGCCGACCTCTCCACTGCACTTTCACTGAAGCTATATTCTTTGAGCTCAACTTCCGAATTTGACGACCCGGAATAACTACTGGCTCCACATCAAAGGTCAAATCATCATTCAACTGAACCATGCTGCAGTCGAAAATATAAGACGGATCATCAACATACTTCCGAAGCATAGAAACATGAAATACCGGATGCACACTCTACAAGCTAGGTGGCAAAGTAAGCTCATACTCCACCTCCCCAATCCTCCGAAGTACCTCTAAAGGCCCAATGAACAGATGACTAAATTTCAATTTTTTCCCAAATCTCATAACACCCTTCATAGGTGAAACTTTCAATAGAACCTTCTCGCCAACTATGTAGGACACATCTCGAACCTTCCTGTCATCATAACTCTTTTACCTCGATTGCGCTATACGCAGTCTCTCATGAATTACCTTCACCTTATCTAAAGCATCCAAAACCAAATCTATCACCAATAGCCTAGCCTCACCGGGCTCGAACTAACCAATTGGATATCTACACCGTCTCCCATACAAAGTCTTATATGGAGCAATCTGAATACTCGATTGTAGTTGTTGTTATAAGAAAACTGTGCGAGCTGTAGAAACTGATCCTATGACCCTCCAAAGTCAATAACATAGGAACGCAACATGTCCTCCAATATCTGATAGTACGCTCGGACTGCCCGTCTATCTGAGGACGAAAAGTTGTACTAAACTCCACCAGAGTACCCAACTCTCGCTGAACAGACTTCTAGAACTGGGAAGTAAACTGAATGTCCTAATTTGATATAATGGAAATTGGGACACCATGCAACCGAACAATCTCCCGGATATATATCTCTGCTAACCGCTCTAAAGAATAAGTAGTATAGATAGGAATGAAGTGCGTGACCTTGGTCAGCCGATCCACAATCACCCAAATAGCATCGAACTTCTTCAAAGTTTGAGGAAGTCCAACAACAAAATCCATAGTGATCCTCTCCCATTTCTACTCAGGAATAACCATCTGCTGAAGCAAGCCACCCGATCTATGATGCTCATAGTTCACATGCTGACAATTGAGACACCGAGCTAGAAACCCCCAATGTCTTTCTTCATTCTTTTCTACCAAAAGTACTGCCTCATATCGTGGTACATTTTTGCGGCACCCGAATAATGGAATACCGCGAGCTATGGGCCTCCTCCAAAATCAACTCCCGAAGCCCGTCCATATTGGGCACACAAATTCGGCCCTACATCCTCAACACTCCATCATCACCAATGGTCACATCTCTAGCATCCTCATGCTAAACTCTGTCCTTAAGGATAAGCAAATGTGGGTCATCATACTGGCGCTCTTTGATGCGATTATATAAAGAAGACCGAGATACCACATAAGCCAATCCTGACTAGGCTCAGAAATATATGCAACCTCACAAACCGATTGGACAAAGCCCGAACATCAACTGCAAAAGGTCTCTCCCCAATTGTATTATATGTCAAACTCTCTATGCTCACTACCTTTCGGATCAAAACATCAGCTAGCATATTGGCCTTTCCCGCATGGTACAATATAGTAATGTCATAATGCGTAAGCAACTATAACCATCTCCACTGTCTCAAATTAAGATCCTTCTGCTTGAACAATTGCTGAAGACTGCGATGATTAATGAATACCTCAAAGACACACTATACAAGTAATACCTCCAAATATTTAATGCGTGAACTATGGCAGACAACTCCAAATCATGAATGGGGTAGTTCTTCTCATCGGCTTCAACTGACGAGAAGCATACGCAATGACTCTATCCTCCGACATCAACACAGATCTAATCCCTACTCTCGAAGAATCACAATACACTGCATTTGAACCTGAAGCTGATGGCAAAACCAACACTGAAGCTGTGGTCAAAGCTGCCTTGAGCTTCTGAAAGCTCTCCTCACAATTGTCTGACCATTCAAATGGAGCACCCTTTTGAGTCAACTTGGTCAAGGGCGATGCGATAGATGAGAATCCCTGAACAAACCGACGATAATAGCCTGCCAAACAAAGAAAGCTATGAATCTTAATAGCTAAGGACAGTTTGGGCCAACTCTGCATCTCCTCTATCTTCTTTAGATTAACCTGAATCCCCTCACTGGACACCACGTGTCCCAAGAATGCCACTGACTTGAGCCAAAACTCACACTTGGAGAATTTTTCATAAAGCTTCTCCTCTCTCAACCTTTACAACACAACCCTCAAATTCTCCGCATGCTCCTCATTCTACGTAAATATACCGGAATATCATCAATGAAGACTATGACAAATAAATCAAGATAAGGCCGGGACATGGTGTTCATCAAATGCATAGACGCGGCTGGGGCATTGGTTGGCCCAAAAGACATAAGTAGGAACTCATAATGACCATATCTGGTCCTGAAGGCTGTCTTAAGAATGTCCGGATCCCTGATCTTCAACTGGTGATAATCCGTATAGAGATCAATCATGGAGAACACCCTCGATCCCTGAAGCTGGTCGAATAAATCATCAATTCGAGGCAAGGGATACTTGTTCATGATTGTTACCTTGTTCAATTGCCTATAATCTATGCACATCTCATTGTGCCATCCTTGTTCTTTGCAAATAGAACCTACGCACCCCAAGGTGACACACTAAGCCGAATGAACCCCTTATCTAGAAGTTCTTGAAGCTCCTCCTTTAACTCCTTCAACTCCGCTGGTGCCATACGATACGGCGGAATAGAAGTGGGCTGAGTGCCCGGCACCAGGTCAATACCTAAATCAATATCCCTGTTCGGTGGCATGCCTGTTAGGTTTGCAGGAAATACATCAGGGAAGTCCCTCACAACTGGAACAGAACTAATACTGGGAGCCTCAGCTTCGATATCCCTCACAAAGACAAGATATGAGAGACAACCCTTCCCAACCATACACCGGGCTTTCAAGAAAGAGATCACTCTACTGGGAACATAATCAGTCACACCACTCCACTCGATCCGCGGTACACCCGACGTAGCCAAAATGACCGTCTTAGCATGACAATCTAGAATAGCACGACATGGAGATAATCAATCCATACCCAAAATGACATCGAAATCCACCATACTCAGTAATAAAAGATCAACTCGGGTCTCCAGACCCCCAATAGTCACAATACATGACAAGTACACACGGTCTACAACAACAATATCGCTCACCGGGGTAGATACGTGAACATGTAAAGAAAAAATCTCATGGGGCATACCCAAATAATGAGAAAAGTATGATAAAACATAGGAAAAGGTGGATCCGAGATCAAATAATACAGAGGCGTCTCTGTGGAAGACTAAAACAATACCTGTAATAACAACATAGGAAGCAGTGGCATCAACTCTGCCTGGAATAGCATAGAAACGGGATTGACCACCCTGTGATCGACCTCCCCCTCGGGGCGACCCCTGGCTGACTATCCTCCACTCCTAGCTGGCTGAGTGGGTGGTGGCGAAGAACCGAGCACTAAAGCCGAAGTTGACTCTTCTATTGGGATGAACTAGAAGCATGAAGAGGACACTACCTCCACATGTAGCCCATCTCGTCACAATCATAATAACTCCGAAGTGCTGGATAAGGGGATTGAAAGGAACCCCTCGCACCGGAGTGGTTAGCAGATGCACTCGGCATAGAAGAACCCTGAGCTAATGGGGCATGAGATGAACTCTGAGCTGAGAGGGCGCTGAGTGATGACTGGCCGTGCTGAGACCGATGATAACCATGACCTGAAGATGCCACGTGATACTCTGGGCTGGATGGGTAAGCAAGCCTAAAAGAACAGCCTCTACCATGCTGAAACTGGCCCCTCGAAAAAGCACTACTATAGCTGCCAGATCCTCGAGGCTTCTTGGCCTCCCACTACTCTCGCTGCTGATGGAAAACTGAATCAATCTCATGAGCGATATCAACCACTTCCTTGAAGGTGGCACCTATCATTCTCCTCTAGTCATTAGAATGTGGAGCTATTAAGTAAGGCCATTGACAAACCTCCAGATCCCCTCTCAATCCATCGAAACCAACCAGATGGCTTGACGAGCCAACTCAGAAAACCTCTCTCATATTGGGACATGGCCATCTCCCACTGATGCAGCCACTCAAATTGCCTATGCAACTCCTCTCTACGAGACTGCGACACATACTTCTCCAGGAAGAGAACGAAGAACTACTGCCAAGTAAGGGGTGGTGCACCAACAGGCCTACGCCTCTCAAAATCCTCCAACCAAGTGAAAGGAGCCCCAAAAAACTAAAAGGTGGTGAATTTATACCAGTAGTCTCAAGAATCCATGTTCTTTGAAGCATCCGCTGTCACTTATCTAAGAAAACCTCGACATCCTTACCCTTTGCGCCGCTGAATGCCGGAGGTTGGAGTCTACCAAATCGCTCAAGTCGATGCTACTAATCATCCACATAATTGGTAGTGAAAATTCCTGAACCGGTGAAACTGGCTGGGATAGAGGTACCCCTGGCGTCTGAAGTCCCTATACAACCTGATTAGGTGTGCGAGCAATGGGGTTCTAGATCCCTCCCCCGGTCTGTGAGGTAGTTGCGGCTCTAGTACCTGAAACTGCTTGAGCCAAACCAGTAAATACAGTCAAGATCTGCGCTAAAGCCTCATGAAAGCCTGGAATCACGATAGGCACCGTTGGTGCCTACACTAGTGCAGTTAGAGTATCCATAGCTGGAGCCTATTCTTGAGTTGGGGCAGCTGGTGGATCAATATGTGCTGCCCTCGCTACTATGTCTCTGCCACGACCAGGACTACATCCACGGCCTCTGGTGGCCTCAACTGGTGGCACTGGTAGTCGTCCACCCCGTCCGGTAGCTCGTGTCCTTACCATCTGGGAGAGAATAGAATAATAGAATTTTAGTACTCAGATCAACAAGTTCTCATGACAAGAGTTTCAAGAATATGAAGTTTTTCCTAAAGGTTTTGCAGCCTCTCGAGGATAAATACAGACGTCTCTACACCGATCCGCGAGACTCTACTAAACTTGCTCATGACTCGTAAGACCTATGTCACCTAGGCTCTAATACTCACTTGTCACAACCCTAACCCCGAACCTGGTCGTGATGGCGCCTCTCGTGAAAACAAGGCCCACCAGACCAACACAATTCGTCCTTTTAAGTAGTTAAATAACATAAAAGAAAATTTAGAAGTGATTTAATAACAATAATTTGTTGAAGTAGAGATAACAAAGAGGAAATCCATCCCGACACAGCCCTAATCAGGGTTTCACAAGGTACGAGCATCTCTGATACTAAATCCTCAAATGTAAATACAAAATTTCAAAATACAAAAACTAGAAGCATAAAAGAAATAGATAGAGAGGAGTTCCAGGCTTTGGATGCCAACAACTACTTATAGACTCCTTGAAGATTCGCCTAAAGCTGGAATGAATCAACACTCGGGAGTGGAACCTGCTAAGTCTGAATCTGCACATGGTGCAGGGAGTAATGTGAGTACTCTGACCCAGTGAGTAATAAAAATAAATAATGGCTGAAAGTAAGAAAACACGTTTACATAAGGTATTCTATAATGAAGTAGTTAAATAAGTACTCTGCAAGCATGAAAACAATGAATAATGGCATAAAATACTTCTACAACAGATAATTAGACAAATAAGAAAATGTAAACACATAAGAGTTCTCCCCTCGGGCACAATATCAGCAATTTCAGCCCCTCGGGCTCAATCTCACATCACAATGGGTACCCGCGCTCACTGGGGGTGCGTAGACTCCTTGAGGGGCCCCTTGCGGCCCAAGCGCAGTATCAAGCCATCTTGTGGGATCAAATCTAGGCCCTCAACCTCATATCAATCAAATCACCTCGTGGAGTATATGTAACTTGGGCCCTCGGCCTCAAATAAGTATCAATATATCCTCACAATTAGGCCCTCGGCCTTACTCAGTCCGAAAATCATCAAAATCCCCTCGGGCATTAGTAAAACAGTGTCCCTCAGCCCAAAAGATCATTTAAGTCTCAAAACAGAGTAGAAATGGTTGAGTAGTAAATAGTGGGAAATAACATGACTGAGTTCAAATAATAAGTCCAAAACAGTGAGGAAAATAGCGATAAACATCCCCGAAGGGTTTCAAATAGTTGGCACGAAGCCCAAATATGGCAATTAGTCCAATTTGTGATGATAACAAATAAGTTTTAGTCAAATACGCGGTAAAATCATCAATCGGGACGGACCAAGTCACAATCCCCAATAGTGCACGACCCCACGCTCGTTATCGAGCGTGCATCTCACCTCAATATAGTACTATTATGTGCAATCTGGGCCTCGAACCCTCAGAACATCAATTACAATCATTACTCACCTCGAACCGGGTAAATCTCTAGCTCGCGACGCCTTTGCCTCTCGAATCGACCTCCACGCGGTCGAATCTATTTAAAATCAGAATGAATATGTTCCAATGTGCTAAGGGAACAAAGCCCGAGCAAAAACAATAAAAAAATACCAAAAATCCCAAAATTAGCAAAACCAAGACCCTAGGCCCACTTCTCAAAACTCAAAAAATTTCACATCATTAGAATCCTTATCACCCCACGAATTCATACATATCAAAAGTTCTCAAATCCGACCTCAAATGGTCCTTCAAATCCCAATTCAGAAGTCCAAAATCCCAAGCCCCAGTTCTTCCATTTTTAACTTAAGTTCCATGCTTTTCTAGGTATATTTCATAGTAGAATCGAGTTTTAGGTCCGAAAAATTCTTACCTATAAATGTTTCTCCTTGATTCCCTCTTTAATCTCCTTCAAAAAGCTCTAAAGAATGATCAACTATAGAGGAAATGAGCCCCAAAATCACGGATGAAATGACTTAAAACATTCTGCCGAGTTCTATTTTTCCTTCATCCCTATCGTGATAATATCCTCGCAATCGCGAAGAAAAAATCTTCAAGACCCACCAAAAAAAACACTACACGAACACGACAAAGACCCTGCGAACGCGATGCTTCTGTCTCCTATTCCTTTGTGAATGGGAACTCACTTATGGGAACGTAATGGACAAAAGACCCTGGGTCCCTCAGACCAAATTGCTCTACGCGATCCCGAGTGCGCTCTTACAAATGCGATGCACTGAACCCCAGCCTTCCACGATGGTGAAGCCTCTCACGCGAACGTGAAGGCTCTTTTCAATCTGGACTTCCTCAATTCCTTCTACGTGATCGCGATACACCTCACGTGATCGCAAAGGGCAATTTCTCTGCAACAGAACTCAGAATCTGCCACTTTCAAACTCCAAAAATTGTTCGATTGACCACCCGAAACTCACCAAGGCCCCCGGGACCTCAAATAAATTCACCAACATATCCTAAAACCTTATTCAAACTTGTTCCATGCCTCAAACAACATCAAATCGCTCAAAACACATCGGATTCAAGCCTAAATTTGTAAAATCTTCCAAAATATGCTTTTGATAAAAAACCCAACCAAACCACGTCTGAATGACCTAAAATTTTGCACACACATCCCAAATAAAACAAAGAAGCAACTACAACTCTCGGTATTCCATTCCGACCCTAATATTAAAATCTCACATATCCACCGGAAATCACCAAAATATCAACTTCGCCAATTCAAGCCTAATGCCACTCCAGACCTCCAAAACCAATTCTGATCACGCTCCTAAGTCATAAATCACCTTCGAAGCTAACCAAAACATCGGAACTCGCATCTGAGCCCTCTAACACATAAGTCAACATCCGATTGACTTTTCTAACTTAAACCTTCTTAAAAGAGACTATGTGTCTTATTTCTTGTCGAATCTTCTCCGAACCAAACTAATCAACCTAATCACATTAAAACATGGATAACAAAGCATAAAGAATGAGAAATAGGGAAAATGGAGCGGTAACTCATGAGACGACTAGCTGGGTCGTCACATCAATAATTGTGTATTTTCGAAAATTCCATTTCCATAACGGTCAGGTGTCACCCAGGGGAACTCAAAAGGCTTTTTGAACAAAGCAAAGCAAAGCCAGCCGACAGGAGCACAAACCAACCTTTCCCCCAAAAAACTTTTTCTTTGAACGTAGGTACATTTGACGTAAAGATAGCATTCGCAAAACTTGTAAGATAATTCACTATCAATTAGGCTATCAGACACCGAATATATCTCCATCTAAGACATATACTACTCTTGTTTGCTACTTCCTCTCTACATGAGGCTAATAGTTGCCTCCATATTTGGATGAGGCTAATACTTGCCTCCCCACTTGCACGAGTGTGATCCCTAACTCCATACTTGTATAAGGCTAATCCCTGCCTACCTTATTGCATGAGGCTGATCCCTGCCTCACTATTTGCATGAGTCTAATCCTTGACTTCATGAGACTAATACTTGCCTCCCCACTTGTATGAGTCTAATCCATGACTCCACATTTGCATGGGGCTAATCCTTGCCTCCCAACTTGCATGAGTCTAAACCTTGACTCACACCTGCATGAGGCTAATCTCTATCTCCATGATTGCATGAAGTTGATCCTTGCCTCCCCATTTGATGAGTCTAATCCTTGAATCCATGAGGCTAATCCTTGCATACCCACTTGCATGAGTCTAATCCCTGAGTGCACACCTAGATGAGGCTAATCCCTGCCTCCCTAATTGTATGAGGCTGCTCTCTACCTCTATATTTGCATGAGTCTAATCATTGACTCTCTATTTTCATGAGTCTATTCCTTGACTCCATGAGGCTAATCACTGCCTCCCTATTTGCATGAGTCTAATCCTTGACTCCGTACTTTCATGAGATTAATCTCTGCCTCCATATTTGCATGAGGCTAATACTTGCCTCCCCACTTGCACGAGTGTGATCCCTAACTCCATACTTGTATAAGGCTAATCCCTGCCTACCTTATTGCATGAGGCTATCCCTGCCTCACTATTTGCATGAGTCTAATCCTTGACTTCATGAGACTAATACTTGCCTCCCCACTTGTATGAGTCTAATCCATGACTCCACATTTGCATGGGGCTAATCCTTTCCTCCCAACTTGCATGAGTCTAAACCTTGACTCACACCTGCATGAGGCTAATCTCTATCTCCATGATTGCATGAAGTTGATCCTTGCCTCCCCATTTGATGAGTCTAATCCTTGAATCCATGAGGCTAATCCTTGCATACCCACTTGCATGAGTCTAATCCCTGAGTGCACACCTAGATGAGGCTAATCCCTGCCTCCCTAATTGTATGAGGCTGCTCTCTACCTCTATATTTGCATGAGTCTAATCATTGACTCTCTATTTTCATGAGTCTATTCCTTGACTCCATGAGGCTAATCACTGCCTCCCTATTTGCATGAGTCTAATCCTTGACTCCGTACTTTCATGAGATTAATCTCTGCCTCCATATTTGCATGAGGCTAATCCCTGCCTCCATACCTGCATGAGGCTAATCCCTGCCTCTATATGAGTCTAATCCATGACTCCACATTGCATGAGGATAATCCTTGCCTCCCTATTTGCATGAGTCTAATCCCTTACTCCACATTTGCATGAGGCTAATACTTGCCTTCACATTTTCATGAAGCTAATCCTTGCCTCCATATTTACATGAGGCTAATTATTGTCTCCCAATTTGCATGGGACTACGCAGTGTCCCTCTTTGCACAAATATTTCTCAGTTAACACTATCTATTTGCTTTCGAATCGAGCTAAGATCTACCCTCCATTTCACAAGACTAAGCCTTGTCTTGTTAACATTACATTATTGCATATCATGGGATGAAATATCGCCAACCTATCCAAAGGCGTCATAGTCTAAATGCATCATCCTCATAGTCGAAAGACACCATGCAATGGCTTGGGGATCTCTCAAACTTGTATATCATTATTCAAAGGCATCATGGTTCGGACGCACCATTTTCATGGACTGAGAATCCCTCACCAAACAATTCATGGCCCATGACATCCTAGTATGAGGAAATCATCTTTAACCGTCTGAAGACAATCCTTATGGTCCAAAGGGAATTTGCATTATGTTTAATTTGTTTTGCAAATACATGTTGTAGCACCTTTTATCTACAGGTAACGGGAAGGCAACCACTATACTAGAAAGAGCGATGTCGCTCCACTTCTCTACAACCGTTCGAGCTTTAACCGCTCACCATAACTGTTCTTGCATCTCGTGTCCGCTCTTGCAGTAATTTCATCGGCATGTTCCGCAGATGAATCCAGAACTACACATGGCCTGATTCCTATAAAACAATGGATACGAATACCGGAGTTTGTTCTTTGCCTTTCAAAACATCTCGCCCGATCAAAATTGGCCATCATTTCTTTACCCGAAAACTATTTCATCCTTCCCGGGTAAAGAGGTGCTGTTGTTGATACCCAATTTTACCTATATATTTTAATATGCATAAATACTTTCAAACTAATATATATATATATATATATATATATATATATATATATATATATATATATATATATATATATATATATATATATATATATATATATATATATATATATAAGGTTTTTATAATTTTCCTATAATTTTAATGATTTAAATCGATTTATTTCCTTTCCATTTACTCATAAAATCCCCAATAATTATTCTCGAATCATTGTTATGGTGATTTAGTCATTTAAATTATATATTTACGCCAAAAACATGGTTAAAATATTTTTTGTGTATTTTTATAATTGCATTTTGTATTTTAAAGCTAAATTGCATATAATTACAATAATAGCCTTATCTATATATTATTATATTTCTATGCATAAAATCAAATTTATATATTTTTAAAATATTGAAAATCTATTTTAAATCAATTTAGTATATGAAAATATTTTTGTAGAAATTATTTATTATTTATTATAAATTATATAGGGAAAATTTGCTATTTAAAGTACAACCATATTTGCATTTTCAAACATAGCCTAAATTAAATCCAATACCTAGCCCAATTTCAGGTTAAAATACCCGACCTAAACCCTAAGCCCATATACCCAACCCAAAATCTATTAAATCCCGGCGGTTGATCTAAAAGATCAATGTCCCTCATTCGTTCTTGCCCTTTTTATTCTTAAACGACCCCTAATCCTAGCTCATTAATCAGAGCTCGCCACCTCGATATTCTCTCATCTTCTCCCCTCTCTCAGGCACTCAACCTTACCCTAGCTCCTTCAACCTCCAACCTCTCTTCTCTAGTCTTCTTCGGTGATCTCTCTTCAACTCCTAAGCCTCCAGTGGCTCCTCTAATGTTATGCTTGCCTTCTCTAAGGTTTTCAAGGGCCCCAGGCCATGTCGACTTGAATCTAGGATTCATCACTTATCTGTTCTTGGCTACTTTAGTGTGATTTCGAGCAAAATTATATTGTATTTGTTACTATCCTTGAGATTCTAGACATGTTCTTATTATCTCTCTTCGTGTTTCTTCTGAAACCCAATTTTATGCCCACATCTCCTAGATCTGTACAATTTTAAAATGATTTGAGTTTTTTTCTTGGATGTTTTACACTATCCTCGGAACTCTTCACAAGAAACATGTGATTTCAAGTGTTTTTGTCTTATTCTAAAATTAGGATTTGCGGAACTTCTTCTAAAACATTATTTTAAACTGATTTTTAATTGTTAAGCTTCTATTTCTTGCATACTTCAACTGATTCTGTAAGTTTATTACCTCTTTAACTTGCCTATGTTAAAAGCCCTAACTTTCTAGATTTTCTTCGTTTAGGTATGTGTATTAGCATGATTGATCGCTGCTTGTTTGGGTTTCTGTGACTATCTTGCTTCGAATATGTTCTTACTGAGTTTTTAGCCTAAATTATATCACCTATGTGTGTTTGTGTTCATCTTGATTGGTCAATACTTGTGTCTTTGTTTGTTGTGTTTGGTTACTCCTATCTCACCTTTTTATATGCTAAAACTCTGTCTTTGATTGACTCTGAATTCCTTGTTTCTTGGCTTGATTTGAAAACTTCATGTTTAAACTTGGGAACCCGTTTTCCTCTCCTTAAATCAGTAATTTTGAATCCTTTTATTCTATATTTACTATATGCCGATTTTCGATCATCTCCATATTCTGCAACTTGATTTTGTTTTCTTACCTTATTTGGTTAACCGAGTATTTTACTAATTTTTCATCAAATGTTTCTTTAGTTAAACCCTTATCTACTTACTCCTAATTGCTATTTGTACATTATGCTTTACTTGATTTCTTTCCTTAATCATTTCTGCCTATTACTGTTGGTTGATTTCCCCTTAATTAAATGTTCCATAATTACAATAATACTATGGTTCTTGCCTTGTTTTACTTAATTAACACAGACACAAGACATTGGTTCCAAAAACTCTCTCTCACTCTAAAGGCTTTCTCCTTTTTTCTTTGTTACTTGCTACTATTTGAATTAGCATGCTGCAAGCCAAGGCTAATTATTGTGCTCTCTTGCTCCTTACTTTGTATTTACTACCTTCTTTACTGGTATGTTCTAATTTCAATTCAAGTTTCAAAAATAATATGGTCCTTTTGTTACTTCAATTCAACCTGTTTCTAGTTTGCTTTTACTTATGGTTTTGATGTGAAACCTATAGTTAATATGTTTACATGATTAGCATATTATGTACTCCCCTTCATTAGAATCAGTATGAGCATGTTACCCCTTATATGTAGTCTGTCTCCATGAAATTTTTCTCTATCTGGATTCTGATATGAATCTCCTCGTAAAGTAGTATGCACTCCAAAACTTGTATGATTCTGGGATTGATTCTTAAATAATGTTGATCCTATATTGAACGCCTTAGGAATGACTAATTCTGTGACTATCTCTAATCATTGTTTTTGAGCATAATTCCAAAGACTTCTGCCTGCTATGTGTGTTTCACCTGTCCCCAATTCTCATTTACCCATATGTGAAGGCTTGTGGTGTTAAACCTTCTTTGTTCTGTGTGTAATGCTGAACATGTTTTGGTTTTAGACTGGATTATTGTTTGTTGACTTCCCCTACTCTTTTCACAACTATCTCATTGAATAACTCCTCTGATGTTTCACAAAATTATTTTCAAGTATCCCGTCAATACTATTTTCATACCAAACCCTTTCAAACTATGTCAAGCACTCTAACTCTATTCTTAAGTCACTAGGTTTTGCCCCCTCCAGTTTGTGTACTGCCTTGGGTTCCTCTTGAGAACCCTCTGAATTCTAGCACTCTGAGGCTGGCCCTTCCATACTTCACTTACTCAATTTGGTTACCAAGTCTAGGTGTAAGCACTACCCGGGATCCTTGAGATCCTTAGGGAACTTTGATGCACCTAGACAATGACACTGTCTATGGAATTTGGGCATTTGAGACTGTTAGATTCTATGGAGATCTGGGACCATTTGTAGACTCCATATAGAATAGCTTCTTATTTTTGTTATCTACTTATGTAATTCATTTATATGGACTGCAATAATTTTTAAACGCATATTGGGGTTAACTAGTGAAAAGGGTGGATAGTTACATGTTTTTGGGGTAATATGGGTAGAAACCATGCCTATGGAACTTTACATTTTGCTATGTTTGACTTACCATGTTAGAAATCATGCTTATAGGTCTCAAGTGGTTTCGATAATTAAAATCATGTTTGTAGATATTAAAATCAACCTCACAAGTAGATGTCATGCCTATAGGATAGAATCCAATTCAACTTTGGTTATAACAAGTGTTACATGCGTTTTTCATTTGTCATCTTGCTTGCAAGCTTCTAAAATCCATTTTAAACAACTCAAAAATTCTGCCTATAGATCTAAACCAGTTCACTTCGAAACTAGTTTAATTAATTTTTTATTTTCCTTGAAACAACTTATTAAAAAAAACTATCTTAATGTACCAATAGACAACATGCTTATAGGGATTAAAGAGTCTATTTTTAAAAACCTGCCTTGTTTCACTATATAAAACATAGTTATCAGTATTCCGTGCATAGGCAAGCCTATAGGGCATTTTCAAATCTTACAACTCTGAAACTGTTTCTATTGCTTAATGTCATTCTGATTCTTTAAAAAACATGCTTTGAAAAATAAGTAGGTAATTTATAGGGTTATTACTTCTGGGTTTATAAAAATAAGTTTCATGTCTTTTGTTTCTTTATATTCACTTAGACATTATGCCTCAGGATACCGTTTAACAAAAGGCCCTTATTTGTGTTTGAGTCGTACTGCTTATATGTATTTTTGAGGAGGTAAACTTGAGCCTTTAATTGCTCCCTTTTATGTGCTAACGTCCTAATTATTCGCCTTAGTATTTTCACCTTTAAAAACCTTAAGGGTTTGTATGGAACTACCTATAGGTAGAGGTTCTAATAACCATCCAGGACCATTAAGAGGGGACGACTCGCTTCAATGACCACTAAACGAGTTGGAAGGGTAGATATTGGATATGATGACTACGCGCTAATATCACGTGTAGCTCCTCATTGAGGAGTGTTTACCGGACATTGTGTGGGGTGATACTATAGGCTAACCAACCTAGGACTCCTCCATTTTCTAAAATTCCTTTTGTATAAAACTGTGTTTTATACAACTTGTTCGAAACCTTTGTCTTATTATTTGAGTTATGCAACGTCCAACGTGCTTTACTTGTAAATTATTTGATTCAACTATTTATTTGTTAATGGACTAATTCATGAATATATGTTCAGCCAGGACCAACAGTTGTGGACCAAGAGAGGTGCCTAACACCTTTTCCTCTAGGTTATTTCAAGCCATACCCTAATTTCTGGTAATGCAAACCAATCCAAGAGTTAATCACTGTAAGTGCCCTAATGCACCATAACTCGTTAGGTGGTGACTCTTCAAATACCCAATTCCCAAAAGGAAATGAGTTATCACCCCATGAAAGTCGAAACTCGGACTTCTCTCTCTCCGCGGAGGGGAAAAAAAGGGTGCAACAATGTGTAAATTTAGAATTTTTATTTTGGTTTCCACTCAACTCGTTCTCCTCCATTGTATTTTACAACTACCTTTACCAACACCCCCTTACTTCCTCATATTCATCACCTCCCTTAATTGAATATTCTTAATAGACACACAATACTCAATACCATCTTACTACCACTTTCTTCTATAAAACTGCTCGATGAAGAGGAACAAAAAAATAAACTAGCAACAAATCATTGGCCGGTACAAAGGACTCCCGATCAGTAACAGACTAATATATTCTCATCTTTGATTTTTTATTAGTAGAGATGGGTTTTCTTGATTTTTTCTTGGTGAGTATTGTAAGAGGAAGGTGGCGATCTTATATATTGTTTTTTTTTGAAGCTCTTTGAAAGCATGTATGGTGATTTTCTGTGTCATGATCCAAAACCCTATCCATGGATACGTGATGGTGCCTAACATCCACTTGCTAGGCAAGCCAACGCCAGCTAAAAATTTAACCAATTTTAGCAACTTTTAAAGAGCATAATAATAATTAACATTGGGAATACTATGAAGTACATATAAATACATAAATGATGCAGTCTATACTAATCCCAAAAATTCGGAGTCATAAGTACATGAGCTACTAGAATACTATGAATATGGTATGGAATGAAATACAATTGTCTGAAACAAGATAAATAGTAAAATAAGATATAAGGGGGACTTCAGGGATTGCGAACGTCGTATAGCTATACCTCAAGTCTCCTGAATAAGTTGGATTCGAGAAAGCTCCTCTATGGTCCACTAGGATCAACACCGGGATATGCACAAGAAGTGCAGAAGTATAGTTTGAGGACAACCAACCCTATCTTCGCTGCCACTAGTTAAGGTCCTTCTGCTGGAGCATGTGTTAGGACTCCGATGGTCGGTATAGACCTCACATGGAATGCTGCATAGATATTGCCTCCAAATCTTCAGCGCCTGAACAATAACGACCACCTTCAAATATGGCACAAGGTTGTTACATCTCATGTTTCTTGTACGATAAGTTTCATCTTCAGTTAATTGAAAAAGACTCGGGGATAAGATTACCTTGAGGTTAGAATATTTATACTATTTATAATAAGTGATAATTAAGTGCCATGGAGGATAAATAATATACTAATTAAAGAAAATTAGTTTCATTAAAGGTTGTCGATTTGGGGTAAAATAAGGTTCGAGCTATAATACCTGATATCTATGGACTAGTACTATACAAGATACCATATGATCGTGTAGCTACAACAGGCTGAGCTGCTCCAACTGGTGTTGATACCCAATTTTTCCCTGTATTTTTTTACATATAAAATACCTTACAAATAGCATAGGTATGCATATATAAGCATGTCCAAAGGTTTTTATAATTTTCCTTAATTTTTAAAAGATTTTTTTAAAACCAATTTTATTGCCCTATTTAATCAAGAAAACCCAATAATTATTTTCAAAATTATCATTTTTGTAATTATATTTATTGAATTCTCATATTTATACTAAAATATAGCTAACATAATTTTCGCATATTTTTATAAATTTATTTAGTATTTTTAAAACTAAATTTCTCATAATTGCAATGTTAGCCTATTTTAAGATTTGATTCTATTTATAGTTATAAAATTGACTCCAATATTTTAATTAAATATTGAAATTTTATTAATTATTTTAGAACCTTTAATTTGTCTATAGAAAGTATTTTGACATTTTTTATAAAATAAATAAAGGAAAGTGGCTATTTAAATGCTGGCCTATATTTACTTTGGTTCTAGCCAGATTTGGCACTCTTAATTAAACCTAATTCCTCAACCCAACTACAATTCAAAACCGCCCCGACCCAACTAAAACCTACCCAACCCAGACCCCCTCTTATCCTAGCCGTTGATCTTAGAGATCAACGACCCCTATTTGTTCTTGTGTTTTTTAATCCAAATGACTACCCTAATCTCCTCACTTATCATCAATCAGCTGCCTCTAAACACTCTGATCTCTCAAAATCTCTCGAATTTTCTCAACACCCTAATCGTCTCCTACCACATTTGCCTTGAAAGCTGCCGGAATCTATGGCTTCTAAGGCTCTGAGGGTCCTATACTCACCTCCTATTGCTCCTATATGCCCGATTTCTGAAGATTCAAGGCCTGATCTTGAAGGTTTAAACCCAGACCTCTATCAATTCATGGTTCCATGGCCATCTCCGGCATTGCTCCGATGTACCATGGCTGCTCGAGCTTGGTTTTTGACTTCTCCAACTTAGATCGGTGACCTTTCAAAGCCTTTCTCACTTCTAGGGTTCTTTCGAAACCCTAATTCTCCGACGTTTTCTCCGATTCTTTTAGAACGCTGTGTATCTATGCTTTCCCTAAGCCCTCAAACGATTTCTATGGGTTTTCTTTCAAAAATTGCTTTCAAAACTATTTTTCTTTTCGATCTAGGTGAGAAAGTATTTAAGTGTTTCTTGAATTTCTTTGTCTTTCATGTGTATTTACCTCTACTGTGTTCTTATATTTTTCTTCTACCATGTCCTTGTATGCTTCTCTTAATGTGTTTTCTATGCTATGTTCCCCTATGCTTTTCTACCGTGCCATTGTATTTTTCTTCTACCATGATTTTGTATGTGTTCCTTCCTGTGTTTCTTATACTATGTGCTTGTATGCTTTTCTATTGTGTTTTTTTCTCCTGTGTTCTCATGTTCCTCCTACTGTGTTTTTCGTTTCTTAAGCTTCCTTGTTAAGCTCCTTTTACTGAGCTTTGTTTAAAGTTTCTTTTAGAAAAACTCCTTAGCATGCTCTTGTACTGTTCTCATCACTCTTTTTTCATTATGCTTTGAATTAGTTTCCTCCACTCTATTTGCCTTGGACACTCCTACTATGTTTGCATGTTACTTTTTATATTATGTTTCTCATGAGTTCTGCTGCTGAAAGTAGGATGTTAGAAGCTTCAGTTCTTTTCTGAAACCCCTGAACATGTTTTCGATTCAATCGCTTGCCTTCTTATCTTTGCTTTGTGATTTTCTTGAACCGGGATTTTTATTTTAGAACCCCTAACTCTTTCAGACCAACTTCGTGTCTCTGAACTAAGTTTGGACATCCTTCTTTCTGAATTTTACTGAACTCTTCTACATTGGATTTTTTTCTAATAATTTTAAAATGACCTGGATGTCTCTTTCATGCTTAATATGTTCGGATGCTCCTTATATATGATAAAATTTCCTCTAAAGTGGCTTTCAAATTCGTGATCAGTTCATATTCTCCTTTGAATATGGTCTGATTGATTTCTTTCCATTGTTTGCTAATTTTTCTCTATGACCTGACCTAAGTTAAAACCCTTCTCAGCTTTTGCGGCATAGTTCCTTCATGGTCAGTAATTACAAGATCCTTGGCTCGATTTTACTAGCTGTTAATTGATTTTCTTGCCATATTTACACAAACCGTGTATTTCAAAACCATGTCCTTATATAACCTCTTATGTACTTGCCCCTAATTGCATGCTTTGCACAAAGTGTTTATTCAGTTTCTTTTCTTAAATAGTTTTTACCCGTTTTAAATCTGAATCCCTTAATTAAGGGAAGTCTTGTCTAATTATTCACAATTAGTCCCTTAACTATTTTATCTTACCTTATTTCCTCATGGTTTTCATACTATAAAATGCACGACTCCTTAACACACAACACACGATTACAATCCTTCACTTTACAATTTACAATTTACAATCTCTTCTGAACTCATAATAGTATTCTCTCTTTTCTTGCACTGTGGCTTTTACAAGACTACTGCTTTCTCTCTATTTATTTCTTTCAAACCGGTATGTTCTAATTTAAGCTTCAACATCATTATAATATGTTTTTATAGCTTTTATATCCATGGCTATTTTACAATTTATGTAGAGTTTAACATTCAAATTAGTATGCTCATATCTTTTGCCTGTTTCTGTTGTGAATCTTTGCTCCTTACCCCTACGTATTTGTAAGCTGTGATAAAGGCATGGCAATGTGAGTTGTTGCCTATGAATTAAGTTTGAACTAATGGGGTATTAACCTCTATGTAAACATGCTGGAGGGTATGTTAGCATCTCCCATTGCGGGGTATGCCCATCAGCCTGCTTTTCTTTGACTCTTGCAAATTTTCCATTCCCCTATACTCTTATGTATCTGATTTCAAGTTATTCCCATTTTCCCTTTCCCCTTTCAGACTTTTACTTCTGTACTTGCACTCTCTCTTAGTTCCTAGGTTCCGCCCCCTCTTGTAAGCCTTGCCTTGGGACCTTGAGTTCCCTTTGAAATTGGAAACTTGAGGACTGGCCCTTCTACATTGCACTATGTTTTAATCTGGTAATGCATTTGGGTGTAAGCACCGCCCGGAGTTCATGTGAGACTCTTAGAGAACTTTGACGCACCCCAAATGAGAGAAAGGCTTTGAAATATGATCTTTTGGAGTTGGTTTACTTCATGCTTCAGACAGGAAGTCCGAATCAGGCTTTCCTTGGTTGTACTTTTAGCTTCTGACTTATTTTTCTGTACTTTACTTTCTTTTTTGGGTTATAATAGCTTTGTAATAAAAGCTGGGGATGGCTAGTGAAAAGGGAAGGAAAATTATATATGCAAAAGAGGGTAGATATCATGTTTATAGGAATTCTGCATTCTCATATAGATACCATGTCCATAGGAATTACTGTATTCTCATATATAGCTATCATGTCCATATGAATTTATGCATTCTTATATAGATGCCATGTCCATAGAAATTTCTGCATTCTCATGTATAGATACCATATTTATAAAACATCTGCACTTTCACACATATACCACGGCTATAATTATTCGAAACCTAAAATCTTTATATGCATGTAAAAAATATAGGATTTTCTGAATCTAGCATATTCACGTCTCATTAGGCAAACATGATTATAGTTAATAACTAATTACAATGAGATGTCATGTTTATATATAAAAAAAATACAGTGCCTAGACATCATTTTTGTAGGACTTCTGCATCCCTCTATGTATATAAAAGTGTTCTAAAGTCAACAAACGCATAGAAAGCACGCCTATATGAGTTAATCAAATCTGAATCATCTCACTCGTTTACAAGTATAAGAATAGCAATAATAATACATTACTAGCTGTAGAACTTGTTATCTTTTGCCAAAACTCACCTTTCTTTAATGGCTGACAACTTTTTCTTAAATCAGTATATAGTCAGCTCGCATCCTTGTTTCACGAAATCAGTAGATATCTTGCCTATAGGTCTTCATCTAACACTTAGGCAAGCCATAGGATAACTTGTAAACTGAATAAGATTTTATATGCTACAACCAGCAGGTAGGCCTGATTGAGGCTCCAAAGCAAAAATTTTAGCATGACTTACAGGTACTGATTAGTTCTGAATTAAATTTAAAGCATTAGGACAGGCTGCTTTATCACATATTTCTCAAATGAGAAGTTCGAATTAGGCCTTGTCTGGTTGTAGTTTATTAAGGACTGGCGTAGTTGATTACTAACCTACTGGTTTTCCTAGATGAGGCCTGTAATCATGATATCTAACAATGTAGAAGGCGTACTGATTTTAACTAAAGGTTACTGGTTTTATAAATAAAGATCTGCAAATTTTGAACGATCTTGCTGCTGATTTTAAACTCATTGGTGAAATAGACAAAGCTGATCAACTGACTACATACTATAGGCATGATTTCTAAGCATTATTGGTTTCAAGACGACTACGTAACTGTAGGATTCCTATAGGCATGGTATCTAGAATGAGGTCGATTATTGTTAAACCTATGATTATTTTGTTAGGATTTACGCCCGTCACTAGAGGGGGGGTGAATAGTGCGGCACGAGAATATTGATAAATATTGCGGAATTAAAAATTGCAGGAATAAAATAAATTCGGTAATAAAAATAGCAAGGAAAGAACACACCGAATTTATCCTGGTTCACCACAACTTGTGGTTAGTCCAGACCCCGAGAGACTCTCTCGAGATTCCACTAACTCCGTTAAGCTTTCGGGTGCCTAACAAACCGTTACACTTGCTCGTAGATGTTCACTCTACAAGACTTCAACTTGCTCGAGGATACCGCACCTCAAGACTTCAACCTTGCTCGTGGATACCGCACCACAAGACTTCACACACTAAGACTTAGTGTACTTAGCGAACCCGACAATCAATGAGAAGATATGTTCTTCTCAAACACCTTTCTCTTTTACAACAAGAACTCTCTCAAAAGAGTAGATAAAGAGATACAAATTTAGCTCTATGAACAACTCAAAGTTGTCTCTCAAATGACTCAACAAAAGCTCTAAAATGATGCTCAAATGATATCAATATGTATTTGAATATTGGGAGGTGTTGTGTGCTTCAAATCAGCTCAAAAGACCTCTTTCTATAGGTGAAAAATGGTGTATGTCCGTTGCTTAATTGGCAATCAATTATGCTGATTTTGTGCCAAGATAATCGATTATTCACAATCTGATAATCAATTATTCTCCAACGTTCAGAAAATCAGAAGCTGATTTTCTGCTGAATAATCGATTATCTGATACTGCATAATCGATTATTCTGAGGCAGTGTTCAAACGCCTGGCAACGGTTATAACATAATCGATTATGCACTTTGTATAATCGATTATTCTGTGGCAGTGTTCAAACACTTTGGCCACTGTTATAACATAATCGATTATGCACTTTGTATAATCGAGTATTCTGAGGCAGATTTGAAAACTTACTTCAAAAACCATTTTGGTTAAGATGAAAACTTTAACATCATTTTGTTTGAAGTATTTAAAATATGTTTATGATAAATATGATTTAATAAAATATGTTTATGATAAATATGATTTAATAAAATGATTTTATGCATATTTATGATGACCTATGTTGAGCCAAACGACGAGATAACTTAAGCGTTGCTCTTACATTTGTTCTACCTAACGACCTACGCCTTAGGTCTTCGGTCTTGAACATTTGAGCTCGTCTTTGGCTTTTCCATTGCAATCCGTTTATCAATATGCTTCTCGGCATTCAAGCTTGATTTTTTGTCATATAATATCGTTGTTTGACACTTGACTTCATTGTTTGTCATTCATCAAAATCTATACCTGAAAATCATGCTCATACAACCAAAGCGCACATATCATAGATAGAGTGATTTTCTACAATTTCCCCCTTTTTGATAATGACAAACAACAGGAGATATGCATATCGAATTCTCGAATTCCCCCTAACTTCATGCTATATCTCAACATACAATTCATGCAAACAATTCAATGTAATTCCCCCTTAATTAAAGCATACTAGAATGTGAAGACATTCCCCCTTATTCGATGCATATCGCCTAAATTCTTCCCCCTTTTGGCATAAGCAAAAAGGGTATACCAATTGTTATTAAAACTATTGACGATACCAATTGTTAAAAAAAGTCATATCAATATTAAATAATACCAAATGTTAGTAAAAACATGCCAATCATAATAACGGTCATTTTTCGCAAATATACCAACTGTTATTTAAACTAAAAATATTCATCAAAACATGAGTCAATCAGTTAACATAAAAATAATTGATACCAATTTGTTATTCAAAATAAAACTTATCAAAACATGAATTAATAATTAATATTAATCGTTAGCACATATCAACTATTACGTTTTTATCAAGAATACGATAACTAACCGACGTTCCCCCTCGATGCAGTAAGGTTTCGTGCTTGGTGCATCTACTATAATATTGTAGTCTTCAAGCACACCTGCAAACGTACCTAAAAATAGGTTTTCGGTACCCAACTTCTTTTGGGTCCTTGGGGGTCAGGCAAATAATAATTATAATCAAAATATGAATCTCTATGTTTAGCAAAACATACGGGTGCAATGTGTCCTACCCGGTTACAATAATGACATATAACGTTCGGGTTGTGCATATGTCTAGGTTGAGCCAAATACGTTCTAGGTGATCTAAAGTCGTTATTCCTAGAAGCGTTGAAATTCCTAGAGTCATTTCTAGGTGGTCTAGAATAATTATTTCTAGACTCATTAACGCAATTCCTAGAATCGTTTCTAGGTGGTCTAAAATGATTAGTTCTAGACTCATTAACGAAAATCCTAGAATCATTTCTAGGTGGCCTAAAATGATTATTTCTAGGCTCGTTTACAGAAATCCTAGAATTATTTCTAGGTGGTTTAACCTCATTTTTATCACCCTTTTTAATTACTTCACTTGTTTTAGAACCATTTACACTCCATTTTTCTAGTGTATTTCTGAGTTCGACGTTCTCCATTTTTAAAGAACTACAAGAAGAACAATTTGAACTTTGAACAATTAAAGAGGCTCCATTCATCTCCTTGATTTTATTTTTGAAATCAACAATGTCATTTTCCAAAAAATTATTTTCTTCTTTTAGCTTTTCATTTTCATAAGTCAATTTTTCAAAATCTTTTTCTTTTAAAGAAGGTTGTTTTTCAAAAACTTTTTCTTGCAAAGAAAGTGTTTTCTCAAAATCTTTTTCTTGCAAAGAAAGTGTTTTCTCAAAATCTTTTTCTTGCAAAGAAAGTGTTTTCTTCAATTATTTTATTGTTTTTGAAGCTTTAACAAATTCGCTATATAATTCATCATAAGCATTTTGCAATTCTTCTAACGAGTATAAGAGTTAGAAATACTTACCTCTTCTTCTTCGTTGGCCATGAGGCATAATGTGGCAGTTTCATCGCCCGAGCTGTCCGAATCCCATGTTACGCGCCTATGGTGTTTCTTCTTTTTCTTGTCCTTTGATTTTGGACAATGTGATTTGGTGTGGCCAATTTTTCCACAATTTTGACATGAAGGACTTGGTTCTTCCTTCCTTGTTTCCTTCTTCATAAACTTACAAAACTTTTCAATTTTATCATTGGAAATAATATCATTATCGCTTTCCGAATCACTTTCCTCTACTCTTTTAGACGAAAAGGCATTGAAGGCAATATTCGAACCTTTACTTTCTAAGATAAGGATTAAGAATTGTGCTTTCATAAGTTTCGAGGTTACCTCTTAGTCCATCGATTGTGATATCCGTGAATCCTATAGATTCTTGGATGGCATTGGCTTTGGAACACTATTCGGGAGTGAGACTCCGTAGGAGTTTTCGAACAAGATCTTTGTTCGTGTAGACTTTCCCGAGAGCATGAAGATCGTTGACGATTCTTGAAAATCGTTCGAACATAATGCCAATGAGTTCATTCTCCCTCATTCTAAAAATTTCATATTCATGTGTTAGAAAATCTATTTTAGATTCTCGGACTTGAGACGTACCTTCATAAGTGATCTCAAGTTTATCCCACATTTCCTTTGCGGTTGTGCAACAAGAGATTTTCCGATAGTCGTCCGGATTCACTGCACAAAATAGTAAGTTGACGGCCTTTGCGTTTCTTTCAACCTTCTTGATGTCCTCGGCATCATATTCATCTTCCTCCTTTGGAACTATGATCTCCCCAACTTTCTTTGTTGGCATTTGTTCACCTTTCTTGATGATTTGCCATAATCGAAAGTTGTGTGATTGGATGAATATTCTCATCCGCTCTTTCCAGTATGTATAATTTCTTCCATCAAAAAATGGAGGCCTCTCGGTGGAGTGTCCTTCGCTCATTATTCCTGCGTTCAATATTCTCAACAAAAAAATATATATCGCTCTCAACCGGTTAAGGCTTTCAGAGAGTTAGGCTCTGATACCAATTGTTAGGATTTATGCCCGTCACTAGAGGGGGGGTGAATAGTGCGACACGAGAATATTGATAAATATTGCGGAATTAAAAAGTGCAGGAATAAAATAATTTCGGTAATAAAAATAGCAAGTAAGGAACACACCGAATTTATCTTGGTTCACCACAACTTGTGGTTAGTCCAGTCCCAGAGAGACTCTCTCGAGATTCCACTAACTCCGTTAAGCTTTCGGGTGCCTAACAAACCGTTACACTTGCTCGTAGATGTTCACTCTACAAGACTTCAACTTGTTCGAGGATACCGCACCTCAAGACTTCAACCTTGCTCGTGGATACCGCACCACAAGACTTCACACACTAAGACTTAGGGTACTTAGCGAACCCGACAATCAATGAGAAGATATGTTCTTCTCAAACACCTTTCTCTTTTACAACAAGAACTCTCTCAAAAGAGTAGATAAAGAGATACAAATTTAGCTCTATGAAAAACTCAAAGTTGTCTCTCAAATGGCTCAACAAAAGCTCTAATATGATGCTCAAATGATATCAATATATATATGAATATTGGGAGGTGTTGTGTGTTTCAAATCAGCTCAAAAGACCTCTTTTTAAAGGTGAAAAATGGTGTATGTCCGTTTCTTAATTGGCAATCAATTATGCTGATTTTGTGCCAAGATAATCGATTATTCACAATCTGATAATCGATTATTCTCCAATGTTCAGAAAATCAGAAGCTGATTTTCTCCTGAATAATCGATTATCTGATACTGCATAATCGATTATTCTGAGGCAGTGTTCAAACGCCTGGCAACGGTTATTACATAATCGATTATGCACTTTGTATAATCGATTATTCTGAGGCAGATTTGAAAACTTACTTCAAAAACTTTGGCCACTGTTATAACATAATCGATTATGCACTTTGTATAATCGATTATTCTGAGGCAGATTTGAAAACTTACTTCAAAAACCATTTTGGTTAAGATGAAAACCTTAACATCATTTTGTTTGAAGTATTTAAAATATGTTTTTGATAAATATGATTTAATAAAATATGTTTATGATAAATATGATTTAATAAAATGATTTTATGCATATTTATGATGACCTATGTTGAGCCAAACGACGAGATAACTTAAGCGTTGCTCTTACATTTGTTCTACCTAACGACCTACGCCTTGGGTCTTCGGTCTTGAACATTTGAGCTCGTCTTTGGCTTTTCCATTGCAATCCGTTTATCAATATGCTTCTCGGCATTCAAGCTTGATTGTTTGTCATATAATATTGTTGTTTGACACTTGACTTCATTGTTTGTCATCAAAACCTATACCTGAAAATCATGCTCATACAACCAAAGCACACATATCATATTTGCTAGTGATTGACGTATATGAGAGATGCAGAAACAATACTATAAGCATGATTTTCTATATGCGGAAAACTTATAGGCATGGTTTCTAATTATGAATAAATCTTTTAGGCAGGATTTCTACGAGTAATGCATAACTTATAGGAAGGATTTCTAAATGCGTAAGCGTAGAAACTTATACATGATTTCTATATGCAGAAAGTTATAGGCATGAATTCTATATGTTATGCATGAATATGGAATTTGTAAATAGTAATCCCGAAGAGCATGATGTCTACCCATATACCTACATAAATGACCCTCCCCTTTTCACTAGAACCCCATAGTTACTACAAATTATTACAAAACCGAATGAATCTAGAAAGATAAAAAATTACATCAGAAATTCAAGCTACAACCAAACAGCCTAATTCAGACTCAAGGTCTAACAATATGAGATAAACCAACTTCCAAAGACAGATTTTCAAAGCCTTTCTCATCTTTTGGGTGTGTCAAAGTTCCCAAAGGGCTTCATGAACCCCAGGCAGTGCGTACACCTAAATACATTTGTAGGATCATATTATAGTGCAGAGTGGAAGGGCCATCCTTCAAATGTCCTAGTTCAGAGGAAACTCAAGGTCCTAAAGTAAGGCTCATAGAAGGTGGGGGGGCAGAACTTAGAGTCTAAGAGTAAGTGTAAGTGAATGGGGGAATTAGGAAGTCCAAGGCAGGCTAGTGGTCATGCCCAACAATCAGGAATGCTGGCACACCCCTGACCAAACTGTTAGCCAAATATTAGGAGTTAGGTTCCATTTGAGATCAAGTTCAGACCTGAGCAGTAATTAGGGTACTGCCCGGCCAAATCTTTAACTCAGACACATAGAGGCGAATAGGGGATAGGGATTCATAATATAAACAAATGAAAGGAAAGAACATATATAGTTTAATCAATGAACATGAACATCATAGTAAACAAGAATGCTGAAACTATAAAGTAAACACATAGAGGTGAGGTAGAAAAATTAATTAGACATACCAGTTCCAGGGAAGACAGGTAAAAAAAACGATAATCTTGAAAAGCCAATTTGTAAGCAAGCAGTTCCAAAAGATCTCAGAAAAAGCAGAGTGTTGAGAGGGTATTGAACTCAAAGCACTATTGTAAGTGTACGACTTGGAGGTAAAAGTTCGAGATATTGAACTCGAAGTGTCCTCAAAAGTACATGAGGGTAGTCCCTTTTATAATGTAGAGAAAAAAGTAAGAAAGGTAAGAAATAGTTTTCAATCAATCACATAGAATTCCCTTCAGTTAAGGGGTTTGATTTCCAATGGGTAGAATATAATTAAGGAAAGGGATTTGAAAAATATTTTACTAGCAGTATAATAAAGGGTAAGTACATAGAAGCTATTTAAGGCAACAAACCGATAGTACATAGTAGTATAATAAAGAGTTTGTGAAAATGGAAAGGGAATCAACTAGTAAAATCAAAGTCTCAGACTTTTACTTGAATGAATCAAGTCAGGAAAGGGGCAAAGAAAGGTTCGATTAGGGAAAATCAGCAACAATCAAGTAAACACAATTAATGGAATTCGGAATCAATTAGTAGTTGGCAAAATCTTTTGAAATCAGAGTCCTTATACATAAAGCACACAAATATGAATCAAGGAGGGATTGTCAATTTATTTAGAAGAGAGTCTTAATCAAAGAAAAGTTCTGAATCATAAGAAAAAAAGGTACAGGTTCGATTTGCAAACTCATAGTGAGTCTGAGAGTCCAGGGTCCCAAAGTAGAACCCTAACTCGAACACAAAATCAAAATCGTCAAAGAAAAACCCCTAAATCCTAGGGTTTCAAAATTGAATTAGACATGGAGGTGAGAAAGCAAGCCATTAGTTTCAGAGTCTCAACAAAACATATATGATAGCATGTTTGAACGACACAGGAAGAAAAATCACGAAGAGCATATTTGAGAAAAATTGGAACCTAGAAAAGTTCAGAAGAAGGAGTTAACAAACTTGAACATAAGTTGATTAAACATGTAAGAACATGAACAAAGTCCAATAAACAAAAATCAAATAGCTTAACAGTAAACACATATAGTAAACGAGTAAAGAAAAGATAGCAAAGATTAACCTAAGTAACATGTATAGTAGAAAAGAAAAGTTAGAAGACAGTATATGCATAACAAAATAAATCTCACGAGTAGGTACACACATAATGCAAAGAAGAAGAAAAAACAAAAAGATTTTTTTTAAAAATTAGAAACCCTAAAATCGGAGAGAAACGATTTTGAAAAGAAACTTTTGGGGAAAACACTTTAGATGGAAAGAAAAGCATAGATACAATACAAATTTAAGCAAATAACATTGAAAAGACCTCGAATAGCTTTAGGTTTTGCAGAAACCCTAGAAATGAGAAAGGCTTGGAAACATGTCCGATCTTGAGTCGGAGAGGCTCATAGTGCTTGAATATGCCAGGGTAATGGCTGGAGAAGCCATAGATCTGCAGATCTAAAGGAGAACCATTAAGGTCAGGTCTTGAAGCTTTTAACAACCATGGTTTACTGGTGAAGGGGAGTGAGTACCAAGCATCTATGGCCTGGAAAGCCATGGATTCCGGTGGAGTGGCGGTTGAAGCGGGTAGAAGGAGGCTAGGGTTTCAGAGAGTTTGAGAGATGGTGGCTGAGATATAGGAAATGAGGGATTAGGGTAGTCGTTTCAAGTTAATTGTGGTAGGGTGAGTTTTGGCCTTTGATCTTGAGTGATCAACGGTCCAGATTTAAGTGGGTAGGTGGGGAACGTGTTAGGTTTTTTGGAATTGGGTCGTAAGTTGTGTCCAAATTAAACTGGGACGGTTTAAGATCTGAAATTGGGGTTTAGTGAGGGGTTAATTTGGGATAAAATTTAAATGAAATAGGGCTAACTTTTAAATAACCACTTTTCCCTTTT
Source organism: Nicotiana benthamiana (assembly GCA_034376525.1). Taxonomy (NCBI): domain Eukaryota; kingdom Viridiplantae; phylum Streptophyta; class Magnoliopsida; order Solanales; family Solanaceae; genus Nicotiana; species Nicotiana benthamiana. The sequence goes on along the minus strand of CM067324.1, from coordinate 19,708,563 downwards.
TATTTTCGAAAAATAGTTAAGATGATTTTAAAAGTAAATTAAAAATATTGAAATAATTAATAGTATATAAATATTTATTTAAAAATACTGGACCCAATTTTACAGTTATAAAATTCTATTAATCTTAAAGTAGGCTACAATTGTAATTATATGCAATTTAGCCTTTTTAAATACCAAATAAATTTGTAAAAAATATACAAAAATTGCCTTAGTTTTATTTTGGTATAAGTATGAGAATAAAATAGGTCATTCACCAAATGATAATCTTTGAGAATAATTATTGGATTTGATATTGCTAAAATAGACAATAAATAGATTTGAAAATCTTTTAAAATTATATAAAATACCAAAACACTTTGGCATACTTATATATGCATGTACATGCTATTTTGAAAATTGTTTGTACATGAAATTATGTTGGGAAAAGTTGGGTATCAACAGCTGCTCCTCTTTACCCAGGAAGGATGAAAGAGTTTTCGGGTAAAGATATGACAGCAAATTTTGACCGAACGAAATGATTTGAAGAATTTGGCAGAGCTCTAGTTCTTGAGCTTCCCACATATCCTTGGTCTTACAGGAATCAAGCCGTATGTAGTTCGAGATCCGTCGACGGAACATGCCGATGAGATTTGTTTCAAGAACGGACGAGATATTCGGATTAGGGTAGCGAATTTAACAGAGATATGGAAACTGGAGTGGGATCGCTCCTACTGAGATGGCTGTTGCTAGCCGGTTTACCTGCAGATAAACAACATGAGTGCATATGTTGTGCATAAATTTAAACATTATGCAAGTTCCCGTTGGACCATGAATGCTATCTTTGGACGATGACGTCCTCGGACTATGACCTCCTGGGCTATGAAGCGTATGATAAAGGATTCATAGGCTATGAAATGATGTTCTCGAGCTAAGAATGATGCCTCCGAACCATGATGCCTTTGAATAATGATATGGAAGAGATAAAGGAGTCCTTAGGCCATGGCATGCCGTTCTAGGGCTATAAAGATGGTGCCTCCAAAAAATGACGCCCTTGGACAATTTGGAAATCTTTCAGCCCATGAAATCAGGATGTGGCGATCTTTCAGCCCATGAAATGCAGAAGGTGGCGATATTTCAGCCAATGCAAGACATAAATAAAAATGGATACGTTGTAGGATTTAAATAAAGGTGGCGATATTTCAGTCGATACAAGATTGAAATGAAGTGGTGATATTTTAGCCAATGCAAGACATAAATAAAAATGATGGTATTGCAGGATTTAAATAAAGGTGGAGATCTTTCAGCCAATACAAGATTTAAATGAAGTGGCAATATTTTAGCCGGTGCAAGACATAAATAACAATGGTGATATTTCAGCCGATGTAGGATTTAAATAAAGGTGGTGATATTTCAGCCATGCTGATGTAGGTAGAGCTTAACCTAGAAAGGCGTCGTAGTAGCCTTATGCAATACGAAAAATGCAGATGGAGTTAGAGCTTAACCTCGGATTATGGTAGCCTTATATAATGCAGAAAATGCGGATGGAGGTAGAGCGTAACCTCGGTAGGCAGAATAGTAGCTTATGCAATGCCAAAATATAGATGAAGGTAGAGCTTAACCTTGGAAGGCAGAATGGTAGCTCTATGCAATACAGAAAATGCAGATGGAGGTAGAGCTTAACCTCGGAAGGCAGAATGGTAGCCTTATGCAATGCCGAAAATGCAGATGGAGGTAGCGCTTAACCTCGGAAGGTAGAATAGTAGCCTTATGCAATGCAGAAAATGCAAATGGAGGTAGAGCTTAACCTTGGAAGACAGAATGGTAGCCTTATGCAATGTAAAAAATGCAGATGGAGGTAGAGCTTAACCTTGGAAGGCAGAATAGTAGCCTTATGCAATGCAAAAAAATGCGAACAGTAGTAAAATTTGTTAGCTAATGGCTTGATAACTGATAGCTAATTGTGATATTGTGGCTGTTGGATATGTTGTATGCGGATAGCAAAGGTGAATAGGTGAGGGTTCTGAGGGTCATACTTCTAAAAAATATGAGTGTATAAATATATTCGGTGATTTGCAACTTGGGTGCCTGTATCAAAAGAAAAATTGTGAGCTTGTAGAGGGGAAAGGTTAGTTCGTATTACCCGTAGACTTCACTTGTCCTGCTTGGCTCTGTTTTTAGTGATGTTGTGTATCATTGGGGTAGCGTCGCTAAAAGAAGTAATCTGATAATAATATGCATGATTTAGTAAAGGATAAAATAATTTTTTTTAGACGAACCGACGACTGCGATCCGGTTCAAGATGTTGCAACTTCTTTTGTTCCGAAATTTTGAGGGTCCTCCTTAAAATATTTCTCCAGTACTGGGTTTCTACTTCTGACGAATGCTTGCGATGATCGGCTGGAGTTACTTAGGAATTTTAAGGGTCCTCTTTATAATTCTGCCCCAATTTCCAATTGCAGGAGGAAATAAAAAATTTATTGAATTGTGACCGAACCCATAAGGCTGCCTACATATCCCCTCTTAAATGGGAATCAGGTCATACGTAGTTCAAATTACATCATATAAGAAAATCTTAAGTGCTATGCCTAGTATCGCTTTACTGCATCTGAATTGATCAGCTTTGGCCAAACTTCTCCATCCATTTCTGCAAGTACAAGGACTCTTCCTATTAGAACCCGGTGAACCATGTACAGACCCTGCCAGTTGGGAGAGAATTTCCCATTGACTTCATCTTGATGTGGAAAGATTTTCTTCAATACGAGCTGTCCTGGTATGAATTGATTTGGCTTAACTCTTTTGTTGAAGGCTCTGGACATTTTGTTCTGATAACGTTGACCATGACAGACTGCGTTTACTCTTTTTCCATCTATGAGGGCTAACTGCTCGTAATGACTCTTTACCCATTCTGCGTTGTCGAGTTCTACTTCTTGTATGATTCTTAACAAGGGAATTTCTACCTCGACGTGAATAATTGCCTTTGTACCATAAACCAACATATAAGGAGTTTCCCTGGTTGATATGCGAACTGTGGTGCAGCATCCCATTAAAGCAAATGATAGCGTCCTGTGCCACTGTTTATGTTTTTCTATAATTTTCCTTAGTATTTTCTTGATATTCTTATTGGCGGCTTCTACGGCTCCATTCTGAGGTTTGTAAGCTCTAGAATACTTGTGTTTGATCCTGAAGATTTCATACATGGCCTTCATCAAGTCATAGTTGATATTGGAACCATTATCAGTGATGATTGACTTCGGAATTCTAAACCGACAAACAATGCGGTCACAGACAAAGTCTACCATGACTTTCTTGGTCATTGCTCTATAAGATGTTGCTTCAACCCGTTTGGTGAAATAATCAATTTCCACTAGAATGAACCTGTGCCCGTTTGATTCGGCAAGTTTGATAGGTCCGATGACATCTATTCCCCAAGCGACGAATGACCATGTCAAGCTTGTTGCAGTAAGATCGTTTGGAGGCACCTTTATCATGTCTGCTTGTATCTGACAGCGATAGCACTTTCGGACATACTAGATGCAGTTCGTTTCCGTAGTCATTCAAAAATAACCTGCCCGGAGTATCTTCTTGGCTAAGACAAAACTGTTCATATGTGGACTGCAGGTCCCAACATGGATTTCTTCTAACAGTTTAGATGCTTCCTTTGCGTTGACACACCTTAGTAATCCCAAATCAGGAGTCCTCATATACAAGATTCCTCCGCTGTGAAAGAAATTGCTAGATAATCTACAGAGTGTGCGCATCTGAGTGGGATTTGAAAGCTCTGGATATTCTCCTTTGGTAAAATATTCCTCGATGTCGTGGAACCAAGGCTTTCCATTTGCTTCCTCCTCGACATGAGCACAGTAAGCTGACTGATCATGAATCTTTACTGGAATAGGGTCTATGAAGTTCTTATCCTGATGTTGAATGATAGATGATAGAGTGGCCAAGGAATCGGCAAACTCATTCTGGATTCTGGGGACATGCCGGAACTCTGTCTTTATGAACCTATTCCTCAACTCATGTACATAATGCAAAACGGGAGTATCTTGGAATTCTTGGTTTCCCATTCCCCTCGTACCTGATGTATAAGAAAATCTGAATCTCCAATTACTAGAAATTATTGAATGTCCATGTCAATAGCCATCTTGAGCCCTAAGATGCAGGCTTCGTACTCGGCCATATTGTTGGTGCACGAGAACCTGAGTTTTGCAGGCACTAGATAATGCTAACCGGTTTCTGATACTAGGACTGCTCCTATGCCGACTCCTTTGAAATTTTGTGCTCCACTGTAAAATATTCTCCACCCCTCATAGGATTCTACAATATCTTCTTCTACGAATGATATATCTTAATCCGGAAAATACGTCTTTAAGGGCTCGTCTTCTCCATCCACAGGGTTTTCAGCAAGGTGATCCGCTAGTGGTTGTCCTTTGATTGCTTTCTGAGTCATGTAGACAATGTAGAATTCACTCAGCAGGATCTGCCACATGGATAGCTTGCTGATGGGCATGGGTTTCTGGAATATGTACTTCAATGGATCCATTCTTGATATGAGATACGTGGTGTAAGCACAAAAATATTGCCTCAACTTCTGAGCTACCCAAGTTGGAGCGCAACAAGTGCGTTCCAATAAAGAATACCGGGCTTCGTATGGGGTGAACTTCTTGCTAAGATAAAAGATGGCGTGCTCTTTTCACCCTGTTTCGTCATGCTACCCTAGAACACAACCAAACGCTTCATCCAATACTGCAAGGTAGAGTATTAGGGGCCTACCTGGCTTGGGCGGGACCTAAACTTGTGGTGTTGACAGTTACTCTTTGATTCTGTCGAAGGATTCTGACAGTCATCGGTCCATTTAGCGGCAACGACCTTCTTTAGCATTTTAAAGATTGGCTCACAGAGGACAGTAGATTGTGCTATGAACTGGCTAACATAGTTAAGTCTTCCCATAGAACTCATTACTTCCTTCTTGTTCTTTGGCAGGGGAAATTCTTGAATAGATTTGACCTTTGATGGATCAAATTCTATCCCTCGGTGACTCACAGTGAACCTGAGCAATTTTCCAACTGGAACCTGAATGCACATTTCGCGGGATTCAATTTCAGGTTGTACCTTCTCAGTTTGTTGAAGAATTTCCTCAAATCTTCCATGTGATCAACAACTTTATTGGATTTGATGATGACATCGTCCTCATACACTTCGATCTCCTTGTGTTTCATGTCATGAAAAATGGTAGTCATGGCCCTTATGTAGGTGGCCTCAACGTTCTTTAACCCAAACGGCATCATCTTGTAGCAATACATCCCCTACGAGATAATGAAAGCTATTTTCTCAGCATTCTCTTCATCCATCCATATCTAATGGTACCCAGTGAAACAATCAGTGAATGACTGCAGCTCGTGCTTGGCGTAGTTTTCAATTAAGATATGTATATTTGGCAAGGGTAAGTCATCTTTTGGACTGGCCTAGTTGATATCTCGCTAGTCAACATAGATTCTGACTTTCCTATCCTTCTTCGATACTGGAATGATATTGGCTAGCCATGTTGGATACTCTACTACCATGAGGACCTTAGCTTTGGCCTGCTTAGTGACTTCTTCCTTAATTTTCAAACTCATGTCTGGCTTGAGATTTCTGAGCTTCTGTTTCACTGGCAGACAGGCCGGATTAGTGGGTAATTTGTGATCCACAATGGACGTGCTTAGACCAGTCATGCCGTCATATGACCATGTGAACATGTCCTCATATTCCCTTAGAAATTCTATATACTCTTCCTTTTTAGACGATGACAAATGAACGCTGACTCGTGTCTCTTTCATGCTTTCTGCATTTCCCAAATTGACATTCTCAGTCTTGTCCAGGTTGGACCTAGGTCTATTCTCAAAATCCTCAACCTCTTTAACAACCTCTTCTGGTATATCATCTTCTTCTGAGTCTACATCCGTTTGTTGTGTTGTCTCATTGCATGTCACAATCGTTGGTTCATCAAGATAAGTAATAGTAATGCTGTTTACATAAAGTAATGAGAGGAAATAATAATAGAGAGATTTGTAAGAAAACTAAAATACTTTTAATAAATTCCATAAGTGTTTTGAACATCGGAGCTCTTTCTTGTGAAAAATAAAAATGCGAAAGGAAAATAAACTAGTAAAGCAAAATAATGCTTGGGGCTTTGTTCATCCTTGCTACCCCAAGGCACGCCGGGCTTTGGTGGTTCTGACAGTCTAGTTGTTGAGGCGTGCTCCTCTACTTACAACCTGTATAGAAGGGCCTTCCTCCCGCTCCTCCTCATAAATGACATAACAGTCCATATCATCATCTTCTAAGAACAAATTCCTCATTGCTGCTAATGTTTCCTCTTCTTCTGACAAATAGATGACTTCGACTGGTTGAAGAGTCTATTCCAGACGGGGTATCAGTTGCTCCAATGGATAGTAAGGGCCAGGCCAGGGTGGAGACCAGTCCTTGAATTCTTCCCAGGTATACTTATATCCCAATCTGAAGGTGGTGCCATGCTTCTTGAGCTTGATAGGCTTAACAGTTCCTTGGAGATTCTTGCCAAGGCCTTTGCCAGGTTCATACTCGCACCAGTTCAATATTCTTTCGATTTTGTTATCCCACCATTTTTCGTTGCCCACGATGTTTACTCGCTCAATGCGGTGGTAGGTTTCTCCGCCTATCTTTCTTCTTCCTTCGGTTTCTAGGATGGTCTGGAGACTATATACTGGATTGCTACCCTCGCCATGAATAATCACCTCTTGGTGATTCCACTCAAACTTTACTGCTTGATGTAATGTTGATACCATAGCCCCAACGACATGGATCCAGGGCCGTCCTAATAGAAAGTTGTAAGATAATGCGATGTCTATTACTTGAATGTCGACATCGAACCAAGTAGGTCCCATTTTTAGACACAAACTGATATCCCCAATAATGGATCTCTAGGAACCATCGAAAGCTTTGACACTGATGGATCCATCCTTGATCTCATGCAGGCTCTTTCCTGATGTTTTGAAAGTCACCAAAGGACAAATATTGAGGCTGGACCATTCGTCAATCAAAATCCTGGTGATGAAATAATCCTCGCATTGCACAGTGATGTGCAATGTCTTATTGTGGCATAAACCTTTCGGCGGTAGCTCATCTTCGTGGAAAGTGATTTTGTGACTCTTAAATACTTGCCGTACCATGTTTTCCATTTCTCCTCCAGTTATGATGCTAAGTACATATGCCTCGCTCAGCACCTTCAATAAGGCATTCTTATGTGCGTCGGAGCTTTGCAGCAGAGCTAGAATGGAGATTTGTGCCGGTTTTATTCAATTGATCAACGACTGAGTACTGTTTCGTTTGTATCTTCCTCCAGAGATCATCGGCCCTGTTTTGGTCGGTCGTCCAGAGGCCTGCTTCCTCGTTTCAACTAAATGTTTCAGAGTTTAAACCCTGCCAGTTCTTGTCATGCCCTGTGCTGCAATTGCTTTTTCGATTTTGGCTTTCCCTTTTCTCCTCGCCTCGGCTGTATAATCCCAAGTGATGGCTTCGTATGGAATGGTACTATGGCCGACATTGCTACCAGAATGGGCACCCTTGATTTGGATGGTAATACAAAAACTTCAAACGGCGTAGGTGCCTTTGGAGACCCAAACTTGACCTCAACCGGTCCTGGCATTTTGGCAGAAGAAGGCGCTACGAACTTAAGTGGTATGGACATGTTCACTTCAGCGTCTCTAGAAGGCTGGATCTGGACTACAATCGAATTACGTGTGACTGTTGGTTTCTTTGGCTTGTCACCTTCAGCGATCAATCCAATCGATTCTTTAAGGTCCCAATCATCTTCTATCTCAATCATGTGAACACCTCCACCCTTGTGGTCAGGTAGATGGTTGTTGCGGACATTCGGAGAAGCCTCATTTGCCATGATGATCTTTTTGTCAATCAAATCTTGGATCTTATCCTTCAGAGAGCGGCATTCATAAATGGTATGCCCCTTCATGCCAGAATGGTATGCACAGGTTTTGTTTGGGTTGATCCACTGGGAAGGATTTTTTTGAGGTTATTGCAGAGATAGGGGTGACGTAGCCAACAACTTTAAGCCTTTCATACCGCTGGTCGATTGGTTCGGCAATGGCGGTGTATTGTTTGGGAGGTCTACGGTCGAGGTTTGGTCGGGGTCTAGGGAAATTTTGGCGAGGGGGAGGTGATTGATAATGGGCTTATTGGGTGTTGGGCTTGGTTGACATGTGCGGCTTGGGAGTGTTTGGGTGAAGTGGGCTGATATGCGGGAGGTAGAGATGATTGGTAATTAGGTGGTGGAGGTTGGTAAGAGGGCAAAAATGCTTGGTAATTTGAGGTAGGTTGATATGTAAGAGGGGGTATTGGGTAGGTTTGGTACTTTATTGGGGATTTTGTTATCATTGCAACCATCATGACACTCACATCCCTTTTCTTGGATGTGCCACCAGACTGTAGAGCCTTGTTGGTAGCTTGTAATGCTTCAAAGATATTGACCATACCACTTTTAATTTGATCCTCTCCCCTAGCATGATGATGTCGGAAAATTTCTGGCCTTCAATCAGCATCAACCTTTCGTAGTATTGTGGGTATTAATCTCGAACGAAAAACCTGTTCATTTGCTCTTCTTCTAAAGCCGACCTGACCTTGGTAACTTCTGATCTCCAGTGAGTAGCATACTCGCTGAATGTCTCTGAAGGTTTCTTCTTTAGGTTCTGGATGTAATGCACATCTAGCACATTTTTCGTGTTGAATCTAAACCTGTCCATGAAATCAGACGTCATACTTACCCAGTTCGACCGCTTCTGCAGGCCTTGGCGAATGTACCAAGATAGAGCATCCCCTTTCAGACTTCTCATAAAAAGCTGCATGCAACTCTTTTTATCTTTTCCTACTCCGACCAGCATGTCGCAGTATGTCCTCAAATGAACATTGGGATCCCCGGTGCCATCGAACATTTCGAACTTGGGAGGTTCCGTCGCACATTTTGAACTTGGGAGGTTTGTACCCCTTGAGCATTTCGACATCTGGTTGAATGCAAAGGTCTTCGTAATTCAGTCCCTCGATACCCTTGCTTCCTTTAACTCCCTGGACTCGGCTAGTCAGCTTCTGGAGTTTTGCAGCCAGATTCTTGATAAGAGAGTTTTTGTCATCAAACTCAGGTATGCTCGAGGCGGACTAAATGGGGTGTGGTATGGTATTCACATAGATGGGGGTGTTGTGGTGATGATCATTTGTGGAGTTTAGTGGTTCAGGGATGAGTAGTGGGGTGTTGTTTGAAGTGTGGCATGTGTTGCAGTGGTGATGGGGAGTGGGTTGGTTTTGTGGTGATGTGGGATTTTGAGTGTTGGAGAAGTTGACATCTGGGGTAGTGAGGGAAAATGACAAGCTTGCCAAGCTCTGAACTTGGTCCAGTTCTTTCTGATATTTCAATAACTTCTATTCGAGCTGAGGCACTTTCCTTAGAAACCTGAATACTCTGAGGAGCCTCTACCCTTTCAACTGAGTTCTTCTTTCTAATGTTTCTCAAATATGCCATTTTTCCCTTTTTCTTGTTTCTGATAGGACTCGGAGGAGGAGGAAGTAGAGGGCCCTTAGATCTTGTGGAGTAAGATGGTGATGCCAGAGCACGAACTAGCCTTTGGGGAACGGAATAAATAAAAGTAAAAACAAAGCAAGGTAACAAGTTAGTGAGGATCGTGAAAAGAAAATGTTGCAATATTTAAACACATAGTGCAAGAATATAAATTGTTTCCTAATTTGGGAGCCTCGTTATGCTCGAGGTAGGCCTAGCGACAAGTTGATTTGGAGCACTTATAATGCTAAATGCCTCATTTTATTGATAAAAGCAAGACGAATCCCAAAACGACACTAAAATAATAGAAGATAAAATGTCACTAATAGACATTAGCCTTATTAAATATAAAGCAAAGAAAAGACTCCTAGCTACTTTGTCCCAGAATGACCTTCCCTAGACTCAACATCTTTATCTCCATCGAACAGCTTCACCAGCTCACGTAGTCCTAGCAGCAAGTAGGCTCTAGCTAAGTGTCCTTTTTTGTCTCCCTCAGCATTCTGGCAGTTTTCAATCCTCTAGATGAACGTTCTTTCTAGCTCCACTAAACCCCGCTCCAAATACCCTAGTCGCTTTTTGGCGCTGATAGCCATATCTTTCTATTTTTCAATCAATTTTTGATAGGATTCTTGAATTGCCTGGTGCTCACTCTCGCTTCCCGAATCCTCTTGCGCAATTGGTTATACTTAACCAGTGCTTCTGCCTTTTCATCGATGATCCCATGACATCGACCAAACTCGGGTTATCCTAACCCACTATGATCGTCTTCCAACCAGCTTGGATAGTATGGAGTATAACCAGCATGTTACCTGTCTGGTTCTATGGAATCCTTTCCCAGGATGATTTTGCAGTGCCACATATACTGAGCTTGACACTTGTATGGACTATCGTCATCTCGAAAGTCGGCCCTAAAGTGACTCATTTTGTCGACCCTCGGTATAGCCTGCTTTCTTTCTGCCTGCCTCATGACTCGAAGAGGGACACAAGGATAAGTTCCTCTCAGACCGATGAGTATAAGAGACGGTGCATCCCGAGACCGGACAATGAATTCTTCAGTAGGGAACCAATCGAACATCCATTGCCCTTGGTCCTATTTTTTAGATTTTCGAACAACTCTACCCACCCTTTGGAATATTATGGTTGGGAAAGCATGTTAGGCATATAGTTCATTCGCCTTGCCTGATGGAAGGCGATATGATCATCCCAATCTCTGCAGAATCTCTTTCCGATATTCACCCCTTTGGAGGTGCTCCATGAGCCAAAGTTAGAGCTGTACTTTACAACCCTTAAAGTGTTTGGCCCCTCGTTGAAAGTTCTCCAAGGCTCGGTATATCTCTCACAACGATCATAGGTAATACGCATAAAAGGTTGCCCGCCAATTCCTTCCATTAAAGTCTTGGTGACCATGGCCTGTCTGGTATGGATCCTAGCCTTCTTCATAGGAAATACTATCATCCCCAAAAAGTAGAACCTAAAGATGAAGACTCTTCTGTGGATATGCCCCAATGATGTGAAGGCGAATTCATCTGGGTAAGTGAGGTAGGACTTGCTAAGGCCATTCTTTCGTACAGATAGTCGAAAGAAATTTAGAAATCTATCAAGCAGGTTAAGTCTGTGTTCTTCTTTAATCCCATCATCTTGAGAAAACCCCTATCCTTACAATTTTTTAGCATAAGAAAACTCGGAGTCTCCCAGGGGATACTAGCTAGTCCTCATATTTCCTCAAGCAGAGGAGTTATTTCAAGGTTCCCCAAAACGGAACACAGACCTATCGCCTTCCCAGAATAGAGTTGCGGCCTCTATGATTTTGTTGTCGGGTTGGATTTCTAGAAGAGAAGACGAATTTCCCAAATATTTTTGGACGAGGGTTTGATCAATGGAGTGAAGGTCTTCCCACCAACTTAGCAATCTTGGGTGGATGTTGGTTACCATGCCGAATCTGGGTGCCTGATTTTCTGCAAAACAAAGTATTAGACCCTTAACCCCGCCTGACTCGACTATTCAATTATCAATAATTAGCATAGCAAGCATTTAGTTCTCCAAATAAATGCACAAAACGTGGTAGTGTCCATTTGGGTCCCAGTGGACTTTGGACAAGGCTATCTTAAAGAGTCATTATATGGAAAACATAACCGACTCGTCTAGGTTAGAAAGTGATGCATGCACAATTGAACAGATTAAGGTTTCTATAGGGTGCTAGACCGTTACCCTTGAACGTACAACTCAAGAGAGAAAACCACGGAACCTTCAACTGCACCGCTGATCGATTGGTTTTACCGCAAATTCGCCTTTGCCAAATTTAGGGGGTGATAATATCAGAAAGGCCTCATTGTATATGTGTTGCAATGGTATTTTGTTTGGCACGAGTTGAATATGATATTGAATATGCAATTACAAGAATGAAACAAGTTGTCACGTATTTTCACGTTCATGATTACAGTAATTACAATAGTATTGAAGGAAAACAGTAAAGTAAGCATTAAAGAAAAGAAATAAAGAGCCAAGTCAGTTTTGTAGTAGAAAAGAGATAAAGATATTAAATAAAGGCAATAAAGAAGTAGTAACGTCACAAGTAACATGAAATGGTAAATATCGACACCCCCTTTTTCTCAGGCGAAATCGGGTTTACGACATTTGGGCGGATAACTCTTTTTCTTTTGGGAATTGGGTATGAGATTTAGAAGAGTCACCACCTAATGATTAAAGTGCACTAGGATACTAAGAAGGGTTTGAGTTGGAGAACCAGAGTTTGGGTAACAACTAGTATTATCTCGGGGGGAAGGTGTTAGGCACTATCAAAATCCACTAGGTTGGTTTCCAGCCATGCTACAATTGTGACTTTAACTGTATACAACAAATAACATACAAGACAATTTTCGTGTAACGGTTGCAAACAAAGGGAAATGTAAAAGTTAAATAAACATGCTGAAGTTGGGAATAGATGATTTCATACTCATTTAAAGAATACACAAGTGCAGAAAAATGGGGGTCAAATAATTGGTTCAAATAATCAAACAAAAGGAATGAAAATGGGCGAAGGTTTGAAAAGAAATAGTACTGAAAATTAAATAACTGAAAGAGATTTTTAAATGATTAATGTAAAAGACGAGGTTTAAAAGAACTAAAAACTGATAGTTTAAAAAAATTCTAAAAAAAGAAGTAAACACATAAAAAGGGGGGGGGGGTCCTAGGTTTATGAATAACACGGATCACCCACACAACACCCAGTACCAATCTCACATAATTCACGACGACGACGAACTGTGAACCTATATCTTACTCTCTCCTACTCGAACCGTAACTATTTATACACGTGGTGTTATCGTGTGATCATCATATCCATGTCTACCCTTTCCCACCCCGTTAAGGTACTAAATCGCTGAATGGTCTCGTTACTTATTGCATGCTGCTACCTGCCCCAATTCTATTAGTCCCGTAGGCAGTTGGGACTGTTAATCCTAAAGGGAAGGGATATTGGCTTTTCAAAGTTTTAATGGGACAAAAATCTAGTGCGACAAACAGAACACATAACAGTTAAAAGAGGAGAACACATATTAGTTAAAGGCTAAAATATGCCTCTTCATTCAAAGAAAAAATTATTTAGCATGACTTACAGGTACTGATTGTTGGAAACACGTTCTCAATGCAATATACTAAAACGTGTGTTCTTTTGTATAGGTTTTGATGAATGACAAACGAAGCGAAAATTGATATATGACGAAGTTCAAGAAACAAGCGCACAATTGATATACAACGAGATTCAAGCTCAAGACAAAGTTTTATAGTTTAATTGAGTCATTCTTAATTGTGATCTTGATCCTACAACTTGACTCGTAACATGGCTTCTCTCATAAAACTATTTTCCAAAATCATGCATATTTAATTTAATGTCAAATGATTTTAAATCATGCATATTGACAGTAGTCAAAATAATTTTTAGACATGCCTTAAAAATCTGGACTAAGATAATCGATTATGTACTTATGATAATCGATTGTTTTAAGCCAAGACTGCATGACAATCGATTGTGAACTAATGACAATCGATTGTGAGTAAGACATTGAGCATCAGGTTTTTCAAACCTGCATGACAATCGATTGTGAACTAATGACAATCGATTGTGACTGAGGCAGTGTCCATCAAAGTTTTTCAAAACTCAGAATAATCGATTATGAACTAATGGTAATCGATTATGTTGAGACAGTGTCTTCCAGTGATTTTCAAATTTATTAAATAATCGATTGTTACATTGGACAATCGATTGTCAAAGAGACAGTGTCTAAAATGTTTTTCAAAAACTGATAAGTAATCGATTGTTGACTTTGTGCAATCGATTGTGAAGCTGACCGTTGTCGTAAAGTTTTCAAATACCGTCAGGTAATCGATTATTGATTCTGTATAATCGATTGTTTTGATTAAAATCCGGAAAAGATTTTTTGAACGTTATTGGGTAATCGATTATTGATTTTGTATAATCGATTATTTTGATTAAAATCCGGAAAAGATTTTTTGAACGTTGCTGAGTAATCGATTGTTGATTCTTGACAATCGATTGTTTGTGGTAAAATCTGGAAAGGATTTTTTGAACGTTGCCAGTAATCGATTATGGATTGTAAGTAATCGATTATCAAGCGTAAAATCTGGGATTGAATTTTGATCTGACTGGCAGACAATCGATTGCTGGGGTCTGACAATCGATTGTCAGTGAGTAAAATCAGCAACTCTTAATTGGCAATTAGGCAATGGTAATGCCAAGTTTTTCAACTATAAATACAGCTTCATTTCAGTGTTTTAAACACAACAACATACTACAACTGATCATTACATTGCTATAAGCTTGCATACTTTTGTTTATCATTTTATATTCAATTTCATAAAGCTTTTGAGAGCCATATTCTTGTCCAAAGTTGTTCTGATCTAGAGCTTATTTCTTTTACTCATACCTACCCATAAAGGAGTATATTGTTTGAGTGTTTTAGTGTTTTATACACTTGTAAGAGAATTGTAATTCTCTTGTTGTAAGGAACTTGTGTTTCCTTGGTTGAAGTCTTGGAGTGTTGTATCTTCGAGCAAAGGTGTTAAGGCTTGTGTCCTTAAGTTGTAATGGTTTGTTGAGCACCCGTAAGCTTAACAAGTTAGTGGAAAATCTCGAGAGAGTCTCTCGGGGACTGGACTAGCCACGTGTTGTGGTGAACCAGAATATATCGGTGCGTTCTTTCCTTTTTGTTATTTAACGCACTTATTTATTTCCTGCAAATTTTAATTTCCGCAAGTTTACGATAAATTTTATTATAACGCTATTCACCCCCCCCTCTAGCGTTAAGCGTATTTTCTAACAATTGGTATCAGAGCCATACTCTCTGAAGACTTAACAGTTTGAGAGAACCATCCATGGCTTCTACTCGTGACTCTTTTGCAGGAATTGATGAAGGACAGTGCTCCACACGACCACCTCTATTCAACGGTACAAATTACACGTACTGGAAGGAGAGGATGAAGATCTTCGTTCAGTCCAACAGCTTTCACCTTTGGAAGGTGATAATGAAGGGAAACCAAATTCCAACAAAGAAGGTGGAAAACGAATGGGTTCCCAAGTCCGAGGATGAGTATGACGCGGATGACATCCGAAAGGTTCAAAATAATGCTAAAGCAATTAATTTATTATATTGTGCTGTTAATGCTGACGATTACAGGACAATATCGTGTTGCACAACGGCAAAGGAGATGTGGGACAAGCTAGAAGTTACGTACGAAGGTACGGACCAGGTAAGGGAAGCAAAAATTGATTTCCTAACCCATTCTTATGAATTATTTCACATGAAGGAAGGTGAAAAGGTGGACGAAATGTTTGAGCGATTTTCAATAATTGTAAATGACCTACATGCTCTCAAGAAAACATTCACGGATAGAGAGCTCGTTCGAAAAATTCTTAGAAGTCTCACACCGGCATGGAGATCAAAGGCCGATGCAATTCAAGAATCCATTGGCGTTTCAAACGTCACCATCGACGCACTAAGAGGTAACCTTAAGACCTATGAATCTGCTATTCTTAACCCTTTTGTTGATGATCAAAGGAGGCAAAGAATAGCTCTAAAGGCGAGCACAAGCCAACCGCAAATTGATGAGGAAGGAGACAACGAGTTTGGACTCGTTATCAAAAGATTTCAAAAGTTCTGCGCAAGGAGTATGAACGCAAGGGCAAAAAGTAAGGCGAACAAATCAAGTGCTATGAATGTGGTGAAACCGGGCACATCAAATCAAATTGCCCAAACATCAAAAAGGAGAAGAAACCTTTTAAAAAGCAACGTGCATACATTTCTTGGGGAGGCGACTCCGGAGATGAGTCAAGCGAAGGAGAAGAAGACGAAGCAGCAAATCTTTGCCTTATGGCACAAGAAGACAACAAAGATGAGGTATGTCAAATTTCGTCTAAAAACTTCTTTACTCTTGAAGAAATGCGAACTGCTTTTGATGAATTATATGCTGCGTTTATTAAGGCTTCAAAAACTGTTAAGGGCATAAAAGAAAATGCTTCATTAAAAGAAAAGGATTTTCAAAAACAGCTTTCTTTGAAAGAAAAGGATTTAGAAAAACTGGTTTTAGAAAATGAAAAGCTGAAAGAGGAAAACAAGTTTTTTGGAAAAAGAAGCGCCGATAAGCCCGAAAGTTCTACAAAAAATTGTTCCTCTTGCTTGCATCTCAAAAATGAGGTAGATAGACTCAAAGGTACCTTAGATAAGTTTAATTCTTCCCACAAGAATTTGAATGAGGTCCTTGTAAATTTGAAATCAACCAAGCATGGCATAGGATTTAAGAATGAGGTTAAAGAAAAGGTTGAAGCCAAACCCCAACCACCTAAGGCTCAACCTAGGACTAATAAAACAAATGCTTATCCTAGAAATAGCAATCCTAGAACCAATATGCATGCTAGACAAAATGTTGAACATTTTAGGAGACCTAGAAATGACTTACCACCTAGAAATAGTTACCCTAGAAATGATGCATATTTTAGGCCAAATGTTGAACCTTTGAGAAGACCTAGAAATGACCTTCAACCGAGAAACAATCACTCTAGAAATGCTGCCCATCCTAGAGCTCATAGTAGGAGAAATAATTCTCATGAAATGCGAAATAGTCATAGTGTAAGAAATTTTCATCCGTCTAGTTACTATGAACCTAGAAGGATGCATAACCCAAATGTGACTTGTCATTATTGTAGACGTATTGGTCATATTGCTCCTGCATGCTTTACACGTCATAGACATATTACTCAATCGCATCATTATAATATGCCTAACCCCCAAGGACCCAAGATGGCATGGGTACCTAAAGAACATTAATTTGTTTTGTAGGTGTGCTTGAAGGGATCAAGTGTACTATGGTACCTTGATAGTGGATGCTCCAAGCATATGACGGGAGATGAATCCAATTTCCTTCAATTAGAGCACAAAGAAGGAGGAAGTGTTATCTTCGGTGATAACAATAAAGGAAAGATCATCGGCATCGGATCGGTCGGTAAGGATGAAAATTCCTCTATTAAGCATATATTACTTGTTAAAGGATTAAAGCATAATCTCTTGAGCATAAGCCAATTGTGTCACAAGGGAAATCTTGCTTTATTTGATTCGTATGAATGCTTAGTGTTCAGACGTAGTGATTTCAAAATTATCCTCCGTGGTTTTAGAGTGGATAATATTTATATGGTTGATCTTGCTAATTCCTCACCCGATTATGTTGATTGTCTAATGAGCAAAGAGGATGATACTTGGCTATGGCATCGTGGAGTAGCACATATCAATATGCATCTTTTGAACAAATTGATTTCTCAAAACTTAGTTGTTGGTCTTCCCAATTTAAAATTTGAAAATGACTCTATTTGTGACTCGTGTCAAAAGGGGAAGCAAACAAAAGCATCTTTCAAATCCAAAAACATTATTTCAACTTCTAGACCATTGCAATTGCTTCATATGGATTTATTTGGTCCTTCTCGCATTGAAAGTCTAGGAAGAAATAGATATGCTTTTGTGATTGTTGATGATTACTCGAGATTTACTTGGACTTTATTTCTTGCCAATAAAAGTGATGCTTTTCAAAATTTTAAATATTTTCTTAAGCGTGTTCAAAATGAGAAAGAAACAACCTTCACTTCAATTAGAAGTGATCATGGGGGAGAGTTTGATCACAATCTCTTTGCGGACTTTTGTGACGAACTCGGAATCGAGCATACCTTTTCCGCTCCACGTACACCACAACAAAATGGAGTGGTGGGAAGGAAAAATAGGTGTCTCGAAGAGATGGCTAGAACCATGCTCGACGAAGCTAAGATACCCAAACATTTTTGGGCGGACGCCGTGAGTACCGCTTGCTATGTTCTAAATAGAGTAGTAATTCGGTCGATACTCATGAAAACCCCCTATGAACTTTATAAGGGTAGAAAACCAAATATTTCCCATTTTAGAGTTTTTGGTTGCAAATGTTTTGTTCATAACAATGGCAAAGACCAATTGGGTAAATTTGATGCTAAGTCGGATGAAGGTATTTTCATTGGATATTCCTCACGTAGTAAAGCATATAGGGTCTTTAATGAAAGAACCCAAATTGTGGAGGAATCCCCTCATGTTGTATTTTCCGAAAATAATGCTCGCTTGGCGAGAAAGGATTCCGATTTTGATCTTGCAGGTATCTTAGATAGCTTGAAAGACAAAATACAAGAGGAACCACCCAAGGAAAATAAAGATGAAACTGAGGAACAACCAACGGAAGAAGCGCCACAATTGGAAAAAGAAACAAAAGTGCCAAATGAGTGGAGGACGATCAAAGATCACCCTCTTGAACAGGTAATTGGAGACGTCGGAGGAAAGGTATGTACCCGAAACTCTCTTAAGAACACTTTAGGACACACTTCTTAAGAGCTCACGTTCTCACTTGGCAACACTAGTTTAAGTTATTACTTCTTTACAAATTACTGACTTGAGCGTCGGAGATGTTTAATTCTATTTTGCAGGTATCGCCCTAAAAGATAGGGGGAATTATAAAGTTTTGGCACAGAACAATCGATTGTTCCAAGCAAATAATCGATTATTTTACTGTGCTGAAAATCGATTAGCAGTATCACTAATCGATTGTTTATGGTTTATGTTCATATGCAGTTTTGTTTAATAATTGACTCCTTAAATTGCATAATCGATTTCTGTCTCAGCCATTCAGCAATGCTTTTCCAAAACAATTGATTATTCCACATTTGACAATCGATTATTTCATGTCAGAAATTTAAACTTTTGTTACCGTTTGGCTCCTCAATCGATTTGTGTCAGTTCCAAGTCAGGTCAATAACTCTTCAACAATCGATTATTGCATCTCAATAATCGATTGTCTAACGGTCAGTGAATTTATTTTACCGTTTCTGACTTATTTGGCTTTAAATTCTCAGCAGATTTCTTCCATAAATGATCAGCCACTCTCCCCTCTATAAATAGGCTTCATATATGTTCATATTCATTCACTCAAGCATCAATTTTAGCTTTCAAAATATCAAATTCCCTCTAATCCTTTGCAAAATCCAGCAGCTTTCATTAAAAATGTCGGGCCGTCACTCAAAACGTTCTCGTTCTGCTAGGCACGGCGCATCCGCCTCTGCTGCCCCTCCTCGTCCGAACTATCCCTATCAAGATGGTTCCGTTCTATATTTTAATTCCGACATCGAGCTTACTCGATTCTTAACCAAATTTGAAAAGCGCGACATTCTTCCACCCCGCTTTTCAACCCACAAGTATCTTGAATCATTTGGGCCTGCTGCAAATATGCTCAAAAATTCTCAACTTCTTGACTTTTTACTCCTTACCCATCCTTATATCAATACTACATTGGTTCAAGCATTTTATTCCAACCTCCATGAGGATGATGATGGTGAGCTTGTCACCAACATTAATGGTGTTCAAATTCTTCTTTCCGATGAAAATCTTCATACCATTGCCCATCTTCCTCATAATGGTGAAGAAATTTTTCGGTACACCGGAGAGGCCGGAGCCCTTTTTGATGAAACAGCCCTCTTACACCAAATCGGTCTTACTTCTTATGATCCAAATCTTTCTTCCCGTCGTCCTACAATTACGGGAATGGATCCCAATTATCGGTTGATTTTCTATTTCATCACCCGAGTCCTTAAGCCTCGTAAGCATAACCATACTACCATTTCCCAAGAGGACACCAAGCTCATGCATGCCATAGTTACCGGAGCTAACATCAATTGGTGTCGGCTTATCAAAATTCACATGCGTGACGCTATCGGAGATGATAGGCCTCTTCCTTATGCTCTCCTCATCATGAACTTGCTTGAAGCCACCGGATTCGTCACTGGAAATGGTCCTCTCAAAAAGAGTACCAAAAAGTGGGAAATTTCGGAATCCTCCTTTCATCATGACGGTGATCATGTAGCGCCTGCTCCTCCTCCAACCCGTCGTGCTCCTCCGCCTCAAGAGCCTTCCCTCCAATTCATTTCCGACCAAATTGCTTCATTGACCTCTTCTTTCGGTCAATTAACTCACGAGATCCATGGATATTTTGACCACGTTCATTATCCATATGCGGGTCTTGTTCCATATGAAGCAGCGCCGGATGATGAGGCGGACGATGATCAATGAACAATTGTTTTTTTTAAGTTTGTTTTTATATGTTGTATTGTCTTCCCTGTTGCTGTAATTTTTTCTTTCCAATAAATAAACAAGGTTTATTTCATCTTTGGCATCTTATTATTATTTTTGCTAATGGCAAAAGGGGGAAGATAACGGGTATGATGCACTCTCAAGTTATAAGCTTAAATTGAGGGGGAATTCTCAAATTGAGGGGGAACAAATTGCATACTTGTTGCATGTATATACTTGTCTTGAATCGTCATTATAAATTGCTTGTCTTGCATATCCCGCTTAATGTTTGCCATTATCAAAAAGGGGGAAATTGTTGGAAACACGTTCTCAATGCAATATACTAAAACGTGTGTTCTTTTGTATAGGTTTTGATGAATGAAAAACGAAGCGAAAATTGATATATGACGAAGTTCAAGAAACAAGCGCACAATTGATATACAACGAGATTCAAGCTCAAGACAAAGTTTTATAGTTTAATTGAGTCATTTTTAATTGTGATCTTGATCCTACAACTTGACTCGTAACATGGCTTCTCTCATAAAACAATTTTCCAAAATCATGCATATTTAATTTAATGTCAAATGATTTTAAACCATGCATATTTACAGTAGTCAAAATAATTTTTAGACATGCCTTAAAAATCTGGACTAAGATAATCGATTATGTACTTATGATAATCGATTGTTTTAAGCCAAGACTGCATGACAATCGATTGTGAACTAATGACAATCGATTGTGAGTAAGACAGTGAGCATCAGGTTTTTCAAACCTGCATGACAATCGATTGTGAACTAATGACAATCGATTGTGACTAAGGCAGTGTCCATCAAAGTTTTTCAAAACTCAGAATAATCAATTATGAACTAATGGTAATCGATTATGTTGAGACAGTGTCTTCCAGTGATTTTCAAATTTATTAAATAATCGATTGTTACATTGGACAATCGATTGTCAAAGAGACAGTGTCTAAAATGTTTTTCAAAAACTGATAAGTAATCGATTGTTGACTTTGTGCAATCGATTGTGAAGCCGACCGTTGTCGTAAAGTTTTCAAATACCGTCAGGTAATCAATTATTGATTCTGTATAATCGATTGCTTTGATTAAAATCCAGAAAAGATTTTTTGAACGTTATTGGGTAATCGATTATTGATTTTGTATAATCGATTGTTTGGATTAAAATTCGGAAAAGATTTTTTGAACGTTGCTGAGTAATCGATTGTTGATTCTGGACAATCGATTGTTTGTGGTAAAATCTGGAAAGGATTTTTTGAACGTTGTCAGTAGTCGATTATGGATTGTAAGTAATCGATTATCAAGTGTAAAATCTGGGATTGAATTATGATCTGACTGGCAGACAATCGATTGTTGGGGTTTGACAATCGATTGTCAGTGAGTAAAATCAGCAACTCTTAATTGGCAATTAGGCAACGGTAATGCCAAGTTTTTCAACTATAAATACAGCTTCATTTCAGTGTTTTAAACACAACAACATACTACATCTGATCAATACATTGCTATAAGCTTGCATACTTTTGTTTATCATTTTATATTCAATTTCATAAAGCTTTTGAGAGCCATATTCTTGTCCAAAGTTGTTGTGATCTAGAGCTTATTTCTTTTACTCATACCTACTCATAAAGGAGTATATTGTTTGAGTGTTTTAGTGTTTTATACACTTGTAAGAGAATTGTAATTCTCTTGTTGTAAGGAACTTGTGTTTCCTTGGTTGAAGTCTTGGAGTGTTGTATCTCCGAGCAAAGGTGTTAAGGCTTGTGTCCTTAAGTTGTAAAGGTTTGTTGAGCACCCGTAAGCTTAACAAGTTAGTGGAAAATCTCGAGAGAGTCTCTCGGGGACTGGACTAGCCACGTGTTGTGGTGAACCAGAATATATCGGTGCGTTCTTTCCTTTTTGTTTATTTAACGCACTTATTTATTTCCTGCAAATTTTAATTTCCGCAAGTTTACGATAAATTTTATTATAACGCTATTCACCCCCCCTCTAGCGTTAAGCGTATTTTCTAACACTGATTAGCTTTGAATTAAATTTAAAGCATTAGGACATGCTGCTTTATCATGTATTTCTCAGATGAGAAGTCTGAATTCGGCCTTGTCTGGTTGTAGTTTATTTGGAACTGACACATTTGATTAATTACCTACTAGTTTTCCTAGATGAGGCCTGTAAGCATGATATCTAATAATGTAGAAGTCATACAGATTTTAAATAAAGGTTACTGGTTTTATAAACAAAGCTCTGCAGATTTTAAACAATCTTGCTACTGATTTTAAACTTATAAGTGAAATAGACGAAGGTGATCAACTGATTACATCCTATAGGCATGATTTCTAAGCGTTATTGGTTTCGAGGAGTCCTATTGGCATGGTATCAGAATGAGATTGATTATTTTTAAACCTATAATTATTTGCCTAATGACAGACGTATATGCAGAGGTGTAGAATCAAAACTATAAGCATGATTTTCTATATGCAGAAAACTTATAGGCATGGTTTCTAATAATGAAAAAATCTTATAGGAAGGATTTCTACGTGTAATGCATAACTTATATGCGAGATTTCTAAATGCGTAAGCGTAAAAACTTATACATGATTTCTATATGCAGAAACTAATAGGCAGGAGTTCAATATGTTATGCATGGATACGGAATTTGTAAATAGTAATCCCTACGAGCATGCTGTCTACCCATATGCCTACATAAATGACCCTCCATTTTTTACTAGAACCCCATAGTTATTACAAATTATTACAAAACCGAATGAGTCAAGAAAGATAAAAAATTACATCAAAAATTCAAGCTACAACCAAATAGCCTAATTCAGACCCAAGATCTAACAATATGAGATAAACCAACTTCCAAAGATTAGATTTCCAAAGCCTTTCTCATCTTTTGGGTCTGTCAAAGTTCCCAAAGGGCTTCATGAACCCCAGGCAGTGTGTACACCCAAATACATTTACAGGATCATATTATAGTGCAGTATGGAAGGGATAACCCTCAAATGTCCAAGTTCAGAGGGAACTCAAGGTCCCAAAGCAAGGCTCATAGGAGAGGGGGGGGGGGGGGACATAGAGTCTAAGAGTAAGTGTAAGTGCATGGAGGAATTAGGGAGTCCAGGGCAGGTTAGTGGTCATGCCCATCAATCAGGAATGCTGTCATACCCCTGACCAACCTGTTATCCGAATCTTAGGAGTTAGGATCCATTGGAGATCATGTTCAGATCCAAGCAGTAATTTGGGTACTACTAGGCCAAAACCTTAACCCAGACACATAGAAGGGAATAGGGTGTTGGGATTCACAATAGAAACAAAGTCAAGGAATGAATATACATAATTTAATCACTGAACATGAACAACAGAGTAAACAAGAATGCTGATACTATAAAGTAAGCACATAGAGGTGAGGTAGAAAAATTAAATCAGACATACCAGTTTCCAGGAAGACAGGTAAAAAGAAACAGTAGTCTTGAAAAGCCAATTTGTAAACAAGCAGTTCCAAAACATCTCAGAAAAAGTAGAATGTTGAGAGAGTATTGAACTCAAAGCAGTATTGTAAGTGTGTGAGTTGAGAGTAAAAGTTCGAGGTATTGAACCCGAAGTGTCCTCAAAAGTGCAGGAGGGTAATCCCTTTTATAGTGCAGAGAAGCAAGTAAGAAAGGTAAGAAAATAAGTTTCAATCAATCACATAGAATTTCCCTTCATTTAAGGGATTTGATTTCCAACGGGTAGAATACAATTAAGGAAAGTGATTTGAAAAATATTTTCCTAGCAGTATAATAAAGGGTAAGTACATAGAAGCTATTTAAGGCAAAAAACTGATAATACATAGCATTATAATAAAGGGTTTGTAAAAAAGGAAAGGGAATCAACTAGTAAAATCAAAGTATAAGACGTTTATTCGAATGAATCAAGTCAGGAAAGGGGTAAAGAAAGGTTCGATTAGGGAAAATTAGTAACAATCAAGTAAATACAATTAAAGGAATTCGGAATAAATTAGTAGTTGGAAAATCCTTTTGAAATCAGAGTCCTTATACATACATCAAACAAATGTGAATCAAGAAGGGATTGTCAAGTTATTTAGAAGAGAGTCTTAATCAAAGAAAAGTTCAGAATCACAAGCAAAAAAGGTACTTGTTCGATTTGCAGACTCATAGTGAGTCTGAGAGTCCAGGGTCTCAAAGTGGAACCCTAACTCGGACACAAAATCAAAATCGTCAAAGGAAACCCCCAAATCCTAGGGTTTCAAAATTGAACCAGATATGGATGTGAGAAAGCAAGCCATTTGTTTTAGAGTCTCAACAAAACAAATATGATAGCATGTTTGAACGACAAAGGAAGAAAAATCACGAACAATATATTTGAGAAAAGTCGGAACCTATACAAGTTCAGAAGAAGGTGATAACAAACTTGAACATAACTTGATGAAGTGTGTAAGTACATGAACAAAGTCCAGTAAACAAAAATCAAATAGCTTAACGGTAAACACATATAGTAAAAGAGTAAAGAAAACATATCAAATATAAAAATGAGTAACATGTATAGTAGAAAAGAAAAGGTAGAAGACAGTACATGCATAACAAAAGAAATCACACGAGAAAATTATGGACAAACAAACATAAAGCAAAGAAAAAGAAAGATCATAAAGATTTTTTCCATAAAATCCTTTAAAAAGCCCTAAAATCAGAGAGAAACGATTTTGGAAAGAGACTTTTGGGGAAAGCACTTTAGATAGAAAGAACAGCATAGATACAGTATAGATCTACGCAAACAACAGTGAAAGAAGCTCAATAGCTTAGGGTTTCAGAGAAACCTTAGAAATGAGAAAGGCTTGGAAACAGGTCCGATCTTGAGTCGGCGAGTCTCATAGTGCTTGAATATACCGGGGTAGTTGCCGGAGAAGCCATTGATCTGCAGATCTGAAAAGGATCTGAAGGAGAACCATTTAGGTCAGGTCTCAAAGCTTCGAACAACCATGTTTTACTGGTGAAGGGGAGTGAGTACCAAGCATCCATGGCCTGGGAAGCCATGGATTCAGGTGGAGTGGTGGTTGAAGCGGGTAGGAGGAGGCTAGGGTTTCGTAGAGTTTGAGAGACGCGAGGTTTACAAAGGCGGCTGAAAGATGGGAAATGAGGGATTAGGGTAGTCTTTTGGAGTTAATTATGGAAGGGTGAGTTTTGGCCGTTGATCTTGAGTGATCAACGATCTAAATGTAAGTGGGTAGGTGGGGAACAAGTTGGATCATTTGAAATTGGGTCGTGGGTTGGGTCCAAATTGAAACTGGGATGGTTTGAGATCTGAAATTGGGGTTTAGTGTGGGGTCAATTTGGGCTAAAATTTCAATGAAATAGGGCTAACTGTTAAAGAACCACTTATTCTTTTTTTATTTTTAAAAAAATACTAAAGATGATTTTAAAAGCAAATTAAAAATAAATAAACAATTAATAGTGTATAAATATTAATTTAAAAATACTGGACCCAATTTTACAATTATAAAATGCTATTAATCTTAAAGTAGGCTACAATTGCAATTATATGCAATTTAGTCTTTTAAATACCAAATAAATTTGTAAATAAATATACAAAAATCACTTTAGCTATATTGTGGTGTAAATCTGAGAATAAAATAGGTCATTCACCAAAATAATAATCTTTGGGAATAATTATTGGATTTTATATTGCTAAATCAGATAGTAAATTGATTTTGAAAATCTTTAAAAATTATGTAAAATACCAAAACACTTGGGCAAGCTTATATATGCATGCACATGCTAATTTGAAAGTATGTTGTTCATGAAAATTATATAAGTAAAAATTGGGTATCAACAACACCTTCCCCTTGAGATAATTTCAAGACCTTACCCAATCTCTGTTTATCCAAATTGAATCCTCCTTTCTGTCCTAATGTACTTAAATCATTAGGTGGAGAATCTTCAATTCCAAAAACCCCAATTCCCAAATAGGAACGAGTTTTCTTCCCGAATGTCATAAACCCGATTTCGCGAGAAAAAGGGGGCGCGACAGCATGTCGACTCTGCTAGGGATATCATTTAGGGTTTTATCATTTCAAGCTACTAATGTGACCTTACATTTCTTATATGTATTTGTTTGTCTAATACCTTTAAGCCTTTATTACTGTTTTTAATTATTGTAATTATTATTTTATGAGCGTGCAAATATGTGACAACTTGTTTTAGTTATTGAAACTGCATATTTTCAACATCATATTCCACTTTTGCCAAATCAAATACCATAGCAATGCTTATAATGAGTGGTTGCACTCTTCCGATATTATCACCCCCTAAATCCAGAAAAGGCATATTTTGGGTAAAACCAATCGATCAACGGTGTACTCGATAGTTCCTCGCCTTTTCCTATTGAGTTGTTCGCTCAAGGGTACTAGTCTAATATCCCAAAGAAACCTTACTATCTTTAATTGTGCATGCATCATGGTCAAAACTAGACGAGTCAGTTATGTTTTCCACATAATGACACTTTATGATAGCCTCATCCAAATTCTATCGGGTTTCCCGAAAACCCAAACGGATACTATCACATTTTTTGCACTAATTTGGAGAACTAAATACTTCTATGCCAATTATTAATATTTAATAGTCGATTCTTGTGGGGTAAGGGCCTAACCCTTTGTTTTGCAGAAATATGAGGCACGAAGTCCCAAAATTCGGCATGGTCACCAATATCCACCCCAAACTGCTAACTTGGTGGAAGGATTTTCACTTAAGTGATCAGGCTCTCGTCCGCGAATATTTGGGGAACCTACCCTCTCGTAAATTCAACCCAACAACAAGATCATAGAAGCTTATACTCTATTGGGATTGTGATTGGTCTATGTTCTGTTTCGAAGACATCGAGATGACACCCCTGCTCGAGAAAATAGGAGGACTGGCTGGTATACCATGGGAAACTCTAGGTCTATTAATGCCAGAAAACTGTAAAGGCAGAGGTGTTCTCAAAATGAAGGGTCTAAATAAGAATCCATACTTGACATATTTGAAAGAGTCGTACATTCCCTTTGACTATTTGTGCGAGAGGTACGGTCACAACAAATCTTACCGTACATATCCTGATGAGTTCGCCCTTATCATTGGGGCATATTCACCGAAGGGTCTTT
Source organism: Nicotiana benthamiana (assembly GCA_034376525.1). NCBI lineage: Eukaryota > Viridiplantae > Streptophyta > Magnoliopsida > Solanales > Solanaceae > Nicotiana > Nicotiana benthamiana. The sequence goes on along the minus strand of CM067324.1, from coordinate 19,681,218 downwards.
GTCTTCTTGTTCTATTTCCTGGGGATGATAGTGCTCCCAATGAAGAAAGCAAGGAACCATACCAGGCTAGCTATGGTTACCAAAACTCTAATGGAGGGAATTGATAGACAACTATTCAGTCTTGTACCAATGATCATTGCAGAGATATACCAAGCCCTCGAAAGGTGTCAACAGGTAGTCAAACACTTCGAGGGTTGTAATATGCTACTTTAACTTTAGCTCGTAGAACATCTCCAAAAGGGTGACTATCGATAGGAAATCCATCAAAGGGACTGAGATGATCATATCGGTTTTCATCACCCAAAGCAAATGAATTACATGCCCAACATGTTCGCCCAACCGAAGAATGCTAGAGAATGGGTCGAACTCTTCAAGAATTTGACTGAGGACCAGGTATAATGGATGTTCGAGTGGTTGCCAACCAAGGAGTTTATCATATGATATAGGGACAAACCTTTCCTAATACTTATCGACTTAAGAGGAACGTACTATGAGAAAGCAGGGTAGGAAGTGGGTTATACCAACGGTTGACAACATGAGTCACTTCCAGGCTGACTTCCATAGTGACGATAGCCCTTACAGGTGCCAGGCTCAACATATGTGGCATTTCAAGATTGTCATAGGAAGGGACACCAATGAACCAGATAGATACCATGCAGGTTGTGATCCCTATTATTCAGGTTTGTTGGAGGATAATCATAATGGTCGGGGTCAACACGTGTTTGTTTGAGGTAACCAGATCATAGATGAATAGGCCGAAGCATAGATCAAGTACAACCATCTGTGCAAGAGAATCCGAGAATGCAAAAGCGAGCACCGTGAGACACAGGAAGACAATCAAAAACTAGTTGAAGAATTGAAGGATATGGCTATCAGCGTCAACAAACGGTTGGTCTATTTGGAGCGAGGTATATTAGAGTTGGAAAATAAGTTTCTAAAGAAGGTCAAAGACTTCCGGACTGCTAAACGAAATAAAGGCGGATATCTGGCCAGAGCTTACTTGCTACTAGGGAGCGCGAGCTAGGGAAGATATTCGATGGAGCCAATGATGCCGAATCTTGGGAAGGTCCCTCTGGGACCAAATAGATAGGAATTTCCATTTTCGCTTTATAAGATGTAATAAGGCCAAAGGCCATTAGTTAGTTTTTAATTTCTTGCTATTTTAGTGTCGATTTGGGATTAGTCTACCTTTACTCAATAAAATGAGTCATTTACCATCTTAAGTTCTCCAAATCAATTTGTCTCTAGGCCTACCTCAGGCACAAAAAGGCCCCCAAAATTAGGACATGCTTTATATTTCAGCACTACGTGTTTAAATATTGTAACATTTTTCTAATAATCCTCACTTTTGTTACCCTTTTGTTTTTATTTTTGTTTATTCCCCTCCCCAAAAGGTTAGTTCGTAAACTCTAGCAACGCCATCATATATTACGAGATCTATGGGCCCTCCACCTACTCCTCCTCCCAGTCTTGTCAGACACAAAAACAAAGGAAAAATGAAAGATTTGAATAACTCAACTGAATGGGTAGAGGTCACTCATGGTACTCTGGTTCCTAAGGAAAATGCATCCCAACTAGAACAAAAGATGTTGAAATTTTAGGAAGAACTTGATCAAGTCTGGAATTTGGCAAGTTTGTCATTTTCCCTCACCACTATAGACGTTAATTTCCCAAATACTCAGAATCGTGCACCTCTGCAAAACATCCCAAAGCAGAAAAACCACCCCGCTCCTCACCCCATTGCAATACCTTCCATACTTCAAATAACACCCCGCCGATTATCCCAAAAATCCAAAACTCCACAAATGACAAATGACAACTGCCACACCCAACACAATACCCCCATCTACTTGGAGACTGTTCCACACTCCACCTAGCCCATCTCAAGCACACCCGAATCTGATGATAAGGACTTGCCCATCAAAATTCTAAAAGGTTGACTAGTAGAATTCAAGGCGTTGAAGGTAGTAAGGGAATTGAGGGGATAAACTATGAAGATATTTGCATACAGCCTGATGTCGAACTGCCTGAGGGTTACAGACCTCCCAAGTTCGAGATGTTCGAGAGTACAGGGGATCCGAGGGTCCACTTGAAAATATACTGTGACAAGCTGGTTGGAGTGAGAAGAGACGAGAAATCTGCATGAAGCTTTTCATGAGGAGCTTGAAGGGAGATGCCTTATATTGGTACATCAGCCAAGATCTAAAGAAATGGTCGAACTGGGTGAATATGGCATCTGATTTTATGGACAGGTTTAGATTAATCACAGAAAATGCACCAAAAGTGTTCTACATTCAGAACCTGAGGAAGAAACCCATGGGGACATTCCGCGAGTACGCTACTCGTTGGAGGACAGAAGCTGCTAAGGTCAGACCGGCCTTAGAGGAAGAACAAATGAACAAATGTTTTGTCTAAGCTCAGGACCCACAGTATTATGAGAGGTTGATGCTAATCGAGAATCACAAATTTTCTGAAATCATCAAGCTAGGAGAAACGATCGAGGAAGGCATCAAGAGTGGTATGGTCACAAACTATGAAGCCTTGCAAGCTACCAATAAGGCCTAATAATCTGGTGGTACATCCAAGAAAAGAGATGTAGGTGTTGTAATGGTTGAAAAAATAACAAAATCCCTATCAAATATCAAACCTATCGAATTCCTCCACTCACATATCATCCTACCCCAAATTACCAGGCATCATCACCCTCTTACCATACTCCACCACCCACTTATCAGTCATCTCCACCTCCCGCATATCAACCCACTTCACCAAAATACTCCCAACTAGAACATGTTTACCAAGCCTACAACACACAACCATCCCACTATCAATCACCTCCCCCACATCAAACTTCCCTAGACCTCAACTAAATTTTGACCGCAGACCTCCCAAACAGTATACTGCCATTGTTGAATCAATTGACCAGCTGTACGTAAGGCTAAAAAATGCTGGTTATGTCACCCTTATCCCTGCCATAACCCCCGAAAACCCTTCTCAGTAGGTCAATCAAAATAAATCCTATGCATACCATGTTGACATGAAAGGACATATCATTGATGAATGCAGTTGTCTTAAGGATAAGATCCAAACTTTGAATTACAATAAGATAACTTTAGCAAAGGAGCTTACTCCAAATGTCCATAATAACCCTCTGCCAGACCACAAGGGCGAAAAATGTTCATATGATCGAGATAGAGGATGACTGGGACCCGAAGGGATCGATCGGTTTAATCATAGAAGGAAACAATCGAAAGAAGCCAGTAGTCACCCTTTATCCGATTGTGGTCCAGATTCATCCTTCTGCGGATGCTGAGGTAAACATTTCCATGCCACTTGAGTTTGAGGTACCATCCTTTACGAAGACGCTACCACCAATTGAGGTCAAATTTATGTCACCAGCAAATGCACCTACACCCTTTGAAGTTGAAGTTTTATCACCTAAGGTATGTGCTCCATTCGGAGTCAACATGGCTACTCCAATTCTGGTGGAAATGTCAGCAATAATACCATTTCACAAAAATGCCATACCTTGGCACTACACAGCCGAGGCCAGAAGAAAATGGAAAGTCAAGTTCGGGTAAGCCGTTGTGGCATAGGGTATGACAAGAACCGGAATGGTTTATACCCTAGAGAACTTGGTTGAGTCAAGCAAGCACGCATCTAATCGGCCGACCATAATTGCAGTTGGACCACATGATCTCTGGAGAAAGATACAAGCTAAAGAATACTTAGTCATTGATCAGCTGAACAAAACACCGGCACCGATTTCTATCCTTGATTTGCTACAAATTTTGATGCACACAAGAATGCCTTGCTAAGAGTGCTGAGTGAGGCATATGTACCAAGTAACATAACCGAAGGAGAAATGGCAAAAGGTAGGCTAGGTATTGGAAAGTCACAAGAACACTTTTCATGAAGATGAGCTGCCACCAAAATGGTTGAGTCATAACAAGGAATTGCACATCACCTGTGCGAAGATTATTTTATCACCAGGATCCTGATTGACGGAGGGTCCAACCTCAACATTTGTCCATTGGTAACACTCATGACATTAGGAAAGAGGCTTCATGAGATCAAGGACGGGGCCGTCAACATCAAAGCTTTCGACGGATCCCAAAGGTCCACTATTTTGGAAATTAGCTTGTTTTTGCAAATGGGGCCTACTTGGTTTGATGTTAATTTTCAAGTAATAGACATGCCAGCATCTTACAATATGTTGTTGGAACGAACATGGATTCATGTCACCGGGGCTGTATCATCAACACTACATTAGGTAGTTAAATTTGATTGGAACCACCAAGAGGTGATCGTTTACGGTGACGATAGCAATCCCATATATAGTCGCCAGACTATCCCAGCAATAGGCGGCAGAAGAAGGATAGGCGGGGAAACTTATCACCATATCGAGCGAGTCAACACCGTCTATAAAGACAAATAGTGGAACAACAAAATTGAAAGCATATTGAACTGGAGTGGATATGAACCTGGAAAGGGACTTGGCAAGGATCTCCAAAGAATCTCTAAGCCAATCAAACTAAAGAAGCATGGCACCACCTTCAGATTGGAAATGAGCATACTTGGGAGGAATTCAACCATTGGCCTCCACCATCCATTGGAGCAGCTAATACCTCGCTTGGAGCAGACTTTCCAACCGGCCGACGTTATCTACGGGTTAGAAGAATAGGAAGCACTAGCAGCATTAAGAAATTTGTTATTGGAAGATGATGATATGGATTGTTGTGTTATTCTGGAGGAGGAGAGGGAGGAAGGAACTTCTATACAGAGTGTAAGCAGAGGAGCATGCCTCAATAAATGGACTATCAGAACCACCAAAGCCTAGCGAGCCTCGGGGTAGCAAGGCGGAATACGCATCATGCACTCTTTTATTTTACTAGTTAACTTTCCTTTTGCATTTTTTTAAATTTTTGCAAGAAAGAGATCCAATGTTCAAAACAGTATGAAATTTATCAAAGCATTTCAGTTTTCTTATAAATCTTCCTCTTATTACTTTCTCTCATTACTTTACTAATACAACATTACAATTACTTATTTTGATGAACCAATGACTGTGACGTGCAACGAGACAATGCAACAAGCAGACATAGATTCAGAGGAAAATGATATACTAGAAGAGATTGTTCAGGAAGTTGAGAATTTTGAAAACAGGCCAAAGTCCAACATGAATGAGACTGAGATTGTTAACCTGGGAGACATAGAAAAGGTCAAAGAAACACGAATCAATGTTGGTTTGTCACCATCAGAAAATATGGAATACACAGAATTTCTAAGAGAATATGAGGACATATTCTCCTGGTTGTACGGCGATATGACTGGGCTGAGTACATCTATTGTGGCACACAAACTACTAACTTATATGACTTACCAGTAAAGCAGAACTTAGAAAATTCAAGCCAGATATGAGTTTTAAAATCAAGGAAGAAGTCACAAAGCAGGTCAAAGCTAAAGTTCTCAGGGTAGTGGAATACCCGATGTGGTTAGCTAACATTGTTCTAGTACCAAGAAAAGATGGGAAGGTTAGAGTTTGTGTCGACTATCGGGATCTCAACCAGGCTAGTCCAAAAGACGACTTCCCCTTGCCAAGCATACACATCGTGATTGAAAATTGTGACAAGCATGAATTGCAATCATTAGTGTATTGTTTTGCTGGTTATCTTCGGATTTGGATGGATGAAGAAGATGTTGAGAAAACAGCTTTCACTATGTCGTGGGGAATGTACTGCTACAAGATGATGTCGTTTGGGTTAAATAATATAGGGGCCACCTACATGAGGGCCATGACCACCATTTTCCATGATATGATACACAAGGAGATTGAAGTATATGTAGATGATGTTATCATTAAGTGCAAGAAAGCCACTAATCATACGGAAGATTTGAGGAAGTTCTTCAATAGACTGAGAAGGTACAACCTAAAACTGAATCCCCCAAATTGTGCATTCGGGGTTCCTACCGGAAAACTACTTGGGTTTATTGTAAGTCACCGAGGAATAGAACTGGATCCATCAAATGTCAAAGCTATTCAAGAGTGGCCACCGCCAAATAACAAGAAAGACGTAATAAATTTATTTGGGAGACTCAACTACATCAGCCGGTTTATAGCACACTCTACAGTTATCTGTGAGGCCAATCTTTAAGATGTTGAAGAAGGACGCCGCTACAAAATGGAATGACGAATGTCAAAACGTCTTCGATAAAATCAAGGAATACCAGTCAACAATGCCAGTCTTAGTCCCGTCCGAGCCAGGTAGGCCTCTATTACTCTACCTTGCAGTATTAGAAGGAGCTTTCAGTTGTGTTCTTGGGCAACATGATGAAAAGGGAGAAAGGAACATGCCATCTATTATCTCAGCAAGAAATTCACCCTATACGAGCCCCGAAATTCTCTGTTAGAGCGCACCTATTGCGCTCTAACTTGGGTGGCCCAGAAGTTGAGGCACTACTTCTGTGCCTATACTACATATCTCATATCAAGGATGGATACTTTGAAATACATCTTTCAGAAGCCCATGCCCACTGGCAAGCTCGCCAAGTGGCAAATCCTGCTGAGTGAATTCGACATTGTCTACATGACTTAGAAAGAAATCAAGGGGCATGCACTAGTAGATAACCTGGCTGAAAACCCCGTGGATGTAGAATACTAACCTTTGAAAACATATTTTCCTGACGAAGAGGTGTCTTTCACAAGAGAAGATATTGCAGAATCCTATAACGGATGGAGTCGGCATATGGGTGGTCTTAGTATCAGAATCAGGTCAACATTATCCTGTGTCTTGCAAACTCAGGTTTCCCTATACCAACAACATGGCCGAATATGAGGCATGTATCTTAGGGCTCAAGATGGCCATTGACATGAACATCCAAGAGTTGCTAGTAACTAGGGATTTAGACTTGCTTATACATAAATTCCGAGAAGAATGGGCGACCAAGAACTCTAAGATACTCTCTTATCTGCACCATGTGCAGGAGTTGGAAAAGAGGTTCACAAAGACAGAGTTCCAGCATATTCCTAGAGTCTATAAAGAGTTCGTCGATGCATTGGCTATCCAATCATCCATGATACAACATCGAGATACAAACTTTATTAATCCTATTCCAATAAAGATCTCTGATCAGCTATCCTACTCATGTGGAAGAAGAAGCAGATGGAAAATCTTGGTTTCATGATATTAGGGAATATCTGATAAAAGGATAATACCTAGATCTTTGATAATAGGTAAGTTAGACTATAATTAGGCCCTAAAGAACCATATTTTTGTATATCTTTTACGGTAAAAAGTGATAACAAAATGCTCTAATTAGTGCTTTTCATGCTTTGCAGGTTATATCCAAAAAAAGAAGTATGTGGAGTACTTTTGGGATCAATTACGGAGAAAGGGAGGCCAATCATACAATATCCACAAAATGCTTCAAGCGAAGGGACAAAACTAGAACTGAAGCTGGTCACTGCGGTAGGACCGTGGAAGAACACTACTGTAGATTCTGAAGGCCACTCTGGCCGCGGTCCTGGCATAATCGCGATAGGACAGCGGCAGGACGCGTAAACTTCAGGGACCAAAGTGCAAAAACTTAGGATTTTAAGCCATAAACCCTATATTAAACAGGGGAAGCCGGCCAAGAAGAGGGAGAATGATTTTTGGATGTGAAAAACATCATAAGGAAGGGCAAGAGGCAAGGAGGATCATTGGGCATCAATCTTTAATCTTCTTCTTTGTTCTTTTACCTTTGAATATGAATTCTTTTGTGATTTTTGTTATTTTCATGAGTAGCTAAATTTTGTTATGTAAGGTTTTGGTGAAACCCGTTAGGGATGAATTGGTTGTTATATTAATATAGTTTTGAGTTGGTTGTTAATCTCTATTTGTTCAACTACATTTTGATTTTTGTTAATTGAAAGGATCCTCAATTAGCCGTTCCTATTTATTATGTATCTACTCGAGAGAGAGAGTGCATATTTAGGTAGTTGTTTGAACAACATCACTCCCGGTGCATAGGCGAGATCCATAACCGAGGGTTTAGAGGTTGGATTAGAGATAACGATACGTCGTATGTGATCTATGTGAATTGTAATGTGAATCTAGCTAGCGTATCTTGAGAGAGTACGTCTAGTAAATTATCATAATTGCTTGAGAGAGATTAATGATAGCTGGAGAGTTCATGATTGATAGAGGAAACTAAGTCAAAGCTACAAGAAATATACAACCAAGGAGATCAACAACGGGCGAGACCATTACCTTAGACCTTTATTCCAATTGTTTAGAATTCAAGCATAGTTAGTTTTTAGCTGGTTATTCATGTTCAATCTTGTCTTCTTGGTAATATTAAACAGATACAGCTAAGCCTTAATTTTCTGTGGGATTCGACTCCGTACTTTTAGACTGGATTATATTTTCAGCGACTGCTTATCCTTTTTAGGACTAAAGTTGGGCGTGATCAAACTTTGGCGCCGTTGCCAGGGAATTAAAAGTGTAGTTGTAGCTGTATATATTGCTAGGGTTCAAGTTTGAACTTTTTTTTTTGTTTTTTTTTTGTTTTTTTTATAATTGTTTTTTGAAAAACATGAAATCTTGGCATTACGGGAATTTGGGTATAGATAATTCTACTATTGATCTCCATACATATTGTGAAGGAAACCACCCATGGCAAAATTTTCAAAATGTTCCTAAGAGCGAGTTATGCACACCAACTCAATCTTATTTGTGGAATGTGTTTGATGTGTGTGGTGGTGAAAATGGTCGCCTTCTTGGTTGTGCTTATATTTCTTATTTTTCCCCAACCCCTTACAATGATGGTTCTACCTTTTCTTGTGAATTTAATAGGAATAAAAACCTGGGAGTGCGGACTTCAAGGAGATCAAGTATATGCTAAAGTGCCTTCTGGAATAAAACAATGAGAAACAATTGCACATAGAAAGGCAACAGGAAACTATTCGCAAGTTGGAGGCTCAAGTGAGTCAAGTGGTTGGAGCTTTTAATGCTCAACAAGCCAATATTGAGGATAGTATCCAAGAAGAGAATGAACTTGAGGTGTTAATTGGGAGGTGGGTAGGATATCAACAACCTAGCCAACCACAATTTGAGGATGTCAATGCTGAAGAAGTGAGACTAGAGCCACCCAAGGACTTTGAGGATATAAGTTTTGTTGACTCTATTACACTGATGTTGAGAGTCCTGAAGTTCATGTGTTTGAGCGCATCAGTCCATACTCCAAGCATTTTTTCACATTATGTTTGGATGATGATATAGAAATAGAGTCATCCGAACCAATGGAAGAGTCAAGAAATGAGGAACATGGTGCATATATTCTAGAATTCTTCTTGCCAGAACGTTGGGATTACACACCTCATAAAAGGCCAAGGAGTGCAGAATACTACATTATTTCCTTGGGCCAGTTATATTAATTCCACCGCCCCATGACCATAATCATAAGCTTGAATCAAATCTTGGGGTTCAATTCATAAGCTCGAGGTGAAGGCAAAAAGTGATTCACGCCGTGCCGCGACGTTAAATCAAATGCTTGTTTGAAGGCAACCCAGCTTTGTTACTTTATTTTTTTTTATTGTATTATTTTGTAGTGTCAATTTTTTTATTTTCTAGGAGCATGGAAAGCAAAGATATTGAAAGGATGCAACAACAAACCAAATGGTTGGAACTAAGTGTGAGGTACCCGCACGAAGGACCAAGCTTGGGAGAAGTCTGAGTACCCCATGAGCTGTTAGTGCTTTGGCCTTTGGCCTACCAGGGAGTCTCTTTTACCCTTTTATTAGTAATTGTGTTAATTAGGGACAATGCAAAATTTTAAATGTGGGGTGAGGAGATTGTCTGGGTGACTTTCTATGCTATTTTAATTGTGTTAGTTTAATTGAATAATTTTTTTAGAAAAGATTAGACTTTTCTCGACGATGAATCTTTTAGCCAATTTTCTTGAGGGATTTAAGTCTAAAGAAAAAAAATATTATTTTATTTTATTTTCTTTTTAGGTGTTGGTTTTTCTTTTGACCACAGTTCTTTTTCAAGGGCTTTTCTTGAACCGGGTTAGGTAGATTTTTCTTTAATTTTTTAGGGCCCTTAGGACTCTCTTGGGATAAGATGGGTGAGGGAAAGAATTCACCTGGTAGCGTACATACTTGCAAAACTAAAACGAACTTGAGGGTGTGACGTCTAGGCTTACTTGTAGACTCTTAATTTTATGCCTTAATTTTGCACACCTTGTCTTACTTGAACACTCACGTGAGTGTATTGACATACTAATTCAAAATGAGTTACATGCCAAGTGTGTGTGAGGTAATACATGTATTCTGTGCTTGCATACGATACCTAGAACTTGCCCTGTGTGTGCAAATAGAAATAGAAGTTGTTTGGTCTTAGAGAAGATTTAGGCATTTCTTTGTGTAGCCTATATAATTATGAATCCACCTATACATATTACCATAGTTAACCCCTTCGAGCCTGAAGCCTATTTCTTTGATAACCTACATCCCTGTATTTGAATAGCTTGACTTTTTGAACATTTACCTCCTAGAAGCACTTGAATCATTAAAGATTATATGAAAGTCAAAGTTTGGGGTGGTAATGGAGTGGGAAAAGGAAAATCAGGAAAATACTTGAATGGTGCAATGGTTCTTTAAAAAATTTGAATAATAGAAGAAGGACCTTGTAAATAGGGGTCCTAAAATATTGAATGGCAAGAAAAAGCCAGTTGTACCTAGGAAAACTAGGGGGTAGCCTATGAAACAAGTGTGGAAGAATGACTGGGATGAACATGGAAATTGGAATAAGGGGAACTATTGTATTAAAAGTTCTTAGGGAGGTTATTCAATATACCAACCAAATGAAGCTCTATTGATCTTAGACTGAACAACTCGATTAGTAGAGTATTACACTAAGGGCAAACTTATGGTGTATCTGTGTGGCATGTGAATGTTCTTTGCTGAGAGTGAGTGAATTTGTTCTATCTATAGTTCTTTGTCGTTTGATTTTATGTGTGTGGAACTTCTATAAAAAATGTGATGTGATGGGATTTAACTCAGGAAGAAAAAGCAAGTCCTCACCTATGTTTATAGGTACATAGAGTAAGTACGAGTGTGGCATTGCATTAGTGTCTTCACCTGAGGTGTGGCTGTTGCACTGCTTAGGTGGTTCTTTCATAATGGCGGGTGTGACATAAATAGGGTAATGCATCAAACATTAGGCCTAGAAGTGTGGTTCAACTTGCTCAAGGACGAGCAAAGATTTAAGTGTGGGGTGTTGATAATAGGTAAATTAGACTATAATTAGGCCCTAAAGAACCATATTTTTGTATATCTTTTACGGTAAAAAACGATAACAAAATGCTCTGATTAGTGCTTTTCATGCTTTATAGGTTATATCCAATAAAAGAAGTTTGTGGAGTACTTTTGGGATCAATTATGGAGAAAAGGAGGCCAATCATACAATAACCACAAAGTGCACCAAGCAAAGGGACCAAACCATAACTGAAGCTGGTATGTCGCTGTACGGGTGTAACCGCGGTAGGACTGCGACAAAACATTACTGCAGGTTCTGAAGGCCACTCTGTCCGCGGTCCTGGCGTTATCGCGGTAGGACCGCGGAAGGATGCGTAAACTTCAAGGACCAAAGTGCAAAAACTCATTATTTTAGGCATTAAACCCTATATTAAATGGGGGAAGCCAGTCAAGAAGAGGGAGAATGATTTTTGGAAGTGAAAAACATCAGAAGGAAAGGCAAGAGACAAAGAGGATCATTGGGCATCAATCTTTAATCTTTTTCTTTGTTATTTTACCTTTAAATATGAAGTTTTTTGTGATTTTTGTTATTTTCATGATTAGCTAACTTTTGTTATCTAAGGTTTTGGTGAAACCCGTTGGGGATGGATTGGTTGTTATATTAATATAGTTTTGAGTTGGTTGTTAATCTCTATTTGTTCAACTACATTTTGATTTTGGTTAACTGAAAGGATCCTCAATTAGTCGTTCCTATTTATTATGTATCTGCTTGAGAGAGTGTGCATATTTAGGTAGTTGTTTGAACAACATCACTCCCGGAGTATAGGCGAGAGCTATAACCGAGGGTTTAGAGGTTGGATTAGAGATAATGATACCTCGGATGTGATCTAAGTGAACTGTAATTTGAATCTAGCTAGTGTAGCTTGAGAGAGTGCGTCTAGTAAATTATCATAATTTCTTAAGAGAGATTTATGATAGCTGGAGAGTTCATGATTGATAGAGGCAACTAAGTCAAAGCTATATGAAATATACAACCAAGGAAATCAACAACGGGGAAAACCATTACCTTAAACCTTTATTCCAATTGTTTAAGCATAGTTAGTTTTTAGCTGGTTATTTATGTTCAATCTTGTCTTCTTGGTAAGCCTTAGTTCTCTATGGGATTTGACTCCGGACTTTAAGGCCGGATTATATTTACAGCGACCGTTTGTCCTTCTTAGAACTAGAGTTGGGCGTGATCAAGCTTGCAAATGCTACTCAAAAGCGCACACTTCGAAGGTTGGATAACAATTTTTTTAGCAGCGGAGGAATCCTATATAAGAGGACTCCTTATTTGGGATTATTAAGGTGTGTCAACGCAAAGGAAGCGTCTAAATTGCTAGAGGAAATTCATGCGGGGGCATGTGGTCCACATATGAATTATCTTGTCTAAGCAAAGAAGATCCTCCGAGCCGGTTACTTCTGGATGACTATGGAGAAAGAATGCATCCAGTATGTCCGGAAATGCCACCGCTGCCAGATACATATATACATGATAAAGGAACCCCTGAACGAGCTTAATACAACAAGCTCACCATGGACATTTGCCGCTTGGGGAATGGATGTTATTGTACCAATCAAACCTGCCACTTCCAACAGACACAGATTCATCCTAGTGGCAATTAACTATTTTACCAAATGGGTCAAAGCAGTGACTAAGAAAGTCGTGGCAGACTTTGTCCGCAATTGTATTGTTTTTCGATTGGGGATTCCAGAATCAATCATCACTGACAATGGTTCCAACCTTTATAGTGACCTGATGAAGGACATGTGTGAAACCTATAAGATCAAACACAAGAATTCTACAGCCTATAGACTTTAGATGAACGGAGCGGTAGAAACCGCCAACAAGAATATCAAGAAGAAACTAAGGAAAATGATAGAGAAACATAAGTAGTGGCACGAGAAGCTATCATTTGCTTTACTAGGGTACTGCACCACAGTCCGCACATCAACTAGGGAAACTCCATATATGTTGGTTTATGGTACAAAACCCGGCATTCCTACCGAAGTAGAAATCCCTTCCTTAAGGATCATACAGGAAGCTGAGCTCGACGACGCAGAGTGGGTAAAGAGTCGTTATGAGAAACTAGCTCTTATAGAAGGAAAGATATTGAATGCAATTTTCCACGGTCAACTTTATCATAACAGAATGCCTAGAGCTTTCAACAAGAGAGTCAAGCTGAGACACTTCACACTGGGGCAGTTGGTTTTAAAGGAAATCTTCCAGCATCAAGATGAAGCCAAAGGGAAATTCTCTCCCAATTGGAAAGGTCCATACATGGTTCACTGGGTTCTGAAAGGAGGAGCCCTTATACTTGCAGAAATGGACTGAGAAGTTTGGCCAAAACTAATAAATTCATATGCGTTCAAGCATTACTATGTGTAGTCTTATGATTTCCTATATGATGTAATTTGAACTATGTCTGACCTTATTCCTATTTAAGAGGAGATACGTAGGCAGCCTTATGGGTTCGGTCACAATTCAATAAAATTTCCATTTCACCCAGAAATTGGAAACTGGGGAAAAATTTTGAGGAGGACACTCAAAACTCTGAAGATATTTCAGTCGATCATCACAAGCAACTGTCAGAAGCAACAACCTAGTAAACTAGGGCAGAATTTTGAAGAGGTACCGCAAAATTTCGGAGCCAGAAGAGTTGCAATGTCTTGAACCACGTCGCAGTCTTTGGTTCATCTGAAGAAAACTATTCTCGATTATGTATTTATGTTATATTTTACTAAATCATGCATGTCTATTTCTAAAATTGCTTTTTTAGATTTGCTACCCCAATGATACGCACAGTATCACCGAAGCAGAGCCAAGCAAGTCAAGCAAAGTCATCGGGGATACAAACTAACATTTCCCCTTTACAAAACTCATGATTTTTCTTTGGATGCAGGCACCCAAGTTGCAAAATCATCGAATATATTATACACTCAGATTGATTATAAATACAACTCCTAGAGCCATCATACCTATTCACAGTTGATATTAACACGCAATATCCCCAGCAACCACAATATCGCAATCGACTATCAGCTAAAGAAAATTCATTACTATTCGCCTTTTATCTCTTGCATAAGGATATCATTATGCCTTCCAAGGTTAAGCTCTACCTCCACCTGCATCTTCTGCATTGCATAAGGCTACAATTCTGCCTTCCGAGACTAAGCTTTGTCTCTATCTGCATTTCCTGCACTACATAAGGCTACCTTTTACCTTCCGAGACTAAGCTATGTCTCCATCTGCATCTTCTGCATTATATAAGGCTATCATTCTGTCTTCTGAGACTAAGCTTTGGCTCCATCTGCATTTCTTGCATTGCATAAGGCTACTATTCCGCCTTCTGAGACTAAGCTCTGTCTCTATTTGCATTTGCTGCATTGCATAAGGCTACCATTCTTCCTTCTGAGACTATGCTCTATCCCCATCTGCATTTCCTGCATTGCATAAGGCTACTATCCTTCCTTCTGAGGTTAAGCTCTACCTACATCTTGCATGGCTGAAAGATCGCCACTTTATTTACTTCCTGCATGGCTGAAAGCTCGCCACCTTATTTACCTTCTGCATGGCTAAAAGATTGCCACTTCATTTACACCTACGTGGCTGAAATATTGGCGCTTTATTTATATTTGCATGGCTGAAAGATCGCCACTTCATTACGTCTTACATCGACTGAAAGATCGCCACTTTATTTACTTCTTGCATTAGCTGAAAGATCACCACTTCATTTACATCTTGCATCGGCTGAAAGATCGCGGCCTTCTGCATCTCATGATCTTAAAGATCGCCAAACTATCCAAATGCGTCATTGTTTGGAGGCACCATTTTCATAGCCCGAGAACGTCATGCCATGACCTGAGGACTCCTTTTATCTTTTGCACATCATTATTCAAAGGCATCATAGTTTGGAGGCATAATTTTCCTAGCCCGAGAGTATCATTTCAAGGCCTGCGAATCCTTTATTATATGCTTCATGGCCCAGGACATCATGGTCTAAGGATGTCATCCTAACCGTCCAAAGACAACATTTATGGTCCAACATGAACTTGCATCATGTTTCAATTTATGTACAATATATGCTTGTATTATTTATTTGCAGGTAAACCGGCAAGAAACAGCCATCTGGGCAGGAGCATTCCGCTCTAGTCCCCGCACCCCTACTAAACCTTTACCATTGATCCCAACCTAAGTATTGTGCCCGTTCTTGAAAGGTCTTCCTCGGCATATTCCGCCGACGGATCCTGAACTACATATGACCTGATTCTTGTAAGACTAGGTATATGTAGGCAGTTCAGGAACCAGAGCACAACCAGATATCATCAAACCATTTCATTCGGTCAAATTTGGCCATCGTATCGTTACCCGTCAACACTTTCATCCTTTCCAGGTAAAGAGGTGTAGCTGTTGATACCCAATTTTTCCTTCTATTTTTAATATATACAAAATACCTTTCAAATAGCATAGGTATGCATATATAAGCATGTCCAAAGGTATTCCTAATTTTTCTTAATTTTTAAAAGATTTTTTAAACCAATTTTATTGCCCTATTTTATCAAGACAACCCAGTAATTATTCTCAAAGTTTTTATTTTTACAATTCACTTATTGGGTTCTTATATTTATACTAAAATATAGCTAACATAAATTTTGCATATTTTTACAAAATTTATTTAGTATTTTGAATACTAAATTGCACATAATTGCAATGTTAGCCTACTTTAAGATTTCATTGTATTTATAGTTATAAAATTGACTCCATCGTTTTTAATTAAATATTTATATGATATTAATTATTCATCACCTTGAATTTGTTTACAGAAAGTATTTTGTTATTTTTTATAAAATAAATAAGGGAAGTGGCTATTTAAATGCTAGCCTATGTTTATTTGGATTCTAGCCATATTTGGCACTCTTAATTAAAAACAATTCCTCAACCCAATTACAATTTAAACCCGCCCCTGACCCAACTAAAACCTACCCGATCCAGACCTTCTCCTATCTTGGTTGTTGATCTCTGAGATCAACGACCCCTATTTGTTCTTACCTTTTATAATCCAAATGACTACCCTAATCTCCTCATTTCTTGTCTATCAGCTGCCTCTAAACACTACAATTTCTCAAACTCTCACGAATTTTCTCAAAACCCTAATCGTTTCCAACCACCTCCGACCTGAAAGCCAGCGAAATTTATTGGCTTCCAGGGTTATGATGGGTCATATATTCACCTTCTATTGCTCATATATGCCTAATTTCTAAAGATTCAATGCCCGACCTTGAAGGTTCGAACCCAGACCTCTATCAATTCAAGGTTCCATGGCCATCTCCGGCCTTGCTCCGGCGTACCATTGATGCTCGAGCCTGATTTTTGACCTCTCCGACTTAGATTGGTGACCTTTCAAAGCCTTTCTCACTTCTAGGGTTCTTCCGAAATCCTAACCCTCCGAGATTTTCTCTGATTCTTTTAGAACCGCTGTGTTGTTTTTCCCTAAGTCTTAACAAATTCTATGGTTTTTCTTTCAAAAATTGCTTACAAGACTATTTTTCTTTTCGATCTAGGGTTTTCTGAGAAAGTATTTAAGTGTTTCTTGACTTTCTTTGTCTTTCATATGTATTTACCTCTACTGTGTTCTTATATATTTTTCTTCTATCAGGCCCTTGTATGCTTCTCCTACTATGTTTTCTATGTTATGTTCCCGTATGCTTTTCTACTGTGCCATTGTAATTTTTCTTCTACCATGTTTTTGTATGTGTTTCTTGCTGTGTTTTCTATACTATGTGCTTGTATGCTTTTCTTCTTTGTTTTCTTTTCTCCTGTGTTCTCATGTTCCTCTTACTGTATTTTTCATTACTAAGTTCTTATGCTTCCTTATTAAGCTCCTTTTACTGAGCTCTGTTTAAAGTTTCTTTTAAAAAAATTCCTTCGCATTCTCTTCTACTATTCTCATCAATCTTTTCTCATTATGCTTTGAGTTAGTTTCTTCCACTATGTTTGCCTTGGATCCTCCTACTATGTTTGCATGTTACATTTCTATCATGTTTCTCATGAGTTATGCTGCTGAAAGAAGCATGTTAGAAGCTTCAGTTCTTTTCTGAAACCCCTGAACATGCTTTCAATTCAATCGCTTGCCTTCTTATCTTTGCTCTAAGATTTTCTTCAACCAAGGTTTTATTTTAGAACCCTAACTCTTTCACACCAACTTCGAGTCTTTGAAATGAGTTTGGAGATCCTTACTTCTGACTATTGCTAAACTTTTCTACATTGGATTTTCTCTGATAATTTTACAATGACCTGTCAGTCTCCTTTATGCTTAATATATTCGTATGCTCCTTGTATATGATAAACTTCCCTCCAAAGTGGCTTTCAAATTTGTGATATGTTTATATTCTCTTCTGAATATGGTCTGATTGATTTCTTTCCATTGTTTGCTAATTTTTCTCTATTGCCCGACCTAAGTTAAAACCCTTCTTAGCTTTTGTGACTTAGTTCATTCATGGGTCAGTGATGATTGGCTTTGATTTTACTAGCTATTAATTAATTTTCTTGCCTTATTTGCACAAACTGTGTATTTTAAAACCCTGTACTTAAATAGCCTCTTATGTACTTGCCCCTAATTGCATGCGTTGCACAAAGTGTTAATTCAGTTTCTTTCCTTAAATGGTTCTTACCCGTTTTAAATCTAAATACCTTAGTTAAGGAAAGTCTTGTCTAATTGATTGACAATCAGTCCCTTAACTTTTTTTCTTACCTTATTTCCTCATGGTTTTCATAGTGTAAAGTGCACGACTCTTTAACACACAACATACGATTACAATCCTTCACTTCACAATTTACAATCTCTTCTAAACTCATAATAGTATTCTCTCTTTGCTTGCACTGTGGATTTTACAAGACTACTGCTTTTTCTCTATTTGTTTCTTTGAAACTGGTATGTTCTAATTTAAGCTTCAATATCATCACAATATGTTTTTACAGCTTTTATATCCATGGCTACTTTACTGTTTATGTAGAGTTCAACATTCAAATTAATATGCTCATATCTTATGCCTGTTTCTGTTGTGAATCTCTGCTCCATACCCTATTACCCATATGTATTTGTAAGTTATGACTTAAGGCATGGAAATGTGAGTTGTTTCCCATGAATTAAGTTTGAAACAATGGGGTCTTAACCTCTACGTAAATGGGCTGGAGGGTCTGCCAGTATCTCCCATTACTGTGTATGCCCATCAGCCTACTTCTCTTTGACTCTTGCAAATTCCCCATTACTCTATACCCTAATGTGTATTGATTTCATGTTATTCCCCATTTCCCTTTCCCCTTTCAGAATTTTACTCTTGCACTTCCTAAGTTTTGTCCCCCTTTTATGAGCCTTGTCTTGGAACCTTGAGTTCCCTCTGAACTTGCACACTTGAAGGTTGGCCCTTCTACTATGCACTATGTCTTAATCTGGTAATGCATTTAGGTGTAAGCACCGCCCAGAGTTCATGTGAGACTCTTAGAGAACTTTGACACACCCCAAATGAGAGAAAGGCTTTGAAATCTAATCTCTTGGAGTTGGTTTACTTCATGCTACAGACATGACGTCTGAATCAGGCTTTTCTTGGTTGTACTTTTCGCTTCTGATGTATTTTTCTGTACTTTACTTTCTTTTCTGGGTTGTAATTACTTTGTAATAAAAACTCTCAGGGATGGCTAGTGAAATGGGAATGGCAATTATATATGCAAAAGAGGGTAGATATCATTTTTATAGGAATCTTGCATTCTCATATAGCTATCATGTTTATAGGAATTTTGCATTCCCATATAGCTATGATGTTCATAGGAATACCGCATATACCATGTCTATAGGAATTTCTTTATTCTCATATATAGCTATCATGTCTACAGGAATTTCTGCATTCTTATACAGATGCCATGTCCATAGGAATTTCTGCATTCTCATGTATAGATACCATGTTTATAAAAATTTTGCACTTTCACATAGATACCACGGCTATAATTATTCGAAATCTAAAATCTGCATATGCATGTAGAAAATATGCCTATAGGATTTTCTGAATCTAGCGTATCCACGTCTCAGTAGGCAAAAATGATTATTGGTCTTAATAACTAATTGCAATTGGACGTCATGTTTCTATAAAAAAAATACAGTGCCTAGACATCATTCATGTAGGACTTCTACATCCCTCTATGTCTATAAAAGTGTTCTAAAGTCGACAAACGCATAGAAAGCATGCATATAGTAGTTAATCAAATCTGAATCGTCTTACTCATTTAGTAGTCTAAGACTAGAAATAGTAATGCGTTACTAGCTGTAGAACTTGTGATCTTTTGCTAAAACTCGCCGTTCCTTAATGACTGACAACTTTTTCTTAAATCAATATGTAATCAGCTCGCATCCTTGTTCCCTAAATTAGTAGATATCATGCCTATAGGTCTTCGTCCAACACTTAGGCAAGCCATAGGACAACTTGTAAACTGAATTAGATTTTATATGCTACAACTAGCAGGCAGGCCTGATTGAGGCTTCTTATCTGACCTATGTAACAAATCAGTCTGCCTTAACCATTTAAGTTTTAATCATGCTTTAAATAACACATGCAAACATGCTAAATTATGTGCTTCTATGTTTACACGAGGTGTATCTAAGCCTTTTTGCTTGTTTATATGCTTTCCCCAAAACTTTCTATATGTGTTTTGCCCGGAGCCTTAGTATTTTGTACTTTATAAACTACAAATAAGCCCAAAATCCCTCCATGTTAGGATTAGTAGTCTTTACACCTCTGGGACTGATAGGATTGGGCGGGTAATAGCATACAATAAGTAAACGAGACCATCCCGTGCTTTAATACCTTAAATGGGGTGGGAAAGGGTAGATATACATACGATGACCGGTTTAATAACACGTGTAGCCCCTCTCTGAGAAGTAATTACCGGGTATTGCATTGACGTGATCCATATTATTAATAAACCTAGGACCTCTTACCTTTGTTCTTTGTTTCTTTTAAATCTTTTAAAACCATTTCTTCTAAGAAAGAAAAATCAACTCTCTTTAGCTCTTGCTGATTTTGTTTATTTGTGACCATTACATGAAAATCCCCTCTTATATGGAACGTTTACTTGCCTATGTGTTATTTGCATTTAAGTTATAATAATAGCTTGGCTGGGAACCACACTAGTGGATCCTGAGGGGTGCCTAACACCTTCCCATTGGGATAATTTCAAGCCCTTACTCAATCTCTGGCTATCCAAATTGAACCCTCCTTAGTGTCCTAATACACTTAAATCATTAGGTGGCGACTCTTCAATTCCAAAAAACCCAATTCCTAAATGGAAACAAGTTATCTTCCTGAATGTCATAAACCCGATTTCACGAGTAAAAGAGGGCACGAAAACTGGTAGAACTGTTAGGGGTTGGTACCCATAAGCTATCTGCTCAAGAGTGTGGGTAGTCGGAGTTTGGGCTCCTCCCTCGGCCTAAAATACATGTGGTGCCATAGGGAACACACTTTCCTGGGCCACACTCCATAATACCAACCAAGCGGATTAAGGTGTCCTGAAGCACGAGGATAGCAATGAACCACTCCAGGACCAGAGTAGGTATAACTAGCACGATCGGAATAGGAACCTCTTCATCTTGCTAGATCTGAGGCTCGACAATAGGTGGTGCTGGGCATGGTCTAAGCTGAGCTTTGCCTTTGCATCTAAGCTCTACCTCGGCCCTGGCCCCTACCCCTAGTAGTGGATACTTGAGGCTCTGACTCCTGTTCAATTATGGACGTCGTATGTGTCTTCACCATCTGCGAGAGATTAAGAAAAGAATAATTAAAACTTCAACAATAGAATAAAGTTGCATGATAGAGAAAGAAAGAAAGTGAAATTTCCTAAAGCCTTATATCCTCCAGAAGATTAGTATAGATGTCTCCATGGCGATCCTCAACACTCAACTAATCTTGCTCATGACTCATAAGATCTAGGAAACCTAGTGCTTTGGTACCAACTTGTCACGATCCAATCCTAACCACGGGACCGTGATGCCACCTAACATCTGCTTGCTAGGCAAGCCAATATTAGCTAATAAGTTATTCAATTTTCATAATTTAAGAATGAATAATAAAGAATACAAGTCTAAAATACTTGTAATATAATAATATGAAACTAACACAGTCTATTCTAAACCTAGAAACTAGTGTCACAAGTGCATGATCTTCTAAAAGCACTAAAACTATGTTCTAAAACAAAATACAACTGTGTGAAATAAAATAAACAATATAGTAGATAAGAATGGGGCTTCACCGCCTGCGAATGTCATGCAGCTCTACTCATGTCTCCTAATAACGACAATCAGGGAAAATCTCCTCTAACTGCCACCGGGACCAACACCTATATCTTCACAAGAAGTGTAGAAATGTAGTATGAGGACACCGACTTCATGTACTTTGTAAGTGCGGAGCCTAACCTCGACAAAGTAGTAATGAGGCTATGACAAAGCACTCACTATAAACTTGAATGAGTATAAGTAGAAAATAATAATGAAATATAGAAACAACAAGCAACACAAAAATTGGAATAAGAAATACACAACAGAAGATCCTAGAATATCATCACTACTCAACTACACAACACAATAAGATAACGCAACCATCAACCAAGAATATATATATATATATATATATATATATATATATATATATATATATATATATATATATATATATATGACTTTTCACTGCGGCATGCAACCCGATCCACCCATAATAACAATAGCATTGCAGCGTATAACCTGGTTCCATATATATATATATATAACATCAATTCTCTTACGACATGCAATCAGATCCTCTTAATAACAATACCATTGCAACATGCAACCTAATCTCATATATAACATCAATATCATTGTGGCATGCAACCCGATTCCATATATATTTCCAATACCATTGCAGCATGCAACCCAATCCCGACATCATATACATATTAAAATACTACAACTAGCTACGACGTATATCACAACATAACGCACACGGGAACTAAACAAATAAAGTCTCAAAGATAGCTCAATGTACAAAGTAAAATGAAATAGAATAAGTAAAGCAGTTAAACAAGTAAAGAAATAAGACAAGTAATAATAGCCAACTAACAACATGTAAAAGCATAAAGCAAGTAAAGGCAGTTAATAAATAAAGGCATAGATATATAAAAACATGTAGCAAATTGAAGAAAATAATGAATGAAAATATGCATTTAAGAGTGAAAGCAAGTAGCAATTGAAGCACAGAACGACTAATAACATAGAACAAAATGGAGCATGGTATAAATAAAACATGGAATTAAGTAGCCCACCCCGCATACCCAATCCATGAAAATACATATACATTGTCTCTACACATAAATCAAGTAGAAAATAGACTAATCAAGTCTTAATTTTCTCAAGTCAATGTTAATCACTACCCTTACCTCTTTTTAGAATCAAATCAATATTCAACCACAACCCTTTAGAACATGCCTCTAAACCAGGCGAATCTAGCCATTATCATTCAAACAATCTAAAATAAGCTTTAGCTACTACCTACAAATAAAAAGGTTCAATCTTTCACTAAATTGAAAAGGTCAACAAAAGTCAACCCCTGGCTCGTGTGGCCAATATACGAGATTTAGACCAAATTCCCATTATCCATTTACCTTCAAGCCTTGTTATGTGATTTATTTCGAATCCAACCTCATTTCGAGGTCTATATCTCAATTTTATAAAATTCTCAAATATTACCCAAAATCCTATTTTCTACTTAAAATTCATAAATTTGACAAAGAAATTCAGTTAAAAGTGATTGAATTAATATAAAAATAGTTAAAGTTACTTATCAATGAATTTGGGAAGAAAACTCTCTTCAAAAATTGTCTCTAGAGTGTTTAGGATTGAGAAATAGTATAAAATGAGCTAAGTCCTGAAATTTTCTACTTTTACCTAGTTGCAGGTATTGGGAAATCTTATTTATAATTTCAATGTTTGTGAGAGAGAACCACTATTTGCAAAAGCGAACAGCTGCCCAGCCCATATGATATTGCATTCGCAACACAATGGTAGCATTTGCAATGAAACCCTTACTCGCAAAAGTGAGACAGCCTTCGCAAATGCGAAGATGGTCCAGCCTAGCTTCCGGTCACATTTGCGATATTACAATAGCAAAAGCGAAGACCCCCAGCTCACATTTGTGATAACCACTTCGCATTTGTGAAGCTTATAGTTCCTCCCCAGTATCGCATTTGCGAGCCCAACTTCGCAATTGCGAAGACGTTATTGCATTTGCGAGACCTCAGACATGATGCACCAAATTTTCACACAGCAGTTCACAACTTTGCCACAGTATCACTGTAACTCAACTGAACCTCTCGTACTTCAATCTATACATTCACACAAGTATAATAACATCATACAAACTGGCTCGCTACCTCAAATCATCAAAATAACGTCAAATATCAAGAATCAATCATCAAAATTTAATAATTTCAAGTTTGAAAGCAAAATTTCCAATATTTCACACAATGTGTCGAAGCGCCCTCGGGTCACCCTAGGACCACAACCAAACATGCACAAGTCTAAAAATATGAACCTACCGGAATCGTCGAAATACCGATACGAGGTCATTTATCAAAAATACTAATTGTGGTCAACTCAAGCTTTATTTTAAGCCAAAAATAATTTTTTTCTAAAATTTCACGTAATAGCTTTTCGAAAAATGACACGGACCATGCACGCAAGTCATAAACCATCAAGTAAATATATGAGTGGTCTCTAAGCATATAAAATATGCTAGTACTCAAAATAACCTATCGTGTCATCACAATTGATGTTCTAAACATCAATACCACACAAGAGGGGGGTGATTTGTGTGGTACCTAATTTTTGCACTAGAGGAACCTGGTTCTCTTCCCATAAGGAGACTTCAACTCCTTATCCTATGCAACCTTTTCGATAAACTCAAGAGATATTGTTGTTGATCCTTGAGACTTATCTAGTTCACACGCATCCCACATGTATAAGTATATTAACACTGTGTCTCACATGATGGACCTGGTTCATGACTGAGTTCATTTTGTCAATCTTCAAAACTTCATCTGAACTTGGGCCAATAAATTCCCCTTTTTGATGATGATAAACTTTGTGCCTTTATTGATCAGAGACCCTGTAGAACTCAGCTTAATTTTCACACTTTAATTTAACTTATCATTAAGTGCCGAATTTAATCAGGTTATAAATATCACTTTATTTCAGAATACAAAGTAAAGCACAATATCTCTTCCCCCTTTTGGCATCATCGAAAAGTTGCATATTATATGAATCTCAGATGTTAATTAGTACTCATGGCCGCTGGGGCAACTGCAAGTGAAAACATGATTCAGTTAATCAATAATCAACTTCACAAAGAATTTAACTATTAAGATCAGAAGTTTGATAAAACAAGAGAAAACAAAGCACATTGTCATTGATTAGGAGGTGTTTCTATAAAACAGACCACAAAAAGAAAAACAAACATCCATCCATGAGCAAAAACAAACAGAGAAAAGTCCCGAATTTGGGTCACTGAGGGGGTTTCTAAACTTGTTCTAGAGCTTGGAGGAACTAGAGGGTTGGGATTGAACAAGATTGAGCATTGTTTGGAGAATCCCTTCACTCTTTTCTTTTTCCTTTGCTAGCTCAGCTTTGAGGCCATTTCTTTAACTTTCTAGCTCAACAATGCGAGCCTGGAGCCTAGCAATTTCTGCATCATTCATTCCACACTCTAGAACCAATGCCCTAACTTTGCTGTTCACAAGAGTCTTTAAGAATAAACCAGGTTCAACTGGGGTTTCACTTAGCAGATAGTCAGAAACCTGCAGAGTTTTGATTCCAAAGTACTCTTTGCTAGAGGCCATCTCCCACTTTTTCAATGACACATCTAACTTGGCCATGACAGTTGTCAGTATAAACCTATAGGGTATGGCATGGGCTTTGGAGCCATCGATGACTCTATCCAGCAACTTGACAATGAAAGCAGGCCAGTTAATCTGCTTTCCTCTCACAAGACACTCCAGAAATACCAGGTCCATGTAATTTTCAGTGTGCCTTCTCTCCTGTCTAGGCAGCAAACACTTGTTCACAAATTCAAAGAGCACATTGTGCTCAGGCTTCATCTGACTCTTTTGCACAAACCTAGCCTCAGGCACTTCTTCAGCAGACTTGGTATCACAGAAATTTCTGGTGATTTGGGGAGCAGAAGGGAGAGTATCTAGACAAGTCATCTTTGCCTAGTATAATCATCATATCCCCCACAGGGTATGTCTAGGAATTTGCCCAACTTAGGTGCATCAAACTACACCTCTACTCCCCTCACCAAGCCGGTAACAACCCCATTCACTACTGTGGCATTTGCCATAAACTCGATCAGCTCTTTTCTTTCCAGACTGCCATCCAATTGAAGAACCAAGTCCTTCCACCAATGTGCATCCAGGGCATCAACCAATCTTTTCATGCGTGGCTCCTCCAGGTCTTTCAGAATTCTTCCTTTCAAGATCTTCTCCTGCCAAAGAGGACAAATTTGTCCTGTTCCTTTTCATATTCCTCTTCTTCTTCCTCTCCACTCCATGCTTCTTCTTCTTCAGGAACTTTCACTTTTTTTCCTTTGACTGCAGACCTGGTTCTTTTTGCCAGGGAGGGTTCAACAGATATAGATTCTGAAGACTTGTTGGCAGAAGTCTTGGATCTCTTTGGTGTAGGAAAAGGAACATCCTCAGTTGTACCTCTTTCCTGATGGACCAGTTCTATCTCCTCCTCCTCATCTTCGGTAGCCACAGAACTTTCCACAACTTTAGCTTTTCCCTTTTCTTTCTTCCTTTTCTTGCTTTCCTATAAGGCTTTCTGCAACTCAGCCTCACTTTGCTTTATCTTGCTTCTAGTATCTTTCACCTTTCATGCTGAAGGGAGAGTAGATTTAAGAGATGACACCTTGCTATTCTTTGTTGGCTTAGAGGCGGTCGGGCCTTTTGAGAAAAAGCTTTGCGCTTCTTGGGATCATAGCTTGCTTCAACTTTCTTCCATAGATGAACCAGGTTCATCTTGTTGTTCACTCAAGTATACAAGACCTTCAACAGCGTCCCAAGTTTCACTTCCCTTTGGCTTGTTGCCACTCTCCTCTATTCCTCCACAAATGGCAAGAATTTTATCTTTCTTTTTCTTTCCCTTTCTACTCGACTCTCCCTCATTTACATCTCTCATAGAACCCACCAACACAAACCTATTGTCCACTTTTTCAACTACATCAGAAAAAAATATAACATGTATTTACGTCCCTAGGGTTTTCTTGATTCTTGTCTGAGTCAGAAGACCCACGTTCTTCTCCATCGCTTGCAGAAATAAAAGCTTCAGACTCAGAACTTGAGTCAGATGATTCATTTTCAGAGTTCTCCTTTTTCTAGCTGGCTCTCAATTTCCGTTTAGAGCCGTTCTCAGAGCACCGGTAGCTATAGTCTTTCTTGCCAACATCTTCTGTCAGCGGAATCTGGGTTTAAGGTTCTCACTAGGGGTGCAAATGAGTATGTGTTGGGAGATACATGTGGGGGAGTTCCTTGATTTTCTTGAGGATTAGTCATGGTGAAGGATTTCTAAAAGGTTTTGAGGATTTTGGATTTTTTTAGAGAGAAAGAGTATGATCAGAGGTTTAGCACTTAATGACGGTTATGGACTAAAATAGGAGTATGTGGAGTGTATTTAAAGTGGAGTATGTTTAAGAGCAGTAACGACAACCTTTTTGCAGTGGTCAATCAGGAGTCTAATCCCATTAGGACTCCGGTCTTTAAGTGATGAATGGATGACACTAGTTTTTAGGAAAAAGTCCCATTTTCTTTAGAATTCTAGGAGAATGAAACTGGTTTAATGTTCAACGGTTATATTTTTAGGAGTTTGGTTAGGATAGGACTTTTGCTCGCAATTGGAATATTCATTTTCTATTGTGCAAAGTATAGAAACATACTTGACCTTTTCTCATGAGCATATACTGATGAACCATGTTCTTCAAATAGAACTTCTGTTGATTATGCCTCATATATCATAATAGAAAAAACTTTGTAAGAGATCAATGAATTAATATAAACACATGTCACAGGACTATACTGATTAGAGTATGAGACTGAGAAAGAATTAGTCTAGATATTTACATAAAGTCAGAACTTCTAACCAAAAAAGTTTCTTTTTCAAAATTATTTTTTTTTTCATTGCATTCTGAACTGGTTCCTTTTTAGGTGATATTAATGATCCCTAATTCCAACCTATTCCTTTCAAAGTTTTCCATATTCAGTGCTTTGGTGAAGATGTCAACTATTTGTTTATTAGTGGCACAGAATTCTATTGAGATTAATCCTTTCTCATAGGTATCTCTCAAGAAGTGGTGTCTAACATCTATGTGCTTGGTTCTTTTATGATAAACAGGGTTCTTTTCCATACTTATAGCACTAGTGTTATCACAGAATATTGGAATACATTCCACTTCAATTCCAAAGTCTACCAGCTATTGTTTGATCCATAGCAATTGAGCACAACAAGAAGCAGCAACAATATATTCAGCTTCGACAGTAGATAGGGCTACAAAATTTTGCTTCTTGGTAGCCCATGACACAAGACATGAAGAAATATGCCATACCTGAAGTGTTCTTCCTGTCTACTAAGAAACCTGCATAATCAGCATCAGTATATCTTACTAGATCAAAATTACTACCTTTGGGATACCAAAGACAAAAATCAGTAGTACCTTTCAGATATCCCAATATCCTCTTGACAACAGTCAAGTGTGACTCTTTTGGATTTGCCTGGAAATGAGCACAAAGCCCTACACTGAAAACAATGTCAGGTCTGCCGGCAGTGAGATACAAGAGTGAACCAATCATACCCCTATACACTTTTGATCAACTGATGAACCAGGTTAATGAACATCAAATTTAGTGGCAGTTGCAATAGGTGTATCTATTTCTTTGGAGTCCTCCGTTTTAAATTTTTTTATTAGTTCTTTCGTATACTTCTGCTGATGGATCATGGTCCAATTGGGCTTTGTTTGATCTGCAAGCCTAAGAAAAAGCTTAGTTCACCCATCATACTCATCTCAAAATCACTTCCCATAAGTTTTGCAAAGTCCTTACACAACCTATTAGTAGTGGCCCCAAATATTATGTCATCAACATATATTTGCAGAACAAGAAGGTATTTACCTTTTTCCCATAGGAACAAAGTGCTGTCAATTTTACCTCTTATGTACCCATGCTCCAGTAGGAATTTTGATAGTCGTTCACACCAAGCTCTTGGGGCCTTCTTGAGCCCATATAGAGACTTGTCCAGCTTGTACACATGTTCAGGACATTCCTTGCTTTAAAAACCTGGAGGTTGTTTCACAAACACTTCTTCCTTGAGGTAGCCATTCAGAAAAGCACTTTTGACATCCATGTGATGGAGAGTGAATTCCATATGTGCTGCAAAGGATATGAGGAGTCTGATTGCCTCTAATCTTGCAATTGGAGCAAAGGTCTCATCATAATCAATACCTTCCTCTTGGTTGTAGCCCTGAACCACCAGCCTTGTCTTGTTTCTTGTAACTGTTCCATTTTCATTAAGTTTGTTCCTGAAGACCCATTTTGCACCAGTGACTGATTTGTCCTTGGGTATTGGAAGTAGATGCCAGACTTGACTTCTTTCAAATTGGTTGAGTTCCTCCTTCATAGCATTGACCCAATCTGCATCCTGCAAAGCCTCAACAATATTTTTAGGTTCAATAAGAGATAGAAAAACATCAAATGCACACAGATTCTTTAATTGTGATCCGGTTTTGACTCCATATATTGGATCAGTGAGAATGTTCTCAATGGGATGAGAACTTTGATACTTGTGAGGTTTCACAACAAACTAGATTCTGCTGGATGTTTCAGCCATTTGCTGAGAAACAGGTTCATGAACAGGTTCCTTCAAGGAGTTTATTTCAATTCCTCTTTGATTTCTTCCCCCTCTCAGGTTGCCCTGTAAGGAAGAACTTGTTTCATCACCTGTTTCTTCTATAGGTGCCACTTTGACTTGAGCTGATCCTTCATCCAAGTCTTTGACTAGTCCAATGGCTTCATCTTCATGTTCCTGTCTCCCAGAAAGAATGTTAGTTTCATCAAATACAACATGCACACTTTCTTCTACACACAAAGTTCTTTTATTGAACACTCTATATGCTTTGCTATAGGTAGAATATCTCAAGAATACTCCCTTATCACTTCTGGGATAAAACTTACCTAGGCAGTCTTTTTCAATTATTGTGCACATAGCACTTGCAACCAAATGCCCTAAGGTGGGATATGTTTGGTTTTCTCCCTTTTAGTAACTCATAGGGAGTTTTCTCAACAAGAGGTCTAGTCATGTATCTATTGATTATGCAACATGCAGTGTTTACAGCCTCTGTCCATAAGCTGTGAGGTAATTTACTAGAGAGAAGCATGGTCCTTGCTATATCCTAAAGGGTCCTGTCTATCTACCATAATTTCATCCATGTAAACCACCATGAATTCTTCAATGTACTCTACGAAGACTTGGTTTATCAGGGTGAAAAATACGGCTTGAGCATTAGTTAAGCCGAACAACATAACCAGGAAGTCGTATGACCCATACCTTGTCACACAGGTCGTCTTGTGTTCATCATCCTTTGCAATCCAAACTTGTCAATAACATGTCTTCCAGTCTATCTTTGTGAACACCGTCACCCTACCCAGTTTATCAAACAAGTACTTGTTCTTCACGGTGATTTTGTTTAGAGCCTGATAATCCACACAGAGTCGTAGGCTGCCATCATGTTTGTTGTAGAATTGCACTAAGGACCTGTATGGGAATTTGGAGGGCACGATGATCGTTGTATCTAGAATTTCCGTCAACTATCTCCAAAGCTTGGTGAGTTCGGGTTGTGACATTCTGTAAGGCGCCCGGGCGGGTGGCTTCGCACCCGACACCAACTCAATATCATGGTCCACAGAGCACCTAGGCGGGAGTCACTTTGGCATGTCCTATGGCATGACGTCTTCAAACTACAGTAGCAGTTCATTCACAGGTGCGGGAATGGGAGTGTTCTTTATCTTCAAAGTAGAGGGTGGCTAGGAATGTAGGTTCATGTCTTTTGACCCCCTTCTTCAAATGCAAGGCCGAGATGCTCTCAGCGGCCATCTTCATGGGCATGCACGGGATAATGCAGGGCTTGGCCCCGTTTTTTCCCATAATCAGTAGCATGGCTGCATACGGTACGGGCATGGTGTTGGTTTGCCTCATGAATTCCAACCCAGCTGTCAACTCGAAGTCATCTATGATTACCACATGCAGGTTGAATAAAGGCCAAGCTTCACTAGTACCTCTTTGGCTATTCCACCCACTAGCTGAGGAGGTGAGTTGATAGCCTTGACACGACCTATGCCCTTTCCTACAACTGGACCAAGGCATTACACCTGAGTCGAGGCTAATTAGCTATGGGTAGCACCCGTGTCTATCAACGCCCGAATGGGCTTGCCACTTACCTTCATATCGACGAACATCAATGTCCTCTCTTGTTTAAGATGAGTCCTCTCATCTGCCTTTTTCCCCCTTTCTTGGTGCTTGGACATGGGTCCTTCTTTAAGGATAACAAGACTGGTTCCCGCTATGGCCTCAGAAATAAAGCCAATAATTGCATTAAAGCACTTACTGGTTCGGTCTAGTTTGTATCATCGGCGTCGTCATCGGTCCTATTATCAAAAGCTTGATGGGCGTTCATATGTGCATGCGGGCATTCATTACCCCAATGTGGTCTGCCGCAATGACGACATCCTAAATGGGGCTTTCTCCCGCAATCATTGTTATTTGACGTAGCACTATTGCTGTCTGAGGAGGGAGCCTTAGATTTGGTTGCTCTACGATCTCCCCTATTTCTGCTAGGGCCACCATTGCTAGGCTGGTCCCCTTTGTATCCTGCTCGGTCAAGCAGTTTAGGCTTATCCTTTTGAGCTTCTATTTAATAGTCCCCAAGGTATTCCGCTGCTTGGATCGCCTTGGGTAGGGTATCTACCCTTTGTCTCTGCAGCTCCATACGTGCATAAGGTTTCAACCCTTCTAAGAAGGTGAAGAGTTTGTTTTTGTCCCCCATGTCACCTTTGTTCATCATGAGCGCGGAGAGTTCTCGCACGTAATCCCGTGTTGATTTAGTCTGGCGGAGCTCCCGTAGCTTTCTTCTTGCATTGTACTCAATATTTTTGAGGAAGAACCGTAGTTGTATGGTTGTTTTCAGTTTTGCCCATGTCTCGAGAGCATCTTCACCGACCCTGATGGCTTCGTACTTCACCCGCCACCAGAGTTTAGCATCACATTGAAGATACATGGCATTAGTTTCTACCTTCCTAACTTCTTCTAGGCCCCCAACGGCATCGAAGTACTATTCGATGTTGAAGATGAAGTTTTCGACTTCTTTGGCATTCCAAGCTCTACTGTATGGCTTTAGCTCAAGAATTTTCAGTTTTTGTGCCACGGGTGCGAGGTTCACAGCACCCCCGATTTAGTTCCTGCCTCTTCGAAGTAGGCATTGTAAAGTAGCATTGACAACATTGAGTTGTTCTGTCAAGTTGTCAATAGTTTGTTGCATGACAGTCACCCTATCTTCCCCTTGTGCCTTGTAGGCTAAATCCTCGGCACGCTCCTGTTGGAGGCCCTCGAATTTGCAAAAGAGTTTGGTTGTCTCCGTGGTTTCCGTCTGCTGGTCTCCTTCAGAATCGCGATTGATGTTTTCTGTGTCAACTTCGGCCAGGAGCATTGTACGGTGCAGGTTGTCCAACCTTTGCACTAGGCTGGTTCTTAGTTCAGACACCGTATCTACGATTTGTTGTAATACGTCAACCGTCTCTTCAAGGGCCGCAATGCAGTCCCCATGATTCACCATGGTCAGAAATGGTTGTAATGGTAATGCTTTCCCTCGTCCGATGTCAATCCTAGGCTTTGACACCAACTGTTATATGTCACCTTCCTGAGATTTCTTGGAAGGGTGACATAACGCTAAGCAACTGATGTAAGTTAAATTACTATCCGCCAACTGAGGTACGCTAGACAAGAATGTTAGTGTCGTACGGGAAAACTAATGTCAAGAGCAATTGAGAGAATATAAATGAGAATTGAAAATGAAGAAAGCTTAATTACATTTATGAAAATTATTATAGAAAAGCAACATAGTGTCAAGAGGGAGAGATACCGGTACAGAGAATTGTTTGCTTGCTAGGAAGTTTGAGCGCTATATCCCCCTAATAGTGCTTAAAAAAAATAAACCAAAGTTACAAGATTAGACCTAACTAACCTAAAAAACATAATGGAAGTACATGAAATAAAATTACCCTATATTTACAATGAAAAGGTAGCAGCATAGTACTAGCGCACTCAGATATGATACCACGGAACACGCAAAAACTATTTTCTCTCCAGTCTAACACTAAATGTATCCGGCTATTATGACACCGGCATCACACGACGTAATAAGGTAAATATACACCAAGAAATATCATACAACTGTCACAGTTGCCTTTGCTTAATACAATTATACAACTTTGGGGGAGAAAGAGAAGGGATAGAGAACCCCGTTGTATATCCTGCTTTTAAATAGAATGCATGAAAAGAATGAACCTATAACACTAGTACACCTACCGACAAGACAAATAATATCATGCTGCTGCAGACTTCTTATCCTCATCGTCATAGATATTCAAAGCCTGAAGCAACTTCGGCCATGACTCTGGAATTCCTCCAGGGAGATCAAACTCCAACAGCTTACCCCGCCTGCGATAAAAGTCCTCCACTGGTCGGCTCTGCAGGAACAACATAATACCCCCAGCATTTGATTAGTGCATATGACTGTACCCAGGAAGTAAACTGAGACTAAAGTTTGTACTATATTGTCCTGGAACATATCAGGTTATGAAACAACAGCATAAAATAAAAAAGAAACAAACACAAGAAATACAAGTCCAGGAATAGGAACCACTACACAAAAGAAATGAATATCAGGACAAACAAACATCTTTGGCCACTTCAAAAGAAGTGTGCACACAGTCAACCAATTAAACCTTAATTCCAAACTAGTTAGCATCGGCTAAAAGAAAGAAGTACGAAATGGAATAAAGGATATCCGAATGCCACGCCTGACTAAGGGTGCAAACGGGCCGCGCCTGAACCGGGACCGGACCGAGACCACGGCGCTGGCGGGCCGGTCCTAGCGGTCCCCGTCCTACCGGTCTTTTAAGCCCGTGACGGGCCGGTCCATTGCTTCGAACCGTCACGCCCGGGACCGCCAGGCGGGCCCAGGTGGGCCCGACGGCTATTTTTTTAAAACTTTTTAGAAAAAAAAAATCAATGACAGCTCTTTTCAAAATAGCCGTTTGGAACTTTGTAAAATAGCCATTTGGCCCCCAAACTTTAATTTAACCCCAAACATTATATAATTACACTTTTTCTCAACTATAAATACTCCCTCATTCTTTCATTTTTATTCACCAATTCATCAATCTCTCTCAAGCTCTCTTTCAATCTTTCTACTACAATTGCTTAATTTATTGTTGAAAATTCGTGAAAAATTGTGAAGTTGTTGAATTGAAGTTTTCAAGTGTTCAACGATTTTCAATTTTCAAGAAGTTGTTCGACAATCCGGTAAACTCGTTTCAACTCTTACGTTTTAATAATATATTTTTGTGATGTTTAGTTTGCATAATTCTAATTAGTATGGCATTTTCTTTGAAAAAAATGTTCGGTAAAGGAAAAGGTAAAACCGGTGAAAGTAGTGGCCATAATACTACCCTTCCCCCGGCTCCCCGACCTACAAAAGATAAGCAAGTTGAAAGTAGTCGCCAACCTAGACGTCCTACTCCGCCTCCCGTAAAGCTTGATAGTGATCACCCTTGTTTTCAATTTACCGATAGTGAATTTTTACATGATGTTGCAGTAGGTGATAGATTAGATGATGAAATTATGAATGCTCTTTATCCTAATGAACCTATCTTAGAGGAAAATGAGGATGATAATGATGATGATGAAACCCAAGCACCGGATTTAGATGATACGCCTACTAGTCCTGTTCATAACTCAAGTAATGCACTGGGACACCCACCTGTAAAAACTCCAACTTTTAGTAGACAACCTGCTAAACGTGCAGAAACATCATTAGTTTGACATTTTTTTACTCAAAACAAAATAAGGCTAAGTGTAAAACTTGTGGGAAATTACTTGTTCATAAATTACTGGAGACCGTAGCGGCACAGGTAGTTTGGTTAGGCACATAAAAGTACATCCTAGAGATAGGGCTAGATTTTTTCAAATGCAAGCGCAGCAAGAGGGGACAAGTGTAGATTCTCAAGTTAACCCTAGTACATGTTCAAATCTAGTTCAACCAGGAATTAACACTGTCACCGAAGGTATTTTATATTACGATCCAAATAGAGATCGTGAAGAATTAGCAAAGATGATTACTGTTATGTGCTTACCTTATACTTTTGCTTCTAATCCTAATTGGGTTCATTATATTAGAAGATTTTTTAATCCTACTTATAAAGGTTGGCCTCGCGCAACAGTTAAGGCCGATATTTATTAATTCAAACATGATATCAACAATATTTGCGCCACTTATTTACTCATATACCTAATCGGATTTCTATTACAACTGATATTGGTAGAAGTAATAATGACTGTGATTATCTAACTGTTACAAGTCATTGGATAGATGAGGACTGGAAAATGAAAAAACGATTAATTGCATATAGAATAATTAATTCACGTCACACGGGTAGGTTTATAGCCAACACCGTTTCAGATATTTGTAGATATTTTTGCTTTAGCGATAAAATAAAAATGGCAATTTCTATGGATAATGCTTCTAGTAACACTAGTGCAATAGGCATGCTCACAAAAACTCTAAATCCTGCATTTAGTAATATTTTTCATGTTAGATGTATTTGTCATATTTATCATTTAATTGTTGGTGATGGTATGCGAATTTTAAACATAGAAATTGAAAATGTTCGAATGGCTCTTAGTTGGCTATTTTATTCAAACCGTAGAACTAGACTTAGAGAGTATTTTAAAAAATGTGATGAATATGGCCAGTAGTTGCGTATGAATATAGAAACCCAATTAATGCAACGTTTAATTCTCGGGTAGGTGGTGAGGATGATGATGAAATGCTTACTACCCAAGATTGGACGAATGTTAAAATTCTTTTAGATTTTTTAGAACATTTTCAAGTTGCTACAAATGCATTTTCTGGGCAATATTATCCTACTATTTCAAACTGTTTAGTTTATATTGCCGCACTAGCTGATTTGTTTGTTGAATTTGGCGAGGGTGGGGATATTTATGAACTTGCTATAAATGAAATGAAACAAAAATATTTTTTTCCTATCGCTCATATTTTTGGTGTAGCTGCAATATTAAATCCTACAATGAAATTGGGAGGTCCTCATTTTTGGTATTTTAATATTTATAAGGCTTTAGATCTTTCAAAAGAGGAAATTGCTACACTTGTTGATGCAAAAGCATCAATTAAAATTAATGCTCAAACTGTTTATAATGCTTATAAACAGGCGTTAGAGCATGCTAGGCCAAATATTTCAACCCCTACTTCGTCTAGCTCACAATCGTCTAAAACAGCTGCGGGCTTAACAGCTCTTCAATCTTGGACGGAGTTCCGGGGTTCTCAAGGTGATAATTATGATGAAATTTCACATCTAAATGAGCTTCAAGTTTACTTGTCTCAGGGACTTGAAAAGGAGAATCCAGACGACTCTTTCGATCTTTTGGAATGGTGGAAGTCAAGGGAAAAATATTTTCCGGTTCTTGTAATGATGACTCGGGATGTTTTATCAATTCAAGCTTCAACTGTTGCATCGGATATCGCTTTCAGTCAAGCAAGACTACAAATCGGTGATCATAGAGCGGCGATGGGGGAGAGCTTGGAAAAATCGGTGCTTTTTAGAGATTGGATCCGCGTGGAAAGAAGAAACTTTGGAATTGCAGAATCACAACCGGCAATAGATGAAGCATATGAAGAAATGATAGGGAACTTTCGGAAGATTCGGCTTCGCCTGGAAGTGGTGATGAACAAGCTTCGTTTCCACCACCACCAACACAACCTACACCCAACCTTGAAGGATTTATGAGATTTGTTAGAGATACAATGTAGATTATGATGTAACTTGTACATTGGCACATTTTCTTTTAGTTTTTTTTCCTTTTAATGGTGGTATTAGTACCTTGTTGTGCTCATTCCATTGGGGGAAGGAAGACTAAGAAAGATATATCATTTTGGTCAATAAAAATTATAAGACATATCCTTGAATATCTTTTTTCTCAATATTTCTTTGTCTTTACTTCGATATCAATCCTTGAATATAAATATAACATATAATATAGAACATACAATATATACTACAATAAAATATATACGAGAATATATATACATAACGTACAACCTAAACTACAAGAAAATATATAAGTAATAACATATATACATAAGATACAATATATATAAGAGAATATATATACATTATACATAAGAGATATAGTATATATACAATATATACTAATTAGTACAACACAATATACTAATTACTACAACACAATATATACATAATATACAATATATACTAATTACTACAACACAATATATACATAATATATATCAATATATACATAATATACAATATATACTAATTACTACAACACACTATATGCATAATATACAATATATACTAATTACTACAACACAATATATACATAATATATATCAATATATACTAATTACTACAACACACTATATGCATAATATACAATATATACTAATTACTACAACACAATATATACTAATTACTACAACACAATATACAATAAAATATATATTATATATACTATACTAATAACTTAGTACACCATATAAAATATATTCTACACTATACTAATAACTAATATACAAGATATTTCCTTAAAAAAAACCCCTCCCCCGCCAGGCCCGGCCCGCCAGGCCCAGGGCCACTATGGGCTTAGGCCCGTCACATGCCGGTCTCAACTACCAGGACCGCCAGGCTCGGGACCGCCAGGCTCGGGACCGCCAGGCCCGACACATGAAGCCCGGGACCGCGAACTCCGGCCCGTCAGGCCCGTTTAGGCCCGGGCCAGAATACACCGTTACGCTTCACTCATAAAAATATCAATGCCAGACTTGACTGCAAAAGGATATCAAAAACAGTGTTTATCTTTTGATTTGACATGTTTCAGGAAAAAGTTAAATCAAGCAACTGCTGCAATCAGCTGCTTATATGGTTGTCCTCTACATATACAACTCATAATTTCTCTCACAATAAATTTTCTTTTAGAGTTGTAGTGACAAGTTTTGGTTGTTTATGCTAGTGTCACAAAGTTTATAGTGATGAAAGGAATACTAGTAGGGGTCTATTCACCACTCAACTACATGAAGAGAATACAGTTTATAGCGATAAAAAGGATAATAGTTGGGGTTTTTATTACCCACTCTACTACATGAAAAGAGAACTTACACATCATGAGAAATGATAAATAAGAGAAAAGTTAAAGTAGAGCAATACCGTTTCATGGTAGATGCGGAGGCGTTCCTTCACGACATTTTCGGTGTCATCAGACCGCGTAATAAGTTTGTTTTCACAATGCGGAGGAGGGAGTAGGGGCGGCATGTACATTCTAGTTTTGTTGTCATCAGCCTTGATATCAATGCATGCAACATTGTAATTACCTCCACACTCGCTACAAATCCTTCTTCCTAAGCACTTAGCAATCAATGCATCTTCCCGGAGCTTCAAATTAATCACCAAGTCGATGTCCGTTACTCCCTCTAAGATTTCCTAAACAACCAAACACCACATGAAGAATTGGATTGAGAAGATATATTTTGTATCTTTACTGGGAGATGAAATTGATCATAACAATTTCAGTGCACAGAACAGCTAAGCTAGTAACCAGAGGAGCAGACAACCATGGACTACTTACACTGCTGATAATTCTGGCTTGGACCTTTACACAGATCAGATCTGTTTCATCTCTAGGTCCAACAATAGAGGAAACAGAACCTCCAACTATAGGAACCAAGGACTGCAGAGCGCTTCAATTGTACTACAAGGTCTGACTGAACTAAAAAATCAATTTTACAAGGGAAAAGGTGCTATGTCAAGTGGTAGGTGAAGTCAACAAGCTCCAGAATATAAAAATAGCCTTGCTTGAACACTTGACGACAAAAAATCAGCTTTTGCTCATTGAAATCCTAGTTTGTTAACAGAATTTCAAAAGCAGTCACTAATTCTGGTAGCAACAAAGATATGACCGGTGACCTCAGGAGCTTTGGCAAAGAATAACAAAAATTCCAGAGAGTGATGGGTCCAAAACTAAGCATCAAGATGAAAGAGATTGAGTGGATATACAAATCTATGACACTACATGTAGTTATCTTTAATTATTAATCTGGAAAAAGCAAGCAATAGATGAGACATACAGCCAGGAAGAAAAGAAGGGGCTGCAGCTCCGACAAAGTCATATTAGTGCTTCTGTTGGGAGCTTTTGGTCCCATTGACAGGAAAAATGATGATAATCCTAGAAAATGATCGGAGGTGAGGCTAGGCCAGACTGACCATCTAGGCTCAGCTAGAGGCTTATCGATGAAACATCCAAAAAGCACAGGCATATTTGGAACTATTGCCCATTGACAAGATGCAGGGCACATACATAACTCAGTTTTGGTCTTTACACGCCAGGAAATAATATTTATCTACCCATTTGACACACCAGAACAGTCAAGTCCACCCCAACATCACTGCAAAATAGTGGATCGTAGTTTACACATATCTTGAAAGCACAGGCATTTTGGGAACTATTGCCCATTGAAAACATGCAGGGCGCAAACATAAATCAGTTTTGGTCACGAAATAATATTTATCTACCCATTGACTCACCAAAACAGTCAAGTTAACCCAACATCACCGCAAAATAGTGGATCTTAGTTAAGTTACCAGTTTCAAAAAAAATAGTGGATCTTAGTTTACACATATTTTGAAAGGGAAATGGTAGTATCACAAGAACAATTCTGACATCTGCCACACCAGGTACGAGTAGTCAATGATCAAGAATGTTTATCAACGAGATACGAGATGTCGAACCTGAAAATGAGATGAACTGTAGAACAGAAAAGAGAGGAGCCGATAGACATATCTCCAGGCCCCAGCATCCTAATTTTACTTTGACATTTAAGACTTCAGAGCCTGGGGTTTTACTAGTAAGTGGACAGTTATGGCGATCCATACATAATTTGAGAGATAAAGGGTCGATTGACATATGAGACGAATTTCTGAACAGGGTGAAAATAACAAGAGCTGGAACGATTAAGACTTACATCAATGGATGCGTATATGCATATAGCATATAAGCAACAAACACTATTCACATAGATACATTATATGCAGTCGTCGATTGAAAAGGAATAAAACAGGCAGCCTGGGATTCAAGCTCCAAGTTCCAATCTCTGATCATGAGATATTTGTTTATCCAATAAGCAAGTTGATTTTGGACAAGAAAAACAAGTGATCAAGTAATCTCAGTTCACAATACAGACAGTAAAACACACATATATATGGTTGAGAAAAACCAGCAAATACAGGTTTAGGAATTGAGAATGTATCTCTCATGGAGAAGATAGTGAAGTCTGGTACAACAAAGTTGCTCTCACTTCAGACCTATGTTGCTCGGACTCGGGTATGGGTATCTGATACGGGTGCGGATCTAAAGGTAGGATTGTTCATCACATAAATTTTAGGATTCTTGGTATGGATCCAAGTGCTGGATACAGGTGCTGGAATACGGCCAAGTAAACGCATATTACGACAAATAAAGAGAGTGTGTGTTTGTATATTTATATATACATAGATGTAGTCAAAGCACCTAAGGTAAGTTGACCAATCCAGTGTGGATCCTACACCCTCGCCCATGTCGTGTCGACACAGGTGCAGCAAGATTTTGAAGAGTCGGAGAAACATAGCTTTAGACTCATGGTAAAGAAAGAGCAAGATGGGGGAAATGACTGACCAATAAAGCAATAGGGGATTACGACTGACTAAGCATAAACTCAGGAAGACATTTAAAAAAACTTAAACTAATGAAGAAAACTTTAACCAAGAAGAATTTTCTGTTGCTGATTTTACACTCAGACCAACAGAAAACAACAGCTTCAAACACATAAGGAAACCCTCACGTTGCTAGTATTGATAATACTACATTACAAAAACAAAGTTAATCAACCCAAAACAGTTGGGAACTCAAAAGTCAGCTGAAACCATCATCTTGCTTTGACCTGCAATGAGTTCTCTCTAAACTGGTGAAGAGACTCCAGCAAGCAGCCCTAGTACAACAAACCTTATATCATTAGTGAAGACATTGAGTTGACTTCGCATGAAAGAATGCCAAAAGATAACCATGCTCTGGTCCTAGCTCTACCTTATTTTAATAGTGAAGAAAGGACAGGGGTTTATAACCAGTACATAAAATCCAGAAACTCAACAAAGATGGAGCTTTCACCCCTATATCTGAATTAGAATCTCCCTACATATCCATGCTTAAACGTTTCTGTTTATCTTCTTTTGCGCGAGTTGGCATTTTAGTTATGGGACATAAAAAATATCCAAGATTTTCTCTCAACAGATTCAAGTACAGCAGCCAACAATATGGCAGTACACCATATTGCTTTGCAGCTCTAATAGCAGCTAGTTGACTACATCCTCAATTAGTTCATCCCTCTACCTTCTGATAAGCTGTTCCCTTGGTATGAAGTTATTGACAACTTCAATAATATAGAAGTTGTTCTAATCCAACAAATATTGGTGCAGCACTCAGTCACAGATAACATAATAATAAATAAAGCAACGAAGAAATAGAAGATGGGTTAAGCAACAATAGCAAAGTTCTACAAAATATAGCAGTTTAGCCTCTAATCAAAACAAAGGAAGAAAACTCTAAAGGTTTAAAACTGACACATAATTCTAACAGAAAATGCAATCATTCAACCACCAAGCTATTAAATCAACAAAAAGCGTCATAAAAGTGCTCACTGTCCATAATTGCACTAACGCAAGGGCGTTTTTAGTTCTGAGATTATATTTGGCCTTTCCTCTCATACAAGGTGGAGAAACAGAGAATTAAACCATGACTGAAAGGCTATATTTTTTAAAGAGAAAACATAGGAACAGATCCCTAATGCTGTTTGTGCCATCCTTATTACAAAAAAATAGTTCTCTAGGCCTGGAGGACAAATTATTAATTCCATAAAGTTACCAAAATAACCAGCTAATGAGCACAATTAGCAAGAACAGCGACAGAAAATTTTTACGCCAGTGAAACAATCATAATAGTCGCACAATTTTAGGCTTGACGTTAAGAAGGTAGGAAAGTATAAGGCAGTTCTGAGAAGAGGTTAATGTGTTATAAAGACTACCAGTAATGAAAATATCTGGTGTGCACGTAGTTAAAACTTTTTAAAGACATTACTTACATAACGACATAAGAATAAGAAGCAAGCTGTAGAAGTTTGTAGTAGCAATTAAGAGAACATATAAGATGATATACATGTTTGCTCAAACAAGCAACAAATACAGTTTTAATTACATAAAGCTGAAATATATAACTTGTGAAAATATGTTGCAAGGACCCTCGTCCAGAGATCAGGTTTCACTAGAAGAATCCAGGAAACAACTAATAAGATATGCTTTAACACATATTTGCTCTTATCTCCATAGATTTCATCTATAAGAGCAACAAGCACTGGTTAAAATGTCTGCAAAAGGCTTATATAGTTCAGAGTTTTGCTCTTTGCAGAAACTTAGAAATAAAATAAAATTAAAAAAAAACATATTTCATGTAAGATCAAGCACCATCTACATTCTACTCTAAGTACCCCAACTTCAAAGAGCTGCGTTCTTTAAAATTTCACCCTATTGAAATACCATGTCAAGCTTTCTTGTTGTTTTACAACTTT
Organism: Nicotiana benthamiana; assembly: GCA_034376525.1. NCBI lineage: Eukaryota > Viridiplantae > Streptophyta > Magnoliopsida > Solanales > Solanaceae > Nicotiana > Nicotiana benthamiana. The sequence continues at coordinate 19,638,851 of CM067324.1, read as the reverse complement.
TGTACTTTATTCGTTCAAACGGCAGATTCAACTTGGTCTGAGAAGCAATGTTCCAGGTTCAGCCATAACCAGTAACACATCCTTGCCTATATAGAATATTCAATAAATTTCCTCTATGCAAGCTTCTGTGTAGCAGATGCCAGACAGTGAAAAGAAAGCATGGCCTATTAAAGTAGATAGAAGTACGAGATCTTAACCCAGTTAACACATGTAAACATAAATGTTAGCAATACACATATAAATAAGAAGTATCATAAGGAAAGGATTTCATTCAGATTAGTAAGTTAACCCTATTGGAGATGTTTATCCAGCAACTGCAAATATCAATCTGGACATAGGTTAACGTATTTTTGCAAATTATTCAAAATAACTGGCTCACCGCCTGATGTATAGTTCGAGGAAATCCATCGAGAATAAATCCTGCTTCACCCTTAGCTTCTCCAGCTTCAAGTCGCTTAGACAGCAAATCTATTATAATTTCATCTGAAATTAATTTCCCTTGGTTGACAATATCGACAAGCTGAAAAAGAAGGAACAAAATAAATAAAGAAAATTACCCAATAGAACAATTTTAGAGGGGAAAAGACGATAGTGAAAATGAAGAGAACAATCAACCAAAGCTGATATATATGTAGTTTCATATTTTTACATACTCCTATAAGCATAGGAATCTGACTTGCCTTACTACAGAAGTAACTCTTTCAATTGTTCAATACAATAGATTGAAGTAGCACCAAAAGCATAGATCTGTCATTCTCTTATTTGCTTATCAGACAAAATGATATTCATTTATTTTATTGGAAAATATGACAGAATTCATGGGAAAGCAATATAATACTCCTGTGACCAGTATTGTTTTGACTTTGAAGATTTATTATCTGTTGACGATTTTCTTTTAGTGATTATATCGTCCAAGGTAAGAGGGGTTGCTCTGATGGTAAGCAACCCTCACTTCCAACCAAGAGGTTGTGAGTTCGAGTCTCCCCAAGAGCAAGGTGGAAAGTTCTTGGAGGGAAGGATGTCGGGGGTCTATTTGAAAACAGCCTCTCTACCCAAGGGTAGGGGTAAGGTCTACGTACACACTACCCTCCCTAGACCCCACTAAGTTGGATTATACTGGGTTGTTGTTGTTGTTGTTATTATATCGTCCAAGGTCAGGGGAACAAATGCTAAAAAATGATTTTAAGCAAAGACCTAAAATATACAGCTGAATGTAAGAACTATTACATATTTATCTCTCACGCCACTGACATGGGAAACTTGCAAATTCCTGCTTTATTATTTAGTTATTACCTCACTCTAAAAGATGCCATAAATCCTGTTGCAACTTTCTCACCTGCTCATGGTTGCCATATTATTACACAAAAGTGGCTTTTGATGTTACCATTGAGTAAGTTTGGAATTAAATCAAACTTTCTAAAACAAGTCAAAGATAAAAGGTTGGGGGTGCACCGGAGGAGGACGCGAAAAGTTTCACCATTGAACCTGGTATCTAGGTTGAGGTTGCCAATGCTGATTTTTTATCCATGATCTTACTTAGATAGATGCGTTACTTTAATAAGCTGTGGTGTTTTAGCCTGCAGACTTATTGGAATTACATTTTTTTCTGCTAAACTAGACTTTTGATAAAGTCGTATATGGTTTGTTTATTTAGTAGCCAGTTTCTTGAATCCTACACTAGATTACATACAGAAATATTTACAAGGAAAAATTTATTCGTATTGACTGCTATTCTGATAAGTTGCACGGACTCTTCGATTTTGGTGCCATATCCGTCCTGATACTTGACGGGGACAGGAGCGGAGTGGGATACGTCCTGGATATAGTCAACTGTTTTATGACACTTTGACCGGAGTACATTGACAAATTTGAGAGAAAAATTGAGATTTTGATTTCTCAAAATCAAAAATAAAAAAGATTTAGGCGAATGAAATAATAATGTCCATTTTGGAGAATAAAAGATTGAATTCTACCATATTCATGTTTTCACCTAATATCTCTCAAAATTTACAGTATTTTTATAGCTCTAATTTTTATTAGCCATTTCGCCGCACCCGTATCCATACCCGGATCCGCACCCTCAAATCTTAAAACATAAATTTTGCCGAACCTTAAAATATAGATTTTGCCGAATCTGATACTCGGATCAGTTCCCGTATCTGATACCCGTACCCGGGTGCGGGCAACTTAGCGTTTCTGCAGTTGGGGGAAGAAGATTCTAGACTGATGAATCCGACAGCAATTAAACCATAAGCAGATCTCATCTAATGTAAGCCTTGTAGGAATCCTTCATTTTATTACAAAATACAGATATCAAAACCACAGGTCCAACTTCATAATTTCCTAAATCCCTCAGGCAAAAGATGGAAACTTTGCCACTTCCCCCCGCGCACACACATATTCTTCAAGCAAAAGATGGACACTTTTCCACACCATCACTTAAACATTAAGTATACACACACACGCACTATAAAGATTAAACCTTTTAAACAGGAATCTGGATATTTCTAAAAACAGAAGCCAAGAAAGTCGTATTATACAAGTTAATTCAATTTCCCTCTTCTCATATTGAAAAATCTTGGGGCTAAACTTTTATAAGAAACCTCTAAAATTACATGAGAATTAGACCTGAGAAGCGAGGGGGCCATGAGAGGAGAGTTCGTGACGAACGAGATCACCAGTAGCTATATGAGGTACGCCAAGAAGCTTTGAAAGTCGAGCTGCATACGTCCCTTTTCCCACACCTGGACAACCCAGAAACACCCATTGCACATTTCTGCCCTTCTCTTTAAAGCTACTCGCCGGAGGCGGCGGTACTTGAAGATCAGTTTTAGAAGGTTTATTATAACAAAAACCCCGGTAGGTTAAACTGGTGGCTCTACTACATCGCCATCTTACCACTGCGCGGCTCCAAACCGTCATAATTAATTAATGAATAAAGCCCAACAGGAATTAGATTACACAGAATTAGAGTCAGAGAGATTTTCAGAAAAAAAATGCAGAATCTTTGAGAGAATATTGGGATATTTTTTCTTCCTGCCTTTTTGGGGTTAATAATTGAATTGAATTTGATACTATACAGCAAAGAGTTGGTTCTGAAAGTCTTCGGAGAAATGAAACACGTGGGTGGAAAAATGAAAGGGCTGGAAAAGGGAAATCTGTGTTTGAGAATAGTACTACTAGTAGTATTTGCCGACCATGATAATGTGATTATTACGCAGAGGGCAGGGGATCAACAAACGGATGTTTTCCCGCATCAAGTTGAAACTTGAAAAAATAACTTTTAGAATATTTTAAAAATTAATTTTTAAAAGTTAAAATTATATTTATATATATATATATATATTTTTTATTTAAATAAATTAATTTTTTTAAATAAAATAATAAATTTCACTCAAAATTTATCCTAAAATACATTTTGAAAACTTGAATAATAATTTTAGATATTTTTTAAAAATAGATCGTTAGTCTATAAATAAACAATATTTTAATAAAAAAATTAAAAATACGTTGTCAAAATGTATGACCAATCAAGGCCTTAGTATTGCGTTCATTACCTTGGAACTATTATGAAATAATATAAAAGACAAGAACAATAACTCAAGAACAAGAGCAAATAGAGAGAGAATAGGGAGAGAGAGAAGTATTCTTATTAATACTTGGGGTGATTTACAATGGGGTAAGACCCCTCTATTTATAGGAAGAGGAATGACTTAGCTTCAAGCTAAAACTCTTAGACATTCACTCTAAATAGACTTCTATTTTATAACACTCCCCCTTGAATGTCTATTCAATAATGTGCCTCATAAAACCTTAAAACCAAAACCCATTGGGAAAAATTAAAGAAAGGAAAAAGAGTACACATGTTTGAATATGCGCCTATTGGTTGCCTCGTTAAAAACCTTGCAAGGAAAACCCAGTGGGACAAAACCTTGTAAGGGAAAAAGAGTGCAACGCGCATTAACTCCCCCTAATGAGTACTTCAATTTATATCCTTGAGCATTTGCATTCCAATCTTGTGCATCATCTTCAAAACGATCTTTGGTAGACGTTTGACAAATCATCCATATTGACTTGAATAAATATTCCGTACCTTGAAATCATCATTCTTGATAGATATGAAAATCTTCATATAATGTCGTGGAATAACTCTTCAATATCTCCATTGATGCATTCTCAATGCCATCATGCTTATAGTTATAGCAAGATTCATATGTACACAAATTGTACTTGGGATGTGGTACTTCAAGACCAAGAATTGCATATGCTTCAAGCAACTTAAATCTTTCAAGTTAAGTCATATAAGCCATATAATAGACTTTAGATGCATATCAAGTTTTCCATGTCATGCTAGACAAATAAGATATCGAAAACTGACTATACATACCTTTGACTTTTATACTTTCAAGCATTTGAACTATAGGTTCAAAACTACATGTCTTTCATATGGAATCAATTCTTCTTGAATTGTATCTCTTCCATTTAGTTACTTTCTTTGGGTCAGTAAATGCGTATAGCATGCTTTGCAATATGTTGCAATTGAATTATCCCTTTTATGAACTTCAGGTTCATATCATGATATTCGGGGATATACATATACAAATGATAATTCATCCCATGTAACCTTTTCTCAAGCGTTTATCATGTCTCCCCCTCATGTTAGAGAAGCTAACTTGTTTCCTCAACTTTGGGAAATCATCTTTGTGCATTATCATGTCAATATACACAGCACATTAATAATAAGATGAAATTATTTGGTTCCTGACCTTGAACCACTTGTGAGGGGAGAATATAATATACTCTCGCATACAACGTATATCAAACTGATATATATAACTTTGTTCTCATAAGAAACAGTTTAGCTATTAAGTGGAAGCACTCAATAATTATCTTGCTAAACCAACTTTGATATAAACCAACTTATCAAGATGAACTATCTTGAGTAGAGAATCTGGAAATTATGCTCGAAGTTAGATTACTGAGCAATTTACCTCGCAAGCACCGGCCAGGCTGCGGGTTAATAACAATTGCGCATGTAACCATTTCATAGATGCATCATATGTGGTATACATGGCAGGTGAATGGGCCCATATTCACCTTTGATATTTCCAGAATTTATGGGCTTCAACCCGAACTCTTTAGTTGGTCAGTTCATTAATGAGAACAAGTGATACAAGAGAATTCGTAAAGAACTTTCTAGTTCTTTAATATTCACCTATGTGAATTTGCACATCATACTTAAAATGAGATGGCTAATACGAATGCTAACTGAACAAATTATCAATATTGGTAAACTTCAAATTTACACCATGACATGTGCACTTAATAAACTTCAGGTTTATTATGACATGGGTTTTTATACCAATAGATATCCACTTTATTGTGGCATTCTTTCGTTTGTGTAGTACAAACTGGAGAACAAGGCGGGTAGCTTTTCATATGCAAATTACCCCGCTACAGATTGTAGTAATAGGAGATATCAAAGCCTTCCTTTTATAGTCTCAATATAATCAATCGCTTTCGCGTGTACTTTGAAAACTGAATAAGTTTCTTTGAGACTTACTACAGCACAATACTCAATTGTGTTTCTCCAACATAGTAATAATTGGCTCTTCTAGAGCTCTCAATTAATTTTGTACTACCACAGATTCATCAACATCCATGTGGTGAATATCTTTCTTAAAGAGAAAGTTATACCATTATGGTCATGTCAAACTTATATGCAAGATATGTTTCTTGCATTATCGTTGTCCTTTAATAGTCATATTTCCAAAATACTTTGGCGTACAATAGGTACGTGACCAACGATCATTCATGCCATATATCATCTCAAACCTCCTTCTAGGGGTGAGTGTGGTATCATCTCAAACCTCCTTCTAGGGGTGAGTGTGGTATATTTAATACCAATTTCATGTTCATATTCTTCCAATAATGAATATGTATTCGTGAATCAAATGTTGTCACATTCACTTCGAGGATATGTGATTTTGTTATCCTTTTCAAATCTATAAATGCGTCAGGCATTTGATTTGCTATTCTTTGCAAATGGATAATCTTTTGTGCCTCTTTCTCACAAATAGAGGTATGTGGATCAAGATGAGATAATGATGCATTTTTCCACAAAATTTCCCGTTTGGTTTCACCAACTTCTCCCCCTAATTTTGGGAAAAGTGTCTCATCAAATTGATAGTCTGCAAATCGTGCAGTGAACAAATCTCCTGTCAATGTTTTGAGGTAGCGAATAATGGAGGGCGATTCAACCTCAACATATATTCCTAACATTCTTTGCAGACCCATTTTGGTGCGGGATGGCGGTGCTAAAGGCACATATACTGCGCATCCAAAAATTCTTAAATGGGATATATTGGGTCCATGACCCAAAAACCAATTGCAACGGGGAATATTTGTGTCAATTCGTCAGTCAGAGACGAACTAGCATTGCTGTATGCAAAATGGCGTGACCCCAAACCGAAGTGGGCAGCCGACAAACTAAAATGCTGCATGCAAAATGGCATGAACCCAAACCAAAGTGGGCAGCCGACGAACTAGCATTGCTGCATGCAAAATGGCGTGAACCCAAACCGAAATGGGCAGCCTCGTTTTCATGAAGAATTCAAGATTATTCTCATCTATTGTCTCAATATGATATCTTTAAAACTCAACAAGTTCTTCTTAGACTTGGAGGAGAATATTGCATTCTCTAAGATAAACGTCATGCCTTTGGGCAGAGTTACAGTTGCTCTTCCGGAGCCTTCAATCAATTTACTTCCCATGGTTTGACATATAAAAGAAAATATACGAACATGAGAATAAACAACTTCAATCCGTTTGTGTCACATAATATTTTCAAAATCTGCTGCTAACAGTTGACTAACAAAATCAGATATGTTATCCATAATTGATTACTTTGCAGTTTGAAAATTTCAGTTTAAGCATTTTCATAAAATAATCGATTGTTAAACACACACAATCGATTGTTGAACATTGACAATCGATTGTTAAACACACACAATCGATTATTTGCTATTTTTGAAAAACTTCATATCACACTGTCTTAAGACAATCGATTGTTAGACATGGACAATCGATTGTTGGTTATTTTTGAAAAATTCCAGACCTCACTGTATAAAGACAATCGATTGTTAGACATAGACAATCGATTGTTGGTTATTTTTGAAAAATTCCAGATTACACTGTCTAACGACAATCGATTGTTAGACATAGACAATCGATTGTGGATGATTTTTGAAAAATTCCAGATTACTGTTTTAAAGACAATCGATTGTTAATCATAGACAATCGATTGTTGACTGTTTTTGTAAAATTCCAGATCACTGTTTTAAAGACAATCGATTGTTGATCATTGACAATCGATTGTTTTGCAGTTTTTATGCGAAATATGAGATAACCGACTAGTTTTTCAGGTTAGTCGATTACCTCTACTGGAAAGTAAAAATATTATTGATATTTAAGCATATTGATACATTCTAAAGAACTAATACTAACATTATGTCATGAACTAACTAATACGAGCTAATACTGATGGCTATTAGTTTATTCATTCACTAATACAAACAAGTAAAATAAAATCAAATAGCTCCATCTTCTTTCATCACGGATCCATCACCGATTAGGTGGTCTATCTACCCCTTGGGTTGCTCAAAGAAGTCTGCCACATCCAAGTGGGTGATGTCAAAGTTGTCGTCAGAGACAAAATTCGTTTCAAGGCGTTTACTCTTTCGAGATGCTTGATAAAGGTCAACCAAATGTCATGGTATACGGCAAGCCTTTGACCAGTGCCCGTTTCCACCGCAACGATAATATATAGTTTATAAACTATTTGCTTTTGGATTCTTATCGTATCGTGCTTGTGGCAGAGTGACCAACTTCAGGTTGTCATATCTCTTCTTTAAGCCATTCCACAAGATATGTGGATCCTTGACGGTGAGATATTTAATCTACAAACCTTCATCAAGGTGATGACGCAAGAAAATCAAGGCCTTCGCACATTCTTGGGTGGATGCTTTTTCTCTATCTTTGATGGTGTCTCCGAGACCCATAGCATCTAAGTGGATTTCAGCATCCAACACCCATGTCATATAGTTCTTGCCCGAAATTTCAAGGGCAACGAACTTTCTTTTCATAATGTCAGACATAAAACAAATTTACATCAAGAGCGTGTTCATACTTACGGGCTCTATTACAATTATCACATTCACTTCAGGGAATGGATCATAATCATGTGCTTTACACAATCTCATGTCAAATATTACTTTCATAAAGTGAAAGATTATTTTGAGAATCCTTATTGTTCTCATTACCACAATAATGACGATTATAACTTCGTCTATTGCCATGTCCACATCCATTGATACCTTTACGGTAATTAGTCTTCTTTCAGACTTATCACATACTGCTACCACATTCTCTAACGGGAATGGAGCAAATTCAATTGGACGGAATTCTTTGCCACGTCCACATTTCATTGATACCTTCATGGTAATATTTTAGTCTTCTTTCAGACTTATCATATACTGCTTCCACATTCTCTAAAGGGAATGGAGCAAATTCAATGGGACGGATTTTAAATTATTTGCCCACAATCATACATGAATTTAATAATGGCAGGACATAGAGATTTTACCACTTCATGTGGTTATAATTTCTTACAAACTCCACTAGAGTTATAATCAAACTTTGTTTGTATATTAAATCAAATCGTAGAATTTCAAGAATTTGAAAGGGAAAAGTAAATTACTTACCTTTAAGGTATACCAATTATATTTTCAATGTTTTCTTCCTTTTCTCCACTGATGCAGACGACGGCGGCTCCGGTGCGGAGAAATTGACGGCGGCTTAATCTTCTTAAAGAGCTTCTTGAGACGGTAGAGTCTCGTGCTGATAACGTGTTATGAAATAATATAAAAGACAAGAACAATAACTCAAGAACAAGAGCAAATAGAGAGAGAATAGGGAGAGAGAGAAGTATTCTTATTAATACTTGGGGTGATTTACAATGGGGTAAGACCCCTCTATTTATAGGAAGAGGAATGACTTAGCTTCAAGCTAAAACTCTTAGACATTCACTCTAAATAGACTTCTATTTTATAACAGGAACTATGATACTCTCGTGCTTTTTTTCGATTTATTCCCAGAATATTATCAATCATCTATATTTGAGGTTTTTTTGGTAAATATATATTTGGTCATAGATTTGTCTGTATTTTGGCAAATTTCTAAAACTCATATTCTTTTGGACCAAAATATTACTATTATATTTTTTAAAAAATTATTTCAAATTTTTATATTTCATAAAAAAAGCTTATTATTTATTATTTTATAACAATGCTGCTTTGTTTCCCGGTCATTTGATGGTGCATTGTGTAGTCATTATAAAGATGATAATTTTATATTAAATTTATTTATATTCAAGACTATGGTTTGCGATAATATAATAAATATTATTGGTAAAGATACTATTAGGTATTTGTGATAGTTTTTAGAACTTGTGGGTATAAGCCATGTTTCATGTTTTTTTTTTCCAAAAAAAGGTGAAATATGTTTTGAAGCCTATGTCCAAATACATTTTCATCTTCAAACCAAACTTTACCCCATCAAATTTTTCGAAATAAAATTAGAAATCTATATTCATACGCTAACTTTGTGTGTTTAAAAATATAAAAGTTCTAATTTATTTTCAATGACAAGCTTTTACAGCTAGATAAATATTAATTATAAAATATTTCAATCACAAGTTCTAAAACTAGTTACACAAATTTCAAAAGATTTACTTTCTTGAAAAGAAAAAAAAGGTTAATTTCATCTCTCTACTATTTGAAAAAGCTTATATTTATCAAACTTGTAAGAAAAAGAGCAGATAATATTGACTAAGAACAAAAAGGAAAGAAGAACGACTTATAAAAATATTGTATCGTGGCAAGTCACTGTCTTAAAAGCGACTTTGGCCTGACTCAGTATCAATCGTTAAGACTGGTTGCTCCCCAAGATTCCACAGCACCTTCAAACACGTGCACTCGTGGTTGAAAGTTTAGAATTTGCACAAAACAATTGCCCAAAAAGAAGAGAAGATGAAGGTATTTTATGTGTTGAATAATTCTCAAAGAAGACTAGCAAAAAAGTAATGATTCGGTAGAAATTCTTGGTTAAGAATTAAGTTAATATGATGGCTAATGATCATCCTATTTATAGCATAAAAATGAGTTTAGTTTCATGACAAGTTACTTGTCAACTTTCTTTCATGCAAGTTGACAACACATGACTTACTTGTCAATTTTACACATGTCATGCAAAATGATACTTGGCTTAGCAAGATCATTTGTCAAATAATTTTTTAAATTTAATGCCATATGTAAAAGCTTTTGCCATATACTAATTATCTAAGAGTAATTGGCCACAAGGCTTTATGTAGAAGTCACTTAAAAATAGATAAGACTCTTGTAAAAAAAAAAAGACTCATGGCTATTGGTTGTAAATAAATTTTCAAAAAGAAATCTTTGAATTTGCATTATAAATAATACCAACAATCCCCCACTAATGCAAAGACAAAAATAGAACAATTCTGGACAAAAGAAGGAATATGTACTACAGAGAAATTGTGTTAATATGGGACAATTAGAACACAGAGAAACACTATTGAAATACACCATGCTTCATCAAGTTGAAATTACTGACGAGTTCGCCCAAGTTTCCCATAGTATGGCTTATTAATACTTGGCATATTTTGATGATTGGAATGACGAAGGCATTTTGTTCTGCTATCTAAGCACTTTTATCCTTTGCTAACCCTTTTGAGCTTTAATTATTTTCTTTCATACCCCTATTTCGAAATCAGTAACAAAAGTCAGAAACATAAGTATGAGAAGCCAGTGAAAGGAAAGGAAAGGAAAGAATGAAAAGAATGAAACAAAAAGAGAAAAAGAAAAGAAAAAGAGAAAAGGAAAAAAGAAAGAAAAGAAAAAGAAAATAAAACAAAAAAGGAAAAGAAAAAAAAAAGAAAGAAAAAAGAGGAAAATAGACAAACAACAACAAAAACAAGGAATCTGAATGAACTACGTTACACATGATTCCTTTTAAGGATACGTAGGCAGCCTCACAGTCGGTTTCATTAAAATAAAAATCCAAAAGTCTCCAAGCAAGAAACTCGGACAGAAGTTGAGGTTGTTGTAAAAGATCTGATTCCAAAAGTTGTAAGTTTGAACCCATTCAAGTTGTTTTGAGCATTTGATACCCTTTCTTTCTAACCCTATCCAAAATCCCACGTTACGGTCCAAAGAAAGACCTTCCGATCAATCTTCAAGAGATGCCAAGTCGAGCAAGTTGAGTTGGCTCATGTCAGGGGCAACACTCCGGTCCAAGCAGGAAAGATAATTAAAATGCGAGAGTCTTAATGGAGAAAACCCTCACGGGCACCGTAAGGCAACATGAGCTGAGAGAAATAAAGAATGAGAGAGTCTTATTGGTGAAAACTCTCACGTGCACCTTGAGGGGACTGTAAGTTGAGAGAAACAACAAAATAAGAGAGGCTTGATGGTGAAAACCCTTTGGGCGCTACAAGTCGAGTAAGGATTGTGAATTAGATTGGATAATCGGAGCATTGAAGCCCATTGAACATAAGATTTTCTTAACGGAATAGGCCACAGGTGTATGTCGTGGTCATTAAATTTGGTATCCACATCCGATAGGTCTCTACCGTGTAGTTCTCCTATTAGGATTTATCTCTTTCCATTGTCCCTTATTCTATTCCTTTTGTTTTGCTTATTCCCTCTTCTTGAGTCTGTTCGGTCAAAACAAGTGAGAAATGACTTCTAAACCTGCCACCATCTTTCCAACTGCACAAAATGGGGTCTGATCAATGCATCAAAGCATCATAAGTTAGGAAAGAACAGCATGCACACTGAGCGGGTAACATTCAACATGCTTTGGGATTGGTTTGAAATGCAAAGGCTTGGTATATATTAATTCATGGACAATGCAACAAAATGAGGGCTAGGGTGAACGGATCAATAATGTTTTCTGTGATAAGATTGATGAGAAGGGTGGTAAACCAGTGACAAGCAAGATCTTCCAAGAAGAAATTGAAGTTATCATGGCTAGCGATGGAGCAGCAGACCTCAAGGCCAGAACCATTAGTTTAAGTAAAGAAAGAACATTATACAGAGTGTGGTTGGTAAAAATTAATATGCTTTGGATTAGGTGGAATACAAAGGTTTGGCAGATGTCGGTTCAGGAGAAATGCAATAGACGGAAGGTATTCGGTTCGAATGAGAAGAGGTATTTTCTGGGTTAATGTTTACAAAGAAAGTGGTTAGTCAAGGAACAAGCAGGGTCTTCGAATGAAAATCAATTATCATGACAGGTGAAGGAGCAACATACCTCAAGGTCAAGGCTAGTGGTTTAAGTCAATAAAGAACAACATACACATGGAGTGGGGGGGGGGGGGGAATGGACGTGCTTTAGGATTCATGTGAGACACAAAGGTTGGGTAGATTCCAGTTCATAAGCAATGCAACAAATAGAGGTATTGAGTTTGAATAGAGAAGAGGTATTTTCTGTGATAAGGGTGACAAAGAAGTTGGTTAGTGAATAAGCAAGCAACATCTTTCAAGGAAATCAAAGTTACCATGGCAAGTGAAGGAGCATAGTACAAACATGGGGGAGCAGAGTAAAGCCATAAGGGTTCAGAGGTCAGACGAGCATAGTACATTGCCTTGGCAATCTCAGGAAAGATGTAAGAGTTCTGGCAAAAGGGTCGGAAATGAAACACAAAGATGGGGGAGCAGAGTAAAGCCATATGGGTTTAGAGGTTAGGCGAGCATAGTACATTGACTTGGTAATCTCAGGAAAGATGCAAGAGTTCTGGCAAAAGGGTCGGAAATGCAACACAAAGATGGGGGAGCATAGTAAAGCCATAAGGGTTCAGATTCAGGCGAGCATGGTACATTGACTTGGTAATCTAGGGAAAGATGTAAGAGTTCTGGAAAAAGGGTCGGAAATGCAACACAACGGGGGAACACAGTAAAGCCACAAGGGTCAGCCGAGCATAGTACATTGACTTGGTAATCTCAGAAAAGATGTAAGAATTATGGCAAAAGGCCAGGAGTGTAACACAACAACGGGGGAGCAAAGTAAAGGCACAAAGGTTCGGGGGTCAGCCAACCAACTCAGGCAACTCATCATCAACATGGAAAATTGAACACAACGGAACAAACAGTAGGGAGGCTGCTTCCAATAAGAATGTCGCAAACTAACCACCACTTTTCAAACTGACAAGTTTTCTTTGATTGACACAGGGGCAGAAAAATTCCAGAAGATCCTAAGGGAGGCCATCCACAGGAGAAGGCAGGCACATGGTAGGTATGATCAAAATCTCAGGGCCCGTCTGGAAAGTGGGACCCAGCTAAAACTCAAAAAGGAACATAATCTGACATAGATATTCTCCCCAGCAAGAGTATAATGGGATGAAACTTTTAGCAACCTCCAGTAGAAACAACCGAGAGTTAAAAGGGGCATGCAACTTGAAATTTTCAAGACCCTCCTGGAAATGGGACTCAGTTTTAAACTCAAACAGGCACGGGCAACATGGGCAGGCACAAACACCTTCCCCAGTAAGAGTCGACGAAACTCACCTGAACAATGATCCCTAGCAGAAACAACAGGAAGTTAGAATTGGCATTTGATCTGGAACCCTCAGGACACTCCTGGAAAATGGGACTTATTTAAAGTTTAAAGGTAATCATGGATAGCAAAGAGCATAAAATGACTTGCATGTGTAAATATGATTCAGTTATGAGTTATTAAAACCCTCCTAAAAATAGGACTTAGCCTAAAACACAAACAAACACGGGTAACATGGGAAGGCACAAACACCTTCCCCAGTAATAGTCACTGAAACCCTCCTGAACAATGATCACTAGCAGAAACAACCAGAAGTTAGAATTGACATTTAATTTGGAACCCTCATGATCCTCCTAAAAATGGGACTTAACCTAAAACACAAACAATTGGGTGGCATGGTCAAACCCGAATATCCTCCCCAACAAGAGTCATTAGGACCCGCTTGGCTAATAGGATCTAATCGTAGGAGTCATCAGGACCCGCCTGGATAATGAGATCTAATCACAAGAGTCGTCAGGACCTGCTTGAATAATGGGATGTAGCTCTAGATACTAATCCCCAGCAAACACATTCAACCATCTAATTAAAATTTGTCAGGACCTTTCCGGATAATGGGAGTTAGCTTCAATCACCTGTCCCCAATAGACCCCCATCAGATATAACTCGGATAACAAGACATAGTGAAATAATACCTTTTGAGAACACAACCTAATTTTAAAGCTGTCATGGGATTTGACTAACACCCACAGATGTATCCAGCACCAAACTGGGGCAGAAAAAAATTTCTCTTGTTTTGTTTGTTTGGTTGTGATCATGTACACAAGCAACAGTCTCAGGGAATATTTTTCAAGTGGCAAGTTTGGAAATCAGGCGCCCACCAGAGAAAAAGGAAATATTTTTCAAATTTCAAGTTTTGGTAATCAGGCGCCCACCTGGAGACATAGGAATATTATTCAAATCTCAAGTTTTGGAAATCAGGTGCCCACCTGGAGAACAAGGGAATATTTTTAAAAAATCAAGTTTTGGTAATCAGACGCCCACTGGAGAACAAGGGAACAATTTTATAATATCAAGTTTTGGTAACAAGGCGCCCACCTGGAGAATAAGGGAATATTTTTCAAATTTTAAATTTTGGTTATCAGGCGTCCACCTGGAAACCAAGGGAGTATTTTTCAAATTTCAAGTTCTGGTATTCAGGCTCCCACCTGGATAATAAGGGAATATTTTTCAAAGCTCAAGTTTTGATAATCAGTCGCCCACCCGGAGAATTAGGAAACATTTTTCAAATTTCATGTTTTGGTAATCAGGCACCCACCTGTAGAACAAGGGAATAATTTTTAAATCGCATGTTCTGGTAATCAGGCGCCCACTTTGAGAACAAGGGAATATAATTTTGGCAATCAGGCGCCCACCTGAAAAACAAGGGAATATTTTTAAATTTCAAATTTTGATAATCAGGCGCCCACCTGGAGAACAAGGGAACATTTTTCAAATTTCAAGTTTTGGTAATCAGGCGCACACCTAAGGAACAAGGGAATATTTTTCAAATTCCATGTTTTGTTAATCAGGCGCCCACCTGGAGAACAAGGGAATATTTTTCAAAATGCAAGTTCTGGTAATCAGGCGCCCACATGGAAAACAAGGGAATACTTTTCAAATTCAAAGTGTTGGTAATTAGGCACCCACGTGGAAAACAAGGAAATATTTTTCAAGTTGTAAGTTTTGGTAATCAGGCGTCCACCTGGAGAACAAGGGAATAATTTTTCAAATGGCAAGTATTGGTAATCAGGCGCCCACCTAGAAAACAAGTGAATATGTTTCAAATTTCAAGTTTTGATAATCAGACGCCCACTTGGAGAACAAGGGAATATGTTTCAAATTTCAAGTTTTGGTAATCAGACGCCCACCTGGAAAACAAGGAAATATTTTTCAAGTTTCATGTTTGTGTAATTAGGCGCTCACCTAGAGAACAAGGAAATACTTTTCAAGTTGAAAGTTTTGGTAATCAGAGGTCCACCTGTAGAACAATGGAATATTTTTCAAAATTCAAGTTTTGGTGATCAGGCACCCACCTGTAGAACAAGGGAATACTTTTCAAATTTCAAGTTTTCAGTATTCAGGCGTCCACCTGGAGAACAAGGGAATATTTTTCAAATTTCAAGGTTTGGTAATCAGGCGCCCACCTAAAGAACAAGGGAATATTTTTCAAGTTGCAAGTCTTGGTAATCAGGCGCCCACCTAGAGAACAAAGGAATATTTTTTAAATTACACGTTTTGGTAATCAGGCGTTACCTGTAAAACAAGGGAATATTTTTCAAATTTAAGGTTTTGGTAATCAGGCGCCCACCTGTATAACAAGGGAATACATTTCAAGTCCAACAATTTAGCATCAAACATGGAAGAAGAAAAAACAAGATGTTACAGTAAGAAATACAAGTCAACAAGGCAAACAGAAGTTTACAGGAAGAAATACAAGGCAACAAAGCAACAACGATCAAGAGCAAGTTAGAAGACGTAGATAGGTTCTTTAATAATCCATAACTGATAGGCACAACTAGCTTAGCTTTTGATTATTCATTCGGTGTAATAAGGAGGTCAGCAAGCAGTAGTAGCAGCATCAACAGTGAAATCACAGTTCCTGGTAGTCCCAGCTACCAAACACTCCTGAACTATATTGACCTGATTCCTCTTTAGCCGAGAATATGTAGGCAACATGTGAAGTAGGGTACGGTCAAGCTTTTCAAAATTCTTTTCATGGAGTGTCAAGCTGGCAAAAATCTCTCATGGTTCCTCACTTATCTTTGCCCGAAAACCCTTTGTGTCTCTGAGAAAAGAGGGGCAACTGTGAGCATGCGATTTTTTCCTCGTTTAATTACTTCTATAAAATTCATTAGAATTAGAATTTTTCTTTTATTATTTAAATTTTAGGGAATTAATTGCAGTACTTTGTGTTTGTTCGCATTTTGTGTGTGTAATTTTAGTTGGCATAATTCATAAAAATACAAAAAATTAACATATTTGCATTTAGAATTCGGTTTTATATGTTTGGTTTTATTAGTTAATTAAAATTACCAAAATAAGACAAAAATAACAAAAATAGTCATTTTTACATTTTTTTGATTAGCTTTCTTTTAAAATTGGGATTTAGTTAGTTTTAGCAGAATCAATTAGTTTGATTTCAGTTTACTTCAAGTCTTTGTTATTTTTAATTTTAATTTTAATTTTTCTTGCTTTTAACAAGAAGAAAAATAAAAAAGAAATGAAAATGAGTTGAATTTTAATAAAAAGAAAGAGAAAAAGAAAATAAACAAAAGATTTGAAATTAAAAAAGAGAGTGCAAAATCAGGTTGGCAAAGTTGGGCCAATTCTTGATCCAGGGCAAATGAATTGACTTTAAAACCCACCCATTTAGCCCAAACCATTTCCCAAACACGGTTCGTCCCCTGCCCCAACCAAACGATGCCGTTTTGGTCTAGTTCAATCAGAGCCGTCTAGGTTCTCTGATCGGACGCTTGTCAACTGGGGTGAGTTTGATATATATATGTAGTAATGCTACCCTATCCCCTCAGACCCCTTACCATTTCATCTCCTTCGTCTCTTCAGAGACCAATCCTAAGCCCACTGTCCACCACCCTAAAACCACCGTTAGGAATAGCCTCATGGCAGCAGCTGGCCACCAAACGACGCCAAATTTACACCATAAGACCCTATCAGCCTCCCCTTTCAACCCCTACTATCAGCTTCCCTCGAATCCCCCTTAAACTCGTCGAATATCGAGTTGAAGTCACGGCCACTCCGCCACCCACGGTGGCGCCGCCTCCAAATTGCCTCAAAAGAACACCATAAGTCCCCCTAAATACCCTCATCACGAATGTACTACTTATTTCCTCCAAATCATGGCCAATTTCCTCGAATGTTGAATCAAAATTATGGCCAACACCGAATCACCACCGAGCCACCCCAAAATCGTCCAAACGATCACCCTGTAACCGTCACCACCTTCCCTCTCCTTATGGTTGTTTGTTCACAAAGAGCCGTAAATTGGACGGGTTCCAGGATTTGAATCCAAATCCCACTGCATGCCTTCATTAAGCTATGTTTTTCTTAATTTAATTAAATTTCATGCTCCTTCATCTTGGTGCTGTATGCTTGTTAGTGTTCGCTTTGCTCTCTATTTGCATGTGTCTGTCGTTTCACTTCTTGCATGTGTTTGTTAATGGTGCATGTTTTCTTTTGCTAGGTTTCATTTAAAATTTTTCGGGGTAGGGTTACTTAGATTCTTATTTATCTGTTTAATTTCAGCTCTAAAATTATCACTGATTATTTGCTATACTTCAATTCGAATTGCTTGCTTGTTTGGTTTACTATTTCATTGGTTCAATAATGCAGTTAGTCATGGGATACATATTAAGTGGTTAATTCAATTTAAAGTAGCATAGTTTAATATTTTTGATACCCTTAGTTCAATTTTAGGTTTTCTTTTGGTATAATCAGAGGTGTTTGGATATAACTGTTTAATCTAGATGTGTTTTATTTAACTATGGTCAAATTGTGACCAAGGTAGAAGGGTTCGTTTTAATCAGTCAATTCAGGTAAATTCAAGGGTAATTTGGGTAGTTTAAGTAGGGGAACCTTTTCGTAATTGAAAAGGGAAGTTTCGAGCAGGGACTACTAGCCAATTTCAGGCTTTTAAGTAGTTTAACTTGGCTAGCAAGTCATTGATATACGGACTAAGTAGCAAAGTTGAAAATTGGAAAAGGTCTAAAAGGGAAAACTTAACCTATGTTCAGCTGCCCTAGTAGCTGCCGATAAAGGGATAGATAAGATAAGTTAATTTAGAGATTTGAAGATTTGGAAAGCTAAAAAAACCCTAAAAATAACAAAATCAGCTAAAAACCTCCAATAAAACACTGTTCCATTAACTTTCTTTGAAACTCTTGAAGATTTTGATTTCTGAAACAATCTTTAGGTAATCGGAGGTTTGAAATGACTTAGACTGGCTGGTTTCAAGTGTTTGGGTTTAAATTTTTGGTTGCATTTGGTTATTCGGAATCATTCGATCTTCCTGTTGGTTTTGAATGTGATTATAAACTAGTTCCTTGGTGTTCTAGTCTGATTTCTGTTGTTGTTGTTGAACAATGTTGATTGATCACTACTACTGCTGATTCTACTTTCTTCTTCATTGTCTTACTTTCCCAGGTACATACCATGTAGATCTCGAGCTTTTGGAAATACATTAAAGTGCATCACATTTTACACTTTTAACTGTCATATTGTATTTCGTTAATTTTAGGTCTACATTGAACTCTCATTTGTAACTAAACTGGACTGTTTTGGACTTTGTAGGGTTATTAAACTAATAAGATTTTCTTTCTTGATGTGTCATGTTTAGTAATGTTAGATTCAATTCAGTTGAGTTTGATTTTTAAGCTCATGTATAAAAATGAGCACGTGTGGTCATAATTCATATGAAATAGATAGGTCTATTAATTTGAGTGCCAAGTTTAAACTTAAGTTTCCAGCGTGTTGATTTGAAAGGGGAAAGTAACACTTTAGTATAGTAGGATCTTTGAATTTGACGTCGACTATTTTATTTCCCCCATTACAATTCAAAAATATATTGTACTAATCTTTGGATAGGCGTGAAAATTGAGTTAACAAAGCAGAAGTTAATAAACTGTTAAAGGCTTCAAGGGAAATCTGAATTTGTATTAGGATTCGCTATGGTTGAATCACTGCCTTCTTCAATTTGGAACATGAATGTAAGCATGTGATTTTACCCCGTTGAGATGACTCATACATGATTCTCAAGTTTAGGATTTTTCTTCCTAAATATTTATTTTTAGGATTTAATTTTAGGATTTAATTGTGCGTATCAGTGTGTTTTCATTAATGCATGCATAAAAATCATAAAAATGAAGAATTGCACAAGCATTTAGGGTTTTTTGTTAGATTAATTGGTAATTAAGGTTATTTTTGCAAAATATAAATCACAAAAAACAAGTAGTTGTTCCGGCATTTTAATTATTTTGCATTTTGTGGTTAATTTTCATTGTTGCATTTTTATTTAGATTTTCACAATAGGTAGTTATTAGGATGATTTAGCTTAATTAGGATTTTTTAAAAATAAAATTAGGAATTACATAAATAAGAAAACAAAACAAAAATGGAGTTTCTAATAAATCACCCAGGCTGGCCACAATTGGGCAAAACCTGGGTGGCCCAAATCAATTTTATCCGTCAAAACACCCAAGACCCAGCCCAATAGTTGGTCTCCGACCCAGTCCACAAGAGATGCCCCAAAACGACACCGTTTTGGGGCAATTCATCTTAGCTGTTGATCATAAGCAATCCAACAGTCATGAAGCCTCTCCCCAAATCGCATATATATGTCCAAACATCTTTGTATATTCAGAGACAAAATTTGCAACTTCCTCGCATATGTAACACCGATATATAAACACCCCGGCACCACCATAAGCCTACGTCCACCACCCATCAAGCCAAAGAGTGAAGTGAGCACATAGTTTACCAAGCTTTTGAAATTGTGGTAGCCGATCAACACGAAGAAGGCGAGCCGCTTCCCCAGCCTTTCCTCTCAAATGCTTCAATCATGGTGGCAAGGGAAATGACATGCCAAGGTTTTAAGCCAAGCAAGGGACTAGGAAGCTCCCTACAAGGCATAACTGAGCCGGTCGCTTTTCCTGCTGCAGAAAAGTTCTTTGGGTAAGGCTTTTATCCAACATCAGAAGATATCACCTAGGCCAACCGTAGGAAACATCGTGGATGGGATTTACCACAACCCCTACCCCACTTGTACAAAACATTTGTAAAACCAAAATACAGTGAGGAAGAGGAAGAAAAGACCTTCACAACAAAAGAAATTGAGGAGATATGTGGAGCCATGTGGGAATTATTGTATGATGCCAACATGGTCCAGCTGGGAGAAGGCTCAAGCACTGCTGAACTGCTCTATATTGGACCGGATGTCAAGCTGCAAAACTGGAAGGCCGCGCCTTTCCCACTCAGGTGGGAGGCCCGGTAGTCCCGCCTTGCTACCTTTTCTTGCATCACGAGCTATCTGAGGGTGTATCTCGGTTATTATTTTTTAGCATTTTGTTCTTTAAATTCCAGTTGTAAACCCTGTTATTTTACAATTCCAAAGAAATGAAATCAATACTTCATCGTTTGCACTTCTATGTCTTTCTCTGATTTTGGTCTTTCTTTTATTTTCATTTCTTCTTTCAGTCCCAATAATGCGGCTTCAAATAAAATGACATGCTCACAGACTTCATGCTACGACCCAAACATGCTGCCTATTTGTGAAATAATAAACCAAGAACTGGAATACGATAAAGAAAAGGCTTTTAGAGAAATCAACCAAGAGTTGGCACATTTTGAAAACAAACCTAAGCGAAACTTAAACGATACTGAACCGGTTAACTTGGGCGGTCCTTGTGAAATTAAAGAAACTAAAGTAAGCATCCATGTGAATAAAGAAATACGTAATTCATTGGTTCAACTCCTTTTGGAATTCAAGGATGTATTTGTTTGGTCTTACGACGATATGCCTGGATTAAGTGTTGACCTGGTGGTTCATAAGTTGCCTACATACCCTGAATGTCGTCCGGTCCAACAAAAACAAAGAAAGTTCAAACTTGATGTCATCGATAAGATCAAAGAAGAGATCATAAAACAGCTAGAAGCGGGGGTGATCCGAGTGGTTCGATACACCACATGGTTGGCTAATGTAGTCCCGGTACCGAAGAAAGACAAAAAAACTCGAGTGTGTGTAGATTACAGAGATTTAAACAAGGCGAGTCCCAAGGACAACTTTCCTCTACCCAACATCCACATCCTTGTCAATAACTATGCCAAACACGAGATTCAGTCCTTTGTAGATTGCTACGCAGGATACCACGAAGTGTTGATGGATGAGAAAGATGCTGAGAAAACCGCCTTCACCACACCTTGGGGAACTTATTGTTACAGAGTTATGCATTTTGGATTGAAAAACGCCGGGGCAACATACATGAGGGCCATGACCACAATTTTCCACGACCTGATGCATCAAGAAATAGAAGTATATGTGGATGATGTAATTATCAAGTCCAAGATTCAGCGTGATCATGTAAGGCAATTAAGGAAGTTCTTCGAAAGGCTTCACAAGTATGACTTGAAATTGAATCCGGCCAAGTGTGCATTTGGGGTCCTTCAGGAAAACTTCTAGGATTCATCGTCAGCCAAAGAGGTATCGAGTTGGATCCGACCAAGATAAAATCCATTCAAGAGCTACCTCCTCCAAAGACCAAGAAGGATGTGATGAGTTTATTGTGAAGATTGAATTACATAAATCGATTCATCGCCTAGTTGACTTCTACATGCGAGCCCATATTCAAGCTATTGAAAAAAGATGCAACAGTTAAATGGACTGTCGAGTGTCAAGAGGCTTTTGAGAATCAAACACTACTTGTCCAACTCACAAGTTTTGGTTCCACTGGAACTGGGAAAGCCATTATTTCTCTATATAACGGTCCTGGAAAGCTCTTTTGTGGGCAGCATGACGCCATGAGAAAGAAAGAGCAAGCCATCTATTATCTGTGTAAGAAGTTTACCAGTTACGAGGCCAAGTACATGCTGCTAGAAAGTACCTGTTGCGCCTTGACATGGGTGACCCAGAAGTTAAGGAATTATCTGCAAGCTCATACCACCTACCTCATAACCAGGTTGGATCCACTTCGGTACAAATTCCAAAAATCAATGCCCACAGGGCGATTGGCCAAATGGCAAATCCCGCTCATCGAGTTTGACATAGTTTACGTCACTCGTACTGCAATGAAGGCCCAAGCATTGGCAGATCATCTGGCTGAAAATCCCGTTGATGATGAATATCAGCCTTTAAATACCTATTTCCCTGATGAAGTAGTGAATTTGATGGAAGTAACATTTGAAGACATCTCCGCTTGGAAAATGTTCTTCGATGAAGCAGTAAACGCAAAAGGCGTAGGGATTGGGGAAATTTTAATCTCACCCATAGGTCAGCATTATCCGGCTACAGCTAGGTTCCGGTTCTTCTGCACCAATAATACATCTGAATATGAGGCTTGCATCATGGGCATGAACATGGCCATTGATCAAGATGTCGAGGAATTGTTAATCATGTGAGGTTCAGATCTGATCATCCGACATGCTCAAGGAGAATGGTAAACAAGAGACATTAAACTCATCCCATACAGACAACATGTGGAAGACCTCAACAAACGGTTCAAGTCGGTAAAATTCAGGTACATTCCCTGTTGCCACAATGAGTTAGCAGATGCACTTGCAACCTTGGCCTCCATGTTGCCTTACCCCAGAAATGCCTACGTTGATCCTTTACAAATCCAAATCAAAGAAAGGCATGGGTACTGTAATGTGACTGAAGTAGCGTCCAGCACACAACCCTGGTATTATGACATCAAGAGATTCCTGGAAACACAGGAGTATCCCGAGCAAGCCACCAGGGAGCAAAAAAAAAAACCATCCGACAGCACGCAAGCAATTTCTTCTTGATTGGTAATACTTTGAACAAAAAGACTCTTGATCTTATTTTGCTGAGGTGTGTTGACGCCGAAGAAGCCGGGAGAATTATGCACGAAGTACACGCAGGAGTGTGTGCGCCTCATATGAATAGGTACGTACTAGCAAAGAAGATACTTCTAGCAGGGTATTACTGGATGACCATGGAGAAAGATTGCTTCAGCTTCGTTCGGAAATGTCATCAATGTCAGGTGTACAGTGATTTGATTCATGCACCGCCAACTAAATTGCATCATATGGCAGCACCCTGGCCATTTGCTGCTTGGGGCATGAATGTCATTGGGCCGATTGAGCCAAAAGTTTCAAATGGACACATATTCATATTGGTCGCTATTGATTTCTTCACAAAATGGGTTGAAGCCATCACTCTTAAGTCTGTTACCAAGAAAGTGGTGGTGGATTTTGTGCATTCCAACATCATTTGTCATTTTGGGATTCCAGCAACCATCATTACAGACAACGCAGCTAATCTAAACAGTCGTCTGATGGGAGAAATATATGAACAATTCATGATAACATATAGAAACTCCACTCCTTACCGGCCCAAAGCTAATGGGGCCGTCGAAGCAGATAACAAGAACATCAAGAAGATACTGAGGAAAATGATTCAAAACTCAAGGCAATGGCATGAAAAGTTGCCTTTTGCATTGCTGGGATATCGTACCATAGTACGCACATCGGTAGGACCAACTCCTTATTTGCTAGTCTATGGGACTGATTCTGTCATACCCGTAGAGGTAGAAATCCCTTTGCTCCGAGTAATTGTCGAAGCAGAAATTGAAGATAGTGAATGGGTTAAAACTCGTTTGGAGCAGCTGTTATTAATTGATGAAAAACGAATGGCTGCGATGTGTCACAGGCAGTTGTACCAACAAAGAATGGCCTGCGCTTACAATAAGAAAGTGTATCTTAGGAATGTCCAAATCGGGCAGCTGGTATTGAGGCGTATACTTCCTTACCATCAGGAAGCCAGAGGAAAGTTAGCTCCAAACTGGAAAGGTTCTTACATTATTAGAAAGATACTGCCTTAATGGGCATTGTACCCGGGAGACGTTGAAGGAGACGAGCCCGAGGTACCAGTAAATGCAGATGTAGTAAAAAGGTGTTACGTTTGAACTCCCTGCCGCAATGAACCAGGTTGATTGAAATGACGAAGTCTTTTTTTTCCCGCTACCATAAACACTATCAATCCCTCGCAAACCCTTTGAGCTGGTTACGTTTCTTTGATCACCCTCTTTGGAACCCGAAAATGTTGTTCCAAAGAAAAAAAGAAAAAAAACAAGAAAAAAGAAGAAAAAAAAGAAGAAAGAAGAAAAGAAAAGAAAAATGAAACAAAAAATGAGTATAAAAAAAAGAGAAAGAAAAGAAGAAGAAACATAAACAAATTAGTTTGGGAAAAAACTTCCTGAACTACGTCTGACTTGATTTCGAAATGATACGTAGGCAGCCTCTCCCTGAGGTTCAGCCATATCTAAAATAAAAACCCCATTTCCCCAAGAAAACCAAAACTAGGGCAGAAATGTATTGGTTCGGTTTCGAATCCTCCTGAATGGTTCCAAAGCTGTAGATTCCCGCCCAACTTCCTTTACTCAAAAAGCTTAGTCCAAGTTCTTTAGATAAGTTGACCAAAAAAGGGACATGAAAAAAACCTTTGTTGGGAATCTGCACAACTCAAAATTTGAGAGAAATAAAATGAGAGAGTCTTATCAGTGAAAACCTTTGGGCACCATAAGGCGACGGCAAGCAGAGAAAAACAAAATGAGAGAGTTTGTTCGGTGAAAACTAGCAAAGAGCGCTATCGAGTGACGGGAGAAGAGAAATGAGAGAGGTCGATTGACGAAAACCCAAAAAGGGCGTCGTCGGCCGAAAAGAGGAAATACTGCCGCTCAAGTCTGAATAATTTTCTTTGGTTTTGAAAGATTTGAAATCAGAAAGCATAAATGGTCTGGGCCGGGTATTCAGTCCAAGAAGCATGTCGTTGCCATTTAAAGCCGGCACATACTGCAAGATAAGTCTCCTCTTCTTCCTCCAAAAGAGACATACCTCTCTAAAATTCATGTTTCATTCCTTTCCCCTTTAACTTTGATGTCCTGACCATTCCTTAAGAAAAGGAGTAGGGACGGTGTCACGGGTTTTTCTCCTGGCAAGAACTAAAGGAATGTCAAGCATTGTCAAGCACATTTAGCCAACCCCGGTTGATCGTGATGGCTAATGCTTCAAAAGCACGAAATTGAAAGAAAAGAAATTCAAAATTAAAGAGTCCATGAAGGTGAATCAAAATCGGAAGGGTTAAGCGCAAGCAAGATAATTTTTCCTACCAAAGATCCCAAAGGTAAGCTCCGAAATGGAAATCAGGACAAAAATTATAACCAAAGGCCTAGAAAACAAAGGCCAACCCAAGAATGAGGACCCCCTGGCCAACCTATGAGACAAAAGGGAAGTTTTTCTTTTCATTCTTTTCCTGCAAACTCATAGCCTAGGCTTCCAATCCCTGGCTTCTCTTTGTGCAGCTTGTGGATTTACTTGGCATAACTCGAGGACTGCACTCCACCCCCTCCTCTGGCATAGACAAAGAAAGTTCCTCCCTTCGCTCCCCGGCATAACCCGGGAAGTTTTCTTTTTTCCCCAGCATAACCTGAAGAACCCTTTTCCCACCTTTCACTCCCCAGCGTAGTTCGAGAATTAGAACTTATGGGTTTTCCTTCCCTCCTCTATCCCCAACATAGTCAAAAGTGTCTCTATGGCCCTTCGCTTCCTTGTAACTCCCTGGCATAACCCAGGAATTTTCCATTCATCTTGGCATAACCTGCAGATCTCCCTAGCATAACCTAGAATTTTTCCCTCAATCCCGACATAACTCGCAGATTCCCCTGGCATAACACATGAATTCTTTATAAACCCCGGCATAACCCGTGGATCTTCCTAGCATAACCTAGGAAAAATTTCACTCAATCCCGGCATAATCCGTGGATCACCCTGGCATAACCCAGGAATTTTCCATTCATCCCAGCATAACTCGCGGAGCTCCCTAGCATAACCTAGTAGTCTTCTATTAATCTCGGCATAAACAGCGGATTCCCCTAGAATAGCGCATGAAATTTTTTATTTCACTCCGGCATAATCCGTGGATCTCCCTAGCATAACTTAGGAGTTTTCTTTCAATCCCGGCATAACCCGCGGATTCCCCTGGCATAACCCAAGAATTTCTTATTTCATCCCGGCATAACCCGTGGATTCCCCAGGCATAACTCAGGAATTAATAATTCATCCCAGCATAACCCGTAGATCACCCTAGCATAACCTAGGAGTCTTTTCTCAATCCCGGCATAACCCGCGAATTCCCCTGGCATAACCCAGGAAATGTTTTTATTTCATCCCGGCATAACCCGTGGATCTCCCTAGCATAACCTATGAGTTTTCTTTCAATCCTGGCATAATCCGCGGATTCCCTGGCATAACCCAGGAATTTCTTATTTCATCCCGGCATAACCCCATGGACCTCCCTAGCATAACCTTGGAGTTTTCTTTCGATCCCGGCATAACCCGCGGATTCCTTGGCATAACCTAGGAATTGCTTATTCATCCCGGCATAACCCGTAGATCACCCTAGCGTAATCTAGGAGCTTTCCCTTCAAATCGTAGTGTGACCCAGGAATTCCCCATTCAATCCCGGCATAACCCGTGGTTTTATTTCCATCCCCAGGAGGTACTTTTCATTACCATCCCAGCATAACCCGCGTATCTTGTCCTTTGCCCCCAGCAGGGAATCGCCCATTCTTATCCCGGCATAACCCATAGATCCTCCTCCTATCCCTGGCAGGGACCCTTTCTCCTACCCAACATAACATGGAAATCAGTCCAAAGGATACGCAATCTTAACTTTTGTTGTTTTTGAAAATAGCTCAGATTTGTGTTATAAATGACTCACAGAATTTTCCCAGTGAAAACTGGGGCAGAAAAATTTTGTTCGTTTGCTTTTTTTTATGTACGAGCAGGTTATACCTCAAGGCACAAAATTCGAGATGACCGGAAGAGGGAGTTTCAATCCACAATGATAAAAAGAGGAAAACAACAAAAAGAGACCCACATGTCCTTCTTTGTTTCAAAATTGACGAATAAACCAACAGCTGTAGCTAACGAGCATCAGGATTCAGGTCGAAGTCTGCTAGGAGAGTTAGCCAAGACTCCAGATCAAGTTTCAGGTGATTCATGGATAGGAATTTTGTAACTCATAGATGACATATCTATCTAGCTTAGTTGTTGTTTTTATTTTGTAATAAAGAGTCGGTAAGCGGTAGCAACAGCAGTGAAATCACAGCCCCACGGTAGTCCCAGCTACCAAAACTTCCATAAATATACTGACCTGATTCCTTTATTGCCAAGGATATGTAGGCAACCTTTGAAGCGAGGTTCAGTCAGAAAGTTTTCAAAGTGCTTCACATGGAGTATACAGTCAGATGAAAATCTCTCATGTTTGCTCACTTGTCTTTGCACGAAAACTCTTTGTATTTACGAGCAAAGAGGGGCAGCCGTGAGCATGTAATTTTTACCCCGTTGAGATGACTCCTACAGAATTCTCAAATTTAGGATTTTCCTCTTAAATATTTATTTTTAGGATTTAATTTTAGGATTTAATTGCGCGTATTATTGTGTTTTCATTAATGCATGCATAAAAATCATTAAAAAATACAGAATTGCACAAGCATATAGGATTTAATTTCATAATTTTGTTGGATGAATTGGTAATTAAGGTTATTTTTGCAAAATATAAAAATCACAAAAATCAAGTAGTTGTTCCGGCATTTTAATTATTTTGCATTTTGTGGTTAATTTTCATTGTTGCATTTTTATTTATTTTTTCACAATAGGTAGTTATTAGGTTTATTTAGCTTAATTAGGATTTTTAATATACAATTAGGAATTAAATAAATAAGAAAACAAAACAAAAATAGGTTTACTAATAAATCACCCAGGCTGTCCACAATTGGGCCAAACCTGGGTGGCCCAAATCAATTTTACCCGTCAAAATCACCCAAGACCCAGCCCAATAGTTGGTCTCCGACACAGTCCACAAGAGATGCCCCAAAACGACAACGTTTTAGGGAAATTCATCTTAGATGTTGATCATAAGCAATCCAACGGTCCTGAAGCCACTCCCCAAATCACATTCCAAATGTCTTTGTATATTCAATGACAAAATTTGCATCTTCCTCGTATCTGTAACGCCGATATATCACCACCCCGGCACCACCATAATCCCACAATCCACCACCAATCAACCACCCTAACGCACGGCGACGGCCGATCAGCAAAAGGCCTCAGAATTACACCACTAGACCATCTCCACCCCCTCTTTCACTTCCCACCGTTGGTTTCCTTCAAACAACCCCCAGCTTTTTGAATATTTGACAGAAGAGTCGCCGGCACCGCCATCTCCGGCGACACCAACCCAAAATAACACCCCTGAACCACCTTCCCCCCTTTTCCCAACCATCTGAATCCCATCGTTCAAATCCTAATAAATCGTCTCAAATATCAAATCAAAGCTTAACCCTAAACCCTAAACTCACTAGAACGCCATGAAATTGGTGTCAGGTGACCTTCTCTTATCCCTATCCACAACCCTGCCACCCATAACCCTCGAATACAACCAGACATGACTGAAAATCAAATCTAAAGCCCCCCGTCTCAATACCATTTGACCCTCTCCTGAAACCTTTTCCCCTCTCCGATATGAAAGGCAAAGACCTTAAGAAGCCAAAAGACCTCACAAAAGAGGTCAAAGAATTGTGGAATTGGAAGAGTCCCAATTTTAGGGTCACAAGCAAGAAAGCTAAGTTCCTTCTCTTTTATTTGCTTTTATCTTGTTTGTTTTCTGTTCTAATATTTCTTGTTTGCTTTGATTTTCATTTGTTTAAGTTTGTTGTTTTTTAATCTTTTCGTCTTCAAATATTCTGAGTGATCATATGTTCATCCTTGCCTTCTGCTTCGTTTGGTATTCTTTAGTATTACTTGTTTAATTTCATTAGGCTTCTATCTTTCATCTTCAAGATGTTCTGAATAGCTTTTTCCATCCAGAGTTACATGTTCCTTTTTCTTTTTTTAAGTGCTTTTACATTCCTAATTTTCCAATAGATGTAATATGTTTGTTCTTGTTCTCTTTTGTTTTAATCTTTTCTATTTTATTTTTGTGTGAAAATCCTGGTTAGGTATTTCCATCTAGAGTCATATACTGGCCCTGCTTCTCTTTTCTATTTTGATTTTTAAGTTGCCTTATTTTCATTTGTTTCATCTGCTCATATTTGAAATGTCCTGAATATTCGCCTCCTTATTTGTTTCTGTTTAAGTCTGGATAACTTGTCTTGAATGGTCTGCTTAACATTTGAAGTCGTAGCCTATTCTTGGATTATTGTACTGAGCTTAGGAGTCATACTTGGTTAGTGCCCTGCATTTCTGAAATTTGTGTTGTTCAGATTTGTATTGTTTCTACTGATATTTTCCTGAATATAAATGTTGCAATCCTAACCCTTAGACATTTTTCTTGCATAAATCTGCAATTAAATAGGTTGGCCATGGCCACCCTTTTAGAGTTTGATCCTAGTTGATGAATTGAAAATAGTTAACTAGGGTAAATTTTGACCAAATAGATGAGAACCAAGGTTAAAGACCCTTAGTCTCGTAATTAGGAAAAGGGACATGGTATTAAGGGCATTTGAATATAGGGAATCTTGTAACAAACTCCTAGAACATTCTAGTGAGGGGTCTAAGTATAATTTCTGCCTCAAACCTTGAGCCACAAGTCAGAAAACTAAGGACCATTTAGGCAAAACCGAAAAATGGATAAGGGACTAAGAAAAACAAAGAAATTGATGTTGCCCTAAGGTTTCAGTTATAAAAGGGGACAATCTGATCATTTCAGGAGGACTTTTGAATTTTTTTTCGAGCAGATATCTTGAGAAAATTAGGGACTTTTTAGGTTGTTTGAGATATAGAATACAACTTATAGATATAGATACACATTACATTTGTATACATTATTCAGAAAATCCTTTCTCTTCTGATCAAACTTTCTATAATAATTAATACAAGTTGAAGATGGACTGAATGTGTATTTTGAGCTGCTCTAGAGATATATTTTCACTAGTTTACTGGTTGTGTGGCTGCTGTGCTTTCTTGTCATTCGTTTAACCTTGCTTATAGGACTCTCTTTTCTGCTGTAGTTCCAGGTATTGATTCTCACTCAAATTTGGAAAGCACAACTGTGCCTGTTCAAGATCAATGTTGACAAGTGAATATAATTCCATTTTATATTTTGATGTTATATTGTGTAGTTAAGTTTCAGTAGCCTTCCTAGTATTGCAATGTATACAAACTTGTAATAATGCTGGACTGTATGTGGACTCTAACTTCAGCTTGTTTAGATTTCATTAGGATTAACATAGCCTAGTCCATGATTTTACTTAGTATCCATGAATGCTGATGTAGTAAAGAATCAACAACTGTATATGAATATACTCTGAATTATGAGTACTTCAGATTTTCTTTAAATACTAGAATTGAAATCCGAGTTATGACCTATTAATGTGAAATCATTCTCATCATCTTCTTTTAAGATACCTTCAGTATACTTCAGAATGATCACTTGTATAATTTTTGCGACCGTAGTATAATCGATAAAAACGTTGCTATTATTTTTCCTACGATGGACTCATTGTCCAATGCTTGTGGACTTCATCGGAAGGCCCAACTGCTAGCAATTGTGCCATAAAATCATCGGAAGGCCCAACTGCTAGCAATTGTGCCATAAAGAATATACATTTCCTGAACCCAATATTAAACAAAGCCCAAGTTACATAACCATCCATGAATGAGGCTGAAAATGTAAGTGTTTAATCCCTCTAAATGTATTACCTATGTATGAAATTATTAAGACCTTTTAGTGACAAGCATAATAGAAAACAATAGAATGCTTTAGATTGCCACTATGAAATAAAAAGTGAGCCACGCTAACATAATCAAACACTACGTGAGGCTCTTGAACTTAATAAAATATATAGAAAGTTGAAAGTGATGTTTAACAAATTTCACGGCCTTCCACGAATTTCCTAAACTCGGGTGCTCATTTATGCGACCCAAATTCAAGTCTCAACGATATTAAAATATGTCGAGGACCCGGGTGCATTTATGTGACGTGGTTCGAGACGTATTTTTTAATAATGTTGCAAATATCTCTAAAATGAATAAAGCGGTTAATAATTTTAAAATTGCACTATAGGATGAACATGTACAAAAATCAGATTCTTAGCTACTTATAATAGTTTAAGCGACTGTTGTAGAAACACGGGATCCGAGGATGCCTAACAACTTCCCTCGGGTCAACAAAATTCCTTACTCAAGAATTTCTGGTTCGCAGACTCCAAATTGGGCAGTCAAAAAATTTTCTCGATTTGGGATTCAAAAATAAACCGGTGACTTGGTACACCAAAAACCAAACCTATCCCAAGTGGCAACTCTTAAATAAATAATTGATCCCATTTCGAATTAGGTCACTTTAATTGGAAAAACTCCCTTATACGTGTCATCCTTCGGGGTAACCGTGTAAATAAGAGGTGTGACAATGAGAATAAATTAGTTTTGGAGATTATGGTTTCGTCGTTATTAGCTAAAATATTGGAGTTGTGAGAGAGATTAATGGACTAATATGATTTCCGCTCGTTAATACATAGAGTCCGATACGCATATCTTGCGTCGGTACGGAAATGGGATCCCCAATAGCCGGAGACAAAAGATTCATATGAGAAAACATGAGTCAACGGGACTCTACTTGAGCCTCCAAGGATAAAGGTACATGAACAACCATTTGATCTCCATCAAAATCAACATTGAATCCCTTGCAAACTAATGGATGTAAATAAATAACGCGCCTCTGCACTAAAATGGGCTGGAATGCCCTTATGCCTAATCTATGCAAAGTGGGTGCTCTATTTAACAATATAGGATATCCCTGCATAACTCCTTGAAGGATTTCCCAAACAATCAGATCTTTTTCTCTAATTTTACTCTTAGAGAATCTATAATGAGACTAATGAGAATAATTTTTACATGCATTTACTTAAATTTAAAATAAGAAGAAGAAAAATGGGCAACCTACTAGTTGGTGTAGCCAAGTTATTGTAAATTAAAACTACAATAATTTAATATATATATATATATATATATATATATATATATATATATATATATATATATATATATGAGTATATGTACTGATTTTAACTACTTCGAAAGAAACAAGACTCGGCAACCCAAATAATAAAGTGAACCATGAAAACTTTTAAACAATGGTATTTCAATATCCAAAATGAATCAAATTCTGAAGTGTCAAATAGACCGAAAACAACGTTAATGAGAAAGTCATAAACATACTTCATACATAATAATAAAAAGGGAAGAAAACTTAGAAGACTTCTTTCTCTTAAAATATTTCAAACAACGTAAAATTTATGCACTTTAAATAACTTTCAAAATTCAAAATTAAAACCTTAAAATAAGTAATAGATGAATAGATAATATAGAAGAGAACTTGTAGAGCAAAGCTTTTTCAATAGATAAAAGAGGAGCCTCAGAATGATTTTACAACGACGAAAATTCAAGCGACAAACTGTAGCAAGAGGAGTTAGTAACCCCGATCAAGACTGAAACCTTAGAGCGAAACCGAAATCAGAACAATAAATCGAACGCCAACTAAAATTTAAAATATTATTTAATCTTGTATAAAAACATTCTTCACTTCCTCCCTTTTTCTTTTACAAATTCCTCAATTATATAGTGCACAAAAATTATTTCTTTGTGAAGTGGTGGGAGATCGTGTAATCATGAGAGATTAGAGACAAGGGATCATGCCTGTGTGTGAGTGATGGAATTGGGGATATGGGGTTGGAATGTGAGGAATTAAGAAAATGTGGGGATTGTGGGTGTTTTTCTTTTTGTACATAAGGATCAGGCATTTAGATAAATTTTAATAGCAAACTTTAAATTTTGACGCAAGTTTACTTTACTTTGGTCTCTTTTTTTTATTTTCTAACAATAAATTAAATTATGAAATAAGAATATTGATCAACTACTGTTACACCAAAAAAATATAGAATAAACTAACTATTTACATGTACTTTAAATGACACTAATAAAAATGCCATAACATAATTATTAAAATTTTATTTAAAAGAATTCATATATATTTTTTGTCAATTTATAGTTTTAAAATTTATATTCTAAAAGTGTGAATAGTTTTGTAAGTTTTTTTTTAAAAATAAACTCTTCTAAAAGTAAGGTAAAGGATTAAAATATCAAGATTAGATATAAAGCACAAATTTACACTAAAATAATATAGAATTTAGGTATGTTCAAAAATTAGTTGTTCACAGCATGTCCCTTTTTGCTTGGAAACATATGGAGTGTTTAGGCAACATAAATGAACAAGGTAACTAATTTTTGACCTCACCATTATTTGAAAAGAAAAAGAAGATAAAAGAAAAGGATGTGACCGAGCCTTGGTTTTTGGCAGCCTACATATCCCGGATTGTAAGGAAATCAGGTCACGTATAGTTCAAGTGAAAGAAGAGTGATGGAGTATTCTTAGAGGGAGAGTTGAGTGAGGTTTCGTCGAGGTTCCGATTTGTGGTTCCTATTATTACATCAAAATGAAAAGAAAATTACCTACTCTTGAAATCTAAAAGTTACAAAGTTCTTATCTAAATGCCAACTGGAATCTTGTCTTGATTCTTGATTTGCTTCTCCCATTGACTTTAGACAGAAACTTGATGCTCTCAATGCAATGGACTATGAAATATTATCACAGGCTTGTTTCTTGATCAGATGATGGGAAAATGGATCTTGACCCTATGTCTCAGCATGCATTACGTCAAAGTTGGTTCGGCTGGTATTGAAATCAAATGTTCCACTTTCTCTAGAGAGAGATGGAGTATTATTTTTTGCATATCCAACCCATACACTGAAAATACCTGAAAGTCATCAGAAACAAACAAAACAAACAAAAATTTTCTGCCCCAGCTTGTACTTGAAAATTTTTGCGAGTATTAAAAATGCATTAAACTATCTTAGTTATTGCAGGATAAAGAATTGAATATATATATACACACACACACATTGCATAATACGGCTGCTACACCCTATGTTAACACGAAGGAAGGCAATCAAGGGATGTAGTACCCTGTGCTGATAATAAGATGAGGCTCGGGGCACTCTAGGATGTTACTAGGGAATGTTGTACGTTATATTGGCAGATAGTAATGCTTCCAGGGGATGTAGTACCCTGTGTTGGAAATAAAGTGAGGCTCTTGGCCATCTGGGATGCTACTAGTGAATGTAGTACCCTATGTTTGCAATAAAATGAGGATCTTTGCTCTCCAAGATTCTACTAGGGAATGTTGTATACCTATGTTGGAAATAAAATCTGGCTCGTGGCACCCTGAAATGCTACTAGGGGATGTCGTACCCTATGTTGGCAAAAATAATGCAGCTAGGGAATGTAGTACTCTGTGTTGGCAATAAGATGAGGCTCGTGGCACCCTTGGATGCTACTAACGAATATTGTACCCAATGTTTGCAACAAGAAATACAACCAAGGAATGTAGCACCATATGTTGGGAATAAGGTGATGCTCTTGTCACTATGGGATGCTACTAGGGAATGTCATACCCTATGTTTGCAATAAAATGAGGCTCTCGACACTCTAAAGTGCTACTAGGGAATGCCATTCCCTATGTTGTTAGAATGTAATGCAGCCAGGGGATGCAGTACCCTTTGTTGGCAATAAGGTGAGGCTCTTGGCACCCGTGATGCTACTAGGGAATGTTGTACCCTATGTTTGCAATAAAATGAAGCTAGTGGCACTTTGAAATGCTATTAGGGGATGTCGTACCCTATGTAGGAAAAAAGTAATGCAGCCAGAGGGATGTAGTACCTTGAGGTGAAGATAGAATATTCCCTATAATGAAACAAAAAATAACATGATTACATGTATATTTGAAAGAAATCAAGGATTTGAAAACTTCACTTAGAGATGTTCGTACTTCCATGAACTGTTTCCTAAAATTGTTCTGTTCCTGTTATGAACAAAGAAAGATTCGTTAGTTTTAAAATGGTGGTCAGTTTGTGGCCTTGATTCTTGGGTGTCTTAACCTTATGTACATTACACTTGTTAAAAAGAATTGCCTCTGTAAATGGTCATAAAAATTTCTGGGAGATTCTGTCTTTACTTTCTAAAGATCTTCTTTCTCAACATCAAACCCTAACTATTTTGTGCCTAGAACCATATGTGATTATGGTGCAAATAATCTTGCCTCCCAAAATAACTTTGGCTAAGTAACTTTTGGTGAACTTTGAAACATTGTTCAGTCATTTAAGTCTGTTTCTCGTCAAGGAAAATAAAAGAAGGCTTTATGCCTTTGTCCGTACTATTTTTGCCTAGAGATTTTTGTCCTACAATTGGGAAACTGTAACCAATTTTACGACCTTTTCTTTGCTTTTCTTTGACAAAATTAGACTGAAAGAGACTTAAAAAATTAATGCGAAAAAAAAACAAGAAGGTGAATTAATAGGTATTACAACTTAACAAGAAGCATCGCTTTCATGGGAAAAAGTAAGAAAGGACTTATCTGGAGGAAATATGCTGACTTCAATGAACATGACATGCACTTTGGACTAGATGCCGGATCCGTCTGAACCGTCTAATTCTCAAAATCTATTGTAAGCTTTATTTTGAAACTGAGTTCTTTGTCTTACCCATGCTTGTGCCGTGATATAAGATGACCTAAAATAGATCAACGATGCCCTTTGTGGGTTTTCATCAATTGACCTTTCTCATTTGCCTTTTTCTCAACTTACTATCGCCTTATGGTGCTCGTGAGGGTTTTCACCAATAAGACTCTCCCATTTGTTACCATCACCTTATAGTGCCCCTGATGGTTTTCAGAAATAAGACTCTCTCGTTTGTTTTGCTCTCTTTGCAATGGTTGAAGCATTACTCACAATATACTGACTTAGCATTCTCAAAAGCTGATCAGAAAGTCTTAAAAGGGAAAGGTAAAAAGAACCATTCAACTGAATTACAACTTTTGGAAGATGGAAGAACCGTCAAAAATTAAATAAAAACATGCCCCAGTTCTTTGAATATTGGGAAAATGTGGATTTTTGTTTGGTATGACCGAATCCCAGAGTAAGGATGCCTACGTATCCCTTTGGAATTAGGTCAGACGTAGTTCAATTAACATGAACTTGTTTTGATGATGATTGATTTTTTGACTTTTTTTATTTTTTTGACTTATACCTTTTTTTTTGATTAAGTACATTGGTTCCAAAAGAGGGGAAATACAAAGAAATATAAACAAAGCTTCAAAGGGCTAACTAAGGTTGACCAATGTTTGGGTAGCGAGAATGATAACCTTTCGTCACCCCAACCTGAAAATGCTAAGTATTCAAATAACCCCACAGACGCATGTCAAACATAGTATATCTTGACCGCTTCTGCATTGAAAGATATATATGTCACCTTTCCTTCTATACCTGCTAAGTATAGCTCCTTTTGACAATACTTTTTGATGGGGTAAGGACCTTGCCAATTCGGGACAAACTTTCCTTTTGCTTCTTCCTTGTGCGGAAAGATGCGTTTCAAAACCAATTATCCTACCTCAAACTTTCTTGGGTGCACTTTCTTATTGTAAGCACGTGCCATTCTTTGTTGGTATAACTGACCAAAACAAACTGCCGCCAGATGCTTTTTATCAAGAAAACTCAATTGTTCCAATCGGGACTTCACCTATTCAGTGTCCTCAATCCCTACTTCAACAATTATTCGGAGAGAGGGAATCTCAACTTCAGCAGGTATGACTGCTTTAGTGCCATAAACCAACAAGTAGGGCGTTGCATCGACTGATGTACAGACAGTTGTCCGGTATCCCAAAAGAGCCAAATGCAATTTCTCGTGCCATTATCTATACCCTTGGACCATCTTTCTACGAATCTTCTTGATGTTCCTATTTGCAGCTTCTACAACTCCATTAGCTTTGGCTGGTAAGGAGTAGAATTGCGATGCTCAATTTTAAATTGTTCGCATACCTCCTTCATCAGATGACTATTCAAATTAGCCACATTATATGTAACTATGGTTTTTGGAATACCAAAATGATAGATGAAG
The DNA here is from genome assembly GCA_034376525.1 of Nicotiana benthamiana. Classification (NCBI taxonomy): domain Eukaryota; kingdom Viridiplantae; phylum Streptophyta; class Magnoliopsida; order Solanales; family Solanaceae; genus Nicotiana; species Nicotiana benthamiana. The sequence goes on along the minus strand of CM067324.1, from coordinate 19,601,422 downwards.
TTAGAGTGAACAAAGTATACTATTTCTTTCTTGGTAACTCCTTTCAATGTGATAGCTTCCACCCATTTGGTGAAGTAATCAATTGCAACTAAGATGAATCTGTATTTGTTTGAAGCTTTTGGATCAATCGGGCTAATGACGTCCATTTCCCAAGCAACAAAAGGAAAAGGGGCTGAGGTAGGAAATAAATTTAAAGGGGGCAAGTGAATCAAATCACTATGAATCTGACACTGGTGGCACTTGCAAACAAAATAAAAGCAATCTCTCTCCATAGTAAGCCAATAATATCCTGCCCGAAGGATTTTCTTTGCTAGAACATATCTATTCATGTGCGGACTACAAACTCTCGAATGCACCTCATTTATAATCATTTCAGCTTCTTTGGCATCCACACATATCAGGAAATTCAAATCTGGAGTTCTTTTGTATAAGATTTCTCCACTCAAAAAGAAACCGTTAGAGAGTCTCCTAATTGTTCCCTTTTGATCTCTATTGGTATGTTCCGAATATTCTCTTGTTTTCAGATACTATTTAATATCACGGTACCATGGTTCACGATCTACTTCTATTTCAATTGTATTACAATAACCATGTTGCTTCTGAATTTGAATTTCTAATGGGCCAATATGAGTATTACCCGGCTATGGAAGCACAGAGGCCAGGGTGGCAAAGGCATCAGCTAATTCATTGTGAAACCTGGGAATGTATCTGAACTCGATGGACTTGAATCTCTTGCTAAGATCTTCCACACACTGTCTATACGGGATGAGCTTGATTTCTCGAGTCTCCAATCACCTTGAGCCTGCCGAATAAGCAAATGTGAATCTCCCATCACCAACATTTCATGCACTTTAGGTTTATTTCCATGTTCAGACCCATGATGTAAGCTTCATATTTTGCCGTGTTTTTGTACGGAAGAAACAAAGTTGTGCCGTGGTAGGGTAATGTTTCCCAGTAGGTGATACAAGAATTGCCCTAATCCCTATGCCCTTGATGTTGACGGCCCCATCAAAGTATAGTTTCTAAATTTGACTATCATCTTGGACAATGTCTTCAACTAAATTAACCTCTTCATCTGGGAAGTATGTGTTCAAAGATTCATACTCATCATCAACTGGGTTTTCAGCCAGATGATCAGCCAATGCTTGTGGCATCATGGCAGGGAAGCGACATAAACAATATCAAACTCTGTGAGCAAGATGTGCCACTTTGCAATCTTCCAGTTGGCACCGGCTTCTGAAAAATGTACTTTAGGTGATCCATTCGGGCTATGAGGTAAGTTGTATAGGCCAAAAGATAATTCCTGAGCTTCTGATTGACCCAAGTTAATCCACAACATGTCTTTTCCAAACGAGTTTATTTGGCCTCATACGTGGTGAATGTTTTGCTCAAATAATATATTGCTTGTTCCTTTTTGCTTGTGGAATCATGTTGACCCAGAACGCAGCCAAAGGAACTATCTGTTACTGAAAGATATAAAAACAGAAGCCTACCAGGTTCCGGCAAGACAAAAATAGGGAGATTTGACAGATATTCCTTGATCTTATCAAAATCTTCTTGGCACTCATCTGTCCACTTGATAGCGACATTGTTTTTCAACAACTTGAAGATAGGCTCATATGTGTTTGTAAGTTGTGGGATGGACCTGCTGATGTAGTTCAACATCCCGAGTAAACTCATGAATTCTTTTTTATTATTCGCGAGAGGAAACTCTCCAATGGACTTTATCTTGGAGGGATCTAAATCAATGCCTCTTCGACTAATTATAAAACCCAAAAGCTTCCCAGAAGGAACTCCAAATGCACATTTGGCTGGATTAGGTTTGGGATTGTACCTTCATAGCCTTTGAAAGAACCTTTTCAAGTCTTGCACATGATCATCTTGTGTTCTAGAATTAATGATCACATCATCAACATACACCTCAATCTCTTTGTGCATCATATCATGGAATATAGTAGTCATGGCCCTCATGTAAGTTGCTCCTGCATTCTTCTAACCAAAAGACATAGCCCTATAATAATAAGTTTCCCATGGAGTGGTGAAGGCGATCTTTCCTGCATCTTCCTCATCCATCAACATTTGGTGATACCCTTCATAACAATCCACAAAAGATTGGATCTCACGTTTAGCACAATTGTCAACAAGGATATGAATATTAGGTAAAGGAAAGTTGTCCTTTGGACTTGCTTTTTTCAAATCCCTATAATCGACACAAACCCCAATCTTTTCATCTACTTTGGCACTGGCATAACATTTGCTAACCATGTGGTATATCGGACGACCCTGATCACATTTGCACTTAGTTGCTTCATGATTTCTTCTTTAATCTTATCACTCATGTCTGTCTTAAACTTCCTTTGTTGTTGCTAGAATGGTGGAAAATTAGGATATGAGCATATCTCATGGACCACTAAATCGGCACTCAAACCCGGCATGTCATCATACGACCAAGAAAATACATCTCTATACTCGAACAAAACTTGAATAATGGCGTCTCTTGTCTTTTGTTCAGTATGAATGCTTATTTTTGTGTGTCTGGTTTTTGCAGGATTTCCAAAGTTAGTTGCCTTAGTTTCATACAAGTTAGGCTTAGGCTTATTCTCAAATTGATCCAATTCCCTTTTTATTTCCATAAGAGCCTCATCATCATCATACTCAACTTCTTGATTCATTATTTTAGACAACTTTTCAAGATCAATGCATGAATTCTGCGTGCATGTTATGTTTTTAAAGACAACATTAACAAAACTGAAAATGATAAGGAATTAACAAAATTAGGGAAAGGAAAAGACAGAATTCTACTATGAAACTGGAACTTCATTTCATTGAATTTGAAACGATAGAAGGGTTAACATAAAAGCAAAACAATTAAACTAAAATATATGGATTACAACCCTAAAAATAATGCAAATATAGAAAAAACAACAAAACTGACTACCAAGACTCCTTCCTGATAAGAAGAGGAGTTGCTTCCCAATTGTTGAGTGAGGTATCTGGACCAATCAGCGGAACACTTGCACGGCTAGGGCCCTCACCAACTTCAACCATATTGATCGCATAGAACATCTCCTTGAGACATTGGAAAACTTCATCAATGTCATCCTGAGTAGAAATTCTTCAAATTGTGGCTTGACACGAGTAGGTAATGTGGGGGATTTGTTTTGACAATTTCCAACCATTCTTTTTGAGGGCCTTGGCTCTAATTATATCAGGTGACGTTGGTTTAAAACCAAAGCCGAAGGTATCTTTCTTCGAAAAGGGAGCAATGGGGTCACAATTGCTTGTAGAAAGGATCTTAATCCTTTTCCTGGTTCATAGCGGTTCCTCAACATCAGTGAAGCTACCATCATAGATGTGGCTGAAAGATGGGGATGCAGAATTGGTTTTCTTTCTTCCACTTGGTCTACCTCAATCACCTCAAATGTTTGATATATGAGGGATTCACATCCTTTATTGGCCTTGATACATGGAATGGGCGGGTCATTATAGACTTAAAGGTGTTAAACGGGTGGCCTGGGCCACTATTTTTTGGACCCATACGGGTTACGGTCCGGGTCGCTTCCAGGTTGGTTCTTAAGGGGTCTAAGAAGTTAGGGTTCATCCGGGTAGAAATTGAACCGTAAGGGTTACAGGTTGAGGGGGCCGGGCCAGGTTTAGTGTTTTTTTAATCTTTTTTGGAATTTTGTATAACTATTATAAGTTATATTAATATAAATTATTAACATAAAGAATATAAGGAAGATGGGAAAAATTGCACTTATTGCAAGTGCTACATTTATTTCATAATTCAAAGTTTCAAACTTACAAATTGAAAGGTTTACATTTTTAACAACAAGTAAATTCAAAGGTTTTGCTTTGCCTTGATAAGTTCTTCATAATCAATATGAATTGATTGACCTTCTTTTGGAGTGTTAAATTCTGATGGGTTACCACATGTTATTATATTTTCAAGTTCCTCGTCTTTTGGGCTATCAATATCTTCATGTCCTTGATTTCTACAATCCGATCTAATCCAATCTCAGAAACATACTAAAGCTTTCAAAGCATTGTTTCCCAATGAGTGACTGGTGTCTTCAAGTTATTGTCTTGATTGGCTAAATTCACTCTCCGATGCAACAGTAGAAATTGGCACATTCAGCACTTCACGAGCCATAGCGAAAAGAACAGGAAATTGCTTTCCATTCTCATGCCACCATCCCAATGGTGAAAATTCCTTTGTGCGAGGCTCTTTTTGCTTCTGCAAATAGAATTGAAGTTCCTCAATATTCCTGCTACTAGTTTGAGTGTTAGAAAATATAGAAAAAATATTAAAACTGTCAAGGCCTTCTTCATCATCCACAGTAGCAGAAGTGGTACAGTGCATAGTGGGATTAACATTGCCTAAAACACGAGCAACATCATCAATTACATTTGTATAATAATTATATAATTGTTGTAAATAATCATTTAGCTTGTTCATAGAAACATATAAATTTGGGGTTTCAGTTGGTCCAATCTCCATATAAGTATATAAAGCATTCATTTATTGGTGACAATCAGACATCTTAATAGAAGGATTTAAAACAACACCAATTAAGTAAATTTGAGGAATTGGAAAGAAATATTTTTAGAATTTTTCTTGAATTTTTACAACAACATCCTTATATTTTTCTTTCTTCTTAAATTCAGAGAGTAGAAAAGAAATTTTAGCTATATGTACAAAAGCCATAGTAACAGTAGGGTAATATGCTCCAAAATACTCAATAGTAGCTGTATAAAAATTTATGTAAAAATTTAATAACATCATTAATGACCTCCCAAGTAATAGTTGTTAACATACGGTTTGGATCAGTATAATGCGCATTAGAAACTTCAGTTATTGGGAATCTATATTTGTAGCAATATTTTAAAAATATATATGTATAATTTCATTTAGTAACAATTTCTTCTAGCATGAATCTGGGTTTAAGGTTATATTGTACATACTTATTCTTAAATTTTTTTATTCTAGATTGTCTATTATTTCCTTGAATAACACCAACTGCTCTTCTAACATGGGTAATCTCAGTTGAAAATAAATCAAGGCAACTTTTAATAATTTAATTATAAACAAGACATGCACACCTAATATGAAAAATGTCATCAAGAGGTGGTTGCAAATGCAATTTTAGTATTGAAATTGCGGCATTATTGTTAGAAGCATTATCAAAAGACATACACAATACTTTTTGCTTTAGATTATAAAATTCAATAACTTCACAAATAGTACTACTTATAAACGTAGCAATATGACTCTGATCTTCATCATATCTAAAAGCGATGATACGTTTTTGTATACGAGTAGTATCATCTATCCAATGACATGTAATTGTCAAATAATCATTCCATTAACAACATGACGAATATCAGAAGTTAGGAAAACTCTACAAGGATGGTGACTTAAAAAATAACATATATATGTTTGATATAGTCCATGAAGTCTAAAGATATCATATCTACAAGTACTTCTAGGAATACCTTTAAATAAAGGATTGTAAATCCTTTGAATATACATAATAAGATATGATGAAGAAGCAAAAGAAAAAGGTAGACAACCCCAAAGCAATCATTTTTGCTAAATCCTCACGATCCTTCATTTAATCATATTTCACTAAACCTCCAGTAGTAGGGTTGATATTTGTTTGATTTCCATCACCATCAGCGCCCCATTCTATAGGATGCTCAGTTCTCATATGTCTACTAAGCGACCCAGTCCCCCTAAAGTTCCTCTAGTCAAATGTTGAAAATCACCATTACAAATTTCGCATTTAACTCAATCAGTACATTCTATTATTTCAAAAAAATTCCAAACCTTACTTTTTTTCTATGATTATTAGTCGGAGCAACAGGTGGTCTATTCCTAGTGCCACGACCACCACCCCTTGTAGCAACTCCAATACTACAAACTCCAGCACTAGTAGGTGTAACTAGTATCTCATCTTCCATTCCTATTTCATTATCTTCTATTCCAAAATCTTCTAGTAATTGTTCATAATCTATATATATTATCATTAGGCGATGTTTTGGAAACATGTGTAAATGATAATGGGTTATTACTATTACTACTAGATGCTGAAGGACTACCTCTTTTTTTTGTTTCTCCTACTAGTAACTCTTTTGCACGCTCTTTACGCAACACTAAACATATTGTAAAAATTGAAGTATAAGCTAAAGTTAAATATGCAAGTAAAATAGTAAATAAGAGAAAGAGTTGGAGGGAGTGCACCGAATTCGACAATAAATTGAGCACTTGATTACACAATTCCGATGTTACCACGAACAAACGTCAAACAAGTATTTCAAATCTAAACTTCAATTGTTCAAACTTCAAATTTTTACTGATAAACACGATAAATTAAATTCAAGAAAAGAGAGCCAAATAAAATTAGAAGATGAAATAATGAATTAAAGAGTTGAAATCTAGCAAATTGGGGAATAAGAAAAGGAGAGAAATTAAGATTGAGAAATGAGTATTAAGTGAAGAAATGAAGGAGAGGAGGGGGAGGGGGGGGGGGGGTAATTTGTAGTTTTAGAAAAGGTTAGTTTTGTAAATTAAAAAAAGGATTAAAAATTAAAAAAAGGCTATTTATGCAATTTTTCCGTTGGCCAAGGAACCAATTCAAGTTCCAACCATTGTCAACGACAGTGGGCACCACATATTTTGAAAATTTAAAAAAACAAAAAAGAATTCTAGCCGTTGTACCGCGCTGGTTAACCCGATAAGGGTTATTGTTCACTGGACCAGGTTCAACCGGTCTATTTACCCATTTTATTAAATCTAATTGGACCAACCCTATCTACCCCTCCTACCCAGCCCAGCCCAGCCCCTATTAACTGGTCCGAGCTGATTTCGGGTTCAACCGATCTAGGTCGGTCCGGAATCGGGCTGACCCGGCCCGTTTAATGCCTTTATTATAGACAGATGAGTCATCCTCCCCATAAACAACAATATCTTGCATGGCATGCTTGAATTTGACCATTTTATGTAGGGTAGATGTATAGCTCTAGCCATATGGGTCCACGTCCCTCCCAGAAGAAAATTATGGGAAGTTTTCATATCCACCACTTGAAAGACAATGTTAAAATCAACCGGGCGAATTTTCATGTGAGTTTAATTTCCCCAATAGTGTCTCTTCTTGAACCATCAAAAGCTCTGATGTTGACACTACTAGTTTGAATTCTATTAGTGTCAATGCTCAATTGTTGTAGAATAGAAAGAGGGCATATATCTATACTCGAGCCTCCGTCAATCATGACTCCTTTTACGTAATTCCCTTCACATTTGACCATAAGGTGCTAAGCTTTATTGTGCCTAGCCCCTTCCTCAGGAAAATCATCATCGATGAAAGGAATTTTGTTCACCTCAAAGAATCTTTTAGCCATTTTTTCTAACTGATTCACCTTTATTTTTTCTGAGACATATGCCTTGTTCAACATTTTGATCAACACATGACGATGTTCTTTAGAGTGAAAAAGTAGATATAACAAAGATATCAGAGCGTGGGTTTTCCTTAGTTGATCAATGATTGAGTAGTCTTGCATTTTCATTTTCTTAAGGAAGTCCTCTACAACTTTTTCTGAAGCGGGTTCTTTCACTGGAAAGTGATTTTCCTTGGCTTGCTTAGCTTTTCTCAATTCCTCTGGTGAGTAAAACCTTCTAGAGCGGGTCAAGCCTCCCATTTAATCTGTTTCTTCCACTATCTCTTTTCTTTTGTATGTCATGATAGTCTTGTTATAGTTCCAGGGAATAGCTTTTGGTGTTGGAACTGGGAGTTGTGTAACAGGTCGGATCACAACTGGCTCTATTATATTTCTTAAAGCATTATTCAGAACAATCGTTTGAATGCCCCCAGGGACGTAAAGTTTTGGCTCACCCAATTGAACCTCAATCATTTTTGTGCTTCCAGGGACATAGAGATTGGTTTTTTCATAACCTTCCAAGTTTGAACTAGAACTCGCACCTTTCACAATCAACGATGCTAATTGTGGCAGGCTTACTATCACTTTTGGCTCTTGCCCTATGGTTCAAACAATCATCTTTGTCTTGCTTGACTGCTTATAATATGGATCAGCACAAATCATCCCAATAAAATGTGTATTATCATGAGTTGGGAGCGGATTGTTTGTGATATTATGAGATCTTCATTGTTTTCCACCACAATTGCCTTTGCTTCAATCAAATTTTCAATGACTTTCTTTAATGTCCAATGATTTTCGGTACTATGACCTTGGGTGTTAGAGTGATACTCACATCTCGCATTATGGTCAAAACCTTTTGAATTTGGATTCACATAACGCAACGTGATAGGTTCAACAAACTTCAACTGCATCAACTTTCAAAATAGGCATGTATACAATTCTCTAATTGTGGCGAACTCTTTCTTTGGCTCCTGTTCTCTACATATTCCTATCTGGAACATGGATTATGTGGAGCCTGAAAATTTGGTCGGAGTTGACAGGAGCCTTGTAGAATCGGTGCTCGCCATTATTGGTGATTAGGAGGCCTAGCATAAGCCTGAGTATTAAACATTGTGTATTGTTGCAAGGAAACTCAGTATTGGGGACCCTGAGACAGATAATAATGTTGAGGAGAATTAGATTGTCCTTGTTGGAATTGAATGTACGAAGGAACTATTCCTTTTTGAACTCCCCCGAATCCAGATGCCATAATGGATCCTTCCTCCTTTTTTTGATTTCCGAAATTGCTTGACCCGCTTTGAATAGCGCGCGTGGTCGCCTTAAGGGCTGCTTGACTCAAAATTTTTCCCGACTTCATGCCATTCTTAACTATTTCTCCAATCTTAATCGCCTCAGCAGAAGGTTTACCAATGGCAGCTAGCATATAATGGAGGTAATCAGGATCTTGAGCTTGGAGAAAATAGTCAATAGTTTTTGCCTCTTTCATTGGTGGTTTGACCCTGGTATCCTGCTCTCTCCACTTTATTGTTTATTCTCTGAAGCTTTCTATTAGTTTCTTCTTTATTTTGACGAGAGAGGAGAAGTCTGGCACTATATCAATATTGTATTGAAATTTTTGGACAAAATCTTGAGCCATGTCGTTCCAAACATGCCAGTGAGATATGTCTTGATCTATGAACCACTATGAAGCAATTCCTATCAAAATTTCTCCAAAATAAGCCATCAGTAATTCTTCTTTGCCTCGTACTCCCCTCAATTCGTTACAATATCTCTTCAAGTGGGCCACAGGATCACCGATCATTATACTTGTCAAACTTAGGGGTCTTGAAGCCGGGTGGAAAATGAACATGGAGAAACATGCATAAATCATTGAACGAAACACTTTTGTGGCCTCCCAAACGATGTATGTTTCTCATGGTTTGTTCCGAGCTCTTCATTTTTCTGGTCATTTCCTCTTGTTCCATATTCTTGTCACGCTTTTTGATCTCTATTGGGAACATGTTCAGAGGAGTACGCTTGTATGAATCTGGAACCTTGAAGGTCAGTTCTGGGGAGTAATGTTGGGTATCATGGGCATTCAGCTGTGGATCATTGTTGAGCTTTTCAGCGAGAGCCGGATGAGGAACGATGAAAGTAGGAAAAATAGGTACAGTATATGGGTCATTTTTTAGGGGTGCGGCTGGAGGTCGTGGAATGGAGGTATTGGGGATAGTGGGAAGGTTAATGTTAAGGCTGAAACTAGGTTGGTACAATGGGTTTTACTTGTTATGGAGATGGGCAGTTGATTTGCAACTGACAGATTATAATTATTATCTAAAGGCCCTATGGGTAGTGAGGGCGATGCCTATCCATTCACCCAAGCTTGGTACATCTTTTCCAATTGTTGTTTCAACACTCTTACTTCTTCAACCAGTCCTGAACCTTTTTCGACCAATTGCCCATGGTCATCATCGTTATCAGACTTATTATTACTGTTGTTTGCCATTCTACTTTTTCCTTTTGATCTCATGTTGTAAGGGCGAGTCTCCAGTTTAAACCACAAACCAACCACCTCTGTTTGACTTTATCTCTTCAGAATGAAAAACAACAAACATGTTAGAGTTAGGCATTTTGTAGATATTAATCACACATTGTATGTCATGCACCTAACGCCATTTTCATTTCTAGAATGAGTTTGGAAAGCTTCATGCTTTATCCTGGCTTATTGGTTTATTTTTATCTTGGATTTACTGCTCTCTTTTCTTTTCATTTCTTATTTATTATCATAAAAATTTTTATTTTTCAGATTAATAACAGTTATGATCGCATACGATGGGGATTGCCTACGTATAATGATGCCGCATGAATCATACCATTACGTAGTCCAGGAGAACACATCAATAGTATTGGTTTTTTTGACAAAGCAAAACAATAAAAAATAAAATGACAAAAAGGACATTACATCGAACACGGCTAAACAGACTTTGAAAAGACTAAATACAATGATTTAAAGGACTTAACAATGACTAAAACTAGAACATAACTGCTATATGGAAAATACTAACAACGACTATGTCTCAACTCCGCAATCTTTTTGCTTTCAACCACCGGAACATCTATTCATGGTGGGCTTGACTTGGCTGACCCACCATTATACGATACATCCTCTCTAAATCTACTGCAAAATGACGGAACAAAGTAGGTGCATTCTCCAAAAACTTCTCATAATACATCCCTTGGCAGTTCACATAACTTTGAGTGGTACAAACAGCCAAATCATGGACTTGCTCTTTGAAGTACTGGAATTCTGGTCTCGATCTTGTAACTGCTGCAAGCGAGTGGTGGCTATTTCTCTTATGTGGTTCTCGCGATCTAATACTAACTCCAATTGAGCCCGAAGTCTAGCCTGCTCGAGTCTCGCCTATGCCCTTTCCCTATCAATATCTGCATGATGATATTCACTATTGTGCCTTCTCATTTCTTTCAACTGTGCATGGAGCTGGGCTTCTGAATGTACCAATGATTCTTCTCTCTCTCAAATTGAGCCCTCTCTTCTTCAAATTTCGTCACTTGGCGATCCTTACAAGATTTGGCCTCCTCATTTAACTGTACGATTTTTCCTTAGCTTTGTCCAATGCCTTTTCAGTCTTTGCCAATATGGAATCATAATCTTGCATCTTTTCCATAAGATTGGCAATGGTTCTTTGGTCTTTCCAACTTCTCACTAGCACTTCAGAGGCTTTCTTCATCTGTTGAAGCCGAATATGGAGGACTTCAATTTCGCGAATCAAACTCTTCTTTCCACCTTCTACTTCTTGTGCTTGTAAGTCTTTCTCGAAATTTAGGTTCCTCAGACTTTCTTCTAAGGCATGCATAGTTGTTTTGTATCCCTTTTCCTTTTCAGCCCAAGCCAACCGTTCTTGGATTTTATCATCAAAGGCTTGGACATGCAGCCTTTTTATGGGCCTCTTGGGCTCAGGTTCTGACTCATCATCCATGTGAGATCTCTTCTCAAACCACCTAGCATAACCTAGATCTATCTCACCTTTCGCAGGATCTAAAACTTGGGTATCATCTTTCAAGTAGCGACAACTATTCCAAATTTGTCGGATTAAAGCCTCAGGGAGTGAGGCTTCGAGGTGTAGCTCAATAACTTGCACACTCAAATCTTCGCCATCAGGCACCACTTAGCACCTTCCTAGTTGTCTTAGAACTCTCTGTGGTGCATACGGCTGGACACTTCTCAAACCCAACAATAGCAAATAACTCTTTAAGGATCACAATTGTATTACCTCTCTTACCGGGAGCCATCCCAAACTCCACTCAATTTGGCTTGCATTTAAAGATCTTTAGGTGGGATATACAGGCTTCCACCCCTTCTGAAGAATTATAATCTTTTTTTCTTTCTTCATAAGTCTCAATGACATTTTCCTTGATCGAATGATACCGCATGAAGTTGGGGTGATGTCGGAGATTTACAATCAACCACATTTACAACAAAATATTGCACCCCTCGAAGAATTTTTCCCCCGACATACATAAAGTCAATGCCCGATAAATTTCTAATATAATGGTTGGGGCAAGACTATGATGTTCTTTGGTAGTGAGGACCTGTACAACCCTGGCTATACAAATATTAATCGTCCCTCTTTGTTTGGGAAGAACATGATCCCTAGAAATGACACTATGAAGGCAAAGAGATGGTGAATCTACCATGTGTCATTGTTCTGATTGTTATTAAGGCCTTTTTCTTGAATTACAAACCCATCTAGCTGCCTTGACCTACAATATAGGAAGTAGATAGAACAACACATATCGACTATATTGGTCTTTCTGATTTGATTACTGATATTCAGAAGACCAAAGATCGGTGTACAGAGGGAGCCTTCAGGAATATAAGCTAATGGTTTCTTAATCCCTGCCAAAACAGAATCCCAAAAAGTCACTAGTCCGCAATTAAATCATCACGTGGTTTATCTTTCATAATATCTGCGAGGGCTCCCAAATACTTATTAACCCATTCCTGACCATCTCCTAAGTCAGACCAGCACATCTGAAGCCGAAGTAGAAACCAATCTACAGCCGTCGACAGTGTGTTTTGGATAATGTTCATTTTGTACCTGTGGGTAATTAAGATTAGGGTTGACACTAGCCTCAAAAGACAGAACCAATGCACTCGTTTGTAAAACAATCTTTTGTATATAACTCTACTTTAAGAAAAATCAAAGAGATGATGGCTATTTTTTTCAATTATGGCCCATTCATACTACCAAAGATAACTTTAAGGTCGGGATGTGCATGATGGTAAAAATGATGTCCAATTGACAGACATTTCCATTCTTGCGAGAATAGCCTTTCGAAAATTTTGAAGTTGTTTTAAGGATATTCCGACAAAAACAATTGTGGATTAACCAAAGCTGGGTCTGCTTATTTGTTCTTGATTCAAAAAAAACACTAGACACATTTCCCCTTTTTAGTTCTTTTGTAAAAATAGGGCCGAACCCTATGGAGGCTGCCTACGTATCTCACATTCGATGATAATCAAACCCGTGTAGTTCCTAAATGTTTTAGGAATAGGATGACACTTTTTTTTTTGAAAAATTCAGGCTTATTTTGTAATAATCATTTTTGGGTAAATACCTAGATTATTCAAAAACCGAGCAAATTTTTTCCCTTCTAGTTTTCCCTTAATTTTTATTTTTTATTTTTATTTTATTATTATTTTTTAGAAATCGGTCAACATGCACATGTAGCACGTAAAATGCATTATGATGGTCTTGCAATTATCGGGTACACCTGTCCTAGGCGGACCCAACCCCTATGTTGAGTCCCCAAAGTCAAATGCACATGATGGAATAAATGTTCCTACTAGGGATCCGGCATGAGGCTATGTTATTCTAGGTTTAAATCCTAGGGGGAGTGTTTTAGACCTGGCTTACCCAAGCGGACAGCTCGAGCTGAGGTGGGGCAACGTACTGGGAGCTCGAAAGTCTATCCGGCCTAGTTACTTTACCCAGCCTCATTCTAATTGGTATGATTTCTAACAAAAAATTAGGTCACACGTACGTGTGCACCATAATTTAGAAGACTCAGAAGGGAGGCGTAAGAAAATAGTTTAATACAATTCAAATAATATCAAAGTAGTAAATAAGCGGCAATTAGCATTTTAGGCCAAAAATATAGTAATGACATCAAATTAATAAAGTCAAGTATAGATCACATTACAAGCTCGAATTCTAGACCAAGAATAGAAGTTCTAGGTTATTTTCCCTAGCAGAATTGCCAGAGCTGTCACACCTCTTTTTTTACACCACCCGAGAGCGATATATAAGGGAGTTTTTCAAATTAAAGTGATATTAATTAAAAAGGGATTAATTTATTTTATTTTAAAGAGTCGCCACTAAGAATAAATATTTACGGTGTCCCAAGTCACCATTTATTTTAAAATCCCAATTCAAGAAAATTGACTCTGATTAAGTCTGTAAAACACAGAAGACCGGAAAAGGAATTGTGTTAACCTAGGATAAGGTGTAAGACACTTTCGAGTTCTGTCGTTCTAACACGGTCGCTTTAAATAATTATACTTGGCTTAACTAATTCTGAATTTTCTAGAGAAATTTAGGCACCTTTGCCTTAAAACCGCTTTTAATTTCTTAATAATTTTTAACTATTGAGTTATCTTGCAATGAATCACGCGTACGTTTATTTGCTTTATTTGGTGTGTCAGAAATCATGTCATACGTATATGTACATAATTAATAATACTTTATTATATTTTTTTAAGATTATTTTGTCAAAACTGCGCGAACGCATACTTTGCCTTTAACTTGGAAATCATAACTATTTCACGCGAACGTGTACATAATTACGATATCTGATTAGTTAACACGCGCCTAAAGCATACTAGATTACTTAGAATATCCCATCTATTTATCTTTTTTTTTATCCGATATATATATATATATATATATATATATACATACACACTAGGAGTCTTAAATTAGTTCGTGACTCATCTCACTACCTAATAGATATTTGTTACTACTCTAATTAATTATTTCTCACAAAGGTTTTAGAATCAATATGCATCCCGCATTGCTCCCTCAGTTTTGACTATATGTAAAAGATATACTAGACTTGATACAAAAAAACTTATTAGTTTTAGATGTGTGTATATATTTATACATACATTACGAGTCTTAAATTAGTTCGTGACTCATCTCACTACCTTATAGATATTTGTTACTGCTATAATTAATTATTTCTCATAAAGGTTTTAGAATCAATATGCATCCCGCATATATACCAGACTTGATACAAATATTTAAACATGGCATTGATTTGATAAATAATAATAAAAACAACTTATGAGTATTAGATGTAAGTAATATACCTAATAATTATGCTCTGGAATTAAACAACTCTACAAAAATTATTTTTAATCTTTAATTTAGATCATTTACTAATTGTTAAAATAATAAAAGAGTTAATGATGAAAATTGTTCTCCGGCTTGTCTTCAAATAGATATTTAGTAGTCAAATTAGGAAAAAAAATCAATAGAAAGCTTTTCACCATATTTAAAAAGAATTTCATAAGATACGTCAATGATGTTATTTAAAGTTTTAACACCAAATCTATCCTAACAGTTAATTCAACTATCATTTTAGCACTAGTACATGAACTTTCAAACAAATATATAATTAATTATCTAAGAACCTATAACGAGACTAATGAGAATTTCTTTTACGTGCATTTGCTTAAAAATAAAATAAGAAGAAGAAAAAAGGGCAACCTACTAGTTGGTGTAGCCAATTTATTGTAAATTAAAATTATAATAATTTAATATATACGAGTATATGTACTGATTCTAACTACTTCAAAAGAAACAAGGCTCATCAACCCGAATAATAAAGTGAACCATGGAAACTTTTAAACAATAATATTTTAATATCTAAAATAAATCAAATTCTGAAGTGTCAAACATATTTAAAACAATATGAATGAGAATGTCAAATACATACTTCATACATAATAATAAAAAGGGAAGAAAGCTTAGAAGATTTTCTTCTCTTATAATGTTTCAAACAACGTAGAATTCATGCATCTTTAAATAACTTTTCAAAATGCAAAACTAAAACCTTAAAATAAGTAAAAGATGAATAGATATTATAGAAGAGAACTTGTAAAGCAAAGCTTTTTCAATAAAAAAAAGAGGGGCCTCAGAATGATTTTACAACGACAAAAATCCAAGCGACAAACTGTAGCGAGAGAAGATAGTAACACCGATCAAGATTGAAACTTTAGAGCGAAATCAGAACCCGAATGATGAACCAAACATCAACTAAAATTTAAAACATTATTTCAACTACATGCTTTATTTTTTAATTGTTTTTTCCAATTAAAGGTACAATTCTTTCTTTATATATAGAAAAACCTTATAGTATCTCTTAATCTTGTATATTAAACATTCTTCACTTTACCCCTTTTTCGTTTACAAAGTCCTCAATTATATAGTGCTCAAAAACTATTTTTTTGTGAAGTGGTGGGAAATCGTGTAATCATGAAAGATTAGAGACATGAGATCGTGAGTGTGGGTGAGTGATGGAATTGGAGATATGGGGTTAGGACGTGAGGAGTTAAGAAAAGGTGGGAATTGTGGGTGTTTTTCTTTTTTCTTTTTGTTTAGATAAGGACCAGGAATTTTGATAAATTTTGATAGCAACTTTCAATTTTGAGGCAAGTTTACTTCATTTTGGTCTTTTTTTTTTAATTTTTTTATGATGATAAATTATGAAATAAGAATATTGATCAACTACTGTTACAACAAAAAATATATAGAAGAAAACTAACTATTTCTATGTGCATTAAATGATACTAATAAAATGCCATAACTTACTTATTAAAATTTTAATAAAAAGAAATCATATAGTTTTTTTGTCAATTTTTATTTTTAAAATTTATACTCTAAAAGTGTCAATTATTTTGTAGTTTTTTTTTAAACTCTACTAAAAGTAAGATAAAGGTTTAAAATATCAAGATTAGATATAAAACACATATTTTCACTAAAATAATATAGAATTTATGTGTGGTAAAAAATTAGTTGTTCACAGTCTGAGTGGCCAAAAGAGTGTCCCATACTTTGACCTCTGTATGTTTCCCCATGGCCATTTGCCAGTTGGCTTCAAGATGCCAAAATTTGAAAAGTACAACGGGCACGGAGACCCGATCGCTCATCAAACGATACTGTTATCAGTTAAGGGGTGCTGGTGAAAAAGAGGAGCTACTAATGACTTATTTTTGGGAAAGCCTCACCTGAATCGCTTATGAGTGGTATACGGATCGAGAAAATTAATCCATTGGCACGTGTGGGACGATATGACCCGAGATTTTGTCCGCTAGTTCCAATATAATGCGGATATCACTCCCGACAAAAGCTCCTTGTCCAATTTGAAAAAGTAAACTGCAGAAAACTTCCACGAATATGCTCTCAAATGGTGTGAGCAAGCTACCAGGGTAAAGCCTCCAATGGATGAAATTGAAATGGTCCTGGTTTTTTTGCAGGCCCAAGAGGCTGCCTACTTTCACGACATGATGTCTGCTGTGAGTAAGTCGTTCGCTGAGGCTATCAAAATTGGGGAAATGGTTGAAAAAAATCTAAAAACGGTCCGAATCTTGAGTCATGTTACTTTTAAAGACACATAACCAAATATTCAAAGTGGTTCGGAGTGTTTGATGAAAAGAAATGGGAGTGAGGAGGGATCCATGGTGGTTTCAAGCTCGAGAGAGGCCCGAAGTCATTCAGCTAGTCATATGTGCCTCCTATGGTCCCACAACACTATTATCTCCTTCAAGATGATCCGTATGCCATGTCACCGCATCTCTCTGTGGTGATGAGCGCACAATCTTACACCCAGCCACAATATTATACACAAAATTGAACTCCATCTCCCAAAAATGCCCATCCTTACCAAGCTCCATAGAATCCTTAACCAAATGATCCCCAATACAATCCTCGCCCAAGAGAGCCTTTAATAAAGAATCATTTCACCCCTATATTGGTGAATCGTATTCAAGTTTGCTACAAAATCTAATCAGGCTAAGATCTATTGCAGCCGGTGGCCCCGAACCGGCCGAATCCCGAGTCTCCCTTGCACCGAGGAATGTTGGACCCTCGAAAGGGCAATTGAAGATTTGATTGAAGCTGAAAGAATTATTTTTCAAGATAAAGAAGCTCTTGTTATGATGAACAATTTGTTGCATGCACACAATAGCGGGCCAATAGTCGGAATGATTTGTGAAGATTGGGAATTTGATCCGATGCTGAAGGCCATTGCATCCATTGCCGAGATAGAAGAAAAACCAAAAAATGATCGCCAATCATGAAAGTTTCCCATCAGACAGGAGTCTCGATAGCCAATCTTGTTGTCATTTATATGTCCGGATTATCTCAGGATGTGATCCAGATATTCTATTTTATTGTCCTACTTGCCGATGTAAACCCTTCTATCTCAAAAAGAATTCAAACAAAATCAAAAATAAAAAATCAAATGAAATTCATATTTTATTGTCCAGGAATGTCTCTTATCTTAATCTTGTTATTTTTCTTTCTTATTCTCTTTTTAGTTTTGTTAAATGCAGATTTCAATAATATGACATGCTTGCGGACTTCATGCCCGGATCTTGAAAACTGTCAGACCTCAAAATAACGAATCAATTATTAGATCCCAATGAGGATAAAGTTTAAGGAACTAAATAAAGAGTTGGAACAACTGGAGGAAAATTGGTTCCAGAATTGAAAAGGTCCATACATTACAATAAGAGTACTGCCAAAAGAGTCTGTTGTACTTGAGATACATCGACGGAAATGTCTCTGAAATTACTGTCAAAGCAAATGCAGTGAAAAGGTACTATGTTGGATCCTCTGTATAGTTCTAATATTCTCCGGTTGGGATGATGAAAGATTTCATTCTCGCTACCCAAACACTATAAACCCTTTGCAACCTTTTGAGCCGGCTCTCATTCTTTGATTACCCTCTTTGGAACGTGAAAGTGTTATTGAAAAATGAAATGAAAAAAAAGAAAAAAAGAAGAAAAAGAAAAGAAAGATACAAAAAGGAAAGGAAGAAAAGATAAAGATAAGCCATTGAGCCTCACCAAAGGTCGAGCCTACGTCCGATGGCTTAGTTTTTGCAGAAGTACCTTTGGTAGGAGAAGAGGAAGGTGCTGCATGACCCTTATTCCTCGAAGTACCTTCGGCGGGAACGGGAAATATTCTTTAGAAAATAGAGGCCTCCGAAGCCGGAAGATCAACCAACTCATCTCTTTTGAACCTTAGAGAAGGACTCGCCCCGCCGTGAGCATCCTCACACCTCAGAGAGTCTTTCGGTTTATTATCGATCGTCGACCGCGAGGTCGGCAAGCTCTCCTTCTCTCCCGGGGGGCACGGCCTCATCTCGGTAAAACATCATACACCTGCGGCATCAGAGTTAGTGCTCTAAAAAGTAAGTACTTTTCGGAGGAAACAAGCCACTAAACACCTACCATGGTGCTTTTCCTCCCATCTCCCCTTGGACAGGTCTAGCCATTTGCACTTATCATAGGTTGAGCAAGCTCCAAGCTTACAAAACCATTCAGCTAGATTAGGGACCTCATTTGCAAACCAAGGAATTGCTAAAAAAGATTGAAATGAAAAGATGCCTTTAGCCCGCCTCCACTATGGACAAAGCGATAAAAATACAAGTATACCACTTACATGTCAAATTCCATTTCTCAAGAAATTGCAAAAACTCTCCAGGGATAATATCGACTGTCCTTGCTCAAACAAACTGGCCCATCCACCCTTAGTCCTCATTCTTTAACATCATTAATGGCAGGGGACCGGGTGGATCGATGCCGTAGAGTAATCAAGCCCCGATAATGCAGAGGCTGATATAACATAACGAGATGGGTAATGGTGAATTAGAGCCCGTCATTATCCGCAAAGAATCTTATCATCAACACTATCTTCCAAAGTGATGGGTGAGTCTGCGCCAAGGCAGCTTGATACCTCTTACAGAGTGCAAGCACGACCATATCGCGGGGACCCAACGTAAAAGGATACGTATACACGCTCAAAAACCCCTCAACATGGGTTATGGTGCTCTCTTTCGGGGAAAGTACTCGCAGTACCACTCCTTCTCCCTATCCACAGTCTTTCCTAATCATCTCAAGGTATTCCTCCCATACTGAGGAGATGAACCTCGATGTATGCTCCCGATGCCCTTGAATGTTAAGAGGTCTCTCCAATGTAAAGTCTCTCCTCGAGACGAAGCACCTCGAGGTCAGCTCACCAAAAATCGATGGTATACCACTGATCGCATACGGAACAGAGGCAGAAATCTTCTCCCCTTGATGAATGGGTTTCAATAGAGCAACCATGGTTACAGTAAATAGGAAGAGACAGATGAAGATTTGGTCAAAGGTTGTGAGTTGAAATGATGAATTACCTAGAATAAAGAACAAAAGCTCTATGAGAAGGATGATTACCCAGAATAGCAAAATTTCAAGTAAAGAAAAGAGCGAATGCATATACAGAGGCAAACAACGATTTTTCTCCTATCCAGAAGACCAAATAGGTCTAACCATGACAACACCACTTTTTGGAAATGTACCAGTGGGACCACCCCAGGGGCCCCACTACTGTGTCCCATGAATAATGCTGTCACACAGTGTTTGGGAAATATTGAGACCCCGAGGATCTCTGCTATTAATCATCGGCTGCGAAGAAGTTATCGACCTACTCTTGAGATAGTGCCCGATGTCCAGGGTCCTAATTACTCCTAGTATGAACTCCGAAGAGGCAACATCAAAATCCGAAGGCTAACTCCTCATGAACGATGGAATATAAAGAACTCAAAGACTTGAAGCAGAAAATCTTTCTTGCATTGCCAAATTATATATTTACAAGGAGTGTATTTATAGACCTGTTTCCCCGGGAATACATAACCAAAAATTTTTTTATAAAAAGAAGAAAAGGCGATAGAGGCCTACTCCCTATCATCACTGCCCTATGAACCATCTCCTCTACCATCGTCCAAAGCGACTAAGAGCGCCAAGTCTTCCTCTGACTCTTGGGACTCCTCGATCTCAGCTGATAGATCAGAACCTTTAGCAGTAGCTTCCTCCAAGGCATGCCTCCTCGCCTTTGCACTAGCGTGAGCGACAGTTTGAATCAGCTTTTTCTCGGCCTCCACAGATACATCTCGGGCTATTTGATTCACAGTAGGGGCGGTGCCTTGGACCTGGCTGCAGATAGTACATCAATCTCTTCTCGAGTATTTTGGAGAAGACCCTGGACCAATGCCAATTCCGAGGTCACTACCCCATTTCGCCTCCTCAGCTCAAGGATCTCCACATTCTTCTGCCCGATCTACAAAAGAAAAGATAAGTCAGTAATAATCGAATTATGAGAATGACAAACGGATGTACGAATGACAAGTTAGCTGCTCGTCGAGGTCAGCTTTTTCTCGGAGCACTCCCTCCAAAGTCGCCCAAAGCTCTATTAATTCCTACTTCTTTCGGGAAGAGCCTCTGACTCTTGTAGTCCTGAGGTGAGATTCTCCATCTCCTTCCCACGACATGAAACCTCATCTTGTAGCCTAAAGAAGGCGTGATCGTACATCTCCTTGGACTACAACGAAGCAGAAGAGTCAGAAAAATGAGGAAAAATGCTTGAGACTAGAAAATTATACATGAACAACTATCACCTGCCACTGGAACTTATCCACTACCTCGATAGCGTTGGGAGCATCAAGATCGATGTCCTCACCTACATCGTCAACATCATCAAAGAAATTACCTAGCTACCCTCCCCCGTTGGGAGGACCCCCTATTGATATCCAATTTGTTTTTATATATTTTTGTATAAATGAATACCTTTGAAATAGCATACATATGCACATATAAGCATGCACAAGGTTTGTATTATTTTTTCCATAATTTTAAGGATTTAACTTGATTTATTTTCTTCCCTTTTATTCATAAAATCTGCAATAATTATTTTCTAAATTATTGTTGTGATGATTTATTCATTTAGTGTCTATAATTATTCCAAAATATGGTTGATATATTTTTTTTATGTATTTTTATATTTCATTTGGTATTTTCAAGCTAAATTGCATATAATTGCAATATTAGTCCATTT
Source organism: Nicotiana benthamiana (assembly GCA_034376525.1). Taxonomy (NCBI): domain Eukaryota; kingdom Viridiplantae; phylum Streptophyta; class Magnoliopsida; order Solanales; family Solanaceae; genus Nicotiana; species Nicotiana benthamiana. Next base: position 19,579,823 of record CM067324.1, on the reverse strand, counting down.
AATGTACAATACACATAAAATTGGTCATTTTTAAAATGATAATTACATATTTTAAATCATTTTGCTATAGAAAATTATTTCCAAAATTGTTTATTATTTATTATAAACTAACTGGGAAAAATTGGCTATATAAATTATAGCTAGATTTGGCTTTCAATTACGCCCTAAATTGAACCCAACCACAACCATATTTCATACCAATTACTCGACCCTGGCCCCATATACACTTACCCAAACCCGTAACCCATCTACCCGATCAAATCCTGGATGTTGGTCTCCCAAATCAAAGGTTCACACCCATTCTTTCCTTTTTTAATCTCTAACACCCCCTAACCCTAGTCATTCTTTACAGCCCGCTGCCCTCAGATGCTCTCATCTCCTCTCTTGTCTCAACCTAACCCTAAACCATTGTTCAATCGCTTCCCTTTTTCAGTCTACTCCGGCGAGCATCCTTCAAACCCAAGCCTCTAATGGTTCCACCATTGCCTTGCTCATCCTCTATGAGGCCTTCAAAGGCCCTGGGCTACGCTGAATTATATCTAGGGTTACTGTTTTGTCTGTTCATGATACTCTGGTGTGATTTTGGGCAAAGTCACACTATATTTTCTACTATATGAAGTTTAAAGCAGGTTCTTCCATCTCTATTTGGGTTTCTTTTGAAACCGTAACTTTTGTTTGTATCTCTTAAATCTAGGTTAGTTTTAAAAGATTCAAGTCTATTCCTTCTATGTTTTACACTGTTCTTGAACCGCTTTTGCAAAAATCATCAATTTCAAGTTGTTTTACTTTCTTTTAAAAAATTAGGATTTTTGGAAACTTCTTCTACACTTTGTTTTAAATCGACTCTTCATATTTTAACTTCTATTCTTTGTATATCTCGAATGATTTAATGATTTTACTCCTTTTTCAACTCGTCTATGCTAAAACCCTAACTTCTTAGCCTCATCCTTGGGTTTCTGAGTTTTGTTTTGATAATATGTTCATTAATCGATATATTTCTACAATTCTGTAAGTTTTTTCCCTATGTTTGTTTGTTGTGGTTATCCTCGCCTATTGTGTGATTTTACCTTATCTGGTTCGCCAATGTTTCTGATTCTTCACTTCTTCTATCTGTATCATACTTTGCTTACTAATTCAGACTGTATTCTGCATGAATCCCTAATTTTATGTGAGATTCTTGTCCTACTCGACTTCTTAGCAATTTCATTTTGCTTACCATGTGTTTGTTCTTATAGATTGGTGCTAAATCAGTGTTACCTCCTACTCTTGCATCCTTGAATCTTTGTGATTTATTTTTCACTTATTCTGTGTGTTATTTCTGTTGAGTTTTACCTTGTAGGACATTTTTCTGACCTTATTCTATGGTCAATTATGTTGTGAATTGATTGCTTGAGTCTTTCCTTGATTTATGTGTGTTGAATCTGGCTTCTATTATATATTGTGTACTTGTACTATGTAGAAAATATATCCTTAATTAGCATGTTCAGCCTTATACGATTCCATTCCTTATTTGTTGTCTATTACCATTTGAAGCTAACTCCTCAATTAAAGGGAGTACTTAACTTGATTTACTGACTAATTGATTACAAGTTCCTTAATTTCTAATGGACTTTGATTTTTACCTTATTTACCACCTACTTTAAAACTATAAATACCCTAGTCTTTCATTACCACAAGACCTGAACTCTTGGTTCAAAAATTATCTCTCACACTTAAAACTCTTTCTGCTCTCTTTTGTTCTACTTTCTACAATTCTAAGTTAGCCGGCTGCAAGCCAAGGCTAACCGTTGTGTTCCCTTGTTCTTTCAGTCTACTTACTATCCTCTTTACTACTAAGTTCTAGTTTCAATTCAAAGTTTCAATAACAATATGATTTTCTTATTGCTTCAATTCATCATGTTCATAGTTTGCTTCAATTTGTGGTTTTATTGTGAAGCTTGTAATTTATTTTTACGTTATTATGTACTCTCCTTCCTTTAGATCAGCATGTTATCCCTCTATTTGTTTTTGAGCATGTCTACACCAATCATGTCTTACTTGTTTTGTGTTTACCATCATGAATCCCCCAGATCCCTATCCACCTACATGTGTGTCTGTTCTTTATATATGATTTTGTGACTATGTCTAGTTAGTTGCTTCTGGGCATGATTATACTAATTCCCAGGACTTTGCTTAATTATGTGCCTTATATATTCCCAAACCCCCTTTACCCTGTTTGTGACTACCAAGCCTACCTTGATGTTGTGACTCTTGACTGTGTATGAACCAACCTAATGTGTTTGGATTTCTATTCATTTCTTCAATCTTTTCAAATAGTCTCTGAGTTTTACTAAACTACTTTCAAACAAGCCCTCTAATATATATTTTTTCATTAAAATCACTTTCACTCTACTCTTAGTCAATGAGTTTTGCTCCATTTAAGTATGTGTACTGCCTTGGGATCCTCTTGAGAATATAAACTCTGGCATACTGAGGTTGGTGTTTCCACACTACACTTGTTCAATCTTTGGTTACTAAGTCTAGGTGTAAGCACATCCCGGGATCCTTGAGATTCTTAGGAAACTTTGATGCATCTAGACTCTGACTTTTGTCTATGGAATTGAGGCATATGAGGCCATTGGAGGATTTGGAAAATCTAGGCCTAATCGGAGGCTCCCTATAGAATAGTTTCTTGATTTTTTTATTTTACTTATGTAATTCATTCATTGGTCTATAATAATTTATAAAAAGATATTAGGGTATTCAGTGAAAAGGGTGGGTAGATACATGTTTTATGGGGTAATTCGGGTAAAAATCATGCTCATAGGGCTTTACTTTTAAATCTATTTGATCTACTAAGTAGAAATCATTCTCATAGGATATCATTTTTAAATTTGTTTGCTCTACTAAGTAGAAATCATGGTCCTAGGACTTTATGTTTAAATATGATTGTTTTTCCAATAGAAATCATGCTCCTTGGACTTTATGCTTAAATTCGATTGTCTTACCAAGTAGAAATCATATCTATAAGGTTCTATATTTTGTCATGTTTAGAAACCATGCCTATAAGTTCCAAACAATCATGTCGTAAAATCAGATTAACTAATAGATTCCATTCCTATAGGACTTAATCCAGATTCTATTATAAAACGTATGTTTTCCATGCGTGCAAGTCAATAAAATCAGTATCAAACGTAGCTATCATGCCTGTAAGGAACATTACTCGCAAGTCTGCCTGTAAGTCTAAAATAGTCTAAATAAATCAACTTAGTCCAAACCAAATTCATTTCCGAATTAGTTTTACTACGTATTTCATATTTCCTTTTCCTGAAACCAGTTATTCAAAATTGCCTCATTCTTATTAGATATCATATCTATAGGTATTATAGAAAATCCATTTCAGAACCAACTTTGTTTCGTTATACAAATGTGCTAATCAATACTCTACGTAAGGCAAGCCTTTAGGGCAATCCCATCTCTGAAACTATCTCTATTTCTTAATGTTTTCTGATCCAAAAATGCTTCAAAAATCCATCAGCAACTGCTATAGTCACTAGTCCTGAGTTTCTAAAAAAACAAGTTGCTTATTTCTGCATATTCACCTAGATATCCTTCCATCGAACATTGTCTAATAAAAGCCACTAATTGTGCTTGAGCCGTGATGTCTATGTGCTTGTTTGAGGAAGAATCTTTGAGCCTTTAGTTGGTCCTTTTATATGTTGAAAGTATTAAGTGTTTTTTATTGTCGCCTTTTAAAACCATAAGGCCGTCTAGAATCACATATAGGTAGAGCTCCTAGACTCCCTGTAGGACCATTAAGAAGGGACGGGTAGCAGCACACAATAGAAATCGTTGACCAAACACTCGCTTTGCATGGCCAATAAAGGGATGGGAAGGGTAGATATAGGATATTATGATTGCATTGGAATTCAATAGTCTAAGAAATGGCCATCTGTGCGTAACAGCTACTGGTGTCATCACCTGCAATGAGGTGGAACCAACCAAGACTGAACACTAGCCCCATCCGCTATTCTGAAAATTCGATAGAGATGAAATTGGAGCAGTTGATTTTTTTTAATTTCATTTTTTTGTTTTGGATTCCACAAGAATTTGTCGATATTTCCGATAAATCTTCTTGTTACTACTCTGGAAGGGCTAGAATTTTAACCTTGTGTCAGGACCTACGGGCCAAGGGACAGTCTCAGGTAGACCCTAGCCCATTCCCATTTTGGGCGGAACATATCTACTAATTCTTTGATTCCAGTTAGTAAAAGGGATCTTGAACTAAGAAATAGACCCTACAAGCTAAAAAGGCTATCCTGAGCAATTGCAATAATTGGGTTCATTGATATTCCTGGTAGTGTTTACCGGACATTGTATGGGGTGATCCTATAGGATAACAAACCTAGGACCCCTCATTTACAAAATTTTCCTTTATTTAAACCTTTGTTTTACAACTTGTCCAAATTTTATTACTTGAGTTACCTAACGTGCTTACTTGCGACCTAATTGATCAATTGTTTACTTGTAATGGACTATTTGTGAATATATGTTTTGTCGGGACCCACATTTGTGGACCAAGAGAGGTGCCTAACACATTCCCGTCGAGGTTACTTCGATCCCTTACCCTAATCTCTAGTAATGCAGACCAACCCAAGAGTTAATCATTTTAGGTGCCCTAACTCACTATGATACGCTAGCTGGCAACACTTATAATACCCCAATTCCCAAGAAGAAATAAGTTATTACCCCCATGAATGCCGAAAGCCAAACTTCCCCGTCAAAAATGAAAATAAGGGGATGCGACAACATGACAACTCTACTGGGGATACCTTTAGGCTATTACAATAACGAACTTGTCTTTTAAAAATTAGTCCAAGCATGCTTATCCCGTGTCCTTCTCCCTAGTTTGAATTTAACTGTCAATTTTTCAAGCATTTATGATTTCTTTATTGCCCTGAAACTGACTTGTCTCTTTATTTCCATTTTCATGTAACTGTCTTTTAATTATTTAAATTTTGCATTTATTTTTCCTACCTAATAATGCTTGACTACATGTTATTAATTACTACATAAACCATGCTTCACATCGTATTCCAGTAGTGCATTTCAAATACTATAGCAACGCTTTAATGAGTGGTTGTGCTCTTCTTATTTACTACCCTTAAATTTGTAAAAGGCTTATTTGTTGTAAAACTAGTCGATCAGCGGTGCAATCAATGGTTCCGTGCCTTCCCCCTCATTTGTACGCTTGAGGGTACCAGTCTAAAACCCTATAGAAATATTACTCTGGTTAAAATTATGCATGCATCATGGTCAAACCTAGTCGGATAAGTTATGTGGTCCACAAAATGATCCTCTAAGATAAGCCTTATCACAAGTCCAATGGGTTTTCCATAATCCCAACGGCACAACCACATTTTGTGCATTAATTTGGAGAACCAAATGCCGATATGTTAATCATAAATGTATAAATAGACGAGACCAGTAGGGGTAAGGTCTAACACATTTATTTTGCAGAAAATGAGGCATAAGGTCCCCAGATTCGGTATGGTTAACAATCTCCCACCATTGTTGCTAGATTGGTGGGAGGACCTTTCCTCCAAAGACAAGAAACATGTGAAAAAGTACCTCGGCGACTTGCCTTCCCTGCTAGATATTGAGCCAAACAACAAATTGATCGAAGCTGCCACCTTGTTCTGGGATAGTGAAAAAGTCGTGTTTCGCTTCGGTAACATTGAAATGACACTGCTTCTAGAGGAAATTAGGAGGACTTGCAGGACTAGCTTGGGACAGTCCTAGACTCTAGGTACCAAAAAATTGTACGGGCATGGGATTTTTGAAGATGATAGGGTTAAATAAGAATGTCGACCTAGTGTGTTTAAAGGATTCCAACATACCTTTTGAATACCTGTACGAGATGTATGGACATAGCAAGTCTTTTCTCATTTACCATGATGAGATATCCCTCACTTCACTAGATCACATCCACCGCACAGTGTTTGTATTCATAGTATGCTTTCTAGGCATGATAGAATTCCTAATGAAAAAGGGAAGAATCTACACTAGGTTGGCCATGGTCACTAAGACTCAGATGGAAGGGATTAATGGGCAGACGTCTACCATAGTCAACATGATCATAGCCTACATCTACAGGGCTCTGCAACACTGTCAAAGAGGGGTAAATCTTTTCGAAGGTTGCAATTTATTGCTGCATTTGTGGTTGCTGGAGAATTTCCAAAAGGGTCGCTATCATCATGAATTTCTGCAAAGGGCTTATAATGACCATATTGCCTTCCATCACCCTAAGCAGATGACTTACATTCCAGACAAATTTGCTCACTCAGAAAGTGCTAAAGAATAGGTAGAGTTCTTCAACAATCTAACCGAAGAACGGGTGCAGTGGATGTTTGAATAGTTCACCACGGACACATTTTTTATTAAATCCAGCGACGCTCCGCACCTGGTGTTGATCGGGTTAAGAGGGATATTCCCATATGTCCATATGAGAGTTATGAGGCAAGGAGGAAGAAAATAGGTTGTACCAAGGGTTCTCAAGATGAGTTATTTCAGGGCAGACTTTCAAGACGATGATGTCCTTTACAAGTGCCAAGCTCAGCATATGTGGCACTACAAAATCATTATGGAGAAGAATACCATTGAGATGGAAATATATAATGCATGGTGCAAGCTTCTATATCCGACATGGTTAGAGAACAATCTTAAAGGGTTGGTGACACTAGGAATCAGTCGAGGGAACAGAATCATAGATGCGGAAGCTGAAACCCAAGTCAAGTACAATAGGCTGCACAAAAGGGTCCACGACTCTGAGAATGAGCATAGGGAAATAGATGAAAGGAATATAAGGTTGATTAAGGAATAGAAGGAGATGGTATTCACTTCCAATAGGAAATTTGAATATTTAGCGTGAGGAATAGTGGATCTGCAGGGCAAAATCATAAAAAGGATTGAAAACTGCCAGAACGCCGAAGGAGCTGAAGGAGGACATTTGGCCAGAGCCTACTTGCTGTTGGGACTTTGCAAGCTGGGGGATCTATATGATTGAGTCCAGAAGATCGAATCCTTCTTGGACCAAATAGATTAGATTTATTTACTTTTCCTAAAACGTAATAAGGCTAAGCGCCGGTAGTGACTTATTTTTTCATTATATTTGTGTTTTAGGATTTGACTATTTTTATATTAGGAAATGAAGCATTTATTGGAATTAAAAGTTCTCCAAATGTATTTGTCTCTAGGCCTACCTCGGGCACAATGAGGTTCCCAAAATAGGATACGAATTTACATTTCCGCTATATGCGTTTAAACACTGCAAACATTTCAGAATCCTCACTAATGTATCACCTTTTATTTTTCCTTATTTTTGATTATTCCCATTACCTTTGGTTGGTTCACTCACACTGGCTTTGTCAGCATTTCACACCAGATCTAGAGGCCTCCATCTCCTCTTCCTCCAAGTAACACAAAAAGCAGAGGAAAAGCAAAGATGGACAACTTAAGCAGAATTAGAAAGGAAAATGTTGAGAATGCAAAGACTTTCGATGGTCGTAGTACTCCAGCCCTGAATGACTTGGTTCTGAGACTATAACAAAAGATACTAAAACTGCAAGGAGAACTTGGAGCAAGTCCGTAACTTGGCAAACATTTCACTCACCCTCAATGTCCCTGATGTCCACCAACAAAACGCAAAGAACCCAACACTTCCTAAGAACATGCAAAACCAACATCCACAAAATCCGACCGCACTGAATCAATAGGTAACTCTATCCCAAAATCCGAACCCATTACAAATACCAACTCCACCACAATAACATCATCAACCAATTCAGTACCCACCGACCACTACTTACCACACTCCCCAAAATACCCTACCACTCATTCCCGATCCACAAAACTCCACCAACGACCATCAGTATACCCAAGCTCCTGGCACCCATCAGAGTAACCCTATATATGTGGAAACTATACCTCATTTTACCCAACCAATCTCATATGCACCGGAGCCCTCGGAGAAGGACCTGCTCGTTGAAAACATTGCCAAAAAACTTAAGAAGATAACAAGCCAAGTTCAAGGTGTTGAAGGCAATAAGGGAATAAAAGGATTAAACTATGAAGATCTACGCATAAGGCCGGATGTCGAATTCCTAGAGGGATACAAACCTCCCAATTTTGAGATGTTCAATAGTACAGGTGATCCCAGGGTTCATCTTAGGACCTACTATGACAAGCTTGTCGGGGTCGGGAAAGATGAAATGATCCTAATTAAGCTCTTTATGAGGAGCCTTACTGGTGACGCTTTGTCCTAGTATATCAGCAATAATCCTAAGAAATGGGCTAACTATGTAATTATGGCATCAAAAGTCATAGATATGTTCAGGTTTGACACAGAGAATGCACCGAATATCTTCTACATTCAGAATCTTAAGAATAAACCTACTGAGACTTTTTGTGAGTATGCTGCTCGTTGGAGGTCGGAAGCAGCCAAGGTTAGACCCTCTCTAGATGAAGAATAGATGAATAAATTCTTGGTTAGGGAACACAATCCATATATTATTAGAGGTTGATGGTCATCGAAAATCATAAATTCAATGATATCAACAAGATCGGGGAAAGAATCGAGGAAGGAATCAAGAGCGGGATAGTAATGAACTTCGAGGCACTACGAGCCACGAATAAGGCACTCCAATCAGGCGGCATATCAAAGAAGAGATATGTCGGGGCATTAATGCTGGCCTAGGGACCATAGTTTCCACTCACATATCCAACACCTCCACCCACATATCAGACATCTCCACGTACATATCAAGCACCTCCTCCTATATACCAAGCATCACCGCCTACATATCAGCCTTCATCTCCCAAATATTCCCAACCATTCAGTATCCATTACACATATTCCCAACCATCTCACTATTAATACCACCAGCTCGCCAAAATTATCCAAGACCAAGACCCAATTTCGACTGCAAGGCACCCAGACAATACACCGTCATTGCTGAGCCTATCGACCAACTGTATGAAAGGTTAAAAGATGTAGGGTACATCACTTATGTTCCTATTGTGGAACTAGAAAATCCATCCCAACGGGTCAATCCGAACAAAACCTGTGCATACCACTCCGATATGAAAGGGCACACCACTACTTAATGTCGAACATTGAAGGATAAGATCCAGAAACTCATTGACAACAACGTCATACAAGCAAAGGAAGCCGCACTAGTGTCTGCGAAAATCCTCTCCCAGATCATAGAGGTGACGGTATATATGTGATAGAGAAAAATGAAGAATGGGACCCTAGGGGGTCAATCGGGCTTATTCGAGAAGGCGATGACTCTAAGGTTATAGTCACACTTACTTCTATTGTAATTTAGATTCAGGAACCTATCGATATTGACGTAACTGTATCAGTTCCATTTGAGGTAGAAGTGGCTCTGCCCTCAGCTACCTCCGCTCCATTTGAAGTAGAAGTGGTCACACCTTTTACTATGACGGTGTCAAACACACCACCATTCAACTCAAAGGCAATACCCTAGGATTATGTCGCCGAGGCTCATCGAAAAGGGAAGACCAAGGTAGAGGAATCCAACACTATACAAGGAATGACTAGAATGGGAAAAGTCTATACATCTGAACAATTGGAAGGTTCGAGTAAGGATGCCACTACTAGGCACCATTTAATTGAGACCGGGCCGGATTACTTATGTAGAAAAGTACAAGAAAAAAAGTATTATGTTGTTGACCATTTTAAAAAAATCCTTGCTCAGATATCAATCCTGTAACTATTACAAATTTCAGAGGCACACAAGAACGCTCTAACAAAAGTACTGAGTGAGGCTTATGTACCCAGTAACATCACTGGTGGAGAAATGGCCAATATGTTCAGTCAAGTATTAGAGAGCCACAAGATTATCATAAACGAAGATGAGCTACCGCCCGAAGGTGTAAATCACAATCGCGCATTACATATCACAGTACAATCTGACGACAAGTTTATTGTGAGGGTATTGGTTGATGGAGGTTCGAGCCTGAATATTTATCCACTGGATATTCTAAAAATGGTGGACAAAGGTTTCCGTAAAATATAGACAGAAAGCATGGGTGTGAAGGCTTTTGATGGGTCCTAGAGGGCCACAATCCGGTAAATCAACCATTGCTTGTAGATGGGCCCAACTTGGTTTAACGTTGAATTCCAAGTGCTTGACATATCAACCTCATAAAATCTTCAGTTGGGCCGACCATGGATCCATGCCACTGGAGCCGTTCCTTCCATACTACATCAAGCCATAAAATTTAAATGGACCCACCAGGAGATAATCATTCATGGAGATGGGAGTAACCCCATCTACACCAGTAAAACCATCCCGACCATTGAACAGAGAAGGAGGTTGGGAGGGGAAACCTATCATCATAACAAATGGGTCAGTGCCTTCGAGAAGGATAAATGGTATAGTAACAACATAGAAAGCATACTAGCATGGTCTGTGTATGAACCCGACAAAGGGCTGGGAAAGAACCTCCAAGGTATCACCAAACAAATACAACTGAAAAACCATGGTACCGCTTCTGGGCTCGGATACCAGTACATATAGAAAGAGCATATGAATTGACCTTCACAGTGTAGACCATATTACCCTCTTGATCAGCCAGTGCCACGTTTGGAATACACTTTCCACCAGGCTGACACAATTTAGGGAACTACACAAGAAGAAGCACTAGCTTGACTGAAGGATTTGTTCTTGGAAGATGAGCATATGGACTGCAGTGCCAGAAGTGAGGAGGAGGAGGAAGAAGGCTTCACCATTCAGATTGTGGCAAAGGGAGTTGCTCTTAAAAACTGGACCGCCACACCATCCCGAGCTCGTAGAGTCCCAGGGTAGCTTGGCAATTTTTTTTCTATAGTTGTTTAGGCGTTTAATATTTCCAGTAATTTTGTTTTAATATTTCCTTGTTTCAAAATAAATTCTCGATTCATCGAGCGAAGCTTTGTCTGAACGATTTTCTCAGTTTTAATCAAATGCATTTGTCCTTTATCATTATTCATTACTATTTTTATACTTTTCCCTTCTACAGTGTTATTATTACTTTTTCTGATGAACCAATAACTGTGACATGTAATGAGGCAACGCAACATGAGAATAGTTACGTAGAGGAAGAGGATGAGATACCCGAGGAAATTGTCAGAGAGGTTGATAATTTTGAAAATAAGCCTAAGTACAACCTGAATGAAATAGAAGCAGTAAATTTGGGAGATGCCGAGACTGTCAAGGAGACTCGCATCAACATTCACTTATCACCAACAGTGAATAAGGAGTACATCTTTTTCCTACAGGAGTATGAGGACATTTTTTCTTGATCATATGATGACATGACATGTTTTAGTAGTTCCATAGTGGCTTACAAGTTTCCTACTAATCCCATGTGTCTGCCAGTAAAGCAGAAACTCCGAAAGTTCAAACTAGACATGAGCACGAAAATCAAGGAGCAAGTTACCAAGCAGATTTATTTTTAATACTATTTTAACTCTAGAAAAATGGAGTGGTTAGGTTATCAGATAGATGGGAGATTCTTTGTTCCAGTTTAGGACTGAGGCTTGATTTGTAAGGGAACTTAGGAGGTTAATTTGATTTCCCTGTACTCTTTGTTCTATTACTTGTGGAGCACCATGAACTGCATCTCCACTATTTTTTCATCTTCAGTGGTAGTAAGTAAAGTACCAGGTTCCTTGTAAGAAGTGGAAGATGGTGTTGTACTGTTTTTCACCTGTCTTCTTCATCTTACTCATCATGCCAGCCTGCGTATTTGAAACCTCAAATATTTCCCAGGGACCAGAGATGGTTAACTATATTGATCATCGATTTTTCCTCCTTGGTTAGAGGAATGTGTCTTGTTGAATACCCCATGAGCACTTCTTTCCACTTAGTGTGCCCTTTGTTGTAGACTTTGTGGCCTTTGATTTGTTAAGAGTATCCCAGAAGGATTCCTTTATTGCATCTGAATTAAACTTCCCAAGTTGGTCCTTCCAATTGTCTATAACATGGCATTTTCAATTAAGAAGGTTCTTAGATAGGTTGTCTTTGGTTTTCATCCATTTCGCAGCTCATAAAGGGTTTTGATTCAAGATGGACTTGATCTTGTTCACCAAGTAGAAAATAGTATTTACTGCGTTTCCCCAAAAACACTTGTCGATTCCATTATCGATGAGAATTGTCCATGCCATTTCTTCTTGTTCTGTCCTTTCTTTCAGCAATACCATTTTGTTGTGGAGTCCTTGGTGCTGAGAAGTTGTGTGTGATTCCATTTTTGTTACAAGCTCATCCAACTTGGCGTTATCACATTCATTCCCGTGGTCATATTTGATGCATAATACCTTCATGTTTATCTTTCCTTGGATATTCTTAAAAAAGGCCCTAAACATTTCGAAAGTCTTATCCTTTGTTCAAAGAACTAGTGTCCAGGTAGATCTTGTATTTGACAAACCATGAACCAAGTCCTTCTCAAGCACCTTATATAACCAGCTTGTAAAGATTCAAAGTCAGCAACGTAGATGGTTTTGTTTCTTTTGGCCATTAAGACCACTTTTCTAGTCACTGGATTGGTAACTGTGCACTTTTTGACAAGAACTATGCTTTGTTCCCTTTAACACAGATTTGAGAGACGCTCAGGAGACTATACTTCAAGCTATCCACATAGTACACGTACTTCTAGTCACGTGCTTTGAGTTTCCATTATCCATGGTTCATTGCATCCCTCTTTCTCTCACCGTTCCCCGCACATGCTAATTTTTGCTAAGACCTTCTACTGTTTCTTTCAAGTCAACCACCACAACCATCATGTCATCTCTCTCATTTTCTACACTAGTTATCTTTTCATTTAAAGCTTTCTTTTCCTTTTTAAGATTATCTATGGTCTCATTTAGGTCCACTACAGAGACCACCAGATCATCTCTAGATTGTTCAGCTTCTCCTTGTTCTAAGGCTAGGATCTCCTTATCATTACCAAGGCTATATTAAGCATCACTTAAAACATTATCTAATGACCTTAACTTCTAAGAAGAGTAGGATTTCAGATTTCTCTAAACATCCCTAAAATTGTCCTCATCGTCTTCACCTTCTTCATCCTCATCAGACTGATCCATCAATACGAATAGTGAGTCATACTTCGTTGCTTCAGTTTCCACTACCATCATGGAACTATTTTCTGCATCTGGTTCTCTTTCTGATTACTGGAGGAATCTTTCCAAGCAGCAAGAGCCTGCTTCATAATATTGTCAGCAACACCTTTTGGATTAAATTGTTTGTTTGGAACCAGGTTCCTTTTTGCTGCTTTGTCAGGATATTGTTTGTATTGCTCCTGTTTTTGAGTGGGCAGTTATTGATGAAATGCCTTGGCTTTCCGAACTTGTGATAGAGATCATTGTTCCTTTCTTTACTTGAACTGCCCCTCTTAGGTATACCACCATTTCTTCGAACCATCTTTTGAAATCTTTTAGTTAGATAAGCCATGTCACTATCTTCACTACTTGAGTCATTGCTTTCAGCTTTGAGTACCAGGTTCTTTTCCTTCTTTGGCTTTCTCCTTTCAATGTCTTACTTTCTTTCATCTTGTATGTCTTCAGATTACGAATCAACTCATCAATGGTTAGAGTATGTAGATCTTTAGCTTCAGTGATGTCATTTAACTTACTTTCAAAGAACTAGGTAGAACACTGAGGATTTTCCTTACAAGCTTGTTTCTGGAAATGACATCTCCAAGTGAATGAATATTATTTATGATGGAGGTGAATCTGGTGTGCATATCTTTTCTAGACTCGTCATCCTTCATCCTAAAGAGTTCATACTCTATGGTAAGCATGTCAATCTTGGAATGTTTAACCTGAGTAGTTCCTTCATGTGCAGTTTCCAATGCTACACATATTTCTTTGGCAGTATAACAAGCCGAGACTTTGTTGTACTTATCAGGTCCTATGTCGCACACCAAGATTTTCTTGGCATGATAGTACCTTTCTATGGCTTTTCTATCAAGGTACGTCGTTTTACTCTTTTCTGTATTTCAGCACCATTGGTCCAATTTCTTAAAGCTTCTTCATTGGAACATATGGATCATCACAAACGACGTCCCACAGTTCTGAATCTTTGACCATTATAAAATTATGCATGCGAGTTTTCCACCTGCCGTAGTATTGACCATTGAATCTAGGAGGTCTGTAGGTTGATTGTTCTTCCGCAAAGTTGGCTAGAGTAGTCATTGAGATCCTTTATAGGTGCTAGCCTTTTAGAAAGAACCTGCTCTAATACCAATTATTAGTTTGTATGAGTCTAACAAACAGTAGAGTTTATGGTCCTCTAGGAGGTTAAACTGAGAACTAATAAAACTATAAGTAAAAAGACAAGGGATTTTTACGTGAAAAAATCCTACACAAGGGGATCAAAAGACCATGACGTACACGTGTAAGCTTTTAACTTCACTAATTTGCAATATCACTAATGCTACTTTGTAATAACGCTATTACAAATACTTTATCTAACTTGTGATGCTCTCACCACAAGCCACTTTGTGACTATTCTAGTTACAAAGAGTTTAAACTTATGACTAATCCTAGTCACAACATAAACTCAGAAGTTCACGGATTTTGGTTCTCCTAAGACAAAGCTTCCAAAAATTAAAATATGAGATACAATGAAGAACAGATAACAAGATTGCAACTGAACTATGGATATACATACGCTCATTATGAAACTGATCCTTAGTGGAGTTGCTTTTTGTTCTTGACACACCAGTGACTTCATTGCCGGATGAACGCTGTTATGCTTGAGAGAATATCACTAAAGGCACGAGTGAAGTGTTATACCTTTCACCGGGTTGTTATATCACCATAGATAGTTATGTCAATTCTTGGTACACGCTTCTTCCCAATGAGAAGTGACTGCTGCATTATCTGCTACACAGTCACTTTTGTGCAGTTGCATTCTAACTATATAGTTGACTTGTATTTATGTTATAGAACACTAAGGGACTAGGTCCCAATTGTGTTCCTTTTTTGTAATAGTTGCGAGATAGTCACTTTCTGCTATTACGTTCCTATTGTACAGTTGACTTGTACTTCTATCAGAGAACCCTAAAGGACCAGGTCCCTATTGTGTTCCTCTTATAATGGTTGCGGATAGTCATTGACTTGCAATTCTGTCGAAAAATCCTAAGGGAGCAAGTCACTAGGTCACTGTTGTATTCCTCCCTGAGGTTGTTCATTCATTTGTTGAGGATCAGACTGGACATTATTCATTTGAAATGTATACCATATGGGTTAGGTTCTCTATCTGGATCTTCTCAATAAGTTTGTTAGATCATTAAAACATAAGAAGCATAAGACAAAGACATTGAAAACCCATCAACTTGGTTCAAGGCGCTTTGGAGAAAGTTAAGGTGATTCGGGATAGACTTCGCACAGTCCACAAAAGAGCCATGCCAACCGAAACGTTCTCGATGTTTTATTTATTTTTGGAAAGCAGTCTTGCTTTAGGTTTTGCCTATGAAGGGCGTTATGAGATTTGGAAAAATAAGAAAGTTGAGCCCGAGGTTTATTGGCCCCTTTGAGGTGTTGCGACGTGTTGGGGAGGTTGCATATGGGCTTATCTTACCTCCCAGTTTGGCTGGAGTTCATCCGGCATTTTATGTTTCGGCGCTCGTTCGAGGATGAACAAATGTTTTAAGAGGAGGAGGATAACGACCCGGCCGATCATTTTAAGAATTAACTCCCCGATCTCCTATTAATTGCTTTCCCTATGTCTATTTTTGTTATTATGATTTGTAGGGATGGTTCATTTTGAGTCCCAGAGTGTTTTGGGACACTTACTCCTCAAATAATTGTTTAAGTCTTAAAATATTGACCGTAGTTAGAGCAGTTTCAAGATGGATCAAGAATGGAATTTTTTCAATTTCACTAAATCCATAGGGTGATTTTGGGCTTAGGGGTTTGTCAGAATTGTGTTTTGAAGTTCGCAGCTTATATAGTCTTAAAACGACGAAAGTTGAAATTCTTGGAGTTTTGGGCTGATAATAGAATTTTTTATATCGGGGTCGGAATCTGATTCTAGAAGTTTCAGTACGTAGGTAGTGTTAAATATGACTTGTGTGTAAAATTTGGGGTCAACCGGGCATGGTTTGGTTGGTTTCGACATCGGTTGTAGAATTTTTAGATTTCAAGTTCAGTAGGTTTGGATTGGAGGGTGAGCCATGGTTTTAGCATTGTTTGATGTGATTTGAGGGCTCGACTAAGTTTTATAATCTTTTAGGATTAGTTGGTATCTTTGGTTGAGGTCCCTTGGGCCTCAGATGAGTTTTTGATGCTTAACGGTGAGAATGTGGACTTAGGCAAATTCTGAAGTTGGCTGCTTCTTTTTGCACCTGCGGTGGGGAGACCCCAGGTGAGGCCCAGCAGATGCAACTCAAGAATCGTAGAATCAAAGCCACATTTGCAAAGAATTGAATGCAGGTGAGGTGCCTGGGGAATTAATGAATTTCTGTAAATGCGGAGCCCTAGCCGTAGAAGAGGGACCACATATGCGGTCCTGGGGTTGCCGATGCAGACATCACTGTGCAAAAAAAGGAAATTTTGAGGGTTTGAAGTTCTTAATATCAAATTTGATTTCTAGCTTGGGAGAAGGCAATTTTGTGAGGATTATGAAGAGGAAATCAGTGGGTAACGATTCCTAAACCTGTTTCGTTTATACCTCAATCTCTAGTAATTTTCACAATCTAATCAAGGAATTTGTGTGAAAAAAAGGAATTAGGGGGGAAAGTTTTACAATTGAGTTTTTGGGTTTTTATCGGGTTTTGGGTGTCGGAATTGAGTAATTTTTTGACGAGTGATCTCGTGAGTGAATCGATGTTCTAATTTTGTTACTTTTACCCAATTTCGAGAGTGGGCCCCGAGAGGACTTTTTGGCATTTTCCTATTTTTTCGCATTAGCTTTAGATTCATTAGCTAAATTAGTTTTGTGTTGCTATATTTTGTATATGTAATTGATTTGATTAGATTTGGGCCATTCGGAGTTGGATACTCGTGGCAAGAGCGTGATATCGAATTAATTTTGAGCTTCATTTGAGGTAGGTGGCTTGTCTAACCTTGTGTAAGGGAAATCCCCTTAGGATTTTGGTACTATTATTATATGAATATTGTGTATGTGGGGTGACAAGTGCGTACACATGATAATTGTTGAAAAACCATATTTTTATTAAGTAAATATATGTGTTTTTCCTTGAATTGAGAAATACTAGTTCATGTATCCTCCTACTTAGCTTAGGAAAGCATGCTTACGTGCCTTACCAGTCATATCTGTTTTAACTACTTACTTGGATTCTTTGTAGCATGTTTAGGGTAGGAATGACTTGTTTCTTTGATACGAACTTGAATAGAACTGTGGACTTTATGGCTGAGACTATTGTGTATATTGATTTGGTAGTGTATTTACTTTAGCACCATTGAACGGTATTTCGGGGGATCCCCCTGCAAATTTATATTTTGGACTACGAGACGGTATCTCGGGAGATCCCCTTGCATATTTACAATTTGGACTACAAGCTGATATCTCGGAAGATCCTCTGTATATTTACGTTTGGGACTACAGGACATTATCTTGGGAAATCCCCTGTCGCTGTCTCTGTGTACCGAGTTATTTCTTTCTGTGATTCCATTGTTTGTTATCTGTTTGAATTTTAACTATACTGACATATTTCATATTGTTTTACCTTGTTATATATGTATAACTAGTAGGGCTCTGACCTGATCTCGTCACTAATATAACGAGGTTAGGCTTGGCACTTACTGGGTATCGCTATGGTGTATTCATGCCTTCTCCTGCACATGTTTTTCTTGTGTAGATCCAAACTCTATTGCTCAGCCATACTATCTGAGAGGCGAGGCGATCCAGAAACTTCGAGGTATATCTGCCGCATTCGCAGACCTAGAAGTCCCTCTTTATTCTCCCTTCAGTTATAAAGTTTTTTTAATTTTTCTTCGCTTAGACATCTAGAGTTAGAACACTATGTAATTTTTTAACTTGTAATTCATGAGATTCGGGGTTTTGGGAGTGCTATGTTCGGGTTGAGAGTGTTATTATATTATATGACAAGCGACATTTTAAACTCTTTTATTATATTTCCTGTTAAGTGTTAGATTCATATTTTTATTTCTTTTTCTGCAAATTGTTAAGCTTACCTAGTCGTAGAGACTAGGGCTATCACGACAGCTCACGGAGGGAGAACTTGGTTCATGACAAAGACCTTAAAATGACAAGGCACACAACAAAAGAACCACTACAGAGCAATTAAGTAGTCTTTTACTCGATAGCAAAGTTCCTACAGGAAGTAAAGTTTGTTGTTGAAGAGATATTACCCAACCATTCACAAGTGCAAGCCACTAGGGGATTGTTAGATAATCTTTGGCTCAATAGCATAAATTCATAAGAGTAATCGGTCTTTGTTATTGAACGGAATATTATTTAGAAATTTACAAGTGGAATCCTGGAAGGCATAAAACTTCCATAATTCAAATTCGCATTCTTTGCATTCAAACACTAGGGGAACGATATGAGGATATGGTAACAATGACTGCCACTTCAACCAGAATACGAAACCCGCAAAAATAGTTATATCCTCAAGATCAGGGACTCTGCGGGAAACCCCGTAGAAACAAATTGTACTAGTTAGCCACAAGAAATGGTAATTTCCTTTTAGTACAATAATGCTTATGTACTTTTTAAAATGTAAGGAATAAAGCCCTTTTGTTTCTCTCATGTTTCTTTTCTAAACTATGAATTACTTTTATCAGTTAAAATTTAAATAAGTACTTCAAATGCTAGTGACGTAATAAATAGGAGATGTCCTCTTCAAAAGCATCGTAAACATAAGAGGGCCCTCTCTTATGAAAACCATTACGATAAAGGGTTGACTTCGGAAAAACTTGTTCCCAAAATCCAAAAACGCTTTCGAGGAAAAATACACCCAATGACTTTCTCAATTAGATGCAAAGAGAAAACTTGCCCACGTGTTTAAATGAAGGTACGCAGAAAGGAAAATGTATACGACACTTGACGAAAAAATGTTTTTATTCACAAAAAATGTGCCAAAAAGCACAAGTACAAAACTTTGAAAAGGAAAGCAAGAACTAAGTTTCTGCATATTCGGAACCTGGAGAAAGAGAAACATCTATGCCTCTAGGTAAAGTGGGTGGATCCGCCGCCGATTCGATATACTGGCCTTCGTCATTTTGGTCTTCAGCATCATCGCCTTCTTTTTCCTCTTTAGTTATGGAGAACTCAAAACCAAAATCAAAAGATCAATAGCATCAGACCTGGCCAGAAAACCCCTTTTACCAGTTAACTCCAGCTCACGCGCTTTATAGATTTAGGCATCAAAATCAATGACACCCGTTTTAGGCTTTTCCAAGGTTATTCTCCTCGTGATGTACATAGCATATGTTTTGTCAACAATGAGGGCAGCCTCTTGATGCTTGCTTTCTTCTTTAGTTTGGTCAAACTCAAGAAAAAGATTTTCTCACGCGAATCTAGCATACCGGAGGCTAACATCGAGATCATGGATAGTAGAGTTGAAAATTCCATTATGCTCAATGGTCCTCTTCTGCTTCTCATTCAGTTGGGAATATTTTGCCTCCACACCAGCAAGCTTTTCAGCTTAGGAGTATAAGGCCACCTAAAAATTATTCAATCTGTCAGCAGAGGCAACCTTACGATCGGACCTAGCAAGGACGACATTATGGACTTCAACCCATTTGTCCCTAGCTTCAAATTGAGCCCTCAATGGGGCAACCTCCTAGATAAGGGTCATGATCATTTTGCTGCAAGTGAGCCTCCAACTCAACAACCTCAACAACTTGAGCGTAATGTTTTGAGATGCAAGCAAAAGTTTGGTCGCTCTCGGCTAAAAGTTGATCCCGCTCAAAGGTAAGTTCCTCCTTATCATGAATCATCCTCTAAAGTCCCTCGGAAGCAAAGAAGTTGGCTTGGAAAACAAGAATGAAAATTTAAAACATTGCCATAACACACCTAGAAGAAACAAAAGGGAAAACAAGACTATATTGCCACTGTGTTATGCATGGTATTGTTCAACAACCACTCTCCCGAGAGAGTTTGTATTTTTTCCCAATATTTATCTTCAGATAGTTTGCAAGTTCTACCGGCCGGGACAACAAATTACAACCGACGAAAAATGAGAGGGTGATGTTCCTCCTCTTTTGAGGATCTTCTAATGGGGTTGCATAATTTTTCCCCAGGTTCCAATGAAATGGGGATTGGGAAGAGGGACATTTTCCTTCCGCATAGCTGCAACCGGCAGAAATGATATAGCATTTGCTAATGGAAAAGGTAGAGTTGGAGAAGAGAGAGATGAAGCCGATAGAGTTGAAGTGTGAGAAGTGGTTGTGACAAGCGCAGTGTTGGTTGTTGGTTGCTCATATACCAAGGATGATCCGGTACTCAACCTCACGGTACTGGGAACGATGACTAGGATTCAGAAGCGGGAGTTGGCTTTTTCCACCATCTCATACTCCCCCTAGAGTGCCGAGGCATCGTCCTTGGTTGGTGTAACTAACTCAACAGATTGAGCGGTCTGTTGAGTTGAGGAAGGTCATCATCTTCTATGTAGAGAAGCTTCCTCTTCGTTGGCTTCTCCATCATCATCAATCATTATGGTGTCTATGGCTCTCGGGCGGGGTCTCATCACCACAACTTACGTAGATGACTCAAAAGCGGCACTCTTTGCCTTTTATTTGTTTCACCAGCCGCAAAGGAACGTCTTTTTTTTGGTTGCTTGTGCTCCGATCGTGGACTCCGAGAAGAAGCACTTGCACCAGAAGCAGGTTCGGAGACACCTGTTTGTGTAAAAGCCTCTTGTAGCAGCCTCTGCGCACCGGTAGGACTAGCCAAAACGTCCTCCTCCGGGACGACAATTAAGCTATGTGGTAGACCTGAATTCAACAGAAGAGAAAGGTTAAACAACTTCCTTCTATGAAAGGTAAAAACAAGTTGACTTTGACATACCATGATTTCTGGCTTTCCACCAATATTTAAGGGCCAACTCTTTCATGTGCGAGTCTTGGTCATAGTAACGTCCAAAATTTTCCAGACACAGTGGTCTAACAATTCAACTAGAGGGTTGTACCCATCGAGTCATTGAGATAAGCGAAAGAAGAAGGGCAAATAACAATATGGGACAATCTTTAATGGAAGGAAAGAAAAATTTGGAACTTACGAGTACGGTTACGAAAAGGATGATGTGTGAGCATGTGACTTTTTCCATATATGAATTACTCTCGTAAATTCAAACAAAATAATTTCTTTTATAATTGCAATTTTGTGGATTTTTGTGATATTTTCTGTTAATTGTTTGCATTTTGTTTGTGCATTTTAATTAGTGAAAAATACAAAAATATGTTACATGTGCATTAAGAAGTTGATTTGACAATTTTCAAAAATTAATTAGCAATTAGTCATTTTATAAAAAGGGAAAATCAAAAAATAGTTTAATTTGCACTTTTAATTTTAATTTAGATTTTTAGGTGATTTTTCTTTTAATTATTTTTAATTATTTGTGGATTAATTAGCATTTTCATAAGCTTATTTGGGATTTATAATTTAATTTAGGATCTTAGTAATTTTGAAAAATCTGGAAAATGTGAAGTAAAAAAAAAAGAACAAAACAATTGGGCCAGCCCAAAACCCACCCAAACCTTCCCAAAACCCAACCAAACCGGTCCATCCCCGCCCACTCAACCCGGTCCAGCCCCCATAATTCCCAAACGACACCGTTTAGCGCAGGTTAATCTCAGTCGTCTAGTATCTTTGATCCAATGGCTTAGAACTAGCTTGTATGTATATATATATATATATATATATATATATATATATATATATATATATATATATATATATATATATATATATATATATATATATATGTCCAAACACCCCAACCCACCCCCAACTGGCCCCTATCTCTAACCTCTCCTACCCTGAAACCCCGGAGACGCCTCGTCTCCGCCGCCCAACGCCATCTACTGTCGGCCGAAAATCGCCCGCGACAGTGGCAGAGCTCCAATTGGTACAAAGTTTACACCGCCGATTCTCCTCACTCTCCTCTACCCAAATCCAACACCACTTTCCCTCGAATCCCACCCCATTTTTTCGAATTTTAGCCAGAAATACGGGCTCCTCCGCCGGACACGGTGACACCGTCGCCAATCCACCCCAAAATCACACCACATGACCCTTGTCCCTCCCTCATTCCAAATTCTCACTCACAATCCTTCAAACATCCCTTTAAGTGCTCAAATTTCAAATCAGAATCAAGCGATGAGAGTAAAAAAAAAGATAAAACAAAAACAAAAACAACAAAAATAGATTCATGCATGCGAGTCAAGCCAGTACTCCGATAAGGATTTCATGTTCGATTGGTAAGTTTTCTATTTATTTTTACCTCTTGATTTCCTTCTCGACCTTCTCATTTTCTTTTCCGTTGGGGTTTGGACTTCAAATTTATCTTCTGTAAATAAGTTTGGTTTTTGTAAACCCACATTTTGATTCCTGTTAACTTGTTTGAACTTGGTTAATTTTCTGGTGATTTGCCTGTTTTAATTAATTAGCTTAATTAGTTCACTTTGATAATCTAGCTAATCCCCTGCATAATTGTGTTAATTAGTCATTTAGCATAGTTTGGATTTTTGTTAGGGAATCTGTTTGGTATTTGTAGTCTTGCAGAATTGGTCTGGTCTAGTTTTGTGATTGAGTATTAGTCTGGTTCTGAACATTTTGTAATGCATCCCACTTCATTTAGGCTAAGCTGTTGGGTCAGTTTGACCCAGGTAAATGGTTGGGGGTAATTACAGGGTCATTGAAGGGTAGTTTGGGTAGATCTATCAAAGAATCTCTGCATAACTGAAATAAGAGGCCACTACAAGCTTCTAGGTGGGGGTTCTAGTTCAAATTTAGGGTCTTAGATGGTATAACTTAGGTAACAAGTCAGGACAATAAGGATTGGTGAGCAAAAATTGAAAATTAAAAGGACTTAAAGTGCAAAATAAAAACCTGAGATGCCCTACTTTACTTGCCTATAAAGGCATTCTAACCTTGCCTTTAAAGGAAAGCTTTAATAGAGATTTTAAGAGATTTTAGAGCTTGAAATATAGATGAAGTTCTGAAGAGATTTTGAGAGAAAAGCTAGAAGAGATTTCAGGGATTAGAGAGTTCATTGATAAACAAAAAAAAAGAGTAAAAAAAAAACAGAAACAAATACAGAAAAAGACTACTACTATTCCATTGAGAATATGCAAATAAACAAGAGATTTTCAGTGATAAAAGCTCAGACAAACTCATATGGCTAAGAATTTAGATAACACACTGCTTCATTGATTTCCTTGGATGCTTTTCTGAAGTTTTCTAGTGCTAAATTGATTATTGGTTAGCTGGTATTAAAATGGTTCAAGTTTAAGTATGGATTGTGGTCTGCTAGTCCATTGAGCGACTAAAAATGGTGTCTGGATCATTGTATCTCATATACTAGGTTTAAATTAATCTGCTGGATCATGTTGCGATTGCTGGATTTTACTGCTGTTGTTGATCCCTGTTGTTACTCTGTTGATACCTCACTATTTCTATTCATATTTCAATCTCCAGGTACACACTTTGATGCCTATGTAAGATTAGCTCATATACTGTGAAGATATGAAGATCCATTTAGCTGTTGAATGTGTTATTTCTTCCTTCTGTTATTTTTATTTAAATTCTTATTCACATTTCTGCTCCTAGTGTTTAAACTCATGCAATACTATGAGTATTTACGACTCACTTCAACTTGTAATTGGTGGGCTATAATAATAGTACTTCCTTTTGTATTTGTTAGGATCTATGATCTATAGTATATATTTGATTTTATTTGAGTATACTTACTGTTGAATATTTCTAGTAGCCACAGTTTTTTTTGGAAATGAATTGGTATGTGTTTAGGGTATTAGGAAGAGAAGCTGAATGGTTATCCAGTTGATTTTATCAAATTGTTAGTCGAAACTGATTTCCAGAATATGTGAATTTTTGCTCTTTTGTTTTCAAAGTAAATTAGAGTTCTTTGTTTTGTTTTAAGAGTCAAATTTAAGTCCTAATTGTGCATTGGAATTTCATGAACCAACATATTTGGCCCAAGCCACCTAAATGGCCATGTTTCAGCAGGTACATTGGGCCACCAAGGCTTGGCCAAATTACATTGGTTTGCTTCAGCAGTTGGACCATGGGTCCACCTGTGTTGGCACCAATGTTAATTAGCTTTAATTGAAATGGAACCTTCGACACATTTAACGTTGGCTAGCACAGCTACTCGTGTTAATTAACCTTAATTCGAGCCTTTATAATCCGAGGTGCACCAGTTTGCGAATTTTCGTAGCGCTCACAAATTTGGAAATATGAGATTTCCTTAGGCGCGCTAGTTAAATAATGTACTTCCTAAATACGGGTGCGCATTTATGTGACCCAAATTCTAATCTCAACGTTAGATAAAATATGTTGCGAGCTACGTGTGCATTTATGTTACGTGGTTCAAAACGTGTTTTAACAATGTTGCAATCTTCTTAAAATTAAATAAAAGCGGTTTTAAAAGTTAAATTTGCACATAAGTACAAAAATATATTAAAATCAAATAATAAAGCGGAATATAACAGTTGAGCTATCGTTCTAGAACCACGGAACTCGAAAATGCCTAACATCTTCTCTCGGGTTAACAGAATTCCTCACCCGGATTTTTGGCTCGCAGACTGTATACAGAGTCAAACCTTCCTTGATTCGGGATTTAAACAGGTGACTTCGGACACCATTTATTATTCCAAGTGGCGACTCTGAAATCTCTAAGTAAATAAATTCTGTTTCGATTGTCCTTTAATTGGAAAAACTCTCTTACATACGCCCTTCTCGGGGTGTACTGTGTAAAAGGGAGGTGTGACAGCTCTGACGACTCAGCACGGGATCTGAACCCAGAATCTCTAGTTCAAGGTTCAAGAATTCGAGTTTAGAATAATTCTTGTATTTGGCTTTAATTGATATTTGAATTTATTGCATAATTCTGCCCAATGTTCTAAATGTTGCTTTTTACCGCTCTGATATTATTTAAACTATATATAAACTCTCGCGAAACCCTTTTCTTCTCATCTTCGTGGATGTACACGCTGGTCGAGACTCCCAATTAGTGTCATATCTTAAAATAAGAAAGAGGCTCAGATAAGTTACAAAGCTGGATACCCTTTTGGTTCCCGGTAAGTAGCCCCCTCCTCTACTCGAGTTGTCCGCTCGGGTACACAGTCTAGACCCGTTACCCGGGTTTTGAGCCTAGAATAACTTAAACTCATGCCAGATCCCTACTATGAATGCTTATTTGAATCACGCATTTGACTTAGGGGTCAACACAGGGGTTGGGTCCGTCTAGGACAAGTGCACCCAGAATAATAGATCATCTTGATGCATCATGCGTGCTAGTTGTGCATATATTTCGGATTTGCATGCCAACAGGCTTTTGAAAAAGAGAAAAAGAAAGAAAAAGAGAGGGAATAGTAGTGTGAGGGATTACCTGTTTGAAATACCAATACTTAAATGCTGTCGAAATTTTGAAAAAAAACCCAAAATAAGAGAGTATATTTTTGAAAATGAAAAATATATAAAGAAAGGGATTTCGTTTACAAAAATAGATGTTGGATTTTAATTCTGTTAAAATTGCCCGAACTACGCCAGTTTGATTCTCACAGGGGGTGAGATACGTAGGCAACCCCTATCGGACCCAACTTTATCTTTGCAAAAATAGCCAAAAAAGAACAAATTTTTTTTGTGATAAATAAATAAAGTAGTTTTGTCAAAATTAGCCGAGTGTCCCCAAAAGGGTGCTGGAAGGCTGTTTTTGCAAGAACAGCCGCCTGAGATTATTTTCTAAATTTTGGTCGGTAGCAGGCACAGCTTTAAAACCTTCCCCCGAAAGTGCTAAAAGTTGTATTTGCGAAGCAGAGATTTTTAAAATGAAAATTTGAAAAGAAATTTTGTTTTTGAGTCCAATAAATCATGATTTTTGCTTAGCCACCCTAATAAATGTGCAGAATGAGCACGAATTAAAATTTTTCAATAACACTCATAAACAAGATCCCTTTGGAGTTTCACATGTAATGGAATGATTTAGGTGAATCGGGGCAAAATAAGGTCAATGCGCACTTGGGAGGACCAATGGGGTTGTTGAGAATTAATCCTAGAGAGGACGTCATAAAGGCTTTGGTTACATTCTGGGACCTGACCCACAACGTATTTCATTTTTCGGACTTTCAACTCACTCCGACCCTGGAAGAAATAACCGGATATATCGGGGTTCCCAAAATTCCTTTGAGACATTAGTATTTGATTGCGGCAAGAGCCGTTGCTGCACATAAATTCTTGGACTCATTAATGATAAGCAGGGGATTCACAATCCAGATCTGTCTGCTGGTTTTTGTTCTCCACGGTTTATATACCAAAGATATGGGCATATAGGGGGTTTAACGACCCGAAAAATAAAATTTGCAGTAAGGGAAACCAACTTAATTGGGAAGAACACATAAGTTTCGCGTTTATGGTACTATTCTTGCGCCTCGTGGTGTTTCTATGGAAAGACAGGAATATTGACACTCGGATAGCGGGGGTTGTTAGCACCTTGCTCACTCAAGCCAAGAGCACTCTCGCACCCTAAACAGGAAAATGAATACATGGCCACAATAGGGAAATTGGAAAAACAAGTCAATGACCTACAATTCGAGAATTTTTCGTGAGCCGCAGCAGACGAGTGGGAAAAGAAAAGACTGGCCAAAGAAAATTAAGCTTTGTAAACCCAAATTTAGAAAATAAAAATAGCCGCAGAGAATTCCGCCAGAAATACAAAGGATGAAAGGCTCATAGACAATCTGAGGCGGAAAGTAGGAGAATACGGTTTTGACTTGAACAAAGCAGAGGGTGAGGTTTCTAGAGCTCGGAAACAATTGGCCAAAAATGCAGAGGAGCGAGCACGCATGATTGAACAATTAAAGGAAAGGTATGACAACGAGGTTGCGGGGTTTAAGAAGAGGGTCATTATGGTTGAAAACAAAATGGTTATGCAAGCGAAAGACTTCAAGGCTGAAAGAGGGCATTGTTACACAACAATAGCACAGTTGGGGAGAGATTTACAGCAATTCCAAGAACTGAATCATGGAGCCGAACAATCTTTGGAGGCCAAGGCCTAGCATATTGTGCGATTGTTGCAAGAAAAGGGTGCTATAACAGAGAGGGTACGGATGATCGCTGATTATATCACCGTAAAGTGTAGCCATAATAAATATATAATAAGATTTATGTTCTTTGCTACCGCCATGACCTTTATTCGTCAAGTGATGTAAGACCTCCACAATCTCCAAGGGAACTTAGCACACAGACCTGCTGCGAGATTGAAGATGCCCCGCATGCCCTAGGAGCATTAGAGGCCTTAATGTATTCATGATATTCACCTTAGTGTGTTTGTGAAGTCTGTATTTTCTTCTGTCTGTCAGAGTCTATTGGTTTTGATTGAGTCAGAGTCTATTGATTTCTTTTGCTAAAGTCAGTTAGTAGTTGTAATCAAGTGTTTTATTTTATGAAAATTGAAAACTTTCCAAAATGTTTTCTGTATTTATTTTCTAGAACTACTCTCGGTCTGATTCATGCGGGGTCATGATACGTAGGCAATCTCCATAGGATTCGACCATAACCAAAATAAGAAAATCAGAGAAAAAAAGAGAGAGTCACGAGATGAGAGACGGTAAAATAAAGGAGAGAATAATAAATCACAAAAGAAGGTACGCAAAACAAGTTAAGAAAAAGAAAGAGGAAGAAGAAAAGAAAACAAGAGAGGAAAGGGGCATAAGATAAAAGTTGAGATGACGCAAGCAGCCAATCCATGTGCATAAAAGAAACTAGTAACTCTTTAGATGCATTCATCCCCAAATATGTGGCTACCTAAGTGTTGAAGCCTAACTGCTAACAAGATTTGGTGTTGTCTTATCCAGTTAGAATAGGTGGTTAGTTTTTGCGGCATTCTGGCAACCCATTCCTATAACACTCGGTCCAAAAGCAACCTGACTATGGGCAACCAAGAAACCGACGTAAGTACCATTGATCCCTCAAAAGATGTAGAAGAGTTGGATGTTAATGCAATGAAAGAAGAGATATACAAACTGAAGAATCAGATGGATGAAATGTATCAGGCATGGGTGAGAGGGCTGCCACCACCAGCCTATCTTGCCAACCCGAACTTCATCCCACCATTAGCCCAGTCACATGACCACCCTACCACTGATCCACCCCCAAGCTTCCCCATCCACCCACAATACCAGGGTACAATTTCTCAGGCACCCCTAACTCAACCACCCAAAGTTGTTCTGCACGCCCCTCCACTAGTTGCTCCTATCTACGTGGCACCTCCAGTCGCCGCACTCCATAGATCATCCAGTGAGCCTTTGCTCCAAACTCATGACAAACAGTATTACCCACCAGAACCCACCTTCAAAGTCCACGAACCCTACTCTTATGCTCCCCATTTTGAAATCCCTGGTGAGGCTGAGAAACAAGTCATAAACCCTGAGAAAGAGGAGGTACTCAGGAAAGTCAAAAGTCTAGAGCAATCATTTAGAGATATGCGAGTGCTAGGAGGCTAAGTGAGTGTGTCATACAAAGACCTTTGTTTTTTCCCAGATGTACAATTACCTCCAGGCTTTAAAATGCCCCAAGTTTGACTTATACGACGGGCATGGTGATTTAGTGGCACACTTAAGGGGTTTTTGCAGCAAGATGAGAGAGGCAGGTGGAAAGGATGAATTGCTAATGGTATACTTCAGTCAAAGATTGAGTGGTTCGGTGTTAAAATAGTACATCCGACAGGATTATGCTCAGTGGTACACATGGGACGATCTAGCAGAAGCATTCGCCTGTCTTTTCAGTATAATCTTGAAATTGTTCTGGATCGTCTGTCTTTGAAAAAAATGGAAAGAAGCATAATTAGAGTTTCAGAGAGTACGACTTCCATTGGAGGGAGCAGGCAATAAGGGTCGACCCGCCAGTGAAAGAAAACGAAATGGTAGATTATTTCTTGTAAGCCTTGGAGCCTACATACTTCGGTAACCTAGTATCGGCAGTGGGTAAATTCTTTAATGAGGTCGTGAAAATGGACAGTATGGTAGAATAGGGACTAAAATCAAACAAAATTATGAGTTTTCAGCAATCAAGGCAACCTGGGTATGAGTTATTCAACAATCAAGGCAACCACCCAGTCCATCCAAAAAAGGACCGGGGAATAAATTGGAAAGAAGAAGAAGGAAAAGGTAGAGACAATTGATTCAGGGACTTGGTTCGGGGCTCGGGGTTCATCCCATTACCACTAGCCCCGACCTCAATATCAAACTTACCCACACACTCCATATATCCCACCACAACACTACTACCCACCTCCTGATCCTTGTTTCTCCATCCATCATGAACAAGCATATACTAAACCTCCCGCCCAAGCATAATGGTGTGCACCAACCCTACAAAATAATTATCCTGCTCCACAAAATAACTATCCTCAAAGAGCCTACCGACAACCCCCAAGACAAGCTTTCCAAGCCAACCAAGTTTTAAAAACTTAGAGGATGCAGAAGAAGAGAACTTTTACTCCATTGGAGAATCATATACCAACTTATTCCACAAATTAAGACAGTTAGATATGTTGAGGCCGATTGAAGCAAAACAAATCCTCCTCCAAATCTGGACTATTCTGTCAATTATGAGTATTGTTCTGGTGCTCCAGGGCATAACACATAGAAATGTTGGAATTTGAAGTGTGCTATTAGAGAACTCATTGATTCTGATCGGATTGAGGTGCAAGCTCTGGAAGCACCCAATATTAATCAAAACCCACTGCCTACTCATCAAGAGAAAAATATGTTTGAGATAGTGCACAAAGAGGGAGAGCTCAATAAGCCTTTGCAAACTATCATGATGATCAGAGCCAGTGAACGGTAGACGGTTGAGAATTTAACAAGCAAGGTGACAATGCTTAAGTTGAGTGGAGCAAGCAGTGAGCCTTTTGTTGTAGTCAAGAATGAATTCCTGGAAAACGGGATGGTGAAACAAGAAAATGCAAAAGTGGTTGTACCAGGGGTGACCAGCAAGACCGTGGTTATTGTGGAAGGCGCTCGCACAGAGACTGTCACTATAAAACCTGTAACTTAGCTACCAATGATCAGCAGCAAGGCAGTACCTTGGAATTATGACTGAGTGACAGTGATCTACAAAGGAAAAGAGGTTAGGAAAGAAGTTTGTGAGACCCATGGATTGACCCGATCGGGAAGGTGCTGTGCCCCCAAAGAATGGAAAAAAGCAAAACCAACCAAGGATAACTCGGTGCTGGTGAAGTAAATTGTGAGTGAAGTGGAAGCAGAAGAGTTTCTGAAGAAGATGAAAATGCATGATTATTCTATTGTGGAACAACTGAGAAAGAAGCCTGCTCAAAACTCGGTGTTATCAATGTTGATTCATTCAGACGAGCGCCGTCTGGCATTGATGAAGATCCTGAATGAGGCCCACACTGTATCAGGTTCATGACACGGTGGCAGTGACAAAAGTTTTAGAAGGAGAGTGTGCTCCAATACCAAAGCTAGCTGTTGCATTAGTCATCGTGGTTGTTTAAATGTTGAAGAACGGGTTTGTTCCAGGAAAGGGTTTGGGGCATCACTTCAGGGTATCATACAATCAATATCTCTCCCCACCAACATGGACACCTTTTGTTTGGGATTCAGGCCCACGATTGCAGACATCAAGAGAGCTAGAAGGATGAAAAGAAAGCATGTGCCCTTCCAAAGTGTGCCACGTCTCTTCAGATCATTTGTTAGGCCTAGTGCCAAGAAGCGGCCGACAACAACAACTCCCAGTGCTGAGGGGGATCCTGATAAGGAATTGCTTGAAAGGCTTGAGAAGTTATTCAAAGACGTGAATATGGTAGAAGCTGGAGAGGGCTCTAGCAAGGCAAACCTGCAATTTGTTGAGCCGCGTCCAAAAGTCAACAATTGGGAAGCCACTCCTCTCCCGACCATGAGGGAGTTTTGGTAGTTTGCTTTGATTTTTCTTTCCATTTCTTTGGATTAATCCATGGTTGTAATTCAGAGTCTATATTCCATCCGTTTGGTGTGTTAACCTTGTTATATTTCAATTTCAATAAAATGCAATTTCCCTTTTTTGTCAGTGTTGATAGTTTTTTTTTCTTTGCTTTTTCTTTTCCTTCTTGTACAGTTAATTTTATGTTGGCTCCAATGATATGAAATGCACAAGGACTCTAATCGGTATAATTCAGAAGTAAAAATTCAAGAGATAGAATCTGAGGATGAAATGATGAGGAAAGGGCATTTCGGGAAATTAGTAAAGAGTTAAGTCATTTTGAGGAAAAACCCAAGACAAACCTGAGTGATACAAAATCAGTCAATCTAGGGGACCCAGATAATATAAGAGAAACCAAAATAAGTGTCCATCTTGAGCCAGAGCTTAGGGAAGAAATAATCAAAGCATTGCTTGAATACAAAGTTATTTTTGCATGGTCTTACGATGATATGCAAAGTTTGAGCACTGACTTGGTGGTTCAAAAATTGCCCACTGACCCGAACTGCCCTCCTATCAAACAAAAGTCGAGGAATTTTAAAACGGATGTGAGCGTAAAGATCAAAGAGGAAGTTACCAAACTGTTTGAGGCAAAGTTCATCCGAGTCACGTGATATCCCACCTGGTTAGCCAATATTG
Source organism: Nicotiana benthamiana (assembly GCA_034376525.1). NCBI lineage: Eukaryota > Viridiplantae > Streptophyta > Magnoliopsida > Solanales > Solanaceae > Nicotiana > Nicotiana benthamiana. Next base: position 19,547,985 of record CM067324.1, on the reverse strand, counting down.
TGCATGTGCCAAAGAAGGATGGTAAAACCAGGTTGTGCGTAGATCATCGTGAACTCAACAAAGAGAGTCCCAAGGACAATTTCCCACTACCAATCATCCACATATTGATTGAAAATTGTGCAAAACATGAGATTGGTTCATTCGTGGATTGTTACGCAGGCTATCACCAGATTTGTATGGATGAGGATGATGAAGAAAAGACAACATCCATCATGCCATGGGGGAAATATTGCTACAGGGTCATGCCCTTCGGCCTGAAGAATGCTAGGGCAACCTATATGAGGGCGATGACAACCATATTCCACGATATGATACATAAGGGATTGAGGTCTATGTGGTTGATATAACTGTGAAATCCAGGAAGTACTCCGACCATGTCAGAGATGTGAGAAAGTTCTCCTAGAGGCTTCGCACGTAAAATCTCAAGCTCAATCCTGCGAAATGTGCATTTAGTGTGCCATCAGGGAAGTTGATACAGTTCATGGTGAGCCGCCGATGCATTTAACTAGATCCATAAAATATCAAGGCCATACAAAAATTGCCACCTCTCAGGAACAAAATAGAGGTGATGAGTCAGTTGAGAAGATTGAATTACATCAGTCGTTTTATTGCTCAACTCACAACGACTTGTGAGCCCATCTTAAAGCTATTGAAAAAGGATGTAGCGGTGAAATGTACGGAAGAATGCCAGGAGGCTTTTGATAAAATAAAAGAATACTTGTCGAATCCACCAGTATTTGTCCCACAGAAAATCAGGCAGGCCTTTGATCCTATATCTGCCAGTCTTGGATAATTCATTTGGATGTGTTTTGGGTCAGCATGATGTCACTGGGAGGAAGGAGCAGGCAATATACTACCTCAGAAAGAAATTCACAGCTTACGAGGGTAGGTATACCCATCATGAAAGGACGTGATGTGCCTTAACTTGGGTGGCAAAGAAGTTGAAAAACTACTTGTCATCATATACTACTTACCTCATTTCACGCCTGGACCCGTTGAAATACATCTTTCAAAAGCCTATGCCCACGGGGAGGCTTGCAAAATGGAAAATATTGCTCACCGAGTTCGATATTGTCTATGTGACTAGGACTGCAATGAAAGCACAGGAATTGGCTGATCATCTGGCCGAGAATTTGGTAGACAAGAATATGAACCTTTAAAGACATACTTCCCGGACAATGAGGTAATGCATATTGATGAAGTGGAACAAGGAGAGAAGCCAGGATGGAAACTATTCATTGATGGGGCCGCCAACAAGAAAGGCGTCGGGATAGGAGCAGTACTTATTTTAGAAACAAGGCACCATGATTCTGTTACGGCTCAGCTCCGCTTCTATTGCACCAGCAATATGGCTGAATATGAGGCATGTATTTTGGGTCTGAGGCTAGCTGCAGACATTGGTGGCCAGGAAGTCTTGGTCTTGGGGATTCAGAACTTCTAGTACACAAAATTCAAGGGGATTGGGAAATACAAGATTTACAGCTCATACTATACTGGCAATATTTGCATGACCTTTGTCAACGATTCTGGGTAGTAGAGTTTAGGCATATCCCAAGAATCCACAACGAAGTTACTGATGCCTTGGCTACTTTGACGTTTATGTTACATCATCTAGATAAGGCTTATATTGACTCGCTGCATATCCAAGTCCATGACCAACATGCTTACTGTAATGTGATGGAAGAGTAGCTTGATGGTGAGACTTGGTTTCACGATTTCAAAGAATATATAAAGATGGGTGTGTACCTAATACAAGCCACGAGTGATCAGAAGAGAACCATTCGTCGTTTATCAAGAAGGTTTTTCTTCAATGGAGGGGTATTATACAAAAGAACGCTGGTTCTTGGGTTGTTGGGGTGCATAGATACTGGACAGGACAAAACCATCATGGCTGAGGTACATTCTAGAGTTTGCGGACCGCACATGAGTGGATATGTTTTGGCAAAGAAGATTCTTCAGGTAGAATATTATTGGCTCACCATGGAGCGAGATTGTATCAGTTTCGTGTGCAAATGTCATCAATGTCAGGTGCATGGAGACTTGATTCACTCCCTAGTGTCTGAATTACATACAATATCTACTCTATGGCCCTTCGTTGCTTGAGGAATGGATGTCATCGGACCCATCGAGCCAGCATCTTCCAATGGGCACAGGTTCATTCTGGTCGCTATTGATTATTTCACTAAGTGGGTCGAAGCCAAAACTTTCAAGTCGGTGACCAAGAAAGTCGTGGTCGACTTTGTGCATTCAAATATCATTTGCCAGTTCGGAATCCCGAAGACAATCATCACTGACAATGGAGCAAATCTCAACAGCCATTTGATGAAAGAGGTACGTCAGCAGTTTAAGATTACACATTCCAATTCCACAAGGCGAATGCAACAGTTGATGCAGCCAACAAGAATATAAAGAAGATACTCCGCAAAATGGTGGAAGGGTCCATGCAATGGCATGAGAAGCTACCCTTTCCATTGTTAGGCTATCGTACTACTGTTTGCACCTCAATAGGCGCAACTCCGTATTTGTTGGTGTATGGAACAGAAGTAGTAATACCAGCATAAATTGAAATCACGTCCCTTCGGATTGTTGTCGTGGGAAAATTTGATGATGATGAATGGGTCAAAACCCAGCTGGAGCAATTGTCTTATTGATGAGAAAAGATTAGCAGCAGAATGTCACGGTCAATTTTATCAACATAAAATGGCCAGAGCATATAATAAGAAAGTGCGTCCAACAAGGTTTGAAGTGGGTCAGTTGGTATTGAAGTATATCCTACCTCATCAGGTGGAAGAAAAAGGCAAGTTCGCCCGAATTGGCAATGGTCGTTCATCGTGTCAAGAGTGTTGTCCAATGGGCCATTGTATCTAATAGACGTGGAAGGCAAGTGTGTAGAAGTGGCCATCAATTTCGATGAAGTTAAGGAATATTATGTATGATTGTCTTTGATTAAATCATATTTGTCTGTACTTGGCATATTTGTTTGTACTTGGCATGTTTTAGAGATTGGAATGACGAAGGCATTTTATTCTGCTATCTAAACACTTTATCCCTTGTTAACCCTATTGAACTTTAATTTTTTTCTTTGATACCCCTCTTTTGGAATCAGTAACAAAACTCAGAAACGCAAGTGTAAGAAGTCAGTAAAAGGAAAAGAAAAGGAAAGAAAGAAACAAGGAGAAGAAAAGAAGCAGAAAAGAAAGGAAAGAAAAAAAAGAAGAAAACAAGAAGAAAAGAAAGAAAGAAAAAAAAGAAAAAAAACATAACAACAAAACAGCAAAACAACAAATAAAAAGGAAGAAACAGAATAAGGAAAAGAAGAAAAGAGAAAACCACAACAACAAAGGAATTCGATGAATTACGTTTGACCTGATTCCTTTTAAGGATATATAGGCAGCCTCACGATTCGGTCACATTAATATAAAAATCCAAAGGTCCCCAAGCAAGAAACTGGGGCATAAGTTGTGGTTGTTGTAAGAAAATTTAATTCCAAAAGTTGTAATTTTTGTAACCTGTTTGAATTATTTTGAGCCTTTAATACCCTTTCTTTCTAACCCTATCCAAAAGCCTGCATCACGGTCCAAAGAAAGACCTTCCGATCAGTCTTTAATAAATGCCAAGCCAAGTAAGAAAAAGTGGTTCGTACCGCGGCAACACTCTAGTTCAAGCAAGAAAAGATAAAAATGAGAGAGTCTTATTGGTGAAAACCCTCACGGGCCTCGTAAGGCGTCAGGAGTCGAGAGATATGAAAATAAGAGAGTCTTATCAGTGAAACCCTCACGGGCACCATAAGGAGAAGGCAAGTCGAGAAATGAATAACTAGAAAAGGGTTTTTGGTGGAAATCTGTTCAGAACACCGCAAGATAAGCAATGTCAGGTTTTGGTTAAAGAAATTGGGTTAAGAAAGGTCACAACAACAAAGCATGGCAAATGAAGGCCGAAAATTTGGACAGACTGGGTCAACTAAGCCAAAGTACATGTCATGATCATGGGAACCAGTGGTTCCTCCACAGATAAGTTTCTCCTCTTTTCTTTTCAGTAGTCGACCAATTCAGAATTATTTTAACCTAAAACAAAACAACTCAGAGTCAGTGCATTTCATTTTCTTTCAGGTCTCTATTCTTCTAAGATGTTTTGAGAATCAATTTTGCTTAAGAAAGCAGAAGAGAAAGTTTAAAGCTTATTACTAGCTCCCCAAATGACAATGCACATGTTGGCTAAAACATTACGAAGGCAGTGAAAGTTAAAGTGACAAAGGGAAGAATCAATTAAAGTTTCGTCAGTGAACTGACTCGGTAATTTCGGGAAGGAGGTAATGATTATGGCAAGAGGGTCAGGAAGGGAACGCAATGTTGGGGAAAGAACACTCACTTCATCTAAGGCTAAAGGATTCAAGGGTTAGCCGACAAATCAGGCGGCTCACGGTCAGTTCGAGAAAGTTGACCACAAGGGAGGGTGATAGCAGGATGGCCATTTGCAGAAAGAATACCGCAAGCTAACCACCACCTTTCAAACTGACAAGATTTTTCTTTGACTGAAACAGGGGCAGGAAGTTTCGGATGCCTTGGGGAAGTTCTCCATTGAAAAGCAAGCACCTGGCAGGTATGACTGTGAACTTCAGGACCCTTATGGAAAATGGGACTCAATTTAAATCTCAAACAGTCACGGGAAACATGATTTGGCATAAATAGTTCCCCCAATAGGAGTCGTCAGGACCCTCCTGGATAATGGGATGTAATTTTAACTAGCAATCCCCAACATAGACAACGAGAGTAAAAGTGGCATTTAATTTGAAATTCTCAGGACCCTCCTAGAAAATACGACCTATTTACAAAGGATAGCTGCTTCCAAGCCCACCTCCTAGTTGTCATCGCTCGATCACTTTCTTTTCCACTAAGTGATTGCTTAGGGACCTTAGCGTACGATCTGGGCTGTTTCCCTCTCGACTTTGGATCTTAGCACCCAAAAAGTATGTCTGTACAAACGATCTAGGCCTGTATTCGGAGATTTCCCTGGGGTTGGTAAGGCGAAATGAGGCCACCCTAGCCTATTGAGTGCTCTACCTCGGGCCATCGACATCATACGCTCTACTGAAATAGATTTTGCGGAAAACCAGCTATTTTCATTCTTGGTTGGCCTTTCACCCCTAGCCACAAGTCATCCCCGTATTTTTCCACATACGTGAGTTCGGTCCTCCAAAGGGATGGAGATAATCATGAATAGCAAAGCAACATAAACAGACTTAAAGGTTTGCGAGTTGGAATAGGATTCGGCTAGGTGGTGTCAGGACCCTCCTGGATAATGGGATGTAATTTTAGTTGGCAATCTCCAATAGAGACAACCTAGAGTTAATATTGGCATTTAATTTGAAATTCTCAAGACCCTCCTAGATAATGGAATTTAATTTTTAAAAGTTTTCAGGACCCGCCTGGATAATGAGATTTAATTATGGAAGCTTTCAGGACCCTCTTTGAATAATGGGACATAGCTCTAAATACTAATCCCCAGAAGACATGATTTGGATTTAAAATTGGTCATAATTAAGAGATGTCAGAACCCTCCTGGATAATGGGACGCAGCTTTAATATTCTCTTAGATAACAGGACATAAGAGAAGTAATATTTCTAGAGGTGCAGCCTAGTTTTAGAGTTGTTGTTAGTTAAGAATTGTCAGGACCCTCCTGGATAATGAGATGTAGCTTTAATTGATGGTCCCCTACATATATGAGTTAGATAACAAGACATAGTGGAAGTAATACCTTTGGAGAACATAGCATAATCTTAAAGTTGTCATTAGTCAAGAGTTGTTAGGACCCTCCTGGATAATGTGATTTAGCTTTTAAAGATATTTGGTAACGAGATTTGATTAACACTCATAAATGCACCCAGCACCAAACTGGGGCAAGAAAAATTTCTTTTGTTTTGTTTTTTTTGTTATAACCAGGTATAAAGGCATTAGTCTCAGGGAATACTTTACAAGTTTTGGAAATCAGGTGCCCACCTGGAGAACAAGGGAATGCATTTCAGTTTTATTCAAGTTTTTGCAATCAGGCGCCCACCTGGAGAACAAGGGAATACATTTCAATTTTCATATTAAGTTTTGGAAATCAGGCGTCCAGCTGGATAAAAAGGGAGAATAATTCAGTTTTATTCAAGTTTTTGCAATCAGGCACCCACATAGATAACAAGGGAATACTTTTCAAGTTTTGGCACTTAGACGACCATCTGGATAACAAGGGAATACATTTATGTTTTATTCAAGTTTTTGCAATCAGGCTCCCACCTGGAGATCAAGGAATACATTCAAATTTTCATTTCAAGTATTGGTAATCAGGCTCCCACCCAGAGAACAAAGGAATACATTTCAGTTTTATTCAAGTTTTTACAATCAAGCGCCTACCTGGATAACAAGGGAATACTTTTTAAGTTTTGGCACTCAGGCGCCCACCTGGATAACAAGGGAATACATTTCAATTTTATTCCAGTTTCGTAATCAGGCGCCCACCTGTATAATAAGGGAATACAATTAAGTTTTATTCAAGTTTTGGTAATCAGGCGTCCACCTGGAGAACAATGGAATACATTTCAATTTTATTCAAGTTTTGCAATCAGGCCCCCACCTGGATTACAAGGGAATACTTTTCAAGTTTTGGCAATCAGGCGCCCACCTGGAGAACAAAGGAATACATTTCAGTTTTATTCAAGTTTTTGCAATCAGGCGTTTACCTAAAGAAAAAGGAATACATTTCAATTTTCATTTCATGTTTTGGTAATCAGGCGTCCACCTGGAGAACAAGGGAATACATTTCAGTTTTAATTCAAGTTTTTGCAATCAGGCACCCACCTAGATAACATGGGAATACTTTTCAAGCTTTGGAACTCAGGCGCCCACCTGGAGAACAAGGGAATACATTTCAGTTTTATTCAAGTTTTGGTAATCAGGCACCCACCTGGATAATAAGGGAATACATTTCAAGTGTTTGCAATTAGGTGCCCACCTGGATAACAAGGAAATACGTTACAAGTTTTTCTAATCAGACGCCCACATGGAGAACAAGGGAATATATTTCAAGTTTTGGAAATCAGGCGCCCACCTGGAGAACAAGGGAATGCATTTCAGTTTAATTTAAGTTTTTGCAATCAGGAGCCCACCTGGATAACAAGGGAATACTTTTCAAGTTTTTAAATTACGCACCCACCTAGAGAACAAGCGAATACATTTCCTATTTTGGTAATCAGGCGCCCACCTGGAGAACAAGGGAATACAATCCAAGTCCAACAATCAAGCATCAACATGGAGAAAGAGAAACATAACAACAAGGCAACAAGGAGTTTCACAGGAAGAATACAAGTCAACAAGGCAACAAGAGGTTTCATAGAGATAAGGCATCAAGGCATCAAGGATTGAAAGTAAGCTGGAAGACATAGATAGGTTCTTTTGTGATCCATAGGTCATAGCTTAGTCTAGCTTCTTTTTATTGTGAATCAGTGTGATAAGGGGATCTAGCAAGCAGTAGCAGCAGCAACAGTAAGATCACAGCTACTGTAGTCCCAGCTACCAAACACTCCTGAACTGCACCTGATTCCTTTCAGCCAATGATATGTAGGCAACCTATAAAGAAGGGTGCAATCAAGATATTCAAAATGCTTCTTACAGATTATTCAAATGGGCAAAAATCGCTCGTGTCCGCTCACTTATCTTTGCACAAAATGCCTTCATGTTTCCGAGCAAAGAGGGGCAGCAGTGAGCATGTGATTCTTTCCCTATATGAATTACTCCCATAAATTCAAACAAAATAATTTCTTTTATTTTCAATTTTGTGGATTTTTGTGGCATTTTGTGTTAATTGTTTTGCATTTTATATGTGCATTTTAATTAGTGAAAAATACAAAAATATGTTACATGTGCATTTAGAAGTTGATTTGGCATTTTACAAAATTAATTAGCAATTAGTCATTTTATAAAAAGGAAAAACTAAAAAATAGTTTAATTTGCACATTTAATTTTAATTTAGATTTTAGGTGATTTTATTTTAATTTTATTTTATTTTTTTGTGATAATGATTATATAGGATTAATTAGCATTTTCCATAGGTTTATTTGGGATTAATAATTTAATTTAGGATCTTAATAATTTTGAAAAATTTTGAAAATGTGAAATTTAAAAAAAGAACAAAACAATTGGGCCAGCCCAAAACTCACACAAATATGCCCAAAACCCACCGAAATCGTTTCATACCCACCCCCATAACCCGGTCCAGCCCCCCTAATGCCCAAAACACACCGTTTAGCATAGGTTAATCTCAGCCGTCTAGGATATTTGATCCAATGGATGAGAACTGGCCTGTACTAGATATATAGATGTCCAAACACCCAACCCCACCCCCAAACCTCCCCCTCCCTCTCTAACCTCTCCTGCCTTGAAACCCTAGATTCGTCTCGTCTCTGCCGCCAACCACCATCCGCCGCCGGCTGGAAATCGCCCACGGCAGTAGTAGACCTCCAATTGATACCAAATTTACACCGTCGATTCTCCTCCCTCTCCTCTACCCATATCCACCACCACCTTCCCTCGAATCCCACCCCAGCTTCTCGAATCATAGCCAGAAATATGGGCTCCTCCGCCGGACACGACGGCACCGTCGCCAATCCATACTAAAATCATACCAAGAGATCTCGGTCCCTCCCTCATTCCAAATCCTCACTCACAATCCTTCAAGCATCCCATTAAGTGCTCAAATTTCAAATCATAATCAAGCCTTGAGAGTCAAAAAAAGAAAAAAAATGAAAACAACAAAAATAGATTCATGCGTGCGAGTCAAGAACTTGGTTAATTTTCTTGTGATTTGCCCATTTTAATTAATTAGGTCACTTTGATAATCTAGCTAATACCCTACATAATTGTGTTAATTAGCCATTTAGCTTAGTTTGGATTTTTGTTAGGGAATATGTTTGGTATTTGTGGTCTTGCAGAATTGGTCTGTTCTAGTTATGTGATTGTGTGTTAGTCTGGTTCTGAACATTTTTTAATGCGACCCACTCATCTGGGCTAAGCCGTTGGGTAAGTTTGACCCAGGTAAATGGTCGGGGGTAATTACAGGGTCATTAAAGGGTAGTTTGGGTAGAACAATCAGAGAATATCTGCATAATTGAAATAAGAGGCCACTAGAAGCTTCTAGGTGGGGGTTCTAGTTCAAATTTCAGGGTCTTAGATGGTATAACTTGGATAACAAGTCAGGACATTAAGGATTGGTAAGCAAAAACTGAAAATTAAAAGGACTTAAAATGCAAAATAAAAACCTGAGATGCCCTACTTTGCTTGTCTATAAAGGCACTCTAACCTTGCCTTTCAAGGCAGGCCTTAAGAGAGATTTTAAGAGATTTTAGAGCTTGAAGTTATAGATGATGTTCTGAAGAGATTTTGAGAGAAAAGGTCAGAAGATATTTCAGGAATTAGAGAGTTTATTGATAAACAAAAAAATCAGAAAAAGAGTTAAAAAAATATAGAAACAAATACAGAAAAAGACTACTATTGTTGTAGAAAATCATTCTATCCATGATATGTGCACTTTGGTTGTACTAGCATGATTTTCAGGTATAGGTTTTGATGAATGACAAACAATAAAGTCAACTTGTTAAACAATGTTATTGTATGACAAACAATGAAGATGCATTAGCAAACAATCAAGATTGAATGCCGAGAAGCATATTGATGAATGGATTGCATAGACAAGCCAAAGACGAGCTCAAAAGTTCAAGACCGAAGACCCAAGGCGTAGATCGTTAGGTAGAACCAATGTAAGAGCAACGTTTAAGTTATCTCGTCTTTTGGCTCAACATAGGTCATCATAAATATGCATAAAATCTTTTTATCAAATCATATTTATCATAAACATATTTCAAATACTTCAAACAAAATGATTTTAACGTTTTCATTTTAACCAAAATGGTTTTTGAAGTAAGTTGTCAATTCTGGACAGCATAGGTGAATAATCGATTATGCAAAAGTGATAATCGATTATTCTGGGAAATTCCATTTATTGGAAATTTCCGCAGAGTAGGATAATCGATTATCAGAATTGCATAATCGATTATCTTGTATCCGTTGCCAAAGTTTTTGAACGCTATAAAAAAATAATCGATTATGCAATACCAGTAATCGATTATTCTAGAGCAGAATCAGCTTCCGATTTTGTGACGGTAAGCTGATAATTGATTATCCAAATCTGATAATCGATTATTTGGCATAAAATCAGCATAATTGATTGCCAATTAAGCAACGGACATACAACTTATAACACCTATAAATAGAGGTCTTTTGAGCTGATTTGAAATACACAACACCTCTCATTGTTCATATACATATTGATATTATTTGGGCATCATTTTAGAGCTTTTGTTGAGCCAATTGAGAGACAACTTTGAGTTGTTCATAGAGCTAAGATTGTATCTCTTTATCTACTCTTTTTAGAGAGTTCTTGTTGTAAAAGAGAAAGGTGTTTGAGAAGACCATATCTTCTCATTGATTGTCGGGTTTGCTAAGTACCCTCAATCTTAGTGTGTGAAGTCTTGTGGTGCGGTATCCACGAGCAAGGTGAAGTCTTGAGGTGTGGTATCCTCGAGCAAGTTGAAGTCTTGTAGAGTGTACATCTACGAGAAAGTGTAACGGTTTGTTAGGCACCCGTAAGCTTAAGGGAGTTAGTGGAAACTCGAGAGAGTCTCTCGGGGACTGGACTAACCACACGTTGTGGTGAACCAGTATAAATTCAGTGTGTTCTTTCCTTACTATTTTAATTACCACATTTACTTTACTCCTGCAATTTTAATTTCGCAATATTTATCAATATTCTCGTGCCGCACTATTCACCCCCCCCCCCCTTAGTGACGGGCATAAATCCTAACAATTGTTCCATTGAGAATCTAGAAATAAACAAGAGATTTTCAGTGATAAAAGCTCAGAAAACTCATATGGCTAAGAATTTAGATAAAACACTACTTCATTGATTTCCTTGGATGATTTTATGAAGTTTTCTAGTGCTAAATTGATTATTGGTTAGCTAGTATTAAAATGGTTCAAGTTTGAGTCTGGATTGGGGTTTGCTAGTACATTGAGTGACTGAAAATGGTGTCTGAATCACTGCATCTCATATACTGGGTTTAAATTGATCTTCTGGATCATTTTGCAATTGCTGGATTTTACTGATGTTGTTGATCCCTGTTGTTACTCTGCTGATACCTTACTATTTCTCTTCTTGTTACTTTGATGCCTATATAAGATTAGCTCATATATTGTGAAGATATGAAGATCCATTTAGCTGCTGAATGTGTTATTTCTTCCTTCTGTTATTTTTATTCAAATTATTATTCACATTTCTGCTCTTAATGTTTAAAATCATGCAATACTATGAGTATTTAGGACTCAATTCAACTTCTAATAGTTGGACTGTAATAATAGTACTTCTTTTTGTATTGGTTAGGAGCTATGTTCTGTAGTATACATTTGAGATTATTTGAGTATACTTACTGTTGATAACTTCTAGTAGGCTCAGTTTGATGGTGTTAGATATGTGGTCTTATGGTTTTTTTTTTGGAAATGAGTTTGTATGTATTTAAGGTATTAGGAAGAGAAGCTGAATGGTTATTGAGTTGATTTTATTAAATTGTTAGTCGAAACTGATTTCCAGACTATATGAATTTTTGCAGGAGCATTCAAAGAGATACGAGAAAAGGAAGTCAAAGATTTCATTTCGCAGAATATCATACGCCAATTCCTTGTACCAAAGGAAATTATATGTAATGCAAGTCCCTGTGGAAATATTTACTCAGAACCTGAGATCTCGTAGTGACAAGTTAGGAATATGGATTCAATCGTGTATGGTTTATATTAGATGTCACGAATTTGGCACAAATCATATTAATTTGAAAGACAAGTTGTCGTATCCTTAGTACTCTCATATAGGATCAACTATCGAGGAAGGTTGAGTGGTTTGAATCATAGTACTCTCACAAGTGTTTAACTACTACTTCATTCTCATGGCCTTGTGGCGCAAATTCCTTATGTCAATTAATATTAGGCATGTAAATGGAATTCATATATTGGAAACCCCACTCTCATTAATGTGCCAGAGTATTCCCGTTCTTGATAAATTGATCTTCCCTACACTCAACGAGTCGACTGGTGGCACGTACCTAATAGCCCACCGTGAATGATTTTTATTGCTGATATGCTATCTAAAACCCACGCCTCATTGCGTCAAACCAATGATTTCATCTCAATGATCAATCATGTCATCATAATTCGTATGTTTTATATTTCCTAAAATAAAATACAACCTCATGAAATACCCCGCTCAACACATCTACGTTGATGGATTCTTGAATACTTCCAGTCTAATATTGGACCTCGTTTTCCTAATTATGGTAAATCTATTAAGGGTATGGTTTCAAGCATGTCCAAAGGGTAATGTCATTCCATGGTTAACCATATTGTCTAGGAACTCTATACGCGTACCTATTCTAGCCCCTCACTGAATAATGGTTAGAAGTCGCAAAATGTTCAACCCCGTGTCTAGCATAAAGATTTAGAGTTAAAGAAATAAAGCAAGTTGTCCTCAAGATTTCCTCTAGGGAGACGCTAGGCGAATTGTTCCTAAAGTTAAAGTAGGTGTAGTGCTTAGAATTTAGGGAACCTTGAGAGAGATAGGTTGAGTTGTGAAGTATGATATTCCCATATCGTATCATTGCCCTCCATGGTCCCGGTGTTCCGGATATCTATGTGTAAGGAGGTGATTGGGAATCATTGGTCTATCATTTCAATGGAAATTATTGTAGGTAAAGTCAATGGATAGTTAGCTTATGCGAGGTATCCAGCTATCATCCTTGTTAGATAATTTGGAGGTTGGGGTTGTTTCCGCTAATGTATTATGGCAAAGCTTGTAAAGTGAAGAGGCCACCTTAAGGGCCGAAAGCATCGTAGAAAGAAAATATTTTCTCTTGATTGTGTAACTATTGGTTTTAATTTGAAAAGTACCTTATAAGTATTGTGATTTAAAAACGTGCAGCCCATTCAAGTATCATTATGATAACGTGGTGCTTGTAATTATGAGATTGGTATTGTTGATATGTACAATGTGATGTTGTGTATCATTGTGGATGAGTTGTTAGGCTACTTTAGTGGTTCTCTAGCGGGTAGATAGGCCTAGTTACAAAGGAGATGCTACCAAAATGTTTGAAAAGTTTAGGGAGTTAGTCAAATTGGAAATTTCTGTGGTATAAATGAAGAATTGAGTCCTACATACCGCCAAGGTAGAGAGTCAATTGTTGTTGTTGATGTTTTTGGTGGAAGAAAGAGTAATATTGAGACTATAGCAAGGATTGTTGCGTTGATACACCAACTGCGCTGGTGTTAACGGGTTATAAATCTGGTGTGGAAGAGGAATAGGATGATAAAGTATTAGGCTTTTCTTAAGAGATGGCTTCTACCTATTTGGCTTCTAGATTCAGTTTTATTGTCGCCATTGATGATGTCTAATGCTTATTCTTGTCCTAGGGTTTAATATGAGTAGGTTAGATCTCAGTATTCGATAGGATACTATAAGTAGTTGAACGTGTTAGTTAGGGAAGAGCATGAGAATCACTTGATAAGTGTATCGCTGCCCATAATTAAGGGGCCTGTGAAATTTGGGAGTTTGAAGTAGGTAAGGAAGGAAATGAGTCTTGTTGGGTGTTTGGGACGAGCCATGATCCTCATTTAAGGACGAATGATCGTAAGTGGGGCAGGGTGTAAGGCCCCGTGAAAATTTTTACTCAAAACCCGAGATCTCATAGTGCCAAGTTAGGAATATGTGCTAGGTTCGGACCCTTTTGGACAAAGCTATGCATTAAAAGGTCAAGAACTTATTTTTTCCAGAAAAATGCAATTTTGCAATCAATAATGTTGTTGCATATCAAGTATGCAGACTGCATTTCTGCCGCAGAATGAGTCACTGTGTTGGCCAAATTTGAAGTCAATTATGCGGTCAAATATACGATCGAATAACCAAAATGCGGACCGCATAGTCATCGCATAATTTCTTTGGGATTTTGTGAAGAGCAGTTCTGCGGTGCACTATGCGACCACAGAACATGAATGCGGACTGCATTCTTGTGCCATATCCAGTCAGTGTGTCCAATTTTGGGGAAGCATTTTCGGTCAATTTTGCAGACCTCATGTCCATTATGCGATCGCAGATCTATTTTGGGGCTCAAATTTTTTAATTTTCTTACCCAACCCTATGTCGATATATCACACACCACCCTTAATTTAGGGGTATTTTCTTATGCATTTAGAGAGAGAGAGAGAGAGGGGGGGTCCTAAAGGGAGAAAGGTTTCTTCATCAACATTTATCCAAAAATCTTGCTTAAGCTTTGAAGATTTGTCAAGAAAGGCACCTAGGTATTCTTCCTAGAAGGTATGGTTATATAACCCAAGCTCTTGATTACAAGATATAACTAGGGTAGTGCATTAGAAGGATATTTTATGAGGATGAAATTTGATATCTTGCATGCATGAGTTCTTAAAAGATATTGGTTAGGTCTTGAGCTAATAATGGAATGCGGGATGGTAGTATCTTTCACAAATTGGTTATAAGAGCATAATGCACACTTAGTGTTTGAGAATATGCACAAGTGATCTAGAACTATGATCATCTCTCTAATTTGTGGTTCAATTTGTCATGTTCTTGAAAGATTGACGTTGTTAAGAGTCTTAGAGTATATTAGGACTTCAAGCAAGCTCAATCGAGGTATGTAGGCTAAACTTTCTCTCTCGAAAGTGAATTCCATAATATTTTATAAATTTAAGTGTGGTTTTTCTACTAAAATGGTGTAGCCTAGAATCACAATTTAAATGAAGGATAGTATACTAATTGCGTAAGAAGAATCCGATCTGTTAAATACTCCTAGTTGCTCTTATGTGTACTAAATGCCTTGATTGAACGTGCCTATTTGTTGATAAACTGTAACGATGTTTGGAAATAAATTGAATAAGAAAATGTGAAACAAATTTTGAAATAAGTCTCAATCCTTTTGAACAAACAACTCTAAAGTAAAATGGCCTTGTACCTGAACTATGCCCATAAAGAGCTAATTTAGATAATTCTTTGCATTATAGATACATTTAATGTAATGATAGTCTTTACACATTCCAATATTAAAATGGTGCCTTTATCGTGATGGAAAAAGGGGTAATTCAAGGATAACTGAGGTGATTGCTTGCTTATAATTCCAATGTGTATTTCAATTGTTGCTTGACATGTCTCCCTTTGGGAAGAATACCTTGTGATTGATGATTCTATTACTATTGACTCGAATATATATATATATATATATATATATATATATATATATATATATATATGTTCGTGCATTCATATTGGTTGGTGGTAGTTGGAAATAAAGGAGATAAAATTGTGAAAAATCATATGCGGCCTTCATGCCATGCGAAAGATAAACCTTGTGAAAGGCCCAAAGTGCCAAAGAGATATTGTTATCGAGAGAGACTGAGAACATTGATAAAAGCTATAAAATATGAAAGGTATTGAGGTAAGCATGATTGTATTTATGCTATAAATTTATATTATTGTATTCACAATATAGTTGTATGAAATATTAAATCGAATCAAAATGTTCTTTAGGGAGTATATTAGCAATACCGTAAAAGGATGGTTCATAAGAGCCATAACTAAAACTACACATGCTGGTGTAAGAGTGGAGTGTGACTTGGGATGAAATTGAAATATTAGTGAAATTGTGGCTATTCCCCTTAATTGGGATGAATTAGGTAACATTTGTAAATTGGTAACGGCCACCCACACGGCATATGTAGGAAGGCACCCTAGCCGATCGGACCGTGATCGGACGCCATGATGCACACATGGTGGTATTGTGCTGGGAATCATAAAAATTTGAAATATTTTGTTGTGCTGCATGTCTCTAAAAGGACGACTAGGCGATCGAGTCGTGATCGGACATCGTGCTAACAAAGACGTTTGTATAACTTACATCGGTGCTAGTGATCTCCCAACCAAAAAAATTATATATATTATTTTTATAAACTAAAAGATTTACATGTTTCAAGTTGGATGCTAGTATATTGTGACTTTGGCTCACTGTTTTGTGTTTCTTTGCTTGTATGGTTATTCTATTCTGAAAGAGGACTTTTAGCCTTACATACTAGTTCTATTCGACGGAACTAACATTCCTTTTGCTGGGGGCGCTGTATCATTTTATGATACAGATTGTTCTACAGCGAGAGGCATCGACCAATGACAGGAATATTCTCTTCCATGCAAGCTTGGTGAGCCCCACTCTATCCCGGGGTCATGTCATACATCTTTTGTTCATTTCTCATAATGTTTTGAGGTATAGCCAGAGCCTTGTTGTTGGCATTTCCCTATTTCTTTTCTATTTGCTTAGATGCTCCGTAGACTGTTTGTGGGTGGTGGTTGATGTTGGGCTTCAGGACCATAAATTTTAATATTTAACAAGCATGTTTTCATTAAACTTGTAACTTATAATACTCTGAAACTATGAATGAAGTCATTAATGGAAATAAAATGGAAGTTGCTTATGGAAGATTGTTAGTATTTTGATTAAACGGGATAACATTCCCTCATTATTCATGAACTAGTTTAAGTAGAATGAAATCTAGCAAGCTTGCTCAATCGGGTTTACTCTGTTGAGCCACTCGCGCCCCTCGGTTTTGGGTAATAGGCAGGCGGAATCAACAAATAAAATTATCAATAACAATTTGAAGAAGCGATAAGAAGATTCAAAAGGAAATTGGCTAGAAGTTCTACCTAGTGTTTTATGGGCATATCATACAACAGCAAAAACAAGTACACGAGAAACACCATTTTTGTTGGTTTATGGTGCGGAAGATCTAATTACTCTTGAGATAGGAGATCCAAGTACAAGGTTTACTCAGGTAATAGAAGAATCTAATGATGAGGAAATGCGTATAAATCTTGATTTTCTTGAAGGAAGGAGAGAAGCTTCACTAATAAGAATGGCAACATAGAAGCAAGTCATAGAACGGTATTACAACCAGAGAGCGTGCCTCAAATTCATTAAAATTGGGGGATTAGTGCTTAAAACATTCTTCAATCTACAAAGGTAGCTAATGTAGGTAAATTAAGTCCAACATGGGAAGGACCCTACAAGATTTACAGTATTGCAGATAATGGAGCATATGAATTTGAAACACTGGATGGCAAAATACTACCTTCACATTGGAATGTTGTTCATTTGAAGAGATATTACTTCTAATGAATACCCACGGTCAGGTGTCTTTGTTTTAAAATTCTACTTTGAATTGTTAAAGTTTTACTAACGATTTTAGATGATAGGCTAAAAGCTAGCCCCTACAAAATAATGAGTCACGACCTGCAAGGCACGTAGAATACATTAAACTTCCTGGCCTAGAGTTACAAAAATTCTAATAGAATTTCAAATGGGTTAAGCAGTCTTCATCTCTAATCATACCTCCAAGTCTCTTATGTTTTTCCTTTTTCAGGGAAAGGGCTAAGTGAGAGGAATAACCAAGTGCTCGAGGCTTCATACTTCAACACGCAAACACTTGGGGGACTACATAATATACAAAGGCAAATGTATAAAGAAGGCAAAGAAGTAAGATTGAGAAAAATCGAAGATCAAGCCTGAAAAAGTCAGGTACAGAGTGAGAGTCACAAAATCATGAACTAAAGCCAAAAGAAAACCTTATAGTTAGGGTAAAGGCTATGTAATGAAACGGGTTATAAATAAATACCTTGTGTTTATTATTTTTTGTTTTTTAAATCTGTTACAAGAAAAACAGTTACGAGAAAGTTATAGAAGCAATTCAAATACATGTAAAGTACCATTCAAAACTAGATAAGGTTCAAACAAAAACTTGTCAAAGTTTTTTCAAAGAAATATGTGTGTACCTATTTCTTTAATTGTATGTTGAACACCATTATGAAGTTGAGACGTCTTCTTCATTGAGTGTCGAGTATAAAAGGGCACTCTTTTATAAAATTGATGTTTAATTTTTCATGAAGTTAATAGAAGCATTTTCTAAGAGTAAAAATGCAGATTATTCTATAAGCCCTTAAAAATAAAGGCAAGAATAAACTAAATGGAAGTTCAAGATAGTAATAAGAAAAATTCTAAAATATTAAAAAGCTTAAGACTAAGTAAAAACTTAGTCATAAAACTGTAAATTATATATACAAATTGCCCCGTGAAAAGTCTGGGGACTTGCATTTCCACAATATAACCTCAAATGAAACTAAGGGTTTGATTACAATTTTCCAAATAAAAAAACCGGCATGGTCAAACAACTAAGTCTAATCATTGAGAAGTTAGCGGAGCATCGACAGTAGCGGGTTCAACTTAGGCAGGTGTATCAACAGTTGCGAGCTGAACTTGGCTTGCAGTAACAGGCTCGGCTAGGTTTGAAAGAGTTGGGATACCCATATCAACTTCAGCATTCACAGAAGTTTCAGCCTCAAGAGAAGGAAAATCTTGAGTTTGCTTAGCTTTTTCAATGGTTTCATTAGCAAACTCAGACTCTAAGTTGAAATTTTCTTGGCCAGCTTCAATCAGGGTATCACGGCGTGAATTCAAAAAAGCCCAACTCACCTCAAATGCATTTTCTTCCTCAAGGACCCCATAATCCCTTAATTAATCAGTAATCTCACTCTTTAGCTTCTCATTTTAAGCCAAAGCAGTGGTGTAAGAAGATCAAAGAGAGGAGTGGGCGATTTCTAAAGCATGCACCTTATCAGAAAAAGCTCGAAGATATTCTTGTGCTAGAGTATTGACTCTTTACAAGCTCCCCAACATAAGTCTCTTTTTCACTCAAGAGAGCCGTCAACTCTCTAATTTCCTCACTGGCGTTCAATAGATATTCTAAGAAGGTGGTTTCGATACAAGTTTTTTCTTTATCCACTTGAATCGAGGAAGCTGTTTCAACTACCCGTTCCAAAGTCAAAACACGTACCGTCTGCTCCAATGAACTCTTGCTTTCTTCTAATGTTCCATATCAGTCTGTAAACTTTCGTATTGTTCCTTCCATTGAATGCCTCTAGCTGAGAGTCACGTGCAATCTACTCTGAGGAGGTAACTCTTCTCATCATCTCTGTGCCGATAAGATTGGCCTAAAACAGGAAGTAAGAATCCTAAATATAGAAAAACCATAAAGTAAAAAGGAAAAAAGAGAGGAGGTAAATACCTTGAAAGTGGCGTGCACGATATCATTCATCAGTGTCAATGAACTGTGTCTTTAAAGTTTGGCTTTTTCTTATTGGGCCAATCAAAGGCTCTAGCCATGCATATGATTGACCTGATTTCCTCAAGAGACCACTCTCCGCAGGAACTTCAATGACTACTCTCCTCATAGCAGCGCTCCGACTTAAAGAGTCAGCTTCGGTATGATGAACGATTGGATGAGGAATTGTCAAAGGAGGAGCAGCAGATGAGGTAAAAACAGTAGAAGAAGGAACAGAAACAGTTGTGGTTGATGAGGAGGGCATGGAAGAAGTCATAAATACAAGTTTCAAAAAGCAGGCTAAGGGAGTTTCATCTAAAATAGGTCCTAAGCCTTTACTACCAAATCCACTATCAAAATGCCATTCAATGGACTCATGGGTATCGATGGGATCAACGTCGTCATCGAGAATTACAACCAAGGCTTCAGTAGGCTCGGCAAGAGAAACAGAGGGACAGGGAGATGCCTTGCTTCGTTATCAAAAATAATGTGCCTTCTGGTTCGTGGCCTTGTCACCTAAGAGCCCCCATCTTCCTCTTCTTCAGAATCTCTTCAATAGCTTTTCTCTTTGACGAGGAACCCAAAAAATTTTTTTGAGCCCTTTCTAAAGAAAGGTGGGTCCTCGAAGAGCCACGGGAAGCCACAACTGCCTCGGCCGTAACTCCTCAAATAGAAAATCCTGATAAAAAGAGGGATTGAAGTTAGTGAAAAAACTATATGAAAAATGGAATAAAACAAAACAATTCCTACCATGAGTTTTTACTTTCAAACCAAAATGGTTAGAAAGTGTCTTCCAAGACCTGCCATCCATAGGTGGGATCTTCGACAACTGATCTACCCAATCACGGAAGTTGGGAACACTTTCCACAACTCTTATGGTTGATAAAAAACAAAGCAAGATTAAAAAAGCTGGCAAACTTGAAGAAAAAAGGCACGTGAAAATTAAAAAACTTATGTGTAAAATTCCACTTCTCCGGGAAGGGAATGTTCTCTTCACCCTCTAAACCAATAGTTGGGGCAGCAACAAACCTCACGTGCCAGCCACGGTCACTGTCATCCTCCGGACTCACCAAGACCCTCTTGCTCCTAGCTACTAGAGTGAAAATGCCATTACGAAAGAGTCTGGAGGAGTAAAGGTGAATCAAATGAGGAAAAGAGAAAGGAACGCCAGTTGTATTGGTTAAATACCTCAAACAGGCAACAACTCTCCATATGATTAGGCCAATTTGACCCAAACAGACATCAAAGAAACGACAAAATTTGACAATGATCGGGTCAATAGCTGGTTTGAACCCTAAGGTGAAGGGGTATGTATAAACAAAAGAAAATCCTTTTAAATGAGAAGTGATTCTTTGATTTAGATTGGGGATGATAATAGGAAAATCACTACCCCAATGGCAGTTTCTACGAACTATAGGAGCTAAAACCTCTGTAATTGGGTAGGGTAGATGTCAGCACGATCTAAACTAAAGACTTGGTTCCTAAGGGATTCTTTGTCATGGTAAAAGGATAGTTCCGTGGGAACTATCTCTTCCACTATGGGTTCACGAAAAGGCTCAGAGATTCTTTGACTCTTGAGGAAGATCTTTGAGAAAGCGAACCCCTAGTTCTAAAAAAAAAGGACCAGAACTAGAAGAAGGCATTGCAGAACCACCACGAGTGGACCCCAAATTACGAAGTCTACCCCCCTTCTGCTCTTGATACGGGCATTAGGAAATGTATCAACTATGGGAATTCTAGTATGGTTAGGATTTGATGAAGACATAGTGAAGAAGAGAAGTACGATGGAGAAATAAGCAAGGATTCAGGAAATTGAATATTTAGTAAACTTTATGTGGTAAAAGTTGTATTTATATTGATAAGTAATCGCCGAAGGGAAAAGTGATGATGGAAGTACTATAATAATAATATTTGGCACTTCGTGAATAGTGGAGCTGTAAAAAGTCTTGACAAGGGCTGCAAAACAACAGAGTTAATAAAATCGTGACACGTGTGAAGCGCACTAAATGGAGGTGACAATTAAAACGTCAATTCTCTCATAGCATTAATGGTGACAAAAATTCTCATTCCACTTCCCAAATATTCAATTGATGAATAAATAAAAAGTATGGGGACTATCTGTATTGGGAGAAATTGAGTGTACATATAAAAAAAATGGTGTGTCCAAACACATGGAATAGTCAAAAAGTTATTACTGTCAAAGAGGCACGAATAGCAATAGACACGAGCAAGGGTAAAGGAAGAGGCATGAGTAATTATTCAAAAGACGCATCACTCGTACCTATTCAAGTCATTTAGATCCGCAAATCAAGAGGAATGAATCTAAAAATATATAGGAATACAGATACAATATTTAATGAGCATTGAACAATAAATACATTAGAGAATTTGTACTGAATATAATGATTGCATAACATAGCATTTAATGTCCTCAATTACTCATAATAGCCTTATTGTGACAACGGAAAATGTATGTCTCTAAAATAGCTGTATAAGGGAGACAACTGATCAATTGTAGACACACAATACTATCTGAATATACCTTGGTTCAATTGTTTTTCTTTCGATTATATTCTTGCTATTCAAATTACTTCCTTATATACATTCTTCCTATTATCAGTAATATGTGTTCTTCTAAATTATAAGCTTTAATCGTTTTTTTTTGTTAAACAATTATATCTGAGCATATATCTTAAAATATAAGAATAAGTACTTTAAAGGTTAAACTTATCAAATTAAAATCTTAAATTTAAATTTGCTTGTGCGTGTTGGTCGTATTATTGGGCTTCCTTAAGAGAGATAAAAATCAACATCAATATGCACAATAACTAGAGCACCTAAAGAGAAAATGATTTTCATCATAAAACAATAAGACAAATAGAATGCACATACGGTTGGATTTGGCTCACCTCTAGTACGCCATCGGTCAAGTTCTTCTAGTGCAGGTTTAAATTTTATGACACCTGTCCCTTCTAATTAAATAAAAAGGTCAATATTTATTTAACTAATAACAGTCCATCAGACCATCGTTAAATAAAAAATCATTCCCTGGGTCAGTACCAATTTGGCAAAGCGTCCGAAAATACTGCTAGGAAAATCGTTCTGGTTGAAGGAAAGATATTTTCTTAACATAAAAATCATGGAGAAATGGAATTTCTATTATTTAACCATTACAAACAAACGTATTATTAAAAAGTAAGAGTTACTCAAAATTTATTGTAGTTCGATGTTACGATGGTATTAGGAAAAAATTGTATTTAAGGAAATGTGTCAAGACACGTACACTGATTGAATTGTTAAAGAATTATAGCTAGCCAAGAGGCACGAGCTACAACAGGTACTAGCAAATGACAGGAGAAGAGACAGGAGTAGTTATTCAAATAACTTAGCACCCCTACCTATTGAAGTCATTTCTATCTGAGGGTCAAAAGGAATGAATCTGACAATAGAAAAGAGTACAGATACGACATTTAATGGACATTAATATGGAATATGTTAGGGATTTTTGTACCCATACCTATTGAAGTCATTTATATCTGAGAGTCAAAAGGAATGAATCTGACAATAGAAAAGAGTACAGATACGACATTTAATGGATATTAAATATGGAATATGTTAGGGATTTTGGTATTGAATGTAACGTAGCATTCAATGTCTTTAATTTCATATAATAGCCTCATTATGATTCGGGCAAAACGTATATCTCTAGGACACCTATAAAAGGGAGACATCTGATCAGTTGAGGACATGAAATCATTTGGAATATATCTTGGTTTACTTGTTTTTCTCTTGAAATACTCTTTTGCTACTTAAATTATTTCCTTTTACACATTCTTTTGATTATCAGTAACTCGTGTTCTTCTAAATTCTAGCTTTGACTAAAATCTCATTTTTTTGGTTACACAAATTTATTCCGTTACTGGGAATCTAATAATCTATTTTCTCTCGCTTAACTTTTCTTGTTGATCAACTATGTCGAACAACAATGCCAACACTCGAGGAAACCAAGAAAACCAACAAAATCATGAAGATCCACAAGATATTAACACTTCGACTGCTACTCTACAAGGCTCTCCCCGACAATCTCGTGAGGGAACCCTTGATGGGTCTCAAATGAATGAGCATGCTCAATTTGAGAATGCTAAAACCATTGATGACGCTTTGCAGAAATTAATTGTTGCTCAGGTCAATAAAGCTGTTGAAGCGCTTGTTAACCGGTTACCTGTTGCAACCCCTGCACTGACTCCAAATAATAACACTTTAGAAAACCCTCGTTCTGGACTTGTCAACTCAGTTAGCGGAGGGACTCCTAGTGAATCACAAGAGACGGAACCAGGTATGTGGTTAATTATGATTTACAAAACTTAGTACTGACCTTGTAGAAACAACTCAATGAGCAAAGTGAGCGCATAGAGCAGATACCTGGGGTGCCACCTGTAATCAAATGAGTAGATATGGATCGATATTCGCAACAATCCTGGAAGCCAAGTGCTATTCCTCTTCCAATTCTAAAAAAGTTCAAAATGCCTGACATTCCAAAATATGATGGAACGTCAGAACCACGAGACCACATGACTACATTAACGACGGGTGTAAAAGGCAACGACTTGACTAAGCAGGATATTGAATTTGTATTAGTTAAGAAATTTGGCGAAACACTCACTAATGGAGCGGTCACATGGTACTCTCTTCTACCTTAAAATTCTATAAATTCTTTTGCTAAGCTTGCATATTCTTTCATCAAAGCACACTTGGGAGCTCAAAAGGTGGAAAAAAATGGAAGATATTTTCAAGTTTAAGAAAGGGGACACAGAATTGCTTAGAGAATTCGTGGACAGATTTCAGCGTGAAAGAATGTCATTGCCACGTGTACCTGACAACTGAACAGCTATAGCTTTTGCAAGCAATTTGAATGAAAAAAGCTCAGAAGCCACGAGGAGACTAAAATAAAACATTCGAGAATTCCTAGCTAAAACATGGAATGATTTTATAATAGGTATAGCACGAAGCTGAGGATTGAGGAAGATACCATTCCACAATTTCAAAAAGAAGAAAAGGTAAGTTCAAGACATGCGGAGACTGAAAAAAGATTCGGTAAAAATAAATATGAGCCTTACATAGGACCTGCGAGAAAGGACTCACGATCAAGACAGGATAATCAAACGTACGACCATAGACCAAGAAACAGAGAATCAAGTTCTTCATCAAAGTTTAGAAATAAGCGAAATAACTATGAGTCACAAGATGATACAAATTTAAAGGCAAGATTTGGTGGCTATAACTTCAATATCAGCAACTCCGAACTCGTGGCTGTTTTGAGAAGCATGTGAGATAAGGTTCAATGTCCAAAGGAAATGAGAACGAATCCAAACAGGCGTAACCCTGATCATTGGTGCGAGTTTCATAATGACCATGGACATAAAACAACCGATTACAGATATTTACAAAGTGAAGATGATCATTTATTGAAGCAAGGATATCTCACAAAGTTGTTCAGCGAGAAAGGAAAGCAAGCTTACATGAAAAATAGGTAGGATCCTCCAAGACCACCGTCCCCAAAAGGACTGTCAACGTTATAAGTGGAGGTGAAGATATCAATGGTATATCATACATGGCCGCTAACAAGATTCCAAAAATAACAATTACTCAAGGGAAACGGGTGTGTCACACCTTAGAAGAAGACAACTTTATATTTAACAATGCAGATGTAGATGGCATATTAATACCTCATAACGACGCACTGGTAATATCTTTAATTGTATATGATACTAATGCAAAATGAGTTTTGATTGATCCAGGTAGCTCGAAAAATAATATTTTGCTAGGAGTATTACATGAGATGCAAGCCTACAAAAGAATAATATCAAAGGCCCACACTCAATCTGGATTCGATAATTCCAGTATGGTCATGAAAGGGGAGGTAACACTCACCATATTCGCTTAAGGTGTCATCAAAGATACAAAGTTCTAGGTAGTAGATATGGAGATGACTTACAATATGATTCTTGGGAGGCCATGGATCCCAGAAATGGATGCAGTACCTTCAACTTTGCATCAAGTTATTAAATTTCCATCGCCATTGGGAATCTGTCAAATTCGTAGCTATCAACATATATCCAGGGCGATCAACTCCGTTGCAGATACAAGCATGAGAAATTAAGGTAAATAGCAACCATGGAAGGCAGTTGAGGTCACCACAACACAAACCCCAACTGAGCAAGGGCAAATAGATATAGATTCAAGACCTGATACTATTCAAGAACCAGAAGAAATGAAAATATCAAAACCACAATAGAAGAATTGGAGCCTGTCGTGTTATTTGCTTAATGGTCTGATAGGAAAGTTTACGCTGGAGCTAATATTAGCCGAGGAATGAGAGGTAAGTTAGTTTACTTTTTGAAAACTAACATGGACTGCTTTGCTTTGTCTCACTGTAACATGACAGGGATTCCACAGAAGGTGATGACTCATAAATTAAATGAAGATCCATCGTACCCTCCAGTCAAACAAAAGAAAAGAAAGCAAGGAACTTTCAAGAATCAGGTGATTCAAGACGAAGTCCAAAAATTGCTGAAAATTAGTTCTATTTGTGAGGTAAAGCATCCTAACTAGTTAGCTAATACTATTTTGGTACCAAAGAAGAACGGTAAGTGGCGAGTTTGCGTAGATTATACTGATCTTCGTAAAGCTTGCCCTAAAGACTCTTTTCCACTATCACACATAGATCAACTGATTGATGCGACTGCAGGTCATGGGCTATTAAGCTTTTTAGATGCATATTCAGGTTATAATCAGATTAAAATGGATCTAGGAGATGAGGAAAAAACTTTGTTCATAACAGACGGGGGGACTTATTATTATAAGGTAATGCCCATTGGTCTAAAAAATGTAGGTGCAATGTATCAAAAGTTAGTTACCAAAATGATTCAAAAACATTTAGGAATAATCATGGAAGTATATATAGATAATATTCTTCTTAAAACTCAATATTTAAAGGATCACGTATCTCATTTATCTGATACATTTTCAATTTTGCGCAAATTTAATATGAAGTTAAACCCCAAAAAATCTGCATTTGGTGTTACATCAGGTAAGTTTTTGGATTTTCTTATTTTTAACAGTGGTATTGAAGTAAATCCTACACAAATTAAGGCCATTGAAGTAATCCCCGATATACTTCCAAACAAGAAAGAAGTTCAAAGGTTAACGGAGAGAATTGCATCTTTAGAAAGATTCATTTCTAAGTCATCGGAGAAATGCTTTAAATTCTTCTCGGCCCTTAAAAAGCATGATTATTTTGAATGTAATTAAGAATGTCAATAGGCAATCAGGAATTTGAAAACGTACTTTTCAAATCCACACTTACTGGAAAAACCAAAGGTAGGGGAAAGACTACTTATTTACATTACCGTTTCAGAAGTAGCGGTAAGTTCTGTATTGGTCCAGGAGGAGCAAGGTAAATAATCCCCCATCTATTCTTTCAGTAAATCTTTGTTAGATGCGGAGACATGGTATCCTCAGTTAGAAAACTTGCACTTGCATTAATCATGGCATCTAGGAAGTTAAGACCTCATTTTCAGTATCATCGTATTGTAGTAGTAACTGCTTACCTTTTACGAAATATATTGTATAAACATGAGTTATCAGGTAGATTGGCTAAGTGGACTATAGAGTTAAGAGAATACGAAATCACCCATCAACTTAGGACTGCTATAAAAGCACAAGTATTAGCTGATTTCGTGGCTGATTTTATCCAGGGTATGCAATTAGAAGTAGAAAAAGAATTACAGGTGTTTAAGGAGCTAACCCGGGAACTTGGACTTTATTCGCTGATGGATCATCTAACGAAAAAGGTGCAGGTTTAGGAATTATGGTACCACCTACAGGTGAAACCATTCCATAAGCTATTAAATGTAACTCAATAACTAACAACGAAGCTGAGTATGAGGCTGTGATTGCAGGTCTAGAATTGGCATGAGAACTTGGCATAAATCAGATTATAATCAAGAGTGATTTACAACTCGTGGTTAAGCAAATGCTGGGGACTTATATAGCCATGGAAACGAGGATGCAGCAGTACCTAGAAAAGGTACGGGAATTGATAAAGAAATTTCAAACTTGGAAAGTTATACAAATACCAAGGGATGAAAATATTGAAGCAGATTCTTTTGCTAACCTCACGTCAGCGGATGATGCGGCAAACAATTCAATGACTCAGTTATACATTTGTTCATTCAAATCTTGATCATGATAAGAATGAGGTAAACTTCAACAATTTAACTTGCGATTGGAGGAACGAAATTGTTGTTTTTTTGCAGTATGGTACCATGCCTGATGATGAGAAGAAATCTCATGCGCTTTGAAAAAAGGCTGCCTGGTATTGTTTAAAACAAGGCAATTTATATCGCAAAATGTTCAGAGGACCTTTAGCAAGATGTCTCGGACCTTCACAAACGGAGTATGTAATGAGAGAGATTCATGAGGGGCATTCTAGGAATCACACAGAAGGAAGATTATTGGTAAGAACTCTTATTAAAGCAGGCTATTATTGGCCTAAAATGGAAGAAGCAGAAAGTTTCGTGGCTAAATTAGATAAATGCCAAAAGTACGGCAACAATATGCATAGACCTGTGGAATTATTACATCCAGTAATCGCACCATGTGTCAGGACCCATTTTAGGATCGAGACCGGCGTTTAGGAGCAAGTGCTCCCAAGTAAGTCTCATTGGAAATTTACAGAAAATCGGGCAGAGTTTCCTCTATTTTTGGACCATCCCAGAAATTTGATATCTCAAATCAACAACCAAACAACCAAATAGCAATCCAACTGGCAATTGACAACTTACCAATTAGCCAAAATAAGTCTCGATCATTAGTAATCAACACATTAACCACCAGAATACTAATCTACCTCCAACTTTCATAACAAAGGACGGTACTCAACATAAGGCTATAATGACAAAAAAATACTCACGACACTAAAATAATGACTATGGACCAACTCTAAGAAATTAAAGAAAGATCATAAAAATTGATAAAAAATCTCCGCTCATGCAAACAAGTACGAGACTCACCAAATGTTCTCAACCTTTGACCTCTAATTAACAAAATCCTTGCATGCGTCAACTGTTGTCTCTGAAAGCAAAAAAAATTTAGCATGGAATGAGTCACTAGCTAAGTGAGTAATAATATTTAACCACAATTGATTCTTAATTTGCGGACAAGTAAGAAACATGCTAGTATCTCAAAGATAAAAAAAATAAAAAAAATTCCCTTTCAGAAAGAATAATTAATTTTCAATCTCATCACGCTTTTCATATTGTAAAATATAATTAACAATTCAGTAAAGCTCGGTAACCTCTGTATAATATCAGTATTCACAATTTTGGGAGGTTTCAATGAATGGAACATGTAATCCCTACTCGAGGGTAATCAGTAACGGTATGCTAGTTCTAACTTCCCACTAGCGAGGCTATAACGGTAATCGGTAATTACATGGTGCACCGGGTCTAATGAACCCGCTGTTAGCTACGAGATCCTTCAATGTCTACTCCCATTTATACTTATCTCTATAATCCATATTGTAGAAACTATTTTTAAAATAATATAGGGCATTTCAATTCTTATCAAAATCATATAATTTCCTTTCGATAATAGTAAATTCAAGTAACGGTCAAACAGATGAAGTGACAATAAAAATATTTAAAACCACGGTATTAATCTCAAATAACTATTTCTGTATCATATCGAGTCAAAGACTTGCTCCACATGAAACTCAAAATAATCGGTAACATATTCATATTAAAAATCATGTGTAAATCATGTAAGTCATGAAAAACACGAATTGCAATAACATTGCTACTTACGGTACTCGTGCCGAAATACAAACTGCGTCACCTCGTGCAATCCGTATGATTTCCTTCAATCAATCTATAATCACATCATATAGATCTCTTATAAAATTTGTTGTTTAGGTTAATCCATAACTAATTTACAATATCCAACTTTTGGAGTTTCACGTTGATTCTCAATTATTTTTCTTGAGTTGGATTTGTCTCGATCATGGGATAATTTTTTTTATATGTTAATCATGCTCCTTAAGCCATATGTAAACTTTTGAGATTTTACTGTAGAAAACATAATTACATAATGCTTTTAAAACTTCTAAAACTTGCTTAAGTAATAATTGCACCATATCTCTATCAAGATACTCTCTTCAATGAATTCTTCACTCAAATATACACTAGTAACTCTATCTCTTTGTGGTATTTAAATAAGCTATTCACAATCTATGTAAATTGTTTATATTTCAGAAAAGAGGATATTAAAGAATCGTTCCACATAATTAAAATAAAGAATTTAGATATTTACCGCAATACTCGAAACTCGAAAGTGCTTAGGGTTCAAAGGTGCTATTCAAACGATCCGTCCTTGGCTTTCAAAATTATTTGGGTGGAGCTTTTCTATGCTTCCTTCTCTATAGAAAAAAAACTCATTCTCTGTTGGTTTTCTCCAACTCTAATGCTTCCAAGATTGAAGTATTTATGTTTTTTTTTTGTTTATATAGCAGCTGTTTGGGACTTCTTTTTCTGCAGAAGCTTTAGAATACACAACCCCTTCCCTGAACCCATTTTCTTTATTTCGTTCTAGTGGGCTTTTTCTCTTATTTAGTGCTTCTCTATATTATTTTATTTTGTTTTGACTTAAATTATTTGTTATTATTATTATTATTATTACACCCTTATTTAAAAATATAGTGTATTACACCATGGCCCCCGAATTAACTCAAGTACATACTTGTAGACTGAAACAAATGGGGGTACTTGACTCGTATAGAGTCTTCTATTTCCCAAGTAGATTCTTCAACTATATGATTTCTCCATAAGACTTTCACGAATACAATTTATTTTGACCGTAGTTTTCTTATTTGTCTATCAATAATTGCAATTGGCTCCTCTTCGTAAGAAAACTTCTCATCGAGTGGTATAGTCGGTGCTTCAATCACCTGAGATGAGTCTGATATACATTTTCTTAGTATTGAGATGTGAAACACAGGATGAATAAAGGACAAGTCAGGAGGAAGTGCCAAACGATAAGCCACAGCTCCCACTCGATCTAGTATTTCATACGGTCCTATAAACCTGGGCTTAACTTGCCTCTTTTCCCAAACCGCATCACACCTTTCATAGGGGAGACTCGTAGGAACAGTTTGTCTCCAATTGTGAACACTAAATCCTTTCTTCTCTTATCAGCGTAAGACTTTTGACTGCTTTGAGCTGCAAGCAATCTCTGTCTGATCAACTGGACCTTGTTCATAGCTTCTTGTACTAGTTCGGGTCCCAATAAGTTGGTTTCACCAGCTTCAAACCATATAGGAGAACGACACCTCCTACAATACAATGCTTCATACGGTGCCATCTAAATACTAGACTGGAAGCTATTATTGTAAGCAAATTCAGCTAATGGTAGATAAGTGTCCCAACTACCTTCAAACTCAAGAATGCAAGTTCTCAGCATATCCTCCAAGATCTGAATAGTATGTTCAAACTGCTCATCTGTCTGTGGATGAAATGCAGTTCTAAGATCTACTCGTGTACCTAATGCTTCTTGAAAAGATTTCCAAAAGTGTGAAGTGAACTGTGATCCTCTATCAGGGATGATAGATATTGGAACTCCGTGAAGTCGGACAATTTCGTTCATAAATATCTGTGCATACCTGACTCCACCATATGTAGTCTTTACCAGCAAAAAGTGTGTTGATTTTGTTAGTCGATCTACAATCATCCATACTGAGTCATAACCTTTAAAGGTTCGTGGTAGCTCGGTGACGAAATCCATAGTAATTCTTTCCCATTTCCACTCTGGAATCTCAATTTGTTGTAGTAGTCCTGCGAGTCACTGATGCTCAGCCTTGACCTTCTGACAAGTCAAACAACTTGAAACAAAGTTAGCAACATCTTTCTTCATATCTTCCCACCCATAAAATTGCTTCAGGTCATGCTATATTTTTGTGGATCCAGGATGTATAGTGTATTTAGAGTTGCGGGCTTCTTCAAGAATAGCATGTCTCAACCCATCTACACCTGCTACACAGAGCCTGTCACCCGTTCGAAGAACGCCATCACTTTTAACAATAATATCCTTGCTTTTACCATCTAAGACTTCATCTATGTATTTACATAATCGTTCATCCTCATATTGGGTGGCCTTAATGTGCTCAACTAATGAAGACTTAGCTTGAGCACAAGCCCAACAATGCCTCTGAATTTCCAACACTAAATCTGATACTTGTATCTTCTAGCCTTTGAATATATTTGGCCAAAAGTTTCTTTGCAGGGGATATATGTGCCAAACTCCCCATAGATTTTCTACTCAATGCATCAGCCACCACATTAGTTTTTCCAGGATGATACAAAATAGAACAATCATAGCCTTTGAGTAGTTCCATCCAATGACACTACCGAAGATTCAGATCTCTCTGCTGAAAGACATACTTCAAACTTTTATGGTCAGTATAAATCTCACAAGTTTCGGCGTATAGATAATGTGTCCAAATTTTTAGAGCAAACACCACTGCAGCCATCTCCAAATCATGTGTAGGATAGTTTTGATCGTGCCTTTTCAATTGTCTCGAAGCATAAGATATAACACAACCATTTTGCATGAGAACACATCCTAATCCCACCCTCGAGGCATCACAGAATACTGTAAATCCTCCAGAACCCAATAGTAGGTGCAGTTCTCAAACATGTTTTGAGTTTTTGAAAGCTCTTCTCACATTCCTCTGTCCACTAAAACTTTGTATTTTTCTGTGTTAGCTTGGTCAGTGATGCTGCTATTCTGGAGAAATCCTGCACAACATGCCTGTAATAGCCTGCTAAGCCTAAAAAGCTGCAAATCTCTGTAGGAGAAGTAGGTCTGGGCCATTTCTGCATAGCTTCAGTCTTCTTAGGATCTACCATAATTCCATCTTTGGATACAACATGCCCCAAAAATGCTATCGAGTCTAGCAAGAATTCACACTTCAAGAAATTAACATAAAGCCGATGTTCTCGCAATGTCTGCAACACAGTCCTGAGATGATTCTCGTGTTTTCCTTGGCTACGAGAATATATTAGGATATCATCAATAAATACTATTACAAATCTATCCAGAAATGGCTTGAACACCCTATTCATTAAGTCCATGAATGTAGTTGGTGCATTTTTCAGCACGAAAGGCATCACAAGGAACTCATAGTGCCCGTATCGAGTTCTGAAAGAAGTCTTAGAAATATCTTCATCTTTGATTGTATGTTGGTGATAACCAGAATGGAGGTCAATCTTTGAAAAGTGGGCAGCTTTTTGTAACTGATCAAACATGTCATCTATACGAGGCAAAAGGTATTTATTACGTATTGTTATCTTGTTCAACTGTCTGTAGTCAATACACATTCTCAGGGATCCGTCTTTCTTCTTTACAAACAGTACTGGTGCACCCCATGGTGATACACTAGGTCTAATAAAACCATTATCTAACAAACCTTGTAACTGTTGCTTTAGCTTCCTCAGCTCTGCTGGTGCCATTCGATATGGGGGTATCGATATGGGCTCTGTGTCAGGTAGCAAATTAATACTAAACTCTATTTCTCGTACTGGAGGCAATCCTGGTAATTCCTCGGGAAATACATCAAAAAATTCTCTCAATACGGGTACATTTATTGTTTTCTTTCTTGTGACATTTGAAACTAAGAGACCCAAGCAACCTTTCTTCAAAAGTCGTTGAGTTTTCATTAAAGATACAAATTTTCAAGTCTCTGGAACCTGACTCCCTCTTAGAATAAAACTGGGTCCATTTGGTATCTCAAACCTTACTATCTTTGCACGACAATCGACTAAAGAATAGCAAGAAGATAACCAATCCATTCCTATCAGCATGTCAAAGTCAATCATATCAAGTACAATAAGTTCAGCTAGAGTATCTCTACCCATAACCCTAATCTGACAGGCACGATACACGTATTCAGCTAATAGAGACACTCTGACAGGAGTAGCAACTAGAAAAAGATCATTCAATAGTTTGGGTTGTCTACTAAATCTCAAGGCAAAGTATGAGGACACATAGGAATGAGTAGATCCAGGATCAATCAACGCAAGTGCATCAAATGAACAGACAGAAAGAATACATGTAATCTGTATTCGAGGCCTGAGCACCCTGTCTAGTAAATGCAGAAACTCTCGCCTGACCTCTACCAGTATTCCTTTATCCTTGATTAACAGTAGCACGGTCTACAGCACCTCGACCTCTATATCCTGTACCTGTAGCACCTGAAGTATTACGAGTAGTCTGGGTTGGTACAGCTGACTGAATAGAAGCCTGGTTGAAATTTCTCAGAGGTTGAGGACAATCCCTCAAGTGATGTCCCAACTGGCCACTCCGAAAGCACTCTCCAGTTAGAACACGACATTGGCCCAGATGTGATCTACCACAAGTCTGGCAGAGTGGAGTAGTTACCTTCTCTTCTATTCTCACTAAAACCGCCATTGAAAGCCCCTCTTGTCTTGGCCTTCTTACGTAATTCACTAGCTGCACGCTCTTCACGTCCCTTGTTTTCAATCTTTCTATCAAGGTCGACTACATTAGAGTAGGATAAAGTCTTTATCTGTGGGGCTACTGCAGTGTATAGACAACCAACCAATCCATCAACAAACCTTTGAATTTGAGCTTCTTCGGTAGGCACTAGGTGAGAAACATATATAGCCAACTTACAAAACTTGGTGTTATATGTTTACACATCCATATCTGGAGTCTGAACCAATCTCTCAAAGTCTCTAGCATGTTGTTGCATCAGACTGTCTAGAAGAAAATGATTCTTGAACAACTTAGTGAATTCATCCCAGGTCAGTGGTGGTGCTTCTGCCGGCCTTCCTAACAATACAGTTTCATACCATGCGTTGGCCATATCCTCTAGTTTGTATGCTGTGAGCTCCACGGCTCTCTCACTAGAACATCCAAGAGCATGTAATTCCTTAAGTGTCCCATCGAAGAAACTTTGAGGATCTGCTAAATTATCGGAACCTATGAATTTTGGTGATTTCAATTTCAGGAACTCATGTAGGGATACTTCCTTATTCCCGAAAGGTTGAGACAGTGTAGGTGCTTGTGTCTGTAAAGTAGCCTGAGGAGCCAAACTTCCTCCCTGAGTAGGAACCAATGCTTCTAACAAATTCAACAACCTTCCCACTACATCTGCAGGTAAGGAAACAGTAGGTATAACAGTTTGTACTGGTGGTGGAGCGTTCTAAACTCCCTGATCTTGCACTTGATCTGGCATAACATCTTGGGTTTGACCCATGTTCCCAACTTGAGGTTGAAGAGCAGTCTGTCTCCTAGTTTGACGAACCCCAACTTGACCTCCACCCCGCATAGTACCACATCCAGCAGATGAGGGTGTGTATGTCCTAACCATCTGCGAAAGAAATATTCCAAAGTCAATCATCAAGTTATCTCAACGCACGATCAAAGAATGAAAGAAGGGAAAACATTCCTAGATGTTCAGTAGCCTCGAGATCATAAGTATGGGCGCCTACAAACCCATGAACAAGACTCTACTAAACATTGATCCATGTCTCAGGACTTAAAG
The DNA here is from genome assembly GCA_034376525.1 of Nicotiana benthamiana. NCBI lineage: Eukaryota > Viridiplantae > Streptophyta > Magnoliopsida > Solanales > Solanaceae > Nicotiana > Nicotiana benthamiana. Next base: position 19,513,079 of record CM067324.1, on the reverse strand, counting down.
CCTATGCTCTGATACCAACTTTGTTACGTTCCAATTTAGGATCGTGACCGGCATTTAGGAGAAAGTGCTCCCAAGTAAGCCTCATTGGAAATTTTATAGAGAATCGGGCAAAGTTTCCCCTATTTTTGAACCATCCCAAAAATTTCCTGTCTCAAATCAACAACCAAACAACCTTATAGCAATCCAATTGGCAATTAACAACTTACCAATTAGCCAAAATAAGTCTCCACCATTACTAATAAACACACTGACCACCTGAATACTAATCTACCTCCAACTTTCATAACAAAGGACGATACTCAATATAAGACTATAATGACAAAAGAATACTCACGACACTAAAACAATGACTATGGAGCGACTCTAAGAATTTAAAGAAAGACCATAACAATTGATAAAAAATCTCTGCCCACGCAAACAAGTACGAGGCTCACCAAAAGTTCTCAACCTTTGACCTCTAATTAACAAAATCCTCGCCCGCATCAACTGTTGTCTCTGAAAGAAAAATAATTTAGCGGGGAATGAGTCGCTAGCTCAGTGAGTAATAATACTTAACCACTATAATTTGGGGACAAGTCAGAAACATGCTAGTATTTCAAAGATAAAAAAAATTTAAAAAAATCCCTTTCAGAAACAATAATTAGTTTTCAATCTCATCACATTTTTCTTATAGTAAAATATAATTAACAATTCAATAATAAACTTGGTAACCACTGTATAATATCAGTATTAACATTTTTGTGAGGTTTCAATGAACGGATAATGTAATCGGTATAATTATGGACTTCTTCGCAAGAAGTCAAATATAACGGTAGTCCCTACTCGAGGGAAATCAGTAACGGTATGCTAGTTCTACCTTCCCACTAGCGAGGCTATAACGGTAATCGGTAATTACAAGGTGCACCAGGTCTAACGAACCCACCGTTAGCTACGGGATCCTTCAATGTCTACTCCTATTTATACTTATCTATGTAATCCATATTGTAGAAACTATTTTTAAAATAATATAGGGCATTTCGGTTCTTATCAAAATCATATAATTTCCTTTCGATAATAGTAAATTCAAGTAACGGTCAAACAGATGTAGTGACAACAAAAATAATTAAAACCAAGATATTCATCTCAAATAACTATTTCGATTTCATATCGAGTAAAAGACTTGTCCCACATGAAACTTAAAATAATCGGTAACATATTTATATTAAAAATCATGTGTAAATCATGCAAGTTATGAAAAAAACGAATTGTAGTAAGATTACTACTCACAGTACTCGTGTCGAAATACCAACTGTGTCACCTCGTGCAATCCGTATGATTTCCTTCAATCAATCTATAATCACGTCATATCGATCTCTTATAAATTTTTTTGTTTAGGCCAATGCATAACTAATTTACAATATCCAACTCTTGAAGTTTCACATTGATTCGCAATTATTTTTCTTGAGTTGGATTTGTCCCGGGATAATTTTTATATATGTTAATCATGCTCCTTAAGCCATATGTAAACTTTTGAGATTTTACTATAGAAAACATAATTATAATGATTTAAAAACATCTAAAACTCGTTTAAGTAATAATTGCACCATATCTCTATCAAGATACTCTCTTCAATGAATTCTTCGCTCAAATATACTCTAGTAACTCTATCTCTTTGTGGTATTTAAATAAGTTATTCAAAATCTATGTAAATTGCTTAAATTCCATAAAAGAAGTTATTAAAGAATATGTCCACATAATTAAAATAAAGAATTTTTATATTTACCGCAATACTCGAAACTTGAAAGTGCTTAGGGTTCAAATGTGCTATTCAAATGATCCGTCCTTGGCTTTCAAAATTATTTAGGTGGAGCTTTTCTATGCTTCCTTCTCTATTGAAAAGAAACTCATTCTCTGTTGGTTTTCTCCAACTCTAATGCTTCCAAGATTGAAGTATTTATGTTGTTTTTGGTTTATATAGCAGCTGTTTGGGGCTTCTCCTCCAGCAGAAGCTTTAGAATACACAACCCCTTCCCTGAACCCCTTTTCTTTATTTCGTTTTAGTGGGATTTTGCCCTTATAAAGTGCTTCTCTATTTTATTTTTATTTTTGTTTTGACTTAAATTATTTGTTATTGTTATTATTATTATTATCAATACACCTTAATTAAAAATATAGGGTATTACACCATGGCCATTTATGAAATGGGGAATAAATATCGTTGGTCCATTATCACAAGCAAAAAGACATGTGAAATTTTTGCTTATACTTACTGAATATTTACTAAATGGGTAGAGGAAGGCACATTTAAATAAGTATGAGAAAAGAAAGTCAAGGATTTCATTTAGAGGAATATCATATGCCGATTCGATGTACCAAAGGAGATTGTGTGTGATAATGGCCCTCAATTTGTATGAGCTCAAATCATTGAATTTTTTCAAAGTTAGCAAATTAAAAGGATTGCATCAACACCTTATCACCCAGTGGGTAATGAGTATGCATAATTGATGAACAAGTTTATTATCAACAATCTAAAGAAGCGATTAGATGAATCAAAAGGTAGTTGGCCTGAAGTGTTACCTGGAGTTTTATGGGCATATCGTACAACTGCAAAAACAAGCACGGGAGAAACATCATTTTTATTGGTTTATGGAGCTGAGGCTCTAATTCTAGTTGAGATAGGAGAGCCAAGTACACAGCTCACACAAGTAACACAAGAATCTACTGACGAGAAAATGTGGGTCAATCATGACTTACTCGAAGGGAGGAGAGAAACTGCATTAACAACAATGGCAGCACAGAAACAAGTCACAGAACAATAATACAATTGAAAAGCACGCCTCAAAATCTTAAAAGTTGGGGACTTCATGCTTAAAATTTTTTTCTAATCTTCGAAGGCAGCTAACGCAGGCAAGTTAAGTCCAACATGGGAAGAACCCTATGGAGTTCGTAATATAGTACGAAAACAAGCATATGATCTGGAGACAATGGATGGAAAGATACTTCCTACATATTGGAATGCAGTTTCTTTGAAGAGATATTATTTCTAAGGAATACTCACGGTCAGGTATCATTATTTTAAATTAAAATTTTAGATTGCTAAGATTTTACTAACGATTTTTGATGATAGGAAAAAAACTAACCCGTATTAAATGGTGAGTCACGACTTGTAAGTCACACGGAATAACCTAAAATTCCCGGCCTAGGGTTACAATTATTCTGATAAAAACTTAAATGGGTAAGCAGTCTTCATCTATGATTGCACCTCCGATTCCCGTATGTTTTTTTTCAGGAAAAGGACCAAATGGGAGAAACAATCAAGTGCTCTAGGCGTCATACTTCAACACTCAAACAGTTGGAAGGACTACATAATATACACAAGTATGTATAAATAAGGCAAAGAACATAGAAGGAAAATCAAGCCTGAAAAAGTCAAGTATAGAGCAAAAGTCACACGAAGTCACTAACCACGGCTAATGAAAAACCTTACTGTAGTTAGAGTAAAAGTTATGTACTAAAGAAGGTTTTAAAGAAAAACCTTGCGTTAATTGTTCTGGAACATGTTATAAAGAAAAACCTTGCGTTTATTGTTTTGAAACAGGTTATAAAGAAAAAACCTCATGTTTATTATTTTTTCCTAAAAATCTATTACAAGAAAAGTAATTACGGGAAAGTTATAGATGTACCTTAAATACATGTAAAGTATTATTCAATACTAGTTAAATATTATTCAAAACTTATCAAAGTTATTTCAAAGAAACATGTGTGTTCCTATTTCTTTTATCGTATGATAACACCATCATGCAGTTGAGACGTCTTCTTCATTAAGTGTCGAAATATTAAAGGGCCCTCTTTTATAAAACTCGTGTTTAAGTTAATTAGCCATGAGATTAACAGAAGCATTTTTATAGGATAAAAATGCAAAATTATTCTGTAAGTCCTTAAAAAGAAACAAGCAAGAGTAAACATAATAGAAGTTTAAAATACTAACATGAAGAAATTCTTAATTAAAAACCTCAAGACTAAGTGCAAACTTAGTCATAAAACTACAGAATTATTTATACAGATTGCCCCATAAAAGACTTGGGGACTTGCGTTCCAAAACCAACCCTCAAATGAAGCTAAGGGTTTGATTACAATTTTCTAAAATGAACCCTCAAATGAAGCCAAGGGTTTTAACATAACATTCTAAAGTGGTACCTACAAAAAAAGAAGGAATTCAAGACAATGTAAATTTTTCACTAAGAAGATGAGGGAACTAAAAAAGGTGCATCAACGGTAACGGGCTCAACTTGGACAGGAGCATCAACGGTTGCGGGTTGATCTTGATTTGCAACAACAGGCTCAACTTGGGCAAGAGCATTAGTAGATGCAATTTCAACTTAGCTTGTAGCAAGTAGGTTTGATTGGGCTTGAAGAAGATGTGATACCCGTATGCGCTTCAACCACGGGAGCTTCAATCACAAGAGAAAGAAAGTCTTTCGTTTGCTGAGATTGTTCAATGGTTTCATTAACCTTAGCTAATTCAGAATCTAGGTCGAAGTTTTCTTGTCCAGCTTCAATTAGGGTATCACGACGTGAATTCAAAAAAGTCCAACTTAACTCAACATCAAATGTTTCTTCAAAGATCTCATAATCTTTTTCGCAAGCATCAACCTCATTCTTGAGCTTTTTATTTTCGGCCAAGGAAAAATTACAAGAAGCTTGAAGAGAAGCATGAGAGCTCTCTAAAGCACGTACCTTGTCAGTAGAGACTCGAAGATCTTCTTGTGCTTGAGTTAAGTTTTGTACGAGCTCTTCAGCGTACATTTCCTTTTGATTCAATAAAGCCTTCAATGCCATGTTCTCCTTGCTAGCCTTAGATAGCTGTTCTGAAAAGGAGGATTCAACGCGTTCATTTTCTTTTTCTTCTTGGCTCAAGAAAGCCTTGATAACCGCTAGCTCCGAAGTTAATTCTCGTACCTGTTGCTCTCAGTTATTCCTGCTCTTTCATAAATCCTCCATATTAATTTGAGCACTGTGAAATTGTTCCTTCCAATTGATTACTTCCAATTGAGAATCATGTGCAACCTTCTCTGAATCACGTGCTACCTTCTCCAAGAGGGAGATTCTGTTCATCAGCTCTGTACCGATAAGATTGGCCTAAGAAAAAGGAAGGGAAATAAGAATCCCAAAGATAGAAATTTTTACAAAGTAAAGAAGAGAAAGAATGAAAATACCGTCAAAGTGGCATGCACTATGTCATTCATTAAAGTTAGGCAGCTATGGCTCTCTAGTTTTGCTTTCTCGATTGGGCCAATTAGAGGCTCGAGCAAAACATCTGCTTGACCTGACTTCCTCAAAAGGCTGCTGTCAGTAGGAACTTCAATAGTTACGCTCCTCATCGCAGTACTTCTACTCGTAGAGCCCACCTCTGTATGGTGAATGATAGGTGGGGGAATTGTCAAAGGAGGAGCGATGGAAGGAGTAAAACAACAGAGGGAGGAACAAAAACAGTTGGGACAGGTAAGGAAAGAATCACAGGCGCATGTGTTGAAAAGGAAGATAAAGGAAGTTCATCTAAAATAGAACCTAAATTTCCACTATCAAAACTACTGATAAAAAGCTGATCAATAGACTCACGAGTATCATGAGGAGTGACGTCTTCATTAGGAATAATAATCGGGGTATCAACAGGAAGACGATGTGAGACTTCAGCTTCGTCATCAGAGACGATACGTTTTTTAGCTCATGGTATCATCACCAGGGAGCCTCCTTCATCCTTTTCTTCGGAGTCTTCTTCTTCGGGATATTTTCTTTTCGAAGAAAAATAACTCGAGACTATTTCTTGGGCTAAAGAGGTACGGGTACAAAAAGAGTCATGAGAGGTCGCAACTGCTTCAGCAGTAACTCCTCGAATATCAAATCCTGATAAAAAGAAGGATGAAAGATATAACAATAAAGGAAAATATTTATATACATGAAATATAAAATAGAAACTCTTACCATGAGTCTTTACTTTCCAACATTAACGGTTGGAAAGGTTTTTCCAGGACCTACCCTCCATTGGATCGGTCTTCAGCAACTTCTCTACCCAACCGCGGAAACTGGGCATATCCTCTATAACTCCGATGGTTACTAAGAAAAGAAAAGAAGTGAAATTAGAGAAATTAGTAAACTTGACGGAAAAAGGCACGAGAAAGATATAAAACTTACGTGCGAAATTCCACTTCTCAGGGAAAGAAACATTATCTTTACCCACTAAGCCAGCAGTGGGGGTAGCAACAAACCGAGCATACCAGCAACGGTCTTTATCATCTTCAGGACTCACTAATACCCTCTTGTTCTTGGCCGCTAGGGTAAAAATACCATTGCGGAAAAGCCTAGGAGAGTAGAGGTGAATTAGGTGAGAGAAAGTAAAGACAACATTTGCCATATTGGTGAGGTGCCTCAAATAGGCGACAACCCTCCATACAATTGGACCGATTTGACCCGCACAGACATTGAAAAAATGGCAAAAATGTAGAATGATCGGGTCAATGACTGGTTTGAACCCTAGAGTGAAAGGGTATGTCTAAACAAAAGACAATCCAATCATGTAAGAAGTGATCCTCTAATTTTTATAAGGAATGATAATGGGAAAATCATTGCTCCAGTGGTCGTCTTTAGGAACTATAGGAGCTAAAAGTTCTGTAATTTGAGTGGGGAAAGCATCGGCACAATCTAAAGTGGCAGCTTGGTTCCTAAGAAATTAACTATCATGGTAAAAAGATAGTTCTGTTGGGACTATCTCTTCAACTAAAGGCTCACGTAAGGACTCAGAGGGTTCTTTGTTCCTAGAAGAAGACCTTTGAGAAATGGAACCTCTAGTTCTAAAAGGGGGACCAGAACTAGGAGAAGGCGTAGATGTGCTACCACCGCGAGCAGACTCTAAGCTACGAAGTCCACCACTTGTTCTATGCCTAATGCGGGCATTTGGGAAGTTATCTAAATAGGAGTTCTTCTTGGGTTGGGGTTTGGTGAAGTCAGGCACATAAGATTAAAATGAGGAAGAAGTGAATAGAGATTTGAAGAATTGGAGTGCTCAATAAGCTTTATATGGTAAAAGACAAAGAAAAAAGTTATATTTATACTGATGGGAAACGGTAAAAAGAAAAAGTACAATGATGGAAGGACCATAATAATAATAACTACCATTTCGAGAATAGTGGAGTCGCAAGAAAAGCCCTGAAAAGGGCTGCAAAACTGCTGAACCAATGGAAAAATGATACGTGCACGGAGCATTAAATGGAAGCGATTATTGAAGCGTCAGTTTTGTCATAGCATTAATGGTGACAAAAATTCTCTTTTAAAGAAATCCACTTTCTAAGTATTCAACTGATGAATAACTGGAAAGTGGGGGGGGGGGGGGGGGGGACTATCTATATTGGAAAAAATTGTACTAAGGAAACGTGTCAAGACATGTAGACTGATTGAATGGTCAAAGAATTACAGCTAGCCAAGAGACGCGAGCTACAACAAGTACGAATAAATGACAGGAAAAGAGGCATGTGTAGTTATTCAAATAACTCAGTACCCGTACCTATTGAAGTCATTTATATCTGAAGGTCGAAAGGAATGAATGTGACAATAGAAAAGAGTGCAGATACGATATTTAATGAACATTAAATATGGAATACGTTAGGGAATTTGTATTGAATGTAATAATTATGTAACGTAGCATTCAATGTCTTTAATTACTCACAATAGCCTCATTATGATTCGGGCAAAACGTATATCTCTAGGACACCTATAAAAGGAAGACATCTGATCAGTTGAGGACATGAAATCATTAGAATATATCTTGGTTTACTTGTTTTTCTCTTGAAATACTCTTTTGCTATTTAAATTATTTCATTTTATATATTCTTTTGATTATCAATAACCCGTGTTCTTTTAAATTCTAGCTTTGATTAAAATTTTATTTTTTGGTTAAACAACGATGGCTTCAATTTTGTGTACAATTAAGTTTTCTGCTACCATTAAAGATCATACTCTATATGATGTCGGAGGGTGCAAATAAGACTAATGAATTTTATATTGAAGAATTACTGGAATTATGAAAATGATACATAGGTGCAGATGGATGGATGGGAAGCAAAATACAACTGGAAATTGAGTTTATCACCATAGAACAAAAAGATAATGTAGTACATATAATGTAACTTGCCCATATAGAGCACCAATAGCATATTTAATAATATAGCTCCTTCTCTAAACTTTAGCTTTATTCTCTACTGGCTTGCATGTATGCGAAATTTTTAATTCATAAATTTGTAGACGTAACACAGATGTATATTATAGAAATGAAATACCATTGAGAAAGAAGCAAACTTTGGAAAAGAGATACCATAATTGCCCATGCAAATAATGTACGTAAAGTTATAAAGAATCTTGTTTATGTTAGTTTTAAAAGTAAAGTGGCTTAGTGGGTAATTTCTCTATTCATCTAATCGCCTTTTGGAGCAGGAGACAAAAAAATAATGGCAAATTAGGAAGAAAGTGACATGATTTTCCATATAGTTATTTTATGTATAATTCTTCTTCCTACTCCTCTATATGTCTCAGTACGCTATCGTCAAAATTAAATAGTTCCTGACTCTTTTTCTGTGATCATAATTCATGTTTAGTTGCAGAAACCTTCATTTCTGTTCAATTTCCATGGAACCCATTGACCCACATTCTTTCGCTGACTCGGTACACCCGCTCACTACTCACATTTCCCTCACTTTCTTTTTCGATTTTTCATCTTCCACCATTTCCTCTGCCACTCTTCTCTCACTCCCTACCCCTCACACCGGACCCCTCACTCTCGAGTCTCGACACTCGTTCTCTTCATGTCTCCTCTGTGCTTGACCCACTTTCCCTTTCCTCACTTCCTTTCTCCCTCTCTCCTGATTCCCCAATTCTTGGACAGTCACTCACCGTTTTTCTTTCTAACCAAACCCAAATCTTGATTCTCTCCAAAACCAGCCCTTCGAGTTCTGCCCTTCAGTGGCTGTCCCCTCCTCAAACTTTTAACAAGACTCAGCCCTATGTCTACACCCATTGCCAGCCCATTCACGCCCCTTCCATCTTTCCTTGTCAGGACACACCCGCTGCGCGTGTCAAGTACGCAGCCAAATTGAACATTCCCCGCCAGTTATCGGCTGTTATGGCTGCCAGACACGTGGAGAGGCGGGCCCCGCATCCGTCTGAGGCGCAAGGGTTTTGTGAGGATTCAGTGTGGTGTGGGAATGATAGGGTGGTGGAGGAGTTCGAGATGGAACAGCCTATTCCTCCCTATCTGTTCGCATTTGCTGTGGGAGAATTGGGGTTCAGGGAGGTGGGACCCAGGACAAGGGTATATGCCGACGCTTTTAATGAGGTATTGGATGCTGCTGCTAAGGAGTTTGCTGACACAGAAGAGATAATTCAGGTTGGGGAGAAGCTTTTCGGACCTTATGAATGGGAAAGGTTCGATCTTTTGGTGTTGCCTCCGAGTTTTCCTTTAGGCGGAATGGAGAATCCGAGGATGGTTTTCTTGAAGCCCACAGTGATTAAGGGGGATGCCAGTGGGTCGCAGGTGGTGGCTCATGAGCTTGTTCATAGCTGGACAGGGAACTTGATCACGAACAAAAGCAATGACCACTTTTGGTTGAATGAGGTACTATAGCTTATTGTATTAAGCACTTGAAAATAACGCATGAAGAGTATAGGGAAATGCTATATTTTAGGATGGTTAAACTGTTAGAATACAATCTTTAGCATCCTAATGAACTTTCCTGGTTTTAAGTTGTCTTTCCTATTTTCTGACTAAAATTTACACCAATAGAAAACCTTTGAAGGGGTAGCCTAGACGTTGAAGAGTCTGATAGAGATGACACTAGGTGAATTCTTCTATCGAATTCGTTTTTGTTTTGGCTCTATTTACATTTGAAGTTCTTGACCTTCGTGTTCCATCACTTTAAGAACTCCACCTTAGACCATAGCTTTCGAAAGCACTGTTTGGGAGATGAACTTGCAAGATCTGCAAAGATGCTTTTTCTGTTAGCTAGGTTGTGGAGATAGACATAGTACATTTGTTCTTTCATATGAATGGTGGATTAGAGTGTGAAATATGATTTCACTGTAATGATAGTGGAAGAAATGAAGTCCAATGCTTGTATTAATTTTTGTCTGCAAACTCAAACATGTGCATGTACTATGATTAATTGAATGAACGTTCTGTTGGCACTCCTATTAAGTTTGTTATAGAAAAAAGAGATTCTTTCGTTCTTTCCTTTTTTCTTTCAATAATTAACAGTCTAATAAGTTTGTATTGATTCTGGTGTTTGAAGGGTTTTACAACATATGCAGAGCGAAGAATTGTTGAGGCTGTGCAAGGGAAGGACATAGTTTCATTAAATATTGGAATTGGTTGGAAGGGACTTGTTAAGGAAATGGAAAGATTCAAGGATAACATGGAGTTCACCAAGCTAAAGACAAATCAGGCAGGTGTCGACCCGGATGATGTGTACTCTCTAGTTCCGTATGAAAAAGGCTTCCAGTTTTTACAGCACATTGAAAGACAGGTTGGTAGATCATCTAGTTTTGGAGGTATTCTACTTGCAAGAACGAACTCAACTTTTCGTGCGCTTTCATTTCTCAGATTGGAAGACATGCTTTTGATGAATTTCTGAAGAAGTATATTGCTGCCTTCAAGTTTCAATCTATTGACACCGATATGTTTCTCAATTTCCTTAAAGTTAATGTCCCTGGAATAGAGAACAAGATTGATTTGAAACTTTGGACCGAAGGCACAGGGATCCCTCCAGATGCCATAGAACCAGTTTCTAACATCTATTCAAAGATTGTTTCACTCGCTAATGAGTTCAAGCTAGGTAAGACGCCAAGAGAGGATGAAGTTGCTGACTGGAAAGGACAGGAATGGGAGCTTTACCTCGAGAACCTGCCTAAATCTGTTGAAGCATCTCAGGTAGTAACTGGCCATTAAATGAGAAGTTTCCCTCAGTAAATTGGCAAACTATTTCTTTTCCCATCTGATGAAATGTGTGCTTTTTCCTTATTTTCTGGTGATAAGTTTGATTTAACATCTTGAGAACTTTTTTTACTTTATATAGTGCTGAATCCTCTTTCTGTTATTAGTTGATTGTGGTCACTCAGCTATATACACACATTTCTTGGATACAACATAGAAAAATATGTACATATGCCATGTCCATATATGTTCCTCCTCTTGTAAATTCCTTTTACCTGTGGATCTCTAATATGATGAAATGTCAACTGTTTGTTCTCTGCTGCTGGACTTGTTGCTTGACTGCAGCCTATCTCATTTTAAACTAAAATTTCTTTAAGCTGCAGGCAAATTGACCCAATTGTTTGTTCATGCATGTCATCAGTCGATTCGAACACATGCACCATAGGATTGTGCTGCTTCTTCTCTGTGTTTGTACATGTCCCCATGATTTAGCGGACAGCATTATAAAAATAAAATAAAATTCAAGTCGACAATGTTGTCTGTTCATTCTCTGTTCTTTGTTATCCCCCTTAACTCTTATCATTTATGTTCTCATTCTTTTAACTATTATTTCCATTTATTTAACTCATGATTATGTTTCTAATCAAGTAATAAAATGTCTTGCCTCGCACTCTTGCCTTTAAGATATTGCTTGAACACCCCTATTCTGAAATGGAAAATATAATGCACTTTGTGCTATTTTCAGGTCAGAGCATTAGATGCTGTCTGTCATCTTTCTGAGTCAAAAAATTATGAGGTCAAGATAGCTTTTCTTCAGTTGGCCATTTCAGCAAGGTGCAGAGACTACTATGGTGTGGTAGAAAAAACTCTGAAAGAAGTTGGAAGGATATTGTACCTTCGTCCGCTCTACACTGCACTCGTACAAGGTGCTGGGAAGGAAGAAGACAGAGTTTTTGCTAGAAGGGTATTCTCGGAAGCCTGTGATTGTTATCACCCCATAGCTCATGTTGTCATTGAAGCTACTCTTGCTAAACAGGTTTGAAGTTTGTGTAAAGCCAAACCTTGTTAATGCAGTTCTAATGTAAAATAAAAACATTTTTAGCAATCTAATGTAATTCGAGGTTTGTGTAAGGCCAAACCTTGCTAATAACAACAACAACCCAGTATAATCCCACTTAGTGGGGTCTGGGGAGGGTAGTGTGTACGCAGACCTTACCCCTACCCTAAGGTAGAGAGGCTGTTTCCAAATAGACCCCCGGCATCCTTCCTCCAAGAACTTCCCACCTTGCTCTTAGGGAGACTCGAACTCACAACCTCTCGGTTGGAAGTGAGGGTTGCTTACCATCAGAGCAACTATTTTGTCCAAACCTTGCTAATGTAAAGCAAAAAAGAAAAACAATGAAATTTTTGCTATCTTGAATTGTGAAAAATGCTTCTCCAAGAAAAACATTTCTACTAAAGTGGAAAGATGACTTCCCTCCTCAGTTATGAGCTTGAATCATTTATCTTTAAACTTATATCTTAACTCTTATTGGGGTGATCTGGTGAGTAGTATTCCCCAATCTGAGAAGTTAGTTATTGGAGGGAACTTTAATGGTCATATTGGGGCTGATGTTTGTGGTTATGGTAAGGTGCACGGTGCCTTTGGCTTTGGGGTTAGGAACGGAGGAGGCACGTCACTACTTGATTTCGCCAGGGCTTCCGAACTCCTGATTGCGAACTCGACATTTCAGAAGAGGGAGGAGCATTTGCTCACATTCAAGAGTTCGGCGGCGATGACTCAGATTGATTACATCCTCCTCAGAGGGAGCGATAGGGGTATGTGCAAGGACTGCAAGGTCATTCCGGGAGAGTCCCTTTCGACTCTTCATAGACTTCTAGTGATGGATGTTGGTCTCTTGGTGAAGAGGAAGAGGAGGGGTGCTCGGGGACAACCGCGGATTAGATGGAGTGTTTTGACTAAGGATAAAGTACAGGAGTTGGAGAGGAGGTTAACTGAGGGCGGAGCTTGGAGAAGTTCTGGGGAAGCGGACGCTATGTGGTCAGAGACGGCGAACTTGGTTAGGGAGGTAGCACGGGACGTGCTCGGGGTAGCCAAGGGCTATTCAGGAAGACATCAGGGTGACTGGTGGTGGAACGATGTAGCCGAAGGAAAAGTGGAGGTGAAGAAGGCGGCGTTTGCTAAGTTGGCAGGGAGCACAAGCGAGGAAGAACGCAGAGCAAACAGAGAGATCTACAAGGTGGCGAGGAAAGAAGCAAAGCTGGCGGTTACGGAAGCTAAAAACGCGGCGTTTGGTCGCATGTACGAGGAACTATGGGAGAGAGGCGGGGACAGGAAGTTATTCCGGTTAGCTAAAGCAAGGGAAATGAAGGCGCGTGATCTTGACCGAGTTAGGTGCATCAAGGGCGAGGATTGTAGAGTTCTTATGGGGGAGTCTCTAGTCAAGCACAGGTGGCAGACGTGCTTTCGAGACTTACTTAACGAGGAGGGTGATCGTAACATAGAGCTAGGGAAGTTGGGGCATTCAGAGCAACATAGAGACCTTGGATACTGCAGGCGCATTAGGGCGGAGGAGGTCATTGGGGCTTTGCGTAAGATGAGCAGGGGTCGAGCGACCGGGCCTGACGAGATCCCGGTGGAGTTCTGGAAGTGCATGGGTAGGTCAGGAGTGGAGTGGCTCTCCAGGTTGTTCAGTGCGATCTTCAGGACCAAAAGGATGCCGGATGAGTGGAGGTGGAGTACGGTGGTGCCCTTGTACAAGAACAAAGGGGACATCCAGTGCTGCAACAACTATAGGGGTATCAAATTAATAAGTCACACCATGAAGGTCTGGGAGCGGGTGATCGAGGCGAGGGTGAGGGAGATGACATCTATATCTGAGAACCAGTTCGGTTTCATGCCGGATCGCACCACTACAGAAGCTATCCACCTTGTTAGGAGGCTGGTGGAGCAGTTCAGGGATAAGAAGAAGGACCTGCATATGGTGCTTATCCACTTGGAGAAGGCGTATGACAAAGTCCCAAGGGAGGTTCTATGGAGGTGCTTGGAGGCGAAGAGCGTGCCGGAAGCCTACATCAGAGTAATCAAGGACATGTATGATGGAGCTAAGACTAGGGTTAGGACGGTGGGTGGCGACTTAGACCATTTTCCAGTGGTTATGGGGCTCCATCAAGGATCGACGCTTAGCCCTCTTTTGTTTTCCTTGGTGATGGATGCTCTAACCCGACATATTCAAGGGAATGTGCCTTGGTGTATGCTATTTGCTGATGATATAGTCTTGATAGACGAGACGAGGGTCAGTGTTATTGAGAGGTTAGAGGTATGGAGACAGACTCTCGAGTCTAAGGGTTTCAAAATAAGCAGATCTAAGACAGAATACCTGGAGTGCAAGTTTAGCGCCGAGCCGAGCGAAGTAGGCAGGGACGTGATGATTGGATCTCGGGTCATTGCCAAGAGTGACAGTGTCAGATATCTTGGATCGGTAATTCAAAGGGACGGAGAGATTGATGGGGACGTCACTCATCGTATAGGAGCGGGGTGGTCAAAGTGGAGGCTTGCATCAGGAGTCCTGTGTGACAAGAAAGTTCCACAGAACTCAAGGGGAAATTTTATAGAGCTGTGGTTAGACCTGCAATGTTGTATGGGGCGGAGTCTCATGTTCAGAGAATAAAGGTTGCGGAGATGAGGATGCTCAGGTGGATATGTGGGCTCACCAGGTTAGATCAGATTAAGAATGAAGTTATTCGAGAGAAGGTGGAGGTGGCCCCAGTGGATGAGAAGATGCGAGAAGCGAGGCTGAGGTGGTTCGGGCATGTGCGGAGGAGAAGTCCTGATGCCCCGGTGAGGAGTTGTGAACAGCTGGTAATGGTCGGCGTTCAGCGAGGCAGAGGGAGGCCTAAGAGGTATTGGGGAGAGGTGATTAGGCATGACATGGCTAGAATGCGGGTTTGCGAGGACATGGCCCTTGATAGGAAAATTTGGAGGTCTAGTATCAGGGTTGTAGGATAGGAGGCCCTAGTGTTTTCCGTACTACTCACCCGTAGGGGTGTTCAAAACCGATCCGAAACCGAAAATCGATCCAAACCGAAGCTTAACGGCTTACTGGTAACGGCTTAACGGCTTAACAGACGGGGAACGGATTGAATTTTTTTTTATTAACGGCTTATCGGTTTGGGGATGGATTATTCAATTTTCTTAACGGCTGATCCGTTAACCCGTTAAGAATATAAATACTATATATATATAAAATTTATTTTTATTTATATATATTAAATATAAAAAACTAAAATCCTTGAAAATGATTAACAAAAGTTTTCTACTTCTAAGCATTCTTATTCTCGGGATCTAGAAATTTTTTTGTTCTATCTTTAATTTATTTTTGGTTGTAATCCTCCTGTTTGGCAACATGCCGGAGATGGTAAAGCTAATTTCCTAATCACGAAAATCAAATTGAGTGACTCTGGCAAAGAAAATTGAATGCATCATATTGCCTCTAAAATATTATTTTTTATGGCAATTCATTATTTCTAAGACGAAGAGAATATGAAATATTTAGTGAACATGTATGTTAGGCCGATAAACCGCCCATTAACCGCCCTATAAGAGCTAACCCGATACCAATCCGCCCGATATCTTATCGGGTGGCTAACAGATTAATACATTTAAAAGCCGATAACCGTTAAGCCAAACCGTTAAGAGTAAAAGCCGCTCAATCCGCCCAATGAACACCCCTACTCACCCGGGGTTGGGTGAGACTTGGTAGGGCTATCCATAGATGATTTGTGTTTTGGATTGTGTCTTATGGTAGTTACTGTATGATATTATTGCATGCTATTTCATTTATGGTTCTTATGTTTAGATAATTATTTACGCTATTTCTGCTAGACTTACTAATGCTCTTTTGTTTTTGTTTTTGTTTTTCCCTTTCCTTCACTGAGCCGAGGGTCGATTGGAAACAGCTTCTCTGCCTTTTCAGGTAGAGGTAAGGCTCGTCTACATATTACCCTCCCCAGACCCCACTTTGTGGGATTATACTGGGTAGTTGTTATTGTTGTTATATTTTAACTCTTACTATCGCTTAGTATTTAAAAAATAACACTTATCAACCTTGCAAGATATAAGAGGTATCTTGAAAAAATGTCACCATACCTTCTCTAGGATTACCATATCTCACTAACTTTTATATCAAACCTAACTCTAACAAATAATTCAAGGAATTATTTTTCAAGATGAAACATCTTGCCCCGAAATGCACTCTGAATTTTCCCTAATGGACAAACATTAAGAAAGGTGACTACCCCCACATCCTCCCCCCCCCCCCCACCCCCAAAAAAAAAAAACAAAAAAAAAAAAACAAAGAAGAGCTTAAAATTAAACTACAAGATTGTCACCTTTTAGCTGGTATCAGCTACAAGGTGTTCACTGTAAAGCAATTCCAAGAACTCAGGATCCAGCTCACATAAACTACTAAGCTTATAGTTGCTAAAAACACTATGATCCTTAAGGCCATTGAAGGGACAATATGCAGGGGCGTATCTAACCTTATGGTACTAGGTTATTCTGAACCCGGTACTTTTGATACGAAGCATAATTTGTGTTAAAATTCATTAATATTGCATCAAATAGTAGCTATAAACCTATAGCTTTAAAGATATAATGAGTTCAATGCTAAAAAACTCATTTATTGAACCCATAGAGTTTAAATCCTGGATCCGCCTCTAACTAGTGGCAGAGGTAGAGTGTCGGGACCAGGTTCGGTCGAACCCAGTAACTTTGATTCGAACCATGTATTTGTCTTACAAAATCCATTAAATATGTATAATGATTAATTTAGAACCCAGTAACTTTTAACCATTATAATCCCGAACCCATAAATTTGAAATTCTGGCTCCCTCTCTGCCTCTAACTAAACGGGAAATCTTGAAACCATGTATGAAAGGCTTGGCTCTTTGTTCATAATGAAGAAATTCCAGCTGGTTTGAAGCCTTATAGAACTGTCCAGAAGGAGAAAAAGTTGGAAGAAAATGACTTTACTGAGGCTATTTTTGAAGGGAAGTTTATGGTCCTGATGAGTTTAAAGCCCTTGAGAACTATCCTAGTCGGCTGAGATTTATGCCAAGATTTTGGGGTCTAATGAAGAGTCCTGCATTTGCTGTTGTTGGGACTCTAAAGGCTGTAGCAAGGAATATTGTCATGATGCTTCAGGCTTATGTGAAGAAGTTGGAAGAAGTGGAGTTCAATAAGTGGTTTTATGGCTGGCAATATGGTAAGTTAATGTTTGTCTGTCAATTCGATTCAATTTTTTTTTAGAATTTATGGAAATGGAATTTTGCAAATCTAGTTTTCTCGAGATATTTGATAATTAGCTTCTGATTATTCTTCCTAATCGTGTGGTTAGCGTTGTGGATATCATGGTAACCTTTTACAGGAACTAGGGCGTGTTATGTTATGTACTAACTAGTGTGTACCTTTAAGATATATATAAGTGGAGTATTGGGTTGACAGAATGAGAAATTGATCTATTGTTGTTAGAGTTTTCAGCTTTAGAATGCGGTGCGTTGTTTCTAAAATGATGATGGACTGAATGAATCAACTACGATGTTGATGAAATAATGGTCTGCACAGGCCTTAACTTAACCAAATGTGATGAACCGAAAGGTCATCACTTGATTTACGAGTAAATTTTGTGTTCCGAGGGCTCAGAAGCTTCCTTTTTTCTCATCTCGCTTTGCGTGCGCGGTCCGAGCGTATATCCGAAATGCTTTTATGTAGAAATGTGATGAAAATGTTAATTTGGCCTTTAAAATTGAATTTAATTTGACTTTGGTCAATATTTTGGGTAAACAGACTCAGACCAGTTATTTGACGGTCCCCGAGGGTCCGTAAGAAATATGAGACTTAGGTGTATACCCAGAATCGAATTCCGAAGTCCCAAGCCTGAGAAATGAATTTTTGAAAGAAATTCTTATACTGAAAATATAAGAGTTGTTGGAAATTTGATTATATTTGAAATTTATGGTATCAGACCTGTATTTTGGTTCCAAAGCCTGGTGCAAGTTCAATATGATGTTTGACTTGTGTCTGTAAAATTTGGTAAGGAACGGAGGTCGTTTGATGTGATTGGGATGCGTATTTTTGAAGTTTGAAACACTGAAAATTTTGAGACTTTTCTTAGATTTCTAATGCTAAATTCGTTGTTTAAGATGTTATTTTGGCGATTTGATCGAACAAGTAAGTCTGCAAGATATTTTGAGGTAGTACATGTTTGATTTGGATCGAGGGCTCGGGTGAGTTTCGGATATGCGTCGGAGTATTTTTGGACTTATAAAATTTGGTGTTTTTGCTGGTTGCTGGTGTCCATTGTTTTTCCGTTATGCGAT
The DNA here is from genome assembly GCA_034376525.1 of Nicotiana benthamiana. Lineage (NCBI taxonomy): Eukaryota > Viridiplantae > Streptophyta > Magnoliopsida > Solanales > Solanaceae > Nicotiana > Nicotiana benthamiana. The sequence continues at coordinate 19,494,745 of CM067324.1, read as the reverse complement.
TGCATAGGAAGGTCCGCAATCGCATAGAGTTAATTCTGGGGAAGGGAAACCTATTTTTCCTCTATGCGATAGCACTCCCTGCCCCACGATCGCAATGCCCATCCCCCCTTACCCTATGCGAATACATTCAATTGAGTGCGAAACGCATAGGTACCCTGTTGAGTTGTTTTAAAACAATAGCAAAACGGGATCACTTTAAAACTTCATAACTTTTTCACTTAAAATCGAACTTGGGCGATTTTTGAAGATGAATTTCACCACGAAACTATAGGTATGTGTTTTTAGACTTGTTTCCGTCAATTTTCATTAACACCTAGATTTCTAGGACTAAATCATGTTCTTAAGAGTAGAAAATTAGAGATTTGGTTAGAGTTAGGGTTTTTTGAATAATTGGAATTTAGACCTCGTTTTGGGGTCATAGTCCGAAACTAATTACATATTCGGGCTCGTGTGTGAATGGGTGATCGGGTTTTGGTCCTAACCTCGTGTTTTGACCAAGCGGGCATGTGGTCAATTTTTAACTTTTTGGGAAAAATAATAGAAAATCTATAATTTAGCATTGAGATTGAATTATTTAGCATATATTGATGTTGTTAAATTAATTTGGACTAGATACAAGTAATATGGAGGCGAATTCTAAAGGAAAAGTGGTGTTGGAGGCTTGAGTTGACCGTGAGAGTGTGAGGTAAGTGTTTGGTCTAACCTTAACTTGAGGGATTTGGAGTTGTGTCTTATTTACTACGTGTAACTGTGGAGTATCACATATAGGCATGGTGACGAGTATCTATACGTCGGTGTCAAACATGCCAGTGAGTCTTGTATTGTAATTTTTATAACCCCGTTGTGGTTTATTCATGCTTCATATGAGAATTAAATTGTTGTTCCCTCGACGGGATGTTGTTGTGATATTATTGTTCCCTTGCTGGGATGTTGTTGTATTATTATTGTTCCCTTGCCGGAATATGGTTATTATGCTATCGTTCCCTTGCCGGGATTCTTTTATGATTGGTGTTGATAAATGAAATGGGAGCGGGTTGCACGCCTGCAACCGTAATACATGAAATAGGAGCTGATTGCACGCCTGCAACAATAATATATGAAATTGGAACAGGTTGCATGCCTGCAACGGTACTATATGAAATGCGAGCGGGTTGCACGCTTGCAATGGTACTATATGAAATGGGATCGGGTTGCATGCCTGCAACGGTATTACATGTGTATTGGTTCTTCTTATTTCCTTATCTTTGCTAGTAATTGACTTATGACGTTCCTTACATTTCTCTACCGTTATTCTGTTGTTATCTGTCACTTCCCGTAGCATGTTCCCCTGCCCAACTTTAGTTGTAATTTATCTGCTTCTATTTCCGATGTATATGATTTAACTACACATGTTTATTTGGTAGTCTGGTCCTAGCCTCATCACTACTTCGCCGAGGTTAGGCTACGCACTTATCGGCACATGGGGTCGGTGCCGATACTACACTTTGCACTATGTGCAGATGCTGATACCGGAACGTTTGGACCGCAGTGAGGGTGCTGTCTTCAGTCCACTCAGGCGACCCGAGGTGGTCCTGCTGACGTCCGCGAGTCTTGGCGTCTCCTCTTATCTTTTCTCTTTCTGTTTTTACTTATTCAGAGACAAACTTATGTATTTCCATTCATTCCTTATTTGTAGTATTCTTAGATAGTCCGTGACTTGTGATACCAAATTTTGGGTAGTATTGTACTTCAGATTATGTAGTAGTGTTTGGTTGAATTATTAAGTTTCGACTTCCGCATTTTTGATTATTTAATTTATTTCGTTGTTTAATCACTTATTATTTTAAATTGTTGAACATATGTTAATAAAAAGGGTAATTATTTTATAATATTCGGCTTGCCTAGCTTCCACGAGTAGGTGCCATCACGATTCTTGATGATGGGAAATCGGGGTCGTGAAACCATTATTTCTTTTTAGTTCCGTTCCCCGGCATGCTAAACAAGAAAAAAAGGAACAAAAAGAAGAAAAGACTTTGATTTCTCATTTCTCAATGTTTTATTGATGAGTCAGAAAAATATTTTGTGTTCTTGTTCTTCTGAGCTTACAATGTGAGGATTATAGCTCCTTAGTCTTCCTGCAAAAAGCAAAGCATCAAAGACCTATGCCCTCTAGGTAGGAATTAAGGTGTGCCTTCACCTAAAATATGGTGGTTTCCTCTTTCCATTAATTTCTCTTTGTTTTTCTACCGTAGTTTGTGCCTTTATATGTATCAAGTGATATATGCATCTTGTACTTACTCCTAACAATACTAGATTTCAATTGTTATTTTCTAGAAATCGAGTCTTGTAATAGACTGCTTCGATGTCCTTTTCTCTTGTTATCTACCCCTCTTGACTTAGTTCTCCTACCTTCCTGTTTCTATGGCATACACGTGTGCATGTGCTTTGTCATAGGTTGCTTTTCATACACGCCCCATGACCCCTTGGTCGTGTTCCATGGAGAGCTAGCAAGCCTCTCAATGCCTCGCGCCATGGTCGACCCCGTGGTCTTGGCTGCGCCAAGTGACAAGCGCTCATGCGCCTTTGTCGCCCCATTGATGCATCTCGCCAGCGACCAGCGGCTGGCCAATGACAACAGCACCGCGCACGTTGACAATGCCACGCGCGCAGATCCTGATGCCTTACCGGCGCCCAGGGCAGGCCCCTTCCAGCAGCTCCTCGCGCCCAGACCTTGATGCCAAGCTCCAGCGCCCAGCCTCAGGCAAACACAACAAGTGTCGCGCGCGCCCCCAACACTGCGCGCGCAGACCTTGACCCGCAAGACAAAGTTCCTGCCATCAGACTTGTTTATACATTGTAATAAACTAAGTCTTCTTTCATTGTAATTCTAGGCTAGTTTTACTTCATTTTCATTTAGTATGTTTTTATAGCTTTCTTAGGGCTAGTCGTGTAGTCTTGGATTATTTGTTTTAAGTATTATTAGGGGGGATCAAGCAATCAAACATTTTCAATCAAACATTTTCTGTACTGGTGTCTCTCCCCCTCGACACCACATCTTTTGTAATCAGCTTTCAGTCATCAATAAAATCATCATCAGCATTCAGAACTCAATTCTCTCTTAGCTTCCGCAATTGCTCGTGACATTGGTTTTCCCGCATGGCACTGACAATCTAGTCTAGCATGCGGCAGGGACCTCATTGGCGGACAGCAAGCGTACTGATATCGGTTTCTTAGCCTTACGTTTCCCTTCCAAAGAATATCAGGGAGGCGCCACGTAACAGTTGGTATCAGAGCTTAGGCTCGACATCGGACGAGGGAACACATTTGTCATCATCACCATTTCTGACCACGGTGAATCATGGGGAGCGTCTAGCATCCCTAGAGGAGACCGTTGACCGATTACGACTCATCGTGGATACGGTGCCTGATTTAAGTACCAACCTAGTGCAAAGGTTGGACGACCTGGACCACCGAATGCGGTAGGCCGAGAATGACATCGCAAACATCAGTCGCACTCTGAGGATGATCGGCAAACAACAGCCATAGAGACTTGAAAGCCAGCTCAATGTTGTCAATGTTGGCCTACAAAACCTTCTTCGAGGAGGCAACAACCACATCTGGGGTACTGCAAACCCCAACATCATTCCACAAAAGCTTAAGATACCGGAGCCAAAGCCCTACAACGGATCCCGGGATGCTAAAGAAGTGGAAAACTTCATCTTCGACATCGAACAATACTTCGATGTCGTGGGCCAGTTGGAGGAATCCAAGAAGGTAGCAACTACTGCCATGTATCTTCAGGGTGATGCCAAACTTTGTTGGCAGGTCAAATACGAAGCCATCAAGGCCGGTGAAGATACTCTCTAGACATGGGATGAACTGAAGGCAGCCATACGCCTGCAGTTCTTCCATGAAAATGTGGAATACAACGCAAGGAGAAAACTATGGGAGCTCTGTCACACCAAGTCAATGAGGTAGTACGTGCGTTAATTCTCCGTGCTCATGCTGAACATACGTGACAAAGACAATCTCTTCGCATTCATAGAAGGTTTGAAACCTCATGCCCGTATGGAACTACAGAGACAACGGGTAGACACCCTGCCCAAGGCCATTAAAGCTGCAGAATGCCTTGGAAATTATCATTTGGGAACTCAGAACGACAGGGCCCAACTGCCTGTCCGAGGGGGATTCAACGGGAACCATCCTAGCAATGGTGGTCCAAGCAAAAGTGGGGGAGATCAGAGTGCATCCAAAACTAAGACTCCTCCCTCAAAAAGCAACAGCTCCGCATCCATCAACAACAATCAGGGGAGAAAGCCTCCCTCAGAATGTCATCATTGCGGAGGAGAGCATTAGAATAATGAATGCCCTTCCCTCAAGATCAATGCGCATCAAACTGTTGAGGACGAGTCGGATGCATCAGACACATCAGAAGACGACCAGATAGGCACCTTCAATGTAATTGTCGGCTCTATCCCACATTCCTTAGCAGGGTCCAGTGCATGTCCTGCTAAGAAAATCTCAAGCTCCATCACCAAGAAAGGGAAGGAAAAGATAGACGAAGGGCTTCCTTCACAAGCGAGGACCCTAATGTTTGTCATATTGAAAGTGAACGGGAAATCCCTTCACGCACTAATAGACACGGGTGCTACCCATAATTACTTGTTTTCAACTCAGGTAGAGCGCTGGGTATAATGGTGCAAAAGAGTAAAGGCCGCGTGAAGACTATCAACTCGCCGCCCCAGACACTAGGTGGAACAACTACAGATGTCCACATGAAACTTGGCCCATACAAAGGGAGCATCGACCTGTGTATCGCCATCATAGATGACTTCGACATCATAGTGGGTTTGGAGTTCATGAGGCAGACCAACATTATACCAGTACCACATGCTAACATGCTCCTAATGATTGGAGAAAATGGGGCCAAGACTTGCACCATACCATGCAGCTCTATAAAGATGTCTACTGGAAATATCTCGGCCTTGCAGTTAGAGAAGGTAGCCAGCAAACATGAATCCCTAGTTCCGGCAATCCTTCACAACAACAATCAGCCCTTATGTCATCAGCCCCAAAAGACTGGTAACGCTCCTCAGCGGGCGAAGACTTGTCAACCATGCCACGAGGACAAGACAAAGCACTCATCACATATGGGATTATTGCAGCCATTACATGTCCCACAGAGACCATGGGAAAGTGTTTCCCTCAGATTCATGACGGGATTGCCCCAAGTCGGTAATCTTGTCCATCTTGGTTGTCGTAGATCAGTTTTCAAACTATGCAACATTCATAGCAGCCCCACGAAACATCTCAGCAGAAGATACAACTCTACTCTTCTTCTCACACATAGTCACATATTGGGGCCTACCCAAAGATATTGTTAGTAGGCGTGACTCACGCTTCACTAGCAACGTTTTGACCCATCTCTTTAAGTGCTTTGGGTCGACATTGAGTCACAACTCAGAAGTCCATTTACCATCGGACGGCCAGATATATTGGTTCAATGAAATGCTGGAGGAATATCTCCGCAACTTTGCAACTGGATCACAACAAAATTGGGGGGGAGCTCTTGGATGCTGCTCAATTGTGTTTCAATTCTCAAAAGAGCCATCATACCAACAAAAGCCCTTTTGAAATTGCTACCGGACAGCAACCGCTTCTCCCGCAAATAGTGAATGCATCAATCGTGCCGAAATCTCCTCGAGCTGCCAACTTCTCGAGTGAATGGGAGCGCAACATGGGGATAGTGCGGAGCTATCTTGTCAAAGCCCAAGAGCGGGAAAAAAGATTCACCGAACAAAATCTTTGCTTTGCCCAACATCAAGAAGGGGACAAAGTAATGTTATGCATCCTAAAGAGATACTTGTTTGCAGAAAGGACCCTTGACCCTCACCTGCAACAAAAATACATCGGCCCCTGCCCATAGGAAAACGCATTGGGAAGTGTACATATAAGGTGAAAACTCCATCATGGTGGAAGAACCATCCAGTCTTTCATGTCAGCCGCATTAAATCATTGCATCGCTACAACATCAAGCTCAAAGATGAGAGGGGCACAGTCCTCCCATCCATGAACCATCAGACTCATCATCATCAGCATCATCCTTATCATAAGGCTCTGAGGACGGCGCCAACTCAGGTGGGGGAGAATGTCATGGGTTGCTTTCCATACACGCCCCATGACCCCTTGGTCCCACCCCATGGCGACCTAGCAAGCCTCTCAATGCCTAGCGCCGTGGTCGACCTCGTGGTCTTGGCTGTGCCAAGTGACAAGCCCCCATGCGCCATTGTCGCCCCATCGATGCACCTCGCCAACGCCCAGCGACTGGCTAATGACAACAGCGCGCTCGCGTTGACAATGCCGCGCGCGCACTTCCTGATGCCTTGCCGGCGCCCAGCGGTAGGCCCCTTCCAGCAGCGCCTCGCGCCCATACCCTGATGCCAAGCTCTAGCGCCCTGCCTCAAGCAAACACAACAAGTGCCGCGCGCGCCCACAGCACCGATCGCGCAGACCCTGACCCCCAAGACAAAGTTGCTGCCATCAGACTTGTTTGTACATTGTAATAAACTACGTCTTCTTTCATTGTAATTCTAGGCTAGTTTTACTTCATTTTCATTTAGTATGCTCTTACAGCTTTCTTAGGGCTAGTCGTATAGTCTTGGATTATTATTTTTTAAGTATTATTAGGGGGATCAAGCAGTCAAATATTTTCAAGCAAGCATTTTCTGTACTGGTGTCTCTCCCCCTCGACACCGCATTTTCAAGCAAGCATTTTCTGCAATCAAACATAAGTTTGTTTTTTTTGTTATAAAGCTGAACCTTGGAATGGCGAGCATTCTGATGATAGATCCATACTTACCTTTGTTCTGTGTAGCTTCTCTAGGCAGGTAGTGAAGTGTATTCTAAGAACTTTTGGATGATATATCACTAAAAAACTAATTTTTTAATTGCTTCAGACAAGTGTCATTTCTTTTCGTAAAAATTCTCGCGAGAACGCTAAAATCACCAGGTCTGTTGCTTCTGTGATTCCACATACACATAGAGACGATTTTTTCTTGATAGGTGATGCCATATAGAGATGATAAAATCTTGTATCAGTTCATCAGCTGGAACTATTTATGTTAATGTGTGTGACCGTGTATATAATTGGGGCGGGCAATAATTATCGAAGTTCAAAAATGCTTGTCTACTAGAATTTGCTATTAAGGAAAAATATGGATTTGCTAGAGTGTACCTAAATATTTTCGAAACTAAAACATGATGTTTTAACTTTATAATTTTATTCTTCTTGTGTAATACTGAAGAAGTAACTTCTCAAGGTTTGTGATGAAAAATGGTTACATTGATCCAGAGAGTGAGAGGGAGAAGGTTAAGGGTGTGGGTTTACTCAAACAGAAGGGCAGAAATAAGATGTCTTGTAGGGTAAGAACTAAAAAGTGATGTTCCCATGTCCAAAGTGTATATTTCCTTGTCCCTCTTAACAATGAAAGGAGCTTACTTTGGGGAAGCGATGAGCTAAACAACATAACGAATGCTTTAAAAGCTGCTTTCCTTAATAGAATTGTATCCCCTGATTAGGACCGCGGTTGCTGTCAAAGCCTCCTGGTAACGTGAAACCAGCTGCGGAAGTCACTGTAACTACAAGAGTGGCTACAATAAGATGTGTTTGAGCTGCCTTTACTACTTTATCGATCATTCTTTTGCTTTCTTTCTCACTTTTCTGTTCCTGTTGTTGTGTCTGGTCCCTTGTTTTCACTTTGTCCTTGGCTTTGCATTGTCCTGCAGCCCTATCTTGAAATCACGTTTCCCCATTTTACCAACTCGAAGCAAATGGCGTTCTATTCTGCCCTATAATTGATATTCGATGTCATTGTTTACCTCAAAAGGTAATTTAGGATGATAGTTTCGTGTAATAGGAATCAGGTCTAAGATAGAGCGGAGAGATAATGCCTATGCAACTAGTACTTCATCCCTTGTAATGTTTAAACTTGAATTCCAATAAGAAAGTAAAATATTAGGAAATATAATTTGTGCTTACCCTGTCCTGAGAAAGCCAATGCTGCATTCTGTGGAGTCCGGTTTTCTTTGTTAAATGCCATTTTTTTCGCACTAGGATGGTCTATCAATTCCGGGACATGCAACTGGAAGCAGAAAGGAAATGAAGAGGAGTGTTGTCATCATTGCCTTTCTCATTAATAAGGCTGTAATAGTTAGGAAACATCAGTATGAACTTGACAATGAAATTTTGCTTGTTCAATATGGCAACATGAAGAGCATTCTGACCCCTGCTATTGAGCATTTCCCAGCAATCGGGGCAGTGTCTTAAAAGCTCTAATATCATTCTCTTATTGCCTTCAATTACTGCAACGTGAAATACAGTCGTCCAGTCATTAGTGTTGCCTGCTGGTAAGTAGGCTAGGGATCTCCTTTTGTCGAGTATTTCAGAAACCAGTTCAATAAAATTGAGCCTGACTGCATAGTGCAGCGGGTTCCATCCCCACTTGCCAGCTTCATCGCATACTGACTTGTTCCACTGTAACAGAGATGTTCTGCAATCTGAACTCATCAAATGAGATGATATGAGACTATGATTTCATGTACACTATCATCTTTCATAGTGTAGAATAAAAGCTACAATATATGGTGATTTTATTGATTGTCTTGGCTTCACATTGTTTGTTCTTTTGCTTGATTTATCTGTTTTAATTGTAGTGAAGATCAGAAAAAAGGAACTATTAGAACTGTGGTTTCATTTACAAACTGTCAAATATGCTCACTTATCAATAACTTTAAAACATGCTCATAGCTGACCTGGTCAAATGAATGTACGTTTGATGATCTAGAAAGCCAAGAGTTGTTGACCTTTTCGACTCTGGGAAGTGGTATAGCTTTTATTGTCACATTGATAGTGCAGACTTCATTAATGTGTCACGCCTAGTAATTTAACAGATGTATAACATGTCAAATTTTCATCTTCAACCAAACAATTCTATGCTTTCATACTTTTAAGAGCATGGATTCAACTTCGTTATCTTCGTTTTCCAAAGAATGTTGAGGAAGCTTGTTGATAAGGGAGTAAATTCACATTCACAATTTTTCTTTAGTCTTAGATATGAATACTAACCTGTAAATCCAGAAATTACTGCTGCATGAAAAGCTGGTATAAGATGGTCTATTGCAGGATTCTAAGATCTCAAGCAAAGCACAATGGAAACCAGACTCATATGCCATGCAAAGTGGAGTTTCTTAAGCGAAATTGGCAGGGAATACAAACTCTGGATCTTCTTCTTTCACCAACAACTTGACCACATCCACATGTTGATTCCTCACGGCCTTGTTCAACGCTGTATCTCCATCATAGTCAGTCATCCTTAGCAACTCCATACGCGTCTCCTTAGTTGAGTAACAGGCGGACCACTTCAGCATTCCGTTCATTTGCTGCATGGTGAAGTGCTGTCTCATTTTTCTTGTTCTGACAATATAATAATGGCAGGGAAATGGTAAGAACTTTCTGCACAAAGTCGGAGTGGCCGTGGAGGGCTGCAACATGGAGGACAGTGTTGCCTTTTGGAGTAACTTGGTAGCCTAATTCTTCATCCCTTTTGAGCTGAAAAAGTAGAGAGTCACCATCTCCTGAATTACCTTCCACTGCAGTCTTTTACAAGGTAGGATCCATCTCCAATTAGCAATCTCCAATTAGTCCCTTGTTGACTCTTTGTTAAATTATTGAATCTTCCTTTGTTGAATAGTTGTGTTTTAAGGCTGGTCGATTTTGCATGGTGTGGCCATATGAAGAGATATTTCCTGTGGTAATGGGGCTCCATCAAGGATCGGCGCTGAGCCCCCTGTTGTTCGCCTTAGTGATAGATGCTCTAACCCGTCATATCCAAGGGGATGTGCCTTGGTGTATGCTCTTTGCTGATGATATAATATTGATAGACGAGACGAGCGCCGGTGTTAGTGAAAGGTTAGAGGTATGGAGACAGACCCTCGAGTCTAAAGGTTTCAAAATAAGCAGATCTAAGACAGAATATCTGAAGTGCAAGTTCAGCGACGAGCCGAGTGGGGTGGGCAGGGATGTGATGCTTGGTTCTCAGGCCATCGCCAAGAGGGACAGTGTCCGATATCTTGGGTCTGTGATTCAGGGGAACGGAGAGATTGACGGGGACGTCACCCATCGGATAGGAGCAGGGTGGTCGAAGTGGAGGCTTGCTTCTGGGGTCCTGTGTGACAAGAAAATCCCACACAAACTCAAGGGGAAATTCTACAGAGCCGTGGTTAGACCTGCGATGTTGTATGGGGCAGAGTGCTGGCCCGTGAAGAACTCCCATGTTCAGAGAATGAAGGTTGCTGAGATGAGGATGCTTAGGTGGATGTGTGGGCACACCAGGCTAGATAAGATTAAGAATGAAGTTATTCGACAGAAGGTAGAGGTGGCCCCGGTGGACGAGAAGATGCGGGAAGCGAGGCTGAGGTGGTTCGGGCATGTACGGAGGAGGGGTCCCGATGCCCCGGTGAGGAGCTGCGAACGGCTGGAGATTGTTGGTGGTCGGCGGGGTAGAGGGAGGCCTAGGAAGCATTGGGGAGAGGTGATTGACATGACTAGAATGCAGGTTACCGAGGACTTGACCCTTGATAGGGGAGTCTGGAGGTCTAGAATCAGGGTTGCAGGCTAGGGGCTCTTAGAGTCCTTCGTTCGCCCCACCCGGGGTTGGGTGTGGGATAGTAGGGTTACCCGTAGATGACTAGTGTTTTAGTATAGGTCCCCTCTTGGTTGGTAATATGGTAGTTGTCGCTTGTTATTGTCGCATGCGACGGTATTTATGTTTCTTATGTTTACATAATCATTTACGTTATTTCTGCAGGATTACTTATGCTTTGTTTTGTTATTGTGTTTTGTCTTGCCTTGGTTCCTAACTTTATTTTTGTTTTCCAATGCAGCTTTTCATTCTGTCCTATGCGCCGAGGGTCGCTTGGAAGCAGCCTCTCTGCCCTTTTGGGTAGGGGTAAGGCTGTCTACATATTACCTTCCCCAAACCTCACCTGGTGGGAGTATACTGGATAGTTGTTGTTGTTGTTGTTGTGCCATATGAAGAGATAAAAGAAAGGTCCCTAGCGGCCGACCAATTGAGACTTGGGGAATGGTAAATGCTTATCCGTGTCAGAGTGTTTGTATTAATTAAATAAATGCATGGTACATCATACACGCTCCAAAAATATTATTAAATATTAAGTAAATTAATACATATTCTCATCTTAACTTAACACTAAATATCTGGCGCATCTAAGTTTTTGCATTCATTTTGGTCTTCAGTTACAGGGGTCGGCGGTGGGATGGACAAAAGAACAAACAAGGGAAGTTCGGAGAATGTATATGGAGTATTTTGTATACAAATATAATTTACGGACCCCTTTTATTTTAATCTCAAGTGAATTTAATACCTTATTAAGTGATGATCCGACATAAAAAGTGTAGTTTATTTTGTAGATGCGTGCGAGGTAAAAAAAAAAAGAACAACTTAAATTTAATTTAATTGTTCAGGTGTTACTTTCCTATTGAATATTCTAATTAATTAAACTTAATAATAACTTTCTCTTTTTTTATTTATTTTTCTTTTCTTTTTCTCTTTCTTCATTTTAACCGTGAACCCCTAGCATGTCGTTATCATCTTCAGCCATCCTTTTCCTCTCCATTTTTTAAAACTAAGTCATATTTGTTATAAATAGAACTCTAATTAGAGTGAATGTCTATCTTATAAAAGAGTTCTACTTTGAGGTTAAGTCTTTTCTCTTCCTCTAAATAGAGGAGTCTTACCCCATTGTAAATCATCCCAAAGTATCAATAAGAATACTCCTCTCTCTACTTTTCTCTATATTGTTCTTGTTCTTGTATTATTGTTCTTGTTCTTATATGATTTCATAACATGTTATCAGCACGAGTCTCTAACAAATTGAATTTGATTTAAAATCTTCAACCAGCGGCACGCCTTCAACAAAATTCGCGAGAATCCAAACACCACCCTCTAACATAGTTCTGTTCAACCCCTTTGAATTAGGAACCTATATCATTTTACAATCGAGTCAAACAAGTCAGTGAGTTTCGGTTCAAGAGATTGTCTTGTTCGCGGTTTCTAGTCTCTTGCGGAGCAAACACTCAATTTTCTTTGCAGTATGAGCTCGAGATCTTGTGAACCAAAAGGTGCGGCTTCTTGAGAATTTCTATACGGAAAAATAGAAGAGATGGTATCATCATAAAATAATGCAACGGGATGGAAACTCAAGAGGTATATTCGATATCAAAACATTTATTGGTATACCTTAAAGGTAAGTAATGTACTTTTCCCTTTCAAATTCTTGAAATTCTACGATTTGATTTCATATACAAACATAGACAACAAAGTTTGATTATAACTCTAATGGAGTTTGTAAGGAATTATAACCACGTGAAGTGGTAAAAGTTCTATGTCTTGCCATGATTAAATTCATGTATGATTGTGGGCAAAGAATTGAAAATCCGTCCCATTGAATTTGCTTCATTCTCATTCCCTTTAGAGAATGTGATAGCAGTATGTGATAAGTCTGAAAGAAGACAAAATTATTACCCTGAAGGTATCATGGATGTGGACGTGGCAATAGACGGAATTATAATCGTCATCATTGTGATAATGAGAATAATAAAGATTCTCAAAATAATCTTTCACTTTATGAAAGTAATATTTGACATGAGATTGTATATAGCACATACAGATGATTATGATCCGTTCCCTGAAGTGAATGTGATAATTGTAATAAAGCCCGTAAGTATGGACACGCACTTGATGTAATTTTTTTTCATGTCTGACATTATGAAAAGAAAGTTCGTTGCCCTTGAAATTTCGGGCAAGAACTATATGACATGTGTGTTGGATGCTGAAATCCATTTGGATGCAACGGGTCTTGGAGACGCCATTAAAGACAGAAATAATGCATCCACCCAAGACTATGCTAAGGCCTTGATTTTCTTGCGCCATCACCTTGATGAAGGTTTGAAACTGTGCTAAGGCCTTGATTTTCTTGCGCCATCACCTTGATGAAGGTTTGAAAATTGAATATATCACAGTCAAAGATCCACCTATCTTGTGGAACTTAAAGGAGAGATATGACAACCTGAAGTTGGTCACTCTGCCACAAGCACGATGCGATGAGAATCCAAAAGCAAATAGTTCATAAACTATATATTATCGTTGCGGTGGAAAAGGGCACTAGGAAAAAATTTGCCGTGTACCAAGACATTTGGTTGAGCTTTATCAAGCATCTCTAAAAGGTAAATGCCCTGAAACCAATTCTGTCTCTGATGACAATTTTGACATCACCCACTTGGATGTGGCAGACTTCTTTGAGCACCCTGAGGGGAAAATAGACCACTTAATTGGTGATGGATCTCTGATGAAGGAAGATGGAATTGTTTGATTTTATTTTACTTATTTGTATTAGTTAGTGAATAAACTAATACTCATTAGTATCAGCTCGTATTAGTTAGCTTATGATATAATGTTAGTATTAGTTCTTTAGAATGTTTCAATATGCTTAAATTTTAAAGATATTTTTATTTTTAGTAGAGTTAATCGAGTAACCTAACAGTTAGTCGATTATCTAATATTTCGCATTAAAACTGGATTTTTCCGCAAGGCAAGATAGTCGACTATCTGATTTAGATAGTCGACTAACCTGATGACTGTTTACTAAGTTAGTTGACTATCAACTTAGTTAGTCGACTAACTAATATTTCGCATTAAAACTGGACTTTTCCGCAAGGCAAGATAGTCGACTATCTGATTTAGATAGTCGACTAACCTGATGACTGCTTCCCAAGTTAGTCGACTATTAACTAAGTTAATCGACTAACCTCAGCAGATTTTGAAAATATTATTAATTATGAAGTAACGGATTAAAATTTGTTTATTCTCATGTTCGTATATCTCTTTTGATTAATTGATTCATGTACCACACATACGATATTCAAAGAGAAGAAATATTACTCTCATTTAAGTATGTGTAAGGCAGATGTTACTACAATTTCTGGTAGTAGTAAATTGATTAAAGGCTCCGGAAGAGCAACTATAACTCTGCCTAAAGGAACAACATTTTAGAGAATGCAATGTTCTCCTCCAAGTCTAAAAGGAACTTGTTGAGTTTTAAAGATATCATTCAAAATGGATATCATATTGAGACAATAGATGAGAATAATCTTGAATTCCTCATTTACTCATGAAAACGAGGCTGCCCATTTCGGTTTGGGGTCACGCCATTTTGCATGCAGCAATGCTAGTTCGTCTCAGAACGACGAATTATCACAAATATTCCCCATTACAATGAGTTTTGGGTCATGAACTTAATATATCCCACTTAAGAATTTTTGGATGTGCAGTATATGTGCCTGTAGCACCGCCATATTGCACCAAAATGGGTCTGCAAAGAAGGTTAGGAATATATGTTGAGTTTGAATCGCCCTCCATTATTCGCTACCTCGAAACATTGACAGGGGATTTGTTCACTGCACAATTTGCAGACTGTCTATTCGATGAGACACTTTTCCCAAAATTAGGGGGAGAAGTTGGTGAAACCAAATGGGAAATTTTGTGGAAAAATGCATCATTATCTCATCTTGATCCACATACCTTTATTTGTGAAAAAGAGGTGCAAAATATTATCCATTTGCAAAGAATAGCAAATCGAATGCCAGACGCATTTACAGATTTGAAAAGGATAACAAAATCACATATCCCCGCAGTGAATGTGACAACATCTGATTCACGAATACATATTCATTATTGGAAGAATATGAACATGAAATTGGTATTGAATATACCACACTCACCCCTAGAAGGAGGTTTGAGATTATATATGAAAATAATGTCATTGTTATGGCATGAATAGTCATTGGTCACGTACCTATTGTACGCCAAAATAATTTGTCAATGTGATTATCAAAGGACAATAATAAAGCAAGAAACATATCTTGCATATAATTTTGACATGACCATAATGGTATAACTTTCTCTTTAAAAGAGATATTCACCACATGGATGTTGATGAATTTGTGGTAGTACAAAATTAATTGAGAGCTCTAGAAGAGCCAATTATTACTATGTTGGAGAAACACAATTGATTACCAATAAGGTATTGTGTTGTAGTAAGTCTCAAAGAAACTTATTCACTTTCCAAAGTATATGCGAAAGCGATTGATTATATTGAGACTATAAATAAAGGATAGATTTGATATCTTCTATTACTACAACTTGTAGCGGGATAATCTGTATGTGAAAAACTACCCGCTTTATTCTCCAGTTTGTACTACACAAGAATACCACAATAAAGTGGACGTTTATTGATATAAAAACCCATATCATAATAAACTTGAAGTTTATTGATAATTGCACATGTCATGGTGTAAATTTGAAGTTTATCAATATTGATAATTTATTCAGTTGGCATTCGGGTTAGCCATATCATTTTAAGAATGATGTGCAGTAATAGAGAATTCACATGGGTAAATATTAAAGAACTAGAAAGTTCTTTACGAATTCTCTTGTATTACTTGTTCTCATTAATTAATTGACCAACTAAAGAGTTCGGGTTGAATCCCATAAATTCTGGAAATATCAAAGGTGAATATGGGCCCATTCACCTGCCATGTATACCACATATGATGCATCTATGATATGGTTACATGTGCGATTGTTATTAACCCGCAGCCTGGCCGGTGCTTGCGAGGTAAATTGCTCAGTAATATAACTTCGAGCATAATTTTCAGATTTTCTATTCAAGATAGTTCATCTTGATAAGTTGGTTTATATCATAGTTGGTTTAGCAAGATAATTATTGAGTGCCTCCACTTAATAGCTAAACTGTTTCTTATGAGAACAAAGTTATATATATCAGTTTGATATACGTTGTATACGAGAGTATATTATATTCTCCCCTCACAAGTGGTTCAGGGTCAGGAACCAAATAATTTCATCTTATTATTGACGTGCGGTGTATATTTTCATTAACACCATAATGCACAAAGATGGACTCTCAAAATTGAGGAAACAAGTTAGCTTTTCTAACATGAGGGGGAGACATGATAAACACTTGAGAAAAGGTTACATGGGATGAATTATCATTTGTATATATAGATCCTCGAATATCATAATATGAACCTGAAGTTCATAAAAGGATAATTCAATTGCAACATATTGCAAAGCATGCTATATGCATTTGCTGACCCAAAGAAAATAACTATATTCTCACTGCAAATGCTCATATTAAGTCCCAGAAGGACAAAGTCTTTGATACGCTTAAAGCGTATAGACAAATCGGTTTCAAAATAACTTCTTAATAAAGAAGATGAGCAAATGATCAAAGTGATCATAATGGGGAGGCAAGTGATCTAGAAGATCACATGACATAACAGTTCATAAAATCTCATGAGAGATTCAGGTACCTGAATATATGAATAAAGAGATCTCCATGTTATGTCTTTATGAAAATTTACTGGAACCGATATAAAATGTTCGTCGACGACATCTATGATAGCGCTAAATATCGATGAGGATCTTATGTTTGTCGAATACAAACAAAATATTGGCTAAATGGAAGAGATACAATTCAAACAGAATTGATTCCATATGAAAGACATGTAGTTTTGGACATGTATTTCAAATACTTGAAAGTATAAAGTCAATGGTATGTGTAATCAGTTTTCGATATCTTATTTGTTTAGCATGACATGAAAACTTGATATGCATCTAATGTCTATTATATGGCTTATATGACTTAACTTATATATCAATCCATGATTGAAGTTGCTTGAAGCATATACAATTCTTGGTCCTGAAGTACCACATCCTAAGTGCAACTTGTGTACATATGTATCTTGCTATAACTATAAGCATGATGGCATCGAGAATACCTCTATGGAGATATTGAAGAGTCATTCCACGACATTATATGAAGATGTTCATATCTATCAAGAATGATAATTTCAAGGTGCGGAATATTTATTCAAATCAATATGGCTGATTTATTTATCAAATCTCTACAAAGGATCGTTTTGAAGATGGTGCACAAGATTGGAATGCAAATGCTCAAGGATGTGATTTGATGCTCTTTTCAGGGGGAGTTAATGCGCGTTGCACTCTTTTTCCCTTACAAGGTTTTGTCCCAATGGGTTTTCCTTGCAAGGTTTTTAACGAGGCAACCAATAGGCGCATATTCAAACATGCGTACTCTTTTTCCTTTTCTATAATTTTTTTTCCATTGGGTTTTGTTTTAGTTAAGGTTTTAACGAGGCACATTATTGAATAGACATTCAAGGGGGAGTGTTATAAATAGAACTCTAATTAGAGTGAATGTCTATCTTATAGAAGAGTTCTACTTTGAGGCTAAGTCTTTTTCTTCCTATAAATAGAGGGGTCTTACCCCATTGTAAATCATCCCAAAGTATCAATAAGAATACTCCTCTCTCTACTTTTCTCTATATTGTTCTTGTTCTTGTATTATTATTCTTGTTCTTATATTATTTCATAACAATATTTTATTTTTTGCTTCTCTTTCTTTCTTATTAAATCTCCATTTCCATTTTTCCATATCCTCCGATATATTCATCTATCTTTACAAATTTCATTTCATTGCTCATATTATGTTTCTTTAATATACTTGATTTGATAGAAATATAAGTTCTCTAAAGCTACTGCATAATGAATTTAGGTTGAAATAATTTTTACACTTAGACTAGAGAGCTTGATGTTCGCCAATATTATTTTCCATACAAGGAATTTTCTTTCTTTTTCTCTTTGATGTGGGTTGTGAGTTTTCTTTCCACCTTAGAAATCCATCACCAGGTTCAAATTACTTTAACCATCTAGTGCTTTATGCTCGACTTAATAGGCATTGCTCTTTTGATGATAAAATAAAAAATGGACAAAACAAGTAAAACATAAAGGGAAATGATGTAATTGCTATATATTATTTGATTGATTGCTTATAAAATCTAGTTGATAAAAATATTATTATATGAAATTAGGAAAGTTTTTTTGATGAGATTGATGTGAAGGAAAAATGTTCAAATTAGAGGTGTTAAAGTGGACGGGTAAGGAGAGATGGTTCTAATTTTCCAAAGATACAGTTTATGGGTATAAGGGAGGTTAAGACTGTGACGGCCTTAAATGGTGGCGGACATGGCCGACTTTAATGCAAATCCAAGTAAGACTTTTGCTTTAGGCCCCCAAATTTTAGAGGACCTATTTTTTTTAGATATAATAGATTTATAGGTATTTAAAGAAAATATGTAATACTTTTTATATGAAAGTAGAGTTTTTCTATACAGTTGCCTAAAAAAAGAAGTTTTCAAGATTATAATCGATAAAATCTTACCTAAGATTAACAATGTCTCAAGATAGATCAAATTTGTTAGCTATATTATCAATTGAAAAGGAATTATTAGATTAAATCGATTATAAAAAAGTTATTACCGATTTTTGTAAAAGTATTTTAAGGCTCACATTAAATTTTGGCTTTAGGCTACACATATGTTTGAGTCGACTTTGGTGGCGGGCGGCAAGAATAATGATGAAGGAAGGTGGGGAAGATGAAATGAAAAAAAAAAGTGAAAAAAGGAAGAAAAAGTAAAGAAGAAAAGTAGAATAATATAGTATTCGGAAAAGGGTCAGAACTGCCTCTAACGTATTGACTCCAGGTTAAAAATACCTTCCGTTAACCTATTTTGAAGAAAATGCCCCTACCGTTAAAAATGTGGCATATTTGTGCCCCTAACGTATTGACTCCAGTTTAAAAATGCCCCTATCGTTTACCTATTTTGAAAAAAATGCCCCTACCGTTTTAAATATAAATGCAGTCAGTTGTTAGACTTAGGGGCACAAATATGCCACATTTTTAACGGTAGGGGCATTTTCTTCAATAGATTAACGGAGGGCATTTTTAACTTGGAGTCAATACGTTAGGGGCAGTTCTGACCCTTTTCCCTATAGTATTTGATAAGTCATACGTATTAACATAGCCTATCATAGACTAGTTCAATATTACGAAGGAGATATTATATTTAGTTTAAATAAGAACAGTGGGGTGTTCGATCACCCGCGTAAAGTTTAAATATATAAATAATTTTTTCGGCCAAATTTAACAGGGTTTTTATGTACTTTCTCTAAATGAATTCGTATGTCTCGAAAATGAAAAGTAATAATTATTCTTTTATGTCTGACTATTTAGTGTTTTGTTCTCTTTACATGATAGAAAACAATTCTTTTCAATTCTATATATCCAATCAAGTCTATCCATTTTTTTTATTTATGAAATAATATAATACAATATGATATAATACAAAATGAGTTATTGCAAAGAAATAGATGACAGCCATCCAAACATACGTTAGAAGAAAAGAGGCCAAGTGTAAAAAATACGAACAGAAATAGAGACGATTTGCTCAATGAGACCTTCCCCGTAGTTTACGATATTATGCTTATCATCGTTAATTAATTTCTTTGTAATAACTCTTTTAAATTATTTATAATTTTAAAAGATATGACTAATTTTTCCTATATTATGTACTCCTATTTAATTAATCATGAAAGTATCTTTTCCTGAAAGAAAAATATTTTAGAATAGAACCTAATATCTTATATTGGATTTTTGTTTTTTGTTATTTTGAATCTTTTAAACTCTTGAACAACTGATATGAAATGGATTAACAATCACAAATTTCCTCTGAACTAGGTGGTACAGTCTAATAGTTTGAAACCATAAGCGAAAAGGAAAACAAACTTAGGAAAGATTATTATTCTCTCTATTGTATAGAAAAGGGGGAGGGGGAAATATTGGGAGACAACTAGGTGAGCGTATGGGCAAATTGTAAAATTTCAAAAAAAAGTAAAAATAATTTAAAGTGAAATGTTATTTAAATATTAGAGTCATATTTGAACATGAATATAATTTTGAGCTAATTTTATATTTTGTGAGTGAATACAAAATGAAAAATTTAAAAAAATTATTGAAAATTTTCAAATTTTCGAAAAATTTTAAAATTCATTTTCAAGTTAAAGTAAAAAATTTCATGGACAAATAATAATTTTAACAAAGGGATTTTTTAAATTAAATTAAAATCTTTTCTTATTGCCAAAAAAAATGGTCTCTGGAGAACAACTTACGACTCGATTTTAATCTTTAAAAAAGAACAAATCTCTGAAAAGTCCTAAGGAATGTAAAAACCTCTTCATACTCCCGCTGCTCCTGCATAACACACCATACTTGCCTTCAATCCCTTCAACACTTTCACAGCCAAAATGATTGATTCTTAGTAGAATGGTAAATATTGAGATTAAACCGAAAAATCATGAGAAATGTAGAGAGAGAATCTAGAGAGAAGGAGGAGCGTTTGAGAACTCTCCAGAAGATAGAGAGAGTTTATTAATCAGAACAGAGAAAGAAAATGAAATCCGCGTGTGTAAAATATCTACACCTACCCTATATACAACTTACAGATATCGGGTCGGGTCGGGTGATCCGGCCCAAAGTTAAATAACCTGTGGGCTCAGATACACAAATCATCATAGCCCAATTACAAGAGTATACCGAAAATATACAATGAGTATACAAAGAATATACAAGGCTATATCATGTATTTTCTCGTATCTCAACACCCCCTCAAGTTGAAGGGGGATACCACCTGCAACTTGAGCAACAAGGGATGAAGTATAGTGCCAGGTAAAGGCTTGGTCAGAATGTCAGCGAGCTGGCGAGTAGTAGGGATATGGAATAGTTGAATAAGCCTATTCTGGAGCAAATCGCGCACAAAATGACAATCCACTTCAATGTGTTTAGTCCGTTCATGAAAAACAGGATTCTTGGCCATGTGAATGGCTGCCTGGCTGTCAGAATACACAAAAAAGGGAAGAGAGATAGAAACACCAAGATCAAGAAACAAACGAGACAACCAAGACAGTTCAACAACAACCTTACTTAGGGCCCTGTATTCAGCCTCAGCAGAAGACATAGAGACCACTGGTTGTTTCTTAGATTTCCAACTAATCAAAGAACCACCCACAATAATACAGATCCCAGTAACAGACCTCCTTGTATCAGGGCAAGCAGCCCTGTCACTATCAGAATAACCAATAACATTGAAATCATTGCAATCAGAATAAAAGAGACCCAGAGAAGAAGACCCCTTAGATATCTCAAGGCATGAAGAGCAGCAGTCATATGGGGGAGTCTGGGGCATTTGAGGAATTGACTCAGATGTTGCACAGCAAAACAGATGTCAGGCCTTGTATGGGTCAGAAATAAGAGCTTACCAACAAGACTCCTATACTGATCAGGAGAAGGTAAAAGGTCACCAGAATCAGCATGTAATTTTGCATTAATGTCCAAAGGACAGACAACAGAAGAGACATTGACACAATCAAACTGTTGCAGCAAATCACAAATATATTTGTGCTGATTAAGGATCATCCCACCAGGAACAGATGACATCTGAATGCCTAAAAAGTAATGTAAGGACCCTAGGTCCTTAATTTTAAACTAATCATCCAGAAACAGTTTCAGAGCAGCAATTTCATCACAGTCATCCCCAGTAATAATAATATCATCCACATAAACAGCAACAATTACAAGGGACCCTGGTGTACCTTTGATGAATAGGGAATAATCATTCAAAGAATGCCTATAGCCTCTGGAGTATAGGGCAGAAGACAACTTGGCATACCATTGTCTGGAAGCCTGTCTGAGCCCATATAGGGATTTGTTTAACTTGCAAACAAGGGGAGCAGGAGAGGCAGAGAGGGCAGAAACAGAGGCAGGAGCAGAAACAGTTAAACCTGGAGGAAGTTTCATATACACCTCCTCATCCAAATCACCATGCAAGAAAGCATTATTAACATCAAGTTGAAATTAATTCCAATGTTTTTTCACAGCCAATAAGACACTTAACTGTGCACATTTTAACCACAGGAGAAAAGGTATCAGTGAAGTCAATACCTTCAACCTGAGTATCACCTCTAATAACAAGTCTGGCTTTATACCTTTCAACACAGCCATCAGCCTTGTATTTTATTTTATAAACCCATTTACAACCAATGGGTTTCTTACCAGGAGGAAGAGGGACAACATCCCAAGTATGGTTAGTAAAGCATCAAACTCCTGTCTCATGGCAGCTTGCCATGCTGGAACAGATGCAGCCTGAGAGTAATATAGAGGCTCAGATTCCAAAGAGGAGGAAGATGAACCAGAGAAGGCAGGGAGTTGACAGACATAATCCTTAAGATAGGAAGGAGGATTATGCTGTCTTTGAGACTTTCTGGGAGCAGGAACAGAAGGAGAAGAAGCCAAAACAGGAGGTGAGATGTCAGGATTGGAAGAAGAAGGGAAGGCAGAGTCAATAGAAACAGGGACATGATAAGGCACTTGCACAGATGTGGGAGAAGAGGGAGGAGAGAGGAGTATGGGAGAATCAGAATCATCATCATGTTTTCCAGAAGGAACAAAGGGAAAAGATGAAGCAGAAGAAGACACAGAGTTAAAAGGAAAACATGATTCATGAAATATGACATCCCTGGAGACCAAATACTTCTTTGAAGTAAGATCATATAATCTATAACCCTTTTTGCCAAAAGGATATCCCAGGAAAACACAAGGAATGGCTCTTGGCCTTAAGTTTTCCCTTTGAGGGATTGGGACAGTGGCATAGGCAAGGCAACTAAATGTCCTCAAGTGAGTATAGGTTGGAACTTTCCCATACAAGATTTCATGAGGGGACTTATTATGAATTAATCTGGTGGGTATTCTGTTAAGTAGGTAGGTAGCATTCAACAAACAATCCCCCTCAGAAAGATACAGGCATGCCAGATTGAAAAAGTAAAGCCCTACAGGTTTCAAGGAGAGTTCTATGCTTCCTCTCAACAATACCATTTTGTTGAGGGGTATGAGAGCAAGAGGTTTGTTGTATGATCCCCTGGCTGCTAAAAAAGGAAATACCCTCATTGCTAGATCCCAATTCTAAGGCATTGTCACTTCTAACAGTCTGAACCACAACATTAAATTGGGTTCTAACCAGAGAAAGAAATGACTTAAGCATAGAAAAAGCATTGCTTTTGGATCCCATTAAGTGTGTCCATGTTGCCCTAGAAAAGTCATCAACAATTGTAAGGAAATCTCTACAACCAGAAGAGGTTGGAGTATGATAAAGTCCCCAAGTGTCCACATGAATCAGTTGAAAGGGTCTAGAAGTCTTAATGGAACTATCAGGAAATGGAAGCCTAGTATGTCTGGCCATAGGACAGACTGAACATGGAAAAGGTTGTTTGGAAGCAAATGGGAAGGACAAACCAGAAATACATTTCATATTTGTAAAAGGAGTATGAGCAAATCTTAAGTGCCAAATGTAATTCATGTCAAATGTAAAATCATTATTACAGATGGAACTATATACATGAGAAGGCAATGGAACAGCCTTGTTATCAGACAAAATGTCATCATTACAAGAAGCAGATAAAGAACAAACAGAAGTAGAGGAACAACTAACAGAGGAAGAAGGGGAAGGAGGAACCCAAGCCAGTTTATATAAGCCAGCAGCTTCTCTACCAAGATCCAGAGGCCTCCTCAGAGAAGGGTCCTGTATCATGTGTAGTAAGCATGAATGTTCAGTGAACATAACTATACAATGTAACTGCTTCACTAACTTGTGGACAGAAATCAAGTTGTGTTTAAATGAAGGAACTAGCAGTACATTGTGAAGGGTGATGGATGGAGTCAATGCAAAAGAGCCTGTGCATGTTACTTTCACTTTATAGCCATTAGGAAGAGTGACAAGATATGGCAGAGTTAAAGGTGTGATGTTAAAATGTAACTGTTTATCATGTGTCATGTGATTAGAGGCACCTGAATCTATAATCCAGGCGACAGAGTTGATATTAGTAAGTAAGCAAAGTTTGGAATCAGAAATAGGGTTCTCAGTTAACATAGTACCAGCAAAGTTAGCAGCATATATGGGAGGAGTTTGAGCAGTGGAGTCCCCTAACTTGGTCTGCTGTAATAAATTCATCAACTGGTCATAATCTTGTCTCCTCAACCCTGGTATCACAGAGCTCTGGCCATCTATTTTTGCAACAGGTTGATGGCTTTCAGGAGGATTCCCTTGGGGAACAGACAAAAGTCCTTCAGAATGAGGAAAATCCAGACCAGTACTAAGATGAGCAGCAGCAGGTCTCCTCCCCTTGTTAAAATTTGCACTTTGTGGATACCTATGGATCTTGAAACACTTATCAATTAAGTTTCCAGATTTTTTACAGTATCTACAGAATAAAGGTCCTCTGGCTTGATCAAAATTGACCCTCTGTCTGAAAGGAGAAGGAGGAGTAGGCACTGTGGCCTTGTTAAATCCAACAGACTGCCTATTAGTATGGACATTGAAAGAGACAGAGTCTGGATTGAAGTGAGAAGACGATTGGACTTGTCTTTGCTTCTCATCATTGAGGACCATATTATAGACATTGTCAAGAGAAGGAGGAGGCTGCATCATCAAAAGATTACTCCTGACCCCCATATATGCTTCATTCAGACCCATTAAAAACTGAAAGACCTTATTGTCATCACTTTCCTGTACTATACCATCTTTTGCAGCACAAACACATCTTTGACCATGATTAACACACATTGAATCAAGTTCATCCCACAGACCTTTTAGCTTATTAAAGTATGAAGCTATATCTAAGGACCCTTGAGAGGTGTGGGACAACTCTCTTTTCAACTCAAAGATTTTGGTCCTATTTGCAGTGCCATATCTGGCCTGGAGTTGGGACCATATGCTTTGTGCAGTATCAGAGTACTGCACAGATTCAGCAATTGTAGGGGAGAGGGAAGCAGTTAATCAAGAAATCACCATGTTGTTGCATTTATCCCACAACCTTTGTTGAGCCACATTGATGGCAGGTCGGGAGCATGTGCCGTAAACAAAACCAATTTTGTTTTTAGTTGATAAAGCAACAATCATCTTATGTCTCCAGCCCCCACAGCCACTACCCGAGAAGGGAGTGGGAACAAGAGAGACCCCATGGACATCAGAGGAATATACAAAAAGGGGGCCAGAAGAGTCTACAGAAGATGAGGTACCAGTATTTGTATTAGAAGCCATAATCAATGAACCGACTTTAAAAATTTCAACAAACAGAGTACAACCAAACCAGATATTCACACATAAAACCAAATACTCACATACGGAGTCAGATAATCACACACAAAGCATACAATACTCAAGATAAGGACAGAGTTACCCTCCTTCTTCGCGACTGGAGAAGATCGGCCTTCAAACAACAGAGAAAACCCTAGGTACAAAACCCTAGGTGTAACCGTCAAAATCCTTACTGGAAGTGTGGTCAGTGATGTCGGAAAAGCACCCAAAACATCCACTGAGTGAGAATCGAGCCACCGGAAAGCAGTAAAACTCTAGGTTAAACCACCAGAAACCCTAGAAGCCGATAGGTCACCGAAAAATCACCCAAAAATCATCGGAAAACCTCCCAGAACAACGATGCAAAATATGCACACACAGCCAACTATTTCTATACAAACTCTGCTAACAGACAAATACCTATCACCAACACTAAGCAACCAAATACCCTCCTTAACTATATCGAATTTACTAGAATGAACCCTACTGATGATGACATGTTCATCCTAATTACATCGAGTGATAAATCACGTTTGTATGAATCATGGAAATAATCTGTGATAGTTAAACTATTTGGTAGAAGACAAGAGGGATTGCTCTAATGTTAAGCAACCTCCACTTCCAACCAAGAGGTTGTGAGTTCGAGTCTTCTCAAGAGCAAGGTGAGAAGTTCTTGGAGGGAAGGATGCCGATGGTCTATTTGGAAATAGCCTCTCTACCTCAGGGTAGGGGTAAGGTCTGCGTACACACAGTCCTCCACAGACTCCACTAAATGTAATTATACCAGGTTGTTGTTATTGTTAAACTATTTGGTAGAAGGATTACTCATCAAATCCTGCACGCAAAATTCTGACTTTATGGAAACCAACAGAGGAACTATCTATCATTGATTTGGGTTCTGATTTCTTTCTCATTAATTTCGAAGAGATGAAAATATTATCAAGGCTATACAAGGAGGTCCATGGATTATCCTTAACCATTTTCTAACTGTACGTAAGTGGGAGCCAAAATTTAAAGCCTCTTCTACACAGCTCACATTCTCAGCTGTTTGAGCCAGGCTACCTGAACTGCCTATAAAATTCTACGACTTGGAAATACTAAGTAGGGTTGGTTCGTAATTAGGAAAACAATTAAAGATAGATACCTGCACTTCAATTGCTACAAGAGTAAGGTATGCACGTATATGCATTGAAGTACCTTTGAAAAGCCTTTAAAAACACACCTATTTATAGGGAACGACAGACAATCACTTCTATAGGAAGGACATAAACTTTTGTGCGCATACTGTGAAAGATTTTTGCATCCTACTATTAGTTGTTCTGAAGTTGTTCATACACCCAAGGAACAAACTACTAAGAGTCAACATTTGGCATCAAATCTAATCTCTAATCCTATACCATTACAACAAAACGAATGGAAAACTATAACCTTTGAAAAGAAAACTACACAGCTACCCAAGTATCCCAACCTCAAAAAAGGAAAGGCCACTTTAATAGTGGCGCCACCAGTAGAATAATACCTACCAGGTAAAATCTCTAACCCTTCTACACCTATATTGAGCTGGTTAAATTCTAAAAAAGCCTTTTATACTACAATGTACCAATATAGAGGTTACTAACAAGTTCCACTCACTTTCTTCTGCTGGGTCTTCTAAAACAAAGACTGGCTATTTTAACATAAACCCAATAACCCAAAATTTAAGTTCAGAAGCAATACACGACTTAGATAAGCTAACTCATCAATACTCATTATTAACTCACTGACCTCCTTGCCCAATACAATTCTTAATGACCCCATGCAAAGATTAACTGAACCAAAATCCCAACCTTTAGTTGGCTATCACACGTTTCCTTAAGACTACAAGCCACCTCAGATATGCTTTCCATGTAACCATCAACTGACACCCTCAACCCAATCCACAATTGACAACTCAGTAATGAACCCTCATATTATAGACACGTTGGTTCAAACTGAAGCTGCTACCATACAACCTTTGCATGCTGCAGTAACCCCTACTAGTCTTGAAACTAGGCTTCCCCAAATCCCATGCAAACAACATGGTGAATTTCCATGTGAAAACCGTTATGAATCCACCACTACCCCATTTCCCTCAATGGTTAATATATCTTCCCACTCTATCAAATAACACCAATAGTACTTTTTTATATGTTGAAGTAAAAAACTGTCTATCCATATACACAATGCAGAGACCAACTTTTTTAGGCAGCAACCAGAGTCAGTTTCTAAGGGAGAACATACAGACAACAAGAATTTCTTCTACCTCCCAAGATATGGTGGGAGCTTAGCTACCTTATTTTTCATCACCCTTAATCTACACATCCCAACTGATGTCCACAGATCTCCCACTCCAATCATGGTTGGAGATGGGATTACACAGGTATGCTCTAATATTCACTCTGGAATAGAACAATCAAGAGGTGGTCTTACTAGTCCAAAATCCAACTCACTTAGCAGAAATAATGACAGGAGGAATGAGACTCGGAATGGAAGCTTACAATCAACAACAATGGTACACGTATCAGACATCCGTTCCCCTAGAGCAACATGCATCCAGTTCAACACATCAGCAGTGGCCCTACCCCATGAATCAGATGAGTCCGACTTGGATCAAACAGTCAACCTACTCCTTTTCTACCCACCTCATCACATGGTTCAGGTTTATACACCTTGGTTCCAACCACTAGATTCCTTCAATCTACCCCCCCCCCCCCCCGCCCTACTCGAGTCCACTAAGTCCTCTAGAGAGTCTCACTCCACAAGAAAGTCCACCACTATCACCTCCTCAATATTCACCCAAACTAGATAGGGAAACAAGAGAAGAGCTGATAGCAATACTTGCAACAATGAGGGAGACACGAACGGAATTTTGGTGGTTAAAGGGCATTCAATTCTGCAACCTCAAAGAACAGTTCGAAAAAAATTAATTCTAAAGTGTCCACCGGAAATGATAACATACAGTCTCAATTTTTGCCAAACCACCAATCCAAAGGTAGTTGAAATATGCTATGGTGATTATTCCGACACTTCTTTAGCTTTCTATGAGTCTGGATACAATGAAATCTCAAGCTGTCCATCCAATGACTCAAGTTCCTATAGGAAAACCCAAAAAACCTAATTCATATATGGATTTTGCAAGTTTGGAACGTTAAAGGCACTTATAATCTAGAATAGAAGGTACTTTTGGTCTTGGATAATTAGAGACCAAATCTAGTTATTTTACTTGCAACACACATGTAAAATCAGACAAGTTTGCTTGAAGACTTTAATTTTGGCAATATGTCACAAGCCCTTGCAAATGGTCATATAGGCGGTGTAGTAGTACTGTGAAATGAAAATCGTGTTAATGTGATAGAAATGAGGATCTCTGGCCAGGAGATACACTGCATGATCCCCGTTTGTTCAACTAAACCTCCTTGGATATTATCTGTAGTATATGCTAGTCGTCATTATCAGTTACGTAATATTCTTTAGCAAACCTTAACTAACTTGCATGATACTACTGGTATGCCCTGGTTAATAGGGGAGATTTCAATGAGGTTTTAGAATCTAGGAAAAAATTTTGAGGACTTCTTATAAAAGATAATAGAGTAGATAAATTTGCAAATTTTCTGCATTACTGTAATCTAATTGATTTAGGTTATCAAGGTGGTCATTTTACATGGACAAATAAATAAAGGCATGGTCGTACAATATTAGAAAGGCTTGATCATTTTCTAGCTAATTATGATTGGCTAAGTTTATATCCAGAAACAACTATGACGCATCTACCTCATACTCATTCAGATCACTGTCCGATCTTAATCAGCTTAGAACCTCCTGAATTTATATGATATAAGATATTTAGGTTTGAAACTATGTAGTCATCTCATCCACAATTTCAAAAAATTTGTCAACGACACTTGGTCGGATGAGCCGGCTTTCCTATCTAGTGTTAATATATTTAAAGTTCTAGTCATAAGATGGAACCAAAATATATTCGGTAATATAATCCAAAAAGGAACGATTTTGGCAAGGATAACTAAGATACAATCTTCTACCATTATCCTACCAGTATGTTTCTACAAAATTTATAAATACAATTGACCTTAGAATACAACCACATGCTACGTATAGATGAAGAATTTTGGCAACTAAAAATATTAAATAAATTGGTTAAATGATGGAATACCAATACTAAATTCTATCACTTGTATACACTTCATTGACGTTGAAGAAATATAATAAATGCTTTACAAAATAATGTAGACAACCAGATTTCAAGCCCTACTGAACTGCAAAATCTAATTCTTAATTAATATAATAAGCATTTTGAAACTGATAAGTTGATTTCGAGCAAAACTAGAAGGATTCATATAGTTGTCAGCTATCTTTCGATGATATACTTAGGATAGATTCTCCTCTGCATAAAAATGAAGTTCTTTCTGCGTTACACAATTTCAAACCATATAAGGCTCTAGGCCCAAATGGGTTACACCCATTCTTCTACCAAAAATATCGGTCGAATGTAGGCAAGAAAGTCACTTCCTTCTGTGAAGATATCATTTATTCAAAGATCATTCCTCTGCAACTAAATAAAACTCTTATATGTCTTATTCCAAAAATGAAGCATCCTACTACTAGTCAACAATTCAGGCCTATTAGTCTTTGTAATACAGTTTACGAGCTTATTACAAAAGATAATTGTTAATAGGATCAAGCCAATCATAAGTAAATTTATAGGTCCTACACAAACTAGTTTCCAACAAGGTAAAAGAGCATCTGATAATACTATAATAGTGCAAGAAACTTTAAATTACTTTAATAAAATGAATGAAAAATATCCATCAATGTTATTAAAACTTTATCTAGAAAAAGACTTTGATAGGTTGGAATAATCTTTTATAAGATAAACCTTTTTTTTTATTTTAACATACCTCCATTTATGATTTCTCTAATAATTTCATGCGTTACAACTTCCATTTATATATTAATCAACAGTTAGAAAACACAGTACTTTTCATCGACAAGAGATATTTGTCAGGGAGATCCACTATCACTCTACTTGTTTATAATGTGTATGGAATTATTTTTATATAGTATATCCCTCTATGTAGACTATCTATGGTGGATGTAGAAAATCATTCTATCCATGATATGTGCGCTATGGTTGTACTAGCATGATTTTCAGGTATAGGTTTTGATGAATGACAAACAATGAAGTCAACTTGTTAAACAATGTTATGGTATGAAAAACAATGAAGATGCATTAGCAAACAATCCAGATTGAATGCCAAGAAGCATATTGATGAATGGATAGGTTTTGATGAATGACAAACAATGAAGTCAACTTGTTAAACAATGTTATTGTATGACAAACAATGAAGATGCATTAGCAAACAATCAAGATTGAATGCCGAGAAGCATATTGATGAATGGATTGCATGGAAAAGCCAAGACGAGCTCAAAAGTTCAAGACCGAAGACCCAAGGCATAGGTCGCTAGGTAGAACCAATGTAAGAGCAACGTTTAAGTTATCTCGTCTTTTGGCTCAACATAGGTCATCATTAATATGCATAAAATCATTTTATTAAATCATATATATCACAAACATTTTTAATATACTTCAAAAAAATGATTTTAACGTCTTCATTTTAACCAAAATGGTTTTTGAAGTAAGTTTTCGATTCTGGTATACTCCAGCTTTGATTCTGGTATACTCTGGTATATTCCAGCTTTGCTGGAAATTCCGCAAGGCAACAAAATCGATTATGTGATTGGAATAATCGATTATTTCACTATCCGTTGCCTTCCCAACGTTCCGTTTTATGAACGTTGAGAAGATAATCGATTATGCAAAGTGGATAATCGATTATCTTGCATAAAATCGGCATAATTGATTGTCAATTAAGCAACGGACATACAACTTCTAACACCTATAAATAGAGGTCTTTTGAGCTGATTTTAAACACACAACACCTCTCATTGTTCATATACATATTGATATTATTTGGGCATCATTTTAGAGCTTTTGTTGAGCCATTTGAGAGACAACTTTGAGTTGTTTATAGAGCTAATCTTGTATCTCTTTATCTACTCTTTTTAGAGAGTTCATGTTGTAAAAGAGAAAGGTGTTTGAGAAGACCATATTTTCTCATTGATTGTTGGGTTCGCTAAGTACCCTCAATCTTAGTGTGTGAAGTCTTGTGGTGCGGTATCCACGAGCAAGGTGAAGTCTTGAGGTGCGGTATCCTCGAGCAAGTTGAAGTCTTGTAGAGTGTACATCTACGAGCAAGTGTAACGGTTTGTTAAGCACCCGTAAGCTTATCGGAGTTAGTGGAAACTCGAGAGAGTCTCTCGGGGACTGGACTAACCACACGTTATGGTGAACCAGTATAAATTCGGCGTGTTCTTTCCTTACTATTTTAATTACCGCATTTACTTTACTCCTGCAATTTTAATTCCGCAATATTTATCAATATTCTCGTGCCGCACTATTCACCCCCCTCTAGTGACGGGCATAAATCCTAACAATTGGTATCAGAGCCTAACTCTCTGAATGCCTTAACCGGTTGAGAGAACGATATATATTTTTTGTTGAGAATATTGAACGCATGAATGATGAGCGAAGGACACTCCACCTATAGCCCTCCACTATTTGACGGAACAAACTACACATATTGGAAAGAGCGGATGAGAATCTTCATCCAATCAAATAACTTTCGCTTGTGGCAAATCACCAAGAACGATGAACAAATCCCAACAAAGAAAGTTGGGGAAACCACGCTTCCAAAGGAGGAAGATGAATATGATGCCGAGGACGTCAAGAAAGTTGAAAATAACGCAAAGGCCGTTAACTTATTATATTGTGCGGTGAATCCGGATGACTATCGGAAGATTTCTTGCTGCACAACCGCCAAGGAGATGTGGGATAAACTCGAGATCACTTATGAAGGTACGTCTCAAGTCCGAGAATCTAAAGTTGATTTTCTAACACATGAATATGAACTCTTTAAAATGAGGGAGAAAGAACCCATCGGTATTATGTTCGAACGATTCTCAAAAATCGTCAACGATCTTCATGCTCTCGGGAAAGTGTACACGAACAAAGATCTTATTCGAAAAATCCTACGGAGTCTCACTCCTGAATGGCGTTCCAAAGCCAATGCCATCCAAGAGTCGATAAGAATCACGGATGTCACAATTGATGGACTAAGAGGTAACCTCGAAACTTATGAAAGCACAATTCTTAATCCCTATCATAGAAGTGAAAGTTCGGATATTGCCTTCAAAGCCTCATCTTCTAAAAGAGTAGAGGTAAGTGATTCGAAAAGCGATAATGATATTATTTCCAATGATATAATTGAAAAGTTTTATAAGTTTATGAAGAAGGAAATAAAGAAGGAAGAACCAAGTCCTTCATGCCAAAATTGTGGAAAACTTGGCCACACCAAATCACATTGTCCAAAACCCAAGGACAAGAAAAAGAAGAAACACCATTGGCGCGTGACATGGGATTCGGACTGCTCGGGCGATGAAACTGCCGCACTATGCCTCATGGCCAACGAGGAAGAAGAGGTAAGTAATTCTAACTCTTACTCGTTTGAAGAAATGCAAAATGCCTATGATGAATTATATGGTGAATTTCTTAGAGCTTCCAAAACCATAAAAGAATTGAAGAAAACAATTTCTTTGAAAGAAAAAGATTTTAAAAAACAACTTTCTTTGAAAGAAAAAGATTTTGAAAAATTGACTCGTGATAATGAGAAGTTAGAAGAAGAAAATAAATTTTTAGAAAATGATAATATTGATCTTAAAAATAAAATTAAGGAAATGAATGAAGCCTCTTCAATTGATCAAAGTTCCAATTGTTCTTTGAAAATAGAGAACATAGAACTTAGGAACACACTAGAAAAACGTAGTGTTGATGATCCTAAAACAATTGAAGAAATTAAGAAGAATATTAGAAAGGATGATAGAAATGAAGTTGGACCACCTAGAAATAATACTAGGAACTTCACTAATGAGTCTAAAATTAATCATTTTAGACCACCTAGAAACGACTCTAGGAATTTTGTTAATGAGTCTAGAATGAATAATTCTAGACCACCTAGAAATAACTCTAGGAATCCCAATACGTCTAGGAATAACGACTTTAGATCACCTAGAACATTTTTGGCTCAACCAAGACATATGCACAACCCGAATGTTATATGTCATTATTGCAATCCGGTAGGACACATTGTGCCCGTATGTTTGCAAAACGTAGAGATTTATCTTTTGACTATGATTATTATTTGCCTAACCCCCAAGGACCCAAAAGTGCCTGGGTACCGAAAACCTATTTTTAGGTACGTTTGCAGGTGTGCTTGAAGACTACAATATCGTAGTAGATGCACCAAGCACGAAACCTTATTGCATCGAGGGGGAATTTCGGTTAGTTATCATATTTTTGATAAAAACATAATAGTTGATATGTGTTAACAATTAATATATCTTTGTTAACAATTGATATTAATTATTTTTGTTGATTCATGTTTTGATACTTTTATCTTGAATAACAATTGGTATCAATTATTTTTGTTAAAAATAATGATTGATTCATGTTTTGATGAATATGTTTTTGGTTTGAATAACAGTTGATATATTCTTGAAAAATAAATGATTCATGTTTTTAATACAACTATTGGTTTGTTAAAAATTAACTGTTGTTATGTTCTTAAGTAATATGATTTGCGAAAAATAACCGTTATTATGGTTGTTATGTTTTTACTAACATTTGATATTATTTCATGTTGGTGTGATTTTTTATATATCGTCAATGTATATTCCTCATTGTATTTCCTATTTTTTTCTTGACACTAACAATTGATATACCCAAAAGGGGGAAGTGTCGAAAGGGGAAAGTAGCCTTTGTATACTCTTCTTTTTGTTAATGCAATTAGGGGAAAGAAATTAGGCGATATGCATCAAATAAGGGGAATGAATCTACGTTATAGTATGCCTTATTTGAGGGGGAATTATCATTAAGGGAAATAGTTTGCATGAATTGTATGTTGAGATATAGCATGAATTTAGGGGGAATCCGATATGCATATCTTCTGTTATTTGTCATTATCAAAAAGGGGGAAATTGTAGAAAATCATTCTATCCATGATATGTGCGCTTTGGTTGTACTAGCATGATTTTCAGGTATAGGTTTTGATGAATGACAAACAATGAAGTCAACTTGTTAAACAATGTTATTGTATGACAAACAATGAAGATGCATTAGCAAACAATCAAGATTGAATGCCGAGAAGCATATTGATGAATGGATAGGTTTTGATGAATGACAAACAATGAAGTCAACTTGTTAAACAATGTTATTGTATGACAAACAATGAAGATGCATTAGCAAACAATCAAGATTGAATGCCGAGAAGCATATTGATGAATGGATTGCATGGAAAAGCAAAGACGAGCTCAAAAGTTCAAGACCGAAGACCCAAGGCATAGGTCGCTAGGTAGAACCAATGTAAGAGCAACGTTTAAGTTATCTCGTCTTTTGGCTCAACATAGGTCATCATTAATATGCATAAAATCATTTTATTAAATCATATATATCATAAAAGTTTTTTTAGTATACTTCAAACAAAATGATTTTAACGTCTTCATTTTAACCAAAATGGTTTTTGAAGTAAGTTTTCGATTCTGGTATATTCTGGTATATTCTGGTATACTCCAGCTTTGATTCTGGTATACTCTGGTATATTCCAGCTTTGCTGGAAATTCCGCAAGGCAACATAATCAATTATGTGATTGGAATAATCGATTATTTCACTATCCGTTGCCTTCCCAACGTTCCGTTTTATAAACGTTGAGAAGATAATCGATTATGCAAAGTGGATAATCGATTATCTTGCATAAAATCAGCATAATTGATTGTCAATTAAGCAACGGACATACAACTTCTAACACCTATAAATAGAGGTCTTTTGAGCTGATTTTAAACACAAAACACCTCTTATTGTTCATATACATATTGATATTATTTGGGCATCATTTTAGAGCTTTTGTTGAGCCATTTGAGAGACAACTTTGAGTTGTTCATAGAGCTAATCTTGTATCTCTTTATCTACTCTTTTTAGAGAGTTCTTGTTGTAAAAGAGAAAGGTGTTTGAGAAGACCATATCTTCTCATTGATTGTCGGGTTTGCTAAGTACCCTCAATCTTAGTGTGTGAAGTCTTGTGGTGCGGTATCCACGAGCAAGGTGAAGTCTTGAGATGCGGTATCCTCGAGCAAGTTGAAGTCTTGTAGAGTGTACATCTATGAGCAAGTGTAACGGTTTGTTAAGCACCCGTAAGCTTAACGGAGTTAGTGAAAACTCGAGAGAGTCTCTCGGGGACTGGACTAACCACACGTTGTGGTGAACCAGTATAAATGCGGTGTGTTCTTTCCTTACTATTTAATTACCGCATTTACTTTACTCCTGCAATTTTAATTCCGCAATATTTATCAATATTCTCGTGCAGCACTATTCATCCCCCCTCTAGTGACGGGCATAAATCCTAACAGTGGAAACCAATTCGACTGTCTGAGAAGTGTCCTGAGCATTCACACCTCTTCTTTTGAGATGATATTCTCCTATTCTCCAAGATTAGTACCAAAAGTTTCCATACAATAATCGGGACAAAAATCAATTTTTAAAAGTCAAATATTTTTTTCTAATAACTGTAACTCTTCTGACAAAGCTTTTGCAATCAACTCTTTCAATATCAAAGAAGGAACTGTGATGACCTTAACTCTTTTTGAAAGTAAATTCTATTTTCCAAGTGTGAGCATATGATTTTTATCTGGCCGAAACAAGCTCCTGCATGACTCTTAAAGATTAGGATTTTTCATTAAAAATATTAGGATTTTAATTTTTAGAATTTAATTGCATATGCATGTTCATTAATGCATGTTTAAGATTAATTAGGATTTAACTATTGAATAAATTTGTTTTACAAATTAAAATACAAAAAAAATATATAGATGCATTTTCGGCATTTGAAATTATTCTTATTTAATTTAGACTTGGTTTAGTTTTATTTGTGATTTGTGATTTTTAAATAAAGTTAGTAATTAATTTCAATAAAAATAAAAAGACAAAAATATATATATATGTATACACATATACAGTCACTCAGGCTGGCCACAATTGGGCCAGACCTGAGTGGCCCAAACCTGTATCTCCTTTATATAATACACAACCCAGCCCAAACCATTGCCCCAGTCGAGTCCACACCCAACGAACCAAACGACACTGTTTCAAAGAGGGTGTCATCACAACCCTCGATCTCACCTCAATCCAACAGCCATTGAACCCCATCCCAAATCGTATATCTATGTCCAAACGTCTCTAATACAGATAGAGACAAAACCACCATCCTCTTACCTTCTTCTCCATTTGTAATGCCTCCGTTGACAACCCCACTACCACCCCTTGACCACCGGCCTACCACCTTAATGCCTCAGCCGGAAATCGCCTCACGGCGGCGGCTGGCAACCAAACCTCCCCAGATTTACACCACTCAACTGTGACAACCTCCCCTACCCTGTCCTGTGGTCAGTTCCCGTCGAATAAGTCTCCTCCATCTGGAATCTTCAAAAAAAGGATCGTCGGAACCACCATCTCCGGCGACCTTGTTCCAAACCCTTCCACCTTTACACCATAGAACCACTAGGACACCCCCTTCCCCATCATGCATCCCACTCCCTTGGAACCCCCCTCCATCATCTCAAACATTCTCAAAAAGGTCGTCGGAAACCCTATCTCTGGTGACCGTGTTCCAAAGCCCTCCAAATTTTCACCCGTAAGGTACCTCAATCTCCCCTTTCCAACCGTGTAGGTAACCTCTCTCGAATCTACCTGAAACCCATCAAATATCAATCTAATGCCTAACCCTAAATATCAAAACCCGTCGAAAATTACAAAAATTCCTCCTAGGTAATGCCTGTTCCTTCTTGACTCCAACCATACCACCCATGGCTCCCAAACATCAGCAACCATTGAATAAATCCAAATCTGAGACCACACTGAGGTCTCAGAACTATGAAAGCCCCACCTGAACTCTTAAAATTTGTTGTACACCGTCCTAAGAGGTTCGAAACCCCTGTGGAAAGGGTCAAGAGCTGTTGAAAGGGTCTGAACTGGGCAGGCATAAAAAATCTAAGTAATTTCTCTCTTTTGTATATTTGCTTGATTATTTGGTTTCTTCTGTATGTGTTTGCCTAAGTAGTCTATCTTCTTCTATTTAGCTCTTAGATTGACCAACTTCTTAAAATAGTTTCTTCTTTGCCCATAGTCTCGCCTGAAGTTGGTTTAAATGGTCATGTGATGTTGTTTGTCAATATTCTGAAATCCTTTCATCTCTTGAGTAGTGTGATATCTTGCTAGCATTAATCTCTTGACTCTGGAAACCTAGTCTAGTTTATTCTTCAGTAATGTGATTTTTAGGGCTTAATTGACATCTATCTTCTAATTCTTCATTTATTTTATTCTTTGACTACTGGTTCGCCCCTAAGTATGTGATTTGCATAATGATTTTGATTTAAGCTGATTATGGGGGTTGGGCCTTTAATTGTTTAGTGGTAGCCTTTACTTTCTTCCTAAGTTAATTCATGAACTAAATAATCACCCATTGCTGTGTGCTTCTCATTTTTAAGTATTTCTGTGGCATTTTGATTGAGCCATTTTTGAAAACTAAGTGTTGATAAATGTATTCATTCTTCTAGTCCTTTGTTTTGATAGTCATGTATAATGTTTGGATGTGAAAGTCTATATTAAGGAATTTGTGATGAACCTTGTTAATTTCGGCCGATTCTGAATTTTCGTGAACCTGCTAGTCTAAGATTAAAAGGTGACCCACGTTTGATTGACCAGGGTCAATTGTAACTAAACTAGGGCCAAGGAATTGACTAAACTCAAAACTTCATGGGGGGTAATTTAAGAAAGGAAGTGAGGGTATAAGAGGGATTTGAACCTTTGAAAATCTGATAGTAATCCCTTAGAACCTTCTAGCAAGGACTAAAACACAATTCCTACCTCAGACTTGAGGCACAAGTCAGGAATTGAAGGACCATTTGGGCAAAGTGCAAAGTTGAGTTAAGGACTAAAAGGAAAACAAGAGGAAAATTTGATTCCCTAAGGCTCTACTATAAAATAAACCCCCTGGGCATTTTTAAAAGGATGCAGGACTTTCCTTTAGAATCCTAGAGATAAAAATACATGTTAGCATCTTGTTATATCTTGAGAAGCTATCAGTACTGAGATTGATCATTCTTGAGTTTAATTCTCTCACAATTCTGTTGAAACCCTGGGCATACTGTTTGATTGGTTAGCTGTTTGTATGACTGACTCATTACATTTCACTCATAGGCTTCTGTTTTGCTGAATTATCGGTACATTTCCTTGTTCATTTGATGCATTGAGGCTCAAACATGAAATTTTCTCGAATGTGAAGATTTTAGTGCATTAGTTTATTCAAAACTCTTCCCCAGTTTTTTCCCTTTTTAGTTTGGTTATGTGTAATTTTAGTTTGGGCTATTTCATTCTGTAATAACTGAACTTTAGAGACTGATTTGTTTGTAATAATCATGACATGTGGACTATTATTTTAAGCATAGATAGCTGATAGTATAGTTAACTAGGTGATGCAATTGTTAGATGTTTATTTCCTGCTTTGTTTTGAATGTGAAACTCATGAAATATCAGCTTAATAACTAGTTGAAGTCCAAATATTGTATACTGTTTTAATTCGTTTTTGATTTCAATACACTAGCCATGCTTGTTTCATATCTATAAGCTATAAATCAAAGTCATAATTGAATTTTGAAGAATTGGATTCATATACTCTGACTGACGAGTATATGAATCATTTGATTCATATCTAATGTTAAAGTTTTACATATAAAACAAAATGATTGTTAATATTTCCTTTGTGAGTGCGTAAATATTCAATTTGTATGTAATTTTGAACCAAAGAATGAATATTGAGGATTGGAATCTTTCGTCCAAATTAATACTGGGCTCATTTGCGAGGCCCGGTCAGCACCAGGGAATCGTAATATTACATGCCTTTTGGTTGGGTGAATAAAAGGTTCAATCACACAAACCAGGCCCAACATCTGTTAGTCACAGCAGATACAATGTGTATCCTAGGCTGGCCCAAACTTGAGTCGGTGGATGCCATTAGCTATGAATGAGGCTGAGGTGCACACATTGTTTTCCCAAATATACTGTCTATATAAATGATTAAACAACACTAATGCAGAATTTAGCATGTGTTAAGAATATCCTTATTAAACAAAGTGAGCTGCGTTATTTTGACCAAATACCATGCGACGACTCTTTAATTCATTAAAACACCTAGAAAAATAGGAAGTGCCATTTAGCGAATTTCATGGCCTTCCCACGAATTTCGAAGACGTAGTTGCTATAGGCCTGTGTTAAATAAAAATACCTTCCTAAGTTTAGGTACGCATTTATGTGACCCAAATCCTATTCTCAATGGAATTAAAATATGTCCAAAACTTACGGGTGCATTTATGTGACTTGATTCCAGACGTGTTTTAACAACATTGCAAATATTCCTGAAAAATGTTTAAAGCGGTTAATAATCTAAAATTACGGGCATAGAAAATCATATTTTTGCCACTTATAATGAGTTTAAGAGATCGTGCTAGAACCACGGGATCCGAGGGTGCCTAACACCTTCCCCCGGGTCAACAGAATTCCTTACTTAAGAATTTCTGGTTCGCAGGCTCCAATTGGGTAGTCGAAATTTCCTCGATTTGGGATTTTAAATAAATCGGTCCTCGAAACTAATCTCATCTCGAATAATGTCACTTTAATTGGAAAAATTCCTATACACATGTCACCTTTCGGGGTAACCACATGTAAGCGTAGAAAAGGAGGTATGACAGCTCTGGCAACTCTACTGGGGATGAACCAAGAATCTCTTGTTCAGGGTTGAAGAAACGAGCTTTCAATAACTGTTATATTTTGCTTCTTCTTATTTGCTTACATGTTCTGTGCTAAATGCCACATGTTTTACCGCTTTGATATTATCTGAACTGTATATATAAACTGTTACGAAACCCTTCACTTCTTATCTCCGGGGATGTGCTTACTGGTTGAGACTCCCTATTCTGTTAGTGTCTTACCCTGAAATAAGAAAGAGGCCGGAAAAGTTACAAAGCTGGACGATCTCGCGGGTCCCCAGTACATAGCCCCCTCCTCGACTTGGGTTGTTCGCTCGGGTACACAGTCTAGACCCTATACCGAGGTTCTCAACTTAGTATAACAAAACTTCATGCCGGATCCCTAGTAGGAATGTTTATTTGCATCATGCATTTTTGACTTACAGGACTCAACACAGGGGTTGGTCCGTCTAGGACGGGTGCCCTGAAATAAAAGACCACCCTGATGCATTTTTATGTGCTACTTGTGCCTTTATCTGCCTTGGATCCGCATGTTGGCTGGCCTGTAAACAAATGGAATCAATTGAGAGAAATAACCAATGTTAGGGTAGTCACTTTTAAAAACAAGAAAAAGCCAATGCTCAAATAGCGCCGAAATGCTGCCGGATTTTTCGAAAAAAAAAAACAATGACAAAACAAAGGCACCAAAATTTTGAAGTTTTTCAATAATGTCTGCGGGTTTTGATAAATTATTTTTGGCTGGGTCCAACCCTTTTTTCAAAATTTCAAGAAATGCCCAAGTTTATTTTCCTACTTCAAAATGAGTCGGATGGTGCCATTATTGCGATAATAGCCGAATGACACTACAGGGGATGCCGGAAGGCTGACCTTACGCAAATGGCTACCTCTAAATTTTATTCGGGCTGGTAAGCAAGCACAACTTGAAAAACGTTCTCGCTGAAGTGTCAAGAGGCCGTATTTGCAAAGCCGGTCCCTGTTTTAAAATAAACTTCAGTTTTAACATTTTGAGAAAACTAATTCGCCCTAATAAATGTGCAGAATGAGCACGCTATTGAACAAAATTCCTTTGGAGCTGCGGCTATGGTGGAATGACCTCGGAGAAGCCGCACAGAAAAAGGTCAACGCGCATCTGGGAGGCCTCACTAGTTTGCTGAAAATCAACCTCAGGGGGGACATCATAAAGGCCTTAATCACCTTCTGGGTCCTGGCCCACAATGTCTTCCACTTCTAAGATTTCTAGCTAACCCCGACCTTGGAGGAAATGACCGGATACATCGTAACCCATCCAATCCCTTTGAGACATCAATATTTGATTGCACCTAGAGCCCTCGTTGTGCTCAAATTTCTGGATGTTTTGAAAACTAGCAGAAAGATTCACAACCCTGACCTGTCGACCGGATTTTGCACCCTCCAGTTTATATACCA
Organism: Nicotiana benthamiana; assembly: GCA_034376525.1. Lineage (NCBI taxonomy): Eukaryota > Viridiplantae > Streptophyta > Magnoliopsida > Solanales > Solanaceae > Nicotiana > Nicotiana benthamiana. The sequence goes on along the minus strand of CM067324.1, from coordinate 19,453,175 downwards.
GAGATAAGGCCACATCGGAGGATTCAACAACCCTGAAAACCTTATCTGTAGCAAGAGAAATCGAATCAAATGGGAGGAGCATCGATGTTTCGCATTCATGGTGTCTTTCTTGGGTCTTTTAGTATTCCTATGGAAGGATGGGAACATCGATATATGGGTTGCGGGGGTTGTTAGCACTTTGATAACTCAGTCAAAGAGCACTCTTGCTCCAATGATCCTGTCTGATATCTTCCGAGCCCTTACCATTTGTAAAGTAGGAGAGGATTTCTTTGAAGGCTGTGCTTGCTATTGCAAATTTGGATGATTGCGCATCCATGTCACAAGCCTCAGTTCATGAATCATGGGATGCCAACAAAAGGTTGCATCGAAGAAGTTGACAACAGGGTAAAAGGGTTTAAAATTACCGGAGGGTGTCACAGAGTGGGTGTCACATCTCCGGTCTATTTCTAGAAATCAAATACAATGGACGCTTAGTTGGCTCTCCGTGGACGAAGTCGTGTATAGCCCGCAATAGAACCACATTTTCTCTTAATGGGACTTAGAAGCATCTAGCCTTATGCCCCATATCGGGTCTTGCGACAACTCGAAAGATGCCAGATAGTGCCAAAAGACGAAGATCTCAGCATCCAGGTAGTCAAAATTGGGCCTGGTAGTCAATTTCCCGAAGCCATGGTTTGCAAAATCTGGAATGAATGCCAATACTTAACCACTGACACTTGTATACAAGATCCTGCCAGAGGTGAAGTGTCTCCCGGGTACCTTGCTTGGTATAGGAGAGAAATTGAGCATGAAAGACCATACAAAACGCCTCACCTCCAAGAGTTCGTTGGAACATCAAAAGAGCAGTGGGATTGGTTAGCAAAACAAAATGAATATGGTGCTACCATTGGAAGGCTGGAGAAGAAAATTCAAGAATTGCAATTCGAAAACAGCCTGCAAACTGCTGCTAGCAAAGTAGAAAAGAAGGCATTGGTTAAAGAAAATGAGGCCCTGCGAGCCCAAATTCAGAAAATGAGAACAGTCGCAGAAAATCCTCCGAGAACTACAAAGGATGAAAAGCTCATAGAGAACCTGCGCCGAAAAGTAACCGAATATGATTTTGACCGGAATAGGGAAGAGGCTGAATTGAATAGAGCTCAGAGAAAATTAACTAAAAGTGCTGAAGAAAGGGCCCGCATACTGGAGCAGTTAAAAGAAGGAAGTGGCAATGAAAGCACTGGTCTAACACAGAGAGTTATCATAGCCGAAAGCAAAATGGCCAAGCAGGCCAAGGATTTCAAAGCTGAGAGGGAGCATTTCTATGCGGTAATAGCGGTGTTGGAAAGAAATTTGCGGTAGTTGCAAAAGCTTAATCAGGCAGCTGAGCGGACTTTGGAAGCACGGGATGAACAACTAGGGTGTCAGGTACAAGAAAAAGGCTTATCAGAGAAAAGATACGGGCAATTGCAGGCTATATTTCCATTAAATGCAATCACTGTGAAGACATGACAAAATCCATGTTTTTCGGCGCTGCTATGAATTTTGTCCGAAAAGTAATGGAAGATCTCCACTATCTCTAAGGAATTTCTACCGCGCAAACCCGAAACAAGGCCGAATTATGCCTCGCAAGCTCCAAAAGCATTTGAAGTGTTAATGTACTCATAGATTTATATTTTTGCTGAAAAAAAAGAGTCTATCTGTTGTCCTTTCAAGTCTGTAAGGGTATTAAGTCCCAGCCTGGTAGTTTCTTTTGTTCTATTAGCCATTGTAATCAAGGTTTATATCTCTATCAAAATTGAAAATCCCAAACATGTTTTACTATGTACTTCACCATTTATTTCCATGAACTATGCTCGGTCTTATTCATGCAAAGTCATGATACGTAGGCAATCTCTATAGGATTCGACCGTATTCATTAAAATAAAAATAAAAACAAGAAAAAAAGAGAAGAGAGAGAGGAAATAAAAGGCAAGAAGCAAAGGGAAATTGGAAGAAGTGCCGGGATGACAAATGCAACTATGGCAAGCATATAGGAAGCCATTATCTGCGTAGCTGCATCATGATCAACGTGTGATTTCCTGTTTGTCATCTATCCCGAAACTAACTACGTTTTCTAGAATTACAGTTCAGGTGTTTAGAACAGTGGTTGGTTTTGCGGTGAACTGGCTTCATATGGATACTCCACTCGTTCAAAGGGAAGTACAGAGATGTCAACTGAAATGGCTTTACCCACCGCCCCTATTCTAGAAGACAGTCCAATCACAAGAGTACCAGCCTCTGAATCTGCAGCGGCTGAAGAAAACAGGATCCTGCAACTCTGGGTCATGGAAATGTGGGATGCTTGGACCAACGGGAAGGAACCTCCCAGCGCCATCCCTGGATTTCCCAAGCTATTTCCATGGTCAGGGGATACCTCTACTATTCCTATCATTCACCCGAACATTCTCTTAGGGCAGCCCACCATTTCCACCAATTTTGTTGAGGAGCCTTCCGAAACCCACCCTCCAATGTTTGCATCTGGGCCAGTTCCCAATATCTTTACGGCCCCTCCCTGTGCAGCTACTATACAGCCAGCAGTGCCAAGGCCTGTGTTTGACCCCGCAGCCTTTACCTTTCAAACTCCTAATTACCAAAATGAGCCTCCCCCATATCCTACATATAGCTACCCTCAGCCAACATATGAACTTACCCCTGTGCCGGACAAAACTTCCAAAACGCCCGAGCAGGATGAAATCACTGGGAGAATGAAGAGTCTTGAGCAGAGCCTGAAGAATATGTAAGGACTGAGCGAACAAAAAAGTGTAGCCTATTCACACCTATTCATTTCCTCCATGTACATCTTCCTTTGGGGCTTAAAATGCCAAAATTTGAGAAATACTATGGCTATGGCGCCCCCATCGCCCATATGAAAAAGTATTGTAATCAATTACGTGGAGCCGGCGGGAAGGAAGAGCTCCTTATTGCGTACTTTGGGGAAAGCTTAGTGGGTATTGCATCCGAATGGTACATAGATCAAGACATTACCCGATGGAACATATGGGATGACCTTGCCAGGGACTTTGTACGACAATTCCAGTACAACACCGACATCGCCCCGGATAGGAACTCCCTAGAAAATTTGAAGAAGAAACCTGCTGAAAGCTTCAGAGAGTATGCTATTAAATGTGGGAGCAAGCATCGAGGGTGAAGCCTCCTATGAACGAAACAGAAATGGTCACTGTCCTTCTGCAAGCACAAGAGGCAGACTATTTTCAGAACATGATCTGTGCAATGGGCAAGCCCTTCGCAGAGGCAATAAATATTGGGGAGATGGTGGAGAATGGTCTCAAAATAGGGAGGATATGGTGGAGCATGGACTCAAAAAGGGTGGATTCTAAGTCAGTCTGCCATAACAGCTACCTCCCAAGCCTTACAAGGAGGGGCAGGAGGAATCCCAAGGAACAAGAAAGAAGAGGAAGCATCCATGGCAGCCTTGGGATGAGGAAACAACATACCCAAAGCCACGCATTCTCTGAAAGAGCACCGCAACATTACTATCCTCACCGAGACATGCACTATGTCCCTAAACTTACACAGTTATGAGCACTCAACCATTTCCCTGACCTTAATAACAGAACAATAGAATTCAGGCTCCAAGGAATCAACTCCCTCAGAATCATTACAAACCCTGCCCTCAGCAAAACAATTATCGTCCCAGGGAGCCACCCCGGAGGCAGAACTTCACCCCATTAAGAGAATCCTACGCCAGCCCGTTCCCAAAGTTAGTCCATATGGGTCTCCTCTAGCGTGTACCCCCAAATAGATAGAATTCTGAATCAGTGTGTTACCGAAGGGTTTTGCGTTGTGCCTACCACTCTGGGGCAGAGGGACATGATACTGAAAATTGCTGGACCTTAAAATGAGCAGTAGAAGACTTGATTGATCAAAAGAAGATAGTTTTAAGAGATGACGAAGTCCCAAATGTAATTGATAACCCGTTACCGACTCACAACAACGGGCCGACCGTCAGAATGATCTGTGAGGACAAGGAATTTGATCTTTCTCTAATAGCTATCATAGCCATCGCCGAGGCGGATAGAAAACCAAAAGTCACCCCAAAGAAGATGGAAGAAAAGAAAAAAAGTGAAGCCAAGTGCCCTAAAGGAGAAAAGAAGGTTGAGGTTGAAGCTGAGACAACCCCTCCCAAAGAAACAATACTCTACATCCCACGAGGATGCAAAGAAAAACAGCCCACTTTTAAGCCGACCAAAAAGGTTCGAGCTAAACAAAACTATGTACATACCCAAGAAGGCCTATATGGTACGGGGATCGATTAAGCCACCGGTGCTGAATGAGCCCGTAGTTATTGGTCGCGTGCCATAAAAGCCCATGACCAACCGTTCAGCCGTCCCTTGGATTTATCAGGGAACCATTGTTTCATATAAGGGCACAGAAGTCCTCGAGGAAGCCCAAAAGGGATGCTCCACCAAGAAATAGCTGGACATGGAAGCGGTAAATGCCGCTACCAAACGGTGATTTCCGCCAAAGAAGCCAGTGAATGCTGAGGAAGAAGAAGCCTTTTGCCAGAAAATGAAAATGCCGGAGTACGAAGTGGTAGATCAACTCCGAAAGTCCCCTGAGCAGATTTATCTTCTGTCACTCTTGATGAAATCTCCCGAGCATCAACAGGTGTTGGGAAAGACATTTAATGAAGCTTATATTCTAGCTGAGACCTCTGTACAACAGCTAGAGAAATGGCGGAGAGATTCTTCGCTATCAATCAGATATCGTTCAGTAAGGATGACTTACCCCCGGAGGGAGCTGCTCATAACAAGGCTTTGCACCTCACTGTCAAATATGAGGGATATAATGTCAAGAGAGTGGGTGTTGGCGGAGGTTCTGGAGTAGACATATGTCCACTATCTACCTTGTAGAGAATGGAGATCAGGACATGGAGGATTCATCCTAACAATGTATGTGTCCGAGCCTTCGATGGGATAAAGAGGTATACCATAGATGAAATTGATTTGGTGCTCACTATTGGTCCAGTCGACTTCAAAGTAACATTCCAGGTGTTGGATATGGACACCTCCTACAAATACCTCCTGGGAAGGATGTGGATTCATGCAGCAGGGGCAGTGCCTTCAACCTTGCACCAAATGTTGAAATTTGGGTATGAAAATAAGGAGATTGTAGTTCATGGGGAGGATGAACAATCAATTTACCGGGACCCCTCTTTTCCCTGTATAGAAGCTAAGGAAGTAAGTGAACACATAGTCTATCAAGCTTTTGAAGTCGTAGTAGCTGATCAGCATGAAGAGGGCAAGCCGTTTTCTCAGCCTTTTCTGTCAAATGCTTCAATTATGGTTGCAAAGGAAATGACGCGCCAAGGCTTCAAGCCAGGCAAGGGACGCAAAAGCTCCCTACAAGGCATAACCTAGCCAGTTTCCTCGCCTGCCACAAAAAAGTTTTTTGGACTGGGATTTCATCAAACCTCAGAAGATATCACCTAGGCTAATCACAAAAAATGCCAAGGATGGGCCTTACCACGACCCTTGCCTAACTTTTACAAAACCTTTATAAAACCAAAGTACAGTGAAGAAGAGGAAGAAGAAACCTTCACGACAAAAGATATTGATGAGATCTGCGGGGCTATGAGAGAGCTGCTCTATGATGAAGTGTTGTATATGGGGCCAGATGCTAAACTTCAAAATTGGAAGGCCACACCCTATCCGGTCAGGCGAGAGACCCGGTAATCTCGCATTTCTACCTCTTCCCACATCACGAGCTATTTCAGGGCGTAGCTCAATTGTTTGTTTTCCTTTTAGCACTTTAAATCTAAAATTGTAAACACTATTTATTTTTCAAGTTCAAAGAAATAAAATCAATATTTTTCATTTCTTTTCCTTTCTCGGATTCTTTGTCTTTCTTTATTTTTCATCTTTTTCAGTCCCAATAGTGCGGCTTTAAATAAAACGACATGCTCGCGGACTTCTTGCCACGACCCAAACCCGCTGCCTGTCTGTAAAATATGAACCAGGAACCTGAATACAATAAAGAAGAGGCTTTTAGGGAAATCACTCGAGAATTGGAACACTTTGAGAACAAACCTAAGCCTAACTTAAATGATATTGAAGCAGGGGTAATCCGTGTAGTACAGTAAACCACATGGCTGGCTTATGTGGTCCCGGTGCCAAAGAAGGATGGGAAAATCCGAGTGCGTGTGGATTATAGAGATTTGAACAAGGTGAGTCCCAAGGATAATTTCCCTCTACCCAATATCCACATCCTTATCAATAATTGTGCCAAGCATGAGATTCAATCCTTTATGGACTGCTACGCGGGATATCACCAAGTGCTGATGGATGATGAAGATGCTAAGAAAACCGCCTTTTACACACCTTGAGGAACATATTGTTATAGAGTTATGCTGTTTGGATTGAAAAATGCCGGGGCAACATATATGAGGGCTATGACCACCATCTTCCACGACATGATGCATAGAGAGATAGAGGTATACGTGGATGACGTGATTATCAAATCTAAGACATAGGGCGATCATGTAAAGGATTTGAGGAAATTCTTCAAAAAGCTCTGCAAATATAACTTAAAATTGAATCCGGTAAAATGCGCATTTGGAGTTTCGTCGGGAAAACTTTTGGGGTTCATCGTCAATTAGATAGGCATTGAATTAGACCCAATCAAGATCAAATCCATTCTGGAGCTGCCCTCGCCAAAGACCAAAAAGGATGTGATGAGTCAATTGGGGAGATTAAATTACATCGGCCGGTTCATCGCCCAATTAACTTCAACATGTGAGCCTATATTCAAACTGCTGAAGGAGGATGCGGAAATTGAGTGGAAAGTTGAGTGTCAGGAAGCTTTTGATAAAATCAAACAATACTTGTCCAGTCCACCAGTTTTAGTGCCGCCAAAAATCAGGAAGGCCATCATTTCTCTATTTGACGGTCTTGGAAGGCTCTTTCGGTTGTATCCTTGGGCAGCATGACGCCACGGGAAATAAATAGCAGGCCATTTACTATCTGAGCAAAAGGTTTACCGGCTACGAGGCCAAGTACGCATTGTTAGAGAGAATGTGTTGCGCTTTGACATGGGTAGCTCAGAAACTAAGGCACTACCTGCAAGCTCATACCTCGTACCTCATAGCTGTGGTGGATCCATTAAGGTACATATTTCAAAAACCAATGGCCACAGGGCGACTGGCCAAATGGCAGATCTTGCTTACCGACTTCAACATTGTTTATGTCACTCGTACGTCGATGAAAGCTCATGCACTGGCAGATCATCTGGTAGAATACCCCGTTGATGACGAGTATTAGCCTTTAAAAACTTACTTCCCTAACGAGGAAGTGAACTCATTGGAAATAGTAGTTGAGGACACCCGCGTCTGGAAAATGTTCTTCAACGGGGCGGCAAACGCAAAGGGGGTAGGGATCGGAGCAATCTTAGTCTTACCAACAAGCCAACATTATCCAGCTACTGCCAGACTTCGGTTCTTTTGAACTAATAATACAGGTAAATATGAGTCTTTCATTATGGGCAAGAACATGGCTATTAACCAAGATGTCGAAGAGTTGCTAATCATGGGGGATTCTGATCTAATCATCCGACAATCTCAAGGAGAATGGGAGACAAGGGACATTAAGCTCCTCCCGTATAGATATCATATCGAAGACCTCAGCAAACGGTTCATGTCGGTATAGTTCATGTACACTCCCCGTTGTCACAATGAGTTAGCTGATCACTTGCAACCTTAGCCTCCATGCTGCCATACCCTGGGAATGCTTATGTTGATCCGTTACAAATCCAAATCAAGGAAAGACATGGGTATTGTAATGCAATCAAAGCAGAACCTATCCCACAACCTTGGTTTTACGACATCTTGATATTCCTAACGACGCAGGAGTACCCTGAGCAAGCCACAAGAGAACAAAAGAAGACCATCCGACGGCATGCGAGCAATTTCTTCTTAAGTTATGACACTTTGTATAAGAGGATTCTAGATCTTAATTTTTTGACATGTGTGGATGCTGAAAAAGCTGGGAGAATTATGCACGAAGTACATGCAGGAGTATGTGGGCCCCATATGAATGGCTATGTATTGGCAAAGAAGATACTACGAGCTAGTTATTATTGGATGACTATGGAGAAAGACTGCTTCAACTTTGTACGAAAATGTCATCAATGCCAGGTGCATGGTGATGTAATTCATGCACTACCAAAAGAGCTGCATCCTATGTCGGCACCCTGGCCATTTACTGCCTGGGGTATGGACGTCATTTGGCCGATTGAGCCAAAAGCCTCAAATGGGCACAAATTTATATTGGTCGCTATTGTTTATTTCAAAAAATGGGTTGAGGCCATCACCCTCAAGTCTGTTACCAAGAAAGCAATTGTGGATTTCGTGCATTACAACATCATTTTCCTCTTTGGGATTCCCGTTGTCAACATCACTGACAATTGAGCTAATCAAAACAGTCGGTTGATGGGAGAAATATGTGAACAATTCAAAATAACACATAGAAACTCCACTCCCTACCGACCTAAAGCTAATGGTGCGGTCGAAGCAGCCAACAAGAACATTAAGAAAATCTTGAGGAAAATGATTCAAAGCTCGAGGCAATGGCATGAAAAGCTGCCGTTCGCACTGATGGGATATCGTACAACAGTACGTACAACTGTAGGAGCATTCCCCTATTTGTTGGTCTATGGAACATAGGCTGTTATACCTGCCGAGATGGAAATCCCTTCGCTCTAAGTGATTGTCAAAGCATAAATCGAAGATAGTGAATGGGTCAAAACCTGATTGGAGCAACTGGCATTAATTGATGAAAAACGAATGGCCGCAGTATGCCACGGGCAGTTGTACCAACAAAGAATGGCCCGCACCTACAACGAGAAAGTGCGCCCTAGGAATTTTGAAGTCGGCAGCTGGTGTTGAGACAAATACTTCCCCATCATCAAGAAGCCAAAGGAAACTTCACCCCAAAATGGAATGGCCCATACATCATCAGGAAGATATTGCCTAAAGGGGCACTGTACTTGGGCGACGTTGAAGGAGATGAGCCCGAGGCAGCGGTAAACGCCGATGCCGAGAAAAGGTATTATGTTTAAATCGCCTGCAGCAATGGCCCCGGTGGATTGAGATGACGAAGGTTTCGCTCTCCCGCTATCCCCTCCCTCTTTGTAACCCGAAAATGCTGTTAAAAAAGAGAGAAGAAAATGCAAAATGAAATTAAAAAAGAAAAAAAAGAAGAAAAAAAGAGAAAGAAAGAAAAAGAGAACACAAAACAAAATTAGTTAGGAAACACTTTCTGAACTACGTCTGAGTTGTTTCTGAAAGGAAACATAGGCAACTTCTCCATGAGGTTCAGTCACATCAAAATAAAAACCCCATTTACCCAAGGAAATTTAAACTGGGGCAGAAATGTATCAGTTCAGTTACAAATCCGTCCGAATGGCTACAAAGTCATATACCCATGGGAAAGAAAATACCATTTGTTGGAGTCCAGCACCAATCAAGTTTGTGATAAAAATAAATGAGAGAGTCTTATCGGTGAAAACCTCCTGGCACTTTAAGGCGACGGTGAGCAAAGAAAAACAAAATGAGAGAGTCCGTTTAGCGTAAACTCGCAAAGAGCGCTATCGGGCGACGGGAGAAGAGAAATGAGAGAGGCCGATTGGCGAAAATCCGCAAAGGGCGCCGTCACCCGAAAAGAGGAAATATTGCTGCCCAGGTCTGAAAAAGTTTCTTTGGTGTTCGGAAAGTGGAAATCAGAAAGTAGAAATGGATTTGGGCCCGGTATCTAGTCCAAGAAGCATGTCGTCGCCATTTAAAGCCGGCTCGTATTTCCAGATAAGTTCCTTATTTTCCTTCAAAGTGCATACCTCTTTAAATTCACACTTCACTTCTTTCCAAATTAATTTCCTAACTATTCCTTAAAGAAATGTAGTAGGGTCGGTTTCGCGGTTTTCTCATGGCAAGAGTTAGGGGAATGACTGACATCGTCAAGTATGCTTGGCCAATCCTGGTAAATCATGACAGTTAATGCCCCAAGAGTAAGGAAATAGGAGAAAGGAAACTCAAATTCAAAAAGGCATGGGTTTCAAGCAAAATCGATGGTTTAAGCCTAATCGGATGTTGATTCCTATCAAACCCCATAAGCAAGCCCAAGATCAAAGGCAGGACAAAGTTCACAACCCAAGGCCTGAGGAACAAAGACCAATCCGAAATAAGGACCCCCTGGACAATTAACAAAGCAAGGATTGAAAGCCAAGGGTTCGCTTTGAATACAAAGGAAGTCGAAATCAAGCGTGACAAGGCCGCAAGACCAATCACTATTCAAACTAACAGTTTGTTTTGTTTCTGAACTAAAATAAATGGAGGTGCAACTTAGAGAAGCAAAAAGGAACATGGGGATAAAACAACCCAAGGATACACGCAAAGGTGGTGTTGCGTCAATGACAAAAGGGAAGTTTTCTTTTCCTTTTTTCTGCAAACTCTTAAATGAGCAAGACAGCAGGGGATCCCAATCCCTAGTTCCCCTTTATATAGCTTGTGGACTTCCTAGGCATTAAATAAGGATCACATTCCACCCCCTCCAGCTTAAATCGAGGAAGTTTCCCTCCACATCCCCAACATAACCTGAAGACTCCTTTCCTATACTCTCCACTCCCCAGCATGGTCTAGGAGCTAACACTCCCCTACCCTTAGCATAACCATAGAGTTATTCCTTTCTTCTTATACCCCCATCACAGTCAAAAGAATCTCTGATGTCATCCACTGCCTTGCATATTCCCCTGACATAACTTAGGATCTCCTTTCATCCCGGCATAACCTGTGGATCCCCTAGCATAACCTAGGATTTTTCTTTCATCCCGGCATAACCCGTGGATTCCCCTGACATAACTCAGGATCTCTTTTTATCCCGGCATAACCCGTGGATTCCCCTGACATAAGTCAGGATCTCTATTCATCCCGGCATAGCCTGTTGATTCCCTTAGCATAACCTAGGATTGTTCTTTCATCCCGGTATAACCCGTGGATTCCCCTGACATAACTCAGGATCTCCCTTCATCCCGGCATAACCCGTAGATCCCCCTAGCATAACCTAGGATTGTTATTTCATCCCGACATGACCAGTGTATTCCCCTGACATAACTCAGAATCTCTATTCTTCCCGGCATAACCTGTGGATTTCCCTAGCATAATCTAGGATTTTGAATTCATCCCGGCATAATCCGTGGATTCCCCTAGCATAACCTAGGATTTTTCATTTATCCCGGCATAACCCATGGATTCCCCTAGCATAACTTAGGATTTTTCATTCATCCTGGCATAACCCGTGAATTCCCCTAGCAAAACCTGGACCTATTCATTCATCCCGCCATAACCCGTGGATTCCCCTGGCATAACTCAGGAATTTCTTCAAAACCCATCCTCAGCAGGAACTTTCCTATCCCGGCATAACCCGCGTATCTTTTCTTTCCCTCCCCATAGAGACCTTTTTCATCCTTATCCCGGCATAACCCGTGGATTCTCATCTTATACCCAGCAGAAACCATTTCTCCTCCCCAGCATAGCCTGGCGATCTTTCCAAGGGATACACAATTCTGATCCTTATTGTTTTAATAAAGAGTAGCATAGATGTGTGTTACAAAAACTCACGAAATTTTACAATGAAAACTGGGGCAGAAAATTTTGTTCATTTTCTTGTTTGCTGTCTGAGTAGGTGTCACCTTAAGGCACAAGATTGGGCATGATTGAGAGCATGCGTGTCAATTCAAAAAAGAAGAAAAGAGAAAGAGACAAAAGGTGAACTCAAAGTGATGAGGCAGACAAAGATGCGGACTGCTCAAAATATAGTTGAAGTCACAAGCTCAGCATATCCCGCTTTATTTCAAAATTGAAGACCGAGCCAGCAGTTGCAGTTAACGAGCATCAAGATTCAGATCGGAATCTGCCGCGAAAGATAGCAGAGACTCAAGATCAAGCTTCAGGAGACTCATAGATATGAATATTGTAACTTGTAGTTGATAGACTTATCTAGCTTAGTTTTTGATTTTCTTTTGGGTGTAATAAGAAGTTTAGCAAGCAGAGACAACAGCAACAACAGCCAATCACAGTCTCCCGATAGTCCCAGCTACAAAAATTTTCAGAACTGCACTGACCTGATTCCTTTACTGCCAAGGACATGTAGGTAACCTTTGAAGCAAGGTTCGGTCAGAAATTTTTCAGAGCGCTTCACATGGAGTATTCAATCAGACGGAAATCGCTCATATTTTGTCACTTGTGCTTGCACGAAAACTCTTCGTGTTCTTGCGCAAAGAGGCAGCTGTAAGCATATGATTTTTATCCGGTCGAAACAAGCTACTATAGGACTCTTAAAGTTTAGGATTTTCCATTATAAATATAAAGATTTTAGTTTTTAGGATTTAATTGCATGCGCATGTTCATTACTGCATGTTTAGGATTAATTAGGATTTAATTGTTAAATAAATTTGTTTTACAATAAAATACAAAAAAAATATGTAGATGTATTTTCGATATTTGAAATTATTGTTTTTTAAATTTGACTTGGTTTAGTTTTATTCGTAATGTATGGTTTTTAAATAAAGTTAGTAATAAGTTTAAATTAAAAGAAAAAGACAATATATATATACATATATATATATACACACACACACACACATACACAAACACACACACATATACAACCACTCAGGCTGGCCACAATTGGGCGAAACCTGGGTGGCGCGAACTTGCCTCTCCTTTAAATAATACACAACTCAGCCCAAACCATTGGCCCAGTCTAGTCCACACCCAACGAACCAAACGACACCGTTTCAAAGAGGGTGTCATCACAACCGTCAATCTCACCTCAGTCCAACGGCCATTAAACCCCATCCCAAACCGTATATATATGTCCAAACGTCTCTAGTATAGATAGAGACCAAACCCCCCTCCTCGTACCGTCTTCTCCGTTTGTAACACCTCTGTTGACCACCCCACTACCACCCCTTGACCACCGGCCTACCACCCTAATGACGCCGCTGGAAATCACCTCACTGCGATGGCCGAAAACCAAACCTCCCTAGATTTACACTACTCAACCGTGACTGCCTCCCCTACCCCGTCCCGTGGTCAATTCCTGTTGAAAAAGTTCCCTCCGTCTCGAATCTTCAAAAATAGGGTCATCGGAACCACCGTCTCCGGTGACCTTGTTCCAAACCCTTCAACCTTTACACCATAGAACCACTAGGACACCCCCTTCCCCGTCCTGCATCCCACCGTCTCAGAAAGGTCATCGGAAACCCTATCTCCGGTGACCCTATTCCAAAGCCCTCCAAATTTACACCCCTAAGGCACCTCAATCTCCTCGTTCCAACCGTGTAGGTCACCTATCTCGAATCTACCTGAAACCGTCGAATATCAATTTAAAGCATAACCCTAAATCTCAAAAGCCCATCGGAAATGGTTCAAATTCCTCCTAGGTAATCCCTGGTCCTTCTTGACACCAACCATACCACCCATGGCCCCCATACATCCTCAACCATTGAATAAATCTAAATCTGAGACCACACTGAGGTTTTAGAACTATGAAAGCCCCACCTGAACTCTTAAAATTGGTTGTACACAGTCCTAAGAGGTTCGAAACACCTGGGGAAGGGGTCAAGAGCTGTTGAAAGGGTCTGAACTGGGCATGCATAAAAAAGCTAAGTAATTTGTCTCTTTTGTATATTTGTTTGATTATTTGGTTTCTTCTGTATGTGTTTTTCTAAATAGTCTATCTTCTTCTATTTAAATAGTTTCTTGTTTTTCCATAGTCTCGCCTGAAGTTGGTTTAAATGGTCATGTGCTGTTGTTTGTCAATATTCTGAAATCCTTTCATCTCCTGAGTAGTGTGATATCTTTCTAGCATTAGTCTTTTGACTCTGGAAAAGCTAGTCTAGTTTATTCTTCTGTAATGTGATTTTTAGGGCTTAATTGACATCCATATTCTGATTCTTCATTTATTTTATTCTATGACTTATCGTTCGCCCCTAAGTATTTGATTGCCAAAATTATTTTGATTTAAGCTGATTATGGGGGTTGGGACCTTTAACTGTTCAGTGGTAGCCTTTCATTTCTTCCTAAGTTGATCCCTGAACTACATACTCACCCCTTGCTGTGTGCTTCTCGTTTTTAAGTATTTCTGAAGCATTTTGATTGAGCCATTTCTGAAAACTAAGTGTTGATAAATGAATTAATTCTTCTAGTCCTTTGTTTTGATAGTCCTGTATAATTTTTGGATGTGAAAGTCTATATTAAGGCATTTGTGTTTAACCTTGTTAATTTTGGCTAATCCTGAATTGTCATGACCTTGCTAGTCTAAGATTAAAAGGTGACCCAAGTTTGATTGACCAGGGTCAATTGTAACTAAACTAGGGTCAAGGAACGGACTAAGATCAAAACTTCAGGGGGGTTATTTAGGAAAGAAAGTGAGGGTATAAGAGGGATTTGAACCTTTGAAAATCTTAAAGTAATCCCTTAGAACCTTCTAGCAAGGACTAAAACACAATCCTTACCTCAGACTTGAGGCACAAGTCAAGAATTGAAGGACCATTTGGGCAAAGTGCAAATTTGAGTTAAGGACTAAAAGGAAAACAAGAGGAAAATCCAATGCCCTAAGGCTGTACTATAAAATAAACCCCCTGGGCATTTTTTAAAGGATCCGGAACTTTCCTTTAGAATCCTAGAGATAAAAATACATATTAGCATCTTGTTATATCATTAGAAGCTATCACTGCTGAGTTTGATCTTTTTTGAGTTTAATTCTCTCACAATTCTGTTGAAACCATGGGCATACTGTTCGATTGGTTAGCTGTTTGCTTGACTGACTCATTACATTTCACTCATAGGCTCCTATTTATCTGAATTACATGTACATTTCCTTGTTCTTTTGATGCATTGAGGCTCAATAATGAAATTTTTCTCAAGTGTGAAGATTTTAGTGCATTAGTTTATTCAAAAATCTTCCCCTGTTTTTCCCCCTTTTAGTTCGGTTATACGTAATAATAAGATGACTATCTTGTTTTATTTAAACATTTGGACTATTTCATTCTGTAACAACTGAACATTAGAGACTGATTTGTAATAATCAGGACATTTGGACTATTATATTAAGCATGGATAGCTGATAGTATAGTTAACTAGGTGATGCAACTGTTAGATGTTTATTTCCTGCTTTTTTTTAAATGAGGAACTCATGAAATATCATCTTAATAACTAGTTGAAGTCCAATTACTGTATACTGTTTTAATTCGTTTTAGATATCATTATGCTAGCCATGCTTGTTTCAGATCTATAAGCTGTAAATCAAAGTCATAATTGAATTTTGAAGAATTGGATTCATACACTCTGACTCATGAGCATATGAATCATTTGATTCAGATCTAATGTTAAAGTTTGACATATAAAACAAAATGATTGTTAATATTTCCTTTGTGAGTGTGTAGATATTCAATTTGCATATAATTTTGAACCAAAGAATGATTATTGAGAATTGGACTCTTTCGTCCAAATTAATACTGGGCTCATTTGCGAGGCCATGTCAGCACCAGGGAATCGTAATATTATGTGCCTTTGGGTTGGGCGAATAAAAGGTTCAAACTAGTCACAAACCACGCCCAACAACTGTTAGTCACAACAGATACAATGTGTATCCTGGGCTGGCCCAAACCTGAGTCGGTGGATGCCATTAGCCATGAATGAGTCTAAGGTGCACATATTGTTTTTCCCAAATATACTGTCTATATAAATGATCAATGCCTTTTAAACATAGCAATAACGGAGAATTTAGCATGTGTTAAGAATATCCTTATAAAACAAAGTGAGATGCGTTATTTCAATCAAATACCATGCGATGGTTTAATTCATTAAAACACATAGAAAAATAGGAAGTGCGATTTAGCGAATTTCACGGCCTTCCCACGAATTTCGAGGACGTAGTTGCTATAGGCGCGTGTTATATAAAAATACCTTCCTAAATTTGAGTGCGCATTTATGTAACCCAAATCCTATTCTCAATGGAATTAAAATATGTCCAAAATTTACGGGTGCATTTATGTGACGCGATTAGCGACGTGTTTTAACAACATTGCAAATTTTCCTGAAAGATATTTAAAGCGGGTATTAATCTAAAATTACGGGCATAGCAAATTATATTTTAGCCACTTATATTTATGCGACCATGCTAGAACCACGGGATCCGAGGGTGCCTAACACCTTCCCTCGGGTCAGCAGAATTCCTTACTCAAGAATTTCTAGTTAACAGACTCCATTTGTGTAGTCGAAATTTCCTCGATATGGGATTTCACATAAATTGGTGACTTGGGACACCAAAAAACCAAACCTATCCCAAGTGGCGACTCCTGAAATAAATAATTAATCCCATCTCAAATAATGTCAGTTTAATTAAAAAAACTCCTATACACGTGTCACCTTTCAGGGTAACCACGTTTAAGCGTAAAAAAGGAGGTGTGACACCAAGGACTTAGAAATATCTTTTTATCTTACCTCAATTTTCATGTGCAATCCGGGCGTGTATTCGAAAAGCTTTTATGTGAAACTAAGAAAAATAAGGGAATTGGCTTTTAAAATTGATTAAAGTTGACTTTGGCAAACAGTTTTGACAAACGAACCCGGACCCATGATTCAACGATCTCGAAGAGGTCGTAGTAAAATATGGGACTTGGGCGTATGTCCAGAATCAAATTCCGAGGTCCCAAGCCCGTGAAATGAATTTTTAAAAGAAATTGTTTAACTGAAATTATAAGAGTTTTCAGAAATGTAAAGAGGTTTGAAATTGATGGTATCGGGAACGTATTTTGGTTACAGATCCCGATACAAGTCTTATGTAATAATTAAGTCAAATATATGAAATTTATTAATGATCGGAATTGATTTGGTATAAATCAGATGTACAGTTGAGAAAATAGAAATTTTGATGTTTTTGAGTAATTTTATGAATTTGAGGATTAATTCATGGTTGTTGATGTTATTTTGATGATTGGATCGCACGATCAAGTTAGTACGATGTTTTTAGTCTTGCTTACATGCTTCGTTTGGAGCCCTGATGCCTCGGGTGAGTTTTGGATAGGCCACAAAGTGAAATTGGACTAGGAAAGATTGTTGGTATTTGGTATTTTTGCCCAAGCCTCTGATCTCGCAATTGCGGGATCAGACTTGGCAACTGCGAAGTGCTCAGTCATGGGAATTACAACCCAGGCATTTCAAATGAGAAGTAAGCCTGGGTATGGCATAGTTGCAAATGCGACATTTTGGTTGCAAATGCAAAAGGGGCAAGGTCGCAAATGCGACTATTTCTTCAAAATTGAGAAGGTAGTGGAAATTCCAAGGGTTCGCAATTGCGAACCCCTGATTGCAAATGTGAAGCTAACAGGTTTCTTAAGGGTTTTCAATTGCGACAACAAAGACTTGTTAAGTTTAATTTCATACAGCATTTCATTCATTTTTACAACTTTTCAAACCCTAAAACATCTTGGGCGATTTTTCAAAGGCACCAACTCTTCCAAATCATTAGTAAGTCATTTCGAACTCATTTGTTTAAATATAATCCATCTTTTACATGATTTCATTTCAAAATCAAGGTGTTTTCATGGGAAATTGGGTGTTTTTGGTAGAACTTAGGAATTTTAAATTTTAGGGATTTGGACATTGATTTGAGATCTGATTTCAAATCAAATTATATATTTGAGTTATTGGTGGAATGAGTGACCGGATTTTGGTTCGAACCTCCGGTTTTGACTAAGGGTTTCTAACGGGTTGTCCGAGCCGGGCTGGTAGGAAAATCTTGGAACAGTATGGGCTGTGGTTCGGGCCGCTTATGAGTTGGGGCTTACTAGGCTTAACGCTTTGGGTTCATCCAGGTAAAAAATGAACCTTAATGGTTACAGGTACAAGGGCTGGACCGGGTTAGTTTAATTTTGAATTTTTTTGTATTTTGTATAACTATTTTAAGTTATATTATCCTAAGTAAAAATATACAGAACACAATGAAGATGGAAAAAATTTCACTCACAAAATTGAAGTTTGCATTTAACAAGTAAATTAACAAAAAAAGAGTAAAACTAAATTTTCATGCATAATAATACTTCATATTAATCTAAGAATCTAAAACATTAAGCATAAATACGTCTAATAATTTTAAAATAACACAAATTATCTCAAATCAACTTCAATATGAATTTTTGTAGGACGCTCAAGACAACTATTCATATGCCTCCTTAAACTACCTGTACCACACTTTGGACGCTGATTTTTATACTCGACCACAGTTCTTGCACTTTATTTTTGAACTTCTTCATTTTCTTCAATCACCTAAATGTGTTCCCAAACATATGACCGTACTCTAGAAGTACGAAGCACGATTTTACTTGATTTGAGAATTTGAGTTTGAGAAATGAGGGATGAGTGAAGAAATGAATAGAGGGGGTTACTTATAGTTTTTTAAAAGTTTAAATTTGTAATTGCAAAAGTGTTAATCTTTATATAAAAAGGCTCAAAAAGCGCTAATTTTGCAAATCAACTGTTGGGCAACGACTCCGTGGCAGGTGACCATTGCCAACAGTTAACATGAGCTACCCAATCAATAATTTTCATTAAAAAAAGAAATTAGCCGTTAACAGGTCTGGGCCGATCGTGCTAGGGAAATTTAACCGGTTCTACAATATTTATATTGATTAGGTTTGACTAGTCCAGTTAACCAGTTGATAATAGGTGAACGGACCAAACCCCCTATCCCATTAACCAAGCCTTACCCACCCCCTTGTACTGCTCCGGGTCGGTTCCAGTTTCAATCGATCTAGGCAGGTTCAGAAATGGGCTGACTCAGCCTGTTAGACACCTCTGGTTTTGACTATGTAGGCCTAGGGTCGATTTTCGACTTTTTGGAGAAATCATTAAGAAACCTATTTTCACGCATTAGAATTGATTCATTTAGCATTTGTTGATATCGTTAAGTAAATTGTTGCTAGAGATAAGTAAATTGGTGGTGGAATCGAGGGGTAAAGCAGTAGTTGAGGCTTGATTGTGTTCGTGTCAATAAGGTAAGTGTTTGGTCTAACCTTATCTTGAGGGAATATGAGTCGTGGTCTTATTTGATATATGTTAAATTTAGAGTATGACGTATAGGCGTGGTGATGAGTACCTATACGTTGGTGTCAAGTATGGCTGTGAGTCTTATACTATGATTGTTGTGACTCTTTTATGATTTATTCATACATAATATGATAATTTCTAATGTTGAACAAGGCTTGTGGAAGTATTCACGATAATTAAACATTGTAGAGAAATAGCTCAAGTTGAGAATTGAGCTGTGAAATAACTGTGGAAAATAGAAGAGGTTTATGATATTGTCTCCATGTTCGGTATGTTATTGCTTTTGAAATTGTCTCCCTTGCTAGGATGTCATTGCTCATAATATTATTTCCCTTGCCAGGATATTATTGCTCCCTTGTCGGGATTCTACTGTGATATTATTGATTCTCTTTCCCGAATTGCTTGTAATTGTTGCGTGGGTAACGAAGAGTGTAAAAGAACGAAGGGAGATACCGTGCGTGATATTTGTGAGTGAGTGTTAATGCACGAAAGGAGATGCCGTGCTGATATTGTGATTATTAATGCACGAAGGGTGATTCCGTTCCGCACGATGTACAATGTCGTACCATGATATGAGTGATAATGCATGAAGGATAATTCATGCTATGATTATGTAAGGTAAAAGCACAAAGGGTGATGTCGTTCTAGATATATTTATTTTATGGTGAGAACGAGAGTAAAAACATGTAGGGTTTTGCCGTGCATTTGTCATTGATTTCCTTATTCTTGCTTATGGTTGAATTTTGGTGTTCTGTACACTTCCTTACTGAATTTCTATTTGTACGTGATATTCCCCCGAGCATGTTTCCCCTTCCCATTTTTAACTGCTAGTTTCTGTCATTATTACTTGATGTACATGATATAACTGTACAAGTTTATTTGGTAGTCTTGTCTTAGCCTCGTCACTACTTCACCGAGGTTAGGCTCGACACCTACCAGCACATGGGGTTAGTTTTACTGATACTACACTCTGCACTATGTGTAGATCCCGGCGTTATAGCTTTTGGACCATAGTAAGGTAGCTGCCTTCAGTCCAATCCACCCGAGGTAGTGCTACAGATGTCCGCATGACTTGGCGTCTTCCTCTATCCTTCCATTATGTTTCCTTTATGTATCTTAAAGACATATTTGTATTAATCATTAAGACCACTGTTTGTAGTATTCGTAGATAGTCCGTGACATCGTCACACTAAATTTTGGGTAGAGTTGTATTTTGAATTCTCGTGTTGGTATTTGGTTAAACTATTAGATTTTGTCTTCCGCATTCCTTTTATTATTTTTTTTTTTATTTCCGTTGTTCATTGCCAATCAAATTGAATTCTTAAAAGGTTAAGAAAAAGGGTAATGATTTTGTAATATTCGGCTTGCCTAGCTTTCATGAGTAGGTGCCATGATAACTTTGAGGGTGGGGAATATAGGTCGTGACAAGTTGGTATCAAAGCTCTAGGTTGCTTAGGTCTCACAATCCATAGACAATCTTAGTAGAGTCCGAATGATCGGTACTAAGACGTTTGTATTTATCCCTAGAGGCTACAGAGTTAGGAAAACCTTCACATCTATTCTTCTATGTCGTGAAATTTTGTTCTCTCACTACTAAATTGAACCATCTACTTTTGTTCTTTCATTAATGGCAAGGTCACGTACCACTTCTTCAGCCGAGTGGCAGCTCAGATTGGCGATGGATCAACTACATCTTTAGATGCCTTATGGAGGTTGGATAGGTTCACCAAGCTCTTTAATACTACTTTTTGTGGTACTTCTTCTGAGGATCACCAAGATTATTTGGACAGTGGTCATGGGGTTCGACAGAACATGGAGATAGTGGAGACCAATGGGGTCGACTTTGCTGCTTGTCATCTATCTAGATCCGCGAAGAATTGGTGGAGAGATTATTGTTTGGCTTGACCAGCTGGGCCATCGGCTTTGACTTGGGGTCAGTTCTCTCAGCCACTTCTGGAGAAGTTTCTTCCTATCACTCAAAAGGAGAACTATCAGAGGCTATTTGAGTGTCTCCAGAATGGTTCTATAACTGTTACCTAGTACGAGAAGAGATTCATTGACTTGGACAGTCATGCTCTTTTTATACTTTCCACTGAGAGAGAGAGAGAGAGAGAGAGAGAGAGAGAGAGAGTGAGGAGGTTTATTGAGGTACTCATTCCGCCTATTCAATTTCAGATGGCTAAGAAGATGGGGAGCGATATTTCATTTCAGGATGCGACAAATGTGGCCAGAAGGGTTGACATGGTTCTATCACAGGGGAGTTGGCAGGGGTATGGAAAGAGGCCTCGTCATTCGGGTAGGTTTGGTTGTGCCTCATCTGGAGGGAGAGATTCTTTTGGTAGGGGCTATCCTTCCAGGACGTTTCATTCAGAACTTCAAGTTTCTCACGGTGCGCCAGGTGGCAGTATTTTGATCAGTTGCCCTACAGTGCACCACCAGCTCGTATTAGTGCACCGCGGCTCCAGAGTTTTCAGGCTGGTTATTTTGGCTATCAGGGTCAGCAGTCTCAACAACCAAGGGCTTGTTATACTTGTGGCGATACGAGGCATATTGCCAAATTTTTTCATCGAGCACCGAGCACCTCTCAACATAAGGGTTCTCATGCCATGGTTCATGCACCGAGTGTTCCACCACCCACGTTGCCAGCTAGAGGTGGAAATAGAAGTGATAGAGATAGAGGTAGAGGCATTAGAGGAGGAGGTTAGGACGCTAGAGGTGGAGGCCAACCAGTAGGAGGCCGTCCCAAAGACGTAGTTCAAAGTGGTGGGGCCTAACCCCGATGTTATGCTCCCCCATCCAGGCCTGAGGCTGTGGCCTCCTATGTAGTTGTCACAGATACTATTCTAGTTCGTAGCAAGGGTGCTTCAGTGTGATAAACTAGGGTTTTTGACACATTTTATACTCCTTCTTGCTTATATTATGATTAGAAATTTGTACAAAGTATTCCCAAAAGGCTCATAAGTTGTGTTTGATTGCAGGTTTGATCAACAAAGTTACAAGATGTCAAAGATCAACTCAAAAAGAGTGAAACTTGATTCAGTACCAAGACAAATCTCATTTAAAACAAGGATAATGCGGCCGCACTACATTCTCTGTGGTCCGTACAGTGAGATTCAGAGAGCATGACATTCAAGCACAAAGGCAATGCGCTCACGCTACCATTTTGTGTGGTCCACACCGAGGTCAACGCAACCACAGTCCATTCTCTATAGTCCGCAGAGCCAAGATCTAAAGAAGTGCTATGTTGTAGTTTTCAAGCCATTACAGTCCGTAGTCCATTTTATGCAGACCTCACTAGAAGCCTCTACGACCGCAGTTCGTTCTCTATGGTCCACGAGGCTCAAGATAAGAGAACAGTTTTGTCAAGTCCAAAGCCCTAGTGCGACTGAAGTCCATTTTGTGTGGCCCATCCTAACCCAACGGTGGTATTTTTGTCCAGAATTGTCAGCTTAGTATAAATAGCTTCTTTTCCATTTTTAGGTTAAGCGGATAGATTCAGTTAAGAGCTGCGCTCGTGGGTTTGATATTTTCAACTATTTTGGGAAATTTTATCCACATTTCAACATTTAATGTTTTTATTTATCTTAGTGATTAATTAATACGAGTTGTTCTTCATCTATTTCTTTGTTTTCTTCTTCAATTATGAGTAGCTAGAACTATAAGCTAGGGTTGTGGCTCAACCCTAGTGTGGGCAATTAATGGGTCTTGTATTTCAAGCCTAAATTGATAATGAGTGTTTGATATTTGGATTTATTTCATGTTTGAATTAGTGGTTGCAAACACAAGTTTGTGTTTAGTTGATTTTGGCTCTTCTTGAGAAAGAGAGCCTAAGTATCTGAAATTAGTGCAACAAGGAATTGGGACTTACTCAATTGATTGATAGCCTCAATTAAAGGGTTAAACCTCGAGAGAGTAATACCCGACTTCAAAGCAAATTTGCATACCTAATTGGTCTTGAGAAAGTCAATCCGGGCAAAATTACTCGAACCATCGAGAGGTGTGGAGTGGGTAAAGTCGTGCAATAGTTATATCATAATCCCCAATTATGTCAATAGTATCTTAAACTCAAGTACCCATTAATTGACCACCTAGGCAGAAGTCATTCCCCTAGTGCCTTTTAAACCATTTGAATAACTCGTAGCACTATAACTCTTAGCTTAATCTAGTTTAAATTAACATTGAAGTTGATAAAATTAGTAGTTAATAAAAAACCCAAAAATGTTTAGAAGCGCAATCAAGAACAAGTACACAACTCTAAATTAGGTAGATACTCGACTATAATTCTAGCTCTCTGTGGATATCGATCCCGACCCTAAATTGGGTAAAAGCTGGTCTAACCCTCTCTCGCTAATTAATTAGTAGTACGGAGTAGGCTACAAGCACTTTTTGGCACCATTGCCGGGGAGCTAATAGTTTTGGCTATCTATCTAAATAGTTTTGGGTTTTGGACTTCTTTCTTTCCTTGTTACTAATTTGTGTGTGTCAATACTTCAGGTGCAAAATGGCACTAAATGCTAATGACCCTCTTGGAAACGTGATTGTGTGGGAGGATATTGATGACAATGGAGAGGATGAGGTGCCTCTTGTACATCCAGGACAACGAAGGGGCCTCGAGGACAATATTAATGACAATGTTCCAGACCCTCCTCTTCCACCTCCAAAAGTGGTTCCTAGAGTACTTCCAAACCAAGGCGATGCAAGTGCTATTGTCCCACCCTGTATTCGGGTGGGGAATTTCCAAATTACTAGTGTGATGCTGAAATTTTTGGATTAGCGTGGGTGCTTCTGGGGCGTTGCCCCTCAAAATGCTTACAAACATCTCAAGGGCTTCATGGATACCTATTGGGGGAGCAAGCAAACCAATGTATCCAAAGATGCTCTCCAGTTGAGACTCTTCTCATTTTCACTTAGAGGGAAGGCTTTAAGAATGACTTGAGAGACTTCACAACCATTCTATCACTACTTGGGATGAGTTGGCGGACAAGTTCATATCAATGTTCTTTTCACCGGGAGATATGGCAGCATTTCGGGATGAGATCTTGGCTTTCAAGCAGGAACCCACCGAACCTTTGCATGTGATTTGGGAGAGATATAGAACTACGGTGAAGGAATGCCTCAACAATGATATGACAGAGAATATGTTGCAACAAACTTTCTAACAGGGAATCAATACTTCAAATCGATGCATAGTGAATCAACTTGCTGGGGGTAATATCATGAAATTGACCTATGATGAAGCTTGTGCCATTCTTGACGAGATGGCTGACACATCCTTAGCTAGGAAAAGTAGAGCCAATGTGCCCCAGGGTTACCCCAGGGTCATTCATTTGCACAAAGAATTACATGATTATGGATAGACGATTGCGGAGTTGACAACTACCATGAACCAACTAGCAAAGGCACAGTTGCAACAAGTCCAAAATATTTGCCAAGTGAATGCCATGGAAGGTGTTAACATGCTAGTGAACCAAAGAAGGCAAAGAGGTCAATAGAACCAAGGGAATTCAGATTAGTGTAACAATGATGGTAGTGTATTTCAAGATGATGGCTATGATGGGAAAAATGAGGTGGTACAATATATGAACAACTATCAAGGCCAAAGAGTCAATTCTTCCAACCAACAGCAACAATGGGGATCCCAAGGTAATTGGGGCAATCATCAACAAGGCAACAACAATTGGAACGATCACCAACAAGGGAACAACAATTGGAGAAACAACAATAAAAATCCAAATTGAGCAAATCAAAACAACAATCAGGGCAATCAAGGAAATTAGGGGAATAATAACAAGCAAGGTGGATGGAACAACAATTAAGAAAATCAGGGGCAAGGTTTTCAAAGGTCCCCAATGTACCAACGACCGTGCAATCCACCACCTTTTCCATCCCTGGATCCTAGTTCTTCTGGCAATGATATGGGTATAATTTAAATGGTGTTCCAATAAATAATGTATAATAATGCGGATTTGAATGCTCAGTTGTCCTATCACAACACTTCTATTAGAAATTTAGACGTTCAACTAGGCTTAATCTCTCAGTCTTTGAACACACCCTAAGGGTGCTCTACCAAGTGATACGGTAGTGAACCTAAAGTGTGGGAAAAATCATATTATGGTAGTGACAACTAGGAGTGGACGAGGCGATGATCTGAATGCCTCCAAGCAAAGGCAAGTTTTGGGTGATGAAGTTGAGTTGCAAGAAGATGAAGTTCCTTTGATTGTTGAGAATGTGGTTGCCGAAAAGGTGAATAAAGAAGTGAGGATTGATATCCAAGATGCCAAGGTCGAAACGCAAAATGATGTGAACCCGTCTAGGGAACACGTAATTAACATACCGGAGCCGGTTGTGCCAAAAGCCAAGGAACCCTTGCCTATAACACCTCCACCTTATCCTCAAATGCTATCCAAGCAGAAAAGTGAGAATTAGTTCAACAAGTTCATTGACATGATGAAGAGCTTATCCATGAATGTGCCTTTGGTGGAGGCTTTGGAGAAAATGCCTGGCTATGCCAAATTCATGAAAGATTTTGTGACAAAGAGAAGATGTATGGACTGTGAAACTATCAAGTTAACCCACCAAGTTAGTGCTATTGCACATTCACTGGCTCCAAGTTGGAGGATCCCGGTGCTTTCACCATCCCTTGCACTATTGGAACTACGAATTTTGCTAAAGATTTATGTGATTTAGGGGCAAGTATCAACTTCATGCCCTACTCAGTTTTCAAGACTTTGGGTATTGGGCCAGTGAGGCCAACTTCTATGAGATTGCAAATGGCGGATAAATTAATGAAGCGCCTATTGGGTATTGTTGATGATGTGCTTATCTGGGTAGACAAATTTATCTTGCCAGCTGATTTTGTTATCTTGGATTGGAATGTGGACTATGAAGTCCCGATCATATTGGGGAGACCTTTCTTTGCTACAAGGAAGGCTCTAGTTGATGTGGAAGCTGGGGAACTCACTTTTCGGGTGCCTTACGAAAAAGTAGTCTTTCATATGTTCAAGTCAATAAAGCAATCCAATTGTACCGAAGTGTGCTCATTTGTTGATCTAGTCACGATTGTGGTAATTGATGATACTAGTGCAATGATCAATGTGGAAGACCCTCTAGAGGCCATGTTTTTAAATCTTGATGTCAATAATGATGAGAACCGAGTGAAGTCTGTGAATGCTTTACATAGAATGAGCTCTTATTCTTATTAGCCAAGGAAACTATCCTTGGACTTGAAAATAGAAAGACTCCTCCAACAAAGCCTTCAATTGAGGAACCTCCAGTGTTGGAGTTGAAGCCATTACCTCCACACCTCAGGTATGAGCTCTTAGGCCCTATTCAACTGTACCAGTTATTCTTTCCTCTTGTCTTACAAACATGCAGATAGAGGCCACTTTGGCAGTGCTCAAAAAGTGGAAGAAGGCAATTGGATGGACTCTAGCTGATATTCGGGGAATAAGTCCCGCATTTTGTATGCACAAGATTATCTTGGAAGATGATTCAAAACCCTTATTGGAACATCAAAGGAGGTTGAACGAAGCAATGCAAGAAGTTGTGAAGAAAGAAGTGATAAAGTGGTTAGATGCCAGGGTTGTGTACTCTATTTCCGATAGCTCATAGACTTATCCAGTGCAATGTATGCCGATGAAGGGTGCTATGACTGTGGTGACAAATGATAACAATGAAATTATTCCCACTCAGACAGTTACCAGATGGAAGGTATGCATGGACTACCAGAAGCTGAACAAAGTAACCCGCAATGATCATTTCCCATTGCCATTCCTTGACCAAATGCTTGATCTCCTTGCGGGGCATGCCTTCTATTGCT
Organism: Nicotiana benthamiana; assembly: GCA_034376525.1. Classification (NCBI taxonomy): domain Eukaryota; kingdom Viridiplantae; phylum Streptophyta; class Magnoliopsida; order Solanales; family Solanaceae; genus Nicotiana; species Nicotiana benthamiana. Next base: position 19,426,215 of record CM067324.1, on the reverse strand, counting down.
TTTGGATGGATATTCTGGGTAAAACCAAATCTTACCTATTCGGAGGACCAAGAGAAGACCACATTTACTTGTTCATATGGCACCTTTACTTTCTCTCGGATGTTGTTCAGGTTGTGTAATGCTCCAGTGACATTCCTACGATGTATGACGACCATTTTTGCCAATATGGCGGAAGATATCTTCGAGGTGTACATGGACAATTTTAGTGTGGTGGGGGATTCATTTGATGAGTGTTTGAGAAATCTGGATCGCATGTTGGCCCAATGTGAAGACACAAATTTTGTACTCAATTGGTAAAAATGCCACTTCATGGTTGAGAAGGGCATAGTGTTGGGACATAAAATTTCAAAGCATGGCATCGAAGTTGGCAAAGCCAAAATAAAGGTGATTTCAAGGAGTAAGGAGTTTTCTTGGGCATGCGAGGTTTTACCGGAGGTTTATAAAAGATTTTTTGAAGGAGGTAAACCCCTTGTGCAAGATACTAGAAAAGGATGTCAAGTTTATATACGATGAGGGATGTATGCAAGCATTTGAATCTCTCAAGCTTAAGTTGACCACTACCCATATCATTACCACACCAAATTGGATCTTGCCTTTCGAGCTCATGTGCGATGCGAGTTACATTACTGTTGGGGTAGTTTTGGGTCAAAAAGTTAAAAAAAATGTTTCATCCGGTGTACTACGCAAGAAAGACCATGAATGAGGCTCAAAGGAATTACACGGTTATCGAGAAAGAGTTGTTGGCCATATTATTTGCAATGGAAAAGTTTTGGCCGTATCTTATTGGGGCCAAGGTCATAGTGCACACCCATCATGAAACCCTTGGGTACTTGATGTCAAAGAAAGACTCCAAGGCAAGGTTGATGCGATGGGTATTATTATTTCAAGAGTTTGATTTAGAAATTTTGGACCGAAAGAGAAGTGAAAATCAAGTGGCAGACCACTTGTCCAGCTTGGAGGAAGAAGGAAGGACATGTGATCAGTGAACCATTCCCGATGAACAACTACTTTCTGTGTCAATGAGTGATATGCGGTGGTTTGTGGATGTTTCTAATTACCTTGTAACTAGTGTTGTTCCGTGTGAACTCTCTTCTAACCGAAGAAAGAAGCTCAAACGGGATAGTTTGGATTTCTATTGGGATGAGCTGTGTTTGTTTAAGATTTGCAGGGATGGTATGATCCAAAGGTGCATCCCAGAGGAAGAGCACTTCAGTATCTTGGAGGCTTGTCATTCCTCTCCCAATGGTGGCCATCATGGTAGGGCGAGGACTGCTTCTAAAGTTCTAAGTTGTGGATTTTATTGTCCAACTTTGTGCAAAGATGCAAGTGATCTTGTGAAGAGGTGTGATGAGTATCAAAGAGCGGGTGGAATTTCGAAGAAAGATGAGATGCCTCTCAATAACATCCTTGAGGTTGATATTTTTTATGTATGGGGTATTAATTTTATGGGTCCGTTTGTTAGCTTATCTGGGAACACATACATTCTTATGGTGGTGGACTATGTTTCAATGTGGGTTGAGGCTATTGTTTTGCCCAAAAATGAGGCCCAGAGTGTTGTTGCATTTCTCAAAAAGAGCATTTTTACAAGGTTTGGTACTCCTCGTGCAATCATACGTGATGGGGGGTCTAATTTTTTTAATAGAGCATTTGACACTTTGCTTTCAAAGTATAGTGTCAATCACAAAGTTTCTACTCCCTATTATCCTCGAGCAAGTGGTCAAGTTGAAGTCTCCAACAGGGAAATCAAAATAATATTGTCAAAGATGATCAATGCAAATAAGACCGATTGGTCAAAGAAGTTGAATGAAGCTCTATGGGCTTATCTGTGTACAAGACTCCGATTGGTACGTCTCGGTATCGGTTGGTGTTTGGGAAAGCTTGCCATCTACTAGTTGAGTTAGCGAACTAGGCTAGGTGGGCCTTGAGGAAATTTAACCTTGAGTGGGATGTAGCTGCTAATCTTCGGGTGGAGCATCTCAACGAACTTGACGAATTTAAGTTCCATGCCTACTCTGGTTCGTTCCTGTATATAGATAAAATGAAATACCTTCACGAGAAGTATACTCGTGGAAAAGAGTTCAAGGTGGGGGATTTGGTGCTCTTATTCAACTTTTGGCTAAGGTTATTCCTGAAAAAGCTCGAGTCAAAGTGGAGCAGATCATTTGAAGTAGTGTGTGTGATCCTGTTGGGTGATCTTGATTTAAAGAACAAAAGTGGAAAGTTTTTAGAGTGAATTGGCATAGGGTCAAGCATTACTTGGGAAAAATTGATGACAGCCACGTGGTGGCACTCGTTCATTCAAATGATGTGATGGTAATCTGCATCGTGCCGCGACGTTAAATCAGGTATATCTTGGGAGACAACCTATGTGTTTTTATTCTTATTTTTATTTGATTTTCATTGTAGTGTAAGATTGATTTTTGGGCTAACTAGTTGTGAGATGTTATAGGATTGTGTTGATGCAGTACATGACATTGTAGAAAAAAGTGTTTAGGTTTTTGAAGTGGTTAGTGTGGCCCACTATAATATGTGCGGACCGCACTGGTGAAGGGTGAAATGTGACCTCTCTGAAGTTTTCCACTACGGTCACACTACATTTTGTGCTGTCCGCGGTGGACCACTACGGTCGCAGTTCATTTTTTGCAGAACTCAGTGCGTTGCCTTCTGAAGCTTGGTAAATGTTGTGCATTGCGGACCACGGTCCATTTTATGCAGTCCGCACTGGTTGGTGAGATTGGGCCCTAGGTCCTTTTCCGTAAATAGGTCCCGAGGCTCTCTTTTTACCCTTTTTGAACCCTGACTCTTAAAACTAATACAAGCACTGTTCATCTATCCCTTTGCTCGTAGTTAATTGTTTGGAACTAATTAGCTTTATTACATATCTCATCTAGTACCATTACATTTCTTTTTATTGTTAACTTTTGTTAATTCCCTTTAATTTTTATTTTTCTTACCCCCCTTTTTTCTTTGTCTCCCGTATTTTCTTCAGTTCATTAGGATAGGTTTGTTAATTTCTTATTTAACATAAACTTAGTTAGTTAAATGCTCTGGGCAATCACTTAGGGACACTAATTAGGTGTAAATTTGGGCTTAAAAATCAAAAATACTTGAACCCTTATTTAGTTCCACAGTTGGGAACTTAGTGCGGACCATAGTCTTTTCTGTGTGGTATGCGGTGCCCCTGTGCGGTCCATAGTGGCATTTTGCTTGGACCACATTGATGAGTATTGATTTTCTAAAGTTTGGGGTCTGCGGCCGCAATACATTTTGTGCGATACGCATTAGTCCCAACACAACCGCAATATATTTTGTGCGATCCTCAGAGCAATTGTTCAAAGAGTAGGTAGTTTGAACCCCAACTCTGTGCGGACCGCGGTCAATTTTGTGTGATCCCTATTGACCCTGTGCGGCCGCACACCATTTTGTGTCGTCCGCACTGGTGACTTCTGCAACTTGTCTGTAATTTTTCTTTTCTACTTTTGCAACTTTGTTCTTACCTGCTGCAACTGATACTAACAAGTTCATTTTTATATGTTTGCAGACAATGGTGAAACAATAAAGAGGTAAAAGATCCAAACAACAGGGCAGAAGAGAATCCTCTCGTAGGGAAGAAGAAAATGATAAAACTCACTCCCCAAGTCCGGGAAAATATCAAAAAAACAAGAAAGATAATAAGAGCAACTGACAGAGCCATTGACATGTCGTGGACTGAGTACGAACCCTCCCAAGAGATCTCCTCAGACTCCATGCCTAAGTTCGTCCTTGACTGGCTGGATAGGAACATGCTATGAGACACATCGCCAGCATCCCCCACTTCCGAAGCATTAGTGAATATTTCTTCTGGGTCATCTAAGGTCTTAGGTGAAGGTAGTGGGGAATACTTCACCTCTCCTACAACTTCATTATCTTGAGAGGGTGCAGTAGGTGCTGAGGGGGAAGTAGGGGGAGAAGAAGAAGTAGGGGAAGGAGGTGAACCACAGGTGGAGGGTATTTCAAGAACTAGGAAGCTGGAGGTGTGGCAAGACCGATTCATTAGTGAAGCAGCATACCATAAGTTCCGGGAATGGTGGCCGGTGAGGTTGATCCCGGAGAGGACCTTTGTAGATAGAGACTTCCTACCTCACAACCCAAATATGATGAGGTAGTTTAGGGAGAGAGTCAGATGGGAGTATTTTTTGGGGGTTTGTATGGACGCCAATGAGCACTTGGTAAAGGAATTCTACACCAATGTTATCCACATAAAAAATGACACCAAGGTAACCAAGGTACAGAACTATAAGGTGTTGTTTGATGGGAAGACAATCAATGATTACCTTGGGTTTGATGAGGAGGATGAGACCCTATACATGGCGAAGATGGAATTAGGTAAGGAGGTCCGTCCATGTTTGGCACAGTACCTGGCGATTCCAAGTACCACCCGGATTAATTGACTGTGGGCTACAAGATTTTGAGGAGTTCGAATTTGAGGCAAAAGGGTGGGAGACATTTCTTTGTAGCAGGTTGGACCCTACGATTCATGACAACACCCTACCTCTTAACCGAGCAGTTTTGGTGGCCTCGATCATGGCGGGGTACCCAATAAATGTAGGGAATGTGATGTCCAGAATAGTTACAATTATGGGTGCTGAGAATGTAGTTTTCTCATTATGTACTTCCAGGATCTGAGAGTAGACAAGAGGCCCTTAGACATCAAGGTCAAAGCGAAGGCCCCATTTTCTTGGTACAGCATGCAAGGGAATGATAATCCCAAGAGAAAGACCTGCAAGAGTACAGTTACTGCTCAAACTAGCTAGTCTGAAGAGCCTGTTGCGGTAGTGGCTCCTGCTGAGCCTGCCTCTACTTCCACCGCTATCCCTCCTGGCCCATCCACCTCAGCTACCCCAAAGATCCCATCTTCCCGTGCACATCTAATAACTGCCAAACGACTGAGCTAGGCACTTCTTAGTAAAAACAACTAGATACTCTCAAAGAGATATTAGATAACTAGAAGAAAATCCTTGACACCCAGAAGGTGCTTGCTGATGCAGTTGCTTCATATACCAAGGCTCTCAAGGAGCTTGCTAAGGAGCACAAGAAGCTGAGGAAGACATGGGCATCCAAGGAGTCCATGAAGGAGTTGAGAGCTGATGTTGATAGACTAAAGGCAGATCACCTTCCTTTAGATTACTACTCCAGGACCCAGTACCAGTAGTTCATCCCTAGCCAGAGCAGTCATAGAGTACTCCCAAGAGGAGGAGGATAATTCCCAGAGCGGATGATGTAGTCATCCACTTGGCCGACCCACCGGAGGCTTCTTCCAGTCATCCGCAGAATGCACCTCCAGAGCCTATCCAAGTCTAGGCCCAGGTCCTTATGGTAGAGTAGCAGCCTGAGGTTCTCGAGCACAGTCAGGACCTAGGGACCACTCAGGAGCCTATGCAGACTGACAAGCCGTAGGGAGTCTCTCTTCCCTTCTTCATTATATTTTTGGTGCTTATTTTCTTTAGTTGGTGTTGGGGACAATATCAGCATTCATTTGAGGGGGTAGGCCCTACATTTGGATTCATTCGGATGATTGTATATATTTGATATTTTTATGCTTTCTTTATTTTTCATCCTTAGGTTGTATATAATTTTGACGTTTCGTTACAGTTATCACACTTTTATTTTACTTTAGGTATGTATATAAAGTTATGTTACATTGTACATATTTATCCCATCTATTGTATATTCAAACCCCTTTCTGTATATATTCATTCTACTTTTCGCAAAATTTTTGTTCTTAGCTTCTTATTTGTGATTCGTAGCTTCTTGTTTTGAAAGTTTGCACTACGCCTTTGGTTTTCTTAATGCCAAGATTCTTTCTAAAGGTGGAGTTTATGTGAACCGAGTGGTTCTTCCCAATGATGGATGGCATAACCACCTTCTTAAGGGTTTGGGTCTGTTTTTCTTTTTTTAGTAGTTAGTAGTTAAGGGTGCCTCACGCAAATCATCACTTGAGCCTAGCACATTTTCCTTTGATTTAATGGTCATAAACAATTTGTTGTGCATAGGATGGTGAAAGTCGTGACCTTCAGACTCTTGTGTTGACTAATAATCATCAAATGATTTTTCGGGACCATTGTGTGCTCAAATCTTATCTAAGGTCATTGTGGGCCCTCCACTCTGTGTCTTTAGCAATCTCATAGCTTGTATGGTGGGTAATCGCATTGCAAGTCCAAGTCCAAAACTATTGGTCTATAACTTGCCTTGAATATTTGTTGAGGCGAAATCGTAAGTGAATTTTGACTTGATACATTATTATCGGCTCTCCTGGGTCCAAATGATAGTTGAAAACATCCATATCCTACCAACAATAAGATCCCTAATCAATCCTTTTGAGCCTTAGACCTTTTTCCTTCAAGAACCATGATACAAGCCTATACCCTTTCTAAAAGACACACTCTCGTGAAACCCGATCTTTCCTTTAGAACATGGCAAAATTATAAGTTTGGGGAGGGAGACGAGGATTGCAACAAAGTGCTAAAAATGCACAAAAATAAAGAAAAGGAAAGGAAATGAAAAATAAAGAAAAGCAAAAAGAAAAAAAGAATGTTCAATATGAAAAAGAATAAAAAGGGATAAAAGAAAAGCAAAGAATGAAAGGTGTGGAAAGTTAAAAAAGGAGAAAAGGTTTGAAATGTATAAGAGAGAGTGATAGTGTGTTCTAACCCCTTACAAAGAAGTGAAATGACTCAAAGAGTTAAGTGAATGTGTGCCAGACGAATCAAAAAAAGTACTTAAAGGAAGATGTAACCTACTTGGACCAAAACATTTCCTACCCTGAACCAAAAGCCTTCAAAATATCTCCACAAAAGCCCTATATGATCTTGAGCTGAATGAAGCTTACATTAGTGGATACTCACATAAGGGGCAAACATATAGTACCTACAGCCGGACTTGTGACTTTTTCTTGAGAGAGATGAGTGAACTTCCATTGACCTTGTTTTGAGTGCCACTATTCTAAAGGTGAGGTTTGCTTAGGGGGAGTTGAGGATGTATGAGTTTGGGTTCCACAATGACCGAAGTAGTAGAAAAGAGTTCTTTGACGTGATGAGTCAATTCTTGATGCTCTTGTGTCACACTTAATCCATAGAGTTTCAAAGAGTAAAAATTGTTAACGATTCATTTGTATTGAGGGCAATTGTTAGTCCTAATTGATGCTGGATGAGGTCACTCTAGGACAAATGATATTTTCTTGGACATTCTCTTAAAGAGTGGGTCTTATTTTGTTTGCTTGAGGACAAACAAAAGCTTAAGTTTGGGTGGAGTTGATAACTAGTGATATTGATACTTTTTATACTCCTTATTGCTTATGTTTTGATTTGTAATTTGTACAAAATAGACCTAAAAGGCTCATAAGTTGTATTTGATTGCAGGGTTGATCAATAAAGTGATAAGATCAAAAATCAGCTCAAAAGGAGTGAAACTTGTACAAGTACCAAGACACAATAAAGCTTAGGCAAAACAAGGCCAACGCAGCCGCACTACATACTGTGCGGTCCACCCTGTAAGATTCAAAGAGCATGACATTCAGGCACAAAGGCAATGCGGCCGCACTACCATTTTGTGCGGTCCACGCTGAGGTCAACACGGTTGCAGACCATTCTCTATGGTCCGGAGATCCAAGATTCATAGAAGTACTAAGTTGGAGTTTTCAAGCCAATGCGGTCTGCGGTCCATTTGCGGACCATATTAGAAGCCTCCTCAGCCATAGTCCATTCTCTGCAATCCGCAATGCCCAAGTTCAGAGAGCAGTTTTGTCAAGTCCAAAGCCCTAGTGCGGCCGTAGTCCATTTTGTGCGGCCCGAACTAACCCCGCATGGGTATTTTTGTCCAGTTGTCAGCTTAGTATAAATAGATTCTTTTCCATGTATAGGTTAAGCAAATAGATTCAGTTCAATGCTGCGCTCATGGTTTCGATATTTTAAGCTATTTTGAGCAATTTTATCTACATTTCAACATTGAATTTTGTTATTTATCTTAGTGATTAATTAATATGAGTTGTTCTTCATCTATTTCTTTGATTTCTTCTTCAATTACAAGTAGCTAGACCCATAAGTTAGGGTTGTGGCTCAACCCTAGTGTGGATAATTAATGGGTCCTATATTTTAGGACTAAATTGACTACGAGTGTTATATATTTGGATTAATTTCATGTTTATTTGTTGAATTAGTGATTGCAAACACTAGTTTGTGTTTAGTTGATTTTGGCTCTTCTTAATAAAGAGAGGCTAAGTCTCTGAAATTAGTCCAACATGGAATTGGGGCGTACTCAAGAGATTGATAACCTCAATTAAAGGGTGAAACCTCTAGAGAGTAATACCTGAATTGAACCCTAGTTGCTTGTGCAAATCTGCATACCCAGTAAATCTTGAGAAAGTCAATTCAGGAAAAATCATTCGAACCACCGAGAGGTGTAGAGTGGGTAAAGTCGTGCAACAGTTATATCATAATCCTCAATTATTTCAATGGTATCTTAAACTCAAGTATCCATTAATTGACCATCTAGGCGAAGTCATTACCCTAGTGCCTTTTAAACTATTGGAACAACTGGTAGCATTATAACTCTTACCTTAACCTAGTATAAATAAGCATTATAGTTGATAAAATTAGTTGTTAATCAAAAACCCAAAAATGTTTAGAAGTGCAATCAAGAACAAGTACAAAACTCTAAATTAGTTAGATACTCGACTCTAAATTCTAACTCTCTGTGGATACCGATCCCTACCGTAAATTAGGTAAAAGCTGCTCTAGCCCTCTCTTGCTACTTAATTAGTAGTGTAGAGTAGGCCGCAATCACAGTGCTATTTGATCCGGGGTCTACATACTCCTATGTGTCATCTCATTTTCACTATATTTGAAGCCTAGTAATTCTTTGAGTGATCCTGTACACGTGTCTACATCGATGAGTGATTCTATTATGGTAGATCCTATTCATTGTTCTTGTATGGTGGTGATTAGGGGTCTTGAGAGCCGAGTAGATCGGTCACTTTTTGATATGGTTGATTTTGATTTCATATTGGGGATGGGCAAGTTATCACCTTACCACGCTATCTTGGACTGTCATGCCAAGACTGTGACCTTAGCCTTGCCAGGGTTAACCTCGTTTGGAGTGGACAGGGATTACTAGTTATTCTGCCCGTAAGATTATCTCATAAATGAAGGCTAGGAATATGGTTGATAAGGTATGTTTGGCCTTTTTGACGTATTTTTGTGATTCTAGTATCAAGGTTCCTTCTATGGATTCTGTGCATGTTGTTCGTGAATTTCCTAAGCTATTTCCTTCAGACCTGCTAGGTATGCCACCAGATAGGGATATTGACTTTTGCATTGATCTAGCTCTGGGCACTCATCCCATTTACATTCCAGCATATCGTATGGCCCCGCCTGAGTTTATAGAATTTAAGGAGTAGTTGCAAGACCTGCTTGACATTTTAGACCTAGTGTCTCACCTTAGAGAGCGTCGATGTTATTTGTTCAAAAGAAGGATGGATTGATTAGGATGTGTATAGATTATTGGCAGTTGAACAAGGTTACAATTAAGAATAAGTATCCATTATCGAGGATTGATGATTTGTTTGATCAGCTTCAAGGGGACAAGATAATTTATAAGATTGACTTCAGATTTGGCTACCATCAGTTGAGGATTAGGGCATTTGATCTCCCTAAGATAGCTTTCCTTATGAGTTCTTGGTTATGTCATTTGGGTTCACAAATTCCCCAGCAGCTATTATGGATTTGATGAATAGAGGTTTCAAGCCTTACTTCGACTCATTTTTAATAATCTTCATTCATGAAATTTTGATTTATTCTTGTAGCCAGGAGGAACATGAGCAACATCTGATAGTTGTTCTTCAGACTTTAGAGATAGCCAGTTGTATGCTATGTTTTCAAGGTGCGAGTTTTGGTTGGGATTAGTTTCTTTCTTGGGTCATGTCGTATCAGTAAGGGGTATTCAGGTGGATTCAAAGAAGATAGAGGCAGTCAAGGACTGGCCTAGACCTGCATCAGCTATAGAAATCCGGAGTTTCTTGGGTTTGGCGGGTTATTACCATTAATTTATTGAGGGGTTTTCATCTATTGCAGCTCCGACGACCAGGTTGACCCAGAAGGGTGCCTATTTTAGGTGTTCGGATGAGTGTGACGCAAGCTTTGAAAAGCTTAAGATAGCTTTGACTACGGCACCGATGTTGGTTTTGCCTACAGGTTCAAGGCCATATAGAGTTTACTGTGACACATTTCATATTAGAATTGGTGCGGTGTTAATACATGATGGCAAGGTTATTGCTTATGCTTTGCGAGAGTTGAAGATTCATGAGAAAAATAATTCGGTTCATGATTTGACGTTTGCAGCCATTATTCATGCGCTGAAGATTTGGAGGCACTATTTATATGGTGTGTCATGTGAGGTGTTCATGGATCACAAGAGTTTGCAATACTTGTTCAAGTAGAAGGAGCTAAATTTGAGGCAGAGGAGGTGGTTGGAGCTATTGAAAGACTAAGATATCACCATCTTATATCATCCGGGGAAGGCCAATGTAGTGGCCAATGATTTGATTAGAAAGTCAGCTAGTATGGCAGTCTTGCATATATTCCGGTCAGCGAGAGGCTGCTTGCTTTGAATGTTTAGGCTTCGGCCAATAAGTTCGTCAAGTTGGATATTTTTTAGCCCAGCCGTGTGTTAGCTTGCACAGTCGCTCGTTCATTATTATTTGAGCATACCTGGGATCGACAGTATGATGATCCTTCTTTGTGTGTCGTTAAGGGACATAGTGCGGCACGGTGGTGCCAAGAAGGTTACATTCGGAGATGATGGAGTCTTCAGGATGCAGAGTCGAGCTTGTATGCGTAATGTGGATGGACTACGAGAGTTGATTCTAGAGGCCCATAGTTCTCGGTACTCTATTTATTTGGGCACCGCTAATATGTATCAAGACTTGCAACATTATTGGTGGAGAAGGATGAAGAAGGATATTGTTGCATATGTGGCTCAGTGTTTGAATTGTCAGCAAGTAAATTACGAGCATCAGAGACTTGGTGGTTTGTTCCAGAAGATTGAGATTCCTGAGTGGAATTGGGAGCATATCACTATGGACTTCGTTGTTGGACTCCCACAGACTCAGAGGACGTTTAATGATGTGTGGGTTATTGTTGATAGGCTGACCAAGTCCTTGCATTTCATTCCTCTGGTGGTTTCCTATGCTTCTGAGCAGTTGGAAGAGATCTATAGTCGGGAGATTATCCGTCTTTATGGTATTCCCATGTATATCATTTTGGACCGAGGTACGTAGTTACCTCACATTTCTATAGGTTAGTTTAGCATGAGTTGGGCACACGGGTCGAGTTGAGCACACCATTTCACCCTCAGACGGACAGACAGTCCGAGCGTACTATTCAGATTTTGGAAGATATGCTCTGAGCTTGTGTTATTGACTTTGGAGGCTTGAGGGATTAGTTCTTTCCTTTAGAGGAGTTTTCCTACAACAACAGTTGCCATTCAAGCATCCAGATGCCCCCTATAAGGCTTTATATGGTAGGCGATGTCGGTCGCTGGTTGGGTGGCTTAAGCTGGGAGAGTCTTGGTTGTGGGTTCGGATCTAGTACAGGATGCCTTGGAAAGGTTAAGATCATATCGGATAGGCTTCGTAGCGCTCAGTCCAAGGAAAAGAGATATGCCGACCGTAAGGTTCGTGATGTGGCATTCTTTGCCGGCGAGAGGGTATTGCTTCGGGTGTCGCCTATGAAAGGCGTGATGAGAATTGGAAAGAAGGGCAAGCTAATCCCTTGATTCTTTGGTCCTTTTAAGGTTCTTGATCAAGTGGGAGAGGTGGCATACAGACTTGCGTTGCCTCCGAGCTTATCATCTGTGCATCCGGTGTTTCATCTCTCCATGCTTCGGAAGTATCACGGCGATCCATCCCACGTGTCAGACATCAGCACTATCTAATTGGACAAGGACTTGTCCTATGAGGAGGAGACGGTAGCTAGTCCAGACCAGCAAGTTCGTCAGTTGAGATTGAAAAGTTTTCATTGGTTCATGTTCAATGGAGGGGTCAACCTATTGAGGTGGCGAATGGGAGTTGAGTCCAATATGCCAAGCTGATATCCCCATATTTACTCCGACTCAGGTGATTTTCTTATGTCCGTTAGAGGATGAACAGTTGATTTAGAGGTAGAGAATGTGATGATCCAAATGGTCATTACTCATTTTGAAAGTAAATTCTTTGTTCCGAGGCCTTAAAATCTCTTTTTGTATCACCTTGATTTGCGTGCACAGTACGGGTGCATTTTTTGAAAGCTTTTATGTGAAATCTTAGAAAAATAAGGAAATTGGCTTTTAAAATTGATTAAGATTGACTTTGGTCAATAGTTTTGGTATACAGACCTGTACTCGTGATCCGACAATCTCGTAGGGCCCGTACTAAATTATGGAATTTAGGCGTATGCCGGGAATCGAATTTAGAGGTCCCAAGCCCGAGAAATAATTTTTCAAAAAAAAATGTTTAACTAAAAGTATATGAGTTTTTTAAATGTAAACATGTTTGAAATTGATGGTATCGGGCCCATATTTTGGTTTCAAAGCCCAGAACAGGTCTTATATAATAAGTAAGTCGAATGTATGAAATTTGGTAAAGACCGGAATTGATTTGGTATAAATCGAACGTATAGTTGAGCAAATAAAAATCTTGATGTTCTTGAGTAAATTTACGTATTTGAGGTTTAATTCATGGTTTTAGACGTTATTTTGATGATTTGATAGCACCAGCAAGTCCATTTGATGTTTTTGGACTTGCGTGCATATTTGGTTTGTAGCCCGAAATGCTCGGGTGAGTTCTGGATAGTCCACAGAGTGAAATTGGACTTAGGAAAGATTGTTGGTATCTGGTATTTTGCCCAGGCCCTCTGATCTCACAATTGTGAGACCAGGTTTCACAATTGCAAAGTCCTCAGTCATGGGAATGCAACCCAGGCGTAGCAAATGCGAACTAATCCTGGGTAGGCAATGATCGCAAATGCGACATTTTGGTTGCAAATGTGAAAGGGGTAAGGTCGAAAATGCGACTATTTCTTCGCAATTGCGTAGGTTGTGGAAATTCCCAGGGTTCGCAATTACGAACCCCTGATCGCAAATGCGGAGCTGAAAGATTTCTTAAGGGTTCACAATTGCGAACCTTTGTTCACAATTGCGACATCAAAAACATGTTAAGTTGAATTTCAGACGGGATTTCATTTCTAACTCATTTCTTTCAATGTAATCTATCTTTTTACATGATTTCATTTCAAACCAAGATGTTTCACGGGAAATTGTGTGTTTTAGGATAGAACTTAGGATTTTCAAATTTTGGGGATTTATACCTCGGCTTGAGGTCTGATTTCAAAACAAATGGAATATTTGAGTTCGTGTGGGAATGGGTGATCGGTTGTGGTTCAAACCTCGGGTTTTGACCATCTGGGCCCAGGGTCGATTTTTGACTTTTTTGGAAAATCATTAGAAAACCTATTTTCATGCGTAAGAATTGATTAATTTAGTATTTATTGATATCATTAACTAAATTATGGCTAGATACAAGCAAATTGGTGGTGGAATCGAGGGGCAAAGCGGTAGTTGGGGCTCAATTGTGCTCGTGGCATTAAGGTAAGTGTTTTGTCTAACCTTAGCTTGAGGGAATAAGAGTTAAGGTCTTATTTTCTATGTGATAATTGTAGAGTACGACGAATAGGCGCGGTGACGAGTACTTATACGGTTGTGTCAAGCATACCTGTGAGTCTTATACTATTATTGTTGTGACTCCGTTATGTTGAGTCTTATACTATAATTGTTGTGACTCCATTATGTACTATTCATGCTTAATATGATAATTTCTAATGTTGAACAAGGCTTATGGAAGTATTCTTGGTAATTGAAAATTGTAGAGCATTGTCTCAAGTTGAGATTGAGTTGTGAAATAATTGTGGAAAAGAGAAGAGATTTATGATATTGTCTCATGTGCCGGGATATTATTGCTTTGTCTATCAGAAATAACCTCTCTGCCCTATCAGGGTAGGGATAAGATCTGTGTACACATTACCCTCCCAGACCCCACATTGTGGGATTTTACTGAGTAGTAGTAGTAGTTGTTGTTATTATTATTTTCCTTGCCGGGATGTCGTTGCTCATGATACCTTTTCCCTTGCTGAGATATTATTGCTACATTGCCAGGATTCTATTATGATTTTATTGATTCCCTTGCCAGAATTGGTCGTAATTGTTGCTTGGGTAAGGAAAAGTGTAAAAAGCACGAATGGTGATGCCATGCGTGATATTTGTGAGTGAGTGTTAATGACGAAGGGTGATGTCGTGCCAAAAGATGTACAATGCCTTGCCATAATATGGGTTATAATGCACGTAGGATAATTCCGTGCCATGATTATGTGAGGTATAATTATGAAGGGTGATGCCGTGCTAGATATATTTGATTTTATGGTGAGAACGAGAGTAAAAGCACGAAAAGTTATGTCGTGAACTTGTCATTGATTTTTATTCTTGTTTATGGTTGAAATTTTGTATTCCTTATGCTTCTTTACTAAATTTCTGTTTGTACGTGATATTCCCCTGAGCCCCTTTCCCATCTTTAACTACTAGTTTCTATCATTATTACTTATTGTACATGATATAACTGCACATGTTTATTTAGTAGTCTTGTCTTAGCCTCATCACTACTTTCCCAAGGTTAGGCTCGATAATTACCAGCACATGGGGTCGATTGTGCTGATACTACACTATGCACTATGTGTAGATCCCCATGTTGTATCTTTTGGACAACAGTGAGGTTGCTGCCTTTAGTCGAGCGACAGAGACCCGAGGTAGTCCTGCAGAGTTTACAGGCCTTGGCGTCTTCCTCTAAACTTCTATTCTGTTTCCTTTATGTATTTCAAAGACATATTTGTATTTATCTTTTAGACCATAGTTTGTGGTATTTGTAGATTGTCCGTGACATTGTGACACCAAATTATGGGTAGAGTTGTATCATTAGTTTTTTTGCGCTAGCATAGGGTAAATGCCTGGGCAGATTATAAAGTACTCTATTTCGAGGATTTCGGCCATTTTTGCATTTTTGGTGCTGTGGAGCTCAGATTGAGGCAATATTTAAAGGGATTTTCGAAAGATTGATATGGGTAAGTGTTCTTCACTAAAATTTGGTTCAATCTCATGATTATGCCTTGATTCTTATCATTTAATTTGGGAATTTGGGGTAAAAATTGGGGAAAATGGAAGAAGGTTCGGAGAATTAATTTTGGGGATTTGGATGGCCATTTGAAGTCAGGTTTTGGTGAATTTGATATGGGTAGACTCGTGAACGAATAAATTTTCTAGTTTTGTGATTTTTATTAGATTCCGAGATGTGGGCCTAGGGGCCGAGTTTGATTGAATTTCAGGACTTTTGAGTTAATTTAATTATTTTAGCTTGGGCTTTGTGCCTTTAGCATATATTGATGATAATATACTATTTTTGTTAGGATTTATGCCCATCACTAGAGGGGGGGTGAATAGTGCGGCACGAGAATATTGATAAATATTGCGGAATTAAAATTGCAGGAGTAAAGTAAATGCGGTAATTAAAATAGTAAGGAAAGAACACACCGAATTTATACTGGTTCACCACAACGTGTGGTTAGTCCAGTCCCCGAGAGACTCTCTCGAGTTTCCACTAACCCCGTTAAGCTTACAGGTGCCTAACAAACCGTTACACTTGCTCGTAGATGTACACTCTACAAGACTTCAACTTGCTCGAGGATACCGCACCTCAAGACTTCACCTTGCTCGTGGATACCGCACCACAAGACTTCACACACTAAGATTGAGGGTACTTAGCAAACCCGACAATCAATGAGAAGATATGGACTTCTCAAACACCTTTCTCTTTTACAACAAGAACTCTCTAAAAAGAGTAGATAAAGAGATACAAGATTAGCTCTATGAACAACTCAAAGTTGTCTCTCAAATGGCTCAACAAAAGCTCTAATATGATGCCCAAATAATATCAATATGTATATGAACAATGAGAGGTGTTGTGTGTTTAAAATCAGCTCAAAAGACCTCTATTTATAGGTGTTAGAAGTTGTACGTCCGTTGCTTAATTGACAATCAATTATGCTGATTTTATGCAAGATAATCGATTATCCAATTTGCATAATCGATTATCTTCTCAACGTTCATGAAACGGAACGTTGGGAAGGCAACGGATAGTGAAATAATCGATTATTCCAATCACATAATCGATTATGTTGCCTTGCGGAATTTCCAGCAAAGCTGGAATATACCAGAGTATACCAGAATCAAAGCTGGAGTATACAAGAATATACCAGAATATACCATAATCGAAAACATACTTAAAAAATCATTTTTGTTAAAATGAAGACGTTAAAATCATTTTGTTTGAAGTATATTAAAAATGTTTATGATATATATGATTTAATAACATGATTTTATGCATATTAATGATGACCTATGTTGAGCCAAAAGACGAGATAACTTAAACGTTGCTCTTACATTGGTTCTACCTAGTGACCTATGCCTTGGGTCTTCGGTCTTGAACTTTTGAGCTCGTCTTGGCTTTTCCATGCAATCCATTCATCAATATGCTTCTCGGCATTCAATCTTGATTGTTTGCTAATGCATCTTCATTGTTTGTCATACAATAACATTGTTTAACAAGTTGGCTTCATTGTTTGTCATTCATCAAAACCTATACCTGAAAATCATGCTAGTACAACCAAAGCGCACATATCATGGATAGAATGATTTTCTACAATTTCCCCCTTTTTGATAATGACAAACAACAGGAGATATTCATATTGGATTCCCCCTAAATTCATGATATATCTCAACATACAATTCATGCAAACTATTCCCCTTAATGATAATTCCCCCTCAAATAAGGCATACTATAACGTAGATTCATTCCCCCTTATTTGATGCATATCGCCTAATTTCTTCCCCCTTTTGGCATTAGCAAAAAGAAGAGTATACAAAGGCTACTTTCCCTTTTCGACACTTCCCCCTTTTGGGTATATCAATTGTTAGTGTCAAGAATAAAATAGGAAATATAATGAGGAATATACATTGACGATATTTAAAAAATCATACCAACATGAAATAATACCAAATGTTAGTAAGAACATAACAACCATAAAAACGGTTATTTTTCGCAAATCATATTACTTAAGAACATATCAACAGTTAATTTTTAACAAACTAATAGTTGTATTAAAAACATGAATCATTTATATTTCAAGAATATATCAACTGTTATACAAACCAAAAAAATATTCATCAAAACATGAGTCAATCATTATTTTTAACACAAATAATTGATACCAATTGTTATTCAAGATAAAAGTTATCAAAACATGAATTAACAAAAATAATTAATATCAATTGTAACAAAGATATATTAATTGTTAACACATATCAACTATTATGTTTTTATCAAAAATATGATAACTAATCGAAATTCCCCCTGGATGCAATAAGGTTTCGTGCTTGGTGCATCTACTACGATATTGTAGTCTTCAAGCACACCTGCAAACGTACCTAAAAATAGGTTTTCGGTACCCAACTACTTTTGGGTCCTTGGGGGTTAGGCAAATAATAATCATAGTCAAAAGATAAATCTCTATGTTTTGCAAAACATACGGGTGCTATGTGTCCTACCCGGTTGCAATAATGACATATAACATTTGGGTTGTGCATATGTCTTGGTTGAGCCAAAAACGTTCTAGGTGATCTAAAGTCGTTATTCCTAGACGTGTTGCGATTCCTAGAGTTATTTCTAGGTGGTCTAAAATGATTCCTTTTAGACTCATTACCAAAATTCCTAGAGTTGTTTCTAGGTGGTCTAAAATGATTAATTTTAGACTCATTAGTGAAGTTCCTAGAATTATTTCTAGGTGGTCTAACTTCATTTCTATCATCCTTTCTAACATTCTTCTTAATTTCTTCAATTGTTTTAGGATCATCAACACTACGTTTTTCTAGTGTGTTCTTAAGTTCTATGTTCTCTATTTTCAAAGAACTACAGGAAGAATAATTGGAACTTTGATCAATTTGAGAGGCTTCATTCATTTCCTTAATTTTATTTTTAAGATCAATATTATCATTTTCTAAAAATTTATTTTCTTCTTCTAACTTCTCATTATCACGAGTCAATTTTTCAAAATCTTTTTCTTTAAAAGAAAGTTGTTTTTCAAAATCTTTTTCTTTCAAAGAAATTGTTTTCTTCAATTCTTTTATGGTTTTGGAAGCTCTAATAAATTCACCATATAATTCATCATAGGCATTTTGCATTTCTTCGAACGAGCAAGAGTTAGAATTACATACCTCTTCTTCCTCGTTGGCCATGAGGCATAGTGCGGCAGTTTCATCGCCCGAGCTGTCCGAATCCCATGTCACGCGCCTATGGTGTTTCTTCTTTTTCTTGTCCTTGGGTTTTGGACAATGTGATTTGGTGTGGCCAAGTTTTCCACAATTTTGGCATGAAGGACTTGGTTCTTCCTTCTTTATTTCCTTCTTCATAAACTAACAAAACTTTTCAATTATATCATTGGAAATAATATCGTCATCGCTTTCCGAATCACTTACCTCTACTCTTTTAGAAGATGAGGCTTTGAAGGCAATATTCGAACTTTTACTTCTAAGATAGGGATTAAGAATTGTGCTTTCATAAGTTTCGAGGTTACCTCTTAGTCCATCAATTGTGACATTCGTGATTCCTATCGACTCTTGGATGGCATTGGCTTTGGAACGCCATTCGGGAGTGAGACTCCGTAGGATTTTTCGAACAAGATCTTTGTTCGTGTACACTTTCCCGAGAGCATGAAGATCGTTGACGACTTTTGAGAATCGTTCGAACATAATACCGATGGGTTCTTTCTCCCTAATTTTAAAGAGTTCATATTCATGTGTTAGAAAATCAACTTTAGATTCTCGGACTTGAGACGTACCTTCATAAGTGATCTCGAGTTTATCCCACATCTCCTTGGCGGTTGTGCAGCAAGAAATCTTCCGATAGTCATCCGGATTCACCGCACAATATAATAAGTTGACGGCCTTTGCGTTATTTTCAACTTTCTTGACATCCTCGGCATCATATTCATCTTCCTCCTTTGGAACCGTGGTTTCCCCAACTTTCTTTGTTGGCATTTGTTCACCGTTCTTGATGATTTTCCACAAGCGAAAGTTATTTGATTGGATGAAGATTCTCATCCGCTCTTTCCAATATGTGTAATGTGTTCCGTCAAATAGTGGAGGCCTATAGGTGGAGTGTCCTTCGCTCATCATTCCTGCGTTCAATATTCTCAACAAAAAGTATATATCGTTCTCTCAACCGGTTAAGGCTTTCCGAGAGTTAGGCTCTGATACCAATTGTTAGGATTTATGCCCGTCAAAAGAGGGGGGGTGAATAGTGCGGCACGAGAATATAGATAAATATTGCGGAATTAAAATTGCAGGAGTAAAGTAAATGCGGTAATTAAAATAGTAAGGAAAGAACATACCGAATTTATACTGGTTCACCACAACGTGTGGTTAGTCCAGTCCCCGAGAGACTCTCTCGAGTTTCCACTAACTCCGTTAAGCTTACGGGTGCCTAACAAACTGTTACACTTGCTCGTAGATGTACACTCTACAAGACTTCAACTTGCTCGAGGATACCGCACCTCAAGACTTCACCTTGCTCGTGGATACCGCACCACAAGACTTCACACACTAAGATTGAGGGTACTTAGCAAACCCGACAATCAATGAGAAGATATGGTCTTCTCAAACACCTTTCTCTTTTATAACAAGAACTCTCTAAAAAGAGTAGATAAAGAGATACAAGATTAGCTCTATGAACAACTCAAAGTTGTCTCTCAAATGGCTCAACAAAAGCTCTAAAATGATGCCCAAATAATATCAATATGTATATGAACAATGAGAGGTGTTGTGTGTTTAATATCAGCTCAAAAGACCTCTATTTATAGGTGTTAGAAGTTGTATGTCCGTTGCTTAATTGACAATCAATTATGCTGATTTTATGCAAGATAATCGAATATGCAATTTGCATAACCGATTATCTTCTCAACGTTCATAAAACGGAACGTTGGGAAGACAACGGATAGTGAAATAATCGATTATTCCAATCACATAATCTATTATGTTGCCTTGCGGAATTTCCAGCAAAGCTGGAATATACCAGAGTATACTAGAATCAAAGCTGGAGTATACCAGAATATACCAGAATCGAAAACTTACTTCAAAAACCATTTTGGTTAAAATGAAGACGTTAAAATCATTTTGTTTGAAGTATATTAAAAAAGTTTATGATATATATGATTTAATAAAATGATTTATGCATATTAATGATGACCTATGTTGAGCCAAAAGACGAGATAACTTAAACGTTGATCTTAGATTGGTTCTACCTAGCGACCTATGCCTTGGGTCTTCGGTCTTGAACTTTTGAGCTCGTCTTGGCTTTTCCATGCAATCCATTCATAAATATGCTTCTCGGCATTCAATCTTGATTGTTTGCTAATGCATCTTCATTGTTTGTCATACAATAACATTGTTTAACAAGTTGACTTCATTGTTTGTCATTCATCAAAACCTATACCTGAAAATCATGCTAGTACAACCAAAGCGCACATATCATGGATAGAATGATTTTCTACAATTTTTGGCTAGATTTGGAGCATCCGGAGGTCGACTCGTGCGGGCAAAGGAATCGTGAGCTAGAGGTTGGACCGGATCGAGGTGAGTAATGATTGTAAATGATGTTCTGAGGGTATGAAACCCCAGATTACACATCGTTGTGCTATATTGAGGTGACACACACACTAGATGACGAGCGTGGGGTCGTGCACTGTTGGGGATTGTGACGTAGTCCATCCCGAATGATTTTTTTACTACGTATTTGATTGAGAACTATTTTATATCATCATGTTTTGGGCTAAAGGCCATATTTGGGACTCGTACCAACTATGTGAACCTTCAAGGATTTTTATTAATATTTCTTCACTTTTTTGACTTTAAACTTGTACTCAGTCATGCTATATTCTACTGTTTTCAAAACTTTTCCATGTTTACTCTTCATTAACACTTGGAATGATATTTCAAATAATATTTTGGGCTGAGCATCATGTTTTACTATTTCCAGAGTGGCTTATGTGATTTTTGACTGAGTAAGGCCAAGGGCCCCTGTTGTGAGGATATCTTTTGGGTTGGGCTGCACGCCTCAGCGGTGATACATCAATTTTGATTATAAGGTTGAGGGCCCGAGATATGTACGCCACGAGGTAGCTTATCTATATGAGGCTGAGAGCTTAGAGATGATGGCATGAGATGGCTTGATATTGTGCTTCGGCCTTAAAGGGCCTCTCCAGGAGTTTGCACACCCCTAGTGAGCGCGGGTACCAATTGCAGTGTGAGATATAGCCCGAGGGGCTGGCATTGTTTTATGTTATTGCCAGAGGGGCTGGTATTGTTATGAGATATTGCTCGAGGGGCGGATTTGTTGAAATTCTGCCCGATGGGAGAACCTTATGTGCTTATCTTTCTTACTTTCCTATCATTTACCTATTTAATTGTGTATTTGTGCCCGATGGGCGGATTTTCTGTGCCTATCTGCACTAATTACTTTTCTTTCAATTGTGTGACTATCGAAAAGTCATTTTTAAAGAAATTTAGACTGAGATAAGATGCTTTAAGAGATATCACAGTTTTATTGCTTTCTTAATGGTTTTGTACTACTTCTATACAGCATGTTGATGCACTTTTCGTGATTTCTTATCACTCAGTCTTTAGGTATGATTATTACTCAATAAGGCAGAGTACTCACTTCACTCGCTGCACCTTGTGTGCAGATTCAAGTATTTCTGAATCCGGTAGCGGGTATTGGTTGATCGGAGGCAGAGTCATCGGAGTTTAGCAAAGTAGCTTCCAGTGTTTGCAGCAGTGCTTTTCTCCCTCCTTATTTCATTAGTCTGTATTTAGTACATTTTAAACTTTTCAGTTGTATTTAGACACTAGTAGATGCTCATGACTTGTGACACCTTAATGTCGGGCTGTATTCATTTTTGCACTTGTTTTATTTCGCTAAATCTATACTTGTTGGGGGTTTATCCTTATAAATGACATAAATTGACTTATTAAACAAATAAAACTAAATTTGGGAATTGTGTCGACTATCCTTGTCTTCATGAGAGACGCCATCACGATCGGGTTCAGTCTGGGGTTGTGACAAGTTGGTATCAGAGCCTAGGTTACATAGGTCTCTCGAGTCATGAGCAGGTTTAGTAGAGTCTCACAGATCGATATGGAGACATCTGTATTCATCCTTGAGAGGCTACAGAACCTTTAGGAAAAACATCACATTCTTGAATTCTTATTGTGCATCCTTGATTCAACTTGAAAAGTAACTCTTGAAATTCCTTCCATGCTGTTGTATGCGCACATGAGCGCACAGTATCAGATATGCATTGTTGGCTTGTGATTCCCTTATCGAGGGGCGAGGTATGATCTCCGTGTGTTTGTCGTTGGGCCAGTCTGGAGAACTTGAGGCCGAATATTTACTTATAGCTTGAGTACCGAGGTACTGATTATGTGAGCCATTTTTAAACTTATATATTCGATAGTGCCCTTATTAGTATAAGTGATGGTTAGATAGTTACGTGTCGAATGTGATGTGAATGCGATATGTATTCATATAATTTAGAAGCGACAAGAAGGGTTTTCTAGAGGATAGAAGAACTATTAGGTGCTTGATTTCTATCTTGATTCGGGGGATAGCCCCAAGTTATGGGTGTGTGAAGAACCTTTTCATGTTTCCTAGTTGGGAGTGAAGTAAATATCATGTTGCGGTATAGTTCACACTCAGGAAAATCAAGCAACTGCAAAATGTTTATGACGGTGGAAGGTATAAAGAAATGTTAGTTTGAGGCAAAACATGTGGATTATCTCATACAGAGTGTACTGAAGTTGTGTGATCCTTATGTTGTCTGTTAGGCGATCTCATTTACAAGTGAAATATACGTGTTAAAATTTAAATTTTAGGTCGCTCAAGAGAGTGGATATAACTATTACGAGGGTAAATGCGAGATTTGCAAAAGATTTAAAGTACTAGATGGCCGGTGTTTCATGCGTTTATGATGGATTGAGCTTAATCTCACTATGGTAGTATGGTAGCAGTAGAGTATAAACATTATGAGTTATTGTGTGTGTTTTGATCTACGGCTTCGAGCCAAGTGGGGGAGTTTGCTATTGAATAGTTGACTGGACAGTTGTGTGGTATGTTTGTTCTAATTGAGGCGTACAAGGGAATCAGTTATGGCCTACGGAGATTGAGACTGGGGATGGCCGAGTAAAGGAAAATTCTTGAAAAAGGTTATAGTATGCTTCATAGGTGTGTGAGAATCATGAAATGTCTTGAGTTGTTGTTGGTAAAGGATGCTCGATGCATAGAGTAGGAAGTTTCTTGGTTATTTTGGAATAAGGGTACATTATGTAGTGTCGGAGTGCTAATGAGGCACTGGTTGTTCTATCCGTTTGATCAAGCTAATTGCAGTTTGAATAGAGTGAATGACTCTCGAAAGTGGTTCTAATATGTTCAAGATTGTACATGTAATGGTTAGAAAATTTTCAAGTGTATGATTTGGCTAGGAACTGAGGTTTGCGCTGGAGGGTGTCAAGACTTATGTCATTTCTATATTAATTATGGGATTCTATACATTAGTAGTAGGAAGGTAATCTAGGGCGATGTGATTTTAAGCTAGGGCAAGAAGTCTCTTCAGAGTGGGTATCATGGTTGTGTCACTTTTGGGGTGATTAAGAGAGAATTCAACGGCTTTTGAGCTAGCGCGATGTGATTTTAAGCTAATGTTCGTGGGGAAAGTTTAAGTTTAGGATAATGGTGTTATGGCAAGGAAACGTATCAATTTAAAGATAATTCAGAAGGAACTCAGAGAAATAGGACAGCTTGGTAGTAGGTTGGATCGGCAGGGTAACGTATATTATCGGTTCTTGGGTGATTATAAAGCACTAGGTTTCTACATGTGTTTCGTGGCAATGTTCTTAGGTTTTGATGGCATGCGTAGCTGGGTTGAGTTAGAGGAATTTAGTTCTGACGGTTTGGTCTTGTGCAAATGGAATTCAAAGAGTTCTTGATGGTTTCTACCATGATTGGAGATTTATATTTTCTACTGGCATGAGGAGCATATGATGTATAATTATTTTCTCCTAGATGGGATCAAATGGAAAAGTTCTTGGCTGGCCGAATTCATAGTTTCTTGTATCCCGGAATGGATTATAAAGTTTTCATATTTATCATAGAATTGTATGGTATATGCGGTATGTTGTGTGGGGTTGATATTTGCACGTGTAAGGTCACAGTTAAGTTTTGTAAGGAAGGTCATAAATTCATAGGCAACATGTGCAGCTTTAGATGACTAGATAAATGAGATCACTGATTGGTGTGGCTTGATGATGGTATACATTTCAGAAAAGGGCGATGTGTTTGAGTTATGGATGCTTTAATGGTATTGCAACACTAGCTTGTCTGATCGGCTACTAATATTCAAGGTTTGGTTGGTGGCACATAAGAATTTTTAGAAGTACCCCTCGTGGGATCATCGAGTAAGAGGGATGTTTTAGATATTCGGGCGGTGGAGTTGGGATCAGATATGGTGATTCGTGTGCTTTATGAATTTAGAGACTGGGAGTTCTCACAAATAGGTTATTTCGCGGTTGTGGATTGTAAAGATTGGGTAAGTTAGTCAGATGATAGCATGTGCTATGATTTAGTCATTTTGAACCTTTGAAAGGTTATTTATATGTTGTGGGTGACCAGAGTTGATATGTGGTTCATTAGTAGGCCCAACATGGATGTGTGTTCTGCACCGGGTCGGAATTGTTGACTCTGAACTGTTATTGTTAGAGATTTTCTATTTAATTGTTGTTGAGCTTATCCGTGTTCTAGAGTGACCTATGAGTTACTCTTCTATGTTAGAGGAATTGTGATTTGTTGGTTATATCTGCAAATGGTGCGATTCCACTTGAGCTTTATATCAGAATTTGAGCGAGACGGGTAATTAGGCGTTGCATAATTTGTTGCGCATAGGGTATTTTCTTTCGGACTGATATGGCATTGAGTCATTTGCTTCACCATGGTTATGGTGATTCACTTTTGGGTGTTAGGCATCAAATTGTGCTTGGTTGATGATTTTGAGCATGGCAACTTGAGGTGTCTCATGTGAACTAGTGTTTGGATAGGGACTCATTGCGGTGAAAATTATGTCGAGCGATGATCCTTCGGGTTAGATTTGTGTGTTCTGGTTCTACGATGCGTGGTGGGTTCTTGGCATTGTGTTGTGGTTGTACTGGTGAGACTGCGGTACAACTCTCTTATTTTATTCACTATACATGGTTTGAGTACATTGGGGCGGTTGCTTATTGGTGCACGGGTTGCACTAGTTGTGGCATTAGATTGTATTGATGCATCATGTCACTAGAGTAGTTGTGTTTGATTAGATGAGATAGTTGGGAACTAGAATGAAAACAAATGGATTCACTTTCAGTGTGTTGGAAGGATAATATCAATGTTCGGCTCAGAAATTTGCTATGGCCTTTGCCAAAGGAGAGGGAACTTCATGAATGGTCGACCAGAGAAATGGTTATGACTTACTGCGTGTTTCATTCATCATTAACAGTATGCAGAGGTGTTGGAATAAGGCTTTAGTTGGTAAGAGGTTTTCTATCAATATTCGGTTGTTGTGTGCGACTGCTATGATTAGAAGTTATCTCTACAAATGTTTGAGTTATGTGATATATCATGTAATTGCACATGAGGATGCAAGTATAGATTATTATAGCTTGTTCGGGCTTATTCAGAGTATATATGTGAGATTTTGATCTTGTGGATGATTTCAGGAGTGGAAATGTGGTTCTAAGGTTTATAGCCTAGGTTGGATTGTGAAATTTCAGTTGCATGGTGTTATTGAGCCTATATGAGATAGGGTGACGTGACATCACCCCCGGGTATGTGCATGGTAAGGTCATTTAGTGATTGGTTGGCTTTTGGAACAACTCTTGGCACGTTCGAGGACGAATGTATGCATTAGTAGGGGAGGATGTAACTACCCGACCGGCCATTTTGAGCTTTTGCACGTTGCTCGTCAGTTCTCGGGCATGACTTGCCCGTATGAAGCATAAGACTTATTAAATTGTTAGTTTTGGTTTTCATGGTAATCAAAATGAATTTGGAAGAACAATTTTTAGTTTGAAGCTTGAAATGTGAAAGGTTTGACCAAGATTTGATATGTTGGTATATGATCTCGAATCAGAATTTTTATGATTTGGTTAGCTTCTTTAGGTGATTTTGGACTTGGTAGTGCGTCCGGAATGTATTTTGGAGGTCCATGGTAGTTTTAGGATTGAACTAGTGAAATTGGAAATTTGTCATTTTTTGGTTAGTAGTGAAAATTTTAATATCGGGGTCAGAATAAAATTCTAGAAATTGGAGTAGGTCCGTTGTGTCATTTGTGACGTATGTGCAAAGTTTCAGGTCATTTGGACGAGGTATGATAGACTTTTTGATCGAATTCGGAATTCGGAAATTTTTGAATTCTTATGCTTGAATACAAGGGTGATTCGATGTTTTGATGCCGTTTTGAGCATCAGAAGGTTGGAACAAGTTTGAACGTTGTTATGGGATGTGTTGGCATGTTTGGTTGAGATTCGGAGAGCCTCAGGTGAGTTTCGGGGTGGTTTTAGACCATTTCTAGTTGCTGGCTTTTGGCTTCAGGGGTGTACATTACATTAACATGGAGCTGACCGTGTTAGCATAGAGAAAAAATTGGAAAAATGGAGTTGAGCTATGCGACGTGTAAGTCTTCCCGTGATCGCATAGAGTAAAATCTCTGTTACACTAACCCAACTTTGGAAACTTATATCTCACAATCTATCAGGAATTTTAAGATGATCCAAAAATAAAAGTTGTAGCCCTTGATGTCGTATTTTTAGTAAGTTAAACGAATTATAATTTGGAGTTCTTTTATATAAAGTTATGACCATTATACTAGAGGCTGTCCAGAAGAGTTGGAGAAGGTTGTTGGAAAAAATTTGTTCTACGCGATTTTGGGGGAATGGTCGTGATCGCATAGGGTAAAAGAAGGGCTGGAAAATTTTGTGCTTTGCTATCACATTAATTTGTTCGCGATAGCATAGGGTATGTCTGGGAAAATTATAAAGTACTCTATTTAGGATTTCAGCTATTTTTGCATTTGTGAAGCTATGGAGCTCGGGTTGAGGCGATTCTTGAAGGGATTTTCAGAGGATTGATTTGGGTAAGTGTTTTTCACTTAAATTTGGTTAAATTTCATGATTATTTCTTGATTCTTATCATTAAATTTGGGAATTTGGGGTGAAAATTGAGGAAAATGGAAGAAGGTTTGGAGAGTTAATTTTGGCGATTTGGATGGCCATTTAATGTCGCATTTTGGTGAATTTGATATGGGTAGACTCGTGAGCGAATAAATTTTCCAGTTTTGTAATTTTTATCATATTCTGAGATGCCTGAGGGCCAGGTTTGATCCAATTTAGGGATTTTTGAGTTAATTTGATTATTTTCGCTTGGGATTTATTCCTTTAGCATATACTGATGATAATATACTGATAGTGGCTAGATTTAGAGAATCCAGAGGTCAACTCGTGGGGAAAAAGGCATCGCAGGCTAGAGTTTGGACCGGATTCAGGTGAGTAATGATTGTAAATGATATTCTTAGGGTATAAAACCCCGGAATGCACATCGTTGTGCTATATTGAGGTGACGCACACGTTGGATGACGAGCGTAGGTCATGCACTGTTGGGGATTATGACGTAGTCCATCACGAATTATTGTTTTACTTCGTATTTGATTGAGAACTATTTTCTATCATCATGGTTTGGGTTGAATGCCATATGTTGGCCTCGTGCCAACTATCTGAACTATTCGGGAATTTTATTGATATTTCCTCACTATTTAGACTTTAAACTTGAACTTAGTCATGCTATATTCCACTATTTTTAAAACTCAACCATGTTTACTCTGCTTTAACACTTGGAATGATATTTCAAATAATATTTTTGGCTAAGTATCATGTTTTCATGTTGCCCGAGTGGCTTATGTGATTTTTGACTTAGTAAGGCCGAGGGCCTGTGCTATGAGGATATCTTTTAGGTCGGGTTGCACGCTGCATCGGTGATACACTTATTTTGATTATGAGGCCGAGGGTCTGAGATATGCATGCCACGAGGTGGCTTTTTGATATGAGGCCGACAACCTAGAGATGATGCCACGACATGGCTTGATATTGCACTTGGACCGTAAAGGCTCCCTCCAGGAATCTGCACACCCCAGTGAGCGCGGATACCCATTGTGATGTGATATAGCCCGAAGGGGTGGTATTGTTCTATGTGTTTTCCCGAGGGACTGGTATTGTTATGAGATATTGCTTGAAGGGCGGATTTGTTGACATTGTGCACGGGGGGTCATTTGCATGTTTAATTGTGTATTTGTGCCCGAGGGGCGGATTTTATGTGCCTATCTACACTAATTTCTTTGCATTCAATTGTGTACCTATTGAAAAGTCATTTATAAAGAAGTTTAGACTGAGCTAAGATGCTTTAAGAGATTTCATAGCTTCATTGCTTTCTTACTGATTTTGTACTACTTCTATACAACATGTTGACTTTTCATAATTTCTTATCACTCAGTCTTTAGTTATGATTATTAATTACTAAGTCGGAGTACTCACTTTACTTCCTGCACTTTGTGGTGCAGATTCAGGTATTTTTGAACCCAGTAGTGGGTATTGGTTCATCGAAGACAGAGTCATCGGAGTTTCGCAAAGTAGCTGTCGGCGTTTGTAACACTACTTTTCTCCCTCCTTATTTCATTAGTCTGTCTTTATTATATTTCAGATTTTCAATTGTATTTAGACCCTAATAAATACTCGTGACTTGTGACACCCCGATTACGGGCTATATTTATTTTCACACTTGTTTTATTTCGGTAAATATGTACTTGTAGGGGGATTATCCTTATAAATGACTTAAATTGACTTATTAAACTGTTAAAACTGAATTTGGGAATTGTGTCGGCTTGCCATGTTTTCACAAGAGTCGTCATCATGACTGGGTTGGGTTTGGGATCGTGACAAGTTGTATTTGGAATTCTCGTGTTGGTATTTGGTTAAACAATTAGATTTTGTCTTCCGCATTCCTTTTATTATTATTGTTATTTTCGCTGTTGAACACAGATTAAATCGAATTGCTAAAAGGTTAAAAAACGGTAATGATTCTATAATATTTGGTTTGCCTAACTTTCATGAGTAGGCGCTATCACGACTCCTGAGGGTGGGAATCCAGGTCATGACAGGAACCTCTTTTGGTAAATATTTGGGATATCCTATGTTTCAAGCAAGACCTAAAAATGCTGACTTCCAATTTTTACTTGACAATTTCAAAAATAAACTTGTAGGATAGAAATCTAAATTTATAATATTGACATGTAGAGCCACTCTAATAAAATCTACTCTAAACATGTTATCAAACCATATTATATAGTACATACATATTTCTGGCAACATAGTTAATAAAATGGAATAATATTAACGAAATATTTTATGGGGTATACTTTTGAAAGGAAGAATTACACCTTGTTAGGTGGAATGAAATAACTATTTCAAAGGAAGCGAGAGGATTAGGAATTCAAAATCTACGTCAAAATAACTATGCTATACTAGCAAGTCTCTTGGAGAATCTTTAAATCATCACAGACAATGTGGGTTCACATCCTTCTTAACAAATATCTTAATATATCCTCCAAATATTCTCACTCAAAATTGGGCTTTACGGTAGCAGTCTCAAGAGATTCATCTACTTCAGTAGAATTGCATGCTTTTTAATATGGTCTTAGGATGGCATATGACTAAAGTTTCATTCCACTGGAGGTGGAAGTGGATGCACATGAGATTATCGGACAACTCCTATCTAAAAATGTCTCAATTTATCTGTTTATTGATTGCATGTATTTTCTGGACAGGTTAGGTAAGCCAGTAATATAATATGCGTACAGAAAGTAGAATAGGGTTACAGATCACCTAACAAAAGTAGGATGTAAATTTGGACTTAACTCGCCTTTTGCATGGAAAGTTTTTGAAGAAGATAAGAATGGCATGCAAGTACAAACTACAGTGCAAGGACATATTTTGGAGGACTTCAGCACTACTTCAACGAAGTCTGATGTTATTTCTAGTAGATGCAATAGTAATGTAGTAGATAATAGTATTACTGTGAATTTGTATGATAGTTTGTTACTAGTACTAGGTTATCGTATAATAGGATGCAGCATATACATTTAGCCGCTATACGCATTTAGTTAATTATAATATATATTTATCTTTTGAACAAAAACAAAAAAGGAAAACTTTTTGTACTGAGGCGTTAGGTACTGTTTTGGTTGCTCAAATTCAATTCTTCTAAAGTGAATTGGCGGCCATATTTTCGTTTTTGATTTTTATATTTATTGAAAAGGAACCTTTTATAAAAGATATTTGCAAATTAATTAAACAAAATAATATATGATGAACAGTAAACTAGTCATATTACAATATTTTAAAATTAATAATAGATAAATAGGTTAAAAATTATTTTAAAAAATTAAAATAAAAAAGATAAGCGTAATATCATAGACCACAAGAGAATTCAACGCGATGGAGCCAAACTTGAGAGGAGTTCTCTGAAATTATCCCAAACAAAAAACAGAAGAAGATGAAAGGATAAGAGTTTTGAAATATTGGACTAAATCTATATGTCCCTAATGACTGGATTTTGTAATAAGGAAGTAAGATGTTCAAAATGTTCTATTGTCCTTTTGTTAATTATATGGTCGTATAAACATGCCTAATTGTTTATTGCCCCAAAAATAAATTTGGCCACCTTTTGATTGAGAAGATGAATTCGACATTCAAAAACTCAAATTTCAGAATTTAGCAATAATTGAGGGACTAAAAACGTGCTATTGTCCATTCTTTTATTTTATATTTTCTGCTTTAGTTACCACAACTTATTGGTTTTATAAGAATGGTGAAATACTCTCGTGGTCACTTAAATTAGTACCCTTTTAGAAAATCGATATTGTTATGAAATAATATAAGAACAAGAACAATAGAGAGAAAAGTAGAGAGAGGAGTATTCTTATTGATACTTGGGGATGGTTTACAATGATATAGAACCCCTATATTTATAGGGAGGTGGTGACTTAGCCACCAAGTAGTAAACCCTAGAATATCTCTAATTATAGACATTCACCTTAAATAGAGTTATATTTATAACACTCCCCCTTGAATGTCTATTCAATAATGTGCCTAGTTAAAACCTTAAAACCAAAACCCAATGGGAAAAATTAAAGAGAAGGAAAAAGAGTACACATGTTTGAATATGCGCCTATTGGTTGCCTCGTTAAAAACCTCGCAAGGAAAACCCAGTTGGGACAAAACCTTGTAAGGGAAAAAGATTGCAACGCGCATTAACTCCCCCTGATAAGAACATCAATTTATATCCTTGAGCATTTGCATTCCAATCTTGTGCACCATCTTCAAAACAATCTTTGGTAGATGTTTGATAAATAAATCAACCATATTGACTTGAATAAATATTCCGCACCTTGAAATCATCATTCTTGATAGATATGAACATCTTCATATAATGTCGTGGAATGACTCTTCAATATCTCCATAGAGGTATTCTCGATGCCATCATGCTTATAGTTATAGCAAGATACATATGTACACAAGTTGCACTTAGGATGTGGTACTTCAGGACCAAGAATTGTATAGGCTTCAAGCAACTTCAATCATTGACTTTATACTTTCAAGTATTTGAACTACATGTCCAAAACCACATGTTTTTCATATGGAATCAATTCTTCTTGAATTGTATCTCTTCCATAGCCAATATTTTTGTTTGTATTCGACAAACATAAGATCCACATCAATATTTAGCGCTATCATAGATGTCGTCGACAATCATTCTATACGCTTCAAGCGTATCCAAGACTTTGTCCTTCTAGGACTTAATATGAGCATTTGCAGTGAGAATATAGTTATATTCTTTGGGTCAGCAAATGCGTATAGCATGCTTTGCAATATGTTGCAATTGAATTATCCCTTGATGAACTTCAGGTTCATATTATGATATTCGAGGATCTATATATACAAATGATAATTCATCTCATGTAACCTTTTGTCAAGTGTTTATCATGTCTCCCCCTCATGTTAGAAAATCTAACTTGTTTCCTCAACTTTGGAAATCATCTTTGTGCATTATCATGTCAATATACACAGCACAGTAATAATAAGATGAAATTATTTGGTTCCTGACCCTGAACCACCTGTGAGGGGAGAATATAATATACTCTCGTATATCAAACTGATATGTATAACTTTGTTCTCATAAGAAACAGTTTAGCTATTAAGTGGAGGCACTCAATAATTATCTTGCTAACCAACTTTGATATAAACCAACTTATCAAGATGAACTATCTTGAGTAGAAAATCTGGAAATTATGCTCTAAGTTAGATTACTGAGCAATTTACCTCGCAAGCACTGGCAAGGCTGCGGGTTAATAACAATTGCGCATGTAACCATATCATAGATGCATCATATGTGGTATACATGGCAGGTGAATGGGCCCATATTCACCTTTGATATTTCCAGAATTTATGGGCTTCAACCCGAACTCTTTAGTTGGTCAATTCATTAATGAGAACAAGTGATACAAGAGAATTCGTAAAGAACTTTCTAGTTCTTTAATATTCACCCATGTGAATTCTCTATTATTGCACATCATACTTAAAATGAGATGGCTAACCCGAATGCCAACTGAATAAATTATCAATATTGGTAAACTTCAAATTTACACCATGACCTATGCACTTATCAATAAACTTCAGGTTTATTATGACATGGGTTTTTATACCAATAGATATCCACTTTATTGTGGCATTCCTTTGTTTGTGTAGTATTAACTGGAGAATAAAGCGGGTAGTTTTTCATATACAAATTATCCCGCTACAAGTTGTAGTGATAGAAGATATCAAATCTTTCCTTTATTTATAGTCTCAATATAATCAGCGCTTTCGCGTGTACTTTGGAAACTGAATAAGTTTCTTTGAGACTCACTACAGCACAATACTCAATTGTGTTTCTCCAACATAGTAATAATTGGCTCTTCTAGAGCTCTCAATTAATTTTGTACTACCACAAATTCATCAACATCCATGTGGTGAATATCTTTCTTAAAGAGAAAGTTATACCATTATGGTCATGTCAAACTTATATGCAAGATAGGTTTCTAGCATTATCGTTATCCTTTAATAGTCATATTTCCAAAATACTTTGGCGTACAATAGGTACGTGACCAACGATCATTCATGCCATATATCATCTCAAACCTCCTTCTAGGGGTGAGTGTGGTATTATCTCAAACCTCCTTCTAGGGGTGAGTGTGGTATCATCTCAAACCTCCTTCTAGGGGTGAGTGTGGTATATTCAATACCAATTTCATGTTCATATTCTTCCAATAATGAATATGTATTCGTGAATCAGATGTTGTCACATTCACTGCGGGGATATGTGATTTTGTTATCCTTTTCAAATCTGTAAATGCGTCTGGCATTCGATTTGCTATTCTTTGCAAATGGATAATATTTTGCGTCTCTTTTTCACAAATAGAGGTATGTTGATCAAGATGAGATAATGATGCATTTTTCCACAAAATTTCCCATTTGGCTTCACCAACTTCTCCCCCTAATTTTGGGAAAAGTGTCTCATCAAATTGACAGTCTGCAAATTGTGCAGTGTACAAATCCCCTGTCAATGTTTCGAGGTAGCGAATAATGGAGGATGATTCAAACTCAACATATATTCCTAACCTTCTTTGCGGACCCATTTTGGTGCGGGATGGCGGTGCTATAGGCACATATACTGCGCATCCAAAGATTCTTAAATGGGATATATTAGGTTCATGACCCAAAACCAATTGCAACGGGGAATATTTGTGTCAATTCGTCAGTCAGAGACGAACTAGCATTGCTGCATGCAAAATGGCGTGACCCCAAGCCGAAGTGGGCAGCCTCGTTTTCATGAGTAAATGAGGTATTCAAGATTATACTCATGTATTGTCTCAATCTGATATCCATTTTGAATGATATCTTTAAAACTCAACATGTTCCTTTTAGACTTGGAGGAGAACATTTTGACTGATATCATTAAAACTCAACAAGTTCTTCTTAGACTTGGAGGAGAACATTGCATTCTCTAAAATATCGTTCCTTTAGGCAGAGTTATAGTTTCTCTTCAGGAGCCTTCAATCAATTTAATTCCCATGGTTTGCCATACAAAAGAAAATATACGAACATGAGAATAAACAAATTCAATCCGTTTGTTTCATACTTAAACAATATTTTTGAAATCTGCTGAGGTTATTCGACTAACTAAATCAGATAGTCGATTATATGTTTTCCATAATCGATTACTTTGCAGTTTGAAAATTTTAGTTTAAGCCTTTTCTTAAAACAATCGATTGTTAATCATACACAATCGATTGTTGAACATTCACAATCGATTGTTAAACATACACAATCGATTATTTGCTATTTTGAAAAACTTCAGATCACACTGTCTTAAGACAATCGATTGATAAACATACACAATCGATTGTTGAACATTTTGAAAAACTTCTGATCACTGTCTTAAGACAATCGATTGTTAAACATAGACAATCGATTGTTGAACATTGACAATCGATTGTTAAACATACACAATCGATTATTTGCTATTTTGAAAAACTTCAGATCACAGTCTTAAGACAATCGATTGTTAAACATAGACAATCGATTGTTGAACATTGACAATCGATTGTTAAACATACACAATCGATTGTTTTGCAGTTTTAATGCGAAATATTAGATAATCGACTAACTGTTAGGTTAGTCGATTACCTCTACTGAAAAATAAAAATATTATTGAAATTTGAGCATATTGAAACATTCTAAAGAACTAGTACTAACATTATATCATAAACTAACTAATACGAGCTGATACTAATGACTATTAGTTTATTCACTAACTATTACAAATAAGTGAAACAAAATCAAACAACTCCATCTTCTTTCATCACAGATCCATCACCGATTAGGTGGTCTATTTTCCCATCGGGTTGCTCAAAGAAATCTGCCACATCCAAGTGGGTGATGTCAAAATTGTCGTCAGAGACAAAATTTGTTTCAGGGCCTTTACTCTTTCGAGATGCTTGATAAAGGTCAACCAAATGTCTTGGTATACGGCAAGCTTTTGACCAGTGCCCTTTTCCACCGCAACGATAACATATAGTTTCCGAACTATTTCCCTTAGGATCCTCATAATCCCGTTTCTGCTTTCAGCGGTTATCTCTCCTCGGGGGGTGATGGACATCATGGAGATTTCTTCCTTGTCTACGTCCATGGCTATGACCCCGATTACGACCACGACCATGGTTAGATCCATGGCCCTTTTCATGATTGGCATAATCAGAATACACCTTATCTGCTACAGGCAGTGGTGTAGACCCAGTGGGTCGATTTTCGTGATTTCTCATGAGCAGGTCATTATTTCGCTCAGCCACAAGTAGAAGAGAAATCAGTTCAGAGTACTTTGTGAAGCCTTTCTCTCTGTACTGTTGTTGTAGTACCATATTGGAGGCATGAAACGTTGTAAACGTTTTCTCAAGCATATCATAATCGGAGATTTTATCTCCACATAGCTTCAATTTAGAAGTAATTCTGAACATTGCAGAATTATATTCAGAAACAGAGTTAAAGTCTTGGAGCCTCAGATGAGCCCAATCATATCGTGCTTGTGGCAGAGTGACCAACTTCAGGTTGTCATATCTCTCCTTTAAGCCTTTCCACAAGATGAGTGGATCCTTGACGGTGAGATAGTCAATCTTCAAACCTTCATCAAGGTAATGGCGCAAGAAAATCAAGGCCTTAGCACAGTCTTGGGTGGATGCTTTATCTCTATCTTTAATGGCGTCTCCAAGAGCCATAGCATCTAAGTGGATTTCAGCATCCAACACCCATGTCATATAGTTCTTGCCCGAAATTTCAAGGGCAACGAACTTTGTTTTCATAATGTCAGACATAAGATACAATTACATCAAGAGCGTGTTCATACTTACAGGCTTTATTACAATTATCACATTCACTTCAGGGAATGGATCATAATGACGATTATAATTTCGTCTATTGCCACGTCCACATTCATTGATACCATCATGGTAATAATTTTGTCTTCTTTCAGACTTATCACATACTGCTACCACATTCTCTAAAGGGAATGGAGCAAATTCATTTAGACGGAATTTTAATTCTTTGCCACGTCCACATTCATTGATACCTTCATGGTAATAATTTTGTCTTCTTTCAGACTTATCATATACTGCTACCACATTCTCTAAAGGGAATGGAGCAAATTCAATGGGACGGATTTTCAATTCTTTGCCCACAATCATACATGAATTTGATCATGGCAAGGCATAGAAATTTTACCACTTCATGTGAGTGTAATTTCTTACTAACTCCATTAGAGTTATAATCAAACTTTGTTGTCTTTATTTGTATATAAAATCAAATCGTAGAATTTCAAGAATTTGAAAGGGAAAAGTAAATTACTTACCTTTAAGGTATACCAATAAATGTTGTGACATCAAATATACCTCTTGAGTTTCCTTCCCGTTGCATTACTTTATGATGATACCATCTCTTCTATTTTTCCGTATTGAAATTAGAAAAAGGCGGCGATTGAGTTGAGAGAGCCGAATCGGCTATGAAGCAAAACCCTACACAAACAAAAGTTAAAATAATCGAAAATTTATATTGGTTAGAGACTCGTGCTGATAACGTGTTATGAAATAATATAAGAACAAGAACAATAGAGAGAACAGTAGAGAGAGGAGTATTCTTATTGATACTTGGGGATGGTTTACAATGGTATAGAACCCCTATATTTATAGGGAGGTGGTGACTTAGCCACCAAGTAGTAAACCCTAGAATCTCTCTAATTATAGACATTCACCTTAAATAGAGTTCTATTTATAACAGATATATATTTTTTTTATTTGAACACTTCAACTTGATAGAATGAGTAATAATAAATACATTTAGTAGAACGTGTATATCAATTGAGTTGACATGTACAATACCAAAATCACCTACTCGATTGACAAGCATAGCTTTTATAGCTGCTTTATCTGCCTGAAGTCGTGTAAACCAGAAATGAATTAACAAATATGAAGCAAGACCTATTCCCTCCCATCCCAGGAATAATTGGAGAGAGTTATCTCCAGTCACCAACATTGGCATAATACGTCATCTGTTAGATTATTTATTACTTGACATATGTTATTTGTAGGTCCCATTTTCAAATACTAAATCTACAAAAAAGAAATCACAAATTAGAAATAGAAAAAAGAAAAGGAGAAAAAAGACCTGACACGTCCTTCTTCCTCGTTTACTCACCTCCTTTTCTTACCTTATTCTTATTCTTTCTTCTCCTTTCTCTTTTTCCTTATTGTTCTTTTTCTCTTATTCTGAATCAATTTCACAATTCCACCATAGTCATGATTAGACCAGAAAAAATTGAATTTTGGAATCTCAGAAAGTCAATAGGAATCCATTGTTTTGAAACAATGGAGGCCACTACATAGCATTGCAAATATTTACTCTTTTTTTTGGCAAAGAGATTCGATGATAGGGTTTTCTTCAGATCATAAGTGATTTAGAATAGTGAGTACTTTTGACCTTCAAAAAACGTAAATGGCTTCTACCTCCACTTCGTTGGCAACCAATCATAACCTCGTCTTTTTTAAAACTCCAAAATCATAAGATATAAGTAAAAATACACAATCTTCCTATCGAATTTTGGCTGGATTTAAACTTTCTGATGTTCATTCCAGATTATTGAAGCTAGGTTTGTTTATACAAATTGTAGTTAAATTGTAGTAAGTTTGTAGTTAATTGTAGTCCGTTTGTAGTTACTTGTAGTCAGTTTGTATTTAATTGTAGTCAGTTTGTAGTTACTTGTAGCCAGTTTGTAGTTAATTGTTTGTAGTTAATTGTAGTCCGTTTGTAGTTACTTGTAGTCAGTTTTGATTTAATTATAGTCAGTTTTGATTTAATTGTAGTCAGTTTGTAGTTAATTGTAGTCACTCCTTGCTTAAGTTGAAGAGAAGAAAGAGAGCGAAAATGAGTACTGTTAGGCTAGGGGTCATTTTATTCCTCTTCTTTTTAATTTTTAAATTTTTTTCTATTGATTGTATTTTCTTTAATCAGATTACTGCGTTCACGAGTAATTTCTGCGTGATTGATACGCATTTTGTCCACATCACTTATATCACTATCACACAAACATAATCAATGGTCAAAATAATTTATTAGTACTCGTTCTGTCAAATTAAAATGTTCAAATAAAAAAACTATAAATTTATATATCAATTTTACAAATGGGTACAAATTTAAATGAACACGAGGCTATTTCACCTATAAGAAATTTCCAATGAAAATAAAGAAGGACACCATTTTACCAACTTATATTGAACAAGGAGATGACACTACACAATACTGGGAAAAAAAAAGGCTTAATACATATTTTAAGCATTAATCTCTTTTGCATAATTTTTCTGAATATTCTTTTATACATTTTATCGGTGATTCCTCTAGAAAATGCCTTGCTAAAATATCATATGGAGGGCCTCGCCAGTTACCTTCTTCTATCTTTTTCTTTTTTGTATTTTTTTCTCTTTTTCCCCTCCTTCGACAGTACTCATAGATTGAAATGATATCCATGTCCACCGCTTGAGACAAAAGCTTAAAAGAAAGTAAATATGGTGAATGAGCATTTACTATCATCACACCAAATATTTCTTTGCCTTTTGAAAGCATGTCATCTCAATGGACACAACCTCGGCGTCGTAACGACAACAATGAACTTTGAAAGTTAGTAAAGAACAATAAAATTCATAGAGTAACCATCAAACATTATTTATTTTTTAAACAAATTAAAAATATAGTATTTTCATATAAAATTTTTACCGCAAAGCCATGAACGAGTTGTGCTATTTTCCACTTTTGAAAGAGAAAGACGGATGAAGGTGAACTAAAGAGACAAAGAGAATATGTTGTTTATATGTTGTAAAATTTTGACTTAAATGACGACGAATATCCTGCTGGATTTTGCAGATCTTTCCAAGAAGGAAGGAATTTTTTTTCTAACACATGTTACTCCATGAATTGTGACGAAGTCAGAATTTTCATCAAAGGAATATAAAAAATAAAAAATTAAATATTCAAAGAAAACAAAGATATTCAATATATATATATATATATATATATATATATATATAAAATTTAATTTTTGGCGAAGGAAATTTAGATAGACAGACTTTCGCACCCTAGCTCCGCCACCGTTTATGAGTAGCACATGCCCATACACTTCCCGATACGAAGGATGGTAGCAATAGAAATTGCAAGATAAGTTATGTAAAGAATTTTTTTTGTAAGTTTAAGAGGCAAAGCATATATTACGCCAAAAGATTTTTGAGGGACAAAAAAGTGACTTATATAATCTAC
Organism: Nicotiana benthamiana; assembly: GCA_034376525.1. Lineage (NCBI taxonomy): Eukaryota > Viridiplantae > Streptophyta > Magnoliopsida > Solanales > Solanaceae > Nicotiana > Nicotiana benthamiana. Next base: position 19,386,471 of record CM067324.1, on the reverse strand, counting down.
CAATATAGCAAGCACCGAAAAGATAGAACATAAATTATGAAGAAACATCTAATTAAAATCCAAATAAAATATTATAACAAAATAAGTTATTTTTATTGGTTTTCATATGCTCAAACTGCAGGGTCACTGATTTTACCAGCGCTAAGATTCTTCTGAATTCATCTATAGAATAGTTGATATGACATGAGTAAGGACTTTTTACAATTAATGAAACCTTTCAACAACAAAAAATTTCATAAAAAAAGAGAAGAAAAAGAGAAAGAAAATCATTTTGATAGTCATGGATCTCATGTTCAAAGGCAAAGTTTGTTGTTGTATTTATAGCTATTGCAGAGTATAAGATCCACGAGAAGATTATATGCATGTTATTGTATTTGTCATGGAGTATAAAATCTATTAGAAAATTGCGTCAGTATTGTCTCTATGCTCCATAAAGATCCACGAGAAGATTATGTAAATAATATAGCTGTTGTGGAATATAAATATATGAGAAGATTGGATTCCAAGGTTATTTTTAATTGTTGTGGAGTATAAATATTTATGAAAAATGTATTGTAATCCTTTCTTATTTAATTTGTCTAACGACTGGACCGATCATAGCATGTCACTCGACGATTTGAAACCTTGGGTAGCTTCACCTTGTGTATTATGACTTGCATGTGCAATTGGCTTCAAATATTCAAGAAGTTCAGAGTTAATTTGGAAGTATAATTCCTAAATTCAGAAGCGTTAAGTTGGAAGAGTTGTTATCAGGACTTTACTTTTGAGTAAACAACCTCGGAATCAAGATTTCAAGGTTCCTACAGGTTGTTAAGGTGATTTCAGACTTATGGCGTATGTTCGGCTTGAGTATCGGGTGATCGGGAGTGACTCGGCGCTTATTATTGAAATTTTCATTTTTGAAGGTTTCCAAAAATGCTACGTTTGTCTTGGAGTGAACTTTGGTATTATCGGACTTCGGAGTGATATTCACGAATCTTGAATAGGTTAATTTAGTCGATTGCAATTTGTGCGTCAAATTTGGTCGTAATGGGAAATGTCTAAGTGTAATTCAAACGTATTTAGCGAAGTTTTATGGTTCAAAAGTTAAGAAAAGGATTTTGATCTTTGATATTCTTGGTTTTGATATTATTCGTGATGTTTCGATCTTTCGAATAAGTTCTTATACAGTATGTGAACTCGTAGGTATGATTGGAAGGGGACTCGCGGGCCTCGAGAACCTCGGGTGTATTTCAAGATGGTTTCGAACCAATTCCCTTTGCTTTGAAATTGAGGGATTTTGGTGTTAGCGGTGTGAATCTGTAACGACATGCCCAATCATTTTGAGTGTTGTAGCCTTGTTCCTCATTTACTGCTTATTCTATGCTCAATTATTGTTATGTAACTTGTCGGGGATCGTCTATTTGGTTCCGGAGATATTTCGGTATGAATGGGATACTTTTTTCTTTTTTGGGGGTAAACTTCCATTCTATTTAACCAAATAAGATCAATTACAATACAGGAACTGTTGACCAGTTCCTTATGTCTACTTGACAACTAATTGCTCAACTATAACCTATCCAAGGTTTTGATTTCAGCTGTAACCCATACACATACTAAAGCCTATACAATCTGCATTATATACAAAAGGGCAGTGCATTTGACATACTTCAGCCAGCTGATATATGTTGTGCCTCTAATGTGTATATGGTCTCTACACATTCTATCTGGTGACGAGATTCCACTGAGAAATCTGATCGTGTTCCTACCTGTCCATATGAGGTATACCATCATCTCAAAAACAGCTGGGACAATTGTCCCAAATCTTTTCTTTTTTCCAAGCACAGGTTGTCATTCATTTCATCTCTTTCTACCATGTTCTTATCTTCCTTTGACAACCAAGCCAATTCAGTAACCTTTGCCAAATATTCTTCGTGTATTCACAACCTAAGTATTATTGATCAAAGTGTTCATCATCCAGGCCATATAATACACAAGCTTGAGGAACTTGAATACCAACTTTCTATAACATCTCCCTTATACAGCTAGCCATAAGTTGAATTTGTGTCGAGGGTGTATATGTGTTTGTAAGATCAGGCATTTCCAGTATACCTTTTGGACCTAAGGGATCCGCAACTTATATAGCTTCTTTATGCTGAATCTCCCGTCTGTACTTTCAATGCCACCAATCTTGAAGTCATGTCTCTTTGCAAGGTAGGTAGATCAAGGTTCAAGAATTTTTCTCACTACCCAGATTGCATTGTTTGGTATAGACATATTATCAATAGTCTGGTTCTTGATGTAGTAAACATGGATTCACCTGATCCAAAGGCAATCCTTTTTCTTGGTGATAGCCCATAAGTATTTTTCCACTGATGCTTTATTCTAGTTGTATAGGTTAATAACATTCAGTCCCACTTCATAAGGCAAGCATATCTTTGTTAGCTTCAAGGTTTTACGTAATAATTTTAATGATAACAAACCAACATAATTATTAACAAAGAACATTTACTTGTTGTAATTTTATTTTTGTACACGTTTATTGAAGAAGGAAGATGCTGGCAAAGATCCAAACAAATATGGGAAAGATAATATTATACGAAGAATTTATAAAGGAAGATTATTATGGGAAAGAAAATATTATGGGAAAATAAATGTCAAATATTGAATGACTCACTATAATATGAGAAGAAGAATCTACAGGGTTATGGATGGAAAGTTTTCAACATCTTAAAAGGAAAGTTGCTAGAATCATGGAGAAGATTTATTATTTTTTGGAAGAAAAATACTAGATGGCAAAGATACTACAAGCCCAATAAAGAATATATTTTCTATGAAAAGAAAATTATTATGGATATAATATAATCTTATTATGGAAAAGAAATTATTTTTCAAGATCAAGAAAAGAGTCAAATATTAAAAAAGGAAAGAAGTACAAGCAAGGCAAAGGAAGAGAATCTCGTCTAATCATTAAAAGAAAGAGAACCATGCTTACATTGAAAGAAAGACAATTCCTCCGGTACACATGAAAACATCCAAGTTCAATTGAAGACTTGATGGATTTCTTGGAAAGAATCATTTTATACAAAAGGCAGTAAATAATATGACCTTGATTTTTGGAATTGCAAAGGAGAAAATCTCGAATCACGTGATATCAAATCTATACAGAATTGCTTGAAGTATGGATATTCATTTGTGCTCAAGGAAAGATTAGTTACTCTTTCAACATCAGACTTAATCGAGACACAAATCGAGATAAAATTAAAAAAAGCAAGAAGCAGCAAACAAAAGTTAGAGCAGCAACAAAGAAAATCATTTTCCAAAATTAGAAGACCGCTGCAACGGTTAGAATATTTAACGACCAATTATAAAAGAGAAAGCTCCCGCAACAGCAAACTTACACAGCCTTTTATATAATTATCTCTCCAACTACAAGTTCTTCATTGTACCATTAACATGTGTTATAATTTACTTTAGTAGATTTATTGTCTTCACAAAAGAGAGAAGAGAGACATAAAAATATTGGAGAGGCAGTGTGTCATAGAGATTGTGTCATTGTTCGTTTCTTTGGTGAGCGAGTGAAAACTAAATGGCCGTTGTTGGTGAGCGAGTGAACCCAACCCTGTCAGCATTGGTGGTGATCGTTGAAAATCACAAAGGTTGTACTCAATTCAATTTACAAGAGCTCTAAAAGACAACACTTTTGCAATCCAAGAGGACTGGATTAGGATACCACATTGGTTTCGAAACAACATAAAATTCTTGGTATCATTTACTTTATTGCTCTCATATTATATTCTGTTTCCTTACTTTTTATTATGATTAACACTTGTTTAAATCAAAAGGACTAACAGTTCTATGCATGTTGTCTCCGCATAAGTCGACTAGGTCTGAAGAGTAGTCGAGTAGATATTTAAAAAAGGCTACAATTCACACTCCCCTCTTGTACTTTCAATTGGTATCAGAGCAGGTCTCACATTTTTATTTTTTTACGTAACAGAAAGTGAGAAAAGATTCATGGCAGGTTATCAAATTATTGGAATTAGTACCTCAAGAGAGATACTCAATAAGAAGGCCCCCACATTTCAATAGTCTATATTATTGCCATTGGAAAGAAAGAATGAAGGTGTATGTCCAAACAGTAGATTGTCAAGCCTGACTAGTTATTCAGAATGGACCAAGACCTGTTCTGAATAATAGTGATGGATAGAAGCTTGTAAAAAGGAAATCCATATTTAACTACACAAAAGAACAGTTGGATATTATGCAAACAAATGCTAGAGCAATCAACATGCTCTAGTGTGCGATTAGTGAAGAAGAATATAAGAGAATATCCACCTGTGAGACTGCTAAAGATATATGAGACAGATAGAAAAATATCCATGGGAATGCCAATAGAGTTAAGGAAATTGAATTCACATCAACTCTTGAAAAAATCGAAAATGGTGAAGATCTAGAAGACTTGGCCGTAATGACTAGGACGAGAAAAAAGAAGAGTAGAAAGACGCAAAATAGAAAATATAAATCCATCCAGAATCATCAAAAGAATCAGAAGAATAAGGTTCAACAATAAGAGAACATATGTTGCTACAAATGTGGTAAACTTAGACATATGAAATTAAAATGTCCCAGTTTCAAGAAGAAAAATTATAGAATCTCAACTTGGAGCGACGAGAATGATCAAGAAGAAATGATAAAAATATGTCTCAAGAAAAGAGGGGAAACTGACGAGGTGTGCTTTAATGCTATTTTGGATTGTAATCTCAAGAAAAATAATCAAAAATTATGTTGCGACGAGGATGAATCTGAAGAAAAAAACAATCATGAAAGAATGGATAATAAATGTTTCATGGCAATAGGAGAAATTAACAAGGTATCTCACACTCCTATTACGTATTGCGGTAAATATGATGAATTGCAGGATGATATCAAATTGATTCTCAATGATTTTAAAAAAGTTCTAAATGAATATAATAAGTTGAGGAATGAGAATAAGAATTGGGAGATCTAACTTGAAGAATATAAGAAGTTGACTCATGAGAAGAAAGATCGGGAGATCCAACTTGAAAGAATGTAGCAAGTTGAGAAATAAAAAGAATGAGTGAGATACTCATCTTAATGATTATCTAGTGGAGAACAACTTACTTCAAGAATAAAATTTTGAGCTTCGCAAACAAATAAGCAACTTGCACAAATCCCCCAGATACTATTTTGATTGATTAAAGTCGTCTCCTTGGCTTAACAACTATAAGTTGACTGAAAAGGGATCTACTGATAAATGTCCTACTTTGAATAAATTGACTGAGGAAAGCTCCAAGTCAACTAATAAGACAGCTACATGTAAGTACTCTTCTTGTCATATTACATGCCACTATTGTGGCAATTCTGTGCATAAAATATTTATATGCAATTATGCCAAAAGTTATGTTAGATCAAAATATGTTTGGAGACCAAAGCAGTTACATGCATCCTGAGTTATATAATCTACTATCCATGAAGGACCCAAAAATATCTGGGTACCAAAAATAAATTAATCTATTTTGCAGGAATTCTAAGTCCAACCATAAAAAGGGATAAATGACATTTGCATAATGGCTTGTCAAGGTTCTTCTTAAAGATGCTTCAGAGTTCATACATTCTCTATAAATGATGCAGGAACTATTACACATGCTGGTAAATCTTAAGTAATTGATATGACTAAAGGTTATTCAAGTTCTTTGGAATGCTTTTAGGTGATATGTATCTAGTAATATTTTTTTGTTAAATATAATATAATATGTACAAATACATATTGCTTAAGTTGGCTTGCTGCAACATGCCACTATTATATTTAATGTTAATATTCTCCTTGACTTAGAGATTTTGAATGAACAAATTTATATTTTGCATAAATCATACCCTTTGTATAAGCATTAGTATAAGCACGCATTCATGCATCCGCTCCTTTCATGTAGTTGTGAGCTAAAGATATTTGTGAAGAGAATTACTTCTTAAATCCATTCTCTTAGTGAAAGTTTCAATATTTCATTTAAATCTGAGAAGGTTGTTTAACCTTGATGCCTCGGTAACTTGTCATGTGCAGATACTCGACTGTTCCTAAGACTCAAAATTTTGGAAAGTACACACACACATACACACATACACACACACACACACACACACACACACATACATACATATATATATATATATATATATATATATATATATATATATTGATGATTATCCTTACTTTTGCATAGGTCATATTTTATAATGTATTTGCAGTGATCATCAGTGTGCGTTTTAATAGTATTTAGTTGACATTTTCTTGCAACAAGCATGATTTCTCACATTTTTAGTTTGGTGCCTCGGTTGAAAGTAGACTTGAAAAGAAAGCATCATTTTTGCATAGATGGCCATCAATGGATTATATGTACTTTAATATTTTTCATTGGATCTTATCTTGAATGAAACTATGTCTGAGCTATGGGAAGGAAGAAAATTAATTCTTGATTATCTTATTTTCTTTGGTTGCAACTGTCTTGGTAAGCCTCTTGACATATTTCTTATTCATTAGTTGTAGAGAAATTTCATCATGCACGTTTTTCTTTATACTAATATTTTTCTAAGCAAAATGTGAATAAGGATGGAGAACTTACAGTAGATAGCTTGAAATAAATTTCTAGTGACACATCTATGCTAGTTGAAGAAGACAGTCATGAAGAAGCGTTGAATGTTGGATTCTAGCAATACAAAATTTGTTAAGCAAAGCTGAAAGAATCAACAATATGAAAGTCCAGTACCAAGAAAATGAGCTACAATCATGGATATCTAAGGTCAGATAACATTGGTAAGATTGTGAAAATTATGTGTAAACTTGTAGCCCAAAATTTCACAACAAGAAGGTTTGTTTCATACTATAGAGATTATTAGAATAATATTTTTCAAGTGCATATTACAATGTTTTTCAACTATTTTTGTATGGATTTTAAAATATTTTTTAAATGGTTTGAAAATTGCATAATTTTATTTTCTAACTTCTCTTTGGAATTGAAGGGCTTTTGAATCACATTCTTGTGACTAAGACTAGTTATCACTTGAAACAAATTCATATTATCATCTGAAAGTTACTCTTTTCAAAGATGCATTTGCAAGAGCATATTTTATTGGTAATACTAATCAAAAGCATGTCAAGCTTTTAATAGTCTTTCGAAGATGATCGGTTTGAAAATAAGTATGATGGAGAATTTACCTTCATCTTCACATTTCAAATTAAAGCAAGGAGAATTTTTTTTTTTTAAGCTTAACTGTCGATTTGTATTGATATCAAAAAAATATACAATGTAATCCTATGGTAGTAGTATGGACCCCTACTACTCATTTACACTTTCACTCTAGTTACACTTGAATCCTAACTACTCAAGTCATATATACATTACTACCTAGTAGTTAATGATCAATCAAAACTAAGGGTAGAAGTTGAGCATTTGTAGCCCATCCTTCCACCTTTTACAATTCCTATTTCTTGCATGTATTAGCATTGCTACTTCTCTGCAACATTGTCCTTCATCAAATGTCTTGTTCTCAAATCTGATCTGATTTCTATTCTTCCACAGCAATGCAACAGTAGTCACAAATGCTGTTGCAGTGATCTCTTTCTTCCAGTTTTTGCTCTTGGCATTGCTACAAATCCATTTCACTCATTCTCCCAACATTCAGTAGTCCTTATATGTCCCAACCATATACAGATTCTCCTCCATACTCTACTGGTAGTGTCACATTCAAAGAACAAATGCTTGAACTCTTCATCATACCTTTTGCAGAATACACATAAGGTTGGTATTTGGATGCCAATAATCTGCAGCCTCTCAATGGTAGGAAGTTTCTGATGAGCAGCTAACCAGACAGTGAACTTAAAGCAAGGAGAAAATTGATAAGTCCAATGATCGAATAACTATCAAGGTATGATCAACTCTCTATTTTTATGACAAATATTTTAGTATAATTGATTCATAATATCTCCTTTTCTTTTCACAAATAATTTTTAGTTGACTTCTAAATTATGGATTATTATATGCAAGAACTAATTATTTCGATCTAGTAGGATATTTTCATATGCAAACCTTGCAGGCAACAAAGTGGACTGAAATAAAAAATGGGATGGAGATTTTTAATATTCTCATTTCATGAAAAGGATAACGACTTTCATGAGAATGATCTCATATCCTTCTCTTCAGTGATATAATCCCATACTTTTTTGATGATATGAATATATGATAATTTCTTGACTCTTGTATGCACTAATATGTTGTAATCTTTCTAAGAGTCTTAAGTTTTGCTCAAATTTTTCTTGAAATTTTAACATGTGAGGATATCAAAAGTTTCATAATCTTTTTAAATCATCGAGCGTTTTTCAAGTGACTATGTGCGATTACACTATCTTATTTGATAAATGTTGTTTTCGAAAAATCAAGTATCCTATGAGTTTTTTCTAATCTCTGCTAAACTTTCAATCATGTGAAATAATATTTGTCACGATCTGAATTTTCCACCCTCGGGAGTCATAATGGTGCATACTAGGGTTATCTAGGCAAGCCAAACCTTCAATCTAACTACTTCATTTAACTAACTATTTCTTTTAACAAGTATAAGGCGGTAACCTGATAACAGCGAAAATTCCAACTTAAGCAGAAGACATCAATAAAATATATGAAAACTGTATATATTACAAATACTTAATCCTTAACCTCCCGAAACCTGGTGTCATAGTGTCACAGACAATCTAAGATTTACTACGTACAAAAGTCTGAAGAAATAGCACTATATTGTCTCTGAATGAAGGGAAAATGAAATAGGAAATAAGGATGGAGGGAGACGCCAGGGTCTGCGGACACCTGCAGGTCTACCTTGGATCTCCGCATGGAATGAAGGTAGCCTCCATACTACGGTATAAAAGCTGCTCCGGGATCTGCACATAGTGAAGAGTGTAGTATCGGCACAACCAACCCCATGTGTTAGTAAGTGTCTAGTCTAACCTCGGCAAAATAGTGACGAGGCTAGGACCAGACTACCAAATAAACATGTGCAGTTATATAATATACAACAAAAAGTAAAACAAAATAAACAAATAGTAATGGGAAAGGGAAGGGGAGTAACAGGTAAAAACATAATATCAAGAGAATTATAGGGAACTAAAATCCGACTACTTCAAAGATAAGGAAAACAAGGGAAGATTTTACTTTCAGTTCACATCTTGTTGCAAACGTGCAACCCGATCTCACTTCTCATCTCTTGTGGTAGGCGTGCCACCTGCTACTATTTCATTTATCTCATGGTAGGTGTGCCACCCGCTCCCATTTCATATATCTTGTGGTAAGTGTACCACCCACTCCCATTTCATTATCTCTTGTGGTATGCGTACCACTCGCTCCCATTTCATTATAACTTGTGGTAGTCGTACCACCAACTCCCATTTTATATATCTTATGGTGGGCGTACCACCCGCTCCCATTTTATTATATCTTATGGTAGGTGTACCACCAGCTCACATTTCATTATATCTTGTGGTACGCATACCACCCTCTCCCATTTTATTATATCTTGTGGTAGGTGTATCACCCGCTCTCATTTTATTATATCTTGTGGTAGGCATACCGCCCACTCCCATTTACAAGCCAACAATAATCATAAGGAATCCCGGCAAGGGAACAAAAATAACATAATTACTTCCCGGTAAGGGAGCAATGATATTTCAACAACATCCCGGCAAGGGAAGAATACTATCAAACAAACATCCCGACGAGGGAACAGTACTATCAATCAAATATCCTGGCGAGGGAACAAAGTCAAACAAACATCTTCGCAAGGGAAAAAATGATAATAGTATATGAGGTTCAATAGACCACAACTGAGTCATAGCAGTTACAAAATAAGACTCACGGGCATGTCTGACACCAACGTATAGATACTCGTCACCATGCCTATACGTCGTACTCCACAACTAACACGTAGCAAATAGATACGCTTCCTTATCCCTCATTCTAAGGTTAGTCCAAACACTTACCTCGAACTTCCACGGCCAACTCAATCCTTAAACACCACCTTTTCTTTCGAATTCAGCTCCAAATCAATTGTATCTATAAATAATCGACTTAATAACACCAATATATGCTAACAATCCGATCCCAATTTTTAATTATAGCTTTCTAATACTTCTTCCCCAAAAAGTCAAAAACTGACCCCGGGCCCACTTGGTCAAAACACGAGGTTCGGACCAAAACCCAATCACCCATTCACCCACGAGCTCGATTATGTAACTAGTTTTGAAATCCGACCTCAAAAAAAGGTCAAATTCCCAAATAATCAAAAAGCCCTAACTCTATCAAAATTCTTAATTTTCTACGCTTAATCTCATGTTTTAAGCCTAGAAATCTATTGGGTGTTAATAGAAATCTAAGAAAATTAGTCTAAGATTACGTGCCTATGAATTGGTGGTAAAATTCCCTTTCAAAAATAGCCCAATTTGGAGTTAAGATGAAGGAGTTATGAGTTTTTATTAAAATCCCGTAATGGCTACTGTTATGGTCTTTTAAAATAACTGGGCGAAATTAGTCATCACGTTTGAGATGAGTTAGGTCTAAAAGACCTTCGCATTCACGGAAGATGGCTCGTGTTTGCAGAGCTTTGGCTCCTCAACCCTACGTGTTTGCAGGCCAATGGCCACGTTCGCGATGCACAAAATGGTGACCCCTTCCTAGGCCTTTACCTTACGCGTTCGAGAATGCATGGACGCGTTAGCAAATGGTATTCCCTCCATAACCTCGCATTCGCGTATCATACTTCGCATTCACGAAGAAGAAATCTGGCACCTGGGAGATTTGCCTTACGTGTTCACGAGAGGGACCACGCGAACGCAAAGAGTAAAATCCCTGGGCACTGAACAGAAAAAATCTACAACCTTTTGAGTTCCAAAAACCTTCCGAAACACACCCGATCCCTCGGGGTTCAAAACCAAACATGCGTACTAACTCAATAACACCATATGAACTTATCCGTGTGATTATATCACTATTCTAACATCGAATTAAACCTCCAAATCAAAGAATTATTTCAAACTTCTTGAAACGTCAAATTTTGCAATTAAGGCTCGAATCACGTCAAACAGATTCCGTTTCTTACCAAACTTCACAGTATTATCTTAAACCACATATAAGATCTATATCGGGCGCTGGAACCAAAATATGGGCCCGATACCTAAATGCTCTGATCGAAATTCATTTCCAAATCCTTTAAACAATTTCAGAAAATAATTTTCTTTAAAAATTTATTTCTCGGGCTTGGGACTTTGGAATTCAATTTTGGGCATATGCCCAAGTCCCATATCACATCACGGTTCCTGGTTCATTTTACCCAAAATATTGACCAAATTCAACTTAATTCATTTTATTGTCAAAATTATCATTTTTCATAGATTGTTTTTCTCATTTAAACTTTCCGGCTATGCGCCCGAATTGCACACGTAAATCGAGGTGATGCTAAAAAAGGATTTAAAGGCCTTAGAACACAAAATTCAATTTAAAAGCAAGTTATTACCTTTTGGGTCATCACATTCTCCACATCTAAAACAATCGTTCGTCCTCAAACGGACATAAGAAGGAATTACCTAAGTCAGGGAAAATATGGGGATAACGGCTCTGCATATCTGAGTCGGACTTCCAGGTTGATGCCTCAGGAGGTTGACCTCTCCACTAAACACGAACAGAAGGAAAACTCTTCGATCTCAATTGATGAACCTGCTAGTCTAGGATACCTATCGGTTCCTCCTCATAGGACAAGTCCTTGTCGAGCTAGACAGTGCTAAAATCTAACACGTGGTATGGATCGCCATGATACTTCCAAAGCATGGACACATCAAACACTGGATGTGCGGCTGATAAATTTAGTGGCTATGTAAGTCTATAAGCCACCTCCCCCACTCAATCAAAAATCTCAAATGGTCCAATGAACTTAGGGCTAAGGTTGCCCTTCTTCCCAAACCTCATTACGCCTTTCGTAGGTGACACTTGAATCAATGCCCTCTCATCGACCATGAAAGCCAAATCTCAAACCTTGAGATTGGCATAACTCTTTTGCATGGACTGAGCTATACGACGCCTATTCAAATGATCCTGACCTTGTCTAAGACATCCCGAACAAAATTCGTACCTAACAACCAAACCTCTCTCGACTGAAACCACCCAACTGGAGAGTGACAGTGCCTACCATATAAAGCCTCATAAGGAGCCATCTAGATACTCGACTGGTACCTGTTATCTTAGGCAAACTCCACCAAAGGTAAAAACAAATCCCATGAGCCTTCGAACTAAATGACACAATCTCGGAGCAAATACCCAAAAAACCTGAATAGTCCGCTTGGACTGCCTATCCATTTGGGGATGAAATGTTATGCTCAACTCAACTCATGTGCCAAACTCTCACTGAACTACCTTCCAGAAACGTGAGGTAAACTGCGTACCTCGGTACAAAATGATAGACACGAGAACACCATGAAGGCGAAAAATCTCATGGATATAGATCTCAGCTAACCTATCAAAAGAATAGGAGACTGCCACAGGAATGAAAAGTGCTGACTTGATCAGCCTATCAATAATGACCCATACTGTGTCGAACTTCTTCCAAATCTATGGGAGTCCAACAATGAAATATATATTGATCCACTTCTACTTCCACTCGAGAATCTCAATCCTCTGAAATGAACCACCAGGTCAATGATGCTTGTACTTAACCTGCTGATAATTCAAAAATTAAGCCACATAAGCAACAATTTCCTTCTTCATTCTCCACCACCAATAATGCTGCCGCAAATCCTAATACATCTTCGCGGTTCCTGGATGAATAAAGTACTTGGAGCTATAGGCCTCTTCTATAATCAATTCTCGGAGCCCATCCACATTAGGCAGACAAACTCGACCCTGCAATCTAAAACTCCATCATCATCTAAAGTAAATTGCTTGGCACCTCTGTGCTGCATCGTGTCTCTAAGGACATACAAATGAGGATCATCATACTGCATGTCACAGATACTCTCCAATAAAGAAGAAAGAGTGACCGTGCAAGCTAACACACAACTGGGCTCAGAAACTTCCAGCCATACAAACTGATTGGCCAAATCCTAAATATCCAATGCAAGTGGTCTCTCACCGAACGAAATATAAGCAAGACTGCCCATACTGGCTAACTTCTTAATCTAAGTATCGGCCACCATATTAGCCTTTCCTAGATGATATAAAATGGTGATATCATAGTCTTTCAACAACTCCAACCACCTCATCCGCCTCAAAATCAACTTCTTTTGCTTGAACAAATACTGAAGGCTCTTGTGATCTGTGAACACCTCACTTGCCATGCCATACAGATACCACACCATACAGATAATGCTTCCAAATCTTCAATGCGTGAAGAATGACTGCCAACTCTAAATCATGAACTAGATAGTTCTTCTAATGAATCTTCAACTGCCGTGAAGCATAGGCAATGATCTTACAATCCTGCATCAACACTGCACCAAGTCCAATACAAGATGCATCTGTCACACCTCTTTTTTCCCACCCAACCCTGTTACGAGGTTGAGTTAGAAGAGTTTTTCCAATTAAAGCGACATTTTTATTTGAATCTCTTTTCAAAAGGAAGTTTCACTCGTAATTTATTGTGATGAACCGACCTGGCGTTCTTGTACTTCAGCCCCGTTATTCCCGTTATATATTTCCTTGTGTGTTATTATATTTGGCTGGTAAGTTTGAAGTGGTTTGGATTGAATTTGGATATAAATGAGACAAATAGTCTCTTTAAGGAAAGCTTAAGTTGGAAAAGTCAACCGGACATTGAGTTATGAGTTAGAGGGTTCGGAACGGATTTATGATGGTTTGACTTTCGGGGGATGATTTGTGACTTAGAGTGAAAGCGGAAGTGAATTCGGAGGTCCGAAGTGAAAGTTAGCCTATTTTGGCGAAGTTAGAATTTCGGAGAAATTCGATTGATAGGTGAATATTTGATCCGAGGGTCGGAATGGAATTCCAAGAGTTGCATTAGCTTTGTTAGGCAAATTTGAGTATGTGTGCAAATTTTTAGGTCATTCAGACCTCGGTTGGTTGGTTTCGACATCAGATATGAGTTTGGAATGTTTACGTTTAACTTAGAATGAAATTTAATGATTTTTGGTTATTTTTATGTTAAAGATAGCGTTTTTATAGCCCGAGCGAGTTTAAATGAGGTATTAGGGCATGCTTGTGTTTTTGGTTGAAGTCCCGGGGGCCTCGGGGTGATATCGGGTGGTTAAATAAGGAATTTTGGAGTTAAGCATCATAAATAACTGCTGCTTCTGGTATTCTTACGGAAGCGGCTGGGAGACCGCTTAAGCGGTATCCGAAAAAGCAGACAATAAGCTGCACAAGCGGCCAAAAAGAAGTCAGAGACCGATAAGCGGCTAAAGGGACCGCGTTCGCGGAAGATCGACCGCAGAAGCGGCCGCTGAGGAAATGGTCAGACCACGGAAGCGGTCAACTTGACGCGGAAGCGAGGACCTCGAAAGCGGGAAAATATTGCAGAAGCGGAAATCGTCCAGTTTTTATGATAACAGAGGGTCTAATATTTTGGAAAGGAGAAGACCAATAGAACTTCGGGCTGAGGCGACTGAGTGAGGTTTTGGAGAGATTTTCGAGGGGATTCTTCAGGTATGATCTCTTTGACCTCGAATATGTGATTATGGTGCAAAATCATGGATTAAACACTTAGACAAGGTCTTTAATGTCAAAAATGGTGGTTAGGGTTTGAAACCCAAGTGAACCTTAAAGTGTTGATTTGAATGGTCAAATGGACTCCGATTCTTTTAAATTTGATATGTATGGACTCATGGCGTGATGAGGATTCTAAAAATGTGAATTTTGTAATTTTTTTGAAAAGCGGACCTGAGCGCGGGTTTTGCTAGTTTCGAGATTTTGGCTATTTCTCGGTTGTTTTCGATTTGGTATTGTCACATAGGCATTTTTGTGATGTATTTGCTCTGTTTTGGTTTAGATTCGACGCACGAGGAGGCCGAATTGAGAGGAAAAGGCGCCGCGAGCTTGAGATTTCATCGGTTCGAGGTGAGTAATGCTAGTAAATGTTGTTCTGAGGGTTTTAAACCTCGGACTTTCACATCGTAACGCTATGTTGACGTGTGACAAGCACTCCATGATGAATGTAGGGTTGGATACTATTGAGGGATTGTGACTTGGTCCATCTCGAGTGAGATTTATACTATATTGGCGTATGATATGCACATTGTGATGACCATTATTGGGATTTATGCCATGTTTGGGGCCTAGTGCTGACATGTGATATCCTTCGGGAGTTGGTATTACTATTGTAGCATGATAGCATATCATTTATTATCAGTCAAGGTTTCAAAACATTGTTTTCAAAACCCAGTCGTGTTTCAAATGTCCAGAACTCATATATTATCTTTTAAATGTATTTCGATTGAAGATTATTGTTTATAACTAACCAAGGGGCTTATGATATATTTTCTGGGCTGATTTTGGGAGGCTCGGGCTGCGCGCCGCAGCGGTGATTAGAAACAGTTGTAACACGGACACTGTGTGATATGAGCGGTCAGGTAACAGGGACTAGCCTGGTTATTGATTTTAGCCACTAGATGGCTGGTTTGATTATTCGCCACTAGATGGCTGGTTCGATTATTCTCCACGAGATGGCGGGTTTGATTATTCTCCACGAGATGGCTAGTTTGATTATTCGCCACTAGATGGCTGGTTATTGGACTTGGGCTGTAGGAGCCCCTCCAGAGTCTGTACACACCCCAATGAGCATCGTCGACGATAAATGATATGGGTGGCTCGGGCTGCACGTCGCAGTGGATACTGGATTGTACCATCATATGCATTGCATCGCATCCCTGCATTTCCATCACACACACATACACACACACACACACACACACACACACACACGCACACACACACACACACACACACACACACACACACACACACACATATATATATATATATATATATATATATATATATATATATATATCGATATATATATATATACATATATATATATATATATATATATTGTTGTTCATTTGTTCAGTTGCAGATACTGTTATACACTGTTTTAGCTTACTTTGTGTAATTATTGGGTTTTTTTTTCTTTCGGAGCTTTATTTGTTGTTATTACTCACTGAGTTGGTAGACTAACCCCCTACTCCCTGCACCTTTTGTGAAGATTCAGGTGCTCCAGAGGATTAGCGCGTGCGGTTGCTGGTCGTCAGTTTGACAGAGTATTGAGGTAGTTGCCAGCGTCCGTAGGACCCATGTCTCTGATCTCCTAGTTATTTTCTAGTTATTTTGACACTTGTATTTCCCTCATTACGACATGTATTCAGTATTGTTAGAGGCTCTAAAACTCGTGACCCCAAGTCTTGGGAGTTTTATATCTAAGTTTGCTGTTTTATTTTGAATTGTCTTTCTTTAGGCTGTATGTCGTTCTTGGGTAGTTATTTGGTCGTGCTTGCCTAGCCTTGTGGCCGGGCACTATCACGATCGGAATTTGGGTCATGACAAGTTGGTATCAGAGCCTAGGTTACTAGGCCTCATGAGTCATGAGCCGGTTTGGTAGAGTCTTGTTTATGGGTGTGTTGTGCACCGCACTTATAAGCAGGAGGCAATAGAACCTTTACGAAACACTCCACTTTCTTAAAATCTTATCGTGCGTCCTTGATTCAGTTTGAAATAGTAACCCTTGAAATTCCTTCCTCACGTTATATGCGTCCGTAAGTGTCCAGTATTATATGTGCCATGATGGCTCGTGATTTCCCTATTGAGGGGCGAATTATGATTCCTGTGAGTTGATGTTGGGCCAGTCTAGAGGACTTGAGGCCGAATCTCTGTCTATGGCTTGAGTACCAAGGTACTGATTGAGCGAGCTATTGTTATGAGCTTATATGTTCGGTATTTTCCCTAATTGTGGTGATGGCGGCTGGATAGAAACGTGGTGTGTATGTTGGTGCCGTGTAATGTGTCCATATGACTTGGAAGTGTTGAAGAAGGTCTGCTAGGTGGTAGACGAATCATTAAATGTTTGATTCTCATTGTGAAATAGAGATGTGGCCTGAGTCATGGGGGCGTGAAGAATCTTTTCGAGTCTCCTAGCTCAGAGTTTGTGTGTTGTTTTACGATTCCAGACTCAGGAAAACTAATTGATTGCGTGAAGAGTATGACGGTGGATGATGTACCGAAATATTATATTGAAGCAAGCAGGTGGGTATCTAGTGCAGATTATTCCATACTGGTATGATCATTATGTGTATGTTAGAAGACCGTATGTGTAATGAAGATGTATATTCCATATGTTAGGATTCGAACAGGTGCAGCGCATGTTCAGGTATCAATTTTGATAATATAATACATGTAGTATCGAGATTAAGCTTGTTGTTATACATTGTGATGCTGCGACGAGTTGTGGACGTGTTGTTAGGAATATTTTGGAAATTCTCTGACAGGTGGATATGCTCAATTATAAAGGAAACTCTGCCGAAATTTCTGTAAAAATTTGAGACTTAGTAGAAATTTTGTCGCCAAAAGAGTGGGCTTGTTGGTTGTGTGAATGAATGCAAGAATTAGAGAAAAGTTAGAATTTCTGATGATTCGTGTTTCCACAAGCTTATGAAAGAGCGAGTTTAATCTCGGCACGATGTTTCGAGGGCTATAGAGTATGTGTGTTTTAATATATATATATATATGGATTCGAGCTAAGTTGGGGAGGTTATTATTAATGGGTTGGTGATACTGTTATGAATTGAGTTAGTCCCGATTTAATGCATGTGAGAGAATCAGTTCTGGTTGCAGAGAGTGGGCCGAGGGTGGCACAAGTGAAGAAAAAAGATTTGCCAAAGGTTTAATGGTGCATCGTAGATGCGAGAAAATAAAGAGAAAGTTGAGTTGTAGATAAGGAGTGCTTAGAGTAAAGGGAAGGAAGTTGTTCGGTTGTATCGGAATGAGCTCTCGTCTTGTAGTGTAAGAGTGCCGATAGTCACGTATGATTCGATTCATTAAGTCAAGTGATTTGCAGTGTATATAAGAGTGAATGTCTTTTGAGAATGGCTTTTGGAGTGTTCGATATTCGATATGGATCACTCATGTGTTTTAAGGTTGCCTACGCAACTAAGGCAGTGTTTTCTTTGGAACGGGTCAAGACTCGTGGTAGGAATTCCAGGTATCAGAAATTGGGAAGTAATGGCAACTAATTCTGGGTCGCGGGAAGTCGTTCGGGTAAGGTACTTGGGAACGTGGTATATCTGAGGAAGTTTGAGGAAGTATTCAGTGGCCTATGGGTCTTAAACAGTGTGGTCTGGTGTTCGGGTGTCATGTAGTGAGCCTAGGTTGAGATATTGTGGTGCTGCAGCAGGAGAGTATATCTAGTTGAAGATGAATCTGGTGAGAATCTATGCAAATGAAGTAGCTTGTTAGTGGACTGGATTCGGCATGGTAAGGGTATGGTTAGTTACCAGCTCCATGTGGCAGCTCACACATGGATTCCTGAAGCGTGTTGATTGTTACCAACTCCATGTGACTGTTCTTCTTTCCTGACTTACGCTGCTTTGATGTGACAAACAGGTCCCGTTTTGTGCAATTGGAAAGCTGGTGGCAGATTTTAAAGTTATTTATCACTTGTTTTGACCCAATAGACTCAAGAGGAGGGAATAAACAAGACAAAAGGAACAAAAGCAGATGATTCCTAACAAAACCTAAAAAGTAGAAACCTATAAAATGCGGGTACCAACTCTAATGACCATGACATGCACCTGCAGCCCATTCTATTAAGCAAATCTAATGTTCAACTCTTGTTATACTCCCAGATAGTGAAGCTGGATTTCGATGCTCCAATTATCCATTCTGATTCTCAATCCTTATTTGACTTGTAGCGTCCAAAAGGTTTTCTCCATCAAGCCTCTCTTACTTTGTTCTTTCTCTCAACTTACAGTCGCCTCAAGGTGCCCGTGAGAGTTTTCACCAATAAGACTCTCTCATTTTTTCATTTTTTTTCCATCTCTCGTCGCCTTACGGTGCCCATGAGGGTTTTCACCAATAAGACTCTCTCATTTATTATCTTTCCTACTTGGCCGGAGTGTTGCCCCTAACATGAATCACCTCTTCTTGCTCAACTTGGCATCTCTAGAAGACTATCAGAAGGTCTTTATTTGGACCGTAACGTGGGCTTTTGGATAGGGTTAGAAAGAAAGGGTATCAAAGGCTCAAAAAAATTCACATGGGTTTAAAAACTACAACTTTCGGAATCAGATTTCTTACAACAACCACAACTTCTGCCCCAGTTTCTTGCTTGGGGATTTTTGGAATTTTATATTAATGAGAGTGAAACGTGAGGCTGCCTACGTATCCTTGAAAGGAATAAGGTCAAACGTAGTTCAATACCGATTCCTTGTTTTTGTTGTTGTTTTTCTTCTCCCCTTTTTTCTCTTTCTATTTTTCTTTTCTTCCTTTTCTTTTCTTTGTTTTGTTTTATTTCTCTTTTCGTTTTCCTTTTCTTTTTTCTCTTTTCTCTTTTCTTTTCTTGTTTTTCTTTTTCTCATCTTTTGTTTTTATTTTTTCATTCTTTCCGTTCTTTTTCTTTCACTGCCTTCTCACGCTTGCGTTTTTTACTTTTATTACTGATTTCAAAAGAGGGGTACGAAAGAAAATAATTAAAGCTCAAAAGGGTTGGCAAAGGATAAAGTTTTTAGATAGCAGAATAAAATGCCTTCGCCGTTCCAATGTTTAAAATATGCCAAGACGAACAAGTACAATCAGTCAACGGAATCATACATAGTATATCATGACTGCGTCGGAATTGATAGACATTTCTACACATTTCCCTTCCTCATCTGTCAAAAGACAAACAAGTACAATCAGTCAACGGAATCATACATAGTATATCATGACTGCGTCGAAATTGATAGACATTTCTACACATTGACCTTCCTCATCTGTCAAATATAATGCACCATTGGACAACACTCCGGCAACAACAAATGGTCCCCGCCAGCTTGGTAAACTTGCTTTATAGGATTTCTTCATGTTTTATCTGCCTGTGTTTCGGGCTTCAAAAGGTCTCTAAGGGTCCATACCTATTCTTGTTTCCCTCAAGTGTCTCTATTGCCTTATTTGTAATCTTTTAAGACTAGGCATGGGGTTATGCATGCATGTCATGTCATTGAAGCCCATAGGGAAAATAATTCTAAAAAGAATAGAAAACTAAACTAAATGACTAGAAATAACGGAAAGTAGAAAATTGCATTTGTCTGATAGTGAAAGAACTTGGACAACAAAGCAATGTAAAAATACTGGGGTGAAAACACTCGAACAAACCTAGACGACACTAACAAAACTAGGAAAAATAAAAGGATAGAAGGGTTTGAATCACGAGACAATCTCCGGATTACAACCCTGAAAATAAATCGGACAACAGAAATGACAACAAATAAACCACCAAAACTCCTCCCTGGCTGACCAAGAAATTTAGTGTCTCTCCAGTTACCCATCACAACATATTAGCCATTGGGTTCCACATCAATAACACTAGGCACTTCACAAACCTTCGTCATATTGTTCATAACAAATCGCTTTTGGGTTCCTTTCGCCGGCTCGTTCTGAAAATCAACTTCTGATAGCGTTGAAAGCTTAGGAGCACTCGTGCCTCCGAGGCTCCCAGAAGAATTCTCACATTCCAACATGTGCATCTCATTATGCACAAACAATGGACTTTGGCTAGTGTCTGTTGCATCGGGATTTTGCACGACAATGTCACCTGCATCAATAAGCTTTTGAATTGCTTTCTTTAAACTCCACCACTTCTGTGTGTCATGCCTCGGGGCATCTGAGCAATACGTGCAGCTTTGAGGAACATCAAACTTCTTTGACAGAGGGTTTGTCATTTTTATCTGAATTGGCTTCAACACGTGCAACTGCTTCAACCTTTGGAACAAACTGGCATATGATACTCCGATAGGGGTGAAAGCCTTTTCTTTTTTCAGTAGCCTCTCATTCTTACATGCTTTGCTAGGCTGGAAACCTAATCCAGGAGGTTTTTGGTATGTTCATGGGGGTGGATAAACATTTTGTGGAGCTGGGTATGGGGAAAGTGATGTACGATTTATTGAGTTCTGTGGAAAGAAGCAACATTGGGGAGGATCATCTGGTACGTAAGGATATCCACGAGGACGATGTTGAGGCTTGAAATTCTGATCATAATTTCTATTTCTCTTTCTTCCGCTAAAGCTTACTAGGATATTCTGAATATCTTTTGAACCACTCATGATTTGTCCTGACTTGATTCCCTCTTCCATTTGCTCCCCCATTTTTAACACATCATTGAAAGATTTTCCAAAAGCCGGGATCGAAGGACCGAAGTAGGTGGGCTCCTGGGCTTGCAGGAAAAGCTCAACCATTTCCTTTTCACCAATCGAGGTACTGACACGAGTAGCTTGTGCTCTCCATCTGAGCCCAAACTCCCTACAACTTTCCTTTGGCTTCTTTTTCATTTTAGATAGGGAAGCGCGGTCTGGGGTAACATTGTATTTGCATTGAAAGAATCAAACTAAATCTTGAGCCATGTCACCCAATGTAGGCCATTTACCGATATCTTGACGAGTATACCAGTTCAAAGATGCCCCAGTCAGGCTCTTGCTGAAATATGCTATCAACAGGTCATTTTTCTCTCCAACGCCTCTCATTTCAATGCAATAAACCCTCTGGTGAGCTACGGGGTCTCCCCACCCATCGTACAAGTTAAATTTTGGCGAACGTTAGGGGATACAAATAGTTCTTTGCAAGCCATATTACCGTGGTTCCGCATTCCTTGCTTGTTCTTCATGGACTGACTTGTGCCTCCCAGCCTCCGAGGTATTCCATTCCACCCTTCTTTCCATGTGAACTTTTCATTCTCAACATGAGGCTCATCCTGCAGGCTCTGCTTGTACGATTCATTAACCTTGTGGGCCACCTCTGCGGGATAGTAGTGGATATTATGAGCTCTGAGTACATATTCATTGTTGGGGGCGGTTGGAGGGAAAGTGACGGAGCTACTGGGGTGATTGGGAAAACTATAATAAGCAGGTGCATCTGGAGAGTATGGAGGATCGTTCGAAACCATGATTGGAGTTTGGAGAAGGGTAGCATCCAAGCAGCTGGGTGGTGGTGAGGGTGGTGTTGTCCTGGTCATCCAAGCCTGATACATTTCTGTCATGTGTTGTCTGCAAGTCCAAGGCAAATAAATGCACAAGTTGCACGTAAACATTCATCAGGATGGTAATTTATTTCAGGGCACCTGTCCTAGACGGACCCAACACCTGTGTTGAGTCCCCCAAGTCAAAATGCATGATGCAAATAAAGGTTCCTACTAGGGATTTGGCATGAAGTTTTGTTATACTAAGTTGACAACCTCGGTATTGGGTCTAGACTGTGTACCCAAGCGGACAACTCGAGTCGAGGAGAGGGCTATGTACCAGGGACCCGAAAGATCGTCCGGCTTTGTTCCTTGTCTGGCCTCTTTCTTATTTTAGGGTAAGACACTAACAGGATAGGGAGTCTCAACCATTAATCACATCCCCGGAGGTAAAGAGAGAAGTGTTTCGTAACGGTTTATATACAATTCAAATAATATCAAAGCGGTAAAAGCATAATTTTGCACATTAAGTCAACACGTAAAATCAAATAATAAACAAAGCCAAATACAACAATTATTCTAAGCTCAAATTTTTGAAACCTGAACCAAAGATTCTGGGTTCAAATTCCCCAGCGGAGTCGCCAGAGCTGTCACACCTCCTTTTTGCTATCCACAACCCGGCGAAGAGCACAGATAAGGGATTATTCCAATTAAAGGACAATCGAGACGGGATTCAATTTTGAGAGAATTTCAGTCTTGCCACTTGGGAGATTTATGGTGTCCCAGGTCATCCTGTTAGAATCCTGAATCGAGCAAAAGAATGACTCGATTTATAGTCCGCGAACAAGAAATTCGAGCGAGGAATTCTATTAACCCAAGAGAAGGTGTTAGGCATTCCCGGGTTCCGTGGTTCTAGCACGGTCGCTCAATTCTCATATTTGACTTAAACTATCTGATTTTAGAACATATTTTACGTTATGTGCTTTTTAAATTTAAACTGCTTTTACTATTATTTTAAAGAGAATTGCAACGTTGTTAGAACACGCCTCAAACAACGTCACATAAATGCACCCATGGATTTTGATACGTTTCATCTTCGTTGAGATTTGGATTTGGGTCACATAAATGTGCACCCGAATTTAGGAAAGTAATGTTACTAAACACGCGCCTATAGCAACTACGTCTTTTGCATTTATGGGAAGGCTGTGAAATTTGCTAAACAGCACCTCTTTTTCTTTCTATGTGTTCTAATGAATTAAGGAGCCTCCACACGGTATTTGGTTTAAATTAAACTGGCTCAATTTGTTTTATTAAGGTATTCTAGCATATGATAAATTTGTTAATGTTGTGTTTAAATCCACTAATTATTTCACATATGATCCAGGTGCTTGGGAAGATTATGTGTGCCTTGGCCTCGTTCATGACCAAGTGACACACAAATAATTTGAGTTTTGGACAACCCTGAAGCACATAACGCTCAAGCTGCAATTGATAAACATTTTGATAGGTTTGGGCTGCGAATCACTTAGCCCAGCAAATCGTATCAAATTTCAGTATTCGGGTGCTTACTAGGCCTCACAAATGAGCCCAGTATTGATTTGAGTCAAAGATTCCAATGGCGAACAACAATTTGGTCCGAAATTATGTACATAGAACCGAATCTTTACCCATTCATGAAGGAAACAATAACAACTATTTTTGTACTACCTTTCTAACGTCAGATTTGAATCAGATGATTCATATACCCGTCAGTCAAAGTATATGAACCTAACTCTTCAAAATTTGAGCATGACTTAGACTTACAGCTTAGTAGATCAGGAACAAACTGCTAATATGTTAAAACCTAAAATAGCCAACACAATGCATGATATTGGGGCTTTGGGTATTTACTAAACTGTCATTTTTGGAATCCTTATTTCAAAACAAAACATGACCTATGAGGCGCACCACCTAGTTTATTAATCAGCCACTTATGTGAACCAACCAGGCTAAGATTTAAGCTAGCTATTCATTATACACATGAAAAGAGAAAATTCAATCAAACGTCCAAATTATTACATATTAAGATAGCTCCAAGTGTCCATTAAGTACAGAAGTCGATCAGTCTAAAATTGAATTATAACATGATAATTATCCTCCCACTACACCTATATCAGAACTAAATAGGGAATCTGAAGGAAGTAAATAAAAATAAAAATTGCAAACGACAACGAGATCTTCACATCTGAAAGTATATATCACTTTGAACTTCACATATACATAAGCTTTAAGTGGTACCTGTAATGTAGCAAAGGAAACAGCCTATGAGTAAAATAAAGGGATCAGACAAGCAATCAACAGCCAAATGCAAAGTGCACCCAGGACTTCAACAGAGTATTTAGAGAATTCATCTTTCAGAAATTGATTCAAAACATCACTAATAGTGTTTTCAGATATAGATGCAGTATTTCAGCTCTAGTATTGAGGAAAATAGGTTTTGTATCAGTATTTCCAGCTCTAGTGTTAAAGATCAAGGTTTCCGGATCCCCTTAATGCCCCAAATGATTCAATTTATAGCAAAATTGTTAGGGCATCAGATTTTTACTAGTTTCTTTTTAGTCCTCACCTCAAATTGTATTTTTTACCTAAGTAGTCCTTCCATTCTTAACTTGTGCCTCAAGTTTGAGGCTGGAATTATGTATCAGTCCCTACTAGAAGGTTCTAAAAGACTCTTCTCATATTAGAAGACTCCAATTCCTTTTGTACCCTTACTAGCTTTCCTAAATTACCCTACCCCTGAATTTGAACCCAGTCAGTCCTTTTAACCGTAGTTCAGCCTAATTAGCCTTGGTTAGTTCTTTGACTCCAATTCAAACACAATCAACCTTGGTCGACCAAACTTGGGTCAAATTTAGATTAGCTGACTCATAAAAATCAGAATTAACCAAAAATTAACAGGCTTCTATACAGGATTAACAGAACAAGGGATCAAATATCCAGAAAGAGTGCATATATCTATCAAACTTAGCTTTCAAAAATGATTCAATCAACGATATTCATAAATAGGCTTATGAATCAAGAAGCAAAATGAAACATAAGCTTATGAATCAAAACCTTAGGAACATGAGTCAACTAGGCATGTCAGAAAGTAAAGAAAAATCAATATAAGGAAGTCAATTGAGCCCTAGAATCATATTACTGAAGACTAAACAAAATTGCTTTCTAAAATCAGGGGACCAATACTTAGCAAGATATCAGTATTGCCCAAGAAAGGCTTTCAGAGAGGTGACAAACAGTCATGTGAATATTGAAACCATTTTCAAATGAGCTTGTGGATAAACAAACAAACCACCAAGAGAGAATCCAAAAGAAGTTCAGACTATCACACATGCAACTACAGGATCTAAACAATCATTACAAACAATTAAGCACTTAGTCAGCTAAAATGAAAAATATGCAGGAACCACTTAGCTTTCATTTTTTCTCACATTTAAACCATCCAGCTGGACAATGATTCTCCCACAGGGGTTGTGAAACGCCCATGATAGTGTTTAATCAATTTCAAAGCTTGGGGGGGTCTTGAAGTCCTGAGACCTCAGTAGGTCTCAGATTTGGGATTTTTAGTGATTGGTTGTTTGAGACTCTACGGTGGCATGGTTGGCGTTAAGGAAGGTCAAAGAATGTCTGGGAGAGTTTTGAGGCTTTTCCGGCAAGTTTGGGATTTAGGGTTTATCTTCGGATGAAGATTCGAGGAGTTCCATGGGGATTTGAGGGTGGTGAGGTGCATGGTTTGAATAGGGAAGTCAGTGTGTCTCAATGGTGTATTTTTGGCCGACTTTGGAATGAGGTCGCCGGAGGTAGGGTTTTCGGCGACCTTTGAATGGATATTCGAGGCAGAGGGGTGGTGTTCAAAGGTAGCTGATTATGGGACGGAGTAGAGGAAGCCATGGTGGTTAAAGGGTGTAATTTTTGGGCCGTTTAATTGCCGGCCACCGCCGTGAGGCGATTTTTGGTGGCGGCGGTAGGGTGGTCAAATGGTGGTCAACGGTGGCGTTTGAGTGGTCAATGGGTGTTGACGAGGTGGTCAATGATCAGCGATGGAGATACGAGGAAGGTGATTTTAGTCGTGTATATATTGAAGTGGTTTGGACATATATGTATGGATCTGGGTGGGGTTTGGGAACCGTTGGATTGGGGTGAAATCAATGGCTGGGATGATGGGATCTCAAAACGGTGTCGTTTGGTTTAGTGGATGCGGGGACTAGACTTGTTGGTCGTTTGGGCTGGGTGTGTATGGATTTTGAGATGGAACGAATTGGGCCACTCAGGTCTGGCCCAATTGTGGCCAGCCTGAGTGGCTGCCTACATGTGTATACATGTATTGTATTTTTTTTGTTATTATTTTCTTTATTTTCTTTTAATTAAAATTAATTACTAAATTTATTTAAAAACCACAAATCACAAATAAAATTAAATCCAATCAAAATTGAACAAACACAACTTCAACTGCTGGCACATATATATTTTTGTATTTTAATTTATGAAACAAGTTTATAACAATTAAAACCCTAATTATTCTTGACATCCAGTAATGAACATGCATATGCAATCAATGTCCAAAATTTAAAATCCTAATATTTTAAAAGAGAAAATCCTAAACTTTAAGTGTCTTGTAGGAGTTTTTTTCGACTGGTCAAAAATCATATACTCACAGTACTTGTCAAACTTAAGGGTCTTGAATCCAGGTGGAAAATGAACATGGGGAAACATGCATATATCATTGAACGAAACACTCTTGTGGCCTCCCAAACCCTGTATGCTTCTCATGGTTTGTTCCAAACTCTTTATTTTCTGGTCATTTCCTCTTGTTCCATATTCTTGTTGGGCTTTTCGACCTCGATTGGGAACATGTTCTGATGAGTATGCTTGAATGAATCTGGAACCTTGAAAATCAGTTCTGGAGAGTAATGTTGGGTATCATGAGTATTCAATTGTGGATCATTGTTGAGCTTTTGAGCAACAGCCGTTTGAGGAATGGGTACAATATGTAGGTCATTTTTGAAGGGTGCGGCTGGAGGACGTGGAATGGAGGTACTGAGGATAGTGGGGAGGTTAATGCTTGGACTGACCCCATTTTGGTACAATGGGTTACTTATTATGAAGATGAGCACTTGATTTGCAACTGACACATTATGAAGATTATCTGAAGGCCCCAGGGGTAGTGAGGGCGGTACCAGTCCCAGGCTTGGTACATATCTGCCAATTGTTGTTTCAACACTCTTACTTCTTCAACCAGTCCCGAACCTTGTTCGACCAATTGTCCATGGACATCATCATTATCTTGCACATTCTCACTGTTGTTTTCCATTTTATTTTTTATTTTTGACCTCGTGTTGTAATGGTGAGTCACAAGTTTAAACCACAAACCAACCACCTTTGATTAACCGTACTTCTTTAGAAATAACAAACAACAAACGTTAGAGTCAGACATTTTTAGATATTACTCACACATTGTATGTCGTGCACCTAATGCCATTTTCATTTCTAACATGATTTTGGAAGGCTTCATGCTTCATCCCGGCTTGTTGGATTATTTCCTTTTGAACTTACTGCTCTTTTATTTTATTTAAATTTTTTATCATTTTTTTCAGACTAGTTATGGTTGTGATCACATCTAATTCAGATTGCCTACACATCATGACGTCGCATGAATCAGAAAACCCAGTTCAGGAGAAATAATAACAATTCTTATGATTTCATGTTTTTTTATAAATACAACAAACAAAAATATTTTTCAATTACATATTATGAGAGAAAAGGAAATATATACAAACTGACTCTAAAGACATAAACATGACTGGAATAAAACAAACTTTGATAATAATAATAATAAAAAAAGTCTCCAAAATAAAAAATGCGACAAAAATAAATGAAACTAAGAACTAATGGACTACACTAAAAATTTAATCTTCAATAGCCTTCTTGTTTAAACTGATATCATCAATTGTTTGCATCTGTTGGCCTCCACTGTCCCCCTAAAGTCTCGTACAAATTCTGAAACAGCGTCGGCAACTGTGGAACGAGGACACGTTCTTGTTGTCCAACTTCCTCATTGTTTAGACAACGATGATCATCATGAACATATGCGGCTTTTTCTGCCAATCGAAGTAACTGTTCTCTAGCTTGCCCTATACTCATGTGACAATTCTGCAACCACATATGGGTAGTGTCGAGGGCATGCCCCATCTGAGTCTCAGGTCCCTCATATTATTCAATGCGATGGTTTAACACACCTCTCTCAATCATCCACTGACGCCGCTCTTCCTCAAAATCTATGTGTTGATGGCCCCTCTTTTACCTTTTTATTTCTTCTAATTGTGCATAAAGCTGACTCTTTGGTGTATCCAGTGGGCCCTTTTTATTTCAAACTTCTCCTTCTGCTGATCAAACTCCAATTGTTGCTGGTGCGCATCTTCTTCAATGATACCCAGGTCTTCTTGCAACTTAATGTTTCAGCATTTTTGTTTGCCTCCATTCTTCTTACTAAACCAATCGTGTTGGCCAGTTCTTCTTCTAAGCAGGCTGCCTCATTCTTAGCATGCTTTAAATCTTTATCCATGAATCGCAAAGAAGATTGATAATCTTTCTCAATGTTTAAACGAATATGAGCGACTCCAGCCTAATGCCGGGCTTGTTGTTTGGCTATAATCATCTGAGCATGCTCAATTTCTCTTTCAGCTTTTTTATAGTTCTTTGATCATTTCTCCTTCTGTTCGGCCCCTCAGGCTTATCTCTAAATGACGAAGGATGATGAAATTAGGTAATATATTCAGGGATCGCCTCTCCACGATCTCGGTCCTCTACCATCTCATTGAACTCCGAAACTTTACTTGCATACCAAATTTTCATAATTTCCCTTTCGTCGTGAGGTTGATTTTTACCAAAATCATAACAGAACTTACTCATATCTCGTGTTGGTGGCACCTCCTATCATCGTGCAAGCTGGCGCATTACCCGAAGTTGAGCATAAGGCTGAACACCATCCTATCCTATAAGTACCAAATAAGAATGGTATGTAGATTCACAAATGACCTCTTTCAAGGAAAACCAATCGTAATTCCATGTGATCTGCTTGGCAGACAAAGTAAGAAGTAGTTCATTCTAGGCATTAATCCCTTCAGGTAAGTCACACTTTTCAATTCTTTTCTGTTGATCAAAGGTGTGATTGGGCAAGAGCTCACTAAAATTAGAGATCGTAGGATGACGATAAATATGCTCCAAAAACCATATTTATAGCAAAATGTTGCAACCATCAAAGTTTTGTTTGCCCAATTTACATCCAGTTAAAGAACGAACAATGGAAGATAGAATCATATGGACCAAATTATAATCATCCCCTTTCGAGGTCAGCGCCTCAACTACACCTACCAACCGGATGTCAATGCGTCCTTCCTTTTCCGGAAAAACTACACGCCCCAAAAAAGCAACTATAAATGCAAACCTTCTTTGTATCTTCCATGTTTCCTTGTCTTCCTTTGATTTTAGTTTTCCCACATTCCTTTCGAAATTGTATTCAAGGCCGTACAAATCAAATAAAAATACCAACTTAACCCAATTGCCTCCAAAACCTTCATAATGTCCATAGTTTATGTTCAAGAGCTTCAGGAACTTACCCTCATTTCACATTTTTTGGCACTATGGGTCTCTTGCGGCAAAGACTACGTCCCTACCCCACAAAATAAGCGATTTCCTCCAAGGTCGGAGTCATCTCACAGTCCGTAAAATGGAACACATTATTTTCGAGATCCCAAAGCGGAATCAAAGCTTCGATCATATCCCTCCTAGGGTTGATCGTCATCATGTGAACCAAATGCCCAAGTATTTCTTTATCTGGTTTCGCTCATATTCCTTAAAATCTCTCCAACAATGCCACAGTAATTGTGGTATCTGGTCAACAATGAGAAATTCTGGTATCCCTTCTGACCTGGGACTCTTTTCAGACTTACCTCTTTCCCCACTCATGGTGCGCCGCTAATCCAGACAAGAGGTCAAGTTTTAGTTAAATATACTATTGACACAAAAATTTTGATTTCTCGGGATTGAAAGAAAAAGAAAAAGAAAAAAAATAAAAACCAAACTGTGGGACTTAAAAAATTAGTAATAGTCATAAAAAACAAAAGGCCGAAATAACTTCTTTTGCTTTGTAAAAAGAAACTAATAAAAAATAAAATTGTCCTCCGATTTTGCATTTTCGATGCAGGTTTCAAGGCTATTTCGACAAAAAGACCGGATGCAGGGACAAAACTGGTTAAAAATTTGACAAAGTGACTATATTATCATTATTTTAAAATAATAATAATAATAAAAATAATAATAATAATAATAATAATAATAATAACTAATAATCTATAAAAACCCTTTTCTTTATTCCCTTTTTTATATGTTTATTTAAAATGGGGTTGAACCTGATGAAGGTTCCCTACGTATCTCACATCCTGTGAGAATCAAACCTGCGTAGTTCGGTTAAATTAACTAAAAAGGAAAACTATTTTGATAATTTTTAGTTTATATACCAAAACCTTTCAAAATTTTATTTTTTTAAAAAAGGTATTTTACGAAAACTTGGAAATTTCCTCTTTATTTATCCTTGTTTAATTCTATCCTAAAGCCGGTCAACATTTGAGTGAAGCCTACCAAATAACGTTACATATAGCACATAGATATGAACATGTTGGTCCGAAAAATTGGTTCTTTTCCTAGTTGGGCCTGGCCCCTGTGTCGAGCCCCGCTAAGTTCAATGCATATGATGCAAATAAAGCGTAACCTACTAGGGATATTCATTGCTTGCTTGTTCTTCTATGTTTTCAAATTCTAAAGGAGATGGTATCTAGACTTGGCTTACCCGGGTGGACAACCCGAGCCGAGGAGCGTCAAGCATCACCAGTAGTAGAACAGCACTGGCTAGCTAACGGCTCTCCCGCCTAAAAATGTGTGACTAAATCCTTCACGAGAAGCTGGTAGGCTAACTGGCTTTATCTTAAGACAGAAGTTTTGTGATGCTGGTAGGCAAACACAACATAACTATCAATTAGAAGACTCAGAGGGGTGCGAGAGAGGATACAATTATTATCATAGTTCAAATAAATATTAAAGCGGTAAACAAGCGACAAATAGCATATTAGGCTTCAAAATATAATAATATCAAAAACATGATAAAAGCCAAACAAGAATCAATATATAAAGCTTGAATTCTTATTAATTGTTCCCCAGCAGAGTTGCCATGGCTGTCACACCTATTATTTCCCACCCAACCCTGTTATGAGGTTGAGTTAGAAGAGTTTTTCCAATTAAAGCAACGTTTTGAAAAGGGATAATTTATTATTTAGAGTCGCCACTTGGAATTGAGTTTTGATGTTCCAAGTCACCTTTTATTTGAATCCCTTTCCAAAAAGAATGTTTGACTCTTAATTTATGGTCTACGAAAATAGAAGACTGAGTAAGGA
This sequence comes from Nicotiana benthamiana, assembly GCA_034376525.1. NCBI lineage: Eukaryota > Viridiplantae > Streptophyta > Magnoliopsida > Solanales > Solanaceae > Nicotiana > Nicotiana benthamiana. The sequence continues at coordinate 19,354,807 of CM067324.1, read as the reverse complement.
ATTTTGTTGCCTGAGGGGAAGGTGTAAGGCACCCCTCGAGTCTCGTGGTTCTAGCACGATCGCTTCTATTGATTAATGTAAGGCTTAAATCAATTTTTAGCTATTCTTGTATTTTTATTGATTAGGGCTTATTTATTACCGCTTCACATCATTTATTATATTTTTATTAATTATTTTGACCAAGGTGTGATAAGCACACAAGGTACTTCCTTGAAATTAAACATTAAACCAAGGTACAGAATGTACACATGGTTATAACATAATTATTTTAAATTAAAAAGGTATCAAGACGCGGAATGCGCACATAATCCTTTTATTATTTAAGCGTGTCAATTCAAGGTTCGGGTATGACCACATGTACTACTATTTTAAAGTGCATCTAAAAAATTTCTAGCATTTTAGAGTATTCTATTTATTTTATCTATTTCTATTATTGTTATTATTTAACTGTCATAATAAATCTTAAGATTTTAAAGTAAAAAAAATAACTAAGAGATGACCATTAGCCTAGAAGATAGAACCAAATTAACGAAGCTTTCCATTGATGTGTTGTAATTCAAACAAACTTACATAATATTAGATTTATCATTATCTGGAGACATTTAAACAAAACAATATGCAAATTCCAGCCATATTTATCAATAGAACTTAATATAAAATAATAATGTTAAATAATTATCATATTGTGTGTGTGACTAACTTGCCGTAATTTGATGTACGCATCAATCTGAACATGAATTTAATTTAACTATTAAAGAATTAAAATTTCAGCAACTTAAATAATAAACTAACACATGTTCCAACAAAATTTTGTCAATCATATTTTTTTATACCAAAAATATAATAAAAAGTCCTATGAAAAATAAACAAAACAATAACGAAGTAAAAAAATTCATTAGGCTCTCCTCCTAATTCATGAATTAGTATAAAAGCCGATCACCCGTATTAAATATTACATACAAAGAAATATAACAAATATATATATATATATATATATATATATATATATATATATATATATATATATATATATATATATATATATATATATATATATATATATATATATATATATATATATATATATATATATATATATATATATATATATATATATATATATATATATATATATATATATATATATATATATATATATTTGAATTGCATTTATTTGGTAGTCTGGTCCTAGCCTCTTCACTAATTCACCATGGTCAGACTAGACACTTACTAGAACATGGGGTCGGTTGTACTGATACTACACTCTGCATTATGTGTACATATAGGAGCAGCATTTGGATAGTAGTTGGATGGCTTCCTTCAGTCCACTCGGAGTCCCAAGGTAGATTTGCAAGCGTCTGCAGGCCCCGGCGTCTCCCTCTATCTCTATTTCTTGTTTCCTCTAATTTTTATTTAGAGACAGTGCATTGTTGATTCTTCAGACCTTGTATGTAGAAATCTTAGATGGTCTGTGAACTATGACACCAGATTGTTGGTATTAGAGGATTTGAAAAGTTGTAATAGACGCTACTTTTGGATATTTCATTGTTACCTTCCACTTAAGTATTTACGTTTCCATGGTTCTCGTGTTATCAGTGGTAATTGAGAAAAAGAAGTAATTTGTTAACGAAAAAGTTAGTTAAAGGTTGGCTTACCTAGCTCTCATTAGTTGGCGCCATCACAACTCTCGAGGCTGGGAAACCCGAGTCATAACAAATTTAGTAACAAAATTATATATTGCAAGAGTAACTCTTAATACATGACATAACAAAAAAGAAATTAATTTAGCTTCTCAGAAGGTAAGCCATATAGCTTATCATTTAACTCTTCAAATTTAAACTGTCGTGTAACACTCCATCGAAGAATTGGTAGAGATGTATTTTAACACCGACGAGCAATAGAACTATAAAAATATCAAAAATATTTGTAGAACCATATCTAAATAGCTTAAGGGAATCATGAAATCTAATAATACTGGCGCTGTTTATCTAAAATACCTGACATTGTTCTCACAGTTTCCTCATATACATCTATTCCCTATGAATAACTATTGTAATCACCCTTGTCAACAAAGTCTATGTACTTCGTATTAATCAGTTTGGTGTTCTTAATAGAAAAGAGGAATGGGTTTACAACAAATAACACTGCTATCTTAATAGCATCTTCATCAAACTCAAATATTTTTGTAAGAAAACAATCCACGAGGTGTTCTTTAGAAATGGAAAGATAATCCGTAAATTACTTTACAATTGAACGATTATTATTATTTTGTGTAGCCTCACTACAAAGTTGTACATCACCAGTACATTTTAATCCATTTACACGAGCAAACTATGCCAATCCAAAACGTAGCTTAACCCCATTGGCAAGAAACGACATTTCGTTCGCTTTCTCTTTTTCAACCTCCTCGGTTAATAAATAATAAATTAACTGTGTTTGCAGTATTATACTAGGAAAATTCAACAAATAGCCAAAACAAATAGACATAAAAAGTTCTAGTTGCGTTGTTGATAACTTTGTTTTCAAGTTGCTAACAATCTCACAATTGAAGTTTCTGCCAAGTATTGGTCTATCACTTGCACTAAGCAGCAATACAATACAGACACATATATAAATATATAACATGTGTATATATTATCCAAAGTGTGTATAAATAAATAAGGTGTAATATAATTTACCTTCAAAAATAATTTTGAATGTCTTCTCTTATGAATAATTGATTCAGAAACCTTCCTCTTTTTTGTAGGTTTTATATTATTTTGAGAAACATCAACTTCTGGTTCCTTGACACTTTTAGAACCACTAATTTCAGATTCCTTAGCACTTTCAGAACCCAATACTAGCTGACCCAAAGATATTCGAAGATGATCTAGAGGTTTTTCGTGCCTTAGCCCTTTGTAAACGAGTTTGTCCTAAACAAACAACTTTTGTTCCGCTTGCTGATGATGATACACCAACTGCATGCTTACTTAGAAATCTTTCATATAAGATTCTGCCATTGTAAGAGAATCTTTTTTGTTATCCGTAACAAAATTAGAAAAATCTGATGACGTTGATTGGATGAATAAGTTTTTACGCTTGAGAGAGTATTTTCTACCCATAAAATATCAACTGTTCAAAATTAAGCTTGACATTTGAAAAATAAAACCTCGAGAACAATTGATTAAACCCTAACAATTGTGTATTTTGAAATTTGAGGTAATATATGGTGCGTCATTTGGAAATTCGTGGTACCTAGTGAATGGCGCGTCGTTTGCAAAAGCAATATGGACTCCAATATACTTACATAGTATAAAGCTGTAAAATATGAAATCCAAATTACTATTCATAAAATATAAAATCCTATGAAATGACTGAAACTATAATTATTATTATTGTGACACAACTCCCAATGTATAATATAATTTATGGTATGAAATGCATAAAAAAAGTGCACTTAATGGTTATGTAAAATAATAAAATTATGAAATATTACAGTCACTTGAAATTGACATAATCAAAAAAGATATTACGTCATAATAAAAAGCTATCTGTAGCACATAATAAAGAAAATAAATTATTAAATCTAATTTATTATATAAGGATTGTACACTTCAAGTAAAAAATAAAATATTATGCTTTCAGTTGGTAAATCTCCAGTAGAATATACACAATAAATTAAAGAACGCTTTAGTGAATCGCGCATAGTTTGCGAAAGCAATATAGACTCCAGTATACTTCATTAGTATAAAGCTGTAAAATATGATATAAATTACTATCCATAAAATATAGAATCCTATGAAATGACTGAAATGTAATACAACTCCAATGTATAATATAGTATGCGGTACTAAATGCATAAAAGACTGCACCCAATGGTTATGTAAAGTAATAAAATTATCAAATATTATAGGCAATTATATTACACTCACTTGCATGTGACGCAATAAAAATAGATATTACGTCGTAATAATAAGCCATGTGTATCACATAATAAAGAAAATAAATTACTAAATCTAATTTATTATATCAGGATTTTACACTTCCAGTAAAAAAAAGATTATGCTTTCAGCTAGTAAATATCCAGTAGAATTGTCACGACCCCAACCCCGATCGTAATGACGCCCAACACATGGCTAAGCGAGACTGACCAACTATCAACCCCAACCCATTGCATATATAGTTTATTACCAGCTAACATTATTAAAGTACCAATTTAGCATAATAAAGTACCAAGTTAGCATAATAAAGTCTGAGCAGCAAGTTAAATATGCAAAAGTCAAAGATAATACCACTACATAGCCGACTGATCCAGTATCACAAGCTAAAAGCATCTAATATAGGTCTGAACAATCTAATACATAGATTGTATAGGAAAGCGAAAAATAATAATAAGATAGTGTGAGCATGTAATTTTTGCCTCGCGTGAATTACTCCTAAAAAATTCTTAGATTTAGTATTTTCCTTTTAATTATTTGAGTTTGAAGGAATAATTGCGTAATTTTCGTGTTTGTTTGTGTTTGTGTTCGTATTTTTTATTTAGATACTTCTTAAAAAATACAAAAATATGTCGCATGCACATTTGAAAGTAGATTTGATATTTTCAAGCATTAATTAGTAATTAATCATTATATAAAAGGAACAACCAAAAATAGGTTCGATTTTCTCTTCTAATTTTAATTTTTGAATTTTTAGGTTATTTTTTCCTTTAATTTATTTTGATAATAATTATATAGGATTGGTTTGCATTTTATAGGTAAAAATGAGGTTATTTGTTAATTTACGAGTTCTAATAATTTTTCAAAAAAAGGAAAAAATAAAAAAATAAAAGAAAAATGAAATGAAATGAAATGAAAAATAAGAAGCACGAAAATTTGAAGACAAAATCTGGGACAACTGCACCCAGATCAGCCCAAATGAACCCACTACCCGGTTCATACCCATGCCATAACCCCGTCCAGCACACCCCATAACCAAAACGACATTGTTCCTAGTCGAAAGATCTGAGCCGTCGAGGTCGCATGATCTAACAGCCAAGAAGCCTAGGTCTAATAAGTATTTAACTGTACAAACCACCCCCACCCCAAACACTCCGTCTTTAACACGTCAGAGAACAAAACCCTAACGCCCCCGCCCTCCACCGCAAACCCCCAGTCGGAAATCGCCTCCGCTAGTGGCGATTCTCAGTTGACTAAGCGAGCCCGGGGTCGATTTTCGGGATTTATGGAAGAATGATTGGAAAGTCATAATTGAACATTGGAATTGAATTTTTTAGCATTTATTGATGTTATTAAGTCAATTATGTATAGATTCAACTGGGTTGGAGCCGAATTTGAAAGGAAAAGCGATAATTAAGGATTGAGTTGGTCGTGGAAGTTTGAGGTAAGTGTTTAGTCTAACCTTAGCTTGAGGGATTAGGAGTTTAGTCCTATTTGCTGTATGATAATTGTTGAGTAATACGTATAGGCATGGTGACGAGTATCTATACGTTGGAATCTAGCATGACCGTGAATCTTTATATTGTGAATATCCTGATTTTGTTGTATATGTCATGCCTTGGTGACGATTTCTATGTGTTGTGAAAAGCTTGTGAAAGAAATTGTGACCTCAGAACTTTGAGGAGCATTGGCTCGAGTTATATTACAAATTGTGAAAGAAAATGAGATGATTGAACCCTTTGGAGCAATGGCTCAAGTGGTAAAGTGATTTGTGAAGTAAAAGTGAAGGAAAAAGAAAGAGTTATTAGATAGTTCCCTTGCCAGTATGTTTGTTACTTTGTTGATTATCTCATTTGCAAAGATGCAGAGATTATTGATATTTTTCCATTGCTGGGATTTAACTGTTTAATTGTGTTCCCTTGCCGGTATTTTTATTATTATTTGTTTACTCCCTTGCCCCTTTATTTGTGATTGTTGTTTGGGTGAGGAAGAGCATTAAAACCCGAAGGGTGATGCGTGAATTGTTTGCTATTGTAAGCAAAGAGTATAAAGAACAAAGGGTGATACCGTGCCGCACGATGTACCATTCTTTACCGATTTTCATTGATTATATTGTGAGGAAAGAGAGTAAAATCACAAAGGATGATGTTGTGTACATTGTTATTACAAGATTGATTTAGTGACAATGAGAGTAAAAGCACGAAGGGTGATGCCGTGCATATTTTTATTATAAAATATTGCTTTGTTGAGGACGAGAGTAAAAGTACGAAGGGTGATGCCCTATATATTGTTTGATTTCCCATTCTTGTTGATATTCTAGTTATGTTGTTACTTTCCTTACTTGATGTTTTCTATCCAGAACTTTTACCTCGCCCACAACATTTTTTCTCCTCCTACATTAACTGGTTATTTCCTATATTTCTTTTCCACTATATATATATATATATATATATATATATATATATATATATATATATATATATATATATATATATATATATATATATATATATATAGATAGATAGATATATAGCGGGGATTTATCTAGTTTAATATATTTTATGCAAACCACGAATTAATCGTTATAAACCCGACCGGGAACATCCATAGGTGATTCAACCAGCCATACAGGACTTATCAACGGAATTACGAGGTTTATAGCTGATTTAATCCATCACTAACCATGTCGGGAACACCCCTTTTAGGGCTTACCAACGCCATGATTTAAGCTTAGTTTGCTATAAAATTATTTAAACTAAACCCATGCTAAAACCTTAACCGCTTCAAGGAAAGCTCTTATTTTAGAGTCATAACCTTTTCAGATCGTCCTCAAGCCATATCAGTTATTATTCAATACTTATGAACTTATCCCATCATTGGGCTATCAATGATAAACACAAAATACAAAATTTAGGAATAAAAATAAAAAGAAAATACCTGGCTAAATTTGGAGAACTTCTTGATTTTATTTATTCACAAATATATTACAACTGAGTTACAAAGATAGAGAGAAGGGAGAGCAATCTTTTAGAGAGAGAGAGAGAGAGAGAGGGGTTCCGAAAGCCTGCCTCTCTAAATAAAATATATGCCCCTTATATAGAAAATATTGTGCATAGTAAAAAGTGCACAGTACCCGACAAGAAATACAAAAAGTCAAAAAGTGCACATTACAAAGTAATCCTATCTAAAGAAAATCTGTTGATTATGGCCATCTTTTCCAAGGAATATGTTCTTTTTCTGAGTGACTTCTTTATTATTTTTTGAACAGCAAAATCTCCTCTTCTGCTTTTTTGATAATCTCTGGTAAATCTTCTGAAGCTATGCTGTTGATGCTCTGAGAATCTTCAAATTATTCTCTCCCATTGAAATATCATCACTGACAATCTGCCTTTTGATATCTTATTTTACTTGTTCCATATAAACTGCAATTAATTCTTCTTGGGATAATAATCTGCCCTTTTTAATCTGAATTTTCTTAGTAATTTTAGCAAAATGACTTTCTTCTATTATTGGATCTTCTGGAGAATTCTTGCCATATTTAGTAACTGCAATCTGTATAGTATCTAATAATTCTTGTCCAATTAACTTTCCTTCAGATCCTTTGGAAATCTATTTAGGCCAAAATTTTGAATGAAATTTCCGGTATAAACAAGGCATATCATCTGAATCAGTTCCCACTTCAATAGTCCATCGGAAAATCCATGGAATAGAAAATTCCATAAAGAAGTTCATAAGAGGTGTCCTGGGATAAAGTCTGTCTTCTCTGTCTAATTCATCAATTTTTGGAGAAACTTCAACACATCTACTGTATAGATCTCTAAATTGTGATGGTAATATTCCTTGAGAAGGTCTGAAAAAAGACCACCATTTGATAAACCATGTTTGAATCTGAGTGCTTTTAAAGACTTGAGCACATATCTTGATAAACCAGGAATGCTTATGATTATCATTTTCATAAAATAATGTTTTAGAAAATGCATCCACATAATCCCAATAATTATAGTTGATAGAAATCTTTTGTACTGGATGTACATATTGACAATCTTTTAAAGTACTTAAACCTCATTCTTCTGGTAAAATAATTCTTTTAATAATCATTTTTGAAAAGGAAAAACATGATTTATTAGGGCCACCATTATTATTATGTGCAATCTCAACAGACCCTGTAGAAGTTAAAATCATCTCAAAATGTAATCTAGTTTTATAAGTTTGCATTGGAAATAATGCATTATTTAAATATCTTTTCATGACAATCCAAGGATTATGTTTCCACTGAAAATCTTTGTGATCCACATACAATATAATCTCTTTTGTGGAATTTGTTTCAAAAATCTCATTATCTGTTTTCCCTGTTATTACGACATAAGAATCTTCATTATCAGGTTCATAATCTTTATTCTGATCCTCAACAGAGGTGGGTTTAATAGTAGCATTGCTACCCCCAGTAGTTCCAGCATTGCTGGCAATGAAATCTAAATAATTTTGATAATCTGAAAATGATGGTCTAGTACTAGATGAGGATCCTTCATCAAGAAATCTATTTGAGTAGGAATATTCCCCAATGTCTGAAATCTGTTTTGAGTAGCTCCTCTGCCTCTTCCAGAGGAGACTCTTGGCCAGTCTGGCTTCATCCTGCAATACTTAAACATTAAGTATTAATCAGATATTCTCGAGTAAGAAAATCTGGTAAACTATTATCAATCCCTTTTTTATATTCTATTTTAAAATCAAATTGAGCTAATAATGCTTGCCATCTTGCAAACATCTGTTTAGACACATTATGCTTAAAATCTTTGTTAAACATAAATTTAGCAGCTTGACAATCAGTTTTAATTAAAAACTTCTGATTATATAAATCTGTTTGAAATTTCAAAATACATTTAACAATAGCTAAAATTTCTTTTGCTACCGTTGCATAATTCTTTTGGGTATCACTCCATTTTCCTGAATAAAATTGTATAATATAATCTTTTTCTCAACAGGGAAAAACTGAGTTAGAATACCAGCATAACCAATGTCTGAGGCATCAGTTTCTACAGTCTTTTCCCAAAGTGGATTAGCCAAAGTTAAACAAGGAAGTTCTTTTACTTTGGATTTTATTTTCTTAATTGCTTCAGTATGTAGATTATTCCAAGCAGGAGGGTTCTTTTTTAATCTTTCATATAAAATAGCAGTATCTTTTGATAAATCCTTTATAAATGGGGAAATATAATTTAAACTACCTAAAAATCTTTGTAATTGAGTTTTATCGGTTAAAACATCATGAAATTTTGATGCAAATTCAATAGTTCTATTAATAGGAGTAATAGCTCCTTTCCAATGTTATGACCAAGAAATCTAATATTACTTTGGAAAAGACTCATTTTAAGTTTAGAAATAACCAATCCATTTTGAATAACTATTTTCTGAAATAATTCTAAATGTTTAAAATGCAATTCAATATTTTTAGAAAATACTAATATATCATCTATATAAACAATAATAAAATAAGTGAAAGGAATAAATATATTATTCATAATCTTTTGAAATTCTGAAGGAGCATTTTTCAATCCAAAAGGCATAACATTCCATTCAAATTGTCCTATTGGAACATTGAAAGCAGTCTTATATCTGTCTTGTTCAGCAATCTGTATTTGCCAATATCCTGATTTTAAATCAAATTTAGAAAAAATTATTGCATCATGTAATCTATTCAATAAATCTTTTTTGTTGGGAATAGGATACCTGATCCATTTTAGAACTTTATTAAGAGGTTTATAATTTATAACTAATCTTGGTACACCTCTTTCTTGTTCTGCATGTTTATTAACATAAAAAGCAGTACATGACCAAGCAGAACTGGATTGTCTTATTAAATTCTTTTTTAGTAAATTATCAATCTCAGTTTACATAGATCTAAATAAGCAGAATTCATTTGGCAAGGTCTTGCCTTAGTAGGAATATTATTTTCAGTAAACCAATCTTCATAGGGTAATGTCACTACATATTTTTTTCTATCCCAAAAAGCACTAGGATGATCATCACAAATATTAGTAATAAACTGATCTTTTAATAAATCAATTTTTTCTTGTAATTTAGGATTTTTCAGCAAAATATCTATTTCTAAAAGAGTAATTTCCTGTTTTATAAAATTAACTTGTTGATTTTTTAAAATCAATTTTTCAACAATCTGGTTTATGGTTTTTGTAAAAGATTAGTAATAAAATCTAATTGGAAATTGGTATTTTTATAAGTTCCTACTATTTTAGTATGATCCCACCATTTTAAAGGAAATATTGCATGCATGAATGGAACACCTAAAATAATTGGACAAGAAATATCTTCTACAATCATAAAACTTTATGGCGAACAAATTCCATTGTTACATAGAAAAGCTTGTGGTAGTTTATAATTCAATTTCATTCGACTACCATTGGCTGATCTTAAACAATGAGCTGTTTTATGAAAATATCTAGAAGGAATAAGTCCTTCCTGAACACAATTTACATCTGCACCACTGTCAAATAAGGCAATAAATTCTTTCTAAAATTATAGTCAATCTGTAAAGTAATTTTAGTATAAAATTTCTGTGATGTAATAATACTCATTTTTTGTAAAAAATCATTTTTATCCTCACTGAGGATATTTGTCAAAAAAAAAATTTTTGTAATATCTAAATTTTTTGCAAGATCTTGACTAGTGTTTTCACTACTACCAAGTTTAGAAATCTCAATCTCATTTGCTTTAGAAATCTCAGCATTATTAGAAGCTTCAGTTTTATTTTCCTGTAAATGTAACTCAAAAGTCCTATTATCTTCCAAACTAGAAATTCTTCTATCATGGATTTTAGACTGATTTTTTAAATAAACAATTTCTTCCTTTAAATTAAGGAGTTCTTGTTTTAAACCAGAAACAGTAATTTCTTTTTCTGGAAAATTCCTTTGAGTTAAAATCTTTTTTAATTCAGCAGTCGAATAATAATCAGGCTGTTTCAAGATAAAATTAGAAGAAGGAAATATATTATCTTCCTTATTACTTCTGAAATCATCATTGAAATCATCAGTTAAAACAGTATCCAAAATTTTATTCTTCAAATCTTTATCTTCTATAGTTTTTAAAAATTTTATTATTTTCTCGTCATTGATCATATTCACATTCATATCTTGAAAATTAGAAATTAAATCATACAAACTATCATCTTTCTTACAAGCACATTCATCTTCCGAAAAAGATCGATCAGAATCAGAATATAAATCTTCATCATGTAAAATCCTTATATTTTCATCAGAGCTATAATCAGTAAAGGAAGAATCAGATACTTCAGTAGTAGAATCAAAATTTAATAAAATTTTACACAAAGAATCTTTTATTTATTCATCTAAATCTAAACTCTTAATCTTTTCCTGAGTTTTACACTCATTTGCATAATGACCAAATTTACCACAGTTATGACATTTAATCCGTTTTTTGTAATCTTTCTTACCTTTCTTTCTATAAGTCTTCTTATCTTTTTTATCCCAATCAGTTTTATCACGAGATTTAAACAACCTTTTCTTATACCTATTTTTCTTATCATCTTTAGAAGTGGAAATCTTCTTTTTTCTTTTTGAAGAACCAGAGATATCAAAAGCAAATTGATCACAAAATTCTCCTAGTTGCTTTCTTTCATTTAATCTATTCTTTTTGATATGATAATTCATCTTAATATCATTATAAACAGCTAAACCTTCCTGCGTGCAAACACTAATGATCTTACCATAAGTAAGAGAATCATAAGGAATCTTGTTATTAGTGCCACATAAATGCTTTCTAACTCTTTCAGCAACAATCGAAGGTAAACCATCAATAAACTTAGACTTCCAATGTTCATGACTACAATCATGCAATTCCATAACACGACTTAAAAATACATCTTTATACCATCTAAAATCAAATAATTGTCTACAACGTAGATTTGGTAATGTTGTTCTAATAGTCTCTGCCTCATCAGTCCATCTTCCACAAAAATGTTCTACCATGGTAGTGACTAAAGTATAAACAGCATTTTGTTGTACTTGAGAAGAACTAGCAGAATCAACAGTTTGATAGGCTAATTGCCCTTCAATCATATGATAACTAGTAGTATTCATAATTGTAATCTTTTGTTCTTGGGTTAAAAATTATCCCACCAACCTTTTAATTGGCCAGTGAAACCAGCTACTATCATAGCCGCAATATCTCTGTCTTGATTCTTATTAATCTTACAAATAGTACTATACATCAACATTCTATGAACAGTAGTAAAAATCTGTTTATCATTAAAACCATCAATATTCCATTCATAAATTTCTTTGCTACTATAACTATTGTTAAAAATCTGATCTCTTTCTTCATTTAAAACATCCATGGGGGTTGGTCTATTGTAATAATACATTCTTTGAATGGGTTTATCAGCCCATTTAGTATTGATTTTATTTAGAAAATCATCCTTTGAAACATTTTGAGTAATAAAATCTTCTTGTTTTGCAGATAAAACTAGTTGAGGCTGCAAATATATTCCAGTGAGATTGGAGGAAAAATTAATATTTTTCAATTTTTCTTTCAAAAGCTGTTCAATTTCTTCAGAAGAATCAGTTTTGAAATTTTTTATTTCAGGAGGAGGTTGTAAAGTATTTTTAACAATTTTCAATTCTTGTTTTGGTTTATGAAAAGCTTCTAATTTTTCATGTAAAATCTGTCCTTGTTTTAAATAATTATCTAAATTCTTATGTAAAGCCATGACATGTTCTCCTAATACATTCAAGTAATAGTTAGCATAATTCTGTTGTTTAAGAATCAAATTCACATGCTCACAATTTACTAAAGCTCCTTTATTTTCAAATAACTTTGAAAAAGCAGTAAAATTAATAATTTTACCATCTTTGTTAATATCAAAAGATTGTGTCGGTGGTAAAGAAGAAATCATTATATCTCCGGTAGATAAATGATATTCATGTTCAATGACTGATAAATAATATCCCACATAGTTAATCATGAACCATGGGACAAAAAGTAATGAAATATTATTTTTCTTCAGATCGTGATAAAATTCTTTAGAGAAATATTCCGTTTCATTCTCATTAAAAGCAGAGAAAAACCAATTTCTAAATTCTTCCCATTTTGGACTGTAAAATTCTAAAGAAATCTTTTTTCTTGCCAGAGAACCTAGACTAAAATCAATTTTTTTTACTAGCCATGTAAACCAGTTGGAAAATTCATTTCGGAATCTGTAGGATCACTAAAACGATTTTCACCTTTAGCAATATTATTTTTATCTAAAACAATTTTATCAAAATTTGTTTCCCTAATCTGAGAAGTCGATGCTCTTGATGGAATATCTACAATATAATCTACTGGTGAAATATAAGAGGATACAGATCTGGTTAATCTGGAAAAATCTGTTAGTCTAGGAATATCCTGGGTTTTAAATCTTAAAGTTACATTACCATATTTACTCTGAGTAATTTCAGAAATCTCGTCACTAGTAATCTCTTGAGGTACTGCAGCCTCTTCAATAATCCATTCATTGGGAAAATTAATTTCTTCCCACTTAATCAGTCTACGAGTAATAATTTTAGATTTAGAAAAATTATTTTCAAACAGAATAGTCTCATTATTTTGTTCTGAAACTCTACATCTAGGGGATAAACAATAAAGAGGTCTATAAACAATTCTAGTACAAATACACATAACTTCCGTTCCAGGTAAATAATTATATGCATTAATTTTGATGTTCAAGATTAACGATTGTAAAATATTCACATCAGTTAAGGCAATATTCAAATTTGGATAAGCATTAAAATATATGGCACCATAAGCCAAAGTTGATTGTATAGAACCAATCAAAGAATTTTTCCAATTTAAATTTCTTCCATCTCTTAAAGCAGCAACAAAACTTTCAGGTAAGCCTTTTAGTGTTAATGGCTTAAAAGCAACTTGAACTAAACCAATATGCAAATAATTAAACTCTTTAGCTTTGTAATAATCTATATCATAATGAGATAATAAAGTAAAAACTGCACTATCCTTATCCATTGTAAAACTCAATTCTGTAGTCTTCACAGTAGTTTTTCCCGAAAATTTTTCAAAAGTACCTAATTTATATATAGTCTCTATATTAAGCTTAGGAATAACCCAAGTATTTAATAAATCTTGTTGAATAGGAAAATAAACTTGTTCCTTAATCATATTTTTAATAAATTTGGTTATTAAACCAAGACATAACTCAATAAAGTAAGTGCTAAATAATAACTTCCATAACCTGAGTAGATCTTTCCAGGCTCTGATACCAAGTATTGAGCAGGACCTTTTTAGGGCTGTAGGACCATATATATATATATATATATATATATATATATATATATATATATATATATATATATATATATATATATATATATATATATATATATATATATATATATATATATATATATATATATATATATATACACACACACACACACACACATATATGCTTCTAACAAAATTCAGAAAAATAAATTAAAAATCAAACTTTGCGAAGACATAAATTTCATATATCATATTTAAACTGTACCAAAAGATTGAGTGTTACATTTTGTAAGGTTTTACCACAAAAAAGTATCTACAAATTTTAAAAATTGTAATACTAACCTTTTTAGAATCACGAATATGGAACAGCGAACGAAATCCGAAACTCTTGTTTCCTTTCTTTCTTTCATGTTTTTCCTCTTTCTGTTTTTTTTATTTCTTCAATGTTTTTTCTCCTTCTTTGTTTTCAACTTTTTTCTCTTCCTTTTCAATGTTTTTCTTTCCGTTCTCTTTCTTCTTCTTTTTCTTTGTTTTCTTTCTTTCTTTGTTCTTTTTTCCGTTGCCTTTTTTTTTCTTCCTTGTTTTATGTTTTGTTATTTGTTTTATAATAATAATGTAGGGGTAGGTAAAAGAGTTAGAGTTAGAGTTGAAGTGGGAGAAAGAAGTTGAGAAGATCATGATAAGTGGTTAGGATAATTTTGTTTGAATCTTTTAAGATTTATCCCTTTTTATTATTATTAGTATATTATTTGTTATAAATAGAATTCTATGTAAGGTGAATGTCTATATTTAGAGAGATTCTAGGTTTTACTACTTGGTGGCTAAGTCACCACCTCCCTATAAATAAAGGGGTTCTCTCCCATTGTAAACCACCCCCAAAGTATCAATAAGAATACTCCTCTCTCTACTTTTCTCTCTATTGTTCTTGTTCTTGTATTATTGTTCTTGTTCTTATATTATTTCATAACACGTTATCAGCACGAGACTCTACCGTTCTATTCTGACAGAACAAAAGAGAATGACAGCAGCCCCACCCCTTTATAAAAACAAATCCCTCCAAGCTTGAATCTCCTAAGAGCTAGGACCTAATTTCGGCGGCAATCCCTTTACGCACAACAACTTCAAGGTTGAGGTCGAGTCCGTCGAGGCCATCGTGGAGGTTCTCCGGTTGATTGTTCTTGTTGGTTGAGTTCATTTATTACTCAGTTTGGTCATTGTCTTCGTCTGGTCTATTGAGTTACAAGCTCTCAACTTTAGCTTCATTAATAAAGAATTTCTATACGGAAAAATAGAAGAGATGGTATCATCATAAAATAATGCAACGGGATGGAAACTCAAGAGGTATATTCGATATCACAACATTTATTGGTATACCTTAAAGGTAAGTAATTTACTTTTCCCTTTCAAATTCTTGAAATTCTACGATTTGATTTCATATACAAACATAGACAACAAAGTTTGATTATAACTCTAATGGAGTTTGTAAGGAATTATAAACACGTGAAGTGGTAAAAGTTCTATGTCTTGCCATGATTAAATTCATGTATGATTGTGGGCAAAGAATTGAAAATCCGTCCCATTGAATTTGCTCCATTCCCTTTAGAGAATGTGGTAGCAGTATGTGATAAGTCTGAAAGAAGACAGAATTATTACCATGAAGGTATCAATGAATGTGGACGTGGAAATAGACAGAATTATAATCGTCATCATTGTGATAATGAGAATAATAAAGATTCTCAAAATAATCTTTCACTTTATGAAAGTAATATTTGACATGAGATTGTATATAGCACATACAGATGATTATGATCCATTCCCTGAAGTGAATGTGATAATTGTAATAAAGCCCGTAAGTATGGACACGCTCTTGATGTAATGTCTGACATTATGAAAAGAAAGTTTGTTGCCCTTGAAATTTCGGGCAAGAACTATATGACATGGGTGTTGGATGTTGAAATCCACTTAGATGCTATGGGTCTTGGAGACGCCATTAAAGGCAGAAATAATGCATCCACCCAAGACTATGCTAAGGCCTTGATTTTCTTGCGCCATCACCTTGATGAAGGTTTGAAAATTGAATATATCACAGTCAAAGATCCACCTATCTTGTGGAATGGCTTAAAGGAGAGATATGACAACCTGAAGTTGGTCACTCTACCACAAGCTCGATGCGATGAGAATCCAAAAGCAAATAGTTCATAAACTATATATTATCGTTGCGGTGGGAAAGGGCACTGGGCGAAAATTTGCCGTGTACCAAGACATTTGGTTGAGCTTTATCAAGCATCTCAAAAAGGTAAATGCCCTGAAACCAATTCTGTCTCTGACGACAATTTTGACATCACCCACCTTGATGTGGCAGACTTCTTTGAGCACCCTGAGGGGAAAATAGACCACTTAATCGGTGATGGATCTGATGGAATTGTTTGATTTTATTTGTATTAGTTAGTGAATAAACTAATAGTCATTAGTATCAGCTCGTATTAGTTAGTTTATGATATAATGTTAGTATTAGTTCTTTGGAATGTTTCAATATGCTTAAATTTCAAAGATATTTTTATTTTTCAGTAGAGCTAATCGACTAACCTAACAGTTAGTCGATTATCTAATATTTCGCATTAAAACTGCAAAACAATCGATTATATACTTGTTAACAATCGATTATATTAAGACAGTGTGATCTGAAGTTTTTCAAAATAGCAAATAATCGATTATGTATGTTTAACAATCGATTATATTAAGACAGTGTGATCTGAAGTTTTTCAAAATAGCAAATAATCGATTATGTATGTTTAACAATCGATTATATTAAGACAGTGTGATATGAAGTTTTTTAAAATAGCAAATACTCGATTATGTATGTTTAACAATCGATTATATTAAGACAGTGTAATCTGAAGTTTTTCAAAATAGCAAATAATCGATTATCTATGTTTAACAATCGATTATATTAAGACAGTGTGATCTGAAATTTTTCAAATTAGCAAATAATCGATTATGTATGTTTAACAATCCATTACATTGAGACAGTGCTTAAACTGAAATTTTCAAACTGCAAAGTAATCGATTATGGAAAACATATAATCGACTATATGATTTAGTTAGTCAACTAACCTCAGCAGATTTTGAAAATATTGTTTAAAATGTGAAACAAACGGATTGAATTTGTTTATTCTCATGTTCGTGTATTTTCTTTTGTATGTCAAACCATGGGAAAGGAAATATGGATATCTCACAAAGCAAACTTGGATCAAATATTTGTTTAGTTGATTCATGTACTACACATACGATACTCAAAGAAAAAAAATATTTCTCTCAACTAAGTATGTGTAAGGGAGATGTTACTACAATCTCTGGTAGTAGTAAATTGATTGAAGGCTCCGGAAGAGCAACTATAACTCTGCCTAGAGGAACAATGTTTATCATAGAGAATGCAATGTTCTCCTCCAAGTCTAAGAGAAACTTGTTGAGTTTTAAAGATATCATTCAAAATGGATATCAGATTGAGACAATACATGAGTATAATCTTGAATACCTCATTTACTCATGAAAACGAGGCTGCCCACTTCGGTTTGGGGTCACGCCATTTTGCATGCAGCAATGCTAGTTCGTCTCAGACTGACGAATTATCACAAATATTCCCCGTTGCAATTAGTTTTGGGTCATGAACCTAATATATCCCACTTAAAAATTTGTGGATGTGCAGTATATGTGCCTGTAGCACCGCCATATTGCACCAAAATGGTTTTGCAAAGAAGGTTAGGAATATATGTTGAGTTTGAATCGCCCTCCATTATTCGCTACCTCGAAACATTGACAGGGGATTTGTTCACTGCACGATTTGCAGACTGCAATTCGATGAGACACTTTTCCCAAAATTAGGGGGAGAAGTTGGTTAAACCAAATGGGAAATTTTGTGGAAAAATGCATCATTATCTCATCTTGATCCACATACCTCTATTTGTGAAAAAGAGGTGCAAAATATTATCCATTTGCAAAGAATAGCAAATCGAATGCCAGATGCATTGGTATTGAATATACCACACTCACCCCTAGAAGGAGGTTTGAGATGATATATGAAAATAATGTCATTGTTATGGCATGAATGATCGTTGGTCACGTACCTATTGTACGCCAAAATATTTTGGAAATATGACTATTAAAAGACAACGATAATGCAAGAAACATATCTTGCATATAATTTTGACCATGACCATAATGGTATAACTTTCTCTTTAAAAGGGATATTCACCACATGGATGTTGATGAATCTGTGGTAGTACAAAATTAATTGAGAGCTCTAGAAGAGCCAATTATTACTATGTTGGAGAAACGCAATTGATTACCAATAAGGTATTGTGTGGTAGTAAGTCTCAAAGAAACTTATTCAGTTTCCAAAGTATATGCGAAAGCGATTGATTATATTGAGACTATAAATAAAGGAAAGATTTGATATCTTCTATTACTACAACTTGTAGCGGGATAATTTGTATATGAAAAGCTACCCGCTTTATTCTCCAGTTTGTACTAGACAAACAAAAGAATGCCACAATAAAGTGGATATTTATTGGTATAAAAACCCATACCATAATAAACTTGAAGTTTATTGATAATTGCACACGTCATGGTGTAAATTTGAAGTTTATCAATATTGATAATTTATTCAGTTGGCATTCGGGTTAGCCATCTCATTTTAAGTATGATGTGCAGTAATAGAGAATTCACATGGGTAAATATTAAAGAACTAGAAAGTTCTTTACGAATTCTCT
The DNA here is from genome assembly GCA_034376525.1 of Nicotiana benthamiana. Lineage (NCBI taxonomy): Eukaryota > Viridiplantae > Streptophyta > Magnoliopsida > Solanales > Solanaceae > Nicotiana > Nicotiana benthamiana. The sequence goes on along the minus strand of CM067324.1, from coordinate 19,335,831 downwards.
TATATTACTTGTTCTCATTAATTTATTGACCAACTAAAGAGTTCGGGTTGAATCCCATAAATTCTGGAAATATCAAAGGTGAATATGGGCCCATTCACCTGCCATGTATACCACATATGATGCATCTATAATATGGTTACATGCGCGATTGTTATTAACCTGCAGCCTGGCCGGTGCTTGCGAGGTAAAATGCTCAGTAATCTAACTTCGAGCATAATTTTCAGATTTTCTATTCAAGATAGTTCATCTTGATAAGTTGGTTTATATCATAGTTGGTTTAGCAAGATAATTATTGAGTGCCTCCACTTAATAGCTAAACTGTTTTTTTTTATGAGAACAAAGTTATATATATCAGTTTGATATACGTTGTATACGAGAGTATATTATATTCTCCCCTCACAAGTGGTTCAGGGTCAGGAACCAAATAATTTCATCTTATTATTATTGATGTGCGGTGTATATTTTCATTAACACCATAATGCACAAAGATAGACTCTCAAAGTTGAGGAAACAAGTTAGCTTTTCTAACATGAGGGGGAGGCATGATAAACACTTGAGAAAAGGTTACATGGGATGAATTATAATTTGTATATACAGATCCTCGAATATCATAATATGAACCTGAAGTTCATAAAAGGATAATTCAATTGCAAAATATTGCAAAGCATGCTATACGCATTTGCTGACCCAAAGAAAGTAACTATATTCTCACTGCAAATGCTCATATTAAGTCCTAGAAGGACAAAGTCTTTGATACGCTTAAGGCGTATAGACAAATCGGTTTCAAAGGAACATCTTAATAAAGAAGATGAGCAAATGATCAGTGTGATCATAATAAGGAGGCAAGTGATCTAGAAGATCACATGACATAACACTTCATAAAATCTCATGAGAGATTCAGGTACCTGAATATATGAATAAAGAGATCTCCATGTTATGTCTTTATGAAAATTTATTGGAACCGATATAAAATGTTCGTCGACGACATCTATGATAGCGCTAAATATCGATGAGGATCTTAAAGTTTGTCGAATACAAACAAAAATATTGGCTAAATGGAAGAGATACAATTCAAGCAGAATTGATTCCATATGAAAGACATGTAGTTTTGGACATGTAGTTCAAATACTTGAAAGTATAAAGTCAATGGTATGTAAAATTAGTTTTCGATATCTTATTTGTTTAGCATGACATGAAAACTTGATATGCATCTAAAGTCTATTATATGGCTTATATGACTTAACTTATATGTCAATCCATGAAGATTGAAGTTGCTTGAAGCATATACAATTCTTGGTCCTGAAGTACCACATCCTAAGTGCAACTTGTGTACATATGTATCTTGCTATAACTATAAGCATGATGGCATCGAGAATACCTCTATGGAGATATTGAAGAGTCATTCCACGACATTATATGAAGATGTTCATATCTATCAAGAATGATAATTTCAAGGTGCGGAATATTTATTCAAATCAATATGGCTGATTTATTTATCAAATCTCTACAAAAGATCGTTTTGAAGATGGTGCACAAGATTGGAATGCAAATGCTCAAGGATGTGAATTGATGCTCTTTTCAGGGGGAGTTAATGCGCGTTGCACTCTTTTTCCCTGACAAGGTTTTGTCCCACTGGATTTTCCTTGCAAGGTTTTTAACGAGGCAACCAATAGGCGCATATTCAAACATGTGTACTCTTTTTCCTTTTCTTTAATTTTTTTTCCCATTGGGCTTTGTTTTAGTTAAGGTTTTAACGAGGCACATTATTGAATAGACATTCAAGGGGGAGTGTTATAAATAGAATTCTATTTAAGGTGAATGTCTATATTTAGAGAGATTCTAGGGTTTACTACTTGGTGGCTAAGTCACCAGCTCCCTATAAATAAAGGGGTTCTCTCCCATTGTAAACCACCCCCAAAGTATCAATAAGAATACTCCTCTCTCTACTTTTCTCTCTATTGTTCTTGTTCTTGTATTATTGTTCTTGTTCTTATATTATTTCATAACATTATTATTGTTATTGTTATTGTTATTATTTTTATATTTTTTTTCTTTTACTTATTCTTTATTAATGAAAAAATTAAAAAGTAAAATGCATAATTAAAAATATTAGTTAGCTATCTTATATTTAAATACTATATACATAAGAAAATATTTACATTGTAGTTTAAATTATACTAAGAAAAATACTATAGCTTACTAAAATTCTAATTAGATTTTTTTAAAATTTTTCTTCTACTTAAAATTAGGAGTAAAACTTATACTCTAAGAATGTGAATATATAGGTATTATATATTTTTTTCTAAGATAAAACCTACTAAGAGTATGATAAAAGTTTAAAATATTAAGATTACACGTAAAAGAAATATTTACACTAAACTAATATAGAATTTGGGTGTGGTCAAAAATTAGGTGTTCACAGCATCACAATATGCTTTATAAGGCCCTAAGCCTGTGGGCAAAACCAATAACAGTGCCATAGGTTAGAGCTATCTTAAGCTTCTAAAAGCCCGCATCACACTCTTCCGACTATCTGACTAGGCACCCTTCTGGGTCAACCCCTCCACAAACCGACGATAGTAGCCTACCAATCCCAAGAAACTCCAATTCTTTGTAGCTGATGCAGTCTAGGCTAGTTCTTGACTTCCTCAATCTTCTTCTGATCAACCTGAATAATCTCTGCTGATACAATATGACCTAGAAATGCAACTGAACTCAACCAGAACTCACACTTCGAGAACTTAGCATATAACTAACTATCCCTCAATGTCTGAAGAACCACTCTAAGATGTTTCTCGTGATCCTCATGGCTGCGGGAATATATCAAAATATCCTCAATGAAGACTATCACGAACGAATCAAAATAAGGCCTGAATACTCGGTTCATCAAATCCATAAAAGTTGTTGGGGCATTTGTAAACTCGAATGACATCACCAAAAACTCATAACGCCCGTACTGAGGGTGGAAAGCTATCTTAGGGACATCAGATACCCTATTCCTCAACTGAGGGTAGCTAGACCTCAAGTCAATCTTTGAAAATACAATGGCACCCTACAGCTGATCGAACAAGTTATCAATCCTTGGCAGCGGATACTTATTCTTGATCGTAACATGTTCAATTACCGGCAATCAGTACACATTCTCATTGACCCATCATTCTTATTGAAAAACAACATCGGTGCACCCCAAAGCCAAATCAATAGGCTGAGTGGTCGAAGCCAAATCAATGCAAAAGTCAATATCCTTGTCGTGTGGCATACCCGGCAGGTCTGAAGGAAATACCTTAGGAAACTCATGAACAACGGGCAAAAAATCAATAGAAGGGACCTCATCACAAGAATCGTGAACATAAACCAAATAGGCCAAACACCCCTTCTCAACCATACATCGAGCCTGCACATAGGAGATAACACAACAGGTAGAATGACCAGTAGTACCTTTCCATTCTAAACGAGGTAGACCTAGTAAGGCTAAGGTCATAGTCTTGGCATGATAATATAAGATAGCATGGTAGGATGATAACCTGTCCATTCCCAATATAATATCGAAATCAACCATGTCCAAAAATAACAAATCTACACAAGTATAAAAGCCTCTAATCACTACAATACAAGAACAATGGTCTCGATCTACCACAATAGAATCACCCACCGGTGTAGACACCTAAATAGGAGAACTCAAAGAATTACTAGACTTGACCAGATACAGTGCAAAATAAGATGACACATACGAGTAGTTAGACCGTGGATCAAATAACACTGAAGCATCTCTATCACAAACCAGAACTGTGTCTGTAATACTTGCATCTGAAGCCTCAACCTCAGGCCTCGCTAGAAGAGCATAACATCGGGGTTGGGCCCCACCACCATGAACTAATCTCTGGGATGACCTAGTGCTGACTGGCCTCCACCTCTAGCAATTTGAGCTCTATCTCTAGGACCTCTACCTCCACCTCTAGCACCTCTACACCCACCCTTAGCTGGTTGAGCCATCTGTGGAACACCTAGTGGCTAAACCATGGCACGGGAACCCTGATGCTGAGAGCTAATCGGTGCTTGAGGACAATACCTAGCAATGTTCCTCGTGTCAGCACAAGTAAAACAAGCCCTCGACTATTGGGGCTGATGACCCTAGAAACTCTAAAGCGGCAGTGCACTGATAGGAGCTTGTGGTGCACTGTAGGACTGCTGATCAGAATACTGCATCTGAGAACAATGGCCACCTGAAGCACCGTGAGAAACCTAAAGTGTTGACTCAAAAGGCCTAGGGGGATGGCCTCTATCGTATGAATCCCTACCTCTAGACGAGGTACCATTGAATCGGCCTGAATGACGGGGCCTCTTGTCCGACCCATGACCACCTCCCTACGATAGAACCATCTCAACTCTCCAAGCTATATTGGCTGCCTCCTGGAAAGATATCTCACTCCGAATCTCCCTAGCCATCTGAAGACTAATTGGCCGAATAAGTCCATTAATGAACCTCATCACCCTCTCTCTCTCTTGGTGGGGAAGTATGACAAGATCATGACGAGCCAAGTTGATCAATCTGGTCTCATACTGGGTAACAATCATGAAACCCTACTAAAGATGCTCAAACTACCTCTGATAGGCCTCTCTCTGTGTGATATGGAGAAACGTCTCCAGAAATAACTCCGTGAACTTCTCCCAGGTCAAGGCTGGCGATCTGGCTGGTCTAGCCAAGCAATAATCTCTCTACCAAGTCTTGGCAGATCTAGATAAGCGAAATGTGGCAAAATCGACCCCGTTGGTCTCAACTATCCCCATGTTCATAAAAACCCCGTGATAGCTATATAGATAATATTGGGTATCCTCAGTAGATATATCGCTAAAAGTAGTAGTGAAGAGCTTGGTGAACATGTCCAATCTCCACAAACAATCGGCAGACATAGCTGCTCCATCATTGGTCTGAGCTACCACACCTGGCTGTACTGCTACAACTAGCTAAACCCTTGAAGTCTGAAACTGGGGAGCCATCTGCTCTAGAGTACAAGTAGCAGGAGTCCGGGCTCCTCCTCCAGCTTGAGAGATGGCAGGTGCTACAAGAAGCAAACTTGCCCGGGTGACATTCTCCATAAGGCCCACTAGACGGACCAGAGCATCCCGTAGAACTAGGGTAGAAATAAACCCCTCTAGGACATGAGTTGGGCCCACCGGAACTGCTGGGGCTGGAACTTCATCATCAAAATCAACCTGAGGCTCTACGGAAAGTGTTGCTGCTATGGGCTAAGCTTTAACCCCTACCTGGGCCTCTAGCACGTCCTCGGCCTCACCCTCTGCCCCTCATGGGAGCTACTGTTGGGGGCTTAGTCTATTGGTCAGCAGTTGAGGAAGCGCGCGTTCTCGGCATCTGCGAGAGAACATAATAGAATTTAATTAGAATTGAGAAACCAAACTGCATGACAAGAAAGAAAAGATGTGAAATTTCCCTAACTCTATAGCCTCTGGGGGATAAATACAGATGTCTTCGTACTGATCCCTCAAACTCTACTAAGCTTGTCTGTGAACTGTGAGACCCATGTAACCTAGAGCTCTGATACCAACTTGTCGCGATCCGGATTTTCTACTCTCGGGAGCCGTGATGGCGCCTACTAGTGTGAGTTAGGCATGCCAAACCTTTAATCTAATTACATCATTTAACCAACTATTTCTTTCAAACAAGTATAAGGCGGTAACGTGATAACAGTGAAAATTCCAATTTAAGCGGAAGACGTCAATAAAATATATAAAAATTGTATCTATTACAAACACTTAAGCCTTAACCTTCAAAAACCTGGTGTCACGGTATCACCGACGGTCTAAGATTTACTACATACAGAAGTCTGAAGAAATAACAATATATTGTCTCTGAATAAAGGGAAAATGAAACAGGAAATAAGGATGGAAGGAGACGCCAGGGCTTGCAGGCGCCTACAGGTCTACCTTGGATCTCCGCGTGGATTGAAGGTAGCTTTCACATACGGTCCAAAAGTTGCTCCGAGATCTGCACATAGGGTTGTGCATTCAATTTATCAATTCAATTTTGACCCTTATCGATAATTATTTATTGATTAACGATTTGTAGATATGCTTATCGTTATCCTTTCAATAAGGTTTCGATTTTTTCGATTTCGATTTATCGATTTTGGGGGATTATCGATTCGGTTATCGATTACACCAATAAGAAAATTTGTGGGATTCCACGAAAAGTATATCTCTATAAACGCGCCTAAATTATATGGACAAAATGAGCTAAAATAAGACGAACACAATTTATAACATAAAAATTGTATCAACAAGCACATGCAACAAAACTAAAGTAAGGGTTCAAATGTATGCCACCAACACTCCAGCGGTATAAAAAATACATCATCAAGGCTTATTTTATTTTCCATTAATTTGAACTTTATTCCCTATATATTTAAATATGATCATTCCTTAAATATGATAGAGGAAATAATAGGGTAAGGGACTTAGGGTAAAAGAAAGGGTATAGATTAGGGAAAATGATAGTGTATAGCCGCTTTCAAAATAGTAGCGGAATATATATACATTTCGTATGTTACTTTAATCTACACAAATAGGTAATTACTCATTTTACAAGTGTCTACAGCCTAGGGCGTGCATTCAATTTATCGATTCGATTTTGAACCTTGTCGATAATTACTTACCGATTATCGATTTGTACATATGTTTATCGTTATCGTTTCAATAAGACTTAGATTTCAATTTTTTTATTTCGATAACAAATAAACCAATTCGAATGCACAGCCATATCTACACATAGTGCAGAGTGTAGTATCAGCACAACCAAACCATGTGTTGGTAAGTGTCTATCCTAACCTCGATGAAGTAGTGACGAGGCTAGGATCAGGCTACCAAAAAAACTTACGCAATTATATAATATAAAGTGTAACATAAAACAGAACAAAAAAATAGTAATGGGAAGGGGAAACATACTTCGGGGGAAGAACAGGTAAAAACATAATATCAAAAGAATTATAGGGAACCAAAATCCAACTACTAATAAAGATAAGGAAAACAAATGCAGATTTCACTTTCAGTTCACATCTTGTTGCAGCCGTGCAATCCGATCCCATTTCTCATCTCTTGTGGAAGGCGTGCCACCTGCTCCATTTTATTTATCTCGTCGCAGGCCTGCCACCCACTCCCATTTCATGTATCATGTGGTAGGAGTACCACCCGCTCCCATTTTATTATCTTTTGTGGTAGGCGTATCACCCCCTACTATTTCTATATATCTTATGGTAGGCATACCACTCACTCCCATTTATTATATCTTGTGGTAGGCATACCACCCACTCATATTTTATTATATCTTGTGGTAGGCGTACCACCGGCTCATATTTTATTAGATACTCGTCACCACGCCTATACGCCGTACTCCATAACTAGCACATAGCAAATAGATACGACTGCTAATCCTTTAAGATAAGGTTAGACCAAACACTTATCTCGAACTTTCACCGCTAACTCAATCCTCAAACACTTCCTTTTCTTTCGAATTCGGCTCCAAATTAATTGTATATATACATAATCGACTTAATAACATCAATATATACTAAACAATCTAATCCCAATACTTAATTATATCTTTCTAATCATTCTTCCCCAAAAAGTCAAAAATTAACCCCGGGCCCACTTGGTCAAAACACGAGGTTCGGACCAAAACTCGATCACCCATTTACCCACGAGCCCGAAAATATTATTTGTTTTGAAATCTGACCCCAAAACGAGGTCAAATTCTCAAATAATCAAAAATCCCTAACTCGAGCCAAATCCATAATTTTCTACCCTTAAACTCATGTTTTATGCGTAGAAATCCAATGGGTGTTAACAAAAATTGAAGAAAATGACTCTACGATTACATACCTATGAATTGGTGGTGAAATTCCTTTTCAAAAATCGCCCAATTTGGAGTTAAGATGAAGAAGTTATGAGTTTTTGGTGAAAATCCCATAATGGCTACTGTACTAGTCTTTTATAATAACTGGGAGAAATTGGCCATTGCGTTCGCGATAAGCTCATCTCGTTCGCCATGAGTTAGGTTTGACAGACCTTTAAGTTCGCAAAAAATGGCTCACGTTGGTGGAGCTTTGGCTCCTCAAGCCTACGCATTCGCGGGTAAATGGATGCATTCCCGATGCACAAAATCGTGACCCTTCCCCACGACTTTACCTTACGCATTCACGAGTGCATGGATGCATACACGAAGGGTCTTACCCCCTCAGCCCCGCGTTCACGTCTCATACTTTTCATTCCCGAATAAGAAATATGGCACCTGGAAGGTTTTCCTTACGCGTTCGCGAGAGGGACCACGCGAACGCGAAGAGTAAAATCCCTGGGCCCTGAACAACCAAAACGTGCAACTTTTTGAGTACCAAAAACTTTCCGTAACACATTCGAAACATACCTGAGCCCTCGGGGCCCAAAACCAAACATACGCACTAACTCAATAACACCATATAAACATATTCATGCGATCAAATTGCCCAATTAAAATCATTAACATCGAATTAAACCTCCAAATCAAAGATTTATTTCAAACATCTTAAAACATTAAATTTTGCAATTAAGGCTCGAATAACGTCAAATGGATTTTTTTTCTTACCAAACTTTACTAATATTATCTTAAACCACATATAATACCTGTACCGGATGCCAGAACCAAAATACGGGCCCGATACCAAAATGCACAGATCAAAATCATTTCTAAATCCTTCAAAAAATTTCAGGAAATAATTTTTTTTTTAAAATTATTTCTCAGGCTTGGGACCTCCGAATTTGATTTCGAATATACTCCGAAATCCCATATTTTCCTACGGACCCTCCGGGACCGTCACATTATAGGTCCGGATCCATTTACCTAAAATATTGACCGAAATCAAATTAATTTATTTTATAATCAAAATTTATCATTCTTCACAAATTTTTTTCTCATTTAAGCTTTCCGGCTGCATGCCAGGATAATGCACGCAAATCAGGGCAATGTTAAAAAAGGCTTCAAGGCCTCGGAAAATAAAATTCAATTTAAAAGCAAGATATCACCTTTTGGGTCATCACAATGTTCTACTGTGGTCTAGATTTTGTTTTCGTCTGCCTACAATGACAGTTCAATATTTTTTGCTTTGGTAACACTTTTGATATTTTATTTGGATTAAAAGATGTCAACAAGCTTAATTTTTTGTTAGATTTTTCTTTCTGCTTATGGCTCTTAAAGGGAACTATTACTACATGATTTTTTATATCTCCCCAGATGATTATAAGGTATAATTATACTTTTATTTTCATATTCCCCACAATTTACTTCACCCTTTTGATGATGACAAAAGGGCGAGAAAATAATATATACAAAAGTTTGAAAACTCAAGTAGAATGTATGGAGATAGGGGGAGCATAACTAAGGAATGCATAAGGTGAGGGGGAGTTCACACTTCATGCACTACATGCATTGTGAGAAGATGACTTTAGGGAAGTGACCCGTTTATCTAACTTATCCCATTACTGTCTTTAATTAAGTCTTTGATTAGATTTTCTTATTTTGTACTTAATGGTTTACCATCACCAAAAAGGGAAAGATTGCTAGCTTCAAGGTTTTATGTATTAATTTTGATAATAACAAACCAATACTATTATTAATCAAAGAATATTTACTTGTGGTAATCTTATTTTTATACATGTTTATTCAAGAAAGAGGATGCTAGTAAAGATCTAAACAAATGTGGGAATGATAATATTATGTGAAGAATTTATCAAGGAAGATTATTATGAGAAAGAGAATATTATTTGGAAAGTAAAATCAAATACTGAATAACTTACTACAATATCAGAAGAAGAATTTACAAGATATTATGGATGGAAAGTTTTTCAATATCTTGAAAGGAAAGTTTCTAGAATCATGGAGAAGATCTATTATTTTGTGGTGAAAAAATACTAGATTGGAAAGATACTACAACGCCAAGGAAGAGTATATTTTCTATAGACAAAAATATATATTATAGATATACTACAATCTATATTATGGAAAGATATTATTTTTAAGATCAAAAATGAATATTGTCAAACCAATGGAAGAAGAATATATTTTTTATGGAAAAAAATACATTATTGATATGGTATAATCTTATTATGAAAAAAGATTATTTTTCAAGATCAAGAAAAGAGTCAAATATCAGAAAAAGAAAGAAGTACAAGCAAGGCAAAGGAAGAAAATCTCATCTAATCTTTAAAGAAAAGAGAATCATGCTTACATTGAAAGGAAGACAATTCCACCGATACACATGGAAAGATCCAGGTTCAAATGAAAACTTGATGGCTTTCATGGAAAGAATCTTTTTATACAAAAGGAAGTAAAAAATATGGCCTTGATTGTTGGAATTGTAAAGGAGAAGATCTCGAATCGTGTAAGATCAAATTTGTACAAAATTGCTTGAAGTATGGATATTCATTTGTGCTCAAGGAAAGTGTAGTTACTCTTTCAACATCAAACTTAATCGAGACAGGAATCGAGATCAAATTCAAAAAAGCAAGAAGCAGTAAGGAAAAGTTGGAGCCGTAGCAAAGGAAATCCTTTTCTAAAATTAGAAGACCACTGCAACGGTTAGAATACTCAATGACCATGTATAAAATAGAAAGCTCCTGCAATAGCAAACTTACACAACCTTCTATACAATTGTCTATCCAATTACAAGTTCTTTATTCTACTTTTAACAAGCATTATAATTTACTTTAGTAGATTTACTGTGTACACAAAAAAGAGAAGAGAGACAGAAAAACATTGGAGAGGCAGTGTGTCCTAGAGGTTGTGTCATTGTTCGTTTCTTTGGTGAGCGGGTGAAAACCAAAAAGTCGTTTTTGGTGACAGAGTGAAAACTAACATTGTTAGCGTTGGTGGTGATCGTTGAAAATCACAAAAGATGTACTCCATTCAATTTAGAAAGAGCTCTAAAAGACAACACTCTTATAATCCAAGAGGACTGGATTAGGATATCACACTAGTTTCGAACCAATACAAAATTCCGGGTATCATCTACTTTATCGCTCTCATATTGTATTCTGTTCCCTTACTATTTATTATGATTAACAGTTATTTAAATTGAAAGGACAAAAAGTTTTGTGCAGGCCGTCTCCGCATATGTCAACTACGTCTGAAGAGTAGTCGACTGGATATTTATAAAAGGATACAATTCACCCCCCACCCCTTGTACTTTCAATATTTTCCTAAGACACCAATGCTTTCCTAGATATTTTTGCTTTACCTGTTCATAAGAATGTTCTTCATGTGGATTCAATCATTTTCAACACCTTCTTTGGCAGTAGGAATATTTGTGTCAGTATGATTGTACACCAAAGATCAGTGATTTTATGAGCTATAATCTTTCTGAGTATGATAAAAGCTTTGATGTCCAACAACTTATCCTTGAAGCGATATTTTATACCAATGGCTAGCATTTGTTAATTGACAGTTTCCTTGATGCTAGTGGCACTCCCAGGTATTTGAATCACAATGTGCCCTCATTATATCCTAACTCATGCAATATATCCTCCTTCAGATTTGCAGAAATGCCAGCAAGGTAAATGGAGTTGTTGTCTGCATTTGGTTGTAAACCTGAGGCCTTTGAGAATTTCATAAAAGCCAACTGAAGAAACCTAATAGAAGGAAGGTCTGCCCTACAAAACAATAACAGATTGTCAGCAAAACACACATGGATCACTCCCAATTTTTTAATTTAGGGTGGAAGTGAAACTCCTTGTTCAATGCCAACTGGTCAAATTCTCTCTGCAAATATTCCATGGCAAGCACAAACAGGTAAAGTGACATAGGGTCACATTGCCTTATTCCTCTTTGGCCTTTGATGGGTTTAATAAGGCCCCCATTCAGTGTTAAAGAATAAGTGACAGTTGTTATACCTTCCATTATCCAATAAACTTATGTGGTAATTCCAGTTCAATCGGTATCCTTTTTAGACAATACCAATTCATTGTGTCATAGTCCTTCTTAAGGTCAATCTTAAGAACACACCTTGCTGAAATTCCTTTCCTGTTATAGCCTTTGAATAGTTCACTAGTGAATAATATATTATCAGCGATGTTTTTACTTTTTATGAAAGATGATACAAGTGTATTTTAAGAACATTCCTAAAATGTGCCTACGCCAAGTGCATAAGTTTGTTTTTTCTTATAAAGTGGTCACGACCCGGATCTCTCACCTTTGAGAATCATGATGGCGCCTAGTCGTCAAAGCTAGGAAAGTCGACAGTTACAACTTTCCTACCATTATAATTAACCAAACATGGACATATATATTAACTAAAACAAATTAATTAAGAAGTGCGGAAATGAAGTAACAGTGCCACAACTCAAGTGCATAGCTGCCCCATAGATCTGGTGTCACAATTCATGAACGACTAAGATTTACTACAAAAATAAGTCTTAAAGAAGTACAACTATTCTCAAAATAGAAGAGACAACATAAAACTAAATCGGGGAGAGGGGGATTTCAGACTCTGCGAATGCCAGCAGATCTACCTTGGTCTCCCTGGACTAAAAGGCAGCTACCTTAAGCTACTCAGAAGGTCCGGCACTGAAATCTGCACAAAAAGTATAGAGTGCTGTATCAGTACAACCGACCCCATGTACTGGTGTCGAGCCTAACCTCGGCGAAGTAATAACAAGCTAGGACACGACAATCATATAAACCTATGTAGCTAGATCATATACGAGCAGAACAATGATAACAGGAAATAACAGATAAAGATAGGAAGGGAAACACACTGCGGAAAATATCAAATTCTAACATTAATTCAATAAAGAAGCATAATGAACACCATATTTGAAACAACATGAATAATGAAACAGTAACACGTGTACGACATCACTCTTCATGCTTTTACTCTAGTTCTTACCATAATAATCACAAGAAACGGCACGGCATCACCCTTCGTACATTAACTCTCATAATCATGGTAGGACATCACCCTTCATGCATTAACTCTCACAATATCGACACGACATCATCATTCGTGCATTGACACTCACCATATCGGCACGGCCTTCGTGCATTAACACTCACTCACAATATCATGCATGACATCACCATTCATGCTTTATAGTCTTCCTCGCCTTAACAATATTAACAATACGTCTCGACAAGGGAATTAACAATAGAAATAATAACATCCCAGCAAGGGGATCAACTATAAGAACAATAAAATCTCGGCAAGGGAATCGGCTATAACCAATTTCGTTTCAACAATTAAATTTAGGAAGTAATTCTTAGCTTAAATCAATACTCAACAATAATCAAATACTCATCAATATTATTAGACTTGCTCAACATAGAGGAATATCTTTTTAAGCATGAATAGTACGTGATGAAAGACATAACAATAATAATATAAGATTTACTTGTATGCTCGACATCAACGTATAGATACTCCTCACTAAACATATACGTCGTACTCAACACTAACACGTCGCAAATAAGACCACAATACATATTCCCTCAAGTTAAGGTTAGACCAAACACTTACCTCAATTCCACGAACAAAATCAAGCTTCAATTACCACTTTACCTCTCAGTTCCTCTTCCAATCTGCTTATATCTAGTTATAATTTACTTAATAACGTCAATAAATGCTAAATAAACTAATTCTAATGCATGAATATAGATTTTCCAATGTTTTTCCCAAAAAGTCAAAAATCGACCCTAAACCTACTTGGTCAAAACTCAAAGTTTGAACCAAAAGTGGATTACCCATTCATTCACAAACTCAAATATACAATTGGTTTTGAAATCTCACCTCAATTTGAGATTCAAATCCCAAAATTCAAAAATCCTTATTTCTACCCAAGAACACCCAATTTCCCATGAAAACCCCTAGATTTTGAAGTGAAATCATGTAAAAGGATGAAGAAGATGAGTTAGAAATCGCTTACTTATGATTTGGAGAAGTTTAGGTCTTTCAAAAATCGCCTAGGGATATTTACGATTTTATTATTTTTGAATAGTAGTAAAATACTGAAAAATCCAGTATATATATATATATATGTACGCATCAAGTCCCTGCCATCAAATGAACTCCGATTTCCACCAAATTCACAGATAGTACATAAATATTATGACAAACTTATACGAGGCCACGAAACTGACTGATATTAACGAGCTCAAACATTAATTCATTTCTTTATTTTCTTAAAAATCCAACATAGCAATTTTTCTTCAAAAATTAATTTCTAAGGCTAGGGACATCGGAGTTCAATTCCGGGTGTACGCCCAAGTTTTATATTTTACTACGGACTCTACGGGACCGTCAAATCACGAATACGGATCCATTACCAAAATTATTGACCGAAGTCAACTTCAATCAATTTTTAAAGGCCAAATTCATTATTTTTTCTTAAATTTCACATAAAAAGTTTTCTGGAAATGCTCGGACTGTACACATAAATAAAGGGGAAAAAATATTTTCAAAATATCGGAATCCGAATTCGGGTTCTAAAACAAAAGGTGATCCTTTGGTCATCACAAAAGTTGAACCTGGAATGGCGAGCATTCTGTTGGTAGATCCGTAGTTAGCTTTGTTTAGTGTAGGTTCTCTAGACAGGTAGATACAAGTGTATTCTAAGAACTTTTGGAGGATGTCACTAAAAAGCTAATTTTTAAAATACTGCATGTCATTTCTTATCACAAAAAATTCTTGTGAGAATAAAATCACCAGGTCAGTTGCTTCTGTGATGCCACATACACATAGAGACGATTTTTTTTAATTGGTGATGCCATATAGAGATGATAAAATCTTGTATCGGCCCATCAGCTGGAACTAGTTACTTCTGGTAATGTTAATGTGTGTGACTGTGTATCTCTAGAACTGGACCAGAGTTTGTCCAGCTGTAGTTCTAGAACTCATCATATTCAGCAGTTCTTTGTCCATTCACTTGATATTAGGTTTTTGATTGGGGCAATAATTCATCCAAGTCCAAAATGCTTGTCTACTAGAATTTGCTATTGAGGAAAAATATTGATTTCCTAGAGTATACCTAAATATTTTCAAAACTATAACATGATATTTTAACTTTATGCTTTTATTCTTCTTGTGTACTACTGAAGAAGTAACTTCTCAAGGTTTGTCATGAAAAATGGTTACATTTATCCTGAGAGTGAGAGAGAAGGTTAAGGTGAGTGTTTACTGAAACAGAAGGGTAACTACAAGAGTACTGTCCACGATAAGATGTGTTTGAGCTGCCATTACCACTTTATCAATCATTCTTTTGTTTTCTATGTTAAATTTATTAATTGAAAACTTTATTTTATGTAATGACTAATTTGGTGTGCTCACATTATTATCTTTTTCTTTTTTCCCCACAATGCCTTTATTTACTAATCCTATTTTTTCTCTTCCCTAACCTTTTTATTTAACTCGATTCTCTATTTTAACAGTTGCTTTTCTATGACACGATATGATTCATCCAATTGAAATTACATGTATGAATATACTTCCGCCTTGTAACACGATTTACTTTAGTCTTCTATTTTATAAAAAAAAATGTATGATTATTTTTAATTGCTTTTATTTATTTTATGACTAAAATCAAACTGAAAACATTCAATATAACGATTGAGGACTTTGTATTAAAAAATTAAATATATGTTTTTTTTAAAGTGTTACGTTATGCATTTATGTAATGGATTGATTATATATATGAATGTCTGTTATTCACAAATACAGCCTATCTATCCTTTTCGGGGTAGGAATAAGGTTTGCATACAGTCCACTCGCCACAGGTTCTACTAGTAAGATTTTACTTGATATATTGTTGTTGTTATTGTTGTTGATGTTGTTATAAATATTATTTATGTTTGAAAAGTGTGTCTTAATATTGTTGTTTATATTATTACCATTTTTTTTTGATGAATTTCGTTAGAGTTGCACTATTTAAGAATTTATCTTACAAAACATAATTGCTGATAAAAAAGGAAACCAAGTTATCTTAAATTATTTTTATGAATAATTATTGATAAATTTAATGTTTACAGTAATTAAGGATATATAGTAAGCTTATTAGTTATAGTACAAAATTATACTGTTAAATCAAATGATAAAGATATTATTATACTAAAGCATATGATACAATATATTTAAATATTATATTTATAAAATAATATAATATAATATAATACAAACACAAAATGAGACATTATGATTAGCGACAAACCATCCAACATACGTTAGAACTGTTGAAAGAAGGCCAAGTTTAAAAAATAAGAAAAGAAAAAGAGATAATTTTCGAGACTTTCTCTCATATTTTTCTCCATTAGACATCTCTCGTGGTTTACGATATTACTCTTACCTTCATTATTTTAATTTTTTTAAAGATTCTTTAACTTATTTATTACTAATTTTAAAATACAGTGCTATGACTAACTTTCCCTCTCTTATATACTCCCATTTTTAAATGTATCTTTTCCGAAAAGAAAAAGATTATTTAGTCGTGGTGGCTTCATGCCCAGTCGTCCTTTGCTTAATTTTGTTTGGGTTCTTTTAGATTGACCTTTTATCAACATTATTGACTCCAAAATATTCCGTAGTCTCTTCTTAACTTGGATTGGTCCCTGCAAAGCAAACGAACACCTATATATAGCAACTATATAGCCTATTATCATGCGTCCTAAATTTTCCTTGTTATCTCCCAATATTTTCTCCTCTCCCTTTCTCTGCTATTTGAGAGAACACGAATCATTCTTAAGTTTATTTTTCTTTTCGCTTATGGATCCAAACGATTAGTCTGTGCGACCTATTATAGAGGACATTTTTGATTATTTATTCATTTTATATCACTTCTCCAAGAGTTTAAAAGATTGGGGCAAATGCATAAATAGTGATTCTCAAAGATATAAAATAGATATTAATCAGTACTTATTTTGTCCTGAAAGTTTAAATTAAAATTTTTAATTTCAGAACAACTTAGGACATTTTATCCTTAAAATTTAAACTAAAAGCCTAAAATTCAGAATGCTAATCATTTAAATAGCAGCCCTTTAAAGTGGCTACATGTTACACTAAATTTTAATCTTGATAGATGAACAAATTTTGTACTGAGGCCTGAGGTCTAGTTTTGGTTGCTTCAAATTCGACTATTCGATACTGAAATTGGCACCTAAATTAAAATTACTCAATTTTTTTAATTGAAGGGGAAATTTTTATAAAGATGTTTGGAAACCAATTAAATAAAAATATATTATGAAGGGTATATTAGTCATATTACAATATATTAAAATTATACTTAATAAATAGGTAAAAAATTGCTTAAAGTTTGAAATAAAGGAGGTAAACTGATATCACAAACTTCAAGAAAGCTCAGTGTAATATGAAATAATTTGAGAGGAGGTCTCAGAAATTATTTCAAACAGAAAAAGATGAAGGGACAACTTAAAAGTGTTGAAATATTGGACTAAATCAATATATGTTCGCTGATGATTAGTTTTTATTACGATAAGGAATTTTCGCTCTTGACCTTGTGATGGTGCCTAACGATTCACTTGCTAGGAAAGCTAATATTAGAACAGTTTCACAAGATCATCTTAAATCAAATATAAGACCTGTATGGGAAATCGGGACTAAAATACGGGCTCGATACCAGCATGTTCTAATCATATTTCATTTCAAATTCCTTTAAACAATTTAAGAAAATAATTTTCTTTAAAAATTCATTTCTCAGGCCTAGGACCTAGGAATTCGATCCCGGGCAGATGCCCAAGTCCCATATTTTCCTACAAACCCTCCAGAACTATCAAATCATGGGTCTAGGTCTGCTTACCAAAATGTTGACCAAAGACAAATTTATTTATTTTTACAGTTAAAACTTATCATTTTTCACAGATTTTCATATTTAAGCTTTCTAACTATGCGCCCAGACTGTGCACGCAAATTAAGATGACTCTTAATGGGGTTTCAAGGCCTTGGAAATACAAAATTTAATGTAGAAGCAGGTGATTATCACAATAACGCAGCTTAAGAAAATAAAACATATAGGTTGTTGCAACGCGCACACGATCCCACCAGACAACACATAATCCTCCATATTCCACCATAACAACATCAATAATAAACAATAATATATTTTTGTTGCGGCACACAACTAGATCCCACCATATATCAATATCTTAATTTCACCCTTCTTTCACCATATTAATCCACCGTTATTGCACCTGTTGCGGCGTGAAACCCAACCCTAACGTATACATACATATTCACCCTTATTCTACCATATCAACCCTCCTTTATTACACCTGCTACGGATACAGCCCGATCCCGCAATATCAGTATGAAACAGTCAATGTACACAATCAACCAACATGGCAAAATCACAAGGACTTTACAATAAATAAATACCAAATTCAACCAAGAAAACGAACATTGTTCAATATTGAATCTACACCAATAATACTACACAGCAAGACCAAATTAGTAATTTACAATTAGAAGGTAAAAATAAGTTAAATTAAGCAAATAGCATGGATTAGGGGAACTATGAAAAGAGCTAACATGGTTAACATGAGAAAATATTGATTAACACGTAGCATTTAAGCATGGAAATCATTTAGAGCATATAACAATTAAGACATGAAGGAAAAGCAGTAAATAAGGGAAGATGGATAATTTGGCGGTGTATAAGAACTCACCACCTCTGCTCACATGGATTTCCCATAACACATAGTCCGGGGGTTCCTAATTCCCTCAAGTCAAGGTTAGAACCAACACTTAATTTGCTCCAAAGGCCACTCAAAGTTCAATCACAGCTTTTCCTTTCAAACACGCCTCCGAACAAATAATATCTAGCAAATTACCAACCAAACATTTCAAATTAGGCCTTATGAATCACTCACGGTCGATAAGAATTCATTTTAGGCCATTATTGATAAAGTCAACAAAAGGTAACAACGAGCTTGCTTGGTCCAAACCCAAAATTTGAACCAAAACATGATTACCCATTCGCCCCAAGACTGGATATGTAATTGGTTTTGGAATCCGACCTCAATTTGAGGTCTAATTCCCCAATTTATCAAATCCCTAGTTTCTAACCAAAAATCCCCAATTCCACCATGAAAACCTTAAATTCTAGGTTAAAATCTTCTAAAATAAAGTGAAAGATTGAAAGAACTAGTTAAGAATCACTTACCTATGATTTAGGGAGGAAGAAGTGTTTAGAGAATTTCCTCTTGTGTTTTAGGTTTTCAAAATTTGAATAATGAATGCAAAATCCTGTCACGACCCGAAATTTCCACCATCGAGACCGTGATGGCACCTAGCATCGCACTTGCTAGGCAAGCCAATATTAAAGTTTATTAACCTTTTTCCTTTACAATTTAAAAATTAAAATTAATAAACTAAATCAAGTAGAAATAAATGCGGAAGTAGGTAAATAACCTTTTTTCTATATACCATTAACAGTACCATACCTATTACTACTACCTAGAATTTGGTGTCATAATTCACGAACATACTATGTACTATAAACATAGGTCTAAAATAAATTATATATATCTTTAAATTAAAGAAAAATAATAATATAGAGATGTAGAAGGGGATGTCAGGGCCTACAAACGCCAACAGGACCACCTTGGGCCTCCTAGATGAAATGTTTGCAACCGACCTCTCGATTAGCCACTACCGGCTCTAAAATCTACACACAAGTGCAGTATCAGTACAACCGACCCATGTACTTATAAGTGCCAAGCCTAACCTTGACGAGGTAGTGACGATGCTATAGCAGGGTAGTTACAATATAACCTGCATACAATTCATAATAAAACAGAAAGAAGGACGGAACAAATAACATAGTAACTTGCAAGGTGGGACTCCGGTATCTCATCAGTACCCAAACATGATCAAACTTCCTCAACGTCTACGGTAACCCAACAACTAATTCCATAGTGATGCGCTCCTACTTCTGTTCCGGTATAACCATCTGCTAAAGTAAGCCACCTGGACTATGGTGCTCATACTTGACCTGCTAGCAGTTTAGACACCTCACGACATAATTGACTATGTTTTTCTTCATCCTCCGCCACAAGTTATACTACCTCAGGTTGTAATACATCTTCGTAGCCCATGGATGAATAAAATAACTAGTACTATGCACCTCTTCTAGTATTTTCTCCCTCAAGGCATCAACATTAGGAACACATAGGTGACCCTGGACTTATAGAACACCATCCACACCGATAGTAACTTCCTTGGCACCATCCTATAGTATCGCCTCTCTGAGAACCAACAAGTACGGATCATCATATTGACAAGCCTTGATCCGCTCAAGTAATAAATATTGATCCATGACACATGCATAAATCTGACTGGGCTCTGAAATATCCAACCTCACAAGTTTGTTAGCTAAGGATTGAATGTCCATAGACAAAGGTATCTCCTCTATCGCAATTAGTGCCAAACAACCCATGCTCTCGGCCTTTATACTCAAGGCATCTAGTACCATATTCGCCTTAGGATGGTAAAGTATGGTAATATCATAGTCCTTTTGTAAGTCCAACCACTTGTGTTGCCTCAAAATAAGATCCATCTTCTTGAACAAATGCTGCAAATTGTGATGATCAGTGTAAACCTTACAGGACACCCCATAAATATAATGCCTTTAGATCCTAAGAGCTTGAACTATTGCGTCCAACTCCAAATCATGCACAGGTAGTTCTTCTCGTAGGCCTCAATGATGCAAAGAATATTTAATAAGTCACCCCTCCTACATCAGTACACAACCCAGGCCAATGAGTGAAGTATCACAATACATAGTATACATCCCTGAACCAGAAGGCAACACTAAAATCAGTATTGTAGTCAAAGCTGATTTGAGCTTTTGAAAGCTCGCCTCGCAATCGTCGGACCATATTAGTAGATAATACTTCCGGGTAAATCTAGTGAAGGGTGTCACAACAGACGATAAACCCTCTACGAACCGAAGATAATATCTTGCTAACCCCAAGAAACTCATGGTCTCAGTAGCTGTGGTAGGATGAAGCCAACTGTGAACTACCTTAATCTTTCTGGGATTCACCTTAATGCTCTTACCTGATACCACATGCCTTAAGAAATCTACGGAATCCAACCAAACTCACACTTGGAGAAGTTAGCATAAAGTTTCTATTCCCGCAAGGTCTGAAGCATTAATCTCAAATGTTGCTCATGCTCCCCTATACTATATAAGTAGATCAATATGTATTCAATAAAGACAATGAAAAATGAATCTAGATACCTGAACACTGGGTTCATCAAAATTATGAATTATATCGGGGTGTTAGTCAAATCAAAGGACATCACCAAAAACTCATAGCGATCATATCTAGTCCAAAAGGCCGTCTTCAGAATATCTGAAGCACGAATCTTCAGTTGATGATGCCTAGATCTCAAGTAGATCTTAGGGAACATACTGGAACCCTTCAACTGGTCAAACAAATTATTAATACATAGAAACACGTACTTGTTCTTAATGGTGACTTTGTTCAGCTGGCAGTAATTAATAC
This sequence comes from Nicotiana benthamiana, assembly GCA_034376525.1. Classification (NCBI taxonomy): domain Eukaryota; kingdom Viridiplantae; phylum Streptophyta; class Magnoliopsida; order Solanales; family Solanaceae; genus Nicotiana; species Nicotiana benthamiana. The sequence goes on along the minus strand of CM067324.1, from coordinate 19,314,281 downwards.
ACATCGGCATACTCCAATCCTTCTTCTTCACAAACAACACTGGTGCACCCCAAGGTGACATGCTAGGTCTGATGAACACTTCTCAAGAAACTCCTGAAGCTGATCCTTTAGATCTCTAAGAACCTTGAGAGCCATATGATAAGTTGACATAGAAATAGTCTAGGTGCCCAGCACCAAATCAATGCCGAAATCGATATTGTTCGGCGGTATACCTGGTAGATCTGAAGGAAGTACATCAGAAAACTCTCGTACCACCGTCACTAAATCTAATGCGAGAATCTATGTAGTAGTATCCCAAACAAAGGAAAAGTAAGCCAAATAACCCTTCTCGACCATATGTCGAGCCTTCGAGAAAACAATAACCCGACTGGAAATATCGATAGATGAACGTCTCCACTCTAATCTGGCCACTCAGGCATCATGAAGGTAACAGTCTTGGCATGTCAATCAAGAATGTCATGGTACAAGGAAATCCAATCCATGCCCAAGATAACCTCAAAATCAACCATATCGAGCAATAGAAAATCTGCTCGAGTTTCATACCCAAAGAAGGTAACTACACAGGACCGATAGATCCAATCCATAACAACAAAATCACCCACTAGAGTGGACACATATACAAGAACGTCCAAGGACTCGTAGGACACCTCCTAATAAGGAAAAAATAGAGAAGAAACATAGGAGTAAGAAGACCCTGGATCAAATAATATGGAGGCATCTCTCTGTCAAATAGAAATAGCACCTGTAATCACTGCATCAGAGGTAATTGGCTCTGTCCTAAAAGGGATAACATAGAATATAGCCGGAGCACCACCTGACTGGGTTGCACCTCTACGACCACCCCTGGATACCTGCCCTACGCCTCTGGACGGTCGGTCCGATAGTGTGGTAGGTGGTGCGATACATGGGCTGATAGTCTTGTTGATTGACCTTTCTCTAAAGTCTGGGATAAAACCTCTTCACATGGCCAAGATCCTCACTCTCAAAAAAACCCCTCGAAATGGTGGATTGATGACCTGAAGTCTTACCCTGATGGCCTAAATACCCACTGGAGTAACCCTAAATAGTTGGCAAGCGGTAAATACTCTCTGTAATAGCACTAATATAAGGTCATGCTAGAGCACTCCGAGCAGGCGGTGGTGCTGACTATATGGGCCTACTGAGATGACCCTCATGAACCTACCTCTGGACCCAAATGGCACTTCACTGAATCCTCCAAACACAGGAGTCATTTGTCCCTTGGAGAAAACTCTCTAATGTGGTTGCAAATACACTCGATATTTTGAGCTATATCCACAACCTATTGAAATGAAGTCCCATATCTATCTGATGGGCCATAGGTACCTGGATCTCAAGGTGCACACCTGTAATGAATCTATGCACCCTTTCTTCATATAAGGGTAGTATAATACCTGCATAGCAAGAAATGTAAGTGAATATCGCCTCATAGTCAATGACAGTCATGTGAACCTGGCGGAGTTTCTCAAGTTGTCCCTGAAGCTCCTCTCTATCCAAAGGTGGTATATAATTCTCCAAGAACAGACGTGTAAACTAATCCCAAGTCAAGGAAGATGACCCTACTAGACTGCTAAGAAGGTAATCCTACCACCGTCTGCGGGCATTGCATTCAAGCTAAAACATGGTAACTTCTACCCCGTTGGACTCCAATTTTCCCATGTTGCGAAGCCTATCCTTGAACGGTCAATAAAATCCCAGGGTTCCTTTGACCGCTCACCCCCAAAAGGGTGGGGGAGTCTAGTCCATTTTTCCACCCACTTTTGCTAATCAAGGGTCGCAACTGGTACAGCCTCTAGCATAGCCTCTATAACAGGATGGATTGCTCTCATAAGTAGTGCACTTGGGATCTGATAAACAGCAACGGCATGCCCTAGAACCTGAGCGGTAGGGGTCTGTGCTCCCTCTCCCACCTGAGATACGGCAGGGTCTGCTAGAACAAAACCATCCTACTTCATAGAGTCTATGAACCGTAGCATATTGCCCATGACCTCTTGGAATCCCAGTGCAGTCATTAAATTTGTTGGAGCTGGCACAGCTGTAGGTGCCTCATCCGGCTCCTCCATGATAGGATCTTCCACTAGATCCATTGGTGGTATAACGGGAGAAACCTTAGGGTGACATAAAGCCGCCATTAGACAAGCCCACAAGTGTAACTACAATTGATTCACCCCTTTTAAACCTTTTTAATACATAAGTTTTTCCTTTTTAGAGAACACATTAAACTATATTTCATGCAAATGTAACAAACCTTTAAAAACAAAATACCAACATAATAAGTACATACTCTGGTGATAGAAATGACAAGTAGACTAGTACATAAGTGCTACAAGTCCACTAAATCTGGTGTCACAAGTACATGAGCAATCCGGAGAATATACAAAACTACTAAACACTATTGTATTAAAGTAATAGAGAAGAATAACAAATAAGGCTGAAGAGAATATGGTGATGCATCGTATCAAGGTAAGTAGCTCACCACTAAGTCTCCATAGATGATCAACTATGTGCTCGTGTGACCATTGGTGGAACCTATCTCAGTACCTGCACATGAGTGTAGAAGTGTAGCATTAGTAATGAAAATAATGCGTACCCAATAAGTATCTAGTATAACCTCGAAGAAGTATTAACGAGGGATTGACTTGAAACTTACTAGAGGTCGATAATAATAGTGTAAGTGTATAAAGTAGGCATGATGAGCATACAACAAGTATCTATGAAATAATTATAGCAACTACAATGAATATAATATGAGTCTGTATCACGTCACCAGCATCATATAACTTGCCGTGAATGCATGAACTCACTTATACCCAAACTGGAACCGATTTCAAATATTAAGCATGAGATTGCCAAGAGGAATGACCTGAACCCATAAGAATAGTGGTAGTCAATACTTCTGAGGTGAATGGAAGGATCCTATAAGAATAGTGTTACCGTCATATTGTCGAGGCGAACGGTCTAATCCCATAAAAGGGTGTTACCACACTACCGAGAAGAATTGCCCGATCCCAAAAGAGTGGTGTCATCATACTGCCGAAGCAAACGTCCTGATCCCATAAGAGTGGTGTTATCATACTACTGAGGCGAATGGTTCGATCCCATTAAATTAGAGAAGTTTATCTCGCTCGCGGAAGTACTTGCGAGATGAGAGGACATGGATTTTTCATAGTTTACCCCCAATTTTTGAAACAAGAAGGATAAGTCGATAATTGCAAATTTAATCCCTAGTCTCAGCTCTAATCAAGACAAGTAGTAAGCATGATAAATTTCAATAGTACAATTCGAAGCATTAAGTGAATCTAAGTCTACCAGGATATATCATGGAATACAGTTACGCACGGACTATAATCACCTCGTGTGTACGTAACTCCCCACATAAGTAACACACGACAATAATATGCCTAAGGGGATGAATTCCCTCTTACAGGGTTAGAAAAGAGACTTACCTCATGTCCAAGCTCACTTCCAGTCCACTAATCCGCTCTAATAGTCCCAAGTCGATGCCAAAAACCCTGAAACTAGTCAAATATGATATAACTTAATCAATATATACTCAAATATTTGTAATTTTAATATTAAAGTAACTACCTAATCCAAATCGGAAGATTTCTAAATTCACCCACCCGCCCTCATACCTTGATTTTGGAAATGTTTGAATATAATTGTTACCCTTAACTTCACGAGCTCAAATATATAATTTATTTTACTTAATTCCATAACCATTTTTGTGTTCAAATCCCACATTTTCACAAAAGCCCTAGGCGCTTCACCAACCCTACAAGATTTACAATTTATCCATGTTTAATTTACCTAAAACCCGCATAATTAACTTGAAAATGGGTGGCAGTTACATATCTTAGGATATTAATTAGAATCCCCCTCAAATGTGCTCTTAAATTTCCTAAAACCAAATGAAGTGTGAGGAAAACTTGCCGAAGTCTCGGATTAAAAGCCTCACTGCCCTAGCGATTTTCGCACCTACAACCAAAACAGTCGCACCTGCAGCTGTGCTTCTATGGAAAACTTTTTTTAGGTGCGGCTCTTTCCCAGGACATCTCACCTTGCTTCTGCGAACTAAGTCTCACTTCTGCGAGCCTACTTCTACAAAAAGGCTATTGCACCTGAGAACCCAAGCTTGTTGGCCTTCTTTTGCATCTGCGGATGCTTCATTGCAGAAGCAATTTTGCTTCTATGGAATATGCGTTGCTTTTGCGGGCCAATGGACAGCATGCTCTCAGTCGCTTATGTGATCACAGGCTCGCTTCTGTAAGCTCGCACATGTGACTTCATCCATGCAGGTGCGAAAGCACCAAAACTGAAGCCACTGGTAATTTCCCTCATGTCCAATTCGAGTCGAATTCCAATCTATTTCGCATCCCAGGCCCCATCTAATCACGCTCACATATCCAACAATATAATATGGATTTTTTCGTGCAATCAAAGCACCAAAATAACATCTAGAATTTCAAATCGGGTGCCAAAACGTATGAATTTGACATGAAACTCAAAAACTTCTAAAAAAATACTTTCGCAAGTTTGCTTCCCATCAAACCAACTTGGAATGATGCCAAATTTTGCGTGCAAGTCATAAATCACCATACGGAACTATTCCCGAGCTTGGAATCCAAACGGACCTCGATAACATCAAAGCCTACTCTAAACCAAGCTTAAAGAACTTAAAAACCTTCAATGGAAAACTTTCAACATTAAGTACTAAAATGCTACCATGTCATTCGATCCAAACAAATGCCCAAATATTGAAGGCTTGCAATTCTAAAAGTTCTTGAACTTTTTGAAATAAATTCATGCAGTTTAATGTCTGATTTTGTAGTTCTAGATGTTATTTATATTTTGATTGCGCGAGCGTTGTATGATATTTTTAGACTTATGTGATGTTGGTTTGGATCCCTGAGGGCTCGGATGAGTTTCAGATGTAGTTTTGAAAGGTTTGTACTGAAAGTAGGTTGATGGTGTGTTGATGCTACAGTTATCGCAATTGCAAACATGACAAAGAGTCAAGGAGGATCAGGTATCGCAAATGTGATACCTAGCTCGTATCAGTGGAGTTAGGAATGTTAGGAAGTTTCGCAATTGTGATAGTTACTATCGCATTTGCTAAGGGGACAGGGTTCACAATTGCAAACTCACAGTCGCATTTGCAAAGTCCTCTTAGGTTGTTAGTGGGTACAATTGCGAGCATTATTTTGCAATTGTCAGGGTTCCTAATTGTGAACCCAATGTCACAAATGCTACACCTGCAATCGATCAGAAGGGTTGGGAAGTTTGGATTTCGACTCATTTCTCATATTTTAGAATCCTAGACTCGGTAGGAGGTGATTTAGTGATGGAATTTTCATCTAATAATATTGCATAAGTGATTATAAGAAATTCCTAAATATATTTCATGATTATATCTTAAATTTAACATCAAATTTATGAAAATCAAAAAGTAAAAATTGAGAATTGTTGTTGAAGATTTGAAAAGTGAAGATTTGAGGTTTGAGAGTCAATTTGCACTCGGATTTGAAACTAAAAATATACATGAACTCGTGGGGTTATGGCTAGACAGAATCGACCCTAGGATCCGAATTTTGAATGGACAAGTTGTGGGTTGACTTTTGTTGAATTATTGTATATTGCGTAATGATCACAGCTTTATATATTGTAATTGATTTTCCTTACATTGTTTGATGATAATACGTTGTTGGTTAAATTTGAGCAGTGTGGAGGCAAATTTTAAGGGAAAATCTATATTCGATGGTTGATTTAGCTTAGTTAAGGTAAGTATCTAGCCTAAATTTGTGTGGGGGAAACTATCCCTTATAATTTGGGTTGATTGTGCTATTTGTGTTATGTGGGAGACATGTATGCGGGGTGATGAGTGCGTACACCAGGTCATATGTGGTATTTGATCGAGATAGGTTATTTAGACTCTTTCCAAGTCTTTAATTGAATTGTCATAATATGTTATATCTTTCATTGTTAAACTACTCTTATATGTGTTAATTTACTCTTACATGCTTTATTTGATATTGTTAGTACTTGTTCTACTTCTTACTTGTTATATTTGTTCTCATATTCTTTGGTTGAAGTTGTTACCTTGATTACTATCTTATTTCCTCTTTGTTGTTGCATTACTCTTACTTGAAGTTATTATCTCATGGGAATTATCTCTTTGTTGGGTTATTGACATTGAAGCGATGAAAGCTATTACCACATCGAGGCTGAAGTTGTTGATTTATGAAATATCTTTCCTTGTTGAGAATTTCTCCATCAATATGTCATTATTAAGATTCTTGTACATATTGTGATTGAGCCATTAGTTATTTATTGTGAAACATTAGTATTGTTGGTTTTGACCACTTGTGTATATGTGCACTTGTGATGCTAGTTAATATTGTATTGTGATATTGATACGTATGTGGTGGTATAAGTATAGGGGTTGATATGTTTGCGATGAGATAAGATGGGTTTGATACGCCTATTACTAGTAAGGGAGATAAGGTGGGGTAAAACACATGTACATATTTCGGAAAAACTAATTTTCATAAATATAAGGCTCACGCAGTGATATAAGGAAAGATTGTGATTGAAAATACAAAAAGTGAATACGAGGCGGTACTTCAATCGTAATTCTTGTTGTACATTTCATGTTAAAAAGGCTTATTGGTTGAATAGTCCTTGTTGTTTATTCATTGTTTTACTTGTAATTATCTGTATTTGTATTCTTGTTGTTTCATCATGTGTTAACTCCTAGTTGCCTTTACTACTTAAATTTTTGTTGTTAGCTTATATTGAATTTTTTACCTGTCATTTACTTTCTCGTTTCTCGTATTAGATTATGATATACTTTATTTAGTTTTTATCTTCTAACGGGAGTCTTGACCTGGACTCGCCACTACTCTATTGAAGTTAGACTTGATAGTTACTGGGTACTGTATTAGTGCACTCATATTACGCTTCTATATTTTTTTTTGTGCAGATCCAGGTACATCTTCATGTACTAGACGCCAGTGATTGATTAGCTACTTTTGAAGACTTCAAGGTATACATGCTCGACTTTTACAGGCCTCGAAGTCACCTTCTGCTTTTAGATATTCTACTGTTTATTTCTTGCTCCTAAACAGTATTGTATTTCGAGACTATTAATACATTCTTGTAGAGCTTATGACTCTATTCCACCGGGTTTTAGAAAGTTGTTGACAGCTTTACTGTTGAGTTTTATTATGATAGTTTAATGGTGAAATTGAGGTTTTACTATTATTTTTGTTGTTTCTCAATGTATTTTAGGCTTACCTAGTCTTAGAGATTAGGTGTCATCACAACATCCTAAGTTGGGAGATTGGGATCGTGACAACAACTGCGACGTCGTACAACTTAAATACATGTTTCATATGATTTTCATACAACTCTAATACAATTTTGAAAGTACAATCTTCAAATCTGAATATCCAACCAAAATCAACTCTAATCTTCACTAAGCATTTTCAAAATTTAAACTCCAAAGAATATTCTTAATCATTTGGAATAACATTCAATTCAAACAAATAATAAATTTAAGAAATTTGAATTCGAAATCAAAGTTTTGAAGCTTTTCGGTGACTGTCATCGCGGAAAGTCAATTCTGACGGACGGCAGTTGGTCTGCTAGTGACAAGCAGCGGTGTTCAATCCATTATTGAATTCTCTACTAAGAATGATTGTCAGTGCCTTTTTCACTAATAGGGGTATGCTTCAAAGAATGATAAACTGTACAATAAGTCAAATAGCTTTTGCAGTTAACCAGAGTTTATTTATTGTATGCTTTTCCTGGAATTCTTGTTAATGACTTGATACTATTTTAATTAGACTATCTTGTTAAATTGTAAGTTATGCTACATTATGACTTGGTACAATCTTCATTCTATTTTGTAAGATTGTTGACACGTCATGCAGATTGATACCATCTTCATTCTACCCATCTTAAACTGTTAAAGAGTAACGACAATTGACAAGATTTGGAAAACTCTAATTTTCTATGCAAAAGCTAGGTATCAGTAATTCAGTATTTATTCAACGCAGAGAGAGGCTATAAAGTCTATCTTAAATGAAACAGCCGGCTAGTTCCCTGAACCTTTAACTTGATAGTTTTGTTAACAAATTCACCTTTCTAAATATAGATAGAATCATCATCCCAAATGCGCCTAACAATTTGTCTTAAAAGAAAATAGCAAGTTCCTGATGAACGAAGAGAAACGTAAAAAGAGGAACTCTCTAGTTTTAAATATGTGATGGACATTAGTTATTTTTTACGTACACAACAACAACAACAACCCAGTATAATCCCACATAATGGGGTCTGGGGAGGGTAGTGTGTACGTAGACCTTACCCATACCCTTGGGTAGAGAGGCTGTTTCCAAATAGACCCCCTGTATCCTTCCCTCCAAGAACTTCCCACCTTACTCTTGGGGAGACTCGAACTCACAACCTCTCTGTTGGAAGTGGAGGTTGCTTACCATCAGAGCAACCCCTCTTGTCATATTTATTTTTTACGTACAGATTGATATAAAAAGAGGTATTTTCCATACATGCAGAGGCAGATATAGGATTTCCGGAAAATAGATACACTTCCAGGATAGAGAAATTGAGTAAACTCTAGGCGTGTGGAAATTGGGAAATTGAAAATTGATTGCTTCAGTAATTTAAATAATAAAAAGAAAAGTCACGTTAGTCGAAATAGAAATCAAAATTTGGTAAAGGATTCAACCCCTTGACCGTAGGCTGCTGGAAATAAGGGATCGAAACCAGTGAACCATTCCGCCTCTTTTGACCATAGGTTCCATCAAATATGTATATATACTTTTTCGAAATTATGTATATTATATTCTAACTCAAAGCGTGATTTCACGTGAACCACATTTTATACCGCGGATCCGGCCCTGCATACATGTATTGAAATACCAGCTCCACTCCAAATTGCATTTTTAACCTTAGTAATAATTTTTTAACTTGTTGCAGGCACATATTTAACTTGGTCAGAAGTTTCAGGTTATTCAAACCTCATGTTCAGTCAAAGGTCACACGACAATTTGCAACCGAGGGAGCATACAAACTTTTAGAGGTTGTTTTTATATACACAGATTGAGATAAAGGTAAATTTTATGTGATATGGAAACTTTACTTCAACAAGTTTCTTGGGTTTCTTTCCATATACAGATTGAGAACTTACTCTTCCGAAATGGCATATAACTGAAACTTGGGATTGCACTGGATGAAAACAATTGCAGGTTCTCGATGAAAAGAAAACCTTGAAGCTATAGCATGCACAGAGTAAACACAAAAACCAACTCACTCAAACTGCAATAGACGCACTCTGTGATACGAATGCACCTATATAGCAACACAATGTAGGCAACAGTCACATATATGTCGAACTTCTGATAACATAATAAGCAAAAGTGTGAATTTACACAAACTTCAGGCATGCTTTGCAAGGATAGCCTCAGCAACACCTTGAGCTATGGGGTGATAACAATCACAAGCCTCTGTGAATACCCTTCTAGCAAAAGCTTTTTCTTCTTCCTTTCCCGCACCTTGAACAAGTGCTGTATAGAGTGGACGAAGGTACTTCATCCTACCTACTTCCTTCAGTGTTTTTTCCACCTCGCCGTAGTAGTCTCTGCATCTTGCTGAAATTGCCAGCTGAAGAAAAGCTACCCTCACCTCATAATCTTTTGATTCTGAGAGATGGTAGCGAGCATCTAAAGCTGTGACCTGTAAACAAAGTAAAAATGATGTGAACAATTTTTCAATTCGAAACACATTCTTTAAGAGCATATACAGTAATAGATGTGGATTTCAAGCAATGTTTTCAAAAGGGAAAAAGTAAGACTAGACATTTCCCTAGTAGTGAGGCAAGGCGTATGCTCCATAGAGTAAAGGTGACGCCTTATATTTACAAACACAGTGTAATCCCACTAGTGGTGACACCTTTGCAGGACTAAATTTTCTTACTCTATTAGAAATGTAATCATGATTTAATGAAAAAGAAAAAGTAGTTGGAAGTAGGGGTGTGCATTCGAATCGATTTATCGATAAATCGAATCGATTATTTGTTATCGAAATCGAAATCGAAAAAATCGAAATCTTATTGAAACGATAACGATAAGCATATGTACAAATCGATAAGCGATAAGTAATTATCAATAAGGGTCAAAATCGAATCGATAAATCGAATGCACACCCCTAGTTCCGCTACTATTTTGAAAGCGGCTATACAATATTATTTTCCCTAATCTATATTCTTTCCTTTATCCTTAGTCCCTTACCCTATTATTTCCTCTACCACATTTAAGGAATGATCATATTTAAAGATCAAGGGAATGAAGTTCAAATTAATGGAAAACAGAATTAGCCGTGATGATGTGTTTTGTTTTATTTTGTTTTTTTCTACCATTGGAGTGTTGGTGTCATACATTTGATCCTATTTTAGTTTTGTTGCATGTGCTTGTTGACACAATTTTTATATTATAAATGGTGTTCGTCTTATTTTAGCTTCTTTTTGTCCATATTAGTTAGGCGCGTTTATAGCGATATACTTTCCGTGGAATTCCGTAAATTTTCTTATTGGTGTAATCGATAACCGAATCGATAAGCCCCAAAAATCGATAAATCGAAATCGAAAAAATCGAAACCTTATTGAAACGATAATGGTAAGCATATGTACAAATCGATCATCGATAAGTAATTATTGATAACGGTCAAAATCGGAATCGATAAATCGAATGCACACCCCTAGTTGGAAGGATGAAAGCATTAATGATAATACTTGCAGCAACTTAGATAGGGAAAAGGAAACAATAACAAAGTAACAGAGATAGCACAAATAACATCTTCGGCTACTTAAAAATATCAATGTCTGCTGCACTAGCTATAAAATTTGTCGACAGAGTAGCTGCGGTCAAAAGAGAGAAGAGATGGATTCAGGGTTCACAAACTAGGGCTTCATCAATCATTGTGCTCTTTTCCTTAAATATATAAGCAAGCAAAACAAATTAGATGTGTTTAAGATAACTCAATTACAGCACATTAGCTACATTTCAAGAGAAATAAGACAAAAATATCAACTCGCTAAAGGCATACGAGAACCACACACAACCTACATACCTATAGCCTATAGGCCCAATGAATAGGAGAGAAGAACAGTTAATCTATACCCTTGACTGCTCTCTAGAAAACAGTTGGGGAGGTAAATACGATGCTTTCTGAGAGCAAATTAATGCCCATTTAGGCCCTTATCAATGTCAGGCTCATTAAGAAGCAGCAAACCTTCTGTCCCGCTAAATCAAGGAGGCATGGACCCCACACACACATATTCATATTGATATGGGCATATGGCAACATGCATTAACAGACATTTGAATTGATTTGCCAGCGGCTTAAAATTGTAGAAACAAAGTTTACTGGGATAATTAGATAGGCTGCCATCAAGCACTAGCCAAGATGAGAGAAGAAATGATTGATGATTGATTCATCATATTAGAGATTGATGAATGATAAATTCTAAAAAAAGCATGAACATATGTAGACTAGGCATATGCAGGAATTGCACATGTATATTTGCATTAGTCCAAGTTGCAGAACCACACAAATAGTCATCAACTAATAGTTTATTTTTGGAAATGCGTTTTTCTTTTTTGGTAAGTAATTGAAGAAAGAATATTCTGCAACGTATCTACTTTTTTTATAGCCGTGGTGTCCGGGCCGGCTTGCGCATACCTAAGGCTGGCATGTGAGCCGGTTAGGCCTGGGCCCGGCCCCTGGCCACGAGCCCATATGAGTAGTGGGCCTAAACGGGACTAACCGTTTAAGCCCCGGACCAGGAAAGGTGGGCCTGCTAAGTGGGCCGGTTCCTTGAAGAAGCCCATTAGGACCGGGACCATTTGAGCCCGGGACCGGGTGCTAAGTGGGCCGGATCAACCGGTCCTAACCGAGCTCAAACGGGCCCAACGGCTACTTTTTTTATAAAAAAATTCAAAAAAAAAATTTTACCCGTTGCAACATTTAAACAATGGTCGTTGGTCTGCAACAATAGTCGTCTGGGCTTTCCAAAATAGCCATTTAAAACCCCTCCTCCCCCTCTTCCCAACTTTGTTTTAACCCCAAACTTTTTATAATTACACTTTTTTCCTATTTTCAACCATAAATACCCCTTATCCTTTCATTTTTCTCACAAAATCATCAATCTCTCTCATTTCTCAAACTCAAATTGAAGTATTCAAGTCTTCACACATCTCCCATTTCTCAAACTCAAATTCTTAATTCAAGTTAAATCATGCCGGTAATTCTAGATTGCGCCCATTTGTTTTGGAACACATTGATGGAGTAGAAGAAAATAAAGAAGTTTACATAGTAAGGTGCAAGAATTATACTCAAGTCTAACACTCATCGTTCAAAGTTGGAGGACACAGGTTGTTTAGGGAGGCATGTAAATTGTTGTCTTGCGCGTTCTCCAGACATTCGTACTTAAGATTTTAAGTTAATCTGAGACAATTTGTGTTATTTTAAAATTATTAGACGTATAATGCTTAATGTTTTAGTTTGTTAGATTAATTTGAAGTATAAATATAAACTTTAATTTCCAACTTTGATACCGACCCCACATAAGACCGGCCCACGAGGCCCGTTTAGGCTCGGGCCTGGCCCGTTTGCCACCCTTACGTGTACCTCTACTAATTCCACGAGATACCTGCTACCTCCCAAGCAATAGGTACCAAGTATCTGCAACTTATCTACTACTTTGTAGAAAAAATTCATAAGGTTCTATGAGATTAAGCACTAGCAAGTAGTAAAAAAGGAAATAGCAACAACACCAACAACAAGAACCCGGTATATTCCCACAAGTGGGGTCTGGGGAGGATAATATATACGCAGACCTTACCCCTACCCCGAGGGGCAGAGAGGCTGTTTCCGGGAGACCCTCGACTCAAGAAGAAAACAAATAATATATTAGTACTAACAATAAACTCATAATAAATAACATAAGATACACAACATAACATAAAATAACAAAATAACAACAATATAAGGGAATATAGGAAATACGAGAAAGAGGAAAGTATACTAATATGTAGAATATAAAGCCATGCATCAGTAGCTGATCAGTAGCATCCTGAGCCTAACTCCTAACTGGCTAGTCTCAAATATTCCCAACTTCCCCCTAACCTACAACCTTAATGCCCGACCTCCACAATCCCTGTCAAGGGCCATGTCCTCAGTAATCCTAAGTCGTGACCTGATCACCTCTCCTCAATACTTCTTAGGTCGCCCTCTACCTCTCCTCGTGCCCACCACATCCAGTCGCTCACAACTTCTCACCGGTGCATCAGCGCTCCTCCTTTGAATGTGCCCGAACCATCTGAGTCTTGCTTCCCGCATCCTGTCCTCCATGGACGCCACGCCCACCCTCACTCGAATATTTTCATTCCTAATCGTATCCATCCTTGTATGCCCACACATCCACCTCAACATTCTCATCTCTGCTACTTGCATCTTCTGAATGTGTGAGTTGTTAACCGGCCAACACCCGGTCCCACACAACATGACCGGTCTAACCACTGCTATATAAAACTTGCCTTTTAGTAACGGTGACACTTTCTTATTACACGGACTCCCGTTTCTAACCTCCACTTCATCCACTCCACCCCTATACGGCGTGTGACATCCCCGTCTATGTCCCCAGTCCCCTGAATAACTGACCCAAGGTACTTGAAACTACCCCTCTGAGGGATGACTTGGGAGTCAAGCCTCACGTCCACTCCCACGTCTATCGGCTTGGGCCCAAATTTGCACTCGAGATATTCCGTCTTCGTCCTGCTCAATCTGAAACCTTTAGACTCTAGGGTCTATCTCCAAACCTCTAGCCCTCTCGTTGACGTCACACCTTGTCTCATCAATTAGAACTATATCATCAGCAAATAGCATACACCATGTCACCTCCCCTTGAATATTATGCGTTACGGCATCCATCACCAGGGCATAATAGGAAAGGGCTGAACACAGACCCTTGGTGCAACCCCGTAACAACCGAAAAATGCTCGGAGGCGACTCCTACTGTCTTAGCTCCATCATACATGTCTTTAATCACCCTAATATAGGCAATCGGGACCCCTTTAACCTCTAAGGATCTCCACAAGACCTCCCTATGAACCCTGTCGTACGCTTTCTCTAGATCGATAAACACCATGTGGAGATCCTTCTTCTTATCCCTGTATTGTTCCACCATCCTCCTAATAAGGTGGATAGCTTCTGTGGTAGATCGCCCTGGCATGAACCCGAACTAGTTGTCTGAAATAGACACCGTACTTCGCACTCTCATTTCTACCACTCTCTCCCAGACTTTCATGGTATGACTCAGTAATTTGATACCCCTATAATTGTTACAGCTCTGGATATCGCCTTTGTTTTATACAACGGAACCATTGTACTCCACCTCCACTCTTCAGGCATCCTATTAGTCTTGAATATAACATTAAAAAAGGAAATAGCAATTACCTAATTTAAAGGAAAAGGACAAAACAAGAGACAGGTAGATGATAATTTGCATATTTACTGAGGAAAACTTCTCGTATAATGGCCAGTTACTACCTGAGATGCTTCGACAGATTTAGGAAGGTTCTCGAGGTAAAGCTCCCATTCTTGTCCCTTCCAGTCAGCAACTTCATCTTCTCTTGGCATCCTACCTAGCTTGAACTCATTAGCAAGCGAAACAATCTTTGAATAGATGTTGGAAACTGGTTCCATGGCATCTGGAGGTATCCCTGTGCCCTCGGTCCAAAGTTTCAAATCAATCTCATTCTCTATTCCAGGGACATCAGCTTTAAGGAAATTGAGAAACATATCAGTGTCAATAGATTGAAACTTGAAAGTAGCAATATATTTCTTCAGAAAGTCATCAAAAGCAGGTCTTCCAATCTGAGCAACAAAAGTGGAAGAAAAGTTAGTTCTGCTCTTCATAGAAAGAAGGGAAAAAAAAAACTTCACCAGTTAGTTCACCAACCTGTCTCTCAATGCGCCATAGAAACTGGAAGCCTTTTTCATATGGAACTTGAGAATAAACATCATCTGGGTCCACACCTGCCTGATTTGTTTTTAGCTTTGTGAACTCCATGTTATCCTTGAATCTCTCCATTTCCTCAATAAGTCCCCTCCATCCAATTCCAATATTTAGTGCAGCTATGTCCTCGCCTTGCACAACCTCAACAATTCTTCGCTCTGCATATGTTGTGAAACCCTACAAACACATGATTTCACTCTATTACATATATTACTTATAAAAGGAAGGAGGGAAGAAAGACACCCTCGGGGGTTGGCCTAGTGGATTGGGGTTTGCTCCCTTTCAAGGTCTCAAGTTCGAAACTAACTGGGTGCAAACAATTTCTGAGCGCCATCGGACTGGGTAAAAACTTGAATTAACCATGGTGTACTTGCAGGAAACTCCTTGCCGAGGGCCTATGCACCCCCTGGATTAGTCGGGGCTCTTAGAGACTCAGACACCCGGTGCAAATAAAAAAAAAAAGGAAGGAGGGAGGGAAGAAAGAAAGATCTATCATTGCACATGCCTAAGCACAAGGTTGCAGCCAAAAGTTTATAAAAACATAACACCTCCTTTATTCCATGAATTACATCACATTCCATTAATGTACTGTTCATATATAACAATAAAAGTTCAATGAGTTTCTCCACAACCTAACACAAGAAGCAGCCAACACTCACCATCTGAACAAATCCAGAAACAAGCTAGTAAATCTCAAATTTTTTTAATCAGTGGGAACCAGGTAACAAATTTTCATACAAAGAAATCAAGAAAAGGAATGGTGTCAAGTCTTAATTGTAACATAACAAATCTTGCAAGACAATCCTCCCAAACAGTGCTTTAGAAAGCAATAGTTCAAGGTGAGATTTTACATCCTCGTAGAGGGAACTCAAAAGCCCAAGGAATTTCATCAACATTCAAGAAAATCCAGAGACTACAAGAAATTTAGAGCCTACTGCAGAAAACATTGGTCAGTGAAGCCTTTTAAGAAAATTCAGCAAGTTAAAGGTCCAGTTTAACTTTTCAAACACACCCATTTAGCCTCACTCTTCCCGGTTTCTTCCAAGTTTTCCACAATGTTATTGCTTTTTCATGAACTATAGTTTTTCCCCATGCTAAATAGCATAATATTCTCAATTGGTCTCTTCTAGAAAGTATTTATAATGATATCAGCACTCTTTTCAGTAAAACTGAAAAGATAAAGAGTTGTGAAGGGGGTAGGGGACAAGGTAGAGTGGTTCAAGAACTTTCCCAACAAAGGCATTGAGTGATGGCAATGAGATGTAAGCCAATATTTCTAAACCATTATCAAAAAAATATCTCTACACCAGGCACAAAGGAGGCAAACACGCCTTTTCTTTGCTTAGTCCATCTTGTATCACCTTAAATCTTAAAACAATGGTAAACCCATAAAATAACCTAAGTTGCTCGGACATAGGTGCGAGTGTCCGACACGGGTGCGGATCTAGTGGTTGGATCCTTCGAGATGTAAATTCCAAGATTTGGGGATACGGATCCTAATACGGGTACGGGTATTGATATCTGGCTAAAAAAATTCAAAAATAAAACTATCTCTAAGTTATATGAAATACTTACGTATAGCTTGTAAAGTGTAGATTTCTTTCTATTCTCAAGTTATAGATAAGTAAGGATTGATTTCCTAGATAAGGTATGTTATTTTCTTCAAATTTATCCTAGTTTTGGTTCTGATTTTGGGTATCAAATTGTATCTCCTCTCGAATTTCTTCGTCCATCGTGGTCAAAGTACCCAAAATTATTTGACCAGATCCGGTACGAATTCCATAGTCACACCCATATTAGTGTTGTGTCGACATGGGTGCAGCAGAAAAACTGCTATGTCAAAGAAACTTAGAAAATAATAGACAATGCTACATGATGCAGTGCCAGCTTGCATAAAGCTGAGGTTCTAAGGAGGGTCAGGAATCACACATCATGGGACATTTCCTCTTGCAGGACTGAGAGTTGAATGAGGTAGAATCGCTCCTAGCAAAGCTATATGACTATACACTGTTTGACAAGGCCGACAGCATGACTTGAGAAGGTTCATTCTCAATAAACTTCCAGTCAAGTTTAATTAAAGTTGCTTGCTCCATGTGAAGAACTGGATGGAAAGCTATATGGAAACTCATGGCAATAAAGAAAGCAACATTTTCACTTGTTGCATAGTTTGTCAGCTACCTTGGTGATGGCTTACAATCTAAGAATGAGAGAATTTTTCCCCAATGCTCTTTGGTTTGTGATAAAAGAAGCATAATGTGGGATATGTGGCCGACGCACGTCACAAGTTCAAACCCCACCAAAAACCAATGCCAGGTATTTAAACAAAATGAGGGTAGAAGGGCAGCCTCATACTCTCCAGAGTTTCAAACCTGTAAGCCAACTAGAGTTGGACCATAAAACTGACAGAGGGTTCTCAATTATCCAAAGAATGCTATGGTTCTGAGTTGGTGTTTTCGGGAGAAAGGTAGGGGAAGGTGTTCCTCATCTTATGTTGCCACATTGGGTGGAATAGGAATGGAAAAAAATTGATATTGGGCCTAACTCAACCACAAAATCTAGCTCATGAAATGAGAATCCTCAAGATCATATAAGCAGACAACCCATATCAATGTGGGAGATTCTAACACCCCCTTACACGCCCAGGATTGGACACATGAAGCGAGGACAATATAACATGGGAGCCTAACATTGGGTAAATCAAGAATATAAATGGGTCTAACTTTGGTACCAAGTTAAGAAAATAGACCTTGGACAGTTAGGCCGAATCCAACCCCAAAAAGTTAACTCAAAAGGTGAGGATTGCCCAAAATCATTTATGGAGACAACAATGCATTCCTTACACAAATGTGAGACAATTAACACTTTTTTAGAGAAGGAAATTCTATTATAGAGAAACAGGAATCAAGAAATGGAGTTGCAATCAATAAATAGAGCCACGACTCTAGTTACCTGTTTACAAAGTTCTGATGCCATTTCATAACTTTAACTCTCTTATTTATACTATTATTGACTGACGTTGTAAACTTTTGCAGCATAATGTTTTCTAATATAAATGACAATATATTGCCTAATATAGCTGGTTCATCCAAGGCAACGGGCCTCTTCTTTGGGCGTGATGCCCTCATTGCTGCGTTGATCTTGATTCCACCTTCCAAATTCATCTAAGCAACTATGGTAGATTTTACAGCCTGGTTTGTAATAATGGCACAAGCCTGTAAGCCTTTCTCTTTCAACTCAATCTTCTTACAGGAAGTTCCTGTCAGTGACAGCCTTTTTGCAAAATGCAGCTGTCTTTTGCAAAAGTTTAAAGCTTTTTTGATCCATATTCATTGAAAATTGAGCAGAATCAAGTTCTTTTTGCACTATCAACTCATTCTCTATTCAGTTCAATGCTTGCTGCTTCAAAACATCCACTTTGAAATAGAGATCATAAGTTCAATTCTTAAACTACTTCTCCTCTGAACCAACTCCTTGAGCCCCAAAATTCTTTTAGTGCATAACCACATTCAATAACATTCTGCTTAGCCACAACTTTCATTTGCTCGAACATCACTTCCTCAAGAATAGCTGGAATCGACTTCTCTTTCTCATTTAATTTCTCCTCTCAATTTAAGTTGCTTGATGATCTCCTCTTGAATGGCACTTATTTTATCCTCTCTCAGTTCCAAGTATATAACAAGTCCTATAAACTTACTTTCTTTATCCTCAACTTCTATGCCTTTACCGTGCAGTGATCTTCTAATTAATTCAAGTTCCTTTAAACTTTCAGTATTGTTGAATATAACATAGATTCCTCTCCCTGAATTCAAGTTCAACAAAGCATTCCTGATAATATTTTTGGGACATATCCAAGAATTCTTCAAAGTCTTTCCACTGTAACAACAATGCTAGAAGTGCTTTCTCTCTTGGATTCACACTCTTTCAGAGAATCAGTAATCCTCTCTAACAGAACCACCCCTATATAACCCCACAGATATATGAAGACAGATATTTTGGAGGCTCGAAGACATTATACAACTTGTTAAAGGGCATACCAACTAGTTGAAGTGGTTGCATCATTCTGACATGATGTAAACATTATTTATACTACTTCGTGACTTACTAATGAAATGGTACTTGACTTATCAACAAAAAAAAAAGGCGATATGTCATCTTTTTGCGCATTAGACCCAACTCATCCTGGACCTAACATGTTGAACTAAAAGAACAAATGTAGTACACACACTATCATCTAATACTTTAAGCGCTTCTCTCTTCCACTAAGTTAAACCCTAAGATTTATAATTTCTCTCAACAAACTCTATGAATCCACAAAATCCAATTTCAGCATCTAATTTACATTACATCATAAGCTAGAGAACCAGCTTTAAATTAAGCAACCATCTTAGTTCTGTACACAAATGTAAGACAATACAAGGCATCAAGTACAAACCAGGAAACTTCATTAAGTTACTGAACCGTGACAAAAATAAATAAATCACAAGAAACTGAAGAATATGCCAATAAATCATGAGATTGAACATAAATACAACAGGATGCTAAATCCATATGTGTTATTTCCAAGCACAACTCAATAAGCTATAATACCTCATTCAACCAAAAGTGATCATTGTTCTTGTTCGTGATCAAGTTCCCTGTCCAGCTATGAGCAAGCTCATGAGCCACCACCTGCGCTCCACTGGCGTCCCCCTTAATCACAGTGGGCGTCAAGAAAACCATCCTAGGATTCTCCATTCCGCCATAAGGGAAACTCGGAGGCAACACCAAAAGATCAAACCTTTCCCAATCATAAGGTCCAAAAAGCTTCTCCCCAACTTGAATCATCTCTTCCGTACCAGCGAACTCCTTGGCAGCAGCATCCAATACCTCATTAACAGCCTCAGAATACACCCTTGTCCTGGGTCCCACCTCCCTAAAACCCAACTCCCCCACAGCAAATGCAAATAAATAGGGAGGAATAGGCTGTTCCATCACGAACTCCTCCACTACCCTATCATCACCGCACCACACTGAATCCTCACAGACCCGTTGCGCCTCGGAGGGCAGTGGGTCCCGCCTCTCCACGTGCTTGGCAGCCATAACAGCCGATAATTGGCGGGGGATGTTCAATTTTGCAGCGTACTTTACACGCGCAGCGGGTGTGTCTTGACAAGGAAAAATCGAACGGGCGTGAATAGACTGACATTGAGTGTACACAAAAGGGTGAGTCTTGTTGAATGTCTGAGGAGGGGAAAGCCACTGAAGGGCAGAACTCGAAGGACTAGTTTTGGAGAGAATCAAGATTTGGGTTTGGTTAGAAAGGGAAACTGTGAGCGACTGTCCAAGAATTGGGGAATCAGGAGAGAGGGAGAAAGGGAGAGGGGAAAGGGAAAGTGGGTCAAGCACAGAGGAGACAGAGAGAGAGCGAGTGTCGAAAGTGAGGGGTCCCGTGTAAGGGGTAGGGAGGGAGAGAAGTGTGGCAGAGGAAATGGTGGAAGATGGGAAATCGAAGAAGAGAGTGAGGGAGATATGGGTAGTGAGTGGGTGTGCTGAATCGGTGAAGGAATGTGGGTCAATGGGTGCCATGAGATATATTGATCAGAAATGAAGGATTTTTCTGCAACGAAGTCCGAGAGCAATATGATGGAAGAAGAAGAAGGAGATGAGGCTATTCGAAGCGTATATACTACGCGGGTTTAGAGGGTTTTGCAGAGGGAGATTCTGCTGGAAAACATTTAGCAGTAAATGTGCATGCAAAACTTTACTAGTTTGTTATGACTAAATAGCATTTGAATTAATGTTTTTGTAAGTTGCTTTATTTTATGTCTTTTGCAGTCTCTGTGATATTTTACCTATGGATGTTCTCTCGGAAACTCTTTTTTTTTTAGCGAAAAACAGAAAATTTATACTATAGCTAAATAATGTTCAAAGCATAACAGCCATAGATAGTATCACTTAGGATACATTTGTTACTATAACTTACTAAATTATTGCAAGCAACATCACTTAAGTTTTTAAAAAAAACTACTTCTTCCATTTGGTCCTTTCTCAAGATTGATTCCACAAAAATAGGTAGTTGAACAAAAAGCTTTCTCTCAGTTGTTTTTTTCTTTTTATTATTTTATCATCATATGTGCTACTTCATTCCCCTATTTGAAGTTGTGTCTCAGGATCACGTCCTTCTTCTGGAATATTAACGACCTGCATGCAATTATAACATCGTTAAAGATGTAATTTCCTTCATATATGCATTGTATACCTGTATGCAGTCTGTTTTTATTTCGAGAGAAAATAGATTTCATTCCTGAGCAGTGGTGAGTCCCTCAAGAAGAGCCAGTAGTTCTGATTCCAGTTCTCCATTTGTATGGATTTCTTTTGTGAAGTCCACAATTCAACTCCCATTTGTATTTCTGAAAACACCTCCCAAGCCATGGTTAATTTTTATTAAAACTGGCATTAATGTTAAGCTTGCACCACCTCTTATGAGGTTTTTACCTGAATGTGTTTCTTCTTTAAAGGGTTATTTACATTATTAGTTAGGAGTTTGTATTTAAGGGCTCTTTGTGTTATGAGATTTATATTAATAGTGTTGGGGGTATTATTCTGGTTGTTGTTGTTTTTGTTAATCCAAGTATTCCAAATGATAAAAGGGAAGAGGGTGTTCCCGTCAATCAAAGCATTATGAAAATTAACATTCAATGGCCTTACTTGGAGGAGCCAGTAGGTGCCATTATTTTTGTGTTTAAACTGCCATCCTCCATTGTCCAAAAAAGAACTACTAGCCTTACATTTGAAAAAAATATGGAAAGGTGATTCTTCTTCTGTCTTACAAATAGGGCACATATGGTCAATGTTTATGGTGATGTGGGCTAGATAAGTTCTACAAGGAAGCCGATTGTGAAGGCATTGCCACATGAAGAATTTTATTTTGTTCGGACAATTTTGTTTCCAAATCCAATCAAAATTTATGTTACTATATTTTGACGACTCTATTAGAGTGTAACAAGACTTTGTGGAGAATATACCCTTGTTAGTCATTGACCAGATCGGCATATCCCATTTTGGCCCATATTTCTAACTTTAAAAATCTGTTGTTTTATAGTGTCCGAGAGTGCAAATGAGAGATTGTTAAAATTCCAGCCTGTTCCATCATGAATATCTTTAAGTCTTGTATTGAGGTCTTTAGGAGAGACAGGTCCCTCAATTAGGCCCCGTAAATTTGTTGCCTCAGGAATCCAATTTGTGTTCCAAATTTCCATATTAGTTTTTTCATGAGGTGACCAGGTTATTCCTTTATTGCACACAGTCTACCCCTTGAAAATGCTTTGCCAAATAAAAAAGTGGGATTTTATGACTTTATTGTAGCCATGTGTCATGGTAATTAAGTTTACCCAAGGAGTTGTAGTATTTGATATAATCTCCATGATAAGCTTGATAGTAAGCTTATATTTTTAGTTTTTGCATCTTTAATACCAAGGCCTCCATTAGATTTAGGTTGACAAATAGTAGACCACTTTATTAAGTGAAGTTTTTTCTTTTCAGATGTAGTACCCCAAATAAAATTCCTACATATTTTGTCGATATTTTTTAGTATTTTTGTGGGAAGTAGTGTATATTACATATAATGGTTTGGAATTGTATTAAGGCATGTATTTGCAAGGGTTGTTTTTCCATCTATGTTTACAAAACTAGTTTTTTTATTAGTCAATCTGGCTCTCATTTTGTCAAGGATAAAAAGGTAGTCCTTAGACCTTGGATTTTAGTTAGAATTGGAAAATCTAGATAGGTTCCAAAATTATTGTATTTTTTTAAGCCCGGGGTTAATATAATATCCTTCGTGGTGTTTGGATGGCAATTATTGGAGAATATAATTTTTGATTTAATAGTGTTTATATTTTGCCCTGGTAGCTTGCAAAAAAAGTTCAAGACTATTTTAATGGCCTGGCAAGTTGTTTTATTTGCTTTGGCTATTAGGGTTAAGTCATCTGCAAAGAAGAGGTGGG
Source organism: Nicotiana benthamiana (assembly GCA_034376525.1). NCBI lineage: Eukaryota > Viridiplantae > Streptophyta > Magnoliopsida > Solanales > Solanaceae > Nicotiana > Nicotiana benthamiana. Next base: position 19,291,187 of record CM067324.1, on the reverse strand, counting down.
AGAAAAGGGTGCTTCTTCTACCTATTTGAATAGGATTTCAATTTTTTATATCTACTTGATGATTAATATACCTAGAGAACATTTTCGCGCATAGAATAAAATGTAGGGAGATATGGGATCGCCTTGTCTAATGCCCCTATTTAGCTCAAAATAATTGGTGATAGATCCATTTACTATAACCCCTATTGAGCTGGTGATAATGTAGCTCATTAGAAGATTTGTAAACTTTGGAGAAAATTTGAAATATCTAAGGGTTCGGTAAATAAAAGACCACTCTAGGCGATCGAAATCTTTCTCGAGATCAATTTTTAAGATCATCTGGCCTTGCTTCCTTTTTATTTTTCTGAAATTAGAGATTAATTCTTGAATAATGATCGTGTCAGAAGCTCTCATATGCTTCATAAAGCTTGTTTAGAAAGGACTATTAATGTGTTCTAAGAAGGGCTTAAGTCGGTTTGCAAGAATTTTTATAATCATTGTATAAATAATATTGCATAGGCTAATAGGCCTAAAGTTTTTTACATTATTATCATTCTGAAACTTAAGTATGAGATACATGTAGGTTTTGTTAATGTCGGGTGGAATACATTCGTTATAAAAGACTTTGTGACAAAAATTAATCATTGATTGACCAATGTTAAGCCAATATTTTTGAAAAAAGAATGGGTGCAAACCATCATGTCTTGGTGCCTTGAACAGTTTAAAGGAGAAGATAGCCCTCTTTATTTCAAAATCCATTAACGGGTTGTCCAAAGCACCTAGGTTGTAATCATAGTGACAATAGGGAGAATTCTTAATTTCGGTCCAGTTGGTGCTAGTATGAGAGGAATTAAAAGCACACGTAAAATAATTTCTAACATGAGCTATAACACTGCTATGGTCATTAAACCAATTTCCAACCTCGTTCTTAAAGAAAATGATTTTAATAACTCTTTTTCTATTAGAGGTCGTTATATGAAAATTTTCATATTTGCATTCCCTTCATTTAACCATATCACTCTAGCCCTCAGTTTCCAGTAATCTTCCTCCATCCTAAGGATATCATTATAGTCTTTTTTAGGTTGATCTCTAATTGTTGTAAAAAAAAAAGATTATTTGCATAGTTACCAGAATTCTGAATTCCCTGGAGTCTAGCAAGTATTTTGTTTTTCTTTTTTTAATGTCTCTGAAAGTATTATTTTTTCATGTTTTAAAGATATATACAAAGCTTTCACTAGCCTTGCAATACTCACTACCCTCCCAATGTTCTATAACAATGTTTTGGAAGTCCGGGTGCCTACACCAAAAAGTTTTCAATCTAACGGGATGTTTATAATCTACTATATTTTTAGGGATTAATTCTACCAATAAGGGATTATGGTAGAATAAGGGATTTTGCGAGGTGAATATCGAGCAGTTAGGAAAGATATCAAGCCATTGCTTGTTTGCTAAGACTTTATCAAGTCTTTCCATTATTAAACCTTTATTAAGCCTCCTATCACTTGACCATGTATATTTATACCCCTTATAGCCAATATGTATTAGGTTATAGTTATTTAATTTTGACCAAAGGAAATTACTTCTTTTGTTGTTAACCGGTCTACCCCCAAATTTCTCGTTCACACCCATAATATCATTTAGGTCACCCCCTACCATCCAAGGTCCCTTATAGGATTTATAAATGCTTTCTAGATTTTCCCACATATTATTTCTTTTATTCAAATCAGTGCTAGAATATATAGAAAAGAAAATCCAAGATTTTTTATTAGGAAGTACCTCTATAGTAGCATGAATTTCCTGATATCTTCGGACAAAGTTTTGGACAGTGACGATGTTGTGATTATACATAAAAACCATTCCTCCTGTTTGGCCTTCTGATGGGACCTCGATCATTTATGTGAACCCAAACTCACCTAGTATTTGTGCATGGTTAGCCATCCTAGTTTCCAGTAGTGTCACCAAGCAAGGCCTATGGGTATCCACCATTTCTCTTAAGTTTCTTTTAAACTCGTTGTTATTCTCACCCGTAATGTTCCATATCATGAAGTTAGTAGGACGATTCATGGCTAGGTTTAGTTGTAGGTTTGCTGTTTCCCCATTCTCCCCTGCTTCTTGACGGAATACAGGGTTCCTCCTCGGTGCTGGGAATAGGATCATGGCAAGGTTGCCCAACATTGGGTCCTGGGGAGGACTGATGTCTATTGAGCACTTGTATAGTGCTAATGGATAGCTGAGTATATGCCTCTTTTCTAGCATCTCCGTGAAGAGAAAATTTTTTACCTCATTTATGCTTGAGAACTCCAAGATTTGTTCCACTCTAGGGAACAAGGGGTGTCCCATTTCCTCCACTGGATCCACTTATCCTTCTACCTCATACACATTCTGTGGGTGGGGAATTGGGGGTATTGGAGGTTCTTGATGGACTTGTTGCTGTGGAGGATCAACTTGGGGTTGGGGGAGGGTTCTCCTAAGGCGTGAAGATCAGATTCAAGTGTGTGAGAGTTTCTAGGAGGAAGAAAGGCATATCTAGGTCGTTGTTATGTGGTTGAATGGGATTGAAATGTGGAGGCATATTCCATTGATGCATCACATCATGCAACAGATGTGGATTCATTGTAGGAGCCAAAAGGGTTTAGTATGTTGTTTAACCAGACCTGGTTCAAGTAATTTCTCATCACACGCCTCATCCCTTCTAATATCAATTGGGCAAGATCGTGAGTGTTGTGGAGAATGACAATGACTTCCTACCCATTTATTTGGACATTGAAGGACACTGCATGGCCCAACGGGCCCACTTCTATCCACGAGAGTGATTAGTAATCCCGGTTTGAGGTGGTTGGACTAGGATTATGCTTGTGGTGGAGCAGGCTGGTGGTTCTCCATGGTCTAGGCTCTGTGATGCCTCATGATTTGGATTAGCATGTGCCTTCTTCTCAAGGAAGATGGGATTCTTGGCATTGTTTAGAGAGCGGTCGAGATTTCTTATAGAAGAAATTTTTGGCGTGGTTTTTTGGTTATCAGTGGAGGTGGTTGGAAGAGAGCTAATGATTGGAAGCTCAACTTGCATGTCTAGAGAGTGGAGTGGCGTATTATGTTGTGCAATATCCCTCTCAGTTTTTGCATGGATTGGGTAGTTAGGTTCAGTTTCCATTAGTCCATTAAGGGTGCATGAGGAGGACATTTGGATTGCATACTCGAAATCTTCTTTGTCACGAGCTATTATACTCCCAATGTTAGTAGCTCCAGGGGTTATAGAGTGATTTGTTATGTCTTGGACCTTTGATTGGTTGGAATTAATGGTCATAGAGTCCCTAGTGTTAATATTAGTAGAACTAGTTTTATTGTTTTTTTGATTTTTCCTGCATGGCGTTAGAATTTTGATTGGTTACTAAAGCTACGTGTGAATTAGATATGTCCATGGAAGTTTCCAACTGATCATTTATGTTTAAAAACACTTTATTAATTAGATTAGTAATTTTATAATTATTTTTTATTATTATCAAAAATAGTGATTTCACCCAAAACCATTTGCTCTTCTTCCAAAAGAGAAAAGTTGTTCTGAGTTGTAATGGTGGTATTCTTCATTACTAGAAATTGTGTGCGTTTATCAAGCTGAGACTCTTGAGATTTAACTATACTATAGACTTGTAATGTAAGATTTTTGAGTCTAATTACTTACCAGTTGTTGCATTGAAAAGTTTTACCGGGATACCTGGGTTGTTGACATTTTCCACCGACTTAGGAGTTGATCTTTGTTGATTTTTTGTTTTGGTCTCTTTTTTCTTCTAAAAGAGACTATCTTCCACTCCTCTTTTTCTTACTCCCATTTCTCAATTGATTGTTCCTTGTTCGTTTGAGCTTGATTCATGGCTTGCATTTTGTTGTCCATTTTTGCCTTGAGTACAAAGTTTACACTGGTTTTAGATATGGCCTAGACGCCCACAGTTCTTGCATAACAATTTTCCCCCTTTTTAATGGATATATTGCATATGTTGTCCAATATAGATGTAGGGTTGGACGGGGGTTTCTAGTGGGAGATCCGCACATAGACTAGCATATCGGCCTCTAACTGTGGTGGAAGTGAAAACGTGTATTTTTAATAACTGCCTGTAGCATTCCCAATCTTCTCAAGGAATTTTCCATCATAAAACTCAGTTGGCAATTATGGAAGATGGATCCAAACTGCTGAGACTGTCAACTTTTCTTTCTTTGCTACAAAATTTGCCTCCATTTGATAATTGATAGATAGTGACTGTTCATAAACTATGGACCCTTAGTGAAAGCCTTCTCCATATTTTCTCTCTTTGCAAACTTAACGATGTAGTAGTCTTCCCCTAGATCAATAAGAGGGAAGTTTTCCGTTGGTCGCCATAGATCTTGGATCTTTTTTTTCATGTAATGATGTATGATTCTTTTGTTGAATAGCTTGACTATAAGTGAGAACTTCCAAGGTTCATATATTGTTTATTTTTCTTCTTCTATTAGTGTTCTTTCTTTAATGCCCCGTAAATTATGCTCGATTAAATATTCCAGTTCTTCCCTTTCTGGTGGGATTTCTTCCATTGTATCCTTGGATAGGGTAAGAGAATTTGTAAAGATTATTAGGTTTGAGGCTAGCAGCTTGTCTTTGAAAGACGCTTTGTCTTCCACGCCATTAACCATTGCAGTTTGATTGTTGATGTCAGGCGGTTTAGGTGGTGGTGGAATGGGTTTTTCTTTATCTGAGGTTTGAGAGCTCATTTTCGTTGCAGGCCACTACCCACAAGTTGAAACTTACTCCTCTCGAAAATACTTGGCAGGGGAATTGGTGTAAAGCCCCACAAATTTTTTTATATGATTGAGACTAATTCAAACTTTAGAGAATATTTAGCAAAATGAATCTACGCGATCGGGATATTTAGGAATTAAAAGATCAAAAGAATTGGAGGTCCCTAGGTTGCGTGATTAAATGCATGACTTGTAAGGTTTAGCAAATAAGGGAAGAAGAGAAGTGTGTAGCCAGGTTGAAACCTAGGAGAAAAGAGGATGAGAAGGAGAAACTTGCTTGCGTTGCTAGAGTACATAACTACACATCCAACCATAGATAGGGTGCATAGATACGAAAACATGCGTAGCTAAAACCGTGAAAAAATGAGAGGAGCTTTAGTTGGGTAGCCAGAATGCGTAGCTACGCACAGCTCATATGCATCCTATTTTTTATAAATAAAAGGTGAGGGAGAGACATTGAGCATGATTTTTGAAGTTTTGACATTTTAGAGAGAGAAAGGGTCAACCCCTTTATATATATATATATATATATATTGGTTAAAAGGGATATTGTATTTATACTCGGGTTAACCAAATAAACCACATCAGGGACATTACTGAGGTACTGCAGAGACCCCATAGCAATGCATGATTGTGCCACAAAGATCTAACTAGTTCGGTTTCTAGGATGTGTGCCTAAAATATATCATTGACAAATATCGGAGGAACCGATAATGTCATAGATTTGTTCAAAAATATCTTCTTTGCTGCTTCCTTGACCAATGCATCAGCTACTCTATTCTGCGCCCGTTAGATATGTCTCACTACCACGCTGCCCATCCTTTGGATGATTGACCTGCATTCACAAATTAGAGGGTCATAAATCAGACTTATATTCAAAAGCATATTGATATTTTCAGCTAAATTAATGTTTATTTACAGCGGTACTAAATGGTTTTGCTCCGCCAGTTGTAGACCCCGCATGAGGGCCTGAACTTATTCCCCTGTGTTTATTATTTGGGGAGATATTGTCCATGTAGCCTAATATCTAGTCGCCATTGTGGTTTCTGAATATTCCCCTTAATCCTCTTATTCTTGGGTTCCCTCTTGCTGCTCCATCTATATTAAGAACCTCTGGATGGAGGTTCCCATTTTAACAGAATATGATGAATTACCTTTTTTGAGTCATTCTTTTTAAGCATAAGGTATTCAATTACTTTTAAGATTGTGTTATTAGCATTGATGTGCTCTTTCTTGTTATTGAATACTTTGTTGTTTTTGGTTAATCAGATGTGCCACGGGCAAAAGGGAATGAGGTTGTCCCAATAGATATAATTGTTGAAAGAGACAATTTTGAGAGAGTTCCATGTTGATTGGCACTGGTGTCCATTGAAAACTGGAGCGTTATTTGAACTATTTCCCGAAGATTTGGATAGAATTTAATTCCAGTTTTAGAGGGCATTAGGACGTTCAAAGAAAATATGGCCAATGTTTTCTTGTCCATTGTTATAGTATTGACACTGAGTGGAATAGTTGATTCCAATAGAGTGAAGGAAGCTCCTAGTTGGAAGTCTCTTATGGGTTAGGAGCCAGATGAAGTATTTGATTTTGTTGGGGGCTTGTAGCTTCTAGATCCATTTAAATTAGCCTTCCTCCCCAAAATGGAGACTGGTTATAGTCCTACTTAGGAAGAAGTAAGCAGAACTATTTGAGAACTGGCCATTAGGAGTCAAATCTCATATAAGATTATTATCCTTAGTTGTAACAGGGGAAATGAACACAGAGTTCAACATGTTCAGAATATTTGGGGGAATCTTATTGGGAAAAGCTGACGTGTCTCAATTGCCCAGGTAGTGGATTGAGCTAACCTTGGCATCAAAGTCATTTTAGGTTAATGGGCCCTCAATCATCTGTCTGATTGCTGGATGATTAAGGATACAAGTGCCATTCAAGAAACTGACCCTACTTCCTCTGTGGACTACCTATCTACTTGCTTTGTTGTATATCTCCCAACCCTTTAGAATTCCCTTCCAGGTCGGAGATTTTGGGTGCTTAGGGTGTCTAAAAGCTCTAACTGGTCTAGACATGTTGCAATGTTTGTGAATAATAACTCTAGCCCATAAACTATTGGTATTCTTATAGGTTCTCCGTGCCAGATTAATGAGGGAAGCTTTGTTATTGATACTAGCCTTTTGGAGCCCTAGCTCTCCCTCATCCTTGATCTTAGTGACTACCTCCCACTTGATCAGATGTAACTTCTTCCTTTTAGGAGTGGTGCCCCAAAGGAAGTTTCTCTGAATTCTATCAATCTGATTGGTAATTTTGGTGGGTAGATTTATGTATTGTATAACATGACTTGGAATGCTGTTCAAAGAAGTTTTGGCGAGGACAGTTCTCCTATCCATGTTGAGGTATTTAGTTTTCCAACCGGCCATCTTGGATTTTATGTTCAGATGATTGTTTTTTGTGGAGAATGGGAAATCCAAGGTATTTTCCAAAGGATGTTGTGTGCTTGACAGACAAATAATTGGTGATATGTTATATGACATATTGTATGATGTTTGAAGAAAACAAAACTCTTGATTTTTTGTCCTAACTGCTCATTGAAGTTCTGCAATATTAAAGGAATGTTATTGCAGTTTCTGCCATTGGCTTTAGCAAAGAGGGTGAGGTCATCAGCAAAGAAGATATGGGATATTTTTTATCCAAACTTACTTATACTTATAGTATGCCACTGGTTATGTAGTACTACCTTATCAATAGATCTTAATAGTCTTTCCATACACATAATGAATGGGTAGGGAGACATAGGGTCGTCCTGCCTAATGCCTCTTGAGGGTTTGAAAGATTGTATTTTGTTGGAAACACGTTTCAAATGAAATATACTAAACGTGTGCTCTTTTGTAGGTTTTGATGAATGTCAAACAAAGCAAAAAGCGATATATAGCAATGCTCAAGGACAAGCACAAAATGGATGCATTACAAGAAGCTCAAGACAAAGTTTAGAAATGTTATAATTGAGTCAATATTAATTGTGATCTTGATTCCTCAACTTGGCTCATAACATGGCTTCTCTACTAAAATTATTTTTCCAAAATCATGCATATTTAAATTAAGTGTCAAATGATTTTAAACTATACATATTTACATTTGTTAAAATGTTTTCCAAACATGCCTCAAAAATCTGGGCTAAGATAATCGATTATGTTCTTATGATAATCGAGTATCTCTAAGCCAAGACTGCATGACAATCGATTGTGAATTAATGATAATCGATTGTGAGTAAGTCAGTTAACATCAGGTTTTTGCAAACTGCATAACAATCGATTGTGTACTTATGATAATCGATTGTTAACTGAGGCAAAGTTTTCAAAACTCATAAAAATCGATTATGAACTAATGGTAATCGATTAGAATGAGAAAAATGTCTCCCAGTGATTTTAAATAAAATGATAATCGATTGTGGCTTTTGATAATCGATTATATATGAGACAGAGAGTTTTGAAATTAATTAATAATCGATTATCCCATTTGATAATCGATTGTTGAAACTGACCGTTGTCATATATTTTCAATTACCGTCAGGTAATCGATTGTTGATATTTAACAATCGATGTTTTGCGTAAAATCTGGAAAAGATTTTCTGAACGTTGTTAAAATAATCGATTGTTGATTTCCGGACAATCGATGTTTTATGCCAAAAATTGGAAAGGATTTCTTAACGTTATAAATAATCGATTATTGATTTGAAGTAATCGATTGTTGACGTAAAATCTGGGATTGAATTTTTGATCTGATAGGCAAACAATCGATTGTTCAGTCTTGACAATCGATTGTCACTGAGTAATTTCAGCAATCCTTAATTGGCAATTAGACAACGGTAAGACTGAGTTTCTCACCTATAAATACAGCTTCAACTCAGTGTTTTCACAACAACAACATATACACTTTGAGTATTTTCATTGCTAAAAGCTTTCTTACATTGATCATCATTTTCCATTCATCCATAAAGCTTTTTGAAGAGCCATTCTATTGAGCTAAGTTGTTGTGATCTTGAGCGTACTATTTCTACTCATATCTACTCATTAAGGAGTGCTTTGTAAAGTGAGTGTGTTTTGTGTTTGTAAGAGAATTGCGATTCTCGTTTGTTGAGGAACTTGTGATTCCTCGGTTGAAGTCTTTGGGATTGTTATCCCCGAGCAGTTGAAGTCTTTGGGATTGTTATCCCCGAGCAATTGAAGTCTTTGGGATTGGTATCCCCGAGCAATTGAAGTCTTTGGGATTGTGATCCCCGAGCACCTAGGTGAGGCTTGTGTCCTCAGCTGTAACGGTTTGTTAAGCACCCGTAAGCTTGACAAGTTTAGTGGAAATCTCGAGAGAGTCTCTCGGGGACTGGACTAACCACGTTTATGGCCAACCAGGATACATCATTGTGTAAGTTTATTCTACTGCACTTGTTTTAATTTCTGCAAAGTTTTTAAATTCCGCACTAAAACGCTTAATATTTTTAAAACGCTATTCACCCCCCCCCCCTCTAGCGTAAAGCGTATTGTCCAACAATTGGTATCAGAGCCATACTCTCTGAAAGACTTAACCGTTTGAGAGAATCTTTCCATGGCTTCTACTCTAGACTCTTTCGCAGGTATTGATGAAGGACAGTGCCCCACAAGACCTCCTTTGTTTAACGGGACTAATTATTCATATTGGAAAGAAAGGATGCAGATATTCGTCAGATCAAACAGCCCTTACTTGTGGAAGGTGTACACCAAAGGAAATGAGGTTCCTGTCAAAAAGGTGGGAGAAGAATGGGCGCCAAAATCAGAAGAGGAATTCAACGCCGAGGATAATCGAATGGTTCAAAATAACTTTAAAGCTATTAATTTATTACTTTGTGCTGTTAATGCTAATGATTACAGGAAAATCTCCTGCTGCAAAACAGCGAAAGAAATGTGGGACAAGCTTGAGGTCACTTACGAAGGGACTGACCAGGTAAGAGAAGCTAAAATTGACTTTTTAACTCAGGCTTATGAATTGTTCCATATGAAGGAAGGCGAAAAGGTAGACGAGATGTTCGAGCGGTTCTCATCAATAGTGAATGATCTCCACGCGCTCAAGAAGACGTTCACAGACAAAGAACTAGTTCGAAAAATCCTTAGGAGTCTAACACCGGCATGGCGATCAAAGGCCGATGCGATTCAAGAGTCAATCGGAATCACGAACGTCATTATAGACGCTCTTAGAGGTAATCTTAAAACTTATGAATCCACTATTCTTAACCCTGTTATTGATGAACAAAGAAGGCAAAAGATTGCTCTAAAGGCGAGCACAAGTCAATCACCAATTGAAGAGGATGGAGATAGCGAATTCGGACTCATCATCAAAAAGTTCCAAAAATTCATGCGAAAAGAATATGACCGCAAAGGGAAAAAGCAAGGTGAGCAAGTTAAATGTTATGAATGTGGTGAAACAGGGCATATCAAAACAAACTGCCCAAATCTTAAAAAGGAGAAGAAACCCTTCAAGAAGCAACGAGCATACATATCTTGGGGAGGAGATTCCGGAGACGAATCCAGTGAAGAAGAAAATGAAGAAGCGGCAAATCTCTACCTCATGGCACAGGAAGAAAATCAAAGTGAGGTAAGTCAAATCTCTTCTCAAAATTTTTATACTCTTGATGACATGAGAAATGCCTTTGATGAATTGTATGCTGAATTTCTCAAAGTTACAAAAACCGTCACTAGCTTAAGAGAAAGTGCTTCTCTAAAAGAACAAGATTTTCAAAAACAGTTTTCATTAAAAGAAAAAGAATTAGAAAAATTGGTTTTGGAAAATGAGAAGCTACTAGAACAAAACAAGTTTTATGGGAAAAGAAGTACTGACAAGCCCGAGAGTTCTAAAAAAAATTGTGCTTCTTGTGTAGACCTTAAGAATGAAGTAAGTAGATTAAAAGGCATACTAGATAAATTCAACTCCTCTCATAAAAACTTGAATGTGGTGCTTGATAACTTGAAATCAACCAAGCATGGAATAGGCTTCATAAATGAAGAAGAGGTTGATGCAAAAACCCAACCACCTAGAGCTCAATCTAGGATTAATAACAAAAATGCCTTTCCTAAAACAAACATGCATGCTAGACAAAATATTAGGAGACCTAGACATGACCTTCCGCCTAGCAATCGTCACCATAGACATGATGCATATTCTAGGTACAACAGTGATCATGCTAGAAGATCCAGAAATGTTCAACCTAGAAATGACTATGGTGCTCAAATTAGGAGAAATGAAAATAGAGTAAACAATGTGCATTATTCTAGCTACTATGAGCCTAGACGCATGCATAATCCAAATGTGACATGTCATTATTGTAGACGAATTGGTCATATTGCTCCTGCATGCTTTACTAGACATAGACATGCCACTCAAACATATTATTATAGTATGCATAACCCTCAAGGACCCAAAATGGCATGGGTACCAAAAGAGCATTGATTTGTTCTGCAGGTGTGCTTGAAGGAATCAAGTGTAGTGGATGCTCCAAACACTTGACGGGAGACGAATTCAAAATTCCTTCAATAAAAGCACAAAGAAGGAGGAAGAGACGGAAAAATCGATTTAGGCATTTTCAAAATCGGAAGTATTTTCGAAAAATTTAAAAGACAAAATACAAGGAAGACAAAGGCAAAATTGTGGAAGAAGCTTCTTAAATTGAAGAATGAGCCAAAAGACCAAAATGAACGGAGGATGTTCAAAATCAGGTAATTGGCAAAGTCGAAGGGAAGGTAAGTACCCTAAACCCTCTTAAGAACATCTTAGGACAAAATTCTTAAGAGTTCACGTCTTTCACCCGATTACACCAGTTTCAAAGTTATTATTTCATTTATAGATTACTGACTTGAGCGTCGGAGATGTTTAATTCTATTTTGCAGGTATCCCCCAAAAGGTAAGAGGAAAGTATAAATTGTCTTGATAACAAGAAAAATCGATCATAATCGATTATTTATTCTTACAATCGATTATCAGTATCAATAATCGATTATTTGTTGATTCAATTTTTTTTTTTTTCATGAAATCTTGTTGAATGTTTACATTGCTTGATAGAATTAAGTCTCATCATTTTAGCATCCCCCTTCCAAACAATCGATTATTTGTTCTGCCAATCGATTATTTGCCAAAATCCAAACTCTCTGTGAGTGAAATAATCGATTACTATATATTGACAATCGATTATCTGTTTTAAACTTATGTTACCGTTTTGGCTCTACAATCGATTCCTGTCAGGTCATAAATATGAAAAACAATCGATTACCAAGTTTGACAATCGACTATCTTTTTCAAATTTTTTACCGTTCTGGCGTGTAATCGATGTGTCAGATCATTTTCATTAATGACAATCGATTATTCTATTCAAACAATCGATTGTTGAACGGTCAGTGAATTTATTTTTACCGTTTCAGACTTCAAAGCTCTTCAAATCTCTTCAAATCTTTTCAAATAAGTGTAAGATTCATTCCTTCTCTATATATAGGCTGCACATATGCTCTTGTATACTCACTCAAGCCTCCCAAGCATCAAATTATCTTGTTATCTTTAGCACATCTTTTTCAAAAATGTCAAGCCGCAACTCCAAACGTGCTCGTTCCAAACAAGGTGCTTCTTCTTCTCGCCATCCATATCAAGATAGATCGGTTCTATTCTTTGAATCCGATGAAGAGCTCACCCGTTTCTTAACCAAATTTGAGAAACGCCTTATTCTCCCTCCTCGCTTTTCAACAAACGCTCTTGTTGCACCATTCATTCCAGCCGCGAATATGCTAAGAGAGTGCCAACTTTTCAATTTCCTACTCCTTACTCACCCCTACTACAACATTACTCTGGTTGAAGCTTTTTACTCCAACCTTCACAAAGATGATGAGGGTGAACTCGTTACCAATGTTAACGGCATTTCCATTCTAATTTCTGAAGATAACCTCCACCTCATTGCCGGCATTCCGCATGATGGTGAAGACATCTACCAGTACATAAATGATGCCGGGGACATGATTGATGAAGCTAATCTCTTTCGCCAAGCCGGAGTCGCCTATGATGAGTCTTCTTCCCGTCGTCCCACCATAAAGGGTATGGACCCGAATTATCGTTTCATTCTCTATTTCATCACTCGTGTTCTCAAACCCCGTAAACTCAATCACACCACCATTTCCCAAGAGGATGCCAAATTTCTTCATGCCATTATCACCGGTGTTAAAATCAATTGGTGCAAGCTTATTCAATCTCATATGTTCAATGCCACCAGAGATGACATACCTCTCCCCTATGCCCTCTTAATAATGAAATTTCTTGAAGCATCCGGGGTCAATATTGCTAAAGGTTCTCTCAAAAAGAGCACCAAAATCTGGGAAATTTCGGAGTCTTCCTTTCATCATGATGGTGATCATGCTCCCGCTCCTCCTCAAAATCGACAAGCCCGTCGTGCTCATCCTTCTCAGGAGCCTACCCTCCGGACTATCTCTGACCAAATTACTCAATTAACCCGTGAGGTCCATGGTTACTTTGATCACGTGCATTATGCCTATGCTCAGGTGGTGCCATATCAAGCGCCTCCCAATGATGATGAAGGGGATGGGGGTGATGAATGATGAAATTGTTGTTCTTTTTTATGATGTGAAATTGTTGTTTCTGATTTGTTTTTCCTTGGTTGGTTAGTTGTCGTTCGTTTTATTGTGTTTGGCTCCACCCATGTAATGTTATTTTCCAATAAATAAACTTTTGTTTATTTCATATGTTTTTTTTGCATATTCTTCCCTTATATATTTTGCTAATGGCAAAAGGGGGAAGAAACGGGATATCAAGAAGTATGCTATATCACTCTCAACTTCATTTATGCTTAAAGTGAGGGGGAACATGAATTAAGGGGGAACATCAAATTGCATACTTTACACTTGTCTTGGATCATCAAAATAATTATTGCATATATCCCGCTTATGTTTGCCATTATCAAAAAGGGGGAAATTGTTGGAAACACGTTTCAAATGCAATATACTAAACGTGTGCTCTTTTGTAGGTTTTGATGAATGTCAAACAAAGCAAAAAGCGATATATAGCAATGCTCAAGGACAAGCACAAAATGGATGCATTACAAGAAGCTCAAGACAAAGTTTAGAAATGTTATAATTGAGTCAATATTAATTGTGATCTTGATTCCTCAACTTGGCTCATAACATGGCTTCTCTACTAAAATTATTTTTCCAAAATCATGCATATTTAAATTAAGTGTCAAATGATTTTAAACTATACATATTTACATTTGTTAAAATGTTTTCCAAACATGCCTCAAAAATCTGGGCTAAGATAATCGATTATGTTCTTATGGTAATCGAGTATCTCTAAGCCAAGACTGCATGACAATCGATTGTGAATTAATGATAATCGATTGTGAGTAAGTCAGTTAACATCAGGTTTTTGCAAACTGCATAACAATCGATTGTGTACTTATGATAATCGATTGTTAACTGAGGCAAAGTTTTCAAAACTCATAAAAATCGATTATGAACTAATGGTAATCGATTAGAATGAGAAAAATGTCTCCCAGTGATTTTAAATAAAATGATAATCGATTGTGGCTTTTGATAATCGATTATATATGAGACAGAGAGTTTTGAAATTAATTAATAATCGATTATCCCATTTGATAATCGATTGTTGAAACTGACCGTTGTCATATATTTTCAATTACCGTCAGGTAATCGATTGTTGATATTTAACAATCGATGTTTTGCGTAAAATCTGGAAAAGATTTTCTGAACGTTGTTAAAATAATCGATTGTTGATTTCCGGACAATCGATGTTTTATGCCAAAAATTGGAAAGGATTTCTTAACGTTATAAATAATCGATTATTGATTTGAAGTAATCGATTGTTGACGTAAAATCTGGGATTGAATTTTTGATCTGATAGGCAAACAATCGATTGTTCAGTCTTGACAATCGATTGTCACTGAGTAATTTCAGCAATCCTTAATTGGCAATTAGACAACGGTAAGACTGAGTTTCTCACCTATAAATACAGCTTCAACTCAGTGTTTTCACAACAACAACATATACACTTTGAGTATTTTCATTGCTAAAAGCTTTCTTACATTGATCATCATTTTCCATTCATCCATAAAGCTTTTTGAAGAGCCATTCTATTGAGCTAAGTTGTTGTGATCTTGAGCGTACTATTTCTACTCATATCTACTCATTAAGGAGTGCTTTGTAAAGTGAGTGTGTTTTGTGTTTGTAAGAGAATTGCGATTCTCGTTTGTTGAGGAACTTGTGATTCCTCGGTTGAAGTCTTTGGGATTGTTATCCCCGAGCAGTTGAAGTCTTTGGGATTGTTATCCCCGAGCAATTGAAGTCTTTGGGATTGGTATCCCCGAGCAATTGAAGTCTTTGGGATTGTGATCCCCGAGCACCTAGGTGAGGCTTGTGTCCTCAGTTGTAACGGTTTGTTAAGCACCCGTAAGTTTGACAAGTTTAGTGGAAATCTCGAGAGAGTCTCTCGGGGACTGGACTAACCACGTTTGTGGCCAACCAGGATACATCATTGTGTAAGTTTATTCTACTGCACTTGTTTTAATTTCTGCAAAGTTTTTAAATTCCGCACTAAAACGCTTAATATTTTTAAAACGCTATTCACCCCCCCCCCCTCTAGCGTAAAGCGTATTGTCCAACATATTTTCCCCCATTGACAATAATGGAAATGGATGATGTACTGATATGATGAGTTTGGATAAGTCCTGGGGGAAGTTGAAAGCAGCTAGAGTGTCTCTAATAAATGACCATTCCAGCCTATCAAAGTACTTCTCTAGGTTTATTTTTAGGATCATGTTTCCACTTTTCCCCCTCATTTTTCTGAAGTGAGTATTACATTCTTGGACAATGATGGCATTGTCACATGCTCTCCTATTAGAGAGAAAGCTTGCTAGGCTTGGCCCAATAATATGGGGCAGAATAGGCTTTATCCTATTCGCAATGATATTTGTGACTGACTTGTAGATGGTGTTACAAAGTCCAATGGGCCTGAAATTTTTTAGCATTGAAGCTTAGGGGCATTTAGGGATTAGGCACAGTAGAGTTTGGTTCGTGGTGTTGTCCATAGAGCATGTAGAGGAGCATTTTTCTACAGAAGTTTGTCATAGAGTCCCATACTATATCCCAATACATTTTGTAGAAGAAGGGGCGGAGACCATCAGGGCCAAGAGATTTGAAGGGTTTATAGGAGAAGACTACCATTTTAATCTCAATCACATGAAGAGGTTTGTCCGTAAAAGCTTTTTGGCTTTGAGACAGTATGGGTGCCATGGTGGAGTGGTCTATGGGATCCCAAGGGGATTTAGTGTGGGATGTTATGTATAGATCAGTAAAAGCCCACAATTGCTGAATGAATGTCATTTTGGTCATGAAGCCAATTTCCATTCTATTTTTTAAGAGAGAGGATTTCATTCCTTCTTCTTCTATTGAGGGTGGATGTATAAAAGAATCTGGTGCTACCATCACCCTCATTTAGCCAGTTAATTCTAGACTTAAGTTTACAAAAGTCTTCTTCATTTTTTAGGATTAGGTTGAGTTCAGCATTTAGCTTTGTTTCAAGGTGTAACAGGTAACTATTGAATTGGTAGCTAGGAGATTTTTGGATTCCAAAGATTCCCGCCAGGATTTTCTTCTTTAGATGGAAGATGTTTCCAAAGACTTCCTAGTTCCACTTTATTACTAGAGTCTTGAAGGTTTTAATGGATTGAAGAAGGGTGGAATGGTCAGAGAAGGCCCTATTGATGATATTAGGGAAAGAAGGGTGGTTAGCCTATATTGACTCAAACCTCAAGGGCCTTGATGGTTTGTTGTTTGGAGGCCCTACCAAATTAATTTGTAAAAGGAAATGGTCTGAGTGGGTCCTAGGGAGGCGAAGTACAGTAGCTTCAGGGTACTGTTCAATCCAGCCTTCAGTTGTGAAGCACCTATCTATTCTTTGCAGAATTAGAGAAGTTTTGTTACTGTACTTTTTATTAGTCCAAGTGTATTTGCTTCCTTTATAGTCTAGGTCTAGGAGGTTACACTCATTTATACAGTTCTAAAATATGTTGCTGCAGCTCAGGTTTATAGGATTACCCCAAACTTATCCCTTCCTTTAAGGCTTCGTTGAAGTCTCCACCTATAAACTAATTGGTTTTTAAGTTTTTTGATATTGTGATTAGGTTCTTCCATAGGAGTTCCCTATTTGCTAAGAGATTGTTAGCATAAATAGTATAGAAGAGTGATGGAGGGTGCTCTGAACTGTGAGCACGTGATTTTTTCCCTAAAGGAATTACTCCCAGAAAATATAAGAAAACAATTTTTTTTCATTTTTTATAATTTTATAGGATTTTGTGGAAATTTGTGCTAATTGTTTGCATTTCTATACATGTTTAAGCTTCATTAAAATCATGAAAAATGCCAAAAATACCATACATTGCATTGAGGTTTATTTTACATTCTTTGAAATTAATTAGTAATTATTTATTTTATTAAAAATTGAAAATAAAAAATAGCCCAGTTTACACCTTCTAGTTTTTAGTTTATTGATTTTTTCCTTTTAATTTAGGACTAAGTAATTTGTATAATTATTATAATTAGGTAATTAGTTTAATTTTACAATTTGGATTAGTTTAGGTTTCTTATTTAGGTTTTTGTTTAAAGAAAAAAAGCAAGAAAAGGAAAACTAAAGAAAAGGAAAAAAAAGGAGAGAATTGGGAAGATGTATAATTTAATTTTGAATTTGGACCAATTTAGCACCCAAACCCGTCCAAATCAGGCCCAAAAATTGGGGCATCCGGCCTAGCTCCCCCCCAATACCGAACGACTGCGTTTTCCCAGCCTCGATTATAGCCGTTGGACTGCTCTTGATCCGACGGCTCAGAACTTGATGCCTTAAAATCATTTATATGTCGTAACAATTTTTCCCACAAACCATAAATCTAGTCCCTACTTCATCTTCCTCATCATCTCATAACCTGAACCCTAGTCGCCCCAAAATCCTTACCACTAGCCACCGCCTTAACACCACCAAACGATCTCCAAACCACTCCAAAATTACACCTCATGGTCTAATTTTCCTCCCTTTCAAAAATCCCCAAATCGTTTCCCTCAATCCCACACCCAATTGTTCAAATTGTAGATCTAAGATCAGAGCAGAAAACCTTAGTTGCTCCTAACCTCCCCAAATCTTTACTAGGCAACCCCCATTATCCCCCTTTTCTAAATCCCTTAACACTTTCACCCAAATCCCACCCGAATCCCACACATTTCAGATCATGGTGGCATTCAAACCCTAAATCGGAGCTTCCTAGAAGATTTAAGATGGAAATGGGTGTTACTCCTTTATTCTCAATGAGAATAGACGATAAACACCTATCGTGACTTAAATCAGAGATGGACGAAGTATCGCCGGAGTCACCGGCTTTCCATTTCAGTATAGGTATACATATTCCTTTTGTCTTCCTTTTCTCTATTTCATCGTCCTTATCTTTTTCTTTATCTTCTTCTCTTTTTCATCACTTTGTTTTCTTCTAGTTTTCTTTTCTTTGACCAAAATAAAAGAGTTTCAAGAGACCATAATCTATGGGTCTCTAGGGCTTGTTTTGTTTTGTTCGTGTTTATTTAGTCTAGCTCATAATGTATGTTGAGTTCGTTATCAGTTTTAGTTATCTTTGTTTGTTTTGCTTCATTCGACTGGAATACTGATCCGTTAAATTAATTTAACTCTAAAAACAATGTAGTTCATTAGTGTAGTTTTAGACATCTTTGCTTGTTTAATTTATTAATATGTTTTAATTGCTTAATTAGTTTAATTTTTAAACAAATTGCCATAATGTATACCTAAGTAACCTAGTTTTAATTTATTTGGTATTATAAAGAATGTCAGTCTAAAGAGAAATGATAGTTTATTATGTATTTGGAGGTTTAGATTTGTTATTTTCAAGCTTTTAGACGTTCAATTTTTGGCGCTGTGATTTTTGCTTTTGATCCGTTTGTTGACACTTATTTGATTATTTCTGTTTGCCATAGTTGTCAATCCATAAGGATTTGTAGGGGCTAATTATACATAAAGAAACTTATGAAAGGTTAAAGGGATAATAAAATCTTAAGGGGGGATAATTTGGGAGTTTAGAAATCAGAGTTTGGAATAATTCTTATTCCTTGACTTGGAAGGCACACAATAGATTTTGGAGATAAATAGGGCACTCTCCTCACTCTTTACACACGGAAAACAGACCCCAAAAATCTTTCAAAAAGAAGATCTCAATAGTAGGCTCTTCTTTTCTTCTGGTTGAAAAAAAACTGAACAATCCTGCTTGGTAACTCTAGGTTTTGGAGCTCTATTGACTGGATACTGAAGTTGTTTATTGGTTATTGCTGCCTTTCTCTTTACTGCTAAATTATATATGTTCTATTTAGTATTTTGGAGCAAAATTTCAGGCACCAAGGTACACACTATGGCCTTATGCCAAAATCTTTGTAGTTTTGACCTAACATGAATGCTAGAAGCGTTGTTTGAATAATAAGACGTGTATCTCTGTTGATTCATGTTTCTTATGCTTAAAACATGCTTTTCTTGTGTTTCTAATGCATTAATTGATATTTGTTGGGTGTGTGTGTGTGTCAGTCTATATATATATATATATATATATATATATATATATATATATATATATATATATATATATATATATATATATATTGTTTTATTGATCACTCATGCCTAATTTTGCTTCATGGGTTGAGTTTTGTGTTAGCCAATGGTTAGCATGTGTGCAGCATGACTCTCGGTGGATCTGATCTCAACGTGATCAGATCCATGAAAGTTAGAAGCTGAAATTGATATTATTTATATGTGGGAAGTGCTGGCAGCTTTATAGAGGATTACAATCCAAATGTGTATTTGGCTTTAATAGTTTAGGTTAATTCTGTTTGCTATTTCATAGGACAAGTCTTGTTTAATCTTCATTTACTAGTTAATTGTTCTTTAATGGCTCAAAGTCTTGTTAAATGAACATTGAGCCTACATGTAATTATATGTAATGTATAAAGAAGTTTTGAAGGTCAGAATTGAATGCCTCTTGTAGTTTTTATTTTGATGTATTAGACCTGCTGGAAATCCCAAAGGAGTTGCATGGTGATTTACATATTGTTGGGTTGCTGGATTTTGCCTTTATTTTGTTTTGCCATGTTTAGGCTTAATTTCAGGCTCAAGAATATTTACCCCTATCCCTTCTTCCTTTTCTTGTATTTTATGTTCAAGGAACTGTTGTAGGCATGTGATTTTTTACTCTCTCCAAGATTTTTTATATTTTAGCACGCAAATATTTAATTTAGGCCTAATATATCTATCTCAACTAATTTTGACTCTTTTACTTTATTTTATTACAAAGAAAATAAAAATTACAAAAAAATAGTTTCATTATGTTTTGTAGTCATTTTTAATCTTGAAAAATACCAAAAATATTTTTGTTTTAACGGTCAGTTTTATTTTAACAGTTATTTTACTTAAATATGACTAACTAATAGATGAGATTGTATTTTAGTCTCGTTCTCGGGGAAAGAATAAAATTCGGGCTCAAACGACCCATTTGTAGGCCTAGCTCGTAACTCTCAAGCTCATAATTCCTAGGCTTATACCCCTTGACCTAAAAAAATCCTACAAATACCTATACCCCTGGACCTAAGGTTATCAGCTGAAAATACACCTAAAAATGCCTAAAGAGCCGAAAAGAAAATCAGCTGATAACACAATCCTTCTAATCTTCTTTTTCATTCCAACAATACAAGATCTGATGGAGGGCTAACCTAAAGACCTAGAAGAAAGCTGAAAAATACCAAAAAAAGGACCTAAAAAGTGAGATCAAATCTGCTGCTTGACAAAAAAGAACCCCACCCCCGTCGGTCTTCTTCTCCTAACGCCAATAGTCATTTGACCTTGACGACCTTCAACCAGGAGACTACCCCAACGTTGCTTCTTCTTTAGGAAGCCGAAGCAGCCATGTGAGAACCTGAACGCCACCAACCAGCAACCTAACGCCGTCAGCTCCACACCCCTGCACACAATCAGTCGTCGATTCAACCTAAACTCACCGGAAGTCAACCTCTCACTAGCCGTTGACCTTTCCTGAACTGCAATAAAACAAAAAAATTAAACTAGGGGAAACAGTAGGGAAACGAAGAGAGGAGCATAGGAGAGGAAGAGCTGAGATTGTAGTGTTGAATCTCGATCTTTTCCCACTGATTTTCAGTTTTTTTTCATCTATTTTGGAGTTAGTTCATTCTGATTTTCAGCTTGGATTTGTTCTTTATTAGTGTTGGTCAGTGGAGTGTTCGGAAGAGAGGTTATCATCGAGTTAGTTGTCGATTTTCTCCACTCAAAATTGCGTCTGATCCGGGTCGAGTTGGTTGTCATATTTGTTTTGGTGTTACAACAAAAATTTATTTTGAATGAACGTTTAGAAGATTTTCTTTGCCAAAGTCTGCCAGTCTCGTCCGGTTTAGTTTACGCTTTTGGGTGTATCACTGTTTTCACTTTCTACTATTTTATTAAAAGGAGCTTCAACTTTTCTTGCAATTACTGTTATTGTTTACATCCAAGACATTTTGGTTGGCAAGTTGGATCAGTATCCCTATTGTGCTCATGGTTTTATCTATTTCTTTTCCAAAGTCTACCCTCTTTTTACTCTGAACAAGTTGAAAGTCGATGATGAGACGATTCACAAGAACAATATATGTGTATGAGGTTTTGATGGATGGGGAAAAGACTCTATTGGTGACATCTACTCAAGTTGACAATAGGACCGGTGGAATTTACCATGGAATTCCAAGTACTTGATGTGGATGTTTCTTACAATTTGCTGTTGGGAAGGCCTTGGATACATGTTGCTAAGGCAAGTCAATCTTCTCTACACTAGATGGTGAAGTTCAAGTAGGATAGGCAAGAAATCGTTGTGCATGGCGATGAGAACCTATGTGCTTTCAGTGACAAAGCCGTCCCATTTATTGAAGTTGAGGAAGATAAAGGGTCATGGGTCTACCAGGTTTCCGAGACGGTGTCAATTTAAAAGGTTCTAGAAGGAGAATAAATTCAAGGCCCAAAGCTAGCTTCTGCAACTGTTATGGTAGCTACCAAAATACTAAAAATGGTTTTGTGCCGGACAAGGGTCTAGGAGCATCTTTGCAAGGTATCGTGCAACAAGTGTCTTTACATGAAAATCTGGGTACATTTGGTCTGGGGTTCAAGCCTACCTAGGACGATGTGAAGAAGGCTAGAAAGCTAAAAAAGAGGGTATGGTCACTCCCTAAGCCAGTCCCACGGCTCTCTATGTCTTTCATCAAGGCAGGGATAGTGAAGCGTCCAATAGCAATAGTTCTAAAGCCTGTGGTTGATTTTGATGAAGAATTGGTTAAAAGGTTCCAGATTCTGTTCGATAAGGTAAACATGGTAGAAATTGGGGAAAGGTCCAGCAAAGCGGATATGCAATTTGTTGGGCCAAAAGTGAAGATTAACATTTGGGATGTCACTCATCTCCCTACCCCGAAAGGAGTTTTGGTAGTTTACTTTGTTTTTCTTTTAGTTTATTTGGATTATTCAAGGGTTGTAATTCAGATTTTAATATCCGTCTATTTTGATGTACAGATCCTTCTATTCTTTAATTTTAATGAAATGCAATTTCTCTTTTCCATTACTCCTGATAGTGTCATTTTCTTTTCTTTCTTTGTACAGTTCTTTTTATGTCGGTTTCAATGATATGACATGCATGAGGAATCTTCAGTCGAGTCTTAAAAGCCAATCTAACTCTAAAATAATAATCCAAAAAACAGAGTATGATGATGAAATAGAATACGATGAAGTTGAAGCATTTGAAGAAATTAGTAAAGAGCTAAGTCACTTTGAAGAGAAACCCAAGCCTAATTTGAATGAAACTGAGGCAATCAATTTAGGGGATCCAGATAATATTAGGGAAAGCAAGATAAGTATACACTTGGAGCAATAAATCAGGGAAGAAATAATCAAAGCACTGTTTGAATATGAAGATATTTTTGCATAGTCATATAACGACATGCTGAGTCTGAGTACTGACCTGGTGGTTCACAAATTGCCCACTAATCTGACATTTCCTCCCATAAAGCAGAAGTTAAGGAAATTCAAAAGCGATATGAGAGTGAACATCAAGGAAGAAATCATAAATTAGTTGGACGCGAAGGTCATTCGAGTCACGTGATACCCTACTTGGTTAGCTAATGTTGTGCCAGTGCCAAAAAAAGGACGGTAAGGCCAGGGTGTGCGTGATTACTGCGATCTCAACAAAGCAAGTCCAAAGGATAATTTTCCGTTGCCAAATATCCGCATTTTGATTGAAAACTGTGCCAAGCATGAGATCAGTTCTTTTGTGGATTGCTATGCGGGATACCACCATATCTTAGTGGATGAGGAGGATGCAGAAAAGATAGCATTCATCACACATGCGGGACTTATTGCTGTCAAGTAATACCATTTGGCTTGAAGAACGCCGGGGAACCTACATGAAGGAAATAACTATTGTGTTCCATGACATGATACACAAGGAGATTGAGGTTTATGTGGATGATGTGATCATAAAGTCAAAGTAATAGGCTAACCATGTCGGAGATTTGAGAAAGTTTTTCCAAAGGCTCTGCAGGTACAATCTTAAGCTTAATCTTGCCAAGTGCGCATTTGGTATTACATCCGGGAAGTTGTTGGGATTCATAGTCAGTCATAAAGGCTTGAGTTGGACCCGTCAAAGATAAAAGCTATCCAAGAACTGCCGCCTTCAATGAACAAGACTGAGGCGATGAGTTTGCTCGGGCATCTAAATTATATAAGCAGGTTTATTGCTCAACTCACGATGACTTGTGAGCCCATCATTAGTTGTTAAAGAAGGTTGCTGCGGTCAAATAGACTAATTAGTGTTAGGAGGCATTTGATAAGATAAAAGGGTACTTGTCTAACCCATATGTGTTGGTCCTACCGGAACCTGGGAGGCCTTTAATTCTCTATTTGACAGTCTTGGACAACTCGTTCGGCTATGTATGGGGTCAAAATAACATTACTGGCAGGAAAGAGAAGGCCATCTATTATCTCAGCAAGAAGTTCACATCCTATGAGTTAAGTGCACTCCCCTAGTAAGGACATATCGCCCAGACTTAGGTGGAACAAAAGTTGAAAGCATTATTTGTCATCTTACACCACTTACCTCATTTCTTGCATGGATCATCTAAAGTATATCTTTCAGAATTCTATGCACACATAAAGGCTGGCGAAGTGGAAAATTTTGCTCATAGAGTTTGGCATTATCTATGTGACTCAGACCGCAATGAAAGCCCAAGCATTGGCCGATCATTTGGCCGAGAACCCGGTCGACTAAGAGTGTGAACCTTTGAGAACTTATTTTTCCCGATAAAAAGGTGACGCATATTGACGAGGTAGAGTAGGTTGAAAAGCTACGTTGGAAACTTTTCTTTAATGGAGCTGCTAATATGAAAGGTGTCAGGATAGGGGTCATGCAAGGTATCACTACCCTGTTATGGCTCAACTTTGTTTCTATTGTACCAACAACTTGGCTAAGTATGAGGCATGCATTTTGGGTTTGAAGTTAGTTGTAGACATATGAGTCTTAGAAGTCTTGGTCTTGGGAGACTCGGACCTTCTGGTGCACCAAATTCAAGGAGAATGGGAAACATGGGATTTAAAGCTCACACCGTATTGACAATGTTTTGCATGATCTTTGTTAATGGTTTTTATCAATAGATTAAAGCATATTCCAAGGATCCATAATGAGGTTGCTGATGATTTAGCTACCTTGGCGTCAATGTTGCACCACCCGGACAAAGCTTATATCGACCCTTTATATATTTAAGTTCGTGATTAGAATGCCTGTTGTAATGTGGTTGAGAAAGAACTTGATGGTGAACCGAGTTCTATGATATCAGGGAGTACATCAAAATAGGGGTGTATCCGATATAAGCCACAAGTGATTAACAGAGAATAATTTGATGTTTGGCTAGTGGATTTTTATTATGGGGGGATTTTATACAAAAGAACTCCAGATTTTGGGTTCTTGAGGTGCATCGATGCTAAGCAAGGCATGATTATCTTCACCGAGGTACATTATTGTGTTTTTGGGACGCATATGAGCGGGTATGTTCTAGGAAAGAAGATTCTCTGAGCAGGGTATTAATGGATCACCATTGAACGTAATTGCATCAGCTTTGCGTGCAAGTGTCATCAGTGCTAAGTACATGGAGACTTGATTCATTCTCCGCCATTTGAGTTTCACCCAATGTATGTGTCGTGGCCCTTTTTTGCTTGGGGCATGGATGTCAGTGGACCAATTGAGCCTGCAGTATCAAACAGGCACAAGTTTATTCTGGTGGCCATTGACTATTTCACTAATTGGGTTGAAGCTAAAACTTTTAAATCTGTAACCAAAAAGGCAGTGGTCGAATTTGTTCGTTCAAATATTAACAGTCATTTGATAAAATAAGTATGCCACCAATTCAATATTACACATCGAAACTCCACCCTGTATCGCCCCAAGGAAAATGGAGCTGTCGAGGCAGCCAACAAGAACATTAAGAAGATACATCGGGAAATGGTGCAAAGTTCCATGCAATGGCATGAAAAGCTGCCCTTTGCTCTGCTGGGTTATCACACTATTGTTCGCACTTCAGTAGGTGCAACTTCTTATTTGTTGGTATATGGTACTGAAGCAATGATACCCATGGAAGTTGAAATTCAATCTCTTCGGATTGTTGCTGAAGCCAAAATTGATGATGATGAGTGGATCAAAACCCATTTGGAGCAATTAAGTCAAATTAACGAGAAAAGACTCGCAACAGTGTGTAATGGCCAGTTGTATCAAAAGAGAATGGCAAGAGCATACAACAAGAAGGTGAGTCCATGGATATTTGAAGTGGGTCATCAAGTATTGAAACACATCCTTCCACATTAGGCTGAAGCAAAAGGCAAGTTCGCCCGAAATTGGCAAGGGTCGTTCATCGTAACGAGAGTGTTTTTCAATAGTGCTTTGTACTTAACAAATATAGAAGGCAAATGTGTAGATATGGCTATCAATTATGATGCAGTCAAAAGATATTATGTATGATTTTTTTGGTGTAAATTGTGTTTGTTTGTACTTGGCATGTTTTGAAGACTGTAATGACGAAGGCATTTTATTCTGCTATCTAAACATTTTATCCTTTGTTACCCCTTTAAGCCTTATTTATTTTCTCTTATACCCCTCTTTTGGAATCAATAACAAAGTTCAGAAACACAGACACAAAAGATAAATAAAGAAGGAAAAGAGAAAAGGATAAGAGAAAAAGAGAAAAAGAGAAAGAAAAGAAAAAATGTAGAAAAAAAGAAGAAAAAAAGAAAGAAATATTAAATAGAAAAGTAACAACAAAAAAGCAATTCCTATGACATAAACTACATTCGACCTGATTCCTTTTAAGGATACGTAGGCAACTTCACTGTTCGATCCCATCAATAAAAATTCAAAAAGCCCCAAGTAATGAAACTGGGAAGAAGTTGTGGTTATGTAAAATATCTGATTCCAAAAGTTATAATTGGGAACCCACTCAATTTGTTTTGAGCCATTGTCCTTTCTTTTTAACCCTATCCAAAAGTCCACATTATGATCCGAAGAAATACCTTCCGACCAATATTTGAGAGTGCCAAGTCAAGCGAGACAGAGGTATGATTCGCACCAGGGGAAACACTCCGTGCTGCACATAGGAAAATGAATAGCTGAGAGAGTCCTATTGGTTAAAACCCATCAGGGCACCGCAAGCCGAACAAGGCCAGTGAAGCAAAGAGATTGGGTTAAGGAGACCCCAGGGCATAAAGTATGACAACTTAAAGGTGATTGGTTGAATGGGCTAGGATGATTAATATATATACATATATTAATAAGATCAATGAGAGTTTACTGTTTTATTGATTATTCATGCCTAGTATTTTGCTTCATGGATTGAGTTTTATGTTAGCCAGTGATCAACATGTGTGCAGCATGGCTCTTGGTGGGTCTGATCTCAACATGATCAAATCCATGAATATTAGAAGCTGAAATTGATATTACTCATATGTGGGGAGAGCTGACACTTTATGAAGGATTATAATCCAAATGTGTATTTGATTTTAATAGTTTAGGTCAATTATGTTTGCTATTTCATAGGGCAAGTCTTGTTTAATCTTCATTTACTAGTTAATTTTTCTTCAATGGCTCAAAGTATTGTTAAATGAACACTGAGACTATATATAGGTAACTATAATGTATAAACAAGTTGTGAAGGTCAAAATGAATGCCTCTGGTAGTTTTATTTTGATGTATTAAACCTGCTGGTAATCCCAAAGGAGTTGCATGATGATTTACGTATTGTTGGTTTTCTAGATTTTGCCTCTATTTTGTTTTGCCATGTTTGGCCTTAATATCAGGCCCAAGGATATTTACCCCCACCCCTTATTTTTTTCCTTGTATTTTATGTTCAAGGAACTGTTTTGTTACGTCAAGTACAGTGTTTCGCTGGACCTATATTTGACCTAACCTCAATGCCGGGCTGTTTGGCTTTCTGAGAGATGGGCTTAACTTCGAGCCCAGGCCAATGCGTGATTCGTGAGTTCATCAGTTGGTCTGTAGCTGATTCAATTTCATTTAAGTAATCAAGGTCATTTAGTTACCTTAGTGCATATCCATAATTAGGGCCTTAGACTAACACTCAAGTTAGTTAAATCTTGAGTTAGATTAATCAAGAGCCTTACAATCACGTAGTTGAACGTTGTTATTTTTAGAGTGAGATGTGCCATAGTAATTAAATCACCTATGATCCTCATACTAATTTTATAAGTTAGATATTAAAAATTGAACTTCATTATTTGCTTTAGGCGCGTTAATTATATAATTATTACGGCTATTACTAATTCGTGTGTACATTTTATGTGACCGCGTTCTAATTTACAATAAGGTTAAAATAGAACAGGTCATAAATCATGGGTACATTCATATAGCGTGGCTTGCGATGTGTTTTAAATAAACTTAAATTAATTCTTTAAATAAATAAAAGCAGTGGTAAAGCTAAAAATGCACATAGGTTAAAAATGCGTAGTTAATTAGATAATAGGACAGTAATAATAGTTGAGTGATTGTGCTAAAACCATGGAACCCGAAAATACCTAACACCTTCTCTCGGGTTAATAAAATTACTTACCCGGATCTCTGTGTTTGCGGGCTATAAACAAAGTCAATCTTTCCTCGATTCGGGATTTAAATTGGTGACTTGAGACACCATAAATTATCCCAAGTGGCGACTATGAATTCAATATAAATAATCCCATTTCATTTGTCACTTAAATTGAAAAAACACCCTTATGCCCTTACAGGTGTAGAAAAACAGAGGTGTGAAAGTTCTAGCGACTCTACTGGGGATAAGAATCCAGAACTTCTGGTTTAGGGTTCAGCAATTCGAGCTTAGAATAATAGTTATATGGGGCTTATTTATTATCTGGTTTTATTTACTTATTTGGGCCTAATGTGCTAAATGTTGGTTTTACACCTTTGATATTGTTGAACTGTATATAAATTGTTGTAAAACCCTCCTCTTTCTAAGTCTTCTAAATCATCTAGGAAGGGTGCACTTCGTGTAGCTTCTCTTTTATTAGTGTCATATCCCAATATTAGAACGAGGTTCGGACAAGTTACAAAGTCAGTGAAGCTTCTGTATTCCTGGTACGCAACCCCTACCTCGGCTCGAGCTGTCTGCTCGGCTAAGTCAGGTCTAGAACAAATAAACCTAAGTTTTAAACATAGTATAACATAGCCTCATGTCGAATCCCTAGTAGGAACGCTTGTTTGGATCACATGCATTTGACTTTGAGGACTCAACACAGGGGCTAGGTCTGTCTATGACAAGTTCACCCGAAATCAAAACACCATCCTGATGCATTTTACCTGCTACTTGCACATTTATTTGACTCGGATTGCATGTTAACCAGCTTCTAGAATAGAGGAGAAAAGTGAGAAAAACCAAATTGAGGTGAGAGAGAGGAAATTACCCACATGTGAAAAAAACCTAGTGTCCAAAATATCTCAAAACTCTGTCGAAATCTTTTGAAGAAATAGAAAAGGGGGCTATTTCAAAATGTTTATGTTTTTTGGTGCATCAAAATTGACTAAAATACACAAGTTTGATTCTTACCGGATGTGGGATACTTAGGCAACCTTCATTAGAGCCAACTCCATTTTTGCAAAAATAACCAAAAAAAAGAGGAATATATGAAGTGTCATTATTTTGTTAAAAATAAACTAGGTAGTGCCGTACTTGTCCAAAATAGCCAAAATGCCCAAAAAGACACCGTAAGACTGTTTTTATAAGAATAGCCACCTTAGGTCCTCTTTCAAATTTTTGATTGATTAGCAAACACAACCCTAAAATCTTCTTTCCTGAGATGCTGAAGGGCTGTATTCGCAAAGGTGTTTTGTTTTAAATTGCAACTTTCAAGAATTGGTAATTTTATCATGAATCAAAATAAAAGTACGATCTTTTAACCGATCACTTTAAATAAATGTGCAGGATGAGCATTATCGAAAATGAACCTTTCACAGTCCTCGAGGAAATCCCGTTAGAACTCCACATATGGTGGAATAATTTAAGAGAAGTCACCATATGTATTTTGATAAAAGCTTTGGAGGATCTTGTTGGTCTTATGAAGATTAAGCCTAGGACAGATATAATTGTGGCTTTGATACACTTTTGGGACCCAAAGACTAGTGTATTCTATTTCACCAAATTTGAGCTAACCCCTACACTTGAGGAAATAGCGGGATACACTAGTTTTAGTTTGGAATCTCAGAAATCAATACTAGTGGCACCTAGAGCATTGACTCCTCATAAGTTTCTGGATCTTCTAAGCATCAGTCGGGAAGTTAGAGACGGAAATTTGGCTAAGGTATTCTGCACATTCTACTTCTTGTACCGATGTTATGGGGATCCCACAATTTTGATATCCCAGATACCGTTCTAACTCATTCAGGGAACAAGGATAAATGGGAAGATCGGCGGGGACTTGATTTAATAGTGGAATTCCTAGGCATCTTAATTTGCCCAAGAAAGGGTGGAAATAAAGAGTTGGGGCTTGTAGGAGTAGCCGACTTCATGACTAAGAAGGCTAATGGCACCATTGTACCGATGATCTTAGTGGAGATTTACCGTGCTCTAACTGTTTACTGGGAAGGAGGAATGTTCTTGAATGTTGCAATATGCTTCTACAACTTAAAGTATATATCTTTTTATGTATATAGCCTTATATTGTATTCTTGTTTCGTGAATTTGGGATGTTAAAGTATTTATTTATGTTAATTTGATGTGTTTTTATGTGTAAGAATGATTTGGGATCAATTGGGGGAGAAACGCAAAAGATTTGAGCCAAAACGAACGAAACTGGGCAATGTGCAAATTTGGGCACCACAGGTGGCACCCGGCCTTACCTGTGGCGCCAAAAATAATAGCTAAAATTATGGGGCACCGTGGAGAGCGCCTGGGGCTGTTGACGAGATTTGTGTCCTATTTTGCTCGGGACTCGGTTTATTCGATCCTAGACCTATCCAATACGTATAAAAGCAAGACTAAACCTATTTTTGATGGTGGAGAGGATGTTTTGGAGAGGAAAACACAAGCATAGAACCGCCGTAGAGGCTGGAATACATTAAGTTCCATCTTTTCTTCCTCCAAATTTAGTAATTTTTATGTTTCTTTGTATAATTTGTTGTTTTGATGCCATACCTATATGGAGCTAAACTTCACGTTCTAGGGTTGTGGTTCTTTCACGACTATTATTATTCGGATATTTATTTTGATTTCTTAGTTTATAATATTGGTTTATTTATTTAATCTTGCACTTAATTATTTGATTACTTGATTATCAATTGAATACTATCTATGAATCTAGAGTTGGATTCTAAAGTGGGAATTCTAAATCGCATATAGGATTGAGTAGAGAAAGTTCATTAACCTGGGAATTGGGGAACTGATTCATGGTTAGGATAGACATATACCTAATTGCCTTGCTTGGTTGATTTACAGGAATTATAAATGCATTCTTGTTGATTCTAACTCCATAAGACATATAGGCATTATGTTAACTTGAATAGACAAGTAAGAACCCGATAGATTCTATGAGCAATCTTAACCCTGTCAACTAATAAACTAGATAAATTAGTTAGTTAATTCAATTGAAGAATACAATAGGAATGTTAGATAGCCCATAACCCTAGATCGTTTTCATTACATTGATATCAAAAAATCTGCCCTTTCTCTCTGTTAAAACTTTGTTATTTATATTTCTTTATTTAATTAGTTTAGAATCGAATATTTCTAGGTTTAATTCGTGTTTAGATAATTAGGATAGTCTAATTTATTTAATAGTTAATCACAAGTCCTCATGGGTTCGACATCCGACTTTTAGTCACTTTATTACTTAACGACCGTGTATACTTGCATGTGTTTTTGGTCGCAACAAACACCTCTGCCATCGCCCGGGGTACATGAACTGAAGTATGATCGGGATTAAATGCATTGACGAACATATAATCTGGGTGGAGGGCCATGAGTTTCCGGAAGGTATGGAAGCATGGTTCACACATTTGAGATCTCTGACTGCAAGCAAAATTGAATGGACATTCCTGTGGCTCTCGGTAAATAAAGTCATTTACATGTCGGCCGAAGTATGTTTTCTTCTATTGACGGGTCTCTGGAGCATTCAATCTTATGCCCCATACAGGGTTCTATGCTAGCTAGCTAGGTACCAGACTATCCTGCATGCTGAGGATTTGAGTCGGCAGGTCATCGAACTAGGACCAAAAGCTACTTTCCCGGAAGAAAAGGTGCGTCGAATTTGGCATCAATATAGGTTCCTAGAGCCAAAGACTCAGGCACGGGATCTGTCTAAAGGTGAGTTAGAGCCTAGTTACACAACTTGGTACGGTAAAAGGTCTCAAGTCGACCAAGAGCCTGAACGGCCCGCCAAAAGACCCCCTGTCCAACAATTCACTGATGGGGCACAAGAGCAATGTGATTGGTTGGCAAAAGAGGCAAGCTACAGAGCCATAATACACAAACTAGATGGGAATATCTGAGATCTTAAATTTGACAAAAGTGTACAGGCCACTGCTGACAATGGGGAGAAGAAGAAATTGGCCCAAGAAAACAAGGCCCTTTGAGCCCAAATCCATAAAATAAAGATAGCTGCTGAGAATCAGGAAAGGAGCCAGGATGAAAGACTCATGAATGGTCTTAGGAAGAAAATAGCTGAATGCGAGGATGATTTGGAAATATTCGAGGGTAATCTGGCTAGAGCTCGGGCACAGTTAGCAAATAATGTAGAGAGATAAGCTGAATTTTCTCAGCAACTAAAATGGAAATATGAGGGAGAAGCCACCAACTTGAAGAAAAATCTAACTACCCTCGAGAACGAAATGGCCAAACAAACAAAGTGCTTCAAAGTAGAATGAGAACAATGCTACACATTGATGTCGTAGCTAGAAAAAGACCTGCAGCAGCTTCAAGAGCAAAATCATACTGCTGAACAAATTTTGGGGGCTGGATCTCAGCAGATTGGATGGTTGCTCTAAAAGAAGGGTATTATTTGAGAAAGGGTTAGGAGCGTTGCGGACTACATTGTGATGAAGTGCAACGAATGTGAAGACATGACCAGGTCCTTGTTCTTCGCTTCCGTTGTGATTTTTGTTCGACAAATAATGGATGACCTATTTTACCTTCAAGAAGATATGGCGCATAGGTCCGCGGCGAGACTGAATGATGTCCCGAAGGCTCCGGGAGCAGTAATTGAGGCACTTAAGTATTTATGATTTTTATTTGAGTATGTATTTTCTGTTTCTTTGGAGTTTGTTAGTCCATTTTCGAGTATGTATTTTCATCTTTCTTTTAGAGTCTATTAGTCCACTTGTCAGTCTATTAGTTTCATGTTTAATTTTGTTGGGAATGTCGTTGTAATCAAGATGTTTTTCTTTTATTTTATGAAAAATTGAAAACCCAACAATATGTATGTTTATTTTATTTTACACTTACCCCTGAAGTAAATAATGATTTGATTCATGTGGCACCATGATATGCAGGCCATCCCCATATGATTCAATAATAACCATAAAATGAAAAAAGAGAAAAAAAGAGAAAGAAAATAAAAAGAATTGAGTGGAAGGAAATAATGGCAAAACAAGAGAGGAAAAGCAAGGGCAAAATAGGGGGAGGCAACAAAAACAAGTGGAAAGGCCAATAGTGATTGAAAAAGGGTTTGGAGTGAAAATAGAAAAGAGAGAGAAGAGAAAAGCGCAAAATGTGAAGAGCTAGTTAGAAGCTGGGATGAAGCATGCAACCGTTCAAATGCATGATAGAATTTTTAACTGTCTAAGGTGCATTGCCTCCCAAATATGCGGTTGCCTATATGTTAATTCTTTAACACTGACAAGTTTTCTGTTGTTATTGAGTATCCAGGGAGGTGGTTAGTTCGTGTGGCATTCTGGAAACTCACCCGTACAATTCCAGGTCCAAAGACAAGCTTATCATGACTGGTCAAGAATTAGATGCAAGCGTTATTGATCCACCTAGGGAGGTGGAGGAAACCGAATAGGGAATGAAGGAGGGAGTTATATAAGATGAAGCATCAGATGGCTGAAATGTACCAGACGTGGCTGAAAGGGCATCCTCCGCCACCATACCCCACCAACCCTGCCTTCATCCCACCATTAGATCAATCCTAAGAAACTCCCGTTGTTGATCCATCCCCACAACACGCCCTAGGTTTCACTCCTCACCACCACTATCATGGCACCACTTCCCAAACCATACAAGTTCCACTTATGAAAACAATACCATACCCTCTTCCACCAACTACCCCTGTTTTCGTAGCACCTCCATCATCTACGCTCCATCGCTCCTCTAGTGAGCCATTATTCAAAAATCAAGATAATTAGTACTATTCCTAGAGCCTAACTTCAAGCCCTCAAATCATTATTCCTACACTCCTCATTTTGACCTTTCTATCGAGGATTAGAAACCACCTAAAAACCCAGAATAGGAAGAGATATTCAGGAAAATGAGGAGCTTGGAGCAGTTAGTCAGAAACATACAAAGGTTGGGAGGTCAGGTGAGCTTGGTCTATAAGGATCTGTGTTTATTATCTGATGCGCAACTACCTATTGGGTTCAAGATGCCAATATTTGACCTATTTGACGGACACGAAGATCCCGTAGCCCACATAAGGGGATTTTGTAGCAATATGAGATGAGCCAACGGGAAGGATGAGCTGTTAATGGCGTACTTTAGCAAGTCTGAGTGGCGCAGTGCTGGAGTGGTACACTCCTCAAGACGACAACAGATGGTATACTTGGGACGATTTGGCCCAAGCTTTCGCTCTTCATTTCTAGTATATCATCGAGATTATTCTGGATCAATTGTCTTTAACTAAGATTGAGAAGAAGCCCAGTGAAAGCTTCAGCAAATATGGTTTCCGCTGGAGAGAAAAAGCAGCAAGGGTTAATCCTCAAATGGAGTAGAAAGAAATGGTGGAATACTTTTTGCAGGAGGCAAGTAATTTAATGGAGTAATAAAAATGGGAGGAATGGTAGAGAAAGGGATCAAATCAAGCAAGATCATGATCTACTCTGCTATCAAAACAACTACGCAGGCAATCCAGAATGGCATCGGAGGCATGCTTGGGAAAAAGAAGAAAGAGGATGATGCTATGTTGTTTCAGGATCATGGCACGGCTCGGGGGATTCTCCTACCCCTTACACCCAACCCCGACCACAGTTTCCAACCTATACCTCAACTCTATATAATCCACCCCAACACTTCTTCCCACCACCAGAGCCTCAATATTCAATCAGCCTGTCCCAATATAATGTCCATCACGCAAAGTCATATGCTCAACTCCTTCCTCACCCACAATGGTATGCACCAGCTCCATAAAACCCCTAACCACCTCTACAAACCTACCGAAACCCTACTGGTCCAAATTTTTAGCCCAAGCCAGAATTTAGGAATAAAAGGTTGTATCGCAATAAAACTTTCGCCCCGCTTGGGGAGTCTTATACCAGCCTATTTCAAAGATTGAGGCAGTTGGATATTCTGAGGCCAATTGAGTCAAAACTACCAAATCCCCTTCGGAAGAACCTAGATTATTCTCTCCGGTGTGCATACTATTCTGACACTCCCGGACACAACATAGAAAATTGTTGGCACTTAAAAAATGTCGTCCAAGAGCTCATTGATATGAACCAGATTGTTGTCTAGAGCCCAAAAGCACCCAATATCAACCAGAACCCATTGCCACCCCATGCTGAAACTCACATGACTGAGATAGTGCACAAAGATGGGAAGCCCAAGAAGCCATTACAATCTGTCATGATGATCTAGTCTAGTGAAAGTAAGTCAATAAAGGACCGGGTTATCAAAAAAGCGACCTCTTCCGTAGTTGAAGGATCAGTGGAAAATTTGAGCCTACCAAATGATAAGTCGGTCGTGGTAGTTGACAAGAGGTCCCCAAGCGATGTTGTAGAAAAGCAAGAAAAGCCAAAGGGGATCGTGTCCAGGGTCGCAACTAAACCAGTCATAACTTTGGAGGGTGCTCTCATTATCAAACTTATGACTCAGCTGCCTGTAGCTAACACCAAAACTGTCCCATGGAACTACGAACGAGTGGTAGTGACCTATAAGGGGAAGGAAGTGAAAGAAGAAGTCAATGAGGCCTAGGGTTTAACTTGGTCGGAGATGCTTTGCCTTGGAAGAGTTAAGGAAAGCTAAAATACTCAGAGACAATCCAGTTCTAGTAAAGAAATAGGTCAGTGAAGAAGAGGCAAAAAAGTTTTTAAGAATAATGAAGGTACAAGATTACTTCATCGTAGAGCAGTTGAGAAAGACCCATGCTCAGATTTCCTTGCTATCGTTGTTGATCAATTCAGATGAGCACCACCTGGCCTTGATGAAGATTTTGAACGAAGCTCATGTCCCCGATAAAATCACATTGAACCACTTGGAGAATATTGTCAAGAAGATATTTGAGTCTAATAGGATCATATTCTCGGATAACGATTTGCCTCTGGAGTGTACGAAACATAATTGAGCCCTTTTGTGTCTCGTTGAAATACGAAGATTTTTTGGTCACAAAGGAGTTTGTTGAATATTGTTCCAGTGCAAACATCTGCCCAATATTTACTATGAAAAAGTTGAAAGTAAATGATGAGAGGATTGACAAGAACAATACATGCGACCGAAGTTTTGACGGAGAGGGAAAAGACACTGTTGGTGACATCATGCTCAAGTTGACAATAGGACCGGTTAAATTTACCATGGAACTCCAAGTACAACATGTGTTTATTTCTTACAATTTTATATTGGGAAGGCCTTGGATACATGTTTCCAATGCAGTTCCATCTTCTCTACACTAGATGGTGAAGTTCGAGTGGGATAGACAAGAAATCGCTACACATGGCAATGAGAACTTATGTGCTTTCATTGACACATCCGCCTTGTTTATTGAAGTTGAGGAAGTAAGGGGCCGTGGGTCTACCAGGCTTGCGAGACGGTGTCAGTTGAAAAGGTTCCAGAAGGGGAATACATTCAAGGTCCAAAGCTAGCTTCTGTAACTGTCATGGTAGCTACCGAAATGTTAAAAAATAGTTTTGTGCCAGGCAAGGGTCTAGGCGTATCTCTGCGATGTATTGTACAACTAGTGTCTTTCCGTAAAAATCTGAGTACATTTGGTCTGGGGTTCAAGCATATAAGGGACGATGTGAAGAAGGCTAGAAAGCTAAAAAAGAGGGTATGGTCACTCCCTAAGCTAGTCCCGTGTCTCTCAAGGCCTTTCATCAAGGCAGGGATCATGAAGCGTCCAGTAGCAACAGTTTTAAAGCCTAGGTAGATTTTGATGCAGAATTGATTACAAGGTTCCAGAGTCTGTTCGATGAGGTGAACATGGTAGAAACTAGGGAAGGGTCTAGCAAAGCAGATATGCATTTTGTTAGGCCGAAAGTGAAGATTAACAATTGGGATGTTACTCCTCTCCCTACCAATAAAGAGTTTTGGTAGTTTGCTTTGTTTTTATTTAAGTTTATGTAGATTATTCCAGGTTGCAATTGAGATTTTAATTTCCCTCTATTTTGATGTACAAACCCTTTTATCCTTTAATTTTAATGAAATGCAATTTCCCTTTTCCATTACTCCTGATAGTGTCATTTTCTTTGTATAATTCTTTTTATGCTGGTTTTAATGACATGATATACATGAGGAATCTTCAGACGAGTCTTGAAAGGCAATCCAAATATGAAATAATAATCCAAGAAATAGAGTGTGATGATAAAATAGTATGATGAAGTTGAATCATTTGGAGAAATTAGTAAAGAACTAAGTCACTTTGAAGAGAAACCCAAGCCTAATTTGAATGGAACCGAGGCTATAAATTTAGGGGATCTAAATAATATCAGGGAAACCAAGATAACTATACACTTGGAGCCACAAATTAGTGAATAAATAATCAAAGTACCGTTTAAATTTAAAGATATTTTTGCATGGTCATATGATGACATGCTGGTTCTGAGTACTAACCTGGTGGTTTACAAATTGCCCACTGACTTGTCATTTCCTCCCGTCAAGCAGAAGTTAAGGAAGTCCAAAACCGACATGAGTGTGAAGATCAAGGAAGAAATCACAAAACAATTGGATGCATAGGTCATTCGAGTCACGTGAAACCCCACTTGGTTAGCTAATGTTTTGCCAGTGGCAAAAAAGAACGGCAAGACCAGGGTGTGCGTTGATTAGTGCGATCTAAACAAACCAAGTCCAAAGGATAATTTTCCATTTCCAAACATCCATAGTTTGATTGAAAATTATGCCAAGCATGAGATCGGTTCTTTTGTGGATTGCTATGAAGGATGCCTCCAAATCTTGATGGATGTGGGGGATGCACAAAAGACAACATTCATCTCACCATGGGGACCTATGTCTATCGGGTAATGCCATTTGACTTGAAGAATGTTG
This sequence comes from Nicotiana benthamiana, assembly GCA_034376525.1. Lineage (NCBI taxonomy): Eukaryota > Viridiplantae > Streptophyta > Magnoliopsida > Solanales > Solanaceae > Nicotiana > Nicotiana benthamiana. The sequence goes on along the minus strand of CM067324.1, from coordinate 19,253,340 downwards.
GGGCAACCTACATGAGGGAAATGGCTACTGTGTTACATGACATGATACATAAGGAGATTGAGGTTTTTGTGGATGATGTGATTGTAAATTCAAAGCAACAGGCTGACCATGTCGGAGATTTTTGAGGAAGTGTTTCCAAAGGCTCTGCAGGTACAATCTTAAGCTTATTCCCGCCAAGTGCGCATTTGGTGTTCCATCTGGGAAGATGTTAGGATTCATAGTAAGTCATGAAGGCATTGAGTTGGACCTGTCAATAATCAAATCTATCCAAGAACTGCCACCTCCAAGGAACAAGACTGAGGTGATGAGTTTGCTTGGGCGTCTAAATGACATCAACCGATTTATTGCTCAACTCACGACGACATGTGAGCCCATATTTAAGTTGCTAAAAAAGGATGCTGCGGTCAAATGGACTGATGAGTGTCAGGAGGAATTTGATAAAATAAAAGGGCACTTGTCTAACCCACCTGTGTTGGTCCCGCCGAAACCCGGGAGGCCTTTAATTCTTTATTTGATAGTCTTGGACAACTCGTTCAGTTCTATATGAAGTCGACATGACATCACTGGTAGGAAGGAGCAAGCTATATATTATCTCAGCAAAAAGGTCACATCCTATGAAGTTAAGTACACTCCACTCAAAAGGACATGTTGCGACCTAACTTGGTTGGCATAAAAGTTGAAGCATTATTTGTCGTCTTACACCACTTAGCTCATTTCTCCCCCGGATCCTCTAAAGTTTATCTTTCAGAAGCCTATGCCCATAGGAAGACTGGAAAAATGGCAGAATTTTCTCAAAGAGATTGACATTATCTATGTGACTAGGACCACAATGAAATCCCAAGCATTGGCCGATCATTTAGCCGGGAACTTAATTGAAAAGAGTATGAACCATTGAGAACTTATTTTCCCGATGAAGAGGTGATGCATATTGACGAGGTGCAGTAGGATGAAAAATTGGGTTGGAAACTTTTCTTTAATGAAGCTGCTAACATGAAAGATGTCGGGATAGGGACCATGCTTATTTTTGAAACAGGGTATCACTACCCTATTACGGCTCAACTTCATTTTTATTGTACCAACAACATGGCTGGAGTACGAGGAATGCCTTTTGGGTTTGAGGTTAGCTGTAGAAAGGGGAGTCCAAGAAGTCTTAGTCTTGGGAGACTCGGACCTTCTAGTGCACCAGATTCAAGGAGAATCAGAAACACGAGATTTGAAGCTCATATCGTATCAACAATGTTTGAATGATCTTTGTCAAAAGTTTCGATCAATAGAGTTCAGGAATATTCAAGGATCCATAATGAGGTTGCTGATGCTTTAGCTACCTTGGTGTCAATGTTACACAACCCGGACAAAGCTTATGTCGACCCTCTGCATATTCAAGTTCGTGATCAACATGCCTATTGTAATGCAGTTGAGGAAGAACTTGATGGTGAACCATGGTTCCATGATATCAGGGAGTACATCGAAACGGAGGTGTATATGATACAAGCCATATGTGATCAAAAGAGAATAATTCGACGTTTGGCTAGTGGATTTTTCTTGAGCGATGGAATTTTTGTACAAAAGAACTCCTTGGGCTGTTGTGGTGCGTCGATGCTAAGCAAGCCATGACTATTATGACCGAGGTACATTCCGGAGTTTGGGGGCCGTATATGAGCGGGTATGTTCTGGCAAATAGAATTTTACGAGCAAGGTATTATCAGCTCACCATGCAATGATATTGCATCAACATTGTGCGCAAGTATCATCAGTGCCAGGTACAGTGAGAGTTGATTCATTCTCTGCCATCTGAGTTGCATACAATGTTTGTGCTATGGCCCTTTGTTGCTTGGAGCATGGATGTCATTGGACTAATTGAGCCTGCGGCATCAAACAGGCACAGGTTTGTTCTGGTGGCCGTTGACTATTTCACCAAGTGGGTTGAAGCCAAAGCTTTCAAATCTTTGACCAAGAAGGCAGTGGTTGACTTTGTTCATTCAAATATCATTTGTCGGTTTGGAATTCTAAAGGTAATCATCATAGACAATGGTGCTAATCTTAATAGTAATTTGATGAAAGAAGTATGCCAACATTTCAAGATTACGCATTGGAACTCCACTCCGTATCGCCCCAAGGAAAATGGAGCTGTCGAGGTAGCCAACAAGAATATAAAGAAGATACTTCGGAAAATGGTGCAAAGTTCCATGCAATACCATGAAAAGTTTCCCTTTGCTCTGCTGGGTTATCACACTACTGTTCGCATTTCAGTAGGTGAAACTCCTTATTAGTTGATATATGGTATTAAAGCAGTGATACCCATGGAAGTTGAAATTCCATCTCTTCGGATTGTTGCTGAAGCCGAAATTGATGATGATGAGTGGATCAAAACCCGTTTGGAGCAATTAAATCAGAATGACGATAAAAGACTGGAAGCAGTGTGTCATGGCCAGTTGTATCAAAAGAGAATGGCAAGAGCATAAAACAAGAAGGTGAGTCCATGAAGATTTAAAGTGGGTCAGCAAGTATTGAAACAAATCCTTCCACATCAGGCTGAAGCAAAAGGCAAGTTCGCCCCAAATTGGCAAGGGTCGTTCATCATAACGAGAGTGTTTTCCAATGGTGCTTTGTATTTAACAGATATAGAAGGCAAATGTGTAGATATGGCTATCAATTATGATGCAGTCAAAAGATATTATGTATGATTTCTTTGGTTTAAATTGTGTTTGTTTGTACTTGAAATGTTTTGAAGACTGGAATGACGAAGGCATATTATTCTGCTATCTAAACACTTTAACCTTTGGTACCCCTTTAAGCCTTATTTATTTTCTTTTATACCCCTCTTTTGGAATCAATAGCAAAGTAAATAAACACGGACACAAAAGGTAAATAAAGAAGGAAAAGAGAAAAAGATAAAGGAAAACGAGAAAGAAAAAAATGAAAAGAAAAACAAAGAAAAAGAAGAAAAGAAAAAAAGAAAAAAAAAGAAAGAGAAAAGAGAAAAGTAACAACAACGAGGCTATTCTTATGACATGAACTACATTCGACCTGATTCCTTTTAAGGATACGTAGGAAGCCTCACAATTCGGTCCCATCAAATTAAAGTTCAAAAAGCCCCCAAGTAAAGAAATTGGGGCAGAAGTTGTGGTTATGTAATAGATCTGATTCCAAAAGTTGTAATTGGGAACCCACTCAATTTGTTTTGAGCTTTTATCCTTTCTTTTTAACCACATCCAAAACCCCACATTACGGTCCAATGAAAGATCTTCCGACCAATATTTGAGAGTGCCAAGTCAAGCGCGACAGAGGTATGATTCACACCAGGGGAAACACTCTGTGTTGCACAAAGGAAAATGAATAAATGAGAGAGTCCTATTGGTAAAATCCTCATGGGAACCCTAGGGCAACAGAAAGATGAGAGAAGTCAAAATGCGAGAGTCTTAATGGTGAAAACCTTCACGTGCACAGTAAGGCAACATTGAGTTGAGAGTTCAACAAATGAGTGAGGTTTGTTGGTGAAAACATTTCAGGGCACCGCAAGCCGAACAAGGTCAGTGAGTTGGTGAAGAGATTAGGTTATGGAGATCCCAAGGCATATAGTATGACAATTGAAAGGTGATTGGCTCAACGGATTGTGCTGATTAATCCGAAATGCAAGTCATGATCATTGGTGCTAGCTTCCTCACTCAGATAAGTTTCCTTTTCTCCCTCAAATAGTCATCTTGTTTCAAGTTCTCTTCTTTATTTCTTTACCATCGAAGTCATTGCATTTTATTTCTTTTGGATTTATTTCTCTAATGCTTGTGCAATGTCAGCCTTGTTTAAGCATGTAAGAAAGGATTTCAAAGCTTACTACCAACTTTTAAATTGCTCAAAGCAAAGTACTGCCAAAGCATACTAGAAATAACATGATGCAAATGTGAAAAATAGGGCGTTAATGAGAGTTCAAGAAGTCGAGTGGTTTGTGAATTTTGTGGAAAGTACAAAGGTTCAAATTAGAAGGACAAAAATGTAAAACAACGGGTTGTGTAAAGCACTCGGATCATTCAGGGTCCTTTGATTGAGATTCAATCAGAAAGTCAAACAATTCTTGGCCAGTTCAAAGCAACCGATTAGAACAAAGCCTGGCAATGGAAAGGCGAAGTTCGACAAGAATGTCACAAAATAACCACCACATTTTCAAACCAATAAAGTTTTCTTTGATTAAAATAGGGGGCAGGAAATCTCGTTTGTTCCAAAGGAACGCTTCGTAAAGGAAGCATGTACCGGATTGGTTCTACCGCATTCTCAGGACCCACCTAGATAATAGGATTTCATTTGAAGTTATCAAGACCCTCATGGACAATGGAAACTAGTAAAAATTCAAAACTTTCGAGAGTAACAAGTTCTAGCACAAGCTCTGCTTTGAGGAAATATAAGTTGGTTTTGAAGTTTTCATTCGTAGGATGAGATTCAATTGGAAATTTTTAGGACCCTCCTGAATAATGGGACTTAATTTTAAGACCTTCATCAGATAATGAGATTTAGCATAAGTTTCACCTTTAGTAAGTCGGATATAGCTCTAAAGTTTTCACTCTTAAGATGATATTTGATTTTAATTTTTCAGGACCCTCTTGGATAATGGGGCCTAGCTTTTAAATTCCTAGAGATATTGGGTAACATGATTCAATAAAAACTTACAAATGTCCCCAGCTACCTAAATAGGGTAGAAAAGTTTCTTTCATTTTTGTCTGTTTTGTTGCAGTCAGGCGCCCTCCTAGAGAACGACGGGATACAGTTAAAGTTCCGGAAATCAGGAACCCACTTGGAGAACAAGGGGATACAGTAAAGTTTGGCAATCAAGCACCTGATTGGAAAACAAGGAAATACAGTTAAAGTTTTGGAAATCAAGTGGAGAACAAGTGAATATAGTTCAAGTTTTGGTAATCAGGCACCTACCTAGAGAACAAGTGAATACAATTCAAGTTTCGGTAATCAAGCGTCCACCTGGATAAAAAGGGAATGCTATTTATGTTTTTGGTAATCAGGCGCCCACCTGGAGGACAAGAGAATACAGTTAAAGTTTTGGAAATCAGGCGCCCACCTGGAAAACAAGGGAATACAATTAAAGTTTTGGTAATCAAGTGCCCACATGGAGAATAAGGGGAAATAGTTCAAGTTTCGAGAGAAAAGCAGTGCAAGTGTTGGAAATGCGGCACCCACCTGGAGAATAAGAGAAAGAAATTTAAGTTTCAAGGAAAAGAAGTTCAAGTTCAGCAATCAGGCGCGTGCCTGTAGAATAAGGGAAATCAGTTCATTGTTCAAGGAAAATTAGTTTAAATTCAGTGATCAGGCACCCATCTGGAGAACAAGAGAATGTAGTCCAAGTTTTGAAGAAGATCGAGTATTGGCAATCAGGCGTCCACCTGGAAACTAAGTGAAATCAACTCAAGTCAGCAACAAAGGAAGCTCACCTAGAGAGTACAAGTCAACAGAGCGACAGAAACTGCAAGATCATGTTTGAAGATGTGTAGATAGGATTCTTTTAATTCATAGATCATAATTTAGTCTAGCTTCTTTTATTTTGTATTGGTGTAATAAGGAGTTCAACAAGAAGTAGTAGCAGCAGCGACAGTGAAATAATAGCTTCCCGGTAGTCCCAACTACCAAAACTTCCCAGACTACACTGACCTGGTTCCTTTATAACCAAGGATATGTAGGCAACCTCGGAAGCAAGGTGTGATCAAATCTTTCAAGAATGATTCCAACAAAGTATTCAAACGGACAAAAAACACTCGTATCCGCTCACTTTATTTTTGCACGAAAATTCTTCGTGTTTCGAGCAAAGAAGGACAGCTGTGAGCACGTGATTTTTGCCCTATAGGAATTACTCCCAGAAAATATAAGAAGACATTTTTTTTCCTTTTTTTGCAATTTTATAGGATTTTGGTGAATTTATTCTAATTGTTTGCATTTTTGTGCATGTTTAAGCAATATTAAAATCATAAAAAATGCTAAAAATATCATACACTGCATTTAGGTTTGTTTTACATTCTTTGAAATTAATTAATAATTACTTATTTTTAAAAAAATGAAAATAATAAATAGCTCAGTTTACACCTTCTAATTTTTAGTTTAATTATTTTTTCCGTTTAATTTAGGACTAAGTAATTTGTACAATTATTGTGATTAAGTAACTAATTTAATTTTACAATTTGGATTAGTTTAGGTTTTTGTTTAATGAAGAAAAGAAAGAAAAGGAAAACAAAAGAAAAGGAAAAAAGAGAATTGGGAAGAGGTATATTTAATTTTGAATTTGGACCAATTTAGCACCCAAACCCATCCAAAACAGGCCCAAAAATCGGGTCACCTGATCCACTCCCCCCACTATACCAACTGACCGTATTTTCCCAGCCTTGATTATAGCCGTTGGATTGCTCTTTTTTCGACGGCTTAGAAATTGATGCCTTAAAACCATTTATATGTCGGAACATCACCCCCCCAAAGCCTAAATCTAGTCCCCACTTTTACTTTTTCTTCATCTCATAACCTGAACCCTAGCCGCCCAAAATTCTTACTACTAGCCACTGCCTTAACACCACCAAACGATCTCCAAACCACCCCAAAATTACACCTCGTGGTCTCCTTTCCCTCCCCTTTTCAAATCCCCAAATCTTTTCCCTCAAACATACACCCAGTTGCCGAATTGTAGATCTAAGATCGACGCAGAAAGCCTTGGCTGCTCCGAACCTCCCCAAATCTTTACTAGGCAACCCCTATCATCCCCCTTTCTAAATCCCTAAACACTTTAACCCAAATCTCACCTGAATCCCACTAATTCAGATCATGGTGACATGCAAACCAAAAATAGGATCTTCCAAGAAGAATTAAGATGGAAATGGGTGTTATTTGTTTGTTCTCAACGAAAACAGTCATCCGAGATGGCCGGAGTATCGCCTGAGTCACCGGCTTTTCATTTCAGTATAGGTATACATATTCCTTTTGTCTCCCTTTTCTCTATTTCATCATGCTCATCTTTTTCTTTATCTGCATCTATTTTTCATCACTTTGTTTTCTTTTGTTTTTTTTTTGACCAAAATAAAAGAGTTTCAAGAGACCATAATCTTTGGGTCTCTAAGGTTTATTTTGTTTAGTTCGTATTTATTTAGTCTAGCTCATAATGTATGCTGAGTTCGTTATCGATTTTAGTTTTCTTTGTTTGTTTTGTTTTATTCGGCTCCAATACCGATCCTTTAATTAATTTAACTCTAAAAACAATGTAGTTCATTAGTGTAGTTTTAGACATCTTTGCTTGTTTTAATTGCTTAATTAGTTTTATTCTTTAAAAAATTCCCTTAGTGTCTTCCTATGTACCCTAGTTTTATTTTATTTGGTATTATCAAGAATGTCAGTCTAAAGAGCAATGACAGTTTATTATGAATTTGGAGGTTTAGGTTTGTTATTTTCAAGCTTTTAGCTGTTCAATTTTTGGCGTTGTGTTTTCTGATTTTGATTCATTTATTGATATTTGTTTGATTAGTTCTACTTTCCATAGTTGTCAATCCTTAAGGATTTATAGGGGATAATTACATATAAAAAACCTTGGAGGGGTTAAAGGGACCATAAAAACTTAAGGGGGTAATTTGGGAGTTTAGAAATAGGATAAGGCATCTAGAAGGTTTTATGGCATGGACAGCTGGTGTTATTCTGCAAGTATAAGCTCCTGAAGCCAATTAAAATTGGTCATCTGTCCAATTACTGTTAGAAAAAGATGCTTTGTGAGGGGTATTTGGAAAAATTCTTATTCCTTCACTTAGAAGGCACACAACAAATTCTTATTCCTTGACCCCTAAAAAATCTTTCAAAAAAAAAACAAGATCTCAATTGTAGGCTTTTCTTTTCTTCTGGTTGAAAAAACACTGAACAATCCTGCTTAGTAACTCTGTGTTTTGGAGTTCTATTTACTGGATTCTGAAGTTGTTTATTAGTTATTGCTGGCTTGGTCTCTACAGCTGAATTATTTGTTTTCTACTTACTATTTTGGAGAAAAATTTCAGGCACCAAGGTACACACCATGTCCTTATGCCAACATCTTTGTAGTTTTGACCTAACATGAATGCTAAAAGTGTTGTTTGAATAATAAGATGTGTATCTCTGTTGATTCTTATTTCTTATGCTTAAAACACGCTTTTCTTGTGTTTCTAATGCATTAATTGGTATCTGTTGAGCCTGAGTTTTTATATATAGATATATATATATATATATATATATATATATATATATATATATATATATATATATATATATATATATATATATATATATATATATATATTATTTATACTGTTTTATTGATCATTCATGCCTAATATTTGCTTTATGTGTTGAGCTTTGTGTTAGCCCATGGTCAGCATATGTGCAACATGGCTCTTGGTGGATCTGATCTCAACATGATCAAACCGATTAAAGTTGGAAGCTGAAATTGATATCATGTGTGGGAAGAGCTGACAACTTTATGGAGGATTACAATCCAAATGTGTATTTCATTTTAATAGTTTAGGTGAATTCTGTTTGCTATTTCGAAGGCAAGTCTTGTTTAATCTTCATTTACTAGTTAATTGTTCTTCAATGGCTCAAAGTCTTGTTAAATGACACTGAGCCTATATGTATGTAAATGTAATGTATAAAGAAGTTGTGAAGGTCAGAAATAAATGCCTCTAGTAGTTTTATTTGATGTATTAAACCTGCTGAAAATCCCAAAGGAATTGCATGATGATATACATACTTTTGGTTTTCTGGATTTTGCCTCTATTTTGTTTTTCCGTGTTTGTGCTTAATTTCAGGCACAAGAGTATTTACCCCCCACCCCTTCTTCCTTTCCTTGTATTTTATGTTCAAGGAACTATTTTGTGACGTGAAGTCCAGTGTTTCACTGGACCTATATTTGACCCAACCTCAATGTCGGGCGTGTTTGACTTTCATTCTGAGAGATGGGCTCAGCTTCAAGCCCATCAATTGCGTGATTCATGAGTTAATCAACTGGTCTGCAGCTGATTCAATTTCCTTTAAGCAATCAAGGTCATTTAATTACCTCTCTGCGTATTTGTAATTAGGGCCTTAGTTTAAATTTTGAGTTAGTTAAATCTTGAGTTAGATTAATGAAGAGCCCTACAATCTGTGAGCACATGATTTTTGCCTCACATGAATTACTCCTACAGAATTCCAAAAAATTATATTTTTAATTATTTGTTATTTTTAGGAATTATCGTAGAATTTTTCTAATTATTTGGATTCTTTGTGTGCATGTTTAATTTTTAATTTATTCACAAAAAATATAAAAATACATTGCATTTTTATTTAGGATTTGTTTTTATATTTTTTAGATTAATTACTAAATTAGTGTTTTACAAAAAAAAGAAAACATCACAAAATAATAACAACTTATGTTTTTTGCATTTTTAATCTTTAGCTTCCAATTTTGTTAGTTTTCTTCTAATTTGGTATTTAATTAAATTGTGATAATTATTATTTAGAGTTAATTAATTTAACTTGGTAGGATAAATTAGATTAGGAATTAATTTAGGTTTTATTTAATTATATTAAAAAGAAAAAGATTTTTAAAATAAAAAGAAAGGGAAAAGAATGAAAAGAATCGGAATTTTTGGCATATTCCATCAAATTCCCCAAGCCCAAATCAAATACACCCTTTAATCGACCAAACCCAGGCCAAACCCGCCTTTAACCCGGTCCAAACCCCACCAATGACCAAACGACCCCATTTCTGTGATCCCCAATCCCAGCCTTTGATCTCTTTCCATCGGACGGTTCAGAACTTAGTTTCATTTTATATATAACTATCCAAATTGCCCCTACCCCTAACTCATATCCTTCATCTCATCCATCTTCAAAGACACCCTTTAAACCCTAGCGCTGCCCCATTTCTCCACTACCTCAAGCCAACGTCGCTTTTAATCACCTCCAAAACTACACCACAGACTCCCCTTCACCTCCCCATCCTAAATCTCTAATTGTTTCCCCTCGAATCATCTTGAAACTCCTTGAATTTAAATCTACGTCGAACCCTAAAAGTCCAAAATCCATTTCCGTTGAACCCGATGGCATGCATGACCATAGGCTCTTGTTTCTTTCGAGTTTGAAGTTTTGATTCGATACAAACTGACGTTGTTCAGTTGTTCTTGACAAAGAACAAATATTTAACATTAGTCTCGTTAAATCAAGGTCTCCAATAGATTTTTTTATTTCTTATTTGGTAAGTGTCTTCATCTCTTTGACTCTTTTTTCTTGTTTCACTATCTTATTCATCTTCTTTTCCTCTCCCTTTTTTTAGTTAGATTTTTTTTACTCTGGCTGAAAACTCGACCAATCTTTTGAGTTTGAATTGTTTTCAGTTCATTTGTTCCCTTTGTTTCTTTTTCAAATCGTAAAAGCTTGTTCTTTGATTTTTTTGGTCTGTTTAGTTTTGTTTATGGCATGTTTAAACTTCTAATTTCACCTTTTGATTTAGTCCACTAGTTTTATTTAATTAGATTGTTTTGATTTAATAACTTAGTTACTTCCCTGCCTATTTGTGTTAATTAATCAGTAACTTAGTTTAGATTTTTTATTGTGGAAATCATTTCAGTGTTTTTCTGTTGTTCCATATGTTTATAGAAATTAGCTGGGTTAGTTTATAGTTTGGGCTTTGGGTTATTTCTAACCCATTTGCAAAGTGCAGCCCGTTCAATTTGGTTTAAGTCATTGGGTCAAATTTACCAATTTGGATTTCTGAAGAAAATAGCAGGGTTTTAAGGGTTAATCTAGGAATTCTAGGTGAGGGAATTATTGTAACTGAATAGGGAAGCTTCCTAGAAGCTGGGGATTGAGACTAAACTGAAAACCTGATCTTTAAACTAAGGATATAGCAGCAAAAGTGAAAATTCTAAAAGGATGTATGCAAAAACTGAACTCATTCTTGCTTCCCTAAAAGCTTGCATATAAATGCATTCTTTCTTCACTTAGAAGCCAGATTTTAGAGATTAAAAATCCTGAAAAAACTAAAACGATTGAGTCTTGAGAAAACTCTTAAATAACATTGAAATCCCATATTTTTTTCAAAATAATAGCTCAAAATTCTGTTTAGTTTTGATTTTCTGCTCCCCTTTATTAGCTAGAACTTTTGAAAAAGCTTCAAATTCCTGCACGTGAGTAAAAATGGTTTGAGTTCTGGGGTTTCAAAGTTTGGTTTGAGCTGCTTGGTTTTGGGTACTGTTCTATTGCTGGGTTAGGCTGATTCTGTTGCTGCTTTTGCTAATTCTTCATTCCTTTTGTTTCTCTTTTGAATTCCAGGTACATGTTTCTGAATTCTAACTCATGTGAGGCTTGATTTGAAGTGTGAAATAAAATCTGGAGTTTTAAGCATAGCCTCAACACGTTCCGATTCATAGTTTAGCTTCTTTTTCTTGAGTTTCATGGTTTTGAGTTTATTTGATGCACTGTATTTTGCTGGTGTCTTGGTATTTGGTTTGTACATAGTGGGAATTCCATTTTCTATTAAACACCTTATAGATAGAAGTTGGTTTGTGACAATTGAAATCTTATTATTGTATCTGATCTTGAACTATCACAAAAACTTTATGAAAACCTATTAGCCGAATCAGTAGTTAGATTCTGCGTTCAATTATGTTAAATAGGGTATGTTGTACTAGATCTCTTAGTGCTATTCAATTTATTTGGACGCTATAACACAGTGATGTGTTCATGCAATGGGCAACTGATTGTTTCTTAAGTAGTAGTTAGTATAAAGTCATGTCAAAAGAAAAGGAAATGGTATAGGTTATTCTAAGAGTCAAGCTATACACTTATTTACTTATGGTATACTTTTAAGCATGATTAGTTTGAAGTTGATGTTTAGATTCATATTTGTTTATTGGATAATCTTATAGGATTTCATTTGTCAATTATATATACTGAACAGAGGTTTTAAGTAAATTTGAAATCTTATAATTGTCTTTTGAACTAGTTGAAGATTGATTCAAGCATGATTTCCAAATGATTGTTTGTTATTAGAAGCCTTGTCGGGCTCATGTTAATACTCCTGATTTTATATTCTATTTACATGCTTGGGGATTCGACCTCGAGTCCTGCTCTATTTAGTCCGTGTTTCTCAAAAGATTTAGGTTTCTTTGGGCCTTAGACCACGGGACCACCTGAAACAAAATTGTATGGCCTCATCATGTCCAGCCCGGCCTCTTAACTTCCCTCTGAATGTTATCGTTGGCTCAAACTATTTCTTTCAAATAATCGGCCATGTTTCTCTTTAAAGCAATTTTCCTTTAATTAGTTTGGACTTTAGTTGAAAAGTGAAATTTCCAATTCCCTTAGTGCTTAATGAATTAGATTTCAATAAATAGATTTGGGGCGTGCCATGATAAGCAAGATTAGTTATGGCCTTCAAAAGCTTAGTTTGAGTTTCCTTTAAAATTTTGAATTGAGGTGTGCCTACCAAATAAAACCTCAAAACGCATGGCCCTCAATTAATTAATTTTGAACCCTTAGAAATCGAGATGTGCCATTTAGTTGAATTTTTCATGGTCCCAGCAAATTTGAAAGCGCGTAGTTACTTTAGGCGCGTTATTTTAAAAAATAGTTTCCTAAACTCATGTGTGCATTTCATGTGACCCAAATCTGAATATTAACAACGCTAAATAAAATGTGTCATTGAACGCGAGTGCGTTTCATGTGGCGTGGTTCAATGAAGTGTTTTGGATAACGTTGAATCTTTCTAAAATTAACTAAAATCAGCTAATAAGTTAAAATTGTACCATAGGTTAAAACATGTATTAAAATCAGATAATAGACCAATTATGATAGTTTGAGCGACCATGCTAGAACCACGGAATACGGGGGTGCCTAACACCTTCCCTCGAGTTAACAAAATTCCTTATTCAGAACTTCCGATTTGCAGACTTCAAAAGGAAAGTCGAATTTTCCTCGATTTGAGATTTTAAATGAACCGGTAACTTTGGACATCGAAAAACAAACTATTCCAAGTGGCGACTCTGATAAAAAATGAATAAATAATCCATTTAGAATAATGTCACTTAAATTGGAACAACTCTCTTATATCACCCTCGGGGTTTTTAAGAAGGAGATGTGACAGCTTTGGCGACTCTGTTGGGATCCAAATCCAGAACTTTGGTTCAGGGTTGAAGAATTCAAACTGTTGTAATTGACTTTATTTATTATCTTATTTTTTTTACATGTTTGAGCCTAATGTGCTAAATGATGTTTTTTATTGCTTTGATATTGATTGAATTGTATATAAACTGCTGCGAAACCCTTCTTCTCGAATTTTATGTGTCGGAGATGTGCTTCCTTTTCCTTATTTTATCTATTTCTTTTCTTGCAACATTACCCTAACAAGTGAAATATCCTGTTGAGTAACTTCTCTAATATATGATATAACTGAATTAATATTTACAGTGTCCAAGCACTTCTGAAATTAGTTGATTTCTGCAATTTAGTTTAGTTTCCATTTTGTGTACATCTGGCCAATTTGTTGTTAGTTCTCTTTGAATTTGAAAGATTCAAGTAGCTAATCTAATTTAGATGATTGGTTTGTTACAAGGACTGAAACTTTGTTGAATATGAGGACCTTTGGTTCTTCTGTATATTTAAGTGTGAAAGAAGACACTATATGATTTAGAAATCTCGTTTGACTTGCTTGAGAATCCCCTGTTGAAACCCTCTTTCCAGGAATATGAATCTATTTGAAACCCCATCAAGTGTTCTGATGAAAGCTAAAATAGAAGTTGTTTATGTTTTGATAGCAATACCAATATGGTGATTGGTTATAATATTCAATGGTAATTTCACCAAGTGTTTTAGTTTCAGTGATCACTAGTAATAGTTCTTGACTTTTTAAGTCTATGTAGTTCAGTGTTCTTGATCATGAAGGTTCTACTTTGTATTGAAAATAGGAAAGACATGCTCTTGTATTTTTGTTATTATAAAAAGCAATTTTCTTTTGTGTAAATTTGAAGGTTAAGTATAGTGCGTGGCTTTAAGTTTGGGTGTTGAAGGATAAAATAAGCTGCATACGAGTTGTTGTTGATCAAAGATTGTATTTTCATTTATTAATTTGCTATGTATTCATTCAATGATTGGAAGAATTTGTGCAAACCTTAAGTCTTTCGTAAAAATGGTTTTTGTCTTAAGTGTTAATGCTGAATCGTGAACTAGGCCACCAGTGTTGGCCCAGTTGTGCCAAATTCACCTCTTGCCATTAGGTTTTCGGTTGGGTTTCATGTTAAGGCTGTAAAGTGGCTCGGTTCTGGGGTGCGGGGTTTGGCGGTTCTGGCGGTTCTCCAGGTTGGGACCGACGCGTGACGGGTCTAAGCACCATGCGGTTTCGATTCTGGTGGGCCGGTTCTGGCGGGTCTGGCGGGTCTGACGGGGTTTTTTTTATGTCAATATCTTGTATAGTAGTCATTAGTATAGTGTATAATATATTTTATATGGTGTACTAAGTTATTAGTATAGTATATATTGTGTTGTAGTAATTAGTATATATTGTATATTATGTATATATTTGTTGTAGTAATTAGAATATATTGTATGTTATGTATATATGGATATATGTTATGTATATAATGTGTTGTAGTAAATTAGTAATTAGTATATATTGTATGTTATGTATAATATTGTGCTGTAGTAATTAGTATATATTGTATATTATGTATATAGTATGTTGTAGTAAGTAGTATATATTGTATATAATGTATATAAAAAAATGTTGTAATTAGTATATTGTGTTGTATGTTATATATTGTATGTTATATAAATATTCAAGGATTGATATCGAAGTAAAGACAAAGAAATATTGAGAAAAAAGATATTCAAGGATATGATAAAGAGCATATTTATTGACCAAAATGGCATATCTTTCTTAGTCTTCCTTCCCCCAATGGAATGAGCACAACAAGGTACTAATACCGCCATTAAAAGGAAAAAAAACTAAAAGAAGACGTGGCAATGTACAAGTTACATCATAATTTATGTTGTATTTCTAACAAATCTCATAAATCCGTCAAGGTTGGGAGGAGGTTGTGTTGGCTGTGGTGGAAATGAAACTTGTTCATCACCACTTCCGGGTGAAGTCGCTTCCTCAGCAAGTTCTGCTATCATTTCTTCATATGCCTCATCTTATTGCCGGTTGTGATTCTGCTATGCCAAAGTTCCGTCTTTCTGCGCGGATCCAATCTCTAAAAAGCACTGATTTTTCCAAGCTCTCCCGCATCGACGCTCTGTGATCACCGATTTGTAGTCTTGCTTGACTGAAAGTGCTCTCCGATGCAACAGTTGACGCTTGAATTGATAGAACATCCCGAGCCATCATTGCAAGAACGGGAAAATGCTTTTCCCTTGACTTCCACCATTCCAAAAGGTCGAAAGAGCCGTCTGGATTCTCCTTTTCTAGTCCCTGTGACAAGTAAACTTGAAGCTCATTTAGATGGGAAATTTCATCGAAATTATCACCTTGAGAAACCCTGAACTCCGTCCACGATTTAAGAGTTATTAAGCCATCAGCTCTTTTAGACGATTGTGATGTAGACGAAGTAGGGGTTGGAATATTTGGCCTAGCATGCTCTAACGCCTGTTTATAAGCATTATAAATGGTTTGGGCATTAATTTTAATTGATGCTTTTGCATCAGCTAGTGTAGCAATTTCGTCGCTGAAAGAACTAAAGCTCTATAAATATTAGAATACCAAAAATCCTCACCACCTACCCGAGAATTAAACGTAGCATTAATTGGGTTTCTATATTCATACGCTACTACTAAACTTTCGTACATGTAATTCCACCTAGTCGGGCAAGGTTTAGGAACCTTTCTTTCTCTAAGGCCATATTCGTCATATTTTTTAAAATATTCTCTAAGTCTCGTTCTACGATTTGAATGAAATAGCCAATTAAGAGCCATTCTCACCTTTTCAATTTCTATGTTTAGTATTCGCATACCATCACCAACAATTAAATGATAAATATGACAAATACATCTAACATGGAAAATATTACTAAATGCAGGATTAAGGGTTTGTGTTAGCATGCCTATTGCACTAGTGTTGCTAGAAGCATTATCCATAGAAATTGCCATTATTTTATCACTAAAGCAAAAATATCTACATATATCTGAAACAATGTTAGCTATAAACCTATTGCCGTGAATTAATTATTCTACATGCAATTATGCGTTTTTGCATTGTCCAGTCTTCATCTATCCAATGACTTGTTACAGTTAGATAATCACAGTCATTTCCACTTCTACCAATATTAGTTGCAATAGAAATACGATTCGGTATATGAGTAAATAAATAGCGCAAATATTGTTCATATTCATGCTTAAATTTATATATATCGGCCTTAACTGTTGCGCGAGGCCAACCTTTATAAGTTGGATTAAAGACTCTTCTAATATAATGAATCCAATTAGGATTAGAAGCAAAAGTATAAGGCAAGCACATAACAGTAATCATTTTCGTTAATTCTTCACGATCCTTATTTGGATCATAATATAAAATACCTCCGGTGACAGTGTTTATTCCTGGTTGAACTAGATTTGAACCAGTACTTGGGTTAACTTGAGAATCTACACTTGTCCCCCCCTCTTGTTGCGCTTTCATTTGCAAAAATCTAGCCTTATCTCTATGGTGTAATTTTATATGCTTAGTCAAACTACCTGTTCCGCTACGATCTCCAGTATACCTATGAACAAGTAATTTCCCACAAGTTTTACACTTAGCCTTATTTTGTTTTCTTACTTGAGTAAAAAAAGTCCAAACTAATGATGTTTCTGTACGTTTAGGAGGTTGTCTACTAAAAGTGGGAGTTTGTACAGGTGGGTGTGCCGGTTCATTACCTAAGTTATGAGCATGACTAGTAGGTGTATCATCTAATCTGGTGCTTGGGTTTCATCATCATCATCATCATCCTCATTTTCCTCGAAGATAGGTTCATTAGGATAAAGAGCATTCATAATATCATCATCTAATCTATCACCTACTGCAACATCATGTAGAAATTCACTATCGGTAAATTGAAAACAAGGGTGATCACTATCAAGGATTACGGGAGGCGGATTAGGACCTCTAGCTATTACTTTAAACTTGCTTAGGTCGGGGAGCCGAGGGAAGGGTTGTATAATGGCCACTACTTTCACCGGTTTTACCTTTTCCTTTACCAAACATTTTTTCAAAGAAAATGCCATACTAATTAGAATTATGCAAACTAAAAACACAAAAATAAACTATTAGCACGTAAGAGTTGAAACGAGTTTACCGGATTGCCGAACAACTTCTTGGAAATTGAAAATCGTTGAACTTGAACACTTGAAAACTTCAATTCAACAACTTCAAAAATTTTCACGAATTTTTAACAATAAATTAAGCACTTGTACTAGAAAGATCGAAAGAGAGCTTGAGAGAGATTGAGAGATATTGATGAATTGGTGAATAAAAATGAAAGAATGAGGGGGTATTTATAATTGAGAAATGGAAAAAAGTGTAATTATATAATGTTTGGGGGCCAAATGGCTATTTTTGAAACTTTCAAACGGCTACTTTTTAAAAAGAGCCGTTACTGAAAAATTTTTTTTAAAAAAATTTTCTTTTAGAAAAATATCCGTTGGACCCGCCAGAACCAGACCGGAACCGCCAGAACCGGTCCAGAACCGCCAGCCGGTCCCGGGTCTGGCGGTTCCGGTCTGGCGGTTCCGGAGAAGGAACCGGCCCCTCACGGGTCTTTAGAACCGGTAGAACCGGAACCGCCAGAACCGGCCCATCAGAACCGGTAGAACCGGCAGGGACGCGGTCCTGGTCCGGTTCCAGTTCGGAACCGGGACACAATACAGGGCTATTTCATGTCGAGCACAATTGTGTTCTCTCTTTTGTCAAGTAACTAACAATTGGCCGTTAAGATTCAGGCCAGGCCTAGGCCATGGAATAAATTAGAATGATTTTATTTAGTGCTATACCTTTCCTCTTAGCGAATCAAGTCTGAACCTTAGCCTAGAGCAATAATATTTTTTTCAAGCCTTCTTTAATTAATTAATTAGGCCCTTTAATTGTTTGAGGTGCGTCATGCCAAATAAACTCACAAAACACGTGGCCCTCTTTTAATTAAGTTAATCCTTAGAAATCGAGGCGTGCCATTTAGTTGAATTTTCCCTAGCCCTCGCAAATTTGAAAGTGTAGTTTCTTTAAGCGCGTAATTTAAATTAATTTCCTTAAACTCGGGTGGTGCATTTCATGTGATCCAAATCCAAATCCAAATTTCAACAACGTTAAATAAGATGTGTCATGGACCGCGTGTGCATTTCATATTGCGTGGTTCAAAGACGTATTTTAGATAACATCGAATCTTCCTAAAATTAATTAAGAGTAGCTAATAATTTAAATTTATACCATAGGCTAAAACATGTATTTAAATCAAATAATAGGACAATTTTAATAGTTTAAATGACCTTACTAGAACCACAGAATCTGGGGGTGCCTAAAACCTTCCCTCGGATTAATAAAATTCTCAGAATTTCTGGTTCGCAGACTTCAAAAGGAAAGTCGAAATTTCCTTGATTTTTTTAAAATAAACCGGCGACTTGGGACACCAGAAAACAAACCATCCCTATTGGCGACTCTAAATAAAAATGAATAAATAATCTTATTTCGAATACTATCAATTATATTGAAAAAATTCTCTTATATACCCTTCAGGTGGTTAAAGAGGAGGTGTGACAGCTTTGGTGAGTGTACTGGGGACCGAACCCAGAACTTTGGTTCAGGGTTCAAGAATTCGAGCTTATAATAGCTGTCAGAGTTGGCTTTATTTATTATATTATCTGATTCTTTTACATGTTAGAGCCTAATGTGCTAAATGCCGCTTATTACCACTTTGATATTGCGTGAACTGTATATAAACTACTACGAACTCCTTCTCTTTGAGTCTTCTAAATCATATGCAGAGTGTGAACTTCGTGTGACTTCTCTTCCGTTTATAGTGTTATCCAATTTTAGAACGAGGTTCGGATAAGTTACAAAGCCGGTGAAAGTTTTTGTATTCCCGGTACGCTGCCCCCCCCTCCCGGCTCGAGCTGTCTGTTCGGGTAAGACAAGTCTAGAACAATACACCCAGGTTTTAAACCTAGTATAACAAAACCTCATGCTATATCCCTCATAGGAACGTTTGTTTGCATCATGTGCATTTGAATTTGGAAACTCAACACATGGGTTGGGTCTGTCTAGGACAGATGCACCCGAAATGAAAAGATCATCCTAATACATCTTACATGCTACTTGTGCATTTATTTGCTTTGGATTTGCATGTTGACAGACTTATGAATAATAGGAGAAAAGTTGTGAAAAAGAAAAGTCAATGTGAGGGCTAAGAGAGATAATTGCTTGTTATTGAAAAACCAATATCCAAAAGATACACTGAAACTTTGCCGAAATTTTGAAAAAAAAAATAACAAAAGAAATCTTGGTTTTAAAAAATAGTTGGTGTTGTTTTTCTCTTTTTCAAATCTGCCCGAAATATGCCAGTTTGATTCTCACCGGATGTGGGATACGTAGGCAACCCCTATTGGCTCAAACTTTCTTTCGCAAAAATAGCCCAAAAAGAACAAAATTTTCATTTTTCATAAATAAGTAAGGCGATGGCATTCTTGTTTAAAATAGTTGAATGTCCCCAAGGCCTTCTTTGCAAGAACAATACCTTTGGTCACTTTTTTAAAGTTTTGTCCGGTTAGCCAACACAACCTTAAAATCTTCCTCCCCGAAGTGCTGAAAGGCCGTATTTACAAAGCCGGATTCTTCATGGAAATTATTGAAAAAAAAAGTGTTAACTTTTTCTTAAGTCAAAATGAATCATGTTCTTTTAATTAAATCCCCCTAATAAATGTGCAGTATGAGCATAAATAAAAAGGAACCCTTCGCAGCTCTTGAGAAAATCCCCTTACAGCTCCATATGTGGTGGAACAACTTAGGGAAAGGTAGCCGAGGGATTGTGGCTAAAGTTTTGGGTGGTTTTGTCGGACTTTTGAAAATCAAGCCAAGATTGGATGTGATTGAACCCTTGCTACCTTTATGGGACCCGACCCACATTGTGTTTCACTTTTCTGACTTTGAGCTCACCCCCACGCAAGAGGAAATTGCGGGTTATGTTGGCCTTAGCGGAAATATTAGAAGTCAGTACCCAGTGTCATGAAGAGCAGTATCTCTCCACAAGTTTCTAGATATGTTGAGTATAATCCGGGGGATTCAGGTGGCTGCCAAACAGGCTAGGAACTTTCAAGCTGATAGGGAACATTGTTATGCTTTGGTGGCCAAGATGGAGGAAGATATGCAATAGTTGCAGAATCAAAGCCATCATGACACTCAGGTGTTAGAAGCTTGAACTCAGCAAATCGGGCGCTTGCTTCAAGAAAAGGGTATTATTGGGGAGAAGGTTAGAGCTATTGTCGACTACATCGTCACGAAAAGCAAAGCATGTGAGGACATTAATCAAACTACTTTATTTGCTGCATTAATGACATTCGTCCGCCAAATAATGAGTGATTTAGAGCATCTACAAGGGGATCTCGGACATAGGCCCACGGAAAGATCGAATGATGTTCCACAGGCCCCATGAGTCAAAGCACTTATGTATTCATGAATTTTCATTTATCAAGTCTGTATTTAAGTTTTTAGTTTAGAATTTATTTCCAAGAAATGAGGAGGTTGAAGTCTTTTGTAATAGAAAAGTTGAGCAGTTTTATTAATTAAAATTGAATATTCCCAAAAAATTATTTCTTTTTTTTTCGCATTTATTTTTCTTGAACTACATAATAATCTGATTCATGCGGTGTCGTGATACGTAGGCAATCCTCATCAGATCCAGTTATGATTTTTTGTGAATAACCTAAATAAGAAAGGGATGTGAAAAGAGAGAACCGAAAGAAAACCCAAACAGAAAGAAAAATAGAGCCAAAGAAAAACAAAAAAAAGAGCAAGGAAAGAGAGGAAAGAAAAGAGCAGAAAATGGGAATAGAAGCACAAAAGCCAAAGTGGGAAGAAAAGAAAATTGAGGAAAGTAAGCAAAGCCGGGAGGAAACACGCAACCATTGCGAAACATGTGGAAACACATTTAACTGTATAGGTGCATCACACCCCAACGTGTGATTACCTATGTGTTAATTGCTTCAAACTGACTGGTTTGTTATCTATTGTTAAGATCAGGTTTTATAGCAAAGTGATTGGTTTTTTGGTAGTCTGGCTTCACATATATACTTCACGAGGTCAAAAGGAAGCGTCGAAATATCTTCAGAATGTCATTTGCCAACAGTCCCTATTCCGGAGGATAGCTTGATCTCGTCTATGCCAACTTCTGAGTCCGCAACTGCTGAGGGAAATATAATTCTACATCTCTGCATGATGGAAATATAGGACGCCTGGGCCAACCGTAGAGAACCACCAAGCGTGATACCTGGATTCCCTGAGTTACTTCCCAGGGTGAGTCAAACCGCTAATGTCCCATAAGCTATCCAAATACCCCATTGGGATATCCTACCATTTCAGCCCACTTTTCTGGAATACCTTCTAAGGTTTGCCCCCAGGTGTTAACTTCAGGTGCGACTTCAAACATATTCACCGCACCACCTTGTTAAGCTACGGAACAACCTACTTTACCCAGACCTAGCTTTGATCTATCAGTCTTCACCTTTCAAACACCATATTTCCCAATGGAACCTACCCAGTTTACTACTAATGCTTACCCTTAGCCCCCTTAGTACGAGTTTACTACAGGGCAAGAGAAAACTACAAAAACCCCTAAACGAGAAGAGATTACCAGAAAGATGAAGAGCATGGAGTGGAGTCTAAAAAATATACAGGGTTTGAGCAGACAAAAAAGTGTATTTTATGCTGACTTGTGTATGTTCCCACATGTGCATCTACCCTAGGGTTTTGAAACCCCGAAGTTTGAAAAGTATAACGGGCATGGGGATCCCACAGCCCACCTCAAGAGATATTGAAACCAATTGCGGGGAGGAGGTGGAAAAGAAGGCTCCTCATGGCTTATTTTGGGAAAGCCTGGTCGGTAGTGCTTCTGAATGGTACATGGACTTGGATATCTCTCGGTGGCACATTTAGGATGACTTGAGATTTCATCAACTAGTTTCAATACAACATTGATATTTCCCCCGACAGGAATTCATTGTAAATTCTAAAGAAGAAGTCCTCGGAAAGCTTCTGAGAGTATGTTGTCAAATGGCGCGAGCAAGCCGCCAGAGTCAACCCTCTAATGGATCAACCTTCTAATGGATGAAACAGAGATGGTTAGTGTCTTCTTCAAACCCAAGAGGTTGATTATTATCAGAACATGATGTCTGTGAAGGGGAACCATTTGCCGAAGCCATAAAGAATGGTGAAATGCTTGAAAATAGGTTATACTCAGTGTGTTATAAGGCCTACCTCCAAGCGATTCAATGTTTGTCTGGAGGTGTAGCAAACCGAAAAAAGAAGGAAGAATAAGCAATGGCGACTTCAAGTGTAAGAAAAACCCATCCACCCAGACCTTATCTCTCTAAAAGAACCCCACAACATTATTATCCCCCTCAAGTTGTGGCCTACGCTATGGTTCCTCATCCATACGTAATGACGAATGCCCAACCTTATGTCAAGCCACAACAATTACTTAATTAGAACTGAGCTCCATTTCCCAGAAATCAACCTCCTCATCAAGCTCACTATAATCCCTGGCCTCCACAGAACAACTTCCATGCACGTGAACCACCCAAGATGCCAACTTTCCCCAAACTTGTTTAGATGGGTTTATTGCAGCCTGTACACCAAACCAAGTAGACTCCAGCCCCTGCTTACAGAGCTGGTACTCAATATGCCTATCATTCAGGGGCAGAAGGGCATGATACAGATGGCTGTTGGACCTTGAAAAAGGTTGTGGAAAATCTGATAGAACAAAAGAGAATAGTGCTAAAGGACGAAGACATTCCTAAGTAACCAACAATCCATTACCGGCTCACAACAACAAGCCATTATTGGAATGATATGTGAAGACAGAGAGTTTGACCCGGCCCTAAAAGCCATCATTGCCATAGGAGATGTGTAAAAGAAGCTAAAAGTTGTCGCAAAACAAGACAAATAGGAGAGAAAGAATAAAACTACCCTTCAGAATACTGAAAAGAAAGTGGAAGCTGAAACTGGGGCAGAGCCCTCCAAAGATGATGTTCTCTATATTCCTCGAGGACACAAGAAAGAACAGATGTTATTGCGTCCTCCTAGAAGGTTTGGGTTAAACAAGGGAGCTAAAATATATGTGCCCAAAGGGACCTAAGTCGTGAAGGGGCCAATAATTCCACCAAGGCTGAATGAGCCCATGGTTATTGGCCGTGCACCGCAAAGGCCCATGGCAGATCCCACTTTCGTGCCATCGAAGTATAACAAAGCAGTAGTAACTTACAAAGGCAAAAATATCTCGGGAGAAGTTAAGATAAATAACCCGGTTAAGAAGTACCTCAATCTAGAGGAAGTGAATAATGCCACAAAGAAGCGATCCCAACCTAAGAAGCCAGTGAGTGCTGAAGAAGCAGAAGCGCTCTTCTAGAAAATGAAAATGCCAGACTACGAGATAATTGACCAACTCCAGAAGTCTCCTGCTCGAGTCTTTCTATTGTCTCTGCTAACAAACTCAACTGAACATCAAAAAGTACTTATCAAAACCCTCAGTGAAGCATATTTACCCATTGAAACCACTGTGGAACAGTTGGAGAGGATGGCAGAAAGGTTTTTTGCAGTCAATCAAATTTCCTTCAGCAAGAATGATTCCACCGAAAGGGACCGCCTACAATAACTACCTTCATCTGATGGTGAAATGCGAGGGATATTATATGAAAATGGTCATACTAGATGGTGGTTATGTGGTAGATATTTGCCCTCTCTAATCTCTGCAACATATGGAAATCGGTAATGAGAGAATTAGACCAAATAAAATATATGTTCATGCCTTTGACAGCGTCAAGAGAGATACGATATACGAGATTGATTTAACTCTTACTATTGGGCTGGTTGATTTTGAGGTGATCTTTCAGTTCTTGGACATGGATACTTCCTATAATTTCGTCTTGGGAAGACCTTTGATTCATGCTGCAAGGGCTGTGCCTTCTACTCTCCCCCAAATGGTAAAATTCCAACATGAATATTAGGAGATTGTAGTTCATGGAGAGGAAGAGCCGTTGATTTATCGGGACCCATCAGTCCCATGTCTTGAAGCTAGAGAAGGTAGTGAGCATATAGTTTATCAAGCTTTTGAAGTGGTGGTCGTAGACCAATATGAGGGGGGAAACATTTGTCCTCAACCTTTTCTGTCAAATGCATCCATCATGGTCACTGCTAAAATGATTAAACATGGTTACGAGCCTGGGAAAGGGACTTGGGACATCACTGCAAGGTACCACGGAACTGGTCACCCTACCAGCCATCAAGAAGCGGTTTGGTGTGGGCTTCCAAGCCACGCTAGCCGATGAAAAATGGGCAGATAAGAGAAAGAATGATGGTTGGTGCCTCAAAGAGTTCCGCATCTTTTTAGAACATTCGTCAGGCCTAAGTACAGCGAGGAAGAAGAAGAAGAAGATGCCTTTACAGTCGAGGAAATTGAAGAAATATGTGGGGTTATAAGGCAGATGCTGTACAAAACCCACATGGTTCAACCGAGAGAAGGCTAAGCACCACTAAGGTGTTATATATGGGGTCCAGTGTCAAGTACAAAATTGGATGGCTACTCCGTTCCCAATCAGGAAGGAATCTCGGTAGTCCGGTCCTGCCACTTTTTTGCATCATGAGTTATTTCATCGTGAAACTCAGATGTTTTTTAATTCCCGATGTAAACCCTGTTATCTTCAAATTCAAAGAAATGAAATCAATATTTCATCATTCATCTTCCTTTATTCTTTCTGATTGTTGTTGTTTTTCTCTTTTATTTCTTCTTTCAATTCTAATAATACGGCTTTAAATAATATGACATTCTTGCAGACTTCATGCCCAGATCCAAACATGCTGTCTAACTGTGAAATAATGAACCAAGAACCAGAATATGATGAAAAAGAGGCTTTTAGGGAAATAAATCGAGAATTAGAACCATTTGAGAATAAGCCTAAGCCGAACTTAAATGATACTGAGCCGGTTAATTTGGATACTTCTGAAGACGTTAGGTAAACAAGATAAGCATTCACATGGATGAAAAATCCTAGGACGCACTGATCCAACTCTTGTTTGAATTCAAACATGTGTTTGCTTGGTCATACGACGACATGCCAGGACTAAGTATCGATTTAGTAGTTCACAAGTTGCCAACCTACCCTGACTATCCCCCTGTCCAGCAAAAGCAAAGAAAGTTTAAGACTAATATCAGTTACAAGATTAAAGATGAGGTCACAAAAAAACTTAAAAGTGGGGGTGATCCGAGTGGTCTGATACACCACGTGGTTATGTAGTTCCAGTGCCAAAGAAGGAGGGGAAAACTCGAGTGTGTGTGGATTACAAAGATCTGCACAAAGCAAGTCCTAAGGATAGTTTCCCTTTGCCGAGCATACACATCCTTGTTGATAACTGCGCCAAACATGAGATACAGTTCTTTGTGGATTGTTGCGCAGGATATCACCACGCATTGACGGATGAAAAGGATTTAGAAAAAATTGATTTTACAACACCCTGGGGCACGTAGTGTTATAGGGCCATGCCATTTGGTCTGAAGAATGTCTAGGAAACCTACATGAGGGCCATGACTGCTATTTTTCATGACAAGATGCACTAAGAGGTAGAGGTGTATGTGGATGACGTGATCATCAAGTCCAAGTCTTAGGATGACCATGTTTGGGATTTGAGAAAATTCTTTGAGCGATTGCATAAATATGATCTAAAGTTAAGCCAGCCAAATGTGCATTCGGGGTTCCATCTAGAAAGCTTTGGGGATTTATAGTCAATCGGAGGGGCATTATGTTAGAACCAACAAAGACAAAGTCCATTCGATATTTGCCTCCTCCAAGAACCAAGAAAGATGTTATGAGCTTGCTGGGAATATCTACATCAACCGATTCAATGCCCAGTTGAAATCTATATGTGAACCTATTTTCAAGCTATTAAAGAAGGATGCAGCAATTAAATGGACAGACGAGTTCCAAGAAGACTTTAACAAAATTAAAGAATATCTGTCGAACCCGCCAGTTTTGGTTCCACCTAAATTGGGAATGCCTCTATTCCTATATTTGACAGTGTTGGAGAATTCTTTTGGATGTGTCCTTGGACAACATGATGAAACTAGGAAAAAAGAACAGACGATATACTATCTGAGCAAAAAGTTCACAAGCTATGAAGCCAAATATACCCTGTTGGAAAGAACTTGCTGCTCCTTAACTTGGGTTGCTCAGAAGGTGAGGCATTACTCGTTGGCTTACACCACTTACCTCATTACCAGGTTAGACCCATTTAATGTACATATTCCATAAGCCAATGCCTACATGGAGGTTAGCAAAGTGGAAGATCTTACTCATTGAATTTGACATAGTCTACTCACTCGCACAGCGATAAAAGCCCAGGCGTTAGCAGATCACTTGGCAGAAAACCCGGTTGATTATGAATACCAACCTTTGAGCACCTACTTCCCGGATGAAGAGGTAAATTCAGTTGAGGCAATGTCCGAAGATACCAATGCTTGGAGAATGCTCTTTTATGGAGCCGCGAATGCAGAAGGTGTTAGAATATGGGCAATCTTGATCTCACCCACCGGTCAGCATTATCCAGCCACAACTCGGCTTCGATTTTTCTGCACAAATAACATTGCCGAGTATGACGCCTGCATTATGGGTAGGAACATGGAAATTGACCAAGATGTCAAAGAATTGTTAATCATGGGAGTTTCAGATCTAATTATCTAACAAGCCTAATGAGAATGAGAGACTCAAGATGTCAAACTTATTATCTACAGGCAACATATGGAAGATCATGGAAAACGATTCAAGTCAATAGAGTTCAGGTACATCCCTTGTTGTCATAATGAACTATCTAAGGCACTTACTACTTTGGCCTCGATGCTGCCATACCAAGAAATGCTCATATTGATCCCTTGAAAATCCTAATCAAGGAAAGGCATGGTTACTATAATATGGTTGAGGAAGAACCAAATATTCAGCCATGGTATCATGACATAAAAATATTTCTGAAAACTAAAGAATACCCCGAGGAAGCCAGTGGAGATCAAAAGAGAACTATTAGACGACATGCAAGTGGTTCTTCTTGATGGGTGATGTCTTGTACAAAAGGACTCCGGATATCAACTTGTTAAGATGTATTGACACCGAAGAGGTCGGAAGAATCATGTACAAAGTGCATGCAGGAGTGTGCGGACCCCACATGAACTATGGAAAAATACTGTTATAGTTTCGTCCAGAAGTGTCATCAATGTCATGTGCATGGTGATTTGATTCATGCACCGCCGATAGAACTGCATCCCATGTGAGCACCTTGGCCATTTTTTGCCTGAGGCATGGACGTCAGCGGGCCGATTGAGCCAAAAGCTTGAAATGGGCATAGATTCATATTGGTCGCCATCGACTACTTCATAAAATGGGATGAAGCAATTACTCTCAAATCCGTCTCCAAGAAAGCTCTAGCAGACTTCGTGCATTCCAAACTCATTTCATACATCCAACTGTCATTATAGAGAATGCTGCAAATTTGAATAGTCATTTAGTGAGGGAGATATGTGAACAGTTCAAGATAATACATCGAAACTCTACTCATTATCGTCCCAAAGACAATGGTGTCGTTGAAGCAACAAACAAGAATATCAAAAATATTTTGAGAAATATGATTCAAAGTTCCAGGTAGTGGCATGAAAAGTTGCATTTTTCATTGTTGGGGTATCACACTACTATGCGCATATCGGTTGGAGCAACCCCGTACCTTTTGGTTTATGTCACTAAAGCCATAATACCCTTGGAAGTTGAAATCCCTTCTCTTCGGATTATTGTTGAAGCTGATATTGAAGAAAGTGAGTGGGTCAAAACCCATTTAGAACAGTTAACCCTGATCGATGAAAAATGAATAGCCGCAGTCTACCACGGGTAGTTGTATCACCAAAGGATGGCCCATGCCTACAACAAGAAACTGCGGCTTAGAAACTTTGAAGTTGGGAAACTCGTTTTAAGGCGTATTCTTCCCATCATCAAGAAGCAAAAGGAAAATTTTCTCTTTACTGGAAAGGTCCATATATTATCAGAAAATTATTACCAAAAGGGGCATTATATCTGAGAGACATTGAAGGGAATAACCTTGAAACAGCTATGAATGCAGATGCAGTCAAAAGATACTATGTCTAATCCTTCTACAACAATAGCATTATCCGATTGGAATGTAGAAGGCTTTCATTCTCGGTACCCCAAACACTCAAATATTTTGTTAACCTTTTGAGCCGGTTACCTTTCTTTCATTACTTGGAACTCGAAGACGTTTGTAACAAAAAAATGAAATGATGAAAAAAACAAAAACAAAACAAAAAAAAAAACAAAAACAAAATATTTCCCTTAACTATGTTCGACTTGATTCCGAAAGGATACGTAGGCAGCCTCTCATTGGGGTTCATTCACACCAAAGTAAAAACCTAGTAAAGTGAAACTAGGGCAGATGTTATAATGGTTCGGCGATAAACCCTCTTGAACGAATCCAAAGATGTAATTCGATCCAAATACTTTTTACCCAAACATTGTTCAAGTCATTCCAATCAACCGGTGTAAGGTGTTCAAAATCGGAGAAGGTAGTTGTTTGGATCTGATGTAATCAAGATGAGAGAAATAAAATGAGAGAGTCTTATTGGTGAAAACCTACGGACACCACAAGGCGATGGTGAAACAAGGAAGTCTTGTTAGTAAAAACTCTTAAAAGATCACTATAAGGCGATGGTAAGAAGATAAATGAGAGAGGTCGATTGGAAAAAACCCGTAAAGGGCACCATTGATCAAAAAGAAGAAACCACTCATCACAAAAACCCGCAGGGGTCCTAATGTGTTTATGAGAAGTTGGATGGTTGTGCAGATCGGCTGTCCAGTCCAAGAAGCATGTCATGTCTAGTGAAGTCTGCATGCACCCAAATAAGTTCTTCTCTCCTCCCCGAAAGGGACACTTCTCCTTAAGTTCATTTTCTTATCCTCTGTTTACTTTTCCTTGAATCTCTTTTGGTCTAACTCTGTTCCGAAACTAATGAAAAGAAAAGGTGGCAAGATTGGTTTTACATGGTTCTGCTTAATAAAAGCCAAGTCCAAAGAAAAGTACCCAGCCTCAGCGGGTGTATCAAGTTGATCCCGGCTGGCCGTGATAGCCGATGCTCTGAAATAAGTCATTGAAAATGTAAAGAAATCTAAAGGCAAAAGCCCCTAAAGGTAGAATAAAGTAAAAGCGCCAAAGCCCACACGATTGAGCCATCATGAGAAATTTTAAAAAGTTGAGTTTCTCGGTTTTAGGAGAGAGATCAATCTTCAGAAAATCCAACAAGCAGCAAAGGTTCTCACCAAAAGAGTTGGGCCGAGATCAAGTGATCAAAATAATCAAGGCCACAAAACCAACAATCGTTTCAAACAAACAATTGTTCTTTGTTTAAAAAATTGAAAGAGTGCAATCCAAAGCAACCAGGAAAGAAGTAGGTGCAGCCAAAAGGAAAACGATGTGCAAGAGCTAGAAACAACTTCGCAATAATAATCAACCCAAAAGGGAAGTTTCTTCCAAATTCTTTCCTGCCTTTTAGTAAAAATGAGAAGAAAAAAATTAAATGAAAATTAATTTGACTAAAAAAATGAAATAATGATGATAATTTAGGATTCCCAACCCCAATCTTTTATGCTTTTGCCAACATAGAGCCTTTATTCCCTAGTTGATATTTTTAGACACAGGGCCTCCATTCTCTAGTCGCCTTTTTGCCAACATTAGGGCTCCAATCCCTGAGTAGAGATTTTAGACATAGGGTTTCCATTCCCTAGTCGCTTGTTTTTCCAACATTAGAGCTTCAATCCATGAGTTGAAATTTTTAGACATAGGGCCTCCAATCCCTAGTCGCATTCTTTCCAACATCAGGGCTCCAATCTCTGAGTTAAGATTTTGACGTAAGGCCTCCATTTCCTAGTCGCCTTTTTTTGCCATCATTAGGGCTCCAATCCCCGAGTTGAAATTTTTAGACATAGGGCCTCCATTCCCTAATCGCCTTTCTTTCCAACATTAGGGCTCCAATCCCTAAGTTGAGATTTTTTAGACATAGGGCCTATATTCCCTAGTCGCATTTTTTACCAACTTTAAGGCTCCAATCTGTGAGTTGAGATTTTTAGACATATGGCCTCCATTACCTAGTCGCCTTTTTTGACAGCATTAAGGCTCCAATCCCTGAGTTGAGATTTTTAGACATAGGGCCTCCATTCCCTAGTCGCTTTTTTTGCCAACACTAGGGCTCCAATCCCCGAGTTGAGATTTTTAGACATAGGGCCTCCATTCCCTAATTGTCTATTTTGACAACATTAGGGCTCCAATCCCTGAGTTAAGATTTTTAGACAAAGGGCCTCCATTCCCTAGTCGCCCTTTTCTTGCCAACATTAGAGCTCCAACTCCTGAGTTGAGATTTTTAAACATAAAGCCTCCATTTCCTAGTTGCTTTTTTTGCCGACATTAGGGCTCCAATCCCTGAGTTGAGATTTTTGTGGATAGGGCCTCCATTCCCTAATCAATTTTTTTGCCAATATTAGGGCTCTAATTCCTAAGTTACGATTTTTAGACATAATGCCTCCATTCCCTAGTCGCCTTTCTTGCCAACATTAAGGTTCCAATCCCTGAGTTGAGATTTTTAGATATACGGACATCATTCCTTAGTCGCCTTTTTTGCCAACATTAGGGCTTCATTCCCTGAGTTGAGATTTTAAGACATAGAGCCTCCATTCCCTAGTTGCTTTTTTTGCCAACATTAGGGTTCCAGTCCCTGAGTTGAGATTTTTATACATAGGGTCTCCATTCCCTAATCGCCTTTTTTGCCAACATTAGGGCTCCAATCTATGTATTGAAATTTTTAGACATAGGGCCTCCATTATCTAGTTACTTTTTTTCCAACATTAGGGCTCCAATCCCTAAGTTGAGATTTTAGACATAGGGCTTCCATTCCATGGTCGCCTTTTTGCCAATATTAGGGCTCCAATCCTTGAGTTGAGAGTTTTAGACATAGGGCCTCCATTCCCTAGTTGAGATTTTTAGACATAGGGCCTCCATTTCCTAGTTGTCTTTTGCCAATACAGGGCTCATTCGCTAGTTGAGTTTTTTAGACATAGGGCCTCCATTCCCTAGTCGTCTTTTGCCAACGTAAGGCTTCCATTCCTAGTTTAGATTTTTAGACATAGGGCATCAATTAACTATTAGCCTTTTGCCAACATAGGGCTCCAATCTCTAGTTGAGATTTTTTTAGACATAGGGCCTCCATTTCCTAGTCGCTTTTTGCCAACTTAGGGCCTCCATTCCCTAGTTGAGATTTTAGACATAGGGTTTCTATTCCCTAGTCGCATTTTTTTCCAACATAGGGCTCCGTTCCTACTTGAGATTTTAGACATAGGGCCTCCATTCCCTAGTCACCTTTTCCTTCTAAACATACAATTCTTATTTTATCGCTTTCAAAAAAAAACTCTAGATTTTTAGTTACAATTAACTTTCGAAATTTTCCTAGTGAAAATTGGGGAAGAAAAATTTTATTCGTTTGTTTGTTTTGGTGTCTGAGCGGGTTTGACCTTGAGGCACAAGATTTGAGAGTACCAAAAGAATGAGTCTCAATCCAGAATAAAGAAAAAAAAAAGTGAACTCAGAGTGTTGAAGCGGAGAAAGATGCGGACTGCTCAAGATAAGATTAAAGTTACAAACTTCGCATATCCCACCTTGATCCAAAGTTGAATAATGAACTAGCGCTTACGACTGACCAGCATCAACATTCAGATCGGAGTCTACAACAAGAACTAGCTAAGACTCAAGATCAAACTTCAAGAGATTTCTAGATAGGAATCTTGTAACTCGTAGCTGATAGAATTAGCTAGTTTAGCTTTTGGTTTTTCATTTTGGTGTAATAAGGAGTTTAGCAAGCAGTAGCAGCTGCAGCAATAATAAAACCACAGCTTCCTGGTAGTCCCAGCTACCAAAACTTCTAGAACTACACTGACCCTGGTTCTTTTATAGCCAAGGATATGTAAGCAACCTTTGAAGCAAGGTTCGTCAGACTCTTTTCAAAAATGCTTCTCATGGAATGTCAAATGAGCAAAAATCCCTCATAATTACTCATTTTATAT
Organism: Nicotiana benthamiana; assembly: GCA_034376525.1. Taxonomy (NCBI): domain Eukaryota; kingdom Viridiplantae; phylum Streptophyta; class Magnoliopsida; order Solanales; family Solanaceae; genus Nicotiana; species Nicotiana benthamiana. The sequence goes on along the minus strand of CM067324.1, from coordinate 19,220,991 downwards.
TAGTCCAAAATCTCTTCGTGTCTCTGAGAAAATAGGGGAAGCTGTGAGCACGTGGTTTTACCTCACATGAATTACTCCTACATAATTCCAAAAATAGGTGTTTCTTTTAATTATTTGTTATTTTTAGGAATTATCGTAGAATATTTTTAATTATTTGCTCTCTTTGTATGCATGTTTGATTTTTAGTTAATACACAAAAAATTACATTGCATTTGCATTTAGAATTTATTTTTATATTTTTAGATTAATTAGTAAATTAGTGTTTTACAAAATAGTAAAAATCACCAAATAAAGACAAATTTTTTTTTTGCATTTTAAATCTTTAGCTTCGAATTTTGTTAGTTTTCTTTTAATTTGGTATCTAATTAAATTATGGAAATTATTATTTAGAGAACTAATTTAATTTGGTAGAATAATTTAGTTTAGGGATTAATTAGGTTTTGCTTTCAATGTTGTAAATAAGAAAAAGATTTTTGAATTAAAAAGAAAGGGAAAAGAATGAAAAAAATCAAAATTTTGGGTCAATTTCATCAAATTCCCCAAGCCCAAATCAAATGCACCTTTTACCCGACCAAACCCGGGCCCAAACCCGCCTTTCACCCCGTCCAAACCCTTCTAAGGACAAAACAACCCTGTTTCTTTTATCCCCAACACCAGCCCTTGTTCTCTTTCCATCGGACGATCTGGAACTAAGCTTCATTCTATATATAACTGCCCAAATTGCCCCCTACACCCTTAACTCATCTCCTTTATCTCATTAATCTTCACAAACTCACTTTAAACCTTAGCACCGCCCCATTTCTCCACCACCTCAAGCCGCCGCTGCCCCCTTTAATCACCTCCCAACCTACATGAGAGACTCCCCTACACCATCCTATCCTAAATCTCTAATTATTTTCCCTTGAATTGTCTTGAAGCTCTTCGAGTCTTAAATCTAAGTCGAACCTTAATGGTGTCATGCATGACTATAGGCTCTTGTTTCTCGCGAGTTTGAAGTTTTGATTCATCGCAAACTGATGTTATTAAGTTGTTCTTAATAAAGAACAATTATTTAATATTAGTCTCGTTAAATCAAGGTCTCCAGTGGGTTTTTTATTTCTGATTTGGTAAGTGTCTTCATCTCTTTGTCTGTTTTTGCTTGTTTCGTTGTCTTATTCATCTTCTTTTCCTCCTCCTTTCTTTAGTTTGATTTTTTTTTTTTACTCTGGCTGAAAACTCGACCAATTTTCTAAATTTAAATTATTTTCTATTCATTTGTTCCCTTTGTTTCTTTTTCAAATTGTAAAAGCTTGTTCTATGATTTTCATGGTCTGTTTAGTTTTTGTTAATGGAATATTTAAACTTCTGATTTCACCTTTTGTTTTAGTCCCCTAGTTTCAATTAATTAGGTCATTTTGATTTAATAACTTAGTTACTTCCCCGCCTATTTGTGTTAATTAATCAGTAACTTAGTTTAGATTTTTGATTGTGGAAATTATTCAGTGATTGTGTTATTCTATTTTTCCATACTTATAGAATTTAGCTGGGTTAGTTTATTATTTGGGCTTTGTGTTGTTTCTGACCCATTTGCAAAGTGCCGCCCGTTCAATCTGGTTTACGTCATTGGGACAAATTGACCCATTTGGATTTCTAAAGTAAATAACAGGATTTTAGGGTTTGTCTAGGAATTCTAGGTGAAGGAATCTCATGTGACCGAATAGGGAAGCTTCCTAGAAGCTGGAGATTGGGACTAAACTGAAAATCTGATTTTTAAACTAAGGATATAGCAGCAAAAGTGAGAATTCTAAAATGATCAATATGCAAAAACTGAACTCATTCTTGCTACCCTAAAAGCTTGCCTATAAAGGCACTCTTTCTTCACTCACAAGTTAGATTTTACAGATTAAAAATCCTTAAAAAACTCAAAACGGCTGAGTCTTGAGAAAATTCTGAAATAACATTGAAATCCCGGATTTTCTTTGGAAAAATAGCTCAAAATCTGTTTAGTTTTGATTTCTGATCTTCTTTATTAGCTAGAACTTCTAGAAGAAACTTCAAATTCATGCACCTAGGTAAAAATAGTTTGAGTTCTGGGGTTTCAAAGTTTGGTTTGAGCTGCTTGGTTTTGGATATTGTTCTATTGCTGGGTTAGGCTGATTCTACTGCTGCTTTCGCTAATCCTTCATTACTTTTGTTCCTCTTTTCAATTCCAGATACATGTTTCTGAATTCTACCTCATGTGATGCTTGATTTGATGTGTGAAATGAAATATGGAGTTTTAAGCATGGCCTCAACACGTTTTAATTCATTGTTTAGCTTCATTTTTCATGAATTACATGGTTCTGAGATTATTTGATGCACTGTATTTTGTTGGTTGCTCGTAATACTATTCTAAGAGCTGTATTTGGTTTGTACCTAGTGGGAATTCCATTTTCCCTCAAACACCTTATAGCTAGAAGTTGGTTTGTGAAAATTAAACTCTTATTATTGTATCTAATCTTGAACTGTCACAAAAACTTGATGAAAACCTGTTAGTCGAATTAGTAGTTAGATTCTGCATTCAATCATGTTAAGTAGGGTATGCTGTACTAGATCTCTTCCTGCTATGAAATTTATTTGGATATTATAACATAGTATTGTGTTCATGCAATGGGCAACTGATTGTTTCTTAAGTAGTAGTTAGTATAAAGTCATATTAAAAGAAAAGGAAATGGTATATGTTATTTTAAGAGTAAAGGTATACATTTAGTTATGGTGTGCTTTTAAGAATGTTTAGTTTGAGGTTGATATTTAGATTCATATTTGTTTATTGGATAATCTCTTAGGATTTCATTTCTCAATTATATGTACTGAACAGAGGTTTTAAGTAAATTTAAAATCTTATAATTATCTTTTGAAACTAGTTGAAGATTGATTCAAGCATGATTGCCAAATGATTGTCTGTTATTCAAAGCCTTGTTGGGTTCATGTTAATACTCATGATTTTATATGCTATTTACGTGCCTGGGGATTCAACCTCGAGTCCTGCCCTATTTAGTCTATGGTTCTCAAAATATTTGGGCCATTCTTTGGACCTTAGACCATGAGGCTACCTGAAACGGAATTGCATGGCCTCATCATGTCCGGGCCGGCCTCTTAACTTCCCATCTGAATGATTTCGTTGGCCCAAACCATTTCTTTCATATAATCGGCCATGTTTCTCTTTAAAGAAATCTCCCTTTAATTAGTTTGAACATAAGTTTAAAAGTGAATTTCCAATTCCCTTAGTGCCTAATGAATTGGATTTCAGTTAATAGATTTGGGGTGTGCCATGTTAAGTAAGATTAGTTATGACCCTTAAAAGCTTAGTTTGAGTTTTCTTTAAAAATTGGAATCGAGGTGTGCCGTGACAAATAAAATCTCAAAATCCATGGCCCTCAATTAATTATTTTGTATCCTTAGAAATCGAGGTGTGCCGTTTAGTTGAATTTTCTATGGCCCTCGCAAATTTGAAAAGGCATAGTTGCTTTAGGCGCATTATTTTAAAAATTAATTTCCTAAACTTGGGTGCGCATTTCATGTGACCCAAATTCAAACCTCAACAATGTTAAATAAAATACGTCATGGACCGCGGGTGCATTTCATGTGGCATGGTTCAAAGATGTGCTTTAGATAATGTTGAATATTCCTAAAATTAATTAAAAACGGCTTATAAGTTAAAATTATACCATAGGTTAAAACATGTATTATAATCAGATAATAGGCCAATTATGATAGTTTAAGCGACCGTGCCAGAACCATAAAATCCGGAGGTGCCTAACTAACACCTTCCTTCGAGTTAACAGAATTCCTTATTCAGAAATCTGGTTCGCATATTTCAAAAGGAAAGTCGGATTTTCCTCGATTTGGGATTTTAAAATGAACCAGTGACTTGGGACACCAGAAAAAAAACTATTCCAAGTGGCAACTCTGAACAAAAATGAATAAATAATTATATTTTGAATAATATCACTTAAATTGGAAAAACTCCCTTATATCATTGACAACATAGAGAGTTATGATTTCAGGGAACTTGATGCGTCGAGCAGAAGATGGGTAAATGAGGATAAGCTACAATGTCCAAACTTGAGAATAAGAGTTGCAAGAATTTAGAGAAGGAAAGGGAAGAAACAACTACAATCGACATTAATACAACATAAAGTCACCATGATCGGCCAGGGGAGAACATGGAGATAACATTTTTCATTAACATTTGTTTCTTTTTTGCAGGTACTTTTGAAGCATTATTATACGGTGTGTTCAACAAGTTTTCATTGGGGGTTTAAATGCAATGCATTATCTACAATCGAATGAATTTGAACATGCACTGTGATACTAGCCAAGAAAGAGTAAATAGAGAAGAAAGCATTAGTACATTAGATGGGAGGCTCACTGGAAATTTTGGGGCGGGCAATGTAACAATAATAAGAGACGGGAAATATTGAGAATCAAAGGGTGACAAGTGTTGTAGTGCTTGGTGTTATATGGAAAACGAGTTTGCCTATCTCTTCTACTTGAAAAAAATTGAACGCTACTCGACCATTTTTGAAATGGGAATCTGCAGAACATGGACATTCACATTGGGTATAGTATTCTATTCTATTAAAGAAGGGGCATGTTCCTCTTATTGCTTTTTCAATGTACCCTCTTTCCTGAATATATCAAATTGTACGCCTATGTTGGAGCTTGAGGTCCTGGAAAATGTGCTCTTGGGATAAAAGAAAGGGATAATGGGAATTAGGACCTCTTGCACACCTTATTCTTTAATGCTGAAGCACGGTCTTCAAAGGAAAAAGTTCCAGCACTCACTATATAATATTTCACGCCTATATTGGAGTTGGAGGTCCTGGAAAATGTGCTCTTGCACATGGGGACGTGCATCATGTGCTTGTTGGGATTAAAGAAAGGGACAATAGGAATTAGCACCTCTTGCACACCTTATTCTTTAATGCTGAAGCACGGTCTTCAAAGGAAAAAGTTCCAGCACTCAATATATTATATTGCATGCCTATGTTGGAGTTTGAGGTCCTGGAAAATGTGCTCTGGCACATGGGGAGGTGCAGCATGTGCATGTTGGGATTAAAGAAAGGGACAGTGGGAATTAGCACCTCTCGCACACCTTATTCTTTAATGTTGAAGCACGGTCTTCAAAGGAAAAAGTTCCAGCACTCAATATATAATATTGCATGCCTTTGTTGGTGTTTGAGGTCCTGGAAAATGTGCTCTTGCAAATGGGGACGTGCAGCATGTGCTTGTTGGGATTAAAGAAAGGGACAATGGAAATTAGCACCTCTTGCACACCTTATTCTTTAATGTTGAAGCACGGTCTTCAAAGGAAAAAGTTTCAGCACTCAATATTTAATATTGCACGCCTATGTTGGAGTTTGAGGTCCTGGAAAATGTGCTCTTGCACATTGGGACGTGCAGCATGTGCTTTTTGGGATTAAAGAAAGGGACAATGGGAATTAGCACCTCTTGCACACCTTATTCTTTAATGTTGAAGCACGGTCTTCAAAGGAAAAAGTTCCAGCACTCAATATATAATATTGCACGCCTATGTTGGAGTTTGAGGTCCTGGAAAATGTGCTCTTGCACATGGAGTTTGGTCTATCTTGAGAAGTTTACGTAGCTTCCTACCAACTTTCTCCAGGACATTCTGATCATAGAATTTTGTTGGTAATTGAGGGAGCCGAATCCATATGGCAGTAGAAGTAAGAGTGTCTTCTTGAGGAATAAACTTTGGTTCCCATTAACGTACAAAAAGGAAATTTTCAGAGATGAGCCAAGGGCCTAGGTATAGAGCCTTAACCATACTTTCTTCTAAACTAAACTAAACTAAGTAGAAGTCCCATCCTAGGTCAATCAAGATTAGATGTTCAAATGGCTTCCATAGGCCGTTAGTTTAGATCAAAGGAGATAGTGAGGTATCTTTCACTTGAAAACTCTAATGATTATAGAGTAAAGCCATGAAAGGTAAAGGCGTTCTTTTTCATCTTGTGAAAGTGGAATTGAACCCTCAATGCACTTCCCTTTGTCCAGATATGGAATTGGTTGGTGGTCGATTTCATAGTAATTAGTTTGGTTGCTCGCTGGTTTGTCCATGAGCATTTCCTTATAGGAGTGATGAGTCAATTCTACCTCCATTTAGCTATGCTTATATGGGGGTTCCGATGGGAGTGGTAGCTTAATCGGAGGGGGATCCATAAAACATATACAAATATGCTCAACATCAACAACACAAAAGATTATGTCAATCGGGTAGATTTTGACGAACAATTTAATAGTTAGGCTAATTGCAAATAACACAAAGTCATGCTAATTAGTATGTTGGAAAAATAGCTATGGAGAATAAAGTTAGATTGAGGTGTGTCAATGACACTGTCCTTAAGGATATTTCGCATACAATGATGAATGGAATTAAGCGTAACCCCCAGAATTCAACAACCGAAGGAGGCTTGGTGGTTTTGATAATAGTGAAGGTTAAGTTTGAGCTATACATAAGATCAGGGGCGTACACAGCAATTTTTATAAGGGTGTTGAGATTTATAAAAGAACGAGAATAATAACTTTAGTTATCATATTTTTAATGAAAAAATAGTCTTAGTCTGGTGGTTTTATTGAGTTTTAAGCTAGAAAAGGTCTGAGTTCAATTCTATACATTTGACCTCTTCGACTACAATCAAGCACATAACCAAGACACTAAGAGAAATATTTGTCAAATAATATCATTTTTTTTCTATTTATGATCTGTTTTATGATAGTATTACTTGGTAAAAATTTCCAACAAAGTGGTGTCGTGTGACACGCTTCGTTAAAGGTGCATCCGTCCCTACATAAGATGTGTCTCTGGTACGCACTTTGCGCGTGTTTCCATATTAATGAATATATAATTTAAAAATTACAACAATATATTTTGAATGAGGTATTGATTTATAAAATAAATTATATTATAAAATATAAATCCCAAACAATGATAGAATATTGATCCCAATTAGCCAGTTTGTCTCATGTGGAATTTATTTTTGAAGGGTAAAAATGTCGATCAATACTTCACGAAGGGCATTCTTTTAGAGTACATGCTTTGCGTGTCTACCCATATCTGACATTCAATTCTTATGTGTCATTTTAAAAGTATTTGTTAGATTTGATGTTGAGTTAAATAGTATCATAATTATGAATATTAAGTTAGTTTATAAATATTTAGCAAAATGTATATTTACATTTTAGTACATAAATTATTCCTAATGAGAGTTGCACCTTGGACCTAAATTATTCATAATGTAATTGTTTTTTTAACAAATCTTACAAAACTAATACGTGTCTATGGGAATTTTTATACTTTTCTAACCACTCAAATTGATTCTAAAGATTCAAATCCCTCATATTCACGTTGGGAGTGGAACTTGCAATAGGATTAGAAGTTTGGAACTCTTCCTCGCATGTCCAAATGCAATTTGGTGAATACGGAATACTTACTTGAAAATTTAGTTGATTTATATAAGGTAAAAATACCTATTAATTATAGTCCTAAATATTAGGACTTCATACATACCTCAAATAAGGAATAATTTAATGAGCAAAATTTCAGGAACTTAATTAAATTGACTATTCTGTTTAGTATAAATTCTATTATCAAGGAATAAAAAGACGAAAAAATATTTCGCTAAAGGCCTTTCATACTTTCAATATAGTATAAATTAATGAGATTATTAAGCATGGATGAGCACATTTGGCTAGAATATGAACCCTAATGACCTATAGTCAATAGTAAAGGCCTAAATAAGTCTTGTTGGGTATTATATTGAGCAACTCTTGACTTATGTTGGGTATAATTTTGTAGAATATGATTGGCTGAAGACATCAGATATTGTGTGTAAAGTAGGAGCTTATTAAGGTATGTTGAACCTCCTACTTCATGGAGTATTTCTCCTCCAAACAATATATCAGAAATAGTGTAGAACTTAATTGTGAATCCTAGCTTGTGGGGATGAACTGGTTGGGATTACACCATTTCTTACATTATAAATGCTTAAGCGCTATTGTCATGACTTATTATTCAAAATATGAAGTATAATATTTTTAAAATATCTTTACATGTTGGAGTGACAATTACTAGAAGATAAATTCTCATTTTGTTAATCACTTTTAACATGAATTTGAAAGGGATTTTTATTTAATTTTCATTCAAATGGTTGATCTGTTATGAATACCGTAATTTGATTTGATTAGATATCTTTGAGGCTTTTAGGCCATGCATCTATTTTAGAAAAGTCAAATGCTCTAAGAGTTACTAGTGGAGAGTGGAGACCAACGATTTTGGTTCAAATCTTGAATTTATTACCATAAAACTAGACGTACCAATGTAAGAATAAATTCTAAGGTTAAGTCAAGGTTCGTGAGATAAAGTACCCTAATTTGATGCAAATGATCATTACCAAGTATAATGAGATTAAACGACTCATACGGTACTAAAGAAAATCGTCCAGACAAATAGGGTCAAATATGTGGTTAGGTTGATCACCTAGTGTTATTTCTATTATATTGATGTAAAATTTCGCACTTTGGTTGAACTTAAATGCTAAAGGAAATGACTTTGAAATATGTTTTACATTATTTTTTTATTTCTTGTTTAACTTATGAATTTTTATAATGCTTCCTTGTTATATCAATGTTTTGCATATTTCTTGTTCTTCCTTTCTTATCTAGTCCCAATTTTTGGGAAAATGGTTCATGATTCAAACTAGGCATGTGGAGCTTAGGCCTTTTGGCCAAATTTCTGGTTCTGTTTTCAAGGAGCGCATCTCAACATATATTTTTGGTGAGACCACTCTTGATATCGTGGAGTAACATTTACTTTATCCTTTTGAGTCATTGGAGCTTGTCTCAGTTGTCTATTTCATTCTAGAGATTTCATAAACAATAGTAGTTTATTCTTTTGGATTGTAAGCTATAATTACTCATATAACATGCAAATTACCTTTTATGTCTTTTGTTTAATGACATAAAAAGCCTCTCTACTCCTTCGGGGTAGAGGTAAAATTTGCGTACACAGTATTCTCCATACCCCACTGATAAAATTTTATTGGATCGTTGTTATTGTTGTCATATTTTGTTTAATGAAAAAGATCATTTTAAAAAGTTAAGTTACATGCAAGAATTTCATTGTTTAAAATTACTATGTTTTGAAAGGCTTCCACGCGCATATAAGAAAGGGTATGTGTATGAGTGGGCCGGATAGTGTATGGAAAGTCGGTCACGTGAATTTTGAATCGTGACAATTGGGTACCGTCTCAAATTTTCTTTGTTAGGAAGGTTAAAAAGATTAGTAATTAATTTTCATTACTGAGACGAAAAGCAAAGAAATTTTTATCTCCTATAGCAAAGGTTAACACTTTATTTATTTTAAATAAATACCATTTAAAAAAATTATATTCTATCGATATGTTTTAATGTTTATAGTAAAATATCTAATTTTGGTTTACCTCCTAACCCAAAGCCACTAAATACGCTATTCAGTTACACTATTTTCTTTCTCTCTCTACTTTGATACATGCCATTCTCTTCCCCCATTCCATGAAAACACGATGCTCAATCTCAAAATTCCTCTCACCCACATCACCTACGTTCTCTCCAATCCCAATTTCTTCAATTCCATTGGACGCTACTTTGGCTCTTCTTCACCATTGTAATTGGAACATGGATAAAGCTAATGAAGAATGGTTCACTAATAAACTCGAGGTTAGTAAAGCTATAGGTATGTAAATATTGGAGAAAGAAGAGTCCTTATTTTGCCACCATTGCTTGACAGTGTCAACTTCTCGAGGTTCATCTTCTGGAGAAAAAAGAGTTCTAATATTGAATAAACTCGAGGTTCTCAACTTCCGTCATCTTCAATACAAGATTCAAGCTTTAACATAGTTCTTATTCTGCCACCATTGTTTGACGGCGGATTCGCCGGAAATTAAAGTTTGTTCTTGAACAAATACGATGGAGTTTAGGGCTGAGCAACTTGAATTTTCTGTTAATATATTTCAATGTATCTCGGTGTTTTTCCATGTATTTCATTGTATTCGTTGTCTTTTTTATTATTATATTTCAATGTATCTCGTTGTATTCCACGTATTTCATTGTATTCACTGTCTCGTTGTACTCCATGAATGCATTCATATATTTTTTTAATTAATATAATTTATATATTCAGATGTAATATATAATTTCCCCGAAGATTGCTATGTTCTTGGGGTGTTTTTAGGTTGAGAATCATTTTTATAACTGGAAATCCAAAATTTGTGTGTTATAATTGAGTTTTTTGAGTTATATTAAGAATCTGTTATGTTAATTAATTCACTTTCCATTTAAAAATGGTGTAATCCCCTGTTTTACGCCGTGAATACAGTCGAATACAACAATCTGTCCAGCTGTAATCCCATGTTTCACGCCATGAATACAGTCGAATACACTCGAATACAACAACTGATTAGCTGGACTTCCCTGATTCACGCATATTTTTGCTATTATATTCATGAATACAGTAGCATAAATACATCTAATACATCTTATAATAACAAAAAGCGTATCTACACTTCGTAATATATCAAATGATAATTACCACTAAAAGATAGTGTTTTATGAAAATTTCTCAAAAGCAAATCGAACCTTTAGTTGGGCTAAGCTACATAGAAATATTGTTTAATTTAAAATGGAAAGAACATAACTTTACTAGCTTTTTATAAAGAGTCGTTAGTTACCATAAAATTTAATTACACTGAGGTGGAAGGAAAAGGTGTGATAGTGACAATTGAACATGTGGAGACATTCATTGTCACAATCCAAAATTTACTAAAGATCGTGGTGGCGTCGGACATTGCTGTCAGGCAAGCCAATTTAATTACTTATTGAAGTTCTCTTTTTAACATTTTTGAAAACTGAGCTTTTTCTTCAATTTTTATAAATATAAAGAAAGATAATCGATTCGATTCGAATTAAATAATAGACAATTAATACAAAATTCAAAATCATCCCTGAACCTGGTCTACTAAGATAGTAATAAAATACAATATCCATCCGGAATATAGTGGACAGAAAGTAAATATATTATGCTGGAAAGGGACTATACTAGTTGCAGAGCGTCTTGAACAATGCAACTCACCTAGTATCAGAATTATCCGTGCTGCTACGCCCAATAGGCCTTTAGTAACACATTAGCATGTGCAACAAAAATACACAGAAGTGTAATATGAGTACGAAAATAACGTGTACCCAATGAGTATCCCGTCCAATCTCAAAGAAGTAGAGACAAGCGGTCGACTTCTACACTTACTAAGGGTCCAGTAATGTGATGTCAATAATACATTAAATCGTAAATTTCTATAAACACGATTTTTAATCCAATAGAAGAAAACAAGTAAACAATTATTTCTTTTATAAGAGATTTTGAAAATTCCTTTTTCATTATTTATTCAAATATTCTCAAGCCATGAAGAGGCAATAACAACTTTAATAAGTTCAAGGCAGCAATACAAGCATGCGCAAGTCATGCCGAGGTCGACGGCACGCTCCAACGGAAAATAAACTGTGCACTGCCGAGGGTCAAACGACGCGAACCATAAATGCATCTATTTTTCTGCCGAGGCGTTCGGCTCGCTCCAACAGGAAATAAATACACACAGGCAGTCAATCAAGAAGTTATCATGGAAAACTTTCCAAAGAACGCCCAATTTTCATTTAATAATTTAAGAAAGTGAAGTTTAATTCCTGTTAGAAATTCGTTTACTAATTTACTGTGATTTAAGCAAGTCAAGTTTTTAATTAATCCAAGTATAGCATATTTTTGGGTCCTAACTACCCGGACAATGGCATAATAGTAGCTACGCACGGACTCTCGTCACCTCGTGCATATGTAGCCCCCATAAGTTCCATAACCGACATTCCATGCCTTTTCGAAGACTCAAATTGATGTAAAAATGTTCCAAAACTAGCCAATAATTATATAAACCCATTAATATATGTTCAATTACTCATTATAGTTCAATTTATAACAATTCCTAACCCCGAACAAAAAGTTGAAAAAATTGCCCTCGAGCCCATGTGCCCGAATTCCAAAATTTTCCAAAGATAAAGATTACCCACGACTTTACGAACTCAAATATATAATTTATTCTCAATTCCATGCCCAAAATCGTGATCAAAATTCCAAAATCTCAATTTCTAGATTTTTCATTAAAAACCCCAAATTTTCCTTTAGATTCTCATGAATTTTGACGTTAAATCTAAGGTATAATCACAAAATATAATTGAAAATTAGTTAGACGAACTTAACCAATGATTTGATGCGATAATCCACTCTCAGAATCGCCCACTCTCAGACCTAGGGTTCAAAATATGATAAAATGAAGCAAAAACTTGAGTTACACAGCTAAAATCAAACTGGAGATATCGCATTTACGAACCCTCGCAAAAGCGAAGAAAGCTCTCGCAATTGCGAACAAAGAAGGGCTGGAAAAGGTCACATTTGCGACAAAAAGTTTGCAATTGCGAACTAGTCATGGATATGTTCGCAATTGCGACCATACCAGAAGCAGCAGTTTTTTACGACACAAAAATGAGCATAACTTTCTCATACGATGTCCAAATTCGATGGTTCTTTTTGCTATGGCTCCGTAATTACGATACGGATCTAATGGTTCAATAAAAACTGAATTTGGATTCATTTTTCTTAATGTGGTACCACTTTATTCCAAAAGAAAACGACGTTGAAACATCAAATAAGAGCGCAATACAACCGAAACACACCCGAGCCCCCGGGACCCCGTCCAATCACACTAACTCACTCCATAACATAACACAGATCTGCTCGAGGCCTCAAATCATACCAAACAACGCTAAAATCATGAATCAACCTCCAATCCAAGCTTTATGAACTTTGGAACTTCAAACTTCTACTTTCGATGCCGAAACCTATCAAATCACGTCCGATTGATTTCAAATTTTGCACACAAGTCATATTTGACATTACGGACCTACTCCAACTTCCGGAATCAGAATTCGACCCCGATATCAAAAAGTTCACTTTCGGTCAAACTTCTCCAAAAACCTTTAATTTGCTATCTTTAGCCAAATGGCTCCAAAATGACCTACGAATCTCCGAATTTACTTCCGATCGCGCTCCCAACTCTAGAATCACCATACAGAGCTACTCCTAGACTCGAAATTTTAAACGAACATTGATAACATTAAAATGCACTTCAAGCCAAACTTATAAAATTCCTTTCAAAATGCTAACTTCCACGATAGGCGCCAAAATGTTCCCGGGTTATCCAAAATCCGGACTAGGCATACGCCCAAGTCTGAAATCATCATACGAACATACTGAACCTTCAGATCTCGATTCCGAGGTTGTTTACTCTAAAATTCAATCCTAGTTAATTCTTTCAACTTAAAGCTTCTGAAATGAAAATTCTCTTCCCAAATCAACCCTAAACTTCCCAAAATTCAATTCCGATCACGCGTACAAGTCATAACACTTGAAATAAAGCTACTCATGACCTCAAACTGCGGAACGACACGCTAGAGCTCAAAACGACCGGTCGGGTCGTTACATTCATTTATACCTAAAAATTATATGTTAAGGTAGTTACTAGTTAGGCTGTTACTTCTGAGTTTTCTTGTACAACATAACTATCGCATTTCAGGATAGCCAATAAAGAGCTAGTACAATGAAAGAGAATCTTCTGTCAAAATAAACTTCTATCTCTTTCATTTCCAACCTACGCTATCTTCTATTTTCAATAAAAATAATTAATATTATGTAAAATGACTACAACAGTATTGAGTTCAGAAGAGGGGGCAAGCAAGACAGCAGTTCAAGTTAGCTCAAAATGATGTTAGCCCTGATGACAAATTACCGTTTCAGTTACTTTTTAAAAACTTCAACTTGAAAATCACAAACATCTATGAGCAAAGGCAACATGGCAACAATTCAGAAAACATAATTGCCAATGCTGCTAACTAGACTCTCTCTTCAAAATGAAATCCACTGCCTCTTCAACAGTATCGACCACCTGCAGAAGCAGCAAATAAAAATGAATTGGTGCTTATGCATGATATAAAATTCAGACTTCGGAAGGTTAGGATGATTCACGTTCAAACCTCTCAAGAGATTCAAATGAAAACTCGGTTCACAGATAAAAGCTAAATTTCTCTCAGGGAAGTACATAGGAGAGGCCAAAGGAAAAGGAGAGTAAATTTTATGAAACACACTTGCCTCCTACCGACAGAATGATGTTGGAGGGCTTCAAATGTTACGCAAATCATTCACTAGCTATGTTTCTTAGACTCTCCGAGAATATCACCGGGTTCGTATTGAATCCTCCAAAAATAGTTTATTTTTGGAGGATCCGACACGAGTTCAACAACATTTTGGAGAGTCCGCGCAACACAGGGTAAAAGAGGAACGGTGGGTGGAGAAGAATTGAAGGAGAGGGAGTGAGGTCTAGTAAAAAGAGTGCAAGTGAAAAAGAAACACTCGGAATCATTTTTTTTTTGTCCCTCTGAAGTTGGTTGTTCAGGGAAATTATCTATTTTACATGTTCCGGTCTTACCAAACGACAAAAAGTAACTTTACCTTGCCATGGAACCAAACGCAGTAATAATTGCATCAAAAAGATTGATTCTAGGGGTATGGGAGTTTTGAAAATTGACACACAAGAATTGATAATGAGCAAGGGAACTTAGAAACTGAAGCACAAGAATTGATAAAGAGCAAGGGAACTTTGAAAACGGAAGCACAATAATTGACAATGAGCAAGGGAACTTTGAAAACTGAAGCACAAGAATTGATAATGAGCAAGGGAACTTATGCATCAGTACAGAATAGGAACTTACTAGATCAGCAGGAAATTCTGCATGATTTCCTCTTTCCTTGAAAACACCAGTCCTCGTCACAATTGAAAACCACGGATGCCCTGCCTAAAATTGAACAGTATGCTCGTTACAAATATTCCAAAATAGTGACGATCTCAAGCAATCTGTCTGTAGAGGGCTTGGATGAATCATGTTAGAAAGCCACTAACCTGCCGTGCACCTTTTATGTCAACAAATGGATTGTCACCAATCATGTACAGAGTTCTGAAAGCATGTATAGCATCTATATCACCAGAGAGGTCATCAGTTTGACAAGCGAGTCGAATATTTCTCAATATGGCCTCAGCAGTTTGGAACACAAATGGATTTGGCTTCCCAAAAGATGTATACTCCAAAGGCTTCATGTGAATTCTGTGAATTGTTCATGAAACATAATTTTACATTTCGTAGCATGAACAGTGAATTTTGAATCTCATTCACATCTTTAGGGAATCAATACTTCCAATATATATTAAATATCTCCAACAAAAGGCAGAAGTGAGAATTTGGAAGAACACAAAAAAAAAACCTGTTAAAGACACTTTCGAGAGCAATTCTGAATGCACCCATACCAAGACGCTCGCAAAAAAATGCTGCCTGCCTAAGTTGACAGCTGATTAGTACTCTGAATAATCACACATCATGCAAGAGGCTAGAATAGAAGCTATTCCAGTAAATATACTTTCATAATAAGAAAAAAGGTCAGATTTGGCCCATAATGTCAGTGTCGGAGATGCATGCACAGAAACAATGCTTGCAGATAGAAACTGTTAAAAGAAAGCATCAACTATCTCCTATCTGGTACTAGATGATTAATGCATGCTGGTTTTAATGTTTTTTCCTTTGATTCCATGATTAAGTTCATTCTTAAAAAGATGGAGAATCATCTTTGACCAAAAAAAGACATAAAAGGTGGTGCAGCTCTACAGATGTACAGATACTCTTAACAGAAGTGAGTGGGGCATATCTAGGGTTAACTTTATTAGCAACCTGGTATTCAAGATCATCGGCAGCAAAATATAAATATGGCTGATGCTCACACTCCTTCCCAGGAAGACCTCCAGATGTCAAAATATCACAGAGGACCTGTATCACTCAGCTAGTAAGCAGAAGAAGAATACATGAGAGTAAATTAGAGAAAGACTAGAAAAAGTACGTGCAAGGGGATACACCATTACAGGAAGAGGGAGAGAGGAATCCCGGGGGGAGGGGGAGGGGGGGGGGGGAATGCAACAAAAGTTGTTTTGCTTTTCATTTACTCCCTAGTTCCCACATGGAAAAGAATCGGAAATGATTGATCATCTTCAGTTTCTGTTCTCTCTGCATACCTTAGTTTAGTTTCTTTTTTTGGATAAGGTAAATGTTTATTAAAATACTACCAAATTGGTACCAAAAGAAATACAGAACTGCTGGGAATATCCATGCAGTTAGTTGCAGCATTTCCTTAGCAACTCCAGAAGATCCATGTAATGATCAATACTATCAACCACACTGCTCTTACACCAAAGAAACAAATTGTGCTAACACTTGTTTTTAATTCTAATAAAAAGACTCACTGCCCATCAAAGCAAGCTCTGTTCCGCTCTAGCCAACATGCCAAATAATCCCAGAATATACACAGAGGGATGGTTCTCCAAATCTGCTTTAATGCTTTATGTGCCTTCTGTTGCTGAAGACCCTCCAATATAGCCCTAACTCTATGAAGCATGACCCAAGAAATCCCACATATACTGGAAAAAAAATCCCAGCACCGTCTAGCAAATCTACAATGCAAAAGAAGGTGGTTCACAGTCTCAATTCTTCTTCACATAAGTAGCATCTACTACAAAGAACAAAGCCTCTCTTCTGCACATTTTAGCTCTCCAGTAGATATTCTTCCAAAGGTTTTATCATGATGAAACAAATAGGCGAAGAAAGATGCAGTCCCATTATGTTAGCTTCTTAGCTAGACTAATATGCCAAGAAAGGAAGACAACCAATACCAAGAAATTCAATACATGCAAACAATCTGTCTTCAACCAATCTGTTAACCGTTTCTCATTGGTCTTGCGCCTCTATCATGCAGCTCTAAAGCTCCGTATTCTCAGTAAAAGCATTTGGAATAACTTATGATGATGTGGTAGCTTACTTCTGTTGATAGCCAAAGTTGCTGGTGCCGGACTAGCCTGTCTAACAGAGAAAAGCATATGATGGTATAGTCCAGGTATTTCCTACTGGCTGAAAATATAAACAGCACATGGCTTGTTAAAAATTTTAGCTACATTTAGAGCATGAAACACTCCTTACTTGGCTGAGTGAATACGTCCAAACACCCTTTTTCCTTAATCTATAACTACGAATAATATATATAGAACGCATCAAAGAAGCTGCAGAGAAGAAGGTTCTTTATCCTAACAAGCAGAGGCAAAATGTTAGCTATATAAAAGGCCATGTCTTCCTGTTTCCTCCATTTCCCTTCTACAAAGTGAGACACGTGTTTCATATTTTGTGAAATTTCAATCACGGGCTGTCACAAAAACATACACCTGTAATTTCATACTACTCTCTTACACTGTTGTGACAAATAACAATGAAATTATTACTTCAAGATCAAAGTAGAAAGCAAAACCATCATCTTTGTCCAGTTACCAAGAGTTCAGAGTAAACTTACCTGTATATCCCTCCCCCAATCAACAGGATCACTGGCAACAAATACTGCTTTAACTCTATCAGAGTAAACATCTATCTGTGGTGCCAACTCTGAAGAATGTCTTGGCCAATTAAAGGGCTTTGTTGTTCTTGTCCATCTTTTGAAGTGAGCTACGGGATCAATGTCATCAAAGTATGACGCATACTCTTCCAGGGAGAGAACTTTTCTGGCCATAGTTTTGATAGCAAAAGAAGTAAATATAAATGCTTCCAGGAGAATTTCAAAAATATGAAGGCCAAAAAAAGCTAGAAACGTACTTGTAACCATATGCAGACATCACTTCAGCAGGTTCGCCTTTTCCAGTGACAACAATTAGCTCATTCTCATATCTAGTAAAAGACAAAACCAATAGAAAATTCCAGACTATCAGGATCTATGTGGTATATTTGGAGACTGAAGTAGTTTCATATAGACTCTTAAAGTGTGGAACAACACAGGACACCAAGGCAAAAGAAACAGAGCTCTATTGCTAGTGATCTGCACGATTCAAGGAAACTTTTACTATTGTTACAACAAAATCTAAAACTTGCAGACACTTTTAATTTCTCTAACAATAATACTTCTATTAACATAGAAAACGGCACCTTACAAAGTTCTCCATTGTGGCACCTTTCTTTTCAGAAATGACGACTAAGAGAAAGATTAAGCATAGCAGGAAGATATTTATATTTAAGAGGACCTACTTCCGATAACATTATGCAGCATTTACCTCTTTAGCAAATTTCTAAAAGGTGAGTGCCCTTGCACAACCTGCATCCATGAACATACAATTTAGATCTTTCTCCCTCTGCTTAAAGTTGTTTTTCCTTTAGGAAATCTCTCTACTGTAAGAGTTAGTACCATGTAAGCAACAGGAGAACCAGGATGGTGCTTTCTGCTGAAGAGTGAACCAACATAATAAAAAGCATACTAGTATTCATCAGTTTTGCAAGATTACCTGAGAAGGTAATATCTTCACTCCAAGGAGTTCACTCAACTCAGCAGCTCTTTTAGACTCTGGGATGCCACCTCCTGCAGCACGATCTGACCGACATAAAACTTGCTGCCCATTATTATTTTTTATAACAGAATGTAACTGTTGAAAATTGTACGTAATGATGATATCATCTATATTTGCCAACATTGTAAAACAGAGGAGGAAAGTTTCTGTATACAGATTGATATTAACTCATTTGTATGAATTGCTAACATTAAATAATGTCAAAACAGGTAGAAGGTTAGAAGCCACAGTTTTCCAATACAAATTGCCATGAAATCATCCACGCAAGATGTTCAAAATTCATTTAGGGGGAACAAGGATCCAAATTCTGAACACCTGACTATGTCTACTACAGCTTTAGTGTGCAATAAAAGGAGGGATATAATTCGAACATTTTTGGACCTCCCTAATCAGCATACAGATGGAACGAGGACATGTGACATGATATCAAGTCGAATTCTGCTAGTGTCCAGTGACTCTTTTTAGCAGGCTCTGTGGGACTGACCAATAAATTCTTTCGAGCAGATAAGCAAACTACAGTTTTAGCAAATATTTCAGCTACTGGAGATGTTAATTAGATGTACATAATGAATTCCTAGTAAATTTCAGTCAAAAATGATTGAAAAGAATCTGAAATAGCCATGGATCGATTTTATGAACGAGTAACGAGATATACTAGATCAAGAGAAAAAAGGTTTATGTCTCAAATAGCTAATAAGCTAAAAGCATGACTAACCATTTGTCAAGAACAAGAAGGGAAGCTTCAGATTGCCTGCATCAAGGATAAAGCATTACGACGTGACAAGTAGAAATCTTGTATCATTCAGCATATGGAAAAAAACAAAGTATGTTTATCAACACCAGACCAGACCTGTCTCTTTCTCGTCAATATTTTCTATTAACAAGTGTACATGATATCACATCATAGCAACAATTAGAAGTCAAAAGATTGATCAAAAGCACAACCAGAGGCGGTTGACCAAAAGCACAACCAGAGGCGGAGAAACGATTTAAATTTTATGGGTTCATGATTCTAGTTTTTTGAATTTATTGGGTTCTAACTTAATAATTTATATGTATTCAATGAATTTCTTAACAAATATAAGGTTTGGACTAAAGTTAATGGGTTCGGCCGAACACGTAACCAAAAAGCTGGCTCCACCCCTGAAACAACAACTACACCTTAGTCCCAACCAAGTTGGGACGACTATATGAATCTTCATGTTACTCCATTTAAACTCGTCTCACGGCAATATTATGCAAATACAACAAAAGAGTATTAGAAATTCTCTTAATGTATTAATCTATGAAAGGCTAAACTACTCCAGGAAAACATAGAAGCAGCGCGGATTTAGGGGGCGGAAGGGGGTTCACCGAAAAATTATACTGCATACTTAAGACAAAATCTGTTTTTTTTTACATCTATATATTATGTTTTAAATCCCCTTAACATATCCCAAAAGCATAGCTTAATGGTCAAGGGGGGTTCAAAATCTTTTTGAGGTTATTGGTTCAATTCCCACTACCTATAATTTCTTTTAATTTTTTAATTTTTTCCATTCTTGAACCCATTAAGGAAAATTCTACCTCCGCCACTGCATAACGTAACGAAAAAGTGCTAAAATGTCTAAAACATATTCTCAAACAAAAGAACAATGTAGAAATATCTCAGCTTTATCATCAAACCCCTCTTAGTAAAAGTGCTAAGGAAAATTCTACCTCCGCCACTGCATAACGTAACCAAAAAGTGCTAAAATGTCTAAAACATATTCTCAAACAAAAGAACAATGTAGAAATATCTCAGCTTTATCATCAAACCCCTCTTAGTAAAATGCAACAAAAAAAAACTTGCAAAAAACCAAGAAAACAAAATTTTCATGCAATTTGAGCCTCTACCGACTGACAACAAAAGGTGCTAACTTTAAGCAGCCATACAAACTATACCCGAGTCATCATACAGTCTCCGGAGAGCACTGGGAGAATTCCCAATTAGAGTTCGGCCACGGAGTATAACCCCATCTATATCAAACGCTATCCCAAATGAACACCTGAAACCACTTATCAAATTCAGGAAAAAAAGAGGACACGCAGAAAAAAGAGCATATGTTTGTTTGAATGTAATGCCACAGAACTGTGGTGGAAGAGAATGAATCAGAGAGAAACAGCGCGTAGAAGAAGCAGGTCGCATTCGAAGCCGAGAGTGTGGCCATGGCTGATTATTAAGTCGAAACCTCATTTCTTCCTTTTCCCTTTTGCGTTTCTATGGAACAAATTCTTTTTGAACTTCTGGACCATACAAGATCAACTCTGTTTTGTCAACCAAAGTTAAAACTAAATCAAACAACCAAAAAATCCATCAATTTTAGTTTGATTTTAATTTTAATTAAAAAATTGAAAAAAATCAAACCAAACTGAAGATAGATTTAGCTATTTTAAATTTATTGTTATATTTATATATATGTATATTTTTATATAAAGTTTCAAAAAATTGATTGTAAATGCTAATAGTGTTATGAAATAATATAAAAGACAAGAACAATATAGAGAGAATAGGGAGAGAGATGAGTATTCTTATTGATACTTGGGATGATTTACAATGGGTAAGACCCCTCTATTTATAGGAAGATAAATGACTTAGCTTCAAACTAAAACTCTTAGACATTCACTCTAAATAGAGTTCTATTTATAACACTCCCCCTTGAATGTCTATTCAACAATGTGCCTCGTTAAAACCTTAAAACCAAAACCCAATGGGAAAAATTAAAGAGAAGGAAAAAGAGTACACATGTTTGAATATGCGCCTATTGGTTGCCTCGTTAAAAACCTCGCAAGGAAAACCCAGTTGGGACAAAACTGTTAGAAACTACGCTTTACGCTAGAGGGGGGGTGAATAGCGTATTAATAGAATTTAGCGTTTTCTTGCGGAATTTAAACTTTGCAGGAAGTAAAATAAATGCAGAAAAATAAACTTACACAAAGATGTATACTGGTTGGCCACCAACGTGGTTAGTCCAGTCCCCGAGAGACTCTCTCGAGATTTTTCACTATCTTGTTAAGCTTAAGGGTGCTCAACAAACCGTTACACACTTGAGGACACAAGCCTCAAACAGTTGCTCGGAGATCGCAATCTCAAAGACTTCACCCAAGGAAACGCAAGTTCCTTGAAACAAGAGAATCGCAATTCTCTTACAAGTATATCAAATACTTGGACACTCACTTAACTAAAGTACTCCTTATTGAGTAGATATGAGTAAAAGAATATGTTCAAGATCACAACAACTTTAAGCAATAATATGGCTCTCAAAAGCTTTATGAAATGAGTAGAAAGTGAAGAACAATTGAATGAAAGCTTATAGCAATGTAATGATCAGTTTGTGTATGTTGTTGTTGTTAAAACACTGAAATGAAGCTGTATTTATAGTTGAAAAAGTTGGTTCAACCGTTGTCTAATTGCCAATTAAGAGTTGCTGAAATTACTCAGTGATAATCGATTATTAAGACCAAACAATCGATTATCTGCCAGTCAGTTTAAAAATCAATCCCGGATTTAACGCTTCACAATCGATTATACATAATCTATAATCGATTACTGGCAATATTCAAAATCAGATAATCGATTACACTAAGTTCATATTCGATTACTTTAGCAACGTTCTAAAAATCATCCAGATTTTAAGCAAAACATCGATTATATAAAATCAATAATCGATTACTTCAGCAACGTTCTAAAAATCATTTCCAGATTTTAAGCAGAACATCGATTATATAAAATCAATAATCGATTACCTTATGGTATTTGAAAATCATTTGACAACGGCCAGCTTCAACAATCGATTGTCCTTTGCAACAATCGATTACTTGTTATTTTCTGAAAATCATAAAACTTACTGTCTCAGTGATAATCGATTATCTAAAGACATAATCGATTACTTAATTAAATTTAAAATCACTGGAAGACATCAACTCAACACAATCGATCACCATTAGTTCATAATCGATTATTTTGAGTATTGAAAAACTTTACCTCAACAACAATCGATTGTCATTTGTTCACAATCGATTATCATGCAGATTTGGAAAAACCTGATGTTCACTGTCTTACTCACAATCGATTACCATTAATTCATAATCGATTGTCATGCAGTCTTGGCTCAGAAACAATCGATTATCATAAGTACATAATCGATTATTTTAGCCCAGATTTTTGAGGCATGTTTAGAAAACATTTTGTCTAATGTAAATATGCATGATTTAAAATCTTTTTGACACAGAATTAAATATGCATGATTTTGGAAAATAGTTTTATGAGAGAGGCCATACTATGAGTCAAGTTATAGGATCGAGATTACAATTTAGAACAACTCAATAACAATTAAAAGCTATATCTTGAACTTCAATCTTATTCGCAACCATTGTGCGCTTGTACTTGAATTCCGTCATATATCAATTTTTGCTTCGTTTGTCATTCATCAAAACCTACAAAAGAGTACACGTTTAGTATATTGCATTGAGAACGTGTTTCTAACAATTTCCCCCTTTTTGATAATGGCAAAGATTAAGCGGGATATGCAATTTAGGCAAAAGATATTGACAATTCAAGACAAGTAACAATTATGCAATTTTGTTCTTGTTCCCCCTCAATTTAAGAGTTCCCCCTCAATTTTAGCTTATAAGCAATCAATGAATTAAGAGGTGGTGCATACCCGATATCCCGTTTTCTTCCCCCTTTTGCCATTAGCAAAAAAATAGTAAGGAAAGATGCAAAAAGATGAAATAAACAAGGTTTATTTATTGGAAAAAAATTAGAGGGTAGTCGATTATTGATACGGGATAATCGATTTTTATAGGGACATTGCTGCAGATTCGCGGTTTGCTTAAGAATTGCTCTTATAGCTCTAGGGTGATACCTGCAAAAAGAAGTTAGACGCCTCCGACGCTCAAGTTAGAAATCATGTAGGAAAGAAAATGCAATGCATGACTTAGATCAAAGTGGAGTCAAGGATCCCGAGTTCACTGCGAATTCGGAAGAAGGACTCTTTCTCTAAAGGCTTGGTAAAGATGTCTGCCAATTGGCTTTTGGTTTCAACAAATTCAATTTCGACATCGCCTTTGAGTACATGATCTCTAATAAAATGATGTCTAATTTCGATGTGTTTTGTTCGCGAATGAAGAACGGGGTTCTTCGTCAAGCATATGGCGCTAGTGTTATCACATCTAAGAGGAATGTGATCAAGACTTAGGCCATAGTCCAAGAGTTGTTATTTCATCCGTAGGATTTGAGCACAGCAACTCCCCGCGGCTACATATTCAGCCTCGGTGGTAGACAACGCAACACTTACTTGTTTCTTACTAAACCAAGAGACAAGAGAGCTACCGAGCAAATGGCAAGTGCCACTTGTGCTCTTGCGGTCCAATTTGCATCCAGCAAAATCGGAATCGGAATATCCAATAAGTTGGCATGAAGAGCCTTTGGGGTACCATAGACCCACATTTGTAGTACCAATGAGATACCTTAATATCCGTTTCACCGCAGTAAGGTGAGACTCCTTCGGACATGACTGATAGCGAGCACATAAACACACGCTAAACATGATGTCCGGACGACTAGCGGTAAGATAAAGAAGAGAGCCAATCATACCTCGATACTTTTTAGTGTCGACTTCCTTACCTTTTTCATCTTTGTCTAGATGATCGGATGTGCTCATGGGAGTAGCCATTTCTTTTGCATTGTTCATCTCAAAGCGTTTTAGTAGTTCTTTGCAATATTTGGCTTGGCATATGAATGTACCTTCTTTCATTTGTTTCACTTGTAACCCCAAAAAGAATGTTAACTCGCCCATCATAGACATTTCAAATTCGCTAGTCATTAGATCGGAAAATTCCTTGCATAAACATTGTTAGTAGCACCAAATATAATATCGTCTACATATATTTGAACTAATAAAATATCATTGTTTTTATGCTTGACAAAGAGGGTTGTGTCAACTTTTCCCCTAATGAAATCATTTTCCAAAAGAAATTTACTCAACCTTTCATACCAATCTCGAGGAGCTTGTTTTAAACCATAAAGAGCCTTTTTGAGTTTGAAAACATGATCGGGATATTTAAAATCTTCAAAGCCGGGGGGTTGTTTGACATAAACTTCTTCTTCAATAAAATCATTTAGAAAAGCACTTTTCACATCCATTTGATATAGAATAAAATTCATTGAAGAGGCGAAAGCAAGTAATAGACGAATAGCTTCTAATCTAGCTACGGGAGCATAGGTTTCCTCATAATCAATACCTTCTTCTTGACTATAGCCTTTTGCCACAAGCCTAGCTTTGTTTCTAGTGATTATACCATTTTCATCTAGTTTATTGCGAAAAACCCATTTCGTACCAATTATAGAATGACCTTCGGGTCTTGGCACCAAATCCCAAACGTTATTGCGTTCGAATTGGTTAAGCTCCTCTTGCATTGCCAAGGTCCAAAATTCATCCCCAATTGCTTCGGAGATGGTTTTAGGTTCAATTTGAGAAACAAAAGCAGTAAGTTCTAAAGTGTTTTTGAGGGAGTTTCGGGTACTTACCTTTTCTCCAACATCGCCGATTACCTGTTCGAGAGGATGATCCTTGATCGTTCTCCACTCGTTAGGCGTATTTATTCCTTTTTCTAATTGTGGCGCTTCTTCCGTTGGTTGTTCCCCAATTTCATTTTTGTTTTCCTTTGAAGGTTCTTCTTGGATTTTATCTTTCAAGCTATCCAAGATACCTGCAAGATCAAAACCGGATTCCTTTCTCGCCAAGCGAGTATTATCTTCGGAAAATACAACATGAGGGGATTCCTCCACAATTTGGGTTCTTTTGTTAAAGATCCTATATGCTTTGCTACGTGAGGAATAACCAATGAAAATACCTTCATCCGATTTAGCATCAAACTTACCCAATTGGTCCTTCCCATTATTATGAACAAAACATTTACAACCAAAAACACGTAAATGAGAAATGTTGGGTTTTCTACCCTTATAAAGTTCATATGGGGTTTTCATGAGTATCGGCCGAATTGCTACTCTATTTAAAACATAGCAAGCGGTACTCACGGCGTCCGCCCAAAAGTATTTGGGAATCTTAGCTTCGTCGAGCATGGTTCTAGCCATCTCTTCGAGACACCTATTTTTCCTTTCCACCACCCCATTTTGTTGTGGTGTCCGTGGAGCGGAAAAGGTGTGTTCGATTCCGAGTTCGTCACAAAAATCCGCAAAGAGATTGTGATCAAACTCTCCCCCATGATCACTTCTAATCGAAGTGACGGTCGATTCCTTTTCGTTTTGAACACGCTTAAGGAAATACTTGAAATTTTGAAAAGCATCACTTTTATTTGCAAGAAGTAGAGTCCAAGTAAATCTAGAAAAGTCATCAACAATTACAAAAACATATTTATTTTTACCAAGACTTTCAATACGAGAGGGACCAAATAAATCCATGTGAAGTAATTGCAAAGGTCTAGACGTTGAAACAATATTCTTGGATTTAAAAGATGCTTTGGTTTGCTTCCCTTTTTGACAAGAATCGCAAATAGAATCATTTTCAAACTTTAAACTGGGAAGACCAACTACTAAGTTTTGAGAAAGAAGCTTGTTCAAAAGATGCATGTTCATGTGTGCTACTCTACGATGCCATAGCCAAGAGTTATCCTCTTTGCTTACTAAACAATCAACATATTCGGATGAGGAGTTTGCAAGATCAACCATATAGATATTATCAATTCTAAAATCACGAAGTATGATCTTGAAATCACTACGTCTAAATACAAGGCATTCATCCGAATTAAATAGAGCAAAATTTCCCTTGTCACATAATTGGCTTATGCTCAACAGATTATGCTTCAAACCTTTCACAAGTAGTATATGTTTAATAGAGGAGTTTTCGTCCTTACCGACCGAACCAATGCCGATGATTTTTCCTTTATTGTTATCACCAAATGTGACACTTCCTCCTTCTTTGTGCTCTAGTTGAAGGAATTTGGATTCATCTCCCGTCATGTGTTTGGAGCATCCACTATCAAGGTACCATAGTACACTTGATCCCTTCAAGCACACCTACAAAACAAATTAATGTTCTTTAGGTACCCATGCCATCTTGGGTCCTTGAGGGTTAGGCATGTTATAATGATGCAATTGATTTATATGTCTATGACGAGTAAAGCAAGTGGGAGCAATATGACCAATACGTCTACAATAATGACAAGTCACGTTGGGATTATGCATTTTTCTAGGTACATAGTAACTAGATGAATGAAGGTTGCTTACTCTACTTTGAACACCATTGTTTCTCCTATTATGAGCTCTAGGAGGTTCACAAGTTTGTCTAAAATATGCATCATTTCTAGAATATCTATTTTCTAGGTGGAGGGTCATTTCTTGGTCTTCTAAATTATTCAAGGTTTGGCCTAAAATATGCATCATTTCTAGGTCTTCTAGCATTTTCACTATTTGGTCTAACATGCAAGTTATTTCTAGGATTTCTACTTCTAGGATAAGCATTTTGGTTATTAGTCCTAGGTTGAGCTCTAGGTTGTTGTGGTTTAGCACCAACCTTTTCTTCATTCTTGAATCCTATTCCATGTTTAGTTGATGTTAGATTAACAAGCACATCATTCAAGTTTTTATGCGAAGAATTAAACTTATCTAATGTGCCTTTAAGTCTAGCTACTTCATTCTTAAGAAGCACACAAGAAGAACAGTTTCTAGTAGAACCTTCAGGTTTATCAGCACTTCTTTTTCCATAAAACTTGTTTTCCTCTTTTAGCTTCTCATTTTCGAAAACCAGTTTTTCTAATTCTTTTTCTTTTAATGAAAGCTGTGTTTGAAAATCTTTTTCTTTTAGAGAAGCGCTTTCTTTAACACTTTTGACAGTTTTTGAAGCTTTGATAAATTCAGCATATAGTTCATCAAAAGCATTTCTCATTTCATCAAGAGTAAAGAAATTTTGAGAAGAGATTTGACTTACCTCGTCTTTGCCGTCTTCTTGAGCCATGAGACATAAATTTGCTGCTTCATCATTTTCTTCTTCGCTTGCTTCATCTCCGGAATCTCCTCCCCAAGAGATGTATGCACGTTGCTTTTTGAAGGGTTTCTTATCCTTTTTGATGTTAGGGCAATTTGATTTTATGTGCCCGGTTTCTCCGCATTCATAGCATTTTAGTTGATCGCCTTGCTTTTTGTTCTTGCGTTCATACTCTTTGCGCATGAATTTTTGAAACCTTTTGATAACGAGTCCAAACTCGTTGTCACCTTCCTCATCAATTTGTGGTTGGCTAGCCTTTAGAGCAATCCTTTGCCTTCTTTGATCATCAACAAACGGGTTAAGTATAGTTGATTCATAGGTTTTGAGATTACCTCTTAATGCGTCAATTGTGACATTTGTGATGCCAATGGATTCTTGGATTGCATCGGCCTTTGATCGCCATGCCGGAGTGAGACTACTGAGGATCTTCCGGACAAGTTCTCTATCCGTAAACGTCTTTTTGAGGGCGTGTAGATCATTCACGATCATTGAGAATAGCTCAAACATTTCGTCTACTTTCTCTCCTTCCTTCATGTGGAATAGTTCATAAGAGTGAGTTAAGAAATCAATTTTAGCTTCTCGTACCTGGTCGGTTCCTTCGTATGTCACTTCAAGCTTATCCCACATTTCTTTTGCTGTTTTGCAACATGATATCTTCCTGTAGTCATTAGCATTAACAGCACAATATAATAAATTTATAGCTTTGGCATTATTTTGAACCTTACGAATATCCTCCGTGGTATATTCCTCTTCGGTCTTTGGAACCCATTCGTCTTCCACCTTCTTGGTTGGATTTGGTTTCCATTGGTGAATACTTTCCACAAATGAAAGCTATTTGATTGCACAAAGATTTGCATCCTCTCCTTCCAGTATGAGTAGTTTGTGCCGTTGAATAGAGGAGGTCGTGTAGAGCATTGTCCTTCTTCAATTCCTGCAAAAGAGTCAAGAGTAGAAGCCATGGATGGTTCTCTCAAACGGTTAAGTTTTCAGAGAGTTGGGCTCTGATACCAATTGTTAGAAACTACGCTTTATGCTAGAGGGGGGGGGGGTGAATAGCGTATTAATAGAATTTAGCGTTTTCTTGCGGAATTTAAACTTTGCAGGAAGTAAAATAAATGCAGAAAAATAAACTTACACAAAGATGTATACTGGTTGGCCACCAACGTGGTTAGTCCAGTCCCTGAGAGACTCTCTCGAGATTTTTCACTATCTTGTTAAGCTTAAGGGTGCTCAACAAACCGTTACACACTTGAGGACACAAGCCTCAAACAGTTGCTCGGAGATCGCAATCTCAAAGACTTCACCCAAGGAAACGCAAGTTCCTTGAAACAAGAGAATCGCAATTCTCTTACAAGTATATCAAATACTTGGACACTCACTTAACTAAAGTACTCCTTATTGAGTAGATATGAGTAAAAGAATATGTTCAAGATCACAACAACTTTAAGCAATAATATGGCTCTCAAAAGCTTTATGAAATGAGTAGAAAGTGAAGAACAATTGAATGAAAGCTTATAGCAATGTAATGATCAGTTTGTGTATGTTGTTGTTGTTAAAACACTGAAATGAAGCTGTATTTATAGTTGAAAAAGTTGGTTCAACCGTTGTCTAATTGCCAATTAAGAGTTGCTGAAATTACTCAGTGATAATCGATTATTAAGACCAAACAATCGATTATCTGCCAGTCAGTTTAAAAATCAATCCCGGATTTAACGCTTCACAATCGATTATACATAATCTATAATCGATTACTGGCAATATTCAAAATCAGATAATCGATTACACTAAGTTCATAATCGATTACTTTAGCAACGTTCTAAAAATCATCCAGATTTTAAGCAAAACATCGATTATATAAAATCAATAATCGATTACTTCAGCAACGTTCTAAAAATCATTTCCAGATTTTAAGCAGAATATCGATTATATAAAATCAATAATCGATTACCTTATGGTATTTGAAAATCATTTGACAACGGCCAGCTTCAACAATCGATTGTCCTTTGCAACAATCGATTACTTGTTATTTTCTGAAAATCATAAAACTTACTGTCTCAGTGATAATCGATTATCTAAAGACATAATCGATTACTTAATTAAATTTAAAATCACTGGAAGACATCAACTCAACATAATCGATCACCATTAGTTCATAATCGATTATTTTGAGTATTGAAAAACTTTACCTCAACAACAATCGATTGTCATTTGTTCACAATCGATTATCATGCAGATTTGGAAAAACATGATGTTCACTGTCTTACTCACAATCGATTACCATTAATTCATAATCGATTGTCATGCAGTCTTGGCTCAGAAACAATCGATTATCATAAGTACATAATCGATTATTTTAGCCCAGATTTTTGAGGCATGTTTAGAAAATATTTTGTCTAATGTAAATATGCATGATTTAAAATCTTTTTGACACAGAATTAAATATGCATGATTTTGGAAAATAGTTTTATGAGAGAGGCCATACTATGAGTCAAGTTATAGGATCGAGATTACAATTTAGAACAACTCAATAACAATTAAAAGCTATATCTTGAACTTCAATCTTATTCGCAACCATTGTGCGCTTGTACTTGAATTCCGTCATATATTAATTTTTGCTTCGTTTGTCATTCATCAAAACCTACAAAAGAGTACACGTTTAGTATATTGCATTGAGAACGTGTTTCTAACAAAAACCTTGTAAGGGAAAAAGAGTGCAATGCGCATTAACTCCCCCTGATAAGAACATCAATTTATATCCTTGAGCATTTGCATTCCAATCTTGTGCACCATCTTCAAAACAATCTTTGGTAGATGTTTGATAAATAAATCAACCATATTGACTTGAATAAATATTCCGCACCTTGAAATCATCATTCTTGATAGATATGAACATCTTCATATAATGTCGTGGAATGACTCTTCAATATCTTCATAGATGTATTCTCATTGCCATCATGCTTTGACTTTATGCTTTCAAGTATTTGAACTATATGTCCAAATCTACATGGAATCAAGTATTTGTCTATACGCTTTAAGCGTATCAAAGACTTTGTCCTTCTGGGACTTAATATGAGTATTTGTAGTGAGAATATAGTTACTTTCTTTGGGTCAGCAAATGCGTATAGCATGCTTTGCAATATGTTGCAATTGAATTATCCATTTTATGAACTTCAGGTTCATATCATGATATTCGGGGATTTACATATACAAATGATAATTCCTCCCATGTAACCTTTTCTTAAGTGTTTATCATGTCTCCCCCTCATGTTAGAAAAGCTAACTTGTATCCTCAACTTTGAGAAATCATCTTTGTGCATTATCATGTCAATATACACAGCACATTAATAATAAGATGAAATTATTTGGCTCCTGACCCTGCACCACTTGTGAGGGGAGAATATACTCTCGTATACAACGCATATCAAACTGATATATATAACTTTGTTCTCATAAGAAACAGTTTAGCTATTAAGTGGAGGCACTCAATAATTATCTTGCTAAACCAACTTTGATATAAACCAACTTATCAAGATGAACTATCTTGAGTAGAAAATCTGGAAATTATGCTCCAAGTTAGATTACTGAGCAATTTACCTCGCAAGCACCGGCCAGGCTGCGGGTTAATAACAATTGCGCATATAACCATTTCATAGATGCATCATATGTGGTATACATGGCAGGTGAATGGGCCCATATTCACCTTTGATATTTCCAGAATTTATGGGTTTCAACCCGAACTCTTTAGTTGGTCAGTTCATTAATGAGAACAAGTGATACAAGAGAATTCGTAAAGAACTTTCTAGTTCTTTAATATTCACCTATGTGAATTTGCACATCATACTTAAAATGAGATGGCTAACACGAATGCCAACTGAATAAATTATCAATATTGGTAAACTTCAAATTTACACCATGACATGTGCACTTATCAATAAACTTCAGGTTTATTATGACATGGATTTTTATACCAATAGATATCCACTTTATTGTGGCATTCTTTCGTTTGTGTAGTACAAACTGGAGAACAAAGCGGGTAGCTTTTCATATACAAATTACCCCGCTATAAGTTGTAGTAATAGGAGATATCAAATCCTTCCTTTATTTATAGTCTCAGTATAATCAATTGCTTTCGCGTGTACTTTGGAAACTAAATAAGTTTCTTTGAGACTTACTACAGCGCAATACTCAATTGTGTTTCTCCAACATAGTAATAATTGGCTCTTCTAGAGCTCTCAATTAATTTTGTACTACCACAGATCCATGTGGTGAATATCTTTCTTAAAGAGAAATACCATTATGGTGATGTCAAACTTATATGCAAGATATGTTTCTTGCATTATTGTTGTCCTTTAATAGACATATTTCCAAAATACTTTGGCGTACAATAGTTACGTGACCAACGATCATTCATGCCATATATATAGCCAACAGGCTTAACACCATTAGGTGTTTCAACTATAGGGCCAAAAACTTCACGTTTTGCCAGCGAATTCAATTCTGATTGAATTGCTTCTTGCCACTTTGGCCAATCATGTCTTTTTCAACATTCTTCAACAGATTGAGGTTCGAGATCCTCACATTCTTGCATAATGCTAGATGCGACATTATAAGCAAAGACATTATCCACCACATATCCACTCGATTAATATTTTCCTCAATATTGATTGGATTTATGGATAGTTCCGTATTTTCCAGAGCCTCGGGCTCAATGGATTCTTCATGAATCTCAGAATTTGTTAAATCATGAATTTCCTCATGAGATTCTTTCGTAGTGTCATTTTGATCATTTGCTTTCCTCTTTCTAGGATTTCGATCTTTGGAAACTAATGGCCTGCCACGCTTCAGGCGTGCATTTGACTCATTGGATATGACACTAGATGATTGTCCAACAGGGACATCAATACGGATTGGGACATTTTCCGCGGGGATGTGGGATTTCGTTATCCTTTTCAAGTCCGTAAATGCGTCAGGCATTTGATTTGCTATTCTTTGCAAATGGATAATCTTTTGTATCTCTCTTTCACAAGTAGAGGTATGTGGATCAAGATGAGATAGTGATGCATTTTTCTACAAAATTTCCCGTTTGGTTTCACCAACTTCTCCCCCTAATTTTGGAAAAAGTGTCTCATCAAATTGACAGTCTGCAAATCGTGCAAATCTCCTGTCAATGTTTCGAGGTAGCGAATTAATGGAGGGCGATTCAAACTCAACATATATTCCTAACCTTCTTTGCGGACCCATTTTGGTGCGGGATGGCGGTGCTATAGGCACATATACTGCACATCCAAAGATTCTTAAATGGGATATATTGGGTTCATGACCCAAAACTCATTGCAACAGGGAATATTTGTGTCAATTCGTCAGTCAGAGACGAACTAGAATTGCTGCATGCAAAATGGCGTGACCCCAAGCCGAAGTGGGCAGCCTCGTTTTCATGAATAAATGAGGTATTCAAGATTATACTCATGTATTGTCTCAATCTGATATCCATTTTGAATGATATCTTTAAAACTCAACAAGTTCCTTTTAGACTTGGAGGAGAACATTTTGACTGATATCATTAAAACTCAACAAGTTCTTCTTAGACTTGGAGGAGAACATTGCATTCTCTAAAATATCGTTCCTTTCGGCAGAGTTATAGTTGCTCTTTAGGAGCCTTCAATCAATTTAATTCCCATAGTTTGCCATACAAAAGAAAATATACGAACATGAGAATAAACAAGTTCAATTCGTTTGTTTCACATTTAAACAATATTTTCAAAATCTGCTGAGGTCAGTTGACTAACTAAATCAGATAGTCGATTATATGTTTTCCATAATCGATTACTATGCAGTTTGAAAATTTCAGTTTAAGCATTTTCTTAAAACAATCGATTATTAAACACACACAATCGATTGTTGAACATTGACAATCGATTGTTAAACACACACAATCGATTATTTGCTATTTTGAAAAACTTCAGATCACACTGTTTTAAGACAATCGATTGTTAAATATAGACAATCGATTGTTGACTATTTTGAAAAATTCCAGAGCACACTGTCTTAAGACAATCGATTGTTAAATATAGACAATCGATTGTTGGCTATTTTGAAAAATTCCAGAGCACACTGTCTTAAGACAATCGATTGTTAAATATAGACAATCGATTGTTGGCTATTTTGAAAAATTCCAGAGCACACTGTCTTAAGACAATCGATTGTTAAATATAGACAATCGATTGTTGAACATTGACAATCGATTGTTGAACATTGACAATCGATTGTTTTGCAGTTTTAATGTGAAATATTAGATAATCGACTAACTGTTAGGTTAGTCGATTACCGCTACTGGAAAATAAAAATATTATTGAAATCTGAGCATATTGAAACATTCTAAAGAGCTAATACTAACATTATATCATAAACTAACTAATACGAGCTGATACTAATGACTATTAGTTTATTCACTAACTATTACAAATAAGTGAAATAAAATCAAACAACTCCATCTTCTTTCATCACAGATCCATCACCGATTAGGTGGTCTATTTCCCATCGGGTTGCTCAATGGAATCTGCCACATCCAAGTGGGTGATGTCAAAATTGTCGTCAGAGACAAAATTTGTTTCAGAGCCTTTACTCTTTCGAGATGCTTGATAAAGGTCAACCAAATGTCTTGGTACACGGCAAGCTTTTGACCAGTGCCCTTTTCCACCGCAACGATAACATATAGTTTCTGAACTTTTTGCCTTAGGATCCTCATAATCCCGTTTCTGCTTTCGGCGGTTATCTCTCCTCGGGGGGTGACGGACATCATGGATATTTCTTCCTTGTCTATATCACGGCTATGACCCCGATTACGACCACGACCATGGTTAGATCCATGGCTTTTTTCATGATTGGCATAATGAGAATAGACCTTATCTGCTACAGGCAGTGGTGTAGACCCAGTGGGTCGACTTTTGTGATTTCTCATGAGCAGGTCATTATTTCGCTCAGCCACAAGTAGAAGAGAAATCAGTTTAGAGTACTTTGTGAAGCCTTTCTCTCTGTACTGTTGTTGCAGTACCATATTGGAGGCATGAAACGTTGTAAACGTTTTCTCAAGCTTATCATAATCGGAGATTTTATCTCCACATAACTTCAATTTAGAAGTAATTCTGAACATTGCAGAATTATATTCAGAAACAGACTTAAAGTCTTGGAGCCTCAGATGAGCCCAATCATATCGTGCTTGTGGCAGAGTGACCAACTTCAAGTTGTCATATCTCTCCTTTAAGCCTTTCCACAAGATGAGTGGATCCTTGACGGTGATATATTCAATCTTCAAACCTTCATCAAGGTGATGGCGCAAGAAAATCAAGGCCTTAGCACAGTCTTGGGTGGATGCTTTATCTCTATCTTTAATGGCGTCTCCAAGACCCATAGCATCTAAGTGGATTTCAGCATCCAACACCCATGTCATGAAGTTCTTGCCCGAAATTTCAAGGGCAACGAACTTTCTTTTCGTAATGTCAGACATAATCGAAAATCAAATTAGGAAGAGAGAAATACCTTAGTTTTTCTTGAGAACGATTCTTGAGACGGTAGAGTCTCGTGCTGATAACGTGTTATGAAATAATATAAAAGACAAGAATAATATAGAGAGAATAGGGAGAGAGAGGAGTATTCTTATTGATACTTGGGATGATTTACAATGGGGTAAGACCCCTCTATTTATAGGAAGATAAATGACTTAGCTTCAAACTAAAACTCTTAGACATTCACTCTAAATAGAGTTCTATTTATAACAAATAGTTTGTAATTTTAGTATAGTTCTTTATGTTTACATTCTAGTTTGATTGATATTTTGTTAAGTGTAAGAATCTATTTTGTGTTAAAAATAATATATATTTTTAATTGAGTTCTTAAATTATTTATCACTACTTGATTAAATTATCATCGATATATCTTGGTAAATAATAGATTTCTGATTTGATAGTGTTACATATAAAATATGATCGCCAAAATATATATTTGGTAGCATCTGTCAAATATTTAAGAAAAGACGAATAAATAACAAAAAAATTTAAACAAAACCCGACAAAAACCGAATCAATTCCGAAAAAACGAACTATAACACCTCTAGCGGTCACATTTCCAAAATTAACATATTTCATTTTCTTGTCTTTTTTGGGGTTAATACAAAATCCCCAAAGTTGTCACGTTTAGCAACTTTTACACCTAAATTATGAAGTGGAGTAATTTTATCACCCCAAATTTTCAATATTTGTTTTATCACCTCCGGGCGAGAGGAGTTGTTGCGTGAAGCTCGCGCCATACCCATGTCAGTTTAAGCCAAGTGGCATGACACATTTTTTTTTTAGTTTAACGTTAGTTTCCATTGATATCAACAA
This sequence comes from Nicotiana benthamiana, assembly GCA_034376525.1. Classification (NCBI taxonomy): domain Eukaryota; kingdom Viridiplantae; phylum Streptophyta; class Magnoliopsida; order Solanales; family Solanaceae; genus Nicotiana; species Nicotiana benthamiana. Next base: position 19,185,000 of record CM067324.1, on the reverse strand, counting down.
ATATACAAGGATGAGTTCTTTGTAGTAGTATAGACTAACTACTATAATACAAAACTGTCTAAGCTAATACACTTCTAACACTAGCTTTTTTTTTTTTGGTAGAATTTTCTTTCTTTTTCTTTTTTAAGAAAAAAATAATTTATAACATTACAACTTACATACCTAAATTATTGGATAATCCTACTACTTCCATGATTTCATTTTTCCTATTTAGCACTTTCTGAACAAAAGACCTAAAGTTTAAACTAAACAAAACAAAATCATCGTTTCTATTTAATTTCATCTTCCAATTTTTTATTCTAAACAAATCTCTAAGGTTAGATTGGAGATAGGGCGATCTATTAAAAATGAAGTTTTAAAATATATAAATTTTAATAAATTAAGGCTTATTAAAAGTTTAACTCTTGTTAAAAAAAGTTTGTGCTTTCTGAAATGATTGTGTTTATATGTCTTAATAGTTTAACTTTTTGTTTTATGCCGATCTTTTGTGTGTCTAAGGGAATAGATCACATTTATAACCGTATGAGGTGGTTGAGGATGAACTCCAGCCCCTTTGCCTTGCTAGAAAAGAAGCGGAGCATGATCATTACACATCAGAATGAGGGATGAACTTGGCTGAGGGTGACCTCTAGGTCGATAAGACCTAGTGTGAAAGGGTAAATGTAGACACTTAGGAACCCTTTCACGTGAGTGGTAATGCTCTCTTCGAGAGTGGGGATCTGACCACGACCTCCAGCCCCCAGCCACAATCTCTCTTCACAGTATCGAGACGTTTATCGAGCAAATGTATCTCGACATGTGCTCACATTGGTCAGGGATCGGCGGAGGATTCTTGTAACACCCAGGATATTCAGATTAGGTATGAATAATTAAAATGAGTACTAAGATTATATTTTGGACATATGAAGTTATATCAGGATGATTATGGGTGAAAAATAGTTGTTTCAAAATCGAGATGCAAAGTAAGGTGCATAAGATTGGACAAAATCGACTAAGTTTGCAGAAGGTTTGTGTTCCAGCAGATTTTAGTGAAAATATATAAGTAATTTGGGAAAACTCAAAGCATGAAATTTTTAGGCCTTTAACATATCTTTCTAACGATATATTATGGAGCCTAAACAAAGCTTTGTGCAAAATGTTATGCCCATTTTAAAGAATATTGCGTAACCACCGCGGTCCTGCCGCGTTTTTACCGCGACCGCGGTAGCGAGGCAGTGTACCGCGGTCAACTGGGACGTGGAGGCCAAAATGAGAATTCGTTTTTAGTATTTCGTCCCCCATAGCTTCAAAACATAAAAAACTTGCTCTAGAAAGGAAAACTCTCAAAAACCTAACTCCTTAAGGGTCCTTCCACCACCCAATGTAAGTTTTAATGGTGATTCTAAGTTAATTTAAATTTTTAACACCTTATTAACTTGGGTAAACCCTTCATAACATTAGATATGGGCATCATTGTTGAGAGAAAGAACCCTAGAACTCGAATTCAAGAAGATTGAACGTCAAGAAGGTAATATCATCACCCTCTAATTGATTATAGCATTGGATTAATGATTGTAGACTAAAAGTTCATGAGATATGAGTTGATGGGTTTGATAGAAAGCATGAACAATTATAGGTTTGGATTGTTGATTATTGATTAAGGGCATTGTTTACCTTATGGGTAATAAAGAATGATGTTGATTATAACCATTTGAGACTTTAGAATTTATCTAAAAGCAAGAGAATGGGTTATTGAGTGTAGATGCACCATTAATAAGGACTATGAAGCTTTATGTCACCAAGTGTTTGAGAAAATACTTAAGTGACCAAAACATGAGAATTATTGCTAATACGAAATCTCTTTGACTTGTATTGACATCGATTAAAGTTGAAAAGGTTGGCGAATTGTATTACGCTCAAGAGAAGGAAGTTAAGATATGTGAGGCTAACTCTCTATGTTTGAGAACGTTAATTATTCTCCCTACACCACGTTTCTTCTACTACGTTATCAGTTGCCTCAGAAATATAGTTACTCATAGTTTTTTAAATAGTTGTAGAACTTCTATTCTCTAGGTTCATAACTTGTTCATGACTTTCATTATGAACGTTGTGAGCTCAATTCGTATTCAATATAGACTTGGGTTTGATGTCCCTGAGTCTCAGTATAGTTTACTCATCCTGTCATAAACAGTTGAAGTTTCAGTGTTCATAATCAATTCAAGAATGCATGTCTCAGTCTAGTCCGATTCAGTATTCTAGTATTATGTAACTCAGTGTGATCCAGTATTCCAGTATCATGTGACTAAGTGTGATTCAGTATTTCATTATCATGTATTACAATATGATTCTCAGTTCCTGATTTTAAATCCCTGAATGTTGAACACTTGTATTTGTGTTTAAGGCCGTAGTTTATATGCTTTATGCATACTTGGGCCTGAGGCTGTAGTTTATGCTTTATGCATGTTTGGGCCTGAGGCTGTAGTTTATGCTTTATGCATTTTTGGGACTGAGGCCATAGTTATGTATACGTATACTTGCGCTTGAGGCCGTTGCTTCTGCACATATATATATTGGGCTCGAGGCCGTAGCTTATTCAGATAAACAGGTTGTTCATCATATAGAAGAGGGAGTATTCATAACCTTACTTCCTTTGTTCAGTTCAGCTATCAATTATCATTTCATTTATCAACTATCGGTTATCATTTCAGCTATCAGCTATCGGTTATCATTTCAGTTATCAGCTATTAGTTATCATTTCAGTTATAAGTTATCAGTTAACATTTCAGTTATCAGCTATCAGTTATCATTTCAATTATCAGTTAACATTTCGGTTATCAGCTATCAGTTGTTGATGCCCCCTTTTTTCTAGCAAAATCGGGTTTTACGACATTTGGGCGGACAACTTTTTCTCTTTTGGGAATTGGGTTTGAATTAAAGAGTCACTGCCTAATGATTAAGTGCATTATTACACTAAGATGATTTTGATTTAAAGACTAGAGATTTGGGTAAGGGCTAGAAATTATCTCGAGAGGAAGGTTTTAGGCATCCCTCAAGATCCTCTAGTGTGGTTCCGGGTATGCTATAATTGTGACTTTAAGTGCGAATGACAAACAAACAAGCAAGAATTAAAAATGCAGGATAGTTTTCACATAATGGTTGCAAGCAAAGAAGTTAAAGAAACTGAAGTTTGGGGAGAAAGTAGTTTTGAAGTTCCGAAAATAAATAAGTAAAGGAAATGGGGTTTCACATAATCGTTGCAAGAAATTAAATCAAAAGAAGTTAAAAAAGCTGAAGTTGAGCAATTTTTTTATTCTGAGAAATAAACAAGTAAAGGGAAGGGGGTCCTAGGTTTATAAATAATATGTATTATGTCAATGTAATACCCGGTAATCACTCCCCAAAAGAGGGGCTACACGTGGTATTAGCACACCGGTCATCATATCCATATCTACCCTTTTCCACCACGTTAAGGTATTAAAGCGTGGAATGGTCTCGTTTACCTATCATATCAATCCCGGAGGTATTTGAGATTACTAGTCCTAAATGGAGGAGATAGTGTCTTATTTGTGGTTTCAAAAGGTTAAAATACCAAGGTGACAAACAAAACATATATAGAAAGTTTGGAGGGAAGAGCATATGAACAGATAATAGGGCTCAGACAAACCTCCTTTAAAGCCAGAGAAGGCACATAATTTGGCATGTCTTACACGTACTGTTTGATGTCTAAATAAAATTTATATATTTGAAGCAGACTGATCTGCTACATAATTTAGATAGGAAGCGTGAGTCAAGCCTGCCTGTTGGTTGTAGTTAATAAAATAAGAAGAAGTGATTCAATTTATAAGTTACCCTAAGGCTTGCCTAAATGATAGCAGAAAACCTATAGGCGTGATATCTACAGATTTCAGGAATAAGAGTATGGATTGATTACATGTTAATTTAAGAAAAAATTGCCAGTTTTAATAGAAAGAGTACAAGTTCTGCAATTGATAATGCATTACTACTGATAGATCAGACTTACAAACGAGTAAGACAATTCAGATTTGATTAGAACCCCTATAGACATGCTTTCTATGTGTTTGTTAATTTAAACATTGTTATAGACATAGAGAAATGCAAAAATCCTACAACATGCTATCTCGGTGTTGCATTTTTTAATTACGAACGAGATATCTGATAGCATGGTTATTAAGGCATATAGACACGTTTTCCTAATGAGAGATGAATATGAAAGAATCAGAAAGGTCCTATAAGCATATTATCTAAATGGGAAGCATATTATCTATATGTGAGTGCATAAATTCAGAAAGAAACTCCTATAGGCATGATATCTATATGAATGTACAATTCATGAATTCCTATAGGCAAGTTATCTACATGAATGCAGAATACATGAAATTCCTATAGGCAAGTTATCTACATGATACGCTGAAATCATAAATTCCTATAGGCAAGTTATCTACCCTTTGCATAGAGTTATTCCCTCCCCTTTTCACTAGCCATCTCCAATAGTTATACAAAGTTATTACAGTCCAAAAGAAAATAAAGTAAAGAAAATACATCAAAAAATTTGAAAGTTACAACCAAAGAAAGCCTGATTCAGACATCCTGTCTGATTTATGAAGTAAACCAACTCTAAAGATCAATGTTTCAAAGCCTTTCTCATTTTTGGGTGTGTTAGAGTTCCTAAGATCTTCATGAGCTTTGGGCAGTGCTTACACCCAAATTCATTACATGGTTGAGACATAGTGTAGTGTGAAAGAGCCAACCCTTAAGTCTCCAAGTTCAGAGGGAACTCAAGGTCCCAAAACATGGCTCACAGGAGGGGGGCAGAACTTAGAATCTAGGAATGAGTGTGAGTGTAATAGAGGGGATCCTAGGGAGAGCCAATATAGGTTGGTGGTCATAACCAGCAATTGGAGGCGCTGGCGCACCCCAACCAGCCATGTTGGCCATATTATTTGGGAGTTAGGACCCATTAAAGGATCAAGTCCAGAGATGAGCAACAATTTTGATGTTTCCATGCTTTGAACTTTAACTCAAACACATAGAAGGGAATGCGATATGGGGATTCACAACAACAACATATGCAAAGAGAACAACATATTTAATACTGAACATAGATAGCACAATAAACAAAATTGTAGAAGCTGTAAAGCAAACACATAGGGATAAGGTAGAAAAACTAAATTAGAACATACCGGTTTCCAGGAAACAAGTAAGAAGAGCAGTAGTCTTTTAAAAGCCAAAGTGCAAACAGGAAGACAAAATACTTTAAGTGTGCAAGATTGTGAGATTGTGAAGTCTGAAGTGTGTTAATTGTGTGTGATTTGTTTTAAAGAAGGTCATGTATTTATAGTGTGAAAGTCATGAGCAAATAAGGTAAGAGAATAATTGAGAATGATTGTAAACCAACTATACAAGGTTTCCTTTAATTAAGGGATTCAGATTCAAACAGGTAAAACCATTTAAGGAAAGGATTTAAACAAATACTTTGTGCAAAGTAGTAAATTAGGGGCAAATACACAAAGGCTATTTAAGGAAAAAATATCAGAAACATACGGTTGCAAAATTTAAGGAAAGAGAATCAATTAGCAATCAAGAAATCAGAAATCCAAAGATTTGGTATGAATGAACCAAGCCAGAAAGGTGGAAAAGGTTTTAACTTAAGGAGCATCAGTGACAATCAATTAGACCTATTAAAAGGAGATTCTGAATCAATCACTAGTTCGAGAACCTCTTTGAAGAAAGATTTATCACACATATAAAGCATATAGACACGCTTAAACATGAAAGAACCGTCATGCTAATAAGTAGAAGAGTATAGTGTAGAAGAAATTTAGAAGTTCAGAGTTGTGTGTGAGCAAAGAAGTTTAGACTTAGTTCAAAAATTCAAAAGTTAGTCCGAGAGAGTCAAGGGTTCTAAAATAGAACCCTAGTTCAATCACATGACCAAACCTCGGTAGAACCCCAAATTTTAGGGCTTTTCCCTTGAATCAAATACAGAGATGAGAAATCAAGTAGTCGAAACAGGCTCAGGGGTATCTTTCAGAAACTCATGAGAACACATGCAAACATAGTAGAAGGTTTAAAGAGAACAGAGAGAAGAAATTGACTTGAAGCATGACGAGAGAACAACATGATAGTAGGAGAAACATGCTTAAGAAAACTCCTCTCAGAAAGGACTTAAACAGGGTTCAGTAGAAGAGAAAATAGTAAACACTTAAGAATGCAATAGCAGATATAGTAGAAGAACATAATTTTAGAATGAACGTAACCAAAGTTTAGAAGAGAAAATAGTAAAACACTTAAGAATACAGCAGAAGAAACATGTTTAAAGAGGTCTCTTTTAAAAGAACTCAAACAAGGTTCAGCAAAAGACAAACAAAGAGCCTTAAGAACTTGGTAAAAGTATAGTAGAAGAACACAAGAACACCGGAAAAGCATAACAAAAGAACATATAGGAAAAAAACCGTGAGATAAACATATAAAAGCAGGATAGAAAGAAAACACAAGAATATAGTAGAAGAACGGGATATAGAAAACATAACAGAGAGACACAAAGGCACTGTAGGGTCTTAAGAGACCACAATATAGGAAAACATAGCAAGATAAGAATATAAAAACATGCTACAAGAACACAATAGAGAAAAATACACATAAATGAGAAAGAAAAAATCATAGAAACATTTGAACATTTCAGAAACCCTAGATCAAAAAGAGGCGGCTTTTTGAAAGTGATTTTTTTTCAAAGCAAGGCCAGGAAAAGCGTTTAAAAACTCAAATAGAGCATAGATACACAACAAATTTAGAAATATTGGAGGAAAACCTCGAGGGGTTTCAAAAGAACCCTATAATGATAAAAGCTTTAAAAAGGTCATCGATTGGAGTCAGAGAAGCAAGAATCAGGCTTAGAGGACCAGAATACGTCGGAGCAAGGTCGGCGATGGCTGTAAAACTTTGAGCCGACCAAGGTCTGGATCAAGACCTTAGAGGTCTGGCCTCAAATCTTCAAGCATTGAGCACACAGGAGTAGTAGGAGGTGAATATAGGATCCCATGGCCTGAGAAGCCATAGTATTTGGTGGGTTTCACGGTTGAAGACAATAAGAGATGATTAGGGTTCCAGGAATGTTTGAGAGAGTTTGAGAGACGAATGGGTTCATAGGCGGCTGATTGAGAGAAATGATTTTAGGGTTGGGGGGGGAGTTCAAAATTAAAAAGGACTGGGGAATCATGGCCGTTGATCATTTTGATCAACGACCTAGATCAAAAGAGAGGGACGGGCGGGTTGGATAAACGGGTCAGGGCGGGTTATATAATAATTGGACTGGGTTATTTAGGATCTGAAATTGGGTTATTGGGGTAGTAATATTTGGCTATAATTGAAATAAAATAAGGCTATCATTTAAATAGCTACTATTCCCTTTTTAATTTATAAAAAATAGCAAAAATGATTTTTGAACAAATTAAAGGCACTAATTTAATTAATAGTTTATAAATATTAAATTAAAAATACTAGAATAATTTTTATAATTATAAATACTATTAAATATTAAAATAGGTTAGAATTGCAATTTAGTGTAATTTTAGCTTAAAAATACCAAATCGGTTTATTAAAATGTAAAAAATCACCATAGCTATATATTGGCATAAATATAAGAATAACATAAATTGATAACCAAAATAATTATTTGAGAAACACTTATTGGTTTTTGTAATGCTAAAATAGGGCAATAAATTGGTTTAAAAATAAAAAAAATACTTAGACATGCTTAAATATATATATATATATATATATATATATATATATATATATATATATATATATATATAGACACACACACACCCCATTTGAAAGCATTTTGCATATAAAAAATATACAAGGAAAACTTGGGCATCAACAACTGCTCTACTATATCCCGGAAGGATGAAAGAGTTGTCGGGTAAAAATACGATGACTAGTTTTTATCGGGCGAAGTGGTTTGAAAAGATTAACTTTGCTCTAGTTCCTGAGCTACCTACATATCCCTGGTCTTATAAGAATCAGGCCGTATGTAGTTCAGGATCGGTCGACGGAGTAGATGGAGATTTTTTAAGAGTGGACGCAATGTTTAGATTGGGTAGATAGTTAAAGTCTAATAGGGCTGCAGGAACTGGAGCAGGATCGCTTATGCTAAGATGGTTGTTGCTCGCCGGTTTACCTACAAGTAATACAAACATATATTGTGCGTAAATTTAAACGTGCTCCAAGTTCCCGTCGGACCAGGAATGTTGTCTTTAGACGGTTAGGATGACGTCCTCAGACCATGATGTCCTGGGCCCTAAAATGTATAACAAAGTATTCAAAGGCCATGAAATGATGCTCTCGGGCTATGTGGATGATGCCTCCAAGTTATGATGCCTTGAATAATGATGGGTAAGAGATAAAAGGGGTCTTCAGGCCATAGCATGGTGTTCTTAGGCTATGAAGATGGTGCCTTCGAACAATGACGCCTTTGAATAACTTGGAAATCTTTTAGCCCATGAAATGCAGCATGAGGCGATCTTTCAGCCATGTAATGCAGAAGGTGGCGATTTGTCAGCCAATGCAAAATGTAATAAGTGCGATATTTCTGCCGATGCAGGTGTAAATAAAGAGGTGATCTTTCATATGATGGCAGACATAAATAAAGGCAGCGATATTTCAACCAATGCGAGATATAAATGAAGTGGAGATCTTTCAACCATGCAAAAATATAAGTAAAGCGGCGATCTTTCAGCCGATGTAGATCGAGATAGAGCTTAGTCTCGGAAGGCGGAATAGTAGCCTTATGCAATGCAGGAAATGCAAATGGAAGTAGGGCTTAATCTCGGAAGGTAGAATAGTAGCCTTATGCAATGCAGGAAATGCAGATGATGGTAGAGCTTAACCTCAAAAGGAAGAATAGTAGCCTTATGCAATGCAAGAAATACACATAGAGTAGAGTTTAACCTCGAAAGGCAGAATAGTAGCCTTATGCAATGTAGGAAATGCAGATAGAGGTAGAGCTTAACCTCGGAAAGAAGAATAGTAGCCTTATGAAATGCTAGAAATGCAGATGGAGGTAGAGCTTAACCTCACAAGGCAGAATAGTAGCCTTATGCAAGGAATAAAAGGTGAGAAATATCTTAGCTGACAGCTGGTAGCTGATTGTGATATTGCGGCTGCTGGGGATATTGTATGCGGATAGAGGTTGTGAATAGGTCTAATGGTTCTGATAGTTGTGTTCCTGATTGCATAATATACGACTTAGGATTCCTGTATCCAAAGAAAAATCATGAGTTTTGTAAAAGGTAAAGGTTAATTCGTGTCCCCGCTGATTTTGCTTGATCTGCTCAATTCTGATCTGGTGATACTGTATGTATCATTGGGGTAGCGTTTCTAAACAAAGCAACTTTAGTAACACACATGTATGATTTAGTAAAAAAAAATGTAAATACATAATTAAGAATAGTTTTCTTTAGATGAACCAATGACTAAGATGAGGTCCAAGCCAATACAACCTCTCTTGTTTCAGAATTTTGAGGGTCGCCCTCAAAATTCTGCCCCAGTTTGCTAGATTAACACTTCTGACAGCAGCTTGAGATGATCGACTGAAATTACTTCAGAATTTTAAGGGTCTTCCTCAAAATTATTCCCCACTTTTCAATTGTAAGGGGAAATGAAAATTTTATTAAATTGTGACCAAGCCTATAAGGCTGCCTACATATCCCCTCTTAAACGGGAATCATGTCAGACATAGTTCAAGTACATCATATAGGAAAGCATAGTATGGGTTCACTGCATCTGAGTTGATTGGTTTTGGCAGATTTCTCCATCCATTTCCGCGAGTATAAGGGCTCCTTATGTTAGAACCCGGTGAACCATATAGGGGCCTTGCCAGTTGGGAGAGAACTTCCCTTTGGCTTCATCTTGATGTGGAAAAATCTTCTTTAATACTAGCTGCCCCGGTGTGAACCATCTAGGTGTGACTCACTTGTTGAAATCTCTAGAGATTCTGTTCTGATAAAGCTAACCTTGGCAAACTGCATTCATTCTCTTCCCATCTATAAGAGCAAACTGCTTATAACGGTTCTTCACCCACTCTGCATCCTCGAGTTCTGCTTCCTGTATGATCCTTAGGGAAGGAATCTCTACCTCGATGGGGATGACCGCTTTTGTACCATAAACCAACATATAAGGGGTTGCCCCAATTGATATGCGGACTGTGGTGCGGTACCCTAATAAAGAAAACAAGAACTTCTCATGCCACTGCTTATACTTCTCTATCCTTTTCCTCAGTATCTTACTGATATTCTTATTGGTGGCTTCTACAGCTCCATTCATATGAGGTCCGTAGGTTGTAGTATTCTTTTGTTTGATCTTGAAGGTTTCACATATGGCTTTCATCAAATCACTGTTGAGTTTGGAGGCGTTATCAGTAATGATTGACTCTAGGGTTCCGAATCGACAAATGATACGGTCACAGACGAAGTCTGTCATGACTTTCTTGGTCACTACTCTGTAAGATGCTGCTTCAAGCCATTTGGTGAAATAGTAAATTGCTACTAGGATAAACCTGTGCCTGTTTGATATGGTAGGTTTGATTTCCCCCATGCGGCGAACGACCATGGCGAGCTTGTTACATTAAGCTCATTCAGAGGCACTTTTATCATATCGGCATGTATCTGACAGCGGTGGCATCTTCGGATGTACTAGATGCAATTCGTTTCCAGAGTCATCCAAAAGTAACCAGCATGGAGTATCTTCTTGGCTAAGACAAAACCATTCATATGCAGACCACAGGTCCCGACATGAATTTCCTCTAGCAGCTTGGACACTTCCCTTGCGTCGACACACCTTAGTAGTCCCAAATTTGGAGTCCTCCTATATAAGATCTCCATTGTGAAAGAAATTGTTAGACATTCTCCGAAGTGTGCGCTTCTGAGTAGCATTTGCGAGCTCGGGATATTCTCCTTTTGCCAAATATTCCTAGATATCATGAAATCTAGGTTTTCCGTCTGCATCTTCCTCGACATGAGCACAGTAAGCTGGCTGACCATAGATCTTCACAGGAATATGATCAATGAAATTCTTATCTGGATGTTGTATCAGAGGCCAGTGTAGCCAATGCATCGACAAACTCATTCTGGACTTTGGGAACATGTTGGAATTCCGTCTTCGTGAACCTCTTTCTTAACTTCTGTACATGATACATGTATGGAAGTATCTTGGAGTTCTTGGTTTCCCATTCTTCTCAGACCTGATGTATAAGTAAGTCTGAATCTCCAACAACTAGAAACTCTTTAATGTTCATGTCAATAGCCATCTTGAGCCCCAAGATGCCGGCTTCGTACTTGCCTATATTGTTAGTGTAAGGGAACCTAAGCTTGGAGGATACCAGATAATGCTACGCAGTTTACACTAGGACTGATTCTATGCCTACCCCTTTGAAATTTGCTGCTCCATCGAAAAGCATCCTCCAAACATCATAGGATTCTGCAATATCTTCTCCTATGAAGGATACCTCTTTATCAAGAAAATACATCTTCAAGGGTTCGTATTCTTTGTCCATAGGATTTTCTACAAGGTTATCTGCCAATGCTTGTCCCTTGACTGCCTTTTGAGTCACATAGACAATGCCAAATTCACTCAACAGGATTTTCCACTTGTCTAGCTTGCCAGTGGGCATGGGTTTCTGGAAGATGTACTTCAAAGGATCCATCATTAATATGTGATGTGTAGTATAAAAACATAAATAGTGGCCCAGCTTCTGATCTACACAAGTCGGAGCATAATATGTGCATTATAATAGAGATTACTGGGCCCCGTACGGTGTGAACTTCTTAATGAGATAACAGATGGCCTGCTCCCTTTTCCCGATTTTATCATGCTGCCCCAAGACACAACCGAATACTCCATCCAATACTGCAAGGTAGAGCAACAGAGGTCTGCCCGGCTCGGGCGGGACCAAAACTGGCGGCATGGACATGTACTCTTTAATTCTGTTGAAGGCTTTCTGACAATCATCAGTCCATTTGGTAGCGACGTCCTTCTTCAAAATCTTGAATATCGGCTCACAGATGACAGTAGATTGTGCAATGAACCGACTGATGTAGTTAAGTCTCCCCAAGAAACTCATTACTTCTTTCTTGTTCTTCGGCGGTGGAAATTATTGGATAGCTTTGACCTTTGATGGATCCAGTTCTATCCCTCAGCGACTTACAATAAATCTAAGCGGTTTTCTGGCAGGAACCCTAAATGCATATTTGGTGGGATTTAGTTTCAGATTGTACCTTGTCAGTCTGTTGAAGAACCTCCTCAAATCTTCCTTGTGATCAGTGGCTTTCTTGGATTTGATGATGACATCATCTCTACACACCTCGATCTCATTATGTATCATATCATGGAAAATGGTAGTCATGGCCCTCATGTAGGTTGCCCCATCATTCTTTAGTCCAAACGGCATTATCTTGTAGCAATACATCCCCCACGACGTAACACAAGCCATTTTCTCAACATCTTCTTCATCCATCCATATCTGATGGTACCCAGCAAAACAATCAACAAGCGACTACAGTTCATGCTTGGCGAGTTATTAATCAGGATGTGTATATTTGGCTAGGGGAAGTCGTCATTTGGACTGGCCTGATTAAGATCCTGATAGTCGACACAGACTCTGACCTTCCCATCCTTCTTAAGTATTGGCACAATGTTGGCTAACCATGATCGGTATTCTACTACCTTGAACACCTTAGCTTTAACTTGCTTAGTGACTTCCTCCTTGATTTTCTAACTCATGTCAGGTTTGTGTTTTTTGAGCTTCTACTTTATGGGTGGACATGTCGGGTCGGTTGGAAGTTTGTGTGCCACAATATATGTACTCAAACAAGTCATGCTATCATTTGACCAATCAAATATGTCCTCATATTCTTTTAGAAATTTTGTGTACTCTTCCTTTTCTGACGGTGACAGATGAACATTGATGCGAGTTTCTTTGACATTTTCTGCATCTCCCAAGTTGACAACTTCAATCTAGTCAAAATTGGAATTAGGTCGATTCTCAAAATTCTCAACTTCTTTAACAATCTCGACCAGTATATCATCTTCCTCTAAGTCTATGTCCGTTAATTGTGTTCTCTCGTTGCATGCCACAGTCGTTGGTTCATCAAGATAAGTAATAGTAATACTGTAAATACAGTAAATGAGAGAAAATAATAAGAGTATAGTTAAAACTAGAGTGCTTTGATAAATTTCATAACAGTTTTGAAAATTTGAGCTTTTATTTCATAATAAAAAATGCAAAAAGAAAGTTAATTAGTAAAATAAAAGACAATGCATGATGCTTTGTTCAGCCTTGCTCCCCGAAGCTTCCCGGCCTCTAGTGGTTCTGATAGTCTAGTTGTTGAGGTGCTCCTCTGCTTTTGGCTTGTATAGAAGGGTCTTCCTCCCCTTCATCCTAAAAAATAACATAGCAGTCCATATCATAGTCTTCCAGGAACAAATTCCTCATTGTTGCTAGGGCTTCTTCTTCTTATAACCCATAGATGACCTCGGTCGGCTGGAATTCCTGCTCCAAACGCGGTATTGACTGCTCCAATAGGTAGTAAGGGTCGCGCCATGGTGGCGACCAATGGTTGAATTCATCGTAAGTGTACTCATACCCCAATCCGAAAGTGGTGCTGTGTTTCTTGAGATGGATGGGCTTAATGATTCATTAGAGATTATTGCCGGGTCCCTTGCCAGGCTCATACCCGCTCCAGTTCAGTATGTTTTCAATTTTGTTATCCCACCACTTATCCTTAGCGACGGTACTGACTCGTTTGATATGGTGGTAAGTTTGTCCACATGTCTTCCTTCTCCCCTGATGGCAGGAATGGTTTGGCGACTGTATATGGGATTGCTACCCGTGAATAATTACCTCTTTGTGATTCCACTCAAACTTCACTGCCTGATGTAGGGTTGATGCTACAACCCCAACGACATGAATACAAGGCCATCCCAAAAGAAAGTTGTAGGATGTTGGTACGTCTATTGCTTGAAAATCAACATCAAACCAAGTGGGCCCCATTTGTCGACACATGCTAATTTCCCCAATGTAGACCTTTGAGACATGTCGAAAGCCTTAACATTGATGGTCCCATATTTGATTTCATGTAACCATTTCCCCAACGTCCTGAGTGTCACCGGTGGATAGATGTTGAGATTGGACCCCCCATCTACCAAGATCCGGGTGATAAAATAATCTCGCACTGCACGGTGATGTGCAATGCCTTATTGTGACTCAAACCTTCTGGTGGCAACTCATCTTCATGGAAAGTGATGTGACTCTCCAATACTCGCCACAACATGTTTCCCATTTCTACTTCGGTGATGTTGCTTGGTAAATGTGCCTCATTCAGCACTCTTAACAAGGCATTCTTGTGTGCATCAAAACTCTGCAGTAAAGCAAGGATAGAAATCTGCGCCGGTGTTTTGTTCAGCTGATCAATGACTGAGTATTCCTCTGCTTGTGTCTTCTTCCAAAGATCACTGGGCCTAATTTCGGTAATGGTTTGTCGACCAAAGGTCTTCTTACTTGACTCAGCCAAGTGTTCTGGAGCGTAAACCCTGACGGTCCTTGTCATACCCTGTGCTGCAACTGCCTCCCTGAGCTTGGTTTTCCCTTTCCTTCTTGCCTCAGCTTTGTAGCCCCATCATAAGGCTTTTGTGTGGAATGGTGTTAAGGCTATCATTGATATCATAACGGGCACCCTTGCTTCAGAAGGTACTACAACAACTTCAAATGGTACAGGCACCTTTAGATACCGAAACTCGACCTCAATTGGTGTTGGAGCCTTTGTAGAAGCCGGTGTTTCAAACTCAATTGGTATGGACATGTTCACCTCGTTCGGAAGGCTGAATCTGGACTACAATTGGATTAAGGGCGACTGTTGGCTTTTTTGGACCGTCACCTTCTGTGATCAAACCGATTGATCCCTTGGGATCCAAATTATCCTCTAACTCAATCATATGAACACCTCCACCCTTGTGGTCTGGTAGATGGTTATTGCATACATTCAGGGCTGGCTCCTTTGCTACGGTGATATTGTTGTCAATCAAAGCTTGTATTTTATTCTTCACGGAGCGCCACTCGTCAATTGTGTGCCCTTTCATGGCAAAATGGTATGCATAGGTTTAATTTGGGTTGACCAATTGAGAGGGGTTTTCTAGAGTTACGACAGGGATAAGGTTGACATAACTAGCAACTTTGAGTCTTTCGTACAGCTGGTCAATTGGTTGAGCAATGGTGGTATATTGTTTGGGAGGTCTGCAGTCAAAATTTGGTCGAGGTCTAGAGAAGTTTTGATGTGGTGGGGGCAATCGATAGTGAGGCAATTGAGTATTGTAGGTTCGGTAAACATGTGCTGGTTGGAAGTATTTTGGTGAAATGGTTTGGTATGTGGGAGGTGGAGGTAATTTTGGGGTAGGTTGATATGTAATTGGAGGTATTGGGTAGGTTTGGTATTTGATTGGGCTCACGTCCCTTCTCTTGGACGTGCCACCAAACTGTAGAGCCTTGTTGGTATCTTGTAAAGCTTCAAAGTTTGTGACCATACCACTTTTGATACCTTCATCGATCCGCTCCCCTAGCTTGATGATGTCAAAAAATTTCTGGCTTTCAATCAGCATCAACCTTTCATAGTACTATGGGTCTTTAGCTCGGACGAAAAAACCTGTTCATTTGTTCTTCTTTTAAAGTTGATCGGACCTTAGAAACTTCTGATCTCCAACGAGTAGCAGACTCGCGGAATGTTTTCGTAGGTTTCTTTTTCAGGTTCTAGATGTAGAACATATCTGGCACATTTTCTATGTTGAATCTAAACTTGTCCATGAAATTAGATACCATACTTACCAAATTTGACCACTTCTTGGGTCTTGGCTGATGTACCAAGACAAAGCATCTCCCTTTAGACTCCTCATGAAGAGCTTCATGTGAATCGTCTCGTCCTTTCTTACTCCGATCAATTTGTCATAGCATGCTATTAGATGAACTCTCAGATACCTTGTACAGTCAAACATCTTAAACTTGGAAGGTTTATATCCCCTTGGGCAGTTCGATATCGAGTTGAATGCAAAGGTCTTGATAGTTCAATCCTTCAATCCCCTTACTTCCCTCGACGCCCTGAATTCTGCTAGTCAGCTTCTTGAGTTCTTTTGCCAGATTCCTAATAAGCGAGTCTTTATCCTCAGACTCGGGTATGTTTCAGATGGGTTGAGTAGGATGCGGCACAGTTTCCATATAGATAGGGGTAGTGTGGTGAGGGTGAAAATGGTCGTTTGTGGAGTTTACAGGTTCCGAGATGAGCTGTGGAGTATTGTTTGATGTGTGGCAAGTATTGCATTGGTGGTGAGGAGCGGAGTGGTTTTGCGATTTAGAATGTTTTGTGGAGGTGTGGGGGTTTTGATCATTTGGGAATCTGACGTCTGGGGTGGTGAGGGAAAATGATAAGCTTGCCAAGTTACGAACTTGGTCCAGTTCTTCTTGAAATTTCAACAACTTCTGCTCGAGCTGAGAGGCACTTTCCTTGGAAACCTGAATACCCTGAGTAACCTCTACCTGTTCAACTGAATTCTCCTTCCTGGTGTTGCTCAAATCTTCAATTTTTCCTCTATTCCTATTTCTGATAGGACTAGGTGGAGGAGTAGGTGGAGGGCCCTTGGATCTTGTGGAGTACGATGATGATACTAGAGTGCATGAACAAACCTTTGGGGAGGGAATAAACAACATAAAAACAAAACAAGGTAGCAAGTTAGTGAGGATTATAAGAGAAAGCTGCGATATTTAAAAACATAGTGCAGGAATGTAAATCATGTCCTAATTTAGGAGCCTCGTCATGCCCAAGGTAGGTCTAGCAATAAATTGATTTGGAGAACTTATAATGCTAAATGGCTCATTTTATTGATAAAAATAAGACAAATCCCAAAATGACACTAAATAACAGGAAATAAAATGTCATTAATGGCCATTGGCCTTATATCATTCATAGACAAAGAGGTAATTCCTATCTATTTTGTCCCCAAAGGACCTTCCCCAGACTCGGCATTTTTTTGCTCCATCGAACATCTGTACCACCTCGTGAAGTCCCAGCAGCAAGTAGGTTCCGGCTAGGGGTCTTCTTTATTTACCTCGGCATCCTGGCAATTCTCGATCCTTTTGGTGAATTTCCTTTCCAGCTCATTAAACCCCGCTCTACGTGCCCCAGTAGTTTGCTGGCACTGATAGCCATGTCTTTCCATTCTTCAATTAGCTTTTGGTTGGCTTCTTGAATTTCACAGTGCTTACTTTCACTTTCTCGAATCCTCTTGCACAATTGGTTGTACTTAACTTATGCTTCAGCCTTTTTGTCGATGATCCTATGACCTCGGATAAACCTGAGTTGACCCAAACCATTATGATTATCCTCCAGCCAGGTTGGATAGTATGGAGTATAACCAGCATGGTACCTGTTTGGCTCAATAGTGTCCCTTCCCATGATGATTTTGCAGTGCCACATGTGCTGAGCTTGGCACTTGTAAGGGCTATCATTATCTTGAAACTCAGCCCGAAAGTGACTCACTTTGTCAACCCTTGGTATAACCTGCTTCCTACCAGCCTCTCTCATAACTTGAAGAGGGACGTAAGGGTAAGTCCCCCTCAAGCCAATAAGTATTAGAAACGGTGCATCCTGAGATCGAGCAATGAACTCTTCAGTAGGGAACCATACGAACATCCATTGTACTAGGTTCTCTTTAGATTTTCAAACAGTTCTACCCATCCTTTGGCATCCTCGGGCTGAGAAAACATGTTGGGCATATAGTTCATTTTTCTTGGCTGATGGAAGGCAATATGATCGTCCTAATCCCTACGCTGGATCTCTTGTCGATATTCACCCTTCTAGATGTGCTCCATGAGCTAGAGTTGGAGTAACAAGTTGCAACTCTCGAAGTGCTTGACTACCTGTTGACACTTTTTTAGGGCTCGGAACATCTCCGCAATAATCATGGGCACTATGCTAAACGGCTGCCCGTCAATTCCCTCCATTAATGTCCTGGTGACCATGGCTAGTCTGGTATGGATCCTAGCCTTATTCATGGCAAATTGTATCATTGCCAAGAAGCAGAATATGAAGATAAATACCCTCCGATGAATATGTCCCAATGATATATGGTCGAAGTCTCCATGATAAGTACGATAAGATTTGCTGTTACCGCACCTTTTTTACAAATATTCAAAGGGAATGTACGACTACTTCAAGAAAGTTAAATCCAGATTCCTCTTTAAACCCATCATCTAGAGAAAACCTCGACCTTTGCGGTTCTCTGGTGTCGACACCCCTTTTTGTCGCAAAATCGGGCTCATGACATTTAGGCAGACAAACTCTTTTCCTTTTGGGAATTGGGTTTGCAATTTAGAAGAGTCGCCACCAAATGATTAAGTGCATTAGGACAAAAAGAAGAAATTCAACTTAAAAGAAGAAGAAGCTGAGAATGGGTAAGTGATTGAACTTATCTCGAGAGAAAGGTGTTTGGCACCCCTCGAGATCCACTAGTGTGGTTCACGACCATGCTACAATTGTGACTTTAAATATAAGCAAATAAGAAAACAAGACGACTTTCACATAATAATAGCAACAAGGGAAGTATACAAGTTAAAGGTATACCAAAAATTAGGAAGTAGCGATCTCATATTTTATTTAAAGGATGTATCAGTGCGGAACGAGGGGGGGTCAAATAATTAGTGTAAATAATCAGACAAAGGAGTAAAGGGTGGAAGTTTGGAGAAGAAACAGTACTTGGAAAAAATTAAAAAAAGAAGATTTTAATTGACTGAAGTAAAAGAGGAAGTTTAAAGGACTGAGAGTCAATAGCTAAAACACTTTCTGGAAAAGGAAGTAAACAAATGAGGAGGAAGGGGGTCCTAGGTTTATTAATAACATGGATCACCCCACACAACACCGAGTAACCATTTATACACGTGGCGTTATTGCATTGTCATCATATCCATGTCTACCCTTTACCCACCCCGTTAAGGTATTAAATCGCGGATTGGCCTCGTTACTCATTGCATGCTATTACCCGCCCTAATCCTATCAACCTCGGAGACAGTTCGGACTGCTAGTCCTAAAAGGGAAGGGAGATTGGCTCTTTAGAGTTTTAAAAGGACAAAAGTTTTGTGTGACAAACAAAAACACATACAACAGTAAAAGGGGAACACATAGGAAATAAAGGCTCAGATAGGCCTCCTTATTCAAAGCAGAAAGTTGTTTAGCATGGCTTACAAGTACTGGTTAGACCTTTAATTAATCTTAAATATTAAAATATGCTGATTTATCATATATTTCTCAGATAAGAAGTCCAAATTAGACCCGCACGTGGTTGTAATTATCAAAGACTGATGCCATTAATTAATTACCTAACGGTTTTCCTAGACCTGATATCCAACAACGTGGAAATGTACTGGTTTTAAAAACGGGTTTACTGATTACAAAACATAAAACTTACGGATGCAAGACGACATTATTACTGATTTTTAGGCTTGATTCAGATTCGGTTGATTATCTTTATAGACATACCTTTTTGGCGTGATTGATTTTGAAACGTTTATAGAAGTGAGAGAATCCTATAGGCATGATGTATATGATGCAGAGTTTCCATTTTTAAACCTACAAATCGTTTGCCTAATCAGGGATGTAAATGCAGAATTGAAAGGGTCCTATAGGCAAGTTATCTACGTGATGCAAGGATGCAGAAACCCATAGTCATTGTTATATGTAGAAGTAAGACAACTTATAGTCATGGTTTCTAAATGAAATGCATAACTTATAAGCAGGATTTCTAATGCAGTAATGAAACAACTTATAGGCAGGAATGAAATGCATAACTTATAGGCAAGATTTCTAATACAGTAATGAAACAACTTATAGGCCTGATTTCTAGTTGAAATGCATAACTTATAGGCAAGATTTCCACATGAAATGCATCACTTATAGGAAGAATGAGATTTGCAGGAATAAATGCCTAAAAACATGATGTCTACCCACATGCCTATATGAGTAACCCTTCCCCTTTTCAATATATACCTCATGAGTTATTACAACTTATTACATACCAAAGTTTAAAAAAAATTACATCGGAAATCAAACTACAACCAAGGAGCCTAATTCAAACTCAAGGTCTAAAATATGAGATGAACCAACTCCGAAGATCAGGATTTTCCTAAGCCTTTCTCTCATTTGGGGTGTATCAAAGTTCTAATGAGGTTCAAGGGGCACTCTGGGCAGTGCTTACAACCCAAATATATTGTAGAACCAGACAATAGTGTAGTGTGGAAGGGCCAACCCTCAAATGTCCAAGTTCAGAGGGAACTCAAGGTCCCAAGGCAAGGCTCATAGGAGAGGGGCGGAACTTAGAGTTTAAGAATAAGTGTAAGTGCATAGAGGGAGTTAGGGAAGGCCATGACAGGCTAGTGGTCATGCCCATCAATCAGGCATGCTGGCACATCCCTGACCAGCCTGTTAGCTAAATATGGGAGCTAGGAGCCATTGAGGGCCAGGTTCAGACCTGAGCAGTAATTTTGATACTGCCAGGACTTGAACCTTAACTCAAACACATAGAGGGGAATGGGGATGTAGGAGTTCATCATAGAAATAGGTACAACGAGAATAGTATACATGTTAATCACTAAGCATGAATGGTGAGACAAACAAGATTGCAGAAGCTATAAATAAACATATTGGGATGATGGTTGAAGCTAAATCAGAATATACAAGTTTTAGGGAAAATAAACAAGTAAAGCAGAAGTATTGTACACAAAAATTTCAAGCAAGCAATATAAGAGATCTTATATGGGAGTAGAGAATTGAAGAGTATTGTTATTTAGAGTGTGTATAAGAATATGTGTATTGAATTGAAAGTTCCAAGTTGTCCTAACTGTAGAAACGCCGTGCCCCTTTTATAGTGCAAAGGACAAGTAAGAAAAGGTAAGAAAATAATTTGCAATCAATCATATAAAGTCTCCCTTTAGTTGAGGGATTCTGATTTCAAACGGGTAGAAGACGTTTAAGGAAAGAGTTTAATTAAAATCTTTTCCAAAGTAACACAGGAAGGGTAAATACTTAGGGGTTAATTAGGGAAACATCCAATGGTGCACGGTTGGTAAAAATAAAAAGGAAAGGGATCAATGAAACGACTAGCAAAATCAAAATTATAGGCTTAACTCAAACGGACAAAGTCAGGAATAGGTTAAGAGGATTCAATTAGGGAAAATAAGAAGCAATCTATCAAACACCCATTAGAGGAGTTCTCATATATAGAGCACACAAATATGTGAATAGAGAAAAGACTGTCAAGCTAATTAGAAAAGACAGGCATGAAAAAAAAAAGAAAAAGAAAATTCAAAGTCACAACAAAGAGACTCACAATCAGTTCATAGACTCCGAATAAGTCTGATAGTCAAGGATTCCAAAGTAGAACCCAAACACGAAGTCAAACTTGCCAAAAGGAAACCCCAAATCCTAGGGTTTCCACTTGAATCAGAAAAAGATACAAGAAGGCAAGCCACTGATAAAGGCTCAGAAGTCTCTTTTAGAGACTTACGAGAAACAAACAGACATGATAGCACCTTTGAAACAATAGAGTGAAAGAGTCGTTTTAAGAGCATAAAGAAAAAGTTTAAGAAAAGCTCACGACTTAAACAAAATTCACAAAGGAGGAGAGGTAATACAAACTTAAGATAAAACATGCTTGGCAAGAACTCGAACAAAATCTAGTAAAGCAACAAAATTAAATAACTCCATAGGAGACACATACAATAGAATAATACCGGAAAGCACAGAAAGGAACATGTAGGAATATATAGCGAGATTAGCATGTGAGGCTAGTCTAGATGCATAGTAGTATACCAAACACAAGGGTCTCACATATAGTTGAAAAGAAGAGTAGAAAAACAACACATGCGTGGTAAAAAGAAAACACATGAGCATAGTATAGACAAACACTCATAAAGAGAAGAAAAGGAAGAATCAAAAAAAAATTTGAAAAACATTTTGAAACCCTAATTCGAAGTCAAACGATTTTAAAAGGAAACTTCGGGGAAAACACTTTAAAAGTCAAGTAAAGCTCAAACACATTACAGATAGAAAACTAAATAGAGAAAAAAAAAACCTCGAATAGCTTAGGGTTCCGGAGAAACCCTAATAATGAGAAAGACTTGAAAAAGTTAGATCCTGGGTCGGATGAGCGAGAATCAGGCTCATGAGGCTTGAATATGCCGGAGCAAAGGCCTTAGAGGCCATAAAATCACAGATCTAAGAAGATCTGAAAGGGGACCAAATAGGTCAAGGCCTTGATTCTTCAAATATCGAACACTCAAGAATAATAGGGGTGAGTATAAGGTTACCATGGCTGGAGGAGCCATTATTTCCGGTGAGCTTGAAGTAGGAGACGGTGAGAGAGGCTAGGGTTTCGAGAGGGTTTTAGAGAGTTTGGAGAGGAGAGGGATTTTAGAGGAGGCAGACAGAGTGGAAATGAGAGGATTAGGGTACGGTTGGGAACTAAAAAAGGAAAGGGGTAAACGTGGCCATTGATCGAAAGGGTCAACGCCCTGAATTAAATGAAACCGGGTGGGTTAGATAGATGGGTTAAGGGGTTGGGTTAAATTAGGTTTGGGCTGGCCCGTTTAGACATTGAAATTGGGTTAATTGGGGGGAGGGGGTTAATTTAGGCTATAATTAAAACGAAATGAGGGCTAGTATTTAAATAGCCATTTTTCCTTCTTATTTAATAAAAATAGTAAAATGATTTTAAAAGCTAATTAAAAGTACTAAGACAATTAATTATACCTAAATATTAATTAAAAAATATTGAAACCAAATTTTACAATTATAAAAATGCTATTAATTTTAACATAGGTTAAAATTGCAATTATATGCAATTTAGCTTTAAAAAAGCCAATTGAAGTAAAAATATGCAAAAATCACTTTAACTATATTTTTGTGTAAATACGGAAATAAAATAAAGTATTCACCAAAATCAATGATTTTTGAAATAATTATGGATTCTATACTGTTAAATAGACAATAAATTAATTTTAAAGACTTTTGAAAAAATTGGAAAAAAATACTAAAATACCGGGTATGCTCATATATATATATATATATATATATATATATATATATATATATATATATATATATATATATATATATATCTATATATATATATATATGTTATTTTAAAAGTATTTCACATAAAAAAATACATAGGAAAAAATTGGGTATCAACAACTGCCCATCTTTACCCAGGAAGGATGAAAGAGTTGGCGGATAAAGATATGATGGCCAATTTTGACCGGACGAAGCAATCTGAAGAATTTTGGCTGAGTTTGGTTCCTGAGCTGCCTACATATCCTTGGTCTTACAGGAATAAGGTCGTATGTAGTTCTGGATAAGACGACGAAGTATGCCGATGGAGATCTTTCAAGAGCGGATGCGCTATTTCGGTTGGGGTGGATGGTTATAGTCTAGTAAGGTTGCGGGAACTGGAGTGGGATCGCTCCTGCTGAGATGGCCGTTGCCAGCCGGTTTACATTCAAATGGGTACTACGAACATATATTGTGTATAAATTTAAACGTGATGTAAGTTCCCGTTGGACCATGAATGCTGTCTTTGGATGATTGGGATGACGTCCTTGGACCATGATGTCATGTGCCATGAAGCATGTAAAGGATTCGTAGGCCATGAAATGATGTTCTTGGGCTATGAGAATGATGCCTCTGAACCGTGATGCCTTTGAATAATAATATGCAAAAGATAAAATGGGGTCTTTAAGCCATGGCATGGCGTTCTCGGGCTATGAAGATGGTTCCTCCAAACAATGACGTCTTCGGATAATTTGGCGATCTTTCAGCCCATGAAATGCAGAAGGCGGCGATCTTTCAGCCGATGCAAGACGTAAATAAAAGGTGGTGGTATTTCAGCCGATGCAGAATATAAATAAAGTGGTGCTATTTCGCTGTGCATGAAATGTAATCAAAATGTGGCGGTATTTCAGCTAATGCAGTATGTAAATGAAGTGGTGATATTTCAGCCAATGCAAGACACAAATAAAAATGGCAATATTCAGTCGATACAGGATGTAAATGAAGTGGCGATATTTCAGTTGTGCAAGAAATGTAAATAAAATGACGATCTTTCAGCTGATACAGGATTTAAATAAAGTGGCGATATTAAAGCCAATGCAGAATGTAAATAGAGCGGCGATCTTTTAGCCCTGTAGAATGTAAATAAAGTGGTGATCTTTTCAGCTATGCAGGTGTAGATGGAGACAGTATTTAGTCTCGGAAGGCAGAATGGTAGCCTTATATAGTGTAGAAAATGCAAATTGAGACAGTGTTTAGTCTCGGTAGGCAGAATGGTAGCCTTATGCAATATAGAAAATACAGATAGAGACAGTGTTTAATCTTGGACGATAAAATGGTAGCCTTATGCAATGCAAAAAAATGCAGATGGAGAGAGTGTTCAATCTCGGAAGGTAGAATGGTAGCCTTATACAATGTAGAAAAATGCAGATGGAGGTAGATCTTAACCTCGGAAGCCAGAATAGTAGCCTTATGCAATGCAGAAAATGCAGATAGATGTAGAGCTTAACCTCGGAAGGTAGAATAGTAGCCTTATGCAGTGCAGAAAAATGTAGATGAAGGTAGAGCTTAACCTCGGAAGGCAAAATAGTAGCCTTATGCAATGCAGATAAAAGGCGAATAGTAATAAAAGTCTTAGCTGATAGTTGATAGCTGGTTTTGATATTACGGCTGCTGGGGATACTGTATGCGGATGGCGATGGCGAATAATTGTGACGGCTCTGAGAGTTGCATTCTTGAACAGTATGTATGATAGGTTTTTCTGACTCGAGTGCCTGCATCCAAAGAAAATTATGAGTTCTGTAAAAGGGAAAGGTTATTTCATGTCCCTACTGACCTCGCTTGACCTGATTGGCCCTGTTCTGATGATACAGTATGTATCATTGGGGTAGCGTTGCTAGACGGAGCAGACATGCATGAGTTTGTAAGAAAAAATATGATAATATTATATAGATAAGAAATAGTTTTTTGGATGAACCAATGATTGTGACGTGGTTCAGGACATCACAACCTTTCTTGCTTCGGAAGTTTGAGGGTCCTCCTCAAAATTTTTCCCCAATTTACTGGGTTGATACTTCTAACGACTGCATGCAATGATTGGCTAAAGTTACTTCGTAATTTTGAGGGTCCTTCTCAAATTTGTGTCCCAGTTTTCAATTGTGGGGAGAGGGCGTGGAGGGTAGGGATGAACATTTTATTGAATTGTGACCAAACCTATAGGGCTGCCTGCATATCCCCTCTTAAATGGGAATCAGGTCAGACATAGTTCAAATACATCACGTAGGAAAGCATAAATATTACATATAGTATCACTTCACTACATCTGAATTGATTGGTTTTGGCCTTTTCCGTCAAATTATGCAAGTATGAGGGATCCTCCTATCAGAACCCGATGAACCATGTATGGACCCTGCCAAATTGGGAGAGAATTTCCCTTAGGCTTCATCTAGATGTGGAAAAATCTTCTTTCAGCACCAACTGCCTTGGTATGATTCGTCTTGGTCTGATTCTCTTGTTAAATGCTATGGTAATCCTGTTCTAATAAAGCTGACCATGTCATACTGCATTTATTCTTCTACCATCTTTGAGAGCTAGCTGCTCGTAGCGACTTTTTTCCCATTCTGCATCGTCGATTTCTTATTCTTGTATGATCCTTAGGGAGGGAATTTCTACTTCCGCGAGAATGACCGCTTCTGTACCATAAACCAACATATACGGAGTTGCACCAGTTGATATGCAGACTGTGGTGCGGTACCCCAATAAAGCAAATGATAGTTTCTCGTGCCATTGCTTATGCTTCTCAATCATTTTTCTGAGTATCTTCCTGATATTCTTATTGGCGGCTTCTACAGCTCCGTTAATTTGAGGCCTGTAAGCTGTAGAATTCTTGTGTTTGATGTTGAACGTTTCACACTTGGCCTTCATGAAATCACTATTGAGTGGAACCATTATCATTGATGATCAATTCCGGAATCCCGAATCGGCAAACTATGCGGTTGCAGACAAAGTCTACCACGAACTTCTTGGTCACTGCTCTGTAAGATGCTGCTTCAACCCATTTGGTGAAATAATCAATTGCCATTAGAATGAACCTGTGCTCGTTTGATGCGGCAGGCTCGATAGGTCCGATAACATCCATTCCCCAATCGGCGAACGGCCATGGCGAGCATGTTGCAGTAAGCTGATTTGGAGGTACCTTTATTATGTCTGCTTGTATCTGACAGCGATGGCACTTTCAGGCATACTGGATGCAGTTCGTTTCCATAGTCTTCCAAAAAACCTTCCCGGAATATCTTTTTGGCAAAGACAAAGCCATTCATATGTGGACCACAGGTCCCAGCGTGGATTTCCTCTAACAGTTTAGATGCTTCCTCTATGTCGACACACCTTAGAAATCCCAAATCAGGAGTCCTCCTATATAGTATTCCTCCGTCGTGAAAGAAATTGTTAGATAACCTCCAGAGTGAGTGCTTCTGAATAAGATTTCTGGGTATTCTCCCATTGTTAAATATTCCTTGATATCATGAAACCAAGGTTTTTCGTTCGCTTATTCCTCGACATGAGCACAATAAGATGGCTGATTGTGAATCTTCACTAGAATAGGGTCTATAAAGTTCTTATCTGGATGCTGAATCATAGATTATAGGGTTGCCAATTGGTTGGCAAACTCATTCTTGACTCTAGAAATATGTCAGAATTCTGTCTTTGTTGAATCTCCTCCTCAACTCCTGTACATGATGAAAATACGAGAGTATCTTGGAATTCTTAGTTGCTCATTCTTCTTGGACCTGATGTATACGAAAATCCAAATCTCCAATCACTAGCAACTCTTGGACGTTTATGTCAATGGCCATCTTGAGCCCTAAGATACAAGCTTCTTATTAGGCCATATTATTGATCTATGGGAACCTGAGCTTTGCGGCTACCAGATAATGTTGGTCCGTTCTTGATACCAGGACTTCCCCTATGCCAACTCCTTTGAAATTTGCTACTCCATCGAAAAACATCCTCCAACCATCATAGGACTCTGCAATGTCTTCTCCTATGAATGATAGTTCTTCATACGGAAAATACATCTTTAGGGGCTCATATTCTCCATACACAGGGTTTTCAGCAAGGTGATCTGCTAGTGCCTATCCTTTCATTGCTTTCTGAGTCATGTAGATAATGTTGAATTCACTCAGCAGGATCTGCCACTTGGCTAGCTTGCCGGTAGGCATGGACTTCTCGAAGATGTACTTCAATGGGTCCATTTTTGATATGAGATACGTGGTGTAAGCACATAAATAGTGCCTCAATTTCTGGGCTACCCAAGTCAAAGCACAACAGGTGCATTCCAATAAAGAATACCATACCTCGTACGGGGTGACTTCTTGCTGAGATAATATATGGCTTGATCTTTTCTCCCTGTTTCATCATGCTGCCCAGAACAGAACCAAATGCTTCATCCAATACTGCAAGGTAGAGTAGTAGGGGTCTACCTAGTTTAGGCGGAACCAAAACTGGCAGAGTTGATAGGTACACCTTGAATCCGTCGAAGGCCATTTGGCAGTCATCAGTCCATCTGGTAGTAGCGTCCTTTTTAGCATCTTGACGATTGGCTCACAAATGACATCAGATTGTGCTATGAACGGGCCAATGGAGTTAAGTCTCCCCAAGAAACTCATTACTTTTTTCTAGTTCTTTGGTGGTGGCAATTTTTGAATAGCTTTGACCTTTGATGGATCCAATTCTATCCCTCGACGACTTATAATGAACCCAAGTAATTTCCCAGCTGGAACCCTGAATGCAGATTTTGTGGGATTCAATTTCTGGTTGTATCGTCTAAGTTTATTGAAGAATTTCCTTAGATCTTCTATGTGATCAACGACTTTCTTGGACTTAATGATGATGTCATATACATATACCTCGATCTCCTTGTGTATCATGTCAAGGAAAATGGTAGTCATGGACCTCTTGTAGGTGGCC
Source organism: Nicotiana benthamiana (assembly GCA_034376525.1). NCBI lineage: Eukaryota > Viridiplantae > Streptophyta > Magnoliopsida > Solanales > Solanaceae > Nicotiana > Nicotiana benthamiana. Next base: position 19,156,894 of record CM067324.1, on the reverse strand, counting down.
CCTACATTCTTTTACCCGAATGGCCTCATCTTTTAGCAGTACATCCCCCACGGTGTAATGAAGGCCGTTTTCTCAGCATCTTTTTCATCCATCAATATTTGTGGTATCCCAAAAAATGATCAATGATCAACTGCAGCTCATGCTTGGTGCATTTATCAATCAAGATGTGTATGTTCGGCAAGGGGTAGTCATCTTTTGGACTGGCCTGGTTGAGGTCTCGCTAGTCAACACAGACTCTATTTTTCTCATCCTTTTTTGGAACTGGCACAGTATTGGCTAACCATGTCGAATATTCTACCACTATGATAATCTTAGCTTTGACCGGCTTAGTGACTTCTTCCTTGATTTTTAGACTCATATTTGGCTTGAACTTTTTGAGCTTTTGCTTCACTGGCAGATATGCCAGATCGGTCAGTAATTTGTGAGCCACAATGGATGTACTTAGACAAGTCACGTCGTCGAAGGACTAGGCGAATATGTCTTTATACTCTCTTAGGAACTCTGTATATTCTTTCTTTTCTGACGGTGACAAATGGACGCTGATTCGTGTTTCCTTGATGTTTTTTGCATCTCCCAGGTTGACAATCTCGGTCTCGTCCAAGTTGGACTTAGGACTATTTTTGATTTGAAATTCTTAACTTCCTTAACAATCTCTTCTCGTATATCATCTTTCTCTAGATATATGTTCATTTTTGCATTGTCTCGTTGCACGTCATAATCATCGGTTCATCAAGTAATGTAACGGTAATGCGGTTTGAGTATAGTAATGAAAATAATAAGCGTATGATTTATAAGAAACTGGGATACTTTAATAAATTCCATGAATGTTTTGAACATCAGAGCTTTTTTTGCAAAAAATGAAATGCGAAAGGAAAATAAACTAGTAAAACAAAATAGTGTGTGGTGCTTTGTTTAGTCATGCTACCCCGAGGCATGCCAGGCTCTGGTAGTTCTGATGGACCAACTGTGGAGGTGCTCTCCTTGGTTCACGGCTTGTATGGAAGGTCCTTTCTCCCCTTCCTCCTTGAAAATGACGCAACAGTCCATGTTATCTTCTTACAAAAACAAACTCTTCATTGCTGCCAATGCTTCCTCTTTTTCTGACCCGTTGATGACTTCAGATGGTTCGAAAGTCTGCTCTAGACAGGGTATTGGCTGCTCCAATAGATAGTAAGGGACGTGCCAGGGTGGAGACCATTCATTGAATTCTTTCCAGGTATACCTATACCCCAAACCAAAAGTGGTACCGTGTTTCATTAGTTTGATAGGCTTAGCGATTCCTTGATGATTCTTGCCAAGTCCTTTGCCCGGTTCATGCCCGCACCAGTTCAATGTGCTTTCGATTTTATTGTCCCACCATTTACTTGTCTACGGTGTTGACTCGCCCGATGTGATGGTAGGTTTATCTGCCTATTTTCCTTCTTCCTCCAATTGATGGGATGGTCTGGCGGCTATATATGGGGTCGCTACTGTCACCATGAATGATCACCTTCTGGTGATTCCACTCAAATTTCATGGCCTAATGTATTGTGGATGCCACGGGCCCGGCTACATGAATCCATGGTCGTCCCAACTTTAGATTGTAAGATGCTTGTACGTGTATTACTCGAAAATCAACATCCAACCAAGTGGGCCCCATTTACAAATGTTGGCTAATCTCCCCAATACTGGACCTTTGAGATCTGTCGAAAGCCTTGACGTTGATGCACCCGTCCTTGATTTCATGCATCCCTTTTCCAATGTTCTTAGTGTTACTAGAAGACAAATGTTCAGACTGGACCCTCCATTGACCAGGATTTGGGTGATAAAATAATTTTCGCACTGCACAGTGATGTGCAATTCCTTGTTATGGCTCAATCATTCCGGCGGTAGCTCATCTTCGTGGAAGGTCATTTTTTGACTTTTCAATACTTAATCCACCATGTTTGCCATTTCTCCTCCAGTGATGTTGCTGCGCACATATGCCTCACTCAGCACCTTCAACAAGGCATTCTTGTGTGCATTAGAACTTTGTAGCAATGCCAGGATAGAGATCTGGGCTAGTGTTTTGCTCAGCTGGTCAATGACCGAGTATTCCTTGGCTTGTATCTTTGTCCAATGATCACTAGGTCCAGTTTCAATGATGTCTTGTTAATCAGAGGTCTGCTTACTTGACTCAGCCAAGTGTTTTGGGGTGTAAACCCTATCAGTTCTTGTCATACCTTGTCCTGCAACTGTTTCTCGGAACTTGGCTTTTCCCTTCCTTCTTGCCTCGGCAGTGTAGTCCCATGATATGGATTTTGTGTGAAATGGTGTTACAGCTGTCATTGCTACTGGAATATGTACCCTTTTTTTGGAAGGTAATACAATGACTTCAGTAGGCTCATGCGCCTTTGGGGACCCAAACTCGACCTCGGGCGGTATTGGTGTCTTCGCAGGGGCTGGTACTTCAAGCTCAAGTGGTATAGACATGTTTACCTTAGCACCTTCAGAGGGATGAATTTGGACTACAATTGGATTAAGAGTGACTGTTAGTTTCTTTGGATTCTCTCCTACTATCAACCTGTTCGATCCCTCGGGGTCCCAATCATCTTCTATCTCAATCATGTGAACACCTCCACCCTTGTGGTCTGGTATAGTGTTGTTACGAATATTTGGGGAAGGCTTCTTTGCCACGATGATCTTATTGTCTATTAAAGCCTAGATTTTGCCCTTCAGGGAGTGACATTGGTCAATGGTATACCCCTTCATGCTGGAATGGTATGCATATGTTTTATTTGGGTTTACCCACTGGAGGGGTTTTCGGGGTTTATGACAGGTATAATGGTGGCATAACCAACGGCTTTGAGCTTTTCATACAGTTGGTCGATAGGTTCGGCAATGGCGGAGTATTGTTTTGGAGGTCTACGATCGAAGTTTGGTCAGGGTCTAGGGAAATTTTTGCAAGGGGGAGGTTATTGATAGTAGGATGTTTGATTGTTGTAGGCTTGGTAGACATGTGCGGGTTGGAGTATTTGGGTAAAGTAGACTGATATGCCGGTGGTGGAGGCGACTGGTAAGTAGATGGTGGAGCCTGGTAAGAAGGCAAATGTGCTTGGTAATTTGGAGTGGGTTGATATGCGAGTGGAGATATTGGGAATGTTTGGTATTTGGCCATTATGGCATCTACGTCCCTATTTTTGGATTTACCACCAGATCGCAGAGCCTTGTTGGTGGCTTGCAAAACTTCAAAGTTAGTGACCATACCACTTTTGATATCTTATTTGATCCTTTACACTAGTTTGATGATGTCAGGAAATTTCTGGCCTTCAATCTGCATCAGCCTTACGTAGTACTGTGGGTCTTGAGCCCGGACAAAAAACCTGTTCATTTGTTCTTTCTCTAAAGCTGGCCTGACCTTAGACGATTCTGATCTCCAACGGGTAACATACTCTCAGAATGTCTCTATAGGTTTCTTCTTTATGTTCTGGATGTAGAATACACCTGGTGCATTATCCATGTTAAATCTGAACCTGTCCGTGAAATCGAACTCTATACTTTCCCAATTTGACCACTTTTTTGGGTCCTGGATAATGTACCAAGACAGAGCATCTCCTTTCAAGCTCCTCATGAAAAGCTTCATGCGGATTTTCTCGTCCTTTCCTACTCTGACCACCTTATCGCAGTATGTTCTCAAGTGAACTCTAGGATCTCCTGTACTATCAAACATCTTGAACTTCGGAGGTTTGTACCCTTCGGGCAGTTTGACATTGGGCTGTATGCATAAATATTCATATTTTAGTCCCTCAATTCCTTTACTGCCTTCAATGCCTCGGATCTTTGTTGGTCAGCTTCTTAAGCTCTTTAGCCAAATTTTTGATGAGCGAGTCTTTGTCATCGAACTCAGGTATGCTTGAGATAGGCACAGTTTCCACATAGATGGGGGTGTTGTTGTGACAATGGTCATTTGTGGGGTTCAATGGTTCCGGGATGAGCAACAGAGTGCTGTTGGGAGTGTGGCAAGCCTTGCAGTGGTGGTGAGGAGTGGGATGGTTTTGGACATTTTGTGAAAGTGTGGGATTTTGATTGACTTCTGGAGCAGTAAGGGAAATGACAGACTTTCCAAATTCCGGACTTGGTTAAGCTCTTCTTGGGACTTAGTAACTTTTATTCTATCCGAGCGGCATTCTCCTTGGAAACCTGAATACCCTAAGTAACCTCTGCTAGTTCAACTAGGTTTTCTTTATTGATGTTGCTCAAATATTCCATTTTCCCATTGTTCCAGTTCCTGACGGGACTAGGAGGAAGAGTAGGTGGATGGCCCTTGGATCTTATGGAACACGATGATAATTCTAGAGTTCACGATCCAACCTTTGGGGAGGGGAATAAAATATAATAAAACAAAAGGTATCAAGTTAGTACGGATCATAAGAAATGATGTTGCAATATTTAAACACGTAGTGCAGGTAATATAAAACGTGTCCTAATCTTTGGGGGACCTCGTTGTGCCCGAGGTAGGCCTATCGAAAAATAAATTTGGGGAACTTAGAATGCTAAATGTCTCAATTTATTGATAAGAAAATAAGATGAATCCCAAAACCACACTAAATAACATGAAATAAAATGTCACTAATGGCCATAGGCCTTATTATATTTCAAAGGAAAAGAATATTCCTATCTATTTGGTCCCAGAAAGACCTTCCCCAGATTCAGACAGTGTTGTCTCCTTCGTATAGCTCTCCTAGATCGCGTAATCCTAGTAGCAAGTAGGCCCTGGCCAGATGTTTGCCTTTATTTCTTTCAGTGACCCGGCAATCTCCGACCCTCTTCGAAAACTTCTTTTCTAGCTCCACTATGCCCCACTCCAAATAGATCAGTTGTTTGTTGGCACTGACAGCCATATTCTTCCATTCTCCAATTAGCTATTAATTGGATTCTTGTATTTTGTGATGCTCTTTTTCGTATTCCCGCATCCTCTTGCACAGTTGGTTGTACTTTACCTATGCTATCAGCCTTTTCATCAATGATCCGCTGACCTGGAACAAACCCCGGTTGTCCTGACCCATTATGATTGTCTTTCAACCAGTTGGGGTATAACCAGCATGGTAGCTGTCCGGTTCAATAGTATCTCTTCCCATGATGATTTTGAAGTGCCGCATGTGTTAGGCTTAGCACTTGAAGGGCTATCCTCCTCCTGAAAGTTGGCCCTGAAGTTATTCATTTTGTCAACCCTTGGTATAACGTGCTTTCTCCCGGCCTGCCTCATGACTCGGAGAGGGACATAAGGATAAGTTCCTCTCAGACCAATCAGTATAAGAAATGGTGCATCCCGAGATCAGCTAATGAACTCTTCAGTAGGGAACCATTCGAACATCCATTGCACTTGGTCCTATTTAAGATTTAAAACAATTCTACCCACCCTTTATCATCTTCCAATTGAGCAAACATGTTAGGCATATAGTTCATTCACCTTTGCTGATGGAAGGCAATATGATCATCCCAGTCCCTGCGAAGGATATCTTATTTATATTCACCCTTTTGGAGATGCTCCATGAGCCAACGTTGGAGCAGTAAGTTACAACCCTCAAAGTTTTTGGCCCGTCATTGACAGTTCTCCAAGGCTCATTATACCTCCACAACAATCATGGGTACTATACTGAAAGGCTCCCCACCAATTTCTTCCATTAATTTTTTGGTGACCATGGCTAGTCTTGTGTGAATATTAGCCTTCTTCATAGGAAATACTATCATCCCTAAAAAGCAAAACATAAAGATGAAGATCCTTCTGTGGATATGCCCCAATGATGTGAGGGCGAATTCATCCAGATAAGTGCGATAGGACTTTCTATGACCGTACCTCTCGAAGATAGTCGAAAGGAATGTAGGAATCCTTCAAGCAGGTCAAGTCTGTGTTCTTCTTTAGTCCCTTTATTTTGAGAAAACCCCTACCCTTGTGATTTTCCTGCACAAGCAAACTTGAAGTCTCCCAGGGGATACCACCTAGCCCTCCTATTTCTCTAGCAAAGGTGTCATTTCAAGGTCCCCCAAGTGGAACACAGATCTATCGCCATCCCAGAATACGATTGCAGCCTCTACAATTTTGTTGTTGAGTTGGATTTCCAAAAGAGAAGGCAAATTTCCCAAATATTTGCAGACGAGAATCTGATCACTGGAGTGTAGGTCCTGCCACCAGCTTTGCAACCTTTGGTAGATGTTGGTTACCATGCCGAATCTGGGGACTTCGTGCCTCATTTTTTGCAAAACAAAGTGTTAGGCCCTTACCCCCGCCGGACTTGACTAGTTGAATATCAATAATTGGCATAAGCACCATTTTGTTCTCAAATAAATGCACAGATGAGGTAGTGTCCGTTTGGGTTCCAGGGAAACCCAATGGACTTTGGACGAGGCTATCTTAAAGAGTCATTATGCGGACAACATAACTGACTCGGCTAGGTTTGACATGATGCATGCATAATTGAACGGAGTGAGGTTTCTATGGGGTGCTAGACCGGTACCCTTGAGCGGACAACTCAGGAGAGAAAGGCACAGAACCGTCTACTACACTGTCGGTCAATTGGTTTTACCGCAAATACGCCATTGCCAAATTTAGGGGGGTGATAATATCACAAGGGCGCAACCACTCGATATAAGTGTTGTTATGGTATTTTTTTTGGCACGAGTGGAATATGATGTTGAATATGCAATTACAAGAATGAAACAAGTTGTCATGTTCGTAAAGTAATGATTACAATAATTTCTCATAATTACAACAGTATTGAAGGAAAGCGGTAAAAGAAAGCATTAGGGAAATGACACAAAGAGCCAAGTTAATTGTGCAGTAGAAGAGAGATAAAGACATTAAATAAAGGCGAGCCAAGTTAATTCTGCAGTAGAAGAGAGATAAAGACATTAAATAAAGGCAAATAAAAATCAGTAAAGTCACAAGTAACATGAAATGGTAAAAGCCTAAAGAAATTCCCCAGCAGAGTCGCCATGCTATCGACGCCCTTTTATCTCACAAAATCGGGTTCATGACATTTGGGTGGACAACTCTTTTCTTTTTGGGAATTGGGTATGCAATTTAGAAGAGTCGCCACCTAATGATTAAGTGAATTAGGACACAAAGAAGAAATTTAACGTAAAAGATGAAGAACCAGAGAATGGGTAAGTGCTTGAAATTATCTCGAGGGGAAGGTGTTAGGCACTCTCGAGATCCACTAGTGTGATTCCCGACCATGCATTATGACTTTAAATATAAGCAAATAAGAAAATAAGACAACTTTCACATAATGATAGCAACAAGAGAAGTATACAAGTTAAGGTATACCAAAATTAGGAAGTAGCGATCTCCTAACTTATTTAAAGGATATATAAGTGCGGAACGGGGGGGGGGGGGGGTCAAATAATTGGTGTAAATAATCAGACGAAGGAGTAAAGGGTGGAAGTTTGGAGAAGAAACAGTACTTGGAAAAAGTAAAAAAAAGAATATTTTAAATGACTGAAGTAAAAGAGGAAGTTTAAAGGGCTGAGGGTAAATAGCTAAAAGAATTTCTTGAAAAGGAAGTAAATAAGTGAGGAGGAAGGGGTCCTAGGTTTATAAATAACATGAATCACCCCACACAACACCTGGTAACCATTTATACACATGGTGTTATCCTGTAGTCGTCATACCCATGTCTACCTTTCACCCACCCCGTTGAGGTATTAGATCGCAGATTAGCCTCGTTACTTATTGCATGCTATCACCCACCCCAATCCTATTAGTCCTGAAGGCAGTTGGGACTACTAGTCCTAAAAGGGAAGAGATATTGGCTTTTCAGAGTTTTAAAAGGACAAAAGTCTAGTGCGAAAAACAAAAACACATACAAGAGTAAACAAGGAACACATATAAAATAAAGGCTTCGATAGGCCTCCTTATTCAAAGCAGCAAGTTGTTTAGCATGGCTTACAAGTACCGGTTAGGTCTTTAATTAAACTTAAACATGAAAGCATGCTGATTTATCACATATTTCTCAGATAAGAAGTTTGAATTAGGCATGCCTCTGGTTGTAATTATCAAAGACTGATGCCATTAATTAATTACCTAATTATTTGCCTAGACCTGATATCCAACAACATGGAAATGTATTGGTTTTAAAAAGGGGTTTACTAATTACAAAACATAAAACTTGTGGATGCAAGACGACATTATCTTTATAGACATACCTTCTAGGCGTGATTTATTTTGAAATGTTTATAGAAGTGCGAGAATCCTATAGGCATGATGTTTATGATGCATATTTTCCATTTTTAAACCTATGAATCATTTCCTAATCAGGAATGTAAATGCATAATCGAAAAGGTCCTATAGGCAAATTATCTACGTGATGCAAGGATGAAGAAACCTATAGTCATCCTTATATGCAGAAGTAAGACAACTTATAGGCAGGATTTATTAATGAAATGCATAACTTATAGGGAAGATTTCTAATGCAGTAACGAAACAACTTATGGGCATTATTTCTAAATGAAATGCATAACTTATAGGCAAGATTGCTAATGCAGCAATCAAACAACTTATAGGAAGGATTTCTAGATGAAATGCGTAACTTATAGGCAAGATTTCTACATGAAATGCATCACTTATAGGGAGAATGAGATTTGCAGGAATAAATGCCTAAGAACATGATGTCTACCCACATGCATATATGAGTAACCCTTCCCCTTTTCACTATATACCCCATGAGTTATTACATCTTATTACAGACCAAAGTTAGAAAAACAAATTACATAAGAAATCAAGCTACAACCAAAGAGCCTAATTCAGACTCAATGTCTAAAATATGAGATGAACCAACTTCGAAGATCAGGATTTTCCAAAGCCTTTCTCTCATTTGGGGTGTATCAAAGTTCCCAAGAGCTTCAAGGGGGACATCGGGTAGTGCTTACAACCCAAATATATTGCAGAACCAGATTATAGTGCAGTGGGGAAGGGCCAGCCCTCAAACGTCGAAGTTCAGAGGGAACTCAAGGTCCCAAGGCAAGGCTCATAGGAGGGGGCAGAACTTAGAGATTAAGAATAAGTGTAAGTGCATAGAGGGAGTTAGGGAAGTTGAAGCTATCAAGAAATAAGTCATTTAACTACGGAAAAGCCATCCGCTTGAGGTTCTCTTTGGTATGGGACCATCCCCTAGTGGATTTACCGAAGATCGATCCCTCATAGAAGACTTGAAGGAACCAAGGTTTAGAAATTCCCGGGTACTTCCCAATGTTTGGCTCTTTCCATACTTTATGGGTGCAACATCAACAAATTCGCTCATGATCAAGTCACAACCTAAGATCTATGACCATATTATGTTAACTGTTCCTATTTCGTTTATTCCATCTGTATGCTCCCACGTACCTATAATTGTGATCCATTTGACTTGACAGGCTAGTCGTGATGCCCAGCAATCAGATATGCTGGCACACCCCTGACCAGCCTGTTAGCTAAGTTTGGGAGCTAGGACCTATTGACGGTCAGCTTCAGACCTCAGCAGTAATTTGGATATTGCCAGGCCTTGAACCCCAACCGAAACACATTGAAGGGAACGGGGATGTAGGAATTCATCATAGAAACAGGTACAAAGAGAATAGCATACAGGTTAATCACTGAACATGAATGATAAGTTAAACAAGATTGAAGAAGCTGTAAATAGAAATATTGGGATGATGGTTGAAGCTAAATCAGAACATACCAGTTGCAGGGGAAACAAACAAGTAAAGTAGGTCTTGTAGACCCAAATTGCAAGCAAGCAGTATAAGAGATCTTAGATGAGAGTAGAGAATTGAAGAGTATTGTGATTGAGAGTGTGTATAAGAATATGTGTATTGAATTGAAAGTTCCAAGTTGTCTTAAAGTGCATAAGGGTCGTGCCCCTTTTATAGAGCAAAGAGCAAGTAAGAAAAGGTAAGAAAATAATTTGCAATAAATCATATAAAGTTTCCCTTTAGTTAAGGGATTCTGATTTCAAATAGGTAGAAGATATTTGAGGAAAGAGTTTTATTAAAATCTTTTCCAAAGTAACATAGGAAGGGTAAATAAATAGGGTTAAGTAAGGCAACATCTAACGGAACATGGTTGGTAAAAAGAAAAAGGAAAAAGGGTTCAATCAAACGACTAGTAAAATCAAAATTATAGGCTTAATTTGAATGGACCAAGTCAGGAATATGCAAAGAGGATTCAATTAGGCAAAAATCAGTAGCAGTCAATCAAACCCCCACTAGAGGATTTCAATATAAATTAATTAGTTGGTAAAACCTTTTGAAAGAGGAGTTATCATATATAAAGCACACAAATATGTGCATCAACAAGAGACTGTCATGCTAATTAGAAAAGATGGGCATGAAAAAAAAAAGAAAATTAAGAGTCACAACAAAGAGACTCAGAATCAGTTCATAGACTCCGAATGAGTATGATAGTCTAGGATTCCAAAGTAAAACTCAAACACAAAATCAAACTTGACAAAAGGAAACCCCAAATCCTAGGGTTTCCACTTCAATCAGATAAAGAGACAAGAAGGCAAGCCACTGATAAAGGCTTAGAAGTCTCTTTAGAGACTTATGAGAAACAAATAAACATGATAGCAACTTTGAAACAACAGAGTGAAAGAGTCATTTAAGAGCATAAAGAACAAGTTTAAGAAAAGCTTAAGACTTAAACAAAATTCAAAAAGGAGAAGAGGTAACACAAACTTAAGATGAAACATGCTTGGCAAGAACTCGAACAAAATCCAGTAAAGCAAACAAAGTTAAACAAATCCACAAGAGACAGATACAATAGAATAATACCGGAAAGCACAACAAGGAATATGTAGGTAAATATATCAGAGATTAGTATGTGAGCCTAATCTAGAGGCGCAGTAGAATACCAAGAACATGGGTATCACGTATAGTAGAAAAAGAAGAACAGAAGAACAACACATGCGTGGTAAAAAGAAAAAACACGAGCATAGTATAGACAGACACTCATAAAGAGAGGAAAAGGAAGAATCAAAAGATGTTTTGAAAACCTTTCAGAAACCTTATTTCGAAGACAAACAATTTTAAAAGGAAAATTTTGGGGAAAACACTTTAAAAGCCGAGCAAAGCAAAAACACATAACAGATCTTACAAAAAATAAATGGAGAAAAGAACCTCGAATAACTTAGGGTTCTGGAGAAACCCAAAAAATGAGAAATTCTTGGAAAAGTCAGGTCTTGGGGTCGGATGAGCGAGAATCAGGCTCTTGAGGCTTGAATATGTCGGAGCAAAGGCCGGAGAGGCCATAGAACCATAGATCTAAGAAGATCTGAAAGGGTACTATCAAGCTCAGGGCCTTTATTCTTCAAATATCGAATACACAGGAATAATAGGGGGTGAGTATAAGGTTACCATGGCGTGAGGAGCCATGATTTTCGGTGAGCTTGAGGTAGGAGACAGTGAGAGAGGCTAGGATTTCATAGGGTTTGAGAGAGTATAGAGAGGAGAGGTATTTCAGAGATGGCAAAACAAATGAAAATGATGGGATTAGGGTACGATTGGGAATTAAAAAAGGAAAGGGGTAATCGTGACCGTTGATCGATAGGATCAACGGCCTGGATTAAAGGAAACCGAGCCAGTTAGATAGATTTGTTAAGGGGTTGGTTAAATTAGGTTTTGGGCTGGCCCATTTAGAAATTTAAATTGGGTTGATTGGGGGGAGGGTTTAATTTAGGCTGCAATTGAAACAAAATGGGGCTAGTATTTAAATGGCCAATTTTCCTTCTTATTTTATAAAAATAGTAATTGATTTTAAAAAAGCAAATTATAAGTAGTGAGCCAATTAATAATACATAAATATTAACTAAAAAATATTGAAACCAATTTTAGAATTATAAAAATGCTATTAATCTTAACATAAGCTAAAATTGCAATTATATGCAATTTAGCTTTAGAAATGCCAAATAAATTTATAAAAATATGTAAAAAATCACTTTAACTATGTTTTGTTGTAGATATGGAAATAAAATAAAGTATTCACCAAAATTGATGATTTTGGGAATAATTGTGGATTTGCTAATGTTAAATAGACAATAAATTGATTTTAATTTTTTTTAATAGATTAGGAAAAAATACTAAAATACCTGGATATGCTCATATCTACACATATATGTTATTTTGGAAGTATTTCACACAAAAACAATACATAGGAAAAAATTGGGTATCAACATCTAGCATTAGCAGACCCGGAGTTTCCCACGGTATACTAGTCAGCTCTCCTATTCTCTAATAGGGGTGTCATCTCAATCTCCCTGAAGCGAAAGACAGACCTATCGCAATCCCGAAATAGGGTAGAAGCTTCAATAAATTTTTTTTGGGTTGGATTTCCAAATGGGAAGGTAGATTTTCCAAATATTTTCGGACAAGGGTCTGATCATTGGAATGAAGATCTTCCCACCAATTTAGTAATTTTTGGTGGATGTTGGTGACCATGCCGAATCTGGTGACTTTGTGCCTCATCTCTGCAAAACAAAAGTGTTAGGCACTTACCCCGCCATACTTGACTATTTAAATATCAATAACTAGCATGAGCAACATTTAGTTCTCTAAATAAATGCACAGAACGTGGTAGAGTCCATTTGGGTTCCAAGGAAACCCAGTGGACTTTGGACAAGGCTATCTTAAAGAGTCATTATATAGAAAATATAACTGACTCGGATAGGTTTTGACAATGGTACATGCAAAATTAAATAGAGTAGGGTTTCTATGGGGTATTAGACTGGTACCCTTGAGCAGATAACTCAAGAGGGAAAGGCACGGAACCGTCGACGACACCATTGATCGACTGGTTTTACCGCAAATATGCCTTTGCCAAGGGGGTGATAATATCGTAAGGGCACAACCACTCATAATAAGCGTTGCTATGGTATTTTATTTGGAACGAGTGGAAGATGATGTTGAATATAGAGTCATAATAATTAAATAAATTGTCACATATTTGCACGTTCATAAGTAGTAATTATATAACAATACCAATAAGGTAAAAGAAATTCCAATAACAATAATGATAAAGTGCGAGATATAGAGGAAGCAGTAACGAGCAAGGCAGTGCATATGTACAACAGTAACAAACTAGATAAAAAGCATAGGAGTAATGATAGCGTTTAAGACATAGGACCATATATTTTACTAGCTAACATAGTAGAAGGCTTAGATGTAGATATAATAGCCATGGACATTATCTTTATAAGCTAAACAAATAGAAGGCATGAGTAACTAACATAGTAGAAGGCTTGTACGAAATTGCCACAAAAGAGAAATGGCACAAACATAGTTATAACAAACCAGAAAGAAAGCATGATATTTGCAATTTAAACATATAGAAGGCACAAACAATACAACAACAATTGAGATAGAGGAACAGTACATAATAACAAGGTCAAGTCACAAAAAAAATATAGGTGCAACAATAACAGCTTAAGATAAAGGCATAAATGTATAAACAAGGAAAAGATATCACCACATATTGCATGTATCTCGCCCTTGCCTGCATGGAAACACCCTTCGTGCCATAAAAATATGATAATATAAAATATGGTTATGTAAATAAAATGGCACGGAATCATCCTTCGTGTTTTACTCTCATCCTCATATGATAATGTAAATGAAAACATGATAATATAATGAAATGGCATCAAGATAGGGAGCTAATTTCCTTGCTATGTCTTATTCCCAAGATGATTAATCTTGATACCATAATCCACGGGTTTGAAGTAGTAAGGAGGGAATGACCCCACCATTGAGCCTGAGGGAGATTACCCAAGAGTTTGTTAGGAGAATTTAATGAGCCATTGGAAGGATTGGTAGAACTTGTTGCTAAAGGGAGTACCTTTGTTCCTATTTTATGTCACTACACCACAAGATCATGTAGTATATCAATATTTACCAATGTATGTTAAGATGTGGAGTCGGGGTGCATCAGATAAGGCACTACCCTATATAGTTAGAGTTACCAAGTAAGTGAGCCATTAGTACATCATTCTGAATTCCACATACTTTTCCTTGTTATATACGTACCCCTGTATTGGTAGCTTGCATAGATATGGTCTTAACAAGAATCTAAATTACAATACATTGCATGTACCTACTATGTGAACGTGACATATTATTCGTAAATCCACTCTATCACAAATTCTCTTATTTACACATTCTTGTGGAATAATGTTATACAATTATGTCCTTGAATTGAGTCCTAATTCTAGGATTGATACTTCCCACTTTCTTTCCCTAAATTCGTAACAAGGGACTATTCCTAATGAATTCCTCACAGAAACTTTTCTTTTAATGGACAACATCTACTCGCTTGTGCCTATACATACACCATCATAAAGTTTACCTATGTGGTGCCAAGTTCAATGTAAAGCATTCTAGTGTTGTGATCCTTCTCGAGTCACTCTTTTTCTCACTTGTGAATATGGCTTCTATGATTTGAACAGTAACTCTACCCTCTTACGAGTATCATCGTGAAACCTTTTCACTGTCTAGTGACATGAGAGCATATCCCTCCTCTTATCATATGTGTACATATCAAATGAAGTGTTCACTTGTCTGTACATCATTTTTGACAAATTTGAGATTTTTACGATCTTGTCACAGGAAGATATTTTGTTTTCCCATCTTAATATGACTTTCATGTCCACTAAGATCATTCCTTAGTAAGAAGCTCGCTTTGTTCCTAGTATTGTGGTTGCCGGTGACGTGGTGGTGTATTGAAGTCTAGGAGTTGATATAGACAAAGCATGTGTAACTCGTATTAAATGTTTATCTTCTATTTATACCTCCACCGCATATGTTAATTATAATCCTTAGTCAATAAATTTATTAGGCTAGTTTCCCAATACTTGTTAGATAACCATGAGAGAACGTACCTTATATGTGTCTGTCTCACTGTAACATTTCCTTTCTCGAAAGGACCATTAATAGGCTCTCCGTCAAGACCAAATGCACCTTTAGGGGTATTATAGCACAACACCTACTTCTCATGTTTTCCTGTCTTTCATAAACATCAGGGTACTTCTCAAGTCAAAATCCGTGGAGAACTCATCATGAACATCTGCAGACCTTCTATGATTATTTCATACTGTCTCATTGGGTTCGGTTACCTTTACGCACCCGACTTGTGAAATCATTGACTATGTCATAATCATGTGCGGGGAGTTTTGCTACCCTTGTGTTCCCACCCCCTGGGTGAATATGAGTTTTATTTGTATTCTCCTCGGAGCATCATGTTAACCATTAGAACCCTTCTATTCGATACGTGAGTTCATCCCAATATTAAGATGTCCTAGATATATGTCTTCACTTGTAAAGGTCAAGATTAGATGCTTCCAAGTTTCTGCATATACCATAGGCATATTCACTTAGGAGACAAGTTGTTGTATCTTTAGTTACCTCTGTGCTTCATTTGTCTGATACTTGATGTCGTCACAATGGTTACCGATGTCAACATTGTTAGTAGTAATCTTCGTGTCTCTTCTCATATAACCTCGTGAAATCATATACTCAGCACGTTAGTGGGTTCCTGAATAATTCCAGCCAGGTCTTGAACTAAGTTTCTCCTCGTTGAATTAAATCTTATTAGGTATTGAAGGTTCAAACATGTCAAAGAGGAAGCATCCCCATGTGATCACATATATACGATAGGTAGTGTTATGGCCAGTTTATGATAGCACATCCTAGAGTAATCGTGAAGGTCACCATGAGTTTAGTTTGGGTGATTGTATAGAGATTTAGAATTCAGGAGGGTGAACCGGTTATTCTCAAAATTTTCCCCTGTAGTTGTTATGTGAATTGATGATGATGGGTACGTAAGTGCATTTCTCATTAGATCGCACTAGGGGTGTGATGTTTCCCTATAGTTGTTCCTCATGAATTTGTGTTTTCATATATCTATGTCTAAGATGGTAGGCGGAGATTATTTGTGTATCACCTTGGTGTAAATTATTGAAGATGGATGTTAATGGATAGTTAGCTTATGCAAGGTATGGAGCTGTCATTCTTGTTAGATAAGTTTGTAGGTTGGGGTTGATCCTGTGAATGTGTTATAGAAAATCGTATAAGTATAAGAGGCCACATTGCAGGCTGAGAGTATTGTGCAAATAAGGTATTTTCTCTTGATTGTATAGAAGTTGGTCTTGATTTGAAAGGTACCTTATAGGTGTTATGATTGAAAATGTGCGGTCCATGTTCTGGTATCAATATGATAATGAAGAGCTTGTAATGGTAAGGTTTGTGTTATTGATATATACATTGTGGTGCTTTGTCGAGTTGTGGATGAGTTATTAGGATGGTTTTGGTGTTTCCCTGGTAGGTGGATAGTCCTAGTTATAAAGGAGACTCTGCCAAAATTTCTGAAAAATTTGTGAGTTAGTCATAATTTAGGGACTTGAGGTAGGTGAGAAAAGTGATATATTGTGTTAAGTATTTAGGGCGGACTCTACTCCTCATTCGAGGACGAATGATCCTCGGGGAGGGGGGGGGGGGAGAATGTAAGACCCCGGAAAATATCACTAAGTAATTTAGGATTTCGTGGTGTCACATAGTTTAACTATAATATTTTGTGTGCCATTAACATGTAAGGAAGTAAATGGACTCGGTAAATAAGTGTACGAGTCATATGGTAAGTAATTTGGGATCCAAGGAAAGGCCTAAGCCTAAATCGAATGGAAAACTTCATAATAGGCTAAGATTCCAAATGAGTTTGCACATGTCCTCACTTTGAACGAGCATATCTAAATATTTATAATGTTTTATTTGATTTATAACATTTAACATGAAAGATCTGTGAGTCTAGTTTATAACGCTTCAAACTGTTCGTCATTTGGACATTCCAACATAAAGTTATGGTAAAATTACCAAAGGCTGGAAAAATGTGATGTGTCAGATATGCGATCACAAAAATAATTATGCGGTCCGCATACTTGATTTGCGATCGCAACTCTGGTCGCAAACTAGACCAGTGTAGCCCAATTTTGGGCACCGAGTTTTGCGACGTGTTTGCGACCAGTATACCCATTCTATGGTCCATTATGCGATCACAGACTTGAATTCGGAGGTTTAATCTTCCTATTGTCATGACCCGATCCCATTTTAATAAATATTCTTAGGGGATTCCTTTGGGGTCATTTTCTACTAATTTTAGAGAGAGGAAAGAACAATATAGAGAGATAAAGAGGGAACCTAGCACTCCAAATCACCTAATCTTATTCAAATTTTCAAGAATCAAGGAAGCAAGCCACTAGATTATCATCCATCCGGGTAAGTTCTACTCCTAGAGCTTTAATTCAAGAGGTTAAGAGTTAAAATATATGGTAAGATTAGGAATAAGCCATGCATGTACATTAGGTTGTAGTATTTGGATTCAGCTATTCTTGGGTAGTTTCTTGTTGAAATTAGTTGAGTAAAGAAGGGGTTTCAAGTGTAGGACCTTGAAGTCTATTTCACATGTTAGGTGTTCGATGAGATCCTTAAGAGAGTTGCACCATGGGATCTTTCTAATTCTTAATCAATTTTGCTATCTTCCAATAGATTATTATTTCTTGAAGTATTGAGGCATTAATGTATCTTATGGAAAGCTCAACAAGGTATGTTGGCTAAACATTACCTCTCAAAAAGATGGAACTCTATAATGATTCAATAAGTTTAGCTATAACAGGCTTAAAATTCCTAATTTCCACCTTCCGGGTCACACCTGATGAACTCATAAAGCTTGACTATTTCGAATGAGCCTTATATAAAAATATAGATATTTAATATATGGATTCAATATTAAAATTGTATGACTCCGAGTCGTAATTTAAGTGAAAACTAGCATACCTATTTGGTTGAGGAAGACTCGATTAATTTATTACTCTTAGACACCTATATGTGTACTAAATGCCTTGATTAAGTGTGTTTAGCTGATGATAGACGATAAAGATAACTTCAAAAATGTGGAATCTGCCTAAAAGCTCTTTGATGTATGTATGGCTGACTCCATTCTTCTTAGAGTCAAATCATTGGTGTTTGAATACTTGGTAGGAGTCCCTTACATGATCAGATGGAATTGATTACTTAATGTGATATGTTGAAGGTTTCCGTTCCCTAATTATTCTATTTATTACCATGTGACCATGCTACTAGAAAACATGAATTATGATCCTACATGTTCTTTCTATTATGTGTGCAATTCATTACGTATTGATTCTCGTTAATATAGAAGATGGTGTTATTGAACAAATAAAAAAGGGAAAAGACTCCGAATGTAACATAAACCCAAGTGCCAAGAATTATGAAATAAATGATGGAAATAAAATGTGGACTGAGGAATTAGCTAAATTGGTTATGTTTGTGTTTATAGTTTCATTTGTTAATGAACTTGACATATATGATTTCTGAAATATGTTATACGTTGGAATTGGTGATGATCCTTGAAATTTAAAAGAAGTGAAAGTATGG
The DNA here is from genome assembly GCA_034376525.1 of Nicotiana benthamiana. Lineage (NCBI taxonomy): Eukaryota > Viridiplantae > Streptophyta > Magnoliopsida > Solanales > Solanaceae > Nicotiana > Nicotiana benthamiana. The sequence continues at coordinate 19,138,462 of CM067324.1, read as the reverse complement.
AATGTGAAACGCGGCCATAGTGCCATGAATAGAGAAACTTGTGAGAGGCCCAAAGAGCCAAGGAAAATATTGCTATTGTGAGAGGTTGGAAATGTCAATAAAGACTTTTACAACATGAAGGATTATGAGATTATTGCATTCCTATATGTGTATATGTGTTACCTTTATGTGCAAATCAATATAATAAAAGTACATATATAATAATATTTTAGGGAGATCGATAGTTACCGAGGAAGGGTAGGTTGAAATAAACTAACCCCCGAACTACACTTGTCGGGGTAGGATGCATTGTGGAATATTTGGGTGAGATTGTTGGTAAATATGGATACGTCGAACCACATGGCACTGTGGTAAGATGGCTTAGCCGATCGGGCCGAGATTGGACATCATGCTGCACACATGATAGTAATTTCGTGTTGCAAACTGTGATACAAAAATGTGATTGTGGTTATGCCTTCAAATAAGGTGGCTTAGCCGATCCGGCCGAGATCGGACTCCGTACCAAGAGTACGGTGGCATTGTGAACAGTGATATTGGGACTTGTGGTATTATCGGTACTAAAGATCTCCCCAAACTAAAATATGCAATACTTTTCTATGTTCGAAAGGAGTTAATGAATATGTTTCAATTGCCTATTTTGGATGCAATCGATTAAAATTTTTCCATTTCTGTGACATTCCTTCACTTGTATAGTTATTCTATTTTAAAAAATAATTTTAGCTTTATATACTAGTACTATTCGACAGTAATAACGTCCCTTTTATCAGGGGTGTTGCATCTTTGATGGATGCAGGTAGTTCCAAGGTAGGCGGCAGCGATTAGAGATAGCCATATGTTCCTCCCAACTAACTCGGTGATTCCCACTTTATTTCGGGGTCCCGTGTCATCTGGTTATTGTGCAATATTCATTTGAGGTATATCCGGAGCCTTGTTGTCGATATTTCCATGTTACTCTCCAGTTGTATTTAGAGGCTCTATAGACAGGTTATGAGTGATGTTTGATACTGGGAATTAAATTAGAAATATTGGTATTTGGAAAATATTTTTTCAACATCATAACTATAAAATTGTAGTATCTTGGACATTATGGTTGAAACTGCTAATGGAAATAAAATGGAAGTATTAATAAAATATTTACAAGGAATGATTAATGGAGTTCATATCCTGTTTATTCATGAATTAATTTGGGTAGAATTAAACCTAATGGGCTTGCTCAGTCGGGATTACTCGGTTAGGCATGGGTCGCGCTCCTCGGTTTTTGGGCGTGACAGAATCCACCAACTTAGAACATTAAGTGTTAAAATGCTCCTGGCTCACCCGAAACTCGTTTCGAATACCCTCCCATATCCAAAATTATAAAATCTATTGGAACCATCAAATTTCAGTAATGAGGTGGCCTACTCAAAATATTGTCTCAAGTAAAACTTAGCCATCTTAGGCCATTACTAAGGAACTAAGTGTAACAAATTCAATCCAAACCCTTCCAAAATGACACCAACTATCCTCGCAAGTCATAACTTATTAAAAGAACATACGCGGAGTTTTAATTAGGGGAACATGGATCTTGAAAGCAAAATGAGCAGTCGGGTTATTACAACCAGTATATGCTATTGAGTTGTACATGCTAAGTAAAGTGTGTATATCTTGACTTGAAACAACATTACTTCTTCACCTAGTTTAGTCTTGAAAATTACTCAGTATATGAGATCAATTGCGTACTAGACTTCTTCACCTTACATGCAAATTTTGGAGATAAGTTGATGAGGATAACAAAGGCTAGCATTGAGGATGTACCAGCATACCAAATGTGAACTACCACTTTTACATGATAGATTAAGATTTTTTTTGTGTATATTCAAATAGATTTTGTATTTTCTTCATACCGGCATTGGTAAATCTAGATCATGTGGGTCAAGATTTGTCCAATTGTTTTTGGGATAATCGTATGGATTTCACCTTCTCATTTTAGTTTTTTTGATAATCTTTCATCTGAGTTGTATTATTTATTGTTGGCCTTTCCTAGTATGTTGGAGTTAGGTAACATCACAATTAGGTGGTATTTTGGGTTGTGGAAACTCAAACTTATTTTCGCTTCTTATATAATTTTTCTATTGCGTTGTTAAAGTTTTCTGAATCTTTTAGAATACAAAAAGAATACTTGAAATTTGGAAAACTATTTAGACTTTTAGTAGGAATCTTAAATTGTTTAATATTTTATATTTGTTATCTTATTTAATTCATGTCTAAATAAGATTCATTTTAAGAGTGAGTATAGTAATGAAATTTTATGTTTCTAGTTGAAATAGGTTTCGTACTATTATTAATAAAAATATCAATATCTTATTTTCATGCCTCGAACCTGAGGGCTAGACTAGCACCCATGATATGCCCTGGGAGGCCAACAACCTCGATACAGATCCCGGGATGGTTTCCAACCCTAGAGACCTCCATCAAAAAAAAGTTAGACTCCAAGGAGCCAACAACATTATCTCCAGTCCCGAGGTGGTGCCTGACCTCGAGGACCTCAATCAAAAAGAAGACCAGCTTTGGAAAGCCCTCTATGTTATCATGGAGCTCGAGGTGGTACTCGACCTCATGATTTTCCTTTCAAGAAAAAAAGCACTTCAAGATCCACCCACGAGGGATCAACTTCAGCAAGTCACCTAAGTACGAATGACCCTTCCTCAAAAACCTGCCTACAAGCACTTTAAAAGGTTGTCTACATCAAGGACCAAAAGTAAAAGCTATGAGTGACCGAATTTATTTTCAATCCGATGCTCTATCTCCATGCAACTCGGAGGGTTTAATGGCCTGAATCTATCAGACCATTTCAGGCTTGGTTCGAGGTACAATAACGGGCTCGGATAAGAGCCATCTCAATTGGCAGAAGATTGGAAAGAATGCTTGCACCTGAGCTAGATATCTGCAGTTAACAACAAAGGAAAAACATTCAAAAGCCTCAAAGCGCACAAAAACACACAATAGCAGGGCAAGAATAAAAAATAGTGTCAAGAAGGTATCTCTATATTCATGAATATTCGTGTACAACGGCCCTCGAGGCGCCCTCTCATATGATTACAAAAGCCTATAGAGGATCTCTACACAAAAAACAAATAAGCTAAGGGATATATATAATGAAGGATCAAGTCATAGTCTAGTCGCTCGAAGATCCACATTGGTGTCAGCATCTCCGGATGTCAACTTCCTCGGGCGTGTGACCTCAAAGAAAATATCTTCCAAAAGTGCCCTCTCCTCAGTAGCCCTACCCTGGCCTTCCACACTGATATCCCCAAGGGATAAATTAAGGCGCATGAGGGATGAAAAAATGCAATAGCCTGCTGAAGGTCAAGGACCTCACTCGCTAGGAGAACCTCATAGAGACGACGGACTCGGTGATCCTCGGCCTCGCTTTCACGAGTACTTAGAATCCACTTATTGAGCATCGAGTCGTGCAAGATCCAGCTCAGAGCAAAGTCCCATGTCGAGCCAGGGTTTGAAGGTGAGCAAGTCTGTATAATCCGAGCCCTATCTTGAGAAAGAATATATAATCCGAAGAACATTTTACGAGCAAGGAAAGTCGATCCCCGCATGTCATCATCTTGAGCAAACGGGGATAACGATAGTAAGCATAACAACAACCACAACAGAAACATAACAATGTAATCATGTTCGACAAAGGGGAGCTTAGGCAAGAAGCCACTACACAGCCTACAGAAGGTTGACAAACGACCTTGAGTCCACAAGCTCCAAACATGATGATTAGCGATAGAGAAGGATGGTAAGGAAAAAAGTTTAATAAATAGATGAAGACCCTTGGATACAAAATAATGCCAGAACGCCGTCATTTATAGGGGATAACTATGCGGTCACCGAGGCCTTTGGAAGACTGATCGGTAGATGTAATTACTGTATCCATGAAGACAAAATTAACGGCGGTACTTTCACTTCGGAGAGCAGGAAACAGCGGTGCATTGAATGATGTCAAAAAGACAAATCTATGAGATGTATCAGTTATCACAAAAGCTCGCACCATAGGCCGAATCGTCAATATGATTTTGCCATATTAAGCTTGAAGGGTTGTATGTCAGAGTCATTTCCCATCACTTCATTCTGGGAAATGCAAAGACTATCTGTATACAGTAAAATCAGGGGGCCTAATTTCTCGCTATCAAGCCTCTTTAGTTTAATATCTTGAGACCTCGGGGATGTGGAGTTGCCACAGAGTCCCCTCCCTTGGGGCTCGTCAAGGCCCAACTCAAAGAATTCCACGGTACGCACGACCATAGGACCACAGATTGTAGATAGCTCTTACAAGGAGTAACCCGACTACTTAGCGAAGGGCAACTCCGAGAATTCCTCAGTGCCGAGCAAAATCAATTTGGGGAAAGAGAGGGGAACATGAAAAATTAAATAGAAGAGCCATAACATGTCATCCATATGATTGTTGGAAAATTCCACGTCCCATAACAACCCACTATCAAAACAAGAAAATACTTATCACCAAGGAAAAGAGAACTCGAGTTTAAAAATCCAAGAATGCTATCACACTCAGCAATGAGGACATCCAGACCCTATCTTAGCATCATAATGATGCATTGGTAATTTCTTTTCCTGTGAATTCATTTCAAATTAAACGTGTATTTGTGGATTCGGGTAGCTTGACCAACATTATCAGGTCGAGGGTGGTGGAGTAGCTCGGACTACTTGACTAGATTGTGCCCGCCTCTCGAGTCCTCAACGAATTCAACATGGTAAGCAAGAGAACTAAAGGGAAATTGCCCTCGCGGTCAACATGGATGGAACAACCCAAAATGCCAAGTTTCATGTCATCTAAGGGGAAATAAGATACAATGACCTGCTCGGAAGGCCACGGATACAGTGCATTAGAGAAGTACCATCAACCCTTTATCAAATGATGAAATTTCAAACACAGGATTGAAAAAAAATGGTATACGAGGAATATCATGCAGCACGAGAGATGTTCGCGGTGCATGACGTGGCACAGGCATCAACATCTTCAACATTGAAGGAGCCAAATGACAAGAAAATAACGATGTAGAAAATACAAGCTACATGCTCGGCCACACCCTAGTAAATAAGCTAAGTACCGCACTGCATCCCCAAAGAAATTGGCTGAAGCATATCGAGGCTCGAGCACTATCACAGCTAAGGTATAATCGTCTCCTTTTTAATTTACATTTCACACTAACCTTTGGGCAGGTGTTCGGTAAGACGAATTGAGGCACCCTAAAACTTGAAGACCTTAGGATTTAAAGCATGCGTTTCACTCTTTTCCTTCAATCAAATTTTATCCCAAGAAGAGTTTTACCGGAAAGGTTTATAACGAGGCAACATCTATGTGCTACCAAAGGAGAAAACAAGTATTCAAGGATTTTCTTCAATCAACCGCAAAAACTGAGGGACATCCCCATGGGAGATCACCTTCTCAAAGAAGCCAAGATTAGCCAAAAAAGGGCCTCTACAGGAAAATGATATATCGGGCCAAATGGTCGAATAAACTGTGTCCACGCAGAATAATTGAACCATTGACGGAGAAAACATGTATACTTGTACCAAGTAATCAAAGGAGTATCTTTTACCACCAAAAATGCATTGCGCTTCAAAGAAGTTAGCCACCTTTACAAGAAACGGCTCCAGGGCCTTAAACATCCCAAACTCTCGAGGACTGGTGTCAATAGTTCGAACCCTTTAGACCTCCGGGATGGAAACTTCAAGCTCATAATCGCTCGATGAGGCAATGTGAAAAAATGGCTCCACAGTCAAGAACTCTCGATGTCTTGGGGACTGCCACCCTATCAAACTATTGAACACTAGAGGCTGTAAGACCCCAAGTGGGCAACCACGAGCTTTAAAGCCCTCCATATGGCGATGCCCAAAAATGTAAGACCTCCACGAGGCATTATATATAATATAAGACCTACACAAGGAATTATCAACAACATAAGTCCTCCATGAGGCATCTTCAATGCTGTATACAGCCAAAATTGGAGAGCTTTATTTTATGATCATTATGATATCCTACAGACCGCTATCAAAATGCTAAAGTCCACTTTGATGAGGTTCGACCCCGAGGGTCCCATATGCTCGACCTCAGGGTAGAGTAAATCGACGGTTATGACGAATAGAAGGGAGATTCCCAAGGCACATGACTAAAGCTGACCAAGTCTATTAGGATAGTACAAGCTTGTACTGTGGAATTAAATGTCAATACTAGCCATATAGCTTTTTAATGAATTTATTTGTACTATGTTAGGATTTCCCCTAGTAAATAAGGAGACCCATGCAATTTTGTAACATCTATCATCTTACAATACTACTCACTGCATTAAATACAAGAACATTCTCTTGCTCTCTAACACAAACATAGTCTCTTGATTTCATTATTCATTGCTTACATTTATTGCTCGTTATTGATAACAAAGAGCCTCCATCAAAGCTATCAAATTGTTAGCATTCCATCAGCCATCTCTAGCTTAGCATCGAGCTTGACTTCGAGGCCCCGTATAACCCGGCTCGAGGCCACGATTCTCAACCATTTGGTTTACTTAAACAAATAGATTTGAAGTCCTTATCTTATTTCCTAGTCTCACACTTAGCATCTATTGTCTAACAACTAGCATAAAAATAGATCACGTAATTTTAGAAACACAAAATCAAATCTAATTGTAATTACCATTTTCAAGGTAAACTGTCTGGCACCCTCCGTGGGGCTAAAAATAATAATGGTTGTTTTCTTGTTGGTTTACAACATAACTCAAGTTAGATTTCATAATTTTTCTTGTCCAAGAATCTTTGATTTCAGGTTAAATGTCTAACTGAGTAAATGCATACAAAAAAAACGTCCTTGAAGACCATGGAGATAATGGGGTAGTTGTGCCAGGAATTGGTGCACCACCATGAAACCTCGAGGATTGCACTAGAGCCAATCTCCATGGATGTTGTCTCATGTGATGCTCCACACGTCGATATAAGTGCTCACACTACTTGAAGCGTACGACAAGGATGCCAACAAGAAACTTTGAAAACTCCGGCTCGATAGGTGCAAGAGGTTAGCCTTAACGTTATTTTTGAAATGTTACAGTCACAACAGCTGGCGATTGCTCAACTGCAAAGCTACCAAAAAACACAAAGCAGAATAGTATCGGAAATGACCCCTTAAGCCGAATAGATACCAAAAAGATAGAGTAATAACAGGTTAGCATGCGACCCCGCTATTATGAAGATACTTGAGGACCTCATAAAGAGGATTGAATCGAGTGAAAAAATTATGGAAACCAATGAGATAAAGGTAGATACCTACAACTCCAGGATCGATCAGATCCCAGGCACACCTCCGATCCTGAAGGTTGTCGATTCGAATAAATTCATACAAAAGTCATTCCCGTCTAATGCATCTCCGAAGACCATCCCGAAGAATTTTAGAGTGACCGATATTCCAAAGTACAATGGAACCTTGGTCTCTAACAAACACGTCACTGCTTACACCTCTGTGCTGAAAGGCAACAACATGAGGGACGACGAGATCGAATCCGTCCTGCTAAAGAAATTCATAGAAACACTCTCGAAAAGGGACATGATGTGGTGCCACAACCTAGCTCCAAATTTAATAGACTTATTTCCATGTTGGCAGATTCTTTCATCATATGCTGGTGCCATTAAGGTGTCTACAAGGAAATCCGACACCTTCAAAATACAATAAAGGGAAAACGAGATGTTGCGAGAGTTTGGATATTGCTTCCAAATAGAGCGAATGGAATAATAACCAGTCTCCAATGACTGGGCAGTGCAGGCCATCCCCCAAGGTTTGAATGGATAATGCTTGGTGGCTTTGAAGCAGTTGAAACAAAATTTGGTTGAATATCCACCGTGACCTGGTCGAATGTCCACAATCGATACCAATCTAAGATCAGGGTCGAGGATGACCAACTGGGAGCCCCGTCACGCTCGGTATATCCAAACAGACTCCTAGCAAAGGAGCCAAAGCCAAACTAGGAAAGGTACCAACCATATACCGAAGAGTCGGGTGAACATGAAAAGCTTCAAAAAAATTTTAGCGAGGGAAAATAAAGCCTATATAAGAGGTCGTACCGACATAATGCATATAAGCCACTATCAACAACTTAAAATTAAAGGTCGTTACCACCAAATACGTAAGAGCCACTTTCACCAGCTTAAAACTAAAGGTCGTACTGGCCCAATGCGTAAGAGCAACTATCACCATCCTATAATAAGTGGTCGTTCTGACCCAAAACTTAAGAGCCTAAGGACCATTTTAAGAGCTTAATGTTCAATGAGGTTGTGTCAAAATTCGATTCAAAGATTGATCCCGAAACAGTTAACTAAATACGCCCAAGGAAAAAAGTATAAGAGCCACTATCGCCAGAAGCTCGTATCGACCCTACGCGTAAGAGCTTACAGGCCAGTTAACATGACCCAAGGCCGAGTTATATACCTAAGGGTCATTAGTCGAGGTCTGGTTCACCCGGCCAATCATCGACAAACATTTAAATTTGAAACAAATAAAGAAATACACAAGTGGAGGGAAGGCATGAAAGATGAAATCAAAAGCTTTTTTTCTTTTAAGCACATACGCAAAAAATACAAAAAGCTCCATTTACAAGGTTCTCTAAGAGCATTGTACAAAAAATCTAGATGGAAATACCTAGTCTATTTTATCTTCAGTGACTGCGGCCCCATCAGCCCCGTCTCCACTATCTTCGACATCATATACCAGGTATTTGGTGTATTATTCATCCGCTTTGGCATTTGCTATCTTATCCAATAGATTGAAGCCATAGCGTGAACCTCTTCGAGGGTTTCCCTCGAGATTTACAGCGGGCTTATTCATTGCTTCTACTCTCTCGATCAGAAGCATCTCTTAACTTAGCTTGAGCATCGAAAGCGTCTTTTAGATAGATAGCCACCTTTTTGTAGGCATTGGTCTGAATCTCTTCAGCTTAGGCCCGGGAGTCAAAAACCTCACCTCTCATCTCCAAAAAGTGGGACTCGAGTCTTGCAATCCTGCTCGTCTGGACCGAGCCATTTTCATGATCGTTCTAAAGCTATACCTGAAGGATAGAAATCTTGGCCAAAGCATTCTTCTTGGCCGTAACATAGGCATCTATCTAAGCCCTTAGCCGATACACTCAAACATGGCCGGAACAACCTCGCTCCAAAGATAATCCAAATCCTCGGCCTTTCCCTACAACTGAGTTAATCCCTATGGATAGAAGAAGAGGCATGCATTTCTTTAGAGGAAATATCACTTGTTTTTTAAGGCGACTTTCATAGTTCCGGCTCCGATTCGCTTCATACCGCAAGAATTCCAATTCACCTCCCCTCTTATCTCAAAGAAGACTGAGGGATTTCTCCTCATCCCAGGTTTTCCTCAAATTGGATTCATGAAGTACCAGCTCAGACTTGAGCTTGTCAAAGGCCATCCAAAAAGAAGCTCGATAAGAAATTGGGAGTGCAAAATTGAAAAACTAATACAATCGGCTTGAGCCTTCTCAAAGGTTGAACTATCACCTACAAAACTAGTGTCATCTGCCCCTGCAAAATTGTTCCCAGTAGGAACGTGATCATTTGATACATCACTTGAGCCAGGAGGCCCTTGGCCTCGAACACCCCTCGAAGCACCTTTGACGGGAAGAGAAGATGTCGGCAAGAAATCTTTCTCCCTACCTTCAGAGGGAATAGAAGACGATGACAAATGAAGGACCTTTTTTCCATGGTTGGAAGCCTCGGGTCTTGCAGGCTCAATTGAGACATCTTTTTTGGGCCTCCGGACAGGACTTGTCTCGCTTTGAGTGCCTCCCCCCTGCAAGGGTTCCTTCCTTTTATTATTATTTCTCAGTCATGAAGCCGACGACCCCTCCTCCTCTTCGAGGGAGAATGATCTCACTTTAGAAAATTCACTGATACCTGTGGTGGCGAGGTTAGTACATACAGAGTGCCTTCCAAAGAAAGCCTATCACATAGCACACACCATAGTGTTTTTCCTCCAATCTACCCTTGGATAGATCTTGCTCTTTACGCTTATCATAGGTCGAATAAGCTACCAACTTCCAAGCCCAATCTGTTGGAAGGGAACCTCATATAGCATCCATGATGTTGTTGCAAAAAGGAAAACAGAAAGCGTCTTTTTAGAATCTGTCTCCATCATGCCCAATAAAATGACAAAAACATAAGTGTACAACTTATGTGTCACATCCCATTTCTCAAGAAATGGCCGGAACTCCACGGGGACAACATCGGTAGACCTTACTCGGATGAATCGATTCATCCATCCTTGATCCCTGTTTTCTTCATAACAAAAAAAACGAAGGGTTTGGTAGATCAACACCGCAAAGCTATCAGGCCCCGGTAATAAAAGGGTTGATACAATCTGATGAGATGGATAAGGGTGAACTCGAGCCTGGTTTTTTCCGCACAGAATCGTATCATCAGCGTTTTCTTCTAGAACGATAGGTTAACCTGTGCTAGGGTAGCCTGATATCTTAGTCAAAAGTCAAGCAGGACTCTGTCGATAGGACCCAATGTAGAGGGTTCCTGTCTACGTGCAACAACCCCTTTGTGTAAGCCGCATCATTCTCTTCCGGCGAGGGTACTTGCAGTACCACCTTTTCTCCCTATCTGCAGTCTCTTCTCACTGCCTCGAGGTGTTTCTCTCCTATTGATGAACTAAACCTTGATACATGATCCCACTGGCCCTCGACATTGGGAGGCCTCTCTAGAAAAAGGTCCATCCTTGAGTCAAAGCATCTTGAGGTTGGCTTGCCAGATGCAGGCGGTGTACCATCGCTTGAGCGGGAAGAAGAAACAGAACTCTCCTCTTCTTTGTAAATGGATTTAGGCGTGGTAGATATGGCTATTATAAAACAAGAGAAGGAAAGTGAAAACTCAGGTGAAAAATTTATATTAAATTGATGAAAATCCGAATCGAGGAAGAAGAACTCTATGTAAAGGGATAAAGTATCAAAATAGCTAAATCCTCAGAAAAGAAGGAAATAAACACATATATTGAGCAAGCGGCGGTTGTTTGCCTACCCTGCAAGGCCAATTAATACTAACTAGGCCATAATCACTTTCAGGAGATGTACTAGTAGGAATACCTCGATCATTTCATAAGATAAGAACTGACGTATAGCTTTCGAGGGATCAGAAACCCCCACATCAACCAAGCATCAAGATGGTGCCCGATCTCTAGGATTTCTATCAAAATGAAAATCGCCTCGAAGGAACCATCAATATCATTCTAAATCTCGAGGTGGTGTCCGATCACGAGGATTTCTGTCAAAAAGAAAATAGGCTCTAAAGATCCATCAATATCATTCTAAACCTCAAGATGGTGTCCGATTTCGATGATCTGTGTCAAAATAAAAGTAGGTTTTATGGAGCCCGATTTTATGATCATTATGATATCTTGTAGATTGCTTTCAAAAGGCTAAAGTCCAGTTCGAGGTCCGACCCTGAGGGTCCGATACGCAGAGTAAATCGACATCTATGATGAATAGATGGGAAATTCACAAGCCACATAACTAAATTTAACCAAGTCTATTAGGCTAGATCAGGCCTGTTCCGTGGCATTAAATGGGCATACCAGCCATATGACTTTATAATAAATGCATTTGTACTATGTTGGGATTTTCCTTTGCATATAAGGGGGACCCATGTCATTTTATAACATCTATGATTACTCACAATACTACCCACTGCATTGAATACACGAACAATCTCTCTGCTCTCTAAATTAAACACAGTCTCTTGATTTCATTATTCATTGCTTATATTTATTGTGTTATATTTATTGATCTTCATTTATTGCTCGTTATTGATCATGAAGAACCTCCATAAATGCTCTCAAAATTGTTAGCCCTCTATTATCTATCTCTAGCTTAGCATCGAGCTCGACCTCGAGGCCCCATATAACCCAGCTTGAGGCCTGAATTCTCAGCCATTCGGTTTACTTCAACATATAGTTTTCAAGTCCTTATCTTATTTCCTAGTCTGGCACTAAGCATCTAATGCCAAACAACTATTATTAAAATAGATCACGTATTTTTAGAACCACAAAATCAAGCCTAATTGTAATTACCATTTTCAAGGTAAACAAACGCTATAAGACCTTCATGCATGCCCTAATATGTAATACCTCAAACCAGGAGTGATTTATTCTTGTACCAAGAACCTATTTGTAAGACCTCAACCAAGACATGCTAAAATTTATAAGACCTTATAGAAGGCATAATCCTGATCTCAAAGTCAAGGCTATATATTCAAACTCATAAGACCCCTAAAAAGGCATATCCTCAACATAGATGCCAAAGCTAGTTCATGTCGCACCCTTTTTTCCTCACGAAATCGGGTTTATCACATTTGGTTGGGACAACTCTTTCCTTTTGGGAAAAGGGTTTGTATTTCTGGAGATTCGCCACCTAGCGATTTAAGGTTCGTTAGGGCACCTATAAGGTTCATTTACAAGTATATTTGATAAATAGAGATAGGGTAAGGGCTTAAAATTATCCTAAGGGGAAGTTATTAGGCATCCCTCACGATCCACTAGATGCAAATTAAATTAGACTAATTTCAATTTTTGCAGATGATTGGATCCATTATTACTGGTTTTAACTCCTATCGACATGATATCTAGTGTGCTGATTTATTTTTTTATAAACATGGTACTAATTTATAGCCATTTTAATCCTAGAGCATGATGTCTAAGTGGTAACAAGCGTGCAAAATTTAAAATGAAGTCCTATAGGCAGGTTATATAGGTGTGAAGTCGAACATGCAGAATTTTAAATAAATAAACCTCTATAGGCATGGTGTCTAAGGTGCAGAATTGAACACGCAGGATGTAAAATAGTCCTATAGGCATGATTTGTAAGAATAGTTTGAATATTCAGAATTAAAATATCATATAGACATGGTTTCTAAATGTAGTTTGAACATGCAAAATTAAAAGTAGTCGTATAGGCATATTTTCTACCCTTGACATGTATAATTACCCACCCTTTTCACTAGCCATCCCCGTTGTTTATTAATAATTATTACAAGCCGGAAATACTGAATTACATAAAAATATAAATACATAAAAATACAATAAGAGGAAGTCTAATTCTTGGTTCCTCCCTGAGCTATGGAATAAAATGCTTTAAGATGCCATTATTTCAAAGCCTTTCTCAGACTTGAGTGCGTCAAAGTTCCCTAAGGATCTCAAAAGGACCCAGGCAGTGCTCACACCCAAGTTACATTAATCGGATAAAGATGAATGCAGTGTGGAAAAAGGCCAACCTTTATGCGTCCAAGTTCAGAGGGAACTCATGGGTCCCCCGAGCAAGGCTCACACAAGAGGGGCAAAACTTAATCCCAAGAAGATAATGGAATTGCAGGAATGGAGCTTTAAAAATAAGGGGGGATGAGAGGGGTAAAGGGTGGTAGGGAAACAGTTACAAAATTGATAACTTCACATAAAAAGGGGGTCAGTGTTGGGAATTTATTATCCTATGTACTTAGGCAAATGTCAGCTTTGGGCATGCACAACAATAGAAGATGCTGGAATGCCTATAAGCCTACCAGAACACTCAACAACTAGAGAAAACATGGAGGTTAGGGTCCTAGAGGGATCATACCTGGGTCATGGACAACAATGTTCAATGCTTCCATGCCCTATACCAAACATAGATACCAAAAACATTGGGGATGGGGGATTTAAGGTTCACAAGCCATTATAAGTATGTAACAAAAACATTAAATCAGAACAGAAAAGGCTGAATAGAACAGACTTAATAATATAATTTAGTTAAATACAAAAAGGAGACAAACAAGAATGAAAGAAACAGTAGAGAAACATGTTGTTGTTGATGCTGAAAATTAGTAAAAACATACCAATGAGAGAAGCAAAGTGCAGTAAAGAAAAGTAAGCTAGGCTCCAAACTCTAGACTTTGCTTTCAACCGGCTAAATAGACAGTAGCACAAGTAGTAGTAAAGCAAGAGAGAGTGTTTTGAGTGTAAATATGTATTTTGAACTTATTTGTTCGTGTCTTTGAAAGAAGAGAAGTACATGGTATCTATAGCCTTTTGAAAATGAGTGACAGAGAGGTAGTAAATTTCGAACATAAAAATAATCACTATTTAGACCAATTATACGAGCGATTGTCATTGATTAAGGGATCACTTGCTTAACGGGTAGTAGCGGGCTCATAATAAGGAAAGAAATTAATTTGTAAAAAAATGATGGTTTTCGTAAAAGAAGTAGTAAAAAATTGAGTAGGTAATCAAATCTAAGTATAGGAATATATTTATTTTGGGAGAGGATTTAGAGTACGGCAAAACAAGGAAAAGAATCATAAACTTAACAGATGAGAGAAATCAGAATTTCACAAAAGAAAGGATTGAAATCAGTCCACAATTGAAGATCAGTCAAGAAGGAAACTCAGTATGTAATAGAGTGCACAAACACTAGACATGCAAGGCCAAACTATGGCAAAGAGAAATAGCATTCAATAATAGCACAAAGTTAGTGGATAACAAACATTCAAAGAATGATAGTCACATAGTTCAAGTTTCATTGATTTAGTAGTAGAGAAAGAGAGAGTATTTGACGCATAAAAAGGGTCAAGTTAAAACCCTTCTAAAGACATAGTTAAATTTCAAAGACAGTAAGAACCCAGAGTCACATAAGAAAAGAGATCTGAAATAAAGGAATTTCAAATCAAGTTGAGTACCTTCAAACAGATGCTGCACAAGCAGTGTTAGAAACTTGAATAGACCCCAAAGAAAATCGAGTTTAAAGATGATGAGCAAACAAATTACACAAATACTTGGAGACTCGATTAAACCCAAAAGAAGTTAGGGTTTTTCAACATCAGTTGAGTCTAGAGATGATTAACAAGTAAATCAAGCAAATAACTAGTCTTAGGAACTCGAGTAAACCCAAAAGTTAGGTTTTTCAACACCAATGGAGTCTAGAGATGATAAACATGTAAATTAAATGAATAACTAGTCTTAGGAACTCGAATAAACCCAAAAGCTAGGGTTTTCAATGCCAACCAAGTCTAGAGATTATAAATAAGTACATCAAACAAATACTAACATATGGACTCATAAAACTTAGAAGAAATTAGGGTTCTTATCATGCAAACTCAAAGAGGAGAACAATATGAGCAAGCATAGCATAACTTGTCAAAAATCAGAGAAGGTTTTGAAATAACTTAACAAGAAAACTCCAATCAGAAAAGATAATTAGTTTTGGAAGTAGAGTTTGAAAAGAAACATCGAGAAAAATGCTTAGAAGTTCAAAGAAAACATAGGTCTGAAATTGGTCTGGAGGAAATAAAATGAACCTTAGAGATTAGGGTTTCGAAAGACCCTAAGTGATGAGAAAGGACTTGAAAGTCAGTGATATAAGCAGGAAAGCCAATGGTTTGACTTGAATGGCCATGGCTGTCTCGGAAAAAGGTCAAAGAAGACTGGAGAAAACTCATCGAACAAAGTTTGGACCAAGCCACTTCATTCTCTGGTCGTGAGACCACATAACAGAATGCCTAGAAACTGTGAGAGGCTGATGAGGGTCTCCGATAGTTTTGGAATGCCATGGATTAGGGCGGAATAGGGGCAGCAGCGACTAGGGTTTGATGGGGTTCTAGAGAGAATTTGGGAGAGGAGGAGTTCCATAGGCGGTGGATTATGAAGAATGAAAAAGGTTTGGGGGGTCTTTGGGTTTAATTAGGAAAGAATTAATGGTAGCCGTTGATCTAAATGATCAACGGCTAGGATTTAATGGGATTCCAGGTGCGTTATTTAAATGGGTTGTGGGTCTGTTTGAATGGGAATTGGGTCGGTTCAGAGTGCAATTGGGTCAGGGTAATTGGGTTTCCAATTGAATTCAATTGGGATTCCAAATCAGGCTATAATTGAAATAAAATGGCGCTAACATTTATATATCCAATTTTTCCTATTTGGGTTATAAAAATAATAAAATTATTTTTTGCAAATAATTAAAGGTATATATATATATATATATATATATATATATATATATATATATATATATATATATATATATGTATATATAAAAGAGGCTAATCTTCCATTACATGTAATTAGCTTTAAAAAATACTAATATTTGTAAAAACAAAAAAAGTTATATTTGCTATATTTTATTATAAATATGGGAATCCCATAAATGATAACTTTGAGAATTATTATTGTCGTTTTTATGAATAAAATAGGGGAACAAATTGGTTTAAAAAATCTTAAAAATTGAGAAAAAACGATAAAATATTTGAACATACTTATACATACATATATATATATATACATATATATATATACATATATATATATATATGTATATATCTATATGTATATATATATATATGTATATATATATATATATGTATATATATATATGTATATATACTATTTTGAAAGTACTTTGAATACTAAAAATATACAAGAAAAAATAGGGTATCAACATCAAGAATTTGCAGGCAACTCTTGCAAAACAGGAAGATCAAACCATACCGAATAAGTGAGAAAGATGCAAGTCTTGATGCGAGCAGTCAAGATGAACACAAACACATAGAATTGGTACAAGTGTATGCTTAGAAACTTAGCAAAAGAATATCAACGCAAGGAATTCATAAGAAACCTATTTTAAGATTTAATTGTATTTATAATTATAAAATTGACTCCTGTATTTTTAATTTAATATTTATATACTATTAAGTATATTAGCACCTTTAATTTGTTTCTAGAAGCTATTTTACTATTTTTCATAAAATAAATAAGGAAAAATGGCTATTTAAATGCTAGCCTATTTTTATTTCGATTTTGGCCAAAATTGGCACTTCTAATTGAACTCAATTTCAAACCCCATTACCCGACCCAAATCCTAAGTTTATCCGATTCACTACTCACTCAAATAACCCTCCAGGACCTCTTTTATTCCCAACCGTTGATCTAACAGATCAACGACTCACACTGTCCCTTTCCTTTTTAATTTCCCCATTACCCTCAGACCCTACTTATTCCTCACCAGTAGCTGCCCTTGAATCCCCCCTTCTCTCAACTGTCTCGCAAAAATCCTAGCCCCCTCCCTCCACTTCTACTTTAAATAACCGGAATCCATGGCTTCCAAGGCCATCAGAGTCTTATTCCGGCCTCCTATGACTCATGCGCGCTTGGTTACTGAAGTTTCAAAGCCTGACCACAAAGAAGCTTGGTCCAGACTTTTTTTGACTCAAGTTCTATGGTCTTCTCCGACCTTGCTCTGGCAAGCCATGGTTGTTTCGAGCCTGATCTCGACTTCTCATTCTTAGATCAATTACTCTTCCAGACCTTTCTCATCATCTGATTTCTTCTGAAACTCTAAACTTTTTTATAGATTTATGTTTTCCTTTAAACTTTAAAATGATTTCCCGAGGTTTCTTTCAAAACATGCTTTCAAAACCTTTCTTTTTTTGATTTAGGGTTTTTGTTAAAGTTGTCTAGATGCTTCTCTGATTTTTTTTGAGTTTCTTGTGTATATCATCTGCTGTATTTCTTATTAATTTCTTCCACTATGTTTTCCTATGTGTTTCTTCTACCATGTTCTTATGAGTTCTTCTACTAATTTCACATGTTGTTCTTTTACTATGTTTTTCATGAGTCCTTTCTACTGGAAAATTCTTGATTAAAGGTCTCGGTTCTTTTATGAGTTTTCTGAACTTGTTTCGTTAGTATGCTGCCTGAATTACTTGTTTTCACTCGATTAATGGTATGAACCGTAGAATTTGGTGTTCATCTGAGTTTCTTAGACCGTTGGCTATGTGATTTGCTTGTGCTCCATCCTGAACTTGCTTGATTTCAAAAGCCCTAATCTTTTGGACCTATTTGAGTTCCTGGAGTTATTTGATCTATTACTCCATTGAGTTTCAAAATCATCATTTCAACTTTGTTTCTTCATATGATTCTGACTTTTGCTAAACTCTATAAGACCTTTTGTTTGATCCCTTTTCACATACTACTTGATACTCTCTCTTGTCCATTGCTGGATTACCATGTGATTACCATATTCCTATATTTTGCGATTGCATAACACTTTTCCTTTGTCCTAAAGTAAGCTTTAAATGCCCAATACTTTTGTACTCTTTATATGTGCCGAACTTCCCCTCTAATTTAATTTTTTGAATAATTTCTTACTTCCTTTGTGCATGTCTAGTTGATTTTGTTTCCTTGTTTGTTGATTTTCCTGTTACTTGGTTTGATTAAAAAAATTTCCTTAACCTTTCTGGCTTGGTTTATTCACGAACTAGTAATTGAGAATATGGGAGTCTTGATTTACTGTTTACTAATTGATTCTTACCTTATTTCATTTTAACTGTGTATTTCAAAATTCTTCCCCTAAACAAACTCCTATGTATTTACCCATAATTGCCTACTTTGCACAAGATGCTTATTTGATTTCTTTCCTTAAATAATTCTCGCTCATTACCATTTGATTAAATTCTTAATTAAAGGAATTCTTATAATGATTGATTTTTGATTGATGACCAGTTTCATAATTATTTTCTTACCTTCTTTCCGCCTGTTTTCACACTATAAATACCTGCTCTTCATTGACACAAACACACATCATCACTCCTTTACAAGTCTTTCTGAACTCACATTTATACACAATAGTATTCTCTCTTTTTCCTGCACTGTGGCTTGTTTACAAAACCTACTGCTTTTCTCAATTTATCACTTTGAAACTGGTATATTTGGATTTTATCGTTAGCACCACAACAATGCGTATTTATTACTTTTGTATACATGTCTACTTGTTGTTTCTATAGAATTCAATACCTAATTTAGCATGCTGATTTCCTTCTATTTGTTCCTATTATGAATCCCAAAATCCCTGCCCCTATGTGTTTGAGCTATGGTTTAAGGCATGCCAATATTCAAATTATTTTCCATGAACTAAACTTGACCCTTTGGGATCCTAGCCTTTAATAGTGTGTTCTAGTAGGCTTCTGGGTATACTAGCACTCTCCATTGCTGGGTATGTCCATAGCTTGCCTAGTCTTTCCAATTTCCCATTCCCCTGAACCCTTATGTGCACCTACTTGTAACTGTCTCCCTTCCCATTTCCTCTCTCAGAGTTGTGCACTTGCACTCTCTCTTAGTTTTATGTTTTGCCCCCCCTTTTGTGAGCCTTGCCTTGGGACCTTGAGTTCCCTTTGAACTTGGAACCTTGAGGGCTGGCCTTTCCATACTGCACTATGTCTTAATCTGGTGATACATTTGGGTTTGAGCATTGCCTGGAGTCCCCTTTGAGGATCTTAAGGAACTTTGACACATCCAAATGGGAGAAAGGCTTTGGATCATGATCTTTGGAGTTGGTTTACCATATATTTCAGACATGAAGTCTGAATCAAGCTCCCCTTGGTTGTACTTTTTAATTTATGATGTATTCTTTTATCTTTATGCTAGGCTGTAATAATTTTGTAATAAAGTCTTGGGGATGGCTAATGAAAAACATGGATAATTATGTATGCAAAGGGTAGATACACTGCCTATAGCTATTTCTGAAATTCTGCATTCTCAAATAAATATCATGCCTATAGATATTTCTGAAATTCTACATTCTCATATAGATATCCAGCCTATAGGTATTTCTGATATTCTGCATACTCAAATAGATATCCTGCCTATAAGTCTTCTAAAATTTTGTATTCTCACATAGATACCCTGCCTATAAGTATTTATTAAATTCTGCATTCTCACATAGATATCTTTCCTATAAGCACTTCTGAAATTTTGCACTTAATCACACAGATACCATGTCTATAGGTATTTTTTAATGCTTCATATGCATATAGAGAATATTCCTATAGGTTCCTCTGAATCTTATACATCCATTTTCATCTAGCAATCATGCTCATAGGTCTTAAACCATCAAATAAAATTAGATGTCATGTTCATAGGCTTTTAATGAAATTCAACACCTAGATATCATGTTTATAGGATTTCTACATTTTACCATGTCTATAAAAAGGGTCTAAAATCAACAACGCATAGAAAGCATGCCCGTAGGAGCTATTACTCGAATCTGAATCGCTTCATTCACGAATAAGGCTAAAACTAGTAATAGCAATGTATCTGCATTTTTCATAACTTGTACTCTTTTGCTAAAACTTCCCTTTTCTTTAACATTTTAATCAGTATGTATACAGTTAACTTCATTATTCTCCGAAATCAGTAGATATCACACCTATAGGATCTTCGTCCAACACTTTGGCAAGCCCTAAGGTAAAAATTATAAACTGAATATGTTTATTAACTACAACTAGCAGGCAGGCCTGATTGAGGTTTCTTATCTGAATTATGTAATAAATCAATCATCCCCAACCTTTAAATTCTTTCACATTCAGTATTAAATCAGACCCTAAATAATATGTGAAAGTCATGCTAACTATGTGCTTCTTTGGTTGAAGGAGGTATATCTGAGCCTTTTTTACTTGCTATGTGCTCCTGCCCAACTTGTTATACATGTTTCTGTATGTCGCTTAGAATTTTTCCTTTGAAACAACAAACAAACCTGAAATCCCTCCCTGTTAGAGCGAGTAATATCATGTAATACCTTTGGAATGGATATGATTAGAGCGAGTAATAGCATGTAATAAGTAAATGAGACCAATTCGCACTCTAATATCTTAAATGGGGTAGGAAAGGTCAGATACCGATATAATGACCCCGTGATTACATCACGTGTAGCGACTAGGGGAAGAGTGATTACCGGATGTTGTGTGGGGTTATCCATATTATTACTAAACCTAGGACTTCCCCTCCTTTCTTTCTTTGGTGCTTTTAAATTTTCCAACTTTGTTTGTTTGTAACCATTATGTGAAAATCCCCTCTTATTTGAAGTTCTTACTTGTCTACGTGTTTTTTTACCTCAAGTCACAATAATGGTTTGGCCGGGAACCAACCTAGTGGATCCTGAGGGGTGCCTAATACCTCCCCTTTGGGATAATTTCGAGCCCATACCCAATCTCTGGTAGCTTAAATCAAAACCGTTCTTAATTTCCTAATGCACTTAAATCATTTGGTGGAGACTCTTCAATTTAAACCCAAATCCCAAGAGGGAATGGGTTGTCCTTCCAATTGTCATAAATTCAATTTTGCAAGAAAAAGGGGATGCGACAGCGTAGCGACTCTACTGGGGAAATCCCTTTGGATTTTACCATTTCAGGCTATTATTATGTCTTTACGCTTCATTATATCTTTTTATCCCTTTAACTGTTTTATTCCCTCTCCTATTACAAAACAGACTTGTCTTTTCTTTCTTTCCTTTATTTCTTTTACTGCTTTTCTTTACTACTGTCCCTTATGTTTTAAATTATGAAAATTGTTGTAATTATTTCTTTATTACGTGCAAATATGTGACAACTTGTTTTAATTATTACATAAGCATGTTTTTAACATCATATTCCACTCGTGCCAAACAAATCCTATACCAATGCTTATAATGAGTTGTTGCGCTCTTCTGATATTATCACTTCCTAAATCCGGCAAAGGCGCATTTGCGGTAAAACCAGTCGATCAATGGTGTAGTTGACGGTTCTGTGCCTTTCCCTGAGTTTTCTGCTCAAGTGTACCAGTCTAAAACCCCATAGAAATCTTACTCTGTTTAATTGTGCATGCATCATAGTCAAACCTAGCCGAGTCAGTTATGTTGTCCGCATAATGACTCTTTAAGATAGCCTTGTCCAAAGTCCACTGGGTTTCCTCAAAACCCAAACGGATACTACCACGTTCTGTTCTTTTATTTGGAGAACTAAATGACTTATACCAATTACTGATATCTAATAGACGGGTGTAGTGGGGGTAAGGGCCTAACCCCTCTGTCTTGCAGAAATATGAGGCACGAAGTCCCCAGATTCGGCATCGTCACTAACACAACAACAACAACAACCAAGTATAATCCCACAAGTGGGGTCTTGGGAGGGTAATATGTACGCAGACCTCAACCCTACCTCAAGGGGAAGAGAGGTTGTTTCCAGGAGACCTTCGGCTCAAGAAAGCATCAAGAGATGATATATTTGTACTATCAATAGACTCATAATAAAATAATATAGAATACATAACATAAGATAAAATAATAAAATAACATCAGCATAAGAAAAATAGAAAATACAAAAAGTACGGAGAGTATACTAATAACCAATAGAAGGCCCAGCATCAGTAGCTGATCAAAAGCATCTTATGACTAACTCCTAACTGGCTTGTCTCACCATAGTGCGCTGTAGAAATATTCACCACTTCTCCCTAATCTACAACCTTAATGCTCGACCTACATAATTCCCTGTTACGGGCCATGTCATTAATAATCATAAGTCGCGCCATGTCCTGCCTGATCACCTCTCCCCAGTACTTCATAGGTCTCCTCTACCTCTCCTTGTGCTCACCATAGCTAGTCGCTCACACTTTCTCACCGGTGCATCAGTGCTCCTCCTCTGAATGTGCCCAAACCATCTGAGTCTTGCGTCCCAAATCTTATCCTCCATGGAGGCCATACCCACCTTCTCTCGAATATCTTCATTACTAATCTTATCCATTCTTGTATGCCCACACATCCACCTCAACATCCTCATCTCTACAACTTTCATCTTCTCGATGTGTGAGTTCTTAACCATCCAACACTCGGTAGGCCTAACCACAGCTCTATAAACTTAACTTTCAGTAATGTTGGAACTTTATTGTCACACAGGACCCCCATTGCTGACCTCCACTTCATCCACCCCACCCCTATACGATGTATGAAATCCTCGTCAATCTCTCTGGTCCCCCAAATAACTGACCCAAGGTACTTGAAACTACCCCTCTTAGGGATGACTTGAGAGTCAAGCCTTACTTCTACACCCTCTTCCGTTGGCTCAGCCCCAAATTTGCACTCGAGTTATTCGATCCTCGTCCTGCTCAACCTGAAACCTTTTGACTCAAGGGCATGTCTCCAAACCTCTAGTCTTTCGTAGATGCCACATCGTGTCTCGTTAATTAGGACTATGTCATCAGCAAATAGCATGCACCATGGCGCCTTCCCTTGAATATGATGCGTTATGGCATCCATCACCAGGGAAAATAGGAAATGACTAAATACAGACCCTTGGTGCAACCCCGTAACAACCGAAAAATGCTCGGAGTCACCTCCTATTGTCCTAAACTTCATCTTAACTCCATCATACATGTCATTAATCACCCTAATGTAGGCAACCGGGACCCCTATAGCCTCTAAGAAGCTCCATAACACCTCTCTAGGAACCCTGTCACAAGCTTTCTCTAGATCGATAAACACCATGTGGAGATCCTTCTTCTTATCCTTGTATTGTTCCACCATCCTTCTAATAAGGTGGATAGCTTCTGTGGTAGATAACCCCAGCATGAACCTGAATTGGTTGTCTGAAATAGACACCATCCTTTGCACTCTCATTTCTATCACTCTCTCCCAGACTTTCATAGTATGACTCAATAATTTGATACCCCTATTGTTGTTACAACTCTGTATATCGCCTTTGTTCTTATACAACGGAACTATTGTACTCCACCTCCACTCTTCAGGCATCTTATTAGTCTTGAATATAACATTAAACAACCCGGTAAGCCATTACAAGCCTGCTCTACCCACACACCTCCAAAGTTCCACCAAAATTTCATCCGGCCGGGTAGCTTTGCCCCTCATCATCTTACATATTGCCTTCATGACCTCATCGACCGCAATGTCCCTACGATAACTTAATTCATGGGGGATATCGGCATTCCTGAATTCACCTAATACAATATCCTAATCCCCTTCTTCATTTAGAAGTTTTTGAAAGTCGGTTTGCCATCTCCTCTTAATCTACTCATCCCCCATCAAAACTTTGCCATCGTTATCTTTTATGCACCTCACTTCGTCCAGATCTCGAGCCGTCCTCTCTCTCACCTTAGCTAATTGGAATAACTTCTTCTCTCCACCTTTGTTCCCTAGTTCCTCATACAAATAAGCAAAAGCTATCGTCTAAGCCTCTATTACTGCCATCTTCACCTTCTTCCTAGCTACCTTATATCTCTCAATGTTAGCTCTCTTCTCCTTCTCGCCATTCCTCCCTACTAACCGCAGGTATGCGGCGTTCTTCGCTTCTACTTTACCTTGTACAACTGCACCACTAGTCTCCTTTGTGGCCACGATGTCGCCCGAAGATATCCTTAACACCTTTCTCGCACCTTCCTTATACAGCCCGCCGTCATCGACCACGTAGTATTTGCATCCCCACTACTTCTCCAAGCTCCCATTGCCGATAACCTTCCTTCTAACTCTTAAGCTTTATCCTTAGTCAAGGCACCCCACCTAATCGTCGAGAAGCCTTGTACTGATCTCTGCTTCCTCCTTATCATAATACCAATTTCCATCACAAAAAGCCTATGTTGTAATGCAAGGGTCTCGCCTAGAATAACTTTGCAATCCTTGCACAACTTTCTGTCGCATATCCTGAGGAGGAGATAGTCAATCTGATTCTTCGCCACCGAACTTTGATAAGTAACCAAATGCTACTCCAGCTTTGGAAAACTTGAGTTCACAATCATTAGATCAAATGCCTTAGCAAAGTCCAACAGTGAAGTGCCCCCTCAATTTTTCTCCCCGGAACCAAAGACGCCATGCACCTCAGTATAACCACCTACAGACGATCTAATATGACCATTGAAATCTCTTTCTATGAATAACCTATTAAAAGGTGGAACACTACAAAGAATGTCATCCAACCCCTCCCAAAAGCGCCTTTTAATCTCCACATCCAAGCCTACTTGCACCGTGTATGCGCTAATGACATTTAAAGTACACTCACCCACCACCAATTTAATAGTCATTAGTCTATCATTCGCTTGGCCGAACTTTACTACCGACTCTCAAAGATGGCTATATACCAGGATACCCACTCCATTCTTACCCCTCAGAACTCCAGAGTACCATAACTTATACCCATCCACATTTTTCGCCCTCGATCTGACCCACCTAGTCTCCTAGACACACACTATATTAATCTTCCTCTTCTGAAGGATCTTCGCCAACTCTATGGACTTATTCATTAGCGAATCTATGTTCCATGACCCAATTCTCAACCTATTGGCCCTCATGCCCCCTCTGACTCCCCTGCCTCCCGACCCACATCCTGACCCCGACTCCACCCTCCGCCCCACACTCTGCCCTACCCGAGGACATGCCCTGAATCTATCATCCAAGACTGCAACCACTACACCTACAATAAATCTAAGGAAGACTTGCTAGTTCACAATGGACAATGACTAAAACTAGAAGGAAATAAGTGACTACCAGTTGAACGATTTAACTATTAAGAACTAAAGTAACATAAATTCAACCAACACCAAAAGGGAAACAGTATAACAGGAGGTACTAATTCCCAAGAACAAAACCTGTGTTGATTTGCAGTACTCGATGTAGTTGTGCATTCACGCATAGCTTCCCACCTCCTTTTGTTGATGCTCGTCCAGGTTGCTCTCCATTGCTAGTGCTCGTGCACCTAACTTGTCTCAAAAAAATTCGGGAATTTTCATAATAAAACAGAAAATACCACGACCCAAAAACCAAAAAGGGTTGTCACCTCTACCACTGGTTTAGCCCTGACAGTAGTAGGGGAAATGTAGGGAAAAAGCAAAGAACTACATAAAATTCTGGGTTCTACAGTGGTAAAATAAAATGAACCAATTAAAGTTGAATCTTAGCATAGTTCAATAAAACTCGGCAAATTAATATTCAACTAAAAGACAGTAAAATAGGCAACAGATTAAACAATTCTAATTAGAGGGAATAAATTTTACACTAACCGTAAAAAAACTAGCAAGCCAAGATTCAATACGAAATAATAAAAATTAATCAAAGTTATTGCAATTGTACTAAGTAGGAGTGAATATACCCAAGATCAAATAAGTAGGCGATAGATATTTTTAACGCTAAAAGAGAAATTATCGAGATAAGGGAGCTGCTGAGCTGGTGGGAGGATCTTCACTCTAGTGATCAGACTCTTATTTGGAAATACCTGGGAAATCTACCTTCCCTCCTGGAAATTCAACCCAACAACAAAATTATAGAAGCTGCTACTTTATTCTAGATTGTGATTGGTCTGTGTTCCACTTTGGAGACATAAAGATGACACCCCTGCTAGAGTAAATAAGAGGATTGGCTGGAATACCATAGAGAACGTACCCCTATGACCCTCTCCGAGTTATGAGGCAAGCTGGTAGGAAGCAGGTTATGCCTAGGGTCGACAAGATAAGTCACTTCTGTGCCGACTTTCAGGATGATGATAGCCCATACAAGTGAAAAGCTCAAAATATGTGGCACTGCAAAATCGTCATGGGAAGAGATACCATCGAGCCAGATAGATACCACGCCGGTTGTACTCCATACTATTCAGGATGGCTGGAGAATAACCATAACAAGTCAGGGTCAGCTCAGGTTTGTTCGAGGTCACATGATCATAGATGAAAGGGCCGAGGCACATGTCAAATACAATCAACTATGCAAGAGGATTTGGGATTGTGAAAGCGAGCACCATAAGATACAAGAAGCCAACCAGAAGCTGATTGAATAGTGGAAGGACATGGCTGTCAGTGCCAACAAACGACTGGGATACTTGGAGCGGGGTTTAGTAGAGCTGGAAAGGAAATTCCTCAAACAAATTGATGACTGTCAGAATGCTAAAGGAAAAGAAGGAAGACACTTCTCCAGAGTCTACCTGTTGCTGGGACTTTGCAAGTTGGTAAATTTGCTCGACGAAGCTAAGGATACCGAGTCTGGGAAAGGTCCTTCTGGGACCAAATAGATAGGAGTTTTTCTCTTTTTGTTTTGAGAAATGTAATAAAGCCAATGGCCTCTTGTGACACTATATTTCCTGTTATTTAATGTTGTTTTGGGATTCGTCTAATTTTATCAATAAAATGTAGCATTTAGCATTCTACGTTCTCCAAATCAATTTATCACGAGGCCTACCTCGGGTACAAAGAGGATCCCCAAGTTAGAAAATGATTTACATTCATGCACTATGTGCTTAAATATCACAATATTTTTTCTTACAATCCTCACTAACATGTTACCTTTTTTCGCTTTATTCCCCTCCCCAAAGGTTAGTTCGTGAACTCTAGCATCATCATCCTACTCCACAAGATCCAAGGGCCCTCTACCCACTCCTCCTCCTAGTCCTATCAGAAAAATGAACAAAGGAAAAATAGAAGATTTGAAAAACGCCGGAAAAGAGAACTTAACTGAACGGGTAGAGGTCACACATGGTCATGGTACTCTGGTTCCTAAGGAAAAGCATCTCAACTTGAACAAAAGTTACTGAAATTCCAAGAAGAACTTGATTAGGTTTGGAACCTGGAAATTTGTCATTTTCCCTCACCAATCCAAACGTTAATTTCCCAAATACGCAGAACCCCGCACCTCCACAAAACATCCTAAAACCACAAAGCCATCCCGTTTCTCACCACCACTACAATACATGCCACACTTCCAACAGTGCTCCACCGCTCATCCCAGAACCTTTAAACTCCATAAATGACCATTCCCACACTCATCATAACACCCCCATCTACGTGGAGACCATACTCATCTCAATCACACCCGAGTCTAATGATAAAGACTCACTCATCAGAAACTTGGCTGAAGAACTCAAGAAATTGACTAGCCGAATTCAGGGCATCGAAGGAAGTAAGGGGATCCAAGAGTTCATTTAAGAACATACTGTAATAAGTTGGTCGGAGTAGGG
The DNA here is from genome assembly GCA_034376525.1 of Nicotiana benthamiana. Lineage (NCBI taxonomy): Eukaryota > Viridiplantae > Streptophyta > Magnoliopsida > Solanales > Solanaceae > Nicotiana > Nicotiana benthamiana. The sequence goes on along the minus strand of CM067324.1, from coordinate 19,110,646 downwards.
ATGGATGAGAGGATCCGCATGAAACTTTTCATGAGGAGTCTGAAAAGAGATGCTGTGTCTTGGTACATTAGCCTAGACTCGAAGAAATGGTCGAACCGGGTGAGTATGGAATCCGACCTTATGGACAGGTTCAGATTCAACAAAGAAAATGCACAGACTTTTCTCTTCTACTTTTTCTTTGTATTTCTAGATGTGTTCTGCATTCAGAACCTGCAGAAGAAGCCCACGAAAAAATTCCCCAAGTATGCCACTCGTTGGAGATCAGGTGCTGCTAAGGTCATACCCGCCTTAGAGGAAGAACAAATGAAGAAGTTCTTCGTCCGGGCTTAGGACCCGCAATGTTATGAAAGGCTGATGTTGATTAAGAATCATTAATTTTTTGACATCATCAAGTTGGGTGAAATGATCGAGGAAGGCATAAAAAGTGGTTATGGTTACGAACTTCGAAGCCTTGCAAGCTACCAATAAGGATTTATAGTGTGGTGGTATGTCCAAGAAAAGGGATGTAGGTGATATAATGGTTGCACAGAGAACCAAATCTCTTGTCAAATACTAAACCTATCAAATGCCTCCTCTCATAAATCAGCCTACTCCGAGCTACCAAACACCCTCACCCTCTTACCCAACCCCACGACCTACTTATCAATCACATCCACCTCCTACATATCAGCCTAATTCACCCAAATTTTCCCAGCCTGTACATGTCTACCAAAGCCTACAATGCTCAACATCCCGCTGTCAATCACTTCACGCACGCCAAAACTTCCCTAGGCCTTGACCAAATTTTGACCGCAGACCTACCAAACAGTATACCGCCTAATTGACCCGTTATACAAAAGGCTCAAAGCTATTGGATATGTCACCCCTATCTTTTCTATAACCCCTGAGAACCTTTCTTAATGGGTCAATCCAAATAAATCCTGTACATACCTTGGGGCAACACAGCAGAGGCAAGATGAAAAGTGAAGGTCAAGTTCGGGAAATTAGTTGCGACACGTGGTATGACAAGGACCGTTAGGGTTTACACCCCGAAACATTTAGTTGAATCTACTATGTAGGCCTCTAGTTGGTAATCCATCACTAAAATCGGGCCCGATGATCTCTGGAGAAAGATACAAGACAAGCAATACTCAATCATTGATTAGCTGAACAAAATGCCGGCACAAATCTCTATCCTAGCTTTGCTACAAAATTCAGATGCACATAATAATGCCTTGTTAAATGTTCTGAGTGAGACATATATACCGAGCAACATCACCAGAGGAGAGATGGAAAACATGGTTGGGAAGGTACTGGAAAGTCACAAGATGACTTTTCATGAAGATGAGCTGCCACCAGAAGGTATGAGTCACAACAAGGCATTGCACATCACGTGCAATGGAAAGGTTATTTAATCACCAGAATCCTGATTAATGGAGGATCCAGCCTCAACATTTGCCAATTGGTAGCACTTAGGACATTAGGAAAATGGCTGAATGAGATAAACGATGGGGCCATCAACGTCAAAGCTTTCGATGGTTCCTAGATGTCCAGTATTAAAGAAATTAGCTTATATTTGCAGATGGGGCCTACTAGGTTAGATGTTGATCTTCAGGTAATAGACGTGCCGACATCTTATAATTTATTGTTGGGACGGCTGTCGATTCATGCCGTCGGGGCCGTGGCGTCTACACTACACCAGGCAGTGAAATTTAAGTGAAACCACTAAGAGGTGATCATTCACGGTGACGCTAGCAATCCCATATACAGTCGCCAGACCACCCCACAATCGAAGGCAGAAGAAGGATAGGCAGGGAGACCTATCACCACATCATGCGATTCAACACCATTGACAAGGACAAATGGTGGGACAACAAAATCGAAAGCATTATGAATTGGGGTGGATATGAACCTAGCAAGGGACTTGGAAAAAATCTCCAAGGAATTGCTAACCCTATCAAACTAAAGTAACATGGGACCACCTTTGGTCTTGGATATGAGTATACTAGGGAGAAATTCAACAATTGGTTGCCACCTTGGCACAATTCTTACTACCAGTTGGAGCAACCGATACCACATTTGGAGCAAAGTTCCAGCCAGCCAATGTTATCTATGGTTAGAAGAAGAGGAAGTATTGGCAGCAGTGAGGAATTTGTTCCTAGAAGACGATGACATGGATTATTGTGTCATTTTCGAGGAGGATGGGGAGGAAGGCTATTCCATGCACACTGTAAACCAAAAAACATGCCTCAATAACAGGACCTTCAGATCAATCAGAGCGCGATAAGGCTAGGGATAGCAAGGCTAAACAAGCATCATGCACTATCTTTTATCTTTACTAGTTGACTTTCCTTTTGCATTTTAAATTCGCAATAAGATCTACAATGTTGAAAACAATTATGCAGTTTATCAAATAATCTTTTACTTTTCTTAAGAGTCAACGCTTTTACTATTATCTTCTCTCATTACTTAATAAACCAATGACTGTGAAATGCAATGAGACAACGCGTCAAACAGACATATATTCAGAGAAACATAATATAACAGAAGAGATTGTTAATGAAGTTGAGGCTTTTGAGAATAGACCTAAGTCCAACCTGGACGAGACCGAGATTGTTAACTTGGGAGATGCAAAAAACATCAAAGAAACATGAATCAACGTTCATTTGTCACCTACCGTTAGAAAAGGAAAAGTACACAAAATTTCTAAGGGAATATGAGGACATATTCGCTTGGTTGCATGCTGACATCACCGATGTAAGTACGTATATTATGGCACACAAACTGCCAACTGATCCAATATGCCTGCACGTGAAATAGAAGTTCAGAAAGTTCAAGCCTAATATGAGTTTGAAAATCAAGGAAGAAGTCACTAATCAAGTCGAAGCTAAGGTTCTCAAGGTATTAGAATATCCGACGTGGTTATCCAACATTGTGCTAGTGACGAAGAAGAATGGGAAGGTTAGAATCTGTGTCGACTACTGGGATCTCAACCGGGCCAGTCCAAAAGACTACTTCTTCTTTCCAAACATACACATCCTGATTGACAATTGTGCCATGCATGGGTTGCAGTCATTTGTAGATTGTTTTGCCGAGTATCATCAGATAACGGTGGATGAAGTAAATGATGAGAAAACGTCTTTCATTATGCCATGGTGAATGTACTGCTACAAGATAATGTTGTTTGGCTTAAAGAATGCAAGGGTCACCTACACAAGGGCCATGACTACCATTTTCCATGATATGATACACAAGGAGATTGAAGTATATGTAGATGATGTCATCATCAAGTCCAAGAAGGCCACTGATCAAATGGATGATTTGAGAAAGTTCTTTAATGGATTGAGAAGTTACAACCTAAAACTGAATCCCGCAAAATGTGCATTCAGGGTTCCTGCCGGAAAACTACTTGGGTTCATTGTAAGTTGTCAAGGAATAGAACTGGTCCATCAAAGGCCAAAGTTATTCAAGAGTTTCCACTTCCAAAGAACACGAAAGGCGTAATGAGTTTCTTGGGGAGACTCAACTATATTAGCCGGTTCATAGCGCAATCTAAAGTTATCTATGAGTCAATTTTTAAGATGTTAAAGAAGGATGCCGCTACCAAATGGACTGATGACTGTCAAAAAGCTTTCGACAGAATCAAGGAATACCTATCAACACTACCAGTCTTAGTTCTGCCCAAGCCAGGTAGACCTCTATCTATCTACCTCATAGTATTAGATGGAACTTTCGATTGTGTTCTAGGGCAACATGATGAAACAGGGAGAAAGGAACAAGACATCTATTATCTCAGCAAGAAGTTCGCAAAGATAATCATCCATAATAAAACATCCATACAAGAACTTCATTGATCCCACTCTAATGACGATCCCTGATTAGCCAGCCTACTATGCTCATGTCGAAGAAGAAGCAAAATAAAAGCTTTGTTTTCACGATATCAAGGGATACTTGGCAAAGGGAGAATACCCAGAACTTGCAAACCCTATTCAGAAGTGCACACTTCGAAGGTTGTCTAAAAACTTCTTTCACAACGGAGGAATCTTATATAGAAGGCTCCGCATCTGGGACTACTAAGGTGTGTCTACTCTAAGGCCCTATGAAAAATTGTATTCAAAACTTAGTAGCTTATAGTGCCAAGTTGCCGAGGTTCTGACCCTTTGTACTGATATAGCATTTAAAAATCAAGAATAAAAGTTTTCAAAAAAAATGTTATTATTCGGTTCAGAATGCAGTCGCAAATCAAATATGTGGACTGCATTTATGTCGCAAAGTGAGTCAGTTAATCAAAATTGAGGTCAAAATGCGGTCCAATATACGATCGCATAACTGATATGCAGACCGCATAGTTGTCGCATATTTATCGTTGGATTTTGCAAGTGGACAGTTCTGCGGTGCATTATGCGACCGCATTTTTCCCGCAAATCCAAACAAAAATGCATAGAGTTTTAGAACACTTTTGCAATCCATTCTGCGGACCGCATTTCCTCTTTGTGATCGTAAATGCGATAACATACCTGACTCGAGGCTCTAATTTTTCTAACTTTTATACCCGACCCCTTCTTAAATAAAACACCCCAACCATTAATTTTTGCACATTATTTGAACAAAACTAGAGACAGGGAAGAGAGAATTCTTGAGAGAAAAAGTCCTATCTTCATCAACTAAATTTTAATGTCACCTAGGCCCAGAAATTTCAAGTAATTATCTTCATCATCGTTCTTGCAGGTAAAATCTCCAGCCCTTTTTTCATTGAATTTCAGATTAAAACGAAAAAAGGGATTGTCATGCCTTGATTATTAAAAATATAAGTTAAAACATACATGCATGTCCTTTAGTACCTAAAATCTAGTAAAAGGAATTGGCTAGGAGTAAAGATTTGCAAAAAAAGGAGGGGTTGGTCACCTAAGTAAGTTCGGGTTGTATTTGTGAATTCAATTCTAAGATATATATGTTAACTTGTGAAACTAGATTGACGGTACTAGATAGTTGGTGAATTAAAAGTAGGAGTTAATAAGGAAATTCGACTCCAGGTATGTATGGCTAACTTTAACCTTTGTATGATCACCTTGTATGGTGTACGAGTAAAGAGTATGTGTTACTTATGTAGACTATTTGTGAATTCTTGTGATTAATATGCCTTGAACATTATTGGTTAAATGCCTCGATATGATGATGTAAGTAAATGGAAACAAACCAAATGTTGTGTATGTAAATGTGTTGATGTGGTATGGGCTGTGTAATAAATGATGGAAAGAATCGTAATTGATGCAAATGAAAACTCTTTGTGAATTGCTATTGTTGTTGTGAAATGATATCCTGGATGGCCTGAAGCTATGTGATTGAACTGGGAACTATTGTTGTTGTGTGAAATGTGATTGTCTGGTGGGATCAGGTTGCGCGCCGCAACACAAAGTTATAAGGTGTAGGTTGTGGTGATAAGGGTGGCTGAGGTAATAAGGGTGCAAAAGTGATTACAATCACTATTGAAATGAATATATATGAAACTCTTGAGTATGAAATGACGTTGAAAGGGAAAAAAGGAGAGATTGTGAAACATGTTGGCTTTGGTTGTTCCTTTCATGTGCATTTGATTGTTGATTCTATTTTGTTTTCTATATGTGTATTGATTGATTTTACTTGGGGTGAAGTTTTTTCATACATACCAGTACAATTCAAATGTATTAACGTGCCTTTTGTATTGGGAGCTACATTTTTATTATGATTGTAGGTGGTTTTATAGCTGGTACTCCAGTCCACCGATAGTAGCACCTCATCTATCTTTCCGTCAGTCGTATTGGTGAGCCCTTTTCCTCTCGGTGACCTGCGTGGCTCATGCCATTTTTTCTTCTCGGAGACTTGTTTTGGTATTTGTGTAAGGTACAGTCGGATCCTTGTTACCGGCAAGTATTTTAAAACTCTTTTATATCACTAGAGGTCCGTATATAGGAAATGTGGGTTATGTACTTATGTAAGTATGTATCTATTTATTTGGGCAGTGTAACTTGTAAACCAGAGCAAAGTAACCATGTATGTTATCCATATCTCATAAGAATGTGTTTAATCATAAATGGCTATTATACTTGAATAATGCGTAATGAAATCACGGGGTAACACGTGGGATAGGAAAGGCACCCAGGTCCGTTTGACAGGGTATACCCCGATCGAGCGCCAGTCACGTCCCTCGGTTTTGGGGCATGACATTGATGCAAAGGAAGCATCCAAACTGCCAGAAGAAATCCACGTCGGGACCTGCGGTCCACACATGAGCGGTTTTGTCTTAGCCAAGAAGATACTCCAGGAATGTTATTTTTTGATGACTATGGAACCATACTACATCCAGTATGTCCAAAAATGCCACCGCTATCAGATACATGCAGACATGATAAAGGAGCCTCTGAATTAGCTTAATGTAACAATCTTGTCGTGGCCGTTTGCCACTTGGGGAATGGATGCTATCGAACCAATTGAACCTGCCACATCAAATGGGCACAGGTTTATCCTAGTAGCAAATTAATTATTTCACCAAATGGGTTGAAGCAACACCTTACAGAGCAGTGACTCAGAAAGTCGTGGAAGATTTCATCCGCGACTGTATTGTTTGTCGATTCAGAATTATAGAGTCAATTGTTACTAATAACGGTTTCAATATCAACAATAACCTGATGAAATTCATGTGTGAAACCTTCAAGATCAAACATATGAATTCTACAGCCTATAAGCCTTAGATGAACAGAATCATAGAGGCTGCTAATAAGTATATCAAGAAGATACTAAGGAAAATGATAGAGAAGCATAAGTAGTGGCACAAGAAGTTATCATTTGCCTATTAGGGTACCACACCATAGTCTGCACATCAACCAGGGCAACCCCATACATGTTGGTATATGGTGCAGATGCGGTCATTCCTGCCAAAGTAGAAATTCCTTCCTTGAGGATCATACAAGAAGCTGAGCTTGATAATGCAGAATGGGTGAAGAGTCGTTACGAGCACCTAGCTCATTAAAAAGGAAAGAGAATGAATGCAGTTTGCCACGGTCAGCTCTATCAGAACAGAATGTCCAGAGCCTTCAACAAAAGAGTCAAGCCGAGATAATTCACAGTGGGGCAACTGGTGTTAAAGAAAGTTTTCCCGCATCAAGATAAAGCCAAAGGGAAATTCTCTCCCAACTGGTAGGGTCCGTACATGGTTCACTGGATTCTGACACGAGGAGCCTCATACTTGCAAGAATGGACGAAGAAGTTTGGCCAAATCCAATCAATTTAGATACAGTCAAATGATACTATGTGTAATCTTTATGCTTTCATATATGATGTAATTTGAACTATGCCTGACATGATTCTCGTTTAAGAAGGGATACATAGGCACCCCTATGGGTTCGGTCACAAGTCAATATAATTTTCATTTCCCCTACAATTGGAAACTAGGGAAGAATTTTGAGGAGGGCCCTCAAAATTTTGAAGTAGTTTTAGCAAATCACTGCAAGCAATAGTCGGAAGCATCAACCAAGTAAACTAGGGCAGAATATGAGGAGGACCCTCAAAATTCTGTAGCAACAAAAGGTCGAAATATCTTGAACGACGTCGCAGATGTCGGTTCGTCTAATGAAAGATATTCTTTATTATGCATTTATGTTATACTTTTACAAAATCATGCATGTTGTTACCAAAATTGCTTTGTTTAGCGACACTACTCCAATGATACGTACAATATCAATAGATCAGAATCAAGCAGATCATGTAGAGCCAACGAGAGTGCGAACTAACCTTTCCCCTTTACAAAACTCACAATTTTTGTTTGGAATACAACTTTTCCCACTTACTCCCCTTTATACACTCATATTGTTCAAGAATACAACTTTCAAAATCGTCACACTTACTCAAAACTGCTATCTGCATGCAGTTTCCCAAGAAAAAACACAGTATGTACAACAGTGGCAATATCGTAATCCACTATCCGCTAAGAAAATTCCATTATCATTTGCCCTTTTACTTCTTGCATAAGGCTACCATTATGCCTTCCGATGCTAAGCACTATCTCCATATGAATTTTACATTGCATAGGGATACCATTCTACCTTTCGAGACCAAGCTCTGTGTCCATCTGCATTTTCTACATTGCATAAGGCTACCATTCTGCTTTCCGAGACTAAGCTTTGTCTCCATCTGCATTGCATAAGGATACCATTTTGCCTTCCGAGTCTAAGCTCTATCTCTATCTGCACCTTCTGCATTACATAAGGCTACCCTTCTGCCTTCCGAGACTAAGCTCTATCTCCATCTGTATGGCTGAAAGATTGCCACTTTATTTTACACTTGCATTGCCGAAATATCACCACTTTATTTTAATTCTTGCATCGGCCGAAATATCGCCACCTTATTTTACATTCGCACGGCTGCAAGATTGCCACCTTCTACATTGCATGGGTCGAAAGATCGCCAAATACTAGACTTGTATGGTTGAAAGATCACCACCTTAACTACATTCGCATGGCTCAAAGATCGCCACCTTATCTACATCTTGCATGGCTGAAAGATTGCCCTATCTACACTTTCATGGACGAAATATCGCGGCTTTATTTACATTTTGCACGGCAAAAAAATTGCCACCTTCTGCATTGCGTAGGGTGAAACATCGCCAAATACTATATCTGCATGGCTGAAAGATTGCCACCCTATATACATTGGCATCGGCTAAAAGATCGCCACTTTATTTTACACTTGGATGGCCCAAATATCGCCACTTCATTTAACATCTTGCACCGATTCAAATATTTCCACCTTATTTTACATTCATCGGCTGAAAGATCGCCACTTTATCTACATTTGCATCGGCTGAAAGATCGCCACCTTATATACATCTTGCATGGATGAAAGATTGCCCTATCTACACTTGCATGGCTGAAATATTGCCTCTTCATTTGCATTTTGCACGGCTGAAAGATTGCCAAATACTGTATCTCATGGGCTGAAAGATCGCCAAATAGTGCATCTCATCGGCTGAAGGATCACTAAGCTGTCCAAAGGTATCATTTTTCGGAGGCACCATTTTCATAGCCCGAGAACATCGTACCATGGCTTGAGGACCACTCTTATCTTTTGCATATCATTATTCAAAGGCATCATAGTTTGGAGGCATCATTCTCACAGATCAGGACCATCATTTCTTGGCCTGAAAATCCCTTATTATACGTTTTATAGCCTAGGACGTTATCCTAACCGTCCAAAGACAACATTTACGGTCCGGAGGGAAATTGCATAATGTTTATATTTATGCACAATATATGGTTATGTTACCTATTTGCAATTAAACCAGCAAGAAACAGCCACTTTGGCAGTAGCGATTCCGCTCCAGTTCCCGCATCCTTGTCAGATTTCAACTATTAACCTCGTCCTAAATACTATGCCTGTTCTTGAAAGTCTCCATCGGCATACTCCGCCGACGGATCCTAATCTACATATGGCTTGATTCCTGTAAGACCAGGGATATGTAGGCAGCTCAGGAACCAGGGCGGCCAAACCTTTTCAAACCCCTTTAATTCGGTGAAAAGTGGCCATCGTATCTTTACCCGACAACTCTTCATCATTCCCATGTAAAGAGGGGCAGCTGTTGATATCAATTTTGTCCCTATATTTTTATATGTAAAATACCCTTCAAAATAGCTTGTATATATGAATATATAATTATTCCAAGGCTACATTATTTTTTCTTCTTAATTTTTCAAAGATTTTTTAAATCAAGTTATTACCTTATTTTTATCAAGAAAGACCCAATAAGTATTCCCAAATTTGGCATTTATGTAATTCATTTATTTGATTCTCATATTTTTACTAAAATATAACTAGTATAATTTTTACACATTATTACAAATTTAATTAGTATTTTTAAAACTAAATTGCATATAATTGCAATATTAGCCTATTTTAAGATTTAATTATATTTATAATTTAACATTTATATATTATTAATTATTTAGCACCTTTAATTTGTTTCTAGAAATTATTGTACTATTTTTCATAAAATAAATAAGGGAAACTGAATATTTAAATGGTATCCTATTTTTATTTCGATTTTGGTAGTTAAACTCAATTTAAAACCCCATTACCCAGCCCAAATCCTAAGTTTACCCGACCCACAACCCACACAAATAACCCGCATGGACCCCTTTTAATCCCAGTCGTTGATCTAACAGATCAACGGCTCACACTCTCCCTTTCTTTTTTTAATTTTCCCAATACCCCTAAACCCTTCTCATTCCTTACCGGTAGCCGCCCTTGAATCCCCCCTTCTCTCATCTTTATCTCAATCTCTCTTAGAAATCCTAGTCGCTTATATATGCTTCTACCTTAAACCATCGGCATCCATGGCTTCCAAGGCCATCAGATTCCTATGCCGGTCTCCTATGACTCCTACGCGCTTGGTTACTAATGTTTCAAGGCCTGAGCGTAAAGAAGATTTGTCCAGGCTTCATTTGACTCAAGTTCTATGTCTGTCTCCAGCCTTGCTCCATTAAGTCATGCTTGTTTCGAACCTGATCTCGACCTTTCTTGCTTAGATCAACGACTCTTCCAGTCCTTTCTCACTATATGGTTTCTGCTGAAACACTAACCTTTTGACGTCCTTCTGATTTCTTTAGATTTGTTCTAGATCTATGTTTTCCTTAAACACTAAAATGGTTTCTCGAGGTTTCTTTCAAAACTATGCTTTCGAAACCCTTTTTTCTGATTTAGGGTTTTTGTTAAAGTTATCTAGATGCTTCTCTGATTTTTGTTGAGTTTCTTTTGTGTTTCTTCTACTGTATTTCTTATTAATTTCTTCCACTATGTTTTCCAGTGTGTTTCTTCTAACATGTTATTATGAGTTCTTCTATTGATTTCACATGTTAATCTTTTACTATGTTTTTCATGAGTCCCTTCTACTGGAAAATGCATTATTAAAGGTCTCAATTATTTTATGAGATTTTTGAACTTGTTTCGTTAGTATTATGTCCCGATTTACTTGTTTTCACTTGATTAATAGTAAGAACCCTAGAATTTGGGGAATCATCTGAGTTTTTGAGACCGTTGGCTATGTGATTTGCTTGTGCTCCATCTCTGAACTTGCTTGATTTTAAAAGATCTAATCTTTCGGACCTATTTGACTTCTTGGAATTGTTTCGTCTACTGCTCCATTGAGTTTCAGAATCATTATTTCAACTTTGTTTCTTCATATGATTCTGAATTTTGCTAAACTCTGTAAGACCTTTTTGTTTGACCCCTTTTCACTTGCTATTTGATACTCTCTCTTCTCCATTGCTGGATTACTATGTGATTACCATATTCCTGTATTTTGCGATTGCATGACACTTTTTATTTGTCCTAAATTCAACCTTGCATGCCCAATACTTGTGTACTCTTTATATGTGCTGAACTTCCCCTTTAAATGATTTTCAATTTTTTAAATTATTTCAGACTTTCTTTTTGTAAGTCTGATTGATTTTCTTTCCTTGTTTGCTGATTTTCCTATTACTTTGACTTGGTTTATTCACGAACCAGTAATTGAGAATATGGGACTCCTTGATTTACTGTGAACTAATTTGTTCTCACCTTATTTTGTTTTAACCATGTATTTCAAAATTCTTCCCTTAAACAAACTCCTATGTATTTACTCCTAATTTACTATTTTGCACAAGATGCTTATTTGATTTCTTCCCTTTTGATTCAATTCCTTAATAAAAGGAAGTATTACAGTGATTGATTTATGATTGATACTAATTTCCATAATTATTTTCTTTCCTTCTTTTCGCCTGTTTTCACAGTATAAATACCTGCTCTTCATTGACACAAACACACATCATCGCTCATTCACAAGTCTTTCTGAACTCACATTTTTACACAATAGTATTCTCTCTTTTGTCTGCACGATGGCCTTTTTATAAGACCTATTGCTTTCCTAAATTTGTCTCTTTGAAAGTTGTATGTCAGGATATTATCATTAGCACCACAACAATGTGTATTTATTGCTTTTGTATCCATTTCTACTTATTGTTTATGTAGAATTCAACACCTAAATTAGCATGCCGATTTCCTTATGTATTTTCCTATTATGAATCCCAAAACCCTTGCCCTATGTGTTTGAGCTGTGGTTTAAGGCATGACAATATTCAAATTATTGTCCATGAATTAAACTTGATCCTATGGGTTCCTAGCCCCTAATAGTGTGTTCTAGTTGGCTTCTGGGTATACTAGCACTCTCCATTGCTGGGTATGCCCACAGCTTGCCTAGTCTTTCAAATTTCCCATTCCCCTAATCACCTATATATACTTTCTTGTAACTGTTTCCCTTCCCATTTCCCCTCTCAGAGTTTTGCACTTGCACTGTCTCTTAGTTTTAAGTTCTGCCCCTACCCTTTTGTGAGCCTTGCCTTGGGACCTTGAGTTCCCTCTGAACTTGAACACTTGAGGGATAGCCTTTCCACATTGCACCGTGTCTTAATCTGGTGATACATTTAGGTGTGAGCATCGGCCGGGTGCCCTTTGAGGCTCTTTGGGAGCTTTGACACATCCAAATGGGACAAAGGCTTTGGATCATGATATTTGGAGTTGGTTTACCTCATATTTCAGACGTGAAGTCTGAATCAGGCTCGTCTTGGTTGTACTTTTTAATTTCTAATGTATTCATTTATCATTATTCTGGGCTATAACAATTTTATAATAAACTCCTGGGGATGGATATTAAAAAGGGTGGGTAATTATGTATGCAAAGAGTAGATATCCTGCCTATAGGTATTTTTGAAATTTTGCATTCTCATAGATATAATGCTTATAGGTATTTCTGAAATTCTATATTCTCATATAGATATCCTGCTTATAGGTATTTTTGAAACTTAACATTCTCAAATAGATATCGTGCCTATATGTCTTCGGAAATTCTGCATTCTCACACATATATCCTACCTTTAAGTGTTTATGATATTTTGCATTCTCACATAGATATCTTACCTATAAGTACTTCTGAAGTTCTGCACTTCTCACATAGATACCATGTCTATCGGTATTTCTGAACGCTACATATGCATACAGAGAATATGCCTATAGGTCCCTCCGAATCTTACACATCCATTTTTCATCAAGAAATCATGTTTATATGTCTTAAAACATCAAATGCAATTATATATCATGTTCATAGGCTTTAAACGAAATTCAGCAGCTGGATATCATGTTTATACGGTTTTTGCATTTTACCATGTCTGTAAAAAGGTCTAAAATCAACAACACATCGAAATCATGTCTATAGGAGCTACTACTCGAATCTGAATTGCTTCATTCACGAATAAGGCTAAAACCTTTAATATCAATGTACCTTCATTTTGCATAACTTGTAATTTTTTGCTAAAACTTCCCTTTTCTTTAATAATCTAGCAACCTTTTAATCAGTATCATTCAGTTTCCTTCATTGTTCTCCAAAATCAGTAGATATCATGCCTATATGATCTTCGTCCAACACTTAGACAAGTCATAGGGTAAAAATTATAAACTGAATCTGTTTATTAACTACAACCAGTTGGCATGCCTGATTGAGGATTCTTATCTGAATAATGTAATAAATCAGTCTGCCGAAATCTTTAAGTTCTTTCACGTTTAGTATTAAATTAGACCCTAAACAGTATGTGCAAGCCATGGTAATTATGTGCTTCTTTGATTGAAGGAGGTATATTTGAGCCTTTTTTACTTGTTATGTTCTCCTCCCCAACTTGTTATATATGTTTTTGTATGTCGCCTTAGAATTTCCTCTCTGAAACAAGTAACAAACCCAAAATTCCTTCCTATTAGGATTAATAGTCTTATTACCTCGGGGACTGATAGGATTTTTTTTTGTCCACTAGGCAATCACCTAGGGTTAGTTCATAAATAATAGGAAAGAAAATCACAACAAATAGGAGAAATAAAATAAGGCGGATTACACTGGTAATGTCACCATATAACACAGCCGGCATAGACCTTACCTTAGTTATCCTATTGAGTCAAATAAAAGCCTCCTGAACTAGCAAGCATGCAAAAAGAAAGAACTCGCAAGAACTAAGAACTGAATGATCATCACAGAGTTTATAACATGCTCTGTGATGATATTACAAAGGATAATACTTATGTGATGGTAAAATAAACAGATGAAGAAGCCATAGAGAAGCCCCATTTTTTCTTTTCTTGTGAAAATTTCGATTTGTACAATGATGTCTTTTTACACATAATTTTTCAAGAATTCTTCAAAGTTCATGCTTTATTCTTCAGACGATTGGATTTTGGGTGTGTTGTTTGAGCGACCTGTTTTTGTTTTGCAGATCTCATTGGGGGCCTCCTTACGTTTACGTATTCAAACTCCCTGCCGTCCCAACTTCTTTCCCATTGATGAGACTTCTTATTTCTTGCACTGTGGATTGGTGACAAATCTCCTTTTTTTGAAGCGTCTGCTCGGCATTGGTTTATGAAATATTTGTTCATCCTCGAACGTGAGTAGAGCATTAAACACAGCAGATTCTTCTCACCTAATTAGTATTCTAGCCTTCATTTAAAATGAAACTCAAGGCTATAAAATTTTTGGTAGGCAAACCACACTTAAACTTACAAAAACAATACGGAATTCACTTCCGAGAGAGAAAGTTCAGCCTACATATCTCGATTGATCTTTCCTTAAGTCCTACTATACTCCAAGACTCTTAGAAATGTCAATCCTGTAGGAACATAACAAATTAAACCATAAATTAGAGAGGTGATCATAGTTCTAGCTCGTTTGAGCATATTCTCGAACACTGTATGCATTATGCTTTTAAAACAAATTTTGTGAAATATCCTGCCATCCCTCATCCATCCTTAGCTCCAGACCTAACCAAATACATTCAAGAACTCATGCATGTAAGATATCTACTTTTATCCTCATCAACTACCCTTCTAATGGGCTATCCTAATTATATCTAGTAATTAAGAGCTTGGGTTATAGAACCTTACCTTTTAGGAAGAATACATATGTGCCTTTCTTAACAAATATTCAAGGTTTAAGCAAGATCTTAGGAGAAATGTAAATGGAGAAACTCTTCTCGCTCTAGAACCCTCCCCCCCCCCCCTCTCTCTAATTGCATCAAAAAATAGGCCTAAAATGAAGGGTAGCATGTAATATATCGACATGGGCTCGTGTAAGAAAATTAGAAATTTGGAGCCCCAACTCGGATATACAATCGCATTTGTGATCACAAAGCTGATATCCGGTCCGTAGAATTGACCATAAAATACTCCCCAAAACCTGAAGATAGTGTTTGGGTATGCGATGGAAATGCGGTTCGCAATACCCATTCCGTGGTCGCATAATACACTGTAGAACTGCCCTTCACGAAAATTCCAAGGGGATCATGCAATGACTATGTAGGGCGCATTTCGATTATGCGATCGTATAACTGGCCGCACAGTTGATCTCAAATTAGCTACCGCACTAATTGACTGTGCGGCGAATATGCGGTCCACATAGCTGATATGCAACCGCTTAACGGACCGCAAAAGTGCTCTTTTCTAGAAAATATAATTTCTTAACTTTTTGATGCACTGATCAATCCAAAGGGTCCGAACCGCGGCGAGATTTCCTAACTTGGCACTAAGAGATCTTAGCTTTTGAGCAAAAATTTTCACGGTTCCATACAACTATGAGCTCTAAGAAGCTTTCCACATAAACCTAGCCTCAAGATGGTACGCTATCTCGAAGATCTCTGGTGTTAAAAGTGCGCGTTACTCACCCAATTCTTTGGCCCCTGGGCTACCTAAGCCCAAATCAGTTCTCACTCTAGAGTTATTAATAAGCGCTTCAAGGCTATATTCATTTTAAATCCAAAGCCAGTTTTCTAGGCCACCCGAGTTCAAGTAAAACTCTCACTCGAGGACTATTTGTATAAGTCTAAGGACTATCTTTATTTTTATATGATCGAGAAAACCTCACTAGAGGATTAACGACAAGGCCTAAGCATGTACCAGATCAATCCACGCTTAGTCCAAGGGGTGACAGATAATCTCAAGAAATATCATACAATCTAATCGAAAACCAGAGGGATTACAATGTTTGGTTCTAGTGTTTAGACTGATCAAAAGCAAAATAAAATTTAGCACAAGTCAAAGGAAAACTGAAGAAACTTTTATTTTAATAAAAGAGGATTACACAAGCCCACGAGGGGTTCTTACACAAAAACAATTAAGCAGAAAACAACAATCTAATAGTTTATTTTACTTTCAAAGATATATCCTCGGGAGCAATATCAGCAAGAATCGTTTCCTTGGGGACTCCACTCCAATCTTCTTAACGACGTCCTTGATAATCTATTCCAAAGAAGCAATGGATGAGGATGAGGTTGTCGCCTATCAAAGAGTAAACACTTTTAACAGGCAGGGAAATTATTATGTCTTAGTGAAAAATTTGGCAAGCATGGGTCTCACCAGCACTACTATTAGGAAGCCATTTCTTAAGACATTGTTCCGGTGTGGGATGCCAAAAGTTAGTAGATAGCGCCACCTCACTCGCTAGAAAGAAAAAGGAGTGAAGCGCCACACCAAGTTAAAGTTAAGAGGGGTGAGAAACAGTTCATGGTCCACATATCCTTTAATACGGGAATAATTTGAAGCCCCTCCCTCATTATTTCGAGCCAACAACAACAAAAACCAGAACAACCCTAATTAGTGGGGAAAGGCTCTAAAAAAGAGCCATGACATAATTGGCAGAACTGTTATCGTGTGACCTTACGGTCACGGGCTTGAACCATGGAAGTTAGAGTTTGGACGAGGATGAAGAGATGAAGAGGGTTAAAGGCTGTCGAAGAATGGCTGGGTGGAATTTTGGTTCAAGCACCTTCCATTTATAGAAAGGCAGTATCATTACCAACGACAAAATCAAAGCCTTTGGGAAACGTATCGACACGCGCAATCAATTCCTTTTTGAAAATGAACGACAATGATATTATCGCTTTGGGGAAATAATCATGCAAGACATTGAATACTTATAGAATGATAAACCGATGGGACGTTTTAGTTATCACACAGCTTATTTCATAAGAATGACATCATCATGACAGACTCTAGGAAATTGATGTCAAGGTCGTTTCATGTCATTCTATTCTATGAAACCCCAGGACTATCTATATACGGCTAAAATCAGAGAGTCTGATTTTTGGGTAATCGTAGCATTCAATAGCTCGTTGGCAGAAGGCTCGAGGCACATCTCGAGGTTTGATGAACTAAAAGGCTTGAGGAACAGATCGACCTTGGAGCAGCAAAAATTAGTGGCTATGATGAAAAAGTGGGAGATTCCCGAGGCAAGTGGTTAGAGCTGACCAAGTACATAAGAATAGTACAAGTCTGTACTGTGGCATTAAATGGTTGTATAAACCGCATATCTTTGTCTAAATTCATACGTACTATGTTGGGTTTCCCCTTTCTATATAACGCGGACCCTTGCACACTGGATATTCAATACAAGAACAAGAATATTCTCTACTCTGTAACTAAAACTCTCTATTGTCTTTTCTTTAATTTATTGGTTATATTTATTGTGTTTCATTGATTGTTCTTAAGTTATTACTCATCATTGATCATAAATATCCCTCATAAAGGTTCTCAAAACCATTAGTCCTTCATCGGCCATCTCCAGTTGAGCTCGATAGCTCAACCCTGAGGTCCAATATAGGCCAGCTCGCGACCCCAATGCCCCCAATCCACGGTCGCTTGTTTTGAATAACATCACTTAGTCTTATTCTTACTTTTGCTTCCTATCTCACACTTAGCATCTATTGCATAACGACTAGAATAAAAATAAATCATATATTTTTAGAAACACAAAATCAAAGCTAATAGTAATTACAATTTTCAAAGTAAATACATTGACTTAGTAGACTAATTAGCTAAAAAGGTCCGAGATATGTTAGAGATTTACCCTAATATCATGAAGTACTTCAAACAAATTGAGATGATTGTTCTAAAACCTCAAACAATCACTAAAGGGGGTATGAAATCAAGTAAACGTGTTGATTGATAAAAATAGCAAAGAATCATGGCATGGACAAGGAAGTTCCAACACAAGTCATTACAAATGTGAAGCACCTTACAAAGATTCAGGACAAAGAAAATAGGCATATTTAGGAACATTTAGGCACTAATACACTAGGTAACGAGCTTAAGAGGGTCATATTATCCCAATTAGACTTAGACAATCTCAGAAGTAGCAACAATAGATGAAGGTTAAATTCTAAATAGACTTAAAACAAACGAAAGGTTAACAGAGTCATGTATAAAAAGAATTCAGAGACACATTAAGCCACAAATTTAAGAGATAAGAACACATGCGAATCAAAACTCATAAGGATGAAAATGCAAAAGATCAAGTATCTTACCAGCTAAATGGTGATCAATAAGGAATAAAATATCTACAAGAACCCAGAATCTCAATGCGTCAAAGTTTCTAAAGAGCTTCAAAGAACCCGGGGCAATGCTCGCACCAAGAGAAAGTTCGAATAGTAGAACCTCAACGGCATTGGCCTTCAGCTAGCCAAAATAAAGCACAGAACATGGTAATGAAATAACCACAAAACTAAGCTTCAACTTTTAGTGAGATTATGGCGATTCAGGTTTGTCTTAAAGGAGAACCAAGGAGGGGTTTATATAGTAGTAGAAATTGAAAAAGTAAACAAGGAAACTGTAAAATCAAGCACAAATAAGGAAATAATAACTTACAGAATCAATACAAAATCGGATTAGGGAAAAAATAGGTAATCCCTAGTTGATAGAAATCGAAGATTGACCGGAAATCTTGGCTAATTGGACCCGGATAGCATGGTCGTGATATATATGGACTAAATATTTTCTATATTCAAACGGTTGAAGAAAATGAGAAAAATCAAAGAGATAGTACTTGCCATGTTTAGGCAAGTACTAAGTAACATCATAGAGAAACACCCAGTAGCGAAGGAAGACCAGTACGGTAAGCAAATAATGGGAGAATCCCATTATTGATATTATGAAAAGATTTCATAGGGAAGTGATAAGGGTTTCGAGTGGGGTAAGGAGCGTTTGAGGGTAGCTGAGCAGAGACAAATAGTCTCTATGGTTAGAGGTTGGGTTATAAGAGAAAGGGGGGAATTGATATGATGCACAAATGATGTTTTCAAAGTGTATATATATTTTGAAAAAAAATAAGAGGGAAAAATTGGATATCAACAACCTGCTCCTCTTTACTCGGGAATGATAAAAGAATTGTTGGGTAACGAAAAGATGATCAATTTTGGCTGAATTGAATGTAGGATGATGTGATTTAGAAAAAAATGGGGGTCGAACCATGCTTCCTAAGTTGCCTACATATCCTTGATGTTACGGGAATCAGGTCGTGTGTTGTTCTAGATCAAGTGGTGAACAAAATCGATAGAGTTATTATAAGAATAATCGTATATTTCAGAAAGGTTCTTTTAGGTAGGATAGTATCAGATGAATTAATAGGGAGTCATGATGTGAATTTGAAACGTTATGACTATATCAATGAGAAAATGCATGAACAATCATAAAATAAGAAGTGGGAATTGATGAGGATCTATTACATTTTGAAATAATTGCAGGATGTGAATGCTTTGAATGGAAACCGGAGCGATGATTTCTCCTGTTATAAGAAAGGTTATCTCCTGGGTTACCAACAAAACTTAAACGCAATACATGAAGTATATATGGGTTATTGCAAAATTTTAAACATGATGCAGACTACTATTGGACCCTGAAAATTAGTCATTGGATGATGAGGATGATGTATTTAGACCATGATGTCTCGGGCCATGTATCGCGTGATAAGGGATTTGAATGCCATGAAATGATGTTCTCGAGCCATTAAAATGGTGCCTTTGTACTAGGACACCTGTGAATAGTAATGTGCAATATTGAGAGGTCCTCAGTCCATGACATGGTGTCATCAGGCTATGAGGATGACTCCTTTGGACTATGATTCCTTTGGATGAGGTGGCGATGTTTCAGCCCATGATATGCAAAGACATGATATTGGGTAAATAGGAAGCAAAACCAATCAAAGCTTAGTCTTGCATAAGATTAGGATAGAGCTTAGCCTCAGGAAAGCAAAAATAGTGGTAGATTTCAGGTAGCATAGCATTTGGTATTATACAAGGAAAGGCAGAGCTTAGGCTTATATAGTTAAGAAGGTAAGGCTTAGCGTTATGCAAAAGAGGAGACAGTGCTTAGTCTCATGCAATTAGGAAATAGTGCTTAGTCTCATGCAAGGGAAGGCAATGCTTAGACTTATGCAGTTGAGGAGGCAGGGCTTAGCCTCATACAAAATAAGAGACAGTGCTTTGTCTTATACAGGGAAAGTCCATCCTTAGCCTCATGCAAGAAAAGGATACATGGCTTAGTCTAATGCAAGGATAAGAGACGATGCTTACTCTCCTGCAGTTAAAGGAAATGCTTAGCCTTATGAAATTGAAGAGGAAATGCTTCGCTTCATGCAAGAAAAGGAGACAAGGCTTAATCTCATGTGAGGAAAGGCAACGCAAAGCCTTATGCACTTGAGAAGGCAATGCATAGCCTCATGCAAAATAGAAGACAATGCATAGTCTCATGCAAGGAAAATGTGACATGGCTTAGTCTGATGTAATGGAAAGTAATGGTTAACTTTATGCAATTAGAGAGGCAACGCTTAGCCTCATGTAGGGAAAGGAGACAATGCTTAATCTTACGCAAGAAAAGGAGATAACGCTTAGTCTCATGAAAAATAGGAGGCAATGCTTAGCCTTATTTAAAGAAAAAAATGAGTGATAGCAGAGTATTTCTTTGGAGACATATTTGTGTTCGGCAACTTTATCGTAATGAAGATAGGGATTTTGGTATGTGTGTATTTGTGAATACTCATGTTTTTATGTTTGTTTTGCCTGCATAGAAACAAAAATCGTGAGTTTTGTAGGAAGATTGGTTCGTGCCTTTGCCTGGTTGCTTTGCTTTTCTCTAGAAATCCTATTTGAGTTAGCCTGGTAACATCTGGCTGCCATAGAAATAACGTTTTTGAAACAATATGCATACATTTGATGAATGTAGTTACTTAAAACATAATAGTTTGCAATATCATGTAAATTAGAAGAACCAATGACTGTGAAATTTTAGAGTCATTGTGACTTCCTTGCATTAGAATTTTGAGGGTCCTCCTCAAAATTTTGCCCCATTTAATATGCAATTCTTCAGCCGTTCTACATATGATGAAATTCTAGACTTGGTCCGAATTTTTGAGGGTCATCCTAAAAATTCTGTTGCAGTTTCAAACCATAGGGAAAATGAAGATTTTATTAAAATGTGACTAAATCTGCAGGCTTGTTTAGGTATCCCCTCTTAAATGGGAATCAAGTCTAGCGTAGTTCAGTTACATCAAGTGAATGAATGTACACAATCGTAAACATAGTTCTTTTTATTGTGTCTGAGTTAATAGGGTTTGATCAGATTTCTTCATCCATTTCGACAAGTATGTTCCTCCTATTAGTACTATGTGAACCATGTAGGGCCCTTGCCAACTAGGTGAAAATTTCCCTCTAGCTTTATCTTGATGCGGGAAGATCTACTTCAGCACTAGCTGGGCTGGTGTGAACTATGTAGGCCTCACCCTTTTGTTAAAAGCCTTGGATATTCTGTTCTGGTAGATAAGACCGTGGCATTACCACATTCATTCTATTTTTGTCAACGAGAGCTAATTGTTCATAGCGACTTTGTATCCACTCTGGGTTGTTGAGTTCAGCTTCTTGTATGATTCATAAAGAAGGAATTTTGACTTTGACACGAATCACAGCTTCAGTACCATAGACCAGCAAGTAGAGAGTTGCACTCGGTGGATGAGTGGAATGTGGTGTGATACCCTAATAAGGAAAATGGTAACTTCTCATGCCATTTCTTGTTGTCGTCTACTATTTTTCTCAATATTTTCTTGATATTCTTGTTCGCCGCCTCCATGGCTCCTTTAATTTGAGGCCCGTATCTCGTGGAATTGTTAAGCTTGATTTTAAAGGTTTCACACATGGCTTTCATTAAGTTGCAGTTGAGTTTGGCGGAATTGTCGATGATGATGGATTCTAGTACCCCAAATTGGCAAACAACATTATCCTTGACAAAATCTGCAATCACTTTGGTTGTTATAGCTTTGCAAGATACAGCTGCAACCTGTTTTGTGAAGTAGTCTATGGCCACTAAAATGAACTTGTGCCCGTTCGAAGTTGTGGGCTCAATCACACCGATGACATCTATTCCCCAAGCAGAAAAAGGCCAAGGTGCATTCAATACATTGAGTTCATTTTGTTGTACCCGTATCATATCTTCATGTATTTGGCATCGATTAAAGTTTTGGACATACATGATGTAGTTCATTTCTATAGACATCCAAAAATATCATGCTATTAATTTTTTGGCTCAAATGAAATGTAAGGCCATGTGAAAACTTGTGTTTAAAACCTAGTAGCTCGTAGTGCTAAGCTACAGATATGTGTTAAGAATCAAAGATTTCCCGAAAAGTGCTATTATACCGTCCAGAATGCGATGGCAAATGAAGTATGCATACCGTATTTCTACCACAAACCGAGTCAGTGGTTTGGTTAAATTAAGGTCAAAATGCGGTCCACTATGCGATCACATAATAGACATGCGGAACGCACAATCGTCGCATAATTTTCTATGGATTTTGTGAAGGGCAGTTCTGCGGTGCATTATGCTATCGTAGAACGTGAATGCGGACCGTATTCTGACCGAAAACATAAATAGTTCACCCAGTTTTTGGGAGCACTTCTGCCGTCTATTCTGCGGATCGTATTTTGCTTTGCGATCGTAGAATGTGACCACAAATCTGACTCGGGCCCTTATTTTATAAATTTTAAAATCTAACCCCATCGCATTAAATAAGACCACCACATGATATTTTCTTGTTTTTCTCACAATATACAGAGAGGGGGAGAGAGTTCTAGAGTGATAAATAGAGTCATCCATCAAGCTCCCTCCAAATTCATGACAAATTCATTGAAGATTGCTGATTGAGGCATCTAGGTCTTCCTCCTAACTGGTAAGTAGTTGTGCCCTCATCATTAATCTCAAGCATTTTTGTTAAAAACAAGTGATTAGCAAGAGGGTACATGGGGTACAAGGCTGGAACTCTTGCATACATAATTAATAATGGGGCATGGGAAGATCAAGACTTCAAAAGACGGTAATTAGGGTAGAAAGTGATAAAATCTCTCACAAAAAGGAACCAAAAAACACAATGTACACCTAGTGCTTGTGAATATGCTCAAAGGAGATAGGATCTTAATCATATATCTAATTCTTGGCTACATTCATGGTTCTCGTAAAATAGATCGAAGTTGCTAGGAAATTTCGAGAACTTTTTATAAGGAATTAAGGAAGACTCCACTGAGTTATGTATGACTAACCCTTTTCATTAGAGTTGAATTCTTGTATTCAATGGCTGGCTTGAAATTTCAAATTGATTCTACTTGGTTGATTGCATTTATGTGTTGAGTGACGAACTTCCTTTCCGCATTATTCTATGTGATTATTTGAAATCACGGTAAATAACTAAGTGATCATGTATTTCAAGGGTTCGTTATTTCCTAAGCATGTGCTTGCCTTGTAAGATAGCTCTAGATAAATGAATTATAGAATTACTTGAAGTAATCGACAAAAGGGAAGGCTTATGTTGTGTCGATGAATCCGGGTGCTAAGGAGCACATAAATGAAAAGAGGTGTTATACCCAGTATGGAAAACGATTGAAGGAAATGGGAACTTAAGAGTAATTAAAAGCGGTTATGTCCCAAGTAAGATGGCTTAGCCGATCGGGCCGAGAGCGGATGCCATGTTGTACACATGGTGGCATTTATATTGGGATCTGGAACATTATGGTGAATATAGATTTGTCTCACTTGGGATAGCTTAGCTAGTTGGGCAGAGACCAGACTTTGTGATAACAACTCCGCGGTGGTATTATATTTTAATGTCATGGTATTTGGCACTAATGAACATTTACTTAAAAGGAAGAGCAGATTTAACCAACAACCATGCAAGACTTATTTAGTGCTCCTACTTGAATTTTTGTGAGGTAACTGTTGATGATGTCACTGTTTGTTCTTTCATTTTTTCACTGTTCATCCTATTATAATTGTGTTTGCCATAGATACTAGTACTATTCGACAGTCGTAACATCCCTTTTGCCGGGGGCGCTACATCCTGGAATGGATGTAGGTGATTCTGTTGCTGATAGTGCCAATTGTAGATAGTGGTTCACCACTTTTCTCTTCACAGCTATCTTGGTGAGCCCTCATTCCTTCCAGGGGTTGTAGCTTTACATTGTGTAAGTTATAACATTTTTAGATATGGTAAGGGCCTTGTCCCCGGCGTTATCATCCTGAACTCTTGTATCTTTAGATGTTCCGTAGACATTTCTGTGGGTCATGTACGGGTACCGGGGTGATCTTAGAATCCTGTTGTATTTTGGAATTTTATGTTCAAGATTGTCAACTGTATGTACTTTGGGAACTAACTATGGCATGTACCATGCTATAACCAGTGGAAATCTTAGGAGTCCGAACTATAGTTTAATGTTGTGTTATAAGATGAGATGTTCATGATTGACTGTGAAACCCCTCTTTATTTATTAATTCACACTAAGTGGAATCGAGGCTCGTAATTTTATCGAGTTGAATAGAGAGTGCTCGGGTAAGGCTTGCTCGATCGGGATTTCTGTGTCACATGTCGGTCGTGCTCCCTAAGGTCGAGGCGTAACACAAAACCATTCATATATGGTCTGTATGTCCCGGAGACGATGCTCTCGAGCTCCTTTTCTTAAAAGTGAATTAGGTTCTTTGGCTTTTGGTTTTTTCTTCTTTGTTCTTGTGTAAGTATCCCTCGCTGGTGCCATAGTTATACTTTGTAATCATTTCTTGGAAGTATAAAAGGATCCTTTTGTATCCCCTTGGCCCAGGCTAAAATTTATTCTACCTTTATTTGAAAAAGACTTGATCATATGATTTCAATCACTAGTTCAAATACCGAGCTTATGACATAATAGACCCTTAGACTTTTAATTGATCAATATAATGCCTCTCGAGATTCTTTTTAATCCTCGAGTTGAGCTTAAATGCAAACTTGCCACATCACGATTCCCGAGCCCGACTTATGTGAGAGCAAGATCTCTGAATGAAGATCATTTTGCTGGTCCCTGAGTGGGAAATTTTTCCAACCAGAGTAGCCCTTGGGCTTTGCAGTAGAGCGAACATTTGCTCGAACTTGTAAGAAAGACAGCCCTTAGGCCTTTTCATGATTCTCGAGTGAGAAACTCTTCAAACGTTTATTGCCGTTATACCTAGTAATCGAGTGGATATTCTACAAGAACTCGACTTATACGCTACCCTTAATGATTTTTGATGAAGTAATACTTGATGCTTGATCCAGATGTCAATATCATGACATCAGCGGTTGAAGAACAAAATACACTTTCGATCAAAAACCCAACCAAAACATGTCCGAATGCCCTGAAATTTTGCACGCACATCCCAAATGACATGACGAAGCTACTGCTACTTCCGGAATTCCAATCCATTCCACAAATTAAAAACTCACTATCAGATCGGAAACTTGAATATTTCATACTTCAGAATTTCAAGCTTAATTGAGCTACAGACTTCTACAAAGTTTATTCCGAACACGCTCCCAACCATGAAATCACCTAATGGAACGAAACCATCAAATTTCCATTCCGAGGTCGTCTTCACACTGTTTCGACTACGGGCCACTTTCCAACACTTAAGCTCTCATTTAGGGGTTAAGTGTACCAAAAACTCTCTGAAACCTAACACCCAACGTCCCAGCAAAACAAAATAGCAGAAATAATATTTGTTCGTCCTCGAATGAGAGTAGAGAACATATCTGGGGTAGTGAAAAGATGAGAGTATCGGCTGCGCATATCGTACTCAGTATCCCAAGCCGCCTCCTTGGCCGACGGACCCTGCCACTGAACCCTTACTTAAGCATTGTTCTTTGACCTCATCTTCCTGACCTACCTGTCTAATATAGCCATTGCTCCTCAACATAGGATAAATCACTCTCCAACTGGACTGAGCTGAAATCCAACACGTGCAACGGGTCACCGTGATATCTTCAGAGCATCGAAACATGAAATACCGAATGAACTCTTGCCAAGCTGGGAGGTAAGGCAAGCTAATAAGCAACCTCCCCAATACGTCTCAAAACCTCAAAAGGGCCAATGAACCTCGGACTCAACCTTCCTTTCTCTCCAAACCTCATGACGCCCTTCATAGGTGAAACCCAAAGCAAAACCCACTCTCCGACCATATATGCAACATCACGACCTTCTAGTCTACATAACTCGTATGTCTGGACTGGACCGTACGAAGTCTATCCTGAATCACCTTGACCTTCTCCAATGCATCCTAAACCAACTCTGTGCCCAATAGCCTGGCCTCACCCGGATCAAACCAACCCACCGGAGATGCGCATGTCCTACCATATAAAGCCTTATACGGCGCTATCTGAATGTTGGACTGATAATTGTTGTTGTAAGCAAACTCCGCCAGTTGCAAGAACTAGTCCCAAGACCCACCAAACTCAATCACACACGCACAGAGCATATCCTCAAGAATCTTAATAGTGTGCTCGGACCGTCCGCCTATCTAGGAGTGGAATGCTGTGCTCAACTCCACCTAAGTACCCAACTCGTGCTGAAAGGTTCTCCCGAACCGTGATGTGAACTGAGTACCTCTGTCCAAAATAATAGAAACGGGAATACCATGCAGACGAACAATCTCGTAGATATAGATCTCCGTAAACTGCTCCGATGAATAAGTAGTACACACAGGGTTAAAATGAGCGGACTTGGTCAGCTGGTCCACATTCACCCAAACGACATCAAACTTCTTTGCAGTTTGAGGGAGTCCAACTACAAAATCCATGGTGATCCTCTCCCATTTCCACTCCGGAATCACTATATGCTGAAGCAACCCACCTGGTCTCGGGTGTTCATACTTCACCTTCTGACAGTTGAGGCATCTAACTATGTATCCAACTATATCCTTCTTCATACACCTCCACCAATAGTGTTGTCTCAAGTCTTGATACATCTTCGCGGCACCCGGATGGATAGAATACCGTGAACTATGAGCCTCTGCTAAAATCAACTCCCAAAGCCCATCAACATGAAGCACACAAATGCAGCCCTGCATCCTCAATACCCCATCATCTCCAATAGTCATCTCTCTGGCATCGCCGTACTTAACTATGTCCTTAAGTAGAAGTAAATGAGCGTCATCATACTGCCACTCCCTGATATGATCAAAAATGAAGACTGAGAAACAACACAGGCTAGAACCCGACTGCGCTCTGAAAGATCCAATCTCACAAACTGACTAAAGCCTGAACATCCATCGCGATAGGTCTCTCTGAAGCTGGTAAATAAGCCAAACTCCCTAAACTCTCCACCCGGCGACTCAAGGCATCCTAACCACATTTGCCTTGCCCAGGTGGTGCAAAATAATGATATCATAATCTTTCAGCAACTCTAACCACCTCCTCTGGCGCAAATTGAGATCCTTTTGCTTGAATAAGTGCTGCAAACTTCGATGGTCAGTATAAATCTCACAAGGCACACCATACAAATAATGACACTAGATCTTCAAGACATGACCAATAGCAACTAACTCAAGGTCGTGGATAGGGTAGTTCTTCTTAAATATCTTCAATTGTTTGAACGCGTAGGCAATCACCTTACCGTCCTGCATCAACACTGCTCCCAGGCGAACTCTCGAGGCATCACAATCGATAGTATAAGACCACGAACTAATAGGCAGTATCAGAATAGGGGCTGTATCAAAGCTTTCTTGAGCTTCTAAAAACTCGCCTCATACACATCTGTCCACTTAAATGGAGCACCCTTATGGTTCAACCTAGTCATAGGGGCTGCAATCGATGAAAATCCCTACACAAAACGATGGTAATAACTCGACAAGCCAAGGGAACTGTGAATCTCTGTGGCTGAGGATGACATACGCCAACTCTGCACAACCTCTATCTTCCTTAAATCTACCCGAATACCCTTGCTCGAAACCACATGGCCTACGAATGCCACTGAATCAAACCAAAACTAACATTCTTCACATATATCTTCTTCTCCCTCAGGCTCTAAAGCACGATCCTCAGGTGTTGCTTATGATCTTCCCGACTTCAGGAATACACGAGAATATCATCAATAAAAACAATAATGAATGAGATGAGATATGGCCTGAATACACTGTGTATCAAATGCCTAAAAGCTGCTAGGGCATTGGTCAACCCAAATGACATAACAAGAAACTCGTAATGACCATATCGAGTTCTGAATGCAATCTTCGGGATATTTGGCTCCCAAATCTCAACTGATGGTAACCTGAGCGCAAGTCAATCGTAGAGAACACTTGTGCACCTTGAAGCTGTTCAAATAGATCATCAATACGAGGCAAATGATAATGGTTCTTCACGGTAACCTTGTTCAACTAGCGATAATCAATACACATATGCATAGAACCATTCTTCTTCTTCACAAACAAGACAGGAGCACCCCACGGTGAAGCACTAGATCGAATAAAACCCTTATCAAGCAATTCCTGACATTGATCCTTCAACTCCTTCAACTCAAGAGGAGCCATACGATACGGAGGAATGGAAATGGGCTGAGTACCCAGCAACAGAATAATGCCAAAATCAATGTCTCTATCAGGCGGCACGCCCGGAAGATCATCTGGAAACACATCGGGATAATCCCATGTCACTGGAGCAAAATCAACAGAAGGGATATCCATACTAACATCTCACATAGGCTAAATACGATGCACACCCCTTCTCAACCATACGTCGAGCTTTAAGGAAAGAGATAACTCTACTAGGAGTGTGATCTAAGGTGCCACTCAACTCAATGCGCGGAATACCTCACATAGCCAGCGTCACGGTTTTTGCATGACAGTCAAGAATAGCAAAATGGGGCGACAACAAGTCCATGCCCAAGATAATATAAAAATCAACCATGTTGAGTAACAATAAATCTGCCCTGGTATCAAAACCACGAATAGTAACTAAACATGGCCGATAAACGCGCAAAGGAATTCCCCATATGAGTAGAAACATAAATGGGGGTACTAAAAGAATACCGAGGCATACCCAAATGCGGATCAAAGTAAGAATAAGTAGAGCCCGGATCGAATAGAATCGATGCCTCTCTATGGCAAGCCAATATAATACCTGTGATAAAGAATTAGAGGCAATAGCCTCGGCACGAGCAGGAAGGGCATAATATCTGGTCTGGCCATCCATTCGAGGGAGACCTTTACCTCCCTGGCCTCCACCCCTAGCTGGCGGAGTGGGTGGGGCGGCAACTGGAGCCGTAATCATATCCTAGGAACCCTATGAGCCACGGTGTGGCTGAGCAGTCTGTGAAGATGCACCCCTACCAAGTCCTGGGCAGTCCCTAACCATATGGCATGTATCATAACACTCGAAATAAGCTTTGGGAGGGCACGGTGGCTGTGACTTACTAGAGTCAAGTTTGCTGGACTGACCTCTGGAAGTAACCCGTGCAGGAGGCGTGCTAGAAACTGGGGGTGCATAGTAAGGCTCCTGAGGTATAGGCAGAGCTGGAGAATTGCTGGCTGCCAGAAGTACTGAATGAACGGGGCGACCCACAAAACCTCTACCATGTTGACCTCCTGCTGGCGTACGGGCACCAGAATACTGGCCCGACTCTTGAGACCTATTAGCCTCTCTCTACTTTCACCCTCTAGCGTGCATACCCTCGATCCTCCTAGAAATGCTCACTACCGGCTGATAAGGAATGTCCATCTCCAACTCTCGAGCCGTGCTTGATCTGATTGGTGGGATAAGACCTTCTATGAACTTGCAAACTCTCTTGCAGACTGTAGCAACTAAAACCGGTGCATACTTAGCTAATCTGGTATAACGTATAGCATACTCTGAAACGGTCATAGCACCCTGGCGCAAATGCTCAAACTCGGCATGCCATGCATCCCTGAGACTTTGGGGGATAAACTCTCTCATAAACATCTCCGAGAATTGGGTCCAATTCAGTGAAGCAGCCTCAACTAGACTATCTATTTCATAAGTGCCCCACGAATCATAGGTGGCTCCCCGAAGCTGAAAAGAAGTAAAGGTAACCCCGTTAGACTATATTATGCCCACAGAGCGAAGAATACAGTAGCACTCATCTAGAAATCCCAAGACATCATCTGTCGCTAATCCACTGAAAAATGGAGGATCATACTTCTTGAACCTCTCCAACCTCCGCTGCTCATCCTCAAAAGCAGCTTCCCCATCCACGGGCTGAACAAGCAATGCAGAAAGAATAGGAATAATCTCTAGTACCTGCTCAACCTTCACTCGCTGCTCATGAGTGCGGACAGCGGTAATTTGTGCTCCTCCCCCCGGCTTAGGATGTGGCAGCAACGAGGGGAAGCAACCCTGCCTGAGCCAAGATGGTTTACATAGACATGAACTGAGCCAACGTCTCCTGAAGGGCTAGAGTAGTTATGGCAGTAGTAGGCGTGCCAGGTGCCTAAGCGCCGACTGGATCTGCTGGTGGTGCCTCGGTGGCAGCTCGCGCAAGTGCTCTAGCTGTACCACGTGTGCGTCCTTGACCTCTGCCCCGGTAGTGCGTCCTTGCTCTAGCTGCCCACGTGTGCAAATGAAGTACAACAATACGAAGCAACCGATATTCTAGCCTAACATGTCTCACGTAGTGTAGTTAAGGAAATTTAAGCAAGTAGCCAAGTTAAATCAACTAAACATGTCTTTCTAATCTAACACAGTTAATCATTGCAAGTAAGATAAAGCAAGTACGAAAGAAAATCAGTCTCAATATCTTAAGTAAAAATAGGTTTTTCAACGATAAGCTCAAGTAAACGCTCGTCACTTCACGTACAAGGCACTGAATTACCGAATAACATATCCTAGGGGAAAGGTCCCCCACACAAGGTTTGACAAGCCACTTACCTCGGTCGACTCCAAAATGAACTCGAAATCACACTTTTTCCACGAGTATCCGACTCCAAATCGCCCAAATGTATTCAATTCAATCACATATCATATATAATATCGCAAGCAGTAGATCCTACTATTTAATTCAAAGATAAGATGCAAAATTAGGTAAAATAATCAAAATGCCTTTCAGAACAACGTCTTAGAATTGGATAAAATTTACATTTTTAGAACCCTCGTACTCTCACGAGTCTAACCATACAAAAATCTCCCAAATCAGAGGTCAAACACCCACTCAAAACACAATAGTTTAGTCAATGAAACTTTACCCAATTTTTCCAATTTTGATTCTCAATTCAAATTTTAATGATGGATTTAACTGCATAATGATGAAATATAACTAGAAGGCATTAAAAAAACGTTACGCAATGATCTTCTCTTCGAAACCCTCTCAAAGTCGCCTCTCCTGAGATGAATTTGAATTTTCTTACTTTTGAAAACTAACCCTCGAAATCTCTATTTCTGAACAATGGTTTCTGCTTCTGCGGACAAGGGACCTCTTTTGCGATCTCACTTAAGCAAAACTGAGTCGCTTCTGTTTCACTAAAATCCAAAATACTGCTTCTGCGGCTACCAGATCTCTTCTGCGGCCTCTTAAGGAATGGGCACAACCGCTTCTGCGGCCTTTTAGCCGCATATGCGGCTCTGCTTACGTGGTTCCCAAGCTGTAGAAGAAAAAATACTAGAAGAGAAAACTTCAGCCGCTGCAACACTTCTCCGATCTTCTCGTTAACCACCCGAAATCATCCCGAGGCCCCCGGGACCACAACCAAAAGCACCAATAACACCTAATACCTCATTTAATTTGTACCGATCCTTAAACCACCTACAACAACGTCGAAAACTCGATTAATTCAAGGATTTGAGCCTAATAACTTTCAATTTCATGAAAATACACTTGCAATCAAAAACCCAACCAAAACAGGTTCGAATGACCAAAACGTTTGCACGCACATCCCATATGACATGACGGAGCTACTGCCACTTCCAGAATTTCATTCCGACCCTCGGATGAAAAACTCACTATCGGACCGAAAACTTCCAAATTTCATACTTTGGCATTTCAATACTAATTGAGCTACGGAATTACAGAATTCATTCCGAACACTCTCCCAACCCCAAAATCACCTAACGGAGCTAAAGGAACCATCAGATTTTTCATTTCGAGGTCGTCTTCACACTTTTTCGACTACGGCCACTTTCCAAAACATAGCTCTCATTTAGGGACTAAGTGTCCCAAAAACTCCCGAAACATAACACCGAACGTCCCGGCAAAACAAAATAGCAGAAATAAACTTAGGCGATGTAGTTAATAGGGGATTGGGGCATAAATTCCAAAAACAACCTGCCGGGTCATCAAATCTTTTAGCTGAAACAAGGGATAAATTATATAGACATTTTAGAGGCCGAACCCGCCCAACTTAAAGAGCCTAAGGTCCGATATATAAGAGCCTAAGGGCCAACATATAAATTCCCAAGGGCCAACTTCAAAAGGATGAAGGGACAAACACTTAAAGTTCGAGACTCCGCTATCATTTTCATCGGAACTCGAGGTTCACAGTATCCCAAGGTTACATCGGATCCATTTAATCATATCTTGACGATTATTATATCTATCTATAAAGATCTAACGGTCACTAACTGTCACGCCAAAATTTGAGAGTGCAACCGGCGGTCAACCGAGAAAACCCGACTGAGCAAGCCTGTTAGATCTCATTCTACCCAAACTAATTCATGAATAAATAGGAGATGGACTCCATTAATCATACTTAGTAAGTATTTCATTAACAACTTCTATTTCATTTCCATTAGCAGATTAAATCATAATTATCAAATTATTACAAAGTTTTATAAATCTTTGCCAAATATCAATATTTCTACTTTAATTCCAATACCCGACACTACCCACAACCTGTATACGGAGCCTCTAAACATGACTACAGATGTAACATGGAAATGCTGGTAACAATGCTCCGACTATACCTCAAATACAAAGTACATGATAAACATATGAAGCAGGACGCCGAAATGAAGTGGGGCTCACCAAATCAGCTGAAAGGATGATGCGGCACTAGCTGCGGCCAACGTTGCGTGCTATAGAAACACCTACATCCATTTAAAGATGTAGCACCCCCAACAAAAGGGATGTTAGTGCCATCGAATATAACTACTATGCATAACTAAACACTATCTAGTTAGAAAGTTACTTTTATACAATAAAAAGGAAATCACAAATACACCTCAAACACGTTAAATGATCACAACGTTATCAAATAAAACAATCATGCAATTTTCACATCATTTTCCAATAACTTTTAGTTTGGAGCATTTCATACTGTTTAACATTGTTCACAATACCACCGCTATCTTGAGCGGAGTCCGATCTCAACCCGATCGTCTAGGTTGCCTCATTTGAGACATATATTTCAATCACAAATCTCATTTTTCCTTTTTCCGGAATTAATTCACAATACCACCGCTATCTCGAGCGGAGTCTGATCTCGGCCCGATCGGCTAGGCCACCTTACCAAGGCATTATTCCCTTCTCATTAATCATTTTGTTTCACATGTATTATTTCATAGGTACTTGGGGCCACAGCTTATCACATCATTATTGCACTAGGCCGCATTTTACATTGTTCCCAATTTTAATATTAGCTTTGCCATTTGGGACAGTAGGTTCACACAAGAGCAAATATAAATTGTAAGCATAGATGAGACTTCCCATAGATGGCACAATATATGCAGCATCAATCTCAATTTAAGGTATAAGCAATTCAATACATGATTCATATTCCTTGAACATTTTCAAGTTATCAAGAATAGCACATTGATCATATTGGAATACATATTTCACAAGTATAAGGTAGCAACCCCAAATACATGTGGAATAATAATCCATTTAACAATTAAACTTTAATCTTACCGTATTCACACAAACACCGACAAAAGACGGGGTTTTAACCATGCATACCTCATTTAAGATTTCCTTAAGTTACTACGACATTCCGGAAATTCTAGAAATTCCAATCTACTTTGAGACATAACAAAATTGAACATAAATTAGGAAGGTATTCATGGTTTCAGCTCATTTAAGCATTTTACCAAATACTAGTTGAGCATCTTGATTTCAAATCTCTTTTACAAGGATTCCTTCATTCCCCTATTCAATCTTTACTTATTTATGTTCAACAATCTTCCCACAAACCTAATTTTGACATACATGTATACATAATACAATTATACCCAAGAATCATGCCTCAATAACCATCTTATATACTAAACCGAAAAATAAAGTCTAATGTATAAAATCTTACCTCTTAGATGAAGAACATGTGATTGCGTTCTTTGATTCTTGAAGACTTGAGAAAGAGATGGGTGATTATGAAGCTAAGACCCTCCTTTCTCTCTCAATATGCTTTCATCTCTTTCTAAAATCAGTAGGAAATGGACCCAAAATGATCCCCAAAGCCTATATATTAAAATGAGGCCGGGTTGTAAAAATAGGAAAAGATAACCCTCTGAAATCGGGTTTTCGATCGCAGAATGGGTATGATGACTGCAAACGCGTCACAAAACTCGGTGTCCAAAACTAGGCTACACTGGTCTAATTTGCATCCAGATTTGCGATTGCAGATTGGTTATGAGGATCGCATAATGATATTAGTGATCGCATATCTGACACAGGATCACATTGTTCCAGCCTTTGGTAATTTTATCATAACTTTGTGTAGAAATATGAAAATGACGAATGGTTTGAAGTGTTGGAAACTAGTCTCAAAGATATTTCATATGATAGGTTTTTCATCACATAAAAACTTATACATATTTAGATATTCTCATTAAAATTGAGGACTTATGAAAACTCGTTTGGAATCATAGCCTATTATGAACTTTTCCCATTTGACTTAGGCTTAGGCCTTTCCTTGGGCCCCAAATTACTTACAGTAAGACTTGTACACTTATTTACCAAGTACAATTGATGCCCCCATGTTAATATCTTACAAAATATTATAATCAGCCTTTGTGGCAACACGAAATCCTAAATTACTTAGAGAATTTTCCGGGGCCTTACGTTCTCCCCCCCCCCCCCCCCTTAGGATCATTCGTCCTCGAATGAGGAGTAGAGTCCGCCCTAAACGCTTAACACAATATATCCCTTTTCTCACCTACCTCAAGTCCCTAAATTTTGACTAACTCCCAAATTTTTCAGAAATTTTGGCAGAGTCTCTTTTGTAACTAGGACTATCTACTTGCTAGGGAACCACCAAAGCTATCCTAAAAGCTCATCCACAACTTGAAAAAGCACCACAATGTATATATCAATAATATGAACCTCAACGTTACAAGCACTGCATTATCATAACGACACGTGAACGTGGTCTGCACATTTTTAGATCATAACACCTATAAGGTTCCTTTCAAATCAAGACCAACTTCTATAATATCAAGAGAAAATACCTTATTTCCACATTACTCTCGGCCTTCAATGTGGCGTCTTATACTTATAGGATTATCCATAACACATTCACAGGAATAACCCCAACCTACAAACTTATCTAACAAGGATGACAAGTAGATACCTCGCATAAGCTAGCTATCCATTAACATTCATCTTCAATAATTTACACCAAGGTGATACACAAAATGATCTCCACCTACCTTCTTAAACATAGACATATGAAAACACAAATTTATGAGGAACAACTATGGGGAAATGTCACACTCCTAGTACGATCTAATGGGAAATGCGCCTACGTACCCTTCATCATCAATTCAAATAACAACTACAGGGGAAAATTTTGAGAATAACCGATCCACCCTCCTGAATTCTAAATCTCTATGCAATCACCCAAACTAAACTTGTGGTGAATTTTACGATATTCTAAGATGTGCTATCATAAACTGTCCATTAAACTACCTATTGAATATATGTGATCACACGGGGATGATCCCTATTTGACATGTTTGGACCTTCAATACCTAATAAATTTAATGCAATAAGGAACACAGAGTTCAAGATTTGGCTGGAGTTATCCAGTAATTTATTAATGCTCTAAGCATAGTATTTTTTTAGGTTATGCTAAGGGACATGAAAATTACTACTAACAATGCTGACATGATTAATCACTGTGACGACATCAATTATTAGACAAATAAGGCATATGGGTAAGAATTACATTGGCAATTAAAATCATTAAGGAGGAATATTCAATTACATGACCCAGTCATCTCCTGGAGTGTAGGAAAAATTCGGTTATCAAGAATGAGAATGCTCTAGTACCTTGAATGCGATATGAGTTTCAAAACACGTGAAGTTGAATTACACTTTTAACGAAGGAATATATACCACACGCCCATGAGAATGAAAAGAGGTTGAACATTTATGGGATTATCATGTTTCAAACAACTTAACCCTTCCTGATAATTGACCCTATATGAGAGAAGTAAAGATAAGACAACTGATCTTCCAAATCAATATGCTCACGTTATGTGCAAAAATCTGAACGCATCTAATCTCAACCTTTCACGAGTAAAACCACATAGCTAGGACATCTAAATGCTGGGATGAAATCATGTATTGGTTAGAGGCGTTCTAGTGGTTAACATAGTGCTCCGGGGAGAAAGACAAATGACACTCCTATCCACCCAAGGAGGTAGAATACCAAGGGTAGCTAAACTCCCTTCACATGACAATGATATAGTCAATTATTTTAGAAGTTGACTAAGTAGAAGGATACGTAACCCATCCAATCTAAACCATTTAAGACTTTTGAAAGGGTACACACTTTGGGTTGAAGTCATGACAATTTAATCTTGAAATTTGAGGAAAATCATTACCTTTTGAAACCCAAAGACAATCCCTCGTAGTCCTAGAAAATCATCAACGATGACAATAAGGCACTTAAGACCATTACGAGTTGGTATAAAACAAGGCCTCAAAGTGCCCACATGAAAAAGTTTGAAAGAATTAGACCTCTTAATGCATTTATCGAGAAAAATTAATCTAGGTTACCTAGTCACATGGACATGTAGAGTAGGTAGATGATTGTTTAGGAGATAATCTCATAAAGAGTGCGACCTATTTTTATTCAAACAAAAGGGACATACCCCGACCCTTGATTCCATAAGGCATAAATTAGATTTATGAGGAGAGTAACCAGATGAAAATAGATAGTAAGGAAGCACAACTAAAAGCATCGCTTGGAATCAACACGCTTAAATAGAGTTGAAGACAATAGAAGTCTGTAGAAAAATGGGAAATTTCCCACTCTCAGAGCGCTTGTAGATTACATAAAAGTGGGTTAACTAAATTAGATCATATAGTTGGATAAATAGCCAAGATATTGAGATAGTATCTCATTGAAGATTACGGATAAACAACAGGTACTGCAAGACAAATTAGAAGAAAGTGTGAGAGCCTTATGGAAGTAACCTTTACATTGTAACAACTAGGAATGGCGGTAGTATAAAGCAATTACGAGAAGCTACATTTTTGAAAGAAGATCTCTGTATGTAGTCACGTGATTAATAGCTTCAGAATTTAAAAATCCAATCATCATTAGCAACTCTACTTCATAATAAAGCACTACAACACACTTCTACACAACCAACTATTACAAACAACATTAAGAGATGCTATAAGACTTGACTGAGAGAAAGGGTTTGACATACGAATGTGTTACTAGGTGTACTGTTCCTTGGTCAACCCAAAACCAAAAGGCGAGAGCTAGACCGGTAAGCAGATCGTTAGACTAGAACATGTGTTGATAATCCATTATCGAAAGGAGATCATTCAATTTCAGCATTTGCGGTACGATATCAACCCTTGATGAACTTGAAAGGAGGTGGGAACCTAATGAGATAGTATAAAATGATCATGGAAGGTTTGCAGATGTTCGTAATGAGTTCTCCATGGATTTTGACTTGAGAAATACCTATATTCTAATGAAACGTATAGAGACAAGAGAAATAGACGTTGTACTATAATAACCCCCAAAGTTGTGCTTGGCCTTGACGGAGAGCCAAGTAGGGGTCCTTAAGAAAAAGGAAGTGTTACAATGACACATAAAAGGATATGTTCTCTCATGTTATCGAACAAGTGTTGGGAAACTAGCACAATGAATTCACTAACTAAAGAACACAACTAACACATGTTGTGGAGGTGTAAGGAGAAAATAAACATTTGTCATAAGCTGGACATACTTTTGCTATATTAACTCCCAACTGCAATACACGACAACGCCACGAGCAACCACAATACTTGGAAAAGGTGAGCTACTTACTACAGGATGTCCCAAATGGACGTGAAAGTTATACTAAGATGGTGACACAAGATCTTGTATGATTGGGATGTGAGGATCTCAATTTTAGAGAGACTTTATGCACATGGTGACCATTTCGATTGACATGCATTCATATGATAGGTGTTAAGGTATTCACTTACTTTACTAGACAACGGAAGCTTTCATGATGACACTCGCAAGCGAGTATATTGGTTGTTCAAACTGTATAAGTCACATACATAATTGAGTAAAAGAGTGACTCGAGAAGGATCGCAACACTGTGATGCTTTACATGGAACTCAACACCACATAGGTAAACTTTACGATGGTGCATGCATAGGCACAAGTGGGCAGATGTTCTCCATTTCAGTAAAATATTATGTAAGAAATTCATCGGGTATAGTCCCTTGTTAAGAATTTAGGAAATGCAAGCAAACATATTAATCCTAAAGTCATACTCCATTCAAGGACACAATTATTAAACTTAGTCCCACAAAAAAGGCGTAAATTAGAAAATTTATGATAAAGTGGATATACGAATATATGTATCGTTCAAAGAGTAGGTGCATGCAATGTTTTGCGATTTAGATTCTTGCTAAGACCATATATATACAGGCTCCCAATACAGGTGTACGTATATAATAAGGAAAAATATATGACATTCAGAATGACATACTAATGGGTCACTTATTTGGTAACTCTAAATCGATAGGGAAATAAATTAATCGTTGCCCCTCGACTTAACATCCCTAATGCACGTTGGTAACATCCTAATATAACACATTATCTGGTGGTGCAGTGTCATTAATAAGAACACGGGTGCTCCCCTTAGCAACAAGTTCTACCAATCCCTTCATAGCTTGATACATTCTCCTAACAAACGTTTAGGCAATCTCCCTCAGATCCAATAGTGGGTTCATTCCCTCTTTAATGCGTCAAACTCGTGGATTATGGTATCGAGATTACTCATCTGGAGAATAAGACATAGGTAGGAAGTTAGTTGCCTATATTAGGTTCTACTGCACGATCTGGAGTATCAAAGAAGGGTGAAATTCCTAAATGTCCGAATAGCCTCCAAC
Source organism: Nicotiana benthamiana (assembly GCA_034376525.1). Classification (NCBI taxonomy): domain Eukaryota; kingdom Viridiplantae; phylum Streptophyta; class Magnoliopsida; order Solanales; family Solanaceae; genus Nicotiana; species Nicotiana benthamiana. The sequence continues at coordinate 19,071,191 of CM067324.1, read as the reverse complement.
TTATAGATGTGGTTGACAACACATTGATAAGAAGGACTCTACTAGACACAGCTCCGAGCCATCCTAGGAAACTTTAAAATCATAGGCTCTGATACCAAGTTTGTCACGCCCCAAAATCCGAGAAGCGTGACCGGCGCTCAGCTGAGTAAACTCGACTGAGCAAGCCTGTTAGGTCTCATTGTAACAAAACTAATTGATGACTAAATAGGATATGGATCCATTAATCATAATTAGAAAGTATTACATTAACAACTTCCATTTAATTCCCATTAGCAGCTTAAATCATAATTATCAAAATATTACAAGTTTTTATAAATCTTTGCCAAACATCTATATTTCTACTTTAATTCCAATACCCGACACTACCCACAACCTATCTACGGAGACTCTTATCATGACTGAACGGTAATGTAATATGGAAATGTCGGTTAAAAGGCTCCAGCTATACCTCAAATACAAAGTACATGATAAAGAGATGAAGCAGGACCCTGAAATGCATTCGGGCTCACAAAATTAGCTGAAAGGATGATGCGACACTAGCTGCGACCAACATTGCCTGCTATAAAAACACCTACATACATTTAAAGACGTAGTGCCCCCAGCAAAAGGGACGTTAGTGCTATCGAATAACACTACTAAGTATAACTAAACACCATATAGTTAGAAAGAACTTTCATACAATAATATTGAAATCAAAAGTTCAACATAAACACTTTAAATGATCACAACATTATCAAATACAGGGATCATGCAATTTTCATATCATTTTCCCATAGCTTTTAGTTTGGAGCATTTCCACAGTGTTCAGAATACCACCGCTATCTTGAGTGGAGTCCGATCTCGACCCGATCGGCTAGGTCGCCTCATTTGAGACATATATTTCAATCACAATATCATTTTCTCTTTTTCCGAAATTCATTCACAATACCACCGCTATCTCGTGTAGAGTCAGATCTCGGCCCGATCGGCTAGGCTGCCTTACCAAGGCATTGTTCCCTTTTTATTAATCATTTTGTTTTACATGTATCATTTAATAGGAACTTGGGGCCATAACTTTCCACATCATTGTTGGAACTAGGCTGCATTTTAAATCGTTCCCAATTTCAATATTAGCTTTGCCATTTAGGACAGTAGGTGTATGCAAGAGAAAATAGAAATTGTAAGCATTGATGAGATTTCACATAGATGGCACAATATATGCAGCTTCAATCTCAATATAAGGTCTAAGCGTTTCATTACATGATTTTTATTCCTTGCACCTTTTTCAAGCCATCAAGAATAGCACAATGATCATATAGGAATACGTCTTTCAAAAATATAAGGTAGAAACCCCAAATTCATGTGGAACAGTAATCAATTTAAAAATTCAACTTTAATCTTCCTATATTCACACAAACAACGATGAAGCTCAATTCTAAAAGACAAGGTTTTAGCCATACATACCTCGTTTAAGCTTTTCTTAAGTTACTACGACGTTTCGAAAATTCTAGCAATTCCAATCTACTTTGAGATATAACAAAATTGAACACAAATTAGGAAGATATTCATGGTTTCAGCTCAATTGGGAATTTTATCAAATACTAGTTGAGCATCTTTATTTCAAATCTCTTTTACAAGATTTCCTTCATTCCCCAACCCAATTTTTACTTATTTATGTTCAAAATCTTCCCAAAAACCTAATTTGTACATACATGTATACATAATACTATTATACCCAAGAATCATGACTCATGTCATGCCCCAAAACTGTGGGATGCGGCTGGCGCTCTACCAAGCGAACCCGACTGAGCAAGCCGGTTAGATTTCATTCTACCCTACCTAGCTCATGAATAAGGAGGAAGGTTATCCCATTTAATTAAAACACTAAACAATCTTCCACTAGCAACTTTCATTTCATTTTCGTTAATGACTTTATTCATAGTTTCAAAATATTACAAGTTACATGTTTAATGAAAAATATTCTTGTTAAATATTAACATTTCTTGTCCTGAAGCCCAACATCAACCACCACCCACAAATAGTCTACGGAGCCTTTAAGTATTATTGAAGAGAAATAGGGAAATGCCAGCAACAAGGCTCCGACTATACCTCAAAACATGATGATAAATGAACAAAAGATACATTATACGACCCCGGGATAGAGTGGGTTCCCCAGGTGTACTGGGAAAAGAATGTTACTACCACTGGCCGATGCCTCTTGCTGTAGAACAACCTGTATCATAGAACGATATAGCGACCCTAGCAAAAAGGATGTTAGCGCTGTCAAATAGCACTAGTATGTAAAGCTAAAAGTCCTCTTTCAAAATAAAATAGCCATACAAGCAAAGAAACCACCAAACAAAGAGCCAATGTTAACAATATACCAACATCAAACTTGAAACATGCAAATCTTCTAGTTTATGAAAATAATATATATAATTTTTGGTTAGGAGATCAATAGCATCGATATAAGTTATACCATCATCTTTATTAGTACAGAGTCTGATAAGGACCTGATCGACTAGGCCGTCCCTTTAGAGGCATGTACCATAACAAAAATTTCAAGTTTTTTTGAATTTCCAACTTTTATGATTCCCAACACAATATTACCATGTGTGCGGCATGGTGTCTGATCATAGCTCTATCGACTAAGCTGCCTTCCCACATATGCCTTGTGGGTTGGCTTTTTTTTTTCCAATTCGAAAGTATTTGTTTCGTCGCACTTTCGGGGAATAGTCACGATTTCACCGATATTTCAGTCTCATCCCAAGTCACACTCCACCCCTACACCGGCACGTAAAGTTTCAGGTGTGGGCCTTATGTCCCAACCTTCCTAGGCATCACTAATGGTGCTCCCAAAAACATTTTTGATTTTATTTAATATTGAACACAATTGTGGGATAAATACAAGTATACAAATATAGCATAAATACAACCATGCTTACCACAATACCTTTCACATTTTATGGTTTTTATTAATGTTCTCGGTCTTTCTCGATAACAGTGTCTCCGTGGCCCTTTGGCCTTTCACAAGGTTTATCTTTCTCATGTCACGAAGGTCGCATATGTATGCCCACATTTTCATCTCCTTTTTTTCCATGGATCTCTAACCAATATCAACGTACCAAATAATCCAGAAATTATTTATATTCGAATTCAATAGTAACAGAATCATCAAGCACAAAGGATTCATCCCAAGGAGGAACATGTCAACCAACAATTGAAATGTACATTGGCATTATAAGCAAGCAATCACCTCAGTTATCCTTAAATTATTCCTTTCCATTTTAAAAATTGTACAATTTCAACATCGGAATGTATAAGGACTCGCATTGTAATGTATTTTTTTAAAGAGGCAAGGTAGTATCTAGAACACCCATTTATGGGCTTAGTTCGGGTACAAGACCTTTAGGTCATTCCAGTTTTGAAGCTAGTTCGTAACAATTGGGTCGAAGCTTATTTCGTAATTTTTTTAACATTTTCCCATTTGATTCATTTCCAAACATCTTTACAGTTTATCAGCAAATAGACACGTTCAATCAAGACATTTAGTACACATAAGAGCAACTAGGGGCATTAAAAAATTGAATTCTTCTCATCCAGTTAAGATACAAACCTTCAGTTAAAATGACTCAAGGTAATACCATTTCGGTAGGCAAACCACACTTAAACTTACGAAAACAATATGGAATTCACTTTCCAGAGAGAATGTTTAGCCTACATACCTCGATTGAGCTTTCCCTAAGTCCTACAATAGTCCGAGACTCTAAGCAACGTCAATCTTTCAAAAACATGACAAATTAAACCACAAATTAGAGAGGTGATAATAATTCTAGCTCAGTTGAGAATTTCTCAAATACTAAGTGTGCATTATGCTTTTAAAATTGTTTTGAAAGATCCTTCCATCCCTCACCCCATCACTATCTCAAGACCTAACCAAATACTTTTATGAACTCATGCATGTAAGATATCCACTTTTATCTTCATCAATTACCCTTCTAATGGTCTACCCTAGTTATATGTAGCCATTAAGAACTAGGGTTATAGAACCTTACATTTTAGGATGAATGCCTAGGTGCCCTTCTTGAGAAATCTTCAAAGCTTAAGCAAGACTTTTTGATAAATGTTGATGAAAAAACCCGTCTCCTCTAGGACCCTCTCTCTCTCGAAATGTATCAGAAAATACGCCTAAAAGGAAGGATGGTGTGTATTATATCGACATGGGTCGGGTAAGAAAATTAAAAATTTGGAGCCACGAAACAAATCTGCGATCGCAAATGGACATGTGGTCCGCAAAATAGACCACAAAAATGGTCCCAGCAACTGAACACACTGACTGGGTTTGCGGCAGAAATGCGGTCCGCATTCACGTTCTGCAGTCGCAAAACACACCACATAAATGCCTTCACAAAATTCCAAAGAAATTATGCAACGACCATACGGTTTGCATTTTGGTTATGCGATCACATAATTGACCGCATAGTTGACTTCAAATTTGGCCAACACACTGACTCACTTTGCGGCAGAAATGCGCTCCGTATACTTGATATGTGACCGTATTATTGACCGCAAAATTGCACTTTTATGCAAAACATAATTTCTTGACTTTTTAATGCATTGCTTAATCCAAAAGGGTCCGAACCGCGGCGAGATATTACAAATCTCTAACACCTATTCCTAACTTGGCACTACGAGATCTCGGGTTTTGAGCAAAAATTTTCACGAGGCCTTACATCCTCCCCCACTTAATATTGTTCGTCCTCGAATGAGGATCATGGCTCGCCCCAAACACTCAACAGGATTCATTTCCTTCCTAACCTACCTCAAACTCCCAAATTTCACATGCCCCTTAATTATTGGTAGCGATATACTTATCAAGTGATTCCCTTGCTCTTCCCTAATCAACACGTTCAACTACTTATAGTATCCTACCGAGAACTGAGAGCTAACTTATTTATATTAAACCCTCAGACCAGAATAAGCACTATAAATCATCAATGGTGATATTAAAAAGCCTAATACATTATCGTCTAAGGGTCCAAAGGGGTAGAAGCCATCTTCTAAGAAAAGCCTAATACATTATCGTCCTCTTCCTTTTCCGCACCACATTTATAACCCATTACCACCAGCGCAGTTGGTGTACCAACACAACAATCCTTGCCATAGCCTCAACACTACTCTTCCTTCTATCCACAACATCAATAACAACAATTTATTCTCCACCTTGGCGGTGTCCCTTTATGTCGGACTCGATTCTTCATTCATACCCCAGAAATTTCCAATTTGAACAACTCTCTAAATTTTTCAATTTCGGCAGCATCTCATTTGTAACTAGGCCTATCTACCTATTAGAGAACCACCAAAACATCCTAACAACTCATCCACAACGAGACAAAGCATCACATTGTATATATCAACAATACCAATCTCATATTTACAAGCACCACGTTATCATAATGATTCATGAATGGGCTGCACATATTTAAATCATAATACCTATAAGGTACCTTTCAAATCAAAACCAATTGTTATACAGTCAAGCGAAAATACTTTCTTCCCACGATGCTTTTAGCCTTCAAGGTGGCCTCCTCGGCTTACATGTTTTGCCATAGCACAGTTACGGAAAAAATCCAAGCCACCAATCTCTTCTAACAAGGATGACAACTAGACACTTTGCATAAGCTATCTATCCATTAAATTCTCCTTCAATAATTTCCATCGGAATGACATACCAATGATTCCCAATTACTTTCTTAGATATGGATACCTGGAACACCGGAACCATGGAGGGCAGCATTACGATAGGGGAATATCTTACTTCACAACTCGTCCCCATTTATTTCAAAGTTCCCTAAACGCTGAAGTGCACTACACCTACTTTACCTTTAGGAACAATTCGCTTACTTTCTTTAACTCTAAATCTTTATGTTGGACACCTGGGTTGAATACTTGGCAGCTTTTAACCATTATTCTGTGAGGGGCTAGAATAGATACGACCGCAGAGTTCCTACCCAATATGATTAACCATGGAATGATGCAACCCTTTGGACATGCTTGAACCCATACCTTAATAGATTTACCACAATTAGGAACAACGAGGTTAAAGATTGGACTGGAAGTATTTTAAGAATCCATCAATATAGATATGTTCAGCGCGGTATTTCATGAGGTTGTATTTTATTTTGGGAAACATAAAACTTACTACAGATTATGTTGACATGATTAATCATTGAGACGAAATCATTTCTTTGAAGTAATGAGGCATAGAGTTTAGATAGTGCATCAGCAATAAAAAACTTTGACAGAGGGATATTCATGTACGTGCCAGCAGTCGACTCCAGGAGTGTAGAAAAGATCAATTTATTAAGAATGGGAATACTCTTGCACCGAAATGAGATAGGGATATCAAAATATGATGTCGAATTACATTCCTAATATTAGTTTACACAAGGAATCTGCGCCACAAGCCCATTAGAATTAAATATTAGTTAGACACTTGTGAGAGTACTATGATTCAAACCGCTCAACCTTCCCCGGTAATTGATCTTATACGAGAGTACTAAGGATACGACAACTTGTCTTTCATATTAATATAATATGTGCCAAATCTAAAACATCAAATATGAGCTTTTCACGGTTGAATCAACATTGCTAGGACTTATTAAAATATGGAGGGGGGCAGGTGCCGGTTGGAGAAGGAATAAACTCTCTTCAATGAGATTGACACAATTCTATTATCATAATTCTACGGCTGCAATACTTGGCCACTTCATGAGCAACTTCAACGCTTAGAATAAAGTGAGCTACATATCGTGGAACGAATTAAGCGAGCACGAAAGTCATAATACAATGGGAAAGGAAAAGATCTTCTTGTGGCGGATTTGTGAAAACCTTCCATTTGTCATAAACTTATACCGATAGAGGATCTGCTTCCACTGATATGTACACATGTGATAGGATCTGAGATAGGCTCTTATGTTACCAGATAGTGAAAATACTTCATGATGACATTTGGCGAAGGAGCAAGGTAATTGTTTGTACCATAAGAGTTACTCAAGTACAATTACAACACAGGGCTGCTATTTATTTTGCACCACTTAGGCAAATGTTGAGACCGTTCATGCATAAGCACAAGTGAGTAGACATTATCCAGTTGAACAAAATGACCTGTAAGAAATTTATCCAATATATTTCCTTAGTGAGGTTCTCGGAAAAGCAAGTGGAAATAGTTATCCTCGGATTCGTACTCCATTCAGGAAATCATCACAAGACTTATTTCCTCAAAGGGCTGCAAGTAAGATATTCATATCAAAGAGACTTCATGAATAGTACATCTCGTTCAAAGAGGAGATACACAGAATAGACCATAAGGTTGCCCTGACTCTATCCCAAATTCCATAGTAGTATAAGGATTGACGTATGACAAAGAAAAAACGAAATCAATATGAGCATACACCACGAGATTGAAAACTCAAAATACCTATAACCATACTCAGAAAAGCCTCCGACCTTTAATAACTCCTCATAGCATAGGACCTATTGGGCCCTCCTAAGCTCTGAATGCTACCCCTGACTACTGCATGTCCTAAAGGCGCTATAAATGAAGTAGCTGCAAAACTGACTAGGTGTGCCACACCCATGCCCATGATCTGGTGAGATGAATGACAATATCTTTGAAGGCGACCTAACATACCACACTTGTAGCATACATTGGTACCATAGTGACATACTCCCGATGACATTTCCCACATTTCGCACAATGGGGACGAGATCCACTAAACTGACTCGCCCCACCGACATGATAATCACCATCTTTGCATAAAACTTCCCCCTTATCTTTCCTCCAAGATTCCAATGTAGGAGTACCAATTCTAGTATTGGTTTGTTGTGCGGGCCCTTGGGATTGCCCTGATCTGCCACCCCAAACACATTGCTGGGCATACTCACAACACGACATTAAATATCCCTTCCCACATACCGAGCAGTCAGGGATAGGTGTACCAAACCTAGGGCATTCATTCTTCTTGTGACCCCTTTTTCCACAACCGTAAAATATCTCGAGGGTCCTCCAACATCTCCCTAAGTGACGCTTCTTGCAAACTGAAAAATTTGGATCATTAGCACCAGCAACCCACTTTCGTTTCTTAGATGCTCTCACAATGCGCTCTGGTGGTGTGCAAACATTAGCATGGCCAAGGACAGTTCCCTTAGCAAAAAGTTCTTCTAATCCTTCCACAGCTTGACGCATCCTCTCTATGAACTCATGCGCAATATCCCCAATTCAATGGCGGGGTTATTCCTTCCTTGTTGCTTTAGACTCATGGATTACACATCTGGGAAATGGGATATAACAAGAAAATTATATCTCTATTTGAGCTCTATAGCATGATCTGGAATATCAAAGAAGGGTGAAATTTCTAATTGTCCAAATAGCCTCTAAATTATAGATGTGGCCGACAACACACCGATAAGAAGGACTCTACTAGACACGGCTCCGAGACATTCTAGGACACATTAGAACCTTAGGCTCTTATAACAAGTTTGTCATGCCCTAAAACAGTGGGGCGTGGCCGGCGCTCAACCGAGCGAACCCGACTGAGCAAGCCTGTTAGTGTTCATTCTACCCAACCTAGTTCTTAAATAAGGAGGGAAGTTTATCCCATTTAATTAAAACACTAAACAATCTTCTACTAGAAACTTTAATTTCATTTCCATAATGACTTCACTCATAGTTTCAAAATATTACAAGTTCCTCGTTTAATGAAAAACATGCTTGTTAAATATTAATATTTCTTGTCCTAAAGCCCAACATCAACCACCACCCACAAACAGTCTACAGAGCCTCTATGTATAATAGAAGAGAAATAGGGAAATGCACGCAATAAGGCTCCCGCTATACCTCAAACATGATGAGAAGTGAACAAAAGATACATGATACGACCCCGGGTTAGAGTGGGGCTCACCAGGTATGTTGGGAAGAGAATGCTGCTACCACTGGCCGATGCCTCATGCTGTAGAACAACTTGTATCATAAGACAATACAACAACCCCAGCAAAAGGGACATTAGCGTCGTCGAATAGCACTAGTATGAAAGGCTAGAAGTCTTTTTGAGATTAAAATAGCCATACAAGAAAAAAAAAACCAAATAGCAAGAAAAAGTCAATAATATACTAGCATCCAACTTGAAATATGCAAATCTTCTAGTTTACGAAAATAATATATATAATTTTTAGTTGGGAAATCAATATCACTGATATAAGTTACACCACCATCTTTAATAACATGGAGTCTGATCATGACCCGATCTAGGTCGTCCCTTTAGAGACAGGTACCACAATAACAAATTTCAAATTTTTATGATACCCAGCATAATACCACCATATGTTTGGCATGGCGTCTGCTCATGGCCCGATCGGCTAAGCTACCTTCCCACATATGCCGTATGGGTTGGCTTTTTCTTTTCCAATTCACGGGTATTTGTTTCATCCCACTTTGGGGGAATATTCACGATTTCACTGATATTTCAGTCTCATCCCATGTCACACTCCACCCATACACCGACACGTATAGTTTAAGGTGTGGGCCTTATCTTCCAACCTTCCTAGGCGTCGCTAATGATGCTCCCAAATTTTTTTTGATTTTATTTAATATTGCACACAATTGTGGTATAAATACAAGTATACAAATACGGAATAAATGCAACCATTCATACCTCAATACCTTTCATGTTTTATAGTTTTTATTAATGTTCTCAATCTTTCTCGATAACAGTGTCTCCTTGGCCCTTTGGCCTTTAACAAGGTTTATCTTTTCTCATGGCACGAAGGCTGCATATGGTTTCCCATATTTTCATCTCCTTTGTTTCCAAAGGTCGCTAAACAATATCAATGTACTAAATAATCCGAAAATTATATATATTCGAATTTAATAGTAATAGAATCATCGAACACATAGGATTCGTCCCAAAGAGGAACATGTAGACCAACAATTGAAATACGCATTAAAAATATAATCAAGCAATCACCTCATATATCCATAAATTATTCCTTACCATTTTAAAATTTTTTCAATTTCAACATCGGAATGTATATGGACTCGCATTGTAATGTAAGTTTTTAAAGAGGCAAGGTAAAATCTGGAACAATCGTTTATGGGCTTAGTTCGGGTACAAGACCTTTAGGTCATTCCATTTTTTAAGCTAGTTCATAATAGTCGGGCCGAGGTTTATTCATAATATTTTCTTACATTTTCCCATTCGATTCATTTCCAAACATCTTTATAGTCTATTAGCAAATAAACACATTCAATCAAGTCATTTAGTACATATAAGAGCAACTAGTGGCATTACATAAATTGAATTCTTCACAGCCAAATTCAGATGCTACCCTTCATTTAAAGTGACTCAAGGCTATACCATTTTGGTAGGTAAACCACACTTAAACTTACGAAAACGATATGGAATTCACTCGAGAGAGAGAAAATTTAGCCTACATACCTCGATTGAGCTTTCCTTAAGTCATACTATACTCCGAGACTATTAGCAATGTAAATCTTTCAGGAACATGAAAAATTGAACCACAAATTAGAGAGGTGATCATAATTCTAGCTCACTTGAGCATATTCTCAAAAACTAAGTGTGCATTATGCTTTTAAAACCATTTTGTGAAAGATTCTACCATCCTTCATCCTATCACTAGCTCAAGACCTAAACAAATATTTTTTAAACTCATGCATGCAAAACATCCACTTTCATCCTCATCAATCACCCTTTTAATGGTCTACCCTAGTTATATGTAGCAATTAAGAACTTGGGTTGTAGTACCTTACCTTTCAGGAAGAAGACCTAGGTGTCTTTCTTGATAAATCTTCAAAGCTTAAGCAAGACTTTGGATAAATGTTGATGAGGAAACCCTTCTTCCTCTAGGAACCTCTCTATCTCTCTCTAAATGAGTAAGAAAATACATCTAAAATGAAGGGTGGTGTATATTATATCGACATGGGATCGGGTAAGAATATTAGAAATTTAGAGCCCCGAAACGGATCTGCGATCGCATAATAGATATGTGGTCCGCAAAATGGACCTCAAAAATGATCCCAGCAACTTAACATACTGACTGGGTTTGCAGCAGAAATGCGGTCCTCATTCACCTTCTGCAGTCACAAAATGCACCGCAGAACTGCCCTTTACAAAATTCCAATGAAATTATGCGATGACCATGGGGTCCGCATTTTGGTTATGCGATCGCATAATGGAACGCATAGTTGACTTCAAATTTGGCTAACACATTGACTCAATCAACGGTAGAAATACGGTCCGCATATTTGATATGCGACCACATTATTGACTGCAAAATTGCACTTTTATGGAAAACATAATTTCTTGACTTTTTAATGCGTAGCTTAGTCCAAAAGGGTCCGAACCGCGGTGAGCATATATTACAAATCTCTAACACATATTCCTAACTTGTCACGACGAGATGTCGGGTTTTGAACAAAACATTTTATGGGGCCTTACACCTCACTAACCCATCTTATATCCGAAACTGAAAATTAAAGTCTAACGTATAGAACCTTACCTCTTAGATGAAGAACATGTGATTTAGCTCTTTGATTCTTAAAGACTTGAGAAAAAGATGGGTGATTATGAAGCTAGGACCCTCCTTTGTCTCCCAATATGCTCTCACCTCTCTCTAAAATCAGTAGGAAATGACCCCAAAATGAACCCCAAAGCCTATATATTAAAATGGAGTTGGGTTATAAAAATAGGAAAAATAACCCTCCAAAATCGGGTATGCGATCACAGAATGGACAGTATAATAGGTATGCTGGCCGCAAACACGTTGCAAAACTCGTTGACCAAAGCTGGGCTGCACTGTTCCAATTTGAGACCAGATTTTCTATCGCAGATTGGTTATGCATACTGCATAATGGTTTTGCGATCACATATCTGACATAGGATTGCATTTTTCCTGCCTTTGGTAATTTGATCATAACTTTGTGTAGGAATGTCCAAATGAGGAACATTTTGTAGAGTTGGAAACTAGACTCAAAGACCTTTCATATGATAGATTGTTCATCATATAATACCTTATACGTATTTAGATATACTCATTAAAAGTGAGGACTTTTGCAAACTCATCTAGAATCTTAGTCTATTATGAAGTTTTCCCATTCGACTTAGGCTTAGGCCTTTCCTTCGGCCGCAAATTACTTACCACAAGACTTGTACACTTATTTACCAAATTCAATCGATGCCCACCATGTTAATAGCACACAAATATTATAATTATCCTACGTGGAATCACGAAATCCTAAATTACTAAGCGAAATTTTCCAGGGCCTTACAATAACACCCTGAACCCCAACCCAATCCCCAGACAAACCATTTAGAAAAAGTCTTCTATAAATAAGACAATGTTAACTCCAACACAAATTAAAGACAAGATAAAATTTCCCATCGTATTTCCAAAAGATGATTACAGGAGATCTATACAAAGGAGGCTTACAAATAAACAAAATAAAGTAACCTAAAACTATTTCGGGGGTTACATCCTTGGCAGCGCCATCTTCAGGAGTCGCATCTTTGAGAGCCTCATCCTCGAGAAAGTAAGCCCTGTCTCCTCTATTCTCAGAGCCTTTGGCTGAATCATCCTCATCAGAAGGAAGAGCAGAAGCCTTTTATTCCAAACCTTTGCTGCTTCAATTTCGACTAGAAGATCGAAGCAGCGAGCATGTAGCTCCTCTAAGGTCATCCTCCAGGTTTTCCACCTAGCATGATCAAGGGTACTTGATAAATTAATCTCCGTATTACAAGAGATCTCCTTTGCCCGAACACTAGATGCTTTCTCATTGGCTTGATATGAAGTCATAATTACTGCAACATCGGATTTTTCCTTGGCCAGTAGTAGATCTGGCTTTACGCTCTTCAATTTCCAGGCCCCAAGTTGCGCTTTCCTCCTTCACACCTCAAAGCTGGTGTTCGAGAGAAACTAAATGCTTTCTTTATGTTTTCTTCTCATAGGCGAGAATGCCCATACCTTGCCTCAAACCTAGGGTCTTAGCTTCTTTCATCTTAAGCTGCTCCCAAAGCTACACCTCCAAGTTTTCCTTCTGATGAAACTGCAAAATTAAAAGTGTCCATCGCCAAAACAAATAGGTATGTAATAGACCTCCAAGAGTTGTATTACCTTCTCAACATACTCAGCTCGACCTTGGCTGTCCTTGTAAAATCTACCCGTAGATCCTATATCTCCATCTCTATCTTAACATAGAGTTCTTTGATGACATCCCTCTCCTCCAAAGTCTTCTTCAACTCAGCCTTACATTGAGCAAGATACACTTGGGAATCGGAAAATTCCATTTTATGGAGAACCATTACCTTCATGAAAAGGGAAAAAAGATAGATTTTGAGCAGCTAAAATAAAGGGGCAGGCATAAAAATAGAAAACTCACATGTTTAAAGATTCTACGAGCCTCATCAAAAATGAAAGAAGCATTGGGGTTGGGGCAATCTTCAAGTCCTATGAGACATTCTAAAAAGATGTCATGTCCTACATGGCTTGTTTCCTCTTTGGAATACCTCATATTTTGAGCATTTCGGATTTGTCCCTTAGAAAACTCGGGGCTAGGAGGTGAATCCTACACATTGATTACCCCAACTCAACCATTTGCGGAATTTTATTTTATTTGAAGAGACTCAGGATTAGGTCGGTTAGACTCGCCCTCTACTCCCTTCAAATATTTCTTCGGCTCTACAATCAGCCACATCGACCTTCACCAGCTTGATGGGATTTGAATCATAAACATTTTCGAAGATAAGGCCGATGTATCCTCCTTTGACCTCCGAGCCATGCTCATCTTCGGCTTTGGGGGATTTTTAGATGACTCTCCTCTACTTTTTTCTTTCTTTTGAAGGCTTCAGAACCTCCACTTCATCATCCAAGGCCGGCCACATATCAATGAAATCTCCAAGACATACACGAAGCCGAGATAAGTATCCCGCAATAGTACCACAAGAATACAAACAAAAGAATTCAGCATGGCTTTTGGCCTCTCGTCGACCCTTGTCCAGATCTCACCAGCAATGCTCCGAGTAAGAGGAGGCAGAGGCTAGATTTCAAACACAACCCTCAAGATCGGGGACCCCACCTTGAAACCAAGCAGCGGCTGCACCTTCATAAAAGGGTTAGAACAATGAAAAATATAAAGCTGAGGAAAACAAAAGAAAGCAGGGTATAAACTTGTTGTGTACTCATGTTTTATGTTCCACTTCTTTGGGAACGACATCCAAGTGGTAGGAATTAGATCGAAGGTCATGACTCGAACAAACCGGCTCATCCACCCACTGTCTTTATCCTTATCGATACTATGGAAGAGATATCTAAGGGTCAGCATTGCAATTTTATCAAGCCCCTGTAATAAAGTAAGGTACTGTACAGTCTGATTAGATGATCGAGGTTAAAATACATCCCCTCAATTTGGCTTGAAAATAACCTATTTAAGTAAATAATTCTCCAGAATGAGGGGTAGATTTGACCGAGCATCACTCGGTATCTTTTGCAAAAGTCAAGAATAACTGGATCTGAGGGACCCTAAGCCGGAATTGCAGGGCCCAACATAAATGGGTAGGTATATAAACTGAAGTACCGAGCTTTATATGTGATGATGTCCTCTTTAGAGGAAGAAATCACTATTATTTTGTATCTCATTTGCAATCCTCCTTTACTTGCCTGAGCTCGGCCTTGGTCACAAAATAAACATATCGAGACATAGGCTCGCATCGGCCTGGTGACGAAATAATTTTCTTGATTTTGAAATCAAATGTTATTTCACATGGCGGAGGGATGCTACTTGATACAAGGAAGAACTACCGACTTACTCTTGGTCGATTGAAAAGATGAAGAAGCATTTTCTTTTTGGGAAATCGGTTTAGAGGTTTTAGCCATTGCATTACGGAAGATCCAAGAAAATGAAGAGTGTTGATAGTGAAGAGAAGGGAGAGTTAAAGGAAATTAAAAAACGCTGATGAGATTTTGAGAAAAATATGAGAATAAAGTTTGTAAGGCTATGAAATTTGTCTATTTATATATGTCATTTAGGTGTGCTGGGAAAGCCGCATCCAATTAATGATGTCATGATATGGGAATCACACAAAAAGTAAATGAAATTGGAAGTTCTTAGTCTTAAATCCTTGAATTAATCATGTTTTCAACGTTTTTAGGTGGTTTAAGGATTAGTACAAGTTTCAATGAGGTATTAGGTGTTATTGGTGCTTTTGGTTGAGGTCCTGGGAGCCTCGGGATGATTTCAGGTTGTTAACGAGTGGATCAGAGAAGTGTTGCAGCTGCTTTTCTCTTCTTGTATTTTTGCTTCTATAGCTTGGGAACCATAAAAGCGGAGCCGCATAAGTGGCTAAAAGGCCGCAGAAGCAGTTGTGTTCGTTCCTTCAGAGACCGTAGAAGCGGTCTGGTACCCACAGAAGCGGAATCGAAAAAGCATTTATTGGTCCGCAGAAGCAAAATTTTGGATCTTAGTGAAAGTCACAAAAGCGACTCAGCTTTCTCATAAGCGAGATTGCAGAAGCGGTCCTTTTTCCGCAGAAGCGAAAACCACTGTTCAGGAATAGAGATTTCGAGGGTTAGTTTTCAAAAGTTAGAAAAATCAAATTGAGCTCGGGAGAGGGAAATTTTGAGATGGTTTTGAAGAGAAGATCATTGGGTAACGCTTCTTTAATCCCTTCTAGTTATATTTCATTATTATGTAGTTAAATCCATCATTAAAATTGGAATTGAGGATCAAAATTGGAAAAACTGGGTAAAGTTTCATAGGCTAAACTATTGAGTTTTGAGTGGGTATTTGGCCTACTTTAGGAGATTTTTATATGGTTAGACTCGTGAGAGTACGAGGGTTCTATAAATGTAAAGTTTATCCAATTCTGAGACATTGGCCTAGAGGGCGTTTTCTATCATTTTACCAAATTTTGCGTCTTATCTTTGATTTAAATAGTAGAATTTATTGCTTGAGACGCTATTTACAATATATAATTGAATTGAATAGATTTGGCCCATTTGGAGTCGGATACTCGTGGCAAAAGTATGATTTCAAGTTGATTTTGAAGTCGACCCAAGGTAAGTGGCTTGTTTTATTTTTTGTGGGCTACCTTTCCTCTAGGATATGTTATTTGGTAATATAGTGCCTTGTACATGAAGTGACGAGCGCGTACTTCAGATAATCGTTGAAAATTTGGTTTTTAATTAAGATGTTGACACTAGTTTCTTTTGTACTTGCTTATATTACTTTTTATTATAACCTGTGTTAAACTACAAAGACATATTTAGTTGATTTAACTTGCCTACTTTCTTAAATTGCCTTAACTGCACTACGTGAGACATGTTAGGCTAGAACTATCAGTTGCTTTGTATTGTTGTACTTCATTTCTTAATATTCTCTAACTGTGGTTGTGCATTTACATTGGGACTACAAACGTGGGATTCCGGTAGCTCCCCCCTGTTTGTTTACTTTGGGACTACGGGTTAGATTCTCGGTAAATCCCCCTGCATATATACTTTGGGACTATGGGTTAGATTCCCCGGAGTTCCCTCTACACATTTATATTTGGAACTACAGGTTAGATTCCCAGGAGATTCCTCTATATATTTACTTTGGGACTGCGGCTTAGATTCCCAAGAGATCCCCCTACACATTTATATTTGGGACTATAGGACGGTATCCTGGGAGATCCTTATTATTGGTATTGATATGCAAATGGACTACAGGACGGTATCCTGGGAGATCCTCGTTGTTGGGATTGACATAGAAATGGACTACAGGACGTATCCTCGGAGATCCTCTTAATTGGTACTGATTTTGAGCTGTTTTACTCTGAGTTATCTTATCCTCGGGGTGTTGATTGTTGTTTGTGTGACCTGAATTACTTCACAGTTGTATTCCATTATTTTTGCTTGCTGTATATTATTGTTGGTATTCTTATTATATTGTTTAATCTCAGTAAGGCCCTGACCTTCCTCATCATTACCCGATCGAGGTTAGGTTTGGCACTTACTGAGTACTGTTGTGGTGTACTCATGCCCCTTCTACGCGTGTTTTTCATGTGCAGATCCAGGTACCTCCACTCAGGCGTACCATCCTTGAGGCCGAGAGATTTAGTTATTACTTCCAGGTATATCTGCCACATCCGCAGACCAGGAGTCTTTATTCTGTTCCAGATTTAGTAGTTGCTCTATCCTTTTATTTCAGTTGTTTAGACATTCTGAAGTTAGAGCAGTATATTACATTTCCATTAGCCTGTGGTTTTCGTGAGTTTCCGGGTTTTAAGATGAGATTGTAGACTTTCGCGTTTTATTTTTTTGAGTTGTATATGAGAAGTTGCACTTATATAGTATTTTCTTCTAGTTTTGCTTAATTTCATTAAATGTTTCGCAAGTTATATGAGATTTCCACATTGTTAGGCTTTCCTAGTTGTATGAACTACGTGCCATCAGAACATATTCATGGAGGGTGAACTAGGGTCGTGACAAAAGAGTTATTGATAGTTTAGTTATGCCTTATCATGTGTTTTTCTACTCGTTGGGATTTCTGAAGGCTCGATGTATCAGAACCTTATTAGTCATTTCGTTTGAGTAGGAATGATCGAATACCTCTTAAGGTTTTTTCTAAGGCTGGTGCTATCGAAGCTTTTGGATTATAATCTATTGAAGCCCTTAGGTTTTTCGGGCACCGAATTCAGCGAAGCCCTCTACATTTTGATTTTGCCGAGGGTAGCTTGGCATAATCGGTTTTCAATGTTTGAAGGCTTTTAAATTTATAGCAGAAGTCAAACGTTTTCGAATTATATTATTTTGGTCGTAGCCTTTGTGTGATTGTAGTCTTATACATTGCTATAGCCTTCGGGTTTTTCACTTGGACTTGTTTCCCGAAGAACTTTCTAAACTTGTTCGAAGAGTTGGTCCCCGAGTATATTAGCATCGACCTTTGTTTCAAGGGGGTTCCTTTGAGGTCATATGAGTTCGAATTTTTGATGACTCGGATGCATTTACTGTCAGTGACAGTCCCCGGGTACTTCGGGTGCTTTTTCCCTTGAGTCGCTTCCCCTAAGATTGCAAGTGTAGAGCTCGAATGTTAGCAAACTTCTTTGAGATACAAAGTGTTTTTGATATAACCAAAATTCTTCTTTAAATAGTTGACACATTCGTAATTGTTTTTCCATCGGGGCTCGACTATTCTATATGGACAAAGTTCATTTGACCGCTTGGTGAATTAAAAAGTTCTCTTATTGAGGCCCTCTTAGGCGTGAAGTATCTTTCTCCAAAGGTATAACCTCCGAGGGTGATGGCCCTCAATATCCGATGTTGGTTGAAAAGAAGCCCCGAATACTTGTTGAATGTTCCTTAGGTAGCATATAGTTGTTGCCTCGTTAAAAACTTTGCTGGTAAAGCCCATTTGGGATTAAACCCGATCTAAGGGAAAAAAGTGCAACGCATGCTTTCAAACCTTGGGCCTCTGAATAGAAAATAATGCCTCCCAGATCGTGTAATGTCGACCAAAAATTTGAAATGAGTTAGCTTTAAACTCAAATGGACAAAAGGATAAAATCGTACCTTCGTTGTGGTATCAAAGTTGACTCTTCGTAGAATTAAGTCCCCGACTCCGAAATGTCGAAGGTTAATCCTTTGTTTTTGCACAACCATTCGAACGAGTATTGTTTCTCGTTCTTCATCTCCGATCGAGGTATAAAGAAAAGGCAAGATATGCAAATATCGCTATAATTCTTCTAACCTGCTGGAGTCCATGCGAAGCCCTTTTCTTTTTTGAGCGAAGATAAATAACTGGTGACTTCGATGTGATGACCTTGAAAAGAATCAACCCAAAGTAGCCGTTTTCCTTGTTAGAATTTTCACAGCCTCCACGTTATCCTCGATTGTGACACCCATGGTAGCCTTGATTTTGGTACCTCGATTTTATGACATCGAGCGACTCACTTTTTCCAATCCCAAAGGCCCATTCCACCATGCTAAGCTTCATGTTGTATTTCCTCAAGATTGCAAATGTTTCCTGTAAATGAATTAAATCACCCTCTGTGTACAGGGACATAATCGGCACATCATCACTTCAAAATTTCACTGCCTTCCCTATTTATTTTTAGAAAATTTAGCTAACTAGGCGTAGCTTCCTGCATTTTCGGTCTGAAAGATGTTACACTACAACTATAGGTTGCAACACCCTGAAAAATGAAAAATGGTGGCCCTAATAATACGATCGACATTTGATAAGGATGTTCTGTTTAGGTTCTTATAATCTAAGCACATTCTAAGTTTTCTTTCCCTTTTTACGACCATGTTGTCTAACCGCTCGGGCTGTTTTTCTTCCAAAACAAACCCTATTTTAAGAGGTTTGGTCACTTACTGCGGTTGCTAGTTGGCCACCCACTTACCTTTGTTACTCGAGGTCAAGGGCTCAGGTACCAGCACCATCCTCTTGATAGCAAACATCTCCTTTGTAGCATGTTGCTCTTCGTTGAATGTTTTAACTCCTTCCTCCATCAGGAACTTCAACATGGTGAAGAGCTAATGGCACCACCCTCATGTTGTGTATCCACAGTGTCCTGAGGAGTGTGACATGAAATTCCCTATCTTGAATGGTTTCCAATACGTTTACTTGAAAGAGTATTTCTCCCTTTGATGTTTACCTTGCCATGTTGAAGCCATTTAGGATGCAAGTTCAACCTGACCTTGCAGACTGCGTTGTTCCACGACCGTCGATCAGACTATGTTTGTTGAACTACTTGGATGCACTAAAACACATTTAATTTGAATTTTATTTAAAAGGATAGAGATTACCAAGGCGTCGTCATGGGGCCGAAAGATTCCTTCTACTTCCCCATCATAAAACAATAAGACTTCCATAGGTACATAGTTCTGAGACCGTTTTTCTTTTGTAATTGAAACCTTGGTATATTGGAACTCAGGTCGTTCGGGAACATCGACTCCGCCAATTATCACTTGGATTATGTGTTGCGGTTCTTGTTGCTCGTATTTCTTTGCATCTCTTTCTCAGAGGTAGTTCTATGCTCATTCACTTAGGAATTCTCGAACGTGGCCCTTGTTGAAAAAATGAGCAATTTGTTCCCTCAGTTGTTTGCAATCTTCTGTTTGAAGGCCATGTGTGCCGTGATATATGCACATTAAATTAAGGTTCATGGGGAATGGTCGGTATGAATTGGCTTATGACACTTGGTGTCTTTGATTTTCCCGATAGCCGAGGCAATCCCCGACGTGTCTGCGCTGAAATTGTATTCGTATAATCGGAGAGGCTCTGCGGAGTCGGTGTATTCATCGAACCTGCTCTTACTCATGAGTCCCCGAGAACTTCAACCTGGATCATTTCTTCGATGGCTCTTGGGGGGGTTACGGCTCGGGCCGTTGTTTGTTTGATTGGCATATTGTTGATATTGTTCTTTGTTGAATCTTGATCCCCGGTATGTGTCTCTTAGGGGCTTCCCTATGACTCTGTTAGGATGAACTAAGCCCGAGAGGGCTCCCAAGTATTCATCCTCAACCCTAATTTTTGACTAATAATGATTGTGCACATTCGACCATGTCACAATAGGATATTCGATCAAGTTCTGCCTTAGCTGTCGAGATGCAGCAAAGCTTCTTTTATTCAAACCTTGCTTAAAGGCCTGAACTGTCTAATCATCGGAGACTAGTGTAATTCAATTCTTTCTAACTGAAATTGCGATTCGAACTCCCTTAGTATCTCTTCGTCTCTTTGTTTTAATTCAAAGACATCCAATTTTCTTGTGGCCACCTTTATGGCCCCGGCATCTGCTTTCACGAAGGTATGAATCAATGGAGTAAGTAGCAAAGTTGTGATACCTGTAAGCACGTGATTTTTTCCCTATATGAATTACTCCTACAGAATTTCAAGAAAATAAATTTTCTCATTATTTTACCATTTTATAAGATTTTGTAGAATTTTTATTTAATTGTTTGCATTTTGTGCATGTTTTAGTTTTACTTAAATCATAAAAAGAATAATACCAAAATATCATTCATTTCATTTAGAACTTTGATTTTACATTTTTAGAGTTAATCATAATCATTTGCTTTATAAAAATTTAAAAATTACAAAAAAATAGCTCATTTTTACATTTTTTGTCTTTTAATTTTTTTTGTTTATTGATTTTCCACCTTTTAATATAGAATTAAGTATTTTATAATTATCTGATTAGTTTAATTTCATACTTTGAATAATTTAGGTTTTTTTTAAGGATTTTAATTAAAAGAAAAGAAAAATTTAGAAAATTTTAAGACAAGAAAAAGAAAGGTTATTTGTTTCGAGTAGCCCATTTATCTCACACCAGCCCAGACATTTTTGCCCAGACGATTACGTCCCCTAACATTATCAGATACTCCCTCCTCCATCTAAGACCTATGCGATAACATTAGAAAGGAGAGTTCCTTTTCTCTAAAAAAAAAATAAAAAAATTGAAGAGCGGCGCCTCTCTGTTCAAAACCAAGAGACAAGCGACCAGCTCCCCATTTCTTCTTCGCCATTTTTCCCAACCCCAAAATCAAAAGCTAACCATCGCATCTCACTGCCTCTCATCTGCATTTACTCACTTCACTCACATAACACATACCTTTAGAAGCAAAGAAACTTTTAGAAGTAGAGAATTTGAGTTCTAGATCTGAAAGAAAAGAAGAGCTCCAAAGAGCAAAACAACAATCAAAAAAGGATTACCAATACTTTTCGAGTCGATTTTTTTTTTTTTTGATTTTAAATTGGAACTCTTCTGTTGATTTCGGCTGCAGCTTCTTTCATTGTCGCTTCTGAATTCCATCAGCTCTAGCATGGCCTTTATTTGGCCATCGACATTTGTTAGATTGATTCATGTGCATTAGGTATGTACCGAAATTTTATTTTTCTTCCAGATATGTTATAATATGAGAACACATGTGCCTTCGTTTTGTCTCTATTAGTTTTTTGGATTTATTGACTTTGATTTTAATTTAAACTCAAAAAATGATATCTAGTCTATAGTTGAGTCATGGCTGTTCTCTGAAGTTAATTTGTCTGCTGCTACTTGTTTGTGTAGATTTAATTTTAAACAACGAGTAAAATTCCGTTAATTTTAATTGGAATCTAACTGTTGGTTAAATCCGAGCCGTTTAGAAGATGAGTAGTCTGCATAAATACAAAAGTCGATGCACTTTACAGGAACTGGCCTCGCTTTTTATTGGTGTTCTCATTTTTATAATTTTCAGGAGAAACAAATGGTAACAAATGATAATGCATGCGCACTAAAAATCAAATATGACAAAGTTGCAAAGTCGAGTTTTCAAAAGTTGTGATATCACTAGCGAGGGTTTGGATGATAGGTTTTAAAACAGAATGTTCCACTAGTGTCTTTGAACACTTTTCTTTTCTTATTATTAAGTTTTTGTTTCGTTTTTAGGTGCAAGTGGTTTTGAGTTGCGCAAGATGTGATTTCTTTTCTTTTCTCGATGATTTTTTATTGTACATAGTTTGAAGATGCCTTTGGTTGAATAGACTTTGTTGCTAAGTGACTAGATCATCCCCTTCACTAAAACAATTACCCTAAACATGTATATAATTAATAGCCTAATTGAAACATCAAGTTTTAAATGTGAATCTCTTTAATTTGCTTTAGTTGAGGATAATCCTTTAAAAATAAGTGAGGCGTTCCACACCAAATATAATCTCAAAACCCATCGCCATCACTTAATTAATTTCAACCCTTAGAATTTGAGGCGTGCCATTTAGCAAATTTACATGGCCCTCGCGAAGTTAAAAGCACGTAGTTGCTTTAGGCGCGTTATTTTAATAACATTATCTTCTTCAACTCGGGTGTGCATTTCATGTGACCCAAATCCAAATCCAAATCCTAAAACGTTATATAAAATATGTCTCGGATTGCGGGTGCTTTCATGTGACGCGATCCAAAAACACGTTTTAGATGGCGTTCAATTTTCTTAAAAAATAATTAAAAGCGGTTAATAAGTTGTAATTGAACCATTGGCTAAAACATGTATTAGAATAAGATAATAGGTTAATTATGATAGTTTAAACGACCGTGCTAGAACAACAGAATTCGGGGGTGCCTAACACCTTCCCCGGGTTAACAAAATTCTTTATTCAGAATTTCTAGTTCGCAGACTTTAAAAGGAAAATCAAAATCTTCCTTGATTTGGGATTTAAAATAAACTGGTGACTTGGGACACCAGAAATAAACTTATCCCAAGTGGCGACTCTAAACAAAAAAAATCCCATTTCAAATAATGTCACTTAAATTGGAAAAACTCCCTTGTACTACCTTCGGGTAGTGTAAAAATGAGGTGTGACAGTTTTGGTGACTCTGCTGGAGAGAAAAACCCAAAACTTCGGCTCAGGGTTTAAGAATTTGAGCTTAGAATAACTGTTATAGTTGGCTTGTTTTATCTGATTTTCCTACATGATTGAGCCTAATGTACTAAATGCTTTTACCGCTTTGATATTTTGGTGAATTGTATATATAAAGTGCTATGAAACTCTTCCTCTCTCTGAGTCTTCTACATCATGAAGAATGGTGTATTTCGTGTGACTTCTCTTCTATTTAGAATTTTATCCCATTTTAGAATGAGGTTCGGACAAGTTGCTAAGCTGGTGAAACTTCTGTATTTCTGGTACACTGCTCCCAACCCCCTCGGCTCGAGTTATTCGCTCGGGTAAGTCAGGTCTAGAACAATAAACCTAGGTTTTAAACCTAGTATAACAAAGCATCATGTCGGATCCCTAGTAGGAATATTTGTTTGCATCACATGCATTTGACTTAGGAGACTCAACACAGAGGTTAGGTTTGTCTAGGACAGGTGTATTCAAATTAAAAAAATCATCCTAATGCATGTTACGAGCTACTTGTACATCTATTTGTTCGGCTTGCATGTTGACCGGTTTCTAGAATAGAGGAAGAAAATAAAAAAAAGAGAAAAAGAAATAAAAAAAGAGAGTAAGAGGTAGGTATTTAAAAAAATTTGAAACTCTACGGAATTCTGAAAAAAAATGAAAAAAAGTCATTTCAAAATTAGCCAAAAAACTTCAAATGCATGTTTCCCGTGTTCCGTCATAACTGACCGAACTACGCGGGTCTGATTCTTACATGTGAGATACGTGGCAAACCTCATCGGTTCCGACCGCAATTTTCAAAATATCCAAAATATTTTCCTTTAGTTCCTTCTTTAAAAAAAATATTTCCTTAGAAAATTCAAAAAAAGTAAAAGCAGTCTTAAAAAAGATATATATATATATATATATATATATATATATATATATATATATATATATATATATATATATATATATATATATATATATATATGTGGGTTTCTATTTCTAATGTCTTTCATGTGAAATAAAAAATTAATAAAAAATCAAAGCACAAAATACGAATTTTCTTCATTTTGAAGTATTTTTCGGAAAAATAATCCCAAAAAAATCAGAAACAAAAGTCCAAAAATACTCCTTAGATGTCTTTCTTTTATAAATATCCATAATATTTTGGAAAATTGAAGTCCAAACTATTTTCGTTTTCATTTAAAAGTACTTTTTTTTATAAATAATTTTCACAACCAAAACATTTTGCTTAAAAAGTCCCTTTTTCGAAAATTAAGAGGAAACTTACAAAATTCAAAAATATTTTCTTTCTTCTTTAGGAAAAGATAAAACAAATGAAAATTCAAACAAAAATATTTTCTTTTTATTTCTAAAATTTTCCAAATTCAAATCAAAAGGAAATATTTAGAAGACTTTCTTTCAATAAGCAAAACAAAAATTAAACTAACAAAAAATTCCAAAAAGAATATTTTCTTTCTTCTTTTAAAGATTTTTTTTTCAAAAATTCCAACAAAAAGGAAAGTTAGTCATTTACTCTATTCTCAATTTTCCCGAACTAAGCAAGATCTAATTCATACAGGATCATGATATATAGGCAATACTCATCGGATTCGATCATTAGCCATAAATAAATTGAGTGAAGAATAAACTGAAAGGAAAAAAAAGAAAGAGAAAACAAATTTTGAGTGGAAAAGAAAGAAAAACTGAGTGAAAAAAATAAGAAGAATGAATAGAGTAAAAAAAAGAGTGACAAAAAATAAAAGAGCCAAAAAAAACAAAATGAAAAGAGAGTGCAAAAATAAAGGAGCGACAAAACAAAAGGAAAAGAGAGTGCAAAAATAATGGAGCGACAAAAACAAAAAGAAAAGAGAGTGCAAAATAAAGGAGCGACAAAAATAATAAAGAGAGTGCAAAAGTAAAAGAGCGGCAAAAACGAGATGAAAAAAAATCAGTAGTGATTAAAAAGAGAGCAGAAATGAGGAAAAAAGAGGTAAAGTTAGTCATGATCGGGAAGAAACATGCAACTGTTCAAACACACGGTAGAAGCTTTTAACTGTTAGGTGCGTTGCATCCTAACATGCGATTTCCTATATGTTAAATGTTTCAAAACTAACAAGGTTGTTGGATATACAAACTAGCTAGGTTTTTGGTGGTTGGTCTTATTGGTAGTCTGGACTCCCATCCTTCGCAAAATCCAAAAGCACAGATGGCCTCTGCAAGCAATCTACCTATCATCGATCCTGAGGATAGCGCGGCATCAGTTATTCTGTAGCTAGAATCAACAGCTATTGAAAAGAATAAGATGTTGCGTCTCTGCATATGGGAAATGTGGGATGCCTGGTCTAATGGTAGGGAACCGCCAGGTTCAATTCCTGGGTACCCTGAGTTAATCCCCAGGGCAGGTGAGGTTACCAATGCCCTTGTGCCCAATCCGCTCATCTCATTCAGGCACCCTCCAAAGCCCTTCAATGATCCTGGCATGCCTTCTGTGGTTCACCCCCAGGCACCGGCTTCAAGGGCCCCGCCTCCAATGTTCATCTTTCAGGGTCCACAGCTTCAACCACAAATAACATATGTGACCCCATATTTCTTCACTCAACCTTCACAATGTGATCTCCTGGCGAAGCAGGAAAAGGTTGTGAAAATCCCGAGCAAGAGGAAATTGCTCGGAAGATGAAAACCCGGAACAAAGCCTGAAAAACATGCAAGGTTTGAGTGGCTAAAAGAGTGTCTCATACTCTGACCTCTGTATATTTCCCCATGTCCACTATCCAGCTGGCTTTAAGATGCCAAAATTTGAAAAGTACGACGGGCATGGAGACCCAGTCGCTCATCTAAAATGATACTGCAATCAACTAATGGGTATTTGTGGAAAAGAGGAGCTACTAATGGCCTTTTTTTTGGGAAAACCTCACCAGAATCGCTTCTGAGTGATATACAGATCAAGAAATTTTGTATTGGCACGTGTGAGATGATATGGCCCGAGATTTCATTCACCAATTCCGGTATAATGTGGACATTGCTCCCCATAGAAATACTTCGTCCAATTTGAAAAAGAAAATTGCAGAAAGCTTCCGCGAATACGCTGTCAAATGGCATACGCAAGCTACCAGGGTAAAGCCTCCAATGGAGGAAATTGAAATGGTCACAGTCTTTCTGCAGGCCCAAGAGGCAGACTACTTCCGGGATATGATAGCTGTTGTGGGTAAGCCATTTGTTAAATCTATCAAAATTGGGGAAATGGTTGAAAACGGTTTAAAAACAGGTCGGATCTTGAGTCATGCTATTTTTAAGGCCACATCACAAACTGCTCAGAATGGTTTGGAGGGTTTGATAAATGGAAATAGAAGTGAAGAGGGAGTCATGATGGTTTCAAGCTCGAGGGAAACCTGCAGGTCCTTCAGCCAATCATATGTGCCTCCTGGGGTGTATCAACATTATTACCCCCTCCCAGATGCTGCTACACCATGGTACCACCTCCATATACGGTGATGAACGATCAATCTTACATGCAACCATTACATTATTCACAAAATCGAGCTCTACCTCCCAGAAATGCCCATCATTACCAAACTCCATATAATCCTCAACCAAATGATCCCCAATACAATCCTCGCCCAAGAGAGTGTTTCAGAAAGAATCAGTTTACCCCTATTGGTGAAAAATGAAATGAAAAAAAAAAGATGAGAAAGAAATTCAAAAGGAAAAGAAAAATAATAAAAAAGAAAAAAAAAGACGAAAAAGAAAAGAGAAAAATAAAACAAAAAAGAAAAAACAAAAAAAAAACAAAAAGAAAATCAAAACCATAGTTTCCCCTGAACTTTGTTCGACTTGATTACGAAAGGATATGTACACAACCTCTCTCTGGGGTTCAGACACATCAAAATAAAATCCAAAGTCCCCCAAAAAGTGAAACTAGGGCAGAATTTATAATGGCCCGGCAATGATCCCGCCCAAAAGTTTCCAAAGTTGCAACTCAATCCAAATCCTTTTACCCAAAGCCTGTTCAAGTCCTTCCAATCAATCGGTGAGAATGTTCAAGGATCAGAGGATACAACTACTTGGATCTGATACAACAAAATGAGAGAGTATTATTAGTGAAAACCCACACGGGGCACTGTAAGGCGATGGTACGCAGAGAAAATCAAAATGAGAGAGTTTTGTTAGTGAAAACCCACACGGGCACTATAAGGTGATGGTGAGAAGAGAAATGAGAGAGGTCACTAGTGAAAACCTGCAAAGGTCCCCACTGATTGAAAAGAAGATTCTCACAGCCATCGACATCGACAAAATTGTGGCAAGGTTTCTCGAATTTTGAAGTAGAAGTTGTGATGAATTTGTGAGAGTCGGACAGTTTAAACAGATCAGGCATCCAGTTCAAAAGGCATGTCATGTTCATTAAAGTCCGTATGTACTTCAGATAAGTCCTTCTTTTCTCTCCCCGAAAGGGATACCTCTTGTTTAAATTCATTGTCCTATCCATTATTTATTTTTCTTTGAATTCCTTTCGGTCTAACTCTATTTCAAAACTGAGACAAACAAGGGATGGCAAGACCGATTCATAGATTTGACCCAAGCTAATATGCAAATGGCACCTAGCCTTGTCAGGAGCATAAGTCGACCTCGACTGGTCATGGCGGTTGATGTTTTAAAATTGAAAAACTCCTGAAAAGGAAGGAAATCAAAGTCAAATGCCCAAAAGGCAAAATGAAGCTAAAAGGTAGAGTCCCACGTGGCTAACTATCTCGACAAAAGTTTGAAAAGCCAATAAAACCAAATAATCTGAAATTGAAGTTGGAACAAAGAAGTCAGAAAATGAAAGACCTACGAAGACGATATAAAGATGGAAAAGGTTAAGTCCCATGCGACTAGACGTTGCAGCAAAGTTTTAGGAAACAAAAGTTCCCCAATGTTCCGAAGAAAATAAAGAAAATGGAAGAAAAGAAAAAAAAAAGAGAATCAGAAAGGAAAGGCCTACGAAGGCGAAATAAAGCTGAAAGTGGGTTCCACCGACCAACCATCAAGGCAAAGTGTAGAAAAATCAGAGGTTTCAACAAAAGCTGGGCCGAGATCAAGCAATTGAGACGATCAAGGCCACAAAACCAACCACTATTTCAAACTAACAATTGTTCTTTGTTTGAAAATTAAAACATGTACAATTCAAGCAACCATGCAAGAAGAAGGTGCAACCAAAAGGAAAAAGAAATGCGCAAGTGTCGAAACAACTTTGCATCAGAGAACCGACCAAAAAGGAAGTTTCCCCCAAATTATTTCTTGCATTTTCTACTAAAAATAAAATGAAGAATGATGATAACAAATAAAGGGGTGGCGGAAGAAAAATCCAAATTCGTGGTAGATTAAGGCCCCATTCCTTAGATATCCAGGCATAACCCGTACGTTTCTAGCATAACCCGAGGACCTTTTTTCTTTGCTCCCTCGCATAACCCAAGGATATTTTTCTTTTATCCTAGCATAACCCGTGGACCTCCCTGACATAACCCAAGGAGCCTATTTTCTTTTCTTCCGACATAACCCACGGACCTCCCTGGCATAACCCAAGGAGCCTTTTTCATTTTCTCCTGGCATAACCCGTAGACCTCTTTGGCTTAACCCAAAGAGCTTTTTTCTTTGTGGACCTCCCTAGCATAACTCAAGGAGCCTTTTTCTTTTATCCCGGCATAACCCATGAACCTCCCTAACATAACCCAAGGAGCCTTTTTTCTTGTCTCCTGGCATAACCCGTGGACCTCCCTAGCATAGCCCAAGGAACCTTTTTCTTTCAATACCGGCATAACCCGTAGACCTCCCTAGCATTACCCAAGGGGTCTTTATCTTTTATCCCGGCATAACCCATGGACCTCCATGGCATAACCCATGGACCTCCATGGCATAACCCAAGGAGCCTTTTTCCTTTCTCCGGGCATAACCCGGGGACCTCACTCGCATAACTCAAGGAGCCTTTTTCCTTTTCTCCCGCCATAACCCAAGCAGATTTTTTCTTTTAATCCTGGCATTACCCAAATTATTTCTTGCATTTTCTACTAAAAATAAAATGAATAATGATGATAAAAAATAAAGGGGTGGCGGAAGAAAAATCCAAAATCATGGTAGCATAAGGCCCCATTCCTTAGATATCCAGGCATAACCCGTGGACCTCCCCGGCATTAACCCGAGGACCTTTTTTCTTTGCTCCCTGGCATAACCCAAGGATATTTTTCTTTTGTCCTAGCATAAACCCGTGGACATCGCTGACATAACCCAAAGATCCTATTTTCTTTTCTTCCGATATAACCCGCGGACCTCCCCGGCATAACCCAAGGAGCCTTTTTCATTTTCTCCCGGCATAACCCATATACCTCCTTGGCTTAACCCAAAGAGATTTTTTCTTCGTGGACCTCCCTAGCATAACCCAAGGAGCCTTTTTCTTTTATCCCGGCATAACTCATGAACCTCCCTAACAAAACCCAAGGAGCCTTTTTTCTTGTCTCCTGGCATAACCCGTGGACCTCTCTAGAATAACCCAAGGAACCTTTTTCTTTCAATAACGGCATAACCCGTAGACCTCCCTAGCATAACCCAAGGAGCCTTTTTCTTTTATTCCGGCATTACCCGTGGACCTCCATAGAATAACCCAAGGAGCCTTTTTCTTTTATCCCGGCATAACCCGTGGACCTCCATGGCATAACCCAAGGAGTCTTTTTCCTTTTCTCCGGGCATAACCCAAGGAGCCTTTTTCCTTTTCTCTGGGCATAACCCTTGGACCTCCCTGGCATAACCCAAGGAGCCTTTTTCCTTTTCTCCCGGCATAACCCGCAGACCTCCTTGGCATAACCCAAGGAGCTTTTTTCTTTTAATCCCGGCATAACTCGTGGACCTCCCTGGCATAACCCAATGATCTATTTCTTTTATGCCACCATAACCCGTGGGCCTCCCTGGCATAACCCAAGGACCATTTTTCCTTTCTCTCTGCATAGCCAGTGGACCTCCCTGGCATAACTAAAGGACCTGTTTCTTTTCTTTTGGCATAACCTGATGACTTCTCCGGCATACCTTGAGGACCCTTTTTCTTTTCCGGCATAACCCAATCCGCTTTCCAGCACAACCTAGCAATCCTCCCAAATTAGGCTTCACACCCTATTCCCAAGAATACACAATCCTGATTTTTGTTGCTTTTAATAAAGAAATAGTTTAGATTTGTGTTACAAATAACTCAAACAATTTTCCTACTGAAAATTGGAGTAGAAAAATTTCTTTTATTTTTTTGTTTTGGTGTCTGAATAGGGTTTACCTCAAGGCACAGGATTCGAGATGACCAAAAGAATGAGTCTCAATTAAGAATAAAGGAAAAGAAGAAAAGAACAAAAAAGGAAGTAAATTCAAAGGGTTGAAACAGACAAAGATGTGAACTGCGTAAAATTTGATTGAAGTCACAAGCTTCGCATGTCCCTCTTTGATCCAAATGTCGAAGAAAGAACCAACACGTACCACTTGCGAGCATCAAGATTCAAATCGGAGTCCACAACAAGAACCAGCTAAGACTCAAGATCAAGCTTCAAGAGATTTATTGATAGGAATCTTGTAACTCGTAGTTGATAGGCTCAGCTAGCTTAGGTTTTTATTTTCTTTTTCGGTGTAATAAAGAGCTCAGCAAGCAGAAACAGAAGTAACAACAATGAAATCACAGCTTTTCGGCAGTCCCAACTACCAAAACTTCAAGAACTACACTGATCTGATATCTTTATAGCCAAGGAGATGTAGGAAACCTTTGAAGTGAGGGGTAAATTGATTCTTTGTGAAACTCATTTATAGGTGCAAGTGATTTTGAGTTGCGCAAGATGTGATTTCTTTTCTTTTCTCGATGATTTGGTATTGTACATAGTTTGAAGATGCCTTTGGTTGAATAGACTTTGTTTCTAAGTGACTACATCATCCCTTCTACTAAAACAATTACCCTGAACATGTATATCATTAATAGCCTAATCGAAACATCAATTTAGTTTTAAATACGAACCTCTTTAATTTGGTTTACTTGAGGACTACTTTACAAATAAGTGAGGCGTGCCACGCAAAATACAATCTCAAAACCCATGGCTCTCACTTAATTAATTTTAACCCTTAGAATTCGAGCCCTGCCTTTATCAAATTTCCATGGCCCTTGCGAAGTTAAAAATGTGTAGTTGCTTTAGGCGTGTTATTTTAATAACAATAGCTTCTTAAACTCGGGTGTGCATTTCATGTGAGCCAAATCCAAATCCTAAAACATTGAATAAAATATGTCTCGGATTGTGGGTGCATTTTATGTGACGCGATCCAAAATATGTTTTAGATGACGTTCAATTTTCTTAAAAAATAATTAAAGCGGTTAATAAGTCTTAATTGATCCATAAGCTAAAACATGTATTAAAATCATATAATAGGCCAATTATGATAGTTTAAGCGACCGTGCTAGAACCACAGAATTCAGGGGTGCCTAACTAAGGGTGTTCAAAACCGATCCGAAACCGAAAACCGAACCGGACCGAAGCTTAATGGCTTAATGGTAACGGCTTAACGGACGGAGAACAGATTGAATTTTTTTTATTAACGGCTTAGTGGTTTGGGGGCGAATTATTCAATTTTCTTAACGGGTAATCCGTTAAGCCATTAAGAATATAAATATATATAATTTATTTTTACTTACATAATTATATATATGAAATATAAAAATAAAAAACCTTAAAATGAATAAGTATAAGTGTATAAAACTATAATACAAATAAATTAGAAAAACAAAACCCCACACCGTCACTTCTGTACTCTATTGTCTATACAGATAGCAAATAAAAGTTATTTGGTGTGCTGCGTCCTAGTTGGTGAACTCTTAAGAAGTTCATCAATATACTGATCAACAAATTGTCAAAGCTATGAGCTTGATATTTCAGTATGTGTGCGGACAGAATACATTTGAGCCCTTAGGTATTAAACCGATAAACCGCCCATTAACTGCCCGATAAGAGCTAACCCGCTACCAATCCGCCCTATATCTTATCGGGTGGCTAACGGATGAATAGATTTAAAAACTGATAACCGTTAAAGTAAAAAGCCGCCCAATCCGCCCAATGAACACCCCTATGCCTAACACCTTCCCCCGGGTTAACAGAATTCCTTATTCAGAATTTCTAGTTTGCAGACTTCAAAAGGGAAGTCGAAATCTTCCTCGATTTAGGATTTTCAATATTATTGTTTTGATAATTCATTTATTTGATTTCTATACTTATGCCAAAATATGTCTAAGGTAATTTATATATATTTTTGCAATCACATTTCAGTATTTTTAAAGCTAAATTGCATATAATTGCAATGTTAGCCTATTTTAAGATCTAATTATATTTTATATGCATAAAGTTGGATCCTGAATTTTTTAGTTGCTAATTATACATTCCAAATCATTTTTGGTACGTTAAATTATTTTCCAAAAATTATATATTATTTTTATAAATTAAAATAAGAAAAATTGGCTATTTAAATAATAGCCAAATTTTGCTGTCCGTTATATCCAAATCGGACCCCAATTCCTAGCCCAATCTCCGAATCAATTTACCTGACCTAGGCCATCATAAATCATGACCATTGATCTTTTAGATCAACGACCCTTATTTCCCGTTTCCTTTTTAATTTCCAAACGATCCCAACCCTAATTCATTTCTCCAAAGGCTCTGCTTTCAGATGCTCTCGCATCTCCACTCTTCTCTCAAATCTAACCCTAGACTCAACCACTCCCCTCCATCTTCGGTTATCTCTGGTGACTATCCTTTTCAACCCAAGCCTCCAATGGGTCTCTCATCACTCTCCTCATCATCTCTAAGGCCTTCAAGGATCCCAGACCATGTTCACTTGGACCTATGGTTTCTGTTTCTTTCACTTATGGCTTCTCAAATTTACAACATGTTCTTTTGATTTTTTTTACTTGGATTTCCTTTTGAAATCCTAACTCCCTCCTGAATCCCTCATATCGATGTTATTTTTGTTCTCTAAGCCTATTTCCTTCTGTGATTTGCTTATTCTCAAGCTTTCTTCGGAAAGATCTTCTACTCTAAACCATTTTTACTCCCTTTGAAAAACCAGGGTTTTTCAGAGTTCTTTCTATTCTTGTTTTGATCGATTTCTTTTTGATTAAATCTTTTTTCCTTTGTTTATCTTGACCGATTCTACGTTCCTACTGCTTTTTAACTCAACTCTGTTAAAAAGCCCAAAAATTTTTTAAAAAGATTTTCTTTAATTGTTTGTGAGAGTTAGCACGATTTTCTTTACTTGTTTGTGTGTTGGCTTGATTTCTTTTACTTGTTTTTGTGTGTTAGCTTGGTTTTATTTACTCTGCTTCTATGTGTTAGCACAATTTTCAATTGTCTGTGTCTTGCTAATCTCTCATGGTTACCATGCTTCGAATATGTTCTGCTGAATCTATAGCCTACTTACATCACCTCTACATGACTGTGTTTTCTCATCTCTTGTTTCTTTCTTCCTATATAATCAACCTTATTTGTTTTCTACTTCTATTCAATTGCCTCTATTTATATGTTAAGGTATGGAGAATCATGACTCACCATGATCGACTCTGATTTCCCTTAACTTTTGGTGATTGAAAGATTTTCATTCAAAGCCCTAGAATCTTGCTCGTTTGTTTGAATTAACTGATTTTATTACCTTATTTACCATGGTACTTTGTTTTACTTAGCCTTTCCTTAATTGGATCTTTCTGAATTTTGTCCTAATCGACTACTTTATACCTAATGAACTCGGGCTCTTTTTCTTATTTAATCATGCACTGACTCTTCTTTCCCTTATATGGTACTGAATCATCCGTTTGGCCTTGACCCCTTTAACTCAAGGAAGTACTTCCTTGATTCTCTGAAGTGATTGATTCTGAGTTCTAAAATTAGCATACTATTATGATTTTACCTTATTCCACAACCTATTTTCAACTATAAATACTTTAATTTCACAAACAACACATACACTTGGCTTCCAAAACCCTCTCTTACTTAAAATATCTGTGTTATTCTACTACTATTAGCCGGCTACAAGCCAAGGCTAATCACATGTACTCCTTGGTTCTTTCATTTTGCTTGCTTCTATTTTCACTATTATGTCCTAGTTTAATTTAATGTCTCGACCACAACATGTTTCTCTTCTTGTTTCAATTTCTTTTGTTTCTAGGCTGCTTTTACTTGTGGTTTTGTTGTGAGCTTTGTAGCTAAGCATGCTAGTATGACTTCCACCCTTTAGATTTATGTATTCCCTTGTGTGATTCAAAAATACCTGGACAATTGTGATCTTTTACCTACTGTGCACTTACCACTTTGTGAATCCAAAATCCACATTCCCCTCAATGTGTTCATGACTGGTTTATGATTATGCTAGTGTCAGACTATCTCTAAGCATGTCCATGCCAGTCCTAATACTCCTACTAGATTCATGTGTGTGCAGTCCATGTATGTGTATCCCAAAACCCATTAGCCCCCGTGAGATTATTGAATCCATTCACTTGCTATTGTGTTCTTATTCTGATGTGTTTGAACTCTGTTTACTAATCAAACTTCTTCTCAACAATCTATTTTCCCAATTTCTTTAAAACAGATCTTTCAGTCCAGTCTTTAATAAACTTCTTTGAAACATGTGCCTTGCACTTTCACTCAACTCCTAGTTAATAAGTTATGCTTCCCCTAGTATGTGTACTACCTTGGAATCCTCTTGAGAACCCTTGGAACTCTGGCGTACTAAGGTTGGCTGTCCACACTGCACTGGTGCAATGCTTGGCTTTTAAGTCTAGGTGTAAGCATTGCCCTAGGTCCTTAAGACTGTTAGGGAACTTGATGCACCTAGACTCTGATTTGTCTATATAAATAAGGCTTGAAAGACCATTGGAGGCTTTGTGTTATTTGGGCATGATTCCAGGCTCTCTGTAGAATAGCTTCTTGATTTTCTATCTTTTATTTCACTTAGGTAATTCATTTGTTAGCCTGTAATAATTTGTAAATAGATATTTAGGGTATTTAGTAAAAAAGGTGGGTAGATGTATTCTCTGTGGGGTAACATGGGTAGAAATCCTGCTCTTAGGATTCATTTTCAAATCAACCTGCTCTACCAAATAGAAAACATGCCTATAGGGTTTTTATTCCTGTTGAATCTGATTGTTTTTGCATAGTAGAATCATGCATATAGGGTTCCACATTTAATTTCATAATAGAAATCATGCCTACAAGGACTTCAATTCTAATATCACTTGCATTAGATACAAACCATGTTCCTAAATCATGCATTTGTCATGTTATATACCATGTCTCTAGGTTACAAGCCATCATGTTTTAAATAAAGTCAAGTATAGATACCATGCCTATAGGATATAATTCTAATTTACTATGTCTCTCATATGTTACTGCAAATCAACTAAAAACAGTAATACGCCTAAATATCATGTCTATATGGATCTGATTCGCAATTCTGTTTGGTAATTCTAATTAGCCCAAAAGATCAATTTTATCTCGCCTAATTTACTTTTAATAACTAGCCTTCTTAAGCAACATAATTTCCTAAAAACGGTTCTTTCAACATTGATTTAATCTCATTAGATATCCTTCCTATAGGTATTATAAGCGTCTATTTTGAAGACCTATTCGTTTCTGCATTAACATAAATATCAGTTCTGCTTATAGGCAAGCCTTGAGGCATTTCCAAAACTTGCATTTCTCTAAAGTTGTTTCTGTCACTCAGATTCTAATGAGCTTTTCAATAAGAGACCTTAGGAAACTAATAGGTTTTGACTTCTGTATCTGAAAGTGTTTTATTTCTGCATAATCACTTAGAAATCCTACTTTAGGACCCTAATTACTAAAGACCTTACTTGTGGTTGAGTCGTGCTACATGTATGCTTGTTTGCAAAGGAAACTCCTTTAATTGCTCCATTTATGTGAAAGTCCTAACTGTTTTTCGTTGGCTGTCACCTTAGTTTTTTACCTTTAAAACTTTAGGGGTATGTCTAAAACTACCTATACGTAAAGGTACTAGCTCCCTACGGGACTATTAAGAAGGGAGTGGTATTAGCATGCAATCCAACACTCATTTTGCATGACCGATAAGGAGATGGGAAGGGTAAACATGGGATATGATGACTACGCGTTAATTTCAAGTATGTCCCCTCGTTGAGGAGTGTTTACCGGATAGAGAGTCGGGTGATCCTATAGGATACACAACCTAGGACCCCTCTTTATCCCAAACCTCCTCTTTGTTTAAAACATTCCTTTATAATTTATTCATCCTTTTATTTCACCACTTGACTTGTTCAAATGTGTTGTACTTATTTGATGCAACTATTTGTACAGACTAATATGTAAATACATGTTCGGTTGGGACCCGCAGTTGTGGAACAAGAGGGGTGCCTAACACCTTCCCCTCAAGTTTTTCTCGAGCCCTTACCTTATTCTCTGGTAATGCAAACCAATCCAAGAGATAATTACTCTAGGTGCCCTAAGGCACCTTAATTCGTTAGGTAGCAAATTTTCAAAACACCAAATTCTCAAAAGCAAATGAGTCATTACACCCCATGGAATTTCGAAACTCGGACCTCTCTCCGTGAAAAGAAAAAAGGGGGCGCGACAGCATGACAACTTTTCTGAGGATACCTTTAGGCTCTTACCTTAACAAACTTATCTTTTGAAAATTAGTCTGAGCATGCGTTATCCTGTACCCTTCTCCTATATCTGGATTTAACTATTGTTTCTTTTAAGCATTTATGATTCTTAAAACTAACTCATCTCTTTGTTTTCCTTTTCTTGTGATTGTCTTTTCAATCATTTAACATTGTATTTATTTTCCTACATGAAAATACTCCTACATGTTATTAACTACTGTATAAATCATGCTCCACTTCATATACCACTCGTGCATCTCAAATCCTATAGTAACGCGTTAATGAGTGGTTGTTCTCTTCCAATTTACTAACCTTAAATTTAGAAAGGCTTATTTGCAGTAAACTTGTCGATCAGCAGTGCAGTCAACAGTTTCGTGCCTTCCCCCTCAAGTTATCCACTTGAGGGTACCAGTCTAATACATCATAGAAACCTTATTCTGATTAAATTATGCATGTATCATGGTCAAACTTAGTCAGGTCAGTTGTATTGTCCACATAATGATCCTTTAAGACAAGCCTTATCCAAAGCCCATCGGGTTTTCCATAATCCCAAAAGATACAACCACGTTCTATACATTAATTTGGAGAACTGAATGCCAATATACTGATCATAAATGTATAAGTAGTTGAATCCGGTAGAGATAAGGCCTAACCCTTTGTTTTGCAAAAAATAAGGTACGAGGTCCCCAGCTTCGGTATGGTTAACACACCCTCACTCTTGCTAGACTAGTGGAGGAATCTTCTATCAAATGACCAAATTAATGAATGAAAAGAAAAGGCCATCAAATATAGCGAAAAGCTGGAATATCTAGAATACAGTCTACTGGAATTGGAAGGAAAAGTGAGGAAGAGAATCACCAACAACCAGAATGCTGAGGGAAACGAAGGTAGGACATTTCGCAAAGGCATTCTTACGTATTAACATATGCAAAGTAGAAGATTTGATCAACGAGAACGTTCAATCTGCAGAAGGTCCTTTCGGGACCAAATAGATTACGATTATTTGCTTCTCTTAAAATGTAATATGGCCAAGTGCCAGTAGCGACTTGTTTTATTATGTTAGCGTTGTTTTTGGGATTTGTTTGCTTTTATATAATGGAATGAAGCATTTATTTGAAGTTCTCCAGATTTATTTTTTGCTAGGCCTACCTCGGGCACAACGAGGTTCCCAAATTATCATACGAGTTGTATATTGCAATATGTGTTTAAATACTGCAAACATTTCAGAATCCTCACTAACTTGTTACCTATTGTTTTTGCTTATTTTAATTATTATTCACATCCCCTTAGGTTGGTTCATCTATATTGGCCACATCCGCTTATCTTACAATATCTAGAGCCCCTCCTCCTCCTCCTCCAAGCAACATAAAAGTAGAGGGAAAGTAAATACGGACCATTTAAGTAGAATCCAAAAGGAAAACACTGAGAATGCAGAGACCTCCGATGGCCACAGTACTTCAGCCCCCAATGACCTAGTTTTGAGACTTGAACAAACATACTGGAACTGCAAGGAGAAGCTAAGAAGGTCCGCAATTTGGCAAACTTGTCACTCACCCTCAATGTCTGTGATGTCCACCAACAGAACACAAAGAACTTAAAACCTCCTCAAAACAAACAAAACCAACACCCACAAAATCCTATTGTACCAAATAAATACGCAACTCCACTACAAAATATCAACACATTGCTGATACGAACTCCACCACAACAACATAAACCAATCTCATACCCACCAACCACCAATTACCACACTCCACAAAATACACCACCACTCATTCCATTTCCACAAAACTCCACTAATGGCCATCATTATACCCAAATTCCTGGGACCCATCAAAGCAACCTAATATACGTGGAAACAATACTGTATTCTACCCAGCCAATCTTCTATGCAGCGGAACCCTCCTAAAAGGACCTGCTCATTAAGAACATGGGTGAAGAACTCAAGAAGTTAAAAAGTTGAGTTCAAGGTGGTGAAGGCGATAGAGGAATAGACTGTTTTAACTACGAAGATCTGTGCATACAGCCCGATATGGAATTTTTAGAAGGATACATGCCTCCCAAGTTTGAAATGTTTGACGCTATAGTGATCCTAGGGTTCCTCTAAGGACCTACTATGACAAGCTTGTCGAAGTTGGAAACGATGAAAAGATTCGAATGAAGCTCTTTATGAGGAGCCTTACTCGGGATGCCTTGTCTTGGTATATCAGCAATAATCACAAGAAATGGTCAAATTGGGTAAGCATGGCATCAGATTTCATGGACCTGTTCAAGTTCAACACAATGAATGCACCTGATGTCTTATACATTCAGAATCTCAAGAAAAACCCTACTAGGACTCTTCGCGAGTAAGCTACTTGTTGGAGGTTAGAAGCCGTCAAGGTCAAGCCCGCTCTAGATGAAGAACAGGTGAACAAATTCTTCATCAGGGCACATGATCCACAATACTACGAGAGGTTGATGGTTATCAAAAATCACAAATTCTCTGATATCATCAAAATTTTGGAAGGATCAAGGAAGGAATCAAGAGCGGGATGATAATGAATTTCGAGGGACTACAGGACATAAATAAGGCACTCCAATCATGTGGCATATCGAAGAAGAGAGATGTTGGGGCAGTAATGGTGGCCTAAGGGCCAAAACCTCCACTCATATATCAAGAACCTCCACCCACTTACCAACACACCCCCACCTAGGTATCAAGCATCACTACCTACATACCAAGCATCACCACCCGACATATAAACTTTTATCTCCTTGATATTCCCAACCAGGTGTTGTCTATCACACCTATAATTCCCAACCCTTCTACTTCCAATCACCACAAACTTGCCAAAATTACCCAAGGCCAAGACCCAACTTCGACCACAAGCCACCTAGACAATACACTACCATTGCTGAGCCCATCGATCAAAAGTATGAAAGGTTGAAGGCCGAAGGTTACACCACTCATGTTCCCAATGTTGCACTAGAAAATCCATCTCAATAGGTCAATCCGAATAAAACCTGTGTATACCACTCCGGTATGAAAGGGCACACCTCTGCTGAGTGCCTAACGTTGAAGGTTAAAATGTAGACACTTATTAATAACAAGGCCATCCAAGCGAATGAAGGTACACCTAATATCCGCAAGAATCCCCTCCCTGATCATAGAGGTGGCGGTGTACATGTTATAGAAACAAATGAGAAATGGGATCCGGAGGGGTCAATCAGTCTTATTAGAGAATGCAGTGACTCTAGGGTTGCAGTTACACTTACTCTCATCCTGGTTTAGACTAAGGCACCTATTGATGTTGAGGTAACTGCATCAGTTGATTTGAGGTTGAAATAGCTCCAACCGCAGCCACCTCCGCTGCATTTGAAGTAGAAGTTGTCACATCTTTTACTGTGACAGTGTCAACCACACAATCATTCAACTAAAAAGAAATACCCTAGGATTATGTTGCCGAGGCTCAGTGAAAAAGGAAGACTAAGATAGAGGAATATGACACCGCACAAGTTATGACTAGAACTGGAAGAGTCTATACACCTGAATACCTGGAATGTTCAAGTAACAAAGCCACGACTAGGTAGCCTATCACTGAGACTAGGTTGGATGACCTGTGGAGGAAAGTACAAGTGATAGAGTACTTTGTTGTTGATCACTTGAACAAAGTCGCTGCTCAGGTATCTATCCTGTCACTATTACTAAATTCAAAAGCATACAAGAATGCCTTGACAAAAGTACTGAGTGAGGCTTATATACTCAATAATATCACAGGTGGAGAAATGGCCAACATGGTCAGTCAGGGGCTAGTGAGCCATAAGATTATCTTCCACGAATATGAGCTACTGCCTGAAGGTTCGAATCACAATCGAGCATTGCACATTACGGTACAGTTTGAAGATAAGTTCATTGTCAGGGTCCTGGATGATGGAGGTCTAGTCTTAATATTTGTCCACTTGATACCCTGAAAAGGTTGGATAAAGGTTTCCACGAAATATGGACCGAAAGCATGAATGTGAAGGCTTTTGATAAGACCCAGAAGGCCACAATCGGGGAAATCAACCTTCGCTTGCAGATGGGGCAAACTTGGTCTGACTTTGAATTCCAAGTACTTGATATACCAGCCACATATAATCTTTTGTTTGTCTGCCCTTGTATCCATGCTGCTAGAGATGTGCCCTCCACACTACATCAGGCTATAAAATTCAAATGGAACCATCAGGAGGTAATTATTTAGGGAGACGAAAGTAACCCCATCTACACTGGTCAGACCATTCCGGCCATTAGACATAGAAGAAGGCTAAGAGGGGAGACCTATCATTATATTAAACGGGTCAAAGCGGTCGAGAAGGATTAGTGGTGGAGTAATAAAATAGAAATCATACTAGCATGGTCCGGGAATAAACTCGATAAGGGGTTGGGAAAGAACCTTCAGGGTATCACCAAGCCGATACGGCTAGAAATTTATGGTACCACTTTTGGGCTCGGATACCAATATACGTGGCAGGATTACCGGGAGTGGTCGCCTCCATGGCATGGACCGTATTACCCTCTTGAGAAACCAGTAACCCGTTTGGAACATTCTTTCCATCAGGCGGATACAGTATGGCGAACTGCTACAGAAGAAGCTCTAGCTACGCTAAAGGATTTGTTCTTAGAGGATAAAGATATGGACTACGGTGCCATAATTGAGGAGGAGGAGGAGGAGGAAGAAGGAGGCCTCACCATTCATACTTTGGCAAACGGAGATATTCTCAGAAACTTGACCGCCACACCATCCCGAGATTGTTGAGTCCCAGGGTAGCTTGGCAGAATTTATAGCTGTTCTAGGCATTTAATTTTTCTAGCAATTTTGTTTCAAGATCTCTCTATTCTAAATAAATGCTCGATCCACAGAGCAAGGCTTCTGTTTGAACAATTTTCTCAGTTTTAATCAAACGTATCTATCCTTTATCATTATTCATTACTATTTTTTATACTTTTCCTTCAACAGTGTAATTATTACTTTTTCTTATGAACCAGTGACTGTGACGTGTGATGAGGCAATGCAATATGAGAATAGTGGCTCAGAGGATGAAGATGAGATACCTGAGGAAATTGTCAAGGAAGTTGAGAATTTTGAGAACAAGCCTAAATCAATGTTGGATGAAATAAAAGCAGTAAATTTGGGAGACGTCAAGATCGTCAAAGAGACCCACATCGGCATTCATCTATCACCAATAGAAAAGGAAGAGTATATCCGTTTTCTAAAGAATACGAGGATATCTTTACATGGTCATATGACGATATAACTAGATTGAGCACATCTATAGTAGCTCACAAGTTGCCTACCAATCCAATGTGTCTGCCAGTCAAGCAGAAACTGTGAAAATTCAAACTAGTCATGAGTTTGAAAATCATGGAGGAAGTTACCAAGCAAATCAACCATGGTTCTCAAGGTGGTTGAGTACAAACATGGTTGGCTAATATTTTCCAGTTCCAAAGAAAGACGGGAAAGTCCGAGTATGTGTTGATTATCGGGACCTAAATAGAGCAAGTCCAGAAGACGATTTTCCACTGCCAAACATACATATCCTGATCTATAATTGCGCCAAGCATAAACTCCAATCCATTGTATATTGCTTCGCAAGTTATCACCAGATCTGGATGGATGAAGAAGATGTCAAGAAAATGACTTTTACTATGCCTTGGGGTGTATACTATTACAAGATGATGTCATTCGGTCTGAAAATGTCGGGGCCACTAACATGAGGGCCATGGCAAACATTTTCCATAATATGACACAAGGAAATAGAGGTATATGATGACTATGTCATTATCAAATCCAAAAGGGCTATAGATCACATAGCAGACTTAAGGAAGTTCTTCGACTGCCTAAGGAAGTACAACTTGAAGCTAAACCCCGCAAAATGTGCATTCGGGTTTCCTACCAGAAAGTTATTGGGATTCGTTGTAATTCTCTAAGGTATTGAGATAGATCTAACTAAAGTCAAAGCTATTCAGGAGTTACCACCACCTAAAAGCAAGAAAGACGTGATGAGCTTCCTGGGGCGGCTCAACCATATTAGTTGATTCATAGCACAGTCGACAATAATATGTGA
The DNA here is from genome assembly GCA_034376525.1 of Nicotiana benthamiana. Taxonomy (NCBI): domain Eukaryota; kingdom Viridiplantae; phylum Streptophyta; class Magnoliopsida; order Solanales; family Solanaceae; genus Nicotiana; species Nicotiana benthamiana. The sequence goes on along the minus strand of CM067324.1, from coordinate 19,028,046 downwards.
ACCCATCTTCAAGGTGCCGAGGAAAGATGCCGAGACAAGATGGACTGAGGAATGTCAAAAAGCTTTTGACAAGATCAAGAAATATATGTACACCGCCAGTCCTGGTCCTGCCAGAACTAGGACGACCTTTTCTTCTTTATCTATCCATGTTAGATAGAACCTTTGGATGTGTTTTGGGACAAAATGATGAGACAGGAAGAAAGGAGCAAGCCACATACTACTTGAGCAAGAAATTCACACCTTATGAAGCATGGTATTCCTTGCTTGAATGTACTTGCTGTGCTTTGACCTAGACAGCCAAGAAGTTGAGGCATTATTTATATATCTACACTATATACCTTATATCCATGATGCATCCTCTAAAGTACATATTTTAGACGTCCATGCCTATGGGGAAGTTGGATAAATGGCAGATACTACTTAATGAGTTTGACATCGTCTATGTGACTCAAAAGGTAGTCATGGGACAGGAACTGACAAATCACCTCGCTGAATGTCTGGTGGGAGGAAAATACTAACCCTTGAAAACGTATTTTGCTAAAGAAGAAGTATCATTCGTAAGGGAAGAAATTACTGAAGCATATGACGGTTGGAGAATGTTCTTTAACGGGGCTGCAGATTTCAAAGGAGTAGGCATTCGAGCAGTTTTAGTTTCAGAAATAAGTCAGCATTATCCCGTTTCTTTCTGGTCAAGAAGATACTCAGGGCAGGATACTTTTGGATGACCATGTAGATAGATTATATTCACTATGTCCGCAAATTCTTTCAATGTCAAGTACATGACGACATGATAAAAGTTCCACCAAACTAGCTCAATAAAACAAGCTCATCTTGGCCCTTTGCTACCTGGGAAATGGATATTATTGGTTCGATTGATCCCACAGCATCAAACGGACACCGGTTCACTTTGGTAGCCATTGATTACTTAACAAAATAGTTAGAAGTTGCATCTTACAAAGTTGTAACCAAGAAAGTCGTCGTAGATTTAGCCAAGAATCACATTGTCTACCGAATCGGAGATCCCTAGTACATTATTTCTGAAAATGCCGCCAACCTCAATAGTGATCTGATGAAAGTTATGTGTAAAGATTTCAAAATCACGCACAAGAACTCCAGCGCCTAAGACCTCAAATGAATGGACCCGTAGAAGTCTCCAACAAAAACATTAAGAAGATACTAAGGAAAATGGTAGAGAATCACAAGTAGGGGCATGAGAAGTTACTCTTTGCTCTACTAGGGTAGGATACCACAGTTCGCACGTCAATCAGAGCAATCCCTTACATGCTGGTTTATGGTACTGAGCTTTTCATCCCTGCCGAGGTAGAGATTCCTTCCTTAAGAGTCATACAAGAGGGTGAACTCAGAGATGCAGAATGGATAAGGAGTCACCATGAGAAATTGGCCCTTATCGATGGAAAGAGAATGAATGAAGTATCTCACGGCCAACTTTATCAAAAAAAAATTTCTAGAGCTTTTAACAAAAGAGTCAAACTGAGACAGTTCGCACTAGGAATATTGGTTTTGAAGAAAATTTCCACATCAAGAATAGGCCTAAAGGAAATTCTCTCCCAACTGGCAAGGTCCGTGCATGGTTCATAGGGTCCTGACAAGAGGAGTACTTATACTTGCAAAAATGGATGGAGAGAGCTCGCCAAAACTAATCAATTTAGATGCAGTCAAGAGATACTATGCCTAGATTATTTCACATTTCTTTCTAGTGCAATTGAACTTCGCTTGACCTGATTCCCAATTAAGAGTGGATACGCAGGCAGCTTTATGGTTTCGGTCATATCAAAACAAAATTTACATTTCCCCAAAATCAGAAATAAAGGCAGAATTTTGAGGAGTGTCCTCAAAACTCAGGGACAAGCCCAACTAGTTCCATCACATGCCAGGAAGTCAATCATTAGTCAAGAACTAGGGAAAATTTTTTAGAAAGATTCCCAAAATTCCGAGGAGGATTCAGCAAGGTCTACCATTCTCAAACGGTTAGAGGTCATCTACCAAACTGGGGCAGAATTTTAAGGAGGACCCTCAAAATCATAATAAGATAATTGCAATGCCTTTGAAATCTATCATTGTCGTTATTTCATCAAAGCTACATGATATATCTATACACTTCCAAAACAATTTAATTTTTAATCAAAGACTGTAAATTTTTCAAAAATTCTATTTATATAGTAGTCAGGTGCTACTTAGGGGAACTCAAAGGGGGCTTCCAAAGTGGAGCAAAGCAAGGCCGGCAGATAAAGAAAGAACCAACCTTCCTCCATGAAAATTATGATTTTTCTTTGAATGCAAGCACATTTGACAATAGCATTCGTACACGAAACAAATTCACAATCCATCCGGCTATTGGACGTTGAACCTATCCTTGCTAAGATACTCTACCCTTATCTGTTATTTTCTCTTCGCATGAGTCTAATCTCTGACTGCATGTTGGCAATAGTCTAATCCTTGACTCCAAATTTGCCCTAATCTCTGACTCCATATTTGCATGAGTCTAAGCATAACTCCATATTTTCATGAGTCTAATCTCTGACTCTATATCTACATAAGGCTAAGCTCTGCCTTCCAATTGCATTGGACTAAGCCATGTCCCGAATCTTGCATGAGGCTAAACCCTGCCTCCATTTTGCATAAGGCTAATCATTGCCTTCTCTTTGCATGAGTCCAACCCTCGACTCCACATCTGCATAAGGCTAAGCCCTGCCTCCATTTTATGCATGAGGCTACGCTCTGCCTCCATACCTACATAAGGCTAAGCATTGCCTTCCATTTGCATGGGACTAAGCCCTATCCCACATCTTGCATGAGGTTAAGCTCTACCTCTATATCTACCTTCTCTTTGGACGAGTCTAAGCCTTGACTCCATTTTCGCATGAGGCTAATCCATGCGTCCATATTTGTATAACGCCAAACACTGCCTTCCATTTGCATAGGACTAAGCCCTATCCCGCATCTTGCATGAGGTTAACATCTACCTCTAAACTTGCATAAGGATTGTCTACATTAGCAAGACTAAGCCTTGTCTTGTTATCATATTATTGCATCTTATAGGCTAAAATATCGCCAATATGTCCAAAGGCTTCATAGTCTAAAGGCACCATCCTCATAGCCGGAAGACACCATGCTCTGGCCTGAGGATTTCTCAAATTCGCATATCATTATTCAAAAGTGTCATGGTTCAGCGGCACCATTCTCATGGCCCGAGAACATTATTTCATGGCCTGCACATCCCTCATCAAACAATTTATGGCCCAGGATGTCATCTTTTACTATCCGAAGACAACCTTCATGGTCCAAAGGTAATTTGCATCTTGTTTAATTATTCGCAAATACGTTTGTAGCATCTTTATCTAAAAATACCCAGAAAGCAACCACTATTCTAGTAGGATTGATCTCGCTCCACTTCCCTCTAACTGTTTTCGTCGTACCCTCTTCCACATCTCGTGTCCGTTCTTGCAATAATTTCATCGGCATACTCCGCAGGTGAATTCAGAACTACACACGGACATATTCTTGTAAAACCAGGGATATGTAGGCAACTCGAAAACTGGAGCTCGGCCTCTATCTTTCAGAACATCCAATCCGGTCAAAATTGGCCATCATTTCTTTACCCGAAACTCTTTCATCATGCTCAGGTAAAAAGGGGCAGCTATTGATACCCAATTTTTCCCTGTATATTTTAAATATGCATAATTGACTTCCAAATAGCATATATATGCATATATAAGAATGCCTAAGGTTTTTATTATTTTTCCCTTAATTTTAAGGGTTTAAATTGATTATTTTCTCACTTTTTATCCACAAAATCCCCAATAATTATTTTCAAAATTATTGTTTCGATAACTCACTTATTTTATTTCTATGCTTATGCCAAAATATAGCTAAGGTAATTTATATATATTTTTACAATCACATTTTGGTATTTTTTAAAGCTAATTGCATATAATAACAATGTTAGCCCATTTTAAGATCAAGTTATATTTTATATGCTTGAATTAGAAATTGCTAATTATGTATATCAAATTATTTTCGGTACTTTAAATTATTTTTCATAAACTATCTACTATTTATATAAATTAAAATTTGGAAAACTGGCTATTTAAATAATAGCCAAATTTCGCTTTCAATTATAGCCAAATCGGGGGCCCCAACTATTCTTACCCGACCCATGCCATCATAAATCCTAGCAGTTGATCTTTTAGATCAACAGCCATTTCCAAACGGCCCTAAGCCTAATTCAATTCTCTAAAAGCACGCCTTCAGATGCTTTCTCATCTCCACTATTCTCACAAACCTAACACTAGACTCACCACTCCCCTCTATCTCTGGTCATCTACGACGACTATCATTTTAGACCCAAGCCTCCAATGGGTCTCTCATCACTCTGCTCATCATCTTAAAGGCCTTCAAGGATCCCAGGCCATCTCGACTTGGACCTAGGGTTTCTATTTCTGTCACTTATGGATTCTCCAGTATGATTATAGGCAAAGTCACACCTTATATATCATGATCGATGAAGTTACAACATATTCTTTCGATATTTTTTACTTGGGTTTCCTTTTAAAACCCTAACTCCCTCCTGAAACTCTCAAATCTATGTTATTTTTGTGCTCTAAGTCTATTTCCTTTTGTGATTTGCTTAGTCTCAAGTTTTCTTCTGAAAGATCTTCTACTCTAAACCGTTTTTACTCCCTTTGAAAAACTAGGGTTTTCGGAGTTCTATCTATGCTTTTTTCGACCAATTTCCTTATGATTAAATCCTTTTCCATTGTTTGTCTTGGCCGATTCTATGTTCCTACTGCATTTTAACTCAACTCTGTTAAAAAGCCCTAATTTTTAAAAATATTTTCATTACATATTTCTGTAAGTTAGCACAATTTTCTTTACTTGTTTCTGTGAGTTGGCCGGATTTTCTTTACTTGTTTCTGTGTGTTATCTTGGTTTTCTTTACTCTACTTTTGTGTGTTAGAAAAAATTTCTTTACCTTGGTTATGTAAATCTCTCATGGTCACCATGCTTCTAATATGTTCTGATGAATCTCTAGCCTGGTTACATCACCTCTACATGATTGTGTTTGCTCATCTCTTGTTTCTTTCTGCCTATATATTCGATCTTGTTTGTTTTCTACTTCTATTCAATTGTCTCTATTTGTATGTTGAGGTATGTAGAATCATTACTCACCATGATCAACTGTGATTTTTCTTAACTTTTGGTGATTGAAAGATTTTCATTTAGAGCCCTAGAATTCTACTCATCTGTTTTAATTAACTGATTTTATTGCCTTATTTACCATGATACTTTGTTTTGCTTAGATTTTTCTTAATTGGGTCTTTTTGAATTTTGTCCTAATTGACTACTTCATACCAAATGAACTCTGGATCTTTTCCTTATTTAATTATGCACTGACTCTTCTTTCCTCTTATATGGTACTGAATCTTCTCGTTTGGCCTTGACCCCTTAACTTAGGAAGTTCTTCCTTGATTCTCAGAAGTGATTGATTCTGAGTTCTAAAATTAGTATACTACTATAATTTTTACCTTATTCCACTATCTATTTAACTATAAATACTCTAAGTCTTTCATAAACAACACATACACTTGGCTTTCAAAAACCCCTCTCGTACATAAAATCAGCGTGTTACTCTACTACTATTAGCCGGTTGTAAGCCAAGGCTAATAACCTGTAATCCTTGGTTGTTTCATTATGCTTACTTCTAACTTCACTAATAATGTCCCAGTTTAATTTAAACTCTCGACAAAAACATGTTTCTCTTCTTGTTTCAATTTCTTTTGTTTCCAAGCTGCTTTTACTTGTTGTTTTGTTGTGATCTTTGTAGCTAAGCATGCTAGTATGTCTTCCAAATCTATATTTATGTATTCCCTTGTCTGAGTAAAAAGTACCTGGACAATTGTGTTCTTTACCTACTGTGCACTTACCACATTGTGAATCCCAAATCCACATTCCCCTGTATGTGTTCAGGACTGGGTTATGATTATGCTAGTGTCAGACTATCTCTAAGTATGTCCATGGTAGTCTTAATACTCCTGCTTGGTTCATGTGTGTGCAGTCCATGTATGTGTATCCCCAAACCCATTAGCCCCTGTGAGATTATTGAATCCATTCACTTGCCATGTGTGGTCTTATCCTGATTTGTTTGAACTATGTTTACTAATGCAACTTCTTCTCAACAATCTATGTTGCCTATTGCATTCAAAACAGTTCTTTCAGTACAGTCTTTAATAAACTTCTTTTAAACATGTGCCTTGTACTTTCACTCTACTCGTAGTTAATAAGTTCTGCCCCCTCTAGTATGTGTATTGCCTTAGGATCCTCTTGAGAACCCTTGGAACTCTAGCGTACTGAGGCTGGCTTTCCATACTGCACTGTTTCAATGCTTATCTTTTAAGTCTAGGTGTATGCATTGCCTGGGGTCCTTGATACCTTTAGGTAATGTTGATGCACCTAGACTCTGAGTTTTATATAGAAATGAGGCTTGAAGGACCATTAGAGGCTTTGGGTAATTTGGGCCTAATTGCAAGCTCTCTATAGAATAGCTTCTTGATTTCTTTTCTTTTATTTCTCATATGTAATTCATTTGTTGGCCTGTAATAACAGATATTTGTTGCAATTAGTAAAAAGGGGTGGGTAGATGTATACTCTGTAGAGTAACATAGGTTGAAATCCTGCTCTTAGGATTCATATTCGAATCTGCCTACTCTACCCAATAGAAAACATGCCTCTAGGGTTTTTATTCCTGTTGAATCTGATTTCTTTTGCATAGTAGAATCACGCTATTGGGTTCCACCTTTAATTTCATAATAGAAATCACGACAATAAGCACTTCACTTCAAATGTCACTTGCATTAGATACAAGATATGTTCCTAAATCATGCATTAGTCATGTTAAATACCATTTCTCTAGGTTCTAAGCCATCATGCTTTAAATCAGCTCAAGTATAGATACCATGCCTATATGATATAATTCTGATTTAGTGAGTCTTTCATATGTTACTGCAAATCGACTAAAAACAGTAATATGCTTAAATATCATATTTCTAGGGATCTAACTTGCAATTCTATCTGGTAATTCTAATTAGCCCAATAGATCAATTTATCTCGCCTAACTTCTCAAAGCTGGCTTTGTTAAGGAATGACATTTCCTAAAAACGGTTCTTTCAACATTGCTTTAATCTCATTAGATATCCTGCCTATAGGTATTACAAGGGTTTATTTCGAAAACCTATTCGTTTCTCCATTAGCATAAATATCAGTTCTACATATAGGCAAACCTTAGGGCATCTTTAAAACTTGCATTTCTTTAAAGCGGTTTCTGTCACTCAGATTTTAATGAGCTTTTCAATGAGATACCCTAGGCAACTAATAGGTTTTGATTTCTATATGTGAAAGTGGTTTATTTCTGTATAATAACTTAGAAATTCTGCTTTAGGACCTTGATTACTAAAGGCCTTACTTGTGGTTGAGTCGTGCTGTATGTATGCTTGTTTGAAGAGAGACCTATGAGCCTTTAATTGCTCTATTTTTGTCAAATTCCTAACTACTTTTCTTTAACTGTCGCCTTAGATATTTACATTTAAAACCTGATGTCTAGAACTACCTATAGGCAGAGGTCCTAACTCCTTACAGGACGATTAAGAAAGGACGACTAACAATACGCAATAGGAATTAGTGACCAACGCTCGCTTTGCATGACCAATAAAGGGATGGGAAGGGTAGACATGGGATATGATGACTAAGTGTTAATGTCACGTGTATCCCCTCATTGAGGAGTGTTTACCAGATAGAGTGTGGGGTTATCCTTTGGGATAAACAACCTAGGACCCCTCTTTACCCCAAACCTCCATCTTGTTTAAAACTTTTTTTATAATTTGTTCAACCTTTTATTTCACTACTTGACTTGTTCAAACATGATGTACTTATTTGATACAACTATTTACGGACTAATCTGTAAATATAAGTTTGATCGGGACCCATAGTTATGGACCAAGAGGGGTGTACCTTCCCATCAAGGTTATCTCGAGCCTTTACTCTATTCTCTGGTAATGCAAACCAATCCAAGAGTTAATTACTCTAGGTGCCCTAATGTACCTTAATTCGTTAGATGGCGACTCTTCAAAACACCCAATTCCCAAAAGGAAATGGGTCATTACACCCTATGAACTGTCAAAACCTGAACCTCTCTCCACGAGGAAGGAAAAAGGGGCACACTTTCTCGGTATTTGATCGACCCTTGAGTTATATGTCTCCACCTTTTTGTTGTCTTCTTCAATTTTCTTTTATCCAGATTCGATCCTCTTGGCTAGTTCTTCGAGCATTTTCATAATTGTGGGGCTAGTCCTCAAGCCACTTTCATCAAGACTCTCTAGCGTTGGTTAAACACGCTGCATTTTCAATGGTTCAGTTGTATTTGAAGTTTTATTCTGACTCTAAAGTTGAGCAATGGCGACTTGCTGGGCTGACAACATTTCTCATGGAGGCTGATTACTCCTTCTTCCATTCCTCATGTTTCCTAGTCTCCGACTTGGGCTTCCTTGTGTCATTCCTTACGAAGCATGTGCCTGCTTTCGTGTTTAGTGTGTTATGCTAACTGATATTATTTAGCTCCGTATTAGGCCCTCCCTTAGGGTTTATGGGTGGTACACTGACCCCTACACAATTGTTTTCTCCTAGACCTCCGTCCTCATAAATAGGTGCATTCTGTATACTAGACAAGTTTAACCCTGAAATCAAAGAACCTTTGACAAGAAAAAGTGTGACGAATAACATATTTTATCAGAAAACTAGCACTAAAATAATTACTATTATCTCTAGCCCCACGTTGTGCGCCAAACTATTTACCTCGAAAAATGGGAGTAATAATTAAATGTGATATATGATTTTAAAGATATGTGATTTATTCCAATACTAGTGAATATACAAATAATATTAAGTTTAAATAATAAGAATTTATGAACCAAACAAGTGTTGCTAGAACAATAAGGACCTCGAGCTCGACTCTTTTGGGGGCCTCGAGGTCATCTAAGAGCAATGAAGTATGAATAATAAAGTAAAAACAATAAAGGTGAAGAACAATTGATGAGCATGGTAAAGAAGAAAAGCATAGTAGAATATTGTATTGCATTGAATAATGCCTTTTACAAATGATTGGGGTCCCCTTTATATAGGAGGACAAACCTCAATATAGTACATTCCTTATTATGGTAAAGAATTCCATTGGTACAGGTGTATAACCATCTAGTACAGAAATGTACCACTTCGTACAAATCTTTTCCTTTAATTTATGCTCGAATCCACATGTTTTCCACTCTTTCTTGAGTGCTCTCGAAATTATACTGCCTTCGAGGTGGATCATGACGGTTCCTTGATTTGCTTCTCGAGGTGCAGTTATCTGGGCATGGTTTGATTTTTACTTCGAGATTCCCAAACTTGAGATCGGAATGTAACCAAAACTCCAAAATTGATCTATTCGATTTTTACCGTATACGTTGGTTCATCATGATAAGTAATAATAATATTGTAGAGCAACGTAAAGGATAATAATGAATACTAAAATAACAATGCATTAAATAAATCTTGAAAACATCAAACAAGTATGGCCCGATGACTCAACCAATTATTTCAAAAAAATACTGAAATATCTTAAATACTTAAAATTGCTTTTAGAAATAGATCATGCTAATTGACAAGCTACCTAGGAACTCGATAGGCGCATGATGGTACAGCAACCCAATTCTTAAGAACATCTCATTTTCCCATAATATGAATCGTAAGGTCTTCCTCCTCCTCCACCTAAACTATTGCATTTTAATCCATGTCTTCAGTGTCAAGAAATAGAATCCTTAGTCTAGCTAAAGCCTCATTTTCTTCAGATCCTCATATCAAGTCAGTCTATTGAAATGTCTGGTACAAATGCGGTATTGGATGTTCAAAAAGGTAATAAGGACCACGCCATGGTGGTAACCAATTCTGATACTCGTGCATGTGTACTGATATCCAAGTACAAAATTCATACCATGACGCTTAAACTGTATCAGCTTGGTAATCCCTTGGAGATTCTTGCTGAGACTCTTGCCGGATTTATACCCTATCTATAACAATGTTCTTTCAATATTGTTACTCTATCATTTGTTTTTCTCAATTGCATTGACGCGCTCGATGTCGTGGTAAGTTTCTCTACCCAACATCCTTCTATTCTCGATGACCAGAATAGTCTAATTAGAATCAATGGGACTGCTTCTATCATCGTGTATGATTTCTCTTTGATAATTCCATTCAAACTTTATGGCCTAGTTTAGAGTGGAGGCTACGACCCCAACAACATGTATCCGAAGTCATCCCAACAGTAGAATTTATGTGGTGGATATTTCCAATACTTGAAATTCAACATCAAACCAAGTTGAGCTATCTGCAAGCATATGTTTATTTCCCCAATCGTGACCCTCTGAGACCCATCGAATGCTTTCACATTCATAGTTCCTGCTCGTATTTAATGCAAACCGTCCCAACCTTTTCAAAGTGGTTAATCGACAAATGTTGAGACTTGAACCCATATCTATAAGGACCATGGTGATGAATTTGTCCTCAAATGGAACTATGATATCTTGTTCCCTGTTATGACTCAATCCTTCTGGTGGTAGCTCCTCTTCGTTAAAAGTGATCTCGTGCCTTTCCAACACTTGTCCCAATATGTTGCCCATTTCTCCACTAGTGCTAAAATGGATATCTGAGCAGGGATTTTGTTCAACACTTTCATCAATGCATTCCTATGTGTCTCATAATTCTATAACATATGATAAAATGAACATTTGAGTAGGGATTTTGTTCAGATGATCAACCACAGAATATGCTCTTGCTTGCACCTTTCTATAAAGAGCATTTGGCCAAGTTTCAAAGATAGGCAGCTTACAAGTAGCTTCTTTTCTCTTTCCTCCCAGATGTTCAGGTGGATAAACCCAACCAGTCCTTATCATGCCTTGTGTTTCACCTGTTTCCTCTATTTTTGCCTTTCTTTTCCTTCTTGATTCCGCAGCACAGTCCTAGGGGATATCTTTAGAGTGATAAGAGGGATTAGTTGCTATCATTAAGATGAAGGGTGTGGTCACTTCTACCTCAAACGAGTTGGTACAGCCGATGGTGTAGTTACTTCAACCTCAAACGGGGTTGGTGTAGTTACTTCAACCTCAATTGGTGACGGAATCTACACCGTAATCGGTGTGAGAATGAATTGATCTATTTTAGGTTCATCCCATTCACGAATGAGCCCGATTGATCCTTCTTGATCCTATTCTTCATCTGTTTCGATGACATTTACCCCCTCGCCCTTGTGATTCGGGAGGGGATTATTACAGACATTAGGTATAGCCTAATTTGCTTGTATAACCTTGGTTTCAATCAAAGTTTGGATCATGTCCTTCAAAGTGGGACACTAATCAATGGTATGACCCTTCATGCCCTAGTGGTAGGCATGTGTCTTTTTGGATTGACCCACTGAGAGGAATGTTTTGTGGCAACAGCGGGAATGGGAGTAACATAATTGGCACCCTTCAATCTCTCATACAATTGGTCGAGGGGTTAAGCAGAAGGTGTGTATTGTCATAGTGGTCTGCGGTTGGAATTTGGTCTAGGTTTTTGGTAGTTTTGGCGGGCTGGTGGTGGTGAGTGGTAATATGCTGGTTGGGTGTTATAAGTATGGTAGGTGGAAGCAGGTTGTTGGTATCTAGGAAGTGAATGCTGATATGTGGGTGGTGGAATCTTTTATATGAGGGGAGACTTTGGACCTTACGGTACCATCTCTGCCACTACTTCCTTCTTTTTGAAATACCGCCCGACTACAAGGCTTTGTTTGTATCCTGTAGTGCCTCAAAATTTGTTTCCATTTCACTTTTAATTCCTCCTCTATTCTTTCTCCTAATTTGATGATGTCAGAAAATTTATGATTTTCAAAAACCATCAACCCCTCGTAATATTGTGGATCCTGAGCTCGGAGAACGAACTTATTCATTAATTCTTCTTCTAGTTTTGGCCTTATTTTCATAGCTTCTGATCTCCATCGAGTAGCACACTTGCGGAAAGTGTCTGTTGGATTCTTTTTAATACTTTGAATGTAGAAGACATCTGGTGAATTATTTGTATTAAACCTGAACCGATCCATAAAATCTGATCCCATGCTTACCCATTTTACCCATTTCTTCAAATTTTGACTGATGTACCAGGACAGGGCATCTCCAGTAAGGCTCCTCATGAGCAGCTTCATATGGATTCTTTCATCTTTACCAACCTCTACGAGCTTGTTGCAATATGTTCTCAAGTATACCTTCGGACAACCTGACCCGGTGAACATTTTGAACTTAGGAGGTTTGTAACCCTCTGGTAGTACTACATCCAATTGAATACAGAAATCCTCACAATTTAAACCTCCAACGCCTTTACTGCCTCCAATACCTTGGACTTGGCTAGTAAGTTTCTGAAGTACCTTTTCCATATTCTTGATGAGCAGGTCCTTCTTGGCAGATTCATGTATTTATAAGGTTTGTTGTGGGTTGTGGGGTAACATTTCCACATATATGGGGTTGCTTTGATGGACTCCAGGAATTTGGGCGTAGTCGTGGTCTTTGCTTGAATTTTTAGGATCAGGGGTAGGTTGTGGCGCGTTTGAGAAGTATGGTAGGTGGTGGTTTGTGGATACTAGGTCGGATGGTGATGTTATTATTGAGGGGTTGGTACTGGCGGAGGATTAGGATTTTGAAGAGGTGTGGCATACCGATGAGGTGCATGAGAATTTTGTATGTCTTAGGGAGGTGCTAGGTTTTGGGCATTTTGTTGGTTGACGTCGGGGACATTCAGGGTAAGGGAAAGGTTTGCAAGTTCCGGGCCTGCTCAAGTTTCCCCTCGTAACTCTTATATCTTCTATTCTAACCATAAAACTAAGTCATTCTTTGCCAGAGTACTCTGACCATCCAAAGTCTTGACATTCTATGCATGTGTAGCGTTGTCTTTCATGGTACCACTCATATCGTGCATTCTGGCTTTCCCTTGATTTTAGGGTCACTTGGAGGAAAAATAGGTAGAGGACCTCTAGATCTAGATGATATGATGATGATGTCAGTATGCACGAACCAACCTTAAGGGATATGAATAAGCAAACAAGAAAAGAAGAAAACAAATGGTAAATGAGTTAGTAAGGGGTATACAAAAGGATATTTGCGGTATTTAAACACATATAGCGGAATACTAATTTTGTGTCCTAGTTTGGGGTACCTCATTGTGCCCGAGGTAGGCCTAAGAAACATATAGATTTGGAGAAAGTTAATGCCAATAACTGCATCATTTCATTAATATGGTAAATGAACAAAATCTCTACTAAAACGACAATAATTATAAAGAGTCACTAGTGGCATTTTCCTGATTAAAAACAAAGTCTAAAATGAGTCTAGAAAGCAAGTAAAACAACATTCCTAGTCTATCTGGTCCTAGAGGGACCATTTTTATGTTATTTGGCCTTTTTTGCTTCATCGATCAGATTCCCCAGGTCACGTATGTCCAGCAGCAGATATGCCCTTGCTAGATGCCATCCTTCGTTACCCCCTACATTGTGACAGTCCGAGATCCTTTTTCTCATCTTTCTCTCAAGCTCCATCAACCTCTTCCTCGTATATTCCGACCTCTCTGTTGACATAGTAGCGATTCCTCTCCACTCAATGATTGCATCCATGTCCACTTTATGTTGATCTAAATGCCTAGCTTCAGACTCGAAAACCCTTTTATGCAACCTCTTGTATTATACTTTTGCTTCACCACCGTCATCTATAACCCTATTTTTAAGATTAATCCCTGGCTTGACATCTCCCATTATATCATCCTCCAACCATGGTGGATAGATATACACATGGACAGTGTAATACCGATCTGGCTCGATGGTATCTTTCTCCATCATGATCTTTTGATGCCACGTATGTTGTGCCTTGAACTTGAATGGAATGGCGTTCCCCTGGAAGTCCGCTTTGTACTGAACCATTTTAGAACCTAGTGGTATGGCCTATTAAATGTCAGCTTGCCTCATAATCCTGATAAGAGCATAAGGATACATTCCCCTTAATCAGATTAACACTAGATAAGGAATACCTCTCGACCTGATGATGAATTCACTGCTAGGGAACCACTCAAACTTCCAATGTACCTTGTTATCAGTCAAATAGCTAACGAAATTTACACAGCTCACAAAGTTTTCTGGTTAAGCATACCTATTTGAGATAAAAGTCATTCTCTTTAGATGGAGATAGGCTATGTGGTCACTCAATGGTCATTGCAAAATTTCTTGAATGTATTCTCCTCTCTGAAGGTGTTCCAACAACCATACTTGCAGCAACATATTGCAACCCTCAAAATGCCTATACCTCTTTTTCTAACGGTCTAAGCCAGGTACATCTCAGCCAAAATCATAAGGACAGTAGAGTAAGTTTACCCCTCAATCCCCTCCACTAAGGTTTTAGTGACCATAGCTAGGAAAGTATAGATCCTTTCTTCCTGTATTGGAAATACCAGCATCCCTAGAAAGCAGACAATGAATACGAAACTCGGCGGTGAGTCCAATCCAAAGAAGTGATGTTATGCCCATAAAGCTCAAAAAGTAAATCGAATGGTATGTAAGACTTCTTCAGACCGACTAACTCAAAAGTTTTCCTAAAATCCATCATTTTGAAGAAACCTCGAGAGATGCGATTTTCTGGTACCAACAAACCAGGGCTATCCCATAGATACCTAGTGAAGCCTCCTATTTCTTCTAAAAGAGGAGTCATCTCTATCGCCAAAATAGAAGACGAATCTCTTCTCATCTCAAAACATAGTGGTGGCCTCAATTAATGCATTATTTTGAATGAATGTCTAACAATGAGGGAAATTTCCAATGACTCTTTTTACATGATTTTTGTCACTGGGTGAGAGATTTTCCCACCAATCGAGCAGCAAAGTTGGGATATTTTGAACCATGCCAAACCTGGGGACTTCGTTCCTCATTGCTGCAAAACAAATAAAGTTATCCCTTTCCCCCTCAATATTTGGCTATTTACATGTTAATGATCAACATATTGGTATATTTTCTCTAAATAATGCACAGGTCATGATTGTGTACATTGGGATTATGGAAATCCCGGCGTACTTTGGACAAGGCTTGCCTTAGTGAGTTATTATGCAGAAAGCATTCTAACACATACTTGGTTTGGACATGATGCATGCACGCTTAATATTAGAGTAGGGGTTTCTAGAAGAGTCTGGACCAGTACCCTCAAGCGGATAACATGAGAGGGAAAGGCACAGAACCATCGACTGCATCGCTGATCGACTAGTTTTAGCAAATAAGCCATTCCAAATTTAAAAAGTGATTTCAGAAGAGTGTGCACACTCATCAAGCCCTTCTATGGTATTAACTATGCATGAGTATGATTTAGAGCATGCTTTATGCAAATATAAAACAACACGTTATCAAATATTTTGCATGATAAAAACAGTACATGCAGTATTAAATGAAATGCAAAGACATAAAAAGAAAGGAAAACAGGGAAGAAATTAGTTTGTGCAATGTGGAAATTGTAATAAAGTAAACAACGGAGTGAGTGTGGGGAGAGACATGAGGTAGAAACTCTTAAAAATGTCGAAATGAAAACTCATGCTAAGACCAAATTGAGCAGAGATATGCATATTAATGTGAATTCAAATATGGGGATAAACGGGGAAAAGGATGTACATGTAGCAATAATAGGAAAACAGGAGCAGGATATTCATGAAACAACAAAACAATAAAAGACACATTTATAAGAGAAGGCTAATTCATATAAATCAAATTCGCTATAGTATGAGCCTAAAAATATACCCAGCAAAGTCATTATGATGTCGCACCCCTTTGTCTCGCAAAATTGGGTTTCGCCACGTGACAACTCTTTTAAAGAATGTGTTAAAAGAGAGAATATCCACCTAACCGGGTTGAGGCGCGTTAAGGCATCTATTTGCAAATAACTCTAGTTTAACTAGTTTGCATCACGAAAGATCAAGTAAGGTCTCAAATTACCTCGAAGAGAAGGTTTTACGCATTCTTCGAGGTCCATAACTGTGGGTCTCCGATGAACTTGAATTATATGACTTAGTTAGACAAACAAAGATAAATAAAGCAAGAATTTTGGGAAGTTTATTAAACACGAATAATTGATTATAAGAGAAGATGGGGCCGGTCCTAAATTTTTTAGCCTAAAGGATCACCTTGTGCAACATAAATAATACTTCTTAACTTCCTCAAGATGGGGTGTTACTCGTATTATTCAGAGGGCACAGACTATTATCTCCATCTACCCGGTTTCTATCTTTAATTTGTTACTTCAAGAGCACTAGTTCATTCTAAACTATGCCTTATTCGCGCACTACACATCCCATACCTTTGGCCCATAAGCCTTTAAACCTACTATTTGGTAGTTATAGACTCAACTCAATTGCTCAAAATGATAAAATTAGGCAATAATAAAAAACAGATAGGATTGCATGTAATTGCAAACAGATAGGATTGCAAAAAAAAGAAAAGCACACAACAGATTTTTGGTTAGGTAGTATATGGTATTAAGATGTGTTGGAAACGTTAATTCCTATAGGCATGATTACTATATGATTGCGGATTCCAGTATTACATCGGAAATGCTGTAAGTTTCTAGCAGATAGGCAAATTATAGTGCTGCAAGTTCTATAGACGTGATATCTAATCATTTGTATAAATAGGCAGTGAAGTCGTCAATAAACATCTTTTGGGTATTTTTTCTAGTGATTAACAATTGGGCTTAATTTTAAACGTATTATCCCTATAGGCATGCTTTTCTAGGTGAGTGACAGTATCCCATAAGCACGGTCCAAGTAGTTAAGACTTGGGGCCTATTTATTGTTATAATTAGTCCTACACGCCTGATTTATAGTGAACAAAGCGACACGATAGCAAATGAAGTGATCAAAATCCTATAAGCATGATTTCTAGTGAATATGTTGAGGTGAATTGAAAGATAGTTCAAGGACATTTACTCCTATAAGTAGGTTTTCTATCAACACATAACAATAGGAACAATTACAGTATTTGAATTCATGTTTGCTAAAAGGAAAGGTACATGTGTGTGCTTCCCCTGATGACATCATTTCTACAGTACACATATAGATCGAACGACACACATAGCAAATGAATCAATGAGTCCTATAGAAATGGTATCTAACACGAATATTTTGAATAAATAATTACTGTATTGTAGTATGACAGGCAGTCAAAAATGTGTGAAATTAGACATATGAGAAGATGAGATTATTTATGCCCTTTAGGCATCAAAATGCATTGAAGCAGAGCATGTTGGGCACATTAAACACTCAGATCCTATAGACAGGATTTCTACCCTTTCATGCAGATATTACAATAGACCCATTTTCCTAATTTTACTAATACCCCAATTATTATTACAAAATTATTACAGGCCCAATACTGTAGTAAATTACAAAAGATAGAAATAACTATAGTGGGCCTATTACATGCCCAAAGTACCTAACCCTGAAAGGCCTTCAATTTCATATCCAACGGGCTTCACCACAACCCAAAAGTCATAGCCAATCAAACCTAGAAAACACACTTCATTTACACAATAATAACAAAAACCCAGTAGCCATCAAAGATTTAAAAAACAGCCATTGACTCAAGCCCACTAGCTTATCAGTAGGTGAAAAGGGGGAAAATGAGCAATTAGGACAAAGTAGCCAAGAACCTTAGACCCTAGTGTTTCAAATTTCACAAGGATCTCAATCGGACCCTGAGTAGTGCTCACACTAGGAAGGTCAAAAGTAAGAGTCCTGGTGGCCTTGGCTTTTAGCCGACCAAGAATGGTAGGTCCAAAATGGCATCGGTAACAAATGAGAGAGTGTAGATAATGGTTAAGGGGAGAATTTGGGAACACACATCAAATAAGCAAACAAGTCACAAAACTTAGAAGAAAGCAAGACACAAAAACAGGTTCATTCGGATTCCAATACTTAGTAAAGTAACACATAACAACCACATATTGAAAGAGTTAATATTGATAGAAGTTACCAAACAAGTTGAAAACGTAACTGGTCTAAATTATGCTAAGCATACATCTTAGTGTCATAAGATAAACATGTTTACTCTCATTGGGAAGCAAGACATTACAGGGAGCACACATTATGACAAACCAGGTAATCACTGAAGTAACAAGGATTAGGTGAGCAAAAATATTTTGAAGGACATATTATCAGGGATGCAAGATTATAATTGAATGAAAATACCTTAACTGATTTAAACACGTTATATATGCAAGACAAACATTACAAAGATTCAGAGCAGTATGAGAAAGTATACTCATGTCAAATAGCACATGTACATAATCTAGCATTGACACGGTAGACTAATTAACTAAAGAAGGTCCATGCTATATTAGACATTTACCCTAATATCATGAAGCTACATACAAATAGCATAGAAACATGTCATAGCTAACCAAGGAAGTTCTAACGCAAGTCATTACAAATGTGAAACACATTACAGAGATTCAAGATGAAGCAAGTAGGCATATATAGGAACATTTAGGCACTAATAGACTAGTTAAACGAGCTTAAGAGGGTCAGATTATCTCGGTTAGACTTACACAATCTCAGCACTAGCAATACTAGATAAAGGTTAAATGCTAAAGAGGCTCAAAATATGCAAAGTTACAAGAACCATGTATAAAAATAACCCAGAAACACATTAGGCCAAAGTTTTTAGAGGTAAGAACACATGAAAATCAAAACTCATAAGGATGAAATTGCAAAAGGTCAAGAAGCTTACCAGTTAAACAGACAACAATAAAGAACAAAATATCCACAAGTACCCAGAATCTCAATGTGTCAAAGTTCCCAAAGAGCTTTTAAGAAACCAGGGCAATGTTTGCACCAAGAGAAAGTTTGAATAGTAGACCCTCAGTGGACTTGGCTTTCAGCTGGCTAAAACAAAGCACAGAACAAGATAATGAAGGAACCATAGAACTAAGCTTCTAATATTAGTGAGATTATGGCGATTCAGGTCTGTCCTAAAAGTGTATTGGGAGGGATTTATATAGTAGCAGAAATTAAACTAGTAAACAAAGAAAATGGTAAAATCAAACACAAATAAGAAAATAATAGCATAAAGAATCAATAAAAATTGGATTGGAGAAAAAATAGGTAAACCCTAGTTGAAAGAAAACAAAGATTGATCAGAAATCTTGGCTAATATAACCCATATAGCCATGGTAGTGATATATATGGACTAATTTTCATGACCCAAAAACCAAGGAGCACGATCGGCGCTCAATCGAGTAAACCTGACTGGGCAAGCCTGTTAAATTTCATTCTACCCAAACAAATTCATGAATAAATAGGAGATGGACTCAGTTAATCATACTTAGTAAGTATTTCATTAAAAATTTTCTTTTTCCATTCCATTAGCATCTTAAAATATAATTATCAAAATAGTACAAGTTTTATAAATCCTTGACAAACATCAATATTTCTATTTTAATTCCAATACCCGAAACTACCCACAACCTGTCTACGGAGCCTCTAAACACAACTGAAGAGTAATGTTATATGTAAATGGCGGTAACAATGCTCCTTCTATACCTAAAATACCAAGTACATGATGAACAGATGAAACAGGACCCCGAAACGAAGTGGAGCTCACCAAGTCAGCTGAAAGGATGATGCGGCAGTAGTGCCCCAGAAAAAAGGATGTCAGTGCCATCGAATAGCACTAGTATGTATATCTAAACACCATCTAGTTGGAAAGAACTTTCATATAAGAATAAGAAATCACAAGTATAACTCAAAACATTAAACGATCACCACATTATCAAAGAAAAGAATCACACAGCTTTCGCATCATTTTCCAATAGCTTTTAGTTTTTGGTATTTCACACTTTTCATCATTTGTTCACAATACCACCGCTATCTTAAGCAGAGTCCAATCTCAACCCGATCAGCTTGGTTGTCTCATCAGAGACATATGCTTCAATCATGATCTCATTTTTTTTTCCGGAATTCATTCACAATACCATTGCTATCAAGAGCGCAGCCCGATCTCAGCCCGATCGGCTAAGCCACCTTACCAAGACGTTGTTCCCTTCAAATTAATCAGTTTGTTTCAAATATATCATTTCATGGGCACTTGGGACCACAACTTATCATACCATTCTTGGCACTAGGATGCATTTTACATCATTCCCAATTTCAATATTAGCTTTTCCATTTAGGACAATGGGTGCCCAAAAGAGCAATTTAAATTGTAAGCATAGATAAGGCTTCAAGTAGATGGCACAACAATGAAACTTCAATCTAAGTTTAAGGTCTAAGCATTTCAATACATAATTCATATCTTTTGCCCCTTTCAGTTATAAAGATAGCACATTGATCATGTTGAGACACATCTTTCACGCATATAAGGTTACAACACCAATTCGTGTAAAATAACAATTGATGCAACAATTCAGATTTAATCTTACCATATTCACACAAACACCGACGAAGCTCAATTTTTAAAAGAGGGGTTTTAGACTTACATACCTTGTTTAAGCTTTCCTTAAGTTACTACGATATTTCGAAAATTCTAGCAATCCCAATCTACTTTGAGACATAACAAAATTGAACACAAATTAGAAAGTTATTCATGGTTTCAGCTCATTTGAGCATTTTATCAAATACTAGGTGAGCATTTTGATTTCAAAGCTCTTTTACAAGATTTCCTTCATTCCCCAACCTTATCGCTACTTATTTATATTCAACAATCTTCCCACAAACCTAATTTGTAAATGCATGTATACATAATACTATTACACCCAAGAATCATACCTTAATAATCCCACCTTATGCCCAAAACTCGAAATTAAAATCTAGTGTATAGAACGTTACCTCTTAGATGAAGATCTTGTGATTGGTTTTCTTGATTTTTGAAGATTGATGGAAGATTGAATGGTTAGAATTAGGCTACCTCCTTCTCAATCTAAAATTCTTTTAACTCTCTCTAAAATCATCAGAATATCTCCCCAAGTGAAACCGCAACGTCTATTTATAAAAATGGGGTCGGGTCATGAAAATCAAAATATTAACCCTCTGAATTCGAGTCTGCGGTTGCATAATTGACCGCAGAATGGGTATGCTAGTTGTAGATGCGTTGTAAAATTCGGTGCCCAAAACTGGGATACATTGGTCCAATTTGCGATCCTATTTGCAATCGCAGATCGATTATGTTGATCGCATAATGGTTTTTGCAATCGCATATCTGGCACAGGATCGCATTTTTCCAGCCTTTGGTAATTTGATCAGAACTTTGTGTAGGAATATCCAAATAATAAATGCTTTGAAGCGTTGGAAACTAAACTCGACGACCTTTCATTTGATAGATTTCTCATTACATAAAACCATATATATATATATATGATCGTACAAGTGGGGATTCATGCGAACTTATTTGGAATTTTAGCCTATTATGAAATATTCAAATTTGCTTTAGACTTAGGCCTTTCCTTGGACCACAAATTACTTACTATAAGACACATACACATATTTACCAAATCCAATTGATGCCCATCATGTTTATTGCACATAAAAATATTATAATCAGCCTAATTAGCACCACGAAATCTTAAATTACGTAGAAATTTTCAGGGGCTTTATATTCTCCCCTGCTTAGGATCGTTCATCCTCGAATGAGAGGAAGAGCCCACCCCAAACATCTAATGTAACATATCTCTTTTCTAACCTACCTCAAGTCCCTAAATTTTGACTAATTCCCAAATTTTACAGAAATTTCGGCAGAGTCTCCTTAGTAACTAGGACTATCTACCTGCCAGAGAACCACCAAAACCATCCTAAAAACACATCCACAACTCTACAAAGCACCACAATTTATATATATCAATAACACGAACCTCAGCATAGAAGTACTACATTATCATAATGACACATGAACATGGACTGCACATTTTTAAATCATACCACTTATATGGCACCTTTCAAATCAAAACCAATTTGTTATATAACAAAGAGAAAATATTTTCTTTCCACAACACTCTCGGCCTTTAATGTGAAACACGCTTATGTCACCTTCATTATCAATTTACATAACATCTTCAGGGGGAAAATATTGGGAACAACATGTTCACCCTCCTAGATTCTAAATCTCTACGCAAACATATACAGTAAACCTTTAGTGGCCTTCAACGATTACACTAAGATGTGCTATCCTGAGCTAACCATAAAAATTACCTATCGAATATATGTGATCATATGAGGATGCTTCCTCTTTGACATGTTTGAACCTTCAATACCCAATAGATTTAATACAATGAGGAACACAGAGTTCTAGATTGGGCTGGAGTTATCCAGGAATTTGTTAATGCGTTAAGTAGAGCACTTTCTGAGGTTATATTCTAAGGGACATGAAAATTACAACTAACAATGCTCACATGGTTAATCACTGTGACAACATCAACTATTAGACAAATGAGGCATAGGGGTAAGTGGTAGATTGGTAATAGGAATCATTAAGTATTCAAGTACATGACCCAGTCGTCTTCTAGAGTGTAAGGAAAATCAATTTATCAAAAATAAGAAAACTCTAGCACCTTGAATGCGATATGAGATTCAAAATACATGAAGTTGAATCACACTTCTGACATTATCTTATACAAGGAATCTATGTCATAAGCCAATGAGGATGAAAACAATGTTAAACACTTATGAGATTATCATATATCAAACAGCTTAAGTGACAATTGACCCTATATGAGAGAATTAAATATACAACAACTTGTCTTCCAAATCAATATGCTCATGATATGTGCAAAAATCTAAAGGCATCTATTATGAACCTTTCACAAATATAACCACAAAGCTAGGAAATCTAAATGTTGGGAAGGAATCATGTATTGGTTAGAGATGTTCTAATGGTTAACATGATTCTTCGGGGAGAAAGATAAATGACACTCCTATCCAGCCAAGGAGGTGGAATACCAAGGGTAGCACAACTCCCCGCACATGATAATGATATAGTCAACTATTCTAGAAGTTGAGTGAGCAGGAAGCCATGTAACCCATCCAATCTGACCTATCTAACGGGACACACTTTGGTTTGAAATCACGGCAATATAAGCTTGAACTTAGGGGAAATTGTTACTTTTGGAACCCATAAAACAAGCCCACATAGCCCTAGAAAATTGTCAACTATGAGAAAAAGGTACTTAAAACCATTACGATTTCGTATAAAACAAGTCCTCAAAGTGCTCCCATGGATAAGTTTTAAAGAATGAGACGTCTTAATGCATTTATTGGAAAAAAGTAACCTAGGTTATATAGTCACATGGAAAAGTAGAGCAGGCAGATGATTGTTTAGGAGAAAATCTCATAAGGAGTGCGAGAAATATTTTTTTTATCCTAACAAAAGGCCGACCCTTGATGCCACAAGGCATAAAACTAGATTCACAAGAGGAGTTACCAAATTAAATTAGATAGCAAGGCAGCATAACTAGGAGCACTGCTTGGAATCAACAAGATTGAGCAGAGTTGAAGATATTAGAAGTTTGTATAAAAGAGGAAATTTGCCTATCTCAGGGCGCTTGTAGAATACATAAAAGTGGGTTAATTAAATCAAATCATATGGTTGGATAACTAGTTGAGACATTGAGATAGTAGTGCACTGAAGTTTACGAGTAAACGACACATGATGCAAGACAAATGAAAATAAAGTGAGAAAGCCTTATGGAAGTAACCTTTATATTGTAAACTCTATGAATGGTGGTAATACAAAGCGAATATGAGAAGATACATTTTTTTAAAGGAGATATTTGTATGTAGTCATGTGATGTATAGCTCCAGATTCAATAATACAATTACGTTTAGCAGCCAACTTCATAATGAAGCACTACAACACACTTCTATACAACCAGCTATTACGAGCCACATTGGGAGTTGCTATAACACTTGACTGAGAGAAAGGCTTTGACATATGAATGTGTTTATCCCGCCCCAACCTCGGGAGGCGCAACCGATGCTCAATCGAGTGAACCCAACTGAGTAAGCCTTGTCAAGCACTTCCTACCCAACTCAATATAAAAAGGGAAACCATGCATTCATTTATTTAGACAAGTGAAGATAGTACATTCAACTGTGATAGTTCATTCTAGACTACAAACTTAAACTGTTGTTAAGTTAGTTTCCGAAATTCCCAAAAAGTTACAATTATAGATAACGTGAGTTTACAACTACAACATAGTTCATTGACCCCTCAACACCAGTACATAACCCACACATTCATCTACAGGGCCTCCAAGGATAAAAAAATATAAGTATGATGATGCCGGTAACAAGGCCCCGGCTATACCTCAAAAGTGGAAGTCCACAACAATAAAAGATATACAATACGACCCCTTGAAGGAGAAAAGGCTCACCAAGACTTGAGAAGAAGGTAATCCGCCACGCATGATCGCACTATCTGCAATGCAGCCACCTACATTCACTTAAAAATGTAGTGCCCCCGGTAAAAGGGGCGTTAGTACCATGGAATAGTACTAGTATGTATAACTAAACACCATTTTACTAGAAAGAACTATCAAGCAAGAATGAGGAAATCACAAGAGTAAATCAAAGGTTTTAACCAGACACCACATTATCAAATAAACGAACCATATAATCTTCCATAACTAGGTTTGGGTCATTTCTTTCATATGTTTGTCACTGTCCTCAATCCTACCATTATCTTGAGCGGAGTCCGATCACGACCCGATCGGCTAGGTTTCCTTATTTGAGGCATATATCTCAATCACCATTTCATTTCCTTTTTTCTAGTATTCAGTGTTAGCCCATTACCACTTTGTGTGAGGCATGGTGTCCGGTCAAGGCCCAATCTCCTAGGCCACCTTACCTAGGCGTTGTTCCTTTCTCATTGATTATCTCATCTGAATCTTTATTTCACATAGCTCATATCAATTCATAGGCACTTAGGGGCATAGTTATCACATCATTCCATTTTCAATATCCATCTTGCAATTTCATGGTCATATGCACACACAAGAAATTCAAGTTGCAATCATAGGTAAGTTTCCACATAGTTAGCATGACAAATCTCGGTTTTAATCTTGGCTTATAGCCTATGCATTGTAACACATGATTCATATTCTCACACTTCTCTAAATATCAGAAATAGTATATTACTCACATTGAGGCACTTCCTTCATGCATATATGTATATAATTGTAAATCAATTTATGTGAAATAACAATCAATATATCAACAAATTCAAGTCTTACGACACATGCGGAAATGTCAATGGAACTCAATTTCTAATGAAAGGGGATTTTAGCCATACATACCTCAATGTAGCTTTCCTTAGTCCGTACAAAATTCTAAAACTCTTAGCACTCCGATCTATTGTGTAAGAACTACAAGTTGAATCGAGAATTAGAGATAAGATTGAGATTCTAGCTTGTTTGAGCAATTTATCAAACCCTAAAGGTGCATTGTGATCTTAGGCCTTCTTGAGAGAAATTTCTATCATTTTATATCCCTACCACTACCCGTTATCAAGCTGGTTTACAAGAGTTCTTGATTTCCGTTCCCAATTGCTTTCTTTTTAGTTCTCATCCTCCCCACGCCCCATTACCTCCTATGCATGCAAGACAACTAGCCTTATACCCATGCATCCATTTGCTAATTACTTATTTTAGCAGAAATTTTAAAAAATTATTGAGAAGGGTATAGTTCTTACCTATTGGGTTGAAGACCTAGTAGCTTCAATTGACAATCTTCAAGGATTTGGGCAAGGATTTAAAGAGAGATTGACAAAGATCACTCCTTCTCTCTCTAGAACTCCCTCTCTCTCTCTCTATGTTGTGCAAAGTATCAAAAAATGGTCTATTGGGGCATTCTTAATGGGGTGGGGTCGGATTTAAAAATTAGAAAATAGGAGCCCCGAGTCAGATTTGCGATTGTATTTGTGATAACAAAGTCGACATGCGGTCTGCAGAATGGACCGCAAAATGCTCCCCAAAATTTTGACGCACTAACTGGGTTTGCGGCAGAAATACGGTCCGCATTCATGTTCCGCACTCGCAAAATGAACCGCAGAACTGCCCTTCACAAAATCCCAAACAAATTATGCGATGACTATGCAGTCCGTATTTTGGTTACGTGATTGCACAATTGACTGCATAGTTGACTTCAAATTTAGCCAACACACTGACTCACTCTGTGGCAGAAGTGCGGTCCCCAAACCTGATATGCGACTGCACTATCGACCGCAAAATTGCACTCTTTCTGGAAACATAATTTCTTGACTTTTTAATGCAGTGATCAACTCAAAAGGTCCAAACAGTAATTCTTTTATGAATAGCACTACGAGATTCTGGGTTTTTGAGTAAGAAATTCATGCGGCCTTACATCCTCCCCTACTTAAGGTCATTTATCCTTGAATGAGGATCAAGTTTCACTTATTAACAGTCTTGGTGCAATCTTTTGCTCCTTACAACCCGAAACATATTAACCGTCCCCAAATTTAGTTAACTCCCTAAATTCCCAAAAATTTTGCCAGAGATTCCTTTGTATTTAAGCTTATCCACCTGTCAGAGAGCCCCAAAAACATATCTTATCCGCAAGTACACATTCCATTAGAAATGAGACATAACATAACTTTTACAATACTAACCATGGCCTCCTAGGCAACATATGTACGACCAAGACATGATAGTTTTACATAGATAAAACAAAAAAATAGGAGTTTATGGGAGCTAATTGCATAAAAACTATTACATGACTATTCAAGCAAGTGTGGATACTTCTTTTTCATCTCATCCTCGTCTTCCCAAGTGGCTTCCTCAACTTGCTGGTTCCGCCATATTACTTTTACGAATGCAATTTCCCTATTTCTAAAGTTCTGAACTTGCCTATCAAGAATGTCAACTGGAACTTCTTCATATGATAGTTCTTTATTAACCTCGAAAGTCTTAACTGGTATAATAGTGGATAGATCTCCCACTACCTTTCTCAACATAGACACATGAAAGACCGTGTGTACCATTGACATCTCGGGTGGCAGCTTGAGCTTATAGGCCACCTGACCAATTCTTTGTTTGATTCTGTATCGTCCGACATACCTCAGACTCAATTTTCCCTTCCTTCTAAACCGCATACCCTTCATAGGGGAAACCTTCAAAAACACCCTGTCATTTTCTCTAAACTCTAAATCTCTGCGATGAACATCTGAGTAAGACTTTTGGCGACTCTGAGCAGTTTTCAACCTTTCCTTAATGATCTTAACTTTCTCCATAGCCTGATGCACGAGGTTCGTCCCTATCAATTAATCTTCTCCAACCTCGAACCACCCAATGGGAGACCTACATCTCCTACCATACAGCTCCTTAAACGGTGCCATCCGGATACTAGCATGAAAGTTGTTGTTGTAATCAAATTGTATGAGTGGCAAATGTTCATCCCAACTACCCTTGATATCAAGAGTGCAAGCCCGCAACATGTCCTCAAGCGTTTGAATAGTTCGCTCTGCTTGCCCATTGGTTTGACAATGAAAGGTTGTGCTAAGATCATACGTACCCAAACCTTGCTGAAACGTCTTCCAAAAGTTGGCTGTGAACTGAGCCCCTGTATCAAAAAGGATGGAGACTGGAGTGCCATGCAATCTGACTATTTCCCAGATATAAAACTGAGCATATTGTTCTGTGGTGTCGGTAGATTTAACTGGCAAGAAGTGCACTGATTTCGTGAGTCGATCCACGATCACCCAAATCAAGTCGAACTTGTGCGGAGTATGCGGCAGCCTACCACAAAATCCATGTTAATCATCTCCTATTTCCACACAGAAATTTTATGCTTTGAGCCAATCCACCGAGCCTATGAGGTTCGGCATTCACTTGTTGGAAATTCGGGCATTTTTCCTCAAAGTCCACCACGTGCTTCTTCATGTTATTCCACCAATAAATTTCTTTTAGATTATGATACATGTTCGTAGAACCTGGGTGCACAATATACCTCAAATTGTGAGCTTCTACCATGATCCTTTCTCGAAGACCGTCAATATTAGGAACACATAGGCGGTCTTGGTACCGTAGGGTACCATCATCCATGCCAAGGGAAAGAGTTGTGGTCTTGTGTTTGGGCATCCCTTCTTTGATTTCTGCTAACGATGGATCATTGAATTACTTTCCTTTAACCTCCGCAACAAGCGATAATTTAGCCCTGCTCCGCACAATTACCCCTCTTTTATTAGAGTCATCAATGAGAACTCCCAGCAAGCTAACCGGTAAACCTCCTTGGCTAACGGCCTTTGATGTACCTCCAAATGAGCCAAACTCCCCATATATTTTCGATTAAGTGCATCTTCCATGACATTAGCCTTTCTTGGGTGGTGGAGAATATCAATGTCATAGTCCTTGAGTAACTCTAGCCATCTTCTTTGCCTTAGATTCAACAACTTCTGCTTGAAAATGTATTGAAGGCTCTTATTATCCGTGAACACATCCATATGGACCCCATACAAATAATGTCGCCAAATCTTTAGCGCAAACACTACTGCCGCCAGCTCTAAGTCATGGGTTGGATAATACTTCTCTTGATTCTTGAGTTGCCTATAGCATAGGCTATAACCTTGCCGTGTTGATTAACACATACCCAAGCCAGATTCTCAAAGCATCGCAATACACCACAAATACCTCTATACTCTCTGGTCGGGCTAATACCGGTATTGTTTTCAACCTTGATTTCAATTCTTGAAAATTCTTTTCACAGGCATCGGACCGTTGGAATTTAACTGCTTTCTCTATCAAATTAGTCAATGGAGAGGCAAGAGTATAAAACCCTTCTACAAACCTCGTGTACTACCCAGCCAAACCCAATAAACTGCAAATCTCAGTTGGAGTGGTAGGTCTAGGCCAATTCTTCACTGTTGCAATATTTTGAGGATCAACCATATTTCCTTCCCTGAAAATGACATAGCCCAATAACACAACAAATTCAAGCCAAAATTCACAATTCAAAAATTTTGCATACAATTGATGTTGCTGAAGAGTCTGCAAAACTGTCCTAAGGTTGTTGGCATGGTCCTCCCGACTTCGGAAATACAATGGAATATTGTCAATGAACACTATCACAAGGGAATCTAGAAAGGGCTTGAAGACTCGATTCCTAAGATCCATGAAAGCTGCCGAATCATTTGTTAGCCCAAAAGATATCACCATAAATTCATAGTGCGCATACCGAGTTCTGAATGCTATTTTTGGAATATCCTGCTCCCTTATCTTCAATTGGTGATACCCGGACCGCAAGTCAATCTTTGTGAAATATGTATTACCTTGCAATTGGTCAAACAAGTCATCTATTCTTGACAGAGGATATTTGTTTTTGATTGTGACCTTGTTGAGTTGCCAGTAGTCAATACACATCCGCAGCGATTCATCTTTCTTTCTTGCAAACAAGACAGGTGCGTCCCATGGTGACACACTCGGTCGGATAAACCCCTTCTCTAGAAAATCCTTCAACTGCTCCTTTAGCTCATTCACTTCTGCCGATGCTATTCTGTAGATGGAATTGATATAGGCTACGTGCCAAGCATCACATCGATCCTAAAATTAATCTCCATATCTGGTGAAATCCCAGGGAGCTCATCTGGAAAGACATCCGAAAATTCATTCGCAGCTGGTACAGACTCAAGGCTAAGTGCCTCAGTATTGGTGTCTATAACATGAACTAGATGATAGATATACCCCTTCTTGATCATCTTCGCGGCCTTAAGGTAGGAAATAAACTGACCTCTAGGAACTACATTATCTCCCTTCCATTTAATAGCGGGCTCATTGGGAAATTCAAGCCTCGTAGTTCTAGTCCGACAATCAAGCTTGGAAAAACATGAATAAAGCCAATCCATTCCCATTATTACATCAAAGTCGACCATCCCTAACTCAATTAGATCGGTCGTGGTATCCTTACCCCGTACCATACAATACAACCTTTATAAACGCGAGCAACCAAGATTTACTGACCAACCTGAGTAGATACTGAGAATGGTTCATGAAGCCGTTCTGGTTCTATCCTGGATTCCATAGCAACAAAAGGAGTAACATAGGATAATGTGTAACCAAGACTAATAAGTGCATACACATCATGGGATTGAACAATCATAATACCTCTAGCAACATCTGGAGAAGCCTCTGTAGTCTGGCGACCACTCATAGCATAGAAACGGTTGGGTCCTCCTGAACTCTAAGAACCACCCCTAGTTATACCATGCCCTGCAAGTGCTGTGGTACCTCAAGATGTAGAGGGGCTAAAGATGTAGCAGCTACTGGACTAGATGGCTGAGCTGTGCCACTACCCGCTCCTTAGCGGGATACACGACAATGTATCTGGATATGACCCCTCATTCCACATCTATAGCATATTGGTAACTCCATATAGAAAATCCTTGAGTGCATCTTCCCGCACTTGGGCAAAAGGACCTATGATCCTGCTGGAACCTCTCTCCTGACCGAGCACGCAGATGGGATCCCCTCTTTCCCTGAACGGGCATGAAACGTCTCCATTGCTGCTGGATGGGCCCTGATGGCGGTGCACTAGCTGAAGACTGTGCAACATACTGGGAAGGCCCTGATGATCCTCCCCTAGAATTTGATCTTCCCCCACCCTACGACTCTCACATGCTGCTCGTAGACTGGGCCTTGCTATTACCTTCTCTCTCCATTCTATTCTTCAATTTACGGTTCTCTGTAGCCTGAGAAAATGCTACCATCTTCCCATAATTCATAGCAGAATTCAATGCAGTTGTAGAAGCCTTATTAATGGTCAAAGAATTAAGGCCCTGAACAAATCGGCACACCCTGGCCTCTATTCTGGGCAACATATTAATGTCATTGTAAGGCCCCGGAAAATTTCGCTAAATAATCTAGGATTTCGTGGTGCCACGTAGGCTAATTATAATTTTTTATGTGCTATTAACGTGCTGAGCATCAATTGGATTTGGTAAACAAGTAGAAGAGTCATATAGTAAGTAAGGTGGTGTCTAAGGAGAGGCCTAAGTGTAAGCCAAATGGGAAAAGCTTCATAATAGTCGAAGATTTCAAAGATACATGCACTAGTTCATAACCTGAACGAGCATAACTAAATATGTATAAGGTCTTATGTGATAAATAACCAGTGAATTGAAAGTTCTTCGAGTATACTTTCCAACGCTTCAAACTGTTCGTCATTTGGACATTCCTACACAAAGTTATGATAAAATTACCTGAGGCTGGAAAAATGTGATCCTAAGTCAGATATGCGATCGAAAAATCCATTATGTGGTATGCATACTTGATTTGCAATCGCAAAATCAAGTCGCAAAGTGGACCAGTGTAGCCCAGTTTTTGGTACTGAGCTTTGCGACAAGTTTGCGGCCATCATACCCATTTTGCGGTCCGATATGCGATATCATACCCAAATTCAGAGGGTAAATCTTCCTATTTTCATAACCCGGTCCATTTAAATATATAGTCTTTGGGGCTTCATTTGGGGTCATTTTTCTATTGTTTTAGAAAGAGTTGAGAGAATTTATGAGAGAGAAGGAGGAACCCAACATTGAATCATCCATCCTTGCATCGATCTTCCAGAATCAAATAACCCAATCACAAGTTCTTCATCTAAGAGGTAAGATTTTATACATTAGACTTAAATTTCGGGTTTGGTGTATAAGGTGGGGTGTTGATGTATAATTATTAGGTGTAATAGCATTATATATATACATGCATGTACAAATTAGGTTTGTGGGAAGATAGTTGAACATAAATAAGTAAAGATTGGGTTAGGGAATAAATAAAATAATGTAAAAGAGATTTAAAATCATGATGCACAAATAGTATTTGATAAAATGCTCAAATGAGCTGAAACTATGAACACCTTCCTAAATTGTGTTCAATTTTGTTATGTCTCAAAGTAGATTGGGATTACTAGAATTTTTTAAAAGTTGCAGTAATTTAAGGAAATCTTAAACAAGGTATGTATGGATAACTTTAATCTTTGTAGAATCATCTCGTTAGTGTCCGTGCATTTTATATGAGTTCCTTGGTTGATCATACATGAATTGTTTGTTCTAATGTGCTGAGGTGAAATATTATTTTTCCTAGTTGTCGTAGTTGTATACCATTTCACAATGTTGCTTGAAGTTGCGAATAATGACTAGTTGTTCTCATCCTATTATGTGCACAATTCATCATATGTTGGAACTTATCAACTTGAAGGATAATATTATATGAATGAACAAATAAGAGGAAGGCTTGAATATTTGAATTGTAACTATGTATCCAAGTGCCAAGAAATAAGCTTATAAAGAGGTGTGTTGTTCCATATAATGGGATGGGGAAAGAAATTTGAACCAAGGAATAATTGAAAGAGGTTATGTCCCATGTGAGATGGCTTAGCTGATCGGGCCGAGATCGGATGCTGGTTTATATTGGGTTTTAAAGAGGTGTGTGGCATTTATATTGTGTTTCAGAATATTATTGTGAATATGGATATGTCTCACCGCGTTAAAAACTCCACTGTGGCATTAAGATTGTGGCACTTGACACTAAGAGACTATAAATCAAAAGGAGGAAAACATGAAATAAGAAACTATGAAACTTTCACTTATGTTCTCTGTATTTGTGGTGCATCATTGTTTGCTTTCCATGACAGTCTTCTACTTGTATATTGTTTTATTCTACTCAGAGTAAAGCTTGTTCATACATACTAGTGCTATTTGATGGCACTAATGTCCCTTTTCTCGGTGGCGCTACATCTTCAATGGATGTAGGTATTTCCAAAGCAGGCAGTGTTGGTCGCAACTAGTGCCGCATCATTCTTTCAGTTGACTTGGTGAGACCCACTTTATGTCAGGCTCATGTTTCATCTGTTAATCATGTACTTTGTATTTAAGGTATAGTCGGAGCCTTGTTACCGGCATTTTCACATTATTCTTTAGTTTCAATTAGAGGCTCCGTAGGCAGGTTGCGGGTAGTGTCGAGTATTGGAATTAAAGTAGAAATGTTGATGTTTTGCAATGATGTATACAACTTGTAATACCTTGAAAATTATGAATGAAGTTGCTATGAGAATGAAATGGAAATATTTAATGACATGCTCATAGAATTTGATTAATGGGGTCCATCTCCAATTTATTCATGAATTAGTTTGGGTAGAATGAGACCTAACAGGCTTGCTAAATCGGGTTTACTCGGTTGAGCGTCGGTTGCGCTCCTCAGATTTTAGGGCGTGGCAGGCATACTTGGACAAATGCGCAAACTCCATGTCATACTCCCACACGCATATGTTACCTTGTCTCAAATTTTCAAACTCTATTGCAAGTGCTGCCCTTGTCTCAGTGGGCAGAAAATGGTCAATAAAGGCATTGGCGAACACGCTCCACCTCACTGGAGGGCGTCCCTCCTCACGGAAATCCTCCCACAACTCAAACCATGAGGAGGCCACCCCTTTCAGATGGTAGGTAGCCAAATCTACTCCCTCTGTCTTAGTTACACGCATCACCCCGAGGGTCTTGTGCATCTTATCAATGAAATCTTCTCCTGTATTGGCAGCTGTAAACACTACAACGTCTAACTGAAGAAATCTGTTCATTGGAACTCGTAGAATCTCCTTGCTGTCTGGATGAATAGGGCACAACATTTGACCTCTAAGCCTAAGAGGCCACTAGTTGGGCCAACATCTGAATAGCTCCCCGAAGAGCCCCATCAGAAATACCAGAATCAGAAGTTGGGGCTCAAGGAAGGATAGAAGTATCAACGTGAGGGATAGTGGTACCCTCCACAGGTGCAGGAACTGGGGTAGTCTGCTCTGTAATAGAAGAATCATGCAAAGTAATAGTAGGTCAACTTCCCGCACCTGCAGCATCAAGCAGTGAATCATCCACCACTCCTAAGGTGGTGTTGGCTTCTAGGCCAATTCTCGTTTTCTTCTTAGGTTCCATTAACTTAAACATAGAACAACAAACTCAATTAGAGAGGGAACCGTTTTACCACACGATCTAAAATATCAAAGAAGGGTGTTATTCCTAAATTCCCAAGTAGCCTCCAACTTATAGATGTGGTCGACTACACACCGATAAGAAGGACTCTACTAGACACGGCTCCGAGACATCCTAGGATACTTCTAAACCTTAGGCTTTGATACGAAGTTTGTCACGCCCCAACCTCAGGAGGCGCGACCGTCACTCAATCGAGTGAACCCAGCTAAGCAAGCCTTATCAAGAACTTCCTACCCGACTTAATATGAACTTGGAAACCAAGCATTCATTTATTAAGACAAGCAAAGATAGTACATTCAATAGTGATAGTTCATTCTAAACTACAAACTTAAACCGTAGTTAAAGTTCGTCTCCGAAATTCCCATAAAGTTACAATTATGGATAATGTGAGTTTACAACTACAACATAGTTCATGACCCCTCAACACCCGTACATAACCCACACATGTGTCTACGGAGCCTCAAAGGATACAAAAGTTAAGTATGTGATACCGGCAACAAGGCCCTGGCTATACCTCAAAAGTTGAAGTCCACAACAACAAAAGATATACAATACAACCCCTTGAAGGAGAAGGGGCTCACCAAGCCTTGAGAAGAAGGTAATCCACTACGCACGATCCACACTTTCTGCAATGGAGCTACCTACACTCATTTAAAAATGTAGTGCCCCGGCAAAAGAGACGTTAGTACCATGGAATAGCACTAGTATGTATAACTAAACACCATTTACTAGAAAGAACTATCAAGAAAAAATAAGGAAATCACAAGATTAAATCAAAGGCGTTAACCAGACACCACATTATCAAATAAACTAACCATACAATCTTTCACATAATTTGCATAACTAGGTTTGGAGCATTTCTTTCATATGTTTGTCACTGTCCTCAATACCTCCGCTATCTTGAACGGAGTCCAACCACAACCCGATTGGCTAGATTGCCTAATTTGAGGAAATATATCTCAATCACCATTTCATTTCCTTTTTTTCCAGAATTCAATGTTAGCACATTACGGTCGCGCCCCCTTTTTCTCGGGAAATTGGACTTTCGACATTTGGAAGGACAACTTGTTCTCTTTTGGGAATTGGGTTTAAGAGAAATGAAAAGTGTCCACCTAATGATTATAATGCATTAGGACACTAAGGATGGTTCAATTTGGATAACCAGAGATTGGGTAAGGGCTTGAAATTATTCCAAGGGGAAGGTGTTAGGCACCCCTCAGAATCCACTAGTGTGGTTCCCGGCCAAGCTATTGTTGTGACTTCAAGTAGGCAAGTAAGACTTCAAATAAGAAGGGATTTTTCACATAAATGTTAGAACTAAACAAAGTTGGAAAGCATAGGAGAGAGTTGATTTAGAAGAAACATTTTAAAAGATTTAAAGAAACAAAGAGCAAAGGGAAGGGGGTCCTAGGTTTATTAATAATATGGATCACGTCAATGCAATACCCGGTAATCACTCATCGGAAAGGGGCTACGCATGGTATGAACGCACCGGTCACCATATCTATGTCTACCTTTTCCCACCTCGTTAAGGTATTAAAGCGCGGAATGGTCTCGTTTACTTATTGCATTATATTACCCACCCCATTCCTATCAGCCCTGGAGGTGTTTGGGACTAATAATCATAAAATAGGGAGGAGAGGTTAGACTTATTTGCAGTTTCAAAGGTAAAAATACTAGGGCGGAAAGCAGGAACACATAGGACAAGTTTGTGGGAAGCATATAAGCAAACGAAAGGATCAAATAGTCCTCCTTTAAAACAGAGAAAGCACATAGTTTAGCATGTCTTGCACATATTATTTAGGGTCTGATTTAATAATTAATGTGGAAGAACATAAAGGTTGGGGCATACTGATTTACTATATAATTCAGATAAGAAGCCTCAATCAAGCCTGCCTGTTGGTCGTAGTGAATAAAATCTAATTCAGTTTATAAGTTTATCCCAAGGCTTGTCTAAGTGCTAGACGGAAACCTATTACTGATTTCAGAAACAAAGAGGAAAACTGCTTGCAGATTGGTTTAGGAAAAAGAAAGTTGCCATTTTATAGCGGGTTTTAGCAGAAGAGCATAAGTTCTTTAATTGGTATTACTACTGATAGTTTAAACTTACCAACGAGTGAGGTAATTTAGATTTGATTAGAACTCCTATAGGCATGCTTTATATGTGTTTTCCAACATAAAACATTGTCATAAACATAAAAGAGTACAGAAATTATACAGTATGATATCTAAGCACTACCTGATATATAATTACGTTGTTTTTGGTTATTAGGACCTATAGAAAAGTTTGCCTAGTGAAAAGCAGGTATGCAAGAATCAAATAGGACCTATAGGCATATTTTCTATGTGCATGTGCAGAAACTATAGGCATAATATCTATATGAAAGTGCAGGGTCCCAATAGTCATGGCATCTAAGTGAGAGTACAGAAATTCCTATATGCATGATAGCTATGAAAAATGAAGAAATCTTATAGGCATGGAAACTAATTAAAAATGCAGAAATCCTATCGGCATGGTAGCTACATGAAAATGCAGAAATCCTATAGGCATGGTAACTACATGAGATGCAGAAATCTTATAGGTAGGGTAGCTATATGAAAAATACTGAAATTAGAGATTCCTCTAGTCAAGTTATCGACCCTTTTACATGCATGGTTACTCCTCCCTTTTCACTATCCATTCCCTAAAAGTTTTATTACAAGTTATTACAGTCTAAAGAAAAGAAAATACATCAAAAATTGAAAATTACAACCAAGGAAGGCCTGATTCAGATTTCTTGTCTGATTTATGAAGTAAACCAACTCCAAAGATCATGTTTCAAAGTCTTTCTCTCATCTGGGTGTGTCAAAGTTCCATAAGAGTATTAAATGAACGCTGGGCAGTGCCTACACTCAAACGTATTACCATATTAAGCCATAGTGCAGTGTAGAAGGGCCAGCCCTCGGGTGTCCAAGTTCAGAGGGAACTCAATGTCCCAAAGCAAGGATCACAAGAGGGGGGAAGAACATAGGAATTAAGAGAGAGTGAAAGTGCAGAGTTCTAAAAGGGAAAAAAACGAAGGGAAACAGTAGACATAAGTATATAGGGGATGAGAAGTTTTACAAAATCATAAAGAAAATGAACATGCTAATGGGCATACTCAGCAACGGGATATGCTGGCACACCCTCCATCCTGTTTAGAGGTTAAGACCTCATTGGCTCAAAACTCAATTCGTGGACAACAGTTCATATTGTCATGCCCTAATTCACCAAAAACGCATAAGGGTAATGAGATAGGGAGCCAAAGTTCATAACAGAAACAGGCAGTAGAACATAGGCATACTAAGCTGAATGTTGAAATCTATAGAAAGAATAAAGTGGACATGTATACAAAGACTATAAGTAAACACATTGCGTAATGTTGAAACTTTAAATTAGGGCATACCAATTTCAAAGAGATAAGTAGAAAAAGCAGTAGTCTTGTAAAAGCCAAAGTGTAAACAGAAATACAGAATACTATAATATGAGTTTAGAAGAGATTGTAAAATTATGAAGTTTGAAGTATAATATTGTTAAAAAATGTCTCTTTGTGGAAAAAATAGTCATGTATTTATAGTGCAGAAGGCATGTAGAAACAAGGTAAGAAAAATATTTAAATAACCGATTGTCAATCAATTATACAAAGCTCCCTTTTAATTAAGGGATTCAGGTTTAAACGGGTATAAGAAAATAAGAAAAGAAATTAATAAACTATTTGTGTAAAGCATGCAATTGTGCGCAAGTAATTGAAGGTTACTTAAGGACAAGGTTTTGACAATACATGGTTTGTGCAAATAAGGCAAGAGAATCAATTAACAGCCGGTAAATCACAAGGTCTGAAATTTGGTATGAATGAACCAAGTCATCAAAGATAAA
The DNA here is from genome assembly GCA_034376525.1 of Nicotiana benthamiana. NCBI lineage: Eukaryota > Viridiplantae > Streptophyta > Magnoliopsida > Solanales > Solanaceae > Nicotiana > Nicotiana benthamiana. The sequence goes on along the minus strand of CM067324.1, from coordinate 18,990,037 downwards.
GAATGGTTTTCCCTAAGTCGAGTCACATAGGCAATCAGTAAAATTTTGAAAGAAATCAATCAAGCTATATTCAGAAGGAAGTTTACACTAATTGCAAATTTTAAAACCAATTAGAGCAAAATTCATCATATATAAGGAGCATGTGAGCATGAGAGAAGACTATCGTGTAAATCAATAGAAAAATCCAGTGTAGAAGAGCTTAGAAAAAAAAATTCAATATTGTATGAAAACAAATGTCCAAAATCAGCTCAGAGACTCAAAGTTATTCTGAAAGAGTCAAGGGTTCTAAAAATAAAACCCTACTACAAGCAACTATATGATCACACTTGGAAGAATCCCCCATATTCTAGGATTTCGACCTTGTGTCAAGTACAGATATGAGAAGGCAAGTAGCCAAAACAGTTCATAGGTTTCAGGGAAGAACTGAAACCTCTTGCATGCTTCTATCAGCAACAGAAACCCATGAAAAAATATGATATTAAAATAACAGGCAGCGCACAGTAGAAGCACTCAAAGAAAAAAACGGAAAACACTGATATGAATAGTAAACATACTTAAGAAGTTTTTCAAAAGAAACATAAACAGGGATTAGTAAAAGGAAAGTAAGGAAACTTAAGAACATAGCAGGAAAGTATGGTAGGAAAAACATGTTGGAACACAGGAGAAGAAAAATACAAGAACATAATAGAAAAGCATATGACAACATAGTACAAAACACACAGTAAAAGAACATACAACGACGGGGTATAGAGGACACAGTAGAAGGACATACGTGGTAGAAGAAAACATAAGAACGCAGTAGAGATAAATACACATGAATGACAAAGAAAAAAATCATAAAAACATTTCAATGCTTTTTAGAAACCCTAGATTGGAAAAGAAGGTTTTTGAAAGTGATTTTGAAAGAAAAGTCGGGACACCTATTTGAAAACATCAAGTAAAGCACAGACACACAAAGGACTTAAGAAATCGGAGAAAATCTCGAAGCTTAGGGTTTTGGAAGAACCCTAGAGATAAGAAAGGCTTTTAAAAGGTCACCGATCAGAGACGGACAGTTAGAACCAAGCTCAAACAACCTTGATACGACGGTGCAAGGCCGTAGATGACCCTGAGACCTCGAATCGACAAAGGCCTGAGTGGAAACCTTCAAGGTCTGGACTCAAATATTTAAGTATAAAGCACATAGGAGCAATAGGAGGTGTATATAGGACTCTCATGGCCCGAGAAGCCATGGATTCAAGCGAGTTTCATGTTGGAAGATGGTGAGAGGCGGTTAGGGTTAGAGAAGGTTCGAGAGTGTTTGAGAGAGGGGAGGTTTTTAGGGGCGGCGGGTGAATGAAAATGATTTAGGGTTGGGGGGTTTGGGAAATTTTTTTAAAAAAAAGGCAAGGTGGAATTGTGGCCGTTGATCATTTTGATCAACGGCCTGGATCAAAGGGGAACCGGACGGGTAAAATAATGAATGGGTCGTGGGTCGGGTATTCTAAAAATAGGGTCGGGGAAATAAATGTTTAAATTGGATAAATGGGGGTGGTCAATTTGGGCTAAATATTGAAATAAATAGGGACGAATTTTAAATAGCCACTTTTTCTCTTTTTATTTTATAAAAATAATAAAGTTATTTCTCAAAATAAATTAATGGTGTTAAATTAATTAATAGTACATAAATATTAGACTAAAAATACTGGAATAATATTTTTAATTATAAACACAATTAATTCTTTAAATAAGCTAATATTTCAATTATATGCAATTTAGCTTTAAAAATACTAAATAAATTTGTAAAAATTTTCAAAAATCACCTTAGCTGTATTTTGGGATAAATATGAGAATAAACTAAATTTAATCACCAAAATGATAATATGAGGAATAATTATTAGTTTTTGTATGGCTAACATAGGGCAATAAATTAATTTAAATATTTTTTAAAAAATTAAGAAAAATACTAAAATATTTGGATACACTTATATATGCATATTTATGCTATTTTGAATGTATTTGCATAAAAAATATACAGGAAAAAATTGAGTATGAACAGCCGCTCCTCTTTACCTAAGAAGGATGAAAGAGTTGTTGGGTAAAGATATGATGGCCAATTTGACCGAACGAAATGGTTTGAAGAATTTGACCATGCTCTGGTTCCTAATATGCCTACATATCTTTGGTCTTACAGGAATCAGTCCATGTGTAGTTCAGGATCCGTCGGCAGAGTATGCCGATGGCGGTTTTCCAAAAACTGACACAACGTTTGGGTTGGGCTGGATGGTTAAGGCCTAATGGGTCTGCGGGAACTGGAGCGGGATCGCTCCTGCTGAGACATTCATTGCTAGATGGTTTGCCTGGAACTAAGCAGTACAAGCATATATGGTGCATAAATATAAACATGTAGCAAGTTCCCGTTAAACCATTAATGTTGTCTTTGGACGTTTAGGATGATGTCCTTAGACCATGATGACCTGGGCCATGGTGTGTATAATAAAGGATACGTTGGCCATGAAATGATTCCCCCAGGGCTACGAGGATGATGCCTCCGAGCTATGATGCCTTTTAATAATGATATGCATAAGATAAAAGGGATCTTCAGGCCATGTCATGGCATTTTCGAGCTATGAAAATGGTGCCTCCGAACAATGACACCTTTGGACAGTTTGGCAATCTTTCAGCTAATGCAAAAATGTAAATAAAGTGGTGATATTGCAGCTATGCAAGAAGTAAATAAAGTGGCGATCTTTCAGCCAATGCAGGATGTAAATGAAGTGGCAATCTTCTAGCTGATGCAAGACGTAAATGAAGTGGCGATCTTTCAGCCGATGGAAGATGTAAATAAAATGGCGATATATTAGCCATGCAAGATGTATATAAACTGGCGATCTTTCAGCCAATGCAGGATGTAAATAAAGTGGCAATATTTCGGTCGTGCAGATGGATGCAATGCTTAGTCTCTAAAGGTAGAATGGTAGCCTTATGCAATGCAAGAAAATGCATGTGGAGGTAGAGCTTAACCTCGAAAGGCAGGATGGTAGCCTTATGCAATGAAGAAAATGCAGATTGAGACAGTGCTTAGTCTCTGAAGGCAGAATGATAACCTTATACAATGCAAGAGATGTAGATGGAGACAGAACTTAGTGTCGGAAGGCAGAATGGTAGCCTTATGCAATGCAGAAAATTCATATTGAGGTAGATCTTAACCTCGAAAGGTAGAATGGTAGCCTTATGTGATGCAGAGGATGCAGATGGAGATAGAGCTTAGTCTAGAAAGATAGAATGGTAGCCTTATGCAATACAAGAGATGCAGATAGGGGTAGAGCTTAACCTTTGAAGGCAAAATGGTAGCCTTATGCAAGAGATCAAAAGCGAATAGTAATAAAATTTCTTAGCTAATAGTTGATAGTTGATTGTGATATTGTGATTGCTGGGGATATTGTGCGGATAGCAACTGCAAATAATTGTGATGCTTTTGAGAGTTGCATTCCTGAACAGTACGTATGATATGGTTTTGCTACTTGAGTGCCTACATCCAAAGAAATATCGTGAGTTTTGTAAAGGGAAAAGGTTAGTTCGTGTCCTTGCTGGCCTTGCTTGACCCAATTGGTCATGTTCTGATGATATGAATGTATCATTGAGCAGTGTTGCTAGCTTAGTAGAAAGGCATGAGTTTGTAAAGAAAAAAATGATAAGAGTATATATTAAGAAATAGTATTTTGCATAAACCGACGAGTGTGATGTGGTTCAAGACATTTCAACCTCTCTCGCTTCAAAATTTTGAGGGTCCTCCTCAATTTTGTGCCCCACTTTACTAGGTTTCCCCTCGTGAAGGTTGCTTGCGATCATCGGCTAGAATTACTTTGGAATTTTGAGGGTCCTCCTCAAAATTCTGGCCTAGTTTCCTGTTGCAGGGGAAAATGAAAATTTTATTGAATTGTGACCGAACCCATAAGGCTACCTACATATACCCTCTTAAATGGGAATCAGGTCAGGCGTAGGTCAAATTACATCATATTAAGATTACACATAGTATCGCTTGACTACATCTGAATTGATCAGCTTGGCCAAACTTCTCCATCCATATTTGCAAGTGTGAGGGCTCCTCCTGTTAGAACCCAATGAACTATGTATGGACCCTACCAATTAGGAGAGAACTTCCTTTTGGCTTCATTTTGATGGAAGAAAATTTCTTTAAAACCAGCTGCCCCGGTGTGAACTATTTTTGTTTGACTCTATTGTTGAATGCTCTGGACATTCTGTTCTAATAAACCAAGCTGCTAGTAACGACTCTTTACCCACTCTACGCCGTCAAGCTCAACTTCTTGTATGATTCTCAAGGAAGGGATTTATACTTTAGCGGGAATGAAGGCTTCTGTACCATAAACCAGCATTTTGGGAGTTGCCCTAGTCAATGTGCGGACTGTGGTGCGATAACCCAATAAAGAAAATGATAGCTTCTCGTGCCATCGCTTAGGCTTCTCTATCATCTTCCTTAGTATCTTCTTGATGTTTTTGTTGAAGGCTTCTACGACTCCATTCATCTGAGGTCTGTACACTGTAGAATTCTTGTGTTTGATCTTGAAGGTTTCACACATGGCCTTCCTCAAGTTAGTGTTGAGGTTGGAACCATTGTCAGTGATGATTCTGGAATCCCGAATTGACAAACGATATGGTCGCAGACAAAGTCAACCACGGCTTTCTTAGTTACTTCTCGGTAAGATGCTACTTCGACCCATTTGATAAAATAGTCAATTACCACTATGATGAATTTGTGCCCGTTAGAAGCGGTAGGTTTGATTGGTCCAATAACATCCATTCCCCAAGCGGAAAACGGCCAAGGTGAGCTTATTATATTAAGCTCATTGGGGGTACCTTTATCATGTCTACATGTACCTAACAGTGATGGCATTTCCAAATTTACTGGATGCAGTCCATTTCCATAGTCATCCAAAAATAACCAGCCTAGAGTATCATCTTGGCTATGACAAAACCATTCCTTTGTGGACCGCAGGTGCCGACATGACTTTTCTCTAGTAAGTTTAGATGTTTAGATGCTTTCTTTGTGTCGAAACACCTTAATAATCCCAAATCATGAGTCCTCCTATATACGATTCCTTCCTCTACTGCTTAAGAAATTGTTGGCCAACCTTCAAAGTGTGCGCTTTTGAATAGCATTTGCAAGCTCTAGGTATTCTCATTTTACCAAATATTCCTTGATGTCATGAAACCAAGGCTTTCCATCTGCTTTTTCTTCGACATCGGCACAATAGGCTGGCTGATCATATATCTTAGCCAGAATAGGATCGATGAAGTTTGTATCTGGATGCTGTATCATGGATGATAGGGTAGCCAATGCATCGGCATACTCATTCTGAACTCTAGCAACATGCTAAAATTCTATTTTTGCGAACCACTTTCTTAACTCCTGCACATGGTGTAGATAAGGGAGTATCTTGGAGTTCTTGGTAGCCCATTCTTCATGGACCTGATGTATAAGCAAGTCTGAATCCCCAATTACTAGATATTCTTGGATGTTCATGTCAATGTCCATCTTGAGCCTTAAGATAATGGCTTCGTACTCGGCCATATTGTTGGTGCACAAAAACATGTGTTTTACGGACACCGGATAATGCTGATCAATTTTTGATACTAGGACTGCTCCTATGCCGACTCCTTTGAAATTTCACTCCGTCGAAAAAAATTCTCCATCCATCATAGGATTCTACAATATCTTCTTCTATGAATGATACTTCTCCATCTGGAAAATACATTTTTAGGGGTTCGTATTCTCCATCCGCAGGGTTCTCAACAAGGTGATCTGCCAATGCATGTCCCTTCATTGCTTTCCGAATTATATAGACAATGTTGAATTCACTCAACACGATTTGCCACTTGGCTAGCTTGCCAGTGGGCATGGGCTTCTGAAAGATGTACTATAAAAGATCCATCCTTGATATGAGATATGTAGTATATGCACAGAAGTAGTGCATCCGCTTCTGGGCTACCTAAGTTAGAGCACAACAGGTGAATTCTAGAAGATAATATCGGGACTCGTACAGAGTGAACTTCTTTTTGAGGTAATAAATGTCTTGTTCCTTCTTTCTCGCTTCATCATGTTGCCCCACGACGCAGCCGAAGGCAGCATCTAACACCACGATGTAGAGTAATAAAGGTCTCCATGGTTCTGATGGGACTAAGACTGCTGGTGTTGACAAGTTTCCCTTGATTCTATCGAAACCTTTCTGGGATGCAACGGTCCACTTGGTAGAGGCATCCCTTCTAAATATCTTGAAGTTTGGCTGACAGATAACTGTAGATTGTGCTATGAACCGGCTGATGTAGTTAAGTCTCCCCAAGAAACTCATTACGTCATTCTTGTTCCTCGACAGTGCTAATTCCTGAAAGGCTTTGATCTTTGATGGATCCAGTTCTATTCCCCTGTGACTCACAATAAACCCAAGCAATTTTCCAACTAGAACCCCGAATGCACACTTTGAGGTTCAATTTCAGGTTGTAACTTCTTCGTCTATTAAAAAACTTCCTCAGAACTTTCAAGTGATTAGTGGCTTTCTTGGATTTGATGATGACATTATCCATGTATACTTCAATCTCCTTATGTATCATATCATGGAAAATGGTAGTTATAGCCCTCATGTAGGTGGCCCCTACATTCTTTAAGCCGAACGGCATCATCTTGTAACAGTACCTCCCCCAAGGCGTAATAAAAGCCATTTTCTCAACATCTTCTTCATCCATCCAGATCTGATGATACCCCGCGAAACAATCTACAAATGATTGCAACTCATGCTTGGTGCAATTTTCAATCAGGATATGTATGTTTGGCAACGGGAAGTCATCCTTTGCACTGGTCGGGTTGAGATCTCGATAGTCGACACAGACTCTAACCTTCACGTCTTTCTTTGGCACTGGCACAATGTTGGCTAACCATGTTGGATATTCAATTACCCTAAGAACTTTAGTTTTGACCTACTTAGTGACTTCTTTCTTGATTTTCAAACTCATATCTGGCTTGAATTTTCTGAGCTTCTGTTTTACTGGCGGACATGTCAGATCAGTCAGCAATTTGTGTGCCACGATAGATGTACTCAGACTAGTCATATCATCGTACAACCAGGTGAATATGTCCTTATAGTCTCTTAGAAACTCTATGTATTCTTCCTTTTCTGATGGTGACAAATAAACATTGATTTGTGTTTCTTTGATGTTTTCTGCATCTCCCTGGTTAACGATCTCAGTCTCCTCCAGGTTGGACTTAGGTCTATTCTCAAAATTCTCAACTTCTTTAACAATCTCTTCCGGTTTATCATCTTCCTCTGAATATATGTTTGTTTGTTGCGTTGTCTCGTTGCATATCATAGTCATTAGTTCATCAACATAAGTAATAGTAATGTGTATAAGTAAAATAGTGAGAAAAAATAATAAGGGTAAGATTTATAAGAAACCGAAATGCTTTTGGTAGATTCCATATTTGTTTTTGAACATTGGAGCTCTTTCTTGCAAAAATTAAAAATGCAAAAGGAAAGTCAACTAGTAAAATAAAAATAGTGCATGATGCTTGTTCAGCCGTGCTACCCCGAGGCTCGTCGATTTCTGGTAGTTCTGATAGTGTAGTTATTGAGGCATGCCCTCTGCTCACAACATGTATGGAAGGGCCTTCCTCCCCTCCTCGAAAATGACACAACAATCCATGTTATCGTCTTTTAGGAACAAATCCCTCATTGCTGCCAGTTCTTCCTCTTCTTATGAACCGTAGATAACCTCGACCGGTTGGAAAGTCTGCTCAAAATGGAGTATTGGATACTACAAAAGATAGTAAGTACCATGCCATGGTGGCGACCAGTTGTTAAATTCTTTCTATGTATACTCATACCCCAATACGAAAGTGGTGCCGTGTTTCTTGAGCATGATGGGCTTAGCGAATCTTTGGAGGTTTTTGCCAAATCCCTTACCAGGTTGATACCTACTCTAGTTCAATATGCTTTCAATCTTGTTATCCCACAATTTGTCTTTATCAATGGCGTTGAATCGCTCGATGTGGCGGTAAGTTTCCCGCCTATCCTTCTTCTGCCTCCAATTGCCGGAATGGTCTAACGACTGTATATAGGATTGCTACCATCACCGTGAATGATCACCTCTTAGTGATTCAATTAAAACTTTACTGCCTAGTGTAGTGCTGATGCTACAGCCCCAACGGCATGAATCCATGGTCGTCCCAACAAGAGATTGTAAGATACCGGTATGTCTATCACTTGAAAATCAACGTTAAACCAAGTAGGCTCCATTTGCAAACACAAGCTAATTTCCCCAATAGTAGACCTTTGGGATCCGTCGAAAGCTTTGACGCTGATGGCCCCGTCCTTGATCTCGTGCAGTCCCTTTCCTAATGTCCTGAGTGTTACTAACGGACAATTGTTGAGGCTAGATCCTCCGTCAATCAAGATCCTAGTGATAAAGTAATCTTCGCACTACACGGTAATATGTAATGCCTTGTTGTGGCTCAACCCCTCTGGTGGCATCTCATCTTCATGGAAGGTAATCTTATGGCTTTCCAATACCTTCCCCACCATGTTTGCTATATCTCTGATAGTTATATTGCTTGGAACATATGCCTCACTCAGAACTCTTATCAAGGCATTTTAGTGTGCATCGGAACTTTGTAGCAAAGCAAGGATAGAAACCTATGTTGGTTTTTTGTTTAGTTAATCAATGACTGAGCATTCTTTGGCTTGTATCTTTCTCCAGAGATTGTCAGGCCCAACTTCAATGATAGTTGTACGATTAGAGGTCTGCTTTCTTGACTCAACCAAATGCTTTGGGGTATAAACCCTGTCATTTCTTGTCATACCATGTGCCTCAACGGCTTCCCCGAACATAACATTCCTTTTTCTTCTAGCCTCAGTTGTGTAGTCCTAAGGTATGGCATTGGTGTGAAATGGTGTTATTGGTGACATTGCCACTGGAATTGGCATGGCTATCTTTACTCCGAGCAGAGCAGGCCCCTTGGGCAGTAGAACTACAACTTCAAAGGGTGTAGGTGTGTCTGCTGGTGACATAAACTCAACCTCAATCAGCGATGGCATCTTTGCAGAAGATGGCATGGACATGTTTACCTCGGCGTCTCCATAAGACTGAATATGGACTACAATTGGATTAAGGGTGACTGTTGGCTTCTTTGGATCGTCGCCTTCTGTGATCAAACCGATCGATCCATTGGGGTGCCAATCATCCTATATTTCAATCATGTTAACGCCTCCACCCTTGTGGTCTGGTAGAGGGTTACCACGGACTTTAAGAGCAGGCTCCTTTTCTATAATGATTTTGTTATCAATCAAAGTCTGGATCTTATCCATTAGAGAGTGGCATTCATCAATTGTATGTCTTTTCATGTCGGAATGGTATGCACAGGATTTATTTGGATTGACTCACTAAGAAGGGTTTTCTGAGGTTATGGCAGGGATAGGGGTGACATAACCAGTAGCTTGAATCTTTTATACAGCTGGTCAATTGGTTCAGTAATGGCGGTATACTGTTTAGGAGGTCTGCAGTCGAAATTTGGTCGAGGTAAAGGGAAGTTTTGACATGGGGGAGGTGATTGATAATGGGATGGTTGTGTGTTTTAAGCTTGGTAAACATGTGCTAGTTGGGAGTATTTAGGTGAAGTGGGCTGATATGTAGGAGGCAAAGATGACTGATAAGTGGGCGATGGAGTATGATAAGAGGGTGATGCTGCCTGTTAATTTTAGGTAGGCTGATATGTGATTGGAGGTATGAGCACGTGACTTTTTCCCTATACGAATTACTCCTATAATTTCAAAACAAAATGATTTTTTTTATTATTTGCAATTTTGTGAATTTTCATAGCATTTTCTAGCAATTTTTTGCATTTGTCTGTGCATGTTTATTTTATTCTAATTAGTCAATAACACAAAAAATACATTGCACTTGCATTAAGGATTTAATTCTACTTTTTAGGATTAATCAACAAATTAGTTGTTTTATAAAAATGGGGAAAATTACAAAAAAATAGTTTAATTTGCGACTTTTGAATTTTGATTTTTGAATTTTGATAATTTTTCCTCCAAGTTTGTTTTAATTAGAGTGAATTAATTTAATGTGTTAGGATTAACTTGATTTAGGATTTGGTTTTCGTTTTATTTTGATAAGTAATCAAAAGGAAGAGTTTGAAAATAAAGGAACTAATTTGAAACAAAAGAAATTGAAAAGGAAAAAATGAAAAGCAGATTCTGTTCCAATTATCTCCAAACCTTTTACGCCCATATTTAGTTCCCTTTTTACCCGTTAAAAATTTAGCCCAATAGTCCCAATACCTAGTCCAATTCTATTATCCACTAAAACTGTGTCGTTTGAGCTCGGTAAATCTGGGCCTTTCAATTCGTTTCATCCAACGGTCCAAGGCACGTCTCATTATCCACTTAAAAATGTCTAAAATGCTCAGAGAAAACCTAGGTTCTAATTCATTATCTCCCTCACCTCTGTCATCTTCTCTAATAAACCCGAACGTTTCCCCTTGATTCCTTTGCCATTTCCGGGCGGCGGCAGTGCTTGAAGCCACCCAAATCTCGTCCATGCAATCACTGGCCTTCCCTCACCCACAGTCCACCACCATTTCTCCTTAAATCCTCACCAAATCGGCCCGTTTTTGAATCTGAAAATAAAAGGGAGAAGAAATCTGTCAAGCCTTCCAATTTATATGAGTGATAGGGTCTGAAACGCGTGTTAAATGTTTGTTTTCGTTGACAACATACAGTTAATACCTGTATTGAATAAAATCAGAGTTTCTCGAAGGATTATCAGTTCTGGTTCAAGTAATTTTAAAGGTATTTTCTCCATCCTTCCTCCTTCATCTTCTTTAGTTTTTTTGCTATTAAATTCCTCTTCTCATGTTTCTCTTCCATTCATGTTCCTTCTGTTGCTTTTGTTTTTCTTTTCTTCGGTTTATTTTGTTACTCAGTAGTTAGTTTTGCATAATAGTTGTTATTAAGTTAATTCATTTTTGAATAAATGATTTCGTTTTGTTAAGTTAGGGTTAAAATTTATTGATTAATCTGTTCACGGTGTTTATTAGAATTGAGTTTGTCATGTTTTATTTGCTTTGTTTCTTTATATTATTTTGTTTCCAAAGAAAGAAGTTTCAATTTTTCTCCTGGGCATTTCTGCCTAGCCAAATGAGTCCATACAGGCCATGAATCAAGAAGGCCAAAGAAAGAACTAATCAGGGTCTATTCAGACCCATTGATTTGGGTCAGTTGGCCCAAATTTTGGTTTGGCATGTTAAAGTAAAAAACAGGGCCACAAAGGGGTAATTGGGGTAATTCACCTAAGGAATCTTTCATTAACCGAAATAGGAAGCTTCTAGTGGGGTTTTTTTTATTTAATTTCAAAGTTGTAGTGGCTTTAGCTTAGGTAACAGGTCAAAAAATGAAGGACTTTTAAGCTAAAAGTGAGAATTAAAAGGGGTCTAAAGTGCAAAACCTAGCTGATACTTGCTGCCCTAGTAACGTTCCTATCAAGGCATAGTTACTTGAGGCTCAATTCATATTTTAGAAGCTAAATAATCAAAAAACCATTAAGCAGCTGCAAATAATTAGTAAAACACTGTTCCATAGAGAAAACTGGTGATTTTTTAGGCTCCTACTTCTAAAATCATTTCTGGATAATTAGAGGTTAAAATGACTTGATTTTGGTTGGTTTCCAAGGATTTTTGGTTCAGTTTTGGTTGTCTTTTGGTTGCTGAAAATTGTTTGGGATTTCTGTTGATTTGAACCTGCCTCAAAGGTAGTTTTCCCTTGATTATTTCTGGGCTCACACTACAACTGACATTGTTCTACTGCTGCTGAATTCTCCTTCTTCTTATTTTCTTTGAAGATAAATGAAGATCTTGCTTTCCTTTTTCAGAATGTTTTGTCCCCTTAACTTTAAATGGAATTACCTCTCTCAGTATGCTTGATGTGATTTTGTGTTTGAAGACTTTGAATTTTAGGTTGGAACTGTAATTAGGCTACTGTTAGAGTTGATGGTTGCTATGTGAATGGTTCATGAACTGATATATTGATAGATATCTCAGTTAGTTCTAGGTTTGTGATATGTTATTCAATTACAAGTTTATGTTGCTAAGTTGTCATAGTTAACATTGCACATGTAAGTGAGGTTATGAAATCCCTAGGTCTTGACTCGAGTCTGAGTCATGTTTTCTGATTTTGAGCTTGGACGTACCTGGGCTCTCAAAGCCATAGTGGGCTTGGTTTTCTCATTACATATTCATATCCCCTTCACCCAAGCCTGGGTTTCGATTTATTGATTTGAGGGGTGTTTTAGCTTAGTGGTGCCCTTGTGTATACGTAAGTGTTTTTCTGTTTAAAGGGCTGCATGTATAACTATATGTTTGAAATCAAGCTTGAAAGCCTGTGAGTTTAATGCTAAACTCTTTATATACACAAGGTTAATATATTATGGAAATAAGTTTGAAATATTGCATGTCACCTGTTTGCACTAACTAATGATTGCACAAGCCCATTTATTGGTGGTAATAATATTGCTTGAAGCACTGATTGATTTGCATACATGTTTGCCTTTGCTGGGGTTCGATTCTGAGTCCTATCCATTCGCAGCATATGTTAGCAAATATTTGGGCTCCTCTTGGGCCTAAATATCAAGCCTCTTTCAATCTGGGAAGAAGCCAATTACTTCTAGGCAGACTCATTGTCTCTAAATAGAGACCTTGATGAGCAGTTAGGCCTATCATTAGGCATGGTGTCCTATAGATAAATAATGGACCCTATTCAAGGTGAAATAGTCATAATTTCTCAAAAGCCTTATTTTAACTAACATATCTCCATCGGAGGTGAGCCATTTTGAATAATGTAAAATAGTTTATGGCCATCTTGAATTAGTTTAGAAACCCTTAAATTAGAATTGAGGCGCGCCTTGCCAAATAAAATATTTAAATACATGACCCTCATTTAATAATTTGTTCAATCCTTATAAATTGAGGGGCGCCATTTTGTAAATTTTTCGTTGCCCTCGCAAAGTTAAAAATACGTAATTGCTTTAGGCCCGTTAGTTAAATAATTTACCTTCCTAAACTCGGGTGCGCATTTGTGTGACCCAAATCCCAATCCCAACAATGTTAAAATATGTCGAGGACCGCGGGTGCATTTATGTGACGTGATTCAAGACGTGTTTCATAGGTTCAAAATGTATTAAAATAAGATAATTAAGCCGAATATAACATTTGAGCGACCGTGCTAGAACCATAGAACTCAAGAATGCCTAACACTTTTTCCCGGGTTAATAGAATTCCTTATCAGGATTTCTGATTCGCAGACTGTAATATAGAATCAACCTTTTCCTCGACTCGAAATTTAAATCGGTGACTTGGGACACCATTAATTTTTCCAAGTGGAGACTTTGAAATATTTAAATAAATAAATCTTGTTTCGATTTTCCTTTATTTGAAAAAATTCCCTTCTACAACCCTTCGTGAGGAGTAGTGTAAAAAAGGAGGTGTGATAGCTCTGACGACTCTACTGGGGATCAAACACAGAATCTCTAGTTCAGGGTTCAAGAATCCGAGCTTAGATGAACTGTTGTATTTGGCTTTGTTTATTATATGATTTTATTACATATTTGGGTCTAATGTGCTAAATAATATTTTTTATCGCTTTGATATTATTTGAACTGTATATCAATTACTGCGAAACCTTTCTCTTCTCATCTTGGGGATGTGCTTGCTGGTCGAGACTCCCTAATCTGTTAGTGTCATACCTTGGAATGAGAAAGAGGCTCGGACAAGTTACTAAGCCGGATGACTTTTTGGTTCCCGGTACGTAGCCTCATCCTCGACTCGAGTTTCTGCTCAGGTACATAGTCTAGAACATATACCCAGGTTTTGAACCTAGAATAAATTAATCTCATGCCAGATCCCTAGTAAGAACGCTTATTTGCATCATGCATTTAACTTTAGGGACTCAACACAGGAGTTGGGTCCGTCAAGGACAGGTGTACCCAAAATAACAGAACATCCTAATGCATCTTGTGTGCTACTTATGCATTTATTTTCTTTGGATTAGCATGCTGACTGGCTTTTCAATATAAAGAGAAAACTTGGAAAAGAAAATAGCAGTGTGAGGGATAAATGAGGTAATTGCCTGTTTTAAAAAACCAATGTCCCAAATAGATACTGAAATTCTGCTGAAATTTTAAAAAAATAAAAGAAAAAGATTTTTGTTACTGTTTTCAATGAGAAAAAGAAAAATTGGTTTTCAATTTTATCAAAATTGCCCGAACTACACCGGTTTGATTCTCACAGGGCGTGAGATACGTAGGCAACCCCCATTGGGCCCAACTTCATTTTGCAAAAAGTAGCCACAAAAGAACCAAATTTTTTTTGTGATAAATAAATCAGACGATTCTTGTAAAAATTAGTAGAATGTCCCCAAAAGGGTGCCGGAAGGCTGCTTTTGCAAGAACAGCCACCTTAGATTCTTTTTCAAAATTTTTGTTCAGTAGCAAGCACATCCTTAAAATCCTCCCCTGGAAATGCTGAAAGGCTATATTCTCAAAGCCGGACTCGTACTCTTGAAATGAAAAATCTTAAAAATTATCAGCTTTGTTTAGTATTAAGTCAAATAAATCATAATATTTTGCTTAATCACCCAAATAAATATGCAGAATGAGCACGAATCAAAGTTTGCCAATAACAGTCATGAACAAGTTCCTTTGGAGCTGCATATGTGGTAGAATGGTCTAGGTAAATCAGGGAAAGACAAGGTCAATTCATATTTAGGAGGTCTCACCGGGTTGTTGAAATTAGTTGTAGGGGGGACGTCATAAAGGCGTTGGTTACATTCTGGGACCCGGCTCATAACGTATTTCATTTCTCAGACTTTGAACACACCCCAACCTTGGAAGAAATAGCCGATTTATTAGGGGGACCAAAATTCCTCTGAGACACCAGTACTTGATTGCGCCAAGGGCTGTCGCTGTACACGAATTCTTGGATTCACTAAAGATAAGCAGGGGGTTCACAACCTAGATCTATCAGCCGGTTTTTGTACTCCACAGTTTATATACAAGAGGTACGGGCATATAAAGGGTTGAACGACCCAGAAAATAAACTTTGTAGTAAGGGAAACCGACTCAAATGGGAAGAACATAGGTGTTTTGCATTTATGGTATTCTTCTTGGGCCTCTTGGTGTTTCCTCAGAAAGATGGGAAAATTTATATACGGATAGCATGGGTTATCAGCACTTTGCTTAGTCAGGCTAAGAGTACCCTCACACCCATGATATTATCTGAAATCTTTCGTGCCCTCACCGCATGTAAAGCCGGAGAAGACTTCTTTTAGGGATGCAACTAGTTGTTGCAGATGTGGATGATTAAACAGATGTGCCATCGTCCTCAATTCATCAGTTATGGGTCATCAGAAAATAACGGCACAGAGGAATTTTATATCAGAGTTGATGAGTTTAGATTACCAGAGGGAGTCATAGAATGGGTATCATATCTCCGTGCCATAAGTGCAAGTCAAATAGAGTGGACGTTTAGGCGGCTCCCCGTCGATGAAATTATATGTATGCCAGCTATCGGGCCTTATTTCCTTTTGATAGGTCTCAGGATCATCCAACCATATGCCTCATACCGGGTGCTAAGACAGCTAAGGAGATGCCAAATGGTTCCCAGGCATGAAAACATTAGTCGCCACGTGGTCGAGATTGGTCCCAATGTCAGTTTCATGAAGCAGCAGTCCACCAAATTTGGAGTGAACGTCAGTACTTGACGACGAACACTCGAGTACATGACTTGTATAAAGGTGAAGTTGCACCGGGGTACCTTGCTTGGTATAAAAGCGAAGTGGAATTTGGAAGGCCTGCTAAAAGACCACATCTTCAGGAATTTGCTGAGGCGTCACAAGGATAGTGGGATGGTTAGCCAAGGAAAAGGAATACCCGGCCAGAATAGGAAAGTTGGAAAAATAAGTCAAAGACCTTCAATTCGAGAATGGTTTGCAAGCTGTGGCAGACGTGGGAGAAAAGAAAAGACTAGCCGAAGAAAACGAAGCCTTGTGAGCCCAAATTCAGAAAATGAAATTGTTGTAGAGAATCCCACCAGAAGTGTGAGGGATGAGAAGCTCATAGACAACCTAAGGAGGAAAGTAGGAGAATATGGTTTTGATTTGAACAAAGCAGAGGGTGAGCTAGCCAGGGTCCGAAAGAAATTGGCCAATAATGCAGAACAACGAGCACGCGTGATTTAACAGTTGAAAGAAAGGTGCGACGATGAGGTTGTGGGATTAAGGAAAAGGGTCATCATTGTTGAAAACAAAATGGTCAAACAGGCAAAGACTAAAAGAGAATACTGTTACACAGCAATAGCAATGCTTGGAAGAGATTGCATCAATTTCAAGAACTCAATCGGGTAGCCGGAAAAACCTCAGAAACCAAGGCCCAGTAGATCGGGCGATTGTTGCAAAAAAGGGTGTCATAAAAGAGAGGGTCTGGAGGTTCGTTGATTACATCACAGTAAAGTGTAGGAACTGTGAAGATATGATGAGATCCATGTTTTTTTCCACCATAATGACTTTCGTTCCTCAAGTGATGGAAGACCTCCACCACCTCCAAGGGGATTTAACACGTAGGGCTATGATGAGACCGAATGATGTCCTGCAGGACCCAGGAGCTTTAGAGGCATTAATGTATTTGTGATTGTCACTCGAGCCTGTATTTTATTTTATTTGAGTCTGTAGTTGCTTGTTGAATCTGTTGTTTTCCCTTTCCTATCAAAGCTTGTTAGTTTTGTTTTGAGTTGGAGTATGTTAGTTTCTTTTCTCAGGTCCGTTATTTTGGTAGTTGTAATAAAAAATGTTTTATATGAAAATTGAAATTCCTAAAATATTTTATTTCTGTACTTATCTGTCAGAACTACACTCGGTCTGATTCATGCGGGGTCATGATACATAGGCAATCTCCATAGGATTCAACCATAACTAAAATAAGGAAAAGCAAAAAGGAAAAGAGAGGAAAAATAAGAAATCGTGAGAGAGAAACAATGGCAAAATAAGGGAGAGAATAATAAAACAAAAGAAAGCAGCCAAACCAAGCTGAATGAGCTGGGAAAAAAATAGAATAAGAAAACAAGAGAGAAAAGTAAAATGAAGTGGCATAGGGCAAAAGCCGGGATGACGCAAGTAGCCGATCCAACGCATAATAGAAACTGATAACTGCTTAGGTGCATTCATCCCATAAAATGTGTTTGCCTATATGTTAAAGCCTAACCGCTAACAAGTTTTGATGTTTTTTATCCACTTCAGACATGTGGTTAGTTTTGCGGCATTCTTGCAACCCACCCTTACAACACTCATTCCAAAAGCAAGCTGACTATGGCTAATCAAGAACCTGACGCAAGTATCATTGACCCCTCAAGAGAGGTGGAAGAGTTGGATGCAACGCAATGAAATAAGAGGTGTATAAATCGAGGCAACATATGGCTGAAATGTATTAAGCGTGGGTGAAAGGGAAACCACCACCAGCTTATCCCGTCAACTTAGCCTTTATCATACCATTAGCTCAGTCACATGATAACCCTGCCACTTATCCACCTCCAAGTTTTCCCATCTACCAACAATACTAAGGCCAACTTCCCAGGCACCCCCAGCTCCACCACCCAAAGCTGTTACACCCCCTTCTCCACCAGTTGCTCCTATCTTTGAGGTACCTCCACCCGCTACACTCCACAGATCCTCCAGTGAACCTTTGTTCCAAACCCGTGATAACTAGTATTACCCTTTAGAGACCACCTTGAAAGCTCCAGAACCATATTTATAATCTCATCATTTTGAACTCCCTGCATAGGTTGAGAAATCAGCCAAAAATCTCGAGCAAGATGAGATGCTCAGAAAAGTCAAAAACCTAGAGCAATATTTCAGAGATATGCAAAGGCTAGGAGGCCAAGTGCGTGTGGCATACAAAGACCTCTACTTGTTCCCATATGTACAACTGTCGCTGGGCTTTATGATGCCCAAGTTCGACTTGTGTGACAGCCATGGCAATCCAGTAGCAGACCTGAGGGATTTCTATAGCAAGATGAGAGGGGAGGGCGGGAGAGATGAAATACTGATGGCATACTTTACTCAAAATTTAAGTGGCTTAACTTTGGAATGATACACCCGACAAGACCATGGCCGGTGGTACACATGGGACGATCTAGCCCAAGCATTCGCCTGTCATTTTCAGTACAATCTTGAAATTATTCTAAATCACTTGTCTTTGACAAAACTGGAAAAGAAGCACAATGAGAGCTTTAGAGAGTATGGCTTCCGCTGGAAGGATCAAGCAGCAAGGGTCGACCCACCAATGAAGGAAATCAAAATGGTAGATTACTTCTTAAAAGCTTTGGAGCCTACGTATTTTGGTCACCTGGTATCGGCAGTGGGGGAATCCTTCAATGAGGTAGTAAACAATGGGAGCATGGTAGAGGAGGGACTCAAATCTAACAAGATTATGAGTTATTTAGCAATAAAAGTAACCACCCAGGCTATCCAAAGCGGTATCAGGGGAGAAATCGGAAAGAAGATGAAGGACGAGGTAGGAACACCGAATCAGGAACTTGGTTCGGGCCCCAGGGTTCACCACATTACAACCAGCCTCGACCTCATCACCAAACCTATCCCCACACTCCATGTAGTCCATCACAACATTACTAACCACCCTCTGTACCCCCTTTTTCATTCCATCATGCACAAACATATACTCAACCTCCCAACCATGCAAAATGGCATGCGCCAACCCCATATAATAATTACCCAGCTCCATAAAATGCCTATCCCCCTCTAAGAGCCCACCAAAATCCCCTGAGACCAGCTTTTTGGGCCAACCAAGCTTTCAAGAATGAGAGATTATAGAAGAAGAAAACTTTCACTCTATTGGGAGAATCTTACACCAGCTTATTCCACAGTTTGAGACAGCTAGATAGGTTGAGGTCGATTGAAGCAAAGTTGTCGAATCCTCCCTGAGAAATCTTGATGATTCAGTTAGTTGTGAGTATTGTTCTGGTGCCCCGGGGCATGACATAGAGAAATGTTGGCATCTGAATAACGCTATCCAAGAGCTCATTGATTCACATCGGATTGAGGTACAAGCTCCGGAAGCACCCAAAATTAATCAGAACCCGCTGCCTGCCCATCAAGAAACGAACATGATTGTGATAGTGCACAAAGAGGGGGAGCCTAAAAAGCCTTCGCAAACTGTCATGATGATCCGAGCCAGTGATCGAAAGCCGGTTGAAAAACTAACAAGCGAGATGTCGACGCTTAAGTTGAGTAGAACAAGCAGTGAGCCTTTCACTATAGTCAAGAAAGGATCCCTAGAAGATGGTATAGTGAAACAAGAAAATGCAAAAGTGGTGGTACCAGGGGTGACAAGCAAGCCTGTAATGGTCATGGAAGGTGCTTGCACGGAGCCTGTCATTATCAAACCTATAACTGAGCTACCAATAATCAACAACAGGACTGACCGTTGGAATTATGACCGAGTAACAGTGACTTAAAAAGGGATTATAGGTTAGAGAAGAAGTTTGTGAGACCCATGGATTGGCTCGCCCGGGGAGGTGCTTTGCCCTCGTGGAATTGAGAAAACCCAAACCGACCAAGGATAACTCAGTACTGGTGAAGAAAGCATTGACTGAAGAGGAAGCAGAAGAGTTTTTGAAAAAAGATAATAGTACAAGACTATTCTACTGTGGAACAATTGAGGAAGACGCCTGCTCAAATCTCAGTGTTATCGTTGTTGATTTATTCGAACGAGCACCACTGGGCACTAATTAAGATACTAAACGAGGCACACGTTCCTGACAAAATCTCAGTCAATCATTTGGAAAAGATAGCTAACAAAATTTTTGAGGTAACAGTCACTTTTTCTGATGCTGAATTGCCCATAGAGGGTACCGAGCACAATAGAGCCCTTTACCTTACGGTGAAGTGCGAGGATTCTGTGGTCACTCGAGTGTTGGTTGAAAATGGTTCAAGTGCTAATATTTGACCTCTTTCCACGTTGAACAAGTTGAAGGTTGATGATGAAAGAATTCACAAGAACAGTATTTGTGTGCGAGGCTTTGATCGCGGGGGAAAAGATTCAGTCAGTGACATAGTACTCGAGCTAACAATCGAACCAGTTGATTTTACCATGGAATTCCAGGTGTAAGATGTGGAGATCTCTTATAATCTACTGCTGGGGAGACCCTAGATCCATGCTGCTAAAGCGGTCCCATCTAATTTGCAAAGTTGAATGGGACAGATAACAAATAGTTAGGCACGGCGAGGATAATATGTATCTTCACAGTGATGATATTGTGTCATTCATTGAGGCGAATGATGACAAGGGGCCTTGGGTGTATCAGGTTCATGACACAGTAATCAGAACTGTAATTAGGCTATTGTTATAGTTGATGGTTGCTATGTGAATGCTTCATGGACTGATATATTAATAGATATCTCTATTAGTTCTAGGTCTGTGATATGTTATTATATTACAAGTTTATGTTGCTAAGTTGTCATAGTTAACATTGAACATGTAAGTGAGGTTATGAAATCCCTGAGTCTGGACTCGAGTTTGAGTCTGGTTTCCTGATTTTGAGCTTGGACATACCTGGGCACTCAAAGCCCATACTAGGCTTGGTTTTCGCATTGCATATTCAGATCCCCTTTCACCCAAGCCTGGATTTTGATTTATTGATTTGATGGGTGTTTTAGCTTAGTGGTGTCCTTATGTATATGTAAGTTTTTTATGTTTAAAGGGCTGCAGGCATAGCTGTATGTTTGAAAACAAGCTGGAAAGCCTTTGAGTTTGATGCTAAACTCTTTGTATGCACAAGTTCAATCAATTGTGGAAATGAGTTTGAAGTGTTGCACGTCACATTTTTGCACTAATTAATGATTGCACAAGCCCTTTTATTAGTGGTAGTAATAGTGCTTGAAACACTAATTGATTTGCATACACGTTTGCCTTTGTTGGGGTTCGATTCTGAGTCATATGCGTGCGTAGCATATGTTCGCAAATATTTGGGCTCCTCTTGGGCCTAAATATCGAGCCTCGTTCAATCTGGGATGAAGCCCATTACTTCTTGGCAGACTCATTGTCCCTAAATAGAGACCTTGATGAGCAATTGGGCCTATCATTAGGCATGGTGTCCTTTAGATAAGTAATGGACCCAATTCTAGGTGAAATAGTCATAATTTCTTAAAAGCCTTATTTTAACTAACATATCTTCATCGGAGGTGAGCCATTTTGAAAAATGTAAATTAGTTTATGGTTATCATGAATTAGTTTAGAAACCCTTAAATTAGAATTGAGGCGCGCCATGCCAAACAAAATATATAAATGCACAGCCCTCATTTAATTAATTTGTTCAATCCTTAGAAATCGATGGGTGCCATTTAGCGAATTTTATGTGTCCCTCGCAAAGTCAAAAATGCTTAATCACTTTAGGCTCGTTAGTTAAATAATTTACCTTCCTAAACTCGGGTGCGCATTTATGTGACCCAAATCCCAATCCCAAAAATATTAAAATATGTCAAGGACCGCGGGTGCATTATTGTGACGTAGTTCAAGACGTGTTTTAACAGCATTGCAATATTTCTAAAAATGAGTAAAATCGGTTAAGGTTTAAAATGGACATAGGTTCAAAATGTATTAAAATCAGATAACTAAGCTGAATATAACAGTTGAGCGATCATGCTAGAATTACGGATCTCGGGAATGCCTAACACCTTCTCCCAGGTTAACAGAATTCCTTACCGGATTTCTAATTCGCAGACTCTAATATAGATTCAATATTTTCCTTGACTTGGGATTTAAATCGGTGACTTAGGACACTATTAATTATCCCAAGTGGCGACTCTAACATCTTTAAATAAATAAATCCCAGTACGATTGTCCTTTAATTGGAAAAACTCCCTTCTACATTCCTTCGCGGGGAGTAGTGTAAAAAGGAGAAGTGACATGAGGTATTGGGTATGTTTGGTACTTGATAGGGGATTTGGTCCTTTGTTTAACCATTACAGCCCTTATGTCCCTTTTCTTGGACATACCACCAGACTGTAAAGCCTTATTGGTAGCTTGCAAGGCCTCAAAATTTGAAACCATACAACTCTTGATGCCTTTCTCGATCCTTTCTCCTAGCTTGATGATGTCAGAAAATATGTAATTCTCAATCAGCATCAACCTCTCATAATACTATGTGTCTTGGGCCCAAACGAAGAATTTTTGCATTTGCTCTTCTTCCAAAGCGATCATAACCTTAGCAACTTCTGATCTCCATCGAGTAGCATACTCACGGAAGGTTTCTATAGGTTTCTTCTTCAAGTTTTGAATGTATAACACATCTGGTGCATTCTCCGTGTTGAACCTGAATTTGTTCATAAAATTATACTCCAGGCTTATCCAGCTCGACCACTTCTTTTGATCTTGGCTAATGTACCAAGATAAGGTGTCTCCCTTCAAGCTCCTCATGAAAAGCTTCATGTGGATTTTCTCGTCTCTTCCAACTCCAACTATCTTGTCACAGTATGTTCTCAAGTGGATCCTTGGATCTCCTATGCCGTCGAACATATTGAACTTGAATTGTTTTCACCTATCGGGCAATTCGACATCATATGCACAGATCTTCATAATTTAGTGCCTCAATTCCCTTACTACCTACAACGCCTTGAATTCTGCAAGACAAGCTTTTAAGCTCTTCCGCCAAATTTCTTATGAGCAAGTCTTTGTTGTCGGACTCAGGTATGCTCAAGATAGGCTAGGTGGAATGTGGCACAGTCTCTACGTAGATGGGGTATTGTTGTGGCAGTGGTCATTTGTGGAGTTTTGGGGTTCTGGGATGATTAGTGGGGTGTTATTGGAGGTATGGTAAGTATTGCGGTGGTGGTGGGGAGCGCGATGGTTTTGTTGCTTTGGGATATTTTGCGGAGCTACAGGATTTTGAGTAGTTGGGAGAGTAACCTCTGGATTTGTGAGGGAAAACGACAAACTTTCCAAATTTCGGACTTGATCAAGTTCCTCCAAAAACTTCAATAGCTTTTGTTCTAGTTAGGATGCACTTTCCTTAGGAACCAGAGCACTATGAGTGACCTTTACCCATTCAGTTGAGTTGTTCAAGTATTTCATCTTTCTTTTGTTTTTGTGTCTAACAGGACTTGGCGGATGAATAGGTGGAGGGTCCCTAGATCTCGCAAAATATGATGATGTTGCCAGAATTCACGAACTAACCTTTGGGGAGGGGAATAAACAAAAAAGTAAAAATAAAAAGGTAAAACGATCATTAGAAAATGTTATAATATTTAAACACGTAGCGCTGAAATATATAGCGTCTCCTAATTTTAGGGACCTCGTTGAGCCCGAGGTAGGCCTAGAGACAAGTTGATTTGGAAAAATTAGAATGCTAAATGCCTTATTTCATTGATAAACAGTAGACGAATCCCAAAATGATAATACTAAATAACAAGAAATAAAATCACTAATGGTCATTGGCCTTATTACATTTTATAAAGCGGAAATGGAAATTCCTGTCTATTTGATCATAGAGGGACCTTCGACAGACTCGGCATCATCGGCTCCATCGAACAACTTCTCGATCTCACACACTCCTAGCAGCAAGTAGGCTCTGGTCAGATGTCCGCCTTCATTTCCTTCAGCAGTCTGGCAGTCGATCCTCTTTAGAAACTTCTTTTCCAACTCTACTATACCTAGCTCCCAATCGACCATTACGATTATCCTCCAACCAACCTAATAATAGGGATCACAACCTGCGTGGTGTCTGTCTGGTTCGATGGTGCCCAGGACGATTTTGTAATGCCACATATGCTAAGCCTGGCACCTGTAAGGGCTATCAACATTCTTGAAATCATCTTGGAAGTGACTTATCTTGTTGACCCTTGGTATAGCCTACTTCCTACTCTCTTGTCTCATAACCCGAAGCAGTGCGTATTGGTACGTTTCTCTTAAGCTGATCAATATTAGGAAAGGTGCGTCCCTGGATCAGAAGATGAACTCCTCGGTTAGGAACCACTCGAACATCCATTGTACTCGGTCCTCAGTCAGATTTTTGAAGAGTTTGACCCATTCTTTAACATTCTCCGGTTGGGCGAACATGTTGGGCATGTAATTTATTCGCTTCGGGTGATGAAAAGCGATAGGATCATCCCAATCCCTTCGATGGATTTCCTATCGGCACTCACCCTTTTGAAGATGTTCCACAAGCCACAGTTGAAGTAGCAGATTACAACCCTCAAAGTGTTTAGCTTCTTGTTGACACCTATCTAGGGCTCAGTATATTTCTGCAATGATCATTGGTACGAGACTGAATGGTTGCCGGTCAGTTCCCTCCATTAGAGTTTTGGTGACCATAGCTAGCCCGGTATGGATCCTTGCTTTCTTCATTGGAAATAATATCATCCCAAAGAAAGAGAACATGTAGACAAATACCTTTTGGTGAATATGCCCCAATGATGTAAGGGTGAACTTATCATGATAAGTACGGTAAGATTTGTTGTGACGGTATCTCTCGTACAAGTAGTTAAAGGAAATGTACGACTCTTTCAAACATGTCAATCTGATTTTTCTTTAGACCCATCATTTTGAGAAAACCTGTGCCTTTGCGGTTTTTTGGCATTAATAAACCTGGAGTTTCCCATGATATACCAGCTAGTCCTCTTATTTCCTCGAGTAGGGTGTCATCTCAATGCATCTGAAGTGGAACATAGACCTATCACAATCCCTTAATAGAGTAGCAGCTTCTATGATTTTGTTGTTAGGTTGGATTTCCAAGAGAGAGGGTTGGTTCCCTAAATATTTCTGGATGAGTTTCTGATCACTGGAGTGAAAATCCTTCAACCGACTTAGCAGTTTGGGGTGGATGTTGGTGACCATGCCAAATCTGGGGTTCTCGTGCCTCATGTTTTTGCAAGACAAAGGGTTAGGCCTTACCCCCATCATACTCGACTACTAAATATCAATAATTGGCATAGAAGCATCTTGTTCTCCAAATAAATGCACAAAACATGGTAGTGTCCGTTTGGGTTTTGGGAAAACCCAGTCAACTTTGGACAAGGCTATCTTAAAGAGTCGTTAGACTAGTACCCTTTAACGGACAACTCAAGATGGAAAGGCACGGAACCGTCGACTGTACCATTGATCGACTGGTTTTAACACAAATATGCCTTTTCCGGATTTAGGGGTGATAATAATGGAAGAGCGCAACCACTCCCTATAAGCGTTGCTATGGAATTCTGTTTGGCACGAGTGGAATATGATGTTGAAAATATGTAGTTGCAATAATTAAAAAAGTTTGCCACGTATTTGCACGTTCATAACAATAATTACAAAAATTTAAAACAGTAATAAAGAAATGCATCAGTAGAAGAAATAAGGAAAAGAAACAAAAGATAAGTCAGTTTCGTAGTAGGAAAAGGAATTAAAATCTTATAAATATTAAACAAATAAAAGCATATAAGAAATGTAAAGTCATAGTAATAGCTTGAAATGGTAAAAGCCTAAAAGAAATTCCCAGCAGAGTCGCCATGCTATTGCGTCCTCTTTTTCTCGCGAAATCAGGTTTTTGACATTTGGAAGGACAACTCGTTCCCTTTTGGGAATTGGGTTTAAGATAATTGAAGAGTCGCCACCTATTGATTATAGTGCATTATGACACTAAGGGGGGTTCAACTTGGATAACCAGAGATTAGGTAAGGGCTTGAAATTATTCCAAGGGGAAGGTGTTAGGCACCTCTCAGAATCCACTAGTGTGGTTCCCGGCCAAGCTATTATTGTGACTTAAAGTACAAATAACACATAGGAAAGTAAGACTTCAAACAAGAGGGATTTTTCAAATAAAGGTTAGAACTAAACAAAGTTGGAAAGCATAGGAGAGACTTGATTTAGAAGAACCATTTTAAAAGTTTTAAAGAAACAAAGTGCAAAGGGAAGGGAGTCCTAGGTTTATTAATAATATGATCACGTCAATGCAATACCCGGTAATCACTCCTCATAAAGTGGCTACAAGTGGTATTAATGCACCGGTAATCATATCCATATATACCCTTTCCCACCACATTAAGGTATTAAAGCGCGGAATGGTCTCGTTTACTTATTGCATGCTATTACCCCGCCCCATTCCTATCAGCCCTAGAGGTGCTTGGAACTACTAATCCTAAAAGAAGGAGGAGTGGTTGGGTTTATTTGTAGTTTCAAAGGTAAAAATACTAGGGTGACAAGTAAGAACATATATGGAACGTTTGGGGGGAGCATATAGACAACTAAAGGCTCAAACAGGCCTCCTTTAAAACAGAGAAATCACAAAGTTTAGTATGTCTTGCACATACTGTTTAGGGTCTTATTTAATACTGGATGTGGAAGAACTTAAAGGTTGGGGCAGACTGATTTACTATATAATTCATATAAGAAGCCTCAATCGGGCCTACCTGCTGGTTGTAATGAATAAAATCTAATTCAGTTTATAAGTTAATCCCAAGGCTTGTCTAAGTGTTAGACCGAAACCTATAGGCATGATATCAACTAATTTCAGAAACAAAGAGGAAAACTACTTGCAGATTGGTTTAGGAAAAAGAAAGTTACCAGTTAAAGAGCGTTTTAGTAAAAGAGCACAAGTTCTGTAATATGTATTACTACTGATAGTTTAAACTTACCAATGAGTGAGGCGATTTAGATTTGATCAGAACCCCTATTGACATGCTTTCTATGTGTTTGCCAACTTAAAACATCATTATAGATATAGAAGAGCACAGAAATTCTATACCATGATATCTAAGCACTGCTTGATATCTAATTACATTTTTTTGGTTATTAGGACCTATAGACAAGTTTGCCTAGTGAAAGGCAAGTATGCAAGAATCAGACACGAACTATACGCATACTTTTTACGTGCATGTGCAGAAGCTATAAACATAATATCTACATGAAAGTGTAGGGTCCCTATAGTCATGGCATCTAAGTGAGAATGCATAAATGCATATAGGCATGGTAGCTATGAAAAATGCAGAAATCTTATAGACATGATAACTATATGAAAATGCAGAAATCCTTTAGGCATGCTAACTACATGAAAATGCAAAAATTCTACACGCATGGTAACTACATGAAAATGCAAAAATCTTATAGGTAGGGTAGCTATATGAAAAATACTTAAATTAGAGATTCCTATAGGCAAGTTATCTACCCTTTTACATGCATGGTTACCCCTCCCTTTTCACTAGCCATCCCCAAAGGTTTTATTATAAGTTATTACATTCCGAAGAAAAGAAAATACATCAGAAATTGAAAATTACAACCAAGGAGGGCCTGATTCAGTCTTCATGTCTGATTTATGAAGTACACCAACTCCAAAGATTATATTTCAAAGCCTTTCTCTCATCTGGGTGTGTCAAAATTCCCTAATAGTTTCATAAGAACTCCAGGCAGTGCTTACACCTAAATGTATTACCATATGAAGCCATAGTGCAGTATAGAAGGGCCATCCCTCAAGTGTCCTAATTCAGAGGGAACTCAAGGTCCTAAGACAAGGCTCATAAGAGGGAGGCAGAACTTAGGAACTAAGAGAAAGTGCAAATGCAGAATTCTGAAAGGGAAAAAAGAGGAAGGGAAACAGTACACATAGGGATATAGGGAATGGGAAGTTTTGCAAGATCATAAAGAAAAGAGCAGGCTAATGGGTATACTCAGCAATGGGATATGCTGGCACACCCTCCAACCTGTTTAGAGGTTAAGACCCCATTGGTTCAAAACTCAGTTCATGGACAACAATTCATATAGTCATGCCCTAAGTCACCACTCACAAACACATAAGGGTAATAGGATAGGGAGCCAAAGTTCATAACAGACATAGGTAGTAGAACATAGGCATACTAAGCTGAATGTCGAAATCTATAGAAACAATAAAGTAGGCATAGATGCAAAGACTGTAAGTAAACACATTGAGGTGATGCTGAAACTTTATATTATGGCATAGCAGTTTCAAAGAGATGAGTAGAAAAAGCAGTAGTCTTGTAAAACCCAAAGTCCAAACAGGAAGACAGAATACTATAGGTGTGAGTTCAGAAGAGAATGTGAAGTTATGAAGTCTGAAGTCTAGGGTTGTTAAGAATCGTCTCTTTGTGGAAAGAACAGTGTTATGTATTTATAGTGCAAAAGGCGTGCAGAAATAAGGTAAGAAAAAATATTTAAAGAACTGATTGTCAATCAATTACACAAAGCTCCCTTTAATTAAGGGATTCAGGTTCAAATGGGTATAAGCCAATTAAGGAAAGAAATTAATAAACCCTTTGTGTAAAGCATGCAATTGAGGGCAAAAACATAAAGGTTATTTAGGGACATGGTTTTGACAATACACGATTTGTGCAAATAAGGCAATGGAATCAATTAATAGCTAGTAAATCACAAGGTCTGAAATTTGCTATGAATGAACCAAGTCATAAAAGATGAAGAAGGGTTTTCCCTAAGTCGAGTCACATATGAATTCAGTAAAAATATGGAAAGAAATCAATCAAGCTATATTCAGAAGGAAGTTTACACTAATTGAAAATTTGAAAATCACTTAGAGGAAAATTTATCATATATAAGGAGCATGCGAGCATGAAAGAAGACTGTAGTGTAAATCAGTAGAAAACCCCAGTTTAGAAGAGCTTAGCAAAAAGTTCAGTATTGTATGAAAATAAATGTCCAAACTTAGCTCAAAGACTCAAAGTTATTCAAAAAGAGTTAGGGGTTCTAAAAATAAAACCTAGTTCAAGCAACAATATGATCACACTTGGCAGAATCCCCCAAATTCTAGGATTTCCACCTTGAGTCAAGTACAGAGATGAGAAGGCAAGTAGTCAAAACAGGTTTAAAAGTTTCAGGGAAGAACTGAAACCTCTTGCATGTTTCTATCAACAATAGAAACCCATGAGAAAACATGATATCAAAATAACAGGCAGAGCACAGTAGAAGCACTCAAAGGAAACTAGAGGAAAACACTCATAGGAACAGTAAACATGCTTAAGAAGTTTTTCAGAAGAAATTTAAACTGGCTTAGTTAGAAGGAAAGTAAGGAAACTTATGAACTTAGCAGGAAAGTACAGTAGGAAAAACATGCTGGAACATGGTAGAAGAAAAATACAAGAACATAATAGAAAAGCATATGAGAACATAGTATAGAAAACACAGTAAAAGAACATACAAGGACGGGGCATAGAGGACATACGTAATAGAAGAAAACATAAGAACACATTGGAGACAAATATACACGAATAACAAAGAAAAAATCATAAAAAAAACGCTCTTCAGAAAACCCTAGATCGGAAAAGAAAGGCTTTTGAAAGTGATTTTGAAAGAAAGTCAGTAGAATCATTTGAAAACTTCAAGTAAAGCACAAACACACAACGGATTTAATAAATTAGAGAAAACCTCAAAGGTTAGGATTTCAAAAGAACACTAGATATGAGAAAGTCTTTGAAAAGGTCACCGATCGGAGTCCGAGAAGTAAGAACCAGGCTCAAACAACCTTGATACGCCGGTGCAAGGCCGGAGATGACCATGAGACCTCGAATCAACAAAGGTTTGAGTGCAAACCTTCAAGGTTTGGCCTCGAATCTTCAAGTATCAAGCATATAGGAGCAATAAGAGGTGTATAGGACTCCCATGGCCTGAAAAGCCACGGATTCCGGCGAGTTTCACGGTGGAAGATGGTGAGAGGCGGTTAGGTTAGACAAGGTCCGAGAGTGTTTGAGAGAGGGGATATTTTCAGGGGCAGAGGGTGAATGAAAATGATTTAGGGTTGGGTGATTTGGGAAATTAAAAAAGGGCAAAGTGGAATCGTGACCGTTGATCATATTGATCAACAACCTGGATCAAATGGGAGTTGGGCGGTAAAAAATAAATGGGTCGTGGGTCGCGTGGTTTAGAAATAGGGTCGGGGAAATGAATTTCGAAATTGGGTTAATTGGGTTGGTCAATTTAGGCTAAAATTGAAATAAATAGGGTAGATTTTAAATTGCTATTTTTTCTTTTTATTTTATAAAAATAGTAAACTAATTTCTGAAAATAAATTAAAGGTTTTAAATTAATTAATATAAATATCATATTAAAAATAGTATAATCAAATTTTTAATTAAAACACAATTAATTCTTAAAATAGGCTAATATTACAATTATAAGCAATTTAGCTTTAAAAATACTAAATAAATTTGTAAAAATGTGAAAAAATACCTTAGCTATATTTTGGAATAAATATGAGAATAAAATAAATTAATCACCAAAATAATAATTTGAGGAATAATTATTGGTTTTTATATGGCTAACATATGGTAATAAATTGATTTAAAAATCTCTTAAAATTTTGGAAAAATACTAAAACATTTGGATACACTTATATATGCATATGTATGCTATTTTGAAAGCATTTTTCCTAAAACATACAGGGAAAATTGGGTATCAACAATTACCACCATGTGTGCGGCATGGTGTCCGATCACGGCCCGATCGGCTAGGCCACCTTACCTAGGCGTTGTTCCTTTCTTATTGATCATCTCATCTGAATCTTTGTTTTACATAGCTCATATCCATTCATTGGCACTTAGGTCCATAGTTATCACATCATTCCATCTTCAATATCCATCTTGCAATTTCATGGTCATAGGCACACAAGCAATTCAAGTTGCAAGAACAGGTAAGTTTTCACGTAGTTAACATGACAAATCTTGATTTTAATCTTGGCTTATAGCCTAAGCATTGCAACACATGATTTGTATTCTTCACACTTCTCTAAATATCAAGAGTAGTATAAACTCATATTGAGGCACATCCTTCATGCATATATGTATATAATTGCAAATCAACTAATGTGTAATAACAATCAATACATCAACCAATTCTAGTGTTACCGCACTTGCGGAAATGCCAATGAAGTTCAGTTTTAATAAAAGGGGGTTTTAGCCATACATACCTCAATGTAACTTTCCTTAATTCTTACAAAATTTCGAAACCCTTAACACTTCGATCTATTGTGTAAGAATTACAAATTGAACCGAGAATTAGAGATGATATTGAGATTCTAGCTTGTTTAAGTAGTTTATCAAACACTAAAGGTGCATTGTTGTCTTAGGCCCTTCTTGAGATATATTTCTATCATTTTATAACCCAATTGCTTTCCCTTTAGTTCTCATCCTCCTCATACCCCATTACCTCTTATGCATGCAAGATTACTCGCCTTATACCAATGTAACCATTTGCTAATTACTTATTTTAGTAGAACTTTAGAAATTATTGAGAAGGGTACAGTTCTTACCTCTTAGGTTGAAGACCTAGTAGCTTCAATTGACAATCTTCAAGGATTTGGGCAAGGATTTAAAGAGAGATTGATGAAGATCACTCCTTGTCTCTCTTTCTCTCTCTCTCTCTCTCTCTCTCTCTCTCTCTCTCTCTCTCTCTCTCTCTCTCTCTCTCTCTCTCTCTCTCTCTCTCTCTCTTTCTCTCTCTCTCTCTCTATCTCTCTCTCTATCTCTTTCTTTCTCTCTCTCTATGTTGAGCAAAGTAACAGAAAATGGTCTATTGGGGCATTTTTAACAGGGTGGGGTCAGATTTAAAAATTAGAAAATAAGAGCCCCGAGTCAAATCTGTGATCGCAAAGTCGACATGCGGTTCGTACAATGGATTGTAAAATGCTCCCCAAAAACTAGATGCACTGACTGGGTTTGTGGTAAAAACGCGGTCCGCTTTCACGTTCTGTGGTCGCAAAATGCAACGCAGAACTTTCCTTCACAAAATCCCAAAGAAATTATACGACGACTATGTGGTCCGTATTTTGGTTACACGATCGCGTAATTAACCGCATAGTTGACTTTAAATTTGGCCAACACACTGACTCACTCTGCGAAAGAAATGCGGTCTGCATACTTGATATGCGACCGCATTATCGACCACAAAATTGCACTTTTTTGTAAACATAATTTCTTGACCTTTTAATGCAGTGATCAACTCAAAAGGTCTGAACCGCATTCTTTTATGAATTTCTAACACCTCATCCCAACCTTGCACTACGAGACTCGGGGTTTTTGAGTAGGAAATTCACGGGGCCTTACAGTGTTACTAGGTGTAATTCTACTTGGTCAACCCAAAACCAAAAGGTGAGAGTTAGACTAATAAGCAGATAGTTGGACCAGCATATGAGTAGATAATCCAATATCGAAAAAAGATCATTCAACCTCAGTAATTGCATCATGTTATCAACCCTTGATGATTTTGAAGTGGGGGGGGAAACCAAATGAGATAGTATAAAATAATCATGGAAAGTTTGCAGATGTTCATAATAAGTTCTCCATGGATTTTGACTTGAGAAATTACCAGATGCTAATGAAAGATAGAAACAGGAGAAACAGTCATTGTGTTATGACAACCTCCAAAGGTGCGCTAGATCTTGACAGAAAGCTTAGTAAGGGTCCTTACAAGAAAGAAAGTGCTACAATGACACATAGAAGGATATGTTCTCTCCTCGTTATAGAACAAGTGTTGGGAAACTAGCACAATGAATTCACTAACTAAGGAACACAATTAACACATGTTGTGGAGGTGTAAAGAGGAAATAAACATTTGTTATGAGCTGGACATGCTTCTGCTATATTAGCTCCCAAACTGCAGTACAATACCATGTCACGAGCAACAACTATACTAGGAACAAAGTGAGCTACTTACTGCAGGATGTCTCAAGCGGACACGAAAATTATACCAAGATGGCGACACAAGTTCTTCCTATGACGGGGATGTGAGCATCTCAGTTTTTCAGAGAGACTTTATGCACATGGTGACCATTTCGATTGGCATGCACTTATGTGATAGGTGTTAACGTATGCTGTTATGTTACTAGACATTGAGAAGCTTTCATGATGATACTTGCAAGAGAGTAGAGTGATTGTTCAAACCATATAAGCCATATACACAAGAGAAAAGTGACTCAAGAAGGATCGCAACACTGGGATGCTTTACATGGAACTTCACACCACATAGGTAAACTTTACGATGGTGCATGCATAGGCACCAATGAGCAGACATTGTCCATAAAATTATTTTATAACAAATACATCAAATGTAGTCCCATGTTGAGAGTTTAGAAAATAAAGTGGAAGCATTAATCCTAGAGTTATAACTCCATTCAAGGACGTATCTATAGAACTCAATTCCACAAGAAGATGTAAATAAGAGAATTTGTTATA
Source organism: Nicotiana benthamiana (assembly GCA_034376525.1). Taxonomy (NCBI): domain Eukaryota; kingdom Viridiplantae; phylum Streptophyta; class Magnoliopsida; order Solanales; family Solanaceae; genus Nicotiana; species Nicotiana benthamiana. Next base: position 18,956,762 of record CM067324.1, on the reverse strand, counting down.
GAACGGATTCACGAATAATATATCTCCTTCAAAGAGTAGGTATACACAAGTTTCTGTGACTCACATCTTGTTCAGACCGTGTTTACGAGGACTCTTCAATATGGAGGTACATATGCAACAGGAAGAAATTTTGTGTTGTTCATATTGATGTACTAAGGAGTGACTTACCTGGTGACTTTAGGTTGACATGGCAATAGCGTATCAATACCCCTCGACTCCACATCCCAAACATACATAAGTAACATACTAATATACTACATTATCTTGTGGTGTAGTGACATTAACAGGAACAAGGGTACTCGCTTTAACAACAAGTTCTACCAATCCTTCTATGGCTCGATACATTCTCCTAGCAAACGCTTAGGCAATCTCCCTCACATTCAATGGTGGGGTTATCCCCTCCTTACTGCTTCAAAAACCATGAATTACTTGTCTTGAGATTAAGACATATACTGGAAATTAGCTCCCTGTATTGAGCTCTACTGCACGATTTGGAGTATCAAAGAAAGGTAAAATTCCTAAATGTCCGAACAGCCTCCAACTTATAGATGTGATCGATTACACACCGATAAGAAGGAATCTACTAGCCATAACTCTGAGACATCCTAGGGCACTTTAAAACCTGGCTCTGATACCAAGTTTGTCAGGCCCCAAAAATTGAGGAGCACGACCGGTGCTCAACCGAGTAAACCCAACTAAGGAAGCCTATTAAGTTTCATTCTACCCAAACTAATTCATGTATACATATGAGATGGAGTCCATTAATCAAACTTAGTAAGTATTTCATTAACAACTTCCTTTTTAAGTCTCGTTAGCATCTTAAAACATAATTATCAAAATATTAACAGTTTTATAATTCAAACATCAATATTTCTACATTAATTCCAATACCTGACACTGCCCACAACCTATCTACTGAGCCTCTAAATACAACTAAAGAGTCATGTAATATGGAAATGCCGGTAATAAGGCTTCGGCTATACCTCAAAAAAAAGTACATGATGAACAGATGAAACAGGACCCCGAAACGAAGTGGGGCTCACCAAGTCAACTGAAAGGATGATGCGACACTAGATGCGGCCAATACTGCCTGCTGTAGAATCACCTACATCCATTTAAAGATGTAGCACCCAGGAATGTTCGTGCCATCGAATAGCACTAGTATGTATAACTAAACATTATCTAGTTAGAAAGAACTTTCATACAAAAATAAGAAATCACATGTATAACTCAAAACTTTAAACGATCACCACATTATCAAAGAAAAGAATCATACAACTTTCACATCATTTTTCCATAGCTTTTAGTCTGGGGCATTTCATATTATTCATCATTTGCTCATAATACCATTGCTATATTGAACAGAGTCTGATTTCGACCAGATTGGCTAGGTTGCCTTGTTTGAGACATATAATTCAATCACGATCTCATTTTCCCTTTTTCTTTGAAATTCATTTATAATACCACCGCTATCTTGAGCGGAGTCCGATCTCACCCCGATCGGCTAGGCTACCTTACCAAGGCGTTGTCCCCTTCTCATTAATTATTTCATTTCACATATATCATTTTATAGGCACTTGGGGCCATAACTTATCACATCATTCTTGGCACTAGGCTGCATTTTACATTGTTCCCAATTTCAGTATTAGCTTTGCCATTTAGGACAGTAGGTGCACATAAAAGCAAGTTAAATTGTAAGTATAGATAAGGCTTCACGTAGATGGCACAATAATGCAAGTTCAATATAAGTTTAAGGTCTAAGCATTTCAATATATAATTTATTTCTTATGCCCCTTTCAAGTTATCAAGATAGCATGTTGATCATGTTAAGACACATCTTTCACGCATATAAGGTTACACCAATTAGATGAAGATCTTGTGATTGGTTTTCTTGATTCTTGAAGATTGAATGGTTAGAATGTTAGGCTCTCTCCTTCCCTCTCTAAAATTCTCTTGACTCTCTCTAAAATTATCAGAATATCTCCCCAAATAAAACCCCAAAGCCTATATATAAAAATGGGTTCGGATCATGAAAATAGGAAGATTAACCCTCCGAATTCATATTTGCGGCCGCATAATGGACTTCGGAATGAGTATGCTGGTTGCAGACACGTCACAAAACTCGGTTCTCAAAACTGGGCTACATTGGTCCAATTTGTGACTTGATTTGTGATCACAGATCGATTATGCAGACCGTATAATGGTTTTTGTGATCGCATATCTGACTGACACAGGATTGCATTTTTCCAACCTTTGGTAATTTGATCATATTTATGTGTTGGAATGTCCAAATGATGAACGGCTTGAAGTGTTAGAAACTAGACTCGAAGACCTTTTGTCTGATAGGTTTTTTATCAAATATATATATATATATATATATATATATATATATACACACACACACACAGAGATATGGTCGTCTGGGGACTTATGCGAACTCATTTGGAATTTTAGCCTATTATGAAATTTTTCAATTTGCCTTAGACTGGCCTTTCCTTGGACCCTAAATTACTTACTATAGGACATACACATATTTATCAAATCCAATTGATGTCCATCATATTATTGGAACATAAAATATTATAATCAACCTACTTGGCACCACAAAATCCTAAATTACTTAGCAAAATTTTTCGGGGCCTCACATAAATACTGTCCAGATTCAAATGATTGAAGTGAACGAGAAAAATTAGAGAGATAGAACTTTTCATGTTTAGGAAAGTACTAAGTAACATCATAGAGAAACGACAGTAGCGAAAGGAACACCAGTATGGTAAGTAAATAATGGAAGAATCCCATTGTTAATGGTATTAGGAAAGATTTGGAGAGGGCGGCAATTAGTGTTTCGAGTGGGGTGAGAAGAATTTGAGGGCGGCTAAGCAGACAAATAGTTTCTAGGGTTAGGGGTTGGATTAAAATAGAAAAGGGGGGTAAATGTTATGAGTCGTTGACCAATTTTGATCAATGGCTAGGATAAAATAGGTTGGGCCAGATTTTGGAGTGGGTTGGTGGATTGGGTTGCTTGGTCTGTTGAGGTTACTGGGCCAGGGATTTATTTAGACCTTAATGGTTTGAAATTAATCCTAATTTTGGGCCAGATTTTTTTTTAAAAAAAATATAAGGGGAAAATAATTTAATAAATCAATTAAATAAATCATAAAAATATCATTTATGCAAAGTAATATTTTAAAATAATTGTAGAAGATTATAAAAATGTCAGATATGATTTTGACCCTGAACAAAATGAAAATACAATACAAATGTAAATACAGGCTACAATTGTAAGATTGTGCAAATAACCTAAAAATACTAATGTAATTATAAAAATGAGGTAAAAATATTTCAAACATAGATTATCGATGCAAATACTAATATTAGCTAATTGATTAATCCCAAAAATAATTTGAAGGATATAATTAACAATTATTCAAGTAACTTAAACGCAGGAAAATCGATTTAAAAGCTCTAAAAATTATGGAAAACTATAAAATGCTTGTATAGATTTGTTAACTAAATAATGATGCAGAAATAATGTTTTAAAAGTTTATATATATTTTGAAAAAAATATGAGGGCAAAATTGGATATCAACACCACCAAAAATCAATTTTTTGAAGCGCATGTCTTCAACACCCTTTGATGCACTTTGTCACCAACACTAGATTTTGTGAAAATGATTTTCGTCAACTCTCATTAATCTATTTTATCACCAACAACCAATTGTGATAAAGAGCTTGTCTTCAACTCTCGTTGATACACTTTCTCATCAACACCTACTTTTATTGAAGCACTTGTCTCCAACTCCCGTTGATGCACTTTTCTCACAAAACCTAATTTTGTTTAAGCACATGTCTAATGTTGATACCATTTGTCACCAACACCCTTTTTGTTGAAGCACTTATCTACAACTCCCATTGATGCACTATGTCACCAACACCCATAATTATTCTAAAGCACTTGTCTCCAGTACTCGTTGATCCACTTTGTCACTAACACCTGGTTTTGTTGAAGAACTTGCCTTCAACTCTCATTTTTGCACTTTGTCACCAACACCTAATTGCTAATGCACCTGTCACTTGGTCCCAAATTATTATTTTTTCTTGACCGCTTCTCTACTATTTAGAGAAGAGTCTCTTCTTCTTGTGCCTTATTTGCTTGCACCTCCTTAAATTTCGCATTTTTTTGCTCAATCCTTCTTAACATGATTGTTCTCCATGCATATATTATTGGCTTGATGTTTCCAACATACTCACTGCCCAGATGGGCAGCACACATTGGCTAGTGCCGCCCACGAAAGCTATTTGATTCTCTCCCAAGATCCTGGAAGCTTTGATACCAATATGAAGGAACATTATTGTATCAAATCTTTAAAAGATTTTTACATTTATTCTCACAATTCTCTACAGATCTGCACATATAAAATAAGTGTTACACCCCATATTTTTGTACACAAAAGTGTGTCGTAAGCAAACTAATGTAAGACCAAAAATGAGTCATCTTTGGAAGTATATAAATTATGTTATCATGTTACCTCGGAGGTTACAAATATTGAAGATTATGAAAAATAAGTACATGTGATAGGAATTGAATTTCGGGAAGTTCGGAGTTGATTTGGAAAGAAAATTCTAATTTTGGAAGCTTTAAGTTAGAGGAATTGAGCAATGTTTGACTTTTTGAGTAAACGACCTCGGAATTGGGGTTTGAAGATTCCAACAGGTTCATATGATGACTTTGGACTTGGGCGTATATCTGGATCAGGTATTGGATGACCAGAAAGCGCTTTATCACCTATTGTAGAAAGTTGGCATTTTGGAAGAATATCATAAATTTGGGTTGAAGTGTATTTTAATGTTATTGATGTCTGTTTGAAATTTTGAGCATGGAAATAGCTATAAAATATAATAAATTAGAGTGGAATAAGCAAATAAAATACGTAATTATAGCATATCATCAAGTATGCATTGATTTACGTACTTATACTACACTTGCTGTATATTTTTGTGCAGGTACATATATGTTCGGTGATTTTTTAGCTGTAGAGGCATGGCTATTGCCGGGACTTACCGTGAGCTGTATTTCATGTTACGATCCGCAGCCTCCTAAATCTCTATCGGAGTTATTTATATTCTCCTATCTAATTTTTCTCTCAGACAGATATTGTATTTTGTTTTATTTCCTAGTTGATGCTCTTGTACTTCTGACACCAGGGTTTAGGGATGCTTATGGGTTGTCCTTTATTGTAGTTATGAAAATATTATCAAAAACCCTGTGAATTCTATTTCTTACTATTTAATTTATGAAAATTATGATTTCAAAACTACTAAAATGAGTACTTAAGTTAAACATTCATTATTGGCTTGTCCGAAGGCTAAGTTAAGCACCACCATGACCTCTAGTGGATTTTGGGTCGTGATAGTATTAGTAGTCTGGCCATTGAGTATGTTGGCAAACGACAAGTCAATAAGCATTGAGACCAATCATGTTGAGAAGGATTGAGCAAAACGAATGCAAACTTTAAAGAGGTGCTTCCAAATATAACATAAGAGGAAGAGGCTATTCTCTAAAAAGTAGAGAAGCGGCCGAGAAAAAATAATAATCTGAGAGCATGTGACAAGTTCATCAACAATTGGGTGTTGGTGACAAAGTGCATCAATAAGAGTAGAAGGCAAGTGCTTTAACAAAATTGGGTGTTTGTGACAAAGTGAATTAACGGCTATTGGAGACAAATGATTTTGAGAAATTAGGTGTTGATGACATAGTGCATCGATGGGAGCTATAGACAAGTGTTTCAACAAATCGGGTGTTGGTGACAAAGGGCATCAACGTTAGTTGAAGACATGTGCTTCAACAAAATTAGATTTTGGGAAACAAGTGCTTCAACGGGAGTTGAAAACAGGTGATTAAATAAAATTTGGTGTTGACGACAAAGTGCTTCAACAGGAATTGAAGATAAGCGCTTCAACACAATTGATTGTTGGTGACAAAGTGCATTAATGAACGTTGAAGATAAATGTTTCAATAAAATTGGTTGTTGATGAAAAAGTGCATCAACGGGTGTTCAAGACATGTGCTTCAACAAAATTTGTTATTGGTGGCAAAGTACATCAGCAAGGGTTGCAGACATCTACTTCAACAAAAGCGGAAGATTGGAGAGAAGTGCTCCAATACAACAAAAATAGTATACAACTTTCAATTACGAGAGAATGTTGAAAAACTAATTCATAATTGTAGTAGACAATCGAAATTTTTAGGATTTTTTATTTGCTAGTTTATATAATTTATATCTAAATAGGATTTGTAGTCATAATTAATATAAGAATATGCTTTTATAGTTGAAATAAATTTTATACTATTATAAATTTGGATATTAATAACTTATTTTACGTATGGGAAATTGTAAAAAGTATTATGAGACGAATAGAGAGCTTTCAATGATTTCATACAATAATTTTCCTTTATTGAACTTTTAATTCATTTTCTCAGACTAAAAAAATCATCAAGCATTTGCTTTGTGAATATACTATATATTTCAAAATTCTATTATTCCTAACATCATGAATCAAGATTCGAATTTAAACAACTTGGAGGTAACTCCGTGCCGGTGGCAGTCCCGTGGGCATTATCACATGAGGAGATAGCGGATCCACCAGCGCCATTGTATACCAAATTGATTTCTCTAAGGTTGATTCCCTGGCAAGGAAATGAAGCACTGCAATTCAAAGTAATAGCTGCCACTGAACTTGAAGTTCCTCTTATGTTATTGAATGTAACGTCCTTGATTTGCACTGAGCTCGCCTACAAAACAAAGGAGAGTGTTGCCTAAAGAATATCCATCTGAACATTTTCGTTTTTGATGTGACGTAAGTTATTTTGTAGAAAAAAATTTTTTTTTTCCTTTTTGTGTGTTGGAAATACTAAAAATATTTTTATGATCCAAGAAAACATTTTTCATCAAAAGGGAAAAATGGACTTCCGTCACTTATGGGCGGAAGTCATTCTTTTTATAACTATTTTAAACTTTAAGTTATAGTATTTGCTCTAATTGATACTTAGATATTATTATTAAGCTTTTGTGCTCAAAGAATTTCATCAATATATTTTTTGATTTGCTAATATATTCTTAATTTTAATATATAAATTTATTGGATAATGCTGTGTGCTTAACAACCAAAGATATGTAAATATTATTCCGGAAAATAATTTCTGTCAAACCAAAGATGGTTTCTCCTTTTTTTAGAAACAAAATTCTTCTCTTTTTCTTATCCTTTTCTGTTTCCTTCTCCTTTTACTTTTTGTTTAAGTTTATTTGTGAGAGTTGGTAAAATCATCTAAATATGGCAGATTAGTATATGCATTACTTGTACATAAAAATAATAACATAATTATTTGATTATATTTTAATTTTCTGTAACCATGCGAAGCGTGGACAATTACGCTAGTGTTAAATATAAAGATGGAGAAAAGGACAATGCAAGTACCTGACTGCTGCAAGGAGGCGATGGACAGTAATGTTGATCGATAATGATAGGATTTCTAACATTATCCATGAAAATATCCTCAAAATTTATACTTGTGGCACTACCAGACTCCGATGGCGCCCATGTTTTAATCCTGACGCCATTTTGGGTAGCAATGAGAGTGCAATTTTTGACATGTATGCCTGTGACGACTTCATTTTGTGTCTTCCCTAAGCTTCCGATGCTTATTCCATGGCCAGGGCCACAAGTAATCCCTGAAATGTTGATGCTTTTGCTGCCGTTGATCATAGATATACAATCGTCTCCAGTGCCAATGTTTGAATCCAAAACTTGGATGTTGGTGGAGACGCCCATGTGAATGCCGTCGGTGTTAGGGCTGTCGTCCGGTGCGGTTAGGTTAACATGACTAAATGTCACGTTATTGCACATAAAGAGGTCGAAATGGAAGCTCTTGCTGTTGATTGAGTTTATGTGGTGCACCGCCGCATTTTTGATAAAATCTAATTTCAACGTCTGGTTCAAGTTTTAAAAATAAGGCATAGAAAGACAATATTAAGTTTTTAATAACTTCACATTTACCACAAAAATAAGTATTTTGTAATGACATAAATGGTAAAAGAAATCTTGTAATGTCATTATTTTTTGAATCGCTATACTTTTATGATTGAGTAATATCGTAAATATTTTTTTACATCGAAATTGGATTTAGTCAAATTATCAATATGTCAAATATACAAATTAGTTTATCCAGAATAAAAATATATCGGAATAAATTAGACAAAAATGACAAATAGTATAAAGTTTATGCGAACTTAAACTTACAATAGGAAGAGTTGGGCAATTAGAATTCATGGAAGTATGAAAATAAGGCCAAGCTGAAGCCCCTTGTCCATCTAAAGTTCCTCCTCCTTCAATCTCTAAGCCATTAACATATTGAAAGGAAATCCAAGTCGTATTGCAGAATAGAGAAGGATCTGTTGGAGCTTTTACAACTCCTTGGATTTGGAAGGTCATAGATCCATTGCATGGTCCGATAAAATTTGCAGCATATACCATATATTCCCCTGAAGGTATCAAGAATTTGGCTGTTCCATTCCATTGGCATGCATCCTTCCAAGTACTCAAGAATGCCTTCCAAAATAAATCAATAAATAGAAAATAGAGACTTAATTAGATAATTTAGACACTGAATTTTCATATATACAATGACATTTATATGTAGTCATGTTGCCAAAAAGGGCAACACTAGACATGTAATAATGACTTTTGAATAAAGATATAATCTTTTTCTCTTTTTATTTTTACGATAATTATACCGATTTCTTTTTTTATCCCTCCCAAAATGTTTCCACTTTACTCCAATTATAACATATATTCATAATCTCACGATTGGAAGTGAAAAATACTTACCATTTAAGTAATATTTTCTCGGCTTATATCTCGTGTTTCAGCACGTAACACATACATTCCTTATGATTTTAGATATGAAGTAAAACTCCTTTCTGTAAAGTTTTATGCAAAAAAACACAATACTTAACTCTTCAAGTGGAAAATTCACCTCTTAATTAAGCTTTAATTCGATTGCTTTTTGTGTAATAAAACTATAACCGCACATTGTTTTGCAATAATGATCTAATCCTACAATTTGCGCACTTGCAAACATTAAAAATTCATATGAAACATAAGTTGACATTACACATAAGGAAAAACTTGTCTATTTGGGAACTATAATATTTTTTTATGCCAAATATGAAAGGAAGTGTGCTAAGATAGTTTTACTCGTGTGACAATATGATTTTGTCAATATTTCTCATCCGTCTAGAATTTGTGCAATAATTAATACGATAGACACATTTAAAGTTAAAATGGCTGGTTCTCACCTTACTATTATCTGTCTTTCCATCTGCTATAGCACCATAGGTTTGGACATTGAAGAGCTTCTCCTCTGCACTACTGCACCCAAGAATAAGGCATAATACAAAGGCTATTCCGAAACTAGAAATTAAAGCCATTTATTTATTTGGTTTCTTTTTACTTTCTTCATCACTTGTCTTTATATACAACTCAATTTCCTTCATGCTGTCAGATGATTATTCATTCATTAATTATTTACCTTAGCAGTCTTGCATTTCGAATAACATCAATAAAAAAAAATTGTTTCTATTACACCAAGAGATTTCTTTAGATGTAATGGATTAATAAGCAAGGAAAGTGAATCGATATCTTGAATGAATATCATGGCAAGTTTATTAAACCGCCAGCAAGACTTATGAGATCCATTTAGGTTATTCCTTTACATGAAGATATTCTAGTAACCGAAAAACAAAATATATAGTTAAAGTCAAGTGAGACGTGAAAGACTTACATTATTCTTAAATTTACTCAATGCCATGATTCATCCGAAGCAAATTATCACATTAACAATGTTGCAGAGACTTCCCTTTAAAAAAGGAAAAAGAAAAAAATTATAATTTTTTCTTAATGAAATTAAAAAATATATTTTATTTTTCACAAAAACGTACTGCAGAACGATTTAGAAAACAATTGATATTAATTAGTAATTTAAGAGGCATTTTCTGAGCAACCCCTAGAGCGAGATGTACGAAAAATGCACTGAGGCATAATGGCAAGGCGTGAGTATGGTGGGGCATAAGCCCTAATATTTCGGACGTTCATCTAGGCATAAGTCCTCATATCCTGGGCCTTCATTTGGGGCATAAAGCCCAAAAACCTTTTCAAATTTGAGCCAGAATTACTTAATAATTTCTTTTTAAAAAAATAAAATTAAATATCCAAAGTAACTCATTAAAATTTCAAATATAAAGTCTCAAAAACCAAAGTCGGTTTTCTTATTTATCATAATTTCATGATCTTTACAATTTGTTATTTACTATCGAGAAACAAATATACTTTACACTTTTATCTGCAATGGGCGGACTACAATAAAAGGAGTTTTCTCTCCATTGGTTCCACCCTTGCATTTCTTTATTTATTCTTCATTTTCTTCAAAAATAAAACACTTTTGTATTCTTTAATTTATTATTTCATGTTACTTTTTTATTTCGATTTTTTTTTGGTGTCGCTCTAGTTTAGATACTACGTTGATGACATAAGTATAATACATCTTTATGTCACTTATTATAATGATATGGCCAATTATTTTGTGTATTTGAGCTCCGCTATCCTACTTAATATTTTTTTTGTATTTGTGTTTGTAATTTTGTAATCTGCTGGAGCGGTTAATTTGGTATCAGGGAGGTTTTAGAGGGATTTGAGACACATAAGGGGTGTTTAGTATGAAAGAAAATATTTTTTAATTTTTTTATGTTTGGTTGGTTGACTTAAATATTTTAATCATGAACTCATTTTCCACTAATTAGAGTAGAATATTTTTCCTATCAAAAGAATGAAAAATATTTTCAAAAATATCTTCCAACCTTTCCCCATTACCTATTCCCCGTCCCCACCGACCCCTGTCAACCAACCCTTACACCTCTTCCCACCCCAACTAGACCCACCCTAACCCCATCCCACCTTTGCCCCACCCCCACCATACTCCCCCTCCCTAAATAGAAATATTATTGTGTTTTTCTTTTATTTTATAAATAATTTTTTTTTTATTTTAACAAATGAGTATTTTCTTGTCATGATATAATTTTTTTATTTTAATAATAAGTACTTTCTTTCCATGATATAGAAAAATATTTTCTTTCATTTCTATAAAATAATGTAGTAAAAAGTATATTCTTTCATTTCAATAAAATGATGTGGAAAAAGGTTTATTTTTTATTGCAACAAGAGTATTTTCTTTTCATGATACCGAAAAAGTATTTTCTTTCATTTCAACAAAGTGAGTTTTTCTTTTCATGATGTAGAAAAAATATTTCCTTTCATTTCAACAAAATGGGTACTATATTTTCATGTTGTAGAAATAGTACTTTCTTTTTCAACCAAAAAAAGGCTTTTTTAGTTATGAAGCACAAATTTTAACATTATTTTTGTCTAAAAAAGTAAAGCAAAACATTAGTTCTTTTGGGTTTGTAAGAACTTTTGGAATAATAATTAAATTCTTGAAGAAAATAGAGTCATAAAAATATTGGGTATTTGGGGAGGGGGGTGTCACGACCCAATTCTCCATCCGTAAGATGGCGTGATGGCACCTAGTCTTCACGACTAGGTAAGCCTAGCAATCGAGGAATAATCAAAAATAAAGACAAAATCAACAACTTAATTTCAACAGATAACTTATAACAGAAAAATGTCGCTCGGCATGTACTAGTAAACAAGCACTCCAGTATAAACAGTATTTTTCAAAATTCAAAAGTCACTAGTTACAAGCTAAGAATTTGTCTAACTGTTTCTACACATCAGTAACTTGAAGAAATAAGGAGGAACAACATAAAAGGGAAAGAGATGGACTCTGAGGTTTGCGAACTTTGGCTGATAGACCTTAAAGTCTCCGGAGCAGCAGCAAGTGCGCAACTAATAGCGGGGCTGGTAGGAGGTACCTGGATCTGCACACAAAATATGTGCAGAAGAATAGCATGAGTACATCACAATAATACCCATCAAGTGCCAAGCCTAACCTTGGTAGACTAGTGATGAGGTCGGTCAGGGCTCTACTGGTATACAATAATTAAGGCAGAAGATACAATAATATAATGAAAGATCGAGCATTTAACAATGAGGAAGACATGAAGATAACAACACAACACATAGGGATAAACAACAAGAGGTGTTCCCGAGGTACTACCTCATAGTCCCAAAAGCAAATGCTCAATAGGGGATCTCCTGAGGCATCGTCTTGTAGTCCCATAAGTAAATGCTCAACAAGGGACTCTCCAAGATACCACCTCATAATCCCAAAAGTAAATATGCAACGGAAGATCTCCCGAGATATCGTCTCATAGTCCCAAAGGTAAATATGCAGTGGGAGATCTCCCAAGACTATCTCGTAGTCCCAAAAATAAACATGCGACAGAGGGTCTCCTGAGGTAGCGCTTCGTAATCCTAAAAGTAAACACATAGCTCGAAATCGACGGAAACAACAATTACAGCAAGAAATCCTATAGTTTAAGACTAAGTACAAGTCAAGGAAAAAGCATGAAATCTATTAAACATGTTGTGCAGGTTTCAAATAAGCAATTAAGATAGGTAGGCATGTGATACTAGGCTAAATCGGATAACTACACATGTGAGATTTGAGTGTGAATTCCTGAAGCTATTTGGACAAGATAGAAGAACCAATTCCATTGTTTCTTTCTTTTATTTTAGTTCAATTGTAGTAGGTGATTTTAAACGTGTACCTTTCAGCTTTCATAGAAGCAATTGTATTAGGAACTTTGAGTATTCAAATTAGAGTTAACTTGAAGTTGTCGCAACAGTTGAGGTTGTGTGCAACAACGGGATTAGAGTTTAATCCTTATGTTTACAAGAGTTTTGTAATTGCTATTTTTGCTCAGTTATTTTAGTGTTTGAAAAAATCCTACTGAGTAGTAGGCCATAGTTTTTTCACCTTTTGAGATATGTGTTTTCCACGTAAAAATCTATGTGTTCCTTACTTTATGTACTTATTATTCCACAAACAGTAGAGTTAGTACACCTAGAAAAATCAGGTTCTTCTAGAGCGAAAACTTAGGAACTATGCAAATTATTTCCCCATCTCCCTCTCCCTCCCCCCATCTTGTGTTGTATTGACGTATAAAATATCACCCCAAAACCTTAGTTATTCTATTTAAAATGGGCTAAAAGTTGGAGCCCAGATGTAACAAAAATACTATCACGGCCGAAATTCGTTAAAGGTCGTGATGGCCCCAGACACTACTGTCAGGCAAGCCAACACCAAATAGTTAATTAAATTCTTATTTTAATATTTTTGATATCATAAATTTCCTTCAATTTAACTTGTATATGAACTTTACTGAATAATTAATAATACTTTTAAATTTCAATACCGAATATCCCATAATCAATCCACAATCCAGTGTCACAAGTGCATAAGCATTTACTAGAAAATAAGATAAAATACAGCAACTTTCCGGAATACAAATTTGGATAAGAAAGAAAATGTAAATATTCTGAAGAAGACTCTGCTGGCGATGGGTCGTAATATGGAATGCAACCACCTTAAGTCCCTATGTTGACTATGCCGCTGCGCCCACTAGGCCACTAGTTATACATGTGTCTGTACCACAAAATATACAGAAATTGCAGTATGAGTACGAAAACAAACATGTACCCAATAATTATCTAATCTAATCTCGGATAATTAGTGACAAGAGAACGACTCCGACACTTACTATGGCCAACAATAATATACTAATAATATGATTAATCATAGATTTTATATGACAACAGTAAACTCAATAACATGAAGTGGGTAAACAATTCTTTTGTTAATAGGAGATTTTCAAATTTATTTTTATCTTTTAACAATTTATATCACTGGCCACGGAGGCCACATCAATTATCAATAATTCCAGAATAATCAATTAAGTCATGCGCAAATTATGCCGAGGTCGTACGATCCGATCGAACATAATATTTAAATTATACACTGTCAAAGGGTCAAATAGTACTAACTGTAGATGAATCTATTTAATCTACCAAAGTGTTCGGCCCGTTCGATAAATAAAATAAAAATAAAAAAATCAAAGTCAATCAAGAGTTCATCAAGGAGCAATTACCCGAGGAAATAAAAATGTTCTTCTAACGGTCAAGAAAATAAAGTTTAACATTTTAGAAGTTCATTTACATAGTTCGATATGAGTTAAGTAATTTAAATTGACAATAAGATTACAATTATCGCAATGATAATATATTTTTGAATTCTAAACTATTAGGGCTTAAGCATAATAATAAATACGCATAAAATTTAATCTTATTTAAATTGACAATAAGATTACAATTATCGCAATGTATGTAACCCCTACAAATATAATTTATATACATTTCTTAAAAGCATGAAGCATGGAGAAGCTGACTAAAAGGGAAAGGAAAAATGATTAAGTGTTATACATCCACTTGCACAGAAGGTGGATGTCCAAGTTGCGATTTAAAAATCTTGTCATATCTAGATTTGTCTTTCCATGTGTGTATTTGCACTAATTTGGTACTTCCAGTATTTGTTATCGATTGTCCGTGTTCAAAGCAATGAGAAACTGGAAACCAGTAAGAAGAAGAGACACAAAAAAAAACAAAAAAAAAAAAATCACAGAAATGAAGAAATCCGAGACCACAGAATTCACTGTGTGTCCTTAAGGAATTTAACCCCCTCACTGTACCCGAGGTTGTGGATTATTTCCTCCCAGGATATAACGGATATACCTGTCGTAGGAGTGGCGGTACCTCAAACGCCTACGACTTCGACGAACTCAAATTCGGGAACGAAATCACACTATGACTCGATATGTTTCAATTTGCAGAAAAGAATGCAGAATTTTTAATGCACGAATATTTTTTTTTTTCCAGTACTCGAAAATGAGGCATTGCCTCAGTTTATATAGCCTCGAATTGTGACTGTTCGGAAAGGCTTGGTGCCTGTTCGGGAAAGGCCATGCCTTTTTCTGAAAAATAAGAATGTTGGGAAGTTTACAGTTAACAAATTAATATTTTTCCCGCGGGAATTAAAAATAATTTCAGAAAATCAAGATTGAATTTTAAATAAATTTAGTCCAAAAAGATTATCAATCAATCAGATCATTTGACCAAATCCAAATCCAAAGCCGAAGCCGAGCCGAGCGACGACGACGGCGCGAGGGGAGTCCCTCTTCTTAACCCTTTAAGAGCTAGAAGAAGTGCTTTCTAATATAAGCACATAACTTTCCCTTTCTACCACCAATGTGGTACAAAGCTCCTTTTTAAAGGAACTTTGCTTTGAAACTTCATTTTCCTTCTATTGTCTTCTTCCCTCCATTTCTCATTCACACCAACTTAGCTAGCTTTAATCATTAACTAGCTTTAACAATCCCCCACATGAATGGGGAATGGCTATATGATGAAAAACATGCATAAAAAAAAAAAAAAAAAAACTGTGTGATTCGTAAGCAAGGATTAATTGCATCTGGATAAGTAGATTTCTCTTTGAACTTTCCGTAGTGAGCATATGTCGGATATACTCGGTCAATCGGTAGATTTGATATCTTTGAACCGTCGAGCTTTGGTGTATACCTAGACAACCACATGTCACACAATTAACCCTTTAACCGTTTTTGGTTCTCATTGTTTTGTTCGTTTCAGCCATGAACACTTCCTGGTTCATAAGTGCGTAGAGAGCTGGCCTTACAGAGTTCTCCTTGAAGCGGCTTATACTTCACACTTACATAGGTGATTTCTAAATGTGTCATCCCGTAGATACACTATTTGATATACCCCGTATCAAACTTAGAAACCATTAAAAAGCCTTAATGCTTTATCCTGGTACTGAACATTGTCTCATCACGAGAATGGACCAAAAAGTTATTGTGACAATGTTGAACCGTCATCAATGACTTTGTTTGATCTCTTTGAACCTAGATCTTGGGATCTCATGTCTTCTAGGTAGAGTTACCGCCACGATGACTTGTCCTCGGCCATAGTCCCATTCCCCTCGATGATCTTTCAACCACTTCTCTAGTTAGGCCTTTAGTTAGTGGATCCGACACATTATCTCTTGACTTAACATAGCCAATTGTGATAATTCCACTAGAGAGTAGTTGTCTAACGGTATTATGTCTTCGTCGTATGTGACGAGACTTTCCGTTGTACATAACGCTCCCGGCTCTTCCTATTGCCGCTTGGCTATCGCAATGTATGCATATAGGAGCCAACGGTTTGGGCCAAAATGGAATATCTTCTAAGAAATTCCGGAGCCATTCAGCTTCTTCACCGGCTTTGTCTAGAGCTATGAACTCAGATTCCATTGTAGAGCGGGCGATACATGTCTGTTTGGATGACTTCCAAGACACTGCTCCTCCACCTATAGTAAAAACGTATCCACTTGTGGATTTAGTTTCAGTTGAACCGGTGATCCAATTTGCATCACTGTATCCTTCAATAACTGCAGGATACCTGTTATAATGCAAAACAAAGTTTTGAGTATGTTTCAAATACCCCAAAACTCGTTTCATTGCCAGCCAATGATTTTGGTCGGGATTACTCGTGTAGCGACTTAGTTTACTTATAGCACACGCAATATCATGTCGCGTACAGTTCATAATATACATCAAACTTCCCAACACTCTGGCATAATCCAATTGAGAATGACTTTCACCTTTATTCTTTGCAAGAGCAAGGTTCATATCAATTGGCGTCTTTGCAACTTTAAAGTCCAAATACTTGAACTTTTCAAGTACTTTTTCAATATAATGAGATTGAGACAATGCTAGACCTTGAGGAGTCTTATGGATTTTAATTCCCAGAATTAAATCGGCAACTCCTAAGTCTTTCATATCAAACTTACTAGCAAGCATGCGCTTAGTAGCATTTATATTAGCAATGTTGTTACTCATTATTAACATATCATCCACGTATAAACAAACAATGACGACGTGGTTCGGAGTGTTCTTAATGTAGACACATTTATCACATTCATTTATCTTGAATCCATTTGACAGCATCGTATGGTCAAATTTTGCATGCCACTGTTTTGGTGCTTGTTTTAGTCCATAAAGAGACTTAACAAGTCTACATACCTTCTTCTCTTTCCCTGGAACTACAAACCCTTCGGGTTGTTCCATGTAAATTTCTTCCTCCAACTCTCCATTTAAGAAGGCTGTTTTCACATCCATTTGATGGATTTCAAGACCGTACACGGCGGCTAATGCTACTAACACCCGAATAGATGTAATCCTCGTTACCGGCGAGTATGTATCAAAGTAATCAAGACCTTCTCGTTGTCTAAACCCTTTAACAACTAGTCTTGCCTTATATTTTTCAATAGTGCTATCAGCTTTCATTTTCCGCTTGAAAATCCATTTGGAACCTAAAGGTTTATTCCCTGGAGGAAGATCAACCAATTCCCAAGTATGGTTGTTCAATATGGATTCTATCTCACTATTGATTGCCTCTTTCCAAAATTGAGCTTCCGATGAAGACGTAGCTTCGTTGAACGTTCGAGGCTCATTTTCCAACAAAAATGTTAAAAATTCTGGTCCAAAGGAAGTAGTCGTCCTTTGACGTTTGCTACGTCTTGGATTTTCCTCATCAGGAATGTTTTCCTTTATTTCTTCTCGAGGTCGTTTAGATTCTTTGCTAGACGACGCACATTCCTTTTTATACGGATATATGGTTTCAAAGAAGTCAGCATTATCTGATTCAATTACCGTATTCACCTGAATGTCGGGATTTTCTGATTTGTGAACCAGAAATCTATATGCCTTACTATTTGTGGCATATCCTATGAAAACACAATCAATGGTTTTAGGTCCTATTTTTACCCTTTTGGGTTTAGGAACTTGCACCTTGGCCAAACACCCCCACACTTTGAAGTATTCCAAATTGGGCTTCCTTCCTTTCCACTTTTCGTATGGAATAGATTTTGTTTTGCTATGGGGCACTCGATTGAGTATTCGGCTAGCTGTTAGAATGGCTTCCCCCCACAAGTTCTGGGGTAAACCAGAACTTATTAACAGGGCATTCATCATTTCTTTCAGTGTTCTATTTTTTCTTTCCGCAATTCCGTTTGATTGTGGCGAGTAAGGAGCAGTTGTTTGATGAATAATGCCATATTCCAAACATATTTGTTCAAAAGGAGATTCATATTCACCGCCCCTATCACTCCTTATCATTTTAATCTTTTTATTAAGTTGAGTCTCAACTTCAGTTTTGTATTGCCTGAACGCTTCAATTGCTTCATCTTTACTATTAAGTAAATAAACGTAGCAATACCGCGTACTATCGTCAATAAAAGTTATGAAATACTTCTTTCCACCGCGAGATGGAATTGACTTCATGTCACAAATATCTGTATGGATTAAGTCTAAAGGACTTGAATTCCTTTCAACTGACTTATAAGGATGTTTAGCATACTTAGATTCAACACAGATTTGACATTTTGATTGATTGCATTCAAACTTAGGCAATACTTCCAAACTAATCATTTTTCGCAAGGTTCTATAATTGACATGTCCTAAACGTGAATGCCATAAATCATTTGACTCAAGCAAGTAAGACGAAGCAGAAACTTTATTATTATTAGCAATAACCATTACATTCAGTTTGAAAAGGCCCTCTGTGAGGTAGCCTTTTCCTATGTACATTTCGTTCTTACTTATTACAACCTTGTCAGAAACATAAACACATTTAAAACCGTTCTTCACTAGAAGTCCGGTAGATACAAGATTTTTCCTAATTTCAGGAACATGACAGACGTTGTTGAGAGTCACCACCTTGCCAGAGGTCATCTTCAGCAGTATCTTTCCATAACCTTCAATCTTGGCCGTTGCAGAATTTCCCATATATATTGTTTCGTCGGGCCCGGCGGGAGCATATGAAGCAAAGGCTTCTCTAACAGCACAAATGTGGCGAGTGGCGCCAGAGTCAATCCACCACTCTTTCGGACTTCCCACTAGGTTGCACTCGAACAACATAGCGCACAAGTCATCAACCTCCTCGTTTGTTTCAACCATATTAGCCTGACCCTTCTTCTTTTCCTTTTTCGGAGCACGACAGTCTGCAGCTTTTTCGGAGCAATATTTTCATAAATTGTGACTGTTCGGAAAGGCTTGGTGCCTGTTCGGGAAAGGCCATAGATTATCAATCAATCAGATCATTTGACCAAATCCAAATCCGAAGCCGAGCGACGACGACGGCGCGAGGGGAGTCCCTCTTCTTAACCCTTTAAGAGCTAGAAGAAGTGCTTTCTAATATAAGCACATAACTTTCCCTTTCTACCACCAATGTGGTACAAAGCTCCTTTTCAAAGGAACTTTGCTTTGAAACTTCATTTTCCTTCTATTGTCTTCTTCCCTCCATTTCTCATTCACACCAACTTAGCTAGCTTTAATCATTAACTAGCTTTAACAGTATTTACACTGTTTTGATACTTTCAAGTTTCAATAATTTTATGAAAATATTTGTAATAGTATTATTTAGCTGCTTAACATACATTATCACACAATAAGCTTCACACACTATCACATTTTAGTTATCAGTTTTGCATTATTAAGTTAGTACCGAGTAAGCGAGATGGTTGATGCACATGGGCCGGAATAGTTTGGACAAACTCAAAATTCAAATCGAAATCTGAATTTTTTTTATTTTTGGTTTGGATTTTGAATTTAATTTTTAAAATTTTTGGATTTTGGATTGGATATTAAATTTGATACTTCAAATTTTTGAATATCCAAAAATCCAAAATTCTTATACTTTATACTAGTATTTGTACTCGCACGTTGCGCGAAAAATATTAAATATAATTTTTTTCATAAGAAAATATTACTTAAAAAATATGGTAGACATAAACGAGCTTTCAAATGCTATTATTTTATAAATATATAAATCCACTGAATATTCATACATTGAAGTAATAAGAAAACATATGTATCCATTAGAAAACAGGTAGGGAGGAAATCATTCATAATAAAATGCAATCTTGGATGATTGGCCATATTCTAATTCTCACAAATTTATAAGTACCATTTGTAAAAGGCTATTTTTACTACATAATATGTTTGGACAAATTAACAAAGTTCTTAAAAGGCACAAGACAAAATCTTTCTTAAGTATTAATGGCATAGTCCTTCGAATATTAGCCACTGAAAATAGAATAAGCTCTTGGTTAACAAATTCAGTATACGAAATGACTTTTCTTTCTGATATAGATTGGTATGAGGCTGCATAGTATAAAAATAGAGAATAATAAGTTAAATTAGAAATATTTGTGCTAATCAAAATAAAGAAAAAGTATTAATGGTCCCAAACTCAAGTTGTCTAAGCCAATTTTTAATTCCTTTAATCTTTTTCTGACAAAAGTAAATTCTATGAATTCCCCATCTTATTGCCCATCAAGACAATATTTACTGTGTTTCTAAAGATCCTAAAAGTACTCATTTCTTTATTTTAAAGTACTTGTTCCCGACTCTTATCAAAACAATAAAGAAAATAATTAGTATAATGCCAAGTTTGATGGTTTTATAAAGTGTTTGGTGTAAAGTCTTGTAGTACTTAATGGAAAACCCGAACTCTATCTTCATGACCCATATGAGCAATATCTTCACACTTGTATAATTAGCATCTGATTAATCCATAAAATAATCTGTTAATATCAATAGGAATTTGAATTTAAAGATTCAATCATGTCCTCACATGAATTAAAATTGATAAGTTTGTTATGCATAATATAAATGATGTAATCAAATATAGCTAGGAAGAAGACTTAAGCCTGATCCAATTTATTATTAGTAGTTATTAAAAATTGAAGCTAAAGACTTTCACATCTATTGCAAAATTTTATCTTTTTTAATATCAACAACAATAACCCAATACAATCCTATTTAGTGGAATTTGGGGAAGGTATTGTGTACGCAGATCTTACCCCTACCCTGGGGTAGAGATGCTGTTTCCAAATAGACCATCGTCATCCTTCCTTCCAAGCATTTTCCACCTTACTCTTGGGGAGATTAGAACTCACAACCTATTGGTTAGAAGTGGAGGTTGCTTACCATCAGAGCAACTCCTCTTGTCTAAAATTTTATTTTTTTACTTAAACTCAAAATTTTCTTTTGTTATTCCACTTCAATTTTATATGAGAGTTTTTATAAATTTTCTTTTGTTATTCCACTTCAAAGTTATATTAGAATTTTATTAACTTTGTCCTAAGGTTTAAAACTATTTTATAATGCACGAAAAATTCTCTTGAATATGAATTTTAAAAAGAAAAGTAAAATTATAGATTCATAATTTTCAAATTCAGAATTTAATGAGTAACCAGTGTACCCCATGTTTAGTTAAAGTTAAAGCCTAAGTAATGAATATTTTTACAAAATATATTATTGTACCTTTTCAGATTGTGATTTAATATATATATATTATTGGGATGTACTCGCACATACAATAAAACTATTTTCTTAGATTTTTTTAATTATTTATTCTTTCTTTATACTAAGGAATTACTACTCAATTAATTAGTATTGTGAAGGAGTGTAGAAACACACTTTGGTGGTATAAGATAAATCATGATTAATTAAAAAAAAGGTGTCAGAATAAAGGACTCTCAAAATCAGTAGGAAATATTCCATACGTGAATATAGTTTTTCAAGGAAAATCAAGAAAGTATAAGTTAATCAAGCAAAAAATAACAAAGAAATATCAATTATTAGTTAAGCTATATTAATAAATAAAAAGTACTAAATGAATTATGCATCATTTTTTTAGTTAAGCAGTATAATAGCATATATGAAATGTTAAAGAAATTAAAAACTCAAATTTGATTCTCATAATATATAGACGTCAATTAATTTAGATAATACTTTCACTATAACACAAGAGGATAAAGAAAGTAGAGTTGAAAAATTATATACATATTACAAAACTTTATGATAATCGGATAGAAAATTCATCTTTAACCCCCACTTTATTTTTTAATAGAAAATATCAATTTACCTTTTGAACATGCTTGCAGTGGCGGATCTAGAAAGTTGTTATCAGATTCCGGGAAACCCAATAAATTTTGCATAGATATGGTATTTATATTTAGAAATCCACTAAATTTTTATAAATATCTGATTGTAAATTCATTTATTATTATATATTAATTAAAAATTACTATAGAAACTTTAAATTGTAGATCCGCCTCTACATGGTAGGAGACTAATTATGTATAGTAATCAAGATCTATCAGACCATCAAGACCCAAAAAAATACATTTTAAAAAGGCAAAATAATAGGATTAATTTTATGCCTACAAAATCAAGCCAACACGATTGAATCACTATAAAAGAGTAGAAATCTAGCTTTTCACTTTGATATTGAATAGAGACGAAGTCAATTTAACTTACAAAAAATAAAAGAAAACATAATAAAATAATATAAAATTAACTTTTAATTGCAGTTTTGGTGTATCCGAAAACTCGGCAAAAAGTAGCAAAATGCCTATAAGAAAACATTTGAAGCAACATACTCTGTTTCAAAATGTTTCACGAATACAAAATTGGAATAGTTTCTTCGATTATGTTACTCTATAATACAAAGAAACAAAATAAGAAATAAAAGACATCAGAAAAGAAGAAAGTGAAAAGAGAAGGAACAATTACCAACCAAAAAAAGAAATCAGAAAAGAAAAATGTGAAAAGAGAAGGAACAGTTACCAACAAAAAAGAAGACATAAAAACTATGAATACTTCAATGATAAAATATTATTTATAATTTTATATTTAGATACTCAATCTCCTACTTATAACCATAACCAAACAAAAGAAGAAGATAAGTAAGAAAAAAAAAAGGATTAGAGAAATGAAAACCATAAGAAATATACTGAAAGTGGTGAAGATTATTACCAACCCGAATTCATAATTTTACTTGTTTTTTTTGGCTCCAAGTTCTTTTGTAACCACGTCCTGCTATACAAACCACTCCTTGTCCTAAACACATATGTAGATGAAAAAGTGGGAAAAGTTAGATCATCTTCACTGGTAAATTTTTTATTCTTTGTTGATCTTTTTCTCTGCCTCGAGTGCCACTGTAATTGAAACTTGAGGCGTTTGGAATTGAGAACATATGCGTTTGGTTTGAAATAGTACTTCAAGAGGATTGTAACTGTTGCCTTGTCTATCTCCTTACTATTAGGAATAGTAAATGTAATTAAACGAGAACTTTTAAGATAATTGATTTGTTATATTAATAATCATGGGGCGAGAACAACATTAACGTACCTGTCAACGCAGCGGAAGAATTGTTGAACTTACCACCAAAACGATTGACCCAAATCGAACTTTGAATCACTAGGAAACAAAGTTAATCTTCCACCAATTAAATGCTCTTACTTGTGTGTGATTTTCGTTGGGAGAAGAAGAGAGTCAGAGAATTCTTACGGTAGAGAAAAAACTTATACCCCATTTGTTCCATATCTCCTTCATATAAATAGGGAGAGTAATAACACTTAAGGAAGATAACCCCCCACTCACCCACGTTCAGGCGGTTAAGGAAGATAACCCCCCACTCACCCTCGTTCAGGCGGTTAAGGAAGATAACCTCCACTCACCCACGTTCAGGCGGTTAAGGAAGATAACCCCCCACTCACCCACGTTCAAGCGGTTAAGGAAATTAAACCCCCACTCACCCACGTTCTGGCGGTTAAGGAAGATAACCCCTCACTCACTCACGTCCAGTCTAGTGGAGAGGTTGTGGTCTAGTGGTAACTTCCCTTAACCTCTCTCCTTTATCTCTCTTAATCAGGTCGGGTCAGCCCACATGGAGCGACCTATGACCCATAATCCAACATCTCCCACTTCGCTCATAGTGGGCCAAACCGATGTCTCTGACACACTTTTCATACCAGCAGATAGTTGGTGCAACCTGCAAGCACAAAGAGCTATAATATTCCAAAATCAATTAAAGGTTGTACTAATTCTCTATGTAGAAATCTAATCACATATGGAAAGGATTCACTACCAACATGAGGATATTATTACTCGCAATACCCCAAACATCATTCGCTATTGCAGTAGCTACTTATTCGATCCCTCATCCTCAAAAGAGTCAAACTCGAATTCTCATATAATATTGTATCCACAATTATACCCAATAATTTCATAGTAAGTGCAATGGTCGACCTATGAATACAAGTTAAATTACTATTTTTAGTCGTCCTCCCTTTCTACTCGAATCTTTCTATTCCAAATCAACTACTTTCCTAGACATACACTGCATTTCCGAAACACTCATGGCTATTAGTAACATGCTAAAGTAGCAACACTGATTGGCACTTCAAGAAACAGCTAAAGGTCAAAGGGTATTCCAATAAAAGTTAATGTAACTTCTTTGGGATCTCACACAAGAAGAAGTAGGGATTCATTCTTCATTATCCCATTGGTCGATAGCACACGTGGTATGAAACACATGTTACGGTGTTCTCACCTTATATTGGCGCGTGTGTCTTATTATTTTAATCATCCAACACCGTACAGACCTTGGTCTAGACACCTTCAAGTGTCTGAACTGAGTTTCCCACTTCAATAATCCTCAAACCGCCTTCTTAGAGAAACTCGTATTTGGCTTACAAAACAAGTCATAATCGAATAGTGAAATTCGTAAGCTATCATGAATGACCTCTACAAGTAAGTAAAACCTCACATTATCCAAGTTTATATTAGGTCTCATCTCTTCACGGTTCTTAACTTAAGAGTCGATTGCTCGTGTGAGAGATCCAATCTCGCGACTTGTTTGACACACTTTATCAACAAAACATTCATCACATACATATGAGATATAAGCACAAATTCAAGAGTTAAATATTGATGAGCGTATTATAATACTAAAGTCATATTGCCATACATGAATATGTTCATATCCTTTGCAAACCTAGAGCCATAACATGTTTCTCAAACATGTCTCTAGATATTGCCTTTGTAAAAGGATTAGCTATCATGCTTTGTGTAGGAATGTACTGTAAATTTATCTCTCCACTTGCTACTGTGTCTCTTACAAAGTTATACTTGATGTCAATGTGTTTGATCTTGCTGTGATACTTAGGATCTTTTGTATATGCAATAGCCGTTTGACTATCACAATATAGAGTCATGGGG
This sequence comes from Nicotiana benthamiana, assembly GCA_034376525.1. Classification (NCBI taxonomy): domain Eukaryota; kingdom Viridiplantae; phylum Streptophyta; class Magnoliopsida; order Solanales; family Solanaceae; genus Nicotiana; species Nicotiana benthamiana. Next base: position 18,931,566 of record CM067324.1, on the reverse strand, counting down.
CCCTGAAAGTTCTTAGTAATATTCAAATACTCAAAGAATCTCTTCAACTAAACAGCTTCTTGTACTACAGACGCACAAGCTACGAACTTAGCTTCCATTGTTGAAAGGGCTATACATGTTTGTTTCTTATTTTTCCATGATATAGCACCACCATTAAGTAAGAAGGCATTACTGGATGTTGATTTTCTATCATTCCGATCACCAGTCCAATCAACATCTGTATATCTTCTCAAGTATAAATTATTCCACTATAATATAGTGAATAATCTGCAGTTCCCTTCAGGTATATCAAAATTCTCTTCAAAGCTTTCCAATGATTTCTTTCAGGATTGGATTGATACCTGCTAACCAGACCTAAGACATAACAAATGTCTGGGCAAATACACATCATAGTGTACATCAAGCTCCCGACAGCACTTGAATATGGAACTCGAGACATGTCTTTTTTTCATTTTCAGTCTTGGGACACATTTCAAGGCTAAAATTTTCACCTCTCGCTATAGGAGTATCCATGGATTTGCAAGTATCCATGCGAAAACACTCCAAATGTTTTTTATATAAGTTTCTTGAGACAAACTCAATAACTTTTTGGAACGGTCTCTTTGGATCTGAACTCCAAGGATATCATCTTCCTCGCCCATATCTTTCATGTCAAATGACTTTGAAAGCCATGACTTGACAATTTTCAAATACTCCAAATTATTTTCGGCCAATAAAATATCACCCACATAAAGAGAAAGAATTACAAACATCCCATTGAACTTCTTTACATAAATGCAATGGTCTTTATCGATAATTGTGAAATCATATGAGATCACCTCTTTGTGAAATCTCAAATACCATTGCCTTGAAAATTGCTTCAGGCCATAAATAGATCTTTTCAATTTACATACCTTCTTTTCTTGGCCTTTAACGATGACGCCTACATGTTGTTCCATGTAGATTTCTTCGTCTAGTTCTCCATTGAGAAAAGCTGTCTTCACGTCCATTTGATGTAATTCCAAATCCAAACATGCAACAATAGCCAAAAGTAAGAGAATTGATGTAAACTTCACAACTGGTGAAAATATGTCCTCATAATCAATTACAGCTTCTTGAGTAAAGCCTTTTGCCACCAATCGTGCCTTGTATCTTTCTATTGACCCATCCGCTTTGTGTTTAACTTTGAGAACCCATTTTTCCCAATGGCTCTATTCCCAGGCGGAAGATCAACTAGATCCCAGACTTTGTTGGTTTTTATGGACTCTAATTCTTCTTTCATTACTTTCAACCACTCATCTTTTCCAGGGCTCGATAAAGCCTCAGTCATAGACTTTGGCTCATCCATCTCTGTAAGAGATACCAAGAAAATATAATCTTCAATTTCATAAGTGCGTTTGGGTATATTTTTCCTAGCACTCTTTCGTAGTTGAAATTCAGGTTCGTTAGAAGGATTTTGGGATTGAGAGCTCCCACTCCCACTCCCACTCCCACTCGGATCAAGAATAAGATCTTAATCAATTTGATTATGAACTGTATTAGAAGACTCTTGCTAACTATTTGAGTTCAACATTTCATAAAGATGCTCTCCATTCTTTACCTCGCTCTTCTTTGGAAAATCATGTTCCAAAAATGTGACATCTCGCGATTTAATCTCAGTAACACTTCCATCATCTAATTTGCCAATGAACACATACCCTTTTGAGTGTTCTGAATATCTTATAAAGATACATTTCTTGCCTTTTCGACCTAATTTACCAAACTTGCTAAAAGAATCTTTTACATATGCAGTACAACCCCAAGGTCGTAAATCCTTTAAGTTTGGTTTATGACCACTCCATAGCTCATAAGGAGTGAAGGAAATTGATTTAGAAGGCACTTTATTCAATATATAAGTTGCAGTAAATAACGCATCTCCCAAAAGGAGATAGGTAAATTTTCTTACGCCATCATGGACCTTAGCATGTCCAACAGTGTTCTATTCCTCCTTTCTGCTACACCATTTTGTTTAGGTGTGTATGGAATAGTTAACTGTCTGGAGATTCCCTTTTCATTGCACAATCCTTCAAATTCTTTTGAAAGATATTCACGCCCTCTATCAGTTCTTAAGGTCTTAATCCTTTTGTCTAATTCTTAAAGTATTCAAGTGCTTCAGATTTATGAAAGATTAGATAGACATAACCAAAGCGTGTGAAACCATCAATGAACGTAATGAAACATAAAGCACCAAACTTAGCCCTCACATTCATTGGACCACAGATATCAGAATGGATTAATTGCAATGGAAAATCCGCTCTCTTAGCCTTTCCAAATGGTTTACGTGTAATCTTTCCGGCAAGACAATTTTCACAAGTTGGCATCTCAATTTTAGAAAAAGAACCCAAATGTCCTTCCTTAGCCAATCTATTCATTTGATCCTGCCCTATGTGACCTAATCTTGCATACCATGTAATAATATCAACATCATTTTTACCAGAATAACATGCCATAACACAACGGTCAACATAATAGTTATACGTAGAAGGATTACAATCTAATACAATATAACCATCACAACGATGTCCAAAACCATAAAAAAATATGTCTTTAGTAATTCTAAGACCACTGCGACTAAAGTTCAAATTGAAATCTAAATTTAGAAGAATAGACACAGATACTAAGTTTCGTCGAATCTCTGGAACATACAGAACGTCATGTAACATCAAAGATCGGCCACCACGCATGTCCATTCTACAAGTGCCTATCCTTTTGACTTCAAGATTTGCATTATTTCCCACATATACATGTTTTGATCCAGGTGGAACTCGACGAAACTCTATAAACTCTTCTCTATCGCGACTCACATGGTCGGTGGCTCCTGAGTCTACAATCCACACAAGATAAGATTCTGTTAGTAAAATAGTGCTAGAAACATATATATCACTAAGAGATGCGTTTTTAAATGCTACGTTTTTCGGCTCAATGCACTCACGAGCAAAATTCCCTAGAACTTGGCAATTGTAACACTTCAACTTGCTCTTGCCTTTCTTCTTGTAGAGACGTTTTTCTTTCTTGGAATTCGTCTTGTTTTTTTTCTTGGTGGGTCCTTCTCCGGTCTCCTTACCCTTTCTGTCATTTTTCTAGTTTCTTTTGCGCTGCTTGATCTCTTTGTACCGCTTGATTCAGCCACAAAGGCATTGGGTACAGCTTTAGCAGCACCAAGTCGCTCGTTTTCAAGCTCTACATGATGGGCAACATCAGAAAAAAAATTTATGCTACCATTGTAGGTCAAGTTAACCTTCAAATATTCCCAATTATTGGGAAGAGACCGAACCACTGCCTGAACATGTTGCTCATCAGAGAGAACATGGCCATCACCTTTAAGTTGAGCAATCATATTCGACACCACTCTTAGATGTTGTTTGACACTGTAGTCATGACGCTTTTTGTAAGTGTCAAATTTGATAGTCAGTTGTCCAAGGAGGGTTACAGTAGTACCCCCATATGTTTCTCAAATGCGCTCACATATCATTAGCAGTAGGAATTGTTCACATTCATAAATGAAATCATCCACAACTGTGCTTACAATGATTCCACAAGCAACGTCATCTTTCTTTTTTCAAGAATTGTAAGCCTCAAGATCTCTCCTATGTTGGGCAGTGTTACCCTCCTCTGGAAAATCATGACATGGTTAATGGTTTCAAGAGCATCTTACTCTTCCAGCATATACCACATCTTACGGCTCCAAATATTATAATTTTTACCGTTCAGTTTATCACCTTTGGTTAAGTCAGCAATGATAGTTTTTGATGCCATAGTCCGTTAAATAAAACAATAATGTAAGTGCATTTATTACTCATCATTCTCGCATGTGATATACACACTTAGGCAAATCAATTAAATAAAATATTAATTTTACACGTAGAATAGAATCGAAAGGTTAATATGTTTCCATTCATCATCTACAACTAAATGTTTAACTAATATTTTATAAAATTATTTCTCATAGTGTGTATCTTGTCATGATTTTAAATATCATGTCATACTTGTCTTAATTGCCACGCATTAAAAACAAATAAATAAAATTACATCTTGCAAACAAATAACAAATTTTTATTAATTAAACAAATTACAAGTAATTGTTAAGACAGTTCTCCCACTCAACTTCAAATTTAATTACATAAACCCAAAAAGGTTCACTTCGCCAAACCTCGTGATAAACTTCAGTTAAAATACTACCTAAAAGTTCTCCAAATGAATCTACTAAAATTGCTAAGGCTTCCCAATCAGATAGTTCAATTTTGCCAATAGCATCAATTAGTGCATCTCGGGTAAACTGATAATTTCCAATATGCTCATCTAGTGAAGCCCTAAGCTCTCTAAATTTCTTTTCCCTTTCCCTTCGTTTAGCCATTCGATCCCTTAACTAATTTTGTATCGCCCTTGGGACAATTCTGATGACTTCATACTTCGAGTCTGAAGCATTATAGAAATATGTTTTGCGACGGCGTACCATTCTACGTTGTCCCCTTCCTTGACTTCGAGAACTCCCACTTGGAGTATTCGAACTTGTCCATGTTCAGCCATATCTGAAATAGGACCAAGAGAACAATAAGAATGGCTACAACCACTCAATGTGACAACATATGTCACAATAACCCGTAGAAGTATTTCAATGTAAGGGATATGACTAAGCAATTAAAAAAATTTAAAGGCCGATTCATTAATAATTATTACTGGATTTAAATAATTATTAATAATTATTACTTTTCCTTGCATAAATTGGGAGGAAAGGCTGATGATATTTCGTTATACCATTTTCTTCTTATTTTGTAACTTTTCCCAGCCTGATTATCATGTAAATTCAAAATATGAACGACTTCACTGTAATAGCGAACGACACAGTAATTCGAAAAAAAAATACAGAATCAATGTGTGTTCATCTTGACAGAGCACACAAAAAAACTTTGCTCTGATACCAATATTATATTAATAATCGTGAGGCAAGAACAACGTTAGTGTACCTGTCAACGCAGCGGAGCAATTGTTGAACCCACCACCGAAACGATTGCCCCAAATCAAACTTTGAATCACTAGAAAATAAAGTTAATCTTCCGCCAATTAGATGCCCTTACTTGTGTGTGTTTTTCGTTGGGAGAAAAAGAGAGTCAGAGAATTCTTATGGTAGAGAAAAACTTACACCCCATTTGTTCTATGTTATCTCCTTCATATAAATAGGGAGAGTAATAGCGGTTAAGGAACATAACCCCCCCACTCACCAACGTTCAGGCGGTTAAGGAAGATATCCCCCCCCCCCCCCCCACTCACCCACGTTCAGGCGGTTAAGTAAGATAACCCCCCACTCACCCACGTTCAGGCGGTTAAGGCAGATAACCCTCCACTCACCCACATTCAGGCTAGTGGAGAGATTGTGGTCTAGTAGTAACTTCCCTAACCTCTTTCCCTTATCTCTCTTAATCGTATCAGATCAGCCCACATAAAGCGACCCATGACCTATAATCAAACATGATTGATTATTTTTAACCAAAAAAAATCTAACTTCCAATTATAATTCTAATAAATAATAAATAACAACATGGGAGGCAGATCCATTTTCCACGTCTGAGCCACGACGTGGAGTGCTTTTATTTTTGGCTTTATTACTATGTCTATGCAAAAAAGATTTTTGAAGAATATTTAAGGTTTTTAATAAATCAAATAAAAAACTAATGAAAACGTGGGAGTCTAGAATTGAAATAATATTTTTTTTAGTTTTTAGTCTTACAAAGTATGTGCCAAAAAACGTGGGGCTCCATGATGTTAATAACTGAATTGGTTAATATTAAAATTTGTAATTCTTTTCTATTTTAAATTTTTTTTGAGTTTTATAAGTATTGGAGTTTTATCCTAAAATATAATAAGTGTTGATATTTCATTTTGAAATTTAGCACAATATTATGAATTTGTCTCTCCTTTTCTATATTAATAGATTTTTGAATTCCAAAAGTATTGAAGTTTTGTTTTAAAAAATGATAGGTGTTGATATTTTATTTTGACACTTAGCACAATATTATAAATTTGTCTCTCCTTTTATATATTAATAGATTTTGTCTATTATCCATATGTCAATAGTAATAAGTTTAATACCCTACACATTATATATTATCTCATATATTCAATATTAATTACTAAGTTACTATGTGAATATTTTTTTACTTGGACATAATTTTATTATTTCTATTTCTTATCTGCCGTATTAATGTACTACTGTATTTTTTTATTTTTTTATATAATAATTCCATTATTTTAATACTTCATTTGGATGATTGCGGTAAGAATGTGGAACTTTTCAGGCAATTTAACATGAGTACTTCATTTGAATATTTATTTTTATAAAAATAAAAGATATTTAAACTTATAAGCTCTAAATCAAAAATTTAAAATATCTAATCGATTAATTCGAAACCAAACATAAAAATCTAATCCAATTCAAACTTATCTGGATTGAATTTGAATTGTTATTCCGTCATCCAAAAACTATAAATCCAAATTGAAATTTTGTATGTAATTCGAATTGTCCGAATGCTCACCCATGTTGATGCATGTCGCATGATAGGTCACACAGGCAACCAATGTTTGAACTAGGTAAGACATGTGGGTTGACGGACCATGTTTACTCTGTGTATTTGTATTCAAGATTTTAATTTCAATTGCATACTTATGAGCAGTGTTATGAAAAAAAGAAAAAGGAAAAAAGCTTCCAACAATTTGATGAGCACGAGAAGAAATAGAAATAAATTGACATACAACAGTTAACAATTAGTAGGAGTTTTCATAAAGAAGGACAAGCAACTGAGAAAAACCCATTTCCTACTACTACGATCTGATGCTCTTCTCCATTTCTCAATCATCAAATATCTCCTAATGAACTCATTTCATGACTGCAATAACCATCAAAGAACGTAGAAATCAAGATGATGAGTAATAAGAATATTTACTTAGTTTTCTTTGCATCTATGTTCTACTATACAATGAAATTTCATAGATCCATAAAAAGTATAACAAAGACAACACACAAGTTATCAATTTAAAATATAGAACTTAATCCTAACACTTTTGCTGAAAAAAATTTCATATTTAAAAACTTAAATCTTAAGAAAGAAGTTAATAAACATTGAAGAATTAATTAAAATGGGTACAAAGCAAAAGAGAGTTTGTGAGATGAAGAAGATGATAGAAACAAGAAGAAGGTAGTGGGTTATAAACAAGGGTCGGGTATTTAAAGTTGGGGTTGGATTATTCGTTCCTAAGCTGGCATGTGGTGCTCTGTCTAACAATAACAACAACAGTCCAGTATAATCCCACAAATAAGATTAGAAAAAGTAATATATATGCAGACTTTAAGGGTAAATATATTTCATAGTACAACGATAGGGTGTTAGCTGGACCAATAGTGAAATGAAGAATATACTTAAATAATATTTGATAGTACGAAAATATATTTGACCCTTTTCCATGTTATATTTATTACTATTATGCCTTTGTGATTTCTGCACTACCAACAATCTTTAAGGACTTGTTCCAAAGGTAAGATGATATTTCGCGAGTCAATCATCTTGTTGGGTCATTTAGACTCACTGTTATTGATTTATGAAGATCTTGTTGAGGGTGATCTAACAGTTAATGTATCAATTTGGTCGGTCGTGTTGAATATTTTAGTCCGAATTCCCTAAATTATGCTTTCTATATGCTATATTGTGATTATATAACTTATCGTGGTATTTGATTTTGATTTCGGATGAGTTTCAGAGTGAAATAAAACATACAGTCCCTAAGTTGGAGGTTTAAGTTGTAAGAGTTGATCGTAGTTTGAATTGCATGAAGATGACTCCGGAATGATGTTTTGATGGTTCTGGTAGCTTTGTATAGTGATTTTAGTCCTATGAGCGTGTCCGGATATTGATTTGGAGTTTCGTAGGTCATTTTGGCGTGAATTGACAAAAGTTGAAAAGTTGGATGATTTTGGAAGGATTGACCGGGAGAGAAATTTATTGATATCGGGATCGGATCCCAATTTGAGAAGTTAGAATAGGTCTATAATATTTTTTATGACTTGTGTGTAAAATTTGAGGCCAATCAGAGGTGTTTTGGTATGAATCAGTATTGCTTTCGTAATTCGGAAGTTCCTAATTGCTTAGGCTTGCAATTGAGTTGCGCTTCGTAGAACTTATGTTGTTTGATATGATTTTGGACTCAAATAGGTCCATTATGTATTTTGTAACTAGTTGGTATATTCGATCGGGTCTCGGCTGTGATGACCCAAAAATTCATCACTTATTTTAGAAAATAATTCTGCATTCTGAGGCCTTAAAACCCTCTTTCTTCGTCACCTCAATTTGTATTCACATTCCGGGCACGTAGCCGGAAAGCAATTATATGAAAATCTGTGAAAAATAATGAGTTTTGCCTTTAAAATAAATTTAAGTTGACTTCGATCAATATTTTGAGTAAACCGTCTCGGGTCCGTGTTCCAACGATCCCAGGAGGTCCGTAAAAAAATATAGAACTTGGGTGTATGCCCGGAATCGAATTCCGAGGTCCTTAGCCTGAGAGATGAATTATTGAAGAAAATTATTGTTTGAAAAAACATGTTTTTGAAAATGAAATGTATTTGAAACTTGATGGTAACCTTGGTTTCGGAGCTCGGTACAGGTCTTATATGTGATTTAAGATGAGTCAGTGAAATTGGGTAAGAAACGGACTTGAAAAGACGTGAATCGGATCTTATTTGAGAAAAAATTGGAAAATTGATGTTCTTAAGTGATTTCATGATTTTGATGCTAAATTAATAGTTTTTATGTTATTTTTGTAATTTAAATGTATGAGCGAGTTCATATGATGTTTTTAGATTGGTGGGCATGTTTAGTTTGGAGCCCAGAGGGCTTGGAAAAATTGCAGGTTTCAACTGTTTTATTGCAAGCCTGCAGGATTAGAATTTGCGAAGCTTGGCTCGCAAATGTGAAGGCTGTGTCGCAAGTGTGAATATAGACCAGGGCAGCCAACCTCGCAAATGCGATGTTTTTCATTTTGGCCATTGTTTGCAAATGCGAATTCCATCACAAATGCGACTTCACATTTGCGACAGGTCTATCACAAATGCGAAGAAGACCTGAACACTGGCTCGATCGCAAATGCGATCATTTTAACGCAAATGTGAAAGCCACAAGATTGTTTGGTTAGGTCGCAAATGCGACATATTTTTTGCATCTGTGAAAGTTGCAGTCTGATTGGTTTGCAATTGCGAACCCTTGTCGCAATTGCGACATCAGAGACCTGTGATATTCATACTTAGACAAATTTTTAACCCATTTTCGTATCTTCTTAAAACATACACACTCTAGGGCGATTTTTCAAAGGCAACTCCTTCTCCAAATCAATTATAAATTATTTTTAACTAGTTTTCTTCAATCATTAATATCTTTTAACATGATTTCAACTCAAAATCAATTATTTTCATGGGAAAAATTCAGTGTTTTTGGTAGAACCTAGGTTTTTTAAATTTTGGGAATTCAGATCTCGATTTGAGGTCCGATTTCAAAATAATTATATATTTGAGTTCGTGAGTGAATAGGTAGTCGGATTTTGGTTTGGACCTCGACTTTTGACCATGTAAGTCCGGGGTCAATTTTTGAATTTTTGGGAAAAACTCTAGAAAACGTATTTCCATGCATTAAAATTTATTCATCTAGCATTCATTGATGTAATTAAGTAACTTGTGACTAGATACAAGCAAATTGGTGGTGGAATCAAGAGGTAAAGCTATAGTTGAGGCTTGAACGGTATTTGTAGCATCGAGGTAAGTGTTCGGTCTAACCTTAGCTTGAGGTTTGGTCTTATATGCTATGTGTTATGTATAGAGTACGACGTATAGGCATGGTGACGAGTATGTGTACGTTGGGTGTCAAGTATACCTGTGAGTCTTGTGTTGTGATTTATGTGACTCCGTTTTATTGTTCATGTTTAATATGATGATTGCTGTTGTTGAGCAAGGTTTGTGGAAAGAATATTGGTATTTTTATATTGAATAGCATTGGCTCAAGTTGCAAAGTGATTTGTGAAAGTATAATTGGCAATTGAAGCTTATAGAGCATTGGCTCAAATTGTGAAGAAAGTTGTGAGATAAATGTGAAATGAGAAAAAAGTTTATAGTGGTGATCCCTTACCGGGATGTAGTTGCTTTTAATTGTATTCCCTTGCCGGGATGTTTTTCTTTTGATATTGTTTCCTTGCCGGGAGTTTTATTATGATTCATTCTTTTCTTGCTCTTACTGTTTGTGTTTGTTGTCTGGGTGAGGAAGACTGTAAAGCACGAAGGGTGATATTGTGCATTGTTTTGGTGAGAGAGTGTTAAAGCACGAATGGTGATGTCGTGCCGCATGATGTACCATTTTGTGCCGATTTTATTAATTTTATGGTGAGGATGAGAGTAAAAGCACGAAGAATGATGCCGTGCAGTTTATATTGATTTTCACAAAGGGTGATGTCATGCACTTGTTTGGTTTTCGATTCTTGTTGATAACTTACTTGTGGTGTTTCAGATATTTAACTGTTGTCTTCCTGTTGTTATATGATATTTTCCCACAGCATGCTTCCCCCTCCCAGCCTTGACTGTATATTTTTGCTTCTATTTTTCGTTGTACATTATTTATCTGCACATGTTTATTTGGTAGTCTGGTCCTAGCCTCATCACTACTTTGCCAAGGTTAGGCTAGGAACTTACCAGCACATGGGGTCGGTTGTGGATACTATACTCTGCACTCTTTTATGCAGATCCCAGTGCTGCAGATTTTTGTCCGTAGTGAGCTTTCAACTTCTTGCTTATCAGGCGACCCGAGGTAGTCCTGCAGGCGTCCACATGCCTTGGCGTCTCCCTCTATCTATCTTTCTTGTTTCTTTTTATGTAGTCCGGAAGACAACACTTTGTTATTTCTTTCAAACCCTTATGTGTTGCACTCTTAGACAGTTTGTGAAGTTGTGACACTAAATCTTGGATAGTTTTGTTAAGAAATTTTATTGGCAGTATTTTTAAGACTCAAATTTATTCTTTCGCCCGTTAAATTATGTTGTTTATTAATTCTTTTTGTTCTAAGTTGTTGATGAATTCAAAAGTGGAAACAAGGTAAATAAATTAGTTGGCTGGCTTGCCTAACTTTCATTAGTATGCGTCATCACAACTCCCGAGGGTGGGAAATCCAGGTTGTGACAAGTTGGTATCAGATCTGTAGGTTACATAGATCTCATAATTCATAGGCAAGCTTAGTAAAGTCTGAGGGATTGGTACGGAGACGTCTGTATTTATCTCCAGAGGCTACAAACTTAGGAAAAAGCTTCACATCTATTCTTTCTTGTCGTGCTGTTTGGTTTCTCAATGCTAATCAATTCATACCCTATTCTTTCACAGATGCCGAGAACACACGCTTCCTCATCCTCTGGTCAGCAACTCGAGCCGCCAATAGTAGCTCCCACAAAGGGCAAAGGCCGAGGTAGGGGTAGAGCTCAACCATGAGCAGCAGCACTAGTGGCGGAGCCTCAAGTTGAGTTTGACGAGGAGGTTTCGGTGCAGACAGCTCTGGTGGGCCCAGCTCAAGTCCTAGAGGGGTTTATTTCTACCCTAGTACTTCAAGATGCTCTGGTCCGTCTAGTGGGCCCATAGAGTGTATCACCTAGGCAGGCTTGCTTTCTGTAGCACCAGTCATCTCTCAGGTTGGAGGAGGGTCCCAGACTCCTACTACTCGCACTCTAGAGCAGGTGGCTCCCTAGTTTCAGACTCCAGCAGCTCAGCCAGTTGGATCAATTCAGTCGCGTGTGGTAGCCCAGCCCGGTGATAGAGCAGTTATAACTGCCAATGCCTTGTGGAGATTTGATAGTTTTACCCAGATCTTCACCGCGACTTTTAGTGGTGCATCTTCGAAAGATCCCTAGGATTATCTAGACAGCTATCACGAGGTTCTCAGGAACATGGAGATAGTGGAGACCAATAGAGCTGATTCTGATACTTTTCACTTATTTGGATCCGCCAAGACTTGGTGGAGAGAATACTATTTGGCTAGACCAGCCAAATCACTAGCTTTGACTTGGGAGCAGTTTACTAAGCCGTTCTTGGAGAAGCTTCTCCCCGTTACTCAGAGAGAGATCTATCAGAGGCAACTAGAGTGCCTCCTACAAGGTTCCATGACTGTTACTCAGTACGAGACCATGTTTATCGAGTTGGCCAGTCATGCTCTACTTATACTCCCCACTGAGAAAGAGAGAGAGTGAGGAGGTTTATTGAGGGACTTATCAAGCCTATTTGACTCTAGATGGCTAAGGAGACGGGGAGTGAGATTTCTTTCCAGGAGGCAACCAGTGTGACCAGGAGGGTTGAGATGGTTTTATCACAGGTAGGTGGTCAGGGGTATGACAAGAGGCCTCGTCGTTCAGGCAGATTAAGCAGTGCCTCGTTTGGAGGCAGGGATTCGTATGGTAGAGGCCATCCTCCCAGGCCTTTTCATTTAGCACTTCAGGTTTCTAACGGTGCTTCAGGTGGTCATGGTTCTCATGTATATTATTTTGATTAACAGTCCTATAGCACATCACTAGCTTTTATCAGTGCACCGCCGTTCTGGAGTTTTGAGGTGGCTATTCAGATCGTCAGGGTTCGCAGTCTCAACAACCGAGGACTTGTTACCCTTGTGGTGATACGTTTCACATTGCTAGATTTTGTCCTCGAGCATCGAGCAATACACAACATCCGAGTTCACATGCCATGGTTTAGGCACTGAGTGTTCCACAACCCATCTAGCCAGCTAGAGGTGGGCACATAGGTGCTAGAGATGGAGATAGAGGTGCTAGAGGTGGAGCTTAGGCCTCTAGAGGTGGAGGCCAGCCAGCAGCAGGCCATCCAAGAGATGTAGTCCAGGGTGTTGGGGCCCAGCCCCAATTTTATGCTCTTCCATCCAGGCCGGAGCCTGAGGCTTCTCATGCAGTTATCAAAGGTATTGTTCTGTTTTGTAGTAGGGATTTTTCAGTGCTATTTGATCCAAGATCTACATATTCCTATGTGTCATCTTATTTTGTACTGTATCTGGTCATACCTAGTAATTTCTTGAGTGCTCATGTTTATATGTCTACACCGGTGGGTGATTCTATTATGGTAAATCGAGTCCATCGTTCATGTATAGTTGTGATTGGGGGTCTTGAGACTCGTATAGGTTTTCTTCTTCTAGACATAGTTGATTTCGATGTCATATTGGGAATGGACTGGTTATTACCTTACCACGCTATCGTGGATTGTCATGCCAAAATGGTGACCTTAGACTTACTGGGTCTACCTCGTTTAGAGTGGAGAGGGACTCTTGGTAATACTAGCCGTAGTATTATCTCGTATATGAAGGCTCGTCGTATGGTTGAGAAGGAGTGTTTGGACTATTTGGTCTATGTTCATGATTCTAGTGATGAGGTTCCTTCTATTGATTCTATCCTGTTCGTGAGTTTCGTAAGGTATTTCCTTCAGACCTGCGGGGTATGTCACCTGACAGAGATATTAACTTCTGCATTGATTTGGCACAGGCACTCAGCCCATATCTATTACACCATATCGTATGGCCCCGCCTGAGTTGAAAGAGTTGAAGGAGTTTTTGCAAGACTTGCTTGATAAGGGCTTCATTAGGTCCAGTGTCTCACCGTGGGGTGCGCCGGTGTTGTTTGTCAAGAAGAAGGACAGATCAATGAGAATGTGTATTGATTACCGGCAATTGAACAAGGTCACAATCAAGAATAAGTAACTATTGCGGAGGATTAAGGATCTGTTCGACCAGCTTTAAGGTGCCAAAATATTTTCTAAGATCAACTTGAGATCTAACTACCATCAGTTGAAGACTAGGGCATTCGATGTCCCTAAGACAGCTTTTCGCACTCGGTACGAGCATTATGAGTTCTTGGTGATGTCATTTGAATTGAAGAATGCCCCAGCAACTTTCATGGATTCGATAAAGTGTTCAAGCCTTACTTGGATTCGTTTGTGATATACTTCATTGACGATATCTTAATTTATTATCACAGCTAGGAGGACCACGAGCAGCATCTGAGAGTGGTTCTTCAAACTGAGAGATACTCAATTGTATGCCAAGTTTTCGGAGTGTGAATTCTAGTTGAGTTCAGTTGCTTTCTTAGGTCATGTGGTTTCTGCAGAGGGTATTCAGGTATATCTAAAGAAGATAGAGGTAGTCAAGAACTGGCCTCGACCTACATAAGTTACAGAGATCCAGAGTTTCATGGGTTTGTCAGGCTATTATCGTCGATTTGTAGGGGGGGTTTATCTATTGCAGCCCCGATAACCAGGTTGACCTAGAAGGATTCCCAGTTCAGATGGTCAGATAAGTGTGAGGCGAGCTTTCAAAAGCTCAAGACAGCTTTGACCACGGCACCAGTGTTGGTTTTGCCCACGGGTTCAGGGCCTTACATAGTTTATTATGATGCATCTCGTATTGGACTTGGTGCGGTGTTGATATAGGATAGCAAGTTCATTGCCTATGCTTCACGGTAGTTGAAGATTCATGAGAAGAACTATCTGGTTCATGACTTGGAGTTAGCAACCATTGTCCACACGTTGACGATTGGAGGCACTATTTGTATTGCGTGGCATATGAGGTGTTCACGAATCACAAGAGTCTGCAGTACTTGTTCAAGCAGAAGGAGATAAACTTGAGGCATAGAAGGTGGTTAGAGCTGTTGAAAGACTATGATATCACCATTTTATATCATTCAGGAAAGGACAATGTGGTGGTTGATGCTTTGAGTAGGAAGTCAGCCAGTATGGGCAATCTTGCTTATATTCCGGTCAGTAAGAGACCTCTTGCTTTGGATGTTCAGGCTTTGGCCAATAAGTTTGTGAGGTTGGATGTTTCTGAGCCCAATTGTATGATAGCTTGCACAATCGCTCGTTCTTCTTTATTGGAGCGTATCCGAGATCGGTAGTATGATGATCATCTTTTATGTGTCCTCAGAGACACGGTACAACACGAAGATGCCAAGCAGGTCACACTAGGAGATAATGGTGTTTAGAGGATGCAGGGTCGTATCTGTGTGCCTAATGTGGATGGACTTCGAGAGTTTTTTCTAGAGGAGGCTTATAGTTCCCGGTACTTTATTCATCCAGGCGCCGCCAAGATGTATCAGGATTTGCGGCAGCACTATTATTGGAGGAGACTCGTATTTGGCTCAGTGTTTGAACTGTTAGTAGGTTAAGTACGAGCATCAGAGGCCTAGTGGTGTGTTTCAGAAGATTGAGATCCCTGAGTGGAAGTGGGAGTGTATTACTATGGACTTCGCTGTTGGACTCCCACAGACTCATAGGAAGTTCGATGCAGTATTGTTTATTGTTGATAGGCTGACCAAGTTAGCACATTTCATTCCTGTGGCAGTTTTCTATTCTTTCGAGAGGTTAGTTGAGATCCATATCCGGGAGATTGTTCGTCTTCATGGTGTGCCCGTGTCTATCATCTCGGACCGAGGTACGTAGTTTACCTTACATTTCTGGAGAGTAGTTCAGCGAGAGTCGGGCACACGGGTTGAGTTAAGCACACGTTTCATCCTCAGACGGACAGGCAGTCCGAGCGGACTATTCAAATTTTGGAGGATATGCTCCGAGCTTGTGTCCTTGTCTTTGGAGGCTCGTGGGATGTGCTTTTTCCTTTAGCAGAGTTTTCCTACAACAACAGCTACCAGTCGAGTATCCAGATGGCTTCTTATGAGGCTTTACATTGTAGGCGGTGTCGGTCGCCGGTTGGATGGTTTGAGCCATATGAGGCTCAGTTGTTGGGTACAGATATAGTTTAGGATGCCTTGGACAAGGTCAGGATCATTCAGGATAGGCTTCGTAGAACTCAGTCCAGGCAAAAGAGTTATGCCGACCGTAAGGTTTGAGACTTCGCATTCATGGTCGGTGAGAGAGTATTCCTTCGAGTGTCGCCCATGAAGGGAGTGATGAGATTTGGGAAGAAGGTCAAGCTTAGCCTTAGGTTTATTGGCTAGTTTTAGATTCTTGATCGAGTGGAAGAGGTGGCTTACATACTTGCATAGCCGCCGAGCGTATCACCGGTGCATCTAATGTTTCATGTGTCCATGCTTCAGAAGTATCATGGCGACCCATCCCACGTGTTTGATTTCAGCACTGTCTAGTTGGACAAGGACTTGTCGTATGAGGAGGAGCCGGTAGCTATTCTAGACCAGCAGGTTCATCAGTTGAGATCAAAAAGTTCTCCTTCTATTCGTATTTAGTGGAGAGGTCAGCCTGCTGAGGCATCAACCTGCGAGTCCGAGTCCAATATACGGAGCCGTTATCCCTATCCTTTCCCCGACTCGGGTACTTCCTTCTTCTGTCTATTCAAGGACGAACATGTGTTTTAGAGCTGGAGGATGTGATGACCCAAAAATTCATCACTTGTTTTAGAAACTAATTTTGCATTCTGAGGCCTTAAAAACCTCTTCTTCATCACCTCAATTTGCATGCACAGTCCGGGCGCGTAGCCGGAAAGCCATCATATGAAACTCTATGAAAAATAATGAGTTTTGGCTTTAAAATAAATTTAAATTGACTTCGGTTAATATTTTGAGCAAATGGACTCGGGTCCATGTTTTGATGATCCTCAGAGGTACATAAGAAAATATGGGACTTGGGCATATGCCCGGAATCGAATTCCGAGGTCCCTGGCCCGAAATTGAATTTTTGAAGAAAATTATTTTTTTTAAAATACATGAGTTTTTGAAAATGAAATGTGTTTGGAACTTGATGGTGTCGGGCCCATATCTTGGTTCCGGAGCTCGGTACATGTCTTATATGTGATTTGAATGAGTAAGTGAAACTGGGTAATAAACGGACTTGAAATGACGTGAATCGGACCTCATTTGAGAAAAAAATTATAAATTTGATGTTCTTAAGTGATTTCATGATTTTGATGCTAAATTCATAGTTGTTGATGTTATTTTGGTGATTTGAATGTATGAGCGAGTCCGTATGATATTTTTAGGTTGGTGGGCATGTTTGGTTTGGAGCCCCGAGGACTCGGGTGAGTTTTGGATATGCCATGGAGTAGAATTGGACTTGGAAAAATTGCAGGTTTAAGTTGTTCTACTGCAGGCCGGCAGGCTTCGCATTTGCGAAGCCTGGCTCGCAATTGCGAGTTTGCAAATGCGAAGGCTTTGTCGAAAATGCGAACATAGAACAGACCAGCCAACCTCGCAAATGCGAGGAGTTTATCGCAAATGTGATGTTTCTCCTTTTGGCCAGTGACACTAGAGGCCTGTGAAATCCATACTTAGACGAAGTTTTAACCCATTTTCATATCTTCTTAAAATATACACACTCTAGGGTGATTTTTCAAAGGCAACTCCTTCTCCAAATCAATTCTAAGTCGTTCTTAACTAGTTTTCTTCAATCATATACATCTTTTAACATGATTTCAACTCAAAATCAATGATTTTCAAGGGAAAAATTGGGTGTATTAGGTAGAACCTAGGTTTTTAGAATTTTGGGAATTGGGACCTCGATTTGAGGTACGATTTCAAAATAAATTATATATTTTTGTTCGTGAGTGAATGGGTAGTCATGTTTTGATTCGGACCTCGGGTTTTGACTATGTGGGCTCGGAGTCAATTTTTAAATTTTTGGGAAAAACACTAGAAAACTTATTTCCATACATTAGAATTTATTGATTTAGCATGCATTAATGTAATTAAGTAACTTGTGACTAGATACGAGCAAATTGGTGGTGGAATCAAGAGGTAAAGCAATAGTTGAGGCCTGAGCGGTGTCCGCGGCATCCAGGTAAGTGTTTGGTCTAACCTTAGTTTGAGAGAATATGAGTTTGGTCTTATATGCTATGTGTTATGTATAGAGTACGACGTATAGTTATGATGTCGAATATCTATACGTTGGGTGTCAAGCATGATTGTGAATCTTGTGTTGTGATTTATGTGACTCTGTTGTATTGTTCATGTTTAATATGGTGATTGTCATTGTTGAGCAAGGTTTGTGGAAAGAACATTGGTATTTGTATATTGAAGAGCATAGGCTCAAGTTACAAAGTGATTTGTGAAAGTATAATTGGTAATTGAACCTTATAGAGCATTGGCTCAAATTGTGAAGCAAGTAGTGAGATACATATGAAAATGACAAAAAGTTTATGGTGGTGACCCTTTGCCGGTACGTGGTTGCTTTTAATGTCATTCCCTTGCCAGTATGTTTTGGTTTTGATATTGTTCCCTTGCCGGGATTTTTTATTATGATTCATTTTTTCCTCGCCCTTATTGTTTGTGCTTGTTGTTTGGGTGAGCACAAAGGGTGATATTGTGCATTGTTTTGGTGAGAGAGTGTTAAAGCACAAATGGTGATGCCGTATATTATTTTGTGAGAAATGGTGAAAGCACGAAGGGTGATGCCGTGCCACACGATGTACCATTCTGTGCCAATTGTATTGATTTTATGGTGATGATGAGAGTAAAAACGCGAAAAGTGATGCCGTGCAGTTTATATTGATTTTTGGTGAGGATAAGAATAAAAGCACGAAGGGTGATGCTGTGCACTTGTTTGGTTTTTGATTCTTGCTGATAACTTACTTGTGGTGTTCCAGATATTTAACTAATGTCTTCCTGTTGCTATCTGATATTTCCCCATAGCATGCTTTCCCCTCTCAGTCTTGACTGTATGTTTTTGCTTCTATTTTTTGCTGTATATTATTTATCTGCACAGGTTTATTTGGTAATATGATCATAGCCTCGTCACTAATTCGCCGATGTTAGGCTAGGCACATACCAGCACATGTGGTCGGTTATGCTGATACTACACTCAACATTCTTTTGTGTAGATCCCAGTGCTGCAGATTTCATATCGTAGTGAGGTTTCAGCTTCTTGCTTATCAGGCGACCCGAGGTAGTTCTGCAGGCATCCGGAGGCCTTGGCGTCTCCCTCTATCTATCTTTCTTGTTTCCTTTATGTAGTCCCGGAGAATACACTTTGTTATTTCTTCCAAAGTTTTATTTGTAGTATTCTTAGACAGTATGTGAAGTTGTGATCCCAAATCTTGGGTAGTTTTGTTAAGAAATTTTATTGGCAATATTTTTATGACTAAAACTTATTCTTCCGCGCGTTAAATTATGTTGTTTATTAATTATTGGTTCTAAGTTGTTGATGAATTCGAACGTGGAAAAAAGCTAAATAAATTAGTTGGCTGGCTTGCCTAGTTTCTTTAGTAGGCGCCATCACGACTCCAAGGGTAGGAAACCTGGGTTATGACACCGGGGGTTCCGGGTATGATTCGGATCAAAATCGGAATAAAATTGCACTTATGAGATTTTTGAAGCACTATTGCTTCTGGTGCAATCCTACCTGCGCATATTGGCCCACAGGTGCGGAGCCGTAGGAGCGGACCTCGAGCCGCAGAAGCGTATTTTGTCATGGCCAACTGGAACCATAGGTGTGGTCTATGTTCCGTAAAAGCAGATTCACAGATGCAAGAAAGGCATCGCAGAAGCGAAGAAGGCTAGGGAGGCCGTGGATCGCAGAAGCGGGCAATGTCCACAGAAGCACTTGCGCAGCAATATGGGTTATACAAGTGTGATACTTCTCGGCTTAAGAGGAATCCGCACCTACAATGGTTTTTTCACATGTGCGGTGTCGCAGAAGCGACACCGAGACCCCAGATGCGGTTTTGCAGGGCAGAAAATGGGGCTTGATTGAGGGTTAATTTTCATAATCTATTTTTGGACTTAGAGAGCTCTATAGGAGGAGATTTCTTGAGGGTTTTTAGAGAGAACTTTGGGGTAAAGAATTTAACTCATTTTTTAATTAATTTACAAGACTCTATTGATAATTTTATAATTAAATTAGTGTGTTGGAGTTGAAAATTGATAAAAACTGTAGAAGCTCCTTAGGCTAAATTTTTAGAGTTTTGAAAGGCGAGTTGATGTCGAATTTGGGTAATTCTTATATGATTTGACTCAATATCGAATGAGTGTTCGGATTTAATTTTTGGTCGGATCTCGAGATCTGGTAGATTTTTCAATTCTTTGAAAAGATTGTAATTTTATTTTTTTGAATTAGTTTCTTATAGTTATATTTATAGTATGAAAATTATTTTGGCTGGATTTGAGCCGTTCGGAGTTGGAAAATCAAGAAAAAGGCCTTCTAGTGGATTGATTTAGCATGGTTTGTGGTAAGTGGATTGAGTAACTTTGTGGGGGGGGGGGGGGAGGGGGGGAAGGGATTGGTGTTTCTCGTGATAATTATGATGTATAAGAACTATATGCGCAAAGTGACGAGTGTGTACGCAGAATAAATGTAAACATTATTGGTTTTTAGCTATATAAATTCCTTTCATGTCTTTATTGAGTTACATTAACATCTTATAGTCATCATTTTAGTCTAGTTTTATATGTCTACTTATCTTATCTCTTACTTGCTAATTGATCTACATGTTTAGTTAAAAATTTTGTTTCTCTTATTCCGTATTCATTATTAAACTGATGAATTCTTTACCATATTTTGTTGTTAAAATTGGTATTGAGTTGCAAAGTCCGTGATTCCTATTAAGGTAAAGTGCTAAATTATTAAATATCATTCTATTGCATCATTATTATGGTTGGTATTTGTTGAGACTTTGTGTACATTGTGGTTGAGCCTTGGCTCCTTATTATGAAATTTTTTTATTGTTTGGTTTATCTGGCAAATTGTGATATTGGACACTTAAGGTGTGATTCGTGATACTTTGTGATATTGTT
The DNA here is from genome assembly GCA_034376525.1 of Nicotiana benthamiana. Lineage (NCBI taxonomy): Eukaryota > Viridiplantae > Streptophyta > Magnoliopsida > Solanales > Solanaceae > Nicotiana > Nicotiana benthamiana. The sequence continues at coordinate 18,910,794 of CM067324.1, read as the reverse complement.
ACGCATGTCATGGTATAAGGTCTGGGCGTTGAAACGCATGCGGTAAGATAAAGTGAGCCTTATATGCCTAGTTAGAAGGGGAACTCTAGACGTCAGGCGGTGTGATAAGGTGAGCTAAAACACAGGATGCTATTTTAGAAAAAATAATTTTCAAAACTAAATATAAAGTCTCCAGTGATAAGGAAATATTGTGATTTATTCTTGTGATTTGAGACTACGAGGTGGTACCTCGATAGTGATTCTTGTTGACATTCTTTTGTACTTGTCTTTGACTGTTGTTCCTTAACATATTATTAATTGTCTTTCTTCATGTTGCACTATTTGCTTAGTTCTGTGTAGCTAATATTGTGATATTCGTTGTCTCAATTTCATTACTGTCTTTATCACATTGTTTATAATTGTTCAGTCTTTTATTTATTTCTAGTAGGGTCCTAATCTTACCTCGTCACTATTCTATCGATGTTAGGTTTGATATTTACTGGGTACTGTTGTGGTGTACTGATACTATTCTTTTGCACATCTTTTTGTGCAAATCCAAGTACTTCTTACCAACTCAGACATTAGTCGGAATTCTACTACAAAGATTTCAAGGTATACTTGCTGGCATCTGCAGGCTTCAGATTCCCTCTCTAGATATTTTGTTTCATTATCGTTAATTTAGTTGTCTATATGGCAACACTCCTTTCCTTGTTTGGTTTTCAGACAAAACAACGGATAAAACCACTATTTGTCACAATTAAATTTTATAAATTTACAGTTTTATTGCATGAACGTAGCTCAGCCTAAATGTTACCCTTTATCACGTGTTTTGAATTATAATAAAATTCGTATTTTCAGCTTCATTTTCAAATATTCCAAAATCGCGAAATGTAATTCTAACATATTAAATTATAGTATAACCTAATGTCAAATTAGCATAAAATTTAAATGCAAATGTTGGATCCATATGAAAGCTAAAAAAAGAAATAAAAATGTAATTAGAGTTTTTCTTCATTTCCTCTTCATAATAATCTATATATATATATATATATATATATATATATATATATATATATGTATATATATATATATATTATGCACTCGTAATTGTTATCAAGAAATACTTAGAAAGAAGCAGATTAAACCAAAATGAAAACACAGAAAATAGTTTTTCTAAAGAAGTGCTAGTTCCACACTTTCTTTTTATAGAATTTTCATATTAAGTGCCTAAATTAAAACTATATATTAATAAATGCACCTGGAAGTTTTTAGCTGATATTCAAAATTGTTATGAAGATTCAATTGGTTTGAAATCCATACAAATACTTAAAGATTTGGCATACAAATTTAGATGGCATAGTAATATTTAAGGATTGGTCTTATGCAAATAATTTGTGGTATAGAATACATTTAGTTACTTGTTTACAATAGTTAATATTTTGCTCATTTTCAATATTAAACGAGAGCGAGCGTGTATGGAGAGGTATAAGGTAGTTAGGAAGGAAGTGAAGATGATGATCATAGAGGCTAAGACTGCGGCTTATAGTCGTATGTACGAGGAACTGGGGGAAAAAGGTGGGGAGAAGAAGTTATTCAGGCTGGCCAAGTTGAGAGAAAGGCTCGGGATTTAGACCAAGTGAGATGCATTAAGTATGACGACGATAAAGTATTTATGGAAGATGCCCAGATTAAGAGGAGATGTCAGACTTACTTTCATAAACTTCTGAATGAAGAAGGGGATCGAGATATTGTGCTAGACGAATTGGAGCACTCCAAGAGTCACCATGACTCTGGGTACTGTAGGCGTATCAAGGTTGAGGAGGTCATGGGAGCTATGCGTAAGATGAGTAGGGGCAGAGTGACCAGACCAGACGAGATTCCGGTAGAATTTTGAAAGTGTGTGGGGAGAGCAGGTTTAGAGTGGTTGACTAGGTTGTTTAATGTTATTTTTAAAGCGAAGAGAATGTCGGATGAGCGGAGGTAGAGTACAATGGTGCCATTGTATAGGACAAAGGTAATATCCAGAGTTGTAATAATTATAGTGGTATTAAATTACTGAGTCATATCATGAAAGCGTGGGAGAGGCTGGTTGAAGCGAGGGTGAGGACGATAGTGTCTATATCCAACAACCAGTTTGGGTTCATGCAGGGTCGTTTTACTATAGAAGCTATGCATGTTATTAGGAGGTTTGTGGAACTGTGCAGGGAGAGGAAGAATGATCTGCACATGATATTTATTGACCTAGAGAAAACGTATGACAAGGTTCCTAGAGAGGTTCTCTGGAGATGCTTGGAGGCAAAAGGGGTATCGGTTCCCTACATTATGACGAGTAAGGATATGTATAATGGGGCTAAGACTCGAGTTAGGACAGTTGGTGGCGACTCTAACCATTTTTCGGTTGTTATAGGGTTATACCAAGGTTCTGCGCTCAGTGCGTTCTTATTTTACCCTGGTGATGGACGCGTTAACGCACCATATTCAAGGGGAGGTGCCGTTGTGCATATTATTCGCCGATGAAATAGTTCTGATTGATAAGTCGTGATCTAGTGTTAACGAGAGACTGGAGGTTTGGAGACAGGCTCTTGAGTCTAAGGGTTCAAGCTGAGCAGGACGAAGACGAAATACCTTGAGTGTATGTTCGGCACCGAGCCGAGGGAAGTGGGCGTGGATGTGAGGCTTGAATAACATGCCATCCCAAGTAGAGGCAGCTTCAAGTACCTTGGGTCGGTAATCCGGGAAGAGGGAAGATTGACGAGATTGTCACACACCGTATTGGGGTAGGATGGATGAAGTGGATGTTAGCCTCGGGAGTCTTATGTGACAATAAAGTGCAATTGTTAGTGAAAAGTAAATTCTATTAGACCGGCCATGATGTATGATGCTAAGTGTTGGTATGTTAAGAACTCACATATCCAGAAGATGAAAGTAGCAAAATTATGGATGTTGAGGTGAATGTGCGGGCACACTAGGATGGATAAGATTAGGAATGGAAATATTCGGGAGAAGGTGTATGTGGTTCCCATTGATTACAAGATGCGGGAAGCGAAGCTCAGATGGTTCGGGCATGTTCAAAGGAGAAGCCCAGATGCCCCAGTAAGGAGGTGTGAGTGGCTGGTTGTAGAGGGTACGAGAAGAGGTAGGGAGAGACCTAAGAAGTATTGGGGAGAGGTGATCAGGCATGATATAGCGAGGCTTCAGATTTTCGAGGACATGACACTTGATAGGAAAATGTGGAGGTCGAGTATTAGGTTTGTAGATTAGGAGGTAGTTGAGTCTTGCCTTACTTCGTATCTCTATGAAACTAGTCTGGTAAGATTTTTGTCTAAGATAGCTATCATTAATATTGTGTCTTACTATTAAGCTTTTCAATGCATGACATATTTACTACCTATCGTTTTTGCTCTTCATCTTTCTTCTGAATTTAATGTTGTTCCTATTTTTCAATAGTTTATGTGGTGATACTAATATTGTCTCCCTTTTCATCTTTCTCTTTTCTTGAGCCGAGGGTATTCCGAAAACAGCATCTCTACTCCTTCGGAATAAGGGTAAAATCTGCGTATACACTACCCTCCCCAGACCCTACTTATGAGATTTTACTGAGTTATTATTTTGTTGTTTCAATATTAAACGAAAAATTAAGACAAACTTCTTTATGCAGTTTAAATTGGTATATCTATCCCCAAACACTTCCAAATTTATATTAATTATTTTGTAAAGTGAATCACACAGTTAGAAAATATATCTGATTTGCCAGTTAAGTGGCTCTTCCAAATTTATATAATTATTTTGTAAAGTGAATTACACAGTTAGAAAATATATCTGATTTGCCAGCTATGTGGCTTATGTTTCCTGATTTTGTTAATTTTATTGAATACTTTATTAATTTTAGTGTCAAATATTTTTCTCAAAAAGTTTTATAATGAAAAAGTGTGAGAACATGTGGTTGAAGACTCAAATGTAAAAGCAAGCTGTGTTATTTGTAGAACTGACATATGCCATGTGCCATAAATTTGGGATGAAGTTGTGGGTCTTCACATGCCCACCATATATCACGAAAGGGTATTTATTTTCTTGGGCCTTAGATATTGGAGATCAAACAAGCTACCTCTCACGACCTAAAATATTATGGAATTTTTATTTTAGTAAAAGTTAATATTTTATTTATTTTAAATAAATATTATTTAAAAAAATTATATTTTATAGATATTTTAAGGTTTACAATAAAATATTTAATTTTGATTACCTTTTAGCGCTAAGCCATTAAATATACTAATAAGTTATAATATTTCTTTTTCTCTTTATTTTGATATATTTCATTCTCTTCTCCCATCCCATTAAAATTTTCGATTTTCTTTCTATTCTTTATCTTGTTCGCTTGCAATTTTCTCCTCCATCAATGTTCTCCATTGTAACAGTGCTTAAAGAGGAAGATTTTTTTTTTTTGAGCATCACGAAATACTTGATGCCTGACATTAAAAATCTACTTACAACTAGGGGTAAACTTGATTCTTCATCAACTTGATGTCAATTTTGGCCGCTTACGTCAAAGCGGAAATAAGAAATCAAAAGAGAAAAAACTTATTTCAAGAGAAAAGTAATGGAAAGCTGAATTAGTAGAAGTCACCCAGACACATACACTGCTGTCCATATAAGAAGCAAATAGGCCTGCCTTGAATGGCTGTTGACATCATAATCGATCAGTCGTATATTTCAATGTATTTCATTTTATTTCAGGTATTTAATTGTATTTATTGTCTTTTTTTTTCATATTTTAATGTATCCCATTATGTTTTATGTATTTTATATTCACTATCTCGCTATATGCTTGGGGGTCTATTTGGAAACAGCCTCTCTACCCAAGGGTAGGGGTAAGGTTTCCGTACAGACTACCCTCCCCAGACCCCACTAAGTGGAATTATACTGGGTTGTTGTTGTTGTTGTTGTATCTCGCTATATGCCATAAATGTATTCATATATATTTTTTAATTAATATAATTTATGTATTCAGATGTATTATATAATTTTTCTGAAGATTGATATGTTTTTGGTGTATTTTTCGGTTGAGAATCTTTTTTATAACTGAAAATATAAAATTTATGTGTTATAATTGAGTTTATTGAGTTATACTAGGAGTCTATTATGTTAATTGATTCACTTTCTGTTTTAAAAATAATGTAATCCCCTATTTCATGGCGTGAATACAGTCAAATACAATAATCTGTTCAGCTGTAATCTCACGTTTCACTCCATGAATATAATTGAATACAACAACTGATTAGCTGAATTTCTATGATTCACACATATTTTTACTACTGTATTCATAAATACAATAATTTAAATACATCAAGTATATCTTATAACCACAGAAAATGTATCTATAATCCGTAATATATCAAATAGTATTTATAGAAGACTAATTACTATTAAAAGATAGTACTTTATGAAAAATTTTCAAATATGACGTAATGGGTTCGAATTATATTAGAGGGGAAGTATGAAAACACTATAGAACATCTTAATTTGGGAGAGAATTTAAAAATAAAGAGAAGAAGAAAAAAAGAGAAGCTAGCTGACGGTACTCTCCGGAAGAAGCACATATTAAAGCGAAAAGACATTAATGCCCCTTATCCTAGCATTAATGCCCCCTATCCTAGACATTAATGCCTCCTATCCTAAGCAGACATGTCGTCAAGTGTCTGCTAAATGTCTCTTATTATAAGATAGTAGATAAATATAAATATGTACAAGGAGCTAGTCAATAATTTCCAAGTAGCAGGGGCTATTTTCATTTTTAAAGTTTAAAATAGTAGGGTGTCGACATAATTTAGGTAGAGGGATTGTCTGAGGTGGAATTTAGAACTTAAAACATACTTTTAGTTTCAAGTTTGAACTTTCATCTTCGTAATTTATTAAATTCTTGCCGAAAAACTATTTTCATTGATCTATAGTATAATTTATGATATTTTTAGGCCTTAAAAACTTCTCATCACGTACCTATGTCCAATGGTCTGGTCTTCTTCACGACAATTGACCTATGAAATGTTGTTACAGCTTCCATTGAGATTTTGAAGGACATAGTTAGTTAAATAACTTAGCTTTCGTTTGACGATAGATTTTACCAGAAGCGAATTCATGATTTAATATTTATGGGTTCTTGCAACGATTTTAAGTAAATTTTCAATAGTGATTAGGTTCATATTTAAATATTTGTAGCTATTTAATGAATTTTTAGAACATATTTACACTGTTCGGACAAAAGCTATTGAATTTACGGGAACCGGTCAATACATGCTAGATCCGCCCCTAAATTTTACTTATTTTCTTTCTCAAAATTTTAAATATTATTTATTCATTAAATATGATACGTTTTTGGGGAAAAAATTGAATAATTTTTTCAAGTTTCTAAGTGCAGTTTTTGAATGAAAGTTTTTCTTCCGCTCACAACAATTTATATATAATGATGTCCAAACATCACTTTAACTTTTAAAAATTATTTTAACATAACTTCAAAAATTCTTTCTTTAAATTTCAACCAAATCTATATCTGAATGCTAGCTAATAAAGACTTGCCATTGATCTAGAAACCGTATTTCAATGCTGGTGGACAAATTTCACATTGGGATCTAGAAACTAGGGGTGTACAAAGAAGACCGATAAACCGCACCAACTCGATAATCCGAGTCAAACCGAGAAAAAAACCCCGACTATGGTTTGGTTTGACTTGGTTTGGTGTTGGGAAAAAAAACCCGATCATAATTGGTTTGGTTTGGTTTTAACTAAAGTCAAACCGAAACCAAACCAACCCGACATTACATATATAGCAATTTTAGATATATTTAATATATAAATATACTTATTGTAATGTAATTTATAAATATTTCTTAAAAAATTTCATTTTATCTTTTAAGGTATTATTTCAAGGTTTGATTTAAAACTTTTGAATGCTCCAATAAGCTTTATAGTTATTAATATTAGTAAATTAAATAATGCTAGCAATCAATACTAATGCTAACAAAAGACATTCAATTCAATATTACGAACCGGAATGTATTAAATGTCTATTTTTTATTTTTCAATAATTTAGATAAAAATACATAACCTATTTTTATTTTAGCTTTTAGGCATATCATTAATACTCCCTCATTAGTCTATCTAGTTTAGCATGAATTAGTGCTTTTAGATTATGTTTATTTTTATTATGACTTTTTAATTAGCAATATTTATAGTACATAATTTTATTATTTTTTATTGTTGAATATTTTAGGATAATTTCATGAGTCATGACATATCACATATTTTGTATTATTTTCTTGAAAAATACTTTATATAGTTGTATCTTACTAGGATTAAAGAAATATTTTGAGCATACGTTATATATTTTGTTCTACGAAAATTTTACCGGGAAAAAATTCGAAAAACCCGAAAATCCGAAAAAACCCGAGAAAAACCGATATTGAAAAACCCGAATTTATTGATTTGGTTTGATCTTTAGATTTAATAAACTAACACAATTGATTTGGTCTGATAATTGTATAATCCGAACAAACCCGGTCTATGTACACCCCTACTAGAAACCATATTTCAATGCAATTCAGTAAGGAAATTTAATTACCAAAATAATGCACTTTTTAAATATTACATCCTTATCTATCAGCCTTTAATTGATCCGAAAAGTATTTCAGTTTACGTGTTTATAGTAGGATTTCAGTTTACGTGTTTATAGTAGATTAGCATCGTATATTTTATTTATTTCTTCCATTTAATGCCCCTAACAGCACATAAAGTATTTGGACAATTTTTCCTTTCAAAAATATACATCTCAGCCAGAGAGAAATCATCTCTAGGTACTGTTCCTGCCTCCAATCTTGTGATGGGATTAACTTGTATAGGAAATCATCCATTTATACTGAGATTTATATTCCTGCATTCTCTCATCCACTTTTACGAATACTCAAGCGGAAAATCATAGCAAAATACTATATATAATAATAACAAATAATTCTTCACGTATTAATACAATGAAAAAAATTAATATTAAAATGTTGGCCAAATTTTATGTCATTAGACTCTCGAGAAGTGAGATATGACAGATGATTTGGGACGGAGAGAGTACTTGTATTCAAATATACATTCTATTGGTGCCTTTAATTGACAACTCTAAGCAATACAATTTTCATTAGAAATGTCAGTCATGAGTTCCAGCGAGCTTCTTCAAGCTCAAGCTCAAACCTGGAACCATATTTTCAACTTCATAAAGTCTTCAGCAGTAAGATGTGCAGTTCAACTGGGCATCCCTGATGTCCTCTACAAACATGGTAAGCCAATGTGTCTTTCTGACCTCTTATCTCAACTTTCTCTCCACCCTTCTAAAGTTTCCTCCATGCCAATTTTATTGCGGTTTTTAGTTCATTCTGGTTTCCTAAATCAACATGAAAAAGATCATTACTATTATTCTCTTACCCCAGTAAGTCGCCTTCTTGTGAGGAATGAGCCCTTGAATATTAGGTCACTTTTGCTTATCAACCATGAACCATTCCTTCAAAAAGCATGGTTTGAGTTAAGTAGTTGGTTTCAAAATGATTTCCCTACTGCTTTTCATACTGCTCATGGGAAATCCTTTTGGGATTATGTCGCCGAAAAACCAAGACAAGGAAGTGACTTTAATGATGCAATGGCTAGTGATTCAAGATTGATAGCTGATGTTTTTGTTAAGGAGTGTAAACATGTATTTGAGGGGTTGGAGTCGTTGGTGGACGTAGGAGGTGGAACTGGCACTGTAGCAACAGTCATAGCCAAAGCTAACCCTACCATAAAATGCATTGTACTTGATTTCCCTCATGTTGTAGCCCATCTCAAGGGAAGTGGTAACTTGGAGTTTGTAGGAAGAAGTATGTTTGATGAGATTCCTCATGCCAATGCAATCTTACTCAAGGTAAAAATTTGTAGCTTCCTTTTGTTATTTGATGTATCTTGTATCTTTTCTCATCACTATTTTATGTCTCACCATCAGTTTGTTGTTTTTTTGTGGAATGTCAGTTCCATTAATCAGATGAATCTCGTCGCAATATATGACTTCAGAAGCTTAATTATTTCCTTGCCTAATAAGCTCTAAAACAAAATTATGTATTCCCTTTCCTCCAATTTATGTGGTAACAATTTCCTTTTGTCCATTCCAACAAAATAGCAACTTTCTAGATTTTGGAAATAATTTAACTTGAATTATCTTTTTTTTTTCTTTAATGATAAGCTTTTAAAGTCTAACAAATATCTATGGCTTGTTTTAGACTTTCACAAGTTTAAAAGTGATTTTTTTCTTTTTTAAACTCCGTATTAATTCAAACTTTGCTACATATAGTGAACGGGAGGGAGTATATTGTAGTAATTAGTTATTGAGAACGTTCTTTGTTTTGTGCTGCCGTTCATAAATTTCTTCTTTTTTATACATCTCCAGGTAGTACCTGTTCTTGTAAAAGTTTTCTTTATTCTAGGTTGCCATTCATAACTTGTTGAAAACTTGTAAAAAGTAAATCATGTACATGCATTACGTTGTTTCCTTCCCTTCTCCCCTTGAATTCCGCTGGATCTACTCAAGTTTAATTATTCATGATTGAACAGTCGATTTTGCATGACTGGAGCGACGATGATTGTGTGAAGATACTGAAGAAATGCAAAGAGTCAATTCCAAGTAGGGATAAAGGAGGGAAAGTGATAATCATAGACATTGTGATGGAGGATGTGACACAAAGCGACGAGTTTGTTCGAGCACAACATTCCATGGACTTGCTGATGATGGTTCTTTTTGCTGCCAAAGAGAGAACTAAGAAGGAATGGCAGAAGCTCTTCACTGAAGCTGGTTTCACTCATTATAAAATAACCCCCTCTCTAGGCTTAAGGTCTCTCATTGAAATCTATCCTTAGCCTGAATTGAAGCAGTCTTGGCTGGAAATCGTAATTTATTGTGTTAAATCTTACTACTGCTATTAGTTGAAGAGTGCTTGTTTTTTTATTTTGCATGGTGTATGATGAATAAATGTTCGAGCATAAGTAGTCTCTTGTACCACTTCGTCCCATTTTAACTCTTTTCAAGCATATTAAAATAATCATAAACATAAGGTCTAGTTTATTTAGTTATCCATATTAAATGTTTTTTGAAAAATGAACAGTATTAAAAAGAATTACTACTACTTATGTAATATTAAGGGTATAGTTGAAAACATAATGAATTTAATCTTGAGCACACATTATTTGTGACGACTTTAAATTGTCGCCGCTAAATCCGTATTGGAGCGACTGGGTCGCTGCTTGACCCTTTTATATTTTAATTTAAAATAACAAAATAAATTAAATAAAACTCTCAAAACCAGTACAGAGCACACAGTTGTTCTCTCTCTCTCTCTCTCTCTCTCTCTCTCTCGCGTCCTCAAATCTCTCCTCCTTCTCTAAAATCGCTTCTCTGCTAAAAGAAAATTATCTGCTCCAATTTCCCCGTATCAAGATAAGAAATTCAATTATCAGGTTTGTGGTCAAATCCCTACAGGTTTGTGGTCAAATCCCTAATTTCCCTTTTTTCTTTTAACGAAAAACTGATCGAGTTTTGTGGAGGAAAATCGCACATCTGATTTCTCTCATATAGTTTCTGAGTTTTCCCTAATCTCAGCGACTTTTCTGAGTTTTGTGCATATGTTTAACTGAAAACCCATATTAATTTTATATAAATTTATGTTTGGGTCTTTTTTAATAAGGATTCTTTACTCTATAAGGTAAAATCTTCAACATGCAGTTAGGGATTATCATTATTTCAGTGATTTTTCATTTATATTCTTAGATTTTATCTAGAATTTCTCTGAACCATTTGATAATCTATAGGAATAAAAAAAATCATACAAAAAGACCTATTTGAAGCCTATTTGGTGATTTTTAGTCTTGACCAAACTCGCACCTATCTCTTTTTTGGGTAAGTTAAAAGCTTCTTCTTGAGAGACCTATTGCATGTTGGTATTCCTCTTTTTGGTCTTTTAGGTATTTAATGGAATCATTGGTATGTTGTAATTGATGTTAATGTATAGTGAATAAACCTACCTACAGTAGTTGGAAAACTGCTATGTGTAAGATCGTTAAACAGTTGGGGACCGGATGATGAACTCAAAGCTCTAGTATATAAGTCTATGAATATGGAGGTCTATAACCGTTTGAAGATGAATTCTTCATAATGCATTAATACTTGTACTGCGATACATGCATAGAGCAAAACATTGAAGAAATGGCAGGCAGAATCATGAAATAGTGTAGATCATTTCAAATTCCTTTTCTATGTAGTATGTTTGTTCTAACAAAAGGAAGAGAATAACATTCAGAAAGCTGAATACATATGGATTTCTAGTATCATATGTGATTGCTTATTTTTGTTTCCCTTTCTCAGCTTATAAGAAATCAACATTCTTTTCTCGGAATTGATTTGATACCCTTCTATTCTTTTCATTTAGAGTACGTTCAAAGTTGGATTTAGCGTCGATATTTCTTAGTAAAGTCTTTTGGATGTCTATTCTAGTTTCAGAGCCTCAAGTGTGAAGATCCCTTTTACTCTTCCTCATTATTATGGAGTTTTTTCTTAAATATTAAAAGAAAACTGCTTAACTAAAGGCCAGTAACGAACTCGTAACTCCAATTCAAGTGTTCCCCCAAATCAGCCCCGCTTTTTAAAATTGTTGATATATTGATGTGTCTTCCCTCAAATAGAGTCCTGTGCACTATGTTTGGTATCTATTTGACACTGAAGCAACCTCTCTCTTAGCTTATGTGTTCTTGGATTTGGTCCTAAGTATTAGGCCAAACTCACAACTTCATTCTCACTTTAAATACAAATGATGTCGATAAGGTTAGGTCCAAATCTTATGAATTTCTTCCTAGTGCCAAAATATAAGATATTTATCTTGTTGTCTAAGTAATATGAATTCTAAAGGGTAAAGCTTCAAGATGAGGTTTAGAGTTTAGTAATATGCTGTTAAACCATTACCTGCCTAATGTGATATATAAACAAATTAAAATCTTGGTTGTACTTTAATCTGAAATATAATAAGGGACTAACCTTTTTATTATTCTAAAAATAGGAATGGATAAAAGTTGGTTGAATATTAGGAATAGAGGTGACTAAAAGTACAGGATGGAGTAGATGGCTTTCTTAGTTGGGCATTCACTCAACCAAGGGGAAGCACTATGATTCAATGTCCTTGTAAAGGGTGTATGAATACTGCATTCAAGCTAAGACCCGATGTAAGAGGAGACTTATTGAAAAAGGGTTTCTAGGATTCTGACAAAGTGTGGGACTTGCATGGAGAAGTGTTAGTTAGAAATGAAAATTCTAACGTAACACTCATAATGAAGTAGAAGATGATAACATTGAAGAGGATAATATTACAGAAATGATTCACGATGCGCGGGGACATACGAATGTGGAAGATAATAATAATACTTCTATGGACAATGAAGAGCTAAATTTACATGCAACAAAGTTCTACAAATTGTTAGAAGATGCTCAGACAGAACTTTATCCTGGGTGTAGTAAAGTCTCAAAGTTATCTTTTGTTGTTAAACTACTTTACTTGAATTGCCTTAATCATTGGAGCAACAAATCAATGGATGACTGTTGAGTTTCTTTAAAGAAGTTATTTCAGAAGGTTCATTTGTGCTGAGTTCTTTATATGAAGCGAAGAAAGTTCTTCGTGACCTAGGCTTGGGTTACACCAAAATAGATGCATGTGAGAATGATTGTAATTTATATTGGCGTTATTATGCCAATGCACAGTTATGTCCTAAGTGTGGTAAGTCTAGATGGAAGTCAGAAGAACACAAAGCAAGAAAGTATCTTGTAAAGTATTGCGACATTTTTCAATCAAACCAAGGCTTCAGAGATTGTACATAGCAAGAGAGACACCAAAAAAAAATAAGGTGGCACAAGGATAAAAATGTTGATGATGGTGTCTTGCGACATCCTTCTGACTCCATAGCGTGGAAAGCCTTTGATAAGCGACATACCACCTTTTCAGTTGAATTAAGAAATATTAGATTAGGTTTAGCAAGTGACGAGTTCCAACCTTTTGGGAACATGAGTGCCAATCATAGTATTTAGCCAGTCATACTAGCACCATACAATCTGCTGCCATGGGATTGCATGAAGGATTTGTATTCATGATGATACTTCTTATTCCAGGCCCTAATTGTCCAGGAAATGATATAGATTTATACTTGCGACCAATGATTGAAGAGTTGAAGAATTATGGGATGGAGTCGAAACTTATGATTACTACTCAAAATCTAATTTTATGATACATGTGGCTGTAATGTGGACGATTAATGACTTTCCTGCATATGGGAACCTTTTGGGATGGTCAACAAAAGGAAAGCTTGCATGTCCTTGTTGTCATAAAGACACACAGTCGATTTATTTACGTAGTAATTTGTGTTATATGAGCCATCGTCGATTCCTTCCAATGGAGCATCCATGGCGCCGAAATAGGAGAAAATTTGATGGAAAGGTAGAAAAGAGGGTTGCACTTATTCCTTTAACAGGTGATGAAGCACTTACGCAATTACATGGCTGGGCAACGTGAGTTTTGGGAAGGGAAAAAAGCGAAAACGTGACTTCCCCAAAAGTGCTTACAATTGGAGGAAGAAAAGTATATTTTTTCAAATTGCCTTATTGGAGCACTATTTTGTTACGGCATAACCTTAATGTGATGCACATAGAGAGAAATGTATCTGACAATATAATATCAACTTTGATGAATATTGTTGGAAAGACAAAGGATACATTAAAAAGTAGATATGACTTGGTGGACCTTTGTATTAGGCAAGAATTCATCCAAGTGAGGATGGGGATAATGTATTATTACCGGCTGCATGTTACGCATTGTCCTCGGATGAGAAGTTGAAGTTATGCCATTTTTTGGCTAATACAAAGGTTCCTGATGCTTTTTTATCAAATATTTCAAGGTGTGTAAACATATTAGAGAAAAAGATCTATGGATTAAAATTCATGATCACCATGTATTATTGCAAAACATTCTCCCAGTTGCAATACGTGGTTTATTGCCTAAGGAGTGTGTGAACCAATTATAGAGCTTGGAATTTTTTTTCAAGAATCTATGTTCTATGAACTTGACAATCGAAGGTCTTGACGTTTTGGAGGCTGAATGTGCATGCACATTATGCAAACTTGAAATTATTTTCCCGCCGGCATTCTTTGATGTCATGGTTCATTTGCTTATTCACTTGGCAAGAGAGGCAAAGCTTGGTGGACCAGCTCAATTTCGATGGATATACCCTTTTGAGAGGTAATTTATTATATAATTTTAATGCCATGAATTTAATGGCACATTATATTGATGAGTTATTTCGATATAGGTATTTGCGAACACAAAAATGATGCAATAATGCTCATCCAGAAGGTTCAATTGCCGAAGGTTATTTGGCAGAGGAAAGTCTCACATTTTGCTCCAGATACTTAAAGAATATGTCAACCAAGTTCAAAACTTGCAGGAATGACAATGGATCTATGTCAAATGGGGAGATGTCTATCTTCAAAAAAAAGTTGGCAAAAAAAGGTGGTTCAGAAAGCATCACGCTCTCTCATGATGAGTTCAAACAAGCATCTATGTATGTGCTTCAAAATTGTGAAAAGGTTCTGCCATTCATAGAGTAAGTATCATATTAATTTCAAGATAGGCTCACATTGAAATATTTTAACAACATTATCTTAACTAACTCCATTATCAATATATAGGGAATACCAAGGAGAGATTGCAAGACAAGGTTCAATGAGTGATGAGATGCATAACAGTGGGGTTGTTGATTGGTTTCGTGCACGTGTAGGTGTCTAGTTAAGTGACATTTTTAATATTAGTGTAATATTACTACGTCATTAGTAGTTACAATGATGTTGTTTGGCTTGTGAGTCTTTGTACTAGATGCACAAGGGCGACCAAACGAGGTCATGCACCCATGGTGCATCGTTATTCCATATTTGTGGTAAATCGATTCAGATTCCATACAAGAGATCTTGAGATGAGAAGAAACATACAAAATAGTGGAGTCCTTGTGAGAGGAGACGATTCAGAGTCTAATAAGGAGTATTACGGTGTATTGGAGGACATATACGAGTTTTCCTATATTGGAAATAGGAAAGTTTACTTATTCAAGTGTCACTGGTGGGACGTGGCTCGCTTAGGAAGGGGATATAAGATTGATAAAAATGGCTTCACAAGTATGAATACTCAGTGTGCCTTTGTGTTGGCATCTCAGTCTGAACAAGTCTTTTACTTGGACGACATGATTGACAAAGATTAGCTTGTAGTTATAAAGACAAATCCTCGTGACCTTTTCAATATGCCCGAAAATGATGATTGTGTAGAAGTTGACAAGGAAGCATTGTTGAATGAAGAAGCTTATCAACAAGAGGAAGTTGAATTGAACATTATGCGTACCAATGACCATGAAAATGATATTTGTTTGTCTTTACATAGGAATAATGTTGAACCACAAAGTACTAACAACAATCATGCAAGCAAACAAGCACAAACAAACGTGTATGATGAAGAAGAGAATTTTATTAATGACAATCTTACTGATACATCTGAGGATGAAAAAGAAGTGGATTTTATTAATGACAATCATATAGATATATCCGAGGGTGAAGAAAGCGAAGAAGATTGGCTTGATGATAATAATGGATAAGATACTGATGATGCTCTCGAAGGTTTAGAAGTAAGATAATATACATGTCTACTTTTTGTTTTGAAAAGTTCTCAATATTTTGTTCCTTATTGACATGACAATGAAATTAATTCATTATGCTTGTAATTTTTAATTTCATAAGTAGATTACATATTAAGCTTTTGTAAAACGTTATCGTTATTTGCCAAGTTGTAATTATCAATGCAGAATCCTTTGTATTGCATTTGAACAACAACTTACCATGTTATGAATTGGAAAAAGTATTTGATTTTCAAGTTTCAGTATACTTCTCTCATGAACTGGAAGAAGCTTATCTATTGTGCCTATCTGAATGCCATCACCACTGCCCAGCTAATGATTCAGCTAATTTGAACTGCTTGTTGCCTCTTTCATTATGTACAGATTGTTGTTGGCCTATATGAACCTTTGAACTGCTTGTTGCCTCTTTCATTATGTATTGATTTTTGTTGCCCTCTGTGAACCTTTGAACTAATTTTGATGATCCAATGAATACCACACATATGGCTCCTCGATTAAGCTATGCACCGAATGTGCACATATCTGAAAAATTCCATTTTGCTGAGTATTTTTTTGTGCTTTCCATGGCTGATCTATGTCTATTCTTGTGTGGCTATCCTCTTTTGTCTTTAAGGTGTTAATATGCAGTTGATTATTTTGTCTAAACACCTCTGTATATCTTGATTCTTGCCATAAGAAACCTCTCCCAACAAATCTAGGCAGCAGCACTAAGCATCATTTTTACTTATTTTGCTGATGTTACAAATCTAGGAAGCAATGCACTTCTATTCTTACTGACGTTTTTCTACATCATGCAGGAAGATCCAAATGACAGGACGAGGTAAAGGTCGAAGTGGAACTAGTCGTGGACGTGGCCATTTTCAAGGATGTGGTAATGCTGGAGCGATGTCTCAGCCACAAGTACAACCAATAAGGAATGCTGCAACATTTGTCTCTCAGCCACAAGTACAACCAATAGGGAATACTGCGGCATCTCCTGAGACTGGAGAATCAAATAATCCTAGTCAAGAACCTCTAGAGATAGGACAAATATCAAGCAACCCTCGGCAGAGATCTTCAATAGAGACAGTATCGTCAAGGAATCTGGAAAAAATGTTCTTCCCTCTCCTGAAGTTGAAAATGAAAATTGTGCAGGTTAGTGTTTGAGTATTCAGTTATTACTCTTACCAGTGATTAAAAAAACGTTTGATCCTTCACTTTAAGCAAGAAGCGAGGTGAAGCATGAAGGTTATCGCTTCAGGTAAGAAAAACGACTCTGGTAGGAAAAGCGTCATTCTGCACTCACTATATAATTTTGGTCATTACAATTGCTGAATTAAATAGGTTTCAGTGGTGATAAATTTCATTCTGCAATATTGAAGTTGCCATTGATTGTTTAATAGTTTTTGTAACAATTATCACTGTCACTAAATGTCATTTTGCAACAGCGAGCTCATCGTCGCCACTGATTATTGAGTTTATTGTGGCGACATCAATTGCTGCAATATAAGAATAGCTGGTAATAGCCAATTGTTTTTGTGGGGACATTAACTGCTACTAAAAGCAACTCTCTAGTAGCGATTAAAGGCTGCCACTGATAGTTATTTATTTATTGTGGCGATAATTGTCACTACTAAAAGCCACTCTTTAATCCCACATAGTAGGGTCTGGGGAGGGTAGTATGTACGCAGACCTTACCTCTACCCTGGGGTAGAGAGGCTATTTCCAAACAGACCCCCGGCATCCTTCCTTCCAAGAACTTCCCACCTTGCTCTTGGGGAGACTCGAACTCACAACCTCTCAGTTTCGTGAAACATTATTTGTTCAACTTGGCATACGTTTTGTGGCGACATTATTGCCATTAAATGGTGACTTTTTGTGGCGACATTAACGCCATTAAATGGTGACGTTTGTGGCGATAATTTGTTGTCGTCACAAATAATATTTAGTAATGGATTGAGGTGCAGCAAGTCCAAGGTCGCTGCTATAAATATGTAGCGGCGACTTTTAATGATTGGGTAGCGACCGAGGTCGCCGCTAACGGAGCATTACTTGTAGTGTTCGGTTTACTTCTTTGGCAATGTTGATGCTTTTACACGGCTAATGTTCACAAAAGTTACTCCAAAATTGGTGCAACATTTGAACTTGCTTCTAATAATTGAGCCATTGCTTAATTATTATCAAGGTTGGAACGTACTTTAAATTTTTCTTATTTTTTTAATGACAAGGGAAGATTTTGTAGAATTGAAAAAAAATAATTCACAGAAAGAAAATTACCACAACAAAAGAGAAAGAATCCTAGATGAATTAAATATTTTATCTATGGTTAGGGTTTATTTTATGCATTTAATTATAAATCACATCCATTCATCTTTAACTATGATAATTGTGTCTCCCATCTAAGTAGAAACTTGCATAAATGAAGGGGAGTTGGGTCCAGCCGGATAAATTCTATCGTGGTATTTTCAAATTTAATAATTGACATCTCATCCGATTCATAGATTACCAAATCCTGCTTTAACCACCTTCTTTTTCAAAAATCTGTTATTGGTATATTACTTGTGTGTTGCGCAAAAATACCGTATACATAAAGGTGTTAGGATTATAAATCCGACTAAAATATAATAGCCTTCATATCGAATTATTTGGAATAACAACATAAGCGGAAGCGTACCTGAATCCATAAGTGGAAATCCTTAGTCCTTCTTGATGATTGTCCAAATGTTTGGCTTTGAAAGCTCCTTGATCCTTCTTGAAGATTGTCCTTCTTGAAGTATTGGCTTTCACAAGAATTAATCTAAGACCAAAAAATAGAGAATGGTTTTCCACTTGATAAGCAAGACAACAATGGTTCTCTCTCTCAATGGGTGGAAGAAGAAGAGAATGTCTTTCATTCTTATGGGAACCATAACCCTCACTTATAACACATGAGTTATGAAACTCAAAAGTCATAAGCATGTAACCATGGTTACATATATGTAACCTTAGTTAGCCCATCATTAACTAAGGTTACCCTTTTGGGTATCTACACATTAGTCCTACACTTTATATGACAATATATTGGCCCCCTTAACAATGTCCATAAGACCACCAATTTAGGTCAAACCAAAAGATAGCACATAACATATAATTAATCCATATATTGTTCATATGTATGTAGATATAAGTCCATATATCTAACAATCTTCCACTTGGGCGATATACTCATACATATGTACAAACCTTAGCATTATATGTTACATTATAACCTTATGAGCTCAGAACTGCTATCATAATAAAATTTTCATGAACAATCCAGTCCATCAATCATACCAACATAGGATCTAAGAGCTCTTAGTTACTCTTGCGTAACTAGAACCAACATAGATCACGTATATCAATATAACCAACGACATGGATCAAGTATAGGTGTGTAGCATGGAAATAACATAAAGTGTGGTCTGAAATAGAATGTCTATTTCCAACTGGTTCTCTTTATTGAGATCAATCATAAACCTTAAGAGTACAAAAAACTTTAAAACTGAATATCTGCAGATATAACCTTAAAACTGAATTACTGAATGTAATGGACAATACATAATTGTATAATACAAACTCCCACTAAAATCCATAATCCTTAACTGATTTGACACCCATACAAGCAATATGCTCATGAAATACTTTTGGTGTCAATCCCTTAGTAAGCGGATCCGCAATCATGGAGTTTGTACTAATGTGCTCTATGCACAATTGTCCATTCTGTACTCTTTCTTTAACAACCAGAAATTTGACGTCCATATGTTTTGCTTTCGTCAAACTACTGTTGTTGTTAGCAGCAAAATCGGAATCGGTGTACCCGATGATCTCAAGCTGGTCCGATTTCCGATATGTAAGCATGTAATCCTTTGTTCTCTATAAGTACCTTATGACCCTTTTTGGCTGCCTTCCAATGGTCCATTCCCGGATTTCTTAGATATCTGCCTAGCATCCCAACAATGTATGCTATATCAGGTCGTGTACATACCTGAGCATACATCAGACTACCTACAGCCGAAGCATAAGGTGTCTTCTCCATTTCTAAAGTTTCATAATTATTATTTGGGCACTGTTTGAGACTAAACTTGTCTCCCTTAGCAACATGGGTGTTGCCTGGTTTACAATCCTGCATGCCAAATCTTTTAAGAACTTTATCGATATAGCCCTTTTGTGACAGACCGAGAACACCATTTGAGCGATCTCGATGTATCTGAATTCCTAATACAAAAGAGGCATCACCAAGATCTTTCATTTCAAATTTCTTTGAAAGAAATTTCTTAGTTTCATGCAATAATGCTATATCGTTACAGGCAAGCAGTATGTCATCGACATATAAAACCAGAAAAATATACTTACTCCCACTGAACTTATGGTATATACAGTCATCAGCAATATTCGGTTCAAAACCAAAAGATGTAATGACTGCATGAATCTTATAATACCATTGACGGGAAGCCTGCTTGAGCCCATAGATGGATTTCTTTAATTTGCAAACCCTCTTTGATTCATCCGAAACAAAGTTTTCAGGTTGCACCATATAAATTGTTTCCTCAATATCACCATTGAGAAACGCTGTCTTAACATCCATCTGATGAAGTTCAAGATCAAAATGTGCTACTAGTGCCATTATAGTCCTGAAAGAGTCTTTCGATGAAACTGGAGAGAAAGTCTCTTTATAATCAATTCCTTCCTTTTGAGTGTAGCCTTTTGCGACAAGACGAGCTTTATACTTAATAACATTGCCCCCTGAATCCCTTTTGGTTTTAAAAATCCATTTACAACCAATTGGTTTAATACCTTCCGGCAATGTAACAAGCTCCCAAACGTCATTATCGCTCATAGACTTCATCTCATCATTCATGGCATCAATCCACTTTTGAGAGTTAGAACCCTTAATGACTTGACGGAAGTTGATTGGATCATCTTCCTCAAGTCCAATATCACTTTCTTGTTCTTGGAGAAATACAACATAATCATCCGGAATTTCATTTCTCCTCTCTCTAGTGGATCTCCTTAATGGCACTTCAGTTTCTTGAGGTTGTTGAGTTTGATTTTCATTAGTAATATCAGGAACTTGATTGGGGAGATTTTCGAGATTGTCTTGAACTGGAGTTGTGTGATCCGTGTCAGGAATGAGAACACCCTGACCAAGATCAACAACGAGGGAAAGACACATGTTCTTCCTCAAAGACAAAATCTCTAACAACTTTATCTCCCCACCCCCCAAGCTCAATATCCTCAAAAAAACTAGCATTGCCCGTCTCAAAAATAGTTCTAGAAGTGGGATCATAAAACTTAAACCCCCTGGATCTTTCAGAGTATCCAACAAAATAGCTACTAACCGTTTTAGCATCCAGTTTCTTTTCATTCGGCCTATAAGGCCTTGCCTCAGCTGGACAACCCCAAATGTGTAAGTGCTTAATACTGGGTTTATGCCCAGTCCAAAGTTCATATGGGGTTTTGATTGTAGCTTTAGTTGGAACTCTATTAAGAATATAAGCTGCGATTTTTAATGCTTCTCCCCAGAGTGAGTCTGGCAAAGTAGTACGACAAATCATACTTCTTACCATATCCTTAAGGGTCCGATTTCGTCTCTTAGCTACACCATTCATCGTAGGACTGCCTGGCATAGTATACTGAGGGACGATCCCACACTCATCTAGGAATTTTGCAAATGGCCCTGGACGTTGTTCACCTGAACCATCATATCTACCATAGTATTCACCACCACGGTCAGATCTAACGGATTTAATCCTTTTGCTTAGTTGATTTTCAACTTCGGCCTTATATGATTTGAACACGTCTATGGATTGGGACTTTTCATGAATAAGATATAGGTACCCATAACGAGAGTAATCGTCTATGAATGTGATAAAGTATTGTTGACCATTCCTACAAGGAGTAGGGAATGGCCCACAAATATCCGTATGTATCAACTCTAAGACGTCCAAAGCTCTCTTAGCACCTAATCTCATCTTGTTTGTTTGTTTACCCTTGATACACTCAACACAAATATCCGAATTTGAGGAATCAAGAGAATCAAGAATTCCATCTCACACGAGTTTCTGAATTCTTTGAATGGATATGTGACCCAAACGTTTGTGCCAGAGTGATATAGAATTCTCATTAGTTAATTTTCTTTTGGTACTACTTGAACTTGTATGCAAGGTTTCATTATGTGAGGTTATTGTGTCAACCAAATATAGGCTATCATATGTTGATAAAAGACCAGTACCAATAAGATTTGAATTTTGAAAGAGACTAACTTTATTGTCACCAAATGAACATGTATAACCGGATATGTCCAATTTGGGAACAGAAATCAAATTCCGTCTAAAAGACGGTACAACAAAAGTCTCATTCAAATCTAAATAAAATCCAGTCTTAAACAACAGCCTAAATTTGCCAATAGCCTCAACTTGCACCTTCTTGCCGTCACCCACATAGATGTATCTTTCACCATCATTTGGTTTTCGGCAGTTCAGGCAACCTTGCATAGATATACTTATGTGAGTAGTAGCAGCCGAATCTACCCACCAAGTATCCTTAGGTACCGAAATTAAATTAACTTCAGAACAAACAAGAGAAAGAGATGTACCTTTTTTCGCACGCCAAGCGTGGTACTTGGTACAATCTTTCTTCACATGATTAGTCCCCTTACAAAAAAAACAACCTGATTCTGAAGTTTCAACCTTAGGTTCCTTATTTTGCTTTTTCTGGGGCCTTGCAACCGCAACTTCCTTACCTTTCCTCTTCTTAGTATCCCTAGAAGAGGATGCCAAATGAACACTTTCTGTCTTATCTTGCTTTATCCTTTCCTCCTCTTGCACACAATGTGAAATGAGCTCATTAAGAGTCCATTTCTCCTTCAGGCAGTTGTAACTGACCTTAAATTGATTAAAGTGTGCAGGAAGAGATATCAAAACTAAGTACACAAGCAGTTCCTCAGGTAATTCCAGCTTGAGTGACTTAAGTTTCGAAGCAAGATGAGACATTTCCAAAATGTACTCCCTTATGTTTCCCTTGCCTTTATACCTCATGGAAACAAGTTTACTCAAAAGAGTACTTGTTTCCGCCTTTTTGTTTTGTTCAAAACGCTTTTCAAGGTTTTCAAGGAAAACTTTGGCATTACTTTCATCATTCATAGTGCCCTTGAATGATTAGACTCATGCGATTTGAGCGTTCCCACTTCTCCATCTCCTTCTTTTCATCAGAAAAAGATGTATCCTCAAGAGAAGCAGGTTGCTCAATCCGAAGTGCAAGGTCTAGATCCATGCAACCGAGAACGATCATAATGTTCTCTTTCCATTCCTTAAAGTTTGTGCCGTTAAGCACAGGGATGCTGTTTATATTAGCAGATATCGAAGCAGCTGAAGAATTCACTGAAAATAGAACAAGGATAACTTAATACATGCTTACAATTACTTGAACTTTAACTTTAGTTTACAGATTCAAAATAGGCAAAACCCATTACAAGATACCTAGCACAACATGACAGAAAATCAACTTGTAAGTGGTACTCTTGGTGTAGTGATCAAATATTGACAATAAACTCCTGTCAAATATCAAGCCTTCCTTTGGGCCGACTTAATATTCACATGGAAAACCGAATAATTGTCACATATTTATCACCACAAGCATGTTCGAATTCCTGCCAAATAACAACCTTCCTTTGGGCCGGTGTTAAACGCATGGAAGACTAACATCCACAGTCATCTTATATTTCAAGATTAATCAATCTACATAAAAGAGGTTACTTTGGCAACATAATGCTTCAATTGACTAATATAAAATATTAGATGCTAACTCATATAGTTCCTTAAGCCATATATTGAATCTTAACTGAAAATTTACATGTTTTGACATGTAACATCTGAATATTAATTGTTTTATTCTTAATTGGATAATACCAATATCTGAAGCATGATGGACTAAAAAGAATTAATATTAAAAACTGAATATTAATGTATAAAACATTAATAATTTAAAAACTGAATATTAATTGATATATTATTAATGTACAATTAAAAAATCTGAAAACTTAATACTTAAAACGTTTCATTAATTATGAAAAATGTTTCTTACATTATGTCCTCATTAACAGCCAGAAAAAAAAAACGTTTCTGCAATTTATGGCCAGATAATCGATTATCTGGGCCTTCTGGAATCTCAAATTTTGATGAAAAACTAGGATAATCGATTATCTTGGCTCTCTGGAATTTCCAATTTTGCTGAAAAAACTCCAGATAATCGATTATTTTAACAATAATCGATTATCCTCAGGTTCTGTTTAAAAAAATTTTGATGAACAAAATGCAATAATCGACTATTTTAAAAAAATAATCGATTATTCTCTGTTACTGTTTTTCAAAATTTTGGTGAACATTAAAATTTATTCCAGGACCTTTTGCGGCGACGAACGCTGCCACTAAACCCATAGAAGTCGCCGCTAAATGTATTAGTGGTGACTATGTATTGAAACTGGAAACTGGAGTTGCCGTCACTGAAGGTTATTTGTAGCAACAATTCCTTGTTTAAGTTTCTTGTTGTTCAACAACCAAAATTTTGCAAACTTCAATATTTCAATTCATATAGAGATAACAAGATATTGAAACACCAAAGTTCATCAACAACATAACATTCATGAAATCATGCTATATCATGGTACTAGAATTTCATAATCAAAATTCTATCTTAATTTAAACATGAAGTTTTACATAACATGGATTTCATGAACTTCCAAATAATCCAAATATGAAGGAGGCTCTGATACCAATTGTTAGGATTATAAATCCGACTAAAACATAATAGCCTTCATATCGAATTATTTGGAATAACAACATAAGCGGAAGCGTACCTGAATCCATAAGTGGAAATCCTTAGTCCTTCTTGATGATTGTCCAAATGTTTGACTTTGAAAGCTCCTTGATCCTTCTTGAAGATTGTCCTTCTTGAAGTATTGGCTTTCACAAGAATTCATCTAAGACCAAAAAAATGGAGAATGGTTTTCCACTTGATATGCAAGACAACAATGGTTCTCTCTCTCAATTGGTGGAAGAAGAAGAGAATATCTTTCATTCTTATGGGAACCATAACCCCCACTTATAACACATGAGTTATGAAACTCAAAAGTCATAAGCATGTAACCATGGTTACATATATGTAACCTTAGTTAGCCCATCATTAACTAAGGTTACCCTTTTGGGTATCTACACATTAGTCCTACACTTTATATGACAATATATTGGCCCCCTTAACAATGTCCATAAGACCACCAATTTAGGCCAAACCAAAAGATAGCACATAACATATAATTAATCCATATATTGTTCATATGTATGTAGATATAAGTCCATATATCTAACAAAAGGAGCATGAAAAAATTTCGATTTTGCTTTAAACATTTATAAAAAAGCTGAATGGGTTCTACACCTTCCATTTATATGTCTTTAAAGAGTTTCTATGCTTCATCAAAATTTTCATTCAACACATAACCATCAATAATTGCTGCCTAAGAAAAATATTTTTATCAACCTATTAAAAATCTACCTTCCCAGTTCAATCCTGAAATTTTTCGAATACATAAAAATGCTGCTTATTTCCATGATACAGGTTCTTCTTAACATCCTCACACAAAGAAGATTGTAAATGCATCAAATTTTCAAACTTCAAATTGCAACTCCTTAAAAGAAAACATAATTTATCACTCAAAATTTTGTCTTTACATCCTTATACCTTAAAATCACAACATTAAACGAGAATATATTCAGGTACAGGACTAACGAATATTTACACCTTAACATGGAATAGAACTTCTTGAGATCAAGTGCACCAATTAATGTTAATGAGGAGAGACATGTACTTGATTATGTTATCGCGAAAGATCATTCATTGCACAAAATGACATCTGATAAGAAATCAACAATAGAATAAGTACATTCAATAGGAATACCTAAAAAAAAACATTGAGCATGAATAAATTTTTACAATAAAAGGGAGTAGATAAAGAATGTGATATAATAATGTTGAAGAAAAACATACTTTTGCATAAGAGAAAATGTACAAATTTTCATGTTAAAATGGATGTCTTTCCACGGTTATTATAACATGGTATTTTGAACAAAAATAAATAATTTATGAAGGATATAATGTGAAGAGTGAAGTGGATCCGAATTTAGTTGTTTCATCAGTTAAAGTCTCCTTAAGCTCTTATACATTCAAATTCGGCTGTAAAAAAAATAATCATACAATAAAAATCGAATAACTAAAAAAATATCAAAAATAAAATTTCATCAATCAAGCAAATAAAACTACACAGGTAAACACCAAACCATTAAGCTTTGCAATAATATTTTCAAAACTTACTAAAAATAATTTTATAAAAAAAATAAATTTCTACATCGTTGCATAAAACTTTTTATGTCAAGATAATCATAATGCTTCAACTAACTACAAGCATGCGAAATCAAAAACTTACATAAGGTCTGAAAATAGAATTTTTGTACAAAACCAATAATATAAAAAATTTCTTTCTGTTATAAATAGAACTCTAATTAGAGTGAATGTCTATCTTATAGAAGAGTTCTACTTTGAGGCTAAGTCTTTTCTATGCCTATAAATAGAGGGGTCTTACCCCATTGTAAATCATCCCTAAGTATCAATAAGAATACTCCTCTCTCTACTTTTCTCTCTATTGTTCTTGTTCTTGTATTATTGTTCTTGTTCTTATATTATTTCATAACACGTTATCAGCACGAGACTCTACTGTCTCAAGAATCCTCTTGAGAAAATTAAGGTATTTTCCTTTTTCCGAATTTGGTTTTAATTATGTCTGATATTATGAAAAGAAAGTTCGTTGCCCTTGAAATTTCGGCCAAGAACTATATGACATGGGTGTTGGATGCTGAAATCCACTTAAATGCTATGGGTCTTGGAGACGCCATTAAAGATAGAGATAAAGCATCCACCCAAGACTGTGCTAAGGCCTTGATTTTCTTGCGCCATCACCTTGATGAAGGTTTGAAAATTGAATATCTCACGGTCAAAGATCCACTCATCTTGTGGAACGGCTTAAAGGAGAGATATGACAACCTGAAGTTGGTCACTCTACCACAAGCACGATATGATTGGGCTCATCTGAGACTCCAAGACTTTAAGTCTGTTTCTGAATATAATTCTGCAATGTTCAGAATTACTTCTAAATTGAAACTCTGTGGAGATAATATCTCTGATTATGATATGCTTGAGAAAACGTTTACAACGTTTCATGCCTCCAATATGGTACTGCAACAACAGTACAGAGAGAAAGGTATCAAAAAGTACTCTGAACTGATTTCTCTTCTCCTTGTGGCTGAGCGAAACAATGACATGCTCATGAGAAATCACGAAAATCGACCCACTGGGTCTACACCATTGCCTGAAGCAGATAAGGTGTATTCTCATTATGCCAAGCATGGAAAAGGCCATGGATCTAGTCATGGTCGTGGTCGTAATCGGGGTCATAGCCGTGGACGTAGACAAGGAAGAAATTTCCCTAATGTCCGTCACCCCCCAAAGAGAAATAACCACCAAAAGCAGAAACGGGATTATGAGAATCCAAAGGCAAAGAGTTCAGAAACTATATGCTATCGTTGCGGTGGAAAAGGGCACTGGTCAAAAGCTTGCCATGTACCAAGACATTTGGTTGATCTTTATCAAGCATCTCTAAAGAATAAAGGCCCTGAAACAAATTTTGTCTCTGACGACAATTTTGACATCACCCACCTGGATGTGGCAGACTTCTTTGAGCACCCTGAGGGGAAAATAGACCACTTAATCGGTAATGGATCTGTGATGAAGGAAGATGGAATTGTTTGATTTTATTTGTATTAGTTAGTGAATAAACTAATAGTCATTAGTATCAGCTCGTATTAGTTAGTTTATGATATAATGTTAGTATTAGTTCTTTAGAATGTTTCAATATGCTTAAATTTCAAAGATATTTTTATTTTTCAGTAGAGTTAATCGACTAACCTAACAGTTAGTCGATTATCTAATATTTCGCATTAAAACTGCAAAACAATCGATTATATACTTGTTAACAATCGATTATATTAAGACAGTGTGATCGGAAGTTTTTCAAAATAGCAAATAATCGATTATGTAAGTTTAACAATCGATTATATTAAGACAGTGTGATCTGAAGTTTTTCAAAATAGCAAATAATCGATTATGTATGTTTAACAATCGATTATATTAAGACAGTGTGATCTGAAGTTTTTCAAAATAGCAAATAATCGATTATGTATGTTTAACAATCGATTATATTAAGACAGTGTGATCTGAAGTTTTTCAAAATAGCAAATAATCGATTATGTATGTATAACAATCGATTATATTAAGACAGTGTGATATGAAGTTTTTCAAAATAGCAAATAATCGATTATGTATGTTTAACAATCGATTACATTGAGACAGTGCTTAAACTGAAATTTTCAAACTGCAAAGTAATCGATTATGGAAAATATATAATCGACTATCTGATTTAGTTAGTCAACTAACCTCAACAGATTTTGAAAATATTGTTTAAATGTGAAACAAACGGATTGAATTTGTTTATTCTCATTTTCATGTATTTTCTTTTGTATGTCAAACCATGGGAAAGCAAATATGGATATCTCACAAAGCAATCTTGGATCAAATATTTGTTTAGTTGATTCATGTATTACACATACGATACTCAAAGAAAAGAAATATTTCTCTCAACTAAGTATGTGTAAGGCAGATGTTACTACAATCTCTGGTAGTAGTAAATTGATTGAAGGCTCCGGAAGAGCAACTATAACTCTGCCTAGAGGAACAATGTTTATCATAGAGAATGCAATGTTCTCCTCCAAGTCTAAGAGAAACTTGTTGAGTTTTAAAGATATACGCCGGAATGGCTATCATATTGAGACAATAGATGAGAATAATCTTGAATATCTCATCATTACAAAGAATGTCTCTGGCCAAAAGAGGGTTGTTGAGAAATTCCCGTCTTTATCTTGTGGCCTGTATTGGACAAAAATTAGTGCAATTGTGGCACATTCAACAGTAAACCAAAAGGTTACTGATTCCAATACTTTTGTACTTTGGCATGATCGATTGGGTCACCCTGGATCAATCATGATGAGACGGATTATAGAAAGCTCATATGGGCATCCGTTAAAGAATTTCAAGATTCTTTTAAATAATGAATTTTCTTGCACTTCTTGTTATCAAGGCAAGTTAATTACAAGACCATCACCAACAAAGGTTGGGACTGAGTCACCTACGTTTTTGGAACGTATACAAGGGGACATTTGTGGACCTATTCACCCACCTAGTGGGTCTTTTAGATATTTTATGGTCCTAATAGACGCATCCTGTAGATGGTCTCATGTCTGCCTGTTGTCATCACGCAACCTTGCATTTGCAAAACTAATGGCATAAATAATTTGACTACGAGCACATTTTCCTGATAATCCAATCAAGTCTATTAGACAGGATAATGCTGCTGAGTTTTCATCCCAAGCATTTGATTATTGCTTATCAGTTGGGATAAAAGTGGAACATTCTGTAGCTCATGTTCACACTCAAAATGGTCTTGCAGAATCTTTAATTAAACGCCTGCAGTTGATTGCAAGACCATTACTCATGAAAACGAGGCTGCCCACTTCGGTATGGGGTCACGCCATTTTGCATGCAGCAATGCTAGTTCGTCTCAGACCGACGAATTATCACAAATATTCCCCGTTGCAATTGGTTTTGGGTCATGAACCCAATATATCCCATTTAAGAATCTTTGGATGCGCAGTATATGTGCCTATAACACCGCCATACCGCACCAAAATGGGTCCGCAAAGAAGGTTAGGAATATATGTTGGGTTTGAATCGCCCTCCATTATTCGCTACCTCGAAATATTGACATGGGATTTGTTCACTGCACGATTTGCAGACTGTCAATTTGATAAGACACTTTTCCCAAAATTAGGGGGAGAAGTTGGTGAAACCAAACGGGAAATTTTGTGGAAAATTGCATCATTATTTCATCTTGATCCACGTACCTCTATTTGTGAAAAAGAGGTGCAAAAGATTATCCATTTGCAAAGAATAGCAAATCAAATGCCTGACGCATTTACGGACTTGAAAAGGATAACAAAATCCCACATCCCCGCGGAGAATGTTCCAATCCGTATTGATGTCCCTGTTGGACAATCATCTAGTGTCATATCCAATGAGTCGAATGCACGTCTGAAGCGTGGCAGGCCATTAGGTTCCAAAGATCGAAATCCTAGAAAGAGGAAAGCAAATGATCAAAATGACACTACAAAAGAATCTCATGAGGAAATTCATGATTTAATAAACTCTGAGATTCATGAAGAATCCTTTGAGCCCGAGACTCAGGAAAATAAGGAACTATCCATAAATCCAATCGATATTGAGGCAAATTTTAATCGAGTGGATATAGTGGTGGATTATGTCTTTGCATTTAATGTCGCATCTAGCATTATGCAAGAAAGTGAGGATCTTGAACCTCAATCTGTTGGAGAATGTCGAAAAAGACATGATTGGCCAAAATGGCAAGAAGCAATTCAATCAGAATTGAATTCGCTGGCAAAACGTGAAGTTTTTGGCCCTTTAGTTGAAACACCTAATGGTGTTAAGCCTGTTGGCTATAAATGGGTCTTTGTACGCAAGAGAAATGAGAAAAACGAGGTACAAAGATATAAGGCACGCCTTGTTGCACAAGGATTTTCTCAAAGGCCTGGTGTCGATTATGAAGAGACATATTCGCCTGTAATGAATGCCACAACTTTTCGTTATCTCATTAGTTTTGCTGTCCTTGAAAAGCTTGACATGCATTTGATAGATGTGGTTACTGCCTATCTTTATGGCTCACTGGATAATGAGATATACATGAAAATTCCCGAGGGACTCAAAATGTCAAACGCTCATAATTCAAAGTCCCGGGAAATGTTTTCAATCAAATTGCAAAGATCCTTGTATGGTCTAAAGCAATCAGGACGAATGTGGTATAATCGTCTTAATGAGTATTTATTAAAAGAATGCTATATAAATGATGCCATTTGCCCCTGTGTTTTTATAAAGAAAACAACATCGGAATTTGTTGTACTTGCCGTATATGTCGATGACATAAACCTTATTGGAACCCCCATAGAACTCTAAAAGGCAATTGATTATCTAAAAGATGAATTCGAGATGAAAGATCTCGGAAAGACAAAATTATGTCTTGGTTTGTAAATTGAATATTTGGCAAACGGAATTTTTTTTCATCAATCTACCTATATAGAAAAGGTACTGAAACGGTTTTACATGGATGGAGCACATCCTTTAAGTACTCCGATGGTTGTTCGATCACTTGATGTGAATAAAGATCCATTCCGACCGCAAGAAAGGAATGAAGAGCTACTTGGTCCTGAAGTACCATATCTTAGTGGAATTGGCGCACTAATGTATCTTGCAAATACTACAAGGCCTGACATAACCTTTTCAGTTAATGTCTTAGCAAGGTATAGCTCGGCTCCCACAAGGAGACATTGGAATGGGATCAAACATATATTGCGGTACCTAAAGGGGACTACCGATATGGGCTTATTTTATGGCAATAATTGCAGTCCTGATCTTGTTGGTTATGCTGATGCAGGATATTTATCCGACCCATACAAGGCTCGATCTCAAACAGGTTATGTGTTTACCTGTGGAGGCACCGCCATATCTTGGCGATCGACTAAGCAATCAGTTGTGGCTACTTCATCTAATCATGCCGAGATAATCGCTATTCATGAAGCAAGTCGGGAGTGTATGTGGTTGAGGTCTATAATACATCATATTCAAGACAAATGTGGTTTGAAGTGTAACAAACTACCCACGACTTTGTATGAAGACAATGCAGCATGTATAGCTCAATTGAAGGGAGGATTCATAAACGGAGATAGAACAAAGCATATTTCACCAAAGTTATTTTTCACACATGATCTTCAAAAGAATGATGATATCAATGTGCAACAGATTCGTTCAAGCGATAATATTGCTGATTTGTTCACAAAATCTCTACCAACGTCAACCTTCAAGAAGCTAGTTCACAAGATCGGAATGCGAAAACTCAAGGATATGAATTGATGCTCTTTTCAGGGGGAGTTAATGCGCGTTGCACTCTTTTTTCCTTACAAGGTTTTGTCCCAATGAGTTTTCCATGCAAGGTTTTTAACGAGGCAACCAATAGGCGCATATTCAAACATGTGTACTCTTTTTCCTTTTCTATAATTTTTCCCATTGGGTTTTATTTTAGTTAAGGTTTTAACGAGGCACATTAATGAATAAACATTCAAGGGGGAGTGTTATAAATAGAACTCTAATTAGAGTGAATGTCTATCTTATAGAAGAGTTCTACTTTGAGGCTAAGTCTTTTCTATGCCTATAAATAGAGGGGTCTTACCCCATTGTAAATCATCCCTAAGTATCAATAAGAATACTCCTCTCTCTACTTTTCTCTCTATTGTTCTTGTTCTTGTATTATTGTTCTTGTTCTTATATTATTTCATAACACTTTCCTTTTTCTTTTTTACTCTTTCTTTGTTCACTTCCGTCTCCTTCTTCCTTTTTTTGCTTTTTTCTTTTTTTTTTTCAGTTCTTTGTTCCCTTTCTCTTTTGTCTTTCCACTTTTTGTTTTTTTTTTGTTGCTTTTTGTCAGATCCTTTTTTCCTTTTTACGTTCTTTTCTTCTTTGTTAAAGATGTCCCTTTTATATTGCGACATAGTGTGTGTGAAGATTGTGAAGGAGACGAGTGGGAACGTAGTTTTTGAAGTTGGGGTTAGAAATTGTGGGGTAGAGACGTGAGGAAGTGGGAAGTTTGGGAGGTTTTTTTTTTAACTTTATATATATATTTCTTTAACTTTTCTTAATCTCTTTTTTTTTTAATTTAAATAAAAGAAGATAAAATACATTTATATATATATATATATATATATATATATATATATATATATATATATATATATATATATATATATATATATATATATATATATATATATAAATTGTTTTAGTTTTTTTTTTCTGTTATAAACTAAAGCAAAAGACAAGAACAATAGCAATAGAGAGAAGAGTAGAGAGAGTTCTTCTTATTGAGTTGAGATGGGTCTCAAGGGATGATTTACAATGGTAGAGGGCACCTCTATTTATAGGGGAGAGGAAGATTTAGCTACCACTAATAGAACTCTAGAATCTCTCTAATTAAAGACATTAAAGACATTCACCTTAAATAGAAGTGTAAGAATCTTCTATTTCATAACACTCCCCCTTGAATGTCTATTCAATGATATGCCTCATAAAACCTTAAAACCAAAACCCAATGGGAAAAATTAAAGTAAGAAAAAAGAGTACACATGTTTGAATATGCGCCTATTGGTTGCCTCGTTAAAAACCTTGCAAGGAAAACCCAGTGGGACAAAACCTTGTAAGGGAAAAAGAGTGCAACGCGCATTGACTCCCCCTAATGAGTACATCAATTTATATCCTTGAGCATTTGCATTCCAACCTTGTGCATCATCTTCAAAACGATCTTTGGTAGATATTTGATAAATAAATCAACCATGTTGACTTGAATAAATATTCTGCACCTTGAAATCATCACTCTTGATAGATATGAACATCTTCATATATTGTCGTGGAATAACTCTTCAATATCTCCATAGATGCATTCTCAATGCCATCATGCTTATAGTTATAGCAAGATACATATGTACACAAATTGCACTTAGGATGTGGTACTTCAGGACCACGAATTGCATATGCTTCAAGCAACTTAAATCTTTCAAGTTAAGTCATATAAGCCATATAATAAACTTTAGCTGCATATCAAGCTTTCATTAGTGACACTAAACAAATAAGATATCGAAAACTGACTATACATACCTTTGACTTTTATCTTTCAAGCATTTGAACTATAGGTTCAAAACTACATGTCTTTCATATGGAATCAATTCTTCTTGAATTGTATCTCTTCCATTTAGTTGCTTTCTTTGAGTCAGCGCGTATAGCATGCTTTGCAATATGTTGCAATTGCATTTCCTTTTTATGAACTACAGGTTCATATCATGATATTCGGGGATATACATATACAAATGAAAATTCATCCCATGTAACACTTTCTCAAATGGTTATCATGTCTCCCCCTCATGTTAGTAAAGCTAACATGTTTCCTCAACTTTGGGAAATCATCTTTGTGCATTATGTCAATATACACAGCACCTTAGTAATAAGATGAAATTATTTGGTTCCTGACCTTGAACCACTTGTGAGGGGAGAATATACTCTCGTATACAACTTATATCAAACTGATATATATATATAACTTTGTTCTCATAAGAAACAGTTTAGCTATTAAGTGGAAGCACTCAATAATTATCTTGCTAAACCAACTTTAATATAAACCAACTTATCAAGATGAACTGTCTTGAGTAGAGAATCTGGAAACTATGCTCGAAGTTAGATTACTGAGCGATTTACCTCGCAAGCACTGCCAGGCTGCGGGTTAATAACAATGGCGCATGTAACCATATCATAGATGCATCATATGTGGTATACATGGCAGGTGAATGGGCCCATATTCACCTTTGATATTTCCAGAGTTTAGGGGCTTCAACCCGAACTCTTTAGTTGGTCAGTTCATTACTGAGAACAAGAACTTCTAGTTCTTTGATATTCACTTATGTGAATTTGCACATCATACTTCAAATGAGATGGCTAACACGAATGTCAACTGAATAAATTATCAATATTGGTAAACTTCAAATTTACACCATGACATGTGCACTTATCAATAAACTTCGGGTTTATTATGACATGGGTTTTATACCAATAGATATCCACTTTATTGTGGCATTCTTTCGTTTGTGTAGTACAAACTGGAGAACAAAGCGGGTAGCTTTTCATATACAAATTACCCCGCTACAAGTTGTAGTAATAGGAGAATCAAAGCCTTCCTTTATTTATAGTCTCAATATCATCAATCGCCTTCGCGTGTACTTTTGGAAACTGAATAAGTTTCTTTGAGACTTACTACAGCACAATACTCAATTGTGTTTCTCCAACATAGTAATAATTGGCTCTTCGAGAGCTCTCAATTAATTTTGTACTACCACAGACTGAGGTTCGAGATCCTCACATTCTTGCATTCCGTATTTTCAAGAGTCTCAGGCTCAATAGATTCTTCGTGAATCTCGGAATTAATCAAATCATGAGCGTCCTCATGTGATTCTTTCATAGTGTCATTTAGATCGTTCTTTTTCCTCTTTCTAGGATTTCGATCTTTGGAACCTAATGGTCTGCCACGCTTCTGGCGTGCATTTGACTCATTGGATATGACACTAGATATTTGTCCAATAGGGACTTCAATACGGATCGGAACATTTTCCCGCGTGAATGTGTGATTTCGTTATCCTCTTCAAGTCCGTAAATGCGTCAGGCATTTGATTTGCTATTCTTTGCAAATGGATAATCTTTTGTACCTCTTTCTTTCAAATAGAGGTATGTGGATCAAGATGTGATAATGATGCATTTTTCCACAAAATTTCCCGTTTGGTTTCACCAACTTCTCCCCCTAATTTTGGGAAAAGTGTCTCATCCAATTGACAGTCTGCAAATAGTGCAGTGAACAAATCTCCTGTCAATGTTTCGAGGTAGCGAATAATGGAGGACGCGTCAAACTCAACATATATTCCTAACCTCCTTTGCAAACCCATTTTGGTGCGGGATGGCGGTGCTACAGGCACATATACTGCGCATCCAAAGCTTCTTAAATGGGATATATTGGGTTCATGACCCAAAACCAATTGCAATGGGGAATATTTGTGTCAATTCGTCAGTTAGAGACGAACTAGCATTGCTGCATGCAACATGGCGTGACCCCAAAACGAAGTGGGCAGCCGACGAACTAGCATTGCTTCATGCAAAATGGCATGACCCCAAACCGAAGTGGGCAGCCGACAAACTAGTATTGTTGCATGCAAAATGGCGTGAACCCAAGTCGAAGCGGGCAGCCGACAAACTATCATTGTTGCATTCAAAATGGCGTGAACCCAAACCGGAATGGGCAGCCTCGTTTTCATGAAGAATTCAAGATTATTCTCATCTATTGTCTCAATATGATATCCATTTTGAATGATATCTTTAAAACTCAACAAGTTCCTTTTAGACTTGGAGGAGAACACTTTGATTGATATCATTAAAACTCAACAAGTCCTTCTTAGACTTGGAGGAGAACATTGCATTCTCTATGATTAACGTCATGCCTTTGGGCAGAGTTACAATTGCTCTTCCGGAGCCTTCAATCAATTTACTACTTCCATAGATTGTAGTAATGTTTGCCTTACACAATTACTCTTCTTTTCTTTGAGTATTGTATGTGTAGTACATGAATCAACTAGGCAAATACTTTTACAATTGGACGTTGGTCCAAGTTCGCTTTGTGAGATATCTATATTTGCTATCCCATAGTTTAACATACAAAAGAAATACACGAACATAAGAATAAACAAGTTCAATTCTTTTGTGTCACATAATATTTTCAAAATCTGCTACTAACAGTTGGCTAACAAAATCAGATATGTTATCCATAATCAATTACTTTGCAGTTTGAAAGTTTCAGCGTTTTTCATGAGACAATCGATTATTAAACACACACAATCGATTGTTGGAACATAGACAATCGATTGTTACACATAGACAATCGATTGTGGATGATTTTTGAAAAATTCCAGATTACACTGCCTAACGACAATCGATTGTTAGATATAGACAATCGATTGTGGGTGATTTTTGAAAAATTCCAGACCTCACTATTTCAAGACAATCGATTGTTAGACAAAGACAATCGATTGTTGGCTATTTTTGAAAATTTCCAGACCTCACTGTTTCAAGACAATCGATTGTTAGTCAACGACAATCGATTGTTGATCTATTGTTTTTCAACTTTAATGCGAAAATAGTTGATAATCGACTAGTTTTTCAGGCTAGTCGATTACCCCCACTGGAAAATAAAAGTTTTATTGATATTTGAGCATATTGAAGATATTCTAAAGAACTACTGCTAACATTGCATCATGAACTAGCTAATACGAGCTAATACTAATGACTATTAGATTATTCACTAACTAATACAAATAAGTAGAACAAAATCAAATAACTCCATCTTCTTTCATCATGGTCCCATCGCCGATTAGGTGGTCTATCTTTCCCTCGGGTTGCTCAAAGAAGTCTGCCACATCAAAGTGGGTGATGTCAAAGTTGTCGTCCGAGACAAAATTCGTTTCAGGGCGTTTACTCTTTCGAGATGCTTAATAAAGGTCAACCAAATTTTATGGTATACGGCAAGACTTAGACCAGTGCCCGTTTTCACCGCAACGATAATATATAGTTTATAAACTATTTGCTTTTGGATTCTTATCGTATCGTGCTTGTGGCAGAGTGACCAACTTCAGGTTGTCATCTTCTTTAAGCCTTTCCACAAGATGGGTGAATCCTTGATGTTGAGATATTCAATCTTCAAACTTTCATCAAGGTGATGGCGCAAGAAAATCAGGGCCTTCATACAGTTTCAAACCTTCCTTAAGGTAATGGCGCAAAAAAATCAAGGCCTTAGCATAGGTTCAAACCTTCATCAAGGTGATGGCGCAAGAGAATCAAGGCCTTAGTATAGTTTTGGGTGGATGCACTATTTCTGTTTTTAATGGCGTCTTCGAGACCCATAGCATCAAAGTGGATTTCATCATCCAACACCATAGTTCTTGCCCGAAATTTCGAGGGCAACGAACTTTCTTTTCATATGACACAATTACATCAAGAGCGTGTTCATACTTACGGGCTCTATTACAATTATCACATTCACTTCAGGGAATGGATCAAAATCATGTGCTTTACACAAGCTGCTACCACATTCTCTAAAGGGAATGGAGCAAATTCAATTGGACGGAATTCTTTGTCACGTCCACAATCATACATGAATTTAATCATGGCAGGACATAGAGATTTTACCACTTCGTGTGGTTATAATTTCTCACAAACTCCATTAGAGTTATAATCAAACTTTGTATATAAAATTTATAGAATTCCAAGAATTTGAAAAGAAAAAGTAAATTACTTACCTTTAAGGTATACCAAATATATTTTCGATATTTTCTTCCTTTCTTCCTTTCCTTTCTTTCTTTCCTTTCTTTCTTTCCTTTTTCTTTTCAACTTTTCGTTTCTTTCTGCCTCCTCCTTTTTTTTTTTTTTTTCTTTCTTCATTCTTTCTTTGAAGAAAAACCCTACACAAGTAAAAGTTAAGACAATCGAAAATTAAATTAGGAAGAGGGAAATACCTTGGATTTTCGAGAATGATACTTGAGACGGTAGAGTCTCGTGCTGATAACGTGTTATAAACTAAAGCAAAAGACAAGAACAATAGAACAAGAACAATAGCAATAGAGAGAAGAGTAGAGAGAGTTCTTCTTATTGAGTTGAGATGGGTCTCAAGGGATGATTTACAATGGTAGGGGGCACCTCTATTTATAGGGGAGAGGAAGATTTAGCTACCACTAATAGAACTCTAGAATCTCTCTAATTAAAGACATTAAAGACATTCACCTTAAATAGAAGTGTAAGAATCTTCTATTTCATAACATTTTCCTATTTCTATGTAAAAATTTTGTACAAACTTTTTTGGCGAATTTAGGTTTAGAATAAATTAAAAACTAATAAAAAATATAGGAGTCTGTTTTTTGGAATTGGAGTAGTTGTAATTTTTTTTACTTTTCAGTTTCAATAAATAAATGTCCAAAAACGTCGACTCCATTATGTGAATAAATTTTGTAAGTTCTTTTTTTCTTATTTTAAGTTTTTTTGAATCTACAAATTTATTGCAGGTTGATCCTAAAATTTTACACATTAATATTTGGTTGTGATACTTGGCACAATAGTATAACTTTGCTTCTCCTATTCTAAATAGATAGATATTTTCCAAAAACTCACGTGAAAACCTCAAACAACGCTAGTATCTCCCAACAAAACTCATTCATAAACCAAACATTCACTCAATGTAACAATATTATGGCATTAGAATAATGCCATATTATCTGTTTACTTCTTATTCCTTTTTCCTTTTTTTGTTTGGTCAAACTAAACATGGTAAAATTCATCACTCTCAAATATCTTTCTTTTAATAGGCTCACGTGATCTATGTATATACTCTTGAAATTTCCCTATTTTACAGTACTGGGCAAACATTTCTATGAATAGAAATGACAATATTTGAAACCGTGCCCCGGAAAAGAAACAAATAATTGAAAGAATAACACTAGACTAAACTATATTTGCGTTAGAAACTTATCACACAAATAATATTTATATCGAAAGAAGAAAAATTTGTAATAAGACAGGTGATAAAAATAAAGTTTTATTATATAGCAATAATTAAGTGAAGTTGTTGCTTTAAGATATTTCATTCAGTAAAGTTTAATTTTGCATGAATTTCTTGATAAGCTTTGAAATATTTTGAACTTTAAAAATTGAAGGTATCACGTAATTTGAATAACGTCGTTTTTTGTTTTAAATTCCGTGATTAGGAGAATTTCATACCTGGCTTACTTCATAAATGTTTTAATCCTCATTTCATGTGAGTGCATTAAGGAGTTTGAGATTGCATTCAACAACTTCAAGAATGCAACAGTCATCTCTTTACCATTAATTTTTGGAAGAAAAAAAATGAATAACCATCTATTTGTTATAAATAGAACTCTAATTAAAGTAAATGTCTATCTTATAGAAGAGTTTTACTTTGAGGCTAAGTCTTTTCTATGCCTATAAATAGAGGGGTCTTACCCCATTGTAAATCATCCCAAAGTATCAATAAGAATACTCCTCTCTCTACTTTTCTCTCTATTGTTCTTGTTCTTATATTATTTCATAACACGTTATCAGCACGAGTCTCTAACCAATTGAATTTGATTTCTTCCTTCTTCAAAATTTCTATACGGACAAAAAGGAAAAAGAAAGAATGAAGAAAGAAGGAAAAGAAACGAGAAAAAAAAAGGTGGAAACGAATTCATTGGTCTACCTTAAAGGTAAGTAATTTACTTTTCCCTTTCAAATTCTTGAAATTCTACGATTTTATTTTATATACAAACATAGACAACAAAGTTTGATTATAACTCTAATGGAGTTTGTAAGGAATTATAACCACGTGAAGTGGTAAAAGTTCTATGTCTTGCCATGATTAAATTCATGTATGATTGTGGGCAAAGAATTGAAAATCCGTCCCATTGAATTTGCTTCATTCTCATTCCCTTTAGAGAATGTGATAGCAGTATGTGATAAGTCTGAAAGAAGACAAAATTATTACCGTGAAGGTATCAATGGATGTGGACGTGGCAATAGACGGAATTATAATTGTCATCATTGTGATAATGAGAATAATAAAGATTCTCAAAATAATCTTTCACTTTATGAAAGTAATATTTGACATGAGATTGTATATAGCACATACAAGATGATTATGATCCATTCCCTGAAGTGAATGTGATAATTGTAATAAAGCCCGTAAGTATGGACACGCTCTTGATGTAATTTTGTTTATGTCTAACATTATGAAAAGAAAGTTCATTGCCCTTCAAATTTCGGGCAAGAACTATATGACATGGGTGTTGGATACTGAAATCCACTTAGATGCTATGGGTCTTGGAGACGCCATTAAAGACAGAAATAATGCGTCCACCCAAGACTATGCTAAGGCCTTGATTTTCTTGCGCCATCACCTTGATGAAGGTTTGAAACTGTGCTAAGGCCTTGATTTACTTGCGTCATCACCTTGATGAAGGTTTGAAACTGTGCTAAGGCCTTGATTTACTTGCGCCATCACCTTGATGAAGGTTTGAAACTGTGCTAAGGCCTTGATTTACTTGCGCCATCACCTTGATGAAGGTTAGAAAATTGAATATATCACAGTCAAAGATCC
Source organism: Nicotiana benthamiana (assembly GCA_034376525.1). Classification (NCBI taxonomy): domain Eukaryota; kingdom Viridiplantae; phylum Streptophyta; class Magnoliopsida; order Solanales; family Solanaceae; genus Nicotiana; species Nicotiana benthamiana. Next base: position 18,870,044 of record CM067324.1, on the reverse strand, counting down.
ACCTATCTTGTGGAATGGCTTAAAGGAGAGATATGACAACCTGAAGTTGGTCACTCTGCCACAAGCACGATATGATCCAAAAGCAAATAGTTCATAAACTATATATTATCGTTGCGGTGGAAAAGGGCACTGGGCGAAATTTGCCGTGTACCAAGACATTTGGTTGAGCTTTATCAAGCATCTCTAAAAGGTAAATGCCCTGAAATCAATTCTGTCTCTGACGATAATCTTGACATCACCCACCTGTATGTGGCAGACTTCTTTGAGCACCCTGAGGGGAAAATAGACCACTTAATTGGTGATGGATCTGTGATGAAGGAAGATGGAATTGTTTGATTTTATTTGTATTAGTTAGTGAATAAACTAATAGTCATTAGTATCAGCTCGTATTAGTTAGTTTATGATATAATGTTTGTATTAGTTCTTTAGAATGTTTCAATATGCTTAAATTTCAAAGATATTTTTATAGAGTTAATCGACTAACCTAACAGTTAGTCGATTATCTAATATTTCGCATTAAAACTGCAAAACAATCGATTATATACTTGTTAACAATCGATTATATTAAGACAGTGTGATCTGAAGTTTTTCAAAATAGCAAATAATCGATTATGTATGTTTAACAATCGATTATATTAAGACAGTATGATCTAAAGTTTTTCAAAATAGCAAATAATTGATTATGTATGTTTAACAATCGATTATATTAAGACAGTGTGACCTGAAGTTTTTCAAAATAGCAAATAATCGATTATGTATGTTTAACAATCGATTATATTAAGACAGTATGATCTGAAGTTTTTCAAAATAGCAAATAATCGATTATGTATATTTAACAATCGATTATATTAAGACAGTATGATCTGAAGTTTTTCAAAATAGCAAATAATCGATTATGTATGTTTAACAATCCATTATATTAAGACAGTATGATCTGAAGTTTTTCAAAATAGCAAATAATCGATTATGTATGTTTAACAATCGATTATATTAAGACAGTGTGATCTGAAGTTTTTAAAAATAGCAAATAATCGATTATGTATGTTTAACAATCGATTACATTGAGACAGTGCTTAAACTGAAATTTTCAAACTGCAAAGTAATCAATTATGGAAAACATATAATCGACTATCTGATTAAGTTAGTCAACTAACCTCAGCAGATTTTGAAAATATTGTTTAAATGTGAAACAAACGGATTGAATTTGTTTATTCTCATGTTCGTGTATTTTCTTTTGTATGTCAAACCATGGGAAAGCAAATATGGATATCTCACAAAGCAAACTTGGATCAAATATTTGTTTAGTTGATTCATGTACTACACATACGATACTCAAAAAAAAGAAATATTTCTCTCAACTAAGTATGTGTAAGGCAGATGTTACTACAATCTCTGGTAGTAGTAAACTGATTGAAGGCTCCGGAAGAGCAACTATAACTCTGCCTAGAGGAACAATGTTTATTATAGAGAATGCAATGTTCTCCTCCAAGTCTAAGAGAAACTTGTTGAGTTTTAAAGATATCATTCAAAATGGATATCAGATTGAGACAATACATGAGTATAATCTTGAATACCTCATTTACTCATGAAAACGAGGCTGCCCACTTCGGTTTGGGGTCACGCCATTTTGCATGCAGCAATGCTAGTTCGTCTCTGACTGACGAATTATCACAAATATTCCTCGTTGCAATTAGTTTTGGGTCATGAACCTAATATATCCCATTTAAGAATTTTTGAATGTGCACTATATGTGCCTGTAGCACCGCCATATTGCACCAAAATGGGTCTGCAAAGAAGGTTAGGAATATATGTTGAGTTTGAATCGCCCTCCATTATTCGCTATCTCGAAACATTGACAGGGATTTGTTCACTGCACGATTTGCAGACTGTTAATTCGATGAGACACTTTTCCCAAAATTAGGGGGAGAAGTTGGTGAAACCAAACGGGAAATTTTGTGGAAAAATGCATCATTATCTCATCTTGATCCACATACCTCTATTTGTGAAAAAGAGGTGCAAAATATTATCCATTTGCAAAGAATAGCAAATCGAATGCCAGACGCATTGGTATTGAATATACCACACTCACCTCTAGAAGGAGGTTGAGATGATATATGAAAATAATGTTATTGTTATGGCATGAATGATCGTTGGTCACGTACCTATTGTACGCCAAAATATTTTGGAAATATGACTATTAAAGGACAACGATAATGCAAGAAACATATCTTGCATATAATTTTGACATGACCATAATGGTATAACTTTCTCTTTAAAAGTGATATTCACCACATGGATGTTGATGAATCTGTGGTAGTACAAAATTAATTGAGAGCTCTAGAAGAGCCAATTATTACTATGTTGGAGAAACACAATTGATTACCAATAAGGTATTGTGTTGTAGTAAGTCTCAAAGAAACTTATTCAGTTTCCAAAGTATATGTGAAAGTGGTTGATTATATTGAGACTATAAATAAAGGAAAGATTTGATATCTTCTATTACTACAACTAGTAGCGGGATAATTTGTATATGAAAAGCTACCCGCTTCATTCTCCAGTTTGTACTACACAAATAAAAGAATGCCACAATAAATTGTATATTTATTGGTATAAAAACCCATATCATAATAAACTTGAAGTTTATTGATAATTGCACATGTCATGGTGTAAATTTGAAGTTTATCAATATTGATAATTTATTCAATTGGCATTCGGGTTAGCCATATCAATTTAAGTATGATGTGTAACAATAATAGAGAATTCACATGGGTAAATATTAAAGAACTAGAAAGTTTTTTACGAATTCTCTTGTATTACTTGTTCTCATTAAATTAATTGACCAACTAAAGTTGGGGTTGAATCCCATAAATTCTGGAAATATCAAAGGTGAATATGGGCCCATTCGCCTGCCATGTATACCACATATGATGCATCTATGATATGGTTACATGTGCGATTATTATTAACCTGCAGCCTGGCCGGTGCTTGCGAGGTAAATTGCTTAGTAATCTAATTTCGAGCATAATTTCTAGATTTTCTATTCAAGATAGTTCATCTTGATAAGTTGGTTTACATCATAGTTGGTTTAGCAAAATAATTTACTGAGTGCCTCCATTTAACAGCTAAATTATTGCTTATAAGAACAAAGTTATCTATATCAATTTGATATACGTTATATACGAGAGTATATTATATTCTCCCCTCACAAGTGGTTCAGGGTCAGGAACCAAATAATTTCATCTTATTATTATTAATGTGTTGTGTATATTAACATGATAATGCACAAAGATGATTTCCCAGAGTTGAGGAAACAAGTTAGTTTTCCTAACATGAGGGGGAGACATGATAAACAATTGAGAAAAGGTTACATGGGATGAATTATCATTTGTATATATAGATCCTCGAATATCATAATATGAACCTGAAGTTCATAAAAGGATAATTCAATTGCAAAATATTGCAAAGCATGCTATACGCATTTGCTGACCCAAAGAAAGTAACTATATTCTCACTGCAAATGCTCATATTAAGTCATAGAAGGACAAAGTCTTTGATACGCTTAAGGCGTATAGACAAATCGGTTTCAAAAAGAACTTCTTAATAAAGAAGATGAGCAAATGATCAATGTAATCATAATAAGGAGGCAAGTGATCTAGAAGATCACATGACATAACACTTCATAAAATCTCATGAGAGATTCAGGTACCTGAATATATGAATAAAGAGATCTCCATGTTATGTCTTTTTGAAAATTTATTGGAACCGATATAAACTGTTCGTCGACGACATCTATGATAGCGCTAAATATCGATGAGGATCTTAAAAGTTTGTCGAATACAAACAAAAATATTGGCTAAATGGAAGAGATACAATTCAAGAAGAATTGATTCCATATGAAAGACATGTAGTTTTGGACATGTAGTTCAAATACTTGAAAGTATAAAGTCAATGGTATGTGTAATCAGTTTTCGATATCTTATTTGTTTAGCATGACATGAAAACTTGATATGTATCTAATGTCTATTATATGGCTTATATGACTTAACTTATATGTCAATCCATGAAAGATTGAAGTTGCTTGAAGCATATACAATTCTTGGTCCTGAAGTACCACATCCTAAGTGCAACTTGTGTACATATGTATCTTGCTATAACTATAAGCATGATGGCATCGAGAATACCTCTATGGAGAAATTGAAGAGTCATTCCACGACATTATATGAAGATGTTCATATCTATCACGAATGATAATTTCAAGGTGCGGAATATTTATTCAAATCAATATGGCTGATTTATTTATCAAATCTCTACAAAAGATCGTTTTGAAGATGGTGCACAAGATTGGAATGCAAATGCTCAAGGATGTGAATTGATGCTCTTTTCAGGGGGAGTTAATGCGCGTTGCACTCTTTTTCCCTTACAAGGTTTTGTCCCACTGGGTTTTCCTTGCAAGGTTTTTAACGAGGCAACCAATAGGCGCATATTCAAACATGTGTACTCTTTTTCCTTTTCTATAATTTTTTCCCATTGGGTTTTTGTTTTAGTTAAGGTTTTAACGAGGCACATTATTAAATAGACATTCAAGGGGGAGTGTTATAAATAGAACTCTAATTAGAGTGAATGTCTATCTTATAGAAGAGTTTTACTTTGAGGCTAAGTCTTTTCTATGCCTATAAATAGAGGGGTCTTACCCCATTGTAAATCATCCCAAAGTATCAATAAGAATACTCCTCTCTCTACTTTTCTCTCTATTGTTCTTGTTCTTATATTATTTCATAACACTATTGTTGTTGATTACAACCGCTTAACCTTAAATTTTTGTTCACAATAAATAGCCACAAAACATTTTAGCGGGCTTCAATAGAGATTTCGGATGAAACATATGTTGATTCCCAGGTTCCCATTACAATATTTCTTCCAATAATTTTCTCTATTTCCATTAGGAGAGATCTTTTTTTACACCCACATGAGGAAACGATCTTAGTTAAAAGGTTTTGAGGTTCTAGCTAAAAATTATAAATTATGGATGCTAATTGTGAAAATATGAGTAATAAAATAAGAATAAACGTATTCTATGTTTATATGGGGATGTTAATGGATCTTTAAGAATCGATTGAACCGAATCGTATTGAACTGCTTATTAGGACTTTTATCATAAAAATGTAGGTCTTTATATGAATATAATCGTACAGAAAAATTAGGATATATTTTAAATTTTATGAACAAAAACCGTAAAAATACCAAAATTTACCGTATATCAAATTTTTAATTTTTTTTTCTATCAACATATGCATCTAAAAGATTGTGAAAATTACACAGGGCACCCTATTTGGTCGCCCCCATTTAACCTATATACATTTTTTAAAAAGTTTTAACTTGTATCCACTTTTTAAACAACTTCATCTCCCTTTCTCCTCCTCCTTCTCCTCCTTTGTTTTTCTTCTTCTTCTTCTTCTTCTTCTTCTTCTTCTTCTTCTTCTTCTTCTTCTTCTTCTTCTTCTTCTTCTTCTTCTGCTGCTATTGGTTCTTCCTTCTGCTGCTATTGGTGCTGCTATGAAACATCAATTCATGGGATGATTCAGATTTTATATATATATATATATATATATATATATACATATATATATATATATATATATATATATATATATATATATATATATATATATATATGGTGCTCCTATTGAAACTAAATAATTAGTTTAAACATCTTGATAGCAAGCCATAAGGTAATTTAGTGATCACACGGTAATGAATATATTTATATGGGGTAAAATTGGTTGATGATAGATGGTTGAATAATATAAGGGGCACGTGGATCGAGGATAGGCAAAAGATGAATCGATAAATGACTAATACCAGATGCAATGTGTATGATCGGTTCTACAGAGAAAGGCTATACTTTATTATTTCTCTTTCAATTTAATAGCTTTCTTTTCACTTGGTCATTAATTCCACTTTAGCTCTCAGAGACATTGAGATCAGAGTCATGCTTGTTATCTTCTTTAATTTCAATCGTAAAATCTTAATTTTAATCCTTTCTCTTTATCATTTTTGGATCAAATCAATTCGCTTGTATGCAAATCACATAATAAATTTAACTATATTATTTTATGAGTATACAGTTTGGCGCTTACTGTGGGACATAGATAGTTGCCCAATTGCTTTGGTTCATTCATTTATTACTAAATAGTTTGGTTTCTTTTAGTAAAGATCAGATATGGCAGCAAATGATGTCAACAACGCATGTGGCATGAGACTAGCAAAGAATTGTACCAATGTGATGACTCAATTAGTGATACTCGCAACGAAGGGAACGAGATGATCTCGGTTCGAGAATGTCAGTACCATCGGCATGTGCAGGAACCAACTCCTGATGATACAGAGGAGGAACACGTCATGGAAAAGGTCAGACTCCTGAGGGAGCAGCAGAAATCAATCATGGATTATATCTCAAGGCAGGCTTAGATGATGAAATAATTAAAGCAAGCATTGTCGGGTCCCTCCAATAACGTAAACAGAAGGGGCCTGATCCCTCCCAGTGTTCCTACAAATTAAACGGCTTAGAGAATCGATAACAACGCCCTAAGCGGCGGAGTTGGTTTCGACAAAGCCAGAGGGACTAGAAGAAGATACGGGAATAACGATGGGAATGATCCTTTCAAAACCTAGCTTATGAGGTTTATGCGAGAATTGAACTAATAGATAGATCAAAATGCGAAGAAGTTTCATGCTCGGATGTATCAAAATTCTAGGTACGCCATTGGTGCTAAAAGGTCTAGATTCAAACAATATACACAGTTGTCGTTTAAGCCAAATGCAGCACTAGAACTAACTACGAAGAGATTCAAGATGTCATACATAACAAAATACGATAGGACTTCAGATCCGCGAGAGCGTATCACAACTTACACCATGAAATTAGAAAGAAGTGATTTAGCTCAACATGAGATCGAATCGGTTCTATTGTAAAAGTTTTGTGAAACCTTCACAAAGGGAGCCCTGACATGGTACTCCCTATTAAGAGTATCAAATGGGTAGGGTAGGTTAGGGCGGGGTGAGGCAAGCCTTGAACTGCTAATATTTTGACCCGCCCTGCCCCGTTTAGGCTTTCTTGTATTATTTCTAATTTGTAATATTATGTTGATGCACTAATGATTTTTTCCCTATCATGGAGAACTGTCCCTATTAGTTCATTTTAAAAATTATCAAATATTAAAATAGTTCACATATATTTTAATCCTGTTGATTGAAAAATAGAAGCATCTTCATGATCTTCTTTTAACAAGCTATACAAAATTATTGGACGGATCTATAAAAACTACTTCAGTTTAAATATGAAACTATAAATTAAAATTAACATACATGAATTTGACAAAGAAAACATAGAAAACTTAAAGTTGATGAAACATACAAGTCAAAAAAATATACCATACAACTATAGCCACCTAAGGCCTAGACTAAAAATGTTCAAGAGGAATGTAGGCTACTAAGAAAATGATTTACTTAATAAGTTATTTAACGACATTTAACGATCCTAGAGGATATTGATTAATTAAAACTTTAAAATGATATGCACATTATATTGATCTCCCATAAGTAATAGATGAAACTGATATCCTTGGTTTTCCCTACTGTTTAATACCCTGCCCTATTAAAAATTTTCAAAAATAATAATTTTCTCTGCCCTGACCTTTCCTAGCCCCGCAGGTATAACAACAAAGGGTTTCAACCATCAGATATGTTTGATCCTCATAGAAGAGTCGATCGTGGCCGAAACATTTAGGTATTATGGAAGAAGGGGTGCCAAGAGCCCGAGACTCCACAAATCCCATCTTATCAAATTATAACTTTAATATCAGCTTGGTAGAGTTAGTATCAGCCATGAGAAATATCAAAGAAGCACGATTCCTAAAGCCGATCTGATCAGATCTTAGACAAAGGGATCCTAGTTTATGGTGTGAACATCATGGGACTCACGATCATAAAACCGGGGACTGCCAACATCTTCACGAAGAGGTGGCATCGTTGTTGAAAAATGGGCATATTAGAGAGTTTTTAATGGCCGAAGTGGGGACAATGCAGAGCCTTCGAAGGTAGACGGAGGGTCACCTAGGATGACTATCAACATGATCTTCGAAGGAAACAAATTTAATGGTGTAAGCTTTTCATTGGCAAAGAAAAGAAAGATATCAGTGACTCATAGAAAGAGACTCTGGGAAGTAGCAGAAGATGATATTACCTTCATAGATGAGGATGTAGACAGACTTCTTCTGCCACATTAATATTTGAAATTTGAAAATTAAGCGTGTTTTGGTTAATCCAGGAAGTTTAGCTAACGTTATCCAATGGATAGTTCTGGAGCAAGCGAAGTTGACCGGGAACATTATTCCAGCGATAAAACTTTGAGTTAGCTTCCACTTGGCGAGCATGACAGCCCGATGAGAGATTTCACTACCACACATGTTGAAGGAATAAGATAAACCACTCTATTCGAAGTAGTAGATGGCGATATGGGTTACAATGTAATCCTCGAAATACTGTGAATATACAAAATAAAGTTCATGCCTTCTCCCTTTATGAATGAAGACGATATAGGCAAGGAGTCATCGGAATCCCATCAAGTCCAGGGATATTTCTAGGTACCAGATGAGAAGATGCAACCAAGTCGACCGCGAAAGAACTCGATAAGTGCCTTGTTCAAAAAATTTTTGGAAAGGAAGTTTCATTTGGGAACATGATTAAATCCCTAGCTCGGGTTAGAATTTATAAATTTTCTTAAAGCTAATGTTGATTGATTTTCATGGTTGTACTCGGATATGACAGGTATCTCATTAGAGGTTGCAGTTCACAAGATTATTCTAGATCCAAATTTCCCACCAGTAAGGCAAAAGAAACAGCCAATAGCAGATGTCAAGAACACATTTTTTAAATAATAGGTAACTTAATTACTCAATATTAGATCGATACGGGAGGTAAAATATCCAGAATTGTTAGCTGATGTAGTTGTATTACCAAAAAGGAATAACAAGTTTAGAATGTTCTTAGACTACAATGATTTAAATAAGGTGTACCCTAAAGACTCATTCCCATTGTCGAACATTGATCAAATGATTGATGCTACGACTAGGCAAGACCTAACAAGTTTCCTTGATGCTTACTCTAGGTATAATCAGGTCAAGATGAACCTGGAGGATTAGGAAAAAACTTCTTTCATAACGAGCTTTGGCACATATCGCTAAAATGTGATGGCTTTTAGGCTCAAGAATTTCGGAACCACTTATTAGAGGCTAGATACTAAAATATTTCAGAATCATATGGGCAAAACAATGTAAGTATACATTGCTGACACATTAGTCAAGTCTTTAAATGTTGGATATCATTTAAAACATCTTCAAGAAAGTTTTGAAGTTTGAGGAGGCATAACATGAAACTCAACCTGGAGAAATCGCGTTCGGGGTTGGTCGCGGTAATGTGTTGGGGTTTTTGGTCTCATAAATAGGGATCAAGGTAAATCTTGATAAAATCAAAGCTATCGAGCAGATTTCGAACCAATTAACAAGTGTGAAGGAAGTATAGAGACTGACCAAAAGGCAGGCGACTCTAAGAAAGTTTATCTCAATATCCTCAGAAAAGTTTCATCACTTCTTTTAACTCCTAAAAAAGAAGAACAATTTCAAATATACCCCGGAATGCCAACATGCATTGAAAGAACTAAAAAGGTTGTGATGACCTAAAAGGTCATCTTATATTTTAGAACGTGATTCTGTGCTTTTAAGCTTTAAATATCTCATTTTATTCCTCTTCGATTTGCGTGCACAGTCTGAGCATATTTTTGGAAAGCTTGTATGTTGAAAGTTGATAAAAATAGAATTTGGCCTAAGACTTCATTTGAATTGTCTTCGATCAATATTTTTGGTAAACGGATGCAGATTCATATTTTAACGGTCCCGGTGGGTTCATATCCTGATTTGGGACTTGGGAATATGCTGAGAATCGAAATCAAAAGTCCCTAGCCCGAGATATCAGACTTTGTCGAAAATTGAAAGTTAAAAGCTTAATGAATTTGAAGCGTTTGACCAAAGGTTGACTTTTTGGATATCGGATCTATATTTTGGTTTCAGAATCAGATATAGGTCCAATACCATATTATGACTTCTCTGTAAAATTTGGTGAGAAACGAAATTGGTTTGACGTGATTCGGACGTCTGATTGAGAACTTAGAAGTTTCAAAGTTTTCTTAAAAATTTCATTTGATTTGGTATTCAGTTGGTAGTTCTAGGTATTATTTTAGTGATTTGATTGCGCGAGCAAGTTCGTATGATATTTATAGACTAGTGTGCACTTTTGGTTTATAGCCCCGAGGGCTCGGGTGAGTTTCAGATAGGCTACAGAATGAAATTATACTTGGAAGAATTGCTGGTGTATCTAATATTGTTGTAGGCCTCTGATGTCGCATTTGGGAGATCAAGCATCACAATTGTGACATCTTAGGGGTTCACATTTTCGAGCTTCTCATCGCAAACGTGAAGAGAAGTTGGGCCAACAATTTTCACATTTGCGAAAGATACTTCATATTTGTGAATAAGCAAGTCTAGGAAGGTCATTGATTGCAAATGCGATCCTAAGGTTTCAATTGTGAAGGTCCATGTTCACATTTGCGAACAAACATTCGCATTTACGAAGATTGCAGAAATGTTGGAGGTTTGCATTTGCGAAGCTTTTCTTGCATTTGCTGGCTTTTTTGCGACATCTGAAGCTGGTAAAACTTGACTTAGACGGGATTTTTGTTCATTTGTCAAAACTTTCAAAACAAGTAACCATCTAGGCAATTTTCCAAAGACCACTTCTTCCCCGAAACAATGGTTAGTGATTCTAACCCATTTTTTCAACCTTTCATTACATTTCACAAATCTTTAACCTAAATTCTAGAGTTTTCATGGGTGAAATTGGGGGGTTTTGGTAAAAATTGGGGATTTGGTAGATTGGAGGTTTAGACCTTTAATTGAGGTCGGATTCAAAAACAAAACATAACTGGGCTCAAGAGTGAATGGGTAATCGTTCATGGGTGGAAACTTTGGGTTTGGACCAAGCGGGCCCGGGTGTTAACTTTTGTTGACTTTTTCAATAATGACCTAAATTAAATTATTTAAGATCGTGGGTTTTTCCTAGACTTAATTTGAATTATATGGTTGGTAAATTTCTAGATTCTATTGGTTCGGAGGCTTGTTTGAAAGGCAAAGGGGTGATTGAGCTCTGTGTTTGGTCTTTGGAGCGAGGTAAGGGTCATGGTTAACCTTGACTTGAGGTAATATGTCTTATTTGTCTATTCGCTACATGTTTGATGTTGGGTACAACGTATATGTGAGGTGACGAGTACCTATGCGTTGTTGTCAAGCTATAGCATGCAGGTGGGACTTATTCTTTGTAATTTGTTGCTTTCCTTGACCATATTATCCATGCTTAGACTCGCTAATTGTTAAATTGATAGTTATTATCATGATTACGAGCTTTGCTGATAATTGATTATGGATCCCGGGTTGATATTGTGAGACTGTTGTTAAGTAAGGTTTAAACTTATTGATCATATCTCCCTACTTTTGCTTGTTCATTGTTGTGTGGTAAGGGGGAGTGTTAATGCACAAAGGGTTGTGTCGTGCCATATTGTAAATGTTAATGCACAAAAGGTGATTATTTGCCATATCGTGAGTGTTAATGCATGAATGATGATGTCATGCCATGTTATGAGAGTTAATGCACGAACGGTGATGCTGTGTCATTTCTATTGATTACCTGGTGAGTTTTAGAGTAAAAGCATGAAGGCTGATGCCGTGTATTTTCTTTACTGTGTTTAATTGTTATTATTGGTTCAAGGCATATTTGTTGATCAAACTTTCTTTAGTGATGTGATTCTCTATCTTGTAACCCCCTAAGCATGTCCCTCTCCCGATATTATCTGTCTATTTTTTACTTGACATTATTTTGTACATATACTGTTAAATTGCATAGATTTATTATGTAAGTATCTTATCTTATACTCGTCACTACTTCGTCGAGGTTAGGCTCGATACTTACCAGTACATGGGGTTGGTTGTACAGCTATTGCACTGCACTCTGTGCGTACTTTAATATTAGTCCCAGTTGATCAAGAGACATAACAGCTTGGACCGGACCACCAAAGACTCAAGGTAGATCTATCGGCGTTCACAGACCTTGAAGTCTTCGTCTATCTCTTTTGTTTAATTGTTTCTATCATTCAAATAGTTATATTTCTTTCAGATTTATACTTGTAATAAATCCTAGAATATTGGTGAATTGTGACGCCAGATCCGGGTAGTAGTACATATATTGAGGTTGTTACAAGTTTTTGCTTTCAACTTAACTCGTTATACCTTATTTGCTATTAATTACTGAAATATATAAGAATTGGTTTAATGATTCTCTAATTTGGCTTGCATAGCAAGTGAAATGTTAGGCGCCATCACGGTCCCGATGGTGGTTCGTGACAAAAGTACCTGTATAGCTCCCCGTTATTGTCAAAATCAGGGGAAGGCGAGCAGTTGGTAATATATCTAGTTGTACATAGTGGTACGTGTTGTTTTGGTTCGAGAGGAAGAAGGCATGCAATTTTATGTTTAATACATTTGTAAAATATTGTCAGGAGCGGAAACTTGGTACCCGCACCTCAAAAATCTAGCCTTAACTTTCGTGGTTGCCTCTCGAAAGCTTAGGCCTTATTTTCAGTATCACCTGATAGTCGTTGTGACAACCTTTACTTTGAGGAGTGTCCTTCACAAACCTGAATTTTTAGGCCGTTTGGTTAAATGGGCAATCAAAATTAGCGAATTTGACATTGAGTGGAAACAAAGGATTTCAATCAAGTCGCACGTTTTGGCCAATTTTTTGGCCGACTGTGGTCTCAGATTAATGCCCTTGGCTACTATGGAAGCAATGCTGGTGTCGGAAACAACATCTAGGGTTTGTATCTTGTTTACTGATGGAGCTTCCAATGTATAAAAGTTCGGTCTCGGGGTAGTTCTGATCACACCTTAGGGGAAAACCTTGAGCCTGGCCATTACAATTGTTCTGTTCACAAGTAATAAAGCCAATTATGAGGCTTTTGTTTCACGACTTGACCTAGTCTGGGGACTAGGCTCCTAGATCATTGAATTTAAATGCAATTCCCACCTGGTAGTAAACTAAGTGTACGAGATTTTTGACACAAAGGAATAATGCATGCAGTAGTACTTGAAGAAGGTTCAGGTGTTGCTTACATGATCCAAACAATGGTCAATCATTCACATTACAAGGGAAGAAAATATGGAAGTAGATACATTGGATAATTTGGGATCATCCATAAAGATGAAAGGAACTGATTCCAGTACTATCGTCCAACTTCTACATTCAGTATTGGGCGTGGACGGCTACTGCGAAGTCAATTCAACCAACTTAGTATGGGAATGAAGGAACGAGTTTGTCGAGTATCTCCAGCATGGTAAACTATTCGAAGACCTGAAGGCGTACCGCGAACTGCGAACCAAAGCAACTCGCTATTGCCTTATAGATGTGCAGTTATGTAAAAGGTCATTCCAAGGACAATTGGCCTGATGTCTGGGGGCTCGGAGGCAGAATGCATGATGAGGGAAGTCTACGAAGGATTTTGCAGGAATCATTTAGGTGCACACACGTTAGTTCTAAAGCTGATCAGGGTAGGTTACTATTGGCCCCTTGATGGAACAGGACATGAAGGAATTTGTTCAAAATGTGAAAATGTCAACATCATGCACAATTGGGGCACTAAATAGTAGAAATCTTGCATTCGGTGTTGTCCCCGTTGTTAGATAATACGCTTAACGCTAGAGGAGGGGTGAATAGCGTTATAATAAAAATAGCGTAAACTTGCGGAATTTAAAAATTGCAGGAAATAAATGAGTGCGATAAGTAAATAAATAAGAACGAACGCACCGATATATCCTGGTTCACCACAACCCGTGGCTAGTCCAGTCCCCGAGAGACTCTCTCGAGATTTCCACTATCTTCGTCAAGCTTACGGGTGCTTAACAAACCGTTACAGTTGCTCAAGGATACCGCACCTTAAGACTTCACTTGCTTGAGGATACCTCACCCCAAGACTTCAACCACTAAGACTTTGGGTACTTAGCAAACCCGACAAATGAGAAGATATGTTCTTCTCAAAACAACTCTCTTTTACAACAAATACTCTCTCAATAGAGTGGATAAAGAGAAACAAAATAAGCTCTATGAACAACACAAAGTTGTCTATCAAATGGCTCAACAAAAGCTCTAAAATGATGCTTGAAAATGATCAATATGTATATCAATATATGCAAGAGTTGTGTGTTTAAAAACAGCTCAAAAGACCTCTTTTTATAGGTGAAAAAGCAGTGCTGACCGTTTCTTAATTGACAAAAAACTCGTTGATTCTGTGCTCAAACAATCGATTGTTTGGAGGTGACAATCGATTGTCTGACCAACATTCAAAAATCAGATTCCTGATTTTAGGCTAAACAATTGTTAAACCTGAATAATCGATTGTTCTTCAACGTTCAAAAATCAATTTAGGATTCTGTGGGAACGGTCAAAGTATAATCGATTGTATGAAGGTGACAATCGATTGTTGATAATCGATTGTATGACAAGACAATCGATTGTTTTGATGTTTAAAAACCGGTTGCACTGTCTCAAAATAATCGATTGTTAAAAGTAGACAATCGATTGTTGACTTCATATAATCGATTGTGTACTTGATATAATCGATTATGTTGTTCCAGTGTTCAAAACTTTGGCAACGATCGATTATATACCATTGATATACACTTGATATACACTGTGTATACCAGAATTGAAAACTTACTTCAAAAACCATTTTGGTTAAAAATGAACGTTAAAATCATTTTGTTTGAAGTATATTAAAAATATTTATGATATATATGATTTAATAAAATGATTTACTTTTATAAAATGATTTTATGCATATTTATGATGACCTAATGTTGAGCCAAAAGATAAGATAACTTAAACGTTGTTCTTACATTGGTTCTACCTAACGACCTACGTCTTGGGTCTTCGGTCTTGAACTCTTTGTCTCGACTTGGCTTGTCTATGCAATCCCGTCATCAATATGCTTCTCGCCATTTGATAGTTTGTCATATTATATCGTTGTTTGACGCTTGACTTCATTGTTTGTCATTCATCAAAACCTATACCTGAAAATCATGCTCATACAACCAAAGCGCACACATCATAGATATACATGATTTCCAACACCCGTGGCCATTCATGAATTGAGGGATAGACATAGTTGGTCCTCTACCACCGGGTCCCGAAAAGGTGAGATTTCTTTAAGTTATAGCAGATTAGTTCACCAAATGGGTTGAAACAGTTCGTTACCAAAAGATCAATGAACGCGAAGTGGTCAACTTCATATGGGACCACATAATCTGCCAATTTGGAATACCAAAGGAAATTTCTTGTGTCAATAGGCCACAGTTCATAACTTCAAAAGTCACAAAAGTTTTGGAAGTATTAAAAATCAAGAGAATTACGTCTTCACCGTACCATATAAGTTCTAACAAACAGGCAAAGTCGATCAACAAGGTAACTATTCAAAACTTTTAGAAGACGTTAGAAGGTGCTAAGGGCAAGTAGCCCGATGAGCTACTAGAAGTGATATGGGTTAATCGGACAACGGCAAATTGAAGCACGAGAGAAACACCTTTCTCTCTCGTGTACAACACGACGATCTGGTACCGGTGGAGGTAGGGAGCTGACTTTGAGGTTTTTCCCAACAAATGAAGAAGCAAACAGTGAAGCATTACTAGTAAATCTGGACTTGCTCAATGAACATCGAGACTTGGCGTACATGAGTATGGTGGCTTAAAAGCAAAGGGTGAAAAGATATTATAATTGCAGGGTCAATATCCGTTACTTCAAGGTAGGAGACTTTGTTTTGAGAAAGGTGACTCAGAGCACTCGGGATGTCAATGTTGGGAAGCTGGGACCAACGTGAAAATGTCCTTATCAGGTTTCAGCTATCATGGGTAAAGGATCATACGAGTTGAAGTGTCACGACCCCAAACCCGGTCATGATGAGCCCTGCCGCGAGGCTGGGCAAGCCCAACCAACACCTTTAAAAAACAACGAACCAACCCAAACACGAAGAAATTAAGGAGACAAGGCAACTTTTAAGAATAAGCTCCCAATAACTGAAAACGGTAAATGTACGAATAGAAAACCACAACTGAAAAAGTATTCCCAAGACTTGAGTATAGAGCCTCTAACAAAACCAAGTACCAGCCTGAAAGATGAAATACATGTGTCTGAATAACAAAAAATAACTGATATGATAAGAATAGAGCAATCGGTCTTGCGGACGCTGGCAGCTACCTCAATGCTCTGACAACTGGATAATCAGCAGCAACAACGCTAAACCTCGGAAGCACCTGGATCTGCACACAAGGTGCAGGGAATATGGGGTGAGTCTACCAACCCGGCAAGTAATAAGCATGTATAAAAACCCGAAGATGGGAAATCCATAATAAGGCACAGAGTAAAACTATCTAAAAAAACTGTACAGTTTAAACCTCAAAGGTATGCATATAAGGAAAATATAACCAATGCATGAGATGAAATGCAATGCATGACCACAGCGGAATGTGCAGTTCGATCCATTTGGGCACCTGCGCTCACTGTGGGTGTTTAGACACCGGAGGGGCTCCTATAGCCCAAGCACAATATCATAGTAACATACGCTGCGGTGCATAGCCCAATCCACTATCAGTCCAGCTACATGCACGCAAGCCTCACAGGCACATATATCTTACCATTTTTAGTTCAGTTTATTAGAAAACATAGAATTAGGTGTCAAACCTCAATATATTTACCAAATTATGTTAAACAGTGTTCTAGTGCAGGATTGATGTCATGAAAACATGCTATAATGCATAGGAACAGTGATAACGATCCTCACGGGATCCGAATAACCAGCACGCAGCCTAAATATATTCATTATCATCCAAGTAGGAGTTTTACCGGCTCATCTATAGCCAACAACATAGTATAATGCCACCGGATGGCCCAAGCCATAGTCCCCAATCATAATCAACCCTGCACTCGTAGTAGAGTACGTGTCTCGCCTCAATACAGCGTCACAATATGATATACCGGGGTTTCGCACCCTCGGGTCATCATCTACACCCATTACTCACCTCAAGCCGGTCGCAAACTAGCTTGCAATGCCTTTCCCTCTAATATCGACCTACGCGGATGCCAAATATGCTCAAAACCAATAGGAATACGTCAAAATAGGCTAATGGAACATAACCCAATCAAAATATCTCGAAATACACCCAAAAAACATGAAGTTGTCAAAACCCGAGCCCCAGGCCCACTTCTCGAAAAATTATGAAATTCACATTTTTAGAATCCTCATCTAGCCACGAGTCTATACATAGCAAATTTACAAGAATCGGGTCCATTTGACCCCTCAAATCAACACTTTAAGATTCACTTGGGTTTCAAGCCCTAACCACCATTTTTGACATTAAAGACCTTGATTTATAAGTGTTTATTTCATGATTTTGCACCATAATTACATATTCAAGGTCTATGAGATCATACATGAAGAATCCCCTCGAAAATCTCCCCAAAACCTCTCTCAATCGCCTCAGCCCGAAATTCTATTGTTCTTCTCCTTTTCAAAATACTAAACCGTATGTAATCGATAAAACTGGACGATTTCCACTTCCGCGGTATTTTTCCGCTTCAGCAATCCTTGCTTCCGCGCACAGTTGACCGCTCCGCGGTCAGAGCATTTCCTCAGCGACCGCTTCTGCAATCGATCTTCCGCGACTACCGCGAACGTGGTCCCTTCGACTGCTTATGCGGTCTCTGACTTCCTATTGACCGCTTCTGCGGCTCATTGTCAACTTCTATGGACACGGCTTAAGCAGTGTCCCAGCCGCTTCCGTGAAAATACCAGAAGCTGCAGTCTTTAATCATGCTTAACTCCAAAAACTTCTCGTTTAACAATCCGATATCACTCCGAGGCCCCCGGGGCCTCCACCAAAAGCACCAACATGACTTAATACTTGCTCGGGCCGTAAGAACGCTATCTTTAACATCAAAAATCACCAAAATCATTGAATTTCATCCTATGTTAAACTAAAACTTTCCGAATTTGCTTTCGTTCCAAAACCCGACCAAACGACGCTCGAATGACCTGAAAATTTACAGAGATATCCAAAATCACCTAACGAAACTACTGCAATTCTAGGAATTCCATTCCGACCCCCGTATCAAAATCCCACTTATCAACCAAAATTCGCCAAAATTCAACTTTAGCCTATTCAAGCCCAATTCAACACCGGACCTCCGAATTCACTACCGTTTCCAATCCTAAGTCATATCTCACCATACGAAACTAGTCGAATCATCGTAAATCCGTTCCGAACCCTCTAACTCATAAGTCAATGTCGGGTTGACCTTTCCAACTTAAGCTTTCCTTAATGAGACTGTTTTCCTCATTTTTATCCAATTCCAACCCAAATCTCTTCAAACTCACCAAAAACGTATATCAACACACGGGGAAACATATAACGGGGATAACATGGATGAAATACAAGAAATGATGGGTCGGTTCATTATATCCTCCCCAACTAAAACAAACGCTCGTCCTAGAGCGGGTCAGGAAACATACCTGAAGCAGTGAACAAATGAGGATATATGTGTCGTATCTCTCTCTCGGTCTCCCGGGTAGCCTCCTCCATGGGACGACCTCTCCACTGAACCTTCACTGATGATATATCCTTAGATCTCAACTTGCATACATGACGACCCAAAATGGCTACTAGCTCCACATCATAAGTCAAATCATCATCTAGCTGAATCGAACTGAATTCCAAAATGTAGGACGGATCCTCAACATACTTCCGGAGCATAGAAACATGAAACACCGGGTGAACTCCCGACAATCTTGGTGGAAAAGCAAGCTTGTAGGCCACCTCCCCAATCTTACCGATTATCTCAAAAGGACCTATAAACCGTGGACTCAACTTCCCTTTCTTCCCGAACCTCATAACGCCTTTCATAGGCGAAACCTTCAGCAAAACCTTCTCGCCGACCATGAAAGATAGATCTCGAAATCTCATATCCGCATAACTCTTCTAACGCGACTGAGCTGTACAAAGTCGCTTCTGAATCACCTTCACCTTCTCTAAGTCATCCTGAACCACATCTGTACCCAATAATCTAGCATCGCCGGGCTCGAACCAACCGAACGGAGATATACACCGTCTCCCATATAAAGCCTCAAATGGCGCCATCTGAATACTGGATTGGTAGCTGTTATTGTAAGCAAACTCTGCAAAGGGCAAGAACTCCTCCCAAGAACAACTGAAATCAATCACACAAGCGTGAAACATATCCTCCAATATCTTAATCGTGTGCTAGGACTGTCCGTCCGTCTGAGGGTGAAATGCTGAACTCAACTCAACCTTGGTACCCATCTCTCGTTGAAAAGCCCGCCAAAACTGAGAAGTGAACTGAGCACCTCTATCCGATATAATAGAAACTAGGACACCATGCAATCGGACAAACTCACGAATAAAAATCACTGCCAACCGCTCCGAAGAATAGATAGTACACACTGGAATGAAGTGAGCGTACTTGGTCAGCTGATCCACAATCACCCATATCGAATCAAACTTCCTCGCTGTCCGAGGGAGACCAGTCACAAACTCCATCGTGATTCTCTCCCATTCCCACTCAGGGATAACCATCTGCTGAAGCAAACCCCAGGTCGCTGATGCTTATATTTGACCTGCTGACAATTGAGGCACCTTGCCACATAACTCACAATGTCCTTTCTCATTATCCTCCACCAATAATGCTGCCTCAAATCCCGGTACATCTTCTCGACCCCCGGGTGGATGGAGTATCATGAGATGTGGGCCTCCGCCAATATCATCTCCCGAATCCCATCTACATTAGGCACGCAAATATGGCCATGCATCCTTAGAACACCATCACCATCAATAGTCACATCCTTGGCATCGCCGCGCAGGAACCGGTCCCTAAGAACAGGCAAATGCCGGTCATGATACTGATACTCCCTAATGCGGTCATACAAAGAAGACTGAGATACAACGCTAGCCAACACCCGGCTAGGCTCCGAAATATCCAACCGAACCATCCGATTAGCTAAAGCCTTAATATCAGCTGCAAGGGGTCTCTCCCCAACTGGAATGAACGCCAAACTACCCATACTAACCGCCTTTCGGCTCAAAGCATCGGCCACTACATTGGCTTTTCCCGGGTGATACAATATAGTAATATCATAATCCTTGAGTAACTCAAGCCACCTCCGGTGTCTCAAATTCAGATCTTTCTGCTTGAACAAGTGCTGAAGGCTGCGATAATCCATATACACCTCACAAGATACTCCATATAGATAGTGCCTCCAAATTTTCAAGGCATGAACTATCGCAACCAACTCCAAATCATGAATAGAGTAGTTTTTCTTGTGGGGCTTCAATTTTCGAGAAGCATATGCAATCACTCTACCCTCCTACATCTGAACACATCCAATGCCAATCCTCGAAGCATCGCAATATACCGCATAAGAACCTGAAGTTGCTGGCAATACTTACACTGGAGTTGTAGTCAACAATGACTTGAGCTTTTGGAAGCTCTCCTCTCACTCACCAGACCAGAAAAATGGTGCATTCTTCTGCGTCAACTTCGTCTTAGGCAAAGCAATAGATGAAAACCCCTGAACAAATCTGCGGTAATAACCCACCAAACCGAGGAAACTCTGGATCTCAGAAACTGAAGACGGTCTAGGCCAATTCTGCACCGTCTCGATCTTCTTTGGGTCAACCTGAATACCATCACTGGACACTACGTGCACCAGAAAAGCCACGGAACTGATCCAAAACTCACACTTGGAGAACTTTGCATACAACTTCTCCTCTTTCAACCTCTGCAATACCACACTCAAATGCTGTGCATGCTTCCCCTGGCTACGCGAATAGACAAGAATATCATCAATAAACATGATCACAAAAGAATCCAAATACGGCCGAAATACACTATTCATCAAGTGCATGAATGCTGCTGGGGCATTAGTCAGCCCAAAGGACATAACTCGAAACTCATAATTCCCATATCTCGTCCTAAAAACTGTCTTCGTGATGTCAGAATCTCTAATCTTCAGCTGGTGATAACCTGAACGGAGATCAATCTTAGAGAATACCTTTTCTCCCTGAAGCTGGTCAAACAAATCCTCAATTTGAGGTAATGGATACTTGTTCTTCAGTGTTAGTTTGTTTAACTGTCTGTAATCAATGCACATTCTCATTGTGCCATCCTTCTTCTTAACAAATAACACTGGTGCGCCCCACAGCGACACACTCGGACGGATGAACCCCTTATCTAGGAGTTCCTACAGCGACTCCTTCAACTCCTTTAACTCTGCTGGTGCCATACGATATGGAGGAATGGAAATGTGCCGAGTGCCCGACACCAAATCAATACCAAAGTCAATATCCCTGTCGGGCGGCATGCCTGGCAGGTCTGCTGGAAATACATCATGAAACTCCCTCACCACGGGACCGAATCGAGACTTGGAGTCTCAACTCGAACATCCCTCACAAATGCTAGATATGACAAACATCCCTTCCCAACCATCCGCTCGGCCTTTAAGAAAGAAATTACCCTGCTGGGTACATAATCAGTCGAACCTCGCCACACAACATTCGGAACGCGCGGCATAGCCAACGTGAGTGTCTTGGCATGATAGTCTAAGATAGCATGGCACGGTGAAAGCCAATCCATGCCCAGAATAACGTCAAAATCAACCATGCTCAAAAGCAACAAGTCATCTCGGGTCTCCAAACCCTCAATAGTAACAAGACAGGACCGATACACGTGGTCCACAATAATGGTATCACCTGCTGGGGTAGATACATACACAAGCAACGCTAGACAACCCCGGGTAGTCCCCAAATGATGCACAAAGTAAGTAGACACATAAGAATATGTAGACCCGGGATCAAACAAAACAGAAGCATCCATGTGGCAAACTAACCCAGGACCACTGTGCTTTGGGAGGACTGACTGAGGAGGGCTAAAAGAACGGCCTCTGCTCTGATGAAACTGGCCCCTAGATGGAGCACCACCGTAACTGCCGGAACCTCGAGGCCTCTTGGCCTCCCTCTCCTCTCGCTCTCGGTCACGATCCGACACAATCTGCCGAGCCATGTCCACTACCTCCTCGAAGGATTCTGCTACCACTCTCTCTGGTCATCAAGATACGAATAGAGTAACTGAGGCCATCAATAAAACTCCCAATCCTTTCACGATCTGTCAGGATCATCCAAATAGCATGTCTGGACAACTGAGTGAACCTTAACTCGTACTGTGTCACTAATATCTCCCCCTGAACTAGCCACTCAAATTGACGGCGCAGCTCCTCTCTACAGGACTGCGGCACATACTTCTCTTAAAAGAGAGTGGAATACTGCTGCCAGGTAAGGGGTGCTGCTCTTGCGGGCTTACGCCGCTGAAACTCCTCCCACCATGTGAAGGCTGCTGCTGAGAACTAAAAAGTAGTGAAAGATACCCCACTGGACTCTAGAATCCCTCCGGTACGAAGCATCCTTTGACACTTATCCAGAAATCCCTGGGCGTCCTCGCCCTTAGTACCGCTAAATGTAGCGGGCTGAAGTCTGCCAAACCTCTCTAACCGACGCTGCTCGTCGTCAGGCATCGCTGGAACAACATGCTCTGGGGCTGGCGCAACTGGGATAGCCGGTGCAACTGGCTGAGCTGGGGCTGCCTTTGGCGTTCGAAGTCCCTGTACAACCTGCTCTGGCGTGCGAGCTGCGGGGGTCTAATGACCACCCCCGATCTAAGATGTCACTGCTGCAGCTATAGCCAAAAATGCATGGGCCAATCCAATACAGACTGACAAAATCTGGGCCAATGCCTACTAAAGTCCAGGAATAACAATAGGCACTGCCGGTGCCTGAGTGGGTGCTGCTGGAGCCTCAACAACTGGGGAATGATCCTGAATAGGAGCAACAGGTGGGTCAACTAGTACAGCCCCTACTGCTCTACCACGGCCACATCCACGGCCTCTAGCTGGTGGCAATGGAGGTCGTCCGCCATGTCCGGTAGCACAGGTTCTTGCCATCTGCGAGAGAATAGAATATAGAAGTCTAGTTATCGATACAACAACACTGCACGAAAAGAGTTCAAGAATATAAAGTGTTTCCTAAAGATTCTGTAGCCTCCCGAGGATAGATATGGACGTCTACGTACTGATCCGCGAGACTCTACTAAACCGGCTCATAACTCGTGAGGCCTAGTAAACCTAGGCTCTGATACCAAGTTGTCACGACCCCAAACCCGGTCATGATGGCGCCCTGCTGCGAGGCTGGAAAAGCCCGACCAACACCTTCAAAAAACAATGAACCAACCAAATAAAGAAGAAATTAAGGATACAGGGCAACTTTTAACAATAAGCTCCTAATAATTGAAAACGGTAAATGTACAAATAGAAAACCACAACTGAAAAAGTATTCCCAAGACTTGGGGTCACGAGTATAGAGCCTCTAACAAAACCAAGTACCAGTCTGAAAGATTAAATGCACGTGTCTGAATGACAAGAAATAACTAATATGATAAGAACAGAGCAATCGGTCATGCGGATGCTGGCAGCTACCTCAATACTCTGGCAACTAGATAATCAGCAGCAGCAACGCTAAACCTCGGAAGCACCTGGATCTGCACACAAGGTGCAGGGAGTATGGGGTGAGTCTACCAACTCAACAAGTAATAAGCATGTATAAAAACCCGAAGATGGGAAATCCACAATAAGGCACAGAGTAAAGCTATCTAACAGAGATGTACCGTTTAAACCTCAAAGGTGTGCATATAAGGCAATTATAATCAATGCATGAGATGCAATGCAATGCATGACCACTGCGGAACGTGCAGTCCGATCTATTTGGGTACACGCGCTCACTGTGGGGGTTCAGACTCCGGAGGGGCTCCAACAGCCCAAGCACAATATCATAGTAACATACGGTGCGGTCCACAGTCCGATCCACTATCAGTCCAGCTACATGCACGCAATCCTCACAGGCACATATATCTTACCATTTTTAGTTCAGTTTATTAGAAAACATAGAATTAGGTATCAAACCTCAATATCTTTACCAAATTATGTTAAATAGTGTTCTAGTGCAGGACTGATGTCATGAAAACATGCTATAACGCATAGGAACGGTGATAACGATCCTCATGGGATGCGAATAACCGGCACGCAGCCTAAATATATTCATAACCATCCAAATAGGAGGTTTACCGGCTCATCTATAGCCAACAACACAGTATAATGCCACTCGGACAGACCAAGCCATAGTCCCCAATCATAATCGACCCCGCACTCACAGTAGAGTACGTGTCTTGCCTCAATACAGCATAACCAATGTGATATACTGGGGTTTCGCACCCTCGGGTCATCATCTACACCCATTGCTCACCTCAAGCCATCCGCAAACTAGCTCGCAATGCCTTTCCCTCGAGAATCGACCTCCGCGGATGCCAAATCTGCTCAAAACCAATAGGAATACGTCAAAATAGGCTATTAGAACATAACCCAATCGAAATATCTCAAAATACACCCAAAAAAACACAAAGTTGGAAAAACCCGAGCCCCGGGCCCACTTCTCGAATATATACGAAATTCACATTTTCGGAATCCTCGTCTTGCCACGAGTCCATACATAGCAAATTTAGAAGAATCAGGGTCCATTTGACCCCTCAAATCAACACTTTAAGATTCACTTGGGTTTCAAGCCCTAACCACTATTTTTGACATTAAAGACCTTGATTTCTAAGTGTTTAATTCATGATTTTGCACCGTAATCACATATTCGAGGTCTAAGACACCATACCTAAAGAATCCCCTCGAAAATCTCCACAAAACCTCTCTCAATCGCCTCAGCCCGAAGTTCTATTGTTCTTCTCCTTTTCTAAATATTAAACCCTCTGCTATCATTAAAACTGGACGATTTCCGCTTCCGCGGTATTTTTTCGCTTCGGCGGTCCTCGCTTCCGCGCCCAGTTGACTGCTTCCGCGGTGAGACCATTCCCTCAGCGACCGCTTCTGCGATCTATCTTTCGCTTCCGCGACTACCGCGAACGCGGTCCCTTTGACCGCTTTTGCGGTCTCTGAATTCCTATTGTCCGCTTCTGCAGATTATTGTCCGCTTCTGCGGTCACCGCTTAAGCGGTCTCCGAGCCACTTCCCCGAAAATACCAGAAGCAGCAGTCTTTAATCATGCTTAACTCTAAAAATTCCTCGTTTAACCATCTGATATCACTCCGAGGCCTCGACGCCTCCACCAATAGCACCAACATGACTTAATACTTTGTTAAAACTTTCTCGGTCCATAAGAATGCTATCTTTAACATCACAAATCACCAAAATTAATTAATTTCATCCTAAGTTAAACTAGAACTTTCCGAATTCACTTTGGTTCCAAAACCCAACCAAACGACGCCCGAATGACCTGAAAATTTGCAGACATATCCAAAATCACCTAACGAAACTACTGCAACTCTCGGAATTCCATTCTGACCCTCGGATCAAAATCCCATCTATCAACCAAAATTCGCCAAAATTCAACATTAGCCAATTCAAGCCTAATTCAACACCGAAACTCTGAATTCACTTCCGTTTCCACTCCTTAGTCATAAATCACCATCTCAAACCAGTCAAATTGTCGGAAATCCATTATGTTCCCTCTATCTCATAAGTCAACGTCGGGTTGACCTTTCCAACTTAAGCTTTCCTTAATGAGACTATTTGCCTCATTTCTATCGAATTCCAACCCAAATCTCTTGAAACTCACCAAACACGTATATCAACACACCGGAAACATATAACGGGGATAACGGGGCTGAAATACAAGAAATAACTGGTCAGGTCATTACATGAAGAATCAAGATAGAGTCAAATTATCTTGAAATTGGAACGTGACTCACCTCAAAAAGTATTATTACTGATGCTTCCTGCCAATACTGAAAGTATGTGCTATACTCTTTTTTCCTTCAACCAATTTTGTCCCAATTGGGTTTTTCTGGTAAGGGTTTAATGAGGCAGTGATAGAAAGCATACTACGAAGAAAGCATCATCGATAAAGGCAAGACGTTTTAATACTAAGGAACTGAAATTTTCACATCGATAGTAAATGGCTATGTGGATGGTTAAATAATCTTTGGTTTGATGGAAAGTTTTCCTTGCATTTTTAAAAAAGATTATTTAACCATCCAAAATTTGTTTCCACCAGTGAAGTAGCAATACGAGTACAAAACTTCTAGTGTTCGAATCTACATGCTTCGCATTCGACCACTGGGGGAATAATATATGATACTACACCAAGAATACAACAAAAATCAAGGACTGTTAGAACCGAGATCAGTAACATATCATTAGGGCAGGGGACTACACGATCATCTCGTAGAAATAAGTTGTATAATATAGCCACATGTATTGGTAGTTTTATTTATTTAAGCAAATGAATGTTTATGTACTTTTAAAGATATATTCAAATGCTTTTTCCAGAATGAACATGAGATATTCTCTTCAAGAGCATCGTAATCATAAAGGCCCTATCTTATGAAACCCTTATAGTAAAAGGGTAGATTCCGGAAGGGTTTATGTCTTGAATCAAAAGCTAACAAACGAAAATATACTTGAAACTTTAATTGACTAAACATAAAAGGGATTTTTTGCATAATACTTAAGCAAAACTGTTTTTATTTATTTATCAAGTGCCAAACTCGATGAAAGGTTTTGCATGATTATAAAATAAAAATATAAAAAGAGAGAAAAATTATACATCATTGTCGCTAGAACTCGAATGAAGAGAAGGATCTACGTTTCCCCCGGTATAAGAAGGCAGATCCACTACCGGATCAGGGCCCTCATCTTCTTCAGTTCTATGAGTCAATTGCAGAGGGACGAGTTGGAAGATTTTCGCGATCAGTTAACTCCACTTATCGAGCCTTGGCAATACAATCATCAATATCGATAATGCTCGCGTTGGCCTCCTTCAGGGTTTTCCTTGGAATCCCCTTGGCCCTAGAATTTTTCTTATAGTTTATATATTTCAGTATGGAGCCCTTCTCTTTCAGCTTTCATGGCATTAATGTGTGAGTCAAGCTCAACATTGGTAGTTGAGTGAAGTCGGCTTTACTCTATGGTCCTATTCAACCTCTCTTTCGTTCGAGCCCTCTTCTCCTCGGCAGTATAAACCTCCTCGATTTTGAAGCATTAGTTGGCCTTCAAATTGTTGATTTGCTCCTTGAAGACATGTGTTTGGCCGCGACGATGGAAGCATCATGAAGTTCGACCCACTTAGCCTTAGTTTCTTGAAGCTTTTCATGTAATTGGGCATCTTTATGACTGTGGGCCATTTTATCTTCTTCACTCTGCTGTAATCGAGCCTCGAGCTATTCCATATATGAAACTATTCCTCCAGTATTGGGAGGCGCAACAAGCTAGTTCATTTCAGCTAAAAGTTGATTCCGCTTAGAAGCAAGTCTTTATTTGTCAAGAATCAACCATTGTGGGCCTTCAAAAGCAAGATGGTTGGACTATAAAGAGAAAGCTAAAGTTAGGATAACCATTGCAACATATAAGAAAAAAAGAAAATAGGAGGAAACTAGTATGACACATGTGCCGCATTGTGCATGCTATTATTTATCAAACACTCCTAGAAAAGGGAGCCCATTGTCACGACCCAAACTGATGTGCCGCAGCGGGTGCCTGAGTCCCACCTGTCAAACACCCCTATGCATGCGTCTAAAATATAAACCTGAAATAACATCTACTAAATTACGAAAATAACATATATGAAGGAAACCAGCCAAAAAGGCATATTTACGTATACATTTAGAATATGGTGGGCGAGCTACCAAGACTCATATAGACAACTATACACCCAAAATTGAAAGCTGACAAGGCTACATACAGCCCAACTAGACATACTGTCTACAGACCTCTAATAGAAATATAATTGTACAAAGACGGGATTGAGCCACATCATATATATATATATATATATACACACACACACACACACACACACACAAACATATCATACCAAAATTAAAAGCAGCTCCAGATCAAGTGGAGCATACTAAATCTCACTTATCAGGGATCCTAAGAAGGGGGACTGTCATCTTTCCTACCAGCACCCGCGAGCAAAAAATGTAGGCCTCGTGAAATAAGGCGTCAGTACAAATAATGTACTGAGTATGTAAGGCATGAAACTCATTACATAAGAGACATAGATGAAATATGGAATAAAGAAATTCACCGGTAAATCTGAATAACTTTATAAATCCAAAAATATTTATAATGTCATGCACGAGCATATAGATGTCATGTCATGCATCGGTATAGATGTACATAATATCATCAAGCCTCTGAGGACATCTCATCATATCATCTCGGCCATTGTTGGCAACATCATTAACATACATTAGCTGATCAGATGGTGGTAACTATATAACGCCATACCATTTTTCCGTTTTGTACGTCCCCGAAAAATTTTTTTGCTAAGCTATAAGGGATTTGGGGAGCCTAGTAGACTAATTGTAATATTTTATGTGCATTAAATATGATAAAAATGAATTGGATGTGGTGAATAAGTGTATGAGTCATATATTAACTAATGTGAGGTCCAAGGGTAAGCCTAAGTCTAAGCCAAATGGGAAAAGTTCATAATAGGCAAAAATTCCAAATGAGTTCGCATTAGTACACACTTTGAACGATCATATCTAAAGATGTATAGGGTATTATGTAACAATCAAATGAAATATCTTCCAGTCTATTTTCAACAATTCAAACCGTTCGTCCATTGGACATTCCTACGCGAAGTTATGGTCAAATTACCGAAGGCTAAAAAAGGTGATCTTGTGTCAAATGTGCGATCGCAGAATCACAATACGGTCCGCATTTTTTATCTGCGATTGAAAAAATGGTCGCAGACTGGGCCAGTGTAGCCCATTTGGGCAGTGATTCTGTGATTCACTTTGCGGCTTGCATGTTGGTTCTGCGATCGCAGACCATGTTACGGATGATTATTTTTCCAACTTTTATAATCAGAACCCATTTTAATAAATAGGGTTAGGGGATTCATTTGGGGTCATATTCTACTAATTTTTAGAGAGAGATGAGAACATATAGAGAGAGAAAGAAGGGGCTTAACTTCATAATCATCTAGATCTTTCTCAAGTCATCAAGAATAAAGGAAGATAACCATAGATTGTCTTCCATTCGGGTAAGTTCTACTTCTACAATTTTCATACAAGAAGTTAAGAGTTCAAATAGGTTGTGAGGGTTTGAATTAGGACATGCATGTGGGACTAAGTTGTAGTATATGTGGTTAAATAACTAACTGGGGCAGTTTTTGTTATGATTTGGGTGAAGAAAGAAGAGATTCCCATTTCTAAGCCTTTTAGTCTACTTCACATGTTAGGTGTTTGGTGAAATTCCTAAGGGAGTTATACCCTGGGTAATCTTCCTAATTATTTATCGATCTTTGCTATCTCCTTATAGATTGTTATTGCTAGAGGTATTGGTGTATTGTATAAACTTAAGGAAAAGCTCTTTGAGGTATGTATGGCTAAAACCCCGTCTTTTAGAAATTAAGCTTCGTCGGTGTTTGTGTGAATACAGTTAGATTAAAATTGAATTGTTAAATTGATTATTGTTCCGCATGAATTTGGGGTTGCTACCTTGTATTTGTGAAAGATGTATTCCAATATGATCAATCTGCTATTCTTGATAACTTAAAAATGGTGCAAGGAATATGAATCATGTATTAAAATTCTAAGACCTTAAATTGAGATTGAAGCTACATATATTGTGCCATCCATGTGAAGTCTCATCTATGCTTACAATTCCTAATTGCTTTTGTGTGCACCTAGTGTCCTAAATATAAAAGCTAATATTGAAATTGGGAATGATGTAAAATGCGACCTAGTGCCAAGAATAATGTGATAAGTTGGGGACCAAGTGCCGATGAAATGATATATGTGAAACAAAATGGATAATGAGAAGGGAACAATGCCTTGGTAAGGCGGCCTAGCCGATCGGGCCGAGATCGAACTCCGCTCAAGATAGCGGTGGTGTTGTGAATGAATTTCAAAAAAAAAATGATATTGTGATTGAAATATATGTCTCAATTGAGGAGACCTAGCCGATTGGTTTGAGATCAGACTCCGCTCAAGATAGAGGTGGTATTGTGAACAATGTTGAATAATATAAAATGCCCCAAACTAAAAGCTATGGGAAAATGATGTGAAGATGACATGGTTCATTTATTTAATAATGTTATGATCATTTAAAGCGTTTGAGTTGTACTTGTGATTTCATTATTATTGTATGAAAGTTCTTTCTAACTAGATGGTGTTTAGTTATACACACTAGTGCTATTCGATGGCACTAACGTTCCTTTTGTGGGAAAAATACGTCTTTAAATGGATGTAGGGGATTCTTTAGCAGGCAGTGTTGGTCACAGCTAGTGTTGCATCATCCTTTCAACTGACTTGGTGAGCCCCACTTCGTTTCGGGGTCCTGTTTCTTTTGTTTATCATGTGCTTTATATCTGAGGTATAGCCGGAGCCTTGTTACTAGCATTTCTATATTACATTACTCTTCAACTATGTTTAGAGGCTCCGTAGATAGGTTATGGGTAGTGTCAGGTATTGGAATTAAAGTAGTAATATTGATGTTTGGCAAAGATTTATAAAACTTGTAATATTTTGATAATTGTGATTTAAGTTGCTAATGGAAATGAAATGAAAGTTCTTAACGAAATACTTACTACGTATGATTAATGGAGTCCATCTCCCATTTATTCATGAATTAGTTTGGGTAGAATAAAGACCTAGCAGGCTTACTCAGTGGGGTTTACTCGGTTGAGTGCCGGTCGCACTCCTCGAATTTTGTGGCGTGACAAACTTGGTATCGGAGACTAAGGTTTTAAAGTGTCCTAGGATGTCTTGGATCCGTGTTTAGTAGAGTCCTTCTTATCAGTTGTAGTCGACCACATCTATAAGTTGGAGGTTATTCGGACATTTAGGAATTTCACCCTTTTTTGATACTCCAAGATCGTGCAGTAGAGCTCAAGATAGGGACCTAATTTCCATTCTATGTCTTAATGGTAAGATGAGTAATTCATGATTTTGGAAGCAGCAAGGAGGGAATGTCCCCACCATTGAATATGAGGGAGATTGCCCAAGCATTTGTTAGGAGAATGTATGGAGCCATAGAGGGATTGGTAGAACTGCTTGCTAAGGGGATTACCCTTGTTCCTATTAATATCTCTACACTACCAGATCATGTAGTATATCGGTATGTTACCTACGTACGTTACGGATGTTGAGTCGAGAAGTATTGGTTAAGCTATTGCCCTACCAACCTAAAGTCATTAAGTGAACCAAATCAAAATTTCTACTCATTGTATATGTACATCCATATTGAAGAATTCTCAAAAACATGATCTTAATAAGATGTGAGTCACAAAGACTTGTGTGTACCTACTCTTTCAAGGAGTCGTATTGTTCGTAAATCCACTCTATTACAAATTCTCTTATTTACATCCTCTTATGGAAGTAAGTTTTATAAATATGTCCTTGAATGGAGTTAAAGTCTAGGATTAATACTTCCCACTTTCTTTTCCTAAATTCTTAACGAGGGACTATACCTGATGAATTTCTTACAGAATATATTATTGAAATGGACAACATCTGCCCACTTGTGCCTATGCATGCATCGTCATAAAGTTTACCTATGTGGTGTCGAGTTCCATGTAAAGCATCCCATTGTTGTGATCCTTCTCGAGTCACTCTTTTACTCAGTTGTGTATCTGGCTTATATGGTGTGAACGGTAAATCTACTCTCTTGAAAATATCATCATGAAAGCTTCTCACTGCCTAGTAACATAAGAGCATACCTTAACACCTCTCACATGAGTGCATGTCAATCGTAATGGTCACCGTGTGCATAAAGTCTCTCTGAAAAATTAGGATCCTCACATCCCCATCATAGGAAGATAATGTGTCGCCATAACTTTCATGTCCACTTGGGACATCCCACAGTAGGAAGCTCACTTTGTCCTCGTTGTGCGGTTGCTCATGGCATGGTCGTATAATGCAGTTGGGAGTTAACATAGCATAACCATGTCCATCTCATAACAAATGTTTATTTTCTATTTACACATCCATAACATGTGTTAATTGTGTTCTTTTAGTTAGTGAATTCATTGTGCTAGTTTCCCTATACTTGTTTGATAACCATGAGAGAACACATCCTTTTATGAGTCATTGTAACACTTTCTTTCTAGTAAGGACCCTTACTAGGCTCTCCGTCAAGACCAAGCACACCTTTGGGGTTATTATAGCAAATGCATGTTTCTCATGTTTTTCTGTATTTCATTAGCATCTGGATAGTTACCAAGTCAAAATCCATGAAGAAATCATTATGAACATACGCAAACCCTCCATGATTATTCTATACTATCTCATTGGGTTCTCATATCACTCCAAGTTCATCAAGGGTTGATAGCATGTTGCAAGTGCTAAGATTAAATGATCTCCTTTTGATAATGGATTATCAACACATGTGATAGTCCAACGATTTGCTCACTGGTCTAGCTCTCGCCTTTACGTTTTGGGTTGACCAAGGAAAAATTCACCTAGTAACATATTCATATGTCAAAGCCTTTCTCTCAGTCAAGTCTTATAGAATCTCCCGATGTGGTTTGTAATAGTTGAATGTGTAGAAGTGTGTTGTAGTGCTTCATTATGAAGTAGAATGGCTAAACATAATTGGATTTTGAATTCTGGAGCTACATCATGTGACTACATACAGAGATCTTCTTTCAAAAATGTAGCTCCTCGTAATTGCATTATATTACCACCATTCCTAGTGGTTACAATGTAAGGTTACTTCCATAAGGCTCTTTCACTTTCTTTTCGTTTGTCTTGCATCGTGTGTTGTTTACCCATAATCTTAAATGCGATAGTACTTCAATATCTCGACAATTTATCCAACTATATGATTTGATTCAATTCACCTCATTTTTATGTACTCTACAAGTACCGCTTTTCTAAAAGGACATTAAAAGTGGGTAAATTCCCCTTTACTATAGACTTCTAATGTCTTCGACTTAGTTTAAGCTTGTTGGTTTTAAGTGGTGCTCATTAGTTTTGCTACCCTACTATCTATTTCATCTGATAACTCTAATTGTAAGATTCATTTATCTTTCATGGCATCAAAGAGGAAGTCTTGTAGCATTAAGGATGGAGACATATTCCTTTTGTTAGAATAAATAAATATTGCTCGTATTCCTTGTAGATGTCTTTCTAACAACCAATTACCTACTCAGCTTGTCTCTATGACTAGATAACCTAGGTTACTTTTCCCCGATTAATGCATTAAGACGCCTCATTCTTTCAAACTTATCCATGTGGGCACTTTGAGGCCTTATTTTATACCAACTCGTAATGATTTTAAGTACTTTCTCGCCATTGTTATCAATTTTCTAGGGCTACGTGGGCTTGTCTCAAGGGTTCCAAAAGTAATTATTTCCCCTAAGTTCAAGCTTAAATTTCCATGATTTCGAACCAAAGTGTGTCCCCTTTTCAAAAGTCTTAAATGGATCAGATTTGATGAGGTTTTGCGGCTTTCTACTCACTTGGCTTCTAGGAGCATTGCTAGCGCCATTGTCATATAAGGGAATTTTTTTGCCTCTAGCATTCCACCGCCTTAGGAAGGATAAAAATTGTTCAAATTATGATAATTTCATAAGTGGATGACTTCTTACCCATCATCATGCTCTTGTGGCATAGAATCCTTGGTGCCATTTATTGTTCGAAGAAAAGTCAAATTCAATGAATTTCTTTTGTGGCACCGATCGCATCCATCTTGCAAGAGTCCTGATGTTTGAGTTGAACTACGTACCTTACACTCAGGGAGACAATTGGTGTGTCATATTTGACCACTTCACGGTAGAGCTTATTGTGGTAGGGAGGGTATAAATGGAATAGAGAAATTGTTGTTACCCCATGCATAGTATGTCGCCTCCAAAGGATATCTGATGTTGGTGTTCTTTGTCTTCCCGAACATGCCTCGCATGCAGCTCATGTCAGGAAAGAACCACTTCTTTTAAATATGAAAATCACATTCATAGCGTTCACCTCATCTAAGAATACTAGTTACCACTATGCTTTACTTTTCTGATAATTGATGTCGTCACCAGGAGTAAACAATGTCAGCATCGTTAGTGGAAATCCTCGTGGCTCTGAGCATATAATACTAGGAAATGCTCGGCTTAGCATATTAATGGATTCCTGAATAATTATAACCCTATGCTGAACTCCGTCGATCCTTATTATATTAGATCTATTAGGTATTGAAGGTTCAAATGTGTTGAAGGAAGAAGCATCACCCTGTGATCACATATATTCGATCGGTAATGTTATGGTCAATTCATGATAGCACACCTTAGAATAATCTTTGAAGGTTGCCACATGTTCTTTTGGGTGTTCGTGTAGAGATTTAGAATTAATTATGAAGGTGAACAGCTTATTCTCAAAAATTTCCCTAAAGATATTATATGAAATGATAATGAAGGGTACACAAGAGCATTTTCCCCATTAGGTTGCACCAGGAGTATGATGTTCCCCGTAACTGTTCCTTATGTACTTTGTGTTTCCATATGTTTATATCTAAGAAGGTAGCGATAAAAGAAGGTTGTGAATTAATTTGATTGAATTACATGATCATGGTAATATCCTATATGATGCACTACTGGCAAGACTCATCGTGGCTTGAATTTATATGGATTGTTGATTGAAATGAAATTATATTCTTGTTGATGAATACCTTTGTGATTACATTAATGGTTGTTAAGAAATATAACGAACACATGATTGTTTGGTTACTATGAAATGATATTCTTGATAGTATGATGCCATGTGATGGAATTGTAGGTTGTTATTGTTACCATGAATTGTAATATCCGGTGGAATGTAAATTGTATAATGGAAATTATTAAAGGTAAAGTCAATGGATGGTTAACTCATGCGAGGTGTCTATCTGTCATCCTTGTTATGTATGTTTGGAAGTTGATATTATTTTCGAGAATGTGTTACGACAGAGCTTGTAAGTTGAGGAGGCCATCTTGAAAGCTGAAAGTGTCGTGGAAGGAAAATATTTTTGCTTAATTGAATATCAATTAGTTTTGACTTGAAAGGTACCATATAGGTATTATGATCTAAAACGTGCAGTCCATGTTCAGGTGCCTTCATGGTAATGTGGTTCTTGTGATGTTGAGATTAGTTTTATGGGTATATACATTGTGATGCTTTGTCAAGTTATTGATGAATTTTTAATATGGTTTTGGTGGTTTGCTGTCAGGTAGATAGGCCTAGTTACAAAGGAGATACTGCCGAAATTTATGAAAAATATAGGAGTTAGTCAAAATTTAGGATCTTGAGGTAGGATATAAAAGAGATATATCATGTTAGGTGTTTGGGTCAGGCTCTATCTCTCATTTGAGGACGAATTATCTTAAGCGGGGGAGAATGTAAGGCCCCAGAATAAATTTTGCTAAGCTATAAGGGATTTGTGGTGCCTGGTGGACTAATATTAATATTTTATGTGCATTAAATATGATATAGATGAATTGGATGTGGTGAATAAGTGTATGAGTCATATCATAACTAATGTGAGGTCCAAGGATAAGCCTAAGTCTAAGCCAAATGGGAAAAGTTCATAATAGGCAAAAATTCCAAATGAGTTCGCACTAGTACACACTTCGAACGATACATTCTAAAGTTTATAGGGTATTATGTGATTAATAACCTATTACATAAAAGATATTCGAGTCTAGTTTTAAACGCTTCAAACCGTTCGTCATTTGGACATTCCTATGCAGAGTTATGGTCAAATTACTGAAGGTTGGAAAAAACACAAACACCGACGAAGCTCAATTTCACATATATTGTGTCATTTCTGTGAAGTCTCATCTATGCTT
This sequence comes from Nicotiana benthamiana, assembly GCA_034376525.1. Classification (NCBI taxonomy): domain Eukaryota; kingdom Viridiplantae; phylum Streptophyta; class Magnoliopsida; order Solanales; family Solanaceae; genus Nicotiana; species Nicotiana benthamiana. Next base: position 18,833,898 of record CM067324.1, on the reverse strand, counting down.
ACAATTTCTAATTACTCTCTTATGCACCTACTATCGTAAATGGCAAAGCTAATATTGAAAAAGGGAATGATGTAAAATGTGGCCTATTGCCAAGAATGATGTGATAAGTTATGGCCCCAAGTGCCTATGAAATGATATATGTGAAACGAAATGGCTAATGAGAAGGGAACATTGCCTTGGTAAGGCGGCCTAGCCGATTGGGCCGAGATCGGACTTCGCTCAAGGTAGAGGTGGTGTTGTGAATGAATTTCGGAAAAAAATGATATTGTGATTGAAATATATGTCTCAATTGAGGTGACCTAACCGATCGGGTCGAGATCGAACTCCGCTCAAGATAGCGGTGGTATTGTGAACAATGTTTAATAATATGAAATGCCTCAAACTAATAGCTATGGGAAAATGATCTGAAGATAGCATGGTTCTTTTATTTAATAATGTTGTGATCATCTAAAGTGTTTGAGTTGTACTTGTGATTTCATTATTATTGTATGAAAGTTCTTTCTAACTAGATGGTGTTTGGTCATACATACTAGTGCTATTCGATGGCACTAACTTCCCTTTTTCCGGGGAGGCTACGTCTTTAAATGGATATAGATGATTCTATAGCAGGCATTGTTGGTCACAGCTAGTGCCGCATTATCCTTTCAGCTGATTTGGTGAGCACCACTTCATTTCGGGGTCCTGTTTCATTTGTTTATCATGTACTTTGTATTTGAGGTATAACCAAAGCCTTGTTACCGGCATTTCTATATTACATTACTCTTCAGCTATGTTTAAAGGCTCCGTAGACAGGTTGTGGGTAGTTTCGGGTATTGGAATTAAAGTAGTAATATTGATGTTTAGCAAAGATTTATAAAACTTGTAATATTTTGATAATTTTGATTTAAGTTGCTAATGGAAATGAAATGAAAGTTGTTAATGAAATACTTACTAAGTATGATTAATGGAGTCCATCTCCCATTTATTCATAAATTAGTTTGGGCAGAATAAGACCTAATAATGTCACAACCCTAAACCCACACCCGGTCGTGATGGCCCCTCTCGTGAAGACAAAACCAATCAAAACAACGCAAACACCTCTGTTAACATATAATTAACATTAGCAAATCCAAAATGCGTGTAAAGCAGTTATAAATGCGGAAACAGCGATAATAGCAAAGGATACCATCCCGACACAGCCCAAATTGGGGTGTCACAAGTCATGAGCTTCTACAGAGTATAATATCTGATAAATCATCTGAAGAAAACACAAATGAGGTAAGATAGGGGAGACAAGGGGCTAGACACGTCAACAGCTACCTCGAAACTCAAAATCGTTGCCTAATCTAGAAGGAATCAGTGCTCAGGTGCAGACTCTGCTATGCCTAAATCTGTACACATGGTGCAGGGAGTAATGTGAGTACTCCGACCATGTAAGTAATAATAATAAAAAATATCCTAAGGCATGAAAACACAAAAATTCACAAGGCAATTCTATACCAGGAAATAAATCACTTAAAGCATTAAAACCGTAAAGAATCAAGTGAAATCTCCTCTTAGAAACAGGTAAATCAAGTAAAACAACAAGTATATATTGAGTAGTAATCTGCCCCTCGGGCCCAGTATCAACCGCTCAGCATAGTATCAGCCTCTCGGGCTCAATCTCAGTCACTCAGCATAGTATCAACCCCTCGGGCTCAGTATCAGATCATATAGGTACCCACGCTCACTGTAGGTGTGCAGACTCCGGAGGGGCCCCTTACGGCCAAGCGCTATATCAACATAAGGCCTGAAAGCCTTCTCACCTCACTCATAAGGTCTGAAAGCCTCCTCACATCACTCATAAGGCCTGAAAGCCTCCTCACATCACTCATAAGGCCCGAAAGCCTCCTCACATCACTCATAAGGCCCGAAAGCCTCCTCACATCACTCATAAGGCCTGAAAGCCTCCTCAAACCACTCTTAAGGCCTGAAAGCCTCCTCACGTCACTCAAGCCACTTTATGGCATATAAATGTATCTCAAGCCCTCGGCCTCACTCAGTCCATAAAACATCATAAGCCCATCGGGCATCAAAACATCATTTAAGTCTCAAAATTCAATTAAAGTGGTTGAGATAGTAAAACAGTATAATCAACAGGACTGAGTTCAAATAGTATATCAAATAGTGAGGAAACAGTAATAAAAATCCATGAAGAACTCAAGTAGTTGGCATGAAGCCCAAAAATATGGCAATAAGCCCAAATCATATTGGTAAAAAACACATCTCGGTTAAATACGCAGTAAAAATATCAATCAGGGCGGACCAAGTCACAATCCCCAGTAGTAAATAAATCATGCGCACGTCATAAAGCGTGTGTTTCACCTCAATATAGCACTACGTTGTGAAAATCTGGGGTTTCAAACCCTTAGGACATCATTTACTATCGTTACTCACCTCAAGCTGGCCAAATCTCTACCTCGCTATGCCCTTGCCTCTCAAATCGGCCTCCTCATGCGTCGAATCTGACCAAAACCACAATAAATACATCACAATAGGCTACATTTCATGAATTTCTAGGTTGCTTCTACAATTAAATCATGTTTTTTGATCATAGGACTACCTCCAATCAATCCCAGTCGAAACCCTCTTCAATTCTCGTCCAAAAGCTCTCAAGGATGTTCAAAAAGGGTAGAAATGAACTTAGACACGCGGATGGAATATTACAAAAACTATTCTGCCCAGGTGACTTCTTACTCTATGCGAACGCGAGTGCCCACTCGCGTTCGCGATGAGTAAACTTCGCCTCAGACCAAATTACCTTTCATGAACGCGGCCACCCACACGCGAACATGAAGCATACATAGCCCCTAACTATGCGAACGCGACCCCACAGGTGCGAACGCGATGAACAAAATCAATGGGTCCCCAGATCCTCCTATGCGAACGCGGGCAGCCATCCACGGATGCGAAACGACAGCTACCAGATCTATGCGAACGCGAGACCCAGGAGAAAAAAAAAACCTCAGCCCAAATCCTTCTACGCATTCATGACTCATCCTACACGAACACAAAGAGTTAAATCTTTGCAACATAGAACTGGAAAACCTGCAACTTCCAAGAGCCAAAATTGGTCCGATTTACCACCCGAAACTCACCTGAGGCCCCGGGACCTCGACAAAAGAATCAACACCTCCTAAAACATCACCTAAACTTTTTCCAACCCTCAAAATAACTCAAACAACACGAAAACCATCAATTCTCATCGGATTTAAGCCTAAGTTCTTCTAAAACTTCTGAAACATGAATTTGATCAAAAACTCGACCAAACACCTCTGAATGACCTGAAATTTTGCACACATATTCCAAATCACCTAACAAAGCTATAGCAACTCTCATAATTCCATTTTGCCCCTCGGATCAAAATCTAACCAATCAACCGGAATTTGCCAAAATACTAATTTCACCAATTCAAGCCTAATTCTACACCGGACCTCCAAAATTAATCCCGATCACACTCTTAAGTCACAAATCATCCCCCCGAAGCTAACCGAATCGCCGAAAATCACATCCAAACCCTCTAACTCGTAAGTCAACATCCGGTTGACTTTTCCAAACCAAACCTTTCTTAAATAGACTAAGTGTCTTATTTCCTACCAAAACCTCTCCGAACCAATTCGACCACATAAGATACGGATAATGAAGCATAAAGAAGCTGAAAATAGGGAAAATAAAGCGGTAAATCACGTGACGATGGGTCGGGTCGTCACATCCTCCCCAACTAAAACAAATGCTCATCCTCGAGGGGGTCAAGAAACATACTTGAAGCCTCAAACAGTTGGGATATCTGCTTCGCATCTCCCGCTTGGTCTTCCAAGTAGCCTCCTCCACGGGCCGACCTCTGTACTGCACTTTCACCGAAGCTATATCCTTTGATCTCAACTTTCGAACCTGACGACCCAAAATAGCAACCGGCTCCATATCATAGGTCAAAATAATAATCTAACTGAACCGTGCTGAAGTCCAACACATGGGATGGTCCCCAATATACTTTCGATGCATAAATACATGAAATACCGGGTGCACGCCTGATTGGCTGGGTTGAAAAGCAAGCATATATGCCACCTCCCCTATCCTCCTATGTACCTCAAAAGGCCCAATAAAATGCGTACTAAGCTTTCCTTTCTTTCCAAACCTCATAACATCCTTCATAGGTGAACCCTTCAGCAAGACCTTCTCACCAACCATATATGACACATCTCGAACCTTCCGGTCCGCATAACTCTTCTGCCGCAATTGAGTTGTACGAAGTCTCTCCTGAATCAGCTTCACTTTCTCTAAAGCATCCTACACCAACTCTGTCCCCAATAGCCTAGCCTTGCTGGGATCAAACCAACCAACTGGAGATCTACACCACCTCCCATACAACGCCTCATACGGAGCCATCTGAGTGCTCGACTGATAACTGTGATTGTGGGAAAACTCTACAAGCGGTAAAAACTCATCCCAAGAACCCCCTAAATCAATAACACAAGCACGCAATATGTCCTCCAATATCTGAATGGTACGCTCGGACTGCCCGTCCGTTTGAGGATGAGACGTTGTTCTTAACTCCACCTGAGTACCCAACTCTCGGTGGAAAATCTTCCAAAACTGAGACGTAAACTGAGTATCTCTATTTGACATAATAGAAACTGGAACACCATGCAACCGAACAATCTCCCGAATAAAATTCCCTACCAGTCGCTCCGAGGAATAGGTGGACTTGGTCAGCCGATCCAGAATCACCCAAATTGAATCGAGCTTATTTAGAGTCTGAGGAAGACCACTCACAAAATACATAGTGACTCTCTCCACTTCCACTCGCAAATAATCATCCGCCGAAGTACGCCACCAGGTCTCTGATGCTCATATTTCACCTGATGATTGTTGAGACACCGAGCCTAAATTTTACTATATCTTTCTTCATTCTTCTCCACCAATAGTGCTGCCTCAAATCCTGATACATCTTCGTGGCACCCGGATGAATGGAATACCACGAGCTTTGGGCCTCCTCCAATATCAACTCTCAAAGCCCATCCACAATGGGCACACAAATCCGGCTCTGCATCCTCAACATACCATCCTCATCGTGCACACAAATCCGGCCCTACATCCTCAACATACCATCCTAATCAATGGTCACGTCTCTGGCATTATCATGCTGAACCATGTCTTTAAGGACAAGCAAATGTGGATCATCATATTGGCACTCTCCGATGCGATCATATAAGGAAGACCGAGAAAGAACATAAGCCAACACCCGACTAGGCTCCGAAATATCTAGTCTCACCAATCGATTGGCCAAGGCCGAAACATCAACTATAAAAGGCATATCCTCAATTGGAATATATGCCAAACTCCCCATACTAACTGCCTTTCGGCTCAAAGCGTTGGTCACTACATTGTCCTTCCCCGGGTGATACAGAATGGTAATATCATAATCCTTGAGTAACTCTAGCCACCTCCGCTGCCTCAAATTAAGATCCTTTTGCTTGAATAAATGCTGAAGACTACGATGATCGGTGAATACCTCACAAGATACGCCATACAAGTAGTGCCTCCAAATCTTTAAAGCACTAACTATAGCAGCCAACTCTAAATCATGAACATGGCAGTTCTTCTCGTGGGGCTTCAACTGACGAGAAGCATAAGCAATCACTCTATCCTCTTGCATCAATACACATCCGATCCCAACTCTCAAAGCATCACTATATACAGTATAAGAACCTGAAGCTAAGGGAATTACCAATACTGGAGACGTGGTCAAAGCTATCTTGAGCTTCTGAAAGCTCTCGTGGCACTCGTCCGACCATACAAATGAAGCACCCATCTGAGTCAACCTAGTCAAGGGCGATGCAATAGAGAAAATTCCCTGAACAAACCGGCAATAATAACCTTCCAAACCAAGGAAATTACGAATCCCTGTGGCTGAGGTCGGCCTACGCCAACTCTGAGCTGCATTTATCTTCCTTGGGTTGACCTGGATACCCTCGCTAGACACCACGTGCCCCAAGAAAGCCATTGAACTGAGCTAGAACTCACACTTGGAGAACTTTGCATAAAGTTTCTCCTCCCTCAATCTCTGCAATGCAACTCGCAAATGATGTGCGTGCTCCTCCTAACTATGCAATTACACCAGAATATCATCAATGAAAACATAATGAACGAATCCAGATAAGGCCGAAATACACTTTTCATCAAATGCATGAACGTTGCTAGAGCATTAGTCAGCCCAAAAGGCATAACAAGAAACTCATAATGCCCACATCTAGTCCTCAAAGCACTCTTAATAATATCTGAATCCCTTATATTCAACTGTTGATAGCTCGAACGGAGATCAATCCTGGAGAACACCCATGCTCCCTGAAGCTGGTCAAATAAATCATCAATGCGAGGCAAGGGATACTTGTTCTTCACTGTTACTTTGCTTGATCAGCGCACGTTAGCAAGGTGCTTCCGCCATTGATATAGCTCGTCGCCGGCGACAACCACTCCCTCCTCCACCCCAGATCGTTACTCCGGCTCCAGACATCACAAAGGAACTCGAACCATTGACATTTGGAAGTTTTCTGCCAGAAAAATTCCAATCGAAATCACCCTTGCATGCAGTGGAAACTGTGTGTACTGAGACTCAATTGAAGGGGATTGATGTAGAACGAGATAGTCAAGCTGTGAGGAAGCTTCAATTTTCTGATATTGCTGTTGAAGAACAACCTCCTCCGACTATGGCTGAAATTGTTAGAGGTAAGCATAATGTAGGGAAGGCTTTATCCTTTGTTCCTCCTACTGATAAGGATGGGAAGAAGATTGTCAAAATCAATATGGAGGAATTGAAACCACAATCTGAATATTGGAGTACTTCACTCATTGGCTATATCATTGGAGATAATCCAAATGAGAAGGCAATGGAGAATTTTGTATTGCATGTGTGGAATTTCGTAACTAAACCGCAAATCTTAATGCATAGAGATGGCTATTGTGTTTTTAGGTTTAAATCTGTTGAGGATATGAATCAAGTACTTCAACTTGGTCCTTATTCTTTCAGAAATAAACCGATGATACTTAAACCTTGGGATGTTGATTTTTCAATGCAAAATGGCATACTTAGTACAATTCCTATATGGGTGAGATTTCCTGGGCTTCCCCTGGGGTATTGGTCCCCTGAGATTCTCAGTAAACTAGCTAGCACTATTGGTAGACCTTTGTTTACTGATAAAGTAACAGCTCAATTTGAGAAGATATCATTTGCAAGAGTTCTGGTGGAAGTTGATGCAGCATTTCCTCTTCCAGAGGAAATTGAAATAGAGACTCCATTTGGATTGAAGATACAGGATGTTGAATATGATTGGAAGCCAGAATTTTGCAATCATTGTTTGAAGTTTGGGCATAATGCTATGGACTGTTGGTACAATAGTCATGCAGATGGAAATCATGAGCAGGAAGCAAAGGTAAACCTGGACAGGAACAAGGTGAGGACTAAAAAGCCAAGGCAGAAATGGATCCCTAAAGGAAACAATGAAGCAACCACTTATTTGGATAATGTTGATGGCAATGTAACAGTAAATCCTAATCTACCAATGTATCCAATTCCATTGGCTGAGGAAGGAAATATTGTTATCTCTACTACTGCTATAGTTGATCACAATATGGACATAAGAATTCCTATTGGTACTGATATGGCTGCTAGTATTGAAGCTATGGATGATCAAGGAAGATCTGAGAATGTGGCTACTGATGGCATAATGCAGGAGGGTGTTGGTGAGAGGGAATCCAGTGGAACTGTAGATGAAGGGAGAAGAGACCAATTGCAGGATCCTGGTCCTTCCTTAGGGAAGACTAGTACCTTATGATTGTGGTCACTTGGAATATTAGAGGGCTTAATAAAGCCCACAAGCAGAAGGAATTAAAAAACTTTCTGCTGAAGAATAAGGTGGATATCCTAGGGTGTATTGAAACTAGGGTGAAGGAGCCAAAAGCTCATACTATAATCAATAAGATTGCTAAAGGATGGAAGTATCATCTCAACTATCCTATGGCAACTAATGGTAGGATTTGGTTACTTTGGAGAGCACATATACAGCTTCATATCCTAGGAACCACAGATCAATTTATTCATTGTAGTGTTGAAGACTCAGCCTCAGCAGTCAAATTCCAACTAAGTGTTATATATGCCTACAATACAATAGCACTAAGGAAACAGCTGTGGAATGACCTCAGGGGTCTTCCTATTCTGGGGCAAGATGTATGGCTATTAAGTGGAGATTTCAATGCAGTTCTATCAACTGAAGACAGGATTGGATCCCCTGTAACAGATGCAGAGGTGAAGGATTTCAAAGAGCTGATTTATGACCTTCAACTTACACCTATTAGATCAAAAGGATGGAGATACTCTTGGACTAATAAGCAGGTATATAGCAAGATAGATTAGGCAATTGGCAACTTTCAGTGGCTTCAGCAATACAGCCATGTGGAAGCTGATTTCTTAAACCATTCTATCTCTGATCATACTCCTATTTTTATAAAGTTTGGAAGGCAAAGGCTTCTTCATCCTAAACCTTTCAGGCTTTATGACTCTGTGATGGAGGATCCTCAATTCAAAAATATCCTACAGCAGGTATGGAGTCAAGGAGGACATGGAACACCAATGCAACAGATATGGCATAAACTTAAAGAAATGAAGCAGCAGCTGAAGGACCTCAATAGGTACATGGCTTCTTACCAACAAAAATTGATCCAAGCAAGGGAGAAGCTGGACATTATCCAAAGCCAGTTAAGGAGTAATCCTGGATCTATTCAATTATTCAATGAAGAGAAGGAGGCTATTCTTAACATAGAGAAATGGAGCAATGAAGAGGAGCAGGTGTTGAGGCAGAAATCAAAAGCTACTTGGATTGATTGTGATGATTCTAATACAAAATATTTTCATGCACAGTGGAAGATGAGGTCCAGTCAAAGCAATATTTCATCTATATATACAGACACAGGCACTAAACTCACTGATCCTTTAGCTATTGAACAAGAATTTATTGCAGTGTTCAAATCCTTGATGGGGGATAGGCCTAAGGAGGTTCCCTGTCTGAATTCTGCTATTGTCAAAGAAGGAGGATGCCTTTCTCTTGAGCAACAAAGGACTCTTATTAAAGAGGTGACTATGGAAGAGATTACAGCTGCTGTGAAAGAGATGCCAAATGACAAAGCCCCAGGTGTTGATGGTTTTACTGTGGAGTTTTTTACCAAAAATTGGGAGACTGTCAAAATGGATGTATTTGCTGCTACTAAGGAGTTCTTCATTACTGGTCACATGCCTTATATGCTGAACACTACTGCTATTGCTCTTGTTCCTAAGACCAATACTCCTAAAACAGTCAAGGATTTCAGGCCTATAGCTTGCTGCACCACCCTCTATAAGATTATTTCTAAAGTCATTACAAGAAGATTGAAAACTGTAATTGATTGCATTATAGGGAAAGGGCAGTCAGCATTCATTGAAGGGAGAAGCATACTAGATAATGTCCTGCTTAGTCATGAATTGTTTAAAGGCTATGGAAGGAAAGGCATATCACCTAGATGTGTCCTAAAGGTTGATCTGAAGAAGGCTTATGACACTATTGAATGGAGATTTCTTAAACAGATGCTGGTTGATCTTGGCTTTCCTGCAAAATTTGTGGAATGGATTATGGCTTGTGTCTCAACTGTTACTTACTCCTTAGTGATTAATGGAGGACTCACAAAGCCATTCTCAGCCAGAAGGGGTATTAGGCAAGGAGATCCTATGTCTCCTTACCTATTTGTTATTGCAATGGAGTATCTCAACAGGAACCTTAATCAACTACACAAGAATGGCAATTTTAATTTCCATCCAAGATGCAGGAAGCTCAACTGCTCTCACATTTGCTTTGCTGATGACTTGTTGCTATTCTGTAGAGCTGATATTACATCTATCCAACTGTTACAGGCTGCATTCTTATCCTTCTCTTCTGCTTCTGGACTTTCAGCAAACAATTCCAAGAGTGTTGTATATTTTGCAGGCATTTCTCAATCTGAGAAAGCAGCTATCTTAGAGGACTTGGGATTCAATGAAGGACATCTTCCTTTCAAATACTTGGGTATTCCATTACATTCAAAGAAGCTGAGCATACATCATTATTTACCTTTGATAGAGAAAATCACCGATAGAATCACCTGTTGGACTGCAAAATTTTTATCCTATGCTGGCAGATGTCAACTTATAAAGTCAGTATTATTTGGAGTTCAAACATATTGGTCTCAGATTTTTATATTGCCAAAGAAGGTGGTGAAAGTGATTGATGCAATTTGCAGATCTTTCTTATGGACAGGCAATGGAACAGTCTCCAAAAGATCACTGATAGCTTGGGACAGAATCTGTAAACCTATTGCTGCTGGAGGTTTAAACATCATTGACATCCAGATTTGGAACAAGGCTGCTGTATCAAAACTGCTATGGGATTTAGCAAGGAAGAAAGACTGCCTTTGGATCAAATGGATCCATCTTTACTACATAAAGAAGGAAGATATTGAAACAATGGCTAGTCCAAAAAATGCCTCTTGGATAACTAGGAAGATTATTGACTGTAGAATGCAAATCATGAATGCTAGCAAATTGCAAGGTGATCTACTGTCCAGACTTTCTAGTGTTTGTAAGTCTGGAAAATTTCAAATTCATTCTGTATATCTTTCTCTTCTCCCAATTTGGCCTAGAGTGGATTGGAAAAACTTGATGGCTACCATAAATGTCTTGCCAAGACATAAGTTTACTGTGTGGATGGCTGCTCATGGAAGACTACCAACAGTTGATAGATTGCTAAAGTTTGGTATCAAAGTTGAAGAAACAGGTGTCTTCTGTAAGCAAGGCTTTGAAGCCTTTGAACACCTATATTTTGAATGTCCAATTACCAGCAGGATTTGGACTAGAATCTGCTGTTGGATTGGCTGGAGTAGACGACCAGATTGCTGGAAGAATGAGCTAACTTGGATATGCTGCAATGCTAGGAGTAGACAGTTCAAAAAGGCAGTAACAGCTACTGCATTTGTTACTACTATTTCTTTGATTTGGAGATGCAGGAATGATATTAGATTTGAGAGGAAACATTTTGATGAAGATCATTTATGCCGTGAGATTGCCCTCCTTATTCATGCTCGTGGTAGAAGTTGCAAGAAATGGATGAAAGGACTTAGAATTCTCAAAAATTATCCTTAGTTCACTACTTGTTAGAATAGATTTAGCTAGTTACACTAGTTGATTGTATTAGCAATGGTAGTTAGTCGATACTACCATTAAGAACACTCATATGTATATTTGTTATATCAATAGAAGTCAATTTCAATTAAAAAAAATTACCTGTAGTCAATGCACATTCTCATTGTGCCATTCTTCTTCTTTACAAACAGAACCGGTGCACCCCACAAGGACACACTAGGCCGAATGAACCCCGTATCTAGGAATTCCTAAAGTTGATCCTTCAATTCTTTCAATTTTGCTGGTGCCATATAATATGGCGGAATAGAAATGGGCTGAGTGCCCGACCAGGTCAATACCAAAATCAATATCCCTGTATGGCGGCATGCCCGGCAGGTCTGCAGGAAATACATCGGAAAACTCCCTCACAATTGGAACATAATCAATGCTAGGAATCTCGGCTCCAACATCCCTCACAAATGCCAAACATGAAAGGAAACCCTTCCAAACCATACGATGGGCCTTTAAGAATGAAATTACTCTGTTATGAACATAATCAATCACACCACGCCACTCGATCCTTGATACGCCCGGTATAGCCAATGTGATTGTCTTAGCATGACAGTCTAGAATAGCATGACACGGAGACAACCAGTTCATGCCAAAAATAACATCAAAATCCACCATGCTCAATAACAATAAATCAACTCGGGTCTCCAAACCCCCAATAATCACCAAATATGACATGTACACATGGTGTACAACAAGTATCCCACACCGGGGTTTATATATGAACAGGTAAAGCAAGACACCCTCGGGACGTACCCAAATGATGAGCAAAATATGAGGAGACATAAGAATAGGTGGAATCGGGATCACATAAGACTGAGGCATCTCTGTGGCAGACTGAAATAATACATGTAATGAAAACATCTGAAATAATAACATCTATCTTGCCCTGAAGAGCATAAAACGAGCCTGACCACCGCCTAATCGACCTCCACCACTGGGGTGACCCATGGTTGCCTGACCGGCACCCCAAGCAGGCTCGACAGGTGCTGAAGAAACTGGACCAGAAGACGAGGGCTGACCCCTCTGCTGAGATGAGCTATCAGTACGACAAGTACACTGCCTCCACATATGCCCAAACTCTCCAAACTCATAAAAACTCCCAGGTGCTGGAGAATGGGACTGAAGGGAACCCCTCGCGCCGGAGTGACTAGCTTATGCACTCAGCCTGGAAGAACCCTAAGCATACGGAGCACGAGATGAACTTTGTGCTGGAAGAACGCTGAGTAAAGGCTGACTCTACTGAGAACCATGATAACCACGACCTGAAGATGACCCACAATACTAGAGTCGGGCCGACTGAGGGGGCCTAAAAATCGACCCCTACCATGATGGAACTAACCCTTCAAAGGAGCACCACTGTAACAGCTAGAACCTCGAGGCCTCTTGGCCTCCCTATCCTCTCGATCATAACGGTGAACCACCTTAATCTCTCGAGCTATATCGACCACCTCCTCGAATGAAGCACCCAACACACTCTCTCTCTATTCATAAGGACACGGAGATGGTAGTTAAGGCCATCAACAAATCTCCTGATACTCTCTCGATCGGTCAAAACCATCCAAACGACATGATGAGCAACTCTGAAAACCTCATCTCATACTGAGACACAGTCATATCTCCCTGTCATAGCCACTCGAACTGCCTGCGTAGATCCTCTCTATGGGACTGCAGTCCATACTTCTCCAAAAAGAGAGTGGAGAACTCCTGCCAAGTCAAAGGTGATGCACCAGCCGGCATACGCCTCTCATACGTCTCCCACCAAGTTAAGGCAACCCCAGTAAACTGAAAGGTGGTGAATGCCACACCACTAGACTCCAGAATCCCTGATGTACGGAGCATCCACTAACACCTATCAAGAAAACCCTGGGCATCCTCACCCTCAGCACCACTGAATGTCGGAAGCTGGAGTCTACCAAACCTCTCAAGGCGACGCTGCTCATCCTCAGGTATAGCTGGAACCCTGAACTCCTGCAATGGTGCAACCCGTTGAGCTGTATGTGCCTCTAGAATCTGTAATGCATGCATTACCTGCTCAGATGTGCGAGCAGCGGGGGTCTAATTGCCTCCCCCAGCCTGCGAACTAGCTGCTGTTGTGGTGGCTCAAACGGCTTGATCCAGGCCGGTGCAAACTGTCAAAATATGAACCAAAGTATCATGAAGACCCAGAATCACAATGGGCACCGCTGGTGCCTAAACTGGTGTTGTTGGAGCCTGGTTGTGAGCAAGGGGAACCGGAGGGTCCACAAGTGTTTCCACTGCTGCTCTACCTATGCCACGACCGTGTCCACAGCCTCTGGTGGCCTCAGTGGGTGGTACTGGTGGTCGTCCGCCACATCCGGTAGATCGTGTCCTCACCATCTGTGATAGGATTGAATAAAGAGAAACTTAGTGCTCGAATCAACAAGTTCGCACGATAAGAATTTCAAGAATGTGAAGTTTTCCTAAAGGTTCTACATCCCCCCGAGGATAAGTACAGACGTCTCCGTATCGATCCGCGAGACTCTACTAAACCAGCTCATGAACGCGAGATCTAGTAACTTAGGCTCTGATACCACTTGTCATGACCCAAAACCCACACCTGGTCATGATGGTGCCTCTCGTAAAGACAAGACCAGCCATAACAACACAAGCACCTCTGTTAACATATAATTAACATTAGCGAATCCAAAATATATGTAAAGTAGTTCTAAATGCAGAAACAACGATAATAGCAAAGGATACCATCCCGACACATCCCAAATCGGGGTGTCATATGTCATGAGCTTTTACAGAGTATAATATCCGATACAACAGTTTGAAGAAAACATAAATGAGGTAAGATAGGGAAACAAGGGGTTGCGGACGTTAACAGCCACCTCGAAACTCCAAAGCGTTGCCTGGTCTGGAATAGATCAGTGCTCAGGTGCGGACTCCGCTATGCCTGAATCTGCACACATGGTGCAGAGAGTAATGTGAGTACTCCAACCATGTGAGTAATAATAATAAATAATAACCGAAGGCCTGAAACACAAAAATTCACAAGGCAATTCTATACCAGGAAGTAAATCACTTAGAGCATTAAAACCGTAAAGAATCAAGTGAAATCTCCTCTTAGAAACAGGTAAATCAGGTCAAACAACAAGTAAACAATGAGTAGTAATCTGACCCTCGGGCCCAGTATCAATCACTCAGCATAGTATCAGCCACAGTATTAGATCATATGGGTACCCACGCTCACTGTGGGTGTGCAGACTCCGGACGGGCCCCTTACGGCCCAAGCGCTCAACATAAGGCCTGAAAGCCTTCTTACCTCACTCATAAGGCCTGAAAGTCTTCTCACATCACTAATAAGGCTTGAAAGCCTCCTCACATCACTTATAAGGCTTGAAAGCCTCCTCACATCACTCATAAGGCCTGAAAGCCTCCTCACATCACTTATATGGCCTAAAAGCCTCCTCATATATCTCTTAAGGCCTAAAAGCCTCCTCAAGTCACTCAAGCCACCTCATGGCATATAAATGTATCTCAGGCCCCTGGCCTTCATCAGTCCATAAAACATCATAAGCCCATGGGGCATCAAAAAAATAGTAGTGCTCAGCCTAAACAACAGTGGAAATATCATTTAAGTCTCATAATTTAATTAAAGTGGCTAAGATAAAAAAAATAGTATAATCAACAGGACTGAGTTCAAATAGTATATCAAATAGTGAGGAAACAGTGATAAAAATCTACAAAGAACTCAAGTAGTCGGCATGAAGCCCAAAGTATGGCAATAAGCGCAAATCATATTGATAACAAACACATATCAGTTAAATACGCGGTAAAAATATCAATCGGGGCGGACCAAGTCACAATCCCCAGTGGTAAATAAATCCCACGCTCGTCATAAATCGTGTGTTTCACCTCAATATAGCACTACGTTGTACAAATCTAGGGTTTCAAACTCTCAGGGTATCATTTACTATCATTACTCACCTCTAGCCGGACAAATCTCTAGCGCGTCGAATCTGACCAAAACTACAACGAATATATCACAATAGCTATGTTTCATGAATTTCTAGGTTGCTTCTGCAAATAAATAGGACTTACCTCCAATCAATCCTTGTCGAAACATTCTTCAATTCTCGTCCAAAAGCTCTCAAGGATGTTCAAAAATGGTGGAAATGAACTTAGACTCATGATGGAATATAATAAAAACTATTCTGCTCAGGTGACTTTTTACTCTATGCGAACGCGAGTGCCCACTCGCGTTCGCAATGAACTAACTTTGCCTCAAACCTAATTACCCTTCACAAACGCGGCCACCCACACCCGAACATGAAGCATACATAGCCCCCAACTATCCAAACGCGACCCCACAGGTGCGAACGCGATGAACAAAATCAATGGGGCCCTAGATCCTCCTATGCGAACGTGGGAGCCTTCCGCGGATGCGAAACACCAGCTACCAGATTTATGCGAACACGAGACCCAGATGCGAGCGGGAAAAACAAAAACTTCAGGGCCCAAAATCCTTCTACGTATTCGCGATTCATCCTACGCGAATGTGAAGGGTTAAATCTCTGCAACACAGAACTGGAAAACCTGCAACTTCCAAGAGCCAAAATTGGTCTGATTGACAACCCGAGGCCCCCAGGACCTCGACCAAAAGCACCAACACCTCCTAAAACATCACCCAAACTTGTTCCAACCCTCAAAATAACTGAAACAACACCAAAACCATCAATTCGCATCGGATTCAAGCCTAAGTTCTTTTAAAACTTCTGAAACACGCATTTGATCAAAAACCCGACCAAAACACCTCCGAATGACCTCGAATTTTTCACACACATTCCAAATCACCTAACGAAGCTACAACAACTCTCAGAATTTTATTTCGACCCTCGGATCAAAATCTCACCTATCAACCAGAATTCGCCAAAATACTAACTTCGCCACTTCAAGCCTAATTCTATGTCGGACCTTCAAAATCAATTCCGATCACGCTCCTAAGTCATAAATCATCTTTCGAAGTTAACTGAATCACCAGAAATCACATCCGAACCCTCTAACTCATAAGTCAACATCCGGTTGACTTTTCGAAACTAAACCTTCCTTAAAGAGACTAAGTGTCTCATTTCCTACCAAAACCTCTTCGAACCAACTCAACCACATAAGATACGGATAATGAAGCATAAAGAAGCTGAAAACAGGGGAAACGAAGCGATAACTCACGTGATGACGGGTCAGGTCATCACAAACAGGCTTGCTCAGTCGGGTTTACTCGGTTGAGCGCGGATCGTGCTCCTCGGATTTTGGGGCATGACACATATCCCATATGTATATTTACATATATACGTGTATATAATGCCATCGAGTCATGGGTCAATGCACATGTATAAATGGGTGAAATGCATAAAAAATATATAAAAATCTCAATATTTCTTCTGGATAAACTTTTTCAGCTGCA
This sequence comes from Nicotiana benthamiana, assembly GCA_034376525.1. Taxonomy (NCBI): domain Eukaryota; kingdom Viridiplantae; phylum Streptophyta; class Magnoliopsida; order Solanales; family Solanaceae; genus Nicotiana; species Nicotiana benthamiana. The sequence goes on along the minus strand of CM067324.1, from coordinate 18,817,201 downwards.
TATTATTTTGAGACCAATGAACAAAAGATAATAACAATTCACATGGGGAATCAAGAATATAGACACCCCTAATATTTCAATGGATAGAGTAAAAACTGTGTGTTTGCTTGTTTCTTCTGTATAATTTGAATCATTCCAAAAGAAAGAATGAATGACCTTAACATACATGGAGTAGGTAAAACTCCATATAATATTCCCTTGGAAAATATTTGTTGATTGAATTTAGAAATTAAAAAGATCAGATTAAGCTTCTGCTTCTTTGAAATTCATGAACGAAATTTTGCTTCTGATTCCTTAAAATTTTTTAACGAAATTGCTTCTGATTCTTTGAAATTTTTTAACGAAATTGCTTCTGATTCTTTAAAGATTTTTCGGAACATCAAACCAAGAAAGGTAGATTTGCTTTTAGAAGTGATAATGTTTATGGTTCTCGTTTTGTCAAATATGCAAATGTAACAGGACTTATTAGAAGTCTTGTTTTGTTACTCATTAATTCTCACTTAATGCTTAGGTCGCCACCTTGGCATAAATGACTACTTAGACATTTTCAGATTTAAGGCTTCTTGCCACGTGTAACTTATTAATTTATATTCACTTATTAGTTAATTGGTAATGTCTCATTTTTCGGTAATTAATCAGTTACCCATATAATTAAGAATTATCTCAATTTACTTAAAAATACTATAATAATCGGATATTCGCTCGACCCGTATTTTATTCCAATCTGATTACTTTCAACGAAACTTATTTTCTTTAATTTGTGTTCCCTTTATCCTTCATGACACTTATTTATTACTTGTTATATATAGCGTAAATACATTAACCTCAAGATAATCTCACCACCCGAGTCTGCGCCAATTAATTGAAGATGATACTTTGAACGTACGAAAACGCGAGATGTAACATCCTTCCCTTTTAGAAACATTCATCCTCGAATGTTTAACTCTCAGAGTCGCCTTTGTAACAATGCTACTACCAACTCTTCCTGTAAAAATGCAATAATTTAATGCTACATAGGACCGCAATCATCAATAACGACGATGGCCTCACACGACCAATAACAATAGCTAACACAAGAATTTGTACACGTACTTTGTGTTGGAAATCATGTATACCTTTGATATGTGCGCTTTGGTTGTATGAGCATGATTTTCAGGTATAGGTTTTGATGAATGACAAACAATGAAGTCAAGTGTATAATCAAATGGCGAGAAGCATACTGATGACGGAATTGCATGAACGAGCCAAAGAAGTTCAAGACCGAAGACCCAAGACGTAGGTCGTTTGGTAGAACCAATGTAAGGACAACGTTTAAGTTATCTTATCCTTTGGCTCAACATTAGGTCATCATAAACATGCATAAAATCACTTTATTAAATTATATATATAATAAATATTTTTAATATATACTTCAAACAAAATGATTTTAACGTTTTCATTTCAACCAAAATGGGTTTTGAAGTAAGTTTTCAATTTTGGTATACTCTGGTATACACAGTGTATATCAAGTGTATATCAAGTGTATATAATCGACCGTTGCCAAAGTTTTGCACTGGAACAACATAATCGATTGTATACCTTAACAATCGATTGTTGACAATCCATTGTCTACTTTAACAATCGATTATCTTGAGACAGTATGCAACCGGTTTTTAAATATCAAAACAATCGATTGTCTTTGTCACAATCGATTATGAACAATCGATTGTCCCTTCATACAATCGATTATTTATTGACCGTTCCCACAGAATCCTAAATTGATTTTTGAACGTTGAAGACAATCGATTATTCAGGTTTAACAATCGATTGTTTAGCCTAAAATCAGGAATCTTTTTTGAACGTTGGTCAGACAATCGATTGTCACCTCCAAACAATCGATTGTTTGAGCACAGAATCAGGGATTTGATTTGTCAATTAAGCAACGGTCAGCACTACTTTTTCACCTATAAAAAGAGGTCTTTTGAGCTAATTTTAAACATACAACTCCTGCATATATTGATATACATATTGATCATTTTCAAGCATCATTTTAGAGCTTTTGTTGAGCCATTTGATAGACAACTATGTGTTGTTCATAGAGCTTATTTTGTTTCTCTTTATCCAGTCTATTGAGAGAGTATTTGTTGTAAAAGAGAGTTGTTTGAGAAGAACATATCTTCTCATTTGTCGGGTTTGCTAAGTACCCAAAGTCTTAGTGGTTGAAGTCTTGGGGTGAGGTATCCTCAAGCAAGTGAAGTCTTAAGGTGCGGTATCCTTGAGCAACTGTAACGGTTTGTTAAGCACCCGTAAGCTTGACGAAGATAGTGGAATCTCGAGAGAGTCTCTCGGGGACTGGACTAGCCACGGGTTGTGGTGAACCAGGATAAAATACGGTGTGTTCTTTCTTGATTATTTTAATTACCGTATTTACTTATTCCTGCAATTTTAAATTCCGCAATATTTCAATATTCTCGTGCCTCACTATTCACCCCCCCCCCCTAGTGAACGGCATAAATTCTAACACTTTGAGGTTGTGATGTCTCAGTCGGACCCTTCACTAGAGGGGGAAATAAGTAGGGATATCTAGACTTCATGTCTTTCTCGCCCTCCCAAGTCATTTCTTCCACATTGTTATTTCTCCAAAATACTTTCACCGAAGCTACATCTTTAGTTCATATCTGTCTAGTACAACAATGGGAGTTTCTTCATATGATAGCTGCGTTGTGACCTGAACGCTGTCAACCGTCACAATTGTGGAAGGATCTTCAATACATTTACAGAGCATTGACACATGAAAGACTGGATGTACATATTCCATGTTGGAAAGAAAGCCCAACTTATATGCTACCTGGCCTACTTCGCTTATGATCCTATATGGTCCAATATATAAAGGGATAAGTGTTCCCCTTTTTCTGAACCTCATAACGCCTTTTATCGGTGATACTTTTAGGATACCCAATTGTCAACTTAAAATTCCAAGTCTCACTTCCGCACATCAGAATAAGACTTCTGACGACTCTGAGCTGCCAACAGTCGATCCCGGATAAGCTTTACTTTTCTATGGCTCGCTGAACCAGGTCTGGTCCATGTAACCAGGAGAGCCATCTGAATACTGGAATGGTAGCTATTATTATATGCGAACTCAATAAGTGGCAGATGATCATCCCAACTACCTTTCAAGTCTATTACACAAGCTCGTAACATATCCTCAAGTATCTGAATAGTACGCTCAGCCTGTCCACTGTCTATGAATGAAATGTTGTACTAAGACTTATTTAAGTCTGTAATCCTTTTTAGAAGGACCTCCAGAAATTAGCTGTAAATTGAGCTCCTCTATCCGAGATAACAGATACATGGATACTATGCAGTCGTACTATCTCCTTAATATAAATCGTTGCATAATCCTCTGAGGAATATGTAGTCCTAACGGGCAGAAAATGGGCTGACTTTATAAGCCTATCAACAATCACCCATATAGAATCGAACTTACGCTGGGTACAAGGTAAGCCCACGATGAAATCCATATTTATTACTTCCAATTTCCATGTTGGGATTTCCATAGCATGTAACAACCCACCGGGTTTCTGATGTTTTATCTTAACGTGCTGACAATTAGGACACTAAGCAACAAACTTTGCTATATCCTTTTTCATTCTGTCCCACCAATATACTTCCCTGATATGATGATACATCTTTGTTGCTCCAGAATGGATAGAATAACAAGAATAATGAGTTTCTCCAATAACCTTCCTACGCAACCCCGCAACATTAGGCACACTTTATCACCCTCGATATCTAAGGACCCCATCATCTGCAATTTCAAACGGTGTCTTCTTCTTTTGAAGGGTGGTATCCCTATAATGAACTAAGACAAGATCTGCGTACTGGCGTTCCTTTACTTCAGTTACTAAAGAGGACGTTGTCGTATCTCGAATAGTAATTCTAATATAACCTAAATCCAGTAACCGAACTCCAAGACTAGCTAGCTAAAGAACCTCATGGGCTATTCCCCTCTTTTGTGGTTGTTGATATGATAGGCTACCCATAGATCTACGGTTGAGGGTGTCGTCTACTACCTTCACCTTTCCCGGATGGTATAAAATATCAACGCCATAGTCTTTAAGTAGTTCCAACCATCTACTTTGACATAGCTTCAATTCCTTTTTCTTGAAGATATACTGGAAGCTTTTATGATCCGTATAAATATCAACATGAATGCCAAACCAGTAGTGTCTCCACATTTAAGTGCATGAATCACCGCGGCTAACTCTAGATCAAGGGTCGGGTAGTTCTTCTCGTGCTTTCTTCGTTGTCTAGAAGCATAAGCTACAATCTTACCATGTTGCATCAGTACACAACCGAATCCAACGCTTGAATTTTCACAATAGATCACATAACCATTGGTCCCTTCTGGGAGCTTTAGAACCGATGATGAAGTTAATTTGTCCTTTAATGCCTGGAAACTTTGTTTGCAAGAATCCGTCCATTGAAACTTTGCTCCCTTTTAAGTCAACTTTGTCAAAGTTACTGAAAGAGAAGAAAATCCCTCTACAAATCTCCTATAATAACCTGCCAAGCCAAGAAAGGTACGAACCTCTGTCGGCGTTGTGGATCTAGGCTAAGTCTTTACTACCTCAATCTTTTGTGTATCCACCCGAATGCCTTCACCCAAAATGATATGCCCAAGGAAAGCTATAGAGTTCAACTAGAATTCCCATTTACAGAATTTTGCATACAACGTCCCTTATTGTAGAGTTCTGAGCACAATACACAAATGATCTGCATGTTTAGCCTCTGAACGAGAATACACCAATATATCATCAATAAATACAATTACGAACAGATATAAAAAGGGCATAAACATACGGTTCATCAAATCCATGAATATTGCTAGGGCATTTGTCAAACATAACGGCATAACACGAAACTCAAAATGCCCATATCTGGTCCTGAATTCTTAACCCTTACATGATGGTACCTGGACCTCAAGTCTATTTTTTGAAAAATACCTAGCACCTTGCAACTGATCAAATAAATTGTTAATCTTCGTGAGCGGGTACTTATTCTTGATCATTACCTTAAACTATCTATAATCAATACACATCTGTAAGGAACCATCTATCTTCCTAACAAATAACACTGTTTCTCCCCACGATGATGTACTAGGCCTGATAAAGAGTTTTTTAAGCAAGTCCTTTAGTTGTTCCTTTAACTCTTTTAGCTCTTCAGGGGCCATTCTATAGGGAAGAATGGATATTGGATGATTACTTGGTAGCAGGTCAATAGCAAACTCAATTGCTCGCTCTAGCGGAAGACCTGGAAGCTCATCAAGAAACTCATTAACCAAAGGGATGGACAGAATGGTTAGTGACTCTACTTCCACATCCTGAACCCAAACTAAGTTATAAAAATAGCCCTTTCTGATCATCTTCTTTGCCTTGAGATTAGAAATAAATCTACCTCTCAGTGATGCCGTATTTACCATTACCCTCTAAAACAGGCTCCTCTGAAAATTGAAATTGGACTATCTTTGATCTACAATCAATATTGGCATAACTAGAAGTCAACCAATCCATACCCATTATTACATCAAATTCTACTATATCCAACTCGATTAGGTACATTACGGTAGATCGACTACGAACTACTATTATGAAACCCCTATATACTCGCTTAGCTATCACTAAGTCCCCAACAGTTGTAGCCACCTCAAAAGGTGTAACCAATTCAGTTTTATTCCAAACTTACTATCAATTAACGAAATAACATATGATAAGGTGGAACCTAGGTCAAACGGTGCATATACATCATATGAAGAGACTGATAATATACCTATAAAAATATCAGGTGATGACTCCTAGTCCTGCCGTCCTACCAATTGTTGCGACCAAAACATTCACGCAAGTGTACGCGATCGTCAAGTAATATAGTATAAAGTAAAGTATTATTCCCATGAGGAATCATGATCAACTTACCGACTGATGAAAACTCAAACGATTATCAATTCAAGAGAGTTCATCACAAAATACATAAATAACCAATTTATAAGTTAACTAATAATCAAACAATAATACAATACAAAGTTTACTACGCCACTTATGCAATTTTCTTTTAATAATTAATAAAAGAGATATTCCAGAGTCATGGGATTGCTAGAGATCAAGCTACATTCTTAGCTTAAAAGTAATTTATTGAATTATTTGGGTAATTGATTATTGGACTAATAATACCCATAAGAATCTACCGAATTCTTATACGCCTATTCGAGTTAAATTAATACCTATATTTTTATGGCATTAAGATTAACTAAAATGCATTTACAATATCTATTCTTCAACCAAACAAGGCAATTAAGTATATTTCTATCTTAATCACGAATCTTTCACCTGATTTCCATGATCAAGATCTTGTTCTATTTGATTCTATGTGCAATCAAGAATTCCTTTTTCAAGTTTAACTTAAGATTTGTAAATAGTATTTCACTATTAGCTACACAGTAAAATAATTAATAGCAGAATAAAATAAATAACTCATAATGATAAATTCAAGACCATCAATTTAAGCTTCAAATAACATAATCATCTAACACCCATGACCTCAAAATATTAGGGTTTTAAGCCACTCATATTCATACAAACATCAACAATATAAATCTTAAACATAAAAAAAGTAGATGCTAGAAGAATTCTTAGAAAAACACTTTTAATCCTTGCTCCAAAATGTTCTTTCCTCTTGAGTTTGATCCTTCTTGATGAATCTCCTATTCTTTTCTCTCTTAAATCCGGTCAACCCCCAATAATGGATATTTTCCCTCTTTTATCCATGTAGGAATAGGTTTTGACAATTATATCCTTTTATGACCAAAATAGAATAGTTCTATGATTTTTACACACTCACGACGCACCAAGCGACGCCACGTGCGATTCGTACATGGACTGGGTAGAGGCAGAATACATTTTGAAGGAGCAAGACAATTTTTAACTGAGAAATGCACTGCCGTGGCACCCCACGCAACGGGGCGATGCAATTTCCTAAGAGTGAAGTTGTTTTCCTCTTTTTCAATCCAGACTTGCTACACGACTTCTGAACATGATCCTGACTTAATTTATTGAGCTTTTACTCAGACTTCAAAGCCTCAAATTGATCAATTTCATTCCATATTATCTTTTTACCTCGGAATCACTTCTTGCAAGGAATAAAACATGTACTTAGTGTAATTAACTATTATTTAAGCTGAAACACTTATACAATGCAATAAATATAGTGTTGTTACTACGGCTAAAACACAGGTTTCTATCCTAAGACCAACAACCCACACTTAGAACATTGCTCTTCCTCGAGAAATTAAATTACACTTCACATAGGGATGACCTTTTCATCAAACAACTTCCTTAACACCCATGTCAATTTTTTTAGAGTAGATTGAGTATCATATCATAACATCTCAACCTCAAGACACGACTCAAAAGTTCCACACATTTTAACTTGCTCACTTACTCGAACATAATGTTCAAGATGTTTCCTTACAATCGTGAATCATATGCCCTCACACAAACTTTAGAGAATAGTTCCAGTCAAAACATCATTCAACAACAATTAAGAACTCAAAATAAAAAGAATTTACTCACTCTCAGAAACAAAATTCATGTGCATTAGAAAATATACCATAGGTTTGTCCGTAGTATAATACTCTACTAATTGAACTTATGCAATCAAGGATCAAATAGAACTTTATAAGGTTGTAATACAAGCTGTGGGAAGGTTATGATAAATATAGAATATAGTAGTTACACCTCCATGAGCACTTAAATTTACAAATAAAACTTCACTCTTATGTTGAACTATCACCAATCTTTCTACATAATAGCATCAAACCCCATTACCTTTAAGCACTAATAAGTTAGGAAATGATACTAGTAATAATTCATTCCCTATTTTTATAAATACTTTCAATTCTCCTTTAGTGGCCCACCCAGATTTTTTTTAAACAATAAACAAATCATATCTCCACTTAACTTTTACAGTTATATAAATTTTAAGTGTTCATGAGAGCTAGGAGTTCAAACAGTTGATAAATTTAGATGGATTGATAAGGTTTTAATGTGGTTACCAAAGAAACAGGATTAAAAGTTCAAAGGGTTTGACTATGATACATTTATATTGGTGGGTAATAAATAACTGTTAATAAAAAGAAATGCCTATATCATTTCCTAGATTGCATAATGCTACCATTTCGCTTTGCACAGAGCTGGGGCAAGTTCTAGAATCAACTGAAATGCACAGAATATTATAAAAATCTTACTCACTCATTGGCACGTAACTTACTTAGGTTCGGATATTTCTCAACCCTCTAGTAAAAGCAATTACACATGGTTACAACCACACAATTTATAGGCACTTATTCAAGAATCAAGAATTGAGCTTGAGCATCACAACTAAGGCATTTACCACAAAGACATATGTATTCAAGAAAATTAGCGTTGTGACTCAAGATTTTTATTCAATTGAAATAAGTAAATAAAAAATTGCACTACACCCAGTTCAAAATACACCCTTGGAAAAGGACTGCGGCATAATGAAAAACCAAGGGCAAATTTCTAATTTACATCAAAACTAGCATACACTAAACTAAAATAAAAGGCTTTTATTTCGAAATACATAATTTTGACTTCATTTCCCTCAATAAAATCCATCGTCGGGAAGAAAAATTGAAATTATCACAACTTGCTATCTACAAAGGTGGGCAGATATTCTTCATCATCCGACGGAACAGAGTTCACATCCTCATCACGTGGCATATGTTCTTGCCTTGCGAATCCTAGCCATTGCTGAGTGTGATGAGAAAGAGGGTGATTTTGTTGAATTTCCTCCAAGTTGATTTCCCCCCTATAACGCGAAAGCGAATGTTAGCAAACACCAGCTGCACTGTCTCATCAATACGGAAAACCTTTGATCTATGTGAATAGCAACAAGAGGAGGAACTGTCACTGTTGTGATATCATGAGCACTGATAACATAGGTCACTGCATGGTTCGATCATAGTGACTCTTACTCGATAAAGTGCGTCCGTAATAACTGAGTGATCATACTCGGATAGTATGGGCGGCCTAGCCCAAATGGTCACACTCTTTCCATGTGATCTAGCATGATTTTACCAAGGTCAAATTGCATTATGTCAAAAATGCATAAATCAAACACACTTTTTGTATTGAAACGTCAGTATCGCTTTGTGTTGGCATGATTTTTGCATTGATCAACTTTAAAAGAACTCCTGCAGGACGCTGGAATGTTCCTTTTTCATCTCTTTGTGGAATTCATTTGAATTCCTAGTCCACAAAGCAAAGGAATCCGCACCACATAGCTGCCGGCAAATATCTGGGTAATCTGATCTACGAAGAAACCTCTGGAACAGCTTATGTGAATGCTCAGTGAAGCCCATAATTTGATTTATCACCTTTGAAGAAAATGGAATCACTTTGTTTCTGACCTTTACCTGGTAACTTTCATCTAAATTTCCTCATGGTTTCCAATTTGCGTAAAACTCTTTTACCAGGTTTATTTTTACACCATCACCTTGGCGAAACAACCCTTCAAACCCCAAAGCTTGAATGTTATTATATATTGCATTATACTTACGAGCGAGCTTTGTTTCATCTATGGCAACCTCTAGATATGGAGGCACAGCAGGAACAAAAGATTGGAACCATTGTGTTGAATGCATTGGAATAGCTTTGATGCCATATTTGCACTCTAGTACCCCAGCTGCATCAGCATAGATGTCTTCCTCTTCCTCCTCAAGTGGTGACGAAGGGGCTTCCCGTCTATCTCCCCATAGCTACTAGATGCAGCATTTGATGGGCTAGTGTTTGATCTTTTACTTACCGAGACATTATACCTGCACAACATGATTAATATTAGCTAAAACACACATAAATAATTTAAAAGCAAGCGGGGTAAATACCCCACACTTATGTTATTATCATGTTGACACTTAGAATGTATAGCAAGGATTCAGACTACCATGTTCTTTAAATGGAATGGCATAATGCTAATCGGCCTACCCAACAATGGAGATATTACTACAATTGTACATAAAATAAAATTTAAAAAACTAGGCTGAAAATATTAAATTAAACATAAAAATAAATCAGTCTATTTTACAAAATCCAAAATTATAATATAAAATATACTACATAGGTACATCAGCATGAATCTTCCATATCATTGTACATCTAGCAAGTTTAATTTGTGTAGCCTAATGTCACAGTTATCAAAAATAACATCTCACAATGCAATTTGTCTCTCAATTTACAACATTACACAATTTCCAGTCACTTAGATATTTTAACAAATACATTGCAAGCATGGCTTGCATTCTTTAAATTTCAACTTGAAATGAGGCAAATTCACCATACGAACAACACAAATATACCTCACATCACGATTACAACATCGCCGCATCTTCACAATAATATTCAATGCATAAATTTTCCACTTTATCATAGATTTTTCAAAATACTACACCCTCTCAACACATTTCAACATCAATTGAACCCATATCACCTCAACACACCATAAATCCTTACAAATAACAAGAATAATGTATATTCTAAGTTTCTAATACTATTTCAACAATAATAACAAAAGACACTAAAAGAAAATTCAAAACGCAATTCTTTCTACGGTTTATATAAATATAATTGAAATAAGAAAGAAATGAAACATAAAATACTACAAAGTAGAAAGAAAATAGAAAAGTGAATACTTACCTTGCAAGAAGAAGAAGAATTTGAGGATGGGCTTTTTTTTAAATGATTTTTGTTTTGGGTTGAGTCATAAGAGGAAGAGAGTTAGGGAGAGTTTTAATAAAATAAGGGGAAAGGGGTGCGGTTATTAAGGGTTCCGTTATTTTTTTATTTTTTTTATTTTAACATTACCGCATCTTCCCTCGCGGCGTGGCAGTGCAACTACAGGCTAGCTCTGAAATTATTTTGCATTCTACCTCGTCCGTGCAATTTTTTCTTGCGTGGTTCATGGAACGCCACCCTTGCGACGCGGTAGACCAAGTTTTCGTAGAGCTAGCCTAATTTCTGATTTTTAGATCACAATTTGCACCCTATTTCATTGTACACTGATTTTATGCCAAATTCATGCTTGTTCCGGACTAAAGACATCATAACTTCCAAAATTTAATATTTCCAAACTACAATAAAAAGTTAGTTATTTTAATCACTGGGTCGCCTCTGAACAAGCACCTAATTTAACATCGCGGCACATCTCAACACTTCATCTCACATCCACCAAATTTACCGAGGTCTATTTTACCACCCCCAATAGTGTTTTACTCATTGTCCATTTATCAAGAAGGTACCACTTGAATTCACATCTCGCAATTCAATCGCTCCATGAGGCCTCACACTGACCACCACAAAAGGACTTGCCCATCAAGACTTAAGCTTTCCAGGAAAAAGCCTCAACCTTGAATTAAACAAGAGAACTTCTTGACCTGATTTTCAAACTGACAATGTTGGATGTGTTTGTCATGCCATCTCATAGTCTTTTCTTTATACAACTTGGCATTTACATAAGCTTGCAATTGAAACTCATCAAGCTCGTTAAGTTGTAACAACCTTCTTTCACCAGCTATGTCCATATCCATATTTAGCTTTTTGATCGCCCAATAATCTTTGTGTCCAAGTTCAACATGAAGATGGCATGCCTTTCCATAAAACAACTTGTACGGAGAAGTACCTATTGGAGTGTTGTATGCAGTTTGATAGGCTCACAATGCATCATCTAACTTTCCGGACCAGACATTCCTATTAGCAGTCACCATTTTTTCCAAAAACTTGTTTCATCTCTCTGTTTGACGCTTCAACTTGATCACTCATTTGAGAGTGACAAGCAGTAGCAACCTTGTGTCTTACTTCATACTTTGCTAGAACATTATTCAATTTTGTAACAAAATGTGTTTCGCCGTCACTTATCAGCACCCTTGGAGTTCCAAATTGTGTGAAAATGTGCTTCTTTACGAAACTTACCACTACTTTTGCACCATTAGTAGGAAGAGCAATGGCTCTATCCACTTAGACACATAGTCAATTGCCACCAAGATGTATTTGTGACTGTTAGAATACGGAAATGGTCTCATGAAATCAATTCCCCAGACATCAAAGAGCTCCATTGCCAGAATATTTTGCAAAGGAATCTCGTGACTCTTTGTGATTGTTTATGTTCTTTGACACATGTCACAATTTTTAACAAAATCATATGCATATTTAAACAATTTTGGCCAGTAAAAACGTGATTGCAAAAACTTTTGTGTAGTTATGTCCCCACCATGGTGACCTCCATATAGAGAAGCATGACATTTTATGCAATATTTCATAAAGATGGTTCATCCCACATGTAAAACCTCACAGAAATCTTCTTCTATCGTCATGTGTATATTTTGGTGGTGTCACCCCACTTACAATAAAATTCATATAATCTGCATACCAAGGGTCTTCACGTGAATTAATAGCTAATAATTAACCATTATTAAATGTTTCTTTGATGGACTCCCCTTCGTGGCCTCGATTTTCTAGCCTGGACAAGTGATCTGCTACTTGATTTTCTATCCCCTTTCGATCTCGGATATCCAAGTCAAATTCTTACAAAAGAAAGATCCATCAAATTAACCTTAGCTTGGCGTCTTTCTTTCCTGATAGCTGAGTGATCTGTGTAGACAATGACCTTGGTTCCCACTAGATATGATTTGAACTTGTCAAATGCCATACGACTGCAAAAAACTCTTTTTCAGTGACAGTGTAGTTCATCTGTGTTGGATTTATAGCTCTACTCGCATAATAAATGGAATAGAAAATTCTCCCTTTCTTTGCCCCAAAACAGCTCCAATGGCTGTGTCACTCGCACCTCACATCAATTCAAATGGATGCTCCCAATCTGGAACAATGATAATAGGTGAAATCACCAATCTTCTTTTCAGCTCATCAAATGCTTTCAGACAAGCATCATCAATCTTGAAGGATGTATGTTTCTAAAGAAGCCTACAAAAAGGAGATAAAATTTTAGAATCTTCAATGAAACGATGACAAAAACCCGCATGGCCCAAGAAACTACGAATGTCTTTAACAGATGTCGGTGGGGGAAATTTTTTAATTGCTTCCACCTTTGCTTTATCCACCTGCAATCCATTTTTGCACACTTTGTACCCCAGAACTATACCTTCTTGTACCATGAAATGGCATATTTCCCAATTCTGCACCAAATTTGTTTCTTCACACCTAGCAAGAACTTTGTCAAGATTCATTAAACAATTATCAAAAGAACATCCAAATACAGAAAAATCATCTATGGAAACTTCTACGAATCTTTCGACCATGTTAGTAAAAATAACCATCATAGACCTTTGAAAAGTCATAGGCGCATTATAGAGACCAAGTGGCATTCTTTTAATTGCATACGGGCCATAGGGACATGTAATTGTGGTCTTCTCTTGGTCCTCTAGGGATATAACAATCTGATTATATCCAGAATAGCCATCTAGGAAATAGTAGTATTTCTATCCAGCTAATCTATCAAGCATTTGGTCAATAGAGGTAAGGGGAAAGTGGTCTTTTCGGGTGGCATTGTTCAATTTTCTATAATCTATACAAATCCTTCACCTAGTAACAGTTCGCATGGGAATCAAGATATTATTTTCATTTACCACTACATACATCCCCAAATTTCTTAGGCACACATTGAACATGGCTCATCCATTTGCTATCAGAAATTAGAAATACAATATATGCATCAACCACTTAATAACTTCTTTTTTTACCACATCTTTCATGTTGGAATTTAGACGGCATTGTTGCTCTACGCTCGTCTTGGTATATCCTCCATGATAATTTTATGCATGAAAAAATCTGGACTAATGCTTCTAATATGAGAAATCGTCCATCCAATTACTCGTTTATGCTCGCGTAGTATTCTCAATAGCTTTTCTTCCCGCAATTTCGACAAGTCAGAAGAAACAATAATAGGTAAAGTGTATGAGCCACCCAAATAAGCATAATGAAGGTGAGAAGGTAAAGGCTTTAGTTCCAATTCTGGATATTCTTCAATTGATGGCTTCAGAAAATGCCCACTTGGGCTATTCAGGGGCTCAAAGGGGTGTATACACTGCATGTAAGTACAATATGCATCTAAGATATGCATTATCTCCTCGAACTCATCATCAATATACAAGCTATCAAATAATATAAGGGATTTCTCTAGAGAATCATCTAGATATACACTGGTATCAAGAATTTTCTTATCCGCCTCCACAACACATATCTTCGAGAGCTCTTCAAAGTGGCGGGGAAGTTGGATTGCTTTGTATACATTAAAATAGCTTCCTCATTGTCAACCCCCATGATCATTTTTCCTTCTCTCACTTAATTATAGCATCACATGTAGCTGAGAGAGGTCTTCCTAATATAATGGAAACTTGTTCATCAGCTTCAAAATCCAAAATAGTGAATCAGCTGGGAAAATGAATTTCCCAATTTTCTGCAGCACATCTTCAATCCACCATTTAGGATATGCTACGGACCTGTCTTCTAGTTGCAACATCACCGTAATTGGTTTTGGATCTCCCATAGGACATACCGAGAATGGCGTGGACAATTGGATATACCTCTGTTATTGTTGAAGATAACCAAAAATATATATATTTCTCTACCTGAATTGTAAATACTCAAAACCTTCACTAACTGGTACCTCGTAACCTTTGCCACCTTGTTTCTTTTACTTGTTGAAACTTGCATTTACATTTTGATTTTCTTGTTGCTTTTTAAACCATATGGGTAGATAGATATTCATACATTAGGCCTCCTTATCAAGAGACTTACGCGTCTTAGTACACACATAATCTACTGAAAACCTCACATTTACTCATCAAAAGCATGATGCAAAATCGAGTTCCATTGACTCAACTCTTCCACAACAACATTAAATCTCTTACCAACTATCTGTTTGGATGAGTTATCATTGTGTTATGAATAAAATAGAATTTAGAAGTTTGAATTCTTACAATTGAGTTCTACCATACAATCTAGAGTAAGAAGAAAGAGTGACAGTCCTAAATGCCCTGCAACCTCCTACTTATAAGTGTGGTGCACTACACACACATAAACAAGACTCTACTAGACATGACTTGTAGACTCCATAGGACAGAACGGCTCTAATACCACTTTCGTCATAACCCAAACTAAATGTCCGCGACGGGCACCCGATGCCTTACTCAACCGAGTACCAACAAAACATATCTTTCTTATCATAATATCATGAGTAAATGAGCAAGAAAACTCATCATGATATAACAAAATTAAAACATAAGGGAATACTCAACATATGATGACCCAACATGATATGCAAACTTATACATATGACATAAAGGCCTATAAGGCCGACATGACCATTTGTAAACTCAAAACATAGGTCGACAAGGCCATACAAGTATCTATTCACCTAACATATGTCTACAAGCCTCTAAGAGTACATAAAACCATAAAAGTCGGGATAGGGCCCCCCCATACCAATCAATACATATCCAAAGCATACAGACCAAATAGGCAACTCCGGAGCAAGTAGAGTGCACCAACACCTCCGCTGAGCTAATAGCCTACTAGGAAAACGATCAACCTATCAATCGGGACCTGCGGGCATGAAACGCAGCGTCCCCAGGTAAAAGGAACGTCAGTACAAATAAAGTACCAAGTATGTAAGGCAAGAAAGCATAAACAAGAACAGTAATATAAAGAGAGATAGAGGAGATACAACCTGTAACATCTGAATGCCTCTGGGGGCTACCGACATGAAATACATAACACATATATATACATAAACTTTTAGAAATATACGCCTCTGTAGGCATCATCATCATCATATCATACTTGGCCTCAAAGAGGACTCGGTAAAAATGTACCCGGCTATCATAAGGCTCGGTAGAATCGTACCTGGCTATGTAGAGCTCTGTAAACCCAACTGATCTGTGGTTTTACAATTGGTGGCGCACCCGACCGACTATAGCACGGCTCGATAGAGTAAAATAGATACTATATATAGTGCATGCTAGATTCACAGAATCACGTTCTAAACCTTTCGGAGTGACTTAAGATCGTTGCACCTTCGATTAACATTATGGACATCCATACCCCTCAATATGAACCTCAATAGGATTCAAGGATCACACAAAGTTGATTAGAAGGAAAGAACAACATGGACAACCTTAGTTGCTAGAAGTAGATCTGTAATGAAATAGTGTATTCATTTCACTTTAGATCATGCCAAAAGAAAAAATGAAGTGGCTTAACATACCCTTTACCCATTGAATCATTAATCATTTCCAAGCAACTCTTCAAACAGGTCAACTCAATCCATCATAGTATAAGGAGATTCAAAATCAGTGTTGAGTAAAGGCTAAGTCCCCAACTTAAACTAGTAGCTCATTTATGTATATTTAGGAAGCATCTCCCCTATAGAAAGAGCTTCCTCCAATACTATATACCAACAACACTGACCAGAGCAATCCATCAATACATAATTATCAATAACAAGACACCATATAATAACAACAGGTCACAACTACTTCACGACGAGCGGAAAGCTCTGATTGGATTTCGTATACCCCTTAACACCCCGTATAGACTTCTTAATTCAAATTAAAAGTATCATCAATATGACAATGATTTCACTAATAAATGATTCCAGCCTTATATCATATATTTATAATAGCGAAAACAATCCACAACTTCAATTATTATCAAGTAGCAACTTTATTGACTAGTTTATGTCTAGTCCATATATTTAACTTAATCAACATAGTATAACCTTAGGAACATGCAAGAACACAATATACATACCTCCTAAAGAAACTTCAAGTCGAAATCCAAGTTATATTCAGCTTACAATAACCCTCAATGGCAATACAACACCGTAGAAGTGACTTAAGCTAATCCAAGTATTATCTTGTAGTTTATCATCCTAAAAACTTAACCAACATACAATCAACCTTAAAGACAATTAATAGGCTATTATAGTCACCTTAGGCAGTAGCAACAACTTGGAATTTCAACAAATCACAGCCCACAACATTCCTCAATGACAACACAACCTCAAAGAGATGTTGTTCTTCAATAGAACTAAGTTTTGATGTTGAAATATGGTGTAATAACTTTGGAATCACTTCAAACCCTTGTGGTATCTATATAGAAGGGTTAGGAGAAGTTTGAAGACGAATTTGAGTTGAAAATAAGTAAAAAAAAAAAAAAAGGCATCGAAATTGTTTATAAAGTGAAGTAGGTCGACCACCGCCTAAGTGGGTCCCATTGGGAGCTGCTTGCGTTGGTCTCGCAAAAATGCAAATATCTCTCTACTATGTGTGTATAGATGAACGGTTTAATGCATTAGAAACTAGACTTATAGATATTCAATTTGGTAGGTAGAAACCCCATAATTCCAAGTATATTTGGAAAAACGGTTAGCTACATTTGACTTAATTTTCAGCACATTTATGAATGTAACTTGTGATGACCTTTGCCAACTTTTGTTCCACAACATACTTTCCCTAAAACATAGAAAATGACAATCTTACGATTAAAGTAAATCATACCATAACCTCCTTATCATGTGAAGAAACTCACCTTAAAGTACATGTCATAACATTCCAAACTTGTGGACTTTCGACGAAAATTATTTTCTTCAATTGGTTTAGCTTCTAAGATTTTCAACCCTCTTGGTACTCTTTATTCATGATCTTAAATATTTATAACCTCCAAGGTAACATGATTAACTTACTTTATCTTTTTCAAATATAATCTCATTTTCGAGTTTACATTAATAGCTTACAACGTAGTACGTATGAAAACTTGGGGTGTAACATTATTCCCCCCCTTTGGAAAATTCATCCTCGAATGTTTACTAATGCGCTTATCAATTTCATAAACTATAGCTCTTATTCATAAATTAATGCTCATCTTACCATCTAAGCAACTGTTTTGTGAATAAACCAAATGCTGGGGCATTCCCCTCTTTAGGTCTCTTTCTCACGCCATGATATATGTTCTGAATTCTTCCAATCTCATAATAATTGCTACCTTATGTCTTGCAGTATGTACGACTGTGTCCTTGTATGAGCTCGTAGCGACTCTTCTCCCTTTTTTCCTCTATCTTTTACCCAATCTCTAACCTTCACTTTATGAACATATACAAAATTATAACAAGTTCTCCCTCTAGGAATCTATAGGTGTACTGATGTTCTTCGCCTTGTACTTTGTCGAACTTACGACTATTTCTATAGCTTACTTCATAGACTCGGTTATCTATGCTTATGGTTTTACTACATCTCGGTAGTTCATACTATATCCTAATTCTTACTTCGTTTATTATTACTGAGGTCTGCCACCCAGCTCTGGGTTACTCTTTCACTGCTTGTCCTATATGTATAAATCTATGTCCTTTATTGCTTTCTCATTACTATTCATCTTAATAATTATGGTCTAATCTCATCTCACACTTTGCAACTTTTATCCATCCAGTGGTGATTCACCTTAATGTTTATCCATAATCAACCACGGATAACTTGAAACCTCTTATGTAATACATTGCCACTAGGGCTTGCATCTCATCGGGGAATATCTGAAGTGATTTGTCTGAACCACCTAGGGACGATACTATACTTCCATTACCATATTTCGTAGCATCCTATCATGATTCATCTTATTGGGGTATTCCAGTCCCCTACAATTCATAAAATTCCTTTTCTTTAAATTATTCCTTAATCAAAGGCCTAAATGTCAGCCTTTTATCTATCACAATTACACCTTTATTCTATTACCGGGGCAACATTTTATCTTTTCTAATTGCTCCTAGTCTGAGACTCCTTTGTGTTCATTCACGTTGTATCGAGATTTTTATTACATATCGAAATCACCAGCTATCGCACCTGCTTTTTACACGGCTACCCTGAAGGATAGCACGTAAAATGGAGTTTTTCCAATTAAAGTGACATTATTCGAAATGGAATTATTTATTTATTTTAGAGTCGCCACTTGGGATAGGTTCTGCTTTTGGTGTCTCAAGCCACCGATTTATTTAAGATCCCAAATCAAGGAAAGCTTTCGACTACCTAATTGGAGTCTGCGAACTAGTAATTCTTGATTAAGGAATCTTGTTAATCCGAGGGAAGGTGTTAGGCACCCTCAGATTCCATAGTTCTAGCACGGTCGCTTAAACTATTATAGATGGCTAATTTCTGATTTTTATGCATGCTCATCCTACAGTGCAACTTTAAAAGTATTAACTGCTTTATGTCATTTTTAGGAATATTTGCAACGTTATTAAAATACGTCTCGAACCACGTCACATAAATTCACCCAGCTTCTCGACACACTTTAACACCATTGAGACTTGGATTTGGGTCACATAAATGCGCACCCGATAGGAAGATACTTTGTTAAAATAACGTGCCTACAGCAACTACGCATTTTAAAATTTGTGGAAGGGCCGTGAAATTCGCTAAACGGTACCTCCAGATTTCTATGCATTTTATTATAATTAGAGGGCCACATAGTGTATGACTTTTGTTTAATGTGGCCCACCCATTTTACTTTTAAGAATTGACAACCTAAAGAGACTATAATTTTTTATTATGCGCGTCTCTAAAAATAAAAAGAAGTCCTAATTTTTCAAGTGTTAACGGTTTATCCTAAAAAATCAATATGCATATTTTCCGCATTTTTGGGTAACTAATTTCCGCCATTGGGCTTTATCAAGGAAGACAGGTAGCCCAAAAATATATTTCCATATTTCACAACTTACAAGGATCTGGGCCCTCAATTGAGCCCAGAAATTTGATGTTATATAGTATTCATAAGGCAGGAAAGGCAGCACTATACTACAGTTATTGAAGTTATTTATGAGTGGCTATTTAACAAATTAAAAGATTTGACAGAATGAGATCCCAGTAGTGATTTCGAGCTAGTAAATTAATAAGCTACAAGTTCAGGTTTTCGAATTTAGCATCTAGAATTAATGTACTCATCAATCAAAGTACATATACATACAACGATTCCCTATTTCCAAATCAAACATGAAAAATAGGAACGTTATTTGACTACCTTATTTTATACCTACTGGAATTAAAATAACTTGAAATTAACAGCTAAAGTGATAGTCCAGCATATTCCGATTGTTCTTATATTACAGTGCCAGGACAAAAAAATATCTTAAACATGCTAGACTAATAATATTTTCACAACAACATTAGCATAAAAGTAAATGTCTTCATTATCAAACATGACTATGCATATATAGCTGTGCATTTCCAAACTTTCCTGGGTGAGAGTTGGTACCTGAAATTACAGCCAAAGAGGAAGCCTATGAGTAAGGTAAATGAGAAACAGGCAAGAAACAGCAGCTAAATCAACAAGTTAACCCAGGAATGTATCAGGAACTCAGAAAATTTTGAGAAGCAAATAACAACACAGGTTTTGGTCCCAGACTTGAACAAAGTAAACCATCCTAAGAGCAATGCCTAAAATTGCTTCTAAAAACTCTAACAACTCAAATGCATATGCCTCACTTCATCTTCAACTTATAATGAACAGAATTTTTGATTACTATAGAAGATTTTGCAAGGAAAACTTAAGATTTTCAGGGATTGGTTTTCAGATGAATATTCTCGACCTTGTATATATATCATTCTCAGGAAAAATGTATCTATCTTTTTTTAACAATTAGATGCCTCTTTTATAGCTAAAGCCTTAGGGCAACAAAAATCTTTTTTTTTTCTTTTTAGTCATTTACCCATTTTTTAGATTTGCTTAATTGCTCCCTCATTTTTTAACTTGTGCCTCAAGTTTTGAGAAAGAATTGATAGAAATTGTATTTTGAACCTCCACTAGAATATTCCAGGAGTTGTTACAAAATTCTTATGCTCAAATACCCCCAATATCCATGTCTTCCCTTTTTAATTACTAACCTAGATGTGTTATACCCTGGTGGCTATCCATTTTTCAGACATTGACCCTAGTTAACTACTTAAAATCATAAACCAGGGTTATACTATCAGCTGGGGGTCGAATTTGAGAAAGCTGGACATGACCAACTATTCAATTGGAAACTATACTATATTATGCAAAAGCAGACGCACAAGGGTCAAAATTGATAAGTAACAAATCAATGCAACACATATATACAGGCGGATTTAGACAAGTATCAAAAGATGGAACTAAATTATTCAGAAGCAAAGATGAAATTAGTTAGCACAAACATCAGAAATAAGATTTATCACACATGGATACTGGTCGATTTTGAAACAAAAAAATGGAAAGTTAGACTAGAGATGAACAATTCTGAGCTTGCCATGAAAATCCAAATGAGTCAACAGGAACAACTGTGACTTCAAATGATAAGCAGACTATTCAGAAGCATGTTATCCAATCTTATTACAAAGACAAGCATATGATTCTAGATGGAAGCAAATACTCAGGATAATTCAAAAATGAAAAGATTGAAAAATTCATGTACTTAAAAAAATGAAAACAAAGAAGATCAAAAGCAATCAGAAAGGAAAACAAACAAAATTAAAAGCAATCAAAGCAATCAGAACAAAGGGAACTTAGCTTTTAATGATGTAACCCTAAAATGTGGACCCTTCAAGTCTCAAGGTTCTCGACCACTTCTAGGAGGGTCTGTTGTCCCTCTGAGACCTTTGTGCTATTACTTGAGGGGGTGAGAGAGTATCAAGTGTAGGTTTAGCTAGTTTGGTGGGTGGGTCTGTGTTTTAGATCATCTTTGATCTGATTTGTGACCAAATCTGGTTATATTCGAAGGTTGTTGGTCATGGATTTGTGGAGGGGAGGGTGAAGAGGTCACCTGGTATCACTTTTGAAGGGTTCCGGGGAGGTTAGGTTTTTGGTCAGAGTCTTGATTCAATATTCGAGAAAATTGGTGAGGGTTCGAGGGATGGGATTTTGAGGGTTGGAAAGAGGAGAACGAGGCGGTTCAGGAGTGTTAGTTTGGATAGGTTTGGGGTTGGTGACTCCGTGGGCGGCGGAGACAGCGACCATTATTTTGAATATTCGACGAGCTGGAGGAATGTTTCAGGAAATCTGATGGTAGGAGTGGAAAGGGGAGGCTGCGAGGGTCCTACGGTGTAAATTTGGGGCCATTTGGTGGCCGACCGCGGCTGTGAAGCGATTTTCGGCGGTGGTTTCAGGGAGGTGGACGGCGGCGTTACGAACCTCTGATGAGATGAAAGAGACGAGAGGGTAAGGGGGTATAAAGGGGTAGGGTAGCGTTAGGACATATTTATATTAAAATCTCATCAGTTCTCGGCCGTTGATTTGGCCAACCTTGACGGCCTGGATTTAACGAGACTAAACGTCGTCGTTTTGGAGAGGGGGGAGCTGGACCGGGTAATTACGCAGGTTTGGGTTGGGAACCGGATTAATTCAGGGGTTTTTGTTTTTTGTTTGGGTTGGTTGGCCCAAATTCCTTTTTTTTCATTCCTTTTCTTTTCTTAATTACTTTATTCCAAAAAATTTAACTAAACCCAAAGCTAATTTTAAAATTGCTTTAAACTACCAAGTCAAATTAATTAAGAGTAACAATTAGTACAAACTCAATCAAATATCAAATCACAAGAAAACTACCAAATATTCACAAATTTAAAACTTTAAACAAAGTAAACTACTTTTTGTGATTTTTTTATATTTTATAAAATGACTAATTTTCTTAATTAATGCAAAGATGTCAAATTAAATCCTAAATAAAAAAAGGCAAATAGTTTTTTAGTATTTGTATGACTCACCATGCACGCACTAGTAAAATATACACAAACATGCGTGATTAAATCCTAAAAATTGAATAATAAAAGGAGAAATCCTAACTCTAGGAATCATGTAGGAGTAATTTTTATGAGTCAAAAATCACATGCTCACACCAGCTCTCTTGTTTTGATAGGTTTAATCCCAAGGGCATACATATTCTGGTCACCTTCTCACTCACATTTACATATCCTTACTCCTATCTACCTAAAACCTTGTCACTCTATAATACTTTAGCTTGCGACCTGCATATATCTATTTATACTATTCACAGCCTTCCTTTAACTTTCTAGCACCATAGATTTCCTTTCATTCCTTCTCAGTTGCCTTTAAACATAGGCAATTACTTTTTCTAGTTGTTTTACCACTTGCTGCATGAATTCTTGGCTTATCTTAGTGCCCGCGAATACCGAAATATCTTGTAACTCATATAATCTCACATATTAGCTTTTGATTTTTACTTACCGTTCATTAGCCACAATAGGTACAACTTTCTTATGGAGTGTATATAATGTTGTAGTGAGACTATGGTTACAAGACCATTCCTTCTTCAAGTTACTATGCTTAGGTTGAATCCTTATTCATTTTTTTCGTCAGTTAGTCTTTCGTTGTAGTACTTAGGGAGACCTTCTGGCTCTTGTAAAGTTATGAGCTTGTTATATTGTACACTCAAAGGAAATTTTCGTTGTTCTTACTCGCATATAATAATCCATAGTTACATAATTTTGTGCCCTTCTGCTCGTATGGTCACTTCTAAGCTCAAATTTTGATTGTCTCCTTAGTGACACTCTCTCTTATTTTCATAAAGCTTAAGAGGTACCTTTAACTGCCTCAACTCCTATCTGAAATTTTTTCAAATGATTGTGACTCGTATCTGCGAGACTGAATTCACTATGCTGCAGTCCACTACATTTATCTTGCATGATTTGTTGATGTATCCGTGACCACTTGTCTAGCCATAACTGGGCTCTTCTTGAATCAACTACTATTACTCGTTGGTCCATTCTCATATATATACTCTGCATAATCTCTCTTGGGATATATCCTTTGTCATAACTTATCACTCGCCACTAGCTCCTGATGTATCAAGTGTCCATTCACAATTATTTATCAATAACATCCTGGCCAGAAACTTTTACTGCCTCTCCCTGCTGTCGTGCTTGTATAATGTTCTGGAGTTGCAACATATCTGTAGGAACTAAATAAATGCAACATCATCCCTTTCTCCATTTTACCACATTTTTCCTTTACCATTCCATAGTTACCTAAACCGCTTAACTCCGACTTAAAACCATATCACACCATATTCCCTCCTTTAGGGGAGTACTAAGATTTAGTACTACAACTATCTACCTATAGATGTTTTACCTCTTCATCTTTGGCATCTTTTCACATTATCAATGAACCTTAATCGCCTTAGGGTAACCTTTTGTACCAAGAATAACTAAATTTCTTACGCACGAAGGTGTCACCTACTGTAACTGGCACACTTAGTCCCTCAAGATTAACTCTTCTAAGAGTGCTTGCTTTAGGTAAACGACTTCCTAAATGACCTTTTAAGGTTATTCATCTGTTGTCTATTCTATTATTATTGGAGCACGATCTCTGAAATTCTCACGATGTTGACCATTATCAAATCCGTCGATCCCTAATTCATGTTTGAATTTATCTTGCTTACTAGACCATAATAATTTCTGTTACTACATGGGGTCTAACTTAGCCTTCTGGTAATCGCGTTAGAATCACCAACTCATTTCTCTAAATGAGGATATGACCTTTGGCCTATACTTTATTATTGTCTCAAGGCATATCACCTCTTGTCTTTTTCTTTACTTGACTATAGACTCTATCCTTCTGTCATATTTTGATTTACCGTTATCATCCATTTATCACATCTTACTCATAATGCTTTAATAACTCTCTTCTTATTCTCCGGCTAATATTTTTGTCTATCACTTTATTCTGATAACTTCAACAGAACATTCTTTTACTTCTAGCTCCTTTTTTTTAATCTCATTGTCTCTTTAGGACACCTAGCATTCTCTCTTTACTAGGAAGGGGGGCCAAACAAAGGTAAATATTTATCCCTTCTAGTATTCCATTGCCAATCCTCTAAAAAATTTCCAAACATTCATGTATTCATACCTGAATGTACAATTCTAGATTTCAACATTGGGGTGTATCATAAGGAGAATTATTACCACATGTGAAATATCCTTTGGAAATGTTAACTAATGATAATAATCCATCTACAATTATGGGTTACTCTAGCCCCAATAGGATCTTACTATCCCCTTGTTCTCTCAAACTATATCCGTCAGCTACTATATGGCATATCGAGAATGGCGTGGCCAATTGGACATACCTCTGTTACTGTTGAAGGTAACCAAGAATACATATATTTCTCTGCCTGAATTGTAGTTACTCAAAACCTTCACTAACTGGTACCTCATAACATTCGCCACCTTGCTTCTTTTACTTGTTGAAACTTGTATCTACCTTTTTATTTTCTTGGTACTTTTTAAACCATATGGGTAGATAGATATTCATGCCTTAGTCCTCCTTATCAAGAACCTTACGCGTCTTAGTACACACATAATCTACTGAAAACCTTACATTTGCTCATCATAAGCATGATACAAAATCGAGTTCCATTGACTAACTCTTCCATAGCAACATTAAATCTCTTACCAACTATATGTTTGGATGAGGTATCATTGTGTTAAGAATAAAATGGAATTTAGAAGTTTGAATTCTTAAAGTTGAGCTCTGCCACATGATCTAGCGTAAGAATAAAGAGTGTCAGTCCTAAATGCCCTACAACCTCTTGCTTATAAGTGTGGTGCACTACACACCCATAAAAAGGCTCTACTAGTCCTGACTTGTAGACTCCCAAGGACAGAACAACTCTGATACCACTTTTATCATGAACGAAATCGAAGTGCCGCGACGGGCACCCGGTGCCTTACTCAACCGAGTACCATTATAACATATCTTTCTCATTAAACTATCATGAGTAAATGAGCCAAAAAAACTCGTCATGAGATAGCAAGAATAAAACATAATGGAATACTCAACATATGATGACCCAACATGATAAAAAAATTTATACATATGACATACAGGCCTATAAGGCTGACATAACCATTTGTAAACTCAAAATATAGGCCGACAAGGCCATACAAGTATCCATACACTTGACATCCGTCTACAAGCCTCTAAGAGTACATAAAATCATAAAGACCGGGATAGGTCCCCGCCATACCAATCAATACATATCCAAAGCATACACACCAAATAGACAACTCTGGAGCAAGTAGAGTGCACCAACACCTCCGCTGAGATGATAGCTTACTAGGAAAACTATCAACCTATCAATCAGGACCTGCGGGCATGAAACGGAGCGTCCCCAGGCAAAAGGAACGTCAGTACAAATAAAGTACCAAGTACATAAGGCAAGAAAGCATAAACAAGAACAATAATGTGAAGAGAGATAGAGGAGATACAACGTGTAACATCTGAATGCCTCCGGGGGCTACCGACACGAAATACATAACACACACATACACACACACACACACACACACACACACATATATATAAATATATATATATATATATATATATATATATATAAAACTTTTAAAAATATACACCTCTGTAGGCATCATCATCATCATATCATACCTGGCCTCAAAGAGGACTCGGTAAAAAAGTATCCGGCCATCATAAGGCTCGATAGAATCGCACCTGGCCATGTGGAGCTCTGTAAACCCAAGTGATCTGTGGTTTCACAATAGGTGGTGTACCCGACCGACTATAGCACGGCTCGATAGAGTAAATAGATACTGCATATAATGCATGCTAGACTCATAGAATCACGTTCTAAACCTTTCGGAGTGACTTAAGATTGTTGCACCTTCGATCAACATTATGGACATCCATACCCTCAATATGAACCTCAATAGGATTCAAGGATCACACATAGTTTATTAGAATAACTTTATAAGGAAAGAACAACATGGACAACCTTAGTTGCTAGAAAGCATAAACAAGAACATTAATGTAAAGAGAGATAGAGGAGATACAACATGTAACATCTGAATGCCTCTGGGGGCTATTGACATGAAATGCATAATACATATATATACATAAACTTTTAAAACATACGCCTCTGTGGGCATCATCATCATCATATCATACCCGGCCTCAAAGAGGACTCGGTAAAACGTACCCGGCCATCATAAGGCTTGGTAGAATCGCACACGGCAACATGGTGCTCAATAAACCCAACTGATATGTGGATTCACAATATGTTCTGTACCCGACCGACTATAGCCCGGCTCAGTAGAGTAAAATAGATACTATATATAATGCATGCTAGACTCACGGAATCACGTTCTAAAACTTTCAGAGTGACTTAAGGCCATTGCACCTTCGATTAATATTATGAACATCCATACCCTCAATATGAACCTCAATAGGATTCAAGGATCAAATACACTTGATTAGAATAACTTTACAAGGAAAGAATAACATGGACAATTTTAGTTGCTAGGAGTAGATCTGTTATGAAGTAGTGTATTCATTTCACTTTAGATCATGCCAAAAGAAAGAAGGAAGTGACTTAATATACCTCATATCCATTGAGTCCTTAATCCTTTCCAAGAAACTCTTCAAATAAGTAAACTCAATCTATCATAGTATAAGGAGATTCAAAATTAGTGTTGAGTAAAGGTTAAGTCACCAACTTAAACTAGTATCTCGTTTATGTAAATTTGGGCAGCAACTCCCCTATAGATAGAGCCTCCTCCAAATACTATATATCAACAACAATGACCAGAGCAATCCATCAATACATAATTATCAATAAAAAAATACCATATAATAACAATAAGTCATAACTACTACACGAGCGGCAAGCTCCGATTGGAATCTATATACCCTTTATCCCCCCTTATAGACTTCTTACTTTAACTTAACAGTATCATTAACATGTAATGAATTCATTAATCAATTATTCTAGCCTTATGCCATGTATTTGTAACAACTAAAACAATTCACAACTTCAACTATTCTCAATTAGCAACTTTATTCACTAGTTCATGGCTAGTCCATCCATTTGACTTAATCAACATCAATATAACCTTAGGCACATGCAAGAACACAATATACATACCTTCTAAAGTAACTTCAATTCAAAAACCAAGTTATATTCAGCTTACAACAACCCTCAATGGCAGTACAACACCATAGAAGTGACTTAAGCTAATCACAGTATTATCTTGTAGTTTATCATCCTAACAACTTAACTAACATACAAGAAAGCTTAAACACAATTAATATGATATTATAATCATCTTATATAGTAGCAAAAACTTGAAATTTCAGCAAAACACAGCCCGAAACAATCCTCAATGACAACTAATCCTCAAAGAGATGTTGTTCTTCACTAGAACTAAGTTTTGATGTTGAACAATGGTGTAATCACTTTGGAATCACTTCAAACCCTTACGGTATCTATTTATAAGGGTTAGGAGAAGCTTGGAGATGAAGTTGAGGTGAAAATAAGTGAAAATTGGCGTCCAAATTGTTTATAAAGTGAAGTAGGTTGACCACCGCCTAAGTGGGTCCCATTGGGAGTTGCTTGCGCGGTCTCGCAAAAATGCAAATATATCTTTACTCTGATGTCGTATAAACAAACAGTTTAATGAGTTAGAAACTAGACTCGTAGATATACAATTTGATAGGTAGATCAACCCATAATTCCAAGTATATTTGGAGAAAAGCTTAGCTACATTTGACCTAATTTTCAGCACATTTATGAATGTAACTTGTGATGACCTTTGCCAACTTTTGTTCCACAATTATTGACCTCAAAACATAGAAAATGACTATCATACAACTAAAATAACTCATACCATAACCTCCTTATCATGTTAAGAATCCTAGTCTCACCTCAAAGTAAATGTCATAACATTCCAAACTTGTTGACTTTCGACAAAACTTATTTTCCTCAATTGGTTTACCTTCTAAACTTTCCAAACCTCTTGGTACTTGTTATTCATGATCTTAAATATTTATAACCTCCAAGGTAACATGATTAACTTACTTTATTTTTTTCAAATATAATCTCATTTACGAGCTTACATCAATGTCTTATGACATACTCTCACGTATGAAAACTTGGGGTGTAACATCATTCCCCACTTTGGTACATTCGTCCTCGAATGTTTACTGATGAGCTTATCAGTTTCATAAACTATAGCTCTTACTCGTAATTTAATGCTCATCTTGCCATCTAAGAAATTGTTTTGTGAATAAATCCAAACACAAAAGCCTATGCCCACAGGGAGACTTGCAAAGTGGCAGATTTAGCTCACAGAGTTTGACATTATATATGTGACTCGGACCGTTATGAAAGCCCAAGAATTGGCCGATAATTTTGCAGAGAACCCGGTCGATGAAGAGTAGGAAACATTGAGAACTTATTTTCCCGCTGAATAGGTGATGCATATTGACGAGATGGAGCAGGTTGAAAAACTAGGTTGGAAACTTTTCTTTGATGGGGATGCTAACATGAAAGGTGTCGGAATAGGGTTCTTGCTTATTTATGAAATGGGTCATCATTACCATGTTAGAGCTCAGCTTTGTTTTTATTGTACCAACAACATGGCCGAGTATGAGGCATGCATGTTGGGTTTAAGGTTAGCTCTAGACATGGATGTCCAGGAAGTTTTGGTCATAGGAGACTCAAACCTTTTGGTGTACTAAATTCAAGGAGAATGGGAAAAGGGGATTTAAATATCATACCATATCGACAATATTCGCATGATTTTTGTCAACGTTTTCGATTAGTAGAGTTTAGGCATACTACAAGGATCCATAATGAGATTGCCAAAGCTTTTGCTACCCTAGCGCTAATGTTGGACCATCCGAACAAAGCTTATATCAACCCTCTGCAAATTTGAAGTTTGTGATTAGCATGCCTATTGTAATGTGGTTGAGGAAGAACTTAATGGTGAACCGTGGTTCATGACATTAGGGAGTACATCAAAATGGGGGTATATCTGGTAGAAGCCACATGTGATCAAAAGAGAACAATCCAGCATTTGACTAGTGGAATTTTCTTGAGTGAGGGAGTTTTGTACAAAAGAACTCTAGATCTTGGCCTTTTGAGGTGCATCGAGGCTAAGCAAGCCATGACTATCATGACTGAAGTACATTTCGGAGTTTGCGGGCTGCATATGGGTGGGTATGTTCTGGCACCGAGCACGTTATTATTGGCTCACCATAGAGCAAGATTACATCAGTTTTGTGCTCAAATGTCATCAATGCCAAGTGCACGGAGATTTGATTCATTCTCCGCCATTTGAATTGCACATAATGTTCACACCATGGCCCTTTATTTCTTGGTGTATGGATGTCATCGACCAATCTAGCCAGCATTATCCAATGGGTACACGTTCATTTTGGTGGCCATCAACTATTTTACTAAGTAGGTTGAAGCTAAAACTTTAAATTCTGTTACCAAGAAAGCAGTGGTCGATTTTATTCATTCAAATATCATTTGTCTGTTCAGGATCATAAAGGTGATCATCACAAATAATGGTGCTAATCTTAACAGCCATCTAATGAAAGAGGTATGTCTACTGTTTAAGATTACGCATCCGCAATTCCATCCCGTACTGCCCCAAGGAAAATGGAGCAGTCGAGGCAGCCAACAAAACATAAAGAAGATAGTTCAAAAATGGTGTACGGTTCCAAGAAATGGTATAAAAAGTTTCCCTTTGCCTATTGGGTTATCGCACTACTATTCGCACTTTAGTAGGTGCAACTCTTTATTTTTTGGTATATGTCATTGAAGTTGTAACACCCGTGGAAGATGAAATCCCATCCCTTTGCATTGTTGCTGAAGCCAAAATTGATGATGATGAGCGGGTCAAAACCCATCTAAAGCAATTGAGTTTGATTGATGAGAAAAGATTGGCAACAACGTGTCATGGCCAGTTGTATTAAAAGAGAATGGCAAGAGCATACAGCAAGAAGGTACGTCCGCGAAAATTTGAAGTGGGTCAGCAAGTACTGAAATGCATTCTTCCACATTAGGCTGAAGCAAAAGGCACGTTTGCCCCAAATTGGCAGGGGTCGTTCATTGTAACAAGAGTGTTGTCCAATAGTGCTTTGTATTTAAAGATATAGAAGGCAAATGTGTAGATATGGCTATCAATTCTGATGCAGTCAAAAGATATTATATATGATTCCTTTGGTATAAATTGAGTGGCATTCCCCCTTTAGGCCTCTTTCTCACAGCATGATATGTGTTCTGAATTCTTCTGATCTCATAATTGTTGCTACCTTATGTCATGCAGTATGTATGATTGTGTCCTTGTATGAGCTCCTAGCGACTCTTCTCCCCTTTTTCCTCCATATTTTAGCATACCTCTAAGCCTGAATTATTGAACATATACATAATTATGATAAGTTGTCCCTCCAGGCATCTATAAGTGTACTGATGTTCTTCCGTTGGTACTTTGTCGAACTTACGACTATTGTTATACCTTACTTCATAGCCTCGGTTATCTATGCTTATGGATTTACTACATCTAGGTATTTCAAACTATATCCTAACTCTTACTTCGGTTAATTATTACCGGAGCTCCGGGTTGCTCTTTCGCTACTTGTCCGATATGTATAAATTTATGCCCTTTAATGCTTCCTCATTACTATTTATCTTAATAATGTTGGTCTAATATCATCACATACTTTGAAACTTTTATCCATCCATTGGTGATTCACCTTAGTGTTTATCCATAATCTACCACTGATAACATGAAGCCTCTTATGTAATACATTGTTACTAGGGCTCGCATCTCATCGGGAATATCTAAAATGATTTGTCTGATCCACCTAGGGACGATACTATACTTCCATAATTGTATTTCATATCATCCTATCATGATTCATCTTATGGAAGTATTCCAATCCCGTGCAATTCATAAAATCCATTTTCTTTAAATTATTCCTCAATCAAAGGCCTAAATGTAATCCTCTTATCTATCACAATTACACCCTTAT
This sequence comes from Nicotiana benthamiana, assembly GCA_034376525.1. Taxonomy (NCBI): domain Eukaryota; kingdom Viridiplantae; phylum Streptophyta; class Magnoliopsida; order Solanales; family Solanaceae; genus Nicotiana; species Nicotiana benthamiana. Next base: position 18,785,282 of record CM067324.1, on the reverse strand, counting down.
CCTACTACCGGGACAGCATTTCATCTCTTCTAATTGCTCCTAGTCTTAGGCTCCTTTGTGTTCACTCAGGTTGTACCGAGATTTTTATTACATATGAAAATCATCAACTCCCTTGTTTTGATGGGTTTAATCCCGAGGACATATATATTCTCGTCATGTTCTCACTCACAAGAATCTGTCGAATTCTTAAGGGCCTACTCGAGTAAAATTAGTAACTATATTTCTATGGCATTAAGATTAATTCAAATGCGTCTACAATTCCTATTCTTCAAACAAATAAGGAAATTAAGTATATTTCTATCTTAATTGCGAATCTTTCACCTGATTCCAGGATCAAGATCTTATTCTATATACAATCAAAAATTTCCTTTTTCAAGTTTAACTCAAGATTCATAAATAGTATTTCACTGTTAGCTAAAATAATTAATAACTGGTTAAAATAAACAACCTATAATGATAGATTCAAGAACATCAATTTAAGCTTCAAACGACATAATCATCTAACACCCATGACCTCAGAATATTTAGGTTTTTAGCCACTCATATTTATACAAATAACAATAATATAAATCTTACTCATAAAATAAGTAGATGCTAGAAGAAAGTTTAGAAAAAGGCTTTTAATCCTTGCTCCAAAGTGCTCTTTCCTCTTGATTTTGATCCTTCTTGATGAATCTCCTCTTCTTTTCTCTCTCAAATCCGATCTGCCCCAATAATGGATGTGTTTCCCCTCTTTTATCCGTGTAGAAATAGATTTTGATAATTATACCCTTTTCAAGACCGAAATAGAATAGTTATGCAATTTTTACAAACCCACGACGCGCCAAGAGACGCCTCATGCGACGCGTACATTGACTGGGCAAAGGCATAATACATTTTGAAGGAGCAAGATAATTTATTGCAGAGGAATGCACTGATGTGGCACCCCACGCGGCGCGACAATTTTACTTAAAGTGAAGTTTTTTTTTCCTCATTTGCCTTCTAGACTTGCTACACGGCTTCTCAGACTTCAAAGCCTCAAATTTGATCAATTTCATTCCATATCATCTTTTTACCTCGAAATCACTTCTTGCAAGGAATGAAACATGTATTTAGTGTAATTCACTATCATTTAAGCTCAAACACTTACACAATGCAATAATTATAGTTTTGTTACTATGGCTAAAACACAGGTTTCTAGCCTAAGATCATCAACACATAAATGTGGTTCTAAGGACTGATCGAGCTAGATGCTCCGTCTCTACCTCTAGGACGACTCATTGGTGCTTGTGGACCTTGCCCGGGTGGGCGTATTGATGATGGAGAACCCGGTAAAAATACAGTTGGCTAAGTTATGCTCGTATCACCTCTAATCGTACAATCCCTCATAATATGGCCAAGATAACAACAAGTATAACAAATACCATCCCATACGGCACTTCCCAGTATGCTACTTACCTCATTGAGCATATCGTGGCAAGGGCGGTGGCATCTAACTTGACTCACCCCTATACTGAGAACCTGAGGCCTTGAAATTTTGACCAGACCCTGAATATGTGGAACGATCAAATCTCTTACGGCCAAATTAAAGGGGCACGCTAGACGATGGCTGGTTTAGACACCTCGGGTATTGTTACCTCTGACCATTTTGAAACTCACCAGAAGGATTCGAAGACCTCACTCTCTTATTCAAGGCCCTATAATGCTCACAATCGATCCTCTATTTGTATTACGCTCCTTTACACCCTGAGGATATTCCTGAATACGAGAAATATCCATTGTTTGGCTGAAGTGATACCGACATACAATTGTTAAGGAAGTGAGGCTCTAATCATATCACGAACCAGTGAACTCAATCCTCTATCTTAGATACAATAGTTGGAGCATACCTAGCAATGAATCAAATTGAACACTATACTCTCGAACACTTAGGTTACCCTACCGAAGGGTCAAAAACCTATCAACTCTTGCATGTCTAAGCTCTTGTGGTAGATAATAACAAAGAAAAGCTCTATAAACTCCTATCATACTGCTGGAGGAGTATCCTCACCTCTCGACAATTTCCAAGACTCGTACCAATTAACTGCGACATCTCGGAGTCTATGAGAAACTAGCTCAACTGACTCTGTCGTAGTAACCTTCATTGCCCTTAACGTCCTCTGCATTCTGTCAATAAATACATGACGGACCTTGTTTTGATCTGCTCCAGTGAATATCGGAGGGTCTAAATTAATAAAGTCACGAACCCTCACACTGACAGACCTATTTTCATAACCAATATCTACTTCTTGATGCTGAGACTGTGCGGCTACTAATCGGGTCAATAACTGAATAACATCTCTCATCTCCTGACCTGGTACATCTGCCTGAGGAGCTAGATGTATAGGGGTGGGTGTTGGATATGGTGCCCCTCGGAACTTTTCTGGAAAGGGTGGAGTAAGGGAAGTCTGAGATGGAAGCTCACTATGAGACTCTCCCCGAGCCCCGGTAACCCATAGCATTCCATTAGTGGTCTCACCATCCACGAACTTTCTTCTGAGCGGCTGTACTCTTTGGAGGAATCACTTAAAATATAACATATCAATAGGAACATGAATGTATCACACGATCAGAGATAAAAAAGGGGGATAACATCCTATTTGTATTGTAGCCTCCTGTCTGTATTTGTGGTGCACAACACACCCATAAATAAGACTCTACTAGACACGGTCTGTAGACAACCCTAGGACAGAACTGCTCTGATACCACTTTTGTCACGACCCAAACCAAAGGGCGCGGCGGGTGCCTGAGTCCTACCTGTCAATCACCCCTAAGCATGTGTCTAAAATAGAAGCCTGAATAACATATATTGAATTAATAAAATAACATACATGAAGAAAACCTGCCAAAAAGGCATATGTACATATACATGCAGAATACGGTCGGCGAGTCGGCAAGGTCGCTATTGTGGACATGTAATTTTTTACCCTCCCCAAGATTTTCATATTTTAGCACATAAATATATAATTTAGGCCTAATATAGCTATTTCAACTCATTTTTACTCTTTTACTTTTATTTTATTACAAGAAAGCGAAAATTACAAAAAAAAGATTCATTAATGTTTTGTAGTCATTTTTAATCTTGAACAAACACCAAAAAAATAGTTTTGTTTTAATGGTCAGTCTTATTTTAATAATTATTTTTACTTAAGTAGAGCTAATTAATATTTTTCATAATACTTTTAGTTAATTAAGCTAATTTTAAACGTAGCTAGTCATAAAGACCCAAGTTTCCAGCCTTTTCCTTAAGCCCTAAAGCTATAGGGATGACCCCATTTTTTTCCTTTTGATATCTTCATAGCAGAAAGGTGGTTGGTTTGTGGTTCTCGAAGTATTAACTTCTCTCCACGACATAAGGTCAAAAGGTAATGGCAGACAACAACAAAAATTGGGTTGGTTGATACCGGTACCCGAAAGTAGTTGGTTGAACAGGACACTGGTTTGGCTAATGAGGTAAGGATGTTAAGACAACACATGACGGACATGTATCAAGCCTGGATGACTCAGAAGGCACCACCCCTTCCACCACCTAGCTTCTTAGATGCTACCCTTACCCAAACTTGGGTCATAGTGACGGATGATCCCCCATATTCTCCAGATCCACTTGTTTATCATAGCTTTCCCAACCATCCTAGTAGCTCCATCACTCATCCTCACATTACCTCCCCCCAAAATTTCCCTCATGTCATATCCACTATTCCAACAATGAATATCCACTCAAAGCTCATGATGACTAATACTACCCCACAGAGGTTGCCCACAAGAATCGTGAATCATACAAGAAGAGCCCTCAAGAAGAGCTTCATGTTGAACATGAAAAAATTAAAGGAAAAGAAGAGAACGATGAGATATCCAGGAAGATAAAAGGCAAAGAATAGTCCTTAAAGAACAAGTAATGAATGGGAAGCTAGGGTAACATGTCTTACAAAGAATAGTCTATGTCCCCTAACATTTGCCTGCCCGCAGGGTTGTATGATGGGGTGGAGATTCGGTAGCCCATCTAAGGGGTTATTACAGTGAAATGAGAAGTGTTGGTGAGAAAGATGATTTGTTGATGGCGTATTTCAATGAGAGCTTGACTGGGGAACCTCTGGAATGGCATAATCGTCAAGATATCGGTTAGTGGCATACAAGGGGCGACATGGCTCAAGATTTTGTGCGACACTTTAAGTATAATATAGACATTTTTCCAGACCGCTCCTCTATACCTCAGATGGAAAAGAAACCCAAGGAAAGTTTCAGGGATCTTTGGTTCAGGTGGAACGAACGAGTTTCTCGGGATAGTCCTCCCATTGATAGAAAAGATGTTGTTGAGCCCCGCCAATGACGGGGTCTAGTGGTCATTCTTGATAAATGCTTTTAGCCTCAATATCGACCCCGTAGGTATCCCTGTAACCCTCCCCACTGTTACTTCTCCCCACAGAACCCCCAGAATCGTACATCACTTCCCATACCCTATCCACAATGCACCACTATATGTTATACATCCCCAAGGCCTGCGATGGCCCGTACCCCTTCCACAAATGTCTCATCCACCCCCTCACTCATATCAACCACCTACCCCAAAAAGGTTCCAACTGAGGATAGATTATAAAACAAAAAGACTATTGAAAAAAGAAAATACTTTCACACCCATCGAAGAATCCTATACAAGCTTGTTTGAAAAGTTAAAGCGTTCTGGCCTGATTGAGCCACTCCCCGGCTATACTCCAGACCTATACGCAAAAGGCTTTGATCCTACTGTACGATGCAAGTACCACTCTAATGCCCAAGGGCATAGCGTTGAATATTGTCTCTCTTTGAAAGGAAAATAGAAAGAATGATTCAAGATGGGGTAATTGTAATCAATAACAGTGACAGGGAGCATACGAATCCTATTGGGAACTTGTTGACTAAAGTTGGTGATATTGAAGTTGGTAATGGTCTTGGCAATATTGATGTGGAACTCAGTGGCTAAGATGTCATGCTTGGTAATTGAAAAGACGCTCCATTTCTTGGCTAGCCGGAGAGGAGTTTTGGTGATTTATTTTGTTGTCATTTCTATTGTTCGGGTTATTTTCAGGGTTGTAATCTGGATATTGTCTTGTGACTCAAACCCTTATTTCCTTTTATTTTACTTGGTTTGTTTAGTCGTAGTAGCTAGTTTAGTGTTGTCAAGGTTTGTTCCAATGTTGTAACCCTAGTTTAGTTTGTTGGTTTTGTTGTTCAAACACTTTCACCACATGTCTAATGCAATTTTCTGTCTTCTGATATTTCTAGTCATTTTTGTTTAGTTCTCTTTTTCTTTGATAGTCCTTTTCTTGTTGACTGTAGACACATGACATGCACGCATAATTCTCAGTCTGGTTTTAAAAAGTTAGTTTAATCATGAAGAAATTTGGAAGATGATATGGACATTTGAGGGAAATAAGTAAAGGGATTTTGAGATCATTTCAAGCCCGAATTGTGTGAAACTAGGGCATGTAGAACAGAAAGTAACACTATTGAAATGCATCATGCTGCATCGGTTGAAGCTAAAGGCAAGTTTGCACCGAATTGGCAAGGGCCCGTTCATGGTAACGAGAGCGTTTTCCAACAGTGCTTTGTATTCAACATATATAGAAGGCAAATATGTAGAAATAGCTATCAACTCTGATACAGTCAAAAGATATTATGTATGATTTCACTGGTTAAATTGTGTTTGTTTGTACTTGGCATGTTTTGAAGATTGGAATGACGAAGGCATTTTGTTCTGCTATCTAAACACTTTATCCTTTGTTACCCCTTTAAGAAATATTTATTTCCTTTCACACCCCTCTATTAGAATCAGCAGCAAAAATCAGAAACGCAAGCGCGAAAGATAAGTAAAAGAAAAGAGAGAAAAAATATGATGAAAATGAAAAGAAAGAAGAAAGGAAAAAAGGGAGTAGAAAAGTAAAGAAAAAAAGAGAACAACAAAACAACAAAAAGAGAAAGAAAAGAAAGAGAAAAAGAAAAAATAGCAACAACAAAAGTAGTCATGAACTACGTTCGACTTGATTCCTTTTAAGGATACGTAGGCAGCCTCACGGTTCAATCCCATCAAAATAAAAATCCAAAAGTCCCCAAGAAAAGAAATTGGGCAGAAGTTGTGGTTATGTAAAAGATCTGATTTCAAAAGTTGTAAGTTTGAACCCATTCGAGTTGTTTTGAGCCTTTTTGATATCCTTTCTTTCTAACCCTATTCAAAATCCACATTACAGTCCAAAGAAAGACCTTCTGATCAATCTTCAAGATATTCCAAGTCAAGCAAGTAGAGGTGATTCATATCAGCGGTAACAGCGGGTCTAAGCAGGGAAAATCAAAATGAGAGTCTTGTTGGTGAAAACCCTCACAGGCACCGAAAGGCGATGGAAAGATAAAAGAACAAAATGAGAGAGTCTTATCGGTGAAAACCTTCACATGCACCATAAGGCGATGGTGAGTCGAGAAAAAGAACAAAATGATAGAGGCTTGATGGTGAAAACCCTTCGGGCACCACAAGTCGAATAATTGTGAATCAGATTGGATAATCGGAGCATTGAAGCCTAGTTTCAGGGTTTAGTGGTATAACAAGAGTTGAACATCAAACTTGCTTGACAGAATAAGCCATAGGTGCATGTCATGGTCATTAGAGTTGGTATCCACATTTGATAGGTTTCTACTTGTAGTTTCTTATTAGGAATCATCCCTTTCCATCGTCATTTACTCTGTTCCTTTTGTCTTAATTACTTCCTCTTCCTGAGTCTATTTGGTCAGAAAAAGTGAGAAATGACTTCAAAGTTTGCGACCAGCTTTCCAATTGCACAAAACGGGATCTAGCTAGCATATCAAAGTGTCATAAGTCAGGAAAGAATAGCAAGCGCACCGAGTTAGTAACAATCAACATGCTTTGGGATTAATGTGAAATACAAAGATTTGGAATATATTAACTTATGAACAATACAACAGATAGAGGATGTTGGGTGAATGGATCAAAGGTATTCTCTGTGATGAGGTTGACTGATAATGTGGTTAACCAATGAAAAGCAAGGTCTTCCAAGAAGAAATCAAAGTTATCATGGCAGGTGAAGGAGCAACAGACCTCAAGGCCAAGGCCAAAGGTTTAAGTTAAGAAAGAACAGTGTACGCACTGAGTGGGTGGAAACTGATGTGCTTTGGGATTCACGTGAGACACAAGGGTTTGGTAAATGTCAATTCATGAGCAATGAAAAAGATAGAGGGCATTGGGTTTAAACGAAGAAGATGTAATTTTTTGTGATAAGGGAGGCAGAGAAAGTGGATAGTCAATAAACAAGCAAGGGCATCGAGTGGAAATCAATTATCATGGGAAGTGAAGGAGAAATCGCACTCAAAGTCAAGGCTACAAACCAGCCACCATTTTTTAAAACTGACAAGATTTTTCTTTGATTTGAAACAGGGCAGAAAACTTCGTCTGTTTTGGAGAAACCTCCGTAAGGAAAAGTAAGCACCAAACAGGCTTGATCGTAGATTCTCAGGACCCTCCTGGAAAATGGGACCTAGTTTAAAATTCAAAACAATCATGAGTAGCAAGATCTTTCATAAGTGTACCCTAAAGGAATATCAGTTGACTGCAAAGTTTACATGCTCGAGATAGGATTCAGTTAGGAGTTTTCAGGACCCTCCTAGATAATAGGATGTAGTTTTAAGACCTTCTTAGATAACAAGATTTAGTGGAAGTCATACCTCTAGAAGATATAATTCGACATTAAAGTTGTCATTTAACTAGGAGTTTTCAGGATCCTCTTGAACAATGGGATTTAGCTTTCAAATTCATAGAGATATTTGATAACATGATTCAATTAACACTCACAAATGCGCCAAGAACCAGACTAGGGAAAAAAATTTCTTTTGTTTTGTTTGTTTTGTTGTAATCAGGTTCAAAGGCAACAGTTGCAGAGAAGCAGTTCATGTTTTGTCAATCAGGCACCCACCTGGAGAACAAGGGAATATAGTTCAAGCTTTTGAAAAATAGGCGCCCACCTGGAGAACAAAAGAATACAGTCCACGTTATTGGCAATCAGGCGCCCACCTGGAGAACAAGGGAATACAGTTCAAGTTTTGGCAATCAGGCGCCCACCTGGAGAACAAGGGAATACAGTTCAAGATTTTGGTAATCAAGCGCCCACCTAGAGAATAAGGGAATACAGTTCAGGTTTTTGGCAATCAGGCGCCCACCTGGAGAACAAGGGAATACAATTCAAGTTTTTGGCAATCAAGCGCCCACCTGGAGAACAAGAGAATACAGTTCAAGCTTTTGGAAATCAGGCGCCCACATGGAGAACAAGGGAATACAGTTCAAGCTTTTGGAAATCAGGTGCCCACCTGGAGAACACGGGTATACAGTTAAAGTTTGACAATCAGGCGCCCACCTGGAGAGCAAGGGAATACAGTTAAAGTCTTGGCAATCAGGCGCCCACCTAGAGAGCAAGGGAATATAGTTAAAGATTTGGCAATCAAGCGCCCACCTGGAGAACAAGGGAATACAGTTCAAGTTTTTTGAAATCAGGCGCTCACCTGGAGAACAAGGGAATACAACTCAAGTTTTGGAAATCAGGCACCCACCTGGAGAACAAGGGAATATAATTCAAGTTTTTGCAATCAAGCGCCCACCTGGAGAACAAGGGAATACAGTTCAAGTTTTGGAAATCAGGCTCCCACCTGGAGAACAAGGGAATACAATTCAATTTTTTGGCAATCAAGCGCCCACCTGGAGAATAAGGGAATATAGTTTAAGCTTTTGTAAATCAGGCGCCCACCTGAAGAACAAGGGAATACAGTTAAAGTTTGGCAATCAGGCGTCCACCTGGTGAGCAAAGGAATACAGTTAAAGTTTTGGAAATCGGGCTCCCACCTGGAGAGCAAGGGAATACAGTTCAAGATTTGGCAATCAGGCGCCCACCTGGAGAGCAAGGGAATACAGTTAAATTTTTGACAGTCAGGTGCCCACCTGGAGAATAAGGAAAGCAGTTCAAGTTTCAAAGGAAGACAACACAGGTTTCAAGGGAAAACAATTTAAGGTAACAAAAGTAGTACAATTCAAGTTTGGTTTAGGAGCCTGCCTGGAGAACAAAGGAATACAGTTCAAACGTTGGCAATCAGGCGCCACCTAGAGAATAAAGGAATTCACTTCAGAACGCAATTCAAGTTAGAAGTAGTAGAAGCTCGTGGCAAGAATGCGAGTCAACAGTCCGAGATGATAAACAGAAGTTAGCCATAATCCAAAAAAAAAGAATGGCAAGAAGTTAATCCAAATGCAGAAGTTGATGAAAGATATGGGCAGCTCAAGACATGGCCGAGGTCACAAGCACTGCATGCCTAGTCTTGACCCGAAAAGCTGAAGAAGAGGAATTATCACCTGCAACTAGCAAGCGTCAAGGTTCAAATCTAAAGTTTGCATGAAGAACCACTCAAGACTCAAGATCAATCTTCAGAAGACCTATAGCTAGGAATCTTGTAACTCGTAGTTGATAGGCTTAGCTAGTCTTTTTTGTGTTTTGAGTTTTGATATAACATTAGGACCGCAGACCAGAACCTCGGAGAAACGGCACCTCGATTGGCTCTCCACCTCGGTATACTCCATCACCTCACTCACCTCTGATTTACACGTGGCTTGATTCCTTTATAGCCAAGGATATCTAGGTAGCTCAGATACCAGGGCTCGGTCACATTCCCTTTTTCTCATATTTAGTCTCTCCCAAATAAAGGCCGGGTCAAAAAACCTATCTAGTCGTTCTTTGTTTGAAAACTCTTCGCACTTCCGATCAAAGAGGGGCAGTTGTAGACATGTGATTTTTTTACCCTCCTCAAGATTTTTCATATTTTAGAACGTAAATATTTAATTTAGGCGTGATATAGCTATTTCAACTCATTTTTACTCTTTTACATTTATTTTATTACAAGAAATCAAAAATTACAAAACAAAAAGGTTCATTAATGTTTTGTAGTTAATTTTATTCTTGAAAAATTACCAAAAAATAGTTTTGTTTTAATGGTCAGACTTATTTTAATAATTATTTTTAATTAAGTAGAGCTAATTAATATTTTTGATAACACTTTTAGTTAATTAAGCTAAATTTTAAACATAGCTAGTCATAAATGCCCAAGTTTCTAGCCCTTTCCTTAAGCTCAATATATGATACTCATTAAGTTAATCCTAGGGATCCTTCTAGACTTTTTTTAGAAGAAAAAATTAAAAAAAAAATACCATAGGGACATAATACACAAAAGACCTAAGGACTAATGAGCAAAAAATACAAAATATAAACCTAGACCCTACACCTACAAAAAGCTAATGATGATCAGCTAAAGAGAGACAACAAAAAACGAACACCTAAGAGCTAATTGAGAAAAAGACAGGGCAGTGCCGATATTCACCATAGACCCCCCCACTCCACCCCCCACCCCAAATACGAAATGAGTCAGGAACCAAAATATAGTTCTTTTGGATAAGTAGCACCTTAATAGGTGTATAAAAAAGATAACATTTTTATATATAGCGCCCAAATACTGGGCACTATAAATTAACGTTTACTGTGTTGTTAATGTATAGGGCCGAGTATTTGGGTGCTATATGTAAAACGTTGCCACGCCCAGGTAAAGCACCCAAATACTAGACACTATACATAAAACTTTGTGTATAGCGTACAGTATTTGGATGCTATACACCTTTTTCCTGGCCCACCAATAAATCTTGACTTCAATAATTCAAAAGCGTATAGTGCCCACTTTTTGGGCGCTATATATAAAAAAATTCCTGACTAGCCATTTCCTATATAAAGAGGTTAGGATTGTTAGAAATTCATATTAAAAATATTTTATCTCTTGTTGAAACATTTATTGTTGTTAAATTCTTCAGCATTTTTTTATTATGTCTGAAGAGAGTAGAATAAGAGTTTCATTATATTGGGGGAGTGAGGTTGTGATGGATAATAACTCTGTGGGCTACAGTCTACCTGCTCAGTGTCGTGTTAAATTGCACTTACAATGGAGTACGATAAATTGATATCGTTGTTATTCAAAACAATGAGTATGAGGAAACGTTCATTAATACTTAAAGTAACCGGAAGATATCCATATTACATCTCTCCGCAAGGGGTTGCTTTTTACTCGGAGTTTAACATCGACGATGATGAAACTTTGAGTGATTATTTGAGGGCCCCGGATGAATGCCAGGAATTTCTTGTAATCACAATGTTGGAGATGTATGTGAAGGTCAAAGGCGTTCCAAAAAATGAGGTTGTGCGTAATAGAGATAACTCCAGGTCATCGGGTGGTTATTCTGGAGCAGTTTTTTGCTGGAAAGGTTCCGGATGAAAGAGTTTTCCTTGATTTAAACTAATCACCGCCGGCGAATAAGCAGCAAGAATTTATACTTCCATAACTCACAAGACGAGTGGTAAACTTTAATTTTCATTTATGTTAATTATGTATATTTTTGGTGTATTTAGTTTGTATTAACGCTCATATATTTAATAAGGGTACCGACCAGATATGAATTTTACAAGTGGTCCATCTGGTAGTCATCACCTAATTGACAATGTCCATCATGGAATTTCATCACATTACGACTTGTAAGTGAAGTGATATAGCCATATGAAAAGAATTTATTAATTCAGTAGCTTATATTTTTGTTGGTTGTGCAATGAAAATGAGCAAGTTGAACCACCCGTACTCACTCAATTGCCCAAAAATGACGTATTACATCGGGATCTGGCAGATGCACAGAGTTAGGAACAGAATAGTAATTACGATAACAATATCGATGAATCCGGAGACGAGACACCCTTTCCTCATGAAGCTGGTGATGTAAAGGATGAGAAGGAAGGACATGATTTGAAGAGAGACCCCCTTAGACGAAGAGTGTACGATTCCAAAGTGTCGTTTCATTCAAGGGAGATTCCTTACATTGATAACTTTCCAACCGTGTTGGATGTGGAAGCTCTCACAAGGGACTTTGATAAAATTCGGACAACAATGCGGGATGAGTCTAGACCAACGGTGCCTGCAAAGGGGATTCTTTTTCCTGATAAAGAGCGTACATTGACTGGGCAGAGGCATAATACATTTTGAATGAGCAAGAAAATTTTTTGCTGAGAAATGCACTGTTGTGGCACCCCACACGGCGCGGCAATGCAATTTAGTTAGAGTGAAGTTGTTTTTTCATTGTTTGCCTTCCAGAGTTGCTACGCGACTTCTTAACATGATCTTGACTTAATTTATTGAGCTTTTACTAAGACTTCAAAGCCTCAAATTGATCAAATTCATTCCATATTTTCTTTTTACCTTAGAATCACTTCTTGAAAGGAATGAAACATGTATTTAGTGTAATTCACTATCATTTAATCTCAAAAACTTATACAATGCAATAATTATAGTGATGTTACTACGGCTAAAACACAGGCTTCTAGCCTAAGATCACCAACGCATAAATACGGTTCTAAGGACTGGTCGAGCTAGATGTTCCGCCTCTACCTCTACCACGGCTCATTGGTGCTTGTGGACCTTGCCCGGGTGGGCGTATTGATGATGGCGAACCAGGTAGATCCCAATGGATGAGCTATGCTTTCATCACCTCTCATCGGACAATCCCTCATAATGTGGCTCGGATAAGCACAACAATAGCAAACACTTAATCCCATACGACACTGCCCGGTATGCTGCTTACCTCATTGAGCACATCGTGGCAAGGGTAGCCTCATCTGACTTGACTCACCCCTATATTGAGAACTTGAGGCGCTGAAATTCTGACCAGACCCTGAATATGTGGAATGATCAAATCTCTTACTGCCAAACTGAGGGGGCACGCTAGCCGATGGCTGAACTGGATATCTCGTGTAATGCTGCCTCTAGCCACTTCCAAACTCACCAGAAGGACTCAAAGACCTCACTTTCTTATTTTGGGCCCTATCATGCTTATGATCAGCCCTGTGTTTATTATTACGCTCCTCTACACCCTAAGCGTATGCTTGAATACGAGAAATATCCATGTCTAGTTGAAGTGATACCGACATACAATCGTTAAGCAAGTGATGCTCTAATCATATCATGCACCGGTGAACTCGATCCTCCATCTTAGATACAATAGTTGGAGCAATACCTAGCCAATAAATCAAATTGAAGACTATATGCCCAAACACTCAGGTTACCCTGCTGAAGGGTCAAGAACCTATCAACTCTCGCATGTCTAAGCTTTGGTGGCAGATAATGACAAAGAAAAGCTCTGTAAACTCCTGCCATACTGCTGCAGGGGTATCCTCACCTCTGGACAATTCCCAAGACTCGTACTAATTAACTGCAACATCTCGAGTCTATAGGAAGCTAGCTCAACTGACTCAGTCGTAGTAGCCATCATTACCCATAACATCCTCAGCATTCTATCAATAAATCCCTGAGGGTTCTCGTTTTGATCTGCTCCGGTGAATACCGGAGGTCTAAATTAATAAAGTCACAAACCCTCACATTGGCAGACCTATTTTCATGACCAATATCTACTTCCTGACGTGGAGACTGTGCGGCAACTAATCGAGTCAATAACTGAATAACATCTCTCATCTCCTAACCCGGTGCATCTCACAAAGGAGCTGGATGTACAGGGGTGGGCATTGGAGATGGTGCCCCTCGGAACTCTTCTGGAAAGGGTGGAGTATATGAAGTCTGCAATGGAATCTCACTATGAGAGTCTCCCCTAGACCTAGTAACCCATGGCATTCGATTACTAGTCTCACTAGCCACGAAATTTCCTTTATGGGCGGTCGTACTCTTTGGAGGCATCATTTAAAATATAACATATCAATAGGAACATGATTGTATCGCACGATCTGAGATAAAAAGAGGGGATAACATCCTATATGTCTTGTAGCCTCGTGTCTATAAGTGTGATGCATAACACACCCATAAACAAGACTCTATTAGACATGGTCTATAGACAACTCTAGGATAGAACTGCTCTGATACAACTTTTGTCACGACCCAAACCAATAGGTCGCGACGAGTGCCTGAGTCCAACTTGTCAAGCACCCCTAAGCATACGTCTAAAATAGAAACCTGAATAACATCTATTGAATTACGAAAATAACATACATGAAGGAAACCTGCCAAAAAGGCATATGTACGTATACATGCAGAATACGGTGGGCGAGCCGGCAAGGTCGTTGTTGTAGACGTGTGATTTTTTATCCTCCCTGAGATTTTTCATATTTTAGCACGTAAATATTTAATTTAAGCTTAATATATCTATTTCAACTCATTTTTACTCTTTTACTTTTCTCTTAATACAAGAAAGTAAAAATTAAAAAAAAATAGTTTTGTTTTAATGGTCGGTGTTATTTTAATAATTATTTTACTTAAGTAGAGCTAATTAATATTTTGGGTAATACTTTTAGTTAATTATGCTAACTTTAAACATAGCTAGTCATAAAGGCCCAAGTTTCAAACCCGTTCCTTAAGCTCAAAATCTGATACCCATTAAGCTAATCCTAGGGACCCTTCTAGACTCTTCTTTGGAGCAAAAAATAAATAAAAAGATCCTAGGAACTTAATATACAAAAGACCTAGGGACTAATGAGCAAAAACACAAAATATAAACATAGACCCTACGCCTAAAAAAGCTAACGTTGATTAGCTAAAGAGAGACAACAAAAAAGAACACATAAGAGATAATCTATATTATATTAAAAGTACAAGTGCCCTTAGCGAAATGTTATTCGCCTTTTCTACCCTTTGTATGTGCATTTTAAGCTGGATAAAACTGTAAATATCAATAAACTATTTTTCGTGAGAAAAAATAAAACTGCGTGTGACCAATGAAAAGAGGAGAAAGAAGAAGAGAATAAGTGAAATACCAGTTCTTCAATTAATATCCATAACAAAACTTTATTTCGTAGGTTAAAAAAAGGAAAAAGGAACTAAAAGGAGAATAAGTAGGAAAATTTTGATATCTGTTATGAAATAGAAGATTCTTACACTTCTATTTAAGGTGAATGTCTTTAATGTATTTAATTAGAGAGATTTTAGAGTCCTATTATTGGTAGCAAGATCTTCCTCCTCCCTATAAATAGAGGTGCTCTCTACCATTGTAATTCACCCCTCTCAACTCAATAAGAAGAACTCTCTCTACTCTTCTCTCTATTGCTATTGCTCTTGCATAATTGCTCTTGTCTTTACTTTAGTTTATAACACGTTATCAGCACGAGACTCTACCGTCTCAAGTACCATTCTCGAAAATCCAAGGTATTTTCCCTCTTCCTAATTTAATTTTCGAGTATGTCTGACATTATGAAAAGAAAGTTCGTTGCCCTTGAAATTTTGGGCAAGAACTATATGACATGGGTGTTGGATGCTGAAATCCACCTAGATGCTATGGGTCTCGGAGACACCCTCAAAGATAAAGAAAAAGCATCCACCCAAGATTGTGCGAAGGCCTTGATTTTCTTGCGCCACCACCTTGACGAAGGTTTGAAGATTGAATATCTCACCGTCAAGGATCCACTCGTTTTGTGGAACGGCTTAAAGGAGAGATATGACAACCTGAAGTTGGTCACTCTGCCACAAGCACGATATGATTGGGCCCATCTGAGGCTACAGGACTTTAAGTCCGTTTCTGAATATAATTCTGCTATGTTCAGAATTACTTCTAAACTGAAGCTATGTGGAGATAACATCTCCGATTACGATATGCTTGAGAAAACGTTTACAACGTTTCATGCCTCCAATATGGTACTGCAGCAACAGTACTGAGAGAAAGGCTTTACGAAGTACTCTGAACTGATTTCTCTCTTACTAGTGGCTGAGCGAAATAATGATCTGCTCATGAGAAATCACGAAAATAGACCAACTGGGTCTACACCACTGCCTGAAGCAGATATGGTGCACTCGCATTATGCCAAACATAAAAGGGACCATGATCACGGTCATAAACGGGGTCAAAGCCAAGGACGTGGACAAGGAAGAAATTCCAAAGAAGTCTGTCACCCCCCAGAGAGAGATAACCACCGAAAGCAGAAACGGGGTCCAGAAGATCCTAAGGTAAATAGTTCAGAAACTATATGTTATCGTTGCGGTGGAAATGGGCACTGGTCTAGGACTTGCCGTATACCAAGACACTTGGTTGACCTTTATCAAGCATCTCGAAAGAGAAAAGGCCCTGAAACAAATTTTGTCTATGACGACAATGAGGATATCACCCACCTGGATGTGGCAGACTTCTTTGAGCAACCCGATGGAAAAATAGACCACCTAATCGGCGATGGATCCGTGATGAAAGAAGATGGAGTTATTTGATTTTGTTCTACTTATTTGTATTAGTTAGTGAATAAACTAATAGTCATTAGCATTAGCTCGTATTAGTTAGTTCATAAAGCAATGTTAGCAGTAGTTCTTTAGAATATCTTCAATATGTTCAAATATCAATAAAACTTTTATTTTCCAGTGGGGGTAATCGACTAGCCTGAAAAACTAGTTGATTATCAACTATTTTCGCATTAAAGTTGAAAAACAATTGATCAACAATCGATTGTCTTTGGCTAAACAATCGATTGTCTTGAAACAGTGTGTTCTGGAATTTTTCAAAAATAGCCAACAATCGATTGTCTTTGTCTAACAATCGATTGTCTTGAAACAGTGAGGTCTGGAATTTTTCAAAAATCACCCACAATCGATTGTCTATATCTAACAATCGATTGTCGTTAAGCAGTGTGATCTGAAGTTTTTCAAAAATAAAAAATAATCGATTGTGTGTGTTTAACAATCGATTTTCTATGTTCCAACAATCGATTGTGTGTTTAATAATCGATTGTCTTATGAAAAACGCTGAAATTTTCAAACTGCATAGTACTTGATAATGGACAACATATCTGATTTTGTTAGTCAACTGTTAGTAGCAGATTTTGAAAATATTATGTGACACAAAAGGATTGAACTTGTTTATTCTTATGTTCGTGTATCTCCTTTTTTTTTGTATGTCAAACTATGGGAAAGCAAAATGGATATCTCACAAAGCGAACTTGGATCAACATCCAACTGTAAAAGTATTTGCCTAGTTGATTCATGTACTACACATACAATACTCAAAGAAAGGAAGTATTTCTCTCAACTGAATATGTGTAAGGCAAACATTACTACAATCTCTGGAAGTAGTAAATTGATTGAAGGCTCCGGAAGAGCTATTGTAACTCTGCCCAAGGGCACGATGTTAATCATAGAGAATGCAATGTTCTCCTCCAAGTCTATGAGAAACTTGTTGAGCTTTAAAGATGTACGCCGGAATGGCTACAATATTGAGACAATGGATGAAGATAATCTTGAATATCTCGTCCTCACTTCAAAGAATGTCTCCGGCCAAAAGAGGGTTATTGAGAAATTCCCGTCTTTATCTTGTGGCTTGTATTGGACAAGAATTAGTGCAATTGAGGCACATTCAACAGTAAATCTAAAGAATACTGAGTCCAATACATTTGTACTTTGGCATGATCGACTGGGTCACCCAGAATCAACCATGATGAGACGGATTATAGAAAGCTCATATGGGCATCCGTTAAAGAATTTCAAAATTCTCCCAAGTAATGAATATCCTTGCACTTCGTGTTATCAAGGCAAGCTGATTATCAGACCATCCCCAACAAAGGTTGGGACTGAGTCACCCCAGTTTCTGGAACGTATACAAGGGGACATTTGTGGACCTATTCACCCACCTAGTGGGTCGTTTAGGTATTTCATGGTCCTGATAGACGCATCCTGTAGATGGTCTCATGTGTGCCTGTTGTCATCTCGCAACCTGGCGTTTGCGAAGTTAATGGCATAAATCATTCGGCTACGAGCACACTTTCCAGATAATCCAATCAAGTCCATTAGACTGGATAATGCTGCTGAGTTTACATCCCAAGCATTTAATGATTATTGCTTATCAATCGGGATAAAAGTTGAACATTCTGTAGCCCATGTTCACACTCAGAACGGTCTTGCAGAATCGTTAATTAAGCGCTTGCAGTTGATTGCAAGGCCATTACTGATGAGAACGAGGCTGCCCACTTCAGTGTGGGGTCATGCCATATTACATGCAGCAATGCTAATTCGTCTCAGGCCGACGAATTACCACAAGTATTCTCCGTTGCAATTGGTTTTGGGTCATGAACCCGATATATCCCATTTAAGGATATTTGGATGTGCCGTATATGTGCCTGTAGCACCGCCATCCCGCACCAAAATGGGTGCGCAAAGAAGGTTAGGAATATATGTTGGGTTTGATTCGCCCTCCATCATTCGCTACCTTGAAACATTGACAGGCGACCTGTTTACTGCACGATTTGCAGACTGTCGATTTGATGAGACACTTTTCCCAAAATTAGGGGGAGAAGTTGGTGAAACCAAACGGGAAATTTTGTGGAAAAATGAATCATTATCTCATCTTGATCCACATACCTCTACTTGTGAGAAAGAGGTACAAAAGATTATCCATTTGCAAAGAATAGCAAATCAAATGCCTGACGCATTTACGGACTTGAAGAGGATAACGAAATCCCACATTCCTGCGGAAAATGTTCCGATCCGTATTGAAGTCCCTATTGGACAATTATCTAGTGTCATATCCAATGAGTCAAATGCACGCCAGAAGCGTGGCAGACCATTAGGTTCCAAAGATCGAAATCCTAGAAAGAGGAAAAAGAACGATCTAAATGACACTATGAAAGAATCACATGAGGACGCTCATGATTTGATTAATTCCGAGATTCACGAAGAATCTATTGAGCCTGAAGCTCTTGAAAATACGGAACTACTCCCAAATCCAATTAATATTGAGGCAAATATTAATCGAGTGGATGTTGTGGTAGATAATGTCTTTGCTTATAATGTAGCATCTAACATTATGAAAGAATGTGAGGATCTCGAACCTCAATCTGTGAAAGAATGTCGAGAAAGACATGATTGGCCAAAATGGCAAGTAGCAATTCAATCTGAATTGAATTCGCTTGCAAAACGTGAAGTTTTTGGCCCTATAGTTGAAACACCTAATGGTGTTAAGCCCGTTGGCTACAAGTGGGTCTTTGTACGCAAACGAAATGAGAAAAATGAAGTACAAAGATACAAAGCACGACTTGTTGCACAAGGTTTTTCCCAAAGGCCTGGTGTCGATTATGAAGAGACATATTCGCCTGTAATGGATGCGATAACCTTTCGTTATCTCATAAGTTTTGCTGTCCATGAGAAGCTGGACATGCACTTAATGGATGTCGTTACTGCCTATCTTTATGGCTCACTTGATAACGACATATACATGAGAGTTCCCGAAGGACTCAAGGTGCCAAATGCGCACAATTCCAAATCTCGGGAAATGTTTTCAATCAAATTGCAAAGGTCATTGTATGGTCTAAAGCAATCAGGACGAATGTGGTATAATCGTCTAAGTGAGTACTTGTTGAAAGAAGGCTATATAAATGATGCCATTTGCCCATGTGTGTTTATAAAGAAAACAACATCGGGATTTGTTGTACTTGCCGTATATGTTGATGACATAAACCTTATTGGAACCCCTGAAGAACTCCAAAAGGCAATTGATTATCTAAAGGATGAATTCGAGATGAAAGATCTCGGGAAGACTAAACTATGTCTTGGTTTGCAAATTGAATATTTGGCAAACGGAATTTTTGTTCATCAATCTACCTATACAGAAAAGGTATTGAAACGGTTTTATATGGATGACGCACATCCGTTAAGTACACCGATGGTTGTTCGTTCACTTGAAGTGAACAAAGATCCATTCCGACCTAAAGAACGGAATGAAGAGATACTTGGTCCTGAAGTACCATATCTTAGCGCAATTGGCGCATTGATGTATCTTGCAAATACTACAAGGCCTGACATTTCTTTTTCAGTTAATGTCTTAGCAAGATTTAGCTCAGCTCCTACGAGGAGACATTGGAATGGGATCAAACACATATTGCGGTACCTAAAGGGGACTACTGATTTGGGCCTATTTTATGGAAAGAATTGCAGCCCGGATCTTGTTGGTTATGCTGATGCTGGATATTTGTCTGACCCACACAAGGCTCGGTCTCAAACGGGTTATGTGTTTACCTGTGGAGAAACCGCCATATCTTGGCGATCGACTAAGCAATCAATTGTGGCTACTTCATCTAATCATGCCGAGATAATTGCTATTCATGAAGCAAGTCGGGAGTGTGTGTGGCTAAGGTCGATAATACATCATATCCAAGACAAATGTGGTTTGAAATGTGATAAACTACCCACAACTTTATATGAAGATAATGCAGCATGTATAGCTCAATTGAAGGGAGGATTCATAAAGGGAGATAGAACGAAGCATATTTCACCAAAGTTATTCTTCACACATGATCTTCAAAAGAATGGTGATATCAATGTTCAACAGATTCGTTCAAGTGACAATTTGGCTGATTTGTTCACAAAATCTCTACCAACGTCAACCTTCAAGAAGCTAGTTCACAAGATCGGGATGCGAAGACTTAAGGACATAAATTGATGTTCTTATCAGGGGGAGTTAAGGCGCGTTGCACTCTTTTTCCCTTACAAGGTTTTGTCCCACTGGGTTTTCCTTGCAAGGTTTTTAACGAGGCAACCAATAGGCGCATATTCAAACATGTGTACTCTTTCCTTACTTTAATTTTTCCCATTGGGTTTTGTTTTAAGGTTTTAACGAGGCACATCATTGAATAGACATTCAAGGGGGAGTGTTATGAAATAGAAGATTCTTACACTTCTATTTAAGGTGAATGTCTTTAATGTATTTAATTAGAGAGATTTTAGAGTCCTATTATTGGTAGCAAAATCTTCCTCCTCCCTATAAATAGAGGTGCTCTCTACCATTGCAATTCACCCCTCTCAACTCAATAAGAAGAACTCTCTCTACTCTTCTCTCTATTGCTATTGCTCTTGCATAATTGTTCTTGTCTTTACTTTAGTTTATAACAATATCCCTAATAAAGAATATCCAAAATTTCGATGGGCTCAAAAGGAAAAGAATCATCCATAGAATAAGTCGGAAACTCATTGTTAATGAATATCCCTGTTTAAAGGGAATTGCTATCAATTTTCAATGACATTAGCTAGGATTTAGTTTTCCTCGGTTAAAAATTTGATTATTGCTTTAAAAGTCAGTTTCTTTATCTTTTACCTTATTGTTTTTCATTATTGATTGCTGCTTTAGCTTGAAAACAGTATTGCTTTGAATTTTCTTTTATGTTCTTTTTAGCTTGCCATATGAGAAGTTTGATATTTTTATTAGGTTTGATGAAGTCTTAACAGTAGATTGTGATTCAAACTCCTTTATTGCTTATTAGTGCTTTTGCTTTTATTTACCATTTATGTTCTTAGCTTGATATTGTCTAACCTTTGTGCTTTCTTTCTCCAAGTTTTAGGTTGCCGATTCAAAATTTTAGAAGCTTTTGGATCCCTTAAAACTAACATAACAAGGTAACTTATTATTTATTTAGTTCCTCACCAAACGAGATATGAATTATTCCTTAGCAATGTGAGTCCCTTAATCTTTTTTATTTTTTTTATATTATATAACATTGTTGTAACCTTTGGCAGTTTTTTCTTGATTTAATTTTTGTTACTTTTGTTTTTTATGCTTTTATAAGATTTTGGAAGAATTATTTTCCGCTTAATTCTTTTTCACTGTACCATCCAATTCAATCTTTATTAGGATAAATGATTATGTTGGTTTATACTTTGGGTTAAAAGAGGATTTACGTTTGAGAAAATATCTTAATATTAACGTAGTATCAATATGAGATTGTGCTACTAATAATTAAGTTTTCTTTCTTAGCAATAACTTCCTTCAAAATCTTTAAGGCTAAGGTCTTTTCCTTTTTTACCCCGATCCAATTCAATTTTTGTCTAACAATAGAAACTTATGAAATTTAGTACTTTAAATCAAATAAAACTTTAATTACATTACAATTTGTTTGGATTATTGTTACATGTCGTTGCATAATGTATTGTATTTTATTGTATTTATTGACGAATACAATATTTGAATAGATAGTATTATTTGTCATTGTTTCATGATGTCACACACTAAAAATATAAAGAATAAACTTGCACTTTTTTCATCGAAAACGAAAGCCGAGAAAAAACATGATATATAGTAAATTATTATAAAAAAAAAAATAGGGTACAAGATAACATATAATTTTTTTAATAATAAGGACGGGCAATATGAGAGAAAAAAATCAAGGTAACGACTGTACCACACCAAATTTATTGTTTCATAAAGTGGCATGATACAATACAATAGGTAACAACCATCAAAACAAATTGTTTGTGACGATCCGGCCGGTCACCTCATGAGTTACTGCCCAATTTTTCCTATTTTCTGCTTCTTTTATGCTTCATTATCTGTATCTTATGTGATCGAGTTGGTTTGGAGTGGTTTTGATAAAAAATGAAACACTTAGTCTCTTTTAAGAATGCTTAAGTTGGAAAAGTCAAGGCATTGACTTATGAGTTAGAGGGCTCGCATGTAAATTCCAATGGTCCGGTTAGCTTCGGGGGATGATTTGTGACTTAGGAGTGTGATCGAAAGTGATTTTGGAGGTCCGGTGTAGAATTAGGCTTGAATTAGCGAAGTTAGTATTTTGGTGATTTCCGATTGATAGGTGATATTTTGATCCGAGGGTTAGAATGGAATTCCGAGAGTTGTTATAGCTTTGTTATGTAATTTAGGATGTGTGTGTAAAATTTCAGGTCATTCGGATGTGATTTGGTTGGGTTTTTTATCAAATACGTGTTTCGAAACTTTTAGAAGAACTTAGGCTTGAATTCGATGTAATTTCGTAGTTTTGGTGTTGTTTGAGGTGTTTTGATGATTGGAACAAGTTTGAATGATATTTTAGGATGCGCTATTTTTTTGGTTGAGGTCTCGGGTCCCTCGGGTGAGCTTCGGATGGTCAATCTGACCATGGTTGGCATTTTGGAGTTGCAGATTTTCAGTTCTTTTCTTGTAAAGATTTTTGCCTTCGTGATCGCGGGAGGGGTTTCGCGATCGCGTAGAAGAGATTTGGGAGGCAAGAGTTTACTCTCCGCATTCGCGTTTGTGGGTCCGTGATTGCGGAAGTCTAGTTGGTTGTGCTTCGCGTTCGCGTAAAGGGATTTGGGGCCTTGTGGTTTGTTCTTCCCGATCGCGTCTGTAGGGCCGCGTTCGCATTGATTTAAGGACTAGAACATCACGTTCGGGGGTCTTTGTTCGCATTTGCATAGCAAATTTTAGAGGTCTTGGAAAATGTCTCTTCATGATTGCGAGCCTTGGGCCGCGATCGTATAGAAGGAAATTTTAGCTGGGCAGAAAGGTTTTAAAACATTTCATCTGCGAGCCTAATTCATTTTTCCGCCATTGTTGGGCATTTTGAGAGCTATTTGGGAGAAGTTGAAGAGTGACTCAAAGAGGATTTATTGGAGGTGAATTTTATGAACTAAAAACGTGATTAATTTGTGAAATTAACCTAGAAAGTAATGGAAATTTAGCCAAAAATGGAAGAACTAGAGCTAGGGATTTTGAGATTTTAAATTGGGATTTGAGGGGTCATTTGGACTCCGATTTTGGTGTTCTTTATATGCATAGACTCGTGGTAATATAAGGAACCCGCTGATGTGAAAATTTTTGAGTTTCAAGAAGTGGGACTAGGGCTCGGGTTTTGCCAATTTCGGGATTTTTGATATTTTTCAATTTTTTTTATTGGGTATCATTTCTTTGGCATATTATGACGTATTCGTTGTGGTTTGGTCTGATTCGACAGGCGAGGAGGCCGATTTAAGATGCAAGGGTATAGCTAGCTAGAGTTTTAGCCGGTTCGAGGTGAGTAATGATGTTAAATGATGTCCTGAGGGTTTGAAACCGCAGATTTGCACATCGTAGTGCTATATTGAGGTGACTTGCACACTGGATAGCGAGTGTGGGGCAGAGCACCATTGGAGATTGTGACTTGGTCCGTCCCGGTTGATGAATTTACTATTAATTTGGTTGAGACTTACTCGTTATCATTTTGATTTGGGCTAGTTGCCGGGTTTAGAGCCTTGTGCCGACTTGTAGAACCCTTAAGGGCATTTGACTGATTTTCCTCACCTTACTTGTTAAAATCACATCCTCAGTCATGTTTCTAATTGTTTGAACGGTATAAACAGGTCTAGAAATATGAACCCTAAATGAAAGAAACATGTGGCTGAGATCCCTACCTTATATTATTGTGCCTGTGAGGCGTAATTATAATGAATGAGAGGGATTGAGAACCTAATAGTGAGGATGTTATATATGTTGTGGATCGGAATGCACGTCGCAGCCAATACTTATATGGATCGGGCTGCACGCCGCAGCAAATGTTTATATGGATCGAGCTGCGCGCCACAGCAATATAGTGCTTAGTCTATAAGAGCCCCTCCAGAGTCTACACGGCCCCCGTGAGCGCATTCAACTAACTATATGGATCAGGCTGCACGCCGCATCGGTTATTCTAATTTCTGTTACTATGAGAGTATATGAGTCGAATGCTGAGATTGAGTGCTAAGTGATGAGAATGATCCCGAGGGGTGAATTTCTACTTGTTATTACCTGTTAAATGACCTGCTTTACCTGATTTGAAGATATTTCATTTGACTTCTTCGCTGGTTTACTGCTTAAGTGATTTTACTACTTGATATAGAATTGCGTTGTGCCTTTACGTGTTTTCATGATTTTAGTCATTCTTTATACTCATTACTCACTGAGTCGGAGTACTCACATTACTCCTTGCACCTTGTGTGCAGATTCAGGTGTTCCTGAGGCATAGTGGAATTTTTCTTGCTGATTATCATCCACCAGAGTCATCGAGGTAGCTACATGGCGTTCGCAGACCCGATTTCTCCCCCTATCTTTTACCTTTCAGTATCTCAGACTATATTTCTATTTGACTGTTGAAATCTTATAATAGGGCTCGTAACTTGTGACACCGGATCGGTGGGCTAATGTAGAGATATTGCTATGTTTTCTACACATCTCATTTACTGATGCAGATTTTTTATTCGTGTTAATTGGTATTCAAAAAACTGTTATTTTGTAATAAACTCCATAAAAGAGAGACGTGTGATTGATAATTTGTCGGGCTTGCCTAGCAATATGTTGGGCGCCATCACAACGGGGGTTGGGGTCGTGACAAGTTGGTATCAGAGCCTAGGTTACTAGATCTCACTAGTCATGAGCCGGTTTAGTAGAGTCTCGCGGATTGGTATAGAGATGTCTGTATTTATCTTCGATAGGCTGCAGAACCTTTACGAAAACTTAATATTATCGTGCAACTTTGTTGGACCAAGAACTAAACTTTTATTATTCTATTCTCTCACAGATGGTGAGGACACAAGCTACTGAACGAGGGGGCGACCATCAGTGCCACCCACTGAGGCCATCAGAGGCCGTGGACGCGGTCGTGGTCGTGGCAAAGGTAGAGTAGCGAGGGAAGCATTTGTTGATCCGCCAGCTGCCCCAGCTTCAAGTCAGACTCCAGCAATACTAGTTCAGGAACCAGCTGTCCCCATCGTGATTCCGGGTCTACAGGAGACCTTGACACAGATCTTGGCAGTTTGCACTGGCCTGGCTCAAGTAGTTTCAGCCACCACAGCAGCAGCTACTTCACAGGACGGGTGAGGCAATCAGACCCCCGGTACTCGCACACCTGAGCAGGTAGTGCAAGGACTACAGACGCCAGAGGCACCTCCAACTCAGCCGGTTGCACTAGTGCAGGAGTTCAGGGTTCCAGTTTGTTAGAATATACGCTTAACGCTAGAGGGGGGTGAATAGCGTTATAATAAAAAACAATATAAACTTGCGGAACTAAAAATTGCAGGATTGAAATAAGTGTGGTAAGTAAATAATAAGGAATGAAAGCACCGAAATAATCCTGGTTCACCACAACCTGTGGCTAGTCCAGTCCCCGAGAGACTCTCTCGAGATTCCACTAACTTCGTTAAGCTTACGGGTGCTTAACAAACCGCTACAAACTGAGAACTTGAGTCACACAAGCCTCAACAACCTTTGCTCGAAGATACCACACTTCAAGACTTCAACCGAAGGAATGAAAACGTTCCTTCTTACAACCACAAGGGATTAACACTTCCCTTTAAGTGTATACAAACACTTAGCACTCAAGACAAGACTCTCTTTAAGAGTAGATATGAGTAAAATAAATACGCTCAAGAACACAACAACTTTCCTCAAGAGTTTGGCTCTCAAAAACTTATGAAATGAATATAAAATGATGTATATGAGAGTATGCAAGCTTTAGCAAGAATATGATCAGTTGTTGTACTTAGAAGACTGATTTTGAGTTGTATTTATAGTGTTCAAAACCCCCACAACCGTTGCCTAATTGCCAATCAAGAATTGCTGATTTTGTGCTAAGATAATCGATTATCTGATTTGCATAATCGATTATTTTCCAATCGTTCAAAAATCATTCCCAGGTTTTAAGCAGAATAATCGATTATCCAAATCGTATAATCGATTACCTGACAACGTTCAAAAAATCATATTCAGATTTTACTTAGCATAATCGATTATCAGATTGTGTGTAATCGATTACCTGACAACGTTCAAAAAATCATATGCAGATTTTACTTAGCATAATCGATTATCAGATTGTGTATAGTCGATTATCTTTCAGAGTTTAAAAATACTTTGGCAACGGTCATTTGCATAATCGATTATGCTATAAGGATAATCGATTATCTTTTATATTTTGAAAACATCGGACTACACTGTCTTAACATAATCGATTATCATAAAGTACATAATCGATTATTTTACAGTCTTGTAAAATTTGATAGACACTGTCTCAACATAATCGATTATCATAATGTGCATAATCGATTATTTTATAGCTTTGAAAAATCTGATGGACACTGCCTCAACATAATCGATTATCATAAGGTACATAATCAATTATCTTGTAGCTTTGAAACATCTAATGTACACTGCCTTAACATAATCGATTATCATAAGGTACATAATCGATTATTGTTCAGCTTTGTAAATCTGGTGTACATTGTCTTAACATAATCGTTTATCATAAAGTACATAATCGATTATCTTTGTCCAAATTTGAGAGGCATGTTTAAAAATCATTTTGGCTAAAATAAAATGTTTGAAAATCATTTTGCTTTAAATTAAATATGCATGATTTGATAAAAATCATTTTACGAGAGAAGCCAAGTCTTGAGTCAATTGTCGGATCAAGATCACAATTAAAGAACGACTCATGTATAACTTTATTTCTTTGCTTGATCATGATCTTTGTTCGTCTTGTGCTTGAACCTCGTTATGTGTCAATTGCGCGCTTGTGCTTGGACCTCGTCATATGTCAATTGCGCGTCGTTTGTCAGTTATCAAAACCTACAAATATGAACACACGTTTAGTTTAGTGCCTTGAGAACGTATTTCAACAATTTCCCCCTTTTTTGATAATGGCAAACCAATATCGGGATATGCATATTAGATAATTCATAATGACGATCCAAGACAAGTATATAGATATGCAATTAGTTCCCCCTCAACCTATGAATTCCCCCTCAATTTAAGCCAATAAATATTAAGTGCATAGCCCTTATTCTTCCCCCTTTTGACATTAGCAAAAAAAATAAGTAAATAACTAATTTAATGATTAACCAATATTGCAATTATAAAAGGGACAATATAATGTCAACATAATCGATTATTGATACTTGATAATCGATTATGTACATAAGAGAAATCGATTATTCTTAAAAGAGATCGATTATTCTGCACCAGTGCTTTATAATTCCCCCTGTCTTTGGGACGTTACCTGCAAAACAGAATTAGGCGCCTCCGACGCTCAAGTTAGTAATGAAAAGAAAAAAATGCAATGCATGACTTAGATCAAAGTGGAGTCAAGAATCCCGAGTTCACTACGAATTCGAGAAAAGGACTCTTTCTCTAAAGGCTTTGTGAAAATGTCGGCCAATTGAGATTTGGTTTCAACAAACTCAATTTCGACATCACCTTTGAGAACGTGATCTCTTATAAAGTGGTGCCTAATTTCAATGTGTTTTGTTCTTGAATGAAGAACGGGGTTCTTCGTCAAGCTTATGGTGCTAGTATTATCACATCTAAGAGGGATATGATCGATACTTAGTCCATAGTCCGAGAGTTGTTGTTTCATCCAAAGGATTTGAGCACAACAACTCCCCGTGGCTACATATTCAGCCTCGGTTGTGGACAACGCAACACTTACCTGTTTCTTACTAAACCAAGAGACAAGAGAGCTACCGAGCAAATGGCAAGTGCCACTAGTGCTCTTGCGGTCCAATTTGCAACCCGCAAAATCGGAGTCGGAATAGCCAACAAGTTGGCATGAAGAACCTTTGGGATACCATAGTCCCACATTTATAGTACCAACAAGATACTTCATTATCCGCTTAACCGCAGTTAGTTGCGACTCCTTCGGACATGATTGATATCGAGCGCATAAACATACGCTAAACATTATGTCCGGTCTACTAGCAGTAAGATAAAGAAGGGATCCGATCATACCTCGATACTTCTTGGTGTCGACTTCCTTACCTTTCTCATCTTTGTCAAGATGATCGGATGTGCTCATTGGAGTGGCCATTGCCTTGGCGTTGCTCATTTCAAATCGTTTTAGCAACTCTTTGCAATATTTAGATTGACAAATGAAAGTTCCTTCTTTCATTTGTTTCACTTGCAACCCCAAGAAGAAGGTTAGCTCGCCCATCATAGACATCTCAAATTCGCTTGTCATTAAATCAAAAAATTCCTTGTCGAGAGGATGGTCTTTGATTGTCCTCCACGCCTTGGGCAGTTTCGTTTCTTTCTCCAGTGGTGGCGCTTCCTCCGATGATTGTTCCAAGATTTCATCTTGAATTTCCTTTGGATTTTCCTCTTGTGCTTTGTCTTGAGGACTTATTGTGTTTAAAATACCTGCAAGATCAAAACCAGAATCCTTTCTCGCCAAGCGAGCATTATTTTCGGAAAACACAATATGAGGGGATTCCGCAACAGTTTCGGTTCTATTATTGAATACTCTATATGCTTTGCTACGTGATGAATAACCAAGAAAAATTCCTTCATCCGATTTGGCATCAAATTTTCCCAAATTATCTTTTCCGTTGTTATGAATAAAGCATTTACAACCGAATACTCTAAGATGGGAGAGATTAGGTTTCCTTCCCTTATAGAGTTCATAGGGAGTTTTCAGGAGTATTGACCTTATGAGTACTCTGTTTAAAACGTAGCATACGGTACTCACGGCATCCGCCCAAAATTGTTTGGGAATCTTAGCCTCATCGAGCATGGTTCTAGCCATCTCTTCGAGACACCTATTTTTCCGTTCCACCACTCCATTTTGTTGTGATGTACGTGGAGCAGAGAAGGTGTGCTCAATACCGAGTTCATCACAAAAGTCCGCGAAGAGATTGTGATCGAACTCTCCCCCATGATGACTTCTTATGGAAGTGACGGTTGTGTTCTTTTCATTTTGAACACGTTTAAGAAAACATTTAAAATTTTGAAAAGCCTCACTTTTGTGAGCAAGAAATAGTGTCCATGTAAATCTAGAATAATCACCAACAATAACAAAAGCATAACGATTTCTACCAAGACTTTCAATGCGAGATGGTCCAAAGAGATCCATGTGAAGAAGTTGCAAAGGTCTTGTAGTTGAAACAATATTCTTAGATTTAAAAGATGCTTTTGTTTGCTTCCCTTTTTGACAAGAATCACAAATAGTGTCATTTTCAAATTTCAAATTTGGAAGACCAATAACTAAATTTTGTGAAACCAATTTGTTTAAAAGATGCATGTTGATATGAGCTACTCTACGATGCCATAACCACATATCATCTTCTTTACTCATAAGACAATTCTCATACTCTGATGAAGAGTTTTCAAGATCAACCATATAGATGTTATCAATTCTAAAACCACGAAGAATAATTTTAAAATCACTACGACGAAAAACTAAGCATTCTTCCGAATCAAACAAAACAAGATTTCCCTTGTCACATAATTGACCTATGCTCAAGAGATTATGTTTTAGACCTTTAACTAGCAATATATGCTTAATGGAAGAAGATTCATTCTTACCGACCGAGCCAATGCCGATAATTTTTCCCTTGTTGTTATCTCCAAAAATAACGTTTCCTCCTTCCTTGTGTTCTAGTTGAAGGAACTTGGATGCGTCTCCGGTCATGTGTTTGGAGCATCCACTATCAAGGTACCAAAGTACACTTGATCCCTTCAAACATACCTACAAGATAAATTAATGAGTTTTTGGTACCCAAGCTGTTTTGGGTCCTTGAGAGTTAGGTGTAAAATGTTGTTGTGCTTGACATGCAGTTAAGTGTCTGTGTCTAGTAAAACAAGCAGGAGCAATATGTCCTATTCGACTACAATATTGACAAATGACATTAGGATTATGCATTCTTCTAGGTTGGTAGTAGTTGGAGGTACGGAAATCGTTTGCTCTATTTTTGACAATAAGGCTATTGCGCAATCCTCGAAAATCATTTCTCCTACTGTTTGTTCTAGGATATGCAGCGTTTCTAGAATAATTGTTTCTAGGTCGAGTATGTCTAGGTTGCGATTGTTGAAGGCCATTTCTAGGCGTTCTAAAATGTTCAAAGTTTCTTCTAGTGTTTGGTCTAGGATGCTTATTGATTCTAGGATGGTTATTTCTAGGATGAATGTTTATTTTATTTATCCTAGGTTGAGCCTTGGGTTGTTGGGGGATGGCTTCAACTTTTTCTTTAGGCTCGTTTTTGAAACCTATGCCATGTTTGGTCGATTTCAAATTGACAAGAACATCATTCAAATTTTTATGAGAAGAATTGAACTTATCTAAGGTGCCCTTAAGTCTTTCTACTTCATCTTTTAGATGCATGCAAGAAATACAATTTTTACTAGAACTCTCGGGTTTGTCGGCGCTTCTCTTGCCGAAAAATTTGTTTTCTTCTTTCAACTTCTCATTTTTCAAAATCAATTTTTTCAAATCTTTTTCTTTCAAAGAGAGTTGTTTTTCAAAATCTTTTTCTTTCAAAGAGGAATTTTTCTTTACGTCTCTAACAGTTTTGGAAGCTTTAATGAATTCACTATACAGTTCATCAAAAGCGTTTTGCATTTCCTCAAGAGAATAGAAATTTTTTGAAGAAATTTGACATACCTCTTCTTGATTGTCTTCGTGTGCCATGAGACATAGATTTGCGGTTTCGTCTTCTTCATCGTCGCTTGATTTGTCTCCGGAGTCACCTCCCCAAGATATGTATGCTCGTTGTTTCTTGAAGGGTTTCTTCTCCTTTTTGACATTTGGGCAATTTGATTTAATGTACCCGATTTCTCCGCATCGATAGCACTTTACTTGATCTCCTTGTTGTTTGCCTTTTCGTTCATACTCTTTTCGCATGAACTTTTGAAACCTCTTAATAACGAGTCCGAACTCGTTATCTCCGTTGTTTGAGTCCTCATCATTTTGAGGTTGAGCCGTGCTTGCCTTGAGGGCGATTCTTTGTTTCCTTTGATCATTAAACGGAGGGTTAAGTATAGTAGATTCAAAGGTTTTAAGATTACCTCTTAGTACGTCGATGGTGACATTTGAAACGCCGATAGACTCTTGAATCGCGTCGGCCTTGGAGCGCCATTCCGGAGTGAGACTTCGGAGAATTTTTCGGACAAGTTCCTTATCCGTGAAGGTCTTCTTAAGTGCATGTAGGTCATTGACAATTTTTGAAAATCGTTCGAACATGTCATCGATCCTCTCGCTTTCCTTCATGTGAAACAGTTCATATGCATGGGTTAGAAAATCAATTTTAGCTTCTCTTACCTGGTCCGTACCTTCGTACGTGATTTCCAGCTTATCCCACATTTGCTTAGCCGTTGTGCAACATGATATTTTTCTGTAATCATCAGCATTTACAGCACAATATAATAAGTTGATGGCTCTAGCGTTGTTCTGCACTTTTCGGATATCATCCGCATCGTATTCATCTTCGGATTTAGGAACCCATTCATTTTCAACCTTTTTGGTTGGAATTTATTCTCCCTTTGTTATAACCTTCCATAGATGAAAATTATTCGATTGGATGAATATTCTCATCCTCTCCTTCCAGTACGTATAGTTTGTGCCATCGAATAGTGGTGGTCTGGTGGAGCATTGTCCTTCACCTATTCCTACATTAAAGTCACGAGTAGAAGCCATGGATTATTTCTCTCAAACGGTTAAGTCTTTCAGAGAGTTGGGCTCTTATACCAATTATTAGAATATACGCTTAACGCTAGAGGGGGGTGAATAGCGTTATAATAAAAAACAATATAAACTTGCGGAATTAAAAATTGCAGGATTGAAATAAGTGCGGTAAGTAAATAATAAGGAACGAACGCACCGAAATTATCCTGGTTCACCACAACCTGTGGCTAGTCCAGTCCCCGAGAGACTCTCTCGAGATTCCACTAACTTCGTTAAGCTTACGGGTGCTTAACAAACCGTTACAAACTGAGAACTTGAGTCACACAAGCCTCAACAACCTTTGCTCGAAGATACCACACTTCAAGACTTCAACCGAAGGAATGAAAACGTTCCTTCTTACAACCACAAGGGATTAACACTTCCCTTCAAGTGTATACAAACACTTAGCACTCAAGACAAGACTCTCTTTAAGAGTAGATATGAGTAAAATAAATACGCTCAAGAATACAACAACTTTCCTCAAGAGTTTGGCTCTCAAAAACTTATGAAATGAATATAAAATGATGTATATGAGAGTATGCAAACTTTAGCAAGAATATGATCAGTTGTTGTACTTAGAAGACTGATTTTGAGTTGTATTTATAGTGTTCAAAACCCCCACAACCGTTGCCTAATTGCCAATCAAGAATTGCTGATTTTGTGCTAAGATAATCGATTATCTGATTTGCATAATCGATTATTTTCCAATCGTTCAAAAATCATTCTCAGGTTTTAAGCAGAATAATCGATTATCCAAATCGTATAATCGATTACCTGACAACGTTCAAAAAATCATATTGAGATTTTACTTAGCATAATCGATTATCAGATTGTGTGTAATCGATTACCTGACAACGTTCAAAAAATCATATGTAGATTTTACTTAGCATAATCGATTATCAGATTGTGTATAGTCGATTATCTTTCAGAGTTTAAAAATACTTTGGCAATGGTCATTTGCATAATCGATTATGCTATAAGGATAATCGATTATCTTTTATATTTTGAAAACTTCGGACTACACTGTCTTAACATAATCGATTATCATAAAGTACATAATCGATTATTTTACAGTCTTGTAAAATTTGATAGACACTGTCTCAACATAATCGATTATCATAATGTGCATAATCGATTATTTTATAGCTTTGAAAAATCTGATAGACACTGTCTCAACATAATCGATTATCATAAGGTACATAATCGATTATCTTGTAGATTTGAAACATCTAATGTACACTGCTTTAACATAACCGATTATCATAAGGTACATAATCGATGATTGTTCAGCTTTGTAAATCTGGTGTACATTGTCTTAACATAATCGATTATCATAAAGTACATAATCGATTATCTTTGTCCAGATTTGAGAGGCATGTTTAAAAATCATTTGGGCTAAAATAAAATGTTTGAAAATCATTTTGCTTTAATTAAATATGCATGATTTGATAAAAATGATTTTACGAGAGAAGCCAAGTCTTGAGTCAATTGTCGGATCAAGATCACAATTAAAGAACGACTCATGTATAACTTTATTTCTTTGCTTGATCATGATCTTTGTTCGTCTTGTGCTTGAACCTCGTTATGTGTCAATTGCGAGCTTGTGCTTGGACCTCGTCATATGTCAATTGCGCGTCGTTTGACATTTATCAAAACCTACAAATATGAACACACGTTTAGTTTAGTGCCTTGAGAACGTGTTTCAACAATTTCCCCCGAGGGGCGCGTTTCAGCAGGGTAGAGGTTGTTCTTTCACGCATGCCTAGTCGGCTCGTCCAGAGTACATAGGGGCATCTTCGGGCCGTGGTCATTAGGGGTTCCAGTAGAGCCAGTCTTCACTTAGTGCCCTCCAAGCTCAGAGTTCATCTCATGCCCCATCAGCTCAGGGTTCTTCTGCACCAAGCGCATCTGCTAGTCACTCAGGTGCAAGGGGTTCCCTTCAGTTCCCATCTCCAGCACTGGGTAGGTGTTATGAGTGCACAGAGTTTGGTCACATGAGGAGGCAGTGTCTTCGACTCCGTGACGGTCAGCCCTCGACTTCTTTTCCAACTACTTCACCACCCCCCAGCCATCAAGGGGTGGGGGTCAGGTAGCCAAGGGTCTTCCTAGAGCAGGAGGTCGTTCAGGCGATGGCCATGCTCGTTTTTATGCTCTGCCATACAGGTTAGAAGCCATTGCTCTAGATGTTGTCATTACAGGTATTGTCTAAGTCTGCCACGGAGATGCCTCCATATTATTTGATCCAGGTTCCACCTATTCATATGTGTCCTCATATTTTTTTCGTCATTTGCGTATGACCCGAGAGCTTCTTACTTTGCCTGTTCATGTGTCTACCCCAATGGGCAACATTATTATTGTAGACCGTGTGTACCATTCATGTATTGTGACTATTGGAGGTCTAGAGACCCGACTTGATCTAATGTTATTGAGCATGTTGGACTTTGATTTGATTTTGGGCATGGATTCGTTATCTTCGTGTCGTGCAATTCTAGACTGTCATGCTAATACAATGACTTTGGTTATGTCGGGTGTACCACGGATCGAGTGGCGTGGTGTGACTGATTATGTTACCAGTAGAGTTATTTCTTTCTTGAAGGTCCAGCGTATGGTTGGGAAGGGTTGTCTGTCATATTTAGCCTTTGTGCGGGATGTTGAAGTTGAGACTCCTAGAATTGATTCTGTTCCAGTCATGAGGGATTTTCCCGATATATTTCTTGCAGACCTGTCGGGCATGCCACCGGACAAGGATATGATTTTAGTATTGATCTGGTGCCGAGAACTCAGTCCATTTCTATTTTTCCATATCGTATGGCACCAACAGAGTTGAAAGAATTGAAGGAGCAACTTCAGTAACTCCTAGAT
Source organism: Nicotiana benthamiana (assembly GCA_034376525.1). Classification (NCBI taxonomy): domain Eukaryota; kingdom Viridiplantae; phylum Streptophyta; class Magnoliopsida; order Solanales; family Solanaceae; genus Nicotiana; species Nicotiana benthamiana. The sequence continues at coordinate 18,750,129 of CM067324.1, read as the reverse complement.
AAGGGGTTCATTCGGCCTAGTATGTCACCCTGGGGTGCACCAGTTCTGTTTGTGAAGAAGAAGGATGGAATAATGAGAATCTGCATTGATAACAGGCAATTGAACAAAGTAACAGTGAAGAACAGGTACCCCATATCTCACATAGATTATTTATTTGACCAGTTTCAGGGAGCGAGGGTGTTTTCCAAGATTGATCTCCGTTCGGGCTATCACCAGGTGAAGATCAGGGATTCAGATATTCCTAAGACTACTTTCAGGACTAGATATGGTCACTATGAGTTTCTTATTATGTCTTTCGGGTTGACCAATTCCCTAGCAACGTTCATGCATCTGATGAAAAGTGTATTTTGGCCTTACCCTGATTCATTCGTTATTGTATTCATTAATGATATTCTGGTGTACTCGCGTAGTTAGGAGGAGCATGCGGAGCATTTGCGAGTGGTATTACAGAGATTGAGGGAGGAGAGGCTTTATGCAAAGTTCAAGAAGTGTGAGTTTTGGCTCGGTTTAGTGGCTTCTTTGGGAACGTGGTGTCCAGTGAGGGTATTACAATCGATCCAAAGAAGATATATGCGGTTCAGAGTTGGCCTAGACCGTCCTCGTCCACAGAGATTTATAGTTTCCTTGGCTTGGCGGGTTATTATCGTTGGTTTGTTCAAGGGTTCTCTTCTATCGCATAGCCCTTGACCAGGTTGACTCAAAAGGGCGTTTCATTTGTGTGGTAGGACGAGTGTGAGGAGAGCTTTCAGAAGCTCAAGACAACTTTGACCACGGCTCCAGTATTGGTTCTACCATCAGCTTCCAGTTCATACCGTATATTGCGATGCTTCAAGAGTTGAGATTGGTTGTGTATTGATGCAGGAGGGGAGAGCTATTACTTATGCTTCTCGTCAGTTGAAACCCTATTAGAAGAACTACCCTGTACATGATTTGGAGTTTGTTGTTATAGTTCATGCATTGAAGATTTGGAGGCACTACTTGTATGGCGTATCTTGTGAGGTGTTCACTGGTCACTGGAGCCTTCAGCATTTGTTCAAGCAAAAGGATCTTTATTTGAGGCAGTGGAGGTGGCTAGAGTTTCTTAAGGCTATGACATCACTATTCTGTATCATCCGGGAAAGGCCAATGTAGTGGCTAATGCTTTGGGCCGAAAGGTAGTGAGTATGGGGAGCTTCACGTATATTCCAGCTTAGGAGAGGCCATTTGCAGTTGATATTCAGGCCTTGGCCAATCTTCTTGTGAGATTAGATATTTCGGAGCCCAACCGGGTGTTAGCTTGTGTGGTTTCTCGGTCTTCCTTATTTGATCGGATCAAAGAGTATTAGTATGATGATCCGCATTTGCTTGTCCTTAAGAATAGAGTTTGGCATGGAGATGCTAGAGATGTGACCATTGGTGATGATTGAGTGTTGAGGATACAGGGCCGGATTTGCGTGCCCAATATGGATGGCTTCGGGAGTTGATACTGGAGGAGGTCCATAGCTCACGGTATTCCATTCATTCAGGTGTCGCGAAGATGTATCAAGATCTTAGACAGCACTATTGGTGGAGAAGAATGAAGAAAGATATTGTGAAATTTGTAGCCCAGTGTCTCAATTGTCAGCAGGTGAAGTATAAGCATCAGATACCAGGTGGCTTGCTTCAGCAAATGTATATTCCCAAGTGGAAGTGGGAGAGGATTGCTATGGACTTCGTAGTTGGACTACCAAAGACTTTGAAGAAGTTTGATGCTACTTGGGTGATTGTTGATCGACTGACCAAGTCCGTGCTCAGAGCGTCTGGCAAGGATTTATATACGGGAGATTGTTCGGTTGTATGGTATGGGGCCTGTGGTTTGTTCGTCGCGATCGCGTCTGTAGGGCTGCGTTCGCATTGATTTGGGGACTAGAGCATTGCGTTTGCGGGGCTTTATTCGCGTTCGCATAGCACATTTTAGATGTCTTGGAAAATTGCTCTTCACAATCGCGAGCCTTGGGCCGCGATCACATAGAAAGAAATTTTAGCTGGGCAGAAGGGTTTTAAAACATTTCATCCGCGAGCCTAAGTCATTTTTTCACCATTGTTGAGCATTTTGAGAGCTATTTGGGAGAAACTGAAGAGGGATTTATTAGAGGTGAGTTTTATGAACTAAAAACGTGATTTATTTGCGGAATTAACCTGGAAATTCATGAAAATTTAGCCAAGAATGGAAGAACTAGGGCTTGAGATTTTAAGATTTCAAATTGGAATTTTAGGGTTCATTTGGACTCCGATTTTGGTGTTCTTTATATGCATAGACTCCTGGCGAGATAAGAAACTATTTGATGTGAAAATTTTTGAGTTTCTAGAAGTGGGCAGGGGGCTCAGGTTTTGCCAATTTCAGGATTTTTGATATTTTTCGATTGTTTTTTATTGGGTATTATTTCTTTGGAAACGTTTTCGTTGTGGTTTTGGTAAGATTCGATGCGCGAGGAGGCCGATTTGAGAGGCAAGGGCATAGCGAGCTAGAGCTTTAGCCTGTTCGAGGTAATTAATGATGCTAAATAATGTCCTGAGGGTTTGAAATTTGCACATTGTAGTGCTATATTGAGGTGACTTGCATCGCTGGATAGCGAGCGAGGGGTAGAGCATCGCTGGGGATTGTGATTTGGTCCGTCCCGATTGATGAATTTACTACTTATTTGACTGGGACTTACTCGTTATCATTATGATTTGGGCTAGTTGTCGTGTCTGGGGCCTTGTGCCGACCCGTAGAATCTTTAGGGAAATTTCGACTGATTTTTCTCACCTTACTTGTTAAAATCATATCCTCAGTCATGTTTCTAATTGTTTAAACGGTATAAATCGGTCTAGAAATGTGAATCCTAAATGAAAGAAACATGTTGGTTGAGATCCCTACCTTATATTATTGTGCCCATGAGGCTGTAATTATAATGACTGAGAGGGGTTGAGAACACAATAGTGAGGATGTTATATATGTTATGGATCGGGCTGCACGCCGCAGCAAATACTTATATGGATCGGGCTGCACGTCGCAGTAAATGTTTATGTGGATCGGTGCTGCACGCCGCAATAATATAGCGTTTGGGCTGTAGGAGCCCCTTCGGAGTGTGCACACCCCCAGTGAGCGCAGTCGACTAACTATATGGATCGGGCTGCATGCCGCAGGGATGTACGGATCGGGCTGCACGCCGCAACGGTTATTCTAATTTCTGTTACTATGAGAGTATATGAGTCGAGTGCTGAGATTGAGTGCTAAGCGATGAAAATGAGTCCGAGGGGCGGATTTCTACTTATTATTACCTGTTAAGCGACCTGCTTTACCTTATTTGAAGACATTTCATTCGACTTCTTCGTTGGTTTACTTCTTAAATGATTTTACTACTTGATATAGAATTGCGTTGTGCCTTTACGTGTTTTCATGATTTTAGTCATTATTTATACTCATTACTCACTGAGTCGGAGTACTCACATTACTCCCTGCACCTTGTGTGCAGATTCAGGTGTTCCCGGGGCATAATGGGAGTTTCTCTTGCTGATTATCATCCACCGAAGTCATCGAGGTAGCTACATGGCGTCCGCATACCCGATTTCTCCCCCTATCTTTTACCTTTCTGTATCTTAGACTATCTTTGTATTTGACTGTTGAAATCTTGTAATAGAGGCTCGTGACTTGTGACACCGGATCGGTGGACTAATGTAGAGATGTTGTTATGTTTTCCGCACATCTCGTTTACTGATGCGGACTTTTATTTATGTTAATTGGTATTTAAATAACTGTTAATTTGTAATAAACTCTATAAAAGAGAGGGGTGTGATTGATAATTGGTCGGGCTTGCCTAGCAATGTGTTGGACGTTATCACGATCGGAGTTGGAGTCGTGACACTGTTATTTGAACAACGTAACATAGTTTAATTTCTTGCATATTACACCTAAATATTTAAAACTTAAAATGAGCTAATATTAAAAATTTGGATTAACAAAAAATAAATTAGTTCCTTTAGTTCAATGTTGAGAAATATTTGCTTTTGTTTTCGATGAGGACAACTAGCCGAAATATTTTTCTTCTCTTTTCATAAATTTGCTTTTCCAACGACAATAGGATTCTTATTTGTTTATGTATGATTTGGAATATGAGCGAATACATGATTTATTTTAAAATCTTAAATAATAATTTATTAAATGTTTACATTATAATTTTAACCAAAAACTGTAGCTTAATTTAGTTGTTGAGTACTATGCTGCACGGTTATATATGAATCACAGTTAATTTTCACACAAAAATGATAAATTTTAATTATGTATAATTTATTACACCGTCTTTTAATGAAATAAAAAATACCGCATAAAAAATCTTTATGTAATAATGAAGGTGGCAAACATCCCTTAAATTATATTTGTGGCTGATTGTTCCATAAATAAAGTCAAATTAGTGATGAAAAGGATTATTAACTTTTACTAACACCCAAAGTAATCATAGGCTACATTGTTTTTCTTTAATTTTTATTTTAAAATTGAAATATATTATTTAATATTATAATTGAATAATTTTAAAAATTTTATATTCATTAAATTAGAGTTCACATACGCGCAGAGATTAATCTATCTATCAATATTTATAACTATACTATATATAAAACACGAAAGACCTTACTAAAAACATGTTTCGTTATTTTTACCTTTTAACAATATAGTACATATTAGATAAAAACGTATTTCTAATTTTCAGGACTTCAAAAGTAATTATATTTTGTATATTATATTCTTTCTTATCTAATATAACTGATATCTAAAGAAAGTAAAAATAGAAAACTTAAAATTAGGAAATTTTCGTGCATTTAGAGCTATTTCTAAGTTTATGAGTCAATTTCACATGAATATGAACAAGTTGAACCTTAGTAGTTGGTCTCAAATATTGTCGCTCAAGGATTGTTAAAGCTAGTTAATGATTAAAGCTAGCTAAGTTGGTGTGAATGAGAAATGGAGGGAAGAAGACAATAGAAGGAAAATGAAGTTTCAAAGCAAAGTTCCTTTGAAAAGGAGCTTTGTACCACATTGGTGGTAGAAAGGGAAAGTTATGTGCTTATATTAGAAGGCACTTCTTCTAGTTCTTAAAGGGTTAAGAAGAGGGACTCCCCTCGCGCCGTCGTCGTTGCTCGGCTCGGCTTCGGCTTTGGATTTGGATTTGGTCAAATGATCTGATTGATTGATAATCTTTTTGGACCAAATTTATTTAAAATTCAATCTTCATTTTCTGAAATTATTTTTTAATTCCCGCGGGAAAAATATTAATTTGTTAACTGTAAACTTCCCAACGTTCTTATTTTTCAGAAAAAGGCATGGCCTTTCCCGAACAGGCACCAAGCCTTTCCGAACAGTCACAATTCGAGGCTATATAAACTGAGGCAATGCCTCATTTTCGAGAACTGAAAAAAAAAAAGAAAAAAAAAATTATTCGTGCATTAAAAATTCTGCATTCTTTTCTGCAAACTGAAACATATCGAGTCATAGTGTGATTTCGTTCCCGAATTTGAGTTCGTCGAAGTTGTACGCGTTTGAGGCACCGCCACTCCTACGACAGGTATATCCGTTATATCCTGGGAGGAAATAATCCACAACCTCGGGTACAGTGAGGGGGTTAAATTCCTTAAGGACACACAGTGAATTCTGTGGTCTCGGATTTCTTCATTTCTGTGATTATTTTTTTTTTTTTGTGTCTCTTCTTCTTACTGGTTTCCAGTTTCTCGTTGCTTTGAACACGGACAATCGATAACAAGCTTAAGGAATTTATGTTATTATTTCCGTAAATTGTGACTGTCCAGAAAATAAAAGAAACTTGTAATTTTGTTGTTTGCATGTAACGAACTTGTATGTTGTTTGGAGACTAAACCTTCGGATTTTCTACTCCGGTTGAGATTAAAACTTTCTACTCATTTGGGTACTTGATTTGAAGATATAAAAACTTCATCAAGTATACTACATACAGTTTATTACATTCTATTTGAAGTTTGTTTTACTTCTGTTTGTGTAAATTTGATTCGGTTTGAAGAAATAAAATCTTCACCGATTATTAAAGTGTTCTGTTATTTCCTACGACAGAAATGGGAGACCAAACTCCAAATTTGAATGCTACTGCTACTGTTACTGCCACACCAGCCCCCGTGGTTGGTTCTACGAGCAATGCTGCGTCCTCCAGTCGTACTGCACCAGCACCGGCTCCGGCAGAGAAGCCCGGAAAATTCACCGGGATTGATTTCAAACGATGGCAACAAAAGATGTTCTTCTATCTAACTACTTTAAGCCTTCAAAAGTTTATTAAGGAGGATATTCCGGTTCCGCCGGAATCAACACCTGAAAATGAACGATTTGTTGTAATTGAGGCGTGGAAGCACTCAGATTTTTTGTGCAAGAATTACATTCTTAGCGGACTGGAGGATGATCTTTACAACGTCTATAGTAATGTGGGAACATCAAAAGAACTATGGGATGCGTTGGAAAAGAAATATAAAACAGAAGATGCTGGCTTAAAGAAGTTTATCGCTGCCAAGTTTTTGGACTAGAAAATGGTAGATGGCAAGTCTGTTGTCACTCAAGTTCAAGAGTTGCAGGTTATCATCCATGATCTCCTCGCTGAAGGTATAAATTTAATTAATGCCTTTGTCAAAAGTATTCAGTGCCCCGTCACTTACATGTTGTTTGTTGTAGGTTTGGTGATTAGTGGGGCGTTTCAAGTTGCGGCAGTGATAGAGAAGTTGCCTCCTTCATGGAAGGACTTCAAAAATTACTTGAAACATAAGCGAAAGGAGATGACATTGGAAGATCTCATCGTCCGATTGAGAATCGAGGAAGATAACAAGGCAGCGGAGAAAAAGGCAAATGGGAGATCAACCATAGGGGGAGCACATATAGTTGAAACTGCCCCAACTAATATGAAAAAGAGGAAAAAGGCATCGGGACCAAGGAACTATCCCAACAAGAAGAAATTCAAGGGAAACTGCCATAATTGTGGAAAAATCGGACACAAAGCTGCAGACTGTCGTGCTCCGAAAAAGGAAAAGAAGAAGGGTCAGGCTAATATGGTTGAAACAAACGAGGAGGTTGATGACTTGTGCGCTATGTTGTCCGAGTGCAACCTAGTGGGAAGTCCGAAAGAGTGGTGGATTGACTCTGGCGCCACTCGCCACATTTGTGCTGTTAGAGAAGCCTTTGCTTCATATGCTCCCGCCGGGCCCGACGAAACAATATATATGGGAAATTCTGCAACGGCCAAGATTGAAGGTTATGGAAAGATACTGCTGAAGATGACCTCTGGCAAGGTGGTGACTCTCAACAACGTCTGTCATGTTCCTGAAATTAGGAAAAATCTTGTATCTACCGGACTTCTAGTGAAGAACGGTTTTAAATGTGTTTATGTTTCTGACAAGGTTGTAATAAGTAAGAACGAAATGTACATAGGAAAAGGCTACCTCACAGAGGGCCTTTTCAAACTGAATGTAATGGTTGTTGCTAATAATAATAAAGTTTCTGCTTCGTCTTACTTGCTTGAGTCAAATGATTTATGGCATTCACGTTTAGGACATGTCAATTATAGAACCTTGCGAAAAATGATTAGTTTGGAAGTATTGCCTAAGTTTGAATGCAATCAATCAAAATGTCAAATCTGTGTTGAATCTAAGTATGCTAAACATCCTTATAAGTCAGTTGAAAGGAATTCAAGTCCTTTAGACTTAATCCATACAGATATTTGTGACATGAAGTCAATTCCATCTCGCGGTGGAAAGAAGTATTTCATAACTTTTATTGACGATAGTACGCGGTATTGCTACGTTTATTTACTTAATAGTAAAGATAAAGCAATTTGAAGCGTTCAGGCAATACAAAACTGAAGTTGAGACTCAACTTAACAAAAAGATTAAAATGATAAGGAGTGATAGGGGCGGTGAATATGAATCTCCTTTTGAACAAATATGTTTGGAATATGGCATTATTCATCAAACAACTGCTCCTTACTCGCCACAATCAAACGGAATTGCGGAAAGAAAAAATAGAACACTGAAAGAAATGATGAATGCCCTGTTAATAAGTTCTGGTTTACCCCAGAACTTGTGGGGGGAAGCCATTCTAACAGCTAGCCGAATACTCAATCGAGTGCCCCATAGCAAAACAAAATCTATTCCATACGAAAAGTGGAAAGGAAGGAAGCCCAATTTGGAATACTTCAAAGTGTGGGGGTGTTTGGCCAAGGTGCAAGTTCCTAAACCCAAAAGGGTAAAAATAGGACCTAAAACCGTTGATTGTGTTTTCATAGGATATGCCACAAATAGTAAGGCATATAGATTTCTGGTTCACAAATCAGAAAATCCCGACATTCAGGTGAATACGGTAATTGAATCAGATAATGCTGACTTCTTTGAAACCATATATCCGTATAAAAAGGAATGTGCGTCGTCTAGCAAAGAATCTAAACGACCTCGGGAAGAAATAAAGGAAAACATTCCTGATGAGGAAAATCCAAGACGTAGCAAACGTCAAAGGACGACTACTTCCTTTGGACCAGAATTTTTAACATTTTTGTTGGAAAATGAGCCTCGAACGTTCAACGAAGCTACGTCTTCATCGGAAGCTCAATTTTGGAAAGAGGCAATCAATAGTGAGATAGAATCCATATTGAACAACCATACTTGGGAATTGGTTGATCTTCCTCCAGGGAATAAACCTTTAGGTTCCAAATGGATTTTCAAGCGGAAAATGAAAGCTGATGGCACTATTGAAAAATATAAGGCAAGACTAGTTGTTAAAGGGTTTAGACAACGAGAAGGTCTTGATTACTTTGATACATACTCGCCGGTAACGAGGATTACATCTATTCGGGTGTTAGTAGCATTAGCCGCCGTGTACGGTCTTGAAATCCATCAAATGGATGTGAAAACAGTCTTCTTAAATGGAGAGTTGGAGGAAGAAATTTACATGGAACAACCCGAAGGGTTTGTAGTTCCAGGGAAAGAGAAGAAGGTATGTAGACTTGTTAAGTCTCTTTATGGACTAAAACAAGCACCAAAACAGTGGCATGCAAAATTTGACCATACGATGCTGTCAAATGGATTCAAGATAAATGAATGTGATAAATGTGTCTACATTAAGAACACTCCGAACCACGTCGTCATTGTTTGTTTATACGTGGATGATATGTTAATAATGAGTAACAACATTGCTAACATAAATGCTACTAAGCGCATGCTTGCTAGTAAGTTTGATATGAAAGACTTAGGAGTTGCCGATTTAATTCTGGGAATTAAAATCCATAAGACTCCTCAAGGTCTAGCATTGTCTCAATCTCATTATATTGAAAAAGTACTTGAAAAGTTCAAGTATTTGGACTTTAAAGTTGCAAAGACGCCAATTGATATGAACCTTGCTCTTGCAAAGAATAAAGGTGAAAGTCATTCTCAATTGGATTATGCCAGAGTGTTGGGAAGTTTGATGTATATTATGAACTGTACGCGACCTGATATTGCGTGTGCTATAAGTAAACTAAGTCGCTACACGAGTAATCCCGACCAAAATCATTGGCTGGCAATGAAACGAGTTTTGGGGTATTTGAAACATACTCAAAACTTTGTTTTGCATTATAACAGGTATCCTGCAGTTATTGAAGGATACAGTGATGCAAATTGGATCACCGGTTCAACTGAAACTAAATCCACAAGTGGATACGTTTTTACTATAGGTGGAGGAGCAGTGTCTTGGAAGTCATCCAAACAGACATGTATCGCCCGCTCTACAATGGAATCTGAGTTCATAGCTCTAGACAAAGCCGGTGAAGAAGCTGAATGGCTCCGGAATTTCTTAGAAGATATTCCATTTTGGCCCAAACCGTTGGCTCCTATATGCATACATTGCGATAGCCAAGCGGCAATAGGAAGAGCCGGGAGCGTTATGTACAACGGAAAGTCTCGTCACATACGACGAAGACATAATACCGTTAGACAACTACTCTCTAGTGGAATTATCACAATTGACTATGTTAAGTCAAGAGATAATGTGTCGGATCCACTAACTAAAGGCCTAACTAGAGAAGTGGTTGAAAGATCATCGAGGGGAATGGGACTATGGCCGAGGACAAGTCATCGTGGCGGTAACTCTACCTAGAAGACATGAGATCCCAAGATCTAGGTTCAAAGAGATCAAACAAAGTCATTGATGACGGTTCAACATTGTCACAATAACTTTTTGGTCCATTCTCGTGATGAGACAATGTTCAGTACCAGGATAAAGCATTAAGGCTTTTTAATGGTTTCTAAGTTTGATACGGGGTATATCAAATAGTGTATCTACGGGATGACACATTTAGGAATCACCTATGTAAGTGTGAAGTGTAAGCCGCTTCAAGGAGAACTCTGTAAGGCCAGCTCTCTACGCACTTATGAACCAGGAAGTGTTCATGGCTGAAACGAACAAAACAATGAGAACCAAAAACGGTTAAAGGGTTAATTGTGTGACATGTGGTTGTCTAGGTATACACCAAAGCTCGACGGTTCAAAGATATCAAATCTACCGATTGACCGAGTATATCCGACATATGCTCACTACGGAAAGTTCAAAGAGAAATCTACTTATCCAGATGCAATTAATCCTTGCTTACGAATCACACAGTTTTTTTTGTCATGCATGTTTTTCATCATATAGCCATTCCCCATTCATGTGGGGGATTGTTAAAGCTAGTTAATGATTAAAGCTAGCTAAGTTGGTGTGAATGAGAAATGGAGGGAAGAAGACAATAGAAGGAAAATGAAGTTTCAAAGCAAAGTTCCTTTGAAAAGGAGCTTTGTACCACATTGGTGGTAGAAAGGGAAAGTTATGTGCTTATATTAGAAAGCACTTCTTCTAGCTCTTAAAGGGTTAAGAAGAGGGACTCCCCTCGCGCCGTCGTCGTCGCTCGGCTCGGCTTCGGCTTTGGATTTGGATTTGGTCAAATGATCTGATTGATTGATAATCTTTTTGGACCAAATTTATTTAAAATTCAATCTTCATTTTCTGAAATTATTTTTTAATTCCCGCGGGAAAAATATTAATTTGTTAACTGTAAACTTCCCAACGTTCTTATTTTTCAGAAAAAGGCATGGCCTTTCCCGAACAGGCACCAAGCCTTTCCGAACAGTCACAATTCGAGGCTATATAAACTGAGGCAATGCCTCATTTTTGAGAACTGAAAAAAAAGAAAAAAAAAATTATTCGTGCATTAAAAATTCTGCATTCTTTTCTGCAAACTGAAACATATCGAGTCATAGTGTGATTTCGTTCCCGAATTTGAGTTCGTCGCAGTCGTACGCGTTTGAGGTACCTCCACTCCTACGACAGGTATATCCGTTATATCCTGGGAGGAAATAATCCATAACCTCGGGTACAGTGAGGGGGTTAAATTCCTTAAGGACACACAGTGAATTCTGTGGTCTCGGATTTCTTCATTTCTGTGATTATTTTTTTTTTTTGTGTCTCTTCTTCTTACTGGTTTCCAGTTTCTCGTTGCTTTGAACACGGACAATCGATAACAAGGATATCATAGTAAAATCATTTAGCGAATAGCCGATGGACAAATTATTGTCTTTGTCCTCGCAGTCTCTCTTATCTGCTTCAGGCATACTACATGTTTGTAATTACTTTGGCTATGAGTAATTTGTTGAACCCAAAAATTTTAACAAGTAGCTCACCGAAATCTTTTAAGTTAAAACATAAATCAAACTGATTTACATTTAAGTCTAACAAGTATATGTTAGATCAAAGCTAACAGCGAAAAAGTTGGCCTAGACTTTGTTTTGAAGTAACTTATAATAGTAACTTAAATGTCTTATACAAAAACTGAGTGTTAAAAATTAAGTGGCATCAGATTTGAAGAAGCTAATAAGTAAAAGGACTGTAATGTTGGTGTTAGCTCCTTTTATTACTCTTACGGCATAAATTAATGTGTCAGCCAGTGAGACTTGACCACAACAATTTTGTGTTGAAAATATTCAGGAATCAAGTTAACACACGACCTTTACATTTTAGGCGATCCTTTTATGGTATTTTTGAAATTATTTGAAGTTGTTTGTTGTGTTGACATTATTATTGTAATTTGTTATAAACTAAAATTGCAACAAAGAAAAAGATCGGGTAGCGTCGATATACAAAATCTCTATCTTCCTAAGCACCTAATTACTCTAAGACCTATACACAAAAATGAATCCACCGTTACCATGATTTTAAGAGAAAAGAGACGCTAAACTTTCGCCTCCAAAAATCAGAAAAAAACAAACGACCCTTTAACTCTTCTCTCACCAAGCAGCGGCGAACTCGACGGAGCAGCCTTCCACCTCCATCGTTGGCAAAATCATTTGCTTCAACCACTGCTATTTGTTCTCCACCGTCTTCCTCTTTCTCTGTTACTACTGGCGACGGAGGGTGACAGATTTGGCAAGAGATCCGTCAACCACTGTTGTTTCATCAGATTTGGCTACTGCTTCATCAGGGTTGCTCTTAGATCCCGACTAGAGTTTTTGTTTTCTGATGGATTTCATTAACTCCAAGACCTCCATATCTTCCAGCCTTAATCTCTGAGCTTCAGCAGCCAAACCTCGAGATTCATTAGAGAAGAACCTTCAGCTGCGACATCTTTCATTTTGCTCTGATTTTTCGAGAACGATTCAAACACACACACATACATTCGAAAGTACACAGAGATACAATTGCTTCAGTCATTTTAATTTTCAGATTTGTTATGGAGTCTATGTGAATTTCAGAGCTTCATTCCTTTCTGATTTTAATAGAAATTCACTCAAGTCCGGTCATGGAGTTTTGTTTGAGTTTTACTGCTGCTTCGTTGGCTTGGGGGTGATCGGTCGAGGTAGAAGTTTTCCAGCGAGGTCTGCAATCTGTCGAGGTTAACGTTCGTAACTCCGGTGCTGGTTCTGTTTACTTTTGGCCAATTTTATTGCCTCTGATTGTTCCGTTCAGAAGTATTATTCATGATGTTTGTTATCAAGTTCAACATTGAAGTCGTATTTAGAAAATCATATTGTTTTGTTCTTATTTTCGTGTTTGTTGTGTGAAACTTCTGCTTTGGTTTGGAGCTGGTAACACCTAACAATACTTGGGTTGTTCTTTGGTTCATATGTTTCTGTTGATGCTAAGTGTTCGGATGGTAGTTCTTCATCTCTTATTTCCTATCATCAGTGTGGTCATTTGGTCTAGCACTTTTAATGATTGATTTCATTTAGTTACCATGAATTGAATTAAGTAGTTGTATTATTTCAGGGTTTATACGTATTTCTTTCTGGGATGCCTATCTCATTTGATTGGTTGGTATCTGTTTTTGGGTGGCTGTTCGGTCTCGAATGGTACTTAACATAGGCCCAAATCGAGGAGCCCAGTCTCAAGCTAGGTCCTTCTGCTTTGGGTGTAATTGATTCATTTTCCTTTATGAAGTTTCGTTTAAGGCACCACCTGTTGAGCTAAAAGACTATCTAACTTCCAAACCTAGACACATACATTGATTTTGTATTGTATATTTATTGTATACTGTCTGTTTATTGTGTATATTTTGTTTTTGGGCCTGTAGCAGTAGCCCATTTTCTTTAGCCCATTCCCTTTATTTCAACTGACCCAATCCAATGTAAGGATCTGTTATATGGGTCTTCTAGGACGTTCGGTAGATACAGATTGATATTTTCAGAGAACTGGTTTGGTACTCTCTGGAGGGTTCTTCAATATACAGTAAAAAACATTTTTCTTCCATCCTTCATTCTCGATGTTTTCACCACCTGAGCTCAATATGTTCCTGTGGTCATCTTGTTTCAAGCTATTGCAGCAAGTCTCACAGCTGGGCCTTGTAGTTGGCCCATTTATGCCCAAATGCCTTTGTTGATCCCGTATAGTCTTGGGCCCCATCTTGGCCCAATTTCATTTAAATATTGTCTGTTGTTATTGCAGGTCTGGAACTCGTTTCCCCTCCAAACGTTAAGTTAGTATGCTACTTCGCATAATCGGCTTGTAGTAGTGTTGTAAAATTTAATTTAAATAAGAATTCAAACTCCTTTAGACCTCTTTAATTAAGCATGATGTTTTTTAATTAGATTGAGATGTGTCATATCAAATAAAATTGCAAAACTCATGATCCTCATTTATTAAATTTTTTTAACTCTTTAGAATCGAGGTGTGCCATAAGTTGAGTTTTCAATGGCCTTCGCAAACTTGAAAGCGGATAGTTGCTTTAGACGCGTAATTTAAATTAATTTCCTTAAACTCGGGCGTGTATTTTATGTGATCCAAATTCAAATCTTAACAACGTTAAATAAAATGTATCTCGGATTGTGGGTGCATTTCTATGGCGCAGTCCAAAGACGTGTTTTAGATGACGTTGAAGTCTTCCTTAAAAGAATTAAAAGCGGTTTTTAAAGTAAAATGCACATAGATTTAAAAGTGTTTTAAAATCAGATAAATAGGCCAATAATAACAGTTATGTAACCATGCTAGAACCACGGAACTACGGAATGCCTAAAACCTTCTCCCGGGTTAACAGAATTCCTTACCCGGATTTATATGTTCGCGGACTACAAACAGATTCAATCTTTCCTCGATTCAGGATTTGAATCCGGTGACTTGGGACACCATAAATTATCCCAAACGGCGACTCTAATCTTAAATAAGTAATTCCGTTTCGATTGTCACTTTAATTTTAAGACTCCCTAATTTATACCCTTCCGGAGTAGTAAAAAGGAGGTGTGACAGCTATAGACAACTATACACCCAAAACTGAAAGCCAACAAGGCCACAGACAATCCAGCTAGACATATTGTCTACAAACCTCTAGTAGAAATACAATTGTATAAAGACGGGACTGAGCTACAATATATATATATATATATATATATATATATATATATATATATATATATATATATATATATATATACCAAAATCAAAAGCAGCTCCAGATCAAGAGGAGCACGCCAACTCTCGCTAATCAGGGATCTTAAGAAGGGGGACTGTCACATTGCCTACCTTCACCTGCTAATCAGTACATAAGAGACTTGGATAAAATATGAAATAAAAAAATTCGTTGTAAATCTGAATAACTTTATATATCCTGAAACATTTATAATGTCATGCACGTGCATATAAATGTCGTGTCATGCATAGGTATAATTGCACATAATATCATCATGTCTCTGAGGGTGTTCCATCACATCGTCTCGGCCCATGTGGGCAACATCATCAACATATACCAGCTGATCAGGTGGTGGTGCGTATATAATGCTGTAACATTTATATATATATATATATATATATATATATATATATATATATATACATAATGTCATCTGGTCATGGGTCAATGCACATGTATAAATGGGTGAAATGCATGAAAATACGTAAAAATATGAATATTCTTTCTGGATAAACTTTTTCAATTGCGTATTATTCTGAGACTAATGAACAGAAAATAATAATAATTCACATGTGGAATCAAGAATATAGATACCCCTAGTATTTTTATGGATAGAATAATTTATGGAAACTGTGTGTTTGCTCGTTCCAAAAAAAAGAAGGGATGACCTTAACATATCTGAAGTAGGGAAAACTCCGTAATATTCTATTGGAAAAACCTCGTTAATTGGACTTAGAACTCAAAAAAAAATCAAATTAAGCTTCTGCTTCCTTGAAATTTTTGAGCGAAATTGCTTCTTATTCTTTTTTTATTTTTTATCCGAAATTGCTTCTGATTCTTTGAAGCTTTTTCGGTACATCAAACCAAGAAAGATCGGTTTGCTTTTAGAAGTGATAACGTTTCTGGTTCTCTTTTTGTCTAATATGCAAATATAACCAGACTTATTAGAAGTCTTGTTTTGTTACTCATTAATTCCCACTTAATGCTTAGGTACCTAGGCATAAATAACTACTTAGTCATTTCCAGATTTGTGGCTTCTTGCCATGTATAACTTATTAATTTCTATTTACGTATTAGTTAATTGGATAATGTCATATTACTCAATAATCAACTAATTATTCATATGATTAAGAATTATTTCAATTTACTTAAAAATACTACTAATTTTAATATACTTTATACAACACTTTATCAAGGTCAAATGGTACCTTACGTGGTACTAGTTTATAATTATCGGGTATTATCGCTCGACCCGTATTTTATCCCAAATTGGACACTTTTAATGAAACATGTTTTCTTTAATTCATGTACCCTTTATCCTTATTCATCATTTATTATAAATAGCGTAAATATGTTAACCTAAGATAATCTCATCCTCGAGTCTGCGTCAATTAACTGAAGACGAAACTTTTTGCGTACCAAAATGCGAGATGCAACACATATTTTCTTCCAATCCTTCGTCGAAGCCAGCGGTAGGGGTGGGCATATATCGGGTAAAACCGATAACCTGAACCGTTAATTCTTTATTGGGTTATCGGTATTGGGCTATTGGGTTATCGGTATTGGGCTATTGGGTTAACGGTTCGGTAACGGGGTTAAAAAAATTCTATTGGGTTATCGGTTCGGTCTCGGTTTGCATTTTTGTTATTGGGTAAAATCCATAACCCAATAAGAGTGAAGTAATTTACTAATCTACCCTTAAGTATATACTAGGGTTTTATTTTACTAATTCCCTTCCCTCATTCATTTGTCTCTCTCGACTCTCATTCTCTTTCGCCGCAACCCCTCAAGGCTTAAGCTCACCAGTACCACCAGTTCTCCGCCATTCGCTCATGTATTCACTTCACTATTTACTTACTCACAATACATCACTAAAGGGAGGATAGTTGGTTCAATAAGGTAATAGTTGTCTACTTGTCTTTCAACAGTCAGTAACACAGAAGTTATGAGAACACTGGTTCATTTGTCTCTCTAGTTGTCCACTTGTTCAATAAGATTAACGGCCTGGTTCTTATGAAAGCTATGAGAACATTAATTGAGTCGTATTGTACACTGGTTCATTTGTCTCTCATGCACAGACTAATTAAATAAGCAAAAAGAAAAAACATTATTGTAGAACACTAATTGAGTCATATTTACTATATGACTCACTCCCTCACTCGTCAATCGCATCGTTGTCTCAAGATTTTTCTGTTTGCGCCTTGTTAATTCTTCTGCTTGCTCAAGATTTTTGCCTCTGTTTGCATCTGTTTGCTTCTGATTTTTGCCTCTGTTTGCTTCTGATTTTCGCCTCTGTTTGCTTCTAATTTTTGCTCTGTTTTCTTTTAAATCAAACTCACAGTGACACGAAAACATGGCTGAAAATATGATAATTGATAAGGTGATTGGTGAAAGTGGAGCTTCTAATTAAAATGTGACATCACAATCTCAATCAGTTCAATCGACAACAAAGAGGCAAAGAAAAAAGAGGTCTATTGCATGGAACATTTTGTCCAAATTATTCATCCGGAAGGAAATCAAAAGGGTGCTTGTAAATATTGCAAAAAAGAATATTTTGCTGATTCGAAAGATAATGGTACGAAATCACTCCTTACACATATGTCCAATTGTCCAAAAATGCCTTTAGGGGTGAAGATATGGCAAATAGTATTGTTAATTGTTTGAAAGAGTGGGGGTTACAAAAGATTTTCACTATCACTGTTGATAATGCTAGTTCAAATGATGTGACGGTGAAGGAGCTTTCTAAGAATTTAACTAAATGGGGGACCAATAATGGTAAGCACATTCACGTGAGGTGTATGGCTCATATTATGAATCTTGTTTTTCAGGATGGTATAAGAGAATCAAGTGTGTCTATTGAACGTATTAGGCAAGCAGTGAGATATATCAGGCAGTCTCCTGCTAGGTGGAAAAAGTTTCAGGAATGTTGTGATGAAGGAAATCTAGTTAGGAAATCTTTACGTTTGGATGTTCCTACAAGGTGGAATTCTACATACTTGATGTTGAATAGGGCTATTAAATATGAGACTGCAATTTTAGAATATGCTGATCATGATATTGGCTTGTCACATCATCTTGAGTTTGTTGATATTGTGGATGGAAGTCCTGCAGGTACACTTTTGAGTAGTGATTGGGAAGATGTAAAGAAATAGACAAAATTTCTTGAAATCCTTTATACGATTACTGTAAGGGTATCTTGTTCACTTTAAGTTACATTAAATCATAATTTTCTTGAAATTTGTGAAGCTGTTGTTTACTTGAAACAATTGATATTAAATAAAGATGTTCTTTTGGGTTCAATGGCAAAGAAGATGAAGGAGAAATTTGATAAGTATTGGGGTGATCCAGAAAAATGAACAAAATGATTTTCATTTCATGTGTTTTGGATCCTCGGTACAAGTTCGATTCTGTTAGTTTTGCACTTGCGAAGATGTTTGAAGAGAAAGGGCCAATTTTCGCGAAGGGAGTGCATACATACATGACTTCATTGTTTGAAGAGTATGTAAAGTCTCATTCAAAAGATAACGATTGTCGTCCTTCTTCATGTTTATCTAACTCTTCATTGGACACAATGAAAGCTTCAACTGCATCTTTTGGTTCTTTCTTTGAAGAATTAAAATGACATAAAGATGGGATTGGAAGTTCATATTCTAAATCAGAATTGGAAAAATATCTTACAGAAGAAGCTGAAAATAAAATAGCAGACGGTAATATATTGCTTTGGTGGAAAGTAAACTCACCTAGATTCCCCATTCTTGCTTAGATGGCTCGGGATGTGTTATCTATTCCTATTTCAAGTGTTGCATCTGAATGTACATTTAGCACTGGAGGGCGTATTCTTGATTCATTTAGGAGTTCATTGACTCCTAAATTGGTGGAAGTTCTAGTGTGCCTTCAAGATTGGCTTCGAAGTGAGCCACTACTTGTAAGTGTTGAGGAAGATTTAGATGTTCTCGAGCAACTAGAACAAGGTAGCAATATTTTAATTTGTTTGATTTTATATTATTTAATATATTTATTGTTTAACTTCTTAATATAAATTCTCATAGATTTTTTCAATCTTGGAAACAAACCCTACGATGATGATGAGTAGAATCTTAGATAGTTGTAAGTTAAACTCTGGTAAGTTAATTATTAAACTTATATAACACATTGCATGATTACAAATATTACTTGACTTAATATATTTTATTTTTATGTTTAATAGGTGTAACCATGCCTCGACTTTGTTGTCTCAAAGCTATTTCACATTTTTGGAGTCACTATGTAAAGATTGAAGAAGGTGAACTCAAAGCTATTTCATATTATAGCTGTTGTGTCGTTATAGCAGTGCCTATGTCATTATAACAGGCTAGCAGCTGGATTTGATCTGAACTCTGAAGTTTCTCTATTCAGTTGAAAGCAGTACCGCAGTAGTTTTCTATTTTCTGTTGAAAGCACTCTGAAGTTTCTCTCTTCGTTATAGCAGTGCCTATAGTACCTCACTTGTTTTCTGTTTGCTAACCGAGTTTGTATTGAAAATAGCTAGGCAAAAAAATAGCCGATGATAAGTGATAGGCGCTGCTATACAAACTCGGTTAGCAGTACTTCAGTTGCTTTGGTACAATATATTTCTACAATATGTTTGCTTCTGTTTGCTCAATAGCTTCTGTTTGCTCAATAGCTTCTGTTTGCTCAATATTTTTTTCTGCGTCTTGTTTGCTCAAGTGTTGTTCATTGTTCTGTTTGCTCAAGATTTTTTCTGCATATTTCACTTGAATTTCAAATGATCATTGGTCGACTTTAATGTTACGTGGTGGTTCTCTTCCTGCTATATCTTGTGATGATGTAGCTCAGCCTGAGATGTCGTGTTATGATATATGGGCGAGGATACGAGAGAATCACTGGATCAAAGTGTTTATTGTGAATCCTCCTATAACGTGGCATTGGCTTCTCGGGATATGGGAGTACGATAAGTTTATATATGAACTTACAGAAACTAACAGGATGGTGTTTTATGACCATACTGTTGTATTTGTATTGAATACAACAGTATTTATGCCACCACTGTATGTATTTCTGTGTATCACTGCTTATTGCTTAAAGGGCCACCACTGTATGTCGTTATAGCTAGCAGTTGTATTTGTGCTTTCTATAGCTATTATCAGTTGATTGAAGTTTCAGCACTTTTAATTTTAGTTTTATCTTATCGGGTAAACCGATAACCGAACTGATAATGATCAATAACCGATAAGCCGATAACCAATAACTAATATCTTATTGGTTTGGTTATCGGGTTATGATATTTGTAAACCGATAATCGATAGGCAAAACTGATAATTTCCAAAACCGAACCGAATCGACCGATGCCCACCCCTAGCCAGCGGCTTCATGTAATTGGAAAGCTCCACCTGCCTGGAGAGGACATGGAACTCCTTCGAGATTGAGAGAGTGGCGTTTCGCCTTCCTTGGGGATCCTGAGAAGGCATATCATAGGTACTACCCAAGTTCTCGTGATCAAGAGAATGAGGAGGATATGTATTCATTTCCCGATTAGCTGATGCCAGTGGATGAGATGCAATTGGTGCTGGTGGCGAAAGAGCGTTGGTGTCGGTGGCATGAAGTTATTGGCGTAGAAGGAGAAGAGGCGGTTTTGGCAGAAGGAATGATGATTATTGCTTGGCTAGTAGAGGGAGGCATAAAGGGCTTGGGGTTTGAACTCTTTTGGCCGGAGACAACGATTGGGGCTCGGAAGCGAGAATCAACATTCTCAACTAAGCCCATCTCACCCCAAATTGCCTTAACTTCATATGATGTTGGGCTTTGGAGCTCCCCACATTGAGTAACTGGTGTCGATTAATATCATTTTCTCCTTTGAAGAGAAGCCTCTTCATCACCGGCTTCTCATTCGTCATCGATGACCACTGTAGCCATTGTGGTCGGCTCGATTGGTGTTTTTTTTACCCTACTATCTTGAGCCCCAGTTCAGGAGGGGTGTTTTTGTTTTCGGTTTCTTACTCTTGGACTTGGACTACGAGAAGAGACACCTTCACCAAAGGCTCGAAAAGATCCACGAGCTCTACTCTAGTCAAGGGCATAACACCCACTTAGACTCCTCAGGGTTATCTAAGGTGCCGACTTTGTGGTAGGTGACAGAACCCCTCGGAAATCTTGTATAAGACAAGAATGGAATTAGAAATTATTTACGATATTTACGAGGACTTGCGTTACCATGATTCTTTGCCTTCCACCCATACTTGGGAGCCATATTTTTTCACCGACTTTTTTCGGAGTTATTATGTCCAAAATTTTCTGAACCCACGGCTTTTGGACTTGAACTCGTGGCAATTCCCATTGGGTAGCTAAAATAAGGGAAGCAGCAAAAGCGGGAAATGATCTTTTCAAGGATGAAAGGAAGCATGTAAACGAAAACTTACGAAAACGATTCCATGACTCGCGGTAGAGTTGTGGTTGGGATGATATCCCTGGTAGAAACAACGACGAGCCGTTCCCTCCATCTATGGTCGTTGTCATCATCTATGTTAGTGAGGAGAGCGTGGTGACCACGCTGGCGAGGAGAGCGTGATGACCACGTTGCTGAAGATTTTTACTATTCCACGGAAAATTTTGGGAAATTAAAGGTTCATTATGTGTGCAAGAGTTAGGGTTTCCCCAGTTTCTGTGCATAATTGACGAAGGTAGTCCACCGTCCGCCATATAGATAAGACCATTGCTAAGCAGACATGATATCGGTGGCAAAACTCCAAAATTATTGGATCGAGCCCTTCGCTCGACCCCAAATAGAACATACCTAACGTAAAGGGATACGTATAAACATACGTGAACCCTCATTGGAGTATGTAACTCGCTCTACCATATTTGGGACGAGGATTTCAATATTAGGATAGTTTCAATCCTCCTTCACAAATGGGATACTAGAAAAGGTGAAAGGAGGAGGGATACCTATGAAATGGCCAAGACCGGTTACTTTGAGAAGTTACAGAATGAGGTTTTTCTTGAAGGCCGTTTACAGTGTTGAGTTGAAGAGGTATGATGGTGCTAACAGTTAGAGGATCAGACTCAACATCGACCTCCTTGATTTTGTTGTTCTTCGGACCACTGCCGAAAAAAGACTAGCATTACCGAATAAAGCAATGTATGAAGACATGGTGTTAAGAGATTTGTGAAAGAAATGTTCTTGCTGAGAAAGTTGAACGTAATAAAAGGTTTCTTAGAAAATATAGAGAAGAAGGAAGGCTTATGAAAGTTGTAAAGTGAAGAAGTAAAAATGATGAGTAGAATAGAAATTCCAAAACGACAAAAATCATGGCAATAATTACCTAAAAAAATTGGTGAAAATATTTACTGGATCATAGGGCAACAAGTGTCCGGGGTATTAAATGTGAGAAGATGTGCGTCCTTTCAAGTGTTAGAGACCGCTTAAGAATTTTCTCGTAAGACCTACTTTCTGATAATACTAAGTTGTGCCACCAAAGTAGGGGGACTATTTATGTGTGATAAAATCTATTGATGACAGGTGGTCAAATGGTAAAATGACACGTAGAACCGAGGATAAGCAAAATATGAATCGAGAGATGACTAATACCGGTTGCAAATGTGTATGATCGGTACCAGACATATTCTGAAAGGAACATTGCCAGTTGTAGAAGTTCAAAGGTTGGCCATCAGATATCATTCAATGAGGAAATATTTCCTACCATTAAATGAGCAGTCGTTGCAGAAAATATTTACATTCAAGGCCTGTCATTATGTATTTATCAATGACACTTTTATTCTCATATAAGGGGAGCTTGATCCTAGGATCTTGATTTTCTAGGTGGAGCTATTAATAGCAGAATTAACAACCATTGTAAGGGACATGAAATATTCTATAGAAAAATACTATACTTTATTATTTTGCTCTCAATTTAAAAGCTTTCTTTTTTACTCTATAATTGTTTTCACTTTAGCTCTTGGAGATGCTGAGATCAAAGCAGGATTATTATCTTCTTTAATTCCAGCCGTTAAATCTCAATTTTAATCCTATGTCTTTATCATTTTTAGATCAAATAAATTCGTTTATGTATAATCCACGCAATAGATTTAACTATACTGTTTTATGGGTAAAAATATTTTCTCTCATATGATTTAAATTTTTCTTGTTGGATACTAAATCTTTTCATATACGCTACTCTTAATTCTTGACTTGATTAATATCTTTTCACTTGTATGATTTATATTTTTCTTGTGTTTACTTAATTTATTTTACGTTGTTGTAGAATTAATAGTGGGATGTGTCTCTGGTCTGATCATTTTTCATGTTCCTTTGATTCAATGTCCTTTAAACAATAAACGTATCTGGATAGTTTTCCAAATTCCCCTCAAGTATGCATGTTATTGCGTTCTAACTTCTACGAGTGACTCTTACATAATATTTTAAAGAAATATAAAAATTAATCGAACTGTTCCGACACCAAAAAGAAACTGAGATGATTGAGACAGTCTTGAAATAATCAATTTTGGCTATACAAAGTAAAGTAATCGGAAAATCGATATGCTATAACTTTTATAAAGTAATCTGTCGTACCGAACTATTAACATCCCTAGTATTTTGGACTGGTGGGTAATGTAAAGGGAATTTTTCCTAACTATACCATGTAAGAAATTTTATTACCAAAAAATGTGCATAGTTTGTATAGTACCCGCACAGTCTATACTTTAAATACAATTTATATACCAATCACTAATTAGGCAGAATCTGTCATTTATAGCGCGCGAACAATCAGTCATAGAATCTAGGATAGATTTATTCCACATTAAATTCGAAATTTGAAATGGAAAGGAGATCTGGAAGCTGCGTAATTATCTCTGAAACTACAATTCAAAAAATTACGCAGAGCTTCAAAAGCTTCAACAAACAGAATACGAATTGTAGAATTGAAATATGTTCTTCATCATTCTCAGTAATCAAATTGTCGATCGTATATCTGTTATTCATCTTTTTTTCTCTCAACTACACTAAATCATATCAAAAATCCCAATCATGTTAAAATTGAATGGTAATTGGGATAACTATGGCATATTTAGAGATTTTGAAGTTGATGCAATTGTGGTAAATGACAATGCAAGCTACAAAATTCTTATTTCTACAATTGTTGAACAATTATCGATTGATACATCAGAAAAATTGTAAAAATCAAATACATGGTGAACGACAATTGTCCTCCAATGGTGATTAGGAATGATATGGGGGTTCGTGTGTATATGGAGACCAAAAAGGAGAATAAAAACTTAGGTTTGTATCATTTGTGCATAAGTGTAAGAGGTTTAAATATGGAATTGGCAATCACCAACGATAGCATAAGTGCAGGTTTTGTATAATTCGACATTGCATAGAGTTATGGTTTTTGTGTGTTATCTACAGTATTACTACATTTACCTACAATTAAACTACAAAAATAATGTACTGAAGAGGACAAAGCAATGTTATTTTCAAAATTATCTACATAGTTACTACATTTACTATATGTTGATGCAAGTTCGTCTGGATCCCTACAGTTACTTTGATATTCCATCCTCTCCAGATATAAAGGAATATCAAAGTGAAATAATAACAGAATATACGCAAACATATATCGAAGAAGGACAAGTGTATCAGGACAAGCAAACTATAGTTGCTGCAATGAAGAACTTTTTTGTGGTTCATAAGTTACAGTTCAGAGTAAAAAGATCTAGTCATAGAAGGCATGGAGTTATTTGTGGAGAAAAGATCATTCAAAACAGTGTTTTAGTGAATATATGTGGTTTTTTACAATTGTAGTGCAATTGTAGTTAAGTTGTAGTTTATAACGATTTATATTAAAACAGTCCTTTTGTTGCATCTACATTTATAGTATGTATCAAATATTGTATTTTTTTGTAGCTACTGGCTTGTATACGTTGTTGAAAACTGTAAATGGCACTTCAAGGCAATGTCAATTAATGATTCCGCAATGTTCAAGATAAGGAGTTTCATCCGACAACAGACATGCTCCTTAATGGACGAAACACTCATACAACGCAAACGTATTGCCGTTGTAGTTAGTAGCAAGGTCGTTCCAAAGTATTGTGATCCTAAGACTGTTTACACACCAAAAGACATACAAACTGACATGTTATCCGAACATGGACTGAACCTAAGCTACATGCAAGCATGGAGAGCAAAGGAAAAGGCTTTACAGTTTTTGAGAGGGAATCCAGCTGACTCATACATCAAATTACCCAAATATTTTTATATTCTTGAGGAGACTTATCCTGGTTCTGTTGTTAAATTGAATAAGGTAGCAGATGATTGTCTCTTATACGCATTTGTTGCTCTTTGTACATCAATAAGTGGTTGGAAACATTGTAGGCCAATAGTAGTGGTTGATGGGACATTCTTAAATTCAGCCTACAGGGGGATTATGCTCACAGCAAGCACCATGGATGCAATAAGGCAAAAGTGTAAAACTTTTATAGTTATTTTGTAGGCAGTCTATAAAATATAGTTAAATTATAGTAATTTTGTAGTTATTTTGTAGTTATTACATGAAATGTAGATAAATTGTCTATATTCTGAATATATATTGTAGTTGTTATTTAATTATATTTTAATATACATTTTCAAAGTTGCCAATTAATATTTTATGAATTAATAATGTAGGTACAATATTGCCCTTGGCATATGCTGTGGTTGATTCTGAAAACGACGCATCTTGGCAGTGGTTCTTTGAGCAATTCAAGCAGGCATATGGTGAAAGACCTTCAATGTGTGTTGTTTCAGATAGGAATGAGAGTATACTGAAGGCAATATCAATTGTCTATTCGAGCATGCCACACTACTCATGCATGTGGCATATTTGGACAAATATAAGGTCCAAATTCAAAAAGGGACATCTACAATTACATAAATTGTAATTTGCTATAACACGGTCATACACTCTGGATGAATTTAATAAAAGAATGTCAAAGGTTGAAGAGGTATACCCGCGTGTGAAATCTTACCTATATGTATTGGCTATTATAGATAGTCAAGAGTACATGCAACGGTGAAAAGGGACTTTTACTATGACATCAAAAATTGTCGAGTCGTTGAATGATGTAACAAAAGAGGCAAGAGAGCTGGCAATATTTGACCTATTAGAGTATATGAGGACACTTCTTAAACTTTGGACGAAAGAGAAGTTATTGAAGGCAAATGGTACTTTCACATGCCTTGGGTACAAATACAACAAAGAATTGGATGACAACAGAACATTATCTTACAAACTTAGGGTAATATCTGTCTATTTGGTGCAGAAAAAACAAATTACCTAATATACAGTGTTTTCAGATTGTACATAAATTATAGCAAATTGTAGATAATTATAGTCAAATTGTAGGTTATAGACAATGTGTAGAATATTTGTAGCTGATTTATAGATAAGTTGTAGATAATCTATTTTTATGATTCATATAATATTTTTTCTCTTTGTTCTGCAATTGTAGGTGAGGGCTTCAACATATCATATACATACTGTGTTAGAGGGTGTGAAGCGGTATATTGTGTGTCTAGAAAATAAGAAATGTAGTTGTGGGTAATTCAAACTTGAAGAACTTTCCATGTGCGCATGCGTTGGTAGCATTAAGGCACAGGAATGAAAAATATGAAAACTATTGCTCTCCGTATTACACAAGGAAGAGTCTTCTGCGTACCTATGAAATACCAGTAAATCCTCTTCCTGATGAAAGCGAATGGAATGTGCCACAACATATTTTGGATGAGGTAGTAAAGCCACCGGATAGGAGATAAAAGGCAGCCAGGGAGACCTTAAAAGGAAAGATATAAAACATATGATGAAATAAAGTCAAAGAAGTACAAGATGTCATGCGAAAATTGTGGATGTGAAGGGCATAACAAAAGAACTTGCAAGAATGCGCCCAAAAAGAAATGAATATCATGAGCTAGAATACTCAAAATAAATGTTAGTGAGATCAAGTTAGCAGATTTTTGGTGTAATCGTTTAAGTTTTTGAAGATCATTTTGAAGTATACTACAATTTGTGTGTTTGATATGATTTTATGTATTATGCCAGACATCTAAATTTTTCTTTTATATAGATTAGTTAAACTTGAATATTTATTATCTAAAAACAACTGATATTAATAAAGTAGCCTTAACTTAAAGTGACTCCAGATTGTAGGTAAAATGTAGGTTAAATGTAGTTAAATTATAGTCTTGATAATAATATGTAGATGATTTGTAGATAAATTGTGGATAATTTATTTCTATGATTTGAGTATTTATTTCATCTGCTTGATGTGTAATTTTATTTCATCTGACAATTATATACAGATATTACCTAGTACTTGAAGGTATTTCATAAAAATTATGTGAAGATTAATTGTAGACAAATTGTATTCTAACAAAACAGAGTACTCAAGTCTAATATAATGAAGATACAGTGTTGTAAACAACCAAAATGACATATTTTCTACAGTGTATTCTTCTTCAACTACCAAATGGCATCAACTAAACTAGGAACACAAGACTCTATTTCTTCTTTCTCTGTACTCTAGTCTTCTCATTTTTAGCAGGAGCACCCTTCCTTCTTGCTAGTCTGCTTGTTACCTCACTTTCACTGATTGACCCATCTTCTTGCTTCTTTGTAGCATAGTCCTATAGGAGAGCTCCATAGCGTCTACGGTGTTGGTTGATATCAGAAAGCTCTTCTGAAAGGATTGACAAATCTCCAAGGCTAACATACTTCACAAAAGCAGCCACATCTACACCACAATCGCTGCATAAAATTAAAAAATAGAATTATTTAACAAATAATTATAAAAAAAATAATTAAACATCTAGAAAGAGAGAATAGTTTTTTTACAGTGATCCTTCCTTTTGCTGTAGAATCTCTGCAACCATCCACTGTAGGTTGAGAGGGTCTGTAACTGGTTCTCAATGTATGCCTTTGTGGTCTTGAAGTAAATGTCTTTACGTTTCCCGTAGAAACCAGTGCAAGACAAATATAGAGGGATAATGATTGAATAATTATCAACTAATTATTCAACAGCATTATGATAGCGTGAAGACACCATGGAATCATACACAGTTATCTTCAGAGCAGCTACACTTTAAACTACGATTGCAGCATTCATAATAATCTAACAGATTGCTACACTTTAGCTACTATACAGAGCAACAAATGCAACATAACAACTAACATAGAGTCTCAATAATATCCAAATCCAAACTGTAGTTAATATTATAAGTCAGAATAACTACAAATTAACTACATTGATGATTTCTCACAGATTCCAATTCTGTCCAAAGTACCAAAAATACAATTTGTACATACAAATCATAGTCAAATATGAGACATAAAGTCCAACAAAAGCACAATTACACTATAAAAATTAAGAAACAACATTTATATGAAATGACTACATTATATCTACAATTTATAGTAAACTACATGGTCACATATATCTCATGTCTACAATATAACTATAATTACACAAAACAACTGAAGACAAACCTATATTGTGAATTTATTCTTTATACTTACCGTGTTATTAATGACTTGTCCGGGGTGAGCAAGGGAATAAAATCAGTCCTTCTTATCCATCTTTTCAAAACCAAGGTCTAACCAAGGATTGATTTGGTTATCCTTTTTGGAAAAGTATTCCTTCCTCCTGTAACAACAAATAAATATCAAATAAAAAAAATGATAGAATTAGTAACTTATTTAAACTTTAAAATGCTTAAATGAGAGTGTCAAATTAGCCATTCATACATCTTAGATACTTTGTCACTACGATGGCATAACCACTTGGTGAACCTATCTATCAAATCGGCATCTACATTTTTACCTATAACAGTTGTGAAGGGGTGCTTGAGGTAGAAAAATTTAGGTCCAATAGAGTTGCTGCCTCCGGAACTATATAGAGGTGTGAAAGGTGATCGTGCGTGTTTCTCCGGTTGCCTGGTTCTCCCCGGATGAATAGGGGTTGCTTCATCTGGTATGGGCTCGCCATACATAACCAATTGTGTTAAGTTGTCTGGCAACTCAAAGTCATCCAATGTCACACCCTTCTTGTCAATACCCGAACCTTCAGGAACAACTTCATTCACATACTCTCCATCTTCTTCATTTACCGGATTCTCAATGGCTTGTTTTGTCCGAGCTGCTACAGTCACACAGTGAATTGGGGACTGTGCATTGTTATCTTCAATATCTGTTACATAAAAATAACTTACTTAACTACAGTTCAAAATTGTATAAGCAATAATTATCTATTAAGAATGATATTATGATACTATATCTGCTTGTTCTACCTCAGCTTCAATTAATAATGAGGACAATGTAAGTAATAATAGTTATGCTAACTTCCAAAATTCAAATTTTCACCCTTCAAGAGGACTGAATAAAATGATTCATTAGACTCAGACAATTAATATTACATCAGAAGATGAATTGCTTGGTTTTGCATGCAAATGGAAGGGAGAGAAAATAAGTAACCAAACAAAGTGCTTTTGAAAAGATTTAAAGCATTTGGAGAGAGTAATGCTTTTATCTGGCTAGGAATGCTAGGATCACACAAAGTGTGGAATCTAAGCACTCCATAATCTACATTATGTGGGGCAAAATAATGGCTATTCTACAGAAAATAATAAGTTATTTAACATTAGTAGACTGCATAAAAAAGAAGCATTAAACTTGATATAACTACAAATATACCATACAAAAGAACAGCCTACTCACACATATAACTACAAAACACTACAGAACATCTACATATATAAATATTATCTCCAAACATGAAGGAAGGAAAAGGTAACCACATCTTTGTTTCAAAAATATAACAGCTAACGACAATGTAAGTACAAAAGGACTACAAAAATAACTATAATTATGAACTGTAGACAATGACAATTACAAATAATCTACACATTTAAGATAACTTATGTACAATTTACTACAATTTAATTACAAATTAACTACAATTTAACCACAATGATGAGATACAAAGATTCCAATTCTGCCCAAAATGCCAAAAATACAGTTAAGATAACTTATCTACAACAAAGTGTTGAATCTAAGCACCCCATAATCCACATTATGCGGGGCAAAATAATGGTCATTCTGCAAAAAATCATAAATTATTTAAAATTAGTAGACTGCATAAAAAAGAAGCATTAAACTTGATATAACTGCACAATAACTACAAATATACCTTACAAAAGAACAACCTACCCATACATATAACTACAAAACACTACATGACATCTACGTATATAAATATTATCTCCAAACATGAAGGAAGAAAAAGGTAACCACATCTCTGTTTCAAAAATATAACAGCTAACGACAATATAAGTACAAAAGGACTACAAAAATAACTACAATTATGAACTGTATAGGATAACAATTATAAATAATCTACACAGTTAAGATAACTTATCCATAATTTACTACAAATTAACTACAATTGAACTACAATGATGATATACAAATATTCCAATTGTGTCCAAAGTATCAAAAATACAGTTAAAATAACTTATCTACAATTTACCCAAATGATTACAAAACGACTACAAAATAACTAGTATTATGAACTGTATAAAATCACAATTACAAATAATCTACAAAATTAAGACAACTAATATACAATTTACCACTTAAACAAGAGATTTTTAAATCCAAAAGCAACCTAAAAAAATTGGAAAGGAAAATAATTAATGTTTACCTTCACCAAATTCATTTTATCAACAAATTTTGAGGTTTTTTTGGAAGGTTTATTCTTTTTTTGTCTTGATGAAGCAAGAGACACCTTGAATTTTTTCGTCATCTTCACATAACTCTTTCCCCTATCGTTTGAGTTGTTTGCCGACGGGTTTAGCACCTCCTCCAGCATCTACATGGTACAATAGCTTTGTTCTCATCTCGACACGAATTATTCTTGGAGATGAAATGTTAGTAGTAGGTTCCATTGATGTGTAGATTTAGCTTTTTTTGAGGTGATTTTGGTGTTAAAACACCCAAATCAAAGAAGGGGCTATCACCTAATGTAGATTTTGTAGGTTTATTTTTGGGAGTGTTAATATTTTTCATTGTTTATCTTCAACTTGAATCAGATGGAACTTCGATTTGGGAGAATGATAACTTCGGTATTTTATAAAATTAAATAGAGAAAAATGTAGAACGTGGATTCTGTAGATAACAAAATAAACTATAAACATGGGGTAGTAAAGGTAAAACGTTGGGGTTGTAGGGTGGGGGTGGGGGAGAGAGACGGGTAAAGGTAAACGTAGGAAGATACGGTCCTAAATTAGCGCCTAATATAAATGCACCATTAATTATATCCCTAATTTGAATTATGGTATAAAAATAATAATTTGGTATGGTAAAATGTAATTAACTTAAACCTTAAACATTGAGGGTAATAAGATTTTATATATGATATAGGAAAGTAAAAATCCCTAAGGTAAAAGCTCCTTAAAAATTGAGTCAGTTAATTTTATTTCTTTTGAAAAGGAAGCACGCTGCACCAATCAAACAATCTCCAGCGATTACTTTAGATTTTATTGATTAATCTAAGGTTAAATGTATGAACAACATTTTACTCCTATGAATTTATTATTGTTAATTGTTTATATATATTTATTTTAAATTCTTTATAGACATACTTGATATTTAGTAGTATTTAGTATATGTAATACAACAAACTCAAATAAATTATTTGCATTACAAGTTTAGAAGATATCTAATTATTTTGAATTTAATTTTGCATTAATGCAATAAATGAATGTTGCATGAATGCATTTACTTCAACGTCCATTGCTATTTTATATAATTCATTCTTCTTATACGTAAGCTTCTGTTATATATATATATATATATATATATATATATATATATATATATATATATATATATATATATATATATATATATATATATATGTGTATATATATATGTGTGTGTATATATATGTGTGTGTGTATATATATATATATATAGTATATTAAAATTAGTATATTAATTAGTATATTAAAATATTTAAAGATTTAGTTTCACCAAATATAGATATAGTATACTTTTCCTGGGTATTAAGTTATGCCTAGGGGCGGGTGTATATCCTAAATCATTGCGTACGTGAATTCATAATTTTCCTGTCAAATTAGGTATTTTATTTACGTATTTTTTAGAATTTATCTAATATTATGTATTGGTATCCATTCTCCAAAAAGACTAAATGGTGCACTTGGTTGAATATTGGATTATTTACCTAGAAGAATATGGAACATGAATCGATTCTCACTTAATAATTTATTTCTAATTTTTTTTAAATATGCCACTGGTTATGCCAAACTGAAACTATTTTTCTTGCATAGTATCAAGAACGAAAATAAAGTCCGTTTTGAAATTGGACTTGAACCATTTTTGGATACGGTCCGCTTTTTTATCCATTAAAAATAAATTGTATATTAGATGGATTTGTAATTTAGTGATTATCTTAATATATAGGACTTTAAAATTAATTAAAATTTTAATTGTCAAATCTTTCCTTATTTGAATTGGGTAGGAAGTCTTAATACCCCAGAATACGCTTCTTGCAAAGCTTGGAGTGTTTCATCTTCCCTTAAGCATCGCAAGAGTACTCCCTCAAATGATCTTCTATATAGGGTATCATTGTAGTAAAGAAAGTGAGGTGCACGACGACGTATTTCAGTCCTTCTCCTCGGATTTTCTGGAAGTATCCCATAGCACAAGTAGTTGATAATGGGTTGTCGCCATTCTTCTTTCTCAACTTCAGAAACAACAACAAGTTTCTTGAGTTCGTTTTCTTCCGTTTCAGTCTTATTTGGCGGCGGTACTACCCATTATTGGCAGACAGTAACTTGCGCTTGATCAGGCAGGGTTAAAGATGAAGCTAGGGAAGCTAAAGAATCAACCTTCTTATTTTCTTTCCTTGGCACATGCTGAATAGTTACACCACTGAGCCATCCCATCAACTTTTAGCGTAATCATGAGACTTGCAATTGCAATTGCATCATATCAACGGCCATTTCAAGCCCAAGTATTAATGCTTGATACTTAACAACATTTTTGGAACAGAGTTGTGTCAAGGTGAAGGAGTAGGGCAAGACTTCACATTGGGGAGTGACAAATAATACGCCAATACCAGCTCCTCCACGATGTACAGCGCCATCAAAGTACATCTTCCACAGAGGCTAAATTTCAACGACCATGGCATCCTCATCAGGTAGTTTGTCAGTTAATTCCCAATTGTCTGGTATAGGGTGATATACCAAGAAGTATGCTAATGCTGGTCCTTTTATAGACTTTTGTGGGATGTACACCATTTCAATTTGTAGAAACTGGACCTTGCTAGTCGATCACTAAGAACAAGTTTTGACATCATAAATTTGATGGGATTTGCTTTAGAAATAAGACGAACAACATGAGTTTGGAAGTAGTGCTTCAACTTTTGAATTGAGAAGACTAGCGCCAAGCACAACTTCTCAATTGGCAAATAATTCAACTCATTTGGTGTCATCATCCTGCTCAAGTAGAAAAGAGAGTTTTCTTTGCCCTCACTATTTTCTTGGGCCAACAATGCTCCAACAGACCTTTCTTGTGCCGCAATATATAGTATCAAAGGCTTTCCAGGTGTAGGGGCCGCTAAAACT
Organism: Nicotiana benthamiana; assembly: GCA_034376525.1. Lineage (NCBI taxonomy): Eukaryota > Viridiplantae > Streptophyta > Magnoliopsida > Solanales > Solanaceae > Nicotiana > Nicotiana benthamiana. The sequence goes on along the minus strand of CM067324.1, from coordinate 18,716,553 downwards.
GGAGGCTTCATCAAGTAGGATTTGATGCTCTCAAAGGCTTTACTGCATGCTTGGTCCCATTTGAAAGAGACACCTTTCTTCATAAGGCGACTGAATGGCTGACACCTCCCATCTAGGTTCGAGATGAATCTCCTAAGGTACGCTAGCTTTCATTTGCAGACTTTTCAATTCATAGATATCTCGAGGCTCAGATATTTTAAAAATGTCATCCACTTTGGCTTGATCAATTTTGATCTCTCGATGTTGGACAATGAAACCAAGGAACTTTTCAGAAGTAAATCCAAAGGCACATTTAAATGGATTCATCCTAAGTAGGTACCTTCGGAGCAATTCAAATACCATCATCAAGTCTTTCATGTGGTCGCCCTTCTCTCTTGATTTCACCACCAAGTCGTCAACATAGCATTCGACATTCTTGTGGAGAAGATCGTCAAAAATATTTTGCATAGCCCTTTGGTAAGTAGAACCTACATTCTTCAAGCCAAAAGGCATTACCTTGTAGCAATAAATACCCTTGGGAGTGAGGAACGTAGTAAGCTCTTCATCTTTTGGTGCCATGTGAATTTGGTTATACCCCGACGAACCGTCCATGAAAGACATTGCCTCGTAACCAGTAATAGCATTGATCATTAGCTCTGGAATAGGAAGCAGACATTCATCTTTGGGAAATGCATTATTGAGGTCCCTGAAGTCAACACATACTCGAATCTGGCCATTCGTCTTCCTTATAGTGGCAATACTTGAAACCCATGTTGGGTATTTAACTTCCCGAATAAATGTAGCTTCAATGAGTTTGTTAACTTCAACTTCAATCAGGGGAACCAGTCCGGCCTAAAGTGCCTTTGAGCTTTTTTAACAGGGCGAGCACCATTTTTTTACTGCAAGGTGATGGACTGCTACTTTCAGGTCCAAGCCAGGCATCTCTTTGTAACTCTAAGCGAAGAAATCCATGAACTCTTTGAGTAACTCAATATAAGTGTTTTCTTCATCAGCTATAAGTAAAGCACTTGGGTAGGTGGGTCTTGGTTCTTCATCGGTGCCAAGATTAACTTCTTTTAAGGCATCAACTATCATCTTCACTCCTTCTTTAAGTTCAGGTGGAGCATCTTTCGCATCTTCATCTTCTTGAGGGTCCCTATCATTGAAGGATATGTGATAACATGGCGAAACATCATCCATTAGAGATAAAACACCATGCTCACCTTGTGAACTAACATGATACGAAGAACCCAGACTTCTTCGTCTTCATCACGTTCTTTAGCATAGACCATAGTGTATGGCTTCAGCTTCAATACTTCATTACACGAAACCATGATTTTCATTTGTCGCTTCATTCTAGAAGTAACCAAACTTTGAAATCTTTATAGATCTCCTGGATTTTGGGCGAAGCATGTGTTCTTATGCTTTGAAAATTTCTTCGGAACTTATTCCCCTTGTTTAGTGGACCCAATCTTTCAAACACAGAGGTTCTCGCAGGTGATCTTCCAAGTCGATCAAAGACGGAAGGCCTGCTAGAAAAGGCTGATTCATCTTTTACAGTGATATAATTACTGCTCGATCTTCTTATTGAAATGCACATTGGTGACATTTGCTTGTATCCCAAACCTTCACGTGGTTGCCTCGTTGCAGCTTCTAATGGGAGCTTCCCTAACTTTGACGGCTCATTGGGATTGTATCCAGCTTCTGCAAATAGCTTGTAAATATTGGGGTCAAAACCTTCATCAGTTCGCTTTGTAGGGAGTGCCACATTGTGCAAACGATTTGGGCTACAAACCCTGCAAGCGGCTTTGAGGACGACTTTACTGCCTCAATTCGCTTGACCGGAAGGGTTAAGTCCATTAGCATGCTAGCTTGGAGATTAGATGATTCGCCTTCACCTTTCTTCCTTTTAGGGACATATTGCAGCGGTGGGGTTACTTTCCTGTCATAAGATGTAATATTCCCACCATAAGATTTATTCACGTTGGGTCGTACATTCTTACTAACAGCTTTGGCTTCACCAGTAGTCGCCTCTTCTCTTTTAGTTGAGGGCTTTTTGTTCTTGCTTTTCATACCATCATTAACTTTCAGCTCCTTTACAATGCGGTTTTTCAAGTAGAACTTTGCATCGGTAAAGTGTGACTCAGCCTAAGTGAATGGCTCATCATCAACAACTATCGTCTTCTCGACTTTGCCCTCGTAGTATTTTAAACATTTATGGTAGGTATATGGAATAACTTTACTCTAATGTAACCAAGGCCTCCCAAGCAAAACATTGTATGAAGTCTTCGCGTCGATCACATGCAGCCATGCACTTGATTGCATATCTTAAATAGTGATTCCTAGCTTGATCGCGCCTATGGCTCTTTTCCCCCCTTGGTTGAATTCTTGGATCATCACGACTTTCTGAGAGTTCATTCATGGGAATACCAAGTTCTTTCACAGTTTGGATTGGCAAAGAGGATCCTCCATCAACCAAAATTTGATTTACCCTTTCATCGCGCATATAGCCAAGCAGATACAATTGGCGGTATTGAGGAGTGTCACCGAGAAAAAGATCGTCATTTTGTGAACGTGACCTTTTCCTCACAAGCATTAACTTCTTGAGGAGTGGACTCGATAGGCTTTTCCGAAGATGGTGCCAACGATAGGTCATCACTTTTTTCTTCCCCTTTGTCAGCGTGGCAACAAGAGGCATCAATGCCCTCATGGGAAATCTTCGTGCGGAACCAACTTGGTAAAAATTCCTCCAAGCTTACTGGATTTCGTGGCTTTTGAGGGTGGTGCATCTCCACATTTTCTTTCTTCAAATGCCTAACTGGATTCTTTTTCATTGGTCTTTTTACCATCATCTTCCTTGTTGGTTGTTCTACTGATTCTTTTCGTGGTCTCCTTTTGTGGCGCCTACGACGAGTCACCAACGTCCAAGCTTCATCATCATCAGGTTGATTGTCTTCAACTTTGTTGTTCTCTGGTGATTCTTCATCTTTACTTTCTTTAATACCGCATAATTCATCCGGACTAAATGAGCCAAAGGTGATAGAGACTTGGTTTGCGCTTGCTTCCTCATCTTCCAGCACGATCTTCTTTTCGCGAGCCAAGTCCATGACTTTGTCCTTGAAGACAAAGCACTTTTACAGAGGGTGGCTTACAAGTCGATGATATTTGCAGTAGTTTGGGTCATTTGTTTTCCCAGCTTCATTTGGTCGCTTCATCTCTGGAAGCTCAATGAGATTTAACTCGAGGAGTCTTCGAAAATGGCTAGCACATCAGAATCCAAGAATGGGTACTCTTTCTCCTGCATCTCTTTTAGAGTCAACTTTCCACTTGGCTTGTCTTGAAAAGAAGTGGATTTCATACTCTGCTTCTTGCTCACCTTCGTCGTGAACTTCATAGGTGACGTATTGACATTCATAGCTTCTTTGCTTTCAGATTTGGGTACGAACTTGCCCCACTTCCTGACTTCTTGTATTTCATTTGCTTTGTGAGGTTCACAGATGGGAAGCCTTTCATTTCCAGCGGAAGCCATGCTCAATTCCATGTCATGGGCACGAGTAGGAAGTTCTTCAAATGTGCTAGGCTTGATACCTTGCAAGATGTAGTGCAACCCACAGTGCATGCCTTAGATGCACATCTCTATGACCGAAGCTTCACTAAGCCTTTCTTTGCAGTTGAGGCTTGCATTCCTCCAACGACGATTGATAAAGTCGATAACTTGTTTCCCCTTTCTTTGACAAGTACTTGTGAGCTTTATCATACTCATAGTGCGTCTTGTGCTATAAAAACGATTGAGGAACTCTTGCTCTAGTTGATCCCAACTATAAATAGATCCAGCCTCGAGGTCCGTGTACTAATCAAAAGCATTTTCTTTTAATGAGCGGACAAACGGTTTGACGAGGTAGTCTCCATAAGTCCCAGCATTGTTGCATGTCTCAACAAAGTGCGCCACATGTTGCTTTAGGTTACCTTTACCATCAAACTATTGAAAACTTTGGAGGTTGATAGCCAACATGCATCTTCAACATATCGACCCTTGCAGTGTATGGCTTTGCATATGTAAGGGAGGATTTGGCAGCAACTTTATATTTGTTCTTAATGGTTCCTTCGATGAACTCCTTCAGTTGATCGGTTGGAATCATCCCTTCAGATGAGACAGGCATAGCCTTAGTGGATGCTGCTTGTCTTGGGAAAAGTCACTCTCTAGAGCATCTGGGAGCTTGCCGAGTGCATGGGTAGATTCTTCTTCCATCAAGATTCCTACCCTATTTGTTAGCTTGTCAATTCTAGCCTCTTTATTTTGCATACATTTGGTCAAACCAGCGATTTCTTCCGTCAAGTTTGCCAACTGCTCCTCTATGAATGAAGTTTTTGTCACCATGACTTGCATGATTGTCGTGGATGACGGAGAGTAGCATGTATTTTCACATAGATTGATCCTTGATTGGCTCACGTTGTGTGGTGTAAGTGGGGAGGATCCATCACTTGAAGCATTATCATATTCCTTCACAGCAGAGTGCTTGGAGCCGGAGAGGTCAAGCCGAGCAAGAGTTTTCTTGATCTTTTCAGCAACATCGCTTCCTCTTTCAGATGCATTTGTGGCAGATCTTGCTCCTTTTGAGGATGAAGATCCGAAAACAGGGGTTGATGTGGACGACACTTGGGGTGCTTGTTGTCCTAAAGAGCTTGCTTTGCTCCCCGTAATTGGTCCGAAGCTTTGAAAGGTGACATCGAGGATGCTTTCCACATCAGCATAGAACCTGGAGTTAACATCCTTGGTGGAAGTTGAAACGGAGTTGATTTTCTTTGAAGCCATTTCAATGTTCTTGAAATTTGGTGATTGATAAGTTGAGATGAGAGGTAGAGATTGTCCCACTGGGCGTGCCAGAACTTTGTAGACAATAAATTTGCGTAGAGAAAATAAAATCAAGACCGAAAAATATCGAAACAATCGTAGTATTTTATTTCGAATATTTGAGTGTTACAATCTCTATGGATCCTCTGATTCTTCTTTCCAATAGTAAATAAATTCAAGGGCCTTTGGACTTGATCATGAATCTAAGTTTGTTGTCGCGAACGATGAACTTGTTCTTGAGCTTGAGCTTGATTGCTTGAACTTGACCTTGTATTGTTCTTCATTCTTAAGCTTGAATTTGATTTCTTCTTCGTTCTTGAGCTTGAACTTTATTTCTTGAACTTGAACTTGAAGCTTGAAACTTGTGGAGGAATTTGCAGTGTTTGATCCACGTTCTTGCTTCTTATTATAACTTCTGGTGTCTTTTATGAGTAATGAAGACCCCTATTTATAGTTGTGGAAGGGAAGAGTTATGATAAGGACAAACTCTTTCCGACCAACCAAATTGAAGTGTGACATTGTCGTATATGATTGGCCAGAAGATGTCACTTGCACACGTGGCACGATTTCATTGGCCTTTTAGTGTGACTGGGCATGCCTTGTCATTTTGACATGTGACATTATCCTATTGGCTCTTCCGTTTGACTTGGCGTGCCACTTCATTTGACACATGGCACCAAACTGGGCTTATAGAAAAATGACATTTTGGGCTTAATAAAGTGGGCTCATCACTTTAGCCAATTATATGAGCTAGCCCAATGGATTAAGACTTATTTATTTAATCTATCTGTATAGGACTTATATAAGTAATTCAATTATATTAGCACATAATATTTATTTGGACTACTATATCTTAAATTTAAGACATAGTCCAAATTATTTTACGAATTTAATACCAATAAATTTATATGGCGACAAATAGCTTCCTATATTATTTTAATATAGTATTATATTATTTTTATAATTAACATTTGTCATCTAAGACTTTAAATTGCTATTTCAATATCTTCTAGGTACTATAATTCTACCTCATCACTCAAAAATTTGTAAAAGATCAAAAGATTCAAATTTTCAATTTATTTTATTAGCTTTGAATCATTATGGTAAAAGTATTTTTATGTTATTTGTTTATAGTCTTCGATAATAAAGATAACAAGTAATTTCATAAGATATTTTATTCCTCATAAATCACAATAAAACATACAGAGACTTATATGAAGTTTAATTTATTTGTTTTATTAGCTTAGCCTAATGAGATTATTATTTATTAATTTTAAAAACTTATATTTTTAAATATTTATTTAATAACTTAAATATATTATTTAATAATAAATATATAATTTTTAAAAATTATATATTTATTGATGTAGGTACAAGGGCAAAGCTCTACATAGGACTAGTTGAAAAGAAAAGTTCACAATGAAAATATACTAGTAGAAAAGGGCAAAAATAGAAAACAAATTACTGCAGAAAAGCCGAAAAACATGAAAAACAATTCCAAGTCTATTTATAAGAGCTCTAATGAAAACCTCCAGGCCTTGTGATCTTGTCCCTGTTCCGGGGTTTTATTTGCAGATACAAGAGTAGAAAAACAGCGAACCCTTCATTCGACTAAACTACTGCTACTGCTACTACACCATTTAGTGATTTTCCATCTCCAAATATTTTCTTCGTCGGCGGTATCTCCGATCATCAAACGGTAAGCCCCAAAAGTCTCCGGTATAAATCACATCGTTACTCGTAACATATAATTTCTTAATTTTTCTATATTCAACTCATTTGTCTTGATCCTCGTTGGATAACCACTCTGAATGTACGGTCAATTTGTTTCATGCCCTAATTCTGATATGATTTCCGCCGGGAAATTGACTGGCGAATTTCATCTGTCACCGAAGTAGGTTGTTTGAAATGACTAGTCGAATTTTCATTGATCTTTTTTTCCAATGAAAATGACGGATATTGCTCCTTTCGTACTCGCTAATGTCCATTCTTCTGTAGCGAAATGGAGTTTCAAGCTTTCCTGTTTCTGTTTCAGATAAAATAAACTAAGCCCTTTTTATCTACCTTATTCGCTCATTTGGAATTGGAAACAGCCTCTCTACCCCAGCTAGGGTTAAGGTCTGGATACATATTATTCTTCTGCACTAAGTGGGATTATAGTGGGTTGTTTTTGTTGTTGTTATTGTTATTCGCTCATTTGGAATTGTGAACCTCTTATGCATAAAGGAAGTTGTACCCAATACTTGAATATACTCAAGTATCCTTTTTCTCCCTTTTTATAGTGAATTTGTACTTATGTGCTTCTCCATGAGAAAGTGGTTTCAACTTTGTCATGGGGTGTAAATCTCCCTTTTGCGTTTGTGAAATTATTAGTAATTTTTTTTTTGGAAATTTTCAAAGGTGAAAATAATTAAAAAAAAAAGAAGAGACAGCCAATAAAATAATTATCTGTCATCTGAATTCTCAAGTGTCAAGTAAATCATAATTTTCAAAGCATTTGTAAATCCTTTTTACTAACCAAGTAATGGATTCAGTTCTAAGTCCTAACTATCTTAAATTTCCACGTTGATTTAATTTGCAGTTCTTTAATCGTGAAAGTCTGTCCTGTAGGGCTCTTCAAAAGTCCGTCATGTTAAATACAGAAGATGTTCAATATCTGTAATATTTTTTTTAACCTACCATAAAAAGAACATGATCGTCAATACTCCTGCTAATTGATAATTTCGTCTACTGTACTAGTTTCATGTCTTCTTGAATAGCTAAAGACTGCAGCCAGTCATATAAATAAAAGATGGAACATCCTGATGATGACCGTCGTGTTGGAGTGGAACACTCGGAGAAACATGAAGATGAGGTAATGCCATTATTTTTAAGAAATGATTTCTTACTTTTCATTGGTAAAATAGTTAATCAACAGCTTTGATGAAGTTCCAACAAATTTATAGTGTTATGACCGTCCTTTTCTTCCCCTAATTAAGTTGTTTATTGCAATTGTTTATGCCGGTATTTCATGCAGGAAGCTGTGGCTCGTCACGAGGAATACAAAAAATCTGTTGAGGCAAAGATGGCTCTTAGGCAGATTAATTTGAATCCAGAAAGGCCAGGTTACTCTGACTGTTGTATTATTTATGAATTTAGTTATTCAATTATTTTCCTTATTCCAGTTTTTTTCTCCATATATTTAATTATTTTCTTCCTCACATTCCTCATTCCGTTTTCCTTATTTATACTTTCCATGAACTTGTAAGCAGTAAACATGAGAATTGACATGTAATGATTAGGTAATTTTGAATAATATTCAAATGACGATACATTTTATTATCCTTGTCAGAAATTGCATGCCAAGTGGGAAATAATAAATTATTACTTGATTTTCTATGATACTTTGTTAGTAGCCTCAGAACTTTGATCCCAGAATTGAGTAGTATGTGGACTCAACATTTTAAGAACACACTTCCATTCATTCATGTTCTATATGTTTTTCTTTCCTGGTAATAAGTGGCAACAAGGACAAAGTTGTTTTAGTGACTTGTGCATGTTCAATTTTATTTTTCTCCAGTTGATTTCTAAGAGGCGATTCTTTCTTGTGGTTAATGAATATATATTATCTACTTCTATACTAGCAGTTGCTAGCACATGTGTATCAGCCCATCCCGCTAGTGATATTGTCCGCTTTAGGCCTAGGTCTTCACGGGTTTAAAACGCGTCACTAGGGTCTAAGACTTGTTAACTTATATACCCAATATCCCTCTTGTGTTTTGCCGATGTGGGACTTTGTCTAAAGCCTGGATTGTTACATACACCCTCTCTTATGGACTCAGTGTCCTCGCTGAGGTTTGCCCCACTGCATGGGATTCGCCTAGACTCAACACTGAGGTTTGCCCCACCTAACCGGGATTTGCGTAAACTTAGTTGAACTCTGACCCATCATCGGTAAGGCTGACACAAGAGTGGCTTTAATCTGTAACAGCTCAGCCCGCTAGTGATATTGTCCGCTTTGGGCCTGGGCATTCAAGGGTTTAAAACGCGTCAATAGCGTCTAAGGCTTGTTAACTTATATACCCAACATCCCTCTTGTGTTTTGCCGATGTGGGACTCCTTCTAAATTCTGGGTTATTACAACATGTTTATCTACTTGGAAGTTCGTGAACTTGGCTTGATTTGGAATATGTTTTTCCCACCTTAAACGTATGGGTACAGTTTGGTTGAGGCTGACCTACTGATTTTTTTATTTCAGATACTGGTTTTCTCAGGACGTTGGATTCTAGTATTAAGCGCAATACTGCAGTTATTAAAAAGCTAAAACAGATTAATGAAGAGCAGCGAGAAGGTTTGATGGAAGAGTTGCGTGGTGTCAACTTAAGCAAGTTTGTAAGTGAAGCAGTGACTGCTATATGTGATGCAAAGCTTCGGTCCACAGACATACCAGCTGCAGTGCAGGTAGCTTGATCGTTGCTTTGTTTTAATGTCAACAGTATATTTTTTCTAACAATTTTGCTTGTGCCTTGTGTTTGCTAGCCTGGATTTAAGATACCATGTAGTTGCCTACAGAAACCATACTTTTTAAACTTCATATGGTACTGGTCGGTACAAATGATAATAGCTTTATGGGTGAATACCGTGTTGTTCCAAAATCCTGCTGTGCCCTGCTGATGATGGTATTTGGCTGAAATTCGTCAAAAGTCTGACTAGATTTTTTTTGAGGAATTTTATTTGAGAAGGAAATTTTTGACAAGAATTGAAGGAGAACTTTGTCGAAGTGAAGATTAGGATTAATTAATCTTCATAGGGAACTCGGGATTTAATGAGAATAACTCGAAAGACAGATGATTGGACCCTCAAACTTCACCTTTGCTTTATGCTGTTAATTCTCTCCAGAGGCGAAACCAGGAGTTTCCTCTTTCCATTAACTTCTGCAAATTTTCTTTGGTGAGACTCAGCTTCTTTGGTGAGACTCCCTATAGCTGACGACGAATTGAGCTTTTTTATCCAGTCTTCAGACCATCTTTCTTTTTTGTACTTGGCGTCTTCATTCTTGAGAATGTAGTTTTGTTCTATTGTTCAGTTCATGATATTTACCCTACTCTAGGTTGCCTGTATTACCACTGCCTTTATGTTATTCGTGGTGAAAAATCTGAAACATTACACAGTATTTCCTGTACCATTACTATATCATACCAACAACTAGATTTACCGATGCACAAGACGTATAACCATGAATGCTAGCCTTTGGTGAAAATCATATAATAGACATACCTAACATTCTTGTATAACTCATTTTGCATGGATATGAACCACAGTGACCACCTGTAGAGAATCCTAATGGAAAAGGCCTGAAGGTATCTTGTGTTTACCTGTGTACTAAGAACGAATAAGAATACACACACCATATCCCATCATGTGTCTGGCAGTAGAAAGTCATATTAGAGTAAGCTTCTTAGCTGACTTACTCTAAATTGTATCCCACGTCGGCTGGCAACTTAGAAGTGATTTACGCTTCAGAAGACATGTGTATTTGGCTGAGAGGTTCTTAATTTACACATATTCTGTCTTTAGAATCTTGTAAGAAAAGGAGTTGTTATTAGTGGCAGAAAAATGGTTAAAAGAAAATATATATCCGCCTATATTATCCATTAAAAAAACGGATTAGATAATGAACTTTATAAAAACGGGTCAAATATGGATAAAAAACATGCAATCCACTTAGAAAATGGATATTCAATGGATAACTAGTGTGTTTTTATATTTGTAAAGCCTCAAATTGGGTGACTACGAATTCTCCCTAAAGTGATCATATTCAAGAAGTCATGAATAATATGGATATCCATATTATTTGCCGGTTAAACCGTTTTTTTCATATTAAATATGGGTCGGATCGGATAATTAATCCGTTTTTATATTACCCGTATCCGACCCACCAGTATCCGACCCGATTTGCTCATTTCCCACCCCTGGTTCTTATGTTTTTGCAAAACACGGAAGCTTTTATTTGAATGAAGCTTTGTGTTTCTCATTTGGACATAAGCTGTTTACTATTTCTATTTGTTAGATATGTAAATAGTAGAACCCTAATCCAAAGTGTATTAAGAGTAGGTTAGGTTATGTGTATTATATATATGGCTCATTGTATCATGTTTAATATCAAGTTATATTTTTCTCCCGTGCTTTCTCACATGGTATCAGAGTGATCGTGAGAAATTTATCGCTGTGCATAAAATCCAACGATTACGGGAAGTAAAATCAGTCATCGGAACCCTTTTCCGGCGACTTTTTCAAATAAAATCAGTCTCGACCAGTGCTGTGCAAAATCCAGCAATACCAAAAGACTCGCCCCTGTCCGCCGACAAAACCCCAGAAATTTCTCCGGCCAGTTTTGCCGCTACGCGCCGCCACGCGCCGCTAGACCTTTCGGCGCATCAGACCACGCGCCGGCGCGTGACAGCCTTTCCGGCCAGTTTTTCAGGTTGAGTCTTTAGGACAGTTTGGTCGGCTCTCAATTCCGACCCTACCCATCCTTTTTTCGTTCGATTCCGACAACTTTGAGTTTTTTCCGGCGACTTTACTGACTTTTCCGGCAGCTACAGTACTTTCCGGCCAGAATTTCTTGAGGACAGTTTGCTCAACCTTGAATTCCGAGCCTATCTATATTTTTATTTTTCAATTCCGACAACTTTGAATTTTTCCGGCAGCTACAATACTTTTCCGGCAGCTACAGTGTTCCAGTTTTTCGGCAGCTCCAGTTTTCAGTTCTCTGTTTCAGTTTTAGCGAGTTTTCAGTTGATAATCCAAAGATGTCTTCGGGACTAGATGTTTTCGGGTCTAGAAACCCGGGTTCTGGCAGTTCCGGTATTATGATTACCTCAGAACCTTTAATGGGAGGTTCAAACTACCTAGCTTGGGCTTCGTCTATCGAGTTGTGGTGTAAAGGTCAAGGTGTTCAGGATCATCTAACCAAGGATTCTAGTGACGGAGATGAAAAAGCCAAAGCACATTGGGAGAAGATTGATGCTCAATTATGCAGTATTTTGTGGTGATCTATTGATTTCAAGTTGATGCCCTTGTTTCGTCCATTCCAAACATGTTATTTGGTTTGAGAAAAGGCTCGTACTTTATACACTAATGACATATCTCGTTTCTATGATGTGATATCGCGGATGACAAATTTAAAGAAACAGGAATTAGATATGTCTACTTACTTGGGTCAAGTGCAGGCATTATGGAGGAATTTGAGACGTTGATGCCAGTTTCTGCTAGCGTTGCAAAGCAGCAAGAGCAACGACAAAAGCTGTTTCTAGTTCTTACTCTTGCTGGGCTTCCTAATGATCTTGACTCAGTACGCGATTAGATTTTGGCTAGTCCGACTGTCCCCACAGTTGATGAATTATTCTCTCGCTTACTTCGCCTTGCTGCAGCACCAAGTCACCCAGTGAGCTCATCACAGACACTTGATTCATCTATCCTCGTCTCCCAATCCGTGGACAATCGGGCTTCTCATACTATGGAGTATAGACGAGGAGGAGGTCGTTTTGGAAGATCTAGACCCAAGTGTTTTTATTGTTATAAACTTGGTCACACTCGTGACGTGTGCCATTCTTTACATGGTCGACCAACAAAAAATGCTTATGTTGCTCAGACCGAGCCTACAGGTAACCGGGGATTTTCTGTATCTGAAAGGGAGTATAATGAGTTCCTTAAATATCGAGCAAGTAAGCAGACGTCTCCACAAGTAGCCACTGTTGCTCAGCCTGATACTTCTGTTGCTGGTAATTCTTTTGCTTGTGTTTCCCAGTCTAGTCCTCTTGAATAATGGGTTGTGGACTCAGCTGCTTCTGATCATATCTCTGGTAATAAATCCCTTTTGTCAATTATTGCGTATTCACAGTTTCTTCCCAACGTTACTTTAGCTAATGGGTCTCAAACTAAAGCAAAAGGAGTTGGACAAGCAAATCCTCTACCCTCTGTCACTCTAGATTCCGTTCTTTATGTCCCTGGCTGTCCTTTTAATCTTGCATCTGTTAGTCGTTTGACTCGTGCCCTCCATTGTGGAATATATTTTATTGATGACTCTTTTATTATGCAGGACCGCAGTACGGGACAGACGATTGGAACAGGACTTGAATCAGACGGACTCTACTACCTTAACTCACTAACATCCTCTAAGGCCTGTCTAGTTGCAGATCCTCCAGACCTACTTCACAGTCGTTTAGGACATCCTAGCTTGTCCAAGCTTCAGAAGATGGTGCCTCGTTTGTCCAGTTTATCCACATTAGAGTGTGAGTCATGTCAGCTCGGGAAACATACCCGCGCCTCCTTTCCTCGTAGTATTGAGAGTCGTGCAGAGTATGTTTTTTCTTTAGTTCATTCGGATATATGGGGTCCTAGTAGAGTATGTTCAACCTTGGGATTTCGTTATTTTGTTAGTTTCATTGATGATCATTCAAGATGTACTTGGATTTTCTTAATGAAAGATCGTTCTGAGTTGTTTTCTATATTCCGAAATTTTTTGCTGAAATTAAAAATCAATTTGGTGTTTCTATCCGCACTCTTCGCAGTGATAATGTTAGAAGTCTAACTGTATTAGAAGTCTAGTCTAAACTGTATTAGGAGTAGGCTAGGTTATGTGTATTATATATAGGGCTCATTGTATCATGTTTACATATCAATTATATATTCTTCTCCCGTGCCTTCTCACATGGTATCAGAGCTTTGGTGAGAATAGTATAGCTGTGCGTCATTCCAGCTATTTTCGGGAAGAAGACCTCGTCGCCGTGCAATTTTCCGGCGACTTAACAGGCTGTCCGTAACCTAAACTACCTTTTCTGTTGGTGTTGTGCAAAATCCGAGACCACCACGAGGTTTGGGAGAGAATTCCGACCAACCCCAGAAAAAATCACCGGAAACCGACGCTTCACGCGCCCCCACGCGCGGCAGGACCCTCGGCGCGTGAAGCCCACGCGCCGGCGCGTGAGAGCCTTTCCGGCCACTTTTTCCGATCGCTCCAGAAGGACAGTTTAGTCGGAATATAATTCCGACCCTACCCATCCACTTTTTGTTCGATTCCGACAACTTTGATTTTTTCCGGCGACCTACAGTGATTTTTCCGGCAGCTACAGTACTTTCCGGCCAATATTTCTTCAGGACAGTTTGCTCCTACTTGAATTCCGAGCCTATCCATATTTTTACTTTTCAATTCCGACAACTACAGTGCTTTTCCGGCAGCTACAGTGCCTTTCCGGCAGCTACAGTGTTCCTGTTTTCCGGTAGCACCAGTTTTCAGTCCTCTGTTCAGTTTCAGCGAGTTTTCAGTTGATAATCCAACGATGTCTTTGGGACTAGATGCTTTCGGGCCTAAAAACCAGGGTTCTGGCAGTTCCGGTATTATGATTACCTCAGAACCTTTAATGGGAGGTTCAAACTACCTAGCTTGGGCTTCGTCTGTCGAGTTGTGGTGTAAAGGCCAAGGTGTTCAGGATCATCTAACCAAAGAGTCTGGTGACGGAGATGCAAAAGCCAAAGCACATTGGGAGAAGATTGATGCTCAGTTATGCAGTATTTTGTGGCGATCTATTGATTCCAAGTTGATGCCCTTGTTTCGTCCATTCCAAAAATGTTATTTGGTTTGGGAAAAGGCTCGTACTTTATACACTAATGACATATCTCGTTTCTATGACGTGATATCGCGGATGACAAATTTGAAGAAACAGGAATTGGATATGTCTACTTACTTGGGTCAAGTGCAGGCAGTTATGGAGGAATTTGAGACGTTGATGCCAGTTTCTGCTAGCGTTGCAAAGCAGCAAGAGCAACGACAAAAGCTGTTTCTAGTTCTTACTCTTGCTGGGCTTCCTAATGATCTTGACTCAGTACGCGATCAGATTTTGGCTAGTCCGACTGTCCCCACAGTTGATGAATTATTTTCTCGCTTACTTCGCCTTGCTGCAGCACCAAGTCACCCAGTGAGCTCATCACAGACACTTGATTCATCTATCCTCGTCTCCCAATCCGTGGACAATCGGGCTTCTCATACTATGGAGTATAGACGAGGAGGAGGTCGTTTTGGAAGATCTAGACCCAAGTGTTCTTATTGTTATAAACTTGGTCACACTCGTGATGTGTGCCATTCTTTACATGGTCGACCAACAAAAAATGCTTATGTTGCTCAGACCGAGCCTACAGGTAACCGGGGATTTTCTGTATCTGAAAGGGAGTATAATGAGTTCCTTAAATATCGAGCAAGTAAGCAGACGTCTCCACAAGTAGCCACTGTTGCTCAGCCTGATACTTCTGTTGCTGGTAATTCTTTTGCTTGTGTTTCCCAGTCTAGTCCTCTTGAACAATGGGTGGTGGACTCAGCTGCTTCTGATCATATCTCTGGTAATAAATCCCTTTTGTCAGATATTACGTATTCACAGTTTCTTCCCAACGTTACCTTAGCTAATGGGTCTCAAACTAAAGCAAAAGGAGTTGGACAAGCAACTCCTCTACCCTCTGTTACTCTAGATTCCGTCCTTTATGTCCCTGGCTGTCCTTTTAATCTTGCATCTGTGAGTCGTTTACTCGTGCCCTCCATTGTGGAATATACTTTATTGATGACTCTTTTATTATGCAGGACCGCAGTACGGGACAGACGATTGGAACAGGACTTGAATCAGACGGACTCTACTACCTTAACTCCCTAACATCCTCTAAGGCCTGTCTAGCTGCAGATCCTCCAGACCTACTTCACAGTCGTTTAGGACATCCTAGCTTGTCCAAACTTCAGAAGATGGTGCCTCGTTTGTCCAGTTTATCCACATTAGAGTGTGAGTCATGTCAGCTCGGGAAACATACCCGCGCCTCCTTTCCTCGTAGTATTGAGAGTCGTGCAGAGTCTGTTTTTTCTTTAGTTCATTCGGATATATGGGGTCCTAGTAGAGTATGTTCAACCTTAGGATTTCGTTATTTTGTTAGTTTCATTGATGATCATTCAAGATGTACTTGGATTTTCTTAATGAAAGATCGTTCTGAGTTGTTTTCTATATTCCAAAATTTTTGTGCTGAAATTAAAAATCAATTTGGTGTTTCTATTCGCACCCTTTGCAGTGATAATGCCTTAGAATATTTGTCCTCTCAATTTCAGCAATTTATGTCCTCTCATGGAATTATTCATCAGACCTCTTGTCCTTATACCCCTGAGCAAAATGGGGTTGCAGAAAGAAAGA
Source organism: Nicotiana benthamiana (assembly GCA_034376525.1). Classification (NCBI taxonomy): domain Eukaryota; kingdom Viridiplantae; phylum Streptophyta; class Magnoliopsida; order Solanales; family Solanaceae; genus Nicotiana; species Nicotiana benthamiana. The sequence goes on along the minus strand of CM067324.1, from coordinate 18,700,521 downwards.
ATAGGCACATTATTGAGACTGCTCGCACACTTCTCATTGCATCTCATGTTCCGCTGCGTTTTTGGGGCGATGCAGTTCTCACATCTTGTTATTTGGTTAATCGGATGCCTTCATCTCCCATCCAAAATCAGATTCCGCATGAGGTATTGTTTCCTCAGTCACCCTTATACTCTGTCCCCCCTCGTGTGTTTGGGAGCACTTGTTTCGTTCATAACTTAGCTCCTGGGAAAGATAAGTTAGCTCCTCGTGCTCTCAAGTGTGTCTTCCTTGGTTATTCTCGTGTTCAGAAGGGCTATCGTTGTTATTCAACTGATATTCGTAGGTACCTTATGTCAGCCGATGTCACATTTTTTGAGTCTAAGCCTTTCTTTACCTCTTCTGACCATTCTGACCATCTGGCTATATCTGAAGTTTTACCTATACCGGCCTTTAGGGAGTCTATATCTCCTCCTTCACCTTCCGCTACAGAAGTCTTACCCATTCCGAACGTTGGACCACCTACTGTGGCTCCTCCTAGACTCCATGCACAAGACACTCCACTCTTGACATATCATCGTCGTCCTCGCCCAGCATCCGGCCCGGCTGATTCACTCCCTGCACCTGACCCTGCTCCTACTGCGGACTTGTCTCTTCCGATTGCACTTCGGAAAGGTATACGGACCACCCTTAATCCTAATCCCCATTATATTGGTTTAAGTTATCATCGTTTGTCATCACCCTATTATGCTTTTCTATCTTCTTTGTCCTCTGTTGCCCTCCCTAAGTCTACAGGTGAAGCATTGTCTCATCCAGGGTGGCGACAGGCTATGACTGACGAGATGTCTGCTTTACATGCGAGTGGTACTTGGGAGCTCGTCCCTCTTCCTTCGGATAAATCTACTGTTGGTTGTCGTTGGGTGTATGCAGTCAAGGTTGGTCCAGATGGTAAGGTTGATCGTCTTAAGGCTCGTCTTGTGGCCAAGGGGTATACTCAGATATTTGGGCTTGATTACAGTGATACCTTCTCTCCAGTGGCTAAGATAGCATCAGTCCGCCTTTTTCTCTCTATGGCTGCTGTTCGCCATTGGCCCCTGTATCAGCTGGACATTAAAAATGCATTTTTACACGGTGACCTTGAGGATGAAGTTTATATGGAGCAACCACCTGGGTTTGTTGCTCAGGGGGAGTCTCGTGGCCTTGTATGTCGCTTGCGTCGGTCACTTTATGGTCTAAAGCAGTCTCCTCGAGCCTGGTTTGGTAAGTTTAGCACTGTTATCCAGGACTTTGGCATGACTCGGAGTGAAGCTGATCACTCTGTATTCTATCGGCATTCTGATTCACGTCTCTGTATTTATCTAGTGGTCTATGTTGACGACATCGTTATTACCGGCAATGACCAGGATGGTATTACTAAATTGAAGCAACATCTCTTTCAACACTTTCAGACTAAGGATCTGGGCACACTAAAGTATTTTCTGGGTATTGAGGTCGCACAGTCTAGCTCTGGTATTGTGATCTCACAACGGAAGTATACCTTAGATATTCTTGAGGAGACAGGAATGACAGGTTGTAAACCTGTTGACACTCCAATGGATCCGAATTCTAAACTTCTTCCAGGACAGGGGGAGCCTCTTAACGATCCTGAAAGATATAGGCGGTTAGTTGGTAAACTAAATTATCTTACAGTGACAAGACCTGACATTTCCTTTCCTGTGAGTGTTGTGAGCCAGTTTATGGGTTCGCCATGTGATAGTCATTGGGATGCAGTTGTTCGCATTCTTCGGTATATAAAATCAACTCCAGGTAAAGGTTTATTGTTTGAGGATCGAGGCCATGAGCAGATTATTGGATACTCCGATGCTGATTGGGCAGGATCGCCTTCTGACAGACGTTCTACTTCTGGATATTGTGTCTTAGTAGGAGGAAATTTGGTATCTTGGAAAAGCAAGAAACAGAATGTGGTTGCTCGGTGCAATGGCTATGGCGACATGTGAGCTAGTTTGGGTCAAACAGTTGCTCAAAGAGCTGAAATTTGGTGATGTTAGTCAGATGGGACTTGTGTGTGATAATCAAGCAGCTCTTCATATTGCGTCAAATCCAGTGTTCCATGAGAGAACTAAGCACATTGAGATTGACTGTCACTTTATCAGAGAAAAGATACTCTCGGGAGATATTGCTACAAAGTTTGTAAAGTCAAATGATCAGCTTGCAGACATTTTCACCAAGTCCCTCACTGGTCCTCGTATTAACTACATATGTAACAAGCTCGGTACATATGATTTATATGCACCAGCTTGAGGGGGAGTGTTAGAAGTCTAACTGTATTAGAAGTCTAGTCTAAACTGTATTAGGAGTAGGCTAGGTTATGTGTATTATATATAGGGCTCATTGTATCATGTTTACATATCAATTATATATTCTTCTCCCGTGCCTTCTCACAGATAATGCCTTAGAATATTTATCCTCTCAATTTCAGCAGTTTATGTCTTCTCATGGAATTATTCATCAGACCTCTTGTCCTTATACCCCTCAGCAAAATGGGGTTGCAGAGAGAAAGAATAGGCACATTATTGAGACTGGTGCACACTTCTCATTGAATCTCATGTTCCGCTGCGTTTTTGGGGCGGTGCAGTTCTCACATCTTGTTATTTGGTTAATCGGATGCCTTCATCTCCCATCCAGAATCAGATTCCGCATGAGGTATTGTTTCCCCAGTCATCCTTATACCCTGTTCCCCCTCGTGTTTTTGGGAGCACTTGTTTCGTTCATAACTTAGCTCCTGGGAAAGATAAGTTAACTCCTCGTGCACTCAAGCGTGTCTTCCTTGGTTATTCTCTTGCTCAGAAGGGCTATCGTTGTTATTCACCTGATCTTCGTAGGTACCTTATGTCAGCCGATGTCACATTTTTTGAGTCTAAACCTTTCTGTACCTCTTCTGACCATCTTGATATATCTGAGATTTTACCTATACCGGCCTTTAGTGAGTCTACTATATCTCCTCCTTCACCTTCCGCTACAGAAGTCTTACCCATTCCAAACGTTGGAACGTCTACTGTGGCTCCTCCTAGGCTCCCTGCACAAGACACTCCACTCTTGACATATCATCGTCGTCCTCGCCCAGCATTCGGGCCGGTTGATTCACGTCCTGCACCTGACCCTGCTCCTACTGCGGACTTGTCTCTTCCGATTGCACTTCGAAAAGGTAGACGGAACACCCTTAATCCTAATCCCCATTATATCGGTTTAAGTTATCATCGTTTGTCATCCCCATTCTATCTTCTTTGTCCTCTGTTTCCATCCCTAAGTCTACAGGTGAAGCATTGTCTCATCCAGGGTGGCGACAGGCTATGACTGACGAGATGTCTGCTTTGCATACGAGTGGTACTTGGGAGCTCGTCCCTCTTCCTTCAGGTAAATCTACTGTTGGTTGTCGTTGGGTGTATGCAGTCAAGGTTGGTCCAGATGGTAAGGTTGATCGTCTTAAGGCTCGTCTTGTTGTCAAGGGATATACTCAGATATTTGGGCTTGATTATAGTGATACCTTCTCTCCCGTGGCTAAGATAGCATCAGTCCGCCTTTTTCTCTCTATGGCTGCTGTTCGCCATTGGCCCCTGTATCAGCTGGACATCAAAAATGCATTTTTACACGGTGACCTTGAGGATGAAGTTTATATGGAGCAACCACCTGGGTTTGTTGCTCAGGGGGAGTCTCGTGGCCTTGTATGTCGCTTGCGCCGGTCACTTTATGGTCTAAAGCAGTCTCCTCGTGCCTGGTTTGGTAAGTTTAGCACTGTTATCCAGGACTTTGGCATGACTCGGAGTGAAGCTGATCACTCTGTATTCTATCGGCATTCTGATTCACGACTCTGTATTTATCTAGTGGTCTATGTTGACGACATTGTTATTACCGGCCATGACCAGGATGGTATTACTAAATTGAAGCAACATCTCTTTCAACACTTTCAGACTAAGGATCTGGGCACACTAAAGTATTTTCTGGGTATTGAGGTCGCACAGTCTAGCTCAGGTATTGTGATCTCACAACGGAAGTATGCCTTAGATATTCTTGAGGAGACAGGAATGACAGGTTGTAAACCCGTTGACACTCCAATGGAACCGAATTCTAAACTTCTTCCAGGACAGGGAGAGCCTCTTAACGATCCTGCAAGATAAAGGTGGTTAGTTGGTAAATTAAATTATCCTACAGTGACAAGACCTGACATTTCCTTTCCTGTGAGTGTTGTGAGCCAGTTTATGGGTTCGCCATGTGATAGTCATTGGGATGCAGTTGTACGCATTCTTCGGTATATAAAATCAACTCCAGGTAAAGGTTTATTGTTTGAGGATCGAGGCCATGAGCAAATTGTTGGATACTCCAATGCTGATTGGGCAGGATCGCCTTCTGACAGACGTTCTACTTCTGGATATTGTGTCTTAGTAGGAGGAAATTTGGTATCTTGGAAAAGCAAGAAACAGAATGTGGTTGCTCGGTCTAGTGCAGAAGCAGAATATCGAGCAATGGCTATGGCGACATGTGAGCTAGTTTGGGTCAAACAGTTGCTCAAAGAGCTGAAATTTGGTGATGTTAGTCAGATGAGACTTGTGTGTGATAATCAAGCTGCTCTTCATATTGCGTCAAATCCAGTGTTCCATGAGAGAACTAAGCACATTGAGATTGACTGTCAATTTGTCAGAGAAAAGATACTCTCGGGAGATATTGCTACAAAGTTTGTAATGTCAAATGATCAGCTTGCAGACATTTTCACCAAGTCCCTCACTGGTCCTCGTATTAACTACATATGTAACAAGCTCGGTACATATGATTTATATGCACCAGCTTGAGGGGGAGTGTTAGATATGTAAATAGTAGAACCCTAATCCAAAGTGTATTAGGAGTAGGTTAGGTTATGTGTATTATATATAGGGCTCATTGTATCATGTTTAATATTAAGTTATATTTTTCTCCCGTGCTTACTCACACTATTAATGTATCTTCTTCCTGGCCCAGATCTGTTCTCTGCTTCATCAGCGGTACAAGGACTTTTCACCAAGTCTTGTTCAAGGCCTTGTGAAAGTTTTCTTTCCTGGAAAAGCTGCAGAGGATGTAGATGCGGACAAGAACGCAAGGGCTATGAAAAAGCGCAGCACTTTAAAACTTCTTTTGGAACTTTACTTTGTTGGAGTTGTTGATGATACTGACATCTTTGTGAATATTGTTAAGGACCTCACCAAGGTTGAACATCTGAAGGATCGTGATGCAAGTCAGACTAACTTGTCACTTCTTGCTAGCTTTGCTCGACAAGGAAGATACCTGCTTGGGCTTCCATTGTCTGGACAAGATATTCTTGAAGAGGTACAAAACCTCCATTACGTTTATTCCCCCCTTCCCGAGCAAAATTTGTAATGTTGTAAAGTTAGCAGTAGAACTAGCCCACTCTCTGCTACTTATTACACTTCAGTATTTATCTCTTTGATTCTTTACTTTGGGAAAGTACTGTGTTCCAAAATTTCTCTCTGTTGTCTATTACTCAACTTATAGTTTCATAACCCTTATCTTCTATTAGTTCTGCGATCGTATGATGGGTTGATTTTACCAGTTTCCTTATGAAGTCTTTATCTGCTGACAAAGACTAGTAGTTGAATAGCTTCCCTTGGATATATGCCATTTCATAGTGTAGAGACCATTTTTAGATGGCTTGGTTGTTGTCTGTTCTGTGGAAGATGGTAAAGGTTGTTGAAGAAGATGGGTTGCCACTCATTGACATGGGTCTTGGTTGGCTTGCTGACTTTTTCCTTTCTTTCTTTTAAGCCATTTTGTTTCAGAATTACATATTTGACTTCAGAATAAAAGTTTGTGATGACTTGTAACTTGATGCGGTTAATGTGTTTCTTCATTCGATACTTCATTACGGTCTGCTAATGTTTCTCCATGTTCTTAATTCCTTTGATGTTGCTTACTGCTACAGTTTTTCAAGGCCCTTAATGTGACAGCTGATCAGAAAAAGTTCTTTAGGAAGGCGTTCCAAACATATTATGACGCAGCCATAGAACTTCTTCAGTCAGAGCATGCTGTAAGGGCTCTTTCCTCTTTTGATTTGGAGGATTTTGAATCTGGCAGGGAGGGTACTAGATTAGTAGTGTTATCTAGTCTCCTCTTCCTCACTTTTTGGTGCCTTTAATAACTATGCCATACTTGAGCTGTTTTTAAAACTGTTTTGTGCTCCGAATCTTCTTCCGCTATGCTGCTTTCCTGAAAGCTTCTAAATCCACACAAATTGTCCGATAATTGTGATTACTGATGATAATTTTCTTCTTTTAACCAAATTGGAGTCACTTCGGCAAATGGAGCATGAAAATGCAAAGACTTTATCTGCCAAAGGTGAACTGAATGAGGAGAATGCTTCTGCATATGAAAAGCAGCGGAAAGCTTATGACCAGCTGTATCGTGGCATCTCAGGGTAAGTGTTCTATATGTCTATTGATATAATGTGAGATGCCATGGGAGATCAATTTCAAGTGCTTCCTCCATGAATGTCCAGATTCTCATCTCCATGCTTGCAAGAAATAGTTGTATCAGTAGAGCACCATAATTTATGGATCCCCGACTCTAAACCAACCTCTTAGTCATAGATATTAACTTCCTAATTGATATTTCATATTACTTGTTAGAAACAACCTATCTATCTCCACAAGATAGGGGTAAGAGAGACTACACTACTCTTCCCAGACCCCACTATGTGGGATTATACTGGGTTGGTTGGTGGTTGTTTTAAGTAAGAGGCTAACACAACTCTCTCATGCAAGCTTAAATGTTGGCTGTGTCTGAACTACAGACTGTCAGCTCTGTTTCACTGTTTTAACCCCTTAATATTCAGCAAACTACAGAAAAGATCTTTCATGTAGAGAAAGCTTGACTGCATATTGCATAAGTTCTATTGTCTTAGTTATCTATCTCAAGCAGCTTACGACAAGAGTTTGCATACAATTTTGATAGAGGTGGATGTGAAACTCTTGTTGGAGACGTGATAATAATTAGGGGCTATGGTGGAGGGCTAGGTTTTGACTACTTAGACCAGAATGACAGATTGGCTGATAAAATTATGAGTAACTGATGGCTGATAAATTTAAGGGGCCTAGGATATCTGTTTTGTGTTAGTTGCTGACCTATTGTATTTGTACCATCTTGGAACAGCCTGGGTTAATTAGGGGGCCCGCGCTGCACCGTACCATATTGTTTGCCATCCCTAAAGGATCCCTTCTGTATCAAATCCCTTATCTGTGCCATGATGCCGTGAATCTGCCATGGAGGTCTCACTTTCTTATTGACTATATTAACCAACATAACAGAATTAGATTCAACAATAATCTTATGAAAAGCTCTATCAATACAAATATGCAACCCTAGTAGAATTATCTTAGCTTAAGCCATATTGCTACTAATGAGGGGAAGAGTTGAATGTCTCACACATACTCGATGCACATGATACCTTGATATTATGTGAAGCTGAAAAAGATCAACTCTTGCACCTCAGAGGAGTACTACTAGCTTTTGAGGTTGTGTTAGGCTTGAAAGTGAAGTTGGTGAAGAGTAATGTGTTTAGTATACTGCTGAGCATTGTATTAATGAACTAGCAGATGTTATGGGTTGTAAGGTGGAGCGGCTACCAACCACCTATCTAGGCCTACCACTTGGAGCCAAAAGAATAATGCAAATATGTGGCGCAGGGTCTTGGATAGATTTAGCAGTAAACTGGTGCCATGAAAATAGACAATATTTATTTCCTGGTGGTAGACTTAAACTAGTCAATGGTGTGATTGATGGTATCCCTACTTATCTGATATCTCTTTTTAAAATGCCAACATTAATGGAGAAAAAACTGAATACTATGAGGAACTAATTTTTGTAGGAAGGTAATGGTGATAACAAAGAAGTTTCATGTGGTCAAATGGCACGAGGTGATGAAAGAAGAGAAAGGAGGGGGATTTGGAGTGTGGAATCTAAAGCTGAATAACAGAAGTCTTTTATTTAAATGGCTTTGGAGATATAATGATGATAGAAACAGATTATGGAAAAAGGTGATAGATGCCAAGTATGGTAGTAAGGACATGTGGGATCCTTGTTCAATTCATTCTTTTTCAAATGGGGGAGTTTGGATCACAACTAGTAATCTTTTGAATAAATATAGTCGGTTTGTGAAATTGAAATGGGGGAATGGTAATAATACCAAGTTTTGGTCTTATATATAGTGGGGGTAATGAAAGTCTTGGATCAAAGTTCCCTTTTGTATGTAGCTGCTCTACTAACAAAAAATGGAAGACTGTCAGACTTCTACTCAAGCACTGGTTGGCAGCTAATCTTCAGGAGAGGTCTCAATGACTGGGAAGTTGATGAATTCTCTCAATTGATGCAGTCGTTGGACAATGTTAGATTGGAGGGAAACAGGAGAGAGATCTCCTTTATCTTGGCAGCAAGCACTGATGATGTTTTCAGAGTCAGCAGTTCTTATAGTTTGTTACAAACAACAAGGGCTTTATCAATCAAATTGGCCATGGAAAGCAATATGGAAATCAATAACACCTGTTAAAGTAGACTGTTTTGGTTGGATTGCAGCAAAGGAAGTATTTTTTTGATTTGCACTAGGTGTCCTAGTCTCTTTTGAGCCCCGGCTAATCCCGGAGGTGCACAGGCCCTCGGCAAGGAGTTTCCCGCAAATGCACCACGGTTAATTCAGGTTTTATCCAATCCGATGGCCCTCAGAAATTGTTTGCACCCAGTGGATTTCGAACTTGAGACCTTGAAAGCGAGCAAACCCCAAGGCTCAAGTCAATTGCTACCGGGCCAACCCCTCAGGACTAGCAAAGCTTTTCTATCTCATGATAACTTGCAGAAGAGAGGTTTTGTTCTACGCAACAGGTGTTACATGTGTGAAGAAGAGGCAGAAACAAACAATCATCTACTCATCCATTGCAGAGTGCAAAACAATGCTGGGAGCTCTTCCTAAGTATACTTGGTGTCAAGCGGGCAATGCCTTCCAATGTAAAGAATTTGTTGGAGACATGGCTACACCAAAAAGAAGTGGCAAAGGGTCAACAGGTAGTATGGAGAACAAGTCCTTTATGTGTTTTCTGGACAATATGGTTGGAAAGGAACAGGATTTTCTTTGAAGGTGAAAGGCAGCATGTATGTAGGATAAAAAACAGATGATTATTAAACTTGTATTTCTGGTGATAAAGACACGTCATGGAAAATATGGAAATAATATATGGATTTTCTTGAGGACATAGGAGGAATATAGTTGCCTTGTTGTGTTAGTTGTCGGATGTTTCTAATATTGTACCATCATGGTACAACAACATCAACAACAACAACCCAGTATAATCCCACTTAGTGGGGTCTGGGAAGGGTAGTGTGTACGCAGACCTTACCCCTACCCTGGGGTAGAGAGGCTGTTTCCAAATAGACCCCGGGCATCCTTCCCTCCAAGAACTTCCCACCTTGCTCTTGGGGAGACTCGAACTCACAACCTCTCGGTTGGAAGTGGGGGTTGCTTACCATCAGAGCAACCCCTCTTGTCTTGGTACCATCTTGGTACCTTCTAATAAAATCGAACGATTGATCCCAACTTTCTGTTTCCAGTAATTCTCCTCTTTCTATATTGCTCTAATCAGTTCTGCATTAACATGATTGACTGTAGTTCTATTGTATTCAGAATTATAGAAACATATATGGATAACCTCTTTGCAGTGTTCTTTAGTTTCTAATGAAATCTCCACATAGGAGCCATTAACCTGCTCATCTATGTTGCTCGGATTCTCCGAAAATATTGCAGGATGCGTGTCGGATCCTCCAAAAGTAGTGTATTTTTGAAGGATCCGACACGGGTACGGCGACATTTTGGAGAGTCCGTGCAACATAGCTCCTCATTCCATGCTTGTTCCACCACCTCCACGAAATCTGGTTCATCAACCGTAAAGTCCAGGAATTTAAAGTATTTAATAGGTTCCTTAAGCTTGGAGATCACTTCAATGAATAGAGGGGAACAATCAGCACCAGTCTAACTAAGCGTGTAGCAAATTGATTCATCCATCCCTGATTTACCAGCACTCTGTCCAATCTCTTCCAAATGCTCCTTCTAGGACTCCATCCATTTCACCAGGTAAAAATAGAGCCAGTGTACCCAGCATCCATCAGGTCCCAATACATGATACACTGTAAAAATGCCATACTTTTTTGCCTTCTGTGTGGAGTTCCTCCCTTTTTTTCCCAGAATCAATAATACAGTTGAAGTCCCCAGCCACAATCCAGGGTACTTATGAGTATCAGCTATAAGCCTAAGACTATCCCATAGGACTTCTCTCTCACTTGCTTAGTGTTTAGCATAAACAAATGACATAAAAAAAGAACTTCCATCCACTGTCACTTCACATGTAACTTGTTGCCCATCAGACTGCACCACCTGATATACCACCATTTCATCCCAGAACACCTATATCTGACTATTAACATTAGAGAAGGAATTTGCATAACCCAGCATTCTTTTGTATTTGTCCAGTTTATCAGCCTTATAGAAAGGTTCTGATAATGCAATAACTACGACTGTATTGTAAAGTTCTTAACTGTCTCATTATCAAAAAATTAAAGTTATTAACTGTCTCTTTGCCTTTTGAGTTTTGTACCGTTACTTAGTTCCATAAAATCTTTATATTTTCGGTTCTTTACATTTACACACTAATCTATTGCATTCTCATATTTTAGATTGGCAGAAGCACTTGACATGCAACCTCCGGTGATGCCTGAGGATGGTCATACAACCAGGGTAACATCAGGGGAGGATGCATCATCCCCCGGTGCCAGTAAAGATTCTTCTGTCCTTGAAGCCCTGTGGGATGATGAAGATACAAGGGCTTTCTATGAGTGTCTACCAGATCTCAGGTTATCTTTCATCAGGATATTCTGAAGTTTCTTTTGTTGTTTCCTGAAGTGGGATGTCTAGTAATGGCAACATGTAGCATAAGTGAACAATTACCCTTTTACAGAGCATTTGTTCCAGCTGTATTGCTTGGAGAAGCAGAACCAAAGTCGAGTGAACAGCCTCTGAAGGCGCAAGAGCATTCGATTGTAAGAAATTAGATTTTATCATGTACCTTATCACTTTTACTTCCCTTCTGGCTTCTTATGCTATAAGAGGAACTATTGTCACTCTAGTCTCAAGGAAATTATCAGGTTAACTTATGGGATATGTCTCTATCAATTTTGTTATGTTATCCTTGTTTAGCTGCTTGCTCCTGCAATATGTAGCCCAACTTAATGCATTATGTGATTTTTGTGCTCATAGCCAGAACATTCTTGCACCGTGTTTCATGGAATTATGTTTGAATTTTCTGAAGTGTTGGAGGAATGGGTTACGACAATGAATAGACACTTGAATATTTTTATCCTTTCTTGATTACCAATATTCAAGGGTTGGTGGTAGTTTACTTGTGTACTTTTCTTAATGTTGTTCACAGAATTAGGAGTCTAAGGGGATGGGAAGTCTGCAACTTCCTAAAGTTGGATTTTTTTGTTGTTGCAATGTTTCTTATATTTTGACAAGGAAGGTGGACGTTCCAGTTTTTCTTGGCACAAATATGTTATTAAACACTATCTGTGGTATTAAGTCTTTGAGCCTGTCGACAGCCTTTGGATATCTTTAAGACAAAATACAACTTCATTTTGTGAGACAAGAGGGGTTGCTCTGATGGTAAGCAACCCCCACTTCCAACCGAGAGGTTGTGAGTTCGAGTCTCCCCAAGAGCAAGGTAGGAAGTTATTGGAGGGAAGGATGCCGGGGGTCTATTTGGAAACAGCCTCTCTACCCAAGGGTAGAGGTAACGTCTGAGTACATACTACCCTCCCCAGACCCCACTAAGTGGGATTATACTGGGTTGTTGTTGTTGTTGTACAACTTCATTTTGTGCTTCTGCTATTCCGCTGATTTTGCAGGGCACTCTGATTATTCTTGGGTTTGTGACTATGTGAAGTCTTGTATCGTTGACATGGTGCTTTTTGTCGCCGTCTTTCTGGTGAAGGATTCAGCAAGTGAAGCAGATGAAGCTCAGACTACTGCAGTAGAGACTGCAGAGGGTGTTGTAGATGCTGGAGCTGTGCAGGAGGACAGAAATGATAAAGGCAGGGATAAAGATGAGAAGGATAAAGAGAAGACCAAGGATAAAGATGAAAAGGATAAAGAGACTGATAAGGAAAAAGCAAAAGAAAAGGAAGCTGAAAGAAAAGGAGAAGGTGACAAGGAGAAAGCAAGAGGTGTCGAGGGAGCTAATCTAGATGGTCTGCTTCAGCGGCTACCCTGTTGTGTTAGCCGTGATTTGATTGACCAGTTGACAGTAATAGCACATGACTCAAAGCTTCAAATATTTGTTATCCCGGTCCCTATTTAAGATTTGATTATTTGAGGCTTCAGATATAATTTATACATTTGTGCCTGATATTATTTTACAGGTGGAGTTTTGCTATCTGAATTCCATGTCCAATAGGAAAAAGCTTGTTAGAGCATTGTTCAATGTCCCCAGGACATCACTAGAGTTGTTGCCATACTACTCACGCATGGTGGCCACTCTGTCAACTTGCATGAAGGACGTGTCTTCCATGCTTTTACAGTTGTTGGAAGAGGAGTTCAGCTTTCTGATAAATAAAAAGGTAACTGTAGCCTTCAGTATGTAGTGATGCACCGACTTAAAAGGATAAGATCAACAAAAAGTAAAACTTGTCTATTTATATTAATTATGCCCCTCCGCAGGGTAGGGGTATGGTTTACATACACTCTCCCAGACTCCACTAGTGGAATTTCGCTGGGTCATTGTTGTTGTTATTTTAATTATGTCTGCTTTGCAGGATCAAATGAATATAGAAACAAAAATAAGGAATATTCGTTTTATTGGAGAGCTCTGCAAGTTTAGAATGGCACCACCTGGCCTTGTCTTCAGTTGTCTAAAGGTATGAAGAGTAAGCTTAATACAGATGCTTTGCTTAGTGTAATTGAGGAGGGATGACTTAGCCTCCTTTTCCTTTTCTATTTTGAAGTCATGGGAAAAATACTTAGTTTGGCATCCCGTAGCCTATCACATGGTTGCTACCAAACTTTTGACATACCATACTTATCTTGAAAAGCTCGCTGAGAACCCAGAGAAAAAATAAGTTTGTGGATGCATCAGCAACACCTGCCTCGATTATGACAATAGTTGTGACTCATGATTACAGACTTATGACCATGGAAGGGCAGTGAGCTCTGTTCTCTAGCAATCCCTATGCTGATAAAAAGACTAAAGGTCCTTACTTAAGATAGGTTGTCAAACTATAACCAATAGTTTCACATGCTAAGGGCTTCAAAAGTGTTTAGTGCTTTTTGTTTGTTGTAAAGTTTGTGGATTAGAAGTTATGCTCGTTAGGGTTAGTAGGAATTAGGTTTGGATTGATGCTGCTGCGTCCTTTTCCTCAGGCTTGTTTGGATGAATTCAGTCATCACAATATTGATGTTGCTTGCAATCTTCTTGAGACATGTGGGCGTTTTCTTTACCGATCTCCTGAAACTGCAATACGCATGGCAAACATGTTAGAGATATTAATGCGTCTGAAGAATGTTAAAAATTTGGACCCTCGCCACATTACCTTAGTGGAGAATGCATATTACTTATGCAAGCCACCGGAAAGATCTGCTCGAGTGTCTAAAGTTCGGCCTCCTTTGCATCAGGTACATGTATTTTGCAGCTTCTGTAGTTTAATAGCTGTAATAGTGCAGAGTTTAACCTTTGTGCCATGGATTATGCAGTACATAAGAAAATTGCTCTTTTCGGATCTTGACAAGTCTTCAATCGAGCATGTGCTCAGACAGCTTCGTAAGCTTCCTTGGAGTGAATGCGAGGCATACCTCTTGAAGTGTTTCATGAAGGTTCACAGGGGCAAGTATGGTCAGATTCATTTGATTGCATCACTTACTGCTGGTTTAACTCGCTATCATGATGATTTTGCTGTTGCCGCTGTTGATGAGGTTTGTCCTTTTCATTGCACAACTGTCTGTCGTTACACTACTTTCAGCATATACAAAACCTTGACCTTTGGACTTTCTCCGGGCTCCTTTAACTTGCATTGACTGCAGCGATGGATAACTCAAGAAAAAAATTTAAAAGAAAAAAGATATAAAACCAACCTGATAAAGAAATGAAAAAGTGTTGTATGTTCAGTAATCAGAATAGCTCTCTTACTACTTTCTCCATAAAATTGGAATGAATTTTTGCATCTTAATTCTGCGTTTCTGTTGTAGAATGGAATGGAACTGGTAAAAGGCAATATATTCAGCTACAAAATTTGCGTTAACATTAAATGCTTGTTACACTGCAAGTATGTCCTGACCTATAGTTGAACGAATGCCTTTTATTTATTTTATACATATATACACACACCAAATTTTATCCTAAAAAAAATTAGGTATCTTCATATTTTTTGACAATTTTCTATGTGTACTATTATTTAAATTGTACAAACAATATGGGAATTTTTTTAATTAATGTATCATTCACTTATTGATTGCTTTTTTCTTGTGCGTTCTTTGTTTTACTATGAGGGAAGATTCATTATCGATTAGCTTGAAGAAAATTGGATAATGTGGCTCCCATTCTCTTTTTCCTCTCTTTTCCTCAACTCTTATAAAAAGTCACTTGGACTTCAATGGGTGTTTATTGGCCTAATATGAGCGAAGATAAAAAGGAACTATTGGGGGGGGGGGGGCAGCTAGTAGCTGATGGAGCTACAGTGTCATCCCTGGTTGATAGGATCCCGGTTGCTGACAATAACAGTCAAATTTATGAAAGCACAACCAAGAACATAGATAGAATGTATAGAAAGAAAGGATGTAAGACTTAATTTAATAACTATGGCAACAATTGGTATATGAACCAACCACCTCCTATAGAATATCAAGAAGAACCAGAGATATAAACTTTCAAGAAGATGAACAAGGTCACAAGCTTGATGGCAATTCATGGAGTTCCATGAGAACCCTCAGTTTTCCGGAACCTCACATGAGTCTAAAAGACTTCCATAACAATCAAAATTAAACTTCTAAACCTAATGAAATAAACTATTTATAATGCCCAGGGGAAAACTGTAAAAGTCACAAACTTATTTCCCAAGAAAAAACTTGGATTCAGCAACCCTCTCGCAAGAGTCCAGGTCAATGATCGGATCCAGATAAATGATCTGGATGCTCCAGTAACAGCCTTTTTTTTGATGAAATAAGTGATATATCATTAACAAGCATCAAGAAGATGCAAATATTACCAAAGAGAGAAATTCTCAGCTCAATGAAGGACAAAAAAGAAACTATCACAGAATAGTGAGCTGATGAATTCCAAGAAGTATCAATAGTAAATACAGAAGTGTGGTTAACCCAATTAAAAAGATTAACCAATAAACCAAACATCTGGCCTTGAGAGTAGGGATGGGAGTTGAGATTCCATCAAAAGATCGTTGGTTCCTTTCTGTCCATATGCACCACAAAGTGCAAGCTGGAACCCTTGCCCAGATCCTTCTGATGGCTTTCCTAACTTTCCAAGAGCACCAGTTCTCGAAGGCCTCTCTGATAATGCCTGGCATAGACCATTGCAGCCCAAAAAGGGACAAAAACATATTCCAAATGTTGACTGCAACTGGGCACTGAAGAAATAAGTGATTAATAGATTCTAGATTGCTATGGCACATGTGACATCTGTTGGCTAGCTGAAAGCTCCTCCTGATTAGGTTATTCTGAGTTAAACAAGCACCATTTAGGGTGATCTAGCTGAAGCATATGACTTTTGGCGGCAGTTTGGTTTTCCAGATTAGCTTCCAAGGCCATTGGTCAATCAGGTCCTTGTTTGGGCTCAATAGAAGATAGCCTTCCTTGACTGAGTGAGCACCTTCCTGCTATTGCCCCATTTGAGCCTGTCCCTCCTTTGGTTTGAAATTAGGGTGTCCTGGATGTTAGCAATGAGTGAAAAGTATTCTTCCAACTCCCAATCATTTGGGTTTCTTCTTAGAATCAGGTTCCAAGAGTTGTCCTCCCTGTTTTGGGCTATAGTGGAGTCTTGATTACTTGCAATCATGAATAGACTGGGGTAGACATCCTTCAGAAAAGTGGTTCCCAGCCATTTGTCCCTCCAGAATTGTAGGTGTGCCCCATCCTCAACCTGTAAGGAAGTGTTCTGGGATAATTCTTCCCATAATTCCTGATTTCTTTCCATAGTCCTGTGCCATGAGATGATCTGGCTGTATTAGTGCCACCAATGACTGGAAAACCCATGCTTTGCTTGAATGACCTTCTTCCAAAACCCAGCTTCTTCCTGATTGTACCTCCAATGCCATTTCATTAACAAACATTTGTTGTGTAGTGCTAGATCCTTGATACCTAAGCCTCCTAAAGTTTTGGGAAGGGTTACATTGGGCCATTTTACTAGGTGAAACTTGTGATCTTTGCTGCACCCTTCCCATAACAATGTTCTTCTGATCTTGTCAAGTTGTTTATGTACTTTGCCTGTTATTGGAAAAAGTGACATGAAGTATATAGGAATGCTATCCTGGACACTGTTAATGAGATTTAGTCTACCTCCCAAAGAGAGAAACTGCTTCTGCCAAGAGGCTAATCTTTTCTCAAAATTTTCAATGATCACGTTCCAGATCTCTG
The DNA here is from genome assembly GCA_034376525.1 of Nicotiana benthamiana. Taxonomy (NCBI): domain Eukaryota; kingdom Viridiplantae; phylum Streptophyta; class Magnoliopsida; order Solanales; family Solanaceae; genus Nicotiana; species Nicotiana benthamiana. The sequence goes on along the minus strand of CM067324.1, from coordinate 18,683,831 downwards.
TTGACCTGTGCCTGGCACCCAATGGTAGGCCTAGATAAGTTGTTGGGAATACACCAGTATTGCAGAACATAATAGCAGCCATCTCCTCCAGTTTCGCAACCACATTAACAGGGTAGATAATGCTCTTGGACATGTTGATCTGTAACCCTGACATAGCTTCAAAGAGCATGAGAGTGAGGTTTAAGTACTGAGCCTGAGATTTCTTTGCACCACAGAAAGTGAGTGTCATCAGCAAACAGTAGGTGTGATACATTGACTAGAGAGCCTGGAGCTCTGCCCACGTTGAAACCTTCTATCAATTGTAACTGCTTGGCCTTTTCAAGCATTTTACCAAGTCCCTCCATTGCCAGAATGAAGAGAAAGGGGGATAAGGGATCCCCTTGCCTTATTCCTCTCTCAGGAGAGAAAAAACCTACAGGGCTCCTGTTGACCAAGATAGAATACTTCACACTTGAGAAGCTGTACTTGATCCATTTGATCCATTTCACCCCAAATCCCATTTGCTGGAGAATTAAGACAAGGAACTTCCAGTTGAGTTTGTCAAAGGTTTTTTCTATGTCCAGCTTGAATAGAAGTCCAGGAACACCACTTTTTTGCCTCCAATCCAGCACTTTATTGGCAATAAGAGCTGCATCAGTCATCTGCGTGCCTGCCTTTGATGAAAACATTTTGATAGCCTGCAACTAATTTTCCAATCACTTTCTTCAGCCTTTCTGTAAGAACTTTTGCCAAGATCTTGTAGACACTACCTATCAGACTTATTGGCCTGAAGTCTTTTAGCTCAATTGCACCTTTTCTCTTAGGGACAAGAGCAATGAAGGATGCGTTAAAGGATTTGACCATATGGCAATTGGCATGGAAGTGACTAAGAGCTCCCATTATGTCAAGCTTTAAGGTGTCCCAACACTTCTGGTAAAGCGCCATAGTGAAGCCATCAGGACCAGCGCTCTTATCAGGTACACACAAGAATTGACACTCTCAGCTCAATGACTTCGAACCAGATATGATCTGGAGTCTTTCATCTGCAACTTTAAGGTCAATGACTTTAATTGGAGTCAGGGCATTGATCTGAGTAGCCATTGTTGCGCACTGACTTGTATTCTTCAACAACCTTTCCCAAGCTTCCAGGGATCTTATCACTGTTGACTTTAACGTCACCAAATTTCTGCGGTGAAGGAAAAGACCGGGATAACTATTCTTTAGCAGTGAAGGAGTTGACCTGGAGCTAATAGACCCTAATGTTACTACAAACATGAGGACAGATGGAGTTTATTTTATAATGAATGCATTGATATATTCATATCAGACCAGCAATTTAACCAAAGATCATTGCTGACATAACCTCATAGAACTGACTGCAGTCAATTGAAGAGATGAAGTTCTGATTCTTTAATTCGAGAACATATGTCTTTGAATACAAGGGGGTTGTTGAAATGGTAAAAGTTTGGTTGGACTCTTTCATAGTCGGTGGGAGACCAAGTTATGTGTCAGCTAAAAATTGAAGCCGTTGGAACATAATTTGAAGGAGTAGAATGCTAACGCCTTTGATAGCATAGAGAAAAAGGAAGGTGAATCTGTTAAGCAAGTTATAGGCACTGGATGATATTCCAGAAGAGAGTGCCATGTTTGAGTTAAAAATGGCAGAGGAAGCTGAAGCTTTAATGGAGTTGCATAAAGTAACTAGTATGGCAATTTTAGCCCATAACCTGCCCAAGGTTAAAGATGAAAATAGCATGCTTTATTTCAGACTCTAGAATCATGTACCGTGTACAGCTATTGGAACCCCTTCTTTTTGTTTTTGTATAGAAGGGTTGAATGCATTGTATTTCCCTGGAACCATTTTAGTGATTTTTGCTTTTATTTTATGTAATCACTAGTTACCTATCCCAAAAGATAAAAAGAGAAAATTTACGCAATAGCTAGAAAGTAAAGTCACAAAATTTCCCTCCATATATGTTAACAATTGATTTAAGTACGAATGAATGTGAGAAATAAATACCAAAACACTCAAAATATAAAATAACCATAGCAGCACGGGTTCTAATGCTGAAAGGGTTGTGCATCTTTAACCACTATATCAATTGATCAATAAATAGCTCTCAATCCCAGACTGTTTGCGGTCTGCTATATGGTTCCTCTATGTTCATTGTGCTCTCATTGACCGATATATATGATCTTATTGCATCATACACCTAATGCCGCTTTTGCAATTTAAACTTATGAATTTTGAATTCTATAGGTTCTGGAGGAGATCAGGGTGGGATTAGAGTTGAATGACTTCGGGATGCAGCAAAGACGTATTGCTCACATGCGTTTCCTAGGGGAATTATATAACTATGAACTTGTTGATTCCTCTGTTATTTTTGACACGCTCTATTTGATTCTTGTTTTTGGCCATGAAACATCTGAGGTATGGATCTGCTTTTAGCCAATCTTCAGTCACATTGACGTTATGCATTATTTATTTAGGGCAAATAGCTTTGTTAACATGGCTGGTTCAGGAGAATGTGGCACTATGAGACCTGTTTTCCTTGAATATGATAGCTCTGCACTGCAAGACCGGCTTTGGAGCTTGATCTCATTTGGAAGAATCCTTGAGATAATGACATAACTTGAAGATGAGAAAGATAACTGTGACAGAACTCGTCCTAACTGGTTATAAACTATGGAAAACTAATATAATAAGTTGAATACAAAAAATGAAGTTTCTCCAACTGTGGTTTTAATAAGCTTATTTCATTGGTATTATAATTAGTTTTATCAACCTCAATGGTTGACAACTTATTCCACCTGTGGTTATCATCATGACAGGAAATCTGGCAATAATGCATATAATTATATTATGCTTTCACATTGTCATTAATATGTGTGCACTGCTTAATGCATAGGCTTCATGCTCTTAAAATATTATTTTAAAAGGGCAGCACGGTGCATTAAGCTCCCGCTATGCGCGGGGTTCGGAGACGGGCCGGATCACAAAGGTCTATTGTCTTAAAATATTATTTAGAAACTTCACTGTTCAGGACTTTGGCCCATGCCACTTTTATTTGATTTAAGTTAGTAATATCTTGTCATTGCTTGGTTACTTGTGGCCTTTTTGACGACATAGATCTAGCTCTGTACTTTTTAAATGAAATTCAAATCCTTTCATTCCTAGTTTAATTTCTTATTCTAGAGAACCATTTACTGCTATCTGATGCAAGTCTTTTTCCCCACAGCAAGATGTGCTGGATCCTCCCGAGGATTGTTTCCGTATCAGGATGGTTATTACACTACTTGAAACCTGTGGGCACTACTTTGATCGAGGTTCATCAAAGCGAAAACTTGATCGCTTCCTAATACATTTTCAGAGGTACATATTGAACAAAGGTGTACTCCCCCTGGATATAGAGTTTGATTTGCAGGTTGGTTCCTTTGTATTCCTTGTCCTTCTCCTAACATGCCTGTAGCGTCAATGAATCATCAAGTCATCCTTACAAATGAAGAAACATAACTGCTTCTGTGCCCTACAAACACAATTATAAAAAGTACCTTAGAAGTTATTGCCCATAACAGGGAGCCAAAGATGTATTTAGGTAGTTTTACAGTGTTGAGAACTATAAGCAAAGATATCCATTCCTGCCTGAAAATATGAACACTTCTTATATCGTTATTAAATTGTTGTTGTGTGCACAAAGGTTAGATGGCATATTTATGCTCTTTGCTTCAATCACTTCTTTCATTTTTTCTACGTTTTTTAGTATTATTTTTACTTGCAATCGCATGATATAGGGATAAGGGGATTTAATCTATAGTGTCCAACTTGAAAGCGTCAGGTTATATTGCCTGAGCTTGATGGTCGAAATTATTATTATTATTAAGTGCACAAACAATTTATCTCTAAGTGGCAATGTAATGCTCTGTTAAAGTCCGTGCTAGCTCAGGACCTATGAGGTTAGTCCAGACTATTACTGTTGGTGGCTCTAGGATAAAGCAATACAGTCACTTTGTCCGACATATCAGGAGCCAGGAGGACCTGAGAGTTGCAACATGCAATCCCCCCCCCCCCCCCAACCCCAACCCCCCAAGAGAAAAGGGAAAACAAAAAGAAAGAAAGAAAGACAACTGTATCGGAAAAGGAAAAAAAAAGACAATTGTATTGTGCTATTTTAGGGGGAAAAATTTCTTTACATATGAAGACACATGTCCTGGTACTAGGGTGTGCATCAGTCGGATCGGACGGATTTAGCACATTTCGGAATGTAAGTTCGGATTTTGTAAAATGCAATCCGAATTAAATTGGATCGGATCAGATTTTAAAGTTTGAATCGGGTAAATATTTTGGATTTTTGGATCGGATAAATATTTCGGATCGGATTGTACACTTTATTAAGGCTACTAACAATCTAATCGGCTACCGCACCTTTTAAGGCTATTGCTATTTAACAACAACAACAACAACAACAACTACCCAGTATAGTCCCACAAAGTGGGGTCTGGGGAGGGTAATATGTAGACATGCCTTACCCCTACCCAAAAGGGCAGAGAGGCTGTTTCCAATCGACCATCGGCTCAGTGAAGGAAAGGAACAACAAAAACATAAACAACAAAAGAGCATTAGTAGCTTCAGCAGAAATAGCATAAATAGTTATTTAAACATAAGAATCATAAATAAAATAGCATGCAATAATATCAGACAGTAACTACCATAAATAACTATTGCTATTTACCATTCTATTAAATTGAAAGTCAACAAATGTCTTTCATAGCAATATACAAAACAAAAGTTTCATAGCAAAATAAAATAAAGTAAAATTCCAAATAAATGTCTAATAAGGGAGAGGCGTCGTTGTCCACCAATAGGAAGGAGAGACCGAGAATGAGAGACACAAAGGTAAGACTTAATAGAAGCGGACAGAGCAATCCAAAGAAAGGTTAGAGAGGGAGACTTCGATCTAAACTAAAAAAAGAAGAGTCTAAAGAGAGGCGATTGAAATGAGAAGACTTAACTCTAAAAATAGAAGTATGATATTTATACATGTTCATATAATTCGGATTTCGGATCGGATTGGATTAAACTTATACCTATCTGAATCCGATCCGAATATCCGAACTTCTAATAAACCTAACCAGTATCTAATCCGTATATCCGAAATACGAAATTCAAAAATCCGAATAGAGTGGATCGGTTCGGATTCTTGGATGTCCGATCCCAATGCACAACCCTACTTGGTACAACTTCCTGCAATATTCAGCACAAATGATACAGTACCTTAGAAAGAAATTTGTTAGAACTACAAAATCCAAATGCAAAGAGTAAAATGGGAATACCGTTCAGTAATGTATAAGTTTGCTGGTTTCGACAGTTCTGGTCATTTCTGAAGCGCTACTGTTTCCTTTGGCGGTAAGTTGATATGAAGGTAGCACTTACAGTTTTAGAAACAGTATGCAGGAAACAATAGCGGAATACTCTTTCTTGAGCCTCATAATACTTTACATACCACAACAACTATTATCACAAGCTCCTGCTAGTGCTGCCCATAGAACAGTTCGACAGCAATGCTGTCACTACCATCTGGCTCCTTCCCCATTTCCCATTTAACAAAGCCGCCGTGCAAGCTTCGGCAAGCACTTCCCAAAGCTTGCCTGTGTGCGAATTACGAATCAATTGGTGTAAACTAATCTAATTTTAATCTTCTTCTATGACGAGGGATATTGGTAATCTTTTAGTTATACCAATATCCCTCGTCATAGAAGAAAATTAAAATTAGATTAGGTTACACCAAAATTATACTAATTGATCCGTAATTAGCACACAGGCAAGCTTTGGAAAGTGCTTGCCGAAGCTTGCATGGCGGCTTTGTTAAATGGGAAATGGGGAAGGAGCCAGATGGTAGTGACAGCATTGCTGTCCAGTTGTTCTATGGGCAGCACTGGCAAGGAGCTTGTGATAATAGTTGTTGTGGTATGTAAAGTATTATGAGGCTCAAGAAAGTGTATTCCGCTTTTCTTTCCTGCATACTGTTTCTAAAACTGTAAGTGCTACCTTAAGGTCAACTCACTATAGAAGTAAACAATTAGCGGTTCCGAAATGATCATGACTGTCGAAACCAGCAAACTTATACATTACAGAGCAACGGTATTCCTTTTTTACTCTTTGCATTTGGATTTTGTAGTTCTAACAAATTTCTTACTAAGGTACGGTATCATTTGTATTAAAGTTGTACCAGGCCATGTTCTTTAGATGGAACAGGCTATACAAAATAGCTTCAAAGATGCTTGCATTATTGGCTTATGCTTTACTGTAGACCAATGTAGTTCTTTCACTATAGACATTGGAGTGTGATTTTGTTAGTTGTCTATGCTTAAAATTCTGATGGCCGTTCTGTGGGTTCTGTTCCACAACAATTGACTATTCTTATTCATTGCCATCTTTCTGGAATTGAGGCAGTGTTATCAAAGGCGAAAAGCGCAAAAAAGCCCTAAGGCCCGTGGGAGCTTTAAGCGCAAATAAATCACGAGCTTTAATGAAAAAAGGCGCAACTGTAGAAAAAGTAAAAGTATGTATATGTAGTCCAAGACCAATAATTATAGCACGAATAACAAATATATGGAAAAAGAAAATTGAAATTCTTTTACGACAAATTGAAATATCAATTGTTTAGTGTCGCCTTTTCAGGATTACACTAATTGGCAAAGAAAAGTATGCCTTAGAGCCTTGATGCGACACTAAAGCGCCCGCAAAGCAAGGCGTAGCGTTCAACATGTTTTGAGCCTCGCTTTAGGGCTTAAGCGTGCTTTAAGCGCGCCTTTGACATCACTGAATTGAGGTCACAATTTTTTCCAGGACTTATTTGCCGAATTACGTCCTAACATGACGAGATATGCATCAATTGAAGAAGTCAATGCTGCTTTAGTTGACCTTGAGGAGCATGAGCGCATAGTTAATGCGGAAAAAGCCAACAATGAGAAGCACTCTGACAGCGAGAAAATTCCCAGGACAGCCTCTGGAATGTCTGTAAATGGGAAAAGCCTTGCGAATGGCATTGAAGAAAATGGATTGCATGAAGAGATCATGGAGACTGAAAGTGATTCCGAGAATGGCACCATTGATCATGTGGGTCACGATGATGATGAAGAGACAGATGATGGGAATCGGGATGAGAGGGGTCACACGGAGGATGAATCTAATGATGGTGATGGACCTGGTTCTGATGAGGAGGATGAAGTACATGTCAGGTCAAAGGTTGCAGGGGCTGATCCTCTAGAGGAGGCAGAATTCGAGAGAGAGCTTCGGGCTCTGATGCAGGCAAGTATATGACTCTGGTCTGCTTATTATTGTCTCCTACTTTTTGCTTTATGACTGAACTTTTCAATTTATTGTAACACCGAGAAAAGCAAGTAGATATATGGCAGCTGAAGTACCTCCCACCCTCCATAGAAATACGAGGCGGGGAATCTTTCTGATAAAATATCAAAGAATTAAATGCTGATTGAAGAGATACTATGCTTAGGAAATTCAATTGGAATATTAGCAACTCCTTTCTTTATAAGTTACACATGAGAATTTGTCTCAATACTACTAACGGTTATTGTTACATGAGTTTGCAGGAAAGTTTGGATTCAAGAAAATTGGAATTACGGGGAAGGCCTACACTAAACATGATGATACCAATGAATGTCTTTGAGGGGCCATCCAAGGACCATCGCGGGGTTGAAGGAGGGAGTGTTGATGAAACGTTGGATGAAGGGGCTGGAGGAAGTAAGGAGGTTCCAGTGAAGGTTCTTGTGAAGCGAGGTAGTAAGCAGCAGACAAAGAAAATGCTCATTCCTCGTGATTGCTCACTCATTCAGAGCACAAAACAGAAAGAAGCAGCTGAGCTTGAAGAAAAACAAGACATCAAGAGGTTGGTTCTGGAGTACAATGATAGAGAGGAAGAAGAGCTTAATGGGTTAGGGAATCAGCCACCAAGCTGGACACAAAACAGCGGGAGTAGAGTTGCTCATAGGGGCAACACATGGGATGCACCTGGCAGGGGCAGTGGGTCACGTCATCGCTATCTGTACCATTCAGGTGGCGGGCTTTATTATGGCAGAAGAAGATGAATTCAAGGTCATGTTACAGTATGGGAATGACTAGCTCTATCAACTTGGTACATATTTGTTATTGGAAGTGGAAAAGTGGCTCCAGTTTATTGCATATGCCACCTGAACTTCTAGTTGAGAGTGGTGGTTTATCTTGGACTGGCATTAGCATGTCCAGGAAATTGCTTCCCGTGAACTGCAGTACCTATAAAGAGATCTATGTATGGGGATGGTACGTATATGAGTTGGTGCTACATCTTCCGCTGTGTCAAGGTTCTAACTTAGCAAATGACTTGCTATACGTGTATATACTGTTGAGTAATTAAGAAATATCCTATCTTATGTAATGGCAGAAGGAAGAATGTTCCTGCGTAGTTTCACTGACTCTTGTTCTGAAGCAGATGATGTCCGACTCTGCCCTTACAGTTGTTGCTGATGAGGCATTTGAAATGTTGCCTTATTTTGGAGTTATGGCTGGCCTCTATTTATTGATTAATGGCAAGTTCATCTCTGAATACTTGTGTTTAGGGGAATAACATTTTACATTCCCACCATTTTTTAGGTTTTCAAGAAAGGGAATGAGTTACACTTCTTCATAGCTGGCTGGCTTGTGACAGATATCTGGCTCAATCCTTTAGTAATTTGACCCAAGTTAGTTCGATTTCAAAGAATCTGTAGTTTTAGTAGGGGGTTAGGTTAGGTGATGCGTCACCCGGCGAAGAATTTAAATGGCCCTTTCCATCCTGCATATCAACTTTGTGTTATAAACCCGCCCCATCCCGCATGGATCCACCTTAACCTTGTCCAGCTTGAATTACTATATTTCATCTTATTTCTTTCCACTGTAAGTATTTTTTTTATAGCTAAAGCAGATAGTCTGATCAGATCAAGCACTCGTATATTTGGTGCATTACCAGTTTGAGTTTAATGTTTTCATTTAGGGCCTGTTTGGCCATAATTTTTTTAAAACTTCTTTTCAAATTATTTTTACTTTTTTTTTTCAGAATTAGTGTTGGCCATGAAAATTTCAAATTTCACTTGAAAGATGATTTTTGAAATTTTCGAAAATTTCAAAAACTCTTTCTCAAATTCTTTCTTCAAATCACTCACAAAAATTTAAAAATTGCATCAACTTGTATTCATGTTCAAACATAACTTTAATTTTTAAATATTATTTTCACTTGATTTTTTTTTTTCATTTTTTTCCGGAGTTTTACGATTCTTTTGTCCAAATTACTGGATTCTGATGTTTTGAAGGTTTATCAACTCCAAAATCCAAATCATTCCCTCAATGCAAGATGTCTTTTCTATCTATATAGCTGGCATAACCTCTCCCTTTTTGGTGCCCTTGCACAACTTTTTGAACTTTGTTAGTTCCTGGTACTAGTATAGTCTTTTTTGTTATAACTTAATAAGTTATGTTACCAATATTCAAATTTGTTGTTGATGTATTGCTGACTTTGCAGTTTTTCACACGCAAGAACAAGTTTTCTTTTTCACCGTAACTAATATATATACCCGCGGGGGACAGAACGTTTAATATAAAAAAGTGTGGATAGAATTAGTAAAAATATGTGTATACTAAATTTAGGCGATCACATTTTAAAATTAAACCAAAAATTAATCAATAAATTTTATCGAGTTGTTTCTGTAATTTAATTCCTAGAGAAAAAGAGCAGTTAACCTCAAAAAGTTAAATTTCTTCATCTAATGAAAAATCAGCCACCTCATTTAGCTTTGCCAGTATCTCTGGCGTCTTGCCGCTTCTTCATTGTTCTATATACTTTTATTGTTGATTTTATCTATTATGATTTTAGGTATGTTATGTAATTCATTTTATGAATTTCTCATCATAATTCAAAAGATACCTTTTCATCTCAAATTCAAATAAATTTTCTCTCTATTTTTATAATAAAGTTTTTTAGTTTTTTTTTAAAGCAAACTTATTTAGAAAATTTACTTTAAATTTTCAGAATAAGTAATTTTTAATATATACAAATTACTATTTCCTTAAGAAATTAAATATAAAAATTAATTATATAGATTTTTCCTACTCCTAAAAATTGTTTTTTCACCATGATATTATTGTTGAAAAATTCAGGTATCATTTAAATTTATCAATAATATTTTTGAAAGTTATTAGAATACTCTCATATTGCCTCTGTAATATAAGTATTTTATTTAAGACTTATTTTGCTGCTTGAATTTTTTAAATTTATAAGGTCATAAAATTTTTAATACTAAGTAAATTTTATTTTATATTTTAACTTATCCCAATATATAAAAATTATGTGCATATGTAGCTCGATGTTTAAATTGTCAGCAAGTAAAGTACTAGCATTTAAAGACCTAGTGGTTTGGTTAAGAAGATAGAGATTCCTGAGTGGACGTAGGAGCGTATCACATCACTATAGATTTTATTGTCGGACTCCTAGGGGCTCAAAGGAAGTTCAACGTAATTTGGGTTATTGTGGATAGATTGACCAAGTCAGCAAATTTCATTCCTGTCGCAATTTTCTATTCTTCGAAGCAGTTGGCAGAGATCTATATCCGTGAGATCGTTCATCTTCATGGTTGTAAACATGTGATTTTTGACCTTTTCCAAATTTTTTTATATTTTAGCATGTAAATATTTAATTTTAGGTCTAATATCGCTATTTCAACTGATTTTGACTCTTTTACTTTATTTTATTATAAGAAAATAAAAATTTACAAAAAAATAAATTTATTAATATTTTATAGTTATTTTTAATTTTAAAAAATATTAAAAATAATTTTATTTTAATGATCAATCTTATTTTAATAAATTATTTTACTTAAAAAAGATTAATTAATAAATGAGATCCTATTTTAATTGGATTGCAAGGAAAATACACAGAAATACGCCTGTGACCTAGAGAGAACTTGGGAAATCAGCCGCGGAACGTTTGAGGACCTCCCCCGCTGAACCGGTCGTCATCTTCGTTACTACCCCCCATCCAAACACCAGTGCCAGAGACCAACCCCACCAGCTGAGAGCAGCAGTTCCCCCTTCGACCAAAGGACTACCCCTGTAACCACCGCCTTTCACACCACCCAGCGGCGAGAAACCAGAAACCTGCCGCTCATCCCACCAGTCCGTCACCACCACACCTCTAATCAATGAGCTGCTACTGCTACTTCACCTTCCAGCTTTAAACACCACCAAGATCAATCACCATCAGCCTTCAACTCCCAATTTCAGCCGCATATGAAAGGAGATAAAGAGATTAGGTTCTTTCATGTCCTCAATTTACTTCAAAATCTGAAAATAAAAAAGAAGAAGAAGAAAAAGGCTCCATTTCCGTTTTCTGGATTTTGTTTCAAAACAGAGTTCGATTGAATCGAGTTGGTCACTATTGTTGCTTGTTGTTCGAGGTTCGTTGGTTGGTTGTTGAGTTCGAGGTTCACCGCCAAAGCTTCGATCGATGCACTTTTTCGAGCTCCCTGATTGATTTTCCGGTCGAACCCCGTTCCATAGTTTTGTTTGAGTGATTGTAAAGTCATGATTCAATATTAAGGTTCATTTCTCCTCACTGATCCTATTTAGTTTTTATTTGAGTTTTCTTGTTTCTGATATATGTTTCTCTATGTTAACTTCTCTGTGGTTACTTCATAAAGAATTTACGATTTATGGTTGTATGAGTGCATATGATTTCACGTTTTCTGTTGGGAATTCAACCTGTTTTAGACTTAAAAGTACTAATATATACTAGATGAGATAAATAGACAATTGTAAGTTGATTTGTTTTGAAGGGTGGAACACGCCGTGGGGGTTTGGATTCTAACATGAAAAGAGAGTAAGCATGCAACTATATTTCCACATTGTCACTAGTCTTGATCGGTCCTTCTTTCATATGTTTATCTTACCGCGATTTCCATCTATATTTTCTCCCCTATTGTTGTGTTTGAACTTTAGTCTATAATTTTTCTTTTCCTTCTAATGGCTACTCTTTTAAGAAAAATGCAATAATAAGTTAATTCTTGCCTTAACTTTTCAGATCGTCATTATTAGCCAATAAATATTGCTTTAGGGGTACATAGATATAGTTTTACGAGGTTTGTTGATAGTCCTGCAACTAAACAATACGGGGTCAATAATCTATAGCCTCACGGTAGTTTCAAACTAGTCTTGCAAAACTAATCAATTTAGGAAGATCGTAGGTTGCTTTATGCGTATTTTTAATATATTATTATAATTGTGTACACGTTCGCGTGATATAATTACGACTCTAAGAATTAATTTAGAGTATGCGTTCGTACAACTTCGATCAAACTTTCTTAATATTAATAAAACGTCATTGATTGAAGACACATACACGTGACATGATTTTTGACGCGCCAAACAAATAGGTACACGTAGCGTGTGACCCGTTTCGAGATAATTTTCTTAATTAAAAAGCGGTGAAAGGTAAATGCACATAGGTTCTAAAATCAGTAATTAGACAGTTTAGTCAAGCCAAGTATGATCAAGGCGACCATGCTAAAACCACAGAATTCGAGAATGCCTAACATCTTCTCCCGAGTTAACAAAATTCCTTACCCAAATTTCTGTGTTTGCAGGCTATAAAATAGATTCAATCTTTCCTCGATTTGGGACTCAAATCGGTTACTTAGGAAACCATAAATTATCCCAAGTGGCGACTCTGAATGTTAAATAAATAATCCCGTTTTGATTCTCAGTTAAATTGGAAAAAACTCCATTGTACCCTTCCAGGGTAGGAAAAAGGAGGTGTGACAATGTTGTGCCCGTGACTATCATTATTGATCGAGGTACGCATTTTACCTTGCATTTCTAGAGGGCAGTACATCATGAGTTGGGTACGCGGTTCGATTTGAGCATATCGTTTCATCCTCAGAAGGATGGATAGTACAAGCGTACTATTAAGATTTTGGAGGATATGCTCCACGCTTGTGTTATTAACTCAAGAGGTTCTTGGGAACAGTTCTTGCCGTTAGCGGAGTTTTCCTACAATAACAATTAACATGCGAGCATCTAGTTGGCTTCTTATGGGGCATTATATGGTAGACGATGTCGATCGTTGGTTAAGTGGTTTGAGCCCGGGGAGGCTCGGTTATTAGGTACCAATTTAGTGCAGGATGCCTTAGATAAGGTTAAGATCATTCAAGATAGACTTCGTACAGCTCAGTCCAGGAAAAAGAGTTCTGTGGACCGTAAGGTTCATGATGTGGCATTCATGGTCGGAGTCTGTTGCTTCAGGTGTCACCCATGAAGGGTGTGATGTAGTTTAGGAAGAAGGGCATGTCAAACCTTGGTTCATCGGGCCTTTTGAGATTCTTGATAGAGTAGGAGAGGTGGTTAACAAATTTGCATTTCCCCCAGGCTTATCAGCGGTACATCCCGTGTTTTATGTGTCCATGCTTCGGAAGTATCTTGGCGATACCTTCTACGGGTTAGATTTCAGCACTGTCCAGTTGGACAAGGATTTGACCTACGAGGAAGAGTCGATAGCTATTCTAGTCCAGAAAGTTCGTAAGTTGAGATCAAAGAGTTATCCTTCGGTTCGAGTGTAGTGGATAGGTCAGCCTATTGAGGCAACTACCTGTGAGTCTGAGTTTGCTATGTGTAGCAGATATCCCTATCTTTTCACCAGCGCAGGTACTTTTCTATGTCCGTTCGAGGACGAATAATTGTTTTAGTTATGGAGAATATGATGACTCAAATGATCATCTTCTGCTTTAGAACTCGATTCCATGTTCTGAGGCCTTAAGAACCTCATTTTATCTCTTCTTAATTTGCATGGTAGTCTGGGTGTATTTCCGGAAATCCTCTAAGTAGAAAATTGATGAAATAATAATTTTTGGCCTCAAAAGTTAATTTTTGTTGACTTTGGTCAATAGTTTGGGTAAACAGACTCGACCCATGTTCTAACAGTCACGGTGGGTCCGTAGTAAAATATAGGACCTGGGCGTATGCTCGAAACCGAATTCCAAGGTCCCTAGTATGAGAAATGAATTTTTGATGAAAAATGTAAGACTGAAATTATAATAGTTTGAAGAAATTGGTTAATATTTTATTCTCGTTAGTACCGGGTTCGTATTTTGGTTCCGGAGCCCGGTACATGACCGTTATGATATATATACCTTATTTGTGAAATTTGGTGATAAATGAAATTGATTTGACGTGATTTGGACCTTTGGTTGTGGAAATAGAAGTTTTAAAACTTTAATGAAAATTTCATGCAATTTGGTGCTAAATTCTTAGTTGTAGGTGTTATTTTGGCGATTTGATCGCGTGAGCAAGTCCGTATAATGTTTTTAGACTTGTGTGCATGTTTGGTTTGGAGCTCTGATAGCTCGGGTGAGTTTCAGATAGGCTACAAAGTAATTTGGACTTAAGAAAATTTCTGGTATGCTTCAGATTTGCATACTTCGCAATTGCGAGCCTTACATTTGCGAAGCAGGGGATGGGACTGGCTAATTTACATTTGCGAATAATAGGCCGCATTTGCGGAAGTCCAAGTTTGCATTTACGACTGGTACTTCGCATTTGCGATGGTTGCAGAAATGCGATAATTTTCTCGCGTTTGCTAGCTTCGCAAATCTGCAGATGATAAGTCTAGACTCAAACGAGATTTTTTATTCATTCTCTCATTTTTCAAAACCTAAACCTCAAGGGGCAATTTTCCAAAGACCACTTCTTTCCCAAATCATATATAAGTGATTCATATCTTATTTGTTTCAATCTTCTACTTCTTTTCACAAGATTTCATCATATAACCTAGGATTTTTATGGTGAAATTGGGGATTTTAGGGGTAGAACTTAAGAATTTCGAAATTTGGGGATTTAGACCTCAAATTGAGGTCAAATTCTAAAATCAATTGTATATCCAGGCTTGGGAGTGAATGACTAATCAGGTTTTGGTCCGAATTTTCTGGTTTTGACCAAGCGGGTCCGGAGCCGATTTTTGACCTTTTGGGGAAAAATATTGGAATTAATTATGCATTGCAATTGATTTCTTTAGCGAGAATTGATGTTACTAAGTTAATTATGACTAGATACGAATGGATTAGAGGTGTAATCTAAAGAAAAATCGGTAATTGTGCTTTGAGTTGGCCATTGGATTGATGTAAGTATTTAGCCTAACTTTGACTCGAGGGATTAGTGATCCCCGACTTAATTGCTATGTAAGTATCCATGTGTGTAGTGCATAGGTGAGGTGACGAGTACCTATGTGCTGCCAAATTATCTAATTAACTTGTTCCTTTCCCCGTTCTTAATATATTGTCTTCGTGTCTTCTCTGCTACATGTTGATTGTGTTGGAAACACGTTTCAAATGCAATATACTAAACGTGTGTTCTTTTGTAGGTTTAGATGAATGTCAAACAAAGCAATAAGCGATATATAGCAGTGCTCAAGGACAAGCACAAAATGGATGCATTACAAGAAGCTCAAGACAAAGTTTAGAAATGTTATAATTGAGTCAATATTAATTGTGATCTTGATTCCTCAATCTTGGCTCATAACATGGCTTCTCTACTAAAATTATTTTTCCAAAATCATGCATATCTAACTTAAGTGTCAAATGATTTTAAACTATGCATATTTATATTTGTTAAAATGTTTTTCAAACATGCCTCAAAAATCTGGGCTAAGATAATCGATTATGTACTTATGATAATCGAGTATCTCTAAGCCAAGACTGCATGACAATCGATTGTGAATTAATGATAATCGATTGTGAGTAAGTCAGTTAACATCAGGTTTTTGCAAACTGCATAACAATCGATTGTGTACTTTTGAAAATCGATTGTTAACTGAGGCAAAGCTTTCAAAACTCAGAAAAATCGATTATGAACTAATGGTAATCGATTAGAATGAGAAAAATGTCTCCCAGTGTTTTTAAATAAATTAATAATCGATTGTGGCTTTTGATAATCGATTATATATGAGACAGAAAGTTTTGAAATTAATTAATAATCGATTATGGCTTTTGATAATCGATTATATATGAGACAGTAAGTTTTGAAATTAATTTATAATCGATTGTTCTATTTGATAATCGATTGTTGGAACTAACCGTTGTCACACATTTTCAAATTACCTTCAGGTAATCGATTGTTGATATTTAACAATCGATGTTTTGCGTAAAATCTGGAAAAGATTTTCTGAACGTTGTTAAAATAATCGATTGTTGATTTCCTGATAATCGATGTTTTATGCCAAAAATTGGAAAGGATTTTTTAACGTTATAAATAATCGATTATTGATTTGAAGTAATCGATTGTTGACGTAAAATCTGGGATTGAATTTTTGATCTGATAGGCAAACAATCGATTGTTTAGTCTTGACAATCGATTGTCACTGAGTAATTTCAGCAATCCTTAATTGGCAATTAGACAACGGTAAGACTGAGTTTTTCACCTATAAATACAGGCTTAACTCAGTGTTTTCACAACAACAACATATACAATTTAAGTATTTTCATTGCTAAAAGCTTTCTTACATTGATCATCATTTTCATTCATCCATAAAGCTTTTTGAAGAGCCATTCTATTGAGCTAAGTTGTTGTGATCTTGAGCGTACTATTTCTACTCATATCTACTCATTGAGGAGTACTTTGTAAAGTGAGTTTGTTTTGTGTTTGTAAGAGAATTGCGATTCTCGTTTGTTGAGGAACTTGTGATTCCTCAGTTGAAGTCTTTGGGATTGTTATCCCCGAGCAGTTGAAGTCTTTGGGATTGTTATCCCCGAGCAGTTGAAGTCTTTGGGATTGTTATCCCTGAGCAGTTGAAGTCTTTGGGATTGTTATCCCCGAGCAATTGAAGTCTTTGGGATTGTTATCCCCGAGCAATTGAAGTCTTTGGGATTGGTATCCCCGAGCAATTGAAGTCTTTGGGATTGTGATCCCCGAGCACCTAGGTGAGGCTTGTGTCCTCAGCTGTAACGGTTTGTTAAGCACCCGTAAGCTTGACAAGTTTAGTGGAAATCTCGAGAGAGTCTCTCGGGGACTGGACTAACCACGTTTGTGGCCAACCAGGATACATCATTGTGTAAGTTTATTTTACTGCACTTGTTTTAATTTCTGCAAAGTTTTTAAATTCCGCACTAAAACGCTTAATATTTTTAAAACGCTATTCACCCCCCCCTCTAGCGTAAATCGTTATTTCCAACAATTGGTATCAGAGCCATACTCTCTGAAAGACTTAACCGTTTGAGAGAATCTTTCCATGGCTTCTACTCTAGACTCTTTTGCAGGTATTGATGAAGGACAGTGCCCCACAAGACCTCCTTTGTTCAACGGGACTAATTATTCATATTGGAAAGAAAGGATGCAGATATTCGTCAGATCAAACAGCCCTTACTTGTGGAAGGTGTACACCAAAGGAAATGAGGTTCCTGTCAAACAGGTGGAAGGAATATGGGTGCCAAAAACAGAAGAGGAATTCAACGCCGAGGATAATCGAATGGTCCAAAATAATTTTAAAGCTATTAATTTATTACTCTGTGCTGTTAATGCTAATGATTACAGGAAAATCTCCTGCTGCAAAACAGCGAAAGAAATGTGGGACAAGCTTGAGGTCACTTACGAAGGGACTGACCAGGTAAGAGAAGCTAAAATTGATTTTTTAACTCATGCTTACGAATTGTTCCATATGAAGGAAGGCGAAAAGGTAGACGAGATGTTTGAGCGGTTCTCATCAATAGTGAATGATCTCCACGCACTCAAGAAGACGTTCACAGACAAAGAACTAGTTCGAAAAATCCTTAGGAGCCTAACACCGGCATGGCGATCAAAGGCCGATGCGATTCAAGAGTCAATTGGAATCACGAACGTCACCATAGACGCTCTTAGAGGTAATCTTAAGACTTATGAATCCACTATTCTTAACCCTGTTGTTGACGAACAAAGAAGGCAAAAGATTGCTCTAAAGGCGAGCACAAGTCAATCACCAATTGAAGAGGATGGAGATAGCGAATTTGGACTCATCATCAAAAAGTTCCAAAAATTCATGCGAAAAGAATATGACCGCAAAGGGAAAAAGCAAGGTGAGCAAGTTAAATGTTATGAATGTGGTGAAACAGGGCATATCAAAACAAACTGCCCAAATCTTAAAAAGGAGAAGAAACCCTTCAAGAAGCAACGAGCATACATATCTTGGGGAGGAGATTCCGGAGACGAATCCAGTGAAGAAGAAAATGAAGAAGCGGCAAATCTCTGCCTCATGGCACAGGAAGAAAATCAAAGTGAGGTAAGTCAAATCTCTTCTCAAAATTTTTATACTCTTGATGACATGAGAAATGCCTTTGATGAATTGTATGCTGAATTTCTCAAAGTTACAAAAACCGTCACTAGTTTAAGAGAAAATGCTTCTCTAAATGAACAAGATTTTCAAAAACAGTTTTCATTAAAAGAAAAAGAATTAGAAAAATTGGTTTTGGAAAATGAGAAGCTACTAGAACAAAACAAGTTTTATGGGAAAAGAAGTTCTGACAAGCCCGAGAGTTCTACAAAAAATTGTGCTTCTTGTGTAGACCTTAAGAATGAAGTAGGTAGATTAAAAGGCACACTAGATAAATTCAACTCCTCTCATAAAAACTTGAATGTGGTGCTTGATAACTTGAAATCAACCAAGCATGGAATAGGCTTCATAAATGAAGAAGAGGTTGATGCAAAAACCCAACCACCTAGAGCTCAACCTAGGATTAATAACAAAAATGCCTTTCCTAAAACAAACATGCATGCTAGACAAAATATTAGGAGACCTAGACATGACCTTCCGCCTAGCAATCGTCACCATAGACATGATGCATATTTTAGGCACAACAATGATCATGCTAGAAGATCCCGAAATGTTCAACCTATAAATGACTATGGTGTTCTAATTAGGAGAAATGAAAATAGAGTAAACAATGTGCATTATTCTAGCTACTATGAGCCTAGACGCATGCATAATCCAAATGTGACATGTCATTATTGTAGACGAATTGGTCATATTGCTCCCGCATGCTTTACTAGACATAGACATGCTACTCAAACATATCATTATAGTATGCATAACCCTCAAGGACCCAAAATGGCATGGGTACCAAAAGAGCATTGATTTGTTTTGCAGGTGTGCTTGAAGGAATCAAGTGTAGTGGATGCTCCAAACACTTGACGAGAGACGAATTCAAAATTCCTTCAATTAAAGCACAAAGAAGGAGGAAGAGACGGAAAAGTCGACTTATGTTTTTTTAAATCGGAAGTATTTTCGAAAAATTCAAAAGGCAAAATTGTGGAAAAAGCTTCGTAAATTGGAGAATGAGCCAAAAGACCAAAATGAACGGAGGATGTTCAAAATCAGGTAATTGGCAAAGTCGAAGGGAAGGTAAGTACCCTAAACCCTCTTAAGAACATCCTAGGACAAAATTCTTAAGAGTTCATTTTTTTTCACCCGACTACACGAGTTTCAAAGTTATTATTTCATTTATAGATTACTGACTTGAGCGTCGGAGATGTTTAATTCTATTTTGCAGGCATCCCCCAAAAGGTAAGAGGAAAGTATGAATTATCTTGATACAAGAAAAAAAAAAAATCGATCATAATCGATTATTTATGCTTACAATCGATTATCAGTATCAATAGTCGATTATTTGTTGATTCAATTTTTTTGCCATGAAATCTTGTTAAATGTTTACATTGCCTGATAGAATTAAGTCTCATCATTTCAGCATCCCCCTTCCAAACAATCGATTATTTGTTCTGCCAATCGATTATTTGCCAAAATTCAAACTCTCTGTGAGTAAAACAATCGATTACTATATATTGACAATCGATTATCTGTTTTAAACTTATGTTACCGTTTTGGCTCCATAATCGATTCCTGACAGGTCATAAATATGAAAAACAATCGATTACCAAGTTTGACAATCGACTATCTTTTTCAAATTTTCTTACCGTTCTGGCGTGTAATCGATGTGTCAGATCATTTTCATTAATGAAAATCGATTATTCCATTCAAACAATCGATTGTTGAACGGTCAGTGAATTTATTTTTACCGTTTCAGACTTCAAATCTCTTCAAATCATTTCCAATAAATGTAAGATTCATTCCTTCTCTATATATAGGCTGCACATATGCTCTTGTATACTCACTCAAGCCTCCCAAGCATCAAATTCTCTTGTTTTCTTTGAAAAATCCTAGCACATCCTTTCAAAAAAAAAAAAATGTCAAGCCGCAACTCAAAACGTGCTCGTTCCAAACAAGGTGCTTCTTCTTCTCGCCATCCATATCAAGATGGATCGGTTCTATTCTTTGAATCCAATGAAGAGCTCACCCGTTTCTTAACCAAATTTGAGAAACGCCTTATTCTCCCTCCTCGCTTTTCAACAAACGCTCTTGTTGCACCATTCATTCCAGCCGCAAATATGCTAAGAGAGTGCAACCTTTTCAATTTCCTACTCCTTACTCACCCCTACTACAACATTTCTTTGGTTGAAGCTTTTTACTCCAACCTTCACAAAGATGATGAGGGTGAACTTGTTACCAATGTTAACGGCATTCCCATTCTAATTTCTGAAGATAACCTCCACCTCATTGCCGGCATTCCGCATGATGGTGAAGACATCTACCAGTACATAAATGATGCCGGGGTCATGATTGATGAAGCTAATCTCTTCCGCCAAGCCGGAGTAGCCTATGATGAGTCCTCTTCTCGTCGTCCCACCATAAAGGGTATGGACCCGAATTATCGTTTCATTCTCTATTTCATCACTCGTGTTCTCAAACCCCGTAAACTCAATCACACCACCATTTCCCAAGAGGATGCCAAATTTCTTCATGCTATTGTCACCGGTGTTAAAATAAATTGGTGCAAGCTTATTCTATCTCATATGTTCAATGCCACCAGAGATGACATACCTCTCCCCTATGCCCTCTTAATAATGAAATTTCTTGAAGCTTCCGGAGTCAATATTGCTAATGGTCCTCTCAAAAAGAGCACCAAAATCTGGGAAATTTCGGAGTCTTCCTTTCATCATGATGGTGATCATGCTCCCGCTCCTCCTCAAAATCGACAAGCCCGTCGTGCTCATCCTCCTCAGGAGCCTACCCTCCGGACCATTTCTGACCAAATTACTCAACTAACCCGTGAGGTCCATGGTTACTTTGATCACGTGCATTATGCCTTTGCTCAGATGGTGCCATATCAAGCGCCTACCAATGATGATGAAGGGGATGGGGGTGATGAATGATGAAATTGTTGTTGTTATGAGAAATTGTTGTTTTTGGTCTGTTTGTTCTTGATTGGTTAGTTATGTTTGGTTTCTCCCTTGTAATGTTATCTTAATTTTCCAATAAATAAACTTGTGTTTATTTCACATTTTTTTCATATTCTTCCCTTGTGTAAATTTTTGCTAATGGCAAAAGGGGGAAGAAACGGGATATCAAGAAGTATGCTATATCACTCTCAACTTCATTCATGCTTAAAGTGAGGGGGAACATGAATTGAGGGGGAACATCAAATTGCATACTTTACTCTTGTCTTGGATTATCAAAATAATTATTGCATATATCCCGCTTATGTTTGCCATTATCAAAAAGGGGGAAATTGTTGGAAACACGTTTCAAATGCAATATACTAAACGTGTGTTCTTTTGTAGGTTTTGATGAATGTCAAACAAAGCAATAAGCGATATATAGTAGTGCTCAAGGACAAGCACAAAATGGATGCATTACAAGAAGCTCAAGACAAAGTTTAGAAATGTTATAATTGAGTCAATATTAATTGTGATCTTGATTCCTCAATCTTGGCTCATAACATGGCTTCTCTACTAAAATTATTTTTCCAAAATCATGCATATCTAACTTAAGTGTCAAATGATTTTAAACTATGCATATTTATATTTGTTAAAATGTTTTTCAAACATGCCTCAAAAATCTGGGCTAAGATAATCGATTATGTACTTATGATAATCGAGTATCTCTAAGCCAAGACTGCATGACAATCGATTGTGAATTAATGATAATCGATTGTGAGTAAGTCAGTTAACATCAGGTTTTTGCAAACTGCATAACAATCGATTGTGTACTTTTGAAAATCGATTGTTAACTGAGGCAAAGCTTTCAAAACTCAGAAAAATCGATTATGAACTAATGGTAATCGATTAGAATGAGAAAAATGTCTCCCAGTGTTTTTAAATAAATTAATAATCGATTGTGGCTTTTGATAATCGATTATATATGAGACAGAAAGTTTTGAAATTAATTAATAATCGATTATGGCTTTTGATAATCGATTATATATGAGACAGTAAGTTTTGAAATTAATTTATAATCGATTGTTCTATTTAATAATCGATTGTTGGAACTAACCGTTGTCACACATTTTCAAATTACCTTCAGGTAATCGATTGTTGATATTTAACAATCGATGTTTTGCGTAAAATCTGGAAAAGATTTTCTGAACGTTGTTAAAATAATCGATTGTTGATTTCCTGATAATCGATGTTTTATGCCAAAAATTGGAAAGGATTTTTTAACGTTATAAATAATCGATTATTGATTTGAAGTAATCGATTGTTGACGTAAAATCTGGGATTGAATTTTTGATCTGATAGGCAAACAATCGATTGTTTAGTCTTGACAATCGATTGTCACTGAGTAATTTCAGCAATCCTTAATTGGCAATTAGACAACGGTAAGACTGAGTTTTTCACCTATAAATACAGGCTTAACTCAGTGTTTTCACAACAACAACATATACAATTTAAGTATTTTCATTGCTAAAAGCTTTCTTACATTGATCATCATTTTCATTCATCCATAAAGCTTTTTGAAGAGCCATTCTATTGAGCTAAGTTGTTGTGATCTTGAGCGTACTATTTCTACTCATATCTACTCATTGAGGAGTACTTTGTAAAGTGAGTTTGTTTTGTGTTTGTAAGAGAATTGCGATTCTCGTTTGTTGAGGAACTTGTGATTCCTCAGTTGAAGTCTTTGGGATTGTTATCCCCGAGCAGTTGAAGTCTTTGGGATTGTTATCCCCGAGCAGTTGAAGTCTTTGGGATTGTTATCCCTGAGCAGTTGAAGTCTTTGGGATTGTTATCCCCGAGCAATTGAAGTCTTTGGGATTGTTATCCCCGAGCAATTGAAGTCTTTGGGATTGGTATCCCCGAGCAATTGAAGTCTTTGGGATTGTGATCCCCGAGCACCTAGGTGAGGCTTGTGTTCTCAGCTGTAACGGTTTGTTAAGCACCCGTAAGCTTGACAAGTTTAGTGGAAATCTCGAGAGAGTCTCTCGGGGACTGGACTAACCACGTTTGTGGCCAACCAGGATACATCATTGTGTAAGTTTATTTTACTGCACTTGTTTTAATTTCTGCAAAGTTTTTAAATTCCGCACTAAAACGCTTAATATTTTTAAAACGCTATTCACCCCCCCCTCTAGCGTAAAGCGTTATTTCCAACAGATTGGTGCTTCCATGATTAATTGCTTCTTGTTAGATGTTGTTTTTTTTATTGAAGGTAGTAATTGTTCCGTGGTCTCATTGTGTTACATATTTGTTTAAGTTGGTTTATCGGCGTATCGCGGTATATTTTGGTTGGTCTCGCAGTGTAGCAATAATTGAGTGAAGTTTCATAAGTGTATTACCTCCTATTTTCTTTGGTTTGAAGCCTAAATATTATGGAGGGGTTTGAGCTAAATTGTGAAATACTGGTTCTTATTGTGTGATTGGTACCGATATGGTGAGATTGGGTTACACGCTGCAACAGGAGAAATAAGGGTGATATATATATATATATATATATATATATATATATATATATATATATATATATATATATATATATATATATATATATATATATATATATATATATTGATGAGGAATAATGGTGAAATATGATTATCTGGTGGGATCGGGTTGCATCCCGCAATAGGAGTAATAAGGATAGATTGGTAGGAACAGGTTGCATGCCACAATAGGAGGAATAGGGATGATATATACTGAGGAGTAATGAGGGTGGATTGTTTGGATCCTATTGCACGCTACAACAGGAGTAATAAGGGTGAATATTCATATTGTTACTGATGATATAGTGGGATCAGGATGCGCGCCACATCATTTTGTTGTTTATGTATTCTTCCTCTGCTGGGGTTTTATTCTGTAGCATTGTAACTCTCTTGATGATTTGTTATAGCTGAGTACTAGCAAGTAATTGAGTTTGTATTTATTTTTGCTGTAAGTTACTATTCTATTTCATTCCGTACTTCCTTTTGCTTTATTATATATTGTATGCAGATTAAATTGTAAATGCCCCGCCATATTCTCGTCGCTACCTCGTCGAGGTTAGCCTCGGGACTTACCAGTACATGGGGTCGGTTGTACTGATACTGCACTCTATAATTTTTGTACCAATTTTGGAGCTGGTAGTGGCTGATCGAGAGGTCGGTTGCAAACATTTCATCTAGGAGACTCAACATAGTCCTGTTGGCGTCCGCAGGCACTGGCGTCCCCTCCTATGTTTCTACATTCTATTTTTTTTCCGAAAGAGATGTAATTACATTTCAGACTAATGCTTGTAGATATTCATAGTATGTTCGTAGATTGTGATACCAGATTTTGGGTAGTTACAATTATGGTATTGCTAATAATATATAGATAATAGGTTATTTACGTACTTCCATATTTATTTCAACTTGATTTTTTTTTAAATTTTAATCTATAAAATGTAAAGGAAAAAAGTGAATAAAACTCTAACGTTGGCTTTTCTAGCAAGTGTGATGGTAGGCCCCATCATGGTCCCGAGGATAGAAAATTTGGATCGTGACAAATTATCATACAATTCAACACATTTTAATAAAAAAAAAATCCAGGCTATCGCTGTATTTCTAATCTCCGATAGTTGACTATCTTTATTCTATTTATTCTCATGCATAATTCAATCATGATATCTTTAAGATGTAAAATGTAAAATATTATGTATTAGCATTTCATTAATTTACCTTTACTCATAGAATATGAATAGCTTGAATTTTGAGCAGTACCCGCATTTTCTTTATAAAGCCTAAGATATTGCGGTAGATTCTGCACGAAATCCGCCTTGGCTGATATTTTTCTGAAGGTGGAACTGAAGTTTTTGACTAAATTTCTATAAGGAAACTACAAAATCAATAAAAGGAAATATATGTTAAAGAAGAATATCTTAGATTGTGTTGCAGGTTATTCCTAGTAGATTAGTGAGGTATATGTGTTATGTCACTTTGGTGAGAGGAGCTTTTCAATATTAAGTAAGGTGCAATGTTAGGAAAATAACAATAATATTTGTGGTTGATTTTATTTCTTATTCATAGTTTATGTTAGTTTGAGTGTCCGTATGAATTACTAAAGAACTTGATTTTTTACCGTGTTCCTTAAGTATAAAATAAACAATCAATAAAATGAACACAATAATTTTTACGTGAAAAATTATCCGGCTCAAAAGGTGCAAAAATCACGACCTGCCACGTAGAATTTTCAACTCCAATTCCACTAGAACAATGAGCCAAAATATATCAATTACAAGACTGTAATTCAATATTCTCCAGTGCTCCTACTACTCCTATTTGAGTCACAAGTTACTCCAACTTGTAAAGAAAATATTCACTCTAACTCACTAATTGTTTATGATACTTGATTACAACTCAATTTCCTAAAACACATTCACTAGACTAACTCAGGAAGAATACAAAGCAAATACTCAATACAAGTAAAACAACTTATGACTCTTTAGTTGATGTATAAAAGGATAATTTAGAAGTCCAAAGTCGATCCTATCTAAAACACCACTTGAGATCTTCTAAGAGTGCTATTCATAGTCAGCTTCCTCTTTGATAGGATTCCTACTGTTCCTAGGATTCCACAAGCTTTGGACTTTTGTCTCTGATTGAATTATCCATATCTACTTGAGAAACGACCCTTATCATTTATAAAATTCATCTTCCACCAAACTCGGACCTAGGTAACTTTGAGATAAAGTTACTATCTTTTACATACGTACAAGTATCAATCATGAGGAGTTGATCCTTTATCCCGTGGAGCAGGTTTTTCACATCAGTTAAGCAGCTACATTGAGGACCTGGTTCTTTGAGCATTTAGTCACACACTTTGTTAATGATCAGAACTTTAATACTCAATAAATTCCTGCTTTTTGATAATGACAAACTTTGTACAGGACAGAACCAGGTAATCACACCAAAGAACCTGATGATCATAACAAGTACTATTGACAAACATGTATGTTCACAACCGACAACCTTTCAACCTTATCTTCCCCCTTTTAGCATCATTGAAAACACACAAGAAAAAGGTTAGGCATTAAGCACAGATAATGTAAGATTCAAAGCCAAACATGCGACAACACAAACATAAAAAAAGGCAAATAAACTAGTTGATGATCCAATAGAGTACAAAGCAGTAAAATTGAGTAATATGAGATATTAATTAGTGCCAAAAGAAGCCTAGGGTCTTATCTTCCTCATTAGAACAAAATAAACTAAGCATCCTGCAGACTACTTAGACCAAGACAAAAGAAATAAGAGATAAGGCATCACTAGAATAACAAAATAAAGCTTTCACAAGGGTAGCAATATGTTGAGCATGGGCCTCCCTGCCTCTTCCGATCTCTTCCCTGAGTTGCTTTATTTTCTTTCTCAGCTCATTATAGTCTTCAGAAAGCTTGGAATTCTCTTCAATATCCAACCAATCTCTTGCTGAGTTCTGCCACCCTACTACTCATAGTAAGAATGGCGGATCCTATGGTCCTCTAGCCTTGATATCCTCATAGCCACACTGCTTGAGGGTAAGAACATCAAAAACGTCATTGTGGTTTCTAAACTTAAGCTCATATAAGGAAATGTTGAGCATGTCAAATAACTCAGTCAACATGAAACCATATGGCATAATATGATTTGGTTTGGTGGTATCTGCAACTCTTGTATTGTGTTGAATCATCAGTCTAGGAAGATTGATAGGCCGACCAATGTTAAGAAGCTCCGTTACAACTATGTCCAACAGAGTAGCTTCACGCCATATCTCAGACCTCTGAAGAATTCCGGAGTTAACAAACTGAATAATAGCTTGTGAAAGGGAGTCATATCAGTCATGTACACTTTTTGGGGAGCATCTAGTTCAAATTTTTGCGAGAACTTCCTGGTGACAACAATGCCATTGTCAACATCATTGTCTATGGCTGGCCACTTCTTCTTCAAATAATTTTCAAATACCAAAGAAGGTCTATTCAGAACCAGCCCCAGTTTCTCAACATCAAACTCCAAGTCGAAGCCCCCTACTTTACTCTCGACTACCTTCCCATCAAAAGTGAAATTTGTGTAGAACTCCACCATAATAGGAACACATACTGGGGGAAAAGCTTTGACAAACATGTGCTTTCATCCCTGTAGCTCAAGTTTCTCAACTAGGTGAGCCATCCCTTTCTCATTAGTGTTCACAAAAATCTTCCCATTTAGTGAGTCGATCAACCGCAGCTGGCACATCCTTTCTTATCTTGCCCCTAATTGCTCTTGCAAAAGAGGTATCAAGTTTGGTCACTTTAGCACCCCTTTTCTTTGGTGTTTAGACTTAAGGTGGAAAGGCAGAGTTAGATTCATCTTCTCCATCCACTTTAACAACAAGTTCCAACATTGCAACCTTCTTCTTTGGCTTCTTTGCACTTATGGACTCCTTCATGATTTGTGCATCAACAACCTTTTTCTTACTGCTTGTGAGGGGAGTTCTAGCAGGAGAAACCACTATTTTCCTTATTGGGACTACTGACTTGGTAGCTTTTTAGAGTAGTCTTCTTGGACTTTTTCCCTATCTTAGATAGAGGCATATTATCTTCATCACTTCTAACCTCTTCATCTCCACTGAAAGGAGTTAACAGAGACCCAATTTCTTAAGCCCTTGTCTCTTCACCGATTTCTTCTGAAGGGGATATGAAAGTATTTCCATTTGTCATGGAACCTTCACTCACATTCCCCACTTTTCACTTTCATCATTATATCCTTCGCTCTCACTTATCTCTTCTTGACCGTCACCCTTACTTTCAGAAACCTTCTGTTGTTCACTCTTATTTCTTCTTTTGTAGAATCATTAGCATGTTCACTTGTCATATCCTCTCGATCAATATCCTTTTCATCTCTAAATAATCCCTCATTCTCACTATTTTCTTCTTCATTGGGTATGTTTTGAGCATCATATTCCTCATTACTATTCACAGTTTCTGCTTCTTTTTCACCTTCATCACCTTCTTCATCCTCAGTCCAAATAAAATTAAGGCCATTAGAAGCCTCCTTTTGCATTGGTTCTTTACGTCCTTTCCCCTCAACCACAGGCTCTAGAGCCATTGTATCTACCTCATTTCCTAGTTCCCCTTCACTCTTTTTTATCGTGAATGTCTTCATTGGTTACTTCTCACTCGTGGGTGGAAACGTATCTAGGGGTGCAACATCGATAGCAGAAACTAAAACATCTAACTTGGAAGTAGGATGTGGTACCTGATAAGTAGTGCATAAACCCGATCCCCCCTGAATCACAGATTCCTTGACTTTAATGTCAACCTGGATAGCAGCCTTAACCACTTTCTTGATAGATTTTCTTGGAGTTGCTTTGAACTTTGTTGACTTATAGGTATTTTTTGTAGGAAACTTAAGTGCATGGGTAAATATTTTTGAAGAAGGAAGTACAGTGGGGGTGGGAATGATAGGAACAACATGATCAGTAGGAACATGGAAGGATGTGATATGTGTGGTAGATGATATTGAAGGAGAATGAGCAGGTGTGGGTGTGGTTTCTCTTGAAAGCTTGTCATTTTTATTCAATTTGGACTTCAAGATTTTGGGTTTTGATTTAGCCTTGGTTGATTATCTAAGTTTAGAGGGTGTTTGACTGGCTTTAGGCATGGTGATTAGATGAGAGACTCAAAGAAGAGAAAGAGAGGATTAATTCTTGATAATTGCTTTTAATTTTTGCTTAGGGTTTGAGAGAAATAGTGAGATTAGAGAAGCTTATCATAAGATCCTTTTAAAGGCGTTACTCCTGATTTGACTGGAAGAGAGAAGGTGATCAAATTTGAGTTCTAACGAAACTCTTATGACAATTACTCCTATTGGAAGATTTTCAGAAGTAATTGATCTCTAATTGTATAAAGATTCCCCCTTACTCTTTGACTAGAAGACGATTAGTCAACAAAATTAAAATTTGAGATAGCAATAATTTTAACATATAAAGTCCTAATTATTTATGATAATATTGCACATACCTGAGTCAAAGAGCCAACTCCTTATTTGGTTATGCAATAAAGCTCCAACACTTCATATTAGTATCATGAAACACAAGTATCAGTCATATTTTCTAAGCAAATGTGTGTGCTTAATACAAGCACAAAGCTGAATCAAACACATTGTACTTAATTATGTATATCTTGTTAAGCCTTTTCAAACCAATTACTGGGAGTCAACTTAGTGGGAGGAGTTGATTATACCTAGTTCTAGTCTATTTCTTTCAAAGTGATCCTTACTTATAGCTTTAGTAAAAATATCAACAATTTGATCTTCAGTTTTACAAAAATTTATTGAGATATTCCCTTTTTCAATAGTCTCTGAAAAAGTGATGTCTAATGTCAATGTACTTGGTTCTCTTGTGCTGACATGGATGATTAGCAATGTTTATGGAACTGCTGTTCACAAAAAAATGGGAACACAATTAACAAATATACCATAGTTCCTTAGATGTTGTCTTATCCAGAGTAACTGAGCATAGCAGGATGCTGCTGCCACATATTCAGCCTCAACTGTAGTTAAGGCAACTGACTTTTGCTTCTTGGATCCCCAAGACACCAGACAAGAACCTAGAAAATAATCTGTTCCTGAAGTGCTTTTCCCGTCATCATGAAAACCTGTATAGTCAACATCAGCATAACCAACTAGATCAAAGTTGTACCCTCCGGGATACCATAGATAGATGTCAGAGGTCCCCTTTAGATATCTCCGTATCCTTTTAACTGCCTTTAGGTGCGATTCCTTGGGATTTGCCTAAAATTTTGCACAGAATCCCACACTAAATACTATATCAGCCCCCCTTGATGTTAGGTACAACAGTAAACCAATCATCCCTCTATATAGTTTCTGCTCCATACTTTCCCCTTCTTCATCAAGGTCCAACTTTGTTGTAGTTGCAATGGGTGTGTCAATGGACTTAGAGAAATATAGGTTGAACTTCTTCAATAGTTCTTTGATATATTTATGCTAATGTATCATGGTTCCAGTATGTGTTTCTTGATTTGTAGCCCTAGAAAGAAGTTCAATTCATCGATCATGCTCATTTCAAACTCATTTTCCATCATCTCAGCAAATTCCTTTCACATTGCTTTATTGGTAGCCCCAAAGGTAATGTCATCCATATACACTTGCACAATCAGAATATTCTTCCCTCTTGCTCTTTAATAAAAAGTATTGTCCACCTTTCCGCTTACAAAGTTGTTGGCTGAAGGAATTTTGAGAGCCTTTTATACCAAGCTCTTGGAGCTTGTTTCATTCTATAAAGAGATTTATCCAGTTTGAACACATAGTCAGGAAATACTTCACTTTTAAATTCAGGAGGTTGTTTGACAAACACTTTCTCCTTCAGGTAACCATTCAAAAAGGCAATCTTTTTATCTATTTGGTATATCCTTCAGCAAAGGCTGTCCGCATACGTATAGTCTGGTACAAGTGCAAATGTCTCATTATAGTCAATGCCCTCCTCTTGATTGTATCCCTGAACCACCAGTCTGTCCTTGTTCCTTATGATATTTCCTTGTTCATCTAACTTGTTTATGAACACCCATCTGGTACCTATGACAGTTCTGTTTATGTACCAGGTTCCAGACATTGCTTCTCTCAAATTGATTTAGCTCTTTTTACATGGCTATGATCCAGTCTAGATCCTTTAGAGCTTCTTTGATGGTCTTAGGTGCAACCTGTGAGAGAAATGTGCTGAATGCACATAGATTTCTTAGAGAATACCTGGTTTGCACCCCTGCATTTGGATCAACGATGATATTCTCAAGAGCATGTGAGATTTGATGCTTGGTTTGATCTGTATATCCAGAGAAGATTCACCAAAGGAGTGACCCAAAGGAGCATGTTCAGTAGGTGTGGCTTCATTAGTCTTGTAAACAGTTAGAGTAGTTCTTTATTCTTCTTGATCCTTATGATTGCTGTCAATTTCCTTGTGGCTTTCAGATCCACCTTCATCGGATTCCTTTGTATCTCCATCACCGGTGAATCCTATGCCATAATCTTCATCATACAGACCTTTCTCAGCCAAATTTTAGATTCATTGAAATAACATGAATATTCTCTTTCAAGTCAGATATACTTACTTGGTTTGCCTCATTTTCAGTTTTGAATCACTCATGTCCGTCATTCTTATCACTTCTTTCTCTATTATGGATTCTTCATTCACCATCAAAGCCACTTCGATGTTTTTGTTTTCAAAGTTAGTTTCTAAGGTCTTCCATATGTCATGAGCAGAAATGCAAGAGGACACTCTGAGGAGGGTGTTTCTATGCAATCTTCTATAGATCAAGTCCTTTGCTTTAGTATTGTTTTGAACTAGATGATGATCTTCCTCATCGTATTCCTCCTATTTTGTTGCACTTGTTACCTTCACTTTCCAATTTGGTTGGGAGAATTGGTCCATGACTAGCAATTATCAATAGGTCAAAGTTAGTATCCTGAAGGAATGTTTCCATACGTAGCTTCCATTCATCATAGTGGTGTTCGTCAAATAAAGGAGGTCTTCCAATGTGCATTCCAAGATGTACTGGTGGTTCTCTCTTCACATCATGGTGTTCATCAATCACGACATAGAGACTTATAGCCTCATCCTCCTTTTCTTCCTCTTTATCAGTCCGACTGTCCTCATATGATGCCAAGAATGCATACTTTATTGCTTCAGTAAATACTTTGCCTAGGATTTTTCCTTTGTTTGAACCCTTTTCTCTTATCTTCTCCCGTTTCTCTTTTTTGGCTCGTTCTTTTCTCCACTCGATTTCTCACATTGGGCAGTCCTTGACCATGTGATCTAGTTTGCCATACTTGTAGCACTCGTTGTAGTTAGCTTTATCCATCTGCTTGTGCTTACTACTGGTCTCTCTTTTGGATGCACTTTTGGAATTCTTCATGAACCTCTTGAACTTGGCAAACATTGCTAGATTAGAATCATCATAGTCAGATTCACCATCCTCAGAAGCTTTAAGAACCAAGGCCTTATCCTTCTTTGGTTCTTCCTTGCGTAGTTCTATCATTCTCATTTCATGAGTTTTTAAGTTTCCAACTAACTCATCAAGTGAGATTTTATCCAATTCCTTGGCTTCCTAGATTCTAGTGACTTTTGATTCCCATAAAGCTGGAAGGATTCTAAGAACTTTTGCTAACAAACTCTTCAGAGGTAAACACCTTTTCAAGTGATTTCAATTCATTAGTTATTATAGTGAAGCTAGTTATCATATGCTGGATGAGCTCAAACTCCTTCGTGGAGATTCAATCCTTGATCTCTTTACATGATTTATTCCTTCATGAGAAGTTTGGAGTGCATCCCACATCTGCTTCGCATTAGAGAACACATAAATTCGATTGTACTCATAAGGACTAAGTCCATAGCTAAGGATTTTCTTAATCTTTGCATTCTTCTCCATCATTCTGAAATCTGCTGCCACAAATTTGGAGAGGTTCTTAGGAATTGTTTCACTTTGTGTATTTTGTTTAGTAGGAATAAAAGGATCTTGGTTCACTAAGGTCTATAGTTTATAGTCTTCGGATGTCAATAAGACTTCTATTCTTACTTTTCACCAACTAATTATTTTTCATTGAACATGAGTATTCTGGTAGTTGATTGTATTTCATTATTTCCAGGTGGAGCACTCATCTTTCTTCCGAGATCTCCTTAGGTGTTAGCCGTATAAATGAGAGAATCCGCTCTGATACTAATTATTAGTTTGAGTACCCATACAGATTACTAAATAACTTGGTTCTTTACCGTATTCCTTAAGCGTAAAGTAAATAAGCAATAAAATGAACACAAAAATTTTTACGTGGAAAATCACCCTACTCAAAAGGTAAAAAATCAAGACCTACCACGTATGATTTTCATCTCCAACTCCACTAGAACAATAAGCCAAAATGTATCAATTACAAGACTGTAATTCAAAATCTCCAGTACTCATACTACTCCTATTTGATTCATAAGTTACTCTAACTTGTAAAGCAAAATACTCACTCCTACTCACTAATTGTTTATGATACTTGATTACAACTTAATTTCCTAAAAACATTCACTAGGCTGACTTAGGAAGAATACAAATATCAAGTACTCATCACAAGTAAACCAACGTATGATTCTTTAGCTGATATGTAAAAGGATAGTTCAAAAGTCCAAAGTTGATCCAATTTAAAGCACCAGTTGAGATCTTCTAGGAGTCTTATTCATAGTTAGATCTCTCTTTGATAGGACTCCTACTATTCCAAGGATTCCACAAGCTTTGGGACTTTTGTCTCTGACTGAATTATCCGTATCTTCTTGAGCAATGACCCTTATCACTTATAGCAACCATTTTTCACCAAACTCGAACTTGGGTAACTGTGAGATAAAGTTATTGTCTTTTACATACGTACACGTATCAATCATGAGGAGCTGTCCTTTATCCTGAGGAGCTGGTTCTTCATAACAGTTAAGCAACTACACTGAGGACCTGATTCTTTGAGCATTTAGTCATACGTTGTTAATCATCAAAACTTCAATACTCAAACGTTTACCGTCACAAAATAGAAGCAACTATAAATCAATACAAGTAAGCATAACATCATCAACTTTTGATTGTCCAAAATAACATTCTTCAAGTGTGGAGCTGCACTTTCATCAAGAAGTATAACGTCGAATTTCAAATCTTTACTGCACATGCACTTGAAGTTTGAAGAAGAATAAGATTCTTTAAATTAAAAAGATGATATTTGGAATAAAATTTATAAAGATTAGTTCATGTATAAGAATAACTAAAAAAAAAATCATACATTCACAATTTTTTTTTGTTTGTTTATAGATTCTTACAAGTTTTTCACCATGTTGTGACAGAAGTGGATTCCAAAAATAAAATGCTGGAAGGAGACCTCTTTTTAACCAACTCCATTGGATATAGTGCGTTTCTCGGTTGGTAAAATAGTCCAACAGTAGCTGCAAAAAATAAATGCAATTAGGAGTAACGTAAGAGTCATCCAAACTAAAATTTTCTCTAGCAACAGAGGTATTTGATAGGTAATTGCACCAATTATATAGTCAGACACATTTCATAGAAATAATTATCGCTTATATATGCATCTATCACTAACCATAGTTATAAACTAGTATAATATGGTATAAACATCAGGTGTGAGTAAGTTTTTTTCTTTACTTTTGTTCTGGTATAGGCTTAATATGGTTTAGGCATGTTACATTAGCTAGAAAAGTAATCTAGATCCTTTTTCCTCTTCAACAACTGCAACGGTGAAGAATTTGTTGGTAAAGCCTGTTACACTTTAGGCACAACACCTAATGGAACTCATGCTATTATTACTTTTGTAGTAACTCCAATATGCATAATAGAAGCTATGTGTGAGATAATAGATGTTTTAAGAAGTATTTGTCTTTCGTACTTCATATGTTAAAGTTACTTGAACCTGTTCACTGAAAAAAGTCAATCACCACTGTTGCTGTAAAATTAACCATGAAAACCAGACAAAAAAGAAACGAAAAGCTCCAAAAAAGTCTAAAAAGGTCACCTAAACCCCATAAAATCACAGCTCTAAAGCGACTATAATGCTCGATACGCCATCCATGAATCATCTTTAAACCTCCATTAAAATGACCCTTAAACTCCTTCAAATCACCACGAAAACGACCCCAGATTAGCCATGTGAAATGACAACTTGATGTCACGACCCAATTTGCCTCCGAAGAATATCGTGATGGTACCTAGTCTCTACGACTAGGTAAGTGTAACAAATAATAATTGGACAAATATAAATTAACAAGTTACTGAAAATAACTGAATAACTGATAAAAACCTTCCAAAAACAAATCTCACAATACATACACCAAAACCGGTGGAACTGAGTCATAAACTCTATAGAATAATTCTAGAATATCTAATATATCACTATCTGAAAGAAATACTATAAGAAATAAAATAGGGAAGGTGGCTCCAAGGCCCGCGGATGCGGAACAGATATACCTTGAATTCTCCCAAAAAGCAGCTACAACAACCTCTAATGACCGGTACGAGCATATGTATTTGGATCTGACAAAAAGGTGTGCAAAAGCATAGTATAAGTACATCACAACCGTACCCAGTAAGTATCGAGCCTAACATCAATAGACCAGTGACGAGGACAGGTCAAGACACCTATTAAGATATAAATTAGACAGTATAAAAATGTAATATGGATAAATAATGGAAAGTGAAGATAATTGATACGGAACAATATAATAGCAAGAACAAGTACCAGAAATCAACAATAAAGATAGCATAAAAGAAGCAACTAAAGTGCTACAATGATCATGTACAGACAATATATGCTAGAATAATAAAGAATGAAGTAACAAAAAATATTCCTTCGACAGCACTTTGCAACACAAACAAACAGCAAGAAACATAATGAGGTACCGCCTCGTGTATAATAAAATAGAAACCGAGGTACTGCCTTGTATAATCAAGAATCACAATTGAGGTACCGCCTCGTATTCACATTTCTCAATTTCAATCACCATCATTTCTTATACTGTTGCATGAGCCATACATTTGAAAATATTTTTTAAAAATAGATGTTCCAAAATAGTTACACGCACTTTAGCCAACCTTATGGCATCGCGTGGCTTCATGTAGCTTCCCCACAAGTAATACACACATAAGTCCCACCTTATACCGCCGCATGCCCATCAACCCAAGTCTTGTACTGCCTTATGCGCGTCAATATAACATCAGAATAATAATTTGCACCATAAGTGCTCATATATCACAACTTGCCAACAACGACAATATCTATATTTCCACAATAATAACGCATGGATCCACTATAATGTATACAAGAATATCAACAACAACAGTTAATGAAAAACGCTCAATAAGATAGATATTTCAACAATAACCAACATCACCTCAACGTATTAACGATTTTCACAACTTCAACATCAAATAACTCAACAATGAGAGAAATAATGTATGACCACAATAGTAGATACGACTAACTCACAATAAAAGAGATAATATTCAACAATGAGTCTCAAATAATGAAAATAAACAAGTAGAGAGATAATATGAACAATTACTTTAAGTAACAAAAATCAATAAGGAAAGAGATAACACGAACAATGATAATTAACAAGGAAGAGATAGCATGTAACAATAAGAAGACAACAAATTCAACTAAAGCATGAGAGCAATTTAGCAAGTAGAATGTAAAACATATACTAAACAAGTCAACTAAGGCAGGTACTAACATAATTAGGGATAAATTGATTATGAGAATTTAAAACATAATATAGCATTTCAATTAAAGCATGGAAATAGTATAAGTAGCCTAAACTGGTCAAATTCACGTCAACCTGTGTATCCACTCGTCACCTTGCATACACGAATTTCACTTAGCATAATTGAATCAAACAATACCAATCCTAAAAGGTAGTTCCCCCACACGAAGTTAGGCAAGACACTTACCTCAACTAGGTAATTCAACACTCAAAACATAATTTTTCCCTTAAAATCCACTTCCACACTGCTCAAAGCTAAAATAATTGATACAATATCATCAAACAAGGCAATAATTCTCGCAATAGATAAAATAAGATCTTTACACTTTTTCAAAATATTCAACAAAAGTCAAACAGCGGCCCGTCCGATCAAAACCTAGGTCTAATAGAAGATTCCGTTTACGCACGACCCCACGAGTTCATATATGTGATTAGTTTCAAAATCCGAGTCCAAATCAAATCTCAAAACTCAATATCTCGTTTTCAAAAACTTGATAAAGTTTTACAAATTTTTACTTTGATTAACATGATTTTGATGTTAAAATCTAGAAGGAATATGAATAAAAATAGATTGGAATCACTTACCAAAGATTTGTCGGTGAAAATCTCCTCTCCAAATTGCCTACTACCGAGTCTAAGGTTCAAAAATAAGAGAAAGAGTTCCAAAAATCCCGTCCCTCTACTATTTGTCTAGTCGCAGATGTTGCAAATGCAACCTTGGGTTTGCAATTGTGAACCCTATAAATGCGAAGAATCACTTGTAAAAGCGAAGAACCTTCCATCTATGCTGTCATCACAATTGTGATGAAAAGTTGGACCTCCGCAAATGCAACAAGGGAGTTTGCAAATGCGAACCAGCTCTCCCAAGGTACTTATCGCAAATGCGAACACTGAGTTCGCAAACGCCAACCCAACATACTTCGACTACGTTCGCAATTGCGATCCAATAACTTGCAAATGCGAGATCTGCGGTCTGTGCAGAAAAACCAACAACTTAATTCTATCAACTCTCCCTAAGTGTACGAAACTCAATTGAGCTCTCGAGACTCCAAATCAAATATCCATACAAGTCTAAAAATATCATACAAACTCGCTCGTGTGATCAAATACAAAAATAACATCTAAAACTACAAATCGAACAGAAAAACACATGATTTTCAAGAATTTTTAGAATTATGACTAAGCGCCTGAAACCTATCAAATCAACTCCAAACTACACCAAATTTTGTGGACACTTTCCAAATGCCATAACAGACCTATTCAAAGTCCCTAAATTAAATTCTGAGCTCGATAGCTAAAAGTCGATCTATGGTCAAACTTTTCAATTTTAAAATTTCAAATTTTGGCAAATTAACACAAATCAACCTACGGGCTTCCAAAATTAATTTCGAGCATTCGCCCAAGTGCAAAATCACGATATAAAGCTATCGAAGTCTTAAAAGCACAATTCTAAGGCTATTGTCTCAAAAAGTCAAAGTTTGGTTAACATATTTTCATTTTAAACTTCTAAGTCAGGAATCAATGGTCAAAATCAATCCAAAAGCTTTCAGGAATGAAACTAATCAACCCCGCAATTCAAAAAAGCATATAAACACACATGTATGAAGTAATAAAAGAGGAAACGAGGCACAACTAAATAAAATGATCGATCAAGTCATTACACCTGAAATCTCCATAAAACCAATTCACAAAACACTAAAAACTCCTCTTTTACCACCAAAAACTCCTCCTATAAATTTACATCTTAGCAACTGCCACACTTCTGTAGCTTTTGAACCCAATATTCATGAACTATCTGAAGTTTCAAGGACAACTCCTCTGATGATTATTTCCTAAAAATAGCAAACAGAACTAACAAGGGAAGGAATAGAATTTGATTTCGCACTCTAGGAGAAGACAATGTCAGTTCTGCTATAATGCAAGTGTACTTTACAGAAGCTTATTAATCATATGCAACTACTGGGAAAAAATCTCCCAACTATGAATTTACAACTATCGAATGTACCTCGTACAAAGACATAATGGTTAACATCCTCATAAGTATTAGCTTTACCAACATATTTATTCAATATTCGATTAGTTCAAATAACTAACATGTTGCATAAAAAAATTTAACTGAAAGAGTCAACTAAGTACTAAATTAAATATCAATTTTTTAAATATGAATGTAGATTAATATTTATGTAAGAATTAGTACACAACTGTGAATCCAACTTTCAGAAACAAAAAGTTGAAAGATTTGTACTATACATAATAATTTCATATATAAGCCGAGTTTCTGTGTATTCGTCCTAAAGAAATTAATCACTCGCAACAACTTAAAAAGCATCTCCCAACTATGAGTTTACAACTATTCGAATGTATCTAGTGCAAAGACGGGAAATATTAGATTCTTCATAAATCTAATATCTAAATCTAACAAGTGTGGAAAAACAATTGAGACCTTGCGGAAATTATAACTTAAAACCAAGATTTAACAAAATGGAAACGAAATGTAAAACGCCACTTGGCACATACAACACAATATCTCAAACTTCTACAATACCATCTCAAAACCCGGAAACTCATGGGTACACAAGCTGAAAGAAACGTAGTACCATGCTCTAACTCCAGAATGTCTATAACAACAGTAAGAAAGAAGGCTAAATGCTAGAAGGTGGAATAAGAAAGAGACTCCTCGGTGTGCGGGCGCGGCATATGTACCTCGAAGTCCCTGAAAATCTCCCTGCCTCAAGGGTGATACGCCTGAATGGAGGTACCTAGATCTGCACTTGAAAAACATGCGCAGAAAAGGGCATGAGTACACCACAACGGTACTCAGTAAGTGCCAAGTCTAACCTCAGTCGGGTAGTGATGAGGAAGGTCAGGGCCCCACTGAGGTTAAACATAAAATAAAGTTTCAATAGTACGAAATAGACACTATAATGAATACATCAGTGAAAAGAGACATGTTATACAAGGCAACAACAATTATACAAAGCACAAAGTAACTCAAAAAATAAGGACAGTTCAATACCAAGAATAACAACGAGGATCTCCTAGGATACCATCTTGTAGTCCCGTTCATCAACTGTCTAGTGGATCTCCTGGGATACCGTCGCGTAGTCCAATTATCAATGCGTGGGATCTACTAGATCCCGATCCATAATCCCAAAGGTAAATACCCAGTACTGGGAGAATCTACTGGGTGCATTCCCGTAGTTCCATATAACTGTGCAGGGGGATTTACCGAGAATCTAACATGTAGTCCCAAAGTAAATGTGCAGGGAGATCTAACGGGAATCTAACCCGTAGTCCCAAAGTAAACAGACAAGGGGGAGCTACCAGAATTCCACATCTGTAGTCCCAATGTAAGTACACAGCAACAACAAAAAGATATTCAGAAATGGAATTTCATATTACGATAACAAATAATTTTCTAGCCTAACATGCTTCACGTAGTGCAATCGAGGCAATTTAAGTAAATAGGCAATTCAAGTCAAATAAACATGCTCTTCTGACTAACAACAGGTTAAGTTTGCAAATACAACAAAGTGGGAAAGGAAACAGGCTAAGGAATACTTTAAGAAATTCAGATTTTCAACAACTTGTACAAGTCCGCGCTCGTCATCTCACATACAAGGCAATTCAGTTACCAAATACACTAATCCTAAGGAAAAAGTCCCCTACACAAGGTTAGACAAGACACTTACCTCGAACCGGCTCAAAATCAACTAGAAACCACGCTCTTACCACTAGTATCCGACTCCAAATGGCCCAAATCTATTCAATGCCATTTAATAATGTAAATAATACTTCAAGAAGCTAAATCTACAATTAAGTTGTAAGCTAATATGCAAAATTATATAAAATGACCAAAACTCCCATCGGGCCCACGTATTAGAATTGGGTAAAACAATACCTCGCATTCTCACGAGTCTAACCATACAAAAATTGTCCAAATCCCATAACATTTCGACCCTCAAATCTGTGATTCTATTCGTGAGGGTTTTCTAAACTTTTCCAATAGATTCACGGACTAAATGCCAGAACTAGTAATAGATTCGAGTAAACTAACCAAAATTAAGTTAAGAACACTTCACCCATTGTCCCTCTAAAAATCTCTCGAAAAATCACCTCACCCGAGCTCCAAATTGTCAAAAATGAAAAATGGGACGAAGTCCCATTTTCAGAACTTGAAATAATCTGTCAGTAATTTTTCGCACCTGCGGTTACTGTTCACCATAGGTGCGGTACTATTCACCACAGATGCAGTCACTATTCACCATAGGTGCGGTACTGTTCACCACATGTGCGGTTACTATTCATTGCAGAAGCGAAAAATGCAGAAGCTGAAATTTCAGCTGCTTTCTTCAAGTCTGAATTGATCCGTTAACCTTTCGAAAAACACCCGAGGCCCCCGGGACCTCAACCAAACATGCCAACCAATCGTTTAACATCATTCAAACTTGTACCAATCTTTAAAATATTTCAAACAACATCAACATACTTATTTTTCATCGAATTCAAGCCTAAGAATTTCAAAAACTCTAAAAATACATTTTCGATCAAAAAGTCTATCTAACCTCGTCCAAATGACCTAAAATTTTGCACACACGTCACATTCAACACTACAGAGCTACTCCAACTTTCGGAATTTCATTCCAGACCTTGGATCAAAATCTTGCTGCCGAATAGGGAACTCCCAAAATTCAACTTTCGGTATTTCAAGCCTAAATTAGCTACAAACTTCCAAAACACAATCCAACCATGCCCGTAAACTCGAAGTCACCTAATGAAGCTAACAGAACCATCATATTTTCATTCCAAGGCCGTATTCATACTGTTCCATTTATTGTTGAGTTTCCAACACTTAAGCTCTTGTTTAGGGACTAAGTGTCCCAAAATTCTCCGAAATTCAGAACCGAACATCTCGGTAAATTAAAATAGCAGAAATAAGCTTGGGGAAGCAGTTAATACGGGATCAGGATGTAAATTCCAAAAATGACCGGCCGAGCCGTTACAAAATCATACCACTCACATTTTGTAGTCCAAAATGGATGGTTGATATACACATGAGGAAGAAAGAATAGAACTACATACTGTAAAAGTAGAAATATTATTTGACAAAACTATGAAATCATGTCACTGAGAATCGAACGCAGAAGAGTCCATGGGGGAGGAGTTGAAATCTTGGGATCGAATCATCGAATTTGTAGGATTAATATGTTTAGGGCAAATAGGGGAAGAAATGGCGTTATATTACGTTCGCAATTTCTGTTTTAGAATAAATAAATTATAAAATTTAGACATTACAGTGTTCTTTAAAAAAGATATACTTATTTAATTTTTTTCAAAATAAAATTTAAAAGAAAAAATGATTTTACCTAAACTAACTAATCTGTTGTCACAATCCAAGATACCCAATCGTGATGGTGCCTATCATAGCACTAGGCCCGCCAAAACAAACGAACGGTATAAAAGTCTTTTGTAAATTCATTTTCTAATCAGATAAAATCTCAAGTCTTTCATTTTAATATATATCAAATATGCGGAAAAAGGAGGACAAGTATGTAAATACATCAATGCAGCCCGAATATGGTGTCACTAGTCATGAGCCACTAAGTACAATTCAATACTATCTGCTTAATACAAAATAAGTCCAAAATGTAAAATACTAGGATAGGAAGGAGAAGGCAGGGCTGTGAACACTGTGCAACTACCTTGCTAACTCCAGAAATACACAAAAGCTACTGAAAGCTCTCACTCTGATGCTCTGGCACATGGATCTACACACAAGGTGCATGGTATAATGTGAGTACATCAACTGAGTAATTAACAAAAGTAAATAAAGCCTGAGTGCAGTGAAGAGCATTTAACATCATATGCATGCTTTATCAAGAATCTTAACAGAAATATCGAAGTAAAAATCGGCAGTTCAATAACCAAATGTCTCGTAAAAACTCCAGTTTCAATGAAAATCCTTTAAAGTGTTTATTCAATATTTTTTTTCAATAGAGGATCAATATAAAAGAAGAGTGAAAATAGGAGATCTCACAAACAAGCCTCTGGGGCGAAGTACCACTCATAAGTATAGCTCATCGGGCAAGCCTCTCAATCACTCGTGACTCAGCTCTCGTCAGTCAGTACTCACACTCACCACTCCCGCTCAAAGATATATATATATATATATATATATATATATATATATATATATATATATATATATATATATATATATATATATATATATATATATATATATATATATATATATATATATATATATATATATATATATATATATATATATATATATATATAATCCTCACTATCAGATCCTCGGCCTCTCTCTCAGTCATTAACCTCACAGCACTCGGACATTTTAGTGAAAATCAGAATCATGGAACTCAGCCCAAGAAGTTTTCATATATTTGAAAGTAGAGTAATGAAACTGAATCAACCATAAACAGGTAAAATCATGGCTGCGGATATACTTTAAATCAAAATAGTGTGAGGAAAGTAGCAAAATACCTCTAAGGGTCCAAACAGTTCGGGACAAGGCCCCAAACATGGCATTAAGCCCAAATTAATAGATTAATTTCTAAAACACATGAATATCATATAAAGTTTATCAAAATATGCAACTCTACAGTCGCCACGAGATGGACGAAGTCACAATCCCTGGGGGTGCATGCCCACACGCCCGTCACCTAATAAGTGCATCATCTCATTTACCAAAATTGTACAAAGTTCTGGGGTTTCATACCCTCAGCTCTAGATTTACAATCGTTATTTACCTTGAACCGGATGGAATCCTGATCTGTGACGCCCTTGCCTCTCGACTCGGCCTCAGCTCACCTCGAATCTATCCAAATAAGAAGCTTAACATCAATATACGCTAAGGGGACAAATCCCACACAAAAATAATCAAATTACGTCAAATATCCCAAAATTGGACTAATCCGATCCCTGGCCCCACGACTCGGAATCCTATAAAAATCACATCAATAGAATTCTTATCCTTTCACGAGTCCATAAATACCAAGAACATCAAAATCGGACCTCAAATGGCCCCTCAAATCCCCAATTTTACCTCTGCAATTTCAAGCCCTAACTTAAACAACTGAAAATCAACATAGAATCGAGTTTTAGGTTCAAGAAACTCACCTCAAGGATAACATCCTTGATTCCCACTTCAAAACCCTCCAAAAAAGCTTCAACTCTAGATAAAAATTGTGGAAACCAACCAAATTTTGTGAAGACAGGTATAGTTTCTGCCCAGGTATTTCCGTACCTATGGACAAATAACCACATATGCAATCCGCACCTGCGGACAAATCTCCGCTTCTGCAGATTTTCACTTATAACCTCTTGTCCACACCTGCAGTTGCACCTCAACTCCTGCTTCTACGCTGCCCAACTGCATCTGTGGCCCTTCCTCATTTTTGCGATGTTTGGTCCTGTGGTCCCCTAACCGCAAATGCGCT
Source organism: Nicotiana benthamiana (assembly GCA_034376525.1). NCBI lineage: Eukaryota > Viridiplantae > Streptophyta > Magnoliopsida > Solanales > Solanaceae > Nicotiana > Nicotiana benthamiana. Next base: position 18,639,746 of record CM067324.1, on the reverse strand, counting down.
TATGATAGAACCAGCAACAACAGCTGCATTCTCCAACTTCTAATCTTTCCAATAACCATCCAAAAATATCCCGAGACCCCCGGGACCTCATCCAATAATACGAACAAGTCACATATTACTATTCAAACTTATTACAATCTTCGGAACACTCAAAACAACATCAAAACATCAAATCACCCTCGGGTTCAAGCCTAATGATTCTAGAACTTCCAAATTTCGCACTCGATCAAAAAGTCAATCAAACCTCATCTAAATGACATAAAATTTTATACACACGTCAGAAATGACACAACGGACGTACTCTAACTTTTGGAATTCCTTTTTGACCCTGATATCAAAATTTCCACAACTAACCGGAAAACGCCAAAATCCAATTTCGTAGATTCAAGCCTTAATCTAGCACGAACCCCAAAAATACATTTTGATCACTCTTCTAAGTTCCAAATCAGCTAACGAAGTTATCCAAACCATAAAAATCAAATTCCAAGATCATTTACTCACAAGTCAACTTTCAATTGACTTTCCCAACTAAATGGCCAACCTAAGAGACTAAGTATATCATAACAGTCCAAAACTATTCCAAACACAAACCAACCAACACGATATGATGGAAACATGAAATATCGGATGCACACTCGACAAGATGGGTGGCAAAGAAAGCTCATATGCCACCTCTCCAATCCTCCGAAGCACCTCAAAAGGACCAATGAACTGAGGACCTAATTTACCCTTCTTCCCAAATCTCATAACACCCTTCATGGGTGAAACCTTCAATAAAACCTTCTCCCCAACCATGTAAGACACATCATGAACCTTTCTGTTAGCATAACTCTTTTGTCTTGACCGTGCTGTACGAAGCTGCTCCTAATCACCTTTACAGTGTCGAAAGCATCCTGCACAAAGTCTGAACCCATAATCCTAGCTTCACCCGGCTTAAACCAACCAACTGGAGATCTACACCATCTCCCATATAAAGCATCATATGGAGCCATCTGAATACTCGATTGATAATTGTTATTGTACGCAAACACCGTGAGCGGTAGAAACTGATCCCATGACCCTCCAAAATAAATGGCACAATCGCACAACATGTCCTCTAATAATTGAATAGTATGCTCAGATTGCCTGTTTTAGGGTGAAAAGATATGCTTAACTTAACTTCAGTACCCAACTCCCTCTACACGGCCTTCTAGAACTGCAAAGTGAACTGACTACCTCTATCTGAAATGATGGAAATTGTGACACCATGCAAGCAAACAATCTCTCGAATATAAATCTCTGCTGACTGCTATGAAGAATAGGTAGTACACGTAGGAATGAAGTGCACATACTTGGTCAGCCGATCCACAATCACCTAAATAGCATCGAGCTTCTTCAAAGTCCGTGGAAGTCCAACTACAAAGTCCACAGTGATCTGCTCCCACTTTTACTATGGAATATCTCTCTACTAAAGCAAGCCACCCAGTCTCTGATGCTCATATTTCACTTGCTGACAATTGAGACACCAAGCTACAAATTACACAATATCCTTCTTCATCCATCTCTACCAATATGCTGCCTCAAATCTTGATACATATTTGCGGTACCCGGATGGATTGAATACCGTGAACTATGGGCCTCGTCCAGAATCAACTTCCGAAGCCCATCTATATTGGGCACACATATCCGGTCCTATATCCTCAATACTCAGTCATCACCAATAGTCACATCTACAGAATTATCGTGTTGAACTCTATCCTTGAGAACATGCAAATGAGGATCATCATATTGGAGCTCTCTAATGCGATCAAACAAGGATGACCGAGAAACCACACAAGCTAAACCCGACTTGTCTTTGGGATATCCAACCTCATGAACTGATTGGCCAAAGCCTTAATATCAACTGCAAGAGGTCTCTCCCCAACATGAATATATTCCAAATTCCCCATACTCACTATTTTCCTACTCAAGGCATCAGCCACTACATTGACCTTTAGTGATGGTACAATATAATGATATCATAGTCCTTTAGCAGCTGAAACCATCTCCTCTGCCTCAAATTAAGATCCTTCTATTTAAGCAAGTGCTGTAGGCTATGAGTGATCAGTTAAATCTCACATGACACACTATACAAATAATACCACCAAATCTTCAACACTTGAATAATGGCAGCCAAATCATGAACAAGGTAGTTCTTCTTATGGGGCTTCAACTGACGAGAAGTATAAGCGATTACTGTACCCTCCTACATCAACACACACAATAACAACTCTCGAAGCATCTCAACTGGCACACCTTCTTTTTCACACACCCCGATGGGGGTGTATATAAGGGAGTTTTTCCAATTTAAGTGACATTATTCGAAATGGAATTATTTATTCAATTCAAAGTTGCCACTTGGAATGAATTATGGTGTCTCAAGTCACCGTTTTATTTTAAATCCCAATTCGAGGAAGTTTAATTTTTAAAGTGCTACAAACTAGAAATTCTGAATAAGGAATTCTGTTAACCCGAGGGAAGGTGTTAGGCACCCCCGGATTTCGTGGTTCTAGCCTAGTCGATTAGCAATTTATACTTGGCTTAACTGTTTAACCACTCATTTTAGGACCTATGTGAAATCATATTTTTACAAATTTTAATCACTTGAATTATTCGTAATTAAAGAATTGAGTTACGCATAAGTATACTCTTTTATTTTAGCTCGTCAAAAACTATGTCAAGCGAACGTGTCCACAACGAATAACTCTTGTCTATTTCATTAAGGGAAATTTAGTTGAAGTTGCACGAATGCTTCCCTCAGGTCATTTTAAAAAAAATTAAATTTGCAATTTTACATGAACGTATACATAATCACAATACTAGCCTAAGTCGAGCCTAAAGCAAACTACGAGTATTTGATATTTGTTAGGTCTAGGTTATGAGACTAACGTGAGGGCCACGAGCTTATGAGTTTTGTTTCACATGGCATAACTCAAATGAATTCCTTTTACAAGAGAGCTTAATTATTCAAGGTCACTAGAATATTCGTATTTAGGACTTAATTCAACAAAGGCCAACTAATTAAAGAGGAAGGTTGCTAAGAAGGTGAAGAGAAATGGGCCAGATATGGCCCAACTATTAGTCAGCTTTGAGCTAAATACCAGAGTTCACAAATGGCCCAAAATTAGAAAGCCCGAATTACAATTACAAATTCTAAAATGCATAGCCCATGTTGGGCTTAGTTTCCAAACAGCCCCGCGTTGAAAACACTAACCAGTGAAGATTAAATTAAATTCAGTTGGCTCTTACAGAAAATTGATGCAAAACTGATTTGGAATTTACTTTAATAAATTAAAATTACATGCATGGCTGAGCTGGATATGATGATATGTTTTCTATTTTAGTAAAAAAACTTTAGAATTGAACTCCATCTACCGGGTTCAAAGCCCAGGCCCCATTTGCCTGGGCCAAGACTTGCTCAAATGAGCCCTAATGTCGGACCTCAATGCAAGTCTGGCCCAATTCATGCCAAGTCGTTTTATTACAATACTGTTGTATTACAAAGAAAACAAAAGGCCCAACTGTGGTGGCGTTATTCAAACTAAACACAAGAAGGCATTGAATTTAAAAGAGTCATCATATAAGTCCACTTGCCCTACTGAAGGTCCATGAGTTTACAAAATAACTACTAAACATTACGTGATACTAATACCTGAAGGGAAAACTTTGAAAGTCATCAACAGAATCATTTTTCCTTTAAAAACGAACTCTGGGTGTTCTTCTGCTATCAAATCCTTAAAAATGGTGCAAACTTGCAAGGAATCAGCTATAGAGTTGTTCCACGCAAGTTGACAATTTTAACTTCAACCAAGTTTATTTGGCTTTATCGCCATTCTGATACAAGACAAAGGCAAAAACACAACTATTAGTATATATAGACATCCATAAGTTAGTGTAACTTTGACTTACACTAACAAAAAGACAATTAGAAAGAAAAGAAAGAGACTACTTCAAGAGTTGGGGGGGTGTATGTTCAAACCATTTCAGCATTCCTTTCACATAATAGCTAGGCTAAATATGTGACGACCCAGCCGGTCGTATTTGGAGTTTATTCCCCGTTTCCTCATTTTATGTTTCCTCTAAGTTCATTTATAATATTTTGGTTTGTCGTAATGTTCGCTAATAGAGTTCGGAGTGTTTTGGGACACTTAGTCCCTAAATGAGAGCTTAGGTGTTAGAAAATGGTCCGTAATCGGAACTATGTCAAGAAGACCTCGAAATAGAAAAATGATGGTTCTGTTAGCTCCGTTAGGTGATTTCGGGGTGGGGAGCATGTTCGGAATGTATTTTGGAGGTCCGCAGCTCAATTAGGCTATGAATGCCGAAAGTTAGAAATTTGAAGTTCCGGTTTGGAAGTGAATTTTTGATCTGAGGGCCGGAATGGAATTCTGAGAGTTGCAGCGACTTCGTTAGGTGATTTAGGATTTGTGTGCAGATTTTCAGAGTTTGGTTAAGTTTTGAAATTTCTAAATTCAAATCATTGCTTAATTCGTGTTTCCGGCGTTGTTTTAGGTGGTTTATGGATTGGTACAAGTCCAAATGATGTTTTGGTATGTTCGTAGCTTTGGTTGAGGTTCCGGGGGCCTTGGGTGTGTTTCGGATGCTCAACGGAGCAATTCCGGAACTTTAAGTGTTGCAGATTTCTGGTGTTGGTGTTGCAGACAAATCCTTCTATGCGATCGCATAGACTCTCCTGCGATCGCATAGAGTCCTTAGAGCTGGGCCTGTTTTCCTTCAATTCGATCGCATTAAACCTTCTTTGATCGCATACCTTTGTTCCCTCATACACTGCGATCGCATCCCGTTGCCCGCGTTCGCATAGAGTAATTTAGGACTTGGGCATCAAGGCCAATTTCTTATACGCGATCGCATAGCCTTGAATGCGATCCATATCCCCGTTTGGTTCCTCTCTACGATTGCACTCCTTTGGATGTGTTTGCATATTTCATTTTCACGGCCTTCATAATTCCTTCTATGCAATCGCATTCCATTTAACGCGATCGCATAGAGCAAATCACTGAGCAGAATATAAACATTTTAAAACGAACCCTTCTTCCATTTTTACCAAAGCTCAAGGTTAGGGAGCTCGGATTAGGGAGCAATTTCGAAGGCTTTCAAAGGAAAAAACTGGGTAACGATTCTCTACTCTTCTATGACTAAAACCCATTAATCTATCTCAAATCCGACCTTCGATTTCGATTTTTGAATGAAAATTGGGGTAAAATTCTTAGACCTAACTTTGATGATTTGAAGGGGCATTTGACCTCCGATTTGGGATATTTTATATGGTTAGACTCGTGAGTGTACGAGGTTTCTGAAAATGTGAAAATTATTCGATTCCGAGACGTTGGCCTGGGGGGCATTTTGGTCATACCTATTTTCGCGCCTTAGCTTTAATTTTAACAGTGTAATTAGTTACTTTCAATGTTATTTACATGTGTAATTGGTTTGAATAGATTTGGGCCACTCGGAGTCGGATACTCGTGGTAAGGCGTTGTTCCTTAGCGGTTTTGTACCAAATTGAGGTAAGTGGCTTGTCTTACCTTGTGTGGGGGATCTCTCCCCTTAGGATATATTAATTGCTGTTTAAAGGCCTCGTGTGCGAGGTGAAGGGCATGTACTTGTGCTAATTGCTGAAAATTCACCTTACTTGACTTATTTAGACTGTGTTTCTTCGTGTATTTAACTGTTAAATATGTGATTCTACTTGCTTAGCTTAGGAAAAATATGTTTGTAATTTATTTGCTATATCTAACTAAATTGCGAATACCTGCCCTCTTTGTGAGCATGCTAGACCTATATTTTTACATTGTTGCTATATTTGGTTTATTTATGTTAAATATTGACTTGTTGTGAAGTGTTTACGTTTGGGACTACGGGTTAAATTCCCGGGAGATCACCTTGTTATTGGTATGTTGGACAACGGGTTAAATTCCCGGGAGATCCCCGGATCTGGCATGACGGACTACAGGTTCAATTACCGTAAGATAATCTGATATTGATATAAAGGACTACGGGTTATATTCCCGGAGATCCTCTGTTATTGGTATAATGGACTACGGGTTCAATTCCCGGAGATCCTCTATTATTGGTATAAAGGACTGCGGGTTCAATTCCCGGAGATCCTGTGGTACTGGTATGAAGGACTGCGGGTTCTATTCCCGGGGATCCTCGGATATTGATAAGGTGGACTGTGGGTTCGATTCCCGGAGCTACATGTGAAGATCCTGACTGTTGAGTGAATTGCTTTGTGTTTGTAGTTTGTACTTGTAGTCGCTCTGTTTTTTTTATTACGGTCTTATTAGATATTCGTTTTTATTGTGTTATCTTCTGTTATTTATTTTTACATTATTTCTTATATTCCTCTCAGTAGGGCCTCGAATTTTCTCGTCACTACTCCATCGAGGTTAGGCTTGGCACTTACTGAGTACCGCTGTGGTGTACTCATGCTACTCTTCTGCACAAATTTGTTGTGCAGATCCAGGTACATATGGTCAGGCGCGCTATTAGGGATTTGGAGTTGCTTTGGAGGCTTGAGGTATGCATCTACCGAATCCGCAGGGCCGGCGAGCCTTCCTCTATTCTACCTATAGTTTATAGTTTTCTTTCACATTCTCATTTGATTTAGATACTTCGGGATGTTAGAGCACCGTAGTATGTTTACTCTTAGCTTGTGTCGCCTGTGGGTTTCCGGGTCTTTGAGGTTTTTATGTTATATTGAGTTGACATGTATGTGCCAGGCGGCACTCAATACATTATCCTACGTCATTTATGTTTTAAATGATTGCTTTCGCAAAGACTGTCGAATTACCGCAAAGTGTCAGGCTTGCCTAATCGCGAAGACTAGGTGCCGTCATGACAGATTAAAGATTGGTGAACTAGGGTCGTGACAAAATAAAATGCTCAAACATGCTTGGTGAAGTAACATCTTAGAACATTTGAAAGATTCATGATCATATAGAACAAATAAGCTGGATATAAGAAGAGAAACTTAGCAAACAAAGCTTTTCATTTAACCATTAAAACAACGGATTACAGAAGCTCAATCAAGCATGTGAGTCCAAAATGTGTACCTTTATCTGCAAAATAGAAAAAAAGCAAAAAATCTTCTCTAAAAAATGGATTTCAGCAGCAAAACCAGCAGCAACAAAACTAAATACAATCCAAAAATTCAAATCAAAACCAGAACCAGCTTGAAACCAGGAGATCCAGCTAAAAGGACTAAGAAATCTTCTATTTCAAACCATATTTCTCAACTTATAGAAAACGTGAGAATAAGAGTTGTTTTTTTGAATTTTTCTAAGTTTTTATCCTTTTCAGAAGAGGAAAGAGAGCTTTTTGCAGTAAAAGTGATGCTCCAAAAAAAATCTATTTTTCTGTATGGATATGGTACCATATATAGGTTCTAAAGATGCCATATGCTAGAAGAATTATTCCTCAGCCACAAAAGGCATATTCCAAATAGAAATGGGCAGTTGGTTTTTTCTCATTGGTTTCAGTACTTTGTACCAACCAAATGAGGCCTTCTGCCCTTACTTCTAGAGTATTCGGATATTTTTACAACAGATTACCCTAATTTATCCTCTTAAAACTTGTTTATTACAATTTTTTTCTATATTTAGTTAGGTCCCCTAGGATTTTCAAAAGTTGGCAAATCAGGACTAACATCTTAGGGCCAAAATCAGTACAACCAAAAGATCAAAGAAGAGGTCGTTTGAGCAAATAACTTTAAATAAAAGATGAACTTAAATTATATAAATAGAATATGAAATATGAAACAAATTCGAGGGAAATCATTTAATCCTAATTCGAAACAGAAAATGAAACCAACAAAGATGAAAGCCCTAATATTATCAAGAATTTCAAAAGGGGAGATTATTAAACCTACTTCGAGTTCTAAAACTGATAAGTAAAGGCAAAGAAAGAAAGGTTAAACATGCGACCCTAAATAAAAATTAGCTAACAAAAAAACCTCAATCTCATCTAAATTTACCTAATTATCCTAAAGTGCATCGAACTATTTTTAAATAAAATGATTAACTAAATAAACTTATTTTATTGAAATTCTAACACACTAACAAACCAAAATAAGCAAGACATATACCTAAATGATAAAGATAAAGTAGCTACCTAAATAAACGTAGGGAAGGATAAGAAACAACCTGATTTTGGCCAGAAAACCTCGAACAAGAAGAGTAGATCAAAAGACGATGGAATTTGACAAAGCTCGACCAGTCAGTGCTGACTTGGTCAAAATCTGATGGTCTCGAAATAAGTCAAAACTAAAGTTAATCAATTATTCATGTCAAGATCAATTGATGAGCATTACTGTTGACTCAAATCGAGCTCGAAACCCCAAAAAATCAAAGAGGAAAGAGTGGTTTAGGGCTTGGTCAGAATTTAGGTTCGAGATCTAAGCATATGGGTGCAGGTTTTTTGAGTAATTGGTAATTGATATATGGAGACAAAGTTTTGGTGGTTGTTTAGTTAAGAGGTGAAGGCGTTTGGAATGGCGCCACCGACTGGCGAGATTTGGGGGCAGCTAGGGTTAGGTTCTTTGAGGGTAAGGAGAAGAAATGAAGAGGTTAATGGGTTAGGGGGGGGGGGGGTTCTGTTCGGTCAGTTATAAGGGGGAAAAGGGCAATTCTCAGCCGTTGGATCATGGGAGATCAAGGCTAATCAAATGACGTCGTTTCATGGGGGCGGACTGGTTTACAAGTGGGTTTGGGCCATGTATTTTTGGGTTTCAACTAGGATTTGGGCAATTTCAATTAATTTGGCCCAAAATCTATCTCTAATTTCTTTCAAGAAATTATTTTTCTTTCTTTTCCTCCTTTTAATAATTTTTAATTAAGAATTGTAATAATTAAAAATCCTAAATTACCTAGATATGAAAAATTAAACTAATTAATTTTTTACAAAATAAAAAAACCAATTAAATTCTAAATTTAAAGAATAAAATCAATAAAAAGGAAAAAATGTAGAAGTTGGCCATTTTTTTGATTTTAATTTTTAATAGAGCAAATAATTAACTAAATAATCCTAAAAATATAAAAATAAATCCAAAATGCAATGCATGATATTTCGGTATTTTCAAAATTTAAATAAACTTAAACATACACGGATAAATACAAATAATTAAATAAAAATTCTAAAAAATCCTTAAAATAGCAAATAATTTGAAGGAAGAAACCTAATTATTGGAATTCTGTAGGAGTAATCCATGTGGGGCAAAAATCACATGCTCACAACTGCCCCTCTTTGCTCGGAGACACGAAGGGTCTTTTGACAAAGATAAAATGAGCAATTATCAGGGATTTTTGCCCGTTTGAAATTGTGTGAGCAGCATTTTTGACAAGTGTCTGACCGAACCTTGCTTCAAAGGTTGCCTATATATCCTTGGCTATAAAGGAATCAGGTTAGTGTAGTTCTGTATGTTTTGGTAGCTGGGACTCTCAAGAAAGCTGTGATTTCATTGTTGTTGCTGCTGTTTCTGCTTGCCGAGCTCCTTTTTACGCCAAAATAAAAAGTTAAAAAATAAAGCTAAGCTAGCCAAGCCTATCAACTACGAGTTACTAGATTCATATCTATTAATCTCTTAATGCTTGATCTTTAGCCTTAGCTGGTTTTTGCTGTGGACTCCGATCTCAATCGTGATGCTCGTCAGCTGTAGGTGCAGGTTTTCTTCAGCTTTGGATCAAGGCGGGACATGCAAAGCTTATGACTTCAATCAAATCTTGAGCAGTCCGAACCTTTCCCTGCTTCAACCTTTGAATTCATTTCTTTTATTCTTTTTCTCCTTTGCTTTATTTTGGATTAAGACTCATTCTTTTGGGTCATTTCGAATCTTGTGCCTCGAGTTCAAACCTGCTCAGACACCAAAACAAACAAAATAATGAAATTTTCTGCCCCAGTTTTCACTAGGAAAAATTTCGTGAGTTATATATAACAAAATCTAAGCTATTTTTATTGAAAGCAATAAAATCAGGATTGTGTGCCTTTAAGAGGGGAGATCTGTGAATGAAGCCATATATCTAAAAACTCAACTCAGGTATCGGACCCCTAATGTTGGTAAAAGGTGACTAGGGAATGGAGGCCCTATGTCTAAAAAGCTCAACTCATGGATTAGAACCCTAATGTTGGCAAATGGCGACTAGGGAATGGAGGCCCTGTGTCTAAAAAGCTAAACTCAGGGATTAGAACCCTAATGTTGACAAAAGGCGACTAGGGAATGGAGGCCCTATGTCTAAAAACTCAAACTCAGGGATTGGGGCCCTAATGCTAGTAAAGGCAACTAGGAAATGGAGGCCGTATGTCTAAAAACTCAACTTAGGGATTCGAGCCCTAATGTTGGTAAAAGGCGACTAGGGAATGGAGGCCCTATGTCTAAAAACTCAACTCAAGGATTGAGCCATAATGTTGGCAGAAGGCGATTAGGGAATGGAGGCCCTATATCTAAAAAGCTCAACTCCGGGATTGGAGCCCTAATGTTGAAAAAACACGACAAGGGAATGGAGGCCCTATGTCTAATAACTCAACTCAGGGGGAGGCCCTATGTCTAAAAACTCAACTCAGGGATTGGAGCCCAAATGTTGGTAAAAAGAGACTAGAGAGTGGAGGCCCTGTGAATAAGAATTCAACTCAGGGATTGGAGCCCTAATGTTGGTAAAAGGTGACTAGGGAACGAATGCCCTATGTTTAAAAACTCAACTCAGGGATTGGAGCCCAAATGTTGGTAAGAGGCGACTAGGGAACGAAGTCCCTATGTCTAAAAACTCAACTCGAGGATTGGAGCCCTAATGTTGGTAAGAGGCGACTAAGGAATGGAGGCCCTATGTCTAAAAACTCAACTCAGGGATTGGATCCCTAATGTTGACAAAATGCGACTAGGGAATGGAGGCCCTATGTCTAAAATATCAACTTAGGGATTGGAGCCCTAATGTTGGTTAAAAGCGTAAAAGATTAATATTGGGGATTCTAAACTACCAATTTTTTTTTGAATTTTCTTCGTATATCTTTTTTATTTTATTTTCCTTTTTTTTTGTGGAATGAGTAAATTACAGGAAAAATTTTGAGGGGACTTCCCTTTTTATGGATTGTTGCTGTAAAGCTGTTTCTAGCACTTGTGTATTTCTTTTTCCTCATTTTTTGGTTGTACCTGCTTTTGCACGGTTTCTTTGGGCTGCTCCTGTTTCAATTTTTCAAAAGAAAGGACAATTGTAACTTTGAAACAGTGGTTGGTTTTCTGGCCTTGATTGTCTCGATCACTCGATCTTGGCCCAACTCTTTGTTGAGAACCTCTGCTGCTTGCTGGTTTTTTGAAGGCTGATCTTTCTTTCAAACCGAGGAACTCAACACTTCAAAATTTTATGATGGCTTGACCGTATGGGGCTTTGACCCTTTCACTTTATTACCCATTAGGGTTTTTGCCTTTGTCTTTCTTTTCTTTTCCATAGCTTTGATTTCAGAGCATTGGCCAACATGGCCAGTCGATATCGACTTGATGCACCTGTTGAGGCTTGGTGTTTCTTTGGCTTGGATTTTGTTAAGCAGAACCTTGTAGAACTGATCTTTCCACCCTTTCTTTGTATTAGTTTCGGCAAAAGAGATAAACCGAAATAGATTCAAGGTAAAGTAAACAAGAGGTAGCAAAATGAATTTTAAAGAGAAGTGTCCCTTTCAGGAAGGAAAGAAGGACTTATCTGGGGTGCATGCAGACTTCAATAGACATGACATGCTTCTTGGACTGGATGCTCGATCTGCACAGCTTTTCCAACTTCTCATGACCCACATTTCAAAATCAAGAAACCTTGCCAGGACTCTGATGGTGGTGAGGGGTATCTTCTTCTCGATCGACGGCTCCCTTTGCGGGTTTTCGCCAATCGACTTCTCTCATTTCTCTTCTAATTATCGCCTAATAGTGCTCTTTACGAGTTTTCACTAGCCAGGATCTTTCATTTTCAATTTCTATGCTCATCATCGCCTTATGGTGCCCGTAGGTTTTCACCGATAAGACTCTCTCTTTATATTTCTCTCATTTGATTGTATCGGATATGTTATCTAATTTCGATGCCTTTGCCGATTGATCGGAAGGACTTGGACAAAGTTTAGATAAAAAAGGAGAATTGGATCACATTACAGCTTTGGAACCGTTCAGGTGAAATCATCTCTGAACCATTATAGCATCTGCGCCAATTTCACTTTTGGGGGGAAATTAGGATTTTGGTTTTGGTGTGACTGAACCCCAAAGAGAGGCTGCCTATGTTATCCTTTTGGAATCAAGTCGTAAATACCCAATAGTACCTTTATCTAAAACATTCATTATATTATCGTAAACCATAGTCCTAAAAAAAATTTGACTATAAAATAATAAATGGTGGGCTCTTTTATAAAATACAAATGTTTGGAACAAGTTTTAAAAAAATGCAATAGTGATATTTTGAGCCAACACGTGAGCTGGTTTTGGGGTTTGGATTTTGGATTTTAGAAATTTTCTAAAATATAGATAAAATCTATGGCCAAACATGTATTTGCCAAAAAATTCTAATTTTGACAAAATCTATGGCCAAACGGGGGGGCCTAAATAGTACTGTTTATACATCTTGCCATTTTTAGAGTGGTGGACTTGTAGTATAACCATTTTATATTCTCCTGAGCTTGGAACCCAATTTGGAAGAGGAAGGGGGGGGGGGGGGATATTTCTTTCCGTTTATAGTTCAGGGAATTTGTTTTTGATTTTTCTTTTGTTTTTCTATTTTGTTTTTATTTTTTTTTAATTTTTTATTATTTTTTTACTAACGTCTTCGAGTTCCAAAGAGGGTAGCGAAAGAAAGGTAATCAAATCAAAGGGTTGCAAAAGGATTGGAGTATTTGGGGAAACGAGAATAAAAGCCTTCGCCATCCCAATCGGATAATATTATTGCTGCAGGAAGCCTAAACATAGTATCTTTTTACCGCGTTCGCGTTCATAGCCGCTTTGGGATCATTTCCTTCGACATCTCCAAAGTAAAATGATCCACTAGGCAATATCTTTCTGATGATATACGGACCTTTCCAATTAGGGGCAAATTTTCCTTTCGCTTCTTGATGATAGGGAAGAATATGCCTTTACACGAGTTGCCCCACTTCAAAATTCATGGGTCACACTTTCTTGTTGTAAGCACGGACAATTCTTTGTTGGTGCAACTGCCTGTGGTAGACCGCATCCATTCATTTTTCATCAATCAATGTTTACTACTATAGGAGGGTCTTAAACCACTCAGTATCTTCAATTTCAGCTTCGACAATGATCCGGAGGGAGGGGATTTCAACCTCTGTGGGTATCACGACTGCAGTGCCATAGACCAAGAGGTATGTGGTTGCTCCTACCGATGTGCAAACCATGGTGCGATATCCCAGTAATGCAAAAGGTAATGTTTCATGCCACAGCCTGGAGCTCTGAATCATCTTTCTCAAAATCTTCTTGATGTTCTTGTTTGCTGCTTCGACGACACAATAGGCTTTGGGCCGATAAGGAGTAAAGTTCCTATGCGTTATTTTGAATTGTCACATATCTCATCCATCAGAAGACTATTGAGGTTTGCAGCATTATATGTGATGATTGTTGTAGGAATACCAAATCGACAGATAAGGTTGGAGTGCACAAAATCTACTACAACTTTCTTGGTGATAGATTTGAGAGTGATGGCTTTAACCCATTTCGTGAAGTAGTCAATGGCAACCACTATGAATATGTGCCCATTTGAGGCTTTTGGCTCAATTGTCCCAATGAAGTCCATGCCCCATGCAACAAATGGCCGAGGTGTTGACCTGGGATGCAGTTCTGGGGATGGTACATGAATCAAATCACAGTGCACCTGAAACTAATGGCACTTTCAGACAAAGCTGAAACAATCTCTTTCCATGGTTATCCAGTAATTGCCCACTCGAAGGATTTTCTTTGACAAAACATACCCGTTCATGTGGGGTCCGCAGACTTCCACGTGTACTTCGTGTATGATCCTTCCAGCTTCTTCGGCGTCAACATATCTTAACAAATTAAGATCCAGAGTCCTTTTATACAAGACATCACCACTCAAGAAGAAACCCCTTGCGTGCCGTCTAATGGATCTCTTTTTGTCTCCACCGGCTTGCTCGGGGTATTCTTTAGTTTTCCAAAATCTTTTGATGTCGTGATATTATGGCTAAATACTTGGTTCTGCGTCAACTGTATTACAGTAACCGTGCCTTTCCCTGATTTGGATTTCCAATGGATCAATATGGGCATTGCTTGGGTAGGGCAACATCGAGGCTAAGGTGGCGAGGCATAAGCTAGTTCATTGTGGCAAAGGGGGATGTACTTGAACTTTATTGACTTGAATCTCTTGCCAAGTTCTTCCACATGTTTTTTGTAAGGTATGAGTTTGACATCTCGGGTTTCCCTTTCTCCTTGAGCTCGCCGGATAATCGTATCTGAGTCTCCAACGATTAACAACTCTTTAATGTCCTGGTCGATTGTCATGTTCATACCAATGATGCAGGCTTCATACTTGCCTGTGTTATTTGTGCAGAAAAACTGAAGTCGGGTTGTGGCTGGGTAATGCTGACCAGTTGGTGACATCAAGATTTCCCCAATTCCCACACCTCTTGCATTTACTGCTCCATCAAAGAACATTTTCCATGTAGTAGTATCCTCGAATATTGTCTCGACCGAGTTTACCTCTTCATCCGAGAAGTAAGTTTGCAAACGTCGGTATTCATCATCAACCGGGTTTTTGTCCAAATGATCTACCAGCGCCTGGGCTTTCATTGCCGTGCAAGTGACATAGACTATGTCGAATTAAGTGAGCAGGATTTTCCATTTTGCTAATCTTCCCATGGGCATTGATTTCTGGAATATGTATTTCTATGGATCCAACCTGGTTATGAGGTAAGTGGAGTAGGCTTACAGATAATGTCTCAACTTCTATGCGAACAACAGGTTCTTTCTAACAAAGTATACTTAGCTTCATAGCTGGTAAATTTCTTACTCAAGTAGTATATTTCCTGATCTTTCTTTCCGGTAACATCATGTTGGCCGAGGACACATCCAAAAGAACTTTCCAAGACTGTTAGATATAAGAAGAGGGGCCTTCCATGTTCGACAATACTGGTGGATTAGACAAGTATTGATTTTGTTGAAATCTTCTTCGCACTCGCTTGTCCATCTAATTTCTGTGTCTTTCTTTAACAGCTTGAAAATGGGTTCACATGTGGATGTCAACTGGGCAATGAACTGACTGATTTAGTTCTCAATTTATTTCCCTAAAAGCCTCTTCTTCATCATATTCTGCTTCTTGGTTCATTATTGCACAGTTAGACATCATATTTGGATCTGGGCATGAAGTCCGCAAGCGTGTCATGTTATTTAAAGCCGCATTATTAGAACTGGAAGAAGAAGAAAAATAAAATAACAATTAGAAGAAATAAAGAAAGATGGATGATGATATATTGATTTTATCTCATTGAATTTGGAAGATAATAGGGTTTACATTAGAAACTAAAAGACATGAAACTAAAGAAAAACATCCGAGTTACACCCTAGGATAACTCGTGATATGGAAAAGGTGGCAAGACAGGTCTACTGGGACTCCCGTCTGATGGGGAATGGCGTAGCCTTCCAATTCTTCAATTCGGCCTTAGGTCTAATGTATAGCACCTCAGTGGTGCTTGAGCCTTTCCCTGGTTGGACCATGTGGGTTTCATACCATATCTTCCTCATTGCCCCACAAATCTCTTCAATCTCTTCAGCTGTAAAAGCCTCATCCTCTTCTTCTTCACTATATCTGGGCTTGACAAGGGTTTCATAAAGATGCGGAACTTACTGTGGCAAGACCCATCCGTCGTTCTTCCTACCATCCGCCCACTTTATATCAACCGGTGTGGGTACGAAGCCGGCCGCAAAGATCTTTTCGCTGGCAGGCAAGGTGATAGGCTAAGATATCTTTTGCAATGATTTCCTAAGTCCTTTCCTAGGTTTAAAGCCGTGTCGGATCATTTGTTCGGCCACCATGATTGATGCATTAGAAAGGAAGGGTTGGGGGCAGGGGCTTTCTTCTTTGTACTGGTCTGCGACCACAATTTCAAAGGCTTGATAAACTATGTGCTCTCTCTTCTATTGCTTCAAGACATGAGACTGATGAGTCCCGGTAAATTGGTTGTTCATCTTCCCCATGGACCGCAATCTCTTGATCCTCATGCTCAAATTTCATAATCTGGTGAAGAGTAGAAGGTACAACTACAGCTGCATGAATCCACGGCCTACCTAAAAGAAAGTGTTAAGAGGTGTCCATGTCTAGAACCTGGAAAGTTACTTTGAAGTCTACTAGGCCGATTGTCAAAATAAGATCAATCTCTCGAATTGTGTCCCTTTTGATACCATTGAAAGCACGCGCACAGACATTATTGGGTCAAATTCTCTTGGTACCAATCTCCATGCACTGCAAAGTAGAGAGTGGGTAGATGTCTACTCCAGAGCCCCCGTCCAACATAACCCTTTTCACGTAGTAACCTTCGCATTTGACTGTTAGGTTCAGGGCTTTATTATGTGCAACCCCTTCTGGTTGCAAATCATTTTTGCTGAAGGAGATATGGTTGAGCGCAAAATTTCTTTCTGCCATTCTCTCCAACTGCTCTACAGAGGTCTCAACAGGCACATATGCTTCGTTAAGGGTCTTGATCAATACATTCTGATGTTCGGCGGAGTTCATCAACAGAGATAACAAGGAGACTTGTTCGGGAGATTTTCGAAGCTGGTCGATCATCTCATAATGCCATTTTAATCTTTTGAAATAAGGCCTCCACTTCTTCGGCACTCACGGGCTTCTTAGATAGGAAGCACTTTCTAGTGGCGTTGTTTACCCTTTCATAATTGGAATACTTTTCAACGGGATTATTTTATTGAACTTCTCCCAAGATTTCTTTGCCCTTATAGGTCACCACTGATTTATTGTAATTCCAAGGCACAGTGGTAGGATCGGTCATTGGTTTTTGTGGCGCGCGGCCGATTACCACGGGCTCACTCAGCCTTGGTGGATTAATTGGTCTCAGGATCACATTAGCTCCCTGGGCACATATATTTGGGTCGTTTTGTTCAGCTCGAATTTCCTTGGAGGACTCAATGTCATGTGCTTTTCTTTGTAGCCTCGAGGGATATATAGAACAACATCTTTGGGGGGTGCTAACCCATATTCAACTTTAATTTTTGGTCCGACTTTGGAGGGATAATTTGGTTCTTTTTCTCTCGTTTGTATTTCTTACAGCCTTCAGTTTCTTTTCTATGTCAGTGATGGCAATGATGGCCTTCATTGCTGGGTTAAATTCTTTATCCTCACAAATCATTTAGATTACCAGCCCGTTATTTTGGGCAGGCAGCGGGTTGCTGGTCACATTGGGAATATCTTCATCCGTTAGCACTATCTTCCTTTTTTTTATCAAGTTCTCCGCGGATATCTTCAAAGCCCAGCAATCATCTGTGTCATGCCTTTCTACCCCTTAGCGATAGGCGTATCGGGCACCAGCTCTGTAAGATGGTGATGTCGAGTTTTTCCTGGTTTGAGGAACAGGTTGTAGCAGACCCATTTGAAAAATCTTTGGGAATAGGTTGGAGTAGGATTCAACGATTAGTGTAAAATTTGGCCTCTTGGGTTGTTCACGAGCCTAGAAATTGTTTTGTAGAGGCTGAGGGTTGTAGTGAGTTTTGTAAGGAGGCTGGCTTCTGGGAAATGGAGCTTGGTTTCGATTGGCTTGTTGTGGCCGGGCATAAGGCTGAGCACTCATGAGTGTGTATGGAAGAGGAGCATAAGCCATTTCTTGGTGGGGGTTATTGTGCTGCGACATTCTTTTTGAGAAGAAAGATTTGGGAGTACGGTGTTTTCTTGCACCTGGAGCTGCCATGGATGTTTCTTCCTTTTCTTGCTCTTTGCTGCTCCTCCAGAATCACCCTGAATGGCTTAAGAGGTAGATTTGATAGCAGAATGGCTTAGAATTCGACTCATTTTAAGCCCATTTTCAACTATTTCGCCAATCTTGATGGCTTCAGCGAACGATTTACCCATTTTAGGACATCTTATTTTGGAAGTAGTTGGCTTCTTAGGCTTGGAGGAAATGGTGACCATTTCAACCTCATCGATCGGAGGTTTTACCTTGGAGGCCTGCTCACGCCATTTAACTGCGCACTCTCGGAAGCTTTTTGTAGAATTTCTTCTTCAAGTTTGTCAATGAGTTCCTATCTAGAGCAATAACAATGTTATGCTGGGACTGCTTGATGAAATCTATAGCAAGATCACCCCAGATATACCGGTAGGATATATCTTGGTCCATGTACCACTCAGATGCGATGCCCACCGGACTTTCTGCAAAATAAGCCATGAGGAGTTCTTCCTTTCCACTAGCTCCTCGCAGCTGGTTGCAATATCTTTTGAGATGAGCGATAGAATCACCGTGCCCATTATACTTCTCAAATTTTGGGGTTTTAAATCCCAATGGTAAATACATATAAGGGAACATGCATAAGTTAGCATAAGATACACTTTTTTGTCCACTCAACCCTTGTATGCTTTTAAGACTTTGTTCCATACTCCTCATCTTCTTTGTAATCTCTTCTTGCTCAACGATTTTGGTGGTCTTTTCTTGCCCCACAGTGAACTCATATCCGGGTGGTTGGGAGTAAGTATATGTGGGAAATTGAGGAGGTTCCATTGGGAAAGGGGGTGCTTGGAAGGTGAAAGCTGATGGGTCAGAATTGGGACTGGGTAGTGTAGGCTGTGTAGTAGCTGAGCATGGGGGAGCAATGAATATATTTGAAGCCGCCCCTGAACCAAAAACCTGGGGCGAACCTCAAAAGGTGTCCCAACAAAATAGGCCGAGATGGTTGGATATCCGAGTGGGGTATTGGGGTGACTGATCGTGACATTGGAGGTTCTGCCCATCCTAGGAAAAAGCTCAGGAAATTCGAGAATTGCACTGGGTGGCTCCCTTCCATATGACCAGGAATCCCACATTTCCATCACACGGAGACGCAATAACCTATTTTCCTCAGTAGTCGCCGACTCCGAAGTCGGGATGCCCGAGATCAGGCTGTCGTCCATGATAAGAATTGTTGTCAGAGTGATTTCTGAAGACATTTCAACACTACCTTTCGATCTCGTGAAGTAGGGATGCGACGCCAGATTACCACAAAACCAACCACCCTTACTATAGAACCTGGACTTGACAGTAGAAAATCAATTGGTTTGTTCGAAACAAATAACACATAGGTAATTGCACGTTAGGGTGTGATGCACCTATACTTAAACGTGTTTCTACATACCTTGCAACGGTTGCATGTTTCATCCCGGTTTTTCTGACTTTCCCCTCTTCTGGCCTCATATGTTATTCCTTATTTCCCTTTTCCATTATATTTTTCTCTTCTTTTTTTTCTTTTTATCTTTATTTAAAATGTTTACAAAATATGACTGGGTCCGATAAGGATGGCCTACGTATCATGACGCAGCGTGAATCAGATCATAACGTAGTTCAAGAAGTAAATGCGAAAAATAAAAGAACAATTTTGTGGGTTGTTTTTTCAAATTTTCATTAATACTGAATTACAAGAAGATTCGAAACATACTTCTTCTGAGACTCTAAGGCTCAGGAAATGCCTTTTTGAGGAATTGAAAAAAGACTCGAAAAACGAAAATATAGACTCGAAAAAAGAAGAAAATACAATCAGGAAAACATCAATGCCTCTAACCCTGCCCTAGGGACACCAACTGGTCTTGCAGCAGGCCTACTTGTCATGTCATCTTGGAGCCGATAGCGTTCTTCCATGATTTGACGAACAAAGATCATCACAGTGGCAAAAACATGGATCTTGTCATGTCTTCGCACGCACTGCATTTTCATGGTAATGTAGTCAGCAATCCTTCGAACTCTCTCTCTTATGATACCCTTCCACTGCAACAGACAATTAATCTGATAAGATCTAGCCTCTAAGACCAGGGTAACAACATGAATTTGCTCTTGCAAGTGCTGTAAGTCCTCTTCCAACCATGCCATTAAGTGTTGCCGGTCATCTTCATAGTCATGCACCTTTTGAGTAAGGTTATAAATGAGCCTTTATCTTTCCTACTTCGACCTGGATTCTCGGCTGCAATTTTCAACTGTCGAACCTGGGCCCTAAGAGCTTCATTTTCTCGAACCAATCTTCTCCTTTCACCCCCAGCCTCTTGCGCCTGTAAATCATTGTTGAAGGTAACATTTCTCAACTCTTCCGGTAAATCATGGATGATGGCCTGATATTCCTTTTCCTTTTTCCCCCAGGACAATCTCTCTTGAATTTTACCATTCAATGCTTGAACATGGGGCCTTTTGGAGGGCCTCATAGGGTTGGGCTCGGGCTCATTGTACACATGAAAATTCCTTTCAAACCAAGAAGCATAATTGGGATCAATTTCCCCCTTATCTGGGTGTGGTACCTAGGTGTTACTTTTTAGATACCGACTACCATTCCAGTCTCTTTGAACTAAAGCCTCGGGTATCGTCGCTTCTGGGTGTAGCTCAATGACTTGAGTGCTTAGGTCTGTCTCCTCGTGTATCACCTGATAGCTTTCCAGTTGTCTCAGAACTCTTTGGGGCACATATGGTTGTATATTTCTCGCTCCCATCATCATCAAGTAGCCCTTTGAAGCGGTAATGTAGATGATTTTTGTTATTGGGAGCCATCCTATGGTCCATTCAATTTGATCTGCCCTCAACTTTCTCAAATAGGAAACGTATGCTTCAAACCCTCTTGACGATTCCACCCTTTCCTCATACCTTTTGATGAAATTGGGGGAAGGTGTTCGATCATCCACATCTGAAGATGAATGTTTCAGCCTTCTAAAAAATTGACCCCCAGATTTGCACTGTGTTAATGCCTGGTAAATGTCCGCCATCACTAATGGGACAAGTGTGTGACCTTTTTTGTCGACGAGGACTTGTGTGATTTTGTCAATACAAAGGTCTGTTGTACCCTCAAAATTTGGAAATACCATGATTCCTAGAAATGCCACGATGAAAGCAAACCGTCGATGAATTTGCCATATGTTCTTTTCCTGTTTGTTATTCAACCCCTTCTCATGTGTTTCAAACCCAGCTAAGTGTCCGAACCTAATGTACAAGAAGTAGAACGCACAACTCCCTTTTCTTGCTTGTTCCTTGCTTATTTGTTTACTAATTTTCAAGAGATCGAAGAATTTGTGCACTGAGAGATCCCTGGGGAATATGAGTTGCTTCTTTCTTAACTCTTGGTCAAAATCAATATACCAAGCTATTTCTTCCAACATAGGTGTGAGCTCAAAATCTGAGAAACGGAACACATTGTGAATGAGATCCCAGAAGGTTACCAGAGCCTTAATTAAATTTTCACGTGGCGTGATATGCATGATGTATACCAAGGAACCCAATTGCTCTTTTACCCAAATTTGGCCATCTTCATCTAAATCACCCTACCACCTAAGTAGCTACATCTGAGCCCTTTTTATGACAGTTTGCGAGGATTCCTGGACGGTATTCAGTTGTACCTGTAGAGGGTTACGGTTAGGATTGATTCTTGTGGACTCTTTTGCAAAACCAGTTTTCTAAAACCAACGAACAAGGACCCCTTTTTATTGCTATGTTAGCAAAATGGTCATTTTTCAATCGTGGTCCTTTCACAATTCCAATTAAATTTTAAGGCCGGGGGTAAGTATTTTAAAAGAAAAGTACATCTTTTAAGCAGACTTTCCTGTTTCTCCCGAAAATGACCTTTTGACAAATTGTGTAATTTAAGGCTATTTCAGTAAGAAATAACTTAAAACAAACCGAAGTTGGGTCGGCTTTATTGTTTTGATCAAAGCCCTAAAATACCTTTTATTTTAATATTTGTAAAAAATAAGGCCGAACCTTATGTGAGTTGCCTACATATCCTACATCCGATTAGAATTAGACCTGCGTAGTTCGGACAGTTTTGTCATTAAAATATACTATATTTTCCTTTTCTCTTTTTTGTTTTTCAAAAATTTGGCAGAGTTTCGGGATATTTTTAAATACCTGGATTTTCAAAACTGGGTGAATTCTCTATCCTACCTCACTCTTGATTTTTTTCTTTATTAACTGGTAAACAAATAAAAATTCAAATAACACGTATGATGCATCATGATGGTCTTTATTCTGGGTACACCTGTTCTAGACGGACCCAACCCCTGTGTTGAGTCCCCAGGGTTGAATGCACGTGATGCAAATACTCGATCCTACTAGGGATCCGGCATGAGGTTGCATTTTTCTAAGTTTAAAACTTGGGCTTTGTGGTCTAGACTTGGGTTATCCGAGCGGACAACTGGGGTCGAGGAGAGGGTAATGTACCGGGAGCACGAAAGTCTGCCTCACCTTGTTGCTTGCCCAACCTCGTCTTATCTGGTATAATTTCTACAAAATAAGTGGGCCACGTGAACATGTGCACCATTTTCAGAAGACTCAGATGGGAGGCGTAAGAAGACATTTAAATGCAGTTCAAGTAATATCAAAGCAGTAAATGATAATTAGCACATTAAGCCACAAAATACAGTAATATTAACAATAAATCCAAATAAAAATCATATTAAAAAGCTCGAATTCTTGAACCCTGAACTAGAGATTTTGGGTTCTTGTCCTCAGCGGAGTCGCCAAAGCTATCACACCTCCTTTTTCACACACTCGATGTGGGTGTATATAAGGGAGTTTTTACAATTAAAATGATATTATTCGAAATAGAATTATTTATTCAATTCAGAGTCGCCACTTGGAACAAATTATGGTGTCAAGTCATCATTTTATTTAAAATTCCAAATCGAGGAAGTTTTATTTTTAAAGAGTCTGTGAATCAGAAATTCTGTTTACTCGAGGGAAGGTGTTAGGCACCCCCGAATGCCGTGGTTCTAGCACGATCGCTTAGCAATTTATACTTGAGTTAATTGTTTAACTACTCATTTTAGCACCTATGTGCTATTATCTTTTTACCGATTTTCATCACTTTAATTATTCGTAAATAAAGAATTGAGTTACGCGTATGTATACTATTTTCTTTTAGCGCGTCAAAATTATGTCACGCGAACGTTTCCATAATTAATAACATTTTGTTTATTTTGTTAAGGAAAATTTGGTTGAAGTTGCGCGAACACATCCCTCGGGTTTTTAAAAAAAAATTTGCAATTATGTTACGTGAACGTATGCATTATCACAATACTAGCCTAAATCGAGCCTAAAGAAAATTACGAGTATTTGATATTTGTTAGGTCTATGTTATGAGACTGATGGGAGGGCCACGAAGTTATGAGTTTTGTTTCACATGGCATACCTCAAATGAATTCTTTTTACAAGAGAGTTTAATTATTCAAGGTCACCTGGAATATTCTTATTTAGGACTTAACTCAACAAAGACCAACTAATTAAAGAGGAAGGTTGCTAAGAGATTTTAGTTGAAGAGAAATGGGCCAGATATGGCCCAACTATTAGTCAGCTTTGAGCTAAAAACTGGAGTTCATGAATGGCCCACAATTAGAAAGCCAGGATTACAAATACAAATCCTATAACGTATAGCCCATGTTGGGCTTAATTTCCAAACAACCCCGCGTTGAAAAACACTAACCAATGAAGATTCAATTAAATTCAAGTGACTCTTACAAAAAATTGATACAAAACTGAGTTGGAATTTAGCTCTAATAAATTAGAATTACATACATGACTGAGCTGGATATGATGACATATTTTCTATTTTAGTGAAAAAAAACTTTAGAATTGAACTCCATCTACCGGGTTCAAAGCCTAGGCTCCATTTGCCTGGGCCCAGACTTGCTCTAATGTGCCCCAATGTCGGACCTCAATACAAGTCTGGCCCAATTCATGCCAAGTTATTCACTACAATACTGTTGTATTACAAAGAAAGCAAAGGGCCCAACTATGGTGGCCTTATACAAACTAAACACAAGAAAGCATTGAATTTAAAAGAGTCATCATAACAACCCACTTGCCCTACTGAAGGTCTATGAGTTTACAAAATAACTACTGAAACATTACGTGATACTAATGCCTGAAGGGAAAACTTTGAAAGTCATCAACATAGCCGTTTTTTCTTTAAAACAAAACTCCGGGTGTTCTTCTGCTATCAGATCCTTCAAAAGGGTGCAAACTTGCAAGGAATCCGCTGTGGATTTGTTCCCCGCAAGTTGACATTTTTAGCTTCAGCCTTGATTATTTCGCTTTATGGCCATTCTCATACAAGACAAAGGCAACAACAAAACTATTAGTATATATAGACATCCATAGATTAGTGTAACTTTGACTTACACTAACAAAAATGAAATTAGAAAGAAAATAAAGAGACTACTTCAAGCGTTAGGGGGTGTATCTTCAAACCATTTCAACATTCTTTTCACATAATAGCTAGGCTAAATAAAATGCTCAAACATGCTTGGATAAAGTATCAACTTATAGCATTTGAAAGATTCATGATCACATAGAACAAATAAGCTGGAAATAAGAAGAGAAACTTAGAAAACAAAGCTTTTCATTCAACTATTCAAACAACAGATTCTAGAAGCTTAATCAAATATATGAGTCCAAAATGTGTACCTTTATCACCAAAATAGAATCAAAGCAAAAAATCTCCTCTGAAAACTGGATTTCAGCAGCAAAACCAGCAACAACAAAACCAAATGCAATCCAGAAATTCAAATCAAAATCAGAACCATCTTGAAACCAGGAGATCCGGCTAAAAGGACTAAGAAATCTTTTATTTCAAACCATATTTCTCAACTTATAGAAAACATGAGAATAAGAGTTTTTTTGAAAATTTTCTAATGTTTTATCCTTTTCAGAAGAGGAAAGAGAGCTTTTTGCAATAAAAGTGATGCTACAAAAAAAATCTATTTTTCTGTATGGATATGGTACCATATATAGGTTCCCTAAGATGCCTTATGCTGGAAGAATTATTTCTCAGCCACAAAAGTCATATTCCAAATAGAAATGGGTAGCTAGTTTTTCCTCATTGGTTTCAGTACTTTGTATTAACCAAATGACGATAGCCGCCTCTACTTCTAGAATATTATGATATTTTCACAACAAAAAAATCTTAAATTACCCTTTTAAAACCTGTTTATTACAGCTTCTTTCTATGTTCACTTAGGTGCTCTAGGATTTTCAAAAGTTGCAAATCAGGACTAATTATCCTAGGGCCAAAATTAGTACAACCAAAAGATCAAAGAAGAGGCTGTTTGAGCAAATAACTTTAAATAAAAGATGAACTTAACTTATATGAATAGAATCTGAAATATCAAACAAATTCGAGGGAAATCATTTAACCCTAATTCGATACAAAAAATGAAACAAACAAAGATGAAAGCCCTAATATTATCAAGAATTTCAAAAGGGGAGATTATTAAACCTACTTACAAGAAAAGACAAAGAAAAAAAGATTAAACATGAAGCCCTAAATCAGAAGTAGCCAATGAAAGAAAACAAACCTCAATCTCAACTAAACTAACCGAGTTATCCTGAAGTGCATCAAACTATTTTTAAATAAAAGGACTGACTAAGTAAACTTATTTTATTGAAACTCAAACAAACTAACAAACCAAAATAAGCAAGACTGATACCTAAATGATAAGGATAAAGTAACTAACTAAAGAAAAGTAGGGAAGAATCATAAACAACCTGATTTTGGCAAGAAAAACTTGAACAAAGAGCATATCAAAAGACGATGGAATTTGTCAAAGCTCGACCGGTCAGTGCTAACTTGGTTGAAATCCGATGGTCTCGAAATAATCCAAAACCAAAGCTAGTCGATTGTTCTTTTCAAAAACAATCGATGAGCATGACCTTTGACTCAAATCAATCCTGAAACCCCTAAAAATCAAAAAGGAATGAAGGGTTTAGGGATTGGTCAGAATTTAGATCCGGGATTTAAGCATATGGGTGTTGGTTTTTTGAGTAATTGGTAATGGATATAGGGCAACATAGTTGTGGTGGTTGTCTAGTTAAGAGGTGAAGGCATTTGGAATTGCGCCACCGGCTGGAGAGATTTGGCATTTGGGGGCGGCTAGGGTTAGGTTCTATGTAGGGTAAGGAGAAGAAATGAAGAGAGTAATGGGTTTGGGGGGTCTATTCGGACAGTTATAAGGGTGAAAAGGGGCAGTTATCAACCGTTGGATAATGGGAGATCAACAGAGATCAAGGATAATCAAATAACGTCATTTCATGGGGGTGGACTGGTTTACATGTGGGTTTGGGCCAGGTATTTTGGGGTTTTAACCGGGCTATGGGAAGTTTCAACCAAATTTGCCCAAAATCTATCTCTAATTTCTTTCAAGAAATTATTTTTCTTTCTTTTCCCCCTTTTAATAATTTTTAATTAAGAATTCTAATAATAAAAAATCCTAAATTACCTAGAATATGAAAAATTAAACTAATTAATTATTTACAAAATTTTAAAAGCTACTTAAACTATAAATTAAAATGAAAAATCAATAAAAAGGAAAAAATGTAGAAGTTGGCCATTTTTGTGATTTTAATTTTTAATAGAGCAAATAATTAACAAAATAATCTTAAAAATATAAAAATAAATCCTAAATGTAATGCATGATATTTTTGTATTTTCATAATTTAAATAATCTTAAACATGCACAGAAAAATACAAATAATTAAATAAAAATCCTACAAAATCTTTAAAATAGCAAATAATTAAAGGAAGAAATCTAATTATTGGAATTCTGTATGAGTAGTCCATGTGGGGCCAAAATCACGTGCTCACATGATTATACAATATATAAACCTGAAGTTGATGGCAAAACTAACATTGAAGCTGTGGTCAAGGCAGTCTTTAGCTTCTGAAAGCTCGCCTCACACTTATCCGACCACCTGAATGGAGCACTCTTTTGAGTCAATTTGGTCAAGGGTGATGCAATAGATGAAAACCCTAGAACGAAAGGACGGTAGTTACCCACCAGCCCAATAAAGCTGTGAATCTCTATGGTTGAGGACGGTCTAGGCCAACTCTGAACTACCCCTATCTTCTTCGAATCAACCTGAATACGCTCACTGGACACCACGTGCCCCAAGAAAATCCATTGATTTAAGCCAAACCTCACATTAGGAAAACTTTTCATAAAGCTTCTCTCTCAATCTTTGCAACACAACTGTCAAATGCTCCACGTGCTTCTCCTATACGCAAGTACACCAGAATATCATCAGTGAATACAGTAATAAACATTTCAAGATAAGGCCGAAACATGTTGTTCATCAAATTCATGAACGCTGCTGGGGTATTGCTCAGCCCAAAGGACATCACAAGGAACTCAATGACCATATCGGGTCCTGAAGGTTGTCTTAAGAGTATCTGAGTCCTTGATCTTCAACTGCTGATACTCTGAACGGAGATCAATCTTGGAGAAAACTCTCACTCCTTGAAGTTGGTCAAATAAGTCATCGATACGATACTCAAGACACCTCCTTATCGTACATTCCTTCTTCTTCACAAATAGAACCGGTGCACCCTAAGGCGACACAGTAGGCCAAATAAACCCATATCAAGGAGTTCTTGAAGCTTCTCCTTCAACTCCTTCAAGTCCATTGGTGCCATACAATACAGTGAAATATAATATGCTGAGTACCTGACACCAGATCAATACCAAAGTCAATATCCCTGTCAGGTGGCATGCCTAGCAGGTCTGCAGGAAACACTTCAAGAAATCCCTCACTACTGGAATAGAATCAATACCAGGAGTCTCTGCATTGACATCCTTTTAAAAAGCTAAGTATGAGAGACAACCCTTCCCAACCATCCGCTGGGCCTTCAAAATGAAATTACCCTACCGGGGACAAAATCAGGAGAACCTCGCCACTCAATCCGTGGCACACTGCTTAGCATGATAGTCTAAAAAAGCACGACATTGAGATAACCAATACATGCCTAATATCACATCAAAGTCCACTAAAAAAAGTAACAAAAGGTCCACTCGGGTCTGCAGACCCCCCATTAGTCACCACACAAGACCGACATAAATAGTCCACAATAATAGTATCGCCCATCGGAATAGATACACGAACGAATGAAACAAGAGACTAATGGGATGTATCCAAATAACGAGCAAAATATGATGACACATATGAAAAAGTGAAACTAGGATCAAATAACACAGATGCATTTCTGTGGCAAACTGAGATAATGCCTGCAATCATGGTACCTTAAGAAATATCATCTGGTTTAGCTAGGATTGCATAGGAACGGGCCTGACCGCCACCTGATTGACCTCCCCCTCTAGGACGATCCCTAATTGACTGACCCACACCCCTGGCTACCTGAGCGGGTGGTGAAGTAACTGGAGCTGAAGTTGAGGGCTGACTCCTCTACTAAGCTAGACCCCCAAGAAAACGAGGACACTGCCTCCTCATATGCCCATACTATCCATACTTATAACAACTCTCCGGTGCTGGAGATAGGGACTAATGGGAACTCCTGGCACGGAAATTACTAGCATAAGAACATGGTACGGAAGGGACCTGAACTGATGGAGCACGAGATAAACTCTGGGCTAGAAAGGCACTAAGTGATGAACGACCTGATGAGAGCTATGAGAACCATGGCCCGATGATTCCCCACGATGAACTAGGCGAGCCGACTGAGCATGTCTGAATGGATTTCCTTTGCCGTGTTGAAATCGGCCTCTCGAAGGAGCGTCACCAAAACTACCAGATCCTCGAGACCTCTTGGCCTCCCTCTCATCTCTCTCCTAGCGACGAATTGACTCAATATCTCTAGCAATATCAACAACCTGCTTAAAAGTAGCACCTGACACCCTCACCCTGGTCATAAGAATCCGAAGCTTATATGTGAGGCCATCCACGAACCTCATGATCCTCTCTCTATCTGTATGAACCAGCTAAACAACATGACAAGTTAACTCAGAAAATCTCATATGGTACTGCGTCACAGTCATATCATCCTGATGCAACTGCTCAAATTTCCTACACAGCCCTTCTCTCTGAGATTGTGGCACATAATTCTCTAAAAAGAAAGCGAAGAATTGTGCATAGTAAGGGGCGCTGCATCAATAGGCCTACACCTCTCACAAGCCTTCCACCAAGTAAAGGCAGCTCCTGAAAATTGAAAAGTAGTTAACTAGACCACATTGGTCTCCAAAATACCCGCGGTCCGAAGCATCTGCTGACACTTGCCTGAGAAATGCTAGGCATCCTCGTCCTCTGCACCACTGAAAGTCGGAGGCTGAAGGCTATGAAACCTCTCCAATGGACACTGCTAAAGTTGCTACATGACATTTTATGCATGCGACTATTGGAAAAATTTTATGGCTGACTTCTCTCCTTTTAAGTAAATACAGATATAGATTTTATGTAAACATGGTTTGCCTTTGTTAGCGACTAGTATACTTCCCCCTAGAAAAGTTGTTACTAATTGACCGTAGTAGTTAGGATTTTGCAATGTAACAAATAATTTTTCTTTTAATTTTGCCACGATTAAATATTACTGTATGCTAGGAGGTGATATCAACACAATATTTTCATCGTCAAAATTCACAATAAAATATGCATCATATATTGTAGACCGTAGTGACATCAAAACAAATTAGGACGATTATTTCCTTTATCTGTCGCTACCCCACTTATTATGAGTTGCATTATAGTTCATTCTGCACCAAAATTTTCTAAGTTTTTGGATGGTCACCAAAATATGAAAACTTAAGATCAAGTGATTAGTTAATCTTAGGGTAGGGATTTTAGTAGACTGGGACCTCAAGGAGCTCGTGGTTGAGGTTAGGAGGGTAAATGATAGGTTGATGAGTATTAAGCTACTAGTTGGGTTTACTGCAAATGTGATTACTACTTACGCTCCTCAAGTAGGTCCAGGAGGTCAAGAAGCAATTCTTGGAGGATTTGGACGAGATGGTGCGTAGTATCCCGCACACAGAGAAGTTGTTCGGATATTTCAATGGTCATATTGGGCTAATGCTCGGGGTTGTGATGATGTGCATGGCGGGTATGATTTTAGGGTTAGGAATGAGGGATGTAATTCATTATTGGATTTTGCCAGAGATTTTGATTTGGTTATAGCTAACTCGAGTTTTCTGAAGAGGGAAGAGCACCTGGTCACTTTCCGAAATTCAATTGGCAATACTCAAATTGATTATCTTCTTTGTAGGAAGTGTGATAATGGTTTGTGCTTTGACTGCAAGGTCATCCTAAGTGAGCACCTCACTACTCTACATAGGCTCCTAGTTATGGACCTAGAGATCAAGAGGACTAGGAGAAAGAGAGCGGGGTGTAGGAAACCTAAGATCAAGTGGGGTAACCTGACCAAGGACAAAGCTCAGGAGTTAGGGGAGAAGTTGTTGGCTATGAGGGCCTGGATGAGTAGGGAGGACACGTCTAGTATGTGGTGCACCACTACAAATTGCATTAGGGTAGCTGCTAGAGAGGTCTTAGGAGTAACGAAGGGCTCTTCTAGGTGTCGTATAGGGGACTGGTGGTGCAATGAAGAGGTTCAAGGTAAAGTTAAAGCTAAGAAAGTTGCTGGTTTGAAGCTAGTAGAGAGTACAAACATGGAGGAAAAAGGACTTATCGGGAGTGTTACAGAAAGGTAAAGAGGCAAAGTTAGTAGTTACGACGGCTAAGAATGCGGCATTTGCTCGTTTGTGTGAGGAGCTTGAGGGCAGAGGCAGGGACAAGACGTTGTATTGGTTGGCCAAGGCAAGGGAGAGGAAAGCCCGTGACTTAGACCAAGTCAAGTGCATCAAGGATGAGGATGGAAGAGTGTTGTTGGATGAGGCACTTATTAAGAAAAGATAACAGACATACTTCCATAAACTGTTGAATGAGGAGGGGGATAGTCACATTGTGCTGGAAGAGTTAGAGAAATCCAAGAATCGGCGGGATTCTGGGTACTGTAGGAGGATTACAATAGGGGAGGTGGAAGGGTGATGCGTAAGATGTGCATGGGCAGAGTGACGGGTCCAGCAAAATCCCGGTGGAATTCTGGAAGAGCGCGGGGCAGGCAGGCTTAGAGTGGCTCACTAGGCTGTTTAATGTTATTTTTAAGACAAATAAGATGCTCTACGAATGGAAGTGGGGTACGATGGTTCCGGTTTACAATACTAGGGGTGATATTCAGAATTGCAATATTTATAAGGGTATCGAGCTGTTGAGTCACACTATCAAGGTTTAGGAGAGGGTGGTGGAGGCCAGGGTAAGGAGGTACGTGTCTATTTTTGAGAATCAATTTAGATTCATGTCGAGGCATTCGACTGCGGAAGCGATTCATCTAGTAAGGAGACTAGTGGAGCAGTACAAGGAGAGGAAGAATGATTTGCATATGGTGTTTATTGACCTTGAAATAATATATGATAAAGTTTTGAGGGATGTTCTGTGGAGGTGTTTAGAGGTTAGTGGTGTTCCAGTAGCGTACATTAATGTGATTAACGATATGTACGATAATGCTAAGACTCAGGTGAGGACTGGGGGTGGTGACTCAGAGCATTTCCCTGTGGTGATTGGGTTGCACTAGGGATCAACTCTTAGCCCATTTTTATTTGCCTTGGCAATGGATGTATTGTTGCATCACATCCAAGGGGAGGTGCCTTGGTGCATGTTATTTGCCGATGATATAGTGTTGATTGATGAGACGCGTAGCGGAGTTAGCAGGAGGTTGGAGGTTTGGAGACATACCTTGGAGTCTAAAGGTTTCAAACTAAGCAGAACTAAGACGGAAAACTTGGAGTGCAAGTTCAGTGACGAGACCCATGTTTCAGACGTAGAGGTTAAGATTGATGCTCAAGTTATCCCCAAGAGAGCGAGTTTTAAGTTTCTTGGGTCTATTATCCAGGGTAAAAGGAGATTGACAAAGATGTCACGCATCGCGTTGGAGCGGGATGGATGAAGTGGAGGCTTGCTTCCGGTATTTTTTGTGATAGGAATGTGCCCCTAAGACTTAAGGGTAAGTTTTATAGAGTGGTGGTTCAATCGGCTATGCTATATGGGACTGAGTGTTGGCCAGTCAAGAACTTCCACGTGTAAAAGATGAGTGTAGCAGAGATAAGGATGTTGAGATGGATGTGTGGGTGTACCAGGAGAGATAGGATTGAGAATAAAGATATCCACGACAGAGTTGGAGTAGCCTCCGTGGAGGAAAAGACGCGGGAGTCGAGGCTGAGTTGGTTCGGACATGTTAAGAGAAGAAGCATTGATGATCCAGTTAGGAGGTGTGAGAGGTTGGCCATGAAAAGTTTTAGAAGAGGTCTAGGTAAGCCTAAGAAGTATTGAGGAGAGTTGATTAGGCAGGACATGACGCTGCTTCGGCTCACTGAGGACATGAACCTTGATAGGAGGGTGTAGGGGTCGAAGATTAAGGTAGAAGGTTAGTTGGTAGTTTATAGTTGTTCACCAATAGTCTTAGTAGTATACATGTCCCTTCATACTCTTAGATTTTTGTTATGTTATGTGGTTTTGTTCATCTCGGGTATTGTATTCCCTGTTGCTATTATTTGGTGCCAATTATCCTTTATCCTTTATCTTTTCCTTTTTTTCTTTTATCTTCCATCTTTCTTCCTCCGTTGATTTCCTCTTCTTCTTCTTTCTCTTCCTAAGCCGATGGTCTATTGGAAATAGCCTCTATACGTGAATTAGGTAGGGATAAGGTCTGTGTACAAACTACTCTCCCAGACCTCACTTGTTGGGATCAAACTGAGTTTCTTCTTCTTCTTGTTGTTGTTCCCCAAAATATGGAAATTATCAAAGTTATTGATGTTCTTTTTGAAATAAGAAAAATTACTTAATTTGATATGCCATGTTATATAAAAAATAAAATCCATTTAACTTATATCCTTTAATCCACCCATATGAGAATGCCGCCAAGTAATTTCAGTAGCTGCATGAGCAACGCATCTATATTCAGCTTCAGCATTTGATCGGAAAATAATATTCTATTTCTTAGATGACCATGAAATAAGATTCGAGCTGAGAAAAATGCAGTATGATGAAGTAGAATGATGAGTGGCTTGACAACCCGCCCAATTTGCATCACTGTAACTAAGGATGTACATAGGTTTGTTCAAAATTTTCAATTACCAAACCAAATCAAATTTGACGCGTTATTAAATCTAAAGACCAAACCAAACAAATAAAATTAAATTTTTTAATCTCAATTTTTCTCGGGTTTTTTGGATTTTTTTCATATATTCTTCATAATACAAAATATAAAAATTGTGCTCCAAAATTTTTTTTAATCCAAGTAAGACAGAACTATATACTGCATTTTTCAAAAAAAAAACATAAAATATGAGACAATTCACGATATTGTGCTAAAATATTCAATAATAAATATAATAAAATCTCATAAAATTTATTATTAAAAGCCATAATAAAAATGAACATAATCTAAAATTACTTAGTTGCTAAAACAGGTTTGTCTAATAAGTACTATTTATTGACATGACTAAATACTAAAAAAAGATTATGCATTTTATCTAAACCATGAAAAAACTAAGAAATAGATATCCAACTAATGAGGGCAAAACACAATAGGAAAATTAATGCTCGCTAGCCAAGGATAGTATAGTAAAAATTATCGACTCCATAGAGAATGGATTCAAACAATGTTCAAATAATTTCGGAGTCAAACACTATTTATGATGATGACACTTTGATTTGGGATGATTACGAACTAAAATTAACTATTAAAACTAGAACAATCGACAATTGATCACATAAAGACGACCAAAAAAATACTGAAATATTCAATGGGAGAAATAACGAGTTGTGACAGGATATATGCACCCCATGTTTTCATACGTGGATTAATGCCAAAAATAAATTGATGAAAGCTCAGACACGAGATGTTACATCCCGTATTTTCGGACATTAAAGTTACATCGTAAGTTTATCGACGGAAGCTAGGGAATGAGATTATTTGAGGATACAAATATTATGCTATTTCAAACAAGTAATGAGTACATTTGTGAAGGTGAGAGGATAAGTAAATCCAAAAATAAAAGAAATGAAATGAATGCATTTCGTCGAAATTAGGCATTTTAAGATAAAATACTGCCCGAACTAAAACAATCGGTATTCATGGACTAGTATCGTACAAGGTACTACATCACTATAATAGTAAGATATATAAAGTGTATTAAAAATGAATAGTATCTTAAATAATTAAGATAATTCTTAATTTTACGGGTAATTAATTAATTAATTAATAACAAGACATTATCTAATTACCTAATAAGTAGATAAAGCTAAAATTTCCCACCTCATCCACAAATGAAAGCATGCCACTTTTTGGATAAATGACTTAGTCATTTTGGCTAGGTGGCAAAGTGATGTGTTAATCACATAACACTTCCTTTCTAGTATCTTGAACACAAAATATTACATCAAATTCATACAAAATTCATTACCAAAACTCTACCGTCAGTTCTAAAACACAACAGAACGTGACTTTCAAGTAATTCCTACAAGACATTTCCTTTATAGCATTTTCAATGCAAAGATTAGATGTAAGCCTTTCACAATAATTACACGAATCTTTACAAAATCCTACAAAGTAATACTACAACAGGATGCTAGAATTCCTACAAGTTTCAACAATTCAACAGACAACTATTTATAAATTAATAATATAGAATTTTACAGTTTTAAAGGAGTACGGTACAACCTTTTCTAAGAACATCATACGGATTTTTTCTACTCCGAGTATATTAAGGTTATCTTTTCTTTCTTTTTGGCATGATCCAAATAATACAAATAAAATTTGCAAAATACGCAACTTTCATAATTGACTCTATTCATAAAAATACTATGGGTGTCGATATTCTTGATTTTCCATGTGAATTATTATTATATCTTCTGTTCATGTGTCTAAAAAAATTATGTATTTGTTAAAGTTTATCCGAAAGGCATATGAATTTTTATGACATTCCGAGAAAATCTTATGAACGTATTTCTTATACATTTCATGCATTCATACAAGTACATTGGCACATGACAAGATGGTATTATATACGCGTATATATATGTATATGGAATACGGGAAAGATTATGACGCTATATATGCACCACAATCTGATCTGCTGGTATACGTTGATGATGTTGCCCACAGTGGCGGGGATGATATGATGGGATGCCCTCAAAGGCTTGATGATATTATGAACGCATATACCTATGCATGGTATGACATTTATACGTGTCACGATCCTAAAACCGACCCGGTCATAACTAGGCCAGACGACATAATTCCCAAAGCAAACCATTATTCTATAAAAGTCTTTTATTAACAAGAAATCTCATAATATAAGTCTAAATAATCAGTGCAGAAATCATACCACAAGCCCGACATCGGGGTATCACTTGTCATGAGTATCTACTACTACTGTATGACAACATTAGACCAACATGGCCGGGAAAATCAATGAATACAATTAAGAAGAATGTAGAGGGAGGAAAGCAAGGGTGCTATCACCAGTCAGCTACCTTGCTAACTTCGATGAACCTGCCGCTGAGGAATCAACACCCGCTACCAGGTTCAGAAATACCTGAATCTGCACATAAAGTACAGGGAGTAATGTGAGTACACTAATTCAGTAAATAATAAGAGTAAATAAAGACTGAGCAGTAAGAAAACACATAATCCAAGTCATAATACGACAACACGTACAATGTACTTCCTCAATAGTTTATGAATCAACTCATTTCATCAAAATTCAGTTATTCGATGAAAAATCATTTGGAGATGTGTAAAACTCCACTTAAAATATCTTTCAGCGGTTTTCAAAACAAGTGTTGCAACAGTGAGTAAAAATAGTAAATAACATAGTTGGCCCTTCAGGCAAAACTAACTCGTATACAGCTTCTCGGGCAACGAAAATCATAAGTAGGCCCGCGAGCGAATCATCAGTGTCACTCATATACATTTCGTAACATAAAAATCTCAGTAAAAAATAACAAAGACCAAATAAGCATTCCGAACATCTCTCAAAAACTCCGGTTTATATGAAAAATCCTTTAAAGCATTTATTCAACATTTTTTTAAAAATAAATAGAGGCTCAGTATAAAAGAAGAGTGAAAAAAGAGAATCTCATAAACAAGCCCCTCGACAACAATATCACTCATAAGTATTGCCCCTCGAACAAGCCTCTCAGTCACTCGAGACTCAACTCTCATTAATCAGCACTCACACTCAGCATTCCCACTCAATAGGTACCTCATAATAACTGCTGCTGCATGCAGCCTGATCCATATATATAATCGACTGTGCTCACTGGGGGTGTGCAGACTCCAGAGGGGCTCCTTCAGCCCAAGTTCTATATCGCTACAAACGTGCAACCCGATCGAATATATCGCTATGTCGTGCAACCCGATCCATATATCGCTGTGGCGTTCAGCCCAATCCATAAATATATAATACTCTGAACCAGGCCCTCGGCCTCTCTCAGTCATCAACCTTACAATCAGGGTCTCGACCTCTCTCAGTCATCACCTGACAATCAAGCACTCAGCCTCTCTCAGTCATCACCTCACAATCAGGTCCTCGTCCTCTCTCAGTCAGAAACCTCACAATCAGGCCCTCAGTCTCTCTTAGTCAGAAACGTCTCAAGCCACTCAAGTTAACAGTAAAATAGGGGGTTTAGCCCAAAACATCATTTGTAGTATCAAAACTAAGTAAATAAGATGGAGTTATGAAATCAGTAAAACACAACATGACTAAATAAAAATAGCGAGGAATAGTAGTAAAATGCCTCTAAGGGTCCAAACAGTTGGCACAAGACCCAAATATGGCATTCTGCCAAAAACATAGTAATACATTCCGAAACACACAATATCAAATAATTTTCAATCAAATACGCGACTTAATATTAGTACGGGATGGACCAAGTCACAATCCCCAATGGTGCACGACCCCATGCTCATCATCTAGCGTGTGCGTCACCTCAAAGTAGTGAAACGATGTGAAATCTGGGGTTTTACACCCTCAAGACAAGATTTACAATCGTTACTTACCTAATATCGATAAATTCTAACCCGCGATGCCTTTTCCTCTCGACTCGTCCTTCAGATGCTCCAAATATATCCAAAAACATATTTATACCATCAAAATATGCTAAGGGAACGAAGCCCACTCGAAAATAACAGTTTTTCAACAAAAATCCCGAAATTGGCCAAACCTGACCCCTGGACCCACATCTCGGATTTCGATAAAAACCACAAAACTAAAATCTTTACACTCTCACAAGTTCATACATATCAAATACATCAAAATCCGACCGCAAACCACCCCTCAAATCCTCAAACTAAAGTCTCCAATTTCAAGCCCTAACTCCCTAATTTAGGCTTTAGATTCCACTAATTTCATGTATAATTAGGTAGAAATCACAATAGGATCGATTATTGAGTTCAAAATCTTACCTCCAAGTGTTTCCTTTTATTCCCTCTTCAATCCTTCTCAAAAATCTCCAAAATCGCAAAAAAATGGTGGAAGTTAGACCCAAAATTGCAAACAATAGCTAATTAAACGTTCTCCCCAAACGACCCTTTCCTTCATCGTGAATGCGAACATGGTCAATGCCTCATGTTCGAGAAGCATAAAATCCGTTGACCACTTAATCCTTCTCCACGAATGCGACCTCCTTAACACAAATGCGAATCCTCAGCTCCTCGAACCATCGCGAATGCGAAGCAAAATGAACCTGGACCCCAGCTGATCCAAGTACTCTACGCTAATGTGGAACATCATCGCATTCGTGGTGCACATTGAACCTCTCCCTTCACGAACACGAGACCAAAATCACGAACGCGAAGGACAAAATTGGCTGCCACCCTTCTCATCTCTTCGAATGCGAACGCCAAAACTCTACAACATACACATCAGAAAATCTACAAATTCTCAAAACAAGATTTGATTCATTTAACCTCGAAACTCACCTGAGGCCCTCGGGACCTCAAACGTGCCAATATATTTCATAACATCATACAAACTTTTTCCAATATTCGGAACACTCAAAACAACATCAAATCATCATCGAATTCAAGCCTAAGAAATTTAAAAACTTCCAAATTCCGCTTTTGATCGAAAAGTCTATCAAACCTCGTCCCAATGACCTTAAATTTTGCACACACGTCAACATTGACAAAATGTACTTACTCCAGTTTTTGGAATTCCATTCCGACCCCGATATCAAAATTTCCACTACGGACCAAAAATTGCCAAATTTTTAATTTGGCCAATTCAAGCCTAATCTACTCCAGACCTCTTGATCATATTCCGATCACGCTCCTAAGTCCAGAATCTCCTAACTGAGCTAACCAATTCATAGAAATTTAAATCCGAGATCGAATACTAGAAAGTCAACACTTGGTTAGACATTTCAAATTTAAAGTTTCAAACTGAGAATTGTTCTTCCAAATCTATTCCGGTTATCCTGAAGACCAAAACTAACGATTTGCATAAGTCATAATACTTCATAAGGGGCTAGTCATGCTTGATAAGTGACAAGCGAAGTGCAAATTCTCAAAATGACCGTTTGGGTCGTTATATCCTCCCCCACTTAAACATATGTTCCTCCTTGAACTTGCCCAGAGTTGTTCCAAAAGCCAACGAATCACTGTATAACCTTACCAAGCACGTACCCGGGGGTGATCCCACGTCACCCTACCCCATATAGGCACGATAATGCAACATAACTGAAGTTTAATAGTCCAACCAAGCCCATGAAACTTAGAACTAAATTTTCAATTCTGTACTTACCTATAATATCAAAATATCACACCCATACGCTAAATAAGTTCGTACCAGCAGTATCAGACCATATCTGTATCCCTAGATGTAATCACACAAATACCATTTAACTCGACCACTCGTAGCGACAATTTCTAATCACAGCAACTGCTCAAACAACCGGATACCGATAATAGACCTCTTATCAAATAATACCTCATTTCGACACTTCTGTATACTGCCAATGATCAATGAAACAATAGAAAGTTATTACTATTTCTCATATCAACCATTCATGAAGCCACTTCTCCTTCTGCAAGGACAATATCAAATTTCTAAGCCGAACATCGTTATTATCCTTCCAACCTGCTGAAACCGATCCCATTTGTATTCATTCTAGATCCCAACGATTTAATCTAATCCAACACAACTACTATAGTGATATGATAAATCAATACAATCTCAAGCCATAACTCGTGCAACCCATGCTCCAATAAGAAACAGTCTAAATGTACTCTAATTATGGAAAATTAATCAAATGAGAGAGCTGTACTGCAAGCTTACCAGTACTACCACAATACGATGCTAAGAACTCAGCACACACCATAGGACCAAAACATATGAACCTAACCCGAATGATCATACCTCCTCATAACCTCGTTGCAGTGTGCGATCCTATCCAAGCACTTGTCCACACGAAATACTTCAAGTCACTATACCCAAAATCAACAACCACATGCAATTTGATGTCTAGTACCAAAAGTGAATCACCATAACCACGGAGAAGTAAATAACACAATGCCATACCAGTCCGAGAGAATATACCCAATGTGTAATCAATCATGTAACTCCCAAATGCCCGTCTCGCTCAAATTCTGCTATGAAGATCAAATTGAACAGCACCATATGTGCATATAACCAAAGAATCACAACTCCTCGTAATACAAAATGATAACTCATAGATCACTCCAAAACACGAATAAGTTCAACGACAATCGAATGCCACATCCCTCAGCAATAGCAAATCGTAATCAATAAATCTGACCCGATGTAGAACACACATCCATGTTGGGCCTACCAGTGATCCCCAAATCAATCGTGGTCACCCACAACATATAAATAACTCTTTGAAGGTTCATAATGACTGAACTATAGCACATACTACCTTCTGACTAACCTTAGCTATTTTCTCACAGTCCACAACCACAAAACCATATAATCACGAAAACCCTTAGTCTCCCAATACATAAAGAACATGAATAACCATATCTAATCCTAGCAACGCTGCTCAAACATCTAACACACATCCGATACTCGATCATTCCACGAGGTATACTCCTATAACTTTTCTGCGCTACCAAGACAACTTGAATATCAACAGTCAATCCACAAGAAAGTGCCACAATACTAATGAAGTATCCTCAATTCAAACACATTGCCATTTTATGAAGTATATTCCCTTCTCAAGACACACCATTTAGTAATATCATTTACCTAGTAATCTGAAATCGCTCCTGCTGCCTAAGAATTTATGACCTTCCTTTTAGAACTAAACTGTGACCTCACACATGAAAATCCCAATCCTTCACAACACACCGCATATACCATACCATTCTAGGATAAATATATGGACTTCATAGCTATTCCTAGCTATAAGAAACTACATACTCAATTGGCCAAAAAATTCCCATTTGATACCACCTAGATGAAGATTACTATACATCTCATGCTCCTCCCACCAGTAGAAAATATACATCTCTAGCTGTGGTAAAAACCATCAAAAACTCTCTGAGTTCCATTGGCAGAAGACCAAACCGTCAAAACTGAATCCTTTAACTCAACCAAGTTATGCAAATAACCAAAGCCCAAGAGCTTTGCTATGAAACACTTGTAGACAGTCATTACCTCGTAATCATCCGAAGAACTAATCGTATCCACTTACTACAAAACTACCTATTTATCCAAGTTCCTCCTAAATTACCTTCAATTGATACTTCTTCTCGCTATGACACCACAATCCTTGACCCAAACTCACAATACGAGACCAAAGCATAAAACCACACCATTTTAAGGGTCATAAGATGTAGACTACTCTCTTAAATATCTCCAACAACACTACATTCAAAATATTTACCCTGAGTAGACTTCCTACAAATCTAAATCCATTACCTTCTCCTTCCTTATACCGATGCGTAGAATCTATAATGATATAGAAATGCCACAAGTCTTGACATCCTC
This sequence comes from Nicotiana benthamiana, assembly GCA_034376525.1. Lineage (NCBI taxonomy): Eukaryota > Viridiplantae > Streptophyta > Magnoliopsida > Solanales > Solanaceae > Nicotiana > Nicotiana benthamiana. The sequence continues at coordinate 18,598,719 of CM067324.1, read as the reverse complement.
CAATATAAACCTCAATTTCTACCCGAATACACACCTACAATCCCCTTATTATATGTAAATTCTTGAACCATTAGCACCATTCTCGAGAGTTATCCACTCTGCCCAAACCTCAATTAGACTGACCAAACGGAGCGAACGGCATGTGCTCCATTAGAAATCATACACCTAAGAGATTAATCCCATTCTTCTAATCTATACAAACAATAACTAGATCATTCGTTGTTTCTCATGTACCCATATGACATAATGGCGATGCCCCTTTTTCTCGCGAAATTGGGTTTATGACATTTGGGCGGACAACTCTTTTTCTTTTAGTAATTGGGTTTGAATTGAAGAGTCGCCACCTAATGATTAAGTGCATTAGGAAACAAAAAAGAAATTTTTGATTCAGAAAACCGCAGAACAGGTAAGGGCTTGAAATTATCTCGAGGGGAAGGTGTTAGGAAGCCCTCGAGATCCACTAGTGTGGTTCCCTGTCATGCTACAATTGTGACTTTAAGGGCAAACAACAAATGGACAAATAAGAGTTACAAATATAGAGGGAGCTTTCACATAATAGTTGCATGTGATTTGAGATTAAAACGAAGTTAAGGAAGCTGAAATTTGAGGAGAAGTAATTTTAAAATTCCGAGTAAACGAGTAAAAAAGGATTTTTACACAGTTGCTGCAAATTATTGAAAAAAAGTAGCTGAAGAAGCTGAAATTTGAGAAACACCAGTTTGAAATTCTGAATAATCCAGTAAAGGGGAGGGAGGTCCTAGGTTTATAAATCATATGGATCACCCCATGAAACACTCGGTAACCATTTATACACGTGGTGTTATTGCGTGGTCATGATATCCATATCTACATTTCCCACCCCGTTAAGGTATTAAACGCAGAATGATCTCGTTTTCCTATTGCATGCTACTAGCTGTCCCGAATCCTATCAGCCCCGGAGGAATTTGGGACTACTAGTGCTAAATTGAAGGGAGATTTGGGCGTTTTTGGTTTTAAAGGAGAAAAGTCTAAGGCGACAAACAAAACATATAAAGTAGATATGGGAAAGCACATAACAGTTAAAAGGCTCAAACAGGCCTCCTCACATAAAGACAAGATTGTTTAGCATGTCTCGCATGTACTGGTTAGGGTCTGATTAAATTTAAGAGTTGTGGCGGGTTGATCTATTACATATTTCAGATGAGAAGCCCGAGTCATGCCTACCTGCTGGTTGAAATTGATAGAATCTGATTCAATTTACAAGTTACCTTATGACTTGCCTAAGTGTAAAATGAAAAGCTATTGGCATATTATCTATTAGTTCAGAAAAGAAGTATACTAATTTTAAGGGAAAGAAATTGTCCATTACAGGAATATAAACTCTATGGTCGTTATTAGTACTACTGATTTTAGACCTATAAGCGAGTATATGATTTATATTTGGTTGATTACTCCAATCGGAATGCTTTCTAGACGTTTGTTAATCTTAGAACAATGTTATTAACATGCAGAAATCCTATAGGCAGGTCATCTATATGTAGTTAGTTGTTAAAACCTATGTACACATTTACCTAGTGATAGATGCATATGCAGATCAGGAAGCCCTATAGACATGTGGTATATAGAAATACAGAAATCTACCGACATGGTTTCGATATGAAATGCGGAAGTGCAGAAGCCTATGGACATGATATCTACATATGAAATGCAGAACCCATATACAAGGTTTCTAAGGAATGCAGAGCTTATGAACAGGGTTTCTATGTGAAAAAATGCAAAATTGAAAACAAGACATGATTGCAGATTTATAATAAGTACCCATAAACATGATTGTCTACCGTTTTGCATGCATGATTTGACCTCCCCTTTTCACTAAAACCCCAATAGTTATTACAAGATTATTACAACCCAGAATTAAATAAGAAAAAGAAGTAAAATTACATCAGAAAACTAAAAACTTCCAACCAAGGAGAGCCTGATTCAGGTTTCCTGCCTGAAGCATGCAGTAGAACAACTCCAAAGATCCAAATCCAAAGCCTTTCTCATTTTCTGGGAGTATCCGAGTTCCCAAGAGCCTCATGGACTACAGGTAGTGCTTACACCCAAATTCATTATGAAGTTGAGACATAGTGCAGTGTGGAAGAGCCAACCCTCAAGTGTCCAAGTTCAGAGGGAACTCAAGGTCCCAAAGCATGGCTCATAGGAGGGGGACAGAACATAGAAGCTAGGAATGAGTGTGAGTGCAATAGAGGGGATTCTGGCGAGAGCCAATCTAGGCTGGTGGTCATACCCAGCAATTGGAGGTGCTGGCACCCCAACCAGCATGTTGGCCATATTGTTTTGGAGTTAGGACCCCACAAGGGGTCAAGTACAAACATGAGCAACAACTTTGATGTTGCCATGTTCTGAGCTTTAACTAAAACACATAGAAGGGGATAGGGGTACAAGAATTCACAATAGGAAATAGGTAGAAGAAAATAACATGCATAGTAAATATTTAACTTCACATAAACAATAAGGTAGGCATAAATGTAAAGGTTAGTAAACACATTGGGGTGATGTTGGGAGTTTAAACTAGAACATACCAGTTTCAAGGAAACAAGTAAGAAGAAAGCAGTAGTCTCGTAAAGCCAAAGTGCAAACGAGCAATCAGAATGTTATGAGTTTAGAAGAGAATTGTAAAGTCTGAAGTGTAAAAGTAGAATTGAAGGTGTGTTGAAGTGTAGAAAAGTCGTGCCCTTTTATACTGAAGATATCAAGTAGAAATAGGTAAGAAAATAGTTGGAAATCAATCACACAAGGTGTCCCTTTAATTAAGGGATTCTAATTTCAAATGAGCAAAATATTTAAGGAAAGATGTCAATCAAACACTTTTCCAAAGCAGTACAATAGGGGTAAATACATAAAGGTCTATTTAAGGACATGGTTTAACCGCACACGGTATGTGCAAGTAAGGAAAGGAAATCAACTGGGAAATCAAAATTGCAGGCTTTGTACGAATGAACCAAGTCAGGAAAAGTGAGGAAAGGTTTTACTTAGGGAAAATCAGTAGCAACCAATCAAACCTAAAAAAAAGATTTTGAATCATTCATAAGTTTGAAAGCCTTTTTAAAGAAAGGTTCAACACACATATAAAAGCATACAGACATGATTAAACAAGAAGGAATTGTCATGCCAATCAAAAGAGTCTGGTATAGAAGAGTTCAAAGTCATAAACAAAGAGGTTCAAATCCAGATTATAGACTCAAAATGAGTTAGAGAGAGTCAAGGGTCCCAAAGTAGAACCCTAGTTCAATTACAAACTCAACCTCATCACAAATTCTAGGGTTTCTAGGTCGAATCAGATACAGAAATGAGGAACCAAGTAATTGAAACAGGCTCAGAGATCACTTTCATAGACTTATGAGAAAACAAATAGATACAATAGCAAGTTTGAAGCAAATAGAGTGAAGAAACTGATTTGAAGCATAGTGAGAGTAGAAGGAACACGTTTTACGAAAAGCTTGGAACTTAAACAGGCTTAGAAGAGAAAAATAAGCAGCATAACACTTAAGAAAAACAGTAGAAGAAATATGTTTAAATAAAGGTCCAGTGAAAGGTAAATAAAGAATTAAAAAACTTAGTAGGAACACAGAGATGTAGAAAAAGCCTAGCAAAGAACACATAAGAAAACATAGCAAGATAAACATGTGAGAGCATGACAAGAAACATAGTAGAAGAAAGAACAGAGAACAATAGAAGAACATGAAAACATAAGAACATAGTAGTAAATCATGCAAGGTAGAAAAAAGAAAACATAAGAACATAGCATAGACATACATCCACAAAGAAAAGAAGAAGAAAAGTCAGAGAAACATCTTGAGACTTTCGAAACCCTAAATCAAAGAGAAGTAATATTTGAAAGAAAAATTGGAGAAAACATTTAAAAAATCTAGTAGAGCATTGATATAGACTAGATTTAAGAAGACAATCAGAGAAACCTCAAATGTTTAAGGTTTCAGAGGAATACCTAGAATGAGAAAGGCTCGGAAAAAGGCCTGATCTTGAATCGGACGAGTCATAACCAAGCTCGAAACACTTTGGATACGCCGGAGTAAGGCCGGAGAGGCCATGGAACCTTGAATCGAAGATGATCTGAATGGATAAATAGAGGTTAGACCTCAAAATTTCGAGCAGCAAACGTTCAAGAGCAGATGGAGGTGAGTGTAGGCCATCCATGGCCTGAGAAGCCATAGATTCCAGTGAGATGGCAGTTGAAAGAGGTAGAAGAGGATTAGGGTTTCAAGAATGTTTGAGAGATGAATGGGTTTTAGGCAGCATCTCCGAGTGAAATGAGTAGGTTTATGGTGTTTGGTGGAATTAAAAAGGTAAGGGCCAATCGTGGCCGTTGATCAAAATGATCAACGACCTAGATTAAATGATTGACCGGGCGGATCGGATTGACAGGTTAGGGGTCAGGTTATTTCAGGGATTGGGCTAGTCCGATTCGAGACTGAGATTTAATCTACTAAAGGATCAATTTGGCTACAATTGAAATGCAAATGAGGCTAGTTTTTAAATAGCCATTTTCCCTTTTATTTTATAAGAATAGTAAATATGATTTTGAAAGAAAATTAAACATAATAGATCAGTTAATAATATGCAATTATTAATTTAAAAATTTTGGAACCAATTTCATAATTATAAATATTATTATTTCTCAAAATAGGTTAAAATTGCAATTATATGCAATTTGACTTTTAAAATACCAAATAAATTTGTAAAAATGTATAATAATTACTTTTAGCTATATTTGCTATAAGTATGAGAATAAAATAAATTATTCACCAAGATGATAATTTTGGAAATAATTATTAGTTTTTTTACTACTGAAATGAGCAATAAATTAATTTAAAGTTTTTTAAAAAAATTGGGAAAAACACTAAAACACTTAGGCATGCTTATATATCCATATATACAATATTTGAAGTATTTTGCATATAAAAATAGAAAGAAAAAATTGGATGTCAACAGTTGCCCCTCTTTATTCGGGAAGGATGGAAGTATTGTCGGGTAAAGATATGATTGCCAATTTTGACCGAACGGAATGGTTTGAAGCGATTGACCATGCTATGGTTCTTCAGCTACCTATATATCCCTGATTTTATAGAAATTAGGACATATGTAGTCCAGGATCCGTCGGCGGAGTGCGCCGAGGTAGATATTTCAAGAATTGACTTGATATTTAGGTTAGGATGGGCGGTCAAGAGTCTAGTAGGGCTACAAGAACCATCACGGGATCACTCCTGCTGAGATTGATGCTGCTTGCTAGTTTTCCTACAAATAAACAAGACGCGCGTATATTGTGCATACATTTAAACGTGATGCAATTTCCCGTTAGACCATGAATGTTGTGACGTCGTCGGACCATGATGTCCTAGGCTATGAAGCATATAATAAAGGATTCACAAGCTATGAAATGATAATCTCGGGCTATAAGAATGATGTCTCTGAGCGATGATGCCTTTGAAAAATGATATTCAAGAGGCAAAGGAGTCCTCAGGCCATGGCATGGCATTCTTGGGCAATGAAGATGGTGCCTCCGAACAATGACACCCTTGGACAATTTGGCGATCTTTCAGCCTATGAAATGCAAAAGGTGGAAATCTTTCGGCCTATGAGAGAGTAAATAAAGTTGCGATATTTTAGCCGATGCATGACATAAATAAAGGCGGTGATAATTCAGCTAATGCATGATTTAAATGAAGTGGTAGTATTTCATCAGTGCAAAGAATGTAAGTAAAATGGCGATCTTTCAGCTGATGTGGAATTCAAATGAAGTGGAAATATTTCCGCCATGCAAAAAATGTGAGTGAAAAAAGGCGATCTTTCAGCTGATGCAGATGGAGACAGAGCTTAGTCTCGGAAGACATAATTGTATCCTTATGCAATGTAGGAATGCAGGTGGAGGTAGAGCTTAACCATAAAAGGCAGAATAGTAGCCTTATGCAATGCATCAATGCAGGTGGAGGTAGAGTTTAACCTCGGAAGGCAAAATATTAGCTTTATGCAATGCAGGAATGCGAATGGAGGTAGAGCCTAACCTCAGAAGATAGAATAGTAGCCTTATGCAAGAGATAGAAGGCAAATAATGATAAAAAATTCTTAGCTAATAGCTGGTAGCTGATTGTGATATTGCGGCTGTAAGGGATAATGTATGCGGATAACAGGTGTGAAGCGATAATTCCAGGAGTGATATTCCTGAACAGTATGAAAATATAAATTTTCGATTTGGGTGCCTGCATCCAAAAAATTGTGAGTTTCAAAAAGGGGAAAGGTTAGTTCTATGTCCTTACTGACTTCCCTTGACCGACTCGGCTTTGATTTGGTGGTACTATGGGTACCTCTGGGGTACCATTGCTAAATAGAACAATTTTGGTGATGGACATGCATGATTTGGAACAAATAGAGTGTAAATACATAATTAAGAGTAGTTTTCTTTAGATGAACCAATGACTGAGGCGCGGTCCAAGACACTGCAACCTCTCTTGCTTCAGAATTTTGAGGGTCGCCCTCAAAATTCTATCCCAGTTTGGTGGATCGACACTTCTGACGGCTACTTGTGGTGATCAGCTGAAATAACTTCAGACTTTTGAGGGCCCTCCTCAAAATTTTGCCCATAGTTTCCAATTGCAAGGGGAAATAAAAATTTATTGAATTGTGACCGAATCCATAAGGCTGCCTACATATCCCCTCTTAAACGGAAATCAGGTCAGACGTAGTTCAAGTTACATAATATAAGAAAAGCATGGTGTTACACATAGTATTGCTTGACTGCGTCTGAATTGATTGGCTTTGGCCAAACTTTCCGTCCATTTCTGCAAGTATAAGGGCTCCTTCTGTTAGAACCCGATGAACCATATATGGCCCTTTCCAGTTGGGAGAGAACTTGCCTTTTGCCTTATCTTGATGTGGAAAAATCTTCTTCAATACCAGCTGCCCCGATGTGGAGTGTCTTAGTTTGACTCTCTTGTTGAAAGCTCTGGATATTCTATTCTGATAAATCTGACCATGGCAAACTGCATTCATTCTCTTCCCATCTATAAGAGCCAACTACTCGTAACGACTCTTTATCCACTCTGCGTCGTCGAGTTCTGCTTCCTATATGATCCTTAGGGAGGGAATTTCTACCTCGGCGGGAATGACCGCTTCTCTGCAATAAACCAGCATGTAGGAAGTTTCCCTGGTTGATGTGTGGACTATAGTACGGTACCCCAATTAAGTAAATGGTAACTTGTCATGCCACTGCTTTTGCTTCTCTATCATTTTCCTCAATATCTTCTTGATATTCTTATTGGCGGCTTTTACATCTCCATTCATCTGAGGTCTATGGAATTCTTGTGTTTGATCTTGAAGGTTTCAAACATGGATTTCATCAAATCACAGTTGAGGTTGGAGCCGTTATCAGTAAAGATTGACTTTGGAATTTTGAATCGACAAACGATACGATCACGGACAAAGTCTGTCACAGCTTTCTTGGTCACTGCTCTATAAGATGCTGCTTTAACTCATTTGGTGAAATAGTCAATTTCTACTAGGATAAACTTGTGCCCATTTGATGCGGCAAGTTCGATTGGTCCGATAACGTCCATCCCCTATGCGGCGAACGACCATGGCGAGCTTGTTGCATTAAGCTCATTTGGAGGAACCTTTATCATGTCGTCATGTATCTGATAGCGGTGGCATATTCGGACGTGCTGGATGCAGTCCGTTTCCATAGTCATCCAACAGTAACCAGCTCGGAGTATCCTTTTGTCTAAGACAAAACCGTTTATATGCGGACCACAGGTCCCGACATGAATTTCCTGTAGCAGTTTGTACGCTTCCCTTGCATCGACACACCTTAGTATTCTCAAATCTAGAGTCCACCTATATAGGATTCCTCCACTATGAAAGAAATTGTTAGACATTCTCCAAAGTGTGCACTTTTGAGTAGCATTTGCGAGCTCGGGATATTCTCCTTTTGCAAATATCCCTTGATATCATGAAACCAAGGTTTTCCATCTGCTTCTTCCTCGGCACGAGCACAATAAGCTGGCTGACCATAGATCTTCACGTGAATAGGATCAATGGAATTCTTATATGGATGTTGTATCATAGAGGACAGGGTAGCCAATGCATCGGCGAACTCATTCTGGACTCTGGGAACATGTTGGAATTCCGTCTTTGTGAACCTCTTTATCAACTCCTATACATGATGCAGGTATGGAAGTATCTGAGAGTTTCTTGGTCACCCATTCTTCTCGAACCTGATATATAAGTAAGTCTGAATCTCCAATCACTAGCAACTCTTGGATGTTCATGTCAATGACCATCTTAAGACCTAAGATGCAGGCTTCATACTCAGCTATATTGTTAGTGTAGGGGAACCGAGCTTGGCAAATACCGGATAATTCTAGCCGGTTTCTGACACTAGGACTGCTCCTATGCCTACTCCTTTGAAATTTGCTGCTCCATCAAAAAACATCCTCTAACCATCATAGGCTTCTTCAATGTCTTCTCCTACAAATGATACCTCATCATCAGGAAAATACATCTTCAAGTGTTTGTATTCTCCGTCCATAGGATTTTTTGCAAGGTGATATGCTAGTGCTTGTCCCTTGACTGCCTTCTGAGTTACATAGACAATGTCAAATTGACTCAACAGGATTTGCCACTTGGCTAGCTTGCTAGTGGGCATTCCAATGGAGAATACCGGGCCTCGTATATGGAGAACTTCTTAATGAGATAATAGATATCCTACTCTTTCCTCCTCATTTCTTCATGCTACCCCAGAACACAATCGAATGCTCCATCCAATACTGCAGGTAGAGTATTAGGGGTCTACCCGGTTCGGGCGGAACCAAAACTGGCGGTGTTGACAAGTACTCCTTGATTCTGTCGAAGGCCTTTTGGTAATCATCGGTCCATTTGGTAGCGGCGTCCTTTTTCAACATCTTAAAGATTGGCTCACAGATGACATCAGATTGTGCTATGAACCGGCCGATGTTGTTAAGTCTCCCTAAGAAACTCATTACTTCTTTCTTGTTCGTTGGTGGTGGCAATTATTGAATAGCTTTGACCTTTGATGGACCCAATTCTATCCATCGGCGACTCACGATGAACCTAAGAAATTTTCTAGCTGGAACCCCCGATGCATATTTGCGGGATTCAATTTCAGGTTGTACCTTCTTAGTCTATTGAAGAACTTCCTCAAATCTTCCATGTGATCAGCGGATTTCTTGGACTTGGAGATGACTTTGTCTACACACACTTCGGTCTCCTTGTGTATCATGTCATGGAAAATGGTGGTCATGGCCCTCATGTAGCTGGCCCCCGCGTTCTTTAACCAAAACGACATCATCTCGTAGAAATACATCCCCCATGGCGTAATGAAAGCTGTTTTTTAGCATCTTCTTCATCCATCCATATCTGATGGTATCCAACAAAACAATCAACAAATGACTACAGCTCAGGATTGGCGTAGTTATCCATCAATATGGGATTGATGATACTTGCGTCAGGTTCTTGGTTTGCCATAGTCAACTTGTTTTTGGAGCGGGTGTTGTAGGGAAGGGTTGCCAGAATGCCACAAAACTAACCACCTGTCTGTAATTGGATAGACAACAACAAACTTGCTAGGGGTCAGGGTATAACAGATGGGCAACTGTACATTCGGGGATGAATGCACCTAAGCAGTTATCGATTTCTATTATGCATTGGATAGGCCGTTTGCGTCATCCCGACTTTACCTTATATACAACTTATCTTTTTCCTTTCCTCTTCTTTTCTTTTCTCTTTTTATTTAGCTTGTTTTTGCCTAATTTCTCTTTGTTTTTATTCTTCCATTTCCCCTCTTATTTTGCCATTGCTTCCTTCTTACGGTTTCTTATTTGCTTCTCTTTTCTCTTCTCTTTTTTTTTTGATTTCTTTTCCCTTTTATTTTTTCTATGGTCGGTCCTATGGAGATTGCCTACGTATCATGACCACGCATGAATTAGATCGAATGTAGTTCTGGCAGATAAAATAACAAAATATTTTTTGGGATTTTCAATTTTCATAAAGTAAAACAGTTTTGATTACAACCATCAAATTATAAAACTTATAGACCCAAGAAGAGAAATTAACAGACTTTTACTCAAGACAAGACCAATAGACTTCGAAAATAATAGACTCGACAACCAACTAACACTCCAATAAAAGAAAATACAGACTTCACAAATCGACTAACAGACTCCAATGAAAATCATGAATACATTAGTGCCTCTAATGCTCCTGGGACCCGCGGGACATCATTCGGTCTCGCCACATGCCTGTTTGCTAAATTCCATTGGAGGTGGTGGAGGTCTTCCATTACCTGGCAGAAAAAAGTCATTGCGGCGGCAAAGAACATGGACCTAGTCATGCCATCACAACTACTTCACTTCATCGCGATGTAATCAGCGATATTTGTGACTCTCTCTCTCTCTCTTATGACAACTTTTTCTTGCAACAAATGCCCAATCTGTTGGGCCCTGGATTCCAGAGTTTGTTCGGCTACTTGACTTTGTTCTTGAAATTGCTGCAAATCTTTTTTTAGTTGTGCCATTATGGTATATTATTGCTCTCTTTTAGCCTTAAAATCTTTCGCTTTCTTGACCATTTTGTTTTCAATGGTGATGACCCTTTTCTTTAACCCTACAACCTCATTGTTGTACTTTTCTTTCAACTGTTTAATCAAGCGTGTTTTTCTTCCGTACTTTTAGGCAGTTGCTTTCGGGCCTTGGCTAATTCACCCTCCATTTTGTTTAGATGAAAAACATACTCACTTACCTTTTGCCTGAGGTTGTTTATCATCTTTTCATGTTTTACACTCCAGGCGGGACTTTCAGCTGCCATTTGCATTTCCCGGATTCTGGCTCGAAGGGCATCATTTTCTTTGACCAACTTCTTCTTTTCACCTTCGGCCTCTTGTGCTTGGAGGTCATTGTTGAATTCCATGCTCCTCAGCTTTTCTTTTAGGGTGTGAATCTCGGCTTGATATGTTTTTTCTTTTTCTCCCCATGCCAACATTTCTTGGATTTTATCGTCAAAAGCATGAATATGAGGTCTTTTGGCTGGCCTCTCAAGCTCGGACTCTGGCTCGTTGTTTATGCAAGACCTTTTCTCAAACCAAGTAGCATAGTTTAGATCTACTTCCCCCTTTTCAATGTCCGGTACCTGAGTGCCATTTTTTAGCTTTTGGCAGTTATTCCAATCTTGCTGAACAAAATCCTCAGGCAGTACGGCTTCTTGATGTAGCTCTATGAACTGGGTGCTTAGATCTTCATCCCCGGGCACAATTTGATATCTTCCTAATTGCCTTAAGGCCCTATATGGTGCATATGGCTGGATACGTTTTACCCCCATTATTCTTAAGTAGCTCTTGGTAACAGTCATGTATATGGCTTCTGTCCTCGGAAGCCACCCTATAGTCCACTCGGCCTGTCCTTCCTTGAGAGCTTTCAAATGAGAGATCCATGCTTCAAACCTTTATGATATATTGCAATCCTTTACCCTCTCCTCCTAGCTGGTGATGAAGTTACTCGGGTTCGAACCATAACTCATGAATTTGGGATGCTGGCGAAGACGCTCGATCAACAACATTTGTAAAAGGATTTTGCAACCTTCGAAGAATTGCACCCCGGCTTTACACAATGTCAATGCCCAATAAATATCCACCAACACCAATGGGACAAGTGTGTGCTCTTCCTTTGTAGTGAGGACTTATATGATTCTAACCATGCGAGTATCCATTGTCCCTTCCTCATTTAGAAAGACCATGATTCCCAAGAATTCCACAATAAATGCAAACCGTCGATGAATTTTCCATCGGCCCTTTTCTTGTTTATTGATCAAACCCTTTTCATGCGTTTCAAACCCTGTGGAATGCCAGAACCTGAAGTACAAGAAATGGAAAGAACAACATCCTTTGCTTACGTAGGCTCTCTTCATCTGTTTACTGATGTTTATAAGGTCAAAGAACTTGTGCACCGACGAATCCCTTGGAAATATAAGTTGCTGATTCCTCAAGTCCCGACCAAACTCAATATACCCGGCAATCTCCTCCAAGGTAGGGATGATCTCGAAGTTCGAGAAATGAAAAACATTGTGGAAAGGTTCCCAGAATGCTACCAAAGCCTTGATAATATTCATTTGTTCCTGTGGAAGGTTAGGGTTAGGGTTGAATCTAGTGGACCCTTTTCGTAAAATAGGTTTCCAATTTTTACACGAAAAATCAAAGGACCACAATTCCTTCCCTTATATGCCAATTTTAGCCAAATGACTATTTTTGCAAATGTAACCCCTTCCCAATTCCACACGAATTTTGAGGCCGGAGAGGAATATTTTATGACACTTCACAAACTTGTCCGTTCTATTACGAAAATAGCCCTTCGACAACTGAAAAAATACTCTAAGGATATCTTGGCAAGAACGATTTAAAACATTGTCGAAGCTGAATCGGCTATTTTTGACCAAAACTCCAAACCACATTTACTTGACCCCTGACTTTCTTTTTTTTCTTCTCTTTTTTTCAAAAATAAGGCCGAACCTTATATAGGTTGTCTACGTGTCCCACATCCGGTGAGAATTAGACCTTCGTAGTTCGGTCAGCTTTGACTCTTTTGAAATAACTCTTTTTATTACTTTTTTTGAAACTTTTTTTCAGAGTTTCGGGATATTTTTAAATATTGGATTTTTCTTTAGAACTGAGCTTTATATCTTCCTTACATCACTCTTGGTCTTTCTTTTTGCTTTATTTTCCCTCAGCTGGTCAGCATGCAAGTCGAAACAAATAAATATTCACATAGCACATAGAATGCATCAGGATGATTTGTTATTTTGGGCACACATGTCCCAAATGGACCCAACCCCTACAATTCAAATTTTGGCAATCAGGAGCCTACCTGGAGAACAAAGGGAATACAATTTAGTTTTGGCAATCAGTAGCCCACCTGGGGAACAAGGGAATACAATTTAGTTTTGGCAATCATGCATCCACCTGGAGAACAAGGGAATACAATTCAAGTTTTGGTAATCAAGCACCCACCTGCAGAAGAAGGGGATACAGCTCAAGTTTTAGTAATCAGGCACCCACCTAGAGAACAAGGGGATACAGTCAAATTAGTAGGAATTAGGAGCCCACCTGGAGAACAAGGGAATACAACGCAAGCTCAACAATCAGGCACCTACCTAGAAAACGAGGGAAGACAATCCAAGTTTCAAAGGAATACGGTTCAAGTTTAGTAATCATGGATCCACCTAGAGAAAGGGAAAACATTTCAAATTATAATGCAAGTCGGCAACAAAGGGACGTCACCGAGAGAATACAAGTCAACAAGACGACAAAAACCACGAGAGGAAGTTTGAAGATATAGATATGATTTTCATAATACATGATCATAGTCTAGTCTAGCTTCTTTTTATTTTGACACGGTGTAATAAGGGGGTTCAGTAAGCAGAAGAAGCAGCAGTGAAATCACAGCTTCATGGTAGTCCAAGCTACCAAACATTCCTGAACTACACTAACCTGATTCCCTTTTAGCTAAGGATATGTAGGCAACCTCGAAAGCAGGGTGCGGTCAAATCTTTCAAAAATGCTTCCCATGGAGTATTCAAACGGGGAAAAATCTCTAGTATCCACTCACTCTATCTTTGCATGAAAACTATTCGTGTTTTCGAGCAAAGAGGAGCAGCTGTGAGTACGTGATTTTTGTTTTGTATGAATTACTCCAACAAAATTCCAAAATTAGGATGTTTCTTTAATTTAGAAATTATTGCATGATTTTTGTATTTGTTTGCATTTATGTGTGCATATTTAATTTATGTAATTCATGAAAAATGTAAAAATACGTTGAATTTGTATTTAAGATCTAATTTTTCATTTTTCTTTACGATAATTAGTTATTTAATGTTACAAAAATGAAAGAAAATAATAAAAATTGCTCTTTTGGCATTTTTACTTTTTATTTTTTAGAATTTATTAGAGTTTTCTTTAACTTAGGACATAATTGATTTTTGAGAAGCAATTAGTTATTAATCTAATTTTTTGGAATAAATCAGATTTTTAGATTTTTTTGTAATTAGCAAAATTTGAAAATGAAAATAAAAAGAAAAGAAGAAGGGTTTGTTAATAAAAGGAAATTTGGACCAATTCAATTTAAACCCCAAGCCCAAACCACCTAAAACCCACCAAAATTACCCTTGATCCGGTCCACTTCCACCCAGTCCCGAACGACAATGTTTAGGTCACAATTAATCTGGGCTGTTTACAACATTTGATCCAATGGTCGGGATCTAAATACCCCAATCCCCTTATATATGTCCGAAAAACCTCAGAGACAAATCAATCTCTCGTCTCTCATATCTCTCTCACCTTCCATCTCCTAACCCTAGTTCTAGGACCTGCCATTTTCAAGTCAAATAAGCTCCAAATCGCCAATAAAACTATCCCATACCACCCTTACTTACCCTGACCCTTACTTCATCACCATATGCCCTCAATTCTTCATTTAATAGGGCCAATGTTGGATTTGAAAGGGGAGAAAAGGGATAAATCTCCTAATTTTTTTTCAATTTCAACAAGAGGTTTAGAACTGAAACCAGCCTCGCTTGTCCGTTCTTGACAAGAACGCACGATTGAGACCAATTTCGGCTTAAAATTGAAAGGTTCGAATTCCTTCAAGCTTGGTTCATTCGTGTTTGTTGATTAGGTACCTTCGTTCTTCTCTTTTTCTCCGCTTTTATTCTTCATTCCATCTTCACGCTCTTTAGTTCATCTCTTCTGTTCCTTGTTTTTTTATTTGTTGAAGCAATTTCTACTGGCATGATTAATGTAAGGGCATATTAGTTACATTCTTGTGTTTAGTGTTATGTAGTTCTTTTCCTGTTTTGTTGTTTCTGATTTTAGTTCGAATTTGGTTTGGTTTGTATGTTGGGGTGGGTTTTTATGAATTACTGAAAAGAATTGGTTTCCTGTTAAAATTGAAAGCCTAGAAAGAAAGATAATGTGGTCTTTCCTTTTAAGCTGGGTTTGGGCTAGGCAATTGGGTCAAAACTGGCTCATGGATGTTAAGGTTAATTTTAGAGTAATTAAAGGGCATTTGGGGGTGTAGGAAAAAGGAGGTGTGACACTGCGGATGCCAGGTAGCTACCTCGTGAACTAAAAATGTCCCCTAGAAGTTTGAAGGATCAACACTCGGGAGTGGAGCTCAATATGCCTGAATCTACACAAATGGTGCAAGGAGTAAAATGAGTACTCCAACTCAGTGAGCAACAAATGTAAATAATGACTGAAAACATGAAAACACGTAAGGCACAAAGCATTCTATACTGACACAGTAAAACCATTTAAAAGTAATAAATTTGCTAAGAGATAAAGTCCTTTTTCAACAAGTAAGCATATAATTAACCAGCAATTATGGAAAATAAACACGCAAAGGTTTGCCCATCGGGCATTGTATCAACAAAACCGCCCCTCGGGCAATATCTCGCATCAATACCAGCCCCTCAGGCTCAATCTCACATCAAAATAGGTACCCGCACTCACTGGGGGTGCACAGACTCCTGGAGGGACCCATTAAGGCCCAAGCGCAATATCAAGCCATCTCATGGCGTCATCACTAGGCTTTCATCCTCATATCAATCAATCTACCTCGTGGCGTATATATCTCAGGCCGTTGTCCTCAAATCAATATCAGTGTTTCCTTACAACATAGGCCCTCAGCCTTACTCAGTCAAAAATCCTCGCAAGCCACTCGGGCAGTAGTAAAATAGTGTTTCTTAGCCAAAACATCATTTAAAATATCATTTAAGTATCAAAACTACATAACCATGGCTGAGTATGAAAACAGTGGAAAATAACATGACTGGGTTCAATTATAAATTCAAAACAGTGAGGAAATATCAATAAAAAATCCCTAAAGAGTTCAAATAGTTTGCACAAAGCCCTAATATGGTATTTAGCCAAAATAATAATGATATCAAATAGATTTCAATCAAATA
Organism: Nicotiana benthamiana; assembly: GCA_034376525.1. NCBI lineage: Eukaryota > Viridiplantae > Streptophyta > Magnoliopsida > Solanales > Solanaceae > Nicotiana > Nicotiana benthamiana. The sequence goes on along the minus strand of CM067324.1, from coordinate 18,582,699 downwards.
CGCGGTGAAATCACCAATTAGGATGGACCAAGTCACAATCCTTAATAGTGCATGACCAAATGCTCGTCATCAAGCGTGTGCCTCACCTAAATATAGCATTACGCTATGTAACTTCGGGGTTTCAAGCCCGCAGAACATCATTTACAGTTATTACACACCTTGAACCGGTTAAATCACCAGCACGCGATGCCTTTTCCCCTCGAATCGGCCTCCACTCTCATCGAAGCTATCTAAAATCATAATGAGGACGTCAAAATTGGCTAAGGGAATGAAGCCTAAGCGAAAACAATCAATAAATGACTCCAATACCGAAATTACCAAAACTCAACCCCCACGCCCACCTCTTGGAATTCGATAAGTTTTACATCAACGTAATCCTTATCACTTCATGAGTCCATACGTACCAAGAACACTAAAATCGGAGTCATAACGGCCCCTCAAGTCTGCAAGTCTTGGCCTAAGTTTCTAAGCCATAGTTTTTCCAAATTTCAACCCTTAAATTCTACTAATTATAGGTCTAATCATGAAATAATATCATAAGATTGAGCTTCAAGTCCTAATTCCTTGTCTTAATGAAGTTCCCTTGAAATCCCTCCTTCAAATCGCCCAAAAAGCTCCAAAGCCGAGATAAAATGGTAAAAAATGGCTAAAAAAATGCGAATGAAATAACTTATATGTTCTATCTAGACATTTTTGCGTCTGTGGTACTTCAACCGCTTCTGTGGTACCGCATATGCAGTCATTCTTCTGCTTTTACGGAAATTACTTAACTGGTCAACAATCGCATATGTGACCAAATCCCTGCATGTGCGATATCACAGATGCGGCCCCTCTAACCGCTTATGTGGTCTCTGCCCATCAAGCCTCTTTTCTCTTCTGTGACTAGTAAACCGCACATGTGGTCCCCAATCCGCATGTGGGAGAATACTAGAAGCAGCAAATTCAGTAGCTGCAACAAAAATCCAAACTTCTCTGTTAACCATCCGAAATTACTATGAGGCCCCCAAATCTCAACAGAAAGCACAAACAATTCCTAATACCTCATTTAAACTTGTTCCAATATTCAAAACACCTCAAACAACATCAAATCGTTCAAAACACATCAGATTCAAGCCAAACTTTCAAAATCTTTTAAATTTCTCTTTTGATTAAAAACCCAACATACCACGTTCGAATAACTTGAAATTTTGCACATATATCCTAAATGACCCGACGGAACTATTGAAACTCTTGGAATTCCATTCGGACCCTTATATCAAAATCTTGGCTACCAACCTGAAATCGCCAAAATATCAACTTCGCCATTCAAGGCTTATTCTACTCTGAACCTCGAAAACCCATCTTGATCACACTCCTAACTCTAAAATTACCTCCCAAAGCTAACCAAACCATCGGAACTCACATTCGATCCATCTAACACACAAGTCAACATCTGGTTGACTTTTCTAACTTAAGCTTCCTTAAAAAAGACTAAGTGTCTGAATCTTCACTAAAATCATTCTGGATTCGATCCAGCCAACCCTATACCACAAAACATGGATAAAATCATAGTAAGATATTCCATTTTCAGGCCCTCATCAAGGTGATGGCGTAGGAATATCATTTCTTTGGCACGGTCTTTGTTTGATGCTTGATTTTTATCCTTGATGGTGTCTGCTAGACCCATGAAATCAAGATGAATTTCAGCATCAAGAACTGAAGACATGTACCTTTTGACCGATATTTCCAAGGCTATAAATTCAAGTTTAGAAAGATTTGACATTATCTAGAAAGAAAAAGTTCATATCTCAGATACTTTCAAAGTATTTGCTCGAGATGGCAGAGTCTCGTATTGATAACGTATTATAAAATAAAGACAATAATGTAAAGACAAGTATAGAGAGAAATCAATATATTATTCAACTTTAAATTTGATATGCATAATGAACTAAAATCTCTCCTATTTATAGAAGAAAAGAAGCTGTTGTGTAAGCTGTTATTGGAAGTTTTTGTGTAAGTTGCCCTATACCAGATATGGATAATATTCTACTCGGAGTAATGTTTATCCATAGCGGAGTACTAAAAGGATAAGCACATTGTACTAGGTATAGATAATCTTCTACTAGGGGTAATGTTTATCCGTAACGGAGTATCTTAAGGATAAGCTCATTGTACCCAATATGGATAATCTTCTATCGGGGATAATATTTATCCTTAACAGAGTATTAAAAGGATAAGCTAATTATGCCTAGTATGATCTTCTATCGGCGTAATGCTTTTTCATAACAGAGTATGGAAATGATAAGCTTATTATACCTGGTATATATATATATATATATAGATAATATTCTATTGGGGTAATGTTTATCCATAACTGGGTACCAAAGTGATAAGCTTCTTTAGAAAGCTTATTTCCAATAGAGTACCAAATAGTAAATCTGACGACCCGGTTAGTCGTCTTATGAGTTATCGCTCCATTTTCCCCATTATTGCTTCATTATAGAATGCCTTGTGATTTACGTGTTTTCTTAATTTCAGATGTTATTTACATTTTTTACTGACTGAGTTAGAGTATTCACTTTACTCTCTGCACCCTGTATGTAGATTCAGGCGTAGCTGGTCCCGCTTCCGAGTTCTCATTCATTCCAGCTTCAGGAAGATCTCGAGGAGTCTTTAGGTAGCTATTGGCGTTTGTAGCCTAGAGCTCCTCCCTACTCTTTCCTTTATGTCCTTAGTTCAGTATTAAACATTGTAGTTATATTTGAGTATTCGGTGTTGATAGATACTCGTGACATGTGACACCTCAGTTAGGGTTGTGTTGGACTGTACTTCCGCACTTTATTGATGTTATCAGCTACTTAGTATTATTAAATTATGTTTTAGATTGCTTTATGTTGTTTAATAATTTTAAAAATTGAATTGGTTTTAATTGGCTGGCCTTGTCTTCACAAGAGGCGCCATCACGACCAAGTTTAGTTTAGGGTCGTAACAAGTTGGTATCGGAGCCTAGGTTGCATAGGTCTCACGAGTTATGAGCGGGTTAGGTAGAGTCTCGCGGATCGATACAGAGACATATGTATTTATCTTCTAGAGGCTACAGAACCTTTAGGAAAAACTTCATATTCTTGAAATTCTTGTCGTGTGAACCTGTTGATCTGAGTACTAAACTTTTGTTATTCTATTCTCTCACAGATTCTGAGGACACGCGCTACCAGACAGGGTGGACGACCACCAGTGCCACCAGCTGTGGCCACCAGAGGCTGAGGACACGATCGTGGTTGTGGTAGAGGCAGAGCAGCGAGGGCAACTCCTATAGATCCACCAGCTACCCCAGTTCAGGACCAGGTCCTAGCTGTGGACGCTTTAATATCACCAGCTCAGGCACCAGCTGTGCCCATTCTGATTCATGGTCTTCAGGAGGCCTTGGCTCAAATCTTATCTGTTTGCACTTGCCTAGCTCAAGCGGTTTTAGCTACTACAGCCGCGGCTACTTCTCAGGCCGGGGAAGGTAGTCAGACTCCCGCTGCTCACACACCTGAGTAGGTTGTGCAAGGACTTCAGATGTCGGTGGCACAACCTACCCAGTCGGTTGTAGCTGCTCAAGACTATGTAATTCCTACTATGCCAGAGGATGAGCAGCATACCATTGAGAGACGTGCATCCGCTAGTCACTCCAGTGGAAGGGGTTCCCTTCAGTCCCCTTCTCTAGCACTTGGAGTTGTTATGAGTATGGTGAGATAGGCCACATGTGGAGGAAGTGTCCTCATTGTTTTGCAAGTTCATCCCATACCTAGCCTGACAACTAGGAGTGGAGGTCGGTCAGCCAAGGGTTGCCCTAGATGGGGAGGTCGATCGGGGGCGGTCAGACCCGTTTCTATGCTCTCCCAGGCAGACCCAATGCTATTGCTTCATATTATATTATTACAAATATTGTTTCAGTCTGCCATAGATATCCCTTGGTATTATTTAATCCCGGTTCCACCTTTTCCTATGTGTCATCATACTTTACTCGTTATTTGTGTATGCCTCGTGAGTTTCTTGGTTTACATGTTCATATATCTACCCTGGTGAGCGATATTGTGGTTGTAGACCGTGTGTACCGGTTGTGTGTGGTGACTATTGGGGGTCTGGAGACCTAAGTTGATCTTTTATTATTGCGTATGGTGGATTTCGATGATATTTTTGGCATGGATTGGATATAACACATTTCACACTATTCTGGACTGTCATGCTAAGACAGTCATATTGGCCATACCAGGTGTGACATAGATCGAGTGGCAAGGTGTTACTGATTATGTTCTTAGTAGAATGATCTCTTTCTTGAAGGCCCAGCGTATAGTTAGGAAGGGTTGTCTTTCATATCTTGCCTTTGTGATAGATGTCAGAGCTGAGACTCCTTATATTTATTTTGTTCTAGTTGTGAGGGATTTCCCTGATGTATTTACTCTAGACTTGCCAGGCATGCCCCCGGACATGGATATTGATTTTTTTATTGACCTAGTGTCGGGAACTCAACCAATTTCTATTATGTCGTATCGTATGGCACTAGCAGAGTTGAAAGAGTTGAAGTAGCAGCTCCAGAACTTCTTGATAAGGGGTTCATTTGGCCTAGTGTGTCACCTTAGGGTGAGGCTATTCTGTTTGTGAAGAAGAAAGACAGCACTATGAGAATGTGCATTAATTATAGGGAATTGAACAAGGTAACAATTAAGAACAAGTATCTTTTACCTCACATTGATTATTTCTTTGACCAGATTCAGAGAGTGAAGGTGTTCTCCAAGATTGATCTCCGTTCAGGTTAATCACCAGCTGAAGATCAGGGATTGAAATATTCTTAAGACGGCCTTCAGGACCAGATATGATCATTATAATTTCTTGGTTATTTCTTTTGGGTTGACCAATGCCTTAGTAGTATTCATGCATTTGATGAACAACGTGTTTCGGCCTTATCTTGACTCATTTGACATAGTCTTCATTGATGATATTCTGTTATATTCCCATAGTTAGGAGGAGCACACGGAGCATTTGAGGGTTCTGATGCAGAGATTGAGAGAAGAGAAACTTTATGCGAGTTTCTCCAAGTGTGAGTTTTAGCTCGATTCAGTGGCTTTCTCGGGACATGTGGGGTCCAGTGAGGGTATTCAGACTGATCCAAAGAAAATATTGGCGGTTCAGAGTTGTTCTAGACCGTCATCAGCTACTGAGATTCATAGTTTTCTTGGTTTGGTAGGCTACTATTGCCAATTTGTTCAGGGATTATCATCAATCTCATTGCCCTTGACCAAGTTGACTCAGAAGGGTGCTTTATTTGTATGGTCGGACGAGTGTGAGGAGAGCTTTCAGAAGCTCAAGACAACCTTGACCACAGCTCTATTGTTGGTTTTCCATCAGCTTCAGGTTCATATACCGTGTATAGTGATGCTTTTAGAGTAGAGATTGGTTGTGTGTTGATGCAAGAGGGTAGAGTTATTGATTATGCTTCTCGTCAGTTGAAGCCCCATGTGAAGAACTAACCTGTTCATGACTTGGAGTTGGCTGCCATAGTTCACGCATTGAAAAATTGGAGGCATTACTTGTATGTCATATCTTGCGAGGTGTTCACTGATCATCACAGTCTTCAGCATTTGTTCAAGCAAAAGGATCTTAACTTGAGACAGCGGAGATGGTTGGAGTTTCTTAAGGATTATGATATCACTATATTGTACCATCCGGAGAAGGCCAAAGTGGTGGTCGATGCCTTGAGCCGAAAGGTAATGAGTATGGGGAGTTTGACATATATTCCAATTGCAAAGAGACCTCTTGTAGTTGATGTTCAGGCCTTCGCCAATCGGTTTGTGAGGTTGGATATGTCGGAGCCCAATCGGGTATTAGCTTGTGTGGTTTCTCGGTCTTCTTTATATGATTACATCAGAGATTGCCAGTATGATGATCCACATTTGCTCGTCCTTAGGCATAGAGTTCAGCATGATGATGCCAGGGATGTGACCATCGATGATAATGGGGTGTTGAGGATGCAAGGCTGGATTTGTGTACCTAATATGGATGGACTTCGGGAGTTGGTTCTGGAGGAGGCTCATAGCCCACGGTATTTCATTCATCTGGGTGTCGCGAAGATGTATCAGGATTTGAGATAGCACTATTTGTGGAGAAGAATGAAGAAAGACATTGTGGGATTTGTAGCTTGGTGTCTCAATAGACAACATGTGAAATTTGAGAATCAATAACCGGGTGGCTTTCTCCAGCGGATGGATATTCCAGAATGAAAGTGGGAGATAATCGCTATGGACTTGGTTGTAGGACTTCTACGGACTGTGAGGATGTTCTATGCTACTTGGGTCATTATGGATCGGCTGACCAAGTCTACGCACTTCTTTCTTATGTGTACTACATATTCCTCAGAGCGATTGGAAGATATCTATATCCGGGAGATTGTGCATTTGCATGTGTCCCCATTTTCATCATTTCAAATAGGGGCACTTAATTTATATTGCAGTTTTGGAGGTCTGTGCAGCGAGAGTTGGGTACTCAGGTTGAGTTGAGCACGGCTTTTCATCCTCAGATGGATGTGAAATCTGAGCATACTATTAAGATATTGGAGGATATGTTACGTGCTTGTGTCAATGATTTCAGAGGGTTATGGGATCAGTTCCTACCACTTGCGTAGTTTGCTTATAACAACATCTATCAGTCAAGTATTCAGATTGCTCCATATGAGGCTTTGTATGGGAGGTGTTGTAGATCTTCAATTGGTTGGTTCGAGCCCGGTGAGGCTAGGCCATTAGGGAAAGATTTAGTATAAGATGCATTGGAGAAGGTGAAGGTTATTTAGGAGAGGCTCCGTACAGTCAGTCGAGGCAGAAGAGTTATGTTGACAGGAAGGTGTGAGATGTGTCATACATGGTTTGTGAAAAGGTTCGGTTGAAGGTTTCACCCATAAAGGGTGTTATGAGATTTGGAAAGAAAGGGAAGTTGAGCCCGCAGTTCATTGGACCATTTGAGGTACTTCAGAGGATTGGGGAGGTGACTGATGAGCTTGGTTTGCCATCCAGCTTGTCGAGTGTGCATCCGATATTTATATCTCTCTGCTCCGTAAGTTTATTGAGGATCCATCTCATGTGCTGGATTTTAGCACGGTTCCGTTGGATAATGATTTGATCTATGATGTGGAGCCAGTAGTTATTTTGGGTCGTCAGGTCGGAAGTTGAGGTCAAAGGATATAGCTTCAGTGAAATTGCAGTGGAGATGTCGGCCCGTCGAAGAGGCTACCTGGAAAACCGAGCGGGAGATACGAAGCGGATATCCTCACATGTTTGAGACTTCAGGTATATTTCTTGACTCGTTCGAGGATGAACATTTATTTAAGTTAGGGAGGATGTGACGACCCGTCCAGTCGTCTCATGAGTTACCCCTCCGTTTCCCCCATTTTTGCTTCTTTATTCTTTGTTATCCGTGTTTTGTGGTATCGGGTTGCTCGGATCGAATCCGGAATGATTTTGGTAAGGTTTGAGACACTTAGTCTCTTTTAAGAAAGTTTAAGTTGGAAAAATCAATCGGATGCTGACTTATATATTAGAGGGCTCGGATGTGAGTTCCGATGGTTCGTTTAACTTTGGGAGGTGATTTGGGACTTAGGAGTGTGATCGGAATAGGTTTTGGAGGTTTGGAGTAGATTTAGGTTTGAATTGGCGAAGTTGATATTTTGGCGATCTCCAGTTAATAGGTGATATTTTGATATAGGTGTCGGAATAGAATTATGTGAGTTACAGTAGCTCCGTTGTGTCATTTGGGATGTGTGTGTAAAATTTTAGGTCATTCAGACATGGTTTGGTTGGGTTTTTGATCAAAACCGGAATTTAGAAGATTTTACAAACTTAGGCTTGAATCCAATGTATTTTGGTTGATTTGATGTTGTTTGAGGTGTTTTGAGAATTGGAAAAAGTTTGAATAAGGTACTAGTATATGTTTTTTCCTTTTGTTGAGGTCCCGGGGGCCTCGGCTGAGTTTTGGGTGGTCAATCGGATCATTTTGGAGTTAAGAAAATTGTAGAAGTTGTAGGTTCAGCTATTGGAGGTTTCTACTCTTTGCGTTCGTGAGTGGAAGTCAGTAGAGTATTGGCCTTCGGGTTCGCGATAAAGGTTTCGTGTTCGCGGAGGACTGGGAAGTGATGCATCACGTTCACGAGATGGGCATCGCGATCGCGTAGAGCAATTAGGTCATCTGGGTTTGAGGTCAAGTTGTTCATCGCGTTCGCGGGAGAGGGAATGTGTTCGCGACGAGTAAGTCTGAGGAACCATCACGTTCGCGATTGTCAGGTCGCATTTGAGTATGAGGAAAGTTGGTCAAAGTGACAGAGACGGAAATTGAGCCAGGGCAGAAGGGTTTTAAGCTCGTCTTGTTCGCGATTTTGGGGCTTATTTCCTTCATAGTTGGTCGTTTTTGGAGATCTTTTAAAGAGATTGAAGAGGTATTCAAGAGTAAACGTTTGAAGGTAAGATTTTTAGACTTAAAAACTCGATTATTTTGTGAATTTCACCTAGAAAATCATGGAATTTAAGCCTAATAATTGAAGAACTATGGCTTGAAATTGGAGACCAAATATTTGGGATTTGAAGGGTCATTTGTGGATGGATCTTGATGTTTTTGATATGTATGAACTCGTGTTAGATAAGGAATTGGTGTAAAACTATTGAATTTCGAGATATAGGCTCGAGGGTCGAGTTTTTGTAATTACGGAATTTGTTCAATTTATTGATTGTTTTCGCTTGAGCTTCATTCTCTTAGCATATTTGACGCCCTCGTTATGATTTTGGATAGATTCGACGCGCACAGAGGCCGATTGGAGGGGCAAAGGCATCGCGAGCTAGAGATTTAGCCGGTTCGAGGTGAGTAATAATTCTAAATTATGTTGTGAGGGCTTGGAATCTGCCCTTTCGGGTAGGGGTAAGGCCTGTCTACATATTACCCTCCCCCGACCCCACTTTGTGGGACTATGCTGGGTAGTTGTTGTTGTTGTGAGAGCTTGGAATCCCAGATTTCACATAGTAGTGCTATATTAAGGTAAAGCTCACACTTGATGACGATCGTAGAGTCGTGCACTATTGAGAATTGTGACTTAGTCTGTCCTGATTGATGATTTTACCGCGTATTCGATTGAAAACTATTTGCTATCATTATTATTAGGGCTGAATGCCATAATTGATCCTAGTTCCAATTATTTGAACACTTTGGGGCTTTTCATTAATATTTTCTCACTGTTTTGACTTTATATTTTAACTCAGTCATGCTATTTTCCACTATTTTCCTATTCAGCCATGTTTACTCAGTTTTAAGACTTAAATGATATTATAAATGATGTTTGGGCTGAGAAACACTATTTTACTATTGCCCGAGGGGCCATGGAGGATTTTTGACTGAGTAAGACGCTATGTTGTGAGGAAACACTGTTACTGCATTGAGGATGAGGGCATGAGTTATGTACGCCACGAGGTGGCTTGATTGATATGAGACCGAATGCCTTGTTTTGATGCCACGAAATGGCTTGTTATTGTGCTTGGGCCATAAGGGGGCCCTCTAGGAGTCTGCACACACCTAGTGAGCGTGGGTACCCGTTGTGATGAGAGATTGAGCCCGAGAGATTGGTATCGTCCTAAGATGTTCCCTGGGGGGCAGATTTATAGATACTATACTCGAGGGGCAAACTTCTATTTGTTTACTTCACCTTAATTGCTTGTCAATTACCAGTTTATTTGTTGAAAAAGGATTTTACTGAACTCTTCAATGGTTTACTGCTTCATTATAGAATGCCTTGTGCTTTACGTGTTTTCTTACTTTCAGTCATTATTTACATTTGTTACTCACTAAGTTGGAGTACTCACTTTACTCCCTGCACCCTGTGTGCAGATTCAAGTGGAGCTGGTCCCACTCATGAGTGCTGATTCATTCCAGATTCAGGCGGATCTCGAGGAGTCTTTAGGTTGTTGTTGGCATTCATAATCCCGAGCTCCTCCCTATCTCTTTCCTTTATGTCCTTAGTTCAGTATCAAACACTGTAGTTATATTTGAGTATTCAGCATTAATGGATGCTCACGACTTGTGACACCCTGGTCAGGGCTGTGTTGGGTTGTACTTCCGCACTTCACTGATGTTATCCGCTACTTAGTATTATGAAATCATGTTTTAGACTGCTTTATGTTGTTTATCTATTTTAAAAGGTAAATTGGGTTTAATTGGCTGGCCTTGTCTTCACGAAAGACACCATCACGACCAGGTTCGGGTTTAGTGACGTGACAATAAAAATATTTAGGGTAGAGCCCCATATGAATAAGCTTCTTCAAAAAGCTTATTTACAACAGAGTACTAAATGAATATCCATAATGTAATATATTTATAACAGAAGTAAGTTTCTTAAGAAAATAATTATATAAATTAACGTACATACAGTAGTTGAAATATTTAATTTGGAAGAAACGTGTATATTGAATGGAACTTTGAATTACTTTATCAAGTTTATGGCAATAATCCGCCTACTGAACTTAATTATAATCTACCGTCTACATATGCGAGGTATATAACTCTTAAGGTAAATTTTAATTGATTGATATTAAAGTCCTAGATACTGGGACTTTCCACCTAATTTATATAAGAAAATATTTAATAAATAAAATTTTAGCTTAATTGAAAGCCTAAATGTTTGGAAGATCAAATTAGTATTTTATTTAATATAAAATTTATTTTTAAAAGGTAAAAAATTAATGATATTTTGTTAAGAATCTTTATGTTTTTAATATAGTATAAATATAAATAAATGAGAAAATAGAGGGCAAACCTAACTCGGCAAATAACTATGTATTACTATTAAAGTTTTTGTAGATAAAGATCATACTAATTACTTTACTGTTATATTAAAAACTTCTTAAGAATATCTTGGAAAATAGGCTCCTTTTGTTATATACACACTAACATTCAGATAGTTGTGAAAGCCTGAAAACTCTCTATGCCTCTTCTTAGAAGAAATTAATGGGTCTTTCCTGATTCACCGTATATTTTAGCAAGAATTCAGTGTCACCTCTTCTTTTTATTCGAGGGGATATAAGGGAGTTATTTTAATTAAAGTGGCATAAATTGAAATAAAATTATTTATTCAATTAAAGTCACCTTTTGGAATAATTTATTTGGTGTTCTAAGTTATCGGTTTATTTTAAATTCCAAATCAGAGAGAATTTAGACTTTATTTAAAAATCTGCGAAATCAGAAATTCTAGATAAGGAATTCTGTTAACCCGGGAGAAGATATTAGGTATTCCCGAGTTCCGTGGTTCAAGCAAGGTCGCTTAAACTATTAATAATTGGCCTATTATCTAATTTACTACACCTATTGTGCATTTTAGCTTTATAACCGCTTTTTAATTATTGTAAACCGCTTTTAGGATTTATGAAATTATTTCTTGAACAAGTTACAATTGGCTCACACTTGTTGTTTTGGGACACACCACAATCCACGTAACATGAAATGCACCCATGATTCGTGATGTGTTTATTTTATTGAAGTTCGAAGTTGTTATTATCGGGTCACTTGAAATGCACACCCGAATTTTAGAATTAGGTATCGTAACTATGTCACGGGAACCGTACCCATAGTCACGATGATTTGTTATAAACGTGCCTAAAATAAAATACGAATATTCAAAGTATTTTCTAAATTAGTTATGATATTAATGTGAAGGCCATAATTTATTTTTGAATGATTTGTACTCAACTAAAGCGATCTATGAATATTCATATTTAACTCTAATTTAGTGTTTTAATATAAGGCTGCTAATTATGTACATGTTTCGGTATATGTGTCAAACCTTCAATCATTTTAGGTAAAGGAATTGGGCCAACAGTAGCCTATCGGTTCCTTGACCAAGGACAAATCAACATTGAAGCTGTATTAGGCTCGGAGTTTAGCTCAGAAGCAAAAAAAAAAGGGGATTTTTACCTATACATCCCATATAACAAACTTTACTACCAATATTGTGCATTGTTTGATTATTACCCTTATATTCCATGTTTTTGTTACACAATATGTACCAAACGGAATCTTTCCTGATGTTGCCTCCTAAAATAACGCCTTTTATTAAGGCTCAAATCTATGTTAAATGAATTGTATCCTAAAATAACTCATGTATTTATGGCTCCTAATTAATCTTTGATTTTGCACCAAATAAATACTAAATCAGTTAAGGTAAAAATCCCTTCAATTAATCATACTTTCTTGTTTGAATACTTACGAATAACTTAATTATGGAAAATAACATTTAAGATTTGGCGTTAACTTAGTTATGGAAGCAATCAAGCGAATCTGTTATATAATTTACTCTTCTTACTTACAGGAAAAGATAAATAAATTATTTTGTCTACAAAATTTATGGGAAAGAATAAAAGCTCTAAGGTAACGCCAAATATAACAACTTGTTTGAATAGTTGTTACATATCGCTTTATAATGTATTGTTTTTATTGTATTGTTTTATGAATATAATATTTAGATAGATTGTATTGTTTATTATTGTTAGATAATATTTTGCTATTTGGTTTCACTGTATTGTAACTGATAATTTTACTAAAATACTCTCAATTTTTTAAATATAAAATTTATCGAGAATTACGCATAAAAAATAATTTAAGAAAACTCCTTTCTTCTAATTTATCACTATATATATATATATTGATGAAAGTAAACAAAATCATGAAATTATGATTTGACAATCCTATTCAACTAATCCAATAAATGAAGAAACTTTTAAAATGTAGTCCAATGTAGTCAAATGTAGTTAAGGTTATATGCACTGTTTCTAGTGTGTTTTTAAAATGTAGTCAAATGTAGGTAAATGTAGTTAAGGTTATATGAAATGTTTCCAGTGAGTTTTTAAAATGTAATCAAATTTTTGTAGTTATATGAACTTTGTAGTTAATTGTAGTTACTTGTAGTTAATCGTAGTCAGTTGAAAAATATGTCTGAATAACGTATTTTTTTGTATCTACTGGATGGTATGAGTTGCTGAAAACTACAAATGGCATTTCTATGCAACGTCAATTCATTATTCTTCATTGTTCAAGACAAGAAGTTTTATCCGAAAACATAATATCGCAAATGTACTGCAACAGTACATGTAGCATTGGACTTCCAACAATTTGTAGTTATGAAATTGTAGTTATATGTAGCATAGATGTGTAGTTATATGCAATTGTAGATAATTGTAGTCACTACATTAGTAATTTATTTCCACAATTATATAAGAACTGACAGTTATATAGAATGGCAACTGAAGCTATTATATATGCTATTAGATAGCTGTTACGACAAATATGCTATAGATAGATCGAATACTCATGTCTAATGTATTCATGAAAAATTGTTCAGTACAACCAAACTGACATAATTCTCCACTTCATGAAAAATTGTTCAGTATTCATGAAAAATTGTTCAGTACAACCAAAGTTCATTACAACAGTACACTCTACTTCTTCTTTCGTTCAACTTTATTTCTCTCATTCTTTGGCGGTGGACCCTTCCTCCTCGCAAGCCTGCCGGTAACCTCAGTCTCACTGATTGAACCATCATTTAGCTTCTTTGTGGCGTAGTCCCACAACAGAGCTCCATAGCGTCTACGGTGTTTGTCATATCAGTAAGATCTTCCTTTGGTATAGACAAATACACAAATTTGAGTTAACAATGACAGATCCAAATAAAAATTACATGAAACTACATTAAACTACAAAATTACAATTAACTACAAATTTAATTCAACAGTATAATTTGTCAATCAAATTTGAGTCAACTGTGACAGTTCCAAATAAACATTACATTAAACTACATTAAACTACCAAAAACTACAATTAACGTAAAATTTGATTCAACAGTAAAATTTGCTATCAAATTTGAGTCAACAGTGACAGTTCCAAATAAACATTACATTACACTACATTAAACTACAAAAAACTACAATTCACTACAAATTTAATTTAACAGTATATTTTGCCAATCAATTACACATTATCTCCGAATAACAACAATTAAATACAATTTGTATAAGCAACCCTAATATGGAATAATACAGTATATTTTTACAAAAAACACTTGCACGCCAAAAAACCAATTGAATTCTAATTTTTTGGCAAAAAAATATTAAACTACAAAACATTGATGAGAAAAAAAATGTGTTTACCTTCAATGAAATTAAAGTAAGTTTATTCAGAATGAATTGCACTATCGTAAAATTAGTTAGCACGATTTGATTTCATATTAATCTTTTATTGCCTTATCTAACAATATACATTATGATATACAATATACATTATGATATATATACACATGATGATATACACCATCTCAAATACACATAATCTTTTAACTATTAAAAAAAAATATGTGAGAATAAGAAGAAGAAAATTGGAATTTGCCAAAGAAATGCAAATCAAATCGAAAAAGCAACAATTGAATGAAGACAAGAAGAAAATTAGATAAAAAGCAAATCTTTTTACAGAATTGCCTTCGTAATAAGAAGATCTTAACTTTATAGAAAAATATATTCAACCATTACAACTTCTCAAACATTATCAAAGAATACATGCTCTTCCAAATCCAGATTCAAGAAGAAGAAGAAAAAAAAAAAGAAGAGATTTAAGAAGAAAATCGGAGAGAGAAGAAAAAAATACAACGAGAGAATAAATAAGAAGCTAAAGTTAAAACCAACCATATGTTACACACTTAGAAAGAAAGGGTTCTCTATTTTAACCAAAATTATGGCTTCCAAAGTTTATAACATTTGGATTGTGGCCATACTTGTTTACTTGCTAACTATAAGTAATTCATTTATTCCTCAAGCAAATGCAGCAGGAAAAGTAGGAGGATGTGGAAATGCACCAGCTAAGCTGCTAGCTTAATTCCATGTCTTGCAGCAGCCAAAAATGGTAGGATAAAAGTCCCTCCAGCATGCTGTGGTAAATTTGGGGATTTGCGAAAGACTTCTCCAAAATGCCTATGTGCGGCATTACTGTCACCAGCTGCTAAAAATGCAGGAGTTAATCCTGCTATTGCTGTCACTATCCCCAAGAGGTGCAACATCAAGAATAGACCTGTTGGGAAGAGATGTGGACGATATGTTGTTCCATGAGTTTAGAATTCTCAACTTGTATGGAGGAATAAAGACGATTTCCAGCTACTTGACTATTATGTTTCACAAATATAAGTATTTCCAGTCTACTATTAAATAAAAGTGTTGCTAGTTTGGTGTTAAAAAAAAAAAAAGAAGCTAAGGTTATTTTGGAAGAAAGAGAAAAAAGTGGGGAAAAAAAAATATGAAAAGATTTTGTTCCACAAATCAAGCCCCTAATAAATAATTGATCATTAAACCTTAAAAGTAAATTTTGGTATATAAATTGAAACATGGTATACTTAAATGTAATAAACACTAACCTTAAACATGAGTGGTTATAAGGTTTGTTATATGGGATGTATATGTAAAAATCCCAAAAAAAAACTCACAGGCCTTGACAAGCCTGCCACTGATCAAGGCTTCCCTGAGTTCTAAATGGCCAAACATAATAAAGAGGAATTGAATTGATTCAAGCCCTTTAATTCATAAGAAAATTGGGCTTTCGTGGGCTTTAAATTTTCAGCCCGATAAAGCCTTGTTAGGCTGCATGACAGACGAGGGAATGCTAGCCCGCCTAAGTCGAATTTCAACAGGCCAAATCCGAGAATCACAGGACCTCGTATTTCTTTAATTACTTTACTAATCACCATCAGATTTAACTTTAAGAAACCAGTAAAAGTGAAAGAACTCTCAATTTTACGACACCTAATGAATTTTCAAATCTTGACATGTATTCAGTAATAGAGAAATGTTGAAAGACAATATAAAATTTCAAAAATCATGAATATATTCAATTAAATAAGAGATACACACTAGTTTAATAATACTAAGGAAATACATTGAGTCATTAGGTCAACCCACAAGTCAAATATAATCAAATCTTTACTAGAATCTAACTATGACCAAATAATTCTACCAAAATTTCATGGAATATATAACCAAGGAGTTTATATTTCCAACAAAAATCTAATATGAATGATAGTTACTAAAACTAAAAGCAAATGACAATTTTGGCATTCTGTAGCATCACTAATGGGGCTTGTAGCCTTTTCTTAGAATGCTCGATTCTGTATACTGAGCCTTTACTTCATGAAATTAAAAGATCCATTTCAACACAACTAATCCAGAATTTATCCTACAGTTGCTCAAACTCCCCAAACCTCCATTTTATGTTAAGCACATCATCAGATATGATTTTATTAAAAATTTCCATAAGACTAAAAGTTGTTTGACTAAATCAAGGTTAAATGTTCACTACCAACATGCTCTAGCAGGATGAATAACTATCAACACATCTAAGCTGGAATAATCTTATCATTCAAAAGAAAATTCAACAAATGATTGAGTAGAGAAAGAACTAATATGAACAGCTAATGCTAACAGTTAGACATAGGCAACACATAGAGCAAAATAAATAACTCAAACAATAGGCATAGTCATGGGATCAACCAGCTAAAGAACCTCATTTTTATATTTTAAAGAGAAATACAAAGGTGTTTTTGGCATAACTAAAAGCAACAGGCAGCAACAAAACACCAAAAACAGAAAAATGAAATCCTAAATCGATGGTAGCTAAACTAGAACTTCACAACAGCTAATTAAATATGAGCAAATACAGCAACAAACATCAGTAAACCCCAAAGAAACAAGAAATTCTCACTTTTCCATTTTTCGACTTATGAGGACTAGAAATACCAAAGAGGTTCTTTAAGTTTCTTGCTAAAATCAAAAGAAAAGGGAATCAACTCCTACGGAAAATAGTAGTTGATTTTAGAATGTAATTTTTTTAGGGTTATCTGATCCTTATGTATGAGTGAATGACCTTTTTTTTATAGTGTATATCTAAAAATAGCATCTAAGCAATATTCTACCCTACATTCATTAGATAGTACAACATAGTTGACAGAGAATAATGGATAGTTGTCCATTTTTCAACATCTTTTAAATAATTCCTGACAGCTGTATATTTCTAGAACCTTCCATTTTCCTTGATATTTCTGAAAATCATCCTAAGTTTTCTTTTAGTTCAAATAAACCCTTACAAGTTTATAATGATGAACAAATAAGACAAACAAGGACTAGGACAACAATTAACAAAAATAATGATCAAAAGAATAATCAAGCAACAAAAAGATACAATTGAATCCTAGAACAGAAAATATAGATTAAACAAATTCCTACATGAATCGAATTACGATGGAATTAGTAGAAATTTCATGTAATGCAACTACTAAAACATGCTAATTTATACTAATATAAGCAAGGTGAACAAACACCCAAAATTGGAGGACTGAAAATCCTAAATCATGCAAACTGAACAAAGAAAAAAAGAAAAAATAACAAAAGAAAGAATAGGAAATACCACAAAGACTCGTCTGAGACAACCACGAACGTGCAACGATTTTGCTGCGGGTAAAAATAAATTTAAACTAATATCAATCATTTTCTCTTATCAAAAGTAATCGACTGATATAAGTCATGGGTCCAGAAGACTAATCTCGCATGCTCAAATCAAAAGCCAAAATGAAGCTAGGGTTCCGGAAATAGGATACAAAATAAATAAAGCTAGGACGGGGCTTTTGGGAAATTGACTGTAGTTCAGGGTTCAGAGGTAGTCTGGGGTGTGATTTTTTGTGGTTTTAGATACTTAGGATTTTTTTAGATTTGGATCAAAAATCTGAAATTAATGCAATTGGGTAGAGATGTTGTGGAAACTAATAGTGGGATGATATAGAGGGGAGTCTAAGGATCACCTGGCATAGGTTTGGGGTGGTTTGGAGAGTTGCCACTGCCGTGATGCGATTTCTGTTCGGCGGCTAACGGTGGGGGTATTGAGAGATAATAGAGATGAGAGATAGGGGAAGTGAGGTCCGTCTCTGGGGTTTGTGGGGCTGATTAGGACAGTTGTAAGGGGAGGGGGTAACCGGTTCCGAGCCATTAGATCAAATGAAACCAATGGCTACGATGAAAGGGCGTCAAACGATGTCGTTTTGGAGCTGGGGTGTTGGACCGGGTTTCGAAGGGTTTTGGGTGTGGGTCTGGACTAACTGGGGTATAAGGTTTGGAGTGATTTGGGTATAAGGTTTAGCCCAATTTCAAATTAAACCACATTTTTCTTTTCAAAATTCTTTTCTTTGTTTTTTTTCTTTTCTTTAATTTAAATTCTAAATTAATCTAATTTAAAATTAAGCTAATTATCTAATTATAATTTTTATAAAAAACTAGTTAATCCTAAATTTAAAAGAGAAAATTACTAATTTAAAATTAAAAGCATATTTTGTGATTTTTCATTTTGATAAAACAATTAATTAACTAATTATTTATTAAATATGACCACATAGTTTACTATGCAATGCATGATGATTTTTGACATTTTTGGGGGTATTTTTCATGATTTTTTATAAAAATTAAACGTGCATAAAGATGCAAACAATTAATAAAATCCTATAAAATTACAAATAATTGGGGAAAGAATCTAGTTCTTGAATTTTGTAGGAGTATTTTGAATAGGGAAAAAAACACATGCTCACAACTACCCCTCTTTACTCGAAAACATGAAGAGTTTTCGAAAAAAAGATAAAATGAGCAGCTACAAATGTTTTTTGCCCGTCTGAAACTCCATGGGAAGCATTTTGTTGGGAAAAGTCTTATCGAACCTTGATTCGGAGGTTACCTACATATCCTTGGCTATAAAGGAATTATGTCATTGTAATTCTGGAAGTTTTGGTAGCTAGGACTATCGAGAAACTATGATTTAGCTGTTGTCACTGTTGTTTCTATTTTCTGAGCTCCTTATTACACCAAAATAAAAGATGAAAAGCTAAACTAGTTAATCCTATCAACTATGAGTTACAAGATTCCTATCTATAAACCTTCTAAAACTTGATCTTGAGTCTTGCTGGTTTTTCCTACAGACTCTAATCTAAATATTGATACTCGTTAACTGCAACCATTGGTTCATACTTCTTTGGGTTTTTGGATAAAGGCGGGAAATGCAAGGCTTGTGGCTTCAATTATATCTTGAGTAGTCCGCATCTTTTCTCCACTTCTACACTTAGAGTTTACTTCTTCTCTTGTTTTTCTCTTTTCTTTTATTTGGATTGAGACTTCTTCTTCTAGTCATCTCAAACCTCTTGCCTTATGGTAAAAACTTGTTCAAGCACCAAAACAAATAAACAAACAAAATTTTTCTGCCCCAGTTTTCGCTAGGACAATTTCGCGAGTTATTGCAACAAGATCTAAACTATTCCTTTATTAAAAGCAATAAAATCAGAATTGTGTATCCTTTAGAAAATGAGATTAGGGAGTGGAGACCCTATATCTAACATGAAATCACATGGGGATCAGAGGGCCTAAGTTGGTAAGATTACCAGGTTATGCTGGACAATCACCAGGTTATGTCTTAAAGGTCCTCGGGTTATGCTAGGGAAATCATTGGCTTATGCCAGAAAAGTCCTCGAGTTATGCCCGGGAAGTCATTGGGGTATGCCGAAAAGGTCCTCAGGTTATGCCGGGAAAGGTTCTCGGGTTATGCTAGGGAAGGTCATCAGGTTATGCCGGAAAGATCCTCGGGTCATGCTAGGGAAGGTCATCGGGTTATGCTGGAACGGTCCTCAGGTTGTGTTAGGAAAGTCATCGGGTTATGCCATAAAGGTCCTCGAGATATGACAGGGAATTCATCGGGTTATGACAGAGAGGTCCTCGAGTTATGCCGGGGAAAGTCATCGGTTATGCCGGACAGGTCCTCGGGTTATGCTAGAAAAGTCAGCAGGTTCTGCTGGAAAGGTCCTCGGATTATGTAGGGGAAGGTCATCGGGTTATGTCGGAAAGGTCATCGGGTAATTCCGGGGAAGGTCATCTTGTTATGCCGAAAAGGTCCTCGGGTTATGCCGGGGAATTCATCGGGTTATGCTAGCTTTCTAGAAATTGGTTTCATTTCTAGACCTTGGAGGAATTAACTTTCCCAAATTCCACCTAATGATTAACCCATGCAGGGCTAGGCCTTTTTCCATCTTATTTTGCCTTTACGAGCACTTGACTTTGATTTATTTTATTTTCAAGAGTTTTTGACTCTAGAGCATCGTCCAACATGGCCAGTTGAGGTTGACTTGATGCACCTGCTAAGACTGGGTGCTTTTTCTTGAATTTTTAGCTTTTGTCAAACAAAAACTCTGTAAAACCAATTTTTCCATTTTTTCTTTGTATTAGTCTCGGAGGAGAATTAGACTGAAAGGGTTTCAAAGAAAAATAAACAATAGGTAAGATAATGAGTTTAAACGAGAGGTATCCCTTTCGGGGAAAGGAAAGAATGACTTATCTGGAGTGCATGCAGACTTCAATAGACATGACATGCTTCTTGGACTGGATACCCGATCCGTGTAAACCATCCAACTCTCATAAACCCACTATAACTTATATTGAGAAACCGAGAAACCTTGCCAGGACTTATTAGTGCCGATGGTTGTAAGGAATTCGTTTTTTGATCAGTGGCGCCCTTTGCAGATTTTCACCAACTGACCTATCTTATTTCTCTTCTTACTGTCACCTTATAGTGATCTTTGGGAGTTTCACTTACAAGACTCTCATTTTCAATTCCCTCGCTCAGCATCGCTTTACGGTGCCCGTTGTTTATACCCAATTTTTCCCTATGTATTTTAATGAGGATAAATACTTTCAAAATAGCATGCATATATATATATATATATATATATATATATATATATATATATATATATATATATATATATATATATATATATATATATATATATATATATATATATATATATATATATATATATGTGTGTGTGTGTGTGTGTGTGTGTGTGTGTGTGTGTAAGCATATACAAGGTTTTTATAATTTTTCTATAATTTTAATGATTTTAAATTTATTTATTTCCTCCCCTTTTGCTCACAAAATCTCCAATAATTATCCCTCAAATTATAATTGTGGTAATTTAGTCATCTAAATTATATATTTATGCAAAATATTGTGAAAATATTTTTAGTACATTTTTATAATTGTATTTTTGCATTTTTAAAGCTGATTTGCATATAATTGCAATATTAGCTTTATTAGTGTACAATTATGTTTTATATGCACAAAACGATCTTCTATATTTTTAAAATGTAAAATATCTATTTTAAAGTACTATAATACATGAAATTATTTTTTAGAGATAATATATTATTTATTATAAATTATATAGGGTTAAATTGGCTATTTAAAACTTAGTCAAATTATATTTATATTTTAGCCTCAATTAAACCCAATACCCCAGCCCAATTTCGGATTAAAATACCCGACCCAGGCCCTAATACACCTACCCAACCCAAAACCCATCAGATCTTGGCTATTGATCTAAAAGATCAACGGCCCTCGTTCATTCTTTCCATTTTTAATTCTAAACTAACCCTAACACTAACCATTTCTCTACACACTACCACCCTAGGATCCTATCTTCTCTCAAAGCACTCTCAACCTGGCCCTAATTTTCAATCGCCGACCTCCCATATCCGTCCATCTCCAGTGACCTCTCACCGTCTCTTAAGCCTCCAATGGCTCCTCTCATGCCATGCTTGCCTTCTCTAAATACTTCAAGGGCCCAGGGCCATACCAACTTGCATCTAGGGTTCGTCACCTGCCTTTTCTTGGCTATTCCAGTGTGATTTCAAGGAAAATCATATTGTATTTGCAACGATCCTTGAGTTTTCTTAGCAGGTTTATTCATCTTTATATGGGTTTATTTTGAAACCCTAATTTATTTTCTACGCTTCCTAGATCTATACAAATCTACGAAGATTTGAGTTTGTTTCTTTAATATTTTGCACTGTCCTTGATATTCATTACAAGAATAATTGATTTCAAGTGTTTTTACCTCCTTCTAAAACTATGGTTTCGGAATTTCTTTTAAAAACCTTGTTTAACATATTCTTTGTGTTTAAACTTATATTTCATGCACATTTTTCACTGATTCTATAATTTTAATACATCTTTAACTCGTATATGTTGAAAGCCCTATTTTCTAGGTTTCTTCGCTTGGTTATGGGTATCAGCATGACTGATCGGTTCTCATTTTTGAGTTTATGTGACTATCTTTCCTTGAATATGTTTCTACTGAGTTTCTTAGCCTAACTTACATTGATTTTATGTGCTTGTGTTCATCCTGACTGTTCAACTTGTCTCTTTCTCATCGAATTAGTTTTGTTTAAATTTCATGCTTGCTAGAGTTATATGTCGACCACTAGTTATCCATGTCTTATTATATTTGCTTAACACTGACTCATGATTTTCTCTTTGATTTATTCTGAATTCCCTGTTCTTGGTTTGATTTGAAAAAAATTTCCTTTAAAACTTTGATTATTCCTGTTTAAATTTGGCTTATTTGCTTATTCGAGGTAACCTATGTTATTCTCCTTAAAATCGGTATTATTTCGAGTCCTTGACTCATTGATTTTCTATGTACTAATTTTCGATTATTTGCATATTTTGCAACGTTATTTAGTTTTCTTACCTTATTTGGTTAACCGAGTATTTTACTGATTCCTCACCAACTGTTTCCTTAATTGAACCCTTGTTTATTTACCCCTAAATATCTATTTTGTACCTATTGCCTTACTTGATTTTCTTTTCTTAAACATGTCCTGCTCTTTACCGTTGGCTAATCGCCCCTTAATTAAGTGAATACTTGTATTGATTTGATTCTAATTAGTACATGGTTCCATAATTATTGCTGAACTTTAATTCTTTCCTTATTTTCTAACTATTTTCAAAATATAAATACCCCGATCTTTCATTAACACAGACACGAGACATTGGTTAAAAAACTCTATCTCTCAAACTCAAAGCTTTCTACTTTCTTTCTTTGTTGTTTGCTACCATTCTGAATTAGCCGGTTGTAAGACAAGGCTAATTATTGTGCTCCTATTATTAACCTTGTGTTTCATCTCCATACTAGTATTCTCTAATTTCCATTCAAGCCCCAAAAACAATATGTTTCTTTTACTACTTCAGTTCATCATGTTCCTGATTTTTTTTACCTATGGGTTTGCTGTTCAACATGTAATTAATCTCTTTGCTTCATCTAATTATGCTAGCCCTGTCTTACCTCTTTAGCATCAGCATGCTCTTATAAACAAGCAACTTGACTCTACTTTGTTTAATGATTGTATATTGTTACCTAGTTCTAATATGCACTACTTGGGCTATTACCCGAAATTGTTTTAATATTATGCTCAACCATGTTCAGTATAAAATCCTATACTCTACTATTCCCCAACTCCTATGACCCTAAATCATTTCTGGTTCTGTAATTGTGTTCCAATGAACACTCCTGAATGTATTTCTTACTACATGCAGCAAGCGCAAAGGACTTCTGCCTATTATGTGTTCATCATATCTGCTCTATTTGTCCCCACCCCCCCACCCCCCCAATTGAGCCTATGTAAAGATTTGTTACCTGAGTGTTGCTGAACTTGTTTGACTGACCTGCTATTGTTTAATTACATAACTGTTCTCAAAAGTTGTTTTACTAAACAACCCTCTTATTTACAAAACTATTTTAACTAAGTCTCTTTCACACTGCTTTCCTGCTAAAACCTATTCAAACTATGCCAAGCACTCTCACTCAACTCCTATGTCTCTAGGTTCTGCCCCTCCAGTGTTTGTATTACCTTAGGATCCCTCTGAGATTCCTCTTAACTCTGGTACATTGAGGCTGGCCCTTCCACACTGCACTTACTCTATTTGGTTGCAAAGTCTAGGCGAGAACACTATCCGAGATCTTTGAGATCCTTAGGGAACTCTGACGCACCTAGAATATGATATTGTCTATGAAATTGGCATTTGAGGCTATTGGAGGTATGGGAAATCACTTGGGCCTGTTTCGAGCTCCCAATAGTATAACTTCTTCTTTTACTTTTATCTATTTATGTAATTCATTGATCTGATTTGTAATAATTTGTAAATAAATATTGGGGTGATTGGTGAAAAAGGGGCAGGTAGTTATATATTTGTGGGGTAATATAGGTAGAAACAATGCCTATAGGATTTCATATTTTCAATGTTTGACTTACCATGTTAGAAATCATGCCTATAGGTTTCAAGTGGTTCCGATATTAGAAATCATGTCTATAGGTTTTAAAATAAACTTCACAAGTAGATACCATGACTATAGAATGTGATCCAGTTAAACTTCTGTTATAATGGGTAATTACATTTGTTTTTCATTATATATCATAGCTACTAGTTTCTAACATCAGATCTTAAAAATTAAATATCATGCTTATAGGGAACAACATCAGAAATTCTGCCTATAGATCTAAAATCCGTTTAGTTTAAATAGTCAGTTGAAATCATGTTAGTTTACTTCAAAACTGGTCTAATGAGTGAATTGTTTTCCTTGGATGAATTCTTTCGAGTACTGCCCTAGTTTACTATTAGAATGTATTCCTATCGGAATTCAAAAGTCCGTTTCTTAAAACCTACCCACCGTTTTACTATATCAAACGTAGTTATCACGCTCTCAGGACGCCACTATTCAGTGATTAGGCAAGCCTGTATGGCGAGTTTAAATTCCTCAACTCTGAAACTATATTTCTACTACTGAAGTTTTTCAGATATAACAGGCCTACTTACTAGGCAAGCTAAATAGGATCCTTCATATATTAGCCTAATGCAGTACTTTATAACCTCTACTCACTTTGATATCATGTTCTAGGATTTGTTTTCTTAAGTGTTTGAATGTTGTTTTGAAGACGTGCACTTATGTGATATGCTTGAGGAGGTAACTGTGAGCCTTTAACTTGCTTTATATATAGTCCTAAATTGTTCTTGCCTGTAGCCTAGAAGTTTCTCCTCTAAAGGCACTTTAGGGTTTTCTAGAACTGCCCAGATTTAGAGGTCCTAGAATGCCTCCAGGGCCACAAGAAAGGGACGGGTAGTGCACGCATAGACATTGTCAAGGTTACTATAACGCTTTAGGCTATAACCAAAGGAAGGGACGTAGGTAGAACGGGATATGATGACTGTGCGCAAATGTCACGTGTAGCCCCTCATTGAGGAGTGTTTTGGGGACATTGTATGGGGTGATCCTATAGGCTAACCAACCTAAGACCCCTCATTTCCATAATGCCTTTCTCTTTACTTTTCTCTATGTAAACAACTTGTTCAAAATCTTTGTCTTATTATTTGAGTTATACAACGTCCAACGTGCTTTACTTGCAATTATTTGTTTTAACTACTCATTTGTTAATGGACTAATTCATAAATATAAGTTCGACAGAGACCCACAGATGTGGACCAAGAGGGGTTCCTAACGCCTTCCCCTCGAGTTTATTTCGAGCCCTTACCCTATATCTCTATTAATGCAAGCCAATCCAAGAGTTAATCGCTCTAGGTGCCCTAACGCACCATAATCCATTAGGTGGACACTCTTCAAAATAACCAATTTCAAATGAAAATGAGTTATTACCCCCATGAATGTCGAAACCCGAACCTTTTCCTCTCCGTAAAGGGGAGAGAGAAAAAGGGGTTTAAAATACCGTATTTATTTTTTATACGTGAAAATACTTGGCTATGTGTTATTAATTGCTGCATAAATTATGCTCTACATCGTATTCTACTCGTGCATATCAAATCACATAGCAACACTTAATGAGTGGATGCGATCTTTCTATTTACTACCCTTATATTCAGAAAGGCTTATTTGTGATAAAACCAGTCGATCAGCGGTGCACTCGACGATTATGTGTCTTTCCCCTCAAGCTGTCCGCTTGAGGGTACTAGTCTAAAACCACTAGGTTACTCTAGTCAAATTGTGCATGCATCATGGTCAAACCTAGTCGGATCAATATGCTATCCACATAATGGTCCATTAAAATAAGCCTTATCCAAAAGTCAATCGGGTTTTCCATAATCCCAACGGACACAACCATGTTCTATGCATTAACTTGTAAAACTAAATGTTGATATGTTGATTGTAAATGTATAAATAGTCGAGTCTGGTGGAGGTAAGGTCTAACTCTTTTGTTTGGTAGAAAACGACGCATGAGGTCCCCAGATTCGGTATGGTTAGTAACATCCCACCATTGTTGCTAGATTGATGGGAGGGAATTTCCTCAAATGACAAGAGAAATGTGAAAAAGTACATAGGTAACTTTCCTTCCTTGCTAGATATTGAGCTAAACAACAAGTTGATCAAGGTTTCCACTTTATTCTAGGACAGTGAAAGAGTCGTGTTTCATTTCGGCAACATAGAAATGACACCGCTTCTAGAAGAAATTGGAGCGCTTGGGGGATTAGTTTGGGATATTCCTGGGCTATTGGTACTAGAAAACCGTACTGATAAGGGATTCTTGAAGATGATGGGGCTAAAGAAGGTGGAATGAATCTTACATACCTTTCGAATACCTGTATGATAGGTATAGTCATAGTAAGTCTTTCCGCACCTACCATGATGAGATCTCTCTCACTTTTCTAGGTCACATCCATCGCAGAGTGTTCGTATTCATTGTATGTTTCTTAGGCCTGATAGTGTTCCCAATGAAAAAGGGAAGAATCTACACTAGGTTGGCCATGGTCGCCAAGACTTTGATAAAAGGGATTAATGGACATACATATACCATAGTCCTCATGATCATAGCTGACATCTACAGGGCTCTGGGCTTTGGAGTCAAGCATTTTTAGGGCTGTAATTTTTTGATGCAGTTGTGGTTGTTGGAATATTTCCAAAAGGGTCACTATCACAAAGAATTTCTGCAAAAGGCTTGGAACGATCATATTGTCTTTCATCACCCCAAGAAGATGACTTACATTCCATATAGGTTTGCTCAGCCAGAAACTGCTAAAGAATGGGTAGGGTTCTTCAAGAATCTTACCGAAGAACAAGTGCAATGGATGTTTGAATAGTTCCCAACAGACGAATTCATCATCAGATCCAGGGATGCTCCGCACTTGGTGATGATCGGATTGAGAGGGATATACCTCTATGTCCCTATTCGAGTAATAAGGCAAGCAGACATGAAACAGGTTGTACCAAGGGTTGTCAAGATGAGTCATTTTAGGTCGGAATTTCAAGACGATGTCGTCCCTTAGAAGTGCCAGGCTATGTGGCACTGCAAAATCATTGTGGAGAAGAACACCATTAAGCCAGATAGGTATCATGTAGGGTGCGATCATCTCTACCCTGCATGGTTGGAAGACAATCTGAAAGGAATGGTGACACCAGATGCCAATCAAGGAAATAAAATCATAGATGAAGAAGTCTAAGCTCAAGTCAACTAAAAGAGGCTGCACAAGAGGGTCCACGACTCTAAGAGTGAGCATCGGGGAAATATGAGAGGAATGTATGGTTGATTGAGGAATAGAAATAAATGGCAGTCACTTCCAACCGGAAACTGGAGTATCTGAAGCATGGAATAGTGGAGTTGGAAGGCAAAGTCATAAAGAGGATCGAGAATTGCCAAAACTCTAAAGGATCTGAAGGAGGACATCTGGCCAAATCCTACTTGCTGCTAGGGCTACGCGAGCTGGGGGATCTATATGATGAAGTGTGGAAGATCTAATCTGGGGAAGGTCCTTCTGGGACCAAATAAGCTAGATTTGATTTGCGTTCCTAAAATGTAATAAGCCCAAGTGCCAATAGTGACTTATATCCTTCATATTAATGTAGTTTTGGGTTTCGTCTATTTTTATGTAATGAAATGAAGCATCTGTTGGTATTTAAAATTCTCTAATATTATTTTTCACTAGTCCTACCTTGGGAACAACGCCCAAATTAAGAAATGACTTTACAATTTTGCACAATATATGTTTAAATACTGCAAACATTTCGGAATCATCCCTAACTTGTTACCTTTTTTCCTTATTTTTGATATTGCCATCACCTTAGGTTGGTTCACTTATACTGCCCTCATCAGCATATCATACTAGATCCAGAGGCCCTCCAGCTCCTCCTCCTCCAAGAAACACAAAAGGTAGAGGAAAAGCAAAAATGGACGAGTTAAGCGGTATCCAAAAGGAGAATATTGAGAATGCAGAATCCTCAGATGGACGTAGTACTCAGGCCCCAAATGATCTGGTTTTAAGACTGGAACAAAAGATACTAGAACTGCAAGGAGAATTTGAGTAGGTTTGCAACTATGCAAATATGTCACTCACCCTGAATGTCCTTAACATCGACCAACAGAACACTAAGAACCCAACACCTCCTGAAAGCACACAAAACCAATACCCACAAAATCCTCCCGCACTGAATCAATACGCAACTCCACCCCAGAATCCCAACCCATTACCAGTTGCCGCGCAACAACACCATCATCCAAATCAATACCCACTAACCACCACTTACCAGACACCCCAAAACACACTACCACTCATTACCGATCCCCAAAACTCCACCAATGACCATCACTATACCCAAGTTCCTAGAACCTATTAAAGCAACTCTATATATTTGGAAACTGTACCTCATTCTACCCAGCCAATCTTATATACACCGGAATCCTCCGAGAAGGACCTGCTCATTAAAAACATAGTTGAAGAACTCAATAAGTTAACAAGTCGAGTTCAGAGTGTTGAAGGCGACAAAGGAATAGAAGGTTTAAACTACAAATATCTGTGCATACAACCAGATGTAGAATTTCCTGAGTGGTACAAACCTCCCAATTTCGAAACGTTCGACGGCAAAGGAGATCCCAGGGCTCATCTAAAGCCCTATTGTGACAAGCTTATCGAGGTCAGGAAAGATGAAATGATCCGGATGAATCTCTTTGTGAGGATTCTTACTAGGGAAGCTTTGTCTTGGTATATCAGCTAAAGCCCCTAGAAATGGTCTAATTGAGTAAGCATGGTGTCATATTTCATGGACTAAGTTAGGTTCAACACAGAAAATGCACCATATGTTTTCTACATTTAGAATCGTAAGAAGAAACCTACTGAGACTTTCCGCAAGTATGCTACTCGTTGGAGGACGGAAGCAGCCAAGGTCAGGACATCTTTGGACAAAGAACAAATGAACAAATTCTCGTTAGAGCACAGATCCTTAATACTGTGAAAGGTTGATGGTTAGCTAAAATAAAAAATTCTCTAAGATTATCAAACTTGGGGAAAGAATCGAAGAAGGAATCAAGAGCGGATCAAAACGACTTTCAAGCTAATGCAAGCCACAAATAAGGTGTTACAATCATGCAACATATCAAAAAAGAAAGAGTTTAGAATAATAATGGTGACTTTGGACCCAAAATCTCCATTTATCTATCAAACACCTCCACTCACATATAAAACACCTCCACCCACATATCAAACATCTCTGCCCATATATCAAACGCCTCCACCCACATATCAAGCATCACTGCTTACGTATCAACTTTTATCTCCTAGATATTCCCAACCAACCTCTGACCATCACACCTATAATTTCCAACCATCCCACATGCAGTCACCACCAACCCGCCAAAACTATCCAAGCCCCAACTTCGACCGCAAACCACCTAGACAATACACCACCATTACGGAGCACATCGACCAGTTGTAAGAGAGGTTGAAAGTCATAAGTGACATCACTCATGCTCCCGTAGTGGCATTAGAAAATCCATCACAATGGGTTAATCTGAACAAAACCTGTGCGTACCATTCCGGTATGAAGGGGCACAACACTTTTGAGTGCCAAACATTGAAGGATAAGATCCCCACACTAATCGACAACAAGGTCATATAGGTAAAGGAAGCTGCACCTAATGTACGCAATAGTCCCCTCCCTGATCATATAGGTGATGGTCTACATGTGAAATAGACAAACGTGGATTAGGACCCTAAGGGATCAATGAATAGTCCCCTCCCTGATCATATAGGTGATGGTCTACATGTGAAATAGACAAACGTGGATTAGGACCCTAAGGGATCAATCAAGTTTGTTCGAGAAGGTAATGACTTTGAAATTGCAGTCGCACTTACTCCTATTGTGTTACAGACTCAGTCCCAATCGAGGTTGAGGTAACTGCATCAGCTCCATTCGAGGTAGAGGTGGCTTCGTCCGTAGCCACCCCCCTAGTTTTTGAGGTAGAAATGGTCACACCTTTTACTATGACAGTATCAACTACACCCCCATTCAACTTAAAAGCAATACCTTGGGATTATGTTGTCGAGGCTCGATGGAAAGGAACGGCCAAGGTAGAGGAATATGACGCTGCAAAAGGAATGACTAGAACATGAAGAGCCTATACACCTAAACATTTGGAAGGTTCAAGTAAGGATGCCACCACTAGGAAACCTATTATTGAAACCTGGCTAGACGATCAGTGGAGGAAAGTGCAGGCAAAGGAATGTTCTGTTGTTGACCATCTTAACAACATCCCTTCTCAGATATCTATCCTGTAACTGTTGCAAAATTCAGAGGCACGCAAGAATTCCTCAATGGAAGTGCTAAGCAAAGATTATGTACCCAATAATATCACTGGAGGAGAAATGGCCAACGTGGTTGGGCAAGTCCTGGAATGTAATAAGGTTATCCTCCACGAATATGAGCTACCGCCTAAAGGATTGAATCACAATCGAGCAATACATATTATGGTGCAATTTGAAGACAAGTTAACTGCTAGGGTCCTGATTGATAGAGGTTCAAGCCTAAATATTTGTTTGCTAGACACTTTGAAAAGGTTAGACAAAGGTTTCCATGAAATACGAGAAGGAAGCATGAATTTGAAAGCTTTCGATGGGTCCTAGAGGGCCACAATTGGGTAAATCAACCTTTGCTTGCAGATGAGGCCAACTTGGTTCAACGTCGAGTTTCTGGTGTTCGACATACCACCCTTATATAAACTTCTGTTAGACCGACCAAGGATCCATGCCGCTAGAGCCGTGACTTCAACAGTACATCAAGCCGTAAAATTCGAATAGAACCATCAGGAGGTAATCATTCAAATGGATGTAACCCCATCTACACTAGTCAGACCATCACCGTCATTGGACATAGAAGAAGGCTATGAGGGGAAATATATTATCATATTAAACGGGTTAACACCGTCGAGAAGGATAAATGGCAGAGTAAAAAAATAGAAAGCATACTAGCATGGTCTATATATGAACCCGACAAATGGTTGGGAAGAACCTCCAAGGTATCACTAAATCGATACAACTGAAAAAACATAGTACCACCTTTGGGCTCGGATACCAGTACAAATGGAAAGTTTACAGGAATTGGTCGCCTCCATGGCACGGACCATATTACCCTCTTGAGCAACCAGTTCAACGTTTGGAACAAGCTTTTTACCAAGCTGATACGATATGGGGGATTGCATAAGAAGAAGCACTAGTTGGGTTGAAGAATTTGTTCTTAGAAGATGAATACAAGGACTGCAGTGCCATAATTGAGGAGAAGGAGGAAGAAAGCCTCGCTATTCAGACCATGAAGAAGGGAGTTGTCCTCAGAAACTAGACAACCACACAATCTCGAGCCCGCCGAGTCCCTAGGTAGCCTAGCAGTTTTTTACTTCTATAGCAGTTCTAGGAATTTAAGATTTCCAATAATTTTGTTTTAATATTTACTTGTTTCAAAATAAATGCTCGATCCATCGAGCAAAGATTTGTCGAACAATTTTCTCATTTCTAATCAAATGCATTTGTTCTTTATCATTATTCATTACTGTTTTTTAATTTTTCCCTTACACAGTGTTATTATTACTTTTCCCGATGAACCAGTGAGTGTGACATGTAATGATGCAACATAACATGAGAATAGTTATTCAGATGAGGAGGATGAGATACCCGAGGAAATCATCAGGAAAGTCGAGAATTTTGAGAACAATCCTAAGTTTAACCTGGATGAAATAGAAGCAGTAAATTTGGGAGACACCGAGACCGCAAAGAGACTCGCATCAGCATTTATTTGTCACCGACAGAGTATGAAGAGTACATTTGGTTCCTAAGAGAGTATGAGGACATTTTCACATAGTCGTATGATGACATGACCAGTTTGAGCACATCCATAGTGTCTCACATGCTGCCTATTAATCCCATGTGTCCACCGGTGAAGTAGAAACTCAGAAAGCTCAAACCAGACATGAGCCTAAAAATCAAAGAGAAAGTTACTAAGAAGATCAAAGCCAGAGTTCTCAGGGTGGTTAAGTACCCGACTTGGTTAGCTAACATTATGCCAGTTCCGAAGAAGGATGGGAAAGTTGGGGTATGTGTTGACTGTTGAGATTTAAATAGAACAAGTCCTAAGGACGACTTTCGATTGCCAAACATGCACGTTTTGATCAACAACTGCACCAAGCATGAACTCCAATTCTTTGTAGTTTGCTTCGCGGGTTATCACCAGATCCAAATGGATGAAGAAGATGCAGAAAAGACAACATTTATTACACCATAAGGTGTATACTATTATGCCATTCAGTATGAAGAACGCTGGGGCCATTATAGAAGAGTCATAACAACCATCTTCCATGATATTATACACAAGGAAATAGAGGTGTATTTGGACGAATCAAATCCAAGAGGGTCGCAGATCACATAGCAGACTTGAGGAAGTTCTTTGATAGAATAAGGAGGCAAAACATGAAACTGAACACCGCAAAGTGTGCATTCGGGTTCCCTTCAAAAATTTATTGGGATTCATCATCAGACATCGAGGGATCGAGTTAGATCCATCTAAATTCAAGGCTATTCAGTAATTACCACCAACTAAGAGCCAAAAGGACGTGATGAGCTTCCTAGGACGTCTCAACTACATCAGCCACTTCGTACAACAGTCTACAGTCATATGTGAGCTCATCTTCAAGATGCTAAGAAAAGATGTCGAAACAAGCTGGACCGAGGATTGTCAGAAAGCCTTTGACAGAATCAAGGAATACCTATCCACACCCCCAGTGGTAGTCCCGCCAAAGCTGGGAAGGCTTTTGATACTTTATCTATATGTATTAGATGGGGCCTTGGGATGTACTTTGGGACAACATGACGAGACCGGAAGAAAGAGCAAGCCATATATTACTTGAGAAAGAAGTTCATGCCTTATGAAGCACAGTATTCTCTGCTTGAACGCACTTGTTGTGCTTTGATCTGGATAACTCAAAAATTGAGGCATTACTTTTGCGCCTACACTATATACCTTATATCCCGGATGGACCCTCTGAATTACATATTTTGAAAACCCATGCCGATTGGGAAGTTGGCTAAGTAGCAGATAGTATTGAGTGAGTTCGATATCATCTATGTGACTCAAAAGCGGTCAAAGGACAAGCATTGGAAGATCGCCTCGCTGAAAATTTGGTGGGAGGAGAATACGAACCTTTGAAGGCATACTTTTCTGATGAAGAAATGTCATTTGTACGAAAAGCTATAACTGAAGCATATGATGGTTGGAGGATGTTCTTTGATGGAGCCGCAAATTTAAAAGGAGTGGGCATTGAAGGAGTATAGGTATCAAAAAAAGGGTCAGCATTATTCGATATCTGCTAAAATCAGATTATCCTGCACCAACAACATGGCAGAGTATGAAGCCTGTAGACTAGGACTCAATATGGCAATCGACATGAACATTCAGGAGTGTCTAGTGATCAGTGATTCAGATTTTCTTGTACACCAGGTACAAGGAGAGAAGGCCACCTAGAACTCGAAGATATTGGCATATCTGCACCATATGCAGGAATTGAGAAAAAGGTTAACAAAATTAAAATTCTGACATGTCCCTAGAATTCAGAATGAGTTTACCGATACATTGGCCACCTTATCATCTATGATATAACATCTAGATAAGAAATATATTTATTCCATTCCCGTAAAGATCCATAATAAGCCGGCATATTTTGCTCACGTTGAAGAAGCAATAAATGGAAAGCCTTTATTCCATGACATCAAGGAGTACTTGTTGAAAGGAGAATACCCAGAGCATGCAAATCATACTGAAACATGAAGACTCCGGATATTATCAAATCACTTTTCCATAGTAAAGGAAACTTGTATAGAAGAACTCCTGATTTGGGTTTACTAAGGTGTACTGACGTGAAGGAAGCTTCTAAGCTACTTAAGGATATACAAGTCGGGACATATGGCCAATACATAAATGGTTTCGTCTTGGCTAAAAAGATACTCAGAGCCGGTTACGTTTGGATGACCATGGAGATTGACTGCATCCAATATGTCTGCAAATACTTTCAAGTGCATGCAGATATTATAAAAGTGCTTCACATGAGCTCAATGCAACAAGCTCACCTTGGCCATTTTGCTGCCTGGGGAATGGATGTTATTTGTCCGATTGAGCCTACCGCATTAAACGAACATAGGTTTATCCTGGTCGCCATCGATTACTTCATAAAATGGGTAGAATTTGTATGTTACAAGCCGTAACCAAGAAATTCATCGCATATTTTGTCGAAGCTAATACTTTTTGACGATTTGGAGTTCTCGGGTCTATTATTACGGACAACGCCGCCAATCTCAATAGTGAGTGATGAAAGCTATGTGTGAAGCTTTCACAATCATGCACAAGAATTCCATAGCCTATAGACCTCAGATGAATGGAGTAGTATAAGCCGCTAACAAAAACATCAAAAAGATATTAAGGAAGATGGTAAAAAACTACAAATAATGGTACGAGAAGTTACCCTTTACCCTGTTGGGATACTACACCATGGTTCACACATAAACCCGGACAACTCTTTATATATTAATTTATAGTACAAAGGCTTTCATCCCTGCTGAGGTAGAGATCTCTTATTTAAGAATCACGCAGTAAGCTGAACTCAGGGATGCAGAGTGGATAAGAATTCTCTATGAACATTTGGCCCTTATTGATGGAAAGAGGATAAATACAATATGTCAAGGCCAATTTTATTAGAATAGAATGTCCATAGCTTTCAACAAAGGGGTCAAACCAAGACAGTTCGCACCGGGTATCGAAACAAATCTTCCCATATCAAGATGAAGCCAAAGGGAAATTCTCTCCCAACTGGAAAGGTCCTTACGTAGTTCATAGGGTGCTGACAAGAGGAGACTCATACTTGTAGAAATTGATGGAGAAATCTTGCCAAATCTAAGCAAGTCCAGCCAATGCCAACATATGTCAGACAGTCAACAATCTTTTAAGAAAATGGGGCATAATTTTGAGAAGGATTCTCAAAATTTCGAAGAAGATTCAGCAAGGCCTATTATCCAAAAACAGTCAAAATATCACCCACCAAAATGGGGAAGAATTTTGACTAAGATCCTCAAAATTCCAACTCAAAAGACCTGCAATGCCTAATGTGTTACGGTTACTAGTTCATCAAATGTATCAATGTATTTCAGAAATAACTCTATTTTTATTAAATTGCATATTTTCAAAAACTCTATTTGCATGGCAATCAGGTGTCACCCAAGGAAACTTAAAAGGCTTTCATAACGGAGTAAAGCAAAGCCAACAGACAGAAGTACGAACCAACCTTCTCCCCACAAAACTTACAATATTTCCTTAAACACAGGCACATCTGACGTAACAATAACATCCACGTAGCAAGTTCACTATCAATCAGGCCCTCGGACGCCGAGTATATCTCTAGCTAAGACATATACTACTCTTATTTTCTACGTGCTCTTTGCATGAGGGAAATCCTTGCCGCCATAACTGCATGAGGCTAAATTCAGCCTCGACATTTGCATAAGGCTAATCCTTGCCTTTTTATTGCATGGGTCTAATCTTTGACTCCATACATGCATGAGGCTAATCCCTGCATCGATATCTATATGAGGCTAATCTTTTCCTCCCTATTTGCATGAGTCTAATTCCTAACTCCATACTTGCATGAGGCTAATCCCTGCCTCTCTATTTGCATGAGGCTAACCCCTTCCTCCACATTTGCATGAGGTTAACCCCTGCCTATCCTTGACTCTATACCTGCATGAGGCTAAACCCTATATCCCTATTTTCATGAGTCTAATCTTTGACTCATAGATGTATGAGGCTAATCCCTGCATCCCTATTGTATAGGTCTAATCCTTGACTCTATACCTGCATGAGGCTAATCCCTGCCTCGATATATACATGAGGCTAATCCATGCTTCCTTATTTGCATGATTCTAATCCATGACTCTATACCTGCATGAGGCTAATCCCTTTCACCCTATTTGCATGAGTCTCATCCTTGACTCCATACCTGCATGAGGCTAATCCATGCCTCCCTACTTGCTTGAGTCTAATCCTTGACTCTTTACCTGTATGAGGTTAATAACTACCTCCATATTTGCATGAGTCTAATCCTTGACTCCATATGAGGCTAATCCCTGCCTTGATATTTTCATGAGGCTAATCCTTGTCTCCCTATTAGCATGGGACTAAGCACTGTCCATTCTCACGTAAATTTTGCTCTATTTCTAGCACCATATATTTGCTCTTCTGTCGGGCTAAGCTCTACCCTCCATTTCGCAAGACTAAGCCTTGTCTTGTTAACATCATTACTGCGTATCATGGGCTAAAATATCACCAATCTATCCGAAGGTGTCATTGTCTAGAGGCATCATCCTCATAGCCGAGAGACACTATGTCATGGCCAGAGGATCTCTCAAATTTACATATTATTAGTCAAAAGCGTCGTGGTTTGAAGGCACCATCTTCATGGACCGAGAACATCATTTCATGGCCTGCAAATCCCTCACTAAACAATTCATGGCCCGGGACATCATGGTTTGATGATGTCATCTCTAACCGGTCAAAACAACCTTCATGGTCCAAAGGGAATTTGCATCATGTTTAAATTTTTGCACATACATATTTGTAGCATCTTATATCTTCGGGTAACTAGTAAGCAACCACTATCCTAGTAGTAGCAATCTTGCTCCAGTTCCTTCAACTATCCCGAACTTTAACTGCTCATCGTAGCCGCTTCAACATCGCGTGCTCGTTCTTGTAATAAATTTATCAGCATATTTCGCAGATGAATCCATAACTACATATGGCCTGATTCCTATAAAACTAGGGATATGTAGGTAGATCAAAGAGCGGAGTCTGGCCCCTGTCTTTTAAAGCATCCTGTCCAGTCAAAATTGGCCATCATTTCTTTACTCACAAACTCTTTCTTCCTTCCTGGGTAAAGAAGGGCAGATATTGATACCCAATGTTTTCCTACACATTTTAATATGCATAAATAATTTCAAATAGCATATATAAGCATTTACAAGATTTTTATAATTTTTTTATGATTTTAAAGATTTTAAGTTGATTAATTTCTTGCCCTTTTACTCATAAAATCTCCAATAATTATCGCTCAAATTATTGTTGTGGTAATTTAGTTATCTAAATTCTATTTGTATGCCAAAATATTGTTAAAATATTATTAGTGCATTTTTATAAATTTATGTTAGGATTTTTAAAGCTGATTTGCATATAATTGTAATTAGCCTTATTAGTGTACAATTACGTTTTATATGCACAAAATAATCTCTATATTTTTAAAATTTTGAATGTCTATTTTAAATTATTATAGTACATGAAATTATTTTTTAGAGATCATATATTATTTATTATAAATTATACAGTGTTAAATTAGCTATTAAAACTTAGCCAAGTTATATTTCAAATATTAGACTCAATTAAACCCAATTCCCCAGCCTAATTTCGAATTAAAATACCCGACTTAGGCCATAATTGTACCTACCCGACCCAAAACCCATCATATCCTGACCGTTGATCTAAAAGATCAACGGCCCTCGTTCATTCTTTCCTTTTTCATTGTAAACGACCCCTAACCCTAACCATTTCTTTACACACTGCCACCCTAAGATCCTTTGTGCTCTCAAAACGCTCTCAACCTAACCCTAATCTTCAACTGTCGACCTCCCATCTCTGGCCGTCCACCCCCCCCCCCCTCCGAACCGCCCGTATCCTACGAGTGAATCGAAAGTTGGATATATATTAGATCTCACCCGAATCGCCCCATCTATCCTCCTGAGGAGGAGTTTGGTTTCAAGCCCCGGTTCGAACAGGAAGAGTACGCCATGCAAATGTGCCTTGGATGATCCAGATCTCAGGGTCAGGCGCCGATGAACACATCCAGATGGCTGAGATCCCTTACAGCCCAGGCATAACGACGCAATAATCAGGAGTGCGCTCTACCACTGATCTAATAGCCCATCGTGCGAGCCTCCCACTGGCGGCTCGCTATGCCAAAAGCAAGAGAAACCCCATCCCTCTCTTTCCTTTTTTCGCCCCCCTGTCGCCACAAGAGGGGAACATGAGGACGTAAAAAAGGGGGTCCTATCAACTTGTTCTGACCTAGGATAATAAGCTCATGAGCTTGGTCTTACTTCACCATCTAGAAAGGAAAGAAGACTTACCTCTCCAAATTTAACTCAGATGTAGCTCCCTTCTTTTTGGGGGGGGGGGGGGGGGTTGTGAAGTAGTGTCAAACCAAACAAACCCGACAAACATTAGCTCTCCCTGAAAAGTTAGGTGATCCAGCCGCACCTTCTCTATTGACCTCCCCTCGTCTCTTAAGCCTCTAATCGCTCCTCTGATGCCATACTTGCCTTCTAAAAGGTCTTCAAGGACCAAGGGCCATGCCGACTTAATCTAGGGTTCGTCACCAGCCTGTTCTTAGTTACTCCAGTGTGATTTCAAACAAAACCATGGGTTTCTTTTGAAACCCTAATTTCTTTTCTACGCCTCCCAGATCTGTACAGATTTAGGATGATTTGAGTTTTTTTTAGTATTTTATACAGTATTTGAGATTCTTTACAAGAATCGTTGATTTCAAGTGTTTTTCACATCCTTCTAAAACTAGGGTTTTGGAACTTCTTTTTAAAACCTTGTTTAACTGATTCTTTGTGTTGAAACTTCTATTTCTTGCATATTTTTGACTGATTCTATGATTTTACTACATCTTTAACTCATCTACATTGAAAGCCCTAATTTTCTAGGTTTCTTAATTTGGTTCTGTGTATTAGCATGACTGACCGGTTCTCGTTTTTTAGTTTATGTGAGTATCTTGCCTTGAATCTGTTTCTACTGAGTTTCTTAGCGTAACATACACTGATTCTGTGTGCTTGTGTTCATCTTGACTGTTCAAGACTGGCCTCTTTCTCATCGAATTAGTTGAACCTTTATACTTGCTAGAGTTATATGTCGACATTTAGTTATCCATGTCTTACTTTATATGCTAAACACTAACTCATGATTTTCTCTTTGTTTGATTCTGAATTCCCTGTTTCTTGGTTTAATTTGAAAAAAAATTCCTTTAAACCTTTGATTCTTCCTATTTAATGTTTTCTTATTTTCTCATTTATGGGAACCTATGTTATTCTCCTTAAAATCTGTATTATTTCGAGTCCTTGACTCACTGATTTTCTATATACCGATTCTCGATTATTTTCATATTTAGTAACCTTATTTAGTTTTCTTACCTTATTTGGTTAAAAAAGTGTTTTACTAATTCTTCACCAACTGTTTCCTTAATTTAACCCTTGTGTATTTACCCCTAATTCTCTATTTTTTACCTAATGCCTTACTTGATTTTCTTACCTTAAACACGTCCTGCTCTTTATCATTGGCTAATCATCTCTTAATTAAGGGAATACTTTCATTGATTTGATTCTAATTAGTACATGGTTCCATAATTATTATTGAACTTTGATTCTTGCCTTATTTTCTACCTATTTTAAAAATATAAATACCATGCTCTTTCTTTAAAACATACACGAGACATTAGTTAAACAGCTCCATCTCTCACAATCAAAGCTTTCTACTTTCTTTCTTTGTTTCTTGCTACCATTCTGAGCCGGCTGAAAGACAAGGCTAATTATTATGCTCACATTCTTCACCTTGTGTTTAATATCTCCATACTGATATGCTCTGATTTCCATTAAAGCCCCAAAAATAATATGTTTCTTTTACTACTTCAGTTTACCATGTTCTTAATTTGTTTCAACCTGTGGGTTTGTTGCTCAACATGTAATTAATCTCTTTGCTTCATCTAATTATACTAGCCTTGTCTTTCCTCTTTTGGGTCAGCATGGTCTCATAAACTAGTAACTTGACTCTACTATGTTTAATGCTTGTATATTGTTGCCTAGTTCTAGCATGCACTTATTGGGCTATTGCCCCAAGTTGTTTTAATACTATGCTCAGCCTTGTTCAGTATAAAATTCTGTACTCTACTATCTCCCAACTCTCATGAATCATCCTAAAGCATCTCTAGTTCTGTAACTGTGTTCTAATTAACACTCCTGAATTTATGTCTTACTACCTGCACCAAGCGCAAAGGACATGCCTATTATGTGTTCATCATACCTGCTTTATTTGTCCCCAACCCTCAATTGACCCTATGTGAAGATTTGTTCCCTGAGAGTTGCTGAACTTCTTTGACTGACTTGCTATTTATTTAATTACACAACTATTCTCAAAAGCTATTCTACTAAACAACCCTCTTATTTACAGAACTATTTTAACTAAGTCTCTTTCACAGTGCATTCCTGCTCCTTTTCAAACTATGTCAAGCACTCTCACACTACTCCTACGTATCTAGGTTCTTCCTCTCCAATGTGTGTTATGCCTTAGAATCCCTTTGAATTCTGGCACAATGAGGCTATCCCTTCCATACTTCACTTACTCAATTTGGTTACAAAGTCTAGGTGTGAGCACTACCCAGGATTCTTGAGATCTTTAGG
Organism: Nicotiana benthamiana; assembly: GCA_034376525.1. NCBI lineage: Eukaryota > Viridiplantae > Streptophyta > Magnoliopsida > Solanales > Solanaceae > Nicotiana > Nicotiana benthamiana. Next base: position 18,541,953 of record CM067324.1, on the reverse strand, counting down.
GAACTTGGATGCACCTAGACAATGATATTATCTATGAAATTAGCAATTAAGGCTATTTGAGGTTCAGGAAATCACTTGGGCCTACTTGAGGCTCCCTATAGTATAACTTCTTCTTTTTTTATCTATTTAAGTAATTCATTCATCTGGTTTGTAATAATTTGTAAACGAATATTGGGGTGATTAGTGAAAAAGAGGCAGGTAGTTACATATTTGTGGGGTAATATGGGTAGAAACAATGCCTATAGGATTTTATATTTTTTATGTTTGCCTTACCTTGTTAGAAATCATGCCTATAGGTTTCAAGGGGTTCCGATTATAGAACTCATACCAACTTCATAAGTAAATACCATGTCTATAGAATGTGATCCAGTTCAACTTCTGTTATAACGGGTAGTTAATTTGTTTATCACTACATATCATGCCTACAAGTTTATAACATCAGCTCTTAAAATTTGAATATCATATTTATGAGGTACAACATCAGAAATTATGCCTATAGATCTAAAATCAGTTTAGTTTAAATCAGTCGGTTCAATTCATGTTAGTTTACTTCGAAAATGGTCTAATCGGTGGATTATTTTCCTTAAATGAATTCGTTCGAGTACTGCCCTAATTTACTATTAGAATGCATGTCTATAGGAATTCAAGACTCCATTTTTAAAACCTGCCCACTGCTTTACTATGTCAAACATAGCTATCACGCTCTCAGGACACCACTATTTAGTGCTTAGGCAAGCCTGTTGGGCAAGTTTAAATTTCGAACTATGAAATTGTATTTCTACTACTTGAAGTTGATCAGATTTAAATGGTCTAATCAGTAGGCAAGTTAAATAGGATTCTTCATATGTTGGCCTAATTCAGTACTTTATAACTTCTGCTCGCATAGATATCATGTTCAAGGATTTGTTTTCTTAAGTGTTTTAATGTTGTTTTGAAGGCGTGCACTTATGTGATATGCTTGAGGAGCTAATGGTAAGCCTCTAACTTGCTTTATATGTAGTCCTAAATTGTTATTTCCTATCACCCAGAATTTTCTCCTTTTAAGAACCTTAGGGTTGTCTAGAACTGCCCAGATTTGGTTGTCCTAAAATACCTCCAAAGCCACAAGGAAGGGACGTGTAGTGCACGTATAGGCATTTTCAAGGTTACTAAATGCTTTAGGCTATGACAAAGGGGAGAGACGTGGGTGGAATGGGATATGATGACTGCATGCTAATGTCACGTGTAGCCCCTCCATGAGGAGTGTTTACCGAACATTGCATCGGGTGATCCTGTAGGCTAACCAACCTCGGACCCCTCCTTTCCAAAACTCCTTTCGCTATACTTCTATATGTACGCAACTTGTTCAAAATATTTGTCTTATTATTTGAGTTATAAAACATCCAACGTGCTTTACTTGCAATTATTTATTTCAACTACTTATTTGTTAATGGACTAATTCATAAATATAAGTTCGGCTGGGACCCACAGCTGTGGATCAAGAGGGGTGCCTAACACCTTCCCCTTGAGGTTATTTTGATCCCTTACCCAAAATCTCTGGTAATGCAAACTAATCCAAGAGTTAACCGCTCTAGGTTCCCTAACGCACCATAATCCGTTAGGTGACGACTCTTCAAAATACCCAATTCCCAAAGTAAATGAGTTTTTACCCCCATAAATGTCAAAACACGGACCTTTTCCTCCTCGTAAAAGGGGAGGGAGAAAAAGGGGGTGTGACACTCGTGTAGGTTTTCACCAATAAAACTCTCTTATATGGTTGTATCAGATCCAAGTAACCACATCTCCTAATTTTGAACATCTTCACCAATTGATTAGAAACACTTTGAGCCTTTCAGGCGAATCATCGACGAACCATTATAAATTCTACACCAGTTTCAACTTTTGAGGAAATGTAAGTTTTTGTTTTGGTGTGACTGAACCCCAGAGAGAGGCTACCTATGTATCCTTTCTAAACCAAGTCAAACGTAGTTCAATAAAACTTGCTTTTGATTCTTTTACAATGTTTTCAGGTTCCAAAGAGGGTTCCAAAGAAAGGTAACTGGCTCAAAAGCTTAGCAAAGGGTTAAAAGTGTTTGGGTAGTGAGAATGAAAGCCTTCGTCTTCCCAATCAGAGAATATTTGTACCGCAGAAGGGTTAAACGTAATACCTTTTGACCGCGTCTACATTGACAGTTGTTTCAGGGTCATTCCCTTCAATGTCTCCCAAGTTCAATGTCCCTTTCGGCAATAATTTTCTTATAATGTATGGACCCTTCTAGTTTCGAGCGGACTTTCCTTTTTCTTCCTTCTGATGCGGGAGAATACGTCTCAAAACAAGTTTCCCCACTTCAAAGTTCCTAAACCGCACCTTCTTTTTGTAGGCACGGGCCATTCTTTGTTGATACATCTACCCGTGGAAAACTGCGGCCATCCGCTTTTCATCAATGAGGGTTAACTGTTCTAGATGGGTTTTGACCCATTCATTATCCTCAATTTCGGCTTCAACAATTATTCAAAGATATGGAATTTCACTTTTGCGTGTATTATGACTTCAGTGCCATAAACCAATAGATAGGGTGTTGTTCCAACTGACGTGCACACAGTTGTGTGATATCCCAACAATGCGAACGGCAAATTTTCATGTCATTGTCTAGAACTTTGAATCGTTTTCTTGGGGATCTTTTTGATGTTTTTGTTTGCTGCATTAACAGTACCATTAGCTTTGGGCTGATAAGGGGTTGAGTTCCAATGCGTGATATTAAATTTTTCACATACCTCCCTCATCAAAAGACTTTTCAAATTTGCAGCATTTTCCGTAATGTTAGTTTTAGGGATACCAAAATGATAGATGTTGTTGAAATGCATGAAGTCCACCACTGATTTCTTAGTGACGGCATTGAGAGTGACTGTTTCAACCCACTTTGTTAAGTAGTCAATGGAAACTAATATGAATTTATGCCCTTTTGAAGCTTTTGGCATGATTAGCCCATCCCAATGACATCCATACCCCAAGCAACAAACGGCCACGGTGCTGACATAGGATGTAATTCTGAAGGCGGTGCATGAATCAGGTCACCGTGTACCTGACAATGATAACACTTTCGGACAAAATTGAAGCAATCCTTTTCCATATCATCTGGTAAAAACGTGCTCGAAGAATTTCTTTGCAAGGATGTACCCATTCATATGGGGTACACACACTCGTGCGTGCACTTTATTCATGATTCTTCGAGCTTCTTAGGCATCGACGCATCTTAAAAGGTTCAAATCTGGAGTTCTTTTGTACAAGACTTCTCCACTCAAGAAGAAACTACTAGTGAGCCTTCTAATGGTTCTCTTTTGGTGCCCACTAGCTTGTTCGGGATATTCCTTTGTTTTCAAGAATCTTTTGATATCATGATACCATGGCTGGACATTTGGTTCTACCTTAACCGTATTGCAATAACTATGTCTTTCTCAAATTTGGATTTCTAGTCGGTCAATATGGACATTGCTAAGATATGGCACCATCAAGGCTAAAGTAACTAGTGCATTGGCTAACTCATTTTGAAACTGAGGAATGTACCTAAACTCGACAAATTTGAACTGCTTGTTAAGATATTTGGCATGTTGCCTGTATGGAATAAGCTTGATATCCCGAGTTTCCCATTCACCTTGAGTTTGTCGAATAATCAAGTCAGAATCTCCAATGATTAACAACTCTTCCACATCCTGATTGATTGCCATGTTCATGCCCATAATGCAGGCTTCATACTTGGTAGTGTTGTTCGTACATAAAAACTGAAGTGGGGCTGTGGTAGGATAGTGCTGACCAGTGGACGAAATCAAAATTGCCCCAATCTCAATGCCTTTCGCATTTATATCTCTGTCAAAAGAACATTTTCCAAGCATGGGTGTCTTCTTGAATTACCTCAACGGAATTTACTTCCTCATACGGAAAGTAGGTACTCAAAGGCTGATATTCATCATCAATAGGATTCTCCACTAGGTAATCCTCTAAGGCTTGAGCTTTTATCATCGTGCGAGTAACACAGACTCTGTCAAACTCGGCAAGTAGGATTTTCCATTTTGCCAACCTTCCTATGGGCATCGGTTTTTGGAATATGTACTTCAAAGGATCCAACGTGGTTATGAGATAGGTGGTGTAGGCCAACAAGTAATGCCTAAGCTTATGAGCGACCCAAGTTAGGGCACAACAAGTTCATTCCAACAACATATACGTAGCTTCATAACTAGTAAACTTCTTGCCCAAATAGTATATGGCTTGTTGTTTCTTCCTGGTCACTTCATGTTTCCCAAGAACACATCCAAAAAATTTCTCCAATACTTTCAAGTACAAGAATAAATGCCTTCCAGGCTTGGGTGGAACTAACACTGGCATATTCCATATATATTCTTTGATTTTGTCGAAAGTTTCCAGACACTCATCTGTCTATCTAATCGCCACATCTTTCTTCAATAACTTAAATATGGGCTCACATATGGAAGCCAACTAAGTAATGAATTTGCTGATGTAATTCAATTTTCCAAACATACTTCTAACTTCTTTCTTGGTTCTTGGAGGCGTAAAATCCCGAATAGACTCTATCTTTGTTGGATCTAACTCGGTTCCTGTCCGACTGTCTATAAACCCCAAAAGTTTCCCAGACGGAACTTTAAATTCACATTTAGCTGGATTTAACTTCAAATCAGACTTATGTAGATGCTTCAAGAACTTGCTCAGATTTCGCACATGAACGTCCTGCGTTCTTGATTTAATGATCACATCATCCACTTACACTTCAATTTCCTAGTGCATCATGTTGTGAAAGATGGAAGTCATAGTTTTCATGCAAGTTGCTCCACGTTCTTCAAATAAAAAGGCATGACCGTGTAATAGTAAGTAACCAAAGTTGTGGTGAAAGCCGTCCTTTCTGCATCTTCTTCATCCATCAAGACCTGATGATATCCTGCATAACAATCCATAAAATACTCTATCTCATGTTTGCGCAGTTGTCAATAAGGATGTGGATGTTTGGTAATGGAAAGTTGTCCTTGGGGCTTGTTTTGTTCAAATCCCCATAGTCATCACACACTCGGGTTTTCCCATCTTTCTTTGGCGCTGGGACCATATTAGCCAACCACGTAGTGCATCGGACTACTTGGATCACACACGCTTTCAATTGTTTGATGACTTCTTCTTTAATCTTGCCACTAATGTTCATTTTAAACTTTCTCTGCTTTTGTTGGACAGGGAGATAACCGGGGTAAATTGGAAATTTGTGCACCACTTAATCAACACACAGTCCTGGCATATCATCATAGGACTAAGAAAACACGTATTTGAATTCGAAAAAAAGTTAGATCAATGCATTTTTAGTTCTTTCATCAGTGTGAATGCTTATCATGGTTTCTTACACCTCTTACGAACTACCTAAATTAACTGGCTCTGTTTCATTTAAATTTGGCTTCAGCTTATTCACGAATTGTTCCAGTTCTCATTTTGTTTCCCTAAAAGCCTCATCTTCATTGTATTCTTGGTTCTTGGTTTATTATTTCACAGTTAGACAACATGTTAGGATCAGAACATAAAGTCCGCTAGCATGTCATGTTATTTAAGTTCGCATTATTAAAACTGAAATAAGAAAAAACAGAAAGAATAAAGAAAGAGATTCATAGACGATGAAATATTGTTTCTTTTTCATTGAATTTGAATATAGAAGATTTTACATTGGAATTTTAAAGACAATAAACTAAAGACATGCAAAAAAGATGGCATGACTGAACTACCAAAATTATTGCCTAACTGGGAACGGATAGCTTGCCATTGGGCCCCAAATATTGCACCTCAGTAGTGCTCGAGCCTTCTCCTGGCTAGACCATGTGAGCCTCATATAATATTTGCCTCATTGCTCCACATGTATCCTTAATTTCTTCGGCTGTGAAGGCCTCATCTTCTTCCTTTATGTATCTTGGCTTGACGAACATTTTGGAAAGATGTGGGACCAGTTGAGGCAAGACCCACCCATTGTTCCTTCGTTCATTAGCCCATGTCACATCACCTTCTGTGGTTTAGAAACCTACACTGAAGAATTTCTCACTAGCAGTTAGAGTGATGAGCTCAATGATGCCTTGCAAAGATACCCCGAGCCCTTTCCCAAGTTTGTACCAATGTTTGATCATTTCAGTGGTGACCATGATTGACGCATTTTACAAGAAGGCTTGAGGACAAGGGGTTGCCTCCTCACATTGGTCCACAACTACAATCTCAAAAGCTTGGTAGACTATGAGCTCGCTAACATCCTTAGCCTCCAGAGATGGGACTGACGGATCCCTATAACTTGATTGCTCATCTTCTCCATGGACCACGATTTCTTAGTCTTCATATTCAAACTTAACCATTTTGTGGAGAGTAGAAGGTATGACTCCTGCCGTGTGGATCAAAGGCCTTCCTAGGAGAAAATTGTAGGAGGTGTCCATGTCCAAAACCTGAAACGTTACTTCAAAATCCAAAGGACCGATGGTTAGGATCAAATCAATCTCTCATATTGTTTCCCTCTTGATGCCATCAAAAGCACGTACGCAAATAGTGTTGGGACTAATTCTTTCAATCCTAATTTTTATTCTCTGTAAGGTCGAGAGAGGGAATATGTCAACCCCAAATCCGTCATCCAACACAACTCTTTTCACGCAGTATCCTTCATACTTAACGATCAAATGAAGAGCATTGTTGTGGACAGCCCTTCTAGAGGCAAGTCATTTTGGCCGAATGAGATCCAGTTGACTTCAAAAAATCGTTCTGCCATCCTTTCCAGTTGCTCAACAGTGGTTTCGATCAGAATATATGCCTCATTAAGGGTCTTGATCAACACTTTCTGATGCTCATTCGAACTTATCAGTAGAGACAAAAGTGAGACCTGAGAGAGAGACTTCCGGAGTTGGCCAATTATATCGTATTACGAGGTTTTCATCTTTTGAAAGAATTCCTCGGCCTCTTCAGCATTAACTGGATTTTGAAGCGGAAAATGCTTCTGCTTGGTTTGTTCAATTCCTCCAAGTTAAGGTACTTCCTATACGGGTTTGTTTCATTCACTTCCCCAATGATTTCTTTTCCGTTGTACGTCACTACTGCTTTATTGTAGTTCCAAGTGACGGCAGTGGGGTATTTCGTAGGCTTCTGTGGTGTGCCGCTAATAACCACAGGCTCATTCAGCCTGGGTGAAATTACTGGCCCCCGTGCCATATAAGTTCCCTTTGGAACGTGCATCTTAGGTCCCTTCAGTGTAACCTTGTTTAGCTCGAACCTTTTGGGGGGACTCAACACGAACTGTTCTTTTCTAGGGGGCGTAGGCTTCTGTGGTGTGCCGCTAATAACCACAGGCTCATTCAGCCTGGGTGAAATTACTGGCCCCCGTGCCATATAAGTTCCCTTTGGAACGTGCATCTTAGGTCCCTTCAGTGTAACCTTGTTTAGCTCGAACCTTTTGGGGGGACTCAACATGAACTGTTCTTTTCTAGGGGCCAATGGCATCTTTAGGAGGTACTGCCCCTGTTTTGGCTTTCACAATCTTTTCTATTCTTTGAGGAGTGGAGTTGATTTTCTTCTAATCCTTAACTTGCCTTGAAGCCACCTTGGGCTTCTTTTTAACATTGGAGATAGAAATTATAGCTTTCAAAGCCGGGTCAAACTCTCTATCCTCACAAATTATCCCAATAACTGGTCCATTGTTATGAGCTGGCAATAGGTTATTGGTTACATTGGGGACCTTCTCATCCCTCAACACTACCCATTTTTCCTCTATTACACTTTTGAACGCCCTTTTGATAGACTAGCAATCCTAAATCTCTTGCCCTTCCGCTCTGAATGATAAGCACATTGGGTACCAGGTCAGTAAAGGGGTGACTCTAGGTTTTGCCTGTTCGGAGGTACGAGCAGCAACAAACCCATTTGGACCAGCTTTGGAAAGAGGCTAAAATATGATTCACTGATGGGCGTGAAGTTGGTTTTTCTGGGTGGCTCACGGACATGGGCGTTATATGGAAATTTATTCCGTGGGGGACGGGGATTATATGGAGCTTGGTGATAAGGGTTATTTCTATGAGTTGGATCTCGGTTCTAGTGATAGAATTGTTGTGGCCGAGCGCATGGTTGGGCATTCATCACTGTGTAAGGATGAGGAGTCATGGCATATGATGTACCTTGGTGGCGGTAATAATGTTGTGGGGTGTTTGAAGAGGAACCGAAGTAACATTGGGGTTGACGGGGGTTTCTCAGACTTGAGGCCTTCATTTCCACTTCTTTTATCTTCTTTCGGTTTGCTACACCCCCCGATCCACTATGGTTTTCTTGAGAAGTAGCTCTTATAGCCGACTGGCTCAGGATGCGACCTATTATCAAACCATTTTTAATCACCTCCCTAATTTTAATAGCCTCAGCAAAATCTTTCTCGTAGGGGACATCATGTTCTGGAAGTAATCACCCTCTTGGGCTTGCAGGAAGAAATTGACCATCTCGGTCTCGCCCATTGGGGATTTCACCCTAGCAGCTTACCCGCGCCACTTGACAGCATACTCTAGGAAGCTTTCTGAAAACTTCTTTTCAAAATTGGACAAAGAGTTTCTATCTAGAGTTATGTCCACGTGCCCTGGAATTGTCTGGCAAAGTATCGGGCCAAGTCCTCCTATATGTGCCAAAGGGAGATGTCTTGATACATATACCATTCGGATGCAATTCCTACTAAACTCTCTTCGAAGTAAGCCATTAGGAGTTTTTCTTTTCCGCTTGCTACTCTTAACTGATTGTCGTACCTCTTCAGGTGGGCTATAGGGTCCCCGTGTCCATCATACTTTTCAAAAATGGGCATCTTGAAACCGATGGGCAGATGCGGGAACATGCACAAGTCAGCATAGGAGACACTCTTCTGGCCACTCATGCCTTGCCTGTTCTTTAGACTTTGTTCCAAATTTTCCATTTTTCGAGTGATCTCCTCTTGCTCGAGATTCTTTGCAATTCTCTCTTATCCTGTGGTAAACTCATACTAAGGCTGTTGAGGGTAGGAGTTTGTAGTAACATGAGTCGTGTCCTACGGGACTAGTGGTATTTAGAAGTATGACGGATCAAAACCTAGCATGGGCAATGTTTGTTGTGCCATAGTCGAGGTTGATGATGTGGTGAATATGTTAGAAGCCACTTCCTAAATTAGTGCCTGGGGGCGATCCTCAAAAGGAGTTCCGGCGAAATGGGCTGACATGGTAGGATATCCAAATGAGTGTTTGGGTAATTTATAGGGATGTTAGAAGTCCCACTTGTTCTGGGAATTAGCTCGGGAAAACCAGGTATTGCACTAGGCTGCTCTTTACCATTAGATCAAGCTTACCACATTTCTAACATGTGGAGGCGTAATGCACTATTTCCTTCAGCAGTTATTGATGCTGATGTTGGGATAACTAACAACGGGTTGTCCTCTAGAGGAGGAATTGTTGGTAGATGACCCTCTGACGTCATTTCGACACTTCATTTGGATCTTGTGAAGTAGGGGTGCAAAGCCAGGTTACCACAAAACCAACCACCTCAAGACAGAACCTGGTCTCAATAGTATACACAAGAAACCGATTAGCTTAAGGCAATTAACACATAGGGAATCGTATATTGGGGAATGCAATGCACCTAGCCAGTTAAATGTTTTTCTACATGTTTTGCAGCGTTTGTGTGTCTCATCCCGACTTTTGATATCTCTTAGACCTTTGAATATTTTCTTTTGCGCTTTTCATTATTTTGCTCTCTTTTCTTTGGACGCTCTCTTTTGTATTGTTTTCTCTCTTATTCTTGTTCCCCTTTTTCATCATTTTCTCTCTTATTTGATTTATCTAAGACCATGACCGGATCCGATGGGAATTACCTACGTATTATAACGCGGTATGAATCAGATCATCACGTAGTTCAAGGGATAAATGCGAAATAAATAGATAGAAACAATTTTGTTTTTTTCTTCAAATTTTCATTAAAATAAAAACTTCTCATTTTTGTCTATTACAAAGACTCCATAATACAGACTTCAGAACTAAAAGGCAAAGGCAACAAAATCAAAGTAGACTAACAAACTCTAGAAGGAAACTAAAATACAGGCTCAAAAGAAGAAAAATAAATAGTACATAAGTGCCTCCAAAACTACTCCAGGGGCCCACGGGACATCAGTCTGTCTCGACGCGGACCTACATACAAGATAATCTTGGAGATGATCCAGGTCATCCATTACCGGGGAACAAAAGTCATCATTGGATCAAAGAAAGTGGATCTATTCATATCTTCTCACGCATGGCATTTCATGACTACAGTCACCAATCCCTCTTATACTCTCTCTAACGATGCCTTTTTCTTTGAGCAGGTGCCCGATTTGTTGAGATCTAGCTTCCAAGAACTTGGGTGTCATTATGGCTTTGCTCCTGCAATTGTTTCATGTTCTCTTCCAGTTGGTACATCAATGTATAACAATGTTCCCTTTCCGCATTGAAGTTCTTTGTTTGTTTATCCATTTAATTCTCTATGGTAGTTAGCTTTTTCTTTAGATTGAAACCTCTCTATCGTATTTCCCTTTTAATTGCTGAACAAACTCTGCCTGTCCTTCTGCATTCTTCGTCATCTTTTCCAGGGCTCTTGCTAGACTACCTTCGGATTTTTCCAAGTCAGTTCTATACTCACATACCTTCCGCCTAAGACCGTTTATAATTCATTCACATCTTTGGATCCTTTCCGAATTCTCAACAACTATCTTCATTATTTGAATTTGGGCTCGAAGGGCTTCTTTTTATCGGTCCAGCTTTTTCTTCTCTTCTTCATCAGCAGCGGCCTGCACATTACTATAAAATTTAAGTTCTCTGATTTACCCTTCTAAGTTACTTATCGCAAACCTGTAGCTTTCTCTTTTTCCAACCAATCACATTGTTCTTGTGCCCCATCAATAAACTGTTGGACGTGGGGCCTTTGGCAGGTTGTTCAGGCTCTTGATGGACTTGAACCCTTTTACCATACCTCGCTATGTAACTAGGCTCTAACTCACCCTTGGACAAATCCCGTACCCGATTCTGTGGCTTCAGGAACCTACACTGATGCCAAATATGGCTAACCTTTTCTTCCGAGAATGCAACTTTTGGACCTAGTTCAATGACTTGTTGACTTAAATCTTCATCGTGAGGGACTGTTTGATACTTGCCCAGTTGGCGCAGAACCCTCAATGGAGCATATGGTTGAGTACTCCAAAGACCCATTAACAAAAGAAAGCATACTCTGGCCGACATATAAATGACTTCAGTGACCGGCAGCCAATTGAATGTCCACTCAATTTTGCATGCCGTCAAGGAATTCAAATGTGCAAACCATTCCTCCGTACCTTCTAGAAACTCATGGCCATCGACTCGATTTTCATGTTCTTCAATGCAGCTAAAGCCATTCGTACCATAGTTCATGTATCCCGGATGATGGCAAAGGTGTTCTTCCATCCAAAGTTGTAAAAGCATGTTGCAACCCTCAAAATATTTTCCCCGCTTGGTAAACAGTTAGAGATCGATAAATAATTGCTAGGATCATTGGTACAGTATGGCCATTAGCCTTTTTAATAATGAAGCCGCCCATTCCTACGAGCCCCAACTCTATACGTCCATCCTTCTTCAGGTCGATTAATGTGCCTAAAAATGCCACTACAAAGGCCAGTCCCCATTGTACTTCCCATTTGCCTTTGTTCCCCGGATGACTTAGACAGGTATCCGAAGCCTCAAAACCATGGGGGGTCTCCATAACAGTGCTATAGGAAGCAGAATATGCAAAATCCTTCAACTAGATTTCCATCTTTGACTTCCTGATTGATACTTAGAAGATCTAGAAATTTGTGAGGGGTTACAACCATTGGTGCCACTGGTAATCGGTTCCTAAGATTCCCATTAAGGCCATCATATCCTGCTATCTCCTCAAGTGTAGGGGTTAACTCAAAATCAGAAAAACGGAACACACTATGCATCGGGTCCTAAAAAAGTATTAAAACTTCAATTATGTCTAACCTTGATTTCATCTTCAAAAGACCGATGAGTCCACCTAAACACTTTAGCTCAGCACCTCTGCGGACATCCCCTAGGTCATTCCACCACATATGGAGTTCTAGCGGGATTTTCTCGACAATTTTGAAATGTTCATTTTTAATAGTGCGCATCTTGTACATTTATTTAATGTGATAGGTTAAGAGAGCATGATTATTTTGACCCAAAAGAATATTGTCAATTTTTTCAAATTGCAACCCAAAACAAAACACCTTTGTAACGCCCTTCAGCACCTCAAGAAAGAAGATTTTAGGGTTGCGTTTACTAATTGGCCAAAATGTTGAAAAAGACCACAAGTGGCTATTCTTGCAAAAATAACTTTTCGGCGCCCTGTTGGGACATTATGACTATTTAGACAAAAACAGCATCACCTAAATTTATTTACGACAAAATGGCAACATTTCATCTTTTTTAGGGTTATTTTTGCAAAAACAAATGGGGTTGGACCCGATAAGGATTGCCTATATATCCCATATCCGGTGAGAATCAAAATTTGCGTAGTTTAAGCAGTTTTTACACAACAGACAAGCATGAAATATTTTGAAACAATTTTACCACCTCGTTTTTTCTTTTTTTGTCTTTTTGTTTTTTCCCAAAATTTCAACAGAGTTTCGGTATATTTTGGACACCAAAATTTTCAAAGGCGGGTAATTATCTGTCTCATATCTCAATTTGACTTTTCCAACATTTTTCCCTTATTCTAAAGCTGGTCAACATGCAATCCGAAGAAACTAAGTGCACAATAAGCAAGTAAAATACATCATGATGTTCTTTTTATTTCGGGTACACTTGTCCAAGACGGACCCATTCTCTATGTTGAGTCCCCAAAGTCACATGCACGTGATGTAAACAAGCATTCCTACAAGGGATCTGGCATGATACTCGTGTGTATTGATCTAGACCAGGCTTACCCGAGCGGACAGCTCGAGCCGATGGGGGGCAGCATACCGGGAATACAGAAGCTTTATCAGCTTTGTAACTTGTCCAAATCTCATTTTAATATTGGAATATGAAGCTAACAGAAAAGAAGTCACATGAAGTGCACACTTCCCATATGATATAGAAGACTCAGAGCTCGTAACAATTTATATACAATCCAAATAATATTAAAGCGGTAAAAAGCGGCATTTAGCACATTAGGCTCATACATGTAAATAAAAACAAGCTAACTATAATAGTTATTCTAAGCTCGAATTTTGAACCCTGAACAGAAGTTCTAGGTTCATAATCCACAGCAGAATCACCAGAACTATCACACCTCCTTTTTACCCGAGGGGGATATAAGGGACAACTAAAGTAACATAATCGAAATGGAATAATTTATTTAATTAGAGTCGCCACTTTGAATAGTTTATTTGTTGTCCCAAGTCACCGGTTTATTTTAAATCCCAAATCGAGAAGAATTTAGACTTTATTTAAATGTCTGCAAAACTAAAAATTCTAGATAAAGAATTCTACTAACCCGGAAGAAAGTGTTAGGTATTCTCGGATTCCGTGGTTCGATCATGGTCACTTAATCTATTAATAATTGGCCTATTATCTTATTTACTACATGTTTTAAACCAATCATGCATTTTTAGCTTAATAACCGCTTTTTACTTATTTTAAACTACTTTTAGAATTTATGGAATTATTTCTTGATCAAGTTATGATTGTCGTAAATTTGCCGTTTTGGGACACACCACAAATCACATTACATGAAATGCTCGTGATGTGTTCATTTTATTAATGTTTAAAGCTATCATGATCGGGTCACATGAAATGCACACCCGAAATTTAGAATTAGGTATCGTAACTATGTCACTGGAACCGTACCCATAGCCACGATGATTTATTATAAACGCACCTAAAGCAAACTACGAATGTTCAAAGTATTTTCTAAACTAGTTGTGATATTAATGTGAGGGACATGGGTTAGGGGGTTCGTTTATGAATGGCATGTCCAGATTTATTTTTAAACTATTTGTACTCAATTAAAGCGATCTTGGGTATTCCTATTTAAATCTAATTTGATGCTTTAATATAAGGCTACGAGTTGAAAGTGAAAGAACTCTAAATTTTTTGACACCTAATGAATTTTCAAACCTTGACATGTATTCAGTAATAGAGAAATGTTGAAAGACAATATAAAATTCCAAAGTCATGAATACATTCAACTAAATAAGATATAAATACTAGTTTAATAATATTAGGAAACACATTGAGTCATTGGGTCACCAACAACCCAAGTGTTCAATCAAATCTTTACTATAATCTACTATGACCAAATAATTCTACCAAAATATTAAGGAATACATAATTAGGGAGTTCCCTGCATATTTATTGGATGATAAATCTGTTCCCTGCATATTTATCGGATACGGAGATGAAGAGTTCGAGTACAAATTGTGGGATCCTATAAAGAAAAAGGTCATCAGAAGCAGAGATGTAGTCTTCAGAGAAAGTGAAGTTGGAACTGTTGCTAATATGTTAGAAAAGGCGAATAATGGTATAATTCCTAATCTTGTTACTATTCCTTCTATTTCTGACAATCCCACAAGTGCAGAAAGTACGACCGACGAGGTTGCCGAGCAGGGGGAGCAACCTGGTGAGGTTATTGAGTAGGGGGAGCAATTTGGTGAAGGTGTGGAGTAAGTGGAGCACCCCACTCAGGAAGAACAACAACCTCAACCTCTCAGGATATCGGAGAGGCCAAGGGTAGAGTCATGCAGGTACCCTTCAACAGAGTATGTCCTCATCACTGATGAGGGGGAGCCAGAATGTCTTAAGGAGGTGTTGTCCCATCCAGAAAAGAACCAGTGGATGAAAGCCATGCAAGAAGAGATGGAATCTCTACAGAAAAATGGCATGTACAAGCTGGTTGAACTTCTAAAGGGTAAAAGACCACTCAAATACGAATGAGTCTTTAAACTCAAGAAAGATGGAAATGGCAAGCTGGTCAGATACAAAGCTCGATTGGTGGTTAAATGCTTCTAACAGAAGAAAGGTATTGATTTTGATGAAATTTTATCACCTGTTGTCAAAATGAATTCTATTCAAACAATTTTGAGCTTAGCAGCTAGCCTAGATCTTGAAGTGGAGAAGTTGGATGTGAAAACTGCATTTCTTCATGGAGATTTGAAAGAAGAGAATGATATGGAGCAGCCGAAAGGATTTGAAGTAGCTAGAAAGAAACACATGGTGTGCAAATTGAATAAGAGTCTTTATGGATTAAAGCAGGCACCAGGGCAGTGGTACATGAAGTTTGACTCATTCATGAGAATAATTTTATTGTATTGTTGTTGTATGTGGATGATATGTTAATTGTAGGAAAAGGAAAGGGGTTGATAGCAAAGTTGAAGGGAGATCTGTCCAAGTCATTTGATATGAAGGACTTGGGCCCAACACAACAAATTCTAGGGATGAAGATAGTTCGAGAGATAACAAGTAGAAAGTTGTGGCTATCTCAGGAGAAGTACATTGAACGTGTACTAGTACGCTTCAACATGAAGAATTGTAAGCCAGTCAGCACACCTCTTGCTAGACATCTAAAATTGAGCAAAAAGATGTGTCCTACAACAGAGGAGGAGAAAGGGAACATGGCTAGAGTTCCTTATTCTTCAGCAGTCGGAAGCTTGATGTATGTAATGGTATGTACTAGACCTGATATTGCTCACGGAGTTGGTGTTGTCAGCAGGTTTATTGAAAATCCTGGAAAGGAACATTGGGAAGCAGTCAAGTGAATACTCAGGTACCTGAGAGGCACCACGGGAGATTGTTTATTCTTTGGAGTATCGGATTCAATCTTGAAGGTCTATACAAATGCTGATATGGCAGGTGACATTGACAACAGAAAATCCACAAATGGATATTTGTTTACATTTTCAGGGGGGGCTATATCATGGCAGTCTAAGTTGCAGAAGTATGTTGCACTTTCAACAACTGAAGCAGAGTACATTGCCGCTACAGAAACTGGCAAGGAGATGATATGGCTCAAACGGTTCCCTTAAGAGCCTAGATTGCATCAAACGGAGTATATCGTCTATTGTGATAGTCAAAGTGCAATAGACCTTAGCAAGAACTCTATGTACTATGAATGGACCAAACACATTAACGTGAGATATTATTGGATTCGAGAAATGGTAGATGATGAATCTCTAAAAGTCTTGAAGATTTCTACAAGTAAGAATCCCGCAGATATGTTGACCAAGGTGGTACCAAGGAACAAGCTCGAGTTATGAAAAGAACTTATCGGCATGCATTCAAACTAGAAGACAGTGCTACCTCCTCTAGATAAATGGGACTGGAGGGGGAGATTGATGGGGCCCAGCCCCCTTAAATCAAGGAAGACATTTGTCTTCCTTCCTCACTTTTGTCAAAAGATGGCAACTCATTAAAGCAGCCCACGTTTGTTTATTTTTGTCATGGTGTGCTGCAAAAACAAAAAATCTGCCTATGTTGCCTATAAAATGAGAGCTTAGGCTCTCATTTTGATACACCAACAAAAAAATAGAGAGTGAGTGATATTGTAGTGAGGTGGAAATATCAAAAGAGGGTTATTTTATTTTGAGTGTTGTAGTGGTCTTTGGAGTATTTCACTCGGACCTACAAAGTGTAAAATTCCTTACTATAGTGATATCAGTTGTTCCTCTCAGGGCCGTGGTTTTTTTCCCTTATTCAGAAGGGTTTTCTACGTAAAAATCTTGGTGTCATTGTTACTCTTTTATTCTTGTTAATTACCGTATCTCGGTGCTACATTATTATTCCGCTTTTATTACCGTGAATATTATTTTGGTAGTGGGTTTATTCCCAACAAAATAGTAGCCGATTTCAGAGTGTATTTTTTAGGGTTCTGAATCTGATCTCTATGTATGAGTGAATGGCCTTCTTTTATAGTGTATAACCAAAATAGCATCTAAAGAATAATCTACCCTAAATGCCTTAGATAGTACAACATATTTGGCAAAGAATATGGACAACTGTCCATTTATTAGCATCTTTTAAATAATTCTGGACAGTTGTATACTTCTAGGTCCTTCCTTTTTCCTAGATATTTTTTTGAAAATCATTCTAAGTTTTCTTTTAGTTTAAATAAACCCTTACAAGTTTATAATGATGTACAAATCAGACAAACCAGGACTAGGCCATCAATTAACAAAAAAATGATCAAAACAATAATCAACAATAACAAATGCAATTGAATCCTACAACAGAAAAACTAGATTAAACTAATCCCTACATGGAATTAGCAGGAATTTCATGTAATGCAACTACTAAAACATGCTAATTTATACTAATATAAGCAAGATGAACAAACACCCAAAACTGGAGCACTGAAAACTCTAAATCATGCAAACTGAACAAAGAAGAAAAGAAAAAGATAACAAAAAAAGAATAGGGAATACCACAAAGATTCGTCCGAGACAAACACGAGCTCGGAACAATTTTGCTAGGGGTAAAAATAAACCTAAATTAACACCAATCGATTGCTCTAATCAAAAGCAATCGATTGTTGTAAGTCATAGCTCCAAAAGACCAATCTCGCATGCTCAAATCAGAAGCAAAAACGACGTTAGAGTTCCAAAAATCATATACAAAATCAATTAAGCTAGGGCAGGGCTTTTGGGAAATCGATTGTAGTTTAGGGTCAGAGGAATGTAAGGAGTGTGGAGTATGATTTTGGGTGGTTTTGGAGATTTAGTGTTTTTTTAGATTTGGATCTCAAATTTAAAATTAATAGAATTGGGTAGGGATTTTGGGGAAATTGATAGCGGGATGGTGTAGAGGGGTGGGTAAGGATCATGTGGTATAGGTTTTAGGGTGGTTTGGGGTGTTGCCGCCACCGTGAGGCGATTTTCAGTCGACAACTAACAGTGGGGTCTTGAGAGATGATAGAGATGAGAGATAGGAAGAAGTGAGGTCCATCTCTAGGGTTTTGGGGTCTGTGTTAGGAGAGTTTTAAGGGGAGGGGTAGTTAGTTTCGATCTGTTGGATCAAATGATTCCAACGGCTATGATGAAAGGGCATGAAATGGGGTCGTTTTTGGAGTTGGAGTATTGGACCGAGTTTTGAAAAGTTTTGGGCTTGGGTCTAGACTGATTTGGGTATAAGGCTTGGAGTAATTTAGGTATAAGGTTTAACCCAATTTCAAATCAACCCCATTTTTTCCAAATTCTTTTCTTATTTCTTTTTCTTAATTAAAAATCTTAATATAAATCCTAAATTAATTTAATTATATAGTTATAATATTTATAAAAAATAGTTGATCCGAAATTTAAAAAAATTACTAATCTAAAATTAAAGTTAAAATATAAAAATGAGCAATATTTGGTGATTTTTCATTTTGATAAAGTAATGAATTAACTAATTAATTCTAAAATATGAACACAAAGTCTACTATGCAATACATGATGTTTTTTGACATTTTTGGGGCATTTTTATAATTTTGTATAACAATTAAATGTGCATAAAAATACAAACAATTAATAATATCCTTCAAAAATCCTATAAAATTGTAAATAATTAAAAGAAAATATAAATATTTTAATTTTATAAAAATATTTTGAATAGGGCAAAAATCACATGCTCACATTCAATTTTATATTTTCTGGTGGTATTCCTCTATTTAGTGGAAAATAATTTCCCAAAAAATAGTCCGACAATCAAACATCATAAATGACTACTTATTTTCTGTTAAAACATTTCCTCGACTTACCAAATAAAGATCTTCTTTCTACACTTGTTCCTAATACAATCTAGGGATTTTTTCATACCTATACACTATTTCAAATTTTATTATCCTTAATGTTCATGTTTAATTAATTTTTCGGCCTAACCAAGCTTTATTTACAAAATATATATAATTCTCCTTAAAAAGCTCCCAAATCTATTATTTGTGCCTTCAATCAAGGAATTTAACTACCCCTTTACTTTATAAACAAGATAGTCCATCTTTGAATGATTCTAAGTTATGTGGAGTTGAAGAAACAGCCCCATTGGATCTCGAAACAGAGAAGGATTTGAAGATGGGCCAACTCAGCACACAAATGAAGACAATCTTTCCGTCTTCTTCCATGAAATTGAGACATTGAAAGTTGAGATTTCAAGAGATTACTATTCTCTTGATTGATCTCCAAAATCTGAACGAAGAGACAAAAACCAATGACGGTCCCAAAATTCTTCGTCTCCTTAGCGATTGAATTTATTACCTGAGAGCTATTAATGGCCTTAACATATTATGAATTTGTTTATATGCACACAATTTATTCATGAAAATTTTTGTATATAAATGATACCACTTGATCCTAACTAGTTCAATCCTATAGGAAGTGTCTAACTTGGAAAATAGATAGAATTTGAATTCATAATCTCGTTAGTTTCGTGTTCCCTTTAGCAACAACAATAACAACAACCCAATATAATCCTACAAGTAGGGCCTGGAGATGTTAATATGTACACAGACTTACCCCTAATCCGAGGGACAGAGAGATTGTTTTCAGGAGACCTTCGGCTCAAGAAGCCAACAAGAGACGATATATTAGTACTATTAATAGACTCATAATAAAATAACATAAAATCCATAACATAACATAAAATACCATAAAATAATAAAATAACAGCAATATAAGAAATATAGGAAATACAAAAAAGATGTAAAATATACTAATAACCAACAGATAAAGCTCATCATTAGTAGCTGATTAGTAGCATCCTAAGACTAAATCCTAACTGGCTAGTCTCACTCTAGTGCGCTGTAGAAATATTTACAACTTCCCCCTAACCTACAATCTTAATGCTCGACCTCCACAATTCCTTGTTAAAGGCCATGTCCTCAGTAATCCTAAGTCGCGCCATGTCCTGCCTGATCACCTCTCCCCAATACTTCTTAGGTCTCCCTCTACCTCTCCTTATGTCCACCACAGCCAGTCGCTCACACCTCCTCACTGGTACATCAGTGCTCATCCTCTAAATGTGCCCGAACCATATGAGTCTTGCTTTCCGCATCTTGTCCTTCATGGGGGCCATTCCCACTCTCGAATATCTTCATTCTTAATCTTATCCATCCTTGTATGTCCGCTTATCCACCTCAACATTCTCATCTCTGCAACTTTTATCTTCTGAATGTGTGATTTCTTATCCAGCCAATACTCGATCTCATACAACATGGCAGGCCTAACCATTGCTCTATCAAATTTACCTTTCAGTAACATTAGCACTTTCTTGTCACACAGGACTCCCGTCGCTAACCTCCACTTCATCTACCCCACCCCTATACGGTGTGTGACATCCTCATCAATTTCTCTGGTCCCCTGAATAACTGACCCAATGTATTTGAAACTACCCCTCTTAGGGATGACTTGAGAGTCAAGCCTCACTTCCACTCCCGCTTCCGTCGGCTCGGCCCCAGAAGCGGGAGTGAAAATGAGGCTTGACTCTCAAGTCATCCCTAAGAGGGGTAGTTTCAAGTACCTTGTGGTCCCTTTAGCAACAGTGTTATATTTTTCCCGTAAAATTTACTTTGATTATTAGTTCTTAGTTTTCAGATGAGTTTATTCCTAAGTTCAAGAGAAGCTTAAAATCTAGTAACTCACTCTTGATAATCCAAAAGTGCTACTCCATTTATTTTAAAAGCTTGATGAATGATGATTGAAGGATTTTATCGCAATTTATGATGCTTATAAGGTGAATCTTAAACAAAGCTCTGTATATTAGACTGCAAACAAGATCAACAAAGTTGGCCTTGGAACATAGTCAAGCTAGTGTATCGTGAGTGACAATTTGTATGAAAACCGATTTGACGTTCAAGTTTTAGTGAAGCTAACCTCTATGCAAGTGGCCAGCTCTATTTCATCTTCTCTTTTTCTTTTCTTACAAATCTGATCATGTTTTTCTATTACCGTTGTTTTTTCTTTCATTAATTTAAGTAATATCTCAATATCTTTCTTGCCTGCTACTTTGTTTCTCTCTGGAAGTAACTATCAAAGGAAATATTTTCCATAATATGGTGCTCTCCTATATCACATGCATGGAAGATCGAAATCTCTTGTAATCCCATGTGTCCATTACATGGAAATAGCAACAAATTTTCTAAAGTGCCAAAGGAGAAATCGAAACAATATACATTTATTAAAGAAAACAAAAAACAATGGATAGTGCTCGAAGCACTTACGGTGTACTCCTAACCATGTTTCTCTCAAAAGATAACTCTGCCGTATATTGGATATTTTATATCTGATTTATAAATACAATAACAATAACAAAATTCAATATGATCTCATTTAGTGAGCTCGGGGAAGGTAGTGTGTACGCAGACCTTACCCCTACCCTTGAGTAGAGAGGGTATTTCCAAATAGACATCTGGTATCCTTCCCTCCAAGAACTTCCCACCTTGCTCTTGTGGAGACTCGAACTCACAACCTCTCGGTTGGAAGTGGAGGTTGCTTACCATCAGAGCAACCCCTCTCGGTTGTATTTGATTTATACATATAAAAATAAATTTGGTACGACTAATTATATATTATATAATTATCTACAACTTTCACACATTATTTCTACTAAGTTAAATACAACTACAATAACATACAACTTAAACACAAATTTTATACAAAACTCATATGATATGTCTTTTGTATATTTTGTATCTGATTTATACATAGTAGAAATAAATTCCATACAACTAAGTATATACCATGCACCAATACTCAATCAAAACAAATAATGGCTTTTAAAATTCAAATACGAATTCAAAGTTTCAAAGCTTTTAAATTGTTGTCAATGATGGAATTACTGCTCTATTTTTGCATTACTGAAATTAGGGATTGAGAGATAGAGACAATCCAAATTCTTTGCAACAACATCCAATTCAAACAAATAATATTTTTTGAAAACCCAAATTTGAATCCAAAGCTTCAAAGCTTTTCAATGGTTGTCAATGGTGGAATTGCTGCTCTCTAGTGCAAGATACGTGGGGGAGGGGGTGGGATATGGAGATAGAAACGTGGGGGAGTTGGAATTTGTACATTACAGTGATTGTAGGAATTGATTAATTATCCCGTAATCTTAAAAATGTACATAATTGGTAATTTTGTATATAGGAGGTAATTAAAGTGAAACTTAGGAGGTAATTAAAGTGAAACTTGAGTACGGAGGGTAATAAAGTCTCCAATAGTGTATACGTATGTAAAAATTCCTACAATTTAAGTTCAAAGTTAGAGTTGCCAATATAGGCTTTAGCAATAAACGGGCTGGGTTGGGCTAGCCCATCATTTTGATAGGCCTTATAATGATCATCCTACCATTATGTGGGCAGCAGGCCCCCACGGACCGGCTTATTTTTTAAAGTATAACTTTTATTTTTTCTTTAAGTTCTAACCTAAAAAAGTTAAATATTTAAAAGTTGAAAAATATTTTATTGGAATTTTTTTGAAAAAACTTAATAACTTTTTCTATTGTTCCAATATATCACAATAAACACTAAAAAGATAAAAGATAAACTATATGTTATTCACTAAAAGTCAAAAGTCAAAAGTCAAAACAAGCTATTTAAGAGAAAGTCCATGACAATATGTGATATCCAATGTATCATCTTGATCAAACACATTTGAATTCGCTTGTGATAAGGTTGTTTAACATCTTCACTTTCATCTACATCTACAATTCATATGCAATATTAATTAGTTAAATATTAAGAATAATTAAATTTTTAAAACCAATGATATTCAAATTCACATTTAAAAAATATTAGTATTAGTTAGAGAAAAAAGCCGTGCAGCTATTTTGAGTAGTAACAAATGTTCGGACATTTTCATGAACTATGCAACTTCTGTATTTTGTCAGAACACGCCCACCAATACAAAATTTTGATTCTGATACTACAGTGGTAATAGGAATACTAATAATATCAAGGAAATATTCTGCTGTGGTGGGGACATTGTTTGAAAAAGTGCTCGCTTCGTCGCTTAAAGCGCGAAGCGAAGCAATGCGAGGGTCTGTCGATTTAAACTCCTTGAGGCGATGCGAATTGCAGAAGCGCACGCATCACTGGAAAACTCGAGGAAGCGACGAAGCGATCGAAGCGCAAAAGTGATCGCTTAATTGAAGAAAGTTCAGGCAGGGGTCTTTTAAAAAAAAAACTTTGGGGTCTGAAAAAACATACCCTAAATTGACAAAACTCTCTTTCTTCAGAAGCTAGAGGCTCGATCTTCTTCAGTTGTCAAAAAAGAAAAGAGGTTATCTTCTTCTTCTTCTTCAGTGCACGATCAGTCAACCAAGAACCAACCCAGGTAATTTCTTCTCTTTTCTTCTCGTTTTTTTATTTTTCTTTCTTCTTCTTTCTTCTTCAGACTAGTCGACCAGTCACTCTTCTTCTTCTTCTTCATTTTTTTTCTTCTTATTTCTTTTTCTCTCTGTCAGAACGGGGAAGGAACAAAAAAAATTCTTTTTCCTTTGTGTTTGTATATTTTCAGCATTTATTATTTTCTTTTTCCTTTGTGTTTGTATATTTTCAGCATATTTCCTTTTAATTATTGTATTTCATTTATTATTTTATTTAAAATTAAATTATTATTATATTTTCAGCATATATAAGAGTTTAATTATTGTATTTTATTTATTATTTTATTTCAGCATATAAAATTAAATTATTATTATATTTTAGTTTATTGATTATGTTTTCGCTTATATCTTAATAGGGATATTAAAATGTCTCAAAGTTCGAAAGAGAAAGACCCCGCTTGGCGATATGGTCAGAGAGTTAATGAAAAGAATACAAATGTTTTATGAATCTTTTGCAACAAGATTACAACGGGTGAAATTTATCGCTTTAAATACCATGTAATTGGTGGCGATAGAAACGTGACGAGGTGTCCGAAATATCTATCGGAGATGATGGAAGAAATAAAGAATTTTGTTGAGAAGAAAAAGAAGCTAAAAAATCAAATGGTTCATCAACCAATGGTGACCAATCTTGATGATGATGATGATGATGACGACGATAATAAAGAATTGTCACTTCCAACAAAACGAGGAAGAGATGGGTCAAGCCATGGATCATCGATTAGAGGTCCAATTGATTGCTACTTCTCAAAGAAGCAAGGAGCAAAGGGCAGTGGAAAAGATGTACAACAAGTTGCTAGAGACATTTTGAGGGACCGCGCAGTTAGAGCTTTTGCACGATGGGCAGTGGAAAAGATGTACAAAAAAGCGTGCGCTTCGCTTTTGAAGCGAGGCGAGCCCTAGTCGCTTTTTTGCGCTTTGCGCTCGCCAAAACACTGGGTGGGGAAAGATTTGCAAGAGATAAAGGAAGAAATAAGAAGACTTTGGCTCTTCTGCTGTAACAGTTGTTTAACATGTGAAATATCAAAAAAGGTTTTCAGTTCATTTTGTTCTCTTGATACCTAATATAAAAACTAGATCTACAGCTCGATGTATCGAGGTTAGAAACTGCACAAAATGATGTACACAATGAAATTACAAAACAAAAGATGAACAAAACATGCTTCTAATGACAATTTACAACTGTTCCAGAGGCCAAATCTAAAAGGTTGTTGCCTCTAACGAGAAAATGCAGGGATTTCGACAAACTAAATGTGATGCGATTAGTCACTGCTGTGACTAGGAAAAGGTTCAAAATTTCCCAGCAGCTTTTACATGTTACCTCTACACAAAATCCGAGCCGATGTTCTGCTAGCCACTTTTCTGAGCAAGTTGCTCCTTGTCCATGGCTTTCCTTGCTAGCTCATAGCCAGCAAAATTCATCGCACCCAGAGGAGCAATCCAGAAAAATCTAGGAATGGCTCCTTTAAACAATCCGAGGGGTCCTTCATGACGGAGAATCGATAATGCGACCATGGACGACGTCACGGTCCTCCCCTGAGGAGCAGTCATCATCCTGGTCTTTATCACATCAAATGGAGTCGTTAAAACG
The DNA here is from genome assembly GCA_034376525.1 of Nicotiana benthamiana. Lineage (NCBI taxonomy): Eukaryota > Viridiplantae > Streptophyta > Magnoliopsida > Solanales > Solanaceae > Nicotiana > Nicotiana benthamiana. Next base: position 18,517,004 of record CM067324.1, on the reverse strand, counting down.
GCTGTAAACCCACCAGATAAAGCTCCAACTGCAACTGTTTCCCAAGGCTCCAACTCTCGCCCCAGAAGCTGCTGCACTGCCTGAAATCAACACAAATGATTTTATATAGTGGTTGATTATGTCCTTGACTAATGTTAGGGGGGCTTTCTTTAGCTGAAATTGAAAATATATGCATTTTAGTAGTCATCCACTAAACTCATCATTCGTGAAATATTCTACAAATTTGTTTACTATCCCATTGCCTACCAACCCAATTAATCTCTATATAATAGATGTTTAAAAGGAGCTGCTGATCCAGCCAACTGCATTTCAGAAAATTACACGAGTTTATATAGCAGACACAGCATAATGCTTTTCCTTGATTATAGTACACAATACTATGTCAAAGGCTGAATAAATCCAGAGGACTGTGAAATACTTTGTATTCCATCCATCCAATTTTTATATGGTGTTTAATTGGACACGAAATATAAAAATGTTAACGACTAATATATAAGGTAAAGAAACAAAATAAAGAAGAGATTTATCAAAGACATGATTGTGAACATTTTTCAACTGGGGCAAGGGCGGAGTTAGGGGCGGAAGGGGGTTCAGCCGAACCCCCTTCGTCGAAAAATCATATTGTACATGTAAGGCAAAATCCGGTTTGTGCCTCTATATTTTATATTTTAAATTCTCGACACAATCCAAAAGCATAGTTCAACGGTCAAGGGCGTTCAAAACCTTTGTAAGGTTGCTAGTTCAATCCCCTCTGGCACCGTCACTACTAATTTTTAAAAAATTTCTTTTTTTGAACCCCCTTAACGAAAATCCTGCCTCCGCCACTGAACAGGGGCTCGCCCTTAGATGTCTTAAAATAGTACAGTAAGGTAAATAATTATTCTCTACTTGTGATGAGGATAATCGTTATCCTCCCATAATAAGAGAGAATGTGAAATAGATTATTTTACAACATGCAATGAAAATAAATTGACACAAGAGATATTGTGAATCTACAAATATTCCGTCGTTCTCTAACCGAGGGTCTATCGGAAACAACTTCTCTGCCCTTCAAGGGATAGGGGTAAGGCTGCCTACATCTTACCCTCCCCAGATCCTACTTGTGGAAAACTACTAGGTTTGTTGTTGTTGTTGTATAGTTAAATGAATTTGAATAAGTGAAAGTTGGGATATGGATAAAGAATGCATCATATTAAAGTTTAAAACTTGAGTAATTGAAAGCTGAAAAAATCGAACAGAATAATATTATAAGAACGTCCCAAAGTGGAAAAAGTATCATAAAAATTGGGATAACGGGAGTGCTAAAAGGGAAAATTCACTGTCAGTTAGAAATGTCACGTTTTTTACTACTTATGAAGTACTACAACAACTCTGTTTCCCTTTTTTCTCATTATTTTTTTTTTTTGCTGTTTTAAATGCAGAATGTACATCAGTTGCTTTGTAACAAATAATAGCAGGTAAAAGGACCGGATTAGTCAATAATTATATGCTCCATTATGCTATTGCTAACTAGCTAGCCTGTTTTCCCTCTGTTGGTGTTGGTTAGGGTCCTACATTGGTTAAGGGAATGAGTTGTCGTCTCTTTATAAGGTATTGGGCAATCCTCATGTCACGAGCTAGCTTTTTGAGTTGGGTTTAACCTAATGTCCATTTTTATTAACAGTCTTCACTAGGTAATTCCAGCTCTTGTAAATAACTAATATCCCATAAGAGAAGCGAGATGCTCTCTCACTGCATTTTGCACTTTATAAGGCTGATTTAAACACAGCAAGAGATGATTGTGCCTCCTCGAGTTATGTTGCAAAGGAAAATGCAAGCAAGGATCGGAACATTTTGGAATTTATAGTTCTATATCCTTAGCTTAGGTCTTTCTCTTTTCTTTTTATATCTTGATTTTCTGATTTTTCAGTCATATCTTTGTCATTAATATATCAGCTTTAAACAGTTTCAAAAAAAAATGATAGTAGAGACAATGAAGTCGGGGAAAATTCATACAGATTATTAAGTATACTGCAAGCTTAAATAAGTGCAAAATCACCTTTTTGGACTCGGCATATAAGCCCATGCCTACAACATAAAATGGAATCTCACGGCAGAGAGTGGCACCAGTTCCACGGAAAAAACCCTTCAGACCATCTTGCTGCCAAGTGCCAATGATTGCTGCCCCAACATTGTCGAAAAGACCAGCTTGCAATCTTTGCTTGAGCACCTCACAAGGTATTCTCACAGCAGTACCTAAGAAAGTGCTGCAGAATGATGCCACAGATTGAACCTAGATAACATTCCAAAAACAAGAAACTGGATAAGTAACTAGCTTTATGAATCAAAACAAATGAAGATCAGCCAGGAAATAATCCTATGTTGCATGTCAGTGCTCAGCTAATTGATCCCTTATTACTTTGATATTTTCAAGCCTTCTTGTGTACCAATGGGGCACAAAAAACAATGGCAGCAGGCGGCATCGAAGAACATCAATTGAAGTGGAGCAACAAAATAGGGAAGGAGGGGGAGAGAGAACAAACACACTAAAAAATGTGAAAGAAAGTTATCATCTCATATTTGTTTTTTGTCTTTCCTACATATCATCGCAGCTCATCTAGGTTATAGGAGTTCTTTAATATCATTGAATGATGAGCAGATCCTCCCTTGGATACTTGGATAATTCAAAAGCTTAAAAAATCACACTTTGAATTCAACTTAAGAATGACTAGTCATTTTGGCCAACAGTTGCTGTGTTCTTGCCTAGGACTCTTTAAATGAAGTACATAATCTAACAGAAATCAGTCAACTAATTGGGCCTCCAATGTAAATGGAACCATCAGAAGGCAGAATCAGCTGGGTGGCCACCGGATAAACCACAGTGAAAGAGTCTTATAAGCTGAGAACAATAACAAAAAGATGGTAATAAGAAGGCCTCAACTGGCCATCATGTAAATGGATAAACAAAGACACTGTTTGAAGAGGTGATATACCAAATTTTCAAAGACAAGACTTATGAAATGTTGTCCGCACAAAGCTGAAATGTTTTACCATTCTGCAAAAGTTAAGGTCCAATTTTTTTAAAAAAAATCAAGGCGAAAGACTAATTAAGCTGATTGCCAACTTTCTCAAAACCTACCAAATTTGAATTCATAATCTTTCTACCAGATTACTTTCTGACCACTAAATGGTTGCAAACTACAACTACCATCAGCTCTCATTGAGCATGCAAGATAATACCGAAAGTGGGGATGTTTAATCACGCTTTTCTGTGAAAGTGGCTATTGAAATATGCCCAATGAAGATGGGGCCATGTAGCAACATCTTCCTGTGGACGGTTCTGTGGGAAGTATGCCAAAGGAAGATTGAACTGTTCAAATCGGTTAAAATGCAAAAAAAGTCCGGTTAATGTTAAATATTAGGTTTGGTGAAAATACTCTGGAAGATGATTTCCTGAGATTATTTGCACTAGCAACAGACAAGACGGTTACCGTAGCTGCGATTTGAGATGATTTTCAACTGTCATGAGAGATATCTTTCAAAAGTTCAAACCCCTTCAGGGTTGGCCGTATGACGAGGTGACTTCATGATTGCTGAGATTATATAGTTACACGGTTTGGAGAATCGGATAGAATGATACAAAGGAGCATCCACGAAGCACTTCTCAGTTAAGTCTTACTATGGTCATCTCATCAAAGCTTCTTTTCCTTATTGTTTGGGGGGGGGGGGGGGGGGGGGGTGGGGGTAATTAAGACCATCAATAACCCAAGGAGGATATGCATTGTGGTCATTTGAATTGCACTGGGCGATGTCAACCTCTTGTTACTTCATTGTGACTGACACTGTGGGGTTTTACATACGCAGTTTTCATGTTTCAGCACTCATCAGCTGCTCCTAGCATAGAGGTGGATATGATTCCAAATTACAGGCTTTTGTATTTTGGTTATTTTAGAGATGGAAATAGGAGAACCTTTTGAAGGAGTTGAGAACCTGATGTCGCGAGTCAAAAGTTTTCTTTGGTTTCTTTTGTATTTTTGGCAGTGGGAACACCTGCTTGTATGAATAGCCACTGCACATTTTTCAAAGATAGCACCACTTTGATGTGGTATTAACGAATTACTTTGGACTATCTTAACAAAAAATTTAAACTGAACAATATTAGCTGAAAGAGAAGGAAAACCCCTTGGAAGGATTCCACTGCTAAACCCTTACCTGTAGTTCTGGAAGTGTGGGAGCAATATTAATCAGCACAACTTTGCTTGCTTCAAATATTCCAGTACGCAAACCATGGCTGCAATAATCAATCAAACTTTACAATCCAGACACAAAAAGAGACAGTTTTACCAAGATACATGAACTACACCGAGTTGTTTGTTACGAAAAAGGACTAACCTTGAAAACTGCCCTAGAATAGCAGGAATAGAACCTCTGTATAATCCCCTTGCTCCAAGTTCGGGAAGCTTCGATATGATTTGTGGAAAGGTAAGTGTTGATGCTTGTACTTGTGTCTGATGAACCAGCCAAAATTTTCAGAATACACATTTTAACTCTAATGAATTGCTATTCAATTTCAAAATTAATTTCACCATATCCAAGACATCAGATGGACAGAACACACTAGAGACCACCAGAATTATGCCACGACAGACTGATTTATTGCCTTGAATCGGAGTTTCTTATGCTTCATTGAAAATAACAAACAGGAAAAGATTATCTGAAAAGTATAACCTCACATGAACTTGCTTACATAATTGAGAAACTGGTTAAAAAGGAAAGTGTACGCCTAGTTTGACTACTTATTAAAAGGAAAATGTTTTACATTGAGTGTGTGTTAATAGGTTGAAATGTGATAAAGTTGAACCATTAGTTGGAAAGATGATATATCAAGTTTGAAATATCATGAAATAGCGTCAGTTTATATTAGTTTGAGTTGTTGGAGGAAGATATTTATTTTCCCGGAAAGTGGTGATATCTTTGGGACAGAAAAAAAGGATGTTAGTTTTTTCTTTTCTTTTGGATGAAGTAAGGTGTTACAAAAGTGGTAATATCTTTGGGACAGAAAAAAAGGATGTTAGTTTTTTCTTTTCTTTTGGATGAAGTAAGGTGTTACAAAAGGATGTGTGTTTGCTTAGGGACAAAAGAATATCTTGCTATTAAATTGTTTATCCAATATCTTCTCGCATTTTGCCCTTTTTAGGTAATTTTTTTGTTATTGGGAAATTAAAACAATCAATGAGTGACACCATTTATCATTTCCACCAGAAACTTAAGGAAATAAATAACTGGTCTACGTTATGACAGAAGTTTCAACAATAAGTAATGCTTCTGGAAAGAAGGAAAAGAAAAAATCTTTACCTTAATCGTATCCACAGGGTGCATTATAGATGTCGACAATGCACAAGAAAGGCCTCCTGCCAATGCTGACTTTAGGACACTTCCAGCAGGAATTTCTATGGATGGAGGAACAGCAACCACTGTAGCAGCCTCGAACCAGATATTTCTGCATGCACAAAAAAATTTAGAAACCAACTCATGTTTTGAAATAAGACTCCTTATTGTCAATTAAAGAAAAAGTAACACAGAAAAGAGTCAGACTTTGCAAAGGCAGCAATTGCATGTACCATCAACAAAATAATGGTTTAGACTTTAGAGACAGAAAAAAATCATAACTGCACGTGCCTCATGCATCTACATCCAAAAATGAAAATTGATATTGAATGTGTCACGTCAACTTCTGATCTGAATTTATTAACTAACAGACACATTGTGTCTTCCACCGTTTTCTAATAGAACACTAAAATATACACACTTATAAAATCTATTTCATTATATATTATTTTCTCTATAACATTTCATCCTTTTTCTTTTGCTATCATTTGTGCTTCAACATTCATTGATCATATAATGTCTCACAAAGTATCAAGGTCCCTTATACCAATAGACAGCTGCAGTACTAACAGCAAAGGGAATCCACATGCATCAATTTGTTTCCTATTTTCTTTTGGGTAATAATAAGCGGTGGATCCAGATCATCTTTTCACAAACTGCAATTACTATAAAATGGGGAAACTCAACGCTTAATTTATTTGCTATGTGTGGATACTGCTATTATTTGCTATGTACAGATAGTGTCGAATGCAATAAAATAATTTATAGATTTGGAAGGAATCCACGGTATGAACACGGATGAACAGTGCATGTGATACCTTAAGCAGTTATAGAAAACACGCATGAACTGCACAGCTTTCACAAGGAAAGAAAATTAAGTTCTTTAGGTGCAGATGATCTAATTAGTCTTGGCATACTTGCCATGCACACACAATACCATATACTGCTTAGATAAATAGGTGGTTTGGAAAGCTCTTTTTACTTAGATAACTGGAAAATCCTCAAAAGCCAGCTAGTGCACGGTCCAAAACTCGATGGATTAATGGCTCACTCATCTACCCTTCCCCACCTACATACCATGTTTCTATTTGCAGCAGCGTTCGAACTCATGACTTGCGTCGAACTCACATTTCACATGCTGCTCTCTCACCACTGAACCAAAGGCTCCACGTCCACAGACTCCTTTATGTAGGTATCCATAGTTATAAAACTACTTAGAGGATCTTCCCATCAATTGTCGACTAAATTGACTCACCAAAAAAACGAAAGTCTCGCAAGTACCATGATTAAAACGAACCCACTCTATCGTCTTCCCAAAGGTAAGACTTTCTAATACCAAACATTTTCCCTCTGCAAAATGTTAAACGCGCTCGAATTTAAACCTAAACTCCCTACATTGAGTTGCTGGATGTTTCTCAAAATTGTTTTGTATCTTGCTATCTTTTCTGCACTAAGGCCAAAACATAACTAAGATCACAATGTCTCAAAATTAACAAAAGTTATAAGAACCAAAACCATCAACTTCCAAAACCCAACACCTTTTTCAAGTTATATCCCTATAACATCTTTTCTAGTTGCATCTCCATCAGCATAAACATGAAAAGTGATTAACATGCAGTAGTACCACTAATAATAGCAACTGATTATATTTAGTCCTCTGTATATTTGATCTTCAGATGATCAAGCAATAGGAGACATGATAATTAATTGAAGATTATCTCAAAAAGAATCTCAAAGAAAGGCCTCTAATCAACTCATTTCTCCTGGATTAACTCAAATGAAAGACCTAGTTTGCCCAAATGATGGAAAAGTTATATAATGGAAGCGAAAAGCTGGAGTTTCACCAAAGTGAATCTTAACAAGGAGCTCATTACTGTAACTTCTTTTTATATTCTGACATCTTACTGTTGATATTATTATATCATTCAAAGCGGAAAAGTTATTCTACCGAGGATCTTCTTGAAGCCGATCTGATGGAAGTAGTAGCATAAAGTTCCGGAAATGCCCATAGGAAATAGATTCTTCTGCATCTGCACTTAGGAAGCGCATCATGGCAATAGCATTGTCTTCATTTGCGGGAAGTCCTGCATTGTTTAGTGATGCAAGTATCTCACTCTTCTGCAATGTGCCTGACTTGCTCAAAGCAAGACTAGTGTAAGCCCGCAGGATTGTAGGTTCCTTCTGTTCCATCAAGGACAGAAACTGTTTCCACCCAAAAGATTTTGAGAACAAGTGACTTCTAGCACGACGCATGAATTCATGGGCATATCTCTTTGGCAATTTTCTCTTTCTCATAGCAATTTCAAGATCTTCCAATGTGACTTGACCATCACCATCTCTATCCAATTCCTCAAAGAATCTCTTACCTGCAACAGTGCAACACAGGACTAAGGCCATGCTTGACAATATCAAAAATAAGAACAACAACAACAACAATAATAATAATAATAATAGGTGCACATGATAGAGGAATCGTTTACTTCAACATGTTGAGCATTGTTCAGCTACTGTAAAAATGCTCCAGTTACTTATTTGTTTCCTTGAACTTGCCATTTCATCCAACTCCATGTCAACAAAATTTTCTTCTAGTTATTATTAATAGTCAAAAGATGGTAAGAGATATTTCATGTGTTTGCACTTCTGTTTATCTTGTTTGTGCAGTTTTGTTGTCCATGCACAAGCCACATCTGCACTAACTTTCTATCTCATTGCAAGACACAGCCAGATAGACAATCATACATATTTTATGCAGTTATCTAACACAGACATGTTCCACACCTCACATTTTTACTAAATGTACTATCACCATTCCCCCATAGACAATAAGGTTTACGAACAATGTGCCAATTTTTATCAGGTTTCTATTTTAGCCACTCAGAGTATATGATTTGAAGTCCCAAGGACTTGGTGAAGTTGTTGCATATAGCAGGTCAAGCATTACCAACTATATTTCCAAGGTGCTCATAATGTAATATTAGCTTTAAGTAAACAAGGGGCGACAAGTTTAAGCAGAGGTCCATGGAACAACATAGCATGTGCGTACATTAATATACCTCCTGTCTAATGTTACAAGAGAATAGGTTCCTTATTTTCCACCATTTAACTTGTCAATCTTATATGCTCGAAACTAATACAGCTGACAGGGTTACCGTTTATTAAAGATATGCTTTTGCTTGATATATAACACGAGGGAAAGAATGGGGAAAAAACACCTCAGAGGAGGAACAGAAAGGTTTTGTTTGGAAGGGATCATTAAAGAAAGAATGGTAAATAAAATCCTATATCAATCAATCAACTTTGCATCAATCCTAAACTAGTTGAGATCGGTTATATGAATCCTCTGAATCCATCATAGCTCTACTTTTCTGCTGGCCAACAGTCTATACAACCCACCCTCCACCCCCGTTTTATCTGGCTTTAGGATAGACTTTGCCTTGTGGATCGCACACTGGAGAGCAAGGAAATTCTATGCTCTAGGAAATCGAGACAAGTTGTTAAGAAGTATAGATTGCTAAAATATTCATCATTTTCAATCATAACAAACTAGAAACTTTTTGGGGGTTTGGTAAATGTGTGAAAGAGGAGTGGACTAACTAGCCAAAACACAAGTCTCCTGTTGACACATCTTGACAATCTCAAAGTCTCAAACAAACTTGATTTAGGTTTGACATATTACTAACTATTCGAGAAAGGTCGAATTAAAAGATAACGTAAATATAGATTTCTTATTGAAGTAGTTGAAGAAAATATACAAGAAACAGAGCTACTGTAAAAGAGAAAGCTGCAGGTAAAAGGAAACTACAACAAAGACATCAACATCATTAGATCAACAAATGAGTACAAAGTTCGCAGAGTATGATGCGTTCTCAGAGTATGATGCTAATGCTATTAATTCCTATACTGGTCCTTCTTCTTTATACCTAGGAACCAAGAAAACATGTATAGTAATATGAAAGAGAAGATCAGAAAAAGTAATCAGTCTACTGTAACTCTGTAAGGCACGCAGGTATGACGAAATCTCAGTATTTGTTGATTCTTGACCAATAAAAACAATCATGTAAAGATCAAAAGCCATGTTGACAGAGTCACTTGGAAAAGACAAACTTTAGATCAACTTTATAACTAGGATCGAAGCATACCTTCAGCCTCAGTGTATCTGAAGAAGTCCTGGACTGAGAACAGCTTTTTCTTGTCAGGATGATCTTTACTAGGCCGTCCTAACTGAGGCAAGAGCTCAATTAGTTCTGTTATTGAAACTGTGGACAATGTTGATCTCAAACGCTCGACATTGGATAATGGAATACTGAGCAAACCATTTGCTAAACTTTTTGCGGAATTTCCAGTGCTCTCTTCTTGACCACCGATATCGTTAACACCATCTTCTCTCTCTTCTCCCACAGAAGAATCTACATCAACAATACTTGAAGGAACACCTCCTACTCTAGCAAAATTCAGATTCCCAAGAAATCCATTGACATCAGCTCTTTTCCCCTCTAAAATACTGACAAAAACCTTGAAATGATCAAACTTATTGGCAGGCGGAGGAATTTGATTAGACTCGGCAATCTGACATTCCTTCTGTTGGACTCCTATGTCAAACTTTTGAAGATTCAGAGCTACTTGATCAAAAAGAAAACCAAGAAAGTACTCAACTGATAAATTCTTTCCCTCTTTGTGCTTCGTGTCCTTCACATAATTTACCCTTAGATTATCCTTAACATCATCACGAGCACTATCCTCACTGCTCGCCTTCTGAACCCGCTTTTTCACAGTCTTAAAGGGGCTCGGAACAGCCTGAACAAAACCATTCATCAACAATGACCAAGCCACAGCAAATTGCAGACAGTTCACACAACTCCCATCCCCTTTGCTGCCACCATACTTCTCCTTCAACCCTTTCCTAGCCACATTATTGCCCCCTTTGTCAGTCTGCCCATTATTCCCAAACATTCCAACAAACATCTTAATCGGTAACTTTATCAACAAGCCCTTCTTTTTCTCATCACCTTGCTTAACTACACTCATTTTCTTGACATCTAATTCAGAACCACAACTACTAGTACAACTCTCAACTCTCCCAGTCTTTGGACCAGGCCAACAATGCTCAAAATCCTTTGCCACTTTCTTAATACCTAACTCTATCGGCGAAAACGCATTCTTAACAAATTTTACTGAATTCAGAAATGACTCAACAGGGTCTCCAGTCCCAGATACCACCACCATCACTTATAAACTACACCTTCTTACTCTACCACAAATATCAATCCAACCCAATAAAGAACAAGCCCTAATATTCACAAAACCACAATATTGAACAAGAAACAGATTCACATAAACCCTAAGCTGTACAATAACATAGCAAAACAATTACGACAGTACAATTCAATAGGAACAAAAGCAATTCATATTTCATACCCATTTGCGGATAAGGGAATGGGGTCAAAATGAGAACTTTACAGTGTCATCAACTGTTATATACACCATTATAGGATAAAGGATGAATCTTGAAAATGGAAGATAAATGATTTGTGTATTATGAGAATTCGGTTTTGTTTAATTTCTTGTTATCGTTTTACCGGAAACTGAATTTTATCCAGCAAAATTTTAGAAGCCACTAATATTCTTCAGATCAAATCCCAAAGATGTGATGACTGTGAAGTGTAAGAGAATAACCAGAAAAACAAGAAAGTATAACAAGAAAAAGAGCTCCTCTACCTTTTTTTATTTAAATACATAAATTATTGGTAATAAAATAATCTTGGAATCAGAAAAACTAAAAAAAGACTTCCACTTATCATTTTTCATAATATGATAGAATGACATAAGTACCCCTAAATAAGGAAGTTTTAAGCTCATAAAAAAAAATATGTGAGGGTAAATTTGAGTTTTGCAATAGGAGTAATGAAGTGGCTGGAGTTTATTGGATTAATTGCAATATATATTGAAAAAATTGTTACAACCATTATTTCCTCTTATATATTGATTTTTTGTTTTTTTTGGAATATGGGATTTTGGATAATGACTGCTGAGAGTGGATAATATTGGGTGACGTAGCGTCTATTTGGAAATCGGCAATTTTTTGGCATTTTGCGTCTGGTTGATTACTTGTTCTCGAGATGGTGTATGGACTTAAATCTCATTTAATTCCCATGCAATCCTTGCTAATTCGCATTTATCCTAATCAGTGCTTATTATAAAATCATATTCCCTCTGATTCAAAATAAATTTTAGATATTTTTATATATATTAAAAAATCTATCTTTTAGTATTAATTAGCAATTAAATTGATCATATCAATTTTTACTATGTCATATAAACACTTATAACTTATATTCCAACACTATTTACTTCAAAAATAATATAAAAAAAATTAATTTATTTTTAAAATCTGAATAAATCGCTTATTTTAGACCCCCGAAAAAAAATCAAAAGATCATTTTTTTAGACTAGAGGAAGAATCTCCTTAGTTCGACCTAATCTTAAATTTGTGTAACGTAAATATTTCAGCATATTCAACATATCTTCAAGTTGTGATGGATCAGATGTGTGAGAAATGCGATTGTACGATAATAACTCTTCCTGAGTTAATAACTGTTGAATAAGGGTTGAACAATAACGCGCATTAGTTTATAATAATCGTTCTTGAGTTAAAAATAACTGTTTAATAAGGATTAAAAACGCATATTATAAACATTTTTCTCGTGTGCTTTGAATGTTTTCCGCATTGCTTATTTAAGAACCTAAAAGGGTAGGTAAGAACCTAAAATAGTACCCTACTACTTACTCCCGGGTAAAAAGGGAGAAAGTAAACTTCATTATTTGCACTCAATGGAGCTCAGAATCTTAATTATTCAGATTTTAGATATTAAATATATTTATTTTTAAAGTCTAAATTTTAATTATTCAGATCTTAATCTTTAAGTGTATTTGTTCTTTTTACTTCACAGCCACTTAATGGGGCTGAATAGAAACTTAAATCGGCATGATTAAGATTTATAACAAAGACTTAATTTAATTAAGATGCTATCACATATTTATTATTAATTTCTATCACCGCCTACCATTATCAACTACCACCAAGCTATCACCACCACCATACTCAATCACCACCACCACCACGCCCCTATCGTCCTCAATCATAGCTGCCACCATTATCGACAATCAGCACGCACTATCCCAACTCGACCACCATCATTCTCACCGACAATCAATACTCATCCACCTTGAATACCATAATTGACCACCACATTACCATGAATAACCACAGTTGACACTGTCTGTAAGCACGTGATTTTTGCCTCGCATGAATTACTCCAATAGAATTCCAAAAATTAGATTTTTCTTTAATTATGTGGTATTTTTAAGAATTATTACATAATTTTTCCTGTTTGTTTGCATTGTGCGTGCATGTTTAATTTAATTTAATTCATAAAAAATACAAAAATATGACATTTGCATTTAGGGTCCAATTTTATATTTTTAATCTACTTAGTTAATTAATGTTACAAAAATAGAAGAAAATCGCAAAAAAATTAGTTTATTTTGCACTTTTAATTTTTTTTTTCGAATTTAGATAGTTTTCCTTTAAAATTTGGTTGTTTGTGATAGTAATTATTTTAAAATTGTTTAGTATTGATTAGGCTAATTTGATTTAACAATTAATTTTGGTTTTATTTTATTTTTATTTTTATTTTTTGTTTTTTGTTTTCTAAAAAAAGAAAATTGGGATAAAAAAAGAAAGAATCTGTTTTTTGGACTGGAATTTAACAAGCCCAAACCATTTAATTTGTTAATTCCGCCCCATACCCGGCCCAAACCCACATTTACACCCGGTCCAGCTCCTCTATCAATCAAACGGCCCCGTTTTGCCCTATTTTAACCCCGACCGTTGGATCTCATCAATCCAACGGTTCTGAACTAGGGGGTTAACTAATATATATATATATATATATATATATATATATATATATATATATATATATATGTGTGTGTGTGTGTGTGTGTGTGTGTGTGTGTGTGTGTGTGTGTGTGTGTGTGTGTGTGTGTGTCCAGATGCCCCTAACCTTACCCCCCTCGATCATCTCTCATCACCTCGGAGACCCCCAACCAAACGCTGTCGTGAACGACCGTCCGCCGCCCGCCGGAAATCGCCCACTGTGGCGGCCGGCGGCCAATCACCCCTATTTTTACAACACCGCTTCTCCTCCACCTCTTCATCCCAAATCCACACTCCATTCATCCCAAATCAACCCAAAAAGCCTCAAATCATCCAAGCTCTAGCGCTGCCCTGATATTCTCCGGTAGCGACGCCACTACCAATCGACCCCAAAATAACACCCCTTAACCAAGTCTCCCTTATCCCAAACCTCTAACCATTTACCCTCGAATCTTAAAAGAATTGCTCAAATATTAAATCAAAGAAATGAACCCTAATTCCAAATGTTCAAATCGCCGGGCCTATTGAAGATTATTGTGTTTTCACATGAAAACACACGATTAAGGTCTATTCCGGTCAAGAAATCGAAGATTCCGTCAAGGTTTTCAAGTTTGCATGTTGTAGATACTACTCTGGTCTCTCTTTTTTGCACTATTCTTCTTTTTCTTTAGCATACTTTAGATGCATATCGGTATTCTATACCCTCCTCTCATTTGTTCATGCTATGTCCACTTGCTATCCTATGTGATTGACTAATTTAGGGATAAGTTAGTTGAATTAGTCCATTTATTTTCTTATCTTTTATTTGATTTTCATTTCAACAGTTTTGTTTTTGGTCTTTTAAGAAATGTTTGGTTAGTCTACTAAAAATGGCCATTTCGCTAATAATGAATTCAGATTGTGAAATCAGAAGGACCAAGTAGGAAATGAATCGAATGGTTTTTTACCCTAGGGTTGTTTCAATCTAATGGGTCGACTTGACCCGTATTTTGTTGGATAGGTAAATGATAGGGGTTTTAAGGGTAGTTTAGGAAAATAGTATAGGGAATCTCTCAAATAACAATCTAGGAAGCTTCCTATAAGCTGGAAAACAGCCTTACTTGGCAAGCAAGGCAATAATTTAGGGCCCAAGTAGCAAAATAAAAATTGAGAAAGGATTTAAGGGCAAAAACCGAACCCTTAAGGTATTCATAATAGCTTGCCTACAAAGGCATTTTTACTTGAAGCTCAAATCAAATTTTAGAAGATATTTTTTAGAAGAGATTGGAGAGCAAATTTTCATAGATTTAGAAAAGATTTTAGAGATTTGGAGAGACTTTGGAAGAGAAAAATTTTGCAAAAAAGGCTAAAATTTCATAGAAAATCACTGTTTCATTCATTTTTCCTTTGTGATTCTTGAAGTTTTCAATTTCTGGGACAATTTTTTATCCATCTGGGGTAGAAATGGACTGAATTTGGGTACTGAAAAGAGTTGGTCTAGGTTTTGCTGATAGGTTTACTGTTCTATTGGTTCTTTTGGTTGGATTTTCACTGTTGATTGCTAAATGTAGGCTAATTTCTGTTGATGCTTATTGCTGAACCTTCGTTCTATTTTTATTTTGTTTGTTCAATACCAGGTACGCCTTGGATCTGTTATCATGTGAAGTACAAGCATGAATACCTGTAATTCAAGTTGAAGAAATGATTAGCATTAGTGTTCTATTACTGTTCAATTTGAATTTAGTTTTTGGTTCCTTCTAGTATAGTTCTTTGTGTGCATTTCATTCTATTTTAAGGATTAGGCTTGAATTTATGGGGATGCAGTTGATTTAATATTATTTTGGACTCTATAGTTATGGACTGTGATTTGCTATTTATTTGCCTAAAGCTGTTTGGTTATTGACTTTATAGTCATTGGTTTAAATACATGTCAATTCCAATTATGAATTTACTGAAGCTAGTTCCCTCAATCATGCTAAGATTTGCTCCCTGCATAGTTTGTATCTTGGTCTAAATGCTTTTTCTTTTTTGTGAAATATTTTGAACTCTTTGAAATAAGGGAGGTTCAAATGAAAGCTAAGTTTCGTTCTGGTCTTTCGAAAATTTCCGTTTAAGTTTGTTAAAATGCTGGATAATGGTTCGTGAATTCATACTGATTTGCTATGTGAGGCTTGGTAAGTATACCTAGTTTGAAGACAATTCAGATTCTTAGTATGCATTGGAATAGCTTGCAAGATTATCACTTGTTAGTCACACGTTTTGGGCAAATATTTGAATTAGCATGAAATGTCTTTTAAAAATAAAACAAATCTCTAAATAAGCATGAAGGTCAATTAATTGTTGGGTTTGGGAGTCCTTTTAATTTCATATCTATGAGCTTGGTCACTTTGAGTTTAAAATGTTGTCTCAAATTGCACTTCATAGCCCTTTGATCGATTTGCTTGTAAATGGGGTTAACAATGGTTGTTTCTGAAATTTTGGGATCAATGTTGGCCCAATAGCAGATGTCTTTAGACTCCATGTTACTATGGGTGTTTGACTGTCTCCCCCCACTTTGAGAGTTGGGCTCACTAGGTCCAAGCTCGAAAGCAATATGAATAAATTGGATTCACTATTATTTGTTAATATTGGTTCTGATTTAGTTGATCCTTTAGTTTGATGTTTGCTAGTTAATTAGTAGGATTTGAATTTGATTAAACATTTAGATGTTTTGCAAGTCTATTTGAATTAATTGATTGGATTTTCAAAGTAAATTGGAGATATTCCATGTTAGGCAATATAAATAGCTTCTGGTCTTCAAACACTTAGCTTGAACTTCCTTTTAAAATTGGAATTGAGGAGCGCCGTGCCAAATAAAATGTCAAATGCATGGCCCTCATTTAATTTAAAATCCTTGGAACTCGAGGCGTATCATTTAGCAAATTTTCTATGTCCCTCGCAAAGTTAACAACACGTAGTTGCTTTAGGCGCGTTATTTTAATAATTTACCTTCCTAAACTCGGGTGCACATTTCATGTGACTCAAATCCAAATCTCAAAAAGTAAAATAAATGTGTCTCGGACTATGGGTGCATTTCATGTGGCGTGGTCCAAAAACATATTTTAGATGACGTTGCAACCTTCTTTAAAAATTAATTTAGAGGTTAATAAGTTAAAATTGTACTATAGGCTAAAACATATATTAAAATCAAATAATAGGCCAATTATAATAGTTTAAACGACCGCGGTAGAACCACGGAATCCGGAAGTGCCTAACAACTTTCCACGGGTTAACAAAATTCCTTATTCAGAATTTCTGGTTCACAGACTTCGCAAGGAAAGTCGAATTTTTTTCGATTTGGGATTTAAAATAAATCAGTGACTTGGAACACCAATAACAAACCATCTTAAGTAACGACTCTAAAATAAATAAATAATCCCATTTTGAATAATGTCACCTAAAGTGAAAAAACTCCCTTGTATACTATCCTTCGGGGTGGTGAGTGAAAAAATGAGGTATGACAACTCTGGCGACTTTGCTATGGAACTGAACCCAGAACATCGGTTCAAGGTTAAAGGATTCGAGCTTAGAATAGCTGTTATGATTGGCTTTATTTATTATCTGATTTTCCAACATGTTTGCCTAATGTGCTAAATATTTTTTTGTGAACTGTATATAAATTGCTATGAAACCCAACTTCTCTCTGAGTCTTCTAAATTATTTGGGAAGTGTGCACTTCGTGTAACTTCTTTTCTGTTAGAGTCTTATCCCCAAATTTTAGAATGAGTTTCGAACAGGATGCAAAGCCGGTGAAGCTTATGTATTCCTGGTATGCTGACCCCCTCGGCTCGAGTTCTCTGTTCGGATAAGCCAGGTCTAGAACAAGAAACTCAGATTTTAAACCTAGTATAACAAAATCTCATGCCAGATCCCTAGTAGGAATGTTTGTGCGCATCACGTGCATTTGACTTAGGAGACTTAATACAGGAGTTAGGTCTGACTAGGACAGGTCTACCCAAAATGAAAAGACCATCCTGATGCATCCTACTTGCTACTTGTGCATTTATTTGCTTCGAACTTTCATGTTGACCGGCTTGTGAATAATAGAAGAAAATTGGGAAAAGAGAATAACAGTGTGAGGGTTAAGAGAGATAATTATCCATTTCTGGAAAATCCAATGTCCAAAAGATACTGAAACTCTACCGGATTTTTGAAGAAAAAAAATAAAAAGAAGAAAATTTGTTTTAAAAATAGTTGTTTTGTTAAAAATTTTCCCGAACTACTCCAGTTTGATTCCCACTAAATGTGGGATACGTAGGCAACCCCTATCGGGTCCAACTTCCCTTTTTGCAAAAAAAAAATAGCCCAAAATCAAATTTTTTTTTTTTTGGTTACAAATAAGCAAGGTGATGTCATTATTGTTTAAAATAAGCTGAATGTCCCCAAAAGGGCGCCAGAAGACAATTTTGCAAGAACAGACACCTTTGGTTGTTTTTTAATTTTTTAGTCAGTTAGCGAGCACAGCCTTGGAATCCCCCCCCCTCCCGAAGTGCTAAAAGGCCATATTTGCAAAGCCGGATTTTATTTTGAAATAACGTTGAGAAAAAATGGTGTTACCCTTTTGTTTTGAGTCAAAATGAATTATTAAATTACCTTAATAAATGTGCAGGATGAGCACAATTAAAATGAACCCTTCGCAGCCCTTAAAGACATCCCCTTACAGCTCCACATATGGTGGAATGATCTAGGAAAAGGCAGTAGAGAAACTGTGGTAAAGGTTCTGGGTGGTCTCATCGGACTTTTGAACGTCAAGCCAAGGTTGGGCGTGATTGAAATCTTACCTTTAATGTATTCCTGATTTTTAATTTCTCGAGTCTATATTTTGATTTATTTTGAGTGTGTTTGTAGCTTTACATTCCAATAAAATGAGTAGTTTGAAATCTTTTGTAATAAAAGATTAGGAGTTTTTATTAATGAAAATAGAAAATTTCCAAAAATTGTCTCTTTACTTTTTGCATTTATTTTTCTTGAACTACGTAATGATCTGATTCACGCGGTGTCGTGATACGTAAGTAATCCTCATCGGATCTGGTCATAATTTTCGTGAATAATTCCAATAAAATAAAATAAAAAGAAAAAAAAGAGAAGAAAAATCAAAAGAAAATGAGAGAATAAAAGAAAAAGAAGAAAAAAAAAGAGAGATGAAAGGGAAAGAGTGGGAGTTTGAAAATGGAAGAATTGGGAAGAATAAGTAAAGCCGGGATGAAACATGCAACTGTTGCAAAACATGTAGAAACACATTTAACTGTATAGGTGCATCACACCCCAACGTGTGATTACCTATGTGTTATTTGTTTCAAACTAACTGTTTGTTGATGTTCATTTTTCCAGTATGGGTTTTATAGTACGGTGGTTGGTTTTTGGGTAATCTGGCTTCGCACCCATACTTTACGAGATCAAAAGGGATCATCAAAACGTCTTCAAAAGTGACTCTGCCAACAATCCCCATTATGGATGATAGTCCAATATCAGGCATCCCGACTTCAGAATCGGCAGCTGCCGAAGAAAACAGAATCCTTCGTCTTCGTGTTATGGAAATGTAGGATGCTTGGGTAAATGGAAGAGAGCCACCAAGCGCAATTCTGGGATTCTGTGAACTCTTTCCTAGAGCAAGCGGTACCTCCACTGTCCCGATCAGTCACCCAAATACACCACTAGAACACGCAACTATCTCAGCTTATTTTGTAGGAACACCTTCTGAGGTTCGCCCCCAGGTGTTAATATCCGGTGCAGCTTCAAATATCTTCACCGTTCCGCCTTGCTCAGCCACGGCACAGCCTACACTGCCCAGGCCTAGTTTTGACCCATCAGGTTTCACCTTCCAAACACCCTCCTTCCCAATGGAACCTCCTCAATCTCCCACTTATACCTACTCTCAACTACCCCAATATGAGTTCACTGAAGGGGAAGAAAAGACTACCAAAACTCCTGAGCAAGAAGAGATTACAAGAAAAATGAGGAGTATGGAACAGAGTCTTAAATGCATACAAGGGTTGAGTGGACATAAAAGTGTATCTTATACTGACTTATGCATGTTCCCTCATGTGCATCTACCATTGGGATTTAAAACCCCAAAATTTGAGAAGTATGATGGACACGGTTATCCTATTGCTCATCTTAAGAGATATTACAATCAGCTGCAAGGAGCAAGTGGAAAGGAAGAACTCCTCATGGCCAACTGTGGAGAAAGTTTGATTGGCATCGCAACTGAATGGTACATGGACCAAAATATACCCCGCTGGAACATTTGGGATGATCTTGCTCGATATTTCATCAGGCAGTTCCAATACAACATTGATATTGTTCCAGACAGTAACTCATTGACAAATTAAAAGAAGAAATCCTCGGAAAGCTTCCGATAGTATGCAGTTAAATGGCATGAACAGGCCTCCAGGGTAAAGCCCCCAATGGATGAAACTGAAATAGTTACGGTTTTCCTCCAAGCCCAAGAGGCTGACTACTTCCAGAACATGATGTCCGCAATAGGTAAGCGATTCGCCGAAACCATCAAGATTGGCAAAATGGTTGAAAATGGGTTGAAAACGGGTCAAGTTTTTAGCCAATATGCTATCAGGGCTACCTCCCAAGCCATCTAGCGTGGTTCTGGAGGAGTAGAAAATAGAAAGAAAAAAGAAGAAACATCAATTGCAGCGTCGGGTGCAAGAAATACCATACTCCCATATCCCTTTTCTCTAAGAGAACCCCGCAACACTTTTACCCCCACCAAGATGTGGCTTATGCTCCGCAGCCATACACGGTCATGAATGCTCAACCTTATGTCCGTCCACAACAACAAGCCAATCGAAACCAAGCTCCATTTCCTAGAAACGAACCTCCTTACCAAACTCACTACAACCCTAGGCTCCACAAAACAATTTCCACGCCCGCGAACCACCCAAGAGGCAAAATTTCACATCATTCGATGAATCATATTCCAGCCTGTTGCCCAAACTTGTTCAACTAGGTTTGCTGCAGCATGTTCCCCAAACGATGCAGAACCCAGTGTCACTCGCTTGCGGAGCTGGTGCCTGATGCGCCTATCACTCAGGGGCAAAAAGGCATGACACAGGCGATTGCTGGACTCTCAAGAGAGTAGTGGAAAACTTGATAGAACAAAGGAAGATAGTTCTAAGGGATAAAGATATTCCCAATGTGAACCAACAACCCACTGCCGGGCCACAACAACGGGCCGGTAATCGAGACTTTGACCCAGCGTGGAAGGCCATCATTGCCATCGCTGATGTAGAAAAGAAACCAAAAGCTGCCTCGAAGCAAGACCAAAAGGGAGAAAAAGAACAAAACCACCCCTCCGAACATAGAGAAGAAAATGGAAGTTGAAACTGGGGCAAAGCCCCCTAAAGATGTTATTATTTATGTCCCTCGAGGCTGCAAGGAAAAGCACATGACATTGAGTCCTCCCAGGAAATTTAAGCTGAACAAGACAACCCAAATTTATATACCTAAGGGAGCTTAAGTGATGCGAGGGCCAATAAATCTACCAAGGCTAAGTGAGCCCGTGGTTTTTGGCTGTGTGCCACAAAAGCCCATGACATATCCTGCCGTTTTGCCCTGGAATTATAACAAGTCAGTAGTTACTTACAAAGGAAAAGAAATCTCAGGAAAAGTGAATGAAAATAACCCGGCTCAGAGGTATTTCAATTGGAAGAGTTGAACAACGCCACTAGAAAGTGCTTCACTCTAAGAAGACGGTGAGTGCCAAAAAAGCAGGTGCTTTCTTTCAAAAGATGAAGATGGCAGATTATGAGGTGATCGACCAGCTTCGAAAGTCTCCGGCATAAGTCTCTCTGTTATCTCTATTGATGAACTCCAATGAGCATCAAAGTGATCAAGACCCTCAACGAAGCATATGTGCCTGTGGAAACGACTGTAGAGTAGTTGGAGAGAATGGTAGAAAGATTTTTCACAGTCAACCAAATCTCCTAGCAAAAATTATTTGCCCCCAGAAGGGGCCACACACAACAAAGCCCTTCACATGACATTCAAATGCGAAGGGTATTACGTGAAAAAGGGTTATGTTAGATGGGGGTTCTAGAGTAGATATTTGTCCACTCTCAACTCTGCAATTCATGGAAATTGGTAACGAGAGAATTCGACCCAACAATGTCTACGTGTGTGCCTTTGATGGCATAAAAAGGGATACAATGTGAGAGAGTGATTTAATTCTAACTATCGGCCCAATAGACTTCGAAGTAACATTCTAGGTGTTGGATATGGGCACCTCTTACAACTTTCTTTTGGGGAGTACGTGGATTCATGTAGCGGGGGTTGTACCTTCTACTCTTCACCAGATTGTGAAATTTAAGCATGAGGATCAAAAGATCATGTTCTATGGGGAAGATGAGCAATCAATTTATTGGGACCCGTAAGTTCCATGTCTTGAAGCAAGAGAGGAAAGTGAACACATACTCTATTAGGCCTTCGAGATTGTGGTCGCAAACCAGTACGAAGAAGGAAACCCTAGCCCTCAACCCTTCCTGTCAAATACATCAATCATGATGGCTAAGGAAATGATCAGGCATGGCTTCAAACCTAGGAATATGCTTGGAAAATCATTACAAGGAATAGATGAATCTATCACCCTGCCTGACAGTGAAAAGTTCTTTGGGGTAGGCTTCTGACCCTCATAAGCTAATATAAAATGAGTGGAGGATAGAAAGAATGATGGATGGGTCTTGCCTTATCCATTGCCACATCTGTACAGAACATTTGTCAAGCCCAAATACAATGAAGAAGAAGAAGATGAGGTCTTTACGGCTGAAGATATTGAAGAAATCTGTTGGGCAATGAGGAAGATACTGTATGAAACCCACATGGTCCAGCTAGGGGAAGGCTCAAGCACTGCTGAGGAGCTGTACATGGGATCTGAGGCCAAACTGCAAAATTGGAAGTCTACGCTATTCCCAATCAGGCGGGAGTCCCGGTAGACCTGTCCTGTCATGTTTTCTACATCACGAGTTATTCTAGGGTGTAACTTGGAAGTTTTCTTTAGTTTCATCTCTTTTTAAATTCAAATGTAAACACTGTTATCTTCCAAATTCAATGAAATGAAATCAATATTTCATCATCCATCTTTCTTTAGTCATTCTGATTTTGTTATTTATTATTCTTCTTTCAGTTCTAATAATGCGGCTTTAAATAATATGACATGCTTGCGGAATTCATGCCCAGATCCAAACACGCTATTTAACTGTGAAATAATGAACCAAGAACCTGAATATAATGAAGAAGAGGCTTTAAGGGAAATAAATCCAGAACTGGAACAATTCGAGAATAAACCCAAACCGAACTTAGATTACACTGAGCCAGTTAATTTGGGTAGTTCTAAAAAAGTAAGGGAAACTAAGATAAGCATTCACACAGATGAAAAAACCTGGGATGCATTAATCCAGCTCTTGTTTGAGTTTAAAGATGTGTTTGCTTGGTCATATGATGGCATGCAAGGACTAAATATTGATTTGGTGGTCCATAAGTTGCCAACTACCCCGATTACCCCTTGTCCAACAAAAGCAAAGAAATTTTAAAACTAATATTTGTGACAAGATCAAAGAAGAAGTCATGAACAGTTGAAAATAGGGGTGATCCGAGTGGTTCGGTACACCACATGGCTAGCCAATGTAGTTCCAGTGCCGAAGAAAGACGGGAAGACCCGAGTATGTGTGGATTATAGAGATTTAAACAAGGCAAGTCCCAAAGATAACTTTCCTTTGCCAAACATCCACATCCTTGTTGATAACTGCGCCAAACATGAGATACATTCTTTCGTAGATTGTTACGCAGGATATCACCAGGTGTTGATGGATGAAGAAGATGCAGAAAAGATAATTTTTATCATACTGTGGGGTACATACTATTATAGGGTCATGCTATTTGGTATGAAGAATGCCAAGACAATCTACATGAGAGCCATATTTTCCATTATTCATGATATGATGCACCAAGAGATAGAAGTGTATGTGGACGATGTGATCATCAAATCTAAAATCCAAGACGATCACGTTCGGGACTTCAGGAAATTCATTGAACGATTGCACAAATATGATTTGAAGTTGAAACCAACCAAATGTGTGTTTGGAGTCTCATCGAGCAAGCACTTAGGCTTTATAGTCAGCCGGAGGGGTATTAAATCAAATCCAACAAAGATATAGTCTATTTGGGATTTGCCTCCTCCGAGAACTAAAAAAGATGTGATGAGTTTGTTAGGCATACTGAACTATATCAGCTGGTTCATTGCTCAATTGACGTCCACGTGTGAACCCATATTCAAATTGCTAAAAAAAGATGCGGCAATCAGATTTACAGATGAATGTTAAGAAGCTTTTGATAAGATTAAATAATATCTATCTAATCCACCAGTCCTGGTCCCATCTGAACCAGGGAGGCCTCTGTTCTTGTATCTGACAGTCCTCGGGCAATATGATATGACCAGAAAAAAGAGTGGGAAATCTACTATCTCAGTAAAAATTTTACCAGTTATGAAGCTAAGTACACTTTGTTGGAAAGAACCTGATGTGCTTTAACTTAGGCTACTCAGAAGCTGAGACATTATCTGCAAGCCTACACTACATACCTCATAACCAGGTTGGATCCTTTGAAATACATATTCCAGCAACCAATACCTACATGAAGGTTAGCAAATGGAAGATCCTACTCATTGAATTTGACATTGTCTACGTCACTCTCATGGCAATGAAATCCCAGGCATTGGCGGATCATTTGGCTGAAATCCCAGCCGAGAATAAGTTCAAGCTTTTGTCAAAAAATAACTCACGAAATTTTCCTAGTGAGAACTGGGACAGAAAATTTCATTCGTTTGTTTGTCTTGGCATCTGAGCAAGTTTGACCTCGAGGCACAAGATTTGAGGTGGCCAAAAGAATGAGTCTTAATCCAGAATAAAGAAAAGAAGAAAAAGAACAAAAGAAGTGAATTCAAAATGCCGAAGCAGACAGAGATACCGCTTGCTCATGATATGGTTGAAGTCACAAGCTTCGCATGTCCCGCCTTGATCCAATGCTGAAGAAAGAACCAACACTTGCAGCCGACGAACATCAAGATTCAGATCAGAGTCCAAAGCAAAAACCATCTAAGACTCAAGATCAAGCATCAAGAGATTTATAGATAGGAATCTTGTTACTCGTAGTTGATAGGCCTAGATAGCTTAGCTTTTGATATTCCTTTTTGGTATAATAAGTAGCAGCAGCATCAAATAGTGAAATCACAGCTTTTCGGTAGTCCCAGCTACCAAAACTTCCAGAATTACACTAACCTGATTCTTTTATAACCAAGGATATGTAGGCAATCTCTGAAGCAAGGTTCGGTCAGACGCTTTTCAAAAATGCTTCTCATGGAGTGTCAAGCAGACAAAAATCCTCATAATTGCTCATTTTATCTTTCCCCGAAAACCCGTGTCCGAGCAAAGAGAGGTAAATGTGAGCACGTGATTTTTTCTTCGCATGAATTACTTCTATAGAATTCCAAAAATTAGATTTTTCTTTAATTTATTTTTAGGAATTATTTCATAATTTTTCCCGTTTCTTTGCATTTTGTGTACGTGTTTAATTTTATTTAATTCATAAAAAATACAAAAATATGACATTTGCATTTAGGGTTCAATTGTATATTCTTAATCTAATTGGGTAATTGATGCTACAAAATAAAAGAAAATCACAAAAAATAGTTTATTTTGCACTTTTAATTTTGTTTTCGAATTTAGACAGTTTTCTTTTAAAATTTGGTTGTTTGTGATAATAGTTATTTTACAATTGTTTAATATTGATTAGGCTAATTTCATTTAAGAATTAGCTTAAATTTTATTTTATTTTGAATTTTATTTTTTGTATTGTTTTCTTAAAAATAGAAAAGAAAATTGGATCAAAAAAGAAAGAATTAGTTTTTTGGACCAAAATTATCAATCTCAAACCATTTTACCCATTAATGCCTCCCCATACCCGGCCCAAGCCCATATTTATACCCGTATTATCTCCCATATCACTCAAACGACCCCGTTTTGCCCCATTTTAACCCCGACCGTTGGATCAGATCAGTCTAACGGTTATGTACTAGAGGGTTAATTAATATATGTATGTCCAAACGCTCCCCTACCTGCCCCCACCCCTCGATCATATCTCATCACCTCAGAGACCCCCAACCAAGTGTCGTTGTGAACCACCATTCATCGCCTGCCGGAAATCTCCCATGGCGTAGGCCAACAGCTAATCACCCCCATTTTTACACCACCGCTTCTCCTTTACCTCCTCATCCCAAATCCACACTCCACCCCTCCCAAATCCACCTAGAAAGCCTCAAATCTTTCAAACCCTAGCGCCGCCCTGATATTCTCTGGTGGCAGCTCCACTACCAATCGACCCCAAAATAACACCCATTAACCACCAAGTCTCCCTTATCCCAAATCTCCAACCATTTACCCTCGAATATTGATAAACTGCTCAAATATAAAATGAATGAAATGAACTCCTAATTCCAAATGTTCAAATCGACGGGCATGTTGAAGATTTTAGATTGTAATAGATTTTATTCGTGTGTTTCACATGAAAACACACGATTAAGGTCTATTTCGGTCAAGAAATCGTAGATTCCGTTAAGGTTCGTGAGTTTGCATGTTGTAGGTACTGTTCTGGTCTCTCTTTTTTGCATTATTCTTCTTTTTCTTTAGCATAGTTTAGATGCATATTTATATTCTGTACCCTCCTCTAATTTCTTCATGTTATGTCCACTTGTTTTTCATTTTTTCTGTCCTGTGTGATTGACTAATTTAGGAATAAGTTAGTTGGATTAGTCCGTTTATTTTCTTTTGCTTTATTTGATTTTCATTTTTATCAGTTTTGTTTTTGGTCTTTTAAGAAATGTTTGGTTAGTCTACTAAAAATAGCCTTTTGGCCAAGAGTGAATTCAGATTGTGAAATCAGAAGGCCCAAGTAGGAAATAATTCGAATGGCTTTTTGAGCCAAGGGCTGTTTCAATCTAATGGGTTGACTTGACCCATATTTGGTTGGATAGGTAAATCACAGGGGTTTTAAGGGTAGTTTAGGATAATGGTATATGGACTCTCTCAAATGACTGTGTGGAAAGCTTCCTAGAAGCTGAAAAACAGCCTTATTTGGCAAGCAAAGCAATAATTTAGGGACCAAGTAGCAAAAATAAAAATCGAGAAAGGGTTGAAGGGCAAAAACTGAACCCTTAAAGCTGCCCTAATAGCTTGCTGATAAAAGCATTGCTACTTGAAGCTCAAATTAGATTTTAGAAGACATTTTTTAGAAGAGGTTGGAGAGAAAATTTTCTCAGATTTAGAAAAGATTTCAGAGATTTGGAGAGACTTTGGAAGAGAAAAAAACTATGCAAAACAAATAGGCTAAAGTTTCATAGAAAATCACTGTTTCATTCAGTTTTCCTTTGTGATTCTTGAAGTTGTCAATTTCTGGGAAACTTTTTGATCCATTTGGGGTAGAAATGGACTGAATTTGGGTAGAGTTGGTCTAGGTTTTGCTGATGGGTTTACTGTTCTATTGGGTCTTCTAGTTGAATTTTCATTGTTGATTGCTTCTGGGTTAATTTCTGTTGATGCTTATTGCTGAACCCTCATTTTCATTTGGTTTTGTTTGTTCAATACTAGGTACACCTTGGATATGTTATCATGTGAAGTGCAAGTATGAATACCTGTAATTCAAGTTGAAGAAATGATTAACATTAGTGTTCTGTTACCTGTTCAATTTGAATTTAGTTTTTGGTTCCTTTTAGTATAGTTCTTTATGTGCATTTCATTCTATTTTGTGATTTAGACTTGAATTTATGGGGATACAGTTTGATTTAAGACTGTTTTGGACTCTATATTGTGTAGTAATTATGGACTGTAATTTACAGTTTAATTGCGTGAAGTTGTTTGGTTCTTGACTGCATAGTCGTCGGTTTAAATGCATGTCAATTCCAATTATGAATTTGCTGAAGTTAGTTCCCAGCTATCATGCTAAGATTTTTCCCTATATATTCTGTAGCTTGGTCTAAATACTTTTTTTTAGTGTGAATATTTTGAACTCTTTGAAAATAAGGGAGGTTCAAATAAAAGCTAAGTTTGGTTTTGGTCTTTCAAAAATTTCCATTGAAGTTCGTTAAAATGTTGGATGATGGTTCGTGAATTTCTACTGATTTGCTATGTGAGACTTTGTAAATATACATGGTTTAAAGAAAAAATTCAGATTCTTAGCATGCAGCTTGCAGGATTGTCACTTGTTAGTCACACGTTTTGAGCAAATATTTCAAATAGCATGAAATTGTATTTCAACAATTAATTGAAGGTCAATTAGTTGTTGGGTTTGGGAGTCCTTTTAATTTCAGAACTGTGAGCTTGGTTACTTTGAGTTTAAAATATTGTCTCAATTGCATTTCATAACACTTTGATCGATTTGCTTGTAAATGGGGTTAACAATGGTTGGCTCTGAAAACTTGGGCTTAAATTTGGCCTAATAGCATATGTCTTTAGACTCTATGTTACTATGGGTGTTTGACTGTCTCCCCCCCCCCTCCCCCCCCCCCCCACTTTGAGAATTGGGCTCACTAGGTCCAAGCTCGAAAGCAATATAAATATATTGGATTTAGTGCTATTTGTTAAAATTGGTTTTGATTTAGTTGATCCTTTAATTTGATGTTTGCTAGTTAATTAGTAGGATTGGGATTTGATTAAACATTTAGACGTTCTTCAAGTCTATTTGAATTAATTGATTGGATTTTCAAAGTAAATTGGAGATGTGCCATGTTAGGCAATATAAATAGTTTATGGCCTTCAAACACTTAACTTGAAATTCCTTTTAAAAATTGAAATCAAGGTGTGTCACGCCAAATAAAATCTCAAATGCGTGGTCCTCATTTAATTATTTCCTTTAAAATCCTTAGAACTCGAGGCGTGTCATTTAGTAAATTTTCCATGGCCCTCTCAAAGTTAACAACGCGTAGTTACTTTAGGCGCGCTATTTTAATAATTTACCTTCCTAAACTCGGGTGCGCATTTCATATGATCCAAATCTAAATCTCACAATGTTAAATAAAATATTTCTCATACGACGAGTACATTTTATGTGGCATGGTCCATAGATGTATTTTATATGACGTCGCAATCTTTCTTAAAAAATAATTTAAAGTGATTAATCAGTTAAAATTGTACCATAGGCTAAAACATGTATTAAAATAAGATAATAGGTCAATAATAATATTTTAAGCGACTGTGCTAGAACCACAAAATCCAGGGGCTCCAACACCTTCCCTCGGGTTAACAGAACTCCTTATTCATAATTTCTTATTCGCAGACTTCGCAAGGAAAGTCGAATTTTCCTCGATTTGGTATTTAAAATAAATCGATGACTTGGGACACCAACAAGAAACCATTCCAAGTGGCGACTCCAAAATAAATAAATAATCATATTTCGAATAATGTCACTTAAAGTGGAAAAACTCCTTTGTATACTATCCTTCGGGATGGTGAGTGAAAAAAAGAGGTGTGACACTGTCCATCATTATAACCTAGCACCATCTACCCACCACCTTCCTCAATCACAACTACTACCACCACCCGCCATTATTAATTATTACCATCCACCACCATCATCCTTGTGAGCACGTGATTTTTGCCCTAGATGAAAATAACTCCTAAAAATAGACCAAAATAGTTATCACTTATTTTTAGGTGTTTTTCTTTATTTAGTTGCATTTCATACATTTTTAATATTTTTAAATATCATATAAAAGCCATAAAAAAGTGTCACGTTTTAATTTTATGCCACCTTAGGTTCAATTTGCATTTATGAATTAATTACATTGAGTTAATTATATTATTGATCAAAAATCACAAAAAATGATCATTTTTACATAGTTAGATAATTAGCTTAATTTTATAATTTGAATTGATTTAGGAATTTAGTTTAGTTTTTTTTAATTAATTAAAACAAAAAAAGGAAAAACAAAAGAGAAAGAGAATTGAAAAGGCTTGATATTAAATTTAATTTGGGCCAACTTAAGGCTGAGCCCAAATATAAACCCAAATGAACCCCTACCCAACCCCAAACTGGGTCGACCCGACCCGACCCGACCCAACACCCAAAACCATATTTCCCCACCTAAAAAACCCTAATGCCAAAGTCTTGAAGGAAAAACACAATACACGCCTGATAGACACTAGAGAGGCCCCCTATCGTCGCCTCTCTGCTCCAAAGAAAAACGACCCCCTGAAGCTCCTCTTCTTGGACGAAACCAGCTTTACCAGCTCCTCCATTCACCTCCCAGCTCACCAAAATCCAACAACCACCAGTAGCTTAGGCTCATACGACCCCTCGCCGAAAAACGAGTCGCACATCAACAAACGCGCACACACGACCCCTCACCGAAAAACCAGTCACACAGCAACGAACACGCACCCACGACGAGCTCTCACCTCTCTTTTGAACTAAAATGAAACAAAATAGCAGGGGGAGGGAATTGAAATCGAAACAGAATAGAGTAACAGAAAACAAAGAAGAACGAAACAGAAACAAAAAATGCAAAAAATTGAAAATATATATATCTATAAATACATATATAAAAGATCGTCTATTTCCTTCACTTGATTTTGGTTTTGGATTCAAAATCATGGTGTTTGTTTGAGGTCTGGAAGTCTGCTGATTTGGTTGTCTATTCGAGGTTTGTTTCGATTGAATTTGAATTCTCGAGTTTCCGTTTGCTGATTTTGTTGCTATTTTCCATCGCGATCGAATATCCTTCTGCTGGGGTTGGATCAGTGATTTAAATGCAAAGGAGAATTGATCCATTTGAGGTCTGTCACCATTTTGCTCTTTGGTTGCTCATTTTGTCTTGTATGATGTTTTAGCGTTAATTCCATGCCCATTTGTGATATCTAGAATTATAACATAATTTTGGAATGAAATGTGATTACATGGTTCAATGGGGAGTACTGAAATGTTCATGTAATAATTTGCACAAATATCTATTGATGAACTCGTTGGATTCTATTCTATTTTTGGCTAATTTTTCACCAGTTCTCAAAATCTTCATTGGCATTTTTAAATTTGAATAGGAAAGCGGATAATCCTGTTGATTTAATTGTTGTAAAGTTATTAGAAAGCTAGTATTCCCTAGATCACGGGCAAGTTGAGAAAAAATTTATCTTATTGTTTATCCTACACTTTTAATAGAATGAATTAGGCTGTTTGAATTCGTTTGAATTAATATGCAAAATGTGTTGGATCATATCAAAAGAGATATTGGATTGATTATATCGGCATGAACCAATTTAATTGTTTTAGCTTGGAATTGAATAAATCAAGGTGCGCCGTGCCAAATGAAAATGATAAATGCATCGCCCTCGTATTAATGTAGATATAAATTTATGAGCCTTCAGGGCCGTTTAAAATACAATTGTGGTTGCGTATACGTTCGCGTAACACGACCATAATTCTAAATTAATTTGGAGTATACGTTCACTCAACTTCGACCAATCATTTCTTAATAATAAAATAGGTTACCGTCCTTTAATTTTTTTATTTCTTAAGTTCATTAGAATCATATGGCCTTTTAGTAATTTTGTAGGTAGGGTAAAATATAATATTTCATAGAATATCTTTTGGGGCCGTTTTAAAATACTATCGAGATTGTGTATACATTCGCGTAACATCGTTACGGTTCTAAAAACAAGACCAGAGTATGCGTTCGCGCAACTTTGGCCCAAATTTTCTTAATAATAATAAAGCGTCGTTAATTGTGGACATGTTCGCGTGACATGATTTTTGACGCGCCAAACAAGCGGGTATACGTACGCGTAAACCGTTTCAAGATAAATTTTTTAATTAAAAGCGATGAAAGATGTAAATGCACATAGGTTCTACAATCAGTAATTATATAATTTTATTAGCCAAGTATTATCAAAGTGACCGTGCTAGAACCACGGAACTCGGGAGTTCCTAACACCTTCTTCGGGGTTAACAAATTTCTTACTCGGATTTCTGATTCGCAGATAATAATAACCTCGATTCTGGATTAAAATCGGTGATTTGGGACATCATAAATCTTTCAAGTGGTGACTATATATCTTTAAATAATAAATCACGTTGCAATCCTCACTTAAATTGGAAAACTCCCTTACCTACGCCCTTCGCCGGGGTAGTAGTATTAAAAGGAGGTGTGACAATCCTCCATCACAATCTCCGCTACTACCAATTACCATTAGCTACACCACCGCCTCTAATCGGTATTTCCCCATTAGCCATCACCACCAGCAACTATTATATTTTTAAAAAAACTATATCTTTTATTGATAGAATATTATATTAGTTAGTATTTCATTTGTATTTTATATTTATTAATTTTCAAATAAAGATAAATTTTATACACTCAGATGTTAAAAATCAAACAGTTTTAAATTTAGTATTAAGATCTTAATACACATCTTAATATATTCAGATGTATATTCAGATTCAGATGTCTTAATCTTAATACACGTCTTGATATTCAGATGTGTATTCAGATTTAGACGTCTTAATCTTTAAAAAAGACAAATGAGGCCTGTCATTACAAATGTTTGGATCCACTTATTTTAAGTGTTTATTATCTTTTAAGTATATTTATAATTTTTTAATGATAAAAAATGCTTAAAATTATTTACTTTTAGACCTGAAAAATATAAAAAAAATTAAACTAAAAGTCAAAAGTTAGGTATTACCAACTTATGGCTTTTGACTTTTAGTTTATAAGCTACTTTTTAAAAATAAATAACACCCACTGACTATATGATGTGACTTATTACAGAGAAATACTAAGATAATGACTTTTGAAGTATTGAAGCCTAGTCTAAAATTATCTTTTTTTTAAAATGATGCATACTTTTATATATTAAGGAGTAGTACAAGGAATATTTTGAGATACATCATTACAAAAATATCGTTGTGTACCCATGCAAGCGTGGTACATAGTTTGTGACGTCATATCTAAACAAAAAGAAGTATGTCCCAAAATCTTGGACGCAGTTGTGGAACGTTAGTAGAGTGTGCTACAATGATTATCCATATATTGAGGATTTGAAAATATTGGTTGTTCCAAAAGTGTAGTAGATGGATTTTGCATGGAGATAGTTGTTCGGTGTTTAACCAGTAGATCTGCCACTTGATTCTGCTCCCTGTGTTTATGTGTCACTCATGGGCTACCCAGTTGATGTAGTAGGTACATGTATTCATCACTCAAAGATGAGCAGTGGTGATTATTCAAGAGAAGGGATGAAATTACCTTTGTTTAGTCCACATTAATCTCCGGTGGAACGTATTTATATTGGAGGGCGAACCTTAGTCCTTCCTATGGTGCAGTAAGTTTCATGTATAGTATGCTTCCCGTAGGACGGGAATCCATATATCCAAGTAATCAATTCCCTAAATGGTTTTGAATTACTCCTCCAAAGCAATATTTGTTATTCGCCATGTCACAGGCTCCATCCGAGTTAAGCTTAAAGGAAAGATTAGTAGGGGTGCCATTTGATATGCATGTATGAGTGATGCCTTGGTATTTGTTTGTGGTTGATGCCTAAAAGATTCTGCAGCTTGGCTTAATATATGAGCGGGGTTTGGTGGGATATATTTACCATAAAAAATAGTGCGATTCCTAATTTTTACATAAATTCCAAAGGGTGAATGGAATTAATATATGCGAAGGGAGATGGAGTCTAAGAGTAGGTTTTTGCTTAAGGAGTTGGGACAGTATATATGAAATATGTATTGTAATCTATCTAGGTTAACATTCGATAAGTTAATGGATAAGATTTCCCAAGTAGGTTGTGTATGTATGTTAATAAGTGGTTGATAGTTTCTTCATGTGTATAGCATATTGGGCAAAGTGCATTTGGAGCAACTTGGATGTTATGAAGATAAGTTAAGGTGGGCAGACGATGATGGCTCATGATCCATAAGAAGTGTTTAATTTTTGGCGGTAGCTTTAGTTTCCATATCCACTAGAAGGATGTTGTAAGTACATTTGAGTCTAATTATTTGTATAGTGATTTTACTGTAAAAAATCCATTACTAATAAGTCTCCACTACATTTGATCATAGGTGATTGGGTTTGTAATGGTAGGCATGTAGTAACTTTTTAATAGTAGGAGTATATTATGGGGAAATTCGAATGAAATTAAACTAGTGTTAATGGTGTTGTTAGTTAAGTAACTGAAGAGTGAGGCCAATTGAATTTGTTGTGGTAGAGGCCCTACAATTGAATTTCTAAGGGTGAAATTATTATCTAGCCATAGGTCATTCTAGAGACTAATGTGGGTACTGGTTACTGGATGCCACCGTAGGCCTAGTTGACAAGAGGACCAGCCAAGAGTAATTGCTTTCCAATTAGAGGACACAGTTTTGCACTTAGTGTATGTATTATATTTTGAGGGGATGGTGATTGGAAAAGTCGCCATGCAAGAGACCCTAATAAGGCAGTGTTTTTATGGTGGAGGTTTTGTATACCCAGACCCCCTTGTGCCTTGGGTAATTGGACAGTTGCCCATTTAATAAGGTACAATTTGTGTTTCTAAGGTGTAGTGCCCCATAGAAAATTTCTTTGATAACATTCAAGCTTGTTAATGACATTAGCGGGTATTTTAATGAGTTGCATAACATGATTAGGCATGCAGTTTAGTATAGCTTTGATTAACATAGTGTGTCCTTCCATGGATAGAAAGTTAGTTTTTCAACCTGATAGTTTGTTTTTAAAATTGTCTAGAAAATATTGAAAGTGATTTGGTGTTTGTTTTGTGGTAAAAATAAAGTAGACAAGATATTTCCCAAAATTTAGATCTTCCTTCATATTAAATAATTGAGGCGTAACATTGTCGCGAGCTTCCTTGGTAGTATTTTTTAGTGAAGATATTTTTTATTTATTAAAACTAATAGTCAAGCCGGACAGTGTGGTTAGGAGATTAAGGATGTCAATGATGGGGTTCATACTCTTAGCGGTTAATTTCGATGTAATTGTAATGTTATCAGCGAACAGTAAATAGGATATATGAGGTCTTTGTCTTGAAAATTTTATAGGATGCCATCTAAGGTAATCTACCTCCATGTGAATTTTCCTAGTTAACATTTCCATGCAAAACATAAAAATATTAGGGGGATAAAGGGTTGCCTTGGCGTATGCCTCGTTTAGTACTCAAATCGTAACATAGGAGCATTAGTTGTCTTACCAATTTTTAGAGGTGGTGCACATATCCAAATCTGTCTAATGAAAAAAATCACGTACAAATAAAAATGTTTTTAATTAATTGGATACTTATATCTATATATATATATAAATGTTCACAAAATTACATTAATATATGGGGAGGACGAGGTGCCCTATTGGATGTCATCAACATCTGCCATTATATCACTATTATAGAAATTAGTTTTCCTTTGAAAAACAGCTCCTAAGATGTATGCTTACAGTGCATCATTTGCAAATACCGAAGATACTACCAAAAATTGGGTCTTGTCAAAATATCCTTTCTAGATCCTTCCTTTGTAAGGAGGTCCACTACTTGATTCTGCTCCCATAACTATGGCTCATGACTGGGTTCCCTTGTTGATCCATCATAAACCTGCATTTATAAATTATAGGGTTGTGAGTTAAGTTACCATGCTTTAACATTTCTGGCACCATCTTAGAGTTAGTCTCAATCACAATGAGTGACAAGCATCGATTTAGATTTTTAGCACCAAACATAGGGCTAGGAGCTCTACCCTAAGACTTTCAGTGTTTGGGAGCCCCTTCATGAAGCCTAGAATCCAGTCACCCATATTGTTTTTGAATACCCTCCACAATACCCCCTTTCTACGTGTTAAGTTATAAAGCCCCATCAGTGTTCAATTTATAGAATCTCTTATCTGGTGGTTGCCACTTTAGTTATGGTCGTTGTCATAACAAGCCTAGATATGGCTACAACATAGTGGTATTCTACAACCTTTGCAATTGTTTGGTGTACATTAATGCAATTATTTTTCTTATTAAAAAAATAGAGTTCCTAGTGAGCCAGATGGCCTAGAGGCAGAAGGGCAATAAATGTTTCCATTTGATACAAGCATTGTATTCCATATTTTGAAGCATATGCCATGTGTCTTTCCAATTTGGCATAGAAAAGGGATTGAGACTAAGGTTAGGCTTATGGTTTTACTAATGTAACAGTTGCTTCAAAACCCTTTGACATTAGCATATTCAAACAAGATGTGATTTATGTCTTCTATGGCATGATCCAGAAATAGCAGTTAGGATTAATTCTCATACCAATATGGTGTAGGTATTTCCCTGTAGGCAGCCTGTTAAGCTGCATGAGCCATATGTAAAACTTAATCATATTGTGGGGTTTTTAGCTTCCAAATCCAGCTGAAGTGGTCTTCATAGAAGTGTTATTGTTCATTAGTACATAAAGGTAGTTGTAGACTGATTTGGTACTAAACAGACCATTGGGGTTGAGGTTCCAGATTAGCTTATCCTTACCAGAGGTGGATATGAGAATGTAACTTTTTAAATTCTCATAATGATATCATGGGGGATTGGATAGGGAATTTAGTTAAAATCCCAAACCTCATTGGAGTATACTTCATTTATCCTGGTTTTCATGTCACTATGGTGCCATGGACCATTAAGGATTTTATCTATTGGTTGTATCTTGGGAAATCATGTGTCAGTAAGGAATCTAACCCTATCCTCTTTGTGAATTACTTATCTAGTGCAATCGGTGCATATCTTCCATCCCTCTTGAACATTTTCAGATCCGAGTCTTAGCCTTAATCCTGTTTCCCCTCCCTTGTAGTGCTTTCCTATGAGCACCCTAGCCCAGATGGAGATAGTATTATCGTAGAGTCTCCAAACAAGAATTGTGTGGCATGTTTTATTCTTTAGATGGGCCTGTTGTATGCCCAACCCTCCCATATTTTTTGGTTTGGTCATAGTGGCCAACTTGGCCATGTGAAACTTCCTTTATATAGGTTTGTACGCCAAATAAAATTTCTGTGGATTTTGTCAATTTGGTTGGTAATTTGGGAGGGTAATGTGATGTACTGCATTTACATGGTTTATAATGCTAGTAAGGTAAGATTTTGCCAGGGTGGTTTGACCAGCCATTTTTAAGAAATTGGGTTTCCACCCTGTCATTCTACTATTGAGGTTATCTTTGATGAATTGGAAGTCACTATTCCTAGGACTTTTGTTGAATATGGGAAAACCAAAGTATTTCCCAAAGTCTCTAGCACATTTGATACCTAAAAAACACTGTATGTTGTTGCATACTCTTCTTGGAAATTTGAAGAAAAATTCACTTTAGATTTCTGGAGGTGGACTTTCTCTCGAGATGCAGTATTGAAATTACCCAAGATGTATAAGATTGTCTTATGGTTTCTTCTATTGGCTCTAGAAAACATAGTGTGGTCATCAACAATGATTAGGTGGGAGATTCTAGGCCCTCCCTTGCTGATGCCGATAGGGAATCAGTCTTTGTCGGTTATAGCATTACCAATAATTCTGGAAAGTCTTTCCATGCATATGATAAACAAATAAGGTGATATGGGATCCCCTTCCTAATGCCTCTGTTGGGCTTGAAGAAAGCAGTATGGGTACCATTAACAAGGATAGAGATGGAACTTGCAGTAAGACAAGACATGATTATGGTGGTTAGTTTAGAGGGGAAGTTGAAGAAGACGAGGGATTCTCTGATAAAAGACCATTCTAACTTATCAAAAGCCTTCTCTAATTCTACTTTTGAGATCATATCGGCATTCTTACCTTTCATATTTTGGAAGTGGGAAATGTACTCTTAGACCACAATGGCATTATTAGAAGCTCTTCTATTGGCTAAAAAACTAGCTTGAGTAGGGTCAATGATATTCAGAAGCAAAGGTTTGATTCTTTGACAATGATCTTAGTGATCAGCGTATACATTGTGTTCCACAAACCTATTGTCCTGAAGATTTTCAACATTGTGGAATTAGGAAATTTTGGGATGAGACACAAGTTAATTTTGTTTATTTTAGGAGGGATTATACAAGTGGAAAAGACAGTGTGGCAGGATTTGATTACTTTGCCATAAACTATGTGCCAATACTTCTAATAGAAGAAAGGGTGGTGGCCATTAGGCCCGGATGCCTTCATGGCCTTGAAGGAGAACAAGGAACACTTGTTCTCAGAGAACCTAAGTGCGGAGTCAGTAGTGCTCTGCTCCTTGATAGTCAGGATATTAGCACTATCAGTAATGTGATTCCTGATCAGCATTTAGCTATGGTGTTCAGTGGTATAGATCCTAGTGAAGTAGTTAAGGATTGTGTCTTTAATTTCATTTGGATCCTAAATGTTGTCCCACCACCTCATCTTTTGAAGACATGATCCTATTCCTCTTCTTTTGATAAGTGTGGATATATGGAAGAACTTAATGTTAGCATTTCTCCCACTTAACCAATTAATTTTTGATTTAAGCTCGCAGAAATCTTCTTCACTCCTAAGAATGACAGATAAATCTTGTTGAAGCTTGGCTTCAAGCTCCTGAAGGAATGTAATAAAGGGGTAGGCAATAGACTTTTGAATGCTAGAAAGTCTAGCAAGGATGTGTCTTTTCCTTTGGAAAATGTTGCTAAATACATGATTATTAAATTCAGCCACCCTATTGGTAAAAACAGAGTTAGCTTTTAGGATATCAATATTGGCTGAAAAACTATCTTCCACAAGAGGGAGGAAGTCAAGGTGGTTGCTTCACGTAGATTCAAACTTAAAATGCTTGTTTTCCCTTGTCAGAGTATGCTGGATTAGACTTAAAAGAAGAGGACAATGATCTCAGTGGGTAATAGTTGATTTAGGAAACTTCTCTATGCAATCATCTGTATCAAAGCACCTATCAAGTCTTTATAGGATTAGGTCTTGCTTGTCGGAGTATCTTTTACTAGAACAAGTATATTTTGAACCCTTAAAGCCTAGATCAATTAATTTACAATTATTCAAGCAATTTCAGAATATGTTTCTTCTGTTTGTGTTCAAGATATTACCCAGTTCATTGACCCCCTCTCCCTACGAGCCAACGACCCCCATAGACAGAAGCAAGATCCTTTAGTGCGATCCAGAGCTTATTTATATTATTAGCACAGTTACTAGCATATATAGCAGAAAAAAGCCATTTAGTAGAGGAGGGGAGTACATTGACCATGACATGCACCCCTGAGGAGAAGTGCATGCTTCCTCTAACTTGAGCAAATCATCTTTCACATAAGCACAATCCCACCCTACTGCCCGACAGCAGGGGATTAGAATTGGGCATCAAACTTGAGCTCAGTAATGAGGTGCTTGTGGTCTGCCATCCTAGTCTCTAGCAAGACTAGCATGACGTGGTTATGGGGCTTCTCCATAGATGAACATTGTCTACGAAACTCAACATTATTGTCCCTCATAGCATTCCATATCATGAAATTCATTAATAGAGGATTTTGGGTTGGAGCCTTCCTTTTGATTGCCTTCCCCTTGTTCACTGGGGTTGGCATCGGCATACCCACTAGAGGGCCAGAGTCATTGTTGAGTTTTTTGAGTTTAAAAATAAGTTCACACGGAGATCGAGTTTGCAACTTATGAGTTTTTTAGGAGCACAGAGCAATAAACATTTCTTGTGACTGCTTTTTGAACTCTATCTTCAAGGATTCCTGCATGAGGAAGGCCTTTGTCTTTGGTATCACTAGTTTATCTAACATGTTCTTTAGGTCCATATTGGACTCCCTGATGTAGTCCAATATGATGGTGGTTCCCCTTTTTAGCAGTTCGATGGGTGAGAATGGTTGGAATGGTGGTTGAGGAACTTGAGGTATTGGTGGCCATAGTTGGAAAGTTGGAGATGAGACTGGAGTCTCCTGGTTTATGAGAGGAAAGAAGAGCATGGTCTGGAAAAGCTATCCCATGAGCATGTTGAGGTCCTCCATAGATAGGGGTTATTGGTTCCCCATGTACTGGGATTGGAAAAAGGTGGACATCGATACCTGGTATCCAAGTTTGCCAGACCCTGGTGAAGGAGTTGTATTGCGAGCCAAACTAGGTACTTGGGATTTTGGATAGTTATTTCCATCGACACCCTACCATCATTTGTATGTTCTCGGTGTGTCCTTGGATTTCCATTTCCATCCATGACTTCGGCATGAGCTTTGCAGTCATTGGGGTGGTGGAGATGGTTAACGGTGTTGTGGATTATGTTTTGGAAGGGGGATTATTGTTTTACATCGAAAATATTAGAATGGATGGGACTGATGGTATGGCATAAGGTAACAATAGAGGGAGAAGAATTATAAACCATATCTTGTTTGGGTTTCATGTGGGACGATTTGCCTTCTGCAATTAATCTTGAGGGATTAACAGAGGGTGTCATCTTATTGATAATATGCACTTGATTACTTCCACTAGAAGAGTCAAGATCAGGGAAAAGATTGAATCAGGTTGTATGTTCACAGGCACATGCATACTAAATTGTCCTTTCGTAAACGAGTAGGCCAATTGAGGATGAGATTGTGTTGAGAAGGGATATATTTCAAAAAGGGAGATACTTTCCGTTGATGTAAGAATACCGGATTTGGGAGGAGTACAGTCGGGGGGGGGGGGGGGGAGGGGGGAGGGGGGAGGTGCATAATCTATAATCCCATTTTTATAGATTGTATTTATAGTTTTGGGAATGGAGATATTTCTTAGAGTGGCATCTTATGGGATTGTACCTGACTTGGGCAGATGCCATTTTAGCCCTATAACGACCCAGATGGTTGTTTTGAGTATTTTAGCCTTAATTCCTAATTTATGATCCTCTATGATATATTGTGGTTACGTGACTTGAGAGGGTATTTGGTTTTTGTTTTGGGTGAGTTTTAGAGTGAAATAGGATACATAGTCCCTAAGTTGGAAGATTAAGTCGTAGGAGTTGATCTTAGTTGGACTTTGCGAAGACGACTCCGGAATGGAGTTTTGATGGTCTCCATAGCTCCGTATGGTAATTTTTGTCTTAGGAGCGTGTCCGAATGTTGATTTGGAGTTCTGTAGGTCGTTTTGATATGATTTGGTAAAAGTTGGAAATTTGAGGAATTTGGGAAGATTGACCACGAGTGAACTTTATTGATATCAGGATCCGATCCTGATTTTGGAAGTCGGAGTAGTTTCTTATTGTAATTGATGACTTGTATGTAAAATTTGAGGTCAATCCGAGTTTTTTTGTATGAATCGGGCTGGTTTTAGAATTTGGAAGTTCATATTTTCTTAGGCTTAAATCGATGCTCGATTCATGATTCTAGGATTTTTTATGTGATTTAAGCCTCGAAT
Organism: Nicotiana benthamiana; assembly: GCA_034376525.1. Classification (NCBI taxonomy): domain Eukaryota; kingdom Viridiplantae; phylum Streptophyta; class Magnoliopsida; order Solanales; family Solanaceae; genus Nicotiana; species Nicotiana benthamiana. The sequence continues at coordinate 18,476,337 of CM067324.1, read as the reverse complement.
AGGTTTGTTATGGTTTTTTGAACTTGTTCGAATATTTAGATGGGTCACGAGGGGCCTGGGTGTGAATCAGATTTAAATTTTATGAATTAGGATTTGCTAAGTGTTTGCTGAAGGCTGACAGTTCTGGTGTCTTCACACATGCGGAGAGGTTGGCTGCAGGTGCGGGCTCGCAAAGGAGAGCACTTGGTCGTAGATGCAGTTTTAGGCATGCCTAGCTGGAGGATTGTAGGGGCGACAGTGGTTGCAGGTGCGACAATTTTAGTCGCAGGCGCGCACATGTAGGTGCGACCCTTTGCTCGTAGAAGCGGAGCGTGAGAATTTAGTCATGCCCGCACCTGCGATGGAATTTCCATAGTTGCAGAGTCGTAGATGCACCTAAAGCCTCGCAGAAGCAGTTTAGTTGGTAGAAAAAGGGGATTTTCGAGGGTTAGCACTTCGTATTTCATTTTGGAATTTTGGGAGCTTGGTTTGAGGCAAAAATTTGAGGAATGTTTTGGAGAAATTGTTGGGGTAAGAATTCTTTACTCGATTTTGGTTAAATTACACTAATCTATCTTAATTTTTATCGTCTAGTTAAGGATTTGAGTTGGAAAAAAATAGGAAAAGTGGTAAAACTTCTTAGACTGAGTTTTTGGGTTTTGAAAGGCAAAATAAGGTTGGATTTGGATAATTCTTGTATGGTTGGACTCGACATTGAATAGGGGTTTGGATTCTATAATTTTGGTCGAGTTCCGCGACACGGAGTCTGGGTTGACTTTTTGGGATGATTTTCAATTCTTTGTTAAGATAATAATTTCATTGTTTAGTTATAATTATATTTATGGTATGAAATTATTTCGGCTAGATTAGAATCGTTCGGAGCTGGAAAATTGCGGGAAAGAACTTCTAGTTGATTGATTTAGTGTGATTTGAGGTAAGTGACTTGTGTAACCTGGTGTGGGGGAAATTCCTCTTAGGATTTAGTATTTGTTGTGATAATTATGATATGCGAAGGTTGTGTACGCAAGATGAAAAGTGCATGCATGGACTAAATGTTGAAATTCTAGACTTTAGCTACGTGGTTTCCTTTCATGCTTTTATTGAGTTACTTTAACATGTTATAGTCACCATAATTAGTCTAATTTTTCATGTCTACTTGTCTTATATCTTATTTGAAACTTTCCCTGCATGTTTAGTTAAATTACATGCTTTCTTTATTTTGTATTGTTTATTTAACTGTTGGATTCTTTACTTGAAATTTCTATTCTTGGAATATCTTGTTGTTGAGTTTGGTATTGAGTTGCAAAGGTCGTGGTTCTATTGAAGCAAAGTGTAAGTTATGAATTATCATTTTATTGAGTTAATATCTGTTTGTTATTGTCGAGACATTGTGTCCATTGTGGTTGAGCCGTGGGCTATTGTTGTGAAATACTATTATTATTGGTTTTCTAGCAAGTTGTGATGTTGGGCACTTGAGGTGCAAATTGTAGTAAGTTGTGATATTGATACGCATGCGGTGGTATAAGGTTTGCGTGTTAAAACACATACGGTGAGATAAGGTGGTCTTGATACACGTGGTTGGTAAGGAAACTAATAGAAGCTATGTGGTGTGATAAGGTGGTATAATGCGCGGTGCTATTTCAAAAAAATAATTTCTAAAACTAAATTTAAAGGCTCCCGCAGTGACATAATGAAAGATTCTGAGTTACTTTCATGATTTGGCACTACGGGGCGGTACCTCGGTAGTGGCCCTTGTTGATCGTTCCTTATCTGCTATATTCATTTTGGTTGTTTGTTTCCTTATCATATGAAATCCTTGTTTCCTTCCGTGTTGTATTAACTATCTTGATTCTGTGTTGTTAACTTTCCGTAAATTCCTTATTGATTTCATTTCCTTTGTCATTATCATTACATCATTCTATATTCTGTCTTTTTTTTTATTATCTCCAGTAGGGCCTTGACTTGACCTCATCACTACTCACTGATGTTAGGCTTGGCACTTACTGAGTTCAATTATGGTGTACTCATACTATGCTTCTGCATATATTTTTGTGCAGATCCAGGTACATCTTATCAGTTTCGGCACTAGTCGTTGAGTTTGCATTGGAGACTTCAAGGAACACCTGCGCGCTTCCGCAGGCCGCAGAGTCCTTTTATATAATGTTCTTCTTTAGTTCATTACACTTTTATAAAAAGTGATGTATACGATTGTTCAGCACTGTTACTAAGAGCTTGTAACTTATATCACACCTGGTTTTTGGAGTTTTACATATTGAGTTTTAAAGATTTTATTAATGAAATTGTTGGAGTTTTGAAATTCTAAGATTTTGTTAATAATTCCACATGTTGTAGGCTTATCTAGTCTCAGAGATTAGGTGTTGTCACGACATCCTACGGAGGGAATTTGGAGTCATTACAAATTGGTGTCAGCGCTCTAGATTCATAGGTGTTATGAGTCACATGTAGGATTAGTAGAGTCTCACGGGTCAGTACGGAAATGTTTGTACTTATCTTCGGGAGGCTATGGAACTGTTTGGAAAAGATTAAGTTCTTTGATTCCTTGTTGTGCAAAATTATTGACTTCGGGATTCTAAATTTCTGTTTTTGTATTTTCTCATAGATGGTGAGGATACACATAACTGGATCGGATGATCTGGTAGCATGTGTCCTCACCATCTGTGAGAGAATAGAATAACATAAGTGTAGTTTCTGGAATCAACAAATTCACACGACAAGAATACAAGAAAATTAAGTTTTCCTAATGGTTCGACATCCACTCGAAGATAAGTACAGATATCTTTGTAGTGATTTGTAAGACTCTACTAAACCTACTGATGATTCTTGTGACCTATGTAACCTAGGCTCTGATACTAACTTGTCACGACCCAAAAATCTCATATGTCATGGTGACGCCTATCGCAATACTAGGAAAGCTGACAATTCACAAATAACCACAGAACTTTCAGTTTAAAACATACTAAAATAAGATATAGTGAAAATCTCATAATAACTGATAAGAAAATACCGCAACTCAATACAAACTCTCCCAAAAGTCCGGTTGTTATTGGGTACATGAGCATCTAAATGACAACGTAGTCAAACTACTTAAACGCATTCTAGAAAGATAGAGCAATACTAATTAAATGAGTGGAAAGAGTCATGGTTTGCTAATGCCAAGGCAACTACCTCGATAATCTCTAAACAGATAAGGTTACAAAGCTAGCAAACGTCGTGCTCTGAAGTACCTGGATCTACACACAAAGTGCAGAGTGTAGTATGAGTACAACCGGCTCAATGTACTCTATAAATAACAACACTATCCTTGGGCTGCAAGCAGTGAATAGCTCAAAAAGGTACAGTCCAAATCCAAATAATACCATTAATAACTCAGAAAGAAATCGAATAATCAATTTGTAGACAGTTTAGAAATATAGACATCCTTTCAAGTAATTAATAATTTAAGCTCAACACAGATAAAATATGCCAAGTATGATTGATATGGGGAATGCTACATCTCTGTATCTACATGTCAATGCACATATCATGTGTAATGCATCACAATGATGGCCGCACATACTTCCACTCTCAGAGTACTCAATCTATTTTTCTCAACCCTCACTCAACACACTCAGTCACTCAGTACTGTACGGTACCTCGCTCACTACTGGTTTGTAAGACTATGGAAGGGCGGATCTTTTCCAAGCGCTAAAAAAACCTGATGTGGTACGTAGCGCGATCCCATCATAAATCAATGATATGTGCTGCGACGTATAACCCAATTCCATCATGAATTAATAATACCTGTTGTGGCATGCACACTGATCCCATAATGAATCAATAAAACTTGGCGTGCATCCCGATCCCATCATGAATCACTCACAATCAGGCCCTCGGCCTCACTCAATTATCGATCTCTCTAGTCTCTCAGGCTCACAACACTCATGCATATCAACCTAAAACAATGATACATGATGTAACAATAAATGATAACAAAGACACGTGATATGGAAATGATGAATGCGACTGAGTACATAACTACAATTTAAGAAAATAACTCAACAACAAAAGAATAATCTCTTTGGGTCCTAACAGCACCAGCATATAGCCTAGACATGATCTCTAACATACATCACAATTCAATTTCTCTAACACATGGAGTAAACATGAATAATAGAAAGATCAGATGACGACACGGTTCCATTGAAACTATCGAGTCACATTTACTGCGGTGCACTCCCACACGCCCGTCACCTAGCATGTGCGTCACCTGAACACTAACCACATCACACATATTTCAAGGATTCATACCCTCAGGACCAAGTTTAAAAGTGTTACTTACCTCAAACCATGAAAATCTCTACTCCAACAAGCCTCTGCCACGCAAATTGGTCTCCAAGCTAATTAAATATAGACAAAAACAACTCAATACAATTACCATGAGCTATAGGAATCAATTCCATATGAATAGGATAAGCTCTTAAGCAAAACTCAAAAAGTCAACCTCGGGCCCATGTCTCGAAATTTGACAAAATAAACAAATTTAAAAACCTATTCAACCACGAGTCTAACTATATCAAATTACCAAATTCTGATACCAAAGCGTCACTCAAATCTCCAATTATTATTCTCCAATACATGGGTAAAAAATCCCCAATTTTGCACCTCAAAAACACCAACTTTATGAGGGAAATTCAATGGGTATTCAATAAAATTAGTTAGAAATGACCAAAAGTTTGTTATCTCTAAAAATCGAGTGAAAACCCCTTCAAAAATTGCCTTAATCCAATCTCCCAAAGTCAAAAAATGAATAAATCACGAAACCCTTCGAATTTAAGTCACTACCAGTGGTTTCTCTTCTACGGACCATTTAGACGCTTTTGCGACTACCACTTTTGCGGTTAGAAATCCACACCTACAGAATTACGTTGAACCCCTGACCTGCCTGCCGCATTCGCAGCTAAAGAATCACACCTGCGAGACCGTACAGGTGGCCACGTATCCGCACCTGCGCGCCCAGAGCAAATTTGAAAATTCCACATCTACGACAAACATTCCGTTTCTCTGGAATCGCAGATGCGCTCCTTCCTCTATGCATGTGATACTTTCTTAGCTAGACCAAAACTGCTCCTACACCACTCTAAATGCACATACGGCCAATCCCTTCGTAGGTGCGATCACACTAGGAGGTCCAAAATCTCAACAATACTTCAAGTCCCATTTTTTATCCATTAACCACACGAAATCCACCAAGCGACCCCGGGACCTCAACCAAACTTACCAACAAGGCCTAAAACATAAGACAAACTTAGTCGAGGCGTTAAATCACATTAAACCATACAAAAACCATAAATTGCAAACTCATTCAAGTCTAATGAACTTATAAACTTTTGACTTCTAAAACTAATGCCGAATCCTATCAAATCAATTCTTATTAACCTCAAAAGCAAAATATGAGCCCAATCACCACAAATTCAACCCTCATCAAACTTCTTAACTCTCCAAGCATCAACTTTTTTTTAACTTTTTCCAATTCGAACCAAAATCATCTACGAACCTGCAAATCAATATCTGGTCACACTTATTTTCTCCAAAATCACCATAAGGAGATCTCGAAACCATCAAAACTCCATTATGGAGTCAATTACACATAAGCCAACATTCGGTCAACTCTTTCAAATTAGGCTTCCGACCTTGGGACTAAGTGTCCCACTTTATTCTGAAACATCGTTAGAACCAAACCAACCGCCCCGGCAAGTCAAATAACAAAAAATGAGCATGAAATAAGAAATAAGTGGGGGAACGAGGCTATAATACCTAAAAGGACTAGCCGGGTCATTAAAGTTTCGAACCATTTGATGGATGATTCACGTGGAATAGCATTTCTAGAGTATGGTTTGGCTTGCTTGGTATTTTATTTGGGTTGTTTGAGGTAAGCAACATTTCTAAACTTGGAATTTAAGGTAATATCCCTGGAAACCATGTTATTTGTGATATGTGGGGCAACACACATGCTAGGTGACGAGCATATGCACATGAACAGGGTAATCATGATCCGGGTTGACTTTTGGACTATGTTTTGTCATGTCTAATTTTATCTTTTTTTTCTCCTACTTTTTAGAGTAATAGAGCTATGATTCAGGCTAGAAATCATATTTGGACTATGTGGCTATTTGTTTGAAACTTAATGAGGCTATTTCTAAAATTTTGGGTTATTTGTCTTAACTGTAATTACACGTTCAATCATGATACTTCATTTGCATATTATATCTCACTCTCTTTTCATCATTCATTGTTACATTGTATGTTATTGTTTTACATATGTGGGTACTGTTAGGCTAAATGATATGAGATTATGAGTCTTTGGGACTTAAGAGGTTGATAACTAAGGTGGGCCTTAGAGTCGTGTTGAGAGTGTTATTGTGGATCGAGTTGCATATCGTAGCAGGCCGTATTGGCTCATTTATTATGTGAATCGGGTTGCACTCCGCAACAGTCCTTTTTAGATTATTATTATTTGGATCGAGTTGCACGCTATAGCAGGTCATACTGGCTTTTGATTAGCATTTGGCAGGATCTTCCCCTCCGGAGTCGGACATACCAGCAGTGAGCCCATGCACAATATACATACACGTGATTTGGTGAAGGGCAATAATGTTAGGCACCCATTCAGTGCTGAGTGATTGTGTGTGTGTGATGAAGTGGACATTCAAGATAGATAACTTGAGTAAGTTGAGAGTGAGGGAACCTGGGGATACATCAGTGATATCATTCATTTGAAATGCATACTTGTAGGCATAGAGATGCATTTTCCTCATGCTAAACAGTAATATGCCTTTTTATGACATGAAATGTGTTGACGGTCAATTATGATCCTCTCTGTTAAAAGTTAATTTATTTATACTTAATAATTTACAATGAATGTTTTGAAAATATTTTCAGATCAATAATATCTGTTTTACAAAATTAATTAAGTATTAGTAGTTTTTAAGTTAATAATTTAGTATTATAATTATAATTACAACATATATCATACTTGCCATTTTAAGACTGTTAGAATAATTTTTACATATGTCACATAGACTTTATAATTAATTTAATAAATTATTCCTTAATTTTAGTTTATTATATTACTATGTTAATAATTCAAAATCAGTGTCGTAAAATAGAAGACAAGGTATTTTTCAAATAATTAATTGCAATAAATAGTAGGATATTTGATAACTCTAAGTTCTAGTGTTATATTGGAAATAATTAAGTTTATTATAATAAATTTCAAAAAGGTAGAAAGGCTAAAATGCTGCAATTACAATCTCTTAATTAAACATAAAATGGCTACCATTAGAATTAATTTTGGCACCAAGCCCAATTTAAAATTGACCCAGTCCAAGAAAACCCTCTAATCTATCTTGGCAATTCATGTCACTTCCTTTAAGCCAATTAGATCACGCCACATCACCCATCTCCAACACACACAAAACAAACACAAGGTAGTCCGTTCCTTAGATCAATGACCCACGATTTTGATTCTACTTTCTCTTTTATTTGAAGCACCTAGAAGATTTAATCATAGCCGTTGGATCACAAGAATCCAACGGTCACCGAAATTCCTCATAAAAATGTTTTAACACATAATTATCAAGACTGTCAATCTAAGAGATCAACGGTCCATATGTTTCCCTGTAACATTATCCCTAGAGACGGCTACCCAAATCCCCAACCTTAAAATCATTTCTCTCTTGACCCTGCCGCCTATCTTTCCACTTTCGTTCTCTATTCTCTCATCCGCCTAGGCACATCAATCACCAGGCATTGCACAAATTCATGAAAAGTCATACGGTTTCACTATAAATCATCTCTTTTTCCTCCCTATCCATGAATCTCGTTGCTATTTTCCTGTTTCAATCACTAGATTTGAAAAGCTGAAATTTGAAACCCTAAGCTCAAAACATCATTGACCTGGTGCCTTCCTTGTTCTTTCAAATCATTCTTACAGAATAATTTGTTTGTCCCTTAGCTATGAAGCTTGTTGTTGTTTTTCCATTTCACCGATGAAATTTCAAAAACCAAATTATGAAATCAAAGACTAAAATTGTGAAACTTGGACTCGTCTGATTCTCGCTATAACCTTTCAGATCGGGCATGCATGGAGCTTTGCAAAGGTTTGATCATGAGATCTTATCACCCATTGGTCAAATCCAATTACCTCTGGGTCATAAAGTGCCCGATGGGTCTTCATCCTCAGTAGACAACCCCTCATCACTCCGGTAAAATCCATCTTTGTTTTCACCTTTGTTCCTTTGATTTTTTTTTTTTTTGGTTTGCTCGATATAAGATTATGAGTCTTTGAGACTTAAGAGGTTGATAACTAAGGTGGGCCTTAGAGTTGTGTTGAAAGTGTTATTGTGGATCGAGTTGCATATCGCAGCAGGCCGTATTGGCTCATTTATTATGTGAATCGGGTTGCACTCCGCAACAATCCTTTTTAGATTATTATTTTTTGGGTTGAGTTGCACGCTGTAGCAGGTCATACTGGCTTTTGATTAGCATTTGGCAGGATCTGCCCCTCCGGAGTCGGACATACCAGCAAAGAGCCCATGCACAATATACATACACGTGATTTGGTGAAAGGCAATAATGTTAGGCACCCATACAGTGCTGAGTGATTTTGTTTGTGTGATGAAGTGGACATTCAAGATAGATAACTTGAGTAAGTTGAGAGTGAGGGAACATGGGGATACATCAGTGGTATCATTCATTTGGCATGCATACTTGTAGGCATATAGATGCATTTTCCTCATGCTGAACAATAATATGCCATTTTATGACATGAAATGTGTTGACGGTCAATTATGATCCTCTTAGTTAAAAATTAATTTATTTATACTTAATAATTTGCAATGAATGTTTTGAAAATATTTTCAGATCAATAATACCTGTTTTACAAAATTAATTAAGTATTAGTAGTTTTTAAGTTAATAATTTAGTATTATAATTATAATTACAACATATATCATACTTGCCGTTTTAAGACTGTTAAAATAATTTTTACATATGTCACATAGATTTTATAATTAATTTAATAAATTATTCCTTAATTTTAGTTTATTATATTACTATGTTTATAATTCAAAATTAGTGTCGTAAAATAGAAGACAAGGTATTTTTCAAATAATTAATTGCAATAATTAGTAGGATATTTGATAACTCTAAGTTCTAGTGTTATGTTGGAAATAATTAAGTTTATTATAATAAATTTTAAAAAGGTAAAAAGGCTAAAATGCTACAATTACAATCTCTTAATTAAACACAAAATGGCTACCATTAGAATTAATTTTGGCACCAAGCCCAATTTAGAATTGACCCAGTCCAAGCAAACCCTCTAATCTACCTTGGCAATTCATGTCACTTCCTTTAAGCCAATTAGATCACGCCACATCACCCATCTCCAACACATACAAAACAAACACAAGGTAGTCCGTTCCTTAGATCAATGACCCACGATTTTGATTCTACTTTCTCTTTTATTTGAAGCACCTAGAAGATTTAATCATAGTCGTTGGATCACAAGAATCCAACGGTCACCGAAATTCCTCATAAAAATATTTTAACACATAATTATCAAGACCGTCAATCTAAGAAATCAACGGTCCATATGTTTCCCCGTAAGATTATCCCTAGAGAAGGCTACCCAAATCCCCAACCTTAAAATCATTTCTCTCTTGACCATGCCGCCTATCTTTCCACTTTCGTTCTCTATTCTCTCATCCGCCTAAGCACATCAATCACCATGCATTGCACAAATTCATGCAAAGTCATACGACTTCACTATAAATCATCTCTTTTTTCTCCCTATCCATGAATCTCGTTGCTATTTTCCTGTTTCAATCACTAGATTTGAAAAGCCGAAATTTGAAACCCTAAACTCAAAACATCATTGACCTGGTGCCTTCCTTGTTATTTCAAATCATTCTTATAGAATAATTTGTTTGTCTCTTAGCTATGAAGCTTGTTGTTTTTTTCCCGTTTCACCGATGGAATTTCAAAAACCAAATTATGAAATCAAAGACAAAAATTGTGAAACTTGGACTCGTCTGATTCTCACTATAACCTTTCAGATCGGGCATGCATGGAGCTTTTCAAAGGTTTGATCATGAGATCTTATCACCCATAGGTCAAATGCAATTACCTCTGGGTTATAAAGTGCCCGATGGGTCTTCATCCTAAGCAGACAACCCCTCATCACTTCGGTAAAATCCATCTTTGTTTTCACCTTTGTTCCTTTGATTTTTTTTTGGTTTGCTCGTATCATCAATCTTTCTTCACTTTTCACTTACCAATTTGAATCAGCCGGAACCCTAGGCTTTGAGGCACTATAAATACAAGCCTTAATGCTCTCACCTAACAACACCTAACAACTGAAGAAATTAATACACCATATAACAGAGTTGATAATCCTTTCAATTGAGGCTCAGTTCTCACATGATTTTTGCTTCCTCTGTTTTCTCGTTCATGTAAGCACGTGATTTTTCCTTTCATGAAAATAACTCCTAAAAATAGACAAAAAATAATTTTAAATAATTTTTCTTTATTTTTAGTTGCATTTTGTGCATTTTTAATATTTTAAAATCATAAAAAAATCACAAAAAATGTCATGCCATATTAGGTTCAATTCACATTTATGAATTAATTACATTGAGTTAATTGCATTATCAAAAAAAAAAAACATTTTCCTCATTTAGCTAATATAGTTACCTTTAATAATTTGCATAAAATTCAAAAAAAAAAATATAGTTTCACTTTCATTTTAGGAATATTATTTAATTGTATAATAATTTTTCAGTTTTAACTTTTACTATGATATTTTAAAAAATACAAAAATAAAAGATTTATTTTAACGGGTAGTTTTATTTTAATAATTATTTTTACTTAAATAGAACTAATTAATATTTTTAAGGCCAAAATTTCTAGCCTATTTTTTAAGCTTAATACCCAATATCCACCAAGATACCCCTAGGGACCCTTCAAGACTCTTCTTGGGAACAAAAGAAAGACCTAGGGACTAATTGGGAAGATAAACAAAATATAATCCTAATCCCTACCCCTGTATAATAATATCTACCCACACCTAAAAGAGACACAAAAAAAAAAACTAGGGGTGTTCAAAACCGATCTGAAACCGAAAACCAAACCGAACCGAAGCTTAATGGCTTAATGGTAACGGCTTAACGGCTTACCGGACTGAGAACAGATTGAGTTTTTTTATTAACGACTTATTGGTTTGGGGGCGGATTATTCAATTTTCTTAACGGATAATCCGTTAACCCATTAAGAATATATATATATATATATATATATATATATATAAAATTTATTTTTACATACATAATTATATATATTAAATATAAAAACTAAAGACCTTTAAAATGAATAAGTATAAGTGTATAACAAAAATAAATTAGAAAAACAAATCACCCCCCACCGTTTGTTCTGACTGAGTGAGGTGAGACAGTGACTCAGTGAGAAGTGACTTCTCACTTCTGTCTATACCCATTAGGCACCCCTAATTTTTTTCGGCCTCTCTACATATATACATGGTTGAACAAAGTGATTAGTTAGGACCCCAACAACTTTACATATATGCATGCATCTGGAAAATGTTTTGGACGACTAGTTATACTGTTATTATCACAGAATTTAAATACCAACATGAATTCAAACTTCTGAATTAAAATTTCTAAACACATTGAGAAACAAAAGGCCACACAAGAACATAGGACACCAATCAAACCTCAATCAACAAACAAAGAACCTTATGCATCTGCTAAAACCTCTACATTCAATTCCAGTTCTATTATCACCACAGTTGTACCTCTTCTACTTCTCCTGATGAAAAACATAAATAAGTATTAATCAAAGGTAAGGAGTGGCACATCACTTAATTAGATATCACTTATGTTTAGTAGTGCAGGAGGTAATTGAGAATCCGATATCAACATTCAGTTCCTTTCTACTGTACGGACAAAATACATTTGAGCCCTTAGGTATTAAACCGATAAACCGCCCGATAAGAGCTAACCCGATACCAATCCGCCCGATATCTTATCGGGTGGCTAACAGATGTTTGGTATCGGGTGGCTAACGGATGAATACATTTAAAAGACGATAACCGTTAAGCTAAATCGTTAAGAGTAAAAAGCCGCCCAATCCGCCCGATGAACACCCTAGAAAAACAGACTATTCCGCCTTTGTCATCTTGAGCGCACTGGAGACTAAAAGCATTCTCCAGCAGCTACTTCTTCAATTAGACCTTAGAACTCTAGGTGACAACCCCCTCTTACTTGAAAGAAAACGCTGCCAGCAGAAGCTTACGAAATCAGTTTCTTTTTCACCTTAGTTTAGACATAGCTCACCACCAATTTCCTCCATTAAATCTGCTCCAAAACCACCCCAAAAACAGCCTCAAAATTGTCCAAAACGACACCACAGGTGCGAGTCAAGTCGACAAGCTGTTCGTGTGCAATTCTAAGAGATTCTCGTTCATTCAAATCTGGTTCCGTCGAGTTTGTAGCTGTAGGTCGCGGTCAAGTTGGTGTGGTCTCGTTGATGGAAAGTTCCAGTAAATTCCATCGGTCTCATCGTTGAAATTTTGTTTCGAGTTCTAGAGTTTGTTTCAAATTGCGAATAAATCAATAAAGGTCAAATTTCTTATCTTTAATCTATGTTATTAATCAATTTGTGCAAGACTCTGTTGTGTATGTGCTAGTTTAGATTTACTTATCTATTTTGATTTGATAATGATTGTTTGCATGAAATATACTGCAGCATATTTTCTTAAATTAAGCATGTATTGCTTAGGTGATAATTGTGTTGGCTCGTTCTGATTTAGTGGTTTTGGCTGAGGTGTTTTACTTGAGAGTTCATCATTTTACAAAGTGATTAATTGAAAAGTTGCAGACCTTCTATGTATTTCTTTAGAGAAAATGATGAATTATTTCATTACTGAAAGATATAATCGTAGCTATAATAGATGTTAGACATTTAAGCAATTGCTTGTTATTGGGATCTGCCAGAAACAGTAGCTGTCATTTTTCGTTCTTTCATTTGAACCATAAAGCAAACTAATTGGTTGAAATTCGTTTAATGTGTGTGTGAATCTTTATGAGTTTCAATAACAAAGTATATAGGATTAATACATAATATTATACTAATTTGTTGTAGACATTTAAGAGAATTAGTCGTTGTCTACTTTTTTACTAATACTTTGAGATTAAATAAACCATTATGACTATGCATACGATTCCCATGACATAGTTATAATGCGTAATTTTCAAATTCGGGGTGCATTTTATGTGACCCTATTATAACAACTTTGAACAATAAAACCCTTTGAAAGAAATTGAGGCATAACATGTCAAATAAAATCCCAAAACTCATGGCCCTCGCTTAATTAATTTTAAACCTTAGAATTCGAGGCGTGCCAGTTAGCGAATCATGGCCCTCGCAAATAACAATACGTTAGTTGCTACCCCCACTTCCAATCGAAAGGTTGTGAGTTCGAGTCTCCCCAAGAGCAATGTGGGAAGTACTTGGAGGGAAGGATGCCGGGGGTCTATTTGGAAACAGCCTCTCTACCCAAGGGTAGGGATAAAGTCTGCATACATACTACCCTCCCCAGACCCCCACTAAGTGGAATTATATTGGGTTGTTGTTATTGTTGTTGTTGAACTAGACTTGAATGAGTATGGACTTGTCTAGTAGTAAAGACAACATTGTCACCTTAGTTTAGGAACACCACTTCTGAAATTTAAACCAACCTCTTCTTTTTGACATACCTCTGTGATTCTATTAATTCTTACAAGGTCATTGATCATCTAATTAAACTCATGACAGTCTGATCATGCTATATAAACATGTCCTAATCTAATTGGTTTCTCGTATCACCTTTATGTGTATTATGATAATTGCCATACACTTAACTAAAGCTATAAGGTCCGGATAAGATGTATTTATGATATAATGTTTCATTTGTTGAGCTAAAGTGCTGAAATTAAGTTTCACTATACCTGAAATCTCACACTGTATTTCAAAACATATCCTTAATGTAATAATACCCCTACCCCTTTTCTAGAACTCATGTAGTGACAATGTTAGCTTGATTCCATGATGATAACACTCTATTCCTGTTTGTTATTATATGACCCTGCTATTGTCCCATGTGGGTGTTTACTTGGATACCATGCACTCAACTTGTTCTTCAATAATTCTGCTTGTCTTTCACAATCATGTACATGTCTATATTGTCCTTAAAAACATTACTAAGCTAACATAAATAAACTAGGCTTAGCTAGTGAACCTAATGTGATGATCCAAAATGGTCATCATTTGTTTTTAAAATGAGATATGCATTTTAAGGCCTTAAAACCTCTTTTAGCATAACCTCAATTTGCGTGCATAGTCCGGATGCATAGCTCGAAAGATATTATGTGAAATCTGTGAAAAATATTAAAATTTTCAGCTTAAAATGCATTTAAGTTGACTTCGGTCAATATTTTGGATAAACGGATCTGGACCCATGATTTAACGGTCCTGGAGGATCCTAAAAATATGGGACTTGGGTTTGACAACCAATCTTCCACCTGTGTTGGGTTGCAATGGCTACTATCATCCGCATAGTATCCATTCTGGCAACTGGTGCGAAAACCTCGTAGTAGTCAATTTCCGGCTTCTGCTTGTAGCCTTTGACCACCAATCTTGCCTTGAACTTGTCCACCTCTCCATTGGGTCGGTACTTTTTCTTGTACACCCACTTGACACCGATTGGCTTCTTTCCTTCTAGCAAAGAAGTTAACTCCCACGTGTCATTCTTCTCAATAGAATGAATTTCCTCATTCATCGCCTTGATCCACTTCTCGTCACCTGTTGCATCTTCATAATGCACTGGATCACAATCTGCAAAAACACAAAAATTCACTAGAGTTTCATCGGTGATGTCATCATCGCCTTCATTGTCTTTAGTGACAACATAATCATCAAGGCGAGCTCGTGGCATGCTCGTTCGACCCGAACGCCGTAATTGTTCTACCGGTTCTGCTGGCTGAGAAGATGGAGGATCACTAGCTGGTGGTTCAGGTGTTGAGATATCTTCCTCGTCTGGCTCTTCTGACTCGATCAATATACCTCTCCCAGCATCATCTTTCTTTCTCCAGCTCCACGCTTCATCTTCAGTGAACCGAACATCTCTGCTGACGATCAGTTGTTTCGTGACTGGATTATATAACTTATAACCCTTCATGACTTCACTGTACCCAATAAAGATACACTTCTAGCTTTTATCATCCAGCTTCTTTCTCCGCTCATCTGGTACATGGGGATAAGCAATACACCAAAATACCCTTAATGAAGAAACATTCGGCTTACTGCGACTCCAAGCTTCTTTTGGAGTTCTCCCTTTCACGATCTTTGTCGGGCACCTGTTCAGCATGTACACAGCACAGGCAACAGCTTCTGCCCAAAATTCCTTCGGCAAACCTTTCCCCTTCAGCATGCTTCTTGCCATTTCAAAGATTGTCCTGTTCTTCCTTTCAGCCACACCATTTTGTTGAGGGGTATAACTGGCTGTCAACTGATGAAGAATTCCTTCTTTTTTGCAAAACTCTTGAAATTCATTAGAAGTGAATTCACCACCTCTATTGGATCTCAGAGTTTTCAAATTAAAGCCACTTTGTTTTTCAACAAAAACTTTAAATTCTTTGAATTTTGAAAAAGCTTCCGGTTTTTCTCGGAGAAAATAAACCCAAGTTTTTCTGGTACAATCATCTACAAAAGCAAGCATGTATCTCTTACCTCATAGAGATTCCACCTCGACTGGGCCACACAAATCTGTATGCTCTAACTCAAAGGTTTCTTTGATGTCTTCAATTTCCAGTTGGAAAAGAATCTCTGTGCTGCTTCCCAAGAAGACATCCTTCACACTGCTGATTAGGAGCATCGATCACCGGTAATCCTGTCACCATTTTCTTTTGGGATAATAATTTCAGCCCTCTGAAATTTAAATGGCTATATCGGAGATGCCATAGCCAGTTGCTATCCGTCGCCACTGCTTGAAAGTTCATCACTCCTTTATTGAGAGTGAGAGAGTACATCCGATTTTTCGCCATGTTTACCTGAGTAATCATCTTGTTGTTTTTGCTCCGGATGGTGCAAACTCCGTCTTGAAATAGAATCTGGTGCCCCTTTTCTGAAAGTTGGCCAACGCTCAATAGATTCCAGAAAAGACTAGGTACAAAAAAAAAACATCTGCAATAGTAACATCGCTGCCATTCTTGGCTTTAATTTCGCTGCCATTCTTTGCCTTTCACACTAATCTTTGTCTTATTCCCAAAGTTCACTTCTCCTCCCTCGTACTCGTGCAACTTTGAAAATAGATCTTTTCGCCCGCACATATGATTCGAGCACCCGCTATCAAGGTACCAAACATCTGGACCTCTAGCCACTTGTTCACCAGCGTCACATGCTAGAACCATATCTTCACCAGCTTCTGCCACGTGTGCCTGCTGCAACTGTCCGTTCTGATAATTTTGACATTCATTTTTAAAATGTCCAAATTTTTGACAGTTGTAACATCTGACCTTTGATTTATCGAAGATCCTTCCAGAAAAATTATTTGTCTTTCTTTTGTTGCCGCCTCGTTCGCCATTACGCCCGTGACCGCCATTACCACCGCGACTTCCTGGTATGAAATTACTCTGCAATGCCTGCTCTGGTTGAGAGGTTCCATCTTTCTGGTTCATTCTCTGCTCGTGAGAACTTAATGAACCCAACAACCTGTCAACTGACATGGTTGATGTATCTTGGCCTTCCTTGATGGCTGCTACAACATAGTCAAATCTTGCGGTTAGAGATCGTAGTATTTTTTCTACTACTCTCTGCTCATCCAACACTTCCTCGTTGGACTGCAACTGATTCAGCATGGACTACACTCGGTCGAATAACCAGCAACACTTTCCGAGTCTGTCATTCTCAATGACTCGAAATCGCCCCGGAGCGTCTGCAATCGAACCCGCTTCACTCGTTCATCACCTTTGTAGGCTTTCTGCAAGATAACCCACGCTTGGTGAGCTGTCTCAGCCTCTGATATTCTTTCAAATACCAGCTCGTCAACAGCTTGAAAGATGGCATATAATGCCTTCTGATCCCGTTACGAGTTTCAACTAATACCTCTTTCTCCTCATTTTTCATAGCCTCAAACGCAACTGCATTAGCTACCTCTGTGTATTCGCTCTCCACCAAATCCCATAAATTTTGAGATCGGAAAAATACCTTCAATTGGATTGACCACTTGTTGTAATTTTTCCCGGTGATTTTTGGAAGCTGAAATTGAATCGTGTTACTAGACGACATGATTCAATATTTTTCTACCTCACAGCACTCAACCTTGCTCTGATACCAAATGTAGAAACCAAAAAAAATAATGATTCCTCGGAAATAAACTTTGGGATTTGAAACCGAAAAATGAAATACCGATAAAGAAAAATATATTTGCTAACTCAAACTCAAAGCTTACAATACTATACTAGTAATTTGTTATAAAAGTTTTTGTTATGATTTTACAAATGAGTTCTACAACCTATTTATACTAAAACCTTACACCAAAAATTCAACATTGGCATACAAAAAAAATCAAACATGGCATGTAAGAAAATTCAAACTTATACAAATCAATTTTGTCATGCAAGACAACCAATGTTTTTGAATACCATTTTTGACTTTTATTTTTAAAACTAGTCTATTTTAATTATTTTTGATCAATTTATATAATTTCAACAGATTGATCTATTTCTTTATGACACACTCCATCCGTTCCAGTTTGTTTGATGCAAAAAAATTTTATCACGATTTTTTCATATCCCTTTTAATAAATATTGTGAATCTTTAATTATTGTGACTAATAATACTTTTGTATAGTATTCAAACATAATTTTTTTATTATTATTTTTTTTAAAAAACTTAAAGATTATGTGTCCAAATCTGCGGCTAAAATTAAAAAGTTTGACTCTCAAATTTAGATAATTATTTACGCTATTTCTGCTGGATTTACTAATGCTCTTTTGTTTGTTTTTGTTTTTCCTTTCATTCACTTAGCCGAGGATTGATTGGAAACAGCCTCTCTGGCCTTTCGGGTAGGGTAAGACCCGTCTACATATTACCCTTCCCAGACCCCACTTTATGGGACTATGCTGGGTAGTTGTTGTTGTTTACTCTCAAATTTGGATGGGGAGAATAGTATATAACTTAGAGACATATATGTCTGAATTGATTCTGGTGATATTAAGCATCATCGCTTATCCAAAAAAAATTGGAAAAAGAAACACAGAAAAAGCTCTCTTAGAATCAGTTATAAAACTCAAAGTGCAGATCATATTGCGTCAGCTTTAGAATGAGCGGTAAATATTCGGGGACATGGTGGAGGCTTTGTTTATGATAATTATAAAACTCAAAGTGAAAGGTATATATATAATACACTTTACAAAGTGCAATATTGTTGAGATACAAGATGTTACATGATTATATGAAGTGTATACACAGTGTATATTTGTTGTATTTTTGGTATACAATAGCTGGGCTGTGATGATTGTCTTATTTGGGCCACTCCGAGCCCAATTCCTTGAGTCATATCTGAGCCCCATTTATTTTGGGTCCTTTGACCCGATCCAGTGTATATGTATATATATTGGGGTCCCTAGATATTTTGGGACCCCCTGACGTCATTTGTATATTTTTCATTTTCGGTTTATTACAATCTCTGAGTTCCAGAGACCTCTCAGCTACTCCTCCTTCTCTCTACTTTCTCTCTCTATAATTTTCATGATTCATCGGTTTAATCTCGATGTTTACATGGTATCAGAGCCTCGACGATGATCCGATCATGTTTCTATATGCTTCGTGGTCTTGGATAAAGTCTGTTTCGAGGTTTTTGGGGGGTGATTTCGGAGACCTCACGGTCAATAAAGACTTCAACATATCGGAGACTCTTCTGAGTGTTTCATCGTGATATCGGAGTGTATTTTTTTCTCCTAAACATTCCGGAATATTTTATGATGATTTTTGGTTGACTTTGGTGACCTATCGGCTTCTAGGGTTTCTGACGGTTTAACCTGAGGTTTTACTGTATTCCGGTGGCTCGATTATCACTTTGTGGACGCTGTGGGTTTATTTCCGACGTTCCTGACCAGATTTCCGGTAAAGTTTGTTTTCAAGGTTACACCTAGGGTTTGATACCTAGGGTTTCTCTGTTGTTTGAAGGCCGATCTTCTCCGGTCGCGAAGAAGGAGGGTAACTCTGTCCTTATCTTTGGTATTATATGTGATTATTTGACTCTGTTCTTGTGAGCATCTGGTGTTGTCTGTGAATACTTGACATGACTGTAGTCTGTTTGTTGGTTGTTGTGTTTGAATACCTGTTTTGGTAGTATTTTGTTTGTTGAAAAGTTGTTCATTTAAGCCGGTTCATTAACTATGGCTTCTAGCACAAACATTGGTGCCTCTCCTGCTGTAGACTCTTCTAGTCCCCTTTTTGTGTACTCGTCTGATGTCCCTGGGGTATCACTTGTTCCCACTCCCTTCTCGGGTAGTGGTTACGGGGGCAGGAGACGTAAAATGATTGTTGCATTAACACCCAAAAACAAAATCAGTTTTGTTGATAGCACATACACCCGACCTACCACCAATGTGGCTCAGCAAAGGTTGTGGGATAGGTGCAACAACATGGTGATCTCTTGGTTGATTGCTTCCCTTTCCCCTGCGATTGCTGAATCTGTGTAGTATGCTGACACTGCATATAGCATATGGTCTCAACACCAGGCCAGATATGGCACTGCAAACAGGACCAAAATCTTTGAACTGAAAAGAGAGTTTTCCCACACCTCTCAAGGGTCCTCAGATATAGCTTCTTATTTCAACAAGTTGAAAGGTCTGTGGGATGAACTTGATTCTATGTGTGCTAATCATGGTCTAAGGTGTGTATGTGCTGCAAAAGATGGTATAGTTCAGGAATGAGATGATAATAAGGTCTTTCAGTTTTTAATGGGTCTGAATGAAGTGTATATGGGAGTTAGGAGTAATATTTTGATGATGCAGCCTCCTCCTTCCCTTGACAATGTCTATAATATTGTCCTCAATAATGAAAAGCAAAGACAAGTTCAGTCTTCCTCTCAATTTGATCCAACCTCTGTCTCTTTCAATGTACATACAAACAGGCAGCCTGTTGGATTTCACAAGGCCACAGTGTCTGTTCCCCCTCCTCCTTTTAGGCAGAGAGTCAATTTTGATCAAATCAGGGGACCTTTATTTTGTAGATACTGTAAAAAATCTGGACACTTAATTAATAAGTGCTTCAAGATCCATGGGTATCCACAAAGTCCCACATTTAACAAGGGAAGGAGGCCTGCTGCTGCTCATCTGAGTACTGGTCTGGATTCTCCTATTTCTAATGGACCGTTGTCTGTTCCTCAAGGGAATCCTTCTGCTAACCATCAATCTGTTGCAAGCCTAGATGGTCAAAGCTCTGTGATTCCAGGGTTGAGCAAACATGATTATGACCAGTTGATGAACTTATTGCTGAAACACGTTCTCAAGGCACTATACTAAACGTGTGTTCATATTTGTAGGTTTTGATGAATGACAAACTATGCGCAATTGACATATGACGAGGTCCAAGCACAAGCGTGAAATTGATACATAACGAGATTCAAGCACAAGACCAAGAAATAAAGTTATACATGAGTCGTTCTTTAAATAGTGATCTTGATCCGATAACTTGACTCAAGACTTGGCTTCTCTCGTAAAAACATTTTTATCAAATCATGCATATTTAATTTAAAGCAAAATGATTTTAAATCATGCATATTTATGTTAGCCAAAATGATTTTTAAACATGCCTCTAAAATCTGGACTAAGATAATCGATTACGTACTTATGATAATCGATTATGTTAAGTCAGCTGCATGACAATCGATTGTGAACTTATGACAATCGATTGTGTTAAGGCAGTGTACATCAGATTTTTCAAATCTGCATGACAATCGATTGTGTACCCTATGACAATCGATTGTGTTGATGCAGTGTACATCAGATTTTTCAAAGCCACACAATAATCGATTGTGAACTTATGACAATCGATTGTATTAAGGCAGTGTCCATCAGAGTTTTTCAAAGCTACAAAATAATCGATTGTGAACTTATGACAATCGATTGTGTTGAGGCAGTGTCTATTAGATTCTTCAAAGACTGATAAATAATCGATTGTTCTCATAGCATAATCGATTGTGAAATTGACCGTTGCCAAAATATTTTCAAACACCGTCAGGTAATCGATTATAGATTTCAATTAATCGATTGTTTTAAGTAAAATCTAAAAAAGATTTTTTGAATGTTGCCAAGTAATCGATTGTATAATTCTGACAATCGATTGTTTTAAGTAAAATCTGGAAAAGATTTTTTGAACGTTGCCAGTAATCGATTATATGTCTTAGATAATCGATTGTTATGCGTAGAATCTGGGAATGATTTTTGGAACGATTGACAAACAATCGATTGTATCATTTTGACAATCGATTGTCATAGCACAAAATCAGCAATTCTTAATTGGCAATTAGGCAACGGTAATGCATTGTTTTGACACTATAAATACATCTTCAAATCAGTCTTACAAACACAACAACTGAAAATATTATTGCTAAAGCTTGCATACTCTCTTATTCATCATTCTCTATTATTTACATAAGTTTTTGAGAGCCAAATTGTTGATGAAAGTTGTTGCGTTCTTGAGCGTATTTATTTTACTCATATCTACTCTTAAGGAGAGTCTTGTTTTGAGTGCAAAGTGTTTTTATACACTTGAAGGGAAAGTTGTTCCCTTGTATTGTAAGAAGGAACTTGTGATTCCTTTGGTTGAAGTCTTGAAGTGTTGTATCTTCGAGCAAAGGTTGTTGAGGCTTGTGTCCTCAGGTTGTAAAGGTTTGTTGAGCACCCGTAAGCTTAACAGTGTTAGTGGAAATCTCGAGAGAGTCTCTCGGGGACTGGACTAGCCAAGGGTTGTGGTGAACGAGGATACATCGGTGCGTTCGTTCCTATTTATTTACTTATCGCACTTATTTAATTCCTGCAATTTTTAAATTCCGCAAGTTTACGCTATTTTTTATTATAACGCTATTCACCCCCCCTCTAGCGTTAAGTGTGTTTTCTAACAATTGGTATCAGAGCCCAACTCTCTGAAGACTTAACCCTTTGAGAGAAACAATCCATGGCTTCTACTCGTGACTCTTTTGCAGGAATAGGTGAAGGACAATGCTCCACCCGACCACCACTATTCTACGGTACAAACTATACATACTGGAAGGAGAGGATGAGAATATTTATTCAATCGAATAATTTTCATCTGTGGAAGGTTATAATGAAGGGAGAACAAATTCCAACCAAAAAGGTTGAAAACGAATGGGTTCCAAAATCCGAAGAGGAATACGATGCGGATGATATCCGAAAAAAAGTGCAAAACAACGCTAAAGCAATTAACTTATTATATTGTGCTATAAATGCTGATGATTACAGGAAAATATCATGTTGCACAACGGCGAAGCAAATGTGGGACAAGCTGGAAATCACGTACGAAGGTACGGACCAGGTAAGAGAGGCTAAGGTTGATTTTCTAACCCATGCATATGAACTGTTTCACATGAAGGAAGGCGAAAAGGTCGATGAGATGTTCGAACGATTTTCAAAAATCGTAAATGACTTACATGCTCTTAAGAAGACCTTCACGTATAAGGAACTTGTCCGAAAGATTCTCCGAAGTCTCACTCCGGAATGGCGCTCCAAGGCCGACGCGATTCAAGAGTCTATTGGCACTTCAAATGTCACCATCGACGGATTAAGAGGTAACCTTAAGACTTATGAATCTACTATACTTAACCCTCTTGTTAATGATTAAAGGAAACAAAGAATCGCCCTCAAGGCAAGCACAAGCCAACCTCAAAATGATGAGGACGGAGACAACGAGTTCGGACTCGTTATCAAGAGATTTCAAAAGTTCATGCGAAAAGAGTATGAACGAAAAGGCAAAAAGCAAGGAGATCAAATAAAGTGCTATGAGTGCGGAGAAACCGGGCACATTAAATCAAATTGCCCAAATATCAAAAAGGAGAAGAAACCCTTCAAGAAACAACGAGCATACATATCTTGGGGAGGCGACTCTGGAGACGAGACGAGTGAGGAAGAAGAAGACGAAGCCGCAAATCTTTGTCTTATGGCACAAGAAGACAACCAAGAAGAGGTATGTCAAATTTCTTCCAAAAATTTCTTTTCTCTTGAGGAAATGCAAAATGCTTTTGATGAGTTGTATGGTGAATTTATTAAAGCTTCCAAAACTGTTAAAAGCATAAAGGAAAATGCTTCTTTAAAAGAAAAAGATTTTGAAAAACAACTCTCTTTGAAAGAAAAAGATTTGGAAAAACTGATTTTAGAAAATGAGAAATTGAAAGAAGAAAACAAATTTTTCGGCAAGAGAAGCGCCGACAAACCCGAGAGCTCTAGTAAATGTTGTACTTCTTGCATGCATCTCAAAAATGAGGTAGAAAGACTTAAGGGCACCCTAGATAAGTTTAATTCTTCTCATAAAAATTTGAATGAAGTCCTTGTTAATTTGAAGTCGACCAAGCATGGCATAGGTTTTAAAAATGAGCCAAAAGAAAAGGTTGAAGCCAACCCCAACAACCTAAGGCTCAACCTAGGATTAATAAAACAAACGCTCATCCTAGATATAACAAACCTAGAAATGGCTTTCAACAATCGCAACCTAGAAATAATCATTCAAGAAATAACGCATATTCTAGGCCAAACACTAGAAGGAACTTTGAACCTTTTAGAACACCTAGAAATGACTTTCAACCTAGAAATAACTATTCTAGAAATGCTGCATATCCTAGAACAAATAGTAGGAGAAATGATTTTCATGAATTGCGCAATAGTCATATTGTCAAGAATAGAGTAAATGAATTTCGTCCGTCCAATTACTATCAACCTAGACGAATGCATAATCCTAATGTTGTGTGTCATTATTGCAATCGAATTGGACATATTGCTCCTGCTTGTTTCACTAGACATAGACGCTTAAATGTATGTCAAGCACAACAGCATGTTACACCTAACTCTCAAGGACCCAAAACAGCTTGGGTACCAAAGACTCATTCATTTGTCATGTAGGTATGTTTGAAGGGATCAAGTGTACTGTGGTACCTTGATAGTGGATGCTCCAAACACATGACGGGAGACGAATCCAAGTTCCTTCAACTAGAACATAAGGAAGGAGGAAGCGTTATTTTTGGTGATAACAACAAAGGAAAAATTATCGGCATCGGATCGGTCGGTAAGGATGAACATTCTTCCATTAAGCATATATTGCTAGTTAAGGGTCTAAAACATAATCTCTTGAGCATAAGTCAACTATGTGACAAGGGAAATCTTGTTTTATTTGATTCAATTGAATGCTTAGTTTTTCGCCGTAGCGATTTTAAAATTATTCTTCGTGGTTTTAGAATGGATAACATCTATATGGTTGATCTCGAAAACTCTTCTTCTGAATATGTGAATTGTCTTATGAGCAAAGAAGATGATATGTGGTTATGGCATCGTAGAGTAGCTCACATCAACATGCATCTTTTAAACAAATTGGTTTCACAAAATCTAGTTATTGGTCTTCAAATTTTGAAATTTGAAAAAGACTCTATTTGCGACTCTTGTCAAAAAGGAAAGCAAACAAAAGCTTCTTTTAAATCGAAAAATATTGTTTCAACTACTAGACCATTGCAACTTCTTCATATGGACCTTTTTGGACCATCTCGCATTGAAAGTCTTGGTAGAAATCGTTATGCTTTTGTTATTGTTGATGATTATTCTAGATTTATATGGACTCTATTTCTCGCTCATAAAAGTGAAGCTTTTCATAATTTTAGATATTTTCTTAAACGTGTTCAAAATGAAAAGGACACAACCGTCACTTCAATAAGAAGTGATCATGGGGGAGAGTTCGATCACAATCTCTTCGCGGACTTTTGTGACGAACTCGGTATCGAGCACACCTTCTCTGCTCCACGCACACCACAACAAAATGGAGTGGTGGAAAGGAAAAATAGGTGTCTCGAAGAGATGGCTAGAACCATGCTCGATGAGGCTAAGATTCCCAAACATTTTTGGGCGGATGCCGTGAGTACCGCAAGCTACGTTTTAAACAGAGTAGTCATAAGGCCAATAATCATGAAAACTCCCTATGAACTCTATAAGGGAAGGAAACCAAACATCTCCCACCTTAGAGTATTCGGTTGTAAATGCTTTATTCATAACAATGGAAAAGACAATTTGGGAAAGTATGATGCCAAATCCGATGAAGGAATTTTTATTGGTTATTCATCACGTAGCAAAGCATATAGGGTATTCAATAATAGAACCGAAACTGTGGAGGAATCCCCTCATATTGTGTTTTACGAAAATAATGCTCGCTTAGCGAGAAAGGATTCTGGTTTTGATCCTGCAGATATCTTAAACTCAATAAGTCCTCAAGACAAAGTACAAGTGGAAACTCATAAGGAAATTCAAGGTGAAACCTTGGAACAATTATTGGAGGAAGCGCCACAACTAGAAAAAGAAACGAAACTGCCCAACGCGTGGAGGACAATCAAAGACCATCCTCTCGAACAGGTAATTGGCGATATTGAACAACAGGTAAGTACTCGAAACACTCTTAAGAACGCCTTAGGACACACTTTTTACGAGATCACGTTCTCAATTGGCCAACATCCTGACTCCACATTGATCTAAGTCATTATTTCTTTACAAATTACTAACTTGAGCGTCGGAGACGTCTATTTCTTTTTTGCAGGTATCGCCCTAAAGACAGGGGGAATTATAAGGCAATGGTGTAGAACAATCGATTGTTACAGTCAATAATCGATTATCATTCCTTTATGTCTCATGTTTATTGTGCCGGACGATCGATTAGCAAGTATCACTAATCGATTATTTACGTTTTATGCTTATTATGCAGGTTTTTGATGTTAATTAATAATCGATTTTTTAACTGTATAATCGATTACCGTCTTGGCCATTCAGTACTGCCTTTCTAAAACAATCGATTGTCTCAAAAGTATAATCGATTATTTTCCGAGTCAGAAAATCACCGTGCACACTGTGATAACAATCGATTACCATAATTCAACAATCGATTATTTTTTGTCAGTAATTCAAATATTTTTTACCGTTTGGGTCCTGCAAGATTCCCACAATCGATTCTTGTCATTTCCGAGTACAATTCAAAAACTCCATAACAATTGATTATTTCGATTCCACAATCGATTGTTTAACGGACAGTACAAATTTTTTACCGTTTCTGACCGTTTTTGCTCTTAAATTTCTGCAGATTTTCACCATAAATGAAATGCCATCCTTCTCATTATAAATAGGTACCATATGTCTTCAATTTCTTCACTCAAGCATCAATCTTATCTCCCAAACTTTCAAAAATCTCTCAAATTTCTTACAAAGGCTATTACTACTTATTGAAAATGTCGAGCAGACACACCAAACGCCCCCGTTCAGGCAGACATGGTGCATCTTCTTCAGCTGCTCCTCCTACTCCCAATTTCCCTTACCAAGATGGGTCTCTTTTACGGTTTAACTCTGAAACCGAGCTAACTAGATTCTTGACAAAATTTGAAAAGCGTGAAATTTCTCCTCCTCGCTTTTCCACCAGCAAATATCTTGAATCAAGCGCTCCCGCTGCAGCTGCAAACATGCTTAGGGAATGCCAACTTCTTGATTTCCTATATCTATCCTATCCTCACATTAATCCTCTCTTGATTCAATCCTTCTACTCTAATCTTCATGAGGACAACGAGGGTGAGCTTGTGACAAATATTAATGGTGTTGAAATTCTTTTAACCAACGAAAACTTACATTCTATTTCTCACCTGCCTCGAAGTGGGGAAAACATTTCTCTCTACATTAGAGAAGCTGGCGCCTTATTTGATGAACGAATTCTCCTAAACCAAATTGGACTTGGAGCTTATGATCCTAATCTGTCCAATCGCCGTCCTACAATCACGGGCATGCTCCCTGAATATCGTTTAATTTTCTACTTCATAACCCGAGTCCTCAAACCATGCAAGCATAATCATACCACTCTTTCCCAAGAGGACGCAAAGCTAATGCATGCCATTATTACCGGGGCTCACATCAATTGGTGTAAGTTCATCAAAATCCACATGCTTGATGCCATCGGGGACGATATACCACTTCCCTATGCCCTTCTTATAATGAATTTTCTTGAAACCTCCGGTTTCAACACCTCCAACGGTCCGCTCAAAAAGAGCACCAAGAAATGGGAAATTTTCGATTCCTCCTTTCCCCATGACGGCGAACATGCAGCTCCTGCTCCTCCTCCAACTCGTCAAACGCGCCAGCCTCAAGCTCCTACACTCCAAACTATATCCGACCAACTTGCTTCTTTGTCCACCTCCGTCAATAGATTGACTTATGAGATCCATGGATATTTTGATCATATTCACTGTCCATATGCTGGACTTGTTCCTTATGAAGCAGTGCCGGATGACGAGGCGGGGAATGATAATAATGAATAATTTCTTTATTTGCTTCTTGTTCTATGTTTTATTATCTCGTTTATGTAAACACCTTTTTGTTGATCAATAAACATGCTATTACGTATTTTGTTTTTGCTAATGTCAAAAGGGGGAAGAATAAGGGCTATGACCTTAATATTTATTGGCATAAATTGAGGGGGAACCAATAGCATATCTATATACTTGTTGCATATCTATACTTGTCTTGGATCGTCATTATGAATTATCGAATATGCATATCCCGCTTAAGGTTTGCCATTATCAAAAAGGGGGAAATTGTTGAAACACGTTCTCAAGGCACTATGCTAAACGTGTGTTCATATTTGTAGGTTTTGATGAATGACAAACTATGCGCAATTGACATATGAAGAGGTCCAAGCACAAGCGTGAAATTGATACATAACGAGATTCAAGCACAAGACCAAGAAATAAAGTTATACATGAGTCGTTCTTTAAATTGTGATCTTGATCCGATAACTTGACTCAAGACTTGGCTTCTCTCGTAAAAAGATTTTTATCAGATCATGCATATTTAATTTAAAGCAAAATGATTTTAAATCATGCATATTTATGTTAGCCAAAATGATTTTTAAACATGCCTCTAAAATATGGACTAAGATAATCGATTATGTTAAGTCAGCTGCATGGCAATCGATTGTGAACTTATGACAATCGATTGTGTTAAGGCAGTGTACATCAGATTTTTCAAACCTGCATGACAATCGATTGTGTACCCTATGACAATCGATTGTGTTGAGGCAGTGTACATCAGATTCTTCAAAGCCACACAATAATCGATTGTGAACTTATGACAATCGATTGTATTAAGGCAGTGTCCATCAGAGTTTTTCAAAGCTACAAAATAATCGATTGTGAACTTATGACAATTGAGTGTGTTGAGGCAGTGTCTATTAGATTCTTCAAAGACTGATAAATAATCGATTGTTCTCATAGCATAATCGATTGTGAAATTGACCGTTTCCAAATATTTTCAAACACCGTCAGGTAATCGATTATAGATTTCTAATAATCGATTGTTTTAAGTAAAATCTGAAAAAGATTTTTTGAACGTTGCCAAGTAATCGATTGTATAATTCTGACAATCGATTGTTTTAAGTAAAATCTGGAAAAGATTTTTTGAACGTTGCCGGTAATCGATTATATGTCTTAGATAATCGATTGTTATGCGTAGAATCTGGGAATGATTTTTGGAACAATTGGCAAACAATCGATTGTATCATTTTGACAATCGATTGTCATAGCACAAAATCAGCAATTCTTAATTGGCAATTAGGCAACGGTAATGCATGGTTTTGACACTATAAATACATCTTCAAATCAGTCTTACAAACACAACAACTGACAATATTATTGCTAAAGCTTGCATACTCTCTTATTCATCATTTTCTATTATTTACATAAGTTTTTGAGAGCCAAATTGTTGACGAAAGTTGTTGCGTTCTTGAGCATATTTATTTTACTCATATCTACTCTTAAGAAGAGTCTTGTTTTGAGTGCAAAGTGTTTTTATACACTTGAAGGGAAAGTTGTTCCCTTGTATTGTAAGAAGGAACTTGTGATTCCTTTGGTTGAAGTCTTGAAGTGTTGTATCTTTGAGCAAAGGTTATTGAGGCTTGTGTCCTCAGTTTGTAAAGGTTTGTTGAGCACCCATAAGCTTAACAGTGTTAGTGGAAATCTCGAGAGAGTCTCTCGGGGACTGGACTAGCCACGGGTTGTGGTGAACCAGGATACATCGGTGTGTTCGTTCCTATTTATTTACTTATCGCACTTACTTAGTTCCTGCAATTTTTAAATTCCGCAAGTTTACGCTATTTTTTATTATAACGCTATTCACCCCCCCTCTAGCGTTAAGTGTGTTTTCTAACAATTGGTATCAGAGCCCAACTCTCTGAAGACTTAACCGTTTGAGAGAAACAATCCATGGCTTCTACTCATGACTCTTTTGCAGGAATAGGTGAAGGACAATGCTCCACCCGACCACCACTATTCTACGGTACAAACTATACATACTGGAAGGAGAGGATGAGAATATTTATTCAATCGAATAATTTTCATCTGTGGAAGGTTATAATGAAGGGAGAACAAATTCCAACCAAAAAGGTTGAAAACGAATGGGTTCCAAAATCCGAAGAGGAATACGATGCGGATAATATTTGAAAAGTGCAAAACAACGCTAAAGCAATTAACTTATTATATTGTGCTATAAATGCTGATGATTACAGAAAAATATCATGTTGCACAACGGCGAAGCAAATGCGGGACAAGCTGGAAATCACGTACGAAGGTACGGACCAGGTAAGAGAGGCTAAGGTTGATTTTCTAACCCATGCATATGAACTGTTTCACATGAAGGAAGGCGAAAAGGTCGATGAGATGTTCGAACGATTTTCAAAAATCGTAAGGAACTTGTCCTAAAGATTCTCCGAAGTCTCACTCCGGAATGGCGCTCCAAGGCCGACGCGATTCAAGAGTCTATTGGCACTTCAAATGTCACCATCGACGGATTAAGAGGTAACCTTAAGACTTATGAATCTACTATACTTAACCCTCTTGTTAATGATTAAAGGAAACAAAGAATCGCCCTCAAGGCAAGCACAAGCCAACCTCAAAATGATGAGGACGGAGACAACGAGTTCGGACTCGTTATCAAGAGATTTCAAAAGTTCATGCGAAAAGAGTATGAACGAAAAGGCAAAAAGCAAGGAGATCAAATAAAGTGCTATGAGTGCGGAGAAACCGGGCACATTAAATCAAATTGCCCAAATATCAAAAAGGAGAAGAAACCCTTCAAGAAACAACGAGCATACATATCTTGGGGAGGCGACTCTGGAGACGAGTCGAGTGAGGAAGAAGAAGACGAAGCCGCAAATCTTTGTCTTATGGTACAAGAAGACAACCAAGAAGAGGTATGTCAAATTTCTTCCAAAAATTTCTTTTCTCTTGAGGAAATGCGAAATGCTTTTGATGAGTTGTATGGTGAATTTATTAAAGCTTCCAAAACTGTTAAAAGCATAAAGGAAAATGCTTCTTTAAAAGAAAAAGATTTTGAAAAACAACTCTCTTTGAAAGAAAAAGATTTGGAAAAACTGATTTTAGAAAATGAGAAATTGAAAGAAGAAAACAAATTTTTCGACAAGAGAAGCGCCGACAAACCCGAGAGCTCTAGTAAAAGTTGTACTTCTTGCATGCATCTCAAAAATGAGGTAGAAAGACTTAAGGGCACCCTAGATAAGTTTAATTCTTCTCATAAAAATTTGAATGAAGTCCTTGTTAATTTGAAGTCGACCAAGCATGGCATAGGTTTTAAAAATGAGCCAAAAGAAAAGGTTGAAGTCAACCCCCAACAACCTAAGGCTCAACCTAGGATTAATAAAACAAACGCTCATCCTCGATATAACAAACCTAGAAATGGCTTTCAACAATCGCAACCTAGAAATAATCATTCTAGAAATAACGCATATTCTAGGGCAAACACTAGAAGGAACTTTGAACCTTTTAGAACACCTAGAAATGGCTTTCAACCTAGAAATAACTATTCTAGAAATGCTGCATATCCTAGAACAAATAGTAGGAGAAATGATTTTCATGAATTGCGCAATAGTCATATTGTCAAGAATAGAGTAAATGAATTTCGTCCGTCCAATTACTATCAACCTAGACGAATGCATAATCCTAATGTTGTGTGTCATTATTGCAATCGAATTGGACATATTGCTCCTGCTTGTTTCACTAGACATAGACGCTTAAATGTATGTCAAGCACAACAGCATGTTACACCTAACTCTCAAGGACCCAAAACAGCTTGGGTACCAAAGACTCATTAATTTGTCTTGTAGGTATGTTTGAAGGGATCAAGTGTACTTTGGTACCTTGATAGTGGATGCTCCAAACACATGACGGGAGACGAATCCAAGTTCCTTCAACTAGAACATAAGGAAGGAGGAAGCGTTATTTTTGGTGATAACAACAAAGGAAAAATTATCGGCATCGGATCGGTCGGTAAGGATGAACATTCTTCCATTAAGCATATATTGCTAGTTAAGGGTCTAAAACATAATCTCTTGAGCATAAGTCAATTATGTGACAAGGGAAATCTTGTTTTATTTGATTAAATTGAATGCTTAGTTTTTCGCCGTAGCGATTTTAAAATTATTCTTCGTGGTTTTAGAATGGATAACATCTATATGGTTGATCTCGAAAACTCTTCTTCTGAATATGTGAATTGTCTTATGAGCAAAGAAGATTATATGTGGTTATGGCATCTTAGAGTAGCTCACATCAACATGCACCTTTTAAACAAATTGGTTTCACAAAATCTAGTTATTGGTCTTCCAATTTTGAAATTTGAAAAAGACTCTATTTGCGACTCTTGTCAAAAAGGAAAGCAAACAAAAGCTTCTTTTAAATCGAAAAATATTGTTTCAACTACTAGACCATTGCAACTTCTTCATATGGACCTTTTTGGACCATCTCGCATTGAAAGTCTTGGTAGAAATCGTTATGCTTTTGTTATTGTTGATGATTATTCTAGATTTATATGGACTCTATTTCTCGCTCATAAAAGTGAAGCTTTTCATAATTTTAGATATTTTCTTAAACGTGTTCAAAATGAAAAGGACACAACCGTCACTTCAATAAGAAGTGATCATGGGGGAGAGTTCGATCACAATCTCTTCGCGGACTTTTGTGACGAACTCGGTATCGAGCACACCTTCTCTGCTCCACGCACACCACAACAAAATGGAGTGGTGGAAAGGAAAAATAGGTGTCTCGAAGAGATGGCTAGAACCATGCTCGATGAGGCTAAGATTCCCAAACATTTTTGGGCGGATGCCGTGAGTACCGCAAGCTACGTTTTAAACAGAGTAGTCATAAGGCCAATAATCATGAAAACTCCCTATGAACTCTATAAGGGAAGGAAACCAAACATCTCCCACCTTAGAGTATTCGGTTGTAAATGCTTTATTCATAACAATGGAAAAGACAATTTGGGAAAGTATGATGCCAAATCCGATGAAGGAATTTTTATTGGTTATTCGTCACGTAGCAAAGCATATAGGGTATTCAATAATAGAACCGAAACTGTGAAGGAATCCCCTCATATAGTGTTTTCCGAAAATAATGCTCGCTTGGCGAAAAAGGATTCTGGTTTTGATCCTGCAGGTATCTTAAACTCAATAAGTCCTCAAGACAATGTACAAGAGGAAACTCCTAAGGAAATTCAAGGTGAAACCTTGGAACAATTATTGGAGGAAGCGCCACAACTAGAAAAAGAAACGAAACTGCCCAACGCGTGGAGGACAATCAAAGACCATCCTCTTGAACAGGTAATTGGCGATATTGAACAACAGGTAAGTACTCGAAACACTCATAAGAACACCTTAGGACACACTTCTTAAGAGATCACGTTCTCAATTGGCCAACATCCTGACTCCACATTGATCTAAGTCATTATTTCTTTACAAATTACTAACTTGAGCGTCGGAGACGTCTATTTCTTTTTTGCAGGTATCGTCCTAAAGGCAGGGGGAATTATAAGGCAATGGTGTAGAACAATCGATTGTTACAGTCAATAATCGATTATCATTCCTTTATGTCTCATGTTTATTGTGCCGGACAATCGATTAGCAAGTATCACTAATCGATTATTTACGTTTTATGCTTATTATGCAGGTTTTCGATGTTAATTAATAATCGATTTTTTAACTGTATAATCGATTACCGTCTTGGCCATTCAGAACTGCCTTTCTAAAACAATCGATTGTCTCAAAAGTATAATCGATTATTTTCCGAGTCAGAAAATCACCGTGCACACTGTGTCATAACAATCGATTACCATAATTCAACAATCGATTATTTTTTGTCAGTAATTCAAATATTTGTTACCGTTTGGGTCCTGCAAGATTCCCACAATCGATTCTTGTCATTTCCGAGTACAATTCAAAAACTCCATAACAATCAATTATTTCGATTCCACAATCGATTGTTTAACGGACAATGCAAATTTTTTTACCGTTTCTGACCGTTTTTGCTCTTAAATTTCTGCAGATTTTCACCATAAATGAAATGCCATCCTTCTCATTATAAATAGGTACCATATGTCTTCAATTTCTTCACTCAAGCATAAATCTTATCTCCCAAACTTTCAAAAATCTCTCAAATTTCTTACAAAGGCTATTATTACTTATTGAAAATGTCGAGCAGACACACCAAACGCCCCCGTTCAGGCAGATATGGTGCATCTTCTTCAGCTGCTCCTCCTACTCCCAATTTCCCTTACCAAGATGGGTCTCTTTTACGGTTTAACTCTGAAACCGAGCTAACTAGATTCTTGACAAAATTTGAAAAGCGTGAAATTTCTCCTCCTCGCTTTTCCACCAGCAAATATCTTGAATCAAGCGCTCCCGCTGCAGCTGCAAACATGCTTAGGGAATGCCAACTTCTTGATTTCCTATATCTATCCTATCCTCACATTAATCCTCTCTTGATTCAAGCATTCTACTCTAATCTTCATGAGGACGACGAGGGTGAGCTTGTGACAAACATTAATGGTGTTGAATTTCTTTTAACCAACGAAAACTTACATTCTATTTCTCACCTGCCTCGAAGTGGGGAAAATATTTCTCTCTACATTAGAGAAGCCGGCGCCTTATTTGATGAACGAATTCTCCTAAACCGAATTGGACTTGGAGCTTATGATCCCAATCTGTCCAATCGCCGTCCTACAATCACGGGCATTCTCCCCGAATATCGTTTAATTTTCTACTTCATAACCCGAGTCCTCAAACCACGCAAGCATAATCATACCACTCTTTCCCAAGAGGACGCAAAGCTAATGCATGCCATTATTACCGAGGCTCAAATCAATTGGTGTAAGTTCATCAAAATCCACATGCTTGATGCCATCGGGGACGATAGACCACTTCCCTATGCCCTTCTTATAATGAATTTTCTTGAAGCCTCCGGGTTCAACACCTCCAACGGTCCGCTCAAAAAGAGCACCAAGAAATGGGAAATTTTCGATTCCTCCTTTCCCCATGACGGCGAACATGAAGCTCCTGCTCCTCCTCCAACTCGTCAAACGCGTCAGCCTCAAGCTCCTACACTCCAAACTATATCCGACCAACTTGCTTCTTTGTCCACCTCCGTCAATAGATTGACTTATGAGATCCATGGATATTTTGATCATATTCACTATCCATATGCTGGACTTGTTCCTTATGAAGCAGTGCCGGATGACGAGGCGGGAAATAATAATAATGAATAATTTATTTATTTGCTTCTTGTTCTATGTTTTATTATCTCGTTTATGTAAACACCTTTTTGTTGATCAATAAACATGCTATTACGTATTTTGTTTTTGCTAATGTCAAAAGGGGGAAGAATAAGGGCTATGCACTTAATATTTATTGGCATAAATTGAGGGGGAACCAATTGCATATCTATATACTTATTGCATATCTATACTTGTCTTGGATCGTCATTATGAATTATCGAATATGCATATCCCGCTTAAAGTTTGCCATTATTAAAAAGGGGGAAATTGTTGAAACACGTTCTCAAGGCACTATACTAAACGTGTGTTCATATTTGTAGGTTTTGATGAATGACAAACTATGCGCAATTGACATATGACGAGGTCCAAGCACAAGCGTGAAATTGATAAATAACGAGATTCAAGCACAAGACCAAGAAATAAAGTTATACATGAGTCGTTCTTTATATTGTGATCTTGATCCGATAACTTGACTCAAGACTTGGCTTCTCTCGTAAAAATATTTTTATCAATCATGCATATTTAATTTAAAGCAAAATGATTTTAAATCATGCATATTTATGTTAGCCAAAATAATTTTTAAACATGCCTCTAAAATCTGGACTAAGATAATCGATTATGTACTTATGATAATCGATTATGTTAAGTCAGCTGCATGACAATCGATTGTGAACTTATGACAACCGATTGTGTTAAGGCAGTGTACATCAGATTTTTCAAATCTGCATGACAATCGATTGTGTACCCTATGATAATCGATTGTGTTGAGGCAGTGTACATCAGATTTTTCAAAGCCACACAATAATCGATTGTGAACTTATGACAATCGATTGTATTAAGGCAGTGTCCATCAGAGTTTTTCAAAGCTACAAAATAATCGATTGTGAACTTATGACAATCGATTGTGTTGAGGCAGTGTCTATTAGATTCTTCAAAGACTGATAAATAATTGATTGTTCTCATAGCATAATCGATTGTGAAATTGACCGTTGCCAAAATATTTTCAAACACCGTCAGGTAATCGATTATAGATTTCTAATAATCGATTGTTTTAAGTAAAATCTGAAAAAGATTTTTTGAACGTTGCCAAGTAATTGATTGTATAGTTCTGACAATCGATTGTTTTAAATAAAATCTGGAAAAGATTTTTTGAACGTTGCCAGTAATCGATTATATGTCTTAGATAATCGATTGTTATGCGTAAAATCTGGGAATGATTTTTGGAACGATTGGCAAACAATCGATTGTATCATTTTGACAATCGATTGTCATAGCACAAAATCAGCAATTCTTAATTGGCAATTAGGCAACGGTAATGCATCGTTTTGACACTATAAATACATCTTCAAATCAGTCTTACAAACACAACAACTGACAATATTATTGCTAAAGCTTGCATACTCTCTTATTCATCATTTTCTATTATTTACATAAGTTTTTGAGAGCCAAATTGTTGACGAAAGTTGTTGCGTTCTTGAGCGTATTTATTTTACTCATATCTACTCTTAAGGAGAGTCTTGTTTTGAGTGCAAAGTGTTTTTATACACTTGAAGAGAAAGTTGTTCCCTTGTATTGTAAGAAGGAACTTGTGATTCCTTTGGTTGAAGTCTTGAAGTGTTGTATCTTCGAGCAAAGGTTATTGAGGCTTGTGTCCTCAGTTTGTAAAGGTTTGTTAAGCACCCGTAAGCTTAACAGTGTTAGTGGAAATCTCGAGAGAGTCTCTCGGGGACTGGACTAGCCACGGGTTGTGGTGAACCAGGATACATCGGTGCGTTCGTTCCTATTTATTTACTTATCGCACTTATTTAATTCCTGCAATTTTTAAATTCCGCAAGTTTACGCTATTTTTTATTATATCGCTATTCACCCCGCCCCCTCTAGCGTTAAGTGTATTTTCTAACACTTATTACACCAGACCAAGTTGGGGGAATCCACTGCTCAAACTCCTCCTCCCATATATGCTGCAAACTTTGCTGGTACTTTGTTAACTGAAAACCCTATTTCTGATTCCAAACTTTGCTTGCTTACTCACATTAATTCTGTCACCTGGATTATAGATTCAGGTGCCTCTAATCACATGACACATGATAAACAACTACTTTTTAACATTATACCTCTAACTCTGCCATATCTTGTCACTCTTCCAAATGGCTATAAAGTTAAAGTGACTTGCACTGGCTCCTTTGCCTTAACTCCTTCCATTACTCTTCACAATGTACTGCTAGTTCCTTCTTTTAAACATAACTTGATTTCTGTTCACAAGTTAGTGAAGCAGTTACATTGTATAGTTATGTTCACTGAATATTCCTACTTACTACACATGATACAGGACCCTTCTCTGAAGAGGCCACTGGATCTTGGTAGAGAAGCTGCTGGACTGTATAAACTAGCTTGGGTTCCTTCTTCCTCTTCTCCCTCTGTTAATTGTTCTTCTACTTCTGTTGGTCCTGTATATGCTTCTTGTAATGATAACAAAGTTGTTGCTTTGCCTTCTATGTCTTCTTGTAATGATGACATTTTGTCTGATAACAAGGCTGTTTCTTTGCATTCTCATGTAAATAGTTCCACTTGTAATAATGATCTTACATCTGATATGAATTACATTTGGCACTTAAGACTTGCACATATTTTTTTTGCAAACATGAAATGCATTTCAGGTCTGTCTTTTCCTTTTGCTCCCAAACAATCTTTTCCCTATACAGTTTGTCCCATGGCCAGACAGACTAGGCTTCTTTTCCCTAATAGCTCCATTAGAACCTCTAGGCCTTTTCAACTGATTCATGTGGACACTTGGGGACCTTATCATACTCTAACCTCTTCTGGTTGCAAATATTTCCTTACAATTGTTGATGATTTTTCAAGGGCAACCTGGACATACTTATTGGGATCCAAAAGTAATGCCTTTTCTATGCTTAAGTCATTTCTTGCTATGGTCAGAACCTAATTTAATGCTGTGGTTCAGACTGTTAGAAGTGACAATGCCTTAGAATTGGGCTCTAGCAATGAGGGAATTTCTTTTTTTAGCAGTCAGGGGATCATACATCAAACCTCCTGCCCTCACACCCCTCAACAAAATGGTGTTGTTGAGAGAAAGCATAGAACTCTTCTTGAAACCTGTAGAGCATTGCTCTTTCAATCTGGCTTGCCAGTATCTTTCTGGGGGGACTGCTCGTTGACTGCCACCTATCTTCTTAACAGAATACCCACCAGATTGCTTCATAATAAGTCTCCTCATGAAATTCTGTATGGAAAAGTTCCTTCCTATACTCACTTGAGGGTTTTTGGTTGCCTGGCCTATGCCACTGTTCCCATCACTCAAAGGGACAAGTTAAAGCCAAGAGCCTTTCCTTGTGTTTCCTGGGTTATCCTTTTGGCAAAAAGGGTTATAGGCTATATGATCTTGCATCTAGGAAGTATTTGGTCTCCAGCGATGTTCTATTTCATGAATCAGTTTTTCCTTTTAAACCTGCATCTCCCTCTGCTCCTCCTCTTCCCGCTTCTTCTTTTCCCTTTATTCCCTCTGGAGAACATGATGATATCTCTGATTCTCCCATTCCACTCTCTCCTCCCTCTTCTGCCACATCTGTGCAAATGCCCTTTTCTGCTCCTCTCAGTCCTGCTAGTTCTCCTCCTGTTTTAGTTCCTTCTCCCTCTGTTCCTGCTCCTAGAAAGTCTAACAGACAACATAATCCTCCTTCCTATCTTAAAGATTATGTATGTCAACTCCCTGCCTTCTCTGGTTCATCTTCCTCCTCTTTGGAATCTGAGCCTCTATACTATTCTCAGGCAGCATCTGTTCCAGCTTGGCAAGCTGCCATGAGACAGGAGTTTGAAACTTTGGACACTAACCACACTTGGGATGTTGTTCCTCTTCCTCCTGGTAAGAAACCCATTGGTTGCAAATGGGTTTAAAAAATTAAATACAAGGTAGATGGCAGTGTTGAAAGGTATAAAGCCAGGTTGGTCATTAGGGGTGACACACAGGTTGAGGGGATTGATTTTACTGAAACTTTCTCTCCAGTGATAAAAATGACTTCTGTACAGTGCCTTATTGCTGTGGCTGTCAAGAATCACTGGCCTCTTTTTCAGCTTGATGTCAATAATGCCTTCCTTCATGGTGATTTGGATGAGGATGTTTACATGAAACTCCCTCCAGGTTTGACAGTTTCCCCTTCTCCTTCTGGTTCTGATTCTTCTTCTTCTTCTCCTCCTCTGGTCTGCAAGCTCAAAAAGTCTTTGTATGGGTTGAGACAAGCATCCAGACAATGGTATGCCAAATTGTCTTCTGCTCTCTATTCCAGAGGATATACTCATTCTTTGAATGATTACTCTTTATTCATCAAAGGTAAACCTGGCTCTTTTGTGGTGGTAGCTGTCTATGTGGATGATATAATTCTCTCTGGGGATGACAGTGATGAACTGACTGCTCTGAAACTATTTCTGGATGCACAGTTTAAAATCAAGGACTTAGGGTCCTTGCATTATTTTTTGGGCCTTGAAGTGTCAGCTGTCCCTGGTGGGATGCACCTCAATCAGCATAAGTATATCTCTGATTTGCTGCACCAGTTTGACTGTGACAATGTGTCCTCTGTTGTGTCACCTTTGGACATCAATGTCAAACTTCATGCTGATTCTGGTGACCTTTTGCCCTCTCCTGATCAGTACAGGAGCCTAGTTGGCAAGATGCTCTTCTTGACTCACACTAGGCCTAACATCTGTTATGCAGTCCAGCACCTGAGTCAATTTCTCAAATCCCCCAGACTTCCCCATTTGACTGCTGCCCTGCATGTTCTAAGATACCTCAAAGGCACTCCCTCCTTGGGCTTGTTTTATTCTGATCATGCTGATTTTCTGTTGCTGGGTATTCCGATAGTGACTTGGCTGCCTGCCCTGATACTAGGCGCTCTGCTACTGGATTTTGTGTGCTCTTGGGTGGCTGTTTGATCAGTTGAAAATCGAAGAAATAGCCTGTTGTTCTCTTTCCTCTGCTGAGGCAGAATACCGAGCCTTAAGCAAGGTTGTTGCTGAATTGTCTTGGCTCTCTCGCTTGTTGGTTGATCTTGGGGTTCTTGTTTCATCTCTTGTTTCTGTTTATTGTGATAGTATGACTGCTGTTCACATTGCTAACAATCCTGTTTTTCATGAACAAACGAAACATATCGAGGTGGATTGCCATTTTGTTCGTGACTTGTTGCTTTTTGGTTTTCTCAAGTTGCTCCATGTGCCTACTTCTCGTCAGCTGGCTGACTTACTCACCAAGCCTCTGCCGGGCACTTTTCTGGTTCCGCTGCTCACCAAGTTGCAGGTGGTTCCCCCCTCCAACTTGAGGGGGGGGGGGTGTTGAGATACAAGATGTTACATCATTATATGAAGGGTATACACAATGTATATTTGTTGTATTTTTGGTATACAATAGCTGGGCTGTGATGATTGTCTTATTTGGGCCACTCCGAGCCCAATTTCTTGAGTCATATCTGAGCCCCCTTTATTTTGGGTCCTTTGACCCGATCCAGTGTATATGTATATATATTGGGGTATCTAGATATTTTGGGACCCCCGGACATCATTTGTATATTTTTCATTTTCGGTTTAATACTCTGAGTTCCAGAGACTTCTCACCTACTCCTCCTTCTCTCTCTATAATTTTCATGATTCATCGATTTAATCTCGATGTTTACAAATATAATTAGCTTTCGCAAGATCGTGGAAAATAATAGCTAAAGTGTAGAATGTGGAAAATAGTTAAACAAGTCACAGAACACCTTTTTTTCTTTTTTAATTGAAAATTTATTTAAAGAAACGGACATGGGAACAAAAAGAAAAAAAAAAAAAGAAGAAGAAGAGAAACAAACACATACTAGGAAAAAAACAAGTAAACTAAAACTAATCATTAATGAATAGATTTCCAAGCCCCCAAAACAATCAAGAAAGTTGAGATTTTTTATCTGTGTTCACATTAGGATGAAACAAATACCTGTAACATTTTGATGATATTGCTGGCACCAAAGACTCTATGAGCAATGGTGAACTTAAGCGGTTCCGTCGGCGGAAAGTAGGGTGCCAGCACACATTTATCGACGCATCGCCGGCGGAGGATCTTGCATGCGGCGCAAGGTGTCAGAATCACCGGCGACGGAGGAGATGGAGGAGGCGTCATCATTCCGGCAGAAGACGATGAACATATAACGCTGGTTTTGTCACTGCACCCCATGTGTTATGGTGTAGTGTCAAATATGATCACTATTTGTGGAGCGAGTTAAGAGTTGTGTAGCAATGAGTATACCATGAGATTTTATATATAGCGAGAGGAAGGAAATAAGAGGAATACTTATTTATCTTTCAATAATAATGACGTCGCTATACGTAACTGGCTAACTTAATGACGTCATCAGTGGAGGATATTTTCTACAGCAGAGTAATATAATTTCTTGAAGAAATTACTATATTCATTTTATATGTAATTTGATATTTGATAACTATAAAATTATATCACTTAAAAGTAAAATTGAAAGGTTAACGTTAAATGATTTCTAAGTATAAATAAGTTATTTTTGCTAGAGAAGATTAAAGAGAAAGAAGTATCATATAAGATAATGGAATTAACATTCAAAGTAACAAATGTGTGTTTATGTCTATGTATGCACGTAGATCCATTTTATTACTGCTATATTACTCATTAGAATGGGTACAAAAAAAGAAACTACTTGAGTTAAAAAGAGTACGATAAACAAACACTTATTAGACAACAGAAACAATTTATCTT
Organism: Nicotiana benthamiana; assembly: GCA_034376525.1. Classification (NCBI taxonomy): domain Eukaryota; kingdom Viridiplantae; phylum Streptophyta; class Magnoliopsida; order Solanales; family Solanaceae; genus Nicotiana; species Nicotiana benthamiana. Next base: position 18,434,616 of record CM067324.1, on the reverse strand, counting down.
CACTACGTTAGGTTTTTAGCTGTATCAAGTTGACTTTCTAATGAATCAATCTCCATAGATATCTAGTATGAATTAATGATGAAAGTTATAAATTAGGACATATATCAAACTTTTTGAATAGTATATTTAGAAGCAATAATTAAGGAACAAGATGGCAAGAATAAGTTGATTGACTGATGATAGCTTAAAAGAAGGAATACTTTCTACACGGTTTAAAAATGTTTTACATCATTGGATTAAGATTGGCGTGTAACAAGATTAAATTTTCTTTATTAATTCGGATTCGAAATCTACATATACAGTAAATAACACGTTATAACTAATTATATATTGATATAGTAATTTATAAATGTTTTTTTTGCTGCCACAAATTATGACGTCTCGGCCACTTAGACCGACCTTAGACGGGAGCCCTTCCAAAGTGCAATAGAAGTCAGCAACCTAAGCCATGGACCTTCTTGATAGTCTATTGACCCCCTATATGAGTTGGATCTTAAAAAAGGACCGTTTGAAATTGAACAAATCAGGATAAGTACTGGCCAAAGAAAAAGGATGAATAAGCAGAGAAGGAATAAGAAACTCTCAGACCTAGCAAGTCGAAAAGGTGGACCATCTAATGTCAAAAAGCCTAAAGATGATGGATATCTATAATTTATTCTACTACTAAACCAACTTTAATTAGTTTTCAGCTTCTTTTTGACAGCCTAACTATCTTTGCTTTCAGACTTCTTTAATTTATTTCGTTCTATCTGCAATTAAAATAGTAAAATAAAAAATCTAAATGTTTATTAACTACCTAATATTCTATCATATTGTTTACTTAATTTTAATTATGTAAGTCAGCAAGCTAGTCAAGCATTCTGGAAAGCTTACACAATTTTTTAATCAATTGATTAGAAATTGCTAATAAAATTCAATATCTTGGACAAGGAATTAAAAGCTTAGATTGAAGTAGCAGACACTAGAGCTTCCACATACAACGTTTTCAAATTGAAAACCCCCATTCTGGTCTTCTAAATTCTAATCCTTATTTATATTGAAAAAGAAATGGTTGCTTTAATATAGTTCCACCATTAATTGCTTGTTATTTCTGCATAAGGTAATACACACACACACACACACACATATATATATATATATATATATATATATATATATATATATATATATATATATATATATATATATATATATATATATATATATGTATTAATTAGATGCCCACGTGATAAAGCGACACGTAGAGCTAGAGGTATTCATCGGTCGATATGGTACGGTATTTTAGATGTTTTCGTTTGGTTTTTTTCGTATTCGGTTTCTTAAAAGTTCTACCAATATAGTACCTAATTAAATTCGGTATTGTTCGATTCTTTTTTCTTTCAGTTTCGATTTATTCGGTTCGGTAATTACGATTTATTTCGTTTGAATACTAGTTAGTGCATAGAGTCATAGAATGTAATATTCTTAATCAAAGTACTCAAAAGTACAAAACTAAACATGTTTTGACAAAAGTTTTGTCCAAAACCAACGAATATCGACGCAAAGAGAAAACCGTTCACAAAGAATAAATTTGATCATTAAAAATATCTTATTATTTGTTTAGAATTAATCGATGAATTTAGAGAATAAAGGAAAGTAAAATTTAGATATTTTATGTTTATATTATAAGTAATATTATGTATATTTTATAATTTAATATATATTTCGATACGGTATCAGTATTTTGGTATTTTATTTTAAAATATCATACCATACCTAATACTAATTTTTTTTTTAAAAAGTCTTACCAAATATCATATAAGCAATACCAAAATTTTTTGTTTCAACACGATTATTCAGTATTTACTAAATTAGGCATAGCCCTATATGGAGCCGAAGATAGAAGGCAATCAGGTCTGAAGGCAACAGTCTCCCTTGTCCCTGAAGGGGATGGTGTTCATAAAGGCGACATAAATATCTACCACCCGTTAGGATTTAATGGAGAATATTCTATAGCATTAAATACATGGTCCGTTACAGAGAATATGACATTCACTACATATAGTTACACGCTCTTCAGTGGCCCCCATAGTTGTCATTTAAGAAGTGCTTGATCCTAGGATCTCGTTTGTCAGGTGCAATTATAAATAGATGCTCAATAGCCATTGTAAAGGACACGAATATTCTAACAAGATGAATACTATACTTTGTTCAAAAGCTCAATAATATTTCATCTTCTTGGTCATCAATATTGTTACACTGCCTCCAGAAGCTTTGCTCACGGAATCAAAATTTCTACAGTCTTATCTCAATTTCAACCCTAAGCCTTATATTCTTGTATAGTTCATTTTGTCATTTTGGGATAAAATTAATTCACTTATCTATAAATTACGTACAAATTCAATTGTACCATTTTATGAGTAAATAATTTGATGCCCACTGTGGGGCTTAGACAGTAGTGTGAAATTGAATTGATGCTTGCATCTATTACTAACCTGTTTGATTCTTTGTTTTAAGAAAAAATCATAGAAAATGACATATAACAATGTTAACATCGCACTCAATGTTGAGGCCCAAGAAAATCAGCCTCAACACGAAGATTCAGTCAATGATACCTGCAATGAGAAGGATGAGACCACATCGGTTCATGGCGGGCATTATCCGTAACATGTTGAAGAAGCAACTCCTGATGAAACTGTAAGACGAGCACGTCGCTGAAACAGTAAGGATCCTGAGGAAGCAACAAAAGGCCATTATGGGCCACCTCTCACGACAGGGTCAGGTCATGAAAAAATTAAGCCAGGCATTATCGGGGCTTTCCAAAAACACTAATAGATGATGTGCAGTTCCTCCCAGTGCTCCTACAAACCAACAAACCTAGAGGGTTGACAATAACACCCCGAGGGGCAAAGTAGACTTCGATAGGGCCGTGGGAACGGTAGCCGATCAAGTTACAATAATGAGAATAATCCCTTTAAAACTGAACTTATGCGGTTTATATGGTAAGTAAACGCCCGAATGGATAAAATTCTGGGCGCACTACCAGTATTGAAAGGACCTAACTCAAAGAAATACACTAAGTTGTTGTTCAAACCAACCACTACATCAGAATTGCTCCCGAAGCTGTTCAAAATTCCAGATGTGCTGAAGTATGATGAGACTTCGGATCCTCATGAGCACATCATAACCTATACAATGCCAGTGAAGGAAAATAACTTAGCTCATCATGAAATTGAGTTTGTCTTACTGAAGAAATTCGGGGAGACGCGTACTAAGTGGTCCCTAACATGGTATTTGCTTTTCCACGAGCACTCAACAATTCCTTTGAGATACTCCCAGATGCTTTTATCAAGGCCCATGCCGGGGCCAGAAAGGTTCATGCCTGAAAGGCTAACATATTTAGGATTGCACAAGGAGAGTCTGAATTGCTAAGGGAGTTCGTGACTAGATTCCATAAACAAAGGATGCTTCTCCCTATCGTACCAAACGAATGGGCAGTTGAAGCATTTACTAAAGGGTTGAATTCGATAAGTTGTGATGCTTCCCGGAAGTTGAAAGAAAGGCTGCTTAAGTTCCAGGCAACAAGATGGACAGATGTTCATAATCAGTACAAGTCAAAGAGAAGAATTGAGGATGATCAACTCGGTGTCCCGAAATCGACCAAATGTCAGGACCAGGAAAAAAATAAGGAGATATCAAATGATGATTTCGACATAGATCGTTGGTTTTTAAGGGACCGATTTTTGCCTTGTGAAAGGGCTAAAAACATGATAGAGGTTTTTGGTCGGTGGATAGATTTGCTATCGATAGGAAAGATGATCAAGGTAAAATAACAGGCCATTGCAAGACAAGGACTTATTAGGTTACCAAGATTCCTCCAACTCCAACATTTTCAAATACAATTCCAACATCAGCATAGTGGAGCTGGCGTCGGTTGTGAAGAACATTAAGAAAGCACGGTCCCTGAAACCTTTGAGATATGATCCCAGTCAAAAGGATCCTAATTTGTGGTGTGAATACCATGAGAGAATGATAGTGGGATTAGGGACTTTCGATATTTGCGCGGGGAGGTGGCGATATTGCTGAAAAATGACCACCTTAGAGAATTTTTAAGTGATCGGTCTAAAAATAATTACAGCCATAATCGTAATAGTGCGGAATCTTTGAAAGAAGGATAAGATCCTGCACGTTTGACGATCAATATGATTTTTGTGGAAACAAGATTAATGGTGTGACATTTTCGGGGACAAAAAACACAAAGGTGTCGGTAAACCATAGTAAAAGAGTCTGGGAAGTCGTTGAGGACAACATTACTTTCACGAAAGAAAGACGCAGATGGACTGCAGTTGCCGCACAATAATGCTTTGGTAATATCTTTCAATATCTTAGATTTTAAAATTAAACTTGTTTTGCTAGACCCGTGAAGTTCGACCAATATTATTCGGTGAAGAGTGCTGGAGGAAGACAAGCCAACTTGAATTATCATTCCGGCCACAAAAATCATCGTCGGGTACAATCTGTCAAGGGTAACAACCTGAAAAGAGATGTTGCTGCCTACGAATGCCGATGGGGTAATGAATATTACCCTTTTCGAGGTAATAGATGGCAATATTCGCTACAATATTATCCTTGGGAGA